>CM077090.1:171594372-176604372 GCA_039513925.1 Platanthera zijinensis
TAGTGAGGGAAAGTGGAGTAGGCGGTAATGAGTTGACATGAGTGAGGACATCGGAATAAGTTAAAGGGGTGAATTTAATTTGAGTTGGAACTGGTGGAAGTTTTTTGAGTGCGTAGTCTTGCGGCGTTTGAGTCTTTGTCGAGGTTGGGGCCGAGGTTGTGGTCGGTAGTTTGCTCATTGCCTTGTAAGAATTCACGAGTAAGGAAATCAGGTAAGGAGTTGTCAGAGCCTTTGACGTATTCAATATCAAAATCAAAAACAGATAAGATAGCTTGCCATCTGGCAAATATTTATTTAGAAACTAGATTTTGAACATCGTTTTGTAAAATATATTTGGCAGACTGACAATCAATGCGTAATAAAAATTTTTGGTTAATTAAATCATCTTGGAATTTTAATATGCATTTGACAATACTTAAAATTTCTTTTTTAATGGTGTAATAATTCTATTGAGGACCAAGCCAGATGCCGGAATGATATCTGACAAGGTGTTCTTGTTTAGCAGGTGGAAGTCGTTGTTTGAGGATGCCGCCATAACCAATGTTCGAGGCATCAGTCTCAACGATCATGAAAGCATGTGGATGAGGAAGAGATAAACAAGGCAGTGTTTGTACTTTTGTTTTAATGGTCTGAATGATATCGGTATGTTGCGAGGTCCAAGGAGGGGGATTTTTTTGTAAACGTTGATATAATGGGGCACATAATTGGCGTAGGTTAGGGATGAAATCAGAAATGTAATTAAGGCATCCGAGGAATCGTTGGAGTTGATTTTTATCTTTAATGATATCAGGAAATTTTGTGGTAAACTCTAGACTGCGTTGAATGGGGATGATGGTGTTGCGATGAATGTGATGACCGAGAAAACGTATTTGAGTTTGATATAATTTCATTTTTGAAGCAGAGAGTACTAATCCATTTTGTTTAATGACATAAAGAAAAGTTTTAAGGTGTTTGGTATGTTGATCAATAGAATTTGAATAAATGAGTACGTCATCGATATAAACAATGGAAAAGGTTGAGTACGGATTAAGTATATCGTTCATTATATGTTGGAATTCCGAGGGTGCATTTTTGAGTCCAAAAGGCATGACATTCCATTCATAGTGGCCGAATGGGACGGTGAATGCCGTTTTGTATCGATCTTTTGGATCAATTTGGATCTGCCAGAAACCGGATTTGAGGTCAAATTTGGAAAATATTTTGGCAGTATTTAATCGTTTGAGTAAGTCGCGTTTGTTTGGGATGGGGTAACGAATCCATTGTAAAATTTTGTTTGATGGTTTGTAGTTGATAACTAAGCGAGGAGTGCCGCGTTCGATCTCGGCATTTTTCATGACATAAAAGGCTGCACAACTCCAGGGGGAGTGTGAGGGTCGAATTAGTTGTTTATCAAGTAATGTTTGTATCTCGGTTTTGCAGACTTCTAATAGGTCATGATTCATTTGGATTGGATGAGCTTTTTTAGGGATGTTCTTCTCAGAGAACGTAGGTTCGTATGGAAGTTGGATGATATATTGTTTGCGGTCCCAGAATGCATTGGGTAATTCGGCACAAACTTCGGTGTGGAACAATTGTTCCATATGCTTGATATGTGATGTAATAGTGGGCGTTTAAGTTGTTGTTCAATTTGAACATGGGAAAGATCATCTTGTAAAGAAAGGAGTTTGTTGTGTTTGTGTTGAATAAGGTTTATGTGTTGAAAAATGGAATTTTGTTGTAATAGGTTGATTTGTTTTTGACGCATCGGGTGTATGAATTTAAAAAGAATGAGTTGGACCATGATATCCGTGCTGATGCCATCAGTGGAGACAGTGAACGGATAGATTTGAGTATGGAATGGCGTTCCTAGAATAATATCTGTGTTAAGATTATTAATAACAATAAATTGGTGTTTAAAGCAGAATGGTCCATTGCATATAGATGCTTGAGTTATCTTGCCTTGGATGTGCAGTGGCGAATTGTTGGCGGCGATGAGAAGCTCATTTGTGGGTTGGTAGTATTTAGTGGGAATTAGGCCATCGCGGATGCAGCTATGGTCTGCACCACTATCCATCATGGCGATAAAGGTTTGTTGAAAATTATGAATCTTTATAGTAATATGAATTAACCATTTTTGGAATTGTATGCGGTCAATAGTCGAAAGGAATGAAGCATCTGTTGGTGGGGTAGAGGAAATAGGAAGAGGTGAGAAGGAAGGAGAGGGTTGGTTGACGTCGTGGTCGGAAGTGTGAATAATATTATGGAGTAAAGAGAATTAAGTTTCGTGAGCAAGATGCTTGATATCGAGATTATGAACATGTGTTTTGAGGAGTTGGATTTCGCATTTGAGTTGGTGTATTTTGGTGTGTAAGTCTTTGAGGGCAGGGGTGAGGGGTTTATGAGGGGAGGTTTGAGGATATTTGTCAAAGAGTTTAGAAATACTAAATGGTTGGACTAATGAAATATGATTATCCTGGATGGTTAAAGTTTGGAGTTTTTCGAAAAGTTGTTTTTGTTTATCGGGATCAGGAATTTTGTTGATCATGTCAAAGATGAAATCTTTGGTGTCAGGAGTGGAGGTGCGGATCATATTAATAGTGTGACAGTGACAAGTGGGATTGGAAGAGGAACTAGAATGATAGGAATGATTGTCTTCATCATCCGTGATTTGTAATATAGCAAATTTAGTTTTGAGTTTTTGTTTAATTTGGTCGTCGATATCTGAAATGTCATCAATGATTTGGTTGAGTTTTCCTTTGTTGCAGCATTTGGCCGCAATGTGACCCTTTTGGCCGCATTGGTAACAAGTAATGTTGGGGTTGTGAGGGCGGTGAGATCGTGGTTTGGCTTTGGGAGGAGGTTTGTAGAAATTATTTGGGGGTGGAAAAGGTGGTCGTGGAGTGCGTTGGTAAGAGCGGAATTTAGTGAAAGTCTTTTGGGATTTTCTGCGGGCAGTAGAAGGGGCAGAAAGTCCGGTGATGCCAAAGGCGTCACAGAAAGAACCAAGCTCCCTGCGTTTGCTACCATATTTGGCTTGGAATTTGAGTTCTTGACAGGCGGCCAATGCTTCTCTTTTAACGAATGCAAACAGTTGGCCATAAGTCAAAAGGTTAAAATTGACTTGGTCCATGCCCATGTCTTTTTGGAGGTTAGTCATAATTCTTTGGGATAAAAGAGAAGGAAGTCCGGTGACAAACTGTTCTTTCCAGAAAGGTGCAGTGGAATCAGGTCGTTTAAGGACCTATGTGAGAAAGACATCCTTATACCAACGAAAGTCAGATAACGTTGGGCATTGGAGGTTGGTGAGGAATATTTTGGAGGAGGCTAATTCCTTGCGTGGATTGCCAATAAAATGCATGGCAATAGTGATGATGAGATAATCGCAGGCTTCGGGTTCTTGTTTAAGAAGGCCTTGATCATCTTCAATATCTATGGTGTGATTGAGAATAGAGTGTTTGTCGTCAATAGTGAGCGTATTATCCCACCAATACTTGAGTTGACCAGTAAAGCCGGTGACTAGGATATTGGCCGATTCTTTTTCATCACAGCGCTTAATTTTATAGGCCATTTTGGCCATACCCATCTCTTGAAGGGTATTGAGTATCTCATATTCGCTTTTACCATCTATATTCCATTCGTAGATGGAATTACCATCATAATTTTTGGCATGGAATTTGGCGCGTTCTTCATATTGGATATCAGGGGGAGTGGGTCGTGGATAGTAATTACGGGTATCCGCATTAGTCCAGGTCCGTTGTGGCCGAGGAGTAAAATTGGTGCGGCGTGGGAGAGGATGCCGGATTTTGTTGAGTTTAAAAGGTTCATCACCAACAATATCATGTTCGATATCACTGAGAAGGTTGATAATAGGATTATCTGAATCACTACTGGGTGTAGTTGATTCAGTGATATTGGAATCATTCTGGGATTGATGAATAGTATTTAATTTGGAAGGACCAGGGAAATTGTTGCTAAGGTTGTTAAGGGTTTGGTCTAATTTTTGTAGAAGGGAAGTATTGGCGAAAGAAGTATTGCCGAAGGTAAGGTTTCTTTCTTGGGGGAGAGGAAGGCTGCGGGGTTGGAAGTGAGGTGCGGAACTACTAGAGGGAAATCGACTGATTGTTGGGGGAATTGGTGTTTTGGGTTCCACTTGTAAAGAGGTAATTTGGGTGGAGACTGTGTGAAGTAATTGATTCGTGTAATTGTTTTGTTGATATAGTTTGCGAATGTCTTCGAGTTGAAGAGGAGTGGAGTCAGGACCATCACGACCTTTCTTGAAAGGTGTGGTAATGACGTCATGTCCGTCAGGTGTGGTTATTTGGACAGTTTGCAGTGGGGGTGTGATGGCGGTGATAATAGTATTATCAGCCAGACGTCATTTGGTGTAAAGGGAAGTTTGGACGTTGATACTTGGTTGGGTGAACGGAGAGAGAATACCTTCCGTTTGGAAATAATGTTCTAACCAGACTTGAAAATTGAATTCTGTTTTGTGACCGATAATATATAACTTCCATTTTTTGAGTAAAAAAGCTTGAAATGAGGAACTAAAAGTATTAAACCAAAAATAGTGGGGAGAATCTTCTTGAAATTCTAGAAATAATTCGTCAAAGTTAAGATTAAAAGGTTTGTAAATGGTGATGACATTTATTCCATGAATGTGCATGTGGGTGGAAGTAGGAGAATATGAAGTAGAGGGGGGATGGACGACTTCTGGTAAAGGAGAAGTGTAATTAACATGAACAGTAGGAATATGAGGAGGTTGTGACTCTGGAGGGTCAGTATAGGAAGTGGAAAATCGGGAAGGGATGTAGTGGGGTATGTGTGTCATTCGTTCGTTAAAGGAATGAAAACGGATTAAGATAGTGCCATTGTGTTCTTCGATGACATCTTGAACTTCAGTTTGTTCAAGGTTGGGAGGCAATTGTGGTTGCTCAATCTTGAAATGGTCGGGAATGGTGATTTCATGCCATTTCAGGCGTTTGGGAGAAAATGTTTTGGAATAGGGGGCATCGATTTGTAAAAGAACGGTTTCATCTGAAATGTTAGGACCTAATTTTAATTTTGGATTTAAACAGGAACTCATAAGTTTGAAATAAATTCTATAAACAATGGCGAATTGCTCCGCTAATTTTTCAAATTCATGTCCTTGTAAATGAATATCAAGAATTAAGGAGTCTAGAATTAAAGGATCTGTAAGGGATACTGTAAAGTTAGGAATACTGTTAAAATAGATTGGTCCATTACAGATATTGGTCTGGATCATGGCGAGAATAGAGGGTTTATAACGTGCCAGCCACTTATCGCGGAGGGCCATATAAATTGGATATTAACCCCGATATGAACAAGGGGTTTGACGGCAACTTGAATCATTCCAAAGTGAATGTAGCGAAAACCTTTGTCAATATATTTTTTAAGAGCGAGATGAGATAGTAAAGGAGTGGATTGGAATGTTTGTTGAATATTAAAGGTTTCTTCATGCGTTTTGACACTAAACGCAGTTTTGAAATCAAAAGTACCTATTTTGTAAATATTGTCGATCTGTTCTGTAGGAATAGACCAACTATTGTAATCAGTATGAATGATATCCTCATGACTTAAAATAGTACGATTTGAATGAGAGGAACTGGAAGGAGAGGAAGATAATAATCTTCGTACGAGGTTTGCCATAATTTGTGATAAGAGAGATCAAGTGTAGATCTGAAGGGAATGAGACTAGCAGCCGGGACCACCCATCGCGGGCTAAACCATCGGTCTTACAGCTTGGCCATCATTACCCAGACAGAAAAATAACCAACCATTGATACCAAAACTAAGGGTGAACCTTATACCCTAAACCCTCTGATACCAAAACTAAGGGTGAACCTTATAATGAAGATCTTTTATATATTACAAACTATAATACAAACTACTAAAAGTTAATATAGAAATAGAAAATACAAGAACAGAAGAAAATATTACAAAAGCTCTAGAAGAACTCTAGTGCCTTCTCCTCTACTCGCTTCTGCCTTGGAATGAAACCAAGGAGGCTTATTTATAGACAAGGGGTTTGGTAAAGAGTAGTCGGAGCGCCTTGCTGGTGCTGGCATGAATAATGCAATGCCAATAATGCAGTGGAATCTTTGCCTTTTGAATAATGGAGCTGGCGTGGCGGTGGTTGAGTTGTATAATGCTAGCTTTGCTTGTATGGGTGGCTGATGCTTTTGAATAATGGAGCAGGAATCGTTGAGTGCGGTTGCATTGAGTGCCTTTTGAGCTGCCTGTTGAGCTGGCAGTGGGCAGTGGAATCTTTGCCTTTTGAATAATGGACTGTACGGCTCCCCGAGGCTCAGCACAGTGATGTGGGGCCGGATTTTAAGCAAATCCGCAGCTGTCAACGGATTTGATGAATCAGACCCGATAACGTTTAAATCGGGCCAGTCGGATTTTGAGCAATTCCGCAGCTGTCAACGGATTTGATGAATCAGACCCGATACCGTTTGAATTGGGCCAGTCGGATTTTGAGCAAATCCGCAGCTGTCAATGGATTTGATGAATCAGACCCGATACTGTTTGAATCGGGCCAGTCGGATTTTGAGCAAATCCGCAGCTGTCAACGGATTTGATGAATCAGACCCGATACCGTTTGAATCGGGCCAGTCGGATTTTGAGCAAATCCGCAGCTGTCAACGGATTTGATGAATCAGACCCGATACCGTTTGAATCGGGCCAGTCGGATTTTGAGCAAATCCGCAGCTGTCAACGGATTTGATGAATCAGACCCGATACCGTTTGAATCGGGCCAGTCGGTAGATGAAGATTCGTTCTACCGATAACGTTAGGGGTTTGGATTATGAATCAAGAAGATCCAAACCATCGTAGGGATCTTAGGTGAATGATCCGCCAAAAGGATCAGGAGAGCGGGAAGGAGATGGGGTGGCTGGAATGGAAGTGGGAGAGGAAGTATGGCGATATCGTTGCTTCATTTTCATGAATTGTTTGAATTGAATATACGTTTGGAGGTCGTCTTTGTCATCTGAAGTGGGGAGGAGAGATGGTTTGGATGGTGGCGTGTGGGTGAGTGGCGTAGGTGGAACAGGAATAGGTGAGGTAGGAGTAGTGGAAGGAGGAGGTGGGATGGAGCCGGTGCAGATGTAATGAAGTATGACGCGGTCGGAGGCTAGGTCATTATTGAATTTGGGCCACCATTTTACCTTGAATATACGGAGGAGGGAGAGGGGAAAATCATCTGGATGAGTTTTTGCAATGGCGAAACTCCAACAAAAAATCCAAGGTATTTTGAAGGAGTTATGAAATTGGAGGGATTTTTTGAATGTTGGACTAGTGGACTTGTGAGCCAAGTTTGGTAGGTAGGTTTGAGAGAAAGTGGGAGAATTTGGGGAGAGGCTCCATAGTATCGCCACCAGTCATAGAACCTGGCTGGAAGAGAAGGTGAACAGGATTGGTGAAAGACGAGGAACCAGGAATGAGAGAAGGGATGGAAAAGGAGTGTGCGAAACCACGCCTGTTGATAATCGTGGTAAGTGTAAGCAGGGGGGTTGAAAGGAACAGAAAATTGATGTGGGGTCCAGGGATTGGACCATGCAGATGAATCAATTACATTATGAATAACGCATTTGGAAAATGCGATTTGAGCGGGGTTAGTTTTGTCGTGAGTATGAGTGATGGTGGCGGATTTGGTGTCAATTAAAATGAGCTCGTAGAACCATTGAGTTTTGAGCGGTTCATCAAGCCAGTAGGAGTGAGGTGGAAATGTATGGCTAACATGTTTTTGGAGTGCATCATAGGGTGGAGTTTGCGTAAAATGAGTAAGATGAATGTATTCATTAATGGGTTGAGGAATATAGGCGGGATCAGTATGCGCGTAGTTTGTAGTGAGGGAAAGTGGAGTAGGCGGTAATGAGTTGACATGAGTGAGGACATCGGAATAAGTTAAAGGGGTGAATTTATTTTGAGTTGGAACTGGTGGAAGTTTTTTGAGTGCGTAGTCTTGCGGCGTTTGAGTCTTTGTCGAGGTTGGGGCCGAGGTTGTGGTCGGTAGTTTACTCATTGTCTTGTAAGAATTCACGAGTAAGGAAATCAGGTAAGGAGTTGTCAGAGCCTTTGACGTATTCAATATCAAAATCAAAAACAGATAAGATAGCTTGCCATCTGGCAAATATTTGTTTAGAAACTAGATTTTGAACATCGTTTTGTAAAATATATTTGGCAGACTGACAATCAATGCGTAATAAAAATTTTTGGTTAATTAAATCATCTTGGAATTTTAATATGCATTTGACAATACTTAAAATTTCTTTTTTAATGGTGTAATAATTCTTTTGAGGACCAAGCCAGATGCCGGAATGATATCTGACAAGGTGTTCTTGTTTGGCAGGTGGAAGTCGTTGTTTGAGGATGCCGCCGTAACCAATGTTCGAGGCATCAGTCTCAACGATCATGAAAGCATGTGGATGAGGAAGAGATAAACAAAGCAGTGTTTGTACTTTTGTTTTAATGGTGTGAATGATATCGGTATGTTGTGATGTCTAAGGAGGGGGATTTTTTTTGTAAACGTTGATATAATGGGGAACATAATTGGCGTAGGTTAGGGATGAAATCAGAAATGTAATTAAGGCATCCGAGGAATCGTTGGAGTTGATTTTTCTCTTTAATGATATCAGGAAATTTTGTGGTAAACTCTAGACTGCGTTGAATGGGGATGATGGTGTTGCGATGAATGTGATGACCGAGAAAACGTATTTGAGTTTGATATAATTTCATTTTTGAAGCAGAGAGTACTAATCCATTTTGTTTAATGACATAAAAAAAGTGTTAAGGTGTTTGGTATGTTGATCAATAGAATTTGAATAAATGAGTACGTCATCGATATAAACAATGGAAAAGGTTGAGTACGGATTAAGTATATCGTTCATTATATGTTGGAATTCCGAGGGTGCATTTTTGAGTCCAAAAGGCATGATATTCCATTCATAGTGGCCGAATGGGACGGTGAATGCCATTTTGTATCGATCTTTTGGATCAATTTGGATCTGCTAGAAACCAGATTTGAGGTCAAATTTGGAAAATATTTTGGCAGTATTTAATCGTTTGAGTAAGTCGCGTTTGTTTGGGATGGGGTAACGAATCCATTGTAAAATTTTGTTTAATGGTTTGTAGTTGATAACTAAGCGAGGAGTGCCGCGTTCGATCTCGGCATTTTTCATGACATAAAAGGCTGCACAACTCCAGGGGGAGTGTGAGGGTCGAATTAGTTATTTATCAAGTAATGTTTGTATCTCGGTTTTGCAGACTACTAATAGGTCATGATTCATTTGGATTGGACGAGCTTTTGTAGGGATGTTCTTCTTAGAGAACGTAGGTTCGTATGGAAGTTGGACGATATGCTGTTTGCGGTCCCAGAATGCATTGGGTAATTCGGCACAAACTTCGGTGTGGAACAATTATTCCATATGCTTGATATGGGATGTAATAGTGGGCGTTTGAAGTTGTTGTTCAATTTGAACATGGGAAAGATCATCTTGTAAAGAAAGGAGTTTGTTGTGTTTGTGTTGAATAAGGTTGATGTGTTGAAAAATGGAATTTTGTTGTAGTAGGTTGATTTGTTTTTGACGCATCGGGTGTATGAATTTAAAAAGAATGAGTTGGCCCATGATATCCGTGCTGATGCCATCAGTGGAGACAGTGAACGGATAGATTTGAGTAAGTAATGGCGTTCCTAGAATAATATCTGTGTTAAGATTATTAATAACAATAAATTGGTGTTTAAAGCAGAATGGTCCATTGCATATAGATGCTTGAGTTATCTTGCCATGGATGTGTAGTGGCGAATTGTTGGCGGCGATGAGAAGCTCATTTGTGGGTTGGTAGTATTTAGTGGGAATTAGGCCATCGCGGATGCAGCTATGGTCTGCACCGCTATCCATCATGGCGATAAAGGTTTGTTGAAAATTATGAATCTTTATAGTAATATGAATTAACCATTTTTGGAATTATATGCGGTCAATAGTCGAAATGAATGAAGCATCTGTTGGTGGGGTAGAGGAAATAGGAAGAGGTGAGAAGGAAGGAGAGGGTTGGTTGACGTCGTGGTCGGAAGTGTGAATAATATTATGGAGTAAAGAGAATTGAGTTTCGTGAGCAAGATGCTTGATATCGAGATTATGAACATGTGTTTTGAGGAGTTGGATTTCGCGTTTGAGTTGGTGTATTTCGGTGTGTAAGTCTTTGAGGGCAGGGGTGAGGGGTTTATGAGGGGAGGTTTGAGGATATTTGTCAAATAGTTTAGAAATACTAAATGGTTGGACTAATGAAATATGATTATCCTGGATGGTTAAAGTTTGGAGTTTTTCGAAAATTTGTTTTTGTTTATCGGGATCAGGAATTTGGGTGATCATGTCAAAGATGAAATCTTTGGTGTCAGGAGTGGAGGTGCGGATCATATTAATAGTGTGACAGTGACAAGTGGGATTGGAAGAGGAACTAGAATGATAGGAATGATTGTCTTCATCATCCGTGATTTGTAATATAGTAAATTTAGTTTTGAGTTTTTGTTTAATTTGGTCGTCGATATCTGAAATATCATCAATGATTTGGTTGAGTTTTCCTTTGTTGCGGCATTTGGCCGCAATGTGACCCTTTTGGCCGCATTGGTAACAAGTAATGTTGGGGTTGTGAGGGCGGTGAGATCGTGGTTTGGCTTTGGGAGGAGGTTTGTAGAAATTATTTGGGGGTGGAAAAGGTGGTCGTGGAGTGCGTTGGTAAGAGCGGAATTTAGTGAAAGTCTTTTGGGATTTTCTGCAGGCAGTAGAAGGGGCAGAAAGTCCGGTGATGCCAAAGGCATCACAGAAAGAACCAAGCTCCCTGCGTTTGCTACCATATTTGGCTTGGAATTTGAGTTCTTGACAGGCGGCCAATGCTTCGCTTTTAACGAATGCAAACAGTTGGCCATAAGTCAAAAGGTTAAAATTGACTTGGTCCATGCCCATGTCTTTTTGGAGGTTAGTCATAATTCTTTGGGAGAAAAGAGAAGGAAGACCGGTGACAAACTCTTCTTTCCAGAAAGGTGCAGTGGAATCAGGTCGTTTAAGGACCTGTGTGAGAAAGACATCCTTATACCAACGAAAGTCAGATAACGTTGGGCATCAGAGGTTGGTGAGGAAGATTTTGGAGGAGGCTAATTCCTCGCGTGGATTTCCAATAAAATGCATGACAATAGTGATGATGAGATAATCGCAGGCATCAGGTTCTTGTTTGAGAAGGCCTTGATCATCTTCAATATCTATGGTGTGATTGAGAATAGAGTGTTTGTCGTCAATAGTGAGAGTATTATCCAGCCAATACTTGAGTTGACCAGTAAAGCCGATGACTAGGATACTGGCCGATTCTTTTTCATCACAGCGCTTAATTTTATAGGCCATTTTGGCCATACCCATCTCTTGAAGGGTATTGAGTATCTCATATTCGCTTTTGCCATCTATATTCCATTCATAGATGGAATTACCATCATAATTTTTGGCATGGAATTTGGCGCGTTCTTCATATTGGATATCAGGGGGAGTGGGTCGTGGATAGTAATTATGGGTATCCGCATTAGTCCAGGTCCGTCGTGGCCGAGGAGTAAAATTGGTGCGGCGTGGGCGAGGATGCCGGATTTTGTTGAGGTTAAAAGGTTCATCACAAACAATATCATGTTCGATATCACTGAGAAGGTTGATAATAGGATTATCTGAATCACTACTGGGTGTAGTTGATTCAGTGAGATTGGAATCATTCTGGGATTGATGAATAGTATTTAATTTGGAAGGACCAGGGAAATTGTTGCTAAGGTTGTTAAGGGTTTGGTCTAATTTTTGTAGAAGGGAAGTATTGGCGAAAGAAGTATTGTCGAAGGTAAGGTTTCTTTCTTGGGGGAGAGGAAGGCTGCGGGGTTGGAAGTGAGGTTCGGAACTACTAGAGGGAAATCGACTTATTGTTGGGGGAATTGGTGTTTTGGGTTCCACGTGTAAAGAGGTAATTTGGGTGGAGACTGTGTGAAGTAATTAATTCGTGTAATTGTTTTGTTGATATAGTTTGCGAATGTCTTCGAGTTGAAGAGGAGTGGAGTCATGACCATCACGACCTTTCTTGAAAGGCGTGACAATGACGTCATGTCCGTCAGGTGTGGTTATTTGGACAGTTTGCAGTGGGGGTGTGATGGCAGTGATAATAGTATTATCAGCCAGACGCCATTTGGTGTAAAGGGAAGTTTGGACGTTGATACTTGGTTGGGTAAACGGAGAGAGAATACCTTCCGTTTGGAAATAATGTTCTAACCAGACTTGAAAATTGAATTCTATTTTGTGACTGATAATATATAACTTCCATTTTTTGAGTAAAAAAGCTTGAAATGAGGAACTAAAAGTAGTAAACCAAAAATAGTGGGGAGAATCTTCTTGAAATTCTAGAAATAATTCGTCAAAGTTAGGATTAAAAGGTTTGTAAATGGTGATGACATTTATTCCATGAATGTGCATGTGGGTGGAAGTAGGAGAATATGAAGTAGAGGGGGGGGTGGACGACTTCTGGTAAAGGAGAAGTGTAATTAACATGTACAGCAGGAATATGAGGAGGTTGTGACTCTGTCGGGTCAGTAGAGGAAGTGGAAAATCGGGAAGGGATGTACTGGGGTATGTGTGTCGTTCGTTCGTTAAAGGAATGAAAATGGATTAAGATAGTGACATCGTGTTCGTCGATGACATCTAGAACTTCAGTTTGTTCAAGGTTGGGAGGCAATTGTGGTTGCTCAATCTTGAAATGGTCGGGAATGGTGATTTCATGCCATTTCAGTCATTTGGGAGAAAATGTTTTGGAATAGGGGGCATCGATTTGTAAAAGAACGGTTTCATCCAAAATGTTAGGACCTAATTTTAATTTTGGATTTAAACAGGAACTCATAAGTTTGAAATAAATTCGATAAACAATAGCGAATTGCTCCGCTAATTTTTCAAATTCATGTCCTTGTAAATGAAAGCATGTGATGATGCGATAATCGCAGGCATCAGGTTCTTGTTTGAGAAGGCCTTGATCATCTTCAATATCTATGCTAGCTTTTTGGTATCAGAGGCAGGTTATTTTCTGTCTGGGTAATGATGGCCAAGCTGTAAGACCGATGGTTTAGCCCGTGATGGGTGGTCCCGGCCGCTAGTCTCATTCCCTTCAGATCTACACTTGATCTCTCTTATCACAAATTATGGCAAACCTCGTACGAAGATTATTATCTTCCTCTCCTTCTAGTTCCTCTCATTCAAATCGTACTATTTTAAGTCATGAGGATATCATTCATACTGATTTTAACAGTTGGTCTATTCCTACGGAACAGATCGACAATATTTACAAAATAGGTACTTTTGATTTCAAAACTGCGTTTAGTGTCAAAACGCATGAAGAAACTTTTAATATTCAACAAAAATTCCAATCCACTTCCTATACTGACCCGACAGAGTCACAACCTCCCTCTGATACCAAAAAGCTACGGCAAACGTAGCGACGAGGATCTTTTATATATTACAAACAAACTATAATATAACTTTCATATTGATTACTTTTCCTAAAAATGCATTTTACTAGATATATTTTCCGTATTACGCATCCCTGCGTATATAGCCTATATGCACAAGCCGCGTATATACATTAACCTCATATATATATACATGCATACATATACATACATATGCATCTATATACATATAGATATAGATATATATATATAGATATATATATATATATATATCTATATATATATATATCTATATCTATATGTATATAGATGCATATGTATGTATATGTATGCATGTATATATGTATATATATATATATATATAGATATGCATATATATGTATATATATGCATGTATATATGTAGATATATATATATATATATATATATATATATATATATATATAATTATATATATGCATATGTATGTATATGTATGCATGTATATATGTAGATATTTATATATATATTGTGCACTTTTTATGTAACGACCCGGGATTTGGCCCGAAGCCCCCCATGGCATCGCTACCGGGCTGCAGCCCAAGCACCCCAACCCCCACATATGCATATATATATATATATATATATATATATATATATATATATATATATATATATATATATATATATATATATATATGCATATGTATGTATATGTATGCATGTATATATATATGGGGTTAATGTATATACGCGGCTTGTTCATATAGGCTATATACGCAGGGATGCGTAATACGGAAAATATACCTAGTAAAATGCATTTTTAGGAAAAGTGATCAACATGAAAGTTGTAGATCTCGACGATATCTACAACTTTCATGTTGACCACTTTTCCTAAAAATGCATTTTACTAGGTGTATTTTCAAATAACGCGGAATCGGACGGAACTATAGATATAAATATGCATATGTATTTATATCTATATATATATATATATATATATATATATATATATATATATATATATATATATATATATATATATATATATATATATATATATATATATATATATATATATATATATATATATGTATAGATATAGATATATATAGATATATATAGATATATATATATGCTTATCTATATCTATATATATATATATATACATGCATACATATACATATACATATACATATATATATATATATATATATATATATATATATATGTGTATATGTATGCATGTATATATATATAGATAGATAGATATATATATATATATATATATATATATATTATATTTATATATTTTTATATATATATATATATATATGCAAATGTATGTATATCTATATATATATATAGATATCTATATATATAGATATAGATATCTATATCTATATATATATAGATATCTATATCTATATATATATATATGCATATGTATGTATATCTATATATATATACGAGTTACGGGCACGGGCCTCTGGTCCGATGGCTATGCGACACAGATCCGATCGGCGACGGCGGGCTTCGCCCGCCCCCCGACCGGCTTCGCCCGCCCCCCGACCGGCTTCGCCCACCCCCCGACCGGCTTTGCAAAAGTCCCCAATCGCCTACTTTTTATAGTTAATTAAAAAATACAATTAATTAAAAAATAAAAATGCAGGCGGGCTAGTTGTGCATTAATTAAAATATGAAAAAAAAATTTAAGAATTTTTCTCCCCGCTACTCTCTCCCCTCTCTCTCTCCTCTCCCTCTCTCTCATCCGCCATCTTCTCTACCACCTATCTCTCCCCTTCTCTCTCTCCCACCTGTATCTCCCCTCATAAATCACCTCCTCCCTCTCTCTTCCTTTCTCTCTCCCTCATCTCTTTCTCTATCTCTCTCCCCACTCTCTCACCCAACTTTATATTTATCTACAACAATCAGCTCCCCCTCTCTCCTCTCTCTCTCTTTCTCTCACTCATGACTCATCCGTAACCCTTTGTAGCTCTAGGATATTAATATTTCTTTATATATGATAAAGATTCATATATATATATATATATATATATATATATATATATGTATATGTATATATATACAAGTGATAGATACGGGCCTTCGGTCGTGAGGGCATTCGGTGGGGTGCGATATTCGGCGGGGTGTGACAATCGTCGGGATGCGACATTCGCCGGTAGTGCGACATTTGTCATGGGGACGACATTTGTCGGGGGCGGCGACATTTGTCGTGGACGGCGACTTTTGTCGTGGGCGGCAACATTTGTCGTGGATAGTACCCGCGCTTATGGCCTCGCGCGACAGTACCCGCCCGGTCCCGACGGGCTCCGCTCGGTCCTGGCGGGCTCCGCCCGCTCCGGCGGGCTCCGCCCGCTCCACAACATATACATATGAGTACTCAAAATGACCGTAAAAAAATATAAATCAAGAATACAATTTTTATTTTGTAAACAAATTATATTTTAACGTTAAAACATTAATTTTTCTCTTGTCATTCCTAGCTAGAGACAATATGTTTAGGGCATCTAGTGTTTTTATTTTTTTATTTTAATATTGTAAAGTTGTGTAATTACCTAAAAGGATATTGTCTTTATAATATACTAATATAAAGTTTGGTATAATTGTGTAATTATGAATACAACTATAAGGGCAATATAGCGACATCAGACAATGTTTCACCAAAAAGTAGTTTTCGTATATTAATAGAGATATATGTATATATATACATCTATATATATATTTATATATACATATATATAGGTGTGAAAAAAAAACCGGGCCTGACGGGCCGGCCTGAGCCCGGCCCGGTCAAAGCCTGGTCAAGCCCGGCCCGGTTCAGGCCCGAACCGGGCCGAGCCCTTACCCGGGGCCCTGAAAGGGCCCCGGTTTCAAGCTATTACCCGGCCCGGTACCCGGCCCGGTCCGGGCCGGGTAAAGCCCAAAAATCGGGCTAGCCCGAGACCGGGCCGGCCATAGCCCGATCCGGTCTCGGGCTAGGCCCGATTGAGCCTAACGGCTCATTTTAAGAGCCGTTAGGCTCTTCATGGCAGCATGGCTGCCACGTGGCAGCCATGCTGCCATGAGAGCAGCCAACGGCTCTCAAAATGAGAGTTGTTGGCTGCTATTATTATTATATTATTATTAATATTAATTAATTAATATATTATAATATTATATTATTATATAATTATAATATTATATTATTATATATTATTTTATTATTTTAATATTTTTAATATTATTTAAATTTAAAAAATAAAAAATAAAAAATAAAAAAAATTCTATAAATACCCCCCCCTTCTCTTTTTTCTCACACACTCTCTCTCTCTCACTCTCTCTCTCTCTCTCTCTCTCTCTTAGCTCTCTCAATGGCATCGTCTTCCCAAAATACGGCTGCGGTAGTGGAGCACAATCGTAGAGCGAGTATTTGGGAGCATTTCGAGATGGTCATAGTCGGGACCGAAAGGAGAGTGCGCTGCAAGTTGTGCTCGAAACTGCTATCCATCACCGGCAACTCGACGCTTGTTAGACACCAGAAGTCTTGCGTGTCGAAACAAGCTCCTCCCGAGTCAAGTCAAGCCCAAATTTCTGGAGCAGGACAGATTTGGACGTACGATCAAATGCGACAGCGAGAGCTGCAGGCGCAGTTCGTCATCAAATGCGGGCTGCCATTCAGCGTCTTCGACAATGACGACGCGACGGAGTACATACATGGGGGGCTTCAACCCAAATACCAAAAGGTTAGTAGAATTACTTTAAGGCGTGAGGCGCTTAAATTTTATTTAGCAGTAAAAGAAGAATTAATTAACTATTTTGAAAATTTCGAAGGACGTGTGAGTCTAACGAGCGACGTTTGGACGAGTAATTTAAATTTAGGATTATCTTATCTTTGCATCACTTGTCATTGGATTGATCCCATTTCGTGGGAGCAAAATAAACGCGTAATATATTTTACAGGTTTTGAATACCCGCACACGGCTGTAGCTTTATATAAAGTTATTATGAAATGTGCGCGGGAATTTAAAATTAACGATAAAATACTTAGTATTTCTCTTGATAACGCCGCCAATAATGGCGCCGCAATTGAATTGTTAAAACGGGATTTAAAACCATTTCTCAACGGCGCGTTTTTTCATACTAGATGTGTTTGTCACGTCCTAAATTTAGTTGTACAGGATAGTTTAAAGGGAATGGAAGAATATATTAATAAAATTCGAAACATGTTAAAAACTATTTATTGTACTAAACAACGAGCTCAAGATTTTAGAAAATTTTGTAAAGCACAAGGTCAGAGATATTTGAAACCCGAATTTGATATGCCGGTTAGATGGAACTCAACCTATAAAATGTTAAAAAGAGCCGTTCTACAAAAAGAAATTCTAATGGAATATTATAGTTTGCTTAATATTGAACACAATTTAGGTGAAAATGATTGGGATATTATAGAACATTATCTAGATTTACTAAAGTATTTTTATAGGGCCACTGTTTTTTTATCTGGAGTGTATTATCCAACGAGCGCATTAGTAATTGAACATTTCGTACATATCACACAAAAATTTAGTTATTATAGACAACACGAAGGTTGGGCTCCTTTAATTAAAATAATGGAAATTTTTTTTTTAAAATATTATAGAGCTATACCGCCTATATTTTCGTGCGCCGCGGCTTTAAATCCGCTACTTAACGTAGAAGGCGTAGAAAATTTGATCGATGAAATCAATACTAATCTAACCTTAAATATAAATTATGATGATGATGACCCCGTTAGTACTACAAATTTTACTACTTTTTTTTACACAAAGTTATAATTATTACAATAACTTATACGGGTCACGACCCCGCGAAGAAATAACACAACCCAAAACAAAGGATAGTCTTAAAAATAAAATTTTAGATTTAGCTTCTAGGAAAAAATCGCGCACATCTGGTAGTTTAGATGAATTAGGATTATATACAAAAACACAATTTAGCGATTTTATGAGTTCGGACGAGATTGAAAACTTCGATCTCTTAAATTGGTGGAAAGGTAAAGCTAATACCTATCCTGTTTTGGCCTATATGGCCCGTGATTTACTAACTATCCAAGCTAGTACAGTAGCTTCGGAGTCCGCTTTTTCTCTTAGTGACAGGGTTTTGAACGAGCGGAGGAGCCGGCTTAACGAAGAATCGCTGGAGATTTGCATATGCTACAAGGACTACTTGGATGCTATGAAGAGGAAGCAGCACATAACAGCATTGGAGGATAGCTCGGAGGAGATAGAAGACAAAATTGACGCAATGAATCTACAAGATGATTAAATCGGGCAATCTTAAATTCTTAATGTAAATTTTTTTGATATATGTAAATTTTTTTAATTAAATTTTATAAGAATCATAAGTTTGTATTTTGTATTTTGTGCAATTGTATGACTTAGATTTTGTATTTTAATATTAATAAAATTTTTTGATTAAATTTTTTGTGCAATTGTATGACTACTTGAAATCTTGGATGCTATTAAAATTAAGTATTATTTTTTCATTTTTTGGATATATAAATATTAAATATAAATATATAATAATAATTAATAATTAATAATATAATATATAAATAATAAATATATATTTAATAAATTTTTAATTAATAGTAATAAGCTAATAAATATATATTATAATATATTATAACTATTTATAATAATATAAATTATAATATAACTATTTAGTTATAACTAATAAATATATATTATAAATTTATAGTAATATATAAAATTAATAATTAATAAATATATATTATAACTAATCTAATCTTAATATAATTTATAATTATTAATTTTATTTATATATAAATTATAATTATACTAAAATAATTAATAAAAAAAAGAAAATCGGGCCGGCCCGGTTCGGGCCTGAGACCGGCCCGGTCCTGCCCGGCCCGGCCTGAAGGGCCGGAGCAGGCAGCATATTTTAGCTGCCTGCCCGGCCCGGACCGGCCCGATTGCAGGGGAGGACCGGCCCGGCCCGGCCCGATATATGAAAAAGCCCGATCGGGCCCGGTCCGGGCCGGCCCGATCGGGCTTTTTGTTCAGGCCTACATATATATATATCGGTAAAATGGAAATACACTTAACGTGTATATCAAAAAATACGCGTCTTTTGGATCTGCGCTTTCTACGGGTATTTTTAGAAAAAGTGTTCAACATGAAAATTGCAGATCTCGACGATATCTACAACTTTCATGTTGAGCACTTTTCCTAAAAATGCCGTTTAGGCATCCGATTTGGCCCCCAAAAAAATCAGGCGGAACATTCAGAGGCCTAAACGACATTTTTAGGAAAAATGTTCAACATAAAAGTTGTAGATATCGTCGAGATCTACAACTTTCATGTTTAACACTTTTCCTAAATATGCTAGTAGAAGATGCAGATCCAAAAGGCGCGTATATAAGTATATACACTTAACGCGGATATACATTAAACCCTATATATATATATAAATATATATATATACATATATATTTATATACTGTTTGGAATATACAAACTCAAGATTTTAAAATCTAAAAGAACCTGAGGTCTTTTTGTCACAATACATGTCCGAATTAGGCAAATAATATATGCATTTATAGCCAAGAACGAGATCTACAACTTTCATGTTGAATATTTTTCGAAAATTTACACGGTTTAGCCGGAATCTGGCTCGAAAGGTTGCTGGCTTGAATTTTAAAATTTATTATTATTATATTCTTTTCGAGCCAGTAACTTTTCGGGCGAGATTTCTGCCAAACCGTGCAAATTTTGAAAAACTGTTCAACATGAAAGTTGTAGATCTTGTTCTTGGCTACAAAATGAATATATTATTTGTCTAATTCTGATACATATTGTGGGAGAAACAACTCAAACTTTTAAGTCTTAAAAAACTTAAGCTTATATTTGTTAACATTCTAATATATAAATATATATATATATATATATATATTCATCTTAACCATTGAACAAGTTCCAACATTTGAATCTCATCCATTGAATAATAACAGGTTATTTCTTTTTTTTCCTTTGGTCAAGTCATCCTAGCAGCAGATATACTCGTGCCCTAAGGCATCTTCTGGCCGAAAGCGGCACCACAAAAGTCTCGGTCATGTCCCCTCTCACTGTACTCACAGGCAAGATGCAGGAAAGCTCCTCCCGCATACTGCAAACCCTGGTTTTTTTTATTTGAAACTCTTGGGCAGCAAATCTCCCGCACAAATTCATCGGATTCCAGCCTTCTTTTTTGCCGCAGAAATCAACTCTCGCTTACGGCATACCTCTTTCTACCAGGTATCGCAGAGAAGCCTTGTACATCTCCCTTGAACTGTTCGCCTCACCCCATTTGCGACACCATCTCCCGCTCACTATAACACTCTCATCCGTCGTATGACATATAACAGAAGGTCTAACTAGAACCCGACGCCATATACCACGGATAGTCGGAAGGGTTACAGAATAATACCAAAAACTTAACTACTCGCCCTAACATAGAGCATTTTAGCAGAAGCTTTTAAACAGTTTAAAAGAACCCAAAATTTGCACAACAATGACATGAATGTCCACTATACACTACAGGAATGAAATACAACAAATACACAAAAAAGTACTTGGTCTTATGGCCTTACAAATGTTCACTTGACAATATAATGTTTTACAAAATCGGCTCACAGGCCGGCCACACATGGCAAAAGTAAAATAACAGTTTGCCTTGGCATTCGAGGGCTAGCTCAGCAACTTGGGCTTCAGCTCGCTATTTGGTGCTTGGTTTCGCAGCACCTGCAAGCAACATTCCACCGCACGGTGGCAAACAAAGCAACGGTCAGCTAAGGATGATCAAATTATAACGACCCCGCCCCTTACTCGGGACGGAGGTGCTCCTTCCCTGCATTTCATTAGCCCAGCTAAACAATTAAGTGCATAAGTATAATTTGCCACAGGTGTAGGCTCACTCGGCCAAACACCCCGTGCACTCAGGGCACATTCTCGGTGAATCCGGTCAATTCCATGGCTTCACCACCATCCTCAGGACGACAAACATTGTGAGCATTTTTTATTCTTTCCGACCGTAGTACTAGACTCCTGACTATGTCAATGGCAAGTTCCACTTTAGGGCTTTTAGCACCGAAACGCAAAGCCCAGGTCCGTTTCCACCCGCCGATTGCTCACTCTGCCTAGTCACTTTAAGACGTACGCATGAACCAAGCTTCACCCAGATCCTAATTCATTCCCAAACAACACATAACCTACTTATGTTCAAGGCTGGCTCCCCGACCGCCAAGTTAGCAGAATTACGTTTCCGCCCAGTTTTCCGGGTGCTCCTAGGAGTTAATCCCCAAGGATCCCTGCTGCAATCTACCGCGTAGAAACCCGAAAAGAATCAAAGGCATGGAGTCTTCTCCAGCTACTCATGCAATGCAACATCACCGATCTAGACAAACACGTCCGGGTAGGCTTCACACAAAATGCCTATGTCCGTACTACGATTCCGGGCTCTAAACAAGGGGGACTTTATATATCTACCCCAAGAAACATCGCAAACTCACCGCACACTCGCGTGAGAGGGTTTTCCTATGCAAAGGAAGAAGAGTTTCACACGCTCAAGTTGAGAATCATTACCCTTGAAGTCTGCTTTGGCTCCATGAAGAACTAGCCGAATGAAGGGCTTTGCAAAGGAATTCACTCCACAGATCTGGTCTCGGTTCTCAATTTCGTGCTCCGATGCTCCGCCGACGGCCGGATAACTCCCCTTTCTTCTTCCTTGCTCTCTCCTCTCCCTAACTCCTTAGAAAGAGAAAACTTAAGATGAAATGAGGAATTAATCCTCTATTCCTAGACTTAAGAAAGCAGGAACTCATCTGGACCTTCAGATCTTGTTTTAATAAAACGAACGGCTCAGATTTGCCTAAAATTTCTTAATCTTGGGCCGAACACGGCTTTGCACACGGCCGTATCCCAGGCCCGTGTCCCAACCTGACACGCCCGTGTCGGGTCATCGACACACCCGTGACTAGTGGCGTGTCACGAATAACTGCCACGCCAACCGTCACGACCCTTGGTGGACACAGGTGGCCACACGCCCGTGCCGAATCTGACATGCCCGTGTCAAACAGTACACGCCCATGCTCCGGGCCATGTCCCAAGTCGACATAGGACCAAACTTCCAGAGGAGTACACGGCCATATGACACGCTCGTGTCACATGTCGTGTGCTTGACATGCCCTGGGACACGCCCGTGTCCCAGGCCATGTTCGAGCACTCAACGCTCGTCATCCTTAACTCGACGACCCCAACACGATACGTCCATGTGACACGCCCATGTCATAGGCCGTGTTCACCCTACCAAAAGCTGAACTTGGTTCGAACACTGCCCGTTTCACTTTTAAGTTTTTAAGCGTTACGAATCTCCCCCCTTAAAGAATTTCATCCACGAAATTATGTAAAGGTACACAAAACACTTTAAATATTACCTGTGTGGAATAATTCGGGGTATGCTTCTAACATAGTCTGCTCTCGCTCCCAAGAAAGCTCCTCACGTCCACAGTTATCCCATCGGACTTTAACCATTCAAATTTCCTTGTTGCGGAGCCGTTTGACTTCAAAGTCTTCAATGCGAACTGGCTTGACCTTGGTCATCAACCCATTATCAATCGACACTTGATCCACCGCAACAACCTGAGAAGGCTCTTGTACCACCTTCCGCAATACCGAAACGTGGAATACATTATGTAGCCCACTCAATTATACCGACAGCTTCAATCGATACGCTACTTCTCCAATCCGCTCCAAGATCTGAAACGGTCCAAGGTATCTCAGACTCAGCTTCTTCAAGCGTCGAATCCACGAAGCACCCTTGAACGGCTTGATTTTCAAATACACCCATTCGCCAACACTGAACTCCACATTCCTATGCTTGGCATTATAGTATTTTACCTTCCTGTCCTGAGCGATCTTTAACCGTTCCTGAATCGTACGTACCATTGAAGTGACGTCTTCTACTGCCTGACGTTTGTATAACTTTGACTCGCCTGTCTCCAACCAAGACAACGGCATGCGACACTTTCTCCCATACAGGGCCTCGAAAGGTACCATTCCAATACTCGCTTGAAAACTGTTATTGTATGCAAACTATACCATGTACAGGTTATCTTCCCACTATTTTCCGAAATCCAAGACGTACATGAGAAGCATGTCCTCCATCATCCTGTAGACCCTTTCAGTCTGACCATCCGTTTACGAATGAAAGGTTGTGTTGAAACTCAGCTTAGTTCAAAACAACTTATGCACCAGCCTCCAGTCATTTGACATGAAGCGTCCATCTCGGTCACTAACAATACTGTGTGGCACACCATGCAACCGTACAATATTATCCACATAGAGCTTGACTAACTTTTCCACCGGATCTTCCTTCCTATTCAGTATGAAGTGCGACACCTTTGTCAATCTATCTACGACCACCCAGATGGCGTTGTTTCCCTTCTGCGACCTTGGCAAACCATGCACAAAATCCATGGAAATGTCGTCGAACATCCATTCAGGGATAGGCAAGGACTTCAAGAAACTTTCGGACTTCTAACACTAAGCCTTCACCAAGGCACAAGTTTGGCACTTCGCCACATAAAGTGCTACATCCTTCTTCAACCCTTGCCACCAAAACAACTTCTTCATGTCCCTATACATCTTCGTGCTCCCGGGTGGATAAATTACTTGGTATGATGAGCCTCGTACATCAAATCCTCCCAAAGATTATCTGCACTAGGGATGCATAGGCGACCGTCCTTCCTGTGCAGTCCATCTTCAACCGCAAATTGGGAATTTGACCCATCCAATGATTCATCCAAAATCTGCTTCATACTGCTATCCTGAATCAAAGCCCGCCGAATCCTATCAGCTAGGTCATACTGCACCTCCGTCCAACACAATATTGCCTCGGTACTAGCCTGCTTGTCAACGCAGGAGATCTCAAATGCCTCCAAATAACGGACCAAATTCTCATCATGCACCGCCAACCAGTTGGCTTTTGCCGGTGCCCTACGACTCAACGCATCCGCCACTGCATTTCCTTTCCCGGACACATAATGAATTTCAAAAGTGTAGTCCCCCAGTAACTCCATCCACCTCCACTGTCTCATGTTCAGGTCCTTCTGATCTAGCAAATACTTCAGGCTCTTATGATCGGTGTAGATATTGACCTTCACCGTACAGATAGTGCCTCCACAACTTTAGAGCAAATATCACGGCCGCTAACTCCAAGTCATGGACTGGATAATTTCTCTCATGAACCTTTAACTGTCATGATCCATAGGCTATTACGCTCCCATGTTGTAGACGAACACAGCCCAAACCACTGCCTGAAGCATCACTATAAATTTCAAACCCTTCGGACCCACTCGGAGAACGCAAAATAGGCGTCGTGACCAACCGCCTCTTCAATTCTTCGAAAGCCTACGCGCGCTCCAGCATCTACACAAACTTTTGATCCTTCCTTGTCAGCATCGTGAGTGGCAGCATTATCCGCGAGAAGTTCTCTACGAAGCACCTATAGTAGCCGGCAAGCCCCAGAAAGCTCCGGAATTCCGCCACTGTAGTCAACACTGGCCACTCCTGAATTGCCTCTATCTTCGCCGGATCCACCATTATGCCTTCACCACAAACAATATGACCAAGGAACGTGATTGAGGATAACCAGAACTCACACTTGGAGAACTTAGCATACAACTGATTCTTCCTCAATGTCTCCAATACCATATGCAGATGATTGCAGTGATCATCCTCACACCGCGAGTACCCAAAGATGTCATCGATAAATACTATCACGAAATGGTCCAGGTACTCTCTGAACGTCCTATTCATTAGATCCATAAACATGGATGGTGCATTGGTCAGCCCAAACAGCATGACTATAAACTCGTAATGCCTAAACCGTGTGCTGAACGCTGTCTTTGGGATGTCACTTTCCCTTATCCTTAGCTGGTAGTATCCGGATTTCAGATCTAGCTTCGAATATAACGTTGACCCAACCAACTGATCAAATAGATCGTCAATCCTTGGTATCGGATACTTATTCTTTTCTGTAAGCTTGTTCAACTCCCGATAGTCGATACAGAGTCGTAAGCTCCCATCTTTCTTCTTAACGAAGAGGACCGGTGCGCTCCAAGGCGATGAACTTTGACGCACATACCCTTGCTCTAACAATTCTTGCAGTTGCACCTTCAACTCCACCATCTCCTTAGGCGTTATTCGATACGGAGGACGTGACACCGGTTTGGAACCCGACACCAGCTCAATTGTAAAGTCAATCTCCCGCTAAGGAGGGGCTCCCGGGAGATCGTCTGGGAAGACATCAGGATACTCGGACACAACTGCAATACTGTCAAGACTAGGTTTAGGCATTGAAGCCTGCACTAATGCAACAAACAGTTCTACCCCAGACCGAACTGCCTTAATCACTTGAAAAGCCGACATCAAAATCTTACTCGACCCTTTCATGCCCGCAAACGTAGTCTCCTGATCAGTATTCAGTCTCAACTTAACCTCCTTTCGGTTGCAATCAATGCATGCTCGCGGCTCCGAGAGCCAGTCCATACCAAAGATTACGTCGAACTCCATTAACGGCAGTACCGACGCTTGCAAAACGACTCCTGATCCCCGGTCCGTATCTTTACCACACAGACTCTATCTGCGCGCATTGAGCACCCATTGGGCATCAACACATCCAACTTGTCCTTTGCCATCGAGGAACAAACTCCGATGCGCGATACGAATCTTTCGGACAAGAAGGAATGCAAAGCTCCCGTATCAAACAGGGCTCTCGCCGGACAGTCAAAAATTAATACAAAGCCTAACACCAACATTCATAAGCTAACATGCAAAAAGGTAACAACTTATAAAAAAACTATACTGTTAAAATTTAACTCATACCAGTCATCACGTCAGCTTTCTTAATGGCCTCTTAATGGCCGCCTTACCTTTTTCTTCAAATGTTGCTACACGCCTCTTCTCGGACTTTGCACATCCGCTCCAATACTCACGTGCAAAATGCCCCACCTTTCCACAGTTTTAGCACACTCCTGGGACTCGACTTGAGTTTTCCCCCGTCGCTCCAGACGAAGGGGCTGAACTCGAAGTCTTTTGCTTCTTGTTCCATCTGCAAAAACCAGACTTGAACTCGACACTTTGAACTCGGACCTCTTATCCCCTAGGTCCTTCTTCTCTTGAACTTTCTTCGCGACCCTTTCCAATGACCGAGCCGCATTTACCAAGGCTAGGAAGCCCTGCGCCTTAGGCCCAGCGAGGAGTAGCATTAGGTCGCCCCGTAGGCCCTCATAAAATTGGTTGGTCTTCCGCTCCTCTTCAGTAAACATAGCACCAGCATAACGGCCAAACCGAGTAAATTCGTGGAGATACTCATCCACGCTCTCTCTCCTTGAGTCAAACCGAGGTACTTATTCTCCATCTCAAGCTTCTGGGCAGAAGGTAGGTATCTGGCCAAGAACAACCTTGAGAATTCCTCCATTGGTACTTCGGCAAGTTGCCTTCCCACTAAGAAATGAACCTCAAACTCGTCCCACCACATCCTTACCTCACCAGCCAGTAGGAAGGTCGCTATTGTTGTCTTCTGCCACTCCGCAGTTTCTATGGCGGTCATGACCCTCTTCATCGTAGAGAGCCAATCCTCAGCTTGAGTTGACGTTCCCATCCCGTCGAACACCGGAGGATTAAAGCTCATCACATGCTTGAGCTGTTTCTCTATGGCTCTCCTTGGTGCTACCAGATCAACTGCCCCACGCTCTACCACTCCCGTCTCTGCCACTCTAATCGGTTCTTGCTCATTAGTAGGTGGTGCGTGCTGCACTTGTTGGGCATTTATCATGGCAAAGACTTCTTCAGCCATAAATCTGAGGGTTTCTGCTGAAGGAGGTATTGTAGGCACATCACTTGGTGCACTACTTTCCGCCGATTGCGGACACTCAGATTTCCCAACACCGCTCCTAGTTACCTATAATAGCATAAACCCTTGATTATGCGACACACAAATTCCTAAAAGCAATCACTGGAACACTCAGGTTCCTCAAAACAAGTGTATTTTTCCATTCCTAAGTGGACATTCATGGGTTCATTTATGTTATAACGATGACGCACATACATGTGCTCACCACCCCTTAAAAGAATTCGCCCATGAATTAAAATACAGACGACCGACACCCTAGTCTGATACCAAATTGTAACACCCCCACCCGTCGTATGGTATATAACAGAAGGTCCAGCTGGAACCCGATGCCATATACCACGGACAGTCGGAAGGGTTACAGAATAATATCAAAAACTCAACAACTCGCCATAACATAGAGCATTCTAGCAGAAGCTTTTAAACAGTTTAAGAGAACCCAAAATTTGCACAACAACGACATGAATGTCCACTATACACCACAGGAATGAAATACAACAAATACACAAAAGAGTACTTGGCCTTATGGCCTTACAAATGTTCACTTAACAATATAATGTTTTACATACATCGGTTCACAGGCCGGCCACACATGACAAAAGTAAAACAACAGTTCGCTTTGGCCTTTGAGGGCTAGCTCAGTAATGTGGGCTTCAGCCCTCTATTTGGCGCTTGGTTCCGCAGCACCTACAAGCAACATTCCACCGCACGGTGGCAAACAAAGCAACGGTCAGCTAAGGCTTACTAAATTATAACGACCCCGCCCCTTACTCGGGACGGAGGTGCTCCTTCCCTGCATTTCATTAGCCCAACTAAACAATTAAGTGCATAAGTATAATTCGCCACAGGTGTAAGCTCGCTCGGCCAAACACCCCGTGCAATCAGGGCACATTCTCGGTGAATCCGGTCAATTCCGTGGCTTCATCACCATCCTCGGAATGACAAATATTGTGAGCATTTTTGAGTCTTTCCGACCATAGTCCAAGACTCCTGACTAGGCTAACGGCCAGTTCCACTTTAGGGCCTCTAGCACCGAACCGCAAAGCCCAGGTCTGTTTTCACCCGCCCGTTGCTCACTCCGCCTAGTCACTTTAAGACATACGCGTGGGACAAGCTTCACTCGGATCTTAATTCATTCCCAAACAACACATAACCCAGTTATGTTCAAGCCTGGCTCCCCGGCCGCCAAGTTAGCAGAATTACGTTTCCGCCCAGTTTTCCGGGTACGCCTTGGAGTTAATCCCCAAGGATCCCTGCTGCCATCTACCGCGTAGAAACCCGAAAACAATCAAAGGCACGGAGTCTTCTCCGGCTACTCATGCAATGTAACATCACCAATCCAGACAAACACATCCGGGTAGGCTTCACACACAATGCCTATGTCCATACTACGATTCCGGACTCTAAACAAGGGGGACTTTATATATCTACCCTAAGCAACACCACAAACTAACCGTACACTCGCGTGAGAGGGTTTTCCTATGCAAATGAAGAAGAGCTTCACATGCTCAAGTTGATAATCGTTACCCTTGAAGTCTGCTTTGGCTCCATGAAGAACTAGCCAGATGAAGGGCTTCACAAGGGAATTCTCTCCACGGATCTGGTCTCGGTTCTCAATTTCGTGCTCCGATGCTCCGGCGGCAGCCGGATTCCTCCCCTTCCTTCTTCCTTGCTCTCTCCTTTCCCTAACTCCTTAGAAAGAGAAAACTTAAGAGGAAATGAGGAATTAATCCTCTATTCATGGACTTAAGAAAGCAGGAACTCATCTGGGCCATCAGATCTTATTTTAAGAAAACGAACGACTCAGATTTGCCTAAAATCTCTTAATCCTGGGCCGAACACGGCTTTGCACACTACCGTGTCCCAGGTCGTGTGCCTCGATCCAGACACGATTGTCGAGTACAAACAAGCACATGGGTTAGGACACGCCCGTGTCCCAACCTGACACGCCCGTGTCAGGTCATTGATACGACCGTGACCAGTAGCGTGTCACGAATAATCGCCACGCCAACCGTTAAGACCCTTGGTGGACATGGGTGGCCACACGCCCATGCCGAATTTGACACGCCCGTGTCAAACAGTACACGCCCGTGCTCCCGGGCTGTTTCTCAAGTCGACACAGGACCAAACTTCCAGAGGAGTACAGGGCCATGTGACACGCCCGTGTCACATGTCGTGTGCCTAACATGCCCTGGGACACGCCCGTATCCCAGGCCGTGTTTGAGCACTCAACGCTCGTCGACCTCAACTTGATGACTCGAGCACGACACAGCCATGTGGCACGCCCGTGTCACAGGCCGTGTTCACCCTACCAAGACCTAAACTTTGTTCGAACACCGCCCGTTTCACTTTTAAGTTTTGGGGCGTTACACTCACGACCCCCCTCTGTTCTTCCTCACCAGGTATAAAAGCAGGTCTCCAACTTCAACATTGCGTTTTTACTCAATGACTTCTTAATCTCTTCCTCACCAGGTGAAACTCAAATACCTGTTATGAGAAAATAACAGACATTTGTACGTGTTTTTGTCTTACAGATCTTCATGTGTTTCATTTGCTTCTTCGATACTTGAAGTTCCTGCGAGCTCTCTAAGCTTTCTTCCCGACTTCTGCGAGCACCTCTGGCTGCATGTTCTGACACTTTCTCTGTCTACCATGGGTTATGCGAGCACCTTCCGGACACACGTTGCGCAGACAACTCCAATTGAGCAACGATCAGCAAACACCTATGGTAAAAAATCAGCTCCACACTTGCTTTCATTGCTTTTGTTCAATGTAGAGAACTAATTTTAGGTTTTTATCACCTGAAAACATTCTTTATTACAAGGCCAGGCTCTCTTGAAATCATTTTGGCTAATGACACTACGTGTAATGAGCTGGTAGTTCCTAAAATTGTTTATTGTTTATTCACTAAATCTGTATTTTGTGCCAGTTTCCATAAAATTTATGCATTAACTGTTTTTTGGATCTGATCCATTCAATTTTAATGTGCAAAATGATAGAATATTTTATGAGAGCTGAAAATTTATTTTATATTGATTTTCAAGGGCGTTCTCGACCTCTTCATCTTTCAAGTACCGCATTTGGAGATAGTTGATTGGTGTTGCAGACTTATTTTCCCATTACTGGCATGCTAATTAATTGATTTGATTTTAAAAATTTACAGTTTTGATGGGCTTATTTCCCATTACTGTCATGCTCTCCATCCTACAAAAATTAATGTATTTTTTTCCTTTTCCCATTACTATCATGCTCTCAAGTTAATGAGCTCTCAAGTTAAATGAGCTCTCATGTTTTACAGTATATGGTTCATGTTCTCAAGTTAATGATGTTTACAACTTTTGATGCCTTCTAACTAAAGTTAATAATCAATTGAAATGAAACTTTTTTGAGAGAAAAAACTAAATCACAAAAAGAGATTGATGCTCTCAAGCCCGCCTGGCAGCGAACGAATGTGAGCGCAACCCACTCGAAAGGGAGCGCAACCGACACGAATGTGAGCGTAGCTCGCCGCCCCCGGCAAGGTATTGTCGTGCCTTGATGTGGACGCAGGCCGCATTGATGCGAGCGCAACCCGCAATGACCTGTCATGGGCGGGCGAAGCCCGTCGTCGTTGTCCGGGTACTGTGGCGCGTAACCATAGGGGCAGAGCTCTATGTCGGGCACTCGTATTGATGCGAGCGCAGCCCACGGCGACCCGACGTGGGTTGGAAAAGGCAGCCGGGTGCAGGCGAAGCTCGCCTTCATGGGTCGGGTACTGTGGCGCATAGCCATATGGGCGGAGCCCCGTGTCGGGCACTCACATTGATGCAGGCGCAGCCCGCAACATCGTTGGCTGGCGAAGCCAATCGGGTGCGGGCGAAGCCCGCCATCACAGACCGGGTACAGTGGCGCTTAGCCATAGGGGCGAAGCCCCGTATCGAGCACTCGTGTGTGTGTATATATATATATGTATATATGAATATACATCATATGAGGACATGTTCCATACAGTAGCAATCTCGCTGCCCCAGATTTCGAGACTCTAATCGAGAGTCAAGACAACTCAAAATAAAAAAGTGATCAACATGAAAGTTGTTCGTCTCGCTGAGATCTACAACTTTCATGTTGATCACTTTTCGATTTGAAACAATCTTGACCCTTGCTCATACGCCCGTACGCCCGTACGCCCGCACTAGATACTTCCCATTTATATATATATATATATATATATATATATATGGGGTTACTCTAGTGCGAGCGTACGCACAAGGGTTAAGGAGGCTTCAAATTGAAAAGTGATCAACATTAAAGTTGTAGATCTCGGCGATACTAACAACATTCATGTTGATCACTTTGCGATTTGGAGTCGTCTTGGATCTCGATTTGGGTCCCGAAATTTGGGCGGCGGAACTGCTATAGTAAAGCGTACGTCGCCCCAGATTTCGGGGCCCAAATCGAGATCCAAGACGGCTCCAAATCAAAAAGTGATCAACAATAAAGTTGTTTATCTCGCCGATACCTACAACTTTTATGTTGATCACTTTTCGATTCAAAACCATCTTAACATCCAAAACGACTTTCCCGTACGCCCGCATATCAGGTTGCTATATATATATATATATATATATATATATATATATATATATATATATATATATATATATATATATATATATATACTTTAAAAAGAAGTATGGTGGTCTTCAAATAGTCATGAATTAAAAATTCATGAAAATAATTTGGGCCGTTGGATTGATCAGATCGGCCTGCAAATAAAATTTTCCTAAAAAATCTCTCATTCTTCTCTCTCCTGAATCCCGATCTAGTCAATTCCTGTAACGCCCCCTGTTTTTCTGTATTTATTTAATTCTCTTTGGGCTTTACGTGGATGCATTTTTCCAGCTCGTGCCGTTATTAGAGTACCTCGTTAGGTGTTCTTAGAGGTTATAGCCTGTTGTATGGTTTCCCCAGCTAGCCGGCGTCTGTTTTGGAGGCCTAGCTGAGCCTCTTAGGGAATCCTTGTGCTTTGACTTCGGGCGATGTTAGCTCGAGTGCGTGATCATCGGAAGTTGTTTCCGACTTCGCCGTTGTTTTCGTAGCCCGAGTTTTTGTCTACGGGGCGAGTTTGATTGAAAACCGAGAACGTTAATTTTTTTTGCGCCGTTCTGACGGTCGTTTGTTAGCGAGTCGTCACTTTATGCGAGCGTGTTTGCATGTTTATGTTTTCTCGGCACCGCGAGCGGTATGGCCGAGCCGATGCGTAATTGCACGTGCGCATGCGGGTGCGGGCGTGCGGGGTAGAACTTGTGCGCGCGGGTGCATGTTAATGGACGTGTATATATATATATATATATATATATATATATATATATATATATATATATATATTAGTGTATCTAACTAGCATGATTAGTGGTTTTCTTAATTAATTAGTGATTATATAGTTATTAGATTTATAGTATTTTGATTGGTTACGAGAGTTTATGTATTGATTAATATTAGGTTCCATTAAATCAATGAGTTTAACTAGTTAAGAGTTATATTAGTGTATAATGTAGTATATATTTCATTAGGTTTTAATTAGGTAGATATGTATTAAGTTTAGACAGGTTTTTATTATATTATGTATATCAGGGTTATAATTTATATATAATTATAAATAATAGGTTTCCTTCCCCCCCCCCACATTTACCGTCAGACAGCACACAAAAAAGAAAAGAAACTGTCGGCCCTGTAGAACCGAGCGGGGGAAGTAGGGGGCGGAACCTTGCCGCTGCTCCGACCGCCCGATCTCCGGCGATTTCAGCCCCAAAATCTCCTTCCGAGGCCAGATCCGAACTCCCCTCTCTGTAATCTCCGTTCCGAGGTGAGTATTTTGAGATTTCACCGTTGATTTTCCCGTATTCGGGGTGCGTTTTTGCCATATTTCCTTCCTTGCTTTGATATAGGGTTTCACTCAGTTTTCGTAGGGAAGTTGTGTGGTTGTGGCCGGCCAGATTTCAAGGTGGTGTTGGCGAATTTTTTTTTTGTGAACAATCGAGGCAAGTGCACTCTTCGCCCTTGCCGATTTGATCTTGTTAATTCACTTTTTGTGTCATTTAAATTTCAGATGTTGCTTACCCGAAATCTCTCCTACCCGGCTTGCCTACCCGAAATCCTTGTGAATTCCGTTATTTTGCTTACTTTTCATCGTTGTGGATTCTCCATTTAGGATTAGGATTGGGGTTTATGAATATAGGAGTTTAGGTTTGATGTGTATTTGTTTTTTTGGCTTGGACCTTGCGCACCTAGGTCGAGTGTAATTAAACGCTCTCCTGATAGGACTTGTCTAACGGCTAGGAGCATTCGCAGTAGAACCCGTCCTCCTGTTTAAAATTTTTTTTCGGCCACACGCACTTGGTAGAATCTTGTTAACTTCGACTTATAGTATAGCTTGTGGTTTCCCCCTGGGGGTAGTCCAGGTCTAGTTTTCTTGTTTAGTGAGACCCTCCTTTTTGGGCATGATTTAGCATAATTTATTTGTAGATGTGACGAAATCAAGTGAACCGTGTAGGGTCGTACTTAAATTCGTTTTATGCGTGTAGGTTGGAGATCAAATTACGAGCGTAGGTTCAAGGTCATACAATTAGTGGGTGTTGAGTGTTTACCTGTTCGTGCATACTGAATAGCGAGTCTTCGTGTCGGTTTAGTTTTATAGGTCTCCTATGTGGCTTGCTCTAGTGGGTTCAGGGCTCTTGGATTCGCCTGGTGGTGCTTGGGACCACCAGCATGAGTTTCCTCGGGTCACTTAGGACTGGAGTAGGATGTGTTTTTAGGGTAGGTCGGACCAATGCCGCCACCCTGGTTTTCTTTCTTGCCTTATTATGGCAATATGGGCTGTTTGGTTGAGTTGGACGGATACCACCGCCATAGCCCATGAGGATATTTAGGCTGAATGGACTTGGTTGGACATGCGGCCGCCAGTCTAGGCCACTTGTTACAAAATTTTTATCCATCTCTAGTACTAGGTGACTCTTTCTGTTTTAGCCCTTTTACATGTTATGATTATTGTACTAATCCTTTTGCAGAGACCCTCGAAGCTTGGCTTCACCCATGCACTTGGTGCATATCTTTTTTTTTACCTCGTTCACCGTTTGATGAGTATTTTTAAATTCCCATTTTTAATTCCTGTTTTTGCTACTGCACTTTCCTTTCCTGTTGATTATAGTTTGCTGAGGTATTCTTTTCTTTCTGAATACCTCAGGTACAGGTTTTTAGCCGACAGCGCGGCTAGGGTGCTTCAGAGATTCTCAGTGTTTTGCTGCTGTTGTGAGTCTTTTTCTCGGGAGGTAGTTTCTTTAGACTTGTTGTATGGATATACCTACACACCAGTGGGTTCGTGTCAGTTGTTGACGCCCACTGGTGGTCTCTCTTTTAGATACTTTGCACTTGCTTACACTGTTAGTTTTACTGCTTTGCTTATATAAAACTTGCTCTTGGGATGATTTATGATAGGATGTTAGTTATTTTCAAAACCTAAAAACACTATTATGTATATGCATAACTCACGATTTACATGTCTTACAAACTCAAACACTACTTTCAAGACGACGTAAAAAGACTATTTTCTTAGATATATGTAAATTAAATCTAGGGTCCTGCGCAGTATCAGGTGCCCCCCCTGGGAACACTGTTGCGATCTCTCTTAGGATGCATAAATGTAAACAAAGTATTTTCCGCTACGTATACGTATAACTTTGAAGCTTGGACTGGAAGATCCTCAGAGCCGAGGGATACGGCCTTAAAATTATAACCAATTTTCTAATAATTCAACTTTTGGATTTTTTATAAAAATAGAGTGGTTAGTGTTTTGCCTGAGCGTCAGCAGTTATCCCCTGCATGACGTGGCATCACGACGCGTGTTTTCTCAGACTCTGATAATTTTTAATGCGGAGAAAATGCGGGTTGTGACATTTGGTATCAGAGGGAGGTTGTCTGACAAATTGTCGGGCAACCTTTCCCTGTAGGTATTAGATGTTTAGAGTCATATCATACACACACCGACTTGTCATCAGCACGTCTTGGCCGAAGCACAAACACTACACTCATAGCATAACATGAAGTATACGGGGCATATTATGTATTATGGGATGCATAATATGTGTTTGTATATGGATCCACCATAGGAGGCAACATGTGAGGGTTATGTATTATGGGGTGCATAACCTCACCACATGGATGCGACTAGCACGTTTTCTTTTTTCGTTGCATGAAAATGTTATGTATTATGGGATGCATAACATTTTCATGCGTACGTCGCTCATAACATGCATTAGGGCCTTTTCTAGAATGCATAGAACAAACATGCATGACATAACATTGCATAAGCACAACGTGCCAAGCTAAGGACTTGCGTGATGACATGTGGACACACATAATTTTGGGTCAAAAAGAATATAAATTCATGCATTCCCGATCTAGGCACAAGAGTTAGGGTGATGATGGTAAACCATCTCAGGTTAAGTATGATATTATCTTCACTTTATCAAAAAAATTTATATATATACAATAAAACCCCAGAGCAAGTTGGCATTGAAAGCAAGTACATATGTAGGTTTGTCTGTACCTGTTTGGTTTTGTCCTAGTGGTTGAACCAGGTTTTGATGATTGCTTGTTACTCCTTTTTAGCATGACGCCTAAGCGTAGAGTGACGAGGTCGAATCCCCAATCTTAGGGCGAGTCTTCTGGTGCTCAAAGTGATGCAATAGTGGCTAGTCTGAGGCAGAGCAATGAGGCCCTATCAAGGCAGCTGGTAGAGGTTCAGTCTCGGATTCAGTCCTTGGTTGCAGTAGTGACGGGGCTAGTTCCGAGAGCACAGGATCCGGCTGGGGGTGAAGCTGACCCAGCCCCTCTTGTACCTCCTGCCCCTGTGGTGCCTCCTGTTGCGGTGCCCCCAGAGATGACCTTCATCTCCCAGTTTCAGCGATTGCATCCCTCGACTTACGATGGTAGAGCAGATTTCATGGTGCTCGACGACTAGGTAAACTCTATTGAGGAAATGTTTCAGTATTCCGGAGTGTCCGAGGATCAGAAGGTGATGCTGGCCGCCTATCAACTGAAGGGGTTAGCGAAGAGCTGGTGGATGAGGGAGAAGGAGGGTATGGTAGGAGGATGCACTTGGGCTTCATTCAAGGAGATTTTGATGAGAAAGTTTCTACCTAGAGTGGAGCGAGACAGATTGATGAACGGCTTCTTGCATCTGAAGCAGAGGCAGCTCACGGTCAGCGGTTATGAGATTGAGTTTTGCAAGCTCAGTCGGTTTGCCCCCAGTTTGGTAAGCTCGTAGGAGGATAGAGTGAAGCGCTTCCTTGGTGGGCTGAGGAGTGACGTCCAGCAGCTAGCGGTTGCCCATTGAGCGGTGACTTATGTCAGTGCAGTTGAAGCTGCTTTGAAAGTGGAGGCCATCGAGAATGCGAAGCAGAGAGGGCAGCAGGAGAGAAATGATAAGAGAAAGGCTGTCAAAGCAAAGAGCTCTCAGGTGACCGGTGCTCCTTCCGGTAAGAAGAGCAAGGAGATTTGTGGTTTCTGTGGCCGCCCGGGCCATCCGGCGGAGAGATATTTCAAGAGGTTAGCAACGCAGAAGGAGCAGGTTCATGCCATTCAGGGTGCCCCCAGTCAGAGGACGGTGTGTTCCTTGTGCAAGAAAGAGGGGCATGACGTTGCCCGTTGTTGGTTGAAGGACAAGGTCTTCTATCAGTGCGAACAGAAGGGCCATACCAAGGCCAGGTGTCCCGCAGCTTCAGCCGGTGCTCAGGCCTGTTCCTCTTCAGTCCTTGCCACTGCCTCCGTCTACGGAGAAGGGCAAGGGAAGGCTGAACGTGATCTCTTCAGCGGAGGCTCAGACTTCGACGCAAGTCATTTCAGGTAGACTCTCTCTTGTCTTTTTACTTCAATACAGTTTTAGCATTGTAATTTCCTATCTTAGATGCGTGTGCAAATCTTTCATTTATATAGGGAGTTTTAAGGTAAAGAACCGCTGGGCGCGCGTTCTCTTTGACTCAGGTGCTACCCACTCATTTGTGGCTAGAGCCTTTGTAGAGCGATTCCAGTTGGTTCTTGACCGTGTCGGTGAGGCCTTTTGTGTCAAGTTCCCCTTGGGTGACTCCGTGGTATCGGATCAGGGCATTCTTGATTGCCCTATTCTTTTAGGGGATTTTCTGGCCAAGGCAGATCTGAAGGTTATTGACATGGAGGATTTCGATGTCATCCTAGGCATGGATTGGTTGTCCCGTTACGATGTTGTGATTCAGTGCAGGGGTAAGCGTTTCGATTTTAGGAGGGACAACGGTCAGCCTGGGAGTATTTATGGTGATCTGCATCAGGTTTCTCCGGTGATCTCTGCGGTATGTGCTCAGAGGCTTTTTAGTTCTGACTGTTTTGCTTGCTTGGTTCCGATGCTGGGGACTGTTAGCAGTGGGCCGTAGTTAGATGAGATTCCTGTTGCGCGGGAGTTTCCAGATGTATTTCCTAGTGATCTTCCGGGTCTTCCTCCAGACAGAGACGTTGAGTTCGTGATTGACTTGGAGCCCGGTACGCGTCCCATTGCTAAGGCGCCGTATCGGATGGCCCTGCGAGAGCTGGAGGAACTGCGTACTCAGTTGGATGAGTTATTGGAGAAGGGTTTCATAAGGCCGAGTTCGTCGCCCTGGGGTGCTCCCATGCTCTTTGTAAAGAAGAAGGATGGTTCGATGCGGCTTTGCATCGATTATAGAGAGCAGAACAAGGTCACCATCAAGAACAGATATCCCCTGCCTAGGATCGATGACCTCTTCGATCAGTTGCGTGGGAGCGCTGTTTTCTCCAAGATTGACCTTCGTTCAGGTTATCATCAGCTTAGGATCCGTGAGTCGGACATTCTGCGGACCGCTTTCAGATCAAGGCATGGGCACTTCAAGTTCCTGGTTTTGTCGTTTGGGTTGACCAACACGCCATTAACATTCATGGACATGATGAACCGGGTGTTCAAAGATTTTCTGGACAAGTTTGTGGTCGTATTCATAGACGACGTTCTGATTTATTCTCGGAATGCTGCGGAGCACGATCAGCACTTACGGTTGGTGTTATCTGCCTTGAGAGACCATCATTTATATGCCAAGCTGAGTAAATGTGAGTTTTGGTTGCCCCAGGTGTCTTTCCTGGGCCATGTGGTGAACAAGGATGACATTTCAGTTGACCCAGAGAAGATTTCTGCAGTGATGGATTGGCATAGACCGAGCACACCTAAGGATATTAGGAGCTTCTTGGGTTTAGCCGGCTATTATAGAAGGTTTGTTGAGGGGTTTTCTACTTTGGCAGCGCCGTTGACTAAGCCGCAGAAGAATGTGGCTTTCATTTGGAACGAGAAGTGCGAGGAGGCTTTTCTGGAGTTGAAGAGCAGGTTGTGCTCTGCCCCGGTGTTAACCTTGCCTACGGAGGGCAAGGATTATGATGTGTATGTGGACGCCTCGCATGTTGGGCTCAGAGGTGTGTTGATGCAAGAGGGGAAGGTGATTGCGTATGGGTCGCGGCAATTGAAGACTCATGAGAGGAATTACCCTACGCATGATCTGGAGTTCGCAGCGGTGATCTTTGCCCTGAAGTTGTGGATGCATTTACTTTATGGGGCGCAGTGCAAGATCTTCACCGATCATAAAAGCCTGAAGTATGTTTTCACCCAGAAGGAGCTGAATTTGCGACAGCGGCGCTGGTTGGAGTATGTTGCTGATTATGAAGTGGAGATCCAGTACCATCCGAGCAAGGCCAACGTGGTGGCTGACGCCCTAAGCCGTAGGACGGGAAAGATCTTTAACCTATCGGTTGAACGTTTTGTGGAGGAGTTCCTCTTGATGAACATCTCGGTGGGGTGCGGTAACTTGCAGAGTAGTTTGGTCACGGATGAGCCTTCTTGGATTTCTCTTACTAGGCTGCACCAGAAAGAGGACCCGGATCTTTTGCACCTGTACCTCAGGACTGAGAGAGGGGAGTTGCTGGATTTCTCCATTGACGATTCGGATACTTTGAAGTACCGCGGCAGGTTTTCGGTTGGAGGCATCAGGAGTATGGTATGCAAAGAGGCGCATGGATCCAGTGTTGTCTATCACCCCGGTGCTACCAAGATGTACCACGATTTGAAGCAGATCGCCTGGTGGTGTGGTATGAAGGGGGATATAGCTCAGTATGTTTCAGAATGTTACACTTGCATGCGGGTGAAGGCCGATCATGGGAGGTCGGGTGGCAAGTTGACACCCTTGGAGATCCCGACTTGAAAGTGGGAAAGTATCTCGATGGACTTTATTACGGGCTTACCGAGATCTCCACGAGGCTTTGACTCTGTTTGGGTGATAGTAGACAGACTGACGAAGTGTGCCCATTTCGTGCCGTATAAGGTTGATTATCCGATGAGTAAGATAACAGAGCTATACTTGAGCGAAGTCATCCGTTTGCATGGGGTTCTAGTTAGCATCATATCTGATCGAGATTCCAGGTTTACTTCCCGTTTCTAGAAGAGCTTGTAGGAGGGTTTGGGCATGGACTTGAGGTATTCCACCGCCTACCACCCGCAGACCAACGGGCAGACGGAGCGCGTCAACCAGATTGTGGAGGATATGATCCGCTGTTATATTCTGGACCACGGGGGAGCGTGGGATGAGCGCTTGAGGCTGATGGAGTTCGCTTACAATAACAGCTATCAGGAGAGCCTACAGATGGCTCCTTTTGAAGCCTTATATGGGAGGCATTGCAGGACGCCGTTGTTTTGGGCTGAGGCGGGTGAGAAGCCCCTGTTGGGTCCTGATGCACTCGAAGAAATGGAGGTTTCCGTGAAGCTTATTCGAGAGAAGCTTCGGGTGGCTCAGGAGAGGTACGAGAAGAACGCTAACCACCGTAGGTCTGATTTGGAGTTTTTAGTGGAGGATTTGGTGTTCCCGAAGGTCTCCCCGATGGCTGGGGTGAAGAGGTTCGGCAAGAACCATAAACTGGATCCGAGGTATATGGGTCCATGTAGGATTTTGGAGCGTATCGGTGTGGCAGCGTACAGGCTGGATTTGTCAGCAACCTTCCCAGGCGTGCACAATGTGTTCCATGTTAGTCAGTCGCGGAAGTGTGTGCGGAGTAGTAGGCAAGTGTTTGATGTGGTGCCTCAATTGGAACCGAATCTGACCTTTGTTGAAAGTCCGGTCCGCATTCTGGATGCGCAGGATAGAGTGTTGCGGTGGAAGACCATACCCATGGTTAAAGTCTTGTGGAAGAACCAGGAGGTGGAAAGCGCCACTTGGGAGTTGGAGTCGGCGATGAGGGAGGCTCAACCTCATCTCTTCCCTTGATTTGGGTCAGGTATGTTTTGCCTTCTCCTTTTTAGCTCTTGTTAGTCTATTCCTGTTTCTTCCCTGTTAGGAGCTTGTACGTAAAGTTTCGGGACGAAACTTTCTTTTAGGAGGGGTGACTGTAACGCCCCCTATTTTTCTGTATTTATTTAATTCTCCTTGGACATTACGTGGATGCATTTTTCTGGCTCGTACCGTTATTAGAGTACCTCGTTAGGTGTTCTTAGAGGTTATAGCCTGTTGTATGGTTTCCCCAGCTAGCCGGCGTCTGTTTTGGAGGCCCGGCTGAGCCTCTTAGGGAATCCTTGTGCTTTGACTTCGGGTGAGGTTAGCTCGAGTGTGTGATCGTCGGAAGTTGTTTCCGACTTCGCCGTTGTTTTCGTAGCCCGAGTTTTTGTCTACGGGGCGAGTTTGATTGAAAACCGAGAACGTTAAATTTTTTTTTTTGCCGTTCCGACGGTCGTTCGTTAGCGAGTTGTCACTTTATGCGAGCGTGTTTGCATGTTTATGTTTTCTCGGCACCGCGAGCGGCATGGGCGAGCCGATGCGTAATTGCACGTGCGTGTGCGGGCATGCGGGGTAGAACTTGTGTGCGCGGGTGCATGTTAATGGACGTATATATATATATATATATATATATATATATATATATATAGTGTATGTAACTAGCAGGATTAGTGGTTTTCTTAATTAATTAGTGAGTATATAGTTATTAGATTTATAGTATTATGATTGGTTACGAGAGTTTATGTATTGGTTAATATTAGGTTCCATTAAATCATTGAGTTTAACTAGTTTAGAGTTATATTAATGTATAATGTAGTATATATTTCATTAGGTTTTAATTAGGTAGATATGTATTAAGTTTAGACAGGTTTTTATTATATTATGTATATCAGGGTTATAATTTATATATAATTATAAATAATAGGTTTCCTTCCCCCCCCCCCCCATTTACCGTCAGACAACACACAAAAAAGAAAAGAAACTGTCGACCCTGTAGAACCGAGCGGGGGAAGTAGGGGGCGGAACCTTGCCGCTGCTCCGACCGCCCGATCTCCGGCGATTTCAGCCCCAAAATCTCCTTCCGAGGCCATATCCGAACTCCCCTCTCCGTAATCTCCGTTCCGAGGTGAGTATTTTGAGATTTCACCGTTGATTTTCCCGTATTCGGGGTGCGTTTTTGCCATATTTCCTTCCTTGCTTTGATATAGGGTTTCGCTCAGTTTTCGTAGGGAAGTTGTGTGGTTGTGGCTGGCCAGATTTCAAGGTGGTGCTGGCGAATTTTTTTTTTGTGAACAATCGAGGCAAGTGCACTCTTCGCCCTTGCCGATTTGATCTTGTTAATTCACTTTTTGTGTCATTTAAATTTCAGATGTTGCTTACCTGAAATCTCTCCTACCCGAAATCCTACCCGGCTTGCCTACCCGAAATCCTTGTGAATTCCGTTATTTTGCTTTCTTTTCATCGTTGTGGATTCTCCATTTAGGATTAGGATTGGGGTTTATGAATATAGGAGTTTAGGTTTGATGTGTATTTGTTTTTTTGGCTTGGACCTTGCGCACCTAGGTCGAGTGTAATTAAACACTCTCCTGATAGGACTTGTCTAACGGCTAGGAGCATTCGCAGTAGAACCCTTCCTCCTGTTTAAAAAAAAATTTCAGCCACACACACTTGGTAGAATCTTGTTAACTTCGATTTATAGTATAGCTTGTGGTTTCCCCCTGGGGGTAGTCCAGGTCTAGTTTTCTTGTTTAGTGAGACCCTCCTTTTCAGGCATGACTTAGCATAATTTATTTGTTGACGTGACGAAATCAAGTGAACCGTGTAGGGTCGTACTTAAATTCGTTTTATGCGTGTAGGTTGGAGATCAAATTACGGGCGTAGGTTCAAGGTCATACAATTCGTGGGTGTTGAGTGTTTACCTGTTCGTGCATACTGAATAGCGAGTCTCCGTGTCGGTTTAGTTTTATAGGTCTCCTATGTGGCTTGCTCTAGTGGGTTCAGGGCTCTTGGATTCGCCTGGTGGTGCATGGGACCACCAGCATGAGTTTCCTCGGGTCACTTAGGACTGGAGTAGGATGTGTTTTTAGGGTAGGTCGGACCGATGCCGCCACCCTGGTTTTCTTTCTTGCCTTATTATGGCAATATGGGCTGTTTGGTTGAGTTGGACGGATACCACCGCCACAGCCCATGAGGATATTTAGGCTGAATGGACTTGGTTGGACATGCAGCCGCCAGTCTAGGCCACTTGTTACAAAATTTTTATCCATCTCCAGTACTAGGTGACTCTTTCTGTTTTAGCCCTTTTACATGTTATGATTATTGTACTAATCCTTTTGCAGAGACCCTTGAAGCTTGGCTTCACCCATGCACTTGATGCATATTTTTTTTTTACCTCATTCACCGTTTGATGAGTATTTTTAAATTCCCATTTTTAATTCTTGTTTTTGCTACTGCACTTTCCTTTCCTGTTGATTATAGTTTGCTGAGGTATTCTTTTCTTTCTTAATACCTTAGGTACAGGTTTTTAGCCGATAGCGCGGCTAGGATGCTCCAGAGTTTCTCAGTGTTTTGCTGCTGTTGTGAGTCTTTTTCTCGGGAGGTAGTTTCTTTAGACTTGTTGTATGGATATACCTACACACCAGTGGGTTCGTGTCAGTTGTTGACGCCCACTGGTGGTCTCTCTTTTAGATACTTTGCACTTGCTTACACTGTTAGTTTTACTGCTTTGCTTATATTAAACTTGCTCTTGGGATGATTTATGATAGGATGTTAGTTATTTTCAAAACCTAAAAACATTATTATGTATATGCATAACTCACGATTTACATGTCTTACAAACTCAAACACTACTTTCAAGGCGACGTAAAAAGACTATTTTCTTAGATATATGTAAATTAAATCTAGGGTCCTCCGCAGTATCAGGTGCCCCCCTGGGGACACTGTTGCGATCTCTCTTAGGATGCATAAATGTAAACAAAGTATTTTCCGCTACGTATACGTATAACTTTGAAGCTTGGACTGGAAGATCCTCAGAGCCGAGGGATACGGCCTTAAAATTATAACCAATTTTCTAATAATTCAACTTTTGGATTTTTTTATAAAAATAGAGTGGTTAGTGTTTTGCCTGAGCGTCAGTAGTTATCCCCTGCATGACGTGGCATCACGATGCGTGTTTTCTCAGACTATGATAATTTTTAATGCGGAGAAAATGCGGGTTGTGACAATTCCCCACTCCCATTTTTTTGCCAAGCACCGACCTCCCCCCTCTTTCCACTACTGCCGGTGGCAGAGGTTGGCGGCGGTGGCCCTGCCTGCCAGTCGCCGGACAACCCCCGGAGGGTTCGCCGGAGTCCGGCGAACCCACCGGTGGGCGCCGGTCAGGCAGCCGGCAGCTCCGCCGCCGGCAGTAGTGGAAAGAGGTTGGAGGCCGATGCTGGGCAAAAAAACGGGGTGGGAGGGAGGTATTCAATATTTTTATATAAATATTATATAATTTATATTATATAAATATATAATATACGAGTGACAGGCACGGGCCTTCGGCCCAGGGGGTATTTGTTGTGGGTGCGACATATGTCGTGGGTGCGACATATGTCGAGGGTGCGACATTTGTCGTGGTGCGACATTTGTCGTGGGGGTGACAAATGTCGTGGATGTGGCAAATGTCGTGGGTGGGACAAATATCGTGGGTGCGACAAATGTCATGGGTGCGACATTTATCGTGGGGGTGACATTTGTCGTTGGGATGACATATGTTGTGGGTGCAACATTTATCGTGGGGGCGACATTTGTCATGGGGATGACATTTGTAGTGGGCGCAACATCTGTCGTGGGTGTGACATATGTCGTGGGTACGACATTTGTCGTGGTACGACATTTGTCATGGGGGCGACATTTGTCGTGGGGGCGACAAATGTCGTGGGTGCGAAAAATGTAGGGGGTGCGATAAATGTCGTGGGTGCGACATTTATCGTGGGGATGACATTTGTAGTGAGTGAGACCTATGACGTGGGTGCGACATATGTCGTGGGTGCGACATATTTCATGGGTGCGACATATGTCGTGGGTGCGACATATGTCGTGGGTGCAACATATGTTGTGGTTGCGACATTTGTTGTGGATGCGACATTTATCGTGGGGGCGACGTATGTCGTGGGGGAGATGTTTGTTGTGGGGGAGTTATATATCATGGGTGCGACATTGGTTGTGGGCAGCGGCATTTGTCGTGGGGGTGAACTTTGTCGTGTGGGTGAAATTTTCCGTAGAGGTAACACTTGACGTAGAACGGAGAATTTCATGTATTCCAAAGTTATAAAAATGTAAGTGAAACATTAAAAGTATGTATAAATGTCTGAAATTCAAAGGACTCCTTTAATTGTTGTAAACTCATTTTATCGAACGATAACAACTAAACAATTAAAAAACATCGACTCATATTCAATTCAATTGTCACTTCGCATTCATTTGTTTATCTTCGCATGTCGTTGCCCTTAGTTGTCTTAGCAATGTGCTTCAGTCGAATTCTGCTGTACCTGACTATTGTCAGTAATCTTCTGGTTTTCAGTTTTAATCACCATTTAGTGTGTGAAACCTAAAAAATAAATAATTTTTTATTTATAACGTAGAAAATGCAAAAAAAAAATTCACTGTATTTAATGGAATGAACTAAATAGTTGCGTGGTTTTAGTCGATGTCATACCTTATTGTTGTCATCGGGTTGACCCGCTCAAAAATCTCCTTGAAGACAACATTTTTCGTGAACACCCCCTCATGACCTTCAATAACACAGTGTTTGACCAAAACTCTTGTGGATTTGGCTGATACTCCTCTTGATAAAGCAACATACAACTGGCCATGACTGAAGACGTGATTTGGAAGATAAATTCCGACATTTCCAATTGTCTGCACCTGAGACTTATTAATTGTTAATGCGAAACTCAATCTGACAGGAAATTATTTCCTTATTAGTTCGAATGACATTTTGTAATCTTCTGCACTTTTTAGCGGTATTCTTGGAATAAAAAACTCTGAGTCCCTTGAAATGCTCTACCAATATAGTTTCTTCAATGATATTTCTTCCAAATTTGCGACAAATTAGTCGCGTGCCGTTGCATAATCCAATTTTGGGATCAATATGTCGGAGAAGCATAATTGGACAGCCACGCTTCAGTGATAGCTTGTGTGTTGGTAGATTACCTGGATTAATAGAGTTTAAAAATTCTGGTAGATATAAGTTGTGGTCATCATCCGAAACTGAGTCGAAAGAGTAGTAAGTTGTGCTATCCCCCGAAAACATATCCATGCATGGTTCGTTCAACTTGTTAACATCTTCGTTTAATGGGGTGATTAGAGCTTTTGTCGCCATACACTCGGCATCAGTACTATTGACATTTTAAGTTTGCATATTGGGGAAAACAAAATTTATTAAGTCATTAATTGATTGCTCTCCTTCCCAAGGCATAACAATTGAATCAAGAAGGCGAATCATGTCATCTTCTATTGTTGGCTCCACCCCATTTCCGACCCTTAGCAAGAAATCTACAAATTTGTGGTCATTGCGTGCCCTCATATTTTATTTTAATGTAAGTAACTTGACACCTGTCCATAAGTAAGACTCAACGATGTTTGAGCGAATTATTTCAAATCTCGTGGAAACGGACTACAGAAGGGAATGTTTGGTACATATGGAACTTGAAAAGCTTCCACGATGCCTCAGGTGCACAAATCAAACGGCCGTCGACGTATTTACTTACTTCGTCGTAGTTCCCCGGGCGCACCTCGAATGCAACCCAGTCAGGACCCTTGTACACGTACTTGTATAAATATTTGATACTCTTAATGCTGCTACAAATTTCCACATTGATATGACAGTCGTATTTAAGTAGAAGATATGGGTTGTACGGAACTACCCAGCCATTGTTAGGCACGAAGTCCCCATCTCTCCTAAGAGGAATTTCTCTGTGGTCATCACGACGACGGTACAGTGGGTATGAATTCAAACCGTGTGTTGTGGCCTCCACGAAAGGTTTTGGAAACCCTTTTTTGCATACATTATTTTTCATGCACTGCGCATTTGGTCGTAAGCGTCCGCATGGTCCATGCAACATATGTCTAAGCACTGTAGTGTGTAAATCTGGTTCTTCTATTTGTATTGGATTTTCAGCTCTGACAACGCAGTCGTAATCATCCGGACTACTTAGCTTATCGTGGTCATTGAAAATGAATAGCATATGTGCGTGTGGAAGGCCTCTTTTTTGAAATTCTACCACATGAACGTGTGCTACAACTCTACCCAGGACGCCCTTATGGAAGATGTCATCCTTTAGACATTGCAACTTTGCTTGAAATATTCTTGAGATTAAATCAGGTCGATCTTCGCTGTTTGTCCTGGATAAAGCTCGTTTGTTATCTCTGGCCATGAAGGATTGCAAGTCATAGTTAAAAAAATGTCCGGCCTTCCAAAAGTTCGTACAACTGTCATAGCGTCTTGATATCTCTGGAACATATCTCTTGGACTTCCAATAAAAGAAGACGACAAAATTGTCCTATGACCGACATTACCTGTAGTGAGGTAAGGTTAACACTCACGGGTAGTAGGTAAAATTGATTTTGTTATATATGTTTAAAAATCGATGGTGAATGTACATACCTGCATTAATTTCACCACTGTGCAAGCAATCCTGCAATCCTTGGTATAGATCGGCTCTTACATCACTTTGGTGCAATCTAATCCACCGTAGTTTTTGTGTTTCAACTTTTATATACATATCGACGATGTATTGTTATAGTAGACGGCCAGCGTAATGAAGTACAGAATTTCGGTTTGCACGGATCTATATATAGATAGTATTATTTAGTAAATATTCACATGTAATATTATGTCATGTTAAACTGAGTGCAGTTGTCGAAGTACCTGTAGTTGGTAGGAGTAGTAGTCATAACAGCTTGTTCGTTCTGCACGATGTAATAGTTCGTCGCCATGCCATCCATGTGAGCCATGTGGAAATAACAAAGGATATTGTAAAGGGTCGTAGAACCCCAAATATTCTTTTACTGGCATTAGTTCTCCGGAATATGTCTCCACAATTATGTCTCTATCATTTACTTCCATGAAATCATCTGCATCAACTAATATGGCTGCAACCTGTGATGCGATTGGAAGGGAGTATTATAGCTCTGTTGAAGGCCTTTCTTTAATCAGAAGTCTTCATTGGTGGAGATCTGAGTGTCTTGCTAACTGTCATAAGGTCTGGACGAACCGATTTACTGCATCCAGTAAGCTGGAGATTTTTTTGAGTGTCTGTAGAGCGAGGCCAGGACTCTCTTTCAACCTATTTTCCATTTCGTGCTCTGTATCATAAATGAACATTTGCAAAAAACGTGGTCTACTACTGTATTCTGGTAATAGAGAGCCGATTCTATGATATATTGCACCGTGTGCTCTAAAAGTGTAGATACCCTGATTGAATGTAGGCATACTTTCATCAAATGTCACTCCCATTGAGGTGAAGGAAAATACATGGTTGTATGAACGTATATTCTGTCTGAAATTACGTCCTTCTAAAGTTTGTGCTGTAAACAATTCTAGAAGTTGGAGTGGTACTGAAATATCTGGTACATCTACCAATCCTCCTTTGTAACAGAGTGTCGTAGACTCATTGTGAAAAAGTATAGCGTGACAATGACGGCAAGTTGTAGGTGAACGGAGAGGTACTGAAGGCATATTTATTGCCGGATAACAGTTTCTTGCACTCAAATGGCGAGTTGATCCTTGATTAGGCACATTTCCTGTGTGATAGTAATTAGATTTTAGTTACACTAACTGGTATTAATGTTCTTACTTGTAAGGTTTATCTGTTTGCCTAGTTTATTTGTTTGCGTCGATAGAGTTCTACCGTGTATTGTGTTTTCACCATCTTCAGGTTGCATTTCTTCATCAATGTTTGTTGTGATTACAGCGTTATCTTGGATTTCGGATGTGGTAGGGTTGCGTTGTCGAGCACGGCGATTTTCCTGTTGTCGGGCATTAATTGCTTCTCGTCGGTGTTGAGTTGAATAGTATATTGGTGGCCTCCCTCTGGGTCGTGCTTGTCGTGGTGCCAAAGTGGTAGTTTCTCGCGCAATTGGTGGTCTCCCTCTCCGCCGCATTGCTCTAGGTAGTAAGGAGGTTGCATTATCGATGTAAAGGTCATGTTCTGTTTATTTTTGGTTTTGACAGACATATCAGAATCAACACAGTTATAATTAGATTGCGATAAGTTGTTGTTTCCTACTGCATAGTAAATATGAACGATGTAATACCGTATGCAATTGTTGTTGAAATGAGAGTTGAGGGTTCCGCAACGACCGTTTCAGTTGGAGTTGCCGGTGCATTGTTATCTGAATTATGATTGACTTGATCGGTGATGATGAAAGTTATCTCAGTTGTCCCATCTTCCACCGGCGGTTCATGTCCTATAATATAGTGTAGCAGTTGATGTTGATGTTCGCTTGCATTGATGACATTGTTTTGATTCATTGTTGACAGGTTGAAGGACCTTTGGTGTTAGATAGGGAGCGGTCGTAGTAACACTAACAGTAAAGCAGCAAGAACAAATATTTAATAAATTAATAAGGAGATTATGATTGTTTTTTAGTTCTGAGAACAATCACATGTGTAGCATACATGAGCAGAAAGATAATAAAAACTAATTATCTTCTATCCGGATTAAATGGGAAAACAATAAAACTATGTATCACAAAAACTGAACTCAAAAGTTTGATCAAAACTAGACAGAAATCAGAAACACGAAGCAGCAAGGAAGAAAATGATTATTCAGCACATAACCTAACGGTGCAAAATAAAAAATGCACATAAACAAAATTGTGACGATAAACAAACTATAATGCAATAATTTGAATGAAATCAGTGAACATTGAAAATAAAGTGGTAGAAGGAAATCAGTGGAATGTGTAAGAGATAGAAAGATTTCAGTGAACATTGAAAACGTAATGAAGAAAGTGTAATCCATCTTGATCTACTACCATATTGCAATAATTTGAATGGATCCAAGTGTAATCCATCTAATATTAGTCAATCCATCTAATATTATTCAATGATATGAAATAAGCATGAGCATAAAAATTGAAATGACCATAAGTAACATATACTGCAACATATATTACAACATATACTGAAAACTGAAATGAGCAACATATACTGCAACATATACTGCAATTAGAACACACATGCTAATTAGAACACACATGCTAATTAGAACACATAAAATAAAAATCTATTTGCTTCGCTTGACCCTCTACCGACCAATACTACGAAGCAACCCTATAAACATTCAACACAGAGTCCACTGTGCTTTGCTTAGCCACTATTTGACTAATACCTCAAAGTACGCCTAAAATATAAAATATGGAGAAAGAGGGAGGCGGGCGAGATATACCCCTATAACATTTGCTAAATGCAATATCTCTCTTCTTCCTTGTTGTACCTAGGAAATCTTCTTCCTTCCTTCCCTGCTAAATGTAATATTGGACAAACACCATGTGAGCAAAAAAACTAAAAGAGGTAGGCATACCAAATATAGAGTAGAAGAATATACCAAATAATTTTTATCCTAAATAGAAGAATCTCTTCTAGGAAAAAGAAGCACTCACTTGCAAAAAACCACTCACCACCTGCTTGAAGAGTTTGTTGCCTGCAAGAAGGAACAAAGTAGGAATGAGACACATAAAATTAGTGAGGTTGTACAAATTATAATAAAATTTGTCCTAGTCCATCATCGGAGTTAACCGACCTGTGGTTGCAAACAAATATAAGGCAAGCACCACACATATCATTTAAGACGCATATGTAACATGTCCTAAAATACCTATCAAGTAACCTGCCAAGTCAAAATAAAACTGTATTTTTTATTTCAAAAATAAAGACTGAATATGTGCTTAATATTTTAGAAAGTGTTTTATATTAGATTATAGATATAGATGAAGCGGTCTTAATCTGCCTAATCACATTTTTTAGATATTCAAATCAGAAATGAAATCAAAAAGATTAAGCACATATTGAGGCACAAAACTCCATCTTTTAAAACTATTTTGAACATTCAAATCAAAAATGAAATCAAAATAGAAATTGATGTTAATGTATTTGAAAACACATGCAATGCTAGAATGGAAGGGCTCGAAACTCAGTTGAACATTCAAAATGAGAAAGTAAAAAACAAGTATGAAATCGGAAATCAAAATAGTGCTGAAGAATCTAAAATCAGAAAGTATAAGGAAAACTCACCTGTAACGATGTCGGAGAGCTGAGCCAGGTGTAGATCTAAAACCGTAAATTGAAAACCGTAAATAGAAGATCTAAATCTAGATCAAAAATCGAAAATGAAATGTAGATCTAAAAACGAAAATGAAATGAAGTCAAAGATCAAAATGTAGATCTAAAAATGAAAACGAAATTCATCAACAACGGATCTAAAAGATCTAAAACCGAAGCCGAAATCATCAATGAAAGCCTATTGGAAGAAAAATTAAATCAACAACGGATCTAGGGTTAGAAGATGATAAGAGATCTAGGGCTAGAAGAAGATTGTACCTCACATAGGTTTTGGGCAATGTCGATCTGAGCCGCGGCCAGAAGAATTGGAGGGCATCGGTGGCCAGATGGGTCACGAAGAAGAGTTTCCACTGTAACATCCCATTTCTAGCTAGACCCTTAGGAGTCGGTTTATCGTGACAGAACCCTAGGAAGCCCAAGAATTGAAGTACATCGACCAAGATTTCAGGTCACGGGTTTGTCACGCCCGTGACCGACCCGTCACGCCCGTGACCTAGGGCGTGACCCCCTTCGACGATCGTCGATCTCAGGAAGACGATCGGCGAACTCAGAATTTGCATCATGGGTCTGTCACGCCCATGACCGACATGTCATGCCCGTGACCTAGGGCGTGACCCCCACTTTGACGATCGTCGATCTCAGGAAGACGATCGGCGAGAGCAGAAATTGCAACTCGGGCCCGTCACGCCCCTGACCGATATGTCACGCCCGTGACCTAGGGCGTGACCCCCCTTCGACGATCGTCGATCTCAGGAAGAGGATCGGTGAGCGCAGAATTTGCAACCCGAGTTCGTCATGCCCGTGACCGATGTGTCATGCCCGTGACCTAGGGCATGACCCCCCTTCGACGATCATAGATCTAAGGAAGATGATCGGCGAGCTCTGAATATTGAACACACCTGTCATGCCCGTGACCTACGTGTCACGCCCGTGACAAAGGACGAAATGTCAGCCAGGCTAGAAATTTCTATAACCCAAGCCACAATTAACTCTGATTATGGGAAGTTACACCAGGAGTATTTATGGGCAGTTTCCTTCTCTTATTACTTAATAAAATGAGGAAGTGATGGTCCAATAGGAAATCACCACCTGGATCCGTCTTTTCACCTTCCACCTTTTCCTCTCCCTCCACCATAACTGAAATATTATTAAGAGAGAGAGCATTCATGGCCATGAATGCTTTACCCTTTCCCCTCCCCACTTGGAGATCTATAAAAGCTCCCTTAGAGCAAGATGAGAAGTTTACACTCTTGACTAAACGGATTTGAGTTATTGTTCTTACTGTAGGAGAAGTTTGGGAATGCCACCACCGTGACATGACAATCCGACATTCATCTCGCCTCCAAACCCAAACAAGGTCCTCCTCTACTTCTTCTCTTATGGGTAGATCTTAGGATCTTAGAAAGGAAGTTCGTGCTCAAAGGAGCCGGACCTATCTCGTGTTTTCTTGGAAAAACCATAAAAATAAATAAATTTTTGGGTACGCCGGAAACCGCCACCTCCGGCAGCCAAACCACCGCCGACCGATAGTCATCGCCTCGACGGAGGTGGTGGTGGTGGTGGCCGGCCAGGGAAGTGACCGGCCGGCCGGCGATGGATCACAGAAGAGCTACAGAAATATAAGTTTTTCTGAGTTAAGTTTTCGGGTTCTGTTTGGTAGGGAAGATGAACAGTAAATTCTATTATTATTCATTTATTAATTATAATGAATTATTATCTCCTTTTTAACACACATTTTGATATTACCAAACGAGGCATTTAGAGGCCGAATTAGGTAAAATGTCCAGTCATGAAAGTTTTAGCCCTTCGAGTCTAGATTAATTTAAAATTAATTTAAACTCGTTTGGGGTAAGCAGTTTGACCGCAGCACCCGTTTTAGTGGGGGCTATACCTAGAGTTGGGCAGAAACTAAAATGGATGCCCACTCTTCGTCCCTTGTCCAAATGACCTGAAATTTGGGCAGAGGGTTACCCTTAGCCATACCTAGAGGCGGTCCAAAAATGGGAATTTTTGGAGACACTTTGCCTAAGGTTTTTGTTTAAATTTAATTAAGTTAGAGGAATTTATTTAAGTGGTCAAATGACCTCAAAACCCTCCCAATTTTTTGTGAGTGGTCCCTGGCGATAAAACTAGCTCTGTACAAAATTTCAACTCATTTGGATGAGTTTTGGATAGGAAGTCATCTATTCTTAACGAGGCATTAATGAGGCGTTTTTGAGTAAAAAGTGCACTAAGAGGTTGGAACGGTCAAATCACCTCAACAGAGGCTGATATTTTGAACACTGACTTAGAGGGGTTATTATAACCCACTGGGAGAAAATGGTGTGGTTTAGGGTTTGTTTACCCGAGGATCCAAACTCAAACCCTAAATGGAGGGTTTTTAGGGTTGTGAATGACATGGGGGAAATTGCTCTCGTATTACTTTGAAATTAAGTAGAGTTGACATTAGCATGATATAAATCATCTGGATGGAATCTTGGAGGATTTGGAGATAGGTAGATACCTCAAAACTCTAACCTTTGCTTTAGGGTAAAATACCAAATAAGTAAAATCTATCACTAAACATTATCTAAAAGCTGTAAAACTCGGGTAGAGTAAGTTTTGGGGCGGGTAAAATCTATAACAATTTTACTGGAATTTTATAAAGTCTTTTTCTAGCACTTCATTTGTAACGTTTGTTATAGCCCTAACTGATGTTTTAATTATTTGAATCTTTCTGTTTATTGAAACTTAATGAAATCTTTGAAGTAAATGTTTTAAATTAGAATGGTTGCTCCTGAATTTTTGTATAATTTTTAGTTGAGTAAATCTAGTACTTCCTTCACAAATATTAAAAAGGGGTTTTATGGTTTAAAAATTAATCATAGATGATATTTCTACTGAAAAATTATGAAACTTGGCCAATGCTATTTTTTAGGTTGTATCTGCATAATATAATTAATTTATAATTTTTGAATGGATATTCTCTATACTTAATTCATAAATAACGAAAGATAGAAAATATTGCTAAAATAGTTTTAGTGTTCTTTTGATGATAGAAAAATTGTGATGCTTTGGATTTACAATTTTGAGATAGCAAAATATTTATAATAATTTTGTTGGACATCCTGCATGAGTACTTAGGGTAGTTCATGTTCAAACTGGTAGCCCATGGAATTTTTGAGGAAATTAATTAAATGCAAAATAAATTAGGAAAATTATAGTTTTCTGATTATTGGCTAATCATATCATGATATACCTCCAGTAAATATGTTAGGGCATTTGGATGAGTATTGGATCATTTCCTAACCGGTTCGATATAGAGTCTACGTTGGTCTGCATATAGCAAATTGTTAAATTGCAATAAGATATGATCTGGGATAGTTGTTGGAGTTAGTCATTTTGTCTGGGTGGATAGTTCTGGATGATTTCGCAATAGAATGATATAAAGAGTAGTGAGAAGTGGTGTTGGCTAGAGTTAAGAGGTGTTCGGGTTCGACGAAAGATCGTCTTTCCCAAAGAAAGGAAGGTTAAAAATCACCCTAGGTTAGTCTATCGTAATATGAGAAGGGAATGGGTAAAGGGAATCAAGCAATAACAATAAGTGCCTTGCGAAAGGGAATGATGGGATTCAGCTACCATCATAGTTCCTAGTGCCATTTGAGAGCCCTTCACGGGGAATACCGGGGGCAGTCCTGGGTTAACGTAAACTATAATAACAAACCGAAAAGAGTAACTTAGTAATTAGGATCTCACATTTCACAAACACTGTTAGCACAGGAAGATTGTTGGGAGCTTCGACTCGATTTGTTAAGAGACGTACGGAATGGTCCGGGGAGCTTCGACTCGATTGGTTAAGAGACGGACGTTTTGGTCCGGGGAGTTTCGGCTCGGTTTTTGTTTGATTACGATTAAATTTGCATGTGCATAAAAGGAAAGAAAATTAAGGTGGTGGGTCTTCGGTATTGGAGGATCAATGCACTGACACCAATACGCTGACTCGGCAAGTGTGGTTAGCACTTCGCAAATAGAAGTCTGGTGCGTCAGGCGGCAAGAGTACGCAGGAGTCCGCTTCGTGCACCAAGCATTGAGGAGTACGATAGGTCTGACCGGGAGTGCTTTACTTGTTTAGAGGTGGGCGAGACCCAACCCACTGCTTACATCTGCCACTACGGAGGTATCGTAGGAGGTAACAGCTCTGAAAGGGGGAACTAAAGGCCTGTGTGCACAGAGTCGGGTGTGTGAGTTGCACTTGCATGTTCCATCATACCCACTTGCATGTAATAGCATAATCGATTCATTTAACCCTGACACCTAAAGTTTAAGTGGAATGGGATGCTTATACATTAGGACTTGCAAAACGACCCCTTGATCTATAAGCTTGTGTGGGCAAGTTTATAAATTAAGGTTAAATTCTATATATATATGCTGCTGTTTGATAACCGACACCCAAACGTATAAGTGGTATGAGACACTTTATACAATGGGAGCCTTGCAGAAGATCCCTTGGCTTATGCGCTTCCGCACATAAGTTAAGGTTACTTTTCTTACTTTCTGTTTCTATCATATTTATTATAGAATTGCTAGATTAGTTCCGCTAGCACCTGTTCTTTTGAGTTAATCTCCACCCACATGTCATTCCCTTTCTTCCTCTCCGCTCGATACCTAGGAGCCATGAGGGAAGGGGTAGGGGATGATAGGGCTTAGTATTTATGACTAATAGTTTTCGAACCGCATCATTTTAGGGAATCATGAAGCCCAGGACGGGGGAGCAGCCCCAGAGACCGACGCGCTTGGAGATGGGGCAATCTAGCTCCAGAGTTCATACAGCCAGGACTGTGAGTCTTGACCTTGAGTAGATGTTCTGTTTTTGCTTCCGCATGAGTGATTTGTAGTGAGGACATGATGTACCAGGCATAAGCCCGTATTTTTAGTACTTTGATATACTATTCTGTGGACACTCCCTTCGTAGAGACTTCTTTTTCTATATATATGATTTTCTTGTGGACTTGCTTTTACTTAATTGTGCTACCTTTTTGTGATGGAATTGGCCGGCAGAATCGGCGCTTTGTGGTGATGACCCTTCAGGGCGTGAAGGTGTTACCGCAAAGGGGCGGTTCTGGGCCTAAGACCCCGCTGTTTAAAAAGAAAAAAAATGGGGGTCTTACAAGTGGTATCAGAGGGAAACATCGATCTGGAAAAGGTAGAAGTCCACTAACCCTGGGTCAGTCCCGCACGAGCTTAGTTTGAGGACAAACTAGCAGCGGAAGCAGTGGTGTGCCCATAAGGGAAATCACATGTAATAGTCCACTTTTTCATTAATTGGAATTCTTCTTTGTAGCATAAGGAAAACCCTGCCCCCTTGTAGGGAACACCTCTGGCTGCGAAAATATCGTCCTAATTCTCTAGCCAATGCGTTAGACTCAACCCACTAGGACTCATAACTAACCATGACAACTTATAATATGCCCTAGTTCAAAATCGACCTTGGGTAAGAATTTGGTTAAGATAAGGAGATACCCAAAGAGAATAAAGGAGGAGTTTAACACGAGAATGACTACCTAAGACGTAAACTCAGGTGTCCCTACTATCCCAATCAAGGATTACTCAAACTGGTAGGATGGCCTTAAGGAGAATTGATGCAAATGATCTATGAGCGGAATGGCAGAAGTCATTTTACCTCGACCCTCGTACCAGTAACAAAATCAAATGAAGGCAACCACCGAGACAAACACTGAGGGTCGGATAAGAATTTATGTTCGGAAGAAATCCAGTTGGGATTGGGAACATTTTGACCCCGATAAGGTCATCGTAAATGTGACTCATAGAGTTTAAAGAATGGAGTATATTGACAAGTTTCAGGTTGGAACCCCAAGTCGAAGATCTATGCCCTAGGGATTGTGCACCCAGCTGGGACGGATATAACATGGTAATATCAAAGATGCTTAGCCCAAGGTAGGAAGGGGCTTATCTTTTGTTTATTGGAGGCTAAACTTTTGTTTATTGGGCAAATTAGTATTGGCTTGGGTTCCCTTGGACCTAGTTCCAGGTGTACACAGACGCCTCCTACTAGGGGATGGGTGCCGTTCTGATGCAGAATGGGCACGTGATAGCCTACGCCTCCTGACAGCTGAAGATACCTGAGAAGAACTATCAGGTGCATGATCTATAGATGGGTGCAGTGATCTTTGCTCTGAAGATTTGGTGACACTACCTCTACGGGGTTCACTGTGACATCATTTCAGATCACAAAAATTTGAAATACGTGGACACACAGAAGGAACTCAACATCAGAAAGAGACGTTGGGTGGAGTTCCTGTCAGATTACCAGTACACCATGCACTATCATCCCGGGAAGGCGAACGTGGTGGCAGATGCTCTGAGTCGGAGAGGAGATACCTCAGGGAAGGGATCACATCTGATGTCCATGGAGCTAGTTCGGTCATTCAGAGATATGCAGATATCCCTAGTGTCTGAGAATGATCCAGAGCTATATAGGGAGTATCTAGCATCGATGGTGGCCATAGATGATATTCGGGACCGCAACCGGAACGGACAAAGGACAAATGCATGGGCAGAGCCGATATTCCAAGCCTTGGAGGAGGGTTCGATGGGAGATTATTCACTGAGAGATGGATTGCTATGTTTTAGAGGCAGGGTCTATATACCCGCAGGCGGCCAGATTCGGGAGGACATCATGGCGGAGGCACATTGTAGAAAATATTATATACACCCGGGGATCACCAATATTACGGCAGACTTGAAGAAGAAGATGTTTTGTCCAGGGATGAAGAAGGACATTACATACTTTGTGACTCATTGCGAGGCATGCCAGTTGGTGAAGGCGGAGTGCAGGAACCCCGCTACATTGCTTCAGCCACTCCCGGTGCTGGAGTGGAAATTTGAGGATATCGCGATGGATTTTATTCATGGACTCCCCCGATCACGGGCGGGAAACGAATCGATTTGGGTCATCGTCGATCGGCTGACGAAGGTGGCCAGATTAATTCCGATCAGGAAGGATGACTCTGTGGGAGTACTAGTACGGAGATTTTTGGAGCAGTTCGTTCGATATCACGAGGTGCCCAAGATGATCGTGTCGGATCGGGATAGCCGGTTCACTTCCAGGGAGTTGAGATCCGTGCAGGCTTACTTAGGCACGCGATTGACCTTCAGCACCGCATTCCATACCCAGACGGATGGGCAGACGAAATGCACCAATCGTACACTAGAAGATCTTCTGAGGCTATGTATTTTGGACCGCGAGGAACCATGGGAGAAGCTCTTACCCCTGGTCGAGGTCTCCAAAAACAACAGGTACCAGTCCAGCATCAGGATGGCGCCTTATGAAGCCTTGTATGAAAGGAAATGCAGGACACCACTTTCTTGGGTTCAGGACGAGGATCCGAAGGCATTGAGATCGGATTTTGTTGAAGACACCGAGGCTCAGGTGAGACCGATCAGAGACAGGATGTTAGAGGCGCAGAGCAGACATGCTAAGTACTATGACGCCCGACATCGTCAGGTGGAGTTTCAGGTGGGGGACCGAGTGTTTTTGAAGATCCGGCCCATGCATGGAGTTTCACGGGTGCGTGGTCGGAGGAAGAAGCTTAGCCCTAGGTATATGGGCCCTTACAGGATCCTAGAGCGGATCGGGGCCCTAGCTTATAGGCTGGAGTTACCACTAGAGCTGGCAGCTCTTCACGACGTCTTCCACATTTCTTCGCTGAGGAGGGCTCTACTACGCCCAGAGCAGCAGATTTTGAGCACCGAAGGGCCGGTAGCTTCAGACCGATCTGTTCACTTGGAGCCGGTTCGGATCGATGACAAAGGAGTATGGATCTTGCGCCCCAAGAAGATCCCCTTAGTCAAGGTTCTGTGGAGAAACCATGGTCAGGAGGAGCACACCTGGGAACCGCGGGACTTGATGAGGCAAAAATACCCGGAGGTGTTCAGTCATGTATACCTCACCACCTCTTGGTATACTATAAATTACCTTCTTATATTGAACCGGTAGGACTAGATAAGGGAAATTGAGAACCTAGGCATACGCAGGAAAGTAGGGGCTAATCTTTTGTTTATTGGGGAGATTGCCTTCATTTATCAAACAAGTAATCTCGTTTCGACTCAATAGGAAAACCATAGGGATGTTACAAGTTTATCTTATTTCGGTAGAAATCCCCGTAGGCTCAACCTAAATTTCGGGGACGAAATTTTTGTTTTGTTGATTGGGATTTGTAACATCCCATTTTTGGCTAGACCCCAAGGAGTCGGTCTGTCGTGACAGAACCCTAGGAAGCCAAAGAATTGAAGTACATCGACTAAGATTTCGGGTCACGGGTTGGTCACGCCCGTGACCGACCCGTCATGCCCGTGACCTAGGGCGTGACCCCCTTCGACGATTGTCGATCTCAGGAAGACGATCGGCAAACTTAGAATTTGCACAATGGGTCTGCCACGCCCGTGACTGACATGTCACGCCCGTGACCTAGGGCATGACCCTCCTTCGATGATCGTCGATCTCAGGAAGACGATCGACGAGCGCAAAATTTGAAACCCGGGCCCGTCACGCCCGTGACCGATATTTCACACCCGTGACCTAGGGTGTGACCCCTCTTCGACGATCGTCGATCTCAGGAAGACGATCGGCGAGCACAAAATTTGCAACCTAGGCTCGTCACGCCCGTGACCGATGTACATGCCCGTGACCTAGGGCGTGACCCCCCTTCTACGATCGTCAATCTCAGGAAGACGATCGGCGAGCCCTGAATTTTCAACACACCTGTCACGCCCGTGACCTACATGTCATACCCGTGACAAAGGCCGAAATGTCAGCCAGGCTGGAAATTTTTGTAACCCAAGCCACAATTAAAACTGATTATGGGAAGTTACACCAGGAGTATTTATGGGTCGTTTCCTTCTCTAATTACTTAATAAAATGAGGAAGTTATGGTCAAATAGGAAATCGCCACCTGGATCAGTCTTTTCACCTTCCACCTTTTCCTCTCCCTCCACCATAACCAAAATATTATTAAGAGAGAGAACATTCATGGCCATGAATGCTTTACCCTTTCCCCTCCCCACTTGGAGATCTATAAAATCTACCTTAGAGCAAGATGAGAAGTTTACACTCTTGACCAAACGGATTTGAGTTATTGTTCTTGCTGTAGGAGAAGTTAGGTAACGCAACCACCGCGCCATGACAATCCGACGTTAATCTCGCCTCCAAACCGCGAACAAGGTCCTCCTCTACTTCTTCTCTTATGGGTAGATCTTAGGATCTTAGAAAGGAAGTTCGTGCTCAAAGGAGCCGGACCTATCTCGTGTTTTCATGGGAAAACCATGAAAAAAAAATATTTTCAGGTACGCCGAAAACTGCCACCTCCGGCGGCCAAACAACCGCCGACCGATAGCCATCGCCTCAATGGAGGTGGTGGTGGTGGTGACCGGCCAGGGAAGTGACTGGACGGCTGGCGACGGATCACGGAAGAGCTACCGGAAATATAAGTTTTTCTGAGTTCAGTTTACGGGTTCTGTTTGGTATAATAAATTATTATCTCCTTTTTAACACACATTTTGATATTACCAAACAAGGCACTTAGAAGCCAAATTAGGAAAATGGCCAGTCACGAAAGTTGTAGCCCTTCGAGTCTAAATTAATTTAAAATTAATTTCAACTCGTTTGGGTAAGCGGTTTGACTGCAACACCCGTTTTAGTGGGGGCTGTACCTAGAGTTGGGCAGAAACTAAAATGGATGCCCACTATTCGTCCCTTGTCCAAATGACCTGAAATTTAGGCAGAGGTTTACCCTTAGCCATACGTAGAGGAGGTCCAAAAATGGGAATTTTTGGAGACACTTTGCCTAGGGTTTTTGTTTTAATTTTATTAAGTTAGAGGAATTTATTTAAGTAGTCAAATGACCTCCAAATCCTCCCAATTTTTGGTGAGTGGTCCCTGAAGATAAAACCTAGCTCTCTAAAAAATTTCAACACATTTGGATGAGTTTTGGATAGGAAGTCACCTATTCTTAACTAGGCATTAATGAGGCATTTTTGAGTAAAAAGTGCACTAAGAGGTTTGAACGGTCAAATCACCTCAACAGAGACTAATATTTTGACCACTGACTTAGAGGGGTTATTATAACACACTGGGAGAAAATGGTGTTGTTTAGGGTTGGTTTACCGTAGGATCCAAATTCAACCCCTAAATGGAGGGTTTTGAGGGTTGTGAAGGACATGGATGCAATTGCTCTCGAATTACCTTGAAATTAAGTAGAGTTGACATTAGCATGATATAAATCATCTAGATTGAATCTTGGAGGATTTGGAGATAGGTAGATACCTCAAAACCCTAACCTTATTTTTAGGGTAAAATACCAAATAAGTAAAATCTGTCACTTAACATTATCTAAAAGCTGTGAAACTCGGGTAGAGTAAGTTTTAAGGCGGGTAGAATCTATAGCAATTTTACTGGAATTTTATGAAGTCTTTTTCTAGCACTTCATTTGTAACGTTTGTTATAGCCCTAACTGATGTTTTAACTATTTTAATCTTTCTGTTCATTGAAATCCCATGAAATCTTGGAAGTTAATGTTTTAGGTCAGAATGGTTGCTCCTGAATTTTTTTATAATTTTTAGTTGAGTAAATCTAGTACTTCCTTCACAAATATTAAAAATGGATTTTATGCTTTAAAAATTAATCATGTATGATATTGCTGCTAAAAAATTATGAAACATGGCCAATGCTATTTTTAAGGTTGTATCAGTATAATATAATTAATTTATAATTTTTGGATGGATATTATCTGTACTTAATTCATAAATAACGAAAGATAGAAAATATTGCTAAAATAGTTTTAGTGCTCTTTTGATGATAGAAAAATTATGATGCTTTGGATTTACCATTTTGAGATAGTAAAATATTTATAATAATTTTGTTGGACATCCTGCATGAGTACTTAGGGTAGTTCATGTTCAAACCGGTAGCCCATGAAATTTTTGAGGAAATTAATTAAATGCCAGATAAATTAGGAAAATTATAGTTTTCTGATTATAGGCTAATCATATCATGATATACCTCTAGTAAATAAGTTAGGGCATTTGGATGAGTATTGGATCATTTCCTAACCGGTTCGACATATAGTCTCGGTTGGTATGCATATAGCAAATTGTTAAATTGCAATAGGACATGATCTGGGATAGTTGTTGGAGTTGGTCATTTTGTCTGGGTGGATAGTTGTGGATGATTTCGCAATAGAATGATATGAAGAGTAGTGAGAAGTGGTGTTGGCTAGAGTTAAGAGGTGCTCGGGTTCGACGAAAGATCGTCTTTCCCAAAGAGAGGAAGGTTAAAAATCACCCTAGGTTAGTCTATCGTAATATGATAAAGGAATAGGTAAAGGAATCAACCAATAACAATAAGTGCCTTGCGAAAGGGAACGATGGGCTTCAGCTACCATCATAGTTCCTAGTGCCCTTTGAGAGCCCTACACAGGGAATACCGGGGGCAGTCCTGGGTTAACGTAAACTGTAATAATAAACCGAAAAGAGTAACTTAGTAATTATGATCTCATATTTCACAAACACTGTTAGCACAGGAAGATTGTTGGGAGCTTTGGCTCGATTGGTTAAGAGACGGACGGAATGGTCCGGGGAGCTTCGACTCGATTTGTTAAGAGACGTACATTTTGGTCCGGGGAGCTTCCACTCGGTTTTTGTTTGATTATGATTAAATTTGCATGTACATAAAAGGAAAGAAAATTAAGGTGGTGGGTCTTCGGTATTGGAGGGTCGATGCACCGACACCAATACGCTGACTCGGCAAGTGTGGTTAGCACTTCGCCAACAGAAGTCTGGTGCGCCAGCCGGTAAGAGTACGCAAGAGTTTTCTTCGTGCACCAAGCGTTGAGGCGTACGATATGTCTGACCGGTAGTGCTTTACTGGTTTAGAGGTGGGCGAGGCCCAACACACCGCTTACGTCTGCCACTACTGAGGTATCCTGGAAGGTAACGGCTCCGAAAGGGGGAACTAAAGGTCTGTGTGCACAGAGTCGGGTGTGTGAGTTGCACTTACATGCTCCATCATACCCACTTGCATGTCATAGCATAATCGATTCATTTAACCCTGAAACCTAAAGTATAAGTGGAATGGGACGCTTATACATTAGGACTTGCAAAACAACCCCTTGGTCTATAAGCTTGTGTGGGCAAGTTTATAAATTAAGGTTAAATTATATATATATGATGTTGTTTGATAACCGACATCCCAACGTATAAGTGGTATGAGACACTTTATACGATGGGAGCCTTGCAGAAGATCCCTTGGCTTTTGCGCTTCCGCACATAAGTTAAGGTTACTTTTCCTACTTTCTGTTTCTCTCATATTTATTATAGAATTGCTAGATTAGTTCCGCTGCCACCTATTATTTTGAGTAAATCTCCACCCACATGTCCTTCCCTTTCTTCCTCTCCGCTCGGTACCTAGGAGCCATGGGGGAAGGGGTAGGGGATGATAAGGCTTAGTCTTTATGACTAACGGTTTTCGAACCGCATCATTTTAGGGAATCATGGAGCCCAGCACGGGGGAGCAGCCCCAGAGACCGGCGCGCTTGGAGATGGGGCAGTCTAGCCCCGAAGTTTATACAGCCGGGACCGTGAGTCTCGACCTTGAGTAGATGTTCTGTTTTTGCTTCCGCATGAGTGATTTGTAGTGAGGACATGATGTACCAGGCATAAGCCCGTATTTTTAGTACACTGATATACTATTTTATGGACACTCCCTTCATGGAGACTTCTTTTTCTATATATATGATTTTCTTGTGGACTTGCTTTTACTTTATTGTGCTACATTTCTGTGATGGAATTGGCCGGCAGAATCGGCGCTATGTGGTGATGACCCTTTAGGGCGTGAAGGTGTCACCGCAAAGGGGTGGTTCTGGGCCTAAGACCCCGTTATTTAAAAAAAAATGGGGGTCTTACAAGGTGTATTAGAGGGAAACATCGATCTGGAAAAGGTAGAAGTCCACTAACCCTGGGTCACTCCCGCGCGAGCTTAGTTTGAGGACAAACTAGCAGCGGAAGTAGTGGTGTGCCCATAAGGGAAATCACATGTAAAAGTCTACTTTTTCATTAATTGGAATTCTTCTTTGTAGCCTAAGGAGAACCCTACCCCCTTGTAGGGAACACCTCTGGCTGCGAAAATCTCATCTTAATTCTCTAGCCAATGCGTTAGACTCAACCCACTAGGACTCATAACTAACCATGACAACTTATAGTATGCCCTAGTTCAAAATAGACCTTGGGTATGAATTTTGTTAAGGTAAGGAGATACCTAAAGAGAATAAAGGAGGAGTTTAGCACGAGAATGACTACCTAAGACGTAAACTCAGGTGTCCCTACTATCCCAATCAAGGATTACTCAAATTGGTAGGATGGTCTTAAGGAGAATTGATGCCAATGATCTATTATCGGAATGGCAGAAGTAATTTTACCTCGACCCTCGTACCAGTAACAAAATCACATGGAGGTAACCACCGAGACAAACACTGAGGGTCGGATAAGAATTTAAGTTCGGAAGAAACCCAGTTGGGATTGGGAACATTTTGACCCCGATAAGGTTGTCGTAAATGTGACTCATAGAGTTTAAAGTATGGAGTATATTGACAAGTTTCAGGTTGGAACCCCAAGCCGAAGATTGATGCCCTAGGGATTGTGCACCCTGCTGGGACCGATATAACATGGTAATATCAAAGATGCTTAGCCCAAGGTAGGAAAGGGCTTATCTTTTGTTTATTGGGGGCTAAACTTTTATTTATTGGGCAAATTAGTATTGGCTTGGGTTCCCTTAGACCTAGTTCCAGGTGTACACGGACGCCTCCTACTAGGGGATGAGTGCCGTTCTGATGCAGAACGGGCATGTGATAGCCTATGCCTCCCGACAGCTGAAGATACACGAGAAGAACTATCCGGTGCATGATCTAGAGATGGGTGCAGTGATTTTTTCTCTGAAGATTTGGCGACACTACCTCTACGGGGTTCACTGTGACATCTTTTTAGATCACAAAAATTTGAAATATGTGGACACACAGAAGGAACTCAACATCAGACAGAGACGTTGGGTGGAGTTCCTGTCGGATTACCAGTACACCATGCACAATCATTCCGGGAAGGCGAACGTGGTGGCAGATGCTCTGAGTCAGAGAGGAGATACCTCAGGGAAGGGATCACATCTTATGTCCATGGAGCTAGTCTGGTCATTTAGAGATATGCAGATATCCCTAGTGTCCGAGAATGATCTAGAGATGTATAGGGAGTATCTAGCATCGATGGTGGCCATAGATGATATTCGGGACCGCATCCGGGACGGACAGAGGACAGATGCATGGGCAGAGCTGATATTCCAAGCCTTGGAGGAGGGTTCAACGGGAGATTATTCACTGAGATATGGATTGCTATGTTTTAGAGGCAGGGTCTATATACCCGCAGGCGGCCAGATTCGGGAGGACATCATGGCGGAGGCACATTGTAGCAGATATTCTATACACCCGGGGATCACCAAGATGACGGCAGACTTGAAGAAGACGATGTTTTGTCAAGGGATGAAGAAGGACATTACATACTTCGTGACTCATTGCGAGGCATGCAAGTTGGTGAAGGCGGAGTGCAGGAACCCCGCTGGATTACATACTTCGTTACGGTATGATTTCTAATGGTATAATTTGAGGACATCGCGATGGATTTTATTCATGGACTCCCCTGATCACGGAAGGGAAATGACTCGATTTGGGTCATCGTCGATCGGCTGACGAAGGTGGCCATATTCATTCCGATCAGGAAGGATGACTCTGTGGGAGTACAAGTGCGGAGATTTGTGGAGCAGTTCGTTCTATATCACAGGGTGCCTAAGACGATCGTGTCGGATCGGGATAGCTAGTTCACTTCCAGGGAGTGGAGATCCGTGCAGGCTTACTTAGGCACGTGATTGACCTTCAGCACCACATTCCATCCCAAGACGGATGGGCAGACAGAACGCACCAATCGGACAATGGAAGATCTTTTGAGGCTATGTATTTTGGACCGCGGGGAACCTTGGGAGAAGCTCTTACCCCTGGTCGATTTCTCCAATAATAACAGCTACCAGTCCAGCATCAGGATGGCGCCTTATGAAGCCTTGTATGGAAGGAAATGCAGGACCCCGCTTTCTTGGGTTCAGGACGAGGATCCAAAGGCGTTGGGATCAGATTTATTTGAAGACACCGAGGCTCAGGTGAGACTGATCAGAGACAGGATGTTAGAGGCGCAGAGCAGACATGCTAAGTACTATGATGCCCGACATTGTCAGATGGAGTTTCAGGTGGGGGACCGAGGGTATTTTACTCCCAAGATATGAACTTGCATTGGACCAAACAAGTCCATATGCTGTAACGCCCCCGATTTTCCTGCGATTATTTTTATTCTCGTTGGCGTTACGATGACGCGTTTCCGTGGCTTGTGCCATTTTTGGAGTGTGGTTTAGCTCTTTGGAACTTAGTGCCCTATTTTGTAGCCTGTTGGCAAGATCTCTCTAGCAAGCCGAGTCGTTTTGGGTGACCCGGTGTGGCCTCTCGGGGGGATGTTTGTGTTTGGCTTCATATGGGTATAACTCGAGTTCTGTTCATCGAAAGTTAATTTCGACTTCGACGTTGTGTTCGTAGCATAGGTATTTAGCTACGGTGCGAATTTCGTTAAATTCCGAGGTGATTCGGTTTTCGCGTTATTTTGGTGCTTTATGTAATAAATTATGTTATTATATATTAATAAATATATTTATCTATATATATAGTTAGGTTAGAAGTAGAAAAGCCCCGTATCATCTTCCCCATAAGAAACCGCCGCCCCTGTACGAGAGAAAACGGAGAAAGAAAAACCGCCCGTCCTGTACCTCCTTCGGTCAGCGATTCCGGGCTTGTTCGTGAACGGAATTCGATTCCAAAAGCGGCGTTGGCTTGCTCTCTCCGAGATCTTCGTTTCGACGGTAAGATATTTGATTTTGTTGGAGTTTTGATGAGATTTGGGTTTTCGGTTTTGGAGTTTTCCGCCATTAATGGCCGTGAGATTTGTTCTAGGTGTTGCGGCTGTTCGTTCCGTGTGAAGAGGAGGAAAGCCGTCCAGGCTTTGCTGAAAGTTGAGGCAAGTGGTATTCTTACCCTTGCCAAGTTTTTTATTATTATTATTCTTGCTGAAATTGAAATCCCTGTTAGCCCAGGTTAGAGGCCTTGTTGTTCTCATGTTTTCTTGCTATCTTTAGGAATTAGTTCTTCCTATTGACCCCCGCTACTTGTGCGGTTGGAACCCAACTTTGCCGGCATAATGCCGTTTATCTTTGTTCAGATTTGCTCTGGTTTGGGTGTAGCCGAGAGGGAGTGTTAGGAGGGGAGGGGGGGTGTTTTTCCCAAAATTGTTAAGTGTATTACTCGAGCATGGGAGTATGATACTCGAGTAGGTAGTAGATTACTCGGGTATTAGTTCTGGAGTACTCGAGTAGTGGTTTCGAGATACTCGAGTAGTAGCTTTGAGATACTCGAGTAGAAGGCATTAACTCGAGTATTAGCCGTGGAGTTACTCGAGTAGTAGGAAACTACTCGAGTAGGATTTTTGAGTTACTCGAGTAGTGGGCTCGAGTACTCGAGTAGTAGCTTTGAGATACTCGAGTAGAAGGCATTAACTCGAGTATTAGCCGTGGAGTTACTCGAGTAGTAGGTAACTACTCGAGTAGGGGTTCTGAGTTACTCAAGTAGTAGGTAACTACTCGAGTAGGGGTTCTGAGTTACTCGAGTGGCAGGTAACTACTCGAGTAGGTGGTTTGGTTTACTCGAGTAGTAGGCATCTACTCGAGTGCAGGTTTGTAGATACTCGAGTAGCTGGTTGGAGTACTCGAGTAGCTGTTGTAGATACTCGAGTAGCTGGTTGGAGTACTCGAGTAGCTGTTGTAGATACTCGAGTAGCTGGTTGGAGTACTCGAGTAGCTGTTGTAGATACTCGAGTAGCTGGTTTGTAGATACTCGAGTAGCTGGTTTGTAGATACTCGAGTAGCTGGTTGGAGTACTCGAGTAGCTGTTATAGATACTCGAGTAGCTGGTTGGAGAACTCGAGTAGTTGGTAACTGATCGAGTGCTGGTTATGTTTGTATACACGAGTAGTAGGCGACTACTCGAGTAGAGGGTTGAGGTACTCGAGTAGTTGGTAACTACTCGAGTGCTGGAATTTGAATACACGAGTGGTAGGCAACTACTCAAGTACTGGAAGTTCCCTGCCTCTTTTTGTCTTAGAATCGTTCGGCTATCGTCAATCTCTGAATGGAGATCGTCGATCTCGGTTTCTGCCTTAGGCCGTTCGACTATCGTCGACCTCCGGTCGACAATCATCGAGCTTCGTGTTACCTTAGTGGGATTGTGGTTAGAGTTTGGTTTCGGCTTTAAGTACGGCTAGCTCACTCAACGCCAAGGTGTAGGTAGGCACTGAGTGGGTCTCACTCAACGCCTTGTCGTGTTGATTCATTTCAACACTCTTCCTTTACCTTATTTTTCGTTCCCGAGTGGTTTTCTTGTTATATTTCTGGTATTTCCTTGTCGGCTGTTTTCTTTACCTTCTTAAAGGCCGAATCGTGGGTCGTGGTTAGTAGTGGTGGTTTGTAGCTCTTCAGGAGGGTGGAGTTGTGTGATATAGCCAAGGCCACTCTTGTTTTCTTGCTCCAGGTACGGGCTGGGCATGTGTGGGTGGAAGGTCCTTTGTGCGTTCACGTGTAGACCCTCAAGCTTGTTGACTTGGACATGGTGGATGGGGGGAACTGAGTTTGCCTCCGATCCGATTCCTCGTTGTTTGTTTTTGCTACTACCACTTCCCACAGTTTAGGGTGTTAGAAGTTGTTCCCTTGATGGTTTACAGCACTTTTGGCTCTTGGTAGCCTAGTAGGCCCCACAGGATGTTGTTCCTGGGTTGGGGTTGTTGCTGTTTTCTTACACGTGGTGCATTTTTCCTGTTGTCCTGTTTTGGACAGTTGTGACTCTTTCTACTGCATGTTTTTCAGTTACTTATTCCTTTTAGTTGACTCTTACATGCAGTTGTTTTTACCTTATTGCTTGCTGAGGTATTCTATTTTCTTTTGGAGTACCCCAGGTTCTGAGCCATAGCCAGTTGGGTGGCTAGTTTGCAGTGGTGGTGTTGGTGGACTCCCGGAATTTGGAGTTCCGTTTACCTTGTTAGTGAGGTAGTTTTTCAGTACTTTCTTACAGACATACATATGTGCCAGTGGGTTCGTGTCGGGTTATTGGCGCCCACTGGTAGTTGTTACCTCGTACTAGATATATTACTTATGCTGCTACCATTTCCTGGAGATAGTTTACTTGCTTTGAGAAGGATTTATGCTAGGTTGCTAGATACTTTTAAACTATAAATATTATTATAAATGAAGCTCATGATCAGCATGTTTTATAAACTTAATTACTATTTTCCAAATCACGTATGAAAACTGTTTTCTTATATATTGTATAAATTAAATGTAGAGGCTTGCATAGCGTAAGTGGTTCTCTAAGGATCCTTATGTGCTCTTTAGGGTGTCAAACCTAAACAAAGTATTTTTCCGCAGCGTGCAAATATCATTTTCTTTTGTGGACTAGGTGATCCACTGAGCCGAGGGATACGGTCTCTAAAATATAACTGATTTTCTATTCATAAAACTCAGGATTTACTTGTATAAGGATTGTAGTTGGTTTAGCCTGAGCGTCAGCAGTTATCCCCTGCTTGACGTGGCATCATGGCGCGTATTTTCTCATACTCTGATCTTTCCTAAATTCGGAGAAAATGCGGGTTGTGACAGTTGGTATCAGAGGGAGGTTGCTTGACAAGTTAGTTGAGCAACCTTCCTTGGTTTACTTTAGTAGTTCAGCATCATGTCATTCACACATCGATATGTCATCAGCACGTCTTGGCAAAAACACGAACACTACACTCATGGCATAACATGAAGTATACGAGGCATATTATGCAGTATGGGATGCATAATATGTGTTCGTATATGGATCCACCATAGGGGCTACATGTGAGGGTTATGTAGTATGGGATGCATAACCTCACCACATGACTGCGACTAGCACGTTTCTTTTTCGTTGCATGGGAATGTTATGTAGTATGGGATGCATAACATTTTCATGCGTACGCCGCTCATAACATGCATTAGGGCCTTTTTTTTAGAATGCATAGCACAAACATGCATAGCATATCATTGCATAAGCACAACGTGCCAAGTTAAAGATTTGCAGGATGACATATGTACACACATAAGTTTTCAAATTAATTTAAAGTCATGCATCCGATCTAGGCACAAGAGTTAGCAAGGTGGTGCTTAACTATCCTAGGTTAGGGCATGTCATCAAATTTTTGTTAAAAAGATAAACTCTCGGAGCAAGTTTAGCAGCTTTAAGCCTATATCTATATATGTATGGTCTGTACTTGTGTTTGGGTTATAGTCGTTGATTGGGGATCCGATTTGGGGTGGTTATGATTTTAGGATGGCTAGGCGACCTGCGACTCGTTTGACCCCCTTGTCTGAAGGTGAGTCGTCTGGGGCTCAGCATGATGCGGTGATCGAGAGTCTGCGTCAGAGTAGCGATTCTATGGGCAGACAGTTGGAGGAGGTGCGAGCCCAGATTCAGTCTTTGGTGGCAGTTGTGGCAGGGCAGGCTCAGGGTGCGCAAGTTCCTGCTGGGGGGTTAGCTATTCCTCCTCCCCCTGCACTCGTGAGACCTCCGGTAGTGGTGCTAGCGGAGATGGCCTTCATCTCGCAGTTTCAGAGGCTGAGCGCTCCCACTTATGACGGGAAGGCAGATTTTATGGTTATTGATGATTGGCTGATCTCTATGGAGGAGATGTTTTCGTATTCAGGGATTGCAGGTGACCAGAGAGTGATGCTAGCCACCTATCAGCTTAAAGGATTGGCTAAGAGTTGGTGGCTGAGAGAGAAGGAGAGCTTAGTAGCTGGATGCTCTTGGGAAATGTTTAAGGAGATGTTGTTGAGGAAGTTCTTGCCTTTGGTCGAGCATGACCGCCTCATGAACGACTTTCTCTATCTGAAGCAAAGGCAACTCACGGTGGGTGAGTATGAAATAGAATTTAGTAAGTTGAGCCATTTTGCCCCTGCTTTGGTCAGTGTTGAGGCTGATCGAGTTAAGAGATTTCTTGGTGGTTTGAGGAGCGAGGTGCAACAGTTGACCAGTTGTCACAACCCGCATTTTCTCCGAATTAAAAATCATCAGAGTCTGAGAAAACACGCGTCGTGATGCCACGTCGAGCAGGGGATAACTGCTGATGCTCAGGCAAAACACTATCTACTTTACTTTAAGAAAAATCATAAGTTAAATTACTAGAAATTTTGTTATATTTTTAGGGCCGTATCCCTCGGCTCTGTGGATCATCTAGTCCACCCTTCAAAATTATACTTATACGCAGCGGAAAATACTTTATTTATATTTATGCATCCTAAGAGAGAACGCATAAGTGTCCCCAGGGGACATCTTATACTATGCAGGACCCTAGATTAAATTTATATATATATATAAGAAAAATGATCTTTTTACGTCGCCTTGAAAGTAATGTATGAGTTTGTAAAAAAACATGCAGATCATGAGTTATATATATACTTAATAGTGTTTTTATTTAGGTTTTAAAAGTAACTAGTATCCTAACATAAATCATCCCAAGAGCAAGTTTAATATAACCAAAAGCGGTAAAACTAACAGTGTAAGCAAGTGCAAAGTATCTAAAAGAGAAACCACCAGTGGGCGTCAACAACTGACACGAACCCACTGGTGAGTAGGTATGTCTATACTACAAGTCTAAAGAAAACTACCTCCCAAACAAGAGGAACTGAGAACCACAGTGAGCAGCTGAAATGCTAGAAAATCTCCAGGAACAAACTAGCCGCACAGTCGGCTAAATACCTGTACCTGAGGTATTCAGAAAAAGAACACCTCAGCAAAGCAACTATCAAAAGGAAAAGCAAATATGCAATAGATTCAAACATGAATTAAGATCAGGTAAGGACAAGTAGAAATGAAGTAAACAAGTGCAAAAAAAGTGAGGTAAGAAAAACAGGTAAGAAAAATACTCATCAAAAGTGAGTAAAAAGGGATGCACCAGGTGCACGAATGAAGCCAAGCTCCAAGAATCTCTGCAAGAAGGATTAACACAATAACAATAACATCCTAGCATAGGGCTAGAGCGGAAAGAATCACCTAGTACTGGAGGTGGACAAATTCAGTAACAAGAGCCTAGGCTGGTGGCAACATGTCCAACCAAGTCTATCAGGCCTAAATATCTCCAAGGTGCTGTGGTGGTGGCATCAGTCCAACTCAACCAAACAGCCCAGAATGTCTTAACAAGACAAGAAGTAAAACCAGGGTGGCGGTACCGGTCCGACCCACCTCAAAATCACATCCTACTCCAGTACTAAGTGACTCGGGAAAACCCTGGCTGGTGGTTCCATGTACCACCAAGAAGTCACACTGAACCCTAAACAATCTAGAGCAACCCACCTAAGAGTCTTATATGCCAGCGGACTAAATATCAAGTTTATCCAAGCAAGCAGCTTGACACAAATAAATTAAAAGTGATACGATACTAAATTTATATAGGTAGTTTGATACCAAACGATTACCAATAACGCGATATTAAATATAACAAAGTAGCTTGATCTCCAACTAAACCTATACAGCTAGCTTGGTACAAAACCCACTAATAATTAACTTGATACAAACCATAAACATTTAGCTTGATACAACCCATAAATAATTAACTTGGGTGGTTTGATAACAAACATAAGCAAGGGACTTGACGCTAATTGCAAACAAGAGGCTTGACACACACAAAAAAAGAAAATGACACACACAAAAAAAGAAAATGACAAGGGGGGTTTGGGTGGTTTTGATACAATCCGAATTCGGGGCAATTACGGAGCAAGCTATATCATGTTCTTGAAATTAATATTAACCACCATAGCAAAGATTTGCACCCAAGAAAACAAACGCATCCAATGAGAAAAAAAAATCTCAAGAACTAAACAAGCTTAACACAAAGGGCTCTCGAGTTAAACCCGATCGGGGCAATATTCATAACAAACGGAACACTTTCCTAGTAGAATTTCTGGTTTGAAGCAACGGCAATAACAATCGGGGCAAAATAACGAATTAATTGATATGCAGTAATAAACAAGGGGGGTAACATAATAATGACAATATAAAAGAGAAGATGAAAGGCTTTGTACCAATTTTAAGATCATAATCAAGTCCAAGAACCACCAACCAAATCTTCAGGAATCAAACAACCAAGACTATTCATGGAAAAAGAAATTTACTTTGGCAAGTGGATACTTGCCTTGGCTTTTGAAGGAATTTGGCCAACAATGCCCTTACTAACAGGAAGAGATCACAGCACAACCTATAAAAAGGAAAAAAAAACCTGGGAAGAAATACTCGATCAAAGCACGAAGATAACAAGAACTCTCAACACTCGATCGGAAAAGAGGATGGTGAAATCCCAAAATGGTTACCTCGGAACGAAGGTCTTGCCTAGAGGAGTTCATATCCGGCCTCACACAAAAATTTCGACCCCTACTGGGCAGGGAAACCGGCGTCGGAGTGCTCCCAGGTCCCGCCCCTTTCTCTTCCTTCGCTCGATCCGCTGGAGCAGCCGCCGGGTTGGGGAAAGGAAATGAAAGGTAACCTAACTTAATACCTAATCGCATATATATATATATATGCCCTTTTAACTATATCCTAATCTAATTAATAACTGAGGCAGCCTCTAATTAAGCATATTTTTTTATATATATGTATGTATATACTTTACATATACTAACACACCCGCACGAAATTATGATTAGCACCTCACTAGGCATCCTTATATTAATACATACATACACAATTATATAGGCTTATACATAAACTGCACTTACCTATATAAACACGCACCAATAAATTAGTATAAAGCCTTGCACGCACGCACGTGCGCATTTATACACCGGCACGCCTAAATCACTACTCATGCTAAAATGCGTGAATATATAAATACGCTTATAAAAAGAAATGACGACCCGCTAACTAGCAACCGTCGAAACGACGCGAAAAATTAACGTTCTCGGATTTCGATCAAACTCGCACCGTGGCCAAATACTCGGGCTACGAAAACAACGGCGAAGTCAGAAACAACTTCCGACGATCACACACTCGAGCCAACCTCGCTCGAAACCAAAGCACAAGGATTCCCTAAGAGGCTCAGCCGGGCCTCCAAAACAGACGCCGGCTAGCTGGGGAAACCATACAACAGGCTATAACCTCTAAGAACACCTAACGAGGTACTCTAACAACGGCACGAGCCGGAAATGCGCCAACGTAACGCCAAACGAGAATTTAAATAATTGCCGAAAAAAAAAATTGGGGGCGTTACAGTCACTCCCCCTAAAAGAAAGTTTCGTCCCGAAACTTTACGCTCACAACTTCTATCATAGAAGGAAAAGAATAGAACTAACCAAGAGTTAGTAAAAAGAATACCAAACATACCGAGCACAAACAGGGAAACAGATGAGGGTGAGCCTCCCTCATAGGCTACTCTCATTCCCAAGTCGCGCTTCCGTGCCCTGATTCCTCCGCAAAACTTTGACCATCACGATTGACTTTCTCCGCAACTCCTGATCTTGAGTATCCAAAAACGCGGACAGGCCTCTCAACATAAGAAAGATTCGGCTCTAACTGAGACACAAAATCCCAAACTTGCCTATCGTTTAGCACACGCTTCCGTAGCTGGCTTACATGAAACACATTGTGCACACCTGGAAAGTTCGCGGGCAAATCCAGCCTATAAGCTGTCACACCAATTCGCTCAACGATTAAAAATGGCCCCACATACCTTGGGTCCCACTTCCGATTCTTACCAAACCTATTGATTTCAATCATCGGGGAAACTTTAATAAATACCAAGTCTCCCACAGCAAATACCAATTCAGATCTACGCCGATTGGCGTTCTTCTCATATCGCCCCTGGGCTATCCGAAGCTTCTCTCGAATAAGTCTCACAACAACATCCATTTCTTCAAGGGCATCCGAGCCCAACAATGACCTCTCACCAACCTCGGTCCAAAATAGGGGATTCCTGCAGCGCCTCCCATACAGAGCTCAAAAGGGGCCATTTGCAGGCTTTCTTGATAATTGTTATAGCACGCATATACCATCAGCCTCAAACGCTCATTCCCCGCTCCTCCGTGGTCTAAAATACAACATCTGATTGTATCCTCCACGATCGGGTTAACTCGCTCCGCCTGACCATTTTTCTGCGGATGATATGTGGTAGAATATCTCAAACCAGTACCCAAACCTTCTTGCAAACTCTTCCAGAAGCGAGACGTAAACCTGGAGTCTCGATCTGATATGTTGCTTAAAGGAACTCCAAGCAACCGGATGACTTTATTCAAATACAGCTAAACTATCTTCTTCAAGGGGTAATCCATCTCATTAAGGTACGAAGTGAACACACTTCGCTAATCTGACAACCATAGCTAAGACTGAATCAAATTCTCTCGGAGATCGCGGCAAGCCTGAAATAAAATCCATCGAGATGCTCTCCCACTTTCAAGTTGGGATTTCCAATGGAGTCAACTTGCCACCAGGCCTTCCATGATCGGCCTTAACATGCTAGCATGTGGAACACTCAAAAACAAACACAAAGCAATCTGCTTCAAGTCCTAATACATCTTAGTTAGGACACGGGTGGTAGGCAACACTGACACCATGCGCCTCACTACACAATTCAACTCGTAAGAACAATGCATACTCAAATCTTTAATTCTTGAAAAGCTTCCTCACGCTTATTGCTCCAAACAAAACTGCATTCTCATGCTTCGATTGAAATCCTAGCCCACAGCTATTTTTCTCTGGATCGGCTGAAATCTCATCTTATAATAGCAGCAATCTATTCTGGGTTGACATAAATCCTGTCCTTGCTAACAACATGACCCAAAAAGAAACCCGAGGTAACCAAAACTTGCACTTACTAAATTTGGTGAATAGCTTATGGTCCTTCAAAGCAGATAAACCAAATGCAGATGCCGGTCACCCACCATAGCATCGCGGGAATAAATCAAAACATCGACGATGAATGCGACCACGAACTTATCCAGGAAGTCTTTGTACACGCGGTTCATCAAATCCATAAAGGCCGAGAGTACACTTGCCAAACATACGACATAACCAAAAACGCAAACCTGCTCAAACTAGCACACATCCTGAGGTTCATCAAGGCAGGCAACAATAAGGACAAGGATGGGCATGTTTTACGACATTAAGAGAATACCCAAAAATGTCACCTAAAAACACAATCATAAAAGGTCCAGATTTAGGACAAACTCTACGCCTCACACAGGAGGAAAATTAACTAGGACGACATCCGAACACTCACGCACCAAGGGAATCTCCTCTAAGCGCGACAACGAACACCGATTTCTAAAAACTGAACCCAAACAAACAAACATCCCGAAGCTAACGGCTTCCAAGCACAAACCGCAAAAGATAACTGGAGAAGCAAAACACGGATAACCATATCCACCCTTGGGTCGACCGTCGTCCATCTTGAGGTCCAAGCGCTAAATTTTTGCACCGGATAATAGCGTCATGCCCAGACGACCCATACATGCTCAAAATCACATCAAAAACTTCCCGGTCTATCACCTTTAAATCAAAAGCCACTAGAAAATCACCCAATTGATTCGGACATAACTGAACAACTTGGTCTGCTATCACTAAATCATCAGAAGGAAAACTTGACACAAAACATGTCACCAATCCGACAGAGGGTCAAACCGTGACACTCTACTAAGGCCCTAGACCCGAACGGGTGGGTAGCGACAAAACCAAAAGAACACGCGCCTAACTGTTCTTTACCTTAAACTTCCCTATACAAATCGCGTACACAACTAAACGAACAAACGACAAACCAGGAAGAAGATAAAACAAGTTATAACCTAACCTGAAATCACTTAGGTCGAAGACTGAATTTCTTCCTCGATCGACGCGATCATCTTACCCTTTTCTTTGTCCAAGTACTGCACCTGAGGTAAAACATGAGGTGGAGCAGGCTGAAACGCAGGCTGAAATTGCGGGCATCTTGCCTTAACATGCCCCTTTTGCCCACACTGAAAGCAGACCTTACCCTTATCCCAACAATGGGTCACCTCATGCCCCTTCTTCTTGCACGAGGTACACACCAGATCTCCTTTGGGGGTCTTCTGAACCTCCTGAACTTGGTCCTTCTTTTGAGCCTTCATTTGCTTAAAACATCTTTCAAAGGGGTGGCCTGGTAGGCCAAAGAAGCTACACATTTCCTTAATCCTTTTCCTTTAAACATCAGCGGGTACTTGGATGGTCTTACCCTCATCGATCTTCCTTTTATCCTTCTTTAGCATCATGTCTCTATCCTTAGCATGACCCATAGTCTCAACTTTAAGAGCAATTTCCACTGACCTTACATCAGTCTCGAATTGGTAAGTATTAGAGTGCTGATGAATATCATTTGGGAGGCCACCCAAGAAACCTTTTACTCTGCACTCTTCAGTAGCTGACAATCCCGAAGCAATCTTATTCAATTTGCTGATCTCGCTCTCATTCTCCACCACTGCGGGGGTTTGCCCACTAGGCTGTCGTCCTAAGGTGGCAGCCAACAATTCCTGCAACTGCACTTGCATCGCCACTACCTGACCTGCCAGGATCCTCATACACTAGCGCAGTTCTACAATCACCGCCTCTCTACGCGCATGATGACTCGCCCTCAGATTGGGGGGGTCGACCTCGACACTATACGCTTAGGCGCCATGCTATACGAGCAAACAACACAATAATCGAAACCTAGTTCAACTATTAGGACAAAACAAACAGGTATAGACAAACCTACATAAGTACTTGCTTTAACTGCCAACTTGCTCTGGAGTTTTATATATAGATATATATTTTTTTACAACAATGATATCATGCTTAACCTAAGATGGTTTACCACCATCATACTAACTCTTGTGCCTAGACCATGAATGCATGTATTTATATTCTTTTTGACTCAAAACCATGTGTGTACATATGTCATCCTGCAAATCTTTAGCTTGGCACGTTGTGCTTATGCAATGTTATGCTATGCATGATTGTGCTATGCATTCTAAAAAGGCCCTAATGCATGTTATGAGCGGCGTACACATGAAAATGTTATGCATCCCATACTACATAACATTTCCATGCAACGAAAAAGAAAACGTGCTAGCCGCATTCATGTGGTGAGGTTATGCATCCCATACTACATAACCCTCACATGTTGCCTCCTATGGTGGATCCATATACAAACACATATTATGCATCCCATACTACATAATATGCCTCGTATACTTCATGTCATGCTATGAGTGTAGTGTTCGTGCTTCAGCCAAGACGTGCTGATGACATATCGGTGTGTGTATGATATGACTCTAAACACCTAATACTTACAGGGAAAGGTTGCCCGACAATTTGTCAAGCAACCTCCCTCTGATACCAACTGTCACAACCCGCATTTTCTCCGAATTAAAAATCATCAGAGTCTGAGAAAACACGCGTCGTGATGCCACGTCGAGCAGGGGATAACTGCTGATGCTCAGGCAAAACACTATCTACTTTACTTTAAGAAAAATCATAAGTTAAATTACTAGAAATTTTGTTATATTTTTAGGGCCGTATCCCTCGGCTCTGTGGATCATCTAGTCCACCCTTCAAAATTATACTTATACGCAGTGGAAAATACTTTATTTACATTTATGCATCCTAAGAGAGAACGCATAAGTGTCCCCAGGGGACATCTTATACTATGCAGGACCCTAGATTAAATTTATATATATATATAAGAAAAATGATCTTTTTACGTCGCCTTGAAAGTAATGTATGAGTTTGTAAAAAAACATGCAGATCATGAGTTATATATATACTTAATAGTGTTTTTATTTAGGTTTTAAAAGTAACTAGTATCCTAACATAAATCATCCCAAGAGCAAGTTTAATATAACCAAAAGCGGTAAAACTAACAGTGTAAGCAAGTGCAAAGTATCTAAAAGAGAAACCACCAGTGGGCGTCAACAACTGACACGAACCCACTGGTGAGTAGGTATGTCTATACTACAAGTCTAAAGAAAACTACCTCCCAAACAAGAGGAACTGAGAACCACAGTGAGCAGCTGAAATGCTAGAAAATCTCCAGGAACAAACTAGCCGCACAGTCGGCTAAATACCTGTACCTGAGGTATTCAGAAAAAGAACACCTCAGCAAAGCAACTATCAAAAGGAAAAGCAAATATGCAATAGATTCAAACATGAATTAAGATCAGGTAAGGACAAGTAGAAATGAAGTAAACAAGTGCAAAAAAAGTGAGGTAAGAAAAACAGGTAAGAAAAATACTCATCAAAAGTGAGTAAAAAGGAATGCACCAGGTGCACGAATGAAGCCAAGCTCCAAGAATCTCTGCAAGAAGGATTAACACAATAACAATAACATCCTAGCATAGGGCTAGAGCGGAAAGAATCACCTAGTACTGGAGGTGGACAAATTCAGTAACAAGAGCCTAGGCTGGTGGCAACATGTCCAACCAAGTCTATCAGGCCTAAATATCTCCAAGGTGCTGTGGTGGTGGCATCAGTCCAACTCAACCAAACAGCCCAGAATGTCTTAACAAGACAAGAAGTAAAACCAGGGTGGCGGTACCGGTCCGACCCACCTCAAAATCACATCCTACTCCAGTACTAAGTGACTCGGGAAAACCCTGGCTGGTGGTTCCATGTACCACCAAGAAGTCACACTGAACCCTAAACAATCTAGAGCAACCCACCTAAGAGTCTTATATGCCAGCGGACTAAATATCGAGTTTATCCAAGCAAGCAGCTTGACACAAATAAATTAAAAGTGATACGATACTAAATTTATATAGGTAGTTTGATACCAAACGATTACCAATAATGCGATATTAAATATAACAAAGTAGCTTGATCTCCAACTAAACCTATACAGCTAGCTTGGTACAAAACCCACTAATAATTAACTTGATACAAACCATAAACATTTAGCTTGATACAACCCATAAATAATTAACTTGGGTGGTTTGATAACAAACATAAGCAAGGGACTTGACGCTAATTGCAAACAAGAGGCTTGACACACACAAAAAAAGAAAATGACACACACAAAAAAAGAAAATGACAAGGGGGGTTTGGGTGGTTTTGATACAATCCGAATTCGGGGCAATTACGGAGCAAGCTATATCATGTTCTTGAAATTAATATTAACCACCATAGCAAAGATTTGCACCCAAGAAAACAAACGCATCCAATGAGAAAAAAAAATCTCAAGAACTAAACAAGCTTAACACAAAGGGCTCTCGAGTTAAACCCGATCGGGGCAATATTCATAACAAACGGAACACTTTCCTAGTAGAATTTCTGGTTTGAAGCAACGGCAATAACAATCGGGGCAAAATAACGAATTAATTGATATGCAGTAATAAACAAGGGGGGTAACATAATAATGACAATATAAAAGAGAAGATGAAAGGCTTTGTACCAATTTTAAGATCATAATCAAGTCCAAGAACCACCAACCAAATCTTCAGGAATCAAACAACCAAGACTATTCATGGAAAAGGAAATTTACTTTGGCAAGTGGATACTTGCCTTGGCTTTTGAAGGAATTTGGCCAACAATGCCCTTACTAACAGGAAGAGATCACAGCACAACCTATAAAAAGGAAAAAAAAACCTGGGAAGAAATACTCGATCAAAGCACGAAGATAACAAGAACTCTCAACACTCGATCGGAAAAGAGGATGGTGAAATCCCAAAATGGTTACCTCGGAACGAAGGTCTTGCCTAGAGGAGTTCATATCCGGCCTCACACAAAAATTTCGACCCCTACTGGGCAGGGAAACTGGCGTCGGAGTGCTCCCAGGTCCCGCCCCTTTCTCTTCCTTCGCTCGATCCGCTGGAGCAGCCGCCGGGTTGGGGAAAGGAAATGAAAGGTAACCTAACTTAATACCTAATCGCATATATATATATATATGCCCTTTTAACTATATCCTAATCTAATTAATAACTGAGGCAGCCTCTAATTAAGCATATTTTTTTTATATATGTATGTATATACTTTACATATACTAACACACCCGCACGAAATTATGATTAGCACCTCACTAGGCATCCTTATATTAATACATACATACACAATTATATAGGCTTATACATAAACTGCACTTACCTATATAAACACGCACCAATAAATTAGTATAAAGCCTTGCACGCACGCACGTGCGCATTTATACACCGGCACGCCTAAATCACTACTCATGCTAAAATGCGTGAATATATAAATACGCTTATAAAAAGAAATGACGACCCGCTAACTAGCAACCGTCGAAACGACGCGAAAAATTAACGTTCTCGGATTTCGATCAAACTCGCACCGTGGCCAAATACTCGGGCTACGAAAACAACGGCGAAGTCAGAAACAACTTCCGACGATCACACACTCGAGCCAACCTCGCTCGAAACCAAAGCACAAGGATTCCCTAAGAGGCTCAGCCGGGCCTCCAAAACAGACGCCGGCTAGCTGGGGAAACCATACAACAGGCTATAACCTCTAAGAACACCTAACGAGGTACTCTAACAACGGCACGAGCCGGAAATGCGCCAACGTAATGCCAAACGAGAATTTAAATAATTGCCGAAAAAAAAATTGGGGGCGTTACACCAGTGCTTATGGGTCTGTGACTTATGCTGGAGTTGTAGAGGCTGCTCTTAAGGTTCAGGCTATTGAAATGGCAAAGTGCAGAGGCCAGCAGATGAGAAAGGACAAGAGAAAGTCGGTGGAGGGGAAGAAGCCCCTGGTACCCGATGCTGTTTCGGGAAAGAGGAGCCGAGTAGTGTGCAGTTTCTGTGGCCAGTCAGGCCATCCTGTCGAGAAATGTTTTAAGAGGTCAGCAGCTCAGAAGAAGGAGCAGGTGCATGCGATCCAGGGTGCTCCTAGGAGAGATGTCTCCTGTTCGGTTTGCAAGCGGTCCGGGCATGATGCGGCCCAGTGTTGGACCAAGGATAGAGTCTGCTTTCAGTGTGGGCAGAAGGGTCACATCAAGTCGAGGTGTCCTCAGGTTCAGTCAGCTCTTCCTGCAGTTCCGTTGCAGGTTTTACCTCCACCTCCGCATGTGGACAAGGGAAAAGGGAAGCTGAACGTGATTTCTTCCGAGGAGGCTCAGACTTCGACCCAGGTTATTTCAGGTTAGCGGTTTGTTGTTTTTCTAGCCTGGTAATTTTATTTGCTTGTATGTTGTGGTATTGTTGTGGTAGTTCCTTAGTTTATGTGTTCCTATAGGGAAGTTTAAGATGAAGAACAGTTGGGCGCGCGTTCTGTTTGACTCCGACGCTACCCACTCGTTCGTGGCTAGAGCCTTTGTAGAGCGTCATCGGTTGACTCTAGATCGTGTTCGGGATTCCTTCGGCGTCAAGTTTCCTTCTGGTGAATCTGTGTTGTCAGATTTGGGCATCTTGGATTGCCCGGTTTTGTTGGGGGACTTTCTTGCGAAGGCGGACCTAAAAATGATTGATCTGGAGGATTTCGACGTCATTTTGGGCATGGACTGGCTCTCTCGGTATGATGTTGTCATTCAGTGCAAAGGAAAGCGCTTGGACTTTATCAGAGACGACGGTCAGCCCGGCAGCGTGTATGCTGTTCTGTGTCAGGATTTTCCTGTCATCTCTGCGGTATGTGCTCAGAGGTTGTTTCTTTCTAGTTGTTGTGTTTGTTTAGTCTCGGCGGTGGGAGCCGCTGTTAGCGTGCCACGCTTGGAAGAGATTCCTATTGTTCGTGGTTTTGCCGATGTTTTTCCTGATGATCTTCCTGGTCTTCCTCCTGATCGGTATGTTGAGTTTGTGATCGATTTAGAGCCGGGTACGCGTCCTATTGCTAAGGCGCCATACCGGATGGCCCCTCGTGAGTTAGAGGAGTTGCGAGTTCAGTTGGAAGAGCTGTTAGCTAAGGGGTTTATTTGGCAGAGTTCGTCGCCTTGGGGCGCTCTGATGTAGGCCCGCTCTTTCGAGCGTTTTGGTGGCCGACAAATTAACGCGACGCTCTCGAATAATTCTCACGTTACACTCTAGCATTTAACATCGCAGCGGTTTAATTAATATAATTACTAAACAACAATTACAGAGGGTTCGCAAAGCCCTTCAAGATAGTACCAAGGCGATAGGCCAAGGTCCTCTCAAGCGAAAAGAACCCACACGGTTCGATCGAGCGTATTGTACCAAAAGAGAAACCACCGAAAACAAAAGATTCGGGCAAGGGTGGTTCTGTCCCAACAAAATAAAAACGAGGGCCGCCACGCCTCACGAACTTAAACGAAAATATGATAAACAAGACAATAACTAAAATAAAATAAACCACGAAAAAAATCAAGCGTTACACAAAATGCGCAATTTGCCAAAGCCACAAGATTTATCTAAGGAAGAGAAACATGTTAAGTAGAGATTTTCGTTATCCAACCGGATTGGATGAATCCGGTTACGCTCAACTAGAATTGTTCCTCAATGGCACCACCAGAGATACGCTGGAGGGAGAGAAATTCGTCGCCTTCTTCGTGTCACGCTGTATTTGGAAAAGTCCCGGCGGAATCTTCTAAATATGGAAACAAATATCTCCAAATAAGGCAGGAGAGAGAAAAGGTGGTGGATTGAGAAATATTTAAGGAATGAAATATTTCTAGTATGGTAGGCTAAGAGCTTAATTTGGAAAGTGATATTTGGATTTAGGACGGGGATGAGGAAGGGGTCGGGCTTGTTGGTGTTGGTGGTTGGCGGCTAATATTTTGTGGTGGAGGGAGGCACTCGGGTTGTTGGAGTTTGGTGGTGGCCGGTTTTGTGAGAGAGGAGGTGGCGGCTTGGAGGTTGGAGGAGGGGTCGGGTTTGCAAGGGAGTAGAGGAAAGGAAGAAGGAGGGAGGCCGAGATTGAGAGGGGAGGAGAGGTGGCCGGCGGCCAAAGAGGAAGAAGAAGGAGGAGGGCCGAAACTTGCCTTGGAGAGGAGGGGGATTTCAATTCTTGAAATTGGTTTTCTTTTCATTCATTCACTAACTAAAACATGAAGGATACATGCCTATATATAGGCTACACCACTCAATCTCCCTCCAAACAAACTTCAAACTTCAAAATTCAAATTGAACATATGATGGTTATATGCACCCATCATAGTTCATGAAATGAAATAATTAAAATACTATATGATGGTTATACGCACCCATCATTACACATGAAATGGAAATTAAAAACATGAAATTAAATAACATTGCAAAAATAAAACAAAGCATAAAAATTAATTAATAATTAATAATTATTTATTAATAATAATTATTAATTATTATTAATATGTTGGCTTGCGTTCAGGACGGGTATTATGACGATGCTCCACATGAACATCCGTAAGCACGCCATCGCCATCTTTAAAATGTTACGGGCCGTCGTCTCCATCAATCGGGTCACCATCATCATCAGAGGGAGGACGCTCCTTGGCGATATATCGTGGGGAGTCGGCTCCATCAATCGGGTCACCATCATCATCAGAGGGAGGACGCTCCTTGGCGACATATCGTGGGGAGTCAGCTCCATCAATCCTCCCCCTCTTAAAACGACTCATCACTGATGAGTATGCCTGCGAGTACTCGTCTGGGAGGTCATCGGCGGGGAAGAAGAACCTGTATGACACAAGGTGGTCTTGGAAGGACCTCAAATATGCATTAGCCAAAAAAGGAAAAAGAATTTCAACAACATCCACCAACATACCTCCGATGGAGACCGAGAAGAAGAACGATCCTAGAAAACTATCACCACCCAACCCAATAGAAAACATAGTGGAAAATATATACAGAGAGGTAGACATTTCAAGTGGCATTAAAGCATAAAGCGTAAAATATGTAACGATGAAAATAGGAGCTATGCCCCAATCAGTGGAAAATTTTAATAGAAACGTCATGTCACCATATTTCCGTAAAATCCATAAAAAGTAGACTAACCGATTCGTTAATATTTCTAAGGTGCCCGGGGGCATCTGTTCGGGGGTGAGACAAACCAAAACCAAATCTTTCATATAGCGGTGGAAGATTATTTGATACAACATAGCAAGTAATTTAATGGACACATTTAGAAGGATCAAGAAATGAAAAATGCGCCTAATTAAATTAAAATCATGAGGGGAGAACCCATGTGCAACATGAATGGAATTAATAGTAGAAAATAACAGAATTAAGTCAGGTGGCACGGGCTCTTTCAGTTCAAAAATCAAATCAGTGGAGCCTAATGTTATCGTTTTAAATTTGGTATTAAAATTAGATTTAAAAATATCATAATAATAGGCTTTCAGAAAACGCTCGTCACCAACTACGTTCACCCACATCTTTATAAGTAAGTCTAACGGGAAGGCGGGAATAATAAACTTCTCTAAATATAGAGGGCTAAAAATGACGAACTCATCTACTCGAGCTAAGGGTACCGGAGGGAGAGTCGACAGGGTTGACTCCGTAGGGGGAACCAAGTCACACTCAACGTCAAAACATGGATTAAGCGTCCAGGAGAACGCCTCCGGTTGAAAGCCATTAAAATCAAAAGTAAACTCGAATAGTGGATTCGTCCTCACTAAAAACTCATCCTCAGTTAACTTTTCACCACAGAATGAATCCACCAAATCAACCGACATGTCTTCTAATGCATTAGATATTTTATTCAATTTAGCTTCAGTGATCGTCCCTAAGGTAGGCACATTTATATCCGATAAAACTTCTAAACTACCTTGGGCCTCAGACAAAGGAGCTGTCATCAAAGAAAAATCTATCGGGCCCTCAATGCTACTGTCATCCAAAGATAATATTTCCTCGCGGGGTAAATCTACTACAGCTTCACATTCTATGTCGACCAATTCTTCCCATGAGGTGGGGACATCGTCTAAGTCAGCAATAGGGGATGGGCAAATTCTAATCCAGGGGAGTATAAAAATTAGCTCGAATCCCAAGCTGCGATGATAACGTCAAAGGACTAACTCTCGGATGTATAACACTAAGCTTATCCCAAACTGAACATCCATCCCAAGGTGACTCTTCCAATACCGTAGAAATATCTAATAAGCCTGGGTCAACCTTAATAATGTCGGGTCCTAGCAAGTCATCACCTAATTCAGTAACAGGTACGCTCTCAGCTTCAGATGACTCTACCGACTCTGCTAGAACGTCTTCTGAATCAGGGTCATCAGAAGACTCCATGACTAAAATATCGTGGAAAGGGATTGGAGATGATTCCTTAGGGGAGAAATCCTCATCCAAATCACTGGGATATCCAGTATCCTCATCGTCACTAAAAGCGTCAGTGAAACTTACCTCGTCCTCAGTGACAGGCTCAGTCCTAATCATATCCTCAGGTTCAGCAGGAGAGTCAGACACTATCGTAAGTGAAGGAAGACTCTCACCTAGCTGATTAACTTCATCATCCAGAGATTCTATATCCACATAGGAATCCTCAGAGGTATCAGTCACTATATCAGAGGGCTTAGATGTCGAGGCTGACGAAGCAAACACCCTAATAGTAACCTCTTTCGAGTTCAAATTTTGGGGTCCAAATGGTTTATGTTCCCTATAGGTGGGACAAGACACACTTTGGATATTACTACCTCTCTGGGGATATGATCTATCCTGAGGTGTAGGGTGACTCCTATAAGAAGATACGGGTCTAGTGCCGTAACTATTCGTACTAACGGGTGTGGTGCTATTAGTGCGCAGGTAGGCGGGATCAAATTGATCCGAGAGGAGGCTACGCATGTGCGGCCAAGCATAATGATAGCTACCAACACGACGCTCTTCGTTTAACCAAAATAATCTGGCTCGACCAACTAATCGCTCTCGGGCAAAGTTAACCTTCTCGTAGTCATCCCAAAAGTGACAATTAAAATAAAATTCTATACCCTTAAGCCAATCCCTAAAAATTTTAGGACACCCTAAACCGTCATACGTGGGGGTCCTACTAAACGTGGGAGGATAAGTGTGGGAATGAGTAGCATGTACGTCATAAGCCATCTTAGCGCGAACCGGGGAGAAAATTCACCCGGACTTAGTGCATGTGCAAGGAAAAGGGTACCGGGACAACTTAACTCTAACGAAGATGGAATTGTTCCCGCTTAACCACTAGGGTCTTAAATATGATAAAATAGGGTTTTTGCTGGAAAAATATGAGGATCATTAAAAAATTTTGCTGGATTTTTTTTACTGAGAAAATAAAAATCTATGCTGCTATTGGCACACCAAATACTAAATTTCAAATTTATTAATAAAAATAAATACTTAAAGAAAAATAACTTTTTTTTTTCTTACTAATAGTTAGATGGATAAATTCCAGAAATTTTAAATTTTAAATTTTAAGAAAGTTAAAATTTTCTTAAGGTCGCTATTTGCAGACCAACTATTAAATTTTAAAATAACTTAATAAAAATAATGACTTAATGAAAAATAAATTTTTTTTTTGATTTCTTATTAAAAATAAGATAGAGAATTTCCAGAATTTTATTTTTTTTAGATTTTGAGAAAAATTTTAAATTTTTAATTTGGAATTGGAAATTGGAAATTTGAAATTTGAAATTTTGAATTTTGAAATTTGAAATTTGAAATTTGAAATTGGAAATTTTGAATTTGAATTTTAAATTTTGAAATTTGAAATTTGAAATTTGAAATTTTGAAATTTGAAATTTGAAATTTGAAATTTTGAAATTTGAAATTTGAAATCTGAAATTTGAAATTTTAATTTTGAATTTTGAGAGGGGTGGATTGCCAATTAGGAAATTGACGAGAACCTCCCTCTGATACCAAATTGATGTAGGCCCGCTCTTTCGAGCGTTTTGGTGGCCGACAAATTAATGCGACGCTCTCGAATAATTCTCACGTTACACTCTAGCATTTAACGTCGCAGCGGTTTAATTAATATAATTACTAAACAATAATTACAGAGGGTTCGCAAAGCCCTTCAAGATAGTACCAAGGCGATAGGCCAAGGTCCTCTCAAGCGAAAAGAACCCACACGGTTCGATTGAGCGTGTTGTACCAAAAGAGAAACCACCGAAAACAAAAGGTTCGGGCAAGGGTGGTTCTCTCCCAACAAAATACAAACGAGGGCCGCCACGCCTCACGAACTTAAACGAAAATACGATAAACAAGACAATAACTAAAATAAAATAAACCACGAAAAAATCAAGCATTACACAAAATGCGCAATTTGCCAAAGCCACAAGATTTATCTAAGAAAGAGAAACACGTTAAGTAGAGATTTTCGTTACCCAACCGGATTGGATGAATCCGGTTACGCTCAACTAGAATCGTTCCTCAACAGCACCACCAGAGATACGCTGGAGGGAGAGAAATTCGTCGCCTTCTTCGTGTCACGCTGTATTTGGAAAAGTCCCGGCGGAATCTTCTAAATATGGAAACAAATATCTCCAAATAAGGCAGGAGAGAGAAAAGGTGGTGGATTGAGAAATATTTAAGGAATGAAATATTTCTAGTATGGTAGGCTAAGAGCTTAATTTGGAAAGTGATTTTTGGATTTAGGACGGGGATGAGGAAGGGGTCGGGCTTGTTGGTGTTGGTGGTTGGCGGCTAATATTTTGTGGTGGAGGGAGGCACTCGGGTTGTTGGAGTTTGGTGGTGGCCGGTTTTGTGAGAGAGGAGGTGGCGGCTTGGAGGTTGGAGGAGGGGTCGGGTTTGCAAGGGAGTAGAGGAAAGGAAGAAGGAGGGAGGCCGAGATTGAGAGGGGAGGAGAGGTGGCCGGCGGCCAAAGAGGAAGAAGAAGGAGGAGGGCCGAAACTTGCCTTGGAGAGGAGGGGGATTTCAATTCTTGAAATTGGTTTTCTTTTCATTCATTCACTAACTAAAACATGAAGGATACATGCCTATATATAGGCTACACCACTCAATCTCCCTCCAAACAAACTTCAAACTTCAAAATTCAAATTGAACATATGATGGTTATATGCACCCATTATAGTTCATGAAATGAAATAATTAAAATACTATATGATGGTTATACGCACCCATCATTACACATGAAATGGAAATTAAAAACATGAAATTAAATAACATTGCAAAAATAAAACAAAGCATAAAAATTAATTAATAATTAATAATTATTTATTAATAATTATTAATTATTATTAATATGTTGGCTTGCGTTCAGGACGGGTATTATGACGATGCTCCACATGAACATCCGTAAGCACGCCATCGCCATCTTTAAAATGTTGCGGGTCGTCGTCTCAATCAATTGGGTCACCATCATCATCAGAGGGAGGACGCTCCTTGGCGACATATAGTGGGGAGTCGGCTCCATCAATCGGGTCATCATCATCATCAGAGGGAGGACGCTCCTTGGCGACATATCATGGGGAGTCAGCTCCATCACGCTCCTGTTTTGTTTGTAAAGAAGAAAGATGGGTCGATGCGGCTCTACATCGACTATAGAGAGTTGAACAAGGTCACTATCAAGAACAGGTACCCTCTGCCGAGGATCGATGATTTGTTTGACCAGTTGCGTGGTAGCACGGTGTTCTCCAAGATCGATCTTCGTTCTGGTTATCATCAACTCAGGATCCGTGAGGCGGACATTCCACGGACTGCGTTTAGGTCGAGGCATGGACACTTTGAGTTTCTGGTAATGTTATTTGCTCTGACCAACGCACCATCAGCCTTTATGGATATGATGAACCGAGTGTTCAAGGATTTCCTCGACAAGTTCGTTGTGGTTTTCATTGATGACGTATTAGTTTACTCTCGCAGTGCTGAGGAGCATGAGCAGCATTTGCGTTTGGTCTTATCAGAGTTGAGGAACCACAAGTTATTCGCCAAGTTGAGCAAGTGCGAATTTTGGTTGCCTCAGGTTTCTTTTCTAGGCCATGTGGTGAACAAGGATGGGATCTCGGTCGACCCAGAAAAGATTGCAGCAGTGATGGATTGGAGTAGACCGAGTTCGCCTAAAGAGATCAGGAGTTTCTTAGGGTTGGCTGGCTATTACAGAAGATTTGTGGAGGGTTTCTCTTCCTTAGCCGCACCTTTGACCAAGTTGACTCAAAAGAATGTGGCATTTGTTTGGAGCGAAAAGTGCGAGGAGGCTTTTCTAGAGCTAAAGAAGAGATTGTGCACTGCTCCCATTCTGACCCTGCCTATTGAGGGAGTAGATTATGATGTCTACGTAGATGCTTCGCTTGTAGGTCTGGGATGCGTATTAATGCAAGAGGGAAAGGTAATTGCCTATGGGTCAAGGCAACTGAAGACTCATGAGAAGAATTATCCCGCGCATGACCTCGAGTTTGCAGCGGTTATTTATGCTTTGAAGTTGTGGAGGCACCTACTTTATGGGGCTCAATGCAAGATCTTCACTGACCATAAGAGCCTAAAGTACGTGTTCACGCAAAAGGAGTTGAATCTGCGCCAGCTGCGGTGGCTGGAGTATGTGGCTGATTATGATGTAGAGATCCAGTATCATCCGGGCAAGGCCAATGTGGTGGCTGACGCCCTGAGCCGAAAGACGGGAAAGATCTTTATCCTCTCCGTCGATTGTTTAGTGGAGGAGTTCCTCCCTATGGATATTTCAGTGGGATGCTGTAGTTTGCAGAGTAGTTTGTCAGTGACAGGGCCGTCCTGGATTTCTTTGACTAGGCTGCACCAGAAGGACGATCCTGATCTTATGCACCTTTTAACCAGGACTAAGAAGGGAGAGTTGCCCGACTTTGCTATCGATGGTGCGGGTACTTTGAGGTACCGCGGCAGGTTTTGCGTTCCCGCTGTCGGGGATATTAGGAGGATGATTTGCAGTGAGGCTCATGGTTCCAGCGTTTCCTACCATCCAGGATCTACGAAGATGTACCGTGACTTAAGGCAAATTGCCTGGTGGTATGGCATGAAAGGAGATATAGCCCGATTTGTTACTGAGTGTCACACTTGCAAGCGTGTGAAGGCCGATCATGGAAGGCCTGATGGTAAGTTGACTCCGCTAGAGATCCCGACTTGGAAGTGGGAAAGTATATCTATGGATTTTATTACGGGATTACCGAAATCCCCGAGAGGATTTGATTCTGTTTGGGTTATAGTGGATAGATTGACGAAGTGTGCTCACTTCGTGCCTTATAAGATTGATTACCCGATGAGAAAGATAGCAGAGTTGTATTTGAATGAAGTCATCCGACTCCACGATGTGCCGGTTAGCATCATTTCCGATCGAGACTCCTAGTTTACTTCTCATTTTTGGCAGAGTCTGCAGGAGGGTTTGGGTACGGATCTGAGGTATTCTACTGCATACCACCCGCAGACCAATGGACAGACGGAGAGGGTGAACCAAATTGTTGAGGATATGATTCGATGTTATATTTTAGACCACGGTGGAGCGTGGGATGAGCGATTGCGACTCATGGAATTTGCCTACAACAACAGTTATCAGGAAAGTTTGCAGATGGCTCCGTTCGAAGCCTTGTATGGGAGGCGCTGTAGAACTCCGTTGTTTTGGGCTGAGGCTGGTGAGAGGCCTTTGTTGGGTCCCGATGCGCTTGAGGAGATGGAAGTCGCAGTGAAGCTTATTCGGGAGAAGCTTCGTATAGCCCAGGAGAGGTGGTATCTATAAGCTTCGTATAGCCCAGGAGAGATATGAAAAGAACGCCAATCGGCGTAGATCTGCTTTGGAGTTTTCCGTCGGGGACCTTGTATTCCTCAAAGTTTCCCCGATGGTAGGTGTTAAGAGATTTGGTAAGAATTGGAAGTTAGACCCAAGGTATGTGGGTCCGTTTGAGATTTTGGAACGGATTGGTGTGTCAGCTTATAGATTGGATTTGCCAGCGAACTTCCCAGGTGTGCATAATGTTTTTCATGTTAGCCAATTGCGGAAGTGTGTTCGCAGCAGTGGGAAGCTCTTAGATGTTGTGCCCCAGTTGGAGCCCAACCTCTCTTTTGTTGATATGTCAGTTCGTATTTTGGATACTCAGGAGCGTGTGCTGCGAAAGAAGTCCATACCGATGGTTAAGGTTCTATGGAAGAATCAGGATTTGGAAAGCGCGACTTGGGAGTTAGAGTCGGCTATGAGGAGGGCTTACCCTCACCTGTTTCGTTGATTTGATCGGTATGTTTTCCTTCTCGTAACTCCTATTAGTTGTTTCTCCTTCTTTAGTAGGAGTGTTGTGCGTAAAGTTTCGGGACGAAACTTTTTTTTAGGGGGAGTGACTGTAACGCCCCCGATTTTCCTGCGATTATTTTTATTCTCGTTGGCGTTACGATGACGCGTTTCCGTGGCTTGTGCCATTTGTGGAGTGTGGTTTAGCTCCTTGGAACTGAGTGTCCTATTTTGTAGCCTGTTGGCAAGATCTCCCTAGCAAGCCGAGTCGTTTTGGGTGACCCGGTGTGGCCTCTCGGAGGGATGTTCGTGTTTGGCTTCATATGGGTATAACTCGAGTTCTGTTCGTCGAAAGTTAATTTCGACTTCGCCGTTGTGTTCGTAGCATGGGTATTTAGCTACGGTGCGAATTTCGTTAAATTCCGAGGTGATTCGGTTTTCGCGTTATTTTGGTGCTTTATGTAATAAATTATGTTATTATATATTAATAAATATATTTATCTATATATATAGTTAGGTTAGAAGTAGAAAAGCCCCGTATCATCTTCCCCATAAGAAACCGCCGCCCCTGTACGAGAGAAAACGGAGAAAGAAAAACCGTCCATCCTGTACCTCCTTCGGTCAGCGATTCCGGGCTTGTTCGTGAACGGAATTCGATTCTGAAAGCGGCGTTGGCTTGCTCTCTCCGAGATCTTCGTTTCGACGGTAAGATATTTGATTTTCTTGGAGTTTTGATGAGATTTGGGTTTTCGGTTTTGGAGTTTTCCGCCATTAATGGCCGTGAGATTTGTTCTAGGTGCTGCGGCTGTTCGTTCCGTGTGAAGAGGAGGAAAGCCGTCCAGGCTTCGCTGAAAGTTGAGGCAAGTGGTATTTTTACCCTTGCCAAGTTTCTTTTTTTTTATTATTCTTGCTGAAATTGAAATCCCTGTTAGCCCAGGTTAGAGGCCTTATTGTTCTCATGTTTTCTTGCTATCTTTAGGAATTAGTACTTCCTATTGACCCCCCCTACTTGTGCGGTTGGAACCCAACTTTGCCGGCGTAATGCCGTTTATCTTTGTTCAGATTTGCTCTGGTTTGGGTGTAGCCGAGAGGGAGTGTTTGTAACGCCCCGTTTTTTCAGCGATTATTTTTATTCTCGCTTGGCATTACAATGACGCGTTTCTGTGGCTTGTGCCATTTGTGGAGTATGGTTTAGCTCCTTAGAACTGAGTGCCCTATTCTGTAGCCTGTTGGCAAGATCTCCCTAGCAAGCTGAGTCGTTTTGGGTGACCCGGTGTGGCCTCTCGGGGGGATGTTGGTGTTTGGCTTTATTTGGGTATAACTCGAGTTCTGTTCGTCGAAAAGTAATTTCGACTTTGCCGTTGTGTTCGTAGCATGGGTATTTAGCTACGGTGCGAATTTCGTCGAATTTCGAGGTAGTTCGGTTTTCGCGTCGTTTAGGTGCTTTATGTAATTTTGTAATTAATTATATAATTATATAATTATATATATATAGTATGAAAAGGCACGCCATCATCTTCTTCCCCGCTTGAAACAGCCGCCTATACGAGAGGAAAACGGGAAACCGCCTACCCTTCCCTTCGGACGCCGATTCCCGGAGCATTTGTGGACGGAATTCGATTCCGAGAGTGGATTCGGATTGCTCTCGTCAAGACCTTCATTCCTGCGGTAAGAAATTCGATTTTCGTGGAGTTTTGGGAGGTTTGGAATTTTCGGTTTTGGAGTTTTCCGCCATTAATGGCCGAGTGTTTGTTCTAGGTGTTGCGGCCGTTTTGATCCGTGCGAAGAGGAGGAAAGCAGTCCAAAGCTTCGCTGTGAATTGAGGCAAGTGGTATTCTTGCCCTTGCCAAGTTTTCTTTTTGATTCTACTTGCTAAAATTGAAATCCCGGTTAGCCCAGGTTAGAGGCCTTGTTGTTCTCATTTTCTTGCTAACTATAGGGCTTAGTTCTTCCTACTGAAATCCCCCTATTTTGTGATAATTGGAATCCAAATTGTCGGCGTAAAGCCATTGTTTTCCTTTACTCTGATTGTTGCTCTGGTTCGGGTGTAGCCAAGAGGGAGAGTTAGGAGGGGGTGTAGTTGCCGATTTTCGTTAAGGTATTGCTCGAATGATTAGGCATAGTTTGTATAGTAGTGGTGCACGACGTTGGTTGTTTCCTGCTGCTACTACAGTGGCGTGAGTCGTGTGCGCATTCCGGTGTCGTTCGGGAAATTCCAAACGGTACAGGTTAGCCGCGCACGGTCGTTAACCGTTAGGGCGCACGACCACTGGTCGTGTGCCTCTGTTCGTACGCGTATAACTTTCAGTTTCCAAAGTTCTGTCTCGGCAATCGCACGAGCGCTGGCAGCAGTGCGCACGACCAGTGGTCATGCGACACTGATCGTGCGCAGTTGCTAGGTTTTCTGTCAGGTTTTCCAGGTTCGCTTTGCACGATCATCAGCCGATGAGTGCGCACGACCACTGATCGTGCGTCACTGATCGTGCGCTTTGTATATTTTCTTTTGCTAGGCGAATTTAGCTGGTTTCGAGTGCGGGAATTTAGATACTCAAGTAACAGGCAACTACTCGAGTTCTGGATCTTCTGCCTTGGTCGTTCGACTGTTGTCGAGCTCCGTATTATTTAGTGGGTTTGTGGGTAGTGGCATAATTTTGGCGGCGAGTGAGGCTAGCTCACTCAACGCCAAAGTTTAGGTAGGCACTGAGTGGGTTTCACTCAATGCCTAGTCGTGTTGGTTTATTTCAACACACTTCCTTTATCTTATATTTCGTTTCCGAGTGGATTTCCAGTTGTATTTCTGGGTTTTCCTTGTCGGTCATCTTCTTTATTTTCCTAAAGGCCGAATCGTGGGTCGTGGTTAGTAGTGGTGGTTGTAGCTCTTTATGGGGGTGGAGTTGTGTGATATAGCCAAGGCCACCCATGTTTTTTCTTGCTCCAGGTACGGGCTGGGCATGTCGGGTGGAAGGTCCCTTGTGTTTTCACGTGTTGACCCTCGAGCTTTTGACTTGGATATGGTGGATTGGGGGACTGCGTTTGCCTTCGATCCGGTTCCTCATTGTTGTTTTTGCTACTATCACTTCCCACAGTTTAGGGTGTTAGAAGTTTCTTCTTTGGTAGTTTGTAACATTCTGGCTCTTGGCAGCCTAGTAGGCCCTGCAGGATGTGGTTCCTGGGCTGGGTCGTTGCTGTTGCTTTGCACGTTGTGCATTCCTTGTGGTCCTGTTTTGGACAGTTGTGACTCTTTCTACTGCATGTTTTTCTGTTACTTTGTCCTTTGGTTGACTCTTTCATGCAGTTTTTCTTTGTTTAGCTTGCTGAGGTATTCTGTTTCTTTTGGAATACCCCAGTTTCTGAGCTGTAGCCAGTCTGGTGGCTAGTTGGAGGTGGTGTTGTTGGTGGACTCCCGGACCTAGGAGTTCTGTTTTCCTTGTTAGTGAGGTTGTTTTCAGTACTTTCTTACAGACATATATTTGTGCTAGTGGGTTCGTGTCAGGTTGTTGGCGCCCACTAGTAGTTTTTACCTTGTACTAGATATATACTATTGCTGCTACCATTTTTCTGGAGATAGTCTACTTGCTTTGAGAAGGTTTATGCTAGGTTGTTAGGTATTTTCAAACCATAAATACTATTATAAATGAAGCTCATGATCAGCATGTTTTTATAAACTTAATCACTATTTTCCAATCACGTACGAAAAACCATTTTCTTATATATTATATAAATTAAATATAGGGTCTTGCATAGCATGAGTGGTTCTCTGGGGACCCTGATGCGCTCTTTAGGGTGTCAAATCTAAATAAAGTATTTTTCCGCAGCGTTTAAATATAGTTTTCTTTTGTGGACTAGATGATCCACTGAGCCGAGGGATACGGACTCTAATCATAACTGATTTTCTATTCATTAAGCACATGATTTTCTTGCATAAAGATTGTAGTTGGTTTTGCCTGAGCGTCAGCAGTTATCCCCTGCTTGACGTGGCATCATGACGCGTATTTTCTCTTACTCTGATAATTCTTAATTCGGAGAAAATGCGGGTTGTGACAGTTGGTATCAGAGGGAGGTTGCTTGACAAGTTAGTTGAGCAACCTTCCTTTGTTCGCTTATTAGTAGTTCAGCATCATGTCATTCACACACCGATATGTCATCAGTACATCTTGGCAAAAGCACGAACACTACACTCATAGCATAACATGAAGTATACGGGGCATATTATGTAGTATGGGATGCATAATATGTGTTCGTATATGGATCCACCATAGGGGCTACATGTGAGGGTTATGTATTATGGGATGCATAACCTCACCACATGACTGCGACTAGCACGTTTCTTTTTCGTTGCATGGAAATGTTATGTAGTATGGGATGCATAACATTTTCATGCGTACGCCGCTCATAACATGCATTAGGGCCTTTTTTTTAGAATGCATAGCACAATCATGCATATCATATCATTGCATAGGCACAACGCGCCGAGCTAAAGATTTGCAGGATGACATATGTACACACATGAGTTTTAAAATTAACATAAATTCATGCATCCGATCTAGGCACAAGAGTTAGTAAGGTGGTGGTTAACCATCCTAGGTTAGGGCATATCATCTAATTTTTGTGAAGAAGATAAACTCTCAGAGCAAGTTTAGCAGCTTTAAGTCTATATCTACATATGTATTGTCTGTACTGGTAATCGGTTCTAGTCGTGGGATTTGGATCTGATTTGCGTTGTAATGATTTTTTAGGATGGCTAGGCATCCTGCGACTCGATTGACTCCCCTGTCTGAGGGTGAATCTTCTGGAGCTCAGAACGATGCGGTGATCGAGAGTCTGCGTTTGAGTAGCGAAGCTATGGGCAGGCAGTTGGAGGAGGTGCAAGCCCAGATTCAGTCTTTGGTGGCAGTTGTGGCAGGGCAGGCTCAGGGTGCGCAAGTTCCTGCTGGGGGGTTAGTTGTTCCTCCTCCTCCTACACCCTTGAGACCTCCAGTGGTGGTGCCAGCAGAGATGGCCTTCATCTCGCAGTTTCAGAGGCTGAGCCCTCCCACTTATGATGGGAAGGCAGATTTCATGGTGATAGACGACTGGCTGATCTCCATGGAGGAGATGTTTTCGTACTCAGGAATTGCAGGTGATCAGAGGGTGATGTTAGCCACCTATCAGCTCAAAGGGTTGGGTAAGAGTTGGTGGCTGAGAGAAAAGGAGAGCTTAGTGGCTGGGTGCTCGTGGGAGATGTTCAAGGAGTTGCTGTTGAGAAAGTTCTTGCCTTCGGTTGAGCATGACCGCCTCATGAATGATTTCCTCTATCTGAAGCAAAGGCAGCTCACGGTGGGTGAGTATGAGATAGAGTTTAGTAAGTTGAGCCGTTTTGCCCCTGGATTGGTCAGCGTTGAGGCTGATCGAGTTAAGCGATTTCTCGGTGGTTTGAGGAGTGAGGTGCAGCAATTGGTTAGTGCTTATGAGTCAGTGTCTTATGCTGGAGTTGTAGAGGCTGCTCTTAAGGTTGAGGCCATTGAGACGGCGAAGAGCAGAGGCCAGCAGTTGAAGAAGGATAAGAGGAAGTTGGTAGAGGAGAAGAAACCCCTAGTACCCGATGCTATTCCGGGAAAGAGGAGCAGAGTGGTGTGCAGTTTTTGTGGCTGGTCAGGCCATCCTGTCGAGAGGTGTTTCAAGAAGGTGGCAGCTCTGAAGAAGGAGCAGGTTCATGCGATTCAGGGTGCTCCTAGGAGAGATGCCTCCTGTTCTGTTTGTAAGCGATCCGGCCATGATGCGGCCCAGTGTTGGACCAAGGATAAAGTCTGCTTTCAGTGTGGGCAGAAGGGACACATCAAGTCGAGGTGTCCTCTGTTTCAGCCAGCTCTTCCTGTAGTTCTGTTACAGGCTTTACCTCCACCTCAGCGTGTGGACAAGGGAAAAGGGAAGCTGAACGTGATTTCTTCCGAGGAGGCTCAGGCTTCGACCCAGGTGATCTCAGGTTAGTGTTTGTTGTTTTTCTTTCTAGCCTGGTAGTTTAGTTGCTAGATTATTTGCGGTACTGTTGTGCTAGTTCCTTAGCTTTATGCGTTCCTATAGGGAAATTTAAGGTGAAGAACCGCTGGGTGCGTGTTCTGTTTGACTCCGGTGCTACCCACTTGTTCGTGGCTAGAGCCTTTGTGGAGCGTCATCGGTTGTCTCTAGATCGTGTTCGGGATTCCTTCTGTGTCAAGTTTCCCTCTAGTGAATCTGTGTTGTCAGATTTGGGTATTTTGGATTGCCCGGTTTTGTTGGGGGATTTTCTTGCGAAGGCGGACCTGAAGATGATTGATCTAGAGGACTTCGATGTCATTTTGGGCATGGACTGGCTCTCTCGGTATGATGCGGTCATTCAGTGCAAAGGAAAGTGCTTGGAATTCATCAGGGACGACGGTCAGCCCGGTAGCGTGTATGCTGATCCATGTCAGGATTCTCCTGTTCTCTCGGCGGTATGTGTTCAGAGATTGTTTCTTTCTGATTGTTGTGTTTGTTTAGTCTCGGCGGTTGGAACCGTTGTTAGCGTGCCACGCTTGGAGGAGATTCCTATTGTTCGTGGTTTCGCCGATGTTTTTCCTATTGATCTTCCTGGTATCCCTCCTGAGCGGGATGTGGAGTTTGTTATTGATTTGGAGCCGGGTACGCGTCCTATTGCTAAGGCGCCGTACCGGATGGCCCCTCGTGAGTTAGAGGAGTTGCGAATTCAGTTAGATGAGTTGTTGGCTAAAGGTTTTATCAGGCAGAGTTCGTCGCCTTGGGGTGCTCCTGTTTTGTTCGTAAAGAAGAAAGATGGGTCGATGCGGCTTTGCATCGACTATAGAGAGTTGAACAAGGTCACTATCAAGAACAGGTACCCTCTGCCGAGGATCGATGATTTATTTGACCAGTTGCATGGTAGCACGGTGTTCTCCATGATCGATCTTCGTTCGGGCTATCATCAGCTCAGGATCCGTGAGGCAGATATTCCACGGACTGCGTTTAGGTCGAGGCATGGACACTTTGAGTTTTTGGTGATGTCGTTTGGTTTGACCAACGCACCATCAGCTTTCATGGACATGATGAATCGGGTATTCAAGGATTTCCTAGACAAGTTGGTGGTGGTCTTCATTGATGACGTGTTGGTTTATTCTCGCAGTGCTGAGGAGCATGAGCAGCATCTGTGCTTGGTACTATCAGAATTGAGGAACCACAAGTTATTCGCCAAGTTGAGCAAGTGCGAATTTTGGTTGCCTCAGGTTTCTGTTCTAGGCCACGTGGTGAACAAGGATGGGATCTCGGTTGACCCAGAAAAGATTGCAGCAGTGATGGATTGGAGTAGGCCGAATACTCCTAAGGAGATCAGAAGTTTCTTAGGGTTGGCTGGCTATTACAGGAGATTCGTGGAGGGTTTCTCTTCTCTAGCCGCACCTTTGACCAAGCTGACTCAGAAGAATGTGGCTTTTTTTTGGAGCGAGAAGTGCGAAGAAGCTTTTCAGGAGTTAAAGAGGAGATTGTGTACTGCTCCCGTTCTGACCCTTCCTACTGAGGGCGTGGATTATGATGTATATGTGGATGCTTCGCTTGTAGGTCTGGGATGCGTATTAATGCAGGATTGAAAAGTAATCGCTTATGGGTCAAGGCAGCTGAAGACTCATGAGAAGAATTATCCTACGCATGACCTTGAGTTTGCAGCGGTTATCTATGCGTTGAAGTTGTGGAGGCACTTACTTTATGGGGCTCAGTGCAAGATTTTTACTGACCATAAGAGCCTGAAGTACGTGTTCACGCAGAAAGAGTTGAATCTGCGTCAGCGGCGGTGGCTTGAGTATGTGGCGGATTATGACGTAGAAATCCAGTATCATCCGGGCAAGGCCAATGTGGTGGCCGACGCCCTGAGCCGAAAGACGGGAAAGATCTTTAACCTCTCCGCCGATCGGTTAGTTGAGGAGTTCCTCCTTATGGATATTTCAGTGGGATGCTGTGGTTTGCAGAGTAGTTTGTCAGTGGCAGAGCCGTCCTGGATTTCTTTGACTAGACTGCATCAGAAGGACGATCCGGATCTGTTGCACCTTTTTACCAAGACAGAGAAGGGAGAGTTGCCAGATTTTGCTATTGATGATGCGGGTACTTTGAAGTACTGCGGCAGGTTTTGCGTTCCCGCTATTGGGGACATTAGGAGTATGATTTGCAGTGAGGCTCATGGTTCCAGCGTTGCTTACCATCCAGGATCTACGAAGATGTACCGTGACTTAAGACAAATTGCCTGGTGGTATGGTATGAAAGGAGATATAGCCCGATTTGTTGCTGAGTGTCACACTTGCAAGCGTGTGAAGGCCGATCATGGAAGGCCTGGTGGTAAGTTGACTCCGCTAGAGATCCCAACTTGGAAGTGGGAGAGTATATCTATGGACTTCATTACGGGTTTGTCAAAATCCCCGAGAGGATTTGATTCTGTTTGGGTTATAGTGGATAGATTGACGAAGTGTGCTCACTTCGTGCCTTATAAGATTGATTACCCGATGAAGAAGATAGCGGAGTTGTACTTGAATGAAGTCATCCGACTCCACGGTGTGCCGGTTAGCATCATTTCTGATCGAGATTCCCGGTTTACTTCTCGTTTTTGGCAGAGTCTGCAGGAGGGTTTGGGTACAAATTTGAGGTATTCTACTGCGTACCACCCTCAGACCAATGGGCAGACGGAGCGGGTCAATCAGATTGTTGAGGATATGATCCGGTGCTATATTTTAGACCACGGTGGAGCGTGGGATGAGCGTATGCGACTCATGGAATTTGCTTATAATAACAGTTATCAGGAAAGCTTGCAGATGGATCCGTTCGAAGCTTTGTATGGGAGGCGCTGTAGGACTCCGTTGTTTTGGGCCGAGGCTAGTGAGAGGCCGTTGTTGGGTCCTGATGCGCTGGAGGATATGGAAGTCGCCGTGAAGCTTATTCGGGAGAAGCATCGTATAGCTCAGGAGAGGTATGAAAAGAACGCCAATCGGCGTAGGTCTGTTTTGGAGTTTTTAGTAGGGGATCATGTATACCTCAAGGTTTCTCCAATGGTTGGTGTGAAGAGATTTGGTAAAAATCGGAAATTGTACCCAAGGTATGTGGGCCCGTTCGAGGTTTTGGAGCGGATTGGTGTGTCTGCATATAGATTGGATTTGCCAGCGAACTTCCCTGGTGTTCATAATGTTTTTCATGTTAGCCAATTGCGGAAGTGTGTGCGCAGTAGTGGGCAACTCTTGGATGTTGTGCCCCAATTGGAGCCCAACCTCTCTTTTGTTGAGGTGCCAGTTCGTATTTTGGATATTCAGGAGCGTGTGCTGCGAAAGAAGTCCATACCGATGGTGAAAGTTCTATAGAAAAATCAGGATTTGGAGAGCGCGACTTGGGAGCTAGAGTCGGCCATGAGGAGGGCGTACCCTCACCTGTTTCACTGATTTGATCGGTATGTTTCCCTTTGTAACTTCTGTTTGTTACTTTTCCTTCTTTAGTAGGAGGGTTGTGTGTAAAGTTTCGGGACGAAACTTTCTTTTAGGGGGAGTGACTGTAACGCCCCGTTTTTTCAGCGATTATTTTTATTCTCGTTTGGCGTTATGATGACGCGTTTCCGTGGCTTGTGCCATTTGTGGAGTGTGGTTTAGCTCCTTAGAACTGAGTGCCCTATTCTGTAGCCTGTTGGCAAGATCTCCCTAGCAAGCCGAGTCGTTTTGGGTGACCCGGTGTGGCCTCTCGGGGGGATGTTAGTGTTTGGCTTTATTTGGGTATAACTCGAGTTCTGTTCATCGAAAAGTAATTTCGACTTCGCCGTTGTGTTCGTAGCATGGGTATTTAGCTACGGTGCGAATTTCGTCGAATTCCGAGGTAGTTCAGTTTTCGCGTCGTTTAGGTGCTTTATGTAATTTTGTAATTAATTATATTATTATATAATTATATATATATATAGTATGAAAAGGCACGCCATCATCTTCTTCCCCGCTTGAAACCGCCGCCTGTACGAGAGGAAAACGGGAAACTGCCTACCCTTCCCTTCGGACGCTGATTCCCGGAGCGTTTGTGGACGGAATTCGATTCCGAGAGTGGATTCGGATTGCTCTCGTCAAGACCTTCATTCCTGGGGTAAGAAATTCGATTTTCGTGGAGTTTTGGGAGGTTTGGAATTTTTTGGTTTTGGAGTTTTCCGCCATTAATGGCCGAGTGTTTGTTCTAGGTGTTGCGGCCATTTTGATCCGTGCGAAGAGGAGGAAAGCAGTCCAAAGCTTCGCTGTGAATTGAGGCAAGTGGTATTCTTGCCCTTGCCAAGTTTTCTTTTTTATTCTACTTGCTGAAATTGAAATCCCGGTTAGCTCAGGTTAGAGGCCTTGTTGTTCTCATTTTCTTGCTAACTATAGGGCTTAGTTCTTCCTACTGAAACCCCCCTATTTTGTGATAATTGGAATCCAAATTGTCGGCGTAAAGCCGTTGTTTTCCTTTACTCTGATTGTTGCTCTGGTTCGGGTGTAGCCAAGAGGGAGAGTTAGGAGGGGGTATAGTTGCCGATTTTCGTTAAGGTATTGCTCGAATGATTAGGCATAGTTTGTATAGTAGTGGTGCGCGACGTTGGTAGTTTCCTGCTGCTACTGCAGTGGCGTGAGTCGTGTGCGCGTTCCGGTGTCGTTCGGGAAATTCCAAACGGTACAGGTTAGCCGCGCACGGTCGTTAACCGTTAGGGAGCACGACCACTAGTCGTGTGCCTCTGTTCGTGCACGTATAACTTTCAGTTTCCAAAGTTCTGTCTCGGCAATCGCACGAGCGCTGGCAGCAGTGCGCACAACCAGTGGTCGTGCGACACTGATCGTGCGCACGACCAGTGGTCGTGCGACACTGATCGAGCGCAGTTGCTAGGTTTTCTGTCAGGTTTTCCAGGTTCGCTTCACACGATCATTAGCCGATGAGTGCGCACGACCACTGATCGTGCGTCACTGATTGTGCGCTTTGTATATTTTATTTTGCTAGGCGAATTTAGCTGGTTTCGAGTGCGGGAATTTAGATACTCAAGTAACAGGCAACTACTCGAGTTCTGGATCTTCTTCCTTGGTCGTTCGACTATTGTCGAGCTCCGTATTCTTTAGTGGGTTTGTGGGTAGTGGCATAATTTTGGCGGCGAGTGAGGCTAGCTCACTCAACGCCAAAGTTTAGGTAGGCACTGAGTGGGTTTCACTCAACTCCTAGTCGTGTTGGTTTATTTCAACACACTTCCTTTACCTTATATTTCGTTTCCGAGTGGATTTCCAGTTGTATTTCTGGGTTTTCCTTCTCGGCCGTTTTCTTTATTTTCCTAAAGGCCGAATCGTGGGTCGTGGTTAGTAGTGGTGGTTGTAGCTCTTTATGGGGGTGGAGTTGTGTGATATAGCCAAGGCCACCCATGTTTTTTCTTGCTCCAGGTACGGGCTGGGCATGTCGGGTGGAAGGTCCCTTGTGTTTTCACGTGTTGACCCTCGACCTTTTGACTTGGACATGGTGGATTGGGGGACTGCGTTTGCCTTCGATCCAGTTCCTCGTTGTTGTTTTTGCTATTATCACTTCCCACAGTTTAGGGTGTTAGAAGTTTCTTCTTTGGTAGTTTGCAACATTCTGGCTCTTGGCAGCCTAGTAGGCCCTGCAGGATGTGGTTCCTGGGCTGGGTCGTTGCTGTTGCTTTGCACGTTGTGCATTCCTTGTGGTCCTGTTTTGGACAGTTGTGACTCTTTCTACTGCATGTTTTTCTATTACTTTGTCCTTTGGTTGACTCTTTCATGCAGTTTTTCTTTGTTTAGCTTGCTGAGGTATTCTGTTTCTTTTGGAATACCCCAGGTTCTGAGCTGTAGCCAGTCTGGTGGCTAGTTGGAGGTGGTGTTGTTGGTGGACTCCCGGACCTAGGAGTTCTGTTTTCCTTGTTAGTGAGGTTGTTATCAGTACTTTCTTACAGACATATATTTGTGCTAGTGGGTTCGTGTCAGGTTGTTGGCGCCCACTGGTAGTTTTTACCTTGTACTAGATATATACTATTGCTGCTACCATTTTTCTGGAGATAGTCTACTTGCTTTGAGAAGGTTTATGCTAGGTTGTTAGGTATTTTCAAACCATAAATACTATTATAAATGAAGCTCATGATCAGCATGTTTTTATAAACTTAATCACTATTTTCCAATCACGTACGAAAAACCATTTTCTTATATATTATATAAATTAAATATAGGGTCTTGCATAGCATGAGTGATTCTCTGGGGACCCTGATGCGCTCTTTAGGGTGTCAAATCTAAATAAAGTATTTTTCCGCAGTGTTTAAATATAGTTTTCTTTTGTGGACTAGATGATCCACTGAGCCGAGGGATACGGACTCTAATCATAACTGATTTTCTATTCAATAAGCACATGATTTTCTTGCATAAAGATTGTAGTTGGTTTTGCCTGAGCGTCAGCAGTTATCCCCTGCTTGACGTGGCATCATGACGCGTGTTTTCTCTTACTCTGATAATTCTTAATTCGGAGAAAATGCGGGTTGTGACAGTGTTAGGAGTGGAGGGGGGGTGTTTTTCCCAAAATTGTTAAGTGTATTACTCGAGCATGGGAGTATGATACTCGAGTAGGTAGTAGATTACTCGGGTATTAGTTCTGGAGTACTCGAGTAGTGGTTTCGAGATACTCGAGTAGTAGCTTTGAGATACTCGGGTAGAAGGCATTAACTCGAGTATTAGCCGTGGAGTTACTCGAGTAGTAGGTAACTACTCGAGTAGGAGTTTTGAGTTACTCGAGTAGTGGGCTCGAGTACTCGAGTAGTAGCTTTGAGATACTCGAGTAGAAGGCATTAGCTCGAGTATTAGCCGTGGAGTTACTCGAGTAGTAGGTAACTACTCGAGTAGGGGTTCTGAGTTACTCGAGTAGTAGGTAACTACTCGAGTAGGGGTTCTGAGTTACTCGAGTGGCAGGTAACTACTCGAGTAGGTGGTTTGGTTTACTCGAGTAGTAGGCATCTACTCGAGTGCAGGTTTGTAGATACTCGAGTAGCTGGTTGGAGTACTCGAGTAGCTGTTATAGATACTCAAGTAGCTGGTTGGAGTACTCGAGTAGCTGTTGTAGATACTCGATTAGCTGGTTGGAGTACTCGAGTAGCTGTTATAGATACTCGAGTAGCTGGTTTGTAGATACTCGAGTAGCTGGTTTGTAGATACTCGAGTAGCTGGTTGGAGTACTCGAGTAGCTGTTATAGATACTCGAGTAGCTGGTTGGAGAACTCGAGTAGTTGGTAACTGCTCGAGTGCTGGTTATGTTTGTATACACGAGTAGTAGGCGACTACTCGAGTAGAGGGTTGAGGTACTCGAGTAGTTGGTAACTACTCGAGTGCTGGAATTTGAATACACGAGTGGTAGGCAACTACTCGAGTACTGGAAGTTCCCTGCCTCTTTTTGTCTTAGAATCGTTCGGCTATCGTCAATCTCTGAATGGAGATCGTCGATCTCGGTTTCTGCCTTAGGCCGTTCGACTATCGTCGACCTCCGGTCGACAATCGTCGAGCTTCGTGTTACCTTAGTGGGATTGTGGTTAGAGTTTGGTTTCGGCTTTAAGTGAGGCTAGCTCACTCAACGCCAAGGTGTAGGTAGGCACTGAGTGTGTCTCACTCAATGCCTTGTCGTGTTGATTCTTTTCAACACTCTTTCTTTACCTTGTTTTTCGTTCCCGAGTGGTTTTCTTGTTATATTTCTGGTATTTCCTTGTCGGCCGTTTTCTTTACCTTCTTAAAGGCCGAATCGTGGGTCGTGGTTAGTAGTGGTGGTTTGTAGCTCTTCAGGAGGGTGGAGTTGTGTGATATAGCCAAGGCCACTCTTGTTTTCTTGCTCCAGGTACGGGCTGGGCATGTGTGGGTGGAAGGTCCCTTTTGCGTTCACGTGTAGACCCTCGAGCTTGTTGACTTGGACATGGTGGATGGGGGGAATTGAGTTTGCCTTCGATCCGGTTCCTCGTTATTTGTTTTTGCTACTACCACTTCCCACAGTTTAGGGTGTTAGAAGTTGTTCCCTTGATAGTTTGCAGCACTTTTGGCTCTTGGTAGCCTAGTAGGCCCCGCAGGATGTTGTTCCTGGGTTGGGGTTGTTGCTGTTTTCTTGCACGTGGTGCATTTTTCCTGTTGTCCTGTTTTGGACAGTTGTGACTCTTTCTACTGCATGTTTTTCAGTTACTTCTTCCTTTTAGTTGACTCTTACATGCAGTTGTTTTTACCTTGTTGCTTGCTGAGGTATTCTGTTTTCTTTTGGAGTACCCCAGGTTCTGAGCCATAGCCAGTTGGGTGGCTAGTTTGCAGTGGTGGTGTTGGTGGACTCTCAGACTTTGGAGTTCCGTTTACCTTGTTAGTGAGGTAATTTTTCAGTACTTTCTTACAGACATACATATGTGCCAGTGGGTTCGTGTCGGGTTGTTGGCGACCACTAGTAGTTGTTACCTCGTACTAGATATATTACTTATGCTGCTACCATTTCCTAGAGATAGTCTACTTGCTTTGAGAAGGATTTATGCTAGGTTGCTAGATACTTTTAAACTATAAATATTATTTTAAATGAAGCTCATGATCAGCATGTTTTATAAATTTAATCACTATTTTCCAAATCACGTATGAAAACCGTTTTCTTATATATTGTATAAATTAAATGTAGAGGCTTGCATAGCGTAAGTGGTTCTCTAAGGATCCTTATGTGCTCTTTAGGGTGTCAAACCTAAATAAAGTATTTTTCCGCAGCGTGCAAATATCGTTTTCTTTTGTGGACTAGGTGATCCACTGAGCCGAAGGATACGGTCTCTAAAATATAACTGATTTTCTATTCATAAAACTCAGGATTTACTTGCATAAGGATTGTAGTTGGTTTAGCCTGAGCGTCAGCAGTTATCCCCTTCTTGACGTGGCATCATGGCGCGTATTTTCTCATACTCTGATCTTTCCTAAATTCGGAGAAAATGCGGGTTGTGACAGTTGGTATCAGAGGGAGGTTGCTTGATAAGTTAGTTGAGCAACCTTCCTTGGTTTGCTTTAGTAGTTCAGCATCATGTCATTCACACATCGATATGTCATCAGCACGTCTTGGCAAAAGCACGAACACTACACTCATGGCATAACATGAAGTATACAAGGCATATTATGCAGTATGGGATGCATAATATGTGTTCGTATATGGATCCACCATAGGGGCTACATGTGAGGGTTATGTAGTATGGGATGCATAACCTCACCACATGACTACGACTAGCACGTTTCTTTTTCGTTGCATGGGAATGTTATGTAGTATGGGATGCATAACATTTTCATGCGTACGCCGCTCATAACATGCATTAGGGCCTTTTTTTTAGAATGCATAGCACAAACATGCAAAGCATATCATTGCATAAGCACAACGTGCCAAGTTAAAGATTTGTAGGATGACATATGTACACACATAAGTTTTCAAATTAATTTAAAGTCATGCATCGGATCTAGGCACAAGAGTTAGCAAGGTGGTGCTTAACTATCCTAGGTTAGGGCATGTCATCAAATTTTTGTTAAAAAGATAAACTCTCACAGCAAGTTTAGCAGCTTTAAGCCTATATCTATATATGTATGGTCTGTACTTGTGTTTGGGTTCTAGTCGTTGATTGGGGATCCGATTTGGGGTGGTTATGATTTTAGGATGGCTAGGCGACCTGCGACTCGTTCGACCCCCTTGTCTGAAGGTGAGTCGTCTGGGGCTCAGCATGATGCGGTGATCGAGAGTCTGCGTCAGAGTAGCGATTCTATGGGCAGACAGTTGGAGGAGGTGCGAGCCCAGATTCAGTCTTTGGTGGCAGTTGTGGCAGGGCAGGCTCAGGGTGCGCAAGTTCCTGCTGGGGGGTTAGCTGTTCCTCCTCCCCCTGCACTCGTGAGACCTCCGGTAGTGGTGCCAGCGGAGATGGCCTTCATCTCGCAGTTTCAGAGGCTGAGCCCTCCCACTTATGACGGGAAGGCAGATTTCATGGTTATTGATGATTGGCTGATCTCTATGGAGGAGATGTTTTCGTATTCAGGGATTGCAGGTGACCAGAGAGTGATGCTAGCCACCTATCAGCTTAAAGGATTGGCTAAGAGTTGGTGGCTGAGAGAGAAGGAGAGCTTAGTAGCTGGATGCTCTTGGGAAATGTTTAAGGAGATGTTGTTGAGGAAGTTCTTGCCTTCGGTCGAGCATGACCGCCTCATGAACGACTTTCTCTATCTGAAGCAAAGGCAACTCACGGTGGGTGAGTATGAAATAGAATTTAGTAAGTTGAGCCGTTTTGCCCCTGCTTTGGTCAGCGTTGAGGCTGATCGAGTTAAGAGATTTCTTGGTGGTTTGAGGAGCGAGGTGCAAAGTTGACCAGTGCTTATGGGTCTGTGACTTATGCTGGAGTTGTAGAGGCTGCTCTTAAGGTTGAGGCTATTGAAACGGCAAAGAGCAGAGGCCAGCAGATGAGAAAGGACAAGAGAAAGTCGGTGGAGGGGAAGAAGCCCCTGGTACCCGATGCTGTTTCGGGAAAGAGGAGTCGAGTAGTGGGCAGTTTCTGTGGCCGGTCAGGCCATCCTGTCGAGAAATGTTTTAAGAGGTCAGCAGCTCAGAAGAAGGAGCAGGTGCATGCGATCCAGGGTGCTCCTAGGAGAGATGTCTCCTGTTCGGTTTGCAAGCGGTCCGGGCATGATGCGGCCCAGTGTTGGACCAAGGATAGAGTCTGCTTTCAGTGTGGGCAGAAGGGTCACATCAAGTCGAGGTGTCCTCAGGTTCAGTCAGCTCTTCCTGCAGTTTCGTTGCAGGCTTTACCTCCACCTCCGCGTGTGGACAAGGGAAAAGGGAAGCTAAACGTGATTTCTTCCGAGGAGGCTCAGACTTCGACCCAGGTTATTTCAGGTTAGCGGTTTGTTGTTTTTCTAGCCTGGTAATTTTATTTGCTTGTATGTTGCGGTATTGCTGTGGTAGTTCCTTAGTTTATGTGTTCCTATAGGGAAGTTTAAGGTGAAGAACCGTTGGGCGCGCATTCTGTTTGACTCCAGCGCTACCCACTCGTTCGTGGCTAGAGCCTTTGTAGAGCGTCATCGGTTGACTCTAGATCGTGTTCGGGATTCCTTCCGCGTCAAGTTTCCTTCTGGTGAATCTGTGTTGTCAGATTTGGGCATCTTGGATTGCCCGGTTTTGTTGGGGGACTTTCTTGCGAAGGCGGACCTAAAAATGATTGATCTGGAGGATTTCGACGTCATTTGGGCATGGACTGGCTCTCTCGGTATGATGCGGTCATTCAGTGCAAAGGAAAGCGCTTGGACTTCATCAGAGACGACGGTCAGCCCGGCAGCGTGTATGCTGTTCTGTGTCAGGATTTTCCTGTCATCTCTGCGGTATGTGCTCAGAGGTTGTTTCTTTCTAGTTGTTGTGTTTGTTTAGTCTCGGCGGTGGGAGCCGCTGTTAGCGTGCCACGCTTGGAAGAGATTCCTATTGTTCGTGGTTTCGCCGATGTTTTTCCTGATGATCTTCCTGGTCTTCCTCCTGATCGGGATGTTGAGTTTGTGATCGATTTAGAGCCGGGTACGCATCTTATTGCTAAGGCGCCGTACCGGATGGCCCCTCGTGAGTTAGAGGAGTTGCGAGTTCAGTTGGATGAGCTGTTAGCTAAGGGTATTATTAGGCAGAGTTCGTCGCCTTGGGGCGCTCCTGTTTTGTTTGTAAAGAAGAAAGATGGGTCGATGCGGCTCTGCATCGACTATAGAGAGTTGAACAAGGTCACTATCAAGAACAGGTACCCTCTACCGAGGATCGATGATTTGTTTGACCAGTTGCATGGTAGCACGGTGTTCTCCAAGATCGATCTTCGTTCTGGTTATTATCAACTCAGGATCCGTGAGGCGGACATTCCACGGACTGCGTTTAGGTCGAGGCATGGACACTTTGAGTTTCTGGTAATGTCGTTTGGTCTGACCAACGCACCATCAGCCTTTTTGGATATGATGAACCGAGTGTTCAAGGATTTCCTCGACAAGTTCGTTGTGGTTTTCAATGATGACGTATTAGTTTACTCTCGCAGTGCTGAGGAGCATGAGCAGCATTTGCGTTTGGTCTTATCAGAGTTGAGGAACCACAAGTTATTCGCCAAGTTGAGCAAGTGCGAATTTTGGTTGCCTCAGGTTTATTTTCTAGGCCATGTAGTGAACAAGGATGGGATCTCGGTCGACCCAGAAAAGATTGCAGTAGTGATGGATTGGAGTAGACCGAGTTCGCCTAAAGAGATCAGGAGTTTCTTAGGGTTGGCTGGCTATTACAGAAGATTTGTGGAGGGTTTCTCTTCCTTAGCCGCACCTTTGACCAAGTTGACTCAGAAGAATGTGGCATTTGTTTGGAGCGAAAAGTGCGAGGAGGCTTTTCTAGAGCTAAAGAAGAGATTGTGCACTGCTCCCATTCTAACCCTGCCTATTGAGGGAGTAGATTATGATGTCTACGTAGATGACATCAATCACATGATTTCTTCACCTCCTGTTCCTTCAGTATAACAGGCTTGGCTTTTGGTGCCTGCTTCCTATTATGGCCGCTAGAGAAGTGGCCATAATCCTCCACTTGGATTTCCTCATAAGGTGCCTTGAAGACACTCTCACCAAAGTTGCGGGGGAAGGCCCAACCATCATACCGGCTCTTGGGCTTTTCAACCGAGGGCCGGAAGAAGTGGCCATTGGTTGACTCAAAGTCTGGTTAATTGCAGGGAAACTTAGAGACTCTGAGTGCTTAGAGACTCTGAGTGCTTAGAGATCAGGTCCAGGTGCTCCTGTCGGAGAGAAATCAAGCTAGTGATCTCTTCTCTTAGGGAGACACCCTCGACCTTAAGGAATTTGACTTCCTTTTTCTGAGCCCTCAATCTCTTGCGGCATTTCTCGAAGATGTTGAGCAGAAGCTCATACTTTTCGAGGAGCTCAGCTTCTCGGGCAGATGGGATGTCCTCGAGATCATCATTAGGAGACTCATAGTCAGAGTCAGAGAGGGGGGTACGAGCTTTTACCTTCCCAGTGAATGGGGGGCATTCTCCTTCTGAGTCAGAGCGACCCACTAGCCCGAAGTAGGCTTCCTCATCATCACTAGAGTCTGAGGAATCAGATTCACTCAGTGTCTTTGGCTTCTTAGCGATGTAGCTTCTCTCCTTCTTTTTATCACTCGAGGTTCTGTGCTCCTCTCCCTTTCCCTTCTCTCTCTTGCCTTGATGGCAGTTAGCCACGACGTGTCCTGGCTTATTGCACCCAAAACAAATGATGTCAGTATGACGATGTTTGTTTGGTTTTGATTCATACCTGTCGGAAGAATAATTCTTCTTCTTATTTTTGGAGGAGGAGCCGTCTCTATTTCTTTGATTTCTCATCTTGAGGAACTTCTTGAATTCTCGGGTGATGAGGGAGAAGTCTTTTTCAGACAGCTCTGAGCCAGAGGAGCATGGCTCGGAGTCTTCCTCCTCATCCTTTTTCCATGAATGGGACGAGGCAGCACCCTTGCCTTTCCTGGAGTGAATGGAATTTAGGGCCACAGTCTTTTCTTTTGCTGCGGCTTTCTCGACTTCTTCTTCTGCTTTCCTCGTGTTCAGCTGAAGCTCATAGGACATAAGCTTCCCAAATAGTATCTGAGGGTCAGTTTTTGCTAATTTGCCAAACTCTCTGATGACAAAGATCTTCGTGTCCCATTCCTTAGTAAGGGACCTAAGGAATTTATCATTCAGTTCACCATCAGTGAACACTCTTCCATATCCCTTTAGGGCATTGACGATCTTGAGGAAATTCTCGAAGGTAACTCCGATCTCTTCCTTGGGCCCTTGCCTGAAGGCCTCATATTTCTGGTTCAGGAGGGATCTCCGATCATCCCTCACTTCATCTGTGCCCTCCATCAGAATAATCAGGCTGTGCCAGATACCCTTGGATGTCCTGTAGTTACAGAAGTTTTGCATCATGGAGTCATCGACTGCGCTGACTAGAATGTTCTGTGCTTTTTTGTCAAGTCCGACCAACACCATCTCGTCCTTGTCCATTTCAGAAAGCTTCTTTGGCACCATTCTGGTAGGATCAATGGTGGAGGCCTTAGTGGGAATATAAGGTCCCTCCTACATGATCATAAAGAGTCGGGGGTCGACTGCTTCCATGTAAAATCTAATCCTTTCCTTCCAGATAGGAAAGTTTAGTCTGGTGCACACTGGGATCTTGCCTGAGTACTTGAGTCCGTCCATAGTAAATATCTGCCTTCTTCTTGACACTAGTGGCAGGAACTTACTCAAGGTGTTAACCTTTTTGATGAGCAACCTCCCTCTGATACCACTTGAAAGTCCACCTAGTGTCAACAACCTTCACCTATGGGGGGGGATAGGTGTCTTACACAGTCTTTTAGCGAAATTAAAATTATATCTGCACAATTAAACAAAACAACACAGCACAAAAATACGCAGGCAGTTATAGTGGTTCCCCGACTTGGGTACGTCCACTTTCTCCCTTTGACCTATCTCCCAACAAGAGACAACTCGGTCACTTCACCAACCGGATTGAAATCCAATCCTCACACTAATGGAAGGAACCCTTCCAACCGAAGGAGTCACCACTCCTCCACCACGGGTTGCACCCAACCCTTACAATGCGGAACCAACGTTCCTTTACAACAAAAGAAAAATTAGAATGTATAAAATACAAACTACTTATGGAGCGCTTGGTGTCCCTCTTCGTTCGATGTAGCTTTCTCGACGAAGACGAAGAGTACACGACCTAAGCACTCACTTGGAGAGGATCTCCCCAAAATCAGCGGCGGCAAGAAGTGCGGCGGCGAAGCTTTCGGGATCGGCGGCAGCAAGGTTTGCGGCGGCGAGCTTTGTAGATCCAACCTTCATAGCAAAACTAGCAAGGTCTACCAACGATCACACTTGGATCGATCGCCTCAATCGATTCGGAAAGGGAAGGTATTCCCGATCTACAAACCAAGAGACAAAGGATCTCAAGAGAGACACGTGAGACGCGTTGCTTGGCTAAGCTTCTGTCACCGGGAGATCAAGATGAATCCAAGATCAACGACGGTGAATTTCTCCCGAGCGGCGTTGGTGTTCTGAGCGGCGATGGCGGCGGAAAGAAATCCGCGATGCTTTAGGTCACGATGACGGCTCGTTTCTTGTTCTCGGTATTGGTTGTACGTAATGTTCGAAATACAACAGTATTTATACAGTAGGTCATACATTATGACCATTGTGGGCCCTACCAGTAGAAACCCTAAGTCCGGTTCAAAACAGCGCCTGAATATTTGGTCCGGTCCAGCGAGCAGAAGAAATTCGCCTAAGGCAAATTCGGCGAGAATCATTGGTGATTCTCGACGAATCGGCGAGAATCACTTATAATTCTCGCCGAATTCTACTTGGCAGAATTCTGGCTGAAGATCTTGCCATCCGGAGAGAATCAGCGAGAATCATAATTCATTCTCGACGAATCGGCGAGAATGCAAAGTCATTCTCGATGATTCGGCGAGAATCAACTAGTGATTCTCAACGATTCTACCTTAAGCAGAATTGTAGACGGCGTTGAGACAGCCGGCTGCATTCGGCGAGAATCAGCGAGTGATTCTCGACGATTCGGCGAGAATCACTAGTGATTCTCGTCGAATCTGCGAGAATCACTAGTGATTCTCGACGATTTCTACTTGGACGATTTTCGTCTTTCTTCCCGTGAGTTGCTTTGACCCAACCTTGCTCCTTGTCTGCTCTTGATCTGTCTCAGCCCTATACTAGAAATTAAGTACACTCCAATAGAGAGAGTACACGTAAGCCAACACACTGATCTGCTCAATGAGGGATTACGTTGCACAGACCCGTGTATATTGACCCACTGCACCCTGACATTGGTGTGTACTTAGCGTGGAATAACTGCAAGCACAACTTGAAGACAAATGATCAAATACATTGTCAATTCACCTTAGCTGGTCCAGGGGCTTCTTCAAATCAGGTACATTGTGGATACAATACCCAACAATCTCCCCCTATTTTAAGATGCCTAAACCCTACAAGCTAAGGTGAATATAACAGATGGAAGAAAAACATAAACTGAATAATCAGTTGAGAATGAATTTCCATACCATTACATTTAGAGCATTTGGAGCATACTTTGCGTGAGCACCTTAGCACCTTAGCCGAGAGGGCAATCTCCCCCTTTTCGGCTTCTACAAATCTGGGACTTTAGCACTTGCCACAATGATCCCCCTTAGTTCTTGCATCTGTGCTTACTCTTGAGTTTCTTGCGGATGCTCCCCCTTGATCCAAGAGTCGGGAGCCTCTGTATTCTTCATTCCTCAAGGTTTAGCATACCCAGTTCAGTTTTGAAGAGACTGAACTTGGCTTCGTCTAGGGGCTTTGTAAAAATATCTGCAATCTGCTTATCCGTGGGGACATAGCAGAGAGAGATGTCCTTGTTTTCCACATGCTCTCGAATGAAGTGGTAGCACACTTCAATATGCTTCGTCCTGCTGTGCGACACGGGATTGTTCGCAATGGCTATAACACTTGAGGAGTTGCAGTATATTGGTACTTCTTTGAACTGAAGGTCATAGTCTGCTAGCTTATTTCTGATCCATAGAAGTTGTGCGCAACAGCTGCCTGCTGAGATGTACTCAGATTCAGCTGTGGAGGTTGCAACACAATTCTGCTTCTTACTGTTCTATAAGATAAGCCTTCTTCCGAAAAATTGACACGTCCCGGAAGTGCTTTTCCTATCATCCCTGCTTCCTGCAAAGTCAGCATCTGAAAAGCCTATTAGCTCGACATCATTGTTTCTCGGGTACCACAAGCCAAGATTAGGTGTACCCTTAAGGTATCTAAGAATTCGCTTTGCAGCGACATAGAGAGATTCCTTAGTGTTCACCTGATATCTGGCACAAACACATGTGGAGAACATAATATCCGGTCTACTTGCAGTAAGGTAGAGCAGGGATCCAATAATGCTTCTGTATTTGGTTTCATCAAAAGGTTTCCCTTTCTCATCCTTATCCAGAGACATAGTAGATCCCATTGGAGTCCTCATAGAGGTTGCATTCTCCATACCGAATTTCTTGAGGAGTTCATTTGTGAACTTCGTTTGAGAAATGAAAATTCCATCCTCAGACTGTTTCACTTGAAGTCCCAAGAAATACTTTAGCTCTCCCATACTGTTTATTTCAAACTTTCCTTGCATAAGTTTAGAAAACTTTTTGCAAAGATTGTTATCCGTTGAGCTGAATATAATGTCATCGAAATAGATTTGCACCAGCAAGATCTTGCCTTTGACTTCCCTAAGAAACAATATCTTATCTATTTTTCCTCTAGAGAACTTGTTCTCAAGAAGAAAACTAGACAGAGTCTCATACCAAGCTCGAGGAGCTTGTTTTAAGCCATATAAAGCCTTATTAAGAAAATATACATGATTGGGATAAGTCGGATTAACAAAACCTGGGGGTTGTACGACGTATACTTCCTCTTTCAGTTGCCATTTAAGAATGCAGATTTCGCGTCCATCTGATAGACAGTGAATCCTTTGTGCGAAGCATATGCCAAAAACAATCTGATCGCCTCGAGCCTTGCCACTAGTGCAAAGGTCATGTCGAAGTCAATCCCCTCCTCCTGTCTGTAACCTTGAGCCACTAGCCTGGCCTTGTTCTTTATGATGACACCGTATTCATCCAGTTTGTTTCTGAAGATCCATTTGGTGTCGATCACGTTCTGCCCCTTTGGTCTAGGAACCAGCGTCCAGACGTTGCATCTTTCAAATTGATGCAGTTCATCTTGCATGGCCAATATCCATGCTGCATCCTTGTTCGCTTCGTCGAACTTCTTTGGCTTAACCTGTGACAGAAAGCTAAAATGCAGAATCTCGTTAATTGTACCTCGGCGAGTTCTGACACCGTCACGGGGATCTCCGATGATTTGATTTTTGGAATGATCCCTCACGTGATAAAGCTCTAGCAGTCTGGCATCTGGAGCTCTAACATTTTCTGGTACTCCTTCCTCTTCAGGGAGGACAACTCCATTCTGACCGTCATCATCTCCGATAAGTGTTGTGGTGGAGACTTTGACGTACTTGGGAGTTGCATCTTTAGCGGTCTCAACGAGACTAAGCTGTTCAATTCTTGTACCTGCATCTTCAAGAAGACCGCAGGAAGAATTGTTGTTAAGCAAGCTTCCTTCATCAAATACCACATTTATGGATTCCTCTACCACTAGGGTTTTCTTATTGAAAACCCTATATGCCTGGCTATTGCTACTATAGCCCATAAATATGCCTTTAAAGCATTTTTCACCAAACTTAGTACGCGGGTACTTCTCGTTATTTAGTACATAGCATCTGCAGCCAAAGATCCTAAAATAGGATATGGTTGGTTTCCTGCCTTTCAGTAGCTCATAGGGCGTCTTATGATGACTCTTGTTGATCAAGGCCCGGTTTTGTACATGACAAGCCATATTGACAGCCTCTGCCCAGAAGTATTCTGTGAGAGAAGCGTCATTCAACATTATCGTGCAGGCTTCAATGAGCGTTCTATTTCTCCTCTTCGCAACTCCATTCTGCTGAGGAGTGCGCAGGGAGGAAAACTCATGAAAGATACCAAGTTCTTCACAGAACTCTATCATAGCACCAGACTCGAACTCTGTTCCATGGTCACTTCTGATTTTGACCACCGAGCAGTTAAGTTCGTTGTGAATCTGCTTGACAAAACTGGTGAAGATGTCAAATGTATCAGACTTGCGTTTTAAGAAGAACACCAAAGTAAACTGAGAGTGATCATCAACAATCACTAGCGTATAAGACTTTCCTCCCAAGATATAAACTTGCATTGGAACAAACAAGTCCATATACAGAAGATAAAGACATCTGGAGGAGTCTTTGTCAACGATGCCCTTAAAGATAGCCCGAGTCTGTTTGCCCTTCTGGCATGCAGGACAGGGGCTATCTTTGATGCACTTAATGATGGGAGCACCCCTTACTAAGTTTTTAGAAAACAGCATACTAATAGTCTTGAAATTAATATGTGCCAATCTCTTGTGCCATTGTTAACAAAGAGATGCACTGCCTTTTGCTACTAGGCATACGGGGGTAGATGAATCTAAACTAAGAAAATCTAAACAAAAGATATTTCTTCTCCTAATGCCTGTTAATACCGTCTCCGAAGAGGCACACGATATTATCAGGCATTTATCCTTGCAGAACTTAACGTCATAAACTTTATCACATAACTGACTTACACTGATCAGGTTATGATTTATCCCTTCAACGTAAGCCACGTCGGTGATAGAAATTATACCATTGGAAATCATACCGTAACCCCTGGTGACTCCTCGATCTGATCCCCCAAAGTTGACTTTGGGTCCATTCTCGACCGGAGAGTAATAACGCAGCAGGCTTCTTGTCCCGGTCATATGCCGGGAGCATCCACTGTCCAAGTACCATATGGGAGTTTTGGTGGCCTTTGGACATTCCTGCAAAACATAATTAATTTCCCTTAAGAACCCAATCGAACTTGGGTCCTAGATTCCTCGTTAGCATACTGCCCCTCGGATGGTTAGCCCTACAAGTGGTCTGCCTCGCATTGCCAACATGAGGAGTCTCGTTATTCCTTGGATTAAACCAGCAATCCACGACAAAGTGACCAACTTTGCCACAGCACCAGCAGTCAAATCTGTTATACCTTTTCTTAGGCTCCTGCTTCACCCTGGGAACGGTGGGTCCAGCCCGGGCCTTGGATCTGGAGGTGGAGCCATCATGATGACAGCAATCACATGATTTCTTTACCTCCTGTTCCTTCAGTATAACAGGCTTGGCTTTTGGTGCCTGCTTCCTATTATGGCCGCTAGAGAAGTGGCCATAATCCTCCACTTGGATTTCCTCATAAGCTGTCTTGAAGACACTCTCACCAAAGTTGCGGGGGAAGGCCCAACCATCATATCGGCTCTTGGGCTTTTCAACCGAGGGCCGGAAGAAGTGGCCATAGGTTGACTCAAAGTCCTGTTCATTGCAGGGAAAGCCAGACTTCCTGAATACAACAGGGTTGAGTGGGGCCTTTCCCTTTTCTACAGTAGAGGCCTTCTTAGCAGCCTTATTTTTCCTCTGCTTTTTTGTTTCTCCTAGATGATTTAACAGGCACACCCACATGCCCCAAGCCAGCACCCTTAGCCTGAGCAGAGAATGTATCAACCAGTGGAAGAACAGTCTTTAGCATAGAGAAGCTTTGGACAATCTTCCTTTCTGCCGCAAGTTGTTCTTCCAACTTATTGATTTCTTCCTGTTTGAGGTCAAGGAGACTTAGAGACTCGGAGTGCTTAGAGATCGGGTCCAGGTGCTCCTGTCGGAGAGAAATCAAGCTAGTGATCTCTTCCCTTAGGGAGACACCCTCGACCTTAAGGAATTTGACTTTCTTTTTCTGAGCCCTCAATCTCTTGCGGCATTCCTCGAAGATATTGAGCAGAAGCTCATACTTTTCGAGGAGATCAGCTTCTCGGGCAGATGGGCTGTCCTCGAGATCATCATCAGGAGACTCATAGTCAGAGTTAGAGAGGGGGGTACGAGCTTTTACCTTCCCAGTGAATGGGGGGCATTCTCCTTTTGAGTCAAAGAGACCCACTAGCCCGAAGTAGGCTTCCTAATCATCACTGGAGTCTGAGGAATCAGATTCACTCAGTGTCTTTGGATTCTTAGCGATGTAGCTTCTCTCCTTCTTTTTATCTCTCGAGGTTCTGTGCTCCTCTCCCTTTCCCTTCTCTATCTTGCCTTGATGGCAGTCAGCCACGACGTGTCCTTGCTTATTGCACCCAAAACAAATGATGTCAGTATGACGATGTTTGTTCGGTTTTGATTCATACCTGTCGGAAGAATAATTCTTATTCTGATTTCTGGAGGAGGATCCGTCTCTCTTTCTTTGATTCCTCATCTTGAGGAACTTCTTTAATTCTCGGGTGATGAGGGAGAAGTCTTCTTCAGACAGCTCTGAGCAAGAGGAGCATGGATCGGAGTCCTCCTCTTATCCTTTTTCCATGAACGGGACGAGACAACACCCTTGCCTTTCCTGGAGTGAATGGCTTTTAGGGCCACAGTCTTTTCTTTTGTTGCGGCTTTCTCGACTTCTTCTTATACTTTCCTCGTGTTCAGCTGAAGCTCATAGGACATAAGCTTCCCAAATAGTATCTAAGGGTTAGTTTCTGCTAATTTGCCAAACTCTCTGATGGCGCAGATCTTCGTGTCCCATTCCTTAGTAAGGGACCTAAGGAATTTATCATTCAGTTCACCATCAGTGAACACTCTTCCATATCCCTTTAGGGCACTGATGATCTTGAGGAAATTCTTGAAGGTAACTCCGATCTCTTCCTTGGGCCCTTGCCTGAAGGCCTCATATTTCTGGTTCAGGAGGGATCTCCGATCATCCCTCACTTCATTTGTGCCCTCCATCAGAATAATTAGGCTGTGTCAGATATCCTTGGCTGTCCTGTAGTTGCAGAAGTTCTGCATCATGGAGTAATCGACTGCGCTGACTAGAATGTTCTGTGCTTTCTTGTCAAGTCCGACCAACACCATCTCGTCCTTGTCCATTTCAGAAAGCTTCTTTGGCACCATTTTGGTAGGATCAATGGTGGAGGCCTTAGTGGGAATATAAGGTCCCTCCTCCACGATCATAAAGAGTCGGGGGTCGACTGCTTCTATGTAAAATCTAATCCTTTCCTTCCAGATAGGAAAGTTTAGTCTGGTGCACACTGGGATCTTGCCTGAGTACTTGAGTCCGTCCATAGTAGATATCTGCCTTCTTCTTGACACTAGTGGCAGGAACTTACTCAAGGTGTTAACCTTTTTGATGAGCAACCTCCCTCTGATACCACTTAAAAGTCCACCTAGTGTGAACTACCTTCACTTATGGGGGGGGATAGGTGTCTTGCACAGTCTTTTAGCGGAATTAAAATTATACCTGCACAATTAAACAAAACAACACAGCACAAAAATACGCAGGAAGTTATAGTGGTTCCCCGACTTGGGTACGTCCACTTTCCCCCTTCGACCTATCTCCCAACAAGGGACGACTCGGTCACTTCACCAACCGGATTGAAATCCAATCCTTACACTAATGGAAGGAACCCTTCCAACCGAAGGAGTCACCACTCCTCCACCACGGGTTGCACCCAACCCTTATAATGCGGAACCAACGTTCCTTTACAACAAAAGAAAAATTAGAATGTATAAAATACAAACTACTTATGGAGCGCTTGGTGTCCCTCTTCGTTCGATGTAGCTTTCTCGACGAAGACGAAGAGTACACGACCTAAGCGCTCACTTGGAGAGGATCTCCCCAAAATCGGCGGCGACAAGAAGTGCGGCGGCGGAGCTTTCGGGATCGACGGCGGCAAGGTTTGCGGCGGCGAGGTTTGTAGATCCAACCTTCGTAGCAAAGCTAGCAAGGTCTACAACCGATCACACTTGGATCGATCGTCTCAATCGATTCGGAAAGGGAAGGTATTCCCGATCTACAAACCAAGAGACAAAGGATCTCAAGATAGACACGTGAGATGCGTTGCTTGGCTAAGCTTCTGTCACCGAGAGATCAAGATGAATCCAAGATCAACGGCGGTGACTTTCTCTGGAGCGGCGACGGTGTTCTGAGCGGCGATAGCGCCGGAAAGAAATCCGCGATGCTTTAGGTCACGATGGCGGCTCATTTCTTGTTCTCGGTATTGGTTGTGCGTAATGTTCGAAATACAACAGTATTTATACAGTTGGTCTTACATTATGACCGTTGTGGGCCCCACCAGTAGAATCCCTAAGTCCGGTTCAAAACAGCGCCTGAATATTTGGTCCGGTCCAGCGAGCAGAAGAAATTCGCCTAAGGCAAATTCGACTAGAATCATTGGTGATTCTCGACGAATCGGCGAGAATCACTTATGATTCTCGCCGAATTCTACTTGGCAGAATTATGGCTGAGGATCTTGCCATCCGGAGAGAATCGGCGATAATCATAATTCATTCTCGACGAATCGGCGAGGATGCAAAGTCATTCTCGACGATTCTGCGAGAATCAACTAGTGATTCTCGACGATTCTACCTTAAGTAAAAATCTAGATGGCGTTGAGACAGCCGGCTGCATTCGCCGAGAATCAGCGAGTGATTCTCGACGATTTCTACTTGGACGATTTTCGTCTTTCTTCCCGTGAGTTGCTTTGACCCAACCTTGCTCCTTGTCTACTCTTGATCTGTCTCAGCCCTGTACTAGAAATTAAGTAGACTCCAATAGAGAGAGTACACGTAAGCCAACACACTGATCTGCTCAACGAGGGATTACGTTGCGCAGACCCGTGTATATTGACCCACTGTACCCTGACATTGGTGTGTACTTAGCGTGGAATAACTGCAAGCACAACTTGAAGACAAATGATCAAATACACTGTCAATTCACCTTAGCTGGTTAAGGGGCTTCTTCAAATCAGGTACATTGTGGATACAATACCCAACACTAGGTATATGGGCCCTTAAAGGATCCTGGATCGGATCGGGGCCCTAGCTTACAAGTTGGAGTTGCCACCAGAGCTGGCAGCTCTGCACGACGTCTTCCACATTTCTTCGCTGAGGAGGGCTCTACTACGCCCAGAGCAGCAGATTTTGACCACCGAAGGGCCAGTAGCTTCAGACCGATCTGTTCACTTGGAGCCGGTTCGGATCGATGACAAAGGAGTACGGATCTTGCGCCGCAAGAAGATCCCCTTAGTCAAGGTTCTGTGGAGGAACCATGGTCAGGAGGAGCACACCTGGGAACCGCAGGACCTGATGAGGCAAAAATACCCGGAGCTGTTCAGTCAGGTATACCTCACCACCTCTTGGTATACTATAAATTACCTTCTTGTATTGAACCGGTAGGACTAGATAAGGGAGATTGAGAACCTAGGCATAAGTAGGAAAGTAGGGGCTAATCTTTTGTTTATTAGGGAGAGTGCCTTCGTTTATCAAACAAGTAATCTTGCTTCGACTCAATAGGAAAACCATATGGGATGTTACAAGTTTATTTTATTTCGGTAGAAATCCCCGTAGGCTCAACCTCAATTTCGGGGATGAAATTTTTGTTTTGTTTATTGGGATTTGTAACATCCCATTTCCGGCTAGACCCCTAGGAGTCGGTCTGTCGTGACAGAACCCTAGGAAGCCCAAGAATTGAAGTACATCGACCAAGATTTCGGGTCACAGGTAGGTCACGCCCGTGACCGACCCGTCACGCCCGTGACCTAGGGCGTGACCCCCTTCGATGATTGTCGATCTCAGGAAGACGATCGGCGAACTCAGAATTTGCATCATGGGTCTGTCACGCCCGTGACCGACATATCACACCCGTGACCTAGGGCGTGAACCCCCTTCGACGATCATCGATCACAGGAAGACGATCGGCGAGCGTAGAATTTGCAACCCGGGCCCGTCACGCCCATGACCGATATGTAAGGCCCGTGACCGATATGTCACGCCCGTGACCTAGGGCGTAACCCCCCCTCTTGTAACACCCCGAAACTCAAAAGAGGGATGGGTGATGTTTTAAGCCAAGTCTGGGACTTGGAGCAGGTGTCACGGGCGTGACAAGGGGTGTCACGGGCATGTTCGGCCACGGGTCATGTGTTCGACGTTTTGACGATCGGCAATCATCGAGTTGAGGCACACGGCCTGGGATACGGGCGTGTCCCAGGACGTGTCACGCTAGGGAGTTTTCTGAGTCATGTATACGGGCCATGACATGGGTACAGACACGGGCGTGTCACATGTGATACGGACGTGTCGGGTGCCGTGTCGCAGGTCGTGTCTTCCTCGGGAAACAAGTGTTGGTAGTTGCACACGGGGTGTGACACGGGTCATGACACGGCCGTGTTGCATGCGACACGGGCGTGTCAGAGGCCATGTAGAATTCCATGTGCTGGTTATCGCATCGGTCGAGACGGCAAATGGGCGACACGGCCCTTGACACGGGCGTATCGCAGGCCGTGTTTGGCCCAGATTTTGTATTTTTGGCCCCGACCGTGGCCGTTCGTTTTCTCTTAATGGGATCTGACGGTGGGGAGTTGGTGTTGGCGGTTTAAACTCGGAAATAGGGTTTAGAAGCCCTCATTTCACTTGGGTTCATCTCTCTCTAAGTTCTAGAGAGAAGGAAGAGCAAGGAGGAGGAATAAGGCCAAGATCCGGTCACCGGAGGAGCTTTGGAGCTCCAAATCGCGAGCCATCTTCGGATCCGCGGAGGCAAGGAGATTGCGGTGCTTTTCATCCGGGTTGATTTCCATGGCGCCGAGGAAAAACACAAGGGTAACGATTCTCATCCTAGGGCATGTGAAGCCCTCTTTTCCTTTGCATAGGAAGCCCTCTCTCGCGAGTGAGCGAAGAGTGTTAAGGCGTTCCTTGGGGTAGATATGTAAAGTCCCCCTTGTGTAGAGTCCGTATGCGTAAACGGGCATAGGCATTGTGTGTGAAGCCTATCCGGACAAGTTGGTCTGGATCGGTGATGTTGCATTGCATTTGAACCGGGGAAGACTCCGGGTGTTTGGGCGTTTTCGTGTTTTCTACGTGGTAGATTGCAACAGGGAGCCTTAGAGATTAACTCCAAGGAGCGCCCGGAAAACAGGGAAAAAGCGTGCTTTGCCAACATGGTGGCTGGGGAGCCAACGTGAACATAACCGGGTTATGTGATTATTGTGGTGGAAACGAGACTCGGTGAGTCTTAACCTGCGCATATGGCTTAAATTGTCATTGCGGTGTGAGCACGGGTCAGGAGGAACCGTACCTGATCTATGTCGTTCGGTGGAACCGTTGGCATGGATGAGGGTCTTCGGCAGTCTATGGCTTAAATTGTCGTGACCAAGACCAGGAAGGCAAAATGCTCATATGGTTGGCCGTCCAAGGGGCGGTGGTGGAACGGGAACGTCTATGGCTTGAATTGACGTGACGTTGGCCGGTCCGCCGTGAATGTGCCCTAAGTGCACGGGGCGTGCGGCCATGCGTGCCTGCATCTGTGATGAAGTGTGTTTACACTACTTTGATGCTTATACTAATAAAGTGCAGGGAAAGAGCATCGCTGCCCCGATTTTGGGGGCGGGATCGTTATAATTTGGTCAGCATAGCTGACCGTTATTTTTTTTACCACTGGGCGGTGGATTGTGGCTTGCAGGTGCTACGGAGCCGAGCGGGAATTAGCGGGCTAAAGCCAATGATGCTATGCTGGCCCTCGAAGGCCTAACTTTTTATGTTTTCCATTTATCTCATGTATGGCCGGCCTACGTGCCGAGGTTTGAAAGATATGTTTTATTAAGCAAACATTGTAAGGCCTTAAGGCCAGTTATTGTTTTGTGTATTCAACATTCCTATGTTTTGGTTCAGTGGACATTCATGTTAGCAAGGTTCTTAACTGTGCAACTTAATAATTGCTTCCGCTAGGTGCTGTGTAGGACGTTTTGATTGGTTGAATGGTTTCAACACGTAACCAACCGGTCTGTCCGTAGTATATGGCGTCGGGCCCCGGCCGGACCTACTACTATATGCCATGTGACAGATAGGGGTGTTACAAATTGGTATCAGACTACCGGTTTTGGTCAATCTTAAATGAATTCGTGGACGAATTCACTTTAAGGGGTGGTGAGCATATGTGTGTGCGTCATCGTTATAACATGAAAAGAACCTATGAATGTCCACTTAGGAATGAAAATACACTTGTTTTAGGAACCTGTGTGTTCTTATAATTACTATTTGAGATATTGTTGGGTCACTTATCGGTGTTTTTCACGATTATAGGTGACCAGAAGTTGTGCTGGACCGTCTGAACGGCTAGGTTCTGAGGCAAGCAGCGCACCTAATGATGCACCTGCAACACCTCCGTCTACCGAGACCATTAGATTGGTGGCAGAAGTTGTCTTTGCTATGATCAATGCGCAACCTGCAAGGCAGGTGCAGCAGCCTTCTCCTGCGGTGGAGCAAGTGCCGCTCCAAGCGGCGGAGCCTAGAAGGGTGGAACAGGTGGCGGTGGAGCCGGAGTTGCCTCGGAGAGCACCTGAGAGACAGCTTAAGCATGTGATGGGCTTCCACCCACCAGTGTTCTCGGGAACTGGAACCCCGACTCAGGCAGAGGATTGGCTATCGAGATTCAATTGAGTGCTAACAGCAACAGAGACTGAAGATAGGCAAAAGACAACGATTGTAACATTCTTATTGGACGGGGACACGAGGTTATAGTGGGAAGGGCTGGAGCTACACCACCTGAGGGGAAGACAGTTGGTGGATGTCTCTATGGGGGAATTCTCGAGGCTGTTCATGGCTCGGTACCTCCCCTCAGCGCAGAGGATCGTGTTGGAAAATAAATTTCAAAAGTTGGTGCAAGGAGACAACACCGTGGACGAGTACCTCCACGAGTTCACTCATTTGGGAAGATACGCTAGCGCTATCTTTGTCGATGAGGAGCGCAAGACGAACCACTTCTATGAAGGGTTAAGAGATGAGCTGAGGTTGTTACTATCGGGACCTATGGCGCAGGGTTTCCTAACCTTGGTCAACATGGCCCGGTCCTTGGAAAAGGACATTAAGAACGTGCAAGCGAAGAAGGAATCCGGTGGCAATAAATCAGAGTTCAAAGCGCCGACTACGTCGAAGTCGGGTTATCGCAGGTTCTACAAGAAGGCTATGACATCGGGTCCAGCCCATTCTTCAGGTGCCTCGGGGACGACTACCAACCGAACCCCGGGCGCTTGTTTTACTTGCGGAAAGACTGGGCACTTTGCCCGCGATTGCTGGAGCGGACGTCCAAAGTCCGAGAGAAAACAAGGAGCCACTAATGAAGAAAAGGGGAAAGCAGTGGAGTCAACCGCGTCCCATTATACTCCGAATCAACCTAGAGTCTACAACTTGGGCCAGCAAGAGGCCATCAAGCAGGCCGACGTGGTGACAGGTACGGTTTAATTTATAGTAAGTTAGCTTTAAATACTGTTACCTAGTGCTTGTTAGCTTATACTGTTTGTGTAGGCTTTATTCTTATTGGCGATAGTCCGGCACGAGCACTATTCGATACGGGAGCCTCACACTCCTTTTTGTCTGAAAGCTTTGTAGCGCGCATCGGAGTCCCTTCTTCGATGGCGAAGGACAAATTGGATGTGCTGCTACCAAATGGTTGTTCGATGCGTGCGGACAGAGTGTGCGCTGTAAAAGTTCTTTTTGGAAACCAAGAGCTCGACTTGCTAGCGTCATTGCTGCCGCTAGTAGAGTTCAACGTTATCTTTGGGATGGATTGGCTTTCGGAGCAAAAGGCCTATATTGATTGTGATGGTAAGGAGGTCAAGCTGGGTGTTGGGCGGGAGACAACATTCACGGGACTGAAGGGGTCGAGCAGGACGCTGATGTCTGCTCTTCAGGTTGTAAAGGCAGTTCGTGCTGGCGCAGAGCTGTTCTTCACGATAGTGGGGGCTGTAGAGCCAAAGTCCGCTTTGGATAGTATCCCCGTGGTTTGTGAATACCCCGATGTGTTCCTGGATAATCTTCCCGGAGCCCCACCACAGCGAGAGATCGACTTCACAATCGAGCTCGTGCCAGGTGCCAAACCTGTGTCACGTTCTCCTTATAGGTTGGCGCCTAAGGAGATTGCAGAGCTGAAGGTTCAAGTGGAGGAGTTGATGGAGCAAGGGTATGTGCGTCCAAGCTCATCGCCTTGGAGCGCACCGGTCCTCTTTGTTAAGAAAAAGGACGGGAGTCTGCGGCTGTGTATCGACTATAGGGAGTTGAACAAGCTAACCGAGAAGAATAAATACCCGATCCCAAGGATCGATGATCTCTTCGATCAGTTAGTCGGATCGTCGGTGTATTCGAAGTTGGATCTGAAGTCTGGGTATTATCAGCTAAGGATAAGGGAGTGTGATATCCCGAAGACAGCGTTCAGCACAAGGTATGGGCATTTCGAGTTCACGGTCATGCTGTTTGGACTGACGAATGCGCCATCGGTGTTTATGGATTTGATGAACCGAACATTCCGAGATTTTCTTGACCGCTTTGTGATCGTCTTTATTGACGACATACTAGTGTACTCACAGTGCGAGGAAGACCACTTCAAGCACTTGCATCTGGTGTTGGAGACACTGAGGAGGAACGAGCTCTATGCAAAATTCTCCAAATGCGAGTTTTGGCTACCCTCAGTAGCATTCCTTGGTCACATTGTCAGTGGGGAAGGTATAGCGGTGGATCCGGAGAAAATTGTTGCAATACGAGAGTGGCCTGTGTTGTCTTCGGTAGCGGAAGTCCGGAGTTTTCTTAGGCTTTTCGGTTATTACAGGCGCTTCGTGGAGAACTTCTCGCGGATAGCGTTACCTCTCACGAAGTTGACAAGGAAGGATCAGAAGTTCTTGTGGACGCAGGAGTGCGTGCAAGCATTTGAGGAGCTGAAGGGACGGTTGACCACGGTGCCGGTGTTAAGTTCGCCGAGTAGGACCGAGGGCTTCGAAATTTATCGCGATGCCTCAGGTAGTGGTTTGGGCTGCGTATTGCTGCAGCATGGGAGGGCAATTGCGTATGGATTGCGTCAGCTGAAAGTGCACGAAAGGAATTATCCGGTCCACGATCTTGAGTTGGCGGCCGTGATATTTGCGCTTAAGCTGTGGAGACACTACTTGTACGGCGTAAAGGTCGATATCTATACCAACCATAAGAGCTTGAAGTACCTGTTGGATCAGAAGGATCTCAACATGAGGCAGCGTAGATGGATGGAGTTCCTTACACATTCAAGATTCATTATGTACCCGGGAAGGGCAATGCAGTTGCGGATGCATTGAGTCGCAGGGCTCCCGCCCAAGCCAACTAGTTGTTTGTTCATGATGAGAGGCTAGTACGGGAATTGGAGGCTTTGGAGATCAGTTATGTGGACAAGCAGTCTAGCACCAAAGCATTGTTGAATTGGACGGAAGTTCAGTATGACCTGGCTGATCGCGTTCGGCAGGTGTTGGAGTTGGATACTGGCATGAAGGAGCTTATGGATGCAGCTTTGGATGGGTCAAATTCCCAGTTTTCGGTTGTGGATGGGCTCCTAAGGAAGGACCATCATTTGTGCGTCCCAAGCAGGGGAAATCTACGGGCGGAGTTAATGCACGAGGCCCATAATACCAAGTACTCAATCCACCCATGGAACACGAAGATTTACCAAGACCTGAAGAAGCTATTTTGGTGTCCATGACTCAAGAAGGATGTGGCCCTGTTTGTGGCTAAGTGTCAAACCTGCGCCTTGGTAAAGGCGGAGTGTCAAAAGCCTGAAGGATTCTTGAAATCCTTGCCTATTCCGGAGTGGAAGTTCGACGACATATCGATGGACTTTGTGCATGGCTTGCCAAGGTCATAGAAGGGGAACGATGCCATCTGGGTGATCATAGACCGGTTAACAAAGGTGTCGCACTTTATTCCGCATAGGAAGGATGACTCAGTGGAAAAACCTGCTAAGCTATATGTGGATAATATAGTCAGATTACACGGTGTGCCGCACAGTATTGTGAGTGACTAGGATGGGCGTTTTACGTCCAACGATTGGAGGTTGGTGCAACAGATGTTGGGGACTAAATTGAAGTTCAGCACAGCCTTTCATCCGCAAACGGATGGGCAAACCGAGATAGTCAACAGAACGTTAAAAGACATGCTCCGCATGTGTGTTCTAGACTTCGGGAAGCATTGGGAAGACCACCTGTATTTGGTTGAGTTTGCGTACAACAGCTACCAGGCGAGTATTCAAATGACACCCTTCGAGGCCCTATATGGTAGGAAGTGTCACACGCCGTTATCGTGGCTGGAAACGGGTTAGGCAAGGTTGTACAAGAAGCAGGAGGTGGAGAGTGCTACTTATTTGGTGCGGATCATTCGAGAGCATTTGCTGATCGCTCAGGACAGGCAAGCTAAGTACTACAATGCCAAACACCAGAACTTGGAGTTCGGGGTCGGCGATTGGGTGTACTTGAAGATAAAGTCGTTCAAGTGTGTTTCGCGGGTGAGACGCTTGAAGAAGCTGAGCCCAAGATACCTTGGACCCTTTGAGATTCTAGAGCGGGTCAGCAAAGCGGCTTATCGTTTGAAGCTATCGGTGGAGTTGAGTGGACTACAAGATGTATTCCACGTCTCTGCATTGCGAAAGGCGGTACAAGAACCTTCGTAGGTGATCGCAGTGGATCTAGTACCGGTGGACGAAGGGTTGACGACTAAGGTCAAGCCCGTTCGTATTGTAGACTTTGAAACTAAGCGACTCCATAACAAGAAGATCTGGATGGTCAAGGTCCGGTGGGACAATTGCGGTTGGGAGGATCTCTCTTGGGAATGAGAGCAAGCTATGCTAGAGGAGTACCCAGAGTTATTCAACTCAGGTACTGCTTAAAGTTTTCCGTTTTCTTTCTTTTAGTAATTTCGTGGGCAAAATTCTTTTAAGAGGGGGAGAGTTGTAATACCCTGAAACTCAAAAGAGGGACGGGTGACGTTTTAAGCCAAGTCTGGGACTTGGAGCAGGTGTCACGGGCGTGTCACGGGCATGACACGGGCGTGTCACGGGCGTGTTCGGCCACAGGTCATGTGGTCGACGTTTTGACGATCGACAATAGTCGAAATGAGGCACACGGACTGGGACACCGGCATGTCCCAAGGCTTGTCACGCTAGGGAGTTTTCTAAGGTATGTACATGGGCCATGACACGGGCACAAACACGGGCATGTCACATATGACACAGGCGTATCGGGTGCCGTGCCTCAGGCCATGTCCTCCTCGGGAAACAAGTGTTGGTAGTTGCACACTGGGCGTGACACGGGTCGTGATACGGCCGTGTCGCATGCGACACGGGCATGCCGGAGGCCGTGTCGAATGCCGTGTGCTGCTTATCGCGTTAGTCGAGACGGAGAATGGGCGACACGGCCCTGGACACGGGCGTGTCGTAGGCCGTGTTCGGCCCAGATTTTGTATTTTTGGCCCCGATCATGGACGTTCGTTTTCTCTTGATGGGATCTGACGGTGGGGAGTTGGTGCTGGCGGTTTAAACCCAGAAATAGGGTTTAAAAGCCCTCAATTCACTTGGGTTCATCTCTCTCTAAGTTCTAGAGAGAAGGGAGAGCAAGGAGGAGGAAGAAGGCCAAGATCCGGTCACCGGTGGAGCTTCATAGCTCCAAATCGCGAGCCGTCTTCGGATCTGCGGAGGCAAGGAGATTTCGGTGCTTTTCATGTGGGTGGATTTCCATGGCACCGAGGAAAAATGCAAGGGTAACGATTCTCATCCTAGGGCATGTGAAGCCCTCTTTTCCTTTGCATAGGAAGCCCTCTCTCACGAGTGAGCGAAGAGTTGAGGCGTTTCTTGGGGTAGATATGTAAAGTCCCCCTTGTGTAGAGTCCGTATGCGTAAACGGGCATAGGCATTATGTGTGAAGCCTATCCGGACAAGTTGGTCTGGATCGGTGATGTTGCATTGCATTTGAACCGGGGAAGACTCTGGGTGTTTGGGCGTTTTCGGGTTTTCTACGTGGTAGATCTCAACAGGGAGCCTTAGAGATTAACTCCAAGGTGCACACGGAAAACTGGGCAAAAGCGTGCTTTGCCAACATGGTGGTCGGGGAGCCAACGTGAACATAACCGGGTTATGTGATTATTGTGGTGGAAACGGGTCTCGGTGAGTCTTGACCTGCGCATATGGCTTAAATTGCCATTGCGGTGTGAGCATGGGTCAGGAGGAACCGTACCCGATCTATGTCGTTCAGTGGAACCGTTGGCATGGATGAGGGTCTTCGGCGGTCTATGACTTAAATTGTCGTGACCAAGGCCAGGAAGGCAAAATGCTCATATGGTTGGCCGTCCAAGGGGCGGTGGTGGAACCGGAACGTCTATGGCTTGAATTGACGTGACATTGGCCGGTCCACCGTGAATGTGCCCTGAGTGCACGGGGCATGCGGCCGTGCGAGCCTGTGCCTGTGATGAAGTGTGTTTACACTACTTTGATGCTTATACTAATAAAGTGCAGGGAAAGAGAATCGCCGCCCTGATTTTGGGGGAGGGATCGTTATAATTTTGTCAGCATAGCTGACCGTTATTTTGTTTACCATCGGGCGGTGGATTGTGGCTTGCAGGTGCTGCGGAGCCGAGCGGGAAATAGCGGGCTAAAGCCCATGTTGCTGTGCCTGCCCTCTAAGGCCTAACTTTTTATGTTTTCCATTTATCTCATGTATGGTCGGCCTGCGTGCCGAGGTTTGAAAGACATGTTTTATTAAGCAAATATTGTAAGGCCTTAAGGCCAGTTGTTGTTTTGTGTATTCAACATTCCTATGTTTTATTTCAGTGGACATTCATGTTAGCAAGGTTCTTAACTGTGCAACTTAATAATTGTTTCCGCAAGGTGCTGTGTAGGACATTGTGATTGGTTGAATGGTTTCAACGCGTAACTAACCGGTCTGTCCGTAGTATATGGCGTCGGGCCCCGGCCGGACCTACTTCTATATGCCATGTGACGGATAGGGGTGTCACACCTTCGACGATCGTCGATCTAAAGAATACGATTGGCGAGCGCAGAATTTGCAACCCGAGCTTGTCACTCCCGTGACCGATGTGTCACGCCCGTGACCTAGGGCGTGACCCCCCTTCGACGATCGTCGATCTCAGGAAGACAATCGGCGAGCTCTGAATTTTCAACACACCTGTCACGCCAGTGACCTACGTGTCACGCCCGTGACAAAGGCCGAAACGTCAGCCAGGCTGGAAATTTCTGTAAGCCAAGCCACAATTAACTCTGATTATGGGAAGTTACACTAGGAGTATTTATGAGTCGTTTTCTTCTCTAATTACTTAATAAAATGAGAAAGTGATGGTCCAATAGGAAATCGCCACCTGGATCAGTCTTTTCACCTTCCACCTTTTCCTCTCCCTCCACCATAACCGAAATATTATTAAGAGAGAGTGCATTCATGGCCATGAATGCTTTACCCTTTCCCCTCCCCACTTGGAGATCTATAAAAGCTCCCTTAGAGAAAGATGTGAAGTTTACACTCTTGACCAAATGGATTTGAGTTATTGTTCTTGCTGTAGGAGAAGTTCGGGAACGCCACCACCGCGCCATGACAATCTGACGTTCATCTCGCCTCCAAACCGCGAACAAGATCCTCCTCTACTTCTTCTCTTATGGGTAGATCTTAGGATCTTAGAAAGGAAGTTCGTGCTCAAAGGAGCCGGACCTATCTCATTTTTTCATGGAAAAACCATGAAAAAAATATTTTTTTCAGGTACGCTAGAAACCGCCACCTCCGGCGGCCAAACCACCGCCGACCGATAGCCATCGCCTCGACGGAGGTGGTGGTGATGGTGGCCGGCCAGGGAAGTGACCAGATGGCCGGTGATAGATCACGGAAGAGCTACAAGAAATATAAGTTTTTCTGAGTTCAGTTTACGGGTTCTGCTCGGTAGGGAAGATGAACAGTAAATTCTATTATTATTCATTTATTAATTATAACGAATTATTATATCCTTTTAAACACACCTTTTGATATTACCAAACGAGGCACTTAAAAGTCGAATTAGGAAAAATGGCCAGTCACAAAAGTTGTAGCCCTTCGAGTGCAGATTACTTTAAAATTGATTTCAACTCATTTGGGTAAGCGGTTTGACTGCAACACCCGTTTTAGTGCGGGCTGTACCTAGAGTTTGGCAGAAACTAAAATGGATACCCACTCTTCGTCCCTTGTCCAAATGACCTGAAATTTTGGCAGAGGGTTACCCTTAGCAATACCTAGAGGAGGTCCAAAAATGGGAATTTGTGGAGATACTTTGCCTAAGGTTTTCATTTTAATTTAATTAAGTTAGAGGAATTTATTTAAATGGTCAAATGACCTCCAAACCCTCCCAATTTATGGTGAGTGGTCCATGGCAACAAAACCTAGCTTTTTACAAAATTTCAACTCATTTGGATGAGTTTTGGATAGGAAGTCACATATTCTTGACTAGGCATTAATTAGGCGTTTTTGAGTAAAAAGTGCACTAAGAGGTTGGAACGGTCAAATCATCTCAACAGAGGCTGATATTTTGACCACTGACATAGAGAGGTTATTATAACCCACTGGAAGAAAATGGTGTGGTTTAGGGTTGGTTTACCCTAGAATCCAAACTCAAACCCTAAATGGAGGGTTTTGAGGGTTTTGAAAAATATGGGGGCAATTGCTCTCATATTACCTTGAAATTTAGTAGAGTTGACATTAGCATAATATAAATCATCTGGATGGAATCTTGGAGGATTTGGAGACAGGTAGATACCTAAAAACCCTAACCTTAGCTTTAGGATAAAATACCAAATAAGTAAAATCTATCACTAAACATTATCTAAAAGCAGTGAAACTCGGGTAGAGTAAGTTTTGGGGCTGTTAGAATCTATAGCAATTTTACTGGAATTTTATAAAGTCTTTTTCTCGCACTTCATTTGTAACGTTTGTTATAGCCCTAACTTATATTTTAATTATTTTAATCTTTCTGTTCATTGAAACCCCATGAAATCTTGGAATTAAGTATTTTAGGTCGGAATGATTGCTCTTGAATTTTTTTATAATTTTTAGTTGAGTAAATCTAGTACTTCCTTCACAAATATTAAAAAGGGGTTTTATGGTTTAAAAATTAATCATGAATGATATTGCTGCTGAAAAATTATGAAACTTGGCCAATGCTATATTTAAGGTTGTATCTGCATAATATAATTAATTTATAATTTTTTAATGAATATTCTCTATACTTGATTCATAAATAATGAAAGATAGAAAATATTACTAAAATAGTTTTAGTACTCTTTTGATGATAGAAAAATTGTGATGCTTTGGATTTACCATTTTGAGATAGCATAATATTTATAATAATTTTGTTGGACATCCTGCATGAGTACTTAGGGCAGTTCATGTTCAAACCGGTAGCCCATAGAATTTTTGAGGAAATTAATTAAATGCCAGATAAATTAGGAAAATTATAGTTTTCTGATTATAGGCTAATCATATCATGATATACCTCCAGTAAATAAGTTAGGGCATTTGGATGAGTATTAAATCATTTCCTAACCGGTTCGACATATAGTTTAGGTTGGTCTGCATATAGCAAATTGTTTAATTGCAATAGGACATGATCTGGGATAGTTGTTGGAGTTAGTCATTTTGTCTTGGTTGATAGTTGTGGATGATTTTGCAATAGAATGATATGAAGAGTAGTGAGAAGTGGTGTTGGCTAGAGTTAAGAGGTGCTCGGGTTCGACGAAAGATCGTCTTTCCCGAAAAGAGGAAGGTTAAAATCACCCTAGGTTAATCTATCGTAATATGATAAAGGAATGGGTAAAGGGAATAAACCAATAACAATAAGTGCCTTGCGAAAGGGAATGATGGGCTTCAGCTACCATCATAGTTCCTAGTGCCCTTTGAGAGCCCTTCACAGGGAATACCGGGGGAAGTCCTGGGTTAACGTAAAATTTAATAACAAACCGAAAAGAGTAACTTAGTAATTAGGATCTCACATTTCACAAACACTATTAGCACAGGAAGATTGTTGGGAGATTCGGCTCAATTGGTTAAGAGACGGACGGAATGGCCGGGGAGCTTCGGCTCGATTGGTTAAGAGACAGACGTTTTGGTCTGGGGAGCTTCCGTTCGGTTTTTGTTTGATTATGATTAAATTTGCATGTGCATAAAAGGAAAGAAAATTAAGGTGGTGGGTCTTCGGTATTGGAGGGTCGATGCACCGACACCAATACGCTGACTCGGCAAGTGTGGTTAGCACTTAGCCAACAGAAGTCCGGTGCGCCAGCCGGCAAGAGTACGCAGGAGTCCGCTTCGTGCACCAAGCGTTGAGGCGTACGATAAGTCTGACCGGTAGTGCTTTACTGGTTTAGAGGTGGGCGAGGCCTAACCCACCGCTTCCGTCTGCCACTACGGAGGTATCCTTTGAGGTAACAGCTCCGAAAGGGGGAACTAAAGGTCTGTGTGCACAGAGTCGGGTGTGTGAGTTGCACTTACATGTTCCATCATACCCACTTGCATGTCATAGCATAATCGATTCATTTAACCCTGATACCTAAAGTATAAGAGGAATGGGACGCTTATACATTAGGACTTGCAAAACGACCCCTTGGTCTATAAGCTTGTGTGGGCAAGTTTATAAATTAAGGTTAAATTCTATATATATATATATATACTGCTGTTTGATAACCGACACCCCAACGTATAAGTGGTATGAGACACTTTATACGATGGGAGCCTTGCAGAAGATCCTTTGGCTTATGCGCTTCCGCACATAAGTTAAGGTTACTTTTCCTACTTCTGTTTCTATCATATTTATTATAGAATTGCTAGATTAGTTCTGCTGCCACCTGTTCTTTTGATTTAATCTCCACCCAGATGTCCTTCCCTTTCTTCCTCTCCGCTCGGTACCTAGGAGCCATGGGGGAAGGGGTAGGGGATGATAAGGCTTAGTCTATATGACTAATGGTTTTCGAACCGCATCATTTTAGGGAATCATGGATCCCAGCACGGGGGAGCAGCCCCAGAGACCGGAGCGCTTGGAGATGGGGCAGTCTAGCTCCGGAGTTCATACAACCGGGACCGTGAGTCTCGACCTTGAGAAGATGTTCTGTTTTTGCTTCTGCATGAGTTATTTGTAGTGAGGACAAGATGTACCGGGCATAAGCCCGTATTTTTAGTACTCTGATATACTATTTTATGGACACTCCCTTCGTGGAGACTTCTTTTTCTATATATATGATTTTCTTGTGGAATTGTTTTTACTTCATTGTGCTACCTTTCTGTGATGGAATATGCCGGCAGAATCGGCGCTTTGTAGTGATGACCCTTCAGGGCGTGAAGGTGTCACCGCAAAGGGGCGGTTCTGGGCCTAAGACCCCGGTGTTTAAAAAGAAAAAAAATGGGGGTCTTACATCCGCTGTGCGTCAGAAGGAAGAAGAACTGCGCGAGCGGGAGAAAGGATTTCACGCGGATTCCGCGGGTTTTGGGTTATGGGATCGATTTTTATAAGAAACTGATAAGAGATCGGACAGCTAGCGTGGCCTTTTATCAAGATCAGTGGCTGATATATTTAGGTGTATTTTTGAACTCACGCTATTTGCAGGCCTTACTATATCTTTTTAATATAGTATAGATAGATAATATTATATAAATATTATATATATAACAAAAATTTAAAATATATTTTATAAATATATATTATATTATATTACATAGGCGTGGGTAGGCTTGCTCATAAAAACCGGGCCCGGGGGGCAGGCCCGGTAAAAGCCCGAGCCCGGGCTAGGCCTGCCCCGGGCCCAGGCCGGGCCATGGGGCCTAATAAGGCCCCAAATCCTGGCATTTGCCTTGCCCAGTACCCGGGCCGGGCCGGGCAAAGCCACTCTAGGCCCGGGCTCATCCCGGATCCGGGCCGGGCAAAGCCCGATTTCTGGGCCCGGGCTAAGCCTGGGGCCGGGCAAAGCCCGACCCCTTATTTCATTAAGCAAAGTAGCAAACCAACGGCTCTAAGAGCCATTGGTTCCTCCAACAGCTCTTAGAGCCGTTTGCTAGGCATGCTGCCAGCCCTATAATAGGGCTGGCAGCATGCTTCTAATATATATTAATATACATGATAATATATTATATTTATATTATATATTATATAATATATATTATATATTATATAATTTAATAATTTAATTTATTGAATTAATAAAATAAAAAATTTTAAATTTTTTTTAAAATCCTATAAAACCCATCCAAACCCCCCACCCCCACTCCCAACTCCAAGTCCCACCACTCCCACCCTAATTTTTTTTACGTCGACAATTCAACATCAACGATGGCGTCTTCATCATCACCGGTCGCGCACGAAGTGGTGGAGCACAAGCATACGACACCGGTTTGGGCATATTTCGACAAAGTGAAAGTCGGCTCCAAGCATAAGGCGAAGTGCAAATAGTGCTTGAAATTGCTTACTTTGAGTGGCAACTCGACACTCGCAAGACACATTTAGTCTTACACTGCCAAACAAGCTCCTCCCGAGTCAAGTCAGGCGCAATTATCTGCATTTGGACAAATATGGACGTACGATCAAGGTCGGCAGTAGGAGCTGTAGGTGAAGAACGTCATCAGACGTGGGTTGCCGTTCAACCACTACGATGATGAGCAAGAAACCGAGTACATCCACCAAGGGCTACAACCCAAATATCATCAAGTAAGACGATCTTCCATTAAACACGACGCACTTAAATATTATTTAGAAGCTAAACAATCTTTAATTAATTATTTTGAAAATTTTGAGGGTCGAGTGAGTTTAACGAGCGACGTTTGGACAAGTAGTATTAAATTAGGATTATCATATATTTTCATCACTTGTCACTGGGTCGATCCAGTTTTTTGGGATCTAAATAAGCGTATAATATATTTTGAAGGTTTCGAAGTCCCGCACACTGGTGTTGCGATTTATCAAATTATTTTAAAATGTTTGCGAGAATTTAAAATAAAAGATAAAATTATGAGTATTTCTTTCGACAACACCACAAATAATTCCACCGCAATTGAGTGGTTAAAATGTGATTTAAAACCTATGTTAAACAGTGTTTTTTTTCATACTCATTGTGCATGTCACGTTTTAAATTTGGTCGTACAAGATAGTTTAACATATATGGAACCGTACAATAATAAAATATGTTTAATGTTATAATTTATTTATAGTTTAAAACAACAACGACAAGATTTTAAAAAATTCGTAAACGCTCAAGGTCAAAAAAATTTTAAACCTTTATTTGACATGCCAATTAGATGGAACTCGACATTTACAATGCTAAAACGAGCGATTCGTCAAAAAACACTACTAATGGAATTTTATACTATATTAAATCAACATGAATTAAGCGAGTTCGATTGGGCTATTTTAGAAAATTATATGGATTTATTAGAAGTTTTTTATACAGCAACAAATTTTCTATCTGACGTATATTATCCTACTAGCCCGCTAGTTATTGAAAATATTGTTAATATTTCTCAAAAATTAAACTATTTTAAGCAACACGCTGGATGGAACCAATTAATAGAAATAATGGAAAACAAAATTTTAAAATATTATAGAGATATCCCAGTAATGTTTTCATGCGCCGCTTCTTTGAATCCTCTTTTTGGCGTAGACGACGTAGAAAATTTTATAGAAGAAATAAATAATAATTTAGGCGTAAATCTTAGTGATTCGGATTTGGATAATCTTAGTATTTTCAATTTTAACACTGTTTTTACTGAATGTTATAATTATTATGATAATTTATACGTATCGCGACACTGAGAGGATGTATCGCAACCAAAAACGAGCGATAGTTTTAAAAATAAAATGTTAGAGTTAGCTTCTCGGGAAAAAGAGCACACCACATCTAATAGTTTAAATGAATTAGGCTTGTACACAAAAACCCAATTTTGTGATTTTATGAGTACAGACGAACTAGAAAATTTCGATATTTTAAAATGGTGGAAAGGTAAAGTAAATACCTATCCTATTATGGCCTACATGGTCCGAGATTTATTAACGGTCCAAGCTAGCACGGTAGCTTCGGAGTCTGCATTTTCTCTTAGTGGAAGGGTGTTGAACGAGCGAAGAAGTCGCCTAAGCGAAAAATCGCTCGAAATCTTAATATGCTACAAGGACTATTTGGATGCGAAGAGGAAGCAGCATATTTCATCGATCGAGGATAGCTCGTCGGACATGGAAGATGAGATGCACGTGATCAACCTAAATTAAAGCTTAAAGTCAAGATGACGAGACAAATTTTTAAAATTTTGAAATTTTTGTAATTTTGCAATACTTTAAATTTTATAATTTTGTAAATTTTGTAATTTTAGATTTTTCAATCAAATGTATCTTTTTCAGTGTATTTATAATTTTGTATACTTTCGTTCAAGTGTTCAACATTAATAAAATTATTATTTTTTCTTTCAAAATAATATTTATTTTTCAGTATTTTTTTAAATTTTTTATTTTAAAAATTAATTTTTTTAAAAATAACCGGGTCCGGCCCCGGGGGCCTTACCACGCCCCCTCCCATTGAAAGTGAGGATAGATACAACTCTAGAGGGGGGGTGAATAGAGTATTCAAAAATTATAACACCCTACTCAACTCCCTTAGAGTTAATTTGCGGAATAAGTTTACAGATATTTGAAACCCTAGAGCCTAATACAAAGTGTAGTGCACAAGAGAGAGCTAACTGTAATTACAGTTAAGCTTGGGTCCTATCACAACAACTAGCAATCCTAGTTATTTCTACTCACAGCCACAGTGCAATAAATTAAATCAGCAACACAGACGACACAAGAAGTTTATAGTGGTTCCCTCTAAATAGGTACGTCCACTCTTCTACCACCCTGGTAGGAATCCACTACAGGTTTTTGTTTAGGTGCCCTGCCACCAATTGATCTGCTTCAAGTAGATCAAGTAGACCCTTTAAGCTTTTGATTAGGAGCTCAAAATCCAACACAGGTTTTTGATCAGGTGCCCTGCCACCAAGGTTCACTTTTGAAGGGAGTAATAACCCTTTGGACAGGAGGTTGAGAGAGTTAAAGTTTCTTCTCTATTGTTAAAATAGATTAGAGAAGTTAGTGGATTGCACAGAGCTGGAAAGCTCTAAAGAATCAAGGCTCCCCCTGGCTTAGAGAATATCCAGGATGGAGTCTTGCTTCAGGGTGCAGGAGCTCTTCTGAACTAAGACAAAGAACTGTCTTTGAGTTCTGAAGGAGAAGCTTGAAGAAGACTCTTGATTTGGAAAAGGTATTCTTATTCAATCAGCTTCCTTTCTTCTTCTTCTTCTAAAAGCCTCTGAGTGAAAGTCTTCATGTGAGCAGGATGAACTCAGGAGGAAGAAGAATGCTGAAGAGATTTGATCTTCTCAGTTGAATGTGAATTTCTGAGAGCTGTAGATCTCTATGCTGCTGAGAGTAAAACTTCTTGTAAGTTGTATATCTGTATCTGTATGTCTGTGTTTATATTCTTTCAAAAAAGAAGCTCTTTATATATGAGCCTTTGCAACGGCTCTAATCTGAGTTTGAACTTTGTCTTCTTCTGGAATCTGCAAACTGGTCTGTAAATAGCACAAAGCAAAATATATCTTGCAAACAGATATCCTATAAAAAGATAAAGCTTTCTAAGAAGCTGCAAATCCAATCTGATAAAAGAGTGCCAGAAAAAGTCACATCAGAAAGAGCTCTTTACGGCCAGAGAAGACTTTCTGAGTCTAACGGCTATAAAGGACAGTCTGGAAGATAAAGCAGAAAATATATTTCAACTAATAAGACAAAACACTTTGTCAGATAAAGATTGACTTATTCATAAAGAAAGGAGCAAAGATTGCCTGGAAATAATAACATAATATCAATGAAATATACTTTAATAAAATATGACAAGCAGATAAGAAATACAAAATATAACTTTACTAAAGGCAGACAAAAAGACGTCGAACGACCCTCGGAGATCGTCGACCGAAGCACAGAGATCGTCGACCTATCAGAACAGATAGTCGAACGACACAGATAGTCGAACTATCAAAGAAGATAGTCGAACTACCACAGCAGATAGTCGACCTATCAGAACAGATAGTCGAGCTATCAGATAGTCGACCTATCAAGACAGATAGTCGAACTATCAAGCAAAACAGATAGTCGACCTATCAAACAGATAGTCGAACTATCAAACAAAACAGATAGTCGACCCATCAAACTGATAGTCTAACTATCAAAGACAAACAGATAGTCGACCTATCAAACAGATAGTCGAGCTATCAGATAGTTGAACTATCCAAGCAGATAGTTGAACTATCAAGAAGAGCAGATAGTCGACCTATCAAACAGATAGTCGAGCTATCAAACACAATAGATAGTCGACCTGTCAAACAGATAGTCGAGCTATTAGATAGTTGAACCATCCAAGAAGATAGTTGAATTATCAAGAGAAGTAGATAGTCGACCTATCAAACAGATAGTCGAACTATCAAACACAGCAGATAGTCGACCTATCAAACAGATAGTCGAACTATCAGATAGTTGAACTATCCAAGCAGATAGTTAAACTATCAAGAGATCTGTCTGGTCAAAAGAAGTCGAGCGGGGTTCGACGATCGACGAGGCAGATACCACAGAACGTCGAGCTAACAAGAGTTGAACTAACTCAGAGATAGACGATCTGCTGACAGACGAACGTCGAACAACTGATAGACGATCGTCGAGCGGCGTTCGACCATAGTCGAACAAAAAACAACTTAACCAAATTTTTCATCTGGATAAGCAATTCTATAACTAAGGGAATCTAACCTATTAGCTAACCTTTGACCATAGATAAATCTTGGGTCAAGAGAATAAAAGAGAAGACTGAACTCAAATCCAAACTATGGTACCAACAATCTCCCCCTATTTGAGTTAAGTCTCTCAACAACAAAACACACAAAACAAACTACTAGAAATAAATAAAATACATGAAGGGAAATATCTAAGTAGCAGAGAGCATCAATCAAACAGACAAATAAATAACAGTCAATCAATGAAATTTAAGAAGCTTCAGAATCTGGTTTAGATACAGAGGAACTAGGAAGGAAAGAAATTTTCCTGAAAGGGTCTAAAGCTTCTTTCTTCGATCGCTTTAGATTTTGCTCTCCAATAATTCTAGATTCTGATGTCCTTGGAGCAACTGCTTCAGGATGCTTTTCCATATATTTTGAAGGGTCAAAGACCTCAGGTCTAACCTGGAATTTATCAAGCTCCTTCTTTCTGAATTTAGACATTGTTGTTAATCCTGTAGTATCTTTTCCTTCAGCTTTGGCTTTTCTAATCTGGGCTGATCCAACTAGTTCAAGAAATCTAGCCATCCTGAAATCAGGATCAAGCTCTTGACTTTCATACACATTTTCACAGGTTAGATCTACAGGATTCATAGCTTTAAATTTAATAGAAAGATCTAACAGGCTTTCAGCCGGCTCTTTATTTTCCTGAATAACTAGAGAAGGAGGAGCAAACTCAGCAAATTTCTTACTTGATTTTTCAGAAAAAATAACTCTTTTACCTTTTGAAACAGTTTTCTTTGCATGATCTGGCTTTGAAGAAGATATGCTCTTGGTTTCTTTGGAAGGAGGAGGAGAAAAGGTTGGTTTCTGATAAACTACCTCCTTCACTTGTTCTCTTGCATCAGTATCATGCCTTTGGTATCCAGATTGGGATCTGCTTTGATATCCCTGATTGCTTTTCTTTTGATGAGATTGGGATGGAGTAAACCTAGCAGACGGGGCAGAAGGATTTGCAGACAAATTGCCAGAAGCTCCTACACTGGGAGGTGGAGGAGGAGGACCTCTAGGGGTCCATTTTGGAGCTGGACTGTCATACCTTTTAGATTTCTTTCTTAACTTTTGCTGATTCTTTGAGAATCCCATCCAATGTTGAAACTCTTTGGACTTGGGATCTATTCCTTTCAAGATATAATAAGGAATATCATTGTCAGGGTTAGGAGGAGGAGGAGCAACAGTTTTTCTTTTCTTTTTGGCAGATTTCTTTCTCTTAGATTCTTCAGAGCCATCAGAATCATCCTCATCCTCAGAGTTTGATGATGGAGGATGATCATAGGGATCAAAAGCTTCTTGCACAGCTTTTTCTTTTTCTTTTAAAGCAGCTTTTTCTTTCTCTTCTTCCAAGGCATCCTGTGCCAGAAGAGTGTCTAGATCCAGTCCTGGGGTGTCATCCCAGACTGTAGATTTTTCTTCCTGAATTTCTGAAACATTCTCTTGTTCAACTATAACTGTCATGGTGACCAGTTCTTCTTGCACAACTATCTGAGCTGGTTGAGCAGACTCAGGATCTTGAACAGCAGGTTCTGGATTAGCTAGAACTTCTAGAGCAGGTTGTTGAACAAGTTCTTGGACAGCTAAAACTTCTTCCATTAAATCTGTAGTATCAGGAACACAGATGTGCTAAATGAAATTGTATCATTCTTTCAAGGTATTCCCATACTAACATGTCAATTATCAAGTCTAGAAAATGAGTGAAAGAATTTCCTTCAGGAGACTCTTCAGAGCATTCTATTTCCCACATGTCATCTAGAAAGGAGATAATGACTCCTTCTAGGAAACGAGCAATAAGGGGAGTAGAAGCTTCTTCGAGACAAGTTTTAAATGCAAATTCTGCTTCCATTATAACATCAGAAGGCTTGAGAGCTGGAGCTGGAACTGCAGAGGATGTTGCAATGACAACTGGAGCTTCTGCTACATCTTGAATCTGAACTTGGGGCTCTGCTAGGCAAGAAATAAGAGGCAGTGCAGAAGCATCTTCCTCGAACATCTCCCCCTGCCTGATTTCAGTAGAAACTGAAGTCAGGCCCCTAACAGAAGATGGCTCAGTAGATTTTGAGATGGCGAGAATGGAAGATGATAATGTAGAGATGGAAGAAACGAGAGGAGCAATTGCTTCTTCAATCATGATTTTGATTGAAGGAGTAATTAACTCCAATATGCTTGAGATGAAGGCTGGGGTGATTTCAAATGATGGTGGGGGAATCACAGTAGAAGGATGAACAGCAGAGATGGTGTACTCCTGATGAGATGGAGAGTGAACTGGAGATAGATGGGTGGATGCAAGAAGATCAATATGATCTTGAAAGTCCACCTAGTGTCAACTATCTTCACCTATGGGGGGGGGATAGGTGTCTTTGCAGCGTATTTGCGGAATTAAGATTTTACCTGCACAAGAAAACAGAACAACCAAGCACAGAAAATACACAGGCAATTTATAGTGGTTCCCCAATTTGGGTACGTCCACTTTCCCCCTTCGACCTATCTCCCAACCAGGGACGACTCGGTCACTTCACCAACAGGATTGAAATCCAATCCTTGCACTAACGGAAGGAACCCTTCCACACGTAGGAGTCAACACTCCCACAACCCGGGTTGCACCCAACCCTTACAACTAGAGACCAATCGGTCCGTTACAAAGAAATTGAAAATAGCTTGTAAGAAATACAAACGACGTTTGGAGACTAAGGTGTCCCTCTTCGTTCGACGACGTGTTCTTGAGGTCAACGAAGAGTCCACAACCCTAGATCTCACTTGGATTGAATCTTCCCGAAACCGGCGGCGGCTTGGAGCGGCGGCAAGGTTCTCGGAATAAGCGGCGGCGACGGAGAGCTGCTGCAGTGCTATCTTGATTCAACCTTCGTAGCAAAGGAAGCAAGGTATTCCAACGGTCACACTAGGATCGGTCGTCTCGATCGATTCGGAAGGGGAAGGATTTTCCCGATCAACGAATCAAGAGACAAGGGATCTCTGGTTAGACGCGTGAGACGCTATGCTAGCCTAAGCTTCTGTCGCCGGAGATCTGGAAGAACTTGAGATCAACAACGACGACAACTGCTCGAACGGAGGAGACGATCGGCGGAGCAAGATCGGGGATTTAGGGCTCGACGGCGGCTCGTCCTTTTTGAATTCGCGTTTATCGTGTTTTTTTTACTGTTCATACATACGGGGTATATATATATTAGGTCAAGAGATGACCGTTGTGGGTCCCACCAAAGTAAAGACCAAAGACCGGTTCAAATAGCTGCAGGTAACGTGGACCGGTCCAGAATTTTCTGAAAATTTGCCAAGTCAAAATCGGCGAGAATCGAAGGTGATTCTCGACGAATCGGCGAGAATCACCTACGATTCTCACCGAATTCTACTTATTGAATTCAGGCAACACAGGTTGTAGGGGCCGGGGAGAATCGGTGGGAATCACTTTTGATTCTCACTGAATCGTCGAGAATGCAAGGTCATTCTCGACGAATCGGCGAGAATCATAATGATTCTCGACGATTCTGCCTTAGATAATTTTCCTGTCTGTATCAAGACAGCCGGCCCAACCCGGCGAGAATCAACTAGTGATTCTCGACGAGTCGGCGAGAATCACCTAGTCATTCTCGACGAATTACACTTAGACGATTTTCGTCTTTCGACCCGTGAGCTAGTCTTTGGCCCATCCTTGCTCCTTGTCTGCTCTTGCTTTATTATAACCCTGTAATTAAAATTAAGTACACCCCAATAGAGAGAGTACACGTAAGCCAACACACTGATCTGCTCAACGAGGGATTACGTTGCACAGACCCGTGTATATTGACCCACTGCACCCTGACATTGGTGTGTACTTAGCATGGAATAACTGCAAGCACAACTAAAAAATATTTCATCAAATACATTGTCTATTTACCTTGGCTTGCACAGGGGCTTCTTCAAATCAGGTACATTGAGGATGCAATACCCAACAATCTCCCCCTATTTGAAGAAGCCTAAACCCTACAAGCTAAGGTGAATAGAGCATATAGGAATGAAAAACCGAAACTTAAAAGTGAGGTGATAGGGATATGCATTACCAGTTACTTGAGAGCAAACTAGAACATTGAGCTACCTTAGCCTTAGCCGAGAGGGTAATCTCCCCCTTTTCAGCTTCTGCAAATCTGGGTCTAGTGCACCTGACACCATGCTCCCCCTCAGTTTGTGCACTTATGTTTTCACTTGAGTTTCTGGCAGATGCTCCCCCTAGATGCACGAGCCAGGAGCGTCTGGAGTCTTCATTCCTCATAGTTGAGCATCCCCAATTCAGTTTTGAAGAGACTGAACTTGGCCTCGTCTAGGGGCTTTGTGAAAATATCTGCAATCTGCTTGTCCGTGGGGACATAGCAGAGAGAGATGTCCTTATTCTCCACGTGCTCCCGAATGAAGTGGTAGCGCACTTCAATATGCTTCGTTCTGCTATGCGATACGGGATTGTTTGTAATAGCAATTGCACTTGAGGAGTCGCAGTACATTGGTACTTCCTTGAACTGGAGATCATAGTCTGCTAACTGGTTCCGTATCCATAGGAGTTGTAACATCCCATTTCCGGCTAGACCCCTAGGAGTCAGATTTGTCGTGACGGAACCCTAGGAAGCCCAAAATTGGAAATAAAGCGACCAGTATTGCGGGTCACGGGTTGGTCACGCCCGTGACCGGCCCGTCACGCCCGTGACCTGGGCGTGTCTACTTCGACGATCGTCGATCTCCACGAGACGATCGTCGAACGCGCTGTCTGGGCATGTCACGCCCGTGACCAAGATGTCACGCCCGTGACTTGGGCGTGACTACTTCGACGATCGTCGATCTCCACGAGACGATCGTCGATCGTGCTGACGGGGCATGTCACGCCCGTGACCAAGGTGTCACGCCCGTGACTAGGGGCGTGACCCCATCGACGATCGTCGATCGCCGTGAGACGATCGTCGAGCTTGCGCCCCGGGCATGTCACGCCCGTGACATGAGTGTCACGCCCGTGACCTAGGGCGTGACCCCATCGACGATCGTCGATCTCAATTCGACGATCGTCGACCTCGAAATCTGCTGTTCGGGCCTGTCACGCCCGTGACCCAAGATGTCACGCCCGTGACCATCCATCGACGATCGTCGATCTCAGTTCGACGATCGTAGAACCCAGAATGGGCTACCCGGGCCTGTCACGCCCGTGACCTATGTGTCACGCCCGTGACATTGGCCGAAACGACAGTTCAGGCCCGAAATAATTCTAACGCGCGTGGAAATAAATGTTGGCTTGGGAAGTTACACCAGGAGTAACTTCAGGCCGTTTTCCTTCTGTAAATAAATAATAAATAAGGAAAGGGTGGTCCAATAGAAAACCGCCAGCTGGATACACCGGTTCAGTTTTCCACCGTTTCTTATCCCTTCACCGTAACCGAAACGTTAAGACATAATGGCGGTTACCATTTCATCTTCCCACTTCCTGAGTTATAAAAGCCCACTTAGGGAAAGAGGAGAGGTTTACACGCTCAAGCAAACGAAGCAGATCCTTGTTCTTGCTGTAAAGAGGAGTTCAGCAACGCCACCACCGCGCCATGGCACCTCGTCGCTCTTTTCGCCTCCAAACCGCGAACAAGGTCCTCCTCTGCTCCTTCTCTTTCATGGGTAGATCTTAGGATTCTTAGGAAGGAGATTCGCGCTCAACAGAGCCGGATCCATCTCTCGTTTTCATGGAAAAACCATGAAAAAGATATTTCGAGTTCGCCGGAAACCGCCACCTCCGGCGGCCAAACCACCGCCGACCGCTAGCCATCGCCTCAACGGAGGTGGTGGTGGTGGTGGCTGGCCAGGGAAGTGACCGGACGGCCGACAACGGATCACGGAATGCTTACAGGAAAAATGATTTTTCCTGTGTCTGGTTTTCGGGTTCATGAAGAAGATGAACAGTAGATTATATTATAATACATAGATTATTATATATTACTTAATGGAAAAATAGGTTATTTGGATATATGTTGAGGCTGCAAAACGAGGCACTTAGAGGCCGATTTAGGAGAAATGACCAGACACAAAAGTTGTAGCCCTCTGGGTCTACTTTAATATAAAATTAATTTTATTCAATTTGGGTGAGTGGTTCGACCACAGCACTCATTTTGGTGGGATCAAGACCTAGACTAACCAGAAATTGAATTGGTTGCCCACGGTTCATAACAGGTCCAAATGACTTGAAATTTGGACTGGAGGTCTATAATATGTATATCGAGAGGCTGTCCAAAAATGAGAATTTTTGGAGAACTTTTGCCTAAAGTTTTTGTAAAAATTTAATAAACAATATAAAGTTAATTAGGAGATGAAATTAAGCCCAAACTCCCCCAAATTTTGGGTGGTGGTCCCTGGCATCAATATTAAGAACTGTACAAAATTTCTACTCGATTGGTCGAGTTTTGAATAGGGAAGTATCAAGTCCTAGATAGGTCTTGGTGAGGGGTACTTTGGGGGAAAGTACGATTGGGGATGGAGTGGACAAATCTCCTCAAAAGAGGCTGATGTTGTTGGCCACTGATTTGTTGGGACTATGTCTACCCTCTTGGGTAACATGGTGTGGCTTAGGGTGGATTTTACCCTAAGAGATTGGCTCAACTCCAACGGGTGGGAGTTTGAGGTTTGTGAAGGACATAGGAGCAAAAGCTCTTGTATGCCCTTGAAATTTGGAGGAGAGGGGGATGATATGATGAAAACCCTCTGGTTGAAATAGTGATGGATTTGGAGATAGTTAGGTACCTCAAAAGTTGAGATGTAGGATTAGGATGGAAACGTAATTTAGTTATTTTAAGCACTAAAGCTAATCCAAAAATTGTGAAACTCGGGAGGAGGGGGTTTTAGGATGTTTTAGACTCATGGTAATTTTTTCTGGAATTTTATGATTAATATATATTATACTTCATGTGTTAAAGGATTATTAGCCCAATTTGTTGTTTTAATTAATTTGAGGCTTTACATTAATTATAATCAGTTAAAATTCTGGATTTAGATCTTGACTTTTAGAGCATTGATCCCTGAATTTTTATAGAATTTTATGTTGAGTAAATCTAGTACTTTATTCACAAATGATAGAAAGGGGCTTTTATGTTTAAAAAATTATTATGGATAAAATGCTTGCTGGAAAATTATGAAACTTAACCAGTGCAAATTTTAGGCCTTATTCATCATGTCATAATTTATTTAGAATTTTTGGAAGAATATTTTCTGTACTTGATTCACAAACTATAGAAATTAGAGATTATTTCCAAAATAGTTTTCAGGTTATTTTGATGATAGAAAATTATGATACTTAGGATTTAGCCTTCTGAGATAGCCTACTAATTACCATAAATTTGCTGGACATCTTGCATGAATAATTAGGATAGTTCATGTTCAAACCGGTGGCCCTTGAGATTTTCGAGGAATTTAATTATATGCCAAATAAATTAAGAAAATTTTCATTCTCTGGATTTAGGTTATTTATACCAAGATAAGCCTCCAGTAAATAGTTTAGGGCATTTGGATGAGTAATGGATCATTGCATAACCGGTTCGACATGTAGCCTAGGTCAGTCTGCATATAGCAGGTTGTGAGATGCAATAGGACACGATCTGAGAAAGTCTTTGAGGTTTAAACATTTTGTCTGGGTGAACAATTGTGGAAGAAATTACATTAGGAAGATATAAAGAGTAGTGAGTAGTGGTGATAGCTAGAGTTAAGAGGTGCTCGGGCTCGACGAAAGATCGTCTTCCCCGAGGAGTGGAAGGTTTAAAAATCACCCTAGGATAGTCTATCGTAATATGAGAAGGGAGTCGGGCTAAGGGAAAACAACCAATAACAATAAGTGCCTTGCGAAAGGGAACTTCGGGCCGTAATGCACCGTCTTGGTTCCTAGTGCCCCTTGAGAGCCCTTCACGGGGTATACCGGGGGCAGTCCTGGGCTAACGTAAACTGCAATAACAAACCGACAAGAATAACTTAGTAACTAGGGCTGCACTCTTCACAACACTGTTGGCACAGGAAGGTTGATGAGAGCTTCGGCTCGGTTGATTTGGAAACGGACGGGATGGTCCGGGGAGCTTCGGCTCGGTTGGTTTGGAGACGGACGTTTTGGTCCGGGGAGCTTCGGCTCGGTTTTGTGTGCTTACGATTTAACTTGCATGTGCATAAAATAGGAAAAGTTAAGGTGGTGGGTCTTTCGATATCGGGGAGTTCGATTGCACCGACACCGATATCGTTGACTCGGCGGGGTGATTAGCACTCCGCCAACAGAAGTCCGGTGCGCCAGCCGGCAAGAGTACGCAGGCGTCCGCTTTGTGCACCAAGCGTTGAGGCGTACGATAGGTCAGACCAGTGTGCTTTACTGGTTTTGGAGGTGGGCGAGGCCCAACCCACCGCTTCCGTTTGCCACTACGGAGGTATCCTGGGAGGTAACGGCTCCGAAAGGGGGAACTAAAGGTCTGTGTGCACAGAGTCGGGTGTGTGAGTTGCACTGCATGACATAACATACCCACCATATAGTTGCATTTCATAATCATTCATAACAACCTTGACACCTAAAGTATAAGTGGAATGGGACGCTTATACATTAGGACCTGCAAAACGACCCCTTGGTCTATAAGCTTGTGTGGGCAAGTTTATAAATCAAAGGTTATTTTCAATATATAATAACCCCTGCTGTTTGATAACCGACACCCCAAGGTATAAGTGGTATGGGACACTTATACGATGGGAGCCTTGTAAAAGATCCCTTTGCTTATGTGTTCTCGCATAAGTGAAGGTTTAAATTCATTTAATTACTTTTCTTACTGCTAGACCTATTACAACAACTTATTAACTGCTCACCTAATACAACTTGCTAGATTAGTCTCCGCTGCCATCTGTTTTCATGTTAATCTCCACCTTCATGTCCTTCCCTTTCTTCCTCTCCGCTCGGTACCTAGGAGCCATGGGGGGAAGGGGTAGGGGATGATAGGGCTTAGTCTTTATGACTAACGGTTTTCGAACCGCATCATTTAGGGGATCGTGGAGCCCAGCATGGAGGAGCAGCCCCAGAGATCGGTGCGCCTACAGATGGGGCAGTCTAGCTCCGGAGTTCACACAGCCGGGACAGTGAGTCTCGATCCTTGAGTAGTTTACTGTTTCGCTTCCGCATGAGAGACTTGTAGTGAGGACATTTTGTACCGGGCGTAAGCCCGTATTTATAGTACTCTGATGTTTCTGTGGACACTCCCTTCGTGGAGCTTACTTATTTATATATGTGGTTTTGTTATTGTGGACTGTTTACTATTACTTCAATGATTGTGCTACTTTTTGTGATCGATTTGGCCGGCAGAATCGGCGCCTTGTGGTGATGACCCTTCAGGACGTGAAGGTGTCACCGCAAAGCGGCGGTTCTGGGCCTAAGACCCCGGTGGTTGAAAAAGAAAAAAAAAGGGGGTCTTACAAGTGGTATCAGAGGAAACATCGATCAGAAGGAAACAGCAGTCCACTAACCCTAGGTCACCCCCCGCTCGAGTTTAGTTTGGGGACAAACTAAGCAGCGGAAGCAGTGGTGTGCCCATATGGGGATCACATATAATTTGTCCACCTTTAGGTAATATTTGAACATTTTCTCAGCGTGTGCTTTTGTTACGCAGCCTCCAGCGCAGCCTACGCCACAGGGCGGAGTTCAGCAGACTCAGGGAGTTGCACCACCTCCACCGGTCCCCACTCCCTTCCTTCAGTCAGATATGGGACAGACCCTGACTGTCATTCTGGAGGCCTTCAGGGCCCAGCAGGTTCCGGTCCCGTAGCCCAATCTGGGGGCCAACTGGCTCAGCATCTTTCGAGGACTGTCTCCCCCGTCCTATTTGGGGACAGAGTCGGTTGTTCGGACGGAGGAATGGCTAGATATCATGTACGAGATGCTGACCGGGATTCGGTGTCCATGGGAGGAGAGGGTGGCTCTGGTTGTCTCCTGCTTGGAGTCCCATGCGAAGAGGTGGTGGAAGACGCTGTTGGACACGACTTTTGCTGATAGGGAGGTTGCGGAGGTCACTTGGGAGGAGTTCAGGGCCGCACTGCTGGAGCATTTCGTTCCGCAGTCGGCTAGGGATGATTTGGAGGAGCGGTTCTTGCAGCTGAAGCAGGGTACTCGGACCGTGGTGGAGTACCATCGAGAGTTTGACCACCTGGCTCGATACGCAGATTCCTACCAGCTGGACGAGGCAGGGTATATCAGGAGGTTCTATAAGGGCCTGCAGGAGGACCTGAGGGAGGCCCTCTTGTTTGTATCTGACGGGCCCATCTCCCGGATTTTGGAGATGGCCAAAAGGATCGAGGCAGATTGGCACACCACCCGGGGCCGGAAGCGGCCAGCAGAGGATCAGGGACGGAGAGGTAGGAATGACCAGCGGCGAGGTGCTGTACCAGAGGGGAGGAGGACAGAGGACCAGCCTCGTCAGGACGTGAGGCCGGAGCCGAGGGAACAGGTGGTATTGGCCCCTCCACCTCTTCGGATGCAGGAGATGCCGAGACCCGGGGGAATGGCGTATCCCCCAGAATGCTTCCTTTGCCATCAGATTGGGCACATACGGAGGAACTGCCCCATGAGGGGGGCACCACCTCCAGCACATCAGGGCGGCCCACCAGCTCAGTATTACGGAGGCCGAGGGCGCGGCCGCGGTCGAGGATACCAGGGGGAAGATCGTAGACAGGGGAGAGAGCAGGTATATGCCTTGGACCTTGCACAGCCGCGGAATCCGGAGCAGGTCATCGCAGGTATGCCGAAATGTTTTCTTTGTTTTCATAGAATTTCCCCTTTAAATTGTTAAACTTAGAACCACACTAGATAGATTAACCAGGAAAGAAAACTTTTTATAGAACCCTGAGATATTTAATCACCCCAGGTATAGTCTTCATCAGTGGCAAGCCTGCCCGCACGCTGTTCGATACTGGAGCTACTCACTCTTTTGTGTCGGAGTCGTTCGTAGAAGGACTGGAAGGTGTGGAGCGGTTCACAGGCTCGAGGATGAGGGTGCGACTACCGGATGGATCAGAGCTCCTTACCACGGATCACTGCAATATGGAGGCAGAGATTGGTGGAAAAGCGTTCGAGGCTCCAGCGACGATTTTGAAGCTGACAGACTACGATCTGATCCTGGGCATGGTATGGCTGCATTGGAACTATGCCCAGATTGACTGCCAGGCAAAGAGGATCACCGTGAGACACGGGGACTCTTTCATTACCATCGAAGGTATAAGACCTGTCTCTCGTATACTCTTATCTTCGGTACAGGCCGTTAAGGCCCATCTGCAGGGAGAGGAGGTCTATCAGATTCTTTTTGAGATGGCGGAAGTCAAGGAGTCGGTGACAGACATCCCGGTGGTGCGAGAGTTCGCAGACATCTTTCCGGAGAAACTGCCAGGACTACCTCCACATCGAGAGCAAGATTTTCAGATACAGCTTGTGCCGGGAGCCAAGCCGGCGTCTAGGGCCCCTTATCGGATGGCCCCAAAGGAGTTGGCAGAGTTTCGGACCCAGTTGCAGGAATTGGTGGAGGCAGGTTTTGTTAGACCGAGTTCCTCGCCATGGGGAGCACCGGTCCTGTTCGTGAAGAATAAGGATGGGACACTCCGCCTGTGCATCGATTATCGAGCACTAAACAGGCTGACCGTCCGGAATACCTATCCGCTCCCACGGATAGACGAATTATTCGACCAGTTGGAGGGGGCCCATTATTTCTCGAAGCTGGATTTGAGATCAGGATACTACCAGCTGCGGATCCAGGAGGAGGACATTCCGAAGACGGCCTTTAGCAGCAGATATGGCCTGTATGAGTTTACCGTGATGCCCTTTGGGCTCACGAATGCTCCGTCGGCATTCATGAGTCTCATGAACCGGGTTTTCGAAGCCTACTTGGATGTGTTCGTCATAGTATTCATAGACGACATCCTGATCTATTCTAGGACGGAGGAGGAGCACACTCGACATCTGGCACTGACCTTGGAGAGGTTGCGGGAGCATCGCCTTTATGCAAAATTCAGCAAGTGTCAGTTCTGGTTGAAGGAGGTGGCCTTCCTAGGTCACATCATCAGCGGAGCCGGGCTAGCGGTAGATCCAGCAAAGATTCGGGCAGTTCGAGATTGGCCGCAGTTGAAAACGGCCACCGATGTACGCAGTTTCTTGGGACTTGCCGGTTACTACCGGAAGTTCGTAGAGGGGTTCTCTCGGATTGCCCTCCCCCTCACATCGTTGACAAAGAAGGAGGCACCTTTTGTTTGGACCCCGCAGTGCCAGGCGGCTTTCCAGGAGCTGAAGGACCGACTCGTCTCGGCCCCCATTCTGGCCCTTCCATCGGGGAAGGAAGGATTTCAGGTGTATACCGACGCATCATACCAGGGAATGGGGGCAGTGCTGATGCAGAACGGACATGTCATAGCATATGCCTCCCGCCAGCTGAAGACCCACGAGAGGAACTACCCGGTGCACGACCTCGAGATGGGAGCGGTCGTTTTTGCTCTAAAGGTCTGGCGTCATTACCTTTATGGAGTCCACTGCGATATCTTCTCCGATCACAAGAACCTGAAATACGTGGACACGCAGAAGGAGCTGAATATCAGGCAGAGGCGCTGGGTGGAGTTCTTAGCAGATTATCAGTATGAGATGCACTACCACCCAGGGAAGGCAAACGTGGTGGCCGACGCGCTGAGTCGGAGAGCGGCCACTTCCGAAGCTGGGCCCCAGGTGATGTCTATGGAGCTAGTCCAGTCATTCAGAGATATGCAGATATCCCTAGTGTCCGAGGATGACCCAGATCTGTATAGGGAGTATCTGGCATCGATAGTGGCCATAGACGATATTCGGGATCGCATTCGGGACGGACAGAGGGCAGATGTGTGGGCAGAGCCGATGTTCCGAGCCTTGGAGGAAGGTTCGACAGGAGATTATTCCCTGAGGGATGGTTTGCTCCACTTCAGAGGCAGAGTATATATACCCGCAGGAGGCCAGATCCGAGAAGACATTTTGACGGAGGCGCATTGCAGCCGGTACTCCGTACACCCGGGGATCACAAAGATGACCGCTGATTTGAAGAGGACGATGTTTTGGCCGGGCATGAAGAAGGACATTACGTACTTCGTGACCCATTGCGAGGCGTGTCAGTTGGTGAAGGCGGAGTGCAGGAACCCCGCAGGGCTATTGCAGCCACTCCCGGTGCCGGAGTGGAAGTTCGACGACATAGCGATGGATTTCATACATGGTCTTCCCCGGTCTCGGACAGGGAACGACTCGATTTGGGTGATTGTCGATCGTTTGACGAAGGTGGCCCGCTTTATACCGATCAGGAAGGATGACTCGGTGGGAGTGCTAGTACGGAAGTTTGTGGAGCAGTATGTCCGATATCATGGCGTGCCCCGGACGATAGTGTCGGACCGCGATGGACGGTTTACATCCAGGGAGTGGCGGTCAGTGCAGGCATATTTGGGCACTCGGTTGACTTTTAGCACGGCCTTCCACCCTCAGACGGATGGGCAGACCGAGCGCACCAACCGGACCTTGGAGGACTTACTACGGCTGTGTATACTAGACCGAGGGGTGCCGTGGGAGAAGATGTTACCGTTGGTTGAGTTCTCCTACAATAATAGCTACCAGTCCAGCATCAGGATGGCGCCTTATGAGGCCTTGTATGGAAGGAAATGTAGGACCCCGCTTTCTTGGGTTCAAGACGAGGATCCGAAGCTGTTGGGATCGGATTTTGTGGAAGATACAGAGGCCCAGGTGAGACTGATCAGAGATAGGATGCTGGAGGCGCAGAGCAGACAAGCAAAATACTATGACGCTCGGCATCGTCAGGTGGAGTTCCGGGTAGGAGATCGAGTGTTCTTGAAGATCCGGCCCATGCACGGAGTCTCACGGGTGCGCGGTCGGAGGAAGAAACTCAGCCCTAGGTACATGGGCCCTTACCGGATCCTGGAGCGGATCGGACCCTTAGCCTACAGGCTAGAGTTGCCACCAGAGCTGGCAGCTCTACACGACGTCTTCCATATCTCTTCGCTGAGAAGGGCTCTACTACGCCCGGAGCAGCGAATTTTGACCACAGAAGGGCCGGTAGCTTCAGACCGATCTGTTCACTTGGAGCCGGTTCGGATCGATGACAAAGGAGTGCGGATCTTGCGCCGCAAGAAGATTCCCTTAGTCAAGGTTTTGTGGAGAAATCACGGTCAGGAGGAGCACACCTGGGAACCGCAGGATCTGATGAGGCAAAGATACCCGGAGTTGTTCAGTCAGGTACATCTCACCACCTCTCGGTATACTATAAACTGCCTTCTTGTTTTGGAATGTTAAGACTAGACAAGGAAAATCTAGGACCTAGGTATGCACACTTAATCAGAATGGTAGGGGCTAATCTTTTGTTTATTGGGGAGATTGTCTTCGTTATCAAACGAACGATCGCCTGAACCCAATAGAAAGATCGAATGGGATGTTACAAGATTAATTCGTTCCGATAGAAATCCCCGTAGGCTCAACCTCAAATTTCGGGGACGAAATTTTTGTTTTGTTTATTGGGATTTGTAACATCCCATTTCCGGCTAGACCCCTAGGAGTCAGATTTGTCGTGACGGAACCCTAGGAAGCCCAAAATTGGAAATAAAGCGACCAGTATTGCGGGTCACGGGTTGGTCACGCCCGTGACCGGCCCGTCACGCCCGTGACCTGGGCGTGTCTACTTCGACGATCGTCGATCTCCACGAGACGATCGTCGAACGCGCTGTCTGGGCATGTCACGCCCGTGACCAAGATGTCACGCCCGTGACTTGGGCGTGACTACTTCGACGATCGTCGATCTCCACGAGACGATCGTCGATCGTGCTGACGGGGCATGTCACGCCCGTGACCAAGGTGTCACGCCCGTGACTAGGGGCGTGACCCCATCGACGATCGTCGATCGCCGTGAGACGATCGTCGAGCTTGCGCCCCGGGCATGTCACGCCCGTGACATGAGTGTCACGCCCGTGACCTAGGGCGTGACCCCATCGACGATCGTCGATCTCAATTCGACGATCGTCGACCTCGAAATCTGCTGTTCGGGCCTGTCACGCCCGTGACCCAAGATGTCACGCCCGTGACCATCCATCGACGATCGTCGATCTCAGTTCGACGATCGTAGAACCCAGAATGGGCTACCCGGGCCTGTCACGCCCGTGACCTATGTGTCACGCCCGTGACATTGGCCGAAACGACAGTTCAGGCCCGAAATAATTCTAACGCGCGTGGAAATAAATGTTGGCTTGGGAAGTTACACCAGGAGTAACTTCAGGCCGTTTTCCTTCTGTAAATAAATAATAAATAAGGAAAGGGTGGTCCAATAGAAAACCGCCAGCTGGATACACCGGTTCAGTTTTCCACCGTTTCTTATCCCTTCACCGTAACCGAAACGTTAAGACATAATGGCGGTTACCATTTCATCTTCCCACTTCCTGAGTTATAAAAGCCCACTTAGGGAAAGAGGAGAGGTTTACACGCTCAAGCAAACGAAGCAGATCCTTGTTCTTGCTGTAAAGAGGAGTTCAGCAACGCCACCACCGCGCCATGGCACCTCGTCGCTCTTTTCGCCTCCAAACCGCGAACAAGGTCCTCCTCTGCTCCTTCTCTTTCATGGGTAGATCTTAGGATTCTTAGGAAGGAGATTCGCGCTCAACAGAGCCGGATCCATCTCTCGTTTTCATGGAAAAACCATGAAAAAGATATTTCGAGTTCGCCGGAAACCGCCACCTCCGGCGGCCAAACCACCGCCGACCGCTAGCCATCGCCTCAACGGAGGTGGTGGTGGTGGTGGCTGGCCAGGGAAGTGACCGGACGGCCGACAACGGATCACGGAATGCTTACAGGAAAAATGATTTTTCCTGTGTCTGGTTTTCGGGTTCATGAAGAAGATGAACAGTAGATTATATTATAATACATAGATTATTATATATTACTTAATGGAAAAATAGGTTATTTGGATATATGTTGAGGCTGCAAAACGAGGCACTTAGAGGCCGATTTAGGAGAAATGACCAGACACAAAAGTTGTAGCCCTCTGGGTCTACTTTAATATAAAATTAATTTTATTCAATTTGGGTGAGTGGTTCGACCACAGCACTCATTTTGGTGGGATCAAGACCTAGACTAACCAGAAATTGAATTGGTTGCCCACGGTTCATAACAGGTCCAAATGACTTGAAATTTGGACTGGAGGTCTATAATATGTATATCGAGAGGCTGTCCAAAAATGAGAATTTTTGGAGAACTTTTGCCTAAAGTTTTTGTAAAAATTTAATAAACAATATAAAGTTAATTAGGAGATGAAATTAAGCCCAAACTCCCCCAAATTTTGGGTGGTGGTCCCTGGCATCAATATTAAGAACTGTACAAAATTTCTACTCGATTGGTCGAGTTTTGAATAGGGAAGTATCAAGTCCTAGATAGGTCTTGGTGAGGGGTACTTTGGGGGAAAGTACGATTGGGGATGGAGTGGACAAATCTCCTCAAAAGAGGCTGATGTTGTTGGCCACTGATTTGTTGGGACTATGTCTACCCTCTTGGGTAACATGGTGTGGCTTAGGGTGGATTTTACCCTAAGAGATTGGCTCAACTCCAACGGGTGGGAGTTTGAGGTTTGTGAAGGACATAGGAGCAAAAGCTCTTGTATGCCCTTGAAATTTGGAGGAGAGGGGGATGATATGATGAAAACCCTCTGGTTGAAATAGTGATGGATTTGGAGATAGTTAGGTACCTCAAAAGTTGAGATGTAGGATTAGGATGGAAACGTAATTTAGTTATTTTAAGCACTAAAGCTAATCCAAAAATTGTGAAACTCGGGAGGAGGGGGTTTTAGGATGTTTTAGACTCATGGTAATTTTTTCTGGAATTTTATGATTAATATATATTATACTTCATGTGTTAAAGGATTATTAGCCCAATTTGTTGTTTTAATTAATTTGAGGCTTTACATTAATTATAATCAGTTAAAATTCTGGATTTAGATCTTGACTTTTAGAGCATTGATCCCTGAATTTTTATAGAATTTTATGTTGAGTAAATCTAGTACTTTATTCACAAATGATAGAAAGGGGCTTTTATGTTTAAAAAATTATTATGGATAAAATGCTTGCTGGAAAATTATGAAACTTAGCCAGTGCAAATTTTAGGCCTTATTCATCATGTCATAATTTATTTAGAATTTTTGGAAGAATATTTTCTGTACTTGATTCACAAACTATAGAAATTAGAGATTATTTCCAAAATAGTTTTCAGGTTATTTTGATGATAGAAAATTATGATACTTAGGATTTAGCCTTCTGAGATAGCCTACTAATTACCATAAATTTGCTGGACATCTTGCATGAATAATTAGGATAGTTCATGTTCAAACCGGTGGCCCTTGAGATTTTCGAGGAATTTAATTATATGCCAAATAAATTAAGAAAATTTTCATTCTCTGGATTTAGGTTATTTATACCAAGATAAGCCTCCAGTAAATAGTTTAGGGCATTTGGATGAGTAATGGATCATTGCATAACCGGTTCGACATGTAGCCTAGGTCGGTCTGCATATAGCAGGTTGTGAGATGCAATAGGACACGATCTGAGAAAGTCTTTGAGGTTTAAACATTTTGTCTGGGTGAACAATTGTGGAAGAAATTACATTAGGAAGATATAAAGAGTAGTGAGTAGTGGTGATAGCTAGAGTTAAGAGGTGCTCGGGCTCGACGAAAGATCGTCTTCCCCGAGGAGTGGAAGGTTTAAAAATCACCCTAGGATAGTCTATCGTAATATGAGAAGGGAGTCGGGCTAAGGGAAAACAACCAATAACAATAAGTGCCTTGCGAAAGGGAACTTCGGGCCGTAATGCACCGTCTTGGTTCCTAGTGCCCCTTGAGAGCCCTTCACGGGGTATACCGGGGGCAGTCCTGGGCTAACGTAAACTGTAATAACAAACCGACAAGAATAACTTAGTAATTAGGGCTGCACTCTTCACAACACTGTTGGCACAGGAAGGTTGATGAGAGCTTCGGCTCGGTTGATTTGGAAACGGACGGGATGGTCCGGGGAGCTTCGGCTCGGTTGGTTTGGAGACGGACGTTTTGGTCCGGGGAGCTTCGGCTCGGTTTTGTGTGCTTACGATTTAACTTGCATGTGCATAAAATAGGAAAAGTTAAGGTGGTGGGTCTTTCGATATCGGGGAGTTCGATTGCACCGACACCGATATCGTTGACTCGGCGGGGTGATTAGCACTCCGCCAACAGAAGTCCGGTGCGCCAGCCGGCAAGAGTACGCAGGCGTCCGCTTTGTGCACCAAGCGTTGAGGCGTACGATAGGTCAGACCAGTGTGCTTTACTGGTTTTGGAGGTGGGCGAGGCCCAACCCACCGCTTCCGTTTGCCACTACGGAGGTATCCTGGGAGGTAACGGCTCCGAAAGGGGGAACTAAAGGTCTGTGTGCACAGAGTCGGGTGTGTGAGTTGCACTGCATGACATAACATACCCACCATATAGTTGCATTTCATAATCATTCATAACAACCTTGACACCTAAAGTATAAGTGGAATGGGACGCTTATACATTAGGACCTGCAAAACGACCCCTTGGTCTATAAGCTTGTGTGGGCAAGTTTATAAATCAAAGGTTATTTTCAATATATAATAACCCCTGCTGTTTGATAACCGACACCCCAAGGTATAAGTGGTATGGGACACTTATACGATGGGAGCCTTGTAAAAGATCCCTTTGCTTATGTGTTCTCGCATAAGTGAAGGTTTAAATTCATTTAATTACTTTTCTTACTGCTAGACCTATTACAACAACTTATTAACTGCTCACCTAATACAACTTGCTAGATTAGTCTCCGCTGCCATCTGTTTTCATGTTAATCTCCACCTTCATGTCCTTCCCTTTCTTCCTCTCCGCTCGGTACCTAGGAGCCATGGGGGGAAGGGGTAGGGGATGATAGGGCTTAGTCTTTATGACTAACGGTTTTCGAACCGCATCATTTAGGGGATCGTGGAGCCCAGCATGGAGGAGCAGCCCCAGAGATCGGTGCGCCTAGAGATGGGGCAGTCTAGCTCCGGAGTTCACACAGCCGGGACAGTGAGTCTCGATCCTTGAGTAGTTTACTGTTTCGCTTCCGCATGAGAGACTTGTAGTGAGGACATTTTGTACCGGGCGTAAGCCCGTATTTATAGTACTCTGATGTTTCTGTGGACACTCCCTTCGTGGAGCTTACTTATTTATATATGTGGTTTTGTTATTGTGGACTGTTTACTATTACTTCAATGATTGTGCTACTTTTTGTGATCGATTTGGCCGGCAGAATCGGCGCCTTGTGGTGATGACCCTTCAGGACGTGAAGGTGTCACCGCAAAGCGGCGGTTCTGGGCCTAAGACCCCGGTGGTTGAAAAAGAAAAAAAAAGGGGGTCTTACAGGAGTTGTGCGCAACAGCTTCCTGCCGAGATGTACTCAGACTCTGCTGTGGAGGTTGCGACACAATTTTGCTTCTTGCTGTTCCAGGAGATAAGCCTTCTTCCGAGGAATTGGCATGTCCCGGAGGTGCTTTTTCTGTCATCCCTACTCCCTGCAAAATCAGCATCTGAAAAACCTATTAGCTCGACATCATTGTTTCTCGGGTACCACAAGCCAAGATTGGGAGTACCTTTAAGGTATCTAAGAATTCGCTTTGCAGCGACATAATGAGATTCCTTAGTGTTCACCTGATATCTGGCACAAACACATGTGGAGAACATGATATCCGGTCTATTGGCAGTAAGGTAGAGCAGGGATCCAATGATGCTTCTGTATTTGGTTTCATCGAAAGGTTTACCTTTCTCATCCTTATCCAGAGACATAGTGGATCCCATTGGAGTCCTCATAGAGGTTGCATTCTCGATTCCGAATTTCTTGAGGAGTTCATTTGTGAATTTCGTCTGAGAGATGAAGATTCCTTCCTCAGACTGTTTCACTTGAAGTCCCAAGAAATACTTCAGCTCCCCCATACTGCTCATTTCAAACTTTCCTTGCATAAGTTTGGAAAATTATTTGCAAAGATTGTTGTCAGTTGAGCCGAATATAATGTCGTCAACATAGATTTGCACCAGCAAAATCTTGCCTTTGACTTCCCTGAGAAACAATGTCTTGTCTATTTTTCCTCTAGAGAACTTGTTCTCAAGAAGAAAACTAGACAATGTCTCATACCAAGCTCGAGGAGCTTGTTTTAAGCCATATAGCGCTTTATTAAGAAAATATACATGATTAGGATAAGTAGGATTGACAAAACCTGGAGGTTGAGCGACGTATACTTCCTCTTTCAAATCTCCATTCAAGAAAGCCGATTTCACGTCCATCTGATAAACTGTGAATCCTTTGTGGGAGGCATAGGCTAGGAATAGCCGTATTGCTTCGAGCCGTGCAACTAGTGCAAACGTCTGGTCAAAATCAATCCCCTCCTCCTGTCGGTAACCTTGAGCCACTAGTCTGGCCTTGTTCTTTATGATGACACCATGTTCATCCAGTTTGTTTCTGAAGATCCACTTGGTGCCAATCAGATTCTGCTTTTGTGGTCTGGGCACAAGCGTCCAAACGTTGCATCTTTCGAACTGATGCAATTCATCTTGCATGGCCAAAATCCATGCAACATCTTTGTTCACCTCGTCGAACTTCTTTGGCTCAACCTGTGACAGGAAGCTAAGATGCAAAATCTCGTTAATAGTACCTCGGCGAGTTCTGACCCCGTCACGAGGATCTCCGATGATCTGATCTCTGGGATGATCCCTCACGTGTCTGAGCTGTAGAAGTCTGGCGTCAGGAGCTTCGACTACTTCTTGGGCATCTCCTTCTTCTAAAGGATTTGCTCCATTTTGATTTTCAACTTCTCCGATCTGCGTAGAAGTGGACACCTTGACGTATGTTGGAGTTGCATCTTTCTCGGGCTCATCCAGTTGCAACCTTTCGAGTCTAGCACCTGCATCTTCAGGAAGACGACTAGAAGTCTTGCAATTAAGCAAACTTCTTTCATCAAATACAACATTTATTGACTCCTCTACCACTAGGGTTTTCTTGTTGAAAACTCTATAAGCCCGGTTGCGGCTACTATAGCCCATGAATATGCCTTCGAAGCATTTTTCACCAAACTTAGTACGCGGGTACTTCCCATTATTCAGTACATAACATTTGCATCCAAAGATCCTCAGGTAAGACATGGTTGGTTTCTTGCCTTTCAGTAGCTCATAGGGAGTCTTACGATGGCTCTTGTTAATCAACGCCCGGTTTTGTACATGACAAGCCGTATTGACAGCCTCGGCCCAGAAGTATTCTGGGAGAGAAGCGTCATTCAACATTGCCGTGCACGCCTCAATGAGTGTTTTGTTTCTCCTCTCCGCCACTCCGTTCTGTTGAGGAGTGCGAGGGGAGGAGAACTCATGAAAGATACCAAGTTCTTCACAGAAATCTGTCATAGCCCCAGACTCAAACTCTGTTCCGTGGTCACTTCTGATTTTGACCACGGAGCAGTTAAGTTCGTTCTGTATCTGCTTGACAAAATTAGTGAAGATGTCAAACGTATCTGACTTGCATTTTAATAAGAACACCCACGTAAACCGAGAGTGATCGTCTACAATTACTAGTGTATACGACTTCCCTCCTAAGCTATGAACTTGCATAGGACAAAACAAGTCCATGTGCAGAAGATAAAGACATCTGGAGGAATCTTTGTCTGGGATGCCCTTAAAGGTAGCCCGAGTCTGCTTGCCCATCTGACATGCAGGACATGGACTATCTTTAATGCACTTAATAATGGGAGCATCCCTTACTAAGTCTTTGGAAAATAGCATATTAATTGTCTTGTAATTAATGTGTGCCAATCTCTTGTGCCATTGTTCGCAAAGGGATGCACTGCCTTTTGCTACTAGGCATACAGGGGTAGAAGAGTCTAAACTAAGGAAATCTAAACAGAAAATATTTCTGCTCCTAATGCCAGTTAATACTGTCTCCGAAGAGGCACATGATATTATCAGGCATTTATCCTTGCAGAACTTAACGTCATATCCTTTATCACATAACTGGCTTACGCTGATCAAGTTATGATTTAACCCTTCAACATAAGCTACGTCAGAGATAGAGAGGATACTGTTGGAAATCATACCGTAACCTCTGGTGACTCCCCGATCAGATCCCCCAAAGATGACTTTGGGTCCATTCTCGACTGGAGAGTACTCCCGCAGCAGGCTTCTAGTCCCAGTCATATGACGGGAGCATCCACTGTCCAAATACCAAATGGGAGTTTTGTTGGCCTTTGGACATTCCTGCAAAACAGAATTAATTTGCCTTAGGAACCCAATCGAACTTGGGTCCTAGATTCCTTGTTAGCATACTCCCCCTCGATTGGTTAGCCCCACGAGCGGTCGGCCTCGCACTGCTAACATAAGGAGTCTCGTTATACCTTGGATTAAACCAACAATCCACGACAAAGTGACCAATTTTGCCACAGCACCAACAGTCAAATCTGTTGTACCTCTTCCTAAGCTCCTGCTTCACCCTGGGAATGGTGGGTACAGCTTGGGCCTTGGATCTGGAGGTGGAGGCATCATAGTGATTACAGTCACATGATTTCTTCACCTTCGGTTCCTTCAGTATAACAGGCTTGGCTTTTGGTGCCTGCTTTCTATTATGGCCGCTAGAGAATTGACCATAATTTCCCAAGTGGATTTCCTCATAAGGTGCCTTGAAGACACTCTCACCGAAATTGCGGGGAAAAGTCCAACCATCATATCGGCTCTTAGGCTTTGCAACCAAGGGCCGGAAATGATGACCAAAGGTTAACTCAAATTCATGTTGGTTGTAGGGAAAACTTGGCTTTCTGAACTCAACAGGACTGAGTGGGGCCTTTCCCTTTTCAGCAGCAGAGGCCTTCTTGGTGGCCTTATTCTTTCTCCGGTTCCTGTTTCTCCTGGATGAGGAACCGGATACCCCTACATGCCCCAAGCCAGCTCCTTTGTCCTGAGCAGAGAAGGTATCAACTAATGGAAGAACAGTTTTTGGCATAGAAAAGCTCTTGACGATCTTCCTTTCTGCCGCAAGTAGTTCTTCCAACTTGACGACTTCCTCCTGCTTGAGATCAAGGAGCTTAAGAGACTCCGAATGCTTTGAAGTTAGTTCTAAGTGCTCATGTCGGAGGGAGATCAAACTGGTGATCTCTTCCCTCAGGGATACACTTTCGCCTTTAAGGAATTTTACTTCCTTCTTCGCAGCCTTCATTCTCTTTCGACATTCCAGGAAAGTATTGAGCAGAAGCTCATACTTATCAAGGAGCTCAGCTTCACGGGCAGAAGAGCTATCCTCAGGTTTATCATCCTGAGACTCAGGGTCAGAGTCAGAGTCAGAGAGAGGGGTGTGAGCTTTTACCTTCCCCGTAAATGGGGGGCAGTCTCCTTCCGAGTCACAGTGACCCATTAGCCCAAAGTAGGCTTCCTCGTCATCGCTATTATCTGAAGTGTCAGATTCACTCAGCGTCTTTGGCTTCTTCGCGATGTAGCTCCTCTCCTTCTTCTTATATTTTGAGGACCTGTGCTCCTCTCCCTTTCCCTTTTCCCTCTTGCCTTGATGGCAGTCGGCCACGACGTGTCCTGGCTTGTTGCAACCAAAGCAAAGAATGTCAGATGAGCGGTGTTTGTTCGGTTTGGATACATACCTGTCAGAAGAATAGTTCTTCTTCTGATCCCTCGAAGAGGAGCCGTTTCTCTTTCTCTGATTCCTCAGTTTGAGGAACTTCTTGAATTCCCTTGTGATAAGGGATAAGTCTTCCTCAGACAATTCTGAGTCGGAGGAGCTTGGCTCCGAGTCTTCCTCATCATCTTTCTTCCACGCACGGGAAGAGACAACACCCTTGCCCTTTCTGAAATGAATGGCTTTCAGGGCCACCGTCTTTTCCTTGGCCGCGGCTTTCTCTGCTTCCTCTTCAGCCTTCCTTGTGCTCAACTGAAGCTCATAGGACATGAGCTTCCCGAACAGAATCTGAGGGTCGGTTTCCGCAAGTCTGCCAAACTCACGGATGGTGCAGATCTTTGTGTCCCATTCCTTAGTGAGGGACCTAAGGAACTTATCATTGAGTTCACCGTCATTGAACACTCTTCCATATCCTTTGAGTGCATTGACGATCTTGAGGAAGTTTTCGAAGGTGACTCCGATCTCCTCCTTTGGCCCTTGTCTGAAGGCCTCATATTTCTGATTGAGGAGGGATCTCTGATCGTCCCTCACTTCATCTGTGCCCTCCATTAGGACAATCAGGCAGCTCCAGAGATCCTTGGCTGTCATGCAGTTGCTGAAGTTCTGCATCATAGAGTCGTCAACTGTGCTCACCAGGATGTTCTGAGCTTTCTTATCAAGTCCGAACAGCACCATTTCGTCCTTGTCCATTTCCGATAGTTTCTTGGGTACTTTCTTGGTAGGATCAATGGTGGAGGCCTTAGTGGGAATGTAAGGTCCCTCCTCCACTATCATGAAGAGCCGGGGGTCGACTGCTTCCATGTAGAATCTGATTCTTTCCTTCCAGATAGGAAAGTTCAGTCTGGTGCATACTGGGATTTTGCCGGAGTGCTTGAGTCCGTCCATGGAAGATGTCTGTCAGCTTCTTGACACTGGTGGCAGGATTCTACTCAAGGTGTGAACCTTTTTGATGAGCAACCTCCCTCTGATACCACTTGAAAGTCCACCTAGTGTCAACTATCTTCACCTATGGGGGGGATAGGTGTCTTTGCAGCGTATTTGCGGAATTAAGATTTTACCTGCACAAGAAAACAGAACAACCAAGCATAGAAAATACACAGGCAATTTATAGTGGTTCCCCAATTTGGGTACGTCCACTTTCCCCCTTCGACCTATCTCCCAACCAGGGACGACTCGGTCACTTCACCAACAGGATTGAAATCCAATCCTTGCACTAACGGAAGGAATCCTTCCACACGTAGGAGTCAACACTCCCACAACCTGGGTTGCACCCAACCCTTACAACTAGAGACCAATCGGTCCGTTACAAGGAAATTGAAAATAGCTTGTAAGAAATACAAACGACGTTTGGAGACTAAGGTGTCCCTCTTCGTTCGACGACGTGTTCTTGAGGTCAACGAAGAGTCCACAACCCTAGATCTCACTTGGATTGAATCTTCTCGAAACCGGCGGCGGCTTGGAGCGGCGGCAAGGTTCTCGGAATAAGCGGCGGCGACGGAGAGCTGCTGCAGTGCTATCTTGATTCAACCTTCGTAGCAAAGGAAGCAAGGTCTTCCAACGGTCACACTAGGATCGGTCGTCTCGATCGATTCGGAAGGGGAAGGATTTTCCCGATCAACGAATCAAGAGACAAGAGATCTCTGGTTAGACGCGTGAGACGCTATGCTAGCCTAAGCTTCTGTCGCCGGAGATCTGGAAGAACTTGAGATCAACAGCGATGACAACTACTCGAACGGTGGAGACGATCGGCGGAGCAAGATCGGGGATTTAGGGCTCGACGGCGGCTCGTCCTTTTTGAATTCGCGTTTATCGTGTTTTTTTTACTGTTCATACATACGGGGTATATATATATATATTAGGTCAAGAGATGACCATTGTGGGTCCCACCAAAGTAAAGACCAAAGACCGGTTCAAACAGCTGCAGGTAACGTGGACCGGTCCAGAATTTTCTGAAAATTTGCCAAGTCAAAATCGGCGAGAATCGAAGGTGATTCTCGACGAATCGGCGAGAATCACCTACGATTCTTGCCGAATTCTACTTAGTGAATTCAGGCAATGCAGGTTGTAGGGGCCGGGGAGAATCGGTGGGAATCACTTTTGATTCTCACCGAATCGTCGAGAATGCAAGGTCATTCTCGACGAATCGGCGAGAATCATAATGATTCTCGACGATTCTGCCTTAGATAATTTTCCTGTCTGTATCAAGACAGCCGGCCCAACCCGGCGAGAATCAACTAGTGATTCTCGACGACTCGTAGAGAATCACTAGTGATTCTCGATGAGTCGGCGAGAATCACCTAGTGATTCTCGACGAATTACACTTAGACGATTTTCGTCTTTCGACCCGTGAGCTGGTCTTTGGCCCATCCTTGCTCCTTGTCTGCTCTTGCTTTATTATAACCCTGTACTTGAAATTAAGTACACCCCAATAGAGAGAGTACACGTAGGCCAACACACTGATCTGCTCAATGAGGGATTACGTTGCACAGACCCGTGTATATTGACCCACTGCACCCTGACATTGGTGTGTACTTAGCATGGAATAACTGCAAGCACAACTAAAAAATATTTCATCAAATACATTGTCTATTTACCTTGGCTTGCACAGGGGCTTCTTCAAATCAGGTACATTGAGGATGCAATACCCAACAGATTTGAATGAGGAATTGGTGACTGAAGAGGAGTGGATAGCTCATAAACCAATAAATCAAAAGTAGAATGAGAGATCCTAGAAAGATGAGGAGGGAGTGGAGATGCTTGTGATGATGCATGGAGAATTGTGGAAGAATCAAGAAGATGAGATGCAGAAGATGGAACTTAAGTAGATGGAACTGAAGTAGATGGTGGCACTTCAGTAGAAGTGGATGGTAATGCAGAAGAAGTGGATGGAACTGAGAGAATGGCTGAGCCTGCTTCTTGAAGGAGGGGAGTGACTGAGGCAGTCCTTGTGCTCTCAGATGCAACTGGAGCTACCCTTGCTGGAGCGGGCTTCAGAAAGCTCCTTTTCCATTTGACAAACAGGGTTGGGTCCATCTTTTTGCTGGCATTGATGGATGTAGAAACTGAAACCAACAAATGGGGATATTTCTCTTTTAGAAATATCCCAAGCACCCTACCCAGGGTGACTTCCTTCTTGCTATTCTTTTTCCTTATCAAATCAAACAAAACTCCTGCCCAGTTAATCTGTTTCTTGTTCACAATGGCACACATCAGGGCAAACTGTTTCCTGGTTATATTATCATGGGCAAAGTGCTTTCCCAGAAGCACTTTTCCCACTAGTTCAGCCAGGAACTTTATCTTCAACGGAAAGTTAACCTTAAGCAGCTTAGAAAGAATGTCGTCGGCATGTCCTAATTTCAGTCAACATTCTCCCAAATTATGGGGTATCTTGCTCATAATCCTCTTCCCCATTCAATAATCCAAAAATATCAATCAAAACGGCGGGAGTCAAAATTACCTCTTCTTCGCCTATCGTTCCAGTCATAGATTCGTCATTGGAGGACGAAGTGAAAGCCCATTCTTTAATCTCTTGAACGTTTATCTTTATTCTTGTGGACATGAAATTTTCCAATCCTTGATCTTTGCAGAGGTTGAGGATTTCCACTATCGCAGACTCACAACAGTTGAAAGAGTCAAAGTCTACGCTAAAACTAGCATCGAACTTCACCACGGACAGGAGGGCTGGAGCAATCGCCATCGAAGGGGTTGGAGAAGGCGAGAGAGACGGCGAAGGCGAAACGGTAGAAATCGCGAGACAGGGAGCAAGCAGAAAGACGGAATGCGAAAAGACGCTCTCCGTCGACGATAAAAAGAACGATCTCTTAACCTAGGTCGACCATCGGTTTTATATTAAAACAGCAATCGTCGATCTATTTTAAAAGATACTGGAGACGATGGTCGAACGGTCGTTCGACGATCGTTCTTGAAGCAGAGTAGTTGATCAATCGTTCGACTATTTCTGTCTTCACAAACAATAAGCTGTCGTCAACCATAGATCGATGATAGGATCGACCTATTCGACGATCTGCGAACGTCGGCCGACGATCTTCAAACAGATAAGCCATCATCAACCATAGGTCGACGATAGGCTTGATCCGATCGACTATCTTCGAACGTCGTTCGACAATCTTCAAACAGGTTTCAACAAAGGCAGACGTCACACTTAGTCTTTTCCATTAATCATGCCTAGTTGAACCAAAAAGAAAAGATGCTTCTGTTCATCTAAAGGCTTGGTGAAAATATCACCTCTCTGAAGGTCAGTGGATATGAACTCAAGGCTGATCTTGTTCTTTTCCACAAAATCTCTCAGGAAATGGTGTCTAATCTCAATGTTCTTGGTTCTAGAGTGGTGCACAGGATTTTGTGCAATGGAGATAGCACTGGTACTGTCACACATGATTTTTGTGTTATTGTGTGTGTACCCATAATCCAAAAGCTGGTTTTGAATCCACAGGATCTGTGAACAACAACTAGCAGCTGCTATATATTCAGCCTCTGCAGTTGAAGTTGAGACAGAAGCCTGCTTCTTACAAAACCAAGAGACCAATCTCTCTCCCAGGAACTGACAAGTTCCTGAGGTACTTTCCTATCAACTCTACAACCAGCATAATCAGAATCAGAGTATCCAACTAACTCAAATTCTGACTCAGCTGGGTACCATAGTCCTAGATTTGGGCATCCCTTCAGGTATCTCAAGATTCTCTTGAGAAGAATCAGATGAGATTCCTTGGGGTTGACCTGGAATCTAGCACATAGGCATGTAGCAAACATTATATCTGGTCTACTTGCAGTTAAATACAATAGGGAACCAACAATGACCCTATATTTCTTTTGATCAACTGGCTTACCCTGATCATCAGAATCTATAACTACATTAGTATCCATAGGTGTATGTATTGCTGAAGCATCAGCCATCCCAAACTTCTTTACCAATTCCTTGGCATATTTGGATTGGGAGATGAAGATGCCATCATCATCTTGCTTTACTTGGAGACCAAGAAAGTAATACAGCTCACCCATACTACTCATCTCAAACTTAGAATGCATCAAGTCAGAGAACTTTTTGCACAGTTTGGGATCAGTGGAACCAAAAATAATATCATCCACATACACTTGAACTAACAGGATTGTGTCCTTGTGGTGCTTGACGAAAAGGGTTTTATCAACTACTCCCCTAACAAAGTTGTGCTCTAACAGGAAACTAGCTAGAGTCTCATACCAGGCTCTGGGTGCTTGTTTAAGTCCATAAAGAGCTTTTTGCAACTTGAAAACATGTGAGGGCTGAGTTGAAGAGACAAACCCAGGAGGTTGTTCAACAAATACCTCTTCCTTTAGCTCACCATTTAGGAAGGCACTCTTGACATCCATCTGAAAGACCTTAAACTTCATATAGGCTGCATAGGCTAGAAAGATCCTTATTGCCTCTAGCCTTGCAACAGGAGCAAAGGTTTGGTCATAATCTATACCTTCCTCCTGTCTGTAGCCCTGAGCTACAAGCCTAACTTTGTTCCTTACAATAATTCCAATTGCATCCAACTTGTTTCTAAACACCCACTTGGTGCCTATGATCAGTTGGCCTTTTGGTCTTGGAACCAAAGTCCATACCTTACATCTTTCAAACTGATTGAGCTCCTCTTGCATAGCAATGATCCAGTGGGGATCTAGCTCAGCATCTTTTATGGTGAGAGGCTCAATCTGTGAAAGGAAACAAGCATGCATCACATTCTGTCTTAATTGATGTCTTGTTTGTACACCAACTGATATGTCTCCAATCACTTGAGATGTAGGATGATCTCTAAGTGTGACAATATCAGCAGGTGGGATGTGATCTTCAGCAATAGTTGAGATTAATTTCTGAGGAGGAATTGGATCAACTATTGGTGGTACAACAACAGCTTCTACAAAGTCTTCATCACTGTCTGAATCAGTGATGTGAAGAGTTGATAGATGGATAATCTCATGAGTGACATCTTTATTAACTTCTGGTACCTGTAATGAACTTGAGGAAGGAGAAGTTTCCTTCTCCTTGTAAAACATCTGAGATTCATCAAAGGACACATGCACAGATTCCTCAATTTTAGAAGTTGATTTATTAAATACCCTATAAGCTTTGCTTACTTGGGAATATCCAAGAAAGATTTCCATTGAAGCTTTTGCTTCAAACTTTCTAAGGTATTCTTTGTTATTATTATGAATATATACTACACAACCAAATACTCTAAAATAATTTATTTTAGGTTTCTTTCCTTTAAGCAACTCATAAGGAGTTTTACACTTAAGCTTGTGTATAAGACTTCTGTTCAGAACATAATTAGCTGTGCTAACAGCTTCTGTCCAATAGGAGAGAGGCATATTAACATCTACCAACAGTGTTCCTACAGCTTCAATCAGGGTTCTATTTTTCCTTTCCACTACCCCATTTTGTTGGGGAGTTCTAGGAGCAGAGAAGCTATGTTTGATACCTTCTTTCTCACAGAATTCTTGCATGAGAAGAGACTCAAACTCAGTACCATGATCACTTCTGATCAAGGCCACATGAGTAGAAAACTCAGTCTACACACAAAGTAGAAAGTCTGTAAGAACCTTGAAGTTATCAGCCTTAGTTCTCAAGAAGAACACCCAAGTGAACCTAGAGAAGTCGTCTACAATTACTAAAGTGTAATACTTCCCTCCTAGACTCTGTACATTTATTGGGCCAAAAAGGTCCAAATGTAATAGATACAGGATTCTAGGTGAATCACTTTTATTTAAAGATTTAAAAGAATTTTTGGTTTGCTTGCCTAATTGACAAGCCTTGCATAGGCTCTCCTTCTTGTAGGGGCAAGAAGGTAAACCTCTAACAAGGTTGTATTTAGATAACCTAGATATGTTCTTGAGGTTAACATGGCTAAGCCTTTTATGCCATAATGTGTTATTATTTGTTACTTCATTAAATAAGCAGATTTCAGAATGGGTTGAATTAAAATCTACTAAATAAATATTACCTTGTCTAATACCTATTAACACAACATTACTATTTAAAGTAATATTACAGAGAGAGTTAGTGAAAGATACCTGATACCCTGCATCACATAACTGACTTATTGAGATAAGATTATGCTTCAGTCCAGTTACATATGCAACCCTCTTGAAAGTTACTGCTCCAATGGTAATCCTACCATATCCTTCTGTTTGACCACAGCTAGAATCCCCAAAGATCACCTTTGGTCCAAGCTTGGCCTTGAATCTTGATAGATTTTCTTTATTTCCTATCATGTATTTGGAACAGCCACTATCCAAATACCATTTGTCTTTAGTATATGGATAGGTCTTCACCTGCAGAATAGACAATTAGACATTGTGGACCCAGGTAACCTTGGGTCCATTATTCTTTACATAATGAAAACTTGAAATGAAGGAATAAGCAGGTTGAGGTTTATAACCTAAGGGGTAAGATCTCCTAGGTGGGATGCTCCATGCAGTTAATGGGTCCACAAACCTAGGGTTTCTATTCATATTAAGGTTTTTAAGGTTCTGGTGGTAATTTTGAAATTCATATTGAAAACATCGATCAGCGTTCGACGATGGATGCTCAGATCATCGAGCTTCGTTCGACCACTGAGCCTGCGATCGTCGAGCAGCGTTCGACGCTTATTATATTTCCTTAAACTTTTGTTTTCTCTTTTCTCTCTTAGCTTTATTTAAGGCTTGATTAACTTGTCTTACTTGCTCAGTGTTCTTTATCCCATCAGCTGAAATAAAGTTCACTGGATTTGAAAGATGATTTTTAAGAATGATTAGGGGTTCACATGATGAAGCTCCTAAGCCTAGCTTATTATTGCCTGACCTAGTGTTTGTCATGCTTGTGATTTCTAGCAACTTAAGGCTTCTACCATTTAATGATTCTTCCAATCTCTTGGACTTTGCTAGTTCATTTTTAATAAACTTTATTTCATCACTAGATTTAGTGAGTTCTGCTTCTAACCTAGCATTTTCAATGGAGATAGATTCTGATTCAGCTAACTTATTTCTAAGTTCCTTAATTTCCTTTTCTGAACTAATTAGATCTAAACAAAGGGATTTAAATTCAGATTTAAATTCAGAAGAAGAAAAATCATATGAAGATAATACCTGATCTTCTGTAGGCATCTCTTCATCATCATCAGAACTCTCTGCAGCTAAGTGATTGCTGCAGGCATCAATAGCCATAAGGCAGATTTCCTTTGCCTTCTTCTCTTCCTCATCCTCACTAGAGCTTGAGGAGGAAGATTCCTCATCTGAATCACTCTAGGTCTCAGCAACAAATCCCTTCTCCTTTTTCTTGTTTTTATAGGAGGAGGACTTGGAGTGTTTCCTGTGATGTTCTTTTTCCTTTCTCTTTTCTTTGCTCTTTTCCTATGGACACTCTGGTAGAATGTGTCCAGGTTTCTTGCAAGCATAACAAATTATTTCTTTAGCAGAAGATCTATCATACCTTGGTTTATCTTCATATCTTGAAGATTTCTTTCTGAAGTCTTTTCTTCCCATCTTGAGAAACCTTTAGGCAAAGAGTGCCATCAGCTCCTCATTAGATTGGCTTCCTTCAGAAGCATCAGCAGCTTTGAGAGTAAGAGTTTGCTCTTTTCTTGCTGGAGTTGGAGTCTTTGCTTCAGCCTCAGCTTCTCTGGTCTTCAGCACTTGCTCAAAAAACTTGAGCTTGCCAAGGAGAGCTTCTGTTGAGATTTCAGTTGTACTTCTGGCCTCCTTGAGAGGCCAAATCCTAAGATCCCATGTGCTGGGGAAGCACATCAGTATCTTATCATTGACCTCTGTCAATGTAATTTCCTTATCAAGAGTTCTCAGCTCATTGATGATTGAGCCGAGTCTGGTGTACATGGCTTCAACTGATTCAGCTTCAGTTTTCTTGAAGTTTTCATACTGGGATATAAGGTTGGACCTTCTGTCCTTCCTTTCATCAGCTAAACCAGCTACAATCTGGTTCAGTGAGTCCCACATGGCTTTTGCAGAGTTGCAATCAGCCACTTTCTGGAAAATTTCATCAAACATAGTCTGAGCCAGAATGTTCATAGCTTTGGCATCAGCTATCTTGGCCTTCTTGTAGGCATCATTGTAATCTGGAGGAGGCACTGCACTTAGATTTGTAGATGTTGTAGTAGTGGTTGTAGCAGGAGGTGTTGGAGGTCCTGTCAAAATAGAGGAGAAGATGTCTTCATCAATAGAGTTCATATATAATCTTATTCTTGCCTTCCAGATGCTAAACTTAGCTAAGTTGCATGCTGGAGGTCTGGTGCTAGAGTAATCCTTGGACTGAGCCATGAAGTGAATATCTATAAGCTTGGTATCTATCAGGAACTTGTGACTCAGGTGTTAGCCTGTACAGTCAGTCAACCTCCCTCTAATACCAATTGAAAGTGAGGATAGATACAACTCTAGAGGGGGGAGGGGTGAATAGAGTATTCAAAAATTATAACACCCTACTCAACTCCCTTAGAGTTAATTTGCGAAATAAGTTTACAGATATTTGAAACCCTAGAGCCTAACACAAAGTGTAGTGCACAAGAGAGAGCTAACTGTAATTACAGTTAAGCTTGGGTCCTATCACAGCAACTAGCAATCCTAGTTATTTCTACTCACAGCCACAGTGCAATAAATTAAATCAGCAACACCGACGACACAAGAAGTTTATAGTGGTTCCCTCTAAATAGGTACATCCACTCTTTTACCACTCTGGTAGGAATCCACTACAGGTTTTTGTTCAGGTGCCCTGCCACCAACTGATCTGCTTCAGGTAGATCAAGTAGACCCTTTGAGCTTTTGATCAGGAGCTCAAAATCCAACATAGGTTTTTGATCAAGTGCCCTGCCACCAAGGTTCACTTTTGAAGGGAGTAATAACCCTTTGTACAGGAGGTTGAGAGAGTAAAAGTTTCTTCTCTATTGTTAAAATAGATTAGAGAAGCTAGTGGATTGTACAGAGCTGGAAAGCTCTAAAGAATCAAGGCTCCCCCTAGCTTAGAGAATATCTAGGAAGGAGTCTTGCTTCAGGGTGCAGGAGATCTTCTGAACTAAGACAAAGAACTGTCTTTGAGTTCTGAAGGAGAAGCTTGAAGAAGACTCTTGATTTGGAAAAGGTGTTCTTCTTCAATCAGCTTCCTTTCTTCTTCTTCTTCTTCTAAAAGCCTCTGAGTGAAAGTCTTCCTGTAAGCAGGATGAACTCAGGAGGAAGAAGAATGCTGAAGAGATTTGATCTTCTCAGTTGAATGTGAATTTTTGAGAGCTGTAGATCTCTATGCTGCTGAGAGTAAAACTTCTTGTAAGTTGTATATCTGTATCTGTATGTCTGTGTGTATATTCTTTCAAAAAAGAAGCTCTTTATATATGAGCCTTTGCAACGGCTCTAATCTGAATTTGAACTTTGTCTTCTTCTAGAATCTGCAAACTGGGCTGCAAATAGCACAAAGCAAAATATATCTTGCAGACAGATATCCTATAAAAAGATAAAGCTTTCTAAGAAGCTGTAAATCCAATCTGATAAAAGAGTGCTAGAAAAAGTCACATCAGAAAGATCTCTTTACGGCCAGAGAAGACTTTCTGAGTCTAATGGCTATAAAGGACAGCTTGGCAGATAAAGCAGAAAATATATTTCAACTAATAAGACAAAACACTTTGTCAGATAAAGATTGACTTATGCATAAAGAAAGGAGCAAAGATTGCCTGAAAATAATATCATACTATCAATGAAATATACTTTAATAAAATATGCCAAGCAGATAAGAAATACAAAATATAACTTTACTAAAGGCAGACAAAAAGACGTCGAACGACCCTCGGAGATCGTAGACCGAAGCACAGAGATCGTCGACCTATCAGAACAGATAGTCGAACGACACAGATAGTCGAACTATCAAAGAAGATAGTCGAACTACCACAGCAGATAGTCGACCTATCAGAACAGATAGTTGAGTTATCAGATAGTCGACCTATCAAGACAGATAGTCAAACTATGAAGCAAAACAGATAGTCGACCTATCAAACAGATAGTCGAACTATCAAACAAAACAGATAGTCGACCTATCAAACAGATAGTCGAACTATCAAAGACAAATAGATAGTCGACCTATCAAACAGATAGTCGAGCTATCAGATAGTTGAACTATCCAAGCAGATAGTTAAACTATCAAGAAGAGCAGATAGTCGACCTATCAAACAGATAGTCGAGCTATCAAACACAACAGATAGTTGACCTATCAAAAAGATAGTCGAGCTATCAGATAGTTGAACCATCCAAGCAGATAGTTGAACTATCAAGAGAAGCAGATAGTCGACCTATCAAACAGATATTTGAACTATCAAACACAGCAGATAGTTGACCTATCAAACAGATAGTCGAACTATCAGATAGTTGAACTATCCAAGCAGATAGTTGAACTATCAAGAGATCTGTCTGGTCAAAAGAAGTCGAGCGGGGTTCGACGATCGACGAGGCAGATACCACAGAACATCGAGCTAACAAGAGTTGAACTAACTCAGAGATAGACGATCTGCTGACAGACGAACGTCGAATAACTGATAGACGATCGTCGAGCGGCGTTCGACCATAGTCGAACAAAAAACAACTTAACCAAATTTCTCATCTGGATAAGCAATTCTACAACTAAGGGAATCTAACCTATTAGCTAACCTTTGACCATAGATAAATCTTGGGTCAAGAGACTAAAAGAGAAGACTGAACTCAAATCCAAACTAGGGTACCAACACTCCCGGAGCCAGATGCCGGCCCGGCCTGGCTATAGTCAGGGCCCGAGTCCGGTTCAGGAAAGCCCGGGCCCGGGAGGCCCGGTTTAGGCCCGGACCCGGGGTGCTTTTTGAACACCACTAGGCGCGGGGGGCGAGCGAAGCCAGCCGGGGGCGGGAGAAGCCCGCCGGGTGCAGGCGAAGCCCGTCGGGGGCGGGCGAATCCCTCCCCCGTGACTGGGTAATGTCGCGCGGGGCGCGAGGGCCGGAGGCCCGTGCCTACCACTCGTATATATATATATATATATGAATAACATATATAAGCTCAAGCCTTTTTAAGTCTAAAAAAGTTTGAGCTGGTTCTCCCATAATATATGTTGAAATTAGACATATAATATATGCATTTTATAGTCAAGAATAAGATCTATAACTTTCATGTTGAACATTCTTTCAAACTTTGCACGGTTAGGCCGGAATCTTGCCCGAAAGCTTGATGGCTCGAAATGAATATAATAATAATAAATTTCAAAATTCGAGTCAGCAACATTTCAGGCCAGATTCCTTCTAAACCATGGAAATTTTGGAAAAATTTTCAACATGAAAGTTGTAGATTTCTTTCTTGGCTACAAAATGCATATATTATTTGTCTAATTCCAACATGTATTGTGGGAGAACCAACGCAAGCTTTTTTAAGCTTAAAAAAGCTTGTGCTTATATATATATATATATATATATATATATATATATATATATATATACTAATATAGGAAAACTACTCTTTGGTGAAACATTGCCTGATGTCTTTATATTGCCCTTATAGTTGTATTCATAATTACACAATTATACTAATCTTTATATTAGTATATTATAAAGACAATATCCTTTTAGGTAATTACACAACTTTATAATATTAAAATACAAAATATAAAAACACTAGATACCATTAACCCATTGTCTCTAGCTAGGAATGACAAGAGAAAAGTTAATGTGTTGGAACACCCTAATTTGGATTTGGGTCAGGATCACTATGTCTTTAAGACTATTAGATAGACCCATCAATGTATAGCTAAGGGTCATATGATGTGCTAAGTCAGAGGCTCTCAGAGATTGAAGAAATCAGCCAAGAGAAATCAGTCAGAGAAGAATTCAAAATTCATCCTAGGCGTCGAGCTCAGATCGATGAGATGAGTTCAGGCGTCGAGCTGAGATCGACGATCTCTAAGCTCAGGTCCACAAGGCGTCGAACTCCGTTCGACGATCTCCGTGCTCAGATTGATGTTTTCTGTCCCAGACCAGCTCCAACATCTCTGAGCTCAGATCGACGATAGTCGAGCTAAGATCGACGATTATCCTGTTAAGATCGACGATTTATGCCATCTCTCTGAACACAAGTTCCTAGACAGATTTTCAGGATATTCTTGGTCCAATCTAAGTGAGCTGTTATATTCCAACACAGCTTTATTATAGGACAATAACAAGAATGCAGTTATAGAGATTATAGCCGTTGGAGTAACTAAGAGGCAGCAGTAATAAATGCAAGAATTCAAATGACCATTGGTCTCCTATCAGAATATATACAAAGTTACAGAGGAACAAGAGAGATATAGAGAATAAGAAGAAGAGAGAGAATAGTGGAGAGAAGAAAGTAGTACAGGAATCAGAGTTCCAGGAAGAACTCAACATCACCTGTACAGCCAGTGCTCTTCTCAGATCTACTATTCCAGGAAGCCTGAAAAGACAACTACTCTACATCAGTCTGAAGGCTTACTGGAAGATCAAAATCATCAAGGCTTCATCATTCACACTCCAAGACAACTCATATTTCAGCATTTGCTGAAATCATCATTTGCTGAAGCAGTCATTCATTGAAGACCTATCACCCTATGCAAAGCTCTCCTTCCTGAACAATTGCAAATCTCAGAGGGAGCTTTGAAAACTTCATCAAAATCCACTCATGCTTCTCATTGATTGTTGAACAGAGAAGACAACATCAACTCTCCCTTCCCTCCTATAAAAGGGTTCTTGAACTCCCTTCAAAAGTTCTGCTTGGTTTCCAAGACCTTATCAAAACTCAGTGGTGGCAAGACACCTGATCAAAAAATCTAGTTTGGTTTTTGAGCACCTTATTAAAAGCTCATTGGTGCCCAGGAAACCTGATCAACTATTCCTGCAGTGGATTCCTACCTAGGGTGGTAGAAGAGTGGACTACCTAAGTTTAGGGGAACCACTATAAAATTCTTGTGTCGTCTGGTTTGCCTTTATTTCTTTTCTTTATTATTCTTGCTGTGTGTTTGCTCTAATCTCTAGGATAGATCTCACTTTCAATTGGTATTAGAGGGAGGTTGGTTATTCAACAACTAGATCTTTACTAGTTTGGTTATTTATACAGGCTAACACCTGAACCAAAAGATCTCTTTTGATCCATCCTATTTAGATTAATCATTTTGTTTTTTTCCATAGGAAGAATATGGAATATTCTAGCACCAGACCTCCTAAGTGCAACATAAACAAATTTGCACTTTGGAAGACAAGAATTAAGTCATTTATGAACAATATTGATGAAGAAATATTTTATGTCATTATGACAGGTCTCCCAACCTCAGCAACTACAACTAAAAGAGTCAGACTAGCTGATGCCAGAGCCATGAATATCCTAGCACAGTCATTATCTTATGACTTGTTCCAGGAAGTTATTGAATGCACAACAGCTAAGGAGATATGGGATTCACTTCATCAAATGGCTTCTAAACCAGTGGATGGAACAACAGAAAGAAGCCACAAAATCCTATTTGAAGAAGGAGAATCAGTATCCCTAGATGTCATTTGGGATGTATCAGATGATGAATCATCATTTGAAGATGAAGAGGAGGAAGCAAGGGCCAAATAATTCTGCTTAATGGTCATCAATACTTCCTGCAGCAGTTTAGAGGCTGAACAAACAGAAGGAAAATCAAAATCTGAAGAGGATCAGGTATTATCTAACTTTGTTTTCAGTTCAGTTAACTTAGAACTTCAATTTTGTTGTCAAGATTCAATAAAACCTGAGGAGGAAACAAAACTTCTCAGAGGAATGTTTTCAGAATATATTCAAAGGAAGAAGAAACATTTTAATCGACGAAATGAGTTCAAATCGTCGAACTCAGTCTGTTTTTTCATAAATTTGATTTATAATTATAAGGATAAACTATTTAAAATATTCTTAAATCCTTTTTCTATTTGGAACAAATTTATTAGGAAATATTTTTTCTTAGGGCTACTTCTATCCTTTTGATATCTTGTTCAAAATTATATTAGGATTTTTGTATGAGAATTCTCTGTCAGATAACTTTATATTTCTTATAGATCTTTTTCTAAATTCATCTAGATTGAGTCCTCTACTCTAGTTACATTGGTCAGTAGTGATCATGATACTGAGTTTCAATCTCTTTTGATGAAAAGAAATTCTATAGGAAGAAAGATATCAGACTTTGGTTTTCAGATTCAGAATCCTAATAAAATTTGCTGGACAAATATCATTTTTTTTGCTAACATATCCTTTTCAAGGAGAGAGCAATCTCTACCATAGCCTTCTGTAGGTACTATTTATAAAAGTTAGCTGGATGACTCAATCAAAATCCTATTTTTACAGTCATCCCAGCCTCCTCTAGTCACAGTTACTGCATCAATATAGGGGGAGTATTGTAAAGCCCGCAACAGTCAGTTTTAACAGCAACAGAAGTCAGCTATGCAAAGCTTCTCTTTTTATATCTTATACTTTGTAAATTTAATTGTAATATTTTTATGTAAATAGTAATCCTAACCCAAATAGGGGGAGATTGTTGGAACACCCTAGTTTGGATTTGGGTCAGGATCACTATGTCTTTAGGACTATTAGATAGACCTATCAATGTATAGCTAAGGGTCATAGGATGTGCTAAGTCAAAGGCTCTTAGAGATTGAAGAAATCAGCCAAGAGAAATCAGTCAGAGAAGAATTCAAAATTCATCCTAGGCGTCGAGCTCAGATCGACGAGATGAGTTCAGGCGTCGAGCTGAGATCGACGATCTCTGAGCTCAGGTCCACGAGGCGTCGAACTCCGTTCGACGATCTCCGTGATCAGATCGACGTTTTCTGTCCCAGACCAGCTCCAACATCTCTGAGCTCAGATCGACGATAGTCGAGCTCAGATTGACGATCATCATATTAAGATCGATGATTTATGCCATCTCTCTGAACACAAGTTCCCAGGCAGATTTTCATGATATTCTTGGTCCAATCTAAGTGAGTTGTTCATATTCCAACACAGCTTTATTACAGGACAGTTACAAGAATGCAGTTATGAAGATTATAGCCGTTGGAGTAACTAAGAGGCAGCAATAATAAATGCAAGAATTCAAATGACCATTGGTCTCCTATCAGAATATATGCAAAGTTACAGAGGAACAAGAGAGATATAGAGAATAAGAAGAAGAGAGAGAATAGTAGAGAGAAGAAAGTAGTAAAGGAATTAGAGTTCTAGGAAGAACTCAACATCACCTGTACAGCCAGTGCTCTTCTCATATCTACTGTTCCAGGAAGCCTGAATAGACAACTACTCTAGATCAGTCTGAAGGCTTACTGGAAGATAACATCATCAAGGCTTCATCATTCAAACTCCAAGACAACTCACATTTCAGTCTTTGCTGAAATCATCATTTGCTGGAGCAGTCATTCATTGAAGACCTATCACCCTATGCAAAGCTCTCCTTCCTGAACAATTGCAAATCTCAGAGGGAGCTTTGACAACATCATCAAAATCCACTTTTGTTTCTCTTTGATTGTTGAACAGAGAAGACAACATCAACTCTCCCTTCCTTCCTGTTAAAGGGTTCTTGAACTCCCTTCAAAAGTTCTGCTTGGTTTCTGAGACCTTATCAAAACTCAGTGGTGGCAAGACACCTGATCGAAAAATCCAGTTTGGTTTTTGAGCACCTTATCAAAAGCTCATTGGTGCCCAGGACACCTGATCAACTCTTCCTGCAGTGGATTCCTACCTAGGGTGGTAGAAGAGTGGACTACCCAAGTTTTGGGGAACCACTATAAAATTCTTGTGTCGTCTGGTTTGCCTTTATTTCTTTTCTTTATTATTCTTGTTGTGTGTTTTCTCTAATATCTAGGATAGATCTCACTTTCATAATGTTTTAACGTTAAAATATAATTTGTTTTACAAAATAAAAATTGTATTCTTGATTTATATTTTTTTATGGTCATTTTGAGTACTCATATGTATATGTTGCGGGTCGGGCGAAGCCCACCGGGAGAGGGCGGAGCCCACCGGGAGCGGGCAAAGCCCGCCGCCGTCTGTCGGGTACTATCACGCGAGGCCATAGGGGAGGGTACTGCCCACGAAAAATATTATCTCCCACGACAAATATCTCCGCTAATGATAAATGTCGCCGCCCACGATAAATGTCGTCGGGGTGCGACATTCGCCGGTGGTGCGATATTTATCGTGGGGACGACATTTGTCGTTGGCGGCGACATTTGTCGTGAGCGGCTACGTGTCGTGGGCGACAACATTTGTCGTGGACAGTACCCACCCTTATGGCCTCGCGCGACTTTACCCGACCGACGGCGGCGGGCTTTGCCTGCTCCCGGCGGGCTCCGCCCGCTCCCGGCTGGCTCCGCCCGACACCCTCAACATATACATATGAGTACTCAAAATGACCGTAAGAAAATATAAATCAAAAATACAATTTTTATTTAGTAAAACAAATTATATTTTAACGTTAAAACATTAATCTTTCTCTTGTCATTCCTAGCTAGAGAATATAGGTTTAGGGTATCTAGTGTTTTTATTTTTTGTATTTTAATATTGTAAAGTTGTGTAATTACCTAAAAGGATATTGTCTTTATAATATACTAATATAAAGTTTGGTTTAGTTATATAATTATGAATACAACTATAAGGGCAATATAGAGACATCAGACAATGTTTCACCAAAGAGTAGTATATATATATATATATACAAATGACAGGCACGGGCCTTCGACTCTGGGGACATTCGGCGGGGGTACCACAATCGGCGGGGTGCGACATTCGGCGGGGTGCGACATTCGTCGGGACGCAACATTCGCCGGGACACGACATTCGCCGGTGGTGCGACATTTGTCGTGGGGACGACATTTGTCGTGGGCGGTGACATTTGTCGTGAGCGGCGACATTTGTCGTGGGCGGCAACATTTGTCGTGGATAGTACCCGCACCTATGGCCTCGCGCGACAGTACCCGACCGACGACGACAGGCTTTGCCCGCTCCCTGCGGGCTCCTCCCGACCCGCAACATATACATATGAATACTCAAAATGACCGTAAAAATATATAAATCAAAATACAATTTTCATTTTTTAAAACAAATTATATTTTAGCGTTAAAACATTAATTCTTCTCTTGTTATTCATAGCTAGAGACAATAGGTTTAGGGTATCTAGTGTTTTTATTTTTTGTATTTTAATATTGTAAAGTTGTGTAATTACTTAAAAGGATATTGTCTTTATAATATACTAATATAAAGTTTTATATAATTGTGTAATTATGAATACTACTATAAGGGCAATATAGGGACATCAGACAATGTTTCCGCAAAGAGTAGTTTTCATATATTAGTAGATATATATATATATATATATATATATATATATATATATATATATATATATATATATCGGCTCACTGCAGGTACGCGCAGCGTGGAATTTGTTTGAAATGCGCTGTTCATTAACCCTCCAATTAATTAATATGGGGAGTTAAAAAACTGCAGGCCAATTAATTAACAGGCCAATTAAAAATCTACTGGCCAATTAATACTATCAAATCACATAAATCTAGCATCTCAAATCACATAAATCTAGCATCTCAAATCACATAAAAAGCTGCAGGCCAATTTAACAATGAAAAAAAACATATATACATCAAGAACCAATATACTCAGGAGTATAACATCCGCTCCGGCCACCATCTCGAAGAAACCGATCTCACACACAAATTTCACCCGCTATCTGCAGCCTGTAACAATATAAAACAACAAATTAATAAATCTTATCAGATGGATTGAAATGATATTTATACGAAAATAACGTACTGATTTAGCAATTACCTTTTTTTTAGGACATGTGGTAGAATAGTGACCTTTATTGCCGCAAGCACCACAAGTTCTTTTCTTCAAATTATTTTGAGAGATCTCAATACTTGAATGCATTCGGGTTGCTATCTTAGGTCTTCCCTTAGTTCGCACTTGTATCGGATCTCTAATTGTAGTAATATCCACTGTAACTGGTTCTTGTTCCATCAAATTATTAGTGGTAGTATCAACTGTTAAACTGAGCTCATCTAATTTACTGTCGATTAAATTGCACACCTCTCTAAATGACTTCTCAGATCTTGACGCCTTCTCAACCAATTTATGACATAAATTTGATAAATCCCATTTCATAATCGGCGTTACTAATTGGACATTGAAGTTGTCTAACGAACCTTTTTCATATGCCACCATATGTCTTACCTGAATTGTCCATCGCTTTATGATATATTTAGATGGCAAAAAAAACATTTGTTTTTTGAAAAACATATGAATAATATGTTTGCATATAAACCCATTTGTTTCAAATTTTGCACATTCGCATAAAATACTATTTGATTCAAAATCCTCATAAACAACCTTATACCATTTGTCAATTGATTCGGAAGATAACCCAACAAGATAAGTGCATGAATTTCAAGAACTTGTCAGCTTTTGGTGGCCGCACTCTAAACTTTGTTTAAATTCATTCTGAAAAAGTTTGAACATTGCTCTGGTATAGAGTTTGCATGTATATATCTCGATATTTGTATTGCTAAGTAGAACTAGTGCAGAATTCAAAGTTTTGTAATCTTCTACTTCCTCTGAATGACGACGCGTCAATAATGCTTTCTCATATTGAACCACAAATTCAGGTAATTGGGTATTTGAATTGACAAAACCATCAAAAAAGGAATTTATGCTCTCACTTCTACCTGTAGAAGTTATTCCAGCGACAAAAATATCTTTCAAATAAATTGGTACCCAATGATGTCTTAGATTCCACATTTTTGATAGTCATTTATTATTTTGCAACTTAAATCCTGTAATTAGTTCTTTCCATAGGACTTCACAATGTTCTATTGTTCTGTTATTATACCATATTTTGTACTCTGATGCAAACTCACATTCTGTATCACGCATATCATAAACATGTTCGATAAGGTGCTTATTGATATTCCATGAACAAAATCGATGTCTAGTGTTTGGAAACACGATTTTAATTGCGTTATACATCGCACGGTCCATATCAGTTATAATAACTTGTGGATGTTTATCAAACATACAGTTCAACCATTGTTTGAATAACCATATAAATGTATCCTCCGTCTCATCTGCTAGCAATGCGCATCCAAACAACATGGATTGTCTATGATGGTTAACCCCCGTAAAAGGTGCGAAAGGCATCATAAGTCTATATGTTTTATAAGTCACATCAAAAACAATAACATCACCAAAAGTTATATAATCATTCTGTGCACGTGAATCGGACCAAAATAATGATCTTAATATCCCATCAGAATCTAACTCCAATGCAAAAAAAAAGTTGGGATCTTTGACCATATGTGCTTGTAGGTATTGTGCAACCAAAACACCTTCTCGACCAATGTTATTTTTTCTTTTGATTCTTAAGTGATCAATAACGTTTTGAGCTGTAATATCTGTATTAACTCCAGTAGCATTCAATGTTTTTGCAATTTTTGATGGACCCAATCCAGCTTCATGTAAGTTATCCATTGCATTCTTGACTATTAAGCTTTTGTGTGCAACTTTATGTGACCGATGTTTTATAGTCCTTCTCAGGATATCTAACTCATGAGTATGCTGTTTTTCAAAACCAGTAACAACCCATTTCTCATCTTTACTTCGCCGAACATCTAATTTAGCCTTACAATCCATCCTAGTGACATACCGTTTCTTTGAAGTTGATGGGTCTTCTGGTGTATACATATTTTTCTTACCGGCTTTATCACATACGTAGTTCTTCCAAATCAGATCTTTAGTAACTTGAGATTTGACACTTGAATTTTTGCTAATTCCAAAACCATGATTACGGGCGTATGCATTGTAAAAAATGTATACATAATCCAAATCCTCAAACTCAAGCCCAATATATGGTTCAAGATTCTTATCATGGATTTTTGGTGAATCATGCAAGCTGTAATTAGTTTTAGATGGACAATCCTTTTCAGAATCAGAAAAATTAGGAGCAGATTCTATGCTCATCATCAAACACTATAATAAACAATAAGAACCATGTTTAGAAATGTTATTAATCAATAGTAGCAGATTATATCAATAGGAAACACATCTAGTAGAAATCGGCTTTAGCATACCTGCAAAACCGCCAGAAATTGGTGAAATTTTTGACTTCTGGAACCTGTCAAGAACTTATAGTTGTCGGATCCCAATCTCCCAATCGGCGAGAACAAGATTAACAGCGAACCTTTCTTGATGGTGTTTCCTCTCCGCACTTCAGCGGCGATCTGCGAGAATGGTTTAGGCGAGTTTCCTCCCCCAGCCCTGATCCCAATCGGCGAGCAGTATGCGCAGCGTTTCCTCCCCCGGCCTGATCCCAGTCGGCGAGAAGTACACGCAGCGTTTCCTCCCCCGGCCTGATCCCGATCGCCTAAACCCTAAAAGAACGATGCAGTCTTCTATCGCGCGTAAATCCCCTTAAACCGCACAACGTGTATATACATATAACTATATATACATATAACTATATATATATATATATATATATATATAAGTGACAGGCATGGGCCTTCGACCCGGGGGCATTTTTTGTGGGTGCGACATATGTCGTGGGTGCGACATATGTCGTGGGTGTGACATAGGTCATGGGTGAGACATATGTCGTGGGTGCGACATATGTCGTGGGTGTGACATATGTTGTGGGGGCGACAGTTCTCGTGGGGGCGACAGTTCTCGTGGGGGCGTCAGTTCTCGTGGGGGCGTCAGTTCTCGTGGGGGCGACACTTGTCGGCATTTGTCGTGGGTGCGACACTTGTCGTGGGTGTGACACTTGTCGTGGGTGCGGCACTTGTCGTGGGTGCGGCACTTGTCGTGGGTGCATCACTTGTCGTGGGTGCGGCATTTGTCAAAGGTGTAACATTTGTCTGTGTGCGGTATTTGTCATGGGTGCGACATTTGTCATGGGTGCGACGATTTTTATGGGGGCGACATTGGTCGTAGGATCGGCTATTGTCAATTAATAATCAATAAATTAATAAGAAAAATACACGCATCACCATGAACTATCAAGGCATGTTAAGCAATAAGATTTTTCGCGCCTTGGATGTATCATATGCCGCATAAGCCATAATCAATTAAATCACTTAAATAACAACATTATCACAATAAATCACCTCCCTCGTACGTTTGCTCCCTAAATATTATTACTTTTGCAAGGAATCCAGGTGCAAAAAGGATCAAAGGAGTAGACAACTATGATTATTATAACATCAACTATGTTTTGTTTTGGCAGTTAAATACTTAATTATCTCCTTCAATTCAACATTGCTATGATTATTATAATGTTTTATTTTTAAACACAAAGTAATCTCATGATTGTTCTGTTGAACAAAAGTGCAGGAGATAAGAGAAGACACCTAAAAAATAAACTTCAAGTTTTGAATGACATGATAAATTGAATCTGGGAAATTTTGTTTGATAAAAACTGTAAATCATGAAAAGAAATATGTGCCAACATGTGTGTGTGCACTGCTAGGTAAAAATATCGATCCCTTTTTGCGTGCCTTCCCACTTGTGAAACAGTTCAACTTCTCAGAATAGATGTAGAGAGGAGAAAACAAACATCCAAAGCAGAAACAAAAATCATGTAAAAAAAACATTTGAAGCACTGAAAGAATATGAAAAACAGATTAAAAAATCCCATCAAGGCTTACTTGTGCTAGAGTTGTCTAGTGCTCAAAATGGAAGATTAGAGTTGTCGCTGCTGGATCGATCAATGTTCTGCCACAGGATAGATCAATGGATTTAGTGTAAAATTTGTTTTATCGGAGAAATGAGGTGGAATGGGAGAAGAGAGGATGGAAGATTAGAGTTTCCGCTACAGGATCGATCAATGTTATGCTACATGATCGATCAATGGATTTAGTGTAAAAATTGTTTTATCGGAGGAATGGGGTGGAATGGGAGAAGAGAGGCATACCTAAAGGGCAGGGTGCGTAAAGCCCTTGACAAAATGTACAGCAGAAGACCAACAGAAAGAAATCACAAAGTTGGAGATATCTTCAGAAGTGTTGCGGTCGTTTTTAACTTACAATTTTTTATCTAAGTACATTTATGTCGTTCCCATTTTAGATTTCGTTTGTGATTTTCAACAGTTTGTGATTAGGATTTTGTTACAGTTTTTGATTTCGTTACTGTTTTCGTTTTGTGATTTAGGGTGTTTAACTTACAGTTTTGTCCTCCTGGTACCAACATATAACAATTAGATATATAACAATTTGCAAGATTTATAAGCAATTTTTTTAAAAAAATAATTATACATTACTGATGGAAAATCCCTAGAGTTGAACCTGCATTTGAAAGAGATGCAAAATCCCCAAACCTGTAAATCGAAAGAAATCAAGAGAAGAGACGCCCTCCAAAGATCGACGTTCATCAGGTTCATATACAATCATAAGCGCAGGTTCATATACAATCATAACTCTAGGTATTTGAAAGAGATGCAAAATCACAAAAAAGGGAAATGTGAATCGAAATCCCAATCGAATTCAGAAATGGAGAGAAGAAATCAAGAGAAATCGAGAAAGAGGGGAGTGTAGGAGTTTTTTTACCGATAATGTTAGTGCCCGCTTGAACAGAAGTTGGGTGTATTTTTAGATCTGGAAATGGAGATCTATGAATGAGTGAAGAGCAATAGGGGACAAATATGCAAGAGCAACAGGAAACAATAAAGGAAGTTGAATTAGAATACCTGGCGTTGTTGATGCTGCTTCAAAGGGCATGAGAGGGACAAACTGTTGGAAGAACCCTGGAGGAGTTTATTGCATAGAGAGGTGGTCGATGCAGTTTTTTCGCAGGAAAGAGATTGCCAATGTTCTATATTGGGGTGGGAGGATAGTGGCGAGTGGAAGGCACTGCGATGAAGAGCGAAGGGTTGGAGGAAGAGCAGGGGAGGCGCAATCGGACAACGAAGTGGCTCTTCTGTACTCTGGCGATGCCCTAGATGATTTGCAGAGGAGGAGATGTCGCGGAATGAAGAGCGGCGCTGTTAGAGATGGAAATGGCGAGGGTTTTGTTTCCAACGAGTTTTATTTAATCAAGCAAATATTTTTTAGTTGAACGACTATGATGTATTTCATGTCTTATTTACCTTGTCATGGAACATAAAATGATACTTCTTTTTAATATAGTATATATATATATATATATATATATATATATATATATATATATATATATATATCGGAATAACATATATAAGCTCAAGCTTTTTTAAACGTAAAAAAGCTTGAGCTGATTCTCCCACAATACATGTCGAAATTAGGCAAATGATATATGTATTTTGTAGCCAAGAATGAGATCTACAACTTTCATGTTGAACATTCTTTGAAATCTACACGGTTTGGCCAGAATCTCGCCCGAAATATTGTTGGATCAAAATGAATATAATAATAAATTTTAAAATTCTAGCCAGCAACCTTTCGGGCAAGATTCCGGCTAAACCATGTATATTTTGGAAATATGTTCAACATGAAAATTATAGATCTCATTCTTGACTATAAAATGCATATATTATTTATCTAATTCCGACATATATTATGAGAGAACCAGCTCAAGCTTTTTTAGGCTTAAAAAAGCTTGAGCTTATATATTCCAAACCATATATATATATATATATACACACCATATTGAAAGAAGTATGAAATTCATGAAATATAAATTCATTCAAAATATTTCAGCCATTGGATCTGTAAGTTTTATTTATTAGCTGTCAGATCGTATATGCTAGACAAAACTCAAAAATACTAGACACCCTACAGCTAGAACCAGTGAAAGATGAGAGAGAGAAAAAAAGGGAGGGAGAGGAAAGTAGAGAGAGGAGTGAGGGGGATGGATGATTGGACTCCTCCAGCAAGTACGTAGCCTTTAAATTTATGATGATCGATAAGACTTAATAGTTAATACTCTACACACATAATAATAAACAAGTGAACTCTTGCAATTATCACAAATTTCAAAATTGCTGATTACTGTCGTCTTTCGTACCGTTGACAAAAGTCCTCATAGACCTGTGCTTTTATCTGCCGAGCCTCGACCCCAGCGCCCAGCGGTATTAAAATGAAAGAGAGACGGGCGGGGAGAGAGAGGCAAATCCCACCGTCGCCCGACAAAGCCCGCCATTGCCCGAAAAATCCCGTCGTCGGCCCATCGCTGAACGAAGCCCACCGTCGCCAGCCGGGTACTGTCGCATTTGGCCATAGGGGCGGAGCCCCATGTCGGGCACTCGTATTATATATTTATATATTAATTATTAATAGTTATATAATCTATAATTTAAAAATAAATAATTAGAAAAGCTTGCAAGCTTGCTTGCATGCTCGTGAACAGAGCTTACAAGTCTCGAGATCGACGAGCCCGAGCTCGAGCTCGATATGCCTGAGCTCGAGTCGAGTTTTTTTGAGCTCTCGTGTCGAGCCATCGATCCTGCTCAACTCAACTTGCACCCCTAACTTAGACAACCAACTACATCTTTGTTAGGGGAAAACATCGCAAATCAAGTGGACATAGGCGGGGAACTCTCACAAATCGTCTCTATAAAGGAAGTGCAATTGTAAAAGAACACATTTATTTCCGACCCAAGTCCGCTTATTTATAGATAAGATCAACCGACTCCACACGTGGTAAATAAATCAGCGAGGCCAATCAAGATCTTGCCTCACCAGCGAGCTCCCAGCCTTTATGAACTCATTTCTACCCTCTTTAGTGTGACCTGGGTTGCATCCACCTAATTTCACCAATAAATGATCTTGACATCAAAGCAAATGAAAAGAATTCACATCATTCAACAACAAAAATGGCAACACCAGTTTTGAGGCCAAACTCAATGCCCCGGACGGACCGGAACACTCGGACCATCATAGCTCACGAAGCGGTCGAGCGCGCACACAACCAATTAGAGATAGAGATTGCACACAATGTTTTTACGTGGAAAAACCCCTCAACTTGGTAAAAAAAACCAAGCGATCGGGCCTGTGTCGGTCAAATTCCATTATTTGCTTGCAGTTACAATTTTCTCGGAGAATTGAGAGTGACAGGTCACTGCTCGTTATACTTTGAAAATGAGAGAGTGAGGCTTAGGCTCACACGACGGGCAAAAGGATGCTCCTCCTGCAAGTATGCAGCCTTTAAATTTATGCTGATCGATAAGCCTTAATAGTTAATACTCTACACACATAATAATAAATAGGTGAACGCTTGCAATTATCACAAATTTCAAAATTGCTATGATTACTGCCGTCTTTCGTACCATTGACAAAAGTCCTCATAGGCCCGTGCTTTTCTCTCCCGAGCCTCGACTGCACCAATTGAAGGATCAAGCGCATACACAACTGCACCAAAAGCCCGGACTGTTGGAGAGGGCGCTACTTAATTTCTTAAATAAGTAGCAAAGCGTCACGGGTCAAGTGAAGGAACGCCGGACCCAACAATCCCCCCGGCATCCAGCACAACCCGTCGGCTCAGAGGTGGGGTTACCACATGGCCCACATGGCTCAGAGGTGGGGTTACAACATGTCAACGGTTTGCCACACCCGCCAGACCCACACAGGTAGAAGGGAAAAATCAGGATTTAATAGCGCCCCCCGGTCTTGAACCCGTAACCTCCCTCTGATACTAATTGAAGGATCAACCACATACCCAACTGCACCGAAAGCCCTGACTGTTCGAGAGGGCGCTACTTAATTTCTTAAATAAGTAGCAAAACGCCACGGGTCAAGTGAAGGAACACCGGACCCAACAATCCCCCCACCCCCCCGGCGTCCAGCACAACCCGTCGGCTCAGAGGTGGGGTTACCACATGGCCCACATGGCTCAGAGGTGGGGTTACCAAATGTCCACGGTTTGCCTGACCTGCCAGACCCACACAGGTATAAGGGAAAAATCAGGATTTAATAGCGCCCCCTCGGTCTTGAACCTGTAACCTCCCTCTGATACCAATTAAAGGATCAAGCGCATACCCAACTGCACCAAAAGCCCGGACTGTTGGAGAGGGCGCTACTTAATTTCTTAAATAAGTAGCAAAGCTCCACGGGTCAAGTGAAGGAACGCCGGACCCAACACACAGCGCTCAGCGATATTAAAATGAAAGAGAGACGGGCGGGGAGAGAGAGGCAATGCCCGCCATCGTACGACAAAGCCTGTTATCGCCCGACAAATCCCGTCGTTGGCTCGTTGCTAGACGAAGCCCACCATCGCCGGCCGGGTACTGTCGTGTTTGGCCATAGGGGTGGATCCCCGTGTCGTGCACTCGTAGATATATATATATACACGAGCTTCTTCGCACAGGCTACGCCCGTGCTCGAAGCTCTCGGGCGGCCTTCGGCCGCATTCAGGCGGGCTTCGCCCGTGCTCGATGCGTCGTTGCTGGTTGCGCCCTCCTATGAGCGGGCTGCGCAAGCACCCGAAATCTTTTTTTTTCAAAACATAGTACTTAAAATGACCGTAAAAAAATATGAATTATTATTCATATTTTTATTTTATAAAATTTTGCAAATTTTAATCTATAAAAATAATTTTTTACTCCTCTCTCCCCCTCCTTTTATCACTCCACCCTCTCTCTCTCCTTCTCTCTCCTCTCTCCCGCCCCCTCTCTCTCTCCCTCTCCCTCTTCCCTCTATCTCCAAATCCCCCCATGTTCTCTCTCATGATCCAATGACCAATGTTCATTCAATGGTGTGCGTCCAAATATCTATATTCTCTTATATATATAAGATATACTATATTAAAAAGATATATCAGAGTCTGCCAATAGCGTGAGTTCATAAATACACAGAAAAATACGAACCATTGATTCTTGATCTTCAAATTTCTGTCCATCGGATCTACACCAATGCCTTATAAAACCTACAAAAAATGAACCCTAATCCCGCTTAATCCAAAAAAACCCGCACTCCTTCCTCCTTCCCAGGCACGGCGGAGCACCTTCTTCCCGACTATGCGACATTTTTCTCGGTGCCTCACTTCGCGACATTTTTCTCGGTGCCGCAGTTCCTCCAACCGCTGCCGAACACCTCTTCAGGGGCCATCCTGCCACCGCTATCATCCACGACAGTTTCCTTTCCGGCAGTCGCCGCACTGCCGAACTTCTTCTTCCCAACTGTGAGAAAACAATCCTCTTCTCTCCATTGATCTCTTATAATACTCGCTGGTTTCGAATAGATTTCCTGTCCATCAGATCGTATACCAATGCCTTCCTCCTTCCCAAGCACTTCTGCAGATCTTTACCATTTCTAACCACGCCCTAAAAATTATTTTGCAGGTTTCACGCATTCCACACTCTGTATTCTTCCAGGTATTCTCTAACGTTCTTCCCCACTCAACATTTTAACAGGAAATCCCTAACGATTTCCTTCTTCGTGTTTATTTCCAGAAAACTAATCTCCACCAATATTCACAGATCACATAACTTTCTCACCGGGCCAGGAAAAAAAACCAAGGCATTCTCACTGTTCCAGGTATTCTCACTTCTCTTCTCCAGTTATTCAAACATGTTTTTTCGATCTACATTTTAGACAAAATTAATTCTGCAAAACATATCTGCGTTTGTTGTTCTCTCATACTTGTACATTACATGTTTTACAAAATAATATATATGCTACAACCTCCTCACTGTTCAGACGTTGTTCAGATGTTTGACTCAAATAGATGATTGTTTCGCTCAAATAGATGATTGTTTCACATGTTGTTTGACTCAAATAGATGAAGTTGTTAATTTTTTGGCCAAATTGTGTTTGATATTTTTAGGACATTTTTTGTTGATGATGAATTTTGAAGTAGATGTTTATTTGTAATGGTTGGATATGTCTGTTTGTCAAGTCCTGATGATGATATTTGTTTCGATTATACCAAGACGACCAATAGTTTTAAATAATCGCTCATTTGTAGTTTATCAAAACCGCAGGGCTACAGTTTCTCAAAATTGTATCCAAAAGTTTTGATAAATTGTGCCTGACAATTTATACGCATTGCTGAGAAATGAGGTCTACATGAAGAAGACAATAGCATCAGAAAATGCTTAGCGGAAGCAAGAAATTTTAGAATGCCAACGACACTGCGAAGATTATTTGCAACAATTTTATTGTACTATCAACCGATCAGGGTAAGAACCCTATGAGATGAAAACCATGTTGCGATGATCGAAGATTACGGTAGTACAAGCACCGTAAATAGTGAATTCTTAATAAACAGATTAATGTCGCTCTCAAATTTCACAAATGTCGCACCCAGGACAAATATCGCACCCACGACAAATGTCGCACCCACGACAAATGTCGCACCCACGACATATGTCGCCCCCACGACATATGTCGCCCCCACGACATATGTCGCCCCCACGACATATGTTGCACCCACGACAAATGAACCCCCCACGACAAATGTCGCCCCCACGATATATGTCGCCCCCACGACATATGTCGCACCCACGACATATGTCGCACCCACAACATATGTCGCACCCACGACATATGTCGCACCCACGACATATGTCGCACCCACGACATATGTCGTGGGTGCGACATATGTCGCACCCACGACATATGTCGCACCCACGACATATGTCGCACCCACGACAAATGCCCCCAGAGCCAAAGGCCCGTGTCTATCACTTGTTTGTGTGTGTGTGTATTTGTATATATAGACACCATCAAAGTAATCAAAGCCCTTGAGTTTATTTTAAGACAAGACGTTTTAAATAAAAAATTAAATTAATTTTTTAAACGATATTTATTACAAATAACACTATTTAAGAACTGCACAAAATAACTTTAATGTATAGAAGAGTGACAATACACTATGAGGGTGGATATCTATACAATTTAGGTAGGGCGCATGCCCCGGGTGCAGTGCGCTATATTGACAGTGATGCTCCTACAAAATCAAATTTTATCACACATGAAGTAGCGCCTGGATTTTTTTGCTGCCTCACATTGCCCACATGAGACACAATCTATACAATATAATCTAGTTTTACTAAGATGTTTAATTTATCATTAAACCATCAAAATAATTGTACCCTATATATATATTTACATATATTTATTTTTTTAATAAAAATTAAATTAATTATTTAAACAATGTTTTATTATAAAAATTAAATTGATATTTTAACAAAGATAGTGCTTATGCCAGAAATCAAGAGTGTTTCATCAAAAATATGTAACAATTACATTAAATAAGTATTTGACAATATTACTACTGTCAAATAGTATGAAATAAAGATATCATAGTGGTATTATAGGTACCTCACGCTGTCTATAAGATGCGTGGCTGATAGATGATATTGTCGGGTCGTCATACAAAGTTTATATAATTTTTTGCTTATATACATTATGATGTAATACTATAAATAATAGTTGTAAATAAAATTATAATTAGGATAGAAAATTAACAAGATAAAATCGTAAAAAAATGAAAAGAAAATAACTATATTCTATAAAACAACTATATTCTGTAAATTGTAATGCCAAGCAATTGGTTTTGATGGGATCATCATCCGCACATGCGATGCAGCAGGATTTGGAGTAAGAGAGAGAGAGGGAGAGAGAAGCACATGCAACCGAAAGGCTGCAACTAACCAAGCATTATATGCATGTGAGGGAAAAGCCGCACTGCTCCTCCTCCCACGGCAGTTGAGGAATTAGGTGTGGCAGTTAAAAAGGGAACCGCTTTCTTGTATTGGCCTGACCGGCTGAGTCATCTCACCCTGTTGGGCTTGTGAGTCATCTTTGTCCTGAATCCAGGGAAGCTGCCATGTGGTGGGCCACCCAAGCTGAAAAATGATTCTCACATGTCCTTGCGTGTCTTTGAGTAGGTCCGATGCGATAATCCCGCACACATGGTGTGAGGTCATTTTAGGGATCTCTAAGGGTCTGTTCGTTTTGACGGAATTTGAATATAATATTGGAATTGAATATTGATGAATATTGTAGAATTAAATATTGCTGACTAATTCTAATTCTAGCGTTCGCCTATATTTTGTTTGTTTATTAAATAAAATTCAATAAAAGAATTGAAAAAAAATCATGAAAAGGTTAATATTTTTCACATATATTATAATAAATGTGCATCCAGACAGAAAAATGCGCACTCGGGTACAAAAGCGTGCCCGAAAAAAGAATAAGTGCTCGGGCACAAAAAATGCGCAAGGGCGACAACGTACGCTCGAGAGAAAAAACACGCTCGGGCGAAAAAACGCGCTGAAAGTCTTTAAGTTCAAGATAGCTAAATACCTAGAGGGGGGAGGGGTGAATAGGTTTTCTAGCCTTTTATGATTTTCCCTCCACTTAGTGTGTTGTGATTTAGTTTCTTATGCTTTCAAGGCAATCACACATATGATACAGTAATTTTATAGTGGTTCCCCAGATTATGGATACGTTCACTTTCCCTCCCACCTTTTCTAACAGTGTGTTAGACAAGACACTTCTGCAAATCTCGGCTCCTCAGAGCTTACAGAACAGATCACGGAGGTTTACTCAGTCTCCTCCAAGACCTACAGCTCTGGCACAAAGCCCTACCTCAGAGCAAGCTTGCTCCAATAACTCAGTTGAAAGTCTTTAATTCAAGGATAGTTAAGTCACCTAGGAGGGGAGGTGAATAGTGTTGGAGTGCTCGAAGCATCCGCGTGACCATCTAGTTTGGAACGGCCTACTCGTTGCCCCTAGCTTGGGTATTTATAGGGAAACCCTAAATACCCGACTATGGGTTGTTGAACTCCTATCGGATCCTAACCGCAACCTGTTAAGCACCTGTCAACCCTATTCCAATATACCTCAACAAATAGGTTATTGGTTTTTTTATGAGTGGGGGTAAATAGGTTATTGGTCTCTTTTTGAGTTCTTTTATGTTTCTTCTTTAAGAGTTTTGACTTTAAGTTGTTTTATGCTTTCAAGATGTACACAAGCTGCACAAAGAAAACAACACAGAAAAGCACACAGTGATTTATAGTGGTTTCCCAAACTAGGGTACATCCACTTTCCCTCCCACCTATCCAACTATCTTGTTGGACTAGACACTTTTCCAAAACTTGCTCCAAAGAGCTTAAACCTCAGATCCATTCAGATCTCTAAGTCTCCTCCAAGACTTACTTCTCATCCACAAGGGCCTACAACTCAGTGGTCAGAAGACCACCTACCTAAGGCTGGGAGGACAGCCCTACCTAAGATCCACTAGGGATCCTACCTCAGAGCTCTACAGTGCTCCTACACTCAGTGACCCTCAAGCTACCTACCTCATCCTTATACAAAGGACTAAAACTCAGGCTTCTCAGCCATACAGTTTCAGGCATAAGGCCCTACTCTCAGAATGCTATAACACTCCTACACTCAGTACCAAACAGGTACCTACCTCAGTGCCCTTCTAGGCACCTACAGCTCAGGATAAACTGCCCTACAACTCAGATCCACACTTGGATCCTACCTCAGAGAAACTTTGCTCCTTCCACTCAGATCCAAAAGGATCCCACAAGGTGGAAGTGCGTTGGTGAGTCTTGATTGGACACATGAGAAATTTCTCTCTGCCAATCTACCTTGACTGAGTTAGACTCATCCCAACTTTGACTCCAGAAATGTATTTCCTGAGTCTACCTTACTTGAACTAAGATATACTCAGTTCTTAACTACTTCCATAACAACAAGTATATATTTTACTTGAGCTGGAAGTGACTTGCAGAATAATGTTCTGCCTCTTTCAGAACTGAACCTGAAGCTCAGCCCTAACAACTCAACTCACAACTTTTTGCTGTATGACGTTGAGTGTGTCTTCATCAATCAACGCCAAACTACTTAGCCATATTTCTGCCTATAGTTGTATGACATTGAGTGAGTCAACTTCACTCAATGCTTGTGGACAACCACATTTCAACCTTGCAAACATTCTTCCTTACCTCTAGCGTTGAGTGAGCTTTCTCCACTCAACGCCTGTGGACTTGGCTGCATTTTCAATTGCTCCTTGACTTCTGGCGTTGAGTGAGCTTACCTCACTCAATGCTTGTGGACTTAGGAAAATTCTTGCCTTTCCAGGATCTTCACTTTGTGACCACCTGTCATATCACTTAGACAATATGTCTAGACTTGTTCCATGGAACATCCTGCACATGATGAACTTAAACAACATCAAATACAACTATGCTCCTAGTGTTGATGGTGATGCCTCTTCAAATCCAATTTAAGGTACATTATGGGCAATGGACCCAACAATCTCCCCCTATTTGAAGAAGGCAGAACACCCAACAATACTAATAGGCATTAACATAATCAATAGAATAAGTTCATGCAGCTGTAGATTACAATTTGCTACAACTGCTAGCTTATGTTATATTAATTCAATGTGCTCCATTTGATTGTATTGACTCAATAAGTTAAGTCAATGCATCCTCATACTACTTGAGCAATTGCTCAAGTAGTATGCACTCTCCTTTATACCACGTAATATTTGAATGGAGCACCACTAAAAGCACTTACCTCAAAATATGCACTGACACAATCATGACTTAAAATATAGTCAGTCATTGCATTTCTCATACTACTAGAATCTTTTCCAGTAATATGAACCGACTCAATATGACCTAAGTATTGCTTCTTATCTCTCCCTTATGTATTGTCACACATCTCCCCCTTTCTGTCTTCTTCAATAGGTATATCTATTGAGGGAGGAGAAATGATCATGGGAGAGATTTTCTCTTGATCCTAATCAGTCCTATGTTGATAACAATAAGGAAATTTTTCTAGTGATTAAACTACTAGATTATGAGTCATATTTTTTGTGTTGATACATTGAAACAATACAAAACTGCATCACTTGAACTTGCTGCACACATAGTTCCACTTGCTGATGTTGTATCTACAGAATCAGCAACCACTTGTGGGGATATCATTGATACACCACATCACTGCAGCCCCTTGGCACTTGAGTGAACCATGGATCCACTTGAGCTGACTGCTAGCTGTTCTTCTTCTCCTAAGCAATACTGTTTTCTCAACAGCAGCCCTTCTTAGACTTATAGAAGATTATGACTATGTCATAAGTAATCTCCCCCATTGTATGTCCAATGTCCTTAGGACAAACTGAACATCATTGAAGATCTATGATCCTCTACAGTAGCTGCTTGCTCCTTCTCAACAAGAAGCTGATCCAGTTCCAGCAAGTGCTGGACTTGCTCCCCTCAGCAGGAGCATCACTATTATCGTCTCTAATGGACACAAGTCCATTTAAGTCCTGATACCTCATGAGAATCTTTTGAAAAGTAGTAAAATTTCTGTTTGACAGTTTTGAGTTCGACGAATTATTCAGATTTCGTCGAGCTCCATTCATGTTGATGCTTAGCAACTCCCTTGTACTTGAAAGTCTTTTTATAGTCTTGATATTACATCAAAACTAATCTTCCATGGAGCTGATACTGGATTTATAGCCATTGTGCACAAAACCTCCCGTGCACCTTGCACAATCTCTTTTTGCTGAGCCAGATCTTCTCCCCTTCTTTAACAACAGACTTGCCTTTGGATTTAGCTTTCTGATCAACAACACAAGAATGTTCAGCCCATTGAGTACTATCTTGATCATTACATTGATTTGCACACTTGATCAATCCCTTCCTAGTTTTTGAATAGACAGGGAGGGTCTGGTCTGCTTTGATTTTTTTCTCCCTCTAGCTGATTGCAAATGATGCTATTGGTGCAACAACCAGCTTTCTCTTCTCATGAGGCTGAATTTTCTCCTGCAGTTGCTGGACTTTGAGACCATTTGAACCTTGAATGACATTTCCTTGAACCATCCTTTTATTCTGATACCAAGTCTTTCTTTACACTACTATTCCAATAGGAATGTGCTGAGTTATATCAACAATAGCTGGAGAAATCCAGTTGTTCTTGAAAACTGATTGGCTTGCCATCTTCCAGCAGGTCCCATCACCTGGGTTGTTTCCCTCTCAGCCTCTGCAATGTTCATAGGGACAAGCTGATCCTCAGCAATAATGCTAAAGTATTCTGTGCTGGGGGAAATTTGGGTAAGATTCAAGCTTGTCCAGCAACATTGACTGAGCATGCTCCCCATCAGCAGGAGTATCTTAGCTTGACAGTCTTCCCCTCAACATTTGCATAGATCTTGTCCTTATGTCAATTAGTCATCATTTCAGCTAATGATATCACTTGACTTAAAAGTCTCTAATATGTATCACTTGATAGGTTGTCCCTTCTGTATAGTGAGTCTTATAAGCTGAGTACAGTGTGCCACTTCCTTGCTGCTCAAAGAGGAGCTACTCCTAGTGATTTCCTCAATGATGAGTACACCCTACTTGTTCTTCTTCTAGTTTGCTGGTGTTGCAACAAAGCTTTGTTCAACCAGACAGTCCTGCTGGCTGGATCCTGCTAGTCTGTGCCCAAGACTTGTGCACTTTATCCTTCTTTAGGAATGCACACACCATCCTTATCCTTGGGGTATGATCCATTGGATAACTTCCTTGTTCCAGTCCAGGTTCTGGAACATCTACTGTCCAAGTACTACATGGGGGTATGGGCACTTGGACTAACTTGTAAAACAGAGTTTACCTTACCTTAGGATCCCAATAGATATTGGGTCCTAGGTTCCTGTTAGCATAAACATGCACATGTCTAATTACAACAAGCCTGTTAGGAAGACTCACCCTTGCCCTTGGCACACTAGGGTTGTGTCAATAATCAATGGCAAAGTGGCCCACTTTGCCATAACACCAACACTTATGGATATTATACCTTCTCTTTTGAGCAGTTCTGGCAGCATGGTTGACTGCAGACTGAATAGAAGGAAGAACAGCTTCCTTGTACTTATTTCTCTCAGCCACAGTTTGATTGAAGGTAGGTTTGGTAGTAGAAGAACTTGGATTTTCTTGAAGTCAACCAACAATGGTCTTCCTTGTGGAAGAAACACTATTGATAGCTCTAGAATTTCCCAAGCCTGGCTTACTGACAGACTTGCCCTTGGTCTGAGAGTGTGCTGTGATAACTTGAGAAAAGGCCATTGCCTTACTCATGAGTGTGGGGGATGGTGCACTAAATACAAATGGTCCCGGATGGGATAATTGAATTTCTACATGGGGAGCCTTACAGGAGCTCATTCCCCTACCCTTTATTCTTTCATTGTAAGAAATATTTAGATTCTTATAAAAAAGATTCCCATTCTCCCAATGACCAAGCATGCACCCTAAGTCATACCTATGAGAAGGGAGGATTACCTTATGAAAGGTTGACTGTGGTACTACAGGAGCATTGCCTTTCCCTTTGGAAAGGTCAACTCTTGTCCTTCCCTTGCTACTAACTCATTATCCTTTTGGGAGGAGAAGGAATCTATCAAGGGCAACATAGCTTTAGGCTTGCTGAATTCAACCACAACCATTATCTCCTTTAGGAGTATCTCTTTAAGATCCAAAGTGATCTTGTCCTTCTCGCTTATGGTCTTAATTTGGATGATTGAGATGACCTTCAGTTGGCTGACTTCTCTCACTTTCTGATCCAGCAAGGATGATGTCTCAGACTGTTGGACAGTAACTTACTGTAGAGAGATAATCTCCTCAGCCTACATTTTGGCCAACTACTTGCTTCTTCTCAACGCATCCAAGATTTTACCATTCTTTTCAATAGATTAATTGTCATCTACCTTAGATTCAGAGTCATCTTCATCCCTTGATGAGGATTTATCAGAATCTAGACTGGTCACATGACCTGAGCAATAAGAAGAACTTGATAGATATTGTACCTGATCTGGACCAGGCTGATCCTAGCAGGACTCTTCTTCTCTTATCATGGCAATTTGCCCATAACAACTACAGTCATCTTCTTCTTCTTCATCCATCTTTGAATCATTGTCAGAAAGACTGACTTTCTCTGTCCCTTCCATATAGCCAGTGAGAGAATCCCACATCTCTTTGGCTATCTTGCAGTGGACAAACATCTGGAAGATGGAAATATCCATGGAACTTACAATAATATGTTGTGCCCTCTTGTCCATAAATGCCAAGTGGATTTCATCTTCAGACATCTCTGCATAACTCTTTGGGGTCTGGATAGTTTCATCTGATGTAGATACCTTCATGGAAATGAAGGGTCCTTCATGAATTGAAGCCAAGACTCTAGGATCACTGGCTTCCATGATTTGCCTGATCATTTCTTTCCATGTCCCAAAGTTCTGCTTGCTGCAGACTTGAAGATCCATTGAGCTCCACTCCATATGGTTCTCTTTTGAACCCACCAATGCAAATTTTTTTGCTATCCGTAGAGGTCTACTTAGACTGTTAGGTCCTTCTTTGAGTAACCTCACTCTGATACCACTTAAAAGTCTTTAATTGAAGGATAGCTAAGTCACCTAGATAGGGTGGGGGGGGGGGTGAATAGATTATTGGTCTATTTTTGAGATCTTTTTTGTTTATTCTTTAAGAGCTTTGGCTTTAAGTTGTTTTATGCTTTCAATATGTACACAACCTGCACAAAGAAAATAATACAGAAAAGCACACAGTGATTTATAGTGGTTCCCCTAACTAGGGTACATTCACTTTCCCTCCCACCTATCTAACTATCTTGTTGGACTAGTAAATTCTCCAAAACTTGCTCCAAAGAGCTTACACCTAAGATCGCTTAGGATCTCTAAGTCTCCTCCAAGAATTATTTCTCAGCCACAAGGGCCTACAACTCAGTGGTTAGCAGACTACCTACCTCAGGCTGTTAAGCCCTACACTTAGGTTGGGAGGACAACCCTACCTGAGATCCACTAGGGATCCTACCTCAGAGCTCTGCAGTGCTTCCACACTCAGTTACCCTCAAGCCACCTATCTCAGCCTTACACAAAGGCCTACAGCTCAGGATTCTCAGCTCTACAGTTTCAGGCACAAGGCCCTACTCTTAGACTGCTGCAACACTACTACACTCAGTACCCAGAAGGTGTAAGATCTGACCCCCAATCTCCGAAGTCAACCCGGATCTTATGCCCAAAACCGCTGCCTTACGGTGACACTAACACACGGGTTAGTCGACACCGCAAGACGCCGATTTTGCCGGCTAGTATGATCATAAACCTGTTCGGCCAATATGAGAAGTGGAAGTATAAATCAGAGTAAACATAGCAATCCACAGATACAGTACTAATCACATATATATCAAATGAAAAGTACATAAATATAGTCCAAAATGAGTACGAAAATGAAAGTGAATAAGGGCTTATGCCCAATACAGCAATATCAAATCACTCTCTCTCAATCTAACAGCAGCGGAATCTATCATCTCATCTCATCACACCTGAACATGTGCTCCAGTAGTGGTAGTAGGTTGTATCGGCATCTGCTCCTCAAGTCCTGGCTCCTCGACGTGCTGGTCCATCTCCTCGGGCACCTAAAATGATATGGTCACCGACCATTAGTCAAAAAGACTAAGTCGTTTCCTCCACACCTCGCCCCGCAACTCCTAGGCACCGAGCGGGAGGACGAAGAGGAGGATAATAAGGGATAACCAAAGTGGAAGCAGGTGACAGGGGGAACCTAGCTAACAATTTATAATCATGTTGTAATAGGTAAAATAAGAAAAGAATTTAACCTTTACTTATGCAAGTACACATAAGCCAAGGGATCTTCTACAAGACTCCCATCGTATAAAATGTCCCATACCATTTTATATGTTGGGGTGTCGGTTATCACAAGTAGCATATATATATAAATGGGAAGAACCTTAATTTATAAACTTGCCCACTCAAGCTTATAGACTAAGGGGTCGTTTAGCAGGTCCTAATGTATAAACGTCCCATACCACTTATACATTAGGTGTCATAGGTTATTATGAATGATTATGATACGCATCTATATTATGGGTATGATATGAAATAGCAGTGCAACTCACACACCCGACTTTGTGTACACAAACCTTTAATTCCCACTTTTTAAGAGCTAGCATCACTCTAAGGTACCACCGTTGTGGCTACAGCAGCAGCAGATCAGGCTTCTCCGCTTTCTAGGCGGGTATACACACTACCAGGCCTAGACCTCTCTTGTACGCCTCTGTACACCGACAAGTGCACTCTAGAGTCCCTGCGTACTACTTTGCTGACTACCTGTCAGTCTTGTTGGGCCAGGTGCGCGTTATCGGGGATTGTCCTCCAGACCGTAGTATAAACAACCTATTGGCCCCTCAAACCCTCGCACCCGCCTAGTTCACCGTACTATCATCGGTGTGACGACTGGCCCAGTACCGCATGACCCGCCACTAAGTTTATGCACATGCAAGTATCTCATCTCGAGCCTCCAGCTCGCAGGACCAAACTGTCCTGATTCTCTCCAACCCAACACAGGTGAGCATGTAAACCAATAATTTCCCTCCAACTCAGCCCGGGTGAGCAAGTAGTCCACAGACTCCAAGTCCCTCCAACCCGGCACGAGTGAGGACATGTACAGTTTACCTAGCCTATTAGACTACTCTTGCCTACCGGTTATTATACTTAGTAAATTAGGGTTAATCCCAGGACTGCCCAAGGTATGCCCATTGAAGGGGTCTCGAAGGCACTAGGAACCAAGATGGGATGACAAGCCCAAAGTTCCCTTTCATAAGGATAATTACTTTTAGTTGATGTCTACCTATGATCCACACTCAACTCTCCTTATTACTCTTGGACGATCTTAATGACTTAAGTTATTATCGGGAGGGCGACGGTCTTCCGCCGGCCTCCATTCCAATTGTTACCCAATGTATTGCACTTTTACTCTCGTCACTAAGACAACACTACCCACCAGGGTTATACCTCCAATCATAATCTCTAGCTTAGTCGTCGATTTATCCCCCGGTGGGCCTTATGGTATAACCTACTTTTACTATGCGCAACCCATGACCTAATACCACCCTAAAATCGAGCTTCTAATTCCTCGAGCCACCAGGCCCCAAATATTTATGTTAGGATGGTATGGACTAATGAAATAAGTGTATTGATTTTCATAATTTCCAAGGTCATTAAGGCCTCTAATTAAATCATTTAAATTATTCCCTAGGTCATTTTACACATGAGGTGGTACCATTTAAAATCTACTGACCTAAGAGAATTTTCCTGAGTTGCATATGGGTAAAATATTGCTGTCCACAAGGTTTCATAATTTTCGTTTTATTATTTCTACTTATCCCATAATTAATACAAATTCTACATATTTACCATTTTCCAAATGAAGTATGAGAAATACATAAGCCAAAATTCCAACAAAATTACTGAGCATTTATATCATTAATTCATGACCAATGGCATAGTTTTATTAACCTCTCTAGTGTAATGGCCTTTCAAATTCCATTCTTAAATATTTACCAAAATGCCATTATGCTAGTTTAAGAATTATAAGTGCATCCAAAAATTCTGAAATTAATTTACAAGACTAATAATACAATTATACAACAGTAGGAATAATGCCACAATTTTTTAATATGTAATTCCACCAATTCATGAATAATTGCAAAAAAGGGTAAAATGGTAATTCCAAGGTATTTTACTCCAGAAGTTCTCAAAAAGAAAGATCAAATTTTCCTAAGTCAAATATAACCTTATTTTTAACTTGGCAAGGTTTTAGGATTTTTGCATGATCAAAACCTATTTATCAATTTATTTTTCAATAAGGGCTATATTTTCCAAAATTCCAAATAATAGGATTTTTGATTCCAAAAATCCCATAAATAATCTGAGGGGTTAACTTTACCCTAATGAACTATTGGAATCAATTCCATGATTTTTAGATGTCTCAATTAGGCTTAATACACAATATTTCAAATATCGCTATTTGCAACCCAAGACTATAATTAGCCAACACATTCAAGCGAATTAACCAACATGCAGTGATCCAAATGTAGTGAAATTTTTATCACATGTTTATAATGTTCCCAAGGACCTTCCACCAAAATTTGGGGCCGTTTGGAGGCTTAACACTCCAATTATACCATTTATTTAATTATTGATATTATGACCAAAACGATAGGAATTTTGTTCCCAAAAATTCTCAATATTTGGCAGGGGCTAGATATGCCAAAATAAGCCACATGCCCAAAATTTCAGGCCATGTGGACATCTGGTTTGGCATGGGCTTCATTTTTTATTTCTGCCCTAGCCTAGGACCAGTCCTAGGGAAACTGCCCTACAGGCCATACCACTAGACCAAAATTTATGATTATGGTGTAAAATTAAAGTTAACAGATAGTGATACATTTTTCATTCAGGGGTAAAGTTATGGTGGTGCCTCTAAGTGCCCTAAATATCACATGAAAAGTGACTGAATATGTGTGACAGATATTCACTATTCATAAATTTAATTTAATTCATATAGTTTCATTTGCACGAATCTTAAAGCATAAATAAACGACATCTGGTCATCTCCTACCTCCAGCCAACGACGGCGATTTCTTTGCACTGGGCCGACTTTTCTGTCATTTTTCGGCCAGCTGAGCCGCCGCCACCGCCGGTAGATGTCGCCACCACCTTCACTGAGGTGGTGGCTAGCGTTTCCCGGCGGTGAGGCCGCCAGAGTTGGCTCCTCCGGCGATCCCGAGCAAGGTTAAATAACTCGGAAATTCACTCATTCCTCTTATGGCATCGGGCTCAGTTGAGCCCGATATCTCCCCTAGAAGATCTAGAATCCTAGCACGAGTAGAGGTGAGGCGAAACGGACCTGGATTGGGGCTTGGCGGCGAGTTCGGCGGCGGTTTGGCATGGAGGTGGTGCTCCGGCGATCTCCTGCCCAATTTCTTGATTCTCCACTGTTTTCTTTGATCCAAGACTCGATTTCCACTCCTCTCGACCTTCTGAAGCTGATGGAATGGTTTGTTTGGACTGAGGTGGAGTATATGGGGAGATATGGCTGAGGTGAGCTCGGGGTGAAGCTTTGGATGCTTCACCCATGGTGCCAAGTGGCCAGCCCAGCTCCAAATCCCTCTGAAATGCTTCATGTGGCCGGCCAGTAAGCTTTGGACAGAGAGAGAGACCAGGCCAAGTGGCCTCCTTCCCATAAACCCACTTTCTCTCTCCTTCTTTTGGTGAATTCTCCAAAATGCCCCCTTGCATGCACTCCCTCTCCACAACCAGAGGGGTGGGGCTAGTCTTTGACTCTTTGGGCTGCTAATGGGCCATATTTGGTGGGCTTGGCCCAAGGGAAATGGCCTAGCAATTATTTTTCCTCTTTAGGTCCATTTGTTGACTTTGTTGACTTTTTGGGTTGACTTGGTCAACATGGTGAGTGGGCTGACCCCACTTGTTGGTCAAGAGCCTAGTGGCACCACCCAACTTGGGTTGGGTCAAGGGGGGCCCTACTTAGGCTAATTGGGCCTATGAGTGTGGGTTTGACCACTTTAGGTCCAAGGTTGACTTGGGTCAACTAGGGTCAAAGTGTTGACCTAGTGACATGCTTTAGGGTCCACTTAGATTGTTTTTAGGGTTAGGGTAATGTGGTGGGGTCATGGTGTGGTTTGGGACCTTATTTAGGCTAGTTTGACTTGGTCCTATAGTGGGCCCCGCATGGCTACAACCCACTACCTAGGGTCAAAACTAGCTAATTTCCCTAGAACCCACCCCATGCCTAACCCAATCTAAGATAAGGGGTCTAGAAGTAACAAGGGATGTTACAAACCCTATAAAAAAAATAATTTCGTCCCCGAAATTTAAGTTCGGGTCTACGGGGTTCTACTTGCAAGAATTTTAAGAAACTTTAAAACATAAATTAAAAGTACCTGATACAAATAGCTCCGGGCGTTGCTCCAGCATCATATCCCTCGGCTTCCAGGTGTGCTCCTCCCGTCCATGGTTGGACCACAACACCTTCACGAGAGGGACCTTCTTCTTCCACAACACTCGGACGGCCGTATCGTCAATCCGGATCGGCTCCAATCTAACTGATCTGTCAGGCTCTACCGGTCCGGCTGTAGTAGTAATGTGCTGCTCCGGCCGAAGGAGATCTCTTCGCAAGGAAGAGACATGGAAGACGTCATGTAAGGTACTCAACTCCGATGGCGGCTGCAGTCGGTAAGCCAAGGGGCCGATCCGCTCCAGGATCAAGTAAGGCCCCATGTATCGCGGACTGAGCTTCTTGTGGCTCCGCACCCGAGAGACACCATGTACTGGACGTATCTTCAGGAAAACCCTGTCCCCAACCTGGAACTCCACCTTCCGGTGTCGAGCATCATAGTACCTTGCCTGCCTGCTCTGTTCCTCCAATAGCCGATCCCTGATCAAACGAATCTGGGCCTCCGTATCTTCCACGAAATCTAATCCGAGAGCTCGAGTATCCACATCCTGAACCCAAGATAGCGATGTGCGACACTTCCTCCCATAGAGTGCCTCATAAGGAGCCATCCCGATGCTGGCCTAGTGGCTGTTGTTGTACGAGAACTCAATCAGTGGCAGTAGCCTTTCCCAAGGCTTCCCCGTATCCAATATACATAGCCTGAGCAAGTCCTCCATAGTCCGGATCATCCGCTCCGTCTGACCATCGGTCTGCGGATGGAAGACAGTGCTAAAGGTGAGTCTGGAACCCAAGTAAGCATGCACTACCCTCCATTCCCTGGAGGTGAAGCGACCGTCTCGGTCCGAAACAATAGACCTGGGGACGCCATGGTATCAGATGAACTGCTCCACAAACACTCTCACCAACACAGCAACTGGAGCATCCTTTCTAATCGGAATGAACCGCGCTACCTTGGTCAGTCTGTCGACAATAACCTAGATGGAATCGTGCCCAGAGTGGGAGCGAGGCAGTCCGTGAACAAAATCCATGCTAATGTCCTTGAACTTCCACTCTGGGACTGGCAGTGGATGTAATAGACCACCCGGGCTCTTGCACTCGGCCTTTACTCGCTGGCAGGTCTCGTAGTGTGTCACAAAGTAGATGATCTCCCTCTTCATCCCTAGCCAGTACATGGTCCGTCGTAAATCAGCCCACATCTTGGTGATGCCGGGATGCACTGAGTATTTGGAGCAGTGTGCTTCTCTGAGGATGTCATCCTGGATACCATCTCCTACTGGAATATATACTCGACCACGAAATCGAAGAAGATCGTCCTGTAGCATGTAGTCCTCATACTTGCCCCCTTCCAGGGTGCCGAAAATAGGTTCTAAATCAGCATCCAATCTCTGATGTGTAACTATGCACTTCTGGATGTCATCTTCACTGATCAAGGAGCTCAAGGACTCTCTGTACACCACTGGCTCGGCCTCCGAAACCATGGTAATGTGCATATCCTCCATCATGCGTAGCAGCTCTAAAGACATCACCTGAGGCTCCAGTCCAGAAGTGCCGGCTCTCCTGCTCAAGGCATCTGCAACAGTGTTCGCCTTCCCCGGGTGATAATGCATCTCATAGTCATAATCGCAGAGGAACTCAATCCATCTCCTCTGGCGCAGGTTTAGATCCTTATGCGTGTCAATGTATTTGAGATTCTTGTGATCCGAATAGATATCACAATGGATCCCATATAAGTAGTGTCTCCATGTCTTGAGGGCGAATACCACAGCCCCGAACTCGAGATAATGTACTGAATAGTTATTCTCATGCTTCTTCAACTATTGCGAAGCATAAGCGATAACGTGTCCATGCTGCATCAAAGACAGCACCCATCCCCTGATAGGAGGCATCTGTATAAATCTGGAATCCTTCACTCCTAGATGGGAGTGCAAGGATGGGGGATGAAGTGAGTCGGTCCTTCAGCTCCTGAAAAGCTGCTTCGCACTACTCTGTCCAATCAAACGCCGCATCCTTCTTCGTCAAGGACGTGAGGGGGAGGGCTATCCTCGAGAACCCCTCCACAAACTTGCGATAATAACCTGCTAAACCCAAGAAACTGCGGATGTCTGACGCTGTCTTTGGCCGTGGCCAATCCCGCACTGCCTCTACTTTGGCTGGATCTACTGCCAATCCAGCCCCACTGATAGTATGCCCTAGAAAAGCCACCTCCTGTAGCCAGAACTGGCACTTAGAGAACTTTGTGTACATCTGAAATTCCCTCAGCCTCTGTAAGACCTGTGTCAGGTGCTCCGCATGCTCCTCCTGAGTCCGGGAGTAGATCAGGATATCATCGATGAATACTATGACGAAGCGATCCAAATAAGGTTCGAACACACGGTTCTTGAGCGTCATAAATGCTGAGGGGGCATTTGTGAGCCCAAATGGCATGACCGTGAATTCGTATAATCCATAACGTGAGCTGAATGTTGTCTTTGGTATATCTCCTCCTGGATGCGCAACTGATAATAGCCGGATCATAAATCTAGCTTAGAGAACCAGAAGGCTCCCTGAAGCGGATCAAACAACTCATCTATCCGGGGCAACGGGTAGGTGTTCCGAACCGTCAACCTGTTCAATTCCCTGTAATCTATACACAATCGGAGGGATCCATCCTTCTTCTTCACAAATAAAACCAGTGCTCCCCACGGCGACGAACTCGGCCACACAAATCTCGAATCCACTAACTCCTGAAGCTGCGTCCTGAACGCTGCCAGCTCCCTGGGAGCCATCCTATAAGGTGCCTGGGACACTGGTCTCGCTCCCGGCACTAGCTGAATTCTGAAGTCCAGATCTCGAGCCGGTTGTAGTCCGGGCAATTTCTCCGGGAATACGTCGGAGAAATCCCGGACCACCGGGATATCGGCTATGGAACTCTCCACTGTCGCCATCTCGAAGCATATGAGGTACACCTCCTCCCCTACTCGTAGGCCTTGATAGCCTGTATAGAAGATAAAGATAGATGGGGGATGGGACGAATATCTTCGATGGTGATATAAGAATCTCCATGTCTGAGTGTAATCTTCTTCATAGGGCAGTCGATCTGGGCATGGTTCTAATGGAGCCAGGTCATGCCCAAAATCAAGTCGAAGTCTGGTAACTTTAAGACCACTGCCGGAGCTTCGAATGCCTTACCTCCGATCTCGGCCTCCATGTTGCAGCTAACCGTAGTCCGTAGCTCCGAGCCATCAGGAAGACGTACCCTCCTCTCTACGCCAGGGAACCTTTCCACGCCCTCTAGTCCTTCAATAAAGGTGTCCGACAAAAAAGAGTGTGAAGCACCCGTGTCGAAGAGGGTATGAGCGGGCTTGCCGCTGATCATAACTATGCCTGGGTTTTGTTTGAGTTCAAAGATAAAGATTATTTCTAAGGTTCTCAAGATACTTATTAAAGTTGAAATTTCTAAATCTTGCAATAATTAAAGTACCTGTAATCACTTCCTCAGGGTTCCTCTGCTCCGTGAGGTCCAGCGCATACACCTGCTCCCGGTCTCGGCCTCGGCCGTGGTGCCCTCGGCCCCAGCCTCGACCTCGTCCTCGGCCTTGACCCTGGTGTGCTGGAGGGGCCACTGGAGGTGGAGGAGGAGGAGGAGGGAGTGTGTGGATCTGATGGGGGCACTACGACCTGATGTGTCCAGGCTGGCCACATCCAAAGCACGTGAGTTGTCTCTGGCCACGATCCTCCTGTCTCATCGGCCCGTGAGTCTGTAGAGGTGGGGGAGCAACTGGTGGAGGAGGCCCCTGCTCCTTCCTGTAGTTGGGATGACGACGTGCCCCACCCCTCCTGTAGCCGATAACCTTGCCCCTCTGTGATGCCCTGCTACCATCTCCGGATGACGACCCCTCTAGCAGTCTCTTCCCTCTGCCTTGTACCATCAGCTGGTCAGTCTCCAGCTTCTTCGTCATCTCAATGATCTGTACAGTGGTGCCATGCGATATGAATAACAAGGGCTACCTCAAGGTGTCCCGGAGCCCATGGTAGAACCTCTTTGCATACTTCCTGTCATCCCAGTCAGGGAATCCCGCGAACCTAGCCAAGTGGGAGAACTCTCTCTGATACTCGATCACGGATCGGCTTCCTTGTTGGAGGTTCAGAAATCTAGCTTCCAAGGCATCTCGGTTTGTGGAGGATATGTAGTGCTCCAAGAACTCCTCACTGAATTACTCCCAAGTAATATCCATCAGCTCCCTGATGAGTCCTCTTTATATACCTATTTTCGGACTCATCTAGGCTTATTTTCTTGTCTTTGCACACCGTTTAGCGTCATTTGCACTCCTTTTGGTTCGCTACGGTTATTCCACGTCTTGTGCACTTTATTAGCCTATTTCTGTGCGTGTGTGTATTTCCCTTTTTGCTTTGCTTAATATTTATGTCTGTGACTGCCATGTCGACATCCCGTCCAGTTTTCCTGCAGGTTCTGGGATCGTGTGGGCGTCCGGCATCGGACTTTCACCATTTTTGGCAAAGGAGTCAATGGTCGTGCGTTGTTACCCACGCACGACCATCGACCTCTTTGGCGCACGATCATCGGTCGTGCGCAGTCATGACCTCTCCTGTGAAAGTTCTGTCCCGCCATATCGCACGATCACCAGCCATACCGCGCACGATCACTGCTCGTGCGCTGCCGGTCGTGCGCAGTCATTATATCTTTTTCCACTTTTCTGCCTCCATATCGCACGATCACTGACTATATCGCGCACGACCATTGGTCGTGCGCAGGTGATCGTGCGCGCTGTTTAAATCTGTTTTCTATAAATACGCAGGTTCCGCCCTATTTTTGGGATCGATCAAATTTTGCGAGTTTTCCGCCGTTTCTCGTCCCGAACGAGGGTTTCCGCCGTCTTCCTCCATCTCCCACCTTAGGGAGGGTCTCCGGGCAAGCTTACAACGCCAAATCAACGCCGGAGCATCCTCTCGGCCTCCTCCTTCATCCTCAAGCTTCAAGCGGAGTTTTGACCGAGCTTTCTCCATCAAGCAAGGAAGGGCCGGAGCCGCAATCTACGGATCATTTCAACGAAGAAGACGGGTCCATTGGGAGTGAGTGACAGCCTCCTCTACCCCGGACGCAGTTGAGGACCGAGCTTGGACTCGGATTGACAACCCGGGATTCCAACCGTGAACCCCCAACAAGGCTTCGGATTCGGTCGATTCGCACACCTCTTCCTCTTGTTGTTGTTAGCTTAGTTATTCTCTTTGTATGGATGAAGAATGTTTATTTGTAGTTAACTTTTACTCTAAATCATGTCTATGTGATTTGTGTTTTCGTTATTTATTTACTTGAGGTGCGCCTTATTATTCCGCCATCCCTCCACCCTTGCCGCACTAGCAATTGCTAGTGGCGTGCGTTGCGAAGAGGTGCTCACGACCCTCATTCCGCCATTCTCACCACCTCATCCGCTAGCCTACTCTTCCATCCGCCAAGCGATTCGGTGCATAGCGGCCCGTGTAGTTTCCATCCCGCCTGGCGAAGCATCGCATAACGGCGTTGCATAGGAGTAGTTGTTAGATTTTTACTTTATTTTCCACAACCATCAAAACCCCCATCGTTACCTCCGACCCGAGGACTTCAATCTCAAGTCCTCCTCGACATTAACTCATCCCTTACTGTGTTCCTCAAGAGACCGACACTCGGGGATTTATTCCCAAACTTTATTACTTGTGCGACCGGTGCGCTTGCCGTATTCTACACGCATCAAGTTTTTGGCGCCGTTGCCGGGGAACACAGTCGTTTGAGTTTTTGGAGAGGAAGATTTGAGATAGTTGCCCTTTCCATTTGTATATTTCATGTTTTATTTTTGTTTTGGTTTTTAGTTGTTATTTTTTATTTTATTTTATTCCCTTTCTAGTTTTTATTTTGCTATAGCAGGCTGTTCCAATCTTTATTTGCTTGCGAGTATTTCATTTTTGCTTAGAAAATTCTTGTGGTGAATTCTTTCTTGCTGCACCATGTATTCTTATGCGAATATTCGTTGCCATTGGTGCGGGGATTATAGGCATAACAGTGATGAGTGCCCCACTGAAGAATGGGAGCATAATTCTCGTGGTTCAGTGTATGGAGCACCGTTGTCTTATGGTACTTCATACACCGCACCCCAGTCTTATGGTCACTACTCTTCTCCGCCTTCACCTTTTTCATATTCCTCCCCGGTCCCTTCTGGACCGAGGGGTAATGGAAAACGGTGTTTGTGTTGTCATAGCACCGACCATGTGTTGAAAGATTGCGCAGAATTTCAGCGCCAGTTGGAGGCGGATGATGAACCGGATATCCGGATCGTCTCATCCACCTCTCAAATGGCCGCTCCTTCTGATTCTGATGATGTATCCGCAGTACCACCTTGTCTATGGGGGACTGCTGTGGATACACCCATCAGACTTTTTACTGGTCAGTGCGACGACATTGCGGCGCCTTCTCTCCCTGTGCCTTCTTCCCCTATTTTTGATTCACCCCCGGAGGAACCTGCGCATATTATCTCTGATGATGTTGCTCCTCCGCTTTCTTTGCATGAATTACCTACTCCCCTTTCTAGTGAGTCGGTCGATGATGTTGTGCCCTGCGGGAATTGGGAATATGAGGATGCGCCGTGGTGTGACGAGGACATTATTCTCATCAATGGTGAGTACTATGTCTTGGAACACCGTGACGTACCGAGGTGTGATGAGGAAATCCTTGCCGGCGAGGAGGTTTCTACTTCCTTGTTGGTTGAGGAGGTCCGAATCACCACCGAGGACCTCATGGTCTCAGCTTCCCCTCGCCATGACTCACATGACACCGACGATGATCATTGTTTGGAGCCTGCTGGGAGTGAGACCGGGACCACTCCCCCGATTAGTTCCTTATGTTCTTCGTCTCCTTTATTCCTTGACCCCCCTTCTCCTTCTGCGCCTGTGCGGGTTGATTCCCTGCAGGTGAGTTGGGTTGACTTTGAGCCTTGCGCTCAGGTTGTCGGCGAGTGCCTCAGCTTGCATGAGGAATTTCCTACTCCTTTTGCAGTTGAAGCCTCTGCCTTCACCTTCGCCCCCAACGAGCTTGTGGTGGACGATACCTTGCTAGGCAAGGATTCTTTTTGTGATGAGATGAGCGAGGACCAGGTCTCCTCCTCATCTTATTTCCTGCTTCCTCTACCTGAGCTTTTCAGGTATTATTATCTAGGTAGAGGGGTAACTGTGCTATCACCGTATCGGTACCCGTTACCGACACGGATATTAGGACAGTTGCCTGTGCACTTTTCTTTTCATAGGCCCATTAGCTAGAACTTTTCTTTTGCTGAATAAGTCGTGCTGGGATGACAATAACCCCAGTGCTTATCTTTCATTTTCTGCATTTTTCTTTTTTTATGTCTAGCTTAGTTTAGTATTTCTTTTTGTATATTTTTTCTTTTGTTTTTGCGGAGCTCACCCCTGCAGGTATTCATGGATACTACGCATTGGCGGGGTTGTGATTCTTCGTATGGCGGGCCTGCTCCTAGTTTTCACGCGTCTTCTGGTATGCTCACTAGCTGAGCATTGGGTAACCTCTTCCCTTAGCTCTTTTTGATTTAAATTTCTCTATCATTTGATGTGTTGTTTAGTTTAAGTCTGGGGGAGAGTCAGTTTACCTTTTGCACGTACACATTTCTTTTGCATGCTAGAAGCTTTTTGTATTTTATTTTGTTTATGTTCATTGCATCGCACACCACTGCACCCACATGAGCGCGAGCTTAGCGGTTTGCGTGTCACGAGTTGAACCTGTATCTTTGTTCGATTTGGAAAATTTCTGTGCTAGTTCAGGATTGCGCGACGGAGTAAAATGTTGGCCTTGCTGTGTTTCTAGTCAACTGCTCTCGTTTTGTATAGAAATTTGTGTAGATTTAATTTTTCTGTATGCTTATAGCTTTATATTTTTCTATCTGCGTAAATTGTTTTTATTCTACTCAAAAGTTGGTGAATCCGGTGTGAATCAAACGGTAGCGTAGGAATGTGTGTAGCCGCCACTAGACTCGTATTGCTTGAGTCGGGAGGAAGGATTATCTTTCTCGGTTGCTAAGAACTTGCCCCAAGCTATTCTTGAAGCATTGGTACACGGTTAGTCTAGCGTGAGAGTGATGTAGGCCATCATTTTGGCCCGGTTGAGCTTTGTACCGTTCCTAACATCGCCCTTGCTAGCCCCTTTGTGCCTACCCTTCCTTTTGATTCAGCTCCACTATATTTCACCAAAGCCTTATAGCCTATCCTAGTCGCGCACCCAAGTCGAGCTTAATGTTTTATATTTTCATGTTGGGTTGTGATGTGGTGTTATTATTTGTGAAAATGTGGAAGTGCTTCCAAGTTATATCTGCTGAAATTGTGAAAATAAAAAGATGAAAAAAGAAAAGAAAAATATTTGAAAAAGAGAAAAAGAGAAAAGAAAAAAGAGAAAGAAAAAGTTTGATTGAAAATCTTTATTGGAGATGATTTGGATTTGGAGTAGGCGGTGCACACACCCATTTAGTAAAAGTTAAGTCTGGGGGTGTGGTGCACCCGTATTTATTTTGTGGGCAGCGGGTACTAGTTTTGTACGTTAGCTCTTTTGGGTTAGGTGCATAGCCGTCATGTTTATCTTTGCTTTCCTCACCTAATCCCAAGCCCCGTTATTATCCTAAAGTCCTACGGACTTGCGCTTGAGTTGACTAGTGCCGTGGAGAGAGTGCGAACGGGCAAGCTTATGGTTTCCGACATTGGTGGATTCCTTTGGGGGTAATCTTGAGCCCCGGTCTTCGGCAATACTCACCTTAGTGGCCTGTCTACTTTCTTCCTGCGTAGGACCGGATGATTCACCGTGATTCCACTTTTGAGTAATAATAAATTTTTTTGGTACGCATTGTGAAAACTATGAAATATTTTGTATACTTAAGAATTCCCTCTACTTTATTTTTATGCACGCGAGCATGCGACTTCGCATGGTACTCCGTTCTGCAATTTCTTTGTTAGCTAGTTCTTTTTCCTTTTCTGCTTAGGTTGTGTTTGCTCGGGACGCGCAAACGGTTAAGTCTGGGGGTGTGATGAGTCCTCTTTATATACCTATTTTCGGACTCATCTAGGCTTATTTTCTTGTCTTTGCACACCGTTTAGCGTCATTTGCACTCCTTTTGGTTCGCTACGGTTATTCCACGTCTTGTGCACTTTATTAGCCTATTTCTGTGCGTGTGTGTATTTCCCTTTTTGCTTTGCTTAATATTTATGTCTGTGACTGCCATGTCGACATCCCGTCCAGTTTTCCTGCAGGTTCTGGGATCGTGTGGGCGTCCGGCATCGGACTTTCACCATTTTTGGCAAAGGAGTCAATGGTCGTGCGTTGTTACCCACGCACGACCATCGACCTCTTTGGCGCACGATCATCGGTCGTGCGCAGTCATGACCTCTCCTGTGAAAGTTCTGTCCCGCCATATCGCACGATCACCAGCCATACCGCGCACGATCACTGCTCGTGCGCTGCCGGTCGTGCGCAGTCATTATATCTTTTTCCACTTTTCTGCCTCCATATCGCACGATCACTGACTATATCGCGCACGACCATTGGTCGTGCGCAGGTGATCGTGCGCGCTGTTTAAATCTGTTTTCTATAAATACGCAGGTTCCGCCCTATTTTTGGGATCGATCAAATTTCGCGAGTTTTCCGCCGTTTCTCGTCCCGAACGAGGGTTTCCGCCGTCTTCCTCCATCTCCCACCTTAGGGAGGGTCTCCGGGCAAGCTTACAACGCCAAATCAACGCCGGAGCATCCTCTCGGCCTCCTCCTTCATCCTCAAGCTTCAAGCGGAGTTTTGACCGAGCTTTCTCCATCAAGCAAGGAAGGGCCGGAGCCGCAATCTACGGATCATTTCAACGAAGAAGACGGGTCCATTGGGAGTGAGTGACAGCCTCCTCTACCCCGGACGCAGTTGAGGACCGAGCTTGGACTCGGATTGACAACCCGGGATTCCAACCGTGAACCCCCAACAAGGCTTCGGATTCGGTCGATTCGCACACCTCTTCCTCTTGTTGTTGTTAGCTTAGTTATTCTCTTTGTATGGATGAAGAATGTTTATTTGTAGTTAACTTTTACTCTAAATCATGTCTATGTGATTTGTGTTTTCGTTATTTATTTACTTGAGGTGCGCCTTATTATTCCGCCATCCCTCCACCCTTGCCGCACTAGCAATTGCTAGTGGCGTGCGTTGCGAAGAGGTGCTCACGACCCTCATTCCGCCATTCTCACCACCTCATCCGCTAGCCTACTCTTCCATCCGCCAAGCGATTCGGTGCATAGCGGCCCGTGTAGTTTCCATCCCGCCTGGCGAAGCATCGCATAACGGCGTTGCATAGGAGTAGTTGTTAGATTTTTACTTTATTTTCCACAACCATCAAAACCCCCATCGTTACCTCCGACCCGAGGACTTCAATCTCAAGTCCTCCTCGACATTAACTCATCCCTTACTGTGTTCCTCAAGAGACCGACACTCGGGGATTTATTCCCAAACTTTATTACTTGTGCGACCGGTGCGCTTGCCGTATTCTACACGCATCACTCCCTGTCAGCATATGTAGAGTCTCGAACCGACTTCCACCACCTCTTCGCATGAGCCTTTAGTACTGAGGTGGAAAGAGGGATAGCGTGTCTGACGGGGCAGCTGATGCCAGCTAATAGCTCCTGAATGGTCTCCAACCACTCCTCCGTCTTCACGACATATTCTGTCCCGCGGTACACCTGTGACGACAAACTCTTAAAAGCATTCAACCAGTTTGACCCGGGGTTTGGCAGCTGTGTCGGGGCTTGTTGGGCTCTGAAGGCATCCAGGATAGCCGTCAGAGTTTGCCCCATCTCTGTCTGCATGAACGGAATGGCAGCCGGAGGGGGAGGAACCGCATCCTGTGGAGGCTGCATAGAGGTAAGGTAAATGTCAAAATTGGCCTAACTCATTGTTTAATGGACTGTTTTACGTGACATTTTGCACATGGGCAAACCATTGCTTCCGCTGCATAGTTTGTCCATAAACTAATGCTTGAGCGGGGTGTTCCAGTGTTGTGGACTTCTTTCTCATATGATCGTTTGTTCAAGTGATACCAGTTTGTAAGATCCGACCCCCAATCTCCGGGGTCAACCCGGATCTTATGCCCAAAACCGCCGCCTTATGGTGACACTAACACATGGGTTAGTCGACACCGCAAGACACCGATTTTGCCGGCTAGTACGATCATAAACCTGTTCGACCAATATGAGAAGTAGAAGTATAAATCAGAGTAAACACAGCAGTCCACAGCCATAGTACTAATCACATATATATCAAATGAAAAGTACATAAATATAGTCCAAAATGAGTACGAAAATGAAAGTGAATAAGGGCTTATGCCCAGTACAGCAATATCAAATCACTCTCTCTCAATCTAACATCAGCGGAATCTATCATCTCATCTCATCACACCTGAACATGTGCTCCAGTAGTGGTAGTAGGTGATATCGACATCTGCTCCTCAAGTCCTGGCTCCTCGACGTGCTGGTCCATCTCCTCGGGCACCTAAAATGATATGGTCACCGACCATTAGTCAAAAAGACTAAGTCGTTTCCTCCACACCTCGCCCCGCAACTCCTAGGCACCGAGCGGGAGGACGAAGCGGAGGACAACAAGGGATAACCAAAGTGGAAGTAGGTGACAGGGGGAACCTAGCTAGCAATTTATAATCATGTTGTAATAGGTAAAATAAGAAAAGAATTTAACCTTCACTTATGCAAGTACACATAAGCCAAAGGATCTTCTACAAGGCTCCCATCGTATAAAATATCCCATAAAATTTTATACGTTGGGGTGTCGGTTATCACAAGTAGCATATATATATATAAATGGGAAGAACCTTAATTTATAAACTTGCCCACTCAAGCTTATAGACTAAGGGATCGTTTAGCAGGTCCTAATGTATAAGCATCCCATACCACTTATACATTAGGTGTCATAGGTTATTATGAATGATTATGATATGCATCTATATGGTGGGTATGACATGAACAAGCAGTGCAACTCACACACCCGACTTTGTGTACACAAACCTTTAATTCCCACTTTTTAAGAGCTATCATCACTCTCAGGTAGCACCATTGTGGCTACGGCAGCAGCGGATCGGGCTTCTCCGCTTTCTAGGCGGGTGTTGAAGCCAAAATTGACCTCAACGAATGTTCACGAACCAAAGTGCAGCCGACGCCTACTTCTCTCAAATCTCGACCCCTGACTAGCTGCTAAGGTCCTATGACTGACCCAAAGCCTCAGCTGGGAGGTCCCACCTCACACCCGGAAGATCTCTGAGAGCTTCCCCTCCGAAACCAATAGCTGGGCTGGGAGCTCTTCAAAAAGCACTGGAGTTAGAGAATAATGAAAGCCTGCTTTCCAAAGAGCCCCTATGGGTCTTTTTATAGTCTTCTCCTGACCTGAAAATACTAAAATACCCCTCATGGGTCTGCCAATATCCAAATCCCGCTGTCCTCCCAGGGGTATACAGGTAATTTAAACCGAGGATAATGAAATAGTAATAATAAAATAATCCTTTTTCCTGGGTGGCAGGCCCCACCACATGAACCTACTTTGGCGGGAATCCCGGGCGAGAAGGCTCTCGCTGAGCCTTAGCTGAGCTCACCTTGGTGAGGCCTCCCGTCGAGAGGGTTCTCGCCCTTGGTGGTTTTTACGTCATTACCACTGGACGTGAAGACTTGAGTCCTGGCGCGAACGATCTCGCCCACCAATGGGCGGGAGCCCCTTAAGGGCAAGAGCTCTGCCGGTCAGCCCTGGGGGCTAACCCGGGCCTGACCAAAACCTGGCTACTGAGGTCTTAGTCCTCCCGGGCATCCCCAGCGAATATGGGGTTGTACACAATCCCCGCTCTTTTCGATCTAGCCCTGCGCTCGACAAGACAAGTCCAACCCCAAAATGTTCGTTGGGCACGTGCCCGTCGGCCAAGAGAATCTTTTGGCGGGCCCTACTGCGGCTATAAATACACGCCGACGGATGACCATTAATCTTGCCTCCGAACTGTTGTTTCTTCACTGAGCTCTCGCCCGGGATTCTATGCGCGATACCAAGATATCTGCTAAGCGTGCTGGCAAGCCACTTCTGCAGGACCTTCAAGATCGGTTACTCGCGGCTCAAGCGCGAGCCTTAGCGAATAGTGCTGCGGTAGCGCCCTAGCTATCGAGGAAATCTTCAGACACCGGCCCCTCTGAGCCGAAGAAGAGAAAGGGGAAGAGGAAAGCGAAGGTGGTCCGGCGAGACCTTGCTCGCGAGAACAGGAATTCACCTTCTCCTACTCCCATTCCTGCGGGGGACCCCTCCCCTCAAAAGGTATGCCTTCCGACCATGCTTACCGAGCTGATTACGCTATAAGCCCGATAGTTAACGTGACCTTTCGCAGGAATCCGCTCCAAACGACGTCGCCGAGTCTTCCCCGATTCCTCCAGAGTCATCAGCCCTCCCTCCTGAGGACCGAACGAGGGTCTCGGAGACAATTCCTCCAGCCGAGACCCGGGTGATAGGTATCTTTTCCGCCACTTCTCAATATTTCAACCGTACTTTTCCTTGTCTGAGCTATCTTCTCGCAGAGCCAGCTTTCGCCGTCCCGGGTCTTGTCATCCGGGGGGATGAAGCGAGAACCGGCAAGATGCTTCCTTCCGCGGCAGATCCCGCCCTGCAGGCGAGAGGGGTGGCCTTTGACCCTTCCGTTACTAAGGAGGCTGATCCTCCCTTGAGAGATGACAACTCTCTCCCTGCTTCTGGACAGGCTGGGACTATTGAGCGTGAGCCCTTCCGCCCAGGGCGTGGAAAGCCTCTCCACCTCCTTTATGGAATAGGCGGAGGGGTCGGGCCTTCTCACCCGATGCTAGTCAATGGATCTCGCCAGACTGCAGGGATGCGAGACATTCTTGTCGGCTGGTCGTTATGTCTTAATCAGAAACCTTGGGCGCACTTTTCGCAGGGGATCCCAGCTCTCGGTCGGAAGCCAACGAGGAGAGAGAAGAAGAGGAAGAAGAAGAAGAAGAAGAAGAAGACGAAGAAGAAGACGATTCCCTTCCTCCTTCGCCCGGCGAGATAGAAGAAACCTTGAACGGCGTCGGGAACGCGAAGGAGCGGAAGAGGAAGATCTCGGCCATTCTGGCCAAGCTCATCCGACGAGACCGCGCCCATGCTGCCGCGGCGAGAGCGTTCCGCAAATCCGTGGAACAAAGGCTGGAGGCCCTGGAGCGTGATTTCTTTTTGGGCGAGATTGATCGACCGGGAGGGCCTACTGCCGAGTCTTCGCCAGGGAGATGCATCGCGCAGATCCGGGATCATGCTATGCGGATCAACCTAGGGTGCACCACCCTGTCATCTTACTTCAATCCGTTGGTGCCTCCGAGAACCAGGCGGCGGGAGCGAGGGCGATGGCGCTGGGAACCGTATTAGTTCATCTAGGTCTCGCCCCTTCTCCCTCGTTAGCCTTCCCTTCCGCCATGTACCTTTGTGCCTTTGTAATAATTATTATTAACTTTATTCAGCTCTCGGCAGCGAGAGCAAATTATTATCCGCTTCTTCTTTCATTGTGCTGCGAATTTTAAGAATGTGTTGAAATTAGGATGCTTGCGCCAAAACTAAGTGGCTTGCGCCAAAACTAGAGATGATCGCCGACTGCCGTCATCCCGCGGGGGAAAAACCGAGGCATCGCCGGCCCCGATCGTGACAGCTGTACCCCGCCGTCATTTTCTCTTTCCATCGGGCGGAGCCGTAACGACCACGGTTCCCTATAAATAGGGAAGTCTACCAACCGCATTTACTTCTCTGATCCGGAACCTCAACCCCCTTCCTCGCTTTCGCCCACTTGCTTCCGCCTCTTCCTCTCAATTGTTCTCGCTATTACCCCAAACTCAAGATGCCGGGCGAGAGCGAGGGTCGCGCTCATTGCGCGGAAGCATTCCGCAAGCATATCTTCCCTTCCTGCACGCTCACCTTGGATGAATACAACCTAATCGTCAACCGCTTCATTCCCGCTGGCTTCTCGGCGCGGAACCCGGGTAATCACGACAAGGTGAATACCCCGGAAGCAGGAGAGCTCGCCATCCCCCTCGAACATTTCGAGGTGGGCTTCCGCCTACCCCTCTGGCCGGAGATTCGGCAAGCCCTCTGCTACTATGGGGTGGTTCCCGCCCAGCTGAAACCGAACTCTGTCGCGATCCTTGTGGCATTCATCTGCTACATGCGATCCGAGAGGATCGAGTTTAGTCTACCGATCTTCCGCAAGTTGTTCAACTTCCGCACCAAGGGCGGTGTGGTCTTCTTCTCTGGGCAGCTGCTCAAGACCACCGGCCTTGCCAATAAACATCACTATTGGGGCGAGAAGTTTGTCTACGTCACCGGGGACTTTGGCAACGTCCCGCTCCGACCCGTCCAGTACGAGAATGCTGCTTACAAGCCGCCCATTCTGGGGTCACGCGAGAGCGCACTCCTGGAGTTCTTCGGAACAAAGGAGTTTGACGTTCTCTTCCTCCGCCGAGACGTCGACTCCCTTCCCCCCGTGCACCCGGGCGAAGGTATGGTCCTGCCTTAGATTTGATCTTTCGTTAGGATCTTCCTGTGTTGAACAATGCCATCTTTGCAGGAGAGCGGGAGGTCCCTCTACGCCAACCTTTTGCCATGGCCCCGGGTGTCGAGGATCGAGCTGCGAGAGGTTCTCTCGCTCTCGCGGAGGCCAGTGCTTGCGCCTGCCGGGAAGAGCCCGTTCATCCTTTGGTGCCTGAAGCTAAGAAACAAAAAGGAACCGCTCCCGCCTCGCGATTGCTGAAGAGGCCAAAGCCATCTGCTGCGGACAAGGGAAAGAACTTGGCCGTCTCGCCTGCCCAACATCCCGCCTTAGGCAAGTCCTTCGAAGGGCTGCTCCAGATGGACAGCGAGATGGGTGCTTCCGCCCGGAGGCGCACCGAGGCTACTGCCGAGAACCCTCCGGCCGCCGACATGGCGGGAGGAGGGGGAGTCGTCGCCGAGACCTCCGCCCGAACCCCGCCCAGGGAGGTGCCGAAAGGGCACAGAAATTATGGCCTCGGCGTGAAGCACGTCGACGCGGAAGGGAAGCCTCTGCTCCAATGGGATCCTGAATCCAACAGGGTTGCAGTTTCAACGCTCCTCCCCAGCTGGTCGGAGCGGGATGAGGTTACTGGCGAGGCCTTCTCGCTGGGCTACGGCCTCTATAGCCGAGAGGGCGCCAGTGTCTTCGACCAGACGCCCACCCGGCTCCTGGCTTTCGATGCTACCCGGGCCCTGCTTCGCGGGTTCGAGCTTACGTATATGTGCGCACGTCGAAGCATCAACATCGACAAGAACTTCGCCGACATGTACAAGGCGAGGGAAGAAGCGGTGGCCAGAGCACGCTCTTCGGAGACAGAGCTCGCGGGTGCTCGGCAAGAGTTGGCGGATGCTCAACAAGCGCTGTCCCTACGTCCCACGGCCGAGGTAAGCGGGATCTTTCTGGACCCTTGCTCTCGCTACTCGAAGTCTCGCTTGTGCCATATTTACTGAGTTGATATCTTCTCCACAGGATTCCGCCCAGGCCATGGCGCTCCGCGCGGAGTTGGTTGACGCACGTTGCGAGAATGTCCTGCTAAGGGACCAACTCCGGCGTGCGGAAGCGGCGAAGGACCCGCCTCCGACGCTTGATGAGAGATTAAAGAGTCGACACTTCTCGGTGTATGACATCGACAAGCTGCTCCAGGTGAATGCCCAGGCTACCGTCAGGCTGACGGTCGAGACGCTGCAAGACGCGAAGCTGCTTCGGGAGGACAGCGTAGCCATCGACGCCCGCCAACTCCTCCCTTGGCTATTCGATCCCATCCCAAAGCCTCCCGGCGCGCCTAACTCTTCTCCTTCGGATACCCAGAAGTCCTCCTCCGCTGCCGGCGAGACGTCTGGGGCGAGCTCGGGAGAGGACTCTGGCGAGGACTCGGGCGAGAGTACCAGCGGGGATTACAGTGTGTCCCCTTGAAGTGTTCTTTTTTTCTCTTTTGATACATTTTTGTAATGAGCGAGAAGCTCCAAACCTCTGTAACTATTTAACATAATGCAATGTTTCGTTTTTCACCGCCGGTGTTTGCTCGAACAATAGGTTAGAGATCCAGCGGCTTCCGCGCGAGCTTTCGCCGAGACCCTTAGCCTCTGTAGGGTCACCTTCCCTAGAGATTGACTAGGCGAGAGCCTTGCACCATCGACTAGGTCGTCATGCCCAGGTCTGCCGGGGGCCTCCTTCAGCGAGATCCCCCCAGCCGAGACCTTTTGGCTGAGACCCCTATTGCCCGAGATCCTGACTGGCCGAGACCTCTACGGGCTGAGACCTTTAAGGCTGTCCCTGATTTGGGCCAGGGTCATGACAAGATACCTTCTCACAAACTAGACCAACGTCCCGCCGGCGAGACTTCGGACCTGCCAGCTAGATGAGAGCTTGCGCAGCGAGTCTACTGGGGACTGAGCCGGGCTTGTTGTAATACTGGATAACCACAAGTCAAGAACCAAGGACCACGAGTCGAGGACCCAACCCACCCCCCACAGGCGAGCCTTCGGACCTGCCAGCTAGATGAGAGCCTGCGCAGCGGGTCTACCTGGGGCCGAGCCGAGCTCGGGGTGTTGAAGAAGATCAAGCAAAACCTCTCCCCCACAGGCGAGCCTTCAGACCTGCTAGCTAGATGAGAGCCTGCGCAGCGGGTCTACTTGGGGCCGAGCCGAGCTCGGGGTGTTGATAAAGATCCAGCAAAACGTCTCCCCCACAGGCGAGCCTTCGGACCTGCCAGCTAGATGAGAGCCTGCGCAGCGGGTCTACCTGGGGCCGAGCCGAGCTCGGGGTGTTGATGAAGATCCAGCAAAACCTCTCCCCCACAGGCGAGCCTTCGGACCTGCTAACTAGATGAGAGTCTGCGCAGCGGGTCTACCTGGGGCCGAGCCGAGCTCGGGGTGTTGATGAGGATTCAGCAAAACCTCTCCCCCACAGGCGAGCCTTCGGACCTGCCAGCTAGATGAGAGCCTGCGCAGCGGGTCTACCTGGGGCCGAACCGAGCTCGGGGTGTTGATGAAGATCACGCAAAACCTCTCCCCCACAGGCGAGCCTTCGGACCTGCCAGCTAGATGAGAGCCTGCGCAGTGGGTCTACCTGGGGCCGAGCCGAGCTCGGGGTGTTGATGAAGATCCAGCAAAACCTCTCCCCCACAGGCGAGCCTTCGGACCTGCCAGCTAGATGAGAGCCTGCGCAGCGGGTCTACCTGGGGCTGAGCCGAGCTCGGGGTGTTGATGAAGATCACGCAAAACCTCTGCCCACAGGCGAGCCTTCGGACCTGCCATCTAGATGAGAGCCTGCGCAGCGGGTCTACTTGGGGCCGAGCCGAGCTCGGGGTGTTAATGAGGATCCAGCAAAACCTCTCCCCCACAGGCGAGCCTTCGGACCTGCCAGCTAGATGAGAGCCTGCGCAGTGGGTCTACCTGGGGCCGAGCCGAGCTCGGGGTGTTGATGAAGATCACGCAAAACCTCTCCCCCATAGGCGAGCCTTCGGACCTGCCAGCTAGATGAGAGCCTGCGCAGCGGGTCTACCTGGGGCCGAGCCGAGCTCGGGGTGTTGATGAAGATCCAGCAAAACCTCTCCCCCACAGGCGAGCCTTCGGACCTGCCAGCTAGATGAGAGCCTGCGCAGTGGGTCTACCTGGGGCCGAGCCGAGCTCGGGGTGTTGATGAAGATCACGCAAAACCTCTCCCCCACAGGCGAGCCTTCAGACCTGCTAGCTAGATGAGAGCCTGCGCAGCGGGTCTACCTGGGGCCGAGCCGAGCTCGGGGTGTTGATGAAGATCCAGCAAAATCTCTCCCCCACAGGCGAGCCTTCGGACCTGCCAGCTAGATGAGAGCCTGCGCAGCGGGTCTACCTGGGGCCGAGCCGAGCTCGGGGTGTTGATGAAGATTCCTTCCCCCAGGCCTATTCTATCATCAAGATGGGGAGATATAGTTGGTTAGAGCAAAAGCATTTTAGGGTAGAAAAGACCTATTCTTGTGATAGCATTTTCTAGAGAGTCAACATTCTGAAAAGACTACTTTGAAACGATTACATTTATTCACCATATTACAACACCTTCTCCCCCTTCAAGGGTAGAAACGTTTTAAGTCATCACCGTTCCAGGTGTGACTCAAGGTCCTTCCCTCCACATCCTGGAGATAATAACCCCCGTTAGCCAGAACCTTCTCTATTATGTAAGGTCCTTCCCAACTGGGATTGAGCTTGCCCACAGGGGCTGACCTTCCCTCCGCGTCAACCTTTTTCAGTACTAGGTCCCCCTCGGCGAATTGCTTAACCCTGATGTGTTTATCGAAGTACCTGGCCATTCGCCTTTTTATCTCTTCTTGTCTGATGACAGCAACATCCCGTAGTTCTTCCACCATATCCAACGAGAGGCGCAATCCCTCCTCGTTCTCCAACCTCCAAGCTTCACATCCCTCACCCGCGTCTGCGACCTGTGGAGACCGAACCTCGAACTCCACTGGGAGGACAGCCTCACACCCATGAGGGAGCTTGAAGGGGGTCTCTCCCGTGGCCGTGTTCGGAGTTGTTCGCAAAGCCCACAGGACGGAAGGGAGCTGCTCCACCCAGTTGCCCTTCAGGTTCTCCACCTTCTTCTTGAGCAAGTTCACGATGATCTTGTTCGCCGCTTTTACTTGGCCGTTGCTCCGGGGGTGATGGACAGAGGCAAACCTGAGGTCAATCCCCAGTTGGGCGCAGAAGCTGATGAACTCTTCACTGGCAAACTGAGGACCGTTATCCGTCACTATCGCTTGGGGTAGCCCGTGCCTGCATATGATTTCCCCCCAAATGAAGTTCCTGATGACCTGGGAGGTAACCTTGGCTAGGGCCTTGATTTCTAGCCACTTTGAGAAGTAGTCGACCATGACTAGGAGGAACCTCCTCTGCCCACTAGCTGGAGGAAAGGGTCCAACCAGATCTATTCCCCAAATGGCGAAGGGCCATGGGGCCGTGATGCTCCGAAGCCTTTGTGCGGGTAAGAGCTGGAGGGGGGTGTGTACTTGACATTTCAGACATCTCTTTGCAAACCCGACTGCATCCTTCCTCAAGGTCTGCCAGAAGTACCCTTGTCTTATCACCCTTGCCTCTAACGTCCTTCCTCTTGAGTGGCTACCGCACTCTCCCGAATGCACCTCTTCCAGGATTCTCAGGACCTCCTCCTCGATCATACATCTCGCGAGGAGCCCTGATAACATTTTCCGGTGCAAGCCCCCTCCCATCATCAGGTAGTGGGCTTCCTTTCGCCTAAAGCTTTTTGCCTCCTTAACCCCCTCTGACAGCTTGCCTGTGGTAAGGAATGTCACCAATGGGTCCACCCATGAGGATTGCCGACCCACCTCCATCGATTCCCCCTCTTCAATTGCTGGTCGGAAAAGTTTAGTTATGGTCCCTCCTCCCCGCGGCACAAACTTTGCCAACCGATCAGCTGCTGCGCTTTCTTCCCTGGGAACGTGTTGAATGGAGAAGGAACGGAACCCTCCGATGATTGCCCTTACCCTGGATAGATACTTCACGAGGGTGGGCTCCCGAGCCTCAAACTCCCCTCTGATCTGTGACGCTACCACCATCGAGTCAGTGAAGGTCTCCACATCCTGGATTTCCAATTCCCTTGCCAATCGAAGGTCGGCTATCAAAGCCTCATACTCCGCCTGATTATTGGTGACAGGGAAGTGGAAAACCACCGCCTGTTCTATGGTAACCCCTTGAGGACTCACCAATACTACACCACCTCCCAGGGAGTGCCTTCCCGAGGCCCCATCGACCATCATCTTCCATGCTTCGTGGGACTTCGGCTCCTCATTCTCAGCCTCAGTGACATAGTCTGCCAGAAAGTCCGCCACGGCCTGAGCCTTGATGGAGAGCCTCGGGACGAACGAGATGTCGAACTCGCTTAGTTCGATAGACCACTTTGCCAGCCTTCCCGAGTGCTCTACCCCCTCGAAGATATTGCGAAGAGGATGGTAGGTGACCACCCTAATGGAGTGTGCTTGAAAGTATGGACGGAGCTTCCTTGCCAAAACAACCAAGGCTTAAGCTAGCTTCTACAGGATGGGGTAGCGGAGTTCCGCCTTTTTTAGGATTCAGCTTACGTAATAGATGGGCAGCTGCTTCTTCCCCTCTTCCCTAACCAAGACGGAGCTCACAGCTTCCACCCCCACCCCGAGATACAAGGCCAGGTCTTCCCCTTCTTTGGGGCTTTGGAGCAGCGGAGCCTGGGAGAGTTGTCTCTTCAGCCCCTGAAAGGCCTCTTCGCATTCATTCGTCCAATCGAACACCTGATTACTATAGAGTACTTTGAAGAAAAAAGAACACCTATCCCCGGACCGGGAGAGGAACCTGCTTAGCCCAGCCAACTTTTCCGTCAGGCGCTGGACTTCCTTGGCGCTGCGAGGTGACTCCAAGTCCAATATAGCCTTCACCTTGTCCGGGTTGGGTTCTACCCCTGCCGGAGTCAAGAGGTGTCCGAGAAACTTCCCTCGACTGGCCCCGAAGACACACTTCAAGGGGTTCAACCTCATCTTGAACCTCCGCAGGGTGGAAAATGTTTCTTCCAAGTCCCGCAAATGGGAATCCACGCATTTGCTTTTGACCAGTAGGTCATCGACGTAGACCTCTAGGTTCTTCCCCCTTTGGTCTCGAAAGACTCGATCCATCTTGCGTTGGTATGTTGCCCCTGTGTTTTTCAATCCAAAGGGCATCATCTTATAGCTGAAGCATCCCTCTCTCGTGATGAAGGAGACATCCTTGACATCGGGAGGGTGCATCCAGATCTGGTGGTAACCTGAAAAAGCATCCAAAAAACTCATAACCGAAAAACCGACGGCTGAATCAACCAGCACGTCGATTCGAGGCAGGGGATAGCAATCCTTGGGGCATGATTTATTTAACAGGGAAAAATCGATACACATACGCCACTTTCCCCCCCTCCTTCTTTACCATTACCACATTGGAGATCCAGCCTGGATACTGGACCTCCGAGATGAAGCCTGCCTCCAGAAGCTTTCTGACCTCCTCTCGGATGGGCTCCTCCAGCTTGGTGGCGATGGCCCTCATCTTCTGGCGCATGGAACGAGCCCTCGGGTCCAGGTTCAGGCGATGACACGCTACGTCCGCATCGATACCCGGCATGTCTGCGGTGCTCCACGCGAAGATGTCGATGTTGCTCTGGATGCATCCTAGCATCCGTGCCTGGTCCTCGAGGCTTAAGCCTCCGCTGACTCGCACCTTCTGCACTTGCCCTGCTCTGGTGAGTACCTCCATCTCCCCCACTTCCTCGGCCGGCTCAAGCCTCGACCGCTCCCATCCTGCCCTTGCCTCCTCCTGCTCAACTTCCTCTCCTCCGACCTCTTCGACCCCTATTGCTTCCACCAGGCCTTCTTCTTGCCTCTGCTCTCCTTCCCCTGCCTCTCCCAGGATCATCTCTCCCATCTCCGCCACCTCCTCCATCATCAAGTCCTCCGCCTCCTGCGGGCTCGCCTCCTCTACTTCTATACCTCCTTCCTGCCCTGCCATCTCTTTCTCCAGATCCTCCGCCTCAGCCATCCATGACACGGTGTTTACCGCCGTCACATAGCACTGCCTTGCCACCTTCGGGTCCCCCCTGATCCTAACCTGTACCCCTCCGTTGCTGAACTTGAGGCATTGATAAAATGAGGAGGGGACACAGCGAAAGGCGCTGATGAGAGGACGCCCAAAGATGGCGTTGTAGCTACTTGGGGCGTCTACGATCATGAACCTACAGTTCCGTGAGACGCCCCCAAGCTTCACATGCAGGCCCACTCCCCCTTCTACCTCCTTCCTCTCTCCATAAAAACCAAAAAGCGGTCCGTCGGAAGCCAGGACCCTCTTTCCTTCCACCCTCATTTCATCGAAGGCCTTCTTGAAGATCACGTTCACGGAGCTCCCGTTATCCACCAGTATCCGGGAGACTGTGAAGTTTTCCACCGCTGTCTGGATCACTAGTGCGTCGCAGAACGGGTCTTCGTAGTCTGGCATATCTGCGGATGAGAAGGTGATATTTTCTTCCGGGGGGGGGGGGGGAGCTAGGGAGGTCGAGGCGACACCTCTACGGAACATGGTTTGAAGGCTCCCCTTGCGGGTTGCCTCGATCCCTACTCCCCCATGGATCACTCCGATCCCCCCTCGGGTCCCCACATCGACCCTGTCTTCACATCTATCCTCAACCTCTCCGTGCTGCACCTCGACGATCCTTGCAGGCGGATCCTGCCTTCCAGCTCCTCTGGCCCCCCTCATCTCTAGAAATTCCGGGCAGGTGGCCGTTGCGTGACCTTCCTCCTGATGGAAGTCACAATAAGGCAACGCCACCCTGCCCCCTCTTCCTTCTCCTCCTCCTCTTCTCCCTGCTCCTCGAATTCTTCTTCCTCTTCCTCTTCCCACCTCTATGGCCTCCTGCGGTGGTGGGGGGTGACCTCTCGGTCCCTGCCTCCATCCTCCCTGCTCGAGTCTCCTCGGCTCCCGGAGGTTGTCTCTTCCTTGAAAACCCCCTTGGCCTTGGGGGCGACCTTCCTGAGGTCTCCAACCCAATCGGTTGTTCAGCTCCCTGGCCCCCCCATGCTGCTGTCCCTGCCCTCGGGGTTCTTCCCTTCTCCTGTCTTCCCTTGGCTCCCTCTGCTCTCTCACTTCTCTCTGCCTCCCTGTTGTCGGCTCCTTCACATCATCCTCCGCCAACCTGGCCAGTTTCCTCGCAAATGCAGGGTTTGCCCTCTCGAAGTCTATCTCCTTTGCCGCCCTCTCCATGAGCTCCTCAAAGGAGAGAGGGGGCACTCTCTTCAACTCCATGCTAAAAAATCCCGGCCTCAGCCCCAGGGTGAAGGCAAGCATCAGTGCATACCCCGGGACCTCCTGGACTAGGAGAATCTCCTCTTGGAACCGGTCAACGTAATGACCCAACGTCTCCTCTGGCTTCTGCCTCACCGCAAACAGGCACTCAGCATCCTTCTTTCGCTTCTTCGAAGTTGAGAACCTCAACAGAAAACCCCTGTGCAGGTCCTCAAAACTGTAGATCGGGCTCGCCGGCAACTGGTGGAACCAGTCCCTGGCCTTTTCCTTCAGAGTAATGGCAAAAAGCCTACACTTGAAGGCATCCGACATCTGCCTTATCGACACCACATCCTCAAACCATTACACGTGCTGAACCGGGTCATCCTTCCCGGTGTAGTAAGTCATATCCGGCTCCCTGAACCCTTCCGCCACTGGGGCCGAGATGATGAGCTCACTAAAAGGGGTCTCGCCCCCTGCCTGGCGAGAGGGCCTGTCCCGCGACCTTGGCTGGCTGGACCGATCCGCGAGACCGTGCCCGGGGAAGAGCTCCCGCACTGCCGCCTCCTTCTCGCCCAGATCCACCGGAACCTCCTGCCCGGGACGCTGGCCTGGGAAAAGCTCCCGCACAGCCACATCCCTCTCGCCTGCCTCCACCGGGACTTCCTTACCGGGGCGCTGCCCCGGGGCGTTCTCGCCTAACAGCGGGACCGCCTCCACAGGAGCCCGCGGCGTCTCCCACTCATTTCTTGCCTAGAAGGCCAAGCTGATCGTCTGCATGACCTCTCGCCTGATATCCTCTAACATCTTCCTCATCGCTTCTTCTTCCTGGGTGGGTGATTCTCCTGTGCCAGATCCTTCACCTTCACCTCCTACCATGGGACTCGACTCAAGATTTTCTTGCATCGACTGCTTCCACGCTCACCGCACCAGAACTGTTGAAACCAAAATTGACCTCAATGAATGTTCACGAACCAAAGTGCAGCCGACGCCTACTTCTCTCAAATCTCGACCCCTGACTAGCTGCTAAGGTCCTAGGACTGACCAAAAGCCTAAGCTGGGAGGTCCCACCTCACACCCGAAAGATCTCTGAGAGCTTCCCCTCCGAAACCAATAGCTGGGCTGGGAGATCTTCAGAAAGCACTAGAGTTAGAGAATAATGAAAGCCTGCTTTCCAAAGAGCCCCTATGGGTCTTTTTATAGTCTTCTCCTGACCTGAAAATACTAAAATACCCCTCATGGGTCTGCCAATAGCCAAATCCCGCTGTCCTCCCAGGGCTATACAGGTAATTTAAACCGAGGATAATGAAATAGTAATAATAAAATAATCCTTTTTCCTGGGTACCAGGCCCCATCACATGAACCTACTTTGGCGGGAACCCCGGGCGAGAAGGCTCTCGCTGAGCCTTAGCTGAGCTCACCTTGGCGAGGCCTCCTGTCGAGAGGGTTCTCGCCCTTGGTGGTTTTTACGTCATTACCGCTGGACGTGAAGACTTGAGTCCTGGCGTGAACGATCTCGCCCACCAATGGGCGGGAGCCCTGAAAGTGAGGGGATAAGTTGTAAACTACTCTAGAGGGGGGTGAATAGAGTATTCAAATTTTATGAATAACTAGTCAGCTCCCTTGGAGTTTATTTGCGGAATAAAATAATCTGATACTTGAACCCTAAGAGCCTAACACAGTGACGTGCGCAAGTGAGAGAGTTAACTGAAATTTCAGTTTAACTATAAACCTATCACAGCAACTAGCAATCCTAGGTAGTTCTATCACAGCCACAGTATAAACAATTAAACAAAAAACAGCCAGAGAGACACAGGATATATAGTGGTTCCCTCTTAATAGGTACTCCACTCTTCTACCACCCTGGTAGGAATCCACTACAGGTTTTTGCTAAGGTGCCCTGCCACCAATGATCTGATTCAGGTAGATCAAACAGACCCTTTGAGCTTTTGATAAGGATGCTCAACCACAGGTTGTTGATAAGGTGCCCTGTCACCAATGTTCACTTTTGAAGAGGTGTGAAGACTCTTTTACAAAGGGGTTGAGAGGGTTAGATTGTCTTCTCTGTTGTTAATACAGATTAGAGAAGACTTGTGGATTCTCTAAAGAATCAAAGTCTCCCCCTGGCTCAGTGAAAGTCCAGGGAAAGCCTTTGCTTCAGGATGAAGGAGTTTCAGATATACTGAAACTAAATCCTCAGAGATCTGTAGACTGATTTTTATCAGGTCTTCAGATTCTGGAGCACGTGAAGCAGATCTGGAGCTCTTTCTGAAGTCTTGAAAACTCTAAGCAGATGCTCAGGAGACTTGTGAATGAAAGAAATTGCTTTGGACTTTTGCTTCAGGAAAGCTTTTCTTCTTCGTTTTGTGAGATGGTGAAGAGTTGCTCTAGAGATGCTTGAGAGAAAGCAGCACTTAGAAGAAAAGTCTCTCTGTATCTGTGTCTTTTTTTTTTCTGAGCAAAGAATCTCTCTTAAATATGTCTTCTCATTTTTTCTTTTGGAACGGCTCTATTGATTTGAATACTCGAGCCCTACAACAGATTATCTCAAAATAGAATATAGCAATAGGAATAGAATGACCTATTAGCTTACTGTCAGTCCCAATAAGGAAATAAATGAATAGGAAAATATCTCAGCATAAAGACTTATCATTCTTGGAAATAGCATACACCGCCAACGGCTAGAATACAGCCTGGCAATATATTTTGTATAATAAGACAAAAATGCTTTATCAAAATACGAAATCCCGTAATTTATGCTTAACATATTTGGTAATTAATTCATTTGAATTTAAGCCATAAATTAGCAAAAACAATCTTCAGAAAATCTTTCTAACCACACGCTAAAACACTTGGAAATAAACCAAGGAATAAAATAAGTGCAAATAGATAAAGGCAGACAGAAATCGTCGAACAGGAGTTCGATGATCGTCGACCTAGCTAACAGATCGTCGACAGAAAGCAGAAATCTGTCGACACAGAAATCGTCGACCAGACATCGTCGACCAGCTCAAGATATCGTCGACGACTAAGGCAAAAGATCTGTCGAGACAAAAAATCGTGAAGCAAGAATACGATCGTGGAACTGCTGATGGCAGATCATCGACCAACCTTCAGAGCATAAGTAACTTGCTCTGAGATCGTCGACCATCGGTCGACGATAATTGTCTTGACTTCAACGATTCAATAGCCCTGCTATCGTCGACCAATGATCGACGATCGCGAGGCCTCGTTCGACGATGGTCGAACGGAAAAAGCCTTAACCAAAAATACATCTAGAACTACTAGCCTAAGCTCTAGGTCAGTTATAAACTGTCCTAGGGAAACTGAACAAGGCCTAATCATGATCATATATAGTTATATGGATCAAGAGGGGCCGGAAAGGGATTACATAAGCCAAATCACATCCAGGGTACCAACAATCTCCCCCTATTTGGGTTATGTTATCCAATCCGATCTAAAACTAAAGCACACAATATCAAAAGCAGAAATTAACCAAACATTTAAGTCACAGGCAATCCACAAAAAAACATAAAAGCATAAATCAGCAGAACTGTAAAGTATCAAGCAGATTTATCAGAGGTTTTGGCATCAGATGAGTTCTTAGGGATTACAGCTGGTTTGAAAATAATTTCTCTGTTTGGATTTGCTGCTTGCCTTTTGGATAGCATTAGATCATGTTCACCAATAATTTTCTTTTCAGCATAGCTTGGCAAAACTGCAGCAGGGTGCAACTTCATGTATTCTTCAGTATTAAAAATTTCAGAGTTGACTTGAATTTTGCTGAGTTCCTTTTCTCTGAATTTAGACATAGTTGTATATGCTGTAGGGTCTAGACCTTGAGCTTTGGCTCTCTCCATCATGCTTAGAGCAATAGATTCCTTAAATCTTGCCATAGAGGCAATTCTTTCAGTTTCAGTCATGTCTGATGGAGAGGGTGGTCTGTCAGTATCAGCTTGGGCTGCAATCTCCATGTTCCTTTGAAGAGCTGTGGCTAATTTGCTTGAGTCAAGAGGAATCTGTGCAGCCTTCTTAGGATCAGTTTCAGCATATAGAGATCTGGGAGGTGCAAGTTCAATGAACTTCTTGTGGGATTTCTCTGAATAGACCACTCTTTTTTCTTTCATTTCCTTTATTTGTTCCATGGGAACATTTTCATTTCTTTTCCTTCCTTGTCCTGATACATCTTGGCCTCCCTGGCTTTGGTTACTCCTTCTCTGATAAGACTTAAAGGTGTTGGAACTTGCTGATTTTGCAGAAGGGGCAGAAGAGAGACCTCCAGAGGCTCCAGCACCAGGAGGTGGAGGAGGACCTCTGGGGGGGAATTTTTGAATAGGAGTGTCATATCTTTTTGTTCTCTTCTTCTCTCTTGACTGATTCTTTGAAAGTCGCATCCATGGTTGAAATTCCTTGCTCTTGGGATCAATTCCCTTCAGAATGAAATAGGGAACATCCTTGTCTGGATTAGCAGTAGGACGAGCAGATGCTTTTCTTTTCTTGGATACAGCCTTTTTCTTCTTCTGGGTACTATCAGAATCCTCAGAATCATCATCATCAGAGGAGTGGGATGAGGTTCTGCCAGCATAATCATCAAAATCTTGTTCTGAGATATCTTTGGCAGCTATAGCATGTTCAGCCTTTTCTTTCTCCCGCTTCTCTCTATCTTCCTTTTCTTTTTCTTCCTCAATGGCATCTTGCACAAGGAGGGCATCAAGATCAACATTTGGAGATCTCTTCCAGAGTTCCGATTCAGGATACAAGTCAGGAGCTATCCTGGGGACCAGTTCTACAATAGAAGGAATGGGTAGAGGATAGGTAAGGATAGGTGGAGAAAAGATGACTGTATCTGCAGGGGCAGATGCTTTCTCTAGAGAGATGACTAGGGAATCCATATGAGAATTAGCCAACCCTTCAATGTACTCAGAGGCAATATTCTCAGCCACAAAGGCTATAAATTGTTCAAGGTTGAGAGTACCTGAGCTTGATTCCTTTTCAGTCATTTTGGAGGCATTCTCTGGTAAGTCTTGTACAGCCTCAGCTTCTTCAGCAGCAGCAGCAGCAGGGATGTTGATTGTGTCTGCATACAAAGAAAGATAAGTTAACAACCAAGTGGGAATAGAGTATTCCCCCAAGGTGAACAACAGCAGGTAATTGATAGAGTTACCTGAGATCTACACAAGATACCACTTTGCATCTAGGAAGGAGGTTATAATTCCTTCTAGATGTTCAGTGACATCAGGGATAGACACCTCTGCAAGGCACAAGAGGAGTGCCATACAGGAAAAGAAGAGAGAGTCCTTGACCAGGGGATCATCAAGGTACTCAGGTCTATAAGGGACCGTTTTCTCTTGAGAAGGAGGAACAAAAGGAGATGTGAGTGTGAACTCACAGTCTGAATTGAGAAAGGATTCCAAAGCATTATCAGAGTCAATGGAGATAGCAGCATCAACTTGCAACACTGATGCAAGATCATCAGCAACTGAGATGGGAAGGAAGGGATAAGAGATTAACTCAAAGTTGGAGTTTGAATTAATTAGAAACTTAAATAAAACTATACCATCTGGTTGAGCAGTAGCATTCTCAAGTTGTTGAACCACTACTTCTGAGTCAGTAGTGTTTATTGAAACTTTTTCACACAAGTCCATGAGGACTTCCTCATTATTTTTCTCTGGGAGATCTTCATCAGAAGCTAGATTCACTAGGGAGTGAATGTCTTTGTTAGATAAAGATATCAATTTTTAAAGTCCTGATTATAACCTTTAGAGGAAGTGTTTTACCTTCTGGTTGCTCTGGAAGCTCTTGAGGTTCTTCTACAATTTTTGTAAGGGGAAGAGAAGAGTTGTCCTGAAGGGCCAAGGCATCACCTGAGACCACTTCAACAGACATCTCCCCCTGCATGACTTCAGTGGGGACTGGAGTCATGCATCTTACTGAAGAGGGCTCAGCAGAGGGTGGAAATGATTTGATGGCTTCAGTAAGGGCTTTGATGGATGCAATGAGAGGGGCATTGGCAGCCTCAATCATTTTTTGTATGGATGGAGTGATGAGCTCTACAATTTGTGCAAGCAATTCAGGAGTTATCTGAAATGCTGAGGATGTGGAGGTGGATGGAATGGAAGCAGTATGATCTACCACATGATCAAATGAATCATGTGGAGATGGGTGAACATCAACATGAGTGCAGGATTCATGTTGAGATAAGTGTGTGAGGATTGTAGCAGTTACCATGTCAACACTGGCTGCGGCTGCCAGATGTTGTGGTATGGGTGACTGGGGTGGAGATGCATATAGGATGGAAGATGCATGTTGTGGTGGCACTGCAGATTGTGTGGAGGGTAATGCAGGAGATGAGGATGCAGGGGTAAAGAGGGAGGATAAAGGGATTGCTGAGCCTTCCCCAGCAAGCTGGAGAGTGGCTGAATCAGCCCTTGTGTCTGATGGAGGGTTAGGATCAACCCTGGCGGACTTCTTGATGACTCTCTGAGATTTCTTGAACAGAGAGGGGTCCAACCTCTTGCTGGCGTTGACTGCGGAGGGTACAGAAACAAGCAGCAGGGGTGCTTTCACATATAGAAACACACCCAACACCCTGGCAAGGTTTACTTCTTTCTGATTGTTCTTTCTCCTTATTAGTTCAAACAGAACTTTTCCCCAGGCTATCTGCGTCTTATTCACCAAAACTGACATTAAGGCAAATTGTTGCCTGTTGATGTTGTCGTGAGCAGAGTGCTTTCCCAAAACGACCTTGCCCACTAGGTCTGCCAGAAACTTGTACTCTGGAGACAGGTTTATCTTCAGCAGCTTAGCTGGAATACCCTCAGCATGGCCTATCACAGTTAGCATGCGGCCATATTCCTCTGAATTTTGCTCATAGTCCTCAGTACCGGTTAGTAGACCAAACAACTCAGTCAGAACATTAGGAGTCAGAATGACCTCCTCTCCATTTAACTTTCCAGTCATCGCTTCGTCGCTGGAGGACGAGGTATATACCCATTCTCGAATCTCTGGTATATGAATCTTTGGTGAGAATGACATAAATTTCTTTAGCCCTTGATCTTCACACAACTGCAGAATGTCTTGGAAGGGTTGATCACATCGACTGAAAGAATCGAAGTCGACACAGAATCCAGTGTCGAACTTCATTTCGAATAGAATTGCTGAAGGAATCGCCATAGGATTGAAGAGAGAAAGGCGAATCGAGATGCAAGGCAGGGGAGAAGAGAATCGCGCGGGATTAGAGTTCGAGAGCGAATTCTAAGCCAGAAGATGGAATATGAAAAGACGGAGCGGAAGAACGACGATCTCCAGACCTAAATCGACTATCAGATATAAATCTGCGATCGTCGAACCCGGAACAAAATCGGTCGTCGAACAATGACCGACGATAGTCAATATTTGACTAAATGAAAAACATTGACCGACTACAAGCAATCACCACGATCGTCGATCAATATATGTTGGTCGACGATTTACCACATAGCATAGAAAATCTGTCGTCGACCATTGGTCGACGATAGATACCTAAGGAGAGATCGTTGACCAGTTGATCGACGATTTCTGCCTTACTACCGAACGAGCTGTCGTCGACTGTTGGTCGATGATAGTTCTGACCTGGTCGAAGATCGTCGAGCAGTCGTTCGACGATTTTAGACAGAAAACAAATCTATCCAAATTTTCACTACTCTGAACCATTAATCATACCAAGCTGGTTCAGGAAGAACAAATGCCTTTGTTCATCAAGGGGCTTAGTGAAAATATCTCCTCTCTACAGGTCTGTGGATATAAATTCCATTGCTATCTTGTTCTTTTCCACATTATCTCTCAGAAAATGATGTCTAATCTCAATGTGCTTGGTCCTGGAATGGTGCACAGGATTTTGAGCAATTGATATTGCACTGGTACTGTCACACAGAATTTTTGTTTTTGAGTGTGTGTACCCATAATCCACTAGCTGATTTTGAATCCACAGGATCTGTGAACAACAACTAGCTGCTGCTATATATTCAGCCTCAGCAGTTGAAGTAGACACAGATGCCTGTTTCTTACAAAACCAAGAGACAAGTCTCTCTCCCAGGAACTGACAGGTCCCTGAGGTGCTTTTCCTGTCAACTCTACAACCAGCATAATCAGCATCTGAATATCCAATCAATTCAAATCCTGACTCAGCTGGGTACCACAGTCCTAAGTTAGGGCATCCCTTAAGGTATCTCAAGATCCTCTTGAGAAGAGTTAAGTGAGATTCCTTTGGGTTGACCTGAAACCTAGCACATAGACATGTAGCAAACATTATGTCAGGCCTACTTGCAGTCAAATACAGCAGGGAACCAACAATGGCTCTATAGCTCTTTTGATCAACAGACTTGCCATTGACATCAGAGTCAATAACTGCATTTGAGGCCATAGGTGTGTTCATTGATGAAGCATCAGACATTCCAAATCTTTTGACCAGCTCTCTGGCATATTTTGATTGAGAAATGAAGATACCATCAACACACTATTTCACTTGGAGACCAAGGAAATAGGATAACTCACCCATGCTGCTCATCTCAAACTTGGAGTGCATTAGTTCAGAGAACCTCTTGCAAAGTTTGGGATCAGTGGAGCCAAATATAATGTCATCTACATAGATTTGAACTAACAGTTGTGAGTCCTTATGATGTCTAATAAATAGGGTTCTATCTACTACACCTCTCACAAACTTGTGTTCTAGAAGGAAATTTGCTAAGGTCTCATACCAAGCTCTAGGAGCTTGCTTAAGTCCATATAGAGCCTTTTGGAGTTTGAACACATGAGTGGGTAAGGTTGATGAAACAAACCCTGGTGGTTGTTCAACAAACACTTCTTCCTTTAAATCTCCATTGAGGAAGGCACTCTTCACATCCATTTGGAAGACCTTAAATTTCTTATAGGCAGCATAGGCTAGGAAAATCCTAATGGCTTCTAGTCTAGCTACAGGGGCAAAGGTCTGATCATAATCTATGCCTTCCTCCTGTCTATAGCCTTGAGCTACTAGCCTAGCCTTATTCCTAACTACTATGCCTTGGGCATCAAGATTGTTTCTAAACACCCACTTGGTGCCTATGATCAGTTGACCTCTTGGTCTTGGAACCAAAGTCCAAACTTTACATCTTTCAAACTGATTAAGTTCCTCTTGCATGGCTATAATCCAGTGTGGATCAAGCTCAGCATCTTTAATGGTTAGGGGCTCAACCTGAGAAAGGAAACAAGCAAACATCACATCTTTGTTGAGTTGATGTCTTGTCTGGACTCCTACTGAAATGTCTCCAATTACTTGAGATACGGGGTGATCTCTAAGTGTGACAAGATTAGTAGGTTCAACAATGATCTGATCTTCAACAGTTTCAGGATTTAATTCCTCATGTGGAATTTGATCAACTGTTGGAGCAGGTGCTTTAACTTCAAGAAGTTCTACATCAGATTCAGAATCTGAAGAAGCAACCTGAGGAGTTTGTTGGGGATGATTCTCCTGTGTGAGTCTCAAACCTTCCAAATCCTTACTTACTCCTAGGACTTGCACTGTACTATTAGAGGAAGAGTCCTTCTCCTTATAATACATGACTGTCTCATCAAAAGAGACGTGTGCAGACTCTTCTATCTTAAGAGAGGATTTATTGAGGACCCTATAGGCTTTGCTTACTTGAGAGTATCCTAGAAAAACTCCCATTGAAGATTTTGCCTCAAATTTTCTAAGGTATTCTTTGTTATTGTTATGAACAAAAGCAACACAGCCAAATACTCTAAAATAGTCTATTTTAGGTTTCACTTGCTTAAGTAACTCATAGGGAGTCTTACCCTTAAGTTTATGTATCAGACTTCTGTTCAATACATAGTTAGCTGTGCTAACTGCTTCAGCCCAAAAGGACAGAGGCATGTTAGCATCTGCCAACAATGTACTTGCAGCTTCAATTAGGGTTCTGTTTTTCCTTTCAACTACCCCATTTTGTTGAGGAGTTCTAGGAGCAGAGAAGCTATGTTTGATACCTTCCTTCTTACAGAATTCTTGCATAAGAAGAGACTCAAACTCAGTACCATGATCACTTCTGATCAAGGCAATCTGAGTAGAGTACTCACTCTGTATACACTTTAGAAAATCTGTAAGAACCTTGAAGTTATCAGCCTTAGTTCTCAAGAAGAATACCCAAGTGAACCTAGAGAAGTCATCTACAATTACTAGAGTGTAAGACTTTCCTCCAAGACTCTGTACGGCAATAGGACCAAATAAATCCAGATGTAGCAAGTACAGAATCCTGGGAGAATCACTTTTATTAACTGATTTAAAGCTATTTCTTGTTTGCTTACCTAATTGACAAGCTTTGCAAAGGCCTTCCTTCTTGTAGGGGCAAGAAGGTAAGCCTCTTACAAGGTTGTATTTAGCCAGCCTAGAAATGTTTTTCAAATTTACATGACTAAGTCTCTTATGCCAAAGGGTATTATTACTGGTTACTTCATTAAACAAGCATATTTCAGATTTGGATGAGTTAAAATCTACAACATAAACATTACCAATTCTAATACCTACTAACACAACAGTATTATTTAAAGCAATATTACAAGCAGTGTCAGTAAACCATACCTTGTACCCAGCATCACACATTTGGCTTACAGAGATTAGGTTATGCTTTAGTCCTGAGACATAAGCAACCTTCTTGAATGTTACAGCTCCTATGGTGAAGCTGCCATACCCTTCAGTCTGTCCACAGCTGGAATCCCCAAATACAACTTTTGGTCCCAGCTTGGCTTTGAACCCTGACAGATTCTTCTTCTTTCCTGTCATATGCTTTGAGCATCCACTATCCAGATACCATTTGTCATGTATGACTGGATAGGTCTTCACCTGCAGAAAGAACAGTTATACATTGTGGACCCAGGTTACCTTGGGTCCAGTATTCTTCACAAAAGAGAAACTAGATATAAAAGATCTTGCAGGCTTAGATTTATATCCTAAAGGGTGTGATCTCCTAGGTGGGATAATCCATTCAGTTGAAGGATTAAACAACCTAGGGTAGTGATTGGGATTTGCAATTCTGGAAGTTTGAAATTTATTTTCCAGCTTAAGTCCAGATCGTCGATCCACGGTCGACGATCGCAAGCCATATCGTCGATCATTTGTAGTAGTGCTATATTCTGGATTCAACGATCGTCGATCACTGGTCGACGACTCAAGATGAGATCGTCGATCTCCTGTACCGAAGATATCATACTTGGTGAAGGTGTTCAGCGATCGTCGATGGACGTTCGACGATTGGTTTGACGATCGTCGATCAATGTTCGACGATTTTTGTAAAGCTAGAAATTTTTTCTTCCTATTCTCTTTCTTAATCTTATTCTGAATTTTCTTACATTTTTCAATTTCCTCAGTATTCTTTATTCCTGATTCAGAAATAAATTTAACTGGAGTGCTAAATCTCTCCTTTGTGAGGAGGATGGGTTCACTAGATGTAGCACCTAAGCCTAGTTTATCATTACCAACCCTAGTGTTTGCTATACTAGTTATTTCAGATAATTTAAGGCTTCTGCCATTTAATTGTTCTTCTAATCTCTTAGATTTAGCTAGTTCTAATTTTAGGGATGTTACTTCTTCTTTTGAGCTTTCTAATTCCTTTTCTAATCTAATTATTTCAGTACTTTCCATGTCTAGTTCCATTATCTTTAATCTAAGTGACTTAATTTCTTTTTCAGACAGTAGTAAATCTAAACATAGAGTTTTAAATTTTAATTTGAACTCAGGAGATGAGAAATCAAATGAGTCGATTACCTGGTCTTCCATAGAGGAATCTTCTTCATTGTCTCCTTCTTCTTCAGAATTCTCTGCAGCTGACAGAGAGCTGCAGGCATCAATAGCCATGAGGCAGACCTCTTTGGCCTTCTTCTCTTCTTCTTCTTCTGAATCACTGGAGCTAGAGGAGCAGGTATCCTCTTCTGTTTCACTCCAGGTAGCAGCCACAAATCCCTTGTCCTTCTTCTTGTATTTCTGTGAGGAGGACTTGGAGTGGTGCTTCCTGTACTCTTTCTCATGTTTCTTCTCCTTGTGTTTCTTCTCTGGACAATCTGGAGCAATGTGTCCAGGCTTGCTGCAAACATAACAGATGATTTCTTTAGATGGAGTTTTGTCATACCTTGGTTTGTCCTCATACTTGGAGAACTTCTTTCTGAGGTCTCTTCTTCCCATGTTGAAGAACCTCTTGGCAATGAGAGCCAGTAACTCCTCATTTGATTGACTTCCTTCAGAAGTCTCAGCAGCCTTAAGAGCTAGAGAGTGCTCTTTCTTTGTAGGTGTAGGAGTTTTTACTTCGGTTGCAGCAGCTCTGCTCTTTAAAGTTTGCTCATATGACTTGAGCTTTCCCAACAGAGCTTCTGTGGAAAGTTCCACAGTGTTTCTTCCATCCTTGATGGGCCATATCCTTGAGTCCCAAGAGATGGGAAGGCACATCAGGATCTTGTCATTGACTTCCGACAAAGTTATCTCCTTGTCCAAAGACCTCAGTTCACTTACTATTGAACTGAGTCTTGTGTACATTGTGTCAATGTCTTCAGTATCATCCTTCTTGAAATTTTCATACTGAGAAGTGAGGTTGGATCTCCTGTCCTTCCTCTCATCAGCTGAGCCAGCAACTATGTGGTTGAGGGAATCCCACATAGCTTTGGCTGAGGTACATTCAGCAAGCTTCTGGAATATTTCATTAGACATTGTCTGAGCTAGGATGTTCATTGCTTTTGCATCAGCTGCTTTTGCCTTCTTGTAAGTTTCATTGTAGTCAGGTGGTGGCACAGCACTGAGATCGGCAGAAGTGGAAGCAGCAGCAGGCCTAGCAGGTGGTCCTGTCAAAATAGAAGAAAAGATATCTTCATCAATAGAATTCATGTATAGTCTTATCCTGGCCTTCCATATGCCAAACTTGGACAAGTTGCATACAGGAGGTCTGGTGCTTGAATAATCCTTAGACTGGGCCATGTGTGAAAGTGTTTGTGAATGGTATCAGGAAACAACTTATCACTGGATCTTTTAACTCAGGTGTTAGCCTGTATGAACAGCTAACCTCCCTCTGATACCAATTGAAAGTGAGGGGATAAGTTGTAAACTACTCTAGAGGGGGGGTGAATAGAGTATTCAAATTTTATGAATAACTAGTCAGCTCCCTTGGAGTTTATTTGCGGAATAAAATAATCTGATACTTGAACCCTAAGAGCCTAACACAGTGACGTGCACAAGTGAGAGAGTTAACTGAAATTTCAGTTTAACTATAAACCTATCACAGCAACTAGCAATCCTAGGTAGTTCTATCACAACCACAGTATAAACAATTAAACAAAAAACAGCCAGAGAGACACAGGATATATAGTGGTTCCCTCTTAATAGGTACTCCACTCTTCTACCACCCTGGTAGGAATCCACTACAGGTTTTTGCTAAGGTGCCCTGCCACCAATGATCTGATTCAGGTAGATCAAACAGACCCTTTGAGCTTTTGATAAGGATGCTCAACCACAGGTTGTTGATAAGGTGCCCTGTCACCAATGTTCACTTTTGAAGAGGTGTGAAGACTCTTTTACAAAGGGGTTGAGAGGGTTAGATTGTCTTCTCTGTTGTTAATACAGATTAGAGAAGACTTGTGGATTCTCTAAAGAATCAAAGTCTCCCCCTGGCTCAGTGAAAGTCCAGGGAAAGCCTTTGCTTCAGGATGAAGGAGTTTCAGATATACTGAAACTAAATCCTCAGAGATCTGTAGACTGATTTTTATCAGGTCTTCAGATTCTGGAGCACGTGAAGCAGATCTGGAGCTCTTTCTGAAGTCTTGAAAACTCTAAGCAGATGCTCAGGAGACTTGTGAATGAAAGAAATTGCTTTGGACTTTTGCTTCAGGAAAGCTTTTCTTCTTCGTTTTGTGAGATGGTGAAGAGTTACTCTAGAGATGCTTGAGAGAAAGCAGCACTTAGAAGAAAAGTCTCTCTGTATCTGTGTCTTTTTTTTTTCTGAGCAAAGAATCTCTCTTAAATATGTCTTCTCATTTTTTCTTTTGGAACGGCTCTATTGATTTGAATACTCGAGCCCTGCAACAGATTATCTCAAAATAGAATATAGCAATAGGAATAGAATGACCTATTAGCTTACTGTCAGTCCCAATAAGGAAATAAATGAATAGGAAAATATCTCAGCATAAAGACTTATCATTCTTGGAAATAGCATACACCGCCAACGGCTAGAATACAGCCTGGCAATATATTTTGTATAATAAGACAAAAATGCTTTATCAAAATACGAAATCCCGTAATTTATGCTTAACATATTTGGTAATTAATTCATTTGAATTTAAGCCATAAATTAGCAAAAACAATCTTCAGAAAATCTTTCTAACCACACGCTAAAACACTTGGAAATAAACCAAGGAATAAAATAAGTGCAAATAGATAAAGGCAGACAGAAATCGTCGAACAGGAGTTCGATGATCGTCGACCTAGCTAACAGATCGTCGACAGAAAGCAAAAATCTGTCGACACAGAAATCGTCGACCAGACATCGTCGACCAGCTCAAGATATCGTCGACGACTAAGGCAAAAGATCTGTCGAGACAAAAAATCGTGAAGCAAGAATACGATCGTGGAACTGCTGATGGCAGATCGTCGACCAACCTTCAGAGCATAAGTAACTTGCTCTGAGATCGTCGACCATCGGTCGACGATAATTGTCTTGACTTCAACGATTCAATAGCCCTGCTATCGTCGACCAATGATCGACGATCGCGAGGCCTCGTTCGACGATGGTCGAACGGAAAAAGCCTTAACCAAAAATACATCTAGAACTACTAGCCTAAGATCTAGGTCAGTTATAAACTGTCCTAGGGAAACTGAACAAGGCCTAATCATGATCATATATAGTTATATGGATCAAGAGGGGCCGGAAAGGGATTACATAAGCCAAATCACATCCAGGGTACCAACAAGCCCCTTAAGGGCGAGAGCTCTGCCGGTCAGCCCTGGGGGCTGACCCGGGCCTGACCCAAACATGGCTACTGAGGTCTTAGTCCTCCCGGGCCTCCCCAGCGAATATGGGGTTGTACAGCGGGTATGCACACTACAAGGCCTAGACCTCTCTTGTACGCCTCTATACACCAACAAGTGCACTATAGAGTCCCTGCGTACTACTTTGCTGACTACCTGTCAGTCTTGTTGGGCCAGGTGCGCGTTATCGGGGATTGTCCTCCAGACCGTAGTATAAACAACCTACTAGCCCCTCAAACCCTTGCACCCTCCTGGTTAACCGTACTGCCATCGGTGTGATGCCTGCTCCAGTACCGCATGACCCGCCACTAATTTTATGCACATGCAAGTATCTCATCTCGAGCCTCCAGCTCGCAGGACCAAACTGTCCTGATTCTCTCCAACCCAACACAGGTGAGCATGTAAACCAACCATTTCCCTCCAACTCAGCCCGGGTGAGCAAGTAGTCCACAGACTCCAAGTCCCTCCAACCCGGCACGAGTGAGGACATATACAGTTTACCTAGCCTATTAGACTACTCTTGCCTACCGGTTATTATACTTAGTAAATTAGGGTTAATCCCAGGACTGCCCAAGGTATGCCCATTGAAGGGGTCTCGAAGGCACTAGGAACCAAGATGGGATGACAAGCCCAAAGTTCCCTTTCGCAAGGATAATTACTTTTAGTTGATGTCTACCCATGATCCACACTCAACTCTACTTATTACTCTTGGACGATCCTAATGACTTAAGTTATTATCGGGAGGGCGACGGTCTTCCGCCGGCCTCCATTCCAGTTGTTACCCAATGTCTTGCACTTTTACACTCGTCACTAAGACAACACTACCCACCAAGGTTATACCTCCAATCATAATCTATAGCTCAGTCGTCGATTTATCCCCCGATGGGCCTTATGGTATAACCTACTTTTACTATGCGCAACCCATGACCTAATACCACCCTGAAATCGAGCTTCTAATTCCTTGAGACACTAGGCCCCAAATATTTATGTTAGGATGGTATGGACTAATGAAATAAGTGTATTGATTTTCATAATTTCCAAGGTCATTAAGGCCTCTAATTAAATCATTTAAATTATTCCCTAGGTCATTTTACACATGAAGTGGTACCATTAAAAATCTACTGACCTAAGCGAATCTTCCTGAGTTGCATATGGGTAAAATATTGCTGTCCACAAGGTTTCATAATTTTCCTTTTATTATTTCTACTTATCCCATAATTAATACAAATTCTACATATTTACCATTTTCCAAATGAAGTATGAGAAATGCATAAGCCAAAATTCCAAGAAAATTACTGAGCATTTATATCATTAATTCATGACCAATGGCAGAGTTTTATTAACCTCTCTAGTGTAATGGCCTATCAAATTCCATTCTTAAATATTTACCAAAATGCCATTATGCTAGTTTAAGAATTATCAGTGCATCCAAAAATTCTGAAATAAATCTACAAGACTAATAATACAATTATACAATAGTAGGGATAATTCCACAATTTTCTAATATGTAATTCCACCAATTCCTTAATAATTGCAAAAAGGGTAAAATGGTAATTCCAAGCTATTTTACTTTAGAAGTTCTCAAACAGAAAGATCAAATTTTACTAAGTCAAATATAATCTTATTTTTAACTTGGCAAGGTTTTAGGATTTTTGCATGATCAAAACCTATTTATCAATTTATTTTTCAATAAGGGATATATTTTCCAAAATTCCAAATAATAGGATTTTTGATTACAAAAATCCCATAAATAATCTGAGGGGTTAAAGTTACCCTAATGAACCACTGGAATCAATTCCGTGATTTTTAGATGTCTCAATTAGGCTTAATACACAATATTTCAAATATTGCTATTTGCAACCCAAGGCTATAATTTGCCAACACATGCAAGAGAATTAACAAACATGCAGTGATCCAAATGTAGTGAAAGTTTTATCACATGTTTATAATGTTCCCAAGGACCTTCCACCAATATTTGGGGCCATTTGGAGGCTTAACACTCCAATTATACCATTTATTTAAATATTGATATTATGACCAAAACTATAGGAATTTTGTTCTCAAAAATTCTCAATTTTTGGCAGGGGCTAGATATGCCCAAATAAGCCACATGCCCAAAATTTCAGGCCATGTGGACATCTGGTTTGGCATGCGCTTCATTTTTGATTTCTGCCCTAGCCTAGGACCAGTCCTAGGGAAACTGCCCTACAGGCCAGACCACTAGACCAAAATTGATGATTAAGGTGTCAAATAAAAGTTAACAGATAGGGCTATATTTTTAATTCAGGGGTCAAGTTATGGCGGTGCCTCTAAGTGCCCTAAATGTCACATGCAAAGTGACTTAATATGTGTGACAGATATTCACTATTCATAAATTTAATTTAATTCATATAGTTTCATTTGCACGAATCTTAAAGCATAAATAAACGACATCTGTTCATCTCCTACCTCCAGCCAACGGCCGGGATTTCTTTGCGCTGGTCCGACTTGTCTGTCATTTTCCGGCCAGCTGACCCGCCGCCACCGCCGGCAGATGTCGCCACCACCTTCACTGAGGTGGTGGCTAGCGTTTCCCGGCGGTGAGGCCGCCGGAGTTGGCTCCTCTGGCGATTCCGAGCAAGGTCAAATAACTCGGTAATTCACTCATCCCTCTCATGGCATCGGGCTCTGTTTAGCCCGATATCTCCCCTAGAAGATCTAGAATCCTAGCACGAGTAGAGGTGAGGCGAAACGGACCTGGATTGGGGCTTGACGGCGAGTTCGGCGGCGGTTTGGCATGGAGGTAGTGCTCCGGCGATCTCCTGCCCGATTTATTGATTCTCCACTGTTTGCTTTGATCCAAGACTTGATTTCCACTCCTCTCGACCTTCTGAAGCTGATGGAATGGTTTGTTTGGACTGAGGTGGAGTATATGGGGAGATATGGCCGAGGTGAGCTCGGGGTGAAGCTTTGGATGCTTCACCCATGGTGCCAAGTGGCTAGCCCACCTCCAAATCCCTCTGAAATGCTTCATGTGGCTGGCCAACAAGCTTTAAACAGAGAGGTACCAGGCCAAGTGGCCTCCTTCCCATAAACCCACTTTCTCTCTCCTTTTTTTGGTGAATTCTCCAAAATGCCCCCTTGCATGCACTCCCTCTCCACAACCAGAGGGGTGGGGCTGGTCTTTGACTCTTTGGGCTGCTAATGGGTCATATTTGGTGGGCTTGGCCCAAGGGAAATGGCCTAGCCATTATTTTTCCTCTTTAGGTCCATTTGTTGACTTTGTTGACTTTTTGGGTTGACTTGGTCAACATGGTGAGTGGGCTGACCCCACTTGTTGGTCATGAGCCTAGTTGCACCACCCAACTTGGGTTGGGTCAAGGGGGGCCCTACTTAGGCTAATTGGGCCTATGAGTGCGGGTTTGACCACTTTAGGTCCAAGGTTGACTTTGGTCAACTAGGGTCAAAGTGTTGACCTAGTGACATGCCCTAGGGTCCACTTAGATTTTTTTTAGGGTTAGGGCAATGTGGTGGGGTCATGGTGTGGTTTGAGACCTTATTTAGGCTAGTTTGACTTGGTCCTATAGTGGGCCCCGCATGGCTACAACCCACTACCTAGGGTCAAACCTAGCTAATTTCCCTAGAACCCACCCCATGCCAAACCAAATCTAAGATAAGGGGTCTAGAAGTAACATGGTATGTTACAGAAGGTACCTACCTCAGTGCCCTTCTAGGCACCTACAGCTAAGGCTAAATAGCCCTACAACTCAGATACACACTTGGATCCTACCTCAGAGCAACTTTGCTCCTACCACGCAGATCCAAAAAAGGATCCTATAAGGTGGAAGTGAGTTGGTGAGTCTTGATTGGACACACGAGAAATTTCTCTATGTTAATCTACCATTACTGAGTTAGACTTAGCCTAACTTTTACTCCAGGAATGTATTTCCTTAGTCTATCTTACTTGAACTGACATATACTCAGTCCTAACTACTTCTACAACAACAAGTATATAATTTACTTGAGCTGGAAGTGACTTGCAGAATAATGTTCTACCTCTTTCTGAACTGAGCCTAAAGCTCATCCCTAACTACTATCTCAGTGCACCAGGGATTTTTCCTGCTGGAACTGTGAAGTTACTACAGTAGATCTTGCTGCAGCCTGAGCAGAGAGAATCCCAGCCCTACTCCTTTCTTCACAGCAACAAGGATGAAGATCTTCCTTTGACCTGTGCTAGAAGTAGCTTGCAGATCAGCTTCTCTGCTACTTTCTGAACTGATCCAACTGCTCAGTACTATCTCCTTCTTCACAGCTCCCCAAGAGAATGTTCTTCAGGATTTGTTGGATGGGTTTGTGAAGCACCTGCAGTAAGGGTCAGCCCAAGCTGCTACCTTTTTCTCAACGAATCACCCCGAGCTTGCTAGCTGGTGCAGATGAAGATCACACCAGCTATCTTGCTGTTGAAGATGTTTATACCAATAGCTAACTTGCTTTTCGTCTTGCTGACTTGAGCTTCCTGTTCTTCAGCACAGCAACAATGACGGAGAAGAAGAACTATCTGATTGCTTTTTCCCAAAAGCTCACTTTTCTCTATAAAGCCTTTTCCCTTTTATTGATTATGACCCAACCGCTCTTTGAGCAGTGGGCCCCACGCCATTAATGGCCAGCAATAACCTTGCTTTAATGCCAACTATCGTACAGTAGGTCCGTGGTAATATTTGTTGCATGCTGTAGCCATCCCGCCACTAATTTGAAATATGTTGACTTGTTGACTTGCTGACGTCACTAGCTGTGGACTTAGCCAAAAATCAAGCAGCATTAGTATTTGCATTGTGTGAGGGTACTTCACTCAACGCCAAATCACTTGGACAGATTTATTGTCTCTTGGCATTGAGTGAGTAACCTTCACTCAATGCTAAACTACTTAGAATATAAATCTATTTCTAGGCGTTGAGTGATTCTGCTTCACTCAACGCAAACTTGCTTTACCAGCTTTCTGCTGCTTGGCGTTGAGTGAGTGAGCATCACTCAACGCTAAACTCCCTAAACAAAATTTTGTCTTCACTAGGCGTTGACAACGTTGAGTGAGCAAGCTCCACTCAATGCTTTTTTGTCTTAGCCAAGTTTCTGCCTCTGCAACATCTTAGGCATTGAGAGAGTTGAGTGAGCACGCCTCACTCAATGTTTTTTTCCTTAGCCAATTTTCTGTATTTAAAAACACTAGCTTTAACTGTGAGTGTTACTCAACACTTATGAGGTTATGGCGTTGAGTGAATGTCCTTCACTCAACGCCTGTGTACTTAGACACTTTTCTGCCTCTTTACCATAGGCATTGACTGTCTCAGTCTACCTAAATCTGAACTGAGTTCGACGAATGGTGAACTGAGTTCGACGAATGGTGAGCTTATCTCGACGAACTCCAAACTCAGTTCGACGAATTCTGAACTGATTTCGACGAACTCAGAATCTCAAACTCTGAATTTAGCTTGACGAATGGTGAGCTCAGCTCGACGAACTCTGAATTGAGTTTGACGAACTTTGAACTCAGTTAAACTCACAGCTTTTTACTATATGACATTGAGTGTGTCTTCATCACTCAACGCCAAACTACTTAGCCATATTTCTTCCTATAGCTGTATGGCGTTGAGCGAGTCAACTTCACTCAACGCTTGTAGACAACCACATTTCTAGCTTGCCAACATTCTTCCTTATTTCTGGCATTGAGTGAGCTTGCTCCACTCAACTCCCGTGGACTTGGATGCATTTTCAATTTCTCCTTAACTTCTGGCGTTGAGTGAGCATAGCTCACTCAACGCCCGTGGACATAGGCAAATTCCTACCTTTCCAGCATCTTCACTTTGTGACCACTTGTCACATCACTTAGACAATCTGTCTAGACTTATTCCATGGAACATCCTACACATGATGAGCTTAAACAACATCAAATACAACTATGCTCTTAGTATTGATGGTGATACCTCTTCAAATAAAATCTAGGGTACATTGTAGGCAATGGACCCAACATCAGTGATCAAGGGATCACCTACCTCAGACTTGAACCCAAGTACTACAGCTCATGCTATGGAGGTTATCCCTATAACTCAGAGAGTAAAACTCTCCTACCTTTAGTACAAAGGCCCTACCTCAGGCACATAGGACCTACACTCAAATCCACATAGAGATCCTACCTCAAATCAATAACTGATCCTACACTCAGCTTTTATTACACAGGCTTACACTTAGATCCAAAAGGATCCTATAGGTCAGATCCAAGAATGGATCCTATAGAGAGTAAGTGGTTGGTTGATGTTGATTTGACACTAGAGAAATTTCTCCGTGTCTGCCTTCCTGGACTAAGTTATCTCAGTTCTAATTTTCTTCACATCAATAGAAATAAGATCCTCAGTAAGCAGCTACCTGTGCTGGAAGAAACTTAGAAACAAGTTTCTAATCTTGCTGTTGATTTGTTTTTCAAATAGCTAACCTGAAATGTAGAAACTAGATGGCTCTGCTTTTTTATTTATCAGAATCCTTATCTATACTTACTATAGCAGAAGAAATTAGTTACAACTAAATTGCTGGAACTTTTGGAACGGGTTGCTAAACTATTAGGTTTCAAGCTCGACAATAATGGAAAGGAAGATGAAGTTCAACCGCCTCTTTTCACAATGAATAAAACCCTAAAAGTTAATTAGCATCCACCGATCTTCTTCCTTTTATTCTTCGTCGAATAATGGCTCTTTGACGCGTGGGCCCACTTGGATTTGCAAGCTGCAATCACGCGTTTACATTAAATGCAGCAAGGAAGGAAAGCGGCGCCTTTGTCGCGTACTGTAGCTTTCCCGCACTAATTTTGAATTTTTGCTGACTCATGCTGACGTCAGCATCTATGGACATAGAGAAATTCTCAGTTTCATCCCATGAATTGAGTGCATTGAGTGAATGACCTTCACTTAGCGAATTTGGACTTAGCCAATTTCCCTACACCATCAGGCGTTGAGTGCGTTGAGTGAATGGCCTTTACTTAATTCTTTTGTCTTTAGACAATCTTTTTGTTGTTTATGCATTGAGTGTGTTGAGTGAGCTTTCATCACTCAACGCTTCTGGACTTAGCCGTTTCACTTACTGCCTGCCTTTATGCTGAGGCATTAAGTGAACTCGCTTCACTCAACACTTCTGAACTTAGCCGCATCTTTCTACATCTGCTAGGCGTTGAGAGCGTTGAGTGAATCTTCATCACTCAACGCTTTTATCCTTAGCTGCTTCTCTAAAGTCTTCTAGTTTACTGAGGCATTGAGTGCTTTGAGTGATCTATCCTCACTTAACGCTTCTGGACTTTTTTCTGCCCATCTCTTCTTGAGTTTTAACATCACACAACGCTTTTTTCTCTAACATTTAGTGAGCTGTATTCACTCGACGCTTCTTGATGAAAGATAGGGTAAGCTCTGAAAAACTCTAGAGGGGAGGGGGGTAAATAGAGTTGTATAAATCTTTTAATTTTTACTAAAATAAAAGATCTTTAATAAAATATGTTACTATAGTATAAGTGTATAGGTGCACAAGTGCAGCAGATAAACTAGAGAGAGATAATAAAGCTACACAATAAAAATATATCACAGCACAAGCACAAAGGAAAAACAACACAGCCACACAGACAACACAAGAATTTTATAGTTGTTCCCCAAACTTGGGTACATCCACTCTTCTACCACCCTAGGTAGGAATCCACTTTTGGTTTTGATCAGGTGACTGCCACCAATGAGCTTTTGATCAGGTGTTCAAAAACTAAACCTCAAGTTTTTCTGTTTAGAGACTTGCAACCAGGAATAATTTTAAAGGGAATTAAAACCCTGTACAGAGATGGGAAGAGAGGTTGATGGAAGTCTTCTTTTCTCAAATCAAAATGAGAAGACTAAGTGGATTTGTGTTGTTGTCAAAGCTCCCCCTGAGATCTTGGCTGGTTTAGGAGTGGAAGCTTTGCAAAAGGGTGAGTAGGACTTTTAGCTCTTCAGAGATCCTTGACTGATTTGAATAACTTATCACTTGAGATCCCTGAAAACAAAGAGATGAAGGAAGAAGGACTCTTGATGGTGATGGTTGTTCCTTCTTCTTCTCTTGAGAGCAGTTGATTTTCTGAGAGCTGTTTTTACTTCACTTTGCTTGTCTGTATGCTTTTTCCCGTGTCTTTCTTATTGATAACACACATGTTTTTTATCTGTCTCTTTTCTTCTCTATTTTTTTGCTCTTGGATCTTTGCTAAGAGATCCTCTGATGATAACTGCCCGAAGGTCGAATTCAAAGTCCTGCAATGAATGATCAGCCGAGATCAAGGGAATGAAAACAGCAAGAATGCTGTCAATTATTCTATTCTATGTCTGTCCCGAGATATAAGTAATTAATTCCATGAAGGATATTTGTAATCAATGCTGCCAGTAACAGCTCGATTCAAAGAATATAAGAGAATTGATTATCCAGAGAATTAACAGCCTATAATAGTATAAAATAAGGAGACAAAAGGAAAGAATAAATGACAATATGCCTTACAGTTTTCGTCGACCTGAGAACAGCTTTCGTCGACCTGTGATTTCGTCGACCTCTGATCAGCTTTCGTCGAACTGAGCTCTGTGAACAAATGCACTGCATAAACTGACTGATTCTGTGCACTAAGTTCGTCTACTTGAGAATGGCTATTCGTCGAGCTGAGTCCAAGATCGTCGAGCTGAGTCTGCAGTCTGGACTTATAATATTTTCTGATGTTGAGTGTTGAAGTATTGATCTGGCATTGAGTGAGATGTCCTCTGGCTTTGAGTGTTTGATCACCATTCTGGAGTTGAGTCGTTTAAGAGTGTTGAGTCATTGATAGCGTTGAGGGAGTTGAGTGAAATTTGGCTCTGAGTAAACTTTGGCTTTGAATGAACTATGACGCTGAGTCAATTTTGGCGCTGAGAGTTGAAGTGTTAGTCGAACTGAGGACAGATTTCGTCGACCTGATGTTCTTAGTTCGTCGACTGAAGTTTGACAGAGGAGTTATCACTTTGTTCAGAGATCGTCGAGGTTAGATCTAAGTTCATCGAGCTCAGCTCAGAGAATTGTCTCTGGGTTAGTCGAGCTGAGTACGACGATCATCGACCGGAGTTCGACGAATGCATATCTCCTTTTTATTGAGTCTTGAATTTTCTAAGTCTTGAGTCTCTAGCAGTGTTGGAGGCTGGTCCTTTCTACTGTTGACTTTAAGGACATGGCCTAGACTCTAACAATACATAACATTTGAGCCTACTATACAACATGGGTCACAACCTAAGAAGAGAACCCAACCCAAATCACCTAGGGGTTCCAACAATCTCCCCTTATTTGGGTGAGGTTACTTCAAACAAAAACATATAGATACCACAATACAAAATTAGGTAAACATAACATAAAATTGAGATAACTGATAGAATAAATAAACTACCAGTACCTTTATAAAGCTATGCACTCAAATTGGTCACAATAAACATAAAAACAAAAAAAATAAACAATTTAAATGTTCTTGTGAGAATCAGAAGACTTAGCAAATTTGATTATCCTGTTTGGATCTTGAGCTTGTCTCAGAGTCATTTTCATATCAGCATCTCCAAGAGTTTTTTGAGAGGTGGTTCTTGGAACCACAGCTTAGGGATCTAGATTTATGTATTCATCATCATTGAACAATTTTCCCACTTGATATCTTTCAAACTCTTTCTTTCTGTAGCTTTACATAGTTGAGAACTAAGAGGAATCTTGACCTTTTTCTCTAGCTTGCCTGATCTGAGATAGAGCCACAGATTCTTTGAATCTAGCCATTCTGGTGATTGGACTAGTTTCAGGATCATAGGATTGAATTAGAGGTCCTTCAGGGCTGTTAGCTTTGCCAAGAGATGGAGGAGGAGAGAATGTTCGCTGGGGAGCAGACTGCTGAGCTTTGAATGAACTTCTAGAAGATGACTAATGTCTATGTTGGTGCTGACTACCTTTAGAAGATTGAGATGGTCTTCCTTGCCTCTGATAGGTTTTGGTAAGAGTAAGCTTGGAAGAAGCATCTGAGCTTTGAGATATGGTTCATGAGGCACCTGCAGCTGGAGGAGGAGGAGGAGGTTGATCCCTTTTGAACTTTTGTGGTGGAGGAGAATGCCTTCTGCTTTTCTTTCTGTTCTTTTGCTCATTTTTGGATAGCCACATCCAAGCTGGCATACCCTTATAAGGAGTTACATTGTGCAGAATGTAATAAGGAGTGTCATTTGTTGGATTTATTTTTGGAGCAGGAGGAGGAGCTTTTCTTTTCTTTGAGATTTTCTTCCTCTTAGGATCTTCATCAGAATCATCATCCTCCTCCTCATCATTAGAAGAAGACTGAGGGTTGTCATACACATCATCTATCTATTTTAGTATATCCTTGGGGATTTCTTTACTTGTTGGAGTGGGAACAACTTCAGTGTGAGCTGCTTCAGCTTCCATAGTAATGTCTTGATTTATTAGATCATCCAGATTAAGGAGGGGGCTATCATCCATGATATTGGATGGCCCAGGAGGGCTAGATCTCTGTTCATACAATACTTCTGGAGGAGCTATCAAACTTTTCTTTACAGTATCTAATACTTCTGAGCTTATAGGGGAAGTGTAACATACAATTTCTCTTGATGATGGAGTGGGGAAGGAGAGGCAAAAATGAATGTAAGATCCAAAGATTTTCACCAAAGTAGCTTGATGCACTTTAGATTTGATAAAGTAGACCCTTCCAGGCAGAAATTCTGGCAAGATGGTCTCTTAAGCATTGGATACTACAATATCTTTACATTGATTATATACATCTGCTACTGAGTCGGGTATCTCTGCATCATTTGTTTCCATATCATGTTCAAGAAAATTAAAGAAGTCTGTTTCCATGTCAATGTCTGTTCCTGCTACTGCTGTTGGTTCTGCTGCTTCTGATACAATTGTTGGTTCTGCTGCTGCTACTTCATCATCAAATATCTCCCTCTGCCTGGTTTCAGTAAATACTGAAGCCAGGCCCGCAAATGAAGAGAGGGTAGAGGTGAGGGCAGAGATTTGAGCAGAAAGAGATGAGATGGAGGCAGCAAGAGGGGAAATTGCCTCTGCTATGATGGTTTGGAAGAGGGGTTTAAGGAGTTCAAATAGTGGTTGGATGATTGAGGGATCCAAAGTTGTTGAGGCAGAGGTGTTGGCAGAAGATGATGGAAGGTGGATAGTTATATTGATGGTAGGTACTGGTGAAGTAAGTGTAATTGAAGTGTCTGGAGGGGAGTTATGTTGAGGAGAAGGAGTGTTTAGGGGGGATAATAATATATTTAAAGATGGGAGATCAGCAAGATGAGATGGAAGTGGAGATTGGGGAGGTGTTGGTATTGATGTGTCATGCTTAGGGGAAGAAGGATTTGATGGTATATGTGTAGAATGAATTGGAGATGCTGGAGGTGTTGGTATTAGAATTGTAGTGGAGGGTGTAGTTGGTTGGACTTGAGGTTGGGATGGTACTTGAGGGGCAGGAGGAGGTGGAGGAGTGGAGATAAGCCCTTTAATGGGGTGGGGAGAGGCTTGTGCAGCCCTTGTATTTTTAGAAGTTTTAGAGGAGGACTTGCGCTTAGATGGCTTTGTGATAGTCCTCTCCCATCTGCCAAAGAGGGAAGATGAGAGCCTCTTAGAGGCAATAATGAATGTGGTATGAGATACCAGCAGTTCATTAGCCTTGGCTTTCAGGAACACGCCCAAGATTCTTCCATAGCAAACCTCCTTTTTGCTATTCTTTTTCCTGATTAAGTCAAACAGGATCTGTGCCCAGTTCACATTTTTCTTACTGACCAAAGCAGCCATAACTAGGAACTATTGCCTGGATATGTAGTCATGTGTTGTATGCTTTGCAAACAGCACCTTCCCAATGATATCTGCAAGAAATTTATATGCCGGGGAGAGATTTTTCTTAAGCAATTTGTTAGGGTTTTCGCCGAAGTGACCCATAACAGTCAGCATGTCCTCATATTCCTTATCATATATTTCTAGATCATCTTCTTCAGTATTCAGATTAAAAAGTTCAGAGAGAACGGTGGGAGTAAGAATCACCTGATTTTCGCTGATAGTCCCAGTCATTTCAGTATCAGTTGAGGATGAAGAACTAACCCATTCCTTGATTTTAGTTATAGGTATCCTGATCCTTTCAGTCATTAACTGCTTCAGTTTTTGTTCCTCGAATAACTGTAGAATGTCTAGGAAAAATTGATCGGACTGTTGAAATGAGTCGAAGTCGATATCAAAACCATGATCGAACTTCATGCCGGTTGATCCAGTAGCGGCCATTTGCGAAGTTGAGATCGAATGAAAGAGAGTGAGCACCTGCAAGATAAATCACAAGATCAAGTGCAGGAGGGGAAATTCTGAGAGCGCGAGATTGAGGTCGAAGAAGAAAGCCTTAATAAAGGTTTTCGGAAGATGAATCTCCAATCTCAATCCGACAGAAACATAAGATTCTTCGATCTCAGGTCGACAAAAACTTCATAAAGGGAAAAAGTTCATCGATCTAAGGACGAAGAGAGGGAAATTTTTCATCGTTCGAAGAAAACTTTCTGAGACAGAATTCATTGATCTTTGGTCGACGAATGAGCTATACTAGGAGATTTTTTTGATCTTAGGTCGACAAAAATTCTCAAGAACAGTTATCAGTTCATCGATCTCAGGTCGACAAATAGAGACAATTCTTTGACTATAGACAGAGCATTAGATTAAATCCTGACCATTTATCATACCAAGCTGATTGATAAAGAGCAGATGCTTGGATGAGTCCAATGACTTAGTGAATATATTTGCTCTTTGCAAATCAGTAGAGATAAATTCATGTTTAATCTTTTGTTTGTCAACACAATCTCTAATGAAATGATGTCTAATGTCTATATGCTTAGTTCTAGAATGCAATACTGGATTTTGTGCAATCGAAATAGCACTTGTATTATCACACAGTATAGTTGAATTATTTAAGTTGACACCATAATCCAGTAGTTGATTTTGTATCCACAAAATCTGTAAACAACAACTGCTTACATCCATATACTCAGCTTTAGCAGTGGATGTTGAAACAGATGTTTGCTTTCTACAGAACCAAGATACAAGTCTGTCACCAAGGAACTGAAAAGTTCCAGAGGTGCTTTTCCTGTCTACTCTGCATCCAACATAATCAGCATCAGAGAATCCAGTTAACACAAATGCTAATTCTGTTGTATACCAAAGGCCTAGATCTGGACAAACTTTTATATATCTCAAAATCCTTTTTAAGAAAATAAGGTGAGATTCTTTAGGGTTTACCTAGAACCTAGCACAAAGGAATGTGGCAAACTTAATGTCTGGTCTGCTTGCTGTTAAGTATAGTAAGGATCCAACAATGGCCCTATACTTGGTCTGATGAACTGGATTTCCATATTCATCAGCATCTACAATTGCATTGGCAGCCATGGGAGTTTTCATGACAGAGGCATCATTCATCCCAAACTTCTTAATAAGCTCTTTAGTATATTTAGACTGAGAGATGAAGATTCCTTCAGGGGTTTGTTTTACTGTGAGACCAAGGAAATATGATAACTCACTCATGCTACTCATCTTAAATCTTGAGTGCATTAGATCAGAAAATCTTTTGCACAGATTTGGATTAGTAGAACCAAAGATTATGTTATCTACATATATTTGTACTAATAGAATTTTATCATGATGTAATTTTGTAAAAAGTGTTCTATCAACCATGCCTCTTGAAAATCCATGCTCTAAAAGAAAGCTGGCTAAGGTATCATACCAAGCTCTTGGAGCTTGCTTTAAACCATAGAGAGCCTTATGCAATTTAAAGACATAAGAGGGATGAGTTGGAGAGATAAAACCTTGTGGTTGTTCAACATACACCTCTTCTTTGAGTTCTCCATTTAAGAATGCACTTTTTACATCCATCTGGTAAACTTTAAAATTCTTGAATGCTGCATAAGCTAAGAAGATCCTTATAGCTTCAAGTCTAGCAACTTGAGCAAGTTTGATCATAATCAATTCCTTCCTCTTGCCTGTATCCTTGAGCAAGAAGCCTTGGCTTGTTCCTCACTATAACACCTTGGGCATCAAGTTTGTTTCTGAATACCCACTTAGTCCCAATTATGGATAGCCTTTAGGCCTTGGAACTAAGTCCCAAACTTTACAACTCTCAAACTGGTTGAGTTCCTCTTGCATTGCAGTGATCCAGTTTGGATCTTGCTCTGCATCAGATATGGATTGAGGCTCAATTTGAGCGAGAAAGCAGGCAAGCATCACATCAGGGTTAAGTTGATGTCTTGTCTACACTCCTAATGATATGTCTCCAATTACTTAAGATCTAGGGTGATCCCTAAGTGTAACAAGATTATTAGGAGAAGTTAGTTCAACAACAGTTATTTGATTTAATTCCTCTTGTGAAATTGTAACAACTGTTAGAGGAAGTTGAACTGCTTCCACAGTCTCTTCTTTACTTTAAGCTTCTGATATAGCTTGTGGAGAGGGATGTGACTCAACCTTTGAGGTAAGGTTTAGATCATCCAAGCTCTCACACAGATTTTGTACCTACAGATGATTGTTGGTAGAGATGTCTCTCTCCTTATAAAACATGTTAGATTCATCAAATGTCACAAGCATAGATTCTTCAATTTTTAGTGTTGATTTATTAAACACCCTATATGCCTTGCTGATTTGGGAATATCTTAGAAAAATTCCCATTGCATCCTTAGCTTCAAATTTTCTAAGATGTTTCTTGTCATTATTGTGATTATAACATATACACCCAAATACCTTAAAATAGGTTATTATAGGTTTATTCCCTTTGAGTAGTTCATAGGGAGTCTTATGCTTTAGTTTATGTATTAGGCTTCTATTTATGACATAATTTGTTGTGCTTACTGCTTCTGCCCAGTAGGAAAGAGGCATGTAACCATCTGCAAGCAATGTACCTGCAGCTTCAATGAGTATTCTATTCTTCCTTTCAACAACACCATTTTGTTGAGGAGTTCTTGGAGCTGAGAAATAATGTCTGATACCTTCCTTCTCACAGAACTCTAGCATAAGAAGAGAGTCAAACTCAGTGCCATGATCACTTCTAATCAATGCAACTTAGGTAGAGTACTCAATCTGTATGTTCTCCAGAAAATTTGTGAGAAATTTAAAAGTATCTGACTTAGTTCTCAAGAAGAAAACTCATGTGAATCTGGAGAAGTCATCTACAATAACTAATGTATAAGACTTTCCTCCTAGACTTTGTACTGCAATAGGGCCAAAAAGGTCTATATGGATCAAGTATAAAATTATAGGTGAATCACTCTTATTAATGGATTTAAAACTAGATTTTGTTTGCTTTCCTAGCTGACAAGCCCTGCAGAGGCCTTCCTTCTTGTAGGGACCATAAGGTAAACCTCTAACAAGGTTGTCTTTAGATAACTTAGCCATATTTTTATTGTTTACATGTCCTAGTCTTTAGTGTCATAAGTTAGTTTGAATGCTAACAGAATTGAATAAGCAGATTTCAGATTTAGCTGATTCAAAATTTACTAAGTAGATGTTGCCTTGTCTAATTCCTGTTAAAACAGTTGTGTTGTTTAAAGAGATAAGACATAAGGAGTTAGTAAAGCTTACTCGATAACCTGTATCACATAGTTGGCTTACTGATATCAGGTTATGCTTGAGACCATTCACATAGGTCACTTTCTTGAATGTGACAGCTCCACAGTTGAAGTCACCATAGCCTTCTATCAGTCCAAAGCCTGAGTCCCCAAAGATTACTTTAGGTCCAATCTTGGCTTTTTAGTTGATTAGACATTCTTTGCAACCTGTCATATGTTTAGAGCAACCACTATCCATGTACCATTTGTTTTGAATGACATGGTTCTCTTCTACCTGCAAAAGGGATTAGCAGTTTTTGACCCAGATTACCTTGGGTCCTTGTTGCTTGACATAATAAGGCTTGAAATTAATGAACATTCAGGTTGATCCTTATAACCTAAATGATGATACCTTGTAGGAGGTATGACCCACTGAATAAAGGGATTAAATGGTTTATCAGTTTTTAGGTTACTCTGGTTATGAACTGAATTGGACAAATTCGAGTATGTTCGTCGACCTGAGCTCGACGATCGGGATTGAGTTTGTCGATCTCTGCTCAAAAAATGGAGATATCCATTCTCAGAGCCCCAAAAATGTCAATCTCTGGTCAACGAACCATACTGGTTTCGTCGATCCCAATTCGAAGAATAAATTACATTATTATTTGCATTCAGAGTTCGTCGCTCTAAGTTCGACGAACCATACCCATTTCGTCGTTCTGATTTCGACGAAATTTGCTGAACATAGTCATGTTATTTATTTTTCTTCTTCTGATTGGTTTTCTTATGTTTTAATTATTTGAGAACTTCATTAACTTTCTCTACTTGTTCAGTGTTTTTCTTTCCACTTTCAGAAACGAAGTTAATAGGTTTTGATAGTTGATTTTTCTAAATTAGGATTGGTTCACTAAATGAGGCTGCTAATCCTAGTTTGTTATTATTAGATCTTGTGTTAACTGTGCAAGTTATATCTAACAGTTGTAAACTTCTACCATTTAAGGTTTCTTCTAATTCCTTAGCCTTACTTAATTCAGATTTTAGAAATACTATTTGTTGATTAGCCAGGTTTAATTCTTCAATTAATTTTTCATTTTCAGCAATGAATTTTTCTTGTTCTAATAATTTTTCCCTGAGAAGTTTGATTTCCTTCTCAGATCCTATTAGGTCTAAACATAAGAGTTTAAACTCAGATTGAAATTCTTTAGACTGAAAAATCATATGAAGCAATTACCTAATCCTCTTCAAAGAGGAATTCTTCATCTTCTTATTCTTCTGAATCTAATCTACTGCTTCCAGCATCTATTGCCATAAGGCAAACTTCTCTTGCCTACTTTTCCTTTGTATCATCCTCACTGGAGTTGGAGGAGGATGTTTTATCTTCAGTATCACTCTAAGTTTCAGCCACAAAGCCCTTCTCCTTCTTTTTGTACTTGCTGGAGGAGGCCTTGCTGTACTGATGTCTTATTGACTCCTTTTCTTGCCTTTTGTCTTTATTTTGAACTTCTGAACATTCTGAGATGAAATGTATAGGTTTCCAGCATCCAAAATAGACAACTTCTTTAGAAGGGATCTTGTCATACCTGGGTTTATCTTCATTCCTTGAAGGCTTTCTCCTGAAGTCCTTCATTGCCATTTTATAGAATCTCTTAGCAAAGAGACTCATAAGTTCTTCATTGGCTGATAAGCTGGGAGATTCTTCTGCAGCTTTGAGTGCTAAGTTTTGTTCCTTCCTGGTAGGTGTTGAAGCTTTTGGTTCAACTGCAGCTTCTCTTGACTTGATCAGTTGCTCATAGGATTTGAGCATTCCAAGTAAAGATTCTGTTGAGATTTCAACCATGCTTCTGGCTTCTCTGATGTGCCAGATTCTGGAGTCCCATGTGCTAGGAAAGCACATGAGAATCTTGTCATTGACCTCAATCAGAGTGATTTCTTTATCCAATGTTCTGAGCTCACTAATGATGGAGCTCAGCCTGTTGTACATTACTTCTATAGATTCTGCTTCATGTTTCCTGAAGTTCTCATATTGGGATATGAGGTTTGATCTTCTGTCCTTCCTCTCATCAGCAGAGCCTGCTACCATTTGGTTGAGGGAATCCCAAATGGCTTTGGCAGATGTACATTCAGCAACCTTCTGAAATATGTCATCTTACATAGTTTGGGCCAGTATATTCATAGCTCTGGCATCAGCAATTTTTGCCTTCTTATGTGCATCAGTTTGATATGGAGGAGGTACTGCACTGAGATTTGCTGGAGTTGAAGTAGAGGCCACTAGAGCTAGTGGTCATGTCAAGATGGAATTAAAAATGTTCTCATCAATAGAGTTCATGTACATCTTAATTCTTGCCTTCCAGATTCAAAACTTTTGCAAGTTGTAAACTGGAGGTCTGGTGCTGGCATAATCCTTATTTTGTGCCATGATATCAAAAAATAAAATATAATCAAAGAGACTACTAAAGCTTATTCAGAGTTTATCCTGAGGATCTTGATTAATCCAGGTGTGAGCCTGTATGATGTGATAAACCACCCTCATATACCAATTAAAAGATAGGGTAAGCTCTGAAAAACTCTAAAGGGGAGGGGGGGAGGGTGAATAGAGTTATTGCAATCTTTTAATTTTTACTGAAATAAAAGATCTTTAATAAAATATGTTGCTATAGTATAAGTGTATAGGTGCACAAGTGCAGCAGATAAACTAGAGAGAGATAACTAAGCTACACAATAAAAATATATCACAGCACAAACACAAAGGAAAAACAACACAGCCACACAGACAACACAAGAATTTTATAGTAGTTTCCCAAACTTGGGTACATCCACTCTTCTACCACCCTAGGTAGGAATCCACTACAGGTTTTGATCAGGTGACTGCCACTAATGAGCTTTTGATCAGGTGCTCAAAAACCAAACCTCAAGTGTTTTGGTTAGGAGACTTGCAACTAGGAATAATTTTGAAGGGAATTAAAATCCTGTACAGAGATGGGAAGAGAGGTTGATGTAAGTCTTCTTTTCTCAAATAAAAATGAGAAGACTAAGTGGATTTGTGTTGTTGTCAAAGCTCCCACTGAGATCTTGACTGGTTCAGGAGTGGAAGCTTTGCAAAAGGGTGAGTAGGCCTTTTAGCTCTTCAGAGATCCTTGACTAATTTGAATAACTTGTCACTTGAGATCCCTGAAAACAAAGAGAGAAAGGAAGAAGGACTCTTGATGGTGATGGTTGTTCCTTCTTCTTCTCTTGAGAGCAGTTGATTTTCTGAGAGCTGTTTTTACTGCACTTTGCTTGTCTGTATGCTTTTTCCTGTGTCTTTCTTGTTGATAGCACACACGTTTTTTATCTGTCTCTTTTCTTCTCTATTTTTTTGGCTCTTGGATCTTTGCTAAGAGATCCTCTAATGATAACTGCCTGAAGGTCGAATTCAAAATCCTGCAATGAATGATTAGCCAAGATTTTGGGAATGAAAACGGCAAGAATGCTGTCAATTATTCTATTCTACGTCTGTCCCGAGATATAAACAATTAATTCCATGAAGGATATTTGTAATCAATGCTGTCAGTAACGGCTCGATTCAAAGAATATAAGAGCATTGATTATCCAGGAAATTAACGGCCTATAATAGTATAAAATAAGGAGACAGAAAAGGAAAGAATAAATGACAATATGCCTTACAGTTTTCGTCGACCTGAGAACAGCTTTCGTCGACTTGAGATTTTGTCGACCTGTGATTTCGTCGACCTCTGATCAGCTTTCGTCGAACTGAGCTCTGCGAACCACTGCACTGCATAAACTAACTGATTCTGTGCACTAAGTTTGTCGACTTGAGAATGGCTGTTCGTCGAGCTGAGATCCAAGATCGTCGAGTTGAGTCTGCAGTCTGGACTTAGAATATTTTCTGATGTTGAGTGTTGAAGTATTGATCTGGCATTGAGTGATATGTCCTCTAGCTTTGAGTGTTTGATCACCATTCTGGAGTTGAGTTGTTTAAGAGTGTTGAGTCATTGATAACGTTGAGAGCGTTGAGTGAAATTTGGCTCTGAGTAAACTTTGGCTTTTAATGAACTGTGGCGCTGAGTCAATTTTGGCGCTGAGAGTTGAAGTGTTTGTCGAACTGAGGATAGAGTTCGTCGACCTGATGTTCTTAGTTCCTTGACTGAAGTTTGAAAGAGGAGTTATCACTTTATTCAGAGATCGTCGAGCTGAGATCTAAGTTCATCGAGCTCAGCTCAGAGAATTGTCTCTGGGTTAGTCGAGCTAAGTACGATGATCGTTGACCGGAGTTCAACAAATGCAGATCTCATTTTTATTGAGTATTGAATTTTCTATGTCTTGAGTCTCTAGCAGTGTTGGAGGCTGGTCCTTTCTACTGTTGACTTTAAGGATATGGCCTAGACTCTAATAACCCATAACATTTGACCCTACTATACAACATGGGTCACAACCTAAGAAGAGAACATAACCCAAATCACCTAGGGGTTCCAACACTGGACTTAGCCAGATTTTTTGACAGATCTTCAACTACTTTGACTGCTTGAGCTTGTATCAATGCTTTTTGGTATATGACATTGAGTGAACTGGCTTTACTCAACGCCTGTGGACTTAGCTGTATTTTCTTCCATTCCAATGCTGAAGCTTTAACATACTCAGTTATACTCGACGCCTTTTGATATATGGCGTTGGGTGAACTGTCTTCACTCAACGCCTGTGGACTTAGCCGCAGAATTGCTTTGCAGACTGCTGGGCTTTTACTTTCCACACCTTACTCAGTGCTTTTTGGCATCTGGCGTTGAGTGACTATCCACACCTTACTCAGCACTTTTTGGCATCTGGCGCTTTTTGGTATACTGCTAGGATTTGACTATCCACACCTTACTCAATGCTTTTTGGCATCTATCATTGAGTGAACTGACTTCACTCAATGCCTGTGGACTTAAGCGATTTTCAGCCTTTCCAACATCCTTCTTTGATATCTGGCGTTGAGTGAACTGGCTTCACTCAATGCCTGTGGACTTGGACAGATTTCTGTCTCCCCACTTCTCTACCTTGTGACCACCTATCACAACCAATTTGAATACCTGTCTACTCATTATGACAAGGACCAACCTGTATGCATGAACTTGAACATACATCAAAGACAACTTTGTGTATACCATTGACTTGTTTGACTTCTACAAATTTGGGACATTCTGAGAAATGGACCCAACAATCTCCCTCTATTTGAAAAAGTCAAAACCCTCACACAACATTCTGAGTCAATGATATACACTAAGATATGCAACAATAAACCATAATTTGGAAAACTTACAATTAGAGAACAAGAGTATCAAGTTATAGGTTACCACACTTTCCTTTTCTGCAGGGTGCTCATCATCACTTCCTGCTTCCCCTATTTTGTCGCTGTCTGGCCTCTATCATTTGCTTTATAATTTCCTTCTCCCCCTTTTTGACTTCTGTAGAATAGTTAGGGAGGTGCTGACCTCTGATCTTCTCCCCCTTTTTGAGTTCAAATAATCAACTGTTGCAGCTGCTTGCTCCTTCTCTACAGGAAGCTGAATCTATCCCTATAAGTGCTAGACTTGCTCCCCCTCAACAGAAGCATCTTCTATCATCCTTTTTAGTAGACACTTTAGTCTATTCAAGTCTGGATAGCACTTTAACCACTTGAAAAATCTTCATACCACTGAAGGTCTTTTCCACCTGCAAGAAGTAGTACAACATGCAACAAAAACAACATAAGGAGCAACTGAAGCTATACCAAGTTCAACATACCTAACTCAAACTTGAAGGTGTTGAACTTTGTTTCATCCAGTAGCTTAGTGAAGATGTCAGCCACTTGCTTGTTTGTAGGGACAAAATCAAGACTGATATCTTCACATTCCACATGCTCCCTAATGAAATGATACTTAATCTCAATGTGCATAGTCCTGCTATGAGAGACATGATTCCTAGCAATTGAGACTGCACTAGTAAAATCACAGTACAAAGGCATTCTACTTATCTAGAGGTTATAGTCCAGGAGCTGATACTGGATCTACAATAACATATCATAGCAGCTACTACTGAGATATACTCTGACTCAACTATTGAGATTGCAATACTGGTCTGCTTCTTGCTTCTCCAAGACACTAGTCTTCCTCCCAAGAACTAATAGGATCCTAAAGTGCTCTTCCTGTCCTCTTTGTAGCATGTAAAATCTATATCTGAGTAGTCTGTTGGTTCAAAATCCCTATTTCTAGGGTACCATAGGGCAAGATATGGTGTGCCTTTAAGATACCTCAAAATCCTCTTAGCAGCAGAGTAGTGAGATTCATTAGGCCTAGCCTATACCTAACACAAACACATGTAGCATACATTATGTCTGGCCTACTTGTAGTAAGATATAAAAGGGAGACAATTATCCCTCTATACAAGTTTCATCAATAGGTTTCCCTGCCTCATCTTTGTCTATAGGCATACTTGACCCCATGGGAGTTTTCATGGTGGTGCCATTCTCCATTCCAAACTTTTTGATCAACTCCCTGGTAAAATTAGACTGAGATATGGATAATCCATCTTAAGCCTGTCTTACTTGGAGGCCTAGAAGAACTTAAGCTCACCCATACTGCTCATCTCCAACTTCCCTTGCATAAGTTTGACAAACTTCCTGCAAAGGTTGTCATTAGTAGATCCAAAGATTATGTCATCTACATAAATCTGGACTAGGATGATCTTGCCTTTAGATTCCCTTAGGAATAAGGTCTTGTCTATCTTCTCCTTTGAGAATTTGTTCTTAATGAGGAAGCTAGACAATGTCTCATACCATGCTCTAGTGTCTTGCTTCAGCCTATATAGAGCTTTCCCAAGTCTAAAAATAGAATCAGGTGAGTTAGGAACAATAAAACCTGGAGGCTGCTCAACATAAACTTCTTCATTTAAGTCATCATTCAAGAATGCTGACTTTATATCCATCTGGTAGACTTTAAACCTTTTGTATGTAGTATATGGAAGGAAAAGTCTGATGGCTTCCAATCTTGCTACAAGGGAAAAGGTTTGATCAAAGTCAATAACTTCTTCTTGTCTGTACCCCTTAGCTACTAGCCTAGCCTTGTTCTTCATTATAATGCCATTTTCATCAAGTTTATTCCTATAAATCCACTTGACTCTAATGAAATTATATCCTTGTGGTCTGGGAACCAGCTTCCAAACCTTATATAACTTAAACTAGTTCAGTTACTCTTGCATAGCTATAATCCAGAACTAATCTATGTTGACATCTTCAAATCTTTTGGGCTATACTTGTGACAGGAAGCTCTAGTATAGTTCCGTATTGATACTTCTGCTCCTGGTCACCACTCCTTGGCTAGCATCACCAATAATCAGGTGTCTTGAATGGTCCCTTAGATGCCTGACAGCTGGAGGCAATCTTCCTTCAACATCCCGAGCTTCTGTGGCTGGAGCTTGCTAATCTTCATCCACTTCAAGTGTGACTTGCCATTCTCCTGGAATCTCCACTCCATCTTAGATTGCTGGATCATCTTTCTTGATCATTAGCTTGTCTATCCTCAACTCTGTGCCAGCAGGACTAGAGGAGGAGCTTGGCAGCTCATAGTTAATCATAGGTGAATCATCAAAAATTACATTAACAGGCTCTTCTACAACTTCACTTTCCAAGTTGTATATCTTATAGACCTTACTATGATTAATGTACCCAATAAAAATCTTATCATAGGACTTGACATTAAACTTAGTCACATAGGACTTCCCATTATTAAGCACATATCACTAACTACCAAAGATCTTGAGATAGGATAGGTTTGGTTTTCTGCCCTTTAAGATCTCATAGAGAGTCTTCTTATGGCTCTTGGTGATAGAGGCTCTGTTGAGGACATGACATGCAATATTTACTTCCTCAAACCAGAAATATTCTGGGAGAGATGTGTCACTTAACAAGGTCCTTCTAGCCTCTATAAGAGTTCTATTTTTCCTCTCAACAATCCCATTATGCTGGGGTGTTCATGGAGAAGAAAATTTTTGATGAATCCCTTGATCTTCACAGAACTTTGTCATGCTATCATACTGGAATTCAGTCCCATGGTCACTTTTAATTTTGACAACAGTACTATCAAACTCATTCTGAATTTGGTTGACAAACTTCATAAAGATATCAAGAGTTTCATTCTTTTTCTTAAGAAAGAACACCCAAGCAAACCTAGAATAGTCATCAACCACCATAAGGGTGTAGACTTTCCTACCAAGACTATGAACTTGCATAGTACCAAACAAGTCCATATGCAAGAGGTATAAGCACCTCACAGAGTCTTTGGTCCCAATACTCTTGAAGGAAGCTTTGGTCTGCTTGCCCTTTTGGCAAGCTGAGCAAATGCCTTCCTTTATGCATTTAATCTTAGGACCATTCCTAACTAGCTCTTCACTAAAGAGCTTGCCAATAGTCTTATAATTTAAATGAGCTAGTCTCTTGTGCCATTGCACATAGTATGAGACTTTCTCATTTTCCACTAGACAAATAAGAGAGTCTATATCTAGACACATAAAGTTTAAGTAATAAATATTTTCACTCCTAGTGCCTATCAAGATGACCTCTTAGTCACTTGACCTCTTAATCTGGCACTCATCCTTGTGGAAGACAATGATATAGCCAAGATTAGAGAGTTGGCTTATTCTTATAAGGTTATGTTGCAACCCTTCAACATAAGCCACTTTTGAGATGGTGACTATGCTATTAGTAATCTTATAATAGCCTCTTATCACTCCTCTATCTGAACCACCAAAGATAACTTTGGGTCCATCCTTCACTGGAGTGTACTCCTTTAAGTTTCTCCTTGTTCCAGTCATGTGCCTGGAACAACCGCTGTCCAAGTACCATATGGGGGTATGGATACTTGGACTATCCTGCATCACATAATTTACCTTACCTTAGGACCCCAATAATTATTGGGTCCTAAGTTTTGATTAGCCTGAAAATGAACATGTCTTCATGCAGATTTTTTGATAGGAAGACTAACATTAGCTATCGACATAGTAGGATTGTGCTAGCATGCTAAGGAAAAACTCCCCACCTTACCACATCACCAACACTCATGAATATTATACCTTCTCTTCCGAGCAGGTCCTGTAGTTGGGTTAACTGCTGACAGTACAGAAGGAAGAGGTGCAACTACCTTCTTCAAGTTCCTTTCAAAAGGATCTGACTAAAGGTGAGTCTTTCAATAGGCTTTCTTGGTTTGCTCTGAAATCTATTTACAACAGTCTTCTTTGCAGATGACATGATGTTTATAGTATCAGAGATAGCTAGATCTGGCTTGCTGATAGACTTTCCCTTGGTCTGGGTCTTTGCAGGATGGCCATGAGAGTTAGCCACTGCCACTTTCTTGGGTGAAGGGGTTGGTGCACCAAACACAAATGGTCCATGATGGGCCTTTTGGGTTTCCACATGGGGAGCCTTAAAGGAACTCAATCCCCTACCGCACCTTCCACCATAGCTGTGAACCTCTTTGTTCACACTAATGGATCTGCCATTCATACAGTGACCATAGATACTTTGTTGGTCATACCTGTTTGAAGGAAACATCAACTTCTTTAAAGGGATGGGAGGCTTGGAAATTAGAGGCTGGACCGGAGCTTTCCCTTTTCCTTTGGAAGGGGAAACTCTAGTTTTTCCCTTAAACCCCAACTCCTTCTTACCCTTCTGAGAGGAGAAGGAGTCTATCAAGGGCAACACAGTATTGGGCTTAAATAAACTTGCTACAATTCTCTTATCCCTCTGGAGCTTCTCTTTAAGATCTATAATGAGACTATTCTTGTATTTGATGGTGCCTATCTGAAAGAGAGTAATGTTCTTGAGTTGACTAATTTCCCTAACCTTCTGGTTTAGTAAAGATGTTGTCTCAGCCAACTGGGAAGCAGCAAGCTGAAGGGAGGTTATCTCCTCAACCTGCTTCTTATTTAACTTCATGCTTTTCTTGAAAGTATTCAACAGTTCACCATACTTATCAATCAATTAATTGATATATTCCTTAGAAACTGAGCCCTTTTCATCACAGGATGAAGAAGCATCCGAATTTGGACTAGTCTCATAACCTGTCTAAGAATAAGAACTAGATAAGAAATGTACCTTGCTTATACCAGGCTGATCCTGGCTGGATTCTTCATCAGACTTGGCCATCAGCCCATAGCAGCTAATGACATCTTCATCATCATCATACACCTCAGTATCACCTTCTGAGTGTGATAGAGGGGCCCTGTTACTTGTCCTAGTATCAAGTCAGTCTTCAACTTCATTTGCAATAACAACAAGCATCCCAATGAAGGCTTCTTCTTCAACTTCTTCTTCAACAGCATAGAGGCATATATAGGCTTCCTCTTCTTCAGACTCGGATGAATATGAGTTAGTCCTATTCTTCTCCTTCTTTGTAATGAAGGACTTTTACTTCTTACCCTTGTGCTGGTGGACCTTTTTCTCACAAGCCTCCTTCCTCTTGACTATGCAATCAGCTATCACATACCCAGGTTTGCTGTAACAATAGCAAATAACTTTAGAGGAAACATGATTACTAGGCTTAGAGTCATACCTGCCTCCCTAAGAGTGCTTCTTCTCTGCCTTGTAGTAGTCCTCCTTGTGATGAGAGGAGGAGGAAGACTTGATCCTCCAGTGCTTCCTCTTCATTGTCCTTTGAAACTGCCTTGCAAAGGCAGCAAAGTCTTCATAAGACATACTGCTGTCTGATGAGGTAGGCCCTGAGCTGTCTGAATTAGGTTGCCTTCTTGGAGGAGAGGCAATCCTCACCTTGCTCCTCTTTGAGCTCTCTTCCTTAAAGGCCACAACCTTCTCCTTGATCAAGGATCTTCTGCTTGTCTCCTACTCTTTCCTAGCAGTCAGCTGCATTTTATATGACATCAGCTTACCAAACAGAGTTGGTGGTGGAGTATCTGCCAACTTGGCCATCTCCCTGATGGCGCAAATCTTGGTGTCCCAGTCTCTAGTTAGAGATAATAGGAACTTGTCATTAAGTTCATAATTGTTAAAGACCCGACCATAGATCCTTAGCTCATTTGCTATTATGAAGAATCTTTCATAGCAGCTAGCTATTCCCTCTTCATTGGATTGCCTGAAAGCCTCATACTGTTGGTTGAGCATGGACTTACTATCATCTCTGACCTCTTCTATGCCCTCCATATAGACCACCAAAGTGTCCCATATCTCCTTAGAGGTCTTGCAGTGCACTAGATTTTGAAAGGTGGAGTCATCTATGGCACTCACAATAATGTTCTTTTTCCTCTTATCCAAGGTAGAAAGAATGGCCTCATCCTTGGTCATCTCTGAATAAGTATTTGGTGTATGGACTATTATAACCAGAGTTGAGACTTTCATAGGGATGAAAAGTTCCTCTTTGATAGTGACAAAGATCCTTGGGTCAGATGCTTCCATAAAGAGTCTGTCCCTCTCCTTCCAGGTTCCAAAGCCTTCCTTCCTATAGATTGGAAGCTTCATGGAACCCAGCTCCTTATGGTTCTCTCCTAAACCCATAAGTATACATATTTCAGCTACCCTTTGAGATCTTCTCTGACTATTAGGACCTTATTGATAAACCTCCCTCTGATACCACTTGAAAGTCTTTAAGTCTAAGGTAGCTAAACACCTAGAGGGGGGGGGGGGTGGTGAATAGGTTTTCTTGCCTTTTATGATTTTCCCTCCACTTAGTGTGTTGTGATTTAGTTTCTTATGCTTTCATGACAATCACATAGATGATATTGTAATTTTGTAGTGGTTTCCCAGATTATGGGTATGTCCACTTTCCCTCCCACCTTTCTAATAGTGTGTTAGACAAGGCACTTCTCCAAATCTCAGCTCCTCATAGCTTACAACACAGATCCCGCAGGATCTCTCTGTCTCCTCCAAGACCTATAGCTAAGGCACAAAGCCCTACCTATAAGAAAGCTTGCTCCTACAACTCAGTGATCAAGGGATCACCTAACTCAAACTTGAACCCAAGTTATACACCTCAGGCTATGAACGTTAGCCCTACAACTCAGAAAGTAAAACTCTCCTACCTTAGCCACACAGGTGATAATACATTCTGTAGCCTAAACTATTATCGTATTTTCTATTTTATATTGTACAAATCATGTCTATTATTAGTTTATTTTTTTATCATTTTTATGTAAATATTATTGCCACTGACTTTTTTCTTGTCTTTTTGCAGGTTTCCAGAAAATTGGCAAAAATGACATGACACGCCCCCTGCCACGCCCTCCCTGGGCGTGACCTAGGGCGTGTCACCCGATCCCGAGGACTCCTGCTGGAAGGGAAAGAAAAACGAACAAAATCGTTGTCACGCCCCCCTGACACGCCCTCCCTGGGCATGTCACCAGGCGTGCCCGTGGGCGTGTCGCCCTCTGCCGCAAAGCCTGCCGCCGCATTAAATGCCGTTTCTCCACAACACGCAAACAGTACTGTCACGCCCCATGTCATGCAGGTGACATGGGCGTGACACCCTCCTTTTTCGGTGACTGACGGATTTCCGACCAATGATTTGGACATGACGTGCCTGTCACGCCCCCCCTGCACGGGCGTGACCTAGGGCGTGACCACTGACGTACACAGGCAATGATCCTTCCCGCCAGAGTCTAGAGCCCGAGGTCAACATAGTACTGTCACGCCCCCTGACACCCCCCTAGGGCGTGTCGGAGGGCGTAATGAACCCGTGAAAAAAATCTATAAATTGAGACCCCCCCTCTTCATTTCAAAAAAAGTTTTGGCTGAGAGGGGGAGGTGCTGCCCCTTTGGTTCTTGGGTCCTTTTCTAGTTTTCATGCTTTTTTTTTCTCTCTCTCTCTCTCCCTCTCTTTGTAATTTTTGTTTAACCCTAGTTTAATCTTAGTTTTTTTTAGCTTTTGTTGTAATCTTGCTCTGTCTTAGTGCTACTTGTAGGGCTAGAATAAGATTTAATTTTCATGCACTTGTAATTTCTTTTTCAATAGTGTAGCTTGCTCCTTTTTTATTAATAAAAGTGCTCTTTGTTTAGCTTGTGTTTTTTTATATGCTTTACTACTCATCCCCCCTCCTCCACTCCATTATGATTAACTAATCCTCCTTGTACTCGATCTTGATGATCCGAGGTTTGAGCGATTAAGTTATGATATTTTAATTAATCTTTTCTTTTTAGGTTAGGGCCTTGAATTACTCTTTATTAATTACGGGTTGGAGGTATATTATCAATATATACTCTCCACCTTTGCTTTCATTCTGGGCTAGCCGAGAGGCCGAAAGAATGAAGTGAGCATTCAAGAGTAAAGGGAGTTGTACGCACCCCTCGAGAGAGGCAGACGTCCAAATCTCCAGGATTGTAGTAAAATCCAATAGTGGGGTTCACCGCGTAAAGCGAGTTTTAGGCCTCCAATTTAGACGAGAGTCGGTCGGACCTTCCTAAACTCAGTTGGGCACGACTTCGAGAGAAGCGTGTTCAAGCTTTAGGAACCTCCACGGTCAAGGACCTTTATCCTATTAAGTTTAGATTTTTATCGCATTTTCTTAATCGTCTTTAGCCGAGGTGAATCTTGATCGAGTGCATTTTCATTTCATATTTTCTACCTTTCATAGTAATCACCTATCTTGTGCTCTTTAATTAACTACAGTAGTTTCCTTTCTAGCATAGCTCTTTACTTAATAGCTTTACTTAATTGCGGTGGTTCTCTTTCTAGTATCGCTTTACTTCCTCCCTTACACTTAGATTTTCTAAAACCCTAGTTTTTCCATCGATAAGATAATAGCGTTCGTGTGAGTAAGCATAGCCAACAGTTCCCGGATTTCAATACGACACTTGTGTCCCCTAGCTACAGTTCGATAGGTATACTTGCCTCATCGGGTTGCTAGTTTGGTTGCGTTTATTTTCTTCGAACCCTTGCGCGCAACAAGTTTTTGGCGCCATTGCCGGGGAGCCAACTTCTGTTGATATATTGAAAACATGAACCTATTAATTTTATCTCTTCTCTTTATCATCCTCTTTCCTTAAAGTTTTAAAAAATTCAAAAAAATTTATCACCGCTCTTAATAGTAACCAACTTCACAATTTTTCTACGTCACCTAATTCTCTCGAAAAGGACAAAGGGCTTTAAGCGCCACTATCTTGTCTAGTACCTTGCAAACCCTTCACGGGGTAGTCCTTGGGAAGTTCGGGAGTTAATCTATAAAAAAATCTTTTTCAAAAAGAAAATGTTTTTTTAATCTTTTTTCTAGTTTATCCTTTTTCCCTTTCTCTTCTTCTTTTCTGTTCTTTTAGTGCATGCCCCGCGGGAGTCCGTCGGTTATTTTGGACTTGGACCACAAAATTGTGCGTACTCTTCGGAGAAGATCGCGATTTCAATGTCCTACTATCCAAGTGCCGGTTGAGGACTCCGAGTCATTTGCTACTTTAAGAATGGAAGAACCCAACGTAGATGAGGCCGTGCAAAGGACTATGTCCTATTATGCACGACCGAACCTCGAGGGAACAGAATCAAGTATAGTCCGCCCTGCTATAGCAAATAATAACTTCGAATTAAAGCCTATCATAATTAAAATGGTGTAGCAATATGTGCAATTTGACGGACTTCAAGATGAAGATCCGAACGCACATATAGATAGCTTTCTTGAAATTTGCGACACCTTCAAGATAAATGGTGTCACAAATGATGCAATCAGGCTGAGACTCTTCCCCTTCTCTTTAAGAACTAAAGCTAAGCAGTGGCTGAACACACTTCCGAAGAATAGCATAACCACTTGGAATGAATTAACTGAAAATTTTTTGGCGAAGTATTTTCCGCCAGCTAAAACTGCAAAACTTAGGAACGACATCTCTGCCTTCGGACAAATAGACTCTGAAACCCTATATGAAACCTGGGAGAGATTTAAGGAATTATTAAGATGATGCCCACATCATGCGTTGCCTGTATGGTTACAAGTGCAGACGTTCTATAACGGGCTAAATCAATGCACGAAGCAAATGATAGACGCAGCTTCTGGCGGTACTTTAAATCATAAGACCCCGGAAGCCACTCTTGAGCTTTTTGAGGACATGGCCATGAACACTTATCAGTGGAATATGCCTAGGTCCCGCCCGAACAAGCCTGCAGGTATCTATGAAGTGGACAATGTCTCCCAGCTCGCTCTGCAAGTAGAAATCCTAAGCAAAAAAATCACGGAGATGACTGCTGCCTCTGCCCCTCAGGTATGAGAATCTGCAACCCCTACTCCAGAACATTTAGATTATGTTAATAATATGCCTAGAACTGCTTTTAATAATTTTTCTGCTGCGAATTTTCATCCGTCTGGTTTTAATTTTCCGAATAGTTATAACCCTACTTTAAGAAATCATCCGAACTTTTAATGGAGTAATCCATCGAATGCGATGCGCCCACCCCCGCAAAATGATTTTTCTGCACCACCACCACCACCACCTCTTCAAAATTACCGAAAACCTCCAAGCTTGGATGAATTACTTTCTAAATATATCACCACAAATGACGCTACTATAAGAACTTTAACCGGAAGCGTAAAAAGTCTAGAAAATCAGGTAGGACAGCTCGCGAAAATAATTTCTGAGCGACCCACAGGGTCTCTTCCTTCCAATACCGAACCCAACCCAAGAGAGCAAGCGAAAGCTATAACTCTTCGGAGTGGGAAGCAAGTCTCCGGTATGGTAAGTGAAGAGCCCGAGGCAAACTCCGCTCCCGCTTTTAAAAATCAAAGCTCCGCTCCTGCTTTTAAAAATCAAAGCTCCGCTCCGCTTCCACCCTCTGCTGAAGAAGTTATCACCCCTATTTTAAAAAATAATCTCACTCCACCACCCATCTTCAAAAATAATTCAACTCCTCCATACCCCTCTGAAATTAATAGACAACGTCAAGATGATCAGTACTCCCACTTCTTAGAGATCTTCAAGCAAATCCACATTAATCTTCCCTTCCACGAGGCTATTTCGCAGATGCCGAAATACGCCAAGTATCTTAAAGACCTCCTCACAAACAAGAAGAAGTTAGAGAATCTTTCGCACCTCACGCTAAACGCCGAGTGCTCCGTCGTTTTAACAAACGGTTTGCCGAAGAAAATCAGTGACCCGGGTAGTTTCTCTATCCCGTGTGTCTTCGGTGATCTTTTTGTTAAACACGCGTTAGCCGACTTAGGCGCGAGTATAAACCTGATGCCCTTTTCATTGTTTAAAAAGTTAGGGATTGGTAGCCTTAACCCCACGCGTATGAGTATCCAGCTAGCCGATAGATCCGTCAAGTACCCGTTAGGAATAGTGGAGGACGTTCTAGTGAAAGTCGACAAGTTCATCTTCCCGGTGGACTTTGTCATTTTGGACATCGAAGAAGACGTCGAGGTTCGCCTGATCCTTGGCCGACCCTTCCTTACCACCTCCCGAGCCATCATTGATGTAAGCAATGGTAAGCTCTTTCTTCGAGTAGGCGACGACGAAGTCACATTTTCTATCACCCCTTCGATGAAGAACACCTTAGCAAACGATGACTCAAGCTTTTTCGTAGACGTCATGAGTGATGATTCTTCCTACTGCCTCTCCGACTTTGAAAAAGAATTTTCTACTTTTTGCTCCTCTTCTCTTACAACTGAATCACTGCAAGGAAGTGATGAATCTTCTTATTGTCTTTCTGAGTTTGAAAAAGAATTTTCTGATTTTTGTTCTTCCTCTTTTCTTCCCACTGAATCGCTACAAGAAGCCATCTTGGCTACTAGCCCTACCTCTTATTACGTTCCTTATAAAAAAGTTTATGAAGATATTTTTTTTGAAAAAGAAAGAATCTCTAAATCCTCTTATGAAGAACCCCCTACCCTAGAACTTAAAGAACTTCCTGAACACCTTAAGTATGCTTTCTTAGAAAAAGATTCCAAGTTACCAGTTATCGTTTCGGCCTACCTCACGGATACGCAAAACGATAAACTTCTTCTAGTTCTACGTAAGCATCGCCGGGCTATTGCTTGACAAATTTCTGATATCAAGGGCATAAGCCCATCTTTCTGTACCCATAAAATTTTAATGGAAGATAATTCGCGTAACTCTATCCAACCTCAGCGCCGTATAAACCTGAATATGAAAGAAGTAGTTAAGGGCGAGGTTATGAAACTATTAGACGTAGGAATTATCTACCCTATATCGGACAGTAAGTGGATTAGCCCCGTTCAGGTAGTTACAAAGAAGGGAGGGATAACCGTAGTTAGTAATGAGAATAATGAATTAATCCCGACACGGATGGTGACGGGTTGGCATATATATATAGATTATCGTAAGTTAAATGACGCCACCCGCAAGGACCACTTTCCTTTGCCATTTATCGACCAAATTTTAGAACGTATCTCCGGCCATAGCTTTTATTATTTTCTCGATGGCCTCTCGGGGTACTTTCAAATACCCATCTCTCCCGAGGACCAAGAGAAAACTACGTTTACTTGTCCCTTCGGCACCTTCGCTTACCGAAGAATGCTGTTTGGATTGTGCAATGCGCCAGCTACATTCCAGCGATGTATGCTCGCAATATTTGACAAGTACGTAGAAAGCATTATGGAGGTATTCATGGACGATTTCTCCGTGTTCGGCGATTCCTTCGATAGATGTTTAGAAAACCTCGAAAAAGTCTTAGAACGATGCGAAGAAACTAACCTTGCCCTAAATTGGGAAAAATGCCATTTTATGGTGAGGGAAGGGTTAGTTTTGGGTCATAAAATTTCTTCTAAAGGTATTGAGGTAGACGTTGCCAAGATAGAAGTTATTGAAAAGTTGCCGCCGCCTACAAACATAAAAGCTATAAGAAGTTTCCTAGGCCACGCTGGTTTTTATCGTCGTTTTATAAAGGACTTCTCCAAGATCACTAAGCCTCTCACCCATCTCTTAGAAAAAGATGCTCCATTCATTTTTGATGACTCTTGTATTTCTGCCTTTGAATCAATTAAAGAAAAGTTAATTAACGCACCGATTATGATAGCTCCGGTATGGGACCTTCCTTTAGAGATTATGTGCGATGCGAGTAGTTTTGCGGTGGGAGCCGTATTAGGTCAACGCATATCTAAAAACTTCCACCCCATCTATTACGCTAGTAAAACCCTCACATCTGCACAAGAATATTACACCACAACCGAGAAGGAGCTCTTAGCTGTAGTATTCGCTTTTGATAAATTCCGCCCTTATATTACACTTTCAAAAATCGCTTGATTCACTGGGTCTTACTCCTCCAGGAGTTTGACTTAGAGATCCGTGATAAGCGAGGAGCCGAGAACTTGGCCGCCGACCATTTATCCAGATTAGATAACCCCTTTATAGAAAAATTAAATGAAAAATCTTTTAATGATTATTTTCCTATTGAGAAGCTGCTTTTAGTTAACACATCTACTTCTCCTTGGTTCGCGCACATCGCCAACTATCTAGTGGCCCGGGTGCTCCCAAAAGAGTTCTCCTCTCAGCAAAAGAAGAAATTCTTTTCTGAGCTGAAGAACTACTTTTGGGAAGACCCGCATCTTTTCAAAATCTGAGCGGATCAAGTGATAAGGAGATGTGTTTCTTATGTGGAAGGAATCGATATTCTAAAACATTTGCATGAAGGTCCGACAGGTGGGCACTATCAAGCTGCTCACACCACTCACAAGGTTCTTTGCGCGAGTTTTTACTAGCCTAGCCTGTTTAAAGACGCGCAAGCCTTTGTGAGCAGGTCTGATAGTTGCAAACGGTCGGGCAACATTTCTAATAAAAATGAAATGCCGCAAAATTATTTCTTAGAGTGCGAAATTTTCGACCTCTGGGGAATTGATTTTGTTGGCCCCCTTCCTTCTAGCTTCGGAAACAAATTTATTTTAGTTGCTGTTGATTATGTTTCACGATGGGCTGAGGCCCAAGCTCTTCCTACGAACCACTCCCGAGTTGTAGTCACGTTTTTAAAAAGATTATTTTCTAGATTCGGTACGCCGCGCGCAATCGTTAGCGATAGGGGTTCCCATTTCTGTAACGCACAATTTTCAAAAATCCTTACCAAATACGGCGTTACACATAAGCTTTCCACTGCCTACCACCCCCAAATTAACGGACAAGTCGAAGTAGTAAATAGAGAAATAAAAAGAATATTAGAAAAGACTGTTTCAACTTCTAGGAAAGACTGGTCCACCAAACTTGACCATGCTCTATGGGCCTACCGAACAGCGTACAAAACCGCCCTCGGATGTACGCCGTATCGGCTGGTCTATGGAAAATCATTCCATCTGCCCGAAGAGTTAGAACACCGCGCCTTTTGGGCCTTAAAATTTTTAAACTTCGATCCCCACTCAGTCGGTGACCATCGAAAATTTCAACTAAATGAACTCGATGAGTGGCGCTCTTATGCTTATGAAAATAATAAACTTTATAAAGAGCGGACGAAGCGTTTACACGATAAACACTTAAGGCACCCTAAAAACTTTAAGCCGGGCGACCAAGTCCTTTTATATAATTCTCATTTACGTTTATTTCCGGGCAAATTAAAATCTCGCTGGTCTGGCCCGTTTTCTGTTTTAGAAGTATTTCCTTATGGAACTGTTTTAATTTCTCACCCTGATAAGGGTAATTTCAAAGTGAATGGTCAGCGTCTTAAACTCTACTTTTCTGGTGATGATGATGTCAGTACAAACATTATTAAGTTTCTGCTTCACGAACTCTAACTTTGAACTCTTAATTTTTGTTAAAAAACAATTTTATTTCTGGACAACAATATTTTTGGACAATATTATTTTTTTGATGCGTCGAGCTCAACGACGCTTTAACCAATGGGCGCTCTTGGGAGGCAACCCAAGTTATCTTTTTCTATTTTCTTTATTTTACAATTTTTGCCTCGGACGGCTCCTACAAGCTGAAGCTTCTGCGATCCCCTGCTCCAACGTTGTTGAATCCATCACGAAGTCCAAAGAAGACATTCGGAGGAGCGGCATCACTCAGCTTTCACAGCAAATAAATCTGGGGAAGTACCTGTCTTTCAATTCTGTCTTTCAATTCTGTACTTTACTTTTCTCTCCTTCTCCAATCCCCTTTTTTATCCATTGAGGACAATGTCTATTTTAAGCTTGGGGGAGGACTTCCTCCTTCATTTTTGCTTAGTGTACAAAATTTTCTCTTTGTATATATTTTAAATAATTCCAAAAAAAAAGAGAAAAAATTTCCAAAATCCAAAAAAAGAGAATATTTCACAAAATTTATTTTAAAAAAATATGTGTTTTTGAATAGTTTAGACATTTTGGTATTTCAATAGTACCATAGTTTTTGTTTTTGTTTTACTCAAAATTTTCTATAAACAACTTAGTTAATTATAAAATTTCTAATCGTCCTTTTTAATTATGTTTCACAAGTAAAATGTTGGCCATGCTGTGTTTCTAATTCACGGTAGCATGTTAAGGTGAAATATTTTTCTAAAACTCGCATTTCTATTATGGTTTTTTGTTTTTTATTTCCTTTACTTTCTCAAAAATTCATCATCCACTATTTTCTTTTTCATTTTTGAATAATTTTTGTAAAGTCAACTTTTGAATAACGTAGTAGATGTGAACGATCCAAGTCACCTATTATTTCTATTTTCAAGTTAATTTCATCAATCTTCTTTTATGATCTAGGACTCGCTTTTTGAAATGTTTCAAACCTTTGTTTTAAATAAATTCAAAAGCGTGAAAATGATTTAGGCCGTTTTTGTTTTCGTTTGAGCTTTCCTGCCAACCTAAAAACTTTTACCACTAGTTAGCCATTTTTGAGCCTTTTTCCAATTTCATTTGATAGCTCCTCCCTTCATTTCACTTTCACCAAAGCCAAAATTTCAAACCTATCGAATCACACTAGCCTTTTTGAGTTTCATAAATTATTTTGACAATTTTGATAGGATATTTTGTGATTTTTTGTGGGAGAATGGTTTTTGAAGAAAAAAGTATGCTCAAAAGTGATATTTATTTTTGTTTGGCCAATTCAAAAGGAAAATAAAAATATTTCTGGCCTTTGTTTTGAAAAAGAAAAAAAATGAAAAAAAAAGAAGAAAAAGAAAAAAATATGTATATATTTTTATGAAAGTTTTTGAAACTCTTTGCTTTGGTTTAGTGTGATTTTGAGCCTTCACGTTTATCTTTGAATTCCACTCCTAATCATATTCCTAAACCAAACGTTTCTGTCCAATTTAAGTCCTTTTGATTCACGCTTTTTGATTTTTATTTAACAACTAAGAAAAGAAAAAAAGTAAATCAGTTTTAGTTTTGGATTTAAACCTAGATTTTTATTAATTAAATTGATATAATTATAATGCGTTGCTTCGATCTAGTAACAACTCAATGCGTGTTTTTCATTTTTGTTGCTTTGCTTAAGTCTATTTAAAAAAATCTCGTTAAAATTTTGGATGATTTGTTTTTATTGAGTAAAGTTTATAAAAGTTTTACCATACCTAAATAATTGTTTTAGACTTACATTTCACCTTTTTCCCTACTAAGAATTTCGTATAGTACTTGTGTAGGCATAATTAAAAATTTTTGATTAGTCCTTTTTATAAATATCTAGTTTTTATATTTTTGCTTGGGGACAAGCAAAGCTTAAGCTTGGGGGAATTTGATAATACGTTTTGTAGCCTAAACTATTATCGTATTTTCTATTTTATATTGTACAAATCATGTCTATTATTAGTTTATTTTTTATCATTTTTATGTAAATATTATTGCCACTGACTTTTTCTTGTCTTTTTGCAGGTTTCCAGAAAATTGGCCAAAATGAGCTGACACGCCCCCTGTCACGCCCTCCCTGGGCGTGACCTAGGGCGTGTCACCCGATCCTGAGGACTCCTGCTGGAAGGGACAGAAAAATAAACAAAACCGTTGTCACGCCCCCCTGACACGCCCTCCCTGGGCGTGTCACCAGGCGTGACCGTGGGCGTGTCGCCCTCTATCGCAAAGCCTGCCACCGCATTAAATGCCATTTCTCCACAACACGCAAACAGTACTGTCACGCCCCATGTCACGCCCGTGACATGGGCGTGACACCCTCCTTTTTCGGTGACTGACGGATTTCCGACCAATGATTTGGACATGACGTGCCTGTCACGCCCCCTGCACGGGCATGACCTAGGGCGTGACCACCGACGTACACAGGTAATGATCCTTCTTGCCAGAGTCCAGAGCCCGAGGTCAACATAGTACTGTCACGCCCCCTAACACGCCCCCCTAGGGCGTGTTGGAGGGCGTGACCAACCCGTGAAAAAATCTATAAATTGAGACCCCCCTCTTCATTTCAAAAAAGTTTTGGCTGAGAGGGGGAGGTGTTGCCCCTTTGGTTCTTGGGTCCTTTTCTAGTTTTCATGCTATTTTTCTCTCTCTCTCTCCCTCTCTTTGTAATTTTTGTTTAACCCTAGTTTAATCTTAGTTTGTTTTAGCTTTTGTTGTAATCTTGCTCTTGCTTAGTGCTACTTGTAGGGCTAGAATAGGATTTAATTTTCATGCACTTGTAATTTCTTTTTCAATAGTGTAGCTTGCTCCTTTTTTATTAATAAAAGTGCTCTTTGTTTAGCTTGTGTTTTTTTTATATGCTTTACTACTCATCCCCCCTCCTCAACTCCATTATGATTAACTAATCCTCCTTGTACTCGATCTTGATGATCCGAGGTTCGAGCGATTAAGTTATGATGTTTTAATTAATCTTTTCTTTTTAGGTTAGGGCCTTGAATTACTCTTGATTAATCACGAGTTGGAGGTATATTATCGATATATACTCTCCGCCTTTGCTTTCATTCTAGGCTAGCCGAGAGGCCGAAAGAATTAAGTGAGCATTCAAGAGTAAAGGGAGTTGTACGCACCCCTCGAGAGAGGCAGACGTCCAAATCTCCCGGTTTTGAGTAAAATCCAATAGTGGGGTTCACCGCGTAAAGCGAGTTTTAGGACTCCGATTTAGACGAGAGTCGGTCGGACCTTCCTAAACTCAGTTGGGCACGACTTCGAGAGAAGCATGTTCAAGCTTTAGGAACCTCCACGGTCAAGGACCTTTATCCTATTAAGTTTAGATTTTTATCGCATTTTCTTAATCGTCTTTAGCCGAGGTGAATCTTGATCGAGTGCATTTCCATTTCATATTTTCTACCTTTCGTAGTAATCACCTATCTTGTGCTCTTTAATTAACTGCAGTAGTTTCCTTTCTAGCATTGCTCTTTACTTAATAGATTTACTTAATTGCGGTGGTTCTCTTTCTAGTATCGCTTTACTTCCTCCCTTGCACTTAGATTTTCTAAAACCCTAGTTTTTCCGTCGATAAGATAATAACGTTTGTGTGAGTAAGCATAGCCAACAGTTCCCTGATTTTAATACGACACTTGTGTCCCCTAGCTACAATTCGATAGGTATACTTGCCTCATCGGGTTGCTAGTTTGGTTGCATTTATTTTCTTCGAACCCTAGCGCGCAACAACAAGACCTACACTCAGATCCACATCGGGATCCTACCTTAGATCAATAACTGATTCTACACTCATCCAATATAACACAGGCTTATACTCAGATCCAAAAGGATCCTACAGCTCAGATCCAAGAATGGATCCTATAGAGAGTAAAGTGATTGGTTGATGTTGATTTGACAGCAGAGAAATTTCTCTGTATCTGCCTTCCTAGACTGAGTTATCTCAGACCTAACTTTCTTCCCAGCAACAAAAATAAGATCTTGAGTAAGCAGCTGCCAGTGCTGGAAGAAACTCATAAACACGTTTCTTATCTTGTGGTTGATTTGATTTTCAATCAGCTAACCTGCAATACAGAAACCAGATGGCTCTGCTCCTTCTTCTTTATTAGAATCCTTATCTGAACTTACTGTTGCAGAAAAAATTAGCTATAACTAACTTGCTGGAACTTTTTGAACAGCTTGCTGAACTTTTAGGTTTCAAGCTCGACAATAATTGCAAGGAAGATGAAGTTTAGCCGCCTCTTTTCATAGTGAATAAAAACCTAAAAGTTAATTTTCATCCGCCGATCTTCTTCCTTTTATTCTTCACCGAATAACGGCTCTTTGATGCATGGGCCCACTTGGATTTGCAAGCTACAATCACGCTTTTGAATTAAATGCAGCATGGAGGACAAACAACGCCTTGATCGCGTACTATAGCTTTCCTACACTAATTTTTTAATTTTTGCAGACTCAAGCTGACGTCAGCATCTGTGGACTTACCAAATTCTCAGTTTCATCCCATGCATAGAGTGTGTTGAGTAAATGACCTTCACTCAGTGAATTTGTACTTAGCCAATTTCTCTACACCATCAGGCATTGAATGCGTTGAGGGAATGACCTTCACTCAACCCTTTTGTCTTTAGACAATCTTTCTGCTGTTTAGGCATTGAGTGCGTTGAGTGAGCTTTCATAACTCAACGCTTCTATACTTAGACATTTTACTGACTGCCTGCCTTTATGCTGAGGCATTGTGTGAACTGGTTTCACTCAATGCATCTGAACTTAGCTGCATATTTCTGCATCTACTAGGCATTGAGAGCGTTGAGTGAGCCTTCATTACTCAACGCTTTTTTCCTTAGTCGCTTCTTTGAAGTATGCAAGTTTGCTAAGGCATTGAGTGTGTTGAGTGAGCTATCCTCACTCAACGCTTCTGTACTTTTTTCTGTCTATCTCTTCTTGAGCTTTAACATCACACGACGCTTTCTTCCCTGACATTGAGTGAGTTGTATTCACTCGATCCTTCTGGACTTAGCTAGAATTCTTAACAGATCTTCAACTACTTTGACTGCTTGAGCTTGTCTCAACGTTTCTTAGTATATGACGTTGAGTGAACTGGCTTTACTAAACGCCTGTGGATTTAGCCACATTTTCTTCCTTGCTAATGCTGAAGCTTTGATAGACTCAGCTATACTTGACACCTTTTTATATATGGTGTTGAGTGAATTGCCTTCACTTAACGCCTGTGTACTTAGCTATAGAATTGCTTTGCAGACTACTAGGCTTTGACTGTCCACACATTACTCAGCGCACTTTGGCATCTTACATTGAGTGAACTGACTTCACTCAACGCCCGTGGACTTATGCTATTTTCAGCCTTTCCAACATCCATCTTTGACATCTAGCATTGAGTGAACTAGCTTCACTCAATGCCTGTGGACTTGGACAGATTTCTTTCTCTCCACTTCTCTATCTTGTGACCACCTTTCACAACCACTTGGAATACCTGTCCAATCAATGTGACAAGGATCAAATTGCATTCATGAACTTGAACATACATCAAATACAACTATGAGTATACCATTGACTTGTTTGACTTCTATAAATCTAGAACATTATGAGCAATAGACCCAACATGCGCGCCCGGGCAAAAAACCGTGCACGAGCGAATAACGCGCCCCAGGCGAAAAATGCGCGCCGGGGCGAAGCGGGTACCAGGGGGAAAAAACGTGTTCCCGGGTGAAAAACGGGCACCTGAACAAAAAATACTTATGCTGGGCAAAAATACGCGCGCTGGGCGAAAAAAGCGCCCCCGGGAGAAAAATGTGCGCCCGGGCGAAAAAACGCATGCCCGAGTGGAAAAACTTGCGCACGGGCGAGAAACGCATGCCAGGGTGAAAAACGGGCGCCCGGGCGAAATATGCGCTCCCGGGCGAAAAACTTGTGCATGGGAGCAAAATGCTCGCTCGGGAGAAAAACGCGCGCCCGGGCCAAAAACGGGCATAAAAAGGCGGCCCGGGTGAAAAAATGGGCCCTTGGGAGAAAACATGTCTCCTGTTCGAAAAATGCGCGTTCGGGCGAAAAATGCGGGCATAGACGAAAAAGCTCACCTGGGTAAAAACACGCGCCCGAGTGGAAAACGGGCTACCGAGGCAAAAATGGGATTCCGGGCAAAAAACGGGTGCTTAGGCGAAAAACGTGTCTAGGTCGGAATTGTCCAATTCTTGTATAGATTAAAATAATTGTCTTTAGTTCAAAATGAATTTCACGGAATTCATTAAAATTCCAATTCCATTGTCAAGCATGCAAACGAACGATAAAATTGGACTTTGTCATTCAATTCCAATTCCAAGAACTCAATTCCGTGCAAACGAACAGACCCTAGGGGTCCGTTCATTTCACAGATATTGATATTGAACTATTGGCTTTGAGAATATGAAAGTCATTTAGTTGTTCGGACCAATAATTGTGTGGTGGAATTGGCTTTCTAGTGGAAAGTTGATGATATTCAACATAACCTAAAAACTCATCGATCGAATGTTTATCTTCATGGGAGGATATTGAGATCGCCAACTTCGGCTTTCTAAAAGGAGAGCAATTTTTTTGAACCTTAATCTAATTTTTTCTGCTAGTACGTGATTTTTTCGTCCGTGCATTGTTTTTACAACTCGGACACGATTTTTCACACCGACGCGCTTTTTTCGTATGAGCGCAATTTTTCTGGCTGGACACAATTTTTTTCGCTTGGACACGATTTTTTAGTCAGGACACAAATTTTCGGTCGGGCGTGAATTTTCGCCCCGATACGATAATTTTCATCGGGAGCATTTTTTCGCCCGATCACATATTTTTCGCCCGGATGCGCTTTTTTTGCCCGGGCACACCATTGCTTAAGGTAATTTGCAGAAAGATGTTTAGAAGCTCAATATTGATCCTTTAGAGCCATCATACGGACAATAAAAAGCGTTGAATGTCAATTCCTATGATAGAAAGTCATCATACGGACGCGCAAAATGTTTTGATTTAAACTCAATGTCATTTTCTATGTCCGTGAAACAAACAAACGCTTTAGAGAATATTCGTTTGGACGACATTTTAAGGAATTGGCATTAAAAAAACCAAATCCAATATTACTGTTGAGATGAAGTGTTTTATTGTAGAATTGTATTTTGAGTCCAAAATAAATCGATATTAAAATAAACATACAAAATCTTCCATCAAAAATTTAGGTCCTATCGTAGATTTTGTGATTGAGCATTTCAGAATTACGAACAAACTCGAGTGCATGTTTTTCCCTAGGCATCTATTCTCCAATGGTTTGTCTTCTCTCGGGCGTGGATTTTTCGCCGAGAGTCAATTTTTCGACAAGTACAAATTTTCCACCCACATGCTCAATTTTCTGCCCAGGCATGCATTTTTCAACATGGTGCACATTATTTTTCCAGTACACATTATTCCGCCAGTCCACAAAATTTTTCGTTCAGGCGCGTATTTTTAGCCCAAGAGCACATCTATTCACCCAGATACACAATTTTCGCCCGGGCGCGCATGTTTCTTATCTTGATGCACATTATCGGCTGAGAGAGAGGATTCTTTACCCGACAGCACATTTTTCGTCAGGGCGAGAATTCTTGGCATGAGCATGCATTTTATGTTATCACGCATTTTCCGTCCAAGCGCAATTTCTTCCTCAACACAAATTTCTCATCAGGGTTTGATTATTTTTTGCCCAGTCGAGCATTTTTTGCCCCAACGAACATGTTTTCTACTAGAACGTCATTTTTCTCCTGAGCGCTCATTTTTTGCATGGGAGTGTGTTTTTACGTGGGAATGCGCATTTTTCACAGGGCACACATTTTCAACCCAGGCAAGCATTTTTCGCCCGGGCAAGCATTTTCTGCTCGAGCGTGCATTTTTTGCATGGGTGAGCATTTTTTGTGCGGGCTCTTATTTACTACCAGAGGGAGCTTTTTTCACCAAGAAGCACATTTTCGGCCAGCTCGCATTTTATCCCGAGCGTGCATTTTTTCACCGGAGTGTGTATTTTCTTCCTGGGCGCACATTTTGCTCACGGGAGAAATTTTTTCTCCCTAGAGCATATTGTTCACTCGAACACACATGTTTTCCTGTACGTGTATTTTATGTCAGGGAGCCATTTTTTTCTCTGTGATAGTAATTCCCTGCTCGGGCAGGCATTTTCCTCCAATGAGCACATTTTCCCTTTAGGCGCGCATTTTCTGACCGTGTGTGCATTTTCCGCTCAGACGCGTATTTTCCACTCGAGCACACACTATCCGCTTGGGCGTGCATTTTCTGCTCAGGCGCGAATTTTTATACTGGGAGCGCATTTTTCTCCGAGGCATGCACTTTCCGCCAGCCATAAATTTTTCGCCTCATAAAACATATATAAGCATTCCTCTCATATGTACAACCTCTATTCAGCAAAGGGTAAGTAAAATTGTGTCATTTAATCTAGTGTCACGTCATAGATCAAGTTAATGTCAGCAAACAATCCATAGGAGCATTTAAGGCTAGGAGAGAGTATCGGGAATATAAAATCCCCCACTCGGAACACAAAGCACGATTGAGTGGTGCCTTATGCCCAGAATAACCACCTTGCAGTAGCATCAACACATAGGCTAATCTATATTGCAAGACACATATTCTACTGGCTATTTCTAATATCACAATGTCAACCCATCAATAAAAGAAATTATAATAGCCATGATCTACAAGAAGTACAAAAGAGTCCATATTATATTTAAATGAAACATGAATCAACAAGTTCTTGAATATATAGAGTACAAGGTATAGCGGAAAAAAACCAAACTATAACTCCTCAATTCACAATAAAAGGTATAACTAAAGCTTCAACATGTCTTCAAGTCCTATCTTCTTGGCCTGTCTACCACTTCTCCTGCTGGGTATGCTCCTAAAAATTGTAGTGTAATAACTATTAGTCATAAAGACTAAGTGACTTTTCATCTTCTCACACGACGACTCTTAGGCAACCGACAGAAGGAGGGAAAAAGAGTTACAATATAATCATTAGTATAACAAGCAAAATAAGTGGCAAGAATGGTGAGCTAAATCTAGTAGTTACTATATCAGTGTTTCTATAAGAAATAGGTAAGAACATGTATAGTATGAAATAGGTAAGCACATGTATAGTATGAAATAGGTAAGCAAATGTACAGTATAACACCACTAATCTAGCAAGGTAAACAACAACAAGAGTAAAAGACTTAATTGAACTTAACTTATAAAGGTGCTCATACAAGCTTATGAGATAAGGATCTGGTACATCAAATAATGACTCATCATATAAAAGCACCCATACAAAATTATATGATGAGGATCTTCATGCGGTGCAATGCAATGAATGCATGTATGATGTCTCACCCATGATTTACTCGAACTTTCTATGTCGACATAGACTTTTAGTTCACAATTTTTGAGGGTAGCAAACCACTCAGGCACCACCCGTCGTGGCCATATAGAGACAGTGAAGCGTGTCATCTCCACTACTAGGCGGGTATGCATACTACCAGACCTAGACCTATATATGCCTCGATGCTAAGAACCAAACAGTGGAGAAGCTACATACTTGCTCAATCATTTGAGTTTTAAAAGGCACATATGAGGTCTTTAGGAAGTAAGCACCAAATAGCCCAGCACAACCGACCTGAGTCATTTTGCAAGCTTCCATCAGTATGATAACATGCAAGACCGTAGACCCGCTACAAGTAGTCTTCTCACCAGGATCAATGTGCAACTGTGTATCTACCATACACACCCTTGTAATTCCACGACCAAACTATGATATCAAGCACCCAATGACTTCTAACTAAGTCCTTACAAAATATAACATCCGCAAAATTTTACCACGTGCTATCAAGCTCTCAATGACTTCCAACCGAGTCCTTATGCAATACATCATACTATGATATAATCATAGAATAACCTGTGCAACCTAACACCCAAGGACATACAACCAAGTCCATGGTACACTTCATCAATTATAAGTATAACTTGTGCTAATTAGCACCCAAGGACCTACCAATCGGGTTCTTAAAATAACAATCTAGGATATAAAAAAAATCTTATAATCAACACCATGCCATCATTGCTACCCATAGTTAGTTATAATAACTCAAACGCGGTGAAACGTTTAAGTCATGTAATTACTCTCTATGATCCTATAGGACTATACGTGTGATCAACAACTTGATAAGATCATTAATATAAAATGCCCTACAATCTGATCAGTCGTCATCATTGTCAATTATACGCGTGATAAATATTTGGACATAATTGAAATCTAGAATAATACACACTTCTTAATATGAGAGAAATAATCATCACATTTTTGATTTACTTAGAAAGCTACTAAACAAGTGATTATTTGAGGTATCATACTAGATTCAAATCCACCAAAAATCTTACCATAAATCAAAACTATCATTTTGAACATCCCTCTCAAAATTTCAGCCCATTCAGATAACATAATAACTATTTACATTACAATCATTTATATGATATGATTGGCAATGTCTCAACAAATACTTATCTAAAAATTATGAAACTTAACAGCGGTGAACACATTATCATCAAATATTTGTCTATCAAATTTTATAAGCATCTGACACATATTTTAAGAGAAATTCACAAGAATACAAAATTTGTTCCTTTACAACCCAATTTACTAAATCTGGATTTTAGCTTAAGTCAACAAAAATACTGTTCCACCCCATTTTGGAAAGGTATTTCCTTGGGCTACAACTTTATGTTGAGCTCGAGATCTAGATCTAAGTCTATCATGCCTAAAACAATTCTTGAACCTGACTGTGTAAAAATGCATAAAATATGTTCAGGAGTAAAGTTATATTTGTCGGCAATACAACAAATTAGATCTGAGTTTTAGGGAGCTATATAGTTCCCCAGATATTGCACAACTACTCTTCAAAAAGGTCTTTTTAAGGGCAACAACTATTGTGTTGACCATGTGTTTTGAATCTAGCTGGATTATGTCTAACAAAAGGCTTGAAGCCGGCTGCGCACACAAGACAGATTATGTTTATAAAATAAATAACCGATCTTGCATAGGTCTTGAAACAAATCTAATAGAGGTTATACATCTTCTTCTTGCATTCGACGGTCAAGATAAGACCATCCTTGTCTCCTCCAAAACTCCCTCAATAGACCACCATTCTTCACGAGATCAAGTCCCATAACCTCACATTGAAGTGAGGAGTTGATTAAAGTCACTTTATCGATGAACGATGCCCTAGAACACAAGTTCTAGTATGGTATCTATTATATCTTAAGGTGCCCTTTGAGGGGGGGGGAATAAGGGCTATTAAAATTTTTGTAGCATCTTATAACTTAGGCAAAATAATAATGAGACAAGCAAATTTTCTCACAACCAGAAATATGAAACAAACACTTGGAAATTCAAGAATAAAGAAATATTATTTTTCCACAAGTAATAAAAATAGTTATTTTAATACAACTTATAATTGAGGCTACAAGTGAAGAAAATCTTCTTTTTAAAATTCCCCAGTCCTTCTCCCAAGAACCAGCCGGCTATTGCCTATCTCTTCCAAGATACAGCCTCTAACCTCCCCTAGATCTCTCCATAACCTAATCATTGCGCACAAGGTGGTGAATTCCCCCTAAACCGCATAAGGGCCTAGTCGTCACTCATAAGGTTGCAAAATCTTAACCGTTTACAAAGAATAATGAAAAGAATATAAAAATGAAATCTGAAATTAAAAACTTACTCTGGTCTTGAGCAGTAAAAAAGCCAGTGAAGCCTTGTAAAGAATTCTAGAGTTGAAGTACACAAATGGTCTCTACTTCGCCCTTGAACTTTCATGAGTAATTAGGAGTTTTTCTAGTTTCTAGAGTTAACTGGCTGAGAATGTATGATAATGAAGGCTTTAGGAGGTGTGTAACAGAATTCTCCCAAAAACCATCCATTATATAGAAATGGAGCTATCACTCGGTGATAGGTAGATTTTTCCTGCGTTATCTTCTTCAGCTACCACATTTCCCACTCTACAAAAACCACACTAGGAAGATAGAGATCGTGTACAGACATGAGGCTATGATGTAGTGGTATCTAATATTGCTTGGTGATACCGCGGGTATATGTGTGTCGTGTCTAGATCGTGCAGGTCAAGGCCATCATCATGTTGACATCATCAAGCTATCACCTGGTGATAGTGAGCTATCGATAATGTGTCTTCTCCTTTGAAAAACTATTGCTCGTATTCAAACCAAAATCATCAGAGTATTTTTCCTATTATATTTGTACACCATTAACACACTATGATCAATACATTCAGGATTTGTTATTTTCAAACCAAGGAGTGCAGAATGCATGCTCCAACAATCTCCTCCTTTTGATAAAAACAAATCCACTTAGAAAGAAATCAGCTACATCATATAGTAATGTTTATAAAATAGGATGAGCAATATAAAAATGTGAAAGTGCACAGACTCCCCTATATGGATGCTCCTCCTACAATGTACTCCCCCAAATAAGATAAACAACGGATTTCTTATTCTATTCTCCCCATTTTGGTATTATCAAAAGAAGGTGGCGGTGAATGAATTACAATAGTATTAGAGAGCATAATATATAGAGAGAAATTTGATTGGTAGTTCGTTAGAAACACGGAAGCATACGAGTGAATACTTAAAGTTTGTGATTTGAATAGTTGTAGGAAGAATTTGAAAAGAAGAAAGATAAGCAAGTATGCTATGTTTGGATTGTTTAAGATAACGTTGAAGAGTCAAAGAAAGATATTGTAAACAATGTGAAGAAATGAAATTCAAATAAACAAACACATTGTAAAAGTCATGCTGAGATTTCTAATACAATTAATGAAGATGAGATAGAAATGAGAAAATCATTTTTGGTCTAATTCTCAAGAGAAAAATTTTTATAAGAGATAATGAGGTGTACAGAGTGTGCTTTAATAAAGAAAACAAATGAATAAATTACAAGTTACATGAATATATGATTTGTAGAAACAAAACTTTGATCATTCATAAAATGTCTTAATATTCATAAATGAATTCATGGCACACTAAGGTTGAATTAAATGTCCAAACATGTTTGCACAAGGTACTTTATGATTCTTTTTAAGGAGCTCAACCTCACAATACTTATTAAGACTTATCAGGAGGGTAAGTCACTTGGTGGAGTATCCTTATCAATTTTATTTAGCAATTTTTATACCAACAATTTTTTATATCATCATTTTTTGTTGTTTGATCAAGGACACTGAATCCACTTGTTTTGCAAACATAGATAACTTTAAAGGAAATGAGATTGAATAAAGAGGTTCATGAATGATTGATGAAGAAATTGTTTTAAGCAATACATGTTGTTGGGTCCATTGCCCATAATATCCCAGATTTGTAGAAGTCAAACATGTCAATGATATACACATTATTGTATTTTATGTATGTTCAAGTTCATGCATGCAGGATAGTCCTTGTAACATTGATAGGATAGGTATTAAAAGTATTGTGACAGGTGGTCATAAAGTAAAGATGTGGAGAGATAGAAATCTGTCTAAGTCCATAGGGGTTGAGTGAAGCCAGTTCACTCAATGCTAGATACAAGGGAGGATACTAGATAGGCTGAAAATCACCTAGGTCTACAGGAGTTGAGTGAAGCCAGTTCACTCAACGGCAGATGCTAAAATACACTGAGTTAGTTGTGGACAGTCAAAGTCATACAGTTTGCAAAGCAATTCTGCGGCTAAGCCCAGAGGCATTGAGTGATGGCAATTCACTCAATGCCATATATCACGAATCATTGAGTATAACTGAATCTATCAAAGCCTCAGTAGTAGCGTGCTGAATATTCGACTAAGTACAGAAGCGTCGAGTGAATACATCTCACTCGACTCCAAAGCAGAATGCGTCGTATGATTACAGCTCTCAACGCCATACACTAAGCAGCGTTGAGACAAGCTTAAGCTGTTGAAGATTCTGTCAAGATATATATGTCTAAGTTTAGAAGTGTCGAGTGAACACAGCTCTCTCAACGCCAAAGAAAAAAACGTTGAGTGATGAAGCTTCACTCGATGCTCAACGCCAGACAGCAAAAGCGTTGAGTCATGCTATTGCAGTCAAAGCCTAAGAAGAAAGTAGACAAAAAGTAGCTAAGTACAAAAGAGTTGAGTGATGAAGCTTCACTTAACTCTCTCAATGCCTTAGCAACTGGCAGTCTAGAGTAGATGCTAAGTATAAAAGCGTTGAGTGATGAAGCTTCACTCAATGCTCTCAATGCTTGGCAGATAAAGATAGTTATAGCCAAGTCCAGGGGCATTAAGTGATGTCAACACACTCAATGCCTGACATTACAGAAAGTTTGGCTAAGTCCAAAGGCGTTGAGTGAAGCCAGTTCACTCAATGCACTCAACGCCTGATGATGTAGAGAATTTTGACTAAGTCCAGATTCATTGAGTGAAGGCCATTCACTCAACGTACTCAATGCCTAGAGTTGATTTGAGAAATTGGCTAAGTCCATAACTGATGACGTTAGCCAAAGTCAACAAAAGTCAACCAAGTTTAAATTAGTTACGGGAAAGATACAAAACACGGAAAATAATGCCAGCACTCTACTGTATGTCTTCTTTCGTTAAAGCATGTTGCAGCTGTCAACTACAGGTGGTCCCCAATACTTCTTGGAGCCATTAATCGACGGAAGATAAAAGGATAGCTTTAGAAGGAAGAACTTAACTTTTAGGGTTTTATTCTTTTCATAAAGTTACGATTGAACATCATCTTCCTCGCCATTGCTGCCGAGCTTGAAGTTTGAAGTTGATCTAGCTGATCTAAAAGTTCATTCCAGATAGCTGTAGTAATTTCTTCTGCTACTTCAAGGTCAGATAAGCTTCTGATAAAGAAGGAGAAGTAGTGCTTTCAAGTGTCTGCAGGTTCAGGTTAGCTGTTTTAAGAACACAGGACCTGGCAAATCTTAAGTCTACTTCAGAAAGTTAGGAAACTAGTTTCTTAGGTTCTTCTAGTAGAGGCAGTTACTTACTAAAGTTCATTCTCTTATTGCTGAAAAGATAGTTAGGGTAGAGATAACTCAGCTCAGGAAGCAGACATTGAGAAATATCTCTGTGTCAAATCAGCACAAATAAAAACCCTTTTCATTTCCATATGATCCTTTTGGATCTGAGCTGTAGGGCCTTTGTGCCTGAGGAAGGGCAGTTTGCCTGAGCTATAGGAGAGTCATACTTCTGAGTGTAGGACCTTTGGGTCTGAGTGTAGGATCCAGATTTTGATTTGTGGTAGGGCCTTATTTCTGAGCTGTTGGAGAGTCATTCTCTCTAAGGTAGGGCTATCCTCCATAGCCTAAGCTGTAGGACTTGAGTTCAAGTTTGAGGTAGGTGATCATTTGATCACTGAGTTGTAGGAGCATATTTTCTTCGAGGTAGGGCTTTGCGCCTAATTTGTAAGTATTGAAGGAAATTGAGAGATCCTGAGGGATCTATGGTGTAAGCTCTAAGGAGTTGAGTTTTTAGAGAAGCTCCTTGTTTAATAAGAAGTTAGAAAGGTGGGAGGAGGAGAGTGGATGTATCCATAATCTGGAGAACTACTATAAATTCTATTTGTGTTCTTTGTGGTTTGTATTGAAAGCATCTAACTACTAACTAACTATACACTAAGTCAAAAGATAATAATAAAAGACTAGAAAACCTATTCACCCCACCTCTAGGTGTTTAGCTACCTTGAAACTAAAGAATTTCAAGTGGTATCAAAGGGAGGTTGCTCAAGAAGGATCTAATAGTCAAAGCAGATCCCAAATGGTAGCTAAAACTAGTTCTATACTTATGGGTTCTTGAGAGAACCATAAGGAGCTAGGTTCCATGAAACTCCCCATCTAAAGGATGGAGAGTTTCAGAATCTATAAAGAGAGGGTCAGGCTATTTATGAAAGCCTATGACCCAAGGATCTTTGTGATAGTTAGATAGGGACCTTTTATCCCTATGAAGATCTCAATTCTGTATGCCAATGTACAGACACCTAAGACATATTCAGAGATGAAAAAGGATGAAGTCATCTTGGCTACATTGGACAAGAGGGCACATAACATTATTGTTAGTGTCATAGATGATTGAACCTTTCAGAATCTGGTCCTTTGCCAGACCTCTAAAGAGATGTGGGACACTCTTGTGGTCTATATTGAGGGTAATGAAGACGTGAGTGATGATAGGAAGTCTATGAACAATAAGGAGTATGCGGCTTTCAGGCAGTCATTGAAAGAGAACATAGCTGCTTGCTATGAAAATTTTTTCAGGATTATAAATGAACTGAGGACCTACTGCACGGTCTTCAGTCATTATGAGATTAATGACATATTCCTAAGATCTCTCACTAAAGAATGAGATACTAAGATATGTGCCATAAGAGAAGTGGCCAAGTTATCTGATACTCCTCATACATTGTTTAGAAAGCTGCTCTCTTATAAGATGCAGTTGGCTGCCAGGAAAGAGGAGGAGGCCACCCACAAATCCTTGGCCAAGGAAAATACCTTGGCCTTCAGAGCAAACAACACTAGGAAGAGTAAGGAGAGGATTCCCTCTCCTCTAAGGAGGCAAACTGATTCAGATAGCTTAGAATTAGATACATCAGACTGCAACATGTCTGATGAGGACTTTGCTGCCTTCTCCAGGTATTTTTAGAAGTTGATGAAGAAGAAATAGTGGAAGAGTAGACCTTCCACCTCTTCTCATCACAGAAAGAATCTCTCCAAGGCTGACAGGTATGATTCAAAACCTAGTAAAACTATTTCTTTTAATGTTGTTTTCTACTATTGCAGCAAACCTGGACATGTTATAGCTGACTGCCCAGTCAAGAGAAAGGAGATTGGTAAGAAGAAATAGTACTAGCACAAGGGTAAGAAGGAGAAGTCCTTCATTGCAAAGAAGGAGAAGAGCTGGACAGACTCATCTTCATCAGAGTCTGAAGAAGAAGAAGCCTATATTGGGCTAGTTGCCGATGCTGCTGAAAAAAGCTAAAGTACCAGAATAGGTATCAGGGCCCCTCTGTCATATTCAGATAGTGACTCAGAGGAGGATGAAGATGAAGAAGATGCCTACAACTGCTATGGGCCGATGGCAATGTCTAAAGAAGAATCCGTACAGGGACAGCCTGGTCTAGAAAAAGTACTTCCTCTATCTAGTTATTCTTATTAGTCTGGGTATGAGACTACTCCCTGTACAGAAGCTTCTTCATCCAGTGGTGAAGATGATTCCAAATCAGAAGGTGATGTCAATCAATTGATTGACATCTCTGGAAAACTTCTGGATGTCTTTAAGAAGTGCAAGAAGTTGTCTAAAAAGCAAGCTATGGAGATTGCCTCTCTACAGCTAGCTGCTTCCCAGCATGTTGAGACAACATCTTTGCTGGATCAAAAGGATAGGGAAGTTAGCCAACTTAAGGTCTTGAATCTCATCCAAATAGGCTCCATCAAGTATAAGAATAGTCTTATTAGGGACCTTAAAGAGAAGCTCCAAAGGGAGAAGAAAATTGTGGCTAGTTTCTCTAAGCCCAATACAGTGTTGCCCTTAATTGACTCCTTCTCCTCTCAGAAGGGTAAGATGGGGTTTGGTTTTAACGAAAATACTAGAGTTTCCCCTTCTAAAGGGAAGGGCAAAGCTCCTGTTCAGCCTTTTTCTTCCAAGCCTCACCTTCCTTTTAGGAAAGTTCAGTTACCTTCAAACAGGTATGACTAAGAGAGTATCTATGGTCACTGGATGAATGATAGATCCACTAGTGTGAAAAAGGAGGTCCACAGCTATGTTGGAAGGTATAGTAGGGGAGTGAGTGCTTTTTAGGCTGCCCATGAAGAAATTCAAATAGCCACTCATGGACCATTTGTATTTGGTGCTCCAGCCCCGACTCTTAAGAATATGGCTGTGGCAAAGCTGCAGAACCACTCAATAAAGACTCAGATCAAGGGTCAGTCTATCAGCAAGCCTGTTTTAGGCATTTCTAATACAATCAAGAGCATGTCTTATACAAAGAAGATTTCTGCTGATGGCACTCAGAGCATGCCAAATAAGCCAGCTGGAATACATACCTTTAGTCAGATTCTTGCTGAAAGGAATCTGAAGAAGGATGCAGCTCCTCTTCCTTCTATTCAATCATCAGTTAACCAAACTACAAGGCGTACACAGAAAAGAAGATATAACATTCATGAATGTTGGTGCTGTGGAAAAGTGGGCCACTTTTCTATAGACTGCTGACATTATCCAAGTGTGCCAAAGCATCTGTTAGTCCACAAGTCAGAAAAGCTGTTGGTAGACAAGTCATTTTTCAGACTAACATGCACCTAGGACCCAATAGATATTGGGGTCCGAAGGTAAAATAAATTATGTGATGCAGGTTAGTCCAAGTGCCCGTACACTTATATGGTACTTGGATAGTGGTTGTTCCAGGCACTTGAATGGGACAAGGAGTAACTTAAAGGAGTACACTCTAGTGAAAGATGGACTCAAGGTTATCTTTGGTGGTTCAGATTGAGGGGTGACAAAAGGCTATGGTAAGATTACAAATGGAATAATCACCATGAAAAAAGTGGCTTATGTTGAAGGGTTGCAACACAACCTCATAAGCATAAGCCAAATCTCTGATCTTGGCTATATTATTGTCTTCCATAAGGATTACTGCCATATTAAGAGGTCAAGTGACCAAGATGTCATCCTGATAGACACTAGGAGTGGAAATGTTTATTGTTTAAACTTTCTATGTCTAGATACAGACTCTCCTATTTGTTTAGTGGCCAATTTGAAAGTCTCATATTGTGTGCAATGATACACGAGACTAGCTCATTTAAATTACAAGACTATTGGCAATCTCTTTAGTGAAGAGGTATTTAGGAATGGTCCTAAGATGAAATGCACCAAGAAAATCTTATGCTCAGCATGGCAAAAGGTCAAGCAGACCAAGGCTTCCATCAAGGTCATTGGGACCAAAGACTCTATGAGGTGCTTATGCCTCTTGCATATGGACTTATTTGGTCCTATGCCAATTCATAGTCTAGGTAAGAAAGTCTACACCCTTATGGTGGTTGATGACTATTCTAAGTTTACTTCGGTGTTCATTCTTAAGAAAAAGAATGAAACCCTTAATGTCTTCATGAAGTTTGCCAAGCAAATTCAGAATGAGTTTGACAGTATTGTGGTCAAAATCAGAAGTAACAATGGGACTGAATTCCAGCCTGATAGTATGACAAAGTTCTGTGAAGAGCTAGGGATTCATCAAGAATTTTCTTCTCCAAGAACAACCCAGAAAAATAGAATAGTTGAGAGGAAAAATAGAACTCTCATAAAGGCTAGAAGGACCTTGTTGAGTGACACATCTCTCCCAAAATATTTCTTGGCGGAGGCAGTAAATACTGCATGTCAAGTCCTTAACAGAGCCTCTATCACAAAGAGACATAAGAAGACTCCCCATGAGATCTTGAAGGGCAAAAAACCACATCTGGGCTATCTCATAATATTTGGTAGTAAGTTCTATGCGCTTCATAATGGAATGTCCTATATGAATAAGTTTGCTGCCAAGTCCTTTGATGAGATTTTTATTGGGTACAATAATAGTAAAGCCTATGGTATAAAACTTGAAAAGCCAAGTTGTAGAAGATTTTGTAGATATAGTCTTTAATGAGTCTACCATGATTAACAGTGAGCTACCAAGCTCCTCTTCTAGTACTATAGGTACAAAACTGATGATTGATAAACTAACTATCAAGGAACCTGCTCCAAAAGTCCAAGATAAATTTGAGGGAATAGACATTCTAGAAGATGTACTAGGATCACTTGAAGTGGATGAAGATCAATAAGAAGTTGCTACTGAAGCAGATGCTGAAAGAAGATTGCCTGCTACAGTTAGGCATCTAAGAGATCATCCATGACACCAGATCATTGGCGATGCAAACTAAGGAGTTGTAACAAGAAGCAAGAGCCTTAATACAATAATGTATGCAAGTTTCTTGTCAAAGGTTGGGCCCAATAAATTTGAAGAGGCCAATATTGATCAGTTCTAGATTGTAGCAATGCAAGAGGAAATGAACTAGTTTAAGAGATGTAAGGTCTTGAAGCTGGTTCCCAGACCACAAGGACATAATTCCAATGGAGTTAAGTGGATTTATAGGAATAAACTTGATGAAAATGATATTATAATAAAGAACAAAGCAAGGCTAGTAGCTAAAGGGTACATCCAAGAAGAAGGTATTGACTTTGATCAAACCTTTGCCCCTGTAATAAGATGGGTAGCCATCAGACTATTCCTTATATATGCTGTACATAAGGGATTCAAGGTCTACCAGATGGATGTGAATTCAGCCTTCTTGAATGGTAACTTAAAGGAAGAAGTCTATGTTAAGCAGCCTCCAGGTTTTGTTGTTTTTAACTGATCTGATTCTATTTATAGACTTTAGAAGGCTATATATGGGCTAAAGCAAGACCCTAGAGCATGGTATGAGACATTGTATAACTTCCTCATTGAGAACAAATTATCAAGGGGAAGATAGAAAAGACCCTATACCAAAGGGAATCTATTGGCAAGATCATCCTAGTCCAGATATATGTAGATGACATAATCTTTGGATCTTTGATGACAACCTTTGTAAGAAGTTTTTTAAACTTATGCAAGGAAAGTTTGAGATGAGCAGTATGGTTGCTCTTAAGTTCTTCTTTGGTCTCCAAGTAAACCTGACTGATGATGGCTTGTCCATATCCTAGTCTAAGTTTACTAGGCAGTTAATCAAAAAGTTTGGTATACAGAATGCCTCCACCATGAAAACTCCCATGGGTTCAAGTATGCCTATAGGAAAAGAAAAGGCAGGGAAACTTGTTGATGAAACTTTATATAGAGGGATAATTGGCTCCCTTCTATATCTTACTACCAGTAGGATAGACATCATATTTGATACATGTGTCTGTGCTAGGTGTCAGGCTTGCCCTAAAGAATCTCACAACTCTACTGCAAAGAGGATTTTGAGGTTTCTAAAGGGCACAACATATCTTGGCTTATGATACCCTAAAAAATGGGGAGTTTGAACTAACAGTCTATTCAGATTCAGATTTTGTAGGCTTTAAAGAGGATAGGAAGAGCACTTCTGGCAACTGTTAGTTCTTGGTAGGAAGATTAGTGTCTTGGAGCAGCTAGAAGCAAACAAGTACTGTAATCTCAATTGCAGAGTTAGAGTACATCTCAGCAGGTAGCTGCTGTGCTCAGGTTCTATGGATTCAGCATCAACTCCAGGATTATAACCTCCACATAAGTAGAAGTCCCTTATATTATGAATCTACTAGTGACATCTCAATTGTTAGGAATCTTGTCTCACACAGTAAGACTAAGCGTATTGAGATAAGATATCATTTCATTAGGGAGCATGTGGAATGTGAAGATATCAACCTTGAGTTTGTTCCTATGGACAAGCAAGTGGCTGACATCTTCACTAAGCCATTAGATGAAGCAAAGTTCAACACCTTCAGGTTTGAGTTGGGTATGTTGAACCTGGTATAGCTTTAGTTGCTTCTCATGCTATTTATTTATTGTAGGATATACCATTTCTTATAGGTGGAAAAGTCCTTCAGTGGAATTAAAGATTTTTCAAGTGGTATACCTTCAGTGGTATCATGTTTTTCAAATGGTTCAAGTGTTATCCAGATTGGTATAGACTAGAGTGCCCACCAAGAAGTATGATAGAGGATGCTTTAGTTGAGGGGGAGTAAGTCCAGCACTTGTAGTGATATTAGCACACCTCCCTTACTATTTACAGAAGTCAAAAAGGTGGAGGAAAAGGAAATGATCAAGGACAGGTAGCAGTAATTCAGGGGGATTAGGGTGTGATGATCACCCTGTAGGCAAGGAAAGGATGGTAACCTATAACTTGTTACCTTATTATAAGTCTTCATATTTAATGTTTTATTGCTGCATATGTTAGTATATGTCATTGACTCAGGATTTTTATTGAGGGTTTTGACTTCTTCAAATAAGGGGAGATTGTTGGGTCCATTGCCCACACTGGCCCAAATTTGTAGAAGTCAAACATATCGATAATATACACATTATTGTATTTAATGTATGTTCAAGTTCATGCATACAGGTTTGTCCTTGTAACATTGATAGGACAAGTACTCCAAGTGATGTGATAGGTGGTCACAAAGTAAAGATGTGGAGAGACAGAAATTTGTCTAAGTGCATAGGTATTGAGTGAAGCCAGTTCATTCAATGCCAGATGCAAGAGAGGATGGTAGATAGGCTGGAAATCGCCTAAATCCACAAGCGCTGAGTAAAGCCAGTTCACTGAACGCTAGATGCCATACAACGCTAAGTTAGTTATGGACAGTCAAAGCCATGCAGTATCAAAGAACTTCTATGGCTAAGTCCACAGGCGTTGAGTGATGTCAGTTCACTAAATGGCATATATCAAGAATCATCAAGTATAGCTGAATCTGTTAAAGCCTCAGTATTTGCGTGCTGAATATTTGACTAAGTCCAGAAGCATAGAGTAAACACAGCTCACTTGATGCCAAAGCAGAAGGTGTCGTGTGATTACAACTCTCAATGTCATACACCAAGCAGCATTGAGACAAGCTCAAGCTGTTGAAGATTCTATCAAGAAATATCTGGATAAGTCCAGAAGTGTCGAGTGAACACAGCTCACTCAATGCCAAAACAAAAAGCATTGAGTGATAAAGCTTCACTAAAATCTCTCAATGCCAGCCATCAAAAGCGTTTAGTCATGCTATTATAGTCAAATCCTAAGAAGAAAGGAGATAGAAATCGGGTAAGTACAAAAGCATTGAGTGATGAAGCTTCACTCAATGCTCTCAATGCCTCAGCAACTGGAAGTCTAGAGTAGCGGCTAAGTATAAAAGTGTTGAGTGATGAAGCTTCACTCAACACTCTCAATGCCTGGCAGATAAGGATATTTGCAGCCAAGTCTTGGGGCATTGAGTGATGTCAACGCACTCAATGACTGGCATTGCAAAAAGTTTGTCCAAGTCCAAAGGTGTTGAGTGAAGCCAGTTCACTCAATGCACTCAATGCCTGATGATGAAGAGAATTTGACTAAGTATAGATTCATTGAGTGAAGTCCATCCACTCAAATCACTCAATTCTTAGAGTGGATCTGAGAAATTGTCAAAGTCCATAAATGATGACGTCAGCCAAAGTCAACAAAGTTTAAATTAGTTGCGGGAAAGCTATAGAACACGACAAATAGAAAATTAGAAAGTCTCACATTGTGTGGCAAATTAGAAAGTCTCATATTATGTGCAATGACACAAGAGACTAGCTCATTTAAATTACAAAATTATTGGCAATCTCTTTAGTGAAGAGGTAGTTAGGAATGGTCTTAAGATGAAATGCACCAAGGAAAGCTTATGCTCAGCATGGCAAAAGGGCAAGCAGACCAAGGCTTCCTTCAAAGTCATTGGTACCAAAGACTCTATGAGGTGCTTATGCCTCTTGCATATGGACTTGTTTGGTCCTATGCAAATTCATAGTATAGGTAAGAAAGTTTACACCCTTATGGTGGTTGATGACTATTCTAAGTTTACTTGGGTGTTCTTTCTTAAGAAAAAGAAGTAAACCCTTGATGTCTTCATGAAGTTTGCCAAGCAAATTTAGAATGAGTTTGACAGTACTATTGTCAAAATCAGAAGTAATAATGGGACAGAATTCCAGCCCGATAGCATGTCAAAGTTCTGTGAAGAGTTAGGGATTCATCAAGAATTTTCTTCTCCAAGAACAACCCAGCAAAATGGTATTGTTGAGAGGAAAAATAGAACTTTCATAAAGGCTGGAAGGACCTTGTTGAGTGACACATCTCTCCCAGAATATTTCTTGGCTGAGGCAGTCAATACTGCATGGCAAGTCCTTAACAGAGCCTCTATCACAAAAAGACATAAGAAGACTCTCTATGAGATCTTGAAGGGCAAAAAACCAAATCTGGGCTATCTCAGAATCTTTTGTAGTAAGTTCTATGCGCTTCATAATGGAATGTCCTATGTGACTAAGTTTGCTGCCAAGTCTTTTGATGAGATTTTTGTTGGGTACAATAATCATAGTAAAGCCTATAGGGTATACAACTTGAAAAGCCAAGTTGTAGAAGATTTTATAGATATAGTCTTTAATGAGTCTACCATGATTAACAGTGAGCTGCCAAGCTCCTCTTATAGTACTACAGGTACAGAACTGATGATGGATAAACTGATTATCAAGGAACCTGCTCCAAAAGTCCAAGATAAATTTGAGGGAATAGACATTCTAGAAGATGTACTAGGATCACTTGAAGTGGATGAAGATCAATAAGAAGTTTCTACTGAAGCAGATGCTGAAATAAGATTGTGTGCTGCAGTTAGGCATCTAAGAGATCATCCATGACACCAGATCATTGGCGATGCAAACTAAGGAGTTGTAATAAGAAGCAAGAGCCTTAATACAACAATGTATGCAAGTTTCTTGTCATAGGTTGGGCCCAAGAAATTTGAAGACGCCAATATTGATCAGTTATGGATTATAGTAATGCAAGAGGAACTGAACTAGTTTAAGAGATGTAAGGTCTGGAAGCTGGTTCCCAGACCACAAGGACATAATGCCATTGGAGTCAAGTGGATTTATAGGAATAAACTTGATGAAAATGACATTATAATAAAGAACAAAGTAAGGCTAGTAGCTAAGGGGTACATCCAAGAAGAAGGTATTGACTTTGATCAAATCTTAGCCCCTGTAATAAAATGGGAAGCCATCAGACAATTCCTTATATATGCTGCACACAAGGGATTCAAGTTCTACTAGATGGATGTGAATTCAGCCTTCTTGAATGGTAACTTAAAGGAGGAAGTCTATGTTAAGCAGCCTCCAGGTTTTGTTATTTTTAACTCATCTGATTCTATTTATAGACTTAAGTAGGCTCTATATGGGCTAAAGACAGACCCCAGAGCATGGTATGAGACATTGTATAACTTCCTCATTGAGAAATAATTATCAATGGGGAAGATAGAAAAGACCCTATTCCTAAGGGAATCTATGTGCAAGATCATCCTAGTCCAGATATATGTAGATGACCTAATCTTTGGATCTTTTATGACAACATTTGTAAGAAGTTTTTTAAACTTATGCAAGGAAAGTTTGAAATGAGCAGTATGGGTGAACTTAAGTTCTTCTTGGGTCTCCAAGTAAGACTGACTGATGATGGCTTGTCCATATCTTAGTCTAAGTTTCCTAGGTAGTTAATCAAAAAGTTTGGTATACAGAATGCCTCCACCATGAAAACTCCCATGGGTTCAAGTATGCCTATAGGCAAAGATAAGGCAGGGAATCCTGTTGATGAAACTTTATATAGAGGGATAATTGGCTCCCTTCTATATCTTACTACCAGTAGGCTAGACATCATGTATGATACATGTGTTTGTGCTAGGTATCAGGCTTTCCCTAAAGAATCTCACTACTCTACTGCAAAGAGGATTTTGAGGTATCTAAAGAGCACACCATATCTTGGCTTATGATACCCTAAAAAATGGAGAGTTTGATCTAACAGTCTATTCAGATTCAGATTTTTTAGGCTTAAAAGAGGATAGGAAGAGCACTTCTGGCAACTATTAGTTCTTGGGAGGAAGATTAGTGTCTTGGAGCAGCTAGAAGAAAACAAGTATTGCAATCTCAACTGCAGAGTTAGAGTACATCTCAGCAGGTAGCTACTGTGCTCAGTTTCTATGGATTTAGCATCAACTCCAGGATTATAACCTCTACATAAGTAGAAGTCCCTTATATTGTTATTCTAATAGTTCCATCTCAATTGTTAGGAATCTTGTCTCACACAGTAAGACTAAGCGTATTGAGATAAGATATCATTTCATTAGGGAGCATGTGGAATGTGAAGATATCAACCTTTAGTTTGTTCCTATGAACAAGCAAGTGTCTGACATCTTCACTAAGCCGCTAGATGAAGCAAAGTTCAACACCTTCAAGTTTGAGTTGGGTATGTTGAACCTGGTATAGCTTTAGTTGCTTCTCATGCTGTTTATTTGTTGCAGGATGTACCATTTCATATAGGTGGAAAAGTCCTTCAGTGGAATTAAAGATTTTTCAAGTGGTATACCTTTAGTGGTATCATGTTTTTCAAATGGTTTAAGTGTTATCCAGATTGGTATAGACTAGAGTGTCCACCAAGAAGTATGATAGAGGATGCTTTAGTTGAGGGGGAGTAAGTCCAGCACTTGCAGTGATATTAACACACCTCCCTGACTATTTACAGAAGTCAAAAAGGTGGTGGAAAAGGAAATGATCAAGGACAGGTAGCAACAATTCAGGGGGAGCAGGGTGTGATGATCACCTTGTAGGAAAGGAAAGGATGGTAACCTAAAACTTGTTATCTTATTATAAGTCTTCCTATTTAATGTTTTATTGCTGCATATGTTAGTATATGTCATTGACTCAGGATTTTTATTGAGGGTTTTGACTTCTTCAAATAAGGGGAGATTGTTGGGTCCATTGCCCACAATGGCCCAAATTTGTAGAAGTCAAACATGTCAATGATATACACATTATTATATTTAATGTATGTTCAAGTTCATGCATACAGGTTTGTCCTTGTAGCATTGATAGGACAAGTACTCCAAGTGATGTGATAGGTGGTCACAAAGTAAAGATGTGGAGAGACAAAAATTTGTCTAAGTCCACAGGTATTGAGTGAAGCCAGTTCATTCAATGCCAGATGCAAGAGAGGATGGTAGATAGGCTGGAAATTGCCTAAATCCACAAGCGCTGAGTAAAGGCAGTTCACTGAATGCTAGATGTCATACAATGCTGAGTTAGTTATGGACAGTCAAAGCCATGCAGTATGCAAAGCAATTCCGTGACTAAGTCCACAAGCATTGAGTGATGTCAGTTCACTCAATGGCATATATCAAGAATCATCAAGTTTAGCTGAATCTTTTAAAGCCTCAGTGTTGGCGTGCTGAATATTAGACTAAGTCCAGAAGCGTCGAGTAAACACAGCTCACTTGATGCCAAAGCAGAAGGTGTCATGTGATTACAGCTCTCAATTCCATACACCAAGCAGCATTGAGACAAGCTCAAGCTATTGAAGATTCTATCAAGAAATATCTGGATAAGTCCAGAAGTGTCGAGTGAACACAGCTCACTCAATGCCAAAGCAAAAAAGCATTGAGTGATGAAGCTTCACAAAAATCTCTCAATGCCAGCCATCAAAAGCGTTTAGTGATGCTATTATAGTTAAATCCTAAGAAGAAAGGAGATAGAAATCGGGTAAGTACAAAAGCATTGAGTGATGAATCTTCACTCAATGCTCTAAATGCCTCAGCAGCTGGAAGTCTAGAGTAGCGGCTAAGTATAAAAGCATTGAGTGATGAAGCTTCACTCAACACTCTCAACGTATGGCATATAAGGATATTTGCAGCCAAGCCTTGGGGCATTGAGTGATGTCAACACACTCAATGCCTGGCATTGCAGAAAGTTTGTCCAAGTCCAAAGGCGTTGAGTGAAGCCAGTTCACTCAACGCACTCAATGTCTGATGATGCAGAGAATTTGACTAAGTCTTGATTCATTGAGTGAAGTCCATCCACTCAAATCACTCAATTCTTGGAGTGGATTTGAGAAATTGGCAAAGTCCATAAATGATGACGTCAGCCAAAGTCAACAAAAGTCAACCAAGTTTAAATTAGTTGTGGGAAAGCTATAGAATACGACAAATAGCGCCAGCACTATACTGTACGTCTTCTTCCATTAAAGCAAGTTACAGTTGTCAACTAAAGTGTGTCCCAACTACTTCTTCGAGCCGTTAATCGACGGAAGTTAAAAGGGACAACTTTAGAAGGAAGAACAAAACTTTTAGGGTTTTATTTTTTTCATAAAGTTACAGTTGAACATCATCTTCCTCGTCATTGCTGCTGAGAATGAAGCTTGAATTCCATCCAGCTGATCTAAAAGTTCATTCCAGATAGCTGTAGAAATTTCTTCTGCTATAGAAAGGTCAGATAAGATTCTGATAAAGAAGGAGAAGCAGAGCTTTCATGTGTCTGCAGGTTTAGGTTAGCTGTTTGAAGAACACAAGACTTGGAAAATCTTCAGTCTTCTTCAGCAAGTTCAGAAATCAGTTTCTGAGGTTCTTCCAGTAAAAGCAGATACTTAACGAAGTTTATTCTCTTATTGCTGAGAAGATAGTTTGGGCTGAGATATCTCAGCTCAAGAAGCAGACCCAGAGAAATTTCTTTGTGTGAAATTAACACAAAGAAAACCCCTTTTCATTTCTATAGGATCCTATTGGATCTAATCTGTAAGGCCTTTGTGCCTGAGGTAGGGCAGTTTTCCCGAGCTGTAGGAGAGTCATACGCTCTGAGTGTAGTACATTTGGGTCTGAGTGTAGGATCTAAATTTTTATCTGAGGTATGGCCTTGTGCCTGAGTTATAGGAGAGTCATTCTCTCTAAGGTAGGGCTATCCTACAAAGCCTGAGCGGTAGGACTTGAGTTCAAGATTGAGGTATGCGATTATTGATCATTGAGTTGTAGGAGCATATTTGCTCTGAGGTAGGGCTTTGGGCCTGAGTTGTAAGTCTTGGAGGAGACTGAGAGATCCTGAGGGATCTGTGGTGTAAGCTCTAAGGAGCTGAGTTTTTAGAGAAGTGTCTTGTCTAACAAGAAATTAGAAAGGTGGGAGGAGAGTGGATGTACCCATAATTTGGGGAACCATTATAAATTCCGTGTGTGTTCTTTGTGGTTTGTCTTGAAAGCATCTAACTACTAACTAACTATACACTAAGTCAAAAGATAATAATAAAAGAGTAGAAAACATATTCACCCCCCTCTAGGTGTTTAGCTACCTTGAAACTAAAGACTGTCACATGTTGTTAAGTTTTAATAAAATATATTCATATATAAATATTCAAACACACTTGTAATTTTCCAAATAGTGTGAGTGTAATGTCATCATCTAATATAAAACATTAATCATACTTAGAGGCATGCAAAAACAATTTTGAACATTTCTATTCACTATTTCATTGTATATTGAAGATATACAAAACATGAAATTACCTTAACAATATTACATGAAACTTGAAAAGAAAATCACACATTGAAAATTATTCATAAATTAAAAATCAACTAAATCTTGACTAGAGCATGTATAACATATGCAAGGATAGAAAATGATAGAGAAAAATAGAATTTCGAGGAAATTTGTTTTTATCGCGAGTGATAGCAATATCGCACCGCAATATCCTTTTCATATAAAATGATGAATCTTAGTCAAGATCTCACTTTGAATCGGAATTCCTGAAACCCTATTGCGAGAACTCGACGGTTTTGCCGGCAGAACCCCGAATCCAAGGTATTTTACAATGTTTCTCTTTAAATTTTTTCGGGATCTTAGATTTGAAGTAGATTTTGATGATCCTTTATAGTTTAATGTTGATTTTATAAGAAATACATGGAATTCGAAAGATTAAACATAAATCTTGAAATCTTTTGAAAGTTTTTTTATTTCTTAAGTTTATAACTTCATGCATCTTTAGATCTATATGATCCTTTTGTGTTGTTATAAAATAGCTAGTGGGATAATGTTAAATAGAACATAGATCTAAATGTTTTAGTTAAATTACCAGGGTTTTTCATTTGAATGGGAAGAAAGTTCTGAAAAGCAAAGTCATTTGAAATTAAGATTGTGATTTAAGAAGGGTACTTTCAAATAGTTGTAATATTTTTTTTATATTATTGTTATAAATGTTGAACATGACATGATTTATTGAGATTTCAAGGTGTAGGGTGAAATTGAACTATCACCGACGACTGTTACTATTGCATGGCGATAGTGAAAATGGATAAGATTTTCATTTTTGATTTTCAGGAAATGGCGTCCAGTTCTACGACTAAATAAAGTGCTTCCAATAATCCCCATTGTCGTATCAATTATACCTAAGAATTAAAAAAGCGATTATAGCTGTAGCTAAATTTTTTGAGTTCAATCCATCTCGTGATGCTCACATCCATGACCAGTTAGCTCAAGCAGGTATTATGTCAATTATCATTCTATATATGTTTTGTTCAATTCTTGTGAGAGAATTTTATAATCACTTAGAAGATCCTATGTTTACTGAGTTGAATGGAGGAGTTAGATCAATAATATAGGAAGGGTTAGGAGAAATAACCCATGAAGATCTGAGAAATGAGTTTGACTAATATCTAGTACAAATCTGCTAGATGTGGTTAAAAACAATAAGAAGGATAGAAATTGGATGTGGCTAAATGAAACTCTATATGGTAATTCTACCAAAACTCTAATTCAATCCACCGCTACTCTCACTCCTGATGCATTTTAGTCCAAGATATTCTAAGAAATACCATTATATTAAAAGAAAGAGATACTAAGAAAATTATTGCACAGTTAAGTATGGTGACTTATATGATTTTAGAAGGAGAGCGGTGTTATCCATCATCCATTATATATTTAAGATGAAGAATCCCATGAGAAATAAAATCAATGTACTGCCTCTAAGATGTATCTTCAAAAGAATCATATATGAGAAGTACAGATGGATTGATCAGAACTTCTACGTGGATGATTGAATTCACACAATATACAATACAAAATTGACTAGATTTACATCATCTAAAAGTCAAGCCTCTTCATCTACGAGACTGTCACTTTCACGAGGAAGATCTCTTCAAGAAATGGTTGAGGACATACATGAATCATTGGAAGAGTACAAGGCTGATGGGAAGGTAATGTTGACTGGAATACAGAAGTTCCTGAAGTTTATTGCTAAAGGCTTAAAGCTGAAGGCAACCCAAACTGAAGAAAAAATGGAAGAGTCTAGTGGTGGATCCTCCAAGTCATTCTATTCATTGTACGAGATGACAATGGGATAGAGGCCAATGCTATAGTGAGGAACATGCTGAGATAAGTAGAGATTAGGAATTTTGATTTGAAGTTGGATGGATGTGCTGAACAACTAGATGATATCGCCCGACGACAGTCACTATCGCCTACGATAGTGAAAACTTTTAAATTTTATGCTGTGTGATTTAAGACTTTTTGTATGTTTAAATATATTGAGACTATGTGGTTTATTTATACTAATATTACATTTTAGGAATGTTAGCTTATGTTAATTAATTAGAAGATAATTGTTTAATTAATAGATTTTTAACAAATGTTAGTATTAATTAATTTTTTATAAATTTTTTAGTCAAATTTTTTCATATTATAAAATTAATTAATTCAGTTTGAAATATCTAAAATTCTTAACTCTAATCTTAATATAGAAAAATGGAAATCAAGAAGTGGTTTAGTAAAAATATCTAAGATTTATTAATCAATTCCTATAAATCTTATTTTTATATGATCCTTTTTAATATGGTCTCAAACGAAATGATGTTGGACATTTATGTGTTTAGTTCTAGAATGAAGTGTTGAATTGTTTGTTAGATCAATTACACTTTTACCATCTTAATTCTATAATATGTCGATGTACCCTAAAGTTTTCAAAAGTTTGTTTCATCCATATGGATCATGCACAATAACTACATAGTGCAATATACTCGGCCTCTATGGTGGAGAGGGAAACAAAATATTGTTTCATACTTGACCAAGAGATATGTGAAGGTCATAAGAAGTGACACTAGTGCTCTTCCGAAACCACCATAATCCGAATCAGAATAATAATATAACATAATGAATCATTATGAGGATACCATAAACCTAATTTAGATGTATCGATAAGATATCTAAAAATGTGTTTAACTGCTTTTAAATGTGATTCTTTTGGATTATCTTGAAATCTAGCACGTAAACAAATGACAAACATAATATCAGGTCTAGATGTAGTTAAATATAATAAAGATCTTATTATCCCTCTATATAAAGTTTGATTAATTGAAATTCCACTTTTAACTTTTCCTAAGTTAAGTGAAACACTCATAGGAGTACTAGCTTGCTTATGGTTTTCAAATTCAAATCTTTTAAGAATAGCATGAAAATAGTTAGATTGACAAATGAAAATACTATCATGTTTTTGAGTAATTTGAAATCCAAGAAAATAAGTAAGTTCTCTTATGATGCTCAAATTCATTTTTCATAACTAAAACAACTTTATTACATAAATCTTCATTAGTGGCTCTAAGAATAATATCATCAACATAAATTTGTAAAATTACTAAATCAAACTCAACATGCTTAATGAAGAGTATACTATCTACACTACCCATTTTATAATCATTCTTTAATAAATACAAAGTCAGTCTTTCATATCATGCACGAGCCGCTTGTTTTAAACTATAAAGCGCTTTTCTAGCTTATAAAAATAATCGAAAAATTTTTCATTGACAAAGTCAGGGGTTGTTCTACATAAACTTCTTCCTTAATATATCCATTTAAAAATGCAGCTTTAACTTCCATTTGAAATAATTTAATACTTTTAAAACTAGCAAATGTAAGAAAAATTCTAACTACATCAAGATGTGCTATGGGTACAAAAGTTTCATCAAAATATAACCCCTCAATTTGTGCATATCCTTTTGCTACTAACCTAGACTTGTTTCTTGTAATCCTAGATTCCCTATCTAATTTGATTTTGAAAAGCCATTTTATGCCTACTATAGGATGATCAGAAGGGCTTTTTATATTTTTCCAAGTTTATTATATTCAAAATTTTTAAGTTCATCATTCATAGCTAAAAACCATGATTCATCATTTAAAACTGTTGAAACATCTTTTGGTTATATATCGAAGACAACATTTTTAAATAAACCATATAAAGAAAACAAGTACTAATCCCTCTTGATGGATCTCTAATTCCTTTGGATGATCTTTTAAAAATCTAAGTTCACTTGGAGGCACATATTCTTCAACTTCTTCTTCTCTTTCCTCTTTTTCTTCAACTTGATCTCCAAGTAATTCTTCATCATCATATTCCAAAGAGGGAATGGGTTTTTCTTCATTTCTTGTAGGGTTAGTATCTACAAAAAAACAAACTCATCAAACTTAACATGAATTGATTCTTCAACTATTTTGGGCCTTTTATTATAAACACTATATACTTTAATAGATGAAGAATAACCAATAAAAATTCACTCATCAAATTTTTCATCAAATTTACCTAATGAATCTTTTGTGTTCAAAATAAAGAATTTACATCCAAAAATTCTAAAATACGATACAAATTTCTTTTGGAAATACAATTCATAAAGAGTTAGTTTTAAAAATGGATGAAGCAGAGCTCGATTTATTGCATAATATGCAATACTAACGGTTTCAACCCAAAAAGATCTAGGTAAATTATATTCAAAAAGTATAGTACGAGCTAATTCTTGAAGAGACCTATTTTTCCTGTCCACTACACCATATTGATGTGGTGTGCGAAGAGCATAAAATTCCTGTTTTATTCCTAATTCTGTACAAAATGAAATAAACATATCATTTTCAAACTCACCTCTATGATCTAAACATATTCATTGAATTTTTAAATCAAGTTCATTTTGAATACGAATGCTTAATCTTTTAAATTCAATGAACGGATCAGATTTGGAAGTTAAAAATATTGTCACACAAAATCTTGAGTAATCATCTATTAAAACAAAAGTATATTTTCTATCCCCTAAACTTTGTGTTGTAACTAATCTAAATAGATCCATGTGGATTAATTAAAGAGGCCTAGTGGTAGAATTAAAATTTTTAATTATAAATGAAGATTTTGAAAATTTTCCTTTCTGATATTACGTACATAATGAAGATAACTTTCCATCTAATAAATGTTCTATTTGAATCATGAAATTCAATCATATATACATTATGAAATCATAGTGCAATAAAAATAGTTTCATGTGATTTTGAATCCATAATTTGGCATATATTTGTAGATGATTCAAATAGAACATTTAGACCTTTATCACATAATTGACTTATAGAAATTAAGTTATGTTCAAACTATCGACATATAAAACATTCAAATTAGTAAAAGATTCTACCAACTATACTGATTCCCATGATCCTTCCTTTTCTATTATTACAAAAGGTCACCACTCCTCCTTTCTTCATTTCTAGTCTAATAAACTTTGATTTATTGCTGTCATGTGTTTTGAACAGCCTGAGTCCAAGTACCACATGCTTTCTTTGTCCTTAGCCTACCAACACACCTAGAAAGGAGATGAGAGTAAAGATCTGGTTACCCAAGTTATTCTTCCCATTGTATAGGTGGAAAACTTTGTCACTCAGACTTATTTAAATAAACTATTACCTTTCTTCCTGCAAGAGTCAGTGGTGTGTCCAAACCGATTACATTTTGAACATGTGATAAAAAAAGATGAAGCTTTTTCAAATTTTGTCGTGGACTCTTACTGGAAGATGTGTTTATAGTAGAATTAATATTTTGATTTTTAAAATTTATTTTTCTGAAAATTTTCAGTATCGCCAGCGATAACATCTATTGATGGGTGATATCTTCCAGTGACATAACCCATCCCATACTTAGTAGATCCATGGTACTAATTTTCTATTGATGGGTGATATCTTCCAGTGACCAATTCCAAATTTTTAATTGCCATATTCAGGTCATGGATTCGGGCTTTCAAAGTAGTGTTTTCAGTAACTAACATAACACAATAGTTTGAAAAGGCCTTGTTGCCTTCTCCTACTTGAGAACAAGAAGATTTGAGAGATCTTTTTGAGTCCCCTTTTTAGTAAGAATTTTAACATTGGATTGGGACTTAGCAAGAGCTTCTTCTAAATCTTGAACCCTTGCCAAAGAGTGATTACACTCTTGACAAATAATCTTCTCCTTCCCCAGAACTTTTAATTCGGTAGTTAATTTTCTATTTTCTTTTACTAAAACTTTATTTTTAGATTTCAACAAGTCAATATCTTTTAGTCTTTTTATCAAAAGTTTTTTAAGTTTTTAGAAATTCAGTATATAATTCATCATAAGTATGAGAAGTTACCACAATATTGCTTTGGGCACTGCATTAATCATTAGATGGCATGTTGCCCTTTCCCATTAAGCACATGTTGGACTCCTCATCATTGTTGGTAATCGATCCACTTGAATCCTTAGATGAGGAATCATCCCATGTCCCTGCTTTCAACACTTTTTTCTTATCCTTATTTTTGTGCCTCCTTTCTTTTTGCTCTTTCAGATACTTTGGGCACTTACTTTGGATGTTTCTAAACTTTCTAAAATGGTAACACTCTGGTGGCGGACGTTCCTCATTATCTTTAACATCGATTTTTTTCCTTTTCCTTTCCTAAATCCAAACACCTTATTAAAGTATTTCTTGAACAAATTTCTCCTCTATAAATTTCTCATAAAACTTTTAGACTTCTTAACAAAAATTCTATCATCATCTTCTTCATCATACTCATCAATTTCACTCTCTTCTTCCTATTTATACATCAACGCCAATGCCTTGCTTTTTTGGTTCCAAATTGTACTCTTATTGTTGAATCTTTTAACTCCACCTCATGAGTTTTGAGATTCACAATGAGGCGTTAATTTGAAGAGTCTTTAGATCGTGTGATTCTGAGATGGCAGTGAAAGTGAGGGATAGATCTCATGTTTCCTCTTGAGGGGGGGGGGGATGAATAGAGTATTAAAAATTTATTAAGTCATTTTTATAGCGAATTAAAAGGTAGTGATATATATAAGTATAAAGAGAAATATCACAGTATACAAGAAAAAGTAAAGGAAAACCAGACGACACAAGGAGTTTATAGTGGTTCCCCAATAAACCTGGGTACATTCACTCTTCTACCACCCTAGTAGGAACCCACAATAGGTTTTTGATCAGATGCCCTGCCACCACAGGCTTTTGCTTAAGTGCCCTTTCACCACAAGATCTATTCTTCTAAGGGAGATCTAGTAACCCTTTGAGCTTTGAATCAGGTGCCCAAAAACCAATCTATGTCTTTTGATAAGAAGACTTAACAACCAAAAGGTTTAACTTTTGAAGGGAGTTAAAACCCTGTACACAAGAAATGGAAAAAACAACGTGTTGTATTCTATATCTCAAAGCTCTGAGAAGACTAGTGGATCTTGTTGATGTTGTCAAAGCTCCCCCTGAGTTATAAATATCTTATCAGGAGTGAAAGCTTTGCTTCAAGGTATAGGCCTTCAAAGATGAAAACTTTTTCTTCTAGTGAATGATTCTGAGAGATTAAACTTTTTGTCTCAGATTGAATATGTGTTGCTGGAAGAAAAGCTTGAAGAAGAAGAATGATGAAGAAGATGTTTTCTTTCTCTATCTCTCAATCTATGTTTGCAAATGTTCTGTTTCTTCATCTCATTGTGCTTGATTACCAAAAATATTGTATATCCTATATGCAATCTTTTGAAAATTTTCTTTATATATTGATTGCTGACTCAAGCACATTTGAATTTCAAATTCCTTGAAATCTTCTGCATAATTTCTTGGATCCTTAACGGTCGATTTTTGCCTTCAATATATTTCCCTAACTGTCCCTGTATATATGGTAGAGTAATAACTCTGTGAAAGCCATAATTAATGCTTCCTGGAACGGCTATATTCTTGAGAATATTTAGCATTAATTATCAGAGCATTACTGTCTTAAAATCTGAAATCAAACTGCTTTAGTCGATCTGAGAAACTGCAGAGAAAAATAGTCAAGCAGAACGTGGAAAGAGTTAGTCGACCTCAACAAAGATTTTGTCGACCTGAGCTCTAAGTTCATTGAGCTAAGAAATCTCCTTCGTCGAGCTGAGCTCCAAGATTGTCGAGCCTAAACTATACTTGCCAATCTGAGCTCCAAGTTTGTTGAACTAAGAAGGCACTTTGCTGAGCTAAGATTCTGATATAAGCTCACAGTTTGTCGATCTCAGCTGGACTTTCGTCGAGCTCAACTCAGAGAAGGAACTTTGAGTTCGTCGATCTGAGATCGACGGTCATCGAGCTGAGTTCAGCTATTGTCGAACACCATATCTGCACTCTTTAAACTGTCTTGTCTCTAACGTCTTGTGTCTCTGAAGTCTTCTAAAGGTAGTTTCAATAATCTTACCTAATGTGGCTAACCTTAACCCTGGAACTAACAAATGACCCTAGGCTATACATGTTGGTTCAACAATCCTAATAGTGAACCTAGCCTAAATCTCAAGTAGGGTTCCAACAATCTCCCCCTATTTAGGTGAGGTCACTATATAAAAATAAAAATAAAGAAAATCACAAAGCATTAAAAATATCTGACAAAATTTTTAATCAGTCAGCAGATATGAACAAATGTGCCTTGTGAATATATATAACAATAATAAAGTTCAAAATACAAGATCAGAAGATTAAGAATTATTCTTTGAAGCATCTGAAGGAGCAGGTTTTGAGAACACCTTTATTCTCTTAGGATCCTCTGCTTCTCTTTGAATCTTCTTCATGTATTCAGCACCAAAAATCTTGACTGATGTAGCTCTAGGAACTACAGCCTCTAGATGAAGACTCATATATGTATCAACATTAAAGAGATTTTTCTTTTCATACCTTTCTATCTCTTTCTTCCTGTAGGAAGACATGGTAGAATATTGAGAAGTATCTTTTCCTTCTTCCCTGGCTTTCTTGATTAGTGAAAGTGCTAAAATCTCCTTGAATCTGTCCATTCTAGAATTAGGATCCATTTCTGGATCACATACTGGAGATAGTGGCCTTTCTGAACTTGATTCTTCATTCTGAACATCTTGATCTTTCTGCTTGCTGCTTTGACTATCAGACTGCTGCTGTTGTTTTTTTTGTTGGCTGCTAAAATGAGACTCTGACCTTGAAGATCTTTCCTTATTGCTATGAGTTGTCCTTGATTGATAAGATTGAGAAGCAGACCTTTGAGCTTGAGAAATGTTTCCTGCTGATCCTGCTACAGGAGGAGGAGGAGGTCCTCTCCAAGATTTCTTAGGAGGAGAATTATATCTCTTTATCTTCTTTCTTCTCTTTTGCTCATTCTTAGATAGTATCATCCAGTAGGGAGTATCTGGAGTGAGAGTAATGTTGTGCAGAATGTAGTAGGGAGTGTCTACTGTTGGATTTAGTATTGGTGCAGCCTTTGCTGGAGCCTTCTTCTTGGCTTTTCTCTTCTTAGAACCAAATTTTTTTTGAATCATCAGAATCATCACCATCTGAATCACTAGCAAGATTATCATATAATTCATTAATTTGCTTAAACAAATCAACTTGATTTATAGCTGGAGCTGCTAGCTATACATCTGTATCTATTATGTCTATATCTTCAAACATAATCTCATCCATGTCTGCCATAGGGCACTAAGCCCAGCCAAAAGTTGGAGTTGAGAAAGCCTTTGGTTCTGAAACAAAAATACTTGAAGTAGTAATACAAAAACTATTTCTTATTTATTCTAACATTGAAGGTTCTACTGGAGAAGAATAACATACTATTGCTTTAGAATAATTTAAAACTATATCAACTAGTATATTTTTGCTTTAAACTGAATCAAAAGAATGATGTAATGATGGAAGGTAAACTATACGATTAATAAAAAAATCACCAACAGTGATCATTTCAGTATCTACAGACTCTTCTTCTAAAAAAATCATTTCAGAATCATCATCAAGAATTTCAACTATTTCAGTTGTTGGAATTGGAACTGCTACTACTGCTATTGTTGCTAGAGTTGCTGTGGATAGAGTTGCTGCTGGAGCTTCTTCACAGAACATCTCCCCCTACCTGGTTTCAGAGAGTCCTGAACCTAGGACACCAGAAGAAGGGATAGAGGAGGAGGAAGCAAGCTGAGCATATAGAAGGGAGATGGAGGAAGCAAGAGGGGCAACAACCTTATCTATTAGCTTCTTCAGAGAGGGAGTGATGAATTTGAGAAGATTATTTGAAATGTTAGAGAAATCAAGATATAAAGGATCATGAGTAGATGGGGGTATAGGTAGATTTGTATCCACAGTTGGAACAGATAGAGGATGATTGAGGTAGGTCGGATTGGAAGAATGTTGGGAATGTTGATGGAATATTGGATGGAGGGATGACATCAGGAAGTTCATCTTGAAGAGGTGAATGTTGTGGTGAGGGTTGAGGAGATGGAGATGAGAATATATTGAAGGTAGGGGATGACAGAAGTTGATATGGAAGAGTAAAAGTGGATGGAATATCAACAATATGTGATGGTTGAGATGATTGAGGAGGTGGAGATGGTTAATCCTCAAGAATATGGATTGGTGATTGAGGTGGAGATGGTTATTGAGATGGTGAAAAAGGAGGGATGAAGGTAGAAGGTGTGTCTTCAATGACTGTGGATGGTTGTTGAAGTGGAGGAGATGGTATATGTGTAGGAGAGGGAGGAGCAGGAGCTTTTTCATGGGTTGGGAGAGTGGCTGTTTCAGCCCTAGTGTCCTCTGAAGCTATCTTGGAAGAGGAAGCCCTGGAGGGCTTTGGGATTACGCTCTCTCATCTGCTAAAAAGGGCAAAAGTAAGCCTCTTAGAGGCATTGATAAAGATGGTCTGGGAGACCAATTATTCTGGAACTTTTGATTGGAGGAAGATTCCCAGAACTCTTCCAAAACACATCCTTTTTACTTATCCTCTTTTTAATCAAATCAAATATAATACTGCACCAGTTTACTGATTTATTGTTAACTAAGGCACACATCAATTGAAATTGGTGTCGGGTAATATGGTCATGAGCAGAGTGTTTTCCTAACAATACTTTGCCAACAATATCTACAAAGAATCTATATTCTATTAATAGATTTTTCTTAAGGAGGTGGTTAGGGTTTCCTTCACTATGACCTAACCTTTCTAGCATTTCATTAAATTCACTGCTAGATAAATCTATTTCATCTTCTCCATTCACAAAACCAAAAACTTCAGTTAAAAGTTCTAGAGAAAGAGGAACCCGATGACCTGATATCGATTTGATAAGAACTAGAGTATCTTGAATCTTTACTGTGAAAACCCATTCTTTGATTTCCATCACTGGGAGTTTTATCCTTATCGTCAAGAAGAACTGCAGATTCAGACCTTCAAACAGTTTCAAAATATCTTGGAATACTTGATCTGAGTGAGAAAATGATTCCAAATCAATTTCAAAGCCCGCATGAAACTTCACCGCTGCAAGGATTGCTGGAGAGACCGCTATTGCTCTACAAAAACAACAAGAGATCAAGTGTAAGAGAATAGGAAAGCACGGGATGGAGTTCGTTGAAAGCCTAATTATAGGTTTTTAGAAGATGAAGCGGCGAACTCCGTCCGACGTACTGTAAAAAGCTTCGAACTCAGGTCGACGAAAAAATTTCATGAAGAAATAAAAGTGTCGATCTCAGTTTGAAGAGGGGGGAAAACAGATTGTCGTTCTATGGTCGACGAAATATTTTCTGAAGCAAAATCATTGATCTCCGTTCAACGAACTACTTGACGAAGAGATTTTGTCAATCTCCGTTCGACGAAAAATCTCAAGAAGAGTTCACCGATCATCGATCTCCGTTCGACGAACAGTGACCAATTATTCGACTTCAAACAAAAATCAAATTAAGCCTTCTCCATTAATCATACCTAGCTGATTTCAGAAGAACAGATGTTTCTTTTCATCCAATAGTTTGGTCAAGATGTCTGCTCTTTTTAAATCAGTAGAGATAAAGACAAGGTTAATTTTATTTTGTCCACACAATCTCTAATTAAATGATGTCTAATATCTATATGCTTGGTTCTACTATGAAGAACTGGATTTTGTGCAATTGAAGTAGCACTGGTATTATCACAAAAGAAAATTGAATTATTTAAGTTGAGACCATAATCCATGAGCTGATTTTGAATCAATAATATCTATGAGCAGCAACTACCAGCTGACATGTACTCAGCTTCAGTAGTTGATGTTGACACAGATGTTTGTTTCTTGCAAAACCAGGAAACAAGCCTATCACTAAGAAACATACAAGTTCCTGATGTGCTTTTCTTGTCAACTCTGCATCCAGCATAGTCAGAATCTGAGAATCCAGCTAAGTCAAAATCTGACTCTGTTGGATACCAAAGTCCTAGATTTGGACAACCCTTTATATATCTCAAAATCCTTTTTAATAAAATTAGGTGAGATTCTTTGGGATTTACTTGTAACCTAGCACAAATTCATGTAGCAAACATAATGTCTGGCCTACTAGCTGTAAGATACAATAAGGACCCAACAATAGCCCTATATGTTTTCTGATCAACTAGTTTGCCCTGTTCATTAGTATGAACTACAAAATTGGATGGCATGGGTGTTTTCATGGTTGAGGCATCAGACATCCCAAATCTTTTAATAAGCTCCTTAACATATTTGAATTGGTATATAAAGATACCATCAGGGGATTGCTTCACTTGGAGACCAAGGAAGTAGGATAGTTCACCTATGCTACTCATTTAAAATTTTGAATGCATCAGGTCAGAAAACCTTTTGCAAAGTTTGGAATCAGTAGATCCAAATATTATGTCAACTACATAAATTTGAACTAGCAAAATTTTATCCTTATGATGCTTGATAAATAAAGTCCTATCTACAATGCCTCTAATGAACTTATGTTCTAGAAGAAAGCTAGCTAAGGTTTTATATTAAGCTCTTGGAGTTTGCTTTAGACCATAGAGAGCTTTATGCAATTTAAAAACATAAGAGGGATGAGTTGAAGAGATAAAACCTTGTGGTTGTTCAACATACACTTCCACTTTAAGTTCTCCATTGAGAAAGGCACTTTTGACATCCATTTGATAGACTTTGAATTTTTGATATGTTGCATAAGCAAGAAAAATTCTGAAAACCTCCAGCCTTGTGACAGGGGAAAAAGTTTGGTCATAGTTAATGCCTTCCTCCTGTGAATAGCCTTGGGCTACCAATCTAGCTTTGTTCCTCACAATTGCTCCTTGTGCATCCAACTTGTTCCTGAATACCCATTTACTTAAAATGACTGGGTAGTCTTTGGGTCTAGGAACTAAATCCTAAACTCTACATCTTTCAGATTGATTAAGTTCCTCTTGCATTGCAATAATCTAGTGGGGAACTTGCTCTGTATCTTTTATGGAATGAGGTTCTATTTGAGAAAGAAAGCAAGCTTGCATCTGATCTTGATTGAGTTGATGTCTTGTTTGCACACCAATTGATATGTCTCCAATCACTGAAGATATGGGATGATCTCTAAGTGTGACAAAGTTAGTGGGTAGAGTTGGTACATCAGCAGCTAGTGGAATTAATTCCTCTTATGGAATTACATCTATTGTTGTGGGTTCAATTGCTTCAACAATTTCTTCTTCACTGTCTTCCTCAATCTGTGGAGAAGGATGCAATGAAACATCTTGGGTAAGGTTTAAATCATCCAAATTCTCACACAGATAGGGTACCTGCAAAGAGTCTCTTGTAGAAGAATTCTTCTCCTTGTAAAACATGTTAGTCTCATCAAAGGTTACATGTACAGATTCTTCCATTTTTAATGTTGATTTATTATACACCCTATAGGCCATGCTGACTTGGGAATAACCAAGAAAAATTCCCTCTGCAGCTTTGGCTTCAAACTTTCTAAGATATTTCTTGTCATTATTATGAATATAACATATACAATCAAATACTTTAAAATAGTTTATTTTAGGTTTCTTCCTTTTAAGTAATTCATAGGGGGTCTTACCCTTAAGTTTATTAATTAGACTTCTATTCAGAACAAAATTTGCGATGCTTACTACATCTGCCCAAAAGGATAAGGGCAAGTGAGCATCTGCAAGTAATATCCCTCCAAATTCAATCATGGGTTTTATTTTTCCTTTCATATACCCCATTTTGTTGAGGAGTTCTAGGAGCAGAAAAATAATGCCTGATACCTTACTTCTCACAGAATTCTTGCATGAGAAGAGATTCAAACTCAGTGCCATGATCACTTCTGATCAATACAACATGAGTAGAGTACTTCATCTGTATGCTATTAAGAAAGTCTGTAAGAACTTTAAAATTATCTGACTTATTTTTCAGAAAGAAAACCCAAGTGAATCTAGAAAAATCATCAACAATCAAAAAAGTATATGACTTCCCTCCCAAGCTCTATACTATAATAGGTCTAAAGTGGTCCATATATATCAAGTACAAGATTCTTGGTGATTCACTTTAATTAATGGATTTAAAACTCATTTTAGTTTGCTTGCCTAATTGACAAGCCCTGCAGAGTCCTTCCTCCTTGTAGGGGCCAGAAGGTAGTCCTTTAACAAGGTTGTCCGTAGATAATTTAGCTATTGTCCTAAGGTTTACATGTCATAATCTCTTATGCCATAAATCATTAGTTGAACTAATTTGATTAAATAAGCAAATTTCTGAATTAGCTGATTTGAAATTAACTACATAAATATTACCTTATCTAATTCCAGTTAAAATAGTTTTGTTTTTATCAGAAGTAATAATGCAAGATGACTGATTGAATGATACCTGATAACCTTCATAACATAACTGGCTTATGGATATTACGTTATGCATGAGACCACTTACATAGGATATCTTCCTGAAGATAACTGCTCCAACTTTGACATTTCCATATCCTTCCGTCTTTCCACAGTTTGAGTCTCCAAATATCACCTTTGGTCCAAGCTTTGCTTTGAAATCAGTCAGGTTGTCTTTGCTTCCTGTCATGTGTTTTGAACAACCACTATCCAGATACCACTGTTGCTATGTGGTAGGATAGTTCTGAAAGTGAGTGTAAGATCAATCCTTCACTCTAGAGGGGGGTGAATAGATTGTTTTAAAACAATTTTGCAAATATGAAAATTATTCTAGCAGTGGAAGACTTAATTTAGTTTGTGTAGAGTGCTTGACAGAAATCAAAATAAAACAAACAAAAGAGAAAATCCACAGCACACAACAAATAAGATAGCAAACAACTAGAAGACACAAGGAACTATAGTGGTTCCCCAAAACCTGGGTACATCCACTCTTCTACCACCCTTGGTAGGAATCCACTGCAGGATGAGTTTATCAGGTGTCCTAGGCACCAATGAGCTTTTGATCAGGTGCTTAAAAACTAAACCAGATTTTTTGATCAGGTGTCTTGCCACTACTGAGTTTTGATCAGGTCTCAAAAACCAAAGCAAAACTTTTGAAGGGAGTTTAAAAACCCTTTTACAGGAAAGAAGAAATAAAAATGGTGAAGTTGTCTTCTCTATCAACAATAAAAGAGAAGCACAAGTGTATGAGATGTTGTCAAAGTTCCCCCTGAGATTAGCAAGAGTTCAGGAACTGGAAGCTTTGCAAGGGTGATAGGTCTTCAATGAAAAGAAAGCTCCAGCAAAAGATGATTCAAGTAAGAACTAAAATATGTTGTCTGGAGTGAGAATGATGAAGAATTTTTTTGACTTTGAATAAGAATCAATCAGAAGGAATAGGAGCTTGTTTTCTATTTTGTGTTGTTTTGCTCCTTCGCTTTTTTTTTTCTTCTGTATATCTGTTTGTTTCTCCTTTTCTGAAGGATAATATGAGATCCAGTCTTCAAATCTTTTTGATAGACGTTAGCAAAGTCATAAAAACTTTCCTTAAATGTCAACTGTCTCTTGAGGAAATAACCTAAGAACATTCCTTCTTTGTTTCCTTGAAACTTGCTCCAGATTTATTATAACGGCTAGAAATCTTCTTCAATAAATGCTCTGACTTGAAGACATTTGAAATCCTTAATAAACGAACAAAATTCCAGAAATTATCGATCTCAAAAGATAATCGTCGACCTGAGCTTAACTATCGTCGAACTAAGCTCAGAGATATTGGAATTAGTCTGGGACATAAAACGTCGATCTGAGCTCAGAGATCGTCGAATTGAGTTCGACGCATCGTCGACCTGAGCTCAGAGAGATAGTCGAACTGAGTTTGCTGCTTCATCGATCTGAGCTCGACGACAAGTTGAATTCTTCTTCTGGGCTTCTCATCTGAACTAAGAGGTCTTGGGGAAAGCTTCCAACCTAAGTCCTAAGCCTTAGACCTAACTAGTTGACCTTTACTCTATACAACAAGGTCAAAGAAACAATCCTATAAACATAGTGATCCTAACCCAAATTAGTAATAGGGTGTTCCAACAATCTCCCCCTATTTGGGTTAGGATTACTATTTATATGAGTTATAGGAAATAAAAACATCAACATAAATAAAAATACAAAAAAAGTATAGCAGAACCACAGAAATATTATTATATCACACCAAATAGTTCAACAGAGATATGAAAGAGTTTTCAGCTTACACCCAGATTAATGCTTATCATCAGTTCTTTTCTTGAAAATGATTTCTCTGTTTGGATTTTCTGAATCTTTCTTTGATCTGAAGTCATCAGCAGCACTAGGAGTCTTCTGGATTTTGTTTCTAGAAACAACAGCTTCAGGATATAGCTACATGTACTCCATAGTATTGAAGAATTTCTTGGAGCTGTATCTTTCAAGTTCTTATCTTCTTTGATCTGATAGAGTAGAGATATTGGAAGTAGCTTGGCCTTTTTCTCTTGCTTTCTTGATTTGATCTAGAGCAGCCATTTGTTTTAGTCTGGCTGTCCATGAGACTAAGTTATTCTCTGGATCTTCAAAAGGAACTGGTGGCTCATACTTATTGATTGTGTCAGTGGGAGGAGCTTTTGGAAGAAAGCCTTCTTTAAGCTTATAAGGAAAAGGACCAGAAGTTGAATCACTCGGGCTTTGTCCTTTCCTTTGATAAGGTTGATGTCTGGACTGTCCTTTAGAATAAACTTGATAATCTCTTTGATTGCCTCTGTACTGACTTCCTCTTGACTGATTGCTGATAACCTCTGGATTGAGATCTTCTTTGAAACTGAGAGGATCTTTGAGATGAAGCATTTGAGGATTGATGAGGTGAGTTTCCACCAGATCCTGCACCTGTAGAAGGAGGAGGAGGATTATAATGAGAAGTTCCTTGGTAATATTTCCTTTTCTTCCTCATGGCCTTCAACTGGTTCTTAGAGAATTGCATCCAGTGCTCTGTTATGGGGCAGTTATGCAGAATATAATAGGGTATATCATGATCAGAAGTAGCTTTGGATAATTGAACTCTTTTCATAACTTTACTTCTAGCTTTCCTCTTCTTTGCAATAGTTGCAGAGGAATCATCAGAGTCAGTCCTTAATTCATCATTAGAGCTCTAAGGCTCATCAAATAAAGCATCTATTTGCTTTAACACTTCTTTAGAGATAGCAGGAGTAGAAGTAGGAGGAGTAGTGGTAGAGATAACAACATCAGTAGCATCTGAAACAGTAGGAGCAGAAACTAAACAAACTAGCTCTACTGGCTCTATAACAGCCTCTGAAAAAACAACATCAGCAGCAGCAAGAACCAAAGGAATACTTTCCACAGATTTAGCAGAATTAATATACATTTTTATCAGATTTGGATCACAGCAGGAGAAGGGAACTATAGCCCTGGTTAAATCTTCAGCAGGGAGAGGTGCTGGAAGATAACTGCTATAAAAAGAATCAAATAATGATAATAAAGAAGGTAGATCTACTACAGGACTAATGGTTGGAGCTGGAGCTGGAACTGCAACTGAAACTTTCTCTGAAGCTGGAATCTCTGAAGCTAGAACTTCTGATATTTGCATTTCTGAAACAAAATTCTCTGTGGGCAAAACTTCTTTATAAGGCATCTCCCCATACCTAGTTTCAGTGATAACTGAATCTAGGCCCCTAGAAGAAGGGATGGCCTGAAGGGAGAAGGAAGAAGATATTCTAACAGATAAATCATTCAAAGTATTGACTAAGGGAGCCAAGGTTGAATCCAGTAAGAGAGTTAGCTTGGGTTCCAACAACTCATATAATTTATCTGCTAGAGGAAGAAGATCTACATGCTCAATATTAACTTGAGTAGAGGTAGAGGGAGGGGCTACAGACATGGATGGATTTGATGCAGAGAGAGGTGGTATGGATGGTTGAGAGATGGGGATGGATGTTATGGATGGAGCTGGGATAGTGACTGGTTGTAGAAATGAGGAGATCGTAGGGGGAAAGGATGGTTGAGATATGATGTCATGTAGGATTTGTTGAAAGGATGTTGAGGTGGATGGAATGTCTTAGGGTGAAGATGGAGAATCATCCATGAAGGAATCATCTAAAAGGTTGAATGATGGAAGATAGGATGATGATTCTAAATCTATGGATGAGAAGTAATGTAGTGGATGGAAAACTTCTTGATGGGTGGCTGGAGGAGGTGAAGAAGCTATTTGAGATGAAGGTATGGAAGATGTAACTGGATATGGAGAAGGAGGAGAGGATATGGAAGGGGATGGAAACACTCCTACTAGGGCAGTGGACTGAGGAGGAGTGACTAATTCAGTCCTTGTGCCTGAAGAAGCTTTTGCTGCAGGAGCCCTGCTGGGTTTTAAAATTTGTCTCTACCACTTGCCAAATAGAGCTGAAGAAAGCCTCTTTGATGCATTGATGTGCATCACATTGGACACTAACAACTGAGGGCACCTATTCTGCAGGAATAGGCCCAAAATCCTTCCAAAATTCACAAAATTTTTATTGATCTTTTTCTTAATCAAGTCAAAGAAAATGGCTCCCCAATCCAGGTGCTTCTTATCTACTATTGCGGCCATTAAAAAAAATTGATGTCTAGATATTGTATCATGGGATGAATGTTTGGCCAATATTACTTTGCCTACAATATCTGCTAGAAATCTATACTCCATAGATAGATTTTTCTTCAGCAACTTATTAGGGTTCTCAGAATTATGACCCATTCTATCTAACATTTAAGTAAATTCTACCCCTGATAGTTCTATGCTATCATTTCCAGTACTTAATCCAAAAATCTCTGTAAGAATGGCTTGGGTTAGGGATACCTGTGTCCCTGAGATGGTTCCAATAATTGTGTTTTGATCCATATTATGGGCAGTATAGACCCATTCTTTAATCTCATCTGCTGCTAGCTTGATTCTGGAAGTCATAATGTTCATAAGTTGTTGCTCCTTAAAAAGATCTAGAATGTCTTTGAATATTTGATCTGTACCCTCAAATGATTCCATGTCGATTTCGAAGCCAGTGTCGAACTTCATTGCGGCTAGAACGTCGACTGACACCGACATATTTCCTGCAAAAACAAACAAGATCAAGTGTAAAAGAGTTTGGAGGGAAAGAAAGTTCTTGCAGAAGGTATGAAAGCGCAAAGGAGAATTACGCCTGAAAACTGATTTTATATAAGGGTTCGACTCAGTTCGACGATCTACGGCTCTAGGGGAAACTGAAAGGTCTCAACATCGTCGATCTCCGTTCGACGATATTTAACATCATCGATCTTCGTTCAATGATAATTAAGATTGCTGAACGAGAAGGATAGTCTAGCACTATCTGGAAATGCCGAGCTCCGTTCGACGAATCCTAATATTATCGATCTCCGTTCGACAAAAAATGAAAGATAGTTGAATACTATCTGGAAACGACGAGCTCCGTTCGACGATCTACAGGAGAATCGTCGAGCGCAGTTCAAAGACAGAGAAAACCTATAGACACTAGGAAATTCAAAATTTTAACCTAGTCTTTGTCTCTTTTTTGGTTTAAAGATCTTGGAACTTAATTAAGACTACCTCCATCTAACATTCCTAACTGATTAAGAAAGAAAGTATGTTTATTTTCATCCAAGGGTTTGGTGAAAATATCTCCCCTTTGTAACTCAGTTGAGATGTATTCCAATTCAATTTTATTTTTCTCTACATTATCCCTTAAGAAATGATGTCTAATCTCTATGTGTTTTGTCCTACAATGGAGGACTGGATTTTGAGCTATTGAAATAACACTAGTGTTATCACAAAATATTTTTGAGTTCTCTAAGTTGTAGCCATAGTCTAGGAGCTGATTTTGAATCCACAATATCTGTGAGCAATAACTACCTGCTGCCATATACTCAGCTTCAGCAGTTGATGTGGACACAAATGTTTGTTTCTTGCAAAACCAGGAGACAAGTTTTCACCAAGAAACTGACAAGTTCCACTGGTGCTTTTCCTATCTATTCTACATCCAGCATAATCAGCATCAGAAAATCCAGTTAAATAAAATCCTTAATCAGCTGGATACCAGAGACCTAGATTTGGACAACTTTTCACATACCTAAGAATCCTCTTAACTAATGTGAGGTGTGACTCTCTAGGGCTAACTTGGAATCTAGCACATATGCATGTAGCAAAGATTATATTAGGTCTACTAGCTGTAAGATACAATAAGGAGCTAATCATTGCTCTATATGTGGTCTGATCAACTTGTTTCCCTTGTTCATCAGCATCTAAAACAGCATTAGTAGGCATGGGTGTTTTCATAGAGGATGCATCAGACATACCAAACTTCTTAACCAATTCTTTTTCATACTTGGTTTGAGAAATAAAGATGCCATCAACATTTTGTTTGAATTGCAATCCTAGAAAGAAGGATAGCTCACCAATACTACTCATTTCAAATTTGGTATGCATTAGGTTGGAGAACCTTTTGCACAAATTTGAATCAGTAGAGCCAAAAATAATATCATCTACATAGATTTATACTAGTAAGATATGGGACTTATGGGTTCTAATGAAAAGAGTTTGGTCTACTCTACCCCTTTTAAAATCATTTTCCAATAGAAAGCAAGCTAGAGTCTCATACCATGCTCTAGGAGCTTGTTTGAGACCATATAATGCTTTATGTAATTTATAAACAAAATCAGGGTGAGTTAGAGAGATAAAACCTGGAGGCTATTTTACATAAACTTCTTCCTTGATATCACCATTGAGGAATGCACTTTTGACATCCATTTGATATATTTTGAACTTCTTATGAGCTGCATATGCTAGGAAGATTCTTATGACCTCTAATCTTTCAACTGGTGCATAGGTTTTGTCATAGTCTATGCCTTCTTCTTGAGAATATCGTTGAGAAACCAGCCTTGCCTTGTTTCTTACTATAACTCCTTGACCATCTAACTTGTTTCTGAATACCCATTTTGTTCCAACAATGGGATGATTCTTTGGCTTTGGCACTAGATCCCAAACTTTGTTTCTTTCAAATTGATTTAATTCCTTTTGCATTGTAATAATCCATTTTGGATCTTGTTCTGCATCTTGTATGAATTGAGGCTCAATTTGAGAAAGAAAGCAAGTGTGCATCAGATTTTGATTGAATTGGTTTCTGGTTTGCACACTAGCTGAGATGTCTCCAATCGCTTGGGAGATTGGATGGTCTCTTGATGTTACTAAATCAACAATGGGTGTTGATTGTTCACAAACCTGTGTTGTTATTTCCTCTTGTGGAATAACAATTGTCTCTTCATTTGGATTGTCACCATGACTTGTTAAAATCTGACTGTCATCTTCATTTTCACTGCTTTCAGCTTCTTGTTGAGGGGGTGAGGGTGATGGATCTTTTTCAATGATATTTAGCTTGTCCAAATTCTCTAATAGAGAATATACCTGCAAAGGGTCTATGGTAGAAGTGCTCTTCTCCTTATAAGACGTATTAGTTTCATCAAAAGAAACATGCACTATTTCTTCAATTTTATAAGATGATTTATTATAAACCCTATAGGCCTTACTGATCATGGAGTATCCCAGAAACACTCTTTCATCAGCTTTGGCTTAAAATTTTGCTAAGTATTTCTTGTTATTGTTATGAATGTAGCAAATACAACCAAAAATTCTAAGGTAATCAACTTTAGGTTTCTTCCCTTTGAGTAATTCATAGGGAGTCTTGCCCTTTAGCTTATATATCAAACTCCTATTCAAAACATAGTTTGAAATGTTCACAGCCTCTGCCCAAAAGCATAGAGGGATGTGAGCATCTGTCAACAATGTTGTAGAAGATTCTATAAGGGTTCTATTCTTCCTTTTAGCTACCCCATTCTGTTGAGGAGTTCTAGGAGCTGAGAAAGTGTGCCTGATCCCTTCCTTCTGACAGAACTCTTGCATAAGAAGAGAATCAAACTCTTTCCCATGATTACTTCTGATCAAGGCTATGTGAGTATTGAACTCAATCTGTATACAGTTGAAAAACTCTGTCAAACATTTGAAGTTATCAGACTTCTTCCTCAAATAGAACACCCATGTGAATCTAGAGAAGTCATCTACAACTACTAAAGTATAAGATTTCCCTCCTAGGCTTTATACCGTAATGGGTCCAAACAGATCCATATGTAACAAGTACAAAATACTAGGTGAATCACTCTTATTAAGTGACTTAAAGCTGTTTTTAGTTTGCTTGCCTAATTGACAAGACCTGCAGAGTCCTTCCTTCTTGTAGGGTCCAGAAGGTAGTCCTCTAACAAGATTATCCTTGGATAGCCTAGCAATGGTTCTAAGGTTGACATGTCCTAATCTTTTATGCCATAATTCATTAGGTTTGCTAAGAGAATTAAATAAACAGATATCTACCTTGGTTGAATGAAAATCTACTAGATAGATGTTACCTCTTCTGTTACCTATCAACACAGTTTTGTTGTCTTCTGATTTGATGATGCATGAAGACTTGTTGAATGTTACCTGGTAGCCTTCATCACATAGCTGACTGATACTGATAAGATTGTGCTTCAGTCTTTCCACATATGCTACCTTCTTGAATGTTACTAATCCTATTTGGACTGCACCATAACCTTTGGTCTGTCAAAAGTTTGAATCTCCAAACAAGACTTTGGGTCCATGTTTAGCCTTGAAGGATATTAGGTTATCCTTGCTTCAAGTCATGTGCTTGGAGCAGCCACTATCTAGATACCAATGCTGGCCCATGGTTGGATAGGTCTTCATCTGCACAAATAACAGTTCATTTATTTTTGACCCAGTTTACCTTGGGTCTAGCTTGATAACCTTTGAAATCAGAAATGAAAGACATCTCTAGTTGGATTTTATATCCTTAAGAATGATATCTCCTAGGAGGAATTATCCATTCAGTATAAGGGTTGAACCCTTGAGATGTAGGATATCTAGAATTAAATTTTTACATACCTCTTGAGAACTGGTCGTATCTCTGAGCTCTGTAAGACGATCGTGGATCTGAGTTTGACGATCTTGGGTCAGATCATCGAGCTCCGTTCAGCGATCGATCTTTCTTGTGTTCAGAGATCAGAGATCGTCGACCTGAGTTCGACGATTCAGCATGAAATTGCTGAGCTCCGTTCGAAGAACATCGAGCTCTGTTCGAATAACATCGAGCTCTGTTCGAAGATCATCGAGCTCTGTTCGACGATTTCTGCTGAACTTTGTTCTTTTTTGGGTAGATCAGAATTTTTTCTAGCTACCTCCATAACTCCTTTTCCTTTATCAGAAATAAATTTAATGGGAGTTGTTAACATAATAGCTTGGCTGGATGAAGCACCCAAGCCCAGTGTACTATTGAGTCTTGAGTTCACTGTGCTTGTGATGTCCATCAGTTTGATACTTCTCCCATTGAGGGTTTCTTCAAACTTCTTAACCTCAGATAGTTCACTTTTTAGTGAAGCTATCTGTTCCCTACAACATTCTAACTCTTCTGAGAGTTTGAGGTTATCTGAACTTAAGGTACTGTATTCAGATAATTGATTTCTGAGAGAGATAATTTCTTTCTTAGAATTGAGTAGATCTAAGCATTGTGCTTTAAATTCAGACTTTAAGTCCTCAGAATTAAAATCAAATGAATCAATTACATGGTCTTCTTCTAGCTCTGGTTCAGATTCAGATTCAGATTAATGTTCTGAATTAGTGTTGTTCTGAAATGCATTGATTGCCATCATATAGAATTCTTTTTCTTGTGCATTATCCTCATCATCACTTGAACTTGATGATACATCAGATTCTTCTTCTATTTCACTCCATGTTTCAGTAACAAATCCCTTCCTAGTGTGCTTGTTCTTGCTGGAAGAGGATCTATCATAGTGATTTCTTTTGGAGTCTTTATCTTTTCTCTTTTCTCTCTTGTCCTTCTTGTCCTTCTTTTGACTTTCTGGAATATCAGGCAGTATGTGGCCTGGTTTCCTGCAACCATAATAAATAATCTCTTTATTATTTTATTTATCATACCTTGGCTTTTCTTGGCCTCTGGATGACCTTTTTCTGAAGTCCTTCCTGGCCATTTTGTTGAACCTCTTTGCTAGGAGGCTCATCAGTTCTTCATTGCCTGTGAATTTGTCTTCAAGCTATTCTTCTATTGCCTTGAAAGCAATTGACTTCTCCTTCCTGACTGCTAGAGAAGTTGTCTTCTGCTCTTCTTCTCTGTTCTTGATGAGCTACTCATAGGATTTGAGCTTGCCCAATAGAGCTTCTGTAGTGATCTCATTCAGACTTCTTGCATCCTTGATGGGCCAGATCCTTGAATCCCAAGTACTGGGGAAGCACATTAGGATTTTGTCATTTATCTCTGTGAGAGAGATCTCCTTGTCCAAGGTCTTAAGTTCACTGACAATCAGACTTAATCTGTTGTACATGTCAGCTACTGATTCACTTTCTGCTTTCTTGAAATTCTCATACTGAGTGATGAGATGAGATCTCTTATCTTTTCTCTCATCAGTTGATCCTGACACAAGCTCAGATAGCTGAGTTGCATTCAGCTACCTTCTGGAAGATGTCATCAGACATTTTCTGAGCTAGGATGTACATAGATTTAGCATCAGCAACCTTCCATTTCTTTATATCAGCATCTGTTCCTGAAGGTGGTGGAACAACATTTGTACTTGTGCTTGTAAGAGGCTTGGGGCAATCTGTCAAAACAGAATTAAAGATATCTTCATCAATGGAATTCATGTATAATCTGATCCTTGCCTTCCAAAGTGCAAACTTGGAGAGATTGCACACTGGAGGTCTGGTGATGTAGGACACTACGTTTGCCACTATAACGGCTAAGAGGATTACACATACGCCTCTCTATTCTCGATATTACGCTCACACAATAATTAAACGCAGCACACTCACGAACAACGTTTCAACTATTGCTAACGTACGGTAGCCACGCCGAATAAAGATCGAACAAACGGCTATAGGCCGATGTCCTCTCAAGCTAAAAGGACCAATATTGGGTCCGACCGACCGATGGTTGTACCAAAAGAGATCTACCGAAAAGTTCGATTCGGAAATGGTAGATCTCCCCCAACAAAATGAAAGCGAGGCTCGCCAAAACTCTCGAAAAATTAAGCAACTTGAAAAAAAAACAACTTATGCTATCGGAAAGATGAAACCATGATCGTAAAACAATTCCAAAATAACACAACGGTATTCCACCAAATAAAATTCTAGAAAATAGGTTCACACAAGAGGTAGAAAATCTCATTACCCAACCGGAATGGAAGATTCTGATTCGCTTGAGGATCGCTCTTCCACGGTTACGCTAGAGTTTTGACAAATGGAGAGAAACTCGTCCGCTTCCTTCGCTTCACGCAGGGATGGATGAAAATCATAAAGGGAGGAGCCTCTTTTTTTTTTTGTCTTGGATGATCTCAATATGAAGGAGATGGTGGGTCGGCTAAGAGGTTTGTTGTGGCCGAACTATTGGAGGTGAAGTTGAGGGTGGTCGGCTAGGTGAAGGAGAAAAGAGAGGAGGAAGAGGGGAGGAGGCTTTTGGCCGAATTCCACAAGGAGGGAAGGAGAGGGAAAGGAGGCCAGCGGCCAAGAGGGGGGAGCAAGAGGGAGATCCGAAATTTTGAAGAGGGAGAGAGGGTAAAAGGGGGAAACAAATTTTAGGTTTTCAAAATCCTTTCATTCTTTTTTTGATGAAAATAATAGAGTCCATGCCTATATATAGGCTTACAACAATACTTGGCTATTTGCAGCCCAAATAAAAATTAAACATTACCAAAATTTAAAAAAATAACATGATGAAAATTAAAATGCAAATAATTAAAATAATATTTAAAGTCTTAATAAGTCTTCATCGTCGCCGTCTCCATCATGTTGGGGTCGTCGTCGTCTTCTTCCATCATTATCTTCAACATGTAGCATAACGTCGTCGCCGCCGCCGCCATCGCCGTCTCAATCCTTAACATGTAGGAGAACGCCGTCGCCGTCTTCATCTTCAACTTTGCATAACATCGTTGTCGCCGCCGCCATCGCCGTCATCATCCTTAACATGTAGGAGAACGCCGTCGCCATCGTCGTCTTCATCTTCAACTTTATCACGCTGGGGGTTGCCGCCATCAATCCTCCCCCGCTCAAAATAACTCATAACCGATGAGTTGGCATGGAGGTGCTGGCGCCGAATAACATCATCAAAATGAACCATCGCCGGGTCGCCGGAGACCGGGCGAGCACACCATCGTATCACATTACGCTGAGTACCTCCACTTGGAGAGGAGAACAAAACACCAACAATGAACCTGTCTAGGCAAAATTTTGTCTTGCGAAACTTGGGCAAGGCATTAGGCAAATAAAGAAGAAAAATTTCTGCATCAACAGTCAACGTACCTCCGTTGGAGACCAATGGAGAGAACGATCCAAGAACAAGCTCACCCCCAACCCAAATGACAATATAGTGGCACTAAATGTAGAGTTAGATATTTCAAATGGTGGAAAACACAATGCGTGAAATTTGAATCATTTAAACTAGGGGAATTACCCCATTCAGTGGTTAACTTCAACAGACATATTTCTCCTAATTGATTTAAAATCCGAAAAGTTATAACTCGCCGACTCGCCAATGTTTTTATAGTGCCCGAAGGCATCCGTTCAGGGACGAGACACACCAAGAGTAAACTGAAAACCTTATAGGGAGACACCCTTTTATGCAAGTTAGCGATATATTGATAAGAAGACATGTGTGTGACTAATGCTTCCTTACCGTACTTATGTAAATTAAGAACAAGAGAGGCAAATACTAGTGCATGTTTACTTGTCATAGAAAATGGTGGTAACGGAACTACATAAGGTTGCACAAACGGAAATAAATATGGTGGCGCCAACGGAAAGTAATAGGGTGGCACTAGCAGAACTACATCAGGAGGCACTAGTAGAATGAAATCAGGTGGAACTAACTGCATGCAGTCTGATGGCACAAAAGATGGCCACGTCATTAACGTGCTCTCAGAGATTTGGTGAATCTTAGAAAATCAAGAGGGTAAGGAATTAACGAGACTGTCATCATGACCCAACACAACATCTAATAAGACACGACGCAACATGTCCCAAGGAGGGTCCAGCATGGATGGTAAAACTAATTGACTCAAATATGGCAAATTAAATGCACAACCCAAAGGATCTGCTGGTCGGGACTACATATCAGGAGGGATTATCGGTAGAACTAACAATGAGAAAGAGTTAAGATAGTATTTAAATTCACGCCACGGAGTTAGCATAAGGGGACGCTTATCCGGGTCTACCTCAATAACGACCTCCAAAAGTATAACTTATTGATGGACGTAACCTCCAGCGTGATAAAGTTGAAGATGACGACGGCGACGGCGACGACGTTCTCCTACATGTTAAAGATGATGACGGCGATGGCGGCTGCGACGGCATTCTTCTACATGTTGAAGATAATGATGGAAGAAGACGACGACGACCCCAACATGATGGAGACGGTGACGATGAAGACTTATGAAGGCTTTAAATATAATTTTATTTATTTGTATTTTAATTTTCATCATGTTATTTTTAAATTTTGGTAATGTTTAATTTTTATTTGGGCTGCAAATAGCCAAGTCTTGTTGTAAGCCTATATATAGACATGGACTCTGTTATTTTCATTAGAAAAATAATGAAGAATTTTGAAAACCTAAAATTTGTTTCCCCCCTTTTTCCCTCTCTCCTTCTTCAAAATTTTGGATCTCCCTCTTGCTCCCCTCTATTGGCCGCCGGCCTCCTTCCCCTCTCCTTCCCTCCTTGTGGAATTCGGCAACAAGCCTCCTCCCCTCTTCCTCCTCTCTTTTCTCCTCCACCTAGCCGACCACCCTCAACTCCACCTCCAATAGTTTGGCCACCACCACCCTCTTAGCTGACCCACCATCTCCTTCATATTGAGATCGGCCAAGTCAAAAAAAAAGAGGCTCCTCCCTTTGTGATTTTCATCCATCCCGGCGTGAAGCGAAGGAAGCAGACGAGTTTCTCTCCATTTGGCGAAACTCCGACGGAACCGTGGAAGAGCGATCCTCAATCGAATCGGAATAATCCATTCCGGTATGGTAACGAGATTTTCCACCTCTTGTGTGAATCTATTTTCTAGAATTTTATTTGGTGGAATACCGTTGTGTTATTTTTGAATTGTCTTTCAATCATGGTTTTATCTTTCCGATAGCATAAGTTGTTTTTTCAAGTTGCTTAATTTTCCGAGAGGTTTGGCGAGCCTCGCTTTCGTTTTGTTGGGGGAGATCTACCATTTCCGAATCGAACTTTTCGGTAGATCTCTTTTGGTACAACCATCGCTCGGTCGGACCGAATATTGGTCCTTTTAGCTTGAGAGAACATCGGCCTATAGCCATTTGTTCGATCTTTATTCGGCGTGGCTACCGTACGTTAGCAATAGTTGATAACGTTGTTCGTGAGTGTGCTGCGTTTAATTATTTTTTGAGCGTAATATCGGGAATAGAGAGGCATACGTGTAATTCCCTAAGCCGTTATAGTGGCAAACGTAGTGGCCTACATCAATTTGGTATCAGAGGGAGGTTGCCGTCAATTTTCCAATTGACACTCCTCCCCCAATTTTTTTAGGACATTGTCACACACTTCGTAGGCACGCTTCAGAGTCCAAATTACAAAAAAAAACAAATTGTTGTCTGCCAATAGCCGGCTAAATTTTATTTTCAGCAGTAAAAAAATCAGAAAAAATTAATTAATAATCTACAAATTTTTGCCAGCAAGAATATCAAAAAAAATTATATATTATTTTGAAATATGAACGGGAACAAATATATCTTTGAAAATAAAAGACCAGGCTATTCTTCATCTTTGCCCATGATGTCAACGCCTCCCGAGGAAAAACTATAGGTTCCAATAGGAATGTAGGGAAATCTATCCATTCCCCAATAACGGATGAGATAATTGCTTTAGTTGCTCAACTAAAGGCTAGTCAAGTAGCACCGCCACCGCGCACCTCTAGGCGTGTTAGGATTCCTGCTCCGACATATGATGGGCTAGGTGGACCGCGAGTGTTTCTATGTTGGGTGAAAGACATGTAGCATTATTTTGAGCAATATCATCTTGTGGACCCCCACATGATTCCTATTGCGAGACTTAAGTTATTTGGTCGAGCTCATACTTTCTGGCTCAATGTGGAGAAACTTTTTGGGGCGCCCCTCATCGACTTACGTATAGGTTGGCAGATTATGAAGAATTATTTAATGGATGAGTATTACCCTCCATACTGCTGCTCTCAGCCTTCCGACTATCCGAGTGAATCGCCGCCTAAGATTTTGCTTACATCGAATCAGCTCGTCCCCCCCGTACTCCCATACTAGGACGTCTCATGTTGTTATTCCTCCCCGTCAGGGCACTAGACCCCTACTTGATTATGAGAGTGTTCCTATCATCGTGGGTAGTCAGGCAATCAAGACACGTGAGACTAGTGATACGACTGGGTCTAGCACTATCGATCATTCTATTCTGACTACGCCCGTAGTCTCCTTAGAGTCGCCCCCTGAGCTGTCAGATATAGTTATTGATTCCCCTGATGAGTCTGAGGCTAATTCTACGATTGCGCCCGTCACTGAGGGCGAGACTATTATCACTAACGAGTGTAGCGACGTTGAGGAGATTGGTTACCCTAGTGACCTGGATGAGGATTTCTCTTTTGAGAAATCATATCCACTCCCCTTCGACGACATTTCGGAACCATCCATCTTTATCGTAGTGGAGTCTTTGGATGACCCTAAGTCGATTGATAATCTTGCTGAATCGGAAGAGTTACCTTACACTGAGAGCTTACCTAGTCGTGAGTTAGATGATGTTTGGGATGATGATAGTTTGACCTGTGAGGGTATTACTTTGCCCATTACTAGCCACACTAGCGTCTTTACTGATCACCCTAGTGTTGAGAGCCCTCTCCAAACTATAAGCCCCGTCGTGTTAGAGGCTACGATTACACTTAATGAGAATATCTCTGATTTTCCTGAGGATCTTGTAAGTGAGGATGTTCCATTCGATTTCTCTAATCACGAATTAATGGATGCCCCAACTGATTTGGCAGACTTACTATATGATCAACATTTATTGTTGGAAGGACTTTCAGAAGAGTTGGTAGAGTCTTCCTGTGAGGAGTGTTATTCAGAGAGTGAGTTGGGTGATGACGAGCCAGATGAGTTTTTCGTGAGGGAAAATCTTCTGTTTGATTTTCCGTTTGATTTTGATGGCTTGCACCCGGAGGATTTTACTTGGACGATAAATCCGTATTTTGACATTGGGTATGACTTAGCCCCTCCTCCGGAATCTATCGATGCGCTCATTCCTGAGATTTGTACTGCTACTGATGTCGCGATTTATGAGTTGGAAGAATTTCCAAGTGAGAGAGTTATACTTTTGGAGGATGATATTGAGGTAGACCCGGATAAGCGTCCCCTGATGCTAACTTCGTGGCGTGAACTTAAAATACGATCTTAACTCTTTCCCGTTGTTAGTGTTACCGACAATCCCTCCTGATATGTTGACCCGACCAGTGGATCCTTTGGGTTGTGAGTTTATTTTTCCTGATTTGAGTAAATTTGTTTTACCATCCATGCTGGACCGTCCTTGGGACATGTCGCATCGTGTGTTTTTAAATGTTGTGTTGGGTCATGATGACAGTATCGTTAATGCTGTACCCTCTCGATTTTCTAAGATTCACCAAATCTCTGAGAGTACGTTAATGACGTGGTAATCTTTTGTGCCACCAGATTGCATCCAGTTAGTACCACATGATTTCATTCTACTAATACCCCCGGATGTAGCCCCCTGTGTGCCACCTGTTCGCATTCTGTTTGTACCACCAGATCTTGTTGGGTTGGTGCCTCCTGATGTAGTTCCGCTAGTGCCACCCTATTACTTTTCGTTGGCGCCATCATATTTAGTTCCCTTGCCACCTTATGTAGTTCCGTTCCCTCCATTTTCTATGACAAGTCAAAATGCACTAGTATTTGCCTCTCTTGTTCTTAATTTACATAAGCACGGTAAGAAAGCGCTAGTCACACACATGTCTTCTTATCAATATATCGCTAACTTACATAAGAGGGTGTCTCCCTTAAGGTTTTTGGTTTACTCTTGGTGTGTCTCGTCCCTGAACGGATGCCTTCGGGCACTATAGAAACGTTGGAGAGTCGGCAAGTTAGAACTTTTTGGATTTTTATTCAATTAGGAGAAACAACATGTCTGTTGAAGTTAACCACTAAATGGGGTAATTCCCCTAGTTTAAATGTTTCCAATTTCACGCATTATGTTTTTCCACCATTTGAAATATCTAACTCTACGTTTGGTGCCACTATATTTTCATTTGGGTTGGGGGGTGAGCTTGTTCTTGGATCGTTCTCTCAAGTGGTCTCCAACGGAGGTACGTTGACTATTGATGCAGAAATTTTTCTTCTTTATTTGCCTAACGCCTTTCCCAAGTTCCGCAGGACAAAATTTTGGCTAGACAGGTTCATTGTTGGTGTTTTGTTCTCCTCTCCAAGCGGAGGTACTCAGCGTTATGTGATACGATAGTATGCTCGCCCGGTCTCCGTCGACTCGGCGATGGTTCATTTGGATGATGTTCTTCGGCGCCAGCACCTCCATGCCAACTCATCAGTGATGAGTTATTTTGAGCGGGGGAGGATTTATGGCGGCAACCCCCAGCATTATAAAGGTTAAGATGACAACGATGACGGCGACGGCGTTCTCCTACATGTTAAAGATGATGACGACGATGGTGGCAGCGACGGCGTTCTTCTACATGTTGAAGATAATGATGGAAGACGACGACGATGACCCCAACATGATGGCGACGGTGACGATGAAGACTTATGAAGGCTTTAAATATTATTTTAATTATTTGCATTTTAATTTTCATCATGTTATTTTTAAATTTTGGTAATGTTTAATTTTTATTTGGGCTGCAAATAGCCAAGTCTTGTTGTAAGCCTATATATAGGCATGGACTCTATTATTTTCATTAGAAAAAGAATGAAGAATTTTGAAAACCTAAAATTGGTTTCCCCCCTTTTTCCCTCTCTCCCTCTTCAAAATTTTGGATCTCCCTCTTGCTCACCTCTCTTGGCCGCCGGCCTCCTTCCCCTCTCCTTCCCTCCTTGTGGAATTCGGCAACAAGCCTCCTCCCCTCTTCCTCCTCTCTTTTCTCCTCCACCTAGCCGACCACCCTCAACTCCACCTCCAATAGTTCGGCCACGACCACCCTCTTAGCCGACCCACCATCTCCTTCATATTTAGATCGACCAAGGCAAAAAAAAAGAGGCTCCTCCCTTTGTTATTTTCATCCATCCCGGCGTGAAGCGAAGGAAGCGGACGAGTTTCTCTCCATTTGGCGAAACTCCGGCGAAACCGTTGAAGAGCGATCCTCAAGCGAATCGGAATCATCCATTCTGGTTGGGTAACGAGATTTTCTACCTCTTGTGTGAATCTATTTTCTAGAATTTTATTTGGTGGAATACCGTTGTGTTATTTTTGAATTGTTTTTCGATCATGGTTTTATCTTTCCGATAGCATAAGTTGTTTTTTCAAGTTGATTAATTTTCCTAAAGGTTTGGCGAGCCTCGCCTTCGTTTTGTTGGGGGAGATCTACCATTTCCGAATAATACTTTTCGGTAGATCTCTTTTGGTACAACCATCGCTCGGTCGGACCCAATATTGGTCCTTTTAGCTTGAGAGAACATCAGCCTATAACCATTTGTTCGATATTTATTCGGCGTGGCTACCGTACGTTAGCAATAGTTGATAACATTGTTCGTGAGTGTGCTGCATTTAATTATTGTGTGAGCGTAATATCGGGAATAGCGAGGCGTACGTGTAATTCCCTTAGCAGTTATTAAGAGGGGAGGAGGCTTGTGGCCGAATTCCACAAGGAGAGAAGGAGAGGGGAAGGAGGCCGGCGGCCAAGAGGGGGAGCAAGTGGGAGATTCGAAATTTTGAAGAGGGAGAGAGGGGAAAAGGGGGGAAACCAATTTTAGGTTTTCAAAATTCTTTCATTCTTTTTCTGATGAAAATAATAGAGTCCATGCCTATATATAGGCTTACAACAAGACTTGGCTATTTGCAGCCCAAATAAAAATTAAACATTACCAAAATTTAAAAAAATAACATGATGAAAATTAAAATGCAAATAATTAAAATAGTATTTAAAGTCTTCATAAGTCTTCTTCGTCGCCGTCGCCATCATGTTGGGGTCGTCGTCGTCTTCTTCCATCATTATCTTCAACATGTAGCATAACGTCGCCGCCGCCGCCGCCATCGCCGTCATCATCCTTAACATGTAGGAGAACGCGCTCGCCGTCTCCGTCTTCATCTTCAACTTTGCATAACATCGTCGCCGCCGCCGCCATCGCCGTCATCATCCTTAACATGTAGGAGAACGCCGTTGCCGTCGCCGTCTTCATCCTCAACTTTATCACGCTGGGGATTGCCGCCATCAATCCTCCCCCGCTCAAAATAACTCATCACCGATGAGTTGGCATGGAGGTTCTGGCGCCGAAGAACATCATCCAAATGAACCATCGTCGGGTCGCCGGAGACCGGGCGGGCACACCATCGTATCACATAACGCTGAGTACCTCCACTTGGAGAGGAGAACAAAACACCAACAATGAACCTGTCTAGGCAAAATTTTATCCTGCAAAACTTGGGCAAGGCATTAGGCAAATAAAGAAGAAAAATTTCTGCATCAACAGTAAACGTACCTCCATTTGAGACCAATGGAGAGAACGATCCAAGAACAAGCTCACCCCCAACCCAAATGACAATATAGTTGCACCAAACGTAGAGTTAGATATTTCAAATGGTGGAAAAACACAATGCGTGAAATTGGAATCATTTAAACTAGGGGAATTACCCCATTCAGTGGTTAACTTAAGCAGACATGTTGTTTCTCCTAATTGATTAAAAATCCGAAAAGTTCTAACTCGCCAACGTTTCTATAGTGCCCGAAGGCATCCGTTCAGGGATGAGACACACCAAGAGTAAACCGAAAACCTTATAGGGAGACACCCTCTTATGTAAGTTGGTGATATATTGATAAGAAGACATGTGTGTGACTAACGCTTCCTTACCGTGCTTATGTAAATTAAGAACAAGAGAGGCCAATACTAGTGCATGTTGACTTGTCATAGAAAATGGCGGTAACGGAACTACATAAGGTGGCACAAATGGAAATAAATATGGTGGCGCCAACTGAAAGTAATAGGGTGGCACTAGAGGAACTACATCAGGAGGCACTAGTAGAATGAAATCAGGTGGTACTAACTTCATGCAGTCCGATGGCACAAAAGATGGCCACGTCATTAACGTGCTCTCAGAGATTTGGTGAATCTTAGAAAATCGAGAGGGTACAGAATTAACGAGACTGTCATCATGACCCAACACAAAATCTAATAACACACGACGCGACATGTCCCAAGGAGGGTCCATCATGGATGGTAAAACTAATTGACTCAAATTAGGCAAATTAAATGCACAACCCAAAGGATCCGCTGGTCGGGTCAACATATCAGGAGGGATTATTGGTAGCACTAACAACGAGAAAGAGTTAAGATCGTATTTAAATTCACGCCACGGAGTTAGCATAAGGGCACGCTTATCCGGGTCTACCTCAATAACGACCTCCAAAAGTATAACTCTCTCACTTGGAAATTCTTCCAACTCATAAATCATGACATCAGTAGCAGTAAAAATCTCAGGAATGGGGGCATCGATAGATTCCAGAGGAGGGGCTACGTCATACCCATTGTCAAAATATGGATTTATCGTCCAAGTAAAATCCTCCGGGTACAAGCCATCAAAATCAACTTAAAAATCAAACAGAAGATTTTCCCTCACAGAAAACTCAACTGGCTTGTCATCACCTAAATCGCTATCAGAGAAACATTCGCCACAAGGTGACTCTATCAACTCACTAGATACTTCACCCAAATCAGACTCAGTAATGGTTTCAGAAACATCGATGAGGGGAAGTGGAGATGATTCCTCAAAGGAGAAATCCTCATCCAGGTCACTAGGGTAACCAATCTCCTCAACGTCGCTACAATCGTTAGTGATAATAGCCTCATCCTCAGTGACGGGCACAATCCTAATCACAGTCCCAGGTTAAATCATGTTGATAGTAACACTCTCTCCCCACGGGCTCATGGCATTCCCAGCAATCACGTCTATCGAACATGGGACAAGGGTCCTAAGCTTCTCTTTTCCTTCATCGGTAGGTGCACATGTGCTCGAAATAGTCAGATCTTGGCGGAGCAAGGATCTAGCATGAGACTTATAGTCACTCCGATAATCAGAAAACTGGGAACGGTAGTAAGGTGGATAATAATCGCCCGTTAAAATATTCTTCATAATCTGCCAACCGACAAGGGAGTCGACGGAGGACATCCCCAAACGTCTCTCTTCATTGAGCCAGAAGGTATAGGCTCGACCAAATAGTTGAAGTCTCGCAACGGGAATCCTGTGGGGATCCACAATATGATATTGCTCAAAATAACTCTCCATATCTTTCACCCAACATAGAAACACTCGCGGTCCGCCTAGCCCATCATATGTCGGAGTAGGAATCCTAACACACCTAGAGGTGCGCGGTGGCGGTGCTACTTGACTAGCCTTTAGTTGATCAACTAAAGCAGTAATCTCATCCATTATTTGGGAATGGATAGATTTACCTACGTTCCTATTAGAACCTATAGTTTTTCCTCGGGAGACGTTGACATCGTGGGCCATTTCAGAGGGAATCAGAGAGAACACTCAACCGGAACCGGTGCACATGCAAAGTAGAAAATAGCCTGGTCCTATTTATTTTCAAAGATAGATTTGTTCCCGCTAATATTTCAAAATAATATATAACGTTTTTTTGATATTCTTGCTGGAAAAAATATGGAGATTATTAATTAATTTTTTCTGATTTTTTTTTTGCTGAAAATAAAATTTAGCCGGCTATTGGCAGAACACAATTTTTTTTTTTGTAATTTTGACTCTGAGGCGTGCCTACAAAGTGCGTGAAAATGTCCTAAAAAAATTGGGGGAGTAGTGTCAATTGGGAAATTGACGGGAACCTCCCTCTAATACCAAATTGATGTAGGCCACTACGTTTGTTAACCCCCGAATCAGCAACATTTCCAGCTAGGCATCTTGCCCCTCCCTTGCCGGACTCAAGCTCTCAGTCCGCTCAGCTCGCCAGTTGGCCAGTGTTAATCCCAGCCACCTAGGCGAACTCAAGCTCCCAGTCCGCCCAAGTCGCCCTTGGTTTGCTCTCAGATCTTGCCAGCTTTCAGCGAGCCCCGGAGTCAGTTCGCGCAGGTCGCGACTTTTTTGACAGGATTGCGCTCGATGCGACCAAGGGAGGATTCCAGCTCGCAAGCCCAGTCCGTCGGTCTCGCGCGGACTGCTTGTTCTTTCTTTTTTGGTTCCCGTCACTACTGCCCGGCTCTTTTGTACCCCGGGCAGCCGGTTATTTTAGCCCTGCACGTTTGGGCAGGCCCCCAGCCTATAAATAGGGGGAAGTGGTGCACTTAAAGCACGCTGACTCGAGCCTAGGTGCCCACTTGTTAAAGGCTGTGGACTCGAATCTCGGGCTTTGCGATCTCCAGCTTGCTTTCTGCATCATTTCCTTTTTCTCTGCTTGTAACCCCATGTTTGCAATCAAAATCAAGCCCGTCACAGGAGTGGCATTCAGGCCACGACGGGCGAAGTCTGGTGTTGCCGTGGTTCACGGCTCTTCTGCTTTTCTGTTCCTTTTCTAGTCCGCTAAGTAGACTGCTGCTCGCAGTTTGTTTTCTTTCCTTCTTCCCCTAGCGCTCAAACAGTTAGCTGGTGATGTTCGTTTTATCCTTCGCATTTCGTGCATCAATAGTTAACACACGACCTTTAGATCTGAGCAGCTTTTTGAAATCTATGGGTAGAAATGTTAGACCACCGAGCTCGCCGCTCAGACCGCTCAAGCTCGCCAGACGACTCGTTGTGGGAAGCATTGGAACAGTCTCTGGAGGCCGAGTTATCTCGCAGAGAGACTGACCAGCGGTTCGATACAATCAGCCAAGCTCTGTTAGCACTGACTCAACGGCTTGCTCCCCAAGTCGCAGAAGAGATTGCTGAAGCTCCAGTCCGCCAGACTCCGGTCCGCCGGACCCCAGCTCATCAAACCCCTCTTCAGCAATCGCCTGTGACCGCTCCTCCACTTCATCACCAAGCTTAGCCCACAGCTCCCCTGCGGCCTCAGGCTGATCAGTTCTCTCCCCTGATGGACTTCTTCAGGGAAGAGGCTAGAGGGACTCCGGCTCGCCGACTAGATTTTGTTTATCGGCAGTCCGCGGAGCCCGCAGAGCCTCGCCTTCTAGTCCACCTTTCTGCTGATTTTGAGACCCCCTCTCCCTTCATCGATAGAATCCGATGGGAGTCAGCACTAAATAATTTCAGAGAGCCCCGTCTCCCTTTCTATTCAGGGGAGACCGACCCAGTTTCCCACATGCAGGCATTCGAGGGGGCAGTTGCATTGAGGAACCTCTCCGATGCCTTGAAATGCAAGCTTCTTATCACCACTCTCGACGGGCTGGCGAGAGAATGGTTCTATGAGTTGCCCTCAGGCATGATCTCCTCCTTCGCTGAACTTCGAAGCGAGCTTCTTCTGAGGTTTGCTACCTCTAAGAAAAGAAAGGATGGGCCGGCAGCCCTTTTCGACATCAAGCAAAAAGACAACGAATCTGTGGCACGGTTCGTTGATCGGTTTCAAGAGGAAATCCAAGGGGTAAGGAATGTGAACCCCGATTATTATAAAGTTGCCTTGATTCACGGCCTCCTGGAGGGCCCATTGAAGTTCAAAGTAACGACAAAGGCGCCATCGACTTATCAGGAGTTAATAGCGATAGCTAATCGCTTCATAGAAGGAGAAAACGCCAACCCCACCTATATTTAATCCCTGACAGCTAAAGCTTGAAGAAGGGATGCCCCCAACTCATCTTCCAACAATCAGTACCCTAGCAAGCCTCCTCGGCCCGAATTCCAGCCTCCTTCTCAGAGGGGGTGAAACCTTCGTCACAAGAAACCCTTCATTAGCCATCAACAGTTTTGCGATCAGATATTGCCATTGGCCGCCACCCCCGCCATACCTCTTCAAGCACTTCCCATCCTTTAGAGTGCCTTGCCAGCCTCAAATCCGCATGAGAGAAACTCCGTGGAGGAGTTTGCAGATCTGGGGCTCGACTTCGAAGAGGTCATCCAGATAATTCAGAAGAAGGCAGAAGAAAAGAGGCAAGGGCCTCAACGAGATTGGAACCCCAGAAACAGCTCTCAGTATTGTGATTTTCACAAGGATAAGGGCCATCTGATCGAAGATTGCAAGGCACTCTAGCAGCTGGTTGATAGGCTAATTGCAGAAGTCAAGATCAAAGATCTATGCAAGAAGAATGACTCTTCGAAACCTTCCACCTCCAAGGGCAAGGAGGTGGCTGAGGTCCAGCTGGAGTGTGTAGAGGTAGAGGATGAGGGCCTTCTGGGGCCTATTGATATTCCAAGTGAATGCATTGATGTTGTCGACGAGGGAGTCTTGGGAAGGCTCTTTTACATTCATGGCGGAGCAGGAGCTGAGTCTACCCGGAAGTCTTCTTTGTCAAGACTTTCCCGAACAGAGATTGCATCTACTTCTTCCTCTGCCCCTCCTTCAGAAACAGTCACCTTCGGCCCTGCAGACCTTCCCGCAACCGCAAATCCTTTTGATGATGCCATTGTGTTCCAAGCAACCATCGGAGATTTCACAGTTGATAGAATTCTTATTGACACTGGCAGCTCCGTGAATCTCCTCTTCAAGACCACCTTTGAAGCCCTGAGAACTGGTAAACCCTTGATTTCCATCGAGGGGCCTCTCTACGGCTTCTCAAGTGAGAGGAAATAAGTCGAGGGAAATGTCACACTCCCGATGAGGCTCGGAGGGGTGACCAGGGAGATTCAGTTCATAGTGGTAGACGCTCCAAGAAGCTACCATGCTATTTTTGGAAGGCCATTGCTGAACAAGTATCGAGCAATAATCTCAACTTATCATCTGGCCTTCAAGTTCTGTAAAGACGGTCGTCAGTGCAGGGTCAGAAGTGACCCAAGGCAAGCTCGGGAGTGTTACCTCCGCACATTCAACATGACTGAAGTTGCCCCCCCAGCTTTTCCAGCAGCAGCAAAAGTTCCCCCTCCATCAGAAGCTACTGTGGATAGTTAAAGAATTCACCTGGAACCTGCCCAGGCGACACAGGGAGTTCCCATTGTAAAAGGGGAGGAAAGAAAGCTCTACATCAACTCCGAGCTGTCGGAAGATCAGAAGGCAGAGTTGATATCTTGGTTGCTGAGGAATCTGGATTTCTTCGCTTGGTCAGCGGAGGACATGCCAGGAGTTGATCCTGGCATGGCTTGCCATCATCTCAACATCGACCCAACTTCCAAGCTAGTTCAACAGAAGAAAAGAGATGTTGCAGTCAAGCTGGCAGAGCCAATCAGAGAGGAGGTTGCCAAACTCCTCAAGGCGCACTTTATTCAATAAATTCAGTATCCTGACTGGATCTCAAACATTGTAATGGTTAAAAAACCAGGGGGGAAGTGGAGGATGTATGTGGACTACAACCGTTTAAATAAAGCGTGCCCAAAAGATTTCTACCCCTTGCCTCGGATAGATTTGTAAGTTGATTCTGCGGTAGGGTATCCATTTATGAGCTTTTTAGATGCGTTCTCTGGTTATCACCAAATAAGAATGCATAAACCCGATATCCCTCGCACGTCATTCATTACTAATGACAGCTGTTACTGTTATCTTGAAATGCCCTTTGGACTTAAGAATGCTGGCGCAATATATCAGCGCATGATGGATCATGTGTTTAAAGAGCAAAAGGGTAAAAACCTTGAAGTATATGTGGACGATCTTTTGATTAAGAGTAAGACTCTTCCACAACACTTACTATATCTAGCAGGGACATTTTCCACTCTGTGAAAGCATAAAATAAAACTTAACCCAATAAAATGCATTTTTGGGGCAAGTAAGGGGAAATTTCTTGGCCATCTCCTTACTCCCGAGGGCCTTGCCCCTAATACTGATAAGGTTACGGCCATCCTTGATATGGACCCTCACCACTCTCTAAAAGAGGTTCAGCAGTTAAGAGGGAGGTTAGCAGGACTCGGGAGATTTATCTCTCGAGTTGGAGATAAGAGTGCGCCATTCTTTAAAACTCTTCGGGGAGCGTCAAAGTTCCAATGGACGGAAGAGTGCTCTTTGGCCTTTGAGCAGCTGAAAAAGCAACTGACCTCGACACCCTTACTCTAAAGCCCCCGAGCAGGGGAGATGTTATTCTTATACCTGGGAGTTGGTCCCGAGGCGGTTAGTTCTGTTCTTGTTCAAGAAGAGAGCAGGAGATAGTTCCCAGTTTACTATGTCAGTCACATTCTGAAAGATGCAGAGGCAAAGTACCCAATCCTTGAGAAACTGGCTTTGGCATTAGTTTTGTCTGCTCGCAGGCTCCGTCCCTATTTCTAGGTACATTCAATTCAAGTGGTCACTGATCAACCTTTGAGGAGTGTACTAGATAAGCCGGAACATTCAGGCAGGTTAGCTAAATGGGCAATCGAGTTAAGTAAGTTTGAAATCTCCTATGTTCCCAGGACAGCTATCAAGGCACAGGTACTTGCAGACTTTCTGATTGACAAAGTAGAATCTACCTCAGATCAGGCAGTAAGGTCTCCTTTAGCTTGGATTATCTATGTTGATGGAGTTTCAGGCAGAAACTCTTCTTGAGCAGGGGTAGTTCTGATAAATCCGAATGGCGTCAAGCTTGAGTAAGCCATCAAGTTCTATTTTCCAGTAACCAACAATCAAGCAGAGTATGAAGCTTTATTGGCCGGCTTGAGGCTCGCGAGAGAGCTCAGAATCGATCATGCTCATGTAAAGACTGACTCTCTGGTAATGGCCTCACAAGTTCTTGGTAACTTCGAGACAAGGGAGCCAGTGTTGAAGAAGTATCTTTCGCTGGTAAAAGTTGAGGTTGACAGGTTTAAAAGTTTTACTATTGAGCACATCCCGAGGACGGAAAATGATGAGGCCGATGTTCTTGCCAAGTACGGGCTCTCGTCAGGAGGGACAACTTCTGAACTTTTCCACCCGGCAGTGGATGAGGAAGAGTTAATGCAAATTGATCAGCGTTCCTCTTGGATGGATCCGTTTTTCCTCTACCTATCAACCAAAGATCTGCATCAGTCAGTCAAAGATAAGAAGAGATTTAAGTTAAAAGCAGCGTATTATTACTTGATATCTTGTATTCTCTACAGAAAAACCTTCTTGTCTACAATGGCAAGGTGTGTTTCAGAGGATGAAGTTCCTACCGTTCTTCGGGAGATGCATTTTGGCGAGTGTGGAAGTCACTTGGGGACAAGAACCTTGGAAAAAGGATCCTGCGACAGGGTTACTTCTGGCCCACCATGAAAAAAGACTCGGAGACCTATGTGAGAAAATGCGTTCAGTGCCAGAAGTTTGCTCCTCTTCAACATCAAGCTGCTCAATCTCTCAGATCAATTGCAACCCCTTGGCCCTTTTCTGTTTGGGGAATGGATCTCCTTGGTCCTTTTCCCATGGCAAGTGGGCAGCGGCGTTTCATTATAGTTATGATTGACTACTTCAGTAAGTGGATCGAAGCAAAGGCGCTGACAAAGACGACAACTCAGGTCGTGAGGAATTTTGTTTGGGGCGAGATAGTCTGCCGGCACGGTATCCCCATGGAAATAATAAAAGATAATGGACCCCAATTTAATAATACTGAGATGATATATTTTTGCAAGCAGATCAAAATAGAGCTGCGCTTCGCATCAGTTCATCATCCTAGGAGTAATGGTCAGGTAGAAGCAACCAATAAGCAAATCCTTAGTCTGCTCAAGAAGAAAGTTCACAATCTCAAGGGCAGTTGGGTTGATCAACTTCCTTCAGTTCTCTGGACCCTGAGAACAACGCCTTCATCTGCAACAGGGGAAACCCCATTCAAGCTTTCTCATGGGTCCTAAGCGTTAATTCCTGTTGAGTTTGAAGTCCTGTCGCCCAGAGTGCTGCTTGCTAGGCAAGGCATGGAGGATTGTCTTGAGGTTAACAACGAGGAGATGAGGTTCAGCTTGGAGCATATTGAAGAGGTTTGAGACAAGGCTGCCATCAGGCAAGAAGAAGTCAAAAGGAGAATGGCCCGCTACTTCGATAATAATGTAAGGATCAAACACTTTCAAGTGGGAGATCTGATTCTTAAGAAGGTCGATGCTGCTGCAAGAGCCGGCTCGGTGGGGAAGCTTAATCTGAATTGGGCTGGACCATTCATTATTAAAGAAGCACTTGAGAATGGGGCCTACCGGTTACAAACATATGAAGGATAAGATATGTCACACACATGGAGTGGAGATGACTTAAAGCAGTTCTATTCCTGAACTTCTTTTCCTTTCCTTCTTATGTAAAATTTTTCAGAGGTTCATTATTAATAAAAGCTCCTTGCTAACACTTCATCAAGTGTCTTTTTTGTTTCAAGTGTTGATAGTTAATATATTGAGCAAGGACAACTCTAAACGGTTCTATTCCTGAACTCTCTTTTCTATCTTATACAAGTTTCTCAAAAATTGATGTTTATCAAAGTTTTTATACTAACACTTCTTCAAGTGCTTTCTCTTTTGCCCCCCAAGCAACTCCGACAGTTGCCTAATACTAGGAGATATTGCCGAGTTCAGCAAAAACCCCCCTTAGAACCGTGGTTGTTAGCATAACACCATAAAGACCACGTGTTACGGGGAGATTTCGCACAGTGTAGTGGGAGCTTACCTGTTCTAGTGTGGCAGGACACTGGATTTCGGATCCCGGCTAGTACCTAACCCCACTTCTGCATTATGGAGGAGCGGAGTGGTGGTCAACTCTACCATGCCACGTAAGGGATATCGTTATAACTTAGATGATCACGCGGGGAAAGCAATGCTATACGCACCTGCCCCTAGATCATCTTAAGGTTGTAACCCTCGAACACTCCTTGGTGCCCTCAAGCAGTGCCTGCAGGAGACCCACAGTCTTGTCGATCTCAGAGGAAAGCAATGCCGCTCTGGCCGCACCTGCCCAAAAGATCGACTTAGACTGTACTCCAGGCAAGAGGGCAGTAGGTTGTGTTATTAAGTATACAGATCTTGAGATCCTGTGAGGAAACCAATGCCACTCCGGCCGCACCTGCCCACTTGATCACAAGTCTGCAACTTTTTTATTCATAGGGGTTTTCTATAATTATTCAGTTTAGTGCAGACTCTGGTTCTCTAGTTCGCTCAGTCCGCCGTCCTCTGGGTTGATTCTATAGTTCATGACCCAGTGAGGAGAGCAATGCCGCTCCGGCCGCACCTGCCCACTTGGTCATGAGCTATAGGTCATTTCTCTTATCACAGGTTTAAGTGCGGACATCGGTTCTCTAGTTCGCTCAGTCTGCCGCCTCTTGGGTTGATTCAATAGTTCATAGCTTGGTGAGGAAAGCAATGCCACTCCGGCCGCACCTGCCCACCTGGTTATGAGCTATGAGTCATTTCTGTTAACATTGATTTAAGTGCGGATTTCGGTTTTCTAGTCCGCCTAGTCCGCGGGATTCATTCAGTTTATATAACTTTGTGATTATTTATTTGAAAAGGTTCAACTATAAATATCAGCTGACGGTGATACCAGTCTGCCAAGTTCGCATATCAACATTATTTTAGTAGATTGCGTCTTTCGTCATCTTGGTTCTCTTAAAACTGGCAAAGGTTGTTCTGCAAGACGCAGACTGCTGACCGAACTCATCAGAATCCTCCTCATTCATTCCCTTCGTTAAGAAAGTACGTTAATTCTGTTAATGTTGAAGCGAGCTGTGAATAAGCAATTTCAGCAAGAGTTTTAAACATGCTACAAAGCTATATGACGCGGATTGATATAAGGAGTGCGACCTCTAAGTACAAGCAAGAAATAAGCAGAACATTTCAGAAGACATCAAAAAATATCCTTTTCTATTCATTCAAAAATATATTATAAACAAGTGTTCCGGCGAACTCGCGCATAGTCCGCCCCCTTTACATTAAAAACTTAAAAATTACATTGTCTACTATCCAGTCCTCTGTTTCTTCTCTGCAGGCTTCTCTGGGCTTAACCCCTCCACATCCACCGCAGGCGAGTAGCCGCTCGAGTCGCTGCTGCTACTGTAGCTGGAATGAGAAGCAGTCGTGGGTTCTGTCCGCTCACTGCTCTCATTAGAGACGGAGCTGGTGGACTGATCCGAATGGCCTCCCTGTTGTTGACTTGAGGCCACATCTTCAGGAACTTCATCATCGACGAACTCCTCCTCATCGTCTTCAACAACCTCTTTCCCCTTAGCAGCTCGCTCAAACTCAACAACCTTGTCCTTAACTCTGGAAACAGCTTCAGGAAGAGAATAGAGTCCACCCCTGCCTTCGCATACCCATCATTGATGATGCGTTCGATTGCGACTTCCACGCTTTCCTTGACAAAAGGAAACATGGCTTTCTGGAAGTCGGGGTTGGTTACCTCACATGCGGTCTGTAGAAGAAATCAAAACGTCAGTCCATTATAGATAAGCGACAAAGATAACGACGATTAACTAGCACTTATAGCTTTGTCCTCCTTATACTGATTAATCTTTGCGCCTAGTCGCTTGTTTATGTCATTCAGCGAGTTGTTTTCCTTCCTATATCGTGCATTTTCCCTAAGCAGCTCGTGCGTGAGTCTGCCCATGAAATGGTTGGTGACGACGTAGTTCGCACTGGCCTGGGCGGCAAGCAAAGGAAGGTCGTCAGGGGCCACACTCTGCAGGTCACGAAGGTTTTTCTTCCCATACAAAGAAGAGATGGCGACATGGGAAAGGCGAGATGGGCACAGACTTCTCTAGGAGGGGAGAGCTGTTGAAAGGCGAACATACTTCTTCTTCTCATGCCAATGGATCATTGGGTTGCCCCTTAGATCCTTCCGCTTCTCGCCAAAGCCCGCAATGTTGAAACTATCGCCGGAGGAATAACCCGCGGCGGGATCCCTGTCCTCCTTCCTTTTCCTTGCAATCTATTTTCTTCTTTCTCCCTGTGTAGGAGTCTGTCCAGCTGGCGTATAGGGAAAGTTTGCGGGCACCGCCAAGGTCGCTGCAAGAAGAAAAGTTAGCCAAAGTTCCAGGTCGTTGCAGATACAAATGAAAGCCGCTGGACTTACTCTCCTGGTGGCTTACAGTGTCTAGTCCGGGCAACAGCGGAATGTAGTAGTCAACGTCGAGCCTTGCTCCAGTAAGAAACCCGACGATGGCGGCCTCGACATCACTCATCCGCACGCTTTTGAAGCCGGCGTCTGATCGCAGCTGTGGGTTAGTGTGGAGAAACCCCAGGCCGCCCTCAAAAATGAGGTACCTAGAGGTCCAGTTGTGGATCTTATTCGGCAAGCCCACAACCTTCATCCCCTTGCAGTAGAAGTACATGATACCCTTATACTCATGATCTCCTTTTGGAGTTACGGAGCAGATAGAAAATATCTTTCTAAAGATCTTCAAGGAAAACTCGATCTTTTCAGATCGTAGGTAGGCGAGATAGCTGCAGATGGCGATCATGCTGTTCGGCACGAGTTGGCCTGGAACCACTCCGTAGTGCTCGAAAATCTCCGCGATCTCCCAAAGCAGGGGGAATTTGAACCCGCAATCGAAATGGTCGATGGGCACCGCGAGCTGGGTAGCCGTGGAGAAGTTCAACCGCTCTTGATGCTCGGGAAGCCGCGCGAGCACCGGCGAGCCCGCCATGTGCACATCCAGAAAAGCTTCCAGATCAACTGCGGTCAGTCTGCTTCTTTTATGCTCGGCGGCATGGAAGGCGACTGCGGATTCAGTACGCACGGATACCATCTTTTCAAACCGCAGGGCTTCAGCTTCGACTGTTTCCTGTGCAAAGAGAAAATGAAGACCCTATTTATAGAAAAATCGTTTGACATGACAGCAGTCAATCTGCCCAGATCGATTGCTCAGTCCGCGCAGCTCGCTTCTTCCCTATTTTTCCCTGCAAATTCAGACAATTTCTCAAAGCATTGCGAATTCAAAGGCAGTCCGCGCAGCCCGCACGTTTCCAGTTTTTTCTGCAAATTATCTACAAGTAATCGCGAACTTACAGGCAGTCCGCAAAGATCGAAAATTTTCAAAGAAATGGAATGAGCAAACATAAAATCAGCCCGCATAATTTACATCACAACAGGATTGTTCATGTTTAAAAAATAATAATGTCATAAACAAGTGAAGGCTGCATTATAACGCAAATAAAGCAAAGATAATGTCCAGACAGCAAATTATACAATACAGAGTTCAAATTAATGTTTCGGACTCAGCGGCTTCTGTGGTCTCGATGAGCAGGTCGCTCCTCATCGTCCACCCCGACATGGGCCGCCTGGTCGCTCCCTCGCAAGATTTATCTGTACAACTGCTGGACTAGATGGTGCATGTTATTGAAGGTGCGGTGCATGCGAGCAATGTCCCTAACTACCTGGTTGAACGGGATAGCCGGGGGGCCTGCTGGTGTTGGATTTGCGACAACCGCGGGCTGCATGATTATTGCCGGGGCTGACGCCTCTCCTGCAGCAGGTTGAGCAGACGTCTGCAGCTTCGCCCCAATGACCTCGCCGACTTGTTTCTTCCCTTCTCTCACCAAAGCCAAGTACATGCTCCTGTAATGGCAGGCGTCTCCACTTAGCCGCTCCTTCTCTTTCTTTAGACCTTCAATGATGGAAGAAAGGCTGGCGACCTCGTTCTCTAGGATCTTTTCTCGCTCATTACCTTACTTTAGATCAACTCAAATTTCGTTTAGTTCCTCCTCATACTTCCTCGCTAATAACGCATATGTCTCTTGGCCAGACTGCTCCCCTTGCACGGGCTCAGTGCCAGACCGCATCACAGACTGCGCGGGCACATCTGCGGGCGAGGACACGATCTCGCCGACCTCAATAGAATCGGGTGTTGACTTCCGTACTGCAACAAAGGAAATAAAACTCAGCTTAGTTTCCAGGTCGCAATAAGCTTAAAAGGTAAAAAATTAATTCACTTTTTGAAATCATGGCAGCAATCTGGTGACTATCGAAAGCAGGTCGCCTCACGCGCTCCAGATCAAAAGCTCCTAGGCGCTGCCTCCATTCTCGACGGACTTTCGCACTTGTCTCGGTCAGCGATCTGCTTGAGGCAACTATGTCATCGATTTTTGTAATGATCTTAACCGGCTGCGATTTCCGAGGAGGGGATTTGTTAAGCCACGAGCTTTGGAAACGCCTAGGCGCCGGATGAAATTTACTTGACTGTATCAGCTCGGCAGCGGTCTGCAAATCCTCAGCCCGCTTATCCGCAACAAGATTCTCTTAGATCGCCTCAACCTTTGCCTTCATTGCTGCGAGCTGTTCCTTTATTTTTTCTCTTTCTTCAGCTATAAGGAAAGAGGAAGGATCAGCAAGTTTCTCTCCCCCAGTCTCAGTGCCAGGCTGCAAAGCTTCCAGCAGAGAACGATTCATGTTCGCGAGCTGCTCGTTGTCAATAGAGTCAAGTATCTCAGTGGTTGATAAGCTGAGCATTGGGGGGGGGGGGTCGCCTTCTGCGGCAGAACATCGGGGGTGGCGGGATCGACATCTGGAACTTCCTTCTCTCGCGGCCTATGCTGCAAGCTCATAGCTCTCGTCCGCTTAGAGATATTCTTCTCCTTCCGAACTCGCAGCTTCTTATCTACTCGCTCCACAACTGAAGTCTTGTCTCTCTTCCTCTTTCTCTTTTCAGGCATTTTATCCAAGTCAATGACGACCTGCTGGGATTCGCGGCCTGAGGTCGGTACGACCACCAGAGCCAGGGGGGACACCGTTTCCACAGCTTGACTCTCAACATAATATTTAGCCGCGGCTTCCGCAGGCTCGTCAGCTCGTTTCTCAATCGCCTCTCTTACCCTTTCCTCCACCTATTCATCAGCTAGAAGTTTCTCCTCGATGTTCGGCTGCTGGAACTTTGGCGATGACACTTCTTTGTTCGGATCTAACCACAACATATTAGTTCCGGAGATAGAGTGGTGCACCTCCATACTTGAAGAGCTCGCGGGGTTAAGATCATAGACGGATGGCGGATTCGGTTTCTTATTCACACTCTCAGTTGGCGGATTCTGAGAAGCAAGAGCAGTCGCGGTCTTATCATGCTCGATATCGCGGACTGGGTCTGTCCTCTTCTGACCTGAACTCTTTCTTTGATGGCGGGCAGGCGTATCATTGCGGTGACTTGCTTTCTAAGATCAGGAACTCGCTTTGGGTTTCTCGGTTGAGGTGGCAAGGCTGCCAAAAAAGGATCCTAATCTTGCCATGCCGGACTAGAAAGTTGAGATCGCAAGAGGTGAGTAACGACCCGTCGCGCAGTCAATTCTGACAGAGGACAGGACTTCCAGCGGTATTTATAGCACAGTCAGCATTTATGATAGTTGCGGACTCGGCAGTTAAGGAAACATTTTCGGAATTTTCCAAAACTCGAAAATGTGCGGGGATTATGTTAACCCCAGAATCCGCAACATTTCTAGCTAGGCATCTTTCCCCTCCCTTGCCGGACTCAAGCTCTCAGTCCGCCCAACTCGCCAGTTGGCCAGTGTTAATCCCAGCCACCTAGGCGGACTCAAGCTCCCAGTCCACCCAGGTCACCCTTTGTTTGCTCTCAGATCTTGCCAGCTTTCAGCGAGCTCTGGAGTCAGGTCGCGCAGGTCGTGACTTTTCTGACAGGATTGCGCTCGATTCGACCAAGGGAGGATTCCAGCTCGCAAGCCCAGTCCGCCGGTCATGCGCGGACTGCTTGTTCTTTTTTTTGGTTCTCGTCACCGTTGCCTGGCTCTTTTATACCCTGGGCAGCCGGTTATTTTAGCCCTACCCGTTTGGGCAGGCCCCCAACCTATAAATAAGGGGAAGTGGTGCACTTAAAGCACGTTGACTCGAGCCCAGGAGCCCACTTGTTTAAGGCTGCGGACTCGAATCTCGGGCTTTGCGATCTCTAGCTTGCTTTCCGCATCATTTCCTTTTTCCCTTCTTGTAACCCCATGTTTGCAATCAAAATCAAGCCCGCCGTAGGAGTGGCATTCAGGCCACAACGGGCGAAGTCTTGTGTTGCCGTGGTTTACGGCTCTTCTGCTTTTCTGTTCCTTTTCTAGTCCGCTAAGTAGACTGCTGCTCGCAGTTTATTTTCTTTCCTTCTTCCCCTAGCGCTCGAACAGTTAGCTGGTGGTGTTCGTTTTCTCCTTCGCATTTCGTGCATCAACAACGTTTGCCACTATAACGTCTAAGAGGATTACATATACGCCACTCTATTTCCGATATTACGCTCACACAATAATTAAACGCAGCACACTCACGAACAACGTTTCAACTATTGCTAACGTACGGTAGCCACGCCGAATAAAGATCGAACAAACGGTTATAGGCCGATGTCCTCTCAAGCTAAAAGGACAAATATTGGGTCCGACCGAGCGATGGTTGTACCAAAAGAGATCTACCGAAAAGTTCGATTCGGAAATGGTAGATCTCCCCCAAAAAAATGAAAGCGAGGCTCGCCAAACCTCTCGGAAAATTAAGCAACTTGAAAAAAACAACTTATGCTATCGGAAAGATGAAACCATGATCGAAAAACAATTCCAAAATAACACAACGGTATTCCACCAAATAAAATTCTAGAAAATAGGTTCACACAAGAGGTGGAAAATCTCGTTACCCAACCAGAATGGATGATTCCGATTCGCTTGAGGATCGCTCTTCCACGGTTTCGTCGGAGTTTCACCAAATGGAGAGAAACTCGTCCGCTTCCTTCGCTTCATGCCGGGATGGATGAAAATCACAAAGGGAGGAGCCTCTTTTTTTTTGTCTTGGCCGATCTTAATATGAAGGAGATGGTGGGTCGGCTAAGAGGGTGGTGGTGGCCGAACTATTGGAGATGGAGTTGAGGGTGGTCGGCTAGGTGGAGGAGAAAAGAGAGGAGGAAGAGGGGAGGATGCTTGTGGCCGAATTCCACAAGGAGAGAAGGAGAGGGGAAGGAGGCTGGAGGCCAAGAGGGGGGAGCAAGAGGGAGATCCGAAATTTTGAAGAGGGAGAGACCTTAAGAAATACAAGGTCCCCTTCAGAAAACTCCAAGGCAGACCTACGCCGATTGGCGTTCTTCTCGTATCTCTCCCGAGCTATACGAAGCTTCTCACGAATAAGCTTCACTGCGACTTCCATCTCCTCCAGAGCATCTGGACCCAACAAAGGCCTCTCACCAGCCTCAGCCCAAAACAACGGAGTTCTGCAGCGCCTCCCATACAAGGCTTCGAAAGGAGCCATCTGCAAGCTTTCCTGATAACTGTTGTTGTATGCAAATTCCATAAGTCGCAGCCGATCATCCCACGCTCCACTGTGGTCTAATATGGAGCATCGGATCATATCCTCAACTATCTGGTTCACCCGCTCCGTCTGCCCATTTGTCTGTGGGTGGTAAGCAGTAGAATACCTCAGATCTGTACCCAAACCCTCCTGCAAACTCTGCCAAAAATGAGAATTAAACCGGGAGTCTCGATAAGAAATGATACTCACAGGCACACCATGCAGTCGGATGACTTCATTCAAGTACAACTCCGCTATCTTCTTCATCGGGTAATCAATCTTATATGGCACGAAGTGAGCACACTTCGTCAGTCTATCAACTATGACCCAGACAGAATAAAATCCCCTCGGGGATTTAGGTAAGCCCGTGATGAAATTTATAGATATACATTCCCACTTCCAAGTCGGGATCTCTAACGAAGTCAACTTGCCACCAGGACTTCCATGATCGGCCTTCACACGCTTGCAAGTGTGGCACTCCGCAACAAAACGGGCTATATCACCTTTTATACTATACCACAAGGCAATTTGCTTTAAGTCACGATACATCTTCGTAGATCCTGGATGGTAGGCAACACTGGATCAATGAGCCTCTCTGCAAATCATACCTCAAATGTCCCCAACAGCGGGGATACAAAATCTGCCGCGGTACTTCAAAGTACCCGCATAATCGATAGCAAAGTCTGGCAACTCCCCCTTCTCGATCCTGGTGAATAAGTGCAGAAAATCCGGATCGTCCTTCTGGTGCAAGCTGGTCAAAGAAATCCAAAATGGCTCTGCCACTGATAAACTACTCAGCAAGCCACAGTATCCCACTGATATATCCATAAGGAGGAACTCCTCCACTAAATGATCGGCGATGTGGTTAAAGATCTTTCTCGTCTTTCGGCTCAAGGCGTCGGCCACTACATTGGCCTTGCCTGGATGATACTGGATCTCTACGTCATAATCAGCAACATACTCTAGCCACCGCCGCTTGCGCAGATTCAACTCCTTCTGCGTGAACACGTACTTCAGGCTCTTATGGTCGGTGAAGATCTTGCACTGAGCCCCATAAAGTAGGTGTCTCCACAGCTTCAACGCATAAATAACCGCTGCGAACTCGAGGTCATGCGTAGAATAATTCTTCTCATGAGTCTTTAGTTGCCTTGACCCATAGGCAATCACTTTTCCAACCTGCATTAACACACAATCCAGACCTACATGTGAAGCATCCACGTAAACATCATAATCCACCCCTTCAGTAGGCAGGGTCAGAACGGGAGAAGTGCACAATCTCCTCTTTAACTCCAGGAAGGCTTCTTCGCACTTCTCGCTCCAAACAAAAGCCATGTTCTTCTGAGTCAGCTTTGTCAAAGGTGCAGTTAGGGAAGATAAACCCTCCATGAACCTCCTGTAGTAGCCAGCCAACCCTAGGAAACTCCTGATCTCCTTAGGCGTATTCGGCCTACTCCAATCCATCACTGCTGCTGAAAGTGAGGGTAAGATCTATCTCAACTCTAGAGGGGGGGGGGTGAATAGAGTTTAGTTAAAATAATTTTTGAATTATTAAAATAGCACAAATTAAAATTCTATTTAAGCTATAGTGTAGAGTGCTAACAGAAACTTAAAAACTGAAAGGAAAAAGGACACAGCACACAGCAGACAAATCACACAAGCAAAACCAGAAGACACAAGGAAATATAGTGGTTCCCCAAAACTGGGTACATCCACTCTTCTACCACCCTTGGTAGGAATCCCCTCAGGACTGAGTTGATCAGGTGTCCTGACACCAATGAGCTTTTGATAAGGTGCTCAAAAACCAAAGCTAGATTTTTTTGATAAGGTGTCTTGCCACCACTGAGTTTTGACAAGGCTCTCAGAACCAGACAGAACTTTTGAAGGGAGTTCAAGAACCCTTTTACAGCAGGAAAAGAAAAAGTGAAAGTTGAAGTTGTCTTCTCTGTTCTCAGTCAAATGAGAGAAGCACAAGTGGATTGAAGATGTCAAAGCTCCCCCTGAGATGTAGAGAGGTTCAGGCAGAGAAGCTTTGTGGAAGGGTGATAGGTCTTCAGAACTTGATCTCCAGAAAAGAATGGTTTCAGCAGAACAGCTGAAAGATGATGTGTCTGGAAATCTAAGATGAAGATGCAAGAACACTTAGTCAGCTAGAAGATCTAGATGTTGTAGTTTTCTTGTTCTTCTGCTAACAGTATTCTTCTGTGTGTTTTCTCTTCTTCTTTTTCTGTCTATCAGCTCTGTGTGTTGTTGTTGTTGTCTTTCTGTATATCTAAAGGACCATAGGAATAGAATTGATTTTCTGAATATTCTCCTTGACCAAAGATGGCCGTTGGTCAGTCATAAAAGTTTTCCATAAATGGTCTTGTCTTTTAGAGGAAAGTCCAGCAAACATTCTCTGAATGATTCCTTGAAACTTGCTCCAAACGGCTGGGAGATCTTCTGTCATAAATGCTGATAATATTCAAAAACATTCCAAAGAATCAGCAGCATTTGAAATCTTGAAGACGTTGATCTCTCCAAACAATCGTCGATCTGAGCTCTACGATCGTCGAGCTGAGCTCAGAGATGAACTGAGATAAGCAGACAGAAAACGTCGAACTGAGCTCAAAGATCGTCGAACTGAGCTCAGCGACCTGAGAAACAGCTGAAGGAGGCATCGTCGAACTGAGCTAGACGATAGTCGAGGGGAGTTTGACGATTAAGCAAAAGCTAGCTAAAAGCAGATAGTCGATCTGAGCTCGAAGATCGTCGACCGGAGTTCGACGATTTGTTGAAGTTGAGCTCAGAGAGCGTCGAACTGAGTTCGACGATTCGTCGACCAGAGCTCGACGAAAATTGCCTTAGACTTAGCTCTTCATCCTTGATTTTGGAGTGGACTTGGGGGCAGCTTCAAAACTAAGTTCTAGACCCTAGAAACATTCTAATGTTGACCTTCTCAACTATACAACTAGGTCAACTAGGATCCTAAGACAAGCATAGTGATCCTTACCCAAATTAGTAATAGGGTGTTCCAACAATCTCCCCCTATTTGGGTTAGGATTACTATTTACAGACAATCATAAAGAGCATTCAATAATACAGAAGTTAAATACAAAATGCAGAGAAACAGCAATGCATATCACAGATAAATAGAGCAGATATCCAAAGGTGGATGATATGTTTGCTTACACAGATCACTTCTTTTCAGTTCCCTTTTTAAATAAAATTTCTCTGTTAGGGTTTAGGGCTTCTTTCTTGGACCTTCTGTCATCTTCTGCACCTAGAGAGGTTTGAGATCTTGGCCTTGGAACTACAGCCTCTGGGTGCAGCTTCATGTACTCTTCTGGATTGAAAAATTTCTTTGAAGCATACTTTTCCAGTTCTTTCTTTCTTTGTTCTGATAAGGTTGTAATGTTGGATATTTCTTTGCCTTGTTCTCTAGCCTTCTTAATCTGATCAAGAGCAGCCAACTCTTTCATCCTAGCAGTCCAGGCCACAGGATTGTTCTCAGGATCCTCATATGGAACAGCAGGTTCATATTTGTTGAGAGATTCAGGAGCAGGAGAGGTCCTTGGAGCAACTGTGTCTTTCAGTTTGTAAGGGTAAGGACCTGAAGTAGAGTCAGAATGGCCTTGTACCTTCCCTTTGATAGGGTCTCTGTCCTCTTTGATTTCCTCTGTAACTACCCCTTCTGGGTTGATATCCTCTTTGATGTTGTCCCTTTTGGTAATACTTAGAATAGGATTGAGAGGAACTTTGTCTAGGAGCTGGAGCTTGAGGAGCTGAGCCTGATCCAGAGTCTGGAGGAGGAGTAGGAGGAGGCTGATGTTGAGATGATCCTTTTTCATATTTGTCAAGCTTTCTTCTCTTTTTCATGGCCTTTAGTTGGTTCTTGGAAAATTGCATCCATGGTTCAGTGATGGGGCAGTCATGCAGAATATAATATGGAATGTCATTGGAGTCTTTAGCTATGGCAGGAGGAACTGACATCATTGCTTTACTTCTGGCTTTTCTCTTTTTGGCAATTGTGCTGGCAGAATCATCAGAATCAGTTCTGTACTGATCACTTTCAGAACTCTGAGGTTGATCATATAAAGCATCAATTCTTCTTAGATATTCTTCTTGAGCTTTGAGCTTTGCAGCAGCAGCAGGAGCAGGAGCAGGAGCAAGAGCAAGAGCAGGAGCAGCAGGGATAGCAGAGTCAGCAGCATCAGTTTCAACAACAATTTCCTCAGCATTAGATGCTGGAATCATTTCTATATCAGCAGCAGCAGTATTAACAAAAGGAGGCACAGTGGCCTTAGTAGCAGCATCAGGTACATCCACAGCCTTCCATGACTTGATATAGGAAACAATCTGGCTAGGATTACAGACAGGTACAGGCACAATGGCCTTGGACAGATCTTCAGCAGTAATTGGAGGCAGACAGCTTAGATAGGCTGTATCAAATCTGGATAGCAACCTCTGCAGATTAAGTGCAAAAGCACATCCTGAGCTTGCTGAGAGAGTAGAAGCTAGAGCTGGAGCTGGCACAATCACTTCTTCATAAGGCATCTCCCCCTGCCTTGGTTCAGAGAGAGGTGAACCAAGGCACCCAGTAGAAGGGATTGCCTGGGAGGAGGAAAAAGAATCAAGCTTGGTGGACAGCTCCTGGACTTGCTTCAGGAGTGGAGTCAGGGAGGACTCCAGCAGAGATACCAGCTTGGGAGCTAGCAACTCATAGAGCCTGTCAGCCAGGCTAGAAAGATCTACATGCCCAAGTGAGGCTTGAGCAGAGGTAGGGGTCAAGGTGGATGGAGGGATGGTGACTGAAGCTGAAAAGGAGGAGGTAGGTGGAGTAGGGATTGTTGGTTCAGAAGATGGAATGATGGGGATAGAGAAGGTTGAGGAGAAGAGTGGGAGAGTAAAGGAGGGTATGAAGGAGGGTTGAGAGAGGATGTCAGTGAGCATTTGATGGAGGGAAGATGTCTCAGGAGGAGAAGAGGGAGAGTCATCCATGAGGGAATCCTCTAAAAGGGCAAATGATGGTTGAGTGTGGAATGGATAGGAAAAGAGATGATGGAAGACCTCTGAGGAGGATGGTGGAGGGGATGACATAGGTGAGGAAATGGTAATGGGAGATGAGATAATAATGGTGGAGACTGGTGGTGAGGAGGTGATGGCTTGGGTATATGAGGCTTGGGGAGAAGAAGAAGCAGGCAGCTCTTCTACTAGAGGAGTGACCAGGTTGGTCCTTGTGCCTGATAGAAGTGTTGCAGCAGCCCTGGAGGGGTTGATTATCTGCCTGTCCCATTTACTGAAGAGGGCACAGGAGAGCCTCTTGGATGCATTGATGAACATCCCAGAAGAGGTCAAAAGGTCAGGGCACCTTGAGTGCAGAAAGACCCCCAAGATTCTTCCAAAACTGACTGCAGACTTGCTTATCTTCTTCTTAATCAGGGTGAAGAAGATGGAGCCCCAGTCGAGGTGTTTCTTATCCAGCAAGGCTCCCATCAGGCAGAACTGATACCTGGAAATTGTGTCATGCGCTGAGTGCTTGGCCAACAGCACCTTCCCAACTACATCAGCCAGGAACTGGAATTCTATAGCCAGATTCTTTTTCAGCAGCTTATTAGGGTTAATTACATTATGACCCATCCTATCTAACATGGAGGCATACTCCTCTCCAGACAGATCAATGGAGTCTTCTCCAGTACTGAGTTGAAAGACGTCAGTTAATAAAGCCGGGGAGAGAATTACCTGGGTCCCCTTAATGGTGCCGACAACAGTATTCTCAGTCTCATCTGCTGCGGTATAACACCATTCCTTAATCTCCTCAGATGCAATCTTCATCCTGGTAGTCATTATCTGGGTTAGCTGTTGTTCTCTGAATAGATTCAGAACATCCTTGAAGCGCTGGTCGCTTCCATCAAATGAGTTTATGTCTATGTCGAAACCGGTGTCGAATTTCATCTTGGCAATCGCAGCCCTCGAATCAGCCATATGAACCTGCAACAGAAAACCAAAAACGACCAAGCGTAGAAAATTTGGAGGGAAAAGGAAGAAAGTTGCAGAGTATGAAAGCGTAAAAAGGAGAACGACGGCTGAAAGATGATTTTATATTAGGGTTCGACGGCGAAAAAGAAAATCGTGGAGCTCAGCTCGACGAAGCGTCGATCTAAGCTCGACGATTTAGGCTACAGAGGGAATCTGAAGAGTCTTCAAAATCGGCGATCTTCGTTCGACGATGTTGAAAAACGTCGAGCTCAGCTCGACGGCCTCTAATCAGAAGAAGAAAAATTCTAGATCTAGCGAAGGCTCTGAACTCAGATCGACGATAGGAAAATTGTCGAACTCCGGTCGACGATTTTTGAGAAAACGTCGAGCGCAGTTCAGAGTCTAAACTCATTCAAAAGACAGAATTTTTTAGCCTAGTCTTGATCTGTTTTAGCTTTTCAAAATCTTGGATTTTAATTAAGACTTCCTCCATCTATCATGCCTAACTGATTTAGGAAGAACCTGTGTTTCTTTTCATCCAAGGGCTTGGTGAAAATATCTCCCCTTTGCAAATCAGTAGGAATATATTGAAGTTCAATTTTGTTCTTCTCTACATTATCCCTTAGGAAATGATGCCTAATTTCTATGTGTTTTGTCCTACTATGGAGGACTGGATTTTGGGCTATAGAAATAGCACTAGTATTATCACAGAAAATTTTTGACTTCTCTAGGTTGTAGCCATAGTCTAGAAGCTGATTTTGTATCCACAATATTTGTGAGCAGCAACTGCCTGCAGCCATATACTCAGCTTCAGCAGTTGAAGTTGACACAGATGTTTGCTTCTTACAAAACCAGGAGACAAGTCTGTCACCAAAGAACTGGCATGTTCCACTGGTGCTTTTCCTGTCTATTCTGCATCCAGCATAATCAGCATCTGAGAATCCAGTTAAGTCAAATGCTGAATCTTTTGGATACCAGAGTCCTAGATTTGGACAACTTTTAACATACCTAAGAATCCTCTTAACTAAGATTAAGTGTGACTCTCTAGGGCTAACTTGGAATCTAGCACAAAGACATGTGGCAAACATTATATCAGGCCTACTGGCTGTAAGGTACAATAAAGAGCCAATGATTGCTCTATATGTTGTCTGATCAACAGGTTTCCCATGTTCATCAGCATCTATTACAGCATTTGAGGGCATGGGTGTTTTCATACTTGATGCATCAGACATACCAAATTTCTTAACCAATTCTTTTGCATACTTGGTTTGAGAAATAAATATGCCTTCAGCATGTTGCTTGACTTGCAGTCCTAAGAAGAAGGACAGCTCACCCATGCTACTCATTTCAAACTTAGAATGCATAAGCTTGGAAAACTTTTTGCACAGGTTTGAATCAGTGGAGCCAAATATAATATCATCCACATAAATTTGCACTAGTAGGGTATGGGACTTATGGGTTCTAATAAAAAGAGTTTGGTCTACTCTCCCTCTAGTAAAATCATTTTCCAGAAGAAAGCATGCTAGGGTCTCATACCATGCTCTAGGAGCTTGCTTGAGACCATATAATGCTTTATGCAATTTGAAAACATAATCAGGGTGAGTTAGAGAGATAAAACCTGGAGGTTGTCTAACATAGACTTCCTCTTTGATGTCCCCATTGAGAAAAGCACTCTTCACATCCATCTGGTAGACCTTGAAGCCTTTGTGAGCAGCATAAGCTAGAAATATTCTGATGGCCTCTAACCTTGCAACTGGTGCAAAGGTCTGGTCATAGTCTATTCCTTCTTGTTGAGAGTACCCTTGAGCAACTAGCCTTGCCTTGTTTCTGACTATAACTCCTTGATCATCCAGCTTATTTCTGAAGACCCACTTTGTTCCAACAATGGGATGATCTTTTGGCTTAGGCACTAGTTCCCAAACCTGATTTCTTTCAAATTGATGCAGCTCCTCTTGCATTGCAATGATCCAGTGTGGATCTTGCTCTGCATCTTGAATGGATTGAGGCTCAATTTGAGATAGGAAGCAAGTGTGCATTAGGTTCTGGTTGACTTGATTTCTGGTTTGCACACCAGCTGAGATGTCTCCAATAACTTGGGAAGTTGGATGATCTCTTATTGTTACTAAATCAACAGGAGGTGTTGATTGTTCACCAGCCTGTGTTGTTGTTTCCTCTAGTGGAACAGCAACTGGTTCTTCAAGGTGATTTTCTTTTAGATGTTGAACTTCTTCTTCATCATCACTGCTGTCATTCTTTTCAGTAACTTGCAGTTTGTTCAAGTCTTCAGCTAAAGAATGTACCTGCAAAGGTTCTATGGTAGAAGCATTCTTCTCCTTGAAAGACATGTTAGTTTCATCAAAAACAACATGAACAGACTCTTCAATTTTACAAGAAGATTTGTTGTACACCCTATAGGCCTTACTGATCATGGAGTATCCCAGAAACACTCCTTCATCAGCTTTGGCTTGAAATTTAGCTAGATATTTCTTGTCATTATTATGAACATAGCAAATACAACCAAAAACTTTAAAATAGTTTACTTTAGGTTTCTTCCCTTTGAGCAGTTCATAGGGAGCCTTGCCCTTCAGTTTATGTATCAGGCTTCTGTTCAACACATAGTTGGAGGTGTTCACTGCCTCAGCCCAAAAGGATAGAGGTAGGTGAGCATCTGACAACAATGTAGTAGCAGATTCAATTAGGGTTCTATTTTTCCTTTCAGCTACCCCATTTTGTTGAGGAGTTCTAGGAGCTGAGAAAGTGTGCCTGATCCCTTCACTTTGACAGAACTCTTGCATGAGAAGAGAATCAAACTCTGTCCCATGATCACTTCTGATCAGGGCAATGTGAGTGTTGAACTCAATCTGAATGCATTTGAGAAAATCTGTCAAACACTTGAAGTTATCAGACTTCTTCCTCAGAAAGAATACCCATGTGAATCTTGAGAAGTCATCTACAATCACTAAAGTATAGGATTTCCCTCCTAGGCTTTGCACTGATATGGGTCCAAAGAGATCCATATGCAACAGGTACAAGATCCTAGGTGAATCACTCTTATTAATTGAGTTAAAACTACTTTTAGTTTGCTTGCCTAATTGACATGCCTTGCAAAGTTCTTCCTTCTTGTAGGGACCAGAAGGTAGTCCTCTAACAAGGTTGTCTTTGGATAGCCTAGCAATGGTTCTAAGGTTAATGTGTCCTAGTCTTTTATGCCACAAATTGTTTGGTTTTGAAATGGAGTTAAACAGGCAGATATCTACTACAGGTGAAAGAAAATTCACTAAGTAAATGTTACCTCTTCTGTTACCTGTCAACACAGTTGTGTTGTCCACTGACTGGACTTTGCATATGGCTTTGTTGAAGGTTACTTGATATCCTTCATCACACAATTGACTGATACTTATCAGGTTGTGCTTGAGTCCTTCAACATATGCCACCCTTTTGAAGGTGACTGAGCCAATTTGGACTGCACCATATCCTTTTGTAGTTCCAAAGCTTGAGTCTCCAAAAATTACTTTGGGTCCAAGCTTGGCTTTGAAGGAAGTGAAATTGTCCTTGTCCCCTGTCATGTGCTTTGAGCACCCACTATCCAGATACCATTGATGGTTTGATGCTGGATAGGTCTTCACCTGCACACAAACAGCTTATTTGTTTTTGACCCAGTTAACCTTGGGCCTAGGTTGATAACCTTTAAATTCTGAAATAAAGGACATCCCAGGTTGACTCTTATAGCCTTCAGGATGGTATCTCCTAGGAGTTACTATCCACTCAGTATAGGGGTTGAGTCCATGGGATGTGCAACTTCTAGGATTGAATTTGACTGAGCCATTGAAAATGTGTTCACAATTCTGAACTCTGTTCGACGATCGTCGATCTGAGGTCGACGATCTTGGGTCAGATCGTCGATCTCTGTTCGAAGATCGATAGTGCTTGAGTTCAGAGTTTGGGTGTCGTCGAGCTGAGGTCGACGATCTGTGCTTAGATCGTCGAGCTCTCTTCGACGATCGTCGAGCTCTGCTCGACGCATTTTGTTGAACTGAAATTTTCTCTGGCAGGTCTGCATTCTTCCTAGCCACCTCTACTACTCCCTTTCCTTTGTCAGAGACAAATTTGATTGGAGTTGTTAACACTATAGGTTGGCTGGGGGAGGCACCCAAACCCAGTGTACTATTGAATCTAGAGTTCACTGTGCTTGTGATGTCCATAAGTCTGATACTCCTCCCATTCAGAGATTCTTCAAACTTTTTGGCCTTTGATAGTTCACTTTTCAGTGAAGCTATCTCCTCCCTACAGCATTCTAACTCCTCAGAGAGCTTGAGGTTCTTTGAGTTTAGGATACTATGCTCAGACAATTGATTCCTGAGAGATATTATCTCCTTCTCAGATTTTAATAGGTCTAGGCATAGTGTCTTAAATTCACTTTTGAAATCTTCAGAATGAAAATCAAAAGAATTGATTACCTGATCTTCATCTGGGTGAGTGTCTGAATCTGATTCTGATTCTTCATCAGAGTTTTGTTGTGATGCATTGATAGCCATCATGCAGAACTCCTTTTCATCTGCATCATCCTCATCATCACTGGAACTGGATGAGGCTTCAGATTCCTCTTCAGTCTCACTCCAGGTCTCAGCAACAAAGCCCTTCCTTGTATGTTTGTTTTTGCTGAAGGAGGCTTTGTCTGAGTTGTTCTTCTTGTGATCCTTTCCTTTTCTTCTTTCTCTTCTATCTCTCTTGTCCTTATTCTTGTTCTCTGGACAGTCAGGCACAATGTGTCCTGGTTTCCTGCAACCAAAGCATATGATTTCTGTAGTGTTGTTTGATTTATCATACCTTGGTTTATCATGACCCTTGTATGGCCTTTTTCTAAAATCTTTTCTGGCCATTTTGTAGAATCTCTTAGCCAGTAGACTTATGAGCTCATCATTTCCTGTGGCTTTATCTTCAGGCTCCTCTTCTGCAGCCCTGAAGGCTATGGTCTTTTCTTTCCTTGTGGCTGGAGAGGCAGCCTTCTGTTCTTCTTCTCTATTTTTAATGAGCAGCTCATAGGATTTGAGCTTGCCCAGGAGAGCTTCAGTGGTAATCTCATTCAGACTTCTGGCATCTTTGATTGGCCAGATTCTTGAATCCCAGGTGCTGGGAAAGCACATCAGGATTTTATCATTTAGTTCAGTTAAAGAAATTTCCTTGTCCAAAGTCTTTAGCTCATTGACAATCAGACTTAGTCTATTGTACATGTCAGCCACTGATTCACCTTCTCCTTTCTTGAAGTTCTCATATTGACTTATCAGATGAGACCTTCTATCCTTTCTTTCATCAGCAGATCCTGAGACAATTTCAGAGAGTTTGTCCCAGGTTTCTTTGGCTGAGTTGCATTCAGCTACCTTTTGAAAAATGTCATCAGACATAGTTTGGGCTAAGATGTTCATAGCCTTAGCATCTGCAATCTTCCACTTCTTTATATCTGCATCTGTTCCAGAAGGAGGTGGAACAGCACTTGTACTTGAGCTTGCTGGTGGAGTTGGACACACTGTCAAGACAGAATTAAAGATATCCTCATCAATAGAATTCATATACAATCTAATCCTTGCCTTCCAGAGTGCAAACTTGGAGAGGTTGCACACTGGTGGTCTGGTGCTTGCATAATCTTTGTTCTGTGCCATGTCTCTAAATGAGTAGATAGATGAATAGAAAGTAATCCTCTACAGAGATTGATCTTATCAGGGATCTTTTGGTTCAGGTGTTAACCAGTATGAGCAACCAACCTCCCTCTGATACCAATTGAAAGTGAGGGTAAGATCTATCTCAACTCTAGAGGGGGGGTGAATAGAGTTTAGTTAAAATAATTTTTGAATTATTAAAATAGCACAAATTAAAATTCTATTTAAGCTATAGTGTAGAGTGCTAACAGAAACTTAAAAACTGAAAGGAAAAAGGACACAGCACACAGCAGACAAATCACACAAGCAAAACCAGAAGACACAAGGAAATATAGTGGTTCCCCAAAACTGGGTACATCCACTCTTCTACCACCCTTGGTAGGAATCCCCTCAGGACTGAGTTGATCAGGTGTCCTGACACCAATGAGCTTTTGATAAGGTGCTCAAAAACCAAAGCTAGATTTTTTTGATAAGGTGTCTTGCCACCACTGAGTTTTGACAAGGCTCTCAGAACCAGACAGAACTTTTGAAGGGAGTTCAAGAACCCTTTTACAGCAGGAAAAGAAAAAGTGAAAGTTGAAGTTGTCTTCTCTGTTCTCAGTCAAATGAGAGAAGCACAAGTGGATTGAAGATGTCAAAGCTCCCCCTGAGATGTAGAGAGGTTCAGGCAGAGAAGCTTTGTGGAAGGGTGATAGGTCTTCAGAACTTGATCTCCAGAAAAGAATGGTTTCAGCAGAACAGCTGAAAGATGATGTGTCTGGAAATCTAAGATGAAGATGCAAGAACACTTAGTCAGCTAGAAGATCTAGATGTTGTAGTTTTCTTATTCTTCTGCTAACAGTATTCTTCTGTGTGTTTTCTCTTCTTCTTTTTCTGTCTATCAGCTCTGTGTGTTGTTGTTGTTGTCTTTCTGTATATCTAAAGGACCATAGGAATAGAATTGATTTTCTGAATATTCTCCTTGACCAAAGATGGCCGTTGGTCAGTCATAAAAGTTTTCCATAAATGGTCTTGTCTTTTAGAGGAAAGTCCAGCAAACATTCTCTGAATGATACCTTGAAACTTGCTCCAAACGGCTGGGAGATCTTCTGTCATAAATGCTGATAATATTCAAAAACATTCCAAAGAATCAGCAGCATTTGAAATCTTGAAGACGTTGATCTCTCCAAACAATCGTCGATCTAAGCTCTACGATCGTCGAGCTGAGCTCAGAGATGAACTGAGATAAGCAGACAGAAAACGTCGAACTGAGCTCAAAGATCGTCGAACTGAGCTCAGCGACCTGAGAAACAGCTGAAGGAGGCATCGTCGAACTGAGCTAGACGATAGTCGAGGGGAGTTTGACGATTAAGCAAAAGCTAGCTAAAAGCAGATAGTCGATCTGAGCTCGAAGATCGTCGACCGGAGTTCGACGATTTGTTGAAGTTGAGCTCAGAGAGCGTCGAACTGAGTTCGACGATTCGTTGACCAGAGCTCGACGAAAATTGCCTTAGACTTAGCTCTTCATCCTTGATTTTGGAGTGGACTTGGGGGCAGCTTCAAAACTAAGTTCTAGACCCTAGACACATTCTAATGTTGATCTTCTCAACTATACAACTAGGTCAACTAGGATCCTAAGACAAGCATAGTGATCCTTACCCAAATTAGTAATAGGGTGTTCCAACAGCTGCGATCTTTTCTGGGTCGACCGAGATCCCATCCTTGTTCACCACGTTGCCTTGAAATGAAACCTGAGGCAACCAAAATTCGCACTTGCTCAGCTTGGCGAATAACTTGTTGTTCCTCAACTCCGATAGAACCAAGAGTAGATGCTGCTCATGCTCCTCAGCACTGCGAGAATAAACCAACACGTCATCGATGAAGACCACCACGAACTTGTCCAGGAAATCCTTGAACACCCGGTTCATCATATCCATGAAGGCTAATTGTGCGTTGGTCAAACCAAACGACATCACCTAGAACTCAAAATGTCCATGCCTTGATCTAAACGCAGTCCGTGGAATATCTGCCTCACGGATCCTGAGCTGATGATAGCCTGAACGAAGATCGATCTCGGAGAACACCGTGCTACCGCGCAACTGGTCAAATAAGTCATCGATCCTTGGCAGAGGGTACCTGTTCTTAATTGTGACTTTGTTCAACTCCCTATAGTCGATGCAAAGCCGCATTGACCTATCTTTCTTCTTCACAAATAGCACAGGAGAACCCCAAGGCGATGAACTCTGCCTGATAAATACCTTTGCAACAGCTCATCCAACTTGACCCACAACTGCTCTAACTAACAAGGGGCCATCCGGTACGGCGCCTTAGCAATAGGACACGTACCCAGCTCCAGATCGATCACAAACTCAACATCCCGCTCGGGAGGAAGGCCAGGAAGATCATCAGGAAAAACATCAGCGAAACCACGAACAACTAGAATCTCCTCCAAGCGCGGTACACTAACAGCGGTCCCAACCACCGAGATCAAACAAGCAAAACAATCCGAAAGAAACAGCTTCTGAGCACATACTGTAGAGATAACAGGAGAATCCTTGCATAGATCAGCATACACTCTTCGGGCTGACCGTCGTCCCTGATGAAGTCCAAGCGCTTCCCTTTGCACTGAATGACTGCATCATACCTAGACAGCCAGTCCATGCCCAAAATAACATCGAAGTCCTCCAGATCAATCATCTTCAGGTCTGCCTTCGCAAGGAAGTCCCCCAACAAAACAGGGCAATCTAACATGCCCAAATCTGACAACACAGATTCACCAGAGGGTAACTTGACACGGAAGGTATCCCGAACTCGATCTAAAGTCAACCGATGTCGCTCCACAAAGGCTCTAGCCACGAACGAGTGGGTAGCGCCAGAGTCGAACAGAACACGCGCCCAACAGTTCTTCACCTTAAATTTCCCTATAGGAGCATATAAAACTAAGGAACTACCACAAAAATACTGCAAACATTCTAGCATAACAAGAACAAAACCTTAAGGCTGGAAAGACAACTAACTTGAGATGACCTGAGTCGAAGCTTGAGCCTCCTGGGAAGAGATCACGTTCAGCTTTCCTTTGCCCTTGTCCACACGCTGAGGCAGAGGTAATGCCTATAGTTGAACTGCATGAAGAACAGGCTAGCCCTGAGGACACCTAGACTTGATGTGTCCCTTCTGCCCATACTTAAAGCAGACCTTATCCTTGGACCAGCACTAGGCAGCATCATGCCCGAGTCGCTTGTAAACAGAACAGGAGACATCTCTCCTAGGAGCACCCTTAATTACATGAACCTGCTCCTTCCTCTGAGCTGCTGCCTTCTTGAAAAATCTCTCGACAGGGTGGCCTGATCGGCTACAGAAGCTGCACACCACTTTGCTCTTCTTTCCCGGAGCCGTACCAGGTACCTGGGGTTTCTTCTCCTCCACAGACTTCCTCTTGTCCTTCCTCATTTGTTGGCTTCTGCTCTTAGCGGTCTCAATAGCCTCCACCTTCATAGCAGCCTCCACTACTCCTACATAAGTCTCTGACCCATAAGCACTGGTCAACTACTGCACCTCGCTCCTCAAACCACCGAGAAATCGCTTGACTCGATCAGCCTCAATGCTGACCAATCCAGGGGCAAAACGGCTTAACTTGTTGAACTCTATCTCATACTCACCCACTGTGAGTTGCCTTTGCTTCAGATGGAGGAAGTCGTTCATGAGGCGGTCACGCTCGACCGAGGGTAAGAACTTCCTCAACAGCATCTCCTTGAACACCTCCCAAGAGCATCCAGCTACCAAGCTCTCCTTCTCTCTCAGCCACCAACTCTTAGCAAAACTTTTAAGCTGATAGGAGGCTATCATCACCCTCTAATCATCTGCAATCCCTGAGTACGAGAACATCTCCTCCATGGAGATCAGCCAGTTGTCTATCACCATAAAATCTGCCTTCCCGTCATAAGTAGGAGGTCTAAGCCTCTGAAACTGCGAGATGAAGGCCATCTCCGCTGGCACCACCACTGGATGTCTTAAGAGTGGAGGAGGAGGAGGGACAGCTAACCCCCCTGTAGGACCTTGCACTCCCTGAGTCTGACCTGCCATAACTGCCACCAGGGACTGAATCTGGGCCTGCATCTCAACCATCTGTCTGCTCATGGCATCGCTACTCTGCCGCAGGATCTCAATCACCACATCATTCTGAGCTCCAGATGACTCACCCTCAGACAGGGGAGTCGATCTAGTCGAAGGACGTCTCGCCGTCCTAAAATCATAGCAACACTAGTTAGATCCTAATACAACGGCTAGACCCAACTACAAGTACAGACAATACATATATAGATATGAACTTAAAGCTGTTAAACTTGCACTGAGAGTTTATCTTTTTTTTTACAAAAATTGATGTTATGTCGTAACCTAAGATGGTTAACCACCACCATACTAATTCATGTGCCTAGATCGGGAATGCATGACTTTATATTACTTTTGACTTGAAAGCTTATGTGTGTACATATGTCATCCTGCCAGTCTTTATCTTGGCACGTTGTGCTTATGCAATGTTATGCTATGCATGTTTGTTCTATGCATTCTAAAAAGGCCCTAATGCATGTTATGAGCGGCGTACACATGAAAATGTTATGAATCCCATACTACATAACATTCTCATGCAATGAAAAAGAAAATGAGCTAGTCGCAGCCATGTGGTGAGGTTATGCATCCTATACTAAATAACCCTCACATGTTGCTCCTATGGTGGATCCATATACGAACACATATTATGCATCCCATACTACATAATATGCCCCGTATACTTCATGTTATGTTATGAGTGTAGTTTTCGTGGTTTTGCCAAGACGTGTTGATGACATATCAGTGTATGAATGACATGATACTGAACTACTAAAACAATCAAAGAAAGGTTACCCGACTAACTTGTCAAGCAACCTCCCTCTGATACCAACTGTCACAACCCGCATTTTCTCCGAATTTAGGAATTATCAGAGTATGAGAAAACACGCGTCATGATGCCACGTCGAGCAGGGGATAACTGCTGACGCTCAGGCAAAACCATCTACTTTACTTTATGAAAGAAATTCATGAGTTTAATGATTAGAAAATCAGTTATATTTTAGAGGCCGTATCCCTCGACTCGGTGGATCACCTAGTACACAGTTAAAAACTATACTTATGCGTTGCAGAAAAGTACTTTATTCAGGTTTGACATCCTAAGAAGTGCATAAGAGTCCTAAGAGGACCACTTATGCTATGCAAGACTATACATTTAATTTATATTATATATATTAAAAACGATCTTTATACGTTGTTTGGAAAATAGTGATTTATTTTTATAAAACATGCTGATCATGCGATATACTTATAATAATAATTGTAGTTTTAAAAATAACTAGCAACCTAGCATAAATCCTCCCTAGAGCAAGTAGACTATCTCTAGAAAATGGTAGCAGCAAAAGTAATATATCTAGTATAAAGGTAAAAACTACCAGTGGGCACCAACAACCTGACACGAACCCACGGGCACATATGTATGTCTGTAATAAAAGTACAGAAAAACTACCTCACAAACAAAGCAACAGGATCTCCAAAGTCCAAGACACCACCAGCAATACCACCGCAACCTAGCCACCAAATTGGCTACTGCTCAGAAACTAAGGCATTTAAAAGAAGAAAGAATACCTCAGCAAGCAAAACAAGGAAAAACTGCATGAAAGTGTCAACCAAGGGATAAATGAAAGAGGAAAACACATTGCAGTAAAAGTCACAACTTCCCAAAGCAAGACAAAAAGAAATGCACTACGTGCGAGGAAACAGCATCAACCCTGCCCAGAAACTACATCCTGCAGAGTCTACTAAGCTACCAAGAGCCCAAAATGCTGCAATCTACCAAGGAAGAAACATCTAATACCCTAAGCTATGGGAGGTGGTAGTAGCAAAAAAAACAATATGGATCCGGGTTGGAGGCAAACTCAGTCCCCCAACCACCATTTCCAAGCCAACAAGCTCAAGGGTATACATGTAAAAGCACTAGGGACCTTCCACCCCCTTGCCCAGCCCATACCTGGTGCAAGATATAAGAGAAGGGTGGCCACGGCTAAATTACACAACACCTCCCCCATGAAGAGCTTCAAACCACCACTACTAACCACGACCCACGATTCGGCCTTTAGGAAAGAAAAACATGGCCGACAAGGAAACTCAAAACATGAACAAGGAATTCACTCGGGAGTGAAAATCAAGGTAGGGAAAAAGGTGTTGAAATGACTCAACAAGGCTTGGCGTTGAGTGGGACCCACTCAACGCCTACCTAGACCTTGGCGTTGAGTGAGCTTGCCTCACTCAGCGCCAGAACAAGCATGGCATTGAGTGAAGTTTACTCACTCAATGCCTCTTGTAAGAACAACTCTGGCGTTGAGTGAGCAAGCCTCACTCAATGCCAAAACAGGCATGGCGTTGAGTGAGGTACACTCACTCAATGCCCTGGTACTTAACCATAAACAGAGAAAGTGGCGTTGAGTGAGCTGGCCTCACTCAATGCCAAAACAGCAATGGCGTTGAGTGAAGCTCACTCACTCAACGCCCTTACACTTAGCCGCAAAAGAGAACTACGGCGTTGAGTGAGTCCACCTCACTCAATGCCAAAACAGCAATGGCGTTGAGTGAGGTTCACTCACTCAACGCCCTGGCACTTAGCCTCAACAAGGCAATTCTGCGGCGTTGAGTGAGCTGACCTCACTCTATGCCAAAATAGCAATGGCTTTGAGTGAGGTCGTCTCACTTAATGCCAGAAGTTCTGGCCGCGAAGAAGGGCTGTGGTGTTGAGTGAGTCTACCTCACTCAACGCTAAAGCAGAAATGGCGTTGAGTGAGGTCAAATCTCTCAACGCCACGGGACTTGGCCGCAAACTTGCCTTCGGCGTTGAGTGAGGCCACCTCACTCAACGCCAAACCATGAATGGCGTTGAGTGAGGTCAACTCACTCAACGCCAAAGTACTTAGCCTCAGAAAAGGCTATGGCATTGAGTGAGCACACCTCACTCAACGCCAAAGTACTTGGCTACACAGAAGCGATGATGTTGAGTGAGTCCACCTCACTCAATGCCAAAACCGAAATGGCGTTGAGTGAGGTCGACTCACTCAACGCCAAAACACTTAGCTCCTAAGGAAAACCGCGGCATTGAGTGAGCTTGCCTCACTTAATGCAAAAATAGAAATGGCGTTGAGTGAGGTCGACTCACTCAACGCCAAAGTACTTAGCCGCTAGCAGGGGCTGTGGCGTTGAGTGAGTCCACCTCACTCAACGCCCTAGTACTTAGCAAAAATTTTGACTGGCTACAGCTGCGGCGTTTAGTGTATGCACCACACTCAACGCCAAACCCGCAAAGGCATTGAGTGTGTGCACCACACTCAATGCCGGCCAGACAGAAACCAAAAAGGCTCTTTCGAACAAACACAGCAGGCACCCCCTTCTCTCTCTCTCTCGGCTTCACCCACAAGCCACAAACCAGACAACAATCTTGAGTTTACTGATGGCATTACACCGGCGGGTTGAGCACCAACAGCACAGAGAAGGGGGGCTCATAGGAGAATCTAAGCCCTAAATTCAGCAAGAAAAAGAGAACATGCTTGGCTTCTACCCTAGGGCTAACCGGGAATTTTCAAAATTTCAAGAAAACAACAATGGCAAGGGCAAGAACGCCACTTGCCTCGATTTTCGGCGAATCTTGGACACCTTTCCCTTCTCTTTACTTGGCACTAGCAGTAGCAGCACCTAAAAGCATACTCCCGTACATTAATGGCGGAAAACCTCAAGACCTAAATCCCCAAATCTCCTAAAACTCCACGAAAATTGAATTTCTTACCGTCAAAATGTAGATCTGAGCGAGAGCAAGACAATGCTGCTTTCGGAATCGAAATCCGTCCACGAACTCTCCTGGAAACATCGTCCGAAGGCTAGGGCAGCCCGTCGTTTTCGCCTCTGTTTTCCGCGAACAGGAGCAACGATTTTTCTTTTGGTCTCGGGAAGAAGGAGGAAGGAGAAGTGGGCCCGCCACTTCTTAGTAAGGCTTTTATAAAAAGCTAAGATGCATCGGTTTAGCAAAACCGAATCCAAACTACCGGCTTACTTAATTAAATTAAGAGAATTCTAATAGTCTTTACTAATGACACACCTAAAACGACGCGAAAACCAAACTATCTCGGAATTCGACGAAATTCACACCGTAGCTAAATACCCATGCTACGAACACAACGACGAAGTCGAAATTTATTTTCGACGAACATAACTTGAGTTATACCCACCCGAAGCCAAAACACAAGCATCCCCCGAGAGGCCACACCGGGTTACCCAAAATGACTCGGCTTGCAAGGGAGATCTTGACAATAGGCTACAAAATAGGGCACCCAGTTCTAAGGAGTTAAACCACACTCCATAAATGGCACAAGCCACGAAAATGCTTGACCGTAACGGCAAATGAGAATAAAATAGTCGCATAAAAATCGGGGGCGTTACAATAGGGGTGTAGTCTCTAGCTTTGGCCCTATAAGACTGAAAGCTCAAATGTTGTTGACCATCACAGAGAATGGTAATGCGACTCTTGTGGTCCTGTGAACCATGAATGCGTAGTGAGAGCACGGGGAATTAGGCATTTGCACCAACGTCTTTAGAAATTGGTGCTTAAGTTGTCCGTTTAGATTGTCAATATATGATTATACAAATGCCTGTAGGGAAGGAGCACCGCCACCCCGAGTGAGGGGCGGTGTCATTATAATTTGGTCAGCTAATGCTGACTGTGTATATTGTTTGTCAGCACATGGTAGAATGTTTCGTTCAAGTGCAACCGAGTCAAGTGGGAAATAGCGGGCTGGAGCCCAGAATTGCTAAGATGGCTCTTAAAGGCCAAAGCGAATTACCCATTTATTTTCTTGTTCATGTGTGGCTTGCCTGCATGCCGACGTATGCAAGATATTTTAATTTGAGTTGAACAATCTAATGCCTTAAGGCCAAGAATATTTGTTTATTTGTTTATTCATTCCTACTTTTATGTTAGTGGACATATAGTTGGTTGGGTTCCTGTTAACCTTTAAAGTACTTCCGTTAGTATGCACTCTGGGATAGGATGCATGTATTTGGATTATGGTCTCAATTAGCAACTCCTTTGACTGTCCGTAGTATATGGCGTCGGGCCCCGACTAGACCTTCTATTATATGCTATGTGATAAACAGGGATGTTACCAAGTTAGTATCAGACTCTGGTGTCAGTCTTTCTTATTTGAATTTGTGGGTGAATTCTTTTAAGGGGTAGTGAGCACATGAATATGCGTTACCATTATAACATAAAAGAACCCATGAATGTCCACTTAGGAATGAAAATACACATGTTTGAGGAATCTGCATGTTCCTGTGATTGCTTTCTAGCAATTATTTGTCACCTAATTGAGTGTTTCATAATTATAGGTGATTAGGAGTGGTGTAGATCAGTCACAACGTCAGCATGCTGCGGAGAGTAGTGCACCCAATGACGCGCCTGCGACCCCTCCTTCTGTTGAAACCATTTGTATGTTAGCTGAAGCGGTGTTCTCTATGATCAATGCCAAACCAAGGAGTCAAGTGCAGCCTCCTGCTCCTATAATAGGTCATGTACCAGTTTGCGTAGTAGAACCTATGGTGGCAGATCATGTAGCGGATGAGCCCGTAGTGCGGAGGAGAGCAACTGAAAAATAGCTAATGCATGTGATGGGTTTTAATCCACAAGTATTTTGGGGGACTGAGACCCCAATGCAAGGTGAGGACTGGCTTTCCAGAGTTAAGAGAGTCATGTCCACAACAGAGACTGAGGAGTGGTAGAAAGTTACGATTGCCACTTTCCTTCTAGATAGTGAAGCAAGGTTATGGTGGGATGAGTTAGAGCTACATCACTTCGCTTGGAGGAAACTCTCTGATATCTTGATGGAGGAGTTCTCACTACTATTTCTAGCATGATTCATCCCATCAGCGTAGAAAAATGCTATGGATAATCAGTTCTAGAGAATGAATCAGGGTGATAGTAGTGTGGACGAATATCTTCGCGAGTTCATGAGATTGGGGCGTTATACTGGATCAATTTTTACTGATGAGGAGCGTAAGACCAACCAATTCTATGAAGGACTGCGTGACAATCTGAGGTTGCTACTCTCAGGTCTTATGATGCAGGGCTTTCTAGTCTTGGTCAATACAAACTGATCTCTGGAGAAGGATCTGCAGAGAGTTCAGGGTAAGAAGGACTCGGCGGTGAAAAGTTCAGACTTTAAAGTTCCAAGTTAGTCGAAGTCTTGGTACCGAAGGTGGAACAAGAAGGATAAGTCTTCTGGATCAGCTTCTTCGTTGGTTAATTTTGGAGCATCATCTGTGCGAGGCGACCCGAATCTTTGTTATAACTGTGGCAAACCTATAATGTCACATTTCATACTAGATACCTCACACGTGTTTTGAGTCAGGAGAGTCTGCTCAGGCTCGGGGTATGCCAGACTCGACAAGTAATGTTCATCAAATATCGGCACGAATATCCGACAAATTCATCGTGTAAAACTTGTGAGTTGAGACCAATACTATTCATCGAATATCGTCACGAAAATCCGACAAATTTGTCGAGTATATAAGATGAATGTGACTTAGAATATTTCTGTTTTCTAGAGGCGTCGAGTGCGTTGAGTGGTCTCGATGCCATTCAATGAATTATTGAATGATACTCGATGAGTGATACTTAGAATAGTCCTGGATTTGACAAAGCGTCGAGGGCATTGAGTGGTCTCAATGCCACTCAACGAATTCTGACTTAGAAATATTCTGGATGTTGAGATATTCAGTGAACTCGACGCCATTCGACGAGGCGTCGAGTGTGTTGAGTGGTCTCAATGCTGCTCATTGCTTTTGACTTGGAAAGTCCTGCACTCTATAAGGCATTGAGTGGTCTCAATGCCATTCAACGCTTTTGACTTACAATATTATTTGGACTCAAAGCGTCGAGAGCTTTGAGTGGTCTCAACGCCATTCGACGTGGCATTGAGTGTTTAACTTAGAATTATTCTGGGAATTGAGTGGAGTCGATGCCACTCGATGAAGCGTCGAGTGCGTTGAGTAAACTCGACGCCATTCGACGAGGCGTCAAGTATGTTTTGTGGTCTCAATGCCACTCAACGCTTTTGACTTGGAAAGTCCTGCACTCAACGAGGTGTTGAGTAGTCTCAACGCCACTCAATGCTTTTGACTTAGAATATTTTTTGGACTTAAAGCGTCGAGAGCATTGAGTGGTCTCAATGCCATTCGACGAGGCATTGAGTATTTAACTTAGAATTATTCTGGGCATTGAGTGAACTCGACGCCACTCGATGAAGCGTCCAGTACATTGAGTAAACTCAGCACCATTCGATGAATTGTCGGGAATACTGGGCAAGGCGTTGAGTGGTCTCAACGCCACTCAACGCTTTTGAATTAGAAAGTTCGTCATTCAACGAGGCGTCATTGGTCTCAATTCCACTCAACACTTTTAACTTAGAAGTATTTTTGGAGAATTGAGTGAACTCGACGACACTCAATGGGCGTTGAGTGATCACGATGAATCTCGACGATTCGTCGAGTGAGTATGCTATACACGATGAATTTGACTTCGCATATTTTCGACCCTAGTGGGATTCGCTGTCTTGCATCTATGGACTGAACCGGTTTCAAGAAATGTGCCAAATGACTCCTTTGGACCAGTCTTTTCAATAAGTCTTATTTTAAATAATAATGAGCGGTCCAATAATAGGGCGACTCGTGGCAGGTTGTTTACCCTAATTTAACCTATAAAAGTGATAGAATTGATTTTAAGATTACCCAAACACCTAGAGGGGGGGGGGTGAATAGGTTCTTTTCTTTTTTACTTAAGGCAGAATAATATTACAGTTCTTTAAATAGAATCTAATTATTCTACTGCAATCACAGCACAAAAATCACAGTCACACACACATCACAGATTGCACACAGGTTTATAGTGGTTCCCCATGGTATGGGTACATCCACTTTCCCCCTTCACCTATCTAGCAGTGTGCTAGATTCGGCCTAACTTCTTCCTTCTTCTCAGATCCACAGATCTTACAGCTCAGAACCCTGAAAGGTTCCTACAACTCAGAATGTATCCACACTCCTACAACTCAGGCTAATAGCCCTACCTCAGCCTTGCCATAAGGCCTACAACTCAGAGAATAATTTCTCCTACACTTAGGCTCAAAAGCCTTACCACTCAGAGATCTATATCTCCTACACTCAGCCTTTATAATATAGGCTTACAACTCAGATCTTTGAAAAGATCCTCAAAATTTGATAAGTGTTTTAGTTGGACTCTTACCCTTGTTGAGAGAGAAGGGATAAAAGGTTTCTTGATCAGCTTCTTGATAAGACTAATGGCTGAAATAAACATGTTCTTCGCTTTCTTCAAATCTTTTTGAATCTGAACTCAGTAGGGTTGATCTCCTTTGAAGTTGACTGGCTGGCAGCTTCCTTTTTAGATTTCAGTAATAGAACTGAATCCTTCTAAGCAGATAAGTTCAAGATCTGCTTCTTAAGAGACTTGTAAATGTCTCCTCCTTTACTTCAATAGCTGAAGATCTCTCTCAATCTTCAGAACTTCTGAAGTTTCTTCAGAATTCTAGCTTGAATTCTCCTTAGACAAATTCTGAGTAGATTGCCACTTCAGATTGTCTTCTTAGATCTTCTAACGAAAATCTTCTCCTGTGTGTCGTGCACTTTCTTGATCAATGATCAATACTTCAATAGTTGTTTGTGTTGTTGTTATTGTTGTTCACATTGTTGTTTGTTGAGTTGACAGAATCCATCTATATATAGACTTCATCCATGGTAACCGGCCGATCCGGTTTCTAACCAACTTCTGACAAGTCTGACAGCTTCAGCAAACTTATTGGAATACACAGCTGTCAAGTCTCCAGTCAGTTCTTGAACCTTTGCCTTTGTCAGCAAAGCGTCGAGACTGATTGTCATTATGTGTCGACACAAGTAGATTAAGTGTCGACACAAGCTTGGGTGATGTCGACATAGCTCCTTTGGTGTCGGCACTGCTTCTTGACACTGTATCTGTAGAGTGTGTCGACACTGCTTCTTTGTGTCGACACAGACACTTCTTCACATCACAGCAATCAACATTATTAAAACTCTGTTGTGTGTCGACACAAGTCCTGTGTGTCGACATAGTTGATATAGTCTAAGAATTCTGTGTGTCGACACTGCCTCCAGGTGTCGACACAGTTGATGTAGTCTAAGAATTCTGTGTGTCGACACTGCCTCCAGGTGTCGACACAGGTTATGTCGACTAATACTTTCTGTGTGTCGACACTGCCTCCCGGTGTCGACACAGTCGATGTTGACTAATAAATTCTGTGTGTCGACACAGTTGCTTCTGGTGTCGACACAGCGTTTCCAAGTGTCGACACAGGCCTTCTCAAGTGTCGACACATGGACTTAGAAACTTTTTCCTGCATATTAGCATATACTTAACCTGCACATATAAACTCAAAATAACATCAAATACACCTTGATGTATATCATTGAACTAAGCGAGGCTTCTCCAAATCAGGTACACATTTTCTCATGTACCCAACAATCTCCCCCTATTTGGAGAAGTCATAACCCTTTAGTCAATGATATACACCACTTATAATAAATAAACATTATTATGTATATAAGCATTATATGACAGGGTAACTTATAAACAAAATAAATACCAAAATGTCATTACAGAATAATAATACAAGCTCAATGAACATGAAACATTGTTTTGTTTATACTTATCAAAAAGTTTCTTAACAACTGATTACATAGATTTCTTTTAACACTAAAAATTACATTGTTCTTGCAAAATCTAGTAAATCTATCCTAAGGCTGATCAGGCTCCTTGTTGACTGTGCCTTTTCCTAGCTTAATCTGAGCTTGCATAGTAGGTTCTGCATCATCAATGAGCTTCTTTCCTTTCAACTCAGCCTTCTTCTGAGCTTCAGCCTTAATCCTCTGTCTTTCAAAATAATGAAAAGGCTTAGGGAAATATTTGCTAGGCTCCTGAGCATTAGGAGGTAGCTTCCTAATTTTAGCCTTTCTTCTATGTTGCACAATGGCTTCTTGCCTTGCCTTATATTTCTTCCATTCTTATTCATTATACCATTTGCCCCTTTCATGAACCTGATCTTTCACAGCTTTGCAGGCAGTCAGAATGATATTCCTGGAAGTGGGGCTCCATTGCTAAAAATCAGGCTTTAACTTAGCCTGTTCTCTGAACCTTTTCTAAGATAGGTTAGCTTCCTGCTGAGCTTTAAAGGCGCTTTTGGCATTTCAACTTTCTCTATAATAACATTATCAACCTCCTGTGGAGGACTATACATTGTCTGAACCTGTTGTTGAATCATATTAAAATCTGTTAGAGGGTAGATGATCTGAGCAACTTCAGGTTGATCACCTTCAACATAAGCAGGTTGCACACCAGACTCAACAACATTATCATCATCATAAAGGGGTGGATTTCCCAGAGTGGCTCTGATACTATTGGATATCCATTTGGCATGATCTGAGCCTACTTTGACTAACACCCTCTCCCCCTTATACTTCTCTTTCAATGTGGTCCCTTAAGTCATCCTTTTGAAATCTTTCTTGTTTATCAAGAAAATTTACACCATCTTTATAAAATCATTTTAACTTAAGAAGCTGATCAGAGATTGTTTTCTGAGAAGTAGTAATGGCTGTCTTAAATGAATCTAAGACATCCTGTAACTTCTTATCAAACTCTTATTTCTCTTTAGCTCTTTCTTCAGTCAGTGCAGTGACTGTTTTCTTAATTTTAGTGACTATCTAATTGTGAGATTCAGTCAATTTGTCATTCATCCTAATCTGATTTTTAAGGACATAGCCTTGTTTAATAGCAATGTCATCTACTTGAGCCTTTACTACTGCTTGCTGCTCAGCCAGAAATACTACAGCATTACCCCCTTTGTGGAAACAATCTGTCATTTCTTTCTTATGAAGATTTACTTCAAACCTGATGGATTTAATATCCTGAGCCAAATCAAATTGAAGTGACTTATGGCTTTCATCCACATACTTCTCTAGAGCCATTCTCTGCTCATCTAATTTAACTTGCAAAGTCACCATTAATGAGCTGTAATCAGTCTCTGGGGCAGGTTGTGGAGTAGTAGTTTGCAATGCCTTCTTATAGCTCTGGCTCCTTCTCTTAAAGACCATCAGTTTTCTTTTCTTGGCATTTCTAATTTCCTCATCTTCTAAAGCAGAGGTACTGGCTATATTAACTCTTTCTTTAAGACTAAAAGGAATCTCCTTTACAGTTCCAATCTGCTCCCCCTCAAGGTTAGCCTGCTCCCCCTCATTCCATATTTGCACTTCCTTATCTACCGCTCCCTCAATATCAGGAAACAATTCTTCCAGAGTGAACTCCTGTTGGGTGTGAACTGGTGAAACTACTTTCTCAGGAGCATCAGCAGCTCCAGATGTATCCTCCATAATAGCATCTAGGGCTGGAATATTGGTATGATATGTCTCAAGGATTGTTTGTGAATCTATTTCCTATGCCAAGTGGATTCTCTCTTCCCCCTGCACCTGTGCAGTAACTGTCTCCCCCTACACTTGTGCATTCTCAGTCAGGTCCTATACTTGTACACTATCTAGCTCCCCCTGCACTTGTGCACTAACTCTTTCCTCCTACACTTGTGCATGCTCAGTAAGGTCCTGTACATGTGATTTCACTGTAACCTCTTGTCTCTCTATATCAGGTATGTCCTTTGATAAGACCCTATCCAATCTGGAAATAATCCTGATGTCCATTCTTCTCATATGATTAATTTTAGATCCAGGGATTTAGTGCATTACTTCTGGAATGGCTCCAGCCAAGTATAAACTCATCAGTCTAGCCAAATTAGGCTTCTTTATTTCTTCCTTAATCTTTTCAAACAGTACCACAGACCAATCTGTGTTGAGCTTAAAAATTATCCTTATCATGAGGTTGAACATATAAGCAGTAATCCTATCATGTCCCCCTTACTTACACAGAAGTACCTATCCTACCACTTCTGAAAGAAATTTGCCTCGCTGATTAATCCCTTTCCTGTTAATTGCTGCTCCAATATTCAAGGTTGGATCCAATCCACACCATTGTAGTGCCTCCCTTATTTTTGATACTGGTACTTCTTCTTTATCCTGAGTTCTTGGAAGATGAAGAATTTTTCTCAAACATTTCAAGGTCAGTTTGACTCTTGCTCCAAGAACTATTGATTTAATCTTAAGTCCAGTTGAGTCTACTGTTGCTGCAGCCAAAAACTCAAAAACCTCATTCTTCTAAATCTTGGTTGATTCGGATACCAGAAACTCCAAACAACTGTCAGTAACCAGGGTAATGACCCCTTTAATCTCTGACTCCGCATCATCAAAGGCATGGCGATCCAGCTCATATCCTTCGTTAATGTTATCTTCAACCTTTGGTGCCATTGGGATGGTGAGAAAGCTTGGATAGAGAGAAGAGAGTTTGTCGACACAAGGTTTTAGTCTCGAAAACCTAGAGAGCGTGTCGACAGAATATGTTTTTGACCTATTTATACCCTTCTAAACAAAGAAGGTCAAAAGGCGGGCAAAAACTGATTAAAAGTGTTGACACTATTGAAATGTGTTGACACATACTTCTATTGTCTCGACAATGGCGTTGACTACTATCTATCGACACCAATTGATGATATGTCGACACTAGACATACTTAGTAGTTCATCAGAAATTCTGTGTCGACTCTTATTGCAAGTGTCGACACAATTTCTGGATGTGTCGACACCACTACTCTGGTTGTGTCGACACCACTAACTGAAGTGTCGACATCACTTCTCTGGATATGTCGACACAGTTTTACTGAAGTGTTGACATCACTTCTCTGAATGTGTAGACACTGATTTACTTAGCCAAATTTGTTAGACTAATCAATGTTCAATATTCCTAATTCAATTTTAAATTTTTTGAATTTAGTTTCATCTAGAGGCTTAGTAAACACATCTGCAATTTTATAATCTGTTTTGACAAATTCTAGTGAGATGACCTCTTTCTCTACATGTTCCTAAGAAAAGTGGTATCTTATTTCTATATGTTTAGTCCTACTATGTGAAACAGGATTATTAGCAATAGAAATAGCACTAGTAGAATCACAAAACAAAGGTGTTCTACTTACCTGAATACCATAGTCTTCTAGCTGGTGCTGAATCCACAACAGCTGTGCACAGCAACTTCCTGCTGCCATATATTAAGACTCAGCTGTGGACATTGCCACACTAGTCTGCTTCTTACTGCTCCAAGACACCAATCTCCCTCCTAGAAATTGATAGGTGCCTGTTGTACTTTTTCTATCTTTTTTGCAACCTGCAAAGTCTGCATCTGAATAGCCTGTCAGTAGGAAATCTCCATTCCTAGGGTACCAAAGGCCTAGATTACATAATTGGAACCTAGCACAGACACATGTAGCATACATAATGTCTGGTCTACTAGCAGTTAGGTATAGAAGAGAGCCAATTATTCCTCTATGCAAAGACTCATCTAAAGGTTTACCTGCATCATCTTTGTATATAGGCATACTTGTTCCCATAGGAGTTTTCATGTTGGAGGATGATTCCATACCATACTTCTTAATTAACTCCTTTGTGAACTTAGATTGGGATATGGATAAGATCATCAGTCTGTCTTACTTGAAGTCCCAAGAAGAACTTAAGTTCTCCCATACTGCTCATCTCAAACTTTCTTTGCATAAGTTTAGCAAACTTTTTGCAAAGGTTGTTTTCTGTAGACCCAAATATTATGCCATCTACATAAATCTGAACTAAGATTATTTTTCCTTTGGATTCCCTTAGGAATAGAGTTTTGTCTATTTTCCCCTTTAATAATTTGTTCTCAATAAGGAAAGTAGACAGGGTTTGATACCAAGCCCTTGGGGCTTGCATTAACCCATATAAAGCTTTCCTAAGTCTATAAACATAATCAGGTTTGAGAGAATCAACAAAACCTGAGGGCTGCTTTACATAGACTTCTTCTTTTAGATTTCCCTTTAGGAATGCTGATTTTACATCCATTTGGAATACCTTGAAGCCTTGATATGCTGCATAGCCAAGGAACATCCTAATTGCTTCCAGTCTTGCTACTGGGGCAAAGGTTTGATCAAAGTCAATACCCTCTTACTGCCTGTATCCTTTTGCAACAAGTCTTGCTTTGTTCTTCACAATGATCCCATTCTCATCTAGTTTGTTCCTAAAGATCAACTTTGTTCCAATGATGTTGTGTTCTTTTGGTTTAGGAACTAACTCCCAGACCTTGCACCTTCTGAACTGATTCAGCTCCTCTTGCATGACATCAATCCAATGTGGGTCCAGAATAGCTTATTCAAATCTCTTTGGCTCCAGTTGAGATAGGAATCTTGAGCAAAGCACTGTATTCAAGTTCCTGCTCCTGGTTTGCACTCCATGTCTTAGATCACCAATTATCTGATTTGTTGGATGATTCTGTAAGTGTCTAACAGTTGGAGGTAGACTATTTTCAGTTTGAACACCTCCAGTTTCTTCAATATACTGCACCTCTTGGTTTTCAACAGTATTTAGAGAGTCATGTACTCCCCCTGGACAGTAGCCACCATTTTCCACTTCCTGCTCTTCAGTTGATTCTTCTATAATGGTAAGCTTGTCCATTTTCTTATTTATACCTATAGAACTACATGAGCTACAAGGCAACTCACTGTTAATCAGTCTTGTTTCATCAAAGACAACATGTACAGAATCTTCTACAACTTGAGTAATCATGTTGTAGACTCTATAAGCCTTACTATTGTTATTGTACCCAACAAATATCCCATCTTGGGATTTGGCAGCAAACTTAGTTAGATAAGACTTGCCATTGCTAAGGATATAGCACTTGCAACCAAAGATCCTAAAATAGGATAAGTTTGGTTTTCTACCCTTCATGATCTCATAGGGAGTCTTTTTGTGGCTTTTGGTGCTAGAAGCCCTATTGATCACATGACATGCAGTGTTTACTGCCTCAGCCCAGAAATATTCTGGGAGAGAAGTGTCACTCAATAGAGTTCTACCAGCCTCAATCAGTGTTCTATTCTTCCTTTCAGCAATTCCATTTTGCTGTGGTGTTCTAGGTGAGGAGAATTCTTGAAAAATCCCAAATTCTTCACACAGTCTTGTCATACTCTCAGATTGAAATTCAGTGTCATGGTCACTTCTGATTTTGATAACTGCACTGTCATGTTCATTCTGAATTTGCTTGACAAAACTATATAAAACACTTGGGGTTTCATATTTTAGTCTCAGAAAGAACACCTAGGAATATCTAGAATAGTCATCTACGACCACAAAAGTGTAGACCTTCCTACCTAGACTATGAACTGGCATAGGACCAAATAGATACATATGTAAGAGGTATAGACACCTCACTGAATCCTTGTTTTCAAGGCTATGAAAGGAGGATTTTGTCTGCTTGCCTTTTTGACAAGCTGAGCATATCTCATCTTTTATACACTTAACTTTTGGACCATTCCTTACTAACTCTTTGCTAATGAGTTGGCCAATTGTTTTGTAGTTAAGATAAGCCAGCCTATTGTGCCATTTGACACAATGAGAGGCTCTCTCATCAGCTACAAGACAAATAGGAGAAACATTATTCTCACACTCAAAGTTAAGACAATACACATTTCTTTTTCTATATCCTGTCAATATGACCTTTTGATCACTTGATCTTTTGATATGACAACCATTCTTAATAAATGAAATGTCATATCCTAAATTACTCAGCTAGCTTATGCTTATAAGGTTGTGTTTCAAACCCTTCACATAGGCCACTTGAGTGATAGTAATTTGGTTATTAGAAATATTACCAAATCTTTTGATGATTCCCTTTTCAGAACCACCAAAGATTACTTTAGACCCATTTATGATAGGCAAGTACTCCTTCAGCAACCCCTTTATTCCAATCATATGCCTGGAACATCCAATGTCTAAGTACTATATAGGGGAATCGTAACTTGGACTCACCTGCAATAAAGAATTACCTCTCCTTAGAACCAAAGTAAGTCTTGGGTCCTTGGTTCAAGTTAGCTTCATACTTAATAAATCTACCTGCAGCTCTTCTAATATGTAGACTGTTGTTCATCCTGACACTAATGTTGTGCCAACAATCTATGGCATAATGGCTTGTCTTGACACAGCACCAACATTCATACTTGTTGTATCTATTTTTAGATACATTCTTGGCAGTTTGGTTGATAGCAAATCTTTTGTTTTGTGCTGGTACTACTACAGCTACACCCACTGTTTTCTTAAGAACATTGGGTTTATGGACATAGGCTGCCTTATTGACATAAACACCCTTGTCATTCAGAACTTCAGTCTTACTTTGACCATGATTATTCTCAAGGTCATACTTGTTATAAGGCACTTGTACCTTTCTAAAAACTACAGGGACTTTAAAATTCAGTGGCTGGACTGAGGCTTTGCCCTTTCTCTTGAATTGGATAGCCCTGGTGTCACCTTTATAGTCTATTCCAGACTTACCCTTTTGAGTCACAAACTCATCTATTAAGGGTAAAACTGATTTTGGCTTGGAATAACTAGCCACCAAATCTTTCTCCTTTTGAAGTCTGGCTTCCAGACTTTTAATTAGATCATTTTTGTATGTGATTGTGCCCATCTGAATAACAGTTATAGTTTTCAGTTTGGCAACCTAGTTAATTTTTTGATCCAACTTTTTCTCTAAATCAGATGCAGCCATCTTAAGATCTGCAATTTCCTTAGCCTGAGTTTTGGCCAGGTTTTTGCTTTTCTTTAGTGCCTGCAACAAGTCCCCATATTCATCTATCAGCTGATGAATATCACCTTTAGACTCAGACCCATCCACATCACTTGATGCAGATGTAGCTGACTCTGTACCAGTACTACAAGCTGAATTTCTAGAAATACATTGTACCTTACTAGGACCAGGCTGATCCTGGCACTTGTCTTCTTCTGACCAAGCCATCAGTCCCATGCACTGATGGTCTTCTTGTTCATAGATAAAGTTCAGCACTTGCATAAACTCATCTTCTTCATCTGCTGCATATAGACCAATGTATGCCTCAGCTTCAGATTCAGACTCTTAAGATGATTGGTCTGTCAAGCTCTTCTCCTTCTTAGCAATAAAGGATTTCTCCTTCTTGCTCTTTTGTTGAGTCTTCCTTTTATCAGTAGACTCCTTTCTTTTGTTTGGACACTCAGCCACAACATGCCTAGGCCTATTACAACAGTAGCAAACTATCTTTGATGTTGTAGATTTACTAGGCTTAGACCTGCTCCTATCCTTCCTTGATGACTTCCTCTTTTGATAATAGTCATCCACAGGATGAGATGTGGAGGGCCTAGACTTCCACTACGTCTTATTCAGGAATCTATGAAACTGCCTTGTGAAGGCAACAAAGTCTTTATCTGAGTCACTGCTATTAGTACTTTGGTTGTCTTAATTATCTGTAGTAATTTCAGCAACTATCTCAGGAGGTGATGGAGACATCCTCCTATTCTTCCTAGTGGTCTCATCCTTTAAGGCCACAGACTTTTCTCTATGCTCCCCTTTTGCACTTTTCTCTTCCTCTTTCCTAGACATCAGCTGCATCTCATATGACAGCAATTTTCCAAACAAAGTTTGAGGAGAGAATTCTACAAGTTTGGCCAGTTCCCTCATGACACAGATCTTAATGTCCCAATCCTTTGTCAAGGATCTTAGAAATTTATCATTCTGTTCATATGTACTGAAGATCCTTCCATAGGACATCAGCTCATTTACTATTCTATAGAACTTTTTATAACACTCAGTTATACCATAAGACTTTCCTTGTCTGAAACTCTCATATTCCTGGTTCAGCATAGATTTTCTATCTTGTCTGACTTCTTCAGAACCCTCCATGTAGACTATAAAGGTGTCCCACATTTCCTTGGAGGTCTTGCAGTGAATCAAATTTTGAAAGGTTGAATCATCTATGGCACTTACTATGATATTCTGGGCTCTTTTATCCATAGTTGCCAGGATGATCTCTTCCTTAGTCATCTCTGAAAAATCCTTGGGAGTTCTTCGATTTGCATCTAGAACTGATAATTTCATTGGAATATAAGGACCTTCCTTTACTGTAATATAGATCCTTGGATCAGAAGCCTCCATAAAAAGTCTGACCCTTTCTTTCCATATTCCAAATATCTCTTTCCTGCATATGGGTAATTTCATAGAACCTAGTTCCTTATAATTTTCTCCTGAACCCATTTTCTTGATCTTTAATCTGCCATATGGATCTTACTCAAACTGTTAGGTCCTTCTTTGAATAACCTCCCTCTGATACCACTTGATAGAATTGATTTAAAGATTACCCAAACACCTAGAGGGGGTGGGGGTGAATAGGTTCTTTTCTTTTTTACTTAAGGCAGAATAATATTACAGTTCTTTAAATAGAATCTAATTATTCTACAGCAATCACAACACAATAATCACAGTCACACACACATCATAGATTGCACATAGGTTTATAGTGGTTCCCCAAGGTCTGGGTACATCCACTTCCCCCTTCACCTATCTAGCAGTGTGCTAGATTCGGCCTAACTTCTTCTTTTTTCTCAGATCCACAAATATTACAGCTCAGAACCCCTAAAGGTTCCTACAACTCCGAATGTATCCACACTCCTACAGCTCAGGCTAACAGCCTTACCTCAGCCTTGCCACAAGGCCTACAACTCAGAGAATAATTTCTCCTATACTCATGCTCAAAAGCCATACCACTCAGAGATCTATATCTCCTACACTCAGCCTTTATAATATAGGCTTACAACTCAGATCTTTGAAAAGATCCTACAAAATTTGATAAGTGTTTTAGATGGACTCTTACCCTTGTTGAGAGAGAAGGGATAAAAGGTTTCTTGATCAGCTTCTTGATAAGACTGATGGCTTAAATCAACCTGTTCTTAGCTTTCTTCAAAGCTTCTTGAATCTGAACTCAGTAGGGTTGATCTCCTTTGAAGTTGACTGGCTGGCAGCTTCCTTCTTAGATTTCAGTATTAGAACTGAATCCTTCTTAGCAGATTAGTTCAAGATCTGCTTCTTAAGAGACTTGTAAATGTCTCCTTCTTTACTTCAACAGCTGAAGATCTCTCTCAATATCCAGAACTTCTGAAGTTTCTTCAGAATACTAGCTTGAATTCTCCTTAGAAAAATTCTGAGTAGATTGCCACTTCAGATTGTCTTCTTAGATCTTCTAATGAAAATCTTCTCCTATGTGTCGTGTACTTTCTTGATCAATGATCAAAACTTGAATAGTTGTTTGTGCTGTTGTTATTGTTGTTCACGTTGTTGTTTGTTGAGTTGACAGAATCCATCTATATATAGACTTCATCCATGGTAACCGGCTGATCCGGTTTCTAACCAACTTTTGACAAGTCTGACATCTTCAGCAAACTTGTTGGAATACACAGCTGTCAAGTCTCCAGTCAGTTCTTGAACCTTTGTATTTGTCAGCAAAGCGTCGAGACTGATTGTCATTATGTGTCGACACAAGTAGATTAAGTGTCGACACAAGCTTTGGTGATGTCGACATAAAACCTTTGGTGTCGACACTACTTCTTGACACTGCATCTATAAAGTGTGTCGACACTGCTTCTTTGTGTCGACACAGACACTTCTTCACATCACAACAATCAACATTGTTAAAACTCTGCTGTATGTCGACACAAGTCCTGTGTGTCGACATAGTTGATATATTCTAAGAATTCTGTGTTTCGACACTGCCTCCAGGTGTCGACATAGTTGATGTAATCTAAGAATTCTGTGTGTCGACACTGCCTCCAGGTGTCGACACAGGTTATGTCGACTAATACTTTCTGTGTGTCGACACTGCCTCCCAGTTTCAACACAGTCGATGTCGACTAATAAATTCTGTGTGTCGACACAGTTGCTTCTAGTGTCGACACAGTTTTTCCAAGTGTCGGCACATGCCTTCTCAAGTGTCAACACATGGACTTAAAAACTTTTTCCTGCATATTAGCATATACTTAACCTGCACATATAAACTCAAAATAACATCAAATACACCTTGATGTATATCATTGAACTAAGTGAGGCTTCTCCAAATCAGGTATATATTTTCCCATGTACCCAACAAAAATGAGACTTACAGAAAACCCTAGCCATCACTTTACTTCTTGCCGAGATGTTACCTGTGTCGAAATCATCGGGAGAGAAGAATTTGCCGGAGCCAATCTACCTTTAGGGAAGAACGATACATACGAGAAGAAGATGACGTCGAGGAGGATAACTAGATCCATTGCCGGAAATCATGTGAGCTTCCCAACCTCTCCCTTAATGCTAGATCTGTAGTTATTATCTAAGAGAGATGTCGAATCATAAGCGTTTGACTTGTGAGATAAAGATTTCCTAGGAAGAGACCATGCTAGGACCTTGTCCTTGCGATTTGATGTCTTTAACCTCTTCTCTCTTCTTTGTGAAGATGATGGACTTGTTTTCGTGAAGAGGAATGGTTTATTGAGGGTGAATAAGGGAGGAGGAAAATCTATGAGTGGTTTTAATAAATAACTAAAGGAAGAAGATGAACCGATGTCGTTCATCTTACCTTAAGATGGGTGCAAAGATCTGCTTTCTATGCGCAGCGAACTTCAAGACCATTTTTGGGGGTGATATAGCATGATCTGGGTTTTTGACTAAACACAAAAGTTGTAGCCCTTGGAAAGACCTTTCAGATGTACTGTTACTCGTTTTCATACGAGTCCTGTAGCTTTGGGAAAGTCCAGTCGAATTTGTTGTATCGTCATGACTTAAGTACATGTTGTTCTCGATTTGTGTAGAACCGGGTTTGGTTTTGGTAGAGAAATCGTAGCAAAATAATATTAAAGTTTGGTTAACTTAGTCTATACATAATCGTGATAAACAAATGGTTTGGTGAAACATGATTGTGCAAACAGTTTGAAGGAGTTTGATAAACAAAAGGTTTGGGTAAGTTTGTGAACAAATGAATTGATAGGTTTGGTTGTACAATTGATATTCTCGTTAAATTGGATCGGGATGTGCATGAGTATAATCCGGAGAATGAAATGGATTTTTGAAAGAAGGTGTGTTGTTCGACAACTAAATACATAACCCATAGCTATGTTATCATGTTTGATATATATGTGAAGTGTTTTTATATTATTGTGGTTTTCATAGGGTGTTACACTTGTTGTGAATGCTTGATCATGTAGAAAGGAATTGGATGTGGTTAATGCATGGACATGTGATTTGATGATTAATGGATGTTTTTAATAGTTCACTGCTTAGATTTTTATCTCCCTACGGGTAGTAGTGTGGGATTCATGTGCTGTATAAGGTGGCTTTCCACCTGTGTAAATGATGAACCCTCACGTGGTATGTAAATGTGTAAGGGTTGGAGGTGCATGTGTGTTGGCCACACTGGAATGATGCATTGATAAGGGACTTAGTGTGGAGCCATGAAATGTGAAATTGTATGCGGTGTCAGTTGACACGCGGTGTCTTAATATTGGGTTAACTATAGTGTGGCAGGTCTACGGGCTCGCCAGTTGTCACACCGACGGGAGTTGACAGATAGAATTTGGATGGTTTGGCTGTGTCCTTGGTGCTCATTCCCGAGGACCTTCCCGTCCAAGTGGACGAATTGGTCGTGTCCTTGGTGCTCATTCCCGAGGCCCTTTCTATGCCACACCGATAGGCAAGTATGGGCTATGTTCTTGGTGCACATCTACCCAAGACCCCTCTGAGCCGTAGTACGCATGTGAGCTCCGCTATTGTGTTTTTAGCATTGAGGCATACGGAGGCCTAGGCTTGGTGGTGTGGAGTCTCGCCTAGTAGTGGAAAGCCCATTCCACTATAACCGACTGGCCACAACGGATGACTCCTAAGAGGTTAGCTACCTGCTCGAAAAGTGGGAACTACAAGTCTGTATAAACATAGCAGTGTGTGTGTGTGTGGGGGGGGGGGGGGAGCTTGGGTGAGTCATTGCATTACATTCATAACATTGCATTGCATTACATACACAAGATCCTTATCATATAAGTTTGTATGGGCACTCTTATATGATGTGTTACTTTACTGTTAAGCCGATCCTTAACTTACATGTCTGTATGAGCATTCATATAAGTTGAGTTTCTTTCTTGTTATATACTACCGTTGATAGTAGAACTGCTAGTGTATACTCACTTGTTTTACATGTTGGATACTCTGTTATTGATTAGTCTTATACCACCTGCTTGTACTACTGCTTACATATATATATTGTACCCCTTTTCCTTTCTTCGACTTGTGCCTAAGATTTGCCGAGGGAGCAGATGTGATAGCCACTTAGCCTTTATGACTAACCGTTGCTATGTCTTCCTTTTTAGGAGGAAACCCCGCAGATAGAGCAGTAGCAGGTTGCGCAAGAGGGTAGGCAGGTCAGGGTTACAGGGCATGAAGTGATGATACTATCGTTGTTATCAGTTACTGACGTGAGTTTTAGAGAGATTCTAGTTGTAGCCCTTTGGGCAAGTTTTACGTACTCTAATATTATAGAAGCCTATTGATGCTTCTTATTATTGATGTACTTGTTGACTTATTGCTTAAGTGGATTTTGACTTCTACTTTATTCTTTATGTTGGGTTGTCATGGATGATATTGGTTTTAGCCGGCAGGATAGTCATCTTGAAGAATCGATCAACCCGGGTGTTGGTGTTACCGCAAGGCGGCTGTTCTGGGCATAAGACTCCCCTCGACCGTGTCTTGTGTTCCGAGAGGGGGGGTCTTACAAATGGTATCAGCTTGCAATAATCCTCAACTAAAAAAGTCATGGATCAATGGTGCCACCCTGGTTCAGGCCATGGTTTCGACAGATTAAACTTCGCGTTCTTAGGTTCAGTAATTAAAATAAATACGTAGCAAGCGCTTTCTCTAATTAACACTATCGATTACTCAAGCAATTAATGACACAATTTTCAACATTAAACAACGCAAAGGGACGCTACCCCTTTTATAGATTGAACAAGGGATAAAGGCCAATGTTCGCTCAAGCGAATAGGACCTACCCAATCCGGACAATTAGCAATTCAAAATAAAATTATATGCAAACATTCACAATTCTAATAAGAGAAGATCCGGACTAAAATAACGATTTAAAATAAAGTCCAAACCAATCCCAAAAAATAAATTAATATGAGGGTATATAAAATCACTTGAAATCAAGGGGAAATCAAGGGTGATGAACCCGATTTCTTCTAGTGATCACGAGATCTACCCGCTCCAATTTATATGAAAAATATTCGGACAATTAACGCTTAAAATTAAGATTTTAATTAGCACGATTTTAGTATAAATCAGGACAGTTAACTAGCCTTCTATTCCACCAAATCTCACATTATTTTAGAAGAACACACAAAAGAAAGTATAGAAGATCGTTACCCAAATCCCAAGAAAAATCCATACACAAGATGAGTGGAGGAATTGCACACGACGGTGGTTGAATTTACCTCCAGGTAAGTCCACGGTTCCACGCCGGATGATGAAATTACAAGCCGTTCTTCCTTTTTCCAAACCCTAAAAGAGGGAGATCCTTGAAAAGCCAATATATATTGGGAGGAGAGAGAAAAGGTGGTGAGAATAATTTACTCAAGATAATGGGGGTGGCGGATAGAGGAGAGATGTGGGTGGCCGACGATTTTTAGGGAGGGGGCTACTCGATTTATTTGGAGGGAGAGAGGGCTCGGGTTGTGTGGGGATGGTGGCTGACTTATGAAAGGGAGGGAGAGCAGGTGGCGGTTTTGGGGGGGGGGGGGCGAAATAGAGAGAGAGGGGGAAAGAGGGGGCCAGAATAGGGAGAGGGACGAAGGTGGCCAAATACAATAGAGAGGGAGAAGGGGAGGAGGAGAAGGTGGACGGAATGCCAAAGAGGAGAGGGGGAGAGAGAGGGTGACCGACAGCCCAAAGTGGGAAAGAGAAAAGGAGGAGCCGAATTTTGTCAAGAGGGAGAAAGGAGAGAATAGGGGGGAAACAAAATTTAGGTTTTCAATTTTCTTTCATTCTTCTTCATTATGAAATCTTACAACAACATGGCCTTAAATTGCCTACATCACTAAATCTCCACCCTTCAAATAATATAAACTCATGATGGATATATGCTCCCATCATAATACATAAAATAAAAAAAATACAATAATGCAATGCTTGGAAATAAAAATGCTTAAATTAAAATTGCATTAAATAGAAATTTCTAAAAGTAATAATTGATAAAATATATAATAATTATTATTTAATTTATAATTATATATTTTATTTAATGACGACGGCGGACGTGGAGCAAAACATGTAGTGGGTGCTGCATTGGCGAAGAAAAATCGTGGTAGAATTTCATCTTCAAGCTTGCGACATCGATCGTCCCAATCCACGAACTCTCTTTGACGGGGATCAACGGCCGCATCAGCATCGTCGCCATCAATCCTCCCCCACTCAAAATTACTCATCACCGATGAGTGGCTCGTGAGGGGAAAAATTCAAAAGCTGCAGTAACATGAGGCAAATATGGCCCCGCTATCCATGTTGTAGTAGCATGAACATCCATCAGCACTGAGAACCTCTCTTGCAAAGAAACAATAAGACTTCCGAGTAAACTCGAAAGGGTGTCAAGCAAAAGAAATAAAACTTGAATCTTACCATCCGGTTCAAGAACCAAGGAGTCCATGTTGAAATTACATAGGGCAACACTAACACTCCCCAACCCAAGAGAACATTTAGTGGGAGGAAGAAACGACGAAGAAACCCACTCAGGTGAAACAGAGACGTACAGTAAAAAGTCTGGAAACTTGAAAGAAACTGAAACAACCTGTGCTATATAAAAATCTGAAATAGAAGCATGAAATCTGACGTTCTTCATAATCATGGATGGGTCAGCATTCCTACGTATTAATTTATTAATGGAGCCAGAAAGCATCTGTTCAGGGACTGACTAGACTAAACCCAAATCGCTAAATCGAACGTCGGACTGTCTCAGAAAGGAGTGGAAGTGCGTGCGACATAACTTAAAATGAAACGCTAACATCCTAGATACATGAGGAGTGAACCCAAGTGCTATATGACTTGACCCAAAAGCAGAGGATAAGGGGGGTAAGTCAGGTGGTACGGAAGTCTTATAATAAAAAATGATTTCATTGGGCTCCAAGTCCGCAGTTTTAATTTTAACTTTAATATTTTCACACTTGGAATGAAGATATGCCAAGGAGAACCGCTCATTATAAATAATGGAGTTGGATGCTCCCGGATGTGAAAGGATGTTTGAGCGATACAACTCAAGGGGCCTTTCTATAGTCACTAACGTGTGGAAATGAGGGTCATCAAAAGGCGGTGGATAAATGCGTGTGACCGAGTGTGGTATATAAGTATGTATAGGGGACACCACATTTAGAGGCACAATTGCCAAAGAATCAGAATCAGTCATAGTCGAGGACAGAACCGTCGACGGACACGCAGAAAAATGAACGATCAAATGTGACGCGTTGTCAGATCTACGGGGTGCGGTGAACAAACCAAATACTAGTGCACTCAACTTAGTAATATATAAGCGCTGAGACATCGCCAATATAGGAACTAATACAGTGGGCGTGTTAAAAAAACTCAGACCAGGATTACCAATTCCACGTCCTACAAAGTCAACTAATGTGGGAAAATAATCAGGAGGAAGGGTCGACAAAATAAAACCCGGGATAACATCCAAATCAGTATAAATTTCACACAATGGTGATATCATCAAAGAACTCTCATCCATGTGTACAACAAAATAATCATCCAAAAGTACCCTTCCCGTAAATCATCCACAATAACACTAGGGACATCCTTACTCTCAGGCTCCTCAAATAACTCAGATGCAATTTCAGTGGGTGTAATCGTAGGCTCTAACATAATGGGGATCGTATCCTGGAGAGGGCACTCAATACTAGGGTGATCCGACACAACGCTAGCAGGGCATGTAATAGGCAACAGAATACTCTCACAAATCGGAATGTAATCATCCCATACATCATCTTCTAAATCACTAGGTATTCCCTTAATGTCAGAATCATCAGACTTGTCGGGCACTATCGTACGTGAAGGAATACTCTCACCTAGTTGGTCATCCTCAGGATCAAGAGATACCACATCTACATCAGAATCCTCAGAGGAATCAGTCACTATCTCAAGGGGCTTTGACGTTGAGGCTAAAGGATAAAAAGCTCTAGTAGTAATATCTTTCAAGTCCAAGACATATGACCTATAAGGCATGGTTTCCCTAAAGGTGGTAGTAGGTACACTATGGGTAGGCCGACCTTTGGGGAAAATGATCTAGCGTTAGGTTTATATTCATTACTATAGGAAGGTATGGGACTAGCGCCATAACGATACTCACTCACGTGCTTGGTGTCAGCAGTGCGGAGGTAGGTGGGATCAAATTGATCCGAGAGTAGGCTACGCATTGCCGACCAAGCATGTTTATAACTACCAACACGATGCTTTTCGTTTAGCCAAAATACCTGGGCTTGACCTACTAATCGTTCTCGAGCTACAATAACCTTGTGGTGTTCGTCCCAGTCGTGACAATCACATTCAATTTCTTTTCCCTTAAGCTAGTCTCTAAAAGTTTTGGAACACCCATAACTGTCACAAATGGGTACCTGTCTTCTAGTGTCAGGATAAGCGTGGGGACGGTTGGTATTCCTATAGTATGAAAGAAAGGGTGTGGTGTGTTTAGGCATGGATTTATCATACCAATAGTCTAATTGGGAAGCGTAAACGTCATAGGCCATATCAGTGAGAATCGGAGAGAAAAACTCACCCGGATCTGGTGCACATGTAATGAATAAAAGAACTCTGATCCTATATAAATTGCAACAGATGGATTTGTTCCCTCTATCTAACTTAGGTAATAAATATATGATTTTGATTTTCTTGCTGCAAATATTGTGAAGATTATTAAAAAAAATGTTTTGATTTTTTTTGCAGAAAAATAACAATTTAGGCTGCTATTGGCAGACCAGGAATTTTTTTTTGTAATTTTTTGACAAATAAACTTGCTAGACAAGTGCGTGTTGTCGTACTAATAAAAGGGGAGGGTGCCAATTAGGAAATTGACGTGAACCTCCCTCTAATAACAAATTGATGCAGGACAATTGTTTTGACGGATTAAAATTCGTGTTCTTAGGTTCGGTATTTAAAATAAATATGTAGCGAACTGTTTCTCTAATTAACACTATCGATTACTCAAGCAATTAATGACATAATTTTCAACATTAAACAATGCAAAGGGATGCTACTCCTTTTATAGATTGAACAAGGGCTAAAGGCCAATGTTCGCTCAAGCAAATAGGACCTACCCGACCCGGACAATTAACAATTCAAAATAAAATTATACGCAAACATTCACAATTCCAATAAGAGAAGATCCGGACTAAAATAGCGATTTAAAATTAAGTCCAAACCACTCCCAAAAAGTTAATTAATATGAGAGTATACCAAATCACTTGAACTCAAGGGGAAATCAAGGGTGACGAACACGATTTCTTCTAGTGTTCACGAGATCTACCCGCTCCAATTTATAAAAAAATATTCGGACAATTAATGCTTAAAATTTAGATTTTAATAAACACGATTTAAATATAAATCAGGATAATTAACTAGCCTTCTATTCCACCAAATCTCACAATTTTTTAGAAGAACACACAAGAGAAAGTATAGAAGATCGTTACCCAAATCCCAAGAAAAATCCGTCCACAAGATGAGTGGAGGAATCGCACACAACAGTGGTTGAATCTACCTCCACGTAAGTCCACGGTTCTTCTCCAGACGATGAAATCGCAAGCCGTTCTTCCTTTTTCCAAAACCTAGAAGAGGGAGATCCTTGAAAAGCCAATATATATTGGGAGGAGAGAGAAAAGGTGGTGAGAATAATTTACTCAAGATAATGGGGGGGCAGCTAGGGAGAGATGTGGGTGGCCGACGATTTTGTGAGAGGGGGCTGCTCAGTTTCTTTGGAGGGAGAGAGGGCTCGGGTTGGTGGGGATGGTGGCCGACTTATGAAAGGGAGGGAGAGGAGGTGGCAGTTTTGGAGGGGGCCGAAATAGAGAGAGGGGACAAGAGGGGGCCAGAATAAGGAGAGGGATGAAGGTGGCCGAATAAAATAGAGAGGGAGAAGGGGGGAGGAGGAGAAGGTGGCCGAAAATCCAAAGGGGAGAGGGGGAGAGAGGGGGTGGCCGGCGGACAAAAGAGGGAAAGAGGAAAGGAGGAGCCGAATTTTGTCAAGAGGGAGAAAGGAGAGAATAAGGGGGAAACCAAATTTAGGTTTTCAATTTCCTTTCATTCTTCTTCATTATTAAATCCTACAACAACATGGACTTAAATAGCCTACACCACTAAATCTCCACCCTTCAAATGATATAAACTCATGATGGTTATATGCACTCATCATAATACATGAAATAAAAAAAATATAATGATTAAATGCTTGGAAATAAAAATGCTTAAATTAAAAAATTGCATTTAATAGAAATTTCTAAAAATAATAATTTATAAAATATATAATTATAATTATTTAATTTATAATTATATATTTTATTTAATGGCGGAGGCAGACGTCGAGCAAAACATATAGCGACGTTGGCGAAGAAATGTCGTGGTATAATTTCATTTTCGAGCTTGCGACATTGATCATCCCAATCCACGAACTCTCTATGATGGCGATCAACGACCACATCAGCATTTTCACAATCACACCCCCGTTCGACTGGTCAATTTGCGGACAAACTGACACAGTGGAAGCAGTGGAGTGCCCATGTGTAATTCACACTAAGTATGTCCTGTCGTTACCCTATGTTTCGCCAACCTGACCTTAGGTTTGTACCTTTATGTGTAGATTCCGACAAATGTAGAGCCAGTAGTGGGCACTCCTATCCCTTCCGTCCCTACCCAGTACCAGCAGCTTGAGTTGGGACAGACACATACGACGATCTTAGACTCCTTTAAGTCTTAACAGGCCCCTGTACAGAAACAAGCCCTGAGCTCTGACTGGTTGAGCACCTTTCGAGCCCACTCCCCACCTGCTTTTCTTGGGATGGAGTCGGCTGCTCATACAGAAGAGTGGCTTGACACTGTGCAAGAATTAATGGCTAGAATCAGACGTCCAACCAATATGGCCGTGAACTAAGCAGTGTCACTCTTGGAACTGCATGTGAAGAGGTGGTGGAAGTCCCTCATGGGTTCCACCTTCCAAGGACGAGTACACATGGAGATTAGTTGGGATGAGTTTTATGGAGCTTTCTTGGAGAACTTCATTCCCTCGACTGCTCGAGACAAACTTGAAGAAAGATTCCTGCAGCTGAAACAAGGATCCAGGTAAATTACAGAATATCAACAGGAGTTTCAGCATCTTACTAGATTTGCTGATTCCTACGAGTTGGATGACCGAGGCTATGCAAAACGATTCTAAAAGGCTTGTGAGATCCCCTGAGGTAAGCCCTTTTGTTTATAGCGGACTAGAGTTTGGATGAGATCATCAATATGGTGAAAAGGCTGGAGGCGGATCACTTGGGAAGTGGTAAGAGACCAGCCGAGGGGGTAATGGAAGCAGGCACCAGTTATAAAAGAAGGCAGGATAACAGAGGAAGAGGAAATAATAAAGGCAGAGGTCGCTTCAACCAGAATTTCAGAATGGAGCATCCGGCCCCGCAGCCAGTACTACCTCTACCGCAATAACTATACCTGTGGTGTAGGGAGCAACATGAGTGAGTTTGCTTCCAGTGTAATTAGTTGGGCTACATCCGATGCTTTTTCCCAAAACTAGCTAGAGATGCTCCCCCTCCCCTTTCCCTGGTAGTCCCATGAGGATGGGGACATGTGCATGGTGGCGACGAGGACCATGAGGAAGGAATCTTGGACATGCTTGAGAGCAGATGTTTGTGTTGGATATGGCGCAGGAGCGGAATCCTCAGGATGTGATCGCAGGTATGTCGTGATTTGGTTAATATATTATAAGCATTTCTCTTCAGTTGCCTATGATATGCTAGGAGGCTAGCTTGATTCTTTAAAATTGATACAATGACACCACAACGGTTAGTGGGAAACCATCTCATACACTGTTTAATACCTATGACACCCATTCGTTCGTTTCGGTGAACTTTGTTAAAGACTTAGAAGGAGTGCAATACTTCACCGGTACCACTCGGAGAGTACGCCTTCTGGATGGCTCCGAGATGACCTCGTCCACCAAGTATGACTTCAAAGTATGTATTGGAGGAAAGATCTTTGAAACCCCTGCAACGGTATGAGAATACCAGAATTTGACCATATTTTGGGCATGTCGTGGCTGGATTGGCACCACGCCAAGATAGATTGTGCGGTAATGCAAATCATCTTGAGGCATGGAGACTCAGAGGTCATTATCCAAGCTATCAAATTCGCACCTCTTATGTTATTGTTTTCGATTTAGGCCCTTACGACCCATTTGGGAGGGGACGAAGTATATATGAAATATTTTAAAAAAAAAGAGATGGAGTCAAGCATGAAAGTTGTATGGGTAGTGCGGGACTTCCCTGAGGTATTTATTGAGAATTTGCAAGGATTACCCCCAAATAGAGAGGTGGACTTTGGAATTAAGTTGGTACCGGGTGCCAATCCCATCTCTCGGACCCCTTACAGAATGGCCCCAAAGAAACTCACCAAGTTTAGAGTTCAGTTGCAAGAATTAGTTGAGTCTGTGTTTGTTCGTCCCAGTTCATCGCCTTGGAGTTCCCTTGTTCTATTCATTAATAAGAAGGACAGAACATTATGATTGTGCGTAGAATATCGGGAACTCAATTGACTGGCAGTGAGAAACACCTATCCCCTACCCTGAATTGATGAGTTAGTCGATCAGCTGATAGAAGCGCATTGGTTTTCCAAACTGGATCTGTGCTCGGGGTATTACTAATTAAGGATACAAGAGGAAGATATCTCGAAGGCAACGTTTAGCTCAAGATATGGTCTGTACGAGTTACGGTGATGTCGTTTTGACTCACAAATTCCCCTTCTGCGTTCATGAGTTTGATGAATCGGGTGTTCGAGCCGTACTTAGATGTCTTCATCATCATCTTCATCGATGATATTTTGGTCTATTCGAAGACAAAAGAAGAGCACGCTGAGCACTTGGCCCTAGTTTTGAAGAAGCTAAAAGAGCCTGTCTTGTTTGCTAGTTCAGCAAATGCGAATTTTGGCTCCAAGAAGTTGCCTTCTTTGTCTTGGTTAGTAGTGGACCCAGCCAAGGTACATGCGGTAGCCGATGTACGGAGCTTCCTCGGACTTGCTGGGTATTATCAAAAGTTTGTGAAAGGGTTCTTGAAGATAGCCCTTCCCCTCACTGCTTTGACGAAGAAAGGTTTGCCGTATGAGTGGACACCCCTATGCGAGGCTGCATTTCAATAGCTGAAAGATAGACTTACCACAACACCCATCCTAGCTCTTCCATCAAGGAAAGAGGGATTTCAAGTTTATACTGATGCTTCCTACCAAGGGATGGGAGCAGTGTTGATGCAACACGGGCATGTGATCGCTTACGCTTCAAGGAAGTTGAAGAAGCATGAAGTTAATTATCCGGTACATGATTTAGATTTGGGGGAAGTGGTGTTCGCCTTAAAGGTTTGGAGGAACTATTTATATGGAGTTCACTGCGAGATCTTTTCAAATCACAAAAATTTGAATTATGTTCATACCCAAAAGGAGTTGAATTTGAGACAATGGTAGTGGCTAGAATTCTTGTGTGATTGTGAGTTTATATTGAACTACCACCCCGAAAAAGCAAACTCCGAAACTCTATAGCAGATGCGTTGAGCAGAAAGGTACCGAAGTCAAGCCCTGAATGTCAGTTGATGAGTATGGAACTAGCTCGAATGATCGAGGAGATGGAGATCACGTTGGTGTATAAGGATCATTCTGAGACATATACTGAGTACTTAACTACTATGAGTATAGTTTGTGATATTCGAGATCGAATTTAGGAAGAGCAAAGGAAGGATGCTACTCTGGCACTTATGATTAAGTCAATTAAAGATTGATCTACCAAAGAGTATACTCTAAAGGACAACCTCATTCATTTCCGTGGAAGACTTTACATTCCCAAGGGCGATAAAATCTGGAAGACATTGTGAGAGAGGCACATTGCTCCAAGTATTCAGTGCATCCCGGGATTTCCAAGATGTACAGTGACTTACGAAAGACCATGTTCTAGCCGGAAATGAAGAGTTCTGTTAAATATTATGTTACACACTGTGAGGCATGCCAAAAGTTGAAGGTGGAGTGCAAGAGCTCTAGAGGATTATTACAGTCATTACCCATTCCAAAGTGGAAGTTTAAAGGTATTTCCATGGATTTTGTTCATGGCCTTCCCTGATCACGATCAGGGAACGATTCAATTTGGGTAATTGTAGATTGCTTGACTAAGGTTGCCCGATTCATACCAATGAAGAAGGAGTCGCATGTTGATATTGTTGGTACCCTAGTTTGGATTTGTGTTAAGTCTTCTCAATTAGTTTCTTGACCCAAGATTTATCTATGGTCAAAGGTTAGTTGTTAGGTTAGAATTCCTCAGTTGTAGAGTTGTTACTTTTCCAGTAAAATCTGGCTAAGTTAGTTCTTGGTTCGACTATAGTCGAACGGCGCTCGACTATCGTCTATCAACTGTTCGACGATCGTATAATAGTTGGTCGACTTTCGTCAGTCAGCAGATCATCGATCTCTGAGTTAGTTCAACTCTTGTTAGCTCGACGATCTGTGGTCTCTGCCTCGTCGATCATCGAACCCTGCTCGACTTCTTTTGACCAGACAGATTTCTTGATAGTTTAACTATTTGATAGTTCGACTATCTATTCTGTTGTGATAGTTCGACTATCTGCTCTGATAGTTCGACTATCTGTTCTGTTGTGATAGTTCGACTATCTGCTCTGATAGTTTGACTATCTGTTCTGTTATGATAGTTCGACTATCTATTTGATAGTTCGACTATCTTCTCTGTGTTGATAGTTCGACTATCTGTTTGATGGTTCGAATATCTTTTTGATAGCTCGACTATCTGCTTTGATAGTTCGACTATCTGTTTCGTTCGACTATCTGTTATGATAGTTCGACGATCTCTGTGGTTCGTTCGACGATCTCGGTGGATCGTTCGACGATCTTTTGTCTGCTATTAGTAATTTTGTACTCCTTCTCTTCTGTGATTTATTTCCTATTTATTTGGCATATTTTATTAAAGATTATTTCATTGATTTTATGCTGACATTTCAAGGCAATCTTTGCCCTATTCTTTATGCATAAGTCAAGTTCTTTCTGACAAAAGTCTTTTGTCTTATTAGTTGAAATATCTTTCTGCTTTATCTGCCATGCTGTCCTTTATAGCCGTTAGACTCAAAAGTCTTCTCTGGCCGTAAAGAGTTTGTTCTGATGTGACTTTCTCTAGTATTCTTTTACCAGATTGGATATGCAGCTTCTTAGAAAGCTTTATCCCTTTATAGGATGCCTGTCTGCAGGATATATTTTTGTATTGTGCTATTTGCAGTCCAGATTGCAGATCTCAGAAGAAGACAAAGTTCAAATAAAGATTAGAGCCATTACAGAGGCTAATATATAAAGAGTTCTTTTGAAAAAAAGAAAAAGACTGGTTCACACACATACACAGACATATACTGTTGTTCATATACAGATTCAAAACAAGAAGAACAGCTCTCAGATTCTTTCACATTCAACTGAGAAGATCCACTCTCTTCAGCATTCTTCTTCAACCCTGAGTTCATCCTGCTTCCAGGAACATTCACACTCAGAGCCTCTAGAAGAAGATGAAGAAGAAAGAAAAGCTTATTGAAGAAGAACAATCATTCTACATCAAGAGTCTTCTTCAAGCTGCTCCTTCAAGAACTTCAAGACAGCTCTCTGCCAAGAGTTCAGAAGAGATCCTGCACCCTGAAGCAAGGCTTTCTTCCGGGATATTCTCTAAGCCAGGGGGAGCCTTGATTCCTTAGAGCTCTTTAGCTCTGTGCAATCCACTAGCTTCTCTTATATTGTTTTAACAATAGAGAAGACACTCTAACTCTCTCTTAACCTCATATAAAAGGGTTATTACTCCCTTCAAAAGTGAACCTCGGTGGCAGGGCACCTTAGCAAAAACCTATGTTGGATTTTGAGCTCCTGATCAAAAGCTCAAAGGGTCTACTTGATCTACCATAACCAGATCATTTGGTGGCAGGGCACCTGAACAAAAACCTGTAGTGGATTCCTACCAGGGTGGTAGAAGAGTGGATGTACCTATTTTATAGGGAACCACTATAAACTTCTTGTGTTGTCTGTGTTGCTTACTTTAATTATTGCACTGTGGCTGTGAGTAGAATTAACTAGGACTGCTAGTTGCTGTGATAGGACTAAAGCTGAAACTGTAATTATAGTTAGCTTTCTCTTGTGCACCACTTTGTGTTAGGCTCTAGGGTTTCAAGTATCTATAAACTCATTCCGCAAATAAACTCTAAGGGAGTTGAGTAGATAGTCATATTTTTGAATACTAAATTCACCCCCCTCTAGAGTTGTATCTATCCTCACTTTCAATTTGTATCAGAGGGAGGTTGTCTGACTGTACAGGCTAACACCTGAGTCACAAGATCTTGATAGATACCAAGATTATAGATTTTCACTTCATGGCTGAGTATAAGGATTACTCTAGCACCAGACCTCCAGTTTGCAACTTAGCTAAGTTTAGCATCTAGAAGACAAGAGTCAAGTTATATATGAACTCTATTGATGAATATATTTTTTCTTCTATTTTGACAGGGCCGCCAACACCACCTGCTGCAGCCACTGCTACAACATCAACAAATCTCAGTGCAGTGCCACCTTCAGACTACAATGATGCATACAAGAAGTCCAAGATAGCTGATGCTAAAGCAATGAATATTCTGGCTCAGACTATGTCTGATGAAACATTCCAGAAAGTGGCTGATTGTACTTCTGCAAAAGCCATATGGGACTCACTGAACCAGATTATAGCTGGTTTAGCTGATGAAAGGAAGGACAGAAGGTCCAACCTTATATCTCAATATGAAAACTTCAAGAAGACTGAAGCTGAATCAATTGAAGAAATGTACACCAGGCTCAGCTCTATCATCAATGAGCTGAGAACTCTTGATAAGGAGATAACATTGACAGAGGTCAATGATAAGATACTAATGTGCTTCCCCAGCACATGGGATCTCAGGATCTGGCCTATCAAGGAGGCCAGAAGTACAACTGATATCTCAACTGAAGCCCTCCTCGGCAAGCTGAAATCTTTTGAGCAAGTTCAAAAGACCAGGGAAGCGGAGGCTGAAGCCAAGATTCCAACTCCAACAAGGAAAGGGCAAACTCTTACTCTCAAAGCTGCTGATGCTTCTGAAGGAAGCCAATCCAATGAGGAACTGATGGCGCTCTTTGCCAAAAAATTTCTCAAGATGGGCAGAAAGGAATTCAGAAAGAAGTCTTCAAGATATGAAGACAAGCCAAGGTATGACAGATCACCTGCTAAAGAAATTATCTGTTATGGTTGCAGGAAACCTGGACACATCCTACCTGAGTGTCCAAAGGAAAAGAACAAAGAGAAGAGAAAAGATAAAGAACATCAGAAGAAGCACTCCAAGTCCTCCTCCTACAAAAATAAGAAGAAGGAGAAAAGATTTGTTGCTGAAATCTGGAGTGATTCAGATGAGGAATCTTCCTCCTGAAGCTCCAGTGAAGATGAGGAAGAGAAAAAGGCAAAAGAAATTTGTCTTATGGCAATTGATGCCTGCAGCAATCATTCAGCTGCAGAGAGTTCTGATGAAGAGGAAATGCCAACTTAAGACCAGGTATTATCTTCTTATGATTTCACTTCTACTGAATTTAAAATTAAATTTAAATCTCTCTGCTTAGATTTAATTAGCTCAGAAAAGGAAATTAAGGAGCTTAGAAATAGAATAACAGAATCAGAATCTATTTCTATTGAAAATGCTAGGCTAGAAGCTGAACTCACTAAATCTAGTGAAGAAATAAAATTTCTTAAAACTGAACTAGCAAAGTCTAAAAGATTAGAAGAATCTTTAAATGGTAGAAGTCTTAAGCTACTAGAAATTACTAGCATGTCAAATACTAGGACAGGTAATAATAAGCTAGGCTTAGGAGCTTCACCAAGTGAACCCCCCTTGGTTCTTAAAAATCATCTTTCAACTCCAGTAAACTTTATTTCAGCTGATGGAATAAAGAATACTGAGCAAGTAAATCTAGTTAACAAAGACTTAAATAAAGCTAAGAGAGAAAAGAGAAAGCAAAATTTAAGGAAATACAAAAGTCGTCGAACGCTGCTCGACGATCGAAGGCTCAATGGTCGAACGATGCTCGATGATCTGAGCATCGATCGTCGAACGCTGATCGACGATCTCAATATGATTTTCAAAATAATCACCTGAACCTTAAAAATCCTAATGTAAATAGAAATACTAGGTTTATTGACCCATCAACTGCATGGAGTATTCCACCTAGGAGATCCTATCCCTTAGGATATAAACCTCAGCCTACTTATTTTTTTATTTCAAGCTTTCTTTATGTAAAGAATAATGGACCCAAGGTTGTCTGGGTCCACAATGTCTAACTGTTTGATTTTCAGGTGAAGACCTATCCAATTACTAAAGACAAATGGTATTTGGATAGTGGTTGTTCCAAACACATGACAGGAAACAAAGATACTCTGTCAAAATTCAAGGCCAAGCTTGGACCAAAGGTGATCTTTGGGGATTCCAGCTGTGGTCAAACTTAAGGATATGGTAGGATTACCATTGGAGCAGTAACATTCAAAAGGGTTGCATATGTAACTGGACTGAAGCACAACCTAATCTCAGAAAGCCAGTTATGTGATGCAGGTTATCAGGTATCTTTCACTAACACTTTCTGTAATATTACTTTAAATAGTAATGTAGTGTTAGTAGGCATTAGACATGGTAATGTTTATTTAGTAGATTTTAACTCAACTCAATCTGAAATCTGCCTGTTTAATAAAGTAACAAATAATAACACCTTATGGAATAGGAGGCTTAGCCTTGTTAAACTCAAGAACATATCTAGGTTATCTAAATACAACCTTGTTAGAGGTTTACCATCTTGCCCCTATAAGAAGGAGAGCCTATGCAAGACCTGTCAATTAGGCAAGCAAACCAAAAATTCCATTAAATCTGTAAATAAAAGGTATTCACCTAGAATCCTGTATTTATTACATTTGGACCATTTTGGCCCAATAAATGTACAGAGTCTAGGAGGGAAGTATTACACTTTAGTAATTGTAGATGACTTCTCTAGGTTCACTTGGGTGTTCTTTTTGAGAACTAAGGATAATAACTTCAAAGTTCTTACAGACTTTCTGTTATGTGTGCAGACTGAGTATTCTACTCATGTGGCCTTGATTAGAAGTGATCATGGAACTGAGTTTGATTCTCTTCTCATGCAAGAATTCTGTGAGAAAGAAGGTATCAAACATAGCTTCTCTGCTCCTAGAACTCCCCAACAAAATTGGGTAGTGGAAAAGAAGAATAGAACCCTGATTGAAGCTGCTGGAACATTATTGGCACATGCTAACATACCTCTCTCTTATTGGGCAAAAGCTGTTAGCACAGCTAATTATGTCTTGAACAGATGTCTTATACACAAACTTAAGAGTAAAACTCCTTATGAATTACTTAAAGGAAAGAAACCTAAAATTAATTATTTTAGAGTCTTTGGTTGTGTAGTGTATATTCACAATAACAACAAAGAATACCTTAGAAAGTTTGAAGCAAAAGCTTCAATGGGAATTTTTCTTGGATATTCCCAAGTAAGCAAAGCTTATAGGGTCTTTAACAAATCAACATCTAAAATAGAGGAGTCTGTGCATGTTTCCTTTGATGAGTCTGAAAGTGAGGGGATAAGTTGTAAACTACTCTAGAGGGAGGGTGAATAGAGTATTCAAATTTTATGAACAACTAGTCAGCTCCCTTGGAGTTTATTTGCGGAATAAATAGTCTGATACTTGAACCCTAAGAGCCTAACACAGTGACGTGCACAAGTGAGAGGGTTAACTGAAATTTCAGTTTAACTCTAAACCTATCACAGCAACTAGTAATCCTAGGTTGTTCTATCACAGCCACAGTATAAACAATTAAACAAAAACAGCCAGAGAGACACAGGATATATAGTGGTTCCCTCTTAATAGGTACTCCACTCTTCTACCACCCTGGTAGGAATCCACTACAGGTTTTTGCTAAGGTGCCCTGCCACCAATGATCTGATTCAGGTAGATCAAACAGACCCTTTGAGCTTTTGATAAGGATGCTCAACCACAGGTTGTTGATAAGGTGCCCTGTCACCAATGTTCACTTTTGAAGAGGTGTGAAAACTCTTTTACAAAGGGGTTGAGAGGGTTAGATTGTCTTCTCTGTTGTTAATACAGATTAGAGAAGACTTGTGGATTCTCTAAAGAATCAAAGTCTCCCCCTGGCTCAGTGGAAGTCCAGGGAAAGCCTTTGCTTCAGGATGAAGGAGTTTCAGATATACTGAAACTAAATCCTCAGAGATCTGTAGACTGATTTTTATCAGGTCTTCAGATTCTGGAGCACGTGAAGCAGATCTGGAGCTCTTTCTGAAGTCTTGAAAGCTCTAAGCAAATGCTCAGGAGACTTGTGAATGAAAGAAATTTCTTTGGACTTTTGCTTCAGGAGAGCTTTTCTTCTTCGTTTTGTGAGATGGTGAAGAGTTGCTCTAGCGATGCTTGAGAGAAAGCAGCGCTTGGAAGAAAAGTCTCTCTGTATCTGTGTCTTCTTCTTTTTCTGAGAAAAGAATCTCTCTTAAATATGTCTTCTCATTTTTTTCTTTTGGAACGGCTCTATTGATTTGAATACTCGAGCCCTGCGACAGATTATCTCAAAATAGAATATAGCAATAGGAATAGAATGACCTATTAGCTTACTGTCAGTCCCAATAAGGAAATAAATGAATAGGAAAATATCTCAGCATAAAGACTTATCATTCTTGGAAATAGCATACACCTCCAACGGCTAGAATACAGCCTGGCAATATAGTTTGTATAATAAGACAAAAATGCTTTATCAAAATACGAAATCCCGTAATTTATGCTTAATATATTTGGTAAGTAATTCATTTGAATTTAAGCCATAAATTAGCAAAAACATTCTTCAGAAAATCTTTCTAACCACACGCTAAAACACTTGGAAATAAACCAAGGAATAAAATGAGTGCAAATGATAAAGGCAGACAGAAATCGTCGACCAGGAGTTCGATGATCGTCGACCAAGCTAACAGAACGTCGACAGAAAGCAGAAATCTGTCGACACAGAAATCGTCGACCAGACATCGTCGACCAGCTCAAGATATCGTCGACGACTAAGGCAAAAGATCTGTCGAGACAGAAATCGTGAAGCAAGAATACGATCGTGGAACTGCTGATGGCAGATCGTCGACCAACCTTCAGAGCATAATAAACTTGCTCTGAGATTGTCGACCATCGGTCGACGATAATTGTCTTGACTTCAACGATTCAATAGCCCTGCTATCGTCGACCAATGATCGACGATCGCGAGGCCTCGTTCGACGATGGTCGAACGGAAAAAGCCTTAACCAAAAAACAATATCTAGAACATCTAGCCTAAGCTCTAGGTCAGTTATAAACTGTCCTAGGGAAATTGAACAAGGCCTAATCATGATCATATATAGTTATATGGATCAAGAGGGGCCGGAAAGGGATTACATAAGCCAAATCACATCCAGGGTACCAACAATCTCCCCCTATTTGGGTTATGTTATCCAATCCGATCTAAAACTAAAGCACACACTATCAAAAGCAGAAATTAACCAAACATTTAAGTCACAGGCAATCCAAAAAAAACATAAAAGCATAAATCAGCAGAACTGTAAAGTATCAAGCAGATTTATCAGAGGTTTTGGCATCAGATGAGTTCTTAGGGATTACAGCTGGTTTGAAAATAATTTCTCTGTTTGGATTTGCTGCTTGCCTTTTGGATAGCATTAGATCATGTTCACCAATAATTTTCTTTTCAGCATAGCTTGGCAAAACTGCTGCAGGGTGCAACTTCATGTATTCTTCAGAATTAAAAGTTTCAGAGTTGACTTGTATTTTGCTGAGTTCCTTTTCTCTGAATTTAGACATAGTTGTATATGCTGTAGGGTCTAGACCTTGAGCTTTGGCTCTCTCCATCATGCTTAGAGCAATAGATTCCTTAAATCTTGCCATAGAGGCAATTCTTTCAGTTTCAGTCATGTCTGATGGAGAGGGTGGTCTGTTAGTATCAGCTTGGGCTGCAATCTCCATGTTCCTTTGAAGAGCTGTGGGTAATTTTCTTGAGTCAAGAGGAATCTGTGCAGCCTTCTTAGGATCAGTTTCAGCATATAGAGATCTGGGAGGTGCAAGTTCAATGAACTTCTTGTGGGATTTCTCTGAATAGACCACTCTTTTTTCTTTCATTTCCTTTATTTGTTCCATGGGAACATTTTCATTTCTTTTTCTTCCTTGTCCTGATACATCTTGGCATCCCTGGCTTTGGTTACTCCTTCTCTGGTAAGACTTAAAGGTGTTGGATCTTGCTGATTTTGCAGATGGAGCAGAAGAGAGACTTCTAGAGGCTCCAGCACCAGGAGGTGGAGGAGGACCTCTGGGGGGGGAATTTCTGAATAGGAGTGTCATATCTTTTTGTTCTCTTTTTCTCTCTTGCCTGATTCTTTGAAAGCCTCATCAGGGTCGAAATTCTTTGCTCTTGGGATCAATTCCCTTCAGAATGAAATAGGGAACATCCTTGTCTGGATTGGCAGTAGGAGGAGCAGATGTTTTCCTTTTCTTGGATACAGCCTTTTTCCTTTTCTGGGAGCTATCAGAATCCTCAGAGTCATCATCATCAGAGGAGTGAGATGAGGTTCTGCCAGCATAATCATCAAAGTCTAGGTTTGAGATATCCTTGGCAGTTATAGCATGTTCAGCCTTCTGCTTCTCTCTATCTTCTCTTTCTCTTGCTTCCTCAATGGCATCTTGCTCAAGGAGGGCATCAAGATCAACATTTGGAGTGCTCTTCCAGAGTTCTGATTTAGGATACAAGTTAGGAACTATCCTGGGGACCAGTTCTGCAGTAGAAGGAATGGATAGAGGATAGGTAAGGATAGGAGGAGAAAAGATGACAATATCTGCAGGGGCAGATGCTTTTTCTAGAGAGATGGCTAGGGAATCCAGATGATAATTAGCCAACCCTTCAATGTACTCAGAGGCAATATTCTCAGCCACAACGGCTATAAATTGTTCTAGGTTTAGAGTACCTGAGCTTGATTCCTTTTCAGTCATCTTGGAGGCTTTTTCTGGTAAATCTAGCACAGCCTCAGCTTCTTCAGCAGCAGCAGCAGCAGTGTTGATTGTGCCTGCATATAAAGAAAGATAGGTTAACAACCAAGTGGGAATAAAATATTCCCCCCAAGGTGAACAGCAACAGGTAATTGATAGAGTTACCTGAAGATCTACATAGGATACCACTTTGCATCTAGAAAGGAGGTTATAATTCCTACTAGATGTTTAGCGACATCAGGGATAGACACCTCTGCAAGGCACACGAGGAGTGCTATACAGGAAAAGAAGAGAGAGTCCTTGATCAAGGGGTCATCAAGGTACTCAGGTCTATAAGAGACCATTTTCTCTTGAAAAGAAGGAACAAGAGGAGTAGATGTGAGTGAGGACTCACAGTTTAGGTTAAGATAGGATTCCAAATCTTCAATGGAATTTGCAGCATCATCTTGCAATACTGATGCAGGATCATCAGCAGCTGAGATGGGATAGGAAGGAATAAGAAATTAACTCCAAGTTGGAGTGAATTAATTAAAAACTTAAATAAAACTATACCATCTGGTTGAGCAGTAGCATTCTCAAGTTGTTGAACCACTACTTCTGAGTCAGTAGTGTTTATTGAAACTTTTTCACACAAGTCCATGAGGACTTCCTCATTATTTTTCTCTGGGAGATCTTCATCAGAGGCTAGATTCACTAGGGAGTGAATGTCTTTGTTAGATAAAGATATCAATTTAAAATCCTGATTATAACCTTTAGAGGAAGTGTTTTTACCTTCTGATTGCACTAGATCTTTCATTAGAAACTCTTTCTCTGGAAACTCTTGATGTTCTTCTACAATTGCTGTGAGGGGAAGAGAAGAGTTGTCCTGAAGGGCCAAGGCATCACCTGAGACCACTTCAACAGACATCTCCCCCTGCATGACTTCAGTGGGGACTGGAGTCATGCATCTTACTGAAGAGGGCTCAGCAGAGGGTGGAAATGATTTGATGGCTTCAGTAAGGGCTTTGATGGATGCAATGAGAGGGGCATTGGCAGCCTCAATCATTTTTTGTATGGATGGAGTGATGAGCTCTACAATTTGTGCAAGCAATTCAGGGGTTATCTGAAATGCTGAGGATGTAGAGGTGGATGGAATGGAAGCAGTATGATCTACCACATGATCAAATGAATCATGTGGAGATGGGTGAACATCAGCATGAGTGTGGGATTCATGTTGAGATAAGTGTGTGAGGATGGTAGCAGTGACCATGTCAACACTGGCTGCGGCTGCCAGATGTTGTGGTATGGGTGACTGGGGTGGAGATGCATGTAAGATGGAAGATGCATGTTGTGGTGGCACTGCAGATTGTGTGGAGGGTAATGCAGGAGATGAGGATGCAGGGGTAAAGAGGGATGATGAAGGGATTGCTGAGCCTTCCCCAGCAAGCTGGAGAGTGGCTAAATCAGCCCTTGTGTCTGATGGAGGGTTAGGATCAACCCTGGCTGACTTCTTGATAACTCTCTGAGATTTCTTGAACAGAGAGGGGTCCAACCTCTTGCTGACGTTGACTGCGGAGGGTGCAGAAACAAGCAGCAGGGGTGCTTTCACATATAGAAACACACCCAACACCCTGGCAAGGTTTACTTCTTTCTGATTGTTCTTTCTCCTTATTAGTTCAAACAGAACTTTTCCCCAGGCAATCTGCGTCTTATTCACCAACACTGACATTAAGGCAAATTGTTGCCTGTTGATGTTGTCGTGAGCAGAGTGCTTTCCCAAAACGACCTTGCCTACCAGGTCTGCCAGAAACTTGTACTCTGGAGACAGGTTTATTTTCAGCAGCTTAGCTGGAATACCCTCAGCATGGCCCATCACGGTTAGCATGCGGCCATATTCCTCTGAGTTTTGCTCATAGTCCTCAGTTCCGGTTGGTAGACCAAACAACTCAGTCAGAACTTCAGGAGTCAGGATGACCTCCTCTCCATTTATCTTTCCAGTCATCGCTTCGTCGGTGGAGGACGAGGTATATACCCATTCTCGAATCTCTGGTATATGAATCTTTGGTGAGAATGACATAAATTTCTTTAGCCCTTGATCTTCACACAGCTGCAGAATGTCTTGGATGGGTTGATCACATCGACTGAAAGAATCGAAGTCGACACAGAAGCCAGTGTCGAACTTCATTCCGAAGAGAACTGCAGAAGGAATCGCCATTAGATTGAAGAGAGAATGACGAATCGAGATGCAAGGCAGGGGAGAAGAGAATCGCGCGGGATTAGAGTTCGAGAGCGAATTCTAAGCCAGAAGATGGAATATTAAAAGACGGAGCGGAAGGACGACGATCTCCAGACCTAAATCGACTATCAGATATAAATCTGCGATCGCCGATCCGGAATAAAATCGGTCGTCGAACAATGACCGACGATAGTCAATATTTGACTAATCGATAAACATTGACCTACTACAAGCAATCACCACGATCGTCGATCAATATATGTTGGTCGACGATTCTCCACACAGCACAGAAAATCTGTCGTCGACCATTGGTCGACGATAGATACCTAAGGAGAGATCGTTGATCAGTTGATCGACGATTTCTGCCTTACTACCAAACGGGCTGTCGTCGACTGTTGGTCGACGATAGTCCTGACCTGGTCGAAGATCGTCGAGCTCTCGTTCGACGATTTCAGACAGAAAACAAATCTATCCAAATTTTCACTACTCTGAACCATTAATCATACCAAGCTGGTTCAGGAAGAACAAATGCCTTTGTTCATCAAGGGGCTTAGTGAAAATATCTCCTCTCTGCAAGTCTGTGGATATAAATTCCATTGCTATCTTATTTTTTTCCACATTATCTCTCAGAAAATGATGTCTAATCTCAATGTGCTTGGTCCTGGAATGGTGCACAGGATTTTGAGCAATTGATATTGCACTGGTACTGTCACACAGAATTTTTGTTTTTGAGTGTGTGTACCCATAATCCACTAGCTGATTTTGAATCCACAGGATCTGTGAACAACAACTAGCCGCTGCTATATACTCAGCCTCAGCAGTTGAAGTAGACACAGATGCCTGTTTCTTACAAAACCAAGAGACAAGTCTCTCTCCCAGGAACTGACAGGTCCCTGAGGTGCTTTTCCTGTCAACTCTACAACCAGCATAATCAGCATCTGAATATCCAATTAATTCAAATCCAGACTCAGCTGGGTACCACAGTCCTAAGTTAGGGCATCCCTTAAGGTATCTCAAGATCCTCTTGAGAAGAGTTAAGTGAGATTCCTTTGGGTTGACCTGAAACCTAGCACATAGGCATGTAGCAAACATTATGTCAGGCCTACTTGCAGTCAAATACAGCAGGGAACCAACAATGGCTCTAAAGTTCTTTTGATCAACAGACTTGCCATTGACATCAGAATCAATAACTGCATTTGAGGCCATAGGTGTGCTCATTGATGAAGCATCAGACATTCCAAATCTTTTAACCAGCTCTCTGGCATATTTTGATTGAGAAATGAAGATACCATCATCACACTGTTTCACTTGGAGACCAAGGAAATAGGATAACTCACCCATGCTGCTCATCTCAAACTTGGAGTGCATTAGTTCAGAGAACCTCTTGCACAGTTTGGGATCAGTAGAGCCAAATATAATGTCATCTACATAGATTTGAACTAACAGTTGTGAGTCCTTATGATGTCTAATAAATAGGGTTCTATCTACTACACCTCTTACAAACTTGTGTTCTAGAAGGAAATTTGCTAAGGTCTCATACCAAGCTCTAGGAGCTTGCTTAAGTCCATATAGAGCCTTTTGGAGTTTGAACACATGAGTGGGTAAGGTTGATGAAACAAACCCTGGTGGTTGTTCAACAAACACTTCTTCCTTTAAATCTCCATTGAGGAAGGCACTCTTCACATCCTTTGGAAGACCTTAAATTTCTTATAGGCAGCATAGGCTAGGAAAATCCTAATGGCTTCTAGTCTAGCTACATGGGCAAAGGTCTGATCATAATCTATGCCTTCCTCCTGTCTATAGCCTTGAGCTACTAGCCTAGCCTTATTCCTAACTACTATGCCTTGGGCATCAAGCTTGTTTCTAAACACCCACTTGGTGGCTATGATCAGTTGGCCTCTTGGTCTTGGAACCAAAGTCCAAACTTTACATCTTTCAAACTGGTTAAGTTCCTCTTGCATGGCTATAATCCAGTGTGGATCAAGCTCAGCATCTTTAATGGTTAGGGGCTCAACCTGAGAAAGGAAACAAGCAAATATCACATCTTTGTTGAGTTGATGTCTTGTCTGGACTCCTACTGAAATGTCTCCAATCACTTGAGATACAGGGTGATCTCTAAGTGTGACAAGATTAGTAGGTTCAACAATGACCTGATCTTCAACAGTTTCAGGATTTAATTCCTCATGTGGAATTTGATCAACCGTTGGAGCAAGTGCTTTAACTTCAAGAAGTTCTACATCAGATTCAGAATCTGAAGAAGCAACCTGAGGAGTTTGTTGGGGATGATTCTCCTGTGTGAGTCTCAAACCTTCCAAATCCTTACTTACTCCTAGGACTTGCACTGTACTATTAGAGGAAGAGTCCTTCTCCTTATAGTACATGACTGTCTCATCAAAAGAGACGTGTGCAGACTCTTCTATCTTAAGAGAGGATTTATTAAGGACCCTATAGGCTTTGCTTACTTGAGAGTATCCTAGAAAAACTCCCATTGAAGCTTTTGCCTCAAATTTTCTAAGGTATTCTTTGTTATTGTTATGAACAAAAGCAACACAGCCAAATACTCTAAAATAGTCTATTTTAGGTTTCACTTGCTTAAGTAACTCATAGGGAGTCTTACCCTTAAGTTTATGTATCAGACTTCTGTTCAATACATAATTAGCTGTGCTAACTGCTTCAGCCCAAAAGGACAGAGGCATGTTAGCATCTGCCAACAATGTACTTGCAGCTTCAATTAGGGTTCTGTTTTTCCTTTCAACTACCCCATTTTGTTGAGGAGTTCTAGGAGCAGAGAAGCTATGTTTGATACCTTCCTTCTCACAGAATTCTTGCATAAGAAGAGACTCAAACTCAGTACCATGGTCACTTCTGATCAAGGCAATCTGAGTAGAATACTCACTCTGTATACACTTTAGAAAATCTGTAAGAACCTTGAAGTTATCAGCCTTAGTTCTCAAGAAGAATACCCAAGTGAACCTAGAGAAGTCATCTACAATTACTAGAGTGTAAGACTTTCCTCCAAGACTCTGTACGGCAATAGGACCAAATAAATCCAAATGTAGCAAGTACAGAATCCTGGGAGAATCACTTTTATTAACTGATTTAAAGCTATTTCTTGTTTGCTTACCTAATTGACAAGCTTTGCAGAGGCCTTCCTTCTTGTAGGGGCAAGAAGGTAAGCCTCTTACAAGATTGTATTTAGCCAGCCTAGAAATGTTTTTCAAATTTACATGACTAAGTCTCTTATGCCAAAGGGTATTATTACTGGTTACTTCATTAAACAAGCATATTTCAGATTTGGATGAGTTAAAATCTACAACATAAACATTACTAATTCTAATACCTACTAACACAACAGTATTATTTAAAGCAATATTACAAGCAGTGTCAGTAAACCATACCTTGTACCCAGCATCACACATTTGGCTTACAGAGATTAGGTTATGCTTTAGTCCTGAGACATAAGCAACCTTCTTGAATGTTACAGCTCCTATGGTGAAGCTGTCATACCCTTCAGTCTGTCCACAGCTGGAATCCCCAAATACAACTTTTGGTCCCAGTTTGGCTATGAACCCTGACAGATTCTTCTTCTTTCCTGTCATATGCTTTGAGCATCCACTATCCAGATACCATTTGTCATGTATGACTGGATAGGTCTTCACCTGCAGAAAGAACAGTTATACATTGTGGACCCAGGTTACCTTGGGTCCAATATTCTTCACAAAAGAAAAACTAGATATAAAAGATCTTGCAGGCTTAGATTTATATCCTAAAGGGTGTGATCTCCTAGGTGGGATAATCCATTCAGTTGAAGGATTAAACGACCTAGGGTAGTGATTGGGATTTGCAATTCTGGAAGTTTGAAATTTATTTTCCAGCTTAAGTCCAGATCGTCGATCCACGGTCGACGACTCAAGATGAGATCGTCGATCTCCTGCACCGAAGATATCATACTTGGTGAAGGTGTTCAGCGATCGTCGATGGACGTTCGACGATTGGTTTGACGATCGTCGACCAATGTTCGACGATTTTTGTAAAGCTAGAAATTTTTTCTTCCTGTTCTCTTTCTTAATCTTATTCTGAATTTTCTTATATTTTTCAATTTCCTCAGTATTCTTTATTCCTGATTCAGAAATAAATTTAACTGGAGTGCTAAATCTCTCCTTTGTGAGGAGGATGGGTTCACTAGATGTAGCACCTAAGCCTAGTTTATCATTACCAACCCTAGTGTTTGCTATACTAGTTATTTCAGATAATTTAAGGCTTCTGCCATTTAATTGTTCTTCTAATCTTTTAGATTTAGCTAGTTCTAATTTTAGGAATGTTACTTCTTCTTTTGAGCTTTCTAATTCCTTTTCTAATCTAATTATTTCAGTACTTTCCATGTCTAGTTCCATTATCTTTAATCTAAGTGACTTAATTTCTTTTTCAGACAGTAGTAAATCTAAACATAGAGTTTTAAATTTTAATTTGAACTCAGGAGATGAGAAATCAAATGAGTCGATTACCTGGTCTTCCATAGAGAAATCTTCTTCATTGTCTCCTTCTTCTTCAGAATTCTCTGCAGCTGACAAGGAGCTGCAGGCATCAATAGCCATGAGGCAGACCTCTTTGGCTTTCTTCTCTTCTTCTTCTTCTGAATCACTGGAGCTAGAGGAGCAGGTATCCTCTTCTGTTTCACTCCAGGTAGCAGCCACAAATCCCTTGTCCTTCTTCTTGTATTTGTGTGAGGAGGACTTGGAGTGGTGCTTCCTGTACTCTTTCTCATGTTTCTTCTCCTTGTGTTTCTTCTCTGGACAATCTGGAGCAATGTGTCCAGGCTTGCTGCAAACATAACAGATGATTTCTTTAGATGGAGTTTTGTCATACCTTGGTTTGTCCTCATACTTGGAGAACTTCTTTCTGAGGTCTCTTCTTCCCATGTTGAAGAACCTCTTGGCAATGAGTGCCAGTAACTCCTCATTTGATTGACTTCCTTCAGAAGTCTCAGCAGCCTTAAGAGCTAGAGAGTGCTCTTTCTTTGTAGGTGTAGGAGTTTTTACTTCGGTTGCAGCAGCTCTGCTCTTTAAAGTTTGCTCATATGACTTGAGCTTTCCCAACAGAGCTTCTGTGGAAAGTTCCACAGTGTTTCTTCCATCCTTGATGGGCCATATCCTTGAGTCCCAAGAGATGGGAAGGCACATCAGGATCTTGTCATTGACTTCCGACAAAGTTATCTCCTTGTCCAAAGACCTCAGTTCACTTACTATTGAACTGAGTCTTGTGTACATTGTGTCAATGTCTTCAGCATCATCCTTCTTGAAATTTTCATACTGAGAAGTGAGGTTGGATCTCCTGTCCTTCCTCTCATCATCTGAGCCAGCAACTATGTGGTTGAGGGAATCCCATATAGCTTTGGATGAGGTACATTCAGCAAGCTTCTGGAATATTTCATCAGACATTGTCTGAGCTAGGATGTTCATTGCTTTTGCATCAGCTGCTTTTGCCTTCTTGTAGGTTTCATTGTAGTCAGGGGGTGGCACAGCACTGAGATCGGCAGAAGTGGAAGCAGCAGCAGGCCTAGCAGGTGGTCCTGTCAAAATAGAGGAAAAGATATCTTCATCAATAGAATTCATGTATAGTCTTATCCTGGCCTTCCATATGCCAAACTTGGACAAGTTGCATACAGGAGGTCTGGTGCTTGAATAATCCTTAGACTGGGCCATGTGTGAAAGTGTTTGTGAATGGTATCAGGAAACAACTTATCACAGGATCTTTTAACTCAGGTGTTAGCCTGTATGAACAGCCAACCTCCCTCTGATACCAATTGAAAGTGAGGGGATAAGTTGTAAACTACTCTAGAGGGGGGGTGAATAGAGTATTCAAATTTTATGAACAACTAGTCAGCTCCCTTGGAGTTTATTTGCGGAATAAATAGTCTGATACTTGAACCCTAAGAGCCTAACACAGTGACGTGCACAAGTGAGAGGGTTAACTGAAATTTCAGTTTAACTCTAAACCTATCACAGCAACTAGCAATCCTAGGTAGTTCTATCACAGCCACAGTATAAACAATTAAACAAAAACAGCCAGAGAGACACAGGATATATAGTGGTTCCCTCTTAATAGGTACTCCACTCTTCTACCACCCTGGTAGGAATCCACTACAGGTTTTTGCTAAGGTGCCCTGCCACCAATGATCTGATTCAGGTAGATCAAACAGACCCTTTGAGCTTTTGATAAGGATGCTCAACCACAGGTTGTTGATAAGGTGCCCTGTCACCAATGTTCACTTTTGAAGAGGTGTGAAAACTCTTTTACAAAGGGGTTGAGAGGGTTAGATTGTCTTCTCTGTTGTTAATACAGATTAGAGAAGACTTGTGGATTCTCTAAAGAATCAAAGTCTCCCCCTGGCTCAGTGGAAGTCCAGGGAAAGCCTTTGCTTCAGGATGAAGGAGTTTCAGATATACTGAAACTAAATCCTCAGAGATCTGTAGACTGATTTTTATCAGGTCTTCAGATTCTGGAGCACGTGAAGCAGATCTGGAGCTCTTTCTGAAGTCTTGAAAGCTCTAAGCAAATGCTCAGGAGACTTGTGAATGAAAGAAATTTCTTTGGACTTTTGCTTCAGGAGAGCTTTTCTTCTTCGTTTTGTGAGATGGTGAAGAGTTGCTCTAGAGATGCTTGAGAGAAAGCAGTGCTTGGAAGAAAAGTCTCTCTGTATCTGTGTCTTCTTCTTTTTCTGAGAAAAGAATCTCTCTTAAATATGTCTTCTCATTTTTTTCTTTTGGAACGGCTCTATTGATTTGAATACTCGAGCCCTGCGACAGATTATCTCAAAATAGAATATAGCAATAGGAATAGAATGACCTATTAGCTTACTGTCAGTCCCAATAAGGAAATAAATGAATAGGAAAATATCTCAGCATAAAGACTTATCATTCTTGGAAATAGCATACACCGCCAACGGCTAGAATACAGCCTGGCAATATAGTTTGTATAATAAGACAAAAATGCTTTATCAAAATACGAAATCCCGTAATTTATGCTTAATATATTTGGTAAGTAATTCATTTGAATTTAAGCCATAAATTAGCAAAAACATTCTTCAGAAAATCTTTCTAACCACACGCTAAAACACTTGGAAATAAACCAAGGAATAAAATGAGTGCAAATGATAAAGGCAGGCAGAAATCGTCGACCAGGAGTTCGATGATCGTCGACCAAGCTAACAGAACGTCGACAGAAAGCAGAAATCTGTCGACACAGAAATCGTCGACCATACATCGTCGACCAGCTCAAGATATCGTCGACGACTAAGGCAAAAGATCTGTCGAGATAGAAATCGTAAAGCAAGAATACGATCGTGGAACTGCTGATGGTAGATCGTCGACCAACCTTCAGAGCATAATAAACTTGCTCTGAGATCGTCGACCATCGGTCGACGATAATTGTCTTGACTTCAACGATTCAATAGCCCTGCTATCGTCGACCAATAATCGACGATCGCGAGGCCTCGTTCGACGATGGTCGAACGGAAAAAGCCTTAACCAAAAAACAATATCTAGAACATCTAGCCTAAGCTCTAGGTCAGTTATAAACTGTCCTAGGGAAACTGAACAAGGCCTAATCATGATCATATATAGTTATATGGATCAAGAGGGGCCAGAAAGGGATTACATAAGCCAAATCACATCCAGGGTACCAACAGAGTCAAAGATGTTTTACAAGGAGAAGGAAAATTCTCCTTCCTCAAGCTCATTGCAGGTACCTGAGTCATGTAAATATGTCACTCAAGAGATTCTCCCTCTATCAACTCTTCATATCACTGATTCAGACAATAATGAAGACACTGTGGAAGCAGTTGCTGTACCACCAACAGTTGATCCTATTCCTCAAGAGGAATTAATCCAAACTGTTGTTGAAGATCACATCCCACCTACTGATCTTGTCACACTTAGAGATCATCCTACATCTCAAGTGATTGGTGACATATAACCTGGTGTGCAAACAAGACATCAATTAAGACAGGATGTGATGCATGCTTGTTTCCTTTCACAAGTTGAGCCCCTCACCATAAAAGATGCTGAGCTAGATCCCCACTGGATCATTGCTATGCAAGAGGAGCTCAATCAATTTGAAAGATGTAAAGTATGGACTTTGGTTCCAAGACCAAAAGGCCAACTGATCATAGACACTAAGTGGGTGTTCAGAAACAAGTTGGATGCAAATGGAATTATAATAAGGAACAATGCTAGGCTTGTAGCTCAGGGCTACAGACAGGAGGAAGGTATAGATTATGACCAAACCTTTGCCCCTATTGCAAGGCTAGATGCAATAAGAATCTTTCTAGCCTATGCAGCCTATATGAAGTTTAAGGTTTTTTAGATGGATGTCAAGAGTGCATTCCTAAATGGTGAGCTAAAGGAAGAGGTGTTTGTTGAACAACCTCCTGGGTTTGTCTCTTCAACTCAACCCTCATTTGTTTACAAGTTGCAAAAAGCTCTTTATGGACTTAAGCAAGCACCCAGAGCCTGGTATGAGACTCTAGCTTGTTTCCTGTTAGAGCATAACTTTGTTAGGGGAGTAGTTGATAGAACCCTGTTTGTTAAGCATCACAAGGACACCATCCTGTTAGTTCAAGTCTATGTGGATGATATTATTTTTGGTTCCACTGATGCCAAACTATGCAAAAAGTTCTCTGACTTGATGTATTCTAAGTTTGAGATGAGTAGTATGGGTGAGCTATCTTACTTTCTTGGTCTCTAAGTAAAGTAAGATGCTGATTGCATCTTCATCTCCCAATCCAAATATGCCAAGGAATTGGTAAAGAAGTTTGGGATGGCTGATGCTTCAGCAATGCAAACACCCATGGATACTAATGCAGTTATAGATTCTGATTATCAGGGTAAGCCAGTTGATCAGAAAAACTATAGGGTTGTGGTACCCTATAGTTGAATGCATACCCTCATTTGATTCTTCTCAAGAGAATTTTGAGATACTTGAAAGGATGTCCAAATTAAGGACTGTAGTACCCAGCAGAATCAAAATTTGAGTTAATTGGATACTCTGATTCTGACTATGTTGGCTGTAGAGTTGACAGGAAAAGTACCTCAGGAACATGTCAATTCCTGGGAGAGAGATTAGTCTCTTGGTTTTGTAAGAAACAGGCTTTTATCTCAACTTCAACTGCAGAGGCTGAATATATAGTAGCTGCTAGTTGTTGTTCACAGATCCTGTGGATTCAAAATCAACTTTTGGATTATGGGTACACACACAAGAAAACCAAAATCATGTGTGATAGTACCAGTGCTATCTCCATTGCACAAAATCCTGTGCACCACTCTCGGACCAAGCACATTGAGATTTGACATCATTTTCTAAGAGATTGTGTGGAAAAGAACAAGATTAGCCTTGAGTTCATATCCACTAACCTTCAGAGAGGTGATATTTTCACCAAGCTCTTAGGTGAACAGAAGCATCTGTTCTTTTTGCATCAACTAGGCATGGTAAATGGAAAAGACTAAGTGTGACTTCTGCCTTGTTGAAATCTGTTTGAAGATCATCGAATGACATTCGACGATTCGAACAGGTCGAGCCTATCGTCGACCTATGGTTGATGACGGCTTGTGTGCTTGTGAAGACAGAAATAATCGATCGATTGCTCGACTACTCTGCTTTAGGAGATGATCGTCGAACGACCGTTCGACGATCGCTTCCAGTATCTGTTAAAATAGATCGATGATTGCTGTTTTAATATAAAACGATAGTCGACCTAGGTTAATAGATTGTCTTTTAGTAGTCGACAGAGCTCGTCTTTTCGTATTCCGTCTTTCTGCTTGAGCTCTGCCCCGCGCTTTCTGCTCTTCGCTTCTCTCATCTTCTCCGACAAAATCGATGGCGATTGCTCCAGCTCCTCTGACGACGATGAAGTTTTATGCTGGTTTTAGCGTGGATTTTGACTCGTTCAGCACCTGCGATGCTGAGATTCTAGAGATACTCCAGCTCTGCAAGGATCAAGGACTAGAAAAGCTGATGTCCACAAGGATTAAGATAAATATTCCAGAGATTAAAGAATGGGTTTTCTCATCGTCTTCTAATGACGAATCCATGACCGGGACAATAGGCGGGGAAGAGGTAATCCTAACTCCTGCCATTTTGACTGAGATTTTTGGATTATTGAATGGACAAGAGGAGTATGATCAAGATACTCAAGAGTATGTAAGAATGCTCGTAGATCAAGGACATGTTGAGGGCATTCCTACAAAGTTGCTGAAAGTAAACTTCCCGATGAGGATAACGTTCTTAGCAGATCTGGTTGGAAAAGTGCTATTGGGTAAGCACTCTGCTCATGACAACATCACCAGGTAGCAGTTTCCTTGATGTGTGCCATTGTAAATAAGAAAGAGATTAATTGGGCAAGTATAGTGTTTGATTTGATCAGGAAGAAGAACTCCAAGAAGGAAGTAACTCTTAGAAGGGTGATAGGAATATTTCTAAAAGAAAAATATCCTCAACTATTGGTACAGTTGCTACATCCATCAATGCTAGTAAGAAGATGGATCCCACTTTGTTTGTTAAGTGGAGGAGGAACATCCAAGAGGCCCTCACCAGCTGGGGTTGCTCTTGCTGCATCTGAGAGCACCAGGTATGCTATACACGACGAATTTGACTTGGCATATTTTTGACCTGGGCAAGATTCACTATCTTGCATCTATGGACAGAACCGGTTTTGTGAAATGTGCCAAACAACTCCTATGTACTGGTCTTTTTGATTACACTTATTTTAAATAATAATGAGTGGTACAGTAATAGGGTGACACGCGGAAGGCAGTTTACCCTAATTCTTCTTATAAAAGGATAATTATGGAGGTCCCTAGCAATCACTTCACTTCTTACCGAGACGTTACCTGTGCCGACACCATTGGGAGAGAAGAATCTGTCGGAGCTGATCTATATTCTTGGAAGAATGATACATACGGGAAGAAGATACCGCCGAGGAGGATGTTGGAACCCAATTACTGATTTGTGCTAGGTTCACTGTCACGTGTTTAGGATTATTAGCTTGACCCATTATGTATAGTCTGGGTCATCAGTTATTCTTTTCAGGTTTGCTACCTTAAGAGAACTCCAGAGAAAAAGAAGTTCAACAGATGCAGAAATTCACTCGACGAAAGCAGAGCGCAGTTCAACGATCGCCGAGCTCAGCTCGACAAACTCAGAGTTTTTACCTCTGAGCTTTGCTCGACGAAATCTTAGCTCCAGTCGATGAACTCTGACCTATACTTTGAAGCTCAGCTCGACGAACAACCAAGCTAAGTTCGATGAACTTTATCTAGTTCGACGAACTCTTTGCTCAGGTCGATGAAATCTTTAGTCAGTTCGACTAATTCTCTACAATTATTCAGACGGTTTATATTCAAAAGTAAATTATTTTTAAATAGCTAATTCCAGCCACTTATTCTCTGGTATTTAATACTGAATATTCTTAATGAATGTGGCCATTTTTGGAAGCATTAAATACGTATTGATCATAGAGAGTTCATTCTAGTTATTCACCATGGCAGTTAAGGAATAAATTTATATCCAATATTCAAATACAGCCGTTACAAATTTTTAGAGACTCCTCAGGCTATTCAAGGAATGTTTTCAAAATTCAAATACTTGGATTTCTTCTAAGGAATATATACTCTGAAATTTTTCTCTACTGAATATAGACAGACATATAGACAAGTGAGACATCAGACAGAAATCAACACACAGAGTTCTTGAATATCTTCTACTCTCCAAAAGACAATCAATCTTTCATCTGTCTAAAAGCTTTATTGGAGAGAAATATAATTGTTAAATGCCTACACCCTGAAGAAAAACTTCCATCTCCTGGTCATCTACACAACTCAGGGGGAGCTTTGACATCATTAACAATCCACTCAGTCTTCTCAAAGATTTGAGACAAAGAAGACAAATTCATTTTCATTTTTCTTTCACTGTGTACTGGGTTGTAACTCCCTTCAAAGGTTAACCTTTTGGTTCACAAGTCACCTGATCAAAAGACTTGGGATTAGTTTTTGGGCACCTGATCAAAAGCTCAAAGGGTTGCTAGATCTCCCTTAGAAAAATTGATCTTGTGATGACAGGGCACCTGAGCAAAAACCTGTGGTGGCAGGGCACCTGAGCAAAAATCTGTAGTGGTTTCCTACCAGGGTGGTAGAAGAGTGGATGTACCTATGTTTATTGGGGAACCACTATAAATTCCTTGTGTCATCTGGATTTACTTTACTTGCTTTTTTTGTGTGCTGTGATTTTTATTTTTCATATACATATATATCACCTACTTTAATCCTCTATAAAAACAAGTTAATAATTTTTAAAATACTCTATTCACCCCCCCCCCCTCTAGAGTTAAGTTAGATTTATCCCTCACTTTAAGAGGATAACGAGATCCATGACTGGAAATTAGGTGAGCTTCCTACCCTCTCCCTTGGTACTAGATCTATAGTTATTATATAGGGGAGATGTCGACTCAAAAGAGTTTGACTTGCGAGATAAAGATTTCCTAGGAAGAGACCATGCTAGGACCTTGTCCTAGGGATTTGATGTCTTCAACCTCTTCTCTCTTTTTTGTGAAGATGATGGACTTTGTTTCGTGAAGAGGAATGATCTATTGAGGGTGAATAAGGGAGGCAGAAAATATGTGAGTGGTTTTGAATTAATAACAAAAGGAAGAAGATGAACCGATGTTGTTCATCTTGCCTTAAGATGCGTGCAGAGATCTACTTTTTGTGAGCAACGAACTTCAAGGCCATTTTCGAGGGTGATAAGGCTAGATTTGGGTTTTTAAATGGACACAAAAGTCGTAGCCCTTAGAAAAACCTTTCCAACGGATGATTACACGTTTTCATACGAGTCGTGTAGCCTCACAAAAGTCCAATCGAAGTTGTTATACCATCATGACTTAAGTACATGTTGTTCTCGGTTTGTGTAGAACAGGGTTTGGTTTTGGTAGATAAATCATAGTAAAATAATGTCGAGGTTTGGTAAACTTAGTCTATAGTTAATCGTGATAAAAAAAATGGTTTGGTGAAACATGATTGTGCAAACAATTTGAAGGAGTTTGAAAAAAAGGTTTGGGTAAGTTAGTGAACAAATGAATTGATACGTTTGGTTGTACAATTGATATTCTCGTGAAATATGATAGGGATGTGCACGAGTATAATCCAGAGAATGAAATGGGTTTTGGAAAGAAGGTGTGATGTTCGACAACTGAATACAGAACCCATAGCTTTGTTATCATGCTTGATATGTATGTGAAGTATTATTATATTGTTATGGTTTTCATAGGTTATTATGCTTGTTGTGAACACTTGATCATGTGGAAAGGAATTGGATGTGGTTAATGTCACGACCTATCTCAAAAAAAGTCAGAGTGTGCTTCGGACGGGCCGTGATGCCACGGGCTTGGGCAGAAAGAAAGTCATGCCTGCTTAGGAGGATGTAGAGAAATACTAAAAATAATTTTAAAGTAGGTAATTTGGAGAAAAACAGTTTAATTTTAATTGTGGAAGCTGTTAGAGTTTTAAAACGGTGAGAATTTTAGATGCACATGTATTTTGTAAAAATTATGTTTTACAGGCCACTACTATAGTTTTCATGCAATTATGATTCAATAGAGGGTGCACATGCATTAATTTCAAATTCTAGTACATAAATATTTAAATAGCCTAGTAGTTGTCCATGATACCAGAGAAAATGTCTGATTTTAATTATTACATAAAAGAAATATTTGACAGTAAAAGAAATGTGAATATAGAACCTAAAACTTAATGCTGATCGGACTCGAGGACCTGAAAAATGCTGCACAAACGCTAAGGCAATTCCAAAACACGAAGGAAAAACCTCAAAACATTGAAATAAATAGGGTGGACAGAGTAAAGTATAGAATAGTAACAGAAACAGAAAAGTGTGAGTGTACCAGTTTTTCATGAAGCAAAGCTATTCGAGACAAGAAAATAAAAGAGCTAAATAGAACAAGTTAGTTTATTAGACTACTCCGGAGTATAATATATAGACAGATCAAGAAATGTCATTAGCTGTAATCAGTGAATGGTGGAAGTGTTTTATTTGATGCACGTGATTCTAATGTGAGTCTAAATACAAGTCTTATCAAAATAGTTATGCTTGCTATGGCCATTTATTTGTTTCCATTGCCAGTCAAGCGGAAACTCGAGTCAAAGCGTCACATCAATTTAACACTACCTTTCAAGGATTGCTTATAACATTAATGATTTAAAGGATTCATAATTCAGAAGATTCCTAACATATCAAGACCTGATACAAATTTAGCGATTCAATTGTACAAGATTAGAGTTCATAAATGTATCAAGAGAGAAATTGAGCTATGGAGCTACATTCGCTCAAGTCTTAGAACCGACATAAGAAACCAGATTCAATGACAGCAGATTCGATGACAAAAGATTCGCTGTCACAAGATTCGATGACACAAACAAAACTGGATAAGGAGCAATATATTTAGCGGGTTTAAAGTATTTACGAGTCATACGATTATATTTCCTCATTTTCTAGGACACCTAATATTCATTTAGATTGATTCATTCCAAGATACAATTATCTTCTAAGCAAATATGTGTTCTCTACGAGCATAATATAAAAACACCAAAACATATATTTGCTCTCCAATCATTACAAATATTATCATGACAGTTGTTACTCATGCTCAATATTCTATCATTCTTCTCACTATTCATCAAAATAGATCAAATCATTCACCCTAGTAAATATCCAACTAAAATCCTTCATCTAAGTATATATCAATCTAAGACTTGCTCATAATCACAAATTCAAGTAACTTTAAACATATTATAGCCTAAATTATTAACTTATCAGACTGGGTATTCATGATCTAAACTTATTGACAAACCAAATGTTCTAGGATGAAATCAAAGAATCGTAAGAACAGACAAAACAGTTAGGATACAAATCCGTTAAGAGATCAACATATACCAAAATGCAGTCATGAATCAAAGAACAAAGGCATTAAATTACACACAATGTTTGCAAGAGAGAGAGAGGTCTCTACTTGCCTGAAGGAGGTTGGATCTGATGGAGGCGGCTAAGCAATGCAAGCAGAAACCCTAATCGGACCTGTATATGAATAACAAAAGAGACAAAGTAGGATTCAATACGTTAATACAGGCAATTATCCGATACATAACTAAATCAAGAGCGGCTAAAAGATTTACCTCCCTCAAGAGTGAGGGGAGAAGAGATTACCACGCAGAAACGGAGACTTGGCGATGCTTAGGCTTAAGCAAACCCGAATTCGGAGAGGGATTTGGAGAGATCATGTTGGTAGTGTCATCAAATGATGCCGGAAAGCATGAACAAAACGACATTAAACAAATATAAGGGGTCAAGAATCATGAAACACTGGATAACTCAATTTTGGTGACAAATAATTTCCAAGAAAATTAGGTAAAACGTAAAAAAAGAAGAGAGGAGGGAGAATCTTACTAATACGGACCCAAACCGATCCCAAGGAGGAAACCTTAGGCACTCTTCTTGGAATCCACAGCTGATGTGAAGAAGATCAGGCAAAATCGAAGCCTACAAAAGAGGGGAAATAGCTGTCGGGGGGGAAAGGGTTGACGACTCCTAAGGGAGGGGTGAGCAATAAGCTCTTAGAGAGGGAGAGGTCGTGGCTGTCAGCTATGGAGCAGGAGGGAGAGCATGGCTGCTGTGGCTTGGGGAGGAGAGGATGGCGGCCTGAGATGGAGGAGGAGATAGGACCAGTGCCGGGAGACGGGGCTTGTGCTGGAGTTGAGATTGGGAAGAGCAACAGTGGGTTGTGGCTTGCGGGAGCTTTGCAGAATCAAAAAGAAAAGGGGCTGGCCGGTTTAGTTTTATAATACGATAAGGTTTTATTAATAATAATAATTATTATCATTATTATTTCATATATTAAATCAGATTGTTACAGTTAATGCATGACCATGTGATTTGATGATTAATGGGATGTATTTAGTAGTCACTGCTTAAAGTTGTGTTTCCCTATGAGTTGAAGTGTGAGATTGGTTTGCTGTATAAGATGGCTTGCCACCTGTGTAAATGATGAACCCTCACGAGGTATGGAAATGTGGAAGCGTTGGAGGTGCGTATGTGTTGGCCATACTGGAATGATTTAATGATAAGGGACTCGGCGTGGAGCCCTTAAATATGAAATTGCATGCGGTGTGAGTTGACACGTGGTGTCATAATCTTGGGTTAAGGATAGTGTGGCAGCCCTACGGGCTCGCCAGTCGTCATACCGATGGGATTTTACAGATAGACATTGCACAGTTTGGCTATGTCCTCGGTGCTCATTCTCGAGGCCCTTCCCGTGCCAAGTGGACGAATTGGCTGTGTCCTTGGTGCTTATTACTGGGGCCCTTTACGTGCCACACTGATAGGCCAGTTTGGTTTGTGTTCTTGGTGCACATCTACCCAAGACCCCTTTGAGCCATAGTACGCATGTGAGCACCAATGTTGTGTTCTTAGCGTTGAGGCATACAGAGTCCTAGGCTTGGTGTTGTAGATGCACGCCTAGTAGTGGAAAGCCCATTCTACTGTCACCGTCTGGCCATGACGGATTATGCCTGAGAGGTTAGATACCTGCTCGAAAAGTGGGAACTACAAGTCTGTGCCGACATAATAGTGTGTGTGTGTGTGTGAGAGCATGGGCGAGTCATCACATTGTATTCATAACATTGCATTTCATTACATACACAAGATCCTTATCATACAAGTTTGTATGGGCACTCTTATATGATGATTTACTTTACTTTTAAGCCGATCCTTAACCTATATGTCTGTATGAGAATTCATATAAGTTGAGTTACTTTCTTATTGTATACTATTGTTGATAGTAGAACTACTAGTGTATATTGATATACTCACTTGTTTTACATATTAGATACTCTGTTATTGATTAGTATTATACCATCTGCTTGTACTACGATTTTCATATATATTATACCCCTTTTCCTTTCTCTACCCGGTGCCTAAGAGTCGCCAGGGGAGTGGATGTGATAGCCACTAAGTCTTTATGACTAACAATTGTTGCGTCTTCCTTTTTAGGAGGAAGCCCCGCGGATAGAGCAGCAGTTGTGCAGGAGGGCAGTCAGGCTAGGGTGATAGGGCCTAAAGTGATGATACCATCGCCACCATCAGTTACTGATGTGAGTTTTCGAGAGATTCTAGTTGTAGCCCTTTAGGCAAGTTTTACTTACTCTGATATTATAGAAGCCTGTTGATGCTTCTTATTGTTGATGTACTTGTGGACTTATTACTTATGTGGATTTTGACATCTATTTTGTTCTTTATGTTGGGTTGTCATGGATGATATTGGTTTTTGCCGGTAGGATAGGCGTCTTGTATTATCGATCAACCCGGGTGTTGTCGTTACCGCAAGGCAGCTGTTCTGGGAATAAGACTCCCATCGGCCGTGTCTTATGTTTCGAGAGGGGGGGGGGTCTTACAAAACCAGGGCCTATAGCCCGCAACTGTTGGGGTGGAAATTTAGATAAGAAGGTCAGAGCATCGTATGCTGAAAAAGGGAATGCGGTGGTGTCAACCACATCCCATCAAGCTCCAACCCAACCAAGAGTCTAAACCTTGGCAAGCAGGAGGCCATCAAGTAAGGTGATGTGGTGACAGGTGTGTGTTAGAGTTTATTCATAATACTTTGCATACCTTGCGTCTTATGCTTTGGTCGTATGACTATCGCATTTTAGGCTTTGTCGTGGTTATGGACTATCCAGCACGAGCACTATTTGTTACAGTAGCTTCTCACTCTTTCCTATCTGAGTACTTCATGTCACGTATCAAAGTGCCCTCTTTTGTGGCTAAGGATAGATTGGATGTGAGGCTACCTAATGGTGTTCGATGCGTACATATAGAGTCTGTTGCGTTAAAGTACTGATAGGAAGTCAAGCTTTTGACTTGGAAGCATCACTATTGCTGATAGTAGAGTTTGACGTGATCTTCAGCATGGATTGACTATCAAGGCAACGTGTGTTCATCGATTGAATTTTGAAAACTGTTAAATTGGGGCTGAATAAAATCCAAAAAACTACTTTCTCTGGTCTGAAGGGATTGAGCAAGACGCTGATGTCTGCTCTACAAGTAGTTAAAGCAGTTCATGAGGGCGTAGAGTTCTTCTTCAACCTGTTGGAGACTAAGAAGCCCAATTCTGGTTTGGTCAGTATCCCGTTGGTGTCGGAGTTTGCCGATTTGTTTCCAGAAAATCTCCCTGGAGCCCCACCTTAGTGAGAGATCGAGTTCACCATTTAATTGGTGTCAAGTGCCAAGCTGGTATCACGGTCTCCTTACTACTTAACACTGAGCGAAATGGCGGATTTGAAGGTGCAGCTTCAAGAGATAATAGACAGAGGTTTGTGCGTCCAAGTTCGTCATGTTGGAGTGCTCGATCCTCTTAATCAAGAAGAAGGATGGAAGTCTGCGACTGTGTATCAATTATCGAGAATTGAATAAACTAATAGAGAAGAACAAGTACCCAATTTCGTGGATCAATGATCTATTCGACCAGCTAGTTGGGTCGACTGTGTATTTGAAGCTAGACTTAAAATCTGGATATTATTAGCTGAGAATCAGGGAAGGTGGTATTCCCAAGATGGCGTTCAGTACATGATATGGGCATTATAAGTTCACTATCATGCCTTTCGGGCTGACTAATTCTCCATCCGTGTTTATGGAATTAATGAATAGGACGTTCAAGGAGTTTCTGGTGTAACACCCCAAAAACTGGAAAAATTAGAAGTGGCTATCGCCTGGCGACCGTGGGTATTTCTGGGCAAATCACTCGACCCTTTCAACAAAGCGTTGAGTTGACTCGATGCACTCGACGCCTTCAACAATGCATTGAGTAAACTCGACAAATACTATCGTATGGAGATATTGAGTATCGTGCGTCGATACCAGTTGACGATCTCGATGATCTCGACGCACTGGATGCTCTCAATGCACTCGATGAAGCGTTGAGTGAGCTATCGGAGTGGAGATAAAGAGAATTTCTGGGCAATACTGTCACGTGTGGCTAGACGCATGTCGGATGGCCGGACGGTGGCCAAACAGCGCTGGTTGACTGGGATCATAGTGGTTGCCGATGATATTGCCCAGGCGATAGTGTATTTCACCCGGCGATAGCGTTAAGTTTGGCTTGTCAACTGAAATTGTGGCCTTTTCTTTCTTTTGATGTTAGGATCGTGTGGCTGGGTTTATTCCAGAGGTTGCTTAACAAGAGAATAGGGGGAGAGAAGATTAATTTCTCTTCTCTCACACTCTCTCATCACACTAATCAAGTTCTTGGAAGAAAGGAAGAAGAAGGCTGAAGGTTGAAGCTTTGTTAGCTTTGTGAAAGAGATCCCATGGTCGGAATTCAGAACTAAGGCAAGATTCGCGAAGAGGAAAGCGAGGCGCTCCTTTCTAGCCCGATAGAAAGCTTGCTAATGGCTTCGAAACAAATTCTGAGGATAACGATCTTCCTTCTTGGACAAGTGAAGTCATCCTTTTGTATATGCATGGAATCCTCTACCAAAAGGTGGAGAATCGAGGGAATTCTGATGGGTTGATACGTGATATCTCCTGGTAGTTTTGCATATAGAATTTGGAAATAACTGTATGGAATAGGCATACTGTGTGAAGCCCATCCAGACAGGTTGGTCTGGATTGGTGATATTTTATTTTTCATGCTGGAGAAGACTCTGAGTATAAATGAGTAGTTTATGGAGTTTGTGGGTTGTACCTGTGAAGTGAGAGTAGCAGGAAGTATTGGAGGTGTGCTCCAAGAAAATACCCATAAAATACCACAGTTTGCATAACTGTTGGATATCGCCGGGCGACAATGAGTATCACTAGAAATAGCTCTTGATGAGCTATGATTGCTGTGAAAGAACAGTTTTCTGACACTACAGGATGCTGCAGGGTTCTGGCTGGAAAGATGTTCTAGTTGTGGCTGAGTTTAGAGACAAAAGAGAGTTCTATCTCTAACGCCAGACGAACGTGACTATCGCTGGAGATAGCTTCCAGATAGCATATTATTGACAAAGCCTGTCTCTCGGAGACCGCGTGGCTAGTGTGAGTTGTGATCTCTTAAAGGACAGTGAGCCGAACGAGTGAGTGGAAGCCTACCCGTGTCAGTCTAGTTTGAACTGATAAATTGTGCAATGAGCAATAGCTGAACTATATACGCGTTATGTCATTCGGACTAGATTGCCTAAAGTAATTGGCTTTCATCATTGGCATATTAGAGTCTTAGGCCCCATGCCAGAAAGACTAGAACGCTCAAATTTAACCGTCATGTCTCAGACCTCTAAACGGTGGTGGGACCCTGACAATTCGGTACACAAAAAATGTGCCCTGAGTGCACGAAACGTTTGGTCGCTGAGGCATTCATTTTTGATATATTGAATGGTGGTTGAGTGTGCCTTCTTGTGATATATCTATGTATTAATGCTATGCCTGCATGTAAGGAATATCGCTGCCCCGGGTGTGGGGTAGGCTCGTTATAAATTTGTCAGGCGAAAGCTGACCGTTGCCTTATTTGCCACCGTCTGATGGAATGTCCCTGTGCAGGTGTTGGAGAGCAGAGTGGGAAATAGCCAGTTGCAGCCCTAAAGTTATGCCTGCCCTCGAATGCCAAACAAAGTTTTATTGCTTTCATGTGTGGCCAGCCTGCTCGCCGATGTCTGTAAACCACACTTCTAAAGAATAATTATAAGGCCTTAAGGCTGTAACAGTTTGGCTACTATTGACTGTCGCCGGGCCACAATGACTATCGCTAGCGATAATAACTTTTGTGTATTTTGTAAAAACATTCTTGTGTTTTAAATAGTGGACATTGTTGTGATACTTGAGTTCAAAAAGTTAACCCTTGAAGCTTCTAATAAAATGCTCTGAGTTAGGATTCATTTAGTCATTAATATTAAGGTGTAACTTTGCCGACTGTCTGTGGGATATGGCATGGCGCCTCAGCCGGAACCTATGTTATATTTCATGTGACGGATAGAGGTGTTATAATTTGGTATCAGCTTGTCTTGATCTTCCTCTTGTGAATTCGAGGTCGAATTCTTTTGAGGGGTGGAGAGCACGTGTCTGTGCTTACCGTTATAACAAAAATGAACTCAAGAATGTCCACTTTGGAATGAAAATACACATATTTGAGGAACCTGTGCATTCCTAATAGTCATTCGGTAAATTGTGTATTTTACACTTATAGGTGACTATAAGTGGTGCGGGGCAGTCTGAACCCCAACGTCATGTTGAGTGTGTGGCACCAGCTGATGTGCTCACACCTCCTTCTACAAAAATAGTACGCTTAGTTTCTGAGGCAGTGTTTGTAATAATGAACGCACAGCCGGCTAAGCAGGTCCGACCTGCGATTGTGCCAGTACAGGTTGGTGTAGCCGAGCCTATAACTGCTAAACATGTTCCTGTTATGGCTTTGGTTGACAAGCGTGTGACTAAAAGGTAACTGAAGCATTTTATGAGCATTATTCCTCCTACATTTATGGGTGCAGGATCCCTAACACAGGCAGAGGACTAGCTTTCATGAGTCAAGAGGATATTGACGGCGATAGAGATAGAGGGGCGACAGAAGGTCACCTTGATCACTTTCCTGTTGGAAGGAGAGGCTTGGCTTTGGTGGGATGAGTTGGAGTTACACCACTTCGCATGTAAAATACTATTGGAGATCTCGATGGAGGATTTTTCGAGATTGTTCTTAGCAAAGCATCTACCGTCGTCGCATCGGATTACCATGGAGAATGAGTTCTATCGTTTGACTAAGGGAGAGGGTAGTGTGGATGACTACTTGCATGAGTTTACCAGGTTTGGACATTATGCGAGGTCTATTTTTTCTAACAAAGAGTGTAAGATCAATAAGTTCTACAAGGGATTGCGAGATGAGCTGAGCTTACTGCTCTTGGGTCCAATGAACCAAGGTTTCTAAGTGTTGGTGAATACAACTTGTTCATTAGTGAAAGACATGAAGAGGGTGCAGGGCAAGAAGAATTTGGCTGTGATAAAGCCCAAGTTCAAAATGCCTCATCCTAGAAAGTCTGACTACCATAAGAGATGGAATAAAATGTACAAGTCTTCTAGACAGGCTCCTTCTACTGGTACTTCTAGAGCAGCATCAGGGCGAGGCCCGCTCACATGTCATACTTGTAGCAATCCAGAACATTTTACCTGCTAATGTTGGAGTGGTCCTCCAAAGGTTGATAAGAAGACATGAACATCGTATGCTGAAAAGGGAAAGGAATTGGAGTCCACTGAGTCCCAATATTCTCCAACTCAGCCGATGGGGTATAATCTTGGACAACAGGAGGCCATCAAACATGCGGATGTAATCAAAAGTACGAGTAATATATAGTTTTTATTCTTTATATACTTTATACCTTGTTTATTGTTTGTATATAACTTGGTAAGTATATGCATTGTCCTTATTCAGTATTATCTGACGAGAGCACTATTCAATACAGGTGCTTCTCATTCATTTCTATCTGAGGACTTCGTATAATGTATTGGAGTGCCTACTCGTGTGTTGACATATAAACTAAAGGTGTTGTTACCGAACAGATGCTTGATGCGTGCAGATAGGTCTTGCTATGATGAGGTGCAAATAGTAAGTTGGGATTTCGGATTGGAAGCATCTTTGCTGCCGATATCTAAGTTTGATGTAATATTCGGTATGGACTAGCACTCGGAGCAGCGTGCTTGTATAGATTGCAACTCAAAAGATGTCACACTAGGTTAGAACACCGAGCTAGAGAGTATGTTTGCTGGTATGCGAGGATCGAGCAAGGTCTTGATGTCTGCTCTCTAGGTAGTCAAGTCTATTCGCTAGGGCGCAGAGTTGTTCTTTACGCTGTTGGAGGCTGTTGAGCTGATGCCCAGTTTGAGTGACATTCCTATTATGTCAGGTTATGCAGATGTGTTTCCTAAGGATCTTCCTGGGTTATCGCCCTAGCCGGAAATTAACTTCGCTGTAGAGTTGGTGCCAGGTGTGAAACCTGTGGCCCGCTAACCGTACCGTATAGCGCCAAAAGAGATGGCGGAATTAAAAGTTCAATTGCAACAATTGCAAGAGCAAGGCTATATACGTCCAAGTATGTCACCTTGGAGTGCACCAGTCCTCTTTGTGAAGAAGAAGGATGGAAGCTTGCGGCTATGCATTTACTATCAAGAGTTAAACAAGCTAAAAGAGAAGAACAAGTATCTAATACCACGGATTGATGACTTGTTTTATCAGCTGGCGGGTTCAACTGTCTACTCGAAGCTAGATTTAAAATCTGATTATTACCGATTGAGGATTTGGGAAGAGGACATTCCCAAGGCGGCGTTTGGTACACGATATTGTCATTATGAGTTCACTGTAATGTTGTTTTGGCTAACGTATGTGCCATCAGTATTCATGGACTTGATGAATCGAACGTTTAGAGAGTACTTGGACCTATTTGTGATCGTCTTTATTGACGACATATTGGTGTACTCTCTATCTTAAGAAGATCATGCAAATCATTTGCCGATGGTTTTGCACACCATTAGGAGAAACAAGCTCTATGCCAAGTTCTCAAAGTGCGAGTTCTGGCATTCGTCAGTGGCTTTTCATGGCCATGTGGTTATTGGAGAAGGTATTGCAGTGGATCTGACAAAGATATTTTCGATACGGGAGTGGCCTGTGTTGTTTTCTATAGCTGAAGTCAGGAGCTTCCTTGGACTTGCTGTCTACTACAGGTGCTTCGTAAAGAACTTTTCGTGGATAGCCTTACCTCTCATTATGCTGATGAGGAAAGATCAGAAGTTCCATTGGACGCTTGAGTGCACACGAGCTTTTGAGAAGTTTAATAGTCTTTTGACCACGTCACCAATCTTGAGTTTGCCATGTGGTACAGACAGCTATGAGATCTGTAGTGATGCTTCAGGGAGCGGCTTAGGCTAAATTCTTCTTCAGTTCGAAAAGGTTATTGCTTATGTCTCACGCCAGTTGAAAGTGCATGAGCGAAATTATCTTGTCCACGACTTATAGTTAGCAGCTACGATTTTTGCACTTAAGCTATGGCGTCACTACTTATATGGCATGAAAGTTGACATCGTCACGGACCATAAGAGCCATAAGTACTTAATAGATCAGAAGGATCTGAACATGCGGCAGCGAAGGTGGATGGAGTTCCTCTGGGACTACACCTTCCAGATACATTACACTCCCGGGAAGGGAAATGTTTTCGTAGATGCCTTGAGTTGACGGACTCCGGTACTGGAAAGTTGGTTGCAAATGCATGATGAGCGTCTGATCAAGGAGTTGGAGGCCTTAGATATTTTCTTTGTTGACAAGAATGCTACTGCAAATGCGTGCCTGAACTGGACGGAGGTTAAGTATGACCTTGCAGACCGGGTTCAGCGAGTAACAGAACTTGATGAGAGTATGAAATGCTATGCAGCAGATGGGCAAAATTCCTAGTTCTCCTTGGATGGCGGTCCTTTGAGAAAATACGGTCATTTATGTATCCCGAATGTGGGTAAACTACGGGAAGAATTGATGTATGAAGCACACTTCACGAAGTACTCAATTCACCCAGGGAGTACAAAGATGCACAAGGACATGAAAAAGATGTTCTATTGGCCGGGTTTGAAGAAAGACATAGCTCTTTATGTGGCAAAGTGCCAAACTTGTGCCTTGGTAAAAGCTGAATGTCATAAGCCTTGTGGTTTCCTGAAGTTGTTAACAATTCCGGTGTGGAAGTTCGATGATATCTCTATGGATTTCATGCATGGGTTGCCGAGATCATAGAGCGGAAACAATGTCATGTGGGTGATCGTTGAACGATTGACAAAGGTATCACACTTCATACCGAACAAGAAGGATGATTAAGTGGAAAAGTTTGCTAAGTTGTACGTGGATAATATAGTACGATTATATGGTGTGCCCTGTAGTATCGTTAGTGACCGAGATGGGTGCTTTACTTCAAATGATTGGAGGCTAATCCACCTGTTGTTCGGTACGAAACTATAGTTCATTACGGACTTTTATCCATATACGAATGGTCAGACCAAATGGACCAACAGAACAATGGAGGATATGCTCCGGATGTGGGTCTTGGATTTTGGGAAGAGGTGGGAGGACCATCTCTATATGATCGTGTTTTCCTATAATAGTAGCTATCAAACTAACTTTCAAATGGCACCCTTCGAAGCTTTATACGATAGGAAGTATCGTACTCCTTTAGCTTGGGAAAAAACAGGCGAATAAAAGTTATTTAAGCATAAAGAAGTCAAAGATACAAATTCGACTATACACGCTATACGAGAGCGGCTATTAGTGGTCCAGGATAGGCAGCCAAAGTACTACAATGACAAGAACTGAAACGTGGAGTTTGTGGTGGGCGATTGAGTATATTTGAAGATAAAGCCATTTAAAGGCGTGTCCAGGATTCGACGCTTGAAAAAGTTGAGTCCGAGGTATCTTAGCTCGTTTGAAGTGGTTGACCGGATTGGTGAAGCTGCCTATCTTTAGCTCTTTCGGCAGAGCTAAGTGGTTTGCATGATGTGTTTTACATATCGGTGTTGTGGAAAGCTTTAAAAGAGCTGACTCAACTAGTGGCCGATGATCAAGTACCAATTGATGATGGGCTGACGACGAAGGTTAGACCTATTCTGTTGATGAAAAAAATGGCTCTGCATGCTCGAGAGTGGAGCACATTCGATTCGAGTTCCGGGGATAAAGGGAGGTTGATGAGGAACTATCGAGCAGCCGGTTACTTTAACGGTTAGGGATTTGTGGTAGAGGCCAAAAGAAGGGAGAAGAGAAGAAGAGAGGCCGCTTGGAGCTGCAACAACAGAGTTCGCCCGTCGCGGCTTAAATGCCACTCCTACGACGTCCTTTCCTTTGATTATGAATCAATATTACAACATGAGTTTCTCCTTCACATAGAAAAATATAAAGGGTACAAGGGGAAGCTGGCGGATAGAAGAGAGAAGATTGCCCGAGGCCACGTGGACTGAACTAACAAGTTGCCAAGTCATGTGGATTGCTGATCCCGCAGCTCGCTGCCTTAGGCTGAGCGGACTGCACAATAAGGCAGGGAATACCACTGAGGTCACTGGGACATGCTTCTTGAGGAGCCAAGTTCAAGGACTAAGCCGCAAGTCTTAGATGTTGAGGCTGCACGGGCATGCAGTTAGTCCGCGAGAAGGGTTGGCAGATAGAAATTCGTATCCAAAAAGTTTGTTGCCAATGTTGCTCCCCGATGCTTGTCCTCGGGGGTCCTTTCTCTCAAATGAGAAGTATGATGGGCTATTTATAGGCTTGAGGAATAATCTTCAAGAACTGGGTTGGCAGATAGCTATTTATAGGCTATAGGATAGAAATTCGTATCCTTTCTCTGCCCCAAGTAGGAAAATGAAAGACAGAGGGGGAGATATAGAACCTGATGTCTCTCCTCAAAAAACTCTACAAACTGACTTTTCTCCTTTAAAGGAAGATATTGAAAGTGAAAAAAGGCACATCTTGTGTTTAACTGAATTGTTCTTGCAAAGTGAAGAAGACTTGTGAATTCCTTCTACCGAGTTATGCAAAACAAAGTTGAGAGGATGTATAGAAGAATAATAGCTTGCAAGTACCTGAAAGGGGCTTGCAAGCATCTGTTAATCTCTTCAAAAAGAAGAGTAAGAAGTAGATACAAAAGAAAAAATTATTTGCACGTACCTGAGGGGAACTTGCAGGCATTTGCTAATCTCTGCAATTAAGAAGGGTAAGAGGCAGATATGAAAGAAAAAATGATTTGCAAGTACCTGAGGGGAACTTGCAGGCATCTGCTAATCTCTGCAATTAAGAAGGGTAAGAAGTAGATATGAAAGAAAAAATGATTTGCAAGTACCTAAGGGGAACTTGCAAGCATCTGCTAATCTCTGCAAAAAAGAGTAAGAAGCAGATATAAAAGAAAAAATAATTTGCAATACCTGAGGGGAACTTGCAAATATTTGCTAATCTCTACAAAAAAAGAGTAAGAAGAAGATATAAAAGAAAAAAAGATTTGCAAGTACCTGAGGGGAACTTTCAAGCATCTGCTAATCTCTGTAAAAAGAAGAGTAAGACGCAGATATGAAAGAAAAAATGATTTGCAAGTACATGAGGGAAATTTGCAAATATCTGCTAATCTCTGCAAAAAGAAGAGTAAGAAGCAGATATGAAAGAAAAAATGATTTGCAAGTACCTGAGGGGAACTTGCAAGTATCTGCTAATCTCTGCAAAAAGAAGAGTAAGAAGAAGATATGAAAGAAATGCAAAGTGTGGGTACCTGCTAAATGTTGAGGTGGTAAGGAAGATGTAATAAAATAGCAGGAAGAATATCCAAAAAAACTCAGCTATCAACTGAGTAAAAGAATGTGCAGAATTGAGTAGAGATCAAGCCATAACCATAATCTTCTTGCGCAGAGTCAGATATGATATCCATAATATGAAATACGTATTAGCCAGGTAAAACCACTTTGATTAGATTTCAATAACATGGCTTGTTGTTAAAGAGAACCAGATTCATTTATTAAACAATTGGTGCTAAAAATATTCAAAAAGTATAGTAGAGGCACTGCTAGTGAATAGAGATTTATATGAGCTGAGTATATAAGACGAGTATAAGCAAGAAGTTTAACGCCATAAATCCTTCGGAGAGATTAAATTAAACCTGTTAACCTGAAAGAAAGTAGTTTGAAAGAAATCTACACCTGAAGATGATCAATTCGGCCAGGTGCGCCAAAAGGTCTAAAGCATTGCTCGCCCTAAAGGATCATCAAAAGTGTAAATTGCCAAGGGTGGATTAACCGCGCTCCCTCGAAAGGGAACAAAAGAGAAATGCAAAAATCCTAAGAAGGAACGATGGACACACTACTCTCATGCCTTAGGGCTACAAGCTATGCTGATCAGTTAGGCTAGGTGCATCAAGTGGTATATAACATTGCTCACCCTAAAAGATCAGCGATATTATGGGTCCCCGGAAGGCACGTCTTGAGATACCTTGGAGTGTTTGACCATTACAGTTATGAGATGATCGAAGAGATAAGGATACACTTGAATGCCACTGCTTGCCAAGCAACAATCATCTTAGATGTAATGTATCCCTAACGGAGCACAGTAGAGCTAACACATGGGACCTCCCTTGATGCACGCTTTGTGTTAGATACCTGCTAGGATCCGAAGTCCTGATGTCTTCCTTCACAGATTGGATGGCTGCCACTGCTTATATGTGAACACTCCCCGCTATATGTGTTCATGGTAGTATTATGCCAGGGACCAATCTATGGGGGGATCAAACAAGACTTGGCGATATATCATCGGTTCAGCGATCCCTTTGGCAAAGAGAAAATAGAGGAGGCACTCCAAAAAGGGAAATTTTTCAGTACGTGATCTCTGACATAAAATTTATTTAAATGAATGAAAGAGAACTTAGAAAATGTTCAGAACATATATAAGAGAAATGTTTAATATAAAAAACAAAACCGATCGGGCATGATCGCGAAGAGCTTTTGGAAGTTTGTCATGTCCATCTTCACCTCAGAATAGATTTCCAAAGGCGCCTACATCATTCCCATCAATTATCTCACCGTCAATGAGATTAAGATTATTGTTGATTTGGCTCACTCCCTTTGAGCCGAAAGGAATGGCTGCTACTTCTTTGCCTTTTGAAGTAAATGGATCAGAGTGGTCATTCTTCTGGAATAAGTTACACAATTTACCCTGCCTCAGCATCTTCTCCACCAGTTGATGAAGCGCTCGGCAGTTTTCAATTGTCTGCCCTTTCTCTTTATGGAATTCACAATAGGGATCCAAGTCCTTGAATCTTTGATCAGCGGGTTGGTAAGGTCTCTTATAACCGGTCTTGCTTTCATCACTTGGATTACTTCCTGCATAACTTGCTCTAGTTTAGGTTCTGGAAAATTGCCACCCTGCTGCTGGTAAGCTGAAGCTGCTAGCGGAGCTAGGGCCAGATAAGCGGGAGGATCTGACGATTGTGATCTTTGACTTTGGAAGTGATCTTGGCCTGGGAAGAGGCGTCAATGACTTCAGAAATTCCTTCCCTTCTTTTCTCGGGGTTGAAAATCTTTTTAAGGAGACCTTAGAGGTTGCCCGAATGAAGAAGAAGGACCTTTCTCTATCACAAGCTTGGAGATGCAGTTGGGATTAATCTTTTCACCTCATTTGTAGAAGTTGGCAAGACTGATCAACTCCTGGTATGTCCTTGGCACTCGGACGTTACCCTCGAACTTAAGTGGACCTTCTCTTAAACCACTTATCAGAGCTACTTGATACATCTCTTGATCGATGTTTTCAATGTCAAGAATCTCTCTTTGAAAATGATCGACAAAATGAGCCCACATCTCATTCTCTCACTGCTAGATCTCAAATAGGGCTTTCGGCCAGCTCTTCCTCTTGGTATTGGTAGAAAATCTTAGCAGAAGCTCTCTTTGTAGATCAGCAAAGGAAGCAACGGACTGAGGGCCCAATCCATAGAACTACTTTCTTGCTTGTCCATCAAAGGACGTTACTAAGATCTTGCACCTGGTAGCATCGGTAAGAGTCTTGAGGGCGATGGCTGACTCAAAAGCTTGTAAGTGTGCAACTAGTTCAGACTCTCCAGTGTAAGTTGGTAATCGCGGCACTCTGAAGTGAGCTGGAGTTGGTTCTTTCTGGATCCTATGTAACACCCCAAATCCCAATTTGGAGTTTAGGATAGGTGACACGTCTTAGGACACGGGCGTGTCCCAAGGCGTGTCTAGCTCTGGGTACTTGAGTGGATCTCGAGTAGGACTTGAGTTGGCCTCGAGTGTGTCTCGAGTGAGGTATATGGACTGGGACACGGGCGTGTTCCAGGGTATGTACTTCACTGTGTGGCGCGAGTTCTCGACACACTTCAGTTGATGATTTTTGAGAGGCGACACGGCTAGGGACACGGGCGTGTCCCAGGCCGTGTCCTACTAAGGTTGATAGTCGGACCGTGTTGAGTGTGGCACACGACCTGTGGTTTCAGCATATCAAAGGGCCGTGTTTGGCACACGGCCAAGGACATGGGCGTGTGCCTTGGTCGTGTCCTCCTCGGAAGAGTTGGTCCTATGTCGATTGAGGGACACGCCCCTCAATACGGGCATGTACCTTGTGACACGGGCGTGTCAGGTGCTTGACACGGGCGTGTATAAGACCGTGTCCTGGTCTGGATGGAGTTAGTTCCTTAACCGCTTAGGGAACATGGCCTGTGATACGGGCGTGTCACAGGCCGTGTCAGCCCAGGAAAGATGCTCTCTGAACGAATCTTGGTCGTTCATTTCCTTCTATTTGGATCCTGTGGTCCAAGCTTCTCCCTACAGTGATAATACCTTGGATTGAGAGTATTCTCTCAATCTATATTCTCTTTCTAAGAAGGGAGAAGAGAGAGATTGGAGGAGGAAGAAGGATAAGGATTCCGACCACCAGTGGAGCTACAACAGTCCGACTCGAGATGTGAGACCAGCATTATGGAGGCAAGGCTGTCGCGGTGATTTCCAACCGGCAAGTATTCCATGGCTCCGAAGCGATCGTCAAGGGTAACGATTGCATTCTTGGACAAGTGAAGTCCTACTTTATGCATGTTCATGGGATCCTCCACAAAGAGGTGGAAAGCGTAAGCGATTCCAGCAGTTGAGTCTGCATCTAGATCCGGAAGTGTATAGTACGGAATAGGCATGCTCTGTGAAGCCCATCTGGATGGGTAGTCTGGATTGGTGATGTTTCAAACTAGAGAAGACTCCGTGTATAAAATGATTAGCTTGCAGAGATTGTGAGGACGCTTGTGAATTGTGGTAAGGAAGCTTTGCATGGCTCCTTTGGTTGTATGCTCTGTACGAGCTGAGTGATGGATTAGAAGGCGGCATTGTGTGTCTGTGTTATGAGAGATCGATTAGTAACAATGCAGAGTTGCGGTTTCACGGGCTTGTTACTCTATGGTGGGAAGTTGATCTAGAGGTACTATGTACCTGCGTTGTGAGCGGCCGATTCGTGGCAACGCAGAGGTACGGTTTCACGGGCTTGTCACACTACGAGAGTAGGTCGACCTATATTGCTCACTAGTTACCGTGAGGTGAATGCCTCTAAGTGGGTTTGGTGCGTGAGGTCTTCAATAGGGATTTGGAGGCTTATGCCCGGCCAACAAGCTAATAGCCTCTAAACGGTGGTGGGACCTGGAGGATTTCGGTACACCGTAATCATGCCCTGAGTGCACGGAGCGTCTAGCACGAAGGCCTGCATTTTTGATGTTGTTGTGTGTTATATATATATGTTGTGATTGCAGTGCATGCAGGGAAGGAACCACTGTCCCGGGTAAGGGGTAGGGTCATTATAATTGGTCAGCTAAATGCTGACCGTTGCTCTGTTTATCACCCTTGGGGTGGACGTCCATATACAGGTGCTGCGGGCTGGCTTGGATTGAGCGGGCTGAAGCCCTTGCTACTGCTGCTTGTAGGCCTTTGAAGGCCGTGCAAAGCTTTGGATTTCATGTGTGGCCGGCCTGCGTGCCGTTGTATGAAACCATATTTTGTATAGAGAAACATGTAAGGCCTTAAGTACGTGAGCGGTGTGTTCTTGTTTACATTTCTGGTAATATATATAAATGGATTGTTTATATATGTAGTGGACATTCAATTGTTGAGTTCTTGCAAATAATAAGTTTTCGCTAGAATGCTCTGGGTAAGGGTGTGATGGTATTTTGGTATTAACCTGTGACCTCGCCGTCTGTTTGTGGCATATAGTGTGGGGCCCCAGCTGGTCCTTCTATTATATGTTATTTAACGGGTGGACTCGTTACATTTTTGTATCAGCTTTTTTCGGTCTTCCGATTTCGAATTCGTGGTCGAATTCTTTTGTTGGGTGGCAAGCATGTGTACGGGCAAACCGTTTTAACATAATTGAACTCAAGAATGTCAACTAGGCATGTGAGCGTGTGTATTGGGCATGTTTTTCCGTCTTGGTTTGGAGGTTAATGATATTTTGTTCACGTATAGGTGACAAGGAGTGGAGCTGGGTAGTCTAAACCCCAGCGTTCGGATGAGAGTGCGGCACCAGCTGAGGTGCCCATACATCCTCCTTCTGCGGAAACCATACGCTTAGTTGCAGAGGCTGTATTTGCCATGTTTCAAGCACAGCCTGTTGGGCAGGCAAGGTCTGTAGTGGAGCTAGTGTAGGTTGGTGCGAGGCAAGAGCGTGTTGAAGCTCGAATTGATGAACAAACGGCTGACGAGCAACTGAAGTGGTTTATGGATTTTCATCCACCTACGTTTATTGGGGCGAATTCCCCAACGCAGACGGATGATTGGCTCTCAAAAGTAAAGAGGATCCTGATAGTGATCAGGGCTAACGAGGGGCAGAAAGTCACTTTATCCACTTTCATGCTAGAAGGAGAGGCACGACTTTGGTGGGATGAGATCGAGATGCACCAGTTGGCAGGCAGAGGCTTGGGAGAGATATCGATGGAGGAATTCTCCAGATTATTTTTGGCAAAGTATTTGCCAGTATCACGGCGAATTGCAATGGAGAATGATTTCCAACATTTGGTGCAGGGTGAGTGTACTGTGGATGATACCTGCATGAGTTTCGAGGCTAGGGCGCTATGCAGGGTCTACTTTTGCGGAAGAAGCGCGAAAGACGAATAGGTTCTATGAGGGACTTCATGATGAGCTGAGGTTGGCGCTCCCGAGTTCAGTGAACCAAGGCTTCCAAGCATTAGTAGATACAGCCTGTGCGCTGGAGGACTTGAAGTGGGTGCATGACAAGAAGAACTTGGCGGTGGAAAAGCCGGAGTTCAAAGTTCCGCACTCGAAACAATCGGAGTTTAGGAAACGGGACAAGAAGAGGTTCAGGCCAACTGAACAAACTTCTTCGGATGTTGCTTCGGGCACAACCTATGGGCAAGGACGTGTGGATACACGTATCTGTTATAAATATGGACAGCTGGGTCATACCGCCCGATACTGTTGGAGAGGCCCGTCAAACAGTGGGAAAAAGTCTTGTGCGTCCTATGAGGAAAAGGGCAAGGCAGTGGAGGTGTAAGACCCCAACCTCAGAGATGATCGCGGGGCGATCAAACGGCACTTTTCGAGGTCTGAACAGGGGCACACGGCCAGGCACACGGCCGTGTGCCTACCCGTGTTCAGTGATTTATTGCGTTTTGTGCTGTCTCGAGTCAGAGAAGTACACGGCCTGAGACACACGGCCGTGTCTCAAGCCGTGTGTGGGGCACACGGCCTCGAACACGGCCATGTTCGAAGCCGTGTTCTGGAAGCCCGACGATCGTCCTGATGCTCCAAGTAACACGGCCCGTGGCACACGGCCGTGTCAGGAGCCGTGTCGATCAGCGAATGAGCTACATGGCCAGACACACGGCCGTGTGTCAAGCCGTGTTCGGCCCAGTTTTTGGATTTTTGGTTCTAATCTCGGCCGTCCGTTCCCTTGGATCTGGATCCGACGGTGGGGGGCTGCTCCTGGGGGGTTATTAGCCGGGAAATGGGGGGAGAAACCCTCATTTTCATCTTGAGTTTCTCTTTCTTCATCTTAGAGAGAGGGGAGAACTTCCTTGGTGGTGTGAGCCCAAGATCCGGCCGCCGGAGGAGTTTTGAAGCACCGATTCGCGATCTGAGTCCGGATCCTCGAAGGCAAGGGCGAGGCGAAGCTTTCCATCCGACTACATCTTCATGGCGCCGCGGAAATCTTCGAGGGTAACGATCCTCTTCATAGGGCATGTGTAGTCGCCCTTCTTTCTATGCATGGGGAAATCCCCCTCTCGCGAGTGAGCGTTGACGCGCGGAATCCCTTCGGGTTGATATGTAAAGTCCCCGTTGTTAGAGCCCGGAATCGGAGTACGGGCGTAGGCATTGTGTGTGAAGCCTACTCGGGTTTAACCCGGATCGGTGATGTTTGCATTGCAAGGCCGGAGAAGACTCCGCGCCGATGATTTTAGTTTTCCGAAAATTCTACGCGGTAGATTGCATACAGGGATCCTTGGGGGTTAACCTCGAGGCGCACCCGGAAAGCTTGGGCGGAATCGCATTGCCGCCACGATGTTGCCTTGGAGGGCAAATCGGTACATAACGGGGTTATGTGCGTGTTTTGATCGATTGTGGGAATGAGGAGAAACTTGGCCCGCACCGATGGCTAAATGGCCGTGGTGAAGTGAGCAACGGGCGGGTGGAACTCTACCCATTCCAAGTGGTCTCGGTTGAAGCGACCTAAAGTACATGGGACTTCCCGGGGGGCTGGAAACGGGCCTAGGCTTCGGCTGAAAGGGCTAAATGCTCACGTGTGTTGCCATCCGAGGGATGGTGGTGGAATCGCGGTGTCGGACTGGGTCCGGACCGGGTTCACCGAATAGTGCCCTGAGAGCACGGAGTGTGCGGCCGTGCGTGCCGACACTTGTGGCGAATAGAATACTTTATAAAATTGCTATGGTAGCTTTATATGCAGGGAAGGAGCACCGCCGTCCCGAGAAGCGGGACGGGGTCGTTATAATTTTGTCAGCTTTGCTGACCGTTGCCCTTTTGTATTGCCACTTCTTGGGTGGATTGCTTTCTACAGGTGCTGCTGCGGAGCCAAGCGGCAAATAGCGGGCTAAAGCCCAAGTTGCAGCGCCAGCCCTCGAAGGCTTATTTATTAGCTTTTTCATATTCATGTATGGCCGGCATGCGTGCCGATGTATGAAAGACGCTATCTTGTTAAGCGAACACTTTTGTAAGGCCTTAAGGCCGTGAACTCTTTTGTGTATGTACTCATTCCTGGGTTGTAGTGGACATTCATGCTCTGTGGCAGGGTTCTTATCTTTTTGCAACTTAATTAAATTGCTTCCGCTAGGTGTTGTGTAGGATGCTCTGATTGGTTGTGTGGTTTCAACGCGTAACCAACCGGTCTGTCCGTAGTATATGGCGTCGGGCCCCGGCCGGACCTACTTCTATATGCTATGTGACGGATAGGGGTGTTACAAATTGGTACCATTTGCATCCCGGATACACCGGCGAGTGTACACTCTCGAGGTGCAGGAGCCGCAAAGCTCAAATTATGAAGTATAGCAGCCTCACGTATATAATCTGGAGTTACAGGAGGCTGTCAAGAGGATTCAAAAGGACGCAGATGAGCAAAAATAAAGAAAGAGTGTACTTTCTTGTTGTGCTTGTTGTATGTTTGTGTGTAAAGAACCTTGGTTGTGCGATGCCGTGGGGTGAGGCACCCCGGATCGTTTTGTATATACGTGCAATAAAGGAGTGGTTGTGCTTGAGATCAAATTTCGGGACGAAATTTCTATAAGGAGGGGAGGGTTGTAACACCCCAAATCCCAATTTGGAGTTCAGGCTAGGTGACACGGCCTGGACACGGGCGTGCTTAGCTCTGGTTACTCGAGTGGATCTCGAGTAGGACTTGAGTAGGCCTCGAGTGTGTCTCGAGTAAGGCACACGGCCTGGAACACGGGCATGTCCTTCACTCTGTGGCGCGAGTTCTCGATACACTTAAGTCGACGATCGTCAAGAGGCGACACGGCCAGGGATACGGGCGTGTCCAAGGCCGTGTCCTGCTAAGGTATATAGCCAGACCGTGTTGAGTGTGGCACACAGCCTGTGACATGGGCGTGTCACAGGGGCGTGTTTGGCACACGGCTAATGACACTGGCATGTGCCTTGGCCGTGTCCTCCTCGGGAGAGTTTGTCCTATATCGATTAAGGGACATGCCCCTAAACACGGGCATGCACCTTGTGACACGGGCATGTCACGTGCTTGACACGGGCGTGTCTAAGACCGTGTCATGGTCTGAATTGAGTCGGTTCCTTAACCGCTTAGGGAACACGGCCTGTGACACGCGCGTGTCACAGGCCGTGTCAGCCCAGGAAAGATGCTTTCTAAGCAAATCCTGGCCATTCATTTCCTTCTATTTGGATCCTGTGATCCAAGCTTCTCCCTGCAGTGATAAGACCTTGGATTGAGAGTATTCTCTCATTATATATTCTCTTTCTAAGAAGAGAGAAGGGAGAGCTTTGAGGAGGAAGAAGGAGAAGGATTCCGGCTACTGGTGGAGCTACAACGGTCCGACTAGAGATCCGAGACCAGCGTTGTGGAGGCAAGGCCGTCGCGATGATTTCCAACCAGCCACTATTCCATGGCTCTAAAGCAATCGTTAAGGGTAATGATCTCCTTCTTGCACAAGTGAGGTTTTACTTTATGCATGTGCATGGGATCCTCCACCAAGAGGTGGAAAGCGTAAGCGATTCCAGCGGTTGAGTCTGCATCTAGATCCGGAAGTGTGTAGTACGGAATAGGAATGCTGTGTGAAGCCCATCTGGATGGGTAGTCTGGATTGGTGATGTTGTGAACCGGACAAGACTATGTGTATAAAATGATTAGCTAGCGGAGATTGTGAGGATGCTTGTGAATTGTGGTAAGGAAGCTTTGAAGAGCACCTTTGGTTGTATGCTCTGCACAAGCTGAGTGATGGATTGGAAGGCGGCACTGTGTGCCTGTGTTATGAGAGATCGATTGGTAATAATGCAGAGGTGCGGTTTCACGGGCTTGTTACTCTATGGTGGGAAGTTGATCTAGAGGTACTATGTACCTGCGTTGTGAGCGGTCGATTCGTGGCAACGCAGAGGTGCGGTTTCACGGGCTTGTCAAACTACGAGAGTAGGTCGACCTATAGTGCTCACTATTTGCCGTGAGGTTAACTCCTCTGAGTGGGTTGGGTGCGCGAGGTCTCCAACAGGACTTTGGAGGCTTATGCCTGGCCAACAATCTAATAGACTTTAACCTGTGGTGGGACCTGGAGGATTTCGGTACACCGTAATCGTGCCCTGAGTGCACAGAGCGTCTAGCACGAAGACCGGCGTTTGTGATGTTGTTGTGTGTTATATATATATGTTGTGATTGCACTGCATGCAGGGAAGGAGCCACTGCCCCGGGTAAGGGGTAGGGTCGTTATAATTGGTCAGCTAGAAGCTGACCATTGCTCTTTTTATCACCCTTGGGGTTGACGTCCATATGCAGATGTTGCGGGCTAGCTTGGATTGAGCTGGCTGAAGCCCTTGCTGCTACTGCTTATAGGCCCTTGAAGGCCATGCGAAGATTTGGATTTCATGTGTGGCCGGCCTGCATACCAATTTATGAAACAAGTTTTTTGTATAGAGAAACATGTAAGGCCTTAAGGCCGTGAGCGGTGTGTTCTTATTTACATTCCTAGTGTTATATATAAATGGGTTGTTTATATATGTAGTGGACATTCATTTGTTGAGTTCTTGCAAATAATAAGATTCTGCTAGAATACTCTGGGTTAGGGTGCGATGCTATTTTGGTATTAACCTGTGACCTCGCCGTCTGTTTGTGGCATATAGTGTGGGGCCGCGACCGGACCTTCTATTATATGTTATTTAATGGGTGGTGTTGTTACATACTATCTGTAAACGGCGATGGCTCTCCTTGTTCTCCTATAACATAAGGAAAAGGAAAAAAATGGAGGTTAAGCTGCATTTGAAAAAGGAGTAGGAGGATAGTAAGGAAAAGTTGTTGAAGGAGGAGCAGCTGCGAGAGATGAAGGGTAGGGATGACTTCCCTGAAAATTCAAAAATCTTGCTGGGCTTCCTCGGGTAGCTTCCCGAAAGAAGTTTTGACGAGCTATGAACTCCTCATTTTGAGATCGCGAAGGAGTTGCTGCCTTCCCTAGCGGGTGTACAACCTCGGACTCGCAGGCGTGCGAGAGGGCCCAGGCGAGAGGAGCCAGGCAATGAGAGCTGAGCGAGAGGGCCCAGGCGAAAGGCACCAGGCGAGAGGTGCCAGGAGGCAGGGCATGAAGTGAGGATCACTGCATTAAGAGGGTGGCCTAAGTGGAGCGTGGCCTCAGATGGGTGAATGCCGAGACGGGAAGCTTTCCCGGCGAGTGACCGGCTCACCGCGCGAGAGGACTCCAGGAGTGGAGCTCTCGCCCGGGGTAGCCCTCTTGCCATGCGAGAGGACCCTATGGGGGAGTTCTCGCCAAGTGTCACTTTGGTTCAAGGCCGGTTCAGGTAGGGCCGGGCCCACCTTTTGGGTCCCAGGGGTGTTTTACCCTTTTACCCCGGGTGGTCTGCATTTAGCCCTTGTGGACAGCGGAGTTTGGCTATTGGCAGACCTAGCCAGAGATGTTCTGATAATTTCAGGGCAGTTTATATTTGTTATTTGCAGTCCCAGTTCAGAGGCCTATAAATAGACCGGTAAGGTGCCTTAGAAGGGCAAGCTTTCTTGAATCCTTCCACTTCTTCTAAGGAACCTAGCTCAGCATTGGCTAGGGAGGGGAAGAGCTTTAGTCTCTTCTGGATACGAGGTGGTACCTCCTCGCTCGAGCCTCCGGTCTATTTCTTCGCCTCGAGTCTGATCCTAAGGGAGTAAGTGTGAGCTTCCCCAGTAGTTCCGAGCTTTAGGAGGAATCGACCTTGTTGGTTCCAACATTTTTGGTGCGGTGAGCGTGGAACAACAGCTTGTACGGAAGAACAAAGGGTTACTTCATGGAGGGAGATGCAGGAGGAGAAGATGAGGGGTCCCCGAGCATGGGGGGGGGGGGGGTACGTCGGGAGGGCAGAGTTCATGTCGTCCATCGGAGGGATCATGGACATGTTGAAGCAGCTCGCACAGAGAGAGGAGTGCGAGACCCACCCCCCCCCCTCCCCAAGTGCCGGACCACGCGCTCCGCGAGGGGGTCGACCCAGGACGGATAGGTGAGGAAGCACCCGAGAGGTGACCGGGAAAGGAAGTGGCGGCGGAAGGAAGCTGGCGAGACGTGGAAGGAAGGGAGCTCTTCCCCAGCCTGGTGAGTGCCGCCGCGCCCGCGGGGCTAGTTGCGCGAGTAGACCTGGCGAGACCACCGGCGAGAGGATCTACCTTCTGCGAGTTGGTCCTCTTGGCACCCATTCTAGAAGGGTTCCGCGAGCCGGAGATGACCTACTACGTGGGGAAGGATGATCCCTTCCAACACCTGCAATGGTTTGATGATGCGGTCTCCATCAGACCTATGACAGACGCCTTCAAGTGCCGCCTCTTCGCCATCACTTTGAAGGATAAGGCCAGGGAATGGTTCCATCAACTCCTGACGGGTTCTATTTATTGCTTTGAAGACCTGAGCAGGATCATCCAGCTGCGCTTCTCAACCTCAAAGAAGAGGAAGAAGAACCCGGAGTCCATCTTCCTGATCAAGCAGAAGGCGGACGAGTCTTTGGCTCAGTACATGGATCATTTCAAGGAGGAGATCCTAGACATCCAGGAGGTGCCTAGTTTCGCCCTCCAGATGGCCTTCACCGTGGGGTTAAGGGAATGCTTCTTCAAGATGAGCCTAACCCGAAAGGCACCATTGTCCTTTGAGGGATTGATGGAGAAGGCAGCAAAGGAGATAGCCATGGAGGCGGCAAACCCAGCATTTTCTAGTAAGTTAGCAAGGTTGATGGAGGGGGAGCAGAGAGAGTCAGGAGGAACAAGGCAGCAAGAGGGAAGGAGAAGGGAGGAGCCAAGGGGGCCCGTGTACCCAGAGTTGGGCTGGAGGCAACCGGGAGGCCCAGTTCAAGGACCAGGAAGGGGTCCTCCACAGGGGGGAAGGAACTTTTATCCGGGACCAGGGAGATTTCATCCGCTAGGGTGGGGGCATGGCCCGAGGCTGCTCCCACCTCCGCCTCAGCAAGCTATGGCCATTGGACGAGGGAGAGGAAGAGGAAGAGAGCGTGGGAGAGCGATTGTGGGGAGGAGGAAGAACCCCCAAGAAGGGAGATGTGGGGGAGGAGTTCTGCCATATTGCGACATCCATGAGGAGGAGGGCCATACGACGGCCACATGCCCGGAGTTCTTGGAGTTGAAGAGGGGTAGAGGAGGAGAAGACCAACAGCCACTAGTGTAGATAGTGGAGATGCCAGGAGCCGCGGAGGAGGATCGATGTGTGGATCGGTCGGACACAGAAGATCGAGGAGGGATTGGGGTGATTCATGGGGGGGTGGGGATCGAGGCCACCCGTAAGGCTAGTCTTCACACTATGTATCGTCGGAGCATTGCCTCGACGTCGCAAGCCTTACCCCCGGATGAGAAAATCACCTTTTTTAGAAGGGACCTACCAGATCACGAGGACCCTTTCTGCGACGCGCTGGTAATCCAGACTGCCATTGAGAACTTTACGGTGTCCCAAATTTTGGTGGACAACGGGAGTTCCGTCAATGTGATCTTCAAGAAGGCATTCAATGAGATGAGGGTGGAGGCCTGAAGGGTGTTGGCGGCGGATGGGCCATTGTTTGGATTCTGGGGGAGAGGAAGGAGGTCGAGGGAGGAGTAGGACTTCAGGTGATGCTGGGAGGGGGCTGTCCAGGAACTATCGTTTCGTGATAGTGGATGCCCCCAACAGCTATAATGCAATCTTCGGGCACCCTTTGATCAGGGCCTTTAGGTGTGTACCATCCTCGTTCCATCAGTGCTTGAAGCTTAATTCGGTAGGAACCCAGATTAGGGTAAGGGGGGATCCAAAGGCGGCTCGGGAGTGCTACGTGATGGCGGTCAACACCATCTCATGGAAGGGGGATGCAGAGGAGCTGGAGAAAAGGATGGAACGGGAGGAGTCGGAGAGAGAGGGAGGAGGTGAAAGAGTCATTGCAGTGGAGCCAGCAATGGCAGGAGAGCAGGTGGCTGGAGGAGAGGAGCTGGTGAGAGAGGAAGCAAGGGTGGAGGGAAGTCTTGTAGCAGAGGTGGAGATGGCTGGAGGAGTGGAGTTGGAGAGAGAAGAAGGAGGAGGTGACAAAGGCATTGTAGTGGAGCAAGCAATGGCGGGAGAGCAAGTGGCTTGGGAGCGGGAGTGTAGGGGGAATGAAGGAAGTATTGGGGAAAAGAAGAGGAAGAGGGCATCACCAGAGGGGGACCTTGGAGGAGAGAAAGGGAGGGCCCAGGAGAGGGTAGGAACCGTGGAAGGCTTGGGAGTAGAGTACGGGACAAAGGATCTGGAGGAGGATCTGAGGGAGCCAGAGGAAGAAGAACCTTCAAGGTTGAGGGCGGCTGTGGAAGTTCTGGAGGTGGAGATCCTCACAAAGGACGGAAGGAAGGAAAAGATAAAGATCAGCAGAGAGCTCACTCCCAAAGACCAGGAGGAGATCCGGAGGTGCGTGCAAGAGAACATCGACGTCTTCGCCTGGAGAGCAGCGGACATGCTAGGGATCTACGCGGACGTGGCATGCCACCGTCTCAACCTTTACCCCAAGGTCCGTCCCATCCAACAAAAAAAGAGGGCCATCGCCTCCAAGATGGCCAGACCTATCAGAGAAGAGGTGGAGAAGCTGCTTCAGGCAGGATTCATATCTGCCAACAGGTATCCGGGGTGGGTGAGCAATGTTGTAATGGTAAAAAAGGGGGAGGGGAAATGGAGGATGTGTATTGATTTCTCTCTTTTAAATAAAGCCTGCCCTAAAGTTTGTTACCCCCTGCCTCGAATCGACGCGCTGGTTGACTCAGCCGTCGGCTTCTCACAAATGAGTTTTTTAGATGCTTTTTTAGGGTACCATGAGATTCGCATGCACCCTCCATACGTCAAGGACATCACCTTCGTCACATAGGATGGGTGCTTTAGTTATAACATGATGCCCTTCGGGCTAAAAAATGCGGGAGCAACGTATCAAAGGATGATGGACCGGATTTTTCGAGAGCAGAAGGGGCGGAACCTCCAGGTCTATGTGGATGACTTGATGGTTCAGAGTCGGGACCTCGGGTCCCATGTCTTGGACTTGCATGAGACGTTTACAACTGTAAGGAAGTATAAGATGAGGCTTAACCCTTTGAAATGTGTATTCGGGGCCAGCAGGGGGAAGTTTTTGGGACACCTCCTTACTCCTGTGCGGGTGGAACCCAATCCTGACAAGGTAAAAGCGATACTAGAGCTGGGATCTCCTATGAATGTCAAGGAGGTCCAGCGTCTTACTGGCAAGCTAGCAGGGTTGAGCAGGTTACTCTCTAGGGAAGGAGAGAGATGCTCCTCCTTCTTTCGAACTCTAAGGGGAGGAAGGGAGTTCGAGTGGACCTTAGAATGCGAAAAAGCCTTTGCGGTCCTAAAACAGCAGCTTACCCAGACGCCGCTACTTCAAGGGCCGAGAGAAGGGGAGAGTTTGTTCCTCTATTTGGGGGTAGGGACGGGGGTGGTTAGCTCGGTCCTCATCCAAGAGGAAGGAAAGAAGAAATTCCCCATTTATTATGTAAGCAGGGTTCTCAAAAAGGCAGAGCTGAAATATCCCATCCTAGAAAAGCTGGCCTTCGCTCTCATCGTGTCGGCCCGAAAGCTTAGACCATACTTCCAAGCTCATGCCATTCAGGTTGTGACGGATCACCCTCTTCGCCGCATCCTCGAGGGGGTCGAGCACTCAGGAAGATTGGCCAAGTGGTCGATCGAACTCAGCGAATTCGACCTCTCCTACGTCCCTCGAGAGGCTATTTAAGCACAGGTAGTGGCAGATTTCTTGGCAAATTATGTGGTAGAGGTCGAGGAGGTGGAGGTATCTCTCGGGGTAGCTTGGGAGATGTTGGTGGATGGAGCTTCTGGTAAGAATTCTTTTGGGGGAGGGGTCATCTTGACGAGTCCCGAGGGGACTAGGATCGAGCAAGCCTTGAAGATACACTTCACCCTCACGAACAATCAAGCCGAGTACGAAGCAATCATCGTCGGGCTTCAGCTGGCTAGGGAGTTGGGCATACAGGATATCAGGGTCTTCACGGACTCCTTGGTGGTGGCAAGACACATCAGCGGAGAGTTCGAGGTGAGGGAACCGACCCTCCAGTTGTACCTGGTAAAGATTAAGGGTATCGTTGGGCAGTTTCATAGCTTCTCCATCTAACACGTTCCTCGGGAAGAGAGTGCTAAGGCAGACTTGCTCGCAAATCATGGTCCTCAGGCCGGAGGGACTATGACCGAACTCTTCAGGCCTTCCATAGAAAAAGGGTAGATAATGGAGGTCGACCAGGAGGTGTCTTGGATGGATCCTTTTGTGACCTTCTTGGCGTCGGGACATCTACCCGAGGGGGATCTCGAGAGGAAGCGGATTAGGTACAAGTCAGCTTATTATCTGTTGAAGGAAGGAGTACTTTACGAAAAAACATTATCCGGATTGCTAGCCCGGTGTGTATCCGAGAAGGAAGCATCAAAGGTATTGGAGGAGGTCCATTCAGGGGAATGCGGAAGCCACTCAGGGAGTCAGACTTTGGAAGGGAGGGTACTAAGGCAAGGCTATTTCTGGCCTACCCTCCGAAAAGATGCGGAGGAGCCTGCTAAGAGGTGTAGAAAGTGTCAGGAGTTTGGTCCCTTGCAGCTCCTCCCAGCATAGAGGCTGCGAACGATCACCTCTCCATGGCCCTTCACCATATGGGGACTGGACCTAGTGGGGTTGTTTCCTCAAGCTAGCGGTCAGAGGAGCTTCCTACTGGTCATGGTGGATTACTTTTCGAAATGGCTGGAGGTGAAGGCTTTGGCGAAGGTGACATCGCAAGTGGTCAAGAACTTTGTGTGGGGAGAGATTATTTGCCGGCACGGGCTCCCTTTGTCCATAGTCACCGACAATGGGCCACAATTTGCCAGCAGGGAGTTTGTGGACTTTTGTGTGCAGCTTGGCATAGACCTTCGGTTTGGCTCGGTTCATCACCCTCGAAGCAACGGAAAGTTGGAAGCAGCAAATAAGATCATTGTGAATATCTTAAAGAAGAAAGTGGAGAACTTGAGGGAGAGCTGGGTAGAACAACTCCCCTCCGTCCTATGGGCTCTGCGAACTACTCCGAATACGTCTACAGGAGAGACGCCTTTCAAGCTCTCCCATGGCTCGGAGGCCGTCATACCTGTGGAGTTTGAGGTTGAATCTTCTAGGGTAACAACAGCAAGGGAGGGAGATGAAAGGTGGCAAGTCGATAATGGAGAGGAGCAGAGGCTTTCACTCGACCTCGTGGAGGAGCTCCGAGAGCTCGCATCAATCCGACAGGAGGAGGTCAAGCGCCAAATGTCCAGGTACTTTGATAAGCACATCCGGATCAAGCAATTTCAAAAGGGGGACTTGGTCCTCAGGAAGGTGGATGCCGCGGGCAGGGGGGCCTCGGTAGGAAAGCTCAACCCCAATTGGGAGGGTCCCTTAATTGTAAAAGAAGTTTTGAAGTCAGGGGGGTATCACCTCCAGGATGTGGACGGGGTACCCCTGGATCGCACCCGCAGCGGTGATGATCTGAAGCGTTTCTATCCATAATGATAATTTTCCTCTGAATATGCTTGAGTATGACTTTAATGATCTTACTTTTTGAATGTGTCAGGATTTCCTAGCACAATGCACCTCAGGGCGTCCTTATTAGAAGACGGCGGCTGGAGGATAAAGAGGAGAGGAGACCCCGAGCATACCCACTGACTAGGCTCTCATCAAGTTGGCAGGGCTATAGGCTCACTCGGCGATTAGAGGAGAGAGGAGAGGAGACCCCGAGCAGACCCGCTAACCAGGCTCTCATCAAGCTGGCAGAGCAGTAGGCTCACTCGGCAGTTGGAGGAGAGAGGAGAGGATACCCCGAGCAGACTCGCTGACCAAGCTCTCATCAAGCTAGCAAGGTTGTAGGCTCACTCGACGGTTGGAGGAGAAAGAGGAGAGGAGACCCCGAGAAGACCTGCTGACCAGGCTCTCATCAATCTGGAAGGGCTGTAGGCTCACTCGGCGGTTGGAGGAGAAAGAGGAGAGGAGACCCCGAGCAGACCCGCTAACAAGGCTCTCATTAAGCTGGCAGGACTGTAGGCTCACTTGGCGGTTGGAGGAGAAAGAGGAGAGGAGACCCCAAGCAGACCCGCTGACCAGGCTCACATCAAGCTGGCAGGGCTGTAGGCTCACTTGGCGGTTGGAGGAGAAAGAGGAGAGGAGACCCCGAGCAGACCCGCTGACCAGGCTCTCATCAAGCTAGCAGGGCTATAGGCTCACTCGGCGGTTGGAGGAGAAAGAGGAGAGGAGACCCCGAGCAGACCCGCTGACCAGGCTCTCATCAAGCTAGCAGGGCTGTAGGCTCACTCGGCGGTTGGAGGAGAGAGGAGAGGAGACCCCGAGCAAACCCGCTCACCAGGCTCTCATCAAGCTGGCAGGGCTATAGACTCACTCGGCGGTTGGAGGATAAAGATGAGAGGAGACCCCGAGCAGACCCACTGACCAGGCTCTCATCAAGCTGGCAAGGCTCTAGGCTCACTTGGCGGTTGGAGGAGAAAGAGGAGAGGAGACCCCGAGCAGACCCGCTGACCAGGCTCTCATAAAGATGGCAGGGCTATAGGCTCACTCGGCAGTTGGAGGAGAAAGAGGAGAGGAGACCGCGAGATGACCCGCTGATAAGGCCCTCATCAAGCTGGCAGGGTTATAGGCTCACTCGGCGGTTAGAGGAGAAAGAGGAGAGGAGACCCCGAGCAGACCCGCTGAACAGGCTCTCATCAAGCTGGCAGGGTTGTAGGCTCACTCGGCGGTTGGAGGAGAAAGAGGAGAGGAGACCCCGAGCAGACCCACTGAACAGGCTCTCATCAAGCTGGCAGGGCTGTAGGCTCACTCGGCGGTGGGAGGAGAAAGAGGAGAGGAGACCCCGAGCAGACCCGCTGACCAGGCTCTCATCAAGCTGGCAGGGCTGTAGGCTCACTCGGCGGTTGGAGAACAAAGAGGAGAGGAGACCCCGAGCAGACTCGCTGACCAGACTCTCATCAAGCTGGCAGGGCTGTAGGCTCACTCGGCGATTGGAGGAGAAAGAGGAGAGGAGACCCCAAGCAGACCTGCTGACCAGGCTCTCATCAAGCTGGCAGGGCTGTAGGCTCACTCGGCGGTTGGAGGAGTGAGGAGAGGCGACCCCGAGAACACCCACTCACCAGGCTCTCATCAAGATGGCAGGGCTGTAGGCTAACTCGGCAGTTGGAGGAGAAAGAGGAGAGGAGACCCCATGCAGACCCGCTGACCAGGCTCTCATCAAGCTGGCAGGTATGTAGGCTCACTCGGCAGTTGGAGGAGAAAGAGGAGAGGAGACCCTGAGCAAACTTGCTGACCAGGCTCTCATCAAGCTAGCAGGGCTGTAGGCTCACTCGGCTGTTGGAGGAGAAAGAGGAGAGGAAACCCCGAGCAGACCCGCTGACCAGGCTCTCATCAAGCTGGCAGGGCTGTAGGCTCACTCAGCGGTTGGAGGAGAAAGAGGAGAGGAGACCCCGAGCAGACCCGCTGACCAGGCTCTCATCAAGCTGGCAGGGCTGTAGGCTCACTCGGCGGTTAGAGGAGAAAGAGGAGAGGAGACCCCGAGCAGACCCGCTGACCAGGCTATAATCAAGCTGGAAGGGTTGTAGGCTCACTCGGCGGTTGGAGGAGAAAGAGGAGAGGAGACCCCGAGCAGACCCGCTGACCAGGCTCTCATCAAGCTGGCAGGGCTGTAGGCTCACTCGGTGGTTGGGGAGAGAGGAGAGGAGACCCCGAGCAGACCCGCTGACAAGGCTCTCATCAAGCTGGCAGGACTGTAGGCTCACTCGGTGGTTGGAGGAGTAAGAGGAGAGGAGACCCCGAGCAGACCCGCTGACCAGGCTCTCATCAAGCTGGCAGGGCTGTAGGCTCACTCGGCGGTTGGAGGAGAAAGAGGAGAGGAGACCCCGAGCAGACCCGCTGACCAGGCTCTCATCAAGCTGGCAGGGCTGTAGGCTCACTCGACGGTTGGAGGAGAAAGAGGAGAGGAGACCCCGAGCAGACCTGCTGACCAGGCTCTCATCAAGCTGGAAGGGTTGTAGGCTCACTCGGCGCTTGGAGGAGAAAGAGAAAAGGAGACCCCGAGCAGACCCGCTTACAGGGCTCTCATCAAGCTGGCATGGCTATAGGCTCACTCGGCGGTTGGAGGAGAAAGAGGAGAGGAGACCCCGAGCAGACCCGCTGACCAGGCTCTCATCAAGCTGGCAGGGTTGTAGGCTCACTCGACGGTTGGAGGAGAAAGAGGAGAGGAGAACCCGAGCAGAACCGCTGACCAGGTTCTCATCAAGCTGGCAGGGCTGTAGGCTCACTCGGCAGTTGGAGGAGAAAGAGGAGAGGAGACCCCGAGCAGACCCGCTGACCAGGCTCTCATCAAGCTGGCAGGGCTGTAGGCTCACTTGGCGGTTGGAGGAGAAAGAGGAGAGGAGACCCCGAACAGACCCGCTGAATAGGCTCTCATCAAGCTGGCAGGGCTGTAGGCTCACTCGGCGATTGGAGGAGAAAGAGGAGAGGAGACCTTAAGCAGACCCGCTGACCAGGCTCTCATCAAACTAGCAGGGCTGTAGGCTCACTCGACGGTTGGAGGAGAGAGAGGAGAGGAGACCCCGAGCAGACCCGCTCACCAGGCTCTCATCAAGCTGGCAGGGCTGTAGGCCCACTCGGCGGTTGGAGGAGAAAGAGGAAAGGAGACCCCATGCAGAACCGCTTACCAGGCTCTCATCAAGCTGGCACGGATGTAGGCTCACTCAGCGGTTGTAGGAGAAAGAGGAGAGGAGACCCCGAGCAGACTTGCTGACAAGGCTCTCATCAAGCTGGCAGGGCTTTAGGCTAACTCGGCGGTTGGAGGAGAAAGAGGAGAGGAGACCCCGAGCAGACCCGCTGACCAGGCTCTCATCAAGCTGGCAGGGCTGTAGGCTCACTCGGCGGTTGGAGGAGAAAGAGGAGAGGAGACCCCGAGAGGACCCACTGACCAAGCTCTCATCAAGCTGGCAGGGTTGTAGGCTCACTCGGCGGTTAGAGGAGAAAGAGGAGAGGAGACCCCGAGCAGACCCGCTGACCAGGCTCTAATCAAGCTGGCAGGGCTGTAGGCTCACTCGGCGGTTGGAGGAGAAAGAGGAGAGGAGACCCCGAGCAGACTCGGTGACCAGGCTCTCATCAAGCTGGCAGGGCTGTAGGCTCACTCAGCGGTTCGAGGAGAGAGGAGAGGAGACCCCGAGCAGACCCGCTGACCAGGCTCTCATCAAGCTGGCAGGGCTGAAGGCTCACTCAGCGGTTGGAGGATAAAGAGGAGAGAAGACCCCGAGCAGACCCGCTGACAAGGCTCTCATCAAGCTGGCAGGGCTGTAGGCTCACTCGGCGGTTGGAGGAGAAAGAGGAGAGGAGACCCCGAGCAGACCCGCTGACCAGGCTCTCATCAAGCTGGCAGGGCTGTATTCTCACTCGGCGGTTGGAGGAGAAAGAGGAGAGGAGACCCCGAGCAGACCTGCTGACCAGGCTCTCATTAAGCTGGCAGGGCTATAGGCTCACTCGGCGGTTGGAGGAGAAAGAGGAGAGGAGACCCCGAGCAGACCCGCTGACCAATCTCTCATCAAGCTAGCAGGGCTGTAGGCTCACTCGGCGGTTGGAGGAGAAAGTGGAGAGGAGACCCCGAGCAGATCCGCTGACCAGGCTCTCATCAAGCTGGCAGGGCTGTAGGCTCACTCGGCGGTTGGAGGAGAAATAGGAGAGGAGACCCTGAGCAGACCCGCTGACCAGGCTCTCATAAAGCTGGCAGGGCTGTAGGCTCACTCGGTGGTTGGAGGAGAAAGCGGAGAGGAGACCCCGAGCAGACCCGCTGACCAGGCTCTCATCAAGCTGGCAGGGTTGTAGGCTCACTCGGTGGTTGGAGGGAAAAGAGGAGAGGAGACCCCGAGCAGACCCACTGACCAGGCTCTCATCAAGCTGGCAGGGCTGTATGCTTACTCGGTGGTTGGAGGGGAAAGAGGAGAGGAGACCCCGAGCAGACCCGCTGACCAGGCTCTCATCAAGCTAGCAGGGCTGTAGGCTCACTCGGTGGTTGGAAACAATAACAAAAGGTGGATCAGGCCCCGTCTTCGGAGTGGTTACCTCCTCCCCATCCCCACTTACCTTCTTACTCTACCATGCTACATTTTTCGTGAGCAAGGACTTGTTGCCATTTTAATACTAGATAGGGCATAGAAGCTGTAGTTGGAGAGCAGGGCTGTAGGCTCACTTGGTGTGGTGATTTCTGGAGGCAGGTAACTAAGGTCTTGACATAGAAGCTGATTAATCAGGAAAACACTGACCCTGGCTACTAACAAAAAGGGGGGGGGGGATACTTCAAGATGACTTCCTTCATAAAGAAAAAGAAGAGAGGGGGGTGAATAATTGATCCCCCAGGTCCACTCGCGCCGAGAGGAGACGGTAGGCAGCGCGAGAGGAAGGAGAAGGTGTCCCCATGCCCGCGAGAGTGGCAGAGGCTCGCCAGCTCGCCCCCTGGGCCAGGTCTGCAGGTAACAGCCGGCGAGGGGAAAGACAACCCCCTCTCGCCGCCAAGGATCTCGGGGATCTCGCGAGCTGTCCAAGCGAGAGAAAAAGAAAAAAAAAGGAGGAAGAAAAGAAAGAGGCTAGCTTCAGGAGCGAGCAAAAAAAAAATATATATACACATGAATCATATTCGTGTTTTAATACAGTACATTCCCAAATCAGGAGAAGCGTTGTAATCATAGCAAAAAAGGAAAGAAAAAGGCTGCTGTGCTCAAGGAGCCTTAGTCCTTCTCGCTCGCCGGAGATTCCCCGTCCTCGCCATAAATCTCGGGCACGAGGTCCCGGGCGATGATGTCCTCGCAATCATCTTTAACTACACCCATCTCTCGCATAATCTTCAGGATGAGCTCGGCGGTCCGTATGTTGGCATCCCGGCAAAAGTCTTCGACCTCGTCTTGCATATAATGCGCGGGAGGAGGTGGAGGGACCTGCGAGCGAGAGGTGGAGGCCTCTTTGAGCTGGGATTTCTCTGTTTTCAGCTCCTTCACCTCCGTCTCCAGCTCCTCCACTCGCGAGCGCAGTCTTTCAGCCGTCTCAGCATCCATCAAAAAGAACAAACCGTTAAATCTAGCAGGAGAGTGCTTGAGAAGGCAGGATAAGTATCAACTCACCACTCCGCCCCTGGCATTGGCGAGAAGGCTCTCGGCCACCTCCAGTCGCTTGGTGAGATCCCCTGACTTCTCACGCTCGACAATGAGTTTGGTGTCTATCTCCTTCCAGCTTCGAGTGTTGTAAATTAGGCGGCGCGAGAGTCGATGAGAGAGCTCGAGGGTATGCAGCTGCAAGTGGGAAATCCTGAAGATAAGATCTCGCGTGGTGGTTGCATCGAGCGCGTCAGGGCGAGACCCCCATAGAGGTCGAAGACCAAGGAGAAGGCGTGGGCAGAAGACTCGGCTTGCTCTCTTCATGAGGGGAGATGGGTAGAGATGGAGACCCGATTTGCCCCCTTATCCCAAATGAGCGAAGGCTCATTGGAACCGTCGGGGACAGACGGGCCCACGTTGAAGTTCAGGTGGGCAGATGGAGAAGGATACTGGAGAGGAGCCCCCCCCCCCCACGAGAAGGGAACCAGGGAGGTTGGTGAGAAGAGCTCGCGGGCGGTGCGAGAGGTGCCGCGTCTTCAGGAAGCGAGACAGCCCCGTGCGGAGAGGTCAAGGGAGGCGAGTGGGGAGATTCAGATCCCAGGGACCTTGCCCTTCGCGGAAGGGAAGGAGACTACTTTCTTCCACTTCATCTTAAGTTTCTTTGAGGGGCTGAGGCGAGAGGGGGTCGAGTCCTCAGCCGCCCTCTTTTGGGGAGGAGGGGCCAACGAATCTTTGGCCGCCTCGGCCGCCATATTAGCGAGAGCCACGTCTTTAGATGGCTTGATATTACTTCTATAGGGAAGGTGCATCGGCACGTTCCTCTCTCCGGGGAGAAGCGATACAGAGTCAGGGAAAAGGCTCAGCGAGAGGAAAGTACTGAAGGCAAGAAAAAGATGAGGGGGTCGAGCATACCTTCTCTAGGGAGCACGGGGAGCAGTGAGGCGAGCCCCCGTCTCAAAAACCTGACCTCGAAGTTCTTCCCAGCGAGGTACTCGCAAAGAAGCTTGTCCGTGCCGCCAACCTGCGGAGTAACATAGAAGATTTCCACGGGTGAGACGGGCGTGAGAGGGACGCCGCCCAGGTTCCCGCGGATGAAGACAAAGCGGGTTAGCCAGTGATGATTCTTGTTTGGTGTCTCGCAGACTTTCAGATTCAGCCCGGTGAAGAAGGAGACCCCGTCTTGATTGGCGTGGTAGACGAACATCTTCTAGAAGATGGTGAGACTGAATTCTATTCTCTCTCGCAGCATGTTGCACGCGAACGCGACGATAACTGAGATCGCATTGGGTTCAACTGGGCAGGCACGACGCCGAAGTACTTGAGAACTTGCTTCACCTCGGGCCAGAGGGGAAGCCGGAGCCCCGCATCGAAGTGCGAGACGGGGAAGGCGAGCTTGCCCGGGTAGAATGTATTCACACTCTCTCCATCCTTGGGAGGGCGTGACTCGTAGCCCTCCGGCAATAAGTCGCTCCGGAAGGCCTCGTATTCATCGGCAGAGAGGCGACCGGGATGGAAATCGTGGTCGGAGAATCTCTTCCCATAGCGGCTGCGTCCCTCACCATCCTCTGGCCTCCTTTTTCTCATGAGTGTGCGAGACAAAGGGGAAGTTGGCGAGTGGAGAACCAGCGAGAAGACACGAAGAACAATAAAGATGAAGGGTGAGGGGCCGGAGCGCGAGACGAGCTTGGGAGGGAGGGGGAACTGCGGGCAGAAGTCTAGGAAAACATGCCTCCAGCCATGGCTGCGGGGGTATTTATATCCCTCATATGTAGAAGGATAAGCGGATAGAGAACTACGCCGGGGAAGGGCAAGCATCGGCCGACCCTTCTCTCTCCAAGCCTCGGGCGGCGGAACCCTAAGTGGGCCATCAGCCCAAGGAGGCTGTGAAAAGATTGATGCAGAGAAATAAAAGTAACAAAGGTTAAAAAGTAGCATAAAAGAAGGTGTTAGCGCTGTCGCATCAATTAAACAGGCAAATCACCAAATTAATAAATTTAAACCCGCATAAAGACGGGTGGCAAGTTCGAAGAGCGCACAGCTGGCACTATATTAGCAAATATTTTATTACAGAGACAAGGCGAACGAAAGAGCTAAGAAGCGAGAGGCAAGAGGCGAAAGGAAAGAAGGCGGAGCTCTCATTAATTCTTATCCCACCTCCATCGTCCTCCCCCGCGGCCTCTCATGCAGGGAGGACGACTTGGGAGGTTGAAGGCGCGAGCCGCCCTAACACCACTGTGGGCGAGACGGAGCTGTTGGTCGACGTCATCCAAAATTTCCTGAGGGTTCGTCTGGTCCACCTTAATGTCGGCGTCTATCTCCGAAGACAGGCGAGCGCATTCCACCTCTAGCCAGTCAATCCGGTGGTCTGCGGCTTGCTTCCCTTTTTCCAGCGCTTGAATGATGCGCGCGTGCTTCCGCAGCATCTCGGCCACGTTATGCTTCATCTCTATGGGGTCCGTGGGGTCTCCCAGGTAGTCCTCGATCTCATCTATAGGAGGAAGAGGTGAAGGGGCCAGCTGCCTGGAGTAATCGTCGACCGGCGAGTCGGCAGTCAGTGAGTCCTCGATAGGGGTTCCACTCGCACCTATACATGAGCCAAAGAGATAAAGCGGCAACAAAAAAGCAGAGAACAAGAAGAAGAGAGCAGGTGTCAGAGGTAGAGCCTCTTACTAAATCGGCGGGTGGAGCCCGATGTGGTAGAAGGATCATCCCTCCTCGTCACGCGGGTGGAGGGGGGAGTGGAGGCTTGGGGTGAGGGAGGCCTGGAAGGAAGCTCCGAAATGTTGATGCGAATGGTCTCAGGACGATGAGGAGGCGCCGAGATTTTCTGAGAAAAGGTAGCAAGTAAAAAAATGTGTGGTGCAAAGAGATCATAGCAGGCTTGAAAGACTTACCTCTTTTCCTTTGAGACTAGCTGGAGTGGGAGGTACATACCACCTCGGAAAGAAGCGAGAAGGTTCTCTTGCCGGGAGGGGAGGCTCCGGAACTTTTGCCTTTTTCCGCACGGGGATCTTGTTCAGACCCGCCGCCGTCGCCTTGTTCCGCTGGCGTACGGCCGCGATGCGGTCCCGAAAACTTTGACTGAGAGACATAGAGGCAGATGTTGGAAGAGGATGGAGGAAAGGGAACGGCCCCTTGCGGGGAGGCGATTTCTGTATTTATAGACAAGGCAAGGGGCCCACCAAAAGATTCCCCCCAATAAATTCGCCATACTACCACGAGCCTCGGTTGAACTATCTTTCCGAGCTTGTAAACAACCTCAAAATGAGCGGGGATTGTGTACAACCTCGGACTCATAGGCGAGCGAAGGGCCCAGGCGAGAGGGCCCAGACAACGAGAGCCGAGCGAGAGGGCCTAGGCGAGAGGCACCAGGCGAGAGGTGCCAGGAGGCAGGGCATGGAGTGAGGTTCACAGCATTAAGCAGGATGGCCTAAGTGGAGCGTGGCCTCAGATGGGTGAATGTCGAGACGGGAAGCTTTCCCGGCGAGTGACCGGCTCACTGCATGAGAGGACTCCAGGAGTGGAGCTCTCGCCCGGGGTAGCCCTCTCGCCATGCGATAGGACTCTATGGGGGAGTTCTCGCCAGGTGTCACATTGGTTCAAGGCCGGTTCAGGTAGGGCCGGGCCCACCTTTTGGGTCCCAGGGGTGTTTTACCATTTTACCCCGGGTGGTTTGCATTTAGCCCTGGTGGACATCGGAGTTTGGCTGTTGGCAGACCTAGCCAAGGATGTTCTGGTAATTTCACGGCGGTGTAAATTGGTTATTTGCAGTCCCAGTTCAGAGGCCTATAAATAGACCAGTAAGGTGCCTTAGAAGGGCAAGCTTTCTTGACTCCTTCCACTTCTTCTAAGGCACTTAGCTCAACATTGGCTAGGGAGGGGAAGAGCTTTAGTCTCTTCCGGGTACGAGGTGGGACCTCATCGCTGGAGCCTCCGGTCTAGTTCTTTGCCTTGAGTGTGATCCTAAGGGAGTAAGCGTGAGCTGCCCCAGTAGTTCCGAGCTTTAGGAGGAATCGACCTTGTTGGTTCCAACAGCGGGTACTTTGTTGGATAAATAGGAGGATAGACCGGCGGATCGGCCGGATGATATGTTTGTGGATTCTCCAATGCTGGTGTTCGATTGACTGGAGGATCTGGTGCTGCTGCAGATTGCACCTCTAATCGCTGCGTGATAGCAGTTAGAGTACGGTTGATTGCCTAGAACAGCTGGGCAGTTTCCCGACACGATTGCTCCAAGGCTTCCCAGAGAGGATCTTTAACAGGACTTGAAGGAGCAAGGTTCTCGGCAGGTTAATGATCTGTCATGGCTAACCGTTGGTTTTCACTGTCTTTTCGAAATCTGAAGGTCTAGTGTTAACTGTTGATGCAGAAAATGGCTCTGAACGCTGGAGATTGGGGCACATTCGATCCGGGTTACTGGGATAAAGGGAGGTTGATGAGGAACTTTCGAGCGGCCGGTTTCTTTAACGGTTAGGGATTAGCGGTAGAGGCCGAGAGAAGGAAGAAGAAAAGGAGAGGCTGCTTACAGCGGTAACAACCGAGTTTGCCCGCCACGGCTTAAATGCCACTCCTGCGACGGGCTTTCCTTTGATTATGAATCAATATTATAGCTTGAGTTGCTCATTTACATAGAAAAATATAAAGGGTACATGGGGAAGCTGGCGGCTAGATAAGAGAAGATTGCCAGAGGCCGCGCAGACTGAACTGACAAGTCGCCAAGTCACGCAAACGGCTGATCCCGCAGCTCGCTGCCCTAGGCCGTGCGGACTGCGCAATCAGGCAGGGAGGACCACTGAGGTAGCTGGGACAGGCTGCTTGAAAAGCCAAGTTCGAGGACTAAACAGCAAGGCTTAGCCGCTGAGGCCATGCGGACAGGCTGTCAGTCCGCGAGAAGGGTTGGAGGACAGAAATTTGTATCTACAGGGTTTGCTGTAAATGTTGCTCCTTAATGCTTGTCCTCGGGGGTCCTTTTTCTCAAATGAGAGGTATGGGGGGTTATTTATAGGCTCGAGGAGTAATATTCTAGAACTGGGCATGATGAAGTCACCCCGATGGTATGAGCGAGCTGCGATGGAGTCCACGACATGCTGCAGACTGAAGAGTAGTTTTCTTACTGCTGGGATAAGCCGATGTTGGGAAGCTGAAGTTCTTCTGGCAGACTACGCAAAGAGTCCGTCTGGTACGTAGCGGACAGGGCGTCCTCCTCTGCTGCCGAATGAGACGAGTCCTCCACCTTCTGGCAGACTGGCATTGAGTCCGCGTTGTGCTGTGCGGCTTGATGAAGAGTGCTGGAGGGCAGAGCAAGTCCACCTCCCTTAGGCGGACTGAGACTGAGTCCGCCTGTAACGCCCCAAATTTTTTTTAATATTTTGTTTAACTCATTTTCTGGCGTGTTTATGACATCAGGGCGTTACGTTGACGCATTTTCGGCATATGCTATCGTTAGAGCGTGGTTTTAACTCTTAGGTTTCTCTGTGTGTGGTTGGGTTTAGCCCGTTTGCAAAATTCCCTAGCAAGCTGGGTCTATTTTGGTGACTTGGTGGAGCCTCTTAGGGAATGCTTGTGTTTTGGCTTCAGGAGGTGTTTGCCCAAGTTTGGTTCATTAAATCTTAATTTTGACTGCGTTGTTGGGTTCATAGCGTCAGTATTTAGCTACAGTGTGATTTTCGTAGAAATTCGTGTTGGCGCGAATTTTGGGTCGTTTGGACCATTATTTAATAATAAAATATTATTGTAATACTTATATTTCTAAGTATAAATAGCCTTGTAAATAGACAAACCCTATTCATCGTCTTCTTCTTGAAACCCTTGGATGTTACGGGAAGAGAGAGAGCGGCAGTCTCTTCTAAGCTTTCAGCCACCGATTTCTGGAGTGTTGGTGCTCGAAATCATCTTTGGAGAGTAGATCAGGATAGCTCTCACCTAGATCTACGTTTCAACGGAGGTGTTTCTTAGGTGTTCTTGCGGCCAGATTATTGAGGAGGAGCGTTTACGTGGCCGAATTCGGCGATTTGAGGCAAGTGGTGACTTCTTACCCTTTCCAAGCTTGTATTTTCCTTGTATATTTTCCGTACTGTTCTTCCCTTTGTAGGTTAATTCGTCGAATTGGAGTATTATACCTAAGCTAATTCGTCGAATTGGGTCTTAGACTGTAGCTTAATTCGTCGAACGCTATTCGTCAAACGCTTATTTGTCAAACTGTGAAGGTCTAATTCGTCGAACTAAAAAGGTTCAATTCGTCGAACTGAGAACGCTAATTCGTCGAACGCTATTCGTCGAACGCTAATTTGTCGAACTGTGAAGGTTTAATTCGTCGAACTTAGAAGGTTTAATTTGTCGAACTAAGAACGCTAATTCATCGAACGCTAATTCGTCGAACTGAGAAGGTTCAATTCGTCGAACTGAGAAGGCAAATTCGTCGAACTGAGCCTTAGACTTAAGCTATTTTCGTCGAGCAGGTTTAGGCGTTGAGTGTGGTCCTATCCTAAAGTTCAATTTTTAGGCTAAGTGTAAAAGCGTTGAGTGGGTGGTATTCACTCAACACGGCATTGATTGTGTTGAAGACACTCAACGCCATCGCTTAATTTGCCGTCTAAGTAAGAAAGAATTGAGTGAGTGGTATTTACTCAACACGGCATTGAGTGAAGCCTTGCCATGTAGGAAATTTTGATTCTAACTCAAAAAGCATCGACAGCGTTGAGTGCACTCAACACGGCATTGAGTGGACTCAACGCAGCGCTGAGTGGTTTGGTTTTTTCGCTGAGTTTAGCTGGATGTCGTCAAGTGTATTGACTGCACTCGACGCGACGTGGAGTGTACTTGATGCTTTTCCGTGGTCTTAGAATTTTTTCGCCGATTCTTGTCTAATTCCTTGGGAATGGGCCTAAGGGTGAATTTTTGGTTTTCTTCCTTATTTTAGCAGAATAAACCAGGGGTTGGATGAAGTTTTACCAGTGTATGGATTTTTGGGCCTTTGGTGCCCGGTTTTGTGAATCTTTACCCTATGTGGGTTGGTGGCTGCTATTGTGTTGGGCAGTGTAACACCCCTGATTTTTCGATGTTCAGTCAATTCTTTTAATTGGCATATTTATGATGTTAGGGAGTTACGTTAACACATGTTTGACATGTGCTGTTGTTAGTGCGTGGTTTTAGCTCTTAGGTTTTTCTGTATGTGTCTGGGCTTAGTCTGTTTGCAAGATTCCCTAGCGAGCCGAGTCTATTCGATCATTACTGAAAGGAACATCCTCTGCCCACTGGCCTGGGGGAAGGGTTTTACAAAATCCATTCATCAGATTGAAAAGGGCCAGGGGGCTATGATGCTTCTTAGGCGTTGTGCTGGTTACACTTTGAGTGGGCAAATAACTGACAATTGTGGCACTTTTTCGTGAATTCTGCAGCGTTGTGGCCTAAGGTAGGCAAAAAGTACCATTGCCTAACAATCCTTCCTTTTAGGGTCCGACTCCCGGAGTGACTCCCACACTCCCCGGAGTGGACCTCTTCCAAAATTCTCTGGGCCTCCCTTTCGGCCACAGAACGAGCCAACAGCCCCGAGAGAGTCTTTTGATACAATTGCCCGTCATGGATGAGATAGTATGCTGACTTGTACTTGAACTTCTTTTTTTCCATCCCCTCCGGATACTCCTATGTGGAAAGGGACATTGTGAAAGGGTCCATCTACGAGGGGTGTTGATCCACCTCTATCAGCTCTCCTTTTTCGATTGAAGGGCGGAATAGGTTTGTGATGGTACCCTACCCCCCACCCGGGTACCATGCTTTGCCAGCTGATCAACCTGTTTGTTCTCCCCCTAGGAACGTGTCAGATGGAGAAGGTTTGGAACATGTTAATTACCCCCTTCACCTTTGCAAAATAAAATAGGAGAGTAGGATTCCTTACCTCGAACTCCCTATTGATCTGGGAGGCCACCACCATGGAGTCAGTGAGGACCTCCACATCATGCACCCCCGACTCCCTCGCTAGGCGCAACCCTGCTATAACGACCTAATACTCGGCCTTATTATTAGTGATGTGAAAATGCCCCACCACCATCTGCTCGATCTTTATTCCCTGGGGGCTCTCCAAGATCACCCCCACCCCCAAGGAATGCCTTCCTAAAGCACCGTCCACGATCACCATCCAGGGAACCGGGAGAGTGAGTTCTGCCTCTGCCACCTCAACCACATAATCAACCAGAAAGTCGGCTATTGCTTGGGCCTTGATCGAGAGGCGTTGGATGAAGGAAATGTCAAACTCGCTCAGCTCCACCGACCACTTAGCCAAACTACTCGAATGCTCCACCCCCTCGAAGATGTTTTGGAGGGGATGGTCAGTCAGTACTTAGATGGAGTGTGATTGGAAATAGGGTTGAAGCCTCTGAGCCGAGATGACCAGAGCAAAGGCCAGCTTCTCCAAGATGGGATATAGGAGCTTTGCCTTTCATAGGACCCTGGTCACATAGTATATAGGCAACTGCCTCTTCCCCACTTCCTGAACCAGGATATATCTCAAGGCCTCTGCTCCGACCCTTAGATACAAAGATAGATCCTCCCTGTAAGAACCAGTTTTTTTTCTTTTAAAACACCGGTGTCTTCGGCCTAGAACAGCCCCTTTGCGGTGACACCTTCACGCCCTGAAGGGTCATCACTACAAAGCGCCGATTCTGCCGGCCAATTCCATCACAAAAAGGTAGCACAATGAGGTAAAAGCAAGTCCATAGGAAAATCGCATATATAGAAAGAGAAGTCTCCACGAAGGGAGTGTCCACAGGATAATATATCAGAGTACTAAAATACGGGCTAATGCTTAGGACATCATGTCCTCACTACAAATCACTCATGTGGAAGCAAAAATAGAAAATCTACTCAAGGTCGAGACTCACAGTCCCGGCTGTATGAAATCGGGAGCTAGACTGCACCATCTCCAAGCGCACTGGTCTCTGGGGATGCTCCCCCGTGCTGGGCTCCACGATTCCCTAAAATGATGCGGTTCGAAAACCGTTAGTCATAAAGACTAAGCCATATCATCCCCTACCCCTTCCCCCATGGCCCCTAGGCACCGAGCGGAGAGGAAGCAAGGGAAGGACATGAAGGTGGAGATTAAATAAATGAAACAGGTGGCAGCGGAAGTAATCTAATAATTCTATAATAAATAATGGCAATAAGACAAAATATGAAAAAGTAACCTTCACTTATGTGAGAACACATAAGCCAAGGGGTCTTCTGCAAGGCTCCCATCGTATAAAAGTCCCATACCAATTTATACGTTGGGGTGAGAAGAAGCACCACAAGGGTAAGAAGAAAGATAAGTCCCTTGTTGCCAAGAAGGAAAAGACCTGATCTGACTCCTCTTCTGGGTAAGATAGTGAAGAAGAAGCCTATATTCGGTTAATGGCTGTTGCTGAAGAAGAACCTGAAGAATATCCTGCTGCTATGATAGGGATCAGGGCCCCTCCGTCACATTCATAAAGTGACTCAGAGGTAGATGAAGAAGAAGAAGAAGATATTCAATGTCATGGATTGATGACAATGAGAGATGAAGATAGCAGCCAGGTAAGCCTGGACAAGCTCAGGTAAATTCCAAATCTCTGCCTTCTACTTCAAGTCATGAGACTAGCTTAGATTCTGAAGCTCAATCATCAAGAGATGAAGGGGATTTAGATTCTGAGGATGATGTAAATTCTATAATTAACAAGTATGGAGAACTTCTTGAAGCATTAAAGAAGTGCAAGCTCCTAGGCATGATACAGGTAAAATAGCTTCTCAGTCTTAGAAGCAAGTGTGAGGGCCAAGAAAAGGCTTTCAATGATATGGATGCACAATCATCCAAGCTCAAGGAGATCATTGACAAGTAGCTTGTGGTAAGAGTCTCAAATGAGAAACTTATCCAGAAACTTAAAGATGATCTCCTAAATGAGAAATTGCTGGTGGCCAAGTTTTCCAAGCCAAACACTGTGCTTCCCTTAATTGACACCCTCTTTACCCAAGAGGGTAAGAAAGGTTTAGGATTTAAGGGACCTGCTAGACCTTCCAATCAAAAAGGAAAGGGAAAGGGGAATGCACCAGTTGTGCCTCTAGCCTCATTGCCTCCAATTTATTTATAGAAAGTTTTGTTGCCTTCTAACAGGTATAACCATGAAAGCTGTTATGGTCACTGGGAGAATGACAGATCCACTGGTATGTACAAATGTGACCATAGCAAAGGTGGAAGAAACATCCATGCGATGGTCCTTAAGGCCTCCCATGATGAAATTAAAATGGCCCATCCTGGACCATTTGTTTTTGGTGCCCCTGCCCTAAAACTCAAGGATAATGCTATTGCAGGAAATTTGAGTCATCCAACAAAAGTAATGACTCAAGGTGAGTCTTCTAGCAAGGCTGGAATCGAAGTTTCTGATGCTATTAGATGCATGTTAGCTGAAAAGAGATATATAGCTAGTGGCTCTCAGAAAATAACAAAACTGTCAGCTGAAAGACTTACCTTCAGTCAAATGGCTGTTAAACGAAATCAGAGATGTATAATAGCACATCTTCCCACTATTCAGAGAGCAGTCCAACTAAATGCTAGTCCTAAACAAAAAAGGAGATATACTGTCCATGAGTGCTGGTGCTGTGGCAAAGTGGGACACAATACTGTAGATTGCTGGCACAATCCTTCAGTGTTCAGAGGTAGCCAACCTGTCAGAAATACTGCAGGAAGGCAAGCTTATTTTCAGGCTAATGTGAACCTAGGACCCAATAGAAATTGGGGTCCTAAGGTGAGATAAATTGTATTTTTCAGGTTAGTTCAAGTATAAATGCCACTAAATGGTACTTGGACAGTGAATGTTCCAGGCACATGACTGGAATAAAGGAATTGTTGTAGGAGTTCACTCTAGTAAAGAATGGACCTAAGGTAATCTTTGGAGGCTCTGACAAGGGAAAAACCAGAGGTTATGGTAAGATCTCAAATGGCATAATCACCATCACAAATGTAGCTTATGTGGATGGGTTGCAACAAAACCTCATAAGCATAAGCCAACTATGTGACCATGGTTATGACATTTCCTTCTACATGTATAGGTGCCACATCAAGTGGTTAATTGACTAAAGTGTAATTTTAACATGCATTAAGAGTGGGAATGTTTATTATTTAAACTTTTCATGCTTAGATAGTAGTTCCCCTATATGCCTAGTTGCAAATGACAAAGTCTCATATTGTGTCCAATGACCCAAGAGACTAGTTCATTTGAATTATAAGACCATTGGTTAGCTCTTCAGTGATGAGCTAGTTAGGAGTGGTCCCAAAATAAAATGCTACAAGGAGGGTATCTGTGCTGCTTGCCCAAAGGGTAAGCAGACTAAGACCTCTTTCAAGATCATTGGGACCAAGGACTCAGTGAGATGCTTATATCTCCAGCATATGGTCTTGTTTGGTCCAATGCCTGTTTATAGTCTAGGTAGGAAGTTCTACAGCCATGTGGTGGTTGATGACTATTCCAAATTTGCTTGGGTGTTCTTCCTTAGAAGAAAGGATGAAACCCTTGATGTCTTCATGAGTTTTGTTAGGAAGATTCAGAATGAACTTGCAAGCTCAGTGATGAATTATAAATATTCATATTTTTTCAATAATTTACATAAGTAGTTTTAGGTTATTTTGTAGTTTTTTGTCATTTTTCACCAATAAATTGTTCCTTTTTTGTAAATACCCTTCTAACTTAAGATTATTTTGTTTTCCAAGTTGTTTTTTTGTAGAAAACATCAATTTTTCATGGTATACGCTCGTGACCGGGGCGTGTTACTTTGATTACAACAAAAATCTGCTTCCTGCACAGAAATGAACGCGTTCGTCGAGCAGCGCTCGACGAATTTTATACCAGCGTTCGTCGATTAATATTCAACGAGCAGTGCTCGACGAATTTATGCGAGGATCGGCGCTCGACGAATTTATGCCAGATCAGCGTTCGTCGATCAACATTCAATGAGCAGTGCTCGACGAATTTCATAACATCAGTGCTCGATGAATTTAATAACTGCAGTGCTCGAAAAATTTCACAAGATTAGTGCTCCACGATTTTATGCCAGACTCAGCAAATCGACTTTTGTCTAACGCAGATCAACACTCCAAGCGACATTCGTCGAACGTAACTTAATGCCATGCTCGACGTTCATCGAACGCTGCTCAATGCTTTGACTCCACTCAACGCTTTGCTTTCTGTAGATGCTCGACGCTTCTAGTCATGGTGACCATGACGTGTCCTGCCCCCACTTCTTCTAGAACCTGGCCTGTCATCAAAATTTTGGCTTCCCCTACACTCTAACATTCTACATCCCGTAATTTTTGCTTATAAATATAACTTCTCTGTAAGGTCCAAGGGTTCAAACTTTTGGGCCAATTTTGTTGTTTGTGGTCTGCTTGGGTGCACTTCTTGCTATGTAAGGAGAATTTTCTCCCCCTCTCTTTTATGTTTGTTTTAGCTTTGTAATTAACTTTTTTCCTTTAATAAAATATGTTAGATTTTCTCTCCTCATGTTGTCTTGGAATGTATATGAGTGCCCCACTTTTATTCAACTTTCATCCTTTGTTTTTCTCTGTCTTTCCCTTTAAAATGTGTGTGTGGGTGTATGAGTTTAATTTTATGTTGTTATATTTTAATGTTTTTATAGTTCTGTTTTACTTAGTTTTTGTTCTAGTTTTTATATCATAGTTATTAGTTGTTATTATAGCTTTTATTTTCTTCTCTCTTTGCTTAGGTTTAGGTTTAGTTTTTTAGTACACTAATTTCATTTTTATGATTTTACAAAAGTGTTTTCAAAGTGGCTTTCTATCCTTTTTTACTTAGTCTTCTTTTTTATTCTTGTAAACTTTTGTTCTTGTCAACCTATTTTCCACTTTTTAAACTCTTTTATAAAATTATAAGAATGAAAAAGTTATCATTTTAAAATTTTGAAACACTTTGATTTTTAGCTTTTATTTCTAAAAACTTTTGTTCTTTTAATTTTTATTTCATCTTTTTATTGATTTTCAGCAATTTCTAGGAGTAGGAATGTATTTGTTTTAATTTGCGATCACTTGTTTTTCTTTTAAAATTGTGTGTGTGTGAGTGCATGAGATTATGTTTCATTTTGATCTTTCAACTTCATGTAGTGTGTGTGCGTGTATGAGTTAATTTTTATTGCTTTCTTTATCGCTTTTTTAATTATGTAGAGTGTATGTGTGTGCACATTTATTTCCTGCCTACTCATTCGAGTAGGACTCGCTTTCATTTCCCGCCTACTCGTTTGAGTAGGACTTGAAATTTCCTGCCTATTCGTTTGAGTAGGACTTGTCATTTCCCGCAAACTCGTTTGAGTAGGACTTGTCATTTCCCGCCTACTCGTTTGAGTAGGACTTGTCATTTCAAATATGTTTTCCTTTTGTGTAACTTAACTTTTTCTTAATTATGGGTTCGATGTGCATATGAGTTCATTGTTAGCAATTAAAGTTTTTATCCTTTTGTTCCTAACGTTACGTTATTTTTATGTCCTCTTTTTATAACCATTTAGCGTTTTGTTTTGAACTCACGCCTCATCAAACTCATAAGCCGTCCCCATACCGATGAGTGGATAATAATTCTTAGCCCTCAACATCGAAGAGCATTGGGACATATAGAAGAGAATTTGGACATATAAAATCACTCTAAATAATTAAAGGATCTTTTTCTCACTTTAATTAAAAGGCTTAAGGTTTGCCCCGGGTTTATGGAGAGTAGAACCACATATCGATGTGTGGGCTCTATTTCCGTTATCCATATGCTAGCTAGCCGAGAGGACGTGCGTATGGATTGATTACCCTTGGGTAAAAAGATTTGCGTGCATACACTCGAGAGAGGAAATGCGTAATTCTACCGGATTGGGTTCCCCACCCAATAGCGGGTTCTTAGCGTAAAGCGGGCATTAAGAGGAATCCTTCATCGGACGAGAGTTCAGTCGAATAGTCTTAATGTTCAGGTGAGCGATATTCCTAGAGATAGGTGAGCACATGTTTGTTAAACCTCCATGGACAAGTTGCCTTTATTTAATTTAAAAACTAAGTTTTATAATTATTAAGAGTCGTTTTAGTTTCGATCTGATTCGATGCCGAGCGTTAACCCTTCATCGAATTTTTCTTAGACCTTTTTTAGAACTTCCTTTTATAACCGCTTTAGTTAACTAAAACCCGATAAGTTATTTTCGGTAAAATAATAGTCGCTACGGAAGGAGTAGAAATAGTCAACCGGCCCCGAGAAATATACGACCTCGATATTCCCCACCGGAATATCCTGTATTATATGTGATAGGTGCACTTGCCTCCTTTGTGCTGTGCAAGATCTATAACTTCTCATTTCTAGCTAGACCCCTAGGAGTGTTTTTGTCATGACTTGGTCATGACAAAACCCTAAGAAGCGTAAGAAGACCAAGTGAGCTTAGGCATGAAGGTGGAGATCACCATGGTCTGCAAATAGTAGAATTCTAAACACTAGTTTAAGATCACTATAGGGCTTCACCATGACTCCATGACGCCACCACAATATCCCTAAACTATTGGAAGGTCCATTAGAGCCCTAAGTGTCCATTGAAATCAACCCAAAGTGGTCAAATTGACCTAAGACCACCATAGGCCAAAATTGGGCAAGGTATCCTAACTAAGGGCAATGTGCCCCTAATATGCCCAACCAACCCTACCTAAGTCTTCCTAGACATTAAGTGAGGTCAATGGGTAACCAAGGACCCATTGGGGAGAACCAAAGAGGCTAAGTTGACCCAAGTCAACTCTAGCCCCAAAGTGGTCAAAGTGCCCTTACTAAGGGTCTAGTGACCTCCAAGGTTCCTAGTCAACTCTACCCAACCCTACCTAGACCTTAGGGGTGGCTAATTGGTCACCAAGGACCCATTGGGGTCAACCAAAATTGTCAATTTGACCAAGGTCAACTCAATCCTTGAAATAGGTCAAATTAGCCCAAATGGGCTAATTCAAGCTCAAGCCCATTTCCCCCACTTGGGCTAACCCCATACTAGTTATTAATAATGATTTTATGGGCTGCCAATAGGCTAGAGAGATGATCATATTCGTTCTTAGTAATTAGGAGAGAGAAAATGAGAGTTTCATGTATTTCCAAAGAGAGAAAGTGGCTTAAAGAGAGCCATTAATGGCTTTGGAAGACCAAGGGGCCTCCTTCCTTCAACCCAAAGGCTTGATTCATCTCCCTTGCTTTATTAGGAGAATTGCAAGGGGTTTTCTAGGCTATTCAAGGCTGGAAACAATGAACCCAATCCATGGCCGAAATTCCCCTTTATGGCCATAAATGGCTTTGAAGACATGACCCTCCCTCTCCCCCATTTGGCTCTTTTAAAAGCTTACTTAGGACAAGAGCATTCGTTTCCACCATTCCACTGAAGAAAACGAGGGAGTTCGTTGTAGCATTGTAGATCATCGGAAAGCTCAACCATCGGCCATGGCGCACCACCACCACACTCGCCGACAAGCTCGGTTTAAGGTCCTCCTCTACTCCTCTCTACATGGGTTAGATCTTTAGATCAAATAGGAAGGAAATCGGGCTCCATCTAGCCTGATTGGAGAAGAAAATTTCAGAAATTTTCATGGATTTTCATCCATGTGGGATCGCCGGAAACCGCCAATCCGGCGGTCGTGCCATCGCCCTGCGATAGCCCCCACCTCAACGAAGGTGGTGGCGGTGGTTGCCGACCAGGGAGGTGGCTGGGTTGCCGGGAAATGAGCTTGGAATAGGCTCCAGGTTCAGCCAATCTCATCCCTTGGCTGGAGGAAGAAGATGACCAGGAGCCCCATGATTTGCTTCAAGATCCGTGTTGGATCTGGATTTATTAATTCATATTATTTCGATTTCTGTCCTGTTTACTTGCTAGTTTTAAATTAAATATTACAAATACTTAGGCACCTCTACAGAAGAAAAGTGGTTAATATAGAAAATGTAGCCCTTGAAGTCTAGTTTAATTCAAAATTAATTTCACTCGATTTGGAGTCCTGGTTAGACCACAACACACATTTTGGTGAGGTCTATCCAGAGGGCTGTCCTGAGATTTACTTTGATGCCCACATAAATCCAGACATCCAAATGACTTGAAATTTGGGGTATGGGCTATTATTAGCTATACCTAGGACATATCAAAAAATCAGAATTTTTGGAGAATATTTTTCAATTGTTTTTGTAAAAAATTAATAATCAATATATAAATTATTTAGGTGCCTTAAACACATCAAAATCCCCCCAAATTTGGGTGGGCTGTCGTAGAAAGCATATGAGGGCTCTGGTAAAATTCCATCTCATTTGGAGATATTTTGATTAGGTTTTTAGCCAACCTTAGGCTGACCCCTATAGGGTTAATTAGGTTAAAACACCCCCTTGGTGTTTGAGTGGTCAAATCCCCTCAACAGAGGCTAATATTTCGGCCACTGATTTTATATGGCATGTAACGCCCTCAAATGGGATTTGGGGTGGTTTGGAGTAGGGTATCCCAAGAACCCAAGGGTAGGTCCCTTAATGGGGATTTTTAGGGTTGAAGGTCATGGGGTCAAATGACCTTGGAATAACTTAAAAATTGGTGGAGAGGACCATAGGGTTAGTATAGTCCTCTGGTTAAAATTTTAGGGAATTTGGAAGCCTTTAACCCCCTCAAAACCCTATCCCTAGTTTTGGGGCACCAAACTTGTTTTGATTATTAGGCTAGCAAATTAATTTAAAATCAGATGAAATTTTGGCAGGTTAGTTCTTTGGTAGAGGTGGCCCTAAAATATTTTTGGTAGAAGTTTTGGGTTATTATAAATAGTACTTTATTCACAACCTCAAATGTTCCCTAAGATTTTATTTTGATGATTATGAAGTTTATGTTCCCTAGAATATTATGAAATCAAGGAATTGGTCATTTTATAGCATGATAGATTCTCTGGAATATTCTTGGAATTTTAAACTGCTTATTTCAAGTACTTGCTTCATAAATTCACTATTTGGGATTTTTATTCAAAAATCAAAACAGTGCCTCATTATTGCTAGGAAAATTATGAAATTAGACCAGTGGGTGTATATAACCATGTTTGTTATTCTGTAATTTTCTCTGTATTTTTAGATAAGTAAAAATAGTACCTTCTTCATTAAGATACGAAAATGGAAGTTTACATTAAATTAGATTCAGATCCCCTCATTGAAGAGAAAAATTGTAAAACTGGGTGTTTGATAGTTTGAAATCATTATTAAGCTCCTGTAATTTTGTTATAATTTTTGGATGCATAATTACAGTACTTGTTTCATTAATACATGGCTAGTAGATTTTGATTATAAATTAAATTAGGGGTTTTTATTCTCTGAAAAATTTGGGAGAACAATTTTAGGGTGTTTTTAGGCCATGATACACTTACAGGAATTTTGCTATAATTTTTAGAGTATTATTTATGGCATTTGCTTCATTAAATGGTGTTGATGACCTTAACTTGTAAAATATGGAAGACAGTCCTAAACACCTCTAGGAATTCTCAAACCTTGGAATTGTAGTTTAAATGTCTTGTTAAATTTATCATAATTTTACGGTCATTTATTGCTTAATTAATGGTACACTTCATGTTTAGAATAGGGCATTTGGAGCCATAGTTTAAATAAATTAAATATCCCGATAAATAGGAAGATTTGGAAATATTGGAGTTAGTCATATTAGGTTATGATAGACTCCCAGTACTTATTTTAGGACATTTGGATGAGGAAATAGAATACCCCCTAACAGGAGCACTATGTAGCTTGATATGGTCCGCATATAGTGATAGGATTGGAGTAGGTTTGCTCGGAAGCTAATTTCACATATGAATAGTGCTACTGAATTTAAAGAGAGTTTGGTAAGGGTAGAAAACAATAACATTAACTGCCTTGGAAAGGGAACTTTGGGCTTCATCCCATCATAGTTCCTAGTACAGCTACGAGCCCCTCACCGGGTAGACCTCGGGAAGTCCAGGGTTAACCTTAAACCTTAGGTTTAATATGGACAAGAACAACCTTAATAATAGCTTCACCTTCCACTCACACTTGTACACGTAGTGAGATAAATAGGTAGTGAATGGATAACTTAGACCCACGGTGGATGAGTTTTCTGGTTGATTGAAGTCCGGGGAGCTGGATGCTCGGGGACTTGGTATAGACTTGGAAGTCTAGGGAGCTGAATGCTCGAGGACTTGCTATACACTTGGAAGTCTGGGGTACTGGATGTTCGGGAACTTTGTGAATAAGAAGACTCGGTAGTCTAGAGAGCTGGAGGCTCGGTATCATAGTTAGATATAAACTGTCATTGTTGCATGTGCATAATAGTGGTGGGTCTTCGGTATTGGACGATCGATCACACCGTCGTCGGTACGTTTACTCGGGAGACTAGCTGGTTTTCTAGGAATAGTACGGAAATGTACGAGAGGGGCTAGGCTGGGTAGTGTGATTACCAGTCTAGGAGTGGAAGGCCCACCCCACTGTCTCCGTCCGACCACGTCGGAGGCTCCTGTGGAGTTTAGCTCACTCTAGAAGAGGGGAACTAAAGGTCTGTGTGCATAGAGTCGTGTGAGTGAGTTGCACTTGCTTGTACATTCCATAGCATATTTGCATGACATAGCATAAACATTTCTTTTAACCCCTGACACCTATCGTATAAAATGGTATGGGATGTTTTATACGATAGGCCCTGCAAAACGACCCCTTGGTCTATAGGGGTTATCCCTATAAATCAATGGTTATATTTCTTGTTGCTATTACTTACTTGCTACTCCTTACTGTTTACTTTTGTTACACACTTGTTTACTCATACTTAATTATTTTGATACCCCTGCCATCTTTTATTCCTTAGGATAGTTATCACCTGCTTGATTCGTCCCTGCTTTTGGTCCTCCTTTTCACTCCTTTCCGCCCGGTGCCTAGGAGCCACGGGGGAGGGGTGGGGGATGATATGACTTAGTCTTTTAGACTAACGGTTTTCGAACCATAACATTTTAGGTGTACTATATGGAAGAGACACTGATTTTGCAGATTCCGACAGAGTTGACCCCACGACCGTGCTACCATTGTCACCAGCCGGGGCATGCATGAGTCAAATGCCCCATGATTGGTGGGATCCCACCAGCTCAGCGGCCAGGAGGCCAAAGACGTAGACGCATACGTGGATTGCGAGGCGGCGACTGCAGGCCGAAAAGGAAAAAGCACCCAGAGATGCAGCACCAGCAGAGTACGGAGTCGGTGGAGATGGGCCACTCTAACTTGGGTGCTCTCGGTTCAGTGATAGTTACGGTGATGCTTAGTTTTAGTTTTGCTTCCACGAGTGACTTGTAGTGAGGATTACATGAACTGGGCATAAGCCCTCTTTTCCTATTTTCCCTTACCATTTACTTTAGACTGTTAGGTTTTGGACTATATAATGTTGTGATCTCCTCTTTATTTATATTGTGGCCTTGGACACTTATGTCCCTTCTTACTACTTCTTCAGTCGATGGTGATTGAGATGGCCGGCAGAGTCGGCGTTTTGTGGTGTCGACCATCCCGAAGGATGGTGTCACCGCAAAATGGCGGTTCTGGGCCTAAGACCCTGGTGGTTGTTGCAAAAAAAAAATGGGGTCTTACAAGTGGTATCAGAGGAAACCTCGATCCGAAGAGAAGAAGTCCACAAACCCTGGGCAACCCCGCGCAAGCTTAGTTATAGGACAAACTAGCAGCGGAAGCAGTGGTGGGCCCATGGGGGGAATCACATGCTAATGTTCACTCATAACAAACCTAGGTGGACCGCCTACTGTAGGAGGTAGACTCAACCCAATTAGGACAAATAGCTTACCTTGACAATCCCAACAGTAGCCTAGTCAATAATAGGCCTTAGGTAGGATTAAGGTACGCAGATACCCGAAGAGACTAGGTGCAGATCCTAGTGCGAGATCACTTTGGATCAGGTCACATGTGTACCTTGAGGAAATTGTCGCAACCGGTGAATTGAAGAGTTAATGTATGGAGAATGTCGATAAGTCTCAAGATGGAATCCAAGTCTAGGTTGATATGCCCTAAGGATTGTGGGAATACCTAGGGTGGATATAACTTATGGAGATACTTAGCCCGGAGTAGGTAGGGGCTTGTCTTGTTTGTCTATTGGGGGCTTTGCTCTTGGTGGAGTATATACCGACTTAGGGCCCCTTGGACCTAGGTAGTTATTATAGTGTCACAAACACGGTGATGTTGAACTTGACTATGTTCGAGGTTATTCGGACAGAGACGAGATTGTGATAAATTGTGTTTGGATTGACGACCTATAATGTTATCAGGACTAGGGTTAAACGTCATTGATTGAACAAATGCTCGAGGACATTGGAAGTATATTAACCCTGGAAATTGTAAATTGGGTATAATTATTAGTTAAAAAAATTTTCCATCTAAGTAATGATTTTGCAATTATTATCTTGATAATATCAAGTATAGGACACAGAGCTTCGATAATAGGACAGTCAACTTTGGCAGATTCATGACTACGAGAAGTAACAGGTTAACGTGATCGTTCGTATAGTAAAATTAACTAATGACGAATCTTGTTATTTTGGAAGATTTTACCCTAAAACCACCGGCGAAGATGATACTCTATAATCGCCTCATGATTCTAGGAATTAGTTTAAGTATGAAGACCTCATAAATATAGTGATCGGAATTTGGAAGAAATTATAGTTCCATATGTGATTAAGAGCTAATATGAGCAGTAAATATGGGACAAAATGAGTTGGAGCACAATGTCTCAAGATTTGTATGGGAGGAAGGTTCGATCAGTCCGCTTAGAGACGGCCAGGATAGATGATATGACGGTGTAGGCCTTGCGGCACAAGAAGGTCCAGCTAGGCAACGTCCGATGATCGAACCATGGATAGGAGGATCGTACTTGAGGAATCTCTGGAAGCGATGCAGTAGAAGTATCCAAGGCTCTTCATCTCTGGTTTAACTTGTCTCCTTGGGATGCTACATTCAGTAGAGCTCCCGCAAGCCTAACCTGAATTTCGGGGACGAAATTATTTGTTTGTCTATTTGGATTTGAAACATCCCATTTCAACCTAGACCCCTAGGAGTGGTTTTGTCATGACTTGGTCATGACAAAATCCTAAGAAGCCTAAGAAGACCAAGTGAGCTTAGGCATGAAGGTGGAGATCACCATGGTCTGCAAATAGTAGAATTCTAAACACTAGTTTAAGATAACTATAGGGCTTCACCATAAATCCATGACCCCACCACAATATCCCTAAACTATTGGAAGGTCCATTAGAGACCTAAGTGTCCATTGAAATCAACCCAAAGTGGTCATATTGACCTAAGACCACCATAGGCCTAAATTTGGCAAGGTGTCCTAACTATGGGCAATGTGCCCCTAATATGCCCAACCAACCCTACCTAAGTCTTCCTAGACCTTAATTGAGGTCAATGGGTCACCAAGGACCCATTGGGGAGAACCCAAGAGGCTAAGTTGACCCAAGTCAACTCTAGCCCCAAAGTGGTCAAAGTGCCCTTACTAAGGGTCTAGTGACCTCCAAGGTGCCTAGTCAACCCTACCCAACCCTACCTAGACCTTAGGGGAGGCTAATGGGTCACCAAGGACCCATTGGGGTCAACCGAAATGGTTAATTTGACCAAAGTCAACTCAATCCTTGAAATATGTCAAATTTGGGCTAATTCAAGCTCAAGCCCATTTCCCCCACTTGGGCTAACCCCATCCTAGTTCTTAATAATGATTTTATGGGCTGCCAATAGGCTAGAGAGATGAGCAAATTCGTTCTTAGTAATTAGGAGAGATAAAATGAGAGTTTCATGTATTTCTAGAGAGAGAAAGTGGCTTAAAGAGAGCCATTAATGGCTTTGGAAGACCAAGGGGACTCCTTCCTTCATCCCAAAGGCTTGATTCATCTCCCTTGCTGAATTAGGAGAATTGCAAGGGGTTTTCTAGGCTGTTCAAGGCTGGAAACAATGAACCCAAGCCATGGCCGAAATTCCACTTTATGGCCATAATTGGCTTCGAAGCCATGACCCTCCCTCTCCCCCATTTGGCTCTTTTAAAAGATTCCCTAGGCCAAGAGCATTCGTTTCCACCATTCCACTGAATAAAATGAGGGAGTTCATTGTAGCATTGTAGATCATCGGAAAGCTCCACCGTCGGCCATGGCGCACCACCACCACACTCGCTAACAAGCTCGGTTTAAGGTCCTCCTCTACTCCTCTCTACATGGGTTAGATCTTTAGATAAAATAGGAAGGAAATCGGGCTCCATTGAGCCTGATTGGAGAAGAAAATTTCAGAAATTTTTATGGATTTTCATCCATGTGGGATCGCCGGAAACCGCCACTCAGGCGGTCTTGTTGTCGCCCGGCGATAGCCCCCACCTCAACGAAGGTGGTGTCGATGGTGGCCGACCAGGGAGGTGGCTGGGTGGCTGGGAAATGAGCTTGGAATAGGCTCCAGGTTCAGCCAATCTCAGCCCTTGGCTGGAGGAAGAATATGACCAGGAGCCCGACGATTTGCTTCAAGATCCGTGTTGGATCTGGATTTATTAATTCATATTATTTCGAGTTCTGTCCTGTTTACTGGGTAGTTTTAAATTAAATATTAAAAATAATTAGGTCCCTATAAAGGAAAAGTGGTCAACATGAAAAATGTATCCCTTGAAGTCTAGTTTAATTAAAAATTAATTTTACTCGATTTGGAGTCCTAGTTAGACTACAACACACATTTTCGTGAGGTCTATCCATAGGGCTGTCCTGAGATGATTTGGATGCCCACATCAATCCAGACATCCAAATGACTTGAAATTTAAGGTATGGGCTATTATTAGCCATACCTAGGACCTATACAAAAATCAGAATTTTTAGAGAATATTTTTCTATGGTTTTTGTAAAAATTTAATAATCCATGTATAAATTATTTAGGTGTCTTAAACACATCAAAATCCCCCCAAATTTTGGTGGGCTATCGTAGAAAGCATATTAGGGCTCTGGTAAAATATACATCTCATTTGGAGATGTTTTGATTAGGTTTTTAGCAAACCTTAGGTTGACCCCTATAGGGTTAATTAGGTTAAAAAACCCCCCTTGGTGTTTGAGTGGTTAAATCCCCTCAACAGAGGCTAATATTTTGGCCACTGATTTTATATGGCATGTAATACCCAAAAATGGGATTTGGGGTGGTTTGGAATAGGGTAGCCCTAGAACCCTAGGGTCAGTCCCTTAATGGGGATTTTTAGGGTTGAAGGTCATGGGGTCAAATGACCTTGGAATAACTTAAAAATTGGTGGAGAGGACCATAGGGTTTGTATAGTCCTCTGGTTAAAATTTAAGGGAATTTAGAAGCCTTTAACCTTCTCAAAACCCTATCCCTAGTTTTGGGGCACCAAACTTGTTTTGATTATTAGGCTAGCAAAAGAATTTAAAATCAGATGCAATTTTTGCAGGGTAGTTCTTTTGTAGAGGTGGCCTTAAAATAATTTTGGTATAAGTTTTGGGTTATTATAAATAGTACTTTATTCATAACCTCAAATGTGCCCTAATATTTTATTTTGATGATTATGAAGTTTATGTTCCCTAGAATATTATGAAATAAGGGAATTGGTCATTTTATAGTATGATAGATTCTCTGGAATTTTATTGGAATTTTAAAATGGTTATTTCAAGTACTTGCTTCATAAATTCACTATTTGGGATTTTTATTAAAAAATCAAAACAGTGCCCCATTATTGTTAGGGAAATTATGAAATTAGACCAGTGGGTGTATCTAACCATGTTTGTTATTATGTAATTTTCTCTGTATTTTTAGATAAGTAAAAATAGTACCTTCTTCATTAAGATAGGAAATGAGAAGTTTACATTAAATTAAATTCAGAGCCCCTCATGGAAGAGAAATATTGTAAAACTTGGTGTTTGATAGTTTGAAATTATTATTAAGCTCTTGTAATTTTGTTATAATTTTTGGATGCATAATTACAGTACTTGTTTCATTAATACATGACTAGTAGATTTTGATCATAAATTAAATTAGGGGTTTTTATTCTCTGAAAAATTTGGGAGAACAATTTTAGGGTGTTTTTAGGCCATGATACACTTACAGGAATTTTTCTATAATTTTTAGAGTATTATTTATGGCATTTGCTTCATTAAATGGTGTTGATGACCTTAACTTTTAAAATATGGAAGATAGCCCTAAACACCTCTGGGAATTCTCAAACCTTGGAATTGTGGTTTAAATGGCTTGTTAAATTTATCATAATTTTACGGTGATTTATTGCTTAATTAATGGTACACTTCATGTTCAGAATAGGGCATTTAAAGCCATAGTTTAAATAAATTAAATACCCCGATAAATACGAAGATTTGGAAATATTGGAGTTAGTCATATTAGGTTATGATAGACTCCCAGTACTTATTTTAGGACATTTGGATGAGGAAATAGAATACCCCCTAACAGGAGTACTATGTAGCTATATATGGTCCGCATATAGTGATAGGATTGGAGTAGGTTTGCTCGGAAGCTAATTTCACTTATGAATAGTGCTACTGAATTTAAAGAGAGTTTGGTAAGGGTAGAAAACAATAACATTAAGTGCCTTGGAAAGGGAACTTTGGGCTTCATCCCATCATAGTTCCTAGTAAAGCTGCAAGCCCCTCACCGGGTAGACCTCGGGAAGTCCAGGGTTAACCTTAAACCTTAGGTTTAATATGGACAAGAATAACCTTAATAATAGCTTCACCTTCCACTCACACTTGTACACGTAGTGAGATAAATAGGTAGTCAATGGATAACTTAGACCCACGGTGGATGGGTTTGCTGGTTGATTGAAGTCCGGGGAGCTGGATGCTCGGGGACTTGGTATAGACTTTGAAGTCTGGGGAGCTAAATGCTCGGGGACTTGGTATAGACTTGGAAGTCTGGGGTGCTGGATGTTCGGGAACTTGGTGAACTAGAAGACTCGGTAGTCTAGAGAGCTGGAGGCTCGGTATCATAGTTAGATATAAACTGTCATGGTTGAATGGGCATAATAGTGGTGGGTCTTCGGTATTGGATGATCGATCACACTGTCATCGGTACGTTGACTTGGGAGACTAGCTGGTTTGCTAGGAATAGTACGAAAACGTACGAGAGGGGCTAGGCTTGGTAGTGTGATTACCAGTCTAGGAGTGGAACGCCCACCCCACTATCTTCGTCCGACCATGTCGGAGGCTCCTGTGGAGTTTAGCTAACTCCAAAAGAGGGAAACTAAAGGTTTGTGCGCATAGAGTCATGTGGGTGAGTTTCACTTGCTTGTGCATTCCATAGAATATTTGCATGACATAGCATAAACATTGCATTTAACCCCTGACACCTATCGTATAAAATGGTATGGGACGTTTTATATGATAGGCCCTGCAAAACGACCCCTTGGTCTATAGGGGTAATCCCTATAAATCAATGGTTATATTTCTTGTTGCTATTACTTTCTTGCTACTCCTTACTGTTTACTTTTGTTACACACTTGTTTACTCATACTTAATTATTGTGATACCCCTGCCATCTTTTATTCCTTAGGATAGTTGTCACCTGCTTGATTCCGCCCTGCTTTTGGTCCTCCTTTTCACTCCTTTCTGCCCGGTGCCTAGGAGCAATAGGGGAGGGGTTGGGGATGATAGGACTTAGTCTTTTAGACTAACGGTTTTCGAACAATAACATTTTAGGTGTACTATATGGAAGAGACACCGGTTTTTCAGATTCCGACATAGTTGACCCCCACGACCGTGCTACCATTGTCACCAGCCGGGGCATGCACGGGTCAAATGCCCCATGATGGGTGGGATCCCACCAGCTCAGCAGCCAGGAGGCCAAAGACGTAGACGCAGACGTGGATTCCGAGGCGGCGACTACAGGCTAAAAAGGAAAAAGCACCCAAAGATGCAGCACCAATAGAGTACGGAGTCGGTGGAGTGGGCCAGTTCAACTTGGGTGCTCTCGGTTCAGTGACCGTTATGGTGATGCTTAGTTTTAGTTTTGCTTCCGCGAGTGACTTGTAGTGAGGATTATATGTACTAGGCATAAGCCCTCTTTTCCTATTTTACCTTACCATTTACTTTAGACTATTATGTTGTGGACTATATGATGTTATGATCTCCTCTTTATTGATATTGTGGCCTTGGACACTTATGTCCCTTCTTACTACTTCTTCAATTGATGGTGATTGAGATGGCCGGCAGAGTCGGCATTTTGTGGTGTCGACCATCCCGGAGGATGGTGTCACCGCAAAACGGCGGTTCTGGGCCTTAGACCCCGGTGGTTGTTGCAAAAAAAAATAGGGTCTTACAAGATCTGAACCCAGCATGCTCATTTTCTAAATTTAGAGCCAGGCTTCACGCGCATCAAGTTTTATGAGCCATTACCGGGACTTCTTTCGTGTTGCTATTTTGAATTCCGGAGTCTATTATTTTTACCTATTTTCTAAAAACTAAAAAAAAAACTTAAAAACTCTATTTAAACACAAAAAAAGAAGGTTATTATTTAGTTTATTATTTTAGGGTGTATGACCCATACACAACCCTCGGAGTCTCAAAATTATGATTTCGATCCTAAGATCGAACGCTCCCTTGTGCGTATTCGATCTCAATGCCAAAATCCTTTTTTAGACCCCGAAGAATCTATCGGAGAACCCTCTGCCGTAGTTATGGCCGACCCTAACCCGACCTAAGCGGCCGAGTGTAAGATGTCTTATTATGCCCGGCCTAACCTGGATTATACTGGGTCTAGCATTATTCTCCCTACGATGGCAAATAATAATTTTGAAATAAAATCGAGTGTCATTCAAATGATCCAAAATGTCATGCAGTTCGATGGACTGCCGGATGAGGACCCGAATGTTCACTTGTCTATTTTTTTAGAAATATGCGACACCTTTAAGATTAATGGCATCACTGATGACGCCATTCGCTTGCACTTATTTCCTTTTTCCCTTAAATCCACAGCTAAGGAGTGGTTGAATTCCCTCCCACGAGGATACATACACACTTGGGTCGAGCTTGCAGAACGGTTCTTAACGAAGTATTTTCCGTCTGTAAAAACTGAAAAATTGCGGACGGATATTTCTTCGTTTGTGGAGAATAATCCCGAGTCTCTATTTGAGACATAAGAGAGTTTTAAAGAATTCCTCCGCAAGTGTCCGCACCACGCACTGCCTGCGTGGTTGCAGGTCCAGATCTTTTACAATGAGCTTAACTATCAGACGTGTCAAATGATTGACGCGGCTGCCGGAGGCACTTTAAATAATAAAACCCCCGAGGCTTCCCAAGCGCTTATCGAAGAAATGGCTATGAACGCCTAATAGTGGAACGTATTGCGGAGATGCGCTAAACAGGCGTCCGGCCTTTTTGAAGTGGAAGCCAAAACTCTCTTAACCCTTCAAGTTGAAAGGTTAATAAAGCCCCTTCAAGTTGAAAGGTTAACAAAGCAGGTGGCAGAGATGTCCAATTCCTCCTCCACTCTACCTTGTTTTATTCCCCCTAACATCTGCATGGCTGAAGAGTTCATAGACTTTGTGGGAAATTCGGGTCGTCCTTCCTTCAACCCTAACAATAACCCTTATAGTAATAACAATTATCCGGGTTAGAGGAATCAACCAAATTTCTCTTGAAGCAATGCGAACAACGCGCAACGCCCCCTAACTCTTTTGTGCCCTCATTTATCCCTCTCCTCATCCGAAACCTTCTCCGTTTTAGAAATTTTTTTATAAATACATAGCATCCAATGAGTAAAATATCTGAAACATCACCGATGGCTAAAAAATCTAGAACTACTGGTTGGATAGCTAGCGAGAATGATGTTCGAGCGTACGCTCGGGGCACTATTGGGGAACACGAAGCCCAACCCTCGGGAGAATGCCAACACTATAACCCTCCGTATAGGTAAGGAGGTAGTCGATCCAAAACGGATCGATCCGCTTGTACATATTTCTCCTCCGACCCCTCTTCATCCTTCTTCAATTACGCCACCTTTAACGATTTTAAACAAAAAAATTATTTTAAAAAAGGCCTTGCCATATCAACATAAGTTAGATAGTGAGTGCAAGGATGCGCAATACAAAAAAATTATTTTACTATTAAAACAAATTCATATTAATGTTCCCTTCTGCGAGGCGATCTCGCAGATGCCTAAGTATGTGAAATATTTGAAAGAACTTCTTTCTAATAAGCAAAAATTAGAAAATATTTCATATATCTCTCTCAACGCAGACTGCTCAGCGGCTCTTACTAATAAATTGCACCCAAAACAAAACAACCTGGGACGTTTTCTATCCCGCGCCTTTTTGGCAATATATTAGTAAAATACGCTCTAGCAGATTTAGGTGCGAGCATTAATTTGATGCCATTCTCGCTCTTTAAAAAATTATTTTTGGGTACTCCGGCCCCTACTAATATGCATATCCAATTAATGGATGGCTCGGTTATGTTCCCCGTCGGGGTAGTGGAGGACGTCCTTGTCCGAGTTGACAAGTTTCTCTTTCTGGTAGACTTCGTCATCTTGGACTTCGAGGAGGACACCGATGTTCCAATTATACTCGATCGCCCTTTTCTCGCCACCTCCCACACATTAATCGATGTGAGTAATGGTCATCTCCGCCTTCGGGTGGGAGATGATTAGGTTACTTTCTCTATTAATCCCTCGATGGAGGAATCATCATCGAGCGGTGATTTTTGTTATAATTTAGATACATTTTTTGGAGATCGTTCTTCTCCTGTTTTCGAGTCAATTTTTCTTAACGACGATATTTTTCCGCTCGAAAATTTTAATTGCGAAGAGGTTAAATCTATAGGTTTGCCATTCAAACCCATTGGTTCGAAAGACATTAGAATTAAAAACTCTCTAGAAGAACCGCCCAACCTAGAGCTCAAACCCCTACTCGAATCTCTCAAATATTCCTTTTTGGGAAAAGATGATACACTTCGAATTATCATTTCGTTGCATTTGAGCGATTTGGAGACTTTCGATTTATCGGAAGTTTTGTTTAAACATCGCCACGCAATTGCGTGGCAAATTTCTGATCTAAAAGGGATTAACCCCTCTTTTTGCACCCATAAGATTTTCCTAACCGATAATTACCGGAAAACCATTCAGCCGTAACGACGTCTTAACCCAAACATGAAAGACTTCGTTAAAGCCAAAATAATTAAATTATTAGATGTGGGGATTATTTATCCTATTTCAGATAGTTCTTGGGTTAGTCCCGTTCATGCTGTGCCCAAGATAGGTGGTCTAACCGTAGTGGAAATTGAGCATAATGAACTAGTCCCAACTCGTACTGTTACGGGTTAGCAGGTGTGCATCAATTATAGGAAACTTAATGATGCCACCTGTAAGGACCATTTTCCACTACAATTTTTATACCAAATTCAGGAGCGTTTATCTGATCATCCATATTATTTTTTTCTTGATGGTTTATCGAGGTTTTTCCAAATCCCCATTTCCCACGATGACCAAGAGAAAACAACTTTTACCTGCCCATTTGGCACCTTCGCCTATCGAAGAATGCCATTTGGCCTCTGCAATGCGCCAGCTATAGTCTAAAGATGTATGCTGGCGATCTTTGGCGAGCTGGTAGGTGACTTCATGGATATCTTTATGGATGACTTCTCTATATTCGGATGTTCATTCCCTGCTTCCCTTTGTAATCTAAATCGTGTCCTCCAGCAATGCGAGGACACGCATCTCATTTTGAATTGGGAAAAGTGTAACTTTATGGTTCGAGAAGGTTAGGTTCTCGGCCTTAATATTTCGTCTAATGGGATGGAGGTAGATAAGGCCAAGGTAGAAATTATAGAAAAACTTCCACCGCCTTCTAACGTAAAATCCATTAAGAGTTTTTTAGGCCACGCGGGCTTTTATAGGCGCTTAATTCAAGACTTTTCTAAGATTACAAATCTGCTTACTCGCTTCCTGGAAAAGGAATCTAGTTTTGTCTTTAGTAGCGAATGCGAGTCCGCATTTAATTTTATAAAACAAAAGCTGAAAAATTCTCCCATTTTAGTGGCGCCTGATTGGTCCCTTCCGTTCGAGATTATATGTGATGCTAGTGATATTGTCGTAGGTACCTTTCTTGGCCAACGCATAAACAAAAACTTCCACCCTATCTATTACACTAGTAAGACGCTCACTTCCGCACAAGGTAATTACACGATAATGGAAAATGATCTCTTAGCCGTCGTTTTTGCATTTGATAAGTTTCGCTCGTATATAAAGATATCTAAAGTTATCGTATTTACCGACCACTCCGCCTTAAAATATTTACTAGCTGAAATGGACGCTAAGACCTGCCTTCTTTGATGGGTTCTCTTCTTGCAAGAATTTGATTTGGAGATCCAGGATAAATAGGGCGCGGAAAATTTAGCTTCCGTTCACCTCTCCCTCTTAGAAAATCCGAGTGCAGAAGCGCTCGTCGAATCTTACATAATTGACAGATACTCCGAGGAACACCTCCTAGCCATAAATACTATTTCGTCTTCCCTTCCTTGGTTTGCAGATTTTGCAAACTATTTAGTTGTATGGGAGATCCCAAAAGACTTTTCAAGACAGCAAAAGAAGAAATTCTTTTCTGACTTGAAAAATTTCTTTTGGGAGGAACCTTTTCTTTTTCGTATCTACGCAGAATAGGTAGTCCGAAGATGCGTCGCGGGTGTGCAGTGCACGCAAATACTTAGGCACAGTCACGAGGGTCTGGATTGTGGGAATTATCAAGCAAACCAGACTGGGCGGAAGGCGCTAGAGGCAGGCTTCTTTTTGCCCACTCTCGTCAAAGATGCTCACAATTTTGTGCGCTCCTGTGATAGCTGCCAGCAGTAATGTAACATCTCTCGTCGCGACGAGATGCCCTAAAATTTATTTTTTAGAGTGCGAAGTATTCGATTTATGGGGAATCGATTTTTTTGGCCCCCTACCTCCTTCTTTTAGAAATATTTATATTTTAGTGGCGGTCGACTACGTATCAAGGTAGGCAAAAGCGCAAGCTCTCCCCACCAACGATGTGCGAGTCTTCGTTAACTTTCTTAAAAAATTATTTTCTCACTTCGGCACGCCTCGGGCTATTGTGAGAGATAGGGGAACGCATTTCTGTAACGCCCAAATGGCTAAGACGTTAGCTTAATACAGAGTCATACACAAACTTGCCACCCCTACCACCCGCAAACAAGTGGCCAAGTTGAGGTAGTAAATCTAGAGATTAAGCGTATATTAGGAAAAACTGTTTCTCTTAATAGGAAAGATTGGTCCGCCAAACTCGACGATGTGTTGTGGGCGTATCGTATGGCATACAAAACCGCAAATGGTTATACGCCGTTTCGATTAGTCTATGGTAAAGTGTGTCATCTCCCTGTAGAACTAAAGCATCGCGCTATTTGGGCTTTAAAACTCATAAATGTCGATGCTAACTTAGCCGCTCAAAATATAAACTGCTACTAAACGAACTCGATGAATAGCGTTCAAACGCTTATGAGATCAATAACTTTTATAAGGAATGTTCTAAGTTCTATCACGATCAAAAAATCAAGCCCCAAATTTTTTTTCTCTGGGCGATCTTGTCCTCCTTTATAATTCACGTCTTTGACTTTTTTCGTGTAAACTAAAATCATGTTGGTCCGACCCCTTCAAAGTTGAAGAGGTTTGGCCATATGGGACCGTACTCGTCTCCCACCTAGAAAGTGGTTCGTTTAATGTAAACTGTCATCAGTTAAAGTTATACATAGCGGGCGATCTAGTGATCGTTATTACCGAAACCATAACCCTCCTCGACATTATAACCCCGCCATAAAAGTAAAGCTACACAACTCTAAACAAACCGCTCCTGGGTGGCACCCCATGTCTAGCTTTTTGCTATTTCCTTATTTTATTTGCTACTCTTTCTTATAATGCAGGGTTTCTTAATGGGCCTCCCCGAACACGTTCTACGGAAGTTCATACCCTCCTTTTTTATTTTTGTACATATTGCAATTCATTTCATTTTTGTTCCATATACATATATTGCAATATTGGGGATAATATTGGAATTAAGTATGGGGGTCATTTTCGTGCTTTCCTTTTTGCACTTCCATTTTTCGCACTAATTTTTTTTTAAATACAAAACACAAAAACATTATAAAATGAAAACTCCAAAAAAAATTTTAGTGTTATCATCAAAAATTTCAAAAAAATTACAAAACCTAAAATCAAAAAAATGTATTTAGATTTACTTTGTAAATATTTTTGTAAATATCCTTTTCTCTTTCCCCTCTTCCTTTCTTCCTCCTCTTGATAAATAACTTTTCTCTTTCTCATCTCTGGTAAATATTTGCTTAAAATCTTAAAAATAAAAAAAATCGAAAACAAACATAAAATATTTCAAAAAAAAAGTATATCTTATTCGCATTTTTACTGTGTATATATTAAAGAAATAAACACAAAACACACAAAAGTTGATAACTTTAAAAAACCAAAAAATTACAAAATAAATAAATCGAATATTCCATTCTTAACCCTTTTTGCTCTCCAAAAATATTGTTGTGAGTTTATTTATATGTGAGTGTTCTTAATTCTTTGTTTACTATTCGTTTATTAATTGAAGATTGATAGATTTAAATAGTTGGGTTTAGTTTTAAAGAATATCTCATGTTTTCTTCTTAAGATAGGGGATTTATTTTAGGAACTACTTCTAATTTATCTAAAATAGAGGCACATGTATTATGTTAGAAAAAAACAACTATAGACTTCAATTATTTTTACTTCAAGCTTTTTGAAATACAAGAACGTTCAATTTATCAAAGTTGCTCTAAAATTGTTTTTATTAAAAACTAGTTTTTCTTCTTGAAAAAAATATATAAACCCTATCTACCCATATTTATCATGTTTTACTTGACATGATAAAATTTCTTTCCTTAAAAAACCTATGTCAATGAGAATAAGATTTCGCTCCGTAAACATAGACATCCAATATTTAAAAAGATTATATATTATGGAGTAAGAGGATAAAATTCATTACTCCTATACATATACATTGGGTTATATGAAGTTGTTTAAAAAATATATATATTAGGAAAATAAGATTTCATTTTTCTAAAACATCCACATAAAAAATTAATTAGAGGCTTGAGAAAAAATTACCTCACCTCTAAACCCAAACCCTTTTCATAAACTAAAACACCCCCCTTAGCCAATTTCAATTATTCTCGAATTAATTTAAAATCTTTTTGAGAGCATAATTTTAAATTGTATTATGTCCTTTAAATTCTTATAAGCTAAAGTTTCTATAATTCCAATCTATTTTTTAGCTAACGATTACTGTTTATGCTTGTTATTTGGTTAATTCAAGAAGTCTTTTCGGCCAAAACTTTTCCTCTATTTAAATCATTTTCATGGATTAGGACTTTAACTTTAACACCTTGTATGTTCATTTTGATCTCTCTTTTAATTGATTCAACCAGTAGCTAAATTTAGGATTTTTTTTATTCCTCTTAAGTATATCTCCAACTTTTGCTTTGGAATAGCAAAAGCTTAAGTATGGGGGTATATGATGAATTATAAATATTCCTATTTTTTCTGTACTTTACATAAGTAGTTTTAGGTTATTTTTGTTATTTTCTATCATTTTTCTCCAATAAATTGTTCCTTTTTGTAAATACCCTTCTAACTTAAGATTATTTTGTTTTCCAATTTTTTTTGCAGAAAAATCAATTTTTCAAGATACACGCCTGTGACTGGGGCATGTTACTTTAATTACAGCAAAAATCATCTTCCTGCATAGAAATGACCGTGTTCGTCAAGTAGAGCATGAAGAATTTGATACCAGCGTTTGTCGATCAACATTAAATGAGCAATGCTCGACGAATTTATGTTATGATCTGCGCTCGACGAATTGATGCTAGATCAGCGTTCATCGATAAACATTCAACGAGCAGTGCTCGACAAATTTTAGAACTTCTGTACTCGACGAATTTCATAACTGCAGCGCTAGATGAATTTTACAGGAACAGCACTCGACAATTTTATGCCAGACTTAGCTTATTGACTTTCATCGAACGCAGATCAAAACTCCAGGCGATGTTCATCGAACACAACTTAATGCCATGCTCGACGTTCATCGAATGCCGCTTGATGCTTTGAATCCACACGATGCTTTGCTTTTTGTTGATGTTCGACGCTTCTAGTCATGGTGACCATGAAGTGTCCCACCCCGACTTCTTCCAGAATCTGGCCTATCATTAAAATTTTGGCTTCCTCTGGACTCAAGCATGCTACCTCCCGTAATTTTTGCTTATAAATATAACTTCTTTGTAAGGCCAAGGGTTCAATGTTTTGGGCCAATTTGGTTTTTTGTGGGCTTCTTGGGTGCACTTCTTGCTATGTAAGGAGATTTTTCTCCCCCTCTCTTTTTTGTTTGTTTTAGCTTTATAATCAACTTTTTTCCTTTAATAAAATATATTAGATTTTCTCTCCTCATGTTGTCTTGGATTGTATATGAGTGCCCCACTTTTATTCAACTTTTATCCTTTTTTTTGCTCTGTCTTTCTCTTTAAATATGTATGTGGGTGTTTGAGTTTATTTTTATGTTGTTATATTTGTATGTTTTCATAGTTCTGTTTTACTTAGTTTTTGTTCTAGGTTTTTTATCATAGTTATTAGTTATTATGATAGCTTTTATTTTCTTTTCTCTTTGCTTAGTTTTAGTTTTAGTTTTTTAGTGCACTAATTTTATTTTTATGGTTTTATAAAAGTGTTTTCAAAGTGGTTATCTATTTTTTATTTTACTTAGTCTTTTTTTATTCTTATAAAACTTTTGTTCTTGTCAACCTATTTTCCACTTTTTAAAAACTCTTTTATAAAATTATAAGAATGAAAAAGTTATCATTTTAATATTTTGAAACACATTGATTTTTAGCTTATATTTCTAAAAACTTTTGCTCTTTTTATTTTTATTTCATCTTTTTATTGATTTTTAGCAAGTTCTAGGAGTAGGAATGTATTTGTTTTAATTTTTCGATTACTTTGTTTTTCTTTTTTAATTGTGTGTGTGTGAGTGTATGAGATTAAGTTCTCATTTTGATCTTTAAACTTCATGTAGAGTGTGTGCGTGTATGAGTTAATTTTTATTGCTTTCTTTATCTCCTTTTCAATTATGTAGAGTGTGTGTTTGTGCATTTATTTCCCACCTACTCATTAGAGTAGGGCTCGCTTTCATTTCCCTCCTACTCGTTTGAGTAGGACTTGTAATTTCCCGCATATTCGTTTAAGTAGGACTTTTCATTTCCCGCCTACTCATTTGAGTATGACTTATCATTTCCTGCCTACTCGTTTGAGTAGGACTTGTCATTTCAATTATGTTTTTGTGTAACTTAGCTTTTTCTTAATTATGTGTTCGATGTGCGTATGAGTTCTTTTTTAGCAATTAAAGTTTTTAGCCTTTTGTTCCTAACGTTACGTTATTTTTATGTCCTCTTTTTATAACCATTTAGCGTTTAGTTTTGAACTCGCGCCTCATCAAACTCATAAGCTATCCCCATACCGATGAGTGGGTAATCGTTCTTACCCCTTGGCATCGAAGAGCATTGGGACATATAAAATCACTCTTAATAATTAAAGGATCTTTTTCTCACTTTAATTAAAGGGCTTAAGGTTTTACTCGGGTTTACGATGTGTAGAACCGCATATCGATGTGTGGGCTCTATTATCATTATCCATACGCTAGCTAGCCGATAGGCCATATGTATGGACTGATCACCCTTGGGTAAAAAGAGTTGCGTGCATACCCTCAAGAGAGGAGAAGCATAATTCCACCGGATTGGGTTCCCCACCCAATAGCGGAGTTCTTAGCGTAAAGCGGGCATTAAGAGGAATCTTTCGTCAGACGAGAGTTCGGTCGAATAGTCTTAATGTTCTGGTGAGCTATATTCCTAAAGATAGGTGAGCTCATATTTGTGGAACCTCCATGTCCAAGTTGCCTTTAATTAATTTGAAAACTAAGTTCTATAATTATTAAGTGTCGTTTTATTTTCGATCTGATTCGATGCCAAGGGTTAACCCTTCATCGAATTTTTCTTAGTCCTTTTTTACAACTCCCTTTTATAACTGCTTTAGTTAACTAAAACCCGACAAGTTATTTTCGGTAAAATAATAGTTCCTCCGGAAGGAGTAGAAATTGCCAGCCTTCCTGAGTGGAGACTTGAAGAAAGAGGTCTATGTAGAGCAGCCTCTAGGTTTTATATATTCTAACTCTCTCACCACTATGTATAGACTTAGGAAAGCTCTATATGGGCTTAAGCAAGTCCCAAGAGCATGGTATGAGACATTGTCTACCTTTCTCATTGAGAACAAATTCTCAAGGGGGAAGATAGACATGGCAATATTCTTAAGGGAATCTAAGGGTAAGATCATCCTAGTCAAGATTTATGTTTATGACATAATATTTAGCTCTACTAATGACAACCTCTGCAGGAAGTTTACAAAACATATGAAGGTTAAGTTTGAGATGAGCAATATGGGTGAACTGAAGATCTTCTTTGGACTCTAAGTAAGACAGACTGATGACGGTCAATCCATATCACAGTCAAAGTTCTTCAGAGAGTTAGTCAAGAAATATAGTATGGAAAGTGCTTCCACCATAAGAACTCCCATGAGCTCATGTATGCCTATATGCAAAGATGATCCAGCGAAACCTATTGATCCAACTTTGTATAGCGGTATAGTTTGATCCCTTCTCTACCTCACTACAAGTAGGCCTGACATTATGTATGCAATATGTGTTTGTGCTAGGTATCAGGCCTGTCCTAAAGAGTCTCATTATACTGCTGTGAAAAGAATCTTGAGATATCTTAAGGGCACAAAAGATCTTGGCCTATGGTACCCTTGGAATGGGGAGTTTGAACTAACGGGCTATTCAGATGCACATTTTGCAGGCTGCAAGGAGGATATTAAGAGCACTTCTGGCTCCTCTCAATTTCTAAGTGGAAGGCTTATCTCTTGGAGCTGCTGGATATAAACAAGTATTGTAATCTAAACTGCAGAGTCAGGGTATATTTCATTTGGGAGTTACTGTGCTCAATTGCTGTGGATCCAGCATCAACTCCAGGACTGCAATATTAAGATAATTAGAACTCCACTCTTTTGTTATTCTAATAGAGAAATTTCTATAGCTAAGAATCTTGTCTCCCATAGCAGGACTAAGCATATAGAAATTAGGTATTATTTCATTAGAAAACATGTGGAAAGGGAAGAAATCAGCCTTACGTTTGTCTCCACAGACAAGCAAGTGGCTGATATCTTCACTAAGCCACTAGGTGAAGATAAGTTCAACACCTTCAAATTTTAATTAGGTATGTTGAATCTTATGTAGCTTCAATTCTCTCCTCTACCATATGCAGTACTGTCTATTTTACAGGTAGTGCAAGTCCTTCCTCAAGATAATGAAGCTAGTGTGCAACTGTTGAGGGGGAGCAAGCCAAACAGCTACAATGGGATTAAGTCAAAGTGGGGAGATCAACCCCAGATAGATAGGGGGAGAAAAACTCCAAAAAGATATCCCTATTGCAGAAGTGAAAAAGGGGAGAGCAGCTAGGGTGAAATAAGAAGATCTGACCAAGACTTGATCAAGCCAAGATGCAAAAAGTTGTGAGACGGGCAACAAGCAAGGGGGAGTAAGTAATTATCCACATGATGGAGAAATGTGGTAACATTTCCAAACTTTAATTATGTTACATAGGTTTTAGTTTTTTTATGTTGAATATATTGTGTATGTCGACAACCTGTACTATTGATCAAACAAAGTTTTGACTTCTTCAAATAGGGAAAGATTGTTGGGTCTATTGATCCCAATGTCCCAGATTTGTAAGAAGTCAAACTAGTCAATAAAACACACACATAATGTATTTGATGTGTGCTTAAGTTCATTCATGCTAGTTGTGCTTGATGGGATAGGTGAATATAAAGAGTAAGCAGGAAGTCAGGTTATTTGACAAAGGCAAAAGTATCGAGATAGCTGAGACAGCTGAGAAGAATGTCTCAGCATAACCAATGAGACAGCTGAGAAGCTCAATGCAAAACATTGAGACGCAAAACCGCTGAGATAGGAGATAGTCTCAGCTATGAAGAAGAAATTGTTGAGACAGTTGAGAAAGAATCGCTGAGACAAAGCTAGTGTTTTTAAACACAAAAAATTGGCTAAGGCAGAAAGCATTGAGTGAGGCATGCTCACTCAACGCTCTCAATGCCTAAGATGTTGCAGAGGTAGAAATATGGTTAAGTCAAAAAGCATTGAGTGGAGTATGCTCACTCAATGCTATCAATGCCTAGTGGAGACAGAATTTTGTCTAAGGAGATTGGCGTGGAGTGATGCTCACTCACTCAACGCCAACTAGTAGAAAGCTGAAAAAGTAAGTTAATATTGAGTGAAACTGAATCACCCAACGCCTAGAATTATACTTACATTCTAAGTATTTTGGCATTGAGTGAAGGTTAATCACTCAATGCCAAGAGACAGTAAAACTGTCTAAGTGTTTTGGCGTTGAGTGAAGGACCCTCACTCAACACCTATACTAATGTTGCTTGATTTTTTGGCTAAGTCCACAGCTGGTGACTTCACCAGAAGTCAACAAAGTCAAATTATTTCATGTCGTTGCTGGAAAGCTACAGTAGCGCCGGAAGCTACTATTTGACCTCTTCTGAGGGAGGTGGCGCTCACCATCCTAGGCTGGGCCCACACTCAAATGGTGCCATTTATTGAAATCAATAGATATAAAAAGAAAATAACAAAGGGGTTTAGGGCAGCGAAAAAGATACGAAAAATAGAGGTAGCTGGACTTTATCTTCTCCGATGAGCTTGAAAGCCAAGCCAAGCAGTGCAAGCAAGCAGGCAGAGAAAGATAGCTGAATCTTTTTCCAATTCAGTAAGTTTGTTCTTTGAAGAACAAGGTGGCTGGTTCATCCAATCAGTAGGGATAGATAGCTGTATGAAGGGTCGTCAGCCTTCAATAGTAGATAGTTGTTCTTCAGTACAGTAGAGAAAGAGGTAGCTATAGAAGAAGACTAATTCCTTCTACAGCAAGAGGACTTGACTGGTATCTGCTCAGTCCAGCAAGCAAGACTCTAAGATTTATCTTAGAGTCAGAGTTTTATTTTATTTAAACTTATTCATTAATTTCTTGTAGGATTCAGGTTGTCTGAATCTGAGCTGTAGGGTACTTTGTGCCTGAGGTGAGTAATTAGTTACTGAAGTAGGTGCCCTACTGGGGTACTGAGGTAAGATCCAAGTGTGGATCTGATCTTTAGGGCTTAATTTCCTGAGGTAGGAGAGTGCTGCTCTCTGAGGTAGGATCTATGTGTGGATCTGGGTGTAGGGCCTTTTGGCATGAGGTAGGTGACAAGCTTATCAATGAGCTGTAGGTGCCTACAAGGGCACTAAGGTAGGTACCTGGAAGGGTACTGAGTTGTAGGAGTACTGCAACACTTTGAGAGTATGGCCTTGTGCCTGAAGTTGTAGGGCTGAGAAACCTGAGCTGTAGGCCTTAGAGATAAGGCTGAGGTAGGTTGTTTGAGGACCACTAAGCTGTAGGAGCACTACAAGGCTTTGAGGTAGGAACCTTTGTGGTTCTGAGGTAGGGTTATGAAGAGAACCTGAGTGTAATGCTGATGGTTTAATGTGTAAGCTCTGATGAGCATTTTGGAGGAGTTTTTACCTTATCTAACCTAAGTTAAAAAGGGGGGGGGGAAGTGGATGTACCCAGTTGGGGAACCACTATAAACATCTGTGTGCTTTGCTGTGTTGTTTGTTCTTCTTTTATATTGCAGGTATTAAGGACAAGCTCTAGATCACTTAGTTAGTAAACATCAAAAAAGACTTAGGAATTTTTAAAGACATATTCACCACCCACCTCTAGGTGACAAGCAAACCTTGAATAAAAGAATTTGATGGTCCATTAGGTCTAAATAAATTATCTGATGTTCATCTATGTTAAAAATATATGTGAACCAAATATCTTAATTTTCCAGCTTGATTTTACCCTTATTTTCCATTTATGATTGAAATCTCATTATCTTCCTTTTTCAAATGAAGTACTAAAAATAATCATGTAAAACTTTAGGGGAAATTTCTACTCATTAATATTAATAAGATAATGGTCAAAATAGATTTTCATACTCTTAGTCAGTGGTTTGACCTAAGATATTCACATGTTAACATAATTACAAAAATACCACTATTATAGTATTCACCATAAATAATCATCCAAAAATCTTGATAAATTTTATAGGAGTTTATAATGAATAAAAAAGTACTTAGACATTTTCTCATACTTTTCCATGAAACATTGCTCATATTTTTGATCAAAGACCCATAAGGGTAAAAATGTAATTACACTATTTATATAAGGAATAATTCTCCAAAGTTCTCATAAATTTTTCCAGAGAAGTGAAATGTACTATTAGGGCTTGGATCAACAAGTTGGAATTTTCTAAGTTCAGTAGCCTTATTTTCATTTTAACACCTAAATGTGCTAATTTTTAAATAAATCCAACTTATGGGATTTTTAATTCCAAAAATCCCAATTTTCTCATGAAAGGAGTATTTTACCTCCATAAGTCTCTGTCAAAAATTTCATGGACATACATTGAACCAAATGGGCTAAACTCCCATTTTACCATTTACACATTACTTACAAATCTACCTTCACCATACATGTTGGATCTTTAAACATATATAGATCCAAATGGCTCCAAATTTTTACAAAGGCCATAGGATACCTTAGAGCCATGCTACTCAAATTTCGGGGCATTTTGAATTGGGAATCTCCATAAATTCCATTTATTAAATAATTCATATTCCTATTAAAACTATAGAAAATTATTCTCCAAAAATTCTTATTTTTAAACATAGTCTAAGTATGGTATACACACATACATGACCTAAATTCCACAACATGTGGACTTATTGTTTAGACTAGGCATTCATTTGAATTTCAGCCCTAGTCTATGAGCAGTCCTAGGAGATTGGCCCTACAAGAAGCTGCAGTTCTCCAAATTATAAGTTGAGGGTGTCAAATTAAAGGTAAGACCTAAGTATACATTGGTTATGTAGAACACTTCCTCTGAATTTGTATCTACAAGGCCTAACATCAGCATTCAAATGACTGTTTAATATGTCACAGAAATAAACATAAATATCATAAATACTATAGTTTAATTAATGCAGAAATGAACGACATCAGGTTATCTTCCATGATAGCCAACGGCTAAGATCTATCCTGCCTATAACATATCAATCCTTTGTTTCCGGCCACCAAGTCCATAGCCTCCGCCAACGATTATCACCACCACCCGTAGTTAGGTGGTGGCTGGCATTTCCCGGCGACATGGCCGCCGGAGGTGGCTCCTTTCGCGAACCTGAGCAAGAAGAAAAGCTCGGCATTTTTCCCTCTTTATCACATGTCATCGGGCTCAATTGATCCCGATACCTCTCCTAGTGGATCTAGAAGACTAGCACAGAGGGAGGGGAAGAGAAACAGACCTGGATGCGAGCTTGGCGGCGGGTATGGTAGTGGTGAGCCATGGATGACCCTTGCTCTGGCGAGTTAGCTCGATTTCTGGTTTCTCCAGCAAAATATTAGCTCCAGTAGTCATTTTCCACTCCTCTGGGCTAATTGAAGATGATGATTGCTCGGGTTTCTTGTCTCTTTCTTTTTATAAGAAGAATTAAGGCTTAAGTTGCTTACCATGTGTCAGCCTAATGTTGGACTGCAAATTAGTTTGATTTGTTTTGCCACGTGTCACCTTTGTATCGAACGGCCAGTCATTATTTTAAATAGGTCTTCTTGAGAAGATCAATGTATTAAATAGGTTATTGAAGAGATCGGGTTCAAATGTTCCATTAGCACTTATCCCGAAAACCCGGTTTAGCCATACATATGAATCAGACTGAAAAATACTCCAATTCCAAAAGCATTGATTGTTACTCGATGCTTCATTGAGTGGCATTGAGTTCACTCAAAGCACTCGACACTTCATCAAATAGCATCGAGTGCACTCAATGCACTCGACACTTTGTCTAATGGCGTCAGGTTCACTCGATGCCTATTGATTAAAGAGCATGGCATTGAGTCCACTCAACGCACTCGATGCTTTGTCAAATGGCATCGTGTTCACTCGACGCCTATTGATTAAAGAGCATGGAGTTGAGTTCACTCAATGCACTCGATGCTTTATTGAATGGAGTCAAGTTCACTCGAGACCTATTGATTAAAGAGCATGGCGTTGAGTCCACTCAATGCACTCGACACTTTATCGAATGGAATCAAGTTCACTCGATGCCTATTGGTCCAGAATAATGGCATTGAGTCCACTTAATGCACTCGATGCCTATTGATTAAAGAGCATGGCGTTGAGTCCACTCAATGCACTCATCGCTTATCGAATGGTGTCGAGTTCACTCGATTCACTCGACACTTCGTCGAGTGGCATCGTGTTCACTCGATGAATATTGAATCCACCCTATCTCCTCGGGTCAAACCTAGCCTAACCCCATTTACTCACCACATGTTCTACCCTAAACCAAGTTAAGGGGTCTAGAAGAAAATGGAATGTTACAAATCTAATTAAACAAAAAAATAATTTTGTCACCAAAATTCAAGTTCGGGTCTACGGGGTTCCTATGCGCAAGAATTTAAGAAGTTTTCAAAAGTACTTATGGTATACCTTAGGTGAAGAGTCTCAGATATCAATCCCGCATCAGATCCATCGGTTCCCAGGTGTGCTCCTCTCGTATGTAGTTGGAACACAATACCGTGACCAAGGAACCTTCTTATTCCACAGCAATGTGATCGCCGTGTCATCGATCCAGACCGGCTGCAAACGAACTGATCTATAAGGTGCCATTGGGCCTGCTGTAGTTGTGATATATTACACTGGCCGAAGTAGTGCTCTCCAAAGCAAGGAGATGTGGAAGATGTCGTGTAGGTTCCCTAACTCTGGCAGCAGCTCCAGCCAGAAAGCCAATGGACCGATTTGCTCCAGGATAAGGATGGTCCCATAAATCGAGGGCTGAGCTTCTTATGCCTCTGCACCCAAGAAACACCATGCACTGGACGTATCTTCAAGAATACCCTATCTCCCACTTGAAACTACACCTTGGATGCCTTGCATAGTAATACTTGGCATGTATGCTTTGCACCTCAGGCATCAGATCCCTGATAAGTCGTATGTGAGCGTCCGTATCCTCGATATAATCCGATCCAAACTCTCGCGGATCCCATCCTGGACCCAAAATAGTGGCGTCCGGCACTTCCTATCTTATAGGGCCTCATATGGTGCAATCCCAATGCTCTATTGGTGACTGTTGTTGTAGGAGAACTCTATCAGTGGAAACAGTCTCTCCCCGGGCTCCCTGTATCCAATATACATAAGTATAGCAGATCCTCCATAGTCCAGTTGATCCCCTCTGTCTGGCCGTCCATCTATGGATGGAAAGCGGTGCTGAAAGAGGGCTGAGAACCCAAGTATGCATGCACCGCTCTCCACTCCCTCGAAGTGAATCGACTGTCATGGTCTAAGACGATGACCCATATAGAATCGTGCATAGAGTGTGAGCGAGGCATTCCTTGTACGAAGTCCATAGCTATATCCTAGAACTTTAACTCTAACACTGACTACAACTATAGTATCCCTCCTGGGCTTTTGCATTCCGCTTTCACTCGCTAGCAAGTCTTGCATTGTGTCACATAATCTATGATCTCCCTCTTCATTCTTATCCAGTACATGCCCCTCTGCAGGTCCGCTGTCATCTTGGTGATCCTATGGTGTACCGAGTACCGAGTGTTATATGCCTCCCTAAGTATGTCCTCCCGGATACCACCTCCTACATGTATATAAATATGTCCATGGAAATGAATGAGGTTGTTACACAGTGAATAATCCTCTGACTTACCCCCTTCTAGAGCTCTAAATACGGGCTCCAAAGCTGCATCCTATCTCTATTGTGCTTAGATGCAGCCTCGTATGACGCAAACAATGCTCAGGGCTAAGTACACTCGATAAACATCTGGATCAGCCCTGGAAACCATGGTAATGTGCATATCCTCCATCATCTGTACTAGCTCCACAGCCATCACTCGGGGCTCCGGACAAGTAGTGCCAGCTCACAATAAACTCCATATAAGTAATGCCTCAAAATCTTCAACACGAATATCACTGTCCCGAGCTCCAGATCATGAACGGGGTAGTTTTGCTCGTGCTTCTTTAGCTGTCTCGAAGATTATATGATGACGTATCCATGTTGCATCAGGACTGCACCCATCCCCTTATATGATGCGTCGGTATAAATGTGAAATCCTTCCTTCCCAGTTTGTAGTGCAAGGATGGGGAGGAGGTGAGCCTGTCTGTCTACTCCTGAAACACTATCACGCATTTCTCAGTCCAAGTAAAATTTGTATCCTTCTTCGTCAAGGATATGAGGGGGAGTGCTATCCTCGAGAATCCCTCCACAAACTTGCTATAGTATTCTTATAGTCCTAAGAAACTTCAGATGTATGACGCTGACTCGGGCTGCGACCAATCTCTAACTGCCTGCACCTTCATGCAACAATCATTTCATCAACCTCAGCTCAGAGTTTGTCGATCTGGGATTGGCTTTCGTCGAGCTGAGTTTCTGACTTAAGATCAGCGTTCGTCGACCTAAGCTCGGAGTTTGTCGAGCTCAACTCAGAGAAGGAGCTCTTAGTTCATTGATCTGAGATTGACGATCGTCGATCTGAGTTAGACTATCATCGAACTGAATTTCCTGAACTTGAAATCTTCAAAGTCAAAACCCTGGAAAACCTATGACACCAGACTATACAAGATAGTTCAATCTAAGCATCCTAATAGTAATCTTTGCCCAAATTAGAACTAGGGTTCCAACAATCTCCCCCTATTTGGGTGAGGATACTATTTACAAAAACAGAACAAAAAGTAAAAATAAATCTGACTGATTTATAAATCTTCAGTAAATATACAAAGGTGCTTTGAGAATGTTTATAAACGACAATGATTCAAAGTTATAAACAAAAATTGAGAATCTTTCTAACGAGCTGCTGATGGAAGAACTAAAGATGATTTGGTGTGAGAAAACTCTATGATAAATTCTTCAGCTTCCCTTTTGCTCAGCTTTAGATCTTGACAACCTATAGATTTTCTGAAGAGAGGCTGTAGACACACAGCTTCTAGAGACTATCAATTACCATTATTCCTCTGTGGTAGGATAGATCTTTTCCTGAAAGGAAGGTTAGGTGTTCTCGACCTAGATTACCTTGGGTCCTAATTTTCATTCATAACAATAATTAGAAATATAAGAATACTCTAGTTGATCTTTATAACCTAGTGGATGATGTTTCCTAGAAGGGATGATCCATTGAGTAAAATAATTCATAAATTTCTGTGTTAGATTATATTCTTGAAATGAGTTAAAGTTTTTGTTTTGGAAATTTGAGTTCGACGAATCATATTGATTTCGTCGATCTGAGTTCGACGAATGGAAGTGGGTTTATCGAGCTCCATTCAAAGAATGATAGTAGTTGTTTTCTGTGTTCAACATTCGTCGATCTTGCTTCGATGAATCATATGGATTTATTCGATCACAGTTTCTTTGATAATTATATTGAAATCTAGCGTTCATAGTTCATCAAACAGAGTTTGACGAATGAAGCTGATTTTGTCGATCTTTAAAAGTGAGGGGATATATCAAATCTACTCTAGAGGGGGGGAGTGAATATTATATTAAACACTTTTAATTAATTTTGATAGTGGAATTAAAATAGGTATTACTTATAAGTATATGAGAAGTAAAAACACAAGCAATCACAACACAATAGTAATAAAGAAAGATGAGCAACCAGACGACACAAAAAAATTATAGTGGTTCCCCAAATCTTGGTATATCCACTCTTCTACCACCCAAGTAGGAATCCACTTAGGTTTTTTGATCAGGTGCCCTATTACCACAAGATTTGCTTCAGGTAGATCTAGAAACCCTTCAGGCTTTTGATCAGGTGCCTAAAAGCCAATAAGTTTTTTATCAGGTGCCCTATCACCAAAGAGTTCACTTTTGAAGGGAGTAATAACCCTGTACAAGAGAAGTGAAAGAAAATATATGGCAGTCTTCTTTTTCTCAAAGCAAATGAGAAGACTATGTGGATTTTTATGATATTAAAGCTCCCCTTGAGATGAAAAATGGTTCAAGAGTGGAAGCTTTGCTTCAGGGTGTAGGTCTTCAATAGACTGGTGTTCTTGCTCTTTAGAGTCTGTAGAATGATGTTGATTTTCTGACTCTGTAGATTCCTGAAAATTTAAAACTGAAGAAGACTCAAGATAGAGTTTTGTTGTTCTTCTTCTATTTCCTGAGAGCAATAAAAGTTCTTGAGAGCTGGGAGAAATCTACAAGAGATTAGAGCTGTGGATGGAAAAATTCTCTGAGTATTTCTCTCTGTATCTTGATCAGTCAGAATGTCTTTATTTCTTTCTCTAACTGAATATCTGTCTCTCTTATTCTTGAGGACATGAATAAGAATGATATATATCATTTGAATTTAAAAAACTATTCCTTTATTTACTACAGCAATCAAGGAGAAAAACAGCTACTAATTCTGGCAATTAATTTTGGGTTTTTCTCCCCAACTGTCTTGGCAAAAAAGTCAGAATAATAACTCTGTGAAATACCATAGTTAATACTGTAAAGATACGGCTATATGCCTTGAGAATGTCAGCATTAACTACCAGAGATTATTTGACATAAATAGAATCAATGAAGTAGGAAATAAATCTTCAAGACAGCTACTGAAAAAATAAGAAGTCGGATACAGAGAATGATCGTCGATCTGAGCTGGAAGATCGTCGAACTGAGATCAACTATCTGCGATCTGAGACAACTGTGAACAAATGATAAATCGTCGACCTGAGCTCGTAGATCATTGAGCTCAGTTCAGAGACTAATCTCTGAGATCATCGATCGGAGATCTATGATCATCGAGCAGAGTTCGACGAAAGTCAAACTAATATGAAATTCATAGATTTCTTCTGAGTCTGAGATCTTTGAGAGAAATCCAAAGCTGGTCTTGAGAAGTCTGACCTATAGAGACTAACTTAGACCTAGACCTTGAACCTAGCTATATATGTGGGTCAACAACCTAAGAGTGGACCTAACCCAAATCAAACCAGGGTTCCAACAATCTCCACCTATTTGGGTGAGGTCACTCAAAGTAGAATAAAACTAAAAATACAAGGCCATACATATCTGATAAAATTTAAATTATCAGCAGATATAATATAGCAATGTACTGCACATTCAGTTCAGATAAAACAGTAAAATAGTAAGAAAATAAAGTAATAACAGTTCAGAGAAGGACATAAGAATTAACAGGAGGAGCAAAAGAAGTTTTAGCAAAAACAATCTTCCTACTTGGGTCTTCTGCTTCCGTCTTTGACATATTTAAGTCTTTCTCACCAAGAGTTTTCTGAGAGGTGGCTCTGGGTACAACTGCTTTAGGTTGAAGTGACATATATTCAGCAGGATTGAATACTTTCTTACTTACTTGCAGCCTTTCAAGTTCTTTTTCTCTGTAAGAAGACATAGTAGTAAACTGTGAGTGATCTTGTCCTTCTTTTCTGGCTTGTTAATCTGAGACAATCCAATTAGCTCATTAAGTCTGGCCATCCTGAATTAGGATCAAGCTCTGGATCAGCATGAGGAGAGGAAGGTCTATCTGAATCAACATCTTGTGATAGATTCTGAGATAAACTTCTGATTTGAGTAGATTGAGCTTGGAAATTTGTTGATGCAAGATTTTGTTGCTGTTGACTGGAGTAAAGAGATCTTGGAGGAGGAGCTTGACTGAACTTGCCTTCGGACTTAGAAGATTTAGATGAAGAATGCCTTTGAGATCAAGAAGGAGCTTGTTTATGATGCTTAGAAGGTGCTGGCTTCTGAGTTTGAGAAGGAGCTGAATCTGAAGACTTAGAGATATATGAACTTTAAGTCACATTGCATGAATCTCCTGTTGTAGGAGGAGGAGGAGGACCTCTCCTGAACTTTTTAGGAGGAGGAGGAGAGTACCTTCTTCTCTTCTTCCTAGTCTTTTTCTCATTCTTGGAAAGCATCATCCACTGAGGCATACCTTGATAAGGCTGGATATTGTTCAAAATGTAATATGGTGTGTCATTTTTTGGATTGGGTGTGGGAGCAGCCTTAGGAGTAGCTTTTATTTTTCTTGACACTTTCTTCTTCTTGGAACGGGAATCATCAGACACATCTTCATCCTCATCATCATCAGATGCAGGAGGATTGTCATAAATGTCATCAAGCTGCTTAATAAGATTGGATTGAGCTTTATCTTGAGCATTTTCTAGAACAATATCTTGAACAATCAAGTCATCCAAACTTGTCATGGGGCTATCATCCAGAACATAGGTTACACCCGAAGATCTTGAAATAGGAGAATAAGACTTTTCTGCTAGAGGAACTTCAACTATTAATTCTTCATATACAGGAACTTCAAAACTTGCCTTTAGTTGTCTGACAACTTCAAGCCATATAGAGGGAGTACAACACACAATAGCAGAAGATGGCTTTATACTTGGAAGACAATTTAGAAAAAGTGTACAGAAGGAACTCAACAACCCAAAGATATCTATCGTGGGATTGATGCAACAATCACCAACACTCAAAAACTTCTAGAAGAACTATTTCTTCTATATTAGTATCAATATCAATAATCTCAGTTTTTGAAGCCATCTGATCATCTAAGGAGTCGTCTTCCTGCAAATCTGCTAAATCTGCTGCTGCTGGAGAGAGCATAAGAGCTTCTTCATTGGATATCTCCCCCTATCTGGCTGCAGAGGCATCTATAGATAGGCCCCAAGAAGAAGGGACAGAGGAGAGGGTAGCAACTCTATTGGAAAGATATTTGATGGAGGTAGTGAGAGGAGCTATAGCTTGGGCTATAAGTTTCTCTAAGGAGGGAGAAATGAATTTCAGAAGATCTTGAGCTATATCTGTGAAATTTAGGTATATGGGTTCAGGCTCAGAGGAGGTGTAAGGAGTTTGATGTCCACAATTTGAACAAACTGAGAAGGCAGAAGGGAAGTCTGTATGGGTGAACTCAGGAAAAGAGGAGGATGGAGGAACATCAGATGGAAGAGATGATGATGGAACATCCTTTTGGATGGACTTAGAGGGAATCTGAGAGGGTAAGGATGGAGGAATGATGGGATAAGCAATGTGCTGAGGAGATTCATGATGATCTGCATAAGGAGATGCATGATGAGATGTAGGATGATCTTGAGAGGTTTTAATTTGGATAGGTTAAGCAGAAGGTGGAGGTGAAGGAACTAGAGAGGATTGGATTTAGGAGGCAAGAGTTGAGGGGTCTGAGGTTGAGATAGAGAGAGGAACATCTTCTGGGGTTGAGGAAGCAGCTATATCAGATCTTGTATCCTCAGAAGTCCTAGAGGCACTGGAAGGCCTAGGAATGTCCTCTCCCACTTTGCAAATAGAGAGGAATCCAACCTCTTACTGGCATTTATGAATTGGGTCTGGGAGACCATCAATTCAGGAGCCTTAGCCTGGAGAAATATTCCCAATATTCTCCCAAAACAAACCTCTTTCTTAGAGTTTTCCTTCTAATCAACTCAAAGAAAAGAGCTGTCCAGTTTATAGATTTCCTATTAACTAGAATAGACATCACAGAGAACTGCTGCTTGTTAATGTTATCATGAGCTGAATGCTTGCCCATCAGAATTTTACCAACAACGTCTACCAAGAATTTAAATTCTACAGATAGATTTTTCTTAAGGAGTTTTGATGGTGTTCCTCTTGGATGACCCATTCTTATCAGCATTGAACTATACTCAGAGGTATCTAATTCTAGAGCATCTTCTCCATTCACTAATTCAAAAATTTTAGAAAGTATAGTTGGAGTTAAAATAACTTGGGTTCTAGAAATAGTTCCAACCATAGTCGATTCATCTGGAGATGTTGAAGAGTAAACCCATTCTTTAATTTCAGATTCTGGAATATTGATCCTGGTGGACATTATCTTCTTCAGATTCTGTTCTTTGAAGAGATTCAGTATATCCAAGAAGATTTGATTGCAGTGGTTGAAGGAATCCATGTCAATGTCGAATACTGTATCGAACTTCATCGAAGTAAAAACGGTCGCTTAAATCGCCATTAGAGTCCTGCAAAGAAAACAAAGATCAAGTGCAAGAGAATTTGGAAGGCGCGGGATAGAGCACGACGAGAAACCTTAATATAGTTTTTTGGAATACGTAAGGTCGGGCTTTGTCCTATGATAAGATAAGAAAACTTCGATCTTAGGTCGACGACGTATTTATAGACAAATATTATCTTCAGCCTCTGAATGAAGAGGGAAAACAGATCATCGATCTCTGGTCGACAATTTATTTTCTAAAGAAAAAAGTCGTCTAACTCTGTTCGACGATTTTAGCTTCACACAGAGCTGTCGTCGATCTCAGGTCGACGATAGAGCTCAGATGAGTTCGTCGATCGTCGATCTCCATTTGACGATTTGTGAACAAATCTTCAAACACAGTCAGAGATTAAATTAATCCACTCCATTTATCATTCCAAGCTGATTTAAGAAGAATAGATGTTTCTTTTCATCCAATGGCTTGGTGAAGATATCTGCTCTTTGAAAATCAGTGGAGATAATGTTAAGATTAATTTTCTTTTTGTCTGCACTATCTCTAATAAAATGATGCCTTATTTCTATATGCTTAGTTCTAGAATGATGAACTGGATTATGAGCAATAGAAATTGCAATAGTACTATCACAAAATACAATTGAATTATTTAGATTGTATCCATAATCCAGCTGTTGATTTTGAATCCATATTATCTTTGAACTGAAACGGCTAGCTGCAATGTATTCAGCCTCTGCAGTTGAAGTGGACATGATGTTTGCTTCTTGCAAAACCAAGACACAAGCCTATCACTAAGGAACTGACATGTTCCTGATGTGCTTTTCCTGTCTACTCTACATCCAGTATAATCAACATCTGAGTATCTAGTTAACTGAAACTCTGACTCTGTTGGATACCAAAGTCCTAGATTAGGACAACCCTTTATATATCTTAAAATCCTTTTTAGTAAAATGTAGTGCGATTCTTTAGGGTTCACTTGGAACCTAGCAAAAAGACATATAGAGAACATGATGTCTGGTCTATTTGCTGTGAGGTATAATAGGGATCCAATAATAGCCCTATAAGTTTTCTGATCAATTGGTTTCCCTTTTTCATCAAAATCAATCACAACATTGGTAGCTATGGGTGTTTTAATTGCTGAGGCATCAGCCATCCAAAATCTTTTCACTAATTCCATAGCATACTTGGCCTGAGATATAAAGATGCCTTCAGGTTATTGCTTCACTTGGGGACCAAGGAAGTAAGAGAGTTCACCCGTGCTACTCATTTCAAACTTAGAATGCATTAGATCAGAGAACCTTTTGCATAGTTTGGAATCAGTAGAGCCAAAAATAATATCATCTACATAAGTTTGTATTAACAAGATTCTATCATGATGATGTCTAATAAATAAAGTTCTATTTACTATGCCTCTAGAATATTTATGCTCTAAGAGAAAGCTAGCTAAGGTTTCATACCAAGCTCTTTGAGCTTGCTTTAGACCATAGAGAGCTTTATGCAATCTAAAAACATAAGAGGGATGGGTTGAAGAGATAAAACCTGGAGGTTGTTCAACATAAACCTCTTCCTTTAGTTCTACATTGAGAAAGGCACTCTTGACATCCATTTGATATACTTTGAACTTCTTATATGCAGCATAAGCAAGAAATATCCTGATTGCTTCTATCCTTGCAACAGGAGCAAAGTTCTCATCATAGTCAATTCCTTCCTCTGACCTATAGCCTTGAGCTACTAGCCTTGATTTCTTCCTTATGATGACCCCATGGGAATCCAACTTGTTTCTATATACCCACTTAGTTCCAATGACTGGGTAGTCTTCGTGTCTTATAACTAAGTCCCAAACTCTGCATCTCTCAAATTGATTGAGCTCCTCTTGCATTGCAATAATCTAGTGTGGATCTTGCTTAGCATCTGTAATGGATTGGGGCTCAATTTGAGATAAGAAGCAGGCATGCATCAAGTCTTGGTTGAGTTGATGCCTTGTCTACACACCTGTTGATATGTCTCTAATCACTTGAGATGTAGGGCGATATCTAAGTGTGACAAGTTCAGTTGGTGGAGTTGGTTCAGCAACAACTTGGGTAAATAATTCCACTTATGGAATTGTATTAGCTATTGGAGGAAGTTCAGCCACTTCAAAATTTTCTTCTTCACTTTCTTCATCAACTTGTGAGGAGGAATGAGATGTAACCTTTTGAGTAAGGTTGAGATCATCCAATTTTTCACAAAGTTGGGGTTCCTGCAAAGAGTTACTGGTAGAAGCTTCCTTCTCTTTGTAAAATATATTAGCTTCATCAAAAGAAATATGAACTAACTCTTCTATTTTCAAGGTTGATTTATTAAACACCCTATATGCCTTGCTGACTTGGGAATTTCCTAGAAAAATTCCCATTGCATCTTTGACTTCAAACTTTTTAAGAGGTTTCTTGTTAGTGTTGTGAATGTAACAAATGCAACCAAATATTCTAAAATAATCTATTTTAGGTTTCTTCCCTTTGAAAAATTCATATGAAGTCTTGCCCTGAAGTTTGTGTATCAAACTTCTGTTCAGTACATAGTTTGATGTGCTCACAACCTCTTCCCAATAGGATAGTGGCATGAAAGCATCAGCAAGTAATGTACCTACAGCTTTAATGAGTGTTTTGTTTTCCTTTCAACTACCTCATTTTGTTGAGGAGTTCTAGGAGCAGAGAAACAATGCTTGATACTGTCTATCTCACAGAATCTTTTCATGGGAAGAGATTCAAACTCAGTACCATGATCACTTATGATCAAAATAACTTGAGTAGAATACTCAATCCTTATGCCTTTAAGAAAGTCTGTAAGAACCTTGAAGTTATCAGACTTGTGTCTCAAGATGAAAACCCAAGTGAACCTTGAGAAGTCATCTACAATAACTAAAGTATAGAACTTCCCTCCTAAGCTCTATACAGCAATGGGTCCAAAAAGATCCATATGAAGCAAATACAGAATTGTTGGGTACATTGGAAAATGTGTACCTGATTTGAAGAAGCCTAACTTAGCATAATGATATACATCAAGGTGTATTTGATGTTGTTTAAGTTGAATATGTGCAGGTTAAAAGTACGGAAAAATTTCTAAGTCCATGTGTCGACACCAGAAGAAGATGTGTCGACACTTTAGGAAGATTGTGTCGACACTTGAAGAAGGCTGTGTCGACACAGAGAAAATGTGTCGACATCAACTGTGTCGACACCAGGAGGCAGTGTCGACACACACAAGATTATAGTTGACATCAACTGTATCGACACCAGGAGGCTGTGTCGACACATAGAGGCAAAGTCGACAATATTTGTGTCGACACCAGAAGACTGAGTCGACACATATATGCAAAGTCGACAAAAGCTGTGTCGACACCTGAAGGCAGTGTCGACACATACTATGTTCTGAATCTACATCAACTGTGTCGACACACAGGACTTGTGTCGACACACTGCCAAGTCTAGACCAAGTCATTTGCTGAATATTGATGAAGTGTTTGAGTCAACACAAATACTCTGTGTCGACTCATTCTCAAGTTGTAGTATGCAGAAGCTGAGTCGACTTAAAGGCAAACTTGTCGACTTCTCCAGAGGCAGTGTCGACACCAAAGTTACTTGTGTCGACACATATAGACAGATGGTCTCGACACTTTCTGATAGACAGTCTCGACACTTTGCTATCGAACACAAAGGCACATGATCTGTTTGAAGACTTGACAGCTGTGGGTTACAGCAGGTTAACTGAAGCTGTCAGACATGTCAGAAGACAGTTAGATACCGGACCAGCCGGTCACCAAAAAGAAGGTCTATAAATAGACAGATTCAGAAGTAGAATAAAGGCATTTTTTATTTTTGTGATTGAGAAGCAACACTTAAAGAAATCTGATTAAGGAATCAAATCAAGAAAGTGCAAGGCACTGAAGAAGATCTTCATCAGAAGATCTAAGAAGACATTCTGAAGGGTTCAACCTCTCAGGATCAGTCTAAGGAGAATTCGTCCTAGAATTCTGAAGAATTTCCAAAGGGATTGGATAGAGAGGGATCCAGCCGTTTGAAGATCAAGAAGGAAGCTGTTACAGGTTTCTCAAGAAGCTGTTTGGAAAACAACTCAGCTAGTTCAGATTCAAGAAGCTTTGAAGAAAGCTAAGTTTCAGTTGATTTCATCCATCAGCTGATCAGGTGCTGTCTTGTCCTTTCTCTCTCAACAAGGGCAAGATTCTATAAAACTCTTTTCTAAATCTTGTAGGATCTTTAATAGATCTGAGTTGTAAGCCTATTTTATAAAGGCTGAGTGTAAGAGAGATAATCTCTGAGTTGTAGGTCTTGAATAGAGACTGAGGTAGGGCTGGTTTGCCTAAGTTATAGGAGTGTGGTATCACTCTGAGTTGTAGGAATCCATTTTGGATTCTGAGCTGTAGGATCTAAGGATCTGAGTTAAGGAAGGGAGTTTGGCTGAATCTAGCACACTGCTAGATAGGTGAAGGGGGAAAGTGGATGTACCCAGATCTTGGGGAACACTATAAAACTATGTGCAATCTGTGATGTGTGAATTTCTGTGATTGATGGGCTGTGTGTATATATTCAGTAGTTATATTCTGCCTAAATTGAAAACAAGCATTAGAACCTATTCACCCCCCACCCCCCTCTAGGTGTTTAGGCAGTCTTGAAAGTAAAACTATCAAGTGATATCAGAGGGAGGTTGCTCAAAGTAAGACTTAATAGTCTGAGTTAGATCTAAAGGCAGAATCAAGAATCAAGAAAATGGGTTCAGGTGAGAATCACAAGGAGTTGGGATCTATGAAGCTTCCCATCTGCAGAAAAGAAATCTTTAGAATTTGGAAGGAAAGGCTTAGGCTGTTTATGGAGGCCTCAGACCCAAGAATTTATATCACAGTGAAAGAAGGTCCATACATTCCAATGAAGACTTCTGTGTTAGATGCAAATGAGGAAACTCCTAAGGATTTTTCAGAAATGACAAAGGAGGAAATCATCTTAGCCACTATGGACAAGAGAGCTCAAAACATCATAGTAAGTGCAATAGATGATTCCACTTTCCAAAATGTGATACATTGTAAGACTTCCAAGGAGATGTGGGACACCTTGATTGTCTATATGGAAGGATCTGAAGAAGTAAGACAAGACAGAAAATCAATGCTCAACCAAGAATATGAGAGCTTCAGATAAGGAAAGTCTGATAGCATAACTGAGTGTTATAAGAAATTCTATAGGATTGTGAATGAACTGATGTCCTATGGAAGAGTCTTCAGTACATATGAGCTGAATGACAAGTTTCTCAGATCTTTAACAAAGGATTGGGATACCAAAATATGTGTCATTAGAGAAGTGGCCAAGTTAGCTGATATTTCTCCTCCAACCTTGTTTGGAAAGTTGCTTTCATATGAAATGTAATTGATGGCTAGGAAGGAGGAAGAGAGAAGTACTAAAGGTGAGCATAGATTTGTGGCTTTCAAAGTTGAAGCCACTAGAAAGAAAGGGAGGATGTCATCATCTCCTCTCAAGGAAGCTACAGAAGAGATAACATAAAATTCAGATAGTTAGAAATCAGGGAGTAGTGAATCAGATACTGACTTTGCTGCCTTTACAAGATAGTTTCAAAAGTTCTTGAAAAATAAGCAATGGAAGTACAGGCCCTCCACATCACAGCCAGTAGATGAGTACTATCAGAAGAGAAAATCCTCAAGAAATGAGAGAAACAGAACTAAGCCCAGCAAAGCCATAACTTCTAATATTGTTTGTTATTGCTGCAATAAGACTGGACATATGGTAGCTGAATGTCCAGAAAAGAGAAAGGAGTCAGTAGACAGAAAAAGGACTCAACACAAGGGCAAGAAGGAGAAATCTTTTGTTACAAAGAAGGATAAGAGTCTTTCAGATCAGTCCTCATTAGAGTCAGAATCTGAAGCAGAAGCATACATAGGATTGTATGCAGCCAAAGAAGAAGAGGAATTTCTGCAACTGATGGATTCCATTCATGATCAAGAAGACAAGGAATGCATGGGTCTGATGGCTGAGTTAGAAGATACCCAATGCCAGGATCAGCCTGGTCCTAGTAAGGTACAAAAGGTTTCTAGTTCTTCTGATTTTAGTACTGGTTCAGAGTCAGATTCATCTACATCAAGTGATATGAATGGATCTGAATCTGAAGGTGATATTCATCAGTTGATGGATGAATATAGGGTCTTATTACAGGCTCTTAAGAAAAGCAAGAATCTAGTCAAAGTTCAGGCTCAGGAAATTGCTAATCTTAAAGTGGCTGCAACTGAGTTTGAAAAAGTAATGGATCAAAAGTTAAATGAGATTGCCAAACTGAAAAATATAACCTATATTCAGATGGGCACAATCAAATATAACAATGATCAAATTAAGAGTCTGGAGGCCAGAGTAAGAATAGATAAAGATTTAGTGGCTAGTTACTCTAAGCCAAAATCTGTCTTACCTTTAATAGATGAGTTTGTGGCTCAAAAGGGTAAGGTAGGATTAGGCTTCAAAGGTAACCCCCGGGCTGCCCAATTCAAAAGAAAAGGCAAAGCTCCTGTCCAGCCTCTAAACCTTTCAATCCCAATTAAGTTTAGAAAGGTGCAAGTGCCTTCTAACAAATATGATCTTGAGAATATTCATGGTCATATTAAGACTAATGTTCAGATAAACAAGGGTGTAAATGCCAATAGGTCTACCCATGTTCATAAACCCTATGGTTATAAGAAATCTGTGGGTGAAGCTACAGCAACACCAACACTGGACAGAAATTCTTATGTCAAGGGTGTATTAAGACCTAGATACAACAAGTTTGAATGTTGGTGTTGTGGCAAGAGAGGCCATTTTGCCTTAGACTGCTGGCATAACACAAATGTAAGGAAGAACAATAGTCTACCAGTTAGAAGAGGTGCTGGTAGTCTTAATATGAATGGTGTTAACCTGAACCAAGGACCCAAGACTTACTTGGGTTCTAAGGGAAAGTAATTCTGTATTGCAAGAAAGTCCAAGTTGCCATGCCCCTATATGGTACTTGGATAGTGGATGTTCCAGGCACATGACTGGAACAAAGGGGCTGCTGAAGGAGTACACATCTGTCAAAGATGGACCTAAAGTAATCTTTGTTGGATCTGAAAGAGAAATCATCAAAGGGTTTGGTAACATTTCTTCAAACCAAATTACCATCACCCAAGTGGCTTATGTAAAAGGTTTGAAACATAATCTGATTAGCATAAGTCAACTGAGTGATCTTGGATATGACATTTCATTTGTTAAGGATGGATGTCATATCAAAAGGTTAAGTGATCAAAAGATCATATTGACTGGGTATAGAAAGAGAAATGTTTATTGTCTTAATTTTTTATGTGAGAACAAGGCTTCTCCCATCTGTCTTGTGGCTGATGATAATGCATCTCATTGTGTCAAGTGGCACAAGAGGTTGGCTCATCTTAACTACAAGACAATTAGCCAATTCTTCAGCAAAGAGTTAGTGAGGAATGGTCCTCAAGTTAAGTGTATAAAGGAAGGGATATGTTCAGCTTGTCAAAAGGGCAAGCAGACAAAATCCCCCTTTCATAGTCTTGAAAACAAGGATTCTGTGAGGTGCTTATACCTCTTATATATGGATCTTTTTGGTCCTATGCTAGTTCATAGTCTAGGTAGGAAGGTCTACACTTTTGTGGTTGTAGATGACTATTCTAGATATACATGGGTGTTCTTTTATGAGACAAAAATCAGAAACCCCAAGTGTCTTACTTAGTTTTGTGAAACAAATTCAGAATGAACTAAATAGTACAGTGGTCAAAATCAGAAAGTGACCATGGCACTGAATTTCAATCTGAAAGTATGACAAAATTATGTGAAGACTTTGGGATTTTCCAAGAGTTCTCCTCACCTAGAACACCTCAGCAAAATGGCATTGCTGAAAGAAAGAATAGGACATTGATTGAAGCTGGTAGAACTCTATTGAGTGACACCTCTCTTCCAGATATTTCTGGGCTGAGGCAGTAAACACTGCATGTCATGTGATCAATAGGGCTTCTATCACCAAGTGCCACAAAAAGACTCCCTATGAAATTATGAAAGGTAGAAAACCAAATCTATCCTACTTTAGGATCTTTGGTTGCAAGTGCTATATACTTAACAATGGTAAGTCATATCTAACTAAGTTTGCTGCCAATTCCCAATATGGGATATTTGTTGGGTACAACATAAATAGTAAGGCCTATAGAGTCTTCAACTTGACTACTCAAGTTATAGAAGATTCAATACATGTTGTGTTTGATGAATCAAGATTAATCAACTGTGAGTTGCCTTGTAGTTCATACAGTCCAACAGGTATAAGCAAAAGGATGGACAAGCTTTCCATTGCAGAAGGTTCAAAAGCAGATGAAGCAGTGGAAAATGAAGGCTACAGTTCAGGGGGAGTACAAAACTCAATAGAAGCTGATGATAACCAAGAAGTACAGCATGATGAAGGAGCTGGAGATGTTCAACCTGAAGGAAATTTACCTCCAGCCATAAGACATCTAAAAGATCATCCAGCTAATCAAATAATAGGTGATCCAAGTCAAGGAGTACAAACTAGAAGCAGAAATCTGAGCACAGTCCTGCACTCAAGTTTTCTATCTCAAATGGAGCCTAAGAAATTTGAAGAAGCCATCCAAGACCAACATTGGATTAATGCTATGCAAGAGGAGCTTAATCAATTCATAAGGTGCAAAGTCTGGGAGTTTGTTCCTAAACCAAAAGACCACAACATCATTCGAACAAAGTGGATATTTAGGAACAAGATGGATGAGAGTGGAGTAATTGTAAAGAACAAAGCAAGACTGGTTGCTAAAGGATATAGGCAGGAAGAGGGAATAGATTTTGATCAGACATTTGCCCCAGTAGGAAGAATGGAGGCAATCAGGATGTTTCTTGCCTATGCTGCATACCAAGGATTCAAGGTATACCAAATGGATGTGAAATCTGCATTTCTGAATAGAGATCTAAAAGAAGAGGTCTATGTGGAACATCCATCAGGTTTTGTAGATTCTCTTAAACCTGATTATATTTTTAGACTTAGGAAAGCATTATATGGGTTAAAGCAAGCCCCAAGGGCTTGGTATGACACCCTATCTACTTTCCTTATTGAGAACGAATTCTCAAGAGGGAAAATAGACAAGACTCTATTCCTTAGGGAATCTAAAGGCAAGATAATCATAGTCCAAATCTATGTGAATGACATAATTTTTGGGTCTACAGAGAACAACCTTTGCAAGAAGTTTGCCAAACTTATGCAAGGGAAGTTTGAAATGAGTAGTATGGGGGTACTTAAGTTCTTCTTGGGACTCCAAGTAAGACAGACTGATGATGGCTTATCCATATCCCAGTCTAAGTTCACCAAAGAGTTGATAAAGAAATATGGTATGGAATCTTCCTCTACCATGAAAACTCCTATGGGAACAAATATGCCTATATGTAAAGATGATACAGGTAAGCCTGTAGATGAGTCTTTGAATAGAGGAATAATTGGTTCTCTATTATACCTCACAGCTAGTAGACCAGATATTATGTATGCTACATGTGTATGTGATAGGTACCAGGCATGCCCTAAAGAATCTCATTACACTGCTGTTAAAAGAATTTTGAGATATTTAAAGGGCACACCAAATCTATGCCTTTAGTACCCTAGGAATGGAGATTTTCAACTAATAGGTTATTCAGATGCAGATTTTACAGGCTGTAGAGAGGATAGAAAGAGTACTACAGGTACTTGCCAATTTTTGGGAGGAAGACTGATATCTTGGAGCAGTAAGAAGCAGACCAGTGTGGCAATATCCACAGCTAAGTCTGAATATGTTGCTGCTGGAAGTTGCTGTGCACAGCTATTGTGTATTCAACATCAGTTAAAGTACTATGGTACTTAAGTAAGTAGAACACCTTTATTGTGTGATTCTAAGAGTGCTATTTCTATTGCTAACAACCCTGTTTCTCATAGTAGAACTAAGCATATAGAAATAAAATACCATTTTCTTAGAGAGCATGTAGAAAGAGAAGATATCTCATTAGAATTTGTTAAAACAGATTATCAAATTGCAGATGTTTTTACTAAGCCACTGGATGAAACAAAATTCAATAAATTTAAAATTGAATTAGGAATGCTGACCATTGATTAGTATATCAACAAACAGAAATTGGCTAAGTAAAATGGTGTCGACACTTTCAATAATAAAGTGTCGACTCAGTATAATTATGTCAACTTGTCAGAGAATTTGTGTCGACACAGAGAATTTGTGTCGACACTTAAGGGTCAAATAGTCTACTTATCCAGAAATGTAGTGTCGACTTCACCAGAATAATGGTGTCGACACTTACAGATTTTGTGTCGACACTTGTACTAAGAGTCGACACAGAATTTCTGATGCTCTACTATGTCTCTCTTGTGTCGACATATCTCCAATTGGTGTCGACACACAGTAGTCAACATTGATGTCGAGATAGTAAAAGTTTGTGTCGACACATTTCATCTGTGTCGACACATTTAGTCTGTTTTTGCCCGCCTTTTGACCTTCTTTCAATAGAGGGTATAAATAGGTCAAGAACGTATTCTGTCGACACGCTTATAAGGTTTACGAGACTAAAACCCTGTGTCGACATTCTCTCTCTTCTCTTCTCTCCAGTTTTCTCATCTTTCCAATGGCGCCAAAGGTTGAGGATAACGTCAATGAGGGATATGAGCTGGTTAGGGCTGCGTTCGAAAATGCATCGCCTGAAATAAAACAAGTGATATCTTATCTTGCTGATAATGGATTGGAATATCTGGTTTCTGAACCCACCAAAATCTGGAAGAAGGAGGTACTTGAATTTTACACTTCAGCATCAGTGGATTCTTCTGGACTCAAGATCAAATCCACAGTTCATGGAACCAAGGTGAAAATTACTCTACGAAGTTTAAGGAAGATTCTTCAATTACCAAGCATTGAGAATGTAGAAGAAGTCCCAGCCTCTAAGACAAGGGAGGCTCTACAATGGTGTGGATTGGATCCAACTGTCAAAATTGGAGCAGCCATCAACAGAAAAGGAATGAATCCACAAGGTAAATTTCTATCTGAAGTGGTTGGGAAGGTGATTTTGTGTAAACCTGGCAGCCAAGATAGGATTTCGGCCTTAATGTTTAACCTCATGACAAGGATCATCTTCAGGGTTAACACAGACTTGTCAGCAGTTCTGTTTGATAAAATCAAGGAAGGAATAAGAAGCCAAATCTGGCTAGGATTTTGAGTCTATATCTGGCTGGACCCATCCCAGAGGTCATGCAACAAATTCCTGGGACTAAGATCAATCACATGAGAAAATGGACATGAGATTATTCTCAAGATGGGATAAAGTTCTGTCCAAAGAGGTGCCTGATGTGGACAGGCAGGACACACCAGAGAAATCCCCAGGTCATGATCAAAGTACTGAACAACTTTAAGGAGATCAAGTGAGAGAGCAGGCTGAAGACCAGCCTGAGTCTACTCTAGTCCAGGATGAATCTTTACCTGCACAGGTGCAGGGGGAGAAAGTTTATTCTCCTGCCCAGGACATTCCTAACACTGAACAGGAGCAGGGGGAGCAGAATTCTGATCAAGTGCAAGAGGAAGAACAAATAGATTTATCAAAAGATTTGAACACTACTGGACTAGATAACTCATCTTCTACACAGGCACAAAAGGAATTCACTCTAGATGAGTTATTTCCTGATGTTGAAATTACTACTGATAGAATTGAGAAGGAGCTCGAAATTGAGGGGGAGCAAGAGTTTGTTGAAAAGGATCAACATGTCACTGAGACAGATATTCCTCCTTCACCTCCTGAGAGAGTTCAGATTGAAAACTCTTCAGAATCTGAGTCTAAAGAAGCCAGATTGGCAAAGAAAAGGAAGCTCATGGTCTTCAGAAGAAGAAGCCATAGCTACAAGCAGGCTCTACAAACTTCAACTCAATAATCTCCATCTGATTTTAATTACAACAAGTTCTTGGTAGATTTGCAGATGAAGCTAGATAATCAGAGATTAGCCTTGGAGAAATATGTTGATGAAAGTCATAAAAATCTTCAATTTGATCTAGCTCAAGATATCAAGTCTATAAGATTTGAAGTCAATCAACATAAAAGAGAAATAACAGATTGTTTTACAAAAGGGGGACATGCTGTTATATATCTGGCCAAGCAACAAGCGAAAATGATGAAAGAAATAGATGCCCAATCTATTAATCAAGGATACATTCTTGAAAATTAGACAAGGCTAAATGAAAATCTGACAACGGCCAACACAGATATTCTTGCTCACTTTCAAACAACAATGACTAAATTGGTTGAAGCTAGGGCAGCTGATATGCTAGCATATGATATCAAATTCAAAAATGCTTTAGACTCAGTACAGTCAGCCATAACAACTTCCCAGCAGGAAATTACTACAAAACTTAATAGGTTGAATCCCTTCTTCAAAGATGGCATTAATTATTTAGATGGTCAGATCAGATTTCAGAAGGATGATCTCAGAGATCATGTAGAAAGAGAAGTCCTAAAGGGGGAGAGGGTACTTATTTCTGCTGGCTCAGAACATGCCAAGTGGGTAACTAACAGTATCAGAGCCACATTGGTATATCCACCCCTTTGTGATGATGATAATATGGCAGAGTCAGGAGTACAGCCAAAAGGTCTACTTGAAGGCAACCAACCAGAAGTTGCTCAAGTCATATACCCCCTACAGATTTTGACTTGATTCATCAGATGGTACAAACTATGTATAGTCCTCCTGAGGAGGTTTCAAATATTATACTTGGAAAAGTAGACATGCCTGAAGCTACAATCAAGGCTCAGCAAGAGGCTCAACTGTCTAAGAAGAGGTTTAGGAAGCAAGCTGAACTAAAACCTGATTTTGAACAGTGGAGCCCTACCTCTAAAAACATCATTCTAACTGCCTGGAAAGCTATCAAAGATCAAGTACATGAAAGGGGCAAGTGGTACAATGAACAAGAATGGCAGAAGCATGAAGCCAGAGAGGAGGCCATTGTTTAGTATAGAAGGAAAGCTAAGATGGGAAAGCTACCTCCTGATGTTGTGGATCCTAGCAAATACTTTCCCAAGCCATATCACTACTTTGAGAGACAAAGACTGAAGACTGAGGCTCAGGAGAAGGCTAATCTTAAAGGCAAAAAGCCCATGAAAGAAACTGAACCTTCTGTGCAGGCTCAAGTACAACCAGGAAAAGGGATTGTTATTAAAGAGCCTGATCAGTCTTAGTCTTAGATGTCTTTATTTTAGTTTAAAAATGTGTATTGTGAAACATTCAGTGTTAAACATTTTGTAAACAATCATTTTGACATAATACACAAATTCTTGCTCTTTAATTAATTTTTGTGTATATGCTTTTATCTCTGTGATGAATCTGTGCAAGTGTTTTGATTGTTAATATTTCTTGTAATATTAAGCTTATATACATCATCATCATTTTGTTTATTATTATCATAAGTGGTGTATATCATTAGCTACTATGGTTTATGACTTCTCCAAATAGGGGGAGATTGTTGGGTACATTCGAAAATGTGTACCTGATTTGAAGAAGCCTAACTTAGCATAATGATATACATCAAGGTGTATTTGATGTTGTTTAAGTTGAATATGTGCAGGTTAAAAGTATGGAAAAATTTCTAAGTCCATGTGTCAACACCAGAAGAAGATGTGTCGACACATCAGGAAGATTGTGTCGACACTTAAAGAAGGCTGTGTTGACACAGAGAAAATGAGTCGACATCAACTGTGTTGACACCAGGAGGCAGTGTCGACACACATAAGATTATAGTTGACATCAACTGTGTCGACACCAGGAGGCTGTGTCGACACACAGAGGCAAAGTCGACAATATTTATGTCGACACCAGAAAACTGAGTCGACACATATAGGCAGATTCGACAAAAGCTGTGTCGACACCTGAATGCAGTGTCGACACATACTATGTTCTGAATCTACATCAACTATGTCGACACACAGGACTTGTGTCGACACACTGCCAAGTCTAGACCAAGTCATTTGCTGAATATTGATGAAGTGTTTGAGTCAACACAAATACTCTATGTCGACTCATTCTCAAGTTGTAGTATGCAGAAGCTGAGTCGACTTAAAGGCAAACTTGTCGACTTCTCCAGAGGCAGTGTCGACACCAAAGTTACTTGTGTCGACACATATAGACAGATGGTCTCGACACTTTCTGACAGATAGTCTCGACACTTTGCTGTCCAAGACAAAGGCACATGATCTGTTTGAAGACTTGACAGCTGTGGGTTACAACAGGTTAACTGAAGCTATCAGACTTGTCAGAAGGCAGTTAGATACCGGACCAGACGGTCACCAAAAAGAAGGTCTATAAATAGATAGATTCAGAAGTAGAATAAAGGCATTTTTTATTTTTGTGATTGAGAAGCAACACTTAAAGAAATCTGATTAAGGAATCAAATCAAGAAAGTGCAAGGCACTGAAGAAGATCTTCATCAGAAGATCTAAGAAGACATTCTGAAAGGTTCAACCTCTCAGGATCAGTCTAAGGAGAATTCGTCCTAGAATTCTGAAGAATTTCCAAAGGGATTGGATAGAGAGGGATCCAGCCGTTTGAAGATCAAGAAGGAAGTTGTTACAGGTTTCTCAAGAAGCTGTTTGGAAATCAACTCAGTTAGTTCAGATTCAAGAAGCTTTGAAGAAAGCTAAGTTTCAGTTGATTTCATCCATAAGCTGATCAGGTGCTGTCTTGTACTTTCTCTCTCAATAAGGGCAAGATTCTATAAAACTCTTTTCTAAATCTTGTAGGATCTTTAATATATCTGAGTTGTAAGCCTAATTTATAAAGGCTGAGTGTAGGAGAGATAATCTCTGAGTTGTAGGTCCTAAATAGAGAATGATGTAGGGCTGGTTTGCCTGAGTTGTAGGAGTGTGGCATCACTCTGAGTTGTAGGAATCCATTTTGGATTCTGAGCTGTAGGATCTGAGGATCTGAGTTAAGGAAGGGAGTTTGGCCGAATCTAGCACACTGCTAGATAGGTGAAGGGGGAAAGTGGATGTACCCAGATCTTGGGGAACCACTATAAAACTGTGTGCAATCTGTGATGTGTGAATTTCTGTGATTACTGTGCTGTGTGTATATATTCAGTAGTTATATTCTGCCTAAATTGAAAACAAGCATTAGAACCTATTCACCCGCCCCCCTCTAGGTGTTTAGGCAGTCTTGAAAGTAAAACTATCAAGAATCCTAGGTGAATCACTCTTATTAATAGATTTAATACTATTTTTAGTTTGCTTGCCTACTTGATAAGCCCTGCAAAGGCTTTCCTTCTTGTAGGGGCAAGATGGCAATCCTCTAACAAGGTTGTCCCTAGATAATTTTTAAATGTTTTTAAGGTTTACATGACCTAGTCTTTTATGCCAAAGAGTATTATTATTACTAATCTGATTAAATAAACAAATTTCTGAGCTAGCAGAATTAAAATTGACTAGATAAATGTTACCTTGTCTAAATCCTGTTAGAATAGTTTGGATGTTTAAAGAAATAATACATTGAGATTTAGAAAAGCAAACCTGATAGCCTGCATCACATAGCTGGCTTATTGATATGAGGTTATGTCTCAAACCACTCACATAGGCTACCTTGCTGAATGTAACATCTCAAATGCAAAAATCCCGATATTCTTCTGTCTGACCAAAACTGGAATCACCAAAGATTACCTTTGGACCTAGCTTGGACTTATAATTGATTAGCTTGTCCTTGCTTCCTGTCATGTTCTTTGAGCACACACTATCCAGGTACCACTTATCCTGTGTGGTAGGATAATTCTGTACCTGCAAGAAAACAGGTTAAATGTTCTGGACCCAGGTGACCTTGGGTCCTTATATCTTTTTAGACTTGAAACTGGAAATAAAGGAACATACAGGTTGGCATTTATAACCTAAGGGGTGAAATTTTCTAGGTGGAATTACCTAATTTGAAAATTGATTAACATGTTTTGGTTTCTGGATATTGTTATTAAATTTTTTGTTACAATTATGGTTTTGGTAAACATGATCTGAGTTCGATGATTTATATAGAGATCGTTGATCTGTATTCGACGACCAGTACTGATCTCGTCGATCTCGTTGATCTCGGTTCACAGAATAATAGTTTCTACTATCTGTGTTCTAGGATCGTCGATCTCTGATCGACGATGTTTGATGATATCATTGATCTCCCTTTGCTGAGTAATTAAACCCAATCTCTGGGTTCAGAGATCATCGGTTGGCATTTGATGAAAAGTACTGTGGTCGTCGATCTTTGTTCGACGATTTCTATTAAGACTTATTTTTATTATCTTGTTTCTTCTGCTTTTCTAGTTCAATTTGTTCTATTACCTTATTAACTTTTTCTACTTGCTCTGTATTCTTTTTACCTTTATCTGAAATAAAGTATACTGGTTGAGATAAGCTATTTTTCTTGATATTGGTGGTTCACTAGATGAAGCACTTAAACCTATTTTACTCTTATTTAATCTAACATTTAGGGTGCTAGTGATTTCAACCATCTATAGGCTTCTTCCATTTAGGGTTTCTTCAAGTTGTTTAGCTTTGCTTAGTTCAGTTTTCAGAAAAGTGATTTGATTGCTATACTCAATTAATTCATCTTTCATTTTTAAATTTTCAGAGGTTAAGTTTTCATATTTAGGTTGTCTTTCTCTGAGAAGTTTTATTTCCTTCTCAGATTTTATACGATCACTACACAGTGATTTGAATTCTATTTTAAAATCTTCAGAATTAAAATCAAAACATGATATTACCTGATCACAGTCTGAGTCTTCTCCTGAATCTTCTACTTCTGATTCTGGGCTTGAAGCATTAATGGACATTAGACATAATTCTCTTGCCTTGTTTTCTTCCTCATCCTCACTAGAGCTGGAGGAGGAAGATTCTTCTTCTATCTCACTCCAGGTGTCAGCTACCAAGCCCTTTTCTTTCCTCTTGTGCTTGCTGGAGTCATTCCTGGATTCTTTTTCTTTTCTCCTTTCTTTGTGTTGTTTTTCTGGACACTCTGGTAGAATGTGTCCAGGCTTCCTATAACCAAAGCATTTAATTTCTTTACTTGGAGTTTTATCATACCTTGGCGTATCTTCATTTCTGGATGACTTCCTCCTGAAGTCTTTTCTGCCCATTTTGAAGAACCTTTTGGCAAACAGACTCAATTGCTCTTAATTTGAAGGTGTTGCTTCTGATTCTTCAGAGGCTTTGAATGCATTGTTGTGCTCCTTCCTTGCTGGTGGAGGAGTCCTTTGTTCTACAGCTTCCCTGGATTTGATTAACTACTCATAGGATTTGAGCTTTCCAAGGAGAGATTCTATGGAAATCTCATTCAAGCTTCTGGCCTCTTTGATTGGCCAGATCCTTGACTCCCATGAGCTTGGGAAGCATATTAGGATCTTGTCATTCACCCATGTAAGAGAGATGTCTTTATCCATGGTCTTCAACTCACTGATGATGGAGCTTAATCTGTTGTACATGTCACTAATAGATTCAGCTTCATCTTTCTTTAAATTCTCATACTATGAGATGAGAGTTGATCTTCTATCCTTTCTCTCATCTGCTGAGACAACAACCATCTGGTTTAGAGAATCCCAGATTGTGTTTGCAGAGGTGAATTCAGCCACCTTTTGGAAGATTTCATCTGACATAGTTTGAGACAAAATATTCATGGCCCTTGCATAAGCAATCTTTGCCTTTTTTTGGGCATCAGTATAATCTAGAGGTGGGACTGCACTAAGATTTGTTGAAGTTGAAGGAGTGGAGGCCACTGGAGTTTTTGGTCCTGTCAAAATTGAATTAAAAATGTCTTCATCAATAGAATTCATGTAAAGCTTGATTCTTGCCTTCCAGATGCCAAACTTGTTTAGGTTGTATACTGGAGGTCTGGTGCTTGCATAATCTTTATTTTGTGCCATGGTTTATTAAAAAGAAAGAAAGAGAGAAGAAGATCTATCAAGGATCTTCAGGTTCAGGTGTTAGCTTGTACAACCAATAGAAACTAACCCTCTGATACCAATTAAAAGTGAAGGGACAGATTAAATCTACTCTAGAGGGGGATGAATAGAATATTAAAAACTTTTAATTAATTTTTATAGCAGAATTAAAATAGGTGTTACTTATAAGTATAAGAGAAGTAAAAAAATACAAGTAATCACAGCACAACAGAAATAAAGAAAGATGAGCAACGAGACGACACAAGAAAATTATAGTGGTTCCCCAAATCTGGGTACATCCACTCTTCTACCACCCTGATAGGAATCCACATAGGTTTTTGATCAGGTGCCCTATCACCACAAAATCTGCTTAAGGAATATCTAAAAACCTTTCAGGATTTTGATCAGGTGGCTAAAAACTAATAGGTTTTTGATCAGGTGCCCTATCACCAAAGAGTTCACTTTTGAAGGGAGTAATAACCATGTACAAGAGAGGTAAAAGGAAATAGATGGCAGCCTTCTTTTTCTCAAAGCAAATGAGAAGACTATGTGGATTTTGATGATATCAAAGCTCCCCCTGAGATGAAGAATGGTTCACAAGTGGAAGCTAATGGAGCCGACTTCCCACGACATGGGTGCCAAGGAGCGTCCTCCCTCTTATGATGATGGTGACCCGGTAGATTTGAATGGAGACATTGCTGATGCGGCCGCCATTGATCCCCATCGGAGAGAGTTTGTGGATTGGGACGATCGCTGCCGCAAGCTCGAGGATGTCTTTTCTTCCGCGACGCCACCGCCACCTCCGCCACATGTTTTGCTCGACGTCCGCCGCAATTTTATAAAAATATATAATTATAAATTAAATAATTATAATTATATATTATTAATAATTTATTATTTTAAGCAATTTTATTTCAAGCATTTTTATGTTTATTGCATTTTGATAAGTCATGTAATGATGGGGTGCTTATAACCATCATAGGTTGTTTTTATTATTTGATTTCTTGTATTATGATGGGTGCTTGTAACCATCATAATTTTCATTTTGAATTTTGAAATTTTGAATGTTTATTGGAGGGAGATTGAGTGGTGTAGGGTATATATAGCCATGTTATGAAAGATTAATTAGTGAATGAATGAAAATTTAAAACCTAATTCCTCTCTAAGAGAAATTTCGGCCAAAGAGAACTCCTCCTTGTCTCCGCCCCTTGGCTTGTGGTGTGAAGCCGTCGCCCCCCCCCCCCCCTCCCCCCTCTTGCTCCCTCCATCCGTTAGGTGCGACTCCGGCGCGGCTTCCTTCGGTGCGACTCCTTGGAAGAAGGTTGCAAACCCCTCGGTGTGACGCCGACGGATCCGCGGAGAGAGTGATTCTCCCACAGTTATCTTGTGTAAAAGCTTTCCGGTTGGCATGAAACGAAGAAGGCGACGAATTTCTCTCCCTCCGGCGTATCTTCGGTGGTGTCGTTAAGGGACGATTCTAGTCGAGTGAAACCGGACTCATCCCATCCGGTTGGGTAACGAAAATTTCTACTTTATGTGTTTCTCTTCCCTAGATAATTCTTGTGGCATTTGCAAATTACGTGGCTTGTGTAACGCTTGATTTTTCGTCGTTTAATTTATTTTAGTTATTGTCTTATTTACCGTATTTTCGTTTAAGTTCGTGAGGCGTGGCGGCCTTCATATTTATTTTGTTGGGAGAGAACCATCCTTGCCCGAATCGTTTGTTTTCGGTGGTTTCTCTTTTGGTACAATACGCTCGATCGAACCGTGTGGGTTCTTTTCACTTGAGAGGACCTTGGCCTATCGCCTTGGTATTATCTTAAGGGGCTTTGCGAACCCCACGTAATTGTTAATCTAAAAATAATTTTAATCGATCCGCTGCTACGTTAAATGCTTGAGTGTGACATGAGAGTTATCAGAGAGCGCCACGTTAAATTATCGGCCACCAAAACGCTCGAAAGAGCAGGCCTACATCAATTTAATATCAGAGGGAGGTTCTCGTCAATTTCCTAATTGGCACTCCTCCCCCTCTTATGTGGCACGTACGTACGCACTCACCCGTTTCGTTGCAGATCAATATTTAGAAGATTAGCTTTCATGAAATGCATTGAAATTTCCAAATTTCAAATTTCAAATTTAAAAATTCAAAATTAAAAATTCAAATTTCAAATTTCAAAAGTCAAATTTCAAAATTTCAAATTTCAAATATCAAAATTCAAATTTCAAATTTCAAAATTCAAAATTCAAATTTCAAATTTCAAAATTCAAAATTTCAAATTTCAAATTTCAAATTTCAAACTTCAAAATTCAAAATTCAAATTTGAAATTTGAAATTTCAAAATTTCAAATTTCAAATTTCAAATAATAAAATTCAAATTTTCAAATTTCAAATTTCAAATTTCAAATTTCAAATTTTCAATTTCAAATTCCAAAATTTCAAATTTTTCTCAAAATTACAAAAAAATAATAATAATGGTCTGCAAATAGCGGCCTAAAAATGTTATTTTTTTCCTCAAAATCTAAAATTTAAAATTTCTGGTATTTTTCCATCTAATTATTAGTAAGAAAACAAAAAAAAATTATTTTTCATTCAGTAATTATTTTTATTAATTAATTTGAAAATTTAGTATTTGGTGTGCCAATAGCCGGCTAAATTTTTTTTCTGCAATAAAAAAATCTGAAAAAATTTAATTAATAATCCTTATAATTTTCTTGCTCAGAAAATAAAAAAATATGCATATATTGTTTTTTGAAACTAGCGGGAACAATTAAATCTTTGAGATTTAATTAGGGCAAGTTTACTTTTCTTTGCATGTGCACAAGTATCAGATCTAGTTTCCTCTCTGGTTCTCACTAAATGGCATATGACATATATGCTTCTCGGTTAGACTATTCCTATGCTAAGGATATGACTAAGCACACCCCTAGGGCACACCACATTTATCCTACTTATGACGGTTTAGAGTATCCCCAAAATTTTAGAGACTGGCTTAAGGGATTAGAATAATATTTTAATTATCACTTATGGGATGACTACGAAAAGGTTAGCTTTGCCCGAGAGCGATTAGTAGGTCGGGCCCGATTATTTTGGTTAAACGAAGAGCGTCGTGTTGGTAACTATCGTTATGCTTGGCCGCACATGCGTAACCTCCTCTCGGATCAATTTGATCCCGCCTACCTGCTCACTAATAGAATTACACCCGTTAGTAAAAATAGTTACAGCACTAGACCCGTATCCGCTTATAGGAGTGACCCTATGCCTCAGGATTGATCCTATCCCCAGAGAGGTCGTATTACCCAGAGTGTGCCTAATCCCACCTATAGGAAACATAAGCCATTCCGACCCCAAAATTTGAACTCGAAAGAGGTTACTATTAGGGTGCTTGCTTCCTTAGCCTTGACATCTAAGCCCTCTGATATAGTGACTGATACCTCTTAGGATGCTTATGTGGATATGGAATCTCTGGAAGATGAAGTTAATCAGCTAGGTGAGAGTCTTCCTTCACTTACGATAGTGCCTGACTCTACCGTTGAACCTGGGGATATGATTAGGACTAAGACTATCACTAAGGACGAGGCAAGTTTCATTGACGCTTTTAGTGACATTGAGGAGATTGGTTACCCTAGTGACCTGGAAGAGGATTTCTCCCCTGAGGATTCATCTCCAATCCCCTTCGACGATAATTTAGTCATGGAATCTTCTGTTGACCCTGAGCCAGTAGAAATTCTGGTTGAGTCGGTAGAGTCATCCGATGCTGAGAGCTTACATGTTACTTATTTAGGTGAAGACTTGCTAGGATCCGACGTTATATTGGTTGACCCAGGATTATTAGAGGTTTCTACGGTATTGGTAGAGTCACCTTGGGATGGATGTTCAGTTTGGGATAAGCGTAGTGTGATACATCCGGGAGTTAGTCCTTTGACGTTATTATCGCTGGTTGGAACTCAAGGTAATTATTATACTCCCCTGGATTCGATTTGCCCATCCCCCTATTCTGACTTAGACGATGTCCCTACATCATGGGAAGAATTATGTTTGGATGACGATAACACTGAGGGCCCAACTGACTTTTCTTTGATGATAGCCCCTTCGGGGGAGGCCCAAGTTAGTTTTGAAATCTTATCGGATACGAATTTGCCTACTATTGATACGATCACTATTTCTGACTTAAGTAAAATTTCTAATGATTTGGTGGATTCATTCTACCACGAAATGTTAACTGAGGATGAGTTTTCAGTGAGGACGAATCCACTATTCGAGTTTACTTTTGATTTTAAAGGCTTGCAACCAGAGGCGTTCTCGTGGATGCTTAATCCATGCTTTGACGTTGATTGTGACTTGGTTCCCCTTACAGAGTCAACCCTGTCGACTCTCCCTCCGGTTCCTTTAGCTCGAGTAGATGATTTAGTCATTTCTATCCCTTCATATTTAGAGAAGTTTATTATTTCTGCCATTCCGTTAAACTTACTTAGAAGTTCGTGGGCGAACGTAGTTGATGACGAACGTTTTCCGCTGACTATTTGTTATGATATTTTTAAATCAAAATTTTATTTTAAATTTAAAACAAAAACGTTGGAACCCACTACGTTAATTTTTGAATTTAAAGCAGATGTGCCACCGAACATAATTCCGTTATTTTATACTATTAATTGAAGTCATGTGGCACATGGGTTCTCCCCTCATGGTTTTAATTTAATTAGGCGAATTTTTAATTCCTTGACCCTTCTAAATGCGTTCGTTAAATTACTTGCGAGGTTGATTCGAATTGTCTTCCACCGTTATATGAATGGTTTGGTTTTGGTTTGTCTCACCCCTAAACAGATGCCCCGGGGCACTTTAGAAATATAAACGAATAGGCTAGTCCATTTTTTACGAATTTTTCGGGAGTTTGGTGACATGACATTCCTGATAAAATTTTACACCGATTGGGGCATAGCTCCTATTTTCATCGTTACATACTTTACTCTTTATGCCTTAATGCCACCTGAAATGTCTACCTCTCCATATATATTTTCCACTATGCTTTCTATTGGGTTGGGTGGTGATAGTTTTCTAGGATCGTTCCCCTTCTCGGTCTCCATCGGAGGTACGTTGGTGGATGTTGTTGAAATTCTTTTTCCTTCTTTGGCTAACGCGTATTTGAGGTCCCTCCAAGACCACCTTTTGCCATGCAGGTTCTTCTTCCCCACTGAAGACCTTCCAGGCGAGTACAAACAGGCATACTCATTAGTGATGAGTATTTTTAAGAGGGGGAGGATTGATGGAGCCGACTTCCCACGACATGTGGCCAAGGAGCATCCTCCCTCTGACGATGATGGTGACCCGATAGATTTGAATGGAGACGTTGCTGATGCGGCCGCCATTGATCCCCATCGGAGAGAGTTTGTGGATTGGGACGATCGCTGCCGAAAGCTCGAGGATGGCTTTTCTTCCGCGACGCCACCGCCACCTCCGCCACATGTTTTGCTCGACGTCCGCCGCCATTTTATAAAAATATATAATTATAAATTAAATAATTATAATTATATTTTTTGTATAATTTATTATTTTAAGCAATTTTATTTCAAGCATTTTTATGTTTATTGCATTTAGATAAGTCATGTAATGATGGGGTGCTTATAACCATCATAGGTTGTTTTTATTGTTTCATTTCTTGTATTATGATGGGTGCTTTTAACCATCATAATTTTCATTTTGAATTTTGAAATTTTGAATGTTGATTGGAGGGAGATTGAGTGGTGTAGGCTATATATAGCCATGTTATGAAAGATTAATTAGTGAATGAATGAAAATTTAAAACCTAATTCCTCTCTAAGAGAAATTTCGACCAAAGAGAACTCCTCCTTGCCGTCGCCCCTTGGCTTGTGGTGTGAAGCCGCCTCCCCCCCTTTCTCCCTCCATCCGTTAGGTGCGACTCCAGCGCGGCTTCCTTCGGTGCGACTCCTTGGAAGAAGGTTGCAAACCCCTTGGTGTGATGTCGGCGGATCCGCAAAGAGAGTGATTCTCCCACAGTTATCTTGTGTAAAATCTTTCCGGTTGGCATGACACGAAGAAGGCGACGAATTTCTCTTTCTCCGGCGTATCTCTGGTGGTGCCGTTAAGGAACGATTCTAGTCGAGTGAAACCGGAATCATCCCATCCGGTTGGGTAACGAAAATTTCTACTTTATGTGTTTCTCTTCCCTAGATAATTCTTGTGGCATTGGAAAATTGCGTGGCTTGTGTAACACTTGATTTATCGTGGTTTAATTTATTTTAGTTATTGTCTTGTTTCCTGTATTTTCGTTTTAGTTCGTGAGGCGTGGCGGCCTTCGTATGTAATTTGTTGGGAGAGAACCATCCTTGCCCGAATTGTTTGTTTTCAGTGGTTTCTCTTTTGGTACAACATGCTCGATCAAATCGTGTGGGTTCTTTTCGCTTGAGAGGACCCTAGCCTATCGCCTTGGTATTATCTTAAGGGGCTTTGCAAATCCCACGTAATTGTTAATCTAATAATAATTTTAATCAATCCGCTGCTACGTTAAATGCTCTAGTGTGACGTGAGAGTTATCATAGAGCGCCACGTTAATTTGTCGGCCACCAAAATGCTCGAAAGAGCAGGCCTACATCAGAAGATTTGCTTCAGGGTGTAGGTCTTCAATAAACTGGTGTTCTTTCTCTTCAGAGTCTGTAGAATGATGTTTATTTTCTGACTCTATAGATTCTTGAAAATTTAAAAGTGAAGGAGACTCAAGATAGAGTTTTGTTGTTCTTCTTCTGTTTCCTGAGGGCAATAAAAGTTCTTGAGAGCTGTGAGAAATCTATACGAGATTAGAGCTGTGGCTGGAAAACTTCTCTGAGTATTTTTCTCTGTATCTTGATCAATCAGAATGTCTGTATTTATTTCTCTAACTAAATATCTGTCTCTCTTATTCTTGAGGACTGGAATAAGAATGATATATCTTATTTGAATTTAAAAAACTAATCCTTTATTTACTGAAGCAATCGAGGAGACAAACGACTACTAATTCTGGCAATTAATTTTCTCCCCAACTATCTTGGCAAATAAGTCAGAATAATAACTCTGTGAAATATCATAGTTAATGCTGTAAAGAAACGGATATATGCCTTGAGAATGTCAGGATTAACTACCAGAGATTATTTGACATAAATAGAATCAATGAAGTAGGAAATAAATCTTCAAGACAGCTGCTGAAAATATAAGAAGTCGGACATAGAGAATGATCGTCGATCTAAGCTGGAAGATTGTCGAGCTGAGATCAACTATCTGCGATCTGAGACAACTGTGAACAAATGAGAAATCGTCGACCTGAGCTCGTAGATCATCGAACTCAGTTCAGAGACTAATCTCTGAGATCATCGATTAGAGATTGACGATCGTCGAGCTGAGTTCGACGAAAGTCGAACTGATATGAATTTCACAGATTTCTTCTGAGTCTTAGATCTTTGAGAGAAATCCAAAGCTGGTCTATAGAAGTCTTACCTGTAGAGGCTAACTTAGACCTAGGACTTGACCATGGATATATATGTGGGTCATCAACCTAAGAGCGGACCTAGCCCAAATCAAATAAGGGTTCCAACAATCTCGGTTCGATGAAATATTTTGAACATAATTTTTCTGAAAATTCTTAATTTGTTTTGGTTTAATATTATGTAAAACTTCAGTTACTTTATCTAAATCTTCTAATTTTTTTCGCTTTAGCTGATTTTAAAGAAGCTATCTGTTCAAGAGCATTTTTTTAATCTTCTTTAAGTTTTATTTTTTCTGAAGATAGATTATTTTGTTCAGTTAATTTCTCTCTGAGAAGTTTTATTTTCTTCTCAGATTGAATCAAATATTTACAAAATAATTGAAAATCTGTTTTAAAGTGTTCTGAGTTGAAATCAAAAGAGGAGATTACCTGCTCTTCTTCAAACTCAGATTCTAAATCAGAATTGCTGCAGGACGTATTTATTTCCATCAAACAGAATTCTCTTGCTCTTGATTCTTCTTCATCTTCAGTTGTACAGGATGAAGTTTCTGAATCTGATTCACTCCATTTTTTAGTAACCATTGTTGTGAGAGAGTTCCAAATATCCTTTACTGAAGATCATTTAGCAACTTCCTGAAAAATGTCATCAGACATTGATTGAGACAAAATGTTCATAGCTTTGGCATCTACAATTTTCAGTTTCTTCTGAGCATCAGTCCACTCAGGTGGTGGAACTGCACTTGTGCTTGTTGTTATAGTTATTGTAGGGGGACATGTCAAACTAGAATTGTATATGTCTTCATCAATAGAATTCATATTAAGCATGATCCTTGCCTTCCAAAGTGCAAACTTGTTAAGATTGCACACTAGAGGTCTGGTGCTTCAGTACTCCTTATTTTGTGCCATGATATAAATAGAAACTAGAGTAAATGGGATCTATCAAAGATCTTTTGGTTCAGGTGTTAGCCTGTGAAACCAAATAACCTTACCTTGTGATACCAATTGAAAGTGAAGGGATAGATCACACTTACTCTAGAATTTATATATATATGTATATGTATATATATATATAAAGAAAACATTCAGCACAAAAATAGAAAGCAAAGGCAAACCAGACGACACGAGGAGATTATAGTGGTTCCCCTATAACTTGGGTACATCCACTATTCTACCACCCTAGTAGGAATCCACTACAGGTTTTTGATCTAGTGCCCTGCCACCACAGGTTTTTGATCAGGTGCCCTGTCACCTCAAGATCTATTTTCAAGAGAGATCTAGCAACCCTTTGAACTTTTGTCCAGGAGCCCAGAAACAAAACTAAGTCTTTTGATCAGGAGACTTAACAACCAAAGGACTAACTTTTGAAGGGAGTTAAAACCCTTTTATAGTGGGGTAAAAAGAAAGTTGATATTAACTTCTCTTTCTATATTAACTGAGAAGACTAGTGGATTACTGCTGTTTTCAAAGCTACCCTTGAGATGTAGAATTGTTCAGGAGAGGAAGCTCTGCTTCAGGGTGTAAGCCTTCAAAGAAAACTTCTCCTTCCAGTATATGTATCTGAGTGATTGTGAAGATGATCTCAGAATGATGATTGTTTGCTGGAAGAAAAGCTTGAGGCAGAAAGTCTGAATCTATAAATCTATAACTATCTGTGTGTCTTACTCCAGGCAGAAAAAATTATAATGATATATGTATATATGTCTTGAGGGGAATTCAAACCTTTGAATTTATTTCATATGAAATGGCTAAAGCATTCCCCGAGAATGGTAGCTGCCTTGGGAATCAAATAACATTAAACTCTCTGTTTTAATCCATATTTAATGTTGTCTTTGAATGGATATATTTATTAAGAATATTTAGCATTAAGTATCCGAGTTTAATTGGCTTTAATTAATCCTTGAATTAATTTTTTCTTTAATAACTGCAACTGCCTAAAGAAATCGTCGATCGCAACAATCATTTCGTCAACCTCAGCTCGAAGTTCGTCGATCTGTGCTTGGCTTTCGTTGAACTGAGTTTCTGACTTGAGATCAGCGTTTATCGACCTGAGCTCGGAGTTTGTCGAGCTCAACTCAGAGAAGGCACTCTGAGTTCGTCGATCTGAGATCGATGATTGTCGAGCTGAGTTAGAATATCGTCGAACTGAATTTCCTGAACTTGAAATCTTCAAAGTCAAAACCCTGGAAAAACCTATGACCCTAGACTCTACAAGATGGGTCAATCTAAGCATCCTAATAGTAATCCTTTCCCAAATCAGAACTAGGGTTCCAACATAGATTAAAGAGTTTAAGATTTCAAAATATTGAAAATGAGCCCCCGGCAATGGCGCCAAAAACTTGATGCGATAATTTCTACTCTAGTATAAACTATGTAGATAGGCATAAGCTAAATTAATTTTAATCTCAGTCAAGTGCACCTACCAATCATAGTATAGGAGAAATCTATATCTCATGTCGTATTCCTCAGGGTCTTTTCAAGTACTCGTACTCACTCTCACTCTATTATCGTACCTATATTTAAAATTGGTTGTTAATCTAAATTAACATTACTAGGACTAATTGGATAAAGTGATATTGGAGGATTAAGGATGGTAAAAAGCAGATAGTCTAAGAGTAAAAACATGAGAATATTCACTCATTAATTCAATTCTATATAACCACATATTAACAATATTATAAAATTCATTGTATTGTAAGAGTTCAATCTTTATCGAATTCTCTCTCGAGCAATTCAATACCTAAACTTAAGTTGAGTAAATTTTCTCTCGAACAATTCACAACACTCAAATTTGCATTAATATAAAGTAACCCTTTCTAATACATAAATTAATGAAATCCTATCTCTAAGATACCATGAATCTCATTATCCGTATTGCCGTTATCCAAACAACATATCTCTCGATAATGAATTTTGAAATACAAAGAGAAAGAACACCAAAAAATGAAATTATAAACCATCATCACAACCATCCAATTTCTAAATCTAGAAGATTGGAATTCATATAAAATAAATACTAACTTCAAATATATGATCAATCTCTTTATTTGAAACCACACATACGAATAAAATATCACAAATCCGAAATGAAAACCAATATACATGATTACTGAATCGGTTCAGAAAAACAAGTCTCATGCGAAATGTAAAATAAAGTTTAGATCCACTAAGAGAAGGGGAAAATTAAAAGAGATACATAAAAATTAAAACCATACAGATTATCTCCTTCGACTTCCCCTTCGCTTGTGAGCTCTACTTTCGTCCTCCAGAAATTCTCCAAGTCCTTTAATCAAAAAAAGTCCCCTTTCTATTTTTTGTACAGGTTTTTATAGTCTTCTTGCAAATAGAGGTTGAATACGGGTTCCAACACGGCCGTGTCACAGGCCGTGTAGGGTATGAAATGGTGTGTCTGGGCAGTTCGGTATGAAAAGGTGTGCATGTTCGTGTGATATGTCATTTGGCATGGGTTGTAACACGATTGTGTGTTCTTGATGGATCCATACATGGGTTGGTTTGGCATCAAACCTTTGATTTTCCTGATAAGGACACGGGCAGTGACATGGGCGTGTCCCTACCCATATGGTGCTCTTGTAAATTTTTACGCCTTTTCTTCCATTCTTTGTGATCTTTCCAGAGAAGTACATGGGTAGTGATATGGGTGTGTCCTTACCCATACATGCCCAATCCAAGACCTTTGCCATCAGTCATGTTGGATCCGTGAACACCTCTATTTGCTCAAAGACTTTTAGTTCCAAGGACTTGCAATACCTGCATTAATAAGATTAAGGAATAAATAAAATAATAACTTAATAAAGGAAATAAAGGAAATTCTATATTGTGCTCTTCTATTCATGATAATTAAAATTCTTAACTATTTTCGTGCAATTATAATGAATGGAGGTAGATAATAGTGGACATGATTACAAATATGATAGTAAAAAGGACTTATATAATTGTACTCATCAGACAGTAAGAGGATGGATTATTCATCTCTCTATTTAAGTTCATCAAGGAGTTAATCAAAAAGTTTGGAATGGAGAGTGTCTCCATAATGGAAACTCCTATGGTGTCTAGCGTGTTAATAGATAAGGATGAGACTGGGAAACCTATTGATGAAACCTTGTATAGAGGCATAATTAGCTCCCTCCTTTACTAGACAACTAGTAGGGCAGACATTATGTATGCTTGTTTGGTATTTTATCCACAATAACCCTGATTTGAAGAAGGGTCCCCTTAAGCTAAGATGAATTGAGATTGTATTTGATGCTCAGTTTTAGTTATGTGCTTGCAGGACTGTATTTATAAGTACAACCCAATGTCAGGTTATAATGGGTCATGAAATACGGGACTATACAATGTAATCCTTCATTATAGAGGCCAATGTGTTTACTCACATATAATCTCTTTGTTGGGGGTACTTCTATCCAAGTGCATTAGGAGGATAGAGGAAGGACAATGACTTGGAATCAGAAGAACAGAATTTTACTCAAGTAAAATTAGTCGAGAATCATAAGGGATATTCGTCGAATTCGTCAAGTGTACTCATTGATACTAATTGGTTATGGTGCCCAAGAAGTAATGATGTCGAGCTAATTGGTTTTTTAGATGTAGATTTTGCAGGTAGTAGGGATGATAGGAAAAGTACTTCTGGGATGTATTAATTACTCGGAAGAAGGCTTATCTCATGGAGTAGCAAGAAGAAAAATTGTGTTGCAACATCAACCACCGAGTCAGAGTACATCTCTGCTAGTAGCTATTGCGCATAACTTCTTTGGATCAAGAATTAGCTTGAGGATTATAACTTAAAATTCAAAGAGATTCCGATGTTTTGCGACTCCTCCAGTGCAATAGCGATCACAAATAATCCAGTCCCTCATAGCTGGATAAAACACATTGAAGTAAGATTTCACTTCATCCAGGAGCATGTGGAGAATAAGGACATAGCTCTCAGCTATGTCTCGAAGGATTAGCTGGTTGCAGATATATTCACGAAACCACTAGACGAGGCCAAGTTATCATTTTTCAAAATGGAACTGGGCATGCTAAACAAGGACTCATGAAGATGGCTAAGAAGACTGGAATTCCCTCAGGAATTACTTCACCAATCAGAGAAATTTGTCCAAGGAGAATTCGTCAAATGTCACTCATCGAACCTCGATGATTCGTTGAAATTAGGCTAATACTCATGATGAAACTTGGCAAATTTGACTCTACTTTCGGAGAAACTCACTGAATTGGACTTAGGTCAATTTTTTTTCTTTATATTGGATCTAAAGATCCTCCGATTTTCTTGTATGTGCATTTCCCTCATTAAAACTCTAAATATATAGATATATAAAAATAGTTCTAGGAGCAAACAATAGTCATTTCATCAAAAGAAGTAGTCCTGACTCCGCAAGTTTCTTCCCGATGATTCGTCTTCTGTGAATAGCTCTCCATTCCAGAAAGCTTGTCATCATCTTCCCTATTGATTCGTGTTTGTGTGAGCCACTCCAGCATGTTCAACTGTAAGACCCCCCTCCCCCTTACTAAGGAGGGAACCTAGTCTTATGCCCATAACTGCCGCCTTACGGTGATATTAGCACACGGGCTAGTCGACACTGTATGATGCCGATCATGCCATCTAGTACGATCATTAGACCTGTAGGCCAAGTGAGAAAAGAAGTACAACAAGTTGTACATGAAAACTAGCATGTCCACAAGTCACAACAATAACATTATAATATATAGAGATGAATGTACATCAGTATATAATGAGTATAGAAAAGGAGAGTTAGGGCTTATGCCCGTACATACCAAAATAGAATCAATCTCTCTTTCACAACAATACTATGTGGAAGTGGTAACTGAAACACTCATTATCACCTGACGCTGAGTTGCGATAGTAGTACGTGGTATCTGCTCCTCAAGTCCTGTCACCTCGTCCTACTAATCATACTGGTGCTCCAGCTCCTCGAGCTCCTAAAATGATACAGTCACAACTGACTGCTAGTCAAAAATACTAAGCCATTTTTGTCCTTGATTCACCCTCATGACTCCTAGGCACCGAGCGGGAGGACGAAAGCGGAGGCCAACAAAGCAGTACAAAATGGAAGCAGGTTACGGTGGATCTATTCTATCATGGTTATGTTTCTAATAGATGCATCATTATAGTAATAGTGCTTGTAGCACAAGTAAAGTAAGTGAGCAGTAATGAAAAGAAGTGCAATAAGTAAAGTAGAACTGAAAGAAAGTGTTGTAAGTAAATTAAAGAAACTCAGCAGAAAGTAAACTATATACCGCTATACTAATTATCACAGGAGTACCTTAACTTTTATGAATGGACACACAAAATTAAAAGTTAAGGTTTCATAAATATAACTTATCATATAAAAGAGCCAATACTAATTTATATGATAAGGATCCACAGTGCGTATGCCCTAACTATGTATGTATGTTATGATGAGTTATATGGGTTATGATTCATACAAGTGAAACTCACACACATGACTTTGTGATCACAGACCTTTAGTTCCCACTTTTTGGAGTTAGCTGAACTCTCTGGTACCACCATTGTGGCTATGGCAGCAGTGGAGTGGTCATCTCCACTTCCTAGGTAGGTATACATACTTCCAGGTCTACACCCTTTGTACGCCTCTATATACGTCCAAGGTGTACTATAAAGTCTATGCATACTAATTTGCTGGCCATTTCCACCAGTCTTTTTTATTGAGTGTGCATTTTCGGGGATAGTCCTTCAAACTACAGTAAAAGAAATAACCTACTAGCCCCTCAAACCATCACACCTCTCCTGAGTCACTATACTTTCATCGGTGTGATGACTAGACAATACTGCATGACCCGCAACTAAAATGTTCTATGCACATGGAAGTCATTTCAAACCCGAGCCTCCAGCTCGCAGGACTAAACCCATCCTGAATATAAACATCCGAGCCTCCAGCTCACAAGACTAAACCCGTCCTGAAACCCTCCAACCCTATAAAAGTGAGATTGTCACATCATTCCCTTAACCTATTAGACTACTTTATCTAATTCTTGTTATACTTAGTAGCTTAGGGTTAATCCTAAGACTGCCAAGGGCATGCCCGGTGAAGGGCTCTTGAGGGCACTAGGAACTACGATGGGATGAAGCCCTAAGCTCCCTTTCTCAAGGACACTTACTTTTATTAGTGTCTACCCATAATTAATTACCCAATCTCGTTATTACTCCTGAGTAAAACTAATGACTTATGGTACAGATTGGGAGAACGATGATCTTACGTCGGGCCCCGTTATAGTTGTTCTCCTTGTGACTTGCACTCTAACACTCGTTACTATGTAGTGACATACTTGTGATACAAACCAGGGTTTCAACTTCCCAATACATCTCTTAATTTAACTATATCATCTCACCCTGAGTACTATAAAGTTTCTTATTATTTTTACTAAACGCAGACCATAACCTAATTCTTACCCGTATGAGATGACTTCCAATTACTTGTGCCAAAGACCTCCAAACTTTTATCATGGGGTTGTCATGTGTATAATATTGATCATTCAGAATTACATCATTTTTCTAATTATTTTGGACCATAATTTAAATTAATTAATCAAGTGACCTATGTCACTTTGAACATGAACTACTCTAACTAGTGGTATATTAGGTCTAAATAAATTACCTGAAGTTCATCTAGGTTAAAAATGCCTGTTCAATGAAAAATCCTAATTTTCCAACTTGATGTGACCATTATTTTCCATTTACTATTAAAATCCCATTATCTCCCTTTTTTAAATGATGTACTAAAAATAATCATGTAAAAATTCAGGGAAAATTTCCACTCAATAATATTAATAATATAATGGTCAAAACAGATTTTCATGCTCTTAGCCAATGATTTGACCTAAGATATTCATATGTTAAAATAATTACAAAATACCACTATTATAGTATTCATCATAAATAATCATCCAAAAATCTTAATAAAGTTTACAGGGGTTCATATTATAGAATTTAGGGCCTAGTCATTTTCTCATAATTTTTTATGAAACACTACTCATGTTATTGATCAAAGGCCTATAAGGGTAAAAATGTAATTACACTATTTATAGCAGGAATAATTCTCAAAAATGCTCATAAATTTTTACAGGGAAGTGAAATGACCTAATAGGTCTTGGAACAATAATTCTGAATTTTCTAAATCTAGTAGCCCTATTTTTCATTTTAACACCTAAATGTGTTGTTTTTCGAAATAAATCCAACTTATGGGATTTTTTATTCCAAAAATCCCAATTTTCTCATGAAAGGAGTATTTTATCTCCATAAGTCTCTGTCCAAAATTTGATGGACATACATTGGGCCAAAAGGGGCTAAATTCCCATTTTTCCCTTTTTATTATTTGCACACCATTCATAATTCTACCTTCACCATACTTGTTGGATCCTTTAACATTCAGAGATCCAAATGGCTCCAAATTTTTACCAAGGCCATAGGATGACCTTAGAGCCTTGTTGTAATGCCCCTGATTTTCCAAGGTTTATTTAAAATCCCTTTAGTGACGTATTTTGACGTTAGGGCGTTACCTTGATGTGTAGCTGGTGCGTATCGCTGTCATTGCGTGGCTTTTACTCATTGGTATCCAAGGTTTTGGTTTGGGAGTTTTTGCTTGGCTAATTTCTCTATGTTTTGATTTTCCCTTGTGAGCCTGGGTTCGTTTTGGAACATGGTGGAGCATTTTTTTTATATTTGATTGTTAGACTTCGAGGAGTGCTTACCCGAATTTGGTTCATCGGATTTCAATTTCGACTTCGCCATTGTATTCATAACATTGATATTTAGCTACATTGCGATTTTCGTAGAAATTTGAGTTAGCGCAAGTTTTGTTCATTTGGACGTTTTAATTATTATAATAATATATTATATTATTTATACTATATAAATAGACTTGCGATAAAACAGAAACCCTATTCATCATCGTTCCTAAAGTCGTCAGACTAAGTTGCGGAAGAAAGAAAGCGACGGTCCTTGCAGAGCCTTCGACCGTCGATTGTAGGAGCTCCAGGGCACAAAATCATCGTCGGAGAGTAGATTTGGATTGCTCTCGCAAAGAAATACGTTTGTGCGGTGAGTTTTTCCCGTTTCTTTAAATTTTAGGAGTTAGGAAACTCGTTTTGACCCCCTTTTTTGTCCTGAAAAGTTTCACAGGTTGTTGATTAGGTGTTCTTGCGGCCAAATCTATGAGGAGGAGCTGTAGTGCGGCCGGATTTCAGCAAGATCGAGGCAAGTGGTGATTTCTTCCCCTTGCCAAGCTTTCATTCCTTACATTCTCTATTATTTCTGCTTTTCCTTCTTAGAATTTAGGAATAGGATAGGGTTTGGCCAAGTTCTACTGGTGGATAGGGTAGATTTTTTATCCGATGTTGTGTATATTTACCGTATTTTTAATGTTGGTCTGTGTGTATATCCGTCAAGTATAGGTTAGTAAGCCCTAGTTTGATTTGCCGCATATGGCCGTGAGTGGATTCCTTGAACTTGATAGTTAGCTTAAGTTAATTTCTTCTTATATGGCTGGTTAGTCCAGTAAATTTGGTCGAATATGACATAAGTCAAAATTGTTGAATTTCAATTTTAACCCAAGTTAAATTCGTCGAGTATCCATTGAATTTCGGCGGGTAATGCTTTGGCGTTGAGTTAAGTCCAATCTATTTAGTATAAGACATGGCATTGAGTGTTGCTATATTCATCGAGTAATAGGCGTCGAGTTCTTCGAGTATAAGATTCGGCGTTGAGTGGATTAGATTAGGGGCTGAAAGCATTGTGTTATCTTTGAGTCTAAGTCAGAATCGTCGGGTAACGCTAGTTTAACGTTGAGTGCGTCGAGTGATATTTTGGCGCTAAGGCAAAAGAATTGAGTGTACTCAACATGACGTTGAGTGAAGCCTTTTGGTTGAGTGTTATAGCGTTGACTGAAGTCTGGGTGTTGAGTAGTTCTGAGACTAAGTAAAAAGTGTTGATTGTACTCAACGCGTCATTGAGTGAATGCAGTATTATTGAGTTAATTGGTTGGCGTCAAGTGCGTTGAATGCACTCAACGCAGCGTCGAGTGTACTAATGCTTTTCCACAGACTTAGGATATTTCGCCGATTCATCGTATATCCCTAGTAGTCAGGTTTTGCCAAGGAAAAATCATCTAGTGCATGTTGTATTCGTCGAGTATACTCGACGAATCAGTATGGACTCAGTACTTTGTGATCGAATTGAGTGGAATTCGATGAGTTTCAGCCTTTGGGGGGATTTTTGAGGATATTCTCTCTCTAATCAATCAAGTAATCCCGTGTTTTCTTTTGGGGTGCGTTGTCATGGAGACCTCCTTTTCATGAGGCTATTATGTATGCTATTTGCAGTATAGCTATGTATTATTTGAGGCTGTGGGTATTAGTGAAATGTACCACAGCCACAATGCCTTTTTGTGACTGGGTGTGTGGAGAAGGAGACCACCATTCCAGGTCCTTGTTTTCCCTGGTTGTGGGTGTGTTAAGAAATAATATCGCCATTTTCCTTGTGCCCATGCGAAGCTTTTGATGTTGGTGTGTGGAGGAGGTGACCACGACCGCATGTGCCGGATATATTGTCGGTGTTTTGTTAGGCCCGCTAAATAATGAACATGCTAATCTATTATGATTATACACTTACTTATGTAAATGTTTATATAAAGCATAGGTCTTTATAGCACTTGGTGCAAACTCCTTACCTTTGAATATCTAAGTTAGTCTTTTTTCTCACTACTATTGGATTAGGGTTGGTAACCCTTTGTTTCTTCTCATTTATTGCTAACCTTTTTGACTTCGACACCATTTGTATTTTTTCTTGCTGAGGTGTTCTTTCTTTGAATGCCTCAGGTTTGGAGAGGTAGCCGGTTGAGCAGCTAGGTTTTGGTGCTAGCATGTGTTTTGTAGTGGCTGCAACTGTCTCTTTCCTCACCGATTGTGAGGTAGTGTGTATGGTTTTATTTTTTTTCAGGCATACATTTCTTTTAGTGGGTTCGTGTCAGGTTGTTGACGCCCACTGGATTTTTGTATAATGTTATAGTACTTGCTAGCTGCTAAGCCTTTTTCTATATGACTTTCTGGATTTACTTTCTCTATGAGAAGGTTTTATGCTAGGTTGCATGTCAGATATTTTAAATTATAAAAGTACTACTTCTATCACATCATACATGGCATCTTTCGAACTGAAATCACTATGTTTGACGAATATAAAAGCTATTTTCATATTTATACTAAATCTAGAGTCATGCATACCATGAGTTGTCCTATATAGATGTTTTTGCTCATGTAGGATGTCAATTAAAATAAACAAGGTATTTTTCTGCAGCGTATACTTAAATTTTCAGTTATGGACTAGTTGATCCACTGAGTCGAGCGATACAACCACCTAAACTTAACATAAAACATGTTTTCATTACAATAAAACTTGGTATTTTCATAAACAGGGTTAGAGTTGGTGTTTGTTTGAACGTTTGCACTTATCCCCTACATAGCATGGCATCACGGCTCGTGTTTTCTCTTACTCTCATATACTCTTTAAATTTAGAGAAAATGCGGGTTGTGACAATTGGTATCAGAGGGATAGGTTGTTTGATAATTGGTCGAATGACTATCTCTGGTTAGTTTTAGTTGTCTTGTTCCATTGCATACACACACAAATTTGTCATCAGTACGTCTTGGCTGAAGCATAATCACTACACTCATAAGCATGATAAGAAGTATACAGGGCATATTATGTAGTATGGGATGCATAATATATGTTTGTATATGGATCCTCATAGGAGGCAACATATGAATGTTATATAGTATGTGATGCATAAAAATTATCACATGAATGCATATTAGATTTTTCTTTTCGTTACATGTGATATTATGTAGTATGGGATGCATAATATTTCATGTGTACACCCCTCATAACATGCATTAAGGCCTTTATTAGATTGCATAGCACAACATGCATGTCATAATATAACATTAACACATGTGCTAAGCTAAAGATCTACATGATGACATACATACACACATGGATTTAAAACAAAACGAACAAGAGTTCATGCATTCATGGTCTATGCACATGAGTCTGTGGGATGACGTTATATCATCCTATGTTTAAGCTTGACATCATTAATAAAATATCAGAGCAAGTTAGTAGCTTGAGAGAGTATTTATACATGTATCGTCTGAACTAAGTTGTGTAGTTCTAGCGGTTATACTAGGTTTTGATTTGTCATTTGTTGTGTTATTAGAATGTTACCGAAGCATCCTGTGGCAGGGTCGACTCCATAGTCTGAGGGCGAGTCTTCTAGGGAGCGGAGTGAGACCGTGATCGAAGGAATGCGATAGAGCAATGAGGCTCTTTTACGGCAGATGTTGGAGATGCAATTGCAGATTCAGGCATTGTTGTCTATTGTTTTCGGGCAGCCACTTAGAGTGCAAGACCCTGCTGTGGGTTAGGCCATTCCAGTTCCTCCCTCTCCTTTGGTGCCTCCAGTTCTACTGCCACCAGAGATGAATTTTATCTCGCATTTTCAGCGACTAGGACCCCCTACCTATGACGGTAGAGCCGAATTCATGGATTTAGATAATTGGATTGTCATAATCGAGGAGATGTTTTCATACTCAGGAAAATCTGTAGACTAGAAATTAATGGTTGTTGTGTACCAGCTAAAAAGCCTTGCAAAGGCCTGGTGGTTGAGAGAGAAGGAGAACCTTAAGGATGGATGTTCATGGGAAGCCTTCAAGGAGTTATTGACGAGGAAGTTCCTGCCATCGGTCGAGCAAGATCGCTTGATGAATAATTTTTTGAATTTGAAGTAAAGGCAACTCACGATTAGTGAGTACGAGGTGGAGTTCAGTAAATTGTGTCAGTTTGCCCCGAATCTTGTATCCTAGGAATCTAGTAGAGTTAAGCACTTTCTAGGTGGTCTTAGGAATGACATCCAGCAGCTGGCCAGTGCTTTTGGATCTAAAAGTTATACTGAGGTAGTAAAAGCCTCCTTAAAGGTTGAAGCAATCGATAATGCGAAAAATTGAGGCCAGCATATGAGGAAAGATAAAAGGAAGTCTGATGAGGGTAAGAGTTATCAGGATTCTTGTTCTGCTTCAAGGAAAAGAAGCAAAGAGATGTGTAGTTTCTGTGGCCGATCAGGCCATCCGTTTGAGAAATGTTTTAAGAGATTGGGAGCTCAAAAGCAGCGGCAAGTGCTTGCAATTAAGAGCGCTCCCAAAGGAGAGCTAGTTTGTGCTACTTGCAAACGAATGGGGCATGACGCTGCCCATTGTTGGAGTAAATAAAGGGTCTGCTTTTAGTGTGGACAGAAAGGACCTTTCAAGTGAAAGTGGGTCTAAGCCCACGCTATAGTTGGTTCCACTTCAGGCTTTGCTGCCACTGCATCATTTGGACAAAGGGAAGGGCAAGTTAAATGTGATGACTATGGAAGAAGCTTATACGTCCACCCAAGTGATCTCTGGTTATATTCAAACCTAGTTCTAGCTTTTAGCTCATAACTGTAGTGATGATGTTTATTCATCTAGTTACGTATGTGATTTTATAGTGAAGTTTAAGGTAAAGAACTGCCAGGTGCATGTTCTTTTTGATTCTCATGCTACCCACTCATTTGTGGATAGGATCTTTGTAGATTTCCATCGTTTGACTCTCGATCAAATTGCAATTCGATAAGCGTTAAGTTTCCCTCAAGTTACCTACTGGTGTCAGACCAGGGTATCCTGGGTTATCCGATTCTTCTAGGCGATTTCCTAGTTGTGGCTGATTTGATGGTTATAGACCTGGAGGACTTCGATATGATCTTGGGCATGGACTGGTTGTCCAGATATGATGTTCTTATCTAATGTAAGGTCAAGTGCTTGGACTTCAAAATGGAGAACGGTCACCCCAGGAGTGTTTATGGTTCTTCGCGCCAGGATTCCCCGATTATTTCTGTGGTATGTGCTCGTAAGCTTTTAGATTCAAGTTATTTTGCCTACTTGGTTTCAGTTTTGGAGACCATTTGTAATTCAATGCATGTAGAGGAGATTCTTGCGGTGCGCGAGTTTCCTAATGTTTTTCCAGATAGTCTTCCTGGTCTTCCACCTGAGAGGGATATGGAGTTTGTTATAGATCTTTAGCCGGATACTCATCCTATTGTTAAGGCATCGTACTGTATGGCACCTTGTGAGCTGGATGAGTTCTTGTAGAATGGATTTATTAGAACAAGTTCTTCACCTTGCGGTGCTCCCTTGTTGTTCATGAAGAAAAAGGATGAGTCGTGAGGCTATGCATTAATTATAGGGAATTGAACACGTTTTTCACCTTGGGATTTATTAGACCAAGTTGTGTTGTAGTATGATGTTTTCAAAGATTGACCTTCGTTAAGGCTTCCATCAGTTGAGAATTCGTGAGATGGATATTCCACGGACCACTTTCCATTCTCAGCTTGGACATTTTGAGTTCTTGGTAATGTACTTTGGTTTGACTAATGCACCCTCTGCTTTCATGGATATGATGAACAGAGTGTTTAGGGATTTTTTTGACCATTTTGTGGTCGTCTTTATTAATGATGTTTTGGTGTGTTCCCGTAGTTTTGAAGAGCATGCCCATCACTTGGTTTGGTTTTGTCTACTTTGAGGGAGCATAATTTGTTTGCCAAGTTAAGAAAGTGTGAGTTTTGGCTTCCTTATGTTTCCTTTCTGGGTCATGTTGTTAATAAGGACGAAATTTCTGCTGACCCAGAGAAGATTACTGCCGTAATGGATTGAAACAGACCTACCACACCCAAAGAGATAAGAATTTTCCTAGGGTTGACAGGAAATTATAAGAAGTTTATTGAAGGATTTCCTACGATATCTGTACCGCTGACTAAGCTTACGCAGAAGAATGCAGCGTTCGTGTGGAGCGATAACTGCGAAGAAGTTTTTCAAGAATTGCAAAGGAGATTATGTATTGCTCCAGTTTTGTCCTTGCATAGCGAAGAATTTTATTATGGTTTTTATGTGGATACATCACATGTTGTATTTGGTTGCGTGCTAATGCAAGAAGGCAAGGTAATTCTGTATGGGTCGAGCCAATTAAAGATTTATGAAAGGAACTACCCTACGCATGATTTGGAATTCGCAGCAGGGATTTATGCCTTGAAGCTATGGAGACACCTATTGTATGGGGCGTTGTGTAAGATTTACACGGATCATAAGAGTTTGAAGTATGTCTTCACTCAAAAGGAGTTGAATATATGTCAGCGGAGGTGGTTAGAGTATGTCGCTGATTATGATGTTGAGATCTTATATCATCCGGGAAAAGCTAATTTGGTATCCAATGCCTTGAGTAGGAAGACCACACAGATCATTGGATTTTCTGTGGAATTCCTGGTAGAGGAATTTTTGTTAATGGATATATTGATTTGGAGTAGTGACTCGCCAAGTAGTTTGGAAGTGTTAGAGGCCTCCTGGATTACAATCACACGGCTGCATCAGAAGGGTGATTGTGATTTGCAGCACCTCCGTAATAGAACTGAGAAAGGGGAGTTACCAGACTTTTCAATCAATGATAAGGGTACTTTAAGGTACCGCAGTAGATATTGTATCCCCGTTGTTGAAGATTTTCTAGTTAAGCTGTGCAGTGAGGCGCATGAATCCAGTATTGCCTACAAACATGGTTCTGCCTTTGGAGATTCTAAGTTGGAAGTGGAAAAGTATTTCTATGGACTTCAGTACTTGTTTGCCGAGATCACCCAAAGGACATAATTCGTTATGGGTTATAGTGGATAGACTGACGAAGTGTGCTACTTCGTTCCATTCAGGATTGATTACTCCACAAAGAAGATAACAGAGTTATACTTGGATCAGGTTATCAAGTTACATGGAGTGCCTGTTAGTATTGTGTCAGATCGAGACTCTAGGTTTACGTCTCATTTTTGGAAAAGTTTGCAGGAAGGATTTCGTACCGATCTAAGATATTCCACCGCTTATAATCTGAGGTATTCCACCGCTTATCATCCACCGCTTATATTAACAGTTATCAAGAGAGTTTGCAGATGGCCCCATTTGGGGCTTTGTATGGGAGATGTTGTATAACTCCCTTATTTTGGGCCTAGGATGGTAAAGGGCCATTGTTGGGTCTGGAAGCTTTAGAAGAGATGAATACTTCTATAATGCATATTAGAGAAAAGCTTCGTTTATCTCAGGAGCGTTACAAAAAGAACGCCAAACGGCGAAGGACTGACTTGGAATTTGCTGTTGGGGACATTGTGTTTCTTATAATTTCCTTGATGTCTGGTATCAAGAGGTTTGGTAAGAACCATAAGTTGGATCCTACGTACGTAGGACCCTTCAAGATTATTGAACGTATTGGAATGTCAGCTTATGGGCTTGATTTACCCGCAAGTTTTACTGGTGTGCATGATGTGTTTCACGTAAGCCAGTTGCGGAAGTGTGTGCTTAGTGTAACATCCCATTTTCGACCAGACCCCTGGGAGAGGTTTCTTCATGACCAAGTCATGACAAAACCCTAGGAAGCCCAAGAAGGCCAAGTGACCCGGGCTCAAGGTGAAAATCACCTTGGTCTGCAAATAGTAGGTAAGAAATTTACTTAAAACAGGATTTGGGCTCGGGCGTTGAGTGCGTCGAGTGCACTCCACACCATAGGTTGTATGGCGTTTAGTGCGTCGAGTGCACTCAATGCCAAAGGCTGGATGGGGTTGAGTACGTCGAGTGCACTCAATGCCAAAGGCTAGATGGCGTTGAGTGCGTCGAGTGCACTCAATGCTATAAGTTGAATGGCATTGAGTGCACTGACTGCACTCAACGCCATCTTTCTTAGGCTGCATGGCATTGAGTGCGTCGAGTGCACTCAACGCCATAAGCTGAACGGCATTGAGTGCACTGATTGCACTCAACACCATCTTACTTGGGATGAATTACGTTGAGTGCATCAAGTGCACTCAACGCCATAAGCTGAACGGCATTAAGTGCACTGACTGCACTCAACGCCATCTTGTTTAAGCTGTATAGCGTTGCGTGAGCTGAGCTCACTCAATGTCATCTGCTGGATGGCGTTGAGTGAGTTGAGCTCACTCAATGCCATTGGCTGGATGGCATTGAGTGAGCTTAGCTCACTCAGCGCCGTAGGCTGGATGGCGTTGAGTGAGTGGATCTCATTCAACGGCATTTCACTTAGAATTTTCTGGCTCTTTTTGTTTGTTTGCTGGTTCAGCTGAATCGGACCATTTCGGGAAGCGGGCCAGGATGTCTTAAATTAGTTGTTCCTCTATTAACACCTATTTAAGCCTTATTTAAAAATTTTAACCAGTCAAATGGAGGTAGGCCACGTGGCCAGCGGTTATGAAAATGAAGAAGGCTTCAGCCATGGACGAGAACCGGCTTTCATGGCCAGTAATGAAACTTGATGCCTTGGCCTCCTTCCCCTTCTCTTTTATGGTTGGATTCAACTCCTCTAGGGAAGAGGAGGAGTTTCCAGCCATTACTAGGCTTGATTGAGCCATATTCATTCCCCCACCACCATGGTCGAAATTACCTTAAAGGACCATTAATGGCCACCATCGGTTAGACCCCTCCCCTCCCCCCATTTTATTGATTTATAAGCTTCACAAGACTCCAAGCCTTCATTTCCACACTTTGCCCAAAGGAGATGAGAGATTTTTGTGTGTTGTTGAAGAGCGTCGGCAACACCTTCACCGCTAATGTCTTTCCGTTGATCTACACGCCTCCAGCCTGCGAACAAGGTCCTGCCCTCCCCCTTTCTACGGGTAGATCTTAGAATTCTTTAGTGTTAAGAATCGGGCTCAACTGAGTCCGATCGGGAAGAACTTCTCTTCCTCGTTTTTCCCGCAAAAATATAGCACTTGTGGTTCGCTGGAAAATACCTCTCCGGCGGCCGCGCCGCTGCCCGGCGATGGTTACCACCTCAAAGGAGGTGGTGGTGGCGGTGGCCGGCAAAGGAGGAGGCTGGTTGGCCGGCGGCAACATTTGGAATAAGCTCCAGCTTCGGCCAATCATGGCCCTCGGCTGGAGGAAGAAGACGATCCACCAATCGTCGGATCTTGCATCAAGATCTGTGTTGATCATTTAAATCCTTTTCTTTAAAAATGATTTTCTGTATTATGACAACAGTCACTTTTGTAAATTAATGAAAAATACTTAGAGACTCTATATGAGGAAATGGTAAACATATAATTTGTAGCCTTATGGGTCTACTTTATTTTAAAATTATTTTGGATCAATTTTGTCAACTGGTTAGACCAGGGCACCCCTTTTGGTAGGGTCGACACCTAGAGCTAGTCACAGATTAAATTGTGTGCCCCTACTTCATCCCTTGTCCAAAAGACCTAAAATTTGGACAGGGAATCCCCCTAACCTATATCTAGGCCCTGTCCAGAAATGGAAATTTTTGGAGACACTTTTCTTATAGTTTTTTGTAATTATTTAATAATCTTATGATAAATTAATTAGGTGGCCTAATGACTTCTAAACCCTCCCAAATTTTGGTGAATTGTCCCTGGGTTCATCATGAGGCTCTGTATAATTTTTCATCTCATTTGGAGATGTTTTAGATTGGAAATGAACAAACCTAAGCTTTGCCCTATTAAGGGGTTTTTAGGTCAAAAGTGCACTTTGTGATTTGGGTGGTCAAATCACCTCAACAGAGGCTGAGATTTTAACCACTAACTAGGCATGATTTCTAGCACCCTCCCATGGAAAATGGGGTGGATTGGGGTAGATTTGCCCTAGGATCCAAGACCAAACCCTAAGGATGGTTTTGGGTTGTCCTGTGAAGGACATAGGGTGTTATGTCCTTGTATGGACTTGGTACTTAGAATAAATACTTGTAGGGTGGTTAGATGCCCTAGTAAATGAATGGGTAGTGCTTGGTCACAAATACTTCACATAAACCACTTAATAAATAATTAGGTCTTTACACCCTAGGAATTTTATGGTGGGTCATATTACCTTGATTCTCAGTCAAACTTTGGCAGGAGTGTTGTCATAGTGATATTTATATTTGGATAATTTTGTTATGAGTTATAGATCAATGAATATAGTACTTCTTGTACAAATCTCCAAATTGTACTTTCAACTTAGGAATTTCTTATGAATTAACCACTCACTAGAATCTTATGGACTTTAGCCAAAGGAACTTTTATAATGTTATAAAGCTCTGTGAATTTTTATTGAATTGTGGGAAGTGTATTTATAGGGGTTGCTTCACTAAGGTTCCATTTGGGGGGACTTATTTTCACCGGTCAAGCAGTCATGACCGCATGAACCGGACCTTAATTAAGTCTCGGTTCATGCAGTCATGACCGCTTGACCGGTGAAAAAAAGTCCCTCCCAAACGGAGCCCAAGTATTGTATCCCATGAAAATTTAATTGAATTTATTTTGGTGTCTAGTAAGCCAGGAAAATTATGAATTTTGTGCAATGGCTCTTTCTGTACATTATTAAGGTTCAGTAATTTTTCTACAATTTTCTGATGAATAATTTTAGTACTTCCTTCTTTAAATATGATTAATGGAATTATGTTGGATAAATTAATTAGAGGCTAAATATTTTCTGTAAAATCATGGAAATTAGTATTTATTGATATCTCTCTGTTATTCAGTGGTCATAATTTTTGGGTGGCCATTACTTGAGAAAATCGAGTAGTTCATGTTTAAAATTACCCATGACCAATCTTTTGAAAAAATTAATTAAATATCAGATAAATTACAAAAATTATAATTTTCTGGATTTAGGCTTGTTATGTCATGATAGATCTCAAGTAAATAATTTAAGGCTTTTGGATTAGAACTTGAGGGACCTCCTATCATGATCATCATATAGTATAGGTTGGTCTAAATAGCGTAAAACAGCGTAAGTAGTGATAGCCTGTGCATTGAACATAGAGGATGAGATTGATAGTTTATGTGATTTGAAATGGGCTATTAAGTGATATGAGGAGTCACGATGTGGAGAGAGAAGTCTTGTTAGTGTTAAGTGGTGCTCGGGATCGACAAAAGGTCGTCTTTCCAGAGGTGAGAAAGGGCCAAAACACACTAGGGTTAGATCCAGTATAACATAAAAAGGGATTGGGTTATCGGGTATAAACCAATAATACTAAGTGCCTTGCAAAAGGGAACGATGGGCTTCAGCTACCACCATAGTTCCTAATGCCCTTTGAGAGCCCTTCACGGGGTATGCCGGGGGCAGTCCTGGGGTAACATAAACCATAAGAATAATAAACTAAAAGAGAAACTAGTATAATTAGGGTTTCACATTCACACACCCCAGTAGCTAGGGAGGTTGAATAGGTTGGTTTGATTGCCATCCAGATGGTAGCTTCAAAAGGTAGATGCACGGACGGGACAGTTCGGGGAGCTGGGGGCTCGAGGGTTTGAATACAGAATAAGGTGGTGGGTCCTCGGTATTTGATAGTCGTTCACACCGGCATCGGTACGTTGACTCAGCGGTGTGGGACACTTAGCCAAAGAAAGTCTGGTGGATGTAGCCAGCACTAGTACGTGGATACTTTAGGTTGTGTTCTTCTTGGGGCGTACGGAATGTCTAGGCCCGGTAGTGTGGATACACGCCTAGGAGTGGGGGGCCTAACCCACTGTCTCCATTTGCCACTATACAGGTTCCTGGGAGTGAAGCTAGCTGCCCAAACAGGGGAAACTAAAGGTCTGTGCACATAGAGTCATGTGCATGAGTTGCACTTATATGAATCACATCATAGCATATCACTAGACTCATATTTGCATACACCGACACCCCAACGTATAAACCGATATGGGACTTTTTATACTTAAGCCTTGTAGAAGATCCCTTAACTTATATGTTTGTATGGGCATTCATATATGTTAAGGTTACATTTTTAATTTGTACTTGTCTTTTCATATATATATTGATTTACTATATGTTTACTTTACTGCTCACTATTGTAGAACTGCTAGATGTACCTTTCATACTTACCTGCTTATACAATAGAATTACTGCTAGACTAGTTCCACTGTCACCCGCCTTACTTATTCTCCACCATTGTAGCTTCCCTTTCCTTCTCTCCGCTCGGTGCTTAGCAGCCGTGGGGAGTAGGGGTAGAGGATGATAGGACTTATTCTTTATGACTAATGGTTATCGAACCACAACATTACAGGAGCTCTAGATGGGAGACAGGGACCAGCAGCCCAGGGACCAGCATCAGCGGAGTACGGTGCGCATGGAGGTGGGCCAGTCTAGTTCCAGAGCACCTGTGACCAAGTCCGTGAGTGATTAGTCTTTATTATAGCTTTCGCGATGAGTGACTTGTAGTGAGGACTCTGATGTACCGGGCTTGAGCCCGTTTATACTTCATTTGTACTGATCTTTTGCAGTACTCTGTTTTCTTACTTTTATGGACTTGTTGTGATTTCCATTTACATGTGATTCTGTGGACTTGATTATATTAAGTTTATACTTACTTCTCTCTCTTTTGTGATCAAAAAGGCTGGCAGAATTTGCATTTTGTAGTGGCGGCCTTCCTGAGTGTCGGTGCCACCGCAAAGCGATAGTTCTGGGCATAAGACCCCGGTGGTTTAAAAAGAAAAAATGGGGTCTTATAAGTGGTATCAGAGCGAGACCTTGATCGAAAGAGAAGTAGTCCACAAAAAACGTGGTCCACCACCGTACGAGATTAGTTTGCAGATAAACTAGCAGCAGAAGCAGTGGTGTGCCCATAAGGGAAATCATATGTAAAGTCCAATCTTATCCCTTGCTTATATTCCATTCATACGCTGTCTAACAAATGGAATTTTTCCTTGTAGCCTATGGCGAACCCTACTCCACAGCAGGGGACAACTCAGGCTCCGAATGTGGTCCCACCTTCGCCGGTTCCAGGTCCATTCCAGCAGACGGAGATGGGGCAAACACTGACGGCCATTCTGGAGGCCTTCAGAGCTCAGTAAGCCCCGGCTCCATAGTAAAACCTAGGGGCCAACAGGGTAAGTGTCTTCCGGGGACTTTCCCCTCCATCCTACCTGGGGACGGAGTCAACAGTACGCACGGAGGAATGGTTAGATACTATCTATGAGATGCTTGCAGGGATTCGATGGCCCACTGAGGAGGCGGTTGCTTTGGCAGTCTCCTTCCTAGAGTCACAAGGGAAGAGGTGGTGGAAGTCACAGCTGGACACCACCTTTATGGGTATGGATTGCACAGATATTACTTGGGAAGAGTTCAGAGCAGCACTCTTGGGAAATTTCATACCTCAGTAGGCGAGGGACAAGCTGGAGGATAGGTTCCTGCGGTTGAGACAGGGGAACAGGACGGTGCTGGAGTATTATCAGGAATTTACTCACCTAGCCCGCTATGCGGACACTTATTAGTTGGATGACGCTGGCTATGCCAGGAGGTTTTACAAGGGACTGCAAGATGACATGAGACAAGCCCTCCTCTTCCTTTCAGAGGGGAGCTTGGCCAGGATTCTAGAGATGGACAAAAAGAGAGAAGTAGATCAGCTTACAATCAAGAACCGGAAGAGACTGGCTGACGATGCAGTGATGGGAGGTCATAGAGACCATCCTCGAGGCCAGGTTATTGGGGAGAGAAGGAACAAGGATCAACCACATCAAGATATTATGAAGGAGTAGAGGAGTTAGGGGGTATTAGCTCTCTAGCCTTTACAGATGCTGGAGATGCCAAGGACAACAGAGCAGGCGCCAGTATGCTTTCTGTGCAATTAGCCAGGGCATATCAAGAGGAACTGTCCTATGAGGCGAGCACCCCCACCAGCACTTCAGGGAGCCCCACCTCCCTGGTAGTTTGGCGGGCGAGGACACGATCGAGGACGAGGATTTCAGGGCCGAGGCCACAGGCTAGAGAGGGAGCAGGTGTATGCTCTAGACCTGACACAGCCCCAGAACCCGGAGCAGGTTATCCCAGGTATGGCAGTACATTTAAATTTTTCTTTCCCTTCCTAGGAACTAGTTTTCTTAGACATATCCTAGTTAGAAAATAAGAGAAGACAAACTATAACAAGAATACTAAGACACTTAATTACCTCAGGCATAGTTTTCATCAGCGGCAAGCCCGCTCACATGCTCTTCAACACCTGTGCTTCGCACTCGTTTGTGTCGGAAGATTTCGTAAAAGGACGGGTAGGCATGACGCAGTTCACTGGAAAGATAATGAGGGTGCGCCTACCAAATGGATCAGAGCTAATGAACTCTGTTCATTGCAATATGGAGGCAGAGATCGTCGGGAAGGCGTTTGAGGCACCAGCGATGATCCTAAAGATGCCAGACTATGATCTGATCCTGGGCATGACATGGCTATACTAGAACCATGCCCAGATTGAATTCTTGGCAAAGAGGATCACCGTGTGGCACGGGGACTCCTTCATTATTATCGAATGTATTCTACCAGCCCCCTACATGTTATTACCATCTGTGCAGGCCATCAAGGCCCATCTGTAGGGGAGGAGGTTTATCAGGTTCTTTTTGAGGCAATCGTGGCCAAGGACTCCATTTCAGATATTCCAGTAGTGCGAGACTTTGACGATGTATTTCCGAAGAAGCTACCAGGGCTACCCCCGCACCGAGAGAAGGACATCCAGATTAAGCTCGTACTGGGGGCTAAGCCGGTATCCAGAGCTCCCTATCGAATGGCCCCGAAGGAGTTGGTGGAATTTTGGATCCAGCTTCAGGAGTTAGTGGAGGTCGGGTTTGTCTGGCCTAGCTCTTTATCATGGGGAGCTCCGGTGTTATTCGTCAAGAAGAAGGATGGAACTCTTCTATTGTGTATAGATTACCGGGTCCTAAACAGGTTGACAGTTCGGAATACTTATCCCTTGCTAAGGATTGACGAGCTATTTGACCAGCTGGAGGGATCCCATTGGTTCTCAAAGTTGGATCTGAGATTGGGGTACTACCAGCTTTGCATTCGGGAGGAGTACATCCCGAAGACGGCCTTCAGTAGTAGATATGGATTGTACGAGTTTACCGTGATGTCTTTCGGGCTCACGAATGCACCCTCCGCATTCATGACCTTGATGAACCGGGTGTTTGAAGAGTATCTGGATGTCTTCGTTATTGTATTCATCGATGACATCCTTATCTATTCGAGGTCGGAGGAGGAGCACGCGAGGTATCTGGCCTTGACTTTGGAGAAGCTCTGAGAGCATAAGATGTATTCCAAGTACAGCATGTGCCAGTTCTGGCTAAAGGAGGTGGCCTTTTTGGGCCATGTCATTAGTGGAGAAGGTTTGGCAGTAGATCCGATGAAGGTCCAGGCAGTACGGGATTGGCCACCACTGAAGACGGCCTCAGATGTTCGAAGTTTCTTAGGACTTGCCGGTTATTATCGGATGTTTGTAAAGGGGTTCTCTCAGATTGCCATCCCTCTTACGTCTTGACGAAGAAGGAATCTCCTTTTATTTGGTCGCCACAATACTAGTCTTCTTTTCAGGAGAAGAAGGATCGTCTTACCTCGGCTCCCATCCTTGCTCTTCCTTCAAGGAAGAAGGATTCCAGGTGTACACTGATGCTTCTTATCAAGGGATGGGTGCCGTTCTTATGCAGAACTGGCACGTAATAGCCTACACCTCCCGTTAGCTGAAGAAGCATGAACAGAACTACCCTTTGCACGACTTGGAGATGGAGGCACTTGTTTTTGCTCTTAAGATCTGGCGACACTACCTCTATGGAGTTCACTGCAACATCTTCTCAGACCACTATAACTTGAAATATATAGACACACAGAAGGATTTAAACATCAGGCAGAGATGCTGGGTAGAGTTTCTGTCGGACTACCAGTATACCATACACTACCATCCCGGGAAGGCAAACGTGGTCGCAGATGCTTTTAGCCGGAGAGCGAGTACGTCAGGAGTAGGCCCGCAGCTGATGGCCTTTGAGTTGGTTAAGTCATTCGAGGAGATGCAGATATCACTAGTGTCCGAGGATGACCCGGATTTATACATGGAGTACCTGGGATCGATGATTACCACTGATGATATTCGGGACCCCATCAGAGATGGGCAGAAGCTGGATGTGAGAGCTGAGCTGATATTCAGAGCCTTGGAGGAAGGAACGGCTATAGATTACTCCCTTAGGGATGGGCTCCTGTGTTTTAGAGGTAGGGTCTACATACTGGCAGGAGGCCAGATCCGGGAGGACATTATGACGGAAGCTCATTATAGCCGATACTCGGTGCACCCGGGGATCACCAAGATGATAAAAGATTTGAAGAGGACGATATACTGGCCGAGTATGAAGGACATTACACACTTTGTTTTGCACTGTGAGGCTTGCCAACTCGTAAAGGCATAGTGTAGGAATCCGTTCGGCTTGCTGCAGCCACCTCTGGTGCCAGAGTGGAAATTTGAGGATATAGCCATGGACTTCATACATGGGCTACCTCGATCCCGTGCGAGAAATGACTCGATCTGGGTGATAGTGATCAGGCTCACGAAGGTGGCAAGATTCATTCTAGTGGCGAAGGACGCTCCGGTTGGTGTATTAGTATGGAGGTTTATTGAGCAGTTTGTGCGCTATCATGGGGTGCCGAAGACTATCGTTTCGGATTGGGATGGGTGGTTTATATCCAGGGAGTGGAGGTAAGTTCAGGCTCATCTGGGTTCGCGGGTTACATTCAGCACGGCCTTTCATCCTCAGACCGATGGGCAGACGGAGCGCACCAATCGTACATTGGAAGATTTTTTGTGAAAGACTTGATTCCAAGAGACTATACACCTAGAGGGGGGTGAATAGGTTCTAATTATCTTTAAGAATTTTAGGCAATTAGCTTGTTCTAACTTAGCATAGATAATACAATTCCTTTCATAGCACAATAATCACAGCACAACATACACCAGATTTATAGTGGTTCCCCAAGGTATGAGTACATCCACTTTCCCCCGTTCACCTATCCAGTAAAGAACTGGATTCAGCCCAACTTTTTCCACTAACTCAAATCCATAGATCTTACAACTCATAACCAGATTGGTTCCTACAGCTCAGACTTATACAAGTCTTACCTTAGATTCTTTCCAAGAATCCTACATCAGGCCTCAACCCTACCTTAGCCTCTATCACCGGGCTTACAACTCAGACTATCACAAGTCCTATACCTAAGGCACTCAGCCCTACCTCAGCCTTTATAATTACAGGCTTACAACTCAGATCTTACGAAAGATACTTCAAGAGATTAATTGTTTTAGATATACTAAGATATCACCAGATAGAACTCTCTATTGGTGTGAGCTTCTGGATAAGTTATTGAATAAACTGAATCTTCAGATCCAACCTGACTTAGCTATTTCAAAGCTTCTTGATAGAAAAAAATAAGGTTAAACTTTACTTGATGTAGAAGTTGGTCTCCTGTAAGCTCCTTCCTTAAAATCAGATTAAGATCTGAATCTTCTCTTGCAGACTGTTCAGAATCTGCCTTCTTAAGGGTCTCCCTTTTTCTTATTGTTGAATTCTCTCTTTGGATGATTCACTTTTTTATCTTTATATCTGTTGTTATTAGTTATCAAGGATCAGTCCTTTATATAGAGTTTTCTCATGATTAATGGCTTATCCGGTTTGTAACAATCTTCTGACAGTTCTGACAAAGGTGTCAGACCTGTTGGTTATGATAGTTGTCGATTCACCAGTCATGATAGTTGATTCCTCAAAGACTTTATAACTCAGCATGAACCAATGAGCAAATTACTTCATATGTGTCGACACAAATAGACTAAGTGTCGACACAAGTCTTGATGATGTCGACACAATACTTCATGTGTTGATATAGTCATTCTTCTGCTACTCGACACCGCTTCTGTTTGTATGTGTCGACATAAGTCTTGTGTGTCGACATAACTACTCCTGGTATCGACATAACTGATGCAGACAGCTGGCGTTGAGTGTATACCCATCTATCGTTGAGTGTGTGTCGACACAAGCCCTGTATGTCAACACAACTGCTTCTGGTCTTGACATAGCTAATACAGACAAATGGAATTGAGTGTATGTCCAGACATCGTTGAGTGTGTGTCAACACAAGTCCTGTGTATCGATACAAGCCTTCAGACTCAGAATAGCTGTTACTATAAGATGGCGTTGAGTGTGTGTCGACACAAACCTTCTTAAGTTGTCGACACAATTCCTGAGTATCGACACATACCTTTCTTCTGGTGTCGATATAACTCTTGGGTGTCGGCCCAGCTTTTGCTCTAGGTGTCGACATAATTCCTGCATTAGGTGTCGACACAATTCTGGGTGTCGACACAACTTCTTCTTTAGGTGTCGACAAAATGCTTGGGTTTCGACATAGCTTTACTACTAGTGACGACACAACTTCTGGGTGTCGACACAATTTTTCACAATTGTAGACACTTGTACTTAGACAATTTTCTTGCAAACCTTACACCTTCACAATTAAACTCAAACATCCATCAAATACAAATTGATGTATATCATTGAGTAAGATGAGACTTCTCCAAATCTGGTACATCTTTTTCAGTGTACAAAAAAATCTCCCCCTATTTGGAGAAGTCATAACCCTTAGTCAAAGATATACATCACTCATAATAAAGCACATAAAAATAAATGTACATACATTTCAGTGCAAGATAACATACAAACAATGTAAACAACTAAAATCAACATTGAAGCTGATTTTATTTATTAATCGGAAAATTCCGGGTTTACATGTTTTTCCTTATAACAAAAGCAAAAAAGTTACATTGTTCTATACATAAGCCTTACTATCCTATGATTGACTAGGCTCCTTAATTACAATGTCTTTTCCAGATTTAATCTTTGCCTGCACAGAAGGTTCTGTATCATCAGCAGGTTTCTTCCCTTTGAGATCCTTCTTCTTCTGTTCTTCAGCCTTTATCCTTTTGTAACGACCCCATCCGTTAAATGACGTATAGTAGAAGGTCCGGTCGGGGCCCCACACTATATGCCACAAACAGACGGTGAGGTCACAGGATAATACCAAACCCAACACGAATCCTAACTCAGAGCATTCTAGCGGAAGCTTTAAGTAGTAATTTGAACTCTAACCAGGAATGTCCAATATATAAACCACCTTTATATATCTCACGGAATGTACACAAATACATAGAGTTTGGCCTTAAGGCCTTACAGTTCCTCTTTTTTACAACGTATGGTTTACAAACCTCGGCGCGCAGGCCGGCCATACATGAGTAAAAGCAAATAAGCAAAAACATTCGCTTAGCCTTCAAGGGCTAGCCGCAGCAGCAGCAGCAACAGCAGTAGGGCTTCAGCCCTTCACCTACCACTTGGCTCTCCAGCACCTGCACGGGAACAATCCACCCAACCGGTGGCAAACAATGCAACGGTCAGCATTCAGCTGACCCAATTATAACAATCTTACCCCTTTCTCGGGGCATTAGCACTCTTTCCCTGCAAAGCATGGCATCATATAGCAACTATGTGCGCGCAGGCACATTCAAGCCATCACAACTATCGGCCACACGGCCCGACAGTCCGTGTACTCAGGGCACATTTTCGGTGTACCGGAATACCAGGGTCAACACCACCGTCTACACGGTATTTGAGCATTCTAGTCTTTCCGGCGCGCGGGCCTAAGACTCTCATTAGGCTCTCCAACAAAACCTATAACCAGGCTTCCAAGTCGGACGGACCTAACGCATGTACGGATCAGCCACCCCCCGTTGCTCAAGTCGCCGTGCCACCTCGAATACGGAAGTATCCATGGTTATTTATAGGCGCGGGTCGGTTTCACCTTTCCTGTTCGGCAATCTGCCTTTTCATCGAGTTGCAGCCCAACGGCTCAACCGCTCATATAGTGGCAACGCACGGCCACAAGAGTTGCATCCAACCCTCTTCATTTCCTGGACATCGTCCAGTACTTCCTGCCGCACCAAGCAACAGGTAGGAACAAGGCATCACAAGCCATAATCACGGAGCCTTCTCCGATATGCAAACAAGCATCACCAATCCAGACCATATCCAGATGGGCTTCACACAGCATGCCTAGAGCCGTACTCCAATTCCGGCCTCTAACAAGGGGGACTTCACATATCTACCCCAAGGGACACCACAACCCACCGCACACTCGCGGGGAAGGGTTTTCCTATGCAATGCAGAAAAGAAGGACTTCACATGTCCAAGAAGGGAGATCGTTACCCTTGTCGATCTCTTGGGAGCCATCAAAAACTAGCCGGTGAGAAAGAATCGCAGCAGCCTTGCCTTCACAACGCCGGCTTCGGATCACGAATCGGACCACGGGAACTCCGCCGGTGGCTTGATCTCCTCCTCCTTCTTCTTCCTCCTCTCTCTTTCTCTCTTCCTTAAGCAAATGAAGAATGAATCTTCATCATCCCTTCACGAAATAAATCCAGCCAGGAAACCACCTGAGCCCTTGGATCAAAAGAGAGAATTCTGAACGGCCACGATTTGCCCAAAACCCAATTTTTTTGGCTGACACGGCCTGTGACACGCCCGTGTCACAGGCCGTGTTCCCTTAAGCGGTTCATACCGACTGAGGTTTACCAGAACACGGTCATCGACACGCCCGTGTCGAGCCTAACACGCCCGTGTCATTCCTGAGACACGCCCGTGTCACCCTTGCCTCATCGAGCTGCAAGCAGTACACGGGTCGGAACACGGCATCGGACACGCCCGTGTCCAACCTGACACGCCCGTGTTCACGGCTTGGTTCAAGGCCGTGTACTTCTCTGACTCGAACAGGCCATTTTCGAATTTTAATTGCGCGACACGCCCTGGGACACGCCCGTGTCCCAGGCCGTGTACCCCCGACATGCCCTGGGACACGCCCGTGTCCCAGGCCGTGTAAAATTTCCTGTACCTCAAAAATCATTTTGAGTCTTTTGGGGTCTTTTTGGGGTGTTACAATCCTCCCCCCCTTAACAAAATTTCGTCCCGAAATTTGCACGGTAAGGAAACAAGAACCAGCAATGCTATAACTATGTTATAATAAAAAGTACACGGTCTACAGTTTATACAAATAACTCGGGAAACTCAGCTCGCATGGTCTGCTCTCGCTCCCATGTTAGCTCTTCACGGCCACAATTGTCCCATCGGACCTTGACCATCCCGATCACTTTGTTCCGCAACTGTTTCTCGGCTCGATCCTCGATCCGAATGGGTCTAACCCTCGTCGTTAGCCCATACTCGACCGGTACTCGATCCACCACCTCAAATGGACCAAGATACCTCGGACTTAGCTTTTTCAAACGCCGAATCCTGTACACGCCTTTGAAGGGTTTGATCTTCAAATATACCCAATCACCCACTGCGAATTCCACGTTCCGGTGTTTGGCATTGTAGTACTTTGCTTGACGATCTTGGGCTATCAATAGCCTCTCCCGAATAGAGCGTATGAGCGAGGTAGCTTCTTCAACTTCCTTTTTCCCACTCAGCTTAGATTCGCCTGCTTCTGCCCAAGCTAACGGTGTACGGCATTTCCGACCATATAAAGCTACAAATGGCGCCATACCAATACTCGCTTGGTAGCTATTATTATAGGCAAATTCGACAAGAAATATATAATCTTCCCATCTCTTACCAAAGTCTAGGGCGCACATGCGGAGCATATCCTCCATCGTCCTGTTGGTTCATTCAGTCTGGCCATCCGTTTGGGGATGAAAGGCCGTACTAAACGCTAACTTTGTACCCAACATTTGATGAACGAGCCGCCAATCATTCGATGTGAACCGCCCATCACGGTCACTAACGATGCTTCGGGGAACACCGTGCAGTCGAACAACCTGCTCCACATAAATCTTGGCCAAGGTTTCCACTGAATCGTCTCTTCTGTTTGGAAGGAAGTGCGCCACTTTTGTCAACCGGTCCACAATCACCCAGATTGAATCATGACCACGTTGAGATCTCGGCAACCCATGCACGAAATCCATCGAAATATCATCGAACTTCCACTCCGGAATAGGTAATGACTTCAGGAAACCGCCAGGCTTCTGGCATTCTGCTTTCACCAACGCACAGGTGTTGCATTCAGCCACATAACGTGCAACATCTTTCTTTAATCCGGGCCACCAGAATAGCTTTTTCATATCTCTGTACATCTTTGTGCTCCCGGGGTGAACTGAGTACTTTGCAAAGTGAGCTTCGTACATCAACTCTTCCCTCAATTTACCCACACTCGGGACGCACACTCGACCATTTCTTCTTAACAAACCGTTATCCTAAGAGAATTGGTCATCTGGCCCATCTTTTGCATAGCGCTGGAAGCTTTCATCAAGCTCCGTTGCTCGCCGAACTCTGTCCGTAAGGTCATATTGCACCTCCGTCCAGTTCAAACATGCATCGGTTGACGAACCCTTGTCAACACAAGATATCTCCAATGCTTCCAATTCCTGGATTAAATGCTGATCATGCCTCTGCAACCAGCTTGCCCGTACCGGAGTCTTTCGACTCAAAGCATCAGCGACCACATTTCCCTTCCCGGGAGTATAGTGAATCTCTAAGGTGTAGTCCCCAAGGAATTCCATCCATCTTCGTTGTCTCATATTCAGATCCTTCTGATCCAACAAATACTTTAGGCTTTTATGATCTGTATAGATATCCACTTTAACGCCATATAGATAGTGTCGCCACAACTTGAGCGCAAAGATTACCGCCGCCAACTCCAAATCATGGACGGGGTAATTCCGCTCATGCACTTTCAACTGGCGCGAGCCATAAGCAATCACTTTACCAAACTGCAGAAGAACGCAGCCTAAGCCGCTCCCGGAAGCATCACTATAGATCTCATACCCATCGGTACCACATGGCGATGTCAACACAGGCGCCGTGGTCAAACGACTCTTCAATTGTTCAAAAGCTCGCGCGCACTCCGGCGTCCAAATGAACTTTTGATCTTTTCTCGTCAGCGTGGTCAGAGGTAAAGCAATCCGTGAGAAGTTTTCCACAAACCGTCTATAGTAGCCCGCAAGTCCAAGGAATCTCCTGACCTCGGCCACTGAAGACATCACTGGCCAATCTCGGATGGCACTTATCTTCAACGGATCCACCGCGATACCCTCTCCGCTTACCACATGGCCTAAAAAGGCTACTGAAGAGAGCCAGAACTCGCACTTTGAGAACTTGGCAAAAAGCTTATTCCTCCTCAGGGTATGCAAGACCAACCGCAAATGGTTTGCGTGATCCTCTTCCGACTGAGAGTATACTAAGATGTCATCGATAAACACAATAACAAACAAATCCAAGTACTCTCGGAACGTTCGATGCATTAGGTCCATAAATACCGAAGGCGCATTACATAGGCCAAAGGGCATTACCGTGAACTCATAATGACCGTAGCGTGTTCCAAACGCCGTCTTGGGAATGTCACCTTCCCTAATCCGTAGCTGATAATATCCCGATTTCAAATCCAATTTGGAATAGACTGTTGATCCTGCCAGCTGATCAAAGAGGTCATCAATCCGCAGGATCGGATATTTATTTTTCTCCGTCAGCTTATTCAATTCGCGGTAGTCAATACACAACCGTAAGCTACCGTCTTTCTTTTTCACAAAGAGAACAGGCGCGCTCCAAGGTGACATACTTGGGCGTATATATCCCTTCTCCAACAACTCTTGCAATTGAACTTTCAACTCAGCCATCTCTTTTGGCGCAATGCGATATGGAGAGCGGGCCACAGGTTTCGCACCTGGCACCAACTCAATAGAGAAGTCAATCTCCCGCTGGGGTGGTAACCCAGGAAGATCTTTAGGAAACACATCTGCAAACTCTGACACAACTAGTACTTCACCGACACTGGCCTTTGGCTCAACAGCCTGAATTAGCGTGAAGAATAACTCCGCGCCCTTCCGAACAGCATTGACGACTTGGAGTGCAGACAATAGAGTCCCGCCAACTCCTCGCATACCAGCAAACTTCGTCACAAGTCCGGTATTCTGGCCCAGTGTAATCTCCTTGGAGTTGCAATCAATAAAGGCACGCTGCTCCGAGAGCCAGTCCATACCAAAGATCACATCAAACTCCGACAACGGTAGCACAGCTGCACTCAAACCGAAATCCCGACTTCCTATTTGCACAACCACATCGCAAGCCCTATCCGCAAGCATCATACAGCCATTCGGCAATAGCACCCTTGTACTATCCACCGTCACATGAATTGGTGCCCCAATGCGAGATACGAAATCCTCAGACAGAAAAGAATGCGAAGCACCCGTATCAAACAGGGCTCTCGCCAAATTATTCCGAATCAGGACAAAGCCTGCAGCACACACACATGCACAAGCTATACATAACCAAAAACCATAGCACATAAGCAAGTAAGCAAAATCAACTCGTACCTGTGACGACGTCACTTTGCTTAATCGCTTCCTATTGGCCAAGCTGATAGATTCGGGGCTGTGCCTGAGACGCAGAGGAATCAACCACCGCTTTGCCCTTCTCAGCATACGACGCACCCGCCTTCTTTTCCCCTTTGGGCTGAACCACCCAACAGTCACGGGCTATATGCCCCACCCGGCCATAGTTATAGCATGTACTAGAATCCGGCCTTGATGTCGCTCCCGACACAACGGTCGTAGTCACTTGCCCAGACGGCTTGGACCTCTTGCCCCCTTTCTTCTGGTAAAACGATTTGCTCGGGCGAGGTGCTTGTACCTCTGGCTTTGACACAACTAAGCCCTTGTTTCCTTGCACCCGCCGCATGTCCTTCTCCAACGCACACGCAGTATCAACCAACGCCTGAAACCCTTGGTTCACTGAACTCGAAAGCAGGAATCGCAACTCATCCCGCAATCCTTCATAGAACCGATTCATTTTCCTTTGGTCATCCGCGAAGATTGTACCCGCATAGCGTCCCAACCTGGTAAACTCATGCAAGTAGATATCCACGCTATCTTCCCCTTGCTTTAACCATTGGAACTCATTTTCCATAGCAATGCGTTGCGCCGCTGGGACATGTTTCGCCAGAAATATTCGAGAGAACTCCTCAATCGACACTTGTGTTAATTGCCTGCCCGCCAAATGGTGTACCTCAACCTCGTCCCACCACAACCGCGCCTCTCCTTCAAGCATGAAGGTGGCTAAGGTGACCTTTAGAGTTTCCTCCGCCCTGATCGCTGTCATTATCCTCTTGACACGCGATAACCAATCTTCCGCCTGCGTTGGGGATCCCATTCCCGCAAACGTAGGAGGACTGAAGCTCATGAATTGCTTCAACTGTCGGTCAGCTGCTCGTGGATCTACAGCCTCAATCGGCTCGGGTCTTACACCAACACGAACTGGCTCAACTGTCGGTTGCGCTTGCCCGGTCGGCTGAATCATGGCAAATAGAGCCTCAACAACTAAACGAACAGTTTCCGCAGCTGGAGGAGGTGTGGGCACCTCAGCTGGTGCCGCACTCTCATCAGAACGCTGGGGCTCAGACTGCCCAGCACCACTACGCATCACCTATAGGTGGACAAGACATACATTAGCGAACGTATGCAAGCAAAATAACACAAAAAGGAACGCGCAGATTCCTCAAACAAGATTTTGTACATTCCTTAGTGGACATTCCAGAGTTCATTAGCGTTACAGCAGGGCGCATAAACACGCGCTCGCCACCCCATAAAAGAATTCGTCCACGAATTCGATAGAGGAAGACCGAACGAAGCTGATACCAAAATGTAACGACCCCATCCGTTAAATGACGTATAGTAGAAGGTCCGGCCGGGGCCCCACACTATATGCCACAAACAGATGGTGAGGTCACAGGATAATACCAAACCCAACACGAATCCTAACTCAGAGCATTCTAGCGGAAGCTTTAAGTAGTAATTTGAACTCTAACCAGGAATGTCCAATATATAAACCACCTTTATATATCTCACGGAATGTACACAAATACATAGAGTTTGGCCTTAAGGCCTTACAGTTCCTCTTTTTTACAACGTATGGTTTACAAACCTCGGCGCGCAGGCCGGCCATACATGAGTAAAAGCAAATAAGCAAAAACATTCGCTTAGCCTTCAAGGGCTAGCCGCAGCAGCAGCAGCAACAGCAGTAGGGCTTCAGCCCTTCACCTACCACTTAGCTCTCCAGCACCTGCACGGGAACAATCCACCCAACGGTGGCAAACAATGCAACGGTCAGCATTCAGCTGACCCAATTATAACAATCTTACCCCTTTCTCGGGGCATTAGCATTCTTTCCCTGCAAAGCATGGCATCATATAGCAACTATGTGCGCGCAGGCACATTCAAGCCATCACAACTATCAGCCACACGACCCGACAGTCCGTACACTCAGGGCACATTTTCGGTGTACCGGAATACCAGGGTCAACACCACCGTCTACACGGTATTTGAGCATTCTAGCCTTTCCGGCGCGCGGGCCTAAGACTCTCATTAGGCGCTCCAACAAAACCTATAACCAGGCTTCCAAGTCGGACGGACCTAACGCATGTACGGATCAGCCACCCCCCGTTGCTCAAGTCGCCGTGCCACCTCAAATACGGAAGTATCCATGGCTATTTATAGGCGCGGGTCGGTTTCACCTTTCCTGTTCGGCAATCTGCCTTTTCATCGAGTTGCAGCCCAACGGCTCACCCGCTCATATAGTGGCAATGCACGGCCACAAGAGTTGCATCCAACCCTCTTCATTTCCTGGACATCGTTCAGTACTTCCTGCCGCACCAAGCAACAGGTAGGAACAAGGCATCACAAGCCATAATCACGGAGCCTTCTCCGATATGCAAACAAGCATCACCAATCCAGACCATATCCAGATGGGCTTCACACAGCATGCCTAGATCCGTACTCCAATTCCGGCCTCTAACAAGGGGGACTTCACATATCTACCCCAAGGGACACCACAACCCACCGCACACTCGCGGGGAAGGGTTTTCCCTATGCAATGCAGAAAAGAAGGACTTCACATGTCCAAGAAGGGAGATCGTTACCCTTATCGATCTCTTGGGAGCCATCGAAAACTAGCCGGTGAGAAAGAATCGCAGCAGCCTTGCCTTCACAACGCCGGCTTCAGATCACGAATCGGACCACGGGAACTCCGCCGGTGGCTTGATCTCCTCCTCCTTCTTCTTCCTCCTCTCTCTTTCTCTCTTCCTTAAGCAAATGAAGAATGAATCTTCATCATCCCTTCACGAAATAAATCCAGCCAGGAAACCACCTGAGCCCTTGGATCAAAAGAGAGAATTCTGAACGGCTACGATTTGCCCAAAACCCAATTTTTTTGGCTGACACGGCCTGTGACACACCCGTGTCACAGGCCGTGTTCCCTTAAGCGGTTCATACCGACTGAGGTTTACCAGAACACGGTCATCGACACGCCCGTGTCGAGCCTGACACGCCCGTGTCATTCCTGAGACACGCCCGTGTCACCCTTGCCTCATCGAGCTGCAAGCAGTACATGGGTCGGAACACGGCATCGGACACGCCCGTGTCCAACCTGACACGCCCGTGTTCACGGCTTGGTTCAAGGCCGTGTACTTCTCTGACTCGAACAGGCCATTTTCGAATTTTAATTGCGCGACACGCCCTGGGACACGCCCGTGTCCCAGGCCGTGTACCCCCGACACGCCCTGGGACACTCCCGTGTCCCAGGCCGTGTAAAATTTCCTGTACCTCAAAAATCATTTTGAGTCTTTTGGGGACTTTTTGGGGTGTTACACCTTTGCCTTTCAAAATAGTGAAAGGGCTTGGGGAAGTACCTGCTAGGCTCCAGAGCATTAGCAGTTAACTTCCCAGCTTTTGCACTCCTTCTGAACTGAATAATGGCTTCTTGCCTGGCTTGATACTTGTTCCATTCTTGCTCAGAATACCATTTACCCCTGTCATGGGTCTTATCCTTTACAGCCTTCCAGGCAATCAAAATAATATTCCTGGAAGTAGGGCTCCATTGCTCAAAATCTTGCTTCAACTCAGCCTGTTCTCTGAACCTTTTCTTGGATAGCTGTGCTTCCTTCTGAGCTTCTTTTGCAGCCTCCGACATATCTACTTTTTCAATGATAATATTTTGTGCCTCCTGTGGAGGGCTATACATTGTCTGCACTTCTTATTGAACCATTTCAAAGTCAGCAGGAGGGTAAATAACCTGTGTAACTTCAGACTGATCTCCTTCAATATAAGCAGGTTGCACTCCAGACTCAGTAATATTGTCATCATCACACAAAGGAGGAAAGCCAAGTGTAGCTCTGATGGTATTAGATACCCACTTGGCATGATCAGAGCCAGCTTTGACTAATAATCTGTCCCCCTTTATGACTTCTCTAGCTATATGATCCCTCAGATCATTCTTTTGAAATCTTATCTGATCAGCTAGATATTCTGTACCTTCTTTGTAATAGACTTTGAACTTAGTCAGGGTATCAGAAATTGTCTTTTGAGAGGCTCCAATGGCTGTCTTCAAATCAGTGGAAAAACTTCCTAGCTTTTTGAAACTTTCTTCATGGGTGTCTTTGAGATTTTCATTAGACCTGAATTGATTTTCTAAAACATATCCTTGCTTGGTGGCAATGTCCTCAATCTCAGTCTTTATTATCTGTTGTTGCTCAGCCAAATATACTACAGCCTTGCCTATCTTATGGAAGCAATCTGTCATCTCTTTCTTATGCAGATTGACTTCAAATCTAATTGATTTAGTGTCTTGTGCTAGCTGGAACTACAAGTCTTTATTTGACTCATCCACATACTTTTCTAAAGACTGCCTTTGTTCATCCAATTTAACTTGCAGTTGGACCAGTAATAAACTGAAATCTATGCTTGGAGCAGGTGGTTGAGTTACTGATTGCAAGGCTTTCTTGTAGCCTGAGCTCCTTTTCTTAATTGCAACTATCTCCTCTTCTTAGCCATAGAGGCTTCCTCATCATCAGAGGATTGTGATTAGCTTTCTATATCAACAATTTCCGATATTTAGAAGCTCCTCCCCCTCAGTCCCTAGCAGTTCCTTTTCTATTTGTGATTGCTCCCCCTCAGTCCTTGCAGCTGGTAAATCAGAAAATAGCTCTTCCATAGTGACCTCTTGCTGTATCTGTATAGGAGGAATAAGATTAGTTTGGAAAACAAAGGTTCTCCCTGGACATCCAGATCTTTATCTAGGAATCTTTCTAGAAAGGAGATACTTGCTCATCGTGAGCAGTATCTTTCAACTGCACATCTTGTGCCTCTTCCTCCACATTTAGCAGTATTTTTTTATTAATATCTGATATAATATCCATTATGGTATCAGCTGCAAACTCACTCTCTAGAGTAACTACATCAATTTCTCCCCCAAGAGTAGACAACTCAGAAAGTACAGTATCTTGTGTTTCTTGTGTAGGATTTTCTCCCCCTAGAGTAGTGACTATCTGTTTCTCTGGGAGCACACTGCTCTCTACTTGATCTTAGGCATCTTTTTGTTATCTGTCTTCATTTGAACTGAAGACCACTTCCTCTTCAGAATCACTAGAGGATTCTGTTTGCGGAACAACTTCCATCTTCTTCTTTTCTTACTTGTTCTATTTTTGTGGAGTAGAAACCTCCTTGGTTAATAGTCTATCCCACCTAGACAGAATTCTGGTGTCCATTCTCCTCATATGGGTGATTTTTGTTCCTGAAAGTTGGCTCATTACATCTGGTATTACTGAAGATAAACATAAACTCAGAATCCTTCCCATATTTGGTTTATTTATACCTTCTTGTATTTTGTCAAAGACTATTGATGCCCTGTCTATTTTTAGCCTAAAATTATTCTTTTCATTAGATGGAACATTGAGGCTGAAATTCCATTATGTCCACCTATTTTACATAAAATCACCTTGCCTACTATTTCAGATAGGAACTTCCCTTGTGAATTCATCCCTTTCCTGGTGATGGATGATCCAACCTTGGTATTAGGGTTTAGCCCGCACCAGCCTAAAGCATCTTTTGTCATTGATGGAATGATGTCATCTTCATCCTTAACCTTAGGAAGTTGGAGTGATTTCCTAATTGTCTTCAGTGTAAGTTTCACTCAGGAATCTTGAACTGTCGTTTTGATCTTCTTCCCGTCAGTGTCCACAGTTGTTGATGAATAAAATTCCATTACTTCCTTTTTCCAAATCTTAGTTGGTTCTGAGACCAAGAACCCTAACCCATTTTCCGAAATTAGGGTTATTACACCCTGGATGTCTTGTGAGGCTATCGTGAATCCCCTACGAACAAGCTCATAACCTTCATTCACCTTATCGTCCTTGTGGTGCGCCATTGACGAGAGGAAGAGAAAGAGAAGAGAAGAGAAGTGAATATTTATGTCAACACAAGGTTTAGAGTCGAGAAATCTGAAGGCATAGTCACCCAGATTTTGACTTAACCTATTTATAGTCTAGGTATAAAGGGGAGTTCAAAAGACGCGCCTTAGTAACAATACTAGGTCTCGACAATACTTAGGTTCAGTCGACACGTCTATGTGTCGACATTCTTATGTCAGTGTTGACATGGACTGGCCATGTCTTGACACAGAGTGTCGACTTTGATTTTTGTGTGTCGACACAAAAATCAGCTAACTTAATGTCTTGATAGAGTTGCGTCGACACCTATTATTTTTTCGACACAGATACTGTTTTTGTGTCGACACATCCTTTTTCTTTGTCGACACAACATACTAAGTGTGTCAACACAAAGTCTGCTTGTGTCGACACAAACTTGGTACTTAGCCAAATTTCTTGAGAAATTTTGTGCTTACATATTCTACTTAGGAATGCTTAAGTTGACCTATTCTAGGTTCAACATACCTAATTCAATTTTAAAATAATTGAATTTAGTTTCATCCAGAGGTTTTGTAAAAATATCAGCAAATTGATTATTTGTGTTTATAAATTCTAGACAAATATCTTCCTTCTTCACATGTTCTCTTATGAAATGAAACTTAATTTCTATATGCTTGGTTCTACTGAGTGATACAGGATTCTTAGCAATAGAAATAACACTAATTGAATCACAGAATAGTGGAATTCTACTTACCTTGATGTCATAGTCTTCAAGTTTATGCTTTATCAACATCAACTGTGCACAGCAGCTGCCTGCAGCTATATATTCTGACTCAGCAGTTGAGATAGCTACACTTGTTTGTTTTTTGCTGCACCATGACACCAGCCTTCCACCTAGGAATTGACAAGTTCCTGTAGTACTTTTCATGTCTTCTTTGCATCCTGCAAAATCTACATCTGAGAATCCTGTTAGTAAGAAATCTCTATTCTTAGGGTACCAAATACCTTGATTAGGTGTTCCCTTAAGATATCTCAAAATTCACTTAACTACAGTATAATGAGATTCCTTTGGGCAAGCTTGGTACCTAGCATAGACACATGTAGCATACATGATGTCAGGTCTACTAGCAGTCAAGTAGAGTAGGGAGCAAATTATCCCTCTATACAAAGACTTATCAACAAGTTTCCCTGTCTTATCTTTGCCTATAGGCATACTTGTTCCCATTGGAGTTTTTATAGTGGAGGATGAGTCAATACTATATTTCTTAATCAACTCCTTGGTGAACTTAGACTGGGATATGGACAATCCATCATCAGTCTATCTTACTTGAAGTCCCAAGAAGAATTTCAGCTCACCCATACTGCTCATCTCAAACTTCCCTTGCATAAGTTTGGAAAACTTTCTACAAAGGTTGTTTTCAGTAGATCCAAAGATAATGTCATCAACATATATCTGGACTAGGATTATCTTGCCTTTAGATTCCGTAAAGAATAGAGTTTTGTCTATCTTTCCTCTAGAGAATTTATTCTCAATAAGAAAAGTAGATAAGGTTTCATACCAAGCCCTAGGGGATTTTTTCAAATCATATTGAGCTTTCCTAAGCCTATATACATAATCAGGATAATGAGAATCTACAAAACCTGAGGGTTGTTCAATATAGACTTCCTCTTTTAAGTCACCATTTAGAAATGCTGACTTTACATCCATCTGATATACCTTGAACCCTTGATAGGCAGCATAGGCCAAGAACAACCTTATAGCGTCCAGCCTTGCCACTGGGGCAAAGGTTTGATCAAAGTCAATCCCTTTTTCTTGTCTGTAGCCTTTTGCTACCAGCCTAGCTTTGTTCTTGATTATAGTTCCATTCTCATCGAGTTTGTTTCTATAGATCTACTTGGTTCCTATAATGTTGTGATCCTTTGGTTTAGGAACAAGTTCCCAGACTTTACATCTCCTTAATTGATTCAACTCTTCTTGCATAGCATCAATCTAGTTTGTGTCTAGCATGGCTTCTTCAAACTTCCTGGGTTCTATCTGTGAGAAGAAACTTGAGCATAAAACTGAGTTCATGTTCTTACTCCTGGTTAGTACACCTTGACTTGCATCACCAATGATTTGATGAGCTGGATGATCCTTTAGGTGTATTCTTACTGGAGAAAATCTGCCAACTTCTTGGCCTTCTTCATTTTCCTCAACCTGATCCTCCTCATTATCTTCTTCATCAAGAGAGTATTGTTCTCCCCTTGGACAGCATGCATCCTTTTCTTCATCCAGCCTAGCAGGTGCTTCTTCATTGAAAGTCAGCTTATCCAGCCTATCCTTTAAACCAGTAGAACTACCTGAAGAGCTAGAAAATTCACTATTAATCAACTTAGATTCATCAAATACTACATGGACAGATTCTTCTATAATTTGTGTAGCCAAGTTGTAGATCTTGTATGCCCTACTATTATTGTTGTACCCAACAAATATCCCTTCTAGGGATTTGGCAGCAAACTTAGTTTGGTAGTGCTTACAATTAACTAGGACATAACACTTACTACCAAAGATTCTAAAGTAAGAAATGTTTGGTTTTCTACCTTTAAAAATCTGATAGGGAGTCATCTTATGTTTCTTACTAATGGAGGCTCTATTGAGTATATGACATGCAGTATTTACTGTCTCAGCCCAGAAGTACTCAGGGAGAGTAGTGTCATTAAGTAGTGTTCTACTTGCCTTAATTAGAGTCCAATTCATCTTTAAGCAACATCATTTTGCTGAGGTGTTCTAGGTGAGGAGAACTCCTGATGAATCCCAAGTTCTTTACAGAACTTTGTCATACATTCAGACTGAAATTCAGTTCTATGCTCACTTTTGATTTTGACCACTGAATTATTAAATTCATTCTGAATTTGTCTAATAAAGGTCTGGAAAACAATAGGAGTTTCAGATTTCTGCCTCAAGAAGAAAACCCATGTGAATCTAGAATAGTCATCCACAATAACTAATGTATATACTTTCCTACCAAGACTATGAACTGGCATAGGACCAAACAAATCCATATGTAAGAGATATAAATATCTCATTGAATCTTTGGTATCAAGTGCATGGAAAGAGGACTTAGTCTGTTTGCCCTTTTGGCAAGCTGAACACACACCATCTTTGATGCACTTGACTTGAGTACCATTCCTCACTAACACCCATACTGAACAGCTGTCCTATTGACTTATAGTTCAGATGAGCTAGCCTCTTGTGCCATTTGACACGTAGTGAAGCTTTCTCTCCTGCAACTAGATATATGGGTGAGATGTTAAACTCACAATTTAGGTTAAGACAATATACATTCCCTTTCCTAGTGCCAGTCAAAATGATCTCTTGATCACTTGACCTCCTTATTTGGCACTCCCTTTTGAGGAAAGAGATATCATAACCTAGATCACTAAGTTTACTTATGCTAATCAGGTTATGTTTTAGACCTTTCACATAAGCCACTTTAGTGATAGTAATTGAATCACTAGAAATGTTACCAAATCTTTTAATGATTCTTTTTTCTGATCCACCAAAGATTACTTTGGGTCCATTCTCTATGGGTGCATAGTCCCTCAACATTCTTCTTATTCTAGTCATGTTCCTTGAATATCCACTATCCAAGTACCATATAGGGGTATGGCAACTTGGATTCACCTACATCAAATAAAGAATCACTTATCCTTAGAACCCAAATTATTTTTGGGTCCTAGGTCCTTGTTAGTTTGAAATCCTACAGCTGTGCTGACAGGTAAACTATTCTTGGTTTTAACACTTGTGTTAAACCAGCAATCCATGGCAAAGTGGCCCACCTTGTCACAACACCAACACTCAAATCTATTGTACCTTCTTTTAGGTACAGCCTTCACAACTTTGTTTCCAGCAGTCCTGTTAAGTGTAGGTGTTGGAGAAGCAGGCCCCAAGAATTCCTTTTGAACCTGATGGGCTTGCCTATAGAGTGACCTATTTGCATTTACAACCTTGCCCATGAGATCTCCATACTCACAGTGACCATGAGTAATATCATGATCATACCTGTTTGTAGGTTGCATCACTTTCCTAAAGAAAATATGGGGCTTTTTAGCTAGTGGCTGAACTAGGGCCTTACCTTTTCTTTGAGAATTGGTGGCCCTAGTTCTTCACTTAAAACCTAGACCAGTCTTTCCTTTCTGAGAAATGAAACTGTCTATTAATGGCAAGATAGATTTTGGCTTAGAGAATTTAGCAACTAACTCTCTTTCTTTCTGGAGTCTTGCCTCCAGATTCTTGATATGATTTTCCTTGAAAGAGATTGTACCCATCTGAATAACAATTATGTTCTTCAATTTGGCAACCTCCTTCAGTTTCAAATCTATCAACTTGGCTGATTCTGATGCAGCCTGCTTAAGAGTTTCAATTTCCTTGGACTACTCTTTGACAAGAAACTTGCTCCTCTTTAGAGCTTGCAAGAACCCACCATACTCATTACTGAGTTGATGTACATCCCCCTCAGAATCAGAACAATCCCCTTCTCTTGAGGTTGATGCTACAGATTCAGATCCAGTAAAATAATCAGAATCTAAGGGATAACTATATACCTTGCTTGGACCAGGCTGATCCTGGCACTGATCATTTTCTGACAGAGCCATCAGCCATCTACAGCAATAATCTTCCACTCCATTTATGGAGTCTAGCATTTGTAGGAATTTTAGTTCCCAAGAATCCTCTTTGTTGAGAAAAGCCCAACATATGCTTCTGCATCATCTTCTTCTCCTGATCCTAAAGATGAAGAGTCTGTCCAACTCTTCTGCTTTTGAGCAACAAAGGATTTCTCCTTCTTGCCTTTCACTTGATGCTTCTTCTTGTCCTTAGATTCACCCCTCTTGTCTGGACAGTCAGCTAGGATATGTCTAGGCCTGTTGCAACAATAGCAGACAATCGTAGAATTAGTTTGTTTACTGGGTTTTGAGGCATACCTGTCCTCCTTGGGAGTCTTCTTTTTCTTGTAATACTCATCCTTGGAGAAGGATGTAGAAGGCCTGGTTCTCCATTTCTTATTTTTCATGAACCTTTGAAACTGCCTTATTTTTCATGATCCTAAAGATGAAGAGTCCTCTTCTTTTACCTCAGCACTCCTTCTGGGTGGAGAAAGAGACTTTCTCCTACCCATTCTTGCGCCTTCAGCCTTGAAGGCTACTGACTTCTATTTGTACTCAGACCTACTGCTTTTATCCTCCTCTTTTCTGGCAGTGAGCTGCATTTCATATGATAGCAGCTTTCCAAACAGTATGGGAGGAGGTGTATTAGCAAGCTTGGCAACTTCTCTGATGGCACAAATATTTGTGTCCCAGTACTTTGTCAAAGACCTGAGAAACTTGTCATTCAGTTCATATGTGCTGAAGACTCTTCCATATGTCATCAGCTCATTAACTATCCGTAAGAACTTTTTGTAACATTCAGCTATATTGTCTGTCTTAGCTTGTCTAAAGCTCTCATATTCTTGATTCAGCATAGATTTCCTGTCCTCGCAAACTTCTTCTGTTCCCTCCATGTAGATAATTAGGATGTCCCACATTTCCTTGGATGTTTTACAATGCACCATATTCTGAAATGTGGCATCATCTATGGCACTTACAATAATGTTCTGTGCTCTTTTGTCTAGTGTTGCCAGGATGATCTCATCCTTTGTCATTTCAGAATAACTCTTCTCCAAAATCACCAAACCCCTTACTCATCATCTAGAAAAAGGCGCCCCGTTTATTTTTGGTGACCTTTGTGTATCTGCCTTTGAATTTATAAAAGAAAAGTTAATTAATGCCCCTATTATGATAGCTCCGGTGTGGGACCTTCTCTTTGAAATTATGTGTGATGCGAGTAGTTTCGTAGTGGGAACCGTACTAGGACAACGAATATCAAAAAACTTCCACCCCATCTATTATGCAAGTAAAACACTTACATTAACACAAGAGAATTATACCACAACCGAGAAGGAGCTCCTAGCTGTTGTTTTTTTCTTTTGATTAATTCCGTCCATATATTACGCTTTACAAAATTATCATTTTTACGGACCAATCATTCCCCAAGTATCTTCTTACAAAGATGGATGCCAAGCCGGGCCTGATTCGCTGGGTCTTACTCCTCCAGGAGTTTGACTTAGAAATCCGTGATAAGCGAGGAGCTGAGAATTTGTCTGTCGACCATCTCTCATGATTAGATAATCTATATATAGAAAAATAAGGTGAAAAATCTTTTAATGATTTCTTCTCCGATGAGAAGCTGCTTTTAATTAACATATCCCTTCTCCTTGTTTTGCACACATAGCCAACTATTTAGTGGCTCGTGTACTCCTGAAAGAGTTCTCCTCTCCGCAAAAGAAGAAATTCTTTTTTGAGTTGAAGAACTATTTTTGGGAGGACATGCATCTTTTCCGAGTCTTTGCGGACCAAGTGATAAGGATATGTGTCTCTTTTGAAGAAGGATTAGATATTTTAAAATATTTGTATGAAGGACCAACTGGTGGTCACTATCAAGCTGCTCGCACCGCCCACAAAGTGCTTTGCGCGGGTTTTTACTGGCTAGCCTATTTAAAGCCTCACAAGCCTTTGTGAGTAGGTGTGATAGTTGCCAACGGTCGGGAAATATTTCCAATAAAAATGAAATGCCGCAAAATTATTTCCTTGAGTTCGAAGTTTTTGATCTCTGGGGAATTGATTTTGTTGAGCCTCTTCCTTCTAGCTTCAGAAAGAAATACATTTTAGTTGTTGTCGATTATGTTTCACGATGGGTTGAAGCCCAAGCTCTTCCTACTAACGATTCCCGAGTCATAATTACGTTTTTAAAAAAATTATTTTCTCGATTCGGTATGCCACGAGCCATCGTTAGTGATAGGGATTCACATTTTTGTAACGCACAGTTTTCCAAAACTCTTATAAAATACGGCGCTATGCATAAGCTTTCAACTTCCTACCACACCTAAACTAACGGACAAGTTGAAGTAGTGAATAGAGAGCTTAAAAGAATTTTAGAAAAGACTGTTTCCACCTCTAGAAAAGACTGCTCAACAAAATTAGACGATGCTTGATGCGCGTAAAATACGGCAAGCGTACCGGTCGCACAAGTAATAAAGTTGGGAATAAATCCCCGGATGTCGGTCTCTTGAGGAATGCAATTAGCGTCGAATGATTTAGACTCTAAAACTATTGTTATGAGAGTTAATTGAAATAAACAGAAAAAGAAGGGGCTTTGGTTGGTGGTCTTACGACCGATTACACTAATGTAAACTATGCGGGTCGCAATCACCGCTTCTCAAGGCGAGATGGATGTAGCGGCCGCGATGCCGTACTTCGGTTGGTGAGTGGACGGAAGTCTAGCGAGTGAGGTGATTAGTGCGGAGTGAAAATGAGTGAAACGAACATGTGGAGTGGAGCAAGATGGAACGAGGTGCATCAAAGAATAATTCTCATAAGCAAGATAAAACACAAACGATCAAATTAACACTAGAAATTGATGTTCATTACATGCATAAACATTCCATGCAACAAGAAAAGATAGAAAATGCAAAACCACGAGATTGAAGATCCACTGCGGTTGTTGGCCGGAGGTGCGGGTTGTCAATCCGCTTCCAAGCGCAGTCCGAGGAGGGCTTCCGGTACCACCGAGCTATCACCTCGAGGGCCTGTAATTCCGTTCTCTAGGTATGCTTCGTCTTCTTCCTTGGTGGAAAGCTCGGAGAAGAATGCTTCAATGGCCGGGAGGATCACCGAAGGATGCGGAATTCTTTGGAATCGCCGAAGAAGGTCCTCCCGATGGTAGGGATGAAGGTGGAGGCGAATGGAACTGCTGGAGGGCAAAATGGCGGACTGGCGGAGGTTCTGTATCAATGTCCGTTACCCTAATTCGCGGAATAGGGCTTTTTATAGCTTGCAGAATAAATAGGGCGCATGACCACTGGCGCACGACCAGTGGTCGTGCGCGACCAAGGTTAGCGCCCGTGCGCTAGCAACCAGTAGACTTGCATCAGAAAATCAATGGTCACGCATGATCAGCAGCGCACAATCAGTGATCGTGCGAGGCAATACTGCTGATCGTGCGGAAATAGCCAGGCAGAACTTTGTAAAATGGGTATGACTGCGCACGATCGGCGGCGCACGAGAAGTGGTCATGCGCGGTATGGCAAGTGATCGTGTGGAAGGTTCAAGACAGAGATTTCACAAATGAGTCCGGGCTGCGCACGAGCAGTGATCGTGCGCCAAGAGGTCGATGGTCGTGCGTGGGTAAAAACGCACGACCACTGACTCCTTTGCCAAAAATAGTGAAACGCCTATCCCGAATACCCTCACGGTCCCCAAACCTGCAGGAAAACTGCACGGGACATCGATCGTGGCAGCCGTAACAAACAATAATAATCACAGCAAGAATGTAAATGCACACAAGCACAGAAATGGGCTAAAAAGGTGCACAGGGCGTGGAATGTCGTAGCTAACCAAAAGGAGTACTAATGGCGCTAAAAGATAGTGCAAAGCTGAGGAAAAAGGCCTAGATGAGTCCAAAATAAGGTATAAAATAGGGACACATCACACCCCCCATACTTAACCATTTGCACGCCCTGGGCAAATAATCACCTTGTGGACTCAAAAATGGCTAGTTGACGTAGTAATTTCAAAATACAGTAGGATGAGAAATCGAGAAACACAAGTGCATAGAAATTATAATAGAAGGAGTTTTTAATCATGCTATGCAATTTATAATTTTCGATAAACGTAAATAAATACTGTCACTACTCAAAGGTTGAATTTCCGGAGAATCGCGCGGTCATGTGTAGGAAGAAAATAGGCAAGTCGGATGGTGGAGCATTGCCAAAGAGCGGGGCTCGTGATCACCTCCAAAGGAATCCACCAATGTCGGGGACCATATGCTTGCCCGTTCACACTTTCTCCACGATGCTAGTTCGACTCGAGCATAAATCCGTAGGACTTTAGGTGAAGAGTTGGGGCTTGGGTGTAGACGTAGGTATGGATGAAAAAGATGAAAACAAAGGCTACACACAACCCAACGGAGCTCGCACAATTACAGATTTCCCACTAGCAAAATGAATGCGAGTGCACCACACCCCCAGACCTGGTTTTTACAACATGGGTGTGTGCACCGCCTACCCCAAAACAGATTTCTCAAAAACAGATTTTCATTTATACTTTTTATTTTCTCTTTTTCGTTTCTTTTTCACAATTTTTTTGCTTTTATAATTTTTTTCTTTTTCAAATTCTTGAATTTCAGCAAATATAACAAGATGGCAAATCCACATTTTTCACAAAACCACTTCCCACATCAACAACCCAACGAGAAAATGCTTGGAACGAGAGCTCGATGCGGGTGTGCGACTAGGATTGGCTTGAGGCATTGGTGAATTGAGTGTGGAGCTGAAACTAAAGGAAGGTAGGCTCAACGGGGCTAGCGAGGGCTATGTTTGGACGGGTGCAAGGCTCAACCGGGCCAAAGTGATGGCCTACGTCACGCTCACGCTCGACTAACCGTGCACCAATGCTTCGAAAGTAGCCTGGGGCAAGTTCTTAGTCACCGAGAAAAGTGATCCGTCCTCCCGACTCGAGCAATATAAAGCTAGCGACGCCTACACACATTCCTACACTACCGAGTGATTACTCCGGATTCATAGATTTGAGTAGGATAGACAGTATTTACGAGTGCAGAAAAAAATATAAATTGCAAGCATAAAGAAAAACTAAATCTATATAATTTCTACACAACGTGAGCACTCGATTAGGAGCACTGCACGAGTTTCGAACTACTCTAAATCAAAATCCTACGTCAGCACCACCATCTTAAAGTTTACACGAAATAATACATCAACTCGAGCCGCACGCGTGGTCAAGTGCGCGCTCATGTGGGTGCCAAAGTGTGTGCAGCAGGAGTCAAAAACAATGAAGCAAAAAGGAAAACTACTGGCATTCGAAATTAAATGTGCTCGTGGAGTGCACAAGCGGCTCTTCCCCCCAGACTTGAATGAAAACATAAGCAAGTAAAATAGACATTCAACCAAGGAATGAAATCTGAAGCGAGAGAGGGTACCTATGCTCCAAAGAGGGGAGCATGCCAGAAGATTGCGTGATGATTCGCGGGAGTTGCTGCTTCGCACAAAAGTTAAGCTGAACCTGCGAATTAGGCCGAACAATAGAAAATACAAAAAATAGAAAACATAAAATAAAAAGCATAAACGATGGAACCAAAAGGTCCAAGCTTGGGTTGTCTCCCGAATAGCCCTTTTGTTTACCGTCCTTAAGGTGGACCAAATACCTGTATTAGCAGTTGTATATAGTGTTTTTGCAGCAAAATAAAAGCTACGAAATAGAGAGCGAAATAAGGTCCCAAAGCAACTAGGAAAATAAGCAGGAAAAGCGAGGCAGAGCGGCAATCAGCTATATGCCGATTTGTGGTCAGTCTTTCCGGTGGAGAGCGAAGGAGAAGCAGAATTTTTCATAGCATCTTGAGAAGGGGATTTCCCCTTGCTCAGATGGTGTGTGTCTTCGCGCCGGAAGGAAGAATAACGCTTATCGCGCAAGCGCTTGGCCTCCTTCAGCTTCTCAACCGATGGAGACTTCCAAGGAGTGGATTCCACAGTTTTCCCAGATTTTATGATCGATGACGTCATTTCCGGCACCGCGACGGTGATCGGATCAACCCAAGCGACAGAACGCTTAACATAGTCATGAATATTATTACAAGAATAAATGTCTAGGGATTTCTCCCGCATGGAACTAGGAATGTCATGCTCAACAACAGCATCGGTGGGAAATGGCACGGTCGCTGTGTCTTTGGTGCACTCGAACATCTTCGTGGTCAACAAGTCATTCTTCTCATCAGTCGTCTCGGTCAATCCTCCCTTTATTTTCTCATCCGTAAGGGTTGCCTTCAAAGCTTGGATTCCAGAATCTTCCTTGAAATCTGCACTACTCAGAAAAACGTCGTTTTGAACAAGAGAGGGGTGTACGGAAGTATCATCGAGGGCGAAATCATCGGCCGGCCAGGTGACGCGTCCTTTGGAAAAATCCAGGGATGCGCCACTTGTCGTCAGGAATGGGACACCAAGTATCGGAATGGAGTCATTTTCTTTTGGTCCCATGACCTGAAAATCAGTGGTAAAATGTTTGCCGTTAACCTCGATCTCAACTTCCCTCACACCACCTTCAGTATCAACCACATTTCCATTAGCTAAAATAAGTGATTTCCGGTCTTCGGTGTTTATTTGCAATTGCATCTTCGCGACATCCTGCAGAGTGAGGATGTTGCTAGATGCTCCGGAATCACATAAAGCAGTGGTTTCAACATTGTTGATCATACAGCTAATCACGAGTTCGTTGTTATTCCCCAGCCTTTCCTCCCCAAGGCTTTTCCCTTGTTCATGGGGATTTTTTTGGTGTTGCTTGGGAGAGTACCATGAGTGCGCTCGGAGACCATTTGAGCCAATTGGCCCAACTGTGCCTCAAGCTTACGCATTGAAGCGGCTTGTTTTGTCATGTTCGTCTGGGAAACTTCAACAAATTTTTCAAACATTTCAGCCAATGAATTGGTTTTTACGGCGGGGGGCCCTTGGGGGTAATTCGGGTGAGGCGGCCGCGGTTGGCTTCCGGAGGCAGAGGCATCATTTTGATGCTGCCCCGGTTGCCATCGTTGGCCCGGTGCGTTTTTATTCCACGAGAAGTTCGGGTGATTTCTCGCACCCGGATTATACGCATTTCCATAAGGCGCGCCCCTGTTTTGATTCGCGATAAAATTAACAGTTTCATTGGAAAAGGCGGGGTCATACGTTACCTCCGCTCCAGGGCACTCAAAGCTATGATGATTGGCTCCTCCGCATCCTTGACACGAAATGGCCAACACCGGAGTAGCAGCAGCGGGCCTTGATGCTTCCACAGCAAAGACTCCACTTGTCCCACGGGGGGTATTCCTTCCTACGGTCCAAAAGGCGCTGTGCGTGGCGGTGTCCTACAAAACTCTCAAAGCATCCTCAGGAGCAAGGTTCATAATTGTTCCACCAGAGGCGGCATCAATCATGGCGCGGTGTTAAGGTTCGATGGAGAAGTAGAAGCTTTCCACGAGATTCCACGTTTGGAATCCGTGGTTGGGGCACTTCTGCAGCAACTCATTGAAGCGCTCCCAAACTTCCGCTAAGCTCTCTTGGTCGTTTTGCCTGAAATTAGCGATGGCCTGTCTCAAGCTCACGATACGGTCGACCGGATGGAATTTGGCTAGAAACTTTGTGGTAAGAGCCTCCCAGGTTGTGGCAGTTCCAGGAGGAAGGGCATGAAGCCATGACTTAGCTTTGTCACGTAGAGAGAAGGGGAAGAGACGGAGCTTGACCGTATCATCAGGAATCCCAGCATAGCGGAAAGTAGCGCAGATTTCCGAAAAGTCTGCCAAGTGAAGATGGGCATCCTCCGTGGCCATTCCGGAGAACTGTGCGTTGTTCCGGATGATGTTAAGAATTGCTGGTTTGATCTCGAACTGCTGGTTTGCGATCGCCGGTCCGAACCCAGGGTAAATGCTCCCTACAGTGGGAGTGGTGTAGTCTCTCATGGTTCGGACATGTGGCGGATTCACCTCATTCTCATCCCCGTTCCGGTAATCATGGAGGTTCCCTCCAACACGAACTCCGTTGTCATTGTTCAACTGATCTCCCATTGTGATTGGATTGATAGCAGCGGCACGCCTTTGCGCACAAAGAGTTCGCTCGATCTTAGGATCGTAAGTAACGAGATCTCTTGCAGCTCGTCCCTGTATCCACTGAAGCAACAAAACAAAGAAACAAAAATCAAAAAGCACTAACTCTTATACCAATACTTCCAGAAATCATAATCGTTCAACAGTTGCATTCCCCGGCAACGGCGCCAAAAACTTGATGCGTGTAAAATACGGCAAGCGTACCGGTCGCACAAGTAATAAAGTTGGGAATAAATCCCCGGATGTCGGTCTCTTGAGGAATGCAATTAGCGTCGAACGATTTAGACTCTAAAACTATTGTTATGAGAGTTAATTGAAATAAACAGAAAAAGAAGGGGCTTTGGTTGGTGGTCTTATGACCGATTACACTAATGTAAACTATGCGGGTTACAATCACCGCTTCTCAAGGCGAGATGGATGTAGCGGCCGCGATGCCGTACTTTGGTTGGTGAGTGGACGGAAGTCTAGCGAGTGAGGTGATTAGTGCGGAGTGAAAATGAGTGAAACGAACATGTGGAGTGGAGCGAGATGGAGTGAGGCGTATCAAAGAATAATTCTCATAAGCAAGATGAAACACAAACGATCAAATTAACACTAGAAATTGATGTTCATTACATGCATAAACATTCCATGCAACAAGAAAAGATAGAAAATGCAAAACCACGAGATTGAAGATCCACCGCGGTTGTTGGCCAGAGGTGCGGGTTTTCAATCCGCTTCCAAGCGCAGTCCGAGGAGGGCTTCCGGTACCACCGAGCTGTCACCTCGAGGGCCTGTAATTCCGTTCTCTAGGTATGCTTCGTCTTCTTCCTTGGTGGAAAGCTCGGAGAAGAATGCTTCAATGGCCGGGAGGATCACCGGAGGATGCGGAATGCTTTGGAATCGCCGGAGAAGGTCCTCCCGATGGTAGGGATGAAGGTGGAGGCGAATGGAACTGCTGGAGGGCAAAACGGCGGACTGGCGGAGGTTCCGTATCAACGTCCGTTACCCTAATTCGCTGAACAGGGCTTTTTATAGCTTGCAGAATAAATAGGGTGCACGAGCACTGGCGCCCGACCAGTGGTCGTGCGTGACCAAGGTCAGCGCCCGTGCGCGAGCAACCAGTAGACCTGCATCAGAAAATCAATGGTCGCGAACGATCAGCAGCGCACGTTCAGTGATCGTGCGAGGCAATGCTGCTGATCGTGCGGAAATAGCCAGGCAGAACTTTGTAAAATGGGTATGACTGCGCATGATCGGCGGGGCACAAGCAGTGGTCGTGCGCGGTATGGCAAGTGATCGTGCGGAAGGTTCAAGACAGAGATTTCACAAATGAGTCCGGGCTGCGCACGATCAGTGATCGTGCGCCAGAAGGTCGATGGTCGTGCGTGGGTAAAAACGCACGACCACTGACTCCTTTGCCAAAAATAGTGAAACGCCTATCCCGAAAGCTCTCACGATCCCCAAACCTGCAGGAAAACTGCACGGGACATCGATCGTGGCAGCTGCAGCAAACAATAATAATCATAGCAAGAATGTAAATGCACACAAGCACAGAAATGGGCTAAAAAGGTGCACAGGGCGTGGAATGCCGTAGCTAACCAAAAGGAGTACTAATGGCGCTAAAAGATAGTGCAAAGCTTAGGAAAAAGGCCTAGATGAGTCCAAAATAAGGTATAAAATAGGGACTCATCAATGCTCTATGGGCCTACTAAAGAATGTACAAAAATGTTATCAGATGTACGCCGTATAGGTTGGTTTATGGAAAATCGTGCCATTTACCCGTAAAATTAGAACACCGTACTTTTTGGGCCTTAAGGTTTTTGAATTTCGATCCCCTCTCTGTCGACGACCTAAGAAAATTTTAACTTTACGAACTCGACGAGTGGCGCTCTTACGCATACGAAAATAACAAATTTTATAAAGAGCAGACGAAGCGTTTTCACGACAAGCACCTAAGACACTGTAAGCCTTCAAGCCAGGCATCCAAATTCTTTTATATAATTAACGATTATGTTTATTTCCTAGCAAGTTAAATTCACGTTGGTCTGAGCCGTTTACTGTTCAAGAAGTTTTTCCGTATGTCACTGTTTTAATTTCACACCCTGATAAGGGTGAGTTCAAAATGAATGGTCAACGTCTTAAACTTTATTTCTATGGTGATGATGTCAGTCCGAACAATGTTAATTTTATTCTGCATGATCAAAAATTTAACTAGCTTAAGACTTTTATTTTTGTTAAAAACTTTGAATATTATTTTGGATATAATTATTTTAGACAAATTATTTTTGGACAATATTATTTTGTTGCGTCGAGCTCAAATAACATTTTAAACAAAGGGTGCTCTTGGGAGGCAACCCAAGTTATTTTTCTGTTTTCTTTATTTTACACTTTTTTGCCCCAGATGCCTCCGACAAGCTGAAGCCTCTGTGATAGCCTGCTCCAGCGCTGCTGAATCGATCACAAAGTCCAAAGAAGACATTTCATGAATTTTCAAAGTGCAAGCATTAGGGAGCGGCATCACACAATCTTTCGTGACTCGTAAATCCGGGGAAGTACCTATTTTCAATTCTGTACTTATATTTATGTTTTAATTTTTCTCTCTCCTTTCCCTCTTTTTTCCATTGAGGACAATGTCCATTTTATGCTTGTAGGAGGATTTCCTCTTTCTCTTTTCTTAATTTTGTTTCTCTGGAAAAAAAACAATCAAAATAAAAAAAATTATGTATATCATAAAAATCCAAAAAAAAATAATATCTTTAAAAATTCAAAAAAAAGATGATATCTTTAAAAACCCAAAAAAAAGATGATATCTTTAAAAATCCAAAAAATAGAGAATATTTCAAAATAAAAAAAAATTATGTTATTTGTTTTTTACTTTAATAGTTTAAACGAATTTTTGTATTTCAATAGTACCCCTCGCTTTTGTTTTATTTTTCTCAAAATTCCATTTAACGACTTAGCTAATTATAATATTTCTAATCGATCTTTTTAATTATATTTCACAAGTAAAATGTTGGCCATATTGTGTTCCTAATTCACGATAGCATGTTAATGTGAAACGTTTTTCTAAAACTCGCATTTCTATTATGGTTTTTCTTCTTTATTTTCTTTACTTTCTCGAAAAGCTTTCATCCACTATTTTCTTTTTCGTTTTTGGATAATTTTTGTAATGTCAACTTTTGATTAGCGTAGTAGATGTGAACGATCCAAGTCGCTTATTATTTCTATTTTCAAGATAATTTCATTATTCTTCATTTATTATCTAGGATTTGCTATTTGAAATTTTTCAAAACTATGCTTTAGATAAATTTAGAAGCATGAAAATGATTTAGGTCATTTTTTGTTTTCGTTTCAGCCTTCTTGCCAACCTAAAAATTTTTATCTTTAGTAAGCCGCTTTTGAACCTTTTTCCAATTTCAATTGATAGCTCCACTTATCATTTCATTTTCACCAGAGCAAATTTTTCCAACCTATCTAATCACACTAACCTTTTGAGTTTCGTTAAATTTTTTTTTGATTATGATAGGGTTTTTTTATGATATGTTTGAAAAACTTTTTTGAAAAAAATATGCTCAAAAGAAGTGTTTACTTTTGTTTGTCCAATTTCAAAATGAAATGAAAAATTATTTATGGCCTTTGTTTGAAAAAAAGGAAAAGAAATGAAAATGGAAAAGAAAAAGAAAAAAATTGTTTTATTTATGATGAAATTTTTGAAACTCTTTATTTTGGTTTAGTATGCTTTTTGAGCCTCCTTATTTATCTTTCAATTCCACTAAAAATCATAATCCTAAACCAAACGTTTCGGTCCTAATAAGTCCTTTTGATTCGTTCTTTTGAATTTTATTTTTTATCTAAGTAAAGAAAAAAAAGTAATATAGTAAAGTTTTGGATTTAAATTTAGATTTTTGTTATTTGATTGATATAATTATAATATGTCTCTTGAATCTAGTAACAACTTAATTTATTTTTTCATTTTGTTGCTTTGTTTAAATTTATTTAAAGAATTTTGTTAAAATTTTGGATGATTTATTTTCGTTATAAAGTTTATAAATTGTTAAACCATGTTTAAGTAATTATTTTAGGTTTACGTTTCACCTTCTCCCTACTTAGAATTTTGCATAGTACTTGTGTTAGCATAAGTAGAATTTTCCTGATTAGTCACTTTTATGTTAGCTAGTTTTTATATTTTTGCTTGACGACAAGCAAAACTTAAGATTGGGGGAGTTTGATAATACGTTTTGTAGTATAAACTACTAGGGTAATTACAAGTTTTTATTATAGAAATCATGTTTTTAAAGCTTTATTTTTGCCTCCTTTTGTATAAATATTAATACAACTAATGTTTTCTCTTTTCTTTGCGGGTTTGCAGTTATTTTGTCATTTCGTCGAGCTCAACCAATTTGGTCGAGCTCGACAGAATTCGTCTACTTCAGCGTTCGTCGACCTCCCGTCCACTTTCTGCTTTCGACGTTCGTCGACCTCGCCTTTAGTTCAATTTCGTCGAGCTCCGCCTTCATTCTGCGTTCGACTAACGTCTCCAATTTCGTCAAGCTCGCCAGAATTCGTCGACCTCAGCGTTCGTCTACCTCAGCATTCGTCGAACGCATCTTCTGCGTTCGATGAACGGATCCTTCAGCTCCTGTTCATCGAGCTCGCCAAAATTCGTCTACCTCGCCTTCAGTTCAATTTTGTCTAACTCCTTTCCACATTCTGCGTTCGACGAACGGTTCCTTCATCCCCAGTTCGTCGAGCTCGTCAAATTTCATCGACCCCCCATCCACTTTCTGCATTCGACGTTCGTCGAGCTCTCCTTCAATTCAAATTCATCGACCTCACTTCCACCTTTGACATTCGATGAACTCCTCCAAATTCGTCGACCTCTCGTCCACTTTCAGCATTCGAAGTTCATTGATCCCACCTTCCACTTTAAGCGTTCGTCGACCTCAGCGTTCGTCGACCTCAACGTTCGTCGACCTCCCGTCCACCTTCTCTTTTCTCCGTTCATCGAGCTCTCCCTCCTTCTCCTCTGATTTCATCGAGCCCTCTCTCCTTCTTTCATCAAGCTTAACTTCTACCGGAGGACAAGTCCCGCTTTTTCACAAAAGCATGTTGCCGCCATAAATGCACGACACTCGTACCGAGGCAATCATCATTTCCCACCAAAATTCGTACCAAGGTCAACTCCCGTAAATGGCTGGATGCATGGGCATTTCTTGCTCTTTGAAGAATTTATAAATAGAGCCTCTCTCCTTGTGTAAAAAATATAGAATTTTGGGAGAGGGGAAGTGCTGCCATTTTTATTTCTTCCTTTGTGTTCTTCCTCTCTCCTTGTCTCATTTCAGTTTTTCTATTTTAGCTTACTCTTTTGTAATAGTTCTTGAATTTCTTTAGTAATTTATCTTTAGTGCTAGCTTAGTTTTTTTTCATTTTCTGCAAGTGTTATTTTTATATTTCAAGTTGTAGCTCTCTGTTTGAATTAATATAAAGCCTATTGATTTTTCTTGCCTCTATATTATTTCCATGCACTCCTACTCATCTCTCTTCCTCCACTTCACATGAGTAACTAATCCTCCTTGTACTCTGTAACACCCCTATCCGTCGCATAGCATATAGCAGTAGGTCCGGCCGGGGCCCGACGCCATATACTACGGACAGACCGGTTGGTTACGCGTTGAAACCATTCAACCAATTACACGTCCTACACAAACACCTAGCGGAAGCATAAAAAATTAAGTTGCAAGAAAAAAGAACCCAGCCAAAAGCATGAATGTCCACTACAATAACACCCGTAGGAATGTTTCAATACACAGAAATAGAAATGGCCTTAAGGCCTTACACAGTTTGCTTGACAAAAAAGTGTTTTCATACTTCGGCTCACAGGCTGGCCACACATGATTACAATGAAACACTCAAAATTAGGCCTTCGAGGGCCGGCTCAGCAACTTGGGCTTTAGCCCGCTATTTCCCGCTCGGCTCCGCAACACCTGCAAGCAACAATCCACCGCCCGGTGGCAAACAAAAGCAACGGTCAGCTATGCTGACCAAATTATAACGACCCCGCCCCCAGAATTGAGGCGGCGAAGCTCTTTCCCTGCACTTTATTAGTATAAGCAACAGTTAATAGTGTAATCACACTACATCACAGGCGTAGGCTCGCACGACCACACACCCCGTGCACTCAGGGCACATACTCGGAGAATCCGGTCAAATCCGTGGCTTCACCACCACCCCTTGGATGGCAAAACACGTGAGCAATCTAGTCTTTCCGGTCCATGCCTAAGACTCGCACAACCATGCCAATGGCCAGTCTCTTTTTCAGATGTCTTTCACCAAACCGCATAGCCCCGGGTCCGCGTCCACTTGTCCATTGCTAACACCGCATAATCACATTAAGACGTACGCGCGGGCCAAGCCTCTCCCGGATCCCAAAATTCAATCACACAAGCACATAACCCAAATATGTTCAAGTTGGCTCCCCGGCAACCATGTTGGCAAAACCCGCTTTTGCCCATTTTTCCGGGTGCACCTTGGAGTTAGTCTCCAAGGCTCCCTGTTGCAATCTAACACGTAGGAAACCCGAAAAATGCCCAAACACCCAGAGTCTTCCCCAGTTCATATGCAATGCAACATCACCAATCCGGCTCTACTTGTCCGGATAGGCTTCACACACAATGCCTATGCCCATTTTCGCATACGGACTCTATACAAGGGGGACTTCACATATCTACCCCAAGGAACGCTCCAACTCTTCGCTCACTCGTGAGAGCGGGCTTCCTATGCAAAGGAAAAGAGGGCTTCACATGCCCTAGGATGAGAAATCATTACCCTTGCGTTCTTCCGTAGAGCCATGAAAAATCTACGTGGTTAGAAAGCACCGTAACGGCGCCGCCTTCGCGGATCTGGACTCGGATCGCGATTCGGAGCTTCGATGCTCCACCGGCGGCCGGATCTTGGCCTTCCTCCTCCTCCTTGCTCTCCCCTCTCTCTAGACTTTAGAAAGAGAAGCAAGGGGACGAAATGAGGGATTGCAAACCCTATTTTCGAGTTTAAACCGCCAGCATCCACCCCCAGCCGTCGGATCCCAAGCCAAGGAAATCAAATGGCTGCGATTCAGCCCAATATTACAAAATCTGGGCCGAACACGGCCTGCGACACGCCCGTGTCCAGGGCCGTGTTGCCCATTCGCCGTCTCGACCGATGCGATAACTAGCACACAGCATTCGACACGGCCTCCGACACGCCCGTGTCGCATGCGACATGGCCATGTCACGACCCATGTCACGCCCCGTGTGCAACTGCTAACACTTGCTTCCCGAGGAGGACACGTCCTGCGACAAGGCACCCGACACGCCCATGTCACATGTGACACGCCCGTGTTACATGTGACACGCCCGTGTCTGTGACCATGTCATGGCCCGTATGCATGACTCAGAAAAATCCCTAGCGTGACACGCCCTGGGACACGCCCATGTCCCAGGCCGTGTGCCTCAACTCGACGATCGTCGATCGTCAAAACGTCGACCACATGACCCGTGGCCGAACACGCCCGTGACACGCCCGTGTCACGCCCGTGATACGCCCTTGTCATGCCCGTGACACCTGCTCCAAAACCGAGACTTGGCTTAAAACGTCACCTGTCCCTCTTTTGAGTTTCGGGGGTATTACAACTCTCCCCCCCCCCTTAAAATAATTTCGTCCACGAAATTACTAAAGGAGAGAAAACAGAAACTCTCAGTGGTACCCAGGCGAAATAGCTCTGGGTACACATCCAGCATAAATTGCTCTCATTCCTAAGAGAGCTCCTTGCTATCGCAATAGCCCCACGGGACCCCGACTATCTTGATTTCCTTGAGACAAAGTCACTCGACTTCACGGTCTCCAAAACGAACAGGTTTGACCCTAGACGTCAACCTTTTGTCCACCAAAACTTGATCACTCACGATCAAGTTCGAAGGCTCTTGCACCGCCTCACCAAACCTCTCTAGAAATCTCAAGTGGTCCAATGTATACCGGGCTCAGCTTCCCCAAGCGTCGCTCCCGTGAAACACTCTTGAATGACTATAACTTCCTTTACGCCATCCGATAACTCCACATTCCGATGCATGGCGTTAAAGTACTTAGCCTGCCTCCCCTGAGCGATTAGCAACAGTTCTTATATGGTTCGCACCAAAGGGGTAGTGTTTACCATCTCTTGCTTTAAATACAACTTCGTGTCATCCATTTCCAGCCTCGACAATGGCATGCGACTACTTAAACCTCATAGGGCCTCGAAGGGCGCCATTTGTTTGCTCGCTTGGTAGCTAAAGTTGTATGCAAACTTTACCAAAACAGATGGTCTTCCAACTGCTTTTCGAAGTCCAGAATGCACATGCGAAACACGTCCTCCAATGTCCTGTTGACCCACTCGTTCTGCTCATCCGTCCGCGGATGTAAGACTTGACTAAACTACAACTTAGTCTCCAGCACTTTCTATAACCACCTCCAATCATTGGGCATAGAACGCCCACCTTGATTGCTCACAATGTTGCGGGGCACACCATGCAGTCTAACTATGTTATCCAAAAACATTTGCCGTTACTCGGCCGAATTATCCTTCCTATGCGGAATGAAGTGCGACACTAAAGTCAACACAATTATGATCACCCACACGGCGTCGCTTCTTCACTGTGACTTTGGAAAACCATGCACACAGTCAAGTCGAACTTCTATTCTGAACTAGGCAAGGATTCAAGAATCTCCCGACACTTGGCACTCTGCCTTCACAAAGGCGTAAGGCTGGCGCTTAGACATAAACAACGCTACGGCTCTCTTGAGCCCCGGCCACCAAAGCAATTTCTTAGGATAACGGCACAACTCGTGCTTCCTAAGCTAATTGAGTACTTGGTATAACGTACCACAACTCCACCCATCAATTGCTCACGCTTGGGCCGCACAAATGGTTGTCTTTCCTTGGTTGCCCACCTACAACCGTCGATTTGGGATTTTGACCCACCGAGACGCACCCATGATTTCCTTCAAGCAGCTACACAAACCATAATATGCCAACTACGATCAGCCAGGTCATACTGGACTTCCGACCAGTTCAAAAACACTTCGACGCTAGTCTGCTTGTCAACGTAAGAGATAGCTAACATCTCCAACTCCTGGGTCAAACCCTCAACATGAACATACAACTAGTTGGCTTGGGTGGAAGCCCTGCGTCTCAACGCATCCGCAACTACATTGCCTTATAACGAGCACAATAAAACTTTCGAACGTATAGTCACCCACGAACTCCATCAATTTTTGCTGTCTCAATTTCCGGCCCTTTTGATCCAACCGATATATCAGACTCCTATGATCGGTACAAAAATCGACTTATGCGTCGTACGGATAATGCCTCCACAGCTTAAGCGCAAGACACACGACCTCTAACTCTAGATGGCGGACCAGGCAATTCCCCTCATGCTCTTTCAGCTAATGCGAGCCATAAGCCATAACATTACCACGCTGCAGTAGCACGCAGTCCAATCCACTGCCTAAGGTAGTGCCGTAGATCTCACAGCTTTTGGTTCCACTCGGCGAACTTAACTCTGGTGTCGTGGTTGACCAACTCTTTAAACCTTCACAGCTTGGGCACACTCGTGCATCTAAGCAATCCTTTTAAGCTTTTTCTTGACAGCGATGCGAGGGGTAATACTATTCGCGGGAAGTCCTCTACGAAGCGCCTGTAGTAGCCGACCACACCAGAAACTCTTGACTTCCGCTACCGAGACAACACAGGCCACCCTCGTATTGTGACTAATAATGCTGGACCCACACGCTCTCACTCTACCAACTAAAGGACTGAGAAGCACTACGAGGATAACCCAAGACTCGTGTTTGGAGAACTTGGTGTATACATGGTTCCTTCTTAGCGTCCACAAAACCAAGAGTAGATATTCAGAAGCGATACCCTTCGCACTAAAATTACCCCCAATGTGTCGTCGATGAAGACGATCACAAACTGGACTAGGTACTCCATGAACGTTCCGTTCATCCGGTCTATGAACACTGATGCCACACTTGACTGCCAAGACAGCACGATCGTAGACTCGGATTTCTCATCACTCGTGCTTAACACCGCCTTTGCGATAACACTTACCCTTATTCTCAAATGAGGGTAACCGGACTTACGATCCACTACTGAGTCCACCGAAGACCCGACTAACTGATCAGAAGATCATCGATCATTTGGATCGATTACTTTTCCTTTTTCTGCAAACTTATACAGCTCTCTGCAACAGATACAAAATTGCAAGCTCCCGTCCTTCTTCTGAGTAAAGAGGACCAATGCGCTCCAAGGCAACGAGCTTGGACGCACATACCCTTGCTCCATCAACTTTTCTAGTTGAAACTTTAACTCCACTATCACCTTAGGCATCAGCCTATAAGGAGAGCGTGACACAAGTTTAGCACCTGGCACAACTCAATCGTGAAATCGATCTCTCGCTACGGTGGGGCTCTAGGGAGATTGTTCGGGAACACATCGGGATGCTCACAAACCACTGGGATACTACCCAGAGTGGACTTAGGCGTTACAGCCTCCACTAACGTGAAGAACAGCTTTACGCCAACACAAAACTGTCTTGACCACCGGGAGGGCAGACGTCAGTGTCCTGCTCGATCCCTTCGGTTCCGCAAACGTTGTCTCAGCCCAACACCCAGCTAGGTCTCTTTACGGTTGCAAACGATAAAAGCCTTCTGCCCCGAAAGCCAGTCCTTAACAAAGATGACGTCGAACTCTACTAGCGGCAACAGCGACGCTAGCAAGTCGAATCCTTGACTTTCAATAAGACTCTTACCGCCCAGACTGTACCTCCGCGCGCATTGGACGACCACTGGGCAATAACCCATCCGAATTGTTCCTTTACCATCGAAGGGAAAACTCCGATGCGCGATACAGATTCTTCGAATAACAAGAATGCGAAGTTCCCATATCGAAACTATGCTCTCTCCGGATTATCAATATTCCAAAACAAAGCCTAGAACTTCCAGTTCTAAGTTACCACGCATAAGGTATCCGGCATAAGAAACTAGTTTGCTAATAAGAAGAACCATACCTGATATCCCGACGGTCGGCCACATGGCCTCCTACTGGCCAAGGATGCTCACTCCCGGTTGGGCCGGAGTAAACAGTGGTGCGGTGGACGCCACCGCCTTGCCTTTCTCTACAGATATCTCCCTCGGCTTCTTTTCGGACATTAGGCGTCCACTCCAACAATCCCGGGCATAGTGCCCCGGCTTTCCACAAACAAAGCATGCATCCGGGGTTTGAACTATAGTCGCTTCGGATGTGCTAGAGGAAGGGACTAGACCCGACCTCCTAGCCTTCTTGTACCATCTACGGTACCCAAATTTTGAGGTTGTCATCTTGACCACCGAATCCTTTGCCATAGCATCTTTGTCTGCTCCTGCCAAAACTTCCCTTGTCTTCTGAGCACTCTCCCAACAATCTCTGGCGAGGTGCCCTTTCTTGCCACAAGAATAACATTTGAGGGTAGTTCGGGTAATAGATGACCCAGCCTCGTTTCTCGGCATCTTTCAATAGGCAGTCCTTAAAGGATCTATAGGGTTTGGTACCCTATCCATTGGTACTTGGTGAGTTTTCCCCAACTCCACCTCCAAAGCTCTGTCCGACTCCACCAAAGCTCGGAATCCCAATAACTTTGGTCCTAGCAGTAGGATATGCAACTCGCTGCACAGACCGTTATAAAATCTATCAACTATAGATTGCTCACTTTCCCATTCAAAGCCTGGGTAGCGCCTTAACATAAGGAACGTCTGCAAATATGCGTCAACGTAATGCGCTCCCTGCACCACAGTCATGCTCATCTACTGCTCTAAATGACCTCAAAATACCCTTTGCTCCAACATACCGCCCGATGTTGGGGCCATCTCAGGGACAAAGGGTTGCACATTACTCCCATATTGTGCGTTGGTCACAGCAAATACCACTTCAACCACCCTTCTTATGGTTTCCAAAGACGTAGGGGGTCTCAGGAACGTTACTTGGTGTCGTACTTTGATCAGCAAATGTGTGTTCAGACTGCCACGCTCCACTTCCGGACACCTATAGCCGTTCAAAACATCATAAGTGACTGAACAAAATTACAAAAAGCAATTATAGGAACACGCAGGTTCCTCAAACATGTGTATTTTCATTCCTAAGTGGACATTCATGGGTTCTTTTCATGTTATAACGATGACGCACACACATGTGCTCACCACCCCTTAAAGTGAATTCGTCCACGAATTCATTTAAACTTGACCGAAACCAGTACTCTGATACCAATTTGTAACACCCCTATCCGTCGCATAGCATATAGCAGTAGGTCCGGCCGGGGCCCGATGCCATATACTATGGACAGAACGGTTGGTTACGCGTTGAAACCATTCAACCAATTGCACGTCCTACACAAACACCTAGCGGAAGCATCAAAAATTAAGTTGCAAGACGAAAGAACCCAGCCAAAAGCATGAATGTCTACTACAATAACACCCGTAGGAATGTTTCAATACACAGAAATAGAAATGGCCTTGAGGCCTTACACAGTTTGCTTGACATAAAAGTGTTTTCATACTTTGGCTCGCAGGCCGACCACACATGATTATAATAAAACACTCAAAATTAGGCCTTCGAGGGCCGGCTCAGCAACTTGGGCTTTAGCCCGCTATTTCCCGCTCGGCTCCGCAGTACCTGCAAGCGAAAATCCACCGCCCAGTGGCAAACAAAAGCAACGGTCAGCTATGCTGACCAAATTATAACGACCCCGCCCCCAGAATTGAGGCGGCGAAGCTCTTTCCCTGCACTTTATTAGTATAAGCAATAGTTAATAGTGTAATCACACTACATCACATGCGTAGGCTCGCATGGCCACACACCCCGTGCACTCAGGGCACATACTCTGTGAATCCGGTCAAATCTGTGGCTTCACCACCACCCCTTGGATGGCAAAACACGTGAGCAATCTAGTCTTTCCGGTCCATGCCTAAGACTCGCACAACCATGCCAATGGCCAGTCTCTTTTTCAGATGTCTGTCACCAAACCGCATAGCCCCGAGTCTGCGTCCACTTGCCCGTTGCTCACACCGCATAGTCACATTAAGACGTACGCGCGGGCCAAGCATCTCCCGGATCCCAAAATTCGATCACACAAGCACATAACCGAGTTATGTTCAAGTTGGCTCCCTGGCCACCATGTTGGAAAAACCCGCTTTTGCCCAATTTTCCGGGTGCACCTTGGAGTTAGTCTCCAAGGCTCCCTGTTGCAATCTACCACGTAGAAAACCCGAAAAACGCCTAAACACCCGGAGTCTTCCCCGGTTCATATGCAATGCAACATCACCAATCCGGCTCTACTTGTCCGGATAGGCTTCACAAACAATGCCTATGCCCGTTTTTGCATACGAACTCTATACAAGGGGGACTTCACATATCTACCCCAAGGAACGCTCCAACTCTTCACTCACTCGCGAGAGCGGGCTTCCTATGCAAAGGAAAAGAGGGCTTCACATGCCCTAGGATGAGAAATCATTACCCTTGCGTTCTTTCGCGTCGCCATGAAAAATCTACGTAGTTAGAAATCACCGCAACGGCGTCGCCTTCGCGGATCTGGACTCGGATCGCGATTCGGAGCTCCGATGCTCCACCGGCGGCCGGATCTTTGCCTTCCTCCTCCTCCTTGCTCTCCCCTCTCTCTAGACTTTAGAAAGAGAACCAAGGGGATGAAATGAGGGATTGCAAACCCTATTTCTGGGTTTAAACCACCAGCATCCACCACCAGCAATCGGATCTCAAGCCAAGGAAATCGAACGGCTGCGATTCAGACCAATATTACAAAATCTGGGCCGAACACGGCCTGCGACACGCCCGTGTCCAGGGCCATGTCGCCCATTCGCCGTCTCGACCGACGTGATAACCAGCACACGGCATTCGACACGGCCTCCAACACGCCCGTGTCGCATGCGACACGGCCGTGTCACGACCCGTGTCACGCCCTGTGTGCAACTCCTAACACTTGCTTCCCGAGGAGGACACGGCCTGCGACACGGCACCCGACACGCCCGTGTCACATGTGACATGCCCGTGTCTGTGACCGTGTCATGGCCTGTGCGCATGACTCAGAAAACTCCCTAGCGTGACACGCCCGTGTGCCTCAACTCGACGATCGCCGATCGTCAAAATGTCGACCACATGACCCGTGGTCGAACACGCCCGTGACACGCCCGTGTCACGCCCGTGACATGCCCGTGTCACGCCTGTGACACCTGCTCCAAAACCCAGACTTGGCTTAAAATGTCACCTGTCCCTCTTTTGAGTTTCGGGGGTGTTACATACTCGATCTTGATGATCCGAGGTTCGAGTTGATTAAATTATGATGCTCTAGTTTGCTTTTTCTTTGTAAGGTTTAGATCTTGATTTACTCTTGATTAATCGTGTTTGAAGAAATATCATCGATATATATATTTTCCATCTTTGTTTCCACTCTTAGCAAACCGAGAGGCTCGTAGTTTGGAGTGAACACTCAAAAGTAAAGAGAGTTGCACGCACTCCTCGAGAGAGGCAGACGTTAAATCTCTCGGATTGGAGTGAAATTCAATAACGAGGTTCACAGCATAAAGCGAGATTTAGGCCTCCGATTTGGGCGAGAGTTTGGTCGGACCTTCCTAAACTCAGTTGGGAACGTCTTTGAGAGAAGCGTGTTCATGATTTAGGAACCTCCATGGTCAAGATTCTTTGCCTTATTATGTTAGAGTTTATTATCACATTTTTTATCAACTTAGGCCGAGGTGATTCTCGATCGAGTGCTTTTCTTTTTCATTATTTAACCTCTCATTTTAATCGCTAGTTGTGTCCTCTCTGATTAAGTGCAAGTGCTTTTCTTTATGCAAGTAGTCTCTTCTTTTAATTTAGTTAACAACCCTAAAGTTTCTTCGATAAGATAATAGTGTTCGTGTAAGTAAGATTACTCAACGGTTCCCGAATTTTAATACGACACTTGTGTCCCCTTGCTACAATTTGATAGGTATACTTGTCTAGTTGGATTGCTAGTTCGGTTTTTATTCACTTCACGATTAGCAGACACCATTGAGCAGAAGCGTTGAGTCATGCTGTTGTAGTCAAATTCTAAGAAGAAAGGAGATAGAAATTGACTAAGTCCAAAACATTGAGTGAAGCCAGTTCACTCAACGCAATCAACGCCTCAACAAGCTTGTAGAATTCAGAATTGCGACAAAGTACAGAAGTGTTGAGTGAAGCCAGTTCACTTAATGCCTCAGCATGAAGACTAGAAATCAGTGAAGTGGCTAAGCCCAGGAGCATTGAGTGATAAAGGTTTACTCAATGCACTCAATTTCGTGCAACACTGAAAGTTTGGCCAAGTCAAAAAGAGTTGAGTGAAGGCCACTCACTCAATTCTCTCAATGCCTTGATGCAATCATGAGCCAAGTCTAAAAGCGTTGAGTGATGAAGGCTTCACTCAACACACTCAACGTCTGAGGAAGTAGAAAGTTGGCTAAGAGAAGAATCGTTAAGTGAAGCTAGTTCACTCAACGCACTCAACGCCTATAGTTGCAAAAAGTTGGCTAAGTCTAGAATCATTGAGTGAAGCTTGTTCACTCAACGCACTCAATGCCTGGGATGGAACTAAGAATTTGGCTAGGTCTACAGATGCTGACGTCAGCCAAATGTCAACAAAAGTCAACGAAATTGAAACTCGTTCCGGGAAAGCTGGAATCCACCACTGATGGTGCTGATAGCCAGCTGTATGAGATATTATATAAAAGGAAGGCTATAAAGCAACAATTAAAGTCGAGCCCACAGATCAAGAAAGTTATTGCGTGACGGATGATAAAAGGAATCAGATCAGGGAAATCAAATGAATTTTGAGGGCTTTGTCTTTTCGAAATACAAGAGAACATCTTCGTCGTCTTCGTCATTGTTACATAGACAAGAAGCAAAAGCTCAAATCGATTGACCTGAAAGTTCTTCCTATTCGTTGTTGTCATCTTCATCATCAATAGTAAGAAAGAAGGAACAGTAAGGGCTAACCCTAGCTGTGGCCACTTCACAGCCCAAGCTGAGAAAATCCTGAAGACTATTTTTTAGAGCTATGAAGAAGAAATCCAGACTGATCTTTGAGGACAGAAGGAGATAGACACTAAGATAATTTCTCTGGTGTTTAATCAACATCAAACCTTATTCTTTCTGAAATATTCTTTTGAATCTGAGCTATAAGCCTGTGTTATTAAAGCTGAGATTGTAGGATCTGTTATAGATATGAGGTAGTATTCAAGAGTGAATCGGAGTGGTAGGATTATATTAAGAATCTGAGTGTAGGGTTGTTCTCCCAGCCTGAGTGGTAGGGTCATTGGCCATAGGTAGGTGATTTTCTGACCACTGAGTTGTAGGCTTTGTACCCGAGCTGTAAGTATTGGAGGATACTGAGTGGTCCTGCGGGATCGTGTTGTAAGATCTTAGGAGCCGAGATATTGGAGAAGTGCCTTGTTTAACACACTATTAGAATGGCGGGAGGGACAATGGATGTATCCATAATTTGTGGAACCATAATAAATTATTGTGTCGTCTGGGTTAATGTCTTGAAAGCAATAGAAAATAAATCACCACTCACAGCCTAAACTTTTAATAGTTAAAATACATTGTTGGATCCCTAATTTGGATTTGGGCTAGGTTTACTAAATAGGTAGAGTTTGACCCATATTGTATAGCCAGGGTCAAGTCTGTGAGTCCTAGAGTTTAGGCTAGTCTTTAGGTTCAACCTTCATAGACCAGCCAGCAGAGGACCTCAGTAGATTCAAGACTTAGAAGATTCATAGATCAAAATTATCAATTATAAATTCTTCGAACTCAGCTCGACAATCGTCGATCTCAGATCGACGAACTTAGAAACCCTTCTCTGTGTTGAGGTCGACAATATTCGAGCTTAGGTCGATGATCTCTTCAGTTAGATAGATTCTCAGCTCGACGAACTCAGAACAAAGAATTGGAAAGCGATTCTCAGTATGCAGTTCGCAGAGCTCAGGTCGACGAACAGGAATTCTCAGGTCGACGAACTTGGAACTCCAGTCGACGAATTGAGTTTTGAGGTCGATGATTTCTGTCCCGAGCCAGAATGAGAAGTTTTCCTTACTTTTGTCACTTACTTTCTATATTATTTAGCTGTAATATTCCTGAGTAATTAATGCTCATATTCCCTGAATATAGCCATTATTGGCAGCAATAATTATGTTCTTCATCAGGTTAATTACTTGCTTATTTTAACGGGACAGTTGGGGAAACTAATTAAAGTCAATATTCCAGTTGTTTCTTTCTCCATGGTAGTCAGCAATTAATGCCAGCAATTTAAATTTCAAAGGAGAAATTATTGACTGCAGAATGTAAAAGAGATTTTCTCTTTTCAGTCATATAGACACTTAGACAGACATTAGAAGAGAATATACAGCACACGAGAATATACAAAGATATACTGAACATTCAAAACTCTCTCCCAGTGCAGAAAACATTCTGTTTTCTTCCTTGTCCATTCTGAAGACTAAAGAAGAACATCCATCACTATCAAGAGTGTTCTTCAACCTTCTCCTCCAGAAATATTTAATGACAGTATATTCTGAATCAGTTAGAAAGTTCCAGGATTATTTTCAGATAAGGCTGAAGACCTACACCCTGAGCAAGGCTCCAACTTTCTAAACCATCTCAACATCTCAGAAGGAGTCTTGATAACAGTAAATCCACTAGTCTTCTCTATTGTATAAAGAAAAGAGAAGACATCATCACCTCCACTCACCTCCTGTATAAAGGGTTTATTGACTCCCTTCAAAACTTTATACTTGGTTTTTGGGGACCTAATCAAAAGTGAAAGTGTTAAGTTGTTTACCTAAATCACCTAGAGGGGGTGAATAGGTGAATTGTGCGTCTATTTGCGGAATAAAAAAATTAAAAAGAACTTACACAAACAATCATGCAATCACAAATGACAAGATGATTTATAGTGGTTCCCCAACCTTGGGTACGTCCACTTTCCCTCATCGATCTAGTAAATCACTAGATCCGGCTACTCCACTATCTCGGATTGAAAACAAATCCTACTCCTCAGAACCAAGTTCCTACAATCTCGATCCAAAAGGATCTACACTCGGAAGATGAAAACTTCCTACAACTCGGAGATTAATCTCCTATAAAATTTACAAAGAGATTTGAAATACAAACAGAGATTTGTCTCAGATCTGGAAAAATTTAACTCTAGATCTTCTTCTGAACTTGGCAGCTTTTTCAAAATTTATTGAAAAAGTACCTCTATAGACATGACCTTAGAAAACTTTGACCTACTCGATCATGGAGAATATGAAGATTCCTTGAACAAAAGGTCTTTCTTGATCGAAAACAAATGTGCCGATCTTCATGTTGAGCGGCGGCGCCGGCTTCTGAAAATTTGTTCTTGGAGAGAGACAGTCGATTCAGAAAATAGACAGTACGGATTTCCTCTTAGGGTTAGTCTTAATCGAAAAGACATTATATAGGATTTCCCCTAACTGTTAGAATTGACATTCATGACGACACGTGGACCAATCACGATGTCTCATTTGAAAATCCCGTCGATTTGGACTTAAATAAATTTTTGAAAAATTTGACAGCAGTTCTAGAGAAGTATGAATAAGTTCTCGAGAACAGGCTGATTTCTCGAGAACTATATGTCCATAACTTATGTAAGTACTCGAGAACAAAAGACGTTTAGTCTACTCAAGAATTAAACTCAGCTTCTCAAGAACTAACAAGACTTCTCGAGAACTATTACTCGAAGGCCAGAACTTGTACTCGACAACTGAACTAACTTATCGAGAACTAGAAGCTAAGTTCTCAAGAACTATAATGGACTACTCGAGAGAGGGACTTAGAAAAATTTTCACGGCTATCTCTGGCGACTCGAGAAGTATAGGCTAAGACTTCTCGAGAACTAGGCTGAGCTTCTCAAGAACTAGGCTAAGCTTCTCGAGAACTAGCCAAGGCTTCTCGAGAACTAAGCTAAGCTTCTCGAGAACTAGCCAAGGCTTCTCGAGAACTAAGTTAAGCTTCTCATGAACTTCTAGCTCTACTTCTCGAGAACTATCATTGACTTCTTGAGAAGTGGACTTAGAGAAATTCTGGACTTTAGAAAATCTTTCTCTTTAAGAATCCAGTCTTCATTCCATGGTAAAGTTTTTGAATATGAAGTGTATCCCAATTGAGAGGATACACATGAGTCAACACCTTGGATCACACAGTGAGGGATTACACTGTATGGTCCTGTGTTCATGACCCGCTGTAGACTGACATTGGTCTACACTTCGTAATGGTAATCTGCAAACACACAACTAAATAAGGATATCAAATACAACTTAATTCATCTTAGTTCAAGGGTGACTTCATGCAAATTTGGGTTATTTTGGATGCAATACCCAACAATCTCCCCCTATTTGTAGAAGTCAGAACCCTCTACACTAAGGTGAATTATACTAATAAAGAAAGAACTTTAAATGAAGAAATAGAAGTTTAAATGCAAGGAAGAGAAATTAAACATATATTTAGCGAAACTAGAAATTGTATATATATAATGTTTTAGATTTCCAATTCAACATTCATTTCAGCCATTGTCTCAAAAACAAATATCAGTAGAAAATCATTCCTAGCTCTGATGTAATCTGTCATGCTTCTCCTACTGTCTCCTCTGATAGCTGAAAGGCTTTGGGTAGTACCTTGGAGGTTTTGGAGGAGCCTTAGTATTGTTCTTGCCATACTCTCTGTCATATATCCTTCTTTTAGTCATGGACTTCTCATAAAGTTCCCACTCAGAGCAGCTGTAGTGGAGATTCCTGCTTTCATTATAGTCCATCACTAACTTGAGAGTATCAAGAATTTGTGCTTTGGAGGTAGGACTCCATACTTCAGCAAATTCTTGAGCTTTTCTTTTCTCTAAATCTGTCTTAGGAACACTTTTGCTCGCAGAGGGGACTTCCCCATACTTCCTTTTCTAAGATGTGTTGATTCCCAGTAAATCTTGAGGAATAACATCATCTTTCCATACCTGGTCATAAGAGGCAGGAGGAGGATTCTAATTTTCTGGCCTAGGAGAAAAGTATGGCATTTGAAGTTGTTGCATTTCAGCTGGCATCTAACTTGACTGTCCTTCAGGAAGAGGGTTCAGATGATGGGGAATGACATTAGGATCAAGGTGAAAATCTGGGAATAGCTGATTGTGAATCCATACTGAGGTGGCATAGGTATGGAACTTCATAGACTGAATTTGCTCTAAACATTCTTATTAATTTAACTTATCTTGTCAGACTAAGATATGTTTGCAGCAGCAATAAACTTATCCACAAGTTTTTCCACATATTCTTTCATCAGGCTCTCCCCCTTTCTGAATTCTACAAATAGAGTATCTATAGCATCTTGTTTGAAAGTTCCCACTTCTTCACAGATTTTCATAACATGTTCTTTGGCTTTCTTCTTAAACTGGATCTGGTTGTTGGAAAGAGTTACAGATTATTCCATTACCTGACCAACACTAGTAATGGTGTGGTCTAAAACTTTTCCACCAATCTGAAACAATTTTTTGAGGGAGTCTGTGTTGTGATGGATTTCTGCAAATCCTTTGCTCATCTCTTTTTCTAGAGCAGTGACTTTGTCTTGGACCACTTTCAGAGAATCATCAAAATATTTCCTTTATTCTGCCAACATGACTTCAAGCTTGCTTAGAATGTCTGAATTTGTAGGGGTTGTAGCAGCAGCAGGAGTAACAGCAGGAGGGGTAACTAGAGGAGGATGAGGAACTACCCATGGAGGGATCTCATCAACTACTCCATAATATTTTATCTCTGACAGTATGAGATAATTTATCACTTTCCTTACCAAGTAGAGAAGGGATGGAGAAATCAAGTTTCTTAAGAGGAGCTTCAACTTCCTCTGGTTCAGGCTCATCCTCTCCTGAGAGAATGATGGTCTATGGTGGAGTTGATTCTTTTCTTGGAGAAGGTGAAGGAGTTGCCCTTAGAGTAGGTTCTGGAGGTGGAGAAGGAGCTGGAGAAGGATCCTTTGAAGGTTCTTCAGCAGTTTCTGAGTGGAGGGGAATAGGTTCATCTGAGGTAAGCTCTTTTATCATATCTTTTATATCTGCTGTAGTAGAGTTGATGATTTTCTAAGCTTGCTCATCTGAAATATCTGCCACTGGGAACCTGTCTGGAGATCTTCTTGGGCTTCTGACAGGACTTCTGATGGGTGAACTTGCTGGTGATCTGGCTGGTGAACTGACTGTATTTCTGATTAGATATCTAGCTAGAAAAGGAGATAGAATTCTGTCAACTTGGACAGAGGAAGCAGGCTCCCCCTCAGTTTCTACACCAAATGGTTCAGTAACTTGATGAGAGGAGGGAGATGGGGTCCTGACCTCTGAAGCAGGGGCTGCAAGCTCTTTAGCTATCTGTTTGGGGTTCTTCAGCTTTAGCTCCCATCTATGAATGGAGTCTAAGGAGATCTTCTTCAGGTGATGAATTGGTGTACCTTTAGAAGTCTTGAAGACAACTGGATCAATCTCATGCAACATCAAAGAGATTATCCTAGCAAATTTTGGTTCTAATATGCTATCTCTGATCATGTCAAAAATCATCAAACCATAGGGAAATTTCTTCCTGCAGACTATGACAGTCATTACATCAAATAGAACATTGGTAATGAATCAAACAGACCCTGTCCTGCTCTATAGGATCTTTCCAATAATATCAACCAAGAGCTTGCTAACATCATTCAAGGCTGTCCTCCAAAGAGAGGTGATGTTTGTTGGTACTCCACAAAAATGATATGTTCTGTCAGTATTATCCCTAGTGATTTCATCTTCATCGTCTCCAATCGGCAATCTTAGAAGTTTTGACACAATGGTCGGGCTTAACTTGATCTTAACTCCCTTTACCTTTGATTTCAGAACAGTATTACTCCTCTTGACTTTGGCATTCTGATAAAACTCTTCTACCTCTGGGAAGAGGATTTTACAAGGTTGTTGGAGAACAAAGTTGAGACCTGCGCTGTCGAGAAGAAGTAGGAGATTCTTGAAGTCATCTGAAAGATTGGCATTCCCTGCCACCACTAGCTCACTTAAAACTCCTATCCTGGATTGCTGCGCTATTGATTCTGAAGACGGCGACGAATGGAGCGCAAGAGAATGGCGGTGTCGAAGCTCTGAGTCGGTGGAAAATAAAGAGTTTTCGAGAGAATGGAATTTGAAATGTCGGTTGAAATGTGATTTCTATAGTTTTATATACTTATATATAACTCTAATTATGATAATTAAGTGTCTAATCAATCTAAGATAAGCCTTTTAATAAAGCGAAAATAAGTCAGTCTGTGAAAAGAAATGAACAGAATTCGAAAAGAGACGGGACATTTCTCGATAGGTAGGGTTAGTTCTCGAGAAGTATAATAATAGTTCTCGAGAAGTAGAAGCCTTGTTTTTGAGAACTTTCGGTGCTTCTCGAGAGGTAGATTTTAGTTCTCGAGAAGTAGACTTGAAGTTTTCGAGAACTAGTTCTATACTTTTCGAGAAGTGATAATAGTTCTCGAGAACTTCCTTCCACTTGAGAAATTTCTGACCTTTTTGAAGTATCCTCATTTCTTGAGCTTTGAGGTGATCCACTCTTGTCTATCCTTCTCTATTCAGCAACCCAAGTTCAGTTTTGAAGAAATTGAACTTTGTATCATCCAACGGCTTTGTGAAAATGTCTACAACTTGTTGATCTGTTGGCACGTACTACAGATCCACATCCCCTTGCTCCACATACTCCCGGATGAAATGATATCTTAGCTCGATGTGCTTTGTCTGGCTGTGCGAGATTGGGTTGTTGGCAATTGCTATTGCGCTTGAGGAGTCGCAAAACAACGAAATTTCTTTAACCTTTATATTGTAATCTTCTAGCTGGTTCTTTAGCCAAAACAATTGTGCACAACAACTGCCGGCATAAATATATTATGACTCAGCCGTTGAGATTGCGACACAATTTTGCTTTTTGCTGCTCCATGAGATAAGCCTTCTTCCAAGGAACTAACATGTCCCGGAAGTGCTTTTTCTGCCATCTTTGCTACCTACAAAGTCTGCATCTTAAAAACCATTTAGTTCGTTGTCATTACTTCTTGGGTACCATAAGCCAAGATTTGGTGTACCCTTCAGGTATCTCAAGATCCGCTTTGCAGCAGTATAGTGAGATTCCTTACAGTTCACTTGGAATCTAGCATAGACACATGTAGAGAACATTATGTATGGTCTACTGGCAGTAAGGTAGATCAAGGATCCAACTATGCTTCTGTACTTAGTTTCATCAAAAGGTTTCCCTTTCTCATCCTTGTCCAGAGACATAGCTGAGGCCATTGGAATCCTCATAGAGGTTGCACTCTCCATTTCGAATTTCTTAATCAACTCCTTGGTGAACTTCGTTTGTGAGATGAAAATTCAATCTTCAGATTGTTTCACCTGAAGTCCTAAGAAATACTTCAGCTCTCCTATACTACTCATTTCAAACTTCCCTTGCATAAGTTTAGAGAACTTTTTGCAAAGGTTGTCATCTGTAGAACCAAAAATAATGTCATTGATATAAATTTGCATTAGCAAAATCTTACCTTTAATTTCCCAAAGAAATAATATCTTATCTATCTTTCCCCTTGTGAACTTGTTCTCGAGGAGAAAGCTAGATAGCGTTTCGTACCAAGCTCGAGGAGCTTGTTTCAAACTATACAGCACTTTAGATAATAAATAAACATACTCAGGAAAGTTAGGATCAACAAAACCTGGGGATTGTTCCACGTACACTTCTTCCTTTATATCACCATTCAGGAAGGCGGACTTCACATCCATTTGATAGACAATGAAGCCCTTCAATGCAGCATAAGCTAGGAACAATCTCATGGCCTCTAGCCTTGCCACTGGAGCGTATGTTTGGTCGAATTCTATCCCTTTTCTTGACAATATCCTTTGGCGACGAGTTTGGCCTTGTTATTTATAATTGTTCCATCCTCGTCCAACTTGTTCCGGTAGACCCACTTCGTTCCGATGACATTCTTACCTTTGGGTCTAGGAACTAGTTTCCAAAATTTGCATCGCTTGAACTGGTTCAGTTCTTCTTCCATGGCCAAGATCCATGATGCGTCTGAGTTTGCTTTCTCAAACTTCTTTTGTTCAACCTGTGAGAGAAAACTTAAATATTGATTCTCGTTGGTTGTACCTCGACGAGTTCTGACACCATCCTGGGGATCTCCTATGATTTGGTCCAATGGGTGATCCTTCAGATGTTTGAGCTCTAGATTTCTAGCATCTGGAACTTCCTCAACCACTGGAGTGACTTCATCAACTCGGATGTTTTCTTCATCTTGATCATCTTCCTCTCCAATGAGGGTTGGAGTAGTGATCTTGATGAACTTTTCTCTTTCACCTCCAGTTGGTTCATCCAAGCTAATTTATTTCAGCCTTGTATCTCCATCTTCTACAAGCACACTAGATGATTTGCTTTGCAGCAAGCTCGTATCATCAAATACAATATGTATGGATTTATCTACAACAAGAGTTTTTCTATTGAAAATTCTGTATGCCTTACTATGGTTACTATAACCTACAAAAATATCTTCAAAACTTTTCTCACTAAACTTGGTAGTATGATACTTACCATTGTTAAGCACGAAGCATTTACAGCCAAAAATTTTAAAATATGAAACTGTAGGTTTCCTGCCCTTTAAAAGTTCAAAAGGTGTCTTATCATGATTCTTATTGATGAGTGCTCGATTTTGCACGTGGCATACAGTATTGACGGCTTCAGCCTAGAAATACTCTGGTAGTGAAGCATCACTCAACATAGTCCTGCAGGCCTCTATGAGTGTTCTATTACTTCTCTAAGCTACTCCATTTTGCTGCGTAGTACGAGGAGAGGAAAACTCATGAAAGATACCTAGACTTTCACAGAATTCTGTCATGGCCCCAGATTTGAACTCTTTTCCATTGTCATTTCTGATTTTGACTATGGAACAGTTGTATTCATTCTGGACCTGTCTAACAAAATTAATAAAGATGTTGAAGGTATTTGACTTGTGTTTCAGAAAGAACACTCACACAAAGCACGAGTAGTCATCAACAATAACCAATGTATATTCCTTACCTCCCAAGCTTCTAATTTGTACTGGACCAAATAAGTCCATATGAAGTAAATGGAGACATCTACTTGAATTTTTCTCAATAATGCTTTTAAAGGTAGCCCTTGTTTGCTTGTCAATAATGCATGACAAGGTCTATCTTTGGCGTACTTGACATTCGGGGCATCACGTACTAAGTTTTGGGAGAATAATTTATTAATAGTTTTAAAATTAATATGTGCTAACCGCTTTTACCATTGGTCACCAAGAGACGCACTATCTTTTTCCAAAAAGCACACTGGTGTAAAAGAGTCTATACAAATGAAATTTAAAGAGTATATATTCCTGCTTTGAGTGCCAGATAGAATCGTTTCGATATTGTCAACAGAATTTATCAGGCACTTGTCAGCGTGGAATTCAACTATGTATTCTTTGTCGCATTGTTGGCTTATGCATATAAGATTGTGTTCCAATCCCTCAACATAAGCTATATCCGAAGAGGATACACTACCGTTAGTGACCATACCGTAGACTTTAGTTATCCCGCGGTCATAACCTTCAAAGATGACCTTTGGTCCGTTCAACACTGGAGAATAATTTAGAAGTAGGCTTCTTGTCCCGATCATGTGCCAAGAGCATCCACTATCCAAATACCAGATTGACATTTTGGTGGCCTTTGGACATCCCTGTAATCATAATCAGTTTGCCTTAGGAACCCAAACATGTTTGGGTCCTTGGTCTCGAGTTAGAACACTCCCCCTATGAGGATTAGCATCATGAGTGGTCATTCTCATGTTACCAACTTGAGGAGTTGCAAAATTTCTTGTATTAAACCAACAATCGATGGAAAAATGACTAATTCTGCCACAACACCAACAGTAGAACATGTTGTATCTTTGCCTTAGGAACTCCTGCTCGACCTTCTGGGATACTGGTTTAGCATGGGTAGCATTCTTGGAAGAAGAAGCTTCATGATGATGGTAATCACATGGTTTCTTCTCCATCACAGGCTTTTCTACAATGGTTTTTACCTTTGGTGCTTTCTTGAAGTTATGACCATGATCATAAGGGACATCGCTCTGAAGAATGACTTCTTCATAAGGTGCCTTAAAGACACTCTCACCAAAGTTTCTGGGGCGAGTCCATCTTGGTAACGAGACTTTGGCTCTACATAAGTAGGCCTGGTCAAGTGGCCGTAGGATGAGTCAAGATCAAGCTCATTTGTTGAAAATATGACTTTCTTAAAGACAGTCTAATCTTGAGGGGCTTTCCCCTTTGCTTTGGGCAAGGCCTTCTTGGCGGCCTTATTCTTCCTTTGAGCCTTATTTCTCCTAGAATATTTATTAGAAGCACCCTCATGTCCTAGTCCAGCACCCTTGGCCTTAGCTGAGAATTCAGCAATGAGTGGAAGAACATTCTTGAGCTTAGAGAAACTTTCAACAAGTTTCTTTTCAGCCTCGAGTTGTTCTTCCAACTCTTTGATGATTTTCTCTTTAAGGTCGAGGTGCTCCAGAGCATTGTATTCCTTGATGGCCATATTGAGGTTCTCTTGGAGTGAGTTAGTCTTAGCGACTTCTTCTCTTTAATTGCTCTCAATAGCTTTTAAAGACTTAATCTCTTTAGCTTGAGTTTTCACGACTCGGCGACATTTATCCTAAGCCATGATCAATTCCTTTTACTGGGCTATGAGTTCAAACTCATCGTCAAAGGAGCTATCCTCGTGATCATTCTCAAAAAATTTAGATTCTGGAAGAGGGGTGTCAGATTTTACCACCCCAGTGAACTGGGGCTCTTGTTAATCATCTGATTGAGCCATAAGCCCAAAGTAGGCTTCCTCTTCTTCACTTGACTCAGATGAGTCAGAGTCACTGAGATTCATGACCTTCTTGGCTATCAGGCTTTTCTCTGTCCTCTTCTTGTTGTATGAGGACTTCTTCTCTTCTCTCCTGCCACCCTCCTTCTTCTTGTGGGGGCAGTCAGCTATAACGTGACCTGGCTTGTTACAACAATAGCAAACTATGTCAGTCAAAATGTGTTTGTTCTGTTTAGAACCATACCTATTGTTGCTGTTTGAGCCTTTTCTATGTCGATCACTGTCATGTCGTGATCTTCTTTGAGAGGCATCCTTGCCTTTCCATTGCTTTTTCTTGTTCAATAATTTCTTGAACTTTCGAGAAAGTAAGGAGAACTCTCCTCTTGATAGCTCAGATCCTTAGGTACTTGGCTTAGAGTTTTCTTCTTCACTAACTTCTTGTGCTAGGGCTGGAGAGGTAGCCTTTGACTTCCTGGAGGTGTCTGCCTTTAAAGCAACAGACTTCTCTTTGGATGTAGACCTGCTCTTCTCTTCTTCAGCTTTCCTCGTGTTGAGTTGAAGCTCATACGATATCAGCTTCCCGAAGAGATTCTGAGGATTTGTCTCAGCTAACTTTCCAAAATCCCTGATAGCACAAACCTTGTTGTCCCATTCCTTGGTTAAGGATCTTAGGAACTTGTCATTTAGTTCTCCATTGGTGAAGACTCTGCCATATACTTTGAGGCCATTGACTATCTTGAAGAAGTTCTCAAATGTATCTGCAATGGTATCCTTTGGCCCTTGCCTGAAGGCTTCGTACCTCTTGTTCAATAGGGATCTTCTATCATCCCTCACTTCTTCAGTACCTTCCATCAGAGTGACTAGTGACTGCCATATCTCCTATGTAGATTGACAGTGAATCAGGTTCTGCAGCATCGAGTCATCGACTGCACTTGCTATAATATTTTTAGCTTTCATATCCAGAGAGACAAGTGCAATCTCATCCTTATCCAAATCCATCAACTTCTTTGGAACCTTCTTGGTTGGATCTATAGTGGAGATGGTCATGGGCACGTAAGGACCTTCTTCAACAATCATGAATATCCGGGGATCCACAGCTTCCATGAAAAATTTAATTCTCTCTTTCCACATGGGAAAATTGTTCTTGGTGCACAGGGGAAGCTTGGCAAAATCTTTAGCCTTGTCCATTGCTTGAAAATTCTCAAAGACAACTTAGAGAGGAAATTGATCAAGGTGTTTACCTTTTAACAAAAAACCTCCCCCTGATACCAATTGAAAGTGTTAAGTTGTCCACCTAAATCACCTAGAGGGGGGTGAATAGGTGAATTGTGCGTCTATTTGTGGTATAAAAAAATTTAAAAGAACTTATACAAACAATCAAGCAATCACAGACGACAAGATGATTTGTAGTGGTTCCCTAACCTTGGGTACGTCAACTTTCCCTCACCGATCTAGTAAATCACTAGATCCGGCTACTCCACTATCTCGGATTTAAAACCAATCATACGCCTCGGAACCAAGTTCCTACAATCTCGATCCAAAAGGATCTACACTCGGAAGATGAAAACTTCCTACAACTCAGAGATTAGTCTCCTACAAAATTTACAAAGATATTTGAAATACAAACAGAGATTTGTCTCAGATCTAGAAAAATTTAACTCTAGATCTTCTTCTGAACTTGGCGGCTTTTTCAGAATTTGTTGAAGAAGAACCTCTGTAGATCTGACCTGAGAAAACTTTGACCTACTCGATCAAGGATAATATGAAGATTCCTTGAACAACAAGTCTTTCTTGATCGAAAACAGATGTGTCGATCTTCACGTTGAGCGGCGGCGGCGGCTTCTGAAAATTCGTTCTTGGAGAGAGACGACCGATTCAAAATAATAGACAGTACGGATTTCTTCTTATGGTTAGTCCTAATCGAAATGACATTATATAGGATTTCCCCTAACGGTTAGAATTGACATTAATGACGACAAGTAGACCAATCACGATGTCTCATTTGAAAATCCCGTCGATTTGGACTTAAATAAATTTCTGAAAAAGTTGACAGCAGTTCTCGAGAAGTATGAATAAGTTCTCGAGAACAGGCTGATTTATCAAGAACTATACATCCTAAACTTATGTAAGTACTCGAGAACAAAAGATGTTGAGTCTACTCAAGAATTAAACTCAGCTTCTCGAGAACTAACTAGACTTCTCGAGAACTATTACTCGAAGGCCAGAACTTGTACTAGAGAACTGAACTGACTTCTCGAGAACAAGAAGCTAAGTTCTTGAGAACTATAAGGGACTTCTCGAGAGAGGGACTTAGAAAATTTTTCACGGCTATCTCTGGCTACTCGAGAAGTATAGGCTGAGACTTCTTGAGAACTAGGCTGAGCTTCTCGAGAACTAGGCTAAGCTTCTCGAGAACTATCCAAGGCTTCTCGAGAACTAAGCTATGCTTCTCGAGAACTAGCCAAGGCTTCTCGAGAACTAAGTTAAGCTTCTCTAGAACTGTTAGATCTACTTCTCGAGAGCTATCATTGACTTCTCGAGAAGTGGACTTAGAGAAATTCTAGACTTTAGAAAATCTTTCTCTTTAAGAATCCAGTCTTCATTCCATGGTCCAAGTGTTTGAATATGAAGTGTATCCCAATTGAGAGGCTACACATGAGTCAACACCTTGGATCACACAGTGAGGGATTACACTATATGGTCCTGTGTTTATGACCCACTGTAGACTGACATTGGTCTACACTTAGCAATGTTAATCTGCAAACACACAACTAAACAAGGATTTCAAATACAACTTAATTAATCTTAGTTCAAGGGTGACTTCATGCAAATCTGGGTTATTGTGGATGCAATACCCAACAAAAAGCCTAAAGGGTTGTGAGATCTCCATGGAAATAGATCTTGTGGTGGCAGTCGCCTGATCAAAAACCTGATAGTGGATTCCTACTATGGTGGTAGAAGAGTGGATGTACCCAGGTTGGGAAACCACTATAAAATTCTTATGTTGTCTGTGTGTGATCATTTTCTTTCTGTTCCTTCTGTGCAGTGATAGATAGATTTGTTTAACTTGGTTTTTTTCCTTCTATATTACTAGTATAACCTATATTTACTCTGATATAAATCTTAAAACAGGCAAAGTTTTAATTACTCTATTCACCCCCCCCCCCTCTAGAGTAAATCAGGTCTAACCCCCATCTTTCAATTGGTATCAGAGGGATTTTACTTTGGTTGTTCATGTTAACACTTGAACCAAAAGATCTTTGCTAGATCTATTTTTCTTTTCCTAGTTTTTCTGTTATCACAAAATGATACAGAACAAAGACTATGCAAGCACCAGACCTCCAGTTTGCAACTTAAATAAGTTTGTTATCTGGAAGGCAAGAATTAAGCTGTATATGAATTCAATTGATGAGGATATCTTTAATTCTATTTTGAAAGGACTACTAGTTCCAGTGGTAACCACTACTGCTAGTTCCAGCACACATGCTGTTCCACCACCTAAATGGACAGATGCTCAAAAATAGGCCAAAATAGCTGATGCAAAGGCCATGAATATTCTGGCTCAAACAATGTCTAATGACATTTTCCAGAAGGTGCCTGAGTGCACATCAGCCAAGGCTATCTAGGATTCCCTTAACCAAATGGTTGCTGGTTCAGCAGATGAGAGAAAGGATAGGAGATCAAATCTCATCTCACAATATGAGAACTTTAAGAAGGATGAATCAGAGTCTATTGGTGACATGTACAATAGACTGAGCTCAATCATCAATGAGCTAAAGACTTTGGACAAAGACATCACCCTTATAGAAGTAAATGACAAAATTATCATGTGCTTCCCCAGCTCATGGGATTCAAGAATCTGGCCTATCAAGGAATCCAGAAGTCTAAATGAGATCTCCATAGAATCTCTACTTGAAAAGCTCAAGTCTAATGAGCAATTGTTAAAGTCCAGAGAGGCTGCAGATCAGAAGACTCCTTCATCAGGTAGAAAAGAGCAAAGTATTGCATTCAAATCAAATGAAGAATCAGAAGCCCCAATAGCCAATGAAGAATTTCTGAGTCTCTTAGCCAAGAGATTTTACAAAATGGGCAAGAAAGACTTCAGGAGGAAGTCATCAAGGTAAGATTATAAGCCCAGGTATGACAAGACTCCCACTAAAGAAGTTGTTTGTTTTGGCTGCAGGAAGCCTTAACACTTCATCTCAGAGTGTCCAGAGAACCAAAAGAAGAAGAGAAGAAGAGAAAAAGAAACAAGGAAACATCACTACAACAATCCCTCCTCAAGCAAGCACAAAAGGAAGGAGAAAGGATTTGTGGCTGAGACCTGGCGTGAAACTGAAGATGAATCTTCATCTTCCAATTCCAGTGAAGATGAAGAGAAAGCAAAGGCAAAGGAGATTTGCCTGATGGCCATCAATGCATCAGGCAGTTGTTCAGAAGCAGAAGCTGAACAATTAGACAATGAAGACTCTGAATCTGAAGAAGATCAGGTACGGTCTTCTTTTTATTTTGATTCAGATGAATTTAGAACTGAATTCAAGTCCTTATATATTGATTTAATTAATTCTGAAAAAGAGATTAAGCAACTTAGAGAAAGACTAAATGAATAAGAAAACCTGCTTTCTGAAAATATCAAATTAAAAGATGAAATAACTTTAGCTAATGAACAAATTATATCATTAAAATCTGAACTAGCTGAGGCTAGGCAACTTGAATAATCCCTAAATGGGAGAAGTATCAAGCTGATGAACATTACAAGCACTGTGAATGTCAGGATCAATGGCAAACTGGGCTTAAGTGCTTTATCAAGCTAACCCCCAATGATTCAGAAGAATATCTTAACAACTCTTATAAAATGTTTTAGAAAAGGGTAAAAAGAAAATAGAAGATAACAATCTTAATCAAACAAAACTAAAAAACAAGAATGAGAAAAGGAGAGAGTAAGAAAAATCTAAACCAGAACAATGTTCAGTAGATTTCGTCGAACTCAGATCGATGAAATGTGTACAGTTTGTCGAACTCAAATCGACGAACTTCGAACGCAAACATTTAGTATAACTATTCTCTGAACTGCGATCAATGAAACCAGTATGGTTCGTCGACCAGAGATCGATTAAATTAGGGCCCAGAAAAAGAAAACTTTCATTCTCTTAGTGGAGTTCGACGAACTCATCCCCGTTCGTCGACCTCAGATCGACGAATATACCAGAATTCGTCGACCCCAGTTTATAATAACAGAAACTTTAATTATAACAGGACTTTTAATCAACAAAGACAAAACATTAATCCCTTTAACAAATGGATAATTCCACCCAGAAGATATCATCCCTTAGGTTACAAAAATCAACCAGAATACTCATATATTTCCATCTTTAGCTATGTAAATCAACAAGGACACAAGGTAACCTGGGTCAAGAATAGCTAATCTATTTTATTGCAAGTGAAATACTATCCCACCACAGAGCAACAATGGTATCTGGATAGTGATTGTTCAAAGCATATGACTGGAAAAAAGAACAACCTAATCAACTATAAGTCAAAGTTCGGACCCAAAGTAATATTTGTGATTCCAATTGTGGCCAGACTGAAGGATATGGAAAGGTCAAGATTGGAGCAGTCACCTTCAGGAAGGTTGCATATGTAAGTGGACTGAAGAACAACCTTATATCCATAAGTCAGTTATGTGATGAAAGGTTTCAGGTATCATTTTACAAAACTTCCTGTATTATTACTTCAGTTGATAACCAAATAGTTTTAATTGGCACTAGAGTAGGAAATATCTATATATGTAATTTTAAGTCAGCTAAACCTGAAATATGCCTGTTTAACCAAACCAGTAATAATAATGATCTTTGGCATAGGATAATAGGTCATGTAAACCTGAAAAGCATAGCTAAACTTTATAGGGACAACCTTGTTATAGGTTTGCCTTCTTACCCCTACAAGAAGGAAAGCCTTTGCAGGGCTTGTTAGTTAGGCAAGCAAACTAAAAATAGTTTTAAGTCACTTAATAAGAGTGATTCACCTAGGATACTGTACTTGCTCCATATGGATCTTTTTGTACCCATTTCTGTATAGAGCCTAGGAGGGAAGTCTTATACCTTAGTAATTGTTGATGACTTCTCAAGGTTCACTTGGGTGTTCTTCTTAAGAAACAAGTTAGATAACTTCAAAATTCTTACAGGTTTTCTTAAGATCATAAAGAGTAAGTACTCTACTCCAGTTGTATTGATAAGAAGTGATCATGATACTTAGTTTGAGTCTCTTCCCATGCAAGAATTCTGTGAGAAGGAAGGTATCCGGCATTGCTTCTCTGCTCCTAGAACTCCTCAATAAAATAGGGTAGCTAAAAGGAAAAATAGAACACTCACTGAAGCTGCAGGCACATTAATTGCAGATGCTTACTTTCCCAAATTCTTTTGGGCAGAGATTGTGAGCACAGCAAACTATGTCTTGAACAGAAGTCTAATATACAAGCTCAAGGGAAAGACCCCATATGAACTACTCAAAGGGAAAAATCCTAAAGTAGATTATTTGAGATTCTTTGGTTGCATTTATTACATTCATAACAACAACAAGAAATACATTAGAAAGTTTGAAGCCAAGGATGAAATTGGAATTTTTCTTGGATATTCCCAAGTAAGCAAGGCTTATAGGGTATATAATAAATAAACTATGAAAATGGAAGAGTCTATTCATATTTCATTTGATGAGACTAATATGTTTTACAAGGAGAAGATAACTTCTACTAGTAAAACTTTATCGGTGCCTAACTTTTGTGAGAAGTTGGATGAGTTGACCCTCACCAATGATGTTGTTACACATCCTTCTTCGCATATTGCTGAAGAAAGTGAAGATGAAGACACAGAGTTCAATGAAGAGACAACAACAACTAACTTAATTCGACAAGAGGAATTAGCTACCCAAACTGTTGATCAACCAGCTCCCCCTACTGAGATAGTCACACTTAGAGATCACCCTGTATCTCAAGTGATTGGAGACTTATCAGTGGGTGAGATAAGGCATCAAATCCATAAGGACATGATGCATGCCTACTTCATATCTCAAACTGAGCCCCAATCCATTAAACATGTTGAGCAAGATCCACACTGGATCATTACAATGCAAGAGGAGCTTAACCAGTTTGAGAGATGTAGAGTTTGGGATTTAGTTCCAAGACCCAAAGACTACCCAATCATTGGAACTAAATGGATATTTAGAAACAAACTAGATGCTCAAGGTACTATATAAGGAACAAAGCCAGACTAGTTGCTCAAGGTTACTGATAATACGTATTGTAGTCTTAACTATTATCATATTTTTCTAATTTATAATGTACAAATCTTATTTTTAAGCTTTATTTTAAACTTTATTGTGTTAATTTTATTGCCCCTAACTTTTCCCTCTCTTTTAGTAGATTTTTTAAAAATTGGTCAAAATTGACCTGACACCCCCCCCTGTCATGCCCTCCCCGTGCGTGACCTAGGGTGTGTCACCCTTTCCAGAGGATTCTAGAGACAGAGGAAAAATACCAGGAAAAATGGCTGTCACGCTCCCCTGACACGCCCTCCCCGGGAGTGTCCCCGGGCGTGATACGTGGCGTATTGCCCTCTACTCGAAGCCTGCCTCCGCATTGAATGCCAATTCATCTCAGCACGCCAAACAGTACTGTCATGCCCCATATCATGGGCGTAATATAGGGCATGACAACACCTTTTCCGATGATTGATGGATTTTCGACCAATGATTTCGATGCGACGTGCGTGTTAGGCCCCCCTACACGGGCGTGACCCAGGGCGTGACCACTGACGTACAAAAGTAATCATCTTTCCCGCCAGACTCCAGCGCCCGAGGTCAATATCGTACCTGGCACGCCCCCTAACACGCCCTCCCTAGGCATGTCGCCGGGCGTGACCAACCCATGGATTTTTCCTATAAATTAAGACCCCCCCCTCCATTTCAGAGAGCTTGGGTGGAGAGGGGAGGTGCTGCCCCTTTATTTCTTGGTCTTTTTTATGTTCTTCCCTCTCTCTCTCTTCTTTATCTTGTGTTTTCCCTTAACCCTAGTTTATTTTTGGCCTTTGTAATAACTTTTGCATTAGTTTTGTAATTTTATTTGTAGCCTAGTGTCAATGATAGCTTAGTTTTCATTTCTGCAATTGTAATTTCCATTTCAAATAGTGTAACCCTCTTTAATATTAATAAAAGTGCTCTTTACTTATCCTTGTGTTCTTAAAGCTTTACTACTCATCCCCCCTCCTCCACTCCATTATGATTAACTAATCCTCCTTGTACTCGAGCTTGATGATCCGAGGTTCGAGCGATTAAGTTATGATGTTTTAAATTACCTTTTCTTTTTAGGTTTTAGGCCTTGGATTAGTCTCTATTTTTCATGGGTTGAAGGTATATTATCGATATATACTCTCCACCTTTGCTTTCTTTCTGGGCTAGCCGAGAGGTCGATAGAATGAAGTGAGCATTCAAGAGTAAAGGGAGTTGTATGCACGCCTCGAGAGAGGCAGACGTCCAAATCTCCCGGATTGGAGTAAAATCCAATAGTGGGGTTCATCGCGTAAAGCGAGCTTTAGGCCTCCGATTTAGATGAGGGTCGGCCGGACCTTCCTAAACTTAGTTGGGAACAACTTCGAGAGAAGCGTGTTTAAGCTTTAGGAACCTCCACGGTCAAGGATTTTTACCCTATTAAGTTTAGGTTTATTTTTATTGCATTTCTTAGTTAACTCTTGCCGAGGTGATTCTTGATCGAGTGCTCTTCCATTTCATAGTTTCAACCTTTTGTTGTTATCGCTTCCAATATCTCTTTAATTAATTGCAGTAGTACTCTTTCTATCATTAGCTTTCTTTCCTTTATTGCAATTAGTTTCTCAAAACCCTAGTTTTTCTGTGGATAAAATAATAGTCTTCGTGTGAGTAAGTTTACTCGACAGTTCCCGGATTTCAATACGACACTTGTGTCTCCTAGCTAAAGTTCGATAGGATTACTTGTTATATTGGATTGCTAGTTCGGTTGCTTTTATTTTTTTCGAAGCCTAGCGACCACCAAGTTTTTGGCGCCGTTGTCGGGGAGCAACTTCCGTTGATAAATTCAAAACACGAATCAATTAATTTTATCATTTCTCTTTCTCGCCCTTCTTCTAAAAAATTTTAAAAATTAAAAATTTTCATTACCGCTCTTAATAGTAACCAACTTCACAATTTTTCTACTCCACCTAATTCTCTCGAAAAGGGCAAAGTGGCTTTAAGTGCCGCTATCTTATCTAGTACCTCGCGAACCCTTCACCAGGTAGCCTTTGGGAAGTTCGGGATTTAAATTTTAAAAAAATCTATTTAAAAAAATTAATCTATCTTTTTTTTTCTAGTTTATTTATTTCTCTTTCTTTTCTCTTCCCTTCTTTTAGTGCATGACCCGATGGTATCCGTTGGTTATTTTGGACTTGGACAACGAAATTTAGCGTACTCTTCGGAGAAAATCGCGATTTCAAGGTCCTACTTCCCAAATACCGGTTGAGGATTCCGAGTCATCTTCTACTTTAAGAATGGCAGATCCCCAAGTGTAGGAAGTCGTGCAAAGACCTATGTCTTATTATGCATGACCGAATCTCGAGAGAACAGAATCTAGCATAGTTCGCCCTTCGATAGCAAATAATAACTTCAAACTGAAGCCTAGCATAATTCAAATGGTGCAGCAATATGTGCAATTTGACGGACTTCAAGATGAAAATCCGAACACACATATAGCAAGCTTTCTTGAAATTTGTGAAACCTTCAAGATAAATGGTGTCACAAATGATGCAATCAGGCTAAGGCTTTTCCCCTTCTCTTTAAGAACTAAAGCTAAGCAGTGGTTGAACACTCTACCTAAGAATAGCATAACCACCTAGAATGAATTAACCGAAAAAAATTTGGTGAAGTATTTTTCGCCATCTAAAACTGCTAAACTTAGGAACGACATTTCTGCTTATGGACAAATAGACTTCGAAACCTTATATGAAACTTAGGAAAGATTTAAAGAATTATTAAGATGAATCCTACATCACGCGCTGCTTGTATGGTTACAAGTGCAGACGTTCTATAACGGGCTAAATCAAAGCACAAAGCAAATGATAGACGCAGCTTCTAGCGGTACTTTAAATCATAAGACCCCGGAAGCAGCTCTTGAGCTTTTTGAGGACATGGCCATGAACACTTATCAGTGGAATGTGCCTAGGTCCCGCCCGAACAAGCCTGCAGGTATCATTGAAGTTGACAACGTCTCCTAGCTCGCGCTACAAGTTTAAATATTAAGCAAAAAGATAACGGAGATGACTGCTGCCTCTGCACCTCAGGTATGGGAATCTACAACTCCTGCCCCAGAACAATTAGATTTTGTTAACAATATGCCTAGAAATGCTTTTAATAATTTTTCTGCTGCGAATTTTCATCCTCCTGGTTTTAATTTTCCGAATAGTTATAATCCTACCTTAAGAAATCATTCGAATTTTTCGTGGACTAATCCATCGAATGCGATGCGCCCGCTACCACAAAATGATTTTTCTACAACACCACCACCACCTCTTCAAAATTATACAAAACCCCCAAGCTTGGAGGAGTTACTTTCCAAATATATCTCCACAAATGACGCTACGATTAGAACCTTAACTGGAAGCGTTAAAAGTATTGAAAATCAAGTAGGACAGCTAGCTAAAATTATTTCTGAGCGACCAGCAGGGTCTCTTCCTTCCAATACCGAGCCCAACTCGAGAGAGCAAGCGAAAGCTATAACTCTTCTGAGTGGGAAGAAAGTTCCCGATATGGTAAGTGAAGAGCCCGAGGCAAGCTCTACCCCCGTTTTTAAAAATCAAAGCTCCGCTTCCATTTTAAAAATTCCACCCTCTGCTCAAGAAGTTATCATCCACGTTTTAGAAAAAGATCTCACTTCACAACCCCTTTTTATAAATAATACGACCCAGCCTTACCCTTCCAAACTTAATAAACAACGTCAGGACGATCAGTACTCTCGTTTCTTAGAAATGTTCAAGCAAATCCACATAAACTTGCCTTTTCATGAAGTGATTTCACAGATGCCGAAGTACGCCAAGTATCTTAAGGACCTCCTGACCAACAAGAAAAAGTTAGAGAACCTTTTGCATGTCACGTTAAACGCCGAGTGCTCTGCTGTTTTGACAAACGGTTTGCCGAAGAAAATTAGTGACCCGGGTAGTTTTTCTATTCCGTGTGTCTTCGGTGATATTTTTTCAAACACGCATTAGCTGACTTAGGAGCGAGTATTAACCTAATGCCCCTCTCGTTGTTTAAAAAATTAGGAATTGTTAGCATCAACCCCACACGCATGAGTATCCAGCTCGTCGGCATATCCGTTAAGTACCCGTTTGGAATAGTGGAGGATGTTTTAGTAAAAGTCGACAAGTTCATCTTCCTAGTGGACTTTGTCATTTTTGACATTGAAGAAGACGTCGAGGTTTGCCTGATCCTTGGCCAACCCTTCCTTGCCACCTCCCGAGCTATCATTGACTTAAGCAATGGTAAGATCTTCCTTCGAGTAGGCGATGACGAAGTCACTTTCTCAATCACACCTTCGATGAAAAACACCTTAGCAAATGATGACTCCTGATTTTTCGTAGATGCCGTGAGTGATGAATCCTCTTATTGCCTCTCTAATTTTGAAAAAGAATTTTTTTTCTTTTTGTTCCTCCTCGTCTCTTCCAACTGAATCGATGCAAGAAAGTGTAGAATCCTCTTATCTTTTATCTGATTTTGAAAAAGAATTTTCCGATTTTTGTTTCTCTTCTGCTCTTCCAACTGAATCGCTGCAAGAAGCCGTCTTTGCCACCAGCTCCACCTCTTTTAATTTTTCGTTTAAAAAAATCTACAAAGATATTGTTTTTGAAAAAGAAAGAATTTCTAAATCCTCTTATGAAGAACCCCCTACCCTAGAACTTAAAGAACTTCCTGAACATCTCAAGTATGCCTTCTTAGAAAAGAACTCCAAGCTGCCAGTTATAGTTTCAGCCTACCTTACGAATGTCCAAAATGAAAAACTCCTTTTAGTTTTACGTAAGAATAGCCGAGCTATTGCTTGGAAGATTTTTGATATCAAGGGCATAAGCCCATCTTTCTGCACTCATAAAATTTTAATGGAAGATAATTCGCGTAACTCCATTCAACCTCAGCGTCGTATAAACTCAAACATAAAAGAAGTAGTTAAGGGCGAGGTTATGAAATTATTAGACACTAGAATTATCTACCCTATATCAGATAGTAAGTGGGTTAGCCCTGTTCAGGTCGTACCAAAGAAGGGAGGGATAACGGTAGTTAGTAATAAAAATAATGAATTAATCCCAACACGGATGGTGACAGGTTGGCGTATGTGTATAGATTATAGGAAGCTGAATAATGCCACCTGCACGGACCACTTTCCTTTGCCATTTATCGACCAGATTTTACAACGAATATCCGGCCATAGCTTTTATTGTTTTCTCGATGGCCTCTCGGGGTATTTTCAAATCCCCATCTCTCCCCAGGACCAAGAGAAAACAACGTTTACTTGTCCCTTCAGCACCTACTCCTACCGAAGAATGCCGTTTGGATTGTGCAATGCGCTAGCTACATTGCAGCGATGTATGCTCGCTATCTTTGACAAGTATGTAGAAAGCATTATGGAGGTATTTATGGACGATTTCTCCGTGTTCGGCGATTCTTTTTATAGATGTTTATAAAACATCCAAAAACTCTTAGAACGATGCGAAGAGACTAACCTTGCCCTAAATTGGGAAAAATGCCATTTTATGGTGAGGGAAGGGTTAGTTTTGGGTCATAAAATTTCTGCAAGAGGTATTGAGGTAGATATTGCGAAGATAGAAGTTATCGAGAAGCTGCCGCCGCCTACGAATATAAAAGCTATAAGAAGTTTCTTAGGTCACGCTGGTTTCTTCCGCCGCTTCATAAAGGATTTTTCCAAGATCACCAAGCCCTTACCCATCTTATAGAAAAAGACGCTCAATTCAATTTTGATGACTCTTATCTTTCTGCCTTCGAATTGATTAAAGAAAAGTTAATTAATGCACCGATTATGATAGCTCCGGTGTGGGACCTTCCTTTTGAGATAATGTACGATGCGAGTAGTTTCGCGGTGGGAGCCATATTAGGTCAACGCATATCTAAAAACTTCCACCCTATCTATTACGCTAGTAAAACGCTCACATCTGCACAGGAAAATTACACCATGACCGAGAAGGAGTTCCTCGCTATAGTATTCGCATTTAATAAATTTCATCCTTATATTACACTTTCGAAAATTATTGTTTTTACGGACCACTCGGCCCTCAAATATCTTCTTGCCAAAACGGATGCCAAGCCGCGCTTGATTCGCTGGGTCTTACTCCTCCAAGAGTTTGACTTAGAGATCCGTGATAAGCGAGGAGCCGAGAACTTGGCCGCCGACCATCTCTCTAGATTAGACAATCCCTTTATAGAAAAATTAAATGAAAAATCTTTTAATGATAATTTTCCTGATGAGAAGCTGCTTTCAATTAACACATCTACTTCTCCTTGGTTCGCATATATCGCAAACTATTTAGTGGCCCGAGTGCTTCCAAAAGAGTTCTCCTCTCAGCAAAAGAAGTAATTCTTTTCTAAGCTGAAGAACTACTTTTGGAAAGACCCGCATCTTTTCCGAATCTGTGTGGATCAAGTGATAAAAAGATGTGTTTCTTATGAAGAAGGAGTTGATATTTTAAAACATTTACATGAAGGTCCGACAGGTGGGCACTATCAAGCTGCTCGCACCGCTCACAAGGTGCTTTGCGCGGGTTTTTACTGGCCTTGCCTGTTTAAAGACGCACAAGCCTTTGTGAGTAGGTGTGATTGTTGCCAACGATCAGGCAACATTTCAAATAAAAATGAAATGCCGCAAAATTATTTCCTTTAGTGCGAAATTTTCAACCTCTGAGGAATCGATTTTGTTGGCCCCCTTCCTACTAGCTTCGGAAATAAGTATAATTTAGTTGCCGTTGATTACGTTTCACGTTGGGCCGAAGCTTAAGCTCTTTCTAAGAACGACTCCCGAGTTGTAGTCACCTTTTTGAAAAAATTATTTTATAGATTCATTACGTCGCGCGCCATCGTTAGCGATAGAGGTTCCCATTTCTGTAACGCGCAATTTTCAAAAATCCTTACCAAATACGGCGTTACACATAAGCTTTCAACTGCATACCACCCCCAAACTAACGGACAAGTCGAAGTAGTAAATAGAGAAATAAAAAGAATATTAGAAAAGACGGTTTCAACTTCTAGGAAAGACTGGTCAGCCAAATTAGACGATGCTTTATGGGCCTACTGAATAGCGTACAAAACTGTCCTCGGATGTACGCTGTATCAGCTGGTCTATGGAAAATCGTTCCATCTACCCGTAGAATTAGAACACCGCTCGTTTTGGGCCTTAAGATTTTTAAACTTCGATCCCCACTCTGTCGGTGACCTTAGAAAATTTCAACTAAATGAAATCGACGAGTCGCGCACTTACTCTTACGAAAATAACAAACTTTATAAAGAGCGGACGAAGCATTTACACGATAAACACTTAAGGCATCCGAAAACATTTAAATCAGATGACCAAGTTCTTTTATATAATTCTCGATTGCATTTATTTCCTGGAAAATTAAAATCTCGTTGGTCGGGGCCCTTTTCTATTTTAGAAGTTTTTCCCTATGGAACTATTTTAATTTCTCACCCTAATAAGGGTAATTTCAAAGTGAATGGTCAGCGTCTTAAACTGTATTTCTTTGGTAATGATGATGTCAGTCCAAACAGTATTACGTATCTACTGCACGAACTCTAAACTTTGAGCTTTTATTTTTTTATTAAAAACAATTTTATTTCTGGACAACAAAAATTTTGGACAATATTATTATTTTTTATGCGTCGAGCTCAACGACGCTTTAAACAAAGGGCGCTCTTGGGAGGCAACCCAAGTTATCTTTTTTCTATTTTATTTATTTTACAATTTTTGCCTCGGACGACTCCGACAAGCTGAACCTTCTTCGATCGCCTGCTCCAACATTTCTAAATCCATCACGAAGTCCAAAGAAGACATTCGGGGGAGCGGCATCACTCATTTTTCGCAGTGAATAAATTCGGGGAAGTACCTATTTTTCAATTCTGTACTTTATTTTTCTCTCCTTCTCCAATCCCCTTCTTTTGCCATTGAGGAAAATGTCCATTTTAAGCTTGTGGGAGGACTTCCTCCTTAATTTTTGCTTAGTGTAAATATTCTTGTTTTCTGTGTATATTTCTTTTCAAAAAAAAAATGAATATCTTAAAATTTCAAAAAAGAAGAAAATATTTCCAAAATCCAAAAAAAAGAGAATATTTCACAAATTAAAAAAAATATGATTTTTGTTTTTTACTTTAATAAGTTTAGACATTATGGTATTTAACCAGTACCCCTTATTTTTGTTTTGTTTTACTCAAAATTTCCTATAAATAACTTTGCTAATTATGATATTTCTAATCGTCCTTTTTAATTATGTTTCACAAGTAAAATATTGGTTATGCTGTGTTTCTAATTAACGGTAGCATGTTAACGTGAAATATTTTTCTAAACCTCGCATTTCTATTATGGTTTTTGGTTCTTTATTTCCTTTACTTTCTCAAAAATTCATCATCCACTATTTTTCTTTTCATTTTTGGATAATTTTTGTAAGGTCAACCTTTGAATAGCGTAGTAGATGTGAACGATCCAAGTCACATATTATTTCTATTTTCAAGGCAATTTCATCAATCTTCTTTTATTATCTAGGACTTACTTTTTGAAATTTTTCAAACCTTTGTTTTAAATAAATTTAAAAGCATGAAAATGATTTAGGCCGTTTTTATTTTCGTTTGAGCTTTCCTGCCAACCTAAAAACTTTTACATCTAGTTAGCCGCTTTTGAGCATTTTTTCCGATTTCATTTGATAGCTCCTCTTTTCATTTCATTTTCACCAAAGCCAAAATTTCCAACTTATCTAATCACACTAGTTTTTTTTTAGTTTCATAAAATATTTTCATGATTTTGATAGGTTATTTTGTGATATTCTTGGGAGAAATGTTTTTGAAAAAAGAATGCTCAAAAGATATGTTTGTTTTTATTTGTCCAATTCAAAAGGAAAATAAAAATATTTATGGCCTTTGTTTTGAAAAAAGAAAAAAATGGAGAAAAGAAGAAAAAAGAAAAATATATATTTTTTAAATGTTATTTTTTGAAACTCTTTGTTTTGGTTTAGTGTGATTTTAAGCCTTCACCTTTATCTTTGAATTCCACTCCTAATCTTATTCCTAAACCAAACTTTTCTATCCTATTTAAGACCTTTTGATTAACGCCTTTTGAATTTTATTTAATAACTAAGAAACGAAGAAAAGTAAATCAGTTTTATTTTTGTATTTAAACTTAGATTTTTGTTAATTGAATTGATATAATTATAATGCTTTGCTTGGATCTAGTAACAACTCAATGCGTTTTTTTCATTTTCGTTACTTTGCTTAAATCTATTTAAAGAATTTCGTCAAAATTTTTGATGATTTATTTTCGTTAAGTAAAGTTTATAAAAGTTTTACCATACCTAAATAATTATTTTAGATTTACGTTTCACCTTTTCCCTACTTAGAATTTCACATAGTACTTGTGTGGGCATAATTAGAACTTTTTGATTTTCCTTTTTATGATTATCTAGTTTTTATATTTTTGCTTGGGGACAAGCAAAGCTTAAGCTTGGGTGAATTTGATAATACGTTTTATAGTCTTAACTATTATCGTATTTTTCTAATTTATAATGTACAAATCTTGTTTTTATGCTTTATTTTTATCTTTATTGTGTTCATTTTATTGTCCCTAACTTTTCCCTCTCTTTTTGCAGATTTTCTAAAAATTGGTCAAAATTGACCTGACACGCCCCCCTTATCACGCCCTCCTCGGGCGTGACCTAGGGCGTGTCACCCTTTCCAGAGGATTCCAAAAGATAGAGGAAAAATACCAGGAAAAACGGTTGTCACGCCCCCCTGATACGCCCTCCCCGGGCGTGTCCCCGGGCGTGATATGGGGAGTGTCGCCGTGTGCCCGAAGCCTGCCGCTGCATTGAATGCCAATTCGTCTCAACACGCCAAACAGTACTATCATGCCCCACATCACGGGCATGATATAGGGCGTGACACCACCTTTTTCGATGACTGATGGATTTCCGACCAATGATTTCGACGCGACGTGCGCGTCACGCCCCCCTACACGGACGTGACCCAGGGCGTGACCACCGACATACAAAAGCAATCATCCTTCTCGCCAGATTCCAGTGCCCGAGGTCAATGCCATACCTATCACGCCCCTTGACACGCGCTCCCTGGGCGTGTTGCCGGGCGTGACCAACCCGTGGATTTTTCCTATAATTTCAGACCCCCCCTGCATTTCAGAGAGATTAGGTGGAGAGGGGAGGTGCTGCCCCTTTGTTTCTTGGTCTTTTTTTGTTCTTCCCTCTCTCTCTTCTTTATTTTGTGTTTTCCCTTAACCCTAGTTTAGTTTTGGCCTTTGTAATAGCTTTTGCATTAGTTTTTTAATTTTATTTGTAGCCTAGTGTTAATGATAGCTTAGTTTTCATTTCTGCAATTGCAATTTCCATTTCAAATAGTGTAAGCCTCTTTAATATTAATAAAAGTGCTCTTTACTTATCCTTGTGTTCTTAATGCTTTACTACTCATCCCCCCTCCTCCACTCCATTATGATTAACTAATCCTCCTTGTACTCGATCTTGATGATCCGAGGTTCGAGCGATTAAGTTATGATGTTTTAAATTACCTTTTCTTTTTATGTTTTAGGCCTTGGATTACTCTTGATTTTTCATGGGTTGGTTGTATATTATCGATATATACTCTCCACCTTTGCTTTAATTCTGGGCTAGTTGAGAGACCGATAGAATGAAGTGAGCATTCAAGAGTAAAGAGAGTTGTACGCATGTCTCGAGAAAGGCAGACGTCCAAATATCTCGGATTGGAGTAAAATCCAATAGTGGGGTTCATCGTGTAAAACGAGCTTTAGGCCTCCGATTTAGACGAGAGTCATTCGGACCTTCCTAAACTCAGTTGGTCATGACTTCGAGAGAAGCGTGTTTAAGCTTTAGTAACCTCCACGGTCAAAGACCTTTACCCTATTAAGTTTAGGTTTATTTTTATCGCATTTCTTAGTTAACTCTTGCCGAGGTGATTCTTGATCAAGTGCTCTTCCATTTCATAGTTTCAACCTTTTATTGTTATTGCTTCTAATATCTCTTTAATTAATTGCGGTAGTACTCTTTCTTGCATTAGCTTTCTTTCCTTTATTACAATTAGTTTCTCAAAACCCTAGTTTTTCCGTCGATAAAATAATAGTCTTCGTGTGAGTAAGTTTACTCAACAGTTCCCGGATTTCAATATGATACTTGTGTCCTCTAGCTATAGTTCTATAGGTATACTTGCCTCATTTGATTGCTAGTTTGGCTGCTTTTATTTTCTTCGAAGACTCGCGACCACCAGATACAGACAAGAGGAAGGCATAGACTATGACCAAAAAAATTCACCTGTTGCAAGGCTTTAAGTAATCAGGATATTCCTATCCTCTACTGCCTACAAAAGGTTCACAGATTATCAAATGGATATAAAGAGTGCATTTCTAAATAGTGAACTCAAAGAAAAGGTCTATGTCGAACAACCACCAGGTTTTATCTCTTCAACTCATCCCTCTTATGTTTTCAAATTGCATAAGGCTCTCTATGGTCTAAAGCAAGCTCCAAGAGCTTGGTATGAAACCTTAGCTAGCTTTCTCTTAGAGCATAAATTTTCTAAAGGCATAGTATATATGACTTTATTTACTAAGCATCATCATGATAAAATCTTGTTAGTGCAAATATATCTAGATAACATTATAATTGGTTCTACTGATTCCAAACTATGCAAAAGGTTCTCTGACCTTATGCATTCATGTTTGAAATGAGTAGCATGGGTGAGCTCTCCTACTTCCTTGGTCTCCAAGTGAAGCAGTCCCCTGATGGCATCTTCATATAACAATCCAAGTATGCTAAAGAGCTGATAAAAGGGTTTGGGATGGCTGATGCTTCAGCTAAGAAAACACTAATGGCTCTAAATGCTGAGGTTGATTCTGATGAACAAGGGAAACCTATTGATCAGAAATTGTATAGGGCCATTGTTGGGTCCCTATTATATCTCATAGTAAGTAGGCCAGATATTATGTTTGTTATTTATCTTTGTGCTAGGTTCCAGGTGAACCCTAAAGAATCTCACCTTATTTTCTTAAAAAGGATTTTAAGATATATAAAGAGTTTCCCTAATTTAGGACTATGGTATCCAACTGAGTCAGAATTTGAGTTAAATGGATACTCATATGCTAACTTTTCTGGATGTAGAGTGGACAGAAAAAGCATATCAGGAACATGCAAGTTCCTTGGTGCTAGACTTGTGTCCTAGTTTTGCAAAAAGCAAACATCTGTTTCTACATCAACAGCAGAAGCTGAGTATATAGCAGCTGGCAGTTATTGTTCACAGATGCTGTGGATTCAAAACCAACTCCTAGATTATGGTTTCAACTTAAATAAAGCAACTCTACTTTGTGACAATACTAGTGCAATTTCTAATGCCCAGAATCCAGAGCATCATATTAGAACTAAGCATATAGATATAAGGCATCATTTCAATAGAGAGTGTGTGGACAAAAAGAAAATTAATCTTGTCTACATCTACACTGATTTTCAAAGAGTAGAGATCTTCACTAAACCCTTGGATGAGAGGAACCATCTGTTCTTTCTAAATCAGATTGGTATGATCAATGAAGAAGCATTAATTTAATTTTTGTCTGTGGTCGAAGAATTTGCCACAGTTCGTCGACCAGAGATCGACGAACTGAGAAAAGTTCTTGAGATAATTCGTCGATGTGAGATCAACGAACTTTCTGTGTGAGTCATTTTCATCGACCAGAGATCGACGATCTGTCTTCAAAAAACTTTCGTCGACCTGATAACGACGAAAAGTCTTCCCTTCTTTAGACTGAGATTGACGAACTCTTTTATCAATAAAATATTTCGTTGACCTCAGATCGAAGAATTTTTCTTATTTCACAGGTCGGAGTTTGTCGCTTCATATTCTAAAAAACCTTATATCTAGGTTTTCTTCGAGCTCCATCCCACGCTTTCTATTTCCCTTGCACTTGGTCTCCCTATTTCCTTTTGTAAGTGATCATGGCGATTCCGGCGAGCACCCTTGAAGCAATGAAGTTCGATACTGGATTTGACATAGACTTTGAGTCATTCCAGCACTCAGATCAAATCTTCTTAGATACTCTGAAATTGTTTGAAGAACAGCAGTTGAAGAATCTTATGACAATAATGATAAGGATTGCTGCAACAGAAATTCGAGAATTTGTTTTCACCTCCTCCACACCAGATGCCGAAACAATGACAGGAACGATATCAGGTAAACAAGTTTCTCTCACCCCCGCTATTTTATCTGAAATATTTGGATTAGTAAATGGAGAAGAAGATTTGGAAATAGACAGTACTGAATATAATGAAATGCTGATTAAGATTGGTCATACTGGAGAAAACCCTAATAAACTGCTGAAGAAATAATTGTCTGCAGATTATAAATTTTTAGCTGATGTGGGTGGCAAGGTACTGCTGGGCAAGCATACTCCCCATGATTATATCACTAGACAGCCGCTCCTGGTGATGTGTGCAGTTGTGAATAGGAAGCCAATGAACTGGGCTAAGATATTATTTGATATGATAAAGAAGAAAAATTGTACGAAAGAAGTGTGTTTTGGAAGGATTCTAGGAATCTTCCTTCACAAAAGGCTAATGAATCCCTGGTCTCCTAGACCATATTCATCAATGCCTCAAAAAGGCTCACAAGTGCATTATTTAGCAGGTGGGAGAGGAATATCCCAAATCCATCAAATGCTTCTTCCTCTTCCAGGGCATCTGAGGATACCAGAGCTATATCAGCTGCTCCCCCACCTCAGAAGATGTCCCATCCATCAGGATTCCATCCCCTCTACCTTCATCTCAAAAACAAACACCTCCTCAAGTTCAAACACCTTCAACAACCATCCACATCCCCTGTAATGCCCCGAAACTCAAAAGAGGGATGGTTAGCGTTTAGAGCTAAGTTTGGATTTTGGTAAGGCTAACATGGCCTGAGATACGGGCGTGTCCAGAGCCGTGTCGTTCTCGGGATTGATGAACTCTGGAGTGGTCGAGTTGTCGAGAGAGGGAACAAGGCTTGGGACACGGGCGTGTCACAAGCCGTGTCCCGCTCGGGTTGTTAGCCGAGTTGTGTCGGGGTAGAGACATGGCCTGAGCCTAGGCATGTTCGGGTCTAACACAGGCATGTAAAAATCGACACGAGCGTGTCGAATACCTGTATTCTCTTAGGGTTGGTGTTGGACTTGTGTCGATGGAGTAACACGCCCAGCTACACGGGCGTGTACTAGATGACATGGGCATGTCAAGCTTGACACGGGCGTGTCGAGAGCCCATATTCTTTTCGGGACGCGATGGTTTTGGCGTCAAATGAGGCACACGGCCTTGGACAGGGGCGTGTCGCAAGCCGTGTTCGGCCTAGGTTTTGGATTTTAAGTGCGAATCATTGCCCTCCATTTCCTTATTTTGGGATCCAACGGCTCAGGGCTGTTCTTGCTGGGATATACCCGGGAATAGGGCTTAGAAACCCCCATTCTATTTGGGTTTTCTCTTTCTAAAATTCTAGAGAGAGGGGAGAGAAAGGAGGAAGAAGGAAGAGAGATCCGGTTGCCAGAGGAGATTTAGAGAGCCAAATCGCAAGCCGAGTCCAGATCTACAGAGGTGAGATCATCGCGGTGCTTTCCATCCGTATAGATTTCCATGGCGCCAAAGAGGAATGTTAGGGTAACGATTCTCTTTTTGAGCATGTGAAGCTCTCCTTCTTTTGCATAAGGAAACCCGCTCTCACGAGTGTGCGGGAAGTGTGCGGTGTTCCTTGGGGTAGATGTGAATAGTCCCCCTTATTTGCAAGTAGAGTCTGAAATTGAGAAACAGACATAGGTATGGTGTGTGAAGCCTACCCGGACAAGGTGGTCTGGATCGGAGATGTTTCATTATGCATGATTAGCCGGAGAAGACTCCGTGCCTTTTATTGTTTTCGTGTTTTCTACGTGGTAGATTGCAACAGGGGATCTTGGGGATTAACTCCAAGGTGCAACCAGAAAACTGGGCGGAAACGCATTTCTGCCAACTTTGTGGCCTGGGAACCATCCTTGAACATAACTGGGTTATGTGCATGTTTGATTGAATTTGGGATCCGGCGAAGCTTGGCCCACGCATTTAACTTAATATTGACTGTGCGGTGTAAGCAAAGGGCATATGGAACCGGACCCGGGCTAAGTGGTTTTATGACAGAGACCTGAAATCAGGGACTGGCCATTGGCATAGTTTTCGAGTCTTAGGATTAGGCCGGAAAGACTAAAATGCTCACGAGTATTGACGTCCAAGGGCAGTAGTGAGACCTTGGTTTTGGCCGGGTTCACCGTGTAAGTGCCCTGAGAGTACGGGGTGTGTGGCTGTGTGTGCCTGCACCTATGGTGTTGTGATTATTCACTATAATGCTTAATATGCTAATAAGTGCAGGGAAGGAGCATCGCCGCCCCGAGTTTGGGGGCGAGATCGTTATAATTTGGTCAGCCTTAGCTGATCGTTACTTCTGTTTGCCACCGTTGCGGTGAATTGTGCTTGCAGGTGCTGCGGAGCCGAGTCGCAAATAGTGGGCCAAAGCCCTTGTTGCTGAGCCGGCCCTTGAAGGCCTTATTTTGTTTACTTGTTTAACTCATATGTGACCGGCCTTCGAGCCTAAGTATGGAAGACATTGTTTTAAATTTAGTGAACTCTTGTAAGTCCATAAGGCCAGAACTTTGTGTACTTTGTAATTCATTCCTGTTTGGGTTCGATAGTGGACATTCATGCTTGTGGCTGGGTTCTTATTTTGGAACTTAATAAATTGCTTCCGCTAGATACTCTGTATAGGACGTTATGATTGGAAGAATGGTTTCAATGAGTAACCCTTCGGTCTATCCGTGGTATATGGCGTCGGGCCCCGGCCGGACCTACTGCTATATACTATGTGACGGATAGGGGTGTTACAATTTGGTATCAGACTATCGGTTTCGGTCAGTCTTAAATGAATTCGTGGACGATCTCACTTTAAGGGGCGGTGAGCACATGTGTGTGCGTCATCATTATAACATGAAAAGAACCCATGAATGTCCACTTAGGAATGAAAATACACATATTTAAGGAACCTACATGTTCCTATAATTGCTTTTTGCAATATTATTCGGTCACTTAATGGTGTTTTGTATGACTATAGGTGACTAGGAGTGGTGTGGGGCCGTCAGAACGTCTAGTTTCTGAGGCAAGTAGCGCACCAAACGATGCGCAGACAACACCTCCTTCTATTGAGACCATACGATTGGTAGTTGAAGTAGTGTTTGTGATGATTAATACATAACTTGCAAGACAGGTGCAGTAGCCTACCCCTGCTATGGAGCAAGTACTGCTCCAAGCGGCGATGCTAAGGAGTGTGGAGGAGGTTGTGGTGGAGCTCGTGATGCCTAGGAGAGCAACGGAGAAATAGCTCAAACATGTTATGGGCTTCCATCCTCCAGTGTTCTCGGGGACGAGAACCCCAACCCAAGCGGAGGATTGGCTCTCAAAAGTTAAGAGAGTCTTTATAGCTACAGAGACGGAGGAGTGGCAGAAGTCGACTATAGCTACTTACTTGTTGGACGGCGATGCAAGGCTGTGGTAAGAAGGTTTAGAACTACACCACTTGGGGGGGAAGACCACTTATAAACGTCTCGATGTAAGAATTCTCGAGACTGTTCTTGGCTCGATACCTCCCCTCGGCGTAGAGGATTGCAATGGAGAACGAGTTTCAGAAACCTGTGCAAGGAGAGAGTAGCGTGGATGTGTACCTCCACGAATTTACACGTTTGGGTTGGTATGCAAGCGCTATATTCGCTTATGAAGAGCGAAAGACAAACTGATTCTATGAAAGTCTTAGGGATGACCTCAGGCTACTGCTCTCGGGGCCGATGACGCATGGCTTCTTGACCCTAGTCAACACGGTCCGGTCTTTGGAGAAAGATATGAAGAATGTGCAGGCGAAGAAAGACTCCAGTGGTAGGAAGTCATAGTTTAAGGTGCCGCTTTCAAAGTCCGGTTTCCGAAGGTGGAATAAGAAGGCTAGGACGTCAGGTCCAGCCCCTTCTTCTAGTGCTTCAGGGGCAACTACTAGCCGAACCCCGGGCACTTGCTTTACTTGTGGAAAGCTGGGGCATTTTGCCCTTGACTGTTGGAGCGGATGTCCAAAGTTCGAGAGGAAGAAGGGAGCAACTTACGAGTAAAAGTGCAAGGCAGTTGAGTCAACAGCATCCCATTATGATCCGACTCAACCAAGAGTCTACAATCTTGGCCAACAGGAGGCCATCAAACAAGCGGATGTGGTGACAGATACTGTTTAAATTTATAGCAACTTAGCTTTAAATATTGTTACCTTGTGTTACCTTTTGATTTGTGATAATCCGGTGAGAGCACTGTTCGATAAGGGAGCTTCGCACTCCTTCTTGTCCGAAGGTTTCATATTACGCATCGAAGTCCCTTCTTCGATGGCGAAGGACAAATTGGACGTGTTGTTGCCGAATGGGTGTTTTATACGCGCAGACAGAGTTTGTACCGTAAAGATTCGTATTGGAATTCAGGAGTTCGACTTGCTAGCGTCGTTACTGCCGCTAGTAGAGTTCGATGTCATTTTTGGTATGGACTGGCTTTCGGAGCAGAAGGCGTAAATAGATTGTAATCGTAAGGAAGTCAAGTTGGGTGCTAACCGGGAGACAATGTTTGTGGGGTTGAAGGGGTCGAGCAAGACCTTAATGTCTGCTCTTTCGTTGGTCAAGGCAGTTCGTTCTGGTGTAGAGCTATTCTTCATGCTAGTGGAGGCTGCGAAGCCTAAGCTCACTTTGGGTAGTTTCCTAGTAGTGTGCAAGTACCCTGATGTGTTCCCGGACAATCTTCCCGGAGACCCACCCCAACGGGAGATGACTTCACGATTGAGATAATGTCAGGTGCCAAACCTGTGTCACGCTCTCCTTATAGGTTGGCATATAAGGAAAGGGCGGAAAAAAGGTTCAACTTGAAGAGTTGTTGGATCAGGGTTATGTGCGTCCAAGTTCGTCTCCTTGGAGCGCACCGGTCCTCTTTGTTAAGAAGATGGATGAAAGTTTGCGGCTCTATATCGATTATAGAGAACTGAACAAGTTAACGGAAAAGAACAAGTACCCGATCCCAAGGATCGATGATCTGTATGATCAGTTAGTCGGGTCGTCAGTGTACTCAAAAATGGATCTTAAGTCCAGTTATTATCAGTTGAGAATAAGGGAAAGTGACATCCCAAAGACAGCGTTCAGCACACAATATGGACATTTCGAGTTTACAGTCATGCCGTTCGGGCTGACTAATGTTCCATCAGTGCTAATGGATATGATGAACAGAACGTTCAGAGAGTACTTAGACCACTTTGTGATCGTCTTTATCGACGATATATTGGTGTACTCGTAGTGTGAAGAGGATCACTTCAAGCATCTGCATTTGGTTTTGGAGACGCTAAGGAGGAACAAACTATACGCAAAGTTCTCCAAATGCGAGTTTTGGTTGCCCTCAGTAGCGTTCCTTGGTCACATAGTCAGTGGAGAAGGGATTGCGGTGGATCCGGCGAAGATAGTTGCAATACGGGAGTGGCTTGTGTTATCTTCGGTAGCAAAAGTCTGGAGTTTTCTGGGGCTTGCCGGCTATTACAGGCGCTTCGTAGAGAACTTCTCACGGATAGTGTTACCTCTCACGACTTTGACAAGGAAAGATCAGAAGTTTGTTTGGACATAGGTGTGTGCGCAAGATTTTGAAGAGTTGAAGGGTCAGTTGACCACAGCGCCAGTGCTAAGTTCTCCGAGTGGGACCGAAGGCTTTGAGATCTACAGCGATGCTAAAGGCAGTGGTTTGGGATGCGTACTGCTGTAGCATGGAAGTGTCATAGCCAATGGCTTGCGTTAGCTGAATATTCTGAGAGACATTATCCAGTCGACGACTTGGAGTTGGCGGCCGTGATTTTTGCTCTGAAGTTGTGGATGCATTATTTTTATGGCGTAAAGGTCGATATCTATACCGACCACAAGAGCTTGAAATACCTGTTGGACCAAATGGATCTGAATATGAGGCAGTGGAGATGGATGGAGTTCCTGGGGGACTATACATTCAAAATTCATTATGTGTCCGGGAAAGGCATTGCAGTTGCGGATGCATTGAGTTGCAGGGCTCCCATGCAAGCAAACTGGTTGTCGGTTCATGATGAATGGTTGATTCGGGAGTTGGAGGCGTTAGATATCTCCTGTGTGGACAAGAAGACTAGCGCCGAAGCGTTATTAAACTGGACGAAAGTTTAGTATGACCTGGCTGATCGAATTCGGCATGCTTTGGAGCTGGATAGCGACATGAAGCAAATCATGTATGTGGCTTCGGATGGGTCAAATTCCCAATTTACGGTTGTAGATGGACTACTAAGGAAGGACAGTCGTCTGTGCGTCCCAAATGTGGGTAATTATTCGGGTGGAGTTGATGTACGAGGCTCATCATACAGTACATGATTCACCCAGGAAGCACGAAGATGTACCGAGATTTGAAGAAGTTGTTCTGGTGGCCAGGACTCAAGAAGGATATGGCACAATATGCAGCAAAGTGTCAGACTTGTGCCTTAGTGAAGGCAGAGTGCTAGAAGCCAGGGGAGTTATTGAAGTCTTTCCCTATTATGGAGTGGAAGTTCGACGATATCTCAATGTACTTTGTGCATGGATTGCCAAGGTCGCAGAAGGGAAAGGACGCCATCTGGGTGATCGTAGATCGGTTGACAAAAGTGTCGCATTTCATTCCGAATAGGAAGGATGATTCGGTGGAGAAACTAGCAAAGCTTTATGTGGATAACATTGTTAGACTGCACGGTGTGCCCAGCAGCATCGTGAGTGATATAGATGGGTGGTTTACGTCCAATGACTGGAAGTTGGTGCGGCAAATGTTGGGAACCAAGTTGAGGTTCAGCATAGCCTTTCATCCCCAGACGGATGGTCAAACCGAGAGGGTATTGATGGAAGACATGCTTTGCATGTGCGTCCTGGATTTCGGGAAGCAGTGAGAAGATCATCTTTATTTGGTGGAGTTTGCGTACAACAACAGCTACCAAGCAAGCATACAAATGATGCCCTTCGAAGCCCTATATGGTAGAAGATGTCGCACGCCATTGTCGTGGTTTGAAATGGGTGAGGCGAGGTTGTACAAAAAGAAAGAGGTGGAAAGCGCCACTTCATTGGTATGAACCATTCGAGAGCATTTGTTGATCAGTCAGGATAGGCAAGCTAAATACTATAATGCCAAGCATCGGAACGTGGAGTTCACTGTTGGCGACTGGGTGTATTTGAAGATAAAGCCGTTCAAGGGTGTTTCATGGGTACGACGCTTGAAGAAGCTGAGCCCGAGGTATCTTGGACCATTTGAGTCCCTAGAGCGGATTGGTTAAGTGGCTTATCATCTAAAGCTATCAGTGGAGTTGAGTGGTCTATACGATGTATTCCACATATTAGCATTGCAGAAGGTGATGCAAGAGCCTTCACAGGTGATCGCGGTTGATCAAGTATAGGTGGACGAAGGGTTGACGACAAGGGTCAAGCCCATTCGTATTGAGGACTCTGAAGTCAAGCAACTTCATAACAAGGAGATCAGGATGGTCAAGGTCTGTTGGGACAATTGTGATCGGGAGGAGCTCTCATGGGAGCGGGAGCATACCATGCTTGAGAAGTACCCAGATGTATTCCAATCAAGTACCGCCTTTTGTTTTGTGTATCTTTTCCTTTCAGTAATTTCGTGAATTAAATTCTTTTAAGAGGGAGAGAGTTGTAACGCCCCAAAACTCTAAAGAGGGACGGTTAGCGTTTAGAGCTAAGTTTGGATTTTAGTATGGCTAACATGGCCTTAGACACGGGCGTGTCATGAGCTGTGTCGTTCTCGGGATCGACAAACTCTGGAGTGGTCGAGTTATCGAGAGAGGGAACATGGCTTAAGACACGGGCGTGTCACAAACTGTGTCCCGCTCGAGTTGTTAGCTGAGTTGTGTCGGGGGATAGACATAGTCTGAGCCCAGGCATGTTCGGGTCCGACACGGGCTTGTCAAATTCGACACGGGCATGTTGAATACCCGTATTCTCCTCGGGTTGGTGCTGGACCTTTGTCGATGGAGTAATACGCCCAGCTACACGGGCGTGTACTGGATGACACGGGCGTGTCAAGCTTGACACGGGTGTGTCAAGAGCCCGTGTTCTTTTCGGGATGCGACGGTTTCTACATCGAATGAGGCACACGGCCTTGGACACGGGCGTGTCGCAAGCCGTGTTAGGCCCAGGTTTTGGATTTTAAGTGTGAATCGTTGCCATTCATTTCCTTATTTTTGGATCCAATGACTCAGGGCTATTCTTGCTGGGATATACCCGGAAATAGGGCTTAGAAACCCTCATTTTATTTTGGTTTTCTCTTTCTAAAACTCTAGAGAGAAGGGAGAGCAAGGAGGGAGAAGGAAGAGAGATTCGGTCACCGGAGGAGATTCGGAGCGCCAAATCGCAAGCCGAGTCCAGATCTACGGAGGCGAGATCATCGCGGTACTTTCCATCCGTATAAATTTCCATGGCGCCAAACAGGAATGCTAGGGTAACGATTCTCTTCTTGAGCATGTGAAGCTCTTCTTCTTTTGCATAAGGAAACCCGCATCCTTGAGTGTGCGGGGAGTGTGCGGTGTTCCTTAGGCTAGATGTGAATTGTCCCCCTTATTTCCATGTAGATTCCCAAATCAAGAAACGAATATAGGCATGGTGTGAGAAGCCTACCCGGACAAGGTGGTCTGGATCGGTGATGTTTCATTATGCATGATTAGCCGGAGAAGACTCTGTGCCTTTGGGTTTTTTCGGGTTTTCTACGTGGTAGATTTCAACAGGGAATCTTTGGGATTAACTCCAAGGTGCACCCGGAAAACTGGGCGGAAATGCATTTCTGCCAACTTGGTGGTCTGGGAGCCATCCTTGAACATAATTGGGTTATGTGTACGTTTGATCGAATTTGGGATCCGGCGAAGCTTGGCCCGCGCATTTGACTTAAGATTGACAGTGCAGTGTGAGCAATGGGCTTGTGGAACTGGACCCAGTCTATGTGGTTTGATGACAAAGACCTAAAATAAGGGACTGGATAATGGCATAGTTATGCAAGTCTTAGGCTTAGGCAAGAAAGACTAAAATGCTCACGAGTATTATCGTCCAAGGGGCGGCGGTGAGATCGTGGTTTTGACCGGATTCACCGTGTAAGTGCCCTGAGAGAACGGGGTGTGCGGCTGTGTGTGCCTACACATGTGGTGTTATGATTATTCACTATAATGCTTATTATGTTAATAAGTGTAGGGAAGGAGCATCACCGCCCCGAGTTTGGGGGCGGGATCGTTATAATTTTGTCAGCTTTAGCTGACTGTTACCTTTGTTTGCCACCGTTGCAGTGAATTGTGCTTGTAGGTGCTGTGGAGCCGAGTGGCAAATTGCGGGCCAAAGCCCTTGTTGATGAGACGGCCCTTGAAGGCCTTGTTTTGTTTACTTGTTTAACTCATGTGTGACCAGCCTGCGAGCCGAAGTATGAAAGACACTGTTTTAAATTTAGTGAACTCTTGTAAGGCCATAAGGCTGGTACTTTGTGTACTTTGTAATTCATTCCTATTTGGGTTCGATAGTGGACATTCATGCTTGTGGCTGGGTTCTTATTTTGCAACTTAATAAATTACTTCCGCTAGATGCTCTGTGTAGGTTGTTACGATTGGAAGAATGGTTTCAATGAGTAACCCTTCGGTTTGTCCTTGGTATATGGCATCGGGCCCCATCCGGACAGTGTTATATGTTATATGACGGATAGGGGTGTTACATATCCAGCTCATACACCAACACCTCCTACTTTCCCTGTCCAACAACCAACACCACTTCAATCACCTGAACACCAACTAACTCTACCCCAATCTCCAGTGCATGCAACTCCACCCCATACTCCAGAGCATGTCACTCCACCTCAATCCCCTCTTCCTCAATATCTAGATGACATCCCCCTCCACAATATCTCATCCATACCTTCTTTTCATCTACTATCATCCCCTCTTAATTCCCCATCATCCCATGATGAGCCTATGCAAGACATCAATCCTTCTATATCAACTCAGACACCCTCTGAGTTCATATAAATGGATTCTCCTTCCATTCCCTCTCTTCTGCAAATCATCACTCCACTACTCAAACAACACATTGCAGAGGCCATTAAACCATTTGCTGAATCTATCTCAATCCTCTCTGCTCTTCTGTTTACTGCCCCTACTATTCCTTCTTCTGGGGGCTTGGCTTCAGGACCCTCTGAAGCTAGGTAGGGGGAGATATCCTGTGAAGAAGCTCCAGTGTCTCTTCCAGCAGTAGCAGCAGAAGAAGCAACAGTTTTGCAGATTATTGAGTTCCCAGCAACAGATGTACAGATGATTACAGAGGCTGAATCAGTTGATTTTGATATGTTGAGTGCAGATGAGCAAGTTGCTCTTCCAGCAATTTTGAATGTTTGTGATTGTTTTGTCAATCCCACAGTAGATTTATTTGGGTTTTTAAAGTCTAATTTTTCATATATTTATTTTCTTCCAAAAGCTTTCCAAGAGCAATCCATAGCTATAGTTTGTTACACTGCACCAATAAGTCCTGAAGTTGTTAATCAACTGAAGGAAAGTTTTGCTATTAAAATGATTGTGGAACCATTAGTACCAACCTATATTATGGATGATAGCCCAATCCCTAATTTGGATGATTTGATTTCTCAAGATGTGGCACAAGAACTTGGACTTATTCAGAATGATCCTGATTTGGATGAATTTCTGTTGGCTGACAAAGATGTAGAAGATTATTAGATGGTCACTGAGAATATTGCTCCACCTGAAGATCTTGAACCTCAGGCACTTCCTCAAGCTGAGAAGCAGATTTCAGAGGAAACCTTGAAAGAAATAGATGCAATGTATCACAATCCTTAAGGATCTTCTGAAGATGACATTGATGAAGAAGATCATGATGAATCTGATGATCCCAAGGCCAGAAAGAAAGTTGCTAAGAAGAGAAAAGTTGTTACAAAGTCTGCTCCTAAGCCAAATCCAACCAATGATACTCCATACTATATCTTGCAAAAGATTACTCCATACCAAGGGATGCCACAGTGGATGTGGCTATCTAAAAATGAGCAGCAATAAAGAAAGAAGAGAAGGAGGTACAGGTCTCCTCCTAAGCAATTTAGGAAAGACCCTCCTCCTCCTCCTCCATCTTTTGGGGCCTCTGGAAATGTATCTCAAAGATCTGCACCAGTCACTAAAACCTATCAGAGACATTCAAAGCCAGGCAGTCAGCAGCAGTCATCTCAAACCAAACCTCCTCCAGCTACATATAAGAGAAGTACTTCAGACTCCTTTGATGATTCATAGAAGGACTCAAGTCCTAAAAGGCCAGCATCTCCAATAATACCATTTGTAGATCCAGAGCAGGAGACAACAACTAAAATGGCAAGATTTCAGGAACTGATAGGACTTTCTCAAATCAACAAAGCCAAAGCTGAAGGAAAGGATCCCTCCCAATTTTCCACTATGTCTTCATACAGGAAAGAAGAACTTAAGAGGTATTCCAAGGCTAACAATTTTTTTAATGTTGATGACTATATGAGTTTGTATCCAAAAGCTTTAGTTCCAAGAGCCACATCTATCAATATAATTGGTGCATCAGATATGGCAACGTCAAAGAGACAAGCTACCAATCCTAATAGATAAATCTTTTTCAGACAGCCTTCTGAGAAGCCTGAGAAAGAAAAGCCTAAGCAGAATAAGTGATTTTTGATTATGTTTTATTCTTATTTTTGAACTCTGTGTGTCTAATCATGAAGCACTTATTTGTAAATATCTGCTGAATGTTTTTATTTCTGCTAGATATATGTTTCTCTGCTTTATGATTGTTTCTTTTATTTATTTTAGTGACCTCATTCAAATACGGGGAGATTGTTGGATCTCTAGTTTGGATTTGGTCTAGGTTCACTAATTAGGCTTAGTTTGACCCATATTGTATAGCCAGGGTCAAGTCTGTGAGTTCTAGAGTATAGGCTAATATTTAGGTTCAACCTTCATGGACCAGCCAGCAGAGGACCTCAGTAGATTCAAAACTTAGAAGATTCAGAGATCAAAATTATCAATTAGAAATTCTTCGAACTCAGCTCGACAATCGTCGATCTCAAATCGACGAACTCAAAAACCCTTCTTTTAGTTGAGCTCGGTGATATTCGAGCTCAGGTCGACGATCTCTTCAGTCAGACAGATTCTTAGCTCGACGAACTCAGAACACAGAATTGGCAAGTTATTCTCAGTATGCAGTTCGCAGAGCTCAGGTCGACGAACAGGAATTCTCAGGTCAACGAACTTGGAACTCCAGTCGACGAATTCTGTTCTGAGGTCGGCGATTTTTGTCCCGAGCCAGAGAGAGAAGTTTTCCTTACTTTTGTCCCTTACATTCTATATTATTTAGCAGTAAAATTCCTGAGTAATTAATGCTCATATTCCCTTGAATATAGCCGTTATTGACAGCTTTAATTATGGTCTTCATCAGGTTAATTACTTGCTTATTTTAACGGGACAGTTGGGGAAACTCATTTAAGTCAATATTTCAGTCATTTGTTTCTCCAAGGCAGTCAGCAATTAATGCCAGCAATTCAAATTTCAAAGGAGAAATTAATGACTGTAGAATATAAAAGAGATTTTCTCTTTTCAGTCATATAGACACTTAGACAGACATTAGAAGAGAATATACAGCACACAAGAATATACAGAGATATACTGAACATTCAGAACTTTCTCCCAGTACAAAAAACATTCTGTTTTCTTCCTTGTCCATTTTGAAGACTGAAGAAGAACATCCATCACTATCAAGTGTGTTCTTCAACCTTCTCCTCCAGGATCATTCAAGGACAGTACATTCTGAATCAGTCAGAAAGTTCCAGGATTATTTTCAGACAAGGCTGAAGACCTACACCCTGAACAAGGCTCAAACTTTCTGAACAATCTCAACATCTCAGAAGGAGTTTTGACAATAGCAAATCCACTAGTCTTCTCTGTTGTATAGAGAAAAGAGAAGACATCATCACCTCCTCTCACCTCCTGTATAAAGGTTTATTAACTCCCTTCAAAAGTTTATTCTTCGTTTTTGGGCACCTGATCTAAATCCTAATGGGTTGTGAGATCTCCAAGAAAATAGATCTTGTGGTGGTAGTCACTTGATCAAAAACCCGATAGTGGATTCCTATCAGGGAGGTAGAAGAGTGAATGTACCCAGGTTAGGGAACTACTATAAAATTCTTAAGTTGTCTGTATGTGTTCATTTTCTTTTCGTTCTTGCTGTGCTATGATAGATAGATTAGTTTAACCTAGTTTTTATATCCTTCTATATTATTAGTATCACCTATATTTACTCTGATATAAATCTTAAAAACAGCCAAAGTTTTAATTACTCTATTCACCCCCCCCCCCCCACCTCTAGAGTAAATCAGGTCTAACCCCCATCTTTCATACATACTAAAAACCTACTCACCCCCTAGGTGGTTTTGTTATCTTTGAAAATAAATACTTTCAAGTGGTATCAGAGGGAGGTTGCTCAAGAAAGACTTAATAATGTGAGTATATCTCCAAGAGTAGCAGTCAAATTATACTTATGGGTTCAGGAGAGAATAATAAGGAGCTTGGTTCCGTGAAGCTTCCTATCTGTAGAAAGGAAGGCTTTGGAATTTGGAAGGAGAGGGTCAAACTCTTCATGGAGGCATCTGACCCAAGGATCTTTGTCACTGTCAAAGAGGGACCTTTCGTCCATATGAAAGTGTCAGCTCTGGATGCAACTGTCCTGACACTAAAGACATACTTAGAAATGACTAAGGAATAGGTCTTTCTTGCCACCCTAAACAAGAGGGCACAAAACATTATTGTTAGTGTCATTGATGACTGCACCTTTTAGAATCTGGTGCACTGTAAGAGAGCCAAAGAATTGTGGGATACTTTGGTAGTCTATATGGACGGTACAAAATATGTCAGAGATGACAGGAAGTCCATGCTCAATCAAGAGTATGAGGCTTTCAGGTAGTCAAAAGAAGAGAGCATAGCCAACTGCTATGAAAGATTATTTAGAATAGTTAATGAGCTAAGGACCTATGGTCGGGTATTCAATAATTATGAGCTTAATGATAAGTTCCTAAAGTCTCTAACTAGAGACTGGGACACCAAGATTTGTGTCATCATGAAAAGTGAGGGGATAGATCTGACTAAATCTAGAGGGGGGGGGGTGAATAGAGTATTTTAAAAACTTGATTAGTTTTTATAGAGTAATTAAAATAAGTGATATTAAAGTATATAGAAAGTAGCAAAAACAAAAATATCACAGCACAACAAAACAAGAAATAGAGCAACCAGACAAGACAAGGAAATTATAGTTGTTTCCCAAAACTGGGTACATCCACTCTACTACCACCCTAGTAGGAATCCACTAATAGGTTTTTGATCAGGTGCCCTACCACCACAGGTTTTTGCTCAGGTTCCCTGTCACCACAAGATCTATTTCAAGGGAGATCTCACAACCCTTTAGGCTTTTGATCAAGTGCCCAAAAACCAACACAAGTCTTTTGTTAAGGAGACTTGACAACTCGGTGATAACTTTTGAAGGGAGTTAAAAACCCTTTTTACAGTGAGGTAAAGAAAGTGATGGTGACTTCTCTTTCTCAAACAAATTGAGAATACAAGTGTATTGTTGTTGTCAAAGCTCCCCCTGAGATGTTGAATGGTTCAAGAAGATGAGAGCTTTGCTCAGGGTGTAGGCCTTGAAGTTGGCTTGTTGATCTTTAGGAACTTCTTAGAGTGGTATTGATGAGTTATCCCTTTGAAGCCTGAAGGAGAAACTGAAGAAGGCTAAAGATCTGTGTGTGATGTTCTTCTTCAATTTCCTGTAAGAATGATAGCAGTGCTTTCTCTAAAAAACTTTTTATCATTTGTTGTGTAAAGATCTCTTATTGTGCTTCTTTTGAAAAAGATCTTTTATATTCTAAGAGGATTTTCAGCCTTTGAATTTTGAATAATATCTTTGATTTACTGCTCTAAATATAGGGGTTGAAACGGCTAGAAATTGTCTTTAATGTATTTCCTCAACTATCCCAGTAAATAAGTCAAGTAATTAACTCTATGAAATTCATATTCAATGCTGTCTTGGAATAGCTATATTCATGAGAATATAAGAATTAATTATTTAGAGAATTACTGCCTAAGAATAAAAGAATTGAAGTCAAAATGAGAGAGAATACGTCAAACTGATACTAACAGACTTAGTCGAACTCAGAACAGATTTCGTCGACCTGAACTCCAAGTTCATCGAGCTGAGAAATCTCCTTCGTCGAGCTGAGATCAGAGATAATTGATCTGGAAAGTATCTGACAATGATGAGCTCCAAGTTCGTCGACTTGAGATAGACTTTCGTCGACCAATGAAACTCAGTAGAGGAGGGAATTCATTGACCTGAGCTCGGATATCGTCGAGCTCAACTCAGAGTTAAAACTCTGAGTTCGTCGATCAGTAATCGATGATTGTCGAGCTGAGTTCGAAGAACTTCGAACTAATTCTATGAAATCTATAAAAACTGCATTTCTTCTAAGTCTGAGTCTCTGGAGTCTTTTGAAGGCTTGAACATAAGAGTCTAACCTAATCAGATTGACCTAACCTTAGAACTAAATAAATTTACCCTAAACTATACATAATGGGTCAACAATCCTAATTAGTGAACCTAGCCCAAATCCAAAGAAGGGTTCAAATAATCTCCCCCTATTTGGGTGAGGTCACTAACCAACAAAAAAGAAAAGCATAAAAACACAAAGCAATATAAATATCTGACAGAATTTATACTATTCAGCAGATATGATATGGCTCAGTTCATTACACAAATGAATCACAGAGAAATAAATGTTCAAGGTTTGTCAGAGGGAGGAGCAGATGATGATTTAGCAAACAAAATTATCCTGTGAGGATTCTCTGCTTCCTTTTGAGACATTTTCATATCTTGAACTCCAAGAAGTGTAACAGATGAAGCTTTGGGAACTACAACTTCGGGATGTACCTGCATATATTAATTGGGATCAAATAAATTTTTGTCTACCTGGAATTGATCAAATTCTTTTTATCTTTAGTTAGACATTGTAAAGAATTTGTATGGATCTGATCCTTCTGCTCTGGCTTTGTTCATATGAGATAAACCAATCAGCTCTTGAAATCTGGCCATTTTGAAATTTGGATCTAACTCAGGTTCATAAGATGAAGAGAGAGGTCTCTCTAAATCAATTTTTGGAGCATCCTGAGAAGACTTTTGAGGATTTATAAATAAAATAGATTGCTGGTTAAAATTTGTTGGAGGAAGAGACTGTTGAGATTGTCCTGAGTAATAGGACCTTAAAGGTATGTATTGACTGTACTTCCCAGCAGGTCTAGAAGGCTAATGGGAGGCTACCATTGGAGTCTGAGAGCTGCTAGAGGTTTGCTTTTGAGTCTTAGCAACACTTCCTGATGCACCTAAAGTAGGAGGAGGATGAGGAGGAGGAGGTCCTCTCCTGGACTACCTTGGTGGGGAGCTATACCTTTTCCTCTTCTTTCTTTCTTTGAGATCATTCTTAGAATACCAAATCCATTGAGGCATTCCTGGATACAGAGTAATATTATTCAAAATATAATAGGGAGTATTTTAAGATGGGTTTGGCTTGGGAACAGCCTTTGGAGGAGCCTTTCTCTTCTTGAGCTTTCTCTCTCTGGAATAAGGATCATCTGAATCATCATCATCTTCTTCATCATCATCATCAGATAATTCAATAGGATTATCATATAAATCATCAATTTCTTTTAGAGCTTCTTTAGAAATGAGCTTCTTCACTGGAGGCTCAGAAGATATATTGGGAATTGGAATGACATCTGTTGGAACTAAATCTGTTGGCTTTTCTGGAGAATCTTTCATGTCTACAAACATAATGTCATCCATGTCTGGCATAGGACTTTAATCCCAAACATCCATAATAGGGGAGTTAGCTATAGGCTCAATGGATTCAAGAGAAGAAACTTGCTCTGCAGATTCTGTAACAACTGAGGGATCTATAGACAGGGAACTATAAAACTTGCCTTGAGTTGCTTCACAACTTCAGGACTTTTGGGAGCAGTATAACATACAATAGCCTTATACTACTGAACATCAAAACTTGGTAAAGCATTTCTGTAAACTAAATTAAAAGAATCAAGTAAAGAGTCTAAGTCAACTGTGGGATTTATAATGAGATCACCAGCAGTGCTTATTTCTTCATCTACATAATAAGCCATTTCATTACAGGAATCATCAATAATATCTGTTATTTCAGTTGGAATGTCTGCCTCTGGGGATGTTGTTGCTGCTGCTGCTGAGGAGGAACTTTAACTTCTTCCATGAACATCTCCCCCTACCTGGTTTTAGAAGGTCCTAAATCCAAGCCCACAGAAGAAGGGACAGAGTTGAGAGCAGCAACTCTAGGAGAGAAAGAAGTGATGGAGGCAGAAAGAGGAGCAATAGCATTTTCTATTAATTGCTCTAGAGTTGGAGAGATTAAGTTAAGAAGATCTTTTATAATATCAATGAAATTTAAATATAAAGGTTCAGGAGCAGAGGGAGTGTAAGAGGTGTGATGGACACAATTGGAACATACAAAAAAATCATGTGGAAAGTCTGTATGAGAATATTCAGGGAATATGGAAGTAGGGTTAGAAGGAATGGTAGTATAGGTGGTTGGAATTGTGGTAGTAGGAATTGTTGTGGTAGGAGTTTTTGTGGTTGTTTCCTGAATGGGTGATTGACTTGGGGAATGGTGGATTTGAGAGTTTTGTGGAGATGGTTGAGGAGACAGTAAGTTGAAGTTAGGATGTGATGAAGTGGATGGAATAACATTCAAATGAGTTTGAGTTGGAAATAGAGGAGGAATGAAATCAGTCATAATTTCATCCTTATATGAAGTTGGAATATCCTCAGGGATGATGACTGTTGATTGTGGAGGTGATGGTGGTGGAAGAGGTGAAGTAGAAGGGATAATTAAAGATGGTTGTGGTTGTTGAGGAGGTGAAGGAATTCTGATGGAAGGGATAAGATCTTCTGGTGGTGGAGGAGTGGCTATAATTGCCCTGGTGTCCTCAGAAGACCTGGAAGAGGAGGAAGCCCTGGATAGCTTAGGGATGGTCCTCTCCCATCACCCAAATAAGGCATAAGTTAGCCTCTTGGAAGCATTAATGAATATGGTCTGGGAGACCAAAAATTCAGGTTCCTTGGTCTAGAGGAAAATTCCTAAGATCCTCCCAAAACATACTTCTTTCTTGGAATTCTTCTTCTTAATCAAGTCAAACAACAACTTACCCCAATTTACAGCTTTGTTATTAACCAGTGCACACATCACCAAGAATTGTTGCCTGGTTATATAGTCATGGGATGTGTGCTTGCCTAGCAACACCTTCCCAACAACATCAGCAAGAAATTTATACTCTGTAGATAAATTCTTTTTCAATAATTTATCAGGGTTTCCCTCAGAGTGACCCATCTTAATCAGCATAGACTGATACTCTGAACTGTCTATTTCTATGTCTTTTTCTCCATTTACCAAACCAAAAATTCCAGATAAAATAGCAGGGGTTAGGATAACCTGATTGCCTGCGATGGTACCAGTCATAGTATCTGCATTTGGAGAAGTTGAAGTATAAACCCATTCCCTTATCTCATTCCCTGGCAGTTTAATCCTTGTGGTCATGATTTTCTTCAGTTGTTATTCTTCAAATAGCTGCAAAATGTCCATGAAAATCTGATCCAAATGACGGAAAGAATCGAAGTCGATATCGAATCCAGTGTCGTACTTCATGCTGGAGAGGGAAATCGCCGGAATCGCCATTATTTTCCAGCAAAATGAGAGAGAGATCAAGTGCAAGAGAAATAGAAAGTGCGGGATGGAGATCGAAGAAAACCTAGTTATAAAGGTTTCCAGAATATGAAGCGCCTGACTCCATCCTGCGAAAAAGAAAACAAATCTTTGTTCTCCGATCGACGAAAAATTTCATGAAGAAACGATATCGTCGATCTCAGTTTGAAAAGGGGAAAACATTTCATCGTTCTCAGGTTGATGAAAATTTTCTGAAGCAAGAAATGATATCTTCATTCTCAGGGCGACAAAAAATTTCATGAAGAAAACAATGTTAATTTTCTTTTTGTCCATACAATCTCTAATGAAATGATGCATTACTTCTATATGATTTGTTCTACTATGATGCACTGGATTTTGTGCAATAGAAATTGCACTGGTACTATCACAAAATATAGTTGAATTATTTAGATTGTAACCATAATCCATGAGTTGGTTTTGAATCCACAATATTTGTGAACAACAACTGCCAACTGCAATGTATTCAACTTCTGCAATTGAGGTGGACACAGATGTTTGTTTCTTACAAAACCAAGATACAAGCCTATCACCAAGGAACTGGCATGGTCCTGATGTGCTTTTCCTTTTTACTCTACATCCAGCAAAGTCAGCATCTGAGAATCCAGTTAATTCAAATTCTGACTCAGTTGGATAAAAGAGTCCTGGATTTGGACAACCCTTTATATATCTCAAAATTCTTTATAAGAAAATAAGGTGAGATTCTTTAGGGTTCACTTGGAACCTAGCACAAAGACATGGAGCAAAACTTATGACTGGCCTACTGGCTATGAGATACAATAAGGACCCAACAATAGCCCTATATGTTTTCTGATCAACTGGCTTCCATGTTCATCAGAATCTATCACAGCATTGGAAGTCATGGGTGTTTTCTTGGCTGAGGCATCAGTCATCCCAAATCTTTTAACTAATTCCTTAGCATATTTGGATTGAGAGATGAAAATGCCATTAGGGGATTGCTTTACTTGGACACCAAGGAAGTAAGAAAGCTCACTCATGCTACTCATTTCAAACTTAGAATGCATCAGGTCAGAAAACCTTTTGCAAATCTTGGAATTAGTAGAACCAAAAATGATGTCATCTACATATATTTGTACTAACAATATGTTATTATTATGTTGCCTAGAAAACAAACTTCTATCTATAATGTAACGCCCCAAAATATGGAAATGACCTGGTAGCATCTTAAGGCCAATTTGGGGCCGAATAAGGGTCACACGGCCTTGGACACGGGCATGTCCATGGTCGTGTCCTGCTATGAGTTGGACGATTTTCCGCATGGTCGATGAAATGCAGGAGACGATCATTGGAGGTCGAGAACATGGCCTGAGACACGGGCGTATCCAGGGTCGTGTCCTGCTCGGGCTATTTGTCGGGCTGTGTCAAGTAAGTTACACGACCTGCGACATGGGCGTATCGCATGGCGTGTCTAGAACATGGCATGTGACATGGGCATGTCACATGGCTGTATCCTGTTCGAGATACGATGGTTTCAGCGTGGATTGGGGTACACAGCTCATGACACGGGCGTGTCCATGGTTGACATGGGCGTGTACCAAGCCGTGTCAGAGGTCGTGTCCTGTTCTATATTTCCTGATTTACAGCGAGTGTGGAACACGGCCTTGGATACGGGCATGTCACAAGCAATGTTCGGCCCATGAAATTGATTTTAAGTGCGAATCGTGGCCGTTTGTTTCCTTCTCTTGGGATCCAAGGTCCCAGGCTAATCCTTGCCGAGTTAAAACCTCGAATAGGGTTTGAAACCCGCATTCCACTTTGAGTTTTCTCTTTCTAAAAGCTTTAGAGAGAGAGGAGAGCAAGGAAGAAGGATAAGGAGAGATCCGGTCGCCGGCGGATCTTCGGAGCCCGAAATCGCAAGCCGAGTCCAGATCTACAGAGGTAAGGCCATTGTGGTGCTTTTCATCCATCTAGATCTTCATGGCGCCAAAGAGAACCATAAGGGTAATGATTCTCTTCTTGGACATGTGAAGTCCTCTTTCCTTTTTGCATAGGAAGCTCGCTCTCGTGAGTATGCGGTGAGTGCGAGGTATTCCTTCGGGTAGACATGAATAGTCCCCGGTTTTTTCATGTAGAGTCCGGAATTGAAGTACATACATAGGCAAGGTGTGTGAAGCCTACCCAAACAAGTTGGTATGGATCGGTGATGTTTCATTATGCATGAATAGTCGGAGAAGAATCCGTACTGATGGTTGTTTTCGGGTTTACTACGTTGTAGATTGCAGCAGGGAGACTATGGGACTTACTCCAAGGTGCATTTGGAAAACTGGGCAGAAGTGTGTTTCTGCCATCTCTGTGGCCTGGGAGCCAACTTGCACATAACTGGGTTATGTAAAATTTGTGTGATCGATTTGGGACTCAGAGAAGCTTGACCCGCGCCTATGGCTTAAATTGATGTGGCAGTGTGAGCAACGGGTTAGGCGGAACTGTACCTGCTCTATGTGGTTCGGTTAAAGCGGCCTAAGGTACGTGGTACTTACCATTGGCATAGATGGATGGTCTTAGGCTTAGGCTGGAAAGACTATAATTCTCCCGAGATTTACCGTCCTGGCGGTAGTTGTGAGACCATGGATTTTACCGGGTTCACCGAGAATGTGCCCTGAGAGTATGGGGTGTGTGGTCGTCCGTGCCTACACCTGTGGTGTATTGTGCTAATACTGTACTTACATTTTAATCATTGGATTATACTAATGTTATGCAGGGAAGGAGCACCGCCGCCCCGATTTAGGGGCGGGGTCGTTATAATTTCGTCAGCCTTAGCTGACCGTTGCTTTTGTTTGCCACTGTTGCGGTGGATTGTTACTTGCAGGTGCTGCGGAGCCTAGTGGCAAATAGTGGGCTGAAGTCCTTGTTGCTGAGCCGGCCTTCGAAGGCCTTTGCGAATGTTTACTTTTATTCTCATGTGTTACCGGCCTGCGTGATAATGTTTGGAAGACACTATTTTCTTAAAGTAAACTCATGTAAGGACATAAGGCCAAGTTCTTTGTGTATTTGTATGCTCATTCCTATTTTGGGTATTTTAGTTGGCATTCATGTTGTGGCTTGGGTTCTTTTCTTTGCAACATTTAAAATGCTTTTGCTAGAATATACTCTGCATAGGACAAGTGTTGTTGGGAGGATGGTTTCATTTAGTAACCCTTCAGTCTGTCTGCGGTATATGGCATCGGGCCCCAGCCGGACCTACTGTTATATGTTGTGTGAAGGATAGGGGTGTTACAATTTGGTATCAGACTACCGGTTTCGGTCATGCTTATTGGAATATGTGGACGAATTCTTTTAAGGGCTGGTTAGCACATGTATGTGCATCATTGTTATAACATAAAAAGAACCCATGAATGTCCACTTTGGAATGAAAATACACATGTTTTAGAAACTTGCGTGTTCATATAATTGATTTTTGCAATATTGTTCGGTCTTTTAATGGTGTTTTGTACGTCTATAGGTGACCAGGAGTGGTGCAGTGCCTTCAGAAAACCCGTATTCTGAGGCAAGTAGCGCACCGATTGATGTGCCTATAACCCCTCCTTCGATAGAAACCATAAGATTGGTGGCTGAAGCGGTGTTCGCTATGATAACTGCTCAGCCTGCAAGGCAAGTACAGTAGCCTTCCCCTACAGTGGAGCAGGTACCACTTCAAGCGACAGAACCGAGAAGGGTTGAACAAGTGATGGTGGAGCCGATGATACCTAGAAGAGAGACTTAAAAGCAGCTCAAACACGTTATGGTCTTTAATCCTCCGGTGTTCTCGAGGACTGGAACTCCATCTAGAGCTGAGGATTGGCTCTCCCGAGTAAAGAGAGTCTTGACGGCTATGGAAATGGAGGAGTTTCAAAAGACCACCATAGCCACTTTCCTATTAGATGGTGATGCAAGGTTGTGGTGGGAAGGTTTAGAGCTACACAACTTGGGGGGAAGGCAACTCACGGACGTCTCGATGGATGAATTTTCGAGACTATTCTTGGCAAGGTACCTTCCCTCAGCTCAAAGGATTGCGATGGAGAATGAGTTTCAAAAGTTGATGCAAGGAGATAGAAGTGTGGACGAGTACCTCCATGAATTTACACGGTTGGGTCGGTACGCTAGCTCTACATTTGCTGATTAGGAGCGTAAGACAACCCGGTTTTATGATTGTCTGTGGGATGACCTAAGGCTACTACTCTCGGGGCCTATGATGCAGGTTTTTCTAACCTTAGTGAACACGACCCGGTCGTTGGAGAAAGATTTGAGGAATGTAAAAGCGAAGAAAGACTCTAGTGCAAAGAAGACAGAGTTCAAGGTGCCGACTACCTCAAAGTCTGGGTATCGTAAATTTTATAAGAAGGCTAGGACTTTAGGTACAACCCCTTCTTATGGTGCTTCTAGGGCGACTACAAGCCGAACCCCGGGCATGTGCTATAATTGGGGAAGCCTGGACACTTTGCCCGTGATTGCTGGAACGGACGTCCAAAGTCTGAGATGAAACCGGTAGCAACCTATGAGGAGAAGGGCAAGGCGGTGGAGTCAACCGCATCGCACTATACTCAAGCTAAACCTAGAGTTTATATTCTTGGCCAGCAGGAGTCCATAAAGCAAGCTGATATGGTGACATGTACGGTTTAAATTTATAGCAGTTTGGCTTTAAATACTTGTTACCTTGCGCATGTTCGCTTATTACTGCTTATACTGGGATTTGTTTTGATTTTCGATAATCCGGTGAGAGCACTCTTTGATACGGGAGCTTCGCACTCCTTTTTGTCTGAAAGATTTATATCGCGCATCGGAGTACCTTCTTCGATGGCAAAGGACAAATTGGATGTGTTGTTGCCTAATGGGTGTTCAATACGCGCGGATAGAGTCTGTTATGTAAAAATACGGATTGGGAGTCAAGAGTTCGACTTGCAAGCGTCGTTACTACCACTGGTGGAGTTCGACGTGATTTTGGGTATGTACTGGCACTCGGAGCAGCGAACATACATTGATTGCAACCACAAGGAGGTCAAATTGGGAACTGGTCGTGAGACGATATTTGTAGGCTTGAAAGGGTCGAGCAAGACTTTGATGTCTGCTCTTTAGGTGTTTAAGGTAGTTCGTGCTGGTGCAGAGCTGTTCTTCACACTAGTGGAGGCTTTGAAGCCTATGCCTACTTTCTACAGTATCCTAGTGGTATCCGAGTACCCTGACGTGTTCCTTGGCGATCTCCCTGGAGCCCCACCGCAGCGAGAGAATGACTTCACAATTGAGCTAGTGCTAGGTGCCAAACCTGTGTCACGCTCTCTGTATCGGTTAGCTCCTAAGGAGATGGCGTAACTGAAAGTTCAACTTGAAGAGCTGTTGGAACAGGGTTATGTACGTCTAAGTTCGTCGCCTTGGAGTGCACCGGTCCTTTTTATTAAGAAGAAGGATGGAAGTTTACGACTCTTATAGATTATCGAGAGTTGAATAAGTTGATAGAGATGAATAAGTATTTGATCCCAAGGATCGATGATTTGTTCGATAAACTAGTTGGGTCATCGGTGTACTCAAAATTGGATCTTAAATCCGGATATTATCAGCTGAGAATAAGAGAAAGTGATATCCCCAAGACAGTATTCAGCACAAGGTATGGGCATTATGAGTTTACTGTCATGCCATTTGGGATGACAAATGTGCCATCCGTGTTTATGGATCTGATGAATAAAACATTCAGAGAGTACCTGGACCACTTCGTGAGAGTCTTTATCGACAACATATTGGAGTACTCGCAGTGCAAAGAGGATCACTACAAGCATCTACATTTGGTGTTGGAGACGCTGAAAAGGAACCAACTATATGTCAAATTCTCCAAATGTGAATTCTGGTTATCCTCGGTGGCATTCCTTGGTCATATAGTTAGTGGAGAAGGGATTGCCGTAGATCCAGCGAAGATAGTTGTAATACGGGAGTGGCCTATGTTATCTTCAGTAGCAGAAGTCCAGAGTTTCCTGGGACTTGCCGGCTACTACAGGCGCTTCGTGGAGAACTTCTCGCGGATAGTTTTACCCCTCATGACTTTGACGAGGAAAGATCAAAAGTTTGTATGGTCGCTGGAGTGCGCGCAAGCTTTCGAAGAACTGAAAAGTCGGATGACCACGGTGCCTATTCTATGTTCACCGAGTGGGACCGAAGGATTTGAGAATTAAAGTGATGCTTCGGGCAATGGCTTAGGTTTTGTTCTACTATGGCATGGGAGAGTAATAGCTTATGACTCGTGTCAGCTGAAGGTATACGAGAGGAATTATCAGGTCCATGACTTGGAGTTAGCGGCTATGATATTTGCAATGAAGCTATGGAGGCATTACCTGTACGGTGTGAAGCTCGATATCTATACCGATCACAAGAGTCTAAAGTACTTATTGGATCAAAAGGACCTAAACATGTGGTAGTGGAGGTGGATGGAGTTCCTGGGTGACTACACCTTTAAGATACATTATGTGCCTGGGAAAGACAATGCGGTTGCGGATGCGTTGAGTCAAAGGGATCCCGCGAAGGCCCTCTGGTTATCGGTTCATGACGATCGTTTGATTCGGGATTTGGAGGCATTATAGATCTCTTGTATTTACAAGTAGGCTAGTGTCGAAGCACAACTGAACTGGACAGAGGTGCAGTATGGCCTTGCTGATAGGAATTGGCGGGCTCTAGTTTTGGACAGCAATATGAAGCAGATCATAGATGAGGCTTTGGATGGGTCAAATTCCCAATTTGGTGTTGTTGATGGACTGTTATGGAAGGTCAGTCATCTGTGCATCCCAAATGTGGGTAAGCTATGGGAGGAATTGATGTACGAGGCTCATCATACCAAGTACTCGATTTACCCAGGGATCACAAAGATGTATTGTGATATGAAAAAGTTGTTCTGGTGGCCAAGACTTAAGAAGGATTTGGCACTTTATGTGGCGAAATATCAAACGTGCGCCTTGGTGAAGGCGGAATTCCAAAAGCCTGGAGGTTTCTTGAAGTCCTTACTAATCCCGGAGTGGAAGTCCGACAATATTTCAATGGAATTTTTGCATGGGTTACCAAGGTTGCAGAAGGGAAACGACGCCATCTGGGTGATCGTAAGTCGACTGACGAAAGTGTCGCACTTCATTCTGAATATGAAGGATGATTCGGTGGATATACTGGCAAAACTCTATGTCGATAACATTGTTCGACTACACAGTGTGCCCTGCAGCATCGTGAGCGACCGAGATGGGTGGTTCACGTCTAATGACTGGAGGTTGGTGTAACAAATGTTGGGAAACAAGCTGAGTTTCAGCACGGCCTTTCATCCTCGGACGGATGGTCAGACCAAGAGGGTCAATAAGATGATGGAGGACATATTTCGCATGTGCGTCTTGGATTTCGGAAAGCAGTGGGAAGATCACCTATACTTGGTGGAATTTGCTTATAATAATAGCTACCAAGCGAAATTCAAATGGTGCCCTTCGAGGCCCTGTACGGTAGAAAATGTCGCATTCCATTTTCATGGTTGGAAACGGATGAGTCGAAGCTAGACAAACGACAAGAAGTGGAAGGCACCACTTCGTTGGTACAAACAATTCGAGAACGACTACTGATTGCTCAGGACAGGTAGGCTAAATACTATAATGCCAAGCATTGGAATGTTGATCTCGCTGTTGGAGACTGGGTATACCTGAATATTAAGACATTCAAGGGTGTCTCACAGGTATGACGCTTGAAGAAGCTAAGCCCGAGGTACCTTGGACCGTTTTAAATTCTAGAGCGAATTGGTGAAGCTGCTTATTGACTGAAACTATCAGCGGAACTAAGAGTTCTACACGACGTATTCCACATATCAGTGTTGCGGAAGGCAGTGTAAGAGCCTTCACAAGTGATTGCAGTTGATCAGGTACCGGTTGATATTGGGTTGATGACGAAGTTCAAGACCATCCGCATTAAGGTCTCGGAAGTCAAGCGACTACGTAATAAATACATCGGGATGGTCAAAGTCCGATGGGACAACTGCGGTCATGAGGAGCTTTCGTGGGAGCAAGAGTAGACCATGCTTGAGGAATATCCCGAGCTTTTCCTCTCAGGTATCGTTTAAGTTTGAGTACTTTTTATTCGATTATTTTTGGATGAAAATCATTTAAGGGGGAGAAATGTAATGCCCCAAAATTCGGAAAATGACCTGGTAGCATCTTAAGGAAAATTTGGGTCCTAATAAGGGTCACACATCCTTGGACACGGGCGTATCCATGGCCATGTCCTGCTACGAGTTGGAAGATTTTTCGCATGGGCGATTAAATGTAGGCGATGATCATTGGAAGTCGAGAACATGGTCTGAGACACGGGCGTGTCTAGTGTCGTGTCCTGCTCGGGCTGTTAGCTAGGCTGTGTCGAGTAAGTTACACGGCCTTGGATATAGGCATGTCCTAGGGCGTGTCTGGCACATGGCCTGTGAAATAGGCGTGTCACATGGTCGTGTCCTATTCAGCATGCGACTGTTTCAGTGTCAATTGGGGCATACAGCTCAAGACACGAGCATGTCCATAGTTGACACGGGCGTGTCCCAAGCCGTGTCAGAGGCTGTGTCTAGTTCTGTATTTCCTTGATAATGGCGAGTGTGGAAAAAGTCCTTGGACACGGGCGTGTCACAAGCTGTGTTCGGCCCAGGAAATTGATTTTAAGTGCGAATCGTGGTCGTTCATTTCCTTCTATTGGGATACAAGGGCCCATGCTTGTCCTTGCTGAGTTAAGGCTGGGAATACGGTTTGAAAACCTCATTCCACTTTGAGTTTTCTCTTTCTAAAAGATTTAGAGAGAGGGGAGAGCAAGTAAGAAGGAGAAGGAGAGATCTAGTCGCCGGTGGAGCTTCGGAGCCCCAAATCGTAAGCCGAGTCCAGATCTACGGAGGTGATGCCATTGCGGTGCTTTTCATCCATCTAGATCTTCATGGCACCAAAGAGAACCACAAGGGTAACGATTCTATTCTTGGACATATGAAGTCCTCTTTCCTTTTTGCATAGGAAGCCTGCTCTCGCGACTATGCAGTGAGTGTGAGGTATTCCTTCGGGTAGACATGAATAGTCCCCATTATTTTGCATGTAAAGTTCAGAATCGAAGTACGGACATAGGCATGGTGTGTGAAGCCTACCCGGACAAGGTTGTCTGGATCGGTGATGTTTCATTATGCATGAATAGCCGGATAAGACTCCGTGCTGATTGTTGTTTTCGGGTTTTCTATGTGATAGATTGCAGCAGGGAGCCTTGGGGACTAACTCCAAGGTGCACCCAGAAAACTGGGCAGAAGCGTGTTTCTGCCATCTTGGTGGCCTGGGAGCCAACTTGCACATAATCGAGTTATGTATAATTTTTGTGATCGATTTGGGACTCGAGTAAGCTTGACCCGTGCCTATGGCTTAAATTAACGTGGCGGTGTGAGCAACGGGTAAGGAGGAACCGTACCCGCACTATGTGGTTCGGTTAAAGAGACCTAAGATACATGGTACTTACCGTTTGTATAGATTGAGGGTCTTAGGCTTAGGCCAAAATGATATAATGCTCACGAGGTATGCCATCCTGGCGGTGGTTGTGAGACCACGAATTTTATCGGGTTCACCGAGAATGTGCCCTGAGAGCACGGGGTGTGTGGCCGTCCGTGCCTACACCTGTGGTTTACTGTGCTAATACTGTACTTAAACTTTAATAATTGAATTATACTAATGCTATGCAGGGAAGGAGCACCGCCGCCCTGATCTAGGGGCGGGGTCGTTATAATTTGGTCATCCTTAGCTGACCGTTGCTTTTGTTTTCCACCGTTGCGGTGGATTGTTGCTTGCAGGTATTGCGGAGCCTAGTGGCAAATAGCGGGCTGAAGCCCTTGTTGCTGAGCTAGCCCTAGAAGGCCTTTGCGAATGTTTACTTTTATTCTCATGTGTGACCGGCATGCGTGTCGATGTTTGGAAGACACTATTTGTTTAAAGTAAACTCATGTAAGGCCATAAGGACAAGTACATTGTGTATTTGTACGCTCATTCCTATTTTGGGTATTTTAGTGGACATTCATGTTGTGGCTTGGGTTCTTTACTTTGCAACATTTAAAATGCTTCCGCTAGAATGTACTCTGCGTAGGATGTGTGTCGTTGGGAGGATGGTTTCATTTAGTAACCCTTCAGTCTGTCTGCGGTATATGGCATTGGGCCCCGGCCGGACCTACTGTTACATGCTATGTGATTGATAGGGGTGTTACATAAAATGCCCCTAGTGAACTTATTCTCTAAAAGAAAGCTAGCTAGGGTCTCATACCAAGCTCTTAGAGCTTGCTTTAAACCATAGAGATTTATATGCAGTTTGAAAACAAAGGAGGGATAAGTTGGAGAAATAAAACCTGGTGGTTGTTCAATATATACTTCCTCTTTGAGTTCACCATTCAAGAAAGCACTCTTGACATCCATTTGGTAGACTTTAAACTTTTTGTAGGCTGCATAAGCAATAAAAATTCTGATAGCCTCAAGCCTTGTAACAGGTGCAAAGGTTTGATTATAATCAATTCTTTCTTCCTGTCTATGACCTTGAGCTACTAGCCTTGCTTTATTCCTTGTGATAGCTCCTTGTGCATCCAATTTATTTCTGAATACCCATTTATTTCCTATGACTTGGAAGTCTTTGGGTCTAGGAACTAAATCCCAAACTCTGTATCTCTCAAACTGATTGAGTTCCTCTTGCATTGCAATAATCCAGTACGGATCTTGCTCAGCATCTTTTATGGATTGGGGCTCAAGTTGAGATATGAAGCAAGCATGCATCAAATCTTGGTTGAGTTGATGCTTTGTTTGCACACCAACTGATATGTCTCCAATCACTTGAGATACAGGGTGATCTCTAAGTGTACATGATCAGTTGGAGGAGTTGGTTCCGAAACAGTATTGGGAAATAATTCCCCTTGTGGAATTAAATTTGTTGTTGAAGGTTCAGCAATTATGTCACTAACCTCTTCTTCACTATATTCATCAATATGTGGAGAAGGATGTGTTTCAGCCTCATTGGTGAGGTTCAAATCATCCAATTTCTCACACAGTTGGGATACCTGCAATAAGTTATTGGTAGAAGAATCCTTCTCTTTGTAAAACATGTTAGCTTCATCAAAAGAAATATTAATAGATTCTTCTATTTTCAAAGTAGATTTATTAAATACCCTATAAGCCTTACTGACTTGGGAATATCCAAGAAAAATTCCCATTGCAGCTTTAGCCTAAAATTTTCTAAGATGTTTCATGTTATTGTTATGAATGTAACATACACAACCAAAAATTCTAAAATAGTCTATTTTAGGTTCCTTCCCTTTGAGTAATTCATAGGGAGTCTTGCCCTTAAGTTTATGTATGAAACTTCTGTTCAGGACATAATTTGCTATGCTTACAGCCTCTGCCTAAAAGGATAAGGACATGTTAGCATCTGCAAGCAATGTTCCTGCAGCTTCAATAAGGGTTCTGTTTTTCCTTTCTGCTACCCCTTTTTATTGAGGAGTTCTAGGAGCAGAGAAGCAATGTCTGATACCTTCCATCTCATATAATTCTTGCATATGAAGAGATTCAAAATCAGTACCATAATCACTTTTGATCATTGCAACTGGAGTAGAATACTCAATCTTTATGCCCTTAAGAAAATCTAGAAGAACTTTAAAGTTATCTGACTTGTTTCTCAAGAAAAGCACCCAAGTGAACCTAGAGAAGTCATCTACAATAACTAAGGTATTTCCCTCCCAAGATTTGTACAGCAATGAGTCCAAATAGATCCATATGTAGAAAATACAGAATCATGTGTGAATCACTCTTATTAATAGATTTAAAACTATTTTTGGTTTGCTTGACTAATTAACAAGCCCTGCAAAGGCTTTCCTTCTTCTAGGGGAAAGAAGGTATCCTCTAACAAGGTTGTCCCTAGAGAGCTAAGCAATATTTTTAAGATTAACATGTCCTAATCTTTTATGCCATAGTTCATTATTATTATTAATTTGATTAAATAGACATATTTCTGACCTAGCATATTTGAAATTTACTACATAAATGTTTCCTTGCTTAAGGCTAGTTAAGACGGTTTTATTATCTACAGAAGTAATGATGTAGGAAATTTGATTAAATGATACCTGATAACCTTCATCACATAATTGGATTATGGATATCAGGTTATGTTTGAGACCATTTACATATGCTACCTTCCTGAAAGTGACAGCTCCAACTTTAACATTTCCATATCCTTTAGTTTGGCCACAGTTGGAGTCACCAAATATCACCTTTGGACCAAGCTTAGACTTATAGTTGGTTAAGTTGTCCTTGCTTCCTGTCATGTTCTTTGAACACCCACTATCCAGGTACCACTGTTCCTCTGTGGTATGATAGTCTTTCACCTACAAAATGAAAAATTAGGTGTTCTTGACCCAGGTAACCTTAGGTCCTTGATTCTTTTCAAATTTAAAACTAGTAATGTAAGAGTATTCAAGTTGGTTCTTGTATCCTAGAGGGTGAAATTTCCTGGGTGGAATTATCCATTGGGTAAATGGGTTAACAAATTCTTTTGGTTGATTAAATATTCTGAAATAATTAGAGTTTCTGTTAAGCTGAACTGGGATCGATGGATTCTGATAAGTTCGTCGAACTGAGTTCGATGAATACGGATGAGTTCATCTAACTCCGCTCAGAGAATGGAAATATTAATTCTCTGTGCCACAATATCGTCGTTCTCGGCTCGACAAACCATATTGGTTTCGTCAATCACTGTTCGAAGAATAATTATAATAGAAATCTGCGTTCAGAGTTCGTCGACTTGATTTCGACGAGCTATACACATTTCGTTGATCTGAGTTCGACAAAATTTGTTGAGCATTGTCATGATTAAGGTTTTTCTTATTCTTTCTCTTTTTCTTAGGTTCCTTTTTTAATTTAGTTGGTTTATTTTTCTCATCTACTTTTTCTTTACCCTTTTCTGATATGAATTTAATGGGGTGGTGAGAATGTTTTTCTGAATTATATGAGGTTGGCTTAATGAAGCACCTAAGCCCAGCTTGCCATTGAGCCTGACATTTACTGTGCTTGTGATCTCCATCAATTTGATTCTTCTCCCATTAAGGGATTCTTCAAATTGCTTAGCCTCATTTAGTTTAATTTTTAAATATTTAATCTGTTTAAAAGCTATAGCTAGTTTATCTTTTAATTCAATGTTTTCAGATAACAAATTTTCATGTTCTGTTTGCTTATCTCTGAGAAGTTTGATTTAATTCTCAGATTAGATTAGATCATTACATAATAATTTAAATTCAGTTTTGAAATAATCAGAATTAAAATCAAATGAGGATATTACCTGATCCTTTTCAGATTCAAAGTCTTCATTTTCTGAATTTTCAGATTCTAAAAAGCTATCTGATGCATTGATAGCCATCAAGCAAACTTCTTTTTCTTTAACTTCTTCCTCATCTTCACTGGAGGTGGAAGATGAATATTCTTCTTCTGTCTCACTCCAGGTTTCTGCAACAAAACCTTTCTCCTTCTTCTTACGCTTGCTTGAGGAGGGCATGCTGTACTTCTTTCTAGAGTCCTTATCTCTTCTTTACTCCTTGATTCGATTCTCTGGACACTCAGGAAGAATGTGTCCATATTTTCTGCAACCAAAGCAGACAATTTCCTTAGTAGGAGTTTTATCATATCTTGGTCTGTCATCTTTTCTGGATGACTTTCTTCTGAAATATTTTTTGGCCATCTTGTAAAATCTCTTGGCTAGTAAGCTTATGAGCTCATCATTTGCTGTGGAGCTTCTGGTCCATCAGATGCTTTGAAAGCAATGTTTTGCTCTTTTCTTCCTGATGAGGAGGTCTTCTGCTCAGTTGCCTCTCTTAACTTTATCAGCTGCTCATAAGATTTGAGCTTTCCCAGTAATGACTCAGTGAAGATTTCAGTCAAGCTTCTGGCCTCTTTGATTGGCCAGATTATGGAATCTCATGGGCTGGGAAAGTACATAAGGATCTTGTTATTGATCTCAGTCAGGGATATGTCTTTGTTCAGTGTTTTCAGCTCATTGATGATTAAGCTGAGTCTGTTGTACATATCTTCTACTGACTACGATTCATCTTTCTAGAAATTCTCATATTGAGAGATGAGATGAGATCTTCTATCCTTTCGTTCATCAGCTGATCTTGCAACCATTTGGTTTAGAGAGTCTCAAATGGCATTTGCTGAAGTGCACTCAGCCACTTTTTGGAATATATCATCTGACATAGTTTGTGCCAGAATGTTCATAACCCTTGCATTAGCAATTTTTGCCTTCTTCTATGCATTAGTCCACTCAGGTGTTGGAACTGCATTTGTGCTTGTTGTTATTATTAAAGTGGTAGCCACTAGAGAATAGGGACCTATCAAGATGGAATTGAATATGTCTTCATCAATGGAATTCATGTACATTCTAATACTTGCCTTCCAGATTACAAACTTATTAAGGTTGCATACTGGAGGTATGGTGCTTGAGTATTCCATATTCTGTGCCATGATATAAAAAAGACACTAGAGCTAATAAGATCTATCAATGGAACTTTGGTTCAGGTATTAGCCTGTGAAACCAAATGAACACCTCTCTGATACCAATTAAAAGTGAGGGGATAGATCTGACTAACTCTAGGGGGTGAATATAGTATTTTAAAAACTTAATTAGTTTTTATAACAGAATTAAAATAAGTGATATTAAAGTATATAGAAAGAAGCAAAAAAACAAAAATATCACAGCACAACAAAACAAGAAATAGAGCAACCAGACGACACAAGGAAATTATTGTGATTCCCCAAAACTGGGAACATCCACTCTTCTACTACTGGTAGGAATCCACTAACAGGTTTTTGATCAGGTGCCCTACCACCACAGGTTTTTGCTTAGGTGCCCTGTCACCACAAGATCTATTTCAAGAGAGATCTCACAACCCTTTAATATTTTGATCAGGTGCCCCAAAACCAACACAAGTCTTTTGTTAAGGAGACTTGACAACCAGGTGATAACTTTTGAAGGGAGTTAAAAACCCTCTTTACAATAACGTAAAGAAAGTGATGGTGACTTCTCTTTCTCAAACAACTTGAGAAGTCAAGTGTATTGTTATTATAAAAGCTCCCCCTTAGATGTTGAATGGTTCAGGAAGATGAGAGCTTTGCTCAAGGTATAGGCCTTGAAGTTGGCTTGCTGATCTTCAATTTCCTGTAAGAATGATAGCAGAGCTTTTCTCTGGAAAAAATTTTATCAGTTGTTATGTAAAGATCTCTTATTGTGCTTCTTTTGAAAAATATCTTTTATATTCTAAGAAGAATTTCAGCCTTTGAATTTTGAACAATATCCTTGATTTACTTCTCAGAATCTAGGGGTTGCGATGGCTGGAAATTGTCTTTAATGTATTTCCTCAACTGCCCCGGTAAATAAGTCAAGTAATTAACTCTGTGAAATCCGTAATTAATGCTGCCTCGGAATGACGATATTCTTGAGAATATAAACATTAATTATTCAGAGAATTACTGCCTTAGAATAAAAGAACTGATGTCAAAATGAGAGAGAATACGTCAAACTAATATTGACAGAATTAGTCAAACTCAGAACAGATTTCGTCGACCTGAACCCCATGTTCGTCAAGCTGAGAAATCTCCTTCATCGAGCTGAGCTCAGAGATAATTGATCTGGAAAGTATCTGATAATGCTGATCTCTAAGTTCATCGACCTAAGATAGACTTTCGTCGACCAGAGAAACTAAGTAGAGGAGGGAATTCATCGACCTGAGCTCGGATATCGTCGAGCTCAACTCAGAGTTAAAACTCTGAGTTCGTCGATCAGCAATTGACGATCGTCGAGCTGAGTTCGAAGAACTTCAAACTAATTCTATAAAATCTATAAAAACTGCATTTCTTCTAAGTCTGAGTCTTTGGAGTCTTCTAAAGGCTGTAACATAAGAGTCTAACCTAATCAGACTGACCTAACCTTATAACCAAATAAATTGACCCTAAACTATACATAATGGGTCAACAATCCTAATTAGTGAACCTAGGCCAAATCCAAATTGGGGTTCCAACACATTATGGATGGCAAAGAGGTCATATACTCCTCCACAGACTATGTTTGGGAAGCTGCTATCTTATGAAATGCAGCTGACTGCCAGGAAGGAGGAGGAGAAAAACAGCAAGTCCTAGGCAAAAGAAAATACTATGGGATTCAAAGATGAAGCCTCATGAAGATGCAGGGGAAGGACACCTTCTACACCAAGGAGGGCTGTTGGTGAGTCTGACTCTGAAAGTTAGGAGACATGCACATCAAACTACCACTTGTTTGATAAGGAGTTTGTTGCCTTCTCTAGGCAGTTTTTAAAGCTGATGAAGAGGTACCAGTGGAGGAACGGGCCCTCCTCCTCCTCTCATCACAAGGAGGACTACTATAGGGGAAAGAAGAAATCCTCCAAAGAGGATAGGTATGGTTCTAAAGCTGGTAAATAGATTTCTACTAAAGTGGTTTGTTATTGCTGTAGAAAACCTAGGCATGTAATTGTTGTCTGCCCAGTCAAAAGAAAGGAGGATGGTGAGAAGAAACACCACCATCAAAAGAGAAAGAAGGAGAAGTCCTTCATGGAAAAGAAGGAGAAGAGCAGGATTTACTCTTCTTTATCATAATCTAAAGATGAGGAAGCCTACATTGGGCAGGTGGCAATTTCTAAGGAAGAATCCTGCCAGGATCAGCCTGGTGTAGAAAAGGTATAATCTCATTCTAGTTCTTCTTATGATTCAGATTATGAGACAAGTCCCAATTCTAGTGCCTTTTCATGAAGTGATGAAAATGGCTCAGAATCTGAGGAAGATATCAATCAATTTATTGATAAGTATGGTGAACTCCTGCAGGCAATAAAAAGAAGTAAGCTGCTGGCTAAAAAGCAGGCTCAGGAGATTACATCTCTACAGCTTACTACTTCCCAGCATTCTGAGGTAGCAACCTTTCTAGATCAGAAAATCAGGGATGTAAGCCAGCTGAAAAACATTACTATCTTACAAATAGGCACCATAAAATAAAAGAATGCCCTTATTAGGGATCTAGAAGAAAAAATCCAAAGCGAGAAGAGAATTGTGGCTAGCTACTCGAAGCCCAATTTTGTGTTTCCCATCATTGAATCCTCATATCAGAGAAACAAGAAGAGATTAGGAATCAAGGGAAACACAAGAGCTATCAAAGGAAAGGGAAAATCTCCAGTTCAGCCACCCATTGCCTTTGAAAGGGTAATGCTCCCTTCTAATAGGTATGACCAGGACTCCATGTATGGTCACTAGAAGAATGGAAATTCTACCTGGAAGGATACAAGTGTACCTACCAATGGAAGGATAAGAAGAATGAGGATGAGTGCCTTCAAGGCAGCCCATGAAGAATTTCAAATTGCCCATCATGGTCCATATGTCTTTGGTTCTCCAGGCCCCACACTTAAGAATATGGCTGTAACCAAAGTTCAGGGTCATCCAGCAAAGACTCTGACTAAGGACTAGTCTATTAGCAAGCCTGATTCGGATATTTTTATGCTGTCAAGAGCATGTCTTTTTCAAAGAAGACTGTTGGAGATGGCATTCAGAGTAGGACAAATAAGCCTACTTGAAGACTTACCTTCAGCTAGATCCTAGCTGAAAGGAACCTAAAAAAGGTTGCTAATGTTCATTCTAGACAAAGAGCTGATGTTCACACAGCTAGCAGACCAGCTCAGAAATGAAGGTACAATATTAATGTGTACTAGTACTGTGGCAAAGTGGCCCACTATGCCATAGATAGCTAGCATAATCCAAGTGTGGCAGAACTAAAGTCAGTCTACCATTCAAAAAAACTATTGGTGGGGATGTTTATTTTCAGACTGACATGCACCATGGACCCTATAAACATTGGGGTCCTAAGGTAAAATAAATATGCTTTTCTCGTTAGTCTAAGTGCCCATACCCCTATATGGTACTTGGACAGTGGTTGTTCCAGGCACATGACTGGAATAAGGAGTCATCTGAGGGAGTATACTCTAGTGAAGGATTGACCCAAAGTTATCTTTGGTGGTTCAGATAGAGGAGTCACCAGAGGGTATGGTAAGATCACAAGTGGCATAGTCACTATAACCAAAGTGGCTTATGTGGAAGGTTTGTAACATAACCTAATAAGCATAAGCCAGTTATGTGATCAAGGATATGTCACCTCATTCAACAAGGATAAGTGCCAGATTAAGAGGTCAAGTGACCAAGAGGTCATCTTGATAGACACTAGGAGTGGAAACATCTATTGTTTAAATTTTATATGCTTAGATACAAACTCCCCTATATTCCTAGTTGCAGATGAGAAAATCTCATACCGTATTCAGTGGCACAAAAGGCTAGCTCATCTGAATTATAAAACCATAGGCAAGCTCTTTAGTAAAGAGCTAGTTAGGAATGGTCCTAAGATGAATTGCACTAAGGAGGGTATCTGCTCTGCATGCCAAAAGGGAAAACAGACTAAGACATCCTTCAAGGGCATTGGGACCAAAGACTTAATGAGGTGCTTATACCTCCTGCATATGGACTTGTTTGGTCCTATGTTAATTCATAGTCTAGGTAGGAAAGTCTACACCCTTGTAGTTGTTGATGAATTTTCCAGATTTGCATGGGTTTTCCTTCTTAGGAAGAAGTCTGAAACCCCTGATGTCTTCAGACATTTGTCAAGCAAATTGAGAATTAATTCTACAGTACTGTGATCAAAATCAGAAGTGAGCATGGGAAAAAATTTCAGTCTGATTGCATGATAAGGTTCTGTGAAGAGCAAGGGATTCACCAAGAATTCTCCTCTCCCAGAACACCCCAGCAAAATGGGATTGCTGAGAGAAAGAATATGACTCTCATAGAGGCTGGGAGGACCTTGTTGAGTGACACATCTCTTACAGAATACTTCTAGGCTGAGGCAATTAACACTGCATTTCATGTCCTTAATAGGGCTTCCATCACCAAGATCCATAAGAAGACGCCCTATGAGATCTTAAAGGGTACAAAAACAAACCTGAGCTATTTCAGGATCTTTTGTAGTAAGTGTTATGTGGTAAATAATGGAAAGTCCTATCTAACAAAGTTTGTTCCCAAGTACTATGAAGGGATTTTTGTTAGGTACAACACTCATAGCAAGGCTTATAGGATCTACAACTTGAAAAATCAAGTTGTAGAAGAATCTATCTATATAGTCTTTGATGAATCTACAATGATTAATAGTGAGCTGCCAAGCTCGTCTTATATTCCTACAGGTACTAAACTGATGATGGATGAGATGACTATCAAGGAGGCTGCTCCATTAGTTCAAGAAGAATCTGACAGAGTATGCATTTTAGAGGAAGCACAAGGCACACAGGTTGTGGATGATGGTCAACAAATTGAAGACAATGAAGGTCAGCAAGATGCAGACAATAAATCATAGGATGTTGAAGCAAGATTGGCTCCAGCTGTCAGGCATCTAAGGGATCATCCAAGACACCTCATTTTTGGTGATGCTAGCCAAGGAGTGGTGACAAGGAGCAGAAGTATTAACACTGCACTGTATTCTAGTTTCCTATCACAGGTTGAGCCAATGAGATTTGAAGAGGCCAACATAGATCAGTTCTGGATTGTAGCTATGCAAGAGGAACTGAACTAGTTTAAGAGGTATAAAGTCTATATACTGGTTACAAGGACATAATGTCATTAGAGTCAAGTGGGTCTACATGAACAAATTGGATGAAAATGGCATTATAGTTAAGAACAAGGCTAGACTGGTGGCTAAAAGATACATGCAAGAAGAAGGTATTGATTTTGATCAAACCTTTGCCCCATTAGCCAGATTAGAAGCCATCAGACTTTTCCTTGCATATGCGGCATACCAAGGATTCAAATTCTACCAGATGGATGCGAAATCAGCCTTTTTGAACGGTGACTTAAAGGAAGAGGTTTATTTTGAACAACCTTAAAGTTTTGATATTCCTAACTCACCTGATTCTATTTATAGACTTAGGAAAGCTCTATATAGGCTGAAGCAAGCTCCTAGAGATTGGCATGAGACAATATCTAGCTTCCTCATTGAGAACAATTTCTCATGGGGGAAAATAGACAAGACCCTATTCCTAAGGAATCTAAGGGCAAGATCATCCTATTCTAGATTTATGTTGATGACATAATCTTTGGATCTACTGATGATAACTTTTGTAGGAAGTTTGCCAAACTTATGCAAGGGAAGTTTGAGATGAGCAACATGGGTGAGCTCAAGTTCTTCTTGGGCTTCCAAGTAAGACAGACTGATGATGGATTGTCCATATCCCAGTCCAAGTTCACCAGGGAGTTGATCAAAAAGTTTGGTATAGAGAATGCCTCCACCATGAAAACTCCCATGGGGTCAAGTATGCCTATAGGCAAAGATGAGGCTGGAAAACTTGTTGTTGAAAATTTGTATAGAGGGATAATTGGATCCCTTTTATACCTTACTTCAAGTGGACCAGACATCATGTATACTAGATGTGTTTGTGCTAGGTATTAGGCCTGCCTAAAAAATCCCACTACTCAGCTGTCAAGAGGATTTTGAGGTATCTTAAGGGCACACCAGATCTATAACATCCTATTTTCTTCTAGACCCCTTAACTTGGTTTAGGGTATAACATGTGATGAGTGAACGTGGTTAGGCTTGGTTTGACCTAAGGAGATAGGGTTGATTCAATAGGCATCGAGTGAACATGACGCCACTCGACGAATCGTCGAGTTCATCGAGTGAACTCGACGCCATTCGACAAGTGTCGAGTGCGTTGAATGGACTCAACGCCATGCTCTTTAATCAATAGGCATCGAGTGCATTGAGTGGACTCAACGCCATTATTCTGGACCAACAGACATTGGGTGAACTCGACGCCATTCGAAAAAGCATTGAGTGCATATAGTGGACTCAACGTCATGCTCTTTAATCAATAAGCGTCAAGTGAACTCGATGCCATTCAACAAATCGTCGAGTACATTGAGTGGAATCAATGTCATGCTCTTTTATTAATTGGAATCGAGTGAACACGATGCCATTCGACAAATCGTTTAGTGCGTTGAGTGTACTCAACGCCATGCTCTTAATTAAAAGGCATCGAGTAAACACAACACCATTCGACAAAGCATCGAGTGCATTGAGTGCACTAGACGCTCTTTGACGAAGCGTCGAGTGCATTGAGTGAACTCGACTCCACTCGATAAAGCATAGTAACACTCAATACTTTTGGACTTGGAGTATTTTTCTGTTTGATTCATATGTATGGCTGAACCATGTTTTTGGGATAAGTGTTGATGGAACATTTGAACCCAATCTCTTCAATAACCTGTTTAATACATTGTTCTTCTTAAGAAGACCTATTTAAACCAATGACTGGCAGTCCAATACTAAGGTGACACATGGCAAAGCAACTCAAACTAATTGGCATACTACAGACTTCCCACAATATTTTGAATTTTGCAGACGATTGCTTACGTCTGCACCCGTGTACTTAGTCAAATTGAAGCATTAGAGAATAGGCGTTGAGTGAGCAACCTTCACTCAACGCCAAAACACTTAAAAAGATTCTCTATCACTAGGCATTGAGTGACCAACCTTCACTCAATGCCAAAACACTTTGAAAGGTTTTCTATCATTAGGCATTGAGTGAGCAACCTTCACTCAATGCCAAAGCCCTTAGACATGTTTTTGTCACTTGGCGTTGAGTGAGCAACCTCCACTCAACACTTTTAGACTCAGCCAATTTTCCTTCCTGGGAAGTGTTGAGAGTTGCTTCTTCACTCAATGCTTTTTGTATTTGTCAATTTTATTGACGTGGCATTAAGTGAGTAGGCTTCACTCAACAATTCTGTCCTTAATACAGTATCACAGTTGATTAGGCATTGAGTGGATAGCCTTCACTCAATACTTTTGTCCTTTGACACAATTCTGTGTTTGAAATACTGTAGCTCTAACTGAACAAGGGTCAGTCAACGATATTTCCTTATGACGTTGAGTGAGCTTGCCTCACTCAACGCCTGTGGACTTAGTAAAATAACTGCAAAGATTTTATGTAGCTTTGACAGGATGAGCTATACTCAATGAATATGATGTACGCAGTTGAGTGAGTAGACTTAACTCAATGCCTGTGGACTTGGCCATATTTCTGTCCAGCCAATAGTTAGGCTTAGACTATCCAAGCTATACTCAGCACCTTTCGTTATATGGCATTGAGGAGCATTCCTCACTTAACACCTGAGGACTTAGCTCAATTTCTTATTTACCAACATCCTTTCTTTACGTCTGGCATTGAGTGAGCTTTCCTCACTCAATGCCTGTGGACTTAGGCGGTTTCGAGCCTATCCAACATCTTCCCTTACATCTGTCATTGAGTAAACTGGCTTCACTCAACGCCTGTAGACTTAGAAAGATTTTTGTTTCTCCACTCCTTTACTTTGTGACCACCTCTCACATCACTTGGAATACCTGTCTTATCAATGTTATAAGGACTAACCTGCATGCATGAACTAAAGCATACATTAAATACAACTTTATGTATATCATTGAAATGATTGACTTCTTCAAATCTGTGACATTGTGGGCAATTGACCCAACATATTCAGATGAAGTCTTTTCCATAAGAAATATATCCTTAGGTCTTACCTTTAATATGACACCCTAAACTTGTAATTTGGAGCACTGTAGCTCCTAATAGGGCCAATCTCCTAGGACTGCTCCTAGACTAGGGCAGACTTCAAATGGAGGCCTAGGCTAAACTATAAGTCCACATGCTATGAAATTTAGGTCATGTATGTGTTTATGTCATACTTAGACTATGTCCAAAAATCAAAAAATTTGGAGAATAATTTTCTATAGTTTTAATAAAAATATGAATTATTAAATAAATGGAATTTAGGGAGATTTATAATTCCAAATGCCCCCAAATTTAGGTAGCATGGGTCTAAGGTCATCCTATGACCTTGGTAAAAATTTGGAGTCATTTGGATCTTTGTATATTTAAAGATCCAGCATGTATGGTGAAGGTAGATTTGTAAATAATGTTGAAATGGTAAAATGGGAGTTTTGCCCATTTGGCCCAATGTATATTGATGAAATTTTGGACAAAGACTTATGGAGGTAAAATACTCCTTTCATGAGAAAATTGGGATTTTCCGAATCAAAAATCCTATAAGTTTGATTTTTTTTCAAAATTAGCACATTTAGGTGTTAAAATAAAAAATAGGTCTACTAAACTTAGAAATTTCCAAATTGTTGATCCAAGCCCTAATAGGTCATTTCACTTCTCCAGAAAAATTAATGAGCACTTTGGAGTATTATTCAATGTATAAATAATGTTATAACATTTTTACCCTTATGGGTCTTTAATCAAAAACATGCGCACTGTTTCATGCAAAATTATGAGAAAATGTCTTGGGCCTTATGTATTCATTATAAACCCCTGTAAAATTTATCAAGATTTTTGGATGAATATTTATGGTGAATACTATAATAGTGGCATTTTTGTAATTATGTTAACATGTGAATATCTTAGGTCAAATCACTGACTAAGAGTATGAAAATCTGTTTTGACCATTATCTTGTTAATACTAATGAGTAGAAAGTTTCCCTAAATTTTTACATGATTATTTTTAGTACTTCATTTGAAAAAAGAAGATAATGGGATTTCAATCATAAATGGAAAATAAGGGTCAAATAAAGCTAGAAAATTAAGGTATTTGGTTCACAGATATTTTTAACCTAGATGAACATTAGATAATTTATTTAGACCTAATAGACAGCTGGTTAGAGTAGTTCATGTTCAAAGTGACCTAGGTCACTTAATTAAATAAATTAAATTATGGTCAAAAATAATTAGAAAAATGATGTAATTCTGAATGGTCAATATTATACACACGACAAACCCATGATAAAAAATTTTGAGGCTTTTGGCCCAAGGAAATGGAAGTCATCTCATATGGGTTAGAAATAGGTCATGGGCTCTGTTAATAAAAAGTGACGTGTGACACTAGGACCCACAGGGAAATGATAGGTGGTTGGATTGAGAGATGAATTGGGAAGTTGAAACTCTGCTTGGTGCCTCAAGTATGTCACTACATAGTAACGAGTGTTAGAGTGCAAGCCACAAGGAGAACAACTATAACGGGGTTCAGCGAAAGATCGTCGCTCTCCAATCAGTACCTTAAGTCATTAGGTTTACTCAAAAGTAATAACAAGCTTAGGGTATTAGTAATAGCTAGACACTAATAAAAGTAAGTGTCCTTGAGAAATGGAGCTTTGGGCTTCAGCCCATCGTAGTTCCTAGTTTCCTCGAGAGCCCTTCACTGGGCATGCCTAAGGCAGCCCAAGGATTAACACTATACTACTATGTATAACAAGAATTAGACAATAGTAGTCTAATAGTTTAAGGGAACGATGTGACAAACTTACCCTTATAGGATTGGAGGGTTTCAGGATGGCTTTAGTCCTGCAAGCCGGAGGCTCGGATGTTTGGATTCAGGATGGGTTCAGTCCTGCGAGCTGGAGGCTCGGATGTTTAGATTCAGGATGGCCTTAGTCCTGCGAGCTGGAGGCTCAAAGGTTTGTATTCAAGATGGGTTTAGTCCTGCGAGCTGGAGGCTCGGGTTTAAAATGGCTTGCATGTGCATATAACTTATTAGTGGCGGGTCATACGTTACTGGCCAGTCATCACACCGACCGCAGTACGGTGACTCTAGTGAGGTGTGAGAGTTTGAGGGGCCAGTAGGTTTTTTTATACTACGGTTTGAAGAAAAATCCCGAAAAACCCACACCGGACCAAAAAGACTGGTGGAAATGGCCAGCAAATTAGTGTGTAGAGACTCTAGAGTGCACCTCGGACGTGTATAGAGGCGTACGAAGGGTCTAGGCCTAGTGGTGTGTATACCTACCTAGGAAGTGGAAATGCCTGCTCCACTACTTCCGTATCCACAATGACGGTACCAGAGAGTTCAACAAACTCCAAAATGGTGGAACTAAAGGTCTGTGATCACAGAGTAATGTGTGTAAGTTACACTTATATGAATCATAACCCGCATAACTCATCATAGTATATACATACTTAGGGCATACGCATTGTGGATCCTTATCATATAAATTAGTATGAGCTCTTTTATATGAAAAGTTTTTTTTATAAAACATTAACTTATAAGTTTGTATGTGAATTCATATAAGTTAAGTTACTCTTGTGATGTTAGTGTAGCGGTAGATAGTTTACTTTCTTCTTAGTTTCCTTACTTTACTTGCAGCTCTTTCTTTCAGTTCTATTTACCTTTTGCACTTCTTTTCATTACTATTTTACTTACTTTACTTGTGCTATAAGAACTGTTGGAATAATGATATAACTATTAGAAACATAACCATGATAGAATAGATCCACCGTCACCTGCTTCCATTTTGTACTACTTTATTGTCCTCTTCTTTCGTCCTCCCACTCGGTGCCTAGGAGTCGCGGGGGTGAGGCGAGAAAATAATAGCTTAGTCTTTATGACTAACGGTCAGTTGTGACCATATCATTTTAGGAGCTCGAGGAGCTGGAGCGCCAGCACGACTAGTAGGACGAGGTTGTAGGACCTGAGGAGCAGTTTCCGCGTACTACTACTACTACAGCAGTTCAGCGTCAGGTGACGACGAGTGTTTTTGTTGGATCCCTAGTTTGGATTTGGGCTAGGTTCACTAATTAGGATGAGTTTGACCCACATTGTATAGCCAGGTTCAATTCTATGTGTCGTAGACTTTAGGCTAGTCATTAGGTTCAACCTTCTTGGACCAGCCAGCAGAGGACTTCAGTAGACTCAGACTTAGAAGGATTTAGAGTAAAAATTATCAGTTCGAAATTCTTAGAACTCAGCTCAACGATCATCGATCTCATATCGACGAACTCAGAAATCTTCCTTTGAGTTGAGCTCGACGATATTCGAGATCAGGTCGACGATCTCTTCATTCGGACAGATTCTCAGCTCGACGAACTTAGAGCGCAGAATTGGAAAGTTATTTCCAAAATGTAGTTTACTGAGCTCAGGTCGACGAACAGGAATTCTATGCTCGACGAACTTGGATCTCCAGTCGATGAATTCTGTTCAGAGGTCGACGAATTCTGTACTGAGCCATACTTAGAAGTTTTCCTTATTTCTATCCCTAATTTATTATATTATTCAGCGGTAATTCTCTGAGTAATTAATGCTTATATTCTCTAGAATATAGCCGTTATTGGTAGCATTAATTATTGTCTTCATTAGGGTTAAATACTTGCTTATTTTTAGTAGGACAGTTGGGGAAACTCATTTAAGTCAAATATTCTAGCCGTTTCATTCTCCATATCAGTCAGCAATTACTGCTTGGAATTCAAATTTCAAAGGAGAATTTTGATAGCAGAATATAAAAGAGATATTCTCTTTTAAGGTGATTAATCCATACATACAAAAGCCAGACAGTACTGAGAATACAGAGAAGATACACAGGACATACAGAAGAATAACTGCTTCTTCTTTGTGCAGAAAACATTCTATTTTCCCTTGATCTTTCTGAACACTGAAGAAGAACATCCATCACATATCAAGAGTCTTCTTCTACTTCTACTCCAAGAATCTTCAAGGATAACAACTTTGAATAAGTCTGCAAGTTCCTGGATATTTCAAGACAAGGCTGAAGACCTGCACCCTGAGCAAGGCTCCAAGCTTCCTGAACATCTCTACATTTCAGAAGGAGTCTTGACAATAACAATCCACAAGTCTTCTCTATTGTATAGAGAAAAGAAACGACACCATCAACTCTCTCAACCTCCTGTAAAAGTGTTTATTAACTCCCTTCAAAAGTTTATTATTGGTTTTTGGGCTCCTGATCAAAAGCCTAAATGGTTGTGAGATCTCCCGGTAAATAGATCTTGTGGTGGCAGTAACATGATCAAAACCTGATAGTGGATTCCTACGAGGGTGGTAGAAGAGTGGATGTACCCAGTTTGAGGAACCACTATAAAATTCTTGTGTTGTCTGGTTGATCATTTTCCTTTTGTTTTGCTTTGTTGTGATAGATTAACTTATATTGTTTCCATTTCCTGTTACTACTATTGGTATCACCTATTTTACTCTGATAAATTTTAAAATAGCCATAAGTTTTATTACTCTATTCACCCCCCCCCCCTCTAGAGTAAATCAGGTCTAACCCTTTCTTTCAATTGGTATCAGAGGAGTGTTCCTTTGGTTATACAAGCGAACACTATAAACCAAAAGGTCCTTATTAGATCTGATTTCATTTCCCTAGTTTTTCTATTTATTCTTTATAAGGGCACAAAATAAAGATTATGCAAGCACCAGACCTCCAGTCTGTAACTTGAGTAAGTTTGCTATCTAGAAGGAAAGAATCAAGTTATATATGAACGTTATTGATGAAGATATTTTTAATTCCATTTTGATAGGACCACCAACTCAAGAGATTGTATCTACTTCAACTTCAAGTACACATACTGTTCCACCACCTAAGTGGATAGATGCTCAAAAGAAGGCCAAAATAGTTGTTGCCAAGGCCATGAATATTATGGCTCAGACAATGTCTGATGACATTTTCCAGAACGTGGCAGAGTGCACCTTAGTTAATGTTATCTGGGATTCTCTTAACCAGATGGTTGTTGGATCAGTAGATGAGAGAAAGGATAGGAGATCCAATCTCATCTCACAATATGAAAACTTCAAGAAAGATGAGTCAGAGTCTTTCAGTGACATGTACAACAGACTAAGCTCAATCATCAATGAGCTAATGACTCTAGACATGGACATAACTCTCATAGAGTTCAATGATAAAATCCTCATGTGCTTCCACAGCTCATGGGACTCCAGAATTTGGCCAATCAAGGAAGCCAGAAGTATGAATGAGATTTCCACTGAATCACTACTTGGAAAGCTCAAGTCCTATGAATAATTGATAAAGACAAGATAAGCTACTGAGCAAAAGACTCTTTCATCAGCAAGAAAGGAGCAGAACATTGCATTCAAAGCATCTGAAGAATCAGAAGCTCCAACATCCAGTGAAGAATTTCTTAGTCTCTTAGCCATGAGATTTTACAAGATGAGCAAGAGGGATTTCAGAAGAAAGTCATCTAGACAAGATGACAAGCCAATGTATAACAAGACCCCAACTAAATAAGTTATTTTATTCGGTTGTAGGAAGCCAGGACACTTTATATCAGAGTGTCCAGAGAACCAAAAGAAGGAGAGAAGAAGAGAAAAGGAACCCAGGAAGCAGCACTACAGCAAGCCCTCCTCCAGCAAGCATAAAAGGAAGGAGAAAGGTTTTGTGGCTGAAACCTGGAGTGAAATTGAAGATGAATCTTCAACTTCCAGCTCTAGTGAAGATGAAGAGGAAGCAAAGGAAAAAGAAGTGTGTTAGATGGCCATCAATGCATCAAGCATCTGTTCAAAAGCAGAAGATGACAAGTTAGAGGGTGAAGACTCTGAATCTGAGGAAGATCAGATACTATCTTCTTTTGACTTCAATTAAGATAATTTTAGAACTGAATTTAAATCTCTATGTATTGATTTAATTAATTCTGAAAAAGAAATTAAACAACTTAGAGAAAAATTGACTGAACAAGATAATTTCAATTCTGAAAATATTAAATTAAAAGATGAATTAACTTTAGCAAATGAACAGATCATCACATTAAAAACTAAATTAGCAGAGGCAAGGCAACTTGAAGAATACCTAAATGGTAGAAGTAACAAGTTGATGGATCTCACAAGCATAGTGAATGCCATGCTCAATGGCAAGCTAGGCTTAGGTGCTTCATCAAGCCAACCCCCATTGATTCGGAAAAACATACTAACAACTCCAATTAAATTTGTTCTGAAAAAGGTAAGGAAGATAGATAATAATAATGTTAACCAAACAAAAGTAAAATAGAAGAATAAGAAAAAGAGAAAGAATAAGAAAATGCCTAACTATAACGATGTTCAGCAGATTTCGTCGAACTCAGATGGACGAAATGTGTACGGTTCGTCGAACTCAAGTCGACGAACTCCAAACGCAAACTTTTATTATAATTATTCTCTGAACTACGATTGATGAAACCAGTATGGTTCTTCAACCCGAGATCGATAATATTGGAGCCCAGAAAATGAATATTTTCATTCTCTGAGTGGACTTCGACGAACTCATCCCCATTCGTCGACCTCAGATCGAAGAACTTACCGGAATTCATTGACCTCAGTTCATAATAACATAAACTTTAATTCTAACAAACCATTTAATCAATCAAGAGATTATGTTAATCCATTTACCTAGTGGATAATTCCACCTAGTAGATTTCACCCCCTAGGTTATAAAAATCAACCTGAATACTCATACATTTCCAGTTTTAACTATGTAAATAAATAAGGACCCAAAGTGACCTGGGTCAAGAATAGCTAATCTATTTTATTGCAGGTGAAAGACTATCCCACCACAGAGTAATAGTGGTATCTGTATAGTGGCTATTCAAAGCATATGACAGGCAGCAAGGATAACTTAATCAACTATAATTCAAAGCTAGGACCCAAAGTAAAATTTGGTGACTCTAATTGTGGCCAGACTGAAGGATATGGAAATGTCAAAATTGGAGCAGTCACCTTCAGGAAGGTAGCTTATGTAAGTGTACTGAAGCACAACCTTATATCCATAAGTTTGTTATGTGATGGAAGGTTTCAGGTATCATTTAACAAAACTTTCTATATCATTACTTCTGTAGATAACCAAGTAGTGTTAACTGGTACTAGAGAAGGTAATATCTATGTAGTTAACTTTAGGTCTGCTAAAACATAAATATGCATGTTTAATCAAACTAGTAATAATAATGAACTTTGGCATTGGAGATTAGGTCATGTTAATCTGAAAAACATTGCTAAACTCTCTAGGTACAACCTTATTAGAGGATTGCCTTCTTGCCCCTACAAGAAGGAAAGCCTTTGCAGGGCTTGTCAATTAGGCAAGCAAACTAAAAATAGTTTTAAGTCACTTAATAAGAGTAATTCACCTAGGATTATGTATTTGTTTCATATGGATCTTATTGGACCCATTGCTATACAGAGCCTAGGAGGGAAGTATTATACCTTAGTGATAGTTGATGACTTCTCTAGGTTCACTTGGGTGTTCTTCTTGAGAAACAAGTCAAATAACTTCAAGGTTCTTATAGATTTTCTTAAGAGAATAAAGATTGAGTACTCTTGTAACACCTCTACCCGTCAAGAAGAATATAATAGAGGGTCCGGCTGGGGCCCCACACCATATTCCACAAACAGGCGGAGACGCTACGAAATAATATCAAAACCACATATCCTAACACAGAGCATTCTAGCGGAAGCTTCACGGTTGAATAAAATGAACTCAAGATAATGAACATTGTCCACTCAAACTTAGGAATATATATAAACATTACAAGAGTCTTGCCTTAAGGCCTTACAACAGTTTCTCTTAACAAGAGTGTGGATTACAGACATCGGCACGCAGGCCGGCCACACATGAACAAAAGAAACATAATGCCTTTGAGGGCAGCAGTGCAGCTTTGGGCTTCAGCCCGCTAAGTCCCGCTCGGACCAGCACCTCCAGTACCTGTAATAACCAATCCACCAAGCGGTGGCAAATAGGGCAACGGTCAGCATTCAGCTGACCAATTATAACGACCCTGCCCCTGGCACGGGGCAGCGGAATTCCATCCCTGCATAGCAATCTTCCAATATGATATATATAGCAATTTAAGCAAGACGTTCACGCCCGCACAATCACATATCACAAACGCCGGCACGACGGCCCGACACTCCGTGCACTCAGGGCACATTATCGGTGTTCCGTATTTCCACGGCCACAGCACCGTTCAGAGGTCCCAGACATAAAGGTTCCATATGAGCATTCTAGTCTGATCGGCTCACATGCCGTCGACTCTCGCTATGTGATCCTAACAGGGTCTTAAGCACCCAAGGTTAGACAACCATAACGCGGGTACAGATCCACCTTTCCCGTTGCTCACATCGTCAGACTCACGCCTGGACTGACGCGGGTACAGCTTCACCTTGCCCGTTCCACCACCAAGGCATTGCCCAGTTGCAGCCCCACGGCTCAACGGCTCAACCTCACACAAAGTAGCAACTCACGGCTACAGGAGAGTCCAACTCTCTTAATTTCCTGGACTTCCTCCAGTACTTTATCCATCATGCCTACAAGCAAGAAAATCACGGAGTCTTCTCCGATATGCAAACAAGCATCACCAATCCAGATCATGTCCAGATGGGCTTCACACAGCATGCCTAGATCCGTACTCCAATTCCGGACTCTAACAAGGGGGACTTCACATATCTACCCCAAGGGACGCCACAACCCACCGCACACTCGCAGGGAAGGGTTTTCCCTATGCAATGCAGGAATTAAGGACTTCACATGTCCAAGCAGGAAATCGTTACCCTAGGAGTTCGCTTCGGAGCCATGGAGAGAATTTTGAGACGGATGAAAGCCTTCGCAGCAGCGTTGCCTTCGCAAATCCGTACTCGGCTCGCGATTTGGACCACCGTAGCTCCACCGGCAGCCGGACTCCACTTCTTCCTCACCTTGCTCTCACCTCTCTCTTAAAAGTTAGAAAGAGAAGATGAAACTCAAAATGAGCCTTTCCTCCTTCTTTCCCGGCCTTATCAGCCCAGGAATGATCCCCAGCCACAGGATCTTCTTTAAGGAAAATGAACGGCCAAGATCTGCCCCAAAATATTGAACTTTTTGGTCGACACGGCCTGTGACACGCCCGTGTTACAGGCCGTGTACCCTTAAGCGGCACACGCGGCTCTCGCACCGCCTAAAAATTACCAGAACACGAGCATCGACACACCCGTGTCGGTTACTTGACACGCCCGTGTCACACCTGTTATACGGTACTCATCGAGCGTTAAATCCAGTCAGAGCAGTACACGGGTAGGTACACGCCCTCTGACATGCCCGTGTCAAAGCTGACACGGCCGTGTTCAAGCCTTGGTTCCGGGCCGTGTCCATTTCTGACTCGATACGGCATTTTATTGAGTGACACGCCCTGGGACACGCCTGTGTCGAAGGCCGTGTCCCAGGCTCGACTATCGTCGACTCCGATCGTCGACTATCTTGAACACGCCCTGGGACACGCCCGTGTCCCAGGCCGTGTACCCCGACATGCCCTGGGACACGCCCGTGTCCCAGGCCGTTTTAAGCAACCAGAACCTCAAATCCACTTTTGAGTCTTTTTGGGGTGTTACAATCCTCCCCCCCCCCCTTAATAAAATTTCGTCCCGAAATTTGAAGACAGTAGGGAGATAATAACAAAACATTTATATGTTTCTATTACATATATAACGAGCAAACAAGTTACGAAAAATAATTCGGGAAACTCGGCTTGCATGGTCTGCTCACGCTCCCATGTTAGCTCTTCTCGGCCACAATTGTCCCACCGGACTTTGACCATCCCGATCACTTTATTCCGCAACTGTTTCTCGGCTCGATCCTCAATCCGTATAGGCTTCACCTTTGTTGTTAGCCCATACTCAACCGGCACTCGATCATTGTCAATTACTTGAGCTGGATCCTTGACTGCTTTGCATAGCACCGAGATGTAAAACACATCATGCAATCCACTCAATTCCGATGAAAGAGCTAGCCGATTGGCGGCTTCCCCAACTCGCTCCACCACTTCAAACGGACCAAGGTATCGCGGACTTAGCTTTTTCAACTGCCGAATCTGAGATACGCCTTTGAAGGGCTTAATCTTTAAATAGACCCAGTCACCCACCGCGAACTCCACGTTCCGGTGCTTAGCATTGTAATATTTGGCTTGCCGATCCTGGGCTATTAGGAGCCTATCTCGAATAGAGCGTATTATTGAGGTAGCATCCCCGACTTCCTTTTTGCCTAAAAGTTTAGTCTCGCCAGTTTCTGCCCAAGCTAGCGGTGTACGATACTTCCGACCAAACAGCGCTTCAAACGGGGCCATGCCTATACTCGCTTGATGGCTATTATTATAGGCAAACTCCACCATAACAAGATGTTCTTCCCAATTCTTACCGAAGTCCAGGGCGCACATACGGAGCATATCCTCCATCGTTCTGTTGGTTCGTTTAGTTTGGCCATCCGTTTGCGGGTGAAAAGCCGTACTGAATGCTAACTTCGTGCCCAACATCTGATGAACTAATCTCCAATCTTTCGAGGTAAAGCGCCCATCTCGGTCACTTACGATGCTCCGGGGAACACCGTGCAATCGAACAATCTGCTCCACATAGAGCTTTGCTAACGTTTCCACTGAATCATCCCGCTTGTTCGGTATAAAGTGAGCCACCTTTGTCAACCGGTCTACAATCACCCAGATTGAGTCATGGCCATGCTGAGATCTCGGCAATCCGTGCACGAAATCCATAGAAATATCCTCAAACTTCCATTGCGGAACCGGCAACGACTTCAGGAAACCACTCGGCCGTTGACATTCTGCCTTTACCAAAGCACAAGTGCGACATTTAGCCACATACGCGGCTATGTCCTTCTTTAAACCAGGCCACCAGAACAGTTTCTTCATGTCCTTGTACATTTTTGTGCTCCCAGGGTGAATTGAATACTTTGTAAAGTGTGCTTCATATAGCAGCCCTTCTCGCAATTTACCCGCACTAGGGACGCACAATCGGCCATCCTTCTGTAACAAACCGTCATCCCAGGAGAATTGATCACCAGACCCATCCTTTGCATATCGTTGGAGACTTTCATCCAACTCTGTTGCCCGCTGAACCCTGTCAGCAAGGTCATATTGAACCTCCAACTAGTTCACGCATGCAACAGTTGAAGAATCTCTTTCCACACAAGTTATCTCCAAAGCTTCCAACTCCTGGATTAACCGCTCATCATGTATCCGCAACCAATTTGCCTACACCGGAGCCCGACGACTCAAGGCATCAGCGACCACATTTCCCTTTCCGGGAACATAGTGAATGTCGAAGGTAAAATCCCCAAGGAATTCTATCCACCTCCTTTGTCGCATATTCAATTCTTTTTGATCAAGCAGATACTTTAAGCTTTTATGATCTGTATAAATATCCACTTTCACTCCATACAGATAATGCCGCCACAACTTTAGCAAAAAGATCACCGCCGCCAACTCCAAATCATGGACGGGGTAATTACGCTCATGCACTTTCAATTGACGTGAGCCATAAGCGATCACCTTGCCAAACTGCAGGAGAACGCAGCCTAAGCCGCTTCCTGACGCATCGTTGTATATTTCAAATCCATCTATATCACATGGCGACGTCAACATGGGCGCCTTGGTCAAACGATTCTTCAGCTCATCAAAAGCTCGTGCGCACTCCGGCGTCCAAACGAACTTCTGATCCTTTCTCGTCAACGTAGTCAGAGGCAAAGCAATCCGGGAGAAGTTCTCCACGAACCTTCTATAGTAGCCCGCCAGTCCAAGGAAACTCCTGACTTCGGCCACCGAAGACAACACTGGCCAATCACGAATGGCACTTATCTTTGCCGGATCCACCGCTATGCCCTCTCCACTTACCACATGGCCTAGAAAAGCCACCGACGAGAGCCAGAACTCACACTTTGAGAACTTGGCATACAGCTTATTCCTTCGCAAGGTATGCAATACTAATCGTAAGTGGTTTGCATGATCTTCCTCCGATTGTGAATATACAAGGATATCATCAATAAACACAATCACAAACAGATCCAGGTATTCGCGGAACGTTCGATGCATGAGATCCATGAATACCGAAGGCGCATTACATAAGCCGAACGGCATCACTGTGAACTCATAATGACCATAGCGTGTGCCAAACGCTGTCTTGGGAATGTCATCTTCCCTAATCCACAACTGGTAATACTCGGACTTCAAATCCAACTTCGAATAGACGGTTGAGCCCGCTAGCTGATCGAACAAGTCATCGATCCGTGGAATTGGATACTTGTTTTTCTCCGTCAGCTTGTTCAGTTCGCGATAATCAATACATAGTCGCAAACCACCGTCTTTCTTTTTCACAAAAAGAACAGGCGCGCTCCAAGGTGACATACTTGGGCGTATATATCCCTGCTCCAACAACTCTTGCAACTGAACTTTCAGTTCGGCCATTTCTTTTGGCGCTACCCGATACGGCGAACGGGCCACAGGTTTCGCACCTGGCACCAGCTCGATGGCGAAGTTGATTTCCCTTTGGGGAGGTAACCCCGGAAGGTCCTTTGGAAACACATCCACATATTCCGACACAATAGGCACTTCACTCACACTGGCCTTCGGCGCCACCGCCTCTATGAGTGTGAAGAACAACTCCGCACCCTTCCGAACTGCCTTAACAACTTGGAGAGTGGATAACAACATCCCACTCATCCCTTGCATACCAATGAACTTGGTCTCTTGTTCGGTATTTTGCCCAAGTGTGACCTCTTTAGAAGTGCAATCTATACATGCACGCTGCTTTGAAAGCCAGTCCATACCAAAGATTATATCAAACTCTTTGATCGGCAATACTAGTGTTTCCACCTTGAACTCCCGACTTCCTATCTTGACCTCAAGACCGCAAGATCGATCCGCGCACATCAAACATCCGTTAGGCAACAACTCTTTTACATTGTCTGTCGTGGTCCGAATAGGCACCCTGATACGAACGATAAAGTCCTCAGACAGAAACGAATGTGAAGCACCTGTGTCGAACAGTGCTCGCGCTGGATACTCTCGTATAAGGACAAACCCTATAACATTACAATTAAAACAAGCACAGCACAACAAAACAAGAACATTAAAATCTACGCGCACCTGTGACGACATCCGCCTGCTTAATGGCCTCCTGTTGTCCAAGGTTGAAGACCCTAGGCTGCGCGTGCGAGGCAGAAGACTCCACCACAGCCTTCCCCTTCTCCGCATAAGACGCTCCCGTCTTCTTATCACCCTTTGGAGGACCAAATCGGCATTCACGTGCGAAGTGTCCAACCTTCCCGCACGTAAAACAAGCACGAGATCCATACCCAGATGTGTCCGTCACAGTCGCAGAAGGAGCTTGTCCAGAAGACTTAGACTTCTTATTCCATCTCTTTCGGTAGCCAAACTTGTCCGGACGCGGCGGCTTAAACTCCAGCTTCACAACTGCCAAGTTTCCCTTTGCTTGCCCCCGTTTCATGTCCAGCTCCAAAGAACGAGCCGTACAGACTAAGGCTTGGAATCCCTGACTCACAGAACTCAAGAGCAAATACCGCAGCTCATCTCGCAGTCCCGCATAAAACCGACTAGTCTTACGCTCTTCGGTGAAGATCGTGCCCGCATATCTTCCCAACCGGGCGAACTCATGCAGGTAGTCATCTACACTTCGATCTCCCTGCGCTAACCATTGAAATTCCATTTCCATCGATATCCTTTGCTACACCGGCAGATGTTGTCCTAAGAACAATCGAGAAAATTCGTCCATTGTAATCTCTGCCAATTGCCTACCAGCCAAGTGATGCATTTCAATCTCATCCCACCACAATCGCTCCTCTCCTTCCAGTAGGAAAGTGGCTAACATAACTTTCTGTTCCTCCTCAACCCTGATAGCCCTCATAATCCTCTTGATTCTTGCAAGCCAATCCTCTGCATGGGCCGGTGTACCCGCCCCATGAAACTGCAGAGGGTTGAAGCTCAAGAATTGCTTCCATTGTTGATCTGCTACCCGCGGATCAACTTCGGCTTCTACTGGTTCTTGCCGTACCCCAGCTTGCGCTGGGACCACCGCAGGACGTGCCTGCCCCGCTTGCTGAGCATTCATCACCGCAAGCACCGTTTCCATGATGAGACGGACTGTTTCAGCGGATGGAGGAGTTGTGGGCACCTCGGCTGGTGCCGCACTCTCAACAGAACGTTGTGGTTCGGATTGACCCGCAACACTTCTGGTCACCTATATGTGTAAAATACACAGGTTAACGACCAATGAAAATGGCAACCATACAAAAGAATACACAAGTTCAACAAACAAGTGTATTTGAATTCCTAAGTGGACAATCTTGAGTTCAAATTAAGTGTTATAACGACGGCACTGATACGTGCACGCCACCTCTTAAAAGAATTCGTCCGCGAATTCGGAAGAGATCGACCAACAAGCTGATACCAAATTGTAACACCTCTACCCGTCAAGAAGAATATAATAGAGGGTCTGGCCAGGGCCCCACACTATATTCCACAAACAGGCGGAGACGCTACGAAATAATATCAAAACCACGCATCCTAACACAGAGCATTCTAGCGGAAGCTTCACGGTTGAATAAAATGAACTCAAGATAATGAACATTGTCCACTCAAACTTAGGAATATATATAAACATTACAAGAGTCTGGCCTTAAGTCCTTACAACAGTTTCTCTTAATAAGAGTGTGGATTACAGACATCGGCACGCAGGCCGGCCACACATGAACAAAAGAAACATAATGCCTTCGAGGGCAGCAGCGCAGCTTTGGGCTTCAGCCCACTAAGTCCCGCTCGGACCAGCACCTCCAGTACCTGTAATAACCAATCCACCAAGCGGTGGCAAACAGGGCAACGGTCAGCATTCAGCTGACCAATTATAACGACCCTGCCCCTGGCACGGGGCAGCGGAATTCCATCCCTGCATAGCAATCTTCCAATATGATATATATAGCAATTTAAGCAAGACGTGCACGCCCGCACAGTCACATATAATAAATGCCGGCACGACGGCCCGACGCTCCGTACACTCAGGGCACATTATCGGTGTTCCATATTTCCACAGCCACACCACCGTTCAGAGGTCCCAGACATAACGGTTCCATATGATCATTCTAGTCTGATCGGCTCACATACCGTCGACTCTCTCTATGTGATCCTAACAGGGTCTTAAGCACCTAAGGTTAGACAACCATAATGTGGGTACAGATCCACCTTTCCCGTTGCTCACATCGTCAGACTCACGCCTGGACTGACGCGGGTACAGCTTCACCTTGCCCGTTCCACCACCAAGGCATTGCCCAGTTGCAGCCCCATGGCTCAACGGCTCAACCTCACACAAAGTAGCAACTCACGGCTACAGGAGAGTCCAACTCTCTTAATTTCCTAGACTTCCTCCAGTACTTTATCCATCATGCCTACAAGCATGAAAATCACGGAGTCTTCTCCGATATGCAAACAAGCATCACCAATCCAGATCATGTCCAGATGGGCTTCACACAGCATGCCTAGATCCGTACTCCAATTCCGGACTCTAACAAGGGGGACTTCACATATCTACCCCAAGGGACGCCACAACCCACCGCACACTCGCGGGGAAGGGTTTTCCCTATGCAATGCAGGAATTAAGGACTTCACATGTCCAAGCAGGAAATCGTTACCCTAGGAGTTCGCTTCGGAGCCATGGAGAGAATTTTGAGACGGATGAAAGCCTTCGCAGCAGCGTTGCCTTCGCAAATCCGAACTCGGCTCGCAATTTGGACCACCGTAGCTCCACCGGCAGCCGGACTCCACTTCTTCTTCCTCACCTTGCTCTCACCTCTCTCTTAAAAGTTAGAAAGAGAAGATGAAACTCAAAATGAGCCTTTCCTCCTTCTTTCCCGGCCTTATCAGCCCGGGAATGATCCCCAGCCACAGGATCTTCTTTAAGGAAAATGAACGGCCAAGATCTGCCCCAAAATATTGAACTTTTTGGTCGACACGGCCTGTGACACGCCCGTGTCACAGGCCGTGTACCCTTAAGCGGCACACGCAGTGCTCGCACCGCCTAAAAATTACCAGAACACGGGCATCGACACGCCCGTGTCGAACCTGACACGCCCGTGTCGGTTACTTGACACGCCCGTGTCACACCTGTTACACGGTACTCATCGAGCGTTAAATCCAGTCAGAGCAGTACACGGGTAGGTACACGCCCTCTGACACGCCCGTGTCAAAGCTGACATGGCCGTGTTCAAGCCTTGGTTCTGGGCCGTGTCCATTTCTGACTCGATACGGCATTTTATTGAGTGACACGCCCTGGGACACGCCCGTGTCGAAGGCCGTGTCCCAGGCTCGACTATCGTCGACTCCGATCGTCGACTATCTTGAACACGCCCTGGGACACGCCCGTGTCCCAGGCCGTGTACCCCGCGAGTGTTACAACTCTACTCCAGTTGCATTGATCAGAAGTGATCATTGTTCTGAGTTTGATTCTCTTCCCATGCAAGAATTTTTTGAGAAGGAAGGTATCAGGTACTGTTTCTCTGCTCCAAGAACTCCTCAACAAAATGGGGTAGCTGAAAGGAAAAATTGAACACTCATTGAAGCTGCAGGCACATTACTTGCAGATTCTCACTTTCCCCTATCCTTTTGGGCAGAGGCTGTGAGCACAGCAAACTATATACTGAATAGAATTTTGATTCATAAGCTGCAGGGCAAGACCCCCTATGAACTACTCAAAGGGAAGAAACATAAAGTAGATTATTTTAGAGTAAATCGGGTCTAACCCCTTTCTTTAAATTGGTATTAGAGGGAAGAAACCTAAAGTATATTATTTTATAGTAAATCAGGTCTAACCCCTTTATTTCTATTTTAGAGTCTTTGGTTGTATTTGTTACATTCATAATAACAACAAGAAATACATTAGAAAGTTTTAAGCCAAGGCTGAAATAGAAATTTTTCTTGGATATTCCCAAGTAAGCAAGGCATATAGGGTATATAAAAAATCATCTATGAAAATAGAAGAGTCTATTCATATTTCTTTTGATGAATCTAACATGTTTTACAAGGAGAACATCCCTTCTACCAGTGAGACTTTGCAGGAACCACATCTGTGTGAGAAGTTGGATAAATTGACACTCACAAATGAGGCTGCTACATATCCCTCTCCACATGCTGTTGAAGAAAGTGAATATAATGTCACTAAATATAGTGAAGAGCCAACAACAGCTATAATTCCACCAGAGGAATTAACTCCCCAAGCTGTTGTTCAACCAGCTCCTCCTACTGAGATAGTCACACTTAGAGATCACCCTATATCTTAAGTGATTGGATACATATTAGTGGGTGTGCAGACAAGGCATCAACTTCACTAGGACATGATATATGCCTGCTTCATATCTCAAACTGAGCCCCAATCCATTAAAGATGCTAAGCAAGATCCACAGTAGATCATTATAATACAAGAGGAGCTCAACCTGTTTGAGAGATATAGAGTTTGGGATTTAGTTCTAAGACTCAAATACTACTCAGTCATTGGAACTAAATGGGTATTTAGAAACAAACTAGATGCTCAAGGTACTATCATCAGGAATAAAGCAAGGTTAGTGGCTCAAGGATACAGACAAGAGGAAGGCATTGATTATGACCATACTTTTGCCCCTATTACAAGGATTGAATCAATCAGGATATTTCTAGCTTATACAACCTATAAGAAGTTCACAATATACCAAATGGATGTCAAGAGTGCATTCCTTAATGGTAAACTCAAAGAAGATATTTATGTGGAACAACCACTAAGTTTATCTCTTTATCTCATCTATCTTATGTTTTTAAACTGTATAAAGTTCTCTATGGTCTAAAGCAAGCTCCAAGAGCCTGGTATGAAACCTTAGCTAGCTTTCTCTTAGAGCATAACTTTTCTAGAGGCAGAGTAGATAGGACTTTATTTATTAAGTGTCATCATGATAAAATCTTGTTAGTACCAATATATATAGATGATATTATATTTGGTTCTACTGATTCCAAACTATACAAAAGGTTCTCCAACCTTATGCATTTCAAGTTTGAAATGAGTAGCATGGGTGAACTCTCCTACTTCCTTGGTCTCCAAGTGAAGCAATTACATGATGGCATCTTCATATACCAATCCAAATATGCTAAGGAGCTGATAAAGAGTGGAAGTGAGGAGATAAGATACTTACTATTCTAAAGGGGGGTGAATAGAGTATTCAAAAATTAAGGAGACTCTAAACACATCTCTTAGAGCTATTTGCGTAAAATAAAAATAAATGCTTTAAATCTAAAGCCTGACTGAGTGTAGTGAATACAAAGGAAGCTCACTGAATTTTCAGTTGAACTTTTATCCTAACACAGCAACTAGCAACCTAGTTAAAACTATCACAGCCATAGAGCAATGATTAAAGTAAGCAACAGACAACACAAGACCTTTATAGTGGTTCCCTAATTGGGTACATCCACTCTTCTACCACCCTGGTAGGAATCCACTACAGGTTTTTGATCAGGTGCCCTGCCACCATAAGATCTGCTTCAGGTAGATCTTAAAGACACTTCAGGCTTTTGATCTGGTGCCTAAAAACCAAACACATAGGTTTTTGATCAGGTGCCCTACCACCAATGGTTCACTTTTGAAGGGAGTAATAACCCTTTTATAGGAGGTTGAAAGAAAGAAATAGGGTAGAGAAGCTAGTGGATGGCTCTGAATATATCAAAGCTCCCCCTGGCTTAGAGAATATCCAGGAAGAAGCTTTGCTTCAGGGTGTAGGATCTCCAAATTACTTGAGAAGACTTTTCTGATGCAGCCTTGAAGAAGACTCTAGATTTTGAATGAATGTTCTTCTTCAGCAGCTTTTACAATCTGGGAGAGTTTGCACAAATGAATGTTAAGCAATCTGGGAGGTTCTTCTTCTTGAAAGCTTGAGCTCTGAGTATTGATTTTCCTGAAGACAGGATGAACTCAGGAAGAAGAAGAACTTTTCTTTTCTCTTGAGATTATCTGGTTCTGTGTCTGCTGAGAGTTTGTATGAGTTGTTCTCTATGTTCTGAGTTGTGTGTGAGTAGTATTGTCTTCAGCCGACTGCCTTGATAAAATATAAACTTCTCTTCTATGAAAAAAGCCTCGAGCCTTGCACTAGAAAAAAAACTTCCCAAATAATAGAATAAAACAAAATAAGGAAACCTACACCTGTAAACTTTTCTGTCATTCCCAAAAAGGAATTAAGGATATTAAAAAATATCCTTTTAATTTGACTTTACAAATTAGCACAGGAAACCAAGCCTAACGGCTATATTACAGCTGTAGAAAAACACAATTTCCTCTAATAAAACAAACGACTTTATTCTGCCAAATCTCTCAATTAATGCAAAAGGAATATTGCAAATAAGCAAAAGAATATAAGAATTAAATTGAGCAGAATATACTGAATAAACTATGTATTAAACAAGTGGAAATAAACCAAAGATCAAATGAAACAGCTATAGATAAAAGCAGACAGAAAGCGTCGACCAGAGATCGAAGATCGTCGATCTGGACAAGCAAATCGTCGACCTGAAGAAAAACTATCTTTACAGAAATCGTCGACCAAGGCAACACGATCGTCAATCTGAATAAGCAGATCGTCGACCAACTTCAGAGTTCAGATAACTCTGAGATCGTCGATCATCAATCAAAGTTCGTCGAGCGCACATTTACTATCATCGAGCACAAATCTACTTAACCATTTTCATTTCAATTCAATCTCAACTAATCTAACCTTAGGGTAGACTAACCTTTAGTCAAACCATTGACCATAGATGATTCTTGGGTCAATTAAGCCTAATTGAGATGACATGGCCTAAATCAAAACTAGGGAACCAACAATCTCCCCCTATTTTGGTGATGTAACTCAAACATATACAAATCTAATATAAGCAGATAAAAGTAAATAGCGATAGATAAATCATCAAACAGATTTAAATAAATCAGATAATCAACACAAATGTCACAATTGTTTATCAAGAGAATCTGAAGGAGGAATAGAAGTAGCAGGAAAGAAAGTTATTTTTCTACTAGGATCACATGCATCCTTCTTTGATAACTTCAAGTCTTGCTCTCCAATAATCTTTAATTCTCCAGCTTTGGGTAGAACAGCTTCAGGATGTTTCTCCATATACTTTGAGGCATCAAAAACTTCTGAGCTGACTTGGAATCTGTCCAATTCTTTCTTTTTGTATGTTGACATGGTAGACAATCATGTGATATCTTTACCTTTAGCTTTAGCTTTCTTGATCTGAGCAGTTCCCACCAATTCTAAAAGTCTAGCTATTTTGAAGTTTGGATCAAGCTCTTGACTTTCATAAGTGTTTTCATCATCTGGATTCAAAGGATTTACAGCCTTAAACTTTACTGATTGAGTTACAAAACTCTCTGTTTGCTCTTCAGATGGCTTGATATTTGAATATTTTGGTTCTTGAATCATAAGACTGGATGGAGGAGCAAACTCAGCATATTTCTTGCTTGATTTGTCAGAATATATAACTCTTTTTCTTTTGACATCTACAAGCTTGACCTGAGTAAGTTTTTCCTTTGAAGGAGACAACATTGCTTTGGGAGGAGACCTAGGAGCTGAAGGAGGAGAGAAAGTTGGTTGTTGAAGTACAACTTCTTTTACTTCCTCTCTTTGACTATCTGAATGCCTAGTCTGCCTCTGATCATGAGGCCTACTGGGAGGAGGTGGCCTGCCCTTCCTCTGATAGGTGTATGGTTGATTTGGTCTGATAGAAGGAGCAGAAGATCTGGGAGCAACATTTCCTAGAGCATCAGCATTGGGAGGAGGAGGAGGACCTCTCTTAATCCCCTTGGGAGGAGGAGAGTTCTTCCTGCTCTTCTTCCTTGCTTTCTGAGCATTTTTAGAGTACCACATCCAAGCCTCAAAATTCTTAGATTTAGGATCAATTCCTTTCAGAATATAGTATGGAATATCATGGTCTGGATTAGGATGTGCTTGAGCTATGGACTTCCTTTTCTTTTGAACAGTCCTTTTCTTTTTCTTATAACCTTCTAAATCATCAGAATCTTCATCCTCATCCTCAGAATGTGAGGACTGAGGTCTTGCATACAGATCATCAATGTCTTTTAGCATGGCTTCCTCTTATTCTTTAGCTTTCAACAGAGCCTTTTCTCTTTCTTCTTCTAATATATCTTGTGCCAAGAGAGAGTCCAAATCTGGACCTAGGGTGATATCCCAAAGAGTAGAGGGCGCAGACTCAACTTCTGGAACAACAACTGGCACACGTTTATCTGAAGACTCTACTGAATTCCACTTATCTTCTAAGAAGGAGGTAATAATCCCTTCTAGATGTCTGGCAACTACAGGAGTGGAAATCTTCTCAAGACAGAATTTGAAGGCAAAGGCTTCTTCAGCTATTACTTCAGAGATAATAAAACTATCTAAAAACTGAAGGCACATTGTTCTCTGATAGCACACAATGGCCTGAAGAGGATCAAAAGAATAAGGGGAGGACTAATAATGGCCTCCAAGAGAAGAGAGAGAGGACTCATCATCTGAATCAAGAAATGCCTCTAGTTCATTTGGAATTACTGAAGCATCTATATCAATAAATATCCTTTGGACTTCATCTGGAACTGTATCTGAACATGTTTCTAGCTCCACTGCTGCTGGAGATTACACAACCTGACGAGCCAAAGCAGAGCCTGAATCATCATCATTGAACATCTCCCCTTGCCTGGGTTTAGTGGTAACTAAACCCAGGCCCCTAGATGAAGAGAGGGCTGAGAGTGAAGGAAGCAGCAAGTGAAGAGATGGAGTTAGCAAGGGGGGAAATGGCTTCAGTTATCATTGTTTTGATGGATGGAGTAATGAGGTCTAGGATACTAACAATAAATTCTGTTGTAATATGAAATGATGGAGGAATGATAGAAGGAGCATCATCAGAATTGATGGTCTTCTTAACTGGGGCTTCATCAATTTGAGAATTATGATGAGATGGATGATCATTTGTGGGTGATTGATGATTTGAAGTAGCTGGGGAGTGATGAGGAGATGAAAAGAGAAAATTGAACATGGAATCTATGTTGAAGTTTGGTATCTCAACTAGATGAGCTGGAGTTGGAGAAGCAGATTGTGATGGGTGGTTCACAGGAGAAGAATGAGTTGCAATGGAGGTGGATGGCAAGGAGGATGAAGCAGGAATTTCTTCACTAGGGTGGGAAGTGGCTTCAGGAGCCCTTGTGCCCTCAGATGTTGAAGGGGCAGACCCAGCCTTTGATGATTTCCTGATGGTCCTTTTCCACTTAACAAACAGAGACTGATCAATTCTCTTGCTAGCATTGATTGTTGTAGGAGCAGAACCTAACAGCTGGGAAGCTTTCTTTGATAGGAAGAACCCAATCAGCCTTCCTTGAGTCACCTCTTTCTTGTTGTTCTTCTTCCTGAGCAATTCAAATATCAATCCAGCCCAGTTGATTGATTTCTTATTCAGTATCGTTGACATAAAGGCAAATAGTTGTCTGTTAATGTTTTCATGGGCTGAATGCTTTCCAAGCAGCACTTTTCCAACCAAGTCAGCCAAGAACTTAAAACCAACAGATAGATTTACTTTTAGGAGCTTAGATGGAATGCCTTCTATATGTCCCATCTCCAACAGCATCCTACCATACTCAACAGAATCTTGCTCATACTCATCAGATCCATTCTTTAACTCAAAAATTTCCGTCAGAATTTCGGGAGTAAGAGTTACCTCCACACCGTTGATGGTTCCTGTCATTGCTTTGTCATCTGAAGAAGATGTATAGACCCATTCCTTTATTTCTGATAAGTGGAGTTTGATTTTTGTAGACATGAGTTTCTTGAGGCCTTTATCATCACATAACTGCAGCATCTCTCGGAAAACTTGTTCGCAGTCGCTGAACGAATCAAAATCAACACTGAAACCAGCATTAAACTTCATCACGGACAGGGTTGCAGAGGAAATCTCCATGTAGTCGACTAGAGAAATCGCAAGAAGAGAGAGAGAGAAAGCGCGGGACGAGAGCTCGAAACAGTTCTGGAAGCAGAATATGAAACGACGAGCTCCGTCGACGATCTTCAGACCTAAATTGACGATCGTCTAGAAGTAGACTAGAATCGTCGATCTCTGAATGAAGATCAGGAGAATCGGTCGTCGACCGTCGATCGACGATCGATTTCCGAAGCAGAGTCATCGATCGTCGATCGACGATTTCTGTCTCTAAAGGCAAAGAGCTATCGTAGACCAAGGGTCGACGATTTAGCTCAACCTGTTCGACTATCTTGGAACACCGTTCTACGATTTCAAAACAGATTTAAACTTAGCAGATTTTTTACACTTAGTCTGATCCATTCATCATACCTAGTTGATTAAAAAAGAATAGATGTTTCTGTTCATCTAAAGGCTTTGTAAATATATCACTTCTCTGAAGATCTGTAGGTATAAACTCGAGATTTATTTTATTCTTGTCAACACAGTCTCTAAGAAAATGGTGTCTAATGTCTATGTGCTTAGTTCTAGAATGGTGCACATGATTTTGTGCTATGGAAATAGCACTAGTACTGTCACACATAATTTTGGTGTTTTTGTGTGTGTACCCATAATCCAAGAGTTGATTTTGAATCCACAGTATCTGTGAACAGTAACTAGCAGCTGCTATATATTCAGCCTCTGCAGTTGAAGTTGAAACAGAAGACTGCTTCTTGCAAAACCAAGAGACTAATCTCTCACCTAGGAATTGACAAGTCCTTGAGGTGCTCTTCCTGTCAACTCTACAGCAAGCATAGTCTACATCTGAGTATCCAATCATCTCAAATTCTTATTCAGCTGGGTACCAAAGTCCTAAATTTGGGCATCCCTTCAAGTATATTAAGATTCTCTTAAGAAGAGTTAAATGAGATTCCTTGGGGTTGACCTGAAATCTAGCACAGAGGCATGTGGAAAACATTATATCAGGCCTACTTGCAGTTAGATATAATAGGGAACCAACAATGGCCCTATAATTTTTCTGATCAACAGGCTTTCCCTTTTCATCAGAATCAATAACTACATTAGTAGTCATATGAGTGTGCATTGCTGAAGCATCTGCCATCCCAAACATCTTTACCAAATCCTTGGCATACTTAGATTGGGAGATGAAGATGCCATCAGCATCTTGTTTCACTTGAAGAACAAGGAAATAAGACAGCTCACCCATACAACTCATCTCAAACTTAGAATGCATTAGGCCTGAGAACCTTTTGCATAGTTTTGGATCAGTAGAACCAAATATAATGTCATCCACATAAATTTGAACTAACTGGATCTTGTCCTTGTGGTGCTTAATGAAAAGGGTTCTATCAACTATGCCTTTAACAAACTTATGTTCTAATAGGAAACTAGCTAGAGTTTCATACCATGCTCTAGGAGCCTGCTTAAGTCCATACAGAGCTTTTTACAACTTAAAAACATGTGAGGGATAAGTTGAAGAAATGAAACCAGGGGTTGTTCAACAAATACCTCTTCCTTTAGCTCTCCATTCAGGAATGCACTCTTTACATCCATTTGGAACACTTTGAACTTCATGTAGGTTACATAGGCTAGAAAGATCCTTATTGCCTCTTGCCTTGCAATAGGAGCAAATGTCTGATCATAATCTATGCCTTCTTCCTGTTTATAGACCTGTGCTACAATCCTCTCTTTATTCCTTATAATAATTCCTTGTGCATCCAATTTATTTCTAAACACCCATTTGGTGCCTATAACCAGTTGACCTTTTGGTCTTGGAAATAAATTCCAAACTTTACACCTTTCAAACTGGTTTAGTTTTTCTTGCATGGCAATGATCCAGTGGGGATCTTGCTCAGCATCTCTTATGGTTAGGGGCTCAATCTGAGAAAGAAAACAAGCAAGCATCAAATCTTGACTTAGTTGATGTCTAGTTTGCACACCAGTTGAAATGTCTCCAATCACTTGAGATGTAGGATGATCTCTAAGTGTGACATAATCAGTTGGTGGCATGTGATCTTCAACAGTAGTTGGAATCAATTCCTCAGGTGGAATTAGATTGGCTGTTGGCAAAGTTGCAATCACTTCTACTTGATCTTCATCACTGTCTGAATCAGTTATCTGAAGAGTTGGTTGAGGTTGAATTTCCTGAGTGAGTTTCGGCTCATCCAAATTCTTTCACAAGTCAGGTACCTGCAAAGAGTTACTGGAATAAGTTTCCTTCTCTCTGTAAAACATTTTAGTTTCATCAAAAGATACATGTAATGATTCTTCAATTTTCAAAGTGGATTTATAAAAACCCTATAAGCTTTGCTTACTTAGGAATATCCTAGAAAGATTCCCATTGAAGCCTTTGCTTCAAACTTTCTAATGTAATCTTTATTATTATTGTGAATGTAAACTACACAGCCAAAAACTCTAAAATAATCTATTTTAGGTTTCTTTTCTTTAAGCAATTCATAGGGAGTCTTCCCCTTTAGTTTATGTATCAGACTCCTATTCAATACATAGTTAGCTATGCTAATTGCTTCTGCCCAAAAGGATAGAGGCATATTAGCATCTGCTAACAATGTTCCTGCAGCTTCAATCAAGGTTCTGTTTTTCCTTTCCACTACCCATTTTGTTGAGGAGTTCTAGGAGCAGAGAAGTTATGCCTGATACCTTCTTTCTCACAAAATTCTTGTATAAGAAGTGATTCAAACTCAGTACCATGATCACTTCTCATCAAGGCAACTTGAGTAGAGTGCTCAGTCTGTATACAAAGTAGAAAATCTGTAAGAACTTTAAAGTTATCAGATTTAGTTCTCAAGAAGAACACCCAAGTAAACCTAGAGTAATCATCTATAATTACTAGGGTATAGAATTTCCCTCCTAAACTCTATACAGCAAAGTGACCAAAGAGATCCAAGTGCAATAGGTACAGGATTCTAGGTGAATCACTTTTATTTACAGCTTTGAAACTATTCTTGGTTTGCTTTCCTAGCTGATAAGCCTTGCATAGGCCTTCCTTCTTGTAGGGCCAAGAGGGAAAACCTCTAACAAGATTGTATTTAGATAATCTAGATATATTTTTAAGGTTAACATGACTTAGCCTCTTATGCCACAAAGTATTATTACTACTCACCTCATTAAATAAACAAATTTCAGAAGAGGTGGAATTAAAGTCTACAAGATAAATATTTCCTTGCCTAATGCCTACTAATACAACTTTATTATTCAAAGTAATATTGCACAGAGTATTAGAAAACCAAACCTGGTAGCCAGCATCACAAAGCTGACTTATAGAAATGAGATTGTGCTTCAGTCCTGTGACATAAGCTACCTTCTTGAAAGTCACTAGCCCTATGGTGAATTTACCATATCCTTCAGTCTGACCACAGCTGGAATCACCAAAGACAACCTTTGGTCCCAACTTGGCTTTGAAGCTTGAAAGGCTCTCTTTGTTTCCAGTCATATGCTTGGAGCATCCACTATCCAAATACCACTTGTCCTGAGTGATAGGATAGGTCTTCACCTGCAATAAGATAGATTAAATATTGTGGACCCAGGTAACCTTGGGTCCATTGTTCTTCACATAGGAAAAACTAGAAATGAAAGAATATGCAGGTTGAGGGTGATATCCTAAGGGATGAGATCTCCTAGGTGGGATAATCCAATTAGCAGACCTAGGGTTGTTATTAAACTTATTGTTTCTGTGAACATTGTTGTGATCCTGGAAACTTAGTTCTGATCGTCAATCGATGTTCGACGATCGGTACCCAGATCGTCGATCTTGGTTTACAGAAAAGGATTCTGGATTCCATGATCGTCGATCTCTATTCGATGACTCAGGCTGAGATCGTCGATCACTCATTGCTAAGTTGTTATACTCAGCAGGTGAGTTCAAAGATCGTCGATTGTCGTTCGATGATGGGTACAACGATCGTCGATGGGCATTTGACGATATTTGTATTTCTATGAATTTATGTTTCCTTTTGTCTCTCTTAATCTTATTTAAGGTTTTCTTAGCCTTTTGAATAACCTCAGTGTTGTGTATTCCCTTTTCAGAAACAAACTTTACTAGAGTAGACAGATTGTATTTAAGGAGCAATTGGGGTTCACTAGGGGAGGCACCTAAGCCTAAATTATTGTTGTCTGTCCTAGTGTTGGCAGTGCTTGTGATTTCTAGCAACTTAAGGCTTCTGCCATTAAGTGAATCTTCTAACCTATTAGCTTTAGCTAGTTCTAATTTAAGAAATTTGATTTCTTCAGATGCTCTAGTGAGTTCAGATTCTAACCTAATGTTTTCACTAGATAGAGATTCTGATTCAGCTAGTTTATCTCTAAGCAACTTAATCTCCTTTTCTGAGCTAAGTAAATTTAGGCAAAGTGTTTTAAATTCATACTTAAATTCATCAGAGGTAAAATTATAAGATGCAATTACCTGGTCTTCATCAGGTAATTCATCCTCCTCATCTTCAGTCATCTCTGCAGCTCAGTTATTGCTGCAGGCATTGATTGTCATAGGCAAATCTCCTTAGCTATCTTCTCTTCTTCATCATCTTCACTGCAGATGGAAGAAGAAGAATCTTCCTCAGAATCACTCTAGGTCTTTGCAACAAGACCTTTCTCTTTCTTCTTATATTTGTGAGAAGATGTCTTGGAGTAGTTCTTCTCATGTTCCTTCTCTTTTCTCCTTTCCTTATGCTTTGTCTCTGGACACTCAGAGAGAATGTGTCCAGGCTTCTTGCATCCATAACAAAAAAATTCTTCAGATGGGGTTTTATCATACCGTGGCTTGTCATCATATTTTGATGACTTTCTTCTGTTTTCCTTTCTGCCCATCTTGTAGAACCTCTTGGCAAAGAGTGCCATCAGTTCTTCATTTGATTGAGTCACTTTGGACTCATCATCAGCCTTAAGAGCAAGGGTTTGATCTTTCCTTGTTGGAGTAGGTTCTTTAGCTTCAGCTTAAGCTTCCCTGGTCTTCAGTACTTGCTCAAATGATTTGAGCTTGCAAAGGAGAGCTTCAGTTGAGATTTCTGTTGTACTTCTGGACTCCTTGATTGGCAAGATTCTGAGATCCCATGTGTTGGGAAAGCACATCAGTATTTTATCATTGACTTCTGTCAATGTAATCTCCTTATCAAGTGTCCTCAGCTCATTGATAATGGAGCTGAGCCTTGTTTACATGGCTTCTACAGTCTCAGCCTCTTCTTTCTTGAAGTTCTCATATTGGGATATGAGATTGGACCTTCTGTCTTTCCTCTCATCAGCTGAATAAGCTACAATCTGATTTAGTGAGTCCCACATGGCTTTTGCTGGGGTGTAATCAGCCACTTTCTGGAATGTCTCATCAGACATAGTTTAAGCAAGAATATTCATAGCTTTGGCATCAGCTATCTTGGCCTTCTTGTAAGTTTCATTAAGTCAGGAGGTGGCACTGCACTGAGATTTGCAGATGTTGTAGCAATAGCTGCAGCAGGTGGTGTTGGTGGCCCTGTTAAGATAGAGGAAAAAATATATTCATCAATAGAGTTCATGTAAAGTCTAATTCTTGCCTTCCAGATGCCAAACTTGGCTAAGTTGCATACTAGAGGTCTGGTGCTAGAGTAATCTTTGTACTGGGCCATGAATCTAATATGAGTGAATATGGTATCAATGTATCTTATCACAAGATCTTATGGTTCAGGTGTTAGCCTGTTCAACCAATCAATCTGATAAGGATTTAGTTGTTGAATAACCAACCTCCCTTTGATACCAATTGAAAGTGAGGGGATAAGATAATACTACTCTAGAGGGGGGTGAATAGAGTATTCAAAAATTAAGGAGACTCTAAACACTTTTCTTAGAGCTATTTGCGGAAAATAAAAATAAAAGCTTTAAATCTAAAGCCTGACTGAGTGTAGTGAATGTAACATCCCATGTTACTTTTAGGCCCCCTTAACTTATATTGGGTTAGGCATAGGGTGGGCGTTAAGGTAAATTAGCTAGGTTTGACCCTAGGTAGTAGGTTGTAGCCATGTGGGGTCCACTATAGGACCAAAGTCAAACTAAGTCAAACTAGCCTAAAAAGGGATCCTAGCCACACCATGACCCCACCACATTGCCCTAACCCTAAAAACAATCTAAGTGGACCCTAGGGAAGGTCTTAGGGTCAACTATAGCACCCATGTTGACCCCAGTCAACACTTTGACCTAATTAGCCAAAAATGACCCTAAGCCCTATTCCTTGGATTGGGTCCACCCAAACTAACCCAATGCCACCCAATGGGTCAAATACAACCTATATCCCCATATGGAGGAGAAAATGGGGTACATGCATGGATAATTTGAGAATTTGCCTAGGAGAGAGAAATTGGAAAGAATAGGAGAGAGAATGGGATAAATTAAAATAATATGTGGTTTGAGCCCACTTGGGCCCATGCCACCAGCCCACACATGGGCTGGCTGACCCTTGCTGCCATTTAGGAAGGATTGAATAGGGTGGGGCCCACCCATGCATGCATGGTGATGCAACCAAGGCAACCCTCCACCTCCACCTTGGTGAAATCGCCCTTCCCCCTCCCCTTGATATCATCGCCCCCATATATCATCTCCTCATCTTCCTCCTCACTCCCCCCCCCCATTTCATTCTGATCCCGGGAAATAGAGAGAGAGAAACCTGTAGCTGGAAGCAAAGAACCCGAAAGAAAAACACCACCACCGCCGAAAATGGCTCCCCGCCGCTCCTCACGTCGCATGGCCGCCGGGAAGGTCCTCCCTCACCTCTCTCCTCATGCTATAGATCCTAGGAATGTTAGGGTAGGGTTCGGGCTCGAATGAGCCCGAACCAAGCTTTCTTTTTCCACCATTAATGGCGAAACTGGAGCTTACGGGATGGGTGGTGCTGCCGTTTCCCGCCGCCCTAGCCGTCGGAGATGCTTGCCCCCCCACCACTGTGAGGGTGGAGGAGAAGATGGCCGGTGGAGGCGCCGCCTGTAGCCGCCGGAAAACCGCCCGTGAAAGCCACCATATATCGGGCTGGATTCCTGCATGCAAATGGAGAAGAAAAGCAATGGTCGTTGGATTGCTTTAGGATTAGTGCCATACAAATGTTTTAAAAATCCTGTATTATGTATTTATTTGAATAGTGTTAAAAATCTGCCCTATAGAAGCAGACCTCTTGTAGGTCAAATTTAGGGCACCTGTGGACCTTTTCATAAAAAGTGTCTAACATAAATATTATAGGTCTCTGAGTTACCTTTAATTTGATATATTACACATTTATTTTAGTTAAGCAGGCTGCCCTATAGAGCCATTTTCCTAGGACTGGTCCTAGGCTAGGGCATATATTAAAAGTGAAGCCCATACCAAACCAGATTTCCAAATGGCTTTAAATTTTGGGAATATGGCTTATTTGGGCATATCTAGCCCCTGCCAAATATTGAGAATTTTTGGAACAACTTTGCCTATAGTTTTTGTCATAATATCAAAAAGTAAATTAATGGAATAATTTGAGTTATATGCATCCAAATGACCCCAAATTTTGGTGGCAGGTCCTTAGGGACATCATTGGTGCTTGGTAGAAATTTAAGCACAATTGGATCACTACATGTTGGGTTAACTCACTTGCATGTGTTGGCTACTTATAGTCTTGGGGTGCTATTAGCAAGAAATGAAATATTGTGTATTTAGCCTAGTTGAGGCATCCAAAAATCATGGAATCTATTCCAGTTATTCATTAGGGTAAAGTTCACCCCTATAATTAATCATGGGATTTTTGGGATCAAAAATCCCATTAATTGTAATTTTCAAAATATATGTCTTTTTGGAAAATAAATTGAAAAAAATTAGATTTTGACCAAAGGAAATTCCCAAAATCTGTCAAGTCAAAAATGATGTTTTGATTGACTTATGAAAATTTTATATCTCTGTTTGAGAACTGTTGGAGCAAAATACCTTGAAATTACTATTTTACCCTTTTTGTATTTAATCATGAATTGGTGGAATTACATGTTAGAAAATTGTAGAAATATTTCTAGAGTTGTATAATTGTAATATTAGTTTTGTAGATTTATTTCAGAATTTTTGGACACACTGATAATTATTAAGTTACAAAAATGGCATTTTGGTAAATAATTAAGAATGGAAATTGATAGGCCATTACACTATAGAAGTTAATGAAACTCTGTCATTATTCATGAAGTAATGATATAATTGCTTAGTAATTTTCCTTGAAATTTGGTTTATGTATTTCTTCTACTTCATTTGGAAACTGGTATTTATGAAGAGTTTGTATTAATTATGGGATAAATAGAAATATTAAAAGGAAAATTATGAAATCTTATAGACAGCAATGTTTTACCCATATGCAATTCAGGAAAATTCCCTTAGGTCAGTAGATTTTAAATGATATCACTTCATGTGTAAAATTACCTAGGGAATAATTTAAATGATTTAATTAGAGGCCTTAATGACCTAGGAAAATCATGAAAATCACCATGCTCATTTTATTAGTCCATACCACCCTAGGAAAAATATTTGGGGGTTGATGGCCCAAGGAATTGGATGTTCGATTTCGGGGTGGTATTAGGTCATGGGCTGCACATAGAAAAAGTAGATTGTACCATAAGGCCCACCGGGGGATAGATCGACAATTGAGCTAGGGAACATGATTTGAAATATAACCCTGGTGGTTAGTGTCATCTTAGTGACGAGAGTAAAAGTGCAAGTCTTTTGGTAACCACTAGAGCTGAGGCCGGCGGAAGACCGTCGCCCTTCCGATAATAATACCTTAAGTCATTAGGATAGTTCTAAAGTAACAATGAGAGTTGGTTGTGGATCATGGGTAGACATCAACTAAAAGTAATTATCCTTGCGAAAGGGAACTTTGGGCTTGTCATCCCATTTTGGTTCCTAGTGCCTTCGAGACCCCTTCATTGGGCATACCTTGGGCAGTCCTAGGATTAACCCTAAATTACTAGGTATAATAATCGGTAGATAAGAGTAGTGTAATAAGTTAAGTAAGTTGTATATGTTCGCACTCATGCCGGGTTGGAGGGACTTGGAGTCTATTAACTACTTGCTCACCCGGGCAGAGTTGGAGGGAAACGATTGGTTTACATGCTCACTCGTGCCGGGTTGGAGGGACTTGGAGTCTATTGATTACTTGCTCACCCGGGCAGAGTTGGAGGGAAACGATTGGTTTACATGCTCACTCGTGCTAGGTTGGAGGGACTTGGAGTCTATTGACTACTTTCTCACCCGGGCAGAGTTGGAGGGAAACGATTGGTTTACATGCTCACTCGTGCCGGGTTGGAGGGACTTGGAGTCTATTGACTACTTGCTCACCCGGGCAGTGTTGGAGGGAAATGATTGATTTACATGCTCACCCGTGTTGGGTTGGAGGAAACAGGATAGGTTGGTCCTGCGAGCTGGAGAATTGAGTTGAAATAATTGCATGTGCATAAAGAAAATGGTGGTAATTCATGCGGTACTGGGCCAATCGTCACACCGATGGCAGTACGGTGACTCGGGTGAGGTGTATGAGTGGAAGGGCCAGTATGTTGTTTAATACTGCGGTCAGGCAGACAATCCCTGAAGACATGCGCCCGACCTAAAAGTCTGGCAGGCTGCTAGCAATTAGTACGCAGAGACTCTAGAGTGCACTTGTCAGTGTACAGAGGCGTACAAGAGAGGTCTTTGCCTGGTAGTGTGTATACCCGCCTAGAAAGCGGAGAAGCCCGATCCGCTGCTGCCCGAGCCACGACAGCGGTACTTGAGAGTGATGCTAGCTCTCGAAAAGTGGGAACTAAAGGTTTGTGTGCACAAAGTCGGGTGTGTAAGGTGCACTGCTTGTTCATGTCATACCCACCATATAGATGCATATCATAATCATTCATAATAACCTATAACACCTAATGTATAAGTGGTATGGGATGCTTATACATTAGGACCTGCTAAACGACCCCTTGGTCTATAAGCTTGTGTGGGCAAGTTTATAAATTAAGGTTATTTCAATTTACATATATATATACTGCTTGTGATAACCGACACCCCAACGTATAAAGTGGTATGGGACATTTTATACGATGGGAGCCTTGTAGAAGATCCCTTGACTTATGTGTACTAACATAAGTGAAGGTTAAATTCCTTTCTTACTTTAACTATTACAATATGTTTATAAAAATTATTAGCTAGGTCCCCCTGTCACCTGTTTGTTTTACTCTCCACTTTCACGTCCTTTCCTTTCTTCCTCCCCGCTCGGTGCCTAGGAGCATGGGGGAAGGGGTGGGGGACGATAGGGCTTAGTCTTATAGACTAACGATTTTCCAACCAAATCATATTAGGGGATCGTGGAGCCCAACATGGAGGAGCAGCCAGGAGATCGGTGCGATTGAAGGCAGGGCAGTCTAGCTCAGGAGTACAGCCAGCTGGGACCGTGAGTCCCGACTTCTAGTAGTTATTTTATTTTGCTTCCACGTGAGAGATCTGTAGTGTGGATATTAATGTACCGGGATTAAGCCCTCTATATTCATGTACTCATTATTGGACTATATATTGTTGTACTTCTCATTTGATTTATATGATTAGTACTGTGACTGTGGACTATGTTGTGTTTACTCTGTTTTATACTTCTGTTTCTCATATTGGCCAAACAGGTTTATGATCGTACTAGCCGACAGAATCGGCGACTTGCGGTGTCGACTAACCCGTGTGTTAGTGTAATCATAAGGCGGCGATTCTGCGCATACGATCCGGGTTAGCCCCGGAGAGGGGGAAACGGATCTTACAAACTGGTATCACTTGAACAAACGATCATATGAGAAAGAAGTCCACAACATTGGAACACCCCGCTCGAGCATTAGTTTGCGGACAAACAATGCAGCGGAAGCAATGGTGTGCCCATGTGCAAAAGTCATATAAAACAGTCCATTAAGCAATGAGTTAGGTCAATCCAACTAGGACACCACCCTAGTTTGACTTACCAAGAAGATTTTGTGTCGTACCTTAGGCCAAAGATTGACTTCGGATGTAGATTAGTTACGGTACGAGGATAACCAAATCGATTATAGAAAGATCTTAATTCCAGAGTCCCTACTTAAGGCTTAAACCTCGATGTCCCTACTTCGCATATCGAATGATATTACCAATTCTTACTCAAACTGATAAGGACCGCCTCGAGAAGAATTTGATGCATAAGTTTATAGTGGATTAGTAGGGTACTCGTAAGCTTAATCCTTGTACCGAAGACTTGATTACGTCAAGACAACCACGATGATAATATCAAAGATCGAATAAAAGTTCAGATTTTTGAAGAGACACTTTCTAGTTTGGTCACATGTTGACCTTGAACATATTGCCATACGATAACCTTAAAGGCCTAAGGTAGATAACATATCAACTGAAGTGGAAATCCATGCCAAGGATTGTTAGCCCTAAGGATTATGGCATGTACATGATGACTACATTGTGAATGTCAAAGGAAAATTAACCAAAATATATGGGGGCTTAACCTTTTGTTTATAGGGCTAAATTCATAGCGAATTGAATTTATCTAAGCTCTTCTCTAATAAAGCATGTGTCGCAAGCATAGTGATCTAAAAACTTGGCTTATTCAAAAATTGCTCAAGTAAAGATGAGGGTTTATATATATACATGACCGGTATGATGATCAATTCTTCCTAGAAGGTTAGGACTCTCGAAGAATTTCACACTATTATTTACCTTAAGTGGTATGGACTATTAATGACAAGTTGTGAATGCAAGAAATTCACGAATGAAGTAGGAAAGTAGAATGTTTCGAGAATTGCTTTCCACCCTCATAATTAGTCCAAGACCATATGAGTAAGTGAACAAGGAGAATAGTAAGTTTAATTTCTTGAAAGATATATAAAGAGTGGCTTAGTGATGTGTATATATAACCTTGAAACTAAGGGGAGACTGTTTAAGACTTCAATAAGTTTTCCCAATTTTGAGTTTAAAGAAATAAGAAACTACTTGGTCCACATTCTAATGAGCACTCGTGATCTTCCTTAATACCGACACGGTATAAGTCATTTACATATACACGTGAAACCGAATAAATTGTGTTCAAAAGATCAAATTTGGACCAGTATAAGTTATAGATGGATTTACATACAATTAAGGGTTGTTCGATTGTCGCCTCCACAAGCATGTTCCAAGATGCTCTAACACCTCGAACCGATCAATGTAACACATAATTAAGGAACTCAGATATACCACGGGAAGAATCAATGCGAATTGAGGATGCATTTCAAGTAAGAAGAATAATTAAAAAGGTTTTTGCACAGTTAAGGCTCTTAGGAAAGTGACTTTGACTGTCACAGGTTGGAAGAAGTAAACACAACAATCGATCGCTGCTACCCGTGCCTACTTGACATTGAGAGAACTAAGTTGTCGACCTAAATCACCTAGAGGGGGGTGAATAGGTGAGGTCTGCGTAATTTTGCGGAATAAAAAAATTGTAAGATCGATGCGCAGAAAGTAACCAAGCAAGCCATAGAGAACACAGGATTTATAGTGGTTCCCCAACCTTGGGTACATCCACTCTCACCTCACCAATCTAGTAAATCACTAGACTTGGCTACCCCACTATCTCAGATCAAAACGATCCTACAACTCGGAACAACGTTCCTACAAATCTCGATCCAAACGGATCTACACTCGGAAGAAAACCTTCCTACAAACTCGGAGAAAAACTCCTACAGAACTCGGATTCAAGACTCCTACAAGAATAAAAGGTTTATACAGAAATACAAACAAGAACTATTCAGATCTGGATTTTCAACTCTTTCTTCCTTCTTCAGCTTTTAGGGATCGGCAGAAATAAGTCGAGGAAGACAGAGACGAAATCTCTTCGATCTGGAAAACTAGAATCAGCGAGATCAAGTACTGGATCTGTCGATTGAGAATCACTTGATCTTCTGAAACTTCTTGTCTGAATCTCTGGATCGGAGAAGACCGGCGACAAAGAAGATGAACAGAGTTTTGTCGGCGAGATCTTGTCGGCTTCCCGATATGGACGATATTCAGATTCAGAAAACTTCTTAGGGTTTGACGTTTGACAAGACCTATTTATAAGGTCTTAGCAACGGTCAAATCCATTCTTAATCACGTACACGTGGACTAGTCATAACAGAGTATTTGAAAATCTCGTAAACTCTGGACTTAGAAAATATTCTGGGAAAAACACAGATATACACGAGTGACAGAATAGTTACTCGAGTAAGAGAAGTAACTACTCGAGTACATGAGGACATACTCGAGTCCAGTAGTTAGAAAATAATTCTGAGCTGGAAGAAAGGATATACTCGAGTACTTGGCTGGACTACTCGAGTATATGCATGAGCTACTTGAGTATAGAAACTTAACTACTCGAGTATTTACAGATCTACTAGAGTACTTGACTTTGGTCCTCTCGAGTCTGCAAACTAGCATACTCGTGTAAAGGAAATCTACTCGTGTATCATAGTGCCTACTCGAGTATGTACTAACCTACTCGAGTATAAGGAAGAATCTGAAGACTCGAGTATGTCCTTTGGATTACTCGAGTACTAAGTTACTTACTCGAGTATATGAAGCTATCTACTCGAGTATGTAGACTTAGAAAAATTTCTTCCTTGAGAACTCATTTCTCCTACTAAAGATCAGCAATACTTCAAGGTTCCATTTGTCCATGTGCTTGTGAAATGAAGTGCATCCCAATAGAGAGGCTACACATGAGTTAACACCATGGATCACACAATGAGGGATTACATTGTATGGTCCTGTGTTAGGTGACCCATTGTAGACTGACATTGGTCTACACTTGGCAATATAGTCCTATAAACATAACTTAAACAAGGCATCAAATACAACTGCAATTCACCTTAGTCTTAGGAGGACTTCTTCAAATTAAGGTCATTGTGGAAACAAGACCCAATAGACATACACAAGTCATTAAGATGGAAACATACATATTAGGACAAAGTAACTTCATGTTAATATGAAGGAATGATCGCAAATCTTAACTATTATAGGATGAGTGTTCATGAAGTGAAAATGCTAGAATATCCAAACGATTATGCCTATAACAATGAGAGTATCGTAGCCCCAGCAAACGTAGAATCAAGTGTAGAACCTTACTAAATTGAAGGATGTATACTCTAAGAATAATCTTGTGGATGTGACTCTGATGATTACAAGAATCAAAACAAAAGTGTTCGATGATGATTTACAGATGGTGCGTTCTCTCAAAGAATCAATCCTTTTCAATTTGAATGGTCTACTTACCATTATACTTGAGAGATAGTTTAAGTTATTATCAGAAATCTTGATAAGATAACGTCTTGTGTTTAGGATATAATGATTAAATTTTACTATGGTTATGCATGATTTAGTACTACCTTATTTGATCCAAAAAGGGGCTAAGATTTGGAGAATTAAACACAATGATGAAATATTAGTACTATCCATGCTTACATGATATAGTCGATTACTTGATCATAATGATGAACTATAACCTTCAATGACTCAATTAAGCAAAAGTCATTGTATTGGAACTTAAGAATTGAAATTAGGTAATATTTTGGTAAATAAGATTAATTTCTTGTGGCATGACATTTGAAATGTAAGGACTCAACAAATTGAAAAAGGGGTGGATGATGAGTAAAAATTATACACATATATATGACCCCTTAATTATGATAGCGTTAAGAACCGGGATACATACTGTTGGTACCCTGGATGTGATTTGGCTTATGTAATCCCTTTCCGGCCCCTCTTGATCCATATAACTATATATGATCATGTTTAGGCCTTGTTCAGTTTCCCTAGGACAGTTTATAATTGACCTAGAGCTTAGGCTAGTAGTTCTAGATGTATTTTTGGTTAAGGCTTTTTCCGTCCGACCATCGTCGAACGAGGCCTCGCGATCGTCGATCATTGGTCGACGATAGCAGGGCTATTGAATCGTTGAAGTCAAGACAATTATCGTCGACCGATGGTCGACGATCTCAGAGCAAGTTACTTATGCTCTGAAGGTTGGTCGACGATCTGCCATCAGCAGTTCCACGATCGTATTCTTGCTTCACGATCTCTGTCTCGTCAGATCTTTTGCCTTAGTCGTCGACATCATGAGATGTTCGACGTTTTCTGCTTCGACAGATTCTTTGTTGGTCGACGATATCTTGAGCTGGTCGACGATGTCTGGTCGACGATTTCTGTGTCGACAGATTTCTGCTTTCTGTCGACGATCTGTTAGCTAGGTCGACGATCATCGAACCCCAGTTCGACGTTTATTTTCTGCCTTTATTCTTTTTATATTCATTTTATTCCTTGGTTTATTTCCAAGTGTTTTAGCGTGTGGTTAGAAAGATTTTCTGAAGATTGTTTTTGCTAATGTATGGCTTAAATTCAAATGAATTAATTACCAAATATGTTAAGCATAAATTACGGGATTTCGTATTTTGATAAAGCATTTTTGTCTTATTATACAAAATATATTGCCAGGCTGTATTCTAGCCGTTGGCGGTGTATGCTATTTCCAAGAATGATAAGTCTTTATGCTGAGATATTTTCCTATTCATTTATTTCCTTATTGGGACTGACAGTAAGCTAATAGGTCATTCTATTCCTATATTCTATTTTGAGATAATCTGTTGCAGGGCTCGAGTATTCAAATCAATAGAGCCGTTCCAAAAGAAAAAATGAGAAGACATATTTAAGAGAGATTCTTTGCTCAGAAAAATAAGAAGACACAGATATAGAGAGACTTTTCTTCTAAGTGCTGCTTTCTCTCAAGCATCTCTAGAGCAACTCTTCACCATCTCACAAAACGAAGAAGAAAAGCTTTCCTGAAGCAAAAGTCCAAAGCCATTTCTTCCATTCACAAGTCTCCTGAGCATCTGCTTAGAGTTTTCAAGACTTCAGAAAGAGCTCCAGATCTGCTTCACGTGCTCCAGAATCTGAAGACCTGATAAAAATTAGTCTACAGATCTCTGAGGATTTAGTTTCAGTATATCTGAAACTCCTTCATCCTGAAGCAAAGGCTTTCCCTGGACTTTCACTGAGCCAGGGGGAGACTTTGATTCTTTAGAGAATCCACAAGTCTTCTCTAATCTGTATTAACAACAGAGAAGACAATCTAACCCTCTCAACCACTTTGTAAAAGAGTCTTCACACCTCTTCAAAAGTGAACATTGGTGACAGGGCACCTTATCAACAACCTGTGGTTGAGCATCCTTATCAAAAGCTCAAAGGGTCTGTTTGATCTACCTGAATCAGATCATTGGTGGCAGGGCACCTTAGCAAAAACCTATAGTGGATTCCTACCAGGGTGGTAGAAGAGTGGAGTACCTATTAAGAGGGAACCACTATATATCCTGTGTCTCTCTGGCTGTTTTTGTTTAATTGTTTATACTGTGGCTGTGATAGAACTACCTAGGATTGCTAGTTGCTGTGATAGGTTTATAGTTAAACTGAAATTTCAGTTAACTCTCTCACTTGCGCACGTCACTGTGTTAGGCTCTTAGGGTTCAAGTATCAGATTATTTTATTTCGCAAATAAACTCCAAGGGAGCTGACTAGTTATTCATAAAATTTGAATACTCTATTCACCCCCCCTCTAGAGTAGTTTACAACTTATCCCCTCACTTTCAATTGGTATCAGAGGGAGGTTAGCTGTTCATACAGGCTAACACCTGAGTTAAAAGATCCTGTGATAAGTTGTTTCCTGATACCATTCACAAACACTTTCACACATGGCCCAGTCTAAGGATTATTCAAGCACCAGACCTCCTGTATGCAACTTGTCCAAGTTTGGCATATGGAAGGCCAGGATAAGACTATACATGAATTCTATTGATGAAGATATCTTTTCTTCTATTTTGACAGGACCACCTGCTAGGTCTGCTGCTGCTTCCACTTCTGCTGATCTCAGTGCTGTGCCACCACCTGACTACAATGAAACTTACAAGAAGGCAAAAGCAGCTGATGCAAAAGCAATGAACATCCTAGCTCAAACGATGTCTGATGAAATATTCCAGAAGCTTGCTGAATGTACCTCAGCCAAAGCTATGTGGGATTCCCTCAACCACATAGTTGCTGGCTCAGCTGATGAGAGGAAGGACAGGAGATCCAACCTCACTTCTCAGTATGAAAATTTCAAGAAGGATGATGCTGAAGACATTGACACAATGTACACAAGACTCAGTTCAATAATAAGTGAACTGAGGTCTTTGGACAAGGAGATAACTTTGTCGGAAGTCAATGACAAGATCCTGATGTGCCTTCCCATCTCTTGGGACTCAAGGATATGGCCCATCAAGGATGGAAGAAACACTGTGGAACTTTCCACAGAAGCTCTGTTGGGAAAGCTCAAGTCATATGAGCAAACTTTAAAGAGCAGAGCTGCTGCAACCGAAGTAAAAACTCCTACACCTACAAAGAAAGAGCACTCTCTAGCTCTTAAGGCTGTTGAGACTTCTGAAGGAAGTCAATCAAATGAGGAGTTACTGACACTCATTGCCAAGAGGTTCTTCAACATGGGAAGAAGAGACCTCAGAAAGAAGTTCTCCAAGTATGAGGACAAACCAAGGTATGACAAGACTCCATCTAAAGAAATCATCTGTTATGTTTGCAGCAAGCCTGGACACATTGCTCCAGATTGTCCAGAGAAGAAACACAAGGAGAAGAAACATGAGAAAGAGTACAGGAAGCACCACTCCAAGTCCTCCTCACACAAATACAAGAAGAAGGACAAGGGGTTTGTGGCTGCTACCTGGAGTGAAACAGAAGAGGATACCTGCTCCTCTAGCTCCAGTGATTCAGAAGAAGAAGAAGAGAAGAAAGCCAAAGAGGTCTGCCTCATGGCTATTGATGCCTGCAGCTCTCTGTCAGCTGCAGAGAATTCTGAAGAAGAAGGAGACAATGAAGAAGATTCCTCTATGGAAGACCAGGTAATCGACTCATTTGATTTCTCATCTCCTGAGTTCAAATTAAAATTTAAAACTCTATGTTTAGATTTACTACTATCTGAAAAAGAAATTAAGTCACTTAGATTAAAGATAATGGAACTAGACATGGAAAGTACTGAAATAATTAGATTAGAAAAGGAATTAGAAAGCTCAAAAGAAGAAGTAACATTCCTAAAATTAGAACTAGCTAAATCTAAGAGATTAGAAGAACAATTAAATGGCAGAAGCCTTAAATTATCTGAAATAACTAGTATAGCAAACACTAGGGTTGGTAATGATAAACTAGGCTTAGGTGCTACATCTAGTGAACCCATCCTCCTCACAAAGGAGAGATTTAGCACTCCAGTAAAATTTATTTCTGAATCACGAATAAAGAATACTGAGGAAATTGAAAAATGTAAGAAAATTCAGAATAAGATTAAGAAAGAGAACAGGAAGAAAAAATTTCTAGCTTTACAAAAATCGTCGAACATTAATCGACGATCGTCAAACCAATCGTCGAACGACCATCGACGATCGCTGAACACCTTCACCAAGTATGATATCTTCGGTGCAGGAGATCGACGATCTCATCTTGAGTCGTCGACCAGTGATCGACGATCGTTGAATCCAGAATATAGCACTACTACAAATGATCGACGATATGGCTTGCGATCGTCGACCGTGGATCGACGATCTGGACTTAAGCTGGAAAATAAATTTCAAACTTCCAGAATTGCAAATCCCAATCACTACCCTAGGTTGTTTAATCCTTCAACTGAATGGATTATCCCACCTAGGAGATCACACCCTTTAGGATATAAATCTAAGCCTGCAAGATCTTTTATATCTAGTTTTTCTTTTGTGAAGAATACTGGACCCAAGGTAACCTGGGTCCACAATGTATAACTGTTCTTTCTGTAGGTGAAGACCTATCCAGTCATACATGACAAATGGTATCTGGATAGTGGATGCTCAAAGCATATGACAGGAAAGAAGAAGAATCTGTCAGGGTTCAAAGCCAAGCTGGGACCAAAAGTTGTATTTGGGGATTCCAGCTGTGGACAGACTGAAGGGTATGGCAGCTTCACCATAGGAGCTGTAACATTCAAGAAGGTTGCTTATGTCTCAGGACTAAAGCATAACCTAATCTCTGTAAGCCAAATGTGTGATGCTGGGTACAAGGTATGGTTTACTGACACTGCTTGTAATATTGCTTTAAATAATACTGTTGTGTTAGTAGGTATTAGAATTGGTAATGTTTATGTTGTAGATTTTAACTCATCCAAATCTGAAATATGCTTGTTTAATGAAGTAACCAGTAATAATACCCTTTGGCATAAGAGACTTAGTCATGTAAATTTGAAAAACATTTCTAGGCTGGCTAAATACAACCTTGTAAGAGGCTTACCTTCTTACCCCTACAAGAAGGAAGGCCTTTGCAAAGCTTGTCAATTAGGTAAGCAAACAAGAAATAGCTTTAAATCAGTTAATAAAAGTGATTCTCCCAGGATTCTATACTTGCTACATTTGGATTTATTTGGTCCTATTGCCGTACAGAGTCTTGGAGGAAAGTCTTATACTCTAGTAATTGTAGATGACTTCTCTAGGTTCACTTGGGTATTCTTCTTGAGAACTAAGGCTGATAACTTCAAGGTTCTTACAGATTTTCTAAAGTGTATACAGAGTGAGTATTCTACTCAGATTGCCTTGATCAGAAGTGATCATGGTACTGAGTTTGAGTCTCTTCTTATGCAAGAATTCTGTGAGAAGGAAGGTATCAAACATAGCTTCTCTGCTCCTAGAACTCCTCAACAAAATGGGGTAGTTGAAAGGAAAAACAGAACCCTAATTGAAGCTGCAAGTACATTGTTGGCAGATGCTAACATGCCTCTGTCCTTTTGGGCTGAAGCAGTTAGCACAGCTAATTATGTATTGAACAGAAGTCTGATACATAAACTTAAGGGTAAGACTCCCTATGAGTTACTTAAGCAAGTGAAACCTAAAATAGACTATTTTAGAGTATTTGGCTGTGTTGCTTTTGTTCATAACAATAACAAAGAATACCTTAGAAAATTTGAGGCAAAATCTTCAATGGGAGTTTTTCTAGGATACTCTCAAGTAAGCAAAGCCTATAAGGTCCTTAATAAATCCTCTCTTAAGATAGAAGAGTCTGCACACGTCTCTTTTGATGAGACAGTCATGTATTATAAGGAGAAGGACTCTTCCTCTAATAGTACAGTGCAAGTCCTAGGAGTAAGTAAGGATTTGGAAGGTTTGAGACTCACACAGGAGAATCATCCCCAACAAACTCCTCAGGTTGCTTCTTCAGATTCTGAATCTGATGTAGAACTTCTTGAAGTTAAAGCACCTGCTCCAACGGTTGATCAAATTCCACATGAGGAATTAAATCCTGAAACTGTTGAAGATCAGATCATTGTTGAACCTACTAATCTTGTCACACTTAGAGATCACCCCGTATCTCAAGTAATTGGAGACATTTCAGTAGGAGTCCAGACAAGACATCAACTCAACAAAGATGTGATGTTTGCTTGTTTCCTTTCTCAGGTTGAGCCCCTAACCATTAAAGATGCTGAGCTTGATCCACACTGGATTATAGCCGTGCAAGAGGAACTTAATCAGTTTGAAAGATGTAAAGTTTGGACTTTGGTTCCAAGACCAAGAGGCCAACTGATCATAGGCACCAAGTGGGTGTTTAGAAACAAGCTTGATGCCCAAGGCATAGTAGTTAGGAATAAGGCTAGGCTAGTAGCTCAAGGCTATAGACAGGAGGAAGGCATAGATTATGATCAGACCTTTGCCCCTGTAGCTAGACTAGAAGCCATTAGGATTTTCCTAGCCTATGCTGCTTATAAGAAATTTAAGGTCTTCCAAATGGATGTGAAGAGTGCCTTCCTCAATGGAGATTTAAAGGAAGAAGTGTTTGTTGAACAACCACCAGGGTTTGTTTCATCAACCTTACCCACTCATGTGTTCAAACTCCAAAAGGCTCTATATGGACTTAAGCAAGCTCCTAGAGCTTGGTATGAGACCTTAGCAAATTTCCTTCTAGAACACAAGTTTGTGAGAGGTGTAGTAGATAGAACCCTATTTATTAGACATCATAAGGACTCACAACTGTTAGTTCAAATCTATGTAGATGACATTATATTTGGCTCCACTGATCCCAAACTATGCAAGAGGTTTTCTGAACTAATGCACTCCAAGTTTGAGATGAGCAGCATGGGTGAATTATCCTATTTCCTTGGTCTCCAAGTGAAACAGTGTGATGATGGTATCTTCATTTCTCAATCAAAATATGCCAGAGAGCTGGTTAAAAGATTTGGAATGTCTGATGCTTCATCAATGAGCACACCTATGGCCTCAAATACAGTTATTGACTCTAATGTCAATGGCAAGTCTGTTGATCAAAAGAACTATAGAGCCATTGTTGGTTCCCTGCTGTATTTGACTGCAAGTAGGCCTGACATAATGTTTGCTACATGCCTATGTGCTAGGTTTCAGGTCAACCCAAAGGAATCTCACTTAACTCTTCTCAAGAGGATCTTGAGATACCTTAAGGGATGCCCTAACTTAGGACTGTGGTACCCAGCTGAGTCAGGATTTGAATTGATTGGATATTCAGATGCTGATTATGCTGGTTGTAGAGTTGACAGGAAAAGCACCTCAGGGACCTGTCAGTTCCTGGGAGAGAGACTTGTCTCTTGGTTTTGTAAGAAACAGGCATCTGTGTCTACTTCAACTGCTGAGGCTGAGTATATAGCAGCGGCTAGTTGTTGTTCACAGATCCTGTGGATTCAAAATCAGCTAGTGGATTATGGGTACACACACTCAAAAACAAAAATTCTGTGTGACAGTACCAGTGCAATATCAATTGCTCAAAATCCTGTGCACCATTCCAGGACCAAGCACATTGAGATTAGACATCATTTTCTGAGAGATAACGTGGAAAAGAACAAGATAGCAATGGAATTTATATCCACAGACCTGCAGAGAGGAGATATTTTCACTAAGCCCCTTGATGAACAAAGGCACTTGTTCTTCCTGAACCAGCTTGGTATGATTAATGGTTCAGAGTAGTGAAAATTTGGATAGATTTATTTTCTGTCTAAAATCGTCGAACGACTGCTCGACGATCTTCGACCAGGTCAGAACTATCGTCGACCAACAGTCGACGACAGCTCGTTCGGTAGTAAGGCAGAAATCGTCGATCAACTGGTCAACGATCTCTCCTTAGGTATCTATCGTCGACCAATGGTCGACGACAGATTTTCTGTGCTATGTGGTAAATCGTCGACCAACATATATTGATCGACGATCGTGGTGATTGCTTGGAGTCGATCGGTGTTTAACGTTTAGTCAAATATTGACTATCGTCAGTCATTGTTCGACGACCGATTTTATTCCGGGTTCGACGATCACAGATTTATATCTGATAGTCGATTTAGGTCTGGAGATCGTCGTTCTTCCGCTCCGTCTTTTCATATTCCATCTTCTGGATTAGAATTCGCTCTCGAACTCTAATCCCGCGCGATTCTCTTCTCCCCTGCCTTGCATCTCGATTCGCCATTCTCTCCTCAATCTTATGGCGATTCCTTCAGCAGTTCTATTCGGAATGAAGTTCGACACTGGATTCTGTGTCGACTTCGATTCTTTCAGTCGATGTGATCAACCCTTCCAAGACATTCTGCAGTTGTGTGAAGATCAAGGGCTAAAGAAATTTATGTCATTCTCACCAAAGATTCATATACCAGAGATTCGAGAATGGGTATATACCTCGTCCTCCAGCGACGAAGCGATGAATGGAAAGATAAATGGAGAGGAGGTCATTCTGACTCCTGATGTTCTGACTGAGTTGTTTGGTCTACCAACCGGTACTGAGGACTATGAGCAAAATTCAGAGGAATATGGCCGCATGCTAACTGTGATGGGCCATGCTGAGGGTATTCCAGCTAAGCTGCTGAAGATAAACCTGTCTCCAGAGTACAAGTTTCTGGCAGACCTAGTGGGCAAGGTCGTTTTGGGAAAGCACTCTACTCACGACAACATCAACAGGCAACAATTTGCCTTAATGTCAGTTTTGGTGAATAAGACGCAGATAGCCTGGGGAAAAGTTCTGTTTGAACTAATAAGGAGAAAGAACAATCAGAAAGAAGTAAACCTTGCCAGGGTGTTGGGTGTGTTTCTATATGTGAAAGCACCCCTGCTGCTTGTTTTTGCACCCTCCGCAGTCAACGCCAGCAAGAGGTTGGACCCCTCTCTGTTCAAGAAATCTCAGAGAGTCATCAAGAAGTCAGCCAGGGTTGAACCTAACCCTCCATCAGACACAAGGGCTGATTCAGCCACTCTCCAACTTGCTGGGGAAGGCTCAGCAATCCCTTCATCCTCCCTCTTTACCCCTGCATCCTCATCTCCTGCATTACCCTCCACACAATCTGCAGTGCCACCACAACATGCATCTTCCATCCTACATGCATCTCCACCCCAGTCACCCATACCACAACATCTGGCAGCCGCAGCCAGTGTTGACATGGTAACTGCTACAATCCTCACACACTTATCTCAACATGAATCCCGCACTCATGTTGATGTTCACCCATCTCCACATGATTCATTTGATCATGTGGTAGATCATACTGCTTCTATTCACCCCCCCTCTAGAGTAGTTTACAACTTATCCCCTCACTTTCATTTGATCATGTGGTAGATCATACTGCTTCCATTCCATCCACCTCCACATCCTCAGCATTTTAGATAACTCCTGAATTGCTTGCACAAATTGTAGAGCTCATCACTCCATCCATACAAAAAATGATTGAGGCTGCCAATGCCCCTCTCATTGCATCCATCAAAGCCCTTACTGAAGCCATCAAATCATTTCCACCCTCTGCTGAGCCCTCTTCAGTAAGATGCATGACTCCAGTCCCCACTGAAGTCATGCAGGGGGAGATGTCTGTTGAAGTGGTCTCAGGTGATGCCTTGGCCCTTCAGGACAACTCTTCTCTTCCCCTTACAGAAATTGTAGAAGAACCTCAAGAGCTTCCAGAGCAACCAGAAGGTAAAACACTTCCTCTAAAGGTTATAATCAGGACTTTAAAAATTGATATCTTTATCTAACAAAGACATTCACTCCCTAGTGAATCTAGCTTCTAATGAAGATCTCCCAGAGAAAAATAATGAGGAAGTCCTCATGGACTTGTGTGAAAAAGTTTCAATAAACACTACTGACTCAGAAGTAGTGGTTCAACAACTTGAGAATGCTACTGCTCAACCAGATGGTATAGTTTTATTTAAGTTTCTAATTAATTCAAACTCCAACTTTGAGTTAATCTCTTATCCCTTCCTTCCCATCTCAGCTGCTGATGATCTTGCATCAGTGTTGCAATTTGATGCTGCTATCTCCATTGACTCTGATAATGCTTTGGAATCCTTTCTCAATTCAGACTGTGAGTTCACACTCACATCTCCTTCTGTTCCTTCTTCTCAAGAGAAAACGGTCCCTTATAGACCTGCGTACCTTGATGATCCCCTGGTCAAGGACTCTCTCTTCTTTTCCTGTATGGCACTCCTCTTGTGCCTTGCAGAGGTGTCTATCCCTGATGTCACTGAACATCTAGAAGGAATTATAACCTCCTTCCTAGATGCAAAGTGGTATCCTGTGTAGATCTCAGGTAACTCTATCAATTACCTGCTGTTGTTCACCTTGGGGGAATACTCTATTCCCACTTGGTTGTTAACTTATCTTTCTTTGTATGCAGGCACAATCAACATCCCTGCTGCTGCTGCTGCTGAAGAAGCTGAGGCTGTACAAGACTTACCAGAGAATGCCTCCAAAATGACTGAAAAGGAATCAAGCTCAGGTACTCTCAACCTTGAACAATTTATAGCCTTTGTGGCTGAGAATATTGCCTCTGAGTACATTGAAGGGTTGGCTAATTCTCATATGGATTCCCTAGTCATCTCTCTAGAGAAAGCATCTGCCCCTGCAGATACAGTCATCTTTTCTCCACCTATCCTTACCTATCCTCTACCCATTCCTTCTATTGCAGAACTGGTCCCCAGGATAGCTCCTGACTTGTATCCTGAATCGGAACTCTGGAAGAGATCTCCAAATGTTGATCTTGATGCCCTCCTTGTGCAAGATGCCATTGAGGAAGCAAAAGAAAAGGAAGATAGAGAGAAGCAGGAGAAAGAAAAGGCTGAACATGCTATAGCTGCCAAAGATATCTCAGAACAAGATTTTGATGATTATGCTGGCAGAACCTCATCCCACTCCTCTGATGATGATGATTCTGAGGATTCTGATAGTACCCAGAAGAAGAAAAAGGCTGTATCCAAGAAAAGAAAATCATCTGCTCATCCTACTACTAATCCAGACAAGGATGTTCCCTATTTCATTCTGAAGGGAATTGATCCCAAGAGCAAGGAATTTCAACCATGGATGCGACTTTCAAAGAATCAGTCAAGAGAGAAGAAGAGAACAAAAAGATATGACACTCCTATTCAGAAATTCCCCCTAGAGGTCCTCCTCCACCTCCTGGTGCTGGAGCCTCTGGAAGTCTCTCTTCTGCTCCATCTGCAAAATCAGCAAGTTCCAACACCTTTAAGTCTTATCAGAGAAGGAGTAACCAAAGCCAGGGAGGCCAAGATGTATCAGGACAAGGAAGGAAAAGAAATGAAAATGTTCCCATGGAACAAATAAAGGAAATGAAAGAAAAAAGAGTGGTCTATTCAGAGAAATCCCACAAGAAGTTCATTGAACTTGCACCTCCCAGATCTCTATATGCTGAAACTGATCCTAAGAAGGCTGCACAGATTCCTCTTGACTCAAGCAAATTAGCCACAGCTCTTCAAAGGAACATGGAGATTGCAGCCCAAGCTGATACTGACAGACCACCCTCTCCATCAGACATGACTGAAACTGAAAGAATTGCCTCTATGGCAAGATTTAAGGAATCTATTGCTCTAAGCATGATGGAGAGAGCCAAAGCTCAAGGTCTAGACCCTACAGCATATACAACTATGTCTGAATTCAGAGAAAAGGAACTCAGCAAAATTCAAGTCAACTCTGAAATTTTTAATTCTGAAGAATACATGAAGTTGCACCCTGCTGCAGTTTTGCCAAGCTATGCTGAAAAGAAAATTATTGGTGAACATGATCTAATGCTATCCAAAAGGCAAGCAGCAAATCCAAACAGAGAAATTATTTTCAAACCAGCTGTAATCCCTAAGAACTCATCTGATGCCAAAACCTCTGATAAATCTGCTTGATACTTTACAGTTCTGCTGATTTATGCTTTTATGTTTTTCTGTGGATTGCCTGTGACTTAAATGTTTGGTTAATTTCTGCTTTTGATATTGTGTGCTTTAGTTTTAGATCGGATTGGATAACATAACCCAAATAGGGGGAGATTGTTGGTACCCTGGATGTGATTTGGCTTATGTAATCCCTTTCCGGCCCCTCTTGATCCATATAACTATATATGATCATGTTTAGGCCTTGTTCAGTTTCCCTAGGACAGTTTATAATTGACCTAGAGCTTAGGCTAGTAGTTCTAGATGTATTTTTGGTTAAGGCTTTTTCCGTTCGACCATCGTCGAACGAGGCCTCGCGATCGTCGATCATTGGTTGACGATAGCAGGGCTATTGAATCGTTGAAGTCAAGACAATTATCGTCGACCGATGGTCAACGATCTCAGAGCAAGTTACTTATGCTCTGAAGGTTGGTCGACGATCTGCCATCAGCAGTTCCACGATCGTATTCTTGCTTCACGATCTCTGTCTCGTCAGATCTTTTGCCTTAGTCGTCGACATCATGAGATGTTCGACGTTTTCTGCTTCGACAGATTCTTTGTTGGTCGACGATGTCTTGAGCTGGTCGACGATGTCTGGTCGACGATTTCTGTGTCGACAGATTTCTGCTTTCTATCGACGATCTGTTAGCTAGGTCGACGATCATCGAACCCCAGTTCGACGTTTATTGTCTGCCTTTATTCTTTTTATATTCATTTTATTCCTTGGTTTATTTCCAAGTGTTTTAGCGTGTGGTTAGAAAGATTTTCTGAAGATTGTTTTTGCTAATGTATGGCTTAAATTCAAATGAATTAATTACCAAATATGTTAAGCATAAATTACGGGATTTCGTATTTTGATAAAGCATTTTTGTCTTATTATACAAAATATATTGTCAGGTTGTATTCTAGCCGTTGGCGGTGTATGCTATTTCCAAGAATGATAAGTCTTTATGCTGAGATATTTTCCTATTCATTTATTTCCTTATTGGGACTGACAGTAAGCTAATAGGTCATTCTATTCCTATATTCTATTTTGAGATAATCTGTTGCAGGGCTCGAGTATTCAAATCAATAGAGCCGTTCCAAAAGAAAAAATGAGAAGACATATTTAAGAGAGATTCTTTGCTCAGAAAAATAAGAAGACACAGATACAGAGAGACTTTTCTTCTAAGTGCTGCTTTCTCTCAAGCATCTCTAGAGCAACTCTTCACCATCTCACAAAACGAAGAAGAAAAGCTTTCCTGAAGCAAAAGTCCAAAGCCATTTCTTCCATTCACAAGTCTCCTGAGCATCTGCTTAGAGTTTTCAAGACTTCAGAAAGAGCTCCAGATCTGCTTCACGTGCTCCAGAATCCGAAGACCTGATAAAAATCAGTCTACAGATCTCCGAGGATTTAGTTTCAGTATATCTGAAACTCCTTCATCCTGAAGCAAAGGCTTTCCCTGGACTTTCACTGAGCCAGGGGGAGACTTTGATTCTTTAGAGAATCCACAAGTCTTCTCTAATCTGTATTAACAACAGAGAAGACAATCTAACCCTCTCAACCCCTTTGTAAAAGAGTCTTCACACCTCTTCAAAAGTGAACATTGGTGACAGGGCACCTTATCAACAACCTGTGGTTGAGCATCCTTATCAAAAGCTCAAAGGGTCTGTTTGATCTACCTGAATCAGATCATTGGTGGCAGGGCACCTTAGCAAAAACCTGTAGTGGATTCCTACCAGGGTGGTAGAAGAGTGGAGTACCTATTAAGAGGGAACCACTATATATCCTGTGTCTCTCTGGCTGTTTTTGTTTAATTGTTTATACTGTGGCTGTGATAGAACTACCTAGGATTGCTAGTTGCTGTGATAGGTTTATAGTTAAACTGAAATTTCAGTTAACTCTCTCACTTGCGCACGTCACTGTGTTAGGCTCTTAGGGTTCAAGTATCAGATTATTTTATTCCGCAAATAAACTCCAAGGGAGCTGACTAGTTATTCATAAAATTTGAATACTCTATTCACCCCCCCCTCTAGAGTAGTTTACAACTTATCCCCTCACTTTCATATACGATGATACCATTATAATCACTGTTAGGAGGATTCATGACAATGATATATAGTTCTTGACTATCAATGGCGTATACGGTGAAATCACACGAGAAATAATTAGTGATTAATAAGATTCTCTTTATGCGGAATCGATTTGTGCTAGACCTCACCATTTCTGAAAAGATACACTTATAAAGTTATGAATTATACTATATGTGAAAAGCGATTGGGAGTCATTTGTATGAACATCAATATCAATAATGATCGCTTGATGTATGCTCGAAAGGTGAACACACTATGAATTATGTATTACTGTTTAGGTTGAGTCGTGATAAGTCTTGAATTTGGGGAAAAGCAAAATGATAAATTTTCCATCACACCATGATCTCGGAAGATTGGTTAGCTACTATACATAATTTGAATGATCGTTGGTCGTAAGGGACTGTAATCTAAATTACGATTGAGAAGTAGTTTGATTGTTAATTGGCGGAGGACTTGGAAATGAGTCCTCACAGTTTGAAAGAGGAGTAGTCCGAAATATAATGAAAGTACATTTGGAAGAAGATTGTTACCTCTAATAGGTTTCTCATAATAATAGCCATGAGGCTTAACACAGGAAGAAGTGTCGGACACCTCTTTCTTGGGTTCAGGATGTGGACCCCCCGTGGCACTTGGACCGGAGTACATAGATGGTACTGAGGCTCAGATTTGACTGATCAGGGACCGGATGCTGGAGGCTCGGAGTAGACATGCCAAGTATTACGATGCGCGACATCGGAAGGTGGAGTTCCAGGTAGGGTACAAGGTATTTTGGTAGATACGTCCGGTGCATGGTGTTTCTCGGGTGCGGAGACATATGAAGCTCAGTCCACGATATATAGGGCCAGACTTGATCCTGGAACGGATCGGTGCCCTTGGCTTACCGACTGCAGCTGCCACCGGAGTTGAGTACCTTACATGACATCTTCCATGTCACTTCCTTGCGAAGAGCTCTCCTTCGGCTGGAGCAGCACATCACTACTACAGCCGGACCGGTCGAGCCTGATAGATCAGTTAGACTGGAGCTGATCCGGATTGATGGTACAGCCGTCCGAGTGTTGCGAAAGAAGAAGGTCCCTCTCGTGAAGATGTTGTGGTCCAACCATGGGTGGGAGGAGCACACCTGGGAGCCGAGGGATCTGATGTTGGAGCAACACCCGGTATTATTTACATCAGATACATTTCAATTTATGCCTTAAGGATTCTTATAAATCTTGCAAGTAGAACCCCGTAGACCCAAACTTAAATTTCGGGGATGAAATTATTTTCTTTTGTTTATAGGATTTGTAACATCCCATGTTACTTCTAGGCCCCCTTAACTTAGATTGGGTTAGGCATAGGGTGGGCGTTAAGGGAAATTAGCTAGGTTTGACTCTAGGTAGTAGGTTGTAGCCATGTGGGGTCCACTATAGGACCAAAGTCAAACTAAGTCAAACTAGCCTAAAAAGGGATCCTAGCCACACCATGACCCCACCACATTGCCCTAACCCTAAAAACAATCTAAGTGGACTCTAGGGAAGGTCTTAGGGTCAACTATAACACCCATGTTGACCCCAGTCAACACTTTGACCTAATTAGCCAAAAATGACCCTAAGCCCTATTCCTTGGATTGGGTCCACCCAAACTAACCCAATGCCACCCAATGGGTCAAAGACAACCTATACCCCCATATGGAGGAGAAAAATGGGGTAAATGCATGGATAATTTGAGAATTTTCCTAGGAGAGAGAAATTGGAAAGAATAGGAGAGAGAATGGGATAAATTAAAATAATATGTGGTTTGAGCCCACTTGGGCCCATGCCACCAGCCCACACATGGGCTGGCTGACCCTTGCTGCCATTTAGAAAGGATTGAATGGGGTGGGGCCCACCCATGCATGCATGGTGATGCAACCAAGGCAACCCGCCACCTCCACCTTGGTGAAATCGCCCTTCCCCCTCCCCTTGATATCATCGCCCCCATATATAATCTCCTCATCTTCCTCCTCACTCCCCCCCCCGATTTCATTCTGATCCCGGGAAATAGAGAGAGAGAAACCTGTAGCTGGAAGCAAAGAACCCGAAAGAAAAACACCACCACCGCCGGAAATGGCTCCCCGCCACTCCTCACGTCGCAAGGCCGCCGGGAAGGTCCTCCCTCACCTCTCTCCTCATGCTATAGATCCTAGGAATGTTAGGGTAGGGTTCGGGCTCGAATGAGCCCGAACCAAGCTTTCTTTTTCCACCATTAATGGCGAAACTGGAGCTTACGGGATGGGTGGCGCCGCCTTTTCCCGCCGCCCTAGCCGCGGGAGATGCTTGCCCCCACCACCGTGAGGGTGGAGGAGAAGATGGCCGGTGAAGGCGCCGCCTGTAGCCGCCGAAAAACCGCCCGTGAAAGCCACCATATATCGGGCTGGATTCCTGCATGCAAATGGAGAAGAAAAGCAATGGCCGTTGGATTGCTTTAGGATTAGTGCCATACAAATGTTTTAAAAATCCTGTATTATGTATTTATTTGAATAGTGTTAAAAATCTGCCCTATAAAAGCAGACCTCTTGTAGGTCAAATTTAGGGCACCTGTGTCCCTTTTCATAAAGAGTGTCTAACATTAAAATTATAGGTCTCTGCGTTACCTTTAATTTGATATATTACACATTTATTTTGATTAAGTAGGCTGCCTTATAGAGCCATTTTCGTAGGACTGGTCCTAGGCTAGGGCATATATTAAAAGTGAAGCCCATGCCAAACCAGATGTCCACATGGCTTGAAATTTTGGGAATGTGGCTTATTTGGGAATATCTAGCCCCTGCCAAAAATTGATAATTTTTGGAATAACTTTGCCTGTAATTTTTGTCATAATATCAAAAAGTAAATTAATGAAATAATTGGAGTTATATGCATCCAAATTTTGGCGACAGGTCCTTAAGGACATCATTGGTGCTTGGTAGAAATTTAAGCACAATTGGACCACTGCATTTTGGGTTAACTCACTTGCATGTGTTGGCTACTTATAGTCTTGGGGTGTTATTAGCAAGAAATGAAATATTGTGTATTTAGCTTAGTTGAGGCATCCAAAAATCATGGAATCTATTCCAGTTATTCATTGGGGTAAAATTCACCCCTATAATTAATCATGGGATTTTTGGGATCAAAAATCCCATTAATTGTAATTTTCTAAATATAGGTCTTTTTGGAAAATAAATTGAAAAAAATAGATTTTGACCAAAGTAAATTCCCAAAATCTGTCAAATCAAAAATAATATTTTGATTGACTTATGAAAATTTTATATCTCTGTTTGAGAACTGTTGGAGCAAAATACCTTGAAATTACTATTTTACCCTTTTTGTATTTAATCATGAATTGGTGGAATTACATGTTAGAAAATTGTAGAAATATTTCTAGAGTTGTATAATTGTAATATTAGTTTTGTAGATTTATTTCAGAATTTTTGGACACACTGATAATTATTAAGTTACAAAAATGGCATTTTGGTAAATAATTAAGAATGGAAATTGATAGGCCATTACACTATAGAAGTTAATGAAACTCTGCCATTAGTCATGAAGTAATGATATAATTGCTTAGTAATTTTCCTGGAAATTTGGTTTATGTATTTCTTCTACTTCATTTGGAAACTGGTATTTATGAAGAGTTTGTATTAATTATGGGATAAATAGAAATATTAAAAGGAAAATTATGAAATCTTATAGACAGCAATGTTTTACCCATATGCAATTCAGGAAAATTCCCTTAGGTCAGTAGATTTTAAATGATATCACTTCATGTGTAAAATTACCTAGGGAATAATTTAAATGATTTAATTAGAGGCCTTAATGACCTAGGAAAATCATGAAAATCACCATGCTCATTTTATTAGTCCATACCACCCTAGGAAAAATATTTGGGGGTTGATGGCCCAAGGAATTGGAAGTTCGATTTCGGGGTGGTATTAGGTCATGGGCTGCGCATAGTAAAAGTAGATTGTACCATAAGGCCCACCGGAGGATAGATCGACAATTGAGCTAGGGAACATGATTGGAAGTATAACCCTGGTGGTTAGTGTCGTCTTAGTGATGAGAGTAAAAGTGCAAGTCTTTGGGTAACCACTAGAGCTGAGGCCGGCGGAAGACCGTCGCCCTTCCGATAATAATACCTTAAGTCATTAGGATAGTTCTAAAGTAACAATGAGAGTTGGTCATGGATCATGGGTAGACATCAACTAAAAGTAATTATCCTTATGAAAGGGAACTTTGGGCTTGTCATCCCATTTTGGTTCCTAGTGCCTTCGAGACCCCTTCATTGGGCATACCTTGGGCAGTCCTGGGATTAACCCTAAATTACTAGGTATAATAATCGGTAGACAAGAGTAGTGTAATAAGTTAAGTAAGTTAAATATGTTCTCACTCATGCCGGGTTGGAGGGACTTGGAGTCTATTGATTACTTGCTCACCCGGGCAGAGTTGGAGGGAAACAATTGGTTTACATGCTCACTCGTGCCGGGTTGGAGGGACTTGGAGTCTATTGACTACTTGCTCACCCGGGCAGAGTTGGAGGGAAACGATTGGTTTACATGCTCACTAGTGCCGGGTTGGAGGGACTTGGAGTCTATTGACTACTTGCTCACCCAGGCAGAGTTGGAGGGAAACGATTGGTTTACATGCTCACTCGTGCCGGGTTAGAGGGACTTGGAGTCTATTGACTACTTGCTCACCCGAGCAGTGTTGGAGGGAAATGATTGATTTACATGCTCACCTGTGTTGGGTTGGAGGAAACAGGACAGGTTGGTCCTGCGAGCTGGAGGCTCGATTTGAAATAATTGCATGTGCATAAAGAAAATGGTGGTGGGTCATGTGGTACTGGGCCAATCGTCACATTGATGGCAGTACGGTGACTCGGGTGAGGTGTACAGGGGGAAGGGCCAGTATGTTGTTTAATACTGCGGTCAGGCAGACAATCCCTGAAGACGTGCGCCCGACCTAAAAGTCTGGCAGGTTGCTAGCAATTAGTACGCAGAGACTCTAGAGTGCACTTATCAGTGTACAGAGGCGTACAAGAGAGGTCTTGGCCTGGTAGTGTGTATACCCGCCTAGAAAGCGGAGAAGCCCGATCCGCTGTTGTCGGAGCCACTACGGTGGTACCTGAGAGTGATGCTAGCTCTCGAAAAGTTGGAACTAAAGGTTTGTGTGCACAAAGTCGGGTGTGTGAGTTGCACTGCTTGTTCATATCATATCCACCATATAGATGCATATCATAATCATTCATAATAACCTATGACACCTAATGTATAAGTGGTATGGGACGCTTATACATTAGGACCTGCTAAACGACCCCTTGGTCAATAAGCGTGTGTGGGCAAGTTTATAAATTAAGGTTATTTCAATTTACATATATATATACTGCTTGTGATAACCGACACCCCAACGTATAAAGTGGTATGGGACATTTTATATGATGGGAGCCTTGTAGAAGATCCCTTGACTTATGTGTACTCACATAAGTGAAGGTTAAATTCCTTTCTTACTTTAACTATTACAATATGTTTATAAAAATTATTAGCTAGGTCCCCCTGTCACCTGTTTGTTTTACTCTCCACTTTCACGTCCTTTCCTTTCTTCCTCCCCGCTCAGTGCCTAGGAGCATGGGGGAAGGGGTGGGGGACAATAGGGCTTAGTCTTATAGACTAACGGTTTTCCAACCAAATCATATTAGGTGATCGTGGAGCACAACATGGAGGAGAAGCCAGGAGACCGGTGCGATTGAAGGCAGGGCAGTCTAGCTCAGGAGTACAGCCAGCTGGGACCGTGAGTCCCGACTTCTAGTAGTTGTTTTATTTTGCTTCCGCGTGAGAGATCTGTAGTGAGGATATTAATGTACCGGGCTTAAGCCCTCCATATTCATATACTCATTATTGGACGATATATTGTTGTACTTCTCATTTGATTTATATGATTAGTACTGTGACTGTGGACTATGCTGTGTTTACTCTGTTTTATACTTATGTTTCTCATATTGGCCAAACAGGTTTATGATCGTACTAGCCGGCAGAATTGGCGACTTGCGGTGTCGACTAAGCCGTGTGTTAGTGTAATCGTAAGGCGGCGATTTCTGGCATAAGATCCGGGTTAGCCCCGGAGAGGGGGAAACGGATCTTACAGTGAATACAAGAGAAGCTCACTGAATTTTCAGTTGAACTTTTATCCTAATACAGTAACTAGCAACCTAGTTAAAACTATCATAGCCATAAAGCAATGATTAAAGTAAGCAACAGACAACACAAGAGCTTTATAGTGGTTCCCCAATTGGGTATATCCACTCTTCTACCACCCTGGTAGGAATCCACTACAGGTTTTTGATCAGGTGCCCTGCCACCACAAGATCTGCTTCAGGTAGATCTTAAAGACCCTTCAGGCTTTTGATCAGGTGCCTAAAAACCAAACACACAGGTTTTTGATCAGGTGCCCTGCCACCAATGGTTCACTTTTGAAGGGAGTAATAACCATTTTACAGGAGGTTGAAAGAAAGAAATAGGATGTCTTCTCTGTGTTCAAAGAAGTTAGTGGATGGATCTGAATATATCAAAGCTCCCCTGGCTTAGAGAATATCCAAGAAGAAGCTTTTCTTCAGGGTGTAGGATCTCCAAATTGCTTGAGAAGACTTTTCTGATGCATCCTTGAAGAAGACTCTAGATTTTGAATGAATGTTCTTCTTCAGCAGCTTTTGCAATCTGGGAGAGCTTGCACATATGAATGTTCAGCAATCTGGGAGGTTCTTCTTCTTGAAAGCTTGAGCTCTGAGTATTGATTTTCCTGAAGACAGGATGAACTCAGGAAGAAGAAGAACTTTTCTTTTCTCTTGAGATTATCTGGTTCTGTGTTTACTGAGAGTTTGTATGAGTTGTTCTCTGTGTTCTGAGTTGTGTATGAGTAGTATTGTCTTCAGCCGACTGCCTTGATAAAATAGAAACTTCTTTTCTATGAAAAAAGCCTCGAGCCCTGCACTAGAAAAAAAACTTCCCAAATAATAGAATAAAACAAAATAAGGAAACCTGCACCTACAAACTTTTCTGTCATTCCCAAAAAGGAATTAAGGATATTAAAAAATATCCTTTCAATTTGACTTTACATATAGGCACAGGAAACCAAGCCTAATGGTTATATTACAGCTGTAGAAAAACACGATTTCCTCTAATAAAAAAACGGCTTTATTCTGCCAAATCTCTCAATTAATGCAAAAGGAATATTGCAAATAAGAAAAAGAATATAAGCATTAAATTGAGCAGAATATACTGAATAAACTATGTCTTAAATAAGAGGAAATAAACCAAAGATCAAATGAAATAGATATAGATAAAAGCAGACAGAAAGCGTCGACCAGAGATCAAAGATCGTTGATCTGAACAAGCAGATCGTCGACCTGAAGAAAAACTGGCTTCACAGAAATTGTCGACCAAGGCAACACGATCATCGATCTGAATAAGCAGATCGTCGACCCACTTCAGAGTTCATATAACTCTGAGATCGTTGATCATCAATTGAAGATCGTCGAGCGCCAATCGACTATCGTCGAGCACAAATCTACTAAACCATTTTCATTTCAATTCAATCTCAACTAATCTAACCTAAGGGTAGACTAACCTTTAGTCTAACCATTGACCATAGATGATTCTTGGGTCAATAAAGCCTAATTGAGATAAAATGGCCCAAATCAAAATTAGGGAAACAACAAAGAGGTTTGGGATGGCTGATGCTTCAGCTAAGAAAACACATATGGCTACAAATGATGTGATTGATTCTGATGAACATGGGAAACCTATTGATAAGAAAATTTTTAGGGCCATTGTTGGGTCCCTATTATATCTCACAGCAAGTAGGCCAGAAATTATGTTTGCTACTTTTCTTTGTGCTAGGTTCCAATTGAACCCTAAAGAATCTCACCTTATTTTCTTAAAAAGAATTTTTAGATATATAAAGAGTTGCCCAAATTTAGGACTCTAGTATCCAATTGAGTCAGAGTTTGAGTTGACTGGATACTCAGATGTTGACTTTGCTGGATATAGAGTTGACAGAAAAAGCACCTCAGGGACATGCACGTTCCTTAGTGCTAGACTTGTGTCCTGGTTTTGCAAAAAACAGACATCTATATCTACTTCAACTGCAGAAGCTGAATACATAGCAGCTGGCAGTTGTTGTTCACAGATACTGTGAATTCAGAACCAACTCCTAGATTATGGTTTCAACTTAAATAATTAAACTCTACTTTGTGATAATACAAGTGTAATTTCCACTACACAGAATCCAGTGCATCATAGTAGAACTAAGCATATAGAAATAAGACATCATTTCATTAAAGATTGTGTGGACAAAAATAAAATTAATCTTATCTATATCTACCCTGATTTGCAAAGAGCAGACATCTTCACCAAACCCTTGGATGAGAGGAACCATCTATTCATTCTGAATCAGCTGGGTATGATCAATGGAGAAGCATTAATTTAATTTCTGTCTGCGGTCGAAGAATTTGTCATAGTTCGTCGAACGGAGATCGACGTTTTAAGGACAGTTATTGAGAAAATTCATCGACCTAAGATCGACGAACTCTCTATGTGAAGTTTTATTCGTCTATCGAAGAACGATGATACTGCTTCAGAAACTTTTTGTCGACCTGAGAACGACGAAAAGTTTTCCCTTCTTCAAACTAAGATCGACGAAATCTTTTGTCAATATGAAAGTGAGGGGATAAGATACTTACTACTCTAGAGGGGGGGGTGAATAGAGTATTCAAAAATGAAGAGACTCTAAACACTTCTCTTGAGCTATTTGCGGAATATAAAAAATAAAAGCATTAAACTAAAAGCCTAACAGAGTGAGTGAATAACAAAGGATGCTCACTGAAGTTTCAGTTAAGCATAAGTCCTGACACAACAACTAGCAACCTAGTTATATCTATCAATTCCACAGAGCATAAATTAAATGAGCAACCAGACAACACAAGAACTTTATAGTAGTTCCCCAATTGGGTACATACACTCTTCTTTCACCCTAGTAGGAATCCACTACAGGTTTTTGATCAGGTGCCCTACCACCACAAGATCTACTTCAGGTAGATCTAGAAACCCTTAAGGCTTTTGATCAGGTGCCTAAGACCAAACACACAGGTTTTTGATCAGGTGCCCTGCCACCAATGGTTCACTTTCGAAGGGAGTAATAACCCTTTTACAGGAGGTTAAAGAAGAAAGTTAGAGTGTCTTCTCTGTGTTCAGAGAAGCTAGTGAATTGCTCTTAATTAATCAAAGCTCCCCCTAGCTTAGAGAATGTCCAGGAAGAAGCTTTGCTTCAGGGTATAGGAATTCCAAATTGCTTTGAACAGCTTTCTGAAGCAGCTATGAAGTAGACTCTGGATATTGAGTGAATGCTCTTCTTCAGGAGCTTTTGCAATCTGGGATGTTCTTCTTCTTGAAAGCTTGAGAACTGAGAGTTGATTTCCTGAAGACAGGATGCACTCAGGAAGAAGAAGTGCTTTTTCTTTTTCACTTGAGAATTCTGGTTCTGTGTCTGTTAAGAATTGTATTGAGTGGCTGTATTTGTCTTCAACGATCTGCACTGATAATATAGAACCTTCTCTCTCTTATTTTTGAATAATGTCTCGAGCCCTGAACTAAAAAGATCTTTCCAAATAATACAATAAAACAAATAAAGAAAGTTGCGCCAGAAATCTTCTCTGTCATTCCCAAAAAGGAATTAAGGATATTAAAATATCCTATCAAATTGACTTTACAAATTGGCACAGGAAGCAAGGCATAATGGCTATAATACAGCTGTTAGAAAACACGATTTCCTCTAATAAAACAAAAGACTTTATTCTGCCAAATCTCTCAATTAATGCAAGAAGAATATTGAAAAATAAGCAAAGGAATATGAGTATTTAATTAAGCAGAATATTTGAGTAAAATATGTCTTATAAATGAAGAAATAAAATATTATTTTAACTGAGAAGAATACAGGAAATAACATACAGAAATCGTCGACCAGAGAACGGAGATCGTCGATCTGAGCAAGCAGATCGTCGACTTGAAGAAAAACTCATTTCACAAAAAACGTCGACCATAGAACAGAGATCGTCGATCTGAGCAAGCAGATCGTCGATCCTTCTTCAGAGTTCATATAACTCTGAGATCGTCGATCTCCAGTCGAAGATCGTCGAGCGACGATCGACTATCGTCGAGCACAAAATTACTTAACCAAAATCATAACAAACCAATCCAAACAAACTATCCTAAGGGTAGACTAACCTTTTAGTCTAATCATTGACCATAGATAAATCTTGGGTCAAATGAGCCTAAAAGAGATGACATAGCCCAAATCTAAACTAGGGAACAAACAATCTCCCCCTATTTGGGTGATGTAACTCAAACAAAATAAATCAAATACAGATAGATATAGTCAGCAGACAGATTGGAATAAATCAGATAGTTAAACAAACAACATTGTTAATTATCAGCTGAGTCAGAAGGAGGAATAGAAGAAACAGGAGAGAAAGAAATTTTTCTTTTAGGATCATATGCTTCCTTCTTTGATAGCTTCAGGTCCTGTTCTCCAATGATCTTCAGTTCTCCTGCTTTGGGCAGAACAGCTTCTGGATATTTTTCCATATATTTAGAAGCATCAAAAACCTCTGAGCTGACTTGAAATCTGTCCAACTCTTTCTTCCTGTATTTTGACATGGTGGAGAATTCTGATATGTCTTTGCCTTCTAATTTAGCTTTCCTGATTTGTGCAGCTCCAACTAGTTCTATAAATCTAGCCATTCTAAAGTTGGGATCAAGCTCTTGGCTTTCATACTCATTTTCTTCAGATAGATCCAAAGGATTTATAGTTTTAAATTTCACTGACTGAGTTAGAAAACTCTCCGTTTGTACTTGAGATGGCTTGTCATTCAGATCTGCTGGCTCTTGAATTGACAGACTGGATGGAGGAGCAAATTCAGCAAACTTTTTTTTATACTTGTCAGAGTATATAACTCTTTTTCCTTTGAAATCAGCTTGCTTTACCTGAGCAGATTTTTCTTTTGAAGAAGACAATCTAGGTTTAGGAGGAGACATAGGAGCTGGAGGAGGAGAGAAAGTAGGTTGTTGATATACAACTTTCTTTACCTGTTCTCTTGGAGTGTCTGAGTGCCTAGTTTGCTTCTGATTGTATGAGCTGCTTGGAGGAGGCTGCCTTCCCTCTCTCTGATATGTATAAGACTGATTCTGGCTAGCTGAAGAAGCAGAAGATCTGGAAGTAATATTTCTAGAAGCACTAGTAGATGGAGGAGGAGGAGGAGGACCTCTCGGAAATCCCTTGGGAGGAGGAGAGTACCTCCTGCTCTTCTTCCTTGCTTTTTGTTCATTCTTGGAGTACCACATCCAGGCCTCAAAATTCTTTGCTTTGGGATCAATTCCTTTCAAGATATAGTAGGGAGTGTCAAGATCTGGATTTGGAGGAGGTGGAGCAACAGCCTTCCTTTTCTTTGCAGTAAATCTTTTCTTTTTCTTATTCCCTTCAGAATCATCAGAATCCTCATCCTCATCTTCAGAATGAGAGGACTGAGGTTTGTTATACAGATCATCAATTTCTTTGAACAAAGCCTTTTCTTCTTTAGCCTTTTCAATGGCTTTTTCTCTTTCTTCTTCGAGTATGTCTTGGGCAATGAGATCATTCAAGTCTGGTCCTGGGGTGTCGTCCCAAAAAGTAGATGGTACAGCAGATCCAACATCTGGAACCTTTTCTAGAGAAGCAACTGAATCAATCTTATCTAAAGATTTTGCAGACTTCCACTTGGCTTCTAGAAATGATGTAATGATTCCTTCTAGGTACCAGGCAACTACTGGAGTAGAGATCTCTTTAAGACAAATTTTGAAGGCAAGAGATGCTTCAGTTATTGTTTTAGAAATAACAAACTTATCCAAAATTTGAAGGCACACTGGTCTCTTATAGCAAACAATGGCTGGGAGAGGATCAAAAGTACAAGGGGAGGAGATAGAATTGGAAAGGTCTCCATAGGAGGAAGGAGAGGACTCAACATCTTAGTCAAGGAATGCCTCTAGTTCTTCTCCAAAGACTACTGGAGCATCTAAATCTGTACTTATCCTCTGAGCAAAATCTAAAACATCTGTATCTGGAGCTGTATCTAAACAAATTTAGGGCTCTACTGCTGCTGGAGACTGCATAATCTGATGTGCCCGAGCAGAGCCTGACTCATCTTCATTTAACATCTCCCCATGCCTGGGTTCAGTGAGAATTAAACCCATGCCCCTAGATGAAGAAGGGTTTGAAAGGGCAGAGATAGAGACAGCAGGAGTGGAGATAGATAAAGCAAGGGGGGCAATGGCCTCATCTATCATGGCTTTTATGGAAGGGGTGATGAGGTCTAAGACTGAGGCAATGAATGCTGGGGTAATTTGGAATGATGAAGGAATTGGTGATGGAGAATCATCAGGGATGGTGGTCTTCTGAACTGTGGCTTTATCAAGAGGTGATGTATGATGAGATGGTTGATCTGTAGTAGGTGATTGATGATTTGGAGAGGCTAGAGATTGGTGAGAAATTTGAGCTGGTGGAGAATGAGGTGAAGGGGTAAGCAGGTTTAACATAGAATCAAAATTGAAGTTAGGTAGTTCAAGATGGGCTGGTGTTGGGGAAGAAGGTTGTGATGGATTGTTCACGGGAGAAGAAGGAATGTATATAGAGGTGGAAGGTAAGGAGGAGGAAGCAGGGAGATCCCATTTCAATCCCTAGTACATCAACCCATACCAATTCAATCTCCTGAACATCAACCAACACAAGTTCTATCTCCAAATCATACCACACCACCTCAATCCCCACTTCCCCATCATCTTGTTGACATCCCCCTCCATAACCTCTCATCCATTCCATCTTTTGACCTCTGTTATCATCTCCCATCAATACACCATCACCTCAAGATGAACCAATGCCTGATGATAGTTTAACTTTCAAGGCAGCCTAAACACTTAGAGGGGGGGTGAATAGGTTCTGCTTTTCTTATAAAAACTTCTAGGCAGAATTCAATTCAATAGCTAACATAATAAGTACAGCAATCACAGAAAATAAAGCATCACAGATTGCACAATGATTTATAGTGGTTCCCCAAGGTCTGGGTACATCCACTTTCCCCCTTCACCTATCTAGCAGTATGCTAGATTCGGCCAAACTTCCACTTATCTCAGATCAACAGATCCTACAACTCAGAACCCAACTGGTTCCTACAACTCAGGTATAACTGCCCTACCTCAGCCTTGCCCCAAGGCCTACAACTCAGAGAATATCCTTCTCCTACACTCAGGCAAATAGCCCTACCACTCAGAGTTCAACACTCCTACACTCAGCCTTTATAACATAGGCTTACAACTCAGATCTGTGTAAACAGATCCTACAGAAATATAGAAAAGATTATTAAACTGTCTTGCCTAAGTTGAGAGAGAAAAGGCCAAGACAATTCTTGATCAGCTGATGCAATCAACTGTATCTGAGCTTTCTTCAAAGCTTCTTGAATAAGAACTTAGCTGAGTTGATTTCCAAACAGCTTCTTGAGAATCCACTGGTGGTTTCTTTCTTCTTCTTCAAATTCTGGCTTGATCTCTCTCTATCCAGCACTTTGAATGATTCTTCTGAATTCTGATTAGAACTCTTCTTAGATCTATCCTTAGATAGTCTTCTTAGATCTCCCGGAGAAGATCTTCTTAAGTGCCTAGCACTTTCTTGAAATGAATTGGATCGTAATCCTTCTCAACTTTTTGATTCTCAACAATGTTTTTCCAACAGTTACTTTCTCCTTCTGAATCTGTCTATTTATAGACTTTCTTCATGGTAACCGGCTGATCCGGTTTCTAACGGTTTTCTGACAAGTCTGATAGCTTCAGTTAACTGGTGGCAATCCTCAGCTTTCAAGTCTCCAAACAAGTCCTGTGCCTTAGTCTTGAACCATAAGTTGTCGAGACAGTCTGTCAGAAAGTGTCGAGACCATCTGTTTATTTGTGTCGACACAATTGACTTTGGTGTCGACACAGTCTTCAGTGATGTCGACTAAGTTGCCTTTGAGTCGACACAGCTCCTTCTGAAAATAACTTAGTCTTGACTCTCCAGTGTATCGACACAAGTCCTGTGTGTCGACACAGTTGTTGTAGAATCATAACTTAGTAAGTGTCGACTTAGCCTTCAGGTGTCGACACATTCATTTTTTTTAACTCTGCTATAATATGTCGACTTAATCATAATGTGTCGACACATTCTGCTGGTGTCGACAAACTTGAGGTCGACTATTTTCTTCTGTGTCGACACATTCTCCCAATGTTGAGGTCGACGCTTTTCTTCTGTGTCGACACAAATTCCCAGTGTTGTGTCGACTTACTTCTTCTGTGTCGACACTTTTTCCCAGTGTAGTTGTAGACTAACTGCTATGTGTCGACACTGCTTCCCAGTGTTGTGTCGACTTACTTCTTCTGTGTCGACACTTTTTCCCAGTGTAGTTGTAGACTAACTGCTATGTGTCGACACTGCTTCCCAGTGTTGTGTCGACAATTTTCTTCTATGTGTCGACACTGCTTCCTCTGTGTCGACACTTGGACTTAGAATTTTTCTGCATACTTTATCAATCCTTCACCTGCACATGTCAACTAAAAAGAAAACATCAAATACACCTTGATGTATATCATTGAGCTAGTTTGGGCTTCTTCAAATCAGGTACACATTTTCCAATGTACCCAACAATCTCCCCCTATTTGGAGAAGTCATAACCCTTCTAGCCAATGATATACACCATTTATAAACAGTACTAAATGATGATATATGATATGACAGGAATACTTAATATAAACAAAACATAAACAAAATAATCCATCACAGAATGCACATTATAATATGCCAAACAACATTTTGTTTATAACTGGGTAATGTTTGATTACATTGTTTTTCATTTAATGATTACATCACAACATTACAAAACAATATGAAGGAATTAAAAAAAAACATAATCAGGATTGATCAGGCTCTTTAATGATAATCCCTTTTCCAGATTGAATTGTAGCTGTCACAGGAGCTTCTGATGCTTCAGCTATCTTCTTTCCTTTTAGATCAGCTTTCTTCTGAGCTTCTTCCTTGATCCTTTGCCTTTCAAAGTAGTGAAAAGGCTTTGGAAAGTACTTGCTTGGCTCCTTAGCATCAGATGGCAGCCTCCCCAGCTTAGCTTTCCTTCTAAATTGGACTATTGCTTCCTGTCTTGCCTCATACTTCTGCCATTCTATTTCATTGTACCATTTCCCTCTCTCATGAACTTTATCTTGTACAGCTTTCCATGCAGTGAGTATTATGTTCCTTGAAGTAGGACTCCACTGCTCATAATCTGGCTTAAGTACAGCCTGCTCTCTGAATTTCTTCTTTGCTAATAGAGCATCTTGCTGTTCTTTCAAAGTAGCCTCAGGCTTATCAACCTTTCCAAATACAATATTAATAACCTCCTTTGGAGGACTATACATTCCTTGAACTTTCTGATCAATCATGTCAAAATCTGGAGGGGGGTAAATGACTTGGGCAACCTCAGGTTGATTGCCTTCAAGTAGATTTGATTGTATTCCTGACTCAGCCACCATAGCATCATCACACAATGGGGGATATCCCAAAGTGGCTCGAATGCTATTGGTCACCCATTTGGTGTGCTCTGAGCCTGCATGAATTAGCATCCTCTCCCCCTTTATGGCTTCTCTAGATACATGATCTCTTAGATCTTCCTTTTGAAATCGGATTTGGCCATCCAAATAATTCACACCCTCTTTGAAAAATGGTTTTAACTTTTGAAGCTTTTCAGATATTTCTTTTTGAGAGGTTGTGATGGCAGTCTTAACAGATGCAATGGCAGCTTGAAAATTCTTATCAAAATCTTCCCTTTCTTTGGCTCTATCTGCAGGCAGACGTGGACCAATCTTCTTTACTTCCTCAATGATCTCATTATGAGATTCAGTTAGATTATCATTCATTCTTAGCTGGTTTTCCAACACATAGCTTTGCTTCAAAGCAATGTCATCCACCTTTGTAGTAATAGCCTCCTGTTGTTTAGCTAGATACACCACAGTATTGCCACCCTTGTGGAAGCAATCTGTCATTTCCTTTTTATGCATGTTGACTTGAAACTGGATGGACTTTATATCCTGAGCTAAGTCAAACTGAAGTGACTTGCTATTTTCATCAACATACTTTTCCAGAGCCATCCTTTGTTCATCCAATTTTACTTGTAGATCTACCATAAATTTGTTGTAATCAAAGGCTGGAGATACTTGTAGAGGTGTGGTCTGTAAAGCCTGCTTATAATTCTTGCTTCTTCTCTTAAAGATAACCAGTTTTCTTTTCTTTGCCACCCTGGCATCTTCAGGTTCTGTTTCAGATGAAGTATCTACATGAATTCTTTCTTGAGGATGATGAATTGTATCTGTTCCAGGGGCCTGTTGCTCAGCTTCAACATCCACTGGCTCACCCTCAACCTATGGCTCAACTTCAGCTTCCTGATCAATGTCCATACCTATGGACTTCTCAATATCTGGTCCACCTCCTACTTTATCAGCAGTAGTATCAATATCAGGGAATAACTCCTCCATAGTAAACTCCAGTTGAGCTGTAACTTCTTCAGCAGTTAAATCTTGAGACAAGGTTAACTGTGCATCCTCTTGTACTTGCACTTCAGTATTTGTAGTATCTGGAGTAGGAGTGGACACTAGCTCTCCCTGAACCTGTGCAGTAATAAGAATATGAGCAATGTCTTGTATAGTAAAATACATTAGCTCCCCCTATACCTGAGCAGGAGTAGATACCTTTGGAGCAGGAGTGGAAACTGGCTCCCCCTGCATCTGTGCAGGAGTTGACACTTCCTGGACTATTGATGAAGCAAGCTGTTCTTCAACCTGTGTCCTCAGTGGGTCTTCTTGTAATTGTACAGATTCTTGATTTTGTGTAGGGGATTTCATAGGGGTGTCTGGCCTGCTCTCTTCAGGCACATCCTTGGACAGCACCCTATCCCACCTAGAGAACAATCTCATATCCATTCTTCTCATATGATTAATCTTACTCCCTTGCAGTTGCTGCATCACTTCAGGAATCACTCCAGTGAGATACAGGCTCATGATCCTAGCCATGTTAGGCTTCTTGATTCCTTCTTTGATCTTGTCAAAGATCACTCCTGACCAATCAGTAGGAATTGTAAAAACAATCCTGGTCATCAGGCTGAACATATAGGCAAAAATCCTATCATGTCCACCTGTCTTGCAGAGGATTACTTTCCCAACTACTTCTGACAAGAACTTCCCTTGCTGATTCATACCCTTCCTGTTGAATGCAGCTCCAATCTTCAATCCTGAGTCCAGTCCACACCATTGAAGGGCTTCCCTTGTCTTAGATATATGAACTTCCTCTTCATTCTCAACTACTTGCAATTGAAAGATCTTTCTTAAACTTCTTTGATTAATCTTCACCTTAGTCCCTTGAACAGTGGACTTAATCTTGAGGCCAGTAGAGTGGACTGATGCAGAGATAAAGAACTCGTGCACCTCCTTCTTCCAGATTTTAGTAGGTTCTGAGATGAGAAATTCTAACCCTGACTCGGAGAGGAGGGTGATAACTCCTTGAACATCTGGTGGCGCCTCTGCAAAGGCCTGGCGCACCAACTCATACCCTTCATTGATGTTATCTTCAATCCTTGGCGCCATCGTTTTGTCGAGAAAGCTTGAGAGAAGAGAGAAAGATAGACTGTCGACACAGGGTTTTAGTCTCGAAAACCTTGGAAGCGTGTCGACAGAATGCGTTTTTGACCTATTTATAGCCTCAGTTGAAAGAAGTTCAAAAGGCGCCAAAAACAGTCAAAATGTGTCGACACAGACGGAATGTGTCGACACAAACTTCTATTAACTCGACATTTCTTCAGCCTACTATGTGTCGACAACAATTTGTGGTTATGTCGACACCGTGGTTACATAGTAGAAAGACAGAAATTCTGTGTCGACTCTAAGGATAAGTGTCGACACATATTCTGTAAGTGTCGACACCATTTTCCTGGTTGAGTCGACATTATATTTCTGGTTAAGTCGACAATATAACTCTCAAGTGTCGACACATATTCTCTGTGTCGACACAATATTTCTGACTTGTCGACATACTTTCTCTGAGTCGACACATTACCACAGAATGTGTCGACACATTCTTACTTAGCCAATTTTCTGTAACTTCAATGTGTCCTTTTTAACACTTGATTATTTTGTTATTACCTTTACTTACTTATATACCACTTCAATTGCATTGTTAATGATTTTGTTAATACATTAATCAATGGTTAACATACCTAATTCAATTTTAAATTTATTGAATTTGGTTTCATCTAAAGGCTTAGTAAATACATCTGCTATTTGATAATCTGTTTTTACAAATTCCAATGAGATGTCTCCTCTTTCTACATGTTCTCTAAGAAAATGGTATTTGATTTCTATATGCTTAGTTCTACTATGAGAAACTGGATTATTAGCAATAGAAATAGCACTCTTTGAATCATATAAAAGGGGTGTTCTACTTACCTGAATACCATAATCCTTAAGCTGATGCTGCATCCACAATAGCTGTGCACAGCAGCTTCCAGCAGCAACATACTCTGACTCAGCTGTGGAGATTGCCACACTGGTCTGCTTCTTACTACTCCAAGATATTAGTCTTCCTCCCAGGAATTGACAAGTACCTGTAGTACTCTTTCTATCCTCTCTACATCCTGCAAAATCTACATCTGAATAGCCTGTTAGTAGAAAATCTCTATTCCTAGGGTACCAAAGACCTAGAGTAGGAGTGCCCTTTAGATATCTCAGAATCCTTTTGACTGCAGTATAATGAGATTCTTTAGGGCAGGCTTGGTACCTAGCACAGACACAGGTTGCATACATAATGTCAGGTCTACTAGCAGTGAGATATAGTAGAGACCCAACTATTCCTCTATACAATGATTCATCAACAGGTTTACCTGTCTCATCTTTACATATAGGCATACTAGTTCCCATAGGAGTTCTCATGGTGGAGGATGACTCCATACCATACTTCTTAATTAATTCTTTGGTGAACTTAGACTGGGATATGGACAATCCATCATCAGTCTGTCTTACTTGGAGTCCCAAGAAGAACTTAAGTTCTCCCATACTGCTCATCTCAAACTTCCCTTGCATAAGTTTGGCAAACTTTTTACAAAGGTTGTTTTCAGTAGATCCAAAGATTATGTCATCAACATAGATCTGGACTAAGATGATCTTTCCTTTGGATTCCCTAAGGAATAGAGTTTTGTCTATCTTTCCTCTTGAGAATTTATTCTCAATGAGGAAGGTAGACAGGGTTTCATACCAAGCCCTTGGAGCTTGTTTTAACCCATACAAAGCTTTCCTAAGCTTATACACATAATCAGGTTTAAGAGGATCTATAAAACCTGATGGCTGCTCTACATATACTTCTTCTTTAAGATCACCATTCAGAAATGCTGACTTCACATCCATCTGGTATACTTTGAAGTCTTGGTAGGCTGCATAGGCAAGGAACATTCTGATTGCCTCCAGCCTTGCTACTGGAGCAAAGGTTTGATCAAAGTCAATCCCTTCTTCCTGCCTGTATCCTTTTGCAACCAATCTTGCTTTATTCTTCACTATTATCCCACTTTCATCCAGCTTGTTCCTATAGATCCACTTAGTGCCAATTATGTTGTGGCCTCTTGGTTTAGGAACAAGCTCCCAGACTTTGCATCTTCTAAATTGATACAGCTCCTCTTGCATAGCATCAATCCAGTGCTGGTCTTGGATAGCTTCTTCAAACTTCTTAGGTTCCATCTGGGACAAGAAACTTGAATGCAAGACTGTGCTTTGATTTCTGCTTCTAGTTTGCACTCCTTGTCTTGGATCTCCAATTATCTGATCAGTTGGATGATCTCTTAGATATCTTATAGCTGGAGGAAGATTCCCTTCAGGTTGAGCATCTCCAGCTTCTTCATTCTGCTGAGCCTCTTGGTTTTCATCAGTTTCCATTATCTCTTGTACTCCCCCTGGACAGTAGCCTTCATTTTCCAATGCTCCATCTTCCTTTGAAGCTTCAGCAATGGAGAGCTTGTCCATCTTCTTGCTTATACCTGTTGAGTCATTTGATCAAACCCTTTGATGACTCCTTTTTCAGATCCACCAAAGATCACTTTATGTCCATCTTTGACAGATGAATACTCCTTCAGCAGCCCCTTTGTTCCAGTCATGTGCCTGGAACAGCCACTATCCAAGTACCATATAGGGGCATGGTTACTTGGATTCACCTGCAATACAGAATTACTTACCCTTAGAACCCAAGTAAGTCTTGGGTCCTTGGTTCAGGTTAGCATTAATAAAGTTCTCATAACCTCTTCTAACAGGTAGACTCTTATTCTTTATAACACTTGTGTTATACCAGCAGTCCAATGCAAAATGGCCCCTCTTACCACAGCACCAACATTCAAACTTATTGTATCTAGACCTAGATACATCCTTGTCAGAAGAATTTCTGTTCATTGCTGGTGCTGTTGCAACTTCACCTACTGATTTCTTAAAACCATTGGGTTTATGACCATAGGTAGGCCTGCTTGCCTTAACACCCTTGTTCTTCAGAACATTTGTCTTAATATGACCTTGAATGTCTTCATGATCATATATGTTAGAAGGCACTTTCTCCTTACTAAACTTTATGGGGACTGAAAGGTTTAGTGGCTGAATAGAGGCTTTGCCTTTCCTTTTGAATCTGCCAGCCCTGGAGTTACCTTTAAATCCTAATCCAGCCTTACCCTTCTGAGTGACAAATTCATCTATCAAGGGTAAGACAGATTTTGGCTTAGAGTAACTAGCCACTAAATCCCTTTCAATTCCAAGTCTGGCCTCCAGACTCTTTACTTGATCATTAGTATAATTAATTGTGCCCATCTGAATAATAGTTATATTCTTCAGCTTGGCAATTTCATTTAATTTTTGATCAAGGACTTTTTCTAACTCAGTTGTTGCTACCCTTAGTTCAGCAATTTCCTGAGCCTGTGTTTTAACCAGGTTCTTGCTTTTCTTAAGGGCCTGCAACAAGTCCCCATACTTGTCTATCAATTGATAGACATCTCCTTCAGATCCAGATGCATCTTCATCACTTGATGCAGATGTAGCTGATTCTTCACTTGTACTACAAACAGATGTACAGGAAGGACAGTTTACCTCATTAGGACCAGACTGATTCTGGCATATGTCCTCTTTTGATCTTGTCATCAAACCCATGCATTGATGTTCATTGATGGAGTCTAGCAACTACATAAACTCCTCTTCCTCAGATACAACATATAGTCCAATATATGCTTCAGCTTCAGATCCTGATTCTGAAGTTGACTGGTCTGACAGACTTTTATCTTTCTTTGCTACAAAGGATTTCTCCTTCTTGCCTTTCTGATAAGTCTTCTTCTTTTCTGAAGATTCCTTCCTTTTGTCAGGACAATCAGCCACTACATGTCCAGGCCTATTGCAACAATAGCAGACAATCTTTGAAGTAGTGGCTTTGCTGGGCTTTGATCTGCTTTTCTCTTTCCTTGATGACCTTCTCTTCTGATAATAGTCATCAACTTGCTGTGATGAGGAAGGCCTAGACTTCCATTGCTTCTTTTTCAAGAACCTTTGGAATTGCCTTGTAAATGCAGCAAAGTCTGCATCTGAATCACAGCTTTCTGAACCCTTATTTGAATTTTCAGAACTATCTTCTTCAACTTCTTTAGGAGGAGATGGTGATTTCCTCCTACTCTTTCTAGTGGCTTCAGCATTAAATGCCACAGTCTTTTCTCTATGCTCTCCTCTTGAGTTTCTTTCCTCCTCCTTCCTTACCATAAGTTGCATTTCATAGGATAGCAACTTTCCAAACAGGGTTGGAGGAGATATCTCTGCCAATTTAGCCACTTCTCTTATGGCACAGATCTTTGTATCCCAATCCTTTGATAAGGATCTTAAGAATTTGTCATTCAGTTCATAGGTACTGAAGACTCTTCCATAGGATATTAGCTCATTCACAATTCTATAGAATTTCTTATAGCACTCAGTTATGCTATCAGATTTTCCTTGTCTAAAGCTTTCATACTCATGATTTAGCATAGACTTTCTGTCCAGCCTTACTTCTTCAGATCCCTCCATGTAGACAATCAATGTGTCCCACATCTCCTTGGAGGTCTTGCAGTGAATCAGATTTTGAAATGTTGAATCATCTATGGCACTGACAATGATGTTTTGTGCCCTTTTGTCCATGGTTGCCAAGATGATTTCATCCTTGGTCATTTCTGAATAAGTCTTTGGTATTTGGATATTTGCATCAAGAACAGATATCTTCATTGGAATGAAGGGCCCTTCCTGTACTGTGATGTAAATCCTTGGGTCAGATGCTTCCATAAACAACCTGACTCTTTCTTTCCAGATCCCAAAGATTTCCTTCTTGCATATGGGTAATTTCATAGACCCTAGCTCCTTATGATTCTCTCCAGAACCCATCTTCTTGAATCTTGAATCTGCCTTTCAGATCTACCTCAAACTGTTAAGTCCTTTTTGAGGAACCTCCCTCTGATACCACTTGATAGTTTAACTTTCAAGGCAGCCTAAACACCTAGAGGGGGGGGGGTGAATAGGTTCTGCTTTTCTTATAAAAACTTCTAGGCAGAATTCAATTCAATAGCTAACATAATAAGTACAGCAATCACAGAAAATAAAGCATCACAGATTGCACAATGATTTATAGTGGTTCACCAAGGTCTGGGTACATCCACTTTCCCCCTTCACCTATCTAGCAGTATGCTAGATTCGGCCAAACTTCCACTTATCTCAGATCAACAGATCCTACAACTCAGAACCCAACTGGTTCCTACAACTCAGGCATAACTGCCCTACCTCAGCCTTGCCCCAAGGCCTACAACTCAAAGAATATCCTTCTCCTACACTCAGGCAAACAGCCCTACCACTCAGAGTTCAACACTCCTACACTCAGCCTTTATAACATAGGCTTACAACTCAGATCTGTGTAAACAGATCCTACAGAAATATAGAAAAGATTATTAAACTGTCTTGCCTAAGTTGAGAGAGAAAAGGCCAAGACAATTCTTGATCAGCTGATGCAATCAACTGTATCTGAGCTTTCTTCAAAGCTTCTTGAATAAGAACTTAGCTGAGTTGATTTCCAAATAGCTTCTTGAGAATCCACTGGTGGTTTCTTTCTTCTTCTTCAAATTCTGGCTTGATCTCTCTCTATCCAGCACTTTGAATGATTCTTCTGAATTCTGATTAGAACTCTTCTTAGATCTATCATTAGATAGTCTTCTTAGATCTCCCGGAGAAGATCTTCTTAAGTGCCTAGCACTTTCTTGAAATGAATTGGATCGTAATCCTTCTCAACTTTTTGATTCTCAACAATGTTTTTCCAACAGTTACTTTCTCCTTCTGAATCTGTCTATTTATAGACTTTCTTCATGGTAACCGGCTGATCCGGTTTCTAACGGTTTTCTGACAAGTCTGACAGCTTCAGTTAACTGGTGGCAATCCTCAGCTGTCAAGTCTCCAAACAAGTCTTGTGCCTTAGTCTTGAACCATAAGTTGTCGAGACAGTCTGTCAGAAAGTGTCGAGACCATCTGTTTATTTGTGTCGACACAATTGACTTTGGTGTCGACACAGTCTTCAGTGATGTCGACTAAGTTGCCTTTGAGTCGACACAGCTCCTTCTGAAAATAACTTGGTCTTGACTCTCCAGTGTGTCGACACAAGTCCTGTGTGTCGACACAGTTGTTGTAGAATCATAACTTAGTAAGTGTCGACTTAGCCTTCAGGTGTCGACACATTCATTTTTTTTTAACTCTGCTATAATATGTCGACTTAATCATAATGTGTCGACACATTCTGCTGGTGTCGACAAACTTGAGGTCGACTATTTTCTTCTGTGTCGACACATTCTCCCAATGTTGAGGTCGACGCTTTTCTTCTGTGTCGACACAAATTCCCAGTGTTGTGTCGACTTACTTCTTCTGTGTCGACACTTTTTCCCAGTGTAGTTGTAGACTAACTGTTATGTGTCGACACTGCTTCCCAGTGTTGTGTCGACTTACTTCTTCTGTGTCGACACTTTTTCCCAGTGTAGTTGTAGACTAACTGCTATGTGTCGACACTGCTTCCCAGTGTTGTGTCGACAATTTTCTTCTATGTGTCGACACTGCTTCCTCTGTGTCGACACTTGGACTTAGAATTTTTCTGCATACTTTATCAATCCTTCACCTGCACATGTCAACTAAAAAGAAAACATCAAATACACCTTGATGTATATCATTGAGCTAGTTTGGGCTTCTTCAAATCAGGTACACATTTTCCAATGTACCCAACACCTGACATCATCTCTTTCCCTTCATCATCCATCCTCCATCCTTCTATATAAACTCAAACACACTCTGAGTTTATGCAAATGGATTTCTCATCCATTCGCTCTCTGTTGGAACTCATCACTCCCCTCCTCAAAACTCTTAAAGCAGAGGCCATTAAACCTCTTGTTGAATCTATTTCATCCCTATCTTCCCTCATTTCTGCTACCCTCACTGTCCCTTCTTCTGGGGGCCTGGCTTCAGGACCCTCTGAAACCAGGCAGGGGGAGATATCCAGTGAAAAAGCTCTAGTCTCCTCTCCTCCAGTAGTAGTAGAAGAAGCAGTAATTTTGTAGTTAGATGAGCTAGCAGATGCAGATACAATATGATTATAGAAGTTGAGACAGCGGTTGATTTCGATATGATTTGTACAGATAAGCAAGTTGATCTGCCAGAAATTTTGACTGTTGGTGATTGTTTTATCAATCCCATAGTGGATTTATTTTGTTTATTGAAATATTTTTATTCATATATATATATTATCTTCCATAAGTTTTTCAAGTACAGTCTATGGCTATTATTTGCTGTATTTCCCCAGTAAGCCCTGAAGTTGTTAAACAACTAAAGGCAAGTTTTGCAGTTTCTGTAAATTTTGAAATATCAGTTGCTGAGGAGGTTTGCAGTCCTCCTCCTCGCATGTGGGCTGAGTCCCCAATGCCAAACATGGATGAATTTTTGTTTGCTGATTTAGAAGAAGATGATAATCAGATGGTTACTGAGAATGATGCTCCACTAGAAGTTTCAGAACCTCAAGTGCCTCCTCCAGCTGAGAAGCAAATATCAAAGGAAGACTTGAAGGAAATTGATGATATGTATGACAATCCTCCAGAATCTTCCGATGAAGATAATGACGAAGAGGATTCTGATGATTCTGATGATCCTAAGGCCAAAAAGAAGATTGTTAAGAAAAGGAAAGTTGTTCCCAAAGCTACTCCCAAGCCCAATCCTACACATGACACTCCCTACTATATTATGCAAAAGATTACACCCCATCCTAGGATGCCACAATGAATGTGGTTATCAAATAATGAGCAAAAATAAAGGAAAAAGAGAAGAAGATATAGGTCTCCTCCTAAGCACTTCAGGAAAGACCCTCCTCCTCCTCCATCAGCTAGGGCCTCTGGAAGTGCTTCTCTCAGATCAACACCAATTACTAAAACCTATAAGACACTCCAAGCCAAGTCCATAAGGCAGCAGTCATCAGCATTCTTCTTAGAGAAAGTCTCCTCCTACTATAGATAAGAAAATTACTTCAGCTTCACCTGATGATTCAAAGAAGGACTCTAGTCCTAAAAGGCCAGAATCTCTACCTATTCCATTTATAGATCTAGAACAAGAAACAACTGCAAAAATGGCCAGGTTTTAAGAGCTGATTGGACTTTATATGATCAACAAAGCAAAAGCAGAAGGAAAAGATCCATCACAATACTCTACACTGTCATCTTACAAGAAAGAAGAAATCAAGAGGTATGCTAAAGCAAATAAATATTTCAATGTAGATGATTATATGAGTTTGTATCCTGAAGCAGTAGTACCAAGAGCCTCTTCTTGGAATATAATTGGAGCATCAGACATGACAATGTCAAAGAAAGAAGCTGCAAACCCAAATAGAGAAATCAAATTCAAACAGCCATCTGAGATATCTGACAATAAGAAGGCCAAGAAATCTAAATGACTGTTGTGTTTAGTTTTTATTTTCTGAACTCTATTTGTTAATCATGAAGCACCTTTGTACATATCTGTTGGATGTTTTATTTTCTGCCAAATATATTTTATTCTGCTTTGTGATTGTTTTCTTTTGTTTGTATTAGTGACCTCACACAAATAGGGGGAGATTGTTGGATCCCTTGTTTGGATTTGGGCTAGGTTCACTAATTAGGATGAGTTTGACCAACATTGTATAGCTAGGGTCAAGTCTATGAGTCCTAGAGTTTAGGCTAGTCATTAAGTTCAACCTTCTTGGACCAGCAAGCAGAGGACTTCAGTAGACTTAGACTTAGAAGGATTCAGAGTTCAAAATTATCAGTTCAAAATTCTTCAAACTCAGCTCGACGATCATCGATCTCAAATCGATGAACTCAGAAATCTTTCTCTATGTTGAGCTCGACGATATTCGAGCTCAGGTCGATGATCTCTTCATTCAGACAGATTCTCAGCTCGACGAACTTAGAGCACATAATTGGAAAGTTATTTCCAGAACGCAGTTCGCTGAGCTCAAGTCGACGAACAGGAATTCTCAGCTCGACGAACTTGGATCTCCAGTTGAAGAATTCTGTTCAGAGGTCGACGAATTCTTTCCCGAGCCAGACTTAGAAGTTTTCCTTATTTCTGTCCCTAATTTATTATATTATTCAGCAGTAATTCTCTGAGTAATTAATATTTATATTCTCTAGAATATAGTCGTTATTAGCAGCATTAATTATGGTCTTCATCAGGGTTAATTACTTGCTTATTTTTAATAGGACAGTTGGGGAAACTCATTTAAGTAAAATATTCCAGACGTTTCATTCTCCAGATCAGTCATGAATTAATGCTTGGAATTCAAATTTCGAAGGAGAATTTTGACAGCAGAATATAAAAGAGATTTTCTCTTTTCAGACGATTAATCCATACATAAACAGACCAGACAGTACTAAGAGAACAGAGAAGATACACAGGACATACAGAAGAATAACTGCTTCTTCTCTGTGCACAAAATATTCTGTTTTCCTTTGATCTTTCTAAAGACTGAAGAAGAACATCCATCATATATCAAGAGTCTTCTTCTACTTTTACTCCAGGAATCTTCAAGGACAACAACTTTGAATCGGTCTGCAAGTTCCTGGATCTTTCAAGACAAGGCTGAAAACCTACACCCTGAGCAAGGCTCCAAGCTTCCTGAACATCTCTACATTTCAGAAGGAGTCTTGACAACAGCAATCCACATGTCTTCTCTATTGTATAGATAAAAGAGAAGACACCATCAACTCTCTCAACCTCCTGTAAAAGGGTTTATTAACTCCCTTCAAAAGTATATTGTTGGTTTTTGGTCACCTGATCAAAAGCCTAAAGGGTTGTGAGATCTCCCTATAAATAGATCTTGTGGTGGCTGTCACCTGATAAAAACCTGATAGTGAATTCCTGATGTTGCGGTCTCGCCACCACTACTTGATGATGATCCAGTTGCCGAGGCTCTATAGTATAAAGACTTTAGGAGCCATGATAACGTTAATGGAAGACAACGTTACAACCTCTATCTGCGGCGTGCTAAGCCCACTTGAAGACTCATTTTAAAATCATGCTCTTAGTTACTTTATTTTTATTTTTATATTTGAGAATATAAAATTATTCCATGCTTGGGTAATAATTTTATATTCATGTGAGGACTTTATTTGCTTATTTCCTGCATTTAAAACATTTGGTGTGTATTTAACTGCCCGTATGGATGAGATTTCATCTCCATCTTGGACGGTTTAATGTATGTTTGTAACTCCTATATAAGGAGACCTTTTTATGAGAATTGGAGAAGAAGTAATTTAACCCTAAATCTCCCAAGGAGAATTTCGACCAAGAGAGGACTCCTCCTTGCCGTCGCCCCCTAGGTGGTGTGAAGTCATTTCTTGCTTCCTCCACCCCTCTTCGGTGCGACTCCGACATGGATTCCTTCGGTGTGACTCCAAGGAAGAAGGTTGCATCCCCATTTGGTGTGACGTCGGTGGATCCGTGGAGAGAGTGATTCTCCCGCAATATCTTGTGTGCAAAGTGAATCTGTGTTGGGTAACATCTCCTCCCACCTTCTTGTGTTTTCTTGCTTTAGTTTTTATTGAGATCGAGAAACCGTTATTTCCGTGATTTTTAATAATATCGCTTGCAATTTCTGAATTGTTTTCATTATTGATGAATTTCTTTTCAAATCCTGATCGGGTAGGTCCTATTTGCTTGAGCGGATCTTGGCCTATAGCCGTGGTTCATTCTCAAAAGGGATTAGCAACCTTTGTGTTAATTTTGGAGAATAATCTGACTCATTTCTGATCGTTATTTTAGAGTGGATCATTCCTCTTTGTGGTTTATGTGCTACGTTAGATTCGATCTGTATTGTGGCGATAGATGCTTGTGTTGGTACGGTTGAGCCATGGCGTGTCGGGCGTAGTAGGATCTCCTTATTTCGTGTCAAACTCCGACTAGCAGACATTCTCTACATCAATTTTGTATCAAAGGGAGGTTGTCTCAATTTCATAATTGAAATGTCCTCGCTTGAGTTTTTCGGCACACACAATCAAAAAAAAATAATCCTGGTCTGCCAATAGCGCTCTAAAATCTTTAATTTTCAGCGAAAATTTTAAACAAAAAAAGTTCACGCCCTATATTTTTATCACTTCGGGAAATTATAAAAAAAATTTGTTTTCAGTATAGGGACAGCCCTAGGAAAAATCATCTTTCCAAAAAAAATTTAGACCTAAATGCACACTAGACTAGGTTCGGAGTTCACTGTTCCGTTTACGTCTAAAATGGCTGATAGAGAGCATGAGGATCCACACACTGAGGCCGTAGAGGGTCTACGTATTGAGATTACAGACATTAGGATGATGTTAGCCCAGATCTTACTGAATCAAGAGAGGGTGCAACCACCTGGTAATGCGCGGCAGCCCAACCATCACCAACCGGTTGACGACCATGAGTATGAAGGGGATTCACCCCAGGTGCCCTGTCATGAACGTCATACAGACCGTGACTTCGATATTACTAGAGCCATTAAGATTGATCCCCCCACTTACGATGGTATGGGTTATCCCCATATCTTCCTTACTTGGGTAGTGGATATGGAATACTACTTCGAATGGCACAAACTTACGGACCTTCAAAATATCCAAGTTGCCAGGATGAAGTTAACAGATCGGGAGAAGACTTGTTGGCTGAATGAGGAACGGAGATTAGGAACTGGGCATGGGGTCCCACTTATAGGATGGCTGGTGATGAAGAATTTGCTAACTTATTAGTACGTCCCTGGGTACCATCAAACACAGATGTTCGACGAGCTTGCCACCCTGCGGCAGGGCTCAAATTCGATAGCTGAATACATGGGAGAGTTGAAGGACCGTATGGTGCGTTGTGAAATTAGGGAGATCCCCGAGGTCACCTTATATAGATTTCGTAAAGTGCTTTAACTCGAGATTCAAAGGAAGCTCTTGCGCTACGGTCATATGGACCTGAATATGACCATCAATGCCTCCCTCAATATTGCAAAACATCTGGCCTCTAATTCCCACTCCCTCTATTCCCATGCGAAGAATAAGTCCAGAGCTGGAACATCTGCTTCCACATATCTGGATAAGTTAAAATTTAGGTCCACCAAATCGAAGTCTTTAGTGATCACTGCTCGGGATGCTAGGAATCCCATGAGTGAGCGTATCCCCATAGGAAAGGTTAGCAAGAACAACACTACATGTTACTCTTGCAGCATTAAAGGTCACTAAGACTTTGAATGCCCTACAAATACTAAGGCTATAGCCCTTTTAGAGACGACTACCGATCGCGCTGATTTAGTGTATGAGGCTGCTGAGGAGAGTGACCAAGAAGGGGTCTCGAGTGATTTAGAGGACGATCTCCACCTTATGGTGATGTGTTGTATCTTGACCACTCCTCGTCCATTAGATGATTGGAAGAGGACGAGCATATTTTCTCTTATTTTTAAGAGTGGTGAGAAACTCTACAAGTTATTATCGATAGTGGTAGGTGTGTGAATGTCATTTCTGATAATGCCGTCACGCGTATGGCCCTGACCATGGAACCACACCCGACCCCATATCAGGTAGCTTGGATAAACAATATCACTGTCCCGGTTACCAAGCGATGCTTGGCCCCCCTCTCATTCAAATCGTATACTGATGAGGTATGGTGTGATGTCCTACAAATGGACGCTTGTCACGTGTTATTAGGCTGCCCTTGGCTCTATGACCGTGATGTGATGCATTTTGGTAGAGCCAATACATGAATTTAAATTCAATGGCAAAACCATTACCTTGAGGCCGACCATCCCACTGGTGCCAGTAGTTTTGGCTAAGGACACAACTATCCCAGTAGAGAGGAATAAGTTGAGTCTAGTTGGTCGGAAGGAGTTTGTGAAGGACCCATTCCTTAAAGGGATGATGTATGCACTAGTTATCTTGAGTGCGAAGCCAGATTCTAGTGTTTTGGGTGATCTGCTAAGAGAGTTATAGGCACTGTTGAAAAAATATAAGGACGTGTACCCAGAGTTGTTGCCATCATCATTACACCCGCTTAGAGATATTAAACATGCGATAGATCTCATCCTGGGCTCCTCTTTGCCCAACCAACTCCATTATCGACTCCATCCTGCTGCCCACAAAGAGTTACAGACACAGATTGAGGACTTGCTGAAGAAGGGGTTCATTAGGACTAGCATGAGTCCATGTGCTGTACCAGCCTTGCTGGCCCCCAAGAAGGATGGAACATGGCGGATGTGCATTGATAGCCGGGCCATCAACAAGATTACGATCAAGTATAGGTTCCCTATCCCACATTTAGATGATCTTTTAGATGTCTTATCTGGAGCCACCATATTCTCCAAATTAGATCTTAAGAGTGGATACCACCAGATTAGGATACGTGAGGGAGACGAATGGAAGACTGCATTTAAGTCTAAGGAAGGGTTGTATGAGTGGATTGTGATGCCCTTTGGTCTATCCAATGCTCCCAGTACCTTTTCCAGATGATGACCCACGTCTTTCAACCGTTCATGGGAAAGTTTGTCGTAGTTTATTTTAACGACATATTGATTTATAGTACCACCACTGCCAAGCACATATCCCACATGAGAGTGATTCTTTCCACCATGCTAAAGGAAAAATTATTTCCTAATTTTAAGAAATGCACTTTCTTTGTCCCTAAAGTGGAGTTCTTAGGTTACATAGTCAGATCGGAGGGCATCAGAGTTGACCATAGTAAAGTTCAAGTCATTAAGGACTGGCCCGAGCCAACCAATATACGAGAGGTGCGTAGTTTCTACGGGTTAGCTACATTTTATCGCCGTTTTATACGGGACTTCAGTAGCATCATGGCCCCCATTACTGAGTGCATGAAGAAGGGAGAGTTCACCTTGACGAAGTCTGCCACCCATGCTTTCCAACACATTAAGAAGCCTATGACTGAGGCACCTGTCTTACGTCTACCGGACTTCAACAAAGTCTTTGAGTTAACTTATGATGCTTCTGGGGTGGGAATAGGAGGTGTATTGAGTCAGGAGGGGAATCCAGTTAGTTACTTTAGTGAGAAGTTTTCAGGCACTAGGTTAAATTATTCGAACTATGATAGGGAGTTTTATGCAGTTGTACGATATTTGCACCATTAGAGGCACTATCTCCTCTCCAAGGAGTTTGTGATCCTCTCCGATCACGAAGCTTTGCACTTCATCAATGGCCAGCATAAAATACTCCCGCGTTACGCTAAGTGGGTAGCTTTCCAACAAGGTTACACGTTTAATCTTAAGCACCTTAAGGGAACGGAAAACCGAGTCGCGGACACCCTTAGTCTACTTACCATCTTGCTTTCCACTATGGAGGTTAATGTTGTAGGATTTGAGCGAGTTAAAGATGAGTATGCTACCTGCCCCGATTTTCAGGAGTCATATTTATCTGCCCAGGATAGTTCCCCCACGACTATATCTGCGTTTGTTATTAAGGATGGCTATCTATTTAGGCATGGGAAGTTGTGTATCCCACAGTCATCTCTATGAATTCATATCATCTGGGAGCTGCATAGCAGAGGGTTGAGTGGCCACTTTTGTAGGGATAAGACCATTACACTAGTTGAGGAGAAATTTTACTGGCCAAAACATAAGGCGATGGTGGGAAGGGTAGTAAGTAGCTGTCGTACCCGTCAGTTATCCAAGGGCACCAAAACCAACGTAGGATTATATACACCCTTGCCTATCCTTTCCACACCTTGGGAAGACGTGAGTATGGATTTTTTTCTAGGCCTACCCTCCACTTTCCGGCGTCACAATTCTATTTTTGTAGTTGTGGATAGGTTTTCTAAAATGGCATATTTCATTCCATGCAGTAGTACCAACGATGCGTCTCACATTGCAAAATTGTATTTTAAAGAAGTCGTTAGTCACCGTGGAGTGCCGAAGACAATAGTCTCGGATAGAGATGTCAAGTTTATGAGTTATTTCTGGAAAACAATTTGGGTTTTAATGGGTACCAAATTATTGTTTTCCGCCGCCTATCATCCACAAACCGATTGGAAGATGGAAGTGGTTAATCGGAGCTTGGGGAATCTTCTTAGATGACTTTTGAGGTATCACAAAAGTACTTGGGATCTACTTCTTCCACATGCCCAATTGGCTTACAATAATTCAAAAATAGGTCCACGGGTATGTCTCCCAACGAGATTGTTCACGGGTACAAGGCCCCTATGCCGCTTGACTTGGTTCTGTTGCCTCCAAAGTACAAAGCAAGTCAGTTTGCACAATCCTTCACCCAACACATTAATGACCTACATGCATGTATACAGGCTACCTTGACTACTCAATACAAGTCTTATCAAGCGCACGCTAATCTACATAGGAGAGTGTCACACTTTAAGATTGGCAATCTTATCTTATTCCTGTTAGTTCCCAAACGACTAGCAACTGGCACCGTTAAAAAGTTAGCACCAAAGCGCGGCAGCCATTTTCGGATTATAAAGAAGCTAGGTGACAATGCTTTCATTTTGGATTTGCCTGATGATTGGGGTATCTTCCCCATTTTTAATGTCTCGGATTTGACGATATTTGTTTCGCCTCCACAAGAGTTGAGTTCTTTGTCGTCCTATCCTTCTAATGAAATTTCTAATGGGTTGGGGAGCGATAGTTCAGATGATCTCTCTCTTATGGTCCACACAGATATATCATCGGATGGTGAGTTGCATTCCTTTATTCCTACTACTAACATGTTCCCTAGGTTTCCTAGGACATTTCTTACTCCAGATAGGATACTTGGGGCTAAGCCACATGCTACTACTGATGGTGATACCAACCGCTTCCACATCCGTTGGCATGACTGCCCCCCTTCGGACGACTCATGGGTACTCGAGACGGAGCTTAGACGGTTGGATGCCACTCTTCTCTACCGCTACCTCTTGCACCACGCATCAAAGATACGTGATTTTGAGCGGGGGAGGATTGATGTCACGGCCTCGCCACCACTACTTGATGATGATCCGGTTGCCGAGGCGCTACAGCATAAAGACTTTAGGAGCCATGATGATGCTAACGGAAGACAACGTTACAACCTCCGTCCGCGGTGTGCTAAGCCTACTGGAACACTCATTTTAAAGTCATGCTCTTAGTTACTTTATTTTTATTTTTATATTTGAGAATATAAAATTATTCCATGCTTGGGTAATAATTTTATATTCATGTGAGGACTTTATTTGTTTATTTCCTGTATTTAAAACATTTGGTGTGTATTTAACCACCCGAATGGATGAGATTTCATCTCCATCTTGGACGGTTAAATGTGTGTTTGTAACTCCTATATAAGGAGACCTTTTTATGAGAATTGGAGAAGAAGTAATTTAACCCTAAATCTTCCAAGGAGAATTTCGGCCAAGAGAGGACTCCTCCTTGCCACCGCCCCCTAGGTGGTGTGAAGCCATCTCTTGCTTCCTCCACCCCCCTTCGGTGTGACTTCGGCGTGGATTCCTTTGGTGTGACTCCAAGGAAGAAGGTTGTAGCCCCATTCGGTGTGATGCCGGTGGATCCGTGGAGAGAGTGATTCTCCCAACATATCTTGTGTGCAAAGTGAATCCGGGTTGGGTAACATCCCCTCCCACCTTCTTGTGTTTTCTTGCTTTAGTTTTTGTGGAGATCGAGCAACCATTATTTCCGTGATTTTGAATATTATCGCTTGCAATTTCTGAATCGTTTTCATTGTTGACGAATTTCTTTACAAATCCGGATCGGGTAGGTCCTATTTGCTTGAGCGGATCTTGGCCTATAGTTGTGGTTCGTTCTCAAAAGGGATTGGCAACCTTTGTGTTAATTTTGGGGAATAATCCGACTCATTTCTGATCGTTATTTTAGAGTCGATCATTCCTCCTTGTGGTTTATGTGCTACGTTAGAGTCATTCCGTATTGTGGCGATAGATGCTTGTGTAGGTACGGTTGAGCCATGGCGTATCGGGCGTAGTAGGATCTCCTTGTTTCGTGTCAAACTCTGACTAGCGGACATTCTCTACATCAATTCCTATAAGGGTGGTAGAAGAGTGGATGTACCCAGTTTGGGGAACCACTATATAATTCTTGTGTTGTCTGGTTGATCATTTTCCTTTTGTTTTGCTGTGCTGTGATAGATTAGCTTAGACTGTTTCCATTTCCTGTTACTACTATTGGTATCACCTATTTTACTCTGATAAATTTTAAAGTAGCCAAAAGTTTTAATTACTCTATTCACCCCCCTAGAGTAAATCAGGTCTAACCCCTTTCTTTCTGCTTTTAGTTACAGCTTCTGCTTAGAGTTTGTGTGAGAGAGAGACTTGATACTAATTGGCATGTACTGGGCATAATCCCTTCTCTCACTTTTGTAATCATTATAGACTGTTGTACTTTTCATCTATATCTATTATGATGTTTATACTGTGACTTGTGGACTTGCTAGTTATTTTATAACTGCTCGATGTACTTCTATTCTTAATATGTCTATAGGTATATGATCGTTCAAGCCGGTAGGATCGGTGACTTGCAGTGTCGACTAGACCGTGTGTGCTAGTGTCACTAAAAGGAGGCGGATTTGGGCATAAGACCAGGTAACCTCCTTGGTAAGGGGGAGGGGGGTCTTACAAATTGGTATCATAGAACAGACGATCATTGAGAAAGAATTCTACAACACTGAAACACCCCGCTCGAGCATTAGTTTGCAGAAAAACTATGCAGCGAAAGCAATGGTGTACCTATGTGTAAAAAGTCACAGAAAACAGTCCATTTAAAATAATGAGTTAGGCCAACCCTAATATAAACCTTACTTCTATGTAGCCCCCAAAGGTCGTCGTACTACAGGATGTCGTTCCTCCCCCTCCAAATTCCACATCTTTCCAGCAAATGAAGATGGGGTAGACTTTAACGGCCATCCTCGTTTCCTTCAGGGACCAGCAAGCCCCTTTCCAGCAGCCAAATTCGGGATTGAGTTAGCTAAATGCATTCAAGTGTTTGTCTTTGCCAATTTACTACAGGACAGAGAATATAATGAAGATAGAGGAGTGGCTAGAGACCATTCAGGAGATACTCGTAGACATCAGCTGCCTGGTCAGCAAGGTAGTTTCCTTAGTAACATCCGCACTAGACATTCATGCAAAGAGGTGGTGGAAGTCCTGGATGGACTCCACGTATGTTGATCGGGAGTTGTCAGACAACACTTAGGAGGAGTTCAGTGAGGTCTTCTTAGATCACTTCGTGTTTATTATAGACAGAGTTGAGTTAGAGGAGAGGTTCTTGAACCTCAGGCAGGGGAGAAAATCAGAGACAGAGTACCAGAGGGAGTTCTCACTTCTGGCCAGGTTCACGAGGATTCATGAATTGGACAATAGGAGGTATGCAAAGAGATTCTACCGGGGACTTAGAGACTCTACGTGGCAATCTTTACTATTCATCTTGCATGGCACTTCAGCTCAGATCATCAAGATGGCAAATAATCTAGAGGCAGACCAATTGATGGTACAGAGTAGGGGAAAAAGACTACTATATGGGTCATCCTTCGGGGAGAGCAGTCGGGGCTGATAGAGAGGCAGAGTGATGAGCCACAAGAGGGGTGGAGGACGTTATCGTCCTAATTTCAGGTAGGAGCAGAGGCCTCTCGTAGTGCTTTCTCCTCCCCCACTATAGATCCATGACCCGATGAGATAGGTTGATCGTGGCCACCGACCATTGATTTGCTATAGTTGCCAACAGCCGGGGCACATCAGGGCTGACTGCCCTCAATAGTTTCATCCACCTCCCGCACCTACACCTCTAGCAGCCCCTCAAGTACAGCAGGGTCGAGGCCGAGGACGAGGTCGAGGCTGAGGTCGAGGACATTATGGTAGAGGCCGAGGATAGGAGCAGATGTATACTTTGGACCTCGCCGAGCCGAGGAACCCCGAGGAAGTTATTACAGGTACTTAAATGTATTGCAAGTAAAATTTTCAATATCTGTACCTTACGACTACTATAACAACCACATACCTTAACTTAAACCCCAAAAACAATCTATAGTCTTTATTAACGACAAGCCCGCCCATACCTTGTTTGATACGAGTGCTTCACACTCATTCGTATCTGAAGCCTTCTTGGAGGGACTAGTAGATGTAGTCTAATTCACCGACGTGACCAGGAGGGTACGTCTACCAGATGGATCGGCACTTCTATCATCTGCCAAATGCAACATGGAGGAATAGATTGGAGGAAAGGTATTCGAAGTGTCGATAATGATTTTGAGAATGTCGGACTTTGATTTGATCCTGGGCAAGACTTGGTTGCATTGGAACCACGCTCGGATCGATTGCCCATCAAGGAGGATCACCTTACAGCATGGGGACACTGACATCATCATCAAAGTTATTAGACCTATTTCCCATACTCTATTATCATCGGTGCAGGCTGTCAAAGCCTATGAGCATGGAGATGAGGTGTACATGATCTATTTTGAGATGGTGGAGACGGATGCCTCCGTTGCTGATATTCCTGTAGTTCAGGATTTCTCCGACGTATTCCCGGAGAAATTTCCCTGATTACCTCTGATTAGAAACATGGATTTTCAGATTCGGTTGGTTCCAGGAGCAAAGCCTTTGTCTCGGGCACCTTACCAGATGGCACCCAAGGAGCTAGCAGAGTTCCAGACTCAATTAGTGGAGCTGGTGGAGTCAGGTTTTGTCTGGCCAAGTTCATCGCCATGGGGAGCACCAGTGCTACGTGTGAAGAAGAAGGATGGATCTTTACGGCTCTACATCGACTAACGGGAGCTGAACAAGTTGACGGCCCAGAATACGTATCCACTGCCCCGGATCGACGAGCTATTTGACCAACTATAGACAGCCTTCTAGTTCTCTAAGATCGACTTAGGGTCAAGATACTACCAGCTGCGCATTCTAGAGGAGGATATACTGAAGATGAACTTCAGTTCTTGGTATAGACTATACGAATTCACCGTAATGCCCTTTGGGCTCACAAATGCACCTTCCACATTCATGAGTATGATAAATAGTGTGTTCGAGCCATACTTGGATATATTCATCATAGTATTCATTGACAATATATTGATCTATTCCCGGATGATGGAGGAGCACATCCAACACCTGGATCTAGTGCTGGGAAAACTGAGAGAGCATCAGATGTATGCAAAGTTATCCAAGTGCCAGTTCTGGCTATATGAGGTAGCATTTTTGTGGCTTACCATCAGTGGAGCTAGGTTGGCTGTGGACTGACCATGATGAAGATGTTATTCTAGATGATGAATTCACTCCTGTGATAAAAGAAGCTCCAAATGAAAGAACACTAGAGCTCAGACATTTGAAGGATCACCCAATTGATCAAATCATCGGAGATCCCCGGGACGGTGTCAGAACTCGTAGAGGTACAACTAATGAAAATTTATATTTAAGTTTCCTCTCGTAGGTTGAACCAAAGAAGTTTGAGGAAGAAAAATCAGACGTGTCTTAGATAATGGAAATAGAAGAAGAATTGAACCAATTAAAGCGTTGTCAAGTCTAGAAGCTTGTTCCAAGACCCAAAGGTAAGAACGTTATTGGAACCAAGTGGGTCTACAGGAATAGGATGGACGAAGATGGAACAATCATAAAGAATAAGGTCAGACTCATCGCCAAGGGATACTGATAAGAAGATGGAATCGACTTCGACTAGACGTATGCTCTAGTGGCAAGGCTGGAGGCAATCAGGTTGTTCCTAGCTTATGCTGCACTTAAGGGCTTCCCTGTCTATCAGATGTACGTGAAGTCAGCGTTTCTTAATGGTGACATAAAGGAAGAAGTGTATGTGGAACAACCTACAGGTTTCGTTGATTCTAACTTTCCTGATCATGTTTATCTTTTATTTAAGGCATTATATGGTTTGAAACGAGCTCCTCGAGCTTGGTATGAGATGTTAGCTTTCTTCTTGAGAACAAGTTCACAAGGAGAAAGATAGATAAGACATTATTTCTTAGGGAAATAAAAGCAAGATTTTGCTAGTGCAAATTCATGTCGATGACATCATATTTGGCTCTATTGACAAAAACCACTGCAAGAAGTTTTTAAAACTTATGCAAGGGAAGTTTGAAATAAGAAGTATGGGAGAGCTGAAGTATTTCTAAGGACTTCAGGTGAAACAATCTGAAGATGGAATTTTTATCTCTCAGACGAATTTCACAAAGGAGTCTATTAAGAAATTCGGAATGGAGAACGCAACCTCTATGAGGACTCTAATGGGTTCAGTTATGTTTCTAGACAAGGATGAGAAAGGGAAGCATTTTGATAAAACCAAGTACAGAAGCATAATTGGATCCTTGCTCTATCTTACTGCTAGTAGACCGGACATAAAGTTTTCAACATGTGTGTGTGCTCGATTTCAAGTGAACTCTAAGGAATCTCACTACGCTGCTGTAAAGCTGATTCTGAGATACCTTAAAGGTACACCAAATCTTGGCTTATGGTACCCAAGAAGTAATGATAGCAAACTAATTGGTTTTTCAGATACATATTTTGCAGGTAGCAAAGATAAAAGGAAGAGCACTTCCGGGACTTGTCAATTCCTAGGAAGAAGGCTCATCTCCTAGAGCATTAAAAAGCAGAATTGTGTCACAATTTCAACAGCCGAGTCAGAGTATATCTCTGCAAGCAGTTATTGTGCACAACTGCTATAGATAAAGAACTAGTTTGAAGATTACGACATGAAGTTCCAGAATATTCCAATGTTTTGTGACTCATCTAGTGCAATTGCAATCGCAAACAACCCAGTCTCTCACAGCAAGACAAAGCACATAGAGCTGAGGTATCAATTCATCAGGGAGCATGTGGAGCATGGAGACATCAACCTCCAATATATCCCAACTGACAAGCAAGTGGCAGACATCTTTACGAAGCCGTTAGACGAGGCCAAGTTCTCGTTCTTCAAAACAGAACTTGGCATGCTCAATAAAAAAGAATGAAGGAGGTCTAACAACAAAGCTCAAGGATTAGACAACACTTCAAAAATTCAGAAATTCTTAAGTTTGGACTTCATTTCTCGAGTAAGACTCTTACTACTCGAGTACTGGATAGGACCACTCTAGAAATAAGTCTGCCACTCGAGAAATAAGTCTGCCTCTCGAGAATTACTTCTTGAGTTCCAGTCTGCCTCTCAAGAACTATCAGAACACTTCTCGAGAACTTCCAGTCTACTACTCGAGAAAGCAAGTAACTACTCGAGAACTATAGTCTCTTCACTCGAGTACAACCCTTCCACTCGAAAAGTGTGAAGCAACTTTTCGTCTTCAAGTTCAAATTTCTGATATTCGCGCCCGTACTTTATGCCTCCATATTTTCAGGTATGTTACTTTATTATACCTTGATTATCATAAATTAAGACTTATATAAATAGAAAAGTCTGGAAAATTCCATATCACTTGATCTCTAAACCCTTTCTCGAGATAAAAGAGGAAAAACTCTTCGTCTTCCCATCGCCGTCGCCAACTTGCTGCCGATGCAGCCCTTTCTCTCCAAGCAGAAATTTTCGTCCCTCTCTGGATCAATGGCTCCTCAATCCAAGATAGGTATCGGAAGCGAACTAATTTTGATAGGGATTGTAGAGCTTTTAGATGATTTTCAGAATCTTCTACTACTTCTAAAAACTGCCGGACTGTCGTTCGTCTTAGAGCATTCGTGTAAAATTTTATTTTCAGAGGTTGAAGAGTTCTTCCAGAATGTTAAGGTAAAGAGAAATGGAAAGTTTCTTAAGACCAGCGTTCGTGCGATTAAGGTCAAACTTTCTACTCTAGTTATTTCTAAACTTCTTAGACTAACAGAGATTGACGAAGAAGATGACCTAACTGTCGAGTACTATGATAGAGCTTATGGTTTTTGTGGAATTTTTGTTAGTGTAAACACCATTCGTCGACCTGACCTAAATCCAGAGAGCAAACTTCTAGTTGATATACTTGGGAAAGCTCTTCTTTGCAAGACAAGTTCTATAAGCTTCATCACTACAGACTTCTTTGACATGATGACAATAGTCATATGCAGTAAGAAATTTCAATTTGGGATGATGATCTTTGACAAGATCAAGGAAAGCATCAAAGCACCAAACTATGCAATGATTATTTCTCTACTTCTACATGAATTGAAGCCAGAGATTTTTGATTTATGCAAAGGTACTACCCTTCACCATATGAAGAAAGTTTCTATATCTTCTATTCAGAGATGGGAGCTCAAACTCAAGAACCCTGAACAAGCTTCACAAGCACTTGATCAATTAGAGGATGAGGACAGGACCCCATCTTCTCCTCTACCTCAAGTACCTGGCACATCTGGTGCAGTTACTGAGGGGGAGCATGCTCCTTCAACCCCAGAGGAAAGATATTCTACTCCTCCTCCAGATGATGATCTACCTGATGCCATCACTGCTGAAAATCTGTTTACTGATGCTCAAGTCCAAGAATAAGTTCTTTCTACAGAAGTTGACATCAATAGTATGATTGATGAACTCACTTCAAAAGAGTCTCCCTTCCCAATCCATACAGAAAAACCCCCTCTTGCTGAACCATCTCCATCTTACCTCCATTCTGACCAAGAATCCCCTCTTCATCAGTCCCCTGCTGTAGTCATACAAGAAGAAGACATAGTTCTGATCTCTGATGAGAAAGAAGAAACACCTGAACCAGCTGAGGCTCCCCTAAAGAGCCTGGATTTCTCTCTCCCTACCATTCTTGGTGAGGAAGGAGATATTTTGATTAACACTACCAGAGCCCAGAGCTCAGTTGTCATTGAAGAAATAGTTCCATGGACTGATCCTCCTACTCTAGCTCCTCAAGTTCAAACCCCTTCTGCTGATGATATTTCTGGTAAGATTGAATTGATGCTAGCTCAGCAAAGAAAGTATTTTGATGAATCTCTCAAAGCTGTCTCTGAAAAAGTAACTGCTCTAGATAAAAAGATGAGCAGAGGATTTGCAAAAATACAACATAATACTGATGAGTTTAAACACCTCTTCCAAATAGGTGGGAAATCTCTAGACCACACCATAACCAGTATTGGTCAGGTGATGGATCAGTCAGTAACCATTGCAAACAACTAAATCTAACTTGAAAAGAAAGCTCAAGAGTACACTTTCACGATCTATAAAAAAGTATGGACATTCAAAGAAGATGTTATTGCCACCCTATCAGTAGAAGTCAGAAAGGGGGAGAGCCTAGGGAAAGAATTCTTAGAAAAATCTGAAGAAAGGAAGAAGATTGAATCAGAAGCAAAGTTGAATGAGCTACATGCTGATGTCCAGAATCAAATTGATGGTGTCAAATTTCATACTTATGATACAATCGTGTGGATGCACAATCAGATATTCCCTAAATTTCAAGATGATCCCAATATTATCCCTCATCATCTTAACCCTCTTGCTCAGCATCCTCCTACCCAGCACCCTCCTGCCCAGCAGCCAACTTTCTCTCTCAGACCTGAAGATCAAAAACCACCTCCAGATTGTTATGCTTAAGCATGGTCAGAATCTGAAATGCCTCAAGCTCCTCCTCTAGAAATCCCAGGGAACAAGAAAAGAAAATATGGTTATGGAGCCTCCACCAACAAGTCCATTCCTAATCCAGAAGCTAAAAAGAGAAGAACACAAGAATTTACTGAAATTTAGAGCCCATCTTCTAAATCTTTAATTCTTGATACTCTCAAACTAGTGATTGATTATAATGAGAATAGACATGATCATTACAGCCCCCAAGAATGGGACTTGTATGAGAAATCTATTTCCAAGAGAAGGATATATGATAGAGAGTATGGTAAGAATAACCCCAAGGCTCCTCCTAAACCTCAAAAGTATTATCCCAAGCCTTTCAGCTACCAAAAGAGACAGCAAGAGAAGAGAGACAAACATCAACATTAATAGAGCTACTGGAAGTTGAAGTTGATCAGAAAGTTTACTTATGAGATTTTGTTGAATTGGATTTCATGGACATTTTCTATATATATAAATCTTCTATTTTGATGATATGATTTTCCATTGCTTAGCTTTTCTTAGTATTACTGTGTTTACTAGTTAATATGTTATGATTATCTTAATGTAATTCACCTTAGTGTAGAGGGTTCTGACTTGTACAAATAGGGGAAGATTGTTTGTTATTGTATCCACAATAATCCAGATTTGTTTTAAGTCACCCTTCACCTAAGATGAATTAAGTTGTATTTGATGCCCTTTTTGAGTTATGTGTTTGCAGGATATAATTGCCAAGTGTAGACCAATATAAGTCTACAATGAGTCACCAAACACAGGACCATATAATATAATCCCTCATTATGTGATCCATGATGTTGTACTCGAGTAGTGCTGGAATGAATTCTCGAGTATACTAAGTAAAGTTCTCGAGTAACAGAAATTACTCTCAAAAAAGCTAATTCCATTACTTGAGTAAGCCTTGGAGTACTCGAGTACTACATATTTATGTCTCGAGTTTACTAAATAATTCATTTCAGAAATTTTCTAAGTGTTATACTCGAGTAGCAGAAGCCAGTACTTGAGAAGGCTAAGCCTTGTCTCGAGAAGTCAGAGGACCAGTACTCGAATAAGAAGAAAATTTGTTTCGTGAAGAAGTATGATTCTCGAGAAGTCATATTAGTTCTCGAGAAGTTTTACTAGTTCTCGAGTAGTAGAAGTAACTTTTGAGAAGCCAGGATTCATGTTAAAAATTTATTTAAGTCTTGTTCTCGAGAACCTTACACCCTTCCTCTCGATAATCAGAAGTTAGTACTCAAGTAGTCTATAAACCACTCGAGAAATGCAAAACATTTTTCTGAAATTTCGTTAAGTGCAGACGGAATAATTTTCAAATCTAATCTCGATTCTTATTGGTCCACGTGTACAATCACTTACGATTATGACCGTTAGGCTTGTCCTATAAAAGGTCTTATCAATTTCGACTAACCCTATGAAGCGAAATCAAGTATCTTGAATTTTTCTGTTCATTCTAAATCGGGAAAGCCACCGCTCCTCATTGCCGTTCTCGCCGCAGTTCTTCTTCGATTCAAAGAAATTCAGAACAAGAATCGGTTAACAGATCAAGTCGCTCAATCTCTCCAGATCTCTCTCTTGATCGTGTTGATCCTAAGCTTTTAAAATCCAGACTTAGCCGCCGTCTTCTTCGCTTATTTCTGACAAAGTTTCGAGTTCAAGAAGGAAGATTGGTTGAAGATTCCAGATCTGAATAATTTATGTTTGTATAATTTTTCTGAATACAATCTTTTATTCTTGTAGGAGATTTTGTCTCCGAGTTGTAGGAGTTTTTATTGTCCGAGATTTGTGTAGGAAGTTTTTTTTCCGAGTGTAGATCCGTTTTGTGGATCGAGTCGTAGGGGCGTTGCTCCGAGTTGTAGGATTGGTTTTCAATCTGTGGTAATAGTGAAGTAGCCGAGTCTATCGTGTTGCTAGATCGGTGAGGTGGAGAGTGGACGTACCCAAGATTGGGGAACCACTATAGATCTGGTGTTCTCTGTGATTTGTTTGATTATTTTATGCGTTTTGTTCATTCAATTTTTATTCCGCAAAATGATGCAGACCTCATCTATTCACCCCCCTCTAGGTGATTTAGGTTGACAACTAAAAACATCATTAGCAGTTTCACGCTTTCATCATAATGGTTTGGCCAGCTGGCCTTTATTTTTTATTAAAAGTTATTTTTATTTTATTTTAATAAGACCAAACGTCATTATAGCTATTCCGTTTTTTTTATAAAAAAGATTTATAAAAAAACCAAACAATGATAAGACCGTTTGATATTATTTTTTTAGTTCTCACTCTATATAAGAGTGAGGATATGAATTTTTTTTTTAATTTTAATTCTCTCTCTCTAAACTCCCTTGTCTCTCAACTCTCTAGTCTCTCCTCATAACTCATAAGAACTTTTACTCGCATCGATGACCTCTCATAATGAGGCGACTGATCTTTAAGGCACAAATCCAGAGATAAAAATCGTGGAGCACAAGCATCGTGCACAAGGGAGCACTTTGACAAGGTTCGCGTCAATGATGATTTAAAAGCTAAAAGTCGGCATTGTGCAAAATTACTCACAACAAAAGGTAACCCAACACTGATGCATCATTTGAAAGCTTTTCTAGACAAAAAAAATGTCAGAGTTGAGTCAGACACAATTATCTTCAGCTGGACAAATTTGGACCTACGATCAAGCTAAACAACGAGAGTTGTATAAGAAAAATGTAATCATTTGCATATTATCCTTCAACCATTATGACAACATGGACGAAACATCGTACATACGCAGCGAGCTTCAACAAAAATATGATCAAGTAAGTTGAACAACTAGAGGTGCAAGTTGAGTTGAGCCGGCTTATGAGCTTGATGAGTCGGCTCAAAAAAACTTGACTCGAGCTCAAGCCAGTTGAGCTCAAGCTCAAGCTCGATTGTGAGCTCGAGCTTGAGCTTGCCTGCTCATGTTCATGAGCTCGTGAGTCGGCTCGCGAGTTATTTTTTTTACTTTTTAAAAAAAAATTAAAAAATAAAATAAAAATTGTTAATGAACAGAAAAGCTCTTGAGCAGCTCGAACTCAACTTGAGCTCGTGAGCTTGAAAGCTCAAGATCGAGCTCGAGCCATGCAAAATGAGCTTGTTGAACTCGAGCTCAAAATATTGAGCTCGAGCTCGAGCTTGGGAATTTTGCCAAGCTTGACTCGAGCTCGACTCGTTTACACCCCTAAGAACGACTCTTAGGGCCGATAAATACAAAGTTTATATTAAAATGAAAAAGGATTTAATAAAATATTTTAATAATTTTGAAGGAAGAGTTAGGCTTAGTTTGGGAGGACTTATTTTCACCGGTCAAGCAATCACGATCGGATGAATCGGGACTTAATTAAGGTCCGGTTCATGCAGTCGTGACCGCTTGACCGGTGAAAATAAGTCCCCCTAAATGGAGCCTTAGTTTAACTTATGATATTTGGTCGTCCGGACAACATGTAGGACTAGCGTATATTTGCATAACATATCATTAAATTGATCCAACTTTAAGGGAGTTATCAAAACATATAATTTTTTTTGAAAGCATTGAATCACCACGTTTTGGAAATGCAATTTATTAAATTATAATGAAATGGATTCAAGAATTTAAATAAAATATAAAATAACTAATATTTGTTTTGATAATGCCGCGACCGAATTATTAAAAAGAGTTCTAAAACCTTTTCTAAATGGCATTTTTTTCATACCATATGAGTTTGTCACGTATTTAATTTAGTCGTGCAAGATAGTTTAAATTTTATAAAAAAATTTGTTAATAAAATTAGAGAGATAAATATATTTATTTATGATTCTAATAAAATAAAACAAGATTTTAAAAAATTTGTTTATTTGCAAGATCATAAATATTTAAAACCCGAATTTGATATGCCTGTTCGTTAGAAATCAACATATAAAATGTTAAAAATAGCTGTTAGACAAAAAACTTATGAAATTTTATTTGAGCATTACAATGCATATTTTAGATGACCAAGATTGGGAAATTATTGAATCGTATTTAAATTTATTGGAATGTTTTTATAGAACAACAATTGTTTTATCAAGTGTTTATTATCCTACTAGTTGTGTTGTTCTTGAAAATTTTTTTGTTATTACATAAACTTTTCATATGTACAAAAAAAATTTGCTTGACAACCAGTAATTGAATAAATGGAAGCAAAATTTTTAAAATATTACCGTGAAATGCCTTCAAAGTTTACCGTTGCCATTGCATTAAATCTAATAATTAATGTAGGAGGAGTTGATAATTTAATAGAATGTATTAATAGCTACTTATTTGTAGATTCAATAGAAGACACAAATACACATTTTAAAAATATTTTTACGGAATGCTATAATAATTATGAAGAATTTTATGGCTCAAGGCCAAGAAGTTGCTCTAGCTCCATCATCCGATAATTTCAAAAATATGCTTAATAATATTATATCGCGAAGAAAGCTCTAGCGACAAGTTCTTTAAATTAATTAGGATTATATATATCAACAACATTTCGTGATTTTTTTAGCACAAACGAAACGTATAATTTAAATATTTTAGAATGGTGGAAATCTAAAACTCAAAGTTATCATATTATATCGATTATGGCTCGTGATATACTAACAATTCAAGCAAGCACTGTAGCATCAGAATCTGTTTTCTTTGAGTGGCAGGATATTGAATGAGCAAAGATCCCGTTTGACTGACGATTCACTACAAACTTGCATTTGCTATAAGGACTATCTTGACGGCATGAAAAGAACACAACATATTTTGCAAGTTGAGACGAGCACCTCGGAGTTCGAAGAAGACATGAGTGCGCTGAATATTGCAGACAAAGAGTAACTTCATTAGTATACACTATAATTTGTAATTTCTATGCGAAAAATAGATTTCATGTAATATTTTATAATTTGTAATATTTGAGACTATTATGTTCATGTATTGTTATTTTAATTTTGTAAATTCATTTTGAATTAATAAAGTTCAATTTTATTTTTCATTTCCGTCCAATTATAAGTTAATAGGTTTGAATTTTTATTTATAAATTTATATTTATAATTTTATTATTTTTTATCATATAAACAATTAACAAGTATTAAGTAATAATATTATCATATTTATAATTATAATATTATATTATTATAGCTATATAATATATAATATATTATTATATTAAAATAAGGTTATTAAAAAAGTTAAGGCCAAACAGGCCGTTTGGCCTCAATTTTATATTAAAAAAGTGTTTTTAATAACTTTATATAATAAGGCCGAACAGTTTGACTCAAGAGACCGTTCGGCCTTTATTATTTTTAATTTAACAAGTGAATTTTTTAACAATTTTTTTATAAATTTTTAAAAGATTAAAGGTCTGGGCCCGGTTTGCTCTAGGCCTGGCATGGGCCCAACAACCAAGATGTAGGCCCAGAGGGTCTGGGCCTTGCAGCCTAATTTACACGCCTAGTATGAGAAGTTTTATTAGATACATGATAAACAAGTGATCCCAAATAAAAGACCGTAGCATGATAAACAAGTGATCCCAAATAAAAGACCGTAGTTGCAATATTTAGGAAACGTACTACGCCGATGTGCTGATAGAAGAATGGTTAAATAAACATGTCGAGTTATCATAATGAGAAAGGTGATTAGAGCTGCTTTGTGAATGTTACAAATAGTCGCCGAGTTGCGATAACAATGAAGAAAGCAACGTCATAAGTTGATTAGCCGAATAGTTACTACAAGGAAAATGTCTTTTAATGACAAATATTTGTGGCATAATATATTTTGTCACTAAAGATATTTTTTGTGACGAAAATAGAAATTTGTCACTAAATATTGATTTTCATTTTATAGAGATAAAATAAATATTTATTCACAAATTTTTTTTGTGACAATATAAAAAAAATCATCACTAAAATTTGAAGTTTAATGACCAAAATGTTGGTTATAAAAATATACATTGAGTGACAAACATAATTTGTCACTAAGGATCCGTTTGTGGAGAGTTATTTTCACTGGTCAAGTAGTTACGACCGCATGAACAGGACCTTAATTAATGTCCGATTCAGGCGGTCGTAATCGCTTGACCAATGAAAATAAGTCCCATCAAACGCAGCCTAAATCACTAAATGTCCCCCCAAAAAGTAGAGTATTTTCTATACGCGTGGCATATGATGGCATGGTCCCTAAATAAATAGGGCTCTCGTTACGAATTTACGAAAAGCCCACTTTTTTCGAGCTTCTTTCTACTATTGGCATGACCTAGCTGCTCCCTCTCTGGAAAAAAAAACCATACGTTTCTTCTACATCTCAAATCATCCCGGCAGGCGATGACCTAGCTGCTTGCGCTCATGTGGGAAAACACAAAATTTCTTTGCGATGGTGTATCCTCCCCGCTACGCGACAACCTAAATGCTCCCTCTCCTATTGGAGAAGATTGTGTTTCTTCAGTATCGCCCGTAAGCGCTTACCTCGATCTGCCTCCTACAAATACATGTTCTCCTCCCTTCTTGGTCTCTCCATTCACCCCCATGCAGCTTAGGATTTTCCTTTGTCTTCCTCTTCCTAGGCATCACATACCTCTAACTTCTAATTTGTGTAACGTATATGTGCATGTGATCTGAGAAAGCCTCTAAATGAAATAAGAAGTGATTTCCTATTATCTTTGGAAATAACTATAATTCTTCATCTGCTGTTAAATTTTGTCATTAATGTAGTTTTGAGGTTCCATTTGACTATAATTATGTGGAATGTTGATATTTTTTTAGATCTGATACATTATAGCTCCGGTGTTTGTGATTTTGATATATAATTATCTGATATTTTGAAGCAATAAATTGTAGCTATTATTAGTATAATTTTTTGAACTATAATTGAAGGTTCAAATTTGAACTGTATGTTGGGTTGCAAATCTTCATCCCATGCTAAATTTTCTCATTAATATAGTTTTGAGGTTTCATTTGACTGTAATTTGTGGAATGTTGATGTTTTTTAGATCCGGTACATTATAACTCTTGCGTTTGTTATTTTTGAACAGTAATTATCTATTGTTTTTGAACTGTAACTTTTAACTGTAATTAGTATGGTTTTTGAAACTATAATTGAAAGAACAAATTTGATCTGTATGTTGGGGTGTAAACTGACTGTATTTTGTAACATTATAAATAACCTAATTTTCAAAAGATTAGGAACTTTATGTCGGGTTATATATCATTATCCAATGCTAAATTTTCTCATTAATATAGATTTGAGGTTCCATTTGACTGTAATTTTGTGGAATGTTGATGTTTTTTAGATCCGGTACATTATAACTTAACTGTTTGTTTTTTTGGACTGTAATTATCAATTGTTTTGGAACTGTAAATTTCAACTATAATTATTATGGTGATTTTGAACTGTAATTATAACAGTCTTTGAAACTGCAATAAATAACTGACATAGGTTGTGTTCTTTGTAAAGAATCTTGTTGTGCTTTCTATTGTGCATTCGGAGGAAGAAGCTTATCTAATGTATTGTGATTATGCACACCGGATTGGATTTAATGTGCGAAAGTAACACATTACTTACTAGACACATACAAGAACTATCAAACTCAAAGAGTATAGTTGTTCAAAAGCTGGAAGCAAGTGCATAAAGTCATCACTAAAGAAGTTTCACAAATTAGATACCCAAATGGGTTGTCTTTCTTGTATCCATTTCCATTCCGATTTAAATGACAAGAATTGGAAAATAATTAAATTTGTCGAGGAACACAACCACCCGCTCGGAATAGAGAAAGAAGGCTATTTATTGAGATCTCATCATTCTATATATGAAATATAAGGTAATCTCATGAAAAACAAGACGGGTGCAGGTATTAAACTTGTTGATGCATACAACTTTATGTTGGATGAAGCTGGAGGTCCTAAAAATATTAGTTTTTGTAAGACAAATGTCTTTAACTACATCCAGTGTCAAAGAGCAACTTTAATTGAAAGCGGCGATGCAACTAGCTTGCTTGACATTTTACAAGAAAAACAGTCGAATGAAAACATGTTTTCATACTATATTGAAACAGATGAGATGAAAAGGTTGACGGGTTTATTTTGGATGGATGGCCATAGTAAACACGATTATGATTGTTTTGGTGACATTCTTATTTTTGATACAACGTATCGTTTGAACGTATAGTCTTGCATGTGCACCTTTCATTGCCATAAACCATCATTGACATAACATCTTCATCAGGGGGGGGGAGGATTTCATTGCCGAAGAAACTATCAAGTCTTTCGGTTTGGTTTTTGAGTCATTATTGAAGTATGTTGGTAGAAAGGAACTAATATCTATTTTTATAGATCAAGATCAAGCTATGTCTGCGGCTATTAAGCGAGTGTTCACAAAGACTCGATATTGGTGTGCCAATGACATATCTGCAAAAAGGCACCGTCTAAAGTTCCTAGCTTTAACTATGACAATTGAATTCATGAATTTTTTTATCGATGCATGACGAAGTGTGATGGGGAAATTGAGTTTGATAGATATCAGTATGAGTTGATCATGAGAGGAAATTTACAGGATAATAGATGGTTGAACTATTTGCACAATACAAAGAGTAATTTTTCAACTACTTTTAGTAAGGATGTGCTGGACCTTGGAATTTTATCAACCCAAAGAAGCGAATCAGCTAAAAATTGCATACATGAGTGTTCCAAGGGTACTAGTTTTCTAGTTGAGTATTTTCTCGGCTTAGAAAGGCTTATCGCATCATGATATAGGGGTAAGCGTGAGGAGGATTTCAAAAGCAAGCATGGTGTGGTTACCTTGAAGCACAAGACATGTGTCTTACTAAAGCATGCTTTGAAACTATACACTAAAAAATGTACAGAATTTTTTAGAAAACATACACAGAGGGAGCGCTTGGATTAAGCATTGTGGATGAAAGACGATATGATGATGAACACACGTTGTTTGTAACAAAGAACTATGATGGTTCTGAGGATGAAAAGAGATGGTTTGTAAACTTCAACTCAACCACATTTGATTCAGATTGTTCGTGTCAAGGATTTGAGAACAACGGGCTACTATACCAACATATTTTAAAAGTCTACAATTTGATGAATGTAAAGCGAATCCCAATGAAATATGTGCTCAAATGATTCACTGTTAATGCAAAATGCATGTACCTTCCCAATATACCATCTATTACAGAGTATAATTCAAATAAGATATTTAGGAACCATTTCATGCATTTTAGTTGCAATTTAGCTACCCGCATTAAGAATTACAAGCTTGCAAAAATTCACGTTATAAATGTTATGAATGAGTTGATAAAGTATATAGATGAGATGTTGGATAAATATAAGAGGGAAAAGAAAGGATTTGTAGAAGAGGAAAATCATGATAATCCACAAACTATTCTAGATCCACCTATAAAGAAGCGAAAAGGTGCAAGCAATGCTTATAAGAATCCCACTAGGAATGAGGGTCTAAAAAACACGTACTATTTATAATTAATTAATAATTTTTTATGTTTTTAATGTTTTAGTTTAACTCATTTATTAGTTCGAAGTTATTCGAATATTTTTCTTTTATTAACTTGTAGGGAAAAAAGGTTTGGCACAATTCTTCTGATATCATTGTTGATGATGACCCAATCCCGAGAAAGGAGTTTTACTTCATGGGTGATTGTAGTTATGAACGCCATTCTAATATTCTAGATGTATCTTAAACATTATATCTTCTTCTTTTAGATGAAAATTATATACGAACCAATATTTTACGGTGTGTTTAAAGAATTACAAAGCTAATTATAACTTGTATCTTAGATATTATATTTTATTTTTCAACTGTAATGCATGTTATTTCTGGAATTATAAATGTACTGTACTTTTGGACTGTAGTTTTGAACTGTAATTAAAATGGTTTTTAGAACTACAATTGTTACTCATACCTTTTTTTTGCATATCAAAAGCATATATTACACGAAAATCAACCAAAAGAGGAGCTCGTGGTGAAGACCGTATGATAAAAAATAGAGTAGAACTTCTAAGTAATACCCATGGAGGTAGAGGTTAATTAATCAAATAACAAGAGATCAAGAGATGTATGTTATTTCTGCAATTAGGAATATACTGTACTTTTGGACTATAGATTTGAATTGTACTTAAAATGATTTATAGAACTATAATTAACGTAGGGAAAAACTATAGTCTAGCAAGAATTGCTGTAAAGAAAATTAAGGTGGCAAATAATACCGCATGTCACATACTAACCATAAATACTATAGTTGAACAACAAATTAAGGTAGCAAAAAATGACTACAAATATTCAATGCTAGCAACATGTTCAAATAATGTTCAATGTGAACTAATTTCAGCAAATATTATAATTAAATCTGCTGCAATTTCAGTGCAAAATTTCGCCATCTTAGTAGGCCAAGAACTGCTTTCTTTCCAGGACATTTCTTCGATTGATAACACTACCTCCATAAATTTTAGGACAAATACACCTCAGTTATTATCATTTCCTTATTGAGGTAATCTAGGAACATCTATAATTGGCCAATCCTTTATGCCGGCTGGAAGTGCTCTGATTGCCTCTTCATGTAGTAATTTTACCTGCAAGAGAGCTCACAAAATAAAGAAATATTTTAAAATTTTAATGTTTGTTCATTGTTTTTTTTAAAAAGCATACAAATCCTGGTAGGATTGAACTATGACGCTTTCTTTTCATTGAGTCGTAAAACTCTCATTTACATTACTTTAAGCAGTACACTAATAATGCCCAATGATTTGTTAGGTGGCATGACATGATAGTTACTTCACTATTTTTAACATTGAGTTTGGTTAAATGACTGATTAGACACCTAATGTTTTGGGTAATGGTTCTCCTATAGAACTATGGGGCAATGTAAGTAAACATCAATGCAATGTGCAACATAAGTTATAACACATTGATAATGTACTTACATCATAGTCCGATGAAACATAAAGAAACCTCTTTAGATTCGCCTTTGATAGCTTGATTTTGGAACTAAGTGCCAATACATATGCATTTAAGTGTGTGTTGTGCAACCACCGACCTTCAAGCAGGTCATCAATTCCTACCCGTACCTTTAAGATATTCCCAGTATTGAAAATAGTGTTGTCGCTGAAAATAGTAAACAAAATAAAGTAACTATTCCCAAAGATTTATTAAAATATATACATTAAATACAAGAGAGATATTACCTTTCTGGGATTTTTCCAGTATATCATCTATAACCTTACGGGCCAAAGCCAATATGTATGGTATGCCAGGGTAACTGTCCTCCACTTTTACCTTACATTTTCCTTTCAAAGGAATATCTACTGGTTTATTCTTTCTAAAAATTCTTGTTTTTACATTTCTAACAAGACTACTAATAAGAAAATTATCCTTATCATTCTTTGATTTTATTTTGACAGACATGAGTTTTGAGGGAAAATGGGCTTCAGAGGCGGTGGAGATGTTGGAGGGGCTATTTGTTACTGTTGTTGTGATCAACCATAGGAATTGGCTTCCAATCTTATAAACTATGATAAACAATAATCTTTTATTGAGTCCACCTCCTTCCAGACTTTCACTCTAATAAATGACTTGAGATAGTCCTCTAGTCCTCGCCACACCTCATTAAATAATGATTCTTCAGCTTGTATTCTCACTTATTTCTTTACCTTCCTCTTCGTCTTTTCTTTCCTACTTTTCCTCAACAACTTCTCATTTTTAGCAGCAAGCTACTATTCTTCAGTACTGAAAACATAATCGTCTATCTCAATTTTCAACTCTAAATCAGCTTGCTCATTAAATTCAATCACTTCAATATCCTTATTCTTCTTCTTCTTCACCTATTCGAAGTTAGAATCACCTCTTCCTATTCTTCTGCGAGTAAACATTCCTCATTCTTCAAAATGTTCAAAAAGTTTGGTTTAACCTACAGTACAACAAAAAAACATGTTTAAACATCAATGCAATAAATCACATTACAGTTACAATTATTTAAGTCATACTAACCTCATATGTCATCCGTAGTTGCATAAGTAGATTAATGCAAAACTGAGCCCGATAACTTCTCTTGGCTGATCACTTATAAATTCTCAGTCTTGCTAATTCATTAACAACTACTTACACGTTTGTGTGTTCGTATAGCCATACCTATAACCAAAAAGAATATGAAAACAAAATGTAAAATTTACCCTCTTTACCAATAATACAGTTGCACATCCCTCTAGGTATCCCAGATTTACACAAATTTTCTTTGCTACACTAGCTTGACTTAAAGCATCAACTTGTGATAGCAAAAAATGTTGTAATGCTTTCAGCCAATTGTACTTTACGAAGGTTGATACACCATTAATTTGGTACAAGGAGGTTGGAATCTTCATCCCTTTCAACGAAAAGAAGAAAACATTCACCAAATATCTGATTAGGCTATCCAATCTTTTACTCTACAATATCAGAGACCAATCTTCAACAACGAGATAATTAATTTCCTCAATTAAATCTTTATGGGTTAAATCTATACATGCAGTATAACAAACGTAAAGTCTAGTCCATAGTTTGGTAGACCCAAGATCAAGTCAACCTCGTTAACGGTCAATTTGAAGAAGTTATTTCCTAGCAAAAAAACCTATTCATCTCTATTGAAAGCCCTTACAATAACATAAAACAATGAAATATTTTGAGGTAAACTAGGTATCTCAAACAGCTGAAGAACACCGAATTCCCTCAAAATAAGTGTAGATTCCTCCTCTAGAACATCCAACAGAGGACGAGCATTCATTTTAAAATCCAACATAGCACATCTAGAGTTTAGATAGTACTCCCAGACACTACAATAAAAATTAGGAATTAACATATATAAATACAAATAACACCACAAATAATGTGTAATTAATCTTACTTGTCATTTTTGGATGAAAGAAAAACTTATAAAACTTGTAAACTTTGCTTGGATGTCACTTATAGGCAAAATGTATAACAAAATATAAATATAAGAAACAAAGAAACATAAGAAACAGATAATTTACAATAGGATTTATAAATTGAAAAGAAAAAAAATACTAGTTAAACTTAGAACTATAATTACATTTTAAAATGTAACTGTAAGCAAACACACTAACTGTAAGAATATAGTGTATAAAATAGAGTCATACAGAAGTTACAACTGGAATACTGAAAAGTATACAAAAAAATTTGGGCTTATATCTACCACTGCTATGTACAAATTACAATATGAATAGTAATTATATATAAAACTGAAATCGCAGTTGAACTTACAACTGGAACTAAAATAAATAAATAACATGTTTCAGTATTCACTAACAAAATAGCAATAACAAGTCAATTGTAATAATAAAAATAATATAGAAGTTACAATTGGAATTTATAACTTAAAATTTACCCTTCTTAGCAATATAAAATCAACTGTAAATCCAGGTGTAATGACACCTAAAAAACTAATATAATGACAACTAGATTTTGAACTGTAGTAATAACTTGAATTACAATTGTAATTATACAAAAAGACCTACAACTATAAATACAAAGGAACAACCCAAAAAACTTAAAATACTACTGTAATTATAAGTAGATTTTGAACCGTAATAACAACTTGAATTACAACTGTAATTATACATAAAAATCTACAACTACAAATACAAATGAACAAGCCAAAACACCTAAAATACTACTGTAATCACAACTAGATTTTGAACTATAATAACAACTTGAATTACAACTGTAATTATACATAAAGACCAACAACTACAAATAAAAATGAACAACAAAAAAATCTAAAATACTACTGTAATCACAGCTTATAACACCTTGAAATACAAATGAACACCCTAAAAAATTTACAATCCAAGACTTTCAACCACAATAATTAACTTTTACGCTATTGTAAGAACATAGTGCACAAATTAGAACAATAAAAAAAATAAAAAAGTTATAACTAGAATACTAAAACAGTATACAAAAAAATTTGAAATCATAACTAGCAACCAATAGATACAAAATACACCAGGAAAAAACCTTACGAAATAAGAAGAGGAAATAACTAATCGAATGGAACCGTAAATGTCTTTTCCGTATAGTAGATGAGGTACAGAAATTGCATGGTTGGAGACGTAAATGACATAGAAGAACGGTTGAACCCCAGAAGAATGTGTAACTGCACTCTTAAGGCTGACATAACATTAATGTCGATGAGAGAGGAATCGACCATTTTCTGACGAGGGAAGAAAATGCTAGGTCTTCGGCTGGGATGAGTTACAGGGAATGCGAAGGGGAGAGGCAATTGATGTATAAATGAAAGAAGGTGTAGCTACAATACTAGGATAATGTTACTGGTGATGGAAGAAGGATCGCCTGTTTTACGGCGAGGGAATAAGACGATGCTAGGGATTCAGCGAAAAAAATTACACTATTTCGTAAAAAGACAAACTTAAAATGAAAAAGAGTGAGTTAGGGCTTATTTATTTACAGACGGTAACATCATACGTCACGGTATAGAAAATTTCCCCCCAAAAAAGAGCAAAAGAAAAGATTTCCATTCAGTCCTAACTCCTAATTATTTGATAAAAATAATATAAAATAATAAAATGATTTCACTATTTCCTCCTCCCTAATTTTGTTCTCCACCCTAGTTTCATTATTCCCACCTCTCTTATCACGCTAGATTCTCACTTTCCTCTGCCTCATGAGCCGACCATCTTCTCGTGGAGTGCTTGTTGTCGATCCTCTCCATCGCATGTGATCTTTCACAAAAAACTTTGGTATTCTCCTCTTCATTGACTATCAAAATTAATGGGAAGCTGAAAATGAGGTCGCAGGAACACTCAACCACAATTCAAAGACAAGTAGAATTTAGCAGCAACAGCAGCACAAGAGTTTCCAATTGAAATTAACTTCTTTTACATGGCGAGGTATACATTGCAAGACATGATTACAATGCAATCAAGGGAAACAAAATTTGTCACAAAAAGTTAACCGCACGGATAGAATCCTGTAATCGCACAAGTCGCCTAACCGCCAGCTGTGACCGTCGACACCGCCGAAGTAGCCTATTCATGGCTAACTACATGGACAACTTCTATTGGAATACAAAAGGAACATGAACAGAACCGGCTGATAGATCGGGCGAACTGCTCTGCTTATCCATAACTCTGAGGAAGAGATCTAGTCACTGAGACCGCAACTAGATACTAACAGCTGACTGTATCCGTGAACTATTCCACACCAGGCTTCCACTAGTTTCTTAACTACCTGATGTTAGCCACACAGTCTGCACAGAATCAACTTCCTTAGTCAAAATAGTTAGAAAACTGTAATCGCAAAAATCAAGTGTGAGATCGTTCTTATTGTTCACTGCTATATATGATGTTAAAGAAACAGTCAAGAAGAAATCCTGGTAGCAAAAGTCTTAAGCCTGGAACTTAAGCTTAATCGTTATTTTGAAGTCTCCAATATGTCCTATTTTAGGAAAAGCTTGAATTCATCTTTTATACTACAAGTGAGCATAATTATAATAAAATACTTTTTTGATATTTTTAAATTTTGGGGGATAATTCTACAAGGTGTGCAATATTCTAGTAGTTAAGTGCCCACATTCAAAATATTTTGATATATTTTGTTTGTGGTTGTAGAGGAATGGGTCAAACCTTGTATATACTTCTTAAATATCAAAATATAAGTATGAGTACATATATATAGAAGAGAGGAGAGAAACAGACAACTATACACGCAATATGGGACTAAGACAGAATCCTACATGAGCCAGTATAATGGGCCTACTAAACATCTTTTCTAGTATTCTTTAACACTTCCCCACAAGTTGGAGCGTACAAATCATATACACCAATCTTAGATAAAACAGATTGTACACTTGTCAAGGTAGCGCCTTGGTAAGAATGTCAACAACTTGCTTTGACGCAGGAACATGCTCCGGCTCAAACTTCTTTAATTGAACCTTTTCACGGATGAAGTGACAGTTAACTTCAATGTACTTAGTCTTCTCATGAAACACAAGATTCATCACAATAGAGAAAGCTGCCTGACTATCGCAAAACAAGGTTGCAGGTGAGGATAAGGTGACCCCCAAATAACCAAGAAGACCCACAAGCTAGGTGAGTTCAGAAACAATAGCCGCCATTGCACGATACTCCGCTTCAGCAAATGAGCGAGCAACCACAGACTGCTTCTTGCTACGCCAACTAATAAGATTCCCTCCAAAGTAGGTACAAAAATCCATAGTGGAACGTTAATCATCTAGGGAGCCCGCGTAATCCACATTTGAATATGCAATAAGATATAAAGAAGAGGATGGATTATATAACAATCCTTGTCAAGGAGCTATCTTCAAATATTTAAGGATGAGTTGCATTGCTCGAAGATGAGAGATCTGAGGTGCATACATAAAATGACTAACCACTCCAACAACGAAAGAAAATGTTGCATTTAATTCTCTCTCTATGTGATTGAAAAAGGCCGGCAGAATTGGCGTTTTGTAGTGGCAGCCTTCCCGAGTGTCAGGTTCCACTGCAAAGCGGCGATTCTGGGCATAGGACCCCGGTGGTTGAAAAGAAAAAAATGGGGTCTTACATGGAGTGGATGTGAATGGAGGCGAGTGCATTACAGCTAATAAAAGAGGATGTAACTAACCCAAGCAAACTTAATTAATAGACAAATAAAAGCAAGTTCAGGTTCATTACAAGCTTTAGAGTACATTCCACTATGGATAAGAGGTAGAATAAACCAAAAGGGGGAAAGCCTAGACAAGGTTCTTGGCTGGTAAGGTGGGTTGTTAGTCCACTTCTTGACTCAGACTGTGGTTGCTTTTTGAGGTAAATGGGTTTTCAATCCACTTTTCTTCCTCCATCTTCTTCCCTCTCCTTCAATCTTTTCTCCCTTTTTGCCCAAATGAGTAGTACCAAGAGATCTCTGTTGCACACTACTGGGGGCCGGAAACTCTCTAAAGGGTAGAAGATGACTTCAAATCTCCAGAGAAGGCTTCCGAGAAGGTGGAGATGAGTGGAGGACCTATGGGGGAGAGAAACGGCGCTTCACGCGCAGGAGTGGGCTAGAAAATTAAATTGCTTGCCCTAATTTGTGGGAGCACGGGTTTAATTATGACGAGCAAAAAGTCAAAGCGCATGATCAGTGGCGTACACCCGGTGGTCGTGCGCCCTTACGGTTGATGATCATGCACTCTACTCCATAGAAACCTGTAGCTGGACAGAAAAAATTAATATATTTGCGCACGATCAGTAGCGCATGACCAGAGGTCGTCCACACTGGATCACACGATCGTACGATTAGCAATGACAGACTCCAAAAAAATGGGATAAACGTGCACGAGAAGTTGCGCATGACCAGAGGTCGTGCACACTATTTCCAATGGCTGTGTGATTTCCCCAGACAGAACATGCAAAAATGGAGAATAGTGCACACGATTTGTGGCTCATAACCAGTGGTCGTGCACTATAGATCCAATGATCGTGCACAGTGTTCCTGTACCGTTTAGGATTCGATGAACTGACCGCGCACGACCAGCGGTCATGCGTGTAACACCCATATCCGTCACATAGCATATAGTAATAGGTCTGGCCGGGGCCCGACGCCATATACCACGGACAGGCCGGTGGGTTACTCATTGAAACCAATCAACCAAGCAAAACGTCCTACACAGAGTATCTACCGAAAGCAGTTTATTAAGTTGCAAAGAATAAAGAACCCGGTAAAGCATGAATGTCCACTACTCAGAACAATAGGAATGTACAATACACGAGTACTGGCCTAATGGCCTTACATTAGTTTGCTCAAATAAAAGTGTCTTCCAAACCTCGGCACGAAGGCCGGTCATACAAGATAATATATTAAAACACTCAAAATTAGGCCTTCGAGGGCCAGCTCAGCAACTTGGGCTTTAGCCCGCTATTTTTCGCTCAGCTTAGCAGCACCTGCAAGCAACAATCCACCGCACGGTGGCAAACCAAAGCAACGGTCAGCTATGCTAACCAAATTATAACGACCCCGCCCCCAGCTCGGGGCGGCGATGCTCTTTTCCCTGCATTTTGTTAGCATAATAAAGCAGTATAGTGTAAACACACTTCATCACAGGTGCAGGCACGCACGACCACACACCTTGTGCACTTAGGGCACATTCACGGTGAACCGGCCAACGTCATGTCAATTGAAGCCATAGACATTTCCGTGTCACCACCGTCTCTTGGACGGCCAACCTTATGAGCATTTTGTCTTCCTAGCATTGGTCACGTCAATTTAAGCCATAGACCGCCAAAGACCCTCATCTATGCCAACGATTCCACCGAACGACATAGATCGGGTATGGTTCCGCCTGACCCGTGCTCATACCGCAACATCAATTTAAGCCATATACGCAGGTCAAGACTCCCCGAGTCCCATTTCCATCACACAATTCACATAACCCGGTTATGTTCAAGTTGGATCCCCGGCCACCATGTTGGCAACATCCCGCATTTGCCCAGTTTTCTGCGTACACCATGGGGTTAGTCCCCAAGGCTCCCTGCTGTAATCTACCCCGTAGAAAAATCGAAAAACAAACATTCGCACGGATTCTTCTCCGGCCATATATAACTAAGATGCAGAAAGGTTCGGATTATTTACTATGTTGTTAGGCATTGAGTGAAGCTTGTTCACTCAACACTCTCAATGTCTAGAGGTGTAGTTTATCTAACTATGTGTTTTTGCGTTGAGTGGAGCTTATTCACTCAACGCACTCAACGCCTGAGTTGGAACTGAGAATTTGGCGAAGTCCACAGATGCTAACGTCAGCATTAGTCAATAATAATCAACAGAATTCAAATTTATTGCGGGAAAACTGCAGTACAACATTAATGGTGCCAATGTCCTACTATAATATTTATTCTATATTAGGAAGGCTATATATCTTCAAATAAAGCGGGGCCCATAGGTTAAAAGAGCCGTTGGATGGCGGACTATAAACGGAAAAAATCGAACGAGAAGTCATTTTTAAGGGTTTGTCTTTTCGCAAAATGGAAAACTTTGTCTTTGTCCTTGCCATTATTACAGAGCTCGAAGCAGAAGTTAAAAATTGACTGAACCCAAAAGGTCATCAAGTTTGCCCCTACGATCAACACTGGCAACATCAAGGCATGAGACATTTCTCTGAGAGAAAAGCAGCTAAGGCCTATCCCTACTATAGTTACTTCACAGCCTAAGTAGAGATCATACTAAAAACTATTTTCTGGAGCTGTGAAGGAGGAATCTGGACTGAGTTTTCTCAGGATAGAAGGAGGAAGACACAGAGATCATTTCTCTATTTTCTATTCAACATATACAAACATAATTTTCTATAGGATCTTTCTATATCTGAGTTGTAATCATATTTATGAAGGCCGAGTCTTTTATCTTATATTGATCTGAGTGGTAGGATTCGATTAAGAATCTGAGTGTAGGGCTTTGGCTTGAGTGGTAGGATTCAAGTGTGAATCTGAGTTAATTGGGTTCCAGGTTCGATCCGAGTGTAGGGCTTTCGACTTAGTTGTAGGGCACTTGAGCCTGAGTTGTTGGATCCTTTGGATCTGAGGTAGGGATATCCTCCTATCCTGAGTGGTAGGGCCTTTTGGCATCAGGTAGGTGATCATTGGATCACTGAGTTGTAGGTCTTTGTTCCCAAGCTGTAGGTCTATAAGGAGACTGAGTGGTCCTGCGGGATCGTGTTGTAAGCTCTTAGGAGCCAAGCTTTTGGTGAAGTTCCTTGTCTAACACACTATTAGAAAGGCGATAGGGATAGTGGACGTACCCATACTCTAGGGATCCACTATGAACCATCTATGTGTTGTGTTTGACCTTCTTGAAAGCAATACTAACAAATCACAACAGACATTAACTCAGATAAACTCTAAAATAAAGTAAACTAACCTATAAACCAATTCACCCCGCCCTCTAGGTGTTTAGCTACCCTGAAAATCAAATACTTTCATTCTCTGTAAAAGGGAAGTCACAATTAGGTAAATAAACATATAAAATGAGTACCTGAGATGAGCTCGCAAACACCAATAAATATCTGCAAAAGAGAAGTAAAAAAACAAGTAAATTAACATATAACAAGAGTACCTGAAGAGAACTTGTGAAAACCTGCAAATCTCAACAAAAGAGAAGTCAAAAGCATGCAAGTTAAAATATAATACGAGTACCTAAAGATAACTGGCAAACTCCTGCTAATCACTGCAAAATAGAAGTCAAAAGAGGGTAAATTTAAAATATAATGCAAGTACCTGAACAGAACTCACGAACACCTGCTATTCTAAGCAAAATAAAAGTCAATACATGGTAAATAAAAATATAACACAGTAACTGAGGTGAATTTGCAAACACCTGCTAATCTCTGCAAATGAGAAGTAAAAATCAGGTAAATTAACGTAAAATGTGAATACCTGAAAAGAACTAGCAATGATGCAGGCTCACACGTCGACACCATAAAATCAACAAACTAAACACGATTGCCTCTCTATTCTCAAATTCTACACTTGCACAAATTCTCTAATGCGGCTCACACGCTATACAATTATATCATTTAGATGCTAACGTGCGGGTAGCCAAACCGATTATGATTGAATAAAGGCTATATGCTAATATTCTTTCCGGCTAAAAGGACCCACCCGGCCCGATCGAGCTATGGTTGTACCAAAAGAGATCTTCCAAAATTTGTTATTCATAAATGGTAGATCTCTCCAAACAAAAAGAAAAAGAAGTGTCGACAAACCTCTCAAACTTAAATAAAATAAGGATGAACAACAAAATCAATCGAAGAAACCATGAAGAAATTAATGCTATCAAGATTAAACGACAAAGTATTCCATAACAAAAATTAATCTAGAGGGTAAAACACATAAGTAGCAAGGCTTCGTTACCCAATCCGAATGGATGATTCTGATTCATTATTATCTGGATCGTCCTTCAATGGTTCCCCTAGAGTCACGCCGGATGGAGAGAAAACTCATTCGCCTTCATCGCTTCACACTGGAATTGGAATCCATAAGGGGGGATCTTTGCCTTGGGCGAATATCACCCAAAAAGGAAAGAGGTTGGTCAGTTTTGGTAGGGAAGAGGGTGGTCGGATTTTGTAGGGGAAGGGATTGGGTTTCTTTAGAAAGGAAATGTGAGTGAGGAGGAAAGTTGAGAGGTGGAAGAATAGAGAGAGAGAGGAAGAAAGGGTGGCCGGCGGCAAAAGAGAGGGGAGGAGAAAGAGTGGTGCCCAATTTTTCCTAAGGGGGAAAAGAGAGGTAAGGGGGAAATTCAAATTTTGAATTCAAAGTTACAATTTTTCATTCTCTATCAAATCCTTCATAACCATGGCTATATATAGCCTACACCACTCTATCTCCTCTATTAAAAAATTCAAAATGAAATTATGTTGGTTATATGCACCCATCATGAAATAAAAAAAAATACAAAAATTAAATGCATGAAATTAAACACTCTTGATGGTTATAAGCACCCATCATACATGAAATGAAATAAATACTTAAAAAAATTACTAAAATAATAATTGATAGAATATAAAATATATAATTATTTAATTTATAATTATATATTTTATTTAATGGCGGCGGAGGACATCGAGCAAAACATGTAGCGGCGGCGGAGTTGGCAAAGAAATGTCATGGTAGAATTTCATCTTCGAGCTTGCAACAATGATCGTCCCAATTAACGAACTCTCTATGACAGGGATCAACGACTGCATCAACATCATCACCTTCAATCATCCCCCGCTAAAAAGTACTCATCACCGATGAGTTTGTCTGAAATTACTGGCGTAGGAGAGCATTATCCAAAAGAGCCACCTCTGATTCAAGAAGCCAAGAGTCATCGGAGACCGGACGATCGCACCATCAAATCAAGTAGTGACAAAGATCACCAATTGGAGAGGAGAGCACTATATATTGGAGTATCATGTCATGCAAAAAGGTTGTCCTAGGGAACCTTGGAAAAGCATTAGGCAATAAAGGAGAAAAAGTTTCTTCATCAACAATCAATATACCTTCATTGCAGATCGATGGAGAGAGCGATCCAGAAACAAGCTCTCCCCCAACCCATTAATAAATGCAGTAGAACTAAACAGACTGGCAGATAATTAAAGTGGTGGAGAAACATATAAAGTTAAATCAGAAACATTAAAAACATGGGAAATACCCCAATCAATGCGTAACTTCAAAAGATATGCGTTTTCTCATAATTCCTTTAATATCCGAAAAGGTCCAGCTCGCCGATTCGCCAACTTTTCTATAGTGCTCGAAGGTATCGGTTTAGGGACAAGACGCACCAAAAAAATCGCCAACCTTAAAGTGAGACGGTCTTTTAGGTATGTTAGCATGAAATTGATAAGATGTATATTGTGTGGTGAGCGCTTCACAAATGTGCTTATATAAATTATGAGCATGAGAGACAAAATCTTGTGTGAATTGACTTGACCTATAATATGGCAGTAATGAAATCAAGACAAATGGCAATGGTGCTTTATATCCGTGCACGATCTCATTCGGTGATAAACTAGTATGTAAGTAATAAGACGCAACTTGATTGAGTTATTTTTTAAAAGTGTGCCTAAGTATCTTACTATCGTGAGGAGTGAACCCATGTGCTACATGACTTGACCAAATATGGAGGATAAGGGGGTTAAGTCAGGTGGTACGGGATCCTTATAATCAAAGATGATTTTCATAGGCTCCAAATTCGCAGTTCTAATTTTATATTTTAAATACTCACGCTTGGCATGAAGATATGCCAAGGAGAACCGCTCATCACGAACAATAGAGTTGGACGCTCTCAGATGTGAACGGATGTTCTAGGGATACAACTCAAGGGGCCTTGCTATAGTCACTAATGTGTGGAAATGAGGGTCATCAAAATGCGGTGGGTAAATGCGTGCAATCGGGTTTGGTATATAAGTATATCTAAGTGACACCACAACCAGAGGCACAATGACGAAAGAATCAGAATCAGTCGTAGTCGAGGACAAAACCGTAGACGTACACACATATATATGAACAGTCAAATATGACATGTAGGCAAATATACGGGGTGCAGTAAATAGTACAAATACTAGTGCACTCAACTTAGTAGTATCTATACGCTGAGACAATGCCAATGTAGGAACTAATAAAGTGGGCATGAAAAAAAACTTAGACTAGGACTACAGGCTCCACGTCCTAAAAAGTCAACTATTGTGGGAAAATAATCAGGAGGAAGGGTCGATAAAATCAAACCCGGAATGAAATCTGAATCAGTATAAATTTCACCCGATGGTGACAACAATAAGGAACTCTCATCCGTGTGTATAGCACAAAAATTGTCCAAACATACAACTTCCTCACTTGGAATTTCTTCCAACACACTAAAGACATCATCTGAATCAGAGTCAGTAAAAGTCTCAGAAATTGGCAAAATCAAACCCGACAAAATTTCTAATTCAATTTGAGCTTTAGAAATGGTGATAACATCAAAGAAATAGTTTTCGGGTTCTCAGCACTAAAATCTTCCAAAAATATCCATCCCTCATAAGGTAATTCATCAACAATGACACTTGGGAAATCATAACTCTCAAGCTCCTGAGATAACTCAGAAACAATCTCAGTGGGTGTGATCGTAGACTCTATCACGATGAAAATCTTATCCTGGATAGGGCACTCAATTGTAGGATGGTCAAACACAACAGTAGTAGTGCAAATAATAGGTAACAGAATACTCTCACAGATCGGAATGTAGTCATCCCATACATCATCTTCAAAATCACTAGGGATTCCCTCAATGTCAGACTCATCAGAATTGTCGGACACTAACACACATAATGAAATACTCTCACCCGACTAGTCATCTTTAGGATCAAGAGAAACTATATCCACATCAAAATCCTCAAAGGTATCAGTCACTAACTTAAGGGTCTTATATGTCATGGATAAAGGAGACAAAACTCTTGTAGTAACATCTTTGGAGTCCAAAACATATGACCTATTAGGAATTGTTTACCTAAAGGTAGGAGTAACCACACTAAGGGCAGGCCGACCTTTTTGGGCAACTAATCTAGCGTTAGGTTTATAATCATTCCAATAGGCAGGTATGTGACTAGCGCCATAATAATACTCACTCACAGGCTTGGTGTTTGTCATGTGGAGATTGGCGGGATCAAATTGATCCGAGAGTAGGCTAGGCATGCCAAGTATGTTTATAACTACCAACATGATGCTCTTCATTAAACCAAAATACCTGGGCTTGACCTATTAACCACTCTCAGGCGATGTTAACCTTTTGGTCGTCGTCTCATTCGTGATAATCAAAATTAAGTTCTACCCACTTAAGCCAGTCCCTAAAATTTTGAGAATTCTTATAACCATCACACATAAGTATCTCACTCCTAGTGCGAGGAATAGTGTGGGGATGGTTGGAATTCCTAGGGTATGATGGCAAGGTTGGGGTAGGCGTTAGTTGCCTAATCAAGTCCAGAATCTCACCCACTACGGGTGAATAAAATTGTTTCCTAACGTTCGACATGGAATCAGAAGATTTTAATCGGGAAACATTAATGCCATCAGCCATATCAGTGAGAACTGCTAGAAAATCTACCCGGATTTTATGCACAGACAATTAAAAATGAACTAACCCACTAAACTTTAGGAAAAAGGGAATTGTTCCCGCTTAGCAACTAGGGTAATAAATAAATGATTTTAATTTTCTTGCTGAAAATATTATGAAGATTATTAAACAAGATTTTTTTGATTTTGTTTGTAGAAAAAGAAAAATATAGGCTACTATTTATAGACCAAAAATTAAAAATTTGTTTTATTATTTTGGCAAAAGAAACGTGCAAGTGCGTGTCGGTGTACTAAGCAAAAAAAAGGGGGAGGGTGCCAATTAGGAAATTAATGTGAACCTCCCTGTGATACAAAATAGATGCAGACTCACACGTCGATACTGTAAAATAAACGAACTGAACACGTTTGCCTCTCTACGATCAAATTCTACACTCGCACAAATTCTCCAACGCGGCGCACACGCTATGCAATTATATCATTTAGATGCTAACGTATGGGTAGCCAAACCGATTAGGATCGAATAAAGGCTATATGCAAATATTCTTTCCGGCTAAAAGGACCCACCCAGTTTGATCAAGTGATGGTTATACCAAAAGAGATCTTCCAAAATTTGTGAATCGAAAATAGTATATCTCTCCCAATAAAAAGAAAATAAAGGTTCTCCAAACCTCTTGAACTTATATAAAATAAGGATGAACAACAAAATAAATCGAAGAAACCACGATAAAATTAATGCTATCAAGATTCAACAACAAAGTATTCCACCACAAAAATTTATCTAGAGGGGAAAACACAGAAGTGACAAGGCTTCGTTACCCAATCAGAATTAATGATTCCGATTCACTATTTTCTTGATCGTCCTTCAACGGCTCCACCGAAGTCACACAAGATGGTGAGAAAACTCGTTAACCTACGTCGCTCCATGCCGGAGTTGGAATCCATAAGGGGGGATCTTTTCCTTGGACGAATTTCACAAAAAAAGAAAAGAGGTTGGTCGGTTTTGGCAGGGAAGAGGGTGGTTGGATTTTGTATGGGAAGGGGTCGGGTTTCTTTAGAGAGGAAATGTGAGGGAGGAGGAAAGTGGAGAGGAGGCCAAATAAAGATAGAGGAAGGAAGGGTGTCCGGCAACCAAAGAGAGGGGAGGAGAAAGAGGGGGGGGGGGTGAATTTTGCCTAAGGGGGAAAAGAGAGATAAGGGGGAAATTCAAATTTTGAATTCAAAGTTTCAATTTTCATTTTCGATCAAATCCTTCATAACCATGGCTATATATATCCTACACGACTCCATCTCCTCCATTCAAAATTCAAAATTAAACTGTGATGGTTATATGCACCCATCATGAATTAAAAACAATACAAAAATTAAATGCATGAAATTAAACACTCTTGATGGTTATAGGCACCCATCATACAAGAAATGAAATAAAAACTTAAAATAAAAATGGCTAAAATAATAATTGATAGAATATAAAATATATAATTATTTAATTTTTAATTATATATTTTATTTAATGGTGGTGGTAGATGTCGAGCAAAACATGTAGCGGCGGCGGCGTTGGCGAAGAAACGTTATAGTAGAATTTCATCTTAGAGCTTGGGGTAACGATCGTCCTACTCCTTGAACTCTCTATGACGGGGATAAACGGACGCATCAGGATCTTCTCCATCAAGCAAACACCTTCTCAACTCTGCAAAAGAAGAGTAAAAAGCAGGTAAAGAAACAATTAAGGCGAGTACCTGAGTTGAACTCATGAACACAGGCAAATCTTTGCCAAAGAGATGTCAAAAGTATGTAAATTAACATATATTGTGAGTACATGAAGAGAACTTATGAGCACCTGCATATCTCTGAAAAAGAGAAGTCAAAAGCAGGCAAATAAACATATAACGTGAGTACCTGAGGTGAACTCGCGAACATTTGCTAATCTCTACAAAAGAGAAGTCAAAAATAGTTAAATTAACTTATACTGTGAATACCTGAAGAGAACTCATGAACACCTACTAATCTTTGAAAAAAGGAAGTCAAAATTAGGTAAATAAACACTAGAAAGGAGAGTTTATGCCGCCATTTAAGATTCGTAGTTCGGATTCACAAAGTGAGTTCTGATCTACGGAGGCAAGGCTGGAGCGATCGGTTTCAACCGTATAGATTTCCCCGATGGCGCCAAAGAGGACTTCAAGGGTAACGATCCTTTTCCTTAGACATGTAAAGTCCTTTTTTTTTCATTAGAGCGTAGACACTCCATAAACACGTGGATGTGGTTATCCCGACGGGTAGATCCGTGTATCCCCATCAGATTGCATTTAGATCCGGAATCGAAGTACGAAATAGGCATGCTGTGTTAAGCCTATCCGAATGGGTTGATCTGGACTGGTGATGTTTGTATACTTTGTATGCCAGAAAAGAATCTGATGTTCTCATGTAGATTTCGAAGTCACGGGGTGTGCAGTTGACTGCGTTTAGAGTACTAGGGGTAGTCTCTGGGAAAACACCCGTTTAAAGGGAAGAAGCGATAGTCTTTCCCTTACCATGCGGCGGTAGTGCTGCCGCCAATAGTAGCTCCCTGTTAGCATTATATTGTTTGTTGAGAAGCATGTCTCGTGGGGACTTTAGGGATATTATTGTGAGGCCTGTCTCTCTGAGACTTGGGGACCAAGTTTGTGGGCGTGAGCTTAATTTGCTTATCTTTGGTGGCTGTGAGTGCTAGCCTAGGATCATAATAATGTTATGAATCATACGGATGAGAGAGGGGATGCTAACCTGCATCGTGGCTTTTTGCGCCCGAATTTTTGAGCACTGGGAAATAACATAACTGCACCCAACCCCATGCTGATTGACTTGGAGTGATTCATAGTGTAGATTTTAAGCCACCGTGACTTTTTCATAGCCATAGGGGCATTGTCTTTGGCTTTGGCCCTGAAAGACATGAATGCTCAAACGTTGCTAACCGTCATAGAGAATGGAGGTGTGACCCTTAAGGTCTTATGCACCAAGAATGTGCCCTGAGAGCATGGGGCGTTGGGCATTTGTGCTAATGTCTGTGGTGAATGGTGCTTAAGTTGCACATTCCTATTGCTATATTTTGTTTATACTAATACTTGTAAGGAAGGAGCACCGCCATCTCGAGTGAGGGGTGGGGTCGTTATAATTTAGTTAGCTAATGCTGACCGTTGCTTTTGTTTGCCACCATTGTGGTGGAATGTTGCTTGCAGGTTCAATAGAGCCAAGCGGGATATAGCGGGCAAAAGCCCATGATAACTAAGCTTGCCCATGAAGGCCAAAGAGAATTGCCTGTTTTGTTTTTTTATTACTCCTGTGTGGTCGGCATGCGTGCTGATGTATGCAAGACAGTTTAATTTGAGTAAACCTTATAAGGCCTTAAGGCCAAGACTTCTTTGCGTATTTGTTATTCATTTATAGTTGTGGAAGTGGATATTCATGTTGTTGTTGGATTCTAATTTTAACCTTTAAATCACTTCCGCTATAATGTACTCGGTGTTAGGATGCGAAATATTGGATTATGGTTTCAATTTGGTAACTCCATGGTCTGTACGTAGTATATGGCGTCGGGTCCCGACCGGACCTTCTATTATATGCTAAATGACATGATGGGGGCATTATAAGTTGGTATCATACTATGGTTTCAGTCTTCCTTCTTTGAATTGGTGGTCGAATTCTTTTAAGGGGCCGTGAGCACTTATATGTGCATTACCGTTATGTAACGCCCCGAAACTTAAAAGTGAAATGGGCGGTGTTCGAACCAAGTCCGGGTCTTGGTAGGGTGAACACGGCCTATGACACGGGCGTATCATATGGCCTTTCGTGCTCGGGTAGTTGAGTCGAGGTCGACGAGCGTTGAGTGCTCGAACATGGCCTGTGATACGGGCATTTCACAAGCTGTGTCAGGCACACAGTATGTGACATGGGCGTGTCACATGGCTGTGTACTCCTCTGGAAGTTTGGTCCTGTATCGATTGAGGGACAAGGCTCGGAACACGGGCGTGTACTGTATGACACGAGCATGTCAGATTCGGCACGGGCATGTGGCCACCCGTGTCCACCAAGGGACGTGACGGTTGGTATGGCGGTTATTCGTGACTCGCCCCTTATCACGGGCGTGTCGATTACCCGACACGGGTTTGTCAGGTTGGGATACAGGCGTGTCCTAACCAGTGTGCTTTTCTATACTCGACAATCGTGTCTGGATCAAGGCACACGGCCGAGGGCACGGTCGTGTGCAAAGTCGTGTTCGGCTCAAGATTAAAGGATTTTAGGCGAATCTGAGCTGTTCGTTTTCTTTAAGCAAGATCTGACGGCCCAGATGAGTTCCTGCTTTCTTAAGTCTGGGAATAGAGGATTAATTCCTCATTTCCTCTTAAGTTTTCTCTTTCTAAGGAGTTAGAGAGAGGAGAGAGCATGGAAGAAGGAAGGGGAGGAATCCGGCCGCCGGTAGAGCATCGGAGCACCAAATTGAGAACCGAGACCGAATCCGCGGAGAGAATTCCCTTGTAAAGCCTTTCATCCGGCTAGTTTTTCATGGCGCCAAAGCAGACTTCAAGGGTAACGATTCTCCACTTGGACATGTGAAGTCCCTTTCTTTTCTGTATAGAAAACCCGCTCGCCCGAGTGTGCGGTGAGTGCATGGTGTTCCTTGGGGTAGATGTGAATAGTCCCCCTTGTGTTGCTTGTAGAGTCTTAAATTGAAGTACGGACCTAGGCATTGGGTGTGAAGCCTACCCGGACGTGGTTGTTTGTATCAGTGATGTTGCATATTATATGGATTACCGGAGAAGACTCCGTGCGTCGTGTTTTCGGGTTTATACATGGTAGATTGCAGCAGGGATCCTTAGGGATTAACTCCAAGGCATACCCGGAAAACTAGGCGAAAATGTGATTCGGCTATCTTGGCGGCCGGGGAGCCAGCCTTGAACATAACTGGGTTATGTAATGTTTGGGAATGAATTTGGATCCGGGTGAAGCTTGGCCCATGCGTACGTCTTAAAGTGACTAAGCGGAGTGAGCAACGGGCGGGTGGAAACGGACCAGGGCTTTGCGGTTCGGTGCTAGAGGCCCTAAAGTGGAACTGGCCGTTGGCATAGTCGGGAGTCTTGGACTGCAATCGAAAAGACTCAAAAATGCTCACAATGTTTTCCGTCCCAAGGATGGTGGTGAAGCCACGGAATTGATCGGTCCCTGAGTACACGAGGTGTTTGGCCGAGCGAGCCTACACCTGTGGCGAATTATACTTATGCACTTAATTTTTTAGCTGGGCTAAAGAAATGCAGGGAAGGAGCACCGCCATCCCGAGTAAGGGGCAGGGTCGTTATAATTTGGTCAGCTTTAGATGAATTTTGCTTTGTTTGCCACCGTGCGGTGGAATGTTGCTTGCAAGTGCTGTAGAACCAAGCGCCAAATAGCAGGATGAAGCCCAAGTTGCTGAGCTGGCCCTCGAAGGCCAAAGCGAACTGTTGTTTTACTTTTGTCATGTGTGGTCGGCCTGTGAACCGATGTATGTAAAATATTATATTGTGAAGTGAACATTTGTAAGGCCGTAAGGCCAAGTACTCTTTTGTGTATTTGTTATATTTCATTCCTATGGTGATAAGTGGACATTCATGCTAGTGTTGTGCTAATCTTGGGTTCTCTCTAACTGTTTAAAAACATCCTCTAGAATACTCTGTATTAGGACGAGTAGTTGAGTTTTTGATATTCTTATGTAACCCTTCAGACTGTCCGTAGTATATGGCGTCGGGTTCCAGCTGGACCTTCTGTTATATGCCAAACGACGGATGGGGGTGTTATAATTTGGTATCAGACTTGGTGTCGGTCGTCTATATTTGAATTCGTGGGAAAATTCTTTTAAGGGGTGGTGAGAATATGTATGTGCGTCATCGTTATAACATAAAAGAACCCATGAATGTTCACTTAGGAATGAAAAAATACACTTGTTTTGAGGAACCTGAGTGTTCCAGTGATTGCTTTTAGCAATTTGTGTGTCGCCTAATCAAGGGTTTATGCTATATTAGGTAACTAGGAGCGATGCTCGACAATCAGAACGTTTGCAATCGGCGGAAAGTAGTGCACCGAGTGACGTGCCTACAACACCTCCTTCAGCAGAAACTATCAGATTGGTGGCTAAAGCAGTCTTTGCTATGATCAATGCCCAACAAGTTCAGCACGCACAACCTGCTAATGAGCAATAATCGATTAGAGTGGCAGAGCCGGGAGTGGTAGAACGCGTGGCAGTTTATCCGGTAGCTCCAAGGAGAGCCACAGAGAAACAGCTCAAGCATGTGATGAGCTTTAATCCTCCGGTGTTCGACGGGATGGGAACGCCAACTTAAGCTGAGGATTGGCTCTCTACGATGAAGAGGGTCATGACCACCACAGAAACTACAGAGTGGCATAAGACCACAATAGCGACCTTCCTATTGGCTGGTGAGGCAAGGATGTGATGGGACGAGTTGGAGGTTCATCTCTTAGTGGGAAGGCAACTTGCCGAAGTACCGATGGAAGAATTCTCAAGGTTGTTCTTGGCTAGATACCTACCTTCTGCCCAGAATCTTTAGATGGAGAATAAGTACCTTGGTTTGACTCAAGAAGAGAGATGCGTGGATGAGTATCTCCACGAGTTTACTCGGTTTGGTCGTTATGTTGGTTCTAGGATTTATGTAAATTTTTGACTGTCCGGCGAGAGCGCTATTTGATACGGGAGCTTCGTATTCCCTCTTGTCCGAAAGATTTGTATCGTGCATCAGAGTTCCTTCCTTGATGGAAAAGGACAAGTTGGATGTGTTGCTGCGTAATGGGTTCTCAATGCGCACGGATAGAGTCTGTGTGGTAAATATACGGATCAGGGATCAGGAGTTCGTTTTGCAAGCGTCGGTACTGCCGTTAATGGAGTTCGACGTAATCTTTGGTATGGACTGGCTCTCGGAGCAGCGAGCATGCATTGATTGCAACCGAAAGGAGGTTAAGTTGGGACTGAATACTGATCAGGAGACTACGTTTGCGGGCAAGAAAGGGTCGAGCAAGATTTTGATGTCGGCTCTTCAGGTGGTTAAGGCAGTTCGGTCTAGGGCAGAACTGTTTTTCACATTAGTGCAGGCTTTAACGCCTAAACCTAGTCTTGACAATATTGCAGTTGTGTCCGAGTATCCTGATGTCTTCCCAAACGATCTCCTGGGAGCCCCTCCTCAGCGGGAGATTGATTTTACAATTGAGCTGGTGCCAGGTGCCAAACCGGTGTCACGCCCTCTGTATCAGATAGCGCCTAAGGAGATGGCGGAGCTAAAGGTGCAACTGCAAGAATTGTTAGAGCAAGGGTATGTGCATCCAAGTTCGTCATCTTGGAGAGCACCTGTCCTCTTCGTTAAGAAGAAAGATGGGAGTTTGCGACTCTGTATCGACTATCGGGAGTTCAACAAGCTTACGGAAAAGAATAAGTATCCGATCCCAAGGATTGACGATCTATTTGATCAGTTGGTTGGGTCAACGGTATATTCGAAGCTAGATCTGAAATCCGGATACTACCAGCTAAGGATAAGGGAAAGTGACATCCCAAAGACAGCGTTCAGCATGCGGTTTGGGCATTACGATTTTACGGTCATGCCGTTTGGGCTGACCAATGCGCCATCCGTGTTTATGGATCTAATGAACATGACGTTAAGAGATTACCAGGACCATTTCGTGATAGTATTTATCGACGACATCTTGGTGTACTCACGGTGTGAGGATGATCACTACAAAAATCTGCATATGGTATTGGATACGTTGAGGAAGAATCAGTTGTATGCTAAGTTCTCCAAGTGTGAGTTCTGGTTATCCTCAATCACGCTCCTTGGTCATATTGTTAGTGGTGAAGGAATAACGGTGGATCCGGCGAAGATAGCGGCGATTCAGGAGTGGCCAGTGTTGACTATGGTGGCGGAAGTCCGGAGCTTTCTAGGGCTTGCTAGCTACTATAGGCGCTTCGTAGAGAACTTCTCGCGGATAGCGCTACTAGTCACGATGCTGACATGGAAGGATCAAGTTTTTGTGTAGACGCTGGAGTGCGTGGAGGCTTTTGAAGAATTGAAGAGGCGGTTGGTCACGACGCCTATTTTGCGTTCGTCAAGTGGGTTCGAAGGGTTTGAAATTTATAGTGATGCTTCAGGCAGTGGTTTGGGCTGTGTTCTACTACAGTATGAGAGCGTGATAGCCTATGGATCACGACAGTTGAAGGTTCATGAGAGAAATTATCCAGTCCATGACTTGGAGTTAGCGACCGTGATATTTGCTTTAAAGTTATGGAGGTACTATCTGTACGGTGTGAAGGTCAATATCTAAGCCGATCATAAGAGCCTGAAGTATTTGCTAGATAAGAAGGACCTGAACATGAGGCAGCGGAGGTGGATGGAGTTCCTGGGGGATTACACTTTCGAAATACATTATTTGCCCGGGAAAGAAAATGAAGTGGCAAATGCGTTGAGTCGTAGGGCACCTGCGCAAGCCAACTGGTTGGCGGTGCATGATGAGAATTTGGTCCATGATTTAGAGGCATTGGAGATCTCCTGCGTTGACAAGCAAGCTAGTGCCGAGACAATATTGTGTTGGACGGAGGTGTAGTATGACCTAGCTGATAGGATTCGGCGAGCTTTGGTTCAGGATAGCAGTATAAAGCAGACATTGGATGAATTGTTGGATGGGTCAAATTCCCAATTTGCGGTTGAAGATAGACTGCTAAGGAAGGACGGTCGCCTATGCATCCCTAATGCGGATAATCTTCGGGAGGAGCTGATGTACGAGGCTCATCATACCAAATACTCAATCCATCTGGGGAGCACGAAGATGTATAGGGACATGGAGAAGTTGTTTTGGTGGCCAGGGCTGAAGAACGATGTAGCACTTTATGTGGCGAAGTGCAAAACTTGTTCCTTAGTGAAGGCGAAATGCAAGAAGCCCGGAGGTTTCTTGAAGTCCTTTCCTATCCCGAAATGGAAGTTCGACGACATTTCCTTTGATTTTGTGCATTGTTTGCCAAGGTCGCAGAAGGGAAACAATGCAATCTGGGTGGTCATAGATAGATTGACAAAGGTATCACACTTCATCCCGAATAGGAAGGAAGATCCGGTGGAAAAGTTAGCCAAGCTCTATGTGGATAATATTGTACGGTTGCATGGTGTGCCACGCAGTATTGTTAGTGACCGAGACGGACGCTTCTCGTCAAATGACAGGAGGCTGGTGCATAAGTTGTTGGGAACTAAGCTGAGTTTCAGCACAGCCTTTCATCCACAGACAGATGGTCAGACTGTGGGTCAGCAGAACGATGGAGGACATGCTCTGCATGGGCGTCTTAGATTTCGGAAAACAGTGGGAAGATCACCTATACATGGTAGAGTTTGCATACAATAATAGTTTTCAAGCGAGTATTGGAATGACGCCTTTCGAGGCTTTATATGGGAGAAGGTGTCGCACGCCTTTGTCTTGGTTGGAGACAGGCGAGTCAAAGTTATACAAACGTCAGGTAGTGGAAGACGTCACTTCAATAGTACGTACGATTCAGGAATGATTAAAGATCGCTCAGGACAGACATGCAAAATACTATAATGCCAAGCATAAGAATGTGGAGTTTAGTGTTGGCGATTGGGTGTACTTGAAAATCAAGCCATTCAAGGGTGTCTCGCGGATTCGACGCTTGAAGAAGCTGAGTCCGAGATACCTTGGACCGTTTGAGATCCTGGAGCGGATTGGCGAAGCAGCGTATCGATTGAAATTATCGGTGGAGTTGAGTGGGCTACACGATGTATTCCACGTATCGGTATTGCGAAAAGTGGTACAAGAGACTTCATAGGTTGTTGCGGTCGATCAAGTGCTGATTGATAATGGGTTGACGACCAAGGTCAAGCCAGTTCGCATTGAAGACTTTGAAGTCAAATGGCTCCGCAACAAGGAAATATGAATGGTTAAAGTCCGATGGGATAACTGCGGACGTGAGGAGCTTTCTTGGGAGTGAGAGCAGACTATATTGGAAGCATACCCCGAATTGTTCCACGCAGGTAATATTTAAATTGTTTTGTGTACCTTTACATAATTTTGTGGACGAAATTCTTTAATGGGGCGAGATTTGTAATGCCCCGAAACTTAAAAGTGAAATGGGCAGTGTTCAAACCAAGTTCGGGTCTTGGTAAAGTGAACACGGCCTATGACATGGGCGTGCCATATGGCCGTGTCATGCTTGAGTAGTCGAGTCAAGGTCGACGTGCGTTGGGTGCTCGAACATGGCCTGTGACACGGGCGTGTCACAGGGCGTGTCAGGCACACGGCATGTGACACAGGCATGTCGTATGGCCGTGTACTCCTCTGGAAGTTTGGTCCTGTGTCGACTGAGTGACACCGCCCGGAACACGGGCGTATACTGTATAACACGGGCGTATCACATGGCCGTGTACTCCTCTAGAAGTTTTGTTCTGTGTCGACTAAGTGACACGGCCCGGAACACGGGAGTATACTGTATAACACGGGCGTGTTAGATTCGGCATGGGCGTGTGGCCACCTGTGTCAACCAAGGGACGTGACGATTGGCGTGGCAGTTATTCGTGACACGCCCGTGATCACGAGCATGTCGATGACCCGACACGGGCGTGTTAGGTTAGGACACGGGCGTGTCCTAACCCGTGTGCTTTTCAATACTCGACAATCGTGTCTGGATCAAGGCACACGGCCTAGGACACGTCCTTGTGCAAAGCCGTGTTCGACCCAGGATTAAGAGATTTTAGGCGAATCTTAGCCATTCGTTTTCTTTAAGCAATATTTGACAGCCCATATGAGTTCCTGCTTGTTTAAGTCCGAGAATAGAGGATTAATTCCTTGTTTCCTCTTAAGTTTTCTCTTTCTAAGGAGTTAGAGAGAGGAGAGAGCAAGGAAGAAGGAAAGGGATGAATCCGGCTGCCGGCGGAGCATCGGAGCACCAAATTGAGAACTGAGACCGGATCCGCGGATAGAATTCCCTTACGAAGCCTTTCATCCGGCTAGTTTTTCATGGCGCCAAAGTAGACTTCAAGGGTTACGATTCTCCACTTGGACATGTGAAGTCCTTTTCTTTTTTGCATAGGAAACCCGCTCCCGCGAGTGTGCGGTGAGTGCGTGGTGTTCCTTGGGTAGATGTTAATAGTCCCCATTGTGTTGCGTGTAGAGTCCGGAATCGAAGTACGGACCTAGGCATTGTGTGTGAAGCCTACCCGGACATGGTTGTCTTGATTAGTGATGTTGCATATTGTATGGATTGCCATAGAAGACTCCGTGCATTGTGTTTTCTGGTTTCTACACGGTAGATTGCAGCAAGGATCCTTGGGGATTAACTCAAAGGCACACCCGAAAAACTGGGCGGAAACGTGATTCTGCTATCATGGCGGCCGGGGAGCCAGCCTTGAACATAACTGGGTTATGTAATGTTTGGGAATGAATTAGGATCCGGGTGAAGCTTGGCCCGCGCGTACGTCTTAAAGTGACTAGGCGGAGTGAGCAACGGGAGGGTGGAAACATACCTGGGCTTTGTGGTTCGGTGCTAGAGGCCCTAAAGTGGAACTGGCTGTTGGCATAGTCGGGAGTCTTGTACTATGGTCGGAAAGACTCAAAAAATGCTCACAATGTTTGCCGTCCCGAGGATGGTGGTGAAGCCACGGAATTGACCGGATTCACCGAGAATGTGCCCTGAGTGCACGGGGTGTTTGGCGAGCGAGCCTATACCTGTGGCGAATTTTACTTATGCACTTAATTGTTTAGCTGGGCTAATAAAATGCAGGGAAGGACCACCTCCATACCGAGTAAGGGGCGGGGTCGCTATAATTTGGTCAGCTTTAGCTGATCGTTGCTTTGTTTGCCACCGTGCGGTGGAATGTTGCTTGCAGGTGCTGCGAAACCAAGCGCGAAATAGCTGGCTTAAGCCCAAGTTGCTGAGCTGGCCCTCAAAGTCCAAAGCGAACTGTTGTTTTACTTTTGTCATGTGTGGCCGGCCTGTGAGTCGATGTATGTAAAACATTATATTGTCAAGTGAACATTTGTAAGGCCATAAGGCCAAGTACTCTTTTGTGTATTTTTTGTATTTCATTCCTATAGTGATAAGTGGACATTCATGCTAGTGTTGTTTTATCTTGGGTTCTCTCTAACTGTTTAAAAGCTTCCGCTAGAATGCTCTGTGTTAGGACGAGTAGTTGAGTTTTTTATATTCTTATTACCCTTCAACTATCTGTGGTATATGGCGTCGGGTTCCAGCTAAACCTTCTGTTATATGCCATACGATGGATGGGGTTGTTCCACTTTGTAACATAAAATAACCCATGAATGCCATGTACCACCCCAAAAATCTGAAAACTGGATTTGAGGTGCAGGCTGTTTGACACGGCCTGGGACACGGGCGTGTCCCAGGGCGTGTCGGGGGTACACGGCCTGGGACACGGGCGTGTCCCAGGGCGTGTTCAGGATAGGCGACGATCGGTGGTCAACTATAGTCGAGCCTGGGACACGGCCTTCGACACGGGCGTGTCCCAGGGCGTGTCACTCAAGAAATGGCCGGACAGAGTCAGAGAAGTACACGGCCCAGAACCAAGCCTTGAACACAGCCGTGTCAGATTTGACACGGGCGTGTCCGAGGGCGTGTGCCTATCCGTGTACTGCTCTGTTGGATTTAGAGCTCGTTGAGTACCGTGTAACAGGGGTGACACGGGCGTGTCACATGACTGACACGGGCGTGTCAGGTTCGACACGGGCGTGTCGATGCCCGTGTTCTGGTAGATTTCAGTCGGTGCGAGTGCCGCGTGTGCCGCATAAGGGTACACGGCCTGTGACACGGGCGTATCACAGGCCGTGTCGGCCAAAAAATAATCTTTTTCGGGCAGATCTTGGCCGTTCATTTTCCTTAAAGAAGATCCTATGGCTGGGGCTCATTCCTGGTCTGATAAGGCTGGGAAAGGAGAAGGCTAGGCTCATTTCTAAGTTTCATATTCTCTTTCTAACTTTAAGAGAGAGGTGAGAGCAAGGTGAGGAAGAAGAAGTGGAATCCGGCTGCCGGTGGAGCTACGGTGGTCCAAATCGCGAGCCGAGTTCGGATTTGCGAAGGCAACGCTACTGCGAAGGCTTTCATCCGTCTCAATTTCTCTCCATGGCTCCGAAGCGAGTTCCTAGGGTAACGATTTCCTTCTTGGACATGTGAAGTCCTTATTTCCTGCATTGCATAGGGAAATCCTTCCCCGTGAGTGTGCGGTGGGTTGTGGCGTCCCTTGGGGTAGATATGTGAAGTCCCCCTTGTTAGAGTTCGGAATTGGAGTACGGATCTATGCATGCTGTGTGAAGCCCATCTGGACATATTGGTCTGGATTGTTGATGCTTGTTTGCATATCGGAGAAGACTCCGTGATTATTGCTTGTATGCATGATGGATAAAGTACTAGAGGAAGTCCAGGAAATTGTGAGAGTTGGGTGCAACTCTTGTGGCCGTGAGTTGCCACTTTGTGTGCGGTTGAGCATTGGGCTGTAACTGTATGAAAAGGCTTCGTGCCGAACAGGCAAGGTGAAACCGACCCGCGCCTTTAAATGTGGCCTCAGGTACGATGTACTTGGTTGGGCAAGGCGATTTGAGCAACGGGGGGTGGCTGATCTGTACCTGCGTTATGTAGGCTGGACATGAGAGCGCCAAGGCATTGGGCTTTCGTCAGCGGCATAATGAGAGTCTTGGGCCTGCGTGCAGGACTAAATGCTCAATGGTGAGATCCGGTGTTTCCGGTGCACCCGAGAGTGCCATGAGTGCACGGGACGTCGGGCCGTCGTTCCGGCATTTGTGATATGTGACTGTGTGGTCGTGCATGTCTTGCTTGAATTGCTATATATCATATTGGACGATTGCTATGCAGGGATGGAATACCGCTGCCCCGTGCCAGGGGCAGGGTCGTTATAATTGGTTAGCTGAATGATGATCGTTGCCCTGTTTGCCACTGCTTGGTGGATTGGTTCTTACAGGTACTGGAGGTGCTGGTCCGAGCGGGACTTAGCGGGCTGAAGCCCAAGCTGCGCTGCTGCCCTCGAAGGCATTGTTTTGTTTCTTTTGTTCATGTGTGGCCGGCCTGCGTGCCGATGTATGTAATCCACACTCTTGTTAAGAGAAATTGATGTAACGCCTTAAGGCCAGACTCTTTTGATGTTTGTATACATTCCTAAGTTTTAGTTGACAGTGTTCTTTATTTTGAGTTCAAAGATTCAACCGTGAAACTTCCGCTAGAATGCTCTGTGTTAGGATGCGTTGGTTATGATATTAGTTCGTAGCGTCTCCGCCTATTTGTGGAATATGGTGTGGGGCCCCGGCCGGACCCTCTATTATATTCTTCTTGACGGGTAGAGGTGTTACAATTTGGTATCAGCTTGTTGGTCGATCTCTTCCGAATTCGCGGACGAATTCTTTTGAGAGATGGCGAGCACGTGCCAGTGCTGTCGTTATAACACTTAACTTGAACTCAAGATTGTCCACTTAGGAATGCAAATACACTTGTTTGTTGAACTTGTGTATTCTTTTTGTATGGTTGCCGTTTTCATTGGTCATTAAACTGTGTATTTTACACATATAGGTGACCAGAAGTGTTGCGGGTCAATCCGAACCACAATGTTCTGTTTAGAGTGCGGCACCAGCCTAGGTGCCCACAACTCCTCCATCCGCTGAAACAGTCCGTCTCATCACGGAAACGGTACTTGCTGTGATGAATGCTCAGCAGGCTGGGCAGTCACGTCTTGTAGTGGTGCCAACACAAGCTGGGGTACGACAAGAACCGATAGAAGCCGAAGTTGATCCGCGGGTAGTAGATCAATAATGGAAGCAATTCTTGAGCTTTAACCCTCCGCAGTTTCATGGGGCGGGTACACCGGCCAAAGCAGAGGATTGGCTTGCAAGGATCAAGAGGATTATGAGAGCTATCAAGGTTGAGGAGGAACAGAAAGTCATGTTAGCCACTTTCCTACTGGAAGGAGAGGCGCGATTGTGGTGGGATGAGATTGAAATGCATCACTTGGCCGATAGGCAATTGGCAGAGATTACAATGGAAGAATTCTCTCGATTGTTCTTAGCACAACATCTGCCGATGCAGCAAAGGATATCGATGGAAATGGAATTTCAACCGTTAGCACAGGGAGATCGATCGAAGTGTGGATGACTACCTGCATGAGTTCACCCGTTTGGGAAGATATGCGGGCACGATCTTCGCCGAAGAAGAGCGTAAGACTAGTCGGTTTTATGCGGGACTGCGAGATGAGCTGCGGTATTTGCTCTCGAGTTCTGTGAGTCAGGGATTCCAAGCCTTAGTCTGTACGGCTCGTTCTTTGGAGACGGACATGAAACGGGGGCAAGCAAAGGGCAACTTGGCTGTTGCGAAGCCAGAGTTTAAGCCACCGCATCCAGAAAAGTTTGGCTACCGAAAGAGATGGAATAAGAAGTCTAAGTCTTCTGGACAAGCTCCTTCTGCGACTGTGACGGATACATCTGGGTATGGATCTCGTGCTTGTTTTACGTGCGGGAAGGTTGGACACTTCGCACGTGAATGCCGATCTGGTCCTCCAAAGGGTGATAAGAAGACGGGAGCGTCTTATGCGGAGAAGGGGAAGGCTGTGGTGGAGTCTTCTGCCTCGCACGCGCAGCCCAGAGTCTTCAACCTTGGACAACAGGAGGCCATTAAGCAGGCGGATGTCGTCACAGGTGCGCATAGGTTTTAATGTTCTTGTTTTTGATGTGTTGTGCTTGTTTTAATTGTTATGTTATAGGGTTTGTCCTTATACGAGAGTATCCGGCACGAGCACTGTTCGACACAGGTGCTTCATATTCGTTTCTGTCTGAGGACTTTGTCTTTCGTGTCGGGGTGCCTATCCGGACCACGACAGACAGTGTAAAGGTGTTGTTGCCTAACGGAGGTTTGATGTGCGCGGATCGATCTTGCGGTCTTGAGGTCAAGATAGGAAGTCGGGAGTTCAAGGTGGAAACATTAGTATTACCGATCAAGGAGTTTGATATAATCTTTGGTATGGATTGGCTTTCAGAGCAGCGTGCCTGTATCGATTGCACTTCAAAAGAGGTCACACTTGGGCAAAATACCGAACAAGAGACCAAGTTCATTGGTATGCAAGGGATGAGTGGGATGTTGTTATCCGCTCTCCAAGTTGTTAAGGCAGTTCGGAAGGGTGCGGAGTTGTTCTTCACACTCATAGAGGCGGTGGCGCTGAAGGCCAGTGTGAGTGAAGTGCCGATTATGTCGGAATATGCTGATGTGTTTCCAAAGGACCTTCCGGGGTTACCTCCCCAAAGGGAAATCGACTTCGCTATCGAGCTGGTGCCGGGTGCGAAACCTGTGGCCCGTTCGCCGTATCGGGTAGCGCCAAAAGAAATGGCCGAACTGAAAGTTCAGTTGCAAGAGTTGTTGGAGCAGGGATACATATGCCCAAGTATGTCACCTTGGAGCGTGCCTGTTCTTTTTGTGAAAAAGAAAGACAGTGGTTTGCGACTATGTATTGATTATCGCGAACTGAACAAGCTGACGGAGAAAAACAAGTATCCAATTCCACGGATCGATGACTTGTTCGATCAGCTAGCAGGCTCAACCGTCTATTCGTAGTTGGATTTGAAGTCCGGGTATTACCAGTTGCGGATTAGGGAAGGTGACATTCCCAAGACAGCGTTTGGCACACGCTATGGTCATTATGAGTTCACAGTGATGCCGTTCGGCTTATGTAATGCGCCTTCGGTATTCATGGATCTCATGCATCGAACGTTCCGCGAATACCTGGATTTATTTGTGATTGTGTTTATTGATGATATCCTTGTATATTCACAATCGGAGGAAGATCATGCAAACCACTTGCGATTAGTATTGCATACCTTGCGAAGGAATAAGCTGTATGCCAAGTTCTCTAAGTGTGAGTTCTGGCTCTCGTCGGTGGCTTTTCTAGGCCATGTGGTAAGTGGAGAGGGCATAGCGGTGAATCCAGCTAAGATAAGTGCCATTCGTGATTGGCCAGTGTTGTCTTCAGTGGCCGAGGTCAGGAGTTTCCTTGGACTGGCAGGCTACTATCGACGGTTCGTGGAGAACTTCTCGCGGATTGCTTTGCCTATGACTACGTTGACGAGAAAGGATCAGAAGTTCGTTTGGACGCCGGAGTGCGCACGAGCTTTTGTGGAGCTGAAGAGTCGTTTGACCACGGTGCCTGTTTTGACGTCTCCATGTGGTACAGATGGATTTGAAATATACAGCGATGCGTCAGGAAGCGGCTTAGGCTGCGTTCTCCTGCAGTTTGGCAAGGTGATCGCTTATGGCTCACGTCAATTGAAAGTGCATGAGCGTAATTACCCCGTCCATGACTTGGAGTTGGCGGCAGTGATCTTTTCGCTAAAGTTGTGGCGGCATTATCTTTATGGCATGAAGGTGGATATTTATACAGATCATAAAAGCTTAAAGTATCTGCTCGATCAAAAGGAATTGAATATGCGACAAAGGAGGTGGATGGAATTCCTTGGGGATTATACCTTCGACATTCATAATGTTCCCGGAAAGGGAAATGTGGTCGTTGATGCCTTGAGTCGTTGGACTCCGGTGCGGGCAAATTGGTTGCGGATACATGATGAGCAGTTAATCCAAGAGTTGGAAGCTTTGGAGATATCTTGTGTGGAAAGAGATTCTTCGACTGAAGCATGCGTGAACTGGTTGGAGGTTCAATATGACCTTGCTGACAGGGTTTGGCGGGCAACGGAGTTGGATAAAAGTCTCCAACGCTATGCAAAGGAGGGGTCTGGTGATAAATTCTCCTAGGATGACGGTTTATTACGGAGAGATGGCCGATTGTGCGTCCCTAGTGCGGGTAAATTACGAGAAGGATTGCTATATGAAGCACACTTTACAAAGTACTCAATTCACCCTGGGAGCACAAAAATGTACAAGGACATGAAGAAACTGTTCTGGTGGCCTGGTTTAAAGAAGGACATAGCCGCGTATGTGGCTAAATGTCGTACTTGTGCTTTGGTAAAGGCAGAATGTCAACGGCCGAGTGGTTTCCTGAAGTCGTTGCCGGTTCCGCAATGGAAGTTTGAGGATATTTCTATGGATTTCGTGCATGGATTGCCGAGATCTCAGCGTGGCCATGACTCAATCTGGGTGATTGTAGACCGGTTGACAAAGGTGGCTCACTTTTTACCGAACAAGCGGGACGATTCAGTGGAAACGTTGGCAAAGCTCTATGTGGAGCAGATTGTTCGATTGCACGGTGTTCCCCAAAGCATCGTAAGTGACCGAGATGGGCGCTTTACCTCGAAGGATTGGAGATTAGTTCATCAAATGTTGGGCACGAAGTTAGCATTCAGTACGGCCTTTCACCCGCAAACGGATGGCCAAACTGAACGAACCAACAGAACGATGGAGGATATGCTCCGTATGTGCGCCCTGGATTTCGATAAGAATTGGGAAGAGCATCTTATTATGGTGGAGTTTGCCTATAATAATAGCCATCAAGCGAGTATAGGCATGGCCCCGTTTGAAGCGCTGTATGGTCATAAGTGTCGTACACCGCTAGTTTGGGCAGAAACTGGCGAGACCAAACTTTTAGGCAAAAAGGAAGTCGAGGATGCTACCTCAACAATACGCTCTATTCGAGAGAGGCTCTTAATAGCCCAGGATCGGCAAGCCAAGTATTACAATGCTAAGCACCTGAACGTGGAGTTTGCGGTGGGTGACTGGGTCTATTTAAAGGTTAAGCCCTTCAAAGGCGTATCTCGAATTCGGCGGTTGAAAAAGCTAAGTCCGCGATACCTTGGTCCGTTTGAAGTGGTGGAGCGAGTTGGGGAAGCTGCCTATCGGCTAGCTCTTTCATCGGAATTGAGTGGATTGCATGATGTGTTTCACATCTCGGTGCTACGCAAAGTAGTCAAGGATCCAGCTCAAGAAATTGACAATGATCGAGTGCCGGTTGAGTATGGGCTAACGACAAAGGTGAAGCCTATACGGATCGAGGATCGAGCCGAAAAACAGTTGCGGAACAAAGTGATCGGGATGGTCAAAGTCCGATGGGACAATTGTGGCCGAGAAGAGCTAACATGGGAGCGCGAGCAGACCATGCGAGCCGAGTTTCCCGAGTAATTTTCGTAACTTGTTCGCTCGTTGTATATGTATTAGAAACATATAAATGTTTTGTTATTTTCTCCTTACTGTCTTCAAATTTCGGGACGAAATTTTATTAAGGAGGGGAGGATTGTAACACCCCAAAAATCTGAAAACTGGATTTGAGGTGCAGGCTGTTTGACACGGCCTGGGACACGGGCGTGTCCCAGGGCGTGTCGGGGGTACACGGCCTGGGACACGGGCGTGTCCCAGGGCGTGTTCAGGATAGGCTACGATCGGTGGTCGACTATAGTCGAGCCTGGGACACGGCCTTCGACACGGGCGTGTCCCAGGGCGTGTCACTCAAGAAATGGCCGGACAGAGTCAGAGAAGTACACGGCCTGGAACCAAGCCTTGAACACGGCCGTGTCAGATTTGACACGGGCGTCTCCGAGGGCGTGTGCCTATCCGTGTACTGCTCTGTTGGTTTTAGAGCTTGTTGAGTACCGTGTAACAGGGGTGACACGGGCGTGTCACATGACTGACACGGGCGTGTCAGGTTCGACACGGGCGTGTCGATGCCCGTGTTCTGGTAGATTTCGGTCGGTGCGTGTGCCGCGTGTGCCGCTTAAGGGTACACGGACTGTGACACGGGCGTGTCACAGGCCGTGTCGGCCAAAAAATAATCTTTTTCGGGCAGATCTTAGCCGTTCATTTTCCTTAAAGAAGATCCTATGGCTGGGGCTCATTCCTGGTCTGATAAGGCCGGGAAAGGAGAAGTCTAGGCTCATTTCTAAGTTTCATATTCTCTTTCTAACTTTAAGAGAGAGGTGAGAGCAAGGTGAGGAAGAAGAAGTGGAATCCGGGTGCCGGTGGAGCTACGGTGGTCCAAATCGCGAGCCGAGTTCGAATTTGCGAAGGCAACGCTGCTGCGAAGGCTTTCATCCGTCTCAATTTCTCTCCATGGCTCCGAAGCGAGTTCCTAGGGTAACGATTTCCTTCTTGGACATGTGAAGTCCTTATTTCCTGCATTGCATAGGGAAAACCCTTCCCCGCGAGTGTGCGGTGGGTTGTGGCGTCCCTTGGGGTAGATATGTGAAGTCCCCCTTGTTAGAATCCGGAATTGGAGTACGGATCTAGGCATGCTGTGTGAAGCCCATCTGGATATATTGGTCTGGATTGGTGATGCTTGTTTGCATATCGGAGAAGACTCCGTGATTATTGCTTGTATGCATGATGGATAAAGTACTGGAGGAAGTCCAGGAAATTGTGAGAGTTGGGTGCAACTCTTGTGGCCGTGAGTTGCCACTTTGTGTGCGGTTGAGCGTTGGGCTGCAACTGTATGAAAAGGCTTCGTGCCAAACAGGAAAGGTGAAACCGACCCGCGCCTTTAAATGTGGCCTCAGGTACGATGTACTTGGTTAGGCAAGGCGATTTGAGCAACGGGGGGTGGCTGATCTGTACCTGCGTTATGTAGGCTGGACATGAGAGCGCCAAGGCATTGGGTTTTCATCAGCGGCATAATGAGAGTCTTGGGCCTGCGTGCCGGACTAAATGCTCAATGGTGAGATCTGGTGTTTCCGGTGCACCCGAGAGTGCCATGAGTGCACGGGACGTCGGGCCGTCGTGCCGGCGTTTGTGATATGTGACTGTGCGGTCGTGCATGTCTTGCTTGAATTGCTATATATCATATTGGACGATTGCTATGCAGGGATGGAATTCCGCTGCCCCGTGCCAGGGGCAGGGTCGTTATAATTGGTCAGCTGAATGCTGACCGTTGCCCTGTTTTCCACCGCTTGGTGGATTGGTTCTTACAGGTACTGGAGGTGCTGGTCCGAGCGGGACTTAGCGGGCTGAAGCCCAAGCTGCGCTGCTGCCCTCGAAGGCATTGTTTTGTTTCTTTTGTTCATGTGTGGCCGGCCTGCGTGCCGATGTCTGTAATCCACACTCTTGTTAAGAGAAATTGTTGTAAGGCCTTAAGGCCAGACTCTTTTGATGTTTGTATACATTCCTAAGTTTTAGTGGACAGCGTTCTTTATCTTGAGTTCAAAGATTCAACCGTGAAACTTCCGCTAGAATGCTCTGTGTTAGGATGTGTTGGTTATGATATTAGTTCGTAGCATCTCCGCCTGTTTGTGGAATTTGGTGTGGGGCCCCTGCCGGACCCTCTATTATATTCTTCTTGACGGGTAGAGGTGTTACATGCCAACTTAGGAATGAAAATACGCATGTTTGAGGAACCTGAGTGTTCCACTGATTGCATTTTGGCAATCTATTTGTCGCCAGATCGAGTGTTTTACAACTATAGGTGACTAGGAGCGGTGTGAGGTAGTCACAACAATAACACTCCGCTAAGAGTAGTGTGCCTAATGACGAGCCTACAACCCATCCTTCTGCAGAAACCATACGAATGGTAGAGGAAGCAATGTTCGCTATGATCAATGCCCAATCGGGGAGGCAAGTGCAGCCTCCTGCTCTTGTGTAAGGTCATATGCCGCTTGGCATAACTGAGCATATATTGGCGGATCAAGTAGTGGCAGATCCTATAATGCAGCAAAGAGCTAATGAGAAGCAGTTAAAGCACGTGATGAGCTTAAATCCACCAGTATTCTCGGGGACTGGATCCCCAACGCAAGCTGAGGACTTGCTTTCTAGGGAAAAGAGAGTCATGACAGCTACAGAGACTGAGGAGTGGCAGAAGGCTACAATAGACACTTTCCTCATAGGCAACAAGACAAGGATGTGGTGGGACGAGTTAGAGCTGCATCATTTGGCTGGGAGAAAACTCACCGACGTATCGATGGAGAAGCACTCGAGACTATTTCTGGCACGGTTCATCCCGACAATGCAGAAAATAGCAATGGAGAATCAGTTCCAGAGGCTGTCTAAGGGGAGAGAGTAGTGTGGACGACTACCTATATGAGTTTACAAGATTGGGACGTTATGCTGGCTCCACTTTTTTGGATGAAGAGCGCAAGACCAACCGATTCTATGAAGGACTGCGCGATGATCTGAGGTTGCTGCTCTCAGGTCCGATAACGCTTGGATTTCTGACCCTGGTCAATACGGCCTGATCTCTGGAACACGATCTGAAGAAGTTCCATAGTAAGAAGGACTTAGCGTGAAGAGCCAAGAGTTCAATGTACCAAGACCACAGAAGACTTGGCACCAAAGGTGGAACAAGAAGGCCAAACCTTCTGGACCAGCTTCTTCATTAGTTACTTCTGGGGCATCGTCTGGGCGTGGAGGTCCAATACACTATTTCACTTGTGGGAAGCCGGGGCATAAAGCCCGCGACTGTTGGAGTGGCAAATCGGGCAAGAAGGCCGTAGTATCTTATATTGAAAAGGGGAAGACGGTTGAGTCAACCGCATGCCATCAGAGTCCAACCTAACCGAGAGTCTACAACCTTGGCCAGTAAGAGGCCATCAAGCAAGGCGATGTGGTGATAGGTATGTGTTAGGTTTTAGATATAGTGCTTTCTATAACTTATGCCTTATGCTTTAGCTGTATGACTATCGTGTTCTAGGATTTATTATAATTATGGACTGTCCGGCTCGAGCGCTATTTGATATAGGGGCTTCACATTCCTTTCTATTTAAGGACTTCGTAGCTCGTATCAGAGTGCTTACTTTTGTGGCGAAGGATAGGTTGGATGTGTTGTTGCCTAACGGTTGTTCGATGTGCGCAGACAGAGTTTGTTGTGTTAAAGTGATGAGAGGAAGAAGAGCTTTTCACTTAGAATAGTCATTACTACCGATAGTAAAGTTTGACGTGATCTTTGGTATGGATAAGCTCTTGGAGCAATGTGCGTACATTGATTGTAGTTCGAAGACTGTTAAACTGGGGATGAATACAAGACAAGAAGCTACTTTCTCTGGTATGAAGGGTCTGAGCAAGACGATGATGTCTGCTCTCTAAGTGGTTAAAGCAGTTTGTGAGGGTGCGGAGCTGTTCTTCACTCTACTTGTGGATAAAAAGCCTAAGAATGACTTGGATATTATTCTCGTGGTGTCGACATTTGCCGACATTTTCCCCAAAAATATCCCTAGAGCCCCACCTCAGAGAGAGATCGAATTCAACATTGGGTTGGTGTTTGGTGCTATGTTGGTGTCGCGGTCTCCTTACTACTTAGAACTGGGAGAGATGGCAGAATTGAAAGCGCAACTTCAAGAATTGATAGAGCAGGGGTTTGTGCGCCCAAGTTTTTCACATTGGAGCGCCCTGGTCATCTTCGTGAAGAAGAAGGATGGAAGTCTGCGACAATATATCAATTATCAGAAACTCAATAAGGTTACAGAGAAGAATAAGTACCTGATTCTGAGGATCGATGATCTATTCAACCAGATAGTTAAGTCGACTGTGTATTCGAAGCTAGACTTGAAATCTGGTTATTATCAGCTGAGAATTAGGGAAAGTGATAATCCCAAGACGGCATTCAGTACACGGTATGGGCATTATGAGTTCACTCTCATGCCTTTTGGGATGACGAATGTGCCATCGGTGTTTATGGACCTAATGAACAGGACGTTCAAGGAATATTTAGATCATTTTGTGTTAGTGTTCATCGATGATATCCTGGTATACTCCCAATCCGAGGATAATTATATGGAGCACTTTTATATTATTCTAGAGACCTTGAGGAGTAATCAGTTGTACGCAAGTTCTCTAAATGTGAGTTTTGGATATCTTCTGTGGCATTCCTTGGTCATATTGTCAGTGGTGAGGGTATCGCAGTGGATCTGGCAAAGGTTGCTACAATACGGGAGTGGCCCATGTTGACTTCTGTGGCGGAAGTTCAGAGTTTTCAAGGGCATGCCGGCTACAACAGGCGCCTCGTGGAGAATTTCTCGCGGATAACGTTACGTCTTATGACCCTGACGAGGAAGGACTAGAAGTTTGTTTGGTTGTCGGGGTGCGCACAAGCTTTCAAAGAACTAAAAAGTCATCTGACCATGGCGCATATTCTATGCTCGCCATGTGGGACAAAAGGCTTTAAGATCTATAGCGATGCTTTAGGCAGTGGCTTAGGCTGCATTTTGTTACAACATGTGAGAGTAATAGCTTATGGTTCGTGCCAATTGAAGGTGCATGATAGGAATTATCTGGTCCATGACTTAGAATTGGCGGCTATGATATTCACATTGAAGCTGTGGAGGCACTATTTGTATTGCGTTAAGGTCGACATTTATATAGATCATAAGATCTTGAAGTATCTGTTGGATCAGAAGGACCAAAACATGTGTCAACGAAGGTGGATGGAGTTCCTTGGGGACTACACCTTCAAGATACATTATGTTCCTAGCAAAGGTAATGGGGTTACGGACGCATTAAGTCACAGAGCTCCCGCGTAGTCCAATTGGTTAATGGTGCATGATGAGTGTCTCGTTGGAGATTTGGAGGTCTTAGAGACCTCTTTTGTTGATAGGAGATTGAGTGCTGAATCACGTTTGAATTGGACTGAGGTGCAGAATGACCTCGCCGATCGGATTCAGCAGGCTCTGGATTTGGACGACAACATGAAACACTACATGGTTGAGTATTTGGAGGGGTCAAATGCTTTGTTTAAGATTGATAATGGACTGTTGTGGAAGGACAGTCGTTTGTGGGTCCTAAGAGTGGGTAAAGTACGGGAGGAGTTGATGTACGAGGCTCATTGCACCAAGTAATCGATCTACCCAGGTAGCACAAAGATGTACAAATACATGAAAAAGCTAATCTGGTGGCCAGGACTGAAAAAGGACATAGCGCTGTATGTGGCTAAGTGTCAAAATTGTGCTTTAGTGAAGGCTTAATGCTAGGAGCCCGGAGGATTCTTGAATTCTTTGCCAATACAAGAGTGGAAGTTCTACGATATATCAATGGATTTCATGCATGTTTTGCCGATATCGCAGAAGGGAAACAACGCCATCTGGGTGATCGTAGATCGTTTGACAAAAGTGTCGCACATCATCCCGAATATGAAGGATGATTCGGCGGAAAAGCTAGCAAAGCTATATGTGGAGAATCTTGTACGACTGCACGGTGTGCCTCATTGTATCGTGAGTGACCGAGATGGGCGCTTCACGTCTAACAACTTGAGGTTGGTGTATCAATTGTTGTGGACCAAGCTATTGTTCAGTATGGCCTTTCATCTGTAGACAGATGGTCAGACCGAGAGAGTCAACAGGATGATGGAGACATGTTTGTGCCTTGGAATTCAGAAAAAGGTGGGAGGATTAAATATATATGATTGAGTTCGCGTATAACAACAACTACTAGGAGAGTATTCAAATGGCGCCCTTCGAGGCCCTATATGGTAGGAAGTGCCATACTCTGTTATTATGGTTGGAGACTAGCGAGTCCAAGTTGTATAAGCGGAAGGATGTCGAAGATGCAACTTCGATTGTGCGAATAATCCGAGAGTGATTATTGATTGCACAAGATAGGCAGGATAAATACTATAAAGCTAAGCACAGGAACGTCGAGTTCTCCATGGGTGATTGGGTATATTTGAAGATCAAGCCGTTCAAAGGTGTGTCAAGGATCCCACGGCTGAAAAAGCTGAGTCCAAGATACCTTGGACCATTTGAGATACTTGAGGGTGTTAGCGAAGCCGCCTACTAGTTGAAACTGTCCACAGAACTGGGTGGTCTACAAGATGTATTATACATATCGGTGTTGTGGAAGGCGGTGCAAGAGCCTATGCTAGTGATTGCTGCAGATCAAGTACCGGTGGATGGTGGGGGTCACATCGATGGTCAAACCTATTTGCATTGAGGATGTAAATGTCAAGCGACTTCATAATAAGGAAATCAGGATGGTAAGGTCAGATGGGACAACTGTGGCAGAGAAGAGCTATCATGAGAGCAGGAGCAAACCATTAGGTCGGAGTTCCCTGAATCATTTGACTGAGGTAAACGTTGTAAATGTTATGTCTTCTTTAAATTATTTTTCCTACAATGCATAATTTCGGGATGAAATTCTTTAAGTGGGGGAGATTTGTACCACCCCAAAGTTCTGTAGGCAGGAAAAAGGGTTACCACGTGGCAGTTGGCTGATACCGTGAGGCGGTAGTGTCAGGCATCGAGAGCATTGAGTGGACTCAACTGCCGTCAAGTGCTATCTTGCGGAGATAATGGGTTATCGCATAGCCATAGCAGGCATAGAGAGCGACGAGAGCGTCGAGTTGAGCTACTGGCCGACGTTAGTTTTATCGCTGGTGGTAGCAGGGTCAATTAAATTGATAGAGCTCTCGAGATATTACCACACAACGGTAGCAGCTAGCTCGTAGCGTTAGCGTAGGTGATCATTTCGTAACTAGCACTGGGTACCGCTTGGAGGTATTTACCTATTGTGTGGAGATAGCGAATTCCTTAATCATGTGTCCATGTGTCGGCCTGTGAATGGAGGGCTTGGGTGGTTGCACGCAAAATGAGGCATTGAATAATGGTACCACGCGGTGGTAGTTAGGTACCGCGCGACTATAGCTTGGTTTAAAGCTCTAGTTTTGTCTTTTCACTTGATTCCCTTTGGAGTTGAGAACTTGGCCTGGATTTCTAGAGGAGGAGCAACAGCGCCGGAAAGGAGAGTTTATGCCGCCATTTGAGATTCAGAGTTTGGATTCGCAAAGCGAGTTCGGATCTGCGGAGGCAAGGCCAGAGCGGTCGATTTCAATCGTCTAGATTTCTCCCATGGCGCAAAAGAGGACTTCAAGGGTAATGATACTTTTCCTTGGACATGTGAAGTCCTTTCTTTTGGAATTAGATTGTAGCACTCCATAAATATGTGGATGCAGTTCTCCCGATGGTTAGATCCGTGTATACCCATTAGATTGCATTTAGATCCATAATCGAAGTACAGAAAGGCATGTTGTGTGAAGCCCCTCCGGATGGGTTGGTCTGGATTGGTGATGTTTGTATGCTTTGTATGCCAGAGAAGACTTTGTGGTTATCATGTAGATTTTGGAGTAAAGGGGTGTGCAGTTGACTACATTGAGAGTATTGGGGGTAATCTCTAGGAAAACACCCGTTTAAAGGGAAGAAGCGATAGTCTTTCCCCTACCACATGGTGGTAGTGCTACCGCCAGCGATAGCTCCCTATGAGCATTGTATTGTTTGTTGAGAAGCCAATCTCGTGGGTAATTGAGAGATATTGTTGTGAGGCCTATCTCTCTGATACTTGGGGACCAAGTTTGTGGGAGTGAGCTTAATTTGCTCAACTTTGGTTGTCGTGAGTGCTAGGCTAGGATCATAACAATATTGTGAATCGTACAAATGGGAAGGGGGATGCTGAACCACATCACGGCTTATTGCGCCTAACGATTTGTGCACCAGGAAATAGCTTAACTGCACCCAACCCTATGCCGATCGACTTGGAGGGAGTCATAGTGTGGATTTTAAGCTACCATGACTTTATCGTAGTCATAGGGGCGTTGTCTTTGGTGTTGGCCCTGAAAGACTTGAATGCACAAACGTTGCTATCTGTTGTAGAGAATGGAGGTGTGACCCTTGAGGTCCTATGCACCAAGAATGTGCCCTGAGAGCACGGGGTGTTGGGAATTTATGCTAACGTCAGTGGAGAATATGGCTTAATTTGCACGTTCCTATTGTCATATTATGTTTATAATAATGCCTGTAGGGAAGGAGCACTACCACCCCATGTGAGGGGTAGGGTCATTATAATTTGGTCAGCTAATGCTGACCGTTGCTTTTGTTTGCCACCGTTGTGGTAGAATGTTGCTTGCAGGTGCAGCTGAGCCAAGCAGGATATAGCGGGCTGAAGCCCAAGATAGCTAAGCTGGCCCTCGAAGGCCAAAGAAAAATGCCCATTTTGTATATTTATTACTCATGTGTGGAAGGCCTGCGTGCCAATGTATGCTGGACAGTTTAATTTTAGTAAACCTTGTAAGGCCTTAAGGCCAAGACATCTTTTTTGTATTTGTTATTCATTCTTAGTTGTGGTAGTGGACATTCATGTTATTGTTGGGTTTTAATTTTAACATTTAAATCACTTCCAATAGAATGTACTCTGTATTAGGATGCGAAATATTGGATTATGGTTTCAATTTAGTAACTCCTTGGTATGTCCATAGTATATGGCATTGGGCCCCATCCGGACCTTCTGTTATATACTACGTGACGGATGGGGCGTTATAGAACTGGAGCCGATCGCCATCTCCACCACGCAATTAAAGAAGCTCGACCACCGCCAGTAGGAAGGATCACCCATGAAGAGATATGTGAAGTAATCATCGAGGAATATAGGAAAATAGGGCAGAAGGATGCCCTACCCCAACATCCTCTCCGCTAAGGCTCTCCGCTTGTACCCCAAGTTCTAGCTCACTCGATCCCCCAGGGTTTCAAACTGCCATGCATCGAGACATTCGATGGAACCGAGGATCCAATGGAACATATCAACCACTTCACTACGATAATACAAATCTATAATGATCAGGATCAACTTCTCTTTCAAGTATTTCTAGCCACACTGAAAGGACAAGCATGTACCTGGTTCCATTCCTTGAGAGTGGGGACCTAAAGTCTTTGAATATAAGGGTAGCTAATCACCTAGAGGGGGGGGGGGGGTGAATAGGTTATAAAGGTCTTTTTAAATCTCTTTCTTCTATAAGCCTTTAACTGATTATGCTATGTGTTATGATATGATTATTGATGCTTTCAAGAATATCACCCAGACAACACAGTAGCTTTATAGTGGTTCCCTAGTATATGGGTGCATCCACTGTCCCTCCCTCCTTTCTAAAAGAATGTTAGATAAGACACTTTTCCAATAACTTGGCTCCTTAGAGATTACAATACGATCCCACTGGATCACACAGTCTCCACAGAGACCTACAAAACAGGCACTCAACACAACCACACAGTAATCACCCGATCACCTCTCACAGGAACAAATACCCCACAATACAAGATTGAAACACAGCCCTACCACACACAGATCCAAGATTGGATCCTGTCACTCAAATTTATAACTGATCCTACACTCAACCTTTATAACTTAGTCTTACAATACAGATCTCACAAGATTTAACTATCAGCCTTTATAAACTAGGCTTACAACACAGATCTTGAACAGATCCTGTAGAATTTGAATAGAAATATTTATTTGACTCAATAGAAATAAATCTGTGAGTCAATTGCTTCCTGAGCTGAGTGAATCTCAGCCCTGTCTTCTTCACATAAATAAGAATAACAATCTTCAATAATTTGCCGCTTGTGCTGGAAGTAACTCAAAAACTAATTCTGATTGTGCAAATGAAGGAAGATCAAGAAAGATGGTCTTCAATCAGCTAACCTATTTTTGGCAGAAATTGAACTGCTCTGCCTCTCCTTTTGTCCTGAGAAAACCCTGGACAAATTTCTTCCTCACAGATCTAGAAATTGACCTTCAGATTAGGCTCGGCTTAGATCTTGAAATAACTTCAATTAGGGCTTGCCTTGACTGATTCTTATTCCACAGAGAAATCCTCTGATTCTATTATTGCAGATGTTTATTGCAGCAGCTAACTCTGAGACCCTTCAAATTTTTTGAATTGAAGCTTTTGTCTCTACAACAATGGCGGGAGAAGAATACGAAGTCCCGCTCCTCTTTTTTGTAATGAATTAATAGCTCAGAAATTTGTTTCGATCCCGATTTCATCTTCTATTTATAATCACGTCATTCAACGTGATGATTGACACATGTCATTGCTTTAACGGCTGATTATATCCTTAGTTTTACAGAATGAGACTGACAACGACATTAGTGATGAGTTACAGCTCTTACTTAATCATTTTCAATTTTGTTGACTTTGTTTACGTCAGCCATTCTGGACTTAGAAAATTTCAGACAACTATCAGGCGTTAAGTGCATTGAGTGAATAAGCAATACTCAATGATTTTGGACTTAGAAAATTTCCTGCTCTGCTAGGTGTTAGTGAGTAAGCTCCACTCAACACTTTTTAACTTAGTCAACATTCTCCATCCTTCTACAACTCTAGGCATTGAGAGCGTTGAGTGTATAAGCTTCACTCATTGTTTTTTGCCTTAGAATAATTTTCAGCTCTTTCTACAACTATAGCGTTGAGAGCATTGAGTGAACTAGCTTCACTCAATGATTCTGGACTTAGATAAATTCCTCTCTGCATTAAGGTATTAAGTGTGTTGACTACACACAATGCTATATGACTTGGCCCAACTATCTACTTCTCGGCGTTGAGAGCGTTGAGTGAACTGGCTTCACTCAATGATTCTGGACTTAGAAAAATTCTGCTCTGCCTGATGGAATTGAGTGTACTGACTTCACTCAACAATTTTGGACTTAGAATAATTCTGCTTTCTCTTTAGGTGTCGACATCAGCAGTATGACTCAACGCTATCTATCGTATGGCATTGAGTGAGCAGGCCTCACTCAATGCTTTTGTAGTTAGATAGATTTTCCTATCTTTCTTCCACAGCTTTGACTGAATTAGCATGACGTTGAGTGAACTGGCTTCACTCAATGCTTCTGGACTTAACCAATTTTCAATCACAGATTTGTTTTGGCTTTGATAAAACTAGCATGGAGTTGAGTGATCAAGCATCACTCAATGCTTCTGAACTTAACCAATTTTCTATGACATATTTGCTTTAACTTTGACAAAAACAGCACAACTCAATGCTTTTAGCAATATGACGTTGAGTCACAAGTAGAAAATTTCTTTTAGTGACGAATAGTTTTGTCACTAAAAGTTGAATTCTGGTCACTAAAGATATTTAGTGACAAAATATTGCCCGTCACGAAGTGGTCACGAATACCCTGCCACTAAATGTATTTAGTGACAAAAAAGAGTTACATCACTAATTTTACATATTTAGTGACCCACTTAACTATAGTCACCAAAATATTTTTTTGTGACCAAATTAATTTAGTCACTAAGTTTATTTTTAGTGATTAACTTGAATCAGTCACAAAATGAACTTTTGTGACCATATTTACTCGGTCACAAAATGTTTTTTGTGACCAAATAGATTTGGTCACTGAATGAAATTTTTTTGAGTATGATGAGCCGATCACGAAATAAAGTTTTAGTGACCAATCTATTTCAGTCACTAAATAATTTTTTTTATTACCAAACTAATTTAGTCATTAAATAATGTTTTAGTGACCAAACTAAATCGGTCACTACATGAGTAATTTTAGTGATGAAATATGTGGTAACTAAATAGATAATACAATACAACAATGGATGTCAATAAATTCTATTCAATTTCTAAAAAAATATCATATAATTTCATTTACTACTCATAATAATTCAATATTAAGACATTCAAACATATTAATAAATTAAATACATAATCATAACAGATATTTATTAAACATTATTTTATTAAAAGAGAAAAAAGAGGTAGGAGATGACCCAAATTCCTCAATACAAAATAATAGTTTTAAACTATAATTAAACTAAATACATATTCATTCTTTAGCCAATTTAAATGTGCATTTTATAAATTCTGTGAGAATAATAGTCCAACTGAGAAGCAGACCCCGACATCTCAAGGCCGTTGGAAGATCTGCTTGACAATATCGAACTTCATCTGTGAGATGATGTTGGTGAAATGAGTTGGGTACCCGCTGATCTCCACCTCGCAATTGTTTGTGGCAGTACCAGTGACAGTCAACATGTTGATGGTCTTCTTTGTACACTCCACCATGTCCCTATTGAAGCACCAAACTCTAGCCCTCCTAAAATTCTCCTCTTTTGCGCCACACTCTGGCCATTTAAACTTTTACAAACACCAAGTCCAACCTGCATTTTGTAATATTACAGATTAGAAATATGAAGTTGCATAATTTGAGTGTTGGGAATGATATGTTATTAGTGATTAAGCAACTTAAGTTGTGCACCTGTGATCTAATTTCTATCTTGGTAAAGCAGGTCCAGTAATATAACTGCTAGAACCTGAAAAGACAAGCAAACAATATGACAGGTAAGAAAGAGAATGACATAATTAAAGTAATTCACTGGAGTAAAGTATTATATAAGGCAATCATTATTACACATAAATGATTAACACTTACTCATTAAATGATTATCATCATTCTCATTAGCTAACTCATCAAAGCAAATAGCATTGCTCATCACAAAGAAATGAGAGGCTTAAATAGAGATACAAGCAAGAAAGCATATAAAACACAAAATATGGTTAAAATAGAAAATGGATCTGTTTATTAAACTTTATATCACATAAATATGCATGAAATAAAAACTAGTGCATAACTAATCCAAAGAGGATCACGATTGCTAAAAATAACCACGTTACCTGTAAACAAGAGGAGCTTTGATTAATTCTTCCTCAAATTCACAATCTTCAAGAACTGTTCTTATTTTCTTAAGATTCAAGCATGAATGATATCCAGGAACAGATTCTACCAACCGTACCTAGTCATCATAAGGGTAAAAATGAAGACCTACAACCAAAAGCAAGGCAGTATGTCTTGATATAAATAGAAGTTGGAAACAATAAAAATAAAAGAAATAGAGTACCGTGGAGCCTCTATAATCAATTTTCTTGAAGAATGAGTAGCCTAGAGAATTTGTGGGGAAAATTACTATAAGGATACCATTTAAATTTTGCAAAACAAATTGAAAATGATTAATCCAAGACATTATATATTATTAAGAGGAAAACAAAGAGATAAAGACCTTACAATACATTATTCAATAAAAAAAATTCTATAAACAATAATGGTATAACTTGCCGTCAAAAAATACCTGCCGGTATAACTCGTCGTCGATGTCGCGATTTGTGAAGTAGAAGAGAGCATGGTCCAAGCATGCCTTGAAGGCTGGAATTAAGTAACTATGCTAGTGGCCAAGTCAAAGCAGAGAAATTAATGAGTACTTGTACGATGTATAAGTGAAGGGATTCATTCTAGAAAAAAACACTTGGCGCATCGATCAGAGTGCGGCAGTGCGTTCATGAAAGCATAAGTCAACAAAAGGGAGCTAAAGGGTTCCGACCATTCTTTCTGCTTCTGCTCTGCCTCAGGAAAGAGTGAATATATGATCAATATATACATATAGATGGAAATTAGTATTTTTTTTTGCATATGAACAACTTCTTTACATCTTATTTTAGATCTAAGCTTCTCAATTCTAATCATCAACAACAATTTTATCTGCTCATTTAATTGGTGCATTTTATACTTCCATTTCTTATGTCCATACAAGTTAAGTATTCCACAATTGGTATCGCTCAAACTATTTGTGGATCATATTCATCTTAAACCAATTTAATCGTGTTGAACCTCTTCCTTATAAATCATTATGAACAACTTCTTTACATCTTATTTTAGATCTAAGATTCTCAATTATAATCATCAACAACAATTTTATCTGCTCATTTAATTGGTGCATTTTATACTTCCATTTCGTATGTCCATGCAATTTAAGTATTCCATAATAGGTATTACTCAAACTATTTGCAGATCATATTCATCTCAAACCAATTTAACATATCACTATAAGAGAATTTTTTGAGCAAGCTTATATAATCCTATCTAAGAACGAGGTATTGAGTTCAATGTGTGATTACTTTGCTCTAAAATAACAAAGTCTAAAGTGTGGTTCTATTTGCTAATAGATAGTTTAAGCAAAGTATAACATCATTTCATACACAAATATTAAAGTAATTTCATTAACTAGTCCTAATTTTAGCTTAAACTTGATATAACTTATGTATGTTGCAAATATAGATGTCCTTGAAAAAAATAAAACATTACAAGACATTTTGGACACCAACTTAGGATTTTTGAGAAAACTACTTATGTGTGGCACGTGTACCTGTATACCTCCCTCCAATAAGAAACTTCAGAGCCAAAAACAACTTAGTACTAAAGATTAACATGATCGTGTTATACTCCGAGTACCTTAACACAACCATGAACACATATCGATAAAAACAAGTGTAGCTCCCTGTCGTTTGACATGTAGGATCTCAAGATAAATAACACAGCCAGAGACCTGACTTGTATTCATTTTAAGTTAAATGCTTTGGTTTTGGTATGGTCTTGGAGTAGATCAAGATTAATAATCCATTCTGAAATAACCGTGCAATTTAAAAAAGTCAACATGTTAGATGTCAAATATCCAACATATAAGGGGCTGCATTGAGAATATAGTTCCTTCTTGGAAACTCATGTAACCTTTTGCAGTTAATATATATCCTTCAACCCTCAACCTATAATCAATTGGTTTTAACAGTATACTTCTCAATCAAAAGGCGGCATTTATCTATCCAAACATCATATAGGTATATCATGGTGTAGATGTGAGATTCCTTTTCATTACCAAGGTTGTAGGTATTGTTTGGTTGACAAAATAAGCTTGCAAATTTCAATGATAGGAATAGTGCTATAAGTTCTTTTTTTGTCAAATTGTTTAACATTTAGTTTCGTTACAAATTATGTTTATTTACATGAGAAGGGGATGACATGTGTACTCTCAATCCTAGGTAGAAGAGATTTTTTTTGGATTCAAGCTTTAGTCACAGTGGGGCAAATTAATGGTCCCTCCTGACATATCCACTAATTTAATAAATTTAAGGTACAATTGTACATTAGAAAGACAAGGAAACATAAAAGATTTCTCTCTTAAATCGAAGTTATTCTAAATTATTTCATGGCCCATCTATATGTAAATACACAAAAAATTAGAAAGGAAAGCAATAATAAATATTTCCTTAATAAGGAGTAAATATATATGCTAATGAAAAACAACACACTTTTTTTTACCTCATCCACATTGATTTTCACTTTACCCTCATTTTATTCTTGATGCTCTATTGCTATGAGTTTTTATTTTGCTAAAGTTATATTGAATACATTATACATTCCAATGAAAAAAATCGGGAAAAGAATTTGACCTTGTAGGCTTGAAGTGGTGAAACCTGAAACCTGGAGAAGTTGTTGGGTATTGTATCCATAATGTACCTGATTTGAAGAAGCCCCTGTACAAGCTAAGATGAATTAACAATGTATTTAATCTTCTGTTAAGTTGTGCTTGCAGCTATTCCATGCTAAGTACACACCAATGTCAGGGTGCAGTGGGTCAATATACACGGGTCTGCGTAACGTAATCCCTCGTTGAGCAGATAAGTCTGTTGACTCACGTGTGCTCTGTCTATTAGAGTGTACTTATTTTCAAGTACAGGGTCGAGATAGATCAAGAGCAGAAGAGGAGCAAAGATGGGTTAAAGACCAAGTTCAGAGGAAGGAAGAAGAAATCTTCTAAGTCAAAATCGACGAGAATCACTAAGTGATTCTCGCCGATTCGATGGGAATCATTAGTGATTCTCGCCGAATCGTCGAGAATCACTCAGTGATTCCCGCCGATTTCATCTGGCCGACTGTCCTCCTTCAAGAAATCTGCTAAGGCAGAATCGACGGGAATCACTAACTGATTCCCGCCGATTCATCGAGAATAATCTTGATTCCCGCCGATTCATTGAGAATGATCTTGATTCACGCTGATTTCCTCCGGATGACAAGAATTTAAACTGGAATTCTGCCAAGGCAAATTCGACGGGAATCATGAGTGATTCCCGCCGACTTCGTTGAGAATCATCAATGATTCTCGCCGAATATTCTTAGGCAAATTCGCTCTGTTCGCTGGACCAAACAAGATGTTGTGCACTGTTTTGACCGAGCCTAGGGTTTCTTCTTCTGGGCCCCACAACGGTCATTTAGGGTTGTTCTACAGTATATATACTCGCTTATTTCGAACTTAACCAACAACGATTCATGGAAAATCAAAAGAAGCCATGCTTGACCTAGCCGATCACGGAACTACACCGCACGCCATCGCCGCTCGCAAGTTATCACCTCTGTAGATCTTAGATCCTCTTTGATCATCCGGCGACAGGACCGAGGCTAAGTATAGCGCCTCACGCTTCTCTCTCGAGATCCCTTGTCTCTCGATTTGTTGAATGAAACTAGCTCTTCATTCTGAATCAATTGAGACGACCGATCCGATTGAGATCGTTGGTAGACCTTGCTTGCTTTGTCAAGAAGTTTGGATCTACAGAGCATTGCCGCCGCATTCACTTGCCGCCGCCGATCTTGTCAAGATCCTCTCTAAGAGAGTACTCCGGTAGTGGACTCTTCGTCTTCATCAAGAACGCTTCAACGAACGAAGACGGACATCGGGTTCTCCACAAGTGTAGTTTGTATTTCTTGTGCATTCTATTTTGTTTTGTTATAAAGGAGTAGAGATTCCTAGTTGTAAGGGTTAGGTGCAACCCGTGGTGGAGGAGTAGTGACTCTTTTCGGTTGGAAAGGTGCCTTCCGTAGTGTGAGGATTGGATTTCAATCTGTTTGGTGAAGTGACCGAGTCGTCCCTTGGTGGGAGATAGGTCGAAGGGGGAGAGTGGACGTACCCAAATCGGGGAACCACTATAATTGCTTGTGTGTTTTTCTGTGCTATGTTTTTTATTTGTGCAGGTTATTTAAATTTTGTAAAAGACTGCACGAGACCTATTCCCCCCCCCCCCATAGGTGGACTTAGTTGACACTAGATACTTTCAAGTGGTATCAGAGGGAGGTTTCTCAATAATAAGGTTAACACCTTGAGTAAGATCCCGCATCTAGTGTCAAAAAGAAAACAAGACTCAAGCATGGATCTATACTCTGATGTCTCTCGTCTGAGCCTCCCTTCCTGCACAATGGAGTATTATGCCATCTAGAAGATGAGAGTTATGTTTCATCTGGAGGCCATTGACCCTCACACATCATTCATTATGGAAGAGGGTCCATTCATTCCCATGAAGGCTTCCGGATCTGGAAAAGATCACCAAATCCCCAAGAGTCCCAAAGAGATGTTTGAGACTGAGCTCTCACTTTTTAACCTGGACAAGCTGATTCGTCAGATCATCACTGACGTTTGTTCTGGATCATCTCATTCAAGATTGGACAAGTGTGAGACTGCAAAGTCTATGTGGCAAACTATCTCTGATCTCATGGAGGGAACGAAGACGGCTGGGAATGGATGCCAGCAAGAGGATAAAGCCTATGTGGGGGTCCTCATCTATGAAGATGAAAGTCATGACCAATCTCTCAATATCAGGGCTCCCGTGTCTCTATCTGTGAGTGAAGAAGAGATTGAGGAATGCAATTCTGATGAAGTTAACACATCAGTCTCTGCAGATCTTAACGCTAACCCTAATCATCACAGTCAGGATCAGGTATCTTCCTCATCATGCTCCTTTCCTCTTGAATCTCCTGAAGAAAGGAGTAGTTCATAGGGTTGTCCATCAAGTGATGCAAGGGAAATAGACTGTTTCATTCAAAAGATTGAAACTCTTGATTCCCTTCGTAGTGCCCTTCAGAAGAGCAACTTTCTTATGGAGAAACAAGCTATGGAAATTGCTCAGTTGAGGACCATGATGGATCTCCAATTGGAATTCATCAAGGTGAAGGACTCAAAGATCTCGGATCTAGAGTTTTCTCTAGAGACCGAGAAGATAATAGTATCTAACTTTTCTAAGGTAGATGCTATTAAGAGAAAGGGAGAAAACGGGTGGATCTCTCGAATTATAAAATCATGGAGGAATGCGGAAAATTTTTTCAGACCCCCCACACCGAGTAGGAAGGGTACACATCATGCCTTCACGTATGACCATAAGAACAACTATGGTCACTGCAAGAATGATCAACCCTCATGTGGAAATACCCATAGTGCAAGTGCTGTGATGGCTACCCGTGAGAAAATACATTTGTCTCATTATGAACCTTTTGTATTCACTGCCTCAACCTCAACACCTCATTAGATTGCAGGAACCAGCTCTCACAGTACCTCTCACCACCCTAGGACTCAGGGAAAGGGGGTTGGCAAACATGTAGCAAGTATCTATGAGGCCCCCAGATGTGTGCTGACTGAAAAGAAGGCACCACCTCCCAGGCCTCATGACACTCACCACATGTTCTCCATCCACCCTCCCTCGTGTCCCGATGGAAAGGGTAAATCTGAGAGCAGAACCTGCTCTGCCCCTGTTAGACCTATGATCGTTACAAACTCAGTTAGTAGATCTTATCAGAAAAGGAGATACAATATTCATGAGTGCTGGTGCTGTGGTAAAGTGGGTCACTTTGCCATAGATTGTTGGCACAATCCTTCTGTTCCAAGGGCAAGGGAATGTCCACTTCCTTTGGCTAGAGATAGCCTTCCTGACAGAAATCATGTAGGAAGGCATTCAGTATTTTATGCTGACAGGAACCTAGGACCCAATACATATTAGGTTTCTAAGGTAAGGTAATTCGTCTTTGCAGGATAGTCTAGGTACCCATAAACATGATGGGACCTAGACAAGTGTTTTTCCAGGAATGGTATGGAACAAGTATATGGGTTAAGAGATAATGCTAACTACAATGGCCTACTTCAACTGGATACCTATTGTACTTCAAATAGAGGATCCAAATGATCAACTAAATGATCCCAGGTACGCGCTTTCAGTTTCGAAAATTGAATCGCATTACGTAGATGTTTATATATATATCCAAATAAATATGTAGATTCTCTCTCTAAAATAAACATACATAGATTTATATACTCACACCTAATGGAAGAACACAGATGCTAAAAACTGTATGACCCTTAAGTTGAAAATCAGATGAATTCTTTTTATATACATATATAATTGATAATGTATAACAATGGATGTCAATCAGTCCAATGAAATTCAAGGTACGTGGGCCAGTAGTTGTAACAAAAATTTTACATAAAAAGGGAAAAGTTTCAAAATTCAAATCAACAACTCAAAGTTTCGAAACAAAAAGTGGAAAGTTTTGAAAAGTTCGAAATTCAAAACGGCTAGCAGAAACATGCCCTTCACAGCGGAAATATCGGCTACCCCTGAGTTCGGAGGATATAAGTAGTGTAAACCACTGAATCCCGACCCTTCGCATTCTTTACCTTGTGGAAATCCCGTAGAATCTGCGAAAACATCGCCTAATCCCGTCGATTCGTGTGGAAATTGCTCCTGTGCTTCAATCGCTTTGTGTTCTCATCGACTCCTCCTTGCCTCCGGTCGATTCCAGCTCCATCGATTACAGTCCGCCGCAGTCCTCCCTCCGTCGGCTCGGTGCTTCCATCTCCGGCATCTTCTGGACACAAGGAAATTGCCGATTCTCCGTCAGCTTACCCTCTCTCGTCAACTCCCATTCCCGTCGCCAGCGGTCCCGACACAAGCTGACTAGGAATTCTCTCGGCTCAGTGCTAGGGAAATGACCATTCCTCCTTGAATCGAGCTTGTTTGTAACTTCTCTAGTCTCTACTAGTTCAGTTCCTACTGGTTGGTAACTTGTCTAGTGTAGCTCCTAAACTAGAGATTTAGATAGAGTTAAGTCCCTTGGATGTTTTTTTTTGGTTTGCAATGGCTCCTCAAACCACGGTTGGGCTTCTCACCGGGAGTGAGTTGGTTAGGATCGGCTTCTCCCATGCCTCTGATGAATTCAGGAACATCATCCTGATGCTTGAGGAAGCTGGGCTCTCTTTTATCCTTGAGCACCCGTGCAAAATTCTAGATAAAGAAGTTCTTGAATTTTATGCAACCGTGAAGCTACGTCATGAGGACACCCTGATAAGGAGTAAGATTGCTGGACTAAGAATAAAGATGAATGCTGCAAGACTATCACATCATCTGCAGCTCACCAGCTCAGCACAAGAGGACTACCTGGATGAAGATGATCGTGTCAGGACTCTACTGTTCTGTGGACTCGCTCGAGGGACCAAGTCCATCAAACACAAGGACATGAATGAGGAAGGAAAGCTCCTCTCAGATATCATTGGGAAGGTCCTGATCTATAAACCGGGCTCCCATGATCATATTTCAGGGGATATATTCAAAATCATGATGGCTGTGGTATGTAGAAAAAGATACAACTGGGGGGCCATGTTGTTTGAAAAGATTAAAGATACCCTTCGAACCCCCAACTTTGGGAGAATCATCAGCATGTACCTCCATCAGATGGACGGAGATAGGTTAGATATAAGTAAGGGAGTTCCTCTTCACTACTTAAAGAATATTAACTCCAGCGTGTTTGATAGATGGGAGAGGTGAATTGGCCTAGGAGGTGCAGCTGATGCACAGGCTGATGAAGATGACAGAGCTCCGGAGTTCAGAAATCCCTTGGATGAACCCAGTGAAGTTCTTGATCTGCTGCATGTAGGAAATGAGGGGGAGTCTTTCACCATTCCTTCTGATGCCCTCAGGATGGATGTCTCAGTTTCAGATCAAGCAGACGCCGTTGCTAATATTACCCTGATCGCGAAGGATACTGTTGAGACCCTCACTACCGATCAAGCTGACGAGGAGGAAGTGGAGGATGACATGGAGGATGATGTTACTGATGAGGATGATGTGGAGAATGCGGCCACTGATGATGTGAACAATGACCAAGCTGGAAATGAGATGGATATGAGGGAAATTGATGTTGATCTCTCCTATGTGGAACAGGTTCAGGTAGCAGTTCCTGATGTATCTGGTGCAACAATTGAGGGGGAGACCTCCCGACGGGGGATGATGAGTATAGAAAAAACGACAGAGGCTGCCCCCCCTCACAAGACTGTGAATCTATCCAGCTCCACTAGTGTATCTGTAGATGAAAATCTTGACTCCCAGTGTCCTATCCTCCTTGAGCATGACCAGGCCATTCATCAAGTTCATCCGCTAGGATCTAGCCTGGCAAATCATACGTTAAATATCATTCAAGGTATAGTGGATGAACTGAAGGCCTCTTTTGAACAATCTCACAACAAGATCCTGAAACGAATTAAGCAATCTAAGGATCGGATGCTTAAAAATGTTGTGGAGATTCATAAGCTGGATATGATGGAACAAAGGTTTGAAGCTAAGTATACAGAGGTCGGCACTGCCATAAATCTTCTAATGCAAGGACTTCAAAAGAATACAGCTGATCTGGCAGTGGTAAACCAAAATGCACATGTTGTGGCCGACAACATCAAGCTGTTTGATGCCAATATGGTGACACTCAACGCAAATCAGACATCCCTGCTGAACGAGTTCACTAAGATTGTTAAACATATAGATGATTCACTGCATTCCTATGCAAACTCCATTGCCCTCAAAGCCAAAAAGGGGGAGAAAGAATATACAGCTAAGATGGCAGGGCTAGAACAAATCATGGTCGACAACTTCAAGCAGTAAAATAAGTATGTTTTTGATAGCTGTCACTGGCTAGTTCAGCAAGCATCCAGTATACAAATTCCAATTCTGGTTCCTCCTTCTAATGAGGTTACCACTATTGCTGATGAGGTTGTAAGTGCTGAGGAGGTTCCCTTGAGTGAATCTGAGGTCAGGAAGGCTACTAGGGCTGCTGCCAAAGCTGCTCGCAGTACCATGTTTGACCAAGAGGCCATTGCAAAAGGCCAATGAAAAACTCAAGAAGGAACTTCCAAAGAGACTCCAGCTGAGAGGAAAGTAAGATTGAAGGAAAGTGAAGTGAAGAATGAATGATGGAGTCCTACATCGAGGAGCATCATACTGGATACTTTTATGCTACAATAGCAGGGAGAGTTGAATAGAAATAAAGTATACAATCAGTATGAGTGGGAGATACACAAAGAGTATGAAGCTAAAAGAAACATATTTTTCAGGACTAACACTGTGGAACATAAAGCTCCTCCCCCCAGATACTACCCGAAGCCAAAGGAGTACTTTGAGAGACAAAGCAAGAAGTTCCTGGCTCAACAACTTAAGGATGATCTGGCTAAGGAGAAATAGGCTTGGGATATAGACTTATCAATTTATATATGCGTGTGTATCCTTTCATGTATTTAAATGAACAACTTTTGGATATATATATATATATGATCACATGTTGACTTAATTGTTGTTCTGAATGCGTTTATGATTCTGTGTCTTATCTCGTATATTTTGTTATGTATTTTCTTCTTGTTGGTGTAATTCATCTTATCTAGTAGGATTTTGGCTTCTTCAAATAGGGGGAGATTGTTGGGTATTGTATCCACAATATACCTGATTTGAAGAAGCCCCTGTACAAGCTAAGATGAATTCACAATGTATTTGACAATCTTCTATTAAGTTATGCTTGCAGCTATTCCATGCTAAGTACACACCAATATCAGGGTGCAGTGGGTCAATATACACGGGTCTGCGCAACGTAATCCCTCGTTGAGTAGATCAGTGTGTTGACTCACGTGTGCTCTCTCTATTGGAGTGTACTTATTTTCAAGTACAGGGTCGAGATAGATCAAGAGCAGAAGAGGAGCAAAGATGGGTTAAAGACCAAGTTCAGAGGAAGGAAGAATAAATCTTCTAAGTCAAAATCGACGAGAATCACTAAGTGATTCTCGCCGATTCGACGGGAATCATTAGTGATTCTCGCTGAATCATCGAGAATCACTCAGTGATTCCCGCCGATTTCATCTGGCTGACTGTCCTCCTTCAAGAAATCTACTAAGGCAGAATAAACGGGAATCACTAACTGATTCCCGCCGATTCGTTGAGAATAATCTTGATTCCCGCCGATTCGTCGAGAATGATCTTGATTCTCGCCGATTTCCTCCGGATGACAAGTATTTCAACTGGAATTCTGCCAAGGCAAATTCGACGGCAATCATGAGTGATTCCCGCCGACTTCGTCGAGAATCATCAATGATTCTCGCTGAATTTGCCTTAGGCAAATTTGCTCTGTTCGCTGGACCGAAACAAGATATTGTGCGCTGTTCTGACCGGGCCTAGGGTTTCTTATTGTGGGCCCCACAACGGTCATTAAATGTTGTTCTACAGTATATATACTCGCTTATTTCGAACTTCAACAACAGCGATTCACGGAAAATCAAAAGCAGCCATGCTTGACCTAGCCGATCGCGGAACTACACCGCACGCCGTTGCCGCTCGCAAGTTGTCGCCGCCGTAGATCTTAGATCCTCTTTGATCATCCGGCGACAGGACCGAGGCTAAGTATAGCATATCACGCTTCTCTCTCAGGATCCCTTGTCTCTCGATTTGTTTAACGAAGCTAGCTCTTCATTCCGAATCGATTGAGATGACCGATCCGATTGAGATCGTTGGTAGACTTTGCTTGCTTCGTCAAGAAGTTTGGATCTACAGAGCATCGCCGCCGCATTCACTTGTCGACGCCGATCTTGTCAAGATCCTCTCCAAGAGAGTACTCCGGTCAGGGACTCTTCGTCTTCATCAAGAATGCTTCAACGAACGAAGAGGGACATCGGGTTCTCCACAAGTGTAGTTTGTATTTCTTGTGAATTCTATTTTGTTTTGTTGTAAAGGAATAGTGATTCCTAGTTGTAAGGGTTGGGTGCAACCCGTGGTGGAGGAGTAGTGACTCCTTCGATTGGAAGGGTGCCTTCCGTAGTGTGAGGATTGGATTTCAATCCGTTTGGTGAAGTGACCGAGTCGTCCCTTGGTGGGAGATAGGTCGAAGGGGGAGAGTGGACGTACGCAAATCGGGGAACCACTATAATTTCTTGTGTGTTTTTCTGTGCTGTGTTTGTTATTTATGCAGGTTATTTAAATTCCGCAAAAGACTGCACGAGACCTATCCCCCCCCATAGGTGGACTTAGTTGACACTAGATACTTTCAGAAGTGGAGATCTGCTATTCTGATCTTCTGAATCTGGAAAAAAAGCCAAATAGGAAAAGGAAATTTAGGAGAAAAAAAACTAAATTATTGCTGCTTGACTGCTACTCAAACATACTGCTGATGAGAGAGATTAGGGTTGTTGAACTTACTGCTGCTCTGATTCTCCTCAAACCTCAATGAAATGGTCCAAATGGAAATGGAGATCTTGACCTCTGGAGAACTAGAGAAGCAAATTAGGTGAAAAATAAAAAACCTAAGTGACATAGAAGAGAATATGGCTCAGAAAAATGGAAATGGAAATATGGAATCACAAAATCACTAACCTAATCACAGTGAGAGAGAAGTGAAGAGGCAGAGCTGGAACAAAAGATGAGATTAGGGCGCGTCGTCCCTTGGAATAATTAGGGAGTGTCGTCGTCCCTTGGAAGAGATTAGGGTGTACTGTCATCGTCCCTTGGAATGAAGCAGAGAGATCAATGAGAAGAGATTAGGGCGCTGGGAGCATGATCGCTATTTGCGGGGGAGCCGGGATTTACTAGAGGATTGGGCGCTGAAGCGAAACAGAGCACAAAAGCGAAACAAGGCTTTTGCGACTTTTGGAAAAACTGCGCACTTGCCTGATTTTTCCGTTACTTGGGTCTGCCTATGGCAAACATGATTTCTGGAAAAGGAGGTTAACAAAATGAGAAATCGTGGAAGAGGAAGTTACAGAAAACGCTGCTGTGTTTTCGGTAAGGAATATAGGTGGAGGAGAGTGTTTGTTCGAGTCTCGATGGTTTTCTGTAAAAATTATTAAGGAATTAGGCTAAGTGGCTAACATTCATTTATTGATTAGGCGTAGTGAAAAGCGGGTTAATGAAAAAAATTATTAAGCAATAATATATTGAGTGCTAGATGGTTTAGGAATTATTAAGGCACTAGTTATTGACTAACATTCATTTAGGTCGACTAATGTAAAAAAACAATATTAGAGTAAAAAATAAAATGAAAAAAAAATTTAGTGGCCAATTTAAAGATAAATGATTATATATTTAATTTCAAATATGTTGCGAGGTAATACTGTGAGGTCGACGATGAGAGTATGACAGCGAGGATGGTGGCGAGTATGGAGACAAGGTAAGATGGTTAGAGTTAGGAGGTGAAGGCGGAGTCAGTGCATAATTGTTTTTAACTATTTAGAATAATAATCTTGAAAAAAATTAGGATTAGAATAATTTCATAATAATTTATTGTAGTTTACAATTTTTTTCTCTAATAATTAATTAATTATAATCATTTATTTATGAATAATATTATTATCCTTGATTTTTATGCAATTAATATCTTTTTTAGTCAATATCATTTAGTTAAACTAATAATTAACAAATTATAATAAATAATCATTGATAAAAGTATTTTGGGCACTAAAAGGTTTGGTTTCTATGTATTAGTGGTAAAAAAAAATTGATCAATAATTTTTTTTACTGGAATGATCTTTTACTTAGGACGAAAAGTTTAAGTTAAGGTTTATTGGTGAAGTTTAAGTACTTTATTTTAGTTATAAATATTTCATGTCATTAAATAATCTTTATCTATTTATATTTGTGGAAAGAATATTTTGTCACTAAATAGAATCATTTTGAGAAATAAAATATTTGTTGTCACTAAATGTTTGTTTTAGTGATTAAACTCTTATTTCATCACTAAATATAATTTTTTTGTGATGAATTTTTTTTCACTAACATTTCGTCACTAAAGATCTTTCTTTAGTGACTAAATTTTATTTTATCACTAAAGTTCATTCTTTAATGACTGAATTTTTATTTTGTCACTAAAGATAAATCTTTAGTGACTAAACTTTTATTTCGTTACTAAAGATGTGTATTTAGTGACAAAACTTTTACTTCGTCACTAAAATGTGTCTTTAGTGACTAAATTTTTACTTCATCACAAAAGATGTGTCTTATTGACAAAATATATTTTTTCACTAAATTTTCGTCACTAAAATTCAATATTCTTATAGTGAGTGAGTTGACTTCACTCAATGCATGTGGACTTATCTACTTTTCTGCCTTGCCAACACTTAAAGCTTTGACTGCTCGCCTTCTCTCAACGCTATTAGTTGTATGGAATTGAGTGAACTGGCTTCACTCAATGCCTGTAGACTGTCATTTTTCTTAACTATCACTGGCTTCTTGTTCATCTGGCATTGAGTGAGCTTGCTTCACTCAACGCCCGTGGACTCAGACAAATTCTTGTTTCTTCAGCAATTGACTTGATAACTGCATAGAGTGAGCTTGCTTCACTCAACGCTTGTAGACTTAGGCAATTTCCTACCTTTCTAGTAAGCTTCTTTGAGTCCACCTATTAGTGTCACTTAGACTACCTGTATGCACGAACTTAAACATACATCAAATACAACTATGTGTATGCCATTGACTTGATTGACTTCTTATAAATCTTGGACATTGGGATCAATGGACCCAACAATCTCCCCTTATTTGAAGAAGTCAAAACACAACTTGACCTTTGTAAATGATATACACTAACATATGCAGCAACAATATACAACAACCTATTAATACAAGAGAGTTAAGAGTTACCACTCTCCCATTTTTATACTAGTGTAGTGAGCATCACTTACTCCCCCTACTTTGTTGCAAGGTTCACCTTTTCCCTGAGAACATCACCTACTCCCCCTATTTTGCTGCATTGATACTACCTAGTCAACTTAGTCACCTTTATACAGAGAACACCACCTACTCCCCCTGTTGTACTGCATTGACACCTAGACACACCTTCTCCCTCTTTTTGACTTCTTCAGATAGAGGGAGAAGCTAGGCATCTGTGATTATCTTCTCCCTTTTTTGATTACAGATAATCAACTGGTGCTGAACTTGCTCCCCCTCAATAAGATCATCTTCTACCAAGACTTTGGACATTACAGCCTTAATACCATTTTTTGGTCTTCACAACCTACAAGATGATGTATTTCCTGTAATAAAATAACATGAAGAGAAACTGAAGCTACACCAAGTTCAACATACCAAACTCAAACTTGAAGGTGTTGAACTTTGCTTCATCTAGTGACTTGGAGAAGATGTCAGGCACTTACTTGTCTATTGGGAAAACTCAAGACTAATATCCTCACATTCCACATGATCTCTTATAAAGTGATATCTAATCTCTATGTTCTTAGTCCAAATATTTGAGACAGGATTCCTAGCTATAGAGATTGCACTAGTAGAGTCACAGAATAAAGAACTTCTATTTAACTGAATGATATAATCCTGAAGTTGATACTGTATCCATAAAAACTGTGCACAACAGCTCCCTACAGCTATATATTTTGATTCTGTAGTAGAAATAGAAACACTTGTTTTCTGCTCCATGACACTAGTCTTTTTCCCAAAAACTGGCAAGACCCTGATGTGCTTTTCCTGTCTTCTCTACAACCTACAAAGTCTGCACTTAAAAAGCCTATTAGTTCAAAATCCCTATTCTTAGGGTACCAAATTCCAAGATTTGGTGTGCCCTTTAGATATCTCAAAATTCTCTTTGCAACAGAGTAATGAGATTCTTTAGGGCATGCCTGATATCTAACATAGATACATGTAGCATACATAATGTCTGGCCTACTAGTTGTAAGGTTTAGAAGGGAGCCAATTATCCCTCTATACAAAGTTTGATCAACAAGTTTACCTGCTCTATCCTTGTCTAAAGACATGTTTGACCCCAAGAGAGTTTTCATGGTAGAGATATACTCTATCCCAAATTTCTTAATCAATTCGCTGGTAAACTTAGACTTAGATATGGATTATCCATTATCAGTCTGTCTTACTTGGAGACCCAAGAAGAACTTAAGTTCACCCATACTGCTCATCTCAAACTTTCCTTGCATTAGTTTGGCAAACTTTCTACAAAGGTTTTCATCAGTAGATCCAAAGATAATGTCATCAACATATATCTAGACTAGGCTGATCTTACCTTTGGATATTCCTTGAGAAATAGGGTCTTATTTATCTTCCCCCTTGAGAATTTTTCTCAAAGAGGAAGCTAGATAGGGTTTCATACCATGCTCTGGGAGCTTGTTTCAACCCATATAAAGCTTTCCTAAGTATATATAAAAAATTAGGATGTTTAAGAATAACAAAACCTAGAGGTTGTTCTTCATAGACTTCTTCCTTCAAGTCTTCATTCAACAAAACTGACTTTACATCCATATGGTAGACTCTGAACCCTTGGTATGCAACATATGCAAGGAACAGTCTGATGACTTCTAGTATTGCTATAGGGGCAAAGGTTTGATCAAAGTAAATATCTTCTTCCTGTCTATACCCCTGAGCTACTAGTCTAGCTTTGTTCTTGGTTATAATGTCATTTTCATCAAGTTTATTCATATAGATCTACTTGGTTATAATGACATTATGTCCTTGTGGTCTAGGAACCAGCTTCAAGACCTTACACCCCTTTAACTGGTTCAGTTCTTCTTGCATAGCTACAATCGAAAACTAATCCATGTTTGCCTCTTTAAACTTTTTGGGCTCTACTTGTGACAAGAAACTGGAGTACATTGCTATGTTGAGACATATGCCCCTTGTCACTACACCTTGACAAGCATTACCAATGATCTGGTGGCCTGGATGATCCTTCAAATACCTGACTGCTTGAGGCATTCTTCCTTCAGCATTTTGAGCTTCAAAGTCACCATCTTGTTGAACATCATCCACTTCCTGTGTACCTTGTGCTTCCTTTGGAATCCTTACTTTCATCTTTCTCTTAGACTATAGGTTCAACTTCCTTAACAGTCAGCTTGTACATGATCATTTTTGTGCCTATAGGACTAGAAAGGGAGCTTGACAGCCCATTGTTTATTATGTTTGATTCATCAAACACTATATTAACTGACTCCTCTACAACTTGACTTGTCAAGTTATAGATCCTATATGCCTTACTATGATTATTGTACCTAACAAAGATCATTCATAGGACTTGGCAGTAAACTTAGTTATTTAGTATTTCCCATTGTTAAGCACAAAGCATTTGTTCCCAAAAATCTTGAGATATGCAAGTTTTGGTTTTTTGCCCTTCAATATCTCATAAGGAGTCTTTTTATGGCTCTTGGTGATATAAGCTCTGTTGAGAACATGACAAGCAGTGTTTACTGCCTCAGCCTAGAAATATTCTGGGAGAGATGTGTCATTCAGTAAAGTCCTTCCAGCTTCTATGAGTCCTATTCTTTCCTCAGTAATTCCATTTTGCTGGGGTGTTCTAGGAGAGAAAAACTCTTGTTTAATCACAAGTTCTTCACAAAACTTTGTCATGCATTCAGATTGAAACTCAGTTCAATGATCACTTCTGATTCTGACCACATAACTCTTTAATTCATTCTGTATTTGTTTAACAAATGTCTTGAAGACATCAGGAGTTTAAGACTTTTTTCTTAAAAAGAAAAACCAAGTAAATCTTGAAAAGTCATTAACAACCACAAAGGTGTAGACTTTCCTACCTAGACTATGAACTAATGTAAGACCAAACAAGTCCATATGCAGGAGGTATAAACACCTCACAGAGTCTTTGGTTTCAATGCTTTTGAAGGAAGCTTTGGTCTACATGCCTTTTTGCATGTAGAGCAAATACTCTCCTTAGTGCATTTTATGTTAGGACCATTCCCTACTAGCTCTTTACTAAAGAGCTTGCCTATGGTCTTATAGTTAAAATGAGCTAGCATCTTGTGCCATTTGACACAGTGTGTGGCTTTCTCATTTGCAAGTAAGCATATGTGAGAGTCTGAATTTACACAGAAAATTTAAACAGCACACATTACCACTCCTAGTGCCTGTCAAGATGACCACTTGGTCACTTGACTTCTTTATGTGGCACTCATCCTTGTTGAATGAAATGTCATAGCCAATATCACAATGATGGCTTATGCTTATAAGGTTGTGTTGCAACCCTTCCACATAGGCTACTTTTGTGAAAGTGACTATGCCATTTGAGATCTTACCATAACCTATGGTAATCCATTTTTTTGATCCACCAAAGATCACCTTTGGTCCATCCTTCACTAGAATGAACTCCCTCAAATTTCTCTTTGTTCCAGTCATGTTCCTTGAACTACCACTATCTAAGTACCATATAGGGGTATGGAAACTTGGACTAACCTGCAAAATATATTTATTTTACCTTAGGACCACAATATTTATTTGGTCCTAGGTGCATGTTAGTCTCAAAATGAACATGTCTACCAGCAGTTTTCTGACTATAAGACTGACTTTAGCTCTAGACACACTAGGGTTATGCAAGTAGTCAATGGAATAATGGCCTATCTTGCCATAGCACCAACATTCATGAACATTATACCTTCTTTTCTGAGCTGGCCTAATGACTGTGTTAACAACATCAACCTTTCCAAAAGGAACAACAGTAGCCTTCTTCAGATCTCTTTCAACAACTATTTGACTGAAGGAGAGTCTTTTAGCAGCTTTAATTGGATTTTTATGAGTGCCATTAGCAAAAATTTTCTTTGCAAAAATCATGCTTTTGATGGCATTAAAAACAACCAAATTAGGCTTGCTATAAGACTGGCCTTCAGTCTGAGTCTTTGCTGATTGAGTCTTAAGTTTAGGCACTTCCCCATTCTTAAGAGTTGGAGCTAGAACACCAAAGACAAATGGTCCAAGGTGGGCCATTTATATTTCTTCATAAGCAGCCTTGAAGGCACTCATCCCCATTCCTCTTCTCCTTGCATTGGAAGATACATTAGTATCCTTCCAGGAATAATTCCCATCTTTTCAGTGACCATACATGGAGTCCTGGTCATACCCATTTGTAGGGAGTATTACCCTTTTAAAAGGAATGGATATCTTAGCTGGAGCTTTTCCCTTTCCTTTGAAAGAGGCATCTCTAGTGTTTCCCTTGAATCCAACTCCTCTCTTATTTCTCTGAGAGGCGAAGGAGTCAATAAGTAGCAATATAGAATTAGGCTTATAAAAACTTGCCACAATTCTCTTCTCCCTTTGGAGCTTTTCTTCTATATCCCTAATAAGATCATTCCTATACTTTATGGTGCCTATCTGTATTATAGTATTATTCTTCAATTGACTAACTTCCCTTATTTTCTGTTCCAGCATGACTGCTGTCTCAGAATGCTGGGAAGCAATAAGATGTAAGGATGCAATCTCCTAAGCCTGCTTTTTAGTCAGTTACTATTTTCTTATGAATGCTTCATAAATTTCACCATACTTATCAATCACTTGATTGATATTATTCTCAGATTCATAATCACCTTCATCCTTAGATGAAGATGCTTCTGAACCTGGCCAGTCTTATAACTTGACTTAGATGAAGTGTTGAATAGACAGTGTACCTGAGATAGACCAGGATGATCCTGGCAAGATTCCACATCTAATATAGTTATCAGCCTAATGTAGGCTTCATCATCATCATCTGAGTCTGTGGAGGATGAGTCAGTCCAACTTTTCTCTTTCTTAGCTGAAAGACTTTTATTTCAAGGATAGCTAAATCACCTAGAGGGGGGGGGTGAATAGGTTTCTTAGTCCTTAGTGATTATCTTATACTTTCCTTTGGTTGGTTGCTTTATTAGTTGATTATATTCTACTTTCAAGACTTGCAACCTGCAATAAAACTACCATAAAGAAAACACAAAGCACACAAGATTTATAGTGGTTCCCCTAACAAGGGTACATCCACTTTCCCTCCCACCTATCCAATTATCGTGTTGGACTAGACACTTCTCCAAAACTCTGCTCCAAAGAGCTTACATCTCAGATCCCTCAGGATCTCTCTATCTCCTCTAAGACCTATAGCTCAATCACAAGGGCCTACAACTCAGTGATCAGCTGATCACCTACCTCAGGTTGTTAAGCCCTTTACTCAGGCTGGGAGGATAACCCTACCTAAGATCTATAATGGATCCTACACTCAGAGAGCTTTACTCTCCTACAGCTCAGGAAATATTGCCCTACCTCAGGCTAGTGGCCCTACAGCTCAGATCCAGAGTATGAACTCACCCTTGAACAAAGATGAATTAAGTTTGTATTTGATGCTCTTTTTAGTTGAGTGTTTACAGGACTTATTTGTCAAAGTGTACACCAATATCAGTCTACAATGAGTATCCAAACACAGGACCATACAATGTAATCCGTCATTGTGTGATCCATGATGTTGACTCATGTGTAGCCTCTCTATTGGGATACACTTCCTTTTCAAGCACTAAGGGCATGGGTGGAAAGTTGGATGTTGTTTGTATTCTTGAAGAAATTAGTTTTTAGACTCTCAAAGAAATTCTAAGTGTTTTTCTCGAGTACTAAATTTTTGTACTCGAGAAGGACTAGAGTAAGTTCTTGAGTGAGACTTATCATGAATTTGAGTGGCAGAAGTATTTCTCGAGAAAGCTTCTTGCTGTTCTCGAGAAGGGCTTATGTACTCGAGTACTTCTTCTCGAGTTACTTCCCTTCCACACAGAATTTGTCCAAGTCTTTTTCTCGAGAAGACCTTGATTAGTTCTCGAGATGGCTATGCTTTATTCTCGAGTAATGTTTGCTGAACTCGAGTACTTTCCTTCATTCTCGAGACTGTTGTTTTCCACCTCCACATTTTTACTAAGTCCTTTTCTCGAGTTCACCATAATTATTCTCGAGAACAAAATTCCCTTTTCTCGAGTACAACCTTTCTTCTCGAGAAATGATATACTGTTTTCATAAAATCTTTTAAGTCATCCTTCTCGAGATCTCCATTATAGTTCTCGATATCACAAGTCTTTTTCTCATATAAAATTCTTTCTCTCGAGAAATGCTGCAATATTTTTTCTGAAAATTTCTTAAGTCTAGACTGTCAGGATTTTCAAATATGATTTGACGTGATTGGTCCATGTGGCTATCATTAATTATAATTATGACAGTTAGGTATATCCTATAAAAGGTCTTATCATTTCCAACACACCCTAAAAAGCCGTAAAAATATATTCTAAGTTTTTGAATCCCTAATTTCTCTTTCTATAATCGGAAGCCGGCGCTCATCTTCTTCATCGCCAAGAAAGCTTTTGATCTAGAATGATTCAGAGCAGTTGACTTACAGATCAAGATCTTCTACAATCGACAAATCCTCTTCTTGATCTTGTGAGTCAAAAAATTTTAGATCAGAGATCTAGCCGATTCTTCTTCAATCATTTCTGACAGAGCAGCAAATTTCAAGAAAGAAGAAAGGCAAAAGTTTTCAGATTTGAGAGATATTACTGTTTGTATTTCTTATTTCAATTTATTCTCATAGGAGAATCTTCTATGAGTGTAGGAGCTTTGCTCTCCTAGTTATTATAGGAATTTTTTATCTTCCGAGTGTAGATCCTTTTTTGGATCGAGTTGTAGGAACGTTGTTCCGATTTATAGGATTGTTTTAATCCGAGATTAGTAGAGTAGACGAGTCTAGTGCATTGATAGATCGGTGAGTGGAAAGTGGTTGTACCCAACATTGGGGAACCACTATAACTCTTGGTTTCGTATGTGAATGCTTGGTTAATATTTTGTGCTTAGCTCGCTTAATTTTCTATTCCGCAAAAATACGCACAACTCACCTATTCACCCCCCTCTAGGTGATTTAGGTAGACAACTTAAACATTTTCAATTGGTATCAGAGGGAGGTTGTTCATTAAAAGGTTAACACCTTGAACAGATTTGCCCCAAGTTGTCTATTGAGTTACAAGCATGAACAAAGCCAAGGATTTTGCTAAGCTTTCTTTGTGCACAAAGGCCAACTTTCCTATGTGGAAAGAAAGGATTAAATTTTTCATGGAAACTGTGGATCCAAAGATCTTCATGATTGTTGAACAAGTTCCTCATGTTCCCATGACCGTCTCCACTATTGATCCTACCAAGAAAGTTCCTAAGAAGTTTATGGATCTTGATAAGGATGAGATTGCACTTGTCTCTTTAGACAAGAAAGACAAAAATATCATCGCAAGTACAGTCGATAATTATATGCTACAGAACCTGATAAACTGCTAATCCGCTAAGGAAATGTGGCAGTCTTTTATCACCTTGATAGAAGGCACTAAAGAGGTTAGGGATGACATAAGATCCCTTCTATATAAGAAATATGAATCATTTTGACAAGGACCCAAGGATTCAATTGCAGATACCTTTGAAAGTTTCTTCAAGATTGTTAACAGCCTAAGAGTATATGGCCGGGTCTTCACTAATGGAGAGCTGAATGATAAATTTCTAAGGTCCCCGACTAAGGAGTGGGACAACAAGGTCTGTGCTATCCGGGAGTTTGGCAAGCTGGCAGAGACTGACCCTCAAAATCTCTTTGGAAAGCTAATTTCATATCAGTTGAAAATCAATTCAAGAAAAGTTGAAGAAGAGAAGAGCCGGTTCTCATCCAAGGAGAAGTCTGTCGCACTGAAGGTATATAGCTCAAGGAAATCCAAAGCTGCATCACCTACTCCTGCACAGGAAGATAGCGAAGAAGAAACTTCAGAGCCAAGTACCTCAGGATCAAAGTTATATGAAGGAGTGTTTTCTCTTCTTTCAAGGAAGTTCAAGAAATTCTTGTACAAGAAGAAACAATGGAGAGGCAAAGATGCCCCGTACAGAAGATCACATCATGATGGTGATTGACACAAGAAAGGCTCAAGTAGCCAAGACAGGTATCGTTATTGCTGATTTCCCTCACAAGAAGAAGGAGGGTGGAAAAAGAGAGGGGAAGAAATCTTCTTACCATAAGAAGAGAACTGAAAAAATCCTAGTTGCCAAAAAGGGCAAGACTCTCAGCGACTCTGACTCATCCGAGTCAAGTAAAGAAGAGGATGATAACTTTGGGCTAATGGCACAAACTGATGAAGAAGAAGAACCCCAGTTCACTAGGAAGGTAAATTCTCATACTCCTCTTTCGGAATCAGATGCTTCTGATCATGATCATGAGGACTGCTCTTCTGATGATGAGTCTGAACTCATGGCTCAATACAAAGAGTTAATAAAGGCTTATGTCAAATGTCGAAAAGTCATGAAAACTTAGGCCAAGGAGATTAAATCTCTCAAGGCTGAAGAGAGCACTCTGAGAGTGGAAGTCGTCAAGATGGACTCACTCAAATAAAATTTAAATGTTGCTGTTGAAGAGTATAATAAGGCTCTCAAGCACCTAGATCTGAAGGAGAAGATCATCAAAGAATTGGAAGAACAACTTGCAGCGGAAAATAAACTTGTTGAAAGTTTCTCCAAGCCCAAGACTGTCCTTCCGTTTGTTGCTGAATTCTCAGCTCAGGCCAAAGGTGCTGGCTTAGGCCATGTTAATGCTCCTAATAAATCCTCTAGGAGAAATAAGGCTAAAATAAAGAATAAGGTGGCCAAGAAGGCTCTGGCAAAGGAAAAAGGGAAAGCTCCTCAAGATCGGACATCATTCAAAAAAGTTATCTTTCCAACAAATAAGTTTGATCTTGATTCGTCCTACGGTCACTTTGCTAGGCCTACTTATGTAGAGCCCAAGTCTCGTTTCCAAGGATGGACCCATCCCCGAGACTTTGGTGAGAGTGTCTTCAAGGCACCTCATAACAAGATCACTCTTCAGATTTATGGCCGTTATAATCATGGTCATAACATTAAGAAGGCACCAAAAGTAAATCCCGTTGTGGAAAAGCCTCTTGAGGAGAAGAAGCCATATGAATGTCATCACCATGAAGCTTCTACCTCCAAGACTGCTGCCCCTACTAGACCACACTCTCAAGAGGTCAAGCAGGAGAATTCTAAGCAAAGATACAACAGGTTTGAGTGTTGGTGTTGTAGCAAATTTGGTTACTTTGCCATTGATTGTTGGTTTAACTCCAGAAATTATGTAACTCCTCAGGTTAACAATGTGAGAAAGAACACTCATAATGTTAATACACGTAGGGGGAGTTTACTAACTAGAGACCAAGCACCAAAACGAGTTTGGGTTCCTAAGGCAAACTAATTTGTGATTGCAGGTATGTCCAAACACCACCAAAACTCCAATATTATATTTGCACAGTGGATGCTCTCGGCATATGACCGGGACAAGAAGCCTTCTCTAGAATTATTCTCCAGTTATGAACGAGCCAAAAGTCATCTTTGGAGGTTCTGACAAAGGAATTACTAAAGGCTACGGTATGTTACGAATGGTAGTGTATCCTTCTCAAATATGGCTTATGTTGAAGGATTGGAACACAATCTCATAAGCATAAGCTAGCTCTGCGATAAAGGATACATAGTAGAATTTCATGCAGACTAGTGCTTGATAAAATTTGTAGATAATCTGGAAAAGATTCTATCAGGCACTCGTAGTAGAAATATATTTTGTTAGAATTTTATTTGTATAAGCTCTTCTACACCAGTGTGCTTTTTGGCTAAAGATAGTGTGTCTCTTGGTGACCAATGGCATAATAGGCTAGCACATATTAATTTCAAAACTATTAATAAATTATTTTCTAATAATTTAGTACGTGATGCCCCAAATGTCAAGTGCGCTAAAGATAGACCTTGTCACGCATGTGTAAAAGGCAAGCAAACAAGGGCTACCTTTAAAAGCATTATTGGCAAAGACTCTAATAGGTGTTTACACCTACTTCATATGGACTTGTTCGGTCCTCTGCAAGTTAGAAGTTTGGGAGGTAAGGATTATACATTGGTTATTGTTGATGACTACTCGTGCTTTGCGTGGGTGTTCTTTCTAAAACACAAGTCAGATACTTTTGATATCTTTACAAATTTTGTCAGGTAGATCCAGAATGAATACAACTATTCCATAGTCAAAATCAGAAGTGACAATGGAACAGAATTCGAGTCTGGGGCCATGAAAAAATTCCGTGAAAGCCTAGGTATCTTTCATGAGTTTTCCTCTCCTCATACTACTCAACAGAATGGACTAGCTGAGAGAAGGAATAGAACACTTATAGCGGCCTACAGAACCATGTTGAGTGATGCCTCACTACCGGAATATTTCTGGGCTGAAGCCATCAACACTGCATACCATGTGCAAATTCGAGCACTCATAAACAAGAATCATAATAAGACACCATACGAACTACTAAAAGGCAGAAAGCCGACTAATTTATATTTTAGAATCTTTGGTTGTAAGTGCTTCGTCCATAATAATGGTAAGTATCACACTACTAAATTTAGTGAAAAGAGCTTTGAAGGTATTTTCGTAGGTTATAGTATCCATAGTAAGGCATATAGGATTTTTAATAAGAAAACTGTGGTTGTAGAAGAATTTATTCATATTGTTATTGATGAGACGAGCTTGCTGCAAGGCAGCTCTTCTAGTGTGTTTCTTGAAGATGCAGGTTCAAAGATGAAAGAACTAAAGTTGGGTGAGCCGACTGAATAAAAAGATGAAAAGTTCATCAAGATCACTATTCCAACCCCGCTTGGAGAGGTTGATGATCAAGATGAAGAAATCATCCAAGCTAATGAAGTCACTCCGGTGGTTGAAGAAACTCCAGATGTAAGGACTCTAGAGCTCAGACATCTGAAGGATCACCCAATGGATAAAATCATAGGAGATCCCTGGGACGGTGTTAGAACTCATAGAGGTACAACTAATGAGAATTTATATTTGAGTTTTCTCTCACAGGTTGAACCGAAGAAGTTTGAGGAAGCAAACTCAGGCTCATCATGGATAATGGCAATGGAAGAAGAATTGAATCAATTCAAGCATTGCCAAGTATGGAAGCTTGTTCCAAGACCCAAAGGTAAGAATATCATCGGAACCAAGTGGGTATACTGAAACAAGATGGACAAGGAAGGAACAATCATAAAGAATAAAGCCAGACTCATCGCCAAAGGATACCGACAAGAAGAAGGAATCGACTTTGACCAGATATATGCTCTAATGGCAAGACTGGAAGCAATCAGGTTGTTCTTAGCTTATGCTGCACTTAAGGGCTTCACTGTCTATCAGATGGACGTGAAGTCTGCCTTCCTTAATGATGACATAATGGAAGAGGTGTATGTGAAACAACCTCCAGGTTTTGTTGATTCTAACTTTCCTGATCATGTCTATCTTTTATTTAAAGCATTATATGGTTTGAAACAAGCTCCTAGAGCTTGATACGTGACGTTATCTAACTTTCTCCTTGAGAACAAGTTCACAAGAGGAAAGATAGATAAGACATTATTTCTTAGGGAAATAAAAGGAAAGATTCTGCTAGTGCAAATCTATGTCGATGACATCATTTTTAGCTCCACTAACGACAACCTCTGCAAAAAGTTTTCTAAACTTATACAAGGGAAGTTCGAAATGAGTAGTATTGGAGACCTGAAGTATTTCTTAGGACTTCAGGTGAAACAATCTGAAGATAGAATTTTCATCTATCAGTCAAAGTTGACCAAGGATTTGATTAAGAAATTCAAAATGGAGAACGCAACCTTTATAAGGACTCCAATGGGTTCAGCTATATCTTTGGATAAGGATGAGAAAGGGAAACCTTTTGATGAAACCAAGTGCAGAAGCATAATTGAATCCTTGCTTTATCTTACTACTAGTAGATCAGACATAATATTTTTAACATGTGTATGTGCTAGATTTCAAATGAACTCTAAGGAATCTCACTACACTGCTCCAAAGCGGATTTTGAGATACCTTAAGGGTACACCAAATCTTATTTTATGGTACCCAAGAAGTAATGATGGCAAACTAATTGGTTTATCAGTTGAAGATTTTGCAGGAAGTAAAGATGATAAAAAGAGCACTTCTGGGACTTGCCAATTCCTTGAAAGGAGGCTCATTTCTTGGAGCAGCAAAAAGCAGAATTGCGTCGCAATTTCAATGGCCGAGTCAGAATACATTTCTACCGCCAGTTGTTGTGCACAGTTGCTTTGGATAAAGAACCAACTGGAAGATTACAACATGAAAGTCCAAGACATTCCTTTATTTTGTGACTCCTCCATTTCGATTGCAATAGCCAACAACCCAGTCTCTCACAGTTGGACAAAGCACATAGAGCTGCAATACTGATGAGTCCATATTTTATACCTATTTGCGGACTCATCTGGGCTTATTTTCTTGTCTTTGCACACCGTTTAGCGTCATTTGCACTCCTTTTGGTTCGCTACGGTTTTCCACGCCCTGTGCACCTTTTTAGCCCATTTTCTGTGCTTGTGTGCATTTACTTTCTTGCTATGTTTATTACTGTTTGCTGTGGCTGCCACGATCGATGTCCCGTGCAGTTTTCCTGCAGGTTTGGGGATCGTGAGGGCATTCGGGATAGACGTTTCACTATTTTTGGCAAAGGAGTCAGTGGTCGTGCGTTTTTACCCACGCACGACCATCGACCTCCTGGCGCACGATCACTGATCGTGCGCAGCCCGGTCTCATTTGTGAAAACTCTGTCTTGAACCTTCCGCACGATCACTTGCCACACCGCGCACGACCACTGCTCGTGCGCCGCCGATCGTGCACAGTCATACCCATTTTGCAAAAGTCTGTCTGGCTATATCCGCATGATCATCAGCATTGCCTCGCACGATCACTGATCATGCGCAGCTGATCGTGCGCGACTACTGATTTTCTGATGCAGGTCTATAGGTTGCTCACGCACGGGCGCTGACCTTGGTCGCGCACGACCACTGGTCGTGCGCCAGTGGTCGTGCGCCCTATTTATTCTGCAAGCTATAAATACGCTGTTCCGCGAATTAGGGCGAGAGCAATCGTTACGGAACCTTCACCAGTCCGCCGTTTCGCCGTCCAGCAGTTCCATTCACCTCCACCTTCATTCCTACCAACGGGAGGACCTTCTCCGGTGATTCCGAAGCATTCTGCATCCTCCGGTGATCCTCCCGGCCATTGAAGCATTCTTCTCCGAGCTTTCCACCAAGGAAGAAGACGAAGCATACCTAGAGAACGGAGCTACAGGCCCTCGAGGTGACAGCTCGGTGGTACCGGAAGCCCTCCTCGGACTGCGCTTGGAAGCGGATTGACAACCCGCACCTCCGGCCAACAACCGCGGTGGATCTTCAATCTTGTGGTTTTGCATTTTCTCTCTTTTCTTGTTGTATGGAATGTTTGTGCTTGTAATGAACATCAACTTCTAGCGTTATTTTGATTGGTTGTGTTTCATCTTGCTTTAGAGATTTATTCTTTGATGCGCCTCGCTCCATCTCGCTCCACTCCACACGTTCGTTTCACTCAAGCTCGCTCCGCACTAATCACCTCCCTCGCTAGACTTCCGTCCACTCGCCAATCGAAGTACGGCATCGCGGTCACTACATCCATCTCCCCTTGAGAAGCGGTGATTGCGACCCGCATAGTTTACATTAGTGTAATCGGTCATAAGACCACCAACCAAAGCCCCTTTCTTTTTCTGTTTATTTCAATTAACTCTCATAACGATTGTTTTAGAGTCTAAATCGTTCGACGCCAATTGCATTCCTCAAGAGACCGACATCCGGGGATTCATTCCCAACTTTATTACTTGTGCGACCGGTACGCTTGCCGTATTTTACGCGCATCAAGTTTTTGGCGCCGTTGCCGGGGAATGCAACTGTTGAACGATCATGATTTCTGGAAGTATTGGTATAAGAGTTAGAGTTTTTTGATTTTTGTTTCTTTGATTTGTTGCTTCAGTGGATGCAGGGACGTGCTGCAAGAGATCTCGTTACTTACGATCCTGAAATCGAGCGAACTCTTCGTGCGCAAAGGCGTGCCGCTACAATCAATCCAATCACAATGGGAGATCAGTTGAACAATGACAACGGAGTTCGTGTTGGAGGGAACCTCCATGATAACTGGAATGGGGATGAGAATGAGGTGCATCCGCCGCATGTCCGAACCATGAGAGATTACACTACCCCCACTGTAGGGAGCATTTACCCTGGGTTCTGACCGGTGATCGCAAACCAACAGTTCGAGATCAAACCAGCAATTCTTAACATCATCCGGAACAACGCACAGTTCTCCGGAATGGCCACGGAGGATGCCCATCTACACTTGGCAGACTTTTCAGAAATCTGTGCCACTTTCCGTTATGCTGGGATTCCTGACGATACGGTCAAGCTCCGTCTCTTCCCCTTCTCTCTACGTGACAAGGCCAAGTCATGGCTTCATGCCCTTCCTCCTGGAACGGCCACAACCTGGGAGGCTCTTACCACAAAGTTTCTAGCTAAATTCCATCCGGTTGACCGTATTGTGAGTTTGAGACGCGCCATCGCTAATTTCAGGCAAAACGACCAAGAGAGTTTAGCGGAAGTTTGGGAGCGCTTCAATGAGTTGCTGCGGAAGTGCCCCAACCACGGATTCCAAACGTGGAATCTCGTGGAATGCTTCTACTTCTCCATCAAACCTCAACACCGCGCCATGATTGATGCCGCCTCTGGTGGGACAATTATGAACCTTGCTCCTGAGGATGCTTTGAGAGTTCTGCAGGACACCGCCACGCACAGCGCCTTTTGGACCGCAGGAAGGAATACCCCCCGTGGGACAAGTGGAATCTTTGCTGTGGAAGCATCTAGGCCCGCTGCTGCTGCTCCGGTGTTGGCCATTTCGTGTCAAGGATGCGGAGGTACCGATCATCATAGCTTTGAGTGCCCTGGAGCGGAGGTAATGTATGACCCCGCCTTCTCTAATGAAACCGTTAATTTTATCGCGAATCAAAATAGGGGTGCGCTTTATGGAAATGCTTATAATCCGGGTGCGAGAAATCACCCGAACTTCTCGTGGAATCAAAACGCACCGGGCCAACGATGGCAACCGGGGCAGCATCAATATGATGCCTCCGCCTCCGGAAGCCAGCCGCGGCCACCCCACCCGAATTATCCTCAAGGGCCCCCCGCCAAAAAAACCAATTCATTGGCTGAAATGTTTGAAAAATTTGTTGAAGTTTCCCAGACAAACATAACAAACCAAGGCGCTTCAATGCGTAAGCTCGAGGCACAGTTGGGCCAATTGGCTCAAATGGTCTCCGAGCGCACTCTTGGTACTCTCCCAAGCAACACCGAAAAAAATCCCCATGAACAAGGGAAAAGCCTTGGGGAGGAAAGGCTGGGGAATAACAACGAACTCGTGATTAGCTGTATGATCAACAATGTTGAAACTACTGCTTTATGTGATTCCGGGGCATCCAGCAACATCCTCACTCTGCAGGATGTCGCGAAGATGCAACTGCAAATAAACACCGAAGACCGGAAATCACTTATTTTAGCTAATGGTAATGTGGTTGATACTGATGGTGGTGTGAGGGAAGTTGAGATCGAGGTTAATGGCAAACATTTTACCACTGATTTTCAGGTCATGGGACCAAAAGAAAATGACTCCATTCCGATACTTGGTGTCCCATTTCTGAAGGCCAGTGGCGCATCCCTGGATTTTTCCAAAGGACACGTCACTTGGCCGGCTAATGATTTCACCCTCGATGATACATCCGTACACCCCTCTCTTGTTCGAAACGACGTTTCACTACGTAGTGCAGATCTCAAGGAAGATTTTGGAATCCAAGCTTTGAAGGCAACCCTTACGGATGAGAAAACCAAGGGAGGATTGACCGAGACGACCGATGAGAAGAATGACTTATCGACCACGAAGATGTTCGAGTGCACCAAAGACACGGTGAACGTGCCAATTCCCACCGATGCTATTGTTGAGCATGACATTTCTAATTCCATGCGGGAGAAATCCCTAGACAGTTATTCTTGTAATAATATTCATGACTGTACTAAGCGTTCTGTCGCTTGGGCTGATCCGATCGCCATCACGGTGCCGGAAATGACGCCATTGATCATAAAATCTGGGAAAACTGTGGAATCCACTCCTTGGAGGTCTTCATCGGTTGAGAAGCTGAAGGAGGCCAAACGCTTGCATGATAAGCGTTATTCTTCCTTCCAAGCGCTTGCGCACCATCTGAGCAAGGGGAAATCCCCTCCTCAAGATCCTATGAAAAGTTCTGCTTCTCCTTCGCTCTCCACCGAAAAGACTTACCACAAATCGGCATATAGCTGATTGCCGCTCTGCCTCGCTTTTCCTGCTTATTTTCCTAGTTGCTTTGGGACCTTATTTCACTTTCTAGTTCGTAGCTTTTATTTTGCTGCATAAACATTATATACAACTGCTAATACAGGTATTTGGTCCACCTTAAGGATGGTAAACAAAAAGGCTATTCGGGAGACAACCAAAGCTTGGACCTTTTGGTCCCCTTGTTTATGTTTTCTTTTATTTTATGTTTTCTCTCTTTTTTGTATTTTCTGTTGTTCGGCCTAATTCGCAGGTTCAGCTTATATTTTGTGCGAAGCAGCAACTCCCGCGAATCATCACGCAATCTTCTGGCATGCTCCCCTCTTTGGAGCATTGGTACTCTCTCTCGCTTCAGATTTCATTCCTTGGTCGAATGTCTATTTTTCTTGCTTATGTTTTCATTCAAGTCTGGGGGGAAGAGCCGCTTGTGCACTCCACGAGCACATTTAATTTCGCATGCCAGTAGTTTTCCTTTTTGCTTCATTGTGTTAGACTCCTGTTGCACACCACTGCACCCACTTGAGTGCGAGCTTAGCGGTTTGCGTGTCACGAGTTGAACCTGTATCTTTGTTCGATTTGGAAAATTTCTGTGCTAGTTTAGGATTGTGCGACGGAGTAAAATGTTGGCCTTGCTGTGTTTCTCGTCAACTGCTCTCGTTTTGTGTAGAAATTTGAGTAGATTTAATTTTTCTGTATGCTTATAGTTTATCTTTTTCTATCTGCGTAAATTCTTTTATTCTACTCAAAAGTTGGTGAATACGGTGTGAATCAAACGGTAGCGTAGGAATGTGTGTAGCCGCCACTAGACTCGTATTGCTTGAGTCGGGAGGGAGGATTATCTTTCTCGGTTGCTAAGAACTTGCCCCAAGCTATTCTTGAAGCATTGGTACTCGGTTAGTCTAGCGTGAGAGTGATGTAGGCCACCTTTTGGCCCGGTTGAGCTTTGTACCCATTCCTAGCATCGCCCTTGCTAGCCCCTTTGTGCCTACCCTTCTTTTGATTCAGCTCCACTATATTCGCCAAAGCCTCATAGCCAATCCTAGTCGCACACCCAATTCGAGCTTTAGTAGTTTACATTTTATGTTGGGTTGTGATATGGTGTTTTTATTTGTGATATGTGGTTGTGCCCAAAAGAAAAAATGTGCTGATTTTGTAAAAAGAAAAAGAAAATATTTAAAAGAGAAAAAGAAAACAAAGAAAAGAAAAGGTTTGATTGAAAATATTTATTTGAGAAGATTTGGATTTGGAGTAGGCGGTGCACACACCTATGTTGTACAAATCAAGTCTGGGGGTGTGGTGCACCTGGTTATATTGTGGTTTGCCGAGGGATTCTTTTAGGCTAGCTCATTTGGGTTAGGTGCATAGCCTTTCTTTTTATCATTGTTTATCTCACCGTAACCCAAGCCCCATTATTACCCGAAGTCCTACGGACTTGCGCTTGAGTTGACTAGTGCCGTGGAGAGAGTGCGAACGGGCAAGCTTATGGTTTCCGACATTGGTGGATTCCTTTAGGGGTAATCTTGAGCCCCGGTCTTCGGCAATGCTCACCTTAGTGGCCTGTCTACTTTCTCCCAGCGTAAGACCGGATGATTCACCGTGATTCTACTTTGGAGTAATAATAAATTTTTGTTACGCATTGTGAAAACTATAAAATATTTTGTATACTTAAGAATTTCCTCTACTTTATTTTTATGCACGCGAGCATGCGACTTCGCATGGTACTCCGTTCTGCAATTTCTTTCTTAGCTAGTTCATTCTCCCCGTCTGCTTAGGTTTTGTTTGCTCGGGGCGCGCAAACAGTTAAGTCTGGGGGTGTGATGAGTCCATATTTTATACCTATTTGCGGACTCATCTGGGCTTATTTTCTTGTCTTTGCACACCGTTTAGCGTCATTTGCACTCCTTTTGGTTCGCTACGGTTTTCCACGCCCTGTGCATCTTTTTAGCCCATTTTCTGTGCTTGTGTGCATTTACTTTCTTGCTATGTTTATTACTGTTTGCTGTGGCTGCCACGATCGATGTCCCGTGCAGTTTTCCTGTAGGTTTGGGGATCATGAGGGCATTCGGGATAGACGTTTCCCTATTTTTGGCAAAGGAGTCAGTGGTCGTGCGTTTTTACCCACGCACGACCATCGACCTCCTGGCGCACGATCACTGATCGTGCGCAGCCCGGTCTCATTTGTGAAAACTCTGTCTTGAACCTTCCGCACGATCACTTGCCATACCGCGCACCACCACTGCTCGTGCGCCGCCGATCGTGCGCAGTCATACCCATTTTGCAAAAGTCTGTCTGGCTATTTCCGCACGATCATCAGCATTGCCTCGCACAATCACTGATCGTGCGCAGCTGATCGTGCGCGACTACTGATTTTCTGATGCAGGTCTACAGGTTGCTCACGCACGGGCGCTGACCTTGGTCGCGCACGACCACTGGTCGTGCGCCAGTGGTCGTGCGCCCTATTTATTCTACAAGCTATAAATACGCTGTTCCGCGAATTAGGGCGAGAGCAATCGTTACGGAACCTTCACCAGTCCGCCGTTTTGCCCTCCAGCAGTTCCATTCACCTCCACCTTCATTCCTACCAACGGGAGGACCTTCTCCGGTGATTCCGAAGCATTCCGCATCCTCCGGTGATCCTCCCGGCCATTGAAGCATTCTTCTCCGAGCTTTCCACCAAGGAAGAAGACGAAGCATACCTAGAGAACGGAGCTACAGGCCCTCGAGGTGACAGCTCGGTGGTACCGGAAGCCCTCCTCGGACTGCGCTTGGAAGCGGATTGACAACCCGCACCTCCGGCCAACAACCGCGGTGGATCTTCAATCTCGTGGTTTTGCATTTTCTCTCTTTTCTTGTTGTATGGAATGTTTGTGCTTGTAATGAACATCAACTTCTAGCGTTATTTTGATTGGTTATGTTTCATCTTGCTTTAGAGATTTATTCTTTGATGCGCCTCGCTCCATCTCGCTCCACTCCACACGTTCGTTTCACTCAAGCTCGCTCTGCACTAATCACCTCCCTCGCTAGACTTCCGTCCACTCGCCAATCGAAGTACGGCATCGCGGCCGCTACATCCATCTTGCCTTGAGAAGCGGTGATTGCGACCCGCATAGTTTACATTAGTGTAATCAGTCGTAAGACCACCAACCAAAGCCCCTTTCTTTTTCTGTTTATTTCAATTAACTCTAATAACGATAGTTTTAGAGTCTAAATCGTTCGACGCCAATTGCATTCCTCAAGAGACCGACATCCGGGGATTCATTCCCAACTTTATTACTTGTGCGACCGGTACGCTTGCCGTATTTTACGCGCATCAAATACCACTTCATCCGGGAGTATGTGGAGCATGGGGAATAAATCTACAATATGTCCCAACTGATAGGCAGATTGCAGATATTTTCACAAAGCTGTTGGATGAGGCCAAGTTCTTGTTCTTCAAAACAGAACTTGGCATGCTCAATAAGGATGCCGAGAAATGAAGAAAAAGGTGATAACAAGTTCAAGTTCAGGTTGTACTTCAAAAATCAGAAAATTTCAAAGGATGGACTTCATTTCTCGAGTACAACACTTGTACTCAAGAACAACAGACTTACTTCTCGAGAATAGTAGACTTACTTCTCGAGAACAGCAGACTTACTTCTCGAGAACAACAATTACTTCTCGAGAATAATAATTCTACTCGATACCAAGGCAGATTCTACCCGAGTGCTGATAATTTTCTTCTCGAGAACAAACTATTCTCTCAAGAAATTAGGTGTTCAACTGGACTTCAAGTTCAAATTTTTCATATTGGCATCCAACAACTTTACCGCCTAATTCCAGGTATTTTATATGTTAGTTATATCATTTTTTTAATCAAAATTAAAGGTAAATATAAATAGACTTAAGTCTAAGAAATTTCATTCTCGATTTCAAAACCCTTTATCTTGAGAAAGCCGTTTCGTCTTCTCCATCTCCACCGTCTTCCGCAAGCCCGATTCTCCATTCGCCGGCTAGCCAAGATCACTTCCTCCACATCAATGGCACCGACATCCAAGATAGGGATTGGAAGTGAGCTTGTCATTTCTGGAATTGTAGAGATTTTCGAAGATTTCCAAAATCTTATTGTTCTTCTAGATTCTGCCAGCCTAACTTTTATTCTAAAGTAGACATGCAAGATTCTCCTTCCTGAAGTAGAGGAATTCTTTCAGAATGCCAAAGTCAGATGAAATGGCAAAATTCTTTAGTCAAAAGTCAGAGGAATCATGATCAAGCTCTCTAAGACTGTCATTTCTACTATGTAAGACCCCCTTTTTTTTTTCTTTTTCAACCACCGGGGTCTTAGGCCCAGAACCGCCGCTTTGCGGTGACACCTTCACGTCCTGAAGGGTCATCACCACAAGGCGCCGATTCTGCCGGCCAATTTCGATCACAGAAAGTAGCACAATTATTGAAGTAAGAGCAATGCAGTCCACAATAATAAAAATCACATAAATATAATAAGACTCCATGAAGGGAGTGTCCACAGAAACATCAGAGTACTATAAATACGGGCTTACGCCCGGTACATCAAGTCCTCACTACAAAATCTCTCATGCGGAAGCGAAAACAGAAGCTACTCAAGGTCGAGACTCACGGTCCCGGCTGTATGAACTCCAGAGCTAGACTGCCCCATCTCCAGGCGCACCGATCTCTGGGGCTGCTCCTCCATGCTGGGCTCCACGATCCCCTAAATGATGCGGTTCGAAAACCGTTAGTCATAAAGACTAAGCCCTATCATCCCCTACCCCTTCCCCCATGGCTCCTAGGTACCGAGCGGAGAGGAAGAAAGGGAAGGACATGAAGGTAGAGATTAAACATGAAACAGATGGCAGCGGAAACTAATCTAGCAAGGTGTATTCGGTGAGCAGTTAATATGATTGTTATAATAGGTCTAGCAGTAAGAAAAGCAATTATATGAATTTAAACCTTCGCTTATGCGAGAACACATAAGCAAAGGGATCTTTTGCAAGGCTCCCATCGTATAGAGTGTCCCATACCACTTATACGTTGGGGTGTCGGTTATCAAACAGCAATGGTTGTTATATATTGAAATTAACCTTTGATTTATAAACTTGCCCACACAAGCTTATAGACCAAGGGGTCGTTTTGCAGGTCCTAATGTATAAGCGTCCCATACCACTTATACTTTAGGTGTCAAGGTTTAATGAATCGATTATGCTATGACATGCTAGTGGATATGATGAAACATGCAAGTGCAACACACACACCCGACTCTGTGCACACAGACCTTTAGTTCCCCCTTTCGGAGCCGTTACCTCCCAGGATACCTCCGTAGTGGCAAACGGAAGCGGTGGGTTGGGCCTCGCCCACCTCAAAACCAGTAAAAGCACCACTGGTCTGACCTATCGTACGCCTCAACGCTTGGTGCACTAAGCGGACGCCTGCATACTCTTGCCGGCTGGCGCACCGGACTTCTGTTGGCGGAGTGCTAATCACCCTGCCGAGTCAACGATATCGGTGTCGGTGCAATCGAACTCCCCGATATCGAAAGACCCACCACCTTAACTTTTCCTATTTTATGCACATGCAAGTTTAATCGTAAACACACCAAAAACCGAGCCGAAGCTCCCCGGACCAAACGTCCGTCTCCAAACCAACCGAGCCGAAGCTCCCCGGACCATCCCGTCCGTCCCTTAACCAACCGAGCCGAAGCTCCCCGGACCCAAACATCCGTTTCCAAATCACCCGAGCCGAAGCTCTCATCAATCTTCCTGTGCCAACAGTGTTTGTGAAAAGTGCAAACCTAGTTACTAAGTTACTCTTGCTAGTTTATTATTACAGTTTACGTTAGCCCAGGACTGCCCCCGGTATACCCCGTGAAGGGCTCTTAAGGGGCACTAGGAACCAAGACGGTGCATTACGGCCCGAAGTTCCCTTTCGCAAGGCACTTATTGTTATTGGTTGTTTTCCCTTAGCCCGATTCCCTTCTCATATTACGATAGACTATCCTAGGGTGATTTTTAAACCTTCCACTCCTCGGGAAAAGCGATCTTTCGCCAAACCCGAGCACCTCTTAACTCTAACTATCACCACTACTCACTACTCTTTATATCTTCATCAGATCATGTTCTATTGCATTTCACAATTTACTAAATGCAGACCAACCTAGGCTACATGTCGAACCGGTTATGCAATGATCGATTGCTCATCCAAATGCCCTAAACTATTTACTGGAGACTTATCTTGATATAAATAACCTAAATCCAGAAAATGGAAATTTTCCTAATTTATTTGGCATTTAATTAAATTCCTCGAAAATCTCAAGGGCCACCGGTTTGAACATGAACTATCCTAATTATTCATGCAAGATGTCCAGCAAATTTATGATAATTAGTAGGCTATCTCAGAAGGCTAAATCCTAAGTATCATAATTTTCTATCATCAAAATAACCTGAAAAACTATTTGGAAATAATCTCTAATTTCTATAGTTTATGAATCAAGTACAGAAAATATTCTTCCAAAAATTCTAAATAATTTATGACATGAAGATTAAGGCCTAAAATTTGCACTGGCTAAGTTTCATAATTTTCCAGCAAGTGTTCTATCCATAATAATTTTTTAAACATAAAAGCCCTTTCTATCATTTGTGAATAAAGTACTAGATTTACTCAACATAAAATTCTATAAAAATTCAGGGATCAATGTTCTACTATTCAAGATCTAAATCCAGAATTTTAACTGATTATAATTAATGTAAAGCCTCCAAATAATTGAAACAACAAATTGGGCTAATAATTCTTTAACACATGAGGTATAATATATATTAATCATAAAATTCCAGAAAAATTACCATAAGTCTAATACATCCTAAAACTCCCTCCTCCCGAGTTTCATAATTTTTGGATTAGATTTAGTGCTTAAAATAATTATATTACATGTTTATCCTATTCCAAAATCTCAACTTTCGAGGTACCTAACTACCTCCAATTCCTTCACTATTTCGACCAGAGGGTTTTCATCATATCCTCCCCCTCTACTCCAAATTACAAGGGCATACAAGAGCTGTTGCTCCTATGTCCTTCACAAACCTCAAACTCCCACCCGTTGGAGTTGAGCCAATCTCTTAGGGTAAAATCCACCCTAAGCCACACCATGTTACCCAAGAGGGTAGACATAGACTCAACAAATCAGTGGCCGACAACTTCAGTCTCTCTTGAGGAGATTTTTCCACTCCATCTCCAATTGTACTTTTCCCCAAAGTACCCCTCACCAAGGCCTATCTAGGACTTGATAATTCCCTATTCAAAACTCGACCAATCGAGTTGAAATTTTGTACAGATCTTAATATTGATGCCAGGGACCACCACCCAAAATTTGGGGGAGTTTGGGCTTAATTTCATCTCCTAATTAATTTTATATTGTTTATTAAATTTTTACAAAAACTTTAGGCAAAAGTTCTCCAAAAATTCTCATTTTTGGACAGCCTCTCGATATACATATTATAGACCTCCAGTCCAAATTTCAAGTCATTTGGACATGTTATGAACCGTGGGCAACCATTTTAGTTTCTGGTTAACCTAGGTCTTGATCCCACCAAAATGAGTGCTGTGTTCGAACCACTCACCCAAATTGAATCAAATCAATTTTAAATTAAAGTAGACCCCGAGGGCTACAACTTTTGTGTCTGGTCATTTTTCCTAATTCGGCCTCTAAGTGCCTCATTTTGCAGCCTTAAAATATACTAAACCGAGTATATTTCTCCTTATAAAATTATTTACATAATTTATAAGTATAAATCGATTTACTGTTCATCTTCTACAGAACCCGAAACCAGAACCAGGAAGCCATTTTTCCTATAACGTTTCCGTGATCCGTTGCCGGCCGTCCGGTCACTTCCCTGGCCAGCCACCACCACCACCACCTCCGTTGAGGCGATGGCTAGCGGTCGGCGGTGGTTTGGCCGCCGGAGGTGGCGGTTTCCGGCGAACTCAAAATACCTTTTTCATGGGTTTTCCATGAAAACGAGAGATGGATCCGGCTCCGTTGAGCGCGAACCTCCTTTCTAAGAATCCTAAGATCTACCCATGAAAGAGAAGGAGTAGAGGAGGACCTTGTTCGCGGTTTGAAGGCGAGAAGAGCGTCGGGGTGCCATGGCGCGGTGGTGGCGTTTGCTGAACTTCTCCTACAGCAAGAACAAAGGTCTGTTCTGATTACTTGAGCGTGTAACCTTCTCCTCTTGTCCAGGTGGGCTTTTATAACTCAGGAAGTGGGAAGGTGAATGGGTAAAACCATTATGGCCATGAAGTTTCCCCCTTAACGTTTCGGTTACGGTGAAGGGATAAGAAACGGCGGAACTGAACAGGTGTGTACAGCTGGCGGTTTTCTATTGGACCACCTTTTCCTCATTTATTATAAAATTTCAGAAGGAAAACGGCCGGTAGTTACTCCTGGTGTAACTTCCCACACCAGCATTTAATACCACGCGTGTTGGAATAATTTCGGGCCCGAACCGTCGTTTCGGCCAATGTCACGGGCGTGACACATAGGTCACGGGCGTGACAGGCCCGAATAGCCAATCCTGGGTTCGACGATCGTCGAACTGAGATCGACGATCGTCGATAATGGTCACGGGCGTGACACCTTGGGTCACGGGCGTGACAGGCCGGAATGACAGATTTTGGGTCGACGATCGTCGAATTGAGATCGACGATCGTCGAAGGCTGGTCACGCCCTAGGTCACGGGCGTGACCTATAGGTCACGGGCATGACATGTCCGAATGGCAAATTTCGAGGTCGACGAGCGTCGAACTGAGCTCGACGGTCGCCGAAGGCTGGTCACGCCCTAGGTCACGGGCGTGACAGCTAAGTCACGGGCGTGACATGCCCGGGCTGCAAGGTCGACGATCGTCTCACGGCGATCGACGATCGTCGATGGGGTCACGCCCATAGTCACGGGCGTGACACCTTGGTCACGGGCGTGACATGCCCAGACAGCACGTTCGGCGATCGTCTCGTGGAGATCGACGATCGTCGAAGTAGTCACGCCCAGGTCACGGGCGTGACGGGTCGGTCACGGGCGTGACCAACCCGTGACCCGAAAAATTGATCGCTTTATTTTCACTTTTTGTGCTCCCTGGGGTTCTGACTCGACCAACCGACTCCTAGGGGTCTAGTCGGAAATGGGATGTTACATACTATACTTTGGCTACCAGTTGTTGGAGAAGATTACCTAACTCCAGAGGACTATGATAGGGCATACAAGTTCTGTGGTATTGCTGCTGATGTAGTCATAATTCGATGACCTGACCTCAACCCAGAGATCAAACTTCTCGTTGACATTCTTGGGAAAGTACTTCTTTGCAAGACTGCTCTTATAAGTTTCATCTCTGCAGACTTCTTTGACATGATTAAAGCAATGATATCTAGGAAGAAATTCCAATATGGAATGATGATTCTGGAGAAGATAAGGGAAAGCATCAAGGCTCCCAACTATGTCAGGATTATTTCTCTTATCCTCCATGAGTTCAAACCAGAAGTCTTTTACTTATCCAAGGGCACCACACTTCATCACATGAAGAAAGTATATGTTTCTTCCATTCAAAGATGGGAACTGCAACTGAAGAATCCAGTCCAAGTTGCCATGGCTCATGACCACCTAGACTCTGTGGACAGGACCCCATCTCCTCCTTCTCATCAGATAACTGACTTAGTTATTGAGGGGGAGCCTGCTCCATCTATCCCAACTCAGCAACCTTCAGCTCAAGCACCAATCCACACAGAAATTCCAGCACAAGTTTCTTCACCTACTTCCAGTCATCCATTCCAAGAAGACATTCCATCTACATCTGCTTCTACCTCTTCCTCTCTGCTGCATACAGATGTTACAGATTTGACTGCTGCTGAAAATTTTCCAGATTCAAAAAACTTGCAAGATGCTTAGATTCAAGAACAACCCTTATCCACAGATGAAGATATTACCAGGATGATAGAGGAAATGTCCTCTAAAGAACCTCTCTTCTCTATTCCTGATGATCACCCCTCTTCTCCAGCAAAGTCTCCTTCCCCTCAGCAAGAAAAGTCTCTTGTTAATGAACTAGAGAAATTCCCTGAAAATCTACATGATGATGAAGTTGTTTCAATTCATGATTCAGAAGATGACACACCTATAGAAGATGCTGAACCAAGACTTCCAAGTCTTAACTTCTCTATTCCCTCCTTGCTGACCATAGATGCTAAAGATGAGGATAACACTGTACACAAGAAACTTCCATCTACCTCAACAGTTATAAATGAAGAGATTCCTCCATGGACATCCCCAGCTCTGCCTCCACCTTCTACTCAGCCTACAACACTTCCTGAAGGTAATATTTTAAGTAAAATTGAAGATATGCTTTTTGCCTAGAGAAAAATACTTTGATGATTCTCTAAAAGTGGTAACTGAAAAAATGACTGCATTGGAAAAAGAAATGAGTCGTGGATTTGCTGAAATCCAGCATAACACTGATGAACTTAAAAGGCTCTTCCAAATTGGAGGAAAAGCTTTAGATCATACCATAACAAGCATTGGTAATATGATGGAACAATCAGTTACCCTTGCTAATAATCAGATTCAACTTGAGAAGAATGCCCAAGAAAGGAATTTCAAGACCTGTGAAGAAGTTGGAAAATTTAAAGAAGATGTAATCAGAACCCTCTCTCTAGAAGTCAGAAGGGCGAGGATAAGGTGAAAGAACAATTGGAAAAATAAGGTCAATCTATGAAAAGTCAGTCGGAAGATAAACTAAAACAGATCCAGACATCTGTGCTAAAGGAAGTCAAGAGTACAAAGCTATATACATTTGACACAACAGTTTGGATGCATAATCAACTATTTCCTGAGATGGAAATAGATCCTATTGCACCCCCTCATGCATATTTAGATGTTAACAGGCCAACCTTCTCTCCTCCTCCATAATATTTTGAAGGACCACCTCTAACATATTTTGAAGGACCACCTCTAGACTACTTTGAAGGACCACCTCCTGATATATATGAATAAGTTTGGGAATCAGATCAAACAGGTATGCCTCATCATCGTCTAGAAGTTCAGAAAGCAAAAAGAAGGAAATATGGGGATGGAGCCTCAGCTAGTAGATTAAATCCACATCCAGAAGTTGAAAGGAAAAGATCTCAAGAGTTTACTGAAGTGTGGAGTCCAACCTCCAAATCCCTTATTCTTGAAACTCTCAAGCTGGTTCTTGATTTTAATGAATCCACAAGCCTTCATTACAGCTCAGATGAATGAGGATTATATGAAAATTCTCTTACAAAAAGAAGGATATATGACAGAGTTTATGGAAGAAATAATCCCAAGGCTCCACCTAGACCTCCAAAATATTTCCCCAAGCCATTCAACTACCAAAAGAGATAATAGGAAAAGCTTGAATGACAGCAAACTCAACAGGATCAGTGAAAGATGAAGATGAGTTGAAAGTTTTTTGTTTTGAAATTATGGAATTTAATTTTTTATTGGACAAATTTCTATTTATATGAATTTTTGATTTTGATGATTTGACTTTTCTCCATAGTAGCTTTTATTCAACATATCATGACTATTAGTTTCTTTATTTGTTTTTTTCTCTCTTGATGTAATTCACCTTAGTGTAGAGGGTTCTGACTTCTACAAATAGGGAGAGATTTTTGGGTATTGCATCCATAATAGCCCAAATTTGTATAAAGTCACCATTAAACTAAGATGAATTAAGTTTGTATTTGATGCTCTTTTTAATTGAGTGTTTGCAGGACTTATTTGTCAAATTATAGATAAATGTGAGTCTACAATGAGTCTCCAAACACAGGACCATACAATGTAATCCCTCATTGTGTGATCCATGGTGTTGACTCATGTGTAGCCTCTCTATTGGGATACACTTCCTTTTCAAGCACTAAGGGCATGGGTGGAAAGTTGGATACTGTTTGTATTCTTAAAGAAATTAGTTTTCAGACTCTCAAAGAAACTAGTGTTTTTCTCGAGTACTAAGTTTTATACTCGAGAAGGACTAGAGCAAGTTCTCGTGTGAGACTTATCATGAATTCAAGTGGCAGAGGTAGTTCTCTAGAAAGCTTCTTGCTGTTCTCAAGAAGGGCTTATGTACTCGAGTACTTCATGATACTTCTTCTCGAGTTACTTCTCTTCTAGACAAAATTTATCCAAGTCTTTTTCTCGAGAAGACCTTGATTAGTTCTCGAGATGGCTATGCTTTATTCTCGAGTAATGTTTGCTGAACTCGGGTAGAAGCCTTCTTGTTCTCGAGTACCAGTTTTTCTTCTCGAGAACAACATTTGTTTTTCTCGAGTACTTTCCTTCATTCTCGAGACTGCTGTTTTCCACCTCCACATTTTTACTAAGTCCTTTTCTCGAGTTCACCATAATTGTTCTCGAGAACAATATTCCTTTTTCTCGAGTATAACCTTTCTTCTCGAGAAATGCTATAATGTTTTAAGAAAATCATCTAAGTCGTCCTTCTCGAGATCTCCATTATATTTCTCGAGATCACAAGTCTTTCTTCTCGAGTAAAATTCTTCCTTTCGAGAAATGTAATATTTTTTCTAAAAATTTCTTAAGTCCAAACTGTCTGGATTTTCAAATATAATTTAACGTGATTGGTACACATGGCTATCATTAATTATAATTATGACCGTTAGGGATATCCTATAAAAGGTCTTGTCATTTCCGACCAATCCTAAGAAGCCGTAAAAATATATTCTATGTTTTTGAATCCTTAATTTCTCTTTCTAAAATCGGAAGCCGCCGCTCATCTTCTTCATTGCTAAGAAAGCTTTCGATCCAGAACGATTCAGAGCAGTTGACTTACAGATCAAGATCTTCTATAATCGACAAATCCTCTTCTTTATCTTATGAGTCCAGAAATTTCAGATCAGAGATCTAGCTGATTCTTCTTCAATCATTTCTGATAAAGTAGCAAATTTCAAGAAAGAAGAAAGGCAGAAGTTTTCATATCTGAGAGATATAATGTTTGTATTTCTTATTTCAATTTATTCTTGTAGGAGAATCTTCTCCGAGTGTAGGAGCTTTGCTCTCCGAGTTGTTGTAGGAAGTTTTTATTTTTCGAGTGTAGATCCTGTTTTTGGATTGAGTTGTAGCAACGTTGTTCCGAGTTGTAGGATTATTTTAATCCAAGATTAGTGGAGTAGCCGAGTCTAGTGAATTGCTAGATCGGTGAGTGGAAAGTTGATGTACCTAAGGTTGGGGAACCACTATAACTCTTGGTGTCGTATGTGAATGCTTGGTAAATTTTGTGTGCTTAGCTCGCTTAATTTTTTATTCCGCAAAAAGATGCACAACTCACCTATTCACCCCCTCTAGGTGATTTAGGTAGACAACTTAAACATTTTCAATCCTACAAGAGGTTTGTGGGTGGGTGTGTCTTGATTGGACACAAGAGAAATTTCTCTATGACAATCTACCTTGACTGAGATAGGCCTTGTCCAACTTTGACTCCAAGGATATATTCCCTGAGTCTATCTTTTCTTGAACTGAGATATACTCAGTCCTAACTCCTTCTTCACAGTACCAGGGATTTTCTTGCTGGAACTGTGAAGTTACTGCAGCAAAGCTAGCTGCTAAATGAGCTGAAGGAATCTCAGCTCAATGCTTCATAGCAATAAGGATGAAGAGACTTGTGCTAGAAGCAACTTGCAGATAACAGATCTGCTTCTACTTTATTTCCTCCTGGGCTGAGGTGATTAAGCCCTGACATTTTGTTCACATCCTACAGTAGATATTCTTCAGTGATGTGTTATTGGATCTGTGAAGAATCCTTCTGGTGCAGATGGAAAATAACACCAGCTGAATTTCTTTTCTTCTTTAGAGACTTTCTCGGTTCTTGCTGTAGTCGAAGATCAAGACAAACCGCTAACATGTTAGGCCTTTAGACCTCCAGGCTTTTTGCTCTGTGTTCTTCTCTTCACAGCAATAATGGCGATGAAGAAGAAGTCCGCTGCTATCTTTTAAAATGATAATGCCCTAAAAGTTATCTTGTGTCTTGGCCTATCTCATCCTTTTGTAGTTTGCTGATCAACAGCTCTTAGAGATCAGTGGGCCCTTCCCTCAACTTCTAGTTATGCCTTGCTTTAATGAAAGAAGATGTACAGTAGCTTCTCGGTAGAGTTTTTTGTGTTTTGTAGCTTCTCCGTACTTGATTTGAACTTAGTTAACATTGTCAATTTTGCTGACATCATCACCTATAGACTTAGACAAAATCGAGCATCAGTAGAATAGGCGTTGAGTGAATGAGCTTTACTCAACGCCAAAACACTTAGATAGAATACTGTCTATCTAGGCATTGACAACATTGAGTGAGCAAGCTCCACTCAACACTTTTAGCCTTAACCAATTCTGCAGCCTTTTCTACCTATCTAGCGTTGAGAGCGTTGAGTGAGCAGACCTCTCACAATGCCTTGTGACTTAGCCTATTCATTCTGTAAATTAGGTGTTGAGAGCATTGAGTGAGCATACTTAACTCAACGCTTTTTGCCAAAGCCAATTTTCTATGTCTGCAGCATCTTAGGCACTGAGAGCATTGAGTTAGCATGCCTCACTCAACTCTGAACTCAGTTCGACTAATTCTAAACTCAGTTCGACTAACTCATATTCTCAAACTCTGAGCTTAGTTAGACGAACGATGAGCTTAGCTTGACAAACTCTGAACTCAGTTCGACAAATTCTGAGCTCAGTTCGATGAACCCTGAACTCAATTCGACTCACAGCTTTTTGCTATGCGGCGTTGAGTGTGTCTTCAACACTCAATGCCAAACTACTTAGCCATATATCTGCCTTTATCTATATGGCGTTGAGTGAGTTGACTTCACTCAATGCCTGTGGACTTAGCTACTTTACTGCTCATTTCAACGTAGGCTTTTACTGCTTTATCTTGTCTCACAACTTTTTGATATATGGTGTTGAGTGAGTTTACTTCACTCAACTCCTGTAGACTTAGCCACTTTCTCAGCTTGTCACTGCTTTGGCTTTGACTGTATAGGCTTCACTCAGCGCTATAAGTCATCTGACATTGAGTGAGTCACCTTTACTCAATGCATGTCAACTTAGACAGATTTCTGTCAGTCCACCACTTAGCTAAGTGTTTTACCAGACTTAGCCATTTAGGCTACCTGTTTCATCATTGTTACTAGGAGAACCTACAATCATTAAAACTGAGCACAAGTTAGATCACCACATATGTATACATTGTTCACTAGGCCTTCTTCAAATCTAGGATATTGGGATCAATGGACCCAACAATCTCCCTCTATTTGAAGAAGTCAAAACCTAGGACAATGTATACACTAACATACTTATGCTACATATACAAAAGATACTATCACAACATACATCAGATGAATCATAATCATAGTAAATGATAAATCAGATGAATCATGATAACAATAAATAATAAGTAAAACAAATCATAATTATAGCAACTAATGTTCTATTTAACATATATTGAATTAATGTTTGTGCAATAAACAAAATGTCACATCTCTTAGCCCTATAAGTAGAACCTGAAACTTTTCAAGTTTTAGGTTCCCTTATCACAATCCCACTGGCCTTGGATTTCTTAGCAGGTTTGTTTTCTGGCCCACCTATCTTCTTTCCCTTTCTGTCTGCATCATCAGTAGCCTTAGCTTTAGTTGCTTTATCCTTTTCAGCTTCATCTTTTTCTTTCAACCTCTGAAAGTTGCCATGAGGCTTGGGAAAGTACTTAAAAGGTTCAATAGCATCAGGAGCAAGAAGGGTTGGATTTCTGTTTCTCTAGTAGATTCTTCTTTCTATGACCCTCTTCTCCATCTTGTCCCATTCCATTTTATTGAACCATTTTCCTCTATCTGATCTTTTATTCTTGACCTAGTCCCAAGAAAGTAGAATAATAGATCTGGATTCTGGGCTCCATTGCTTAAAGTCTGGCCTTTTCTCCATTTCTTCTCTGTATTTCCTCTTCCTCAGCCTGAATTCCTCTTCACTTTTAGTTGCAGTCATTTCTTTTGTCTATAGTGTACGGTTTATAGTGGGGCTGCAGGAAGGAGTTTCAGCAGTAGTTGACTGCACTCCCCACTTACTTGTAGCACTTTCACTTTCCTCTATATATAAACCATACTCCTGATTATCTTTGAAAGTGAGGGTAAGATCTATCTCAACTCTAGAGGGGGGGTGAATAGAGTATTTTAAAATAGTTTTTCACAGTTGAAATAAACAGCACATATAAATTTCAATTTATGATATAGTGTAGAGTGCTAGTAAGAAGTTAAAAATTAATCACACAGGATGAGTTAAAAACTAATCACACAGTAAAAAGCACAACACACATCAAACTAATCACACAAACAAACCAGAAGACACAAGGAAATATAGTGGTTCCCCAAAAACCTGGGTACATCCACTCTTCTACCACCCTTGGTAGGAATCCACTCAGGATGAGTTGATCAGGTGTCCTGACACCAATGAGCTTTTGATAAGGTGCTCAAAAACCAAAAACTGGATTTTTTTGATAAGGTGTCTTGCCACCACTGAGTTTTGACAAGGCTCTCAGAACTAGACAGAACTTTTGAAGGGAGTTCAAGAACCCTTTTACAGCAGGAAAAGAAAAATAAGAGTGAAGGGTGTTTTCTCTGTTCTCAATCAAATGAGAGAAGCACAAGTGGATTGATGATGTCAAAGCTCCCCCTGAGATGTAGAAAGGTTCAGGAAAAGAAGCTTTGCTCTAGGGTGATAGGTCTTCAGAACTTTGATCTCCAGCAAAGGATGGTTTCAGCAAGAAGGCTGAGAAATGAGGTGTATGGAGTTCTGAGATGAGATTGTGAACACTTTTCAGTCAGCAAGAAGATTTTTGAAGTCACAGTTCTTCTGTTGTTCTTCTGCTATCAGTATTCTCTATTCTGTATGTTCACTTTCTTTCTTGTCAATCTATTAAATTTTTTCTTGTGTATTCTGTATATCTTAAAAACACAGAAGAGAGGAATAGAAATTTTCTGAAGTTTCCTTGTCCAAATTAGCCATTGGGCGTCATAAATGTCTTCCAAAAAGAGTCTTGTCTTCTAGAGGAAAGTCCAGCAAACATTCTCTGAATAATTCCTTGAAACTTGCTCCAGAATAAAGACAAACGGCTGGGAGATCTTCTGACATAAATGCTGATAATATTCAAAAACATTCCAAAGAACAGCAGCATTTGAATTCCTGAAGGCGTCGATCTCTCTAAAGAAAACATCGATCTGAGCTCTACGAGCGTCGAACTGAGCTCAGAGATGAACAGAGACAAGCAGACAGAAAACGTCGATCTGAGCTCGAAGATCGTCGAACCGAGCTCAGCGACTTGGGAAATAACTTGAAGGAGGGATCGTCGAACTGAGCTAGAAGATAGTAGAGGGGAGTTCGACGACTCAGCAGAAGCTAGCCAAAAGCAGATAGTCGATCTGAGCTCGAAGATCGTCGACCGGAGTTCGACGTTTTATTAAAGATGAGCTCAGAGAGCATCGAATGGAGTTCGACGATTCGTCGACCTGAGCTCGACGTAAATTGCCTTAGACTGAACTCTTTAACCTTGATCTTGGAATGGTCCTAGGGGCAGCTCCAAACCTAAGTTCTAAGCCCTAGACTCATTCTAATGTTGACCTTTTCAACTATACAACTAGGTCAACTGGGATTCCTAAGACAAGCATAGTGATCCTTACCCAAATTAGTAATAGGGTGTTCCAACAATCTCCCCCTATTTGGGTTAGGATTACTATTTACAGACAATCATAGGGAATGAAAAGCATACAACAATATAGAAGCTAATACAAAATTGCAGAGCAAAGCAGATCACAGATAAATAGCAGCAGATATCCAAAGGTGGATGAAATGTTTAGCTTACACAGTTCACTTCCTTTCAGTTCCCTTTTTAAATAAAATTTCTCTATTAGGATTCTGACTTTCTTTCTTTGACCTTCTGTCATCCTCTGCACCTAGAGAAGTTTGAGATTTAGGTCTTGGAACAACAGCCTCAGGGTGCAGCTTCATATAGTCTTCTGGATTGAAGAATTTCCTTGATGCATATCTTTCTAGTTCTTTCTTTCTCTGCTCTGATAAAGTAGTTATGTTTGAAGTATCCTTTCCTTGTTCTCTGGCCCTTTTTATTTGATCAAGGGCAGCCAATTCTTTCATTCTGGCTGTCCAGGACACAGGGTTGTTCTCAGGATCTTCAAATGGAATAGGAGGTTCATATCTGTTGATGATTTCAGACTCAGTAGAAGGAGTCCTGGAGACAATTGTGTCTTTCAGCTTGTAAGGAAAAGGACCTGAAGAAGGGTCAGAGTGACCTTGCCCTTCCATTGAATGAAGTCTATGGCCTCTCTGGCTTCCTCTAAATTGATCTCTTCTGGATTGATAGCCCCTTTGATGCTGTCCCCTTTGATAGGATCTTTGATAATACTGGGAAGAACTATGTCTGGAAACAGGATCTAGAGGGGCTGAGCCTGAGCCAGAATCTGGAGGAGGAGGAGGAGGAGGAGGCTGATATTGAGAGGATCCTTTTTCATATTTGTCAAGCTTCCTTTTCTTCTTCATGGCTTTCAGTTGGTTCTTGGAGAACTGCATCCATGGCTCAGAGATGGGGCAGTCATGCAGGATGTAATATGGAATATCATTGGAGTCTTTGGCTTTGGCAGGAGGGACTGACATCATTGCTTTACTTCTAGCTTTTCTCTTCTTGGCAATAGTGCTAGCAGAATCATCAGAATCAGTCCTGTACTGATCACTCTCAGAGCTTTTAGGTTGATCATACAGATCATCAATTCTTCTGATAAGCTCTTCTTGAGCTTTAAGCTTTTCAGAAACATCAGGAGCAAGAGGAGAGAGAGTAGCAGCAGACACTAGAGCAGGAGCAGCAAGAGAGGGATCTACTAGGTGTGAGGCAAGCTCTTCATCAGCAGTCTCAACAGCAATTTCATCAGCATCAGTTGCTGGAATCATCTCTATGTTAGCAGTAGCAGCAGCAGCAATTTCAACAAAAAGAGGCACAGTGGCCTTAGTAGCAGCATCAGAGATATCCACAGCCTTCCAGGACTTGATGTAGGAATCAATATGGCTGGGATCACAGATAGATACAGGCACAATGGCCTTAGACAAATCTTCAGTAGGAGTTGCAGGCAGACAGCTGAAATGGACTGTATCAAATATAGATAGCAGCCTCTGCAGATTCAGTGCAAAAGCACATCCAAGAGCTGGAGCTGACATATGATCAGCAGCTGGCACAACCACTTCTTCATAAGGCATCTCCCCCTGCCTTGGTTTAGAGAGAGGTGAATCAAGGCACCCAGAAGTAGGGATAGCCTGGGAGGAGGAAAGGAAGGCAAGCTTGGTAGACAGCTCCTGGACTTGCTTCAGGAGTGGAGCCAGGGAAGACTCCAGTAGAGATGTCAGCTTGGGAGCTAGCAACTCATACAGCCTGTCTGCCAAACTAGGAAGATCTACATGCTCAAGTGGGGCTTGAACAGAGGTAGGAGCAAAGGTGGATGGAGGGATGGTGGCTGAAACTAAAAATGTAGAGGAAGGTGGAGATAGAATGGTTGGTTCAGAAGATGGAATAATGGAGATAGAGGAGGTTGAGGTAGAGATAGGGGAAGTAAGAGAGGGTGTGAAGGAGGGTTGAGAGAGAATGTCATGGAGCATTTGTTGAAAGGACGAGGTTGAGGGTGGCTCAGGAGGAGTAGAGGGTGAATCATCCATGAAGGAATCATCTGTAAGTGAGAAGGATGGTAGGGTGAAGGTTGAATAGGAAAAGAGAGGATGGAATTCCTCTGAGGAGGATAGAGGAGGGGATGACATAGGTGAGGAAATGGTAATTGGGGATGAGATGATTATGGTGGAGACTGGTGGTGAGGAGGTGATGACTTGGGTGGATATGGCTGGAGGAGGGGAAGAAGCAGGCAGCTCTTCTGCTGGAGGAGTGACTGAAATAGTCCTTGTGCCTGAATGAAGTGTTGCAGCAGCCCTGGAGGGGTTTATGATCTGCCTGTCCCATTTACTGAAGAGGGCACAGGAAAGCTTCTTGGATGCATTGATGAACATGCCAGAGGAGGTTAAAAGGTTAGGGCACCTGTTGTGCAGATAGACCCCTAAGATTCTCCCATAACTAACTGCAGTCTTATTGATCTTCTTCTTGATCAGAGTGAAGAAGATGGAGCCCCAATCAAGGTGTTTATTATCTAATAAAGCTCCCATCAGGCAGAACTGATATCTGGAAATGGTGTCATGAGCGGAGTGCTTGGCCAACAGCACCTTCCCAACTACATCAACCAGGAATTGAAATTCTATAGCCAGATTTTTCTTCAATAGCTTATGAGGGTTGACTGCATTGTGACCCATCCTATCCAGCATGGTGTCAAACTCCTCTCCAGACAGTTCAATGGAGTCTTCTCCAGTACTGAGTTGAAAAACTTCTGTGAAAAGGGCCGGGGATAGAAGTACCTGAGTCCCCTTAATGGTGCCGACAACAGAATTCTCAGTCTCGTCTGTTGCGGTATAACACCACTCTTTAATTTCTTCTGAGGCGATTTTCATCCTTGTAGTCATTATTGGAGTCAGCTGTTGTTCTCTGAATAAGTTTTGGATGTCCTTGAAGCGCTGGTCGCTTCCATCGAAGGAGTTTATGTCGATGTCAAAGCCTGTGTCGAACTTCATCTTAGCAATATCAGCACTGGATTCAGCCATATTCACCTGCAACAGAAAACCAAAAACGACCAAGCGTAGAGAATTTGGAGGGAAAAGAAGAAAAGTTGTAGAGTATGAAAGCGCAAAAGGAGAACGACGGCTGAAAGAAAGATTTTATATTAGGGTTCGACGCGAAAAAGGAAAATCATGGAGCTCAGTTCGAAGAAGCGTCGAACTTAGCTCGACGATTTGGGCTACAGAGGGAAATGAAGAGACGCCAATAGCGTCGAACTCCGTTCGACGTTATTGAGAGCGTCGAGCTCCGCTCGACGACCAAGGATCAGACAGAGGGAAAGCCTAGATTCAACGGCGGCGCTGAACTCAGATCGACGCCTCAAGAACCGTCGATCTCCGTTCGACGTTTTCTGGGAAAACGTCGAGCTCAGTTCAGAGATAGAACTTATTCTACAGACACAAAAAGAGAGGAAATTTTTTTTTTTAGCCTAGTCTTGGTCTGTTTTAGCTTTACAGAATCTTGTAATTTAATTTAGGCTTCCTCCATCTAACATGCCTAACTGATTGAGGAAGAAGGTGTGTTTCTTTTCATCCAAAGGCTTGGTGAAAATATCTCCCCTTTGCAAATCAGTAGGAATATATTGAAGTTCAATTTTATTTTTCTCTACATTATCTCTTAGAAAGTGATGCCTAATTTCTATGTGTTTTGTCCTACTATGGAGGACTGGATTTTGTGCTATAGAGATAACACTAGTATTGTTACAGAAAATTTTTGACTTCTCTAAGTTGTAGCCATAGTCTAGAAGCTGATTCTGTATCCACAATATTTGTGAACAACAACTGCCTGCAGCCATATACTCAGCTTCAGCAGTTGAAGTTGACACAGATGTTTGTTTCTTACAAAACCAAGAGACAAGTCTATCACCAAGGAACTGACAAGTTCCACTGGTGCTTTTCCTGTCTATTCTACATCCAGCATAATCAGCATCTGAAAATCCAGTTAAATCAAATGCTGAATCTTTTGGATACCAGAGACCTAGATTTGGACAACTTTTAACATACCTAAGAATTCTCTTAACTAAGATTAAATGTGACTCTCTAAGGCTAACTTGGAATCTAGCACAAATACATGTGGCAAACATTATATCAGGCCTACTAGCTGTAAGGTACAATAAAGAGCCAATTATTGCTCTATATGTTGTCTGATCAACAGGTTTCCCATGTTCATCAGCATCTATTACAGCATTTGAGGGCATGGGTGTTTTCATACATGATGCATCAGACATACCAAATTTCTTAACCAATTCTTTTGCATATTTGGTTTGAGAAATAAATATGCCTTCAGCATGTTGCTTGACTTGTAGTCCTAAGAAGAAGGACAGCTCACCCATGCTACTCATTTCAAATTTAGAGTGCATAAGCTTGGAAAACTTTTTGCACAATTTTGAATCAGTAGAACCAAAAATAATGTCATCTACATAAATTTGCACTAGTAGGGTATGAGACTTATGGGTTCTAATAAAAAGAGTTTGGTCTACTCTCCCCCTAACAAAATCATTTTCCAGAAGAAAGCATGCTAGGGTCTCATACCATGCTCTAGGGGCTTGCTTGAGACCATATAATGCTTTATGCAATTTGTAAACATAATCAGGGTGAGTTAGAGAGATAAAACCTGGAGGTTGTCTAACATAGACTTCCTCTTTGATGTCCCCATTGAGAAATGCACTTTTTACATCCATTTGATACACTTTGAAACCTTTGTGAGCAGCATAGGCTAGGAATATCCTGATGGCTTCCAACCTTGCAACTGGTGCAAATGTCTGATCATAGTCTATTCCTTCTTGTTGAGAGTACCCTTGAGCAACTAGCCTTGCCTTGTTTCTGACTATAACTCCTTGATCATCCAGCTTGTTCCTGAATACCCACTTTGTTCCAACAATGGGATGATCCTTTGGCTTAGGCACTAGTTCCCAAACCTTGTTCCTTTCAAATTGATGCAACTCCTCTTGCATTGCAATGATCCAGTGTGGATCTTGCTCTGCATCTTGTATGGATTGAGGCTCAATTTGAGATAGGAAGCAAGTGTGCATCAGGTTCTGGTTGACCTGATTTCTAGTTTGCACACCAGCTGAGATTTCTCCAATTACTTGGGTGATTGGATGATCTCTTGTTGTTACTAAGTCAACAGGGAGTGTTGATTGTTCACCAGCCTGTGTTGTTGTCTCCTCTAGTGGAGCAGCAACTGGCTCTTCAGGATGATTTTCTTCAAGATGTTGAACTTCTTCTTCATCATCACTGCTCTCATTCTTTTTAGCAACTTGCAATTTGTTCAAGTCTTCAGCTAGAGAATGTACCTGCAAAGGTTCTATGGTAGAAGCATTTTTCTCCTTGAAAGACATGTTAGCTTCATCAAAGATAATATGAACAGATTCTTCAATTTTACAGGAAGATTTATTATAAACCCTATAGGCCTTACTGATCATGGAGTATCCCAGAAACACTCCTTCATCAGCTTTAGCTTGGAATTTTGCTAGATATTTCTTGTCATTATTATGAATAAAACAAGTGCAGCCAAAAACTTTAAAATAGCCTATTTTAGGTTTCTTCCCTTTGAGCAATTCATAGGGAGTCTTGCCCTTCAGCTTGTGTATCAGGCTTCTATTCAAAACATAGTTGGAGGTGTTCACTGTCTCAGCCCAAAAGGACAGAGGTAGGTGAGCATCTGTCAATAATGTAGTTGCAGATTCAATGAGTGTTCTATTTTTCCTTTCTGCTACCCCATTCTGTTGAGGAGTTCTAGGAGCTGAGAAAGTGTGCCTGATCCCTTCACTTTGACAGAACTCTTGCATGAGAAGAGAATCAAACTCTGTCTCATGATCACTTCTGATCAGGGCAATGTGAGTGTTGAACTCAATCTGAATGCATTTGAGAAAATCTGTCAAACACTTGAAGTTATCAGACTTCTTCTTCAGAAAGAATACCCAAGTGAATCTTGAGAAGTCGTCTACAATCACTAAAGTTATTGGTACCCTAGTTTGATTTGAGTTCAGTCCTCTCCTTTGTGCTCCTTGACCCAAGAAATATCTATGGTCAATGGTTAGGAGTCTAGCTGTAGAGTCCTCGCTTTTCCAAATTGAGAATTTGGTTAAGTAGTTTTTTTCGTTCGACCATAGTCGAACGCCGTTCGACTATCGTCTATCGACTGATCGACGATCGTCTATCAGTTGGTCGACTCTTTGGTCTGCGCTGATAGTTCGACTATCTGTTGATAGGTCGACTATCTGTTCTGCGCTGATAGTTCGACTATCTGTTGATAGGTCGACTATCTGTTCTGCGCTGATAGTTCGACTATCTGTTGATAGGTCGACTATCTGTTCTGCGCTGATAGTTCGACTATCTGTTGATAGGTCGACTATCTGTTCTGCGCTGATAGTTCGACTATCTATTGATAGGTCAACTATCTGTTCTGCGCTGATAGGTCGACTATCTGTTGATAGATCGACTATCTGTTCTGCGCTGATAGGTCGACTATCTGTTGATAGATTGACTATCTGTTCTGCGTTGATAGGTCGACTATCTGTTGATAGGTCGACTATCTGTTTTCTGAGATAGGTCGACTATCTCTGTGCGCTTGATAGTTCGACTATCTGTCCTGATAGATCGACTATCTGGTAGTTCGACTATCTGTTCTGATAGGTCGACTATCTCCCGGGGTAGTTCGACTATCTTCTTCGATAGGTCGACTATCTGGATCGTTCGACTATCTGCCCGATAGATCGACGATCTCCGTGCGTCGGTCGACGATCTCCGAAGGTCGTTCGACGCTTTCTGCCTGCCTTTGTATTTTGTGTTTATTTATTATATTTAATTAATTTAATACATTTATTGGCATATTATTTCAAGCTGTATGATAAAGTTTCCAGGCATTATTTGCTTCATTCTGTTTGCCTGAGTTCAAATCTTTTAAGATAAAGTTGTTTGTCTTATTAGCTGTCATTATAATTTACTTTATCTGCTGACAGCCCTTTATAGCCGTTGGACTGAAAAGTCTTCTTCTTTGCTATAAAGAGATTATTTCTGATGTGACTTTATTTGGTCCTTCTGTTTATTTGATTTAAGCCTGCAGCTTCTTAGAAAGAGGTTTATTCCTTTTTATAGAATGTTTTGCTGCAGAGATATTTCTGTCTTCTTTGATATTTACAGCCCAGGTCTCAAGGCTCACAAGAAGACAAATAATTCAAATGGAAGAGAGCAGTTGCTTGATGATGATTATAAAAAGAACCCTTTGCTGAAGGATTCAAGCTAGTCAACAGAAGCTAATAGCCAACCTGTGTTCATTCAAGCTTTCAAGCGTTCAAGCTTCCTGCTCTCAGCAAACTCCATCTAACTGAGATGTGTTAAGATCTTCATCTCTTCTTCACCTGAGTTCTCCTGCTTTCAGGAAGTTCAAACTCAGAGATTCTTTGAAGAAGAAGAAGAAGAAGAATAGCTGCTTGAAGAGATTTTTTTTTGTCATTTATTTTCTTCCTGTAGCTTTTCCTTCAGAATTTTCTGAAGAGTTTTCTGCACTGAAGCAAGACTTCACCTGGACATCTTTGAGCCAGGGGGAGCCTTGATTCTTTAGAGTATTCTAGCTCAGTGCAAGCTTTTTGTGCTTCTCTAATCTATTGTAAAATAGAGAAGACATCTTAACCTTCTTCCCCCTCCTGTACAGGGTTATTACTCCCTTCAAAAGTATCCCTTGGTGGCAGGGCACCTGATCAAAAACCTGTGCTTGGTTTTTAGACACCTGATCAAAAGTCTAAAGGGTTTCTGAATCTACCTGAATCAGATTCTGTTGGTGGCAGAGCACCTGATCAAAAACCTGAGTGGATTCCTACCGTGTGGGTAGAAGAGTGGACGTACCCAAGTTGTTTGGGGAACCACTATAAATCTCCTTGTGTCGTCTGGATTCAATTGTTTAATTCCTGCATTGTGGCTGTGATTAGATATAACTAGGCTGCTAGTTGCTGATTAGGTTTTTCCAAGGTTAACTGTAATTACAGTTAGCTTGTGTTTGTACACATCACTTGTGTTAGGCTTTAAGGTTAAATCAATATCTATAATCTTTTCATTCCGCACTTCACTCCAAGGGAGTTGAGTAGACTATTAAGTTTTGTCTGTGCAAAATTTGATAACTCTATTCACCCCCCCTCTAGAGTAGTATCTATCCCTTCACTTTCAATTGGTATCAGAGGGAGGTTGACTGACTGAATAGGCTAACACCTAAGTCACAAGATCCTGATAGATACCAAGAGTTTATAGATATTCACTATCATGGCCCAGTCTAAGGATTATTTAAGCACCAGACCTCCAGCATGCAACTTAGCAAAGTTTGGCATCTGGAAGGCAAGGATCAAACTTTATATGAATTCTATTGATGAAAGTATTTTTGCTTCTATTTTGTCAGGTCCCCCAAGAGCACCTGTTGCTGCCACTGCCTCATCATCTGATATGAGTGCAGTGCCTCCTCCAAATTATAATGATGAGTACAAGAAGGCCAAAATTGCTGATGCCAAAGCAATGAACATACTGGCTCAGACTATGTCTGATGAGGTGTTCCAGAAGGTTGCTGATTGCTCCTCAGCAAAGGCCATGTGGGACACACTAAACCAGATTGTAGCTGGTTCAGCTGATGAAAGGAAGGACAGAAGGTCCAACCTAATCTCACAGTACGAGAACTTCAAGAAAACTGATGCTGAATCAGTTGAAGCTATGTACACCAGGCTCAGCTCAATCATCAATGAGCTGAGGACCCTGGACAAGGACATATCATTGACAGAGGTCAATGATAAGATTCTTATGTGCTTCCCTAGCACATGGGATCTAAGAATCTGGCCCATCAAAGAAGCCAGAAGTACCAATGAGATCTCAACTGAAGCTCTCCTCGGCAAGCTCAAGTCCTTTGAGCAAGTGCTAAAGACCAGAGAAGCAGAAGCTGAAGCCAAGACCCCCACTCCTACAAGAAAAGAGCAATCTCTAGCTCTTAAGGCTGCAGATGTTTCTGAAAGCAGCCAATCTAATGAGGAACTTATGGCACTGTTTGCCAAAAGATTTCTCAAAATGGGGAGAAAGGAGTTCAGAAAGAAGTCTTCACGTTATGAAGACAAACCAAGGTATGATCGCTCTCCTGCTAAAGAAATTATATGTTATGGTTGCAGGAAGCCTGGACACATCTTGCCAGAGTGTCCAGAGGAGAAGAACAAGGAAAAGAGAAAAGACAAAGAACAACACAGGAAGCACTCCAAGCCATCCTCCTACAAAAACAAGAAGAAGGAGAGAGGTTTCATTGCTGAAACCTGGAGTGATTCTGATGAAGAATCCTCCTCATCAAGCTCCAATGAAGATGAGGAAGAGAAGAAGGCAAAAGAAATTTGCCTAATGGCAATAGATGCCTGCAGCAACCACTCTGCTGTAGAGAGTTCTGATTCTGATGAAGAGATGCCTACAGAAGATGAGGTACTTTCTTCTTATGATTTTACCTCAGAAGAATTTAAAGTAGAATTTAAATCTTTATGTTTAGATTTAATTAGCTCAGAGAAGGAAATAAAAGAACTTAGAAATAGGTTAATTGACTCTGAATCAATAGCCTCTGAAAACATTAGGTTAAAGGAAGAACTCACTACCTGTAGTGAAGAAATTAAATTTCTTAAAATAGAATTAGCTAAGTCTAAGAGATTAGAAGAATCCCTTAATGGTAGAAGCCTTAAGCTGTTAGAAATTACCAGCATGACTAACACTAGGTCAGGTAATGATAAACTAGGCTTAGGAGCTTCTCCCAGTGAACCCCCAGTCTTGCTTAAAAATAATCTTTCAACTCCAGTGAACTTCATTTCAGCTAGTGGAAAGAAGAACACTGAGCAAGTAAACCTTGTAAATAAAACATTAAATAAGGCTAAGAGAGAAAAGAGAAAGAAGTTTTTCAAAGAAATGCAAAAAGCGTCGAACGCAGCTCGACGATCGGAAGCTCCATGGTCGAACGAAGGTCGACGATCTGAGCACCCATCGTCGAACGTCGATCGACGATTTCAATATGATTTTCAAAATCATAATCAATTCCATAGAAACCTAAATGAGAATAGAAACCCTAGGTTTGTTGACCCATCATCAGCATGGAGAATCCCACCTAGGAGATCTCACCCACTAGGTTATCACCCTCAGCCTGCATTCTCATACATTTCCAGTTTTTCTTATGTGAAAAACAAGGGACCCAAGGTTACCTGGGTCCACTCTGTCTAAATAATTGTCTTGCAGGTGAAGGCCTATCCAATCACTCAAAACAAGTGGTATTTGGATAGTGGATGCTCTAAGCATATGACAGGAAATAAAGATCTACTGTCAAAGTTCAAAGCTAAGCTCGACCCAAAGGTTATCTTTGGATACTCCAGCTGTGGTCAGACAGAAGGCTATGGCAAGATCACCATTGGAGCAGTTACATTCAAGAGAGTTGCTTATGTCAATGGACTAAAGCATAATCTGATTTCAGTCAGCCAGCTATGTGATGCTGGCTACCAGGTTTCATTTTCTAATTTCTCTTGCAATATTACTTTAAATAATAATGTTGTTTTAGTAGGTATTAGAATAGGAAATATATATTTAGTAGATTTTAATTCATCTCAATCTGAAATCTACCTGTTTAATGAAGTAACCCTTAATAATAATTCCCTATGGCATAAAAGGCTTAGTCATGTAAACCTTAAAAATATATCTAGGTTATCTAAGCACAACCTTGTTAGAGGTTTACCTTCTTGCCCCTACAAGAAGGAGAGCCTTTGCAAGGCTTGTCAGCTAGGCAAGCAAACCAAGAATTCTTTTAAATCTGTAAATAAAAGTGATTCTCCTAGAATCCTGTATTTATTACATTTGGACCTTTTTGGCCCAATAAATGTACAGAGTTTAGGAGGGAAGTATTACACTTTAGTAATTGTAGATGACTTCTCTAGGTTCAGTTGGGTTTTCTTTCTGAGAACTAAGTCTGATAACTTCAAAGCCCTTACAGACTTTCTACTTTGTGTGCAGACTGAGTACTCTACTCATGTGGCCTTGATCAGAAGTGATCATGGTACTGAGTTTGACTCTCTTCTCATGCAAGAATTCTGTGAGAGAGAAGGTATCAAACATAGCTTCTCAGCTCCTAGAACTCCCCAACAAAATGGGGTAGTTGAAAGGAAGAATAGAACACTAATTGAAGCTGCTAGCACATTGTTGGCAGATGCTAACATGCCTCTATCCTATTGGGCAGAAGCTGTTAGTACAGCCAACTATGTCTTGAATAGAAGTTTGATACACAAACTTAAGTGTAAAACTCCTTATGAGTTGCTTAAAGGAAAGAAACCAAAAATTAATTACTTTAGAGTTTTTGGCTGTATTGTGTATATTCATAATAATAATAAGGAATATATTAGAAAGTTTGAAGCAAAAGCTTCAATGGGAATCATGCTTGGATATTCCCAAGTAAGCAAAGCTTATAGGGTTTATAACAAATCAACCTGTAAGATAGAAGAATCTGTGCATGTATCATTTGATGAGCATCAGATGTTTTACAAGGAGAAAGAAAATTCTCCTTCCTCCAGTTCTTTGCAGGTACATGATGCCCCTCAAGAAATCCTTCAACTTTCAACTCTTCAGATCACTGAGTCAGACAGTGATGAAGACATTGCTGAAGCTGTTGAAGCAGTTGTTGTACCACCAACAGTAGACCAAATTCCTCCTGAGGAATTAATCCCAACTGTTGCTGAAGATCACATCCCACCTGCTGATATTGTCACACTTAGAGATCACCCCTCATCTCAAGTGATTGGAGACATATCAGCTGGTGTGCAAACAAGACATCAATTAAGACAGGATGTGATGCATGCTTGTTTCCTCTCACAGGTTGAGCCCCTCACCTTTAAAGATGTAGAGCTAGATCCCCACTGGATCATTGCAATGCAAGAGGAGCTCAATCAGTTTGAGAGATGTAAAGTTTGGACTTTGGTTCCAAGACCTAAAGGCCAACTGATCATAGGCACCAAGTGGGTGTATAGAAACAAGTTAGATGCAAATGGAATCATAGTAAGGAATAAAGCTAGGCTTGTAGCTCAGGGCTACAGACAGGAGGAAGGTATAGACTATGACCAAACCTTTGCTCCTGTTGCAAGGCTAGAAGCAATAAGGATCTTCTTGGCCTATGCAGCCTTCATGAAGTTTAAGGTGTTCCAAATGGATGTCAAAAGTGCATTCCTGAATGGTGAGCTTAAGGAAGAGGTGTTTATTGAACAACCACCAGGGTTTGTTTCATCAACTCAGCCTTCTCATGTTTTTAAGTTACAGAAAGCTCTGTATGGACTAAAGCAAGCTCCTAGGGCCTGGTATGAGACCTTAGCTAGTTTCCTGTTAGAGCACAACTTCACTAGGGGAGTAGTTGATAGAACCCTTTTCGTTAAGCATCACAAGGACACAATCCTGTTAGTTCAGGTGTATGTAGATGATATTATTTTTGGCTCCACTGATCCCAAACTGTGCAAAAAGTTTTCCAACTTAATGCATTCTAAGTTTGAGATGAGTAGTATGGGTGTGCTGTCTTACTTTCTTGGTCTCCAAGTTAAGCAAGATGCTGATGGTATCTTCATCTCCCAATCCAAATATGCCAAGGAATTGGTAAAGAAATTTGGGATGGCTGATGCTTCAGCAATGCCTACACCCATGGCTACTAATGTAGTTATTGATTCTGATGATCACGGCAAGCCAGTTGATCAAAAGAATTATAGGGCCATTGTTGGTTCCCTATTATATCTAACTGCAAGTAGGCCAGATATAATGTTTGCTACATGCCTTTGTGCTAGATTCCAGGTCAACCCCAAGGAATCTCATCTGATTCTTCTAAAGAGAATCCTGAGATACCTGAAAGGATGTCCAGATCTAGGACTTTGGTACCCAGCTGAGTCAGAGTTTGAATTAATTGGATATTCTGATTCTGATTATGCTGGTTGCAGAGTTGACAAGAAGAGCACCTCAGGAACTTGTCAGTTCCTGGGAGAGAGATTGGTCTCTTGGTTCTGTAAGAAGCAGGCTTCTGTCTCAACTTCAACTGCAGAGGCTGAATATATAGCTGCTGCTAGTTGTTGTTCACAGATCCTGTGGATTCAAAACCAGCTTGTGGATTATGGTTACTCACACAAGAACACCAAGATCATGTGTGATAGTACCAGTGCTATCTCAATTGCACAAAATCCAGTGCACCACTCTAGAACGAAGCACATTGAGATTAGGCACCATTTCCTGAGAGATTGTGTGAAAAAGAACAAGATCTGTCTTGAGTTCATATCCACTGAGTTTCAGAGAGGTGATATATTCACCAAGCCTTTAGATGAACAGAAGCATCTGTTCTTTTTAGTTCAACTAGGCATGATCAATGGACGAGACTAAGTGTGACTTTATCTGCCTATGTTGAAATCTGTTTGAAGATAGTCGAACGAGGTTCGAAGATAGTCGAACGGCTTAAGCCTATCGTCGACCTCTGGTTAATGATAGCTTATCTGTTTGAAGATCGTCGATCGACGTTCGACCATCGTCGAACAGGTTGGGCACATCGTCGATCTCTGGATGACGATAGCCTGTTGTTTGAGAAGCCAGAAATAGTCGAACGATTGTCCGACTACTCTGCTTCTGAGCCGATCGTCGAACGACCGTTCGACCATCGGGTCAAGATCTTTTTAATAGACCGACTATATCCGGTCAGATATAAAGCCGATAGTCGACCTAGGTCAAAAGATCTTCTGCTTTATCGTCGACGGAGCGTGCCCTTTCGCATTCTGCTTTCCCGCTTGCGATTTTGCGCCGTTTCGTCCCCTTCATCTTCCTCCTCCTTCTCGCGTTTCTCCAGCGATTCAATGGCGGTTTCCCCAGCTGTTCTAGCCGTCGTCAAGTTCGATGCAGGATTCAGTGTGGATTTTGAAGCTTTCAGCAGTTGCGATGCCGGAATAGTGGAAGTTCTCCAGCTCTGCAGGGATCAAGGTTTAGAAAAGTTAATGTCTGAAAGAATTAAGATCAACATTCCAGAAATTAAAGAATGGGCTTTCACGTCGTCTTCCTCAAACGAATCGATGATTGGTACCATAGGCGGAGTAGAAGTTATCCTGACTCCGGCCGTTCTTTCTGATGTGTTTGGATTAGTTACTGGTGACGAAGATTATGAGCAAGATGCTCAGGAGTTCGGAAGGATGCTTGTTGAGCTGGGACATGCCGAGGGCATTCCCACCAAGCTGCTCAAGGTAAACTTCCCTTTCAAAATTAAGTTTTTGGCTGAGATAGTTGGAAAAGTGCTTCTGGGCAAGCACTCTGCCCATGATAACATAACAAGGCAGCAATTCGCACTTATGTGTGCAATTGTTAATCGGAAAAGGATCAATTGGGCTGCAGTTCTGTTTGATTTAATCAGGAAAAAGAATGGAAAGAAGGAAGTTACCCTCGGAAGGGTTATAGGTATTTTCCTGAAGGAAAGATTTCCCCAGCTGCTGAGTTCTACTGCAACAACCATCAATGCCAGCAAGAAGATGGATCCCCATCTATTCTCAAAGTGGAAGAGGACGTTCGTGAAATCTGCTCCAGCACCATCTGAGGACACAAGGACTGCATCAGTCGCTCCTCAACCTATTGAAGCTTGCTCAGCTCTTCCTTCCTCCTCCTCTGCATTGCCGTCTGCCTCAGCTGAAGTACCATCAACTTCAGTTGAAGTAAGACTTTCTTCCTCTGTTGTCCCTGAAACAACTACGGTTGTTCCTTCTTCTCCTCCAGCCTCTCCTCTACCTACATATCTGGCTAGGATATCTGCTCCTAGCTTCGATTTGTTAGGATCAGAGAGAATTCTTACTCCTCATGTATCTCCCGTTCATTCTCCCATTCATTCTCCTGTTCACTCTCCTGCTGTATCTCCTGTTCGATCCCCTGTCCCCATTATTTCTCATCCCAGCACCCCTACCATATCTGCTGCTGCTCCATCCACCTCTCATCCATCATCTTTTGAAATCTCTCCAGAGATTATCTCCCGCATTGTGGAGCTGATTACCCCATCAATCAAAACCATGATTGACGAGGCAATCGCTCCCCTTGCCGCCTCCATTGACCGTTTGACTGCCTCCATCCAATCCATCTCAAAATTTGCTGAGCCATCTTCCTCTAGGTGCCTGGTTTCAGTAGCCACTGAAATCAGGCATGGGGAGATGTTCAATGAAGATGTCTCAGACCTTCCTGCCTCTCCTCCAGCTGAAATAGAAATAGCTCCAGATGTTGTCATGTCTGCCCAGGAAGAGATAGCTCCAGCCCAGGAAGAAATAGCTCCTGCTGAGAATGTTTTAGCTCCAGTTTTGTCTGAGAAAGAAATAGCAGATGGAATATTATTATCTGAGATTGCAGTTAAAGTCTGCTTAGAAGATCTAACCTCTCCTGTGATAGTTAGATTCCTGGAAGGAATTATAACTTCTTATCTGAATGACTGCTGGGAGATGGTTAAATATGAAGGTAACTCTTTCATTCGTTTTGTTGATGAGTCTATTAATTTGATAGTCTGTGAATACCTTGAAGGAATGATATCTGTTTATTTAGCAGATCTATATTCATAATTTTACAGATATTATTAAAGAAGATTTAGCTGCTCAAATCATAGCAGTAGTTTCTGAGGCTGATCCAAGTATTCTTGCTACTCAAGTAGACCCTGAGTTGGAATCCTTCTTAGATAATAAAGAAGATGAGTCTGAGAAAGAGGAAGTCAAAGTTGACTCTCCAGTTCTGAGTATGGAAGAAGCTCAAGCAAGAGCTGCATGGAATTTAAGAGTTCTATCTTTAAAAGAGAAAGAGAAAGATTTGCAAGTTGAGAAGTCATCCATCTGGGATGACTCTCCAGGATTAGATTTAGACTCCCTTCTGGCTTTGGATGCCATAGAAGAAGAAAAGGAGAAATCTGCTTCAAAGCTTAAAGAAAAGGCTGTCTCAGAAGCCTATGATCCTTATGAGAACCCTCCATCATCCCATTCTGATGATGATGATGATTCTGATATTTCTGAAAAATCAAAGAGAAAGAAATCTGCTGCAAAGAAGAGAAAAGCTGCTCCTCCTCCACCTCCTAGCAAGGATAATGATACTCCGTATTATATTTTGAAGGGCATTGACCCTAAATCCAAGGATTTTAAGCATTGGATGTGGTTTTCGAAAAATCAGCAAAAAGAAAGGAAAAGAACCAAGAGGTATGATAGTCCTGTCTCTAGATGGACTCCCAGAGGTCCTCCTCCTCCTCCCGGTGCAGGAGCCTCTGGGAACCCTTCAGCTCATCCTACTGCCTCCTCTGGAAAATCTGCGTCTGCTCAGCCCCAGCCAAGGCAAGGTTATCAAAGCTCTCAAGGAAAATCATTTTATGGTTCTCAAAGACAAATGAAGGAGACTGTGAGTCAAAGACCAACATTTTCCCCACCTCCTTCTCCAAAGAAGAGAATTTCATCTCCTTCTCCAGTACAGACTGAGGAAATTGTATCAAAAGGTAAATAGTTCACCTTTGTTTTAAAATATCTAGCATGAACCTATCTGCTAAGTATTCTTTAATGTCTTATCTAGATAAAATAGCTGATGCTGCTTCTCCTGAGCCCGTATATGAAAATCCTGAGCTCGATCCTAACTTTAGGATGGCTCGCTTTCAAGAACTTGTAGGAGCAGCTCAGATAAGAAAAGCAAGAGCAGAAGGAAAAGATATAACTGGTTTTACTACGATGTCAGCTTATAGAAAGAAAGAATTTGAAAAGTTCCAGGTAAATCCTGAGATGTTTGACCCGTCAAAGTACATGGAAAAGCACCCTGAAGCTGTTGTCCCTAGGACTACAGAACTGAAGATCATTGGTGCGCAGGACCTAAAGATGTCGAAGAAAGAATCAGATGACCCTCTAAGAAAAATCTCTTTTGTTTCTAGTTCTTCTGATCCATTACCAGACTCTAAAGATTCATAATAGTTTAATTAAACTGCTGTGGTATATTTATTTATCTGATTGATAATCTGCCAGTTTATTGTTATCTATTTGCTTAAATTATTTTTAGTATTCTATTGCTAGCTGCTTTTAGTTTCTGAGAGACTTAACTCAAATAGGGGGAGATTGTTGGTACCCTAGTTTGATTTGAGTTCAGTCCTCTCCTTTGTGCTCCTTGACCCAAGAAATATCTATGGTCAATGGTTAGGAGTCTAGCTGTAGAGTCCTCGCTTTTCCAAATTGAGAATTTGGTTAAGTAGTTTTTTCGTTCGACCATAGTCGAACGCCGTTCGACTATCGTCTATCGACTGATCGACGATCGTCTATCAGTTGGTCGACGCTTTGGTCTGTGCTGATAGTTCGACTATCTGTTGATAGGTCGACTATCTGTTCTGCGCTGATAGTTCGACTATCTGTTGATAGGTCGACTATCTGTTCTGCGCTGATAGTTCGACTATCTGTTGATAGGTCGACTATCTGTTCTGCGCTGATAGTTCGACTATCTGTTGATAGGTCGACTATCTGTTCTGCGCTGATAGTTCGACTATCTGTTGATAGGTCGACTATCTGTTCTGCGCTGATAGGTCGACTATCTGTTGATAGATCGACTATCTGTTCTGCGCTGATAGGTCGACTATCTGTTGATAGATCGACTATCTGTTCTGCGTTGATAGGTCGACTATCTGTTGATAGGTCGACTATCTGTTTTCTGAGATAGGTCGACTATCTCTGTGCGCTTGATAGTTCGACTATCTGTCCTGATAGATCGACTATCTGGTAGTTCGACTATCTGTTCTGATAGGTCGACTATCTCCCGGGATAGTTCGACTATCTTCTTCGATAGGTCGACTATCTGGATCGTTCGACTATCTGCCCGATAGATCGACGATCTCCGTGCGTCGGTCGACGATCTCCGAAGGTCGTTCGACGCTTTCTGCCTGCCTTTGTATTTTGTGTTTATTTATTATATTTAATTAATTTAATACATTTATTGGCATATTATTTCAAGCTGTATGATAAAGTTTCCAGGCATTATTTGCTTCATTCTGTTTGCCTGAGTTCAAATCTTTTAAGATAAAGTTATTTGTCTTATTAGCTGTCATTATAATTTACTTTATCTGCTGACAGCCCTTTATAGCCGTTGGACTGAAAAGTCTTCTTCTTTGCTATAAAGAGATTATTTCTGATGTGACTTTATTTGGTCCTTCTGTTTATTTGATTTAAGCCTGCAGCTTCTTAGAAAGAGGTTTATTCCTTTTTATAGAATGTTTTGCTGCAGAGATATTTCTGTCTTCTTTGATATTTACAGCCCAGGTCTCAAGGCTCACAAGAAGACAAATAATTCAAATGGAAGAGAGCCGTTGCTTGATGATGATTATAAAAAGAACCCTTTGCTGAAGGATTCAAGCTAGTCAACAGAAGCTAATAGCCAACCTGTGTTCATTCAAGCTTTCAAGCGTTCAAGCTTCCTGCTCTCAGCAAACTCCATCTAACTGAGAAGTGTTAAGATCTTCATCTCTTCTTCACCTGAGTTCTCCTGCTTTCAGGAAGTTCAAACTCAGAGATTCTTTGAAGAAGAAGAAGAAGAATAGCTGCTTGAAGAGATTTTTTTTTGTCATTTATTTTCTTCCTGTAGCTTTTCCTTCAGAATTTTCTGAAGAGTTTTCTGCACTGAAGCAAGACTTCACCTGGACATCTTTGAGCCAGGGGGAGCCTTGATTCTTTAGAGCATTCTAGCTCAGTGCAAGCTTTTTGTGCTTCTCTAATCTATTGTAAAATAGAGAAGACATCTTAACCTTCTTCCCCCTCCTGTACAGGGTTATTACTCCCTTCAAAAGTATCCCTTGGTGGCAGGGCACCTGATCAAAAACCTGTGCTTGGTTTTTAGACACCTGATCAAAAGTCTAAAGGGTTTCTGAATCTACCTGAATCAGATTCTGTTGGTGGCAGGGCACCTGATCAAAAACCTGAGTGGATTCCTACCGTGTGGGTAGAAGAGTGGACGTACCCAAGTTGTTTGGGGAACCACTATAAATCTCCTTGTGTCGTCTGGATTCAATTGTTTAATTCCTGCATTGTGGCTGTGATTAGATATAACTAGGCTGCTAGTTGCTGATTAGGTTTTTCCAAGGTTAACTGTAATTACAGTTAGCTTGTGTTTGTACACATCACTTGTGTTAGGCTTTAAGGTTAAATCAATATCTATAATCTTTTCATTCCGCACTTCACTCCAAGGGAGTTGAGTAGACTATTAAGTTTTGTCTGTGCAAAATTTGATAACTCTATTCACCCCCCCTCTAGAGTAGTATCTATCCCTTCACTTTCAAAAGTATAGGATTTCCCTCCTAGGCTTTGTACAGATATGGGTCCAAAAAGATCCATATGCAACAGGTACAAAATCCTAGGTGAATCACTTTTATTAATTGATTTAAAACTACTTTTAGTTTGCTTGCCTAATTGACATGCCTTGCAAAGTTCTTCCTTCTTGTAGGGACCAGAAGGTAGTCCTCTAACAAGGTTGTCTTTGGATAGCCTAGCATTGGTTCTAAGGTTAATATGCCCTAGTCTCTTATGCCATAAAACATTAGATTTTGAAATGGAATTAAACAGGCAAATATCTACCACTGGTGAATGAAAATCCACTAAGTAAATGTTACCTCTTCTGTTACCTGTCAACACAGTTGTGTTGTCCACTGACTTGACTTTGCATATGGCTTTGTTGAAGGTCACTTGATATCCTTCATCACACAGTTGACTGATACTTATCAAGTTGTGCTTGAGTCCTTCAACATATGCCACCTTCTTGAATGTGACTGACCCAATTTGGACTACACCATATCCTTTTGTAGTTCCAAAGCTTGAGTCTCCAAAAATTACTTTGGGTCCAAGCTTGGCTTTGAAGGAAGTGAAGTTGTCCTTGTCCCCTGTCATGTGCTTTGAGCACCCACTATCCAGATACCATTGATGGTTTGATGCTGGATAGGTCTTCACCTGCACAAAAACAGCTTATTTGTTTTTGACCCAGTTAACCTTGGGCCTAGGTTGATATCCCTTGAATTCTGAAATAAAGGACATCCCAGGTTGATCCTTATAACCTTCAGGATGGTATCTCCTAGGAGGTACTATCCATTCAGTATAGGGATTAAAGCCTTGGGATGTGGAACTTCTAGGATTGAATCCAGATGTGCCATTGAAGGAATGTTCACAGTCCTGATCTCTGTTCGACGATCGTCGAACTGAGGTCGACGATCTTGGGTCAGATCGTCGATCTCTGTTCGAAGATCGATTATGCTGAAGTTCAGAGTTTGGATATCGTCGAGCTGAGGTCGACGATCTGTAGTTAGATCGTCGAGCTCTGTTCGACGATCGTCGAGCTCTGCTCGACGCCATCTGTTGAACTAAATTTTTCTCTGACAGATCTACATTCTTCCTGGCTACCTCTATTACTCCCTTTCCTTTGTCAGAGACAAATTTGATTGGAGTTGTTAATATTATAGGTTGGCTGGATGAGGCACCCAAGCCCAGTGTACTGTTGAATCTAGAGTTCACTGTGCTTGTAATGTCCATCAGTCTGATACTTCTCCCATTTAGGGATTCTTCAAACTCTTTAGCTCTTGACAATTCACTTTTTAGTGAAGCTATCTCCTCCCTACAGTATTCTAACTCCTCAGAGAGTTTGAGGTTATTTGAGCTTAGGACACTGTATTCAGATAATTGATTCCTGAGAGAGATTATCTCCTTCTCAGAATTTAATAAATCTAGGCACAGTGTCTTAAATTCATTTTTGAAGTCCTCAGAATTAAAGTCAAAAGAGTTGATTACCTGATCTTCATCTGGTTGAGTATCTGAGTCTGATTCTGATTCTTCATCAGAGTTTTGCTGTGAGGCATTGACAGCCATCATGCAAAATTCTTTTTCATCTGCATCATCCTCATCATCACTAGAACTGGATGAGGCTTCAGATTCTTCTTCAGTCTCACTCCATGTCTCAGCAATAAAGCCCTTCCTTGTATGTTTGTTCTTGCTGGAGGAGGCTTTGTCTGAGCTATTCTTCTTGTAATCCTTTTCTGTTCTTCTTTCTCTTCTTTCCTTCTTGTCCTTATTCTTGTTTTCTGGACAGTCAGGCACAATGTGGCCTGGTTTCCTGCAACCAAAGCATATAATTTCTTTATTGTTGTTTGATTTATCATACCTTGGTTTATCATGACCCTTGTATGGTCTCTTTCTGAAGTCTTTTCTGGCCATCTTGTAGAATCTTTTGGCCAGTAGACTTATGAGCTCATCATTTCCTGTAGCTTTATCTTCAGGCTCCTCTTCTACAGCTTTGAAGGCTATGATCTTTTCTTTCCATGTGGCTGGAGAGATAGCCTTTTGTTCTTCTTCTCTATTTTTAATGAGCAGCTCATAGGATTTGAGCTTGCCCAGGAGAGCTTCAGTGGTAATCTCATTTAAACTTCTGGCATCCTTGATTGGCCAGATTCTTGAATCCCAAGTGCTGGGGAAGCACATCAGGATTTTGTCATTCAGCTCAGTCAGTGAGATTTCTTTGTCTAGGGTTTTTAGCTCATTGACAATCAGACTTAGTCTATTGTACATGTCAGCCACTGATTCAGCTTCTCCCTTTTTGAAGTTCTCATATTGGTTTATCAGATGAGATCTTCTATCTTTCCTTTCATCAACAGATCCTGAGACAATTTCAGAGAGTTTGTCCCAGATTTCTTTGGCTGAGTGGCATTCAGCTACCTTCTGAAAAATTTCATCAGACATTGTTTGGGCTAAGATGTTCATAGCCTTAGCATCTGCAGTCTTCCACTTCTTTATATCTGCATCTGTTCCAGAAGGAGGTGGAACAGCACTTATACTTGAGCTTGCTGGTGGAGTTGGACAGACTGTCAAGACAGAATTGAAAATGTCTTCATCAATAGAATTTATGTATAATCTAATCCTTGCCTTCCAGAGTGCAAACTTAGAAAGGTTGCACACTGGTGGTCTGGTGCTTGCATAATCTTTGTTCTGTGCCATGTCTTTAAATAAAGAGATAGATGAATAGAAAATAATCCCCTTAAGAGATTGATCTTATCAAGGATCTTTTTGGTTCAGGTGTTAGCCTGTATGAGCAACCAACCTCCCTCTGATACCAATTGAAAGTGAGGGTAAGATCTATCTCAACTCTAGAGGGGGGTGAATAGAGTATTTTAAAATAGTTTTTCACAGTTGAAATAAACAGCACATATAAATTTCAATTTATGATATAGTGTAGAGTGCTAGTAAGAAGCTAAAAACTAATCACACAGGATGAGTTAAAAACTAATCATACAGTAAAAAGCACAGCACATAGCAAACTAATCACACAAACAAACCAGAAGACACAAGGAAATATAGTGGTTCCCCAAAAACCTGGGTACATCCACTCTTCTACCACCCTTGGTAGGAATCCACTCAGGATGAGTTGATCAGGTGTCCTGACACCAATGAGCTTTTGATAAGGTGCTCAAAAACCAAAAACTGGATTTTTTTGATAAGGTGTCTTGCCACCACTGAGTTTTGATAAGGCTCTCAGAACCAGACAGAACTTTTGAAGGGAGTTCAAGAACCCTTTTACAGCAGGAAAAGAAAAATAAGAGTGAAGGGTGTCTTCTCTGTTCTCAATCAAATGAGAGAAGCACAAGTGGATTAATGATGTCAAAGCTCCCCCTGAGATGTAGAAAGGTTCAGGAAAAGAAGCTTTGCTCTAGGGTGATAGGTCTTCAGAACTTTGATCTCCAGCAAAGGATGGTTTCAGCAAGAAGGCTGAGAAATGAGGTGTCTGGAGTTCTGAGATGAGATTGTGAACACTTTTCAGTCAGCAAGAAGATTTTTGAAGTCACAGTTCTTCTGTTGTTCTTCTGCTATCAGTATTCTCTATTCTGTATGTTCACTTTCTTTCTTGTCAATCTATTAAATTTTTTCTTGTGTATTCTGTATATCTTAAAAACACAGAAGAGAGGAATAGAAATTTTCTGAAGTTTCCTTGTCCAAATTAGCCGTTGGGCGTCATAAATGTCTTCCAAAAAGAGTCTTGTCTTCTAGAGGAAAGTCTAGCAAACATTCTCTGAATAATTCCTTGAAACTTGCTCCAGAATAAAGACAAACGGCTGGGAGATCTTCTGACATAAATACTGATAATATTCAAAAACATTCCAAAGAACAGCAGCATTTGAATTCCTGAAGGCGTCGATCTCTCTAAAGAAAACGTCGATCTGAGCTCTACGAGCGTCGAACTGAGCTCAGAGATGAACAGAGACAAGCAGACATAAAACGTCGATTTGAGCTCGAAGATCGTCGAACCGAGCTCAGCGACTTGGGAAATAACTTGAAGGAGGGATCGTCGAACTGAGCTAGAAGATAGTAGAGGGGAGTTCGACGACTCAGCAGAAGCTAGCCAAAAGCAGATAGTCGATCTGAGCTCGAAGATCGTCGACCGGAGTTCGACGTTTTATTAAAGATGAGCTCAGAGAGCGTCGAACGGAGTTCGACGATTCGTCGACCTGAGCTCGACGTAAATTGCCTTAGACTGAACTCTTCAACATTGATCTTGGAATGGTCCTGGGGGCAGCTCCAAACCTAAGTTCTAAGCCCTAGACTCATTCTAATGTTGACCTTTTCAACTATACAACTAGGTCAACTGGGATTCCTAAGACAAGCATAGTGATCCTTACCCAAATTAGTAATAGGGTGTTCCAACAATCTTGAGCAGGTTCTCTGTTCAAATTCTCTAGCACTTGAGCAGGCATTATTGGGATGTTATTGTTTTGCACTGGCTCTAATCCCAATTAGCCTCTCACCACATTTGTTTCCCAGACCATGTTCTTAGTATTGGTTCTTATAGCCTCACTCTCCCCCTTTTTGACTTTAATTATTTTAATGTTCTGGGAGGTGTAAGCTTTGCTTCTTTTAGTTTCTAGATTATTGACTCCTACAGTAACCTGATTCTTTACTTCCAACATATGATCATCCAATATCTTTGTGTTGGTGTCTATTTTGGTAAAGATTTCAGAATTCTATTGATTCCTCAGAATTTTATCATTTTCATGAATGGTTACCATGTTCTTAGCCTAAATATTTTTATTTTCTATAATAAGTGCTATATTTTGTCTTGACACATCAAGCTTCTCCATGGTATAGTCTACAGCTTGAGCAGATCTCTTGAAGAATTTGATAGTTTCTCCCTTCAGTAGGTTTTCTTCAAATCATATAGATTTTATCTCTGTTGCCAGATTATTACTGATATCTTTCCGGGCTCCATCTACACAATTTTCCAAAGCCCTCCTCTGCTCATCCAACAACCCTTTCAGTTGGGCAAGGAACATTGGAGAAATCTTGTCCATACTTGCATAAGTGCCTTCCTTATGATGTTCTTGAGTTTGTCTAACTTATGCTCTTTCTTCAGAATGAGCCATATCTGCTTTATTCTCTTTTTTTTGAAGAATCAGTCTTCTTATCTGACAAGGAGGAATCTATGTTATTAACTTATATATGAGCAGGGAGCTCAGACACATGCTCCCCCTCAATCTCTGTTATGCCTTCATTTGCATGCAGGTCAGCAGCAACACCAGTAAAATCTTTACCACATGCAACAGTCTGTACTACTATTGGAGGGACCTGTAGTTACTCCCCCACAAATAATGCTTCTTGCATTATCTCTTTTGTCAGTTTCTACCCCTCAATTGGAGCATTCCTTTCCTCAGTACTTAGAATTTCCATGACTTTATCCAGTAAATGCTCATCTTCAGACATAATAGTCACTTTATCTGAAGCTAGTTTGATCTCCTCCTCACTCTGAGGCCTAGGAGCATCATCATCATCAGATAAAAGTAGATGCCTTTCTGCATCATCCAATCTAGAGGCATCTTAATCCATCCTTGGAGATATCCTGTCAACAGCTTCCTTTGCCACTGTTTAAGCCAACTCAGTAGCAGGCTCATCATCATCAGGGACAATATCTGACTCTGGTCTGCTCACATGACTTAGAGGGGTAATTTTAGAAGAGGCTGATACCTTAATGTTCACGTCCTTCCTGGACTCTTCTACAGAGGATGGCAGTTAAGGGTTATGGGGTTCTTCCTCCTCAGATGAGCTGCTGGAAGAGCTGGGCTCAGAAGCAACAATCCTCTTTCCTTTTCTATCTACAACTGATGGTCCATAGGGTTGAAGTACCCTGTCCCACCTCTATAGCATCTTAATGTCCATTCTCCTCATGTGGTGTATTCTTGCTCCAAGCTTTAAGTTTAGGATATCCGGGATAGTCTGTCACAGAAATAGGGAAAGAATTCTTCGTAAGTTTGGTTCAGTAAGGCATTCCACTATCCTGTCAAATACTACCCTGCCCTTATCAGTTCTTTTGGTCAGAATGACTCTAGCCATAATCTCAAACATCTTCTTTGAAATCTAGTTATGGGACCCTGTTTTGCATAACAAAGCCTTCCCAGTGACATCAGCCAGGAACTTTCCCTTTAGATTTAGTTCCTTTATCAAAAGTGAGCCGGAGGTGTATTTAGATAATCTGCACCATATTACTACAGTCTTTATGTCTTCCTGCGATAACTCATCTTCGTCATTAGTTGTGGAGAACTTTGTCATTTTTAGGGCTTTGTCCAGCCTTCTTGGTGTTATCTTGACTCTTGTTCTGCTTTCAGTAGTCTTTATTTTATCTCCTGTAGCATCTCCCATGATGTTGGAGAATAATTCCAGAACCTCCCGCTTCCAGAGTAAATAGGGTTCCGACAGTATGAATTCTAGGTCAGAAGTGTGGAGAAGATGAAAAACATAATGTACCACTTCAGGTGTATCCTTGAATCCATTTCTCACTAATTCCGAACTTTCAAATAGGAAATCTTGTTCTTTGGGCGCCATTTTGCTGGAGAATTTGAGAAGGCTAGCGAGAACGACTTTCCGTCGATTTAGCGAATACGAGCTGGAGAGGGCAAGGAACAGTGCTTTTGCTTTATGCACAAGCTTTTCTATTTATAGTTGTTTCTTAAGAGAAGGATGAAAGCCACTATCCTATTTTGTAGATCAATTTTGATCAATGACAGGGATTGAATCCCGGATTTTATCCGCAGGTTGATTAATCAATTGATTTAGTTTAGTAGACTTATTTTCCTCAACCTTTGACTTCTTGGTCTTAATTGATTGACCATTTCTTTATTAATTGAATTTTCATTGACTCTTTTAGTAACATAAAATTTGTCTAGTCAGCATGGGTTAAGATGAGCAGCACTTCTTATTATAGTATTTTTTTCTAGTTGAGTGCAATATGAACTAGTTTCAACATATTCATGTCAATTTTGTGAGTTTTTATGAAGTGTAATTTGAACTAAATTTAACATTCCCATGTTAATTTGAGGATGTTGAATCTAGTGACATCTAGTGGCATAGTGAACATGTGAGCCACCAACATATTTAGGTGAGTTGTGCATCTACACTCGAGAAGTCTAGATCTAGTACTTGAGGATGTTTAATCTAGTTACACTTAGTGGCATAGTGAACATGTGAGCCACCAACATATTTAGGTGAGTTGAACCTCCCTCTGATACCAATTGAAAAATATTAAAGTTGTCTACCTAAATCACCTAGAGGGGGATGAATAGGTGAGTTGTGCGTCTTTTTGCGGAATAAAAAATTTAGCGATCTATGCACATAAAATTAACCAAGCAATCTCATACGACACCAAGAATTATAGTGGTTCCCAAACCTTGGGTACATCCACTTTCCACTCACCGATCTAGCAACGCACTAGACTCGGCTACTCCACTATTCTCGGATTTAAAACAATCCTACAACTCGGAACAATGTTCCTACAACTCGATCCACAAAACAGATCTACACTCGGAAGATGAAAACTTCCTATAATAACTCGGAGAACAAAGCTCCTACACTTGAAGAATAATCTCCTACAAGAATAGAATGAATTTAAGAAATACACACTATAACTTTTCTCAGATCTGGAAAATTTCTGCCTAGGTCTTCCTTTTTGAACTTTGCGGCTTTGTCAGAAAATGTTGAAGAAGACACGGCTGGATCCTAGATATGAAATTCCTGGACTTACAAGATCAAAGAGAGGATGTATAGATTGAAGATGATCTTGATCTGCAAGTCAATTGGTCTGAATCTTCTTGATCAAAAGCCCTTGGAGATGTGCACGATGAGCGGCGGCGGCTTCCGATTAGGAAAGAAAATTGGCGATTCAGAATTCTTAGAATGCTTCTTTTCACGTGCTTAGGGTTGGCCGTACTGACAAGACCTTTTATAAGATCTCCCTAATGGTCATAATTAACATTAATGATGGCCACGTGGACCAATCACGTCGAGACATTTGAAAAATTACGTCTGTAGGGACTTAGCGAATTTTTCTGAGAAAATTACTGGATTACTCGAGTGAAGAAAGAACTACTCGAGTACTGTTGTGGGTTCTCGAGAAGACAACATCAAGCTACTCGAGAAGAAGCACTTCAGGAAAAATAAGGATAGAACTTATCATTACTCGAGAGGAATGAGGATTACTTGAGTACTTAAAATGCTACTCGAGAAGTGGAAGTGAACTTCTCGAGAAAAATACTTGAAGAGAATTCTGGGAAGAAAATCTGGTTAACTCGAGTATTAGATCTAGACTTCTCGTGAAGTAGATAGACTTCTCGAGTATAAGAACATCACTACTTGAGTAAGGTAGATACTTCTTGAGTACTTGACTTCTTTCACTCGAGTCAAGGTACTCATCTACTCGAGTAATGAACATAACTACTCGAGTAAAATACTCAGAAAATTCTGAGATAGAAAATTTGTTGACTCGAGAATAAGAAGAGGTCTACTCGTGTAATGGAATTGGCCTCTTGAGAACTATGTTAAGACTTCTCGAGAACCATTTCACTTACTCGAAATTCTGACTTGACTTACTCGATTACAACTAAAGGATCTACTCGAGTACTGGAAACACTTAGAAAAATTTTGTTTTATGAAAACTTTTTTGTCTTCAATGGAATCAGCAGCATGTCTTTCTCCAACAAGTATGGTGCTTGAAAATGACGTGTATCCCAATAGAGAGGCTACACATGAGTCAACACCATGGATCACACAATGAGGGATTACATTGTATGGTCATATGTTTGGTGACCCAGTGTAGACTGACATTGGTCTACACTTGGCAATTAAGTCATGCAAACACATAACTCAAACAACACATCAAATACAACTTAATTCATCTTAGTTCAAGGGTGACTTCATACAAATCTAGGTTATTGTGGATACAATACCCAATAATATTTATTGAGAAGTGTGATTTAGACAAATGTTTCACATTTTCTCAGACATCTATTCCAATTAACTTATTTCTAACATGCATAGTTTCAGCAATTGATCAAGTAATTAGTATAATTAAAAGCTAGGTGAATTCCACTTATCTCTGCCTTTTAGACTTGAAGAACATACTAGATTCACAGTCTCTGAGCACACCAGCAACCTTGCTCTTGATCTTTAGCCTTTAATATGCATCTGGCTTTGTTTGGCTAGCTCCCCCTTAACAATTACACATGTCTTGGACATCTTGTGCAAGAAGATTAGTTGAATCATTCCTTGTACCAAGAATTAGGTTTGGTATACCTCTATCTAATTACCATAATTGGGCAAGTCCACTTGGACTATCCTACAAGACAAGATTTACCTTACCTTAGGAACCCAAGCTGACTTGGGTCCTAGGTTTCTGATAGCATAAAAATGCATATATCTACCTACAGGAGTCCTGTCAGGAAGACATAACCTTGCCTTTGGCACACAGAAGTTGTGCCAACAATCTATGGCAAAGTGGCCCACTTTTCCACAGTACCAACATTCATGGATTATGTATCTCCTTTTTTGAACACACTTTGAAGTATGCAAGCCACTTATGGTTGTCTGTTTAGTATGGAGAACTGTGGCCTTCTTCTTGTTTCTTTCAGCAAGAGTTTGACCAAAAGTGAGTCTGCTAGTGGTGGAACTTGGCTTACTCTGAACATCATTAGTAACAACCTTCTTTATAGATGGCAAGTTCTTCATGGATTCAGGGACAGCCAAGGTAACCACACTAACTTGCATACCTTTTGTTTGAGTTCTTGATAGAAGAACTTTAGAGTAGGCAATAGCCATATCCTTGAATGAGGGGGCTGGGGAACTAAATACAAAATGTCCAGGTTAAGCCTTTTGGACTTCTATATGGGGAGCCTTCTGTGCACTCAATCATATGACCTCTCTTCTTCCATTATAATGTACTTTTGTAACCTTACAAGGAAGATTCCCACACCTCCAGTGACCATACTTACTGTCTTAGTCATGCTTGTTGGATGGGAGAATTACCATGTGCGAGGTAGACTGAGGCCTGACAGGAGCTCGGCCTCTCCTCTGAGATTGGATAACTTTAGAGATTCACTTAGATTTAGTTTTTCTCTTGATAGCATCTATCCTTGAGAAATTGGCCACAACCCTCTTTTACTTTCAAGTTTCTCTTCAAGATCCTTAATGATAGAGTCCTGATATTTGACGAAATCAACATGGATATCTACCATGATCTTCAAATGAGTTACTTCCCTCTCTTTCAGATATAGCAAGTATGAAGTCTCATCTTGCTGGGAAGCAGCCAGCTGTAGGGAGGCAATTTCCTCTACTTATTCCTTAACAAGCATCTTGCTTTTCTTGAAAGATTTTAGAAGAGCAGCATGATTTTCAATCAATTGATTGATATCATCTTCTGACAGAGGACTCTCATCATCACTTGATAAGGATGCATCAGAGTTTGATCAGAATTCATATCCAGACTCTGAGGATGAGCTAGATACGAAATATACCTCATTTTGTCCAGGCTGATCCTTGCATGATACTTTTTCTGATATAGCTGTCAGCTAATAGCCTCTGCATTCTCCATCCTCAGCTCATCCACCTCTGATTCACTATCTGAATGTGTCAGAGGGTCCCTTATCTTTGCTCTAGTATCTTGATGCACTTTGTCTTCTGCAAGAGCTACCAATAGTCCAATGATGTTCATGTCTTTTATACAGACTTGGAGCTACATTGATCTCCACACTTTATGGTTCACTTTTGAACACATAAGTTTAAACCTTTTAGCTATCCTTTGAGGTCTACTCAGACTGTTAGGTCCTTTTTGAGTAACCTCCCTCTGATACCACTTGAAAGTCTTTGATTTCAAGGATGACTAAATCACCTAAAGGGGGGGGGGGGTGAATAGGTTTCTTAGTCCTTAGAGATTATATTATATTTTCCTTTGGTTGGTTGCTTTATTAGTTGATTATATTCTGATTTCAAGACTTATAACTTGTAATAAAACCACCACAAAGAAAACACACAAATCACACAAGATTTATAGTGGTTCACCTAATAAGGGTACATCCACATTCCCTCCCACATGTCCTACTATCTTGTTGGACTAGGCACTTCTCCGAAACTATGCTCCAAAGAGCTTACACCTCAGATCCCTCAGGATCTCTCAGTCTCCTCCAATAACTATAGCTCAGCCATAAGGCCCTATAACTCAGTGATCAGCTGATCACCTACCTCAGGTTGTTAAGCCCTACACTCAGGCTGGGAGGATAGCCCTACCTCAGATCCACAAGGGATCCTACACTCAGAGAGCTTTACTCTCCTACAGGTCATGTAATATTGCATTACCTCAGGCCAATAGCCCTATAACTCAGATCCAGTAGGATCCTATAAGATAGAGGTGGGTTGGTGAGTCTTGATTGGATACAAGAGAAATTTTTCTGTGCCAATCTACCTTGACTGAGATAGACTCAGTCCAACTTTGACTCCAGGGATATATTCCCTGAGTCTACCTTTACTTGAACTAAGATATACTCAGTCCTAACTCATTCTTGACAATACCAGGAATTTTCTTACTAGAACTGTAAAGTGACTGCAGCAAAGATAGCTGCTACCTGAGCTGAAGGAAACTCAGCTCAACTGCTTCACAATAATAAGGATGAAGAGACTTGTGCTGGAAGCAACTTGCAGATAATAGATCTGGTTCCATTTTCTTTCCTAGGCTGAGGTGATTCAGCCCTTACATTTTCTTTACAGCGTTCAGTAGATGTTCTTTAGTGATGTGCTACTGGATCTGTCAAAAATCCTGCTGGTGCAGATGGAAAAGAACACTAGCTGACTTTCTTTTCTTCTTTAGAGACTTTCTCTATACTTGTTGTAGTCGAAGATCAAGACAAACAACTAACTTGTTGAGCCTTTAGACCTCCAGTATTTTTGCTCTCTGTTGTTCTCTTCACAGTAACAATGGCAATGAAGAAGATGTAGGCTGCTATCTTTTTGAATTGATAATGCCCTAAAAGTTATCTTGTGTCTTGGCCCATCTAATCCTTTTGTAGTTTGCTAATCAAAGACTCTTAGAGATCAGTGGGCCCCACCTACAGCATCCAGCTGCACCTTGCTTTAACGGAAAAAGACGTATAGTAGCTTCTTGGTAGAGTTTGTCGTGTTCTGTAGCTTCTCCGTACTTGATTTGAACTTAGTTGACTTTGTCGATTTTCCTGACGTCAGCACCTGTGGACTTAACCAAAATCGAGCATCATTAGAATCAGCTTTGTGTGAATGAGCTTCACTCAATGCCAAAACACTTAGACAGAATTCTGTCTATTTATGCGTTGACAACGTTGAGTGAGTAAGCTCCACTCAACGCTTTTAGCCTTAACCAATTCTGTATCTTTTTCTTCCTGTATGGCGTTGAGAGCATTGAGTTAGCACACCTCACTCTACGCCTTGTGCCTTAGCCTATGCATTCTATAAATTAGGCGCTGAGAGCATTGAGTGAGCATACTTCACTTAATGCTTTTTTTCCTTAGCCAATTTTCTATGTCTACAACATCTTAGGCGCTTAGAGCATTGAGTTAGCATGCCTCACTCAACTCTGAACTCAGTTTTACGAATTCTGAACTTAGTTCAACTAACTAAGATTCTCAAACTTTGAGCTTAGTTTGACGAACGATTAGCTCAGCTCAACGAACTCTGAACTCAGCTCGACCAATTCTGAACTCAGTTCGACAAACTCTAAACTCAGTTCGACTCACAGCTTTTTGCTGTGTGGTGTTTAGTGTGTCTTCAATACTCAATGCACAACTACTTAGTCATATATCTTCCTTTAGCTGTATGGCATTTTGTGAGTTGAATTCACTCAACGCCTGTGTACTTAGCCACTTTTCTGCTCATTTCAACTTAGGATTTTACTGCTTTAGCCTGTCTCACAGCTTTTTGCTGTATGGCGTTGAGTGAGTTGACTTTGCTCAACGCCTGTGGACATAGCCACTTTCTCAGCTTGCCACTACTTTAGTTTTGACTGTATTGGCTTCACTCAGTGTTATAAGTCATCTGGCATTGAGTGAGTCACCTTCACTCAACGCCTGTGGACTTAGACAAATTTCTGTCAGTCCACCACTTAGGTAAGGGTTTTACCTGACTTAGCCATTTAGGCTACCTGTCCTATCATTATTACAGGGACAACCTGCAATAATTAAATTTGAGCACAAGTTAGATCACTACATGTGTATACATTGTTCACTAGGACTTCTTCAAATCCAGGACATTAGGATCAATAGACCCAACATTAGCAATAAAGGTTTTCTCCTTCTTGCCCTTCTTATGGTGATGATTTTTCTCATCAGCCTCCTTCTTCTTCATAAGACATTCAGCCATAATATGCCCTGACATGCTACAACAAAAACAAATAATCTTATTAGAAATATATTTACTAGGTTTTGAGTCATACCTGCCTTACTTGGAAGGTTTCTTCTTGGTTCTGTAGTAGTCCTCCTTGTGTTGAAAGGAAGAAGAAGGTCTGCTACTCCACCCCTTCTTCTTCATCAGCTTTATAAACTGCCTTGAAAAGGAAGAAAATTCCTCATCAGACATATTGCATTCTTTTGTCTCTTGATCTGAATCATCAGACTCAACTATCCTTCTTGGGAGAGAAGGATTCTTCTTTTTGCTCCTCTTGGAACTATCTGCCTTGAAGGCCATAGTTGATTCTTTGACTTGAGATTTGCTAGTCTTCTCTTCCTCCTTCCTTATAATCAGCTGCATTTCATATGACAGCAGCTTCCTAAACAAAGTGGATGGTGAAGTATCTGCCAGCTTTGACACTTCTCTAATAGCATATATCTTAGTCTCCCTATCTCTAGTAAGAGACCTAAGAAACTTATCATTTAGCTCATAGTTACTAAAGACCCGACCATAGGTCCTTAGCTCATTTATAGTTCTGAAAAACATTTCAAAGCAGCTGGTTATTGTCTTCTCCTTAATCTTCCTGAAAGCCTCATACTTTTGATTGAGCATAGACTTCCTATCATCTCTAACTTCTGCAGTATCCTCCATATATATCACCAGAGTGACCCACATTTCCTTTGAGGTCTTGCAGTGAAACAGGTTTGAAAAAGCAGAGTCATCTATTGCACTGACTATAGTATTTTGTGCCCTCTTATCCATTGCAGCCAAGATGATTTCATCTTTAGTCATTTCTGCATAACTCTTTTGCATCAAGAACAGACACTTTCAGTGGAATGAATGGTCCTTCTTGTACTGTGACATAAATCTTAGGGTCTGATGCTTCCATGAACAATCTGACCCTTTCTTTTAAGATTCCAAAATTTTCCTTCTTGTATAGAAGAAGCTTCATAGAACCTAGTTCCTTATGGTTCTCTCCTGAACCCATACTTATCTTTTTATTGGATACCCTTTAAGATCTACTCAGACCGTTAAGCCTTTCTTGAGTAAGCTCCCTCTGATACAACTTGAAAGTCTTTGAATACAAGGGTAGTTAATCACCTAGAGGGAGGGGGGTGAATTGGTTATTAAGGTCTTTTTAACTCTCTTTCTTCTATAAGCCTTTAACTGATTATATTGTGTGTTATGATACGATTGTTGATTCTTTCAAGAATATCACCCAGACGACACAGTATCTTTATAGTGGTTCCTCAGTGTATGAGTGCATCCACTGTCCCTCCCGCATTTCTAACAGAATGTTAGACAAGTCACTTCTCCAATAAATTGGCCCCTCAGAGATTACAACACGATCCCACTGTATTACACAGTCTCCATAAAGACCTACAACACAGGCACTCAGCCCAACCACATAGTAATCACCTGATCACCTCTCACAAGTACAAATGCCCCACAACATAGGATGGAAACACAACCCTACCACACATAGATTCAAGACTAGATCCTATCACTCAGATTTATACCAGATCCTACACTCAGCCTTTATAACTTAGGCTTACAATACAGATGTAACACCCCAAAAAGACCCCAAAAAGACTCAAAATAATTTTGAGGTGCAGGTCAGGTTACACAGCCTAGGACACGGGCGTGTCCCAGGGCGTGTCGGGGGTACACGGCCTGGGACACGGGCGTGTTCCAGGGCGTGTCACGCAAATAAAATTGTGGCCCGAGTCAGAAGATTACACGGCCTTGAACCAAGCCTTGAACACGGGCGTGTCAGGTTGGACACGGGCGTGTCCGATGCCGTGTTCCGACCCGTGTACTGCTTGCAGCTAGATGAGGCAAGGGTGACACGGGCGTGTCTCAGAAATGACACGGGCGTGTCAGGTTCGACACGGGCGTGTCGATGCCCGTGTTCTGGTAAATCTCAGTCGGTACGATTACCGTGTGTGCCGCTTAAGGGTACACGGCCTGTGACACGGGCGTGTCACAGGCCGTGTCAGCCAAAAATTGGGTTTTTGGGCAAATCGTGGTCGTTCAGATTTCTCTCTTTTGATCCAAGGGCTCAGGTGATTTCCTTGCTGGATATAAGCCGTAGAGGCTGATGAAGAAAGCTATTCTTCATTTGCTTAAGGAAGAGAGAAAGAGAGAGGAGGAAGAAGAAGGAGGAGGAGATCAAGCCACCGGCAGAGTTCCCGTGGTCCGATTCGTGATCCGAAGCCGGCGTTGTGAAGGCAAGGCTGCTGCGATTCTTTCTCACCGGCTAGTTTTCGATGGCTCCCAAGAGATCGACAAGGGTAACGATCTCCCTTCTTGGACATGTGAAGTCCTTCTTTTCTGCATTGCATAGGGAAAACCCTTCCCCGCGAGTGTGCGGTGGGTTGTGGTGTCCCTTGGGGTAGATATGTGAAGTCCCCCTTGTTAGAGGCCGGAATTGGAGTACGGCTCTAGGCATGCTGTGTGAAGCCCATCTGGACGTGGTCTGGATTGGTGATGCTTGTTTGCATATCGGAGAAGGCTCCGTGATTATGGCTTGTGTTGCCTTGTTCCTACCTGTTGCTTGGTGCGGCAGGAAGTACTGGACGATGTCCAGGAAATGAAGAGGGTTGGATGCAACTCTTGTGGCCGTGCGTTGCCACTTTATGAGCGGTTGAGCCGTTGGGCTGCAACTCGATGAAAAGGCATATTGCCGAACAGGAAAGGTGAAACCGACCCGCGCCTATAAATAGCCATGGATACTTCCGTATTCGAGGTGGCACGGCGACTTGAGCAACGGGGGGTGGCTGATCCGTACCTGCGTTAGGTCCGTCTGACTTGGAAGCCTGGTTATAGGTTTTGTTGGAGCGCCTAATGAGAGTCTTAGGCCCGCGCGCCGGAAAGACTAGAATGCTCAAATACCGTGTAGACGGTGGTGTTGACCCTGGTATTCCGGTACACCGAGAATGTGCCCTGAGTGCACGGACTGTCGGGCCGTGTGGCCGATAGTTGTGATGGCTTGAATGTGCCTGCGCGCATATAGTTGCTATATGATGATGCCATGCTTTGCAGGGAAAGAATGCTAATACCCCGAGAAAGGGGTAAGATTGTTATAATTGGGTCAGCTGAATGCTGACCGTTGCATTGTTTGCCACCGGTTGGGTGGATTGTTCCCTTGCAGGTGCTGGAGAGCCAAGTGGTAAGTAAAGGGCTGAAGCCCTACTGCTGTTGCTGCTGCTGCTGCGGCTAGCCCTTGAAGGCTAAGCGAATGTTTTTGCTTATTTGCTTTTACTCATGTATGGCCGGCCTGCGCGCCGAGGTTTGTAAACCATACGTTGTGAAAAGAGGAACTGTAAGGCCTTAAGGCCAAACTCTGTGTATTTGTGTACATTCCGTGATATATATAAAGGTGGTTTATATATTGGACATTCCTGGTTAGAGTTCAAATTACTACTTAAAGCTTCCGTTAGAATGCTCTGAGTTAGGATTCGTGGTTGGTTTGGTATTATCCTGTGACCTCACCATCTGTTTGTGGCATATAGTGTGGGGCCCCGGCCGGACCTTCTACTATACGTCATTTAACCGATGGGGTCGTTACATTGCAGCTCAATTGGTGATGAAGGTTGAAAGAACTCCATAGTTAAGCGTGCTCGGGCTGGAGTAGTACTGGGATGGGTGACCTCCTGGGAAGTCCCCGTAGTACGGGCTTGACTATCGAGTTTGCCTCATCAAAGGGAGGCTGTGGCCACCAACAACCCGCCTGTGGAGGGAGAGGGGTTGGGGTGCTTGGGCTGCAGCCCGATAGCGATGCCATGGGGGGCTTCGGGCCAAATCCCGGGTCGTTACAACAGATCTCACAAGATCTAACTCCCAGTCTTTATAAACTAGGCTTACAACACAGATCTTGAACAGATCCTACAGAATTTGAATAGAAATATTAATTTTACTAAACAAAAATTAATCTATGATTCAATTGCTTCCTGAGCTGAGTGAATCTCAAAACTGTCTTCTTCACAGAAACAAGAATAACAATATTCAATAATCTTTCACTTGTGTTGGAAGTAACTCAGAAACTAATTTTGATCGTGCTGATGAGGAGGGAAGATCAAGAAAGATGGTCTTCAATCAACTAACCTATTTTGGTAGAAATTGAACTGCTCTGCCTCACTGTTTGTCCTGAGAAAACCCTGGATAGATTTCTTCCTCACAGATCAAGAAATTGACCTTCAGATTAGGCTCTACTTGGATCTTGAAGCAACTTCAAATAGGATTTGCCTTGACTGATTCTTCTTCCTCAGAGAAATCCTCTGATTCTACTGTCGCAGATGTTTATTGCAGTAACTAACTCAGTGACCCTTCAGAATTATTGAATTGAAGCTTTTGTCTCTGCAATAATGGAGGTAGCAGAAGACGAAGTCCCGCTCCAATTTTTCTTTAGGAATTGATCGATCTAAAACTTGTTTCGATCCTGATTTCATCTTCTATTTATAATCCCATCATTCAGCGAGATGATTGACATGTGTCATTGCTTTAACGACTGATTATATCCTTAATTTTACAAAATAAGACTGACGACTATGTTAGTGATGAGTTATAGCTCTTCCTTAATCATTTTAAATTTTGTTGACTTTACTGACGTCAACCATTCTGGACTTAGAAAATTTCAGACAACTACCAAGCGTTGAGTGCGTTGAGTGAATAAGTAATACTCAATGATTTTGGACTTAGAAAATTTCCTGCTCTGCTAGGCATTGAGTGAGTAAGCTCCACTAAATGCTTTTTAACATTGTCAACATTCTGCATCCTTCTGCAACTCTAGGCATTGAGAGCGTTGAGTGTATAAGCTTCACTCAACGCTTTTTGCCTTAGAATAATTTTCAGCTCTTTCTGCAACTATGTCGTTGAGAGGATTGAGTGAACTGGCTTCAATCAACGATTCTAGACTTAGAAAAATTCTTCTCTGCATGAAGGCATTAAGTGTGTTGACTACACTCAATGCTATATGACTTGGCCCAACTATGTGCTTCATGGCATTGAGAGCATTGAGTGAATTGGCTTCACTCAATGATTCAGGACTTAGAAAAATTCTGCTCTGTCGATGGCGTTGAGTGTTTTGACTTCACTCAACGATTCTGTACTTAGAATAATTTCACTTTCTCATTAGGCGTTGATAGCAGTAGCATGACTCAACATTATCTATCATATGGCATTGAGTGAGATGGCCTCACTCAATGCTTTTTTACTTAGACAAATATTCCTATCTTTCTTCCATAACTTTGACTGAATCAGCATGTCGTTGAGTGAACTGGCTTCACTCAATGCTTCTGTACTTTACCAATTTTCTGTGACAGATTTACATTGGCTTTGACAGAAATAGCATGGCGTTGAGTGATCAAACTTCACTCAACACTTCTTGACTTAACCAATTTTTTGTGACAGATTTGCTTTGGCTTTGACAGAAATAGCATGACTCAATGCTTTTGGCAATATGGCATTGAGTGAGTTGACTTCACTCAATGCCTATGGACTTAGCCACTTTTCTGCCTTACCAACACTTAAAGTTTTTACTGCCAGCCTTCTATCAGCTATTAGTCTCAACGCCTGTGGACTTTGTCATTTTTCTTCACAGTCACTGGCTTCTGGTTCATCTGGCGTTGAGTGAGCAAGCTTCACTCAATGCCTGTGGACTTAGACAAATTCTTATTTCTTCAACAACTTCCTTGATAACTGGCATTGTGTGAGCTTGCTTCACTCAATGCCTTTGGACTTAGGCAATTTCCTGCCTTTCAAATTAGCTTCGTTCAGTCCACCTGTCAATGCCACATGGACCACCTGAATGCATGAACTTAAACATACATCAAATACAGCTATGTGTATACCATTGACTTGTTTGACTTCTTACAAATCTGGGACATTGGGATCAATGGACCCAACAGGGACCATTGATAATTTCACAGACCTAGCAAGATAGTTTTTAGATCAATTTGTTGTTAACCGATGAATCATCCGAGACCTCTCACATTTGTTTGGAATCTGCCAAAACAAGGGATAATCCCTAAAAGAATTTTTTCTCAATTTTATCGCTGAGGCCCAACAAATTCCAGAAGTAGACCCTGAGATTTTGAGGGGTGTATTTCTTGGAAAACTTTTCCTTAATAGCTTTTACTCAACTCTGATGAGAGAAACTATAACCAGCTATCCGGAAATCATGCATCGCATGGAGGCTCAAATTACTACAAATGAAGTTATCAAAGCGCATCATCAATAGTTCGATGGCAGCCAAAAGAGAAGGAGAAGTCAAGAACAGACTTCTAAGACTCAGGAAGAAAGATACAATGAGGAACATCAGAAAATCTAGCATCGACGTAACTTCCAGAGGGAGTGTCCACCACGAGAATATACTACATTAAATAGCACGCATACCAATGTACTTTATGCCATTCAGAATGATCTAACCCTTTCATCGACCCAAAGTGCTGATTCCAAATCCGAGGAACAACCAGTCAAAATACTGTGAGTTTCATTGTGGGACTGGTCAAACTACCGAGTAATGTGCAAGGTTAAAGGACGAGATCGAGCGCCTAATCTGACAAGGGCTTCTCGTTAGCTTTTTATAAGGATGTGTGCAAGAGCATCATGCCCCTCACAAGCAAGAAAGACAGGAGCAGACTGTTCCACAGTAGGGGCCCAGAGGCAGACAGATGGTAGGCAATATTGAAACTATCGCCGAACCCCCAATTCTCTCCACCTATATACTTTCAGTAAATGTCCAAGAGTGGATTCATGAAGATAAAAGAGTTAGACAAGATTCTACCATAATGTTCGAAGAAGAAGACCTCCAAGGAATCTGATCACCTCACCAAGACCCGCTCGTGATTAATGGGGGAATCAGTGATCCATACTACAATATTAAGAGAATACTAGTCGACAATGGAAGCTCGGTCAATGTCTTATTTTTATCAACTCTCTAGGGCATGAAAATTGTTAACCAACGTCTCACTCCAGCTATAGGACCAGTTTACAACTTTGACAATCACCCAGTCCAGGTGCATTGGATGATAACTTGGCCGGTTACCATAAGAGAATTTCCAAGACAAGCCACGCATGATATCTAGTTTTTCATCATAGACTCGAGTTGAGCTAATAACTCTATCTTTGGAAGGTCCGTCCAATCTATTTTCAAATCCATCCCATCAATTCCACTCCTTACAATGAAATTCCCCACTATCGGAGGGATATGAGTCATTCAAGGAAATTAAGAAGCGACCCGAACTTGGTATTCAAAACTAGACCAGCCGACAAAAGCAACTGCTATGAACATTGACGATTTCGATCTACGAGATGAGAAAATTATGTAGTGAGGAGCGCCCAATATAAATACTGAGCAATGGGATCTGGGAGTGGATCTAAGTGTGTAGGATCCCAAGGAGGATCTGAGGTAGGATCCTGAGGGATTTGAGGTAGGAGATTGGGTTAATATATGAGATAGGTCCGCTGAGCCCGAGGTAGGACTATCTTTAGTCTGAGATCTAAGAGTGAATTTCACTCTGATGTGTAAGATATTGAGGGATCTGAGGTGTAAGCTCAAGGTGTTGAGAAAATAGGAGAAGTTAGCTAAATCTAGCACACTTCTAGATAGGTGGAGGGGAAAAGTAGATGTACCCTAGATAGGGGAACCACTATAAATATTGTGTATTATGTATTCTTGAAACCAAACAAATAACATAAACACACACTAAGCTCAAAAATTTGAGGTTCTTTAAAAATTATGAAATAAAACCTATTCACCCCCTCTAGGTGTTTATCTAACCTTAATAAAGACTTTCAAAAGGTATCAGAGGAAGGTTATTCAAAAAGGACTTAACAGTCTGAACATATCTCTAATGGTAGCAGAAGATTATCTCCATGGATTTAGGTGAGAACCATAAGGAGTTGGGTTCTATGAAACTTCCTATATACAGGAAGAAAATTTTGGGATCTGGAAGGAAAGGGTGAGGCTATTTATGGAAGCCTCAGATCATAGGATATTCATAACTATTTAAGAGGGACATTTCATTCCAAAGAAGGTCTCTGTTATAGATGCCAATATCTAGAAACCCAAGAAATACACTGAGATGACCAAGGATGAAGTCATTTTGGCAACTATGGAAAAAAGGCTCAAAACATTATTTTAAGTTCCATATATGACTCCACATTCCAGAAACTGGTCTACTACAGAACTGCTAAAGAGATGTGGGACTCTTTGAAATTGTATATGGAAGGGATAGAGGAGGTGGGGGATGACAGACAATCCCTCCTAAATCAGCAGTATAAGGCCTTCAAGCAATGCAAGAAAGATTCCACAGCTGATTGCTATGAAAAGTTCTTCATGATAGTTAACTGTCTGATCACTTATGGCAGAAAGTTCACAAATTATGACATGAATGACAAATTCTTGAGATCTCTGAACAAGTAATGAGATATCAAGATCTGTGCCATTAGGAAGGTTGGTAACTTGGCCAACACACTGCCTCGGAGACTTTTTGGGAAGTTGTTGTCTCATGAGATACAACTAGAATCCAGAAGAGCAGAAGAAGATGCTACCAGAACCCTCAACAAAGAGAAGGTTGTGGCCTTCAGAACTGAATTCCCAAGGAAGAGCAGGGAAAAGTCTCCTTCTCCACTAAGGAGAGATGCAGAGTCAAGGTGCTCAGATCCCTGCTCCTTAGGCAATGAACTGTCAAATGGAGAACTTGTAACACCCCAGTTTTCCAGAACTTGAGACTCTTGGAGCTATCATGCAGCAGTAAGTAGCTATCGCCCGGTGTTAGTCTTCTTTCATCGAGACCAGGGAATTGAGATGAAAGAATCGAGTCATACTGCTCAATGGTAGGTAGCTATTGCTCTGCGGTACGTCCTGTTTGTCGAGTCGAGGCATCTATATGAAAGCATTGAGTCGGATGCATTGAGACGCTATCGTGCGGTATTATCATTAATGCTGATGATAGCGGGACTTTCCGTATGGGTAAGCGGCTCTGTGATCTACCGCGGAGTGGCAGGTAGCTATCGCCCGACGGAAGCTTGCGGGAGCAGTTTAATAACAGTTGAGTTTAGGCTATTTGATCCTTCTTGGAATATAATCCTATGGCTCAGGACACTTCGTACAAGAGGCTTAAGTAGGGATGAAAGGTTTCTTTCCCTCATTTCTTCCCTCTTGAGTGAGAGTTTGGGTTTTGGGAGAGTTTGGACGAGGAGGAAGAATAAGGGTATCTTCTGCCTTTAACACAGCTCTGAGGCTCCGTTCGTTGATCCGAGGCTAGATACATGGAGAGGACTTGAAGGAGCACACTTTAATACGTGTAAATCGAGATCTCCATGGCTAGGAAGAGGATTAGTAACGTAACGACACTTCTCTTCTCGGTTTTTAGGATGCATGCATGACATCCATTTCATCTTGTTTTCTTTCAAGCAAGTAGGCAGCAGATCTCTCAAATGAGAGGGGTTCGAGTTTCCATGGTTCAAGAGGAACCACCGGGTCGATTTTGTCCGTCCCCGGCATGATGTTGCACTAGAAATCTTCTCCATTAGTGGATTAGACATTGTGGGTGAAGTCGTAGTCGCGACCGTTAGTCCGACTCGGTGATGTTGCATAACGAACATTAAGGATTTTTTCTAAAAATCTGTTTTCGGCAAGATGCCATTTGTGATGTTTGCCCCCCTTTATTTCATGCGAGAACGAATGGTGGAATAAGGTGGGAAAGTCTATGTTAGTTGATTGATGTGCGAAGGCGCAACTTTGTCTCTGTGGTCGGCTGGCTATCCCATGACATGCAAGTCATGTGTTGAGAGTGTCCCGACGAGACAGGTCTCCTTCTGTGAAACTAACGAGAATGCTATGCTTTGGACAAGCCCGGGCAATGAATACTACGAGCGGGTGGGGTCAAGTAAGGGTTCTTACTATCAGTTTATTTGTCTGACGAAATCTTGATGTGAGAAGTCAGAGCTTACAGGAAAGCCCAGGTTTTGAGACCCACGAGTGGGTGGGGCCTAGGCAAGAGTTTCGTGTGACAGCTTGAAAGCTGTTGGGGGAAAATGGAAGTACCCGTATGATATGATGTGATATTATGATGTGTGATGATGTGCTAGAATTATATATGCTATAGGGTGCCTTGGGTGAAATCCAGGTCTGCATACATGCTGCAGAGTAGGCCCCCTTTTTATTAAATGCTCAACCTAGAAATGTGTTTGATGTATGTGACATCCTAAACAATTTCTTTACTCTCTATGTTGATATACATTTACATACGAAGTGCCAACCTGCAGGGTGATGGAGTGCCCCGAGGTCTACTAGGGACGACCAAGAGGAGATGTGTTGGTTACACAGTTGAGGTCAGCCTTTACTGACCCATGTTAGAATAATTTTTACAGGGCAAGGTGCACATGTTGGAGCAAGCTGGCCGGCCAAAAAAGCCTAAGCCTCAAGAAGTGGACCCTCTTTTATTTACTTATGATTTGTAGAATTCTTTGCTCCATGAACTATAATTCGGCTTGTATGCTGAGGTAGCCTAGGAGTGCAAAAGCATGTTGCTCTGTTTATTTTTGTTTTAGTTTTTGGACACTTGAATGTTGTAAGGCCTTAAGGCCATTTCGAACTCCTATTATAGTTGATAACTACTAGTGTTTGTGGGTTTTTGCTATTTTTTGTTCCGAGTTTTGAGATGTGTTGTTCTTTTATATCACTTTATAATGCTAAAGCTATGGCGTCAATATGTTGTGGGGCTCCGGCCGGACCCATATTATATGGTCATTATAGGTGAGGTGTTATAATTTGGTATCAGAGGCAGGCTAGTATCCAGGGTAAGGTTTAGTGGTCGATTTGGCATAATCGGATCGCGTAAAAAATTTATCGACATAAGAGTATCACATGGCCATGCGTGTACTAGTGTCTAAGTTTTGTGAATATTAACTTATTCTTGTTTTACCTTGCTTTTGCTAAAGGTGCAAGCGATGAGGCGGTGATGGCGAGGCCGTAAGAGGAGCCTTCAGCGAGCAATGTACTACTCTGGGTCCTGTGGGCATGGGTGTAACCCTGGCCGATTTTTGTCACATGCTAGCAGAGGTAATGGTAGCGGCCCAAGATGTAGGGGCAATGCAAATTATGACCCCTGTTACACAAGTAACGACTCCCGTTACCCAAAATGTGACACCGGTCATACCGGGAAGAGGAGCCAGGTAGGCAGAGCCATTGGCTGAGATAGTGGTTGGTTGGCAAGGAGACCGACAAATGAAGTACTTTCTTAGTTTCCATCCTCCAACATTCACGGGAGTCAGTATGCCGACTGATGCGGAGGACTGGTTGGCGAGGATTCAGGAACTTCTGAGGGTGGCAGAGACGCCAAAGGAAAAGAAGTCATAGTTCGCAACCTTCATGTTGGAAGGAGACGAAGTTATAGTGGGTGAGACATAGAGGCCGCCAGTTTCCTGGACGCACCCCGTCCATGGAAGAGTTCGGGAATGCCTTCTTAAGGAAGTATATCCCATCGTCAATGAGGTCAGCACTTCAATGGCAGCTTTTGCACTTGGTGTAATGGGAAAAGACTGTGGATGAGTATGTTTAGGAAATTACTCGTTTGGGTCATTATGCGAGAACTACCATGGTTGATGATGAGGAAATGGACAATCTCTTTTACCATGGGTTGAGAGAGAACTTGAGACAACCCCTAATAGCTCTGAAGAATTCATACTTTAATGAGTTGGTTGAGGTTGCCAGGATGTTGGAAAGTGATTTGGAGCGAACCCAATATCGCAAGGGACTTGCAGTGAAATAGGGAGAAGGAAAGCATTCTTAATCACAGTGGAAGTCTGAGGGGAGTAAGTGGAAGAAGAAGCCCCATCCCTTCAAGTCAGGGGAGAAGAGTAGTACTACATTGGGGGATCTCGCTTCAAGGGACCACCAACGTACTACACGTGTGGTAAGTCAAGCTATATAGCTCGATTTTATATTGAGGGTGGTGCTGAACAAGAGCCAAGACAGGAACAATTACTGGTTCCGGTCCCAACATCGCGGAGAAAGGGAAAATGGCAAAGTTGAGCGCTTCACATTTCCAACCCGTGTAACCAAGGGCTTACAACCTTGGGCAACATGAAGAGATTCGATAACCCGATGTGGTGACATGTATGGGGAAGTTTAATTTTGTTTATTTTCTTTATACTCTTGACACCTTTTGTGTGTGTTGCCTGTGTATTAGGCTTCGTGCTAGTTTTCAGTCACCACGCTAGGGTATTGTTCGATATGGGAGCATCACACTCCTTTCTTGCGAAAAGCTTTATCCGGAGAATTAGAGTCGAACCCTTTTCAGTGAATGCAGAGCTTAGGGTGTGCATGCCCAATGGGTCTTTTATGACTACCGGGATGAAAGGGCGCATTGTATGGATTTTAGATGGAGTTGAATTTGTGTTGGTAGCAATGGTCTTACCGTTGCCCAAATTCGATGTGATCTTGGGGATGGAATGGCTTGCAGAGAAGCGGGCCAGTATTGACTGTCTATCAAATATAGTGACCCTAAGAAGCGAAGGGAAGAAAAAAGTCAAATTTGAGGGCCTTAGTGGAGTGGCCCACTCCCTGATTTCGGCCATGCAATTGATGTGGGCAATTAACCAGGGAGGAGCATCTTTCATAGCATTGTTGGAAGTTCACCATTCTAAGCTATCGATTGGAGAGGTGCCGGTGGTGGCAAAATTCGAGGATGTGTTTCCTGAGGTACTTCCTGGAGAAGCTCATCGACGGGAGATCGATTTCTCGATTGAGTTAGTTTTAGGAGCTAGACCAGTGTAACGTCCTCCTTTTAGGATGGAACCAAAGGAGTTGGACGAGCTCAAAGTACTGTTTCAGGTGCTATTAGAGCAGGGGTATATTAGGCCTAGCTCATCGCCATGGAGCGCGCTAGCGTTGTTCGTGAAGAAGAAAGATGGTAGTATGTGGTTGTTCATAGACTACCATAAATTTAATAAACTGGCCATCAAGAATAAGTATCCGATTCAATGGATAGATGACCTGTTCGACCAGTTATTGGGGTCAGTAGTGTACTCTAAGTTTGACTTGAAGTCAAGGTATTATCAGTTGTAGATTCGAGATGAGTATATACCCAAGATAATGTTTGGTATGAGGTATGGCCACTTTGAGTTCTCGGTGATGTCATTCGGGATTACGAACGCACCATCGATATTCATGTATTTAATGAACTGAGTGTTTCAGGAGTACTTATACTCATTTTTGGTAGTCTTCATCGATGATATCTTGGTATACTCCAAATCGGAGGCAGAGCATGAGACTCACTTGAGAGTGGTCATGCATGTGTTGAGAGAGAACCGAATTTATGCAAAGTTCTTTAAGTGCGAGTTCTTGGTTGATAAGGTGGAATTTTTGGGCCATGTGATTAGTGGTGATTGGACGGCGATGGATCCAACGAAAGTTGAGGCTATAAGGGATTGGCAAGTTTTGAGCACCATGGTATAAGTTAGGAGTTTCCTTGGACAAGTCGGGTACTATGAAAGGTTTGTGGAAAACCTTTCATGAATAGCTCTGCCCCTCACTACTCTAACTCGTAAGGACAAGAAGTTTATGTGGACTCAGGAGTGCAATCAAGAGTTTGACACCTTGAAGTAAAGGTTGATGTCGGCTCCAATCCTAAGTCTTCTAAAAGGGATTGAAGGATTTCAAATCTTCAGCGATACGTCTGGTTGTGGTTTGGGTTGCATGCTAGTCTAGCATGACAATGTGATAGCCTTTTGGTCTAGGTAGTTGAAATCTCATGAGAGGAATTACCCCGCGCATGACTTGGAGCTGGAGGTGGTAATTTTTGTGTTAAAGTTGTGGTGACGCTATGTGTATAGTGTGAATGTGGAGATCTTTACGGACGACAAAAGCCTGAAATATCTTTTAGATCAAAAAGACTTGAACATGCTGTAGTGCAGGAGGGTCGAGTTCCTTGGAGACTATGATGTGGAGATTCAGTATATGCTAGGCAAGGCCAATGTGGTGGTCGATGCCTTGAGTAGGAAATATTCTGGACAAGGGAATTGGATTGAAGCTCATGATGAGCGGTTTGTGCGGGACTTTGAGTTTATTGGCATTGAATGTGTAGCAAGAGGTGAGTCTAGTATGGCTTGGTTCAACTGGGTAGCGTAGCAGAATGACTTTTCCAATCGTAGCTGGGAAGTGACCAGTGTGGATGCAGAGTTCTAGACATTTGTGGTGGAAGCTCAAAATGGAGAGGGAAATACTTGGGAAATGGTTGGTGGGATCCTAAATAAGGTTTGAAGGGTATGTGTACTGCAGTTCGGCATGCTTTGCGAGGGGTTGATGTCTGAGGCCCATTTCATGAAGTACTCCATTCTTCCAGATAGTACAAATATGTACTTGGATATGAAGAAATCGGTGGCCTGGATTGAAGTGAGATGTAGCTTTGTATGTGAGTCAGTGCCAAACTTGTGCCTTAGTGAAGGCTAAGTGTCAGAAGTCAGGCGGATTCTTGAATCCCCTTCCTATCCCTGAGTGGAAATTTGACGAAATTTCCATGGATTTTGTACATGGCTTACCTCGGTCGTAGTAAGGTAACAATGCGATTTAGGTGATCGTGGATCTCTTTATCAAAGTGGCTCACTTCATCCCAAATCGAAAGGAGGATAGCGTGGAGAAGCTAGTAGAATTGTATGTTCAAAATATTATGTGGTTGCATGGAATTCCAAAGAGTATTATTAGTGATCGTGATGGACAATTTATGTCCAAGGACTGAAGATTAGTACAGAAGAGTCTGGGCACAAAGCTGAAGTTTTTTATGGCATTCCACCCTCAAACCGATGGTCAAATAGAAAGGACGAATCATACATTGAAGGATATGTTGAGAATGTGTACCCTTTATTTTGGTAAGAGGTGGGAAGATCACCTTTTCATGGTGGAGTTTGCCTTCAATAATAATTTCCAAGAGAGTATCAAGATGGTGCCATACGAGGCTTTGTATGGAAGGCAGTGTTGAACACCGATGTCATGGATAGAGACGGAAGACACAAAACTTTTGGGAAAAGAGGTGGTGGCCGATGATTGCGAGTTGGTGCAAACAATTCAGGAGTGAATGAAGGTTTCTCTAGATCGGCAGGCGAAGTATTTTAATGCGCGCCATAGGAACGTGGAGTTCACGGTAGGTGACTGGATATATCTAAAGATTAAGCTATTCAAAGGTGTTTCGCGGATTCACCGACTCAAGAAGGTGATTGAGGTTTTTGGTGCAGTTCGAAGTTATAAAATGCATTGGAGAAGCAGCCAATCGGTTAGCATTGACCCCAGAGTTGAGTGCATTACACGATGTCTTCCATGTTTTAGTTTTAAGGAAAGCTTTGATGGAGACAAGTGTTGTGGTCGAGCCGGCGGTGGGGCCGATAGAAGAGTATTTAAGGATGAACATCAATCCGGTTGGCATAGGGGATTCAAAAGTTGGACAGTTGTGGAATAAAGAGGTTAAGCTTGTAAAATTACATTAGGATAACTGCGGGAGAGACGAATTCTCCTGGGAGTATGAACAGGAAATACGAGAAGACTTTCCGGATATTTTTGCATTAGGTATGCTCTGTTGTTTAAGTACATGCTAAATTTTGAGGACGAAATTCTTCTAAGGGGAGAGGAGTTATAACACCCTAGTTTTCCAGAACTTTAGCTATCATGTGGTGGTAAGTAGCTATCATACGGCGGTAGTCTTCTTTCATCGAGACCAGGGCATTAAGACGAAAATGTTGAGTGGTACTGCACGGAGGTAGGTTGCTATTGCTGACGGTCGGTCTTGTTCGTTGAGTCAAGGCGTCGAGATGAAAGCATTGAGTCTGATGTATTGATATGTTATCGCACGGTGGTATTGTTAATGCCGGCGATAGCGGGGCTTTCTGTATGGGTAAGCAGCTCTGTGATCTACTGCGGCGTGGTAGGTAGCTATCGCCCGGTGGTGGCATGCGGGAGCAGTTTCGTAACAACTGAGTTTAGGCTATCTGATCCATCTTGGGATGTAATCCTATGGCCAAAGTCGCTCCGTCAAAGAGGCTTATTTAAGACCCCCCCTCCCAGAACACAAGACATGACCGAGGGGAGTCTTATGCCCAAAATAGCTGCCTTATGGTAATTCCGACACACGGGTCGACCGATACTACAAGATGCCTATCCCGCTGGCCAAACCAATATCATCCATACCAAACCAACATAAAGAATATAAAACAGAAGTCAGAATCTACACAAGTATATATTCCAAACAAGTAAAACATAAATAAGAAGCAACAACAGCTTCTATAATATCAGAGTACACAAATTGCCCAAAGGGTTACAACATGAATCTCTCAAAACTCACATCAATACTTGACAGTAGCAATGGTATCATCGTATCAGGCCTTGTCACCCTTGCCTGGATGCCCTCCTCTATGACCTTCTGCTGCTGCTGCTCTATCTATGGAATTTCCTCCTAAAATGGAAGACGTAGCAACCGTTAGTCATAAAGACTAAGTGGCTATCACATCCGCTCACCCCGACGGCTCTTGGGCACCGGGCAGTAGAAGGAACAAGGGTATAATATATATGTAAATAGTAGTACAAGCAGGTGGAGAATCTATATATCATGAGTAGTAATAGAAGCAATGTATAACATTATTATCAACATTGTATTCTAGCAGTTCTACTCCAATCATAGAAATCCATTAAGCATATAAATCTACGACAAGAAAGTAACTTAATTTATAAAAAGCCCATACGAATTTATAAGTTAAGGATCGACTTAACTGTAAAGTGACTCACTATATAAGAGTGCCCATACAAACTTATATGATAAAGATTTATGTGGTGCAATGCAATGATATGAATGCAATATGATGACTCACCCGTGCTCACACACACACACACACTACTATATCGACACAGACTTGTAGTTCCCACTTTCTGAGCAAGTAGCTAACCTCTAAGGCGTCATCCGTCGTGGACAGACGGTGATAGTAGAGCGGGCATCTCCACTACTAGGCTGGTCTCCACACTACCTGGCCCAGTCCTCCTTACACCTCAACACTAAGAACACAATAGCAGAGCCTATGCGTACTATAACTTAGAGGGGTCTTGGGTAGATGTGCACCAAGAATACAGCCAAAACTGGCCTATAACTGGCACAGAGAAAGTCTTCAGAAGCGTATCACTAAAGAACACAGCCAAACCGTCCACTAGCATGGAAGGGGCCTCAGGAACAAGTATTGAGGACACATCCCAACTACCCCAAAGTCTATCTATCAACTCCCGTCGATGTGATGACTGGCGAGACCGTATACCTTCCATATTATCCTTAACCCAAGATTATGACACCATATGTCAACTCACACCGCAAGCAATTTCATAAGGCCTTGCCATTAACCATCCAAGGACTCCAACCGAGTCTCTTTTTATCATTACCAATCCAGTGTTCAACAACACTCAAGGGATGCACACTGAGTCCCTTTTCATCATTACCAATCCAGTGCGGTCAAATACTCACGCAATTACACTCTTTCACATTTCCATGCTCCCAAGCACTTAAGGGTTCAACATCAACACAGGTGGCAAGCCACCTTGAACAGCATACCAATACCACACTGCTACCCATAGGGAGACACACTCTAAGCAGTGGACTATATAAATTATCCCATTCAACGCTTGAGATCACGATTCAACATTTTTCATGGTCATGAGATTTACCGCATTTGATTTCTTCCTTATAATCAAGCATTCACAAACACTTATGCTTTCATATATTTATCATAAAAATATATTAACTCTCCATGTTTCCATCAAGCATGATAACATAAGTATAAATTACACATTCAATTGTCGGGTACCACACCCTCTTTCAAAACTTATATCATTCATCGGATTACAATCACACGCTGTAACGCCCCTAGACGATCCAACGTGACAGTGTCACGGCTCCACTCTAGGAGACGCTACCGGGCTGCAGCCCAAATACCCCAACTCCTCTCCAGCCCACTAGCGGGTTGTTGGTGGCCACAACCGCTCTTTGATGAGTCAAACTCAATAGTCAAGCGCGCACCACAGAGACTTTTCAGGAGGTCACCCATCCCAGTACTACTCCCGCCCGAGCACGCTTAACTATGGAGTTCTTTCAACTCTCATCACCAATTGAGCTACAGCTCAATTGGTGATGAGAGTTGAAAGAACTCCATAGTTAAGCGTGCTCGGGCTGGAGTAGTACTGGGATGGGTGACCTCCTGAAAAGTCTCCGTGGTGCGCGCTTGACTATCGAGTTTGACTCATCAAAGAGAGGTTGTGGCCACCAACAACCCGCTAGTGGGATGGAGAGGGGTTGGGGCAAGTGGGCTGGAGAGGGGTTGGGTGTTTGGGCTGTAGCCAAGTAGCGTCTCCTAGAGCTGAGCCGTGACACTGTCACGTTTGATCGGCTAGGGGCGTTACAATAAAAAGTGCCCTTTTATTATAATGACCCTGGATTTGGCCCATAACCCCCCATGGCATCGCTACCGGGCTGCAGCCCAAGCACCCCAACCCCTCTCCAGCCCACTGACGGGTTGTTGGTGGCCACAGCCTCCCTTTGATGAGCGAACTTGATAGTTAAGTTGGGTCGTACGGGGACTTCCCAGGAGGTCACCCATCCAAGTACTACTCTCTCCCAAGCACGCTTAACTATGGAGTTCTTTTAACTCTAATCACCAATTGAGCTAAGCTCAATTAGTGATGAGAGTTGAAAGAACTCCAGCTCAATTGGTGATGAGAGTTGAAAGAACTCCATAGTTAATCGTGCTTGGGCGAGAGTAGTACTGGGATGGGTGACCTCCTGGGAAGTCCCCATACGACCCAACTTAACTATCGAGTTCGCTCATCAAAGGGAGGCTGTGGCCACCAACAACCCGCCAGTGGGCTGGAGAGGGGTTATGGTGCTTGGGCTGCAGACAGGTAGCGATGCCATGGGGGGCTATGGGCCAAATCCAGGGTCGTTACACACGCATCCTTACCGGATTTCACAAGTAGCAATTTGTACAACCAAATCTTATCAAACCATTTGTTCACTAATTTCCCCAAACCTTTTGTTTATTAAATTACTCCAAACCATTTGTTTATCTCGGATACATTAAACTAGGCTACATCCAGACTTCAACATCATCTTGCTATGTTTCTTCTACCTAGTACAAACCCTGTTATACACTAACCCGAAAGCATCTTGCACATAAGTTGTTACTAGGCAGCAACTTTGACTGGACATTCTTGGAGCTACAAAGCTCCTATGAAAATGTCCAAACATCCCCTGGAAAGGTCTTTCCGAGGACTATAACTTTTGTGTTCAGCCCAAGACCTAAATCCGGCCGTATCACACCATAAAACGGCCTCGAAGTCTGTTGTGCGCAGAAAATAGATTTCTGCATGCCTATTAAAGCAAAAAGAACGACATCGGTTTGTCTTCTTCCTCTAGCCATTTGTTCAAAAGTACAGACAGCTCTTCATCTTCCCTTATTCACCCTCAATAGACCATTCCTCTTCACGAAACCAAGTCCATCATCTTCACATGAAGAGAGGAGTGGTTGAAGATAACAATCCCTAAGACAAAGTCCTAGCATGGTCTCTTTCCTAGGAGATCTTCATCACGCACAAGTCAAACTCTTTTGAATTGACATCTCTCCTACATCATAACTAAAGATTTAGCACAAAGGGAGAGGTTAGGAAGCTCACCTCATTTCCGGCCATGTAAGTTGTTATCCTCCTTTGCGACATCATTCTTTTACGGAGAGGGAGAGTTCTTCCTCTAGAAAATCCGACTCCGGCGACCTCCGATGACCTCTCTGCTTCCGTAGAATTCAACACATAGATTGGCTCGATAAGAAATGGAAGTGACAGCTAGGGTTTCTCATTTCTTCCTTTTTATAGCAACATATTAGGGTTAATTCATGTTGCCACGTGTCATCGTAACATTGGACCACCCATCATTACTTTAAATAGGTCTTGTTTGAGAAGACCTGGTCCAAATGAGCCAACATCGCTTATTCGAAAAAAACATTTCAACCCATAAGTATAAATCAGCAACACAGCATGTCGAAAATATTCTAAGTCAAATTCGTCGCATGCGTCGAGTATCACTCGACGCTTCGTCGCATGCATCGAGTGTCACTCGATGCTTCGTCGAATGGCGTCGAGATCACTCGACACTTTTCGATAAATTCTACTGGACGAAATCATTCTAAGTCCAAGCGTCATATGCATCAAGATTACTTGATGCTTTGTCGAATGTCATCGAGATCATTCAACGCTTTTCAACGAATCCTTCTGTCCAAAATATTCTAAGTTCAAGCACTATATGCGTCGAGATCACTCGACGCTTCGTTGAATGGCATCGAGATCATTCAACACATTTCGACGAATCCTTCTGGCCAAAATATTCCAAGTCCAAGCGCTGCATGTGTCGAGATCACTCGAAGCTTTATTGAATGGCGCCGAGATCACTCAATGCTTTTCGACGAATCATTCTGGATAAAATATTCTAAGTCCAAGCGCTGTATGCGTCGAGATCACTCGACGCTTCATCGAATGGAATCGAGATCACTCAACGCCATTCGAATCCAATATAATTTTAAGTCCATTTCTTCTTATGCGTTGAGTATCACTCAACGCCTCATCGAATGGCATCGTGTTCACTCGACGCCTACTGAATATAGTAGTATTCTATGTCAAATTCACCATATTCACGGAGTATCACTCGATGTCTGTTACCAGTGCGCCCCGATCCTGATTCACTGACTTAAAACACGTGTGAGGGGTCTAGAACGAATAAGGACGTTACAACTTAAGTAGGGCTGAAAGTTTTCTTTCCCTCATTTCTTCCCTCTTGAGTGAGAGTTAGGGTTTTGGGAGAGTTTGGAGGAGGAGGAAGAAGAAGGGTATCTTCTGCCTTTGACGCAGCTCCGAGGCTCCGTTCATCGATTCGAGGCCAGATCCGTAGATAGGACTTGAAGGAGCACACATTCATCCGGGAAAAATGAGATCTCCCTGGCTAGGAAGGGGAGTCGTAAGGTAACGACACTTCTCCTCTCAGTTTTTAGGATGCGTGCATGACATCTGTTTCATCTTGTTTTCTTTCAAGCATGTAGGCACTGGATCTCTCAAATGAGAGGGGTTCTGTTTGCCATGATTCAAGAGGAACCACCGGGTGACTGCGTCCGTCGCCGGCATGATGTTGCACTAGAAATTCGCTCCGTTAGTGGATTAGGCATTGTGGGTGAAGCCATAGTCATGACCGTTAGTCCGACTCGGTGCTGTAGCATAACGAATATTAAGGAATTTTCTAGAAATTTGTTTGCGGAAAGATGCCATTTGTCATGTTTTCCCCCCATTATTTCGTGCGAGAACGAATGGTGGATTAGGGTGGGAAAGGCTATGATTGGTTATTCCAAAGGAGTGACTTTATCTCTGTGGTCGGCTGGCTAGCCTATGATGTGCAAGTCATGTGTGGAGAGTGTCTCGATAAGAAAAGTCCCCTTATGTGAAACTGACGAGAATGCCAAGCTTTGGACAAGCCTGTACAATGTAGCCTATGAGCGGGTGGGGTCAAGCAAGGGTTATTAACATCAGTTTGTTTGTGTGACATAATCCTGACGTGAGAAGTCAGATCTTGTAGGCAATCCCGGGTTATGAGACCCACGAACGAGTGGGGCCTAAGCAAGAGTTCAGTGTGGCAGCTTGAATGCCGTTGGGGAAAAATGGAAGTACCCGTATGATATGATATGATATGATGATGTGCGATGATGTGCTAGAATCATATGCGTTATACGGTGCCTTGGGTGAAATCTAGGTCTGCATACTTGTTGCATGGTAGACCCCCTTTTTATTAAATGCTCAACCTAAAAACATGTTTGATGTATGTGACATCCTAAAATGTTTCTTTACTCTCTATGTTGATATACATTTGCATACGAAGTGATGACCTTCGGGGTGAAGGAGTGCTCCTGGGTCTGCTAGGGATGGCCGGGAGGAGATGTGTCGGTTACACAGTTTAGGCCAGCCTTTGTTGACCCACATTACAACAATTTTTATAGGGCAAGGCGCAGATGCTGGCGCAAGCTCGCCGGATAAAAAGGCCTAAGTCTCATGAAGTGGACCCTCTTTTTTTTACTTATGATTTGTTGAATGCTTTGCTCCATGAACTGTAATCCGGCTTGAATGCTGAGGTACCCTAGGAGTGCTAAAGCACATTACTCTATTTGTTATTGTTTTAGTTTTTGGACACTTGAATGTTGTAAGTCCTTAAGTCCATTTTGAACTCCTGTGATAGTGGAAAACTTCTAGTGTTTGTGGTTTTCCGCTATTTTATGTTCTGAGTTTTGAGATGCGTTAATCTTTTATATCACTTTATAATGCTAAAGCTGTGGGGCCTATATGCTGTGGGGCCCCGACCGGACTCATATTTTATGGTCATTACAGGGGAGGTGTTACAGAACTTACCTTGTTCTCCAAATAGTTCAAGTAAATATTGAGCAGGAGAAGAAAGTAGAAGAACAAGAGCTCTTCTAGCTCTTGCTCAAGGAAGCCATACACCAGTATGGGGAAGTCCAGAAAAGACCCCTTTGAGGAAAGGCATGATTCTAAGAATAACAAACATATTTAGACTAATGTTGTTTGTTATTATTTCAATATATCTGGACATGTCATTGCTGACTATCCAATCAAGCAGTGGGAGAGCAACAAATCTAATTACAAGAGGCATTACAAGGATATGAAGACTGAAAAGAGCTTCTTGGCTAAAAAGAAAATCAGCTTATCAGATAATGATTCTGAGTCTTCAGAATCAAAAGAAGAGGACTACATTGGTTTCATTTCTATTAAAGTGGAGGCCGATCATCCTACTGCCTCAAGTGGCATAAGAGCACCACTATCCTCTATTGACTGTTATTTTGAAGAAGATGATGAGTTTAGTCTCATGGCCTTTATTGGATCTAGTAGCTAACCTTAGAGGGGGGGGGGGGGGGGGTGAATAAGGTTTCACACGCTAATTAAAAATTCGAAATATTTTGTCCAAAAAAACTAGTTCTGGAAGCTACCATGGGGCGCTAGCTTGCTAGCGCGTGGAGATAGGTCACATACCTCATTTTCCTGAACAAATTGTCTCCTTGGAAAAACACACACCCTTCAGAGATCCACTGACAAACAATCACCACGTTATATATAGAATGAAAAGCAATACATAATTTTTATTCAAACTTAAATAAAAATGGTTTATAATTACAAGTACTGGATCTCCATGACGCCGGAGATCGGAGGCAGTGAAAGTCAAGAATCTCTTCATTTTCTATACAGACCTACTACCCGGACCGGTTGGCTCTATCCCTTTCCCTCCAAGAAAGGTCTTCAAGTCGGCTCTTCACTAATGGAGACGTTGCAGACACAGCCGATATTGATCCCCGTCTAAGAGAGTTCGTCAATTGGGACAATCGCTGCCACAAGCTCGAGGATGGGCTCGACGTCCGCCTCCATTATATAAAAATATATAATTATAAATTAAATAATTATAATTATATATTTTTAATAATTTTATTATTTTAGAAATTTTATTTTAAGTATTTATTTAATGTTTTAATTTTCATTTCACGTGCTATGATGGGTGCATATAACCATCATATTTTCAATTTGAATTTTGAATTTTTAAAGGAGGGAGATTGAGTGGTGTAGGCTATATATAGCCATGTTATGAAGGATTGATTAGAGAAGAAGAATAAGAAAATAATACTCCTAAAAATCTTTTTGAGATCCTCCTTCCCCCTTGGCAAAATTCAGCTACCTCCCCCCCTTTTCCTTTTGTCCGCCGGCCTTCTTTCTCTCCCCCTCTTAGTAGCTCGGCCACCTTCCCCCTCCCCTCCTCCTTTTCTTCCCTCTTCAAGTTCTCACCACAAGGTAACCTGAGCCCCTCCATTATTCACTCCAAATAAAACCGAGCCCACCCTATACTTGCCAACCCTAGCCGCCGCCACCCTCATTACCTTCAACCTCCCGGCCACCCAACTCCACCACCAAAAACCGGCCACCCAACTCCACCACCAAAAAACAGCCACCCAACTCCACCACCAAAAACCGGCCACCCAAATCCACCACCAAACCCGGCCACCAACTCCACAACCAAACCCAAGCCACCAACCCTTCCACCAACCCTATCCTCCACCCTCTCCACATAATAAAATAGACTTACCTTGGTTTGCCCTAGCCACCACCCTCCATCACTTGAGATAAAATTATTCTCCACCACCTTTTCTCTCTTCTCTACAATAATATTGTCTTTTCATGGAACTCCCTCTCCAAGGGTTTATCAAAAGGAGAAAACGGCGAGTGTCTTCATCGTCCGGTGCGGATCTGAGGATTTCTGCGTGGAAATAGAGATATACCACCGTCGTGTGCGCCTCCTCTACTCATCTTGTGGACAAAAACAAATTGGGATTTGGGTAACGCTTTTATAAACCAACTTCGTTGAGTGCTTCTTCTATATATTTTGTGAGAATTGGTGGAATAGAAGGCTGGTAATTTGTTCTGATTCATATTGAATATTATGCTAGTTAAAATCTAATTTTCAAAGCATTTATTTCCCGAATATTTTTCGTATTAATTGGAATGGGTAGATCTCGTGAACACTAGAAGAAATCGGGTTCATCACCCTTGATTTCCCCTTAGGTTCACGTGATTTGGTATACCCTCTATTAATTAATTTTGGAATCGATTAGGACTTAATTTTAAATCACTTATTTAGTCTAGATATTCTCTTATTGGATGTGTGAATGTTTGGACATAATTTAATTTGAATTGCTAATTGTCCGGATCGGTTGGGTCCATTTCGCTTGAGCGAACATTGACATATAGCCCTTATTCAATCTAAAATAAGGGGAAGCGTCCCTTTGCGTTGATTGTTGTGGAATTTGTGCCTTTAAATGCTTGAGTATTTGATTGTGCTAAGTAGAGAAGCCGCACGCTAGATATTTAATTAAATAGTCGAACATAAGAACGTGTAGTTTAATCTGTAGAAACCATGGGCCTACATCAATTTGGTATCAGAGGGAGGTTCATGTCAATTTACTAATTGATACCCTCCCCCTCATATTAACACGTCGACACGCACTTTGTATGTGCGTTTATTTGCAATTTTTTTAAAAAAAATTCTTGGTCTGCCAATAGCGGCCAAAATTTCTTATTTTTCAGCAAAAATCAAAAAAAAATTCAATAACCCCTTTATTATTTCTTGTAAGAGACCAAAAAATATATATTTTTGCCCTAGTTATTAGGCGGTAACAATTCCATATTTCCTAGAGTTTAGTTGTTCAGGTTCCTTTTTCATTGCTTGTGCACACATTTCGACTAGATTTTTCTGCCCCCACTGAAAATGGCCTACGATGTTAACATTTCCCGATTGAATCCTTTAGGTTCCATGATGAACATTAGGAAACCAGCCCATTCTCCAGTTGTAGATGAGATTAAGACTTTAATTGCACAACTAAAGGCTAGCCAAGTAGCACCCCTAGGCAATACCCCATGTATCCTACTTATGACAGTTTAGGGTGTCCACAAATCTTTAGAGATTGGCTTAAGGGATTAGAAAATTATTTTAAGTGTCACTTATGGGATGACAACAAGAAGGTTAACTTTGACTGAGAGCGATTAGTAGGTCAAGCCCAGTGTTTTTGGTTAAACGAAGAACGTCGTGTTGGTAGCAATCGTTATGCTTGGCCGCACATGCGTAGCCTACTTTTGGATCAATTTGATCCCGCATACCTACGTACCAATAGCACCACACCCGTTAGTAATAATAGCTACGACACTAGACTCGTCTCTACTTATTGGAGTGACCCTATGACTCAGGATAGATCTTATTCCAATAGAGGTAGTAGTACCCAAAGTGTGCCTATTCCCACCCCTAGGGAACTTAAGCCACTTAGACCCCAAAATTTAAACTCGAAAGAGGTTACTACTAGGGTGTCTGCTCCTTTAGTATCATTCTATAGTGACTAGTACCGCTGAGGATTCTGATGTGGATATAGAATCTCTAGTTGATGAAGTTAACCAGCTAGGTGAGAGTCTTCCTTCACTTACGATAATGCCCTATGATTCTGATGAGTCTTAAATTGAGGGAATCCCTAGTGATTTAGAAGATGGTGTTTGGGATGATGATGATAATCGGATCCGTGAGAGTATCTCTTGGCCTATTACGTGCCCTACTAGCATTATGTCTGTTCACCCTAGTATTGAGTGCCCTCTCCAGGATACGATCCCCATCGCGCTAGAGCCTACAAGTACACTCACTGAGGTTTTATCTGACTTACCTGAGGAGCCTGAGAGTGAGGATGTTCCTATTGATCTTGTGGATGAGTTACCATCTGAGGGAAGGGTAAGTTTGGATGATTTTATTATGGTAAACCCGGATGAGAGTTCTTTGATGTCGCCACGATGGGTGAAATTTCTATTGATTTTAATTTTATCCCGGGTTAGATTTTACCGACTTTTCCCCTGCTTATTTGCCCACAGACGTGACCTTTTAGGACAAAGAACTGGAATACCTAGTCTTAGTTGTGGTGTCACGCCCATTTTAGCTCTTACTTTTATGTTGACTCAATGTGTAGATATTACTATATTGAGCGCACTAGTATTTTGACTTTTCACCGCACCTCATAGGAATGACTACACGTCACTTTTGCCAGCTCATTTTTCTGCGTGTCCGTCTACGGTTCTGTCCCCTACTATGACTGATTCTGATTCGTCGTCAATTGTGCCTCTGAATGTGGTGTCCCCTAGATATACTTATATACCACACCCGATCGCACACATTTACCCACCGCCTTTTGATGACCCTCATTCCACCACGTTTGTGACTATAGTTGGGTCTCTTGAGTTATTTCACTCGCACACCTTTGCACATGCGAGGGCACCCAATTCTATTGTTTATGATGTGCGGATCACCTTAGCATATCTTCATGCCAAGCGTGAAAATATTAAACTTCAAAATAAGACTACGATTCTGGAGCCTGTTAAAATCATCCCTGATTATAAGGGTCCCGTCCCACCTGACTTAACACCCTAATCCTCCATGTTTGGGTCTAGTCATGTAGCACATGGATTCTCTCCTAATGTGTCTTGGACGTTAGTATTTCTCCTTAAGTTATGTCCCATGCACTTCCACGCCTTTTTGAGACTGCCCGACGCTAGAGCTAGTGATTTGGGTTTAGTCTGGTCAGTCCCCGAGCGGATGCCTTTTGGCTCTGTTGACAAATTAATACGTAGAAATGCAGACCCATCCATGATTATGAAGAATGTCGGGTTTTATGCTTTTACTTTAGATTTTTATATAGCACAGGGTGTTTCACTTAATTTCAAGTTTCCGGACTTTTACTGTACGTCTTTGTTCCACCTGAGTGCCTTTCTCTGTCGTCGCTTCCTACCACTAAATATTCTCTTGGGATGGGGAGTGTTAGTACTGACGTGTCTATTTTCCATATTGAATCCTTGGTTCTTGAACCGGATGGTAAGATTCTTGTTTATTATCTTTTGCTTGACACCCTTTCGAGTTTTCTTGAATGTCTTGTTGTTTGTGTGTCAGACAGGTTCTCAGTACTGATAGATGTTCATGCTACTACGCCACGGATTGCGGGGATAGATTTGTCCTATCTTGTTGCTGCTTCCGACTGTTCCCCCCTCACGGGTCACTCATCGGTGATGAGTAATTTTGAGTGGGGGAGGATTAATGGAGACGTTGCAGTTGCAAACACAGTCGCCATTAATCCCCGTTTGAGAGAGTTCGTCGATTGGGACGATCGCTGCCGCAAGCTCGAGGATGGGATCGACGTCCGCCGTCATTATATAAAAATATATAATTATAAATTAAATAATTATAACTATATATTTTTAATAATTTTATTATTTTAGCAATTTTATTAAGTATTAATTTCTTGTTTTAATTTTCATTTCAGGTGCTATGATGCGTGCATATAACCATCATATTTTCAATTTGAATTTTAAATTTTGAATGGAGGGAGATTGAGTGGTGTAGGCTATATATAGCCATGTTATGAAGGATTGATTAGAGAAGAATAATAAGAAAATAATCTCCCTAAAAATCTTTTTGAGATCCTCCTTCCCCCTTGGCAAAATTCGGCCACCTCCCACCCCCTCCTCCTCTTGGCCATCAGCTTTCTTTCTCTCCCCATCTTAGTGGCTCGGCCACCTTCCCCCTCCCCTCCTCCTCCTCCCTCTTCAAGTTCTCACCACAAGGTAACCCGAGCCCCTCCATTATTCACTCCAAATAAAACCGAGCCCACCCTCTACTTGCCAACCTTAGCCGCCACCGCCCTTATTCCCTTCAACCTCTCAGCCACCCAACTCCACCACCAAAAACCCGCAACCTAACTCCACCACCAAACCCGGTCACCAACTCCACCACCAAACCCGAGCCACCAACCCTTCCACCAACCCGATCCTCCACCCTCTCCACATAATAAAATCGACCTACCTTGGTTTGCCCTAGCCACAACCCTCCATCACTTGAGAAAAAATTATTCTCCACCACCTTTTCTCTCTTCTCTACAATAATATTGTCTTTTCAAGGAACTCCCTCTCCAAGGATTTGTCAAAAGGAGAAGACGACGAGCGTCTTCATTGTCCGGTGCAGATCCGAGGATTTCTGCATGGAAATAGAGAATATACCACCATCGTGTGCGCCTCCTCTGTAACGGCCTGACTCGTAATCTCAGAGGCTACCGCACCCGCTATGGGCCGTACAATGTGGCCGTAGACCGGCACTGTTAAAGCGCTGCAGCCATGCGCTACCCCAACCCATCACTGGCCTGTTTCTCAGCACAGTAGGTTGTTGATGCTGAGTTTCGAACCCGGACACCCTTCATAAGGCACCTTCAACAGCCCTCATCACCAACTGAGCTGAGGGCTGTTTAAGGCGCCTTATGAAGGGTGTCTAGGTTCGAAACTCGGCATCAATAACCTACTGTGTTGAGAAATAGGCCAGTGATGGGTTGGGTGGCGCTGGGCTGCAGCCCTATAACGGTGTCGGTCTACGGCCATACTGTGCGGCCCATAGCAGGTGCGGCAGCCTCTTAGCTTATGGGCCGGGCTGTTATAAAAAAGTGCACTTTTTTGTAACGGCCCGACCCGTAAGCTCAGAGGTTGCCGCACCCGCTATGGGCCTCACAGCGTGGCCGTAGACCGACACCGTTAACAGGCCAGCAGGCCGTAAACCCCAACGCCTCTCCCGCTTGTTTCTCAGTAAGGCGCATTATTGGCATCAGGTTTCGAACCCGCAACCCTTGATAACTATCATACAATATAAGCTATCACCAACTGAGCTATAACGGCCCGGCCCGTAAGCTCAAAGGCTGCCGCACCCACTATGGGCCGCACAACGTGGCGGTAGGCCGACACCGTTAAAGGGCTGCAGCCCAGCGCCACCCCAACCCATCACTGGTCTATTTCTCAGTATAGTAGGTTGTTGATGCCGAGTTTCAAACCCGGACACCATTCATAAGGCGCCTTAAACATCTCTCATCACCAACTGAAGGGTGGCCGTAGGTTATTGATGCAGCTCAGTTGGTGATGAGGGTTGTTGAAGGCGCCTTATGAAGGGTGTCCGGGTTCGAAACTCGGCATCAACAACCTACTGTGCTGAGAAACAGGCCAGTGATGGGTTGGGGTGGCGCTGGGCTGCAGCCCTTTAACGGTGTCGGTCTACAGCCACGCTGTGCGTCCCATAGCGGGTGCGGCAGCCTCTGAGTTTACGAGCCAGGCCGTTTCATCCTCCACTCATCTTGTGGATGGATACATATTGGGATTTGGGTAACGTTTTTCTAAACCAACTTTGTTGAGTGCTTCTTCTATATATTTTGTGAGAATTGGTGGAATAGAAGGCTGGTAATTTGTTCTGATTTATATTGAATATTGTGCTAGTTTAAATCTAATTTTCAAAGAATTTATTTCCCGAATATTTTTCGTATTAATTGGAATGGGTAGATCTCATGAACACTAGAAGAAATCGGGTTCATCACCCTTGATTTCCCCTTGATTTCAAGTGATTTGGTATACCCTCTATTAATTACATTTGGGATCGATTAAGACTTAATTTTAAATCACTTATTTAGTATTGATATTCTCTTATTAGATGTGTGAACATTTGCGCATAATTTAATTTAAATTGCTAATTGTCCGAATCGAGTGGGTCCATTTCGCTTGAGCGAACATTGGCATATAGCCCTTGTTCAATCTGAAATAAGGGGGTAGTATCCCTTTGCATTGATTGTTGTGGAATTTGTGCCTTTAAATGATTGAGTATTCGATAGTGCTAAGTAGAGAAACTGCTCGCTAGATATTTAATTAAATTATCGAACGTAAGAATGCATTGTATAATCCGTAGAAACCATGGGCCTGCATCATTCAACTTCACGCAAGGAAGTGTCTTAGAGCCCCGCTAGATCCCCCCGATCTAGACGTCCCTTCCCCGGGTTGATTTCTCACGGAATCCTCCCCGAATTCCGACGACCTTCATCGGTCAATTTTCCTCACCACAAGAATTGAGAAAAGAGAAAAAGTACAACAAGTATAAAAGATTAAAGTTTGAATCTCCCTCAAGACGATTTCTCCATTGAGGGATGTGTGACTGATGCTAACAATCTTCGTTTGGTTGCAACCAGTCAACTCCTCGTAGTCATTATAGTTCTTGGATCACCGAAGATCTTTGTGTGCGAATGGAAGGAAGGATGTTTTCTTTTCCTTCGACGAAGATGGTGTTCTAATGCCCCAGAGGCGGCACACGAACCCTAGGCTTTAGAATAAGTATCTCCTTATCTCCTGAATGATAAATGAAGCCTTTTATATGTTTTTCTAAAATAGGCTACCGCCGGTGGTAGAGCATGTGCCTGGCGGTAGGTCAATGCGCTTGATGCTGATAACTATCCTATAAATTTGGAAAAATATTCAAAAGGAATATTTCCTCTTTTTTGGTGCTAGCACGGCGCGGTAATAAGTTACCACCTGGCGGTACTCCTATCATCTCGACGCTCTCGACATTCATTGAGTAGGCTTGCACCGATGCGGTAATAATTTAACGCCTGGTGGTACTCATATCATCTCAACGATCTTGATGCTCGTTGTCTAGCGTGGTGCGGTAGCAAGATAGCGATGCGCGGTTGTATCCTGAGTGCCTTGCTGAAATAAATCCTCAGGCTAGCGTACGCGCTAGAGCTAGCACGACGCGGAAGCAACATGAATGCCATGTCAATTTAATTATGGCTACCGCCTGACGGTAACTGCTACCGCTCGACGGTAGGTACTAGAGGAGAGTTTTCTCGCTTCACTGGAACCTGTAAACCTACACACTCTACCAAACACAAGATGTAATCAAATACAACATGAGAATTGATATTATCAAACTTAGGATATGTGAACCGTCGACTCCAACAAACTCCCCCTTTTGATAATATCAAATCCCGTTCATAAGATATAACAATGAGATGCATGATACATCACATATAAGAGATAATCATTAGAAAAGTCAGGTTTTAGGTTACATATAACTTTCCCTACACACGCGCTCCCCCTATATAAGTATTATATATGCTCCCCCTATCTACGTGTTTGTTGATGCGTGAAAATGGAAGGGCCGCGGGCACCAGCAGATAACGGGTGTTCGGTCTTACTTGGATGAGGTGAAGAGGTTGATGGGGATGCAGTGAATGCTTCTAGATGCTCGAGAGTGGAGCACGTGCTTGATCAAGGGTTACGGGGATAATCGGAGGTTCATGAGGAACTATCGAGTAGACGGTTACTTTGACAGTTAGCTCTGATGGTTGATGCTGCTGCTGAGAGTGGAGAGGAGTTGAGAAGATGAGGGTGCTGCTGGCAGCGACAAAAGCATACTTCGCCCACCGCAGCTTAAATGCCATTCTTGCGACGGACTTTCCTTTGATTATGAATTGAGATATTACAACTTTAGATTGCACCTTTACATGGAAAGAAAATAAAGGGTACAAAGGGGGAAGCTAGCGGCTAAGGAAATAAGATGCTAGAGGCTGCATGGACTAAGCAGAGAGGTCGGAAGACCGCACGGTAAGCTGATCTCGCAGCTCGCTAGAAAAGGCTGAGCGGACTACGCAATCAGGCCGGGAAGATAGGCGAGGTCACGCGGGCTGAGAGACTGAGTCCGCAATTCTTGATGCCTTGGTAGTCCCACTCCCTCATGCTTGATGAATGAGAGGTTTGGGGGCCTATTTATAGGCTCGGGCCGGAGACGGTACTGGTAACGTTACCCCCGGTAGAGCAGTAAGTTGTGCTAGTAGATAAGAAGTTTGTCGAGTCCGCACCATGTTGTGCGGATAGTGCTTGAGCCGATCTGCTATTGACGGACTGGGACAAGTCCACCTCTTCTGCACTGAGTGGGCCCACGCCAAGCTATGAGAGCTAAGGAGTAGTTCGCCTATTGCTGGGAAGTGGACGGAGATGGGAAGCTTGAGTGCTGAGTGGCGGACTGCATATTGAGTGCACTAAGCCTACGGCGGACGGGAAGAGTCTGCCTCCTACTGGACTCTTGTATCCCTGCTGGGCGACAAGAGGCTTGGCGACCTGGCATACTGGAGAGAGTAGGTCGCGTATGCTGTTGGTTGAAGCGAGGTCGCTAACCCCTGTCGGATAGAAGGAGCTGATCACCCTTGCTGGAGTGAGTGAGCTCGCCATCCTATGGCGGGCTGGAGTTGAGTTCACATCGTTATGTGCGGTCTGGTGTAGAGTAGTTGGCCATGCTGCTATTTTTCTACAGGTGGGCTGAGACTGAGTCGGCCCATAGCTCACAGACAAGAGAGTTTGTCGCCGTCCGGGCGACCTGGAGGACTGAAGACGTAGGTCGCCCCTACTGCAGAACGTCTCCTATTAGACGGACAAGCTTGTTGCATATTGTCGGGTGACCTGAAGATAGGTCGCTTATTGATATGGCAGTTTGGCTGGATAGCAATGTCAATCTGCCATTTTGTTGGATAGTGCCTGTTGGAATAGAGAGAACCATTGCACGGTTAGCCGATCTAAATCGCACGGCCTGCGGAGGCAAACTGAGGACTCAGTCTACACCCCCTATAGAACAAGCAATTGTTACGCGACTTGGGCGATCAGACGGGGGAGACCTCCCAAGCCACGTGGCCTAAGCATACAGAGAAGTCTGTTCGCTAATCCTTATAGAGGTTAGGTCGCAACCTCCAGATGGAACTTGGAGCAGGATGCGACCTGTAAGCTGGCTACCTTGGGAGGGATCGTCGATTTCTGGGTTAGTATAATCCCCGCACTTTTTTAAGTCCCGAAGGGAACTATGAAAATGTAGGAGACCCACGAAAATTGTGATCCTTCCCTCGAAAAAATAAGAGGTAAGGAGAGATGGAACCTGATGTCTCTCCTCCGAAGAGGTTTGCCAATGCCTATCTTTTTCCTGCAAAGGAAAAGTTAATGCAAGCAAAGAGAGGTACATCTTATGTGTACCTGAGTTGCTTTTGCAAAATGAGGAAGAAGTGAATGTATTCCATTGAGCTCTGCAAAACAAAGATAAGAGGAAAGCATAAAAGAATGATAACTTGCAAGTACCTGAAGGAGGCTTACACGCACCTGTTAACTTCTACAAAAGAAAGAGTAAGTGGCTGATATGAAATAAAATTAAGTTGCAAGTACTTGGATGGAAATTCCAATTATCTGCTAATCTATGCAAAAGGAAGAGTGAGTTGTAGATATAGAAGAAAACTAAGTTGCAAGTACCTTGATGGAACTTGCAAGTATCTGCTAATCTCTACAAGAGGAAGAGTAAGCAGTAGATATGAAACAAAACTAAGTTGCAAGTACCTGGATGGAACTTGCAAGTATCTGCTAATCTCTATAAAAGGAAGAGTGAGTAGTAGATATAGAAGAAAACTAAGCTGCAAGTACCTGGATGGAACTTGCAAGTATCTACTAATCTCTGCAAGAGGAAGAGTAAGCAGCAGATATAAAACAAAACTAAGTTACAAGTACCTGGATGGAACTTGTAAGTATTTGTTAATCTCTGCAAGATGAAGAGTAAGAAGCAGATAAAAGAAAAGTAAACTAAAAGTACCTGAAGAGGACTTACAAATATCAACTATTGATATGATAAGGAAGACATAATTGGATAGCAGGAGAAATGCCCGGCAAGCTCTATTATTAACTGAATAAAGATCAAACCACGACAATGATATTTTTGCGTGATCGGATCGATATATTTAATGTGAAATCCAAATTAGCCAGATGAAACCATCTTGATTAGACTTCAATAGCATGGCTTGTCAATGAAGAGGAATAGATTATTTGATTGAATAATAGATTCCAATAATAAGCATAACTAATCGTCGGCGGATAGAGCTTCATGAAAGCCGAATATATAAAATGGGCATAAGTAAAATAGATGTTGTAAATTCTTTCGATAGGTTGGATTTAACCTGTTAATCTGTAAGAAGGCAAAATGAAAAAGGATGACTACACCCGAAGATGACCAAAAAAATACTGGATGCTACCACAGGTGTTCCCCGTGGGTCTTATGCATCGCATGCCTAAGAAAAATCATCTAGGGTGTAGTCCTACCTAGAACGGGCTAGCTGCATTCCCTTAGAAGGGAACAAAAGAGAAACATGCACAGAATCCTAAGAAGGAAATGACAAATACACTGCTCTCATGCCTCGGGTTACAAACATCGCTGATCAATTAGAATAGATGCGCCAAGTGGACTATTGCTTGTTTGTGGAGTGATCAGCAGAGTTGTGGGCCCCGCGAAGGCACGAATTGAGAGTACCATAGAGTATTCATCCATTACGGTCATGAGATGATCGAAGAGACAAGGCCACACTTGATCGTCATTACTTGTCAAGCAAAGATCACCGTAACTATAATGTATCCTTAGCGAAGCACAGCAGAGCTAACGCATGGGACCTCCCTTGATACACACTTTGTGTTAGATACCAGCTAGGATCTGAAGTACCGTAATCCTCCGCACGAGAGTTGGACAGCCACCACTACACATACGCGAACACTCCCCACTATATATGGTCATTATGGTCTTACGCCGGAGTCCAACCTCGAGGGGGCCCTAAGAAAGACTCGACGATATTAATAGTTAAAACTCGCGGCGCCCCGGGTGGGTAGGTTAGGTTATAAAAGTGGTTTATTTAAAAGGCGGGGCGTGCGGATTTTATTTGATATAAAAAAGGTTGAAACTGAGTTTTAACGAAAGGAGGCAAGTGAACCTATAACGTGTAGTACAGGATATTCCAGTGAGTAATATCGAGATCGTATTGTTCTCGGGGACGGGTTGACTATTTCTACTCTTTCCCTGGAGGGACTATTATTTTACCGATAATATTTTGTCATTTAATTTTTTAATTATCTAAGGCAGATATATATAAAAAAATGCAAAAAATAAAAGCAGATAAAGCTGATGAAGAAATAGCACATCCGTACTGAAGGAATTTGAACTAAAATAACTTTTAATAATTAGAGATCGTAAATTTCAAATTAATGAAAGGGCGACTTGGTCGTGGAGGTTCCAAAATAATGAGCTAACTTAGCTATAGGGATATCGCTCACCGTAACATTAAGATTATTCGACCGAACACTAGTCCGACGAAGGATTCCTCTTGATGCCCGTATTACGCTAAGAACCCCGCTATTAGGTGGGGAACCCAATCCGGGAGAATTACGCTTCTCTTCTATCGAGGTTATGCACGTAATTATCTTTACCCAAGGGTGATCGGTCCATACGCACAGCCTCTCGGCTAGCTAGCATATGGAAAACGGAAATAGAGCTCACACATCGATATGTGGTCCTACGCATTGTATACATAGGGCAAACTTAAGTGGTTTAATTAAAGAGAAAAAGATGACCTTTAATTATTTAAAATGATTTTATCTATCCTAATGCTCTTCGATACTGAGGGCTAAGAGTGATTAGCCACTCATCGGAATGGGGACGGCTTACAAAAAGAAAATGCATAATTGAAATGCAAGTCTTACTCAAACGAGCAGGCGAGAAATGACAAGTCATACTCAAACGAGTAGGCGGGAAATGACAAGTCCTACTCAAACGAGTAGGAGGGAAATAAAAATAGTAAATAACAAGTCCTACTCAAACGAGTAAGCGGGAAATAAAAGTGAGTCCTATTCGAAAGAGTAGGTGGGAAATAAATGCCCACATACACACACTCAACATAAATTGAAGAAAGCATGAAAAGGAAAGTGGTAAAAGAAAGCGATAAAGGAAAGCAAGAAAAGCTAACTCTTATACGCACACACTCTACATAATTTAAGAAAGCAATAAAATCTAACTCCTACACGCACACACTCTACCAAAATAGAAAAGAGCAAAGTGCTCCAAAAATTAAAATGATAACATTTTCATTCTTATAATTTTATAAAGGAGCTTAAAAATAGGAAATAAAGTAAAAAAGGAACAAAAAGTTTTCCGAAAATAAGAACTAAGTTAAAGAAAATAAAACAAAAAAAAACTTTAAAAATGTTTTTATAAACTCATAAGAATTAAAAACATAAAAATATAGAAACTAAACTCATACACTTACACACTCTTAAATAAAAAAGAGATAAAGATAAAAGATCACTGAAAGCTGGGCACTCCAATGCATTCCAAACAAACATAATGAGAGAAAATCTACAAATTTTATTAAGCTAAAAAAAGTTACAAAGAAAGCTAAAACAAACCAAGAGAGGGAGTGAGAAAGTTATCCTTACATAGCATGGCAATCCACCAAGGCAGCCTACCTACAACAAAATGGTTCAAAAAAAGTGAACATTGGATCTGATAGAGAAGTTCTATTTATAAGCAAAAAAAATAAGATTACACGCCCCAGGTCACGGGCGTATTGGGGGCGTGTCAGTCTTGCTTGCTGAAGACGGCAAAATTTTGGTGACTGGTCGATTTCTGGAAGCTTCTAGAATGGGACACGTGTTGGTCATGGGTGGGACAGGGATGTAACGGGCGTGTCAACAAGGTATGCCTGGTGGAGGTGTTGAGATGGGTTTGACGAACGTCAAACTGGGATCGACAAACGTCAAACTGGGATTGACGAACGTCGATCGGCATTGACACAGGCATGTCAAATTTGTTATGGGCGTGACATGCAAAGCATCGAGTGTTGAGGCATCGAGCGTCGAGTGGTTGCTAGCTTCATTTCGTCAAACATCGATCGGTATTGATATGGGCATGTCAAATCGGGACACGGGCATGTCAAATCGGGACACGGGCATGTTCAACTAAGTGTTGAATGGTTGCTGGAAGCATCGAGCTTGGATCAACGAACGTTGAACGTCGAATGTCGAGCGGTTGGACACGGGCGTGTCGAACGGGACACGGGCCTGTACTTTGAGAAATTTGGCTTTTTTCTGAAAAATTTCAGAAAAATAAAAAGAAGCTAAGTTAAAACAATATTTACAAAAAAGAAACATTTTATTGAAGAAAAATGACAAAAAATAATGTAAATGAACTAAAATGACTTAATACGTAAAATACTAATATTTACAACTCATCAAATACCCCCATACTTAAGCTTTTGCTATTCTAGAGCAAAAGTTGGAGAAATACTTATAAGGAATTAAAGAAATCCTAAGTTTAGCTACCGCTTGAATTAATTAAAAGAGAGATCTAAATAAACATTCGGGGTAAAAGAGTTAAGTCCTAAATTATGACAAAAATTTAAATAGAGGAAGAGTTTTGGCTAAAAACTTCTCGATATAATCAAATAGAAAGCAAAAATTATATTTATAAGGTTAACAAAAATAGACTAGAATCATACAAACTTTAGTTTGTAAGAATTAAAGGAAATAATGCAATTTAAAAATTATGCTCTCAAAAGGATTTTTAAATTAAATCTAGAATCATCGAAATTTGTTAAGGGTTTTATTTTGGTTATGAAGTGGGCTTTGGTTTAGAGGTGAGGTAATTTTTTCTCAAACCTTTAATAATTTTTTTTTAAGAAAAATTAAATCTTATTTTCCTAACATAATTTTTTTGAATCAACTTCATATTAACCCAATGTATATGTATATGAGTAATGAATTTTATTCTCTTACTCCTTAACATATAATCTTTTACAATATTGGATGTCTATGTTTGCGGAACGAAATCTTATTCCCATTGACATTGGTTCTTTTAAGGATAGAAGATGATTAAATCATGCCTAGTAGGATATGAAAAAAATGGGAGATGGATTTTATTTTTTTCTTTCAAGAAGAAAACTAGATTTTAATAAAAAAGTTTTGAGAGCAACCTTTATAAATTGAACGTTCCTATATTTCAAAAAAAATTGGAGTAAACATTATTCAAGTCTAAGGCTGTTTTGTTTTAACAAAATACATGTGTAATTATTTAGATAAAGTAGAAGTAGTGCTGAAAAACAAGTCTCTTATCTAAATAAAAATATAAAGCATAAGAAATTCTTTAAAACTTAACCCCAGATATTTAAATCTGTCAATCTCCAATTAATAAATGAATAGTAAACAAAGAATTAATAAAATTCACTTATAAATAAACTCAAAAAAAGATTTTTGGAGAGCAAAAAGGTTAAGAATTGGATATTTGATTTATTTATTTCATAATAAACAAAATGTTTTTTGGTTTTTTAGGGTTATTATGTCTTTTTTTGTATTTTTATTTATTATCTTTTTTTGGACTTTCTATATTTTTTGATGTTTTAACATTTTTATCAATTTATTTATAAGAAAGTGAAGAGAAAGAAATGTTACTTACAAAGAATAGAGGGAAAAAGGAAGTGGGGAAAGAGAATATTTACAATAATTATTTACAAAAAATATTTACAAAGTAAAAAATTATTTTTGGTATTTTGTTTTATAATTTTTTTGGTTCATTAACATTTTTTTGATGGTAAAATAAAAAAAAATTTGGAGTTTTAATTTTTGTATATTTTTTTGTAAATTTTAATGATTGCATAATATAAAAGTGCAGGAAATGAAAATATAGGAAACACCCCCATACTTAATTCCAACATTGTCCATAATATTGCAATATAAGTATGCAGAATGATATGAAATAAAATGCAGGTATGTACAAAAAAAGGATAGGAGGGAGGAAACTTCCCTGAAATGCGTTTGGGGAGGCCAGTTAAGAAACCCTGCAAAAGTTAAAGTAAAAGCAAAAAGATAAACATGCCTCCCAGGAGCGCTTTGGTTATAGTTGTGTAGCTTGACTATTTAGGTGGGGGTTAAAATTATAGGCGGAGTTATGGGAGTGAGGAAATTATTTTAAGTGCGACTGTTGAATTAGTTTTTTTTTGGTTTTTTTGAAATAAAAAAAATTCATTTTTTTGGGATTTTTTTTATAAAATAAAAGAGGAAAGAAAAGAAATAGGCGGTCGACCTTTATTTTTAAAAAATATATAGTATATATATATTTTATGTTTATTCTCTATAATAATATTTTTCTGAAGTAGAAATAAAAAATACTAAGACGAAGGGGGAAAATAAGTTTTTTTTTGATTTTTTATAGAGGTTTTTAAGTAAAAAAAATTTTGTGTGTTTTTTATAAAGGGTCTATTTGGCGCAGCTCTAGCGGCTGGAAAATCTCTATTCTAGCCGCCATAACTGGTTTATATGTGTTTGGGACAACTCTTTATTTAGATTTTTTCAAAAATCTAGAGCTGTTTTGTAGCTTTTCAAAAATCTCTCCCCCCAGCTTCAGCTTCCGCAAAATAGCTTTCTCTCTCACAGGTTTTGGAAATCTAATGGTTTCTTCAGTTGGAACATTCTCAGAGGCCGGACAGCCTTCCTCCGGTGATTCCGATCCCTGGACGGCCTTCCTCCGGCGATTCCGAGCCCCCGACATCCTTCCTCCGGCGATTCCAAGCGCACTTCTGCACAGAACACCCAAACACCCTGCAACTTTTCAAAACTGCTCCCCAGAGATCTATTTTAAAATAGCTCTATCCGGATAGCATCTTTTTAATCTGCTAGAGCTGTCCCAAACAGAGCCAATGATAAGGGAAAGCCCTATTTGTTTTTTTTTGATTTTTTGATTTTTTAAATTTGTATTTTTTAGGAAACGACGCCATTTCATTTTTTTATAGATAAATATATATATGAAATAATAAAAAAGAAAAGTAAAGGTAATAGGCTTCAGAAATTCACAATAACAACTCGGAAATTCCCTGGCAACGGCGCCAAAAACTTGATGGTTAAAACTCGTGGTGCCCGGGGTGGGTAGGTTAGGTTATAAAAGTGGTTTTTTTAAAACACGGGCGCGCGGGTTTTATTTGATGTAAAAAGGTTGAAACCGAGTTTTAATGAAAAGAAGGCAAGTGTACCTATCGCGTGTAGTAAAGGATACTCTTGTGGGGAATATCGGGGTCGTATTGTTCTCGGGGACGGGTTGATTATTTCCACTCTTTCCCTAGAGGGACTATTATTTTATCGATAATATTTTGTCGTTTGATTATTTAATTATCTAAGACAAATATATATTAAAAATGTAGAAAATAAAAGCAGATAAAGCTGATGAAGAAATAGCGCATCGGTACTGAAGGAATTTGAACTAAAATAACTTTTAATAATTAGAGATCCTAAATTTCAAATTAATAAAATGACGACTTGGCCGTGGAGGTTCCAAAAGAATGAGCTCACCTACCTATAGGGATATCACTCACCTGAACATTAAGACTATTCGACCGAACACTAGTCCGACGAAGGATTTCTCTTTATGCTTGCATTACACTAAGAACCCCGCTATTGGGTGGGGAACCCAATTCAGGAGAATTACGCTTTTCCTCTCTCAAAGTTAAGCACGTAATTCTCTTTACCCAAGGGTGATCGGTCCATACGCACGGCCTCTCGGCTAGCTAGCGTATAGACAATGGAAAAAGAGCCCACACATCGATATGTGGTCCTACGCATCGTATACCAGGGGAAACCTTAAGTGCTTTAATTAAAGAGAAAAAGATGACCTTTAATTATTTAAAACGATTTTATCTGTCCCGAAGCTCTTTGATATTGAGGGCTAAGAGCGATTAACCACTCATCGGAATGGGGATGACTTATGAAAAGAAAATGCATAATTGAAATGCAAGTCCTACTCAAACGAATAGGTAGGTAATGACAAGTCCTACTCAAACGAGTAGACGAGAAATGACAAGTCCTACTCAAACGAGTAAGCGGGAAATGACAACTCCTACTCAAACGTATAGGTGGGAAATAAAAAAAGTAAATAACAAGTCCTACACAAACGTGAAGGTGGAAAATGAAAGCAAGTCTTACTTGAACGAGTAGGTGGGAAATAAATGTGCCCATGCACACACTCTATATAAATTGAAGAAAGCATGAAAATGAAAGCGATAAAGGAAAGCAAAAAAAGCTAACTCCTACACGCACACACTCTACGTAATTGAATAAAGCGATAAAAGAAAGCAATAAAATCTAACTCCTACACTCACACACTCTATAAAAATAGAAAAGAGCAAAGTGTTCCAAAAATTAAAATGACAACATTTTCATTCATAAAATTTTATAAAAGAGCTTTAAAGTGGAAATAAAGTAAAAAGGAACAGAAAGTTTTTTGAAAATAAGAACTAAGTTAAAGAAAATAAAACTAAAAAAACAATAGAAACATTTTTATAAACTCATAAGAATGAAAAACATAAAAACTAAACTCATACACTCACACACTCATAAATAAAAAAGAGACAAAGCTAAAAGATCACTGAAAATTGGGCACTCCAATGCATTCCAAACAAACATAAGGAGAGAAAATCTACAAATTTTATTAAGCTAAAAAAAGTTATAAAGAAAGCTAAAATAAACTAAGAGAGGGAGGAAGAAAGTTCTCCTTACATAGCATGGAAATCCACCAAGGCATCCCACCCACAGTAAAATGGTTCAAAAAAGGTGAACATTAGATCTTACAGAGAAGTTCTATTTATAGGTAAAAAAAATCAGATTACACGCCCCAGGTCACGGGCGTGTAGGGGGCGTGTTAGGATGGCTAGCTGAAGACGGCAAAATTTTGGTGACTGGTCGATTTCTGGAAGCTTCTGGAACAGTACATGTGTTAGTCACAAGCATGACAGGGATCTCACGGGCGTGTCAGCAAGGTATGCCTGGTGGAGGTGTTAAGCTGGGTTCGACGAACGTCGAACTAGGATCAACGAACATCGATCAACATTGACACGGGCGTGTAAAATTTCTCACGGGTGTGACATGCAAAGCATCGAGTGTTGAGGCATCGAGGGTCGAGTGGTTGCTGGCTTTATTTCGTCGAGCGTCGATCGGGATTGACATGAGCGTGTCAAATCGGGACACAGGCGTGTTCAGCTAAACATCTAATGGTTGCTGGAAGCTTCGAGCTTGGATCAACGAGCATTGAACGTCGAGTAGTTGGACACGGGCATGTTGAACGGGACAAAGGCGTGTACTATGAGAAATTTGTCTTTTTTCGGAAAAATTCCAGAAAAATAAAAAGAAGCTAAGTTAAAATAATATTTACAAAAAAGAAACATTTTATTGAAGAAAAATGACTAAAAATAACGAAAAAGAACTAAAACGACTTAAATAAAATACGTGAAAATACGTATATTTACAACTCATCAGATATCTCGGTGGTTCAGCGATCTCTTTGGCAAAGAGAAAATAGAGGAGGAGGCACTCCAAAAAGGGAAATGTGTCAGTATGGGATCTCTAACGTAAAATTTATTGAAATGAAATGAAAGAACACTAAGAACTATTTTTAGAAAGGAAATGATTGAATAATGAAAAGTAAAAATAACCGGCAATGATTGTAAGGAGCTTTTGGAATTGTGATGTCCTTTTCTCTTTAGAATAGTCTTCCAAGGCAGCCCTCGTCATCGGCATCAATGGTCTCATTAACAATGAGGTTAGGATAATGGTTTATTTGACTCACTCCCTTTGAGCAGGAAGGAATGTCTGCTGCTTCTTTGCCTTTTGAAGTTAATAGATCAGAGTGGTCATCCTTTGGGAACAGATCGCGCATCTTACCCTGCCTCAACATCTTTTGTACCAGTTGATGATGCACTCGGCAGTTTTTAGTTAAATTCCCTCTTTCTTTGTGAAACTCACAAAACGGATCTGAATCTTTTGATCTTTGATTTGCCAGCTGGTAAGGCCTTTTGAAATTAGTCCTACCCTTCATGACTTGGCTTACTTCTTGCATGGACTCATCTAGTTCGAACTCTATCAAGACATCATCATGTTGCTGATGAACAAAAGCTGTTTGCTGAGTTGGGGCTGGCAATAGTAACAATTCATCTCGTGAACGATCCTGGCCAGGGAAGGGGTATCCATGACATTGAAATCTTCTTCCCTTCTATGAGTGGGATGGAAAATCTTTTCGAGAAGACCTTGGAGGTTGCTTGCAAGAAAAAGGATCTTTCTCTGTTATAAGTTTGGAGATGAAGCTGGGATTACTCTTTTAACCTAGAATGTAAGAGTTGGCTAAGCTAATCAACTCTTGATAGGTTCTTGACGCTCAGACATTAGTCTCGAACTTAAGTGGTCCTTAATGAAGACCATGTATAAGAGCCACCCGATACATTTCTTTATCAATGATCTCAATGCCCAAGATTTCTTTCTAAAAATGATCCACAAAATGAGACCAAGTCTCATTCTCTTATTGCCTGATCTCAAAGAGGGCTTCTGGACCGCCCTTCCTCTTTATAGAGGTAGAAAACCTGAGCAAAAACTCTCTTCTCAAATAAGCAATGGAAGAGATGGAATGAGGACGTAGTCCATAAGACCAATCTCTGATTTGTCCATTAAAGGTTGTTACAAAGAGTTTGCATTTGGTAGCAGCTGAAATGGTATTGATAGCCATAGCTGATTCAAAAGCTTTAAGGTGCTTAATTGGATCAGTCTCTCTAGTGTAAATTGGCAATCGCGGCTCTCTGAAGTTAACTGGAGTTGGTTCATGCTGAACATTCTCTGAAAACGGTGACAGCTCTTCCTACTCTCCTACAGCATAAGGAAAAAATGGAGTATAAGTTGCAGCTGTAAAAGGAGAAGGAGGATAGAAGGGAAAAGCTGCTGTAGGAGGAGCAAAGGCTGGAGCTGAAGAGTAGGGATGACTTCCCTGAAAGTTTAGAAATCTTATTGTACTTCCTCGGGCAGCTTCCAAGAAGAAGTTTTGACGAGCAGTAAACTCATCATTTTGAGTTTGCAAAGGGGCTACAGGCCCTTGCGGAAAGGTAGGTGGTTAAACAGGAGGATAGACCGGTAGGTAGGCCGGTAAATAAGCTTGCGGAGTCTCCAATACTGGTGTTGGATTGACTGGAGGAACTGGTGCTGCTGCAGATTGTATTTCTAATCATTGCGCAATAGCAGCTAGAGTATGGTTGATTGCTTGAAACTATTGGGCAGTTTCTCTACGTGATTGCTCCAAGGCTTCCCAGAGTGGATCTTCACTAGGACTTGATGGAGCAAGTTTCTCACCTGGTTGATGAATTGACATGAGCAATCGCTGATTTTCACTATCTGTTCGAGATCTGAAGGTTGTGTGTTAACTATTGATGCGCAGAAATAGAAGGGTCGAGAGCACAAGTAGATAATGGGTGTTTGGTATCACTGGGATGAGGTGAAGAGGTTGATGAGGATGTGGTGAATGCTTCTAGAAGCTCGAGAGTGGAGCACGTGCATGATCTAGGGTTGCGGGGATAAAGGGAGGTTGATGAGGAACTATCGAGTAGACGATTACTTTGATGGTTAGCTCTGATGGTTGATGTTGTTATTTAGAGAGGAGAGGAGTTGAGAAGAAGAGGGGGCCGTAGGTAGTGGCAACAACAGACTTTGTCCGCTGCGCCTTAAATGCAACTCTTGCGACGGGCTTTCCTTTGATTATGAATTGAGATATTACAGCTTAGGATTGCACCTTTACATGGAAAGAAAATAAAGGGTACAAAGGCGGAAGCTAGCGGCTAAGGAAAGAAGATGCCAGACACTGCACAGACTAAGCAGATAGGTCGGCAGACTGCGCGGTTAGCTGATCTCGCAACTCGCTAGATAAGGCTGAGCATACTGCGCGATTAGGATGAGAAGATAGGCGAGGTCATGCAGACTGAGAGATTGAGTCCGCAAGTCTTGATGCCTCGGTAGTCCTACTCCCTCATGCTTGCTGAATGAGAGGTATTGGGGCCAATTTATAGGCTTGGTCTGGAGAGGGTCCTAGTAACGTTACCCCCGGTAGAGCTATAAGTTGTGCGAGTAGAGAAGAAGTTTGCCGAGTCCGCACCACGTTGTGCGGATAGGACTTGAGCTGATCTGCTATTGGCAGACTGGGTGTAAGACCCCCTTTTTTTTTCTTTTTAAAACCCGGGGTCTTAGGCCCAGAGTCTCCGCTTTGCGGTAACACCTTCACATCCTGAAGGGTCATCACCACAAGGCGCCGATTCTGCCGGTCAATTCGATCACAGAAAGGTAGCACAATAATTGAAGTAAGAGCAAGTCCACTAAAAGCAAACCACATATATAAAATAAAATCTCCATGAAGGGAGTGTCCACAGAATAACAATAATCAGAGTACTATAAATGCGGGCTTATGCCCGATACATCATGTCCTCACTACAATCTCTCATACGGAAGCTAAAACAGAAACTACTCAGGGCCGAGACTCACGGTCCTGGCTGTATGAATTCCGGAGCTAGACTGCCCCATCTCCAAGCGCACCGGTCTCTGGGGCCGCTCCTCTATGCTGGGCTCCACGATCCCCTAAATGATGCGGTTCAAAAACCGTTAGTCATAAAGAATAAGCCCAATCATCCCCTACCCCTTTCTAACATCTGTGAATGAAGTACTAGAATTACTCAACTAAAAATCATACGAAAATTCAGGGGCAACTATTCTGACCTAAAACATTTACCTCGAAGATTTCATGAGGTTTCAATGAACAGAAATTTCTAAACAATTAAAACATCATTTAAAGCCATAGCAAGCTTTACAAATGAAGTGCTAGCAATAATCAACATGAAATTCCAGAAAAATTGCTATAAGTTCTACCTGATCCAAAACTCACTCTACCCGAATTTCACAGCTTTTAAGTAAGGTTTAGTGACTGGTTTTACCTATTTGATATTTTACCCTAAAACTATGGTTAGGGTTTTAAGGTATCTACTTGCCTCCAAATTCTCCAAGATTCCATCCAGACGATTCTTATCAGGCCATTATTAACTCTACAGAGTTTCAAGGTAATACAAGAGCAATTGCCCCCATATCCTTCACAACCCTCAAAACCCTCCATCTAGGGTTTGAGTTTGGATCCTAGGGTAAACCAACCCTAAACCACACCATTTTCTCCAAGTGGGTTATAATAACCCTTACAAGTTAGTGGTCAAGATATCAGCCTCAGGAGAGGTGACTTGACCTTTCCAAACTCTTAGTGCATTTTTTACTAACAGATGTCTCACTAATGCCTAGTTAAGGGTAGAAGATTTCCTACCCAAAACTCCTCCAAACTAGTTGGAATTTTGTACAGATCTAGGTTTTATAGCAAGGGACCACTCACCAAAATTTGGAAGGGTTTGGAGGTCATTTGACCACTTAAATAAATTTCTCTAACTTAACTAAATTAAAACAAAAACTTTAGGCAAAGTATCTCCAAAAATTCCCATTTTTGGTCTTCCTTTAGGTATAGCTAAGGTTAACCCCCTGCCCAAATTTCAGGTCATTTGGACAAGGGAAGAAGAGTGGGCATCCATTTTAATTTCTGCCCAACTCTAGGTACAGAGCCCCCTAAAACGGGTTCTGCGGTCAAACCGCTTAACCAAACGAGTTGAAATTAATTTTAAATTAAACTAGACTCAAAGGGCTACAACTTTCGTGATTGGTCATTTTTCCTAAAACGGCCTCTAAGTGCCTCGTTTTGCAGCATCAAAATGTGCTCATCTAAGTATATTTTCCTTATAAATTATTTACATAATTTATATATTATAACAGTTTTTACTGTTCATCTTCTACAGAACCCGAAAACCAGAACACAAAAACTCTTATTTCCTGTAGCTCTTTCGCGATCCGTCACCGATCGCCCGGTCACTTCCCTGGCCAGCCACCACCACCACCACCTCCGTTGAGGCGATGGCTAGCGGTCGGCGGTGGTTTGGCTGCCGGAGGTGGCGGTTTCCGGCGAACTCGAAAATACATTTTTCATGGTTTTCCATGAAAACGAGAGATAGGTCCGGCTCCGTTGAGCACGAACTTCCTTTCTAAGAATCCTAAGATCTACCCATGAGAGAAGAAGCAGAGGAGGGCCTTGTTCACGGTTTGGAGGCGAGATGAACGACAGGGTGCCATGGCGCGGTGGTGGCGTTGCTGAACTTCTCCTGTAGCAAGGTACAAAGATCTGAGTCCGTTTGGTCAAGAGTGTAACCTTCTCATCTTGCTCTAAGGGGTTTTTTATAAGTCAGCAAGTGGGGAGGTGAAAGGGTAAAGCCTTAATGGTCACGAAGGCTCCTCTTAATAACCTTTCGGTTACAGTGAAGGGATAAGAAACGGTGGAAGATGAATAGGTGTTTGCCAGGTGGCGATTCCTATTGGACCAACACTTCCTCCTTTATTATATAATTACAGAAGGAAAAATGGCCCGTAATTACTCCTGGTGTAACTTCCCACACCAGCATTTATTACCACGCGTGTTAGAATAATTTCGGGCCTGAACCGTCGTTTCGGTCAATGTCACGGGCGTGACACATAAGTCACGGGCATGACAGGCCCGGGTGGCCATTTCTGGGGTCGACGATCGTCGAACTGAGATCGACGGTCGTCGAAGGGTGGTCAAGCCCTAGGTCACGGGCGTGACATCTTTGTCACGGGCGTGACATGCCCGAACGGAAAATTCTGAGGTCGACGATCGTCGAACTGAGATCGACGGTCGTCGAAGGGTGGTCACGCCCTAGGTCACGGGCGTGACACCTTGGTCACGGGCGTGACAGGGCCCGAATGGCAAATTCTGAGGTTGATGATCGTCGAACTGAGATCGACGGTCGTCGAAGGGTGGTCACGCCCTAGGTCACGGGCGTGACACCTTGGTCACGGGCGTGACATGCCCGAATGGCAAATTCTGAGGTCGACAATCGTCGAACTGAGATCGACGGTCGTCGAAGGGTGGTCACGCCCTAGGTCACGGGCGTGACACCTTGGTCACGGGCGTGACAGGGCCAGGTTGAAAATTCTGCGCCCGACGATCGTCTCCCTGAGATCGACGATCGTTGAAGGAGTCACGCCCTAGGTCACGGGCGTGACGGGTCGGTCACGGGCATGACCAACCCGTGACCCGAAATCTCGGTCGATTTATTTCAATTTTTGGGCTTCCTAGGGTTCTGTCATGACCAACCGACTCCTAGAGGTCTAGCCGGAAATGGGATGTTACAAATCCCAATAAACAAAACAAAAATTTCGTCCCCGAAATTGAGGTTGAGCCGACGGGGATTTCTATCGGAATAAATTAAACTTGTAACATCCCATACGATTTTTCTATTGGGTTCAAGCGACTACTTGTTTGATAAACGAAGACAATTTCCCCAATAAACAAAAGATTAGCCCCTACTTTCCTGCGCATGCCTAGGTTCTCAATTTTCCTTATCTAATCTTACCGGTTTTGTACAAGAAGGTAATTTATAGTATACCAAGAGGTGGTGAGGTATACCTGACTGAATAACTCCGGGTATTTTTGCCTCATCAGGTCCTGCGGTTCCCAAGTGTGCTCCTCCTGACCGTGGTTTCTCCACAGAACCTTGACTAAGGGGATCTTCTTGCGGCGCAAGATCCGTACTCCTTTGTCGTCGATCCGGACCAGCTCCAAGTGAACAGATCGGTCTGAAGCTACCGGCCCTTCGGTGGTCAAAATCTGCTGCTCCGGGCGTAGTAGAGCCCTTCTCAGTGAAGAAATGTGGAAGACGTCGTGTAGAGTTGCCAGCTCTGGTAGCAACTCTAGCTTGTAGGCTAGGGGTCCGATCTGATCCAGGATCCGGTAAGGGCCCATATACCTAGGGCTGAGCTTCTTCCTCCGACCGCGCACTCGTGAGACTCCGTGCATGGGCCGGATCTTCAAGAACACTCGGTCCCCTACCTGAAACTCCACCTGACGATGTCGGGTGTCATAGTACTTAGCTTGTCTGCTCTGTACCTCCAACATCCTATCTCTGATCAGTCTCACCTGTGCCTCGGTGTCTTCAACAAAATCCGATCCCAACACCTTCGGGTCCTCTTCTTGAACCCAAGAAAGCGGGGTCCTACATTTTCTTCCATACAAGGCTTCATAAGGCGCCATCCTGATGCTGGACTGGTAGCTATTGTTATAGGAGAACTCGACCAACGGTAACATCTTCTCCCACGGCTCCCCTCGGTCCAGTATACACAGTCGTAGTAAATCCTCCAAGGTTCGGTTGGTGCGCTCTGTCTGCCCGTCCGTCTGAGGGTGGAAGGCCGTGCTAAAAGTCAATCGGGTGCCCAAATATGCCTGCACTGACCGCCACTCCCTGGATGTAAACCATCCATCGCGGTCCCACACTATCGTCCGGGGCACGCCATGATATCGGACATACTACTCCACGAACTTCCGTACCAGTACTCCCACCGAGTCATCTTTCCGGATTGGTATAAAGCGGGCCACCTTCGTCAACCGATCAATAATCACCCAGATCGAGTCGTTCCCTGTCCGAGACCGGGGAAGACCATGTATAAAATCCATAGCTATATCGTCAAACTTCCACTCCGGCACCGGGAGTGGCTGCAATAATCCTGCGGGGTTCCTGCACTCCGCCTTCACCAACTGACACGCCTCGCAATGGGTCACGAAGTACGTAATGTCCTTCTTCATGCCCGGCCAAAACATCGTCTTCTTCAGATCAGCGGTCATCTTTGTGATCCCCGGGTGCACAGAGTACCGGCTGCAATGCGCCTCCGTCATAATATCCTCTCGGATCTGGCCTCCTGTGGGTATATATACTCTGCCTCTGAAATGTAGCAGTCCATCTCTCAGGGAATAATCTCCTGTCGAACCCTCCTCCAAGGCTCGGAACATCGGCTCTGCCCACGCATCTGTCCTCTATCCGTCCCGAATGGGATCCCGAATATCGTCTATGGCCACCATCTATGTCAGATACTCCCTATACAGCTCTGGATCATCCTCGGAAACTAGGGATATCTGCATATCTCTGAATGACCGTACTAGCTCCATGGACATAACCTGGGGCCCAGCTTCGGAAGTGGCAGCTCTCCGGCTCAACGCGTCGGCCACTACGTTTGCCTTCCCTGGATGGTAGTGCATCTCATACTGATAATCTGCTAAGAACTCCACCCAGCGCCTCTGCCTGATATTCAGCTCCTTCTGTGTGTCCACGTATTTCAGGTTCTTGTGGTCGGAGTAGATGTCGCAGTGGACTCCATAAAGATAATGGCGCCAGACCTTTAGAGCAAAAACGACCGCTCCCATCTCAAGGTCGTGCACTGGGTAGTTCTTCTCATGGGTCTTCAGCTGGCGGGAGGCATATGCTATGACGTGTCCGTTCTGCATTAGCACTGCTCCCATCCCCTGGTATGATGCGTCGGTATACACCTGGAATCCTTCCTTTCTAGATGGAAGGGCCAGAATAGGGGCTGAGATGAGTCGGTCCTTCAGCTCCTGGAAAGCCGCCTGGCACTGCGGGGTCCAAACAAAAGGTGCCTCCTTTTTCGTCAAAGACGTGAGTGGGAGGGCAATTTGAGAGAACCCCTCCACGAACTTCCGGTAATACCCGGCAAGTCCCAAGAAACTTCGTACATCGGTGGATGTCTTTAACTGTGGCTAATCACGGACTGCCTGAATCTTTGCCGGATCCACCGCCAACCCGGCTCCGCTGATAATGTGGCCTAGGAAAGCCACCTCCTTCAACAAAAACTGACACTTGCTGAATTTCGCGTAAAGGCGATGCTCCCGCAACCTTTCCAAAGTCAGTGCCAGATGCCGAGTGTGCTCCTCCTCCGTCCTAGAGTAGATCAGGATGTCGTCTATAAATACTATGACGAACACATCCAGGTAGGCCTCGAAAACCCGGTTCATGAGACTCATGAATGCCGACGGAGCATTCGTGAACTCGAAGGGCATCACGGTGAACTCATACAGGCCATATCTGCTACTGAAGGCCGTCTTCGGGATATCCTCCTCCTAGATCCATAGCTGGTAGTATCTTAACCTCAAGTCCAGCTTCGAGAAATAATGGGCTCCCTCCAACTGGTCGAATAATTCGTCTATCCGTGGGAGTGGGTAGGTATTCCGGACGGTCAGCCTGTTTAGTGCTCGATAATCGATACACAGGCGAAGTGTCCCATCCTTCTTCTTCACAAATAGGACCGGGGCTCCCCATGGCGAGGAACTCGGTCTAACAAATCCTGCCTCAACCAATTCCTGCAACTGAGTCCGAAACTCTGCCAACTCCTTCGGGGCCATCAGATAAGGGGCCCTATATGCCAGCTTGGCCCCCGGCACAAGCTGTATCTGAAAGTCCTGCTCTCGGTGTGGAGGTAGTCCTGGCAGTTTCTCTGGAAATATGTCAGCGAAATCTCGCACCACCGGAATGTCTGTCACTAACTCCTTAACTTCTTCTATCTCAAAAAGAATCTGGTAAACCTCCTCTCCCTGCAGATGGGCCTTAACGGCCTGTACCGAAGATAAGAGTATACGAGAGGCAGATCTTATACCTTCGATGACAATGAAAGAGTCCCCGTGTCTCATGGTGATACTCTTTGCCTGGCAGTCAATCTGGGCATGGTTCCAGTACAGCCATACCATGCCCAGGATCAGGTCGTAGTCCGTCAGCTTCAAAATCGTCGCTGGAGCCTCGAATGCCTTTCCACCAATTTCTGCCTCCATATTGCAGTGATCCGTGGTAAGGAGCTCAGATCCATCCGGTAGTCGCACCCTCATCCTCGAGCCTGTGAATCGCTCCACGCCTTCCAGTCCTTCTAAGAACGTCTCCGACACAAAGGAGTGAGTAGCTCCAGTATCGAACAGCGTGCGGGCCGGCTTGCCACTGATGAAGACTATACCTGGGGTGATTAGATGTCTTAGGGTTCTATAGTGAGTTTTACTTTCCTTGCTAATCTATCTAGTGCGATTCAAAGTTTTAACCATTTAAAGGGAAATTCTATGAAAATAAAGAAGCATTGCGGCGTACCTGCTATGACCTGCTCTGGATTCCGAGGCTGCGTAAGGTCCAAAGCATATACCTGCTCTCTTCCCTGTCTACGGTATCCCTCCTAGTATCCTCGACCGCGGCCGCGTCCTCGGCCTCTGTAATGCTGAGCTGGGGGGCCGCCCTGTGGTGCTGGAGGTGGTGCCCCCCTCATGGGGTAGTTCCTCCGAATGTGCCCAATTTGATGACAAAGGAAGCACTCTGGTGGGGGATACGCCATTCCCCCGGGTCTCGGCATCTCCTACATCCGAAGAGGTTGAGGGGCCAATATCACCTGTTCCCTCGGCTCCTGCCTCACATCCTGACGAGGCTGGTCCTCTGTCCTCCTCCCCTCTGGTATAGCACCTCGCCGCTGGTCATTTGTACCTCTCCGTCCCTGATCCTCTGCTGGCCGCTTCCGGCCCCCGGTGGCGTGCCAATCTACCTCAATCCTTTTTGCCATCTCCAAAATCCGGGAGATAGGCCCGTCAGATACAAACAACAAAGCCTCCCTCAAGTCCTCTCGCAGGCCCTTATAGAACCTCCGGATATACCCTGCTTCGTCCAGCTGGTAGGAATCTGCGTATCGAGCTAGATGGTCGAACTCCCGATGGTACTCCACCACCGTCCGGGTGCCCTGCTTCAGCTATAAAAATCGCTCCTCCAACTCATCCCTGGCCGACTGCGGAATGAAATGCTCCAGCAGCGCGGCCCTGAACTCCTCCCAGGTAACCTCCGCAACCTCCCTATCGGCAAATGTCGTGTCCAACAACGTCTTCCACCACCTCTTTGCATGGGACTCCAGGCAAGAGATAACCAGAGCCACCCTCTCCTCCTAGGGACACCGTATCCCGGTCAGCATCTCGTACATGATATCCAGCCACTCCTCCGTCCGAACTGCCGACTCTGTCCCCAAATAGGACGGGGGAGAAAGACCCCGGAAGATGCTCAGCCAGTTGGTCCCCGAATTTGGCTGCGGGACCGGAACCTGCTGGGCCCTAAAAGCCTCTAGGATGGCAGTCAGAGTCTGTCCCATGTCTGACTGAAGGAAAGGAGTGGGGACCGGTGGGGGTAGTGCAACATCCTGAGCCTGTTTAACTCTACCTTGTGGCGTAGGCTGTGCTGGAGGCTGCGTAACAAAAACACATACTGAGAAAACGTTCAAATATTACATAAAGGTGGACAATTTATATGTGATCCCCATATGGGCACACCACTGCTTCCGCTGCTTAGTTTGTCCCCAAACTAAACTCGCGCGGGGGTGACCCAGGGTTTGTGGACTGCTACTTTATTCTGATCGATGTTTTCCTCTGATACCACTTGTAAGACCCCCTTTTTTTTCTTTTTAAAACCCGGGGTCTTAGGCCCAGAGTCGCCACTTTGTGGTGACACCTTCACGTCCTGAAGGGTCATCACCACAAGATGCCGATTCTGCCGACCAATTCGATTACAGAAAGGTAGCACAATAATTGAAGTAAGAGCAAGTCCACTGAAAGTAAACCACATATATAAAATAAAATCTCCACGAAGGGAGTGTCCACAGAATAACAATAATCAGAGTACTATAAATGCGGGCTTATGCCCGATACATCATGTCCTCACTACAATCTCTCATGCGGAAGCTAAAACAGAAACTACTCAGGGCCGAGACTCACGGTCCTACCTGTATGAATTCCGGAGCTAGACTGCCCCATCTCCAAGCGCATCGGTCTCTGGGGCCGCTCCTCCATGCTGGGCTCCACGATCCCCTAAATGATGCGGTTCGAAAACCGTTAGTCATAAAGACTAAGCCTTATCATCCCCTACCCCTTTCTAACATCTGTGAATGAAGTACTAGAATTACTCAACTAAAAATCATACGAAAATTCAGGGGCAACTATTCTGACCTAAAACATTTACCTCGAAGATTTCATGAGGTTTCAATGAATAGAAATTTCTAAACAATTAAAACATCATTTAAGGCCATGGCAAGCTTTACAAATGAAGTGCTAGCAATAATCAACATGAAATTCCAGAAAAATTGCTATAAGTTCTACCTGATCCAAAACTCACTCTACCTGAATTTCACAGCTTTTAAGTAAGGTTTAGTGGTTGGTTTTACCTATTTGATATTTTACCCTAAAACTATGGTTAGGGTTTTAAGGTATCTACTTGCCTCCAAATTCTCCAAGATTCCATCCAGACGATTCTTATCAGGCCTTTGTCAACTCTACAGAGTTTCAAGGTAATACAAGAGCAATTGCCCACATATCCTTCACAACCCTCAAAACCCTCCATCTAGGGTTTGAGTTTGGATCCTAGGGTAAACCAACCCTAAACCACACCATTTTCTCCAAGTGGGTTATAATAACCCTTACAAGTCAGTGGTCAAGATATCAGCCACAGTAGAGGTGACTTGACCTTTCCAAACTCTTAGTGCACTTTTTACTAACAGATGTCTCACTAATGCCTAGTTAAGGGTAGAAGATTTCCTACCCAAAACTCCTCCAAACTAGTTGGAATTTTGTACAGATCTAGGTTTTATAGCCAGGGACTACTCACCAAAATTTGGGAGGGTTTGGAGGTCATTTCACCACTTAAATAAATTTCTCTAACTTAATTAAATGAAATCAAAAACTTTAGGCAAAGTATCTCCAAAAATTCCCATTTTTGGTCTACCTTTAGGTATAGCTAAGGTTAACCCCCTGCCCAAATTTCAGGTCATTTGGACAAGGGACGAAAAGTGGGCATCCATTTTAATTTCTGCCCAACTCTAGGTACAGCCCCACTAAAACGGGTTCTGCAGTCAAACCGCTTAACCAAACGAGTTGAAATTAATTTTAAATTAAACTAGACTCAAAGGGCTACAACTTTCATGACTGGTCATTTTTCCTAAAACGGCCTCAAAGTGCCTCGTTTTGCAGCATCAAAATGTGCTCATCTAAGTATATTTTCCTTATAAATTATTTACATAATTTATATATTATAACAGTTTTTTCTGTTTATCTTCTACAGAACCCGAAAACCAGAACACAGAAACTCTTATTTCCTGTAGCTCTTTCGCGATCCGTCACCGGTCGCCCGGTCACTTCCCTGGCCAGCCACCACCACCACCACCTCCGTTGAGGCGATGGCTAGCAGTCGGCAGTGGTTTGGCTGTCGGAGGTGGCGGTTTCCGGCGAACTCGAAAATACATTTTTCATGGTTTTCCATGAAAATGAGAGATAGGTCCGGCTCCGTTGAGCACGAACTTCCTTTCTAAGAATCCTAAGATCTACCCATGAGAGAAGAAGCAGAGGAGGACCTTGTTCGCGGTTTGGAGGCGAGATGAACGACGGGGTGCCATGGCGCGGTGGTGGCGTTGCTGAACTTCTCCTGTAGCAAGGTACAAAGATCTGAGTCCGTTTGGTCAAGAGTGTAACCTTCTCATCTTGCTCTAAGGGGTCTTTTATAAGTCAGCAAGTGGGGAGGTGAAAGGGTAAAGCCTTAATGGTCATGAAGGCTCCTCTTAATAACCTTTCGGTTACAGTGAAGGGATAAGAAACGGTGGAAGATGAATAGGTGTTTGCCAGGTGGCGATTCCTATTGGACCAACACTTCCACCTTTATTATATAATTATAGAAGGAAAAACGGCCCGTAATTACTCCTGGTGTAACTTCCGACACCAGCATTAATTACCACGCGTGTTAGAATAATTTCGGGCCTGAACCGTTGTTTCGGTCAATGTCACGGGTGTGACACATAAGTCACGGGCATGACAGGCCCGGGTGGCCAATTCTGGGGTCGACGATCGTCGAAGTGAGATCGACGGTCGTCGAAGGGTGGTCACACCCTAGGTCATGGGCGTGACACCTTGGTCACGGGCGTGACATGCCCGAATGGAAAATTCTGAGGTCGACGATCGTCGAACTGAGATCGACGGTCGTCGAAGGGTGGTCACGCCCTAGGTCACGGGCGTGACACCTTGGTCACGGGCGTGACAGGGCCCGAATGGCAAATTCTGAGGTCGACGATCGTCGAACTGAGATCGACGGTCGTCGAAGGGTGATCACGCCCTAGGTCACGGGCGTGACACCTTGGTCACGGGCGTGACATGCCCGAATGGCAAATTCTGAGGTCGACGATCGTCTAACTGAGATCGACGGTCGTCGAAGGGTGGTCACGCCCTAAGTCACGGGCGTAACACCTTGGTCACGGGCGTGACAGGGCCGGGTTTAAAATTCTACGCCCGACGATCGTCTCCCTGAGATCGACGATCATCGAAGGAGTCACGCCCTAGGTCACGGGCGTGATGGGTCGGTCACGGGCGTGACCAACCCATCACCCGAAATCTCGGTCGATTTATTTTAATTTTTGGGCTTCCTAGGGTTCTGTCACGACCAACCGACTCCTAGGGGTCTAGCCGAAAATGGGATGTTACACTGAGACAAGTCCGCCTTTCAGCACTGAGGGGGATCGCGTCGAGCTATGAGAGCTGAGGAGCACTCTGCCTCTTGCTAGGAAGTGGCTGGAGCTGGGAAGCTGGAGTGTTGAGTGGCAGACTGTATATTGAGTCCATTGAGCCCGCGGCGGACAGGAAGAGTCCGCTCCTACTTGAGGCTTGTCTACCTGATGGGCGAAAAGAGGCTTAGCGACCTGGAGGACTGGAGAGAGCAGGTCGTGCATGCTATTGGTTGAAGTGAGGTCACTAACCCCTGATGGATAGAAGGAGTCGATCGTCCTTGCTAGAGTGAGTGAGCTCGCCATCCTCTAGCGGGGTGGAGTTTAGTTCCCATCGTTATGTGCGGTCTTGTGTAGAGTAGTTGGCCATGCTACAAATTTTCTACAGGAGGGCTGAGATCGAGTCCGCCCATAGCTGGCAGATAGGAGAGAGTTGGTTACTGCCTGGGTGACCTGGTGAACTGAAGACGTAGGTCGCGCAGGTCACCCCTACTACAGAATGTCTCCTGTTGGACGAACAGGCTTGTTGCGTACTATCAGGCGACCTAGAGGCAGGTCGTCTGTTGATGTGGTGATCTGGACAGATAGAAATGTCAATCCGCCATTTTGTTGGATAGTGCCTGTTGGAATAGAGAAAACCATTGCGCGGTTAGCTGATCTAAACAGCGCAGCTTGCGGAGGCGGGCTGAGGAATCAATTAGCACCCCACGCAGAACAAGCGGTTACTGCGCCACCTGGGTAATTAGACTGGGGAGACCGCTCAAGCTGTGCGGCCTGAGTCTATCCACCCATCCTTAGAGAGGATAGGTCGTGACCTCCAGATGGAACCTGGAGCAAGCCGCGACTAGCAAGCTGGCTATAACGCCCCTAATTTTTCGATGTTTTGTTAATTCTTTTATTTGGCATATTTATGACATCAGGACATTATGTTAATGCATGATTAACATGTGCAATTGTTAGAGAATGGGTTTTAGCTCTTGGGTTTTCTTTGTGTGGAAGGGTTTAGCATGTTTGCAAGATTTCCTAGCAAGCCTGGTCTGTTTTGGTGACTCGGTGAAGCCTCTTTGGGAATGCTTTTGTTTTGGCTTTGGAAGGTGTTTACCCAAGATTGGTTATTCAGATTCAATTTTGAGTTCGCTGTTGGATTTGTAGCGTCGGTTTTTAGCTACGGTGCGATTTTCATAGAATTCTGGGTAAGTTTTATTTTCGGGTTGTTTTGAAGTTTTATTTTATTAATTATGATATCCTATATTAAAATAATCAGATAAAGAAGTATAAATAGAAACCCATCTCATCAAAACCCTATTCAATGTCTCCCTCGTGAAACCGTCAGCCTGTTGGGAAAGAACGAGAGCGACAGACATTCCTAAGCCTTCGGCCGCCGATTTTTGGAGCTTTTGTGCTCGATTTCATCTTTAGAGAGTGGATCCAGGTAGATCGCGCCTAGATCTACAATTATACGGTAAGCTTTTCCAGTTATTTGAATTTTTAGAGGTATAGGTATCCAGTTTTGACCCTCTTTCATCCTCAAAAGCTTCAGGTTTTGTTACTTAAGCACTCCTGCGGCCAGATCTGTGAGGTGGGGCGTTGCTTGGCCGGATTTTGGGTGATTTGAGTCAAGTGGTGATTTTCCCCTTACTTGTTCTTCTTTTCTTTTTTGTTTACTTGTATTACTCCCAGTAGAGCAGGATTGAATTAGGGTAGTGTTGGAACCCTTGTTTGGATTTGTGCTAGGTTCACTCTTAGGATGTCTTTACCCCAATGTATAGCCTGGGTCTCTGTCTAAGTCTTAGTTAGGTCCCCTCTAAGTCAGGTTTTGTGCAGACCAGCATTGCAGTGGATTTAGACTTAGATTCAAAAAATGTTGTGGACTATCTATATCAGTTCGTTTATAGTCAAACTAAGCTCGAAGATCATCGATCTCCCATCGACGATCTCAGAGTCTTCTACTCTGAACTGAGCTCAACGATCTACGAGCTCAGGTTGACGATTTCGTTTTTCTCAGCAGTGATCTCAGTTCTACGATAGCCGTTCTATGGTCAATTATCTCTTAACTCAGTTCGACGATCTCTGAACGGAGTTCTACGATTTTGTACTACTTTTAATTATCAGTTCTTCAGAACGGTCAGAGTTATTTATGTTGATTATGATAAAGTATTTTAAGGCAAATATATTCTGTAATTAATGCCGATTCTCTCAAAGCTGATAGACGTATTCATGAAGGCATTAATTATGGTATTCACAGAATATTTTATCAAAGCAGTTATGGAAATGCATTTATGATTGCCAACCAATCTTGCCGTTTGTGCTCCTCAATTCTTACAGAGAATTATGTTTTGTCTTGGGAATTCAAATTGATGTCGTTTTCTTCATTCTGACTAAATATATATCTTAGAAAACAAAAAGAGACAGTAATCAATCAGTAGTCAAAGAAGAATATTGCTCTTAAGGGATCCTGCATGTTTTGCTGAAAAGAAGAAGAAGAAGAACTTTTTCAAAAACAACTCTCTCTCCAGTCTTCTTCATTCTTCAGTCTTCAAAGATTTATAGAGAGCCAAAAATCAATAACAGTTCACGGATTCAAAAAGGCTCTACAACATATCTTGAAGACCTACACCATGGGCTAAGTTTACTCTTCCTGAATATATACAACATCTCAGGGGGAGCTCGGGCATTCAACTTTAATCCACACAGTCTTCTCATTTGTATGAGAAAGAGAAGATTTCTAAACATTATTATTTCTTTTACCACCATCTGTACAGGGTTATCTTTCCCTTTAAGAGTGAACACTTTTGGTGATAGGGCACCTGATCAAAAACCTATTGGATTTTGAGCTCCTGATCAAAAGCTCAAAGGGTCTCTAGATCTACCTACAGCAGATCTTATGGTGATAGGGCACCTGATCAAAAACCTAAGTTGATTCCTACCTGGGTGTTAGAAGAGTGGATGTACCCAGATTTGGGGAACCACTATAAATTTTCTTGTGTCGTCTGTTTGCTTTGTGATTTCTTTGTGTGCTGTTTATGCTATGGTAGTCTAGCCTATCTCATTTCACTAGTTATAATTATCAGTATTTTAATTCTGCAATTAATCTAAAAATTTTTTTAAATACTCTATTCACCCCCCCCCCCCTCTAGAGTAAAACCTATCTATCCCTCTCTTTTAGGTAGGATTCCCTCCATGTCAAAAAAATGATTTTCTGTAGATCTTGAGGTGTGTGGTGTTTACACCCTGCCAAGCATTTTGCCCTTCAGTTTTCTATTCTAGTAGGTCAGTTGATTCTTAGCATGGTAGTAATAACATCTCTGGTCTAGGTTATACATAGTTAGAAATTGTTAGTATGGTACTGTTGGGATGGTAAACCTCTGACAGGTTTTTGTCTTAAAGATTTGAGTGTAATATTTGTGTAGAAGTTAAGTTTTTAGCCTAAGTATAAAAACGTTGAGTGTGTTGAATGCATTCAACACCTTGCTGAGTAGTCTGAGAAGCAAAGTAAAAGCATTGAGTGAGTGATACTCACTTAACAAGGCATTGAGTGAGCTTTGCACACTCAATGCCATTCTATAAAATTTTAGAAGCTAAGTCTAAAAGCATTGATAACGTTGAGTGAGCTTAACTCACTCAACGCCATCACTTTAATCAGCAAGCTAAGTATAAATGCGTCGATAGTGTTGAGTGAGCTGAGCTCACTCAACGCTGTCTCTTAAATCTGTTAATATAAGTATAAAAGCGTTGACAGTATTGAGTGAGCTGAACTCACTCAATGTCGTCTCTTAAGTCTATTAAATCCAAGTAGAAAGCGTTGACAGCGTAAAGTGAGCTGAACTCACTCAACGCCGTCTCTTATTTTTGTAAGCTAAGTATAGAAAGCATTGACAGTGTTGAGTGAGCTAAATTCACTCAATGTCGTCGCTTTAACTCTGCAATCTATGTGTTAAAGCGTTGGCAGTATTGAGTGAGCTGAACTCACTCAACACTGTCATCTGATTTTTACATCTAAGTTGTAAAGCGTTGAGTGAGCTAAACTCACATAACGCCATCGTCTGTTCTTGCTACTGTGTTTAAACTTTGAGTGTGCTGAGTTATGGCGTCGAGTGCGTTGACTGCACTCGACGCGACGTCGAGTGTACTTGACACTTTTCCCTTAGACTTGTGTCCTTTCACCGATTTGAAGTGTATCTCAAAAGTCTTAGTTTTGCCAAGGTAGAATCGCCGGGTTTTTGCTGAGTTTGTCGAGTTTGGGTTTTATGGGTATTTGGGATATGGGGTTTGGTTTGGTTGGCTTAGTTTCGTGAATCATTACACCCGGGCATGTTTGGGTCTTATTTTTGTGCTGTTGGGTTGTGTTGTACCAGATGGCCACCACCGCAGTCCCATTTTTGTGACATTTGGGTCTGTTAGTTCGGGTTTGACTGGTTGGTCCCGACTCAAATCCGGTTGCGTTACAGTGTTAATGATTCACATGTTTATTGAGACTTTGTCTCGTTTTTGTTTCCTATGGATTAAACTTATGCTTTTTCTCTCTATTCTCACAGATGTTCTTAGAGTATGACTCCGTTCGCACTTGGTGCAAATTTCATTACCTTTTAACTTTATAAGTAAACTCTTTCATTCTTAATCTCTAGTTAGTTTGCTGTGTTTTTGATAGCTATTTTGGTTTGGATTAGTAATCTTACTACTCCCGTGTTTGCTAACAGCTTTGTTTGCCACTTGTATTTTTCTTGCTGAGGTGTTCTTTCTTTGAATGCCTCAGGTTCAGGACAGTAGCCGGTTGACCAGCTAGGTTTCATGTTTGCTAGTGGACTGAAGTGTTGCAGAGGTTTCCTCCACCTTGAGAGGTAGTTCTTTGTTGTTTTCTTGTTAGTACAGACACACATACTGACTAGTGGGTTTGTGTCAGTTTATCGATGACCATTGGTGGTTTTCTTTTGAATTGTTGAATACTTTGTTAAGCTGCTAGTTTTATCTTTTGTGGTTGTTTTTTACTTGCTCTCTTAGAATGTTTTATGCTAGGTTGCATGTTAGGTATTTTCACTTATAAAAGAATTACTACTAGTACTTCATACATCTCATATTTCTAAAACTAAAATACTATTTTCTAGTTAACGTAATGACTATTTCCATACTTATAATAAATCAAGAGTCTTGCATGCCATGAGTTGTTCTTTGGGGATGTTTATACTAATATAGGGTGTTAATCAACATAACCAAAGTATTTTTCGTAGAGTATAACTATACTTTTACTCGTGGACTAGTTGATTAACTGTGCCGAGGGATACAACCATCATATTTAAACTAGTTTTTACTTAAAAACTTTTGGATTTCATATAAAATTTAGAGTTTGGAGTTTTGCCTGAGCGCCTGCAGCTATCCCCTGCATGGCATGGCATCACGACGCGTATTCTCTCTTACTCTAATATAAATTAAATGTTGAGGAAATGCATGTTGTGACACTGTCTACCTTCGGAGGGATCGCCAATTTATGGGTTAACAGTGTTCTACATGCTCCCCTTATTTTTGTGCACACATTGTAACAAGCTCCCCGTACACGTGATCTTCCCTAACCTATGACTCATGAACATTTTATTCTCCCCATTTGATATTATCAAAAGGGGGTAGGCTAGACCAAAAGAAACCATGCACATGTACGGGATAAAGATGCAGTATATGTTGAGCGTGATAAAGATAACAAACAGTGCACGATGTAAAAGTGAATCGAGTGGCGAAATATAATAGGGGTGACCAAACATAAATCAAAGAGTATAAAGCATACAGGTCAAACAGATGGGCATAGTACAAAAAAATAGCTTAAATAAGTTTTCAGAGTTAAAAAGGATTGGACAATACAGTTTAAACTAAGCACACAATGATTTAGAGTACAATGCTAAGATATTTATATAACTAATATAGTGGAACATTATATATGTCACGAATAGAAATCGTGTATTAGTACTTCTGTGTTATAGACATACAATGCAGTTTCAGTCTAATTCTTATGCAAAGAAGCGTTATATTGAGCAATGATGTGTGAATGGGTAGCATCAAAAGAGAAAACACAAAGTAGAAATAACATTTATTACATGTTTTATCTCAATAATTCAATATTCTATCACGAGAAGAATGGAGTTAAAATCACGTCATGTGTATATATCCATCATACCAAGACTAGAACAAGGGGCACTATGCTTTAGGTTTAGTCTTTGCATAAGATCAAAATGATTCTTTTGACCAAGGTGCTCATCCTCACAATGCTCATGAAGACTTATCAAGAGGAGTGAGTAGTGCTTGGGGGGTATCCTTAATACAAGATTTGATAGCATGCAGAGTTTTTTTTCATTTATAAGTTTTGTACTATCAATTTTAAAGTTTTGATTTCAAGGACCCCAAATAAATCAAAATCTACCCACATAGATAGATATATTTTAACTTGTATACACAAGACATGACCACTAGTGATTTGGCCAAAAGTTCTAACCTTTGTATAAATACATATATACCACGACATTGATTATTCAAGTTATTTCTAATGCGTTAGACACAATATTACGAGTTATAACATATAAGAATATAATTTCTATGGGAGTGCTCCGTTTAGAGATGTGTGAATAGTGTAAAGTCATTCCACTACCTAAATCCTTACACATACCTAGAGGCATATTCAACATACACTAGCATATCTAGTCGCACTCAGTAGCTAAGCACTTATAGATTTGATACATCATGACGTAAATAGACAATATTCATAAGGATTAAAAATCCTAAATCAAACATTGTACATAATCATTATGCTCTAAGTTCTAGTCATGTGTGTCCTAAGAGTTAATAATCCACAGTTTTTTTAATTTTGGGTTTTATAAATATTTTTTTTTCTGATTTAACAAAAAATAAACAAAACGAACAACAAAACAAACGAAGAATAAGACATGTTTTTGGATTTTTGTGGAATATTTTAAATTTGTTTTTATTTTTTATTTATTTAAAGACAATGAATGAAAGAACAAAAATAAACAGAAGTAGAAACAAACAAACCAAAAGAAAAAAAGTAATGCCGACGCTAATGCTACCGCGCAGCGGTAACTCAGAGAAGTTAAGAAAAAAAGCCCCAATTCTAGTAGGTTATGTAGCATGACTAGGTAGAGAGATCCAAAACACCCAGCTCAAGTCAAAGTAGCGAGAAGCCAGCATCGGGGAGGGGTTTTGTGAAGATTTCAGCTAGTTGATTGTCAGTTCCAATGAAGCTTACTCTCACATTCTCTTTCTTAATATGATCTTGAATGAAATGATGACGAACGTTAATATGTTTAGAATGTGAGTGATGTACTGGATTATTTGTTAAGTCCCTAGCACTCTTGTTGTCGCATCTAAGGTTAATGTTCCTAAAGACTATCTCAAAGTCCTCAAACATTTGATATGTTTGGAATGTGAGTGATGTACTGGATTATTTGTCAAGTCCCTGACACTCTTGTTGTCGCATCCAAAGTGCTTGTACGCAATAACTTCCTAAGGCAATATACTTGGTTTTAGCAGTAGAGAGGGCAACAGAGTTTTGTTTTTTACTTGACCATGAGACTAGTGTCGGACCTAGGAAGTGACAGGTACCACTTGTGCTCTTGCGATCAAGTGAGCATCTAGCATAATCAGAGTCGGAGTACCCATCGAGTGTGAAGTCAGTGGTGTAGGGGTATTAAAGACCAAGATTTTGGGTGCCTATAAGATACCTAAAGATATGTTTGAAAGGTTTGAAATGAGATTATTTAGGATTAGCTTGATACCTAATATAGAGACACACCGCAAATGTAATATCAAGGGTAGAAGTACTCAAGTAAAGTAGTGATCCAATCATTCCTTTAAATACAGTTTGGTCCACCGAAATGCCACTTTCATTTTTTACTAATTTAAGAGACACACTCATTGGAATTTTGACTTCTTTCAGATTTTCAAAGCCGAATCACACTCATTGTAGTAATCCATCATTACGATGAGAAATTTGAAATTCTAGGAAAAATGTTAGCTCTCAAACTAGGCTCATTTAAAATTCAGATTGCATTAAGTGACAATTTCTTTGCATATTTTTTCATTTATGGCCCCAAAAATGATATCATCCACATAAATTTATAACAGAATTAGATCGAGATTCTCGTTTTTCACAAACAGAGTGGTGTCTGCACTACCCATCCTAAAGCGGTGTTCTAGGAGAAAAGTCATGAGCCTATCATACCAAGCACAGGGTGTCTGCTTCAGTATGTACAAGGCTTTCACTAACATGTATACGTGATTTGGGTAGACAACGTTCTTAAACCCAGGTGGTTTCTTAACCGACACCTCTTCCTCAATATATCCATTAAAGAATGCACTCTTAACATTCATTTGATATAATTTAATTTGTTTGTAACTCGCAAATGCAAAAAAAAAACATAAGAATGGATTGAAGACATGCAACTGGTGCAAATGATTCCTCAAAATCCACACCCTCTATTTGTGAGTAACCTTGTGCAACCAACCTAGCTTTATTTCTAGTTATCCTAGAGTCTCCATCAAGTTTATTTTTGTATACCCATTTCATATAACTGGATGTTTATCAGGATACTCCACTAATACCCAGACCTTACTTCACTCAAATTGATTTAATTCTTCATTCATAGCCATGAACAACGGTTCATCCTTTAAAGCTTCTGAGATGTTCTTGGGTTCAATTTCAGATAAGAAACATAGGTTAGAGAAGGACTCATGCAGGGCTGACCGAGTTCTAACTCCTTGTGAGGGATCTGCTATAACTAGTTCTCGTGGATGTTATTTCAAGAAGTTAAGAGTGCTTGGAGGCCTATATCCTTCTACGAGAGTTGGAATATCAACCGCTACTTCTCTCTCCTAACCCATATCTACTAACTGCACATCATCATCACTTTCCTCTTCATTTAGCCTAGATTATTCAATTAGTGTATTTTCGTTGAAGTGCATGTGAGCCGATTCTTCAACAACTAATGTTCTCTTATTATAGACCCTATAGACACGACTCGAACTCAAGAATCCTAAGAAGATGCTGAGGTCTGATTTTTCGTCAAATTTTACTAAGTGATCTTTAGTGTTAAGAATGTAACACGGGAAACCAAAGACTCTAAAATACGACACAAAGGGTTTCTTAACGAAATATAGCTCAAACGGAGTTTGCTTAATAATGTGGCGAAGCATGACCCGATTTATTACATATCTTGCTGTGTTAACCTCTTCTGCCTAAAAATATCAAGGCAAGACGAACTCGGCGAGCATTGTGTGTGCTAGTTCTTGAAGTGTATGATTCTTTCTTTACACTATCCCGTTCTGTTGTGGAGTTTGTGGGGCGGAGAATTCGTGCTTTATTCCTAGATTATTATAAAAGTTTGTGAAGTCTTCATTCTCAAACTCTCCCCCATGATCTGACCTTATGCATTTTATTTTTAGTTCCTTCTCATTTTGAAGTCTAGTGCATAGATTTGTGATTTCACTAAATGCGTCAAATTTATTTGCAAGAAAGATCGTCCAACAATAACAGGAGAAATCGTCTATGAGAACAAATGTGTATCATTTTCCACCTAAACTACATGTATTAAGAGGACCAAACAGATCCATATGAATGAGTTCAAGTGGTCTAGACGTGGAAATGTCATTTTTGCTTTTGAATGAGGTATTAACAAATTTTCCTTTTTGACACTGAGCACATAAGTAGTTCAAACTACCGCTTAATTTTAAGATTCCACGAACCAGTTCAAGATTCGATAGTTTGACAATTAGTTTACTTCCTGAGTGTCCTAGTCTCCTATGCCAAAGATCTAATTTCTCATTCTTTGTAACTAAGCATTTCAAATCAGAGGGAGGTATATCTTATAAACTAACAGTGTACACATTATGAGTTCTATAAGCAGTAAGTAAAACACTATTTGTTTTTACATCTAAAATCTTGCAAGTGTTTGTAGAGGATTCAAATATAACATTTAGGACTTTATTACATAGTTGACTAATTGAGATTAAATTATGCTTAAGTTCATCTACAAACAATACATTTGAAACTAAAAATACTTTGTTACCTATAGTGCCGATTCCAAGAATACATCCTTTGTTGTTGTCCCCGAACGTCACCATGCCCCCTTTCTCTTCTCTAGGCTAAGGAACTTGTCTTCCTGTCATGTGCTTGGAACACCCAGAGTCCATGTACCACACGTTCTCCTTGTCCTTATCCTACCAACACACCTAAAAAAGAAGATGAGGGTAAATATCTGGTTACCCAAGTTGTCCCACCCATATTATAGGTAGAAGACTTTGGTAGCCAGACTTTCATAGTTTTCTTGGCACTTTTCCTTTGACATAAGCTAGATGTGTGACCAAACCTTTGACAGTTTGCACACAAGGTATAAGCAGTGGATGCTGCCCTTATCGTGTTCTTAGCACTCATGCTTGAGGATGGGGATAACCTTTTAGAATTATTAACCTTATTTTGTGATCTTTTATATTTCATTTTAGGCTTATCTTGAGAGTGATTACCACTTTATGGTAGCGCTGGACTTACATATCCTAGTCCAAACTTTCCAGATCCATGACACTGTGCTCCCAACAACATATTCATGGATTTTTTTCTTATTCCAAATTTCTAGATAGCACCGTTAAGATCATGGATCCTCGCTTTTAGGGTGGTGTTTTTAATGACTAGCATTACACACCGATTGATAAATTATTTTTTGCCTTCATCTATTTTAGCAAGAGATATTTGAAGTCTTTTCTCCAAGACATTCCTTTCGTTATTAAGATTATTCATTTTTAATGATACCTTGGAGAGACTTACTTTTAGCTCTTCGATCGTTGCCATCAAGTTAGGAAACTCTAGACACTCGATCTTCTCTTTACTGTATTTTATTAATTCAATCTTTATATTTTCTAAGCCCTTTTTAATTTTCTTTTTTTCATTTCTAATGGACTTTCTCAAGTATAACACTATCTAACTTATCACATAGTTATTCATAAATTTCAAGAAGTTCATTATAAGAGGGTGGGGTTACCTAAATGTCACTCTTGATGTTGGACTCATCTTCAGACTCCTAATTCCTCCACATGAGGCACATATTCGCCTCATCTTCACTACTTGAGTCGGAGGCGCTTGACTCATCAGATCCATCCTTATCCCAAGTTAGCGCCTTTAGCACCTTCTTATTTCCCTTGTGCCGGCTCTGTTTCTCCTTTTCCTCCTTCTAGAGCCTTGGACATTCCCTCTTTAGGTGTCCAGGCTTGTGATAGTGGTATCACTCGGGTAGAAACTGCTCATCATCACTATCCATCTCCTTTGATGGCTTGTTCCACCTCCAGGTTTCTTCAGCACCTTTCTTCAGGAATTTTTTAAACTTTCCCTGCCTCTTGGGATTCTTCATGAACCTCCTAAACTCTCGAACATAGAGGATTTCTTGTCATCCTCAGATTATTCAACATGCTTCCACTCCCTCGCAGCCTTCAGTGCCAACACCTTTTTCTTTATCTCCCTGGTATATTCCTCAGCTTATATCTTTAATTTGAGATCATGTGTCTTTAGGTTTCCAATGAGGCTCTCTATCTCCAGGGTGCTAATATCATGTGATTTAGCAATAAAAGTCACCTTCAGGTTGAAACATGGAGGCAAAGATCACATGATCTTCCTTACTAGATCTCCATTTGAGTAGCTCTTCCCGAGGGATCTTGAAGCGTTGACAATCTTGGTGAAGCGGGTATACATGTTATCCACCTCCTCGTCGATATCCATCTGGAATTGTTCATATTCAGATTGGAGTTGAAACAACTTCGACTCCTTCACCTCCGAGGTACCTTCAAGAGTATGCTCAAGTAAACACCACATATCATACGCAGTTTCACAATTACACATTCTATTAAATTTAGTTTTATCTAATGTGCAGAATAGCGAGTTCATGGCTTCCGCATTGTTCGTATATCTAAACTTATCAGCATCATCCCATTTATCCCGCGATTTAACTAAGACGATATCACATACAGTCATAGTGGGTGCAGTGTAATTTGTTTCGATCGTGGCCCACATGTCCATGTTTTGGGTCATTAAAAAGATTTTCATTCGCGTTCTCCAGTGACTATAGTCACTCCCCATAAACCGTGGAGGTCTACTCACATCTTGTCCCTTAGGGAAAGCATGAACTGCATTGGCCATCTTAATTAAGGATTTTAGGCCTTTTTGATGTAACCTCCCACTGATACCACTTATTGGATCTAGTGGCTAACCATAGAGCGGGGATGAATAAGGTTTTACGCGCTAATTAAAAATTCAAAATATTTTGTCCAGAAAAACTAGTTTTAGAAAATACCGCGGGGTGCTAGTTTGCTAGCGCGTTGTGGTAGGTCACAGAGCTCATTTTCCTGAACAAATTTTTCCTTGGAAAAACACACACCCTTTAGAGATCTACCGACAAACAATCACAATGCCACACATAGAATGAAAAGCAATAAATAATTTTTATTAAAACATAAATAAAAATAGTTTATAATTACAAGTACTGGATCTCCATGACGCCGGAGATCAGAGGAGGTGAATGTCAAGAATCTTTTCATTTTTTATACCGGCCCACTACCCGGACCGATTGGCTCTCTCCCTTTCCCTCCAAGAAAGGTCTTCGAGTCAGCTCTTCACCTTCATGCAAGGAAGTGTCTTAGAGCCACTCTAGATCCCCTGATCTAGACGTCCTTTTCTTAGGATGATTTCTTATGGAATCCTCCCCGGATTATGACGACCTTCACCGGTCGATTTTCCTCACCACAAGAATAGAGAAAAGAGAGAAAGTACAATAAGTATAAAAGATTAAAGTTTGAATCTCCCTCAAGATGATTTCTCCGTTGAGTGATGCATGACCGGTGCTAACAATCTTTGCTTGGTTACAACCAATAAACTCCTCATAGTCATTGTAGTCCTTGGCTCGCCAGAGATCTTTGTGCGTGAATGGGAGGGAGGAGGTTTTATTTTCCTTCGATTGAGATTGTGTTCGGTTCTCTAGAGGCGGCACACGAACCCTAGACTTGAGAATAGGTGTCTCCTTATCTCTGGAATGAGAAATGAAGCCTTTTATATGTTTTTCGAAAATAAGATACCACTAGTGGTAGAGCTAGCGCCTGGCGGTAGGTCGACGCGTTTGATGCTGACAGCTATCCTGCAAATTTGGTAAAATATTCAATAAGAATATTTTCCTTTATTTTGTGCTAGTGCGCCGTGGTAATATATTATTGCCTGGCAGTACTCCTGTCATCTAGACGCTCGTTGAGTGGGCTAGCAATGGCGCTGTAAGAAGTTAATGCCTGGCGGTACTCTTGTCGTCTCGATGATCTTGACACTCATTGGCTAGCATGATACAGTAGTAAGATAGCACTGCACGGTAGCATCCCGAGTGCCTGGCTGAAATAAATCCTCAGGCTAGCATGTGATGTATAGATAGCACGACGCGGTAGCAACTCAAGGGACATGTTAATTTAATTTAGGCTACCGCCCAGCAGTAACTACTACCGCTCGGTAGTAGGTGCCAGATGGGAGTTTTCTCGCTTCACTGGAACCTATATACCTGCACACTCTACCAAACACAAGATGTGATCAAACACAACATATGAATTGATATTATCAAACTTAGGATATGTGAGCTGTCAGATCCAACAGCCTTAACTAAAGACAAACCAGACAACTCTATTCCTGATGAGGTACACTCTCTCCCCAACTCTCCTTCTGTCTGTGAGACTGGCTTAGACTCTGAGGCATCCACTTCATCCAATGGGGATGATGGATAAGAATTTGATGAGGATGGCAATCAATTGACTGACGGGTATGGTGCTATCATGGAAGCTCTAAAGAAGAGCAAGAATCTTGTCAAGAGACAAGTTGAGGAGATAGCCTCTCTTCAGCAAGCTACTTCCCTATAGTGTGAGTCAGATTCTTTGATATCTCAGATGAGGAGGAAAGTCAGTTAGTTGAAGAAAATCTCAGTTATCCAAATAGACACCATTAGCTCGAAGGATAAGATCATCAAGGATCTTAATGATAAGCTGCTCAAAGAGAAGATGCTAGTGGCTTAGTTTTCTAAGCCCAAGATAATGCTGCCACTAATTGAATCCTTCACCTCTCAAAATAATAAGATGGGATTGTGGTTCAAGTGGAACACTAGAGCTTCCCATTCCAAAGTCAAAGGAAACGCTCTAGTGGTGCATAAGACCACCTTTTATAAGGTTATTCTCCCTTCTAACAGGTATGACCATGACAGTATGTACGGTCACTGGAAGAATGGAAATTCTGCCTCCAAGTGCTTGGAATCTGCTTCTGATGCAAGAAGAAAGGGTATGGGATTGAGTGCACTGAAGACTCCCCTTGATAAAATTCAAATGGCCCATCATGGACCATTTATGTTTGGTGCTCCAGCATCCACTCTTAAGGACAAGGCACTAGCAAACCCTCAAGTTACTCTTGCAAAGAGTAAGACTATGAAGAAGATATTTAGTAAACCATACTTCGTTATTTCTGATTCCATCAATATCATGTTAGCTGCAAAGAGGACATTTGTTGGTGTAAATCAGAATAATCTAAGTGCACCTACTGGCAGTTGATCCCAATATCTCTCCTAGTGGATCTAGAAGCCTAGCACAGAGGGAGGGGAGGACAAAAGGACCCTTAATCGTGCTTGGCGGTGGGTGCGGTAGTGATGAGCAATGACCGATCCATGCTCTGGCGAGTTAGCTCCAATGCTCGATTCTTCGGCTAAAGTTTTTCTCCAAGAGTCGTTTCCCACTCCTCTGGCTCAACGAAGGTGACAACAAGTTTGGCAAGGTAGTGGAGTGATAGTTAGGGTTTCTTGTCTCTTTCTTTTTATAAGAAGAATTAGGGATTCAGTTGCTTGCCACGTGTTTGCCTAATGTTAGACCGCCAATAAGTTTGAGTTGCTTTGCCACATGTCACCTTAGTATTGGACCTCAAATCATTGCTTTAAATAAGTCTTCTTGAGAAGATCAATGTATTAAATAGGTTGTTGAAGAGATCGGGTTCAAATGTGCCATCAATACTTATACTGAAAACACGGTTCAGGCCGGATATATAAACCAGCAAATAAAGCTTAGATAGAAAAAAATACTCCTAGTCCAAAAGTGTCAAGATCACTCGACGCTTCTTCAAATGGCATTGCGTTCACACAATGAACTTGACGCATTGTCGAATAGCGTGGAGTTCATTCAACGCACTCGACGCTTCGTCGAATGGCATCGAGTTCACTAGACGCCTATTGATCCAGAACAATTTTTTGAGTTTAAGAGTTTTTAACCCGAAAAGAAAAAAATGCCTGTTCGATTGAACCGGACCGGTACTACGAACAGTGTTCATTAATCAAGCGGACAGCAGAAATAAGGTTATAACCCAAAATTTTGGGTTGTAACATCCAGACATACTCTCTGAAATTCTTCCCCGCACGTCGTTTTCTCCGAGATACATTTTGTAACATCTTTAAATTGACGAATTATGAAATTTATATTATACTCTATATAAGTACTATACTACCAATGGGTTGCCTCCCACCAAGCGCCTGATTTATCGTCCCGGCAGGACGATACAAATCTAGTGGAGCGTCACGCATGACACCACTCGGTCGTCGTCCTCCCTAAGATATAATTTCAGTCTTTTGTCATTCACTTTAAAGTTCGTTCTATTATTTTCGTTTAGGATAGTCACCGCGCCATACGGATGCACCTCCTTGACCAAAAAAGGGCCCGACCAACGCGATTTAAGATTTCCGGGAAATATTCATAAACGAGAATTAAATAACAAGACTAATTGTCTCGGCTCGAAGTGTTTTTCTTTCAACCGTCAGTTGTGCCACTTCTTTGTACGCTCTTTATAGATTTTAGAATTGTCATAGGCTCGCATCCTAATCTCTTCTAATTCGTTCAGTTGCAAGAGCCGATTCTTTCCTGCATCTCTGAAATCATAGTTGATCTTCTTTATCGCCCAATAGGTGCGGTGCTCTAACTCGAGGGGTAAATGACAATATTTACCATATACGAGCCTATATGGGGTTAGTCCAATTGGCGTTTTAAACGTAGTGCGATATTCCCACATGGCATTATTCAGCTTTTGAGACCAGTCTCTACGGTTAACACTCACCGTTTTCTCTAGAATTTTTTTAATTTCTCTATTTGAGACCTCTGCTAGCCCGTTCGTTTGGGGGTGATAAGCTAATGTGACCTTACGAGTCACCCCATATTTTCGTAGTAGTGAAGCAAATTGGGCGTTGTAGAAATGGCTACCTCCATCACTAAGTATTGCTCTCGGCACTCCAAATCGATTGAATATGTAATTCTTTAAGAAGTTTAGGACCACCTTAACACGTTCGTCGACCTGGCGACGGCTTCTGCCCATTTCGATACATAGTCAACGACCAACAAAATATAGACATTTCCACATGAGTTCACAAACGGTCCAATAAAGTCGATACCCCACATGTCAAACAACTCAACCTCTAACATAATGTTCATGGGCATCACATCATTCTTATGTATGTTCCCTACTCGATGTCATCTATCGCACTGTTTAACGAACGAGTTGGAATCTTTAAATAAATTAGACCAAAAGAATCCGGCCTCTGACACCTTCATGGCCGTTCTAGTGCCCATAAAATGACCTCCATAAGGTAAGTTATGACATTTCTCCAAGATAGTCCTCATTTCCCCCTCAAGAACGCAGCGTCTTAACACTCCATCGGCTCCAATCTTGAACAGATAAGGGTATTCCCATAAATATGACTGCACCTGATGTAAGAATCTTTTCTGTTGTGAAGAGGTAAGCTCAACAAGCATGATGTTGCTTGCAAAGTAATTCACGTAATCAGCATACCAAGGTGCATCACTCACAGATATAGATAGTAGCCACTCATCGGGAAATCTCTCGTCAATCTCAGAACGTAGTGACGGATGTGCACACTCAATCCTAGATAGATTATATACTACCGGGTTCTCCACTCCTTTCCTATCTCTAACCTCTACATAAAACTCCTATGGGAGGAGTACCCAGTGGATCAAACATGGTTTTGTAACTTTCTTCTCCATCAGAAAGAGAATCGATGTGTGGTTTGTGTACACAATAACCTTTGTGCATAGAAGGTATGAACTGAACTTTTCGAACGCAAAAATTATTGCTATTAACTCCTTCTCAGTAATAATGTAGTTGACTTGGGCGTCAATGAGGGTTTTGCTAGCATAGGCTATTGTATGGAATATATTATCCCGCACTTTGCCCAAGACGACTCCCACCGCATAATCACTTGCGTCTCACATCAAAATAAAAGACTTTTTACAATCGGGTGTCACAATGACTGGTTCCATGGTCAAACATTTCTTCAGTTCGTTAAATGCTTCTACACATTCATTGTTGAAACAAAACTTTGCGTCTTTATCTAATAACGCACTTAACGGCTTTGCTATTTTTGCGAAATCCTTGATAAATATAAGATAGAAGCCAGCATGTCCTAAGAAGCTCCTCAACATCTTCACACTTATGGGTGGAGGTATTTGTTCTATCACGTCTAGCTTTGCCTTGTCTACACCTAGCCCACTCTTGGATATATGGTGACCCAAAACTATCCCTTCACGTACCATGAAGTGACATTTCTTCCAGTTAAATACAAAATTCGCTTCTACACATCGCGCAAGCACCCTCTCTAGACAGACCAAGCAAGCCTCAAATGACTTGCCAAATATAGAGAAATCGTCCATATAGACCTCGATTCCATAATCTTTTTGGTCTTCTCCATCTTCTAAAAGATCTGCGATGAGTGCGATTATGTAACGCTGGAAAGTAGTTGGTGTGTTACATAGGCCAAAAGGCAACATTCTAAATGCGAACGTCTCATAAGGACAGGTGCAGGTAGTCTTCTCTTAATCCTCTGGGTCCTCCATAATCTAATTGTAACCAGAGTATCCATCTAGAAAGCAGAAGAAATCATTCCCTGCTAGTTTGTCTAATATTTGATCAATGAAGGGAAGGGGAAAATGATCCTTCTTGGTTGCTTTATTCAACTTTCTATAGTCGATACAAATTCTCCACCCGGTAATCGTCCTAGTGGATACTAACTCACCCTTATCGTTCCTCACTACCGTCATCCCTCCTTTATTTAGGACACAATGCACCGGGGACACCCAGGAACTATCTGAGATAGGATAGATGATCCATGTATCTAGCCATTTAATAATTTCTTTCATTACCACGTCCTTCATCGGTGGGCTCAGACGGCGTTAGGGTTCAATCGATCCCTTACAAGATTCCACTTAGCGGATCTTGTGCATGCATAGTGATGGGTTGATCCCCCAAATATCTGCTATGGTCCAGCCTACTTCTGACTTATATAATTTTAGGAGTTCAATAAGCTGTAGTAGTTATTTCGGTTCTAATTTGGAGTTAATAATTACCAGTAGAGCATCGTTCTCACCTAGATATGCGTAAGTAAGGTGCCCGGGAAGTGGTTTTAATTTTAATGATGGTGTCTTAACAATTGAAGGCTTTACTGAGGAGGACTTCTCAGGCATCTCTGGTGGCTCCGGCTTATGAAACCAAGCAGGCTGCTTCTCAAACGCTTGTAAGCATTCTTGAACGTCTTCCTCCTCAGATAAATCATCCTCTATCAATACATGAGTCAATAGATCATCTTGTTCTTCAGGCAATGGGTGAGTCGACTCATAATCGTATATAAACACATGATTTACCACCTCCATGTTGTCCTCCTCTCGATGGGGAAACTTCATTGCCTTAAGTAAGTTCAATGTTACTTGCTCATCGTTCACTCTCATTATCAATTCTCCCTTCTGTACATCAATCAACGTCCTACCCATGGCTAGGAACGGTCTCCCCACGATAATAGGAACTTCCTTATCTTCCTCCTTATCTAGGACCACAAAATCTGTTGGAAAAATAAACTTATCCACCTTTACTAGTACGTCTTCAACCATCCCTTTAGGAAATACCAGGGTTTTATCAGCCAGTTGCCATGTTATGGAAGTCTTGGAGACTTCCCCCAAACCTATCTTTCTATATATTGAGAGCGACATTAAGTTAATGCTTTCTCCAAGATCACACAAGGCCTTCCCCCCAAACTTATATCCTATAGAACTTGGTATTGTAAAGCTCCCTGGATCTTTCAACTTAGGTGGGAGTCTTTTTTGAAGAATAGCACTACACTCTCGAGTGAGTGCCACTGTCTCATTCGTATCAAATCGTCTCTTTTTAGATAGGATATCCTTCATGAATTTCACGTAGCTTAGAATTTGTTCCAAGGCTTCCACAAAAGGAATGTTAATTTGCAATTTCTTGAACATTTCAACGAATTTTTGAAATTGGTTGTCAAGTTTACTCTTCTTCAACCGTTGAGGGAATGGTGGTGGAGGATAGACTATTGCACTACTCTTCTTCATGATGTTTTTGACGAGTGGCTCACTTTCCTTCACTTCCAACACTTCCACTCCTTCGTCAACCCTATCATTTTGTTTCGGCTCCTCAGTAGTCACATTCGTACTAACCTCCTCCAATTCATTTTATTTGCTTACCATCCTCTTTTATTCCCTTGTTGGCACACCCACTAACTCCTTACCATTCCTTAAAGTGACCGCCTTATAGTGTTGATTATCTCCCTTCGGATTTGGAATGGTATCCGTTGGGAGTGTTCCTTGGGTTTTAAGGCTCAAAGCACTCGAAATTTGTCTTAATTGCGTTTCAATCACACGTAAGGAACCTTCTAAACTAGTGATGCGTGCTTCACTCTTTCGGATTGATTCGACAATTAACTCTTCAGAATATTTCCTAGAAGGTCCTTGTTGATTGTAGTTATTAAGTTGGGGTGGATGTTGGTTTGAGTTGAAACTGGGTGGGTGTGCTATTCCGGTGTTGTTCTTCCACGAGAAGTTAGGATGGTTGCGCAATTCTGGGTTATAATAATTTGGAATCGTATTGTTGTTATTATTATACCTAGGTTTCCCTCCTGTGTAATTGATTTCTTCATTATAACTAGAGTTAGGGTTGCTTACTAATTATTCAATAGTAAATGAAGGGTTTGTAGGAAGAGGTGTCATAATGCTGTTCACTTTGGGTTCATCTGATTATGATTTAAAGTTAATGAGTCTAACCTCTTGTTAATGGTGTTAAATTGGGCAGCCATTTGTGCAGCAAATGAGCTTAGTTGGTCTACTTGGTACATACCACTCGCGGATGAGGAAGGAACTTGTCTCTCGAACGATTGGTAGTTGTTAGAGCATAAGTCCTCTGAAATGGCATATGCATCCTCAGGGTTTTTTCCCAAAAGAGAACCTCCCGCAACTCCATCTAACTGAATCATGGTCAATGTCTGGAAGACATTATAAAAGGTCCATATTTGTTGGTGTATGGCAAATCCATGATTAGGACACTTACGTAACAACTCCTTAAATCTCTCTTACGCATCATAGAGCGTTTCCACATTCCCTTGTGTAAAGTTAGTTATATCCCGCATTAATCTTGTAGTTTTAGCGGGTGGGAAATACTTGGCTAAAAATTTCTCTACCACTTGTAACCAACGGTGAGGCCATGTTGTGAATCAAGCCACTCTTTTGCTGTACCATCCAAGGAGAACGAGAATAAACATAGTCTAATTACCTCGTTTGAATCACCATTAATCTTGAATGTTTCACAAACATCCATGAACGTCCGTATATTGGAATTCGGGTCCTCATGACTAAGTCAACTAAATTTTTTTTGTTGGACTAAGTTCATGGCCATGAAATCAATTTTGAAGTTGTTTGCCTCGATAGCCGGCTTAATGATGCTATGATGGACCCATCCACTAAAAGGCATATTATATTCTCTACAGGTTCTCCTAACCTCAGTGGGTTGTACATTCTGTTCTACCGCACCCTCTTGTCTTATATTCTCCTGATTTTTATTAACATTAGAATTTTGATTATTTGGATTCATTATTGCAGGGTGAATATGTTCTAATTGAAATGCTTTTCTATTCCGTCTATAAATCTGTTCAATTTCTAGATTTAGAGGTAATAATTCTGACATTCGATACCTGGACATAAACTAAGCAAAGAAGCAGAATGAAAATGGACAATACACAGACAAAACAATCAAGCAATGTAGTAGAAATAACAATAAAAACTGATACGAAACAACAAAACAGGCTTGAACTCTAAATACTAAAGCTTCACCAATATTGCAAGAAATACACACTAAATTTTTACACCTCCCCAACAACAGCGCCAAAAACATGATATGCCTGAAACAGGTATACGTATTACATGCAAGTGCATGTGTCGGATCATGTAATAAAATGTGAGAAAGTTCGTTTCCACGGAGAGGTGGTTGATTTAGTGCTCACAAATACCAGTTATTCTTTTTCTTTAAATCCAAGTCAGACAAAATAATGATTTTTTAAATACTATGATTATGAATAACAAAGACTAAGAATGAAAATAAACTACAATTCGCTAAGAGAAAGTACTTGGCTATTGAAGAGATGATCTTGTATTATGATTTCCGAAGTCTAGTGTGATGAATCTTGTGAAGATGACTTTGTGAAAGTGAGTGATGACACGTCTTGCAACGATTTTAAGGTAGAATATCTATACCTCTCGGTATCGGAAATCCCTAGCCTCTATTTCCCCCTCGGGAGAGACAAGTATAGAATAAAGATCGAAAACCGAAGTTGCTAATACCAAGGGGAAATCTCTTTCACCCTTCAAATACTATACTAGATCTATAACACACTTACGCAACTCCTCTCTCGAATTATGAAGCGTAGTAAAACGGCGAAACCTTGGCCAAAAGATTCAAACTAAAGATTATAGATTCGATAAAGACATACACCAAACATTCACAAAGAGAAGTTTAAGATTCCATCAACACAAAAGACAAGGTACTTTCACAATACAAGATTAAAAGAGTTTAGTTCATGACGATGGAGAAATCACACATAACGGTTGGAGAGATCTTACAAATCATGTTGAAAATTAACAATTAAGCGACGTAGGATTCCTTCGCTGGAGTCGCTCCCTCGATCAGCCCGGAAAATCTCCTCTTTTTCTCTAGCCGCTCCCTTGAAGGATGAGGATCTTTGAAAACCCTAGATAAAGAACTCCCTCTCCCTTCAAGATGATGAATGAATCAATAACTCCTAAATAATCCCTCCTAAAAAATGTCTAGCCCTTTCCGCAAAGGATGCCTCTTTCTATTTTTGTAAATGACGCAATTTTTGAATTTTGAAATTTGAATTCGTCCATAGGTTGCAATCTTTTTTCAGAGGTCGCAATCTTTTCTCCAGGACAACATATTTGACAAAATCCTTCTTCCAAGTCATTCTTTTTGGCTTCTCTTGCAAAAAACACCTAGAGAAAAGACCACTTTAGACATAAATAAAATAAAAGTGAATTTCCTTACATTTATACTTCGACTAAACATTTTTTCTCCCTGATCAACGAGCAAAAGGTCCAAAACATAGGCTAGATAACTTCTTTTTAAAAAATTATCATAGAAGAATCTATTCATGTTGTTTTAGATGAGACGAGCTTACTGCAAGGCAGATCTCCTAGTGTGTTCATTGAAGATACAGGTTCAAGAATAAAGGAATTAAACTTGGATGAGCCGACTGAAGAAAAAGATCAAAAGTTCATCAAGATCAAAAGTTTTTTATGCAGTTGCAGTTATTAAAGATAAAATAAATTCAAGGATTAATTTCAGCCAATTAAACTCAGATACTTAATGCTAAATATTCTTAATGAATATAGTTGTTCAAAGGCAACATTAAATATGGATTAATCAAAGAGTTTACTGTTATTTGATTCCCAAGACAGCTACCATTCTCGGGGAATGCTTCAGCAGTTTCAGATGAAATGAATTAAAATGTTTGAATTCCCCTTGTTGGAACCCCTAGTTGGATTTGGGCTAGGTTCACTGAGTTAGGATATGACCCAACATGTATAGATCAGGGGCATGACTATGTCTTAGAGTCTAGATCAAGTCCTTGGAGTCAACAGTACAAAGGACCAGCCATCAACAATGTTAAAGACTCAAGACTTAGAGAATTCAAGTTTTGGAAAAAGGAGATCTATGTTCGTCGATCTCCGATCGACGATCGTCGTGCTCATCTCGACTAACTAAGAGATAATTCTCTGAGCTGAGCTCGACGAACTTAGATCTCAGCTCGACGAACTCTAGACAAAGTGATAACTCCTCTAGTCAAACTTCAGTCGACAAACTTAGATCTCAGCTCGACAAACTCTGTCCTCAGGTCGACTAACACTTCAACTCTCAGAGCCAAAGATCTCTCAACACCATAGTTGACTCAGTGCCACAGTTCACTCAAAGCCAAAGCTCACCCAGAGCCTAAGATCACTCAACACTATCAATTCCAGATAAATACTTAAACACTCAACATCAGAAAATATTCTAAGTCCAGACTGCAGGCTCAGCTCGATAGTCTCAGACTTCAGCTCGACAAACAGCTATTCTCAGCTCGACGAACAACTATTCTCAGCTCGACGAACAACTATTCTCAGCTCGACGAAAGCCACTCTCTGGTCGACGAACTCAGAGTACAGAATCTGCCAGTTTATGCAGTGTAGTTTTTTGCTGATCCCAGGTCGACGAAAGCAGATCCCAGGTCGACGAAAGATGATTATAGGTCGACGAAAGTTGTTCTCTGGTCGACGAAAACTGTAAGACATATTGTTATTTATTCTTTTCTTTTCTGTCTCCTTATTTTTCTATTATAGGCTGTTAATTTCCTGGATAATTAATGCATTTGAATAGAGTCATTACTGGCAGCACTGATTGCAAATATCCCCCATGGAATTAATTGCTTATATCTCGAGACAGACATAGAATAGAATATATGACAACATTCTTGCCGTTTTCATTCCCTATATTTCGGCTAAACATTAATTGCTGGTTTTGAATTCGACCTTAAGACAGTTTTAGAGCAGATAATCTCTCAGTCAGAAAAAAAGATAGCAAGAAGCAAGACACACAAGGAGAGATATACATAAAATTTTGAGAATACAGAAGTGCAGTGCATACAGTTCTTTGAAGAAATCAACTGCTCTCAAAGAAGAAGAAAGAACAACAATCACTATCAAGAGTTTTTCTTCTCTTTCTTTATTTTTTGGGATCTCAAGTGACAAAAGTATTAAAATCAGTCAAAGGATCTCAGAAAGTAGATCTTACAGCAGAAGGCCTACTCACCCTTTGAAAAGCTTCCACTCCTGAACCATTCAAAATCTCAGGGGGAGCTTTGACAACATCATTGAATCCACAAAGTCCTCTCTCAGTTGCTTTTGATAATAGATAAGACTATCATCACTCTCATCCCCACCTCTGTACAGGGTTTTAATTTCCTTCAAAATTATTCTGGTTGCAAGTCTCCTTCCAAAAGACTTGGGTTGGTTTTTGAGCACCTGATCAAAAGCTCATTAGTGGCAGTCACCTCATCAAAACCTGTAGTGGATTCCTACCTAGGGTGGTAGAAGAGTGGATGTACCCAAGTTTGGAGAACCACTATAAAATTTCTTGTGTTGTCTGTGTGGTTGTGATTTTCCTGTGGGCTTGTGCTTTGATATATTTTGTAGTGTAGCTTAGTTATCTTTTCTTTAGTTTACTTGCTGCACTAATACACTCATACACCTATATCATAGTAACATATTTTATTAAAGACTTTTTATTTCAGCAAGTATCAAAAAGATTCTAAAAACTCTATTCACCCTCCCTCCTCTAGAGTTATTCAGAGCTTACCCTATCTTTCAATTGGTATCAGAGGGTGGTTAATCACATCATACAGGCTCACACCTGGATTAATCAAGATCCTCAGGATAAACTCTGAATAAGTCCTACTAGTTTCTCAGTTTAAATTTTATTTTATGATATCATGGAACAAAACAACGATTATGCCAGCACTAGACCTCCAGTTTACAACTTGCAAAAGTTTGGAATCTGGAAGGCAAGAATCAAACTTTATATAAACTCCATTAATGAGGACATTTTTAATTCCATCTTGACAGGACCACCAGCTCATGTGGCCTCTAATTCAACCCCAATAAATCTCAGTGTAGTGCCTCCTCCAGATCAAACTAATGCACATAAGAAAGCAAAGATTGCTTATGCCAGAGCTATGAACATACTGGCCCAAACTATGTCAGATGACATATTTTAGAAAGTTGATGAATGCACATCTGCCAAAGCCATTTGGGATTCCCTCAACCAAATGATAGCAGGATCTGCTGATGAGAGGAAGGATAGAAGATCCAACCTCATATCTCAATATGAGAATTTCAGGAAAGATGAAGCAGAATTTGTGGAAGTAATGTACAACAGGCTGAGCTCCATCATCAGTGAACTCAGAACACTAGACAAAGAAATTACTCTGACTGAGGTCAATGACAAGATCCTTATGTGCTTCCCTAGCACTTGGGACTCTAGAATCTAGCCCATCAGAGAAGCCAGGAGCATGGCTGAAATCTCAACAGAATCTATGCTTGGAAGGCTCAAATCCTATGAGCAATTGATCAAGTCAAGAAAAGCTGAAGCTAAACCAAAGGCTTCAACACGTACTAGAAGGGAACAAAACTTAGCACTCAAAGCTGTAGAAGAATCTCCCAACTTTCCAGCCAATGAAGATCTTATGGCTCTCTTTGCTAAGAGATTCTATAAAATGGCAAGGAAGGACTTCAAGAGAAAGCCTTCAAGGAATGAAGATAAACCCAGGTATGATAAGACACCTTCTAAAAAGGTTGTCCATTTTGGGTGCAGGAAACCTGAACACTTCATCTCAGAATGCCCAGAAGTCCAAAAGAAAGACATAAGGCAAGAAAAGGATTCAAGAAGACATCAGCACAGCAAGGCCTCCTCCAGCAAGTACAAAAAGAATGAGAAGGGCTTTGTAGCTGAAACCTGGAGTGATACTGAAGATGAAACATCCTCCTCCAGCTCCAGTGAAGATGATGTAGAAGAAAAGAAAGCAAGGGAAATGTGTCTTATGGAAATAGATGCAAGAAGCAGCAGATTAGATTTAGAAGAATCAGATGATGAAGAATCCCTCTCTGAAGAGGATCAGGTAATTGCTTCCTATGACTTTTAATCTAAAGAATTTTAATCTTAATTTAAACTCTTGTGTTTAGACCTAATAGGATCTGAGAAGGAAATCAAACTTCTCAGGGAAAAACTTTTAGAACAAGATAAAATCATAGCTGAAAGTGAAAAATTTACTGAAGAATTAAGCTTAGCCAATCAACAAATAGTTTTTCTAAAATCTTAATTAAGTAAGGATAAGGAACTAGAAGAATCCCTGAATGGTAGAAGCTTACAACTGTTAGATATAACTAGCATAGTTAATACAAGATCCAACAATAACAAACTAGGATTAGGAGCCTCATCCAGTGAACCAATCCTAATTCAGAAAAATTAATTATCAAAACCTATTAACTTCATCTCTGAAAATGGTAAAAAAATACTGAACAGGTAGAGAAGGTTAACAAAGTTCTTAAACAGTTAGAACTTAATAAAACCAATCAGAAAAAGAAAAACAAACATCATAACTATGTTCAGCATATTTCGTCGAACGCAGAACGACGAAATGGGTATGGTTCGTCAACCTCAGAACGACAAACCCTGAATACAAATAATAATGTAAACTATTCATCAAACTGGGATTGATGAAACCAGTACAGTTTGTCGACCAGAGATTGACGTTTCTGGGGCTCTGAGAATGGATACCTCTATTCTTCGAGCAGAGATCGAAGAACTCAACCCAGATCATCGAGCTCAGATCGTAGAATATACTCAAATTTGTCAAACTCAGTTTAAAACCAGAGTAACCTAAAATCTGATAAACTCTTTAATCCCTTTAGTTAGTGGGTCATACCTCCTAGAAGGTATCATACATTAGGTTATAAGGACCAACCTGAATGCTCATTTATTTCAAGTTTCTGTTATGTTAAATAACAAGGACCCAAGGTAATCTGGGTCAAATACTGCTAATCCTCCTTATAGGTAAAAGAGAACCTTGTCACTCAAAACAAGTGGTACCTGAACAATGGTTGCTCTAAACATATGACAGGTTGAAAAGAATGCCTAATCAACTATAAAGCCAAGACTGGACCTAAAGTAATCTTTGGGGACTCAGGCTTTGGACCGATATAAGGCTATAGAGATTTCAACTGTGGAGTTGTCACATTCAAGAAAGTGACTTATGTAAATGGTCTTAAGCATAATCTGATATCAGTAAGCCAACTATGTGATATAGGTTATCAAGTAAGCTTTACTAACTCTTTATGTCTTATTTCTTTAAACAACACAACTGTTTTAACAGGAATTAGACAATGCAACATCTACTGTGTAAATTTTGAATCAGCTAAATCTAAAATTTGCTTATTCAATTTTGTCAGCATTCAAACTAGATTATGACACAAAAGACTAAGACATGTAAACCATAAAAATATAGCTAGGTTATCTAAAGACAATCTTGTTAGAGGTTTACCTTCTAGTCCCTACAAGAAGGAAGGCCTCTACAGGGCTTGTCAGCTAGGAAAGAAAACTAAATCTAATTTTAAATCCATTAATAAGAGTGATTCACCTAGAATCTTGTACTTGCTCCATATGGACCTTTTTGTCCCTATTGCAGTACAAAGTCTAGGAGGTAAGTCTTATATATTAGTTATTATAGATGATTTCCCCATATTCACATGGGTTTTCTTTTTGAGAACAAAGTCAGATACTTTTAAAGTTCTCATAGATTTTCTAAAGAACATACAGATTGAGTATTCTACTCAAGTTGCATTGATCAGAAGTGATCATGGTACTGAGTTTTAATCTCTTCTTATGCTAGAGTTCTGTGAGAAGGAAGGTATCAGACGTTGTTTCTCAGCTACAAGAACTCTCAACAAAATGGGGTAGTTGAAGGGAAGAATAGAACACTCATTGAAGTTGCAGGTACATTACTTACAGATGCTTACATGCCCCTATCCTATTGGGCAGAGGCTGTGAGCATAGCAAACTATGTCCTGAATAGAAGTCTAATGCATAAACTAAAGCTTAAGACTCCCTATGAACTACTCAAAGGGAAGAAACCTATAATAACCTATTTTAAAGTATTTGGATGTATATGCTATATTCACAACAATGACAAGAAACATCTTTGAAAGTTTGAAGCTAAGGCTGCAATGGGAATTTTTCTAGGATATTCCCAAGTCAGCAAGGCATATAGGGTGTTTAATTAATCAACATTAAAAATTGAGGAATCTATGCATGTAACATTTGATGAATCTAATATGTTTTATAAGGAGAGAGACATCTCTACCAATAATAATCTGTAGGTACAAAATTTGTGTGAGAGCTTGGATGACCTAAATATTACTTCAAAGGATGAATCACATCCCTCTCCACAAGCTATATCAAAAGTTGAAAGTGAAGAAGAGACTGTGGAAGCAGCTCAATTTCCTCTAACAGTTGATACAATTCCATAAGAGGAATTAAATCAAATAACTATTGCTGAACCAACTCCACCTAATGACCTTGTCACACTTACGAATCACCCTAAATCTCAAGTAATTGGAGACATATCATCAGGAGTACAGACAAGACATCAACTCAACCCTGTTGTGATTCTTGCCTGCTTTCTCTCTCAAATTAAGCCTCAATCCATATCTGATGTAGAGCAAGATCCAAACTGGATCACTGCAATGCAAGATGAACTTAACCAGTTTGAGAGGTGTAGAGTTTGGGACATAGTTTTAAGGCCTAAGGGCTATCCAGTAATTGGGACTAAGTGGGTATTAAGAAATAAACTTGATGCCCAAGGTGTGATAGTGAGGAACAAGGCAAGGCTTGTTGCTCAAGGATACATTCAAGAGGAAGGAATTGATTATGATCAAACCTTTGCTCCAGTTGCTAGACTTGAAGCTATAAGGATTTTCTTAGCTTATGCAGCATTCAAAAAGTTTAAAGTCTACCAGATATATGTGAAAAGTGCATTCCTAAATGGAGAACTAAAAGAAGAGGTGTATGTTGAACAACCCCCAGGTTTTATCTCTTCATCTCATCCCCCTTATGTTTTTAAATTGCATAAGGATCTCTATGGTTTAAAGCAAGCTCCAAGATCTTGGTATGAGACCTTAGCTAGCTTCCTCTTAGAGCATGGTTTTTCTAGAGGCATGGTAGATAAAACCATTTTTACAAAGTTGCATCATGATAAAATTCTCTTTGTGCAAATATATATGGATGACATAATTTTTGGTTCCACTGATCCAAATCTGTGCAAAAGATTTTCTGATTTAATGCACTCAAGGTTTGAGATTAGTAGCATGGGTGAGTTATCATATTTCCTTGGTCTCCAAGTGAAACAAACTTTTGAAGGGATGTTAATTTCTCAATCTAAATATGCTAAAGAGCTTATTAAGAAGTTTGGGATGAATGATGCCTCTATCATGAAAACTCCCATGGCTGCCAATGCTGTTGTAGATGTTGATGAATCTGGAAAACCAGTTGATCAGACCATGTATAGGGCCATTGTTGGATCCCTACTGTATTTGATAGCAAACAGACCAGACATTATGTTTGCCACATGTCTTTGTGCTAGGTTCCAAGTGAACCCTAAAGAATCTCACCTTATTTTCTTGAAAAGGATTTTAAGATATATAAATGGTTGTCAAGATTTAGGCCTCTGGTATTCAACAGAATCAACATTTGTGTTAACTGGATTCTCAGATGCTGATTATGCTGGATGCAGAGTAGATAAGAAAAGCACCTCTAGAACTTGTAAGTTCCTTGGTGACAGACTTGTATCTTAGTTCTGTAGAAAACAAACATTTATTTCAACATCCACTATTGAAGCTAAATATATGGCTGCAGGCAGTTGCTGTTCACAGATATTGTGGATACAAAACCAACTACTAGATTTTGGTGTGAACTTAAATAATTCAACAATTCTATGTGATAATACAAGTGCTATTTCAATTGCACAAAATCCAGTATTGTATTCTAGAACCAAGCATATAAACATTAAACATCATTTCATTAGAGATTGTGTTGGTAAACAAAAGATTAAACTTGAATTTATCTCTACTGATTTGCAAAGAGCAGATATATTCACTAAGCCATTGGACTCATCCAAGCATCTGTTCTTTGTCAATCAGCTTGGTATTATAAATAGTCAGGATTTAATCTAATGCTCTATCACTGGTCAAAGAATTATCTCTGTCCGTCGACCTAAGATCGACGAACTAATAACAGTTCCTGAGATTTTTCGTCGACCTGAGCTCAACGAAATCTCTTAGTGAAGTGATTTTCGTTGACCCGAGATCGACGAACTTACTTCAGAAACCTTTCGTCGACCTTAGATCGACGAAATGCTTTCAAATCTTCAGCCTACGATCGATGAACTGATTGACTCTAAATTATTTCGTCGATCTCAGATTGAAGATCTTCTAATTTTTCGTCGAACGGAGTTTGTCGGTTCATATTCTAGAAAAGCTTATATTTAGGTTTTCTTCGACCTCCGTCCCATGCTTTCAATTCCCTTTGAACTTGATCGTCATTTTCCTTTTGCAGGTGCTTTCATGGCGATTCCCACTGTCTCTCTCACTGCCATGAAATTTTATACTGGTTTCGACCTAGACTTTGAATCATTCAAGTATTCCAATCCAGTTTTCCTGAACATTCTCCAACTTCTAGAAGAACAACAACTGAAGACTCTGCTCTCAACCGAATAAAGATATCTGCCACAGAAATCAGAGAATGGGTGTACACAGCTATTATCGATGAGAACAAGATGACCGGCACCATCTCGGGTAACAAAATTTCTCTCACCCCCGATATTCTTACTGAAATTTTTGGATTGAAAAATGGTGAGGAGGATTTAAAAATTGATTCGGAAGAGTTTGATCTAATGCTGATTACAATGGGGTATTCTGGAGACACCCCAAACAAGCTCCTTAAGAAACTACTGTCTGCCGAGTATAAATTTCTCGCATATATAGTTGGGAAAGTGTTGCTCGGGAAGCACACTGCGCATGATTATATCACCAGGCATCAGTTTCTGGTCATGTGCGCCATTGTAAATAAGAAAGCTGTGAACTGAGCACAGATTCTGTTCAATTTGATTAAAAAGAAGAACAACAAGAAAGAGGGCTGTTTTGGAAGGATCTTAGGGATCTTCATAAAAGAAAAGGCTGCAGAATCCCTGGTGTCCACGACCATATTCATTAATGCCTCAAAGAGACTCACATGTGCTCTTTTTGGCAAGTGGGAGAGGACCATCACCAAGCCAACTAAGACTACCTCCTCCTCCACTAAAACTTCCAAGAGTACAAGGGCTGCACCAGCCTCTCCCCACCCCACTAAAAGGCTCCCTTCCACCCCTCCACCATCTCCTGCCCCTCTAGTTCAATCCCAACAATAAGTCCCACCAACACCACCAGCATCTCCACTTCCCTTTTCCCCTACACATCTACCATCTCCTCCTCCTTCACCTTAACCTGATACTTCCATCCCTACACCACCTTTATCCCCTCTACCATCTCACCTGGTTGATATCCCCCACATCAATCTCTCCTCCCTCCCCTCCTTTAACTTGCTCTCCTCTCCCCTAAACTCTCCATGTCCACAAAATGACTTCCCCTTAAAAACTTCACCTCCACCTCCACCTCCATCACCCAAATCTACTCCTTCAGCTACTGCTCCAGTTTCTGCCTCTACAACTCTAGATCCCTCCCTCACCACCACTCTCATCACTCTTCTCACCCCACTACTCAAAACTCTTATAGTAGAGGATATTTCTCCTCTAGCTACCTCCATCTCATCTCTTGCTACCCAAATATCTTCCCTCACCACTGCTCCATCTTCAGTTGGGGGCCTGGCCTCAACACTTGCTGAAATCAGGCAGGGGGAGATACTTAATAAAGAAGTTGCAGTCATAGCAGCAGTAGTAGGACCAGCAGTAGCAGTTGTACATATATCAAATATAGTAGAAATGGATACAGATACAGAAACAGATTTATTAGATTTGATTCACTTTATTGAAATTGACATGGACATTGATGAGTCAGTTATACCAAAAATAAATACTGTTAGTGATATCTTCATAAATCCCACAGTATACTTGATAAGTTTGTTAAGCTCTTTTGATACAGCTCATCACAGTCTTCCTCCAACTGAGTATACTAAGCCATCACTAGCTATTATTCCATATTCTTCCCCAATAAGCTCTGATGTAGTTAAATAACTAAAGGCCAGTTTTTCCATTCCTTCCACTCCATCGTCTAGACAGATTGCCTCTCCAACTATATCTTCTCCTATGGCCCCAGTCTTTGTAATGGATGATTCTTAAATACCAGATCTGGATGCATTGATTATGGCTGACATAGAGGAAGAAAATAAGTTAGCTTCTTAGAACACAGAGGTATACAGTTCTCCAGTTCCCTCCCAAGTTCCATCTTATGTAAAAAAGAAAAGAAGTTCTGATGATGCACTAAAAGAGATTGATGCTATGTATGACAAACCTCAATCTTCTGATGATGATGATGATGGTGAGGAATCTAAGAAAAGAAAAATCTCTAAGAAAAGGAAGGCTCCATCTCCTCATGCTCCCAAACCTGGAAACACCAATGATACTCCCTACTATATCCTATAAAAAATAACCCCATACAAGGGTATGCTGGCCTGGATGTGGCTCTCAAAGAATGAACAAAAGTCCAGGAAGAAAAGTAGAAGGTACTCTCCTCCCCCAGCTCAAAAATACAGGAAGGATCCCCCTCCTCCTCCTACACCAGTTGCTGGTGCTTATGGAATTAGTTCTAAAAAGTCAGATGCACCTTTAAAGCCCTCATTCACCAGAAATTATCAGAGGTAAGAAAGGCCATCCAGACAGCAATCACATGGAAGCAGTTAACAAAGAAATACTAGCTGTACAGAACAAATAAAAGAAATAGTGTATCAAAAACCAGAATTCTCTCCTCCTCAACCACAGGCTGAACAAAGAAGACACTCTGTATCACATAAACCCAAAAGATAATACAGTGAAGTTACACCTCCAAAATCACTGTACACTCAAGGTAGTGAAAGCCAGAATACTACAAACTTTCAAGAACAGTCAACTCAATTCAGGCCTGTCACCCTACTACCCTCTCAAGAAGATCAGTCATCTATCAGTCAAGTTGATGATCCAATTTTCAGGATGGCCAGGCTCCAAGAATTGATTGCTCTTTCACAGATGAAAAAGGCCAGAGAAGAAGGACAGGATCTAACAAAATTCACTACAATGTCTACTTATAGAGAAAAAGAATTTGAAAGACTTCAGGGGAGCAAGAAATTGTTTGACCCTGCTGATTATATGGCTAAACATCCAAAGGCAATTGTTCCCAGAACTTCAACCCAGACAGTGATTGGAGCAGCAGATCTGTATATATCAAAAATAGAAGTTGCTAATCCTAACATGGAAATTATATTAACAAAGCCTGGAGAAAAAAGAAGGAAGAAAAATCTAAGAAGTAGAAGCAGAAAATTCTGAAGAAGAATTGCTACTTTTGGTACACTTTGTTAAAATTATGTTTTCTTTTCTGTTACAAAGCTGACTATGTATATATATCTGCTCCACTTGTTATTAAATTATCTGCCAGATATATATTGTGTTCCTGCTTTGTATATTTTTTATTGTATTGAGTCTGTTATTAGTGACCTCACCCAAATAGGGGGAGATTGTTGGAACCCCTAGTTGAATTTAGGCTAGGTTTACTGAGCTAGGATATGACCCAACCTGTATAGATCAGGGTCATGACTATGTCCTAGAGTCTAGATCAAGTCCTTAGAGTCAACAGTACAACGGACCAGCCTTCAACACTACTAAAGACTCAAGACTTAAAGAATTCAAGTTTTGAAAAAAGGAGATCTACGTTCGTCGATCTTCGATCAATGTTCGTCGATCTCCGATCGACGATCGTCGTGCTTAGCTCGACTAACACAGATACAATTCATCTGAGCTGAGCTCGACGAACTTAGATCTCAGCTCGACAAACTCTGGACAAAGTGATAACTCCTCTAGTCAAACTTCAGTCGACGAACTTAGATCTCAGCTCGATGAACTCTGTCATCAGGTCGACTAACACTTCAACTCTCAAAGCTAAAGATCTCTCAATGCCATAGTTGACTCAGTGCCATAGTTCACTCAAAGCCAAAGCTCACCCAGATCCTAAGATCACTCAACGCTCTCAACGCCAGATCAATACTTCAACACTTAACATCAGAAAATATTCTAAGTCCAGACTATAGATTCAACTTGATGATCTCAGACTTCAGCTTGACGAATAGCTATTCTCAGCTCGACAAATAGCTATTCTCAGCTCGACGAATAGCTATTCTCAGCTCGACGAAAGCCACTCTCTGGTCGACGAACTCAGAGTATAGAATCTGCCAGTTTATGCAGTGTAGTTGTTTGCTGATCCCAGGTCGATGAAAGCTCATCCCAGGTCGATGAAAGCTGATCACAAGTCGACGAAAGTTGTTCTCTGGTCAACAAAAACTGTAAGACATATTGTTATTTATTCTTTCCTTTTCTGTCTCCTTATTTTTCTATTATAGGCTGTTAATTGCCTGGATAATCAATGCATTTGAATAGAGCCGTTACTGGCAGCATTGATTGCAAATATCCCCCATGGAATTAATTGCTTATATCTCGGGACAGACATAGAATAGAATATATGATAGCATTCTTGCCATTTTCATTCCCTAGATTTTTGCTAAGCATTAATTGCTGGTTTTGAATTCAACCATGAGAGAGTTTTAGAGCAGATAATCTCTCAGTCAGAAAAAAGATAGTAAGAAGCAAGACGCACAAGGAGAGATATACAGAAACCTTTGTGAATACAAAAGTGCAGTGCATACAGCTCTCTAAAGAAATCAACTGCTCTCAAAGAAGAATAAAGTACAATAATCACTATCAAGAGTCTTTCTTATCTTTCTTTGTTTTCTTGGATCTCAAGTGACAAAAGTATTAAAATCAGTCAAAGGATCTCAGAAAGTAGATCTTACAGCAGAAGGCCTACTCACCCTTTGCAAAGCTTCCACTCCTGAACCATTCAAGATCTCAGGGGGAGCTTTGACAACATCATAGAATCCACAAAGTCCTCTCTCAGTTGATTTTGAGAATAGAGAAGACTATCATCACTCTTATCCCTACCTCTGTACAGGGTTTTAATTCCCTTCAAAATTATTCTAGTTATAAGTCTCCTTCCAAAAGACTTGGGTTGGTTTTTGAGCACCTGATCAAAAGCTTATTGGTGGCAGTCACCTGATCAAAACCTATAGTGGATTCCTACCTAGGGTGGTAGAAGAGTGGATGTACCCAAGTTTGGGGAACCACTATAAAATTTCTTATGTTGTCTGTGTGGTTGTGATTTTCCTGTGTGCTTGTGCTGTGATATATTTTGTAGTGTAGCTTAGTTATCTTTTCTCTTGTTTACTTGCTGCACTAATACACTCATACACCTATATCATAGTAACCTATTTTGTTAAAGACTTCTTATTTCTGCAAGTATCAAAAAGATTCTAAAAACTCTATTCACCACCCCCCCCCCCCCCGTCTAGAGTTATTCAGAGCTTACCCTATCTTTCACCCCTCTGGACAAATATACATATATCATCAGAAGTTTTTCTACCTGGAGTAAGACACACAGACAGTTACAGATTTACAGATTCATACTTTTTGCCTCAAGCTTTTTTTCTAGCAAACAATCATCATTCTGAGATCAACTTCACAATCACTTAGATACATATACTGGAAGGAGAAGTTTTCTTTGAAGGCCTACACCCTGAAGCAAAGCTTCCTCTCCTGAACAATTTTATATCTCAGGGGGAGCTTTGACAACAACAGCAATCCTGTAGTCATCTCAGAGCTTTGAGAAAGAGAAGACAATATCAACTTTCTTTTTACCCCACTGTAAAAGGGTTTTTAACTCCCTTCAAAAGTTAGACCTTTGGTTGTTAAGTCTCCTAATCAAAAGACTTAGTTGGGATTTTGGGCACCTGGTCAAAAGCTCAAAGGGTTTCTTGATCTCCCTTAAAAATAAATCTTGTGGTGATAGGGCACCTGAGCAAAAACCTATGGTGGCAGGGCACCTGATCAAAAACCTGTAGTGGATTCCTACCAGGGTCATAGAACAGTAGATTTACCCACTATAATCTCTTTGTGTCGTCTGGTTTGCCTTTTCTTTCAATTCCTGTGTTGAATTTTTTCTTTATATATATACATATATATATATAAATTCTAGAGTAAGTGTGATCTATCCCTTCACTTCCAAGTGGTTTATTAACATATAATTGTAAATTAGTTTATTGCATAATTATATCACTTAATCTCTATTTTGTAGTCTGTTAGTCTATGACCATGGGGAGAAATTCTTAGATAACACCATTTAATCCTGACCCGGAACAGATTATTCGCAACACCTCACAAAGGGACTTGAGAACTTATAACATAGATAATTTAAATGGACTTTCAGATGACGAAATAGTAAACTTAGGAGATCATCATCCAGATAACATGGCAAATCAGAACGAGCAAACCATGTCTGACTTTAATAGACCTAATCTCCAGGGTACTGGGTCAAGCATTGTTTGACCACCAATTGACGCCAAAAATTTCGAATTGAAGCCTTATTTAGATGGTTCAATAGTATGTCCAATATGATGGCCTGCAAGATGAAGATCCCAACACACACTTAGCCGGATTCTTGGAGATATGTGATACATTCAAGATCAATTGTGTTACTAATGATGTCATTCGATTGAGGTTGTTTCTATTCTCACTAAGGCACAAGGCGAAGCAGTTGTTAAACTCATTACCTAGAGGGTCTATCACTATATGGGATATGATGGTTGAGAAGTTCTTGATGAAGTATTTTCCACTGTCAAAGACTGTAAAGCTAAGGAATGACATTTCTACATATACTAAATTAGAATCTGAATCGTTGTATAACACATAAGAACGATTCAAGGAACTATTAAGGAAGTGTCCCCATCATGCATTACCTTCCTGGCTTCAGATTCAAACCTTCTATAATGTTCTCAATCCAGCCACTAAACAAATGATCGATGCAGCTAGTGGAGGCACCTTGAACAATAAGACACTAGAAGTGGCTCAACAGTTGATAGAAGACATGACAATGAATAACTATAAATGGACTATCATAAGACAAAATCCTAATAAGCCTTCAAGAATCTATGAAGTGGATGTAGTCACTTCCATAGCTATTCAAGTGGAGAAGCTTCATCAGAAGATGGATAACCTATTTTTAGCATCACCCTCGATGGTACCTCAATAATGAGACCCTTCATTTAGTGGAATGTCTGGTTGCGAACCTCAAGTGCATGAACATGTTGACTATATGGGAAACAATACCAGACATCCCTTTAACAAAGAAAACAACCCATATATTTCTACATACAATCCTGGATGGAGGAACAACCCCAATTTCTCTTAGGAAGGATAAGGAAATCAAATCAAGCAACCTGTGTTTGGACAACCACAACAACCGGAGCAAAGGAAGCCATCATTAGAAGATTTACTCACCAAGTTCATGCAAATAACTGATGTAGCTTTCCAGAATCAAGAGGGCTCTATTCGAAATTTGGAGAATTAGATAGGTCAGCTCGCAAGGATGGTATCTGAAAGACAATGAATTCTCTCCCAGGTAAAAATTCAGAATTATGTCGGGCGAAAAATTCAGAATTAGATAGGTCGGGCGAAAAATTCGCTCCCAGGTAAAAATCACGCCCGAGGAAAAAAAATCGCGCCCGTGCGAAAAAATTCTATCCCGGGCAAAAAATTCGAGCCCGGGCGAAAAATTTGCACCCGGGCGATAAATTCTCGCCCGGGCGATGAAATCGCACCCGAGTGAAAAAATGCCTGCCAGGGCGAAATACGCCGCCCTGACGAAAAACACGCATCTCCCCGAAAAACGCGCGCATGTACAACAACATGTGCTCCCGGGCGAAAATCGCGCTCTTAGCTTAAAAATATATCTCCGCCGGAATTGTCCAATTCTTATATAGTTTAGAAAGAATTGTCTTTAGTTCAAAATGAATTCCACGGAATTTATTAAAATTCAAATTACAACATCAAGCGAGCAAACAAACGACGGAATTGGAATTACACCTTCAATTCCAATTCCAGAAGCTCAATTCCATGCAAATGAACGAACCATTTTAGAGATTTGCATTACTAACAGTTATCTAGAAGAAGACAAAAATCAAGATATTATTGAACATTTATATTATCTAGATAACTTTGTTTCGATGAATATGAAGATTGAGTATAGTTTGATTACACAATGAGATCTTGAAGTTCATAAAAATAATACTAAGGATCCACCGATAGTAGAACTTAAAAAATTAACCAGATCATCTTGAGTATGCATTCTTAGGATCTAATTCTACTTGCCAAGTTATTATTTCTTCTAATCTTTCTGAAACTGAAAAACAAAAGTTAATAACTGTGCTAAAGAAGTGTAAAGGTGTTATGGCATGCCAAATAACTGATATAAAAGGTATCAACCCAAGTTTTTATACCCACAAGATCTTTTTGGAAGAAAACTATAAGGCTCCGTTCGTTTCGCAGGAATTGGAATGCAGGAATTGGAATTGACTTCAATTCCAATTCCCGCAGGAATTGGAATTGAAGTCAATTCCAATTCTGTCGTTCGACTAAATGCAGGAATTCCTTCACGGGATTTGGAATTATTAATTCCACTATTCCGCTCAATATTAGAATTTTTCAGTCCGAGCAAGCGTTTTTTACCCGGGCGCGCATTTTTTTTGCCCGAGTGCATATTTTTTTCGCCCGGACGCGCATTTTTTGCCCGAGAGCGCATTTTTCGCAGGGCGCGCAGTTTTCTCCTGACCGCGCATTTTTTTGCCCAGACATGCATTTTTCGCCGGCCAAAAAATGCGCACCCGGGTGAAAAATGTGCGTCTGGGCGAAAAATTCTGGACATGGTTAAAAATTCGCGCTCGGGCATAAAATTCGTGCCCGGGCAAAAAATTCGTGCTTGGGCGAAAAATTTGCGCCAGGAAATATTCGCTCCCGAGCGAAAAATTCGCTTCCGTGCGAAAAATTCACGCCCGGGAGAAAATTCGCGCCCGAGCAAAAATTGTGCACCCAGGCACTTAAAAAAGTGCGCCAGACTAAAAATGCGCCCCTGGGCGAAAAATGCGCGCCCGGGCAAAAAATTGGCGTCCGGGCAAAAAATTTGCGTCTGGGCGAAAAATTCGCGTCCGGGCGAAAAAATTGCATTCGGGCGAAAAAATTGCTCCCGAGAGAAAAATGGGCGGGCGGGCGAATACTATCGCATCCGGACGAAAAATTCACGCCCGGGCAAAAAAATCGCATTCGGGCGAAAAATCCGCGTCTGGGTGAAAAAATCACGCCCGGGCGAAAAATTTGTGCTTGGGCGAAAAATTCGTTCGCAGGAAAAAAATTCGTGTCCAGGAAAAAATGCGCGCTTGGGCGCGCATTTTCGCCTAGGCGAGAAATGTGCGGCCATGCGAAAAATGCGCGTCAGGGCGAAAAATGGTCGCCCGGGCGAAAAAATACGCTCTCGATTGAAAAATGCGGGCTCAGGCAAAAAATGCGCGCCCGGGCTAAAAATGTGATCCCGGGCAGAAAAATGTGTTCCCCGTCAAAAATTTCTCTCTTTGGCAAAAAATGCGGTCTTGGGCGAACAACATAATTTTCGTTGATATATTTTAGAGAGTCGGGGACGCACTGGTAGGGGTGGGAATCACGAATGAAGACCTCGTGAGGTAAGAATTGAGGGAGTTGTGTTTCTTCTATAATCAATTCCCATGGGAATTGAAATGAATTCCAATTCCAATATAATATTATGCCCGCCGAACAGTCAAAATTGGAATTGGCAATTGAATGCCAATTCCAAAGCCCCAATTCCATCGAAACGAACAGAGCCTAAGCCTTTTATTCAATCACAACATAGGCTAAATACAAATATGAAAGAGGTAGTGAAAGCTGAGATTGTTAAGTTATTAGATGCTGGAAAGATATACGCTATTTCAGATAGTTCATGGGTTAGTCTTGTACAAGTCATTCCTAAGAAGGGTGGTTTAACAGTAGTAGAAAATGATAAGAATGAATTGATTCCATCGCGAATAGTAACAGGTTGGCGAGTCTGTATTGATTATCGGAAGTTAAATGATGGTACTAGGAAAGACCATTTCACTCTACCATTTATTGATCAAATATTAGAATGATTATCAGGCCATTCTTATTATTGTTTTCTAGATGGATTATCTGGATATTTCCAAATTTCTATAGCACCAGAAGACCAGTAGAAAACAACATTCACTTGCACATTTGGTACCTTTACCTATAGATGTATGCCATTTTGTTTATATAATGCACCCGCCACTTTCCAAAGGTGCATGTTAGCTATATTTAATGCGTATGTTGAAGATATTATGGAAGTCTTTATGAATGATTTTTCTGTGTTTGGTGATTCTTTTGATTTGTGTTTTAGAAATTTAGAAAAAGTTTTGAGGAGATGTGAGGAAACAAATCTACTACTTAGTTGGGAGAAGTGCCATTTTATGGTGCAAGAAGGGTTAGTACTTGGACATAAGATCTCAAGCCAAGTACTTCAAGTAGGTAAAGCGAAGATTGAAACCATATAATAGTTTCCACCACAAACCTCCGTTAAGGTAGTGAGAAGCTTTTTAGGTCATGCTAGATTCTATCATCGGTTCATTAAAGACTTCTCAAAAATAACTAAACCACTTACTAGGCTTTTACAGAAAGACACACCTTTTATTTTTGATCAAGAGTGTCTGCAAGCCTTTGATTTTTTGAAAGCAAGATTAATTAATTCTCCTATTATGATAGCACCTGATTTTGCTCAACCTTTCGAGATCATGTGTAATGCTAGCAGTTTTGCGATAGGGGCTGTTTTAGGACAACACCGAAACAAACACTTTCACCATATATATTATGCTAGCAAAACACTTAATATCGCACAGTAGAATTATACAACTACAGAAAAAGAACTCCTAGCAGTGGTATTTGCCTTCGATAAATTTAGATAGTATTTAACATTGTCTTAGGTGGTAGTATACACAGATCACTCAGCCTTAAGATATTTACTTGCCAAAGCGGAAACAAAACCTCGTTTAATCCATTGGGTTCTTTTATTGCAAGAAATCGATTTTGAATTTAGGGATAAATGAGGAGCAGAAAACTTAGCGGTAGATCATCTCTCACATTTAGAAAATCCACTGCGAACAATGTTAGATGAGTCTGAGATTTATGATACATTTCCAGAGGAGTCACTATTTGCATTATCTACAAATATAAATACTGATTATCCATGGTTTGCCGACTATGCAAACTATATTGTGTCTAAGGTCCTTCCAAAAGTTTTTTCATTTCAGCAGAAAAAGAAATTTTTCTCTGACTTGAAATATTACTTTTTGGAGGACCCCTGTCTTTTTCGGATATATGCAGATTCCATTATATGTAGATGTGTATATGCGGAGGAGGGGTTGAAAATCTTTGAACAGTGTCATTCAGGCCCTATAGGTTGTCACTTTGGAGCAAACCGCTCAGCTAAAAAGGTTCTTGATTCTGTTTTTTATTGGCCCCTTCTATTCAGGGATGCCCAAAGGTATGTACTTTCATGTGATTCTTGTAAAAAATAAGTTAATATCTCTAAATTACATGAAATGCCACAAAACATTATTCTTGAATGTGAAGTGTTTGATGTGTGGGGGATTGACTTTATGGGACCGTTTCCAATTTCTTATGGGAATAAATATATTTTGGTAGTTGTAGATTATGTATCGAAGTGGGTAGAGGCGCAAGCTTTCTCTTTTAATGATAGTAGAGTAGTAATTCAATTTCTGAAATCCTTATTTGTACGATTTGGCACATCAGGTGCGCTTATTAGCGATAGGGGTACACATTTTTGTAATCTACAGTCAGATAAAGTCTTACTGGGGTCACACATAGGATAGCCACTCCTTATCATCCACAAACAAGTAGTCCGGTTGAAGTTTCAAATAGAGAACTTAAGAGAATCATAGAAAAATCTATAGAAGGGAATAGGAAACAATGGTCTAAGAAACTAATGATTGTTTGTGGGCATATATGACTGCCTACAAAACACCCATAGGGACCACTCCTTTTAGACTAGTCCATGGTAAATCATGTCACCTGCCTATAGAATTAGAACATAAATTGTATTGGGCAATAGGCTCTTTTAATTTTGACACCAATTCTATAGGGGAGAAATGAAAACTACAACTTAATGAATTAGATGAGTGGATAACCATGGCTTATGAAAATTCTCGAATATATAAGGAGAAGACTAAATTATTCCATGACCGTCACCTTGGAAAACCTAAGACATTCCAAAAAGGTGACCAAGTACTCCTTTACAATTCACGTCTTAGTTTATTCCCAGGGAAGTTAAGGTCTAAGTGGTCCGGACCTTTCCAAGTCAAAGAGGTTTTTCCCTATGGCACCATTGAACTAACCTACCCTGAGAAGGGAGATTTTTAAGTCAACAGGCACCGTTTAAAACTTTATTATGGAGAGATTCCTCAAGATTTCACTCGCCAAGAATCATACCTCCGACTAGTTAAGTGTAATTTAGTAAAATTTTGAAGTTTTTATTATCTTTGGTAAAAATTTAGTTAAATTTTAGTATAAAAACATTATAAGATCACTTAGAAAGTAATTCCATTTCAGAGAAGCACACGGGTTTGCACTCGCCCGTGTGCCAAGTCGTGTTCATGAAAAAATTTTAACCCAGTCGTGTTCAATTTAAAACATGAGTAGGAATTATTTTTCCCGAGCACCACATGGGTGGACACCCACCCGTGTGCTTTTTGGTGTCGTATTAGATCATTTCTCTCATACTCATCTTGAGCACCACACGGGTGGACACACACCCGTGTGTGTGCAGCCGTGTAAAATCTCCCCGAGCACCATATGGATAGCTACCCAGCTGTGTGTGCACCCATGTGTAGGGTAATGAGTTCGATGATGCAATGTTCCCGAGCTGGACACGGGTCCACACACGTGTGTGTTATTGACTGTGTTTTCCTAGGCTGCTGCTTCCCCATCAGTTTGACCACACATCATTTTGAGACCGTGTACTGCACGGTTATTGATTAGTGAACACGGGTTCACACACGCCCGTGTCACAACCCGTGTTGAAAACATTATATATGGCTGTTCGTGCTACCGGTAGTCATCTTCCTCCTCTCCAATCCCTAGTAAAAACACTAGTTTCCAACATCCCCTTCACACCACGAACTCAGTTGGGAATTTTTGCCTTCAAACTTCGCGGATCTGTCTCCTCTAATCTCGATCTATATTCCTAGGTAAAATTTCTATCATTTTCTTGTTTTTCAATTCCTATTTTTTTCAACTCCCTTCTAATTCTTCTACATTCTCTTCTCATTCTTCTAAATTTCTTTTCTCTTCTCATTCCTCTTTATTTTCTTCTTTCCCCAAGAAATTATAATTCATTTCTTCTTCCCTTTCTTAACACATTGCTTTTTCTTTTTCTTTTTCTTGTTTGTCCATCCAAAATAGTTTTGTTTCAAAAATCCAACTAATTTTAATCGTTCAACTTATCTACAGATCATGTCGATGGGACAATAGCAAGGGGGATGTCATCGTTGTCCGAAAATCACAACATTATCTATAGAAGGGTGCGACAATCCTATGCACCTGGAGTTTACGGATCTGGCACACGTTAATCGTTTTAATCACCTCCAATCCAAGAAATTTAAGGATATTTGTACTATTGATTGGAGCGTTTTAGAGGAGATCCATTTGGCTGATGAAGTACGAGAGTTAGTTTCTGTATGGGGGTAGGCACAATTTTTTAATATTGATGAGTTGAGGTTTAAGGAACTTACGTTAGAGTTTATGTCATCTTTCTACCTCAATCTCACGCTGACCTTAACCGAGATAACCAACAAGCAAGAAGGGATTATTTCATTTCGAGTCGCGGGCACCACCTATACTATTTCTCTTATCCTATTCACCCAGTATTTAGGGGTGTATGAGGACTCTTTCCTCTATAGTTATGTATATTCTGACCTTCACCTGTATCTCCCCTCTCGTGACCACGCCGCCAATATCTGGTCACGGCTTGCTTTCGATCTGTCCCTATATGAGGCTAAGAGGTCCAAGGCCTCTAAGTTGCATTCTCCCGCTCTTCAATACATCCATCATCTACTGAGTCATACTTTGAGTGGACGCGGCTAAAGCTCTGGTGTAGTGAGTAGATAGGATATTCTTTACCTCTATAGCATGTCTTTGCGATACCACATTCACTTGAGATATATGTTAGCTCATTTCATTCTTTATCAGGCCGACAATTCCTGTATTGGGTCTATCTATGTAGTACACTACATCACACGCTTGGCGAGGAACATGAATATCTTTGATTCCCTTTCCTCGATGACAATAGTAGCGAGGATAGTTCCTATCACTATGGCTAGTCTTAGATCACTCTGCCTCGTCACTACACGTCAGTGTCAGGGTGGAATTGTTTATTTTATTGCGAGGCACGGACCTCAGCTTGCTTCTAATTCTGACGATGATGACCATGACTTCGACGAGCCTCTAATTCCTCCATCCAATTCTACTTATCATTATGGAGAGTCTTATGCCCCTCCTCCTCGACCGCGCTCTCAATATTCACGTGATTTCCATCACCTTTATGAGACCGTGATCACACCACGCTTACAGCATATAGAGGAATCACAGCAGTGGACAAAGGCTTCCATAACTCAGATCAGGGATCACTTGAAGATCTCTCATCCACGACCGACAGCTCTATGCTCCCCTCACCTCCCCGATGATCCTTCAGATCCTGCTGACCCAGCAGTTTATTTTTGATTTATCTGTAGTATCTTATATTTGGATATATATCATCAGATAATATATGCTATCACTTTTTCTCCTGTTGTACTTCTTGTGCACTTCTATTTTTTGATGCTCAGTTCTTTACATATTGTTTTATTTACTTTATTAGTTCTTTACATTGCATTAAGGAAACTGCAAATTTTATGTCTAGGGGTGGATATTCTTAAATTCTAATATTTAACTGCTAGACATGATTACAATTTGTTAAGAAACAGGCCAAAACAAAAAAATCTAATTTTTTTTTACTCAATATTGTTAAACCCCCCTAATAAAATTGTTTTTGCTTCATTTTAAGCTTTCATTAATTCACACACTCTGGATTATAACTAGTTAATTTGCTTTGGCAAGCTGATTAAAATGAATTAAAGTAGACTCATTGAGTGTACAAATTTGTTGTTAGTAATTATGTATAGAAATTCATTAGCTTAATTTTCTCTATATAACTTATTTTTAAGATTAGTCCTCTATATTATTAACTAACAATCACTCTATTTTAGAAAATATAATTATCTATAATAAAGCGAGTCGAAGAGTGTAACATTTTGATAGTTTTGTATTAGGGAATCAAAATGAAGAATACTCTTTGTTGGTGTCTAGAACTTGCCCCTAGCGATCCTCAAAACATTCACATAAGTTAATCAATTAGGGCATAAATGACTTAGGCCTCCCATTGGATAGCTTGAGCCTTGCAAGCCCAAAACCCTAAACATTATACCCTTACATACCCAATTTGGACCTAATCCCTATTTCTTTCGATACACCACTATTAAAATTCACCAAGGCCAAAAATCCTTACCTATTAGCAGATCTTTCATTGAGTTTAAACCTTTTGCTATGTGAATTACAAAATTTAAAGAGATGGTGTAAAGAACTTTGATAAGGTATTTATTGGTGAAGAAAAAAAAGAGAAAAAATATGAGTATGTATCAAAAGAAAGAAGAAAAAAAACAAAGGATTAAAAAAAGAAAAAATACAAAAAAGAGGAAGTATAATAATTGTGAAGTCTGGGGGTGCTTTTATAATATTGATGTATGTTAGGGTAACTACATAGCAAGAGACTTAATCGTGATCTAGGTGTGATAAGAACCATCAAGTTTATCTTTGATTACCCACCTATAATCTTTTATCCTAAGCCAAAAAGTTACATCCTAATATAAGTCCTAAGGATCCAACCTTGCTAATCCTAACTATTGTCGTGGTGAGGGTGTGAAAAGGCAAGCTTATGGCTATCAATATTTATACTTATAAGTTTTGAAACACTAATGTCTACCTTATTAAGATTGTTATTTTATCCTCACATCTGTTATGGATGATTGTAATTTTATTTCTAGGAGAGAGTGAAAGATAGTTAAGTGATATATGGGAGGAATTTTAAGATAAAGTTATATTTAGAAAAGTCTACTATACTATTTCCTATGCAATTACAACATCAAATTTCTCTTTGAATTAATAGCAACCAGCTTGTGGAAGAAAAATTAATTATTGGTAATCCAAATGCTTGAATTAGTTTGCTTAGGGACAAGCAAAAACTTAGGTCTGGGGGTATTTAATGAGTACAATTATATAAGTCCTTTTTTCTATCATCTTTGTAATCATGTATCTACCTCCATTCGTTATAATTGCACGAAAATAGTTAAGAATTTGAATTATCATGAATAGAATGGCACAATATAGATTTTCCTTTATTTCCTTTATTAAGTTATTTATTTATTCATTAATCTTCTTAATGCAGGTATTACAAATCCTTGGAACTAAAATTCTTTGAGCAAATAGAGTTGTTCACGGATCCAACATGACTGATAGCAAAGGTCTTGGATTAGGCACGCACGGGTAGGGACACACCCATATCACTACCCATGTCATTCTCTGAAAAGATCACAAAGCTTGGAAGAAAAGGCATAAAAATTTACAAGAGAACCACACAGGTAAGGATACACCCGTATCACTACCCGTGTCCTTATTGGGATGAATCAAAGGTCTGATGCCAAACCAACCCGTGTGTGGAGCCATGAAGAATACATGGCCGTGTTACCATCCATTTTAAATGACATGGCTCACAACCAGGCGCACCTTTTCATACCAAACTGCCCAGACGCACCGTTTTATACCCTACACAGCCTGTGACACTACCGTATTGGAACCCGTGTTCAACCTCTGTTTGCAAGAAGACTATAAAAACCCGCACAAAAAATAGAAAGGGGACTTTTTTGGATTCAAGGACTTGGAGAATTTCTGGAGGTCGAAAGTAGAGAACTCAAGTGAAGGGGAGGTCGAAGGAGATAATCCGTATGGTTTTAATTTTTATGCATCTCTTTTAATTTCCCCATTCTCTTAGTGGATTTAAACTTTATTTTACATTTCGTATGAGTATTTTTTTTGAACCGATTCAGTAATCATGTATGTTGGTTTTCATTTCGGATTTGTGATTTTTTATTCGTATGTGTGGTTTCAAACAAAGAGATTGATCATAGATTTGAAGTTAGTATATTTTATATGAATCCCAAACATCTAGATTGAGAAATTGGATTGTTGTGATGATGGTTTATAATTTCATTCGCTGGTGTTCTTTCTCTTTGTATTTCAAATTTCGTGATTGAGAGATATGTTGTTTGGATAATAGCAATATGGATAATGAGATTCATGGCATCTTAGAGATAGGATTTCTTAAATTTATGTATTAGACATGGTTACTTCATATTAATGCAAATTTGAGTGTTGTGAATTGTTCGAGAGAAAATTTACTCAACTTACGTTTAGGTATTGAATTGCTCAAGAGTGAATTCGATAAAGATTGAACTCTTACAATACAACGAATTTGATAATATTGTTAATATGTGGTTACATAGAATTGAATTAATGAGTGAATATTCTCATGTGATTACTCTTAGACTATCTGCTTTTTACCATCCTTAATCCTCCAATGTCACTTTATCCAATTAGTCCTAGTAATGTTAATTTAAAGTAACAACCAATTTTAATTATAGGTACGATAATAGAGTGAGAGTGAGTACGAGTATTTGAAAAGACCCTGAGGAATACGACATGAGATATAGATTTCTCTTATACTATGATTGATAGGTGCACTTGCCTGAGATTAAAATAAATTTAGCTTATACCTATCTACATAGTTTATACTATAGTAGAAATTATCGCATCACTGTCTAATTTGGAGGCCTAAGAAATACTTGAGTTCACCCATGTTGCTCATCTCAAACTGCCCTTGCATATGTTTAGCAAATTGCAAAGGCCATCATCAGTAGACCCAAAAATTATATCATCTATATAAATTTGGACTAGGATTATCTTACCCTTGACTTCCATTAAAAATAATGTCTTGTCTATATTCCTCCTTGAGAATTTATTCTCAATGAGAAAGCTAGAAAGGATTTCATGCAATGCCTTAGGGGCCTTATTTAACCCATATAAAGCTTTTCTTAGCTGAAAAACATAATTAGGAAAGTTAGAATTAACAAAACCTAAGTGCTGCTCAACATTGATCTCCTATTTTTGGTTACCATTTAGAAAAGCTGACTTAACATCCATTTGGTAGACCTTAAATCCTTTATATGCAGCATATGTAAGGAATAGTATTATTGTTGAAATTGAAAACTCGGTCTCTGTGGAGTTCACCCTTGGGGAAGGGTGACCGTAGACTTACTTCTCTCTCACGAGCCTAATGACTAAGGGAAAAAGAATAGGGGACAGACCCAAGGGCTCGGCATAGAGGACCCACCACACACTCAGAAGATCTTAGAGCGCTTCCCCTCTCTACCCGAATGCTGAGCTAAGGATACCTAAGAAAGAGCAAGAAGACCTGGGCATAAGAAAGCATACCTTCTGAGGTACCCCCTTGGGTCTATTTATAGATTTCTGAAAATGGCATGCAAATAGCCAACCTCCGCTGTTTTGAAATGTTATACACATCCAAAAGTGGTTTGCCAACAGCGTAACTCCGCCATTCTGGAAAGCTATATGCACCCCCAGCGAGGGCATCTACGTAATTTTTCCTATGGACGCTACGGGGCGAGTTTCTTGGACACGGGGTCAACTTGCCAACCTACTGGGCGGACACAGCCTAGTAACCGCAGCTCGCCTTCTATCTTTAGGAAAGCGTGAGTCGGGCCGCCATGGCTCGCCTACCATATATGGAGGCGGGATGACGACAAGGTCGACTAGGCAAACACGGGATGGATGGGTTGGCTCGCACAGCTCGCTTGCTTGGCCTTGGCGAGAGCGAGCCGGCCATCTAGAATTGCTCGCCTATTGTACTAATGCGGGCCGGTCTCCCTGGCTCGCTCGCCTAGCCAGATGGGCCCACTCGGTGAACACGTGATTGTACACAATCCCCACTCTTTTTGGGCTTGGCAAAGCTCAAAAAGAATCATCCAACCCCATGTGTTCCGTGAGTGCTTTGCTGAGCTGGAGGGAATCTTTCGGTGGATCCCACCCATATGCAATAAATATGTCATCGAGCCTATGGGAAAAATCCCGTCTTCTTTCTCTAACCTTCCTTACAAATAGTAGCTTAATGAAGCTTGTGTCTGAAGAGATGCAAGCGTGCCTAGCAGCCGTGAGGGAGGGGACAGGGGAGCGGGTCCTTGATGCATCCTCATGGGTGGCACGCGAATCCCCTAGCCCCCTCTTTAGGCCAAAGAAAGGGAAAATTTTCAGGCAGTCTCCTACGAATGACACCCCTACATCTAGTTCGGCGGCCGGTACCGAGGCCGCCCATGAGGTATGCGGACCTCCTGTCCGGATACATCACTCTGTCTCTGATTTCTTTCTCTGTAGGAGACACCTCATGAAGATATAGGCAATAGAAGAGGACCAGGGCATTCCACCCCACTAATAACTGAGCGGGTCGTCAACCCTTTGACCCAGGGGCATGCCCCTCCTACGATTCCTTCGGGTCCAGTCCATCCTGGGCTAGGGAAATCTTTCGCATCCCTATAAGGCAGCTCTTCCAGGGCCAGCCAAGTACCTCCTTGCCTCCTGCCGGCGCGAGGGACTTGCCAATCCCTTGTGAGTTTGTATACTTGCTTGCTTATGACCTCTTGCTTTTTCTAATCTCTCCCACTTCTGTAGATTTTCATGTGATTTCCTCATCCGACATTGACATCAGCGAGGGGTACTCACCTCCCCCTTCTATGAAACACATCTCGGAATACATGGGCAACCCGCAGGACATTGAGGGGATGAAGAGGCGGGTGACTCGGTTATTTCAGAAATGATCCCAACTGTTATAAGAGGTTTGCGACAGGGTGGATAAGGATAAGGCCGAGGCAGAGGAGCGGTTTGCGGTACTAGAGGGCATGAGGCACCCAACGGACGGGGATGGGACAACTTTATTGAAGGTGCATATTACGCATGCGAAGGAACGGCTCAGGCACACCATGGAGCAGGTAGACTGGCCCAACGAGAATTACTGGCGGTTCGCGAGTACTTCTACCCTTGCGTGCCTCCCCAATTCGGGACGCAGGGGTGAGGCAGGTGGAAATGGATCCAGTACTAAGCCACCCGCCCCTTCCTCGCTACAGATCGCTAAGCATGGGTCGCACCGGTATCATGGGCCAGCTCGCGTGAAAGGGCTATTAAATTTTAATTCTCTTTTTCTCGGGACATTGAAATCTTGCCTGTAATTATTTGAGATTTCTTGCCCGCTGATGAGCTTATGTTCGCTGCATATTATTTCCATAACTTCACATCTTAGTTTTCTTTAGGCAAGAGTGGACGAGATGCTTTTGCTCACGTACCCATTCCTCGGGAGGGCGCGAGGCTGTTGAGCCGGATCGCCTGCCTGATCTTGGCAAGAGCAAGTCGAGCATCTGCCGAATGCGAGTAGGAGTGACTTGCCTATCTCTTTTGGCAGGCGCGAGTCGCGGCTCGCCCGCCTCTTGGGCGGATGCAAGTGAGGGCAGCTCGTTGTCGAATAACTTTTGTAGCGCATTAGCAAGCTGGTAGCTGCGGCATGCCCGGAAGTCGAAACGTCAGTGCATGTTTTTTCTATCTGCACATTTCCCACCGACGGGACGTTTTCCCTCCTTTTTTCTTCCTATCAATAGGCCCTGCCACCCTTTCTTACCAATCGTATTTTAGACTTTCATTCCTTCTCCACTTCCTGATACTCCCGGCTCGCTCGCTCTTCGCGAGAACTATTGTGTCTCGCTCGGCGATATGAATGTGAGATGGGTGGTAGAGGCGGTGATGTTGATGGGAGAAGAAAGTGTGCCTGGACCTTCTTTGAACACTCTTTTCCCTATGCCGCCATTCCCGAAGATGAGTTTCTTGTCACGATCGACGAATTTATTCCGCCGGGCTTTGTGGCAAGGAAACCCGGGGAAGGGTAGAAAATCAATGACCTCTCAGGAGAGGAACTCGTCATCCCGATAGCGCACTTCGATGCCGGCCTCTGGCTTCCCCTATAGCCCGAGGTCCGCCAAAAACTGAAGCACTTTGGGGTCATCCTCGGCCAGATGAACCCCAACTCTATTGTTGTCGTGGTTGGGTTTGCCTGCTTCCTATAGGAAGAGCGAATCGAGTTCAGCCTTACCATATTCCACAAGCTGTTCTTCTTTCGGGAAAACAAGGATGGAACCGCCTACTTCTCCAGCAATCACTTTAAATTGCGGGAGACAGTGAATAATATCCATAACTGGCTGAAGAAATTTGTCTTTGTCAAGGGGAACTTCGGCACCGTCCCCTTCTCACCAATCAAGCTTAACAAGGTGAGCTACCGCCCCTAGCCTGGGGGGCCATGAAGCCGAGCTGTGCGGGTTCTTCAAAGGGAAGAACTTTGAAGTTGGGTTCCTCCGCAGGAACTTGGACAGCCTCTCCCCCGTCCCTCCCGGGGGAGGTAAGCTACTCACACTTCTTTCTTTTTAATTAGTCCGTTATTTTACTATTATAACTCTCTCGGCAGGTGAGCGAGACATTCCCCTTCACCCTCCTTATGAGAGTGCGCGAGTCGCTTCTGGCGAGCTCTCCCATGCTGAGGCGGCGGCTACCATGCAATGCGAGACCCCATCCCCTGCTATCCAAAAGCGGGCAACTTGCGATCAACCTCTGTCTCCTCTGCCCCTCAAGAAGTCGAAGACCGTGGGCAGTGCACCTCCCATAACTAGGGAGAAAGGCAAGGCTCTGGCAGAATTGCCAACCAAAGATCCTGCCCCTCCGAGTGCCTCGACCGGCGGCTCCCCTTGCGAGGCGGTCGACACCTCCAGGTTGTGAGGAGGGGGGCCCATCGTTAGGCCGGTGTCGAGAGGGAACCAAAACTTCGGCTTCAGCGAGCGGCATTTGGACGAGCTCGGCATTACCCTCCTTAAGTGGGACAAGGAGGCAAACCAGGCCTCTATCTCTACCCTATTGCCGAGTTGGTTAGAGCAGTAAACCATAAGCGGGGAGGCTTACAACTTCTCGTTCGGTCTCTATGCGTGGGAAGAGGGCGCGATCTGTGACGAGGAGGCCACACGAGTTCTTGTTCATGAGAGCGCGCGGGCCCAGCTTCGTAGCCTGGAGCTGGCCCTCATGGTGGGGAGGCGATGCATACAATAGAAGCAGAACACCCCCTCGTTCCAAAAACTTGCTAATGAAAAGTAAGAAGCTCGCCGTCTCGCCTAGGAGAAAGCGGAGCACTAGAAGAAATGGGCAAATGCGACCGACGCTGTCCTCACTGGATACCTTGGGGATGGTAACTCCCACGACTCGCACTAATATCTTTATGATTGCTTTCCCTTTCCTAAAGCTCTTTTTAACTCTTCTCATAGGATACGACTACGGCTAATTGCCTAGGATTCCAGATCGGCACTCTCGAGAAGGAGAAGGAGGAATTACAAGCGTAGGTGCAGGAACTGGAAGCTACAACAGCTCCTCCGCCACCCTCCAATAGTACCTGCCAGCTCACACATTACACCGAATACAAGCTAGAGGAGATGATGCAGAAGAACACTGCCAAGGCCGCGAAGTACATGCTCCAGACTATGCAGCGGGCAGGCCTCGTCACGAGAAAAGGCACGGGGCTCTCGGCGAGTGAGTTGGTACCAGAGCTATTCCTTTTGGTACCAAAGTCGGGCGATAAGTCCAACCAACCACTTTAGGAGGGTTTGCCGCCCGAGAGCTCGCCTCGCTAAACCCCCATTGCGATCTTCTTTTGTATTTTTTGTTATGTATCAATGTAAATGCGGGGTGAGTCCCCAACTTGTAACTTTTCTTTGATCAATAAAATATATATGATCTATTCTGATATGATGTCGTCTTTATCCCTTTCCCTTTCTACTTCGTACTCGCGACCTGGCTCGACTCTACCGCTCACTGCCTCTGGGTCCGTGTCCCTTTAGCGAGATCGCGTGCTCCATAAGGGCAGCTTAGGAGGCATAGAGATCTTAAGTAACCGACCCGTGAATGGCGACTCATCTCCTTTGTCCAGGGATTCTTTATGCTGCTTGTAGGGTAAAGGGGAAAGCCTGCCCGACTCGTATCCGCGCCGCTAGGATTCACACGAGCTGGGCCCCATGAAGTCCCGACGTGTCCTGAGTTCTCACTAACTTGGTCGCTTTTCGGGTGCTTGGTGGTTCTGTTGGGGACATCTAATTCTATTCCTTCTGTCAGCCATTAGGAGCATGATGATATAAGATGAGCGCCAATCGGTATTTCGCTTCGGCCGAGCATTAAATCCTGAGAGCTTGCCTCGCTGAACCACAATCTCAGCTCGCCGACCTGCCAGGTTCTCAGGTCGCCCTTCCCGGCCAGCTTGGGGATTACCGGGATTAACTCCTTATTATCCTTGCGATCTATCTCCGAAGTTTGAATGCCTGGGTCCCGGCTTTATATACCGCCACGTACACAAAGAATCCTAGTTGTCAGCTAGGTGGAATCTTGATGGTGGAAGCATCTCGTTACTCATCCCCAGGGTCATAATGACGTCTGACGGGGATCCCGGCCCTGCCATCTAGGTGAAGACCTAACAGCGGGAGCATCCTGGTACCTAACCCAAAAGTGAGAATACTTGCCTTTGGCCAACCTCCAGGCGCTACAACCGGACCAATCAGTTAGTTGAGAGCTTGATGGAGGGTGTTGAGAATCAACTAAACTCAGCCTTATGGTCATTACGACGTCCAATGGAGATCCTGGCCCTACCAGGTAGGTGGAATCTTGACAACGGGAGTATCCCGGGACCTAACCCCAGAGAGAGAATACATTCCTTTGTCCAACCTCCGGGAGCTACCAATGACCCAATCACCAAGGTGAGTGCCTGATGGCGGGTGTTGAGCATCAACCAGACTCATCCCCAGTGTCATAAAGATGTCCAACGGGGATCCCAGCCCTACCAGCTAGGTAGAAGACTTACAGCGGGAGCATCCTGGGACTTAACCTCAGAGCGAGAATACTTTCCTTTGGCTAGCCTCTGAGCACTACCACCAGCCCATTCAACTAGGTGAGAGCCTGATGCTGGGTGTTGTGTATCAATTGGACTCAGCCCTAGGGTAATAACGTCGTCCAATGGGGATCCCGGCCCTGCCAGCTAGGTAGAAGCCTGACACCGGGAGCATCCCGGGACCTAATCCCCGAGCGAGAATACTTTTCTTTCCTCTCCAGCCCTGCCAGCTGGGAAGAAGCCTGGCAGCGGGAGAATTTCAAGACCTAGCTTCATAAATACTTGTGATAAACTTTATCTGGAGAAGGGTTGGAGCATCAAAAGATTTCATATTCATTTAAGGAATAGACGTACATTTTTTACGGATAGAAATGCTTTAAGTCATCACCACTCTAGGTGTGACTCAAGGTCTCCCCTCCATATTTCAGAAACGGTACCCCCCTAACCTTAGAGCTTCTTAGGCAATATATGGTCCCTCCTAGTTAGGATTGAGCTTCCCTACTACAGCTGATCTACAAGCTGCATCCACCTTCTTCAGGACCAAGTTCCCTTCTACGAACTGCTTGACCCTGACATGCTTATCAAAGTACATTGTCATTCTTCTCTTTACCTCTTCCTGGCAGATGGCGGAGAGATCGCGCAACTCTTTCACCAAGTTAAGGGAGAGTCGTAGCTCCTCCTCATTTTCAGCCTTCCATTCTTCCCTTCTTTCCTCTACCTCAACCACCCGTGGCATCCGAACCTCAAACTCTATTGGAAGCACGACCTCCCATCCATGGGAGAGCTTGAATGGGGTCTCCCTCGTGGTTGTGTTGGGAGTGGTCCTAAGGGCCCAAAGAACTGAAGGAAGCTGCTCCACCCAGCTACCCTTCAAATTCTCCCCTTTTTTCTTAAGGAGGTTGACGATTATTTTGTTCGCTGCCTCCACCTGCCTGTTGCTCTTGGGATGGTGGACTGACGCGAACTTGAAGTAGATCCCGAGCAATCGACAAAAATTAATGAAATTGATGCTAGCGAACTGATGCCCAATATCTATAACAATGGCCAGGGGCAGGTCGTGCCGGTAGATGATCTCCCCCCAAACAAAATTCTTGATTACCTAGGACGTCACCTTGGCTAGCGCCTTCACTTCCAACAACTTAGAAAAATAATATATCATCACCAGCATGAACCTCCCTTGCCTGCTGTCCTGGGGGAAATGCCCTACCAAATCCATTCCCCTAATGGCGAAGGGCCAGAGGGTTGTGATACTCCTGAGCTGCTCAGCTAGTTGGAGCTGGAGGGGGCAAACAGCTTGCACTTGTGGCACTTCTTTACAAACTCTGCAGCGTCCTTACTTAGGGTCAACCAAAAGTACCCCTGTCAAACTATCCTCCTTTCCAAGGTTCTGCTCCCCAAGTGGCTTCCACACTCCCCTGAATGCACCTCCTCTAGAATCCTCTAGACCTCCCCCTCAGCTACGCAACATTCCAACAACCACGAGAGAGTCTTCCTATACAATTGCCCATCGCGTATAAGATAATATGCTGACTTGTGTTTGAACTTCTTCTTATCTATAACTTCCGGGAACTCTCCTGTGGACAGGAATATTGTGAATGGATCAATCCATGAGGGGTGTTGGTCCACCTCCATCAGCTCTCCATCTTGGATGGACGGATGGAACAGGTCAGTGATGGTGCCCACCACCCGAGGACCATGCTTGGCTAGCTGATCCACCTGCTCATTCTCTTCCCATGGCATATGTTGGATGGAGAAGGTTTGGAACATTTTGATGATCCCCCTTCACCTTCGCCAATTATAATAGGAGTGTAGGTTCCCTTACCTAAAACTCCCTATTTATCTGGGATTCCACCACCATGGAGTTAGTGAGGACCTCCACATCATGCACCCCCAGCTCCCTGTCTAGGCGCAATCCTGCTATAATGGCCTCATACTCGGCCTGATTATTAGTGATATAAAATTCACCACTGTCTGCTTGATCCTCATTCCATAGGGGCTCTCTAAGATCACCCCTACCCCCAGGGAATGCCTTCCTGAAGAGTCATCAACCATCACCCTCTAGGGAACCCGGTGAGTGAGTTCTTCCTCTGCCACCTCGACCACATAATCAGCCAGAAAGTTGGTCATTGCTTTGTCCTTGATCGAGAGGCGGGGGATAAATGAGATTTCACCACTCGGATGGAGTGCGCTTTGAAGTAAGGTCGGAGCCTCCGGGCTGAGATGACCAGAGCCAACGCCAGCCTCTCTAGGATGGGATAACGGAGCTCTGCCTTCCTCATAACCCAGCTTACATAGTATATGGGAAGCTGCTTCTTCCCCTCTTCCTGAGCCAGGATGGAGCTCAAGGCCTCTGCTCCGACCACGAGATACAAAGATAGGTCCTCCCCTTCATTTGGCCCTTGGAGAAGGGGGGCCTGAGTTAACTGCATCTTCAAGGCCTAGAATGCCTCCTCGCTTTCCCCAATCCATTCAAACTTCTTGCCTCCCCTCAACGCTTTGAAGAAGGGAGAGAACTTCTCCCCAGCTTGGGAAAGGAACCTTCTTAGCCCTGCCAACTTCCATGTCAACCGCTGCACCTCCTTAACATTTTGAGGCGACCCCAACTCCATGATCACTTTGACTTTATAAGGATTTGGCTCCACCCCTGCGGGGGTGAGAAGATGGCCCAAGAACTTGCCCCTATAGTCCCCGAATACACACTTCAAGCGGTTCAGCATCATCTTGTACCTCTAGAGGGTGCCGAAGGTCTCCTCCAAATCTTGGAGGTGGGAGTCCACCTCCAGGCTCTTGATCATCAGATCATCTATATACACCTCTAGGTTCCTCCCCTTTTGTTCCTGGAAGACCCGATCCATGATCTTTTGGTATGTCGCCCCTCCAATTTTCCACCCAAATGGCATCATCTTGTAGCAGTAGCACCCATCCCTAGTGATGAAGGATACATCTTTTACATCGGGGGGGGGGGGGGGTGAATCCTGATCTGATGATAACATAAAAAATCATATAAGAAAATCATTACAGGAAAACCGACGGCTGAGTCAACCAGCGCATCGGTTCAAGGCAAGGGGTAATAATCTAAGGGACATGATTTATTAAGCAAAGAGAAATCAACACACATTCACCACCGTCCGTCTCCTTTATTTACCATTACTACATTGGAGACTCAACCGGGGTATTGGATTTCAGATATAAAGCAAGCCTTTAGGAGCTTGACCACCTCTTCCCTGATGGGCTTGGCCAGCTTGTCTGTGATGGACCCCTTCTTCTGCTGGATGGGGTGAGCTTCTGGGTCCAAGTTGAGGCAGTGTCAAGCGACATCTGTATCAATCCACGACATCTCTTTAGTGCTCCAAGCGAAGATCTCCATGTTTTTTTGGATGCATTCCAGCATCCTCTCCTGTCCGTTGGGGTCAGCCCCCCCTCCCCACTGATGTGCACCTTCCCCACCTTGTCTCCTAGGGTTAGGAATTCCATCTCCACCACCTCCTCTGCAGCCTCCAAGCGGGACTGCTCCCCCCATTCTCCAACATCCCCCTCTCCTGGGATAAGGACCTCCTCCTTATCCTCCTCCACGACCATTGACTCGAAAAGCTCCTCATGGTCTCCCTTCACCACCTCCACCTGGGTGCGGATATCCTCCACCTCCAACTCCACTCCACCTACTCCCTGCTCTACCTCCTCTATCCTCCGCTCCAATTCCTCGACCCCCTCCTTCCAAGAAATGGAGTTCACCGCAGTGACATAACATTCCCTTGCCTCCTTCGGATCTCCTCGGACCTAGATCCCCTTGGCGTTGAACTTTAAGCACTGGTGAAATGATGAGGGGATGAAGTGTTGGTTATTGTATCCACAATAACCTAGATTTGTATGAAGTCACCATTAAACTAAGATTAATTAAGTTGTATTTGATGTCTTGTTTGAGTTATGTGTTTGCATGATTTAATTGCCAAGTGTAGACCAATGTCAGTCTACAATGAGTCACCAAACACAGGACCATATAATGTAATCCCTCATTGTGTGATCCATGGTGTTGACTCGTGTATAACATCTCTATTAGTATACACTTCATTTTCAAGCACTAAACTTATAGGAGAAAGACTGGTTGCTGATTTCATTGAAGAAAGAATATTTTCAGAGAGCAGAATTTTTCTAAGTGTTTTACTCGAGTAATAACCTTAGTACTCGAGTAGAGTTATAATCAGTTCTCGAGTAAGCTGAGTCAAGCACTCGAATAACTGAAGTATTTCTCGAGAAGTTGTGAAGTTAGTTCTCGAGAAGCTGCTTAGTACTCGAGTACATCTCTGCTTACTCTCGAGTAATCAGTTTAGTCCAGCTCAAAATTCTGCTAAGTAAAATTCTCGAGAAGTTAAGTTCAGTACTCGAGTAGCTATGGCTAGCACTCGAGAAGTCTAAGGCTTAAAGCGTTGAGAGCGCTTTGTCTCGAGTAGCAGAAATATCTCTCGGGAAAACTAAGTTAAGTTCTAGAGAAAGACTTGCTGTAAGACCCCCTTTTTTTTTCTTTTTCAACCACCGGGGTCTTAGCCCAGAATTGCCGCCTTGCGGTGGCACCGACTCACGGGAAGGTCGCCACTACAAAACGCCAATTCTGCCGGCCCTTTTCGATCGCAAGATAGTAGCATAATAAAGTAAGAGCAAGTCCACAATAATCACATGTATATAAATAAATCTCCGCGAAGGGAGTGTCCACAACAGATAATAATAATCAGAGTACAAAAAGGAGGGCTTGTGCCCAGTACATGTAATCCTCACTACAAGTCACTCGCGGAAGCAAATCTAAATCTAAGCGTCACCGTAACTGTCACTGAACCGAGAGCACCCAAGCTTGACTGACCCATCTCCACCGACTCTGTACTCTGCTGGTACTGCATCTCTGGGTACTTCTTCCTTTTCGACCTGTCGTCGCCGCCTCGCGATCTACGTCTGTGTCTACGTCTTCGGCCTCCTGGCTGCTGAGCTGGTGGGGTCCCACCCATCAAGGGCATTTGACCCGTGTGTGTCCCGGCTGGTGGCAATGGTAACACGGTCGCGGGGTCAACTCTGTCAGAAACTGCAACAACCGGGACCCTTCCATATGGTACACCTAGAATGTTGTGGTTCGAAAACCATTAGTCATAAAGACTAAGCCCTATCATCCCCTACCCCTTCCCCCATGGCTCCTAGGTACCGAGCGGAGAGGAAGAAAGGGAAGGACATGAAGGTAGAGATTAAATCAAATAAACAGGTGACAGCGGACCTATGCTAGCAAGTTATAACAGGTAGATAATATAAATGTTGTAATAGGTAGAGCAATTATTAAGTAGCAATTTGTATAAGAATGCAGCTAGAGAACAGTAAGTAAGCAATAAGTAAGTAAGTATGTAACCTTAACTTATATGAATGCCCATACAAACTTATAAGTTAAGGGGTCTTCTACAAGGCTCCCATCGTATAAAAAGTCCCATACCGATTTATACGTTGGGGTGTCGGTTGTATGCAAATATGAATGTAGTGATATGCTATGCCATGATTTATGCAGATGCAACTCACGCACACGACTCTATGCGCACAGACCTTTAGTTCCCCCTGTTCGGGAGGCTAGCTTCACCCCCAGGAACCTCCGTAGTGGCAAACGGAGACAGTGGGTCGGGCCCCCCACTCCTAGGCGGGTAACCACACAACCAGGCCTAGCCCTTCCGTACGCCCCTAGAAGAACACAACCTAGAGTATCCGCGTACTGCTGCTGGATGTACCCTCCAGACTTTTCGCCGAGACATCGTACCGCTGTCGGTGTGATCGATCGCCTAGTACCGATGACCCACCACTTTTTCTCCGTACTCCAACCCTCGAGCTCGCGGCCCCCCGGACAGTACTGTCCGTGCATCTACCTTCAGAGCTACTGTCTGATGGCAAGTAATCCTATAATTCTACTTTCCTAGCTACCGGGGAGTGAGTGTGTGCAATCCTAGTTATACTAGTTGCTCTTTTAATTTATTATTCCTATGGTTTACGTTAGCCCAGGACTGCCCCCGGTATACCCCGTGAAGGGCTCTCAAGGGGCACTAGGAACCAAGACGGCGGCATTACGGCCCGAAGTTCCCTTTCGCAAGGCACTTATTATTATTGGTTGACCTCACTTAACCCGATCCTCTTTAGTTGCTTTAGTTCTAACCCTAGAGCATTAAGACTCTTCCTCTTCTTCCTAGGGTGGACGATCTTCCGTCGTTCCCGTATTCCCTTATCCTAACCAGTCTCACACTCCACCAATCCTGACCTCCAATGATGAACTCAATCTTAATTTGCCCTACCAACCATCAACTACCAAAATTCCATGGCTTACTATGTGCAGACCATCCTAAGCTATATGAGGTACACAAGTGGAGGTACACCAAATTATCTTCCAAATCTCATATAATATTTACTGGAGGTCTACCATATCATAATTTGTCTAAATCCAGAAGCTTATAATTTTCCTATTTAATCTGATATTTATTTAATTTTTCCCAAAGATTGGCCATGGGTAATTTTAAACATGAACTACATGATATTCTTAAGTAATGGCCACCCAAAAAATTATGTTCATTAAATAACAGCAAGATAACCTCAAATACAAATTCTCAGAATTTTATAGAAAGTATTTAACCTCTAAATAATTTATTCAGTATAATCACGTTAATCCTACTTAATGAAGGAAGTACAGAAATTATTCGTCTAAAAATTATAGAAAAATCACTAGTCAGTAGTATGATATATAAAAGATCTTTGTGCAGAGAATCACAATTTTACTAGCTTGCTAAACACCACTAAAGATTTAATCAAATAATCAAGGTAAAACATACTTAATAAAGCAAGCCTTAGAATTAATCTTCCAAAAATCCCATAAAAATTCACAGAGATTTAAAATCATAATAAACGTTCTCTGCTTAAATTTCATCACTTTCCAAGAAGGGTACAGTTCATAATAAATTTTCTAAGCAAATCAGACAAGTTACTACATCGTTAATGAAGTATCCAAAATAATGATCTTAAAATTCATGGAAAATATCCAGAGCTTGTACCATCCTTATAATTCAGTCTACCCAAATCTCAACACTTTTCACTGTGTTTTGGTGTCATTTACTATCTCTACAAGTTTTGTGCCCTAAACTAAGGTTAGATTTTTAGGTATCCCAACGGTCTCCAAATCTACTAAGATTTCATCCGGAGCACTATATTGACCCTATGGTCCTCTTCACCCAAATTCGGGTCAATCCAAGGTCATTTGACCACATGACCTTCACAATCCACCAAGACCCATCCTTAGGGTTTGGCCTTGGTCCTTAAGGTAAACTTACCCCGATCCACCTCCAACTCCATGAGGGGGTGCTAGAGAATATTCTAGCCAGTGGTAAAAATCTCAGCCTCTGTTGAGGTGACTTGACCACTCCAATTTCAAAAGTGCACTTTTAACCTAAGACCCCTTATTAGGGCAAAACTTAGGTTTGTTCATTTCTAATCCAAACCATCTCTAAATGAGATGAAAAATTATACAGAACCTTATGGTGAACCCAGGGACCACTCACCAAAATTTGGGAGGGTTTGGAAATTATTTAACTATCTAATTAAATTCGGCTAAGATTATTGAATTTTTCTAAAAACTATAGAAAAATATTCTCCAAAAATTCTCATCTTTGGATAGCACCTAGATATAGGTAAGATTAGACCACACCCCAAATTTCAAGTCATTTTGATGACTGGTTTAGTGTGGGGAATTTTTCTAAGGTCCGGACGGCCCTCTGGACAGACCTCACCAAAAAGGGTTCTGTGGGCTAACCACGATTCCAAATCGGGTGAAATTAATTTTGAATTAAAGTAGACTTCAAGGGCTACAGTTTCTATGTTGACCATTTTTCCTGTAGGAGCCGCTAAGTATTTTTCCCAAATTATTTAAGGTGACAGATATTTTCATTCAGAAATTGTTTTAAAAATGGAATTTATTTCTCATGCCACTGTTCATCTTCTTCAACAGCCCGAAACCAGAAGCCTGTAACTTATTTTTCCTGTAGCTTTTCAAAGCTATTCCCCGGCCATCCAGCCATCTCCCTGGCCGACCACCACCACCACCACCTCTGTTGAGATGAGGGCTACCGTCGGGCGGCGGCACGGCCGCCGGAGAGGCGGTTTCCGGCGAACCTGCCACCATGCAAATTTCGGAAAAGCATGGAAACGCTCACCCGATCCGGCTCTTTTGAGCCCGATATCTCTCCTAATGATTGCTAAGATCTATCCATAGAAGAAAGAGTAGAGGAGGACCTTATTCATGGTTTGACGGCGAGACGAACGTTGGACTGTCATGGCGCGGTGGTGGCGTCGTCGGAATTCTTCTACAGCACAGTAGGCGGCTCGAAACTTCAGGTAAGGGCTTGGAAACTTCATCCTTGAGCCTAAGGGGCCTTTTTAAAGGGAAGAAAGGAGGGAGGGGAATGGTTGAAACGTTGGCAACCATTAATAATTCCCTTAATGACGTTTCGGTTATGGCAAAGTCATTTGAAACGTTGGAGATGAAGAGGTGTTCGTTAGGTGGCGATTTCCTATTGGACCCCATTTCCTTATTTTATTAACTAATTAGGGACTGAAACGGCCCATAAATACTCCTGGTGTAACCTCCCATAATCTGAATTGATTACAATGTCGGTTACCGAAATTTCCAGTCTGGCTGTCATTTCGGCCTTAGTCACGGGCGTGACACATAGGTCACGGGCGTGACAGGTCCGGTAAGCCAGTTCTGGGTTCGACGATCGTCAAACTGAGATCGACGATCGTCGAAGGGTGGTCACGGGCGTGACACCCGGGTCACGGGCGTGACTTGCCCGTGTGGACAATTCCGGGTTGACGAGCGTCGAACTGGGATCGACGATCGTCGAGCGTGGTCACGCCCTATGTCACGGGCGTGACATGGCGGGTCACGGGCGTGACTGGCCCGTGTGGCCAAATTCTGGGTCGACGGCGTCGAACTGGAATCGACGATCGTCGAGCGTGTCACGCCCTATGTCACGGGCGTGACATGGCGGGTCACGGGCGTGACATGCCCGTGGGTCCATTTTGGGTCGACGGCCGTCGACCTGGAACCGACGATCATGGTCACGCCCTATGTCACGGGCGTGACATGGCGGGTCACGGGCGTGACCGACCCGTGACCCGATTTCTTGGTCGATTTATTTCAAGTTTTGGGCACCCTGGGATTCTACCACAACCATCCGACTCCTAGGGGTCTAGCCGGAAATGAGATGTTACAAATCCCAATAAACAAAACAAAGATTTCGTCCCCGAAATCCAGGTTAAGTCTACGGGGCTCCAATCGGGAGGGGAAGCTTGTAACATCCCATGAGAGTTGAAAGATCAACATCTCTGTGTTACGTTTGCAGTGTGCAGTTTTGATTCTAAGAACCATTCGTCCAATTGACTAGGTATATATCCCAATAAACAAAAGATCAGCCCCTATCCTTGAAAATTTCAGTCCTACTAGTTTAAAACAGGAACACAAATTGGTTGTCCAGAGGGGTTGTGAGGTATACATGACCGAAAAGTTCTGGATACCTTTGTCGCATCGAGTCCTGTGGCTCCCCTGTATGCTCCTCCTGTCCATGCTTGTTCTACCGAACCTTGACTAACGGAACCTTCTTCCGATGCAAAATTCGTACTCCTCTGCCATCGATCCGAATCGGCTCCAAGTAAACTGCCTAGTTGGAAGCTACCGGTCCATCTGTAGTCAAAATCTGCTGCTCCGGGCGCAGTAAAGACCTCCTAAGTGAAGAAACGTAGAATACGTCGTGTAGAACTACCAGCTCCGGTGGCAACTCCAGCCTGTAAGCTAGGGCCCGATCCGCTCTAGGATCCCGTAAGGGCCCATATACCTAGGGCTGAACTTCTTCCTCCGACCACGCACCTGTGAAACTCCATGTATGGGCCGGATCTTCAAAAACACTCGGTCTCCTCACCTGAACTCCACCTGACGATGTCGGGCGTCATAATACTTAGCCTGTCTGCTCCGTGCTTCTAACATTCTATCTATGATTAGTCTCAGCCGAGCCTTGGCGTCTTCGACAAAATCCGATCCCAATGCCTTCAGATCTTCGTCCTGAATCCAGGGAAAACACAAGCCATTACTAATTTGCCCAATAAACAAAGGTTTAGCCCCCAATAAACAAAAGATCAGCCCCTACCTATCTTGGGCTAAGTATCCTGGATATCACCCTATTACATCTGTCCTAGCTGGGTGCAAAATTTCTAGGGCATCAATCTTCGACTTGGGGTTCCACCCTGAAACTCGTTAATATACTCCATACTTTAAACTCTCTAAGTCACATTTACGACAACTTTATCCGGGTAAAAATGTTCCCAATCTCACATGGATCTCTTCCGAACTTGCATTCCTATCTGACCCTCAGTGTTTGTCTCGATGGTTGCCTCTAGGTAGTTTTGTTACTGGTGTTGAGGGTTAAGACTACTTGTATTTTACCATTCTGCTAATGTATTATTGGTCTCAATTCTCCTTAAAGTAGTCTACCGCTTCGAATAATCGTTGATTGGGATACTAGGGACACCTGAGTTTTCGTCTTAGGTAGTCATTCTCATGCTAAACTCCTCCTTCATTCTCTTTGAGTATCTCCTTACCTTAACCAAATTCATACCCAAGATCTATTTTGAACTAGGGTATACTACAGACTGTCCTGGTTAGTCACGAGTCCTAGTTGGTTGAGTCTAAATCGTAGACTAGAGAGTTATGTGAAATGTTCTTTGCCGCCGGAGGTGTTCCCTGCTGGGGGCAGGGTAGGCCACAGGCTTTAAAGAAGGATTCCAATTAACGATGAAGTGGACTTTCACATGTGATTTCCCCTATGGGCACACCACTGCTTCCGCTGCTTAGTTTGTCCCCAAACTAAACTCGAGCGGGGGTGACCCAGGGTTAGTGGACTGCTACTTTTCCGATCGAGGTTTCCTCTGATACCACTTGTAAGACCCCCTTTTTTTTTCTTTTTCAACCACCGGGGTCTTAGCCCAGAATTGCCGCCTTGCGGTGGCACCGACTCACGGGAAGGTCGCCACTACAAAACGCCAATTCTGCCAGCCCTTTTCGATCGCAAGATAGTAGCATAATAAAGTAAGAGCAAGTCCACAATAATCACATGTATATAAATAAATCTCCGCGAAGGGAGTGTCCACAACAGATAATAATAATCAGAGTACAAAAAGGAGGGCTTGTGCCCAGTACATGTAATCCTCACTACAAGTCACTCGCGGAAGCAAATCTAAATCTAAGCGTCACCGTAACTGTCACTGAACCGAGAGCACCCAAGCTTGACTGACCCATCTCCACCGACTCTGTACTCTGCTGGTACTGCATCTCTGGGTACTTCTTCCTTTTCGACCTGCCGTCGCCGCCTCGCGATCTACGTCTGTGTCTACGTCTTCGGCCTCCTGGCTACTGAGCTGGTGGGGTCCCACCCATCAAGGGCATTTGACCCGTGTGTGTCCCGGCTGGTGGCAATGGTAACACGGTCGCGGGGTCAACTCTGTCAGAAACTGCAACAACCGGGACCCTTCCATATGGTACACCTAGAATGTTGTGGTTCGAAAACCATTAGTCATAAAAACTAAGCCCTATCATCCCCTACCCCTTCCCCCATGGCTCCTAGGTACCGAGCGGAGAGGAAGAAAGGGAAGGACATGAAGGTAGAGATTAAATCAAATAAACAGGTGACAGCGGACCTATGCTAGCAAGTTATAACAGGTAGATAATATAAATGTTGTAATAGGTAGAGCAATTATTAAGTAGCAATTTGTATAAGAATGCAGCTAGAGAACAGTAAGTAAGCAATAAGTAAGTAAGTATGTAACCTTAACTTATATGAATGCTCATACAAACTTATAAGTTAAGGGGTCTTCTACAAGGCTCCCATCGTATAAAAAGTCCCATACCGATTTATACGTTGGGGTGTCGGTTGTATGCAAATATGAATGTAGTGATATGCTATGCCATGATTTATGCAGATGCAACTCACGCACACGACTCTATGCGCACAGACCTTTAGTTCCCCCTGTTCGGGAGGCTAGCTTCACCCCCAGGAACCTCCGTAGTGGCAAACGGAGACAGTGGGTCGGGCCCCCCACTCCTAGGCGGGTAACCACACTACCAGGCCTAGCCCTTCCGTACGCCCCTAGAAGAACACAACCTAGAGTATCCGCGTACTGCTGCTGGATGTACCCTCCAGACTTTTCGGCGAGACATCGTACCGCTGTCGGTGTGATCGATCGCCTAGTACCGATGACCCACCACTTTTTCTCCGTACTCCAACCCTCGAGCCCGCGGCCCCCCGGACAGTACTGTCCGTGCATCTACCTTCAGAGCTACTGTCTGATGGCAAGTAATCCTATAATTCTACTTTCCTAGCTACCGGGGAGTGAGTGTGTGCAATCCTAGTTATACTAGTTGCTCTTTTAATTTATTATTCCTATGGTTTACGTTAGCCCAGGACTGCCCCCGGTATACCCCGTGAAGGGCTCTCAAGGGGCACTAGGAACCAAGACGGCGGCATTACGGCCCGAAGTTCCCTTTCGCAAGGCACTTATTATTATTGGTTGACCTCACTTAACCCGATCCTCTTTAGTTGCTTTAGTTCTAACCCTAGAGCATTAAGACTCTTCCTCTTCTTCCTGGGGTGGACGATCTTCCGTCGTTCCCGTATTCCCTTATCCTAACCAGTCTCACACTCCACCAATCCTGACCTCCAATGATGAACTCAATCTTAATTTGCCCTACCAACCATCAACTACCAAAATTCCATGGCTTACTATGTGCAGACCATCCTAAGCTATATGAGGTACACAAGTGGAGGTACACCAAATTATCTTCCAAATCTCATATAATATTTACTGGAGGTCTACCATATCATAATTTGTCTAAATCCTGAAGCTTATAATTTTCCTATTTAATCTGATATTTATTTAATTTTTCCCAAAGATTGGCCATGGGTAATTTTAAACATGAACTACATGATATTCTTAAGTAATGGCCACCCAAAAAATTATGTTCATTAAATAACAGCAAGATAACCTCAAATACAAATTCTCAGAATTTTATAGAAAGTATTTAACCTCTAAATAATTTATTCAGTATAATCACGTTAATCCTACTTAATGAAGGAAGTACAGAAATTATTCGTCTAAAAATTATAGAAAAATCACTAGTCAGTAGTATGATATATAAAAGATCTTTGTGCAGAGAATCACAATTTTACTAGCTTGCTAAACACCACTAAAGATTTAATCAAATAATCAAGGTAAAACATACTTAATGAAGCAAGCCTTAGAATTAATCTTCCAAAAATCCCATAAAAATTCACAGAGATTTAAAATCATAATAAACGTTCTCTGCTTAAATTTCATCACTTTCCAAGAAGGGTACAGTTCATAATAAATTTTCTAAGCAAATCAGACAAGTTACTACATCGTTAATGAAGTATCCAAAATAATGATCTTAAAATTCATGGAAAATATCCAGAGCTTGTACCATCCTTATAATTCAGTCTACCCAAATCTCAACACTTTTCACTGTGTTTTGGTGTCATTTACTATCTCTACAAGTTTTGTGCCCTAAACTAAGGTTAGATTTTTAGGTATCCCAACGGTCTCCAAATCTACTAAGATTTCATCCGGAGCACTATATTGACCCTATGGTCCTCTTCACCCAAATTCGGGTCAATCCAAGGTCATTTGACCACATGACCTTCACAATCCACCAAGACCCATCCTTAGGGTTTGGCCTTGGTCCTTAAGGTAAACTTACCCCGATCCACCTCCAACTCCATGAGGGGGTGCTAGAGAATATTCTAGCCAGTGGTAAAAATCTCAGCCTCTGTTGAGGTGACTTGACCACTCCAATTTCAAAAGTGCACTTTTAACCTAAGACCCCTTATTAGGGCAAAACTTAGGTTTGTTCATTTCTAATCCAAACCATCTCTAAATGAGATGAAAAATTATACAGAACCTTATGGTGAACCCAGGGACCACTCACCAAAATTTGGGAGGGTTTGGAAATTATTTAACTATCTAATTAAATTCGGCTAAGATTATTGAATTTTTCTAAAAACTATAGAAAAATATTCTCCAAAAATTCTCATCTTTGGATAGCACCTAGATATAGGTAAGATTAGACCACACCCCAAATTTCAAGTCATTTTGATGACTGGTTTAGTGTGGGGAATTTTTCTAAGGTCCGGACGGCCCTCTGGACAGACCTCACCAAAAAGGGTTCTGTGGTCTAACCACGATTCCAAATCGGGTGAAATTAATTTTGAATTAAAGTAGACTTCAAGGGCTACAGTTTCTTTGTTGACCATTTTTCCTGTAGGAGCCGCTAAGTATTTTTCCCAAATTATTTAAGGTGACAGATATTTTCATTCAGAAATTGTTTTAAAAATGGAATTTATTTCTCATGCCACTGTTCATCTTCTTCAACAGCCCGAAACCAGAAGCCTGTAACTTATTTTTCCTGTAGCTTTTCAAAGCTATTCCCCGGCCATCCAGCCATCTCCCTGGCCGACCACCACCACCACCACCTCTGTTGAGATGAGGGCTACCGTCGGGCGGCGGCACGGCCGCCGGAGAGGCGGTTTTCGGCGAACCCGCCACCATGCAAATTTCGGAAAAGCATGGAAACGCTCACCCGATCCGGCTCTTTTGAGCCCGATATCTCTCCTAATGATTGCTAAGATCTATCCATAGAAGAAAGAGTAGAGGAGGACCTTATTCATGGTTTGACGGCGAGACGAACGTTGGACTGTCATGGCGCGGTGGTGGCGTCGTCGGAATTCTTCTACAGCACAGTAGGCGGCTCGAAACTTCAGGTAAGGGCTTGGAAACTTCATCCTTGAGCCTAAGGGGCCTTTTTAAAGGGAAGAAAGGAGGGAGGGGAAAGGTTGAAACGTTGGCAACCATTAATAATTCCCTTAATGACGTTTCGGTTATGGCAAAGTCATTTGAAACGTTGGAGATGAAGAGGTGTTCGTTAGGTGGCGATTTCCTATTGGACCCCATTTCCTTATTTTATTAACTAATTAGGGACTGAAACGGCCCATAAATACTCCTGGTGTAACCTCCCATAATCTGAATTGATTACAATGTCGGTTACCGAAATTTCCAGTCTGGCTGTCATTTCGGCCTTAGTCACGGGCGTGACACATAGGTCACGGGCGTGACAGGTCCGGTAAGCCAGTTCTGGGTTTGACGATCGTCGAACTAAGATCGACGATCGTCGAAGGGTGGTCACGGGCGTGACACCCGGGTCACGGGCGTGACTTGCCCGTGTGGACAATTCCGGGTTGACGAGCGTCGAACTGGGATCGACGATCGTCGAGCGTGGTCACGCCCTATGTCACGGGCGTGATATGGCGGGTCACGGGCGTGACTGGCCCGTGTGGCCAAATTCTGGGTCGACGGCATCGAACTGGAATCGATGATCGTCGAGCGTGTCACGCCCTATGTCACGGGCGTGACATGGCGGGTCACGGGCGTGATATGCCCGTGGGTCCATTTTGGGTTGACGGCCGTCGACCTGGAACCGACGATCATGGTCACGCCCTATGTCACGGGCGTGACATGGCGGGTCACGGGCGTGACCGACCCGTGACCCGATTTCTTGGTCGATTTATTTCAAGTTTTGGGCACCCTGGGATTCTACCACAACCATCCGACTCCTAGGGGTCTAGCCGGAAATGGGATGTTACACTTGCTGTACTCGAGAAGAAGTTATTTAGTTCTCTAGTAAAATCTAAGTCAAAAAGCGTCGAGAGAGAGACTTGACTCAACGCCTTCTTGCAATCTTCACTCGAATAAAGTCTAAGTAAAAAAGCATCGAGAGAGAGACTTGACTCAACGCTTTCTAGCAATCTTCACTCGAGTAGTCCAATCTATTCTTGAGAAGTTATCTACTAGTTCTCGAGTAATATAAGTTTGTTCTCGAGTAAAGTACTTTCTGTCTCGACAAGCCAGGCCTGAAATTTCCTTAAGTACTTCTTCTCAAGAATCTTGTAGTTGCTTTCTCGAGAACCAGACATTGTTCTCGAGTAGTCTTATCTTCACTCAAGAACTGAAGTTTTATTTTTCTAAAATTTTGTTAAGTCTGACGTGACACATTTCCAAATTATTCTCCATGACTATTTGTCCACATGTAATGTCATTTATGATTATGACCATTAGTCTACTCTTATAAAAGGTCTAATCATATTCAACTAACCCTAATAGAGAAATAAGTTTTCTGAATCATTTTTATTCATTCTAAATCGACAAGAACCGTGCTGCTGCAAATCGTCTTCATTGCCTCTTATCTTCTTGATCCAAAAGATTCAGATAAGAAGAATCAATAGATCAAGCAATTTCGATCATTGCAAATCTCTTTCTTGATCGTGGTGATTCTAAGTTCTCAGATCCAAGCATTCTCAGATTTCTTCCTCGACTTTTATGAAAGGGCTTTTCATTTTTTTTCAAGAAGGAAGAAGCCGAGATTCTGCCAGATCTATGAAGACAAGTTTGTATATTTATTTGTAAATCATTTTATTATTGTAGGAGATTTTGTCTCCTAGTTTGTAGGAAATTTTTCTTCTGAGTGTAGATCCATTTTTGTGGATTGAGTTGCGGGGGCATTGCTCCGAGTTGTAGGATTTGTTTTCAATCCGAAGAAATAGTTAAGTAGACGAGTCTAGCTTGTTGCTAGATCAGTGAGGTGGAGAGTGGACGTACCCAAGATTGGGGAACCACTATATATCTGGTGTACTCTATGTTGTGTGTGCTTGTTTATGTGCTTTGCTCACTCAAATTTTATTTTGCAAAAATACGCAGACCTCACATATTCACCCACCCCCCTCTAGGTGATTTAGGTAGACAACTAAAAACATCAATTGGTATTAGAGGGAGGTTGTTCATCAAAAAGGTTAACACCTTGAACAAATCTCCTCCTAGTTTTCTTTAGAGGATTCAAGCATGGATAGAGTTAAGGATTTTGCAAAGCTTCCTCTGTGCACAAAGAACAATTTTGCTATGTGGAAAGAAAGGATAAAGTTCTTCATGGAAGCAGTAGATCCTAGAATTTTTATGATATTGGAAGAAGGACCTGATGTTCCTATGACCACCTTCACCATTGACTCAACAAAGCAAGTTCCTAAGAAACTGATGGATCTTGATAAGGATGAGATTGCACTTGTCTCTTTAGACAAGAAAGCAAAAGTTATCATCGCATGTGCAGTCGATGATTCTATGCTTCCAAATTTGATTCACTGCATGTCTGCCAAGAAAATGTGGCAGTCTCTTTTCATCTTGATGGAAGGCACTGAAGAAGTTAGGGATGACAAAATATCCCTTCTAAATCAGAAATATGATGTATTCTAACAAGGTCCCAAGGACTCTATTGCAGATACCTTTGAGAATTTCTTCAAGATTGTCAACATCCTAAGAGTCTTTGGCCGGGTCTTCACAAATAGGGAACTGAATGATAAGTTCCTGAGATCCCTAACTAAGGAATGAGATAACATAGTTTGTGCTATCCGGGAATTTGGAAAGCTAGCATAGACAGACCCTCAAAATCTCTTCAGAAAGCTTATGTCATATGAGCTACAAATAAATTCAAGAAAAGCTGAAGAAGAGAAGAATAGGTTTTCATCCACAGAGAATTCTGTCCCTCTAAAAGCAGACACCTCAAGGAAGTCTAAGGCTGCTTCTCCTTCCCCAGTACAAGAAGAAAGTGAAGAAGATTCTTCAGAGCCAGGCACCTCAGGCTCAGAATTATCTGAAGGAGAGTTTTCTCTTCTCTCAAGGGAGTTCAAGAAATTCTTGAACAAGAAGAAGCAATGGAAAGGTAAGGATGCCTCATTCAGAAGATCACGTCACGATGGTGATCGTCACAAGAAGGGCTCAAGGAGAAAAGACAGGTATTACTCCTAATAGAAAAAACATATTTCTACTGATATTATTTGTTATTATTGTAACAAGCCAGGACACGTCATAGCTGACTGCCCTCACAAGAAGAAGGAGGGTGGAAGAAGAGAGGAAAAGAAAACTTCTTACAATAAGAAGAAGACTGAAAGAAGCCTGATAGATAAGAAGGGCAAGACCCTTAGTGACACAGACTCATCTGAGTCTAGTGATGAGGAGGAAGCCTACTTTGGGCTCATGTCACAGACAGATGATGATGAAGAACCCCAGTTCACTGGGAAGGTAAATTCTCATACCCCTCTTTCTGAATCATATGATTTTGACCATGATAATGAGGAATGTTCCTCTAACGAGGAGTCTGAACTCATGAATTAATATAAAGAGTTGATCAAAGCCTACGATAAATATCGTAGAGTTGCAAGAACTCAGGCTAAGGAGATCAAATCTCTTAAGGCTGAAGAGAGTAATCTGATAGAGGAAATTGTAATGATGGACTCACTAAGAAAAGACTTCCATAATGCAATGTAAGAATATAATAAGGCTCTTGAGCACCTAGATCTGAAGGAGAAAATCATCAAGTAATTGGAAGAAGAACTTGCAGTTGAAAAGAAACTTGTTGAAAGTTTCTCCAAGCCTTAGACAGTTCTTCTGCTTATTGCTGAATTCTCTGCTCAGGCCAAAGGAGCTGGCTTAGGCCATGTGGCATCCCCTAAGAAATCTTATAGGAGAAAAAAGGCCAAAATGAGAAATAAGGCCGCTAAGAAAGCTCTAGCCAAGGAGAAGGGGAAAGCTCCTCAAGAACAAACTTCATTCCAAAAGGTTATCTTTCCAACGAATGAGTTTGATCTTGACTCGTCCTATGGTCACTTTGCTAGGCCTACTCATGTAGAGCCCATGTCTAGGTACCAAGGATTGACTCGTCCTCGAAACTTTGGCGAGAGTGTCTTCAAGGCACCTTATGAGGAGATCACCCTTCAGAGCTACGGACCTTATAATCATGGTCATAATATAAGGAAAGCACCAAAAGCTAAACCCGTTGTAGAAAAGCCTACTAAGGAGAAGAATTCATGTGAATGTCATCACCATGAAGCTTCTACTTCCAATTCTACTACTCCTGCTAGACCACAATCTCAAAAGGTCGAGCAGGAGATCATTAGGCAAAGATACAATAGATTTGACTGTTTGTGTTGTGGCAAGGTTGGTCACTTTGCCATAGATTATTGGTTTAATCCCAGAAATTATGAAACTCCTTGAGTTAATAATATGAGAAATGCCACTCACAATGTTAACACTCGTAGGGGGAGTGTGCTAACTAGAGACCAAGGACCGAAGCAAGTTTGGGTTCCTAAGGAAACTTGATCTTAATTTTGCAGGAATGTTCAAAGGCCACCAAAACTGCTATTTGGTATTTTGACAGTGGATGCTCTCGGCATATGATCGGGACTATAAGCCTTCTCCAGAATTATTCACCAGTCATGAACGGACCAAAGGTCATCTTTGGAGGTTCTGACAGAGGAATTACTAAAGAATACGGTATGATCACAAATGGTAGTGTATCCTTTTCCGATGTGGCTTATGTTGAAGGATTGGAACACAATCTCATAAGCATAAGCCAACTCTGCGATAAAAGATACATCATAGAATTTCATGCAGATAAGTGTTTGATAAAATCAGTTGATAATTTAGAAACGATTTTATCAGGCACTCGTAGTATGAATATTTTTTGTTTAATTTTATTTACATAGACACTTCTAAACTAGTGTGCTTTTTGGCAAAAGATAGTGCGTCTCTTGGTGACCAATGGCACAAGAGATTAGCACATATAAATTTCAAAACTATTAATAAATTATTTTCTCTTAATTTAGTATGTGATGCCCCAAATGTCAAGTGCGTTAAAGATAGACCTTGTCACGCATGTATAAAAGGCAAGCAAACAAGGGCTACCTTTAAAAGCATTATTGGCAAAGATTCTAATAGGTGTTTACACCTACTTCATATGGACTTGTTCGGTCCACTGCAAATTAGAAGTTTTGGAGGTAAGGATTATATATTGGTTATTGTTGATAATTACTCTCGCTTTGCGTGGGTGTTCTTTCTAAAATACAAGTCAGATACCTTTGATATCTTTACGAATTTTTTCAAGCAAGTCCAGAATGAATACAACTACTCCGTTGTCAAAATCAAAAGTGACAATGGAAGAGAGTTCAAGTCTGGGGCCATGACATAATTCTGTGAAAGTCTTGGTATCTTTCATTAGTTTTCCTCTCCTCGTACTCCTCAATAGAACTGAGTTGTTGAGAGAAGGAATAGAACACTCATAGAGGTTTGGAGGACCATGTTGAGTGATGCCTCACTACCGGAATATTTCTTGGCGGAAGCTGTCAATACTGTATGCCACGTGCAAAATCGAGCACTCATAAACAAAAACCATAATAAGAAACCTTATGAACTACTAAAGGGTAGGAAACTGACCATTTCATACTTTAGAATCTTTGGTAGTAAATGCTTTGTCCTTAATAATGGTAAGTATCACACCACTAAATTTAGTGAAAAGAGCTTTGAAGGTATTTTCATAGGATATAATAGCCATAGTAAGGAATTTAGGATTATCAATAAGAAAACCCTGGTTGTAGAATAATCTATTCATGTTGTATTTGATGAGACGAGCTTGTTGCAAAGCAGTTCTTCTAGTATGTTCATTGAAGATGCAGGTTCACGATAGAAGTAATTGAGCTTGGATGGGCAAGTTAAGGAAAAAGATCAAGAGTTCATCACAATCACCACTCAAACCCCTATTGGAGAAGATGATCACCATGATAAAGACGTCATCCAAGTTAATGAAGTCACTCAAGGGATAGAAGAAGCTCCAGATGCAAGGAACCTAGAGCTCAGACACTTGAAGGATCACCCAATTGATCAAATTTTTTGAGATCCCATGGATGGTGTCAGAACTCGTAGAGGTACAACTAATGAAAATTTATATTTGAGTTTTTTCTCACAGGTTGAACCGATGTAGTTTGAGGAAGCAAACTAAGACGCATCTTGGATAATGGCAATGGAAGAGAAATTTAACCAATTCAAGCGTTACCAAGTATGGAAGCTTGTTCCACACCCAAAGGTAAGAATGTCATCAAAACCAAGTGGGTCTACAGGAACAAGATGGACGAAGATGGAACAATCATAAAGAACAAGGCCATACTCGTCACCAAAGGATACCGACAAGAAGAAGGAATCGACTTCGACCAGACGTATGCTCCAGTGGCAAGACTAGAGGCAATAAGGTTGTTCCTAGCCTATGCTACACTTAAGGGCTTTACTATCTATAAGATGGACGTGAAGTCAGCCGTCCTTAATGGTGACATAAAGGAAGAAGTGTATGTGGAACAACCCCCAGGTTTCATTGATTCTAACTTTCCTGATCTTGTTTATCTGTTATCTAAAACTTTATATGGGTTGAAACAAGCTCCTCGAGCTTGGTATGAGACACTATCTAACTTTCTTCATGAGAACAAGTTCGCAAGGGGAAAGATAGATAAGATATTATTTCTTAGAGAAATAAAAGGCAAGATTTTTCTAGTGCAAATCTATTTCGACGATATTATTTTTGGCTCTATTGACGACAACCTCTACAAGAAGTTTTCAAAACTTATACAAGGGAAGTTTGAAATGAGCAGTATGGGAGAGCTGAAGTATTTCTTAGGACTTTAGGTGAAACAATCTGAAGATGAAATCTTCATCTCTCAAACGAAGTTCACCAACGAGTTAATTAAGAAATTCGGAACGGAGAGCACAACCTCTATGAGGACTCCAATGGGTTCAGCTATGTCTCTGGACAAGGATGAGAACGAGAAACCTTTTGATGAAACTAAGTACAGAAGCATAATTCAATCCTTGCTCTATCTTACTGCGTGTAGACCAGACATAATGTTTTCAACATGTGTATGTGCTAGATTTCAAGTGAACTGCAAGGAATCTAACTACGCTGTTGCAAAGCGAATTTGGAGATACCTTAAAGGTACACCAAATCTTGGCTTATGGTACCCAAGAAGTAATGATAGTGAACTAATTGGTTTATCAGATATAGATTTTGTAGGAAGTAAAGATTACAGGAAGAGCACTTCCGAGACTTGTCAATTCCTAGGAAGAAGGCTCATCTCCTAGAGTAGCAAGAAGCAGAACTGTGTCGCAATTTCAGCAGCTGAGTAAGAGTATATCTCTGCTGGCAGTTATTGTGTACAGCTGCTATGGATAAAAAAACTAGTTTGAAAATTATAACATGAAGTTCCAAAATATTCCAATGTTTTGTGACTCTTCCAATTCAATTGCAATCGCGAACAACCCAGTCTCTCACAGCAGGACAAAGCACATAGAGCTGAGGTATCACTTCATCCAGGAGCATGTGGAGCATGGAGACATCAACCTCCAGTATGTACCAACTGATAGGCAGGTTGTAGATATTTTCACAAAGCTGCTAGACGAGGCCAAGTTCTAGTTCTTCAAAACAAAACTTGTCATGCTCAACAAAGAAGATTTAAGAAGGGAACATCACAACATAGCTTAAGGATCAAGAAACACTTCAAAAATTCAGAATTTCTTAAGTTTGGACTTCATTTCTTGAGTAAGACCATTACTACTCGAGTACTAAATTGAACTACTCGAGAGACAAGTCTGCCTCTCGAGAACTACTTCTCGAGTAATAAGACATTTCTCGAGAACTTCAAATTACTACTCGAGTACTATAGTCTCCTCACTCGAGTAATGATTGTCCACTTAAGAAATCTGAAGAAACATTTCTCCTTTAACTTCAAATCTTTATATTCGCACCCAAATGTTTATGACGCCATATTTTCAAGTATGACACTTTATTTAATTACATAATAATCACAAATTAATACTTATATAAATAGAAAAGTCCGGAATTTCCATATACTCGATCTCAAAACCCTTTCTCGAAAAGAAAGAAGAAAACCATTCGTCTTCCGCCACCGTCGCAGAGCTTGCCGCCGAATCTCTTCCCACAGTCAAGTTTTGTCTTCTCTAGATCAATGGCTCAAACTTCCAAGATAAGGATTGGAAGTGAACTTGTCTTGACAGGAATTGCAAAGATTTCCAAAGACTTTAAGAATCTTCTTATTCTTCTGGAAACCGCCGATTTATCCTTTGTTTTAGAGCAACCTTATAAAATCCTTTTTACAGAGGTCGAAGAATTCTTTCAGAATGCAATGGTGAGGAACAATGGAAAGATTCTCAAGACAAGAGTTTGAGGTATTAAGATTAAACTCTATAAGATAGTTGTTTCTAAGCTTCTTTGACTTCCTGTGATTGAAGAAGAAGAAGACATTACTGCCGAGGACTATGACAGAGCCTATAGTTTCTGTGGAATTTCTATTGTTATAAACAACATTTGTCGCCCTGACTAAAATGCAGAGGGCAAACTTCTGGTTGATATTCTTGGCAAAGTACTTCTGTGCAAGAAAACTTCTATAAGCTTCATCACTGCCGATTTCTTTTATATGATGACAGCAATTATTTGTAGGAATAAATTTTAGTTTGGAATGATGATTTATGATAAGATAAGAGAAAGCCTCAAGGCACCTAACTATGCAATGATTATTTCCCTTCTTCTGCAAGAGTTCAACCTAGAACTTTTTGACGTATACAAAGGTACAACCCTTCACCACATGAAGAAAGTCTATGTTTCTTCCATACAAAGATGGGAACTTAAACTAAAAAATCCTGCCCAAGCTGCCAAGGCTCATGATCATCCAGAAATTGAGGACAGGACTCCATCTCCTCCTCTACCACAAGTTGCTGGCACATCTGGTGCAGCTGCTCAGGGGAAGCCTGCTCCATCAAATCAAGATGAAGGAGTCTCTACCCCTCATCTTGCTGCTGCACTCCATCCTACTACTCCTGAAGAGGCACATTAGTTACCCAAGTATAAGAGAACATTCTTTCTATAAAGTAAGATATTAATCAGATGATAGAAGAATTGTCTTCAAAAGAGCCTCTTCCTCCCTTCCAACCAGAGAAATCTCCATTTCCAGAACCATCACCCTCTTATCATCATTCTAAACTAGAATCCCCTATTCACCAGTCACCTGCTGCTGATATAGAAGAAGAAGAAATAGTCTTGATATCTGATGAGAAAGAAGTGTCCCCAGAACCAGCTAAAGCTCCACTCAAGAGCTTGGATTTTTCACTTCCCACCATTCTTGGTGATGAAGGTGACATTTTGATTCAAACAAAAAGAGCCAAGAGCTCAGTTATTATTGAAGAAATTGATCCATGGACTGCTCCTCCTCCTCCAGTTCCTCAAGCTGAAACTCCATCTCCTTCTCCTGCTGCTATTGATATATTGGGTAAGATAAAATTGATGCTCTCACAATAGAGAAAGTACTTTGATGATTCTCTCAAGGCTATCACTAAAAAAGTTACTGCTCTAGAAAAAGAGATGAGCAGAGGATTTGCAGAAATCCAGCCTAATACTGATGAGCTGAAACACCTTTTCCAAATAGGTGGGAAAGCCTTGGACCACACCATAACCAGCATTGGTCAGGTGATCGACCAGTCAGTAACTCTTACAAATAATCAAATCCAATTAGAAAAGAAAGCCCAAGAACTTAACTTCAAAACTTGTAAAGAAGTTAGTACTTTCAAAGAAGATGCTATAGAAACCCTATCTGTAGAATCAGAAAGGGGGAGAGTTTAGTCAAAGAATACTTGGAAAAATCAGATGCAAACATGAAAACTCTCTTGGAAGGGAAGGTGAAGGAAATTCAGGCTGATATTAAAAATCAAATAGATGGTGTAAAGTTTCACACTTATGACACAACTGTGTGGATGCATAATCAAATTTTCCCTGATTTTCAAGCTGTTCCAAATAAGATTCCCCAACATCTGAATCCTCATGCTCAGTATCCTCCAGTTCCACAACCAAACTTTTCTCCAAGACCTGAAGGCTCAGAAGCACCACCTCCAGATACTTATGCTCAGGTTTGGGAAACTGACTAGGTAGATATACTTCATCAAGAACCTCCTGAAATTCATATTCTTAAGAAAAGAAAGTATGGTGATGGAGCTTTTGCAAGCAAGTCCATCCCTAATCCATAAGCTGAAAGGAGAAGGACACAAGAATTTGCTAAGATTTGGAGCCCTACTTCCAAAGCTTTAATCCTTGATACTCTCAAATTAGTCATGGACTACAATAAAAGCAGGACTAATCATTATAGCTTCTATGAATGGGAACTGTATGAGAAATCCTTAACTAATAGAAGAATTTATGATAAAGAGTATGGAAGCAAAAATTCAAATGCTCCTCCTAGATCACCAAAGTATTATCCTAAACCCTTCAGCTATCAAAGAAGACAACAAGAGAAGAAAGAAAAACAACAAGGGAAGAAAGAAAGACAACAGCAACAACAGCAGAGCAAGGAATGAAAAATGATCAAGATTGTGTTTTGAGATTGTATAGAAATGGATTTCTTGGACTATTGTTTATAAATATAAATCTTTAATTTTGATGATCTGATTGTCTCTTAATTCTTAGCATTTTATTCTCATTATCATTGTGCTATCTAGTCATTTTATTTAGTTATCTTGATGTAATTCAACTTAGTGTAGATGGTTCTTACTTCTACAAATAGGGGAGATTGTTGGGTATTCTATCCATAATAACCTAGATTTGTATGAAGTCACCCTTAAACTAAGATGAATTAAGTTGTATTTGATGTCTTGTTTGAGTTATGTGTTTGGAGGATTTAATTGTGAAGTGTAGACCAATGTCAGTCTACAATGAGTCACCAAACACAAGACCATACAATGTAATCCCTCATTATGTGATCCATGGTGTTGACTCATGTGTAGCCTCTTTATTGGGATACACTTCATTTTGAAGCACTAAACTTGTAGGAGTAAGACTTGTTGATGATTTCATTGAAGAAAGAATATTTTCAGAGAGCAAAATTTTTCTAAGTGTTTTACTCGAGTAATAACCTTAGTGCTCGAGTAGAGTTATAATCAGTTCTCGAGTAAGCTGATTCAAGCGCTCGAATAACTGAAGTATTTCTCGAGAAGTTGTGAAGTTAGTTCTCGAGAAGCTGCTTAGTACTCGAGTACATCTCTGCTTGCTCTCGAGTAATAAGTTTAGTCCAGCTCAAAATTATGCTAAGTAAAATTCTCAAGAAGTTAAGTTTAGTACTCGAGAAGCTAAGGCTTGCACTCGAGAAGTCTAAGGATTAAAGCGTTGAGAGCGCTTTTTCTCGAGAAGCAGAAATATCTCTCGGGAAAACTAAGTTAAGTTCTCGAGAAAGACTTGTTGTACTCGAGAATAAGTTATTTAGTTCTCGAGTAAAGTCTATGTCAAAAAGCGTCGAGAGAGAGACTTGACTGAACGCCTTCTGGCAATCTTCACTCGAGTAGTCCTATCTGTTCTCGAGAAGTTATCTATTAGTTCTTGAGTAATATAGGCTAGTTCTCAAGTAAAGTACTTTATGTCTCGACAAGCCAGACCTGGAATTTCCTTAAGTACTTCTTCTCGAGAACCTTGTAGTTGCTTTCTCGAGAAACAAACATTGTTCTCGAGTAGTCTTATCTTCACTCGAGAACTGAAGTGTGATTTTTCTGAAATTTCGTTATGTATGACGAGACACATTTTCAAATTAATCTCCATGACTATTAGTCCACATGTAATGTCATTTATGATTATGACTGTTAATCTACTCCTATAAAAGGTCTAATCATAATCAACTAACCCTAATAGAGAAATAAGTATTTTGAATCATTTTTATTCATTCTAAATCGGGAAGAACCGCGCCACTGCTCATCATCTTCATCTCTTCTGATCTTCTAAATCCAAAAAATTCAGACAAGAAGAATCAACAAATCAAGTAATTTCGACTGCTGTAAATCTCTTTCTTGATCGTGGTGATTCTAAGTTCTCAGATCAGAGCATTTTCAGATTTCTTCCTCGACTTTTCTGAAAGGGATTTTCAATCTTTTTCAAGAAGGAAGAAGCAAAGATTTTGCCAGATCTGTGAAGACAAGTTTGTATATTTATTTGTAAATCATTTTGTTCTTGTAGGAGATTTTTTCTCCAAGTTTGTAGGAAGTTTTTCTTCCAAGTGTAAATCCGTTTTTGTGAATCGAGTTATAGGGGCATTGCTCCGAGTTGTAGGATTGGTTTTCAATCCGAGGAAATAGTGAAGTAGCTGAGTCTAGCTTGTTGCTAGATCGGTGAGGTGGAGAGTGGGCATACCCAAGATTGGGAAACCACTATATATCTGGTGTACTATGTATTTTGTGTGCTTGTTTTTTGTGCTTCGCTCGCTCAAATTTTATTTCGCAAAAAGACGCAGACCTCACCTATTCACCCCCCTCTAGGATATTTAGGTAGACAACTAAAACCATCATGCAGCAGAAGATGCTAATGAGAGGCAGCTAGAAGATGACATTGTAACAGCTAGGGGCATCCACAATGATGAACCTGTAATTTTGGGACTGCCCCCTAGTGTGACATGGAGCCCCACTCCTCCTTCCATCTCTTTTCTCTCCCCAGAGAACCCAAATAGAGGTTCGTTCGAGGCCAGCACCTATTTGTCCTCCACCTTCATCACGTCAAATGCCTTCTTGAAGATGACGTCGACTTAACTCCCATTGTCGATGAGGATCCGGGAGACGGTGAAGTTCTCGACCGCAGCCTGGATGACCAACACATCATAGAAGGGGTCCTCATGATCTGGTATGTCCTTCCTTGAGAAGGTGATCTTCTCCTCCGGGGGTGGGGTCTGGGACGTAGATCCAATGCTCTGATGGTACATGGTGTGGAGACTTGTCTTCAAGGAAGCCTCAACACCCACCCCCCATGGATCACTCTAATCCCTACTCGGGCCCCAACATCGGCCCGGTCCTCACACCTATCCTCCTCAACCCAAGGTAGGACTTCTTCAATCCGCACCTCCTAGTGGTCTTGCTGCTGCTGTTGCTCCCTATTTCCTCTCATCTCGAGGAACTTCGGGCACGTGGCTGTAGCGCGCCCCTCTTCCTATTAGAAGTTACAATAGGGTAAGTCCACCCTGACTTCCCTCCTCCTCCTCTGCTGACCCCTCCTCCTCTGCAAGGCTATCATCATATCCTGATGTTGTTCGGGGAGAGGGGACCTTTGCCCCTTCCTCTAGCTTGGAGGGTGGAAGTGGCCCTGGCCTCCCTTGCGGTTGTCTCCTCTATGGAAACCTCTTCGCTGGCCCTGATCTTGCCACTCTGCCTGCCTCCAACCGAGCCGATTATTCAGCTCCTAATGCCCCCACCTCGGCTGTTACAACTGCACCTGCTGCTACTGTTCCCGCTGTCGGGGTTCAGCTCTCCTCACCTCCTTACCTTGGCCACCTTCTATCCCCTTCTCCTCTTCCATGACCCACCTGGCCATCTTCCTCGCAAACTAGTGGTTTGATGCCTCCCCCTAAACTTCCCTTACTGCCCTCTCCATCAACTCCTCATAGGAGAGAGGTGGCACCCTCTTCAACTCCATCCTGAAGAAACCCTGCTACAACCCCAAGGTAAAGGCCATCATCAGGGTGTGCCCTAGTATCTCCTGGACTTGGGTGACCTCCTCTTGGAACCAATCCACGTAGCTCCCCAAGGTCTCATTGTCACAACCAGCATTTTCTCTATATTAAATAATACATCAGAGTAAGAGAAAATACGCAATGTGATGCCATACCATGCAGTGGACAACTACAGACGCTCAGGAGACTCGTCCTCACATTTACTTTATGTAAAAGACTTATACTTTTATAACGCTTAAAAGTAGTAAGTTTTGCTGTTAAAAGTTTTGCCATGACAATATTCCAGAATGCAGTTTTGTATACTTAAAGTAACTACATGCATCCTAACATAAATCCTTCCCAGAGAGTAAGTATAAACAAATAATGAGTAACAGCAGTAAAGTATCAAGGAAACTGTCATAAGAAGTCTAAGACTATGGGTGTCAACAACTGACACGAACCCATAGAGAAACAGTTATGTCTAGCAAAACAACTACCTCAATGCTCGGAGGCGGAAACAAATGGCCGCAGCAACACGCAACACCAGAAGCACAACTCTATCAGCTAAACCTGCTACTGCTCTGGACCTAGGGCATTCAAAAGAAGAATGCCTCAAAAGAAAGCTACAAGCGGTGCAAAAAGTAAGGGCAGACCAAATAAACCTCAAACTGAACGAAATCTAAAACACGACTGCAAAAAAAGGTCAAAAACAGAGTAAAAGTGAGCAAAAAGTAAATCTAGCCAAGCAAGAATGGCTAATCACATCACTGGACAGTACAGAGTATCAAACATCAGAAGTTCATACATTCATCTTTCATTAATATTCATGTTATTCATCAAGCAATAATGGCTCGAATATCGCTCCAATCGCGACGAAACTTGACGAGCTTGTCAAAAATTAATTAATTTAATTTCCCAACATGAAATTTTCCATTTTCAACAAGGATTCACAAATTTGGCCGACTAGACCAAACTAAAAATGCACTAAGGGTGACGCACCGTCAACTTCACGATAACGTAATGCCCCTTACGTAATAATGACGTTACCGAGAGGATTAAATAATTATCGGTAAATCAGGGGCGTTAAAGTCACCCCTCCAAAAAGAAAGTTTCGTCCTGAAACTTATATCACAAATGAAACAAAAGGGCAGAAGGAGAGACATGATAGAAGAATTCATTAAAAAATAATACTAACAAGGGATGGCTAGGAGAACAGACGAGGATGAGATTCTCTCATTGAGGATTCCAATTCCCAAGTTGCACCTCTAGAACCCTGATTGCGCCAGAGAACCTTAAACATCAGAATTGTCTTATTTCTTGGCACACAGTCTTACGTCTCCAGAATACGGACAGGCTCTTCGACATACATGAGATTAGGCTGCAACTGGGGCACTGAGTTGAGTATATGTCGATCACTACGAATACACTTCCGTAATTGGCTTATGTGAAACACGTCATGAACGTCAGGGAAAGAATCTGGCAATTCTAGTCTATAGGCAGAAACTCCGATGCGCTCTAGAATCTAAAAAGGTCCCACATACCTGGGATCAAGCATGTGGTTCCTTCTAAATCTCTTAACACGAGGCATCGGAGAGACCTTCAGAAACACCATGTCCCTAACTACAAATTCTAGATTAACTCTGCACTGATTTGCATACTTTTCGTATCGCTCCTGAGCCAATATCATCTTTTAACGAATATGTATCACTGAAATGCTAATATCCTCCAGCGCTTCCAGACCGAGAAAAGGCTTCTCACCAACTTCTGCCCAAAATAGGGGAGTTCGACAATGCCTCCCATATAAAGCTTCAAAGGGATCCATCTGCAAACTCTCCTGATAGCTGTTATTGTATGCGAACTCCATCAGTCCGAGGCGTTTATCCTAAGCTCCACCATGGTCCAAAATATAGCATCTAATCATATCCTCCAAGATCTGATTCACTCTCTCCGTCTGACCATTTGTTTGAGGATGATAGGCAGTAGAATACCTAAGGTCAGTACCTAGAGCTCCTTGCAAGCTTTGCCAGAAACGAGACATGAACCTAGAATCTTTATCTGACATGATAATCGTAGCCACACAATGCAACCTGATAACTTCGTCCAGATAAAGCTCAGCTATCTTTTCCATAGAATAATCAATCTTGAAAGGAACAAAGTGGGCACACTTTGTTAGTCTGTCCACGATAACCCACACTACATCATGCACTCAAGGAGATCTCGGCAAATCGGTTATGAAAACTATGGATAAACTCTCCCATTTCCAACTCAGTATGTCTAAAGGCGTTAACTTACCATCCGGCCTTCTATGATAAGCTTTGACACGCTGGCAAGTATAACATTCAGATAAAAATCTTGCGATGTCGTTCTTCATGCCTGACCATCAAACAATTTGCTTCAAATCTCTGTACATTTTCATAGAACGAGGATGAGAAGCAACACTTGAACCATGCGCTTCACTGCATATTATTGCTCAGATGTCCCCAACAACGGGAATATAGTATCTGTCGCTGTACTTTAGGGTACCAATGTCGTCAATTGAAAAGTCAGGTAATTCCCCTTTCTCAGTCCTACTGCGAAGGTGCTGTAAATCAGGATCGACTTTCTGATGTAGCCTAGTGAGAGTAATCCATGAAGGCTCTTCCACCTCTAAGCTACTGGGTGATGCGTTATTCCCTACGGTTATGTCCATGAGAAAAAATCCTCTACAAGGGATTTCACTGAGAGGTTAAAGATATGTGCGGGCTTTCGGCTCAAGCCATCAACTACTACATTATCCTTGTCAGGATGATAAAGGATATCGACTTCATAGTCCGCAATATATTCTAACCACCTACGCTGGCGTAAATTCAACTCCTGAGTGAAGACATACTTCAAACGTTTGTGGTCTGTGTAGATTTTGCATGACACTCCATATAGAAGATGTCTCCACAACTTCAAGGAATAAATGACGACAGCAAATTCCAAGTCGTGAGTAGGATAATTCCTTTCATGGACCTTCAGTTGTATCGATCCATACGCAATCACTTTTCCATCCTGCATCAACATGCAACCGATTCTAACTCGCGAGGCGTCCACATAAACAGCATACTCTACTCCTTCCATCGGCAATGCCTAAACTGGAGCAGAACACAATCTTCTCTTGATCTCTTGAAAAGCTTCCTGATAGTCATCACTCCAAACAAAAGTTGTGCTCTTTTGAGTAAGCTTGGTCAAAGGCACAGAAAGCACGGAGAATCCTTTCACACATCTTCTATAGTAACCTAACAACCCTAAAAAGCTCCTTATCTCTTTAGGCGATGTAGGTCTCTTCCAATCCAAGACTGCGCCTATCATCGCGGAATCTACTGAGATACCATCCTTATAATGTGCCCTAGGAATGACACCTGAGATAACCAGAACTTGCACTTGCTAAACTTCGCATACAGCTTGTGCTCCCTCAGAGTAGCTAAGACCAAGCACAAGTGCATGGCATTCTCTTCTATATTTCTGGAATATACCAGGACATTGTCAATGAATACAATTACGAACTTATCAGGAAAATCCTTGAACACCCTGTTCATCATGTCTATAAAAGCGGACGGTGCATTTGTTAATCCAAACAATATTACCAGAAATTCAAAGTGACCATATTGGGAACAAAAAGCAGTTCGCGGAACGTCTGACTCACGGATTCTTAACTGATGGTAGCCTGAAGGAAGGTCAATCTTCGAGAACACAGAACTACCTCGCAGCTGGTCAAACAAGTCATCGATCTTAGACAACGGATATCTGTTCTTAATGGTCACCTTGTTTAGCTGCCTATAATCTATGCACAACCTCATCGTTCCATCCTTTTTCTTCACAAGGTGGACCGGTGCACCCCAGGGGGAAGAACTAGGTTTAATAAAAAAAATGCAATAACTCATCCAGCTGAGTACGCCGCTCCTCTAACTTACGCGGCACCATGCTGCACGGTGCTTTCGCGATAGGGTGAGTGCCTGGCTCGATATCTATAATGAACTATACCTCTGTATCAGGAAGAAGTCCAGTAAGACTAACAAGAAAGACATCCAGAAACTCACGCACCACTGAAATGTCCTCAACCCGAGGCACAACAGGTGTAGCTTCCAGAACAGAAACGAAGACCAGGAAAGAATCACAACCAGACTCCAGAAATTTACGAGCACGTACCGCAGAAATGATTGGAGATTCCTGACACGGCAAACCATTCACACTCATGGTGTAACGACCCAGGATTTGGCCCATAGCCCCCCATGGCATCGCTACTGTGCTGCATCCCAAGCACCCCAACTGCTCTCCAGCCCACTAGCGGGTTGTTGGTGGCCACACCCTCCCTTTAATGAGCGAACTCGACAGTTAAGTTTGGCCGTACGGGGACTTCCCAGGATGTCACCAATCCCAGTACTACTCTTGCCCAACCACACTTAACTGGAGTTCCTTCACTTCTCATCACCAGTTGAGCTAAATATAACGACACCACCCGTTAAATAACATATAATAGAAGGTCCGGTCGGGGCCCTACACTATATACCACAAAAATACGGGGAGGTTACAGGTTAATACCAAAACACCATCGCACCCTAACCCAGAGTATTCTAACGGAAACTTATTAATTGCAAGAACTCAACCACAGAATGTCCACGACATATATAAATGGCACATTTATATATAACACCAAGAATGTATACAAACACACAAACGCTCGCAAGCCTTAAAACCTTACATGTTTCTCTTTACAAAAGGTGGTTTCATACATCGGCACGGAGGTCGGCCACACATGAAATCCAATTCTTTGCACGGCCTTCAAGGGACTACATGCAGCAACAGCAAGGGATTCTGCCCGCTCATTCCAAGTCAGCTCTAGCAACACCTGCATATGGACGTCTACCCCAAGGGTGATAGACAAAGCAACGATCAGCATTCAGCTTACCAATTATAACGACCCTACCCCTTACCCGGGGCAGTGGTTCCTTCCCTACATACAGTGCAATCACAACATATATATATATATATCACAACAACATCACAAGTGCCTGCCATCGTGCCAGACGCTCCGTGCACTTAGGGCACGATTATGGTGTACCGAAAACTTCCAGGTCCCACCACCGGTTAGAGGTTATTAGCTTGTTGGCAAGGCATAAGCCTCCAAACCCCTGTTGGAGACCTCACGCTCCCATCCCACTCAGAGGCATTCACCTCACGACAACTGTGAGAACTATAGTGTAACAAGCCTGGGAAATCGCCCCGCTGTATTGCTACAAATCGACCGCTCATAATGCTTCTACCACTGAACTTGTTGGGTGGCCCATCCCACTCATAGGTTCTTAACTTGTTGGCCATGGGCATCAGCTGCCAAACCCTTATTGGAGACCTCTCGCGCCCATCCCACTCAGAGATGCCCGCAATCCATCTCTCATAACACAGACACATAGTATCGCTTTCCAATCCATCATCCAACTCGTGCCGAGCATACAACCAAAGGAGCTATGCAAAGCTTCCTTACCATAATTCACAAGCGTCCTCACAATCTCCACAAGTTACTCGTTATATATACGGAGTATTCTCTGGTTCGCAGCATCACCAATCTAGACTACCCATCCAGATGGGCTTCACACAACAAGCCTATTTCGTACTTCACATTTACGGATCTAGATGCAGACTCAACCCACTGGAATCGCTTACGCTTTCCACCTCTTGGTGGAGGATTCCATGAACATGCATAAAGTAGGACTTCACTTATCTAAGAAGGATATCTTTACCCTTGATGATCGCTTCAGAGCCATGATAAACTGGCTGGTTGGAAATCGCCACGATTGCCTTGCCTCCACGACGCTGGCCTCGGATCTCGAGTCGGACTGCTGAAGCTCCACCGGTAGCCAGATCTCTTCTCCTTCTCCTCCTCAAAGCTTTCCTTTCTCTCTAGATTAGAAAGAGATTGATCACAAGCATAATGAGAAATACATCTCATTCCTTGGCCTTATCTTTGCAAGAAGAAGCTTGGACCACACGATCCAAATAAAAGGAAATGAACGGCCACGATTCGCTCTGAAAGGAATCTTTTCAGGGCTGACACGGCCTGTGGCACGCCCGTATCACAGGCCGTGTCCCTTAAGCGGCACACAACCGACTCAAACCTGACCAGGACACGGGCTTAGACATGCTCGTGTCAAGCACCTAACATGCCCGTGTCAACCAGTACACGCCCGTATTGAGGGGCATGTCCCTCAATCGACACAAGACCAACCATCCCAAAAAGGACACGGGTTCCCAACACGCCCGTGTCACCATTGACACGCATGTATCACAATTGGCACGCCCGTATAACCACTAACACGCCCGTATCACTATTTGACACGCCCGTGTCACCCAAAACACGCTTGGGATTAAGTCTTTGTTCCTCATCCGACACAAATTGGCTGCCAACCCGAGCAGGACATGCCTTGGGACATGCCCGTGTCCCAGGCAGTGTCGCCCACACAGCGAAGGACATTCCCCAGGACACGCCCGTATCCCAGGCCATATGCCTCACCTGAGACACACTCGAGGCCCACTCGAGTCCTACTCGAAACCCACTCGAGTACAAAGAGCTGGACATGCCCTTGGACACGCCCGTATCCCAGGCCGTGTACCCAAGCCGGAACTCCAAATCGGAATTTGGGGTGTTAGAACCCTCCCCTCCTTATAGAACTTTCATCCTGAAATTTAGCTCAAACACATACACCAACACAACCATTCCTTTATTGCAAATATACACAAACCGATCCGGGTTTAGAGCTCAGAAGCTGCAGCTTTTATCACCCCACGGCATCGCACAAACAAAGTCTTTTACAAATAAACATATAAAAAGTACAGTAATACGTCACGCCAACTGGAAAATACACTCTTTCCCTTATTTTCGCTCGTCTGTATCCTTCATAATCCTCTTTACGGCCTCCTATAACTGCAAATTATACACGCTAGGCTGTTGCACCTCATGATTTGAGCTTTGCGGCTCCTGTAATTTGAGAGTGTACATTCTAGGTTGCGCCCGGGATGCAGACGATTCTGCCACTGCCTTGCCCTTTTCCTTATAGGACGCACCGGTCTTTTCTCATCCTTTGAAGGGCCAATCTAACAATTGCGGGCGATATGTCCCAGCCTCCCACACCTAAAACATGTACGCGTCTCCACACGTCCTTGCCCATACGTTGCTCCTGAAGCAACATCTGACGAAGTTTGTTCAGTAGGCCTGAACCTATTCTTGTCCCATTTCCTAAACTCTGATTATTTCGATTTCGGAACTTTAAACTCTGGCTTTTCCACTGCCAAGTTCTTTTTGTCCTGCACCCGTTTCAAATCCTTCTCCAGTGCAAACGATGTATCCACCAACGCTTGGAAGCCTTGGTTCACCGAACTCGGGTGCGCCAACATCAACTAATCACGAAGACCCTCATAAAACCTATTCGTCTTCCGCGCTTCTCCCCAAAATTAGACACCGTATAGTGCCCCAGCCTGGTAAACTCATGCAGGTAATCATCCACAGTATGCTCATCTTGCACCGAACCTTGGAACTCATTCTCCATTGCAATTCACCACGATACTGGCAAGTACTTTGCCCAAAATAATCTGGAGAATTCCTCCATCGATATCGCCCCTAGGTCTCTGCCTGCCAACTGGTGCAATTCAACATCATCCCACCAAAGCCATGCCTCTCCTTCTAGCAGGAAAGTGGCTAAAGTGACTTCCTGCCCCTCATCAATCCTGATCATTGTCAGGATCCTCTTCACTCTCGGGAGCCAATCCTCCGCCTGCATTTGGGAATTCGCCCCAACAAACGTAGGCGGATGAAACTTCATAAACCGCGTCAGTTGCTCTTCAGCCGCTTGCTCGTCAATCCGAGATTCAAAACGCTCTTGTCTCGCACCAACCTGTCCTGGCTCCATTGTAGGCCTTGCCTTTCCAATAAGCTGTGCTTGAAACATGGCAAATAGCGTCTAATATACATGCTCACATTCCTAGTGGACATTCTTGAGTTCATTAGTGTTAAAACGGTTCACACTTACACGTGCTCGCCACCCCACAAAAGAATTCGACCACGAATTCGAAAGAGGAAAACAGAAACAAGCTGATACCAAAATGTAACGATTCCACCCGTTAAATAACATATAATAGAAGGTCCGGCCGGGGGGCCACACTATATGCCACAAACAGACGGGGAGGTCACAGGTTAATACCAAAACACCAACGCACTTTAACCCAGAGCATTCTAGCGAAAGCTTATTATTTGCAAGAACTCAACCAAAGAATATCCACGACATATATAAATGACACATTTTATATAACACCAAGAATATATACAAACACACAAATGCTCACGGCCTTAAGGCCTTACATGTTTCTCTTTACAAAAGGTGGTTTCATACATCAGCATTGTAACACCTCTACCCGTCAAGAAGAATATAATAGAGGGTCCGGCCGGGGCCCCACACCATATTCCACAAACAGGCGGAGACGCTACTAAATAATATCATAACCAACGCATCCTAACACAGAGCATTCTAGCGGAAGCTTCACGGTTGAATTAATGAACTCAAGATAAACAACATTGTCCACTAACATAGGAATGTAAGTATACATCAAAAGAGCCTGGCCTTAAGGCCTTACAACAGTTTCTCTTAACAAGAGTGTGGTTTACATACATCGGCACGCAGGCCGGCCACACATGAAGAAAAGAAACAAAACAATGCCTTCGAGGGCAGCAATGCAGCTTTGGGCTTCAGCCCGCTAAGTCCCGCTCGGACCAGCTCCTCCAGCACCTGTAAGAACCAATCCACCAAACGGTGGCAAAACAGGGCAACGGTCAGCATTCAGCTGACCAATTATAACGACCCTGCCCCTGGCACGGGGCAGCGGAATTCCATCCCTGCAAAGCATTCATCCAACATGATATATATAGCCATTCAAGCAAGACGTGCACGCCCGCACAGTCACATATCACAAACGTCGGCTCGACGGCCCGACGCTCCGTGCACTCAGGGCACATTCACACCGTTCAGAGGTCCCAGACATAACGGCGCACTATGAGCATTCTAGTCTGATCGGCTCACCGGCCGTCGACTCTCGCTATGTGATCCTAACAGGGTCTTAAGCACCCAAGGTTAGACAACCATAACGCGGGTACAGATCCACCTTTCCCGTTGCTCACATCGTCAGACTCACGCCTGGACTGATGCGGGTACAGTTTCACCTTGCCCGTTCCACCATTTCCTAGTTGCAGCCTCACGGCTCAACCTTCCACAAAGTAGCACTCACGGCTACAAGAGAGTCCACCTCTCAACACTTCCTGGACTTCCTCCAGTACTTTCCATCATGCATACAAGCAATGATCACGGAGTCTTCTCCGATATGCAACCAAGCATCACCAATCCAGACCATGTCCAGATGGGCTTCACACAGCATGCCTAGATCCGTACTCCAATTCCGGACTCTAACAAGGGGGACTTCACATATCTACCCCAAGGGACGCCACAACCCACCGCACACTCGCGGGGAAGGGTTTTCCCTATGCAATGCAGGAATTAAGGACTTCACATGTCCAAGCAGGAAATCGTTACCCTAGGAGTTCGCTTCGGAGCCATGAAGAGAAATTTGAGACGGATGAAAGCCTTCGCAGCAGCGTTGCCTTCGCAAATCCGATCTCGGCTCGCGATTTGGACCACCGTAGCACCACCGGCAGCCGGACTCCACTTCCTCTTCTTCCTCCTTGCTCTCACCTCTCTCTTACTTTAGAAAGAGAAGATGAAAAGAAGAATGAGCTTCTCCCCCCCCTTTTCCCGGCCTTATCAGCCCAGGAATGAACTCCAGCCATAGGATTTTATTTAAAGAAAATGAAGGGCCACGATCTACTGAAAATTCCCCTGAAATTTTGGCCGACACGGCCTGTGACACGCCCGTGTCACAGGCCGTGTACCCTTAAGCGGCACACGCGGCAGTCGCACCGACTGAAATATTCGAGAACACGGGCATCGACACGCCCGTGTCGAACCTGACACGCCCGTGTCAGTCATGAGACACGCCCGTGTCTCCTGTTACACGGTACTCACCGATTTCCAAAACCAGTACACGGGTCGGAACACGGCAGCTGACACGCCCGTGTCCAGCCTCACACGCCCGTGTTCCCGGCCGTGTTCAAGGCCGTGTCCGGCTCTGACTTGAATAGGTCAATTTCGAAAATTAATTCGAACACGCCCTGGGACACGCCCGTGTCGAAGGCCGTGTCCCAGGCTCGACGATCGTCGACTCTCAAACGTCGACCAGCCTGAACACGCCCTGGGACACGCCCGTGTCCCAGGCCGTGTACACCCGACACGCCCTGGGACACGCCCGTGTCCCAGGCCGTGTCTAACAGCCTCCAACCCAAAATTGTGTACAACCATATTTTGAGATTTTTGGGGTGTGACAAGCATGCAAGCCGGCAACACATGAAATCCTATTCTTCGCACAGCCTTCAAGGGCCTACAAGCAGCAACAACAAGGGCTTCATCCCGCTCATTCCAAGTCAGCTCCAGCAACACCTGCATATGGACGTCCACCCCATGGGTGAAAAACAAAGCAACGGTCAACATTCAGCTGACCATTTATAACGAACTTACCCCTTACCTGGGCCTATTGTTCCTTCCCTGCATGCAGTGCAATCACAACATATATATATCACACAACAACATCACAAACACCGGCCTTCGTGTTAGACGCTCCGTGCACTCAGGGCACGATTACGGTGTACCGAAAAATTCCAGGTCCCACCACCGGTTAGAGGTTATTAGCTTGTTTGCCGGGTATAAGCCTCCAAACCCCTGTTAGAGACCTCACGCTCCCATCCCACTCAGAGGCGTTCACGTCACGACAACTGTGAGGGCTATAGTGTAATAAGCCCGGGAAACCGCCCCTCTGTGTTGCTACAAATCGACCGCTCACAACGCTCCTACCACTGAACTTGTTGGGTGGCCCATCCCACTCAGAGGTTCTTAAATTTTTGGCCATAGGCATCAGCCGCCAAACCCTTATTGGATACCTCTCACGCCCATCCCAATCAGAGGTGCCCGCAACCTATCTCTCATTATACAGGCATATAGTGCCGTTTTCCAATCCATCATCCAGCTCATGCCGAGCATACAACCAAAGGAGATATACAAAGCTTCCTTACCACAATTCACAAGCGTTCTCACAATCTCCGCAAGTTACTCGTTATATACACGGAGTCTTCTCCATTTCGCAACATCACCAATCTAGATTACCCATCCAGATGGGCTTCACACAGCATGCCTATTCCGTACTACTCATTTCCGGATCTAGATGAAGACTCAACCTGCTAGAATCTCTAATGCTTTCCACCACTTGGTGGATGATTCTATGCATATACATAAAGTAGGACTTCACTTGTCCAAAAAGCAGATCGTTACCCTTTACGATCTCTTCGGAGTCATGATAAACTGGCCGGTTGGAAAATGCCATGACGGCCTTTCCTCCACGACGCTGGCCTCAGATCTCGAGTTGGACCGCTAAAGCTCCACCGGCAGCTGGATCTCTTCTCCTTCTCCTCCTCCAAGCTCTCCCTTCTCTCTAGCTTAGAAAGAGATTGATCACAAGCATAATGAGAAATACATCTCATTCCTTGGCCTTATCTCTGCAGGAAGAAACTTGGACCATAGGATCCAAATAGAAGGAAATGAACGGCCATGATTCGCTCTGAAAGGCATCTTTTCAGGGCTGACACGGCTTGTGACACTCCCATGTCACTACCATGTCACAGGCTGTATCCCTTAAGCGGCATACAATTAACTCAAATAAGACCAGGACACGGGCTTAGAAACGCCCGTATCAAGCACTTAACACACCCGTATCAACCAGTAGACGCCCGTATTGAGGGGCGTGTCCCTCAATTGACACAGGACCAACCATCGCGAAAGGAACACTTATTCCTAACACGCCCGTGTCACAATTGACACGCCCGTGTCACCCAGAACACGCATGGGATTCAGGCCGTGTTCCTCAACCGACACAGCTCGGCTACTAACCCGAGCAGGAAGTGCCCTGGGACACACCCGTGTCCCAGGCCCTGTCGCCCACACAGTGAAGGACACGCCCTACGACATGCCCGTGTCCCAAGCTGTGTTCCTGACCCAAGACACACACAAGGCCCACTCGAGTCCTACTCGCGACCCACTCGAGTACATAGAGCTAGACACGACCGTGTTTGAGGCCGTGTCACCCAGCCTGAACTCCAAATCGGAATTTGGGGTGTTACACATGGGATGGCCTTTGTCGTCTTTGAAATCCAAGCGCTTGTGCTTGCACTGAATGACAGCATCATAGCTGGATAGCCAGTCCATGCCCAAAATCACGTCGAAGACTTCCAAGTCTAACACCTTCAGATCCGCAAAGGCTAGAAAACCACCTAAAAAGATAGGGAATTTTTGGATACCCTGACTTGACATCACCATCTCTCATGAAGGAAATTAGACGTTCAGGGAAGTGTCTAACTGGTTGAGAACCCAGTGATGTCGATCTACAAAATTCCTTGACACAAAGGAGTGAGTAGCACCCTAATCAAACAAAACGCGTGCCCACTTATTCTTCATCTTAAACTCACTTAAACACATTGCGCTCAAAACTACAATGCAGAAACTATAAATCTACCATAAGAGATTACTAGTTCAGTCGAAGACTAACCTGAGATCACTTGATTCGAAGATTGGGCTTCCACCTTGGTCAGCACATTCAACTTTCCTTTTCCCTTGTCCACGAGAGGCGGGGTGGCGGTAGAGTCTGCAACGGAACTACATGCAGCGAAGGCTGGCTCTGCGGGCAATTAGCCTTCATGTGCCCTTTCTGGTCGCAGAGAAAATAAGCTCCAGCCTTCTTACTACAACGGGCCATATCGTGCCCACTCCTCTGGCAATAAGTACAGATAAGGCCTCCCTTTGGTGTATCCTTGATCGCGCGTACCTGAGACAGCTTCTACGCATCCAGTAACATAAAGCACTTTTCAAAAGGGTGTTGATGAGTTGTAAATATACCTATATTTTCGTATTTTATTTAAGTCAATTTTGTTTATTTTTGTCTTTTTTATTAGTTTTATTCAATAAATTGCTTTTTTTGTAAATATTATTTCTAATTTAGCTTTATTTTTATTCCAGAAAAATTCCAGAAAAAGTCAAAAAGTTGACTGACACGCCCGTGTCACATGACCGACACGCCCGTGTCACGCCCTCGACGATTGCCGACCACAGGTTACCAGCTCGACGATCGGCGATCATCAAACCAAGCTCGACACGCCCCCAGACACGCCCGTGTCAAAGTGTGACACGGGCGTGACTTCGCCACCTGGCCCGACGTGACGCGCGCGACTTTGCGGCCGAACCGCGCCCAAATCGACCTCCCCGACACGCCCCAGTCACGCCCGTGACTTACACATGTCACGCCCGTGACATAGGGCGTGACCGCAACGTTTTCAGCCGAAGTCAACTTTCCAGTCAAATCACACAATCAACTCATGTACAGTAGTGACACGCCCCCCTGTCACGCCCTAGTCACGGGCGTGACCAACCCGAAATTTTGCCTATAAAAGGCCAGCTGCTGTATGAGATTTCTGTCCACTTTTTGGTCCAAATTGCTTAGGGGAGGTGCTGCCCATTTGGATTCCATGCTTATGTAAGGAGAATTTCTCCCCCCCCCATCTCTCTTAGTTTGTATTAGGTTGTTTGTTTGTTTTAGCTTTCCATGTAATAGCTTTTTATTAAATGAAATGTTAGTTTTTTCTCTTCATATGGTTTGGAATTATATTAAGCGCCCTTCTCTTTGCAATTTTTCGTTCCACTTTTTTTGTTCTTTTTATGTTTTATCTTTTAAAGCTTTCATAATCTCGCTTAGTTTAGGATTTTATCGGCATTTCTAGCCGTTGTAATGTCCGTTTTATTTTCATAATCCGCACTTGTTTAGGTTTAGCTTTTCCTTTTTTTTCCTTATTTTCATTCTTAAGGGTTTATAAAAACACCTAAAAAGTGTGATTTTCATTTTCCTTAACTTAGGGTTTTTAGATTGTAAAACTTTTTCGTCTTTTTTTTAGTTTTATTTTCACTTTTTAGGAGTTTTTATAAAAATATAAGAATGAAAATATAGTCGTTATAATTTTTCGCTCACTTCATTTTAGCTTTTTATTTGTAAAACTTTTAGTCCCTTTAATTTTTATTTCATCTTTTTATGCATTTCTACCGCATTCTAGCGGTAGAAATACAGTTGTTTTAATTTTTCGAGTACTTTCATTTTGCGTTTATTTGCAAAACATTTTCGCTCGGTTAATTTTATTTTCACTTTTTATGCATTTCTACCGCATTCTAGCGGTAGAAATGCAGTCGTTTTAATTTTTCAGCAACTTTGTTTTTCTTATTTTTGCAAGTGTGCGTGCGTGTATGAGTTAGGTTTTATTGCTTTATTTCAATTTCTGTAGAGTGCACGTGTGCGTATGCATTTATTTCCGCTTACTCGTTAAGAGTTAAATGGTGCTCTGCTCTCATTTCCCGCCCACTCGTTTGAGTGGGACTTGTTTTTTTATTGCTTTTATTTTCTCCTACTCACTTGAGTAGGAAACTTAGAGTGCGTGTGTGTGTGTTTTCATTTATATAGAGTGTGTGTGTGTGTTTTACTTTAAAGTAGAGTGTGTGCGTGTATGAGATAAATTTACCCCCGCCCACTCATTTGAGCCGGGACTCGCAATTTTATCTCTTTCTCAATTATGTAGAGTGCGTGCGTGTAGGAGATAATTTTTACGCTTTATTTATCGCTTTCTTCAATTAAGAAGAGTGTGTGCGTGTGTGCATTTATTTTCGCCTACTCGTTAAGAGTTCAATGGCATGCTTTTATTTCCCGCCTACTCATTTGAGTAGGGCTAGCTTTATTTAATTTTCTTTATAGTTTTGAAGTGTGCGTGAGTGCCTGCATCAATTAGCCTTCAATTTATCTAATTGTCCTATTTTTTGTGTTTTCTCTTATAATTGTTCAGTGCTTAATTTAACACTCACGCTTCACCTAGAAACATAAAGCCGTCCCCATACCGATGAGTGACTAATCTCTTTTAGCCTTCGGCATCGAAGAGCATTGGGACATATAAAATGATTTGAAATAATTAAAAAACTTTATTTCTATTTTAATTTAAGGACTTAAGGTTTGCCCCGAGTTAACGACGCATAGGACCACATAATCGATGTGTGGGCTCTATTTCCGTTATCCATATGCGAAGCCGAGAGGATGCACGTATGGACCGATCCCCCTTGGGTAAAGAGAACTGCATACGCCCCCTCGAAAGAGGAGAAGCGTAGTTTTGTCGGATTGGGTTCCCCACCCCATAGCAGGGTTCTTAGCGTAAAGCGGGCATTAAGAGGAATCCTTCGTCGGTCTAACGATCGGTCGAATAGTCTTAATGTTTAGGTGAGCAATATTCCTAGAGATAAGTGCGCTCATATTTTTTGAACCCCCACGGCCAAGTGCCTTTTATTAATTTAAAAACGAAGTTTAATAATTGTTGAGAATTATTTTAGTCTTAATCCGATTCGATGCCGAGCGTTAACCCGTCATCGAACTAACTTAGCAAAATTCAGCTCTCTTTCTTTCCATTTTAATTAAACTAAAAAATCCCACCTTACTGATAGTAAGATAATAGTGTTCCTGAAAGAGTAGATATAATCAACGCGTCCCCGAGAATAATACGACCTCGGTATTTTACCGAATACTGATGACTAATTTTAGTCATCGTTTTTGGGGTAATTTAGTAGCCTAAATACCTAAGTTTTTTTATAATTTATGCTTGTCATTTCATGTTTTAATGTCTTTTTTATAAAATCCTAGTTTTATTATAGCTATTTTGTGTTTTGATATAAAATCAATATAATCTTTATATATGTCACTATATATTGTGTTATGTTTCTTAATTTTAGTTAATGTTTTGTTGTCTTAGTTTAATGTTTTAATATTAGTTAATTTCTTGCTATTAAAATCTTTATATATGTATTATGTTTCTTATTATGTCACTATATATTGTGTTATCCTTTTTGTGTTTTAACTTTGTTTATAATATAACTAACCTATGTTTGTTTTATTGTAGGTGCAGCCCAAACTCAAGACCACTTGGAGCAGCCCATACAAGCCTACCCGAGCCCTCCAACTTGTCCAAGCACACATGGAGCAGCCCACCATCAAGCCCGAGCTCAAGTGCAGCCCCCTACCCGAGCCTACATGCAATTGGAGCAGCCCAATCCTCAACCCGAGCCCATGCAGCCCACCATCCAGCCCGGCCACATGTGGAGCAGCCCACAAACTTGAACCCGAGCCAAACATGCCATACATTCATGCATGGCCGGCCACTTTTGTTTTCTCTCATGCATGCATCATTCTCCACCTCATATATTCCCTCTCTCCTCATTATTGCATGCATGAATTATTCCTCTTCATGCATTGGCCGACCACATTCATCTCTCTCTCCCCTTTTTAGTATTTTCTTCTCCACTTTATTTCCCATCCATTCCCCCTTGATTACTTATTTTATTTCTTTTTATTTTCCAAAATACAATGCATGCATGTAGCCCCCTCTCTCTTCTTCCATTTATTATCATACATTGCATCCATGCCTCCTCTCTCCCCTCATTTAAAACCATGCATGAACCCTCTCTCCCTCCATGTGGTCGGCCACCCCTTGGCTTCCCCCTCTTCATTCCCATCTAGAATCTTCCCTCCTCTCCTATATAAAGGACCCCTTCCCCTCTTGTTCAAAAGGTTGTTTTTGTGTTAAGTAGTTTATGTCAAGTAGTTTTAGTCTTAAATAATTTTGGCAAGTAGAGAGTAGAGTTCTAGTTCTTTTCTTCTTCCTTCATTGTTATAATAGTCTTTTTTTAGTGCAATATTATCTTGTCTTTTTAGTATTATTATTTTGTACCCTTTTTTCTATTAATGCAAATGAAATTTCTTTTTCTTATTGTTGTTATTTATCTTTCAATCATGCGTAGCTAAATAGTTTTTGTGCCCGATCACGAGGATCTTTGCAATAGAATAATATCTTTCATTTTATGTTTGCATTTTGTATTTTTCTATTTTGATCCTTCCTTGAATTATTTTGTGTCGACTCCGTATTTCGGTATACGGTAGTAGGCATTTGATCTCATTTCATAGGAGTCGAGAGACTCATTGATTTGAAAGATCACTCAAGGAAGGAAGGAGTTCAACGTACCCCTAGAGATATGATGACGTAAATCCTCCGGATTGGAGTCAAATCCAATAGTGCGGGTCACCTCGATAATGCGACTTTAGGCATTTTTGACTTGAAAGAGATTTCAGTCGAAACTTCTATAAGTTAGGGGATTTAATGCTCTAGCGAGATTACTTCCTAATATCGGATCCGTCACGGTCTTAATAGAATTACAAATGCTAAACTAATTTATTCCGTTATTTTATTTCAAAGTGAATCGTCGATCGAGCACTTTTCTCGTAATAGTTTATTTTCTCTTTTTAACTTAGTTTATTTTCATTTTCAAAACTCATTAATCGTTCTGTAGAATAATCGATTCGTTGTGAGTAATAGTACTTTCCTGCCCTGAGTCTTTATACGACCTTGATATTTTTCGTATCCTATGCTATATTTCGATAGGTACACTTGCCTTAATCGAGTATAGATTGGAGAATACGATTTTCTCTATCATGTTTTTGGCGCCGTTGCCGGGGATTTTTTTGGCAATATTAAGAAAGCTTTGAGTTTATTACTTCTACTAAAATTTAAAAATTCAAAAAAATATTATTTTTATTATTATTATTAGTATTATCCACCCACCTCATCTTATTTCTACCCAACCTAAAATCTCTCGAAAAGGGTAAGGGGCTTTATGTGCCACCATTTTACCTAGTACCTTGTGAACCCTTCACCGGGTAGCCCTTGGGAAGTTCGGGAGCCAATCCACTAAAAAAAAATCTATTTTTCAAAAAATATATATATCTAGAAAAAACAAATCAAAAAAATTAGTTTTCTTTTTCTTTTTGGTAGCAGTTTATTTTTTTTTATGGAATCGTCGTATTTTTGCGCTTCTTGCGGGTAGCCCGACCACTTCTATTTTGAATGTCTTTCGGGAACCCCTCCCTCTTTTGATTTTAATTTTTCTGGGGAAGGTCAAAATGGCCAATTTGACCCTTACTCCAAATTTTATCCAACTTGGGAGGCGGGGAACCCGCATTATTTTTCTTATGATTTTGCCCCGCAAAGCGTCGTGCCTCCCAATTTTAATTTTAATTCTATTGATAATGGGTATCTTGAATTGCAAACTTCTATTGATAATATTAGTTCGCATTTCAAAACCATTATGGATTATCTTTCTCGAGAGGCTGCATCTTTTTCTTCGTCTTCTTCTCCGTCTCCTCCTATTTCTTCATGTAATGAGTCACCGGATATCCCGGCTTGTCTTTTTCCTCTCGAGGAGGATAACTATTCGGATATCCCGGATTGTTTCCTTCCTCCTTTGGAAGACACCTCTATGGATATTCCGGTGTGCTTCTTACCCGTTGAGGATGACGAGTCGTCTCTTATTTCTCCATCTGAAGACGTTGGTGATTCCATTACGCTTTCAAATTCAACTGTTCCTAATTTTTCTCTTTTTAGCGAATCTTCTTTTTCTTCTCCTTTTATTTTAGATAACTCTCCTTTAGTTCTTTCTTCCCCTTCCTCTCCCAAAATTTCACAAGACTCTTCTTCTTCTTGTGAAATTTCCGATGATGTAATTTCTTCTTCTACTCTTTTTATTCCTCTTTCTATTTCTTCTTCTTTTTATTCTTCCTCTTTTGACGATCCATTATTTCCCCTCTTACATACGGCGGAGTTCTTCTATAACTCCGTCCGTTCATTCTTGGGAGTCATTCCCTTGAAGATCCCACCGCATGTCGGTGCAATTCTTCAATTCTTCTTTTTTCTAGTTTACTCTCCTAAGCGCATACTTAGGGAGTTACCTCTTCACTTTAGTTTTTATTTTCCCTTTAGCTAACAAATAACGTCGGGCTCAGCCGACGTTAAACAGAGAGCGCTCTTGGGAGGCACCCATTGCTTATCCTTTTTGTTTTTTTTGTTTTTGTTTGTTTTGTTTTGCAGGAATAAAACCCCCGGCGGTTCGTTTGGCACCATCATTTCCTCTCTTCCTTAGGCCTGAGCCGGTGTCCAGCTCAAGCATGGGGGAGCGACATCTGCATTCGGCCTTACGAATCCGGGGAAGTCGTTTTCTTTTTAGTTATTTACTTTATTGCATTCCCCCCTTTCTTTTTTTTTCTTCCATGTTTTTATTTTTCATTGAGGACAATGCAAAATTTAAGCATGGGGGAGGGTTTAGTTAGTTTCTTTCTTCCTTTTTTCTCTCAAAAATATATAAAAAAAATCATTTGCTTTCTTAAAATCAAAATTTCAAAAAAATTAGTATAGTTTTATTAAGTTTTTTATTTAGTAATGTTTTTTAGCCTTATCAAAAAAACAAATAAATTAGAAAAATCAAAAATTCCAAAAAAGATAATATGTCAAAACCCCAAAAAAATGAAAAATGTCAAAAAATCAAAAATATATAATAAACCTCATGCTTAGATTTTTGTTATTTTCAGAAATTTAGTTTGAGTTAGTTTATAAGCATTTTTTATTTGCTAATCTTTATTTCATCATATTTAGTTAAATTTAACTTTTAGTGATTTTTTTTTGAGAATCATCTTATGGTTTAATTTGCTTAGAGTAATTTATTTAGCACTTTTTCTCTTTTATTTTAAATAGTTTCAATTTTATAGTAATTTGGCTAAACAATTTTGGATTTTAATTATTCTTACTTCATGCTTTTAGATTCTTAAGAAATCTCAATCTACTAGTAGTTGCTCTCTAGTGTTTTAGTTTATTTTCTAAAATTTTGTTTAAACCCATCATTTTTTTTTATTTGTTAGATCATATGTCATGGGAATAAAGAGATGTTAGTTCCTTATTCTCTAGTACACATATGCAACCCAAAAATGAAGAAAGGAATAAAAATTTCATATATGTCGGGGGAAGTGATATGATGTTAGTCTATCATTTTCTGGTATTACATATATATTATTCAAAAAAAAACAAAATTGTGTGGGGTGTGAAAAGAAAAAAAATATGATGATCACCTCCAATCAAAGACCTCTTCATGTTAATTTCCTCCCCAAACCCCTTAGCCAATATCATTATCTTAGTTTTTAAATTAAAATATGTGGAGAGCATAAGTAGTAGGTTGTCTTCTTCCTTAAGTTTCTTTCAAGTTATGGTTTTTATAATCCCAATCTAACTTTGTTTGCATTTTACTCAATTTTGAATGCTAGTTAATTTAATAGAGAATTTTTGGCTAAATTCTTCTCTCTTTTCACTTTAATTTCATAATTTAGGACTTGACACTTAAATCCCTAAACTTTATTTTTGGCTAGATGTTGGTGTTAATAAATTTTTATTTTAATTGAAAATTTTATAATGTCTTATAAATATTTCTCTTCCTTTTGCTCTGGAATAGCAAAAGCCTAAGCATGGGGGAGTTTGATGACTAGTTTTAGTCATCGTTTTTGGGGTAATTTAGTAGCCTAAATACCTAAGTTTATTTATAATTTATGCTTGTCATTTCATGTTTTAATGTCTTTTTTATAAAATCCTAGTTTTATTATAGCTATTTTGTGTTTTGATATAAAATCAATATAATCTTTATATATGTCACTATATATTGTGTTATGTTTCTTAATTTTAGTTAATGTTTTGTTGTCTTAGTTTAATGTTTTAATAATAGTTAATTTCTTGATATTAAAATCTTTATATATGTATTATGTTTCTTATTATGTCACTATATATTATGTTATCCTTTTTGTGTTTTAACTTTGTTTATAATATAACTAACCTATGTTTGTTTTATTGTAGGTGCAGCCCAAACTCAAGACCACTTGGAGCAGCCCATGCAAGCCTACCCGAGCCCTCCAACTTATCCAAGCACACATGGAGCAGCCCACCATCCAGCCCGAGCTCAAGTGCAGCCCCCTACCCGAGCCTACATGCAATTGGCGCAGCCCAAGCCTCAACCCGAGCCCATGCAGCCCACCATCCAGCCCGGCCACATGTGGAGCAGCCCACAAACCTAAACCGGAGCCCAACATGCCATACATTCATGCATGGCCGGCCACTTTTGTTTTCTCTCATGCATGCATCTTTCTCCACCTCATATATTCCCTCTCTCCTCATTATTGCATGCATGAATTATTCCTCTTCATGCATTGGCCGGCCACATTCTTCTCTCTCTCCCCTTTTTTATTATTTTCTTCTCCACTTTATTTCCCATCCATTCCCCCTTGATTACTTATTTTATTTCTTTTTATTTTCCAAAATACAATGCATGCATATAGCCCCCTCTCTCTTCTTCCATTTATTATCATACATTGCATCCATGCCTCCTCTCTCCCCTCATTTAAAGCCATGCATGAACCCTCTCTCTCTCCATGTGGCCGGCCACCCCTTGGCTTCCCCCTCTTCATTCCCATCTAGAATCTTCCCTCCTCTCCTATATAAAGGACCCCTTCCCCTCTTGTTCAAAAGGTAGTTTTTGTGTTAAGTAGTTTATGTCAAGTAGTTTTAGGCTTAAATAATTTTGGCAAGTAGAGAGTAGAGTTCTAGTTCTTTTCTTCTTCCTTCATTGTTGTAATAGTCTTTTTTTAGTGCAATATTATCTTGCCTTTTTAGTATTATTATTTTGTACCCCTTTTTCTATTAATGCAAATGAAATTTCTTTTTCTTATTGTTGTTATTTCTCTTTCAATCATGCGTAGCTAAATAGTTTTTGTGCCCGATCACGTGGATCTTTGCAATAGAATAATATCTTTCATTTTATGTTTGCATTTTGTATTTTTCTATTTTGATCCTTCCTTGAATTATTTTGTGTCGACTCCGTATTCCGGTATACGGTAGTAGGCATTTGATCTCATTTCATAGGAGTCGAGAGACTCATTGATTTGAAAGATCACTCAAGGAAGGAAGGAGTTGAACACACCCCTAGAGATAGGATGACGTAAATCCTCCGGATTGGAGTCAAATCCAATAGTGCGGGTCACCTCGATAATGCGACTTTAGGCCTTTTTGACTTGAAAGAGATTTCAGTCGAAACGTCTATAAGTTAGGGGATTTAATGCTCTAGCGAGATTACTTCCTAATATCGGATCCGTCACGGTCTTAATAGAATTACAAATGCTAAACTAATTTATTCCGTTATTTTATTTCAAAGTGAATCGTCGATCGAGCACTTTTCTCGTAATAGTTTATTTTCTCTTTTTAACTTAGTTTATTTTCATTTTCAAAACTCATTAATCGTTCAGTAGAATAATCGATTCGTTGTGAGTAATAGTACTTGCCTGCCCCGAGTTTTTATACGACCTTGATATTTTTCTTATCTTATGCTATATTTTGATAGGTACACTTGCCTTAATCGAGTATAGATTGGAGAATACGATTTTCTCTATCAAATACTGAGTACTACTTGCGATAGGTGCACTTGCCTCCTCTCGTTAGAAAACTCGATCATCTAACTCGGCCCGCGGAATCTGACCATTTCGAACCAACCACAGTCGGTCTCTGTTCCGCGACCATCAAGTTTTTGGCGTCGTTGTCGGGGATGCGATTGTTATATTGAATCCGGGACTCTATTAATTTTACTTTATTTTCAAATAAAAAATTTTATACAAAAAAATCCTTCCCCCTTTCGTTGTTTTTTTAGGGTGTATGACCCGTGGACAACCTTCGAGTTCTGAAAATCTTGAATTTGACCCCGAGATTGACCGCTCTCTTGCGCTTATCCGATCTCTCCGTCGAATTCCCTTTTTAGACCCCGCAGAATCTATCGGAGAACCCTCTTTCTCTTCTATGGCCGACCCAAATAATGCCCAAGCGGCCGAGCATACGATGTCTTACTACGCTCGACCCAACTTGGATGATACGGGGTCGAGTATTGTTCGGCCTACTGTGGCGAACAATAATTTTGAAATTAAGTCAAGTGTTATACAAATGATCCAAAATGTCGTGCAGTTCGACGGACAGCTGGATGAGGACCCGAATAATCACTTGTCTAATTTTTTGGAAATTTGCGATACTTTTAAGATTAATGGCGTCATTGATGACGCCATTCGTTTGCACCTTTTTCCCTTCTCCCTTAAGTCCAAAGCCAAGGAGTGGCTGGTCTCCCTCCCGCGGGGATCCATCACGACCTGGGCGGAGTTGGCGGAAAAATTCCTTACTAAATATTTTTCGCCCGCAAAAACTGCAAGATTACGGGCGGACATTTCCTCTTTTACGCAAATCGACTCCGAGTCTCTTTATGAGACTTGGGAGCGTTTTAGGGAATTTCTCTACCGGTGCCCGCACCACGCGCTGCCAACGTGGTTGCAGGTACAAATTTTTTATAATGGACTGAACAGTCAGATGCGTAAAATGATTGACGCGGCTGCCGGGGGCACTCTGAATAATAAGACCCCCGAGGCCGCCCAGGCCCTTTTCGAAGAGATGGCTATGAATTCCTATCAATGGAATGTCCCGCGGGCGCGCCATAAGCAGGCGGGCCTTTATGAAGTGGATGCCACTGCTCAGCTAGCCCTTCAAGTAGAAAGGCTAACTAAGCAGGTGGCAGAGATGTCTGTTGCCTCCTCCACTCCGCCTTCTTTTCTTCCCCCCTCTAACGTCTGTGTAGTCGACGAGTTCATGGACTACATGGGAAATCCGGTGCGTCCCTCCTTTCAAAACAACCCTTATAGTAGCCACTATAATCTGGGTTGGAGGAACCACCCGAATTTCTCATGGAGCAACCCGAACAACGCGCAGTGCCCCCCTCCCCCTCCTTTTGCGCCCTCATTTCCTCCTCCCCCTCCTATGAAGCCATCCCCGGTGGAGGAAAATTTTAATCGTTATGTTGCGTCCAATGAGTCCAATATCCGAAACATCACCGGATCGCTAAAAAATTTAGAAATCCAGGTTGGACAGCTGGCGCGACTTATGTCGGAACGCGCTCTGGGGGCACTGCCAGGGAACACGGAGCCCAATCCAAGGGAAACTGCCAATGCTATAACCCTCCATAGCGGTAAGGAGGTGGTCGATCCAAAACGGATCGATCTTCAGGTACATATTTCACCTCCGACCCATCTTCCCTCTTCTTCAATTACGCAACCCTTACCGATTTTTAACGATAAAACTATTTTAAACAAGGCGTTGCCCTACCCGCATAAGTTAGATAACGAGCGAGTGAATGCGCAATATGAAAAAATTTATTTTATTAATTAAATAAATTCATATTAATGTTCCTTTTTGCGAGGCTATCTCGTAAATGCCTAAATATGCGAAATTTTTAAAAGAACTACTTTCTAATAAACGCAAACTCGAGGATATTTCGCATATATCTCTCAACGCTGTCTGCTCGGCGGCTCTTACTAGTAAATTACCCTCAAAACAAAACGACCCGGGACAGATTTCTATCCCGTGCCTTTTTGGCGATGTATTAGTAAAATATGCTGTAGCAGACTTAGGCGCGAGCATTAATTTGATGCCATTCTTGCTTTTCCTGCGTTTAGGTTTGGGTACTCCTGCTCCTACCAATATGCGCATCCAACTAGCGGATCGCTCGGTTAGGTTCCCCATCGGGGTAGTTGAGGATGTCCTTGTCCGAGTAGACAAGTTCACCATCCCGGTGGACTTTGTCATCTTAGACATCGAGGAAGACGCCAACGTACCAATAATACTTGGTCGCCCTTTCCTCGCAACCTCACGTGCGTTAATCGATGTAAGTAATGGTCAGCTTCTCCTTCGGGTAGGATACGACCAAGTTACTTTTTCTATTAACTCCTCAATGGAAGATTCATCGCCAAGCGACGATTTCTGCTACTCTTTAGATTCTTTTTGTGGAGATTGTTCTTCTTCGGTTTTCGAGTCCGAATTTTTAAACGAAAATATTTTTTCGCTCGAAAATTTTTATTGCGATGAGGACGCGTCTAAGAATATGCCTTTTGAACCAATTAGTTCAAAAGACATTAGCACTAAAACCTCACGAGAAGAACCGCCCACCCTAGATCTCAAACCATTACCCGAATCCCTCAAATATGCCTTTTTGGGGAAAAATGATACACTCTCGGTAATCATTTCTTCGTATTTAAGCGATTCAGAAACCTCCGATTTATTGGAGGTTTTGCTTAAATATCGCCACGCAATTGCGTGGAAAATTTCTGACCTAAAGGGGATTAACCCTTCTTTCTGCACTCACAAAATTTTCTTAAACGATAATTATCGCAAAACCATTCAGCCGCAGCGATGTCTTAACCCAAACATGAAAGTCGTCGTGAAAACTGAGATAATTAAATTATTAGATGCGGGGATTATTTATCCCATTTCTGATAGTGCGTGGGTTAGTCCCATTCATGCGTGCCCAAGAAGGGCGGTCTGACCGTAGTGGCGAATGAGCACAACGAGCTCGTCCCAACTCGTACTGTTACGGGTTGGCATGTGTGCATCGATTATCGCAAACTTAATGATGCCACCCGCAAGGACCACTTCCCACTACCGTTCCTTGACCAGATTCTCGAGCGTCTCTCCGGTCATCCATATTATTGTTTTCTCGACGGTTTATCGGGGTTTTTCCAAATCCCCATTTCCCCCGAGGACCAAGAGAAAACAACTTTTACTTGCCCCTTTGGCACCTTCGCCTACCGAAGGATGCCATTTGGCCTCTGCAATGCGCCAGCTACATTCCAAAGATGCTGGCAATCTTTGGCAAGCTAGTAGAAGATATTATGGAAGTATTTATGGATGACTTTTCTGTATTCAGATGCTCATTCCCGGATTGTCTTCGAAATCTCGATCGTGTCCTCCAGCGATGCGAGGACACACATCTTGTTTTAATTTGGGAAAAGTGTAACTTTATGGTTCGAGGAGGTTTGGTCCTCGGCCATAAGATTTCGATTAAGGGGATAGAGGTCGATAAGGCCAAAGTAGAAATCATAGAAAAGCTCCCTCAGCCGACAAACATAAAATCCATTAGGAGTTTCTTAGGCCACGTGGGCTTTTATAGGCGCTTCATTCAAGATTTTTCAAAAATAACAAAGCCGCTTACTCACCTCTTGGAAAAGGAATCACATTTTGTCTTTAGTAGCGATTGCGAGTCTGCTTTTAATTTTATAAAACAAAAACTTATCAATTCTCCAATTCTAGTGGCCCCTAATTGGTCCCTTCCGTTCGAAATCATGTGCGACGCGAGTGATATTGCCTTAGGCGCCATTCTTGGCCAACGCGTAGAAAAACATTTTCATCCTATTTATTACGCTAGCAAGACACTCACTTCCGCACAAGTGAATTACATGACGACGGAAAAGGAACTCTTAGTCGTCGTTTTCGCTTTTGATAAGTTTCACTCGTACCTTACGCTATCTAAAGTTATCGTTTTCACCGATCACTCCGCCCTTAAGTATTTACTAGCCAAAACCGACGCGAAGCCCCGCCTTCTTCGATGGATTCTCCTCCTACAAGAGTTTGACTTGGAGATCCGAGATAAGAAGGGCGCGGAGAATCTAGCAGCAGACCACCTCTCCCGTTTAGAAAATCCGGGTGCGGAACCGCTCGTCGAATCTGAAATAAATGACAGATTCCCCGAGGAACACCTTCTCGCCATTCGTTCGTCTTCGTCATCTTCGCCTTGGTTCGCAGATTTTGCGAACTACTTAGTTGCGCGGGTACTTCCAAAAGATTTTTCAAGTCATCAAAAGAAGAAATTCTTTTCCGACTTGAAAAATTTCTTTTGGGATGACCCATTTCTTATCCGTATCTGTGTGGACCAAGCGGTTCAAAGATGCATCGCGGGAGTGGAGCACACAAATATTGAGGCACTGCCACGAGGGTCCAGCCGGGGGGAACTATCAAGCCAACCGGACCGCTAGGAAGGCGCTAGAGGCGGGCTACTTTTGGCCCACTCTCTTCAAAGACGCGCACAATTTTGTGCGCGCATGCGATAGCTGTTAGCGGTCGGGTAACATTTCACGTCGAGACAAGATGCCCCAAAACATATTTTTAGAATGCGAAGTCTTCGATTTATGGGGCATAGATTTTGTTGGCCTCCTACCTCCTTCTTATAAAAATTCATATATTTTAGTGGCGGTCGACTACGTATCACGGTGGGCGGAAGCGCAAGCTCTCCCCACCAACGATCCGCGAGTCATCGTTACATTTCTAAAAAAATTATTTTCTCGCTTCGGCACGCCTCGCGCTATTGTCAGTGATAGGGGAACACATTTCTGTAACGCTCTAATGGCTAAGACGTTAGCTAAATACGGAGTCACGCACAAACTTGCCACCCCCTACCACCCGCAAACAAGTGGCCAAGTTGAGGTAGTAAATCGAGAGATAAAATGCATATTAGAAAAAACCGTTTCACTTAATAGGAAAGATTGGTCCGTTAAGCTTGACGACGCGTTATGGGCGTATCGTACTGCGTACAAAACCACTACCGGTTGTACTCCGTTTCGATTAGTCTATGGCAAAGCGTGCCATTTACCCGTAGAACTGGAGCACCGCGCACTTTGGGCATTAAAACTCTTAAACCTCGACTCTAACTTAGCCTCTCAGAATAGAAAACTGCAACTAAACGAGCTCGATGAATGGCGTGCGAACGCTTACGAGAGAAATAAGTTCTATAAGGAGCGTTCTATGTTCTATCACGATCAAAAAATTAAAACCCCCAAAAATTTTTCTCCGGGCGATCTAGTCCTTCTTTATAATTCGCGTCTTAAACTTTTTCCTTGCAAACTCAAATCCCGTTGGTCCGGTCCCTTCTTAGTTGAAGAAGTTTTTCCATATGGGACCATACTTGTCTCCCACCCAGAAAAAGGCTCGTTTAAAGTAAATGGTCATCGGTTAAAGTCTTACATAGCGGGCGACCCAGTGATCGAGTATAGCGAAACCATATCCCTCCTCGACTTATAAACCCGCCACTATAGTCAAGCTACGCGACTATAAACAAAGCGCTCCTGGGAGGCACCCCACGTCTATCTTTTTTATGCCTTTATTTATTATGTTTTCTATTTTTCTAATAAATGCAGGGTTTCTAATGGGCTTCCCCGAGCACAGATCAGGGACATTTTCTGCCCCCCTCTTTTTCCTTTTTTGTACATATACCTGCTGTCTTGTTCCTCATGCTTAGCATACAACATTGGGGACAATGTTGGATCTAAGTATGTGGGTGTTTTCGTATTTTTGTACTTTCTTTTTCACTTACAAAAACAAAACAAAAAATTTATATGCGAATTTGATCAATTCTTTGTTCACTATTCGTTTGTTAATTATAGATTGAAAAATCTAAATAGCCGGGGTTAAGTTTTAAAGAATTTATTATACTTTGTTAAAAATAGGGGACTCGCTTTAGGCACTACTTCTAATTTTTCATAGATAGGAGCACGTGTACCATGTTAGAAAATAACGACTATAGAATTCAATTATGCTTGCTTTTAGCTTTCTGAAAAATTGGAACGTACAATTTATAAAGGTTGCTCTCAATTATTTATCAATTAAAAATCTAGTTCTCTTTTCTCCCCTTACTTATCATAACCTTCTTGGTATGATAAAAAAAATCCCCCCCCCCAAAAAAAAGATCCTATGTCAATGGGAATAAGATTTCGTTCCGTAAACATAGGCACCTAATTAATGAAAGGATTATACATTACGGAGTCAGAGGATAAAATTCAATACTCCAACACATATATATTGGGTTATTTTTATTTATGAAGAAGAAAAAAATTTTGTTAAGGAAAATAAGATTTCATTTTCCTTTAACATCCAAATCAAAAAAAAATGGAGGTTCGAAAAAAAAAAATAATAACCTCGCCTCAAAATCCAAGCATCTTCATAAACCAACATCAACCCCCCTTAGCCAATTTCATGACTCTAGAATTAATTCAAAAATCTTTTTGAGGGTATAATTCGTAAATTGCATTATTTCCAGTAAACTCCTAAAAGCTAAAGTTCGTATAACTCCAAACTATTTTCTGTTAATCTAACCAATACAATTATTGCTTTCTATTTGATTACATCAAGAAGTCTTTTGGCCAAAACTTTTGCCCTGTTTAAATCATCTAAATGATTTTAGGACTTAACTCTTATACCCCGTATATTTAATTTAATCTCTCTTATAATTAATTTAGCGGTAGCAGAACTTAGTTTTTTTATTATTCCTTATAAGTTCACCTCAAACTTTTGCTCTGGAATAACAAAAGCTTAAGTATGTGGGTATTTGATGAGTTGTAAATATACCTATATTTTTGTATTTTATTTAAGTCAATTTTGTTTATTTTTGTCTTTTTTATTAGTTTTATTCAATAAATTTCTTATTTTTGTAAATATTATTTCTAACTTAGCTTTATTTTTATTCCAGAAAAATTCCAGAAAAATTCCAGAAAAAGTCAAAAAGTTGACTGACACGCCCGTGTCACATGACAGACACGCCCGTGTCACATGACAGACACGCCCGTGTCATGCCCTCGACGATCGCCGACCACAGGTTGCCAGCTCGACGATCGGCGATCATCAAACCGAGCTCGACATGCCCCCAGACACGCCCGTGTCAAAGTGTGATACGGGCGTGACTTCGCAACTTGGCCCGACGTGACGCGCGCGACTTTGCGGTCGGACCGCGCCTAGATCGACCTTCCCGACACGCCCCAGTCACGCCCGTGACTTACACATGTCACGCCCGTGACATAGGGCGTGACCGCCACGTTTTCAGCCGAAGTCAACTTTCCAGTCAAATCACCCGATCAACTCATGTACAGTAGTGACACGCCCCCCTGTCACGCCCTAGTCACGGGCGTGACCAACCCGAAATTTTGCCTATAAAAGGCCAGCTGCTGTATGAGATTTCTATCCACTTTTTGGTCCAAATTGCTTAGGGGAGGTGCTGCCCATTTGGATTCCATACTTATGTAAGGAGAATTTCTCCCCCCCCATCTCTCTTAGTTTGTATTAGGTTGTTTGTTTGTTTTAGCTTTCCATGTAATAGCTTTTTATTAAATGAAATGTTAGTTTTTTCTCTTCATATGGTTTGGAATTAAATTAAGCGCCCTTCTCTTTGCAATTTTTCGTTCCCCTTTTTTGTTCTTTTTATGTTTTATCTTTTAAAGCTTTCATAATCTCGCTTAGTTTAGGATTTTATCGGCATTTCTAGCCGTTGTAATGTCCATTTTATTTTCATAATCCGCACTTGTTTAGGTTTAGCTTTTCCTTTTTTTCCTTATTTTCATTCTTAAGGGTTTATAAAAACACCTAAAAAGTGTGATTTTCATTTTCCTTAACTTAGGGTTTTTAGATTGTAAAACTTTTTCGTCTTTTTTTTAGTTTTATTTTCACTTTTTAGGAGTTTTTATAAAAATATAAGAATGAAAATATAGTCGTTATAATTTTTCGCTCACTTCATTTTAGCTTTTTATTTGTAAAACTTTTAGTCCCTTTAATTTTTATTTCATCTTTTTATGCATTTCTACCGCATTCTAGCGGTAGAAATGAAGTTGTTTTAATTTTTCAAGTACTTTCATTTTGCGTTTATTTGCAAAACATTTTCGCTCGGTTAATTTTTATTTTCACTCTTTATGCATTTCTACCGCATTCTAGCGGTAGAAATGCAGTCGTTTTAATTTTTCAGCAACTTTGTTTTTCTTATTTTTGCAAGTGTGCGTGCGTGTATGAGTTAGGTTTTATTGCTTTATTTCAATTTCTATAGAGTGCACGTGTGCGTATGCATTTATTTCCGCCTACTCGTTAAGAGTTAAATGACGTTCTGCTCTCATTTCCTGCCCACTCGTTTGAGTGGGACTTGTTTTTTTATTGCTTTTATTTTCTCCTACTCACTTGAGTAGGAAACTTAGAGTGCGTGTGTGTGTGTGTTTTCATTTATATAGAGTGTGTGTGTGTGTTTTACTTTAAAGTAGAGTGTGTGCGTGTATGAGATAAATTTACCCCCGCCCACTCATTTGAGCCGAGATTCGCAATTTTATCGCTTTCTCAATTATGTAGAGTGCGTGCGTGTAGGAGATAATTTTTACGCTTTATTTATCGCTTTCTTCAATTAAGAAGAGTGTGTGCGTGTGTGCATTTATTTCCGCCTACTCGTTAAGAGTTCAATGGCGTGCTTTTATTTCCCGCCTACTCATTTGAGTAGGGCTTGCTTTAGTTAATTTTCTTTATGGTTTTGAAGTGTGCGTGAGTGCCTGCATCAATTAGCCTTCAATTTATTTAATTGTCCTATTTTTTGTGTTTTCTCTTATAATTGTTCAGTGCTTAATTTAACACTCACGCTTCACCTAAAAACATAAAGCCGTCCCCATACCGATGAGTGGCTAATCTCTTTTAGCCTTCGGCATCGAAGAGCATTGGGACATATAAAATGATTTGAAATAATTAAAAAACTTTATTTCTATTTTAATTTAAGGACTTAAGGTTTGCCCCAGGTTAACGACGCATAGGACCACATAATCGATGTGTGGGCTCTATTTCCGTTATCCATATGCGAAGCCGAGAGGATGCACGTATGGACCGATCCCCCTTGGGTAAAGAGAACTGCGTACGCCCCCTCGAAAGAGGAGAAGCGTAGTTTTGCCGGATTGGGTTCCCCACCCCATAGCGGGGTTCTTCGCGTAAAGCGGGCATTAAGAGGAATCCTTCGTCGGTCTAACGATCGGTCGAATAGTCTTAATGTTTAGGTGAGAAATATTCCTAGAGATAAGTGCGCTCATATTTTTAGAACCCCCACGGCCAAGTGCCTTTTATTAATTTAAAAACAAAGTTTAATAATTGTTGAGAATTATTTTAGTTTTAATCCGATTCGATGCCGAGCGTTAACCCGTCATCGAACTAACTTAGCAAAATTCAGCTCTCTTTCTTTCCGTTTTAATTAAACTAAAAAATCCCACCTTACTGATAGTAAGATAATAGTGTTCCTGGAAGAGTAGATATAATCAACGCGTCCCCGAGAATAATACGACCTCGGTATTTTCCCGAATACCGATTACTACTTGCGATAGGTGCACTTGCCTCCTCTCGTTAGAAAACTCGATCATCTAACTCGGCCCGCGGAATCTGACCATTTCGAACCAACCACAGTCGGTCTCTATTCCGCGACCATCAGGTGTCCTGGCTTACCATAGAAGCTACATACTTCCCTTCTATCTTTCTTTGTTGTAGGGCCAAATTCCCTAGAACTTCCTCCATCGTTAGATTTCCTCTTGTCCTTCTTCGTATGCAACCCCTGATTCTTCGTATTTTCTATCGCCTCAACCTTCAAGGAAGCTTTAACTACTTCTACAAAGGTCTATGACTTATATGCGCTAGCAAACTACTGGATGTCATACCTCAGACCACCCAGGAAATGCTTTACTCTGTCTTCTTTGGATGCTACCAGATCTGGGGTGAAACGACTGAGCTTACTAAACTCGATCTCGTACTCATAACAGTGAGTTGCCTCTACTTCAAGTGTAAAAAGTTGTTTATTAGACGGTCTTGCTCAACTGATGGCAAAAACTTCTTCTATAGCATACTCATAAATGATTCCCATGAGCACCCATCAAAAAGATTCTCTTTTTCTCTGATCCACTAACTTTTCGCAAGTCCCTTAAGCTGATACGCCACAATCATCACCTTCTGATTGGAGGAAATGCTAGAATATGAAAACATTTCTTCAATGGCAATGATCCAGTCATCCAATACCATGAAGTCCGCTCTACCATCATACGAAGGAGGTCCTAGTCGCTGGAAGTGAGAAATGAAATTCATCTCAGGAAGCAGTACAACTGGGGGAACTAGAGCAGTAGAATGAGTAGGAATAGTTTAAACTACGGCAGGGTCCTATGCTCTAGCTTTCTGCCCAGTGATGACAGCTAATAATGATTATATCTATGATTGCATGTCCACCATCTTCCTTGTTAGGGCCTCATTACTCTGTCGTAGCCCTTCAATCAGTTCTTCACTCTGGGAACCAGAATACTCACCCTTAGATTGGGGAGTCGACCTCATCGTAATGCATTTAGGCGGCATTTCTACAAGACAAATGGATATCTAGTCAAAACCTTGCCTAAGACATCACAAACTGGGAAGATATTCCCTTAGCATAATTATTTCTAGGTCATATTCTACTGATACGAACAAATGACTTATCAAGAACCTAGCTTAAGAAACCTAAGCTAGTAAACTCGAGTACCCTAACTCAGATCAGATCAGGAACAAACTAACTCGGATCAGGTAGGAAACGAACAGATACTTGCTCTTGTTGTTACCTTGCTCTGGGAAATCATGAAATGATGTTATGCTTCTAACTTGTTTTTATAATATGAATGTGTGAAGGTTACATTTCATTTCAAATCATGTGTGTACATATGTCATCATGCAGACCTTTAACTTGGCACGTGTGCTTATGTGATGATATATTATGTATGTAGTGCTATGCATTCTAAAAATAGCCTTAGTACATGTTATGAGCGGCGTACATATACAATGTTATGCATCCCATACTACATAATATTGTAAGTAATGAAAAAGTAAAACGTGCTAATGGGCAGCCATATGATGATGGTTATGCATCCCATACTACATAGCCGTCACATGTTGGCACCTATGGTGGATCCATATACAAACACATATTATGCATCCCATACTACATAATATGCCCCGTATACATCTTATCATGTTATGAGTGCAATGTTCATGCTTCCATCAAGATCTACTGATGACATATCGGTGTATGTATGCAATGGAATGATACAACTAGAGTTTTGCTTAAGGGAAAGTTGCCCGACTGGCTTGCCAAACCAACCAACCCTCTTGCAAAACCACCCTCTGATACCAACTGTCACAACCCGCATTTTCTCCGTATTAAATAATATCAGAGTAAGAGAAAATACATGTCGTAATGCCACGTTATGCAAGGGACAACTGCAGATGCTCAGGCGGCTCGTCCTCACATTTACTTTATTTAAAAGACTTATGAAATTAATTTTAAAAATACATATAAGTTATTTGAGTTATTAACCGTGTCCCTCAGTCGGGTGAATCACTAGTCAATAGGTGAGAAAATATATAAGGTTATGCGGCGAAAAATACTTAGTTTGATTCATTTGTTATCCTATATGAGAATGAAAGCCTAGCATATCATAATGATGATGTGACTTCTACACTTATTATAATTAAAAATACTTTTATAGCGCTTAAAAGTAGTAAGTTTTACAATTAAAAGTTATGCCATGACAATATTCCAGAATGCAGTTTTATATACTTAAAGTAACTACATTCATCCTAACATAAATCCTTCCCAGGGAGCAAGTATAAACAAATAATAAGTAACAGTAGTAAAGTATCAAGTAAACTGTCATAAAAAGTCTAAGATTATGGGCTTCAACAACTGATACGAACCCATAGAGAAATAGTCATGTCTAGCAAAAAAACTACCTCAACGCTTGGAGGCGGAAACAAATGGCCGCAGCAATACGCAACACCAGAAGCACAACTCTATCAGCTAAACCTACTACTGCTCTGGACCTGGGGCATTCAAAAGAAGAATGCCTTAGAAGCAAGCTACAAGCGGTTCAAAAAATAAGGGCAGACCAAATAAACCTCAAACTGAATGAAATCTAAAACACGACTGCAACAAAAGGTCAACAGCAGAGTAAAAGTGAGCAAAAAGTAAATCTAGCCAAGCAAGAATGGCTAATCACATCACTGGACAGTACAGAGTATCAAACATCAGAAGTTCATACTTTCATCTTTCATTAATATTCATGTTATTCATCAATAAAAATGAGACTGATCAGCTAAACAATAAAGAGTATTGTGCCGGGGAGAAGGGTCACAATGCGCACAAACCCCGCCAACAGGCACCATGTCAAGGGAGAAACCCCAACGCGCACAGACCAAGCTAAGGTAATGTGTCAGGGGGGAAAAGTCCACAACGCGCACAGACTTAACCATAAGGCCCTATGCCGAGGGAGAAACCCTAACACACACAGACCATCTGTGTTTCTTTAGTTACGTAATTATACTTGCAGAACTTCCTTTTATTAATCACAGACTCAAGGTTAACCAACGAAGTGGACTGCATAAGGACATTTCAAGGGTCAAATAAAGTGTAGTATAATCAAAACAATTAGACGCACTAGGTATTTCAATGATCTACATGACTCAGTAATTAAAGTGGTAGGACAACCAAATTGGTTTACCAAATATACAGAACAAGAATTGGGGGTAAAGGTTCAATGAAATAACTTAGAAATTTTAAAGGCATGTCACAATCCAAGGAAAATAACTTAGAATTTTGGCAGACAAGTTTCAATGAAATTTAGAGCTAAGTTTCAATGAAATATAAACATGACACACTCAACGAAATCTGGCAAAATAAAGAGGAAAGGGAGCAAGAGAGAGGGCAAGAACACCACTTGCCTCGGTTCTACTCCAATTGGTCTCCCAATTTACTCCAACTCGTGGATCTAGCCAAAAGAAGGCGCGGGGAAGCGGAATCTACAAGGATTTAGCCAAAAGAGAGGTTAGGGCCGAAAACTCTTACAAAAAACTTCCACGAAATGAGAAATACTTACCACGATCGTGAAGGTCTCGGCGAGAGCTTTCCGGATCTATGCTCGGTTTGCAATTCCGAGCACTGTAGCTCCGACGGCGGCGATCTGAAGCTTCACGATCTTAGAACCCTCGCCGTTACTCTCGCTCTCTGGTTCGGTCTAAATTTCTGGAAGAAGATGAAGTTTTCTTTTCTATCTAACCTTAAATATAAGAATATTTACATATATATATATATACTTTTGTCTAAACAGGAAAGAGAATGGATTATTTAAGTGCGGGTGTGCGGAAAACAAAAATAGAGGTTTAGGATGGCTTCAAATCGAAAAGTGCCCAACATAAAAGTTGTAGATCTCGTTGAGACGAACAAATTTTATGTTAACTATTTTTTAATACAACACCGTTTTGACCTTCAAAAAGGAGCCCGAACGTAAACTGAAATGGACTAATCAGGATGAATAGTATACTACTCGAGAACTAAAACAGGACTACTCGAGATGAACAGAAGACTACCCGAGAAGTAGAAAACAGGCTTTTCGAGTACTAAAATTTAGTACTCGAGAGGTTAGTATGCAGTACTCAAGAGGTAAGGAATTCAATTGAGAACTAGGCTGCAGACCACTCGAGAAGAACCCAGATCACTCGAGACAAATTTGCATAAATGACATTTTTTTTTGCAAATTTACCCTTTTGATCAAACATTAGGAATGAATAGTACTTTTCATTTTTGAATAGTACTTTAATATTGAAATAATCATATTTCTTATATTTTTGAACGAGGAAATACGAGATCAAAACGGAGGCCCAAACGCGCGCCGAATTAAATGGTGTACCATAGTCGAACACTGATGCTATGAATCCAACGACGAACATGGAACCAAAATCCGACATGCCATTCTCGAGATATAAATTTTCGAAGTCTAGGACAATCATAAATTTTACAAAATTTTGCAAATTCGCCGAGGCTCGAATATCCCTCGGATCGCGACGAAACTTGACGAGCATGTCAAAAATTAATTAATTTAATTTCCCAACATGAAATTTTCCATTTTCGACAAGGATTCACGAATTTGGCTGACTCAACCGGACAGACGCGAAAATGCACTAACGGCGACGCGTCGTCATCTCCATGATAACGTAATGCCCCTTACGTCATAATGATGTCACCGAGAGGATTAAATAATTATCAAAAAATAAGGGGCATTACACTCGTTCACCCCCTGCTTGATGTGAAATAGGGACTCCGAGTCCTACTTCCTCTTCTTGAAAGTGGTGAACCTCAACATGAACCTCTCGTGCAAGTCCTCGAAGCAGTAGATTGAGTTGGCCGGCTGCTGGTGGAACCACTCCTTCGCCTTCTCCTTGAGGGTGATGGTTAAGAGTCTACATTTGAAGGCATCAGACATCTTCCTTATCGACACCACATCCTCGAACCAATGGTGTTGGACCGGATCGTCCTTCCCGGAGTAGTAGGACATCTTTGGCTCCCTGAACCCCTCCGAAACTGGGGAAGAAGAAACCAACTCGCTGAAGAGGCTGCCCCACTATTGGGCTAGCCGGAGGGTATCGCACCCCCATCTCGCCAAACTGGCATCCGCTCGCCGACCCGAGGAAGAGCACTCGCCCCGGAAGATCACGCTCACTCCCCTCCTATGCAACCACCTTCCCAGCTCGCCGAACCGAGGCATCCTTGCCTAGAGCTAGGGCGACGGTGATTAGAACAACTGGCATCGAGCTCTCGATACGTGCGCCGAGTGCGAACTTGATGAGACCGAGCACCTCTTGCATGAATTACTCGAACATTCCCACCGTGGAGAGTGGTGGAGGGGTGGCGAGTCGGTCCTGTCCGAACCTTTCTCTTCTCCTCTAATCATCAGTCCTATTGAAGATTTTTTATGCTGAACACGCTCTACGCTCACCGCACCAAAATGTTGAAACCAAAAACTCGGTCTTTATGGAATTCACCCTTGGGGAAGGGGTGACCGCACACTTACTTCTCTCTCATGACCCTAATGACTAAGGGGAAAAGAATAGGGGACAAACCCAAGGGCTCGACGTGGAGGACATACAACACCTAGAAGATCTTAGAGTGCTTCCCCTTCCTAGCCGAATGTCGAGCTAAGATACATCAGAAAGCGCAAGAAGACCTGGGCATAAGAATGCAAGACTTTTGAGGTACCCCCTTATATTTATTTATAGATTTCTGAAAACGGCCTGCAAATAGCCAACCTCTGCTATTTTGAAAAGCTATACGCAGCCAAAAGTGGTCTGCCAACAGCGTAACTCCGTTGTACTAGAAACCTATACGCACCCCCCAGTGAGGGCATCCAAGTAATTTTGCCTTTAGACCCTACGGGGCGAGTTTCTTGGACACGGGGTCAACTCGCCAACCTACTAGGCGGACGGGGCCTTACAACCACGGCTCGCCTTTTGTCTCTAGGAGAGCACGAGTCGGGCTACCATGGCTCGCCTACCATATATGGAGGCGGGCCGATGACAAGGTCACCTAGGCAGGCGCGGGCTAGATGGGCTGGTTCGCACAGCTAGCTTGTCTGCCCTTGACAAGAGCGAACCAGCCATTTGGACTCGGCCGCCTATTGTACTGACACAGGCCGGTCGCCCTAGTTCGCTCGCCTAACAGGATGGGCCCACTCAGCAAACATGGGGTTGTACACTTATGGCATCTAGTCTAGCAACTACTGTAAAGGTTTTATCAAAGTCAACACCTTCCTCTTGCCTATATCCCTTGGCAACTAGTCTAACTTTGTTCTTGATTTTATGACAATTTTCATCAACCTTGTTTCTGTGAATCCATTTGTTTCCAATAATGTTATGTCTGTGAGGCATGGGAACCAGCTTCCAAACATTGCATCTCTTGAATTGGTTCAATTTTTCTTGCATAGCCATAATCCAAAATGTATCTATGTTGTCATCTTCAAACTTCTTTGGTTCAACTTGGGACAGAAAGCTTGAATACATTGCAATATTTAGGTTTATGCTCCTTGTTGTGACACCTTGGCTTGCATCCCCAATGATCAAGTTTATTGGATGATCTCTTAGATGCTTGACTGGAGTTAGCATTCTTTCTATAATATCTTAATATTCAATTTTTGGTGCTTGATGATCTTCATCTATGTCCAATTCACCTGGACCATCTTCTGGAATGATCACACCCCCATCCTCTTCTTATTCAGTAGGAGGTGTGTCATTGATACTCAGCTTGTCCATCCTTAGTACTTCACCTATAGATCTAGAGGAGCTTGGCAGCTCACTGTGAATCATAAAGTACTCATCAAATACTATATTGATAGAATCCTCTACAGCTTGATTCTTCAAGTTGTAGACTCTATAGGCTTTATTGTGGTTATTATACCCAACAAAAATTTCCTTATAGGATTTTGAAGCACACTTTGTCAAGTAGGACTTCCCATTATTAGGCACAAATCAATTGCTTCCAAAGTTCCTGAAGCAGGCAAGATATGGTTTTTGCCTTTCATAATCTCATAGAGAGTCTTCTTGTGGTACTTGTTGATAGTGGATCCCTTTAGTACATGACAAGCAGTGTTCACTAGCTCAGCCTAGAAGTATTATAGGAGAGTGATGATGCATATTTTAGCTTAATTTATTAGGGTAAAAATATATTTATTTTCATTCTAAGTCTCTTTCTTTTTGTATTTTTAGGTTCCTTTTAGTTTCTTTTTATGTAAATAATATAACTAATGTTTTCTTCTCTTCTTGCAGGTTTTCACAGCTTTCGGCCAAAATAACCTGACAAGCCCCTCTAACACGCCCTCCCTGGGCATGTCAAAGGGCATGTAACCCAATCCCAAGGAAGGTTGATGCCAGAATCCAAATCCCGAGAGAAAACTCCTGACATGCCCCCCCTGTCATGCCCTCCCTAGCCGTGTCTCTGGGCGTATCACCCTCATCCCGAAGCCTACTGCTGCAATTAAAGAGTTGTCATTACTGCACGTCAACCCGTACGTGACACGCCCCTGACACAGGCATGGCCCTGAGGCATGTATCACCTTTTCCGATGACTGACAGATTTTCGACCAATGATTTTGACGTGACTTGCCTTACACGCCCGCTATATAGGTGTGTCCACCAATGTACAGAAGAAATCATCATTCCCGCCAGAATCTAGTGCCCGACGTCAATCCAATACTCGACACGACCCCCTAACACGCCCTCCCCGGGCATGACAGGGGGCGTGACCCAGATAGATTTTTTCCTATAAATACCAGGCCATTCCAAGCATTCCATACCATGTTTTGGGGAGAGGGGAGGTGTTGCTAGTTTCATTCTTAGCTTTTTGTGTTATTTTCTTATGTTTTTGCTCTCTCTCTCCCTCCATTTCTAGTTTTAGTTTCCATGCAATGTACTTTCATTACTTGTAATCTCTTTTTATTAGTGTTGTAGTAGTAATTAGATCTATTTTCATGCACTTGTAATCTCTATTCCTATTTGTAATCCTTTAATGCTTTTAATAAAATTCTAATTAGTGTTCTCTTTTTTCTATTTCTCTCTAAAAGTGTTCAGTTGTCTACCTAAATCACCTAGAGGGGGGTCAATAGGTGAGTTTTTCATTTTTTTGCGGAATAAAAATTTAGAGATCTATGCACACAATTATCCACCAATCAATCAGAGACGACAAAAGATTTATAGTTGTTCCCCAACCTTGGGTACATCCACTTTCCCTCACCGATCTAGCAAAGCACTAGACTCGGCTGCTCCACTATCTCGGATTGAAAACTAATCCTACGTCTTGGAACAAAGTTCCTACAATCTCGATCTACAACACGGATCTACACTCGGAAGATAAAACTTGTATAACTCGGAGACAAAAAGCTCCTACACTCAAAGTGCAATCTCCTACAAGAATGAAATTGAGAGTATATGAAAAATACAAACAGTAATTCTCAGATCTGGAATTTGTTGGCCTAGGTCTTCTTATTTGATCTTTGTGGCTCTATCAGAAAAGTTGAAGAAGAATCACGGCAAGAACTGGATCTGAAAATTTCTTGGACTTCACAAGATCCGAGAGAAGATGAGGAATGAAAAGCAATCTCGATCTGAAAGTCAATCTTGATCTGAATCTCTTGGATCGAAAGCCCTAACGATTGCATGTTGGGAAAGATGTCGAGCTAGTTGGAACTTCGGATAGAATTTGAGCAGGTCACAGGCTTGACTGATGACGTCACAGGCGTGTCAGGAAGCTGATTCATCTAGCAATACGGGGCATGGCGACAGCGCGGCAGCTTGCTGCCGTTTTGGATAGAACTTCAATAAGGCACGAGCGTGTCGAATTTGTCACGGGCGTGTTCATCTGTCACGGGCGTGTTCGTCATTTTCCCGATTTTCCTGGGTTAAAACAGAAACTAAAAAAAGATTAAAAAGGACTGTCACGCCCTAGGTCACGGGCATGACTAGGAGCGTGACCAAAGAAAAAATTACAAAAATTCAGAAAAGCTTAGAAAATAAATATAAAACATAATATAACAAAAATAATTAGTTTTATATATATAAACTAAGATTTTATTTATAAATATGCAAACTTAATACTAAACAAAATTGTATATTTTTATACTCATCAAATACTCCCATACTTAGATTTTGCTATTCCAGAGCAAATATAGAGTTGAGTATATTTACAAGTTATGAAATTTTCTATTTACTATCAATTTATTTCTTAAAGATAAAATAGGTATAAACATCCGGTGGATAAAGAGTTAAATGCTATCATATATATATATATATATATATATATATATATATATATATATATATCATTGATACCAGAGTTCGAATTTATAGCCATAAAAAGTTTTTGAAAACAAATAGTAAGCATATATTAAAATCAGATATAACAAAAATAGATTGGCTTTATGAGTACTATATCTTGCATGAGATATGTTGAAAAATTACATCCTATTAATTATGCTCTCTCAAAATTATAAGCAAAATTAATTTAATTTTGTAGTGGTTTTAGGGGATATCAACTTGGTTGTTTTGCCCATACAGAGGCTTTGAATGTAGGAGGTGATGAATTTTATCCTCTCACCCTTTTTTTTCATATTCATGCATTGTTACAACTATTTTTAGAAAATATTTTCCAAAATAGAAAAAAAAACTTTTCAGAATTGAACTTTGAATTAATCCAATGCATATGTTTAGGAGCACAAACTCCATTTCATATAGTCTTTTAATATTTATTGGACGCCTATGTTTACAGAATTTTTTTATTCCCATGGACATAAGATCTTTTCTTTTCTAGGAGCACATACTCCTAGATGCTTGCGTGCGAAAAGAAACATGCCAAGCGAAATAGTAGGTAAGGGGTTGTAAAAATAATTTTGATAAAAGATTTTGAGAGCAATGGTAATAGCTTGATATTTTATATATTTTAACAAGATTGGAGTAATGATAATTATAGTCTAAAATTGTTTGGTGAACATAATATGATTTGCTTCTATTTTATATATATGCATTTTTGATATATTAAAGCAGGCTTGCTAAAAAATGAACTCTGATTATAATGAAATTTTACAAGGTAGGGTTTAAAAGTTTATTCCGGATGTTTATATCTATCTAGTTATGAGAAGGAGCAGTAAATTTCAAAATTGAATAAATTACATTTTTGATCAACTCTGGTTTTTTTTGGAATATATATACATAGTATGGTTTTGAAAATTTTTACTTGTTTTGGGATGAGTACTAAAATAAACAATGCTTTTATTTAAAACATATAAGTGATAAAAACAATTGCAGCTAAAAGCACCCCCATACTTATATAGGCATAGGTATGAAGTGAAAAGTATGTACAACATATACAAAAGGATAAAAGATGGAAATATACAAGTGAATTTATATTTTGAGGTTATGGAGTAGTGTTAGGGTTTCAGGTTCTTTTTGAAAAGGGTCCCCAGTAAAATATAATTTTAAACGGTGCCTGTTTACTTTGAAAGTTCCGAGTTCAGGGTTAGAAATAAGAACGGTCTCAAATGGCCAAATTTGTTTAACAGTAAAGGGTCCGGTTTATCGGGATTATAATTTCCTGGAAATAATTTAAGGCGTGAGTTATATAGTAGGACAAGATCACCTGGTGAAAAAGATTTTGGAAATTTAATTTTCCTATCATGATAAAACTTAGATCACTCTTTATAAAATTTATTATTTTCATAGGCGTTTGCACGCCATTCCTAAAGTTCATTGAGTTGAAATTTACGTTGTTTGGTGGCTAAGTTTGTATCTAAGTTAAGAAATTTTAGCGTCCAGTATGCGCGATGTTCTAATTCTACAGGTAGGTGACATGCCTTTCCATATACTAAACGATAAGGTGTACAACCGATCGCAGTTTTGAATGTTGTACGGTAGGCCCAAAGTGCATCATCTAATTTAAGGGACCAATCTTTTCGATTAGTATCTACAGTCTTTTCTAATATGCGCTTTAGTTCTCTATTGACTACCTCCACTTGGCCGCTTGTTTGGGGGTGATAAGCTGTAGCGAGTTTATGAGTAACTCCATATTTAGCTAACACTTTAGCCATCTGGGTGTTACAAAAATGAGTACCTCGATCGCTAACTATAGCTCTAGGCGTGCCAAAACGTGAAAATAAGGTTTTCAGAAATTTAACGATGACTCTCGAGTCAGCGGTGGGAAAAGCTTGCGCTTCAGCCCACTGTGAAACATAATCGACCGCTACTAAGATATAATAATTTTTAAAAGAAGGAGGTAAATGGCCTACAAAATCTATGCCCCACAGATCAAAAATTTCACATTCTAAGTAAAAGTTTTGGGGCATTTCATCCCGACGAGAAATGTTACCTGACCGTTGGCAGCGGCTGCAAACGCTTACCAATTTTTTAGCGTCCTTGAATAAAGTAGGCCAAAAGAATCCTGCTTCAAGGGCTCTACGTGCAGTCAGGTTGGATTGATAATGTCCTCTTGTTGGTCCTTCGTGGCAGTGCCGTAGTACTTTTAGTCCTTCCTCGTTCGAAATACATCTTCTAATTACTTGGTCGGCACAGACTCGGAATAAATACAGGTCTTCCCAAAAGTAGTTTTTCAAGTCAGAAAAGAATTTCCTCTTTTCTTGAATTGTAAAAGCTTTTGGAAGGACTCGGGCTACTAAATAGTTAGCCAAGTCTGCAAACCAAGGAGTAGAAGAGTTTGTTACCTTTTCGAGAGAAAGGAGACTTTCTTCAGGGAATTTATCTTCGATGTCGGCTTCCACGAGTGTATTCGTTGCAGCATTCTCTAGTCGATAAAGATGATCAGCTGCTAAATCCTTTGCGCCTTTCTTATCTCGGATCTCTAAATCAAATTCATGTAATAAGAGAATCCAACGTAATAAACGGGGTTTTGCATCTGCCTTAGTTAGTAAATATTTTAAAGCAGAATTATCCATAAAAACTATATCTTTCGATAGCATTATATAAGATCTAAACTTATTAAATACAAATATAATCGCCAGTAGTTCTTTTTCCGTGGTCGTGTAATTGGTTTGTGTGGATGTGAGAGTTTTGCTTGCATAATAGATAGGATGAAAATATTTGTCTACTCGTTGTCCTAAGACAGCTCCTACCGCATAATCACTCGCATCACACATGATCTCAAAAGGAAAGGACCAGTCTGGGGCTACTAAAATAGAAGAGTTGATAAGTTTGTCCTTAATAATATTGAATGCTACTAAGCATTAACTATCAAATATAAATGGGGCTTCTTTTTCTAATAAATGAGTTAACAGTTTCGTTATTTTAGAAAAATTTTGAATGAACCGTCTATAGAAACCTGCATGGCCTAAGAAACTTCGAATAGATTTTACATTTGTTGGAGGAGGAAGTTTTTCAATTATTTCTATTTTGGCCTTATCTACCTCGATTCCTTGGGAAGAAATTTTATGACCGAGAACTAAACCTTTGCGGACCATAAAATGGCATTTCTCCAAGTTCAACACTAAATTCGTGTCTTCACAGCATTGAAGAACATGAGCGAGGTTATCTAAACACGCATGGAATGAGTATCCAAATATGGAGAAATCATCCATAAATACTTCCATAACGTCCTCTAATAACTTGTCGAAAATTGCTAGCATACATCTTTGAAATGTAGTTGGCGCATTACAAAGTCCAAACGGCATTCGCCTATAGGCGAAAGTACCAAAGGGGCAAGTGAACATAGTTTTCTCTTGGTCTTCAGGGGCTATAGGAATTTGTAAATACCCTTAATAACCATCGAGAAAACAATAATATGAGTGACCCGAGAGTCGCTCTAATATTTGATCTATAAACGGTAGTGGAAAGTGATCTTTACGGGTGGCATCATTTAATTTTCGATAGTCGATGCACATCCTCCAACCCGTAACAGTACGTGTTGGAATTAGTTAATTATTAGCGTTTGGCACTACCGTTATACCGCCCTTCTTAGGGACGACTTGTACGGGACTAATCCATGTGTTATCTGAGATTGGATAGATAATTCCTGCATCTAATAATTTCATTACTTCAGCTTTTACGACATCCTTCATATTAGGATTTAAACGTTGTTGGGGCTGGATAGATTTACGAGGGTTATCTTCCAAAAATATTTTATGTGTACAAAAAGATGGGTTGAGTCCTTGGATATCAGAAATTTGCCATGCTAATGTATGGCGATGTTGTTTTAACACTTCTATTAATTCAGACGTTTTCTTATCATTTAATTCGGCAGAAATGATATCAGGGAGTTTAGATTCGGCTTTAAGAAAAATGTATTTTAAATGTGCAGGAAGTGTTTTCAGCTCGAGGGTTGGTGGGTTTTCATATGAAGTTTGAGTTTTTAGAGTTGTAGAAGTTAAGTATATAAAAGGTTCTAAAGGGTCATCGATAGGCATTTCTTGTGAAAGGGGTAAGTCTGCCAAGTCCGATTCTTCTACATTTATTGAAAGTAAATCAAAATAGGGAAAACCATTTTCCTCAAAAGAGGCTTCCGCAAGATAGCAAAAATCATCGTTTATTAAAGAATTTTTCATAGAGGGATCTATATCGATAGTAACCTCATTATCACCTACTCGTAAGAGAAGTCTACCGTTACTTATGTCTATTATCGCGCGAGAGGTTGCGAGAAAAGGATGACCGAGAATTATGGGAACATCGGCGTATTCCTCTATGTCAAGTATAACAAATTCTACCGGGAAGATAAACTTGTCTATTTTGACCAAAACATCCTCTACTATCCCTATTGGATATTTAATAGAACGATCTGCTAACTGGATGCTCATTTTAGTTGGGCTGGGGTTACCTAATCCTAGTTTTTGAAAGAGCGAGTAGGGCATTAAATTTATGCTAGCACCTAAATCTGTTAACGCATCTTTTATTAATAGATAACCGAAGAGACACGGGATGGAAAATCGTCCCGGATCGTTTAATTTTGGGGGTAATTTATGTAATAAAACGGCTAAACACTCGGAGTTAAGGAAAACTCTCGAAATATCTTCGAGTTTCTTTTTATTCGAAAGTAACGCTTTTAAATATTTTGCATATTTAGGCATCTGTGCAATCGCCTCATAGAAAGGTATATTGATTTGAATTTGTTTTAGCATTTTTAGAAAGTTTTTATACTGTTCATCTTCTCGCTCATCTTTTAATTTAGATGGATAAGGTAAAACAACATGTGGGAAAGAAATTCGCAGGGGTTAAGGAGGCAGAGACATAACGGGAAGTGGTGTAGGGATGCTAACCTTAGCTTCTTTTTCTACCCTAACGGGTGGTGGTAGCTCCCTGCCACTTCGTAGTTTGACGGCTTGTCAACTTGGTGGGTTACTGAAATGGCCAGTATCCCACGGATTTGGTTCCGTATTTCCTGGCAAATTACCAGGTTGGCTTTCCGATAGTATTTTTGAAGTTTGTCCAATTTGTGTTTCTAAGTTTTTAATTGATCCGGTCAGGTTCCGGATATTGGAATCATTAATACTGACATATTTCGTAAATATGTCTTCTATCTGGGTTGGCCTAAATTGGTGTGGTTGTGGTGGTGGTGTTTGTGGTTGTGGGGGTTGCGGTGCAAATCCACTTGGATTTGCAATCGGAGGGCGTTGAGCATTATTGGGGTTGCTCCATGAAAAATTAGGATGGTTCCTATATCCTGGATTATAAGAATTATTATTTAAGTTCATATTAGGATTATAGGAAGGTCTATAAGAGTTCCCCATATAATCGATTTCTTCAATTATATTATTATTCGGATTCCAAGTAGTTGTGGCGGAGGAAGCAGATATGCCTGCAAATTATTTAGTTACATTTTCTACTTGGAGTGCTAAAGTAGAAGAAGTGTCGAGCTCATAAATCCCAGCTTGTTTAGGGCATGACCTTGGCACGTTCCACTGGTACGCAATCATGGCCATCTCCTCAAAGAGGGTTTGAGCGGCCTCGGGGGTTTTATTATTGAGCGTGCCCCCAGCGGCAGCATCAATGGCTTGCCTGGTTTGAATATTCAAACCATTATAAAATATTTGTACCTGGAGCCAAGTTGGCAGTTCGTGAAGTGGACACCGACGTAGATATTCCTTAAAACGTTCCCAAGTATCATAGAGAGATTCGGACTCGCCTTGTAAAAAGGAAGAAATATCCGCATGCAGACGTGCGATTTTTGCAGGTGGAAAATACTTTGTAAGGAATTTTTTGGTCATTTCAGCCCAAGTGGTAATAGATCCTCTGGTGAGAGAACCTATCCACTATTTGGCTTTCGTTCGTAATGAAAAAGGAAATAGGCAAAGATGGATGGCATCATCAGTGACGCCATTTATCTTAAATGTGTCGCATATTTCTAAGAAGTTGGACAAGTGTGTGTTTGGATCTTTGTCGGGCAATCCATCTAATTGAACGGAATTTTGAATCATTTGGATTATACTCGATTTAATCTCAAAGTTATTATTAGCAATTATTGGACGAACGATACTAGACCCGATGTCCTCTAAATTAGGTCATGCATAATAAGACAGTCCTTTGGGGACCACCTCTGGCACTTGTTGTTGCTCTGCTACCATTTCTTATATGTGTGCGGTGCCTACGGACTCTTCCAAGTTTAATATAAGCTCTTGATTCAAAGATCGGAGGTGCCTGCGAAAGGTGCGATCGATTTCAGGATCAAATTCAAGATTTAAATCAGATGGAGTTCTGCGGGTCATACACTAAAAAAACTTTTGTGTAAAAACAAAAAAGAAGTTAAAAAGAAAAACTAAGTTAAACACAAATAAACACAAATACAAACACACGAAAAGACGTATAACAGAAAATAACTAAAAACAGATTTTTTATATAAAACAGGTTTTTAATAAAACATGTTTTATAATAAAAAGCAGTTGTTATTATAAACTAGTTTTTTTTTAAGAAGAAAAGTTTTTTATATAAAATACGTTAAAATAGTAGGTTAGGTTTTTTTTTTGAATTCGCTAGTGGTTAATAAACTTGTTAATAAAAAGTTAGGTTTTATAAAAACAAAGTTTTAAATTCAGGGAATTTTATGTTTGTTTTATTTTTATAAAAACTAAGGTTTTTAAATAACAAGAAAAAGAAAAGATAAAATTAATAGTGTTCTTTTATTTTCAAATATAAACACATATAAACGAGTCCCCGGCAACGGCGCCAAAAAGCTTGATAAGTAAAATATGTTTTAAAGAAGATAGATTTGGTTTTATATAATCTTTTACGTATATAAGTCTATCTCTTTTTTTAACTTACTTATATCCTGTGGATTAAGGCAAGAGTACCGATCGCATAGGAGTATAATATTTTATAGAAAATATCAAGGTCATATTTTTCCTTAGATCGGTGTTAATTATTCTACTTTTTAGAAAGGACTATTATTTTATCGAATGAACGGAGTGGAGTTTATATTTAAAAACAAAAGATAAAAAATATATATACGTGAATTTGTTAAGATAGGGACTTAGAAGGTAGTCCTCGATTTCAGAATTACTTTGAGAGAATATTAATTCAGCTATTAAAAAACAACTTAATTTCTTTATTACCTAACTTAACGAGAGGGTCCCTTTTGTAGCATCACTGACTCGAAAGTACGACCGGGGAGGCTTGCATTTAAAATGGGTTAATGTAAACATAGTGTCTCTTCACCTGGTATATGATCAATTAACAGAAAACCCTAGTTAGGATAACTAGAAAGTAGAGTTGAAATTGTTGAAAATAATATCCAGCCCAGATCTCATCTTGACCAAGTGCTAAGGGTTCTTTGCCTCTTCTCAGGATGGGGGTGGTATAAAGTACAGAAAAGAATATCTACCTATCTATCTTAATCCAGGACGTAAGCTTTCGCTTCGCCTTTCATTCGGGATAGGGTGGTAAAATCTAAAATTTTGCAGAGCTTTCGCACTATCTTAATCCAGGTCATAGGCTTTTATCTCGCCCTTCATTCGGGATAGTATGAAATAATAAGGTTTTGAAAATAATTTTGAAAGCAGTTTCATGCCATCATAATCCAGGACATAAGCAGAGCTTCGCCTTTTATTCGGGATAGTATGAAAAAAAGGAAAGTAAAACTGAAAATAAAGCAGTAAAGTACTCAGAATTGAAATTGAAAGAGTCTATTTTATAAAGTGAAAAATTATTACAACTTTCTGAAAAGCGGAAAAGAAAGATAAAATATTACAACTTACAGAACTTTAGAATACTTGAAAGCTATTACCAGTTCCTTGTCAGAGAGCTGGGGAGTCCTAACAGTTCTTAAGGAAGTTGCTGGTGTTCCAATAATTCTACTCAGCCCTGCCCACCTATTTATATAAAAAAATTTCAAGTGACACATCCCCTGATACGGGCGTGTTGGGTAGGGCGTGACAAGGTCACGGGCATGACCGCCAGTGTTTTGGGACAGGCGTCGAGCTGGTTGGAACTGCGGATAGAATTTGAGTAGGTCACGGGCGTGACTGATGACGTCACGGGCGTGTCAGGCAGCTGATTCATCTAGCGGCATGGGGCGTGGTGACAGCGCGGCAGCTTGCTGCTATTTTGGATAGAACTTCAATAGGGCACGGGCATGTCGAATTTGTCACGGGCGTGTTCATCTGTCACGGGCGTGTTCGTCATTTTCCCGATTTTCCTTGGTAAAAATTGAAACTAAAAAAAGATTAAAAAGGACTGTCACACCCTAGGTCACGGGGGTGACTAGAGGCGTGACGTAAGAAAAAATTACAAAAATTCAGAAAAGCTTAGAAAATAAATATAAAACATAATATAACAAAAATAATTAGTTATATATATAAAAACTAAGATTTTATTTATAAATATGCAAACTTAATACTAAACAAAATTGTATATTTTTATACTCATCATTTATCATGATATAAATAGGTTTTGCAAATATAATCAAGAACATAACAAAGTTCATTATTGTCTTAATGTACTCCCCCTAGATGAGTGCTCCCCCTACATAGTTGCTCTCATAATTGTATTTGTCCCCCTATGTATTGAGTATTCTCCCTAATAATGTATTATCTATTATTTTTCTAGTATAGTATTTTATTAATAATTAATTATCTTTTAATTAGTTTTATATTAATATTTGTCTAACTTGTTTTCTATTATGTTTTTAGGTAATTTGGGGCTGCAAATTGCAATTTGGAGCTCACAGCCGTATTCAGGGGAAATATTTGAAGAATTCTACAAAAATCCCTATTACACACCCCTAGGTCACATGCATGGCTTGGGGGCGTGACCTCATTCATGGGTCGTAACTCCCCAAAATGGTTTAGAACTCGCTGCAACATCATATTAGAGTTACACGCCCCCTATCATGGGTGTGGGAAGGGGTCTTACCTGTAAGTCAGCAGCGTGACATAGCCCAACAAGTGTTAAAGGAGCTTGTTTTTGCCGCCATATCATTTCATCTTGCACGTTCTTTATCACGGGCATGACGATGGGGCAAGACTTAATGAAGATCATGATGGAGATGGAGATTGTGTTGAGGATTGTGCAAAGCTTGACGGTGATCCCGTCAAAATATCATGCAAAGACTCACGGTGCTGCGACAATAATTTGGATGCATGCCATCATCGTGTCAACAATTTGGATGCGGGCAATCTCCATTACAACTTCCGTTCGTGACAATAATTTGGATGCATACCATCGCCGCGTCAAAAATTTGGATGCATGCCATCGTCGCATAAACAATTTGGATGCACGCCATCGCCGCGTAAACAATTTGGATGCACGCCATAGCCGTGTCAACATTTTAGATGCACGTCATTGCCATTACAACCTCCTCCCGTGACCGCAGTTAACTAAATAATGCTTAATATGTTTCGACATATTAAGCGGTGCTTTTATTTTATTTTATTATTGCTACAGTTTTATTTTTCATACAACTTTTATCTTAAGCAATTTTTATCTCATCATTGCTTTAAAGGCTAGGATGAAACCTCTTGCGTGTGTGGTTTGGATCTCTCAAACTAGGCATATATATAGGTCACCTCACTATTGTGGATTTTCGGCCAGCCCTTCCCCAACCCGCCGCCCAACTTCTGCCTCCCATGGCGGCCCTCCTCAACCTTTGGTAGCTACTCCAGGGCGTGTAAAACCCCTTCGGTGAGACTCCGAAGTCAGAGGACGTGCATACTTCCCCTCTAGTTTGATTCTGGTGGATCTGTGACATATGACTCACCGCAAAACTTATCTATTGGGGTGGTAACAATTTCCTATTCCACTCCTTGTGTGTTTCCTCTTCCATGTAACAGTTAGGTGGAAGATAAATGTGTGATTTTCGGACAGCTTTGAATAATCGCTACATGTTCCTAAACCAATATATTTGTGATTTTAAAATGTTTGGTTTCTTTGGATGGTCTGGTGAACCCTACGCCAATTTTTTTGGGATTAGAAGCTGACAAAATTTTGATCTTCATATTTCTAGTCGGGTGATCTCCCTTTGTTCGTGTTTGTGAATGAAATAACATTTACTATTGGTGGCTAATTATCTTGCGAAATTGTGAGCATAATTCGAATAGTTTAGAGAGAGGGTTCACCTTGCATCATAATCCGGTCGCCTAGGCCTGCATAAATTTGGTACTAGAGGAGGTTGTCTAGTTTCTTAACTTGGCCCCAGTCCACACTATTTTTTCACTAGGTCTCACTTTTGCACCAAAATTTTATTTTCCTATAAAAAATATATTTTTTTTCTCACCCATCGTATGCCCACTAGGTCCGATCATGAGTATTACACCACCTCCTCTTCGAGTATGGCCGATGAGTGGAAACTGAATCCAAACCCCTCTCCGGTTGATGATATTTGCTATAAGAGGAATCAACAAATGGTGGAAATTCGGGGAATGTTAGCCCAACTTTTGGCCAACCAAACCCCTTCACCACCTAGAGTTCATGGACCACCCAACCGTCATCACCACAATGAGGATGATGAACATAATGATTTATCTCCACGTGCTCATCCACAACATCGTCGCCCTGAATGAAATGTCAACATTACCGACACCATTAAAATAAATGCCCCCACCTACGATAGATTAGGAGAACCATAAATTTTTCAGAATTGGGTCATGGATATGGAGTGTTTTTTTTAGTGGCATCGCCTATTAGACTAGCAGAAGGTTCAAGTTGCTACAATGAAGCTAACAGGACGAGCCAAAGTTGTTTGGATAAATGAGGAGTGACGATTAGGAGCCGAGAATGGTGTCCCCCAATATCGGTTGGCAAGCAATGAAAAATCTCTTAAAAGATCAGTATGTCCTCGCATATCATTATACCCAAATGTTCGATGGTCTAGCCACCCTTTGCGAAGGCAATAGGTACGTTGTTGATTACATGGGAGAACTAAAAAATAAAATGGCCCGTTGTGAGGTTCAGGAGATGCCAGAGGTTACACTTTCTAGATTTCTTAAGGGCCTTAGCTGCGACATCCAAAAAAACTCCTTCACTACGGCCACACCGATTTGAGCGCCACCTTAAAGGCCACCCTTGATATTGAAAAACATTTATCCTCCAAGTCCAAGGGTAAAAACACTTCACATAAAGGCAAAACTAACTATGGTCCTTCTTCCTCTACCTATAAGGACAAGGGAAAATTCAAGACCACGGATTCGACTAATGTCGTTATCATAGCTAGGAATGCTAAAAATCCCCAAGGTTAGCGCATTCCAGTGGGAAAGATTAGCAAAGCTAATGCCACTTGCTATTCCTGCGGTGTAACCATCCATTATGTCGTTAAGTTCCCGACTAAGACTAAGGTTTTGGCTTTAGTTGAGCCTACTAGTGAGGCGTCCGGATTTATTTATGGGGTTACGTATGAGTCGAAACCAGAAGAATTTCCTAGTGACATGGAATATGACCTCAACCTTATTGTGATGCGTTGATTTTAACAACCCCACATGCATCGGATGATTGGCACTGCACCAACATCTTCTCAATGATTTTTAGGAGTGGTGAGAAGCTTTGTAAGTTGATTATCGATAGTGGAAGTTATATAAATGTTATTTCGGAGAGTGTCGTCATGCATATGAAGCTCACCGCAGAGCCATACCCCCACTCTTACCAAGTAGCATGGGTCAAAAAAATGTTCCTTCTTGTTACACAAAGATGTCTTGTACCCCTCACCATCAAGACTTATTCAAAAAATATTTGGTAGGATGTAATTCCTATAAATGCATGTCATGTCCTATTGGGGCGCCCTTGGCTTTATGATTGGGATGAGATTCATCATGGCTGAGCCAACACGTACGAATTTCATTATAAGGGCAAGAAGGTTATCTTAAAACCTACTCCACCTAAGGAGCCCTCTAGTTCATCTAAGGACACTACCATCCCTGTTGAGAGGAAGCCCTTGAGTTTGTTGGGTAGACATGAATTTACTCGTGAGTCTTTTATTTAGAGAGTGATATATGCTTTAGTTTGTATGTAAGCTAAGGAAGATTTTGCTATCTTGGGAGATTTATCACTTGAGTTGAGGGAGTTATTGGAGGAATATAAGGACGTTTACACTGATTATTTACCTTCGACATTGCCACTGTTACATGATATTTAGTATGCTATAGATTTTGTCTTGAGCTAATCGTTACCAAACCTCCCTCATTATCATTTCAACCTCGCTGCACATCAGGAGTTGCAAACCTAACTTTCGGATCTCTTATAGAAGGTATTCATTAGGCATAGCATTAGTCTGTGTACGGTACCAACTTTACTAGCACTTAAGAAGGACGGGACTTGGATGATGTGCGTTGATAGTTGTGTTATAAACAAGATCACCATAAAATATTGTTTCCTTATTCCCCATTTGGATGATTTGTTAGATATGTTAGCGGGAGCCATGATTTTCTCAAAGTCTGATCTTAGGAGTTGCTATCACAAGATTAGGATTCGGGAGGGGGACGAATGGAAAACTGCCTTCAAATCTAAGGAGGGGCTATATGAGTGGTTATTCATGCCCTTTGGACTATCAATGCTCCTAGTACCTTTTCTCGTATGATGACCCATGGGTAATAAGTATATCGTAGTCTATTTTGACGATATTCTAGTCTATTGTACCTCACCATCCGATCATGAGTCCCACCTACGCCTCGTATTTTCCACTCTTCAGTGTAAGACATTTTTTCTAATTATTAAGAAGTGTATTGTTGGGAATATTACCCTCAATGTTCCCTAGATTTGAAGAGGCATCACAATCAGCACTAAGAGCATAGTTGTATTCGATGTTATTCAATCTCATCATGTGCAGGATGTTCCATGGAACAAGTTTAGACAGGTTGTCTAAGTGGTTGTGATAGGTGGTAACAAGGTAGAGAAGTGGAGAGACAGAAATCTATCCAAGTCCATAAGCATTGAGTGAAGCCAGTTCACTCAATGACAGAAGTCAAAAAAGGATGCTGGAAAGGCTGAAAATTGCCTTAAGTCCACAAGCATTAAGTGAAGCCAGTTAACTCAACGCCAGATGCAAGAAAGAGTTGAGTAAGGTATGGATAGTCAAAGCCCAGCAGTCTGCAAAGCAATTCTATGGCTAAGTCCACAGGCATTGAGTGAAGGCAGTTCACTCAATGCCATATATCAATAGGCGTCGAGTATAGCTGAGTCTGTCAAAGCCTCAGTATTGGAAAGCTGAAAAATCGACTAAGTCCACAAGCATTGAGTGAAGCCTGTTCACTCAATGCCATATACCAAGCAGCATTGAGAAAAGCTCAAGCCATTGAAGATTCTGTCAAGAAATCTTACTAAGTCTAGAATCGTTGAGTGAATATAGCTCACTCAATGCTAGAGAAGAAAGCATTGTGTGATAATGAAGCTCAAGAAAAGATGGACAAAAAAATATATCTAAGTCCAGAGGCATTGAGAGAAGCCAGTTCACTCAACGCTCTCAATGCCTAGCGGATACAGAGTTATAGCTAAGTCCAGAGGCATTGAGTGAAGCCAGTTCACTCAATGCACTCAACGCTTGGTAGTGTAGAAGAATTTGTCCAAGTTTAGAGGCATTGAGTGAAGACAGTTCACTCAACGCTTGATGGTGTAGAAAATTTGACTAACTCTAAAATCATTTAGTGAAGGCCATTCACTCAATGCACTCAACGCATGGACATAAATCTGAGAATTTGGCTAAGTCCACAAATGCTGACGTCAGCCAAAGTCAACAAATTCAACAGAGTTCAAATTAGTTGTGGGAAAACTACATAACACGACAAATAACGCTAGAGGCCTACTGTACGTCTTCTTCCGTTAAAGTAAGGTGCAACTAATAACCACAGGTGGTCCTCACTACTTCTTGGAGTTGTTAATCGGCGGAAGATAAAAGGGACAAGATTGACTGAAGGAACTTTAACATTTAGGGTTTTCTCATTTTGAAAAGTTGCGGCTGAACTTCTTCTTCCTCGCCATTATTGTCGAGCTTGAAGCTTGATGTTAAATTAGCTGACTTAAAAGTTCTTTCAAGTTGCTATAGCTAATTTCTTCTACTTTAGCATGTTTGGAAAAGGTTCTGATAAAGAAGAAGGTGCAGAGCTTTCAAGTTTCTGTAGGTCTTGGTTAGTTAATTGAAAAACATAAGAATTGTTTAATCTTCAGTATTCATCAGTAAGTTTAGAAACAAGTTTCCGAGTTTCTTTAGCACAGACAGCTTCTTACTGAAGATATTTTTTTTTGTGAAGAAAGTTAGGGCAGTTAACTCAACTCCGGAGGCAGACACAGAGAAATTTCTTTGGTGTCAAATCAACCACACCAACCAACTACTATTCCTATAGGATCCTTTTGGATCTGAGTTGTAAGCCTGATTTATAAAGGCTGAGGAAGGATCCCTGAGTGGATCTGAGTGTAAGGCTGTTGAGCCTGAGTTTGTAGGATCCCTATGTGGATCTGAGTGTAGGGCTATTGAGCCTAAGTTTATAGGATCCTTGTGTGGATCTGAGTGTAGGGCCTGTGTGCATGAGGTAGGGCCTTTGGCCTGAGGTAGGATCTTAACAGATTTGAGATGTAGGAGAGTTTTACTCTCTGAGTTATAGGGCTAACCTCCATAGCCTGAGCTGCAGGACTTGGGTTCAAGTCTGAGGTAGGTTATCTTTTGATCACTGAGTTGTAGGAGAAAGCTTGCTCTGAGGTAGGGATTTGTTCCGGAGCTATAGGTATTGGAGGAGACTGAGAGATCCTGAGAGATCTTTGTTGTAAGCTCTAAGGAGCTGAGTTTTGGAGAAGGGTCCTTGTCTAATAAGCTCTTAGAAAGGTGAGAGAAAGTGGACGTACCCATAATCTGGGGAACCACTTTAAACCTTGTGTTTGCTTTGTGTGATTGTCTTGGAAGCAATATTTAACTCACCCACAATAAACTAAGTAGAGGGAAAATTATAAAAGACCAAAAACCTATTCACCCCCCCCCCTCTAGGTGATTAGCTACCTTAGAATTAAAGACTTTCAAGTGGTATCAGAGGGAGGTTGATCAAGAAGGACCTAACAGTCAGAGAAGATCTCAAAGGGTAGCTGAAATAAGTATACCTATGGGTTCAGGAGAGAATCATAAGGAGCTAGGTTCCATGAAACTCCCCATCTGCAGGAAGGAGAGTTTTGGAATCTAGAAATAGAGGGTCAGGCTGTTTATGGAAGCCTCTAACCTAAGGATCTTTGTGACTGTCAAAGAGGGACCTTTTATCCCTAGGAAGGTATCAGTTCTGGATGCAACAATCCAGTCACTAGAGACGTATTCTGAAAAGACCAAGGATGAGGTTATACAAGCTATATCGGATAAGAACACACAAAATATTTTTGTTAGTGCCATAGATGATTAAACATTTCAAAAACGGGTTCACTTCCAGACCTCTAAGGAGATGTGGGACACTTTGGTCATCTACATAGAGGGAACTAAAGAGGTCAAAGATGACAAGAAGTTCAAGATCAACCAAGAGTATATGGCTTTCAGGCAGTCCCAGAAAGAGAACATAGCTGCTTGCTATGAAAGATTTTTCAGGACAGTTAATGAGCTTAGGACCTATGGGAGGGTCTTCAGTCATTATGATCTTAATGACAGGTTCTTAAGGTCTCTCATCAAAGATTGGAACACCAATATATGTTCCATCAAAGAGGTGTCCAAGCTAGCTTATACTCCTCCCCATACTCTATTTGTAAAGTTGCTCTCTTATGAGATACAGCTAGCTACAAGGAAAGTGGAGGAGACCATCAGCAAATCCCAGGCCAAGGAAAAGTCTTTAGCCTTTAGAGCAGAGAGCACCAAGAAGGGCAAGGAGAGGATTTCCTCTCCTCCAAGGAGTCCTGCTGACTCAGACAACACTGGGCTAAGTTCATCTAATAGTAGCTTGTCAGATGAAGACTTTGATTCCTTCTCCAGGTAGCTTCAGAAAATGATGAGGAGGAAGTAGTGGAGGAGCAGACCTTCCTTCTCCTCTCATCACAAGAAGGACTATTACAAGGCAGAGAAGAAGTACCCTAAGGGAGGTAGGTATGACTCTAAGCCTAGTAAACATGTTTCCTCTAAATTTATTTGCTACTGTTATAGAAAATAAGGGCATGTTATTGTTGACTGCCCAGTGAAGAGAAAAGCGGCTGGTGATAAAAAAGGCTCACCAGCACAAGGGCAAGAAGGACAAATCCTTTAGTGCAAAGAAGGAGAAGAATTGGTCTGACTCATCTTTATCAGAGTCTGAAGAAGAAGAAGCTTATATTGGGCTGGTTGTTGTTCCTGCTGAAGAAGAAGCTGAAGCAGAAGCTGAAGACTATCCTGCTGCCAGGATAGGGATCAGTGTACCTCTATCATATTTAGATTGTTACTCAGTGGTAGATGATGAAAATGAAGAAGATGGCATCAGCTGCTATAGGCTGATGGCAAGGTCTAATGATGAATCCAGCTAGGGACAGCCTGGTCTAGTCAAAGTACATTCCTTATCTAGCTCATCTTCTGACTCAGATTATGAGACTAGTCAAGACTCTGATGCTTCTTCATCCAGTGGTGAAGAGAGCTCAATTTCTAAAGAATATGTCAATCAATTTATTGCTATGTGTAGTTCACTTCTGGATGCATTCAAGAGAAGTAAGAAGCTGGCTAAAAAGCAAGCTATATAAATCACCTCTCTACAGCTAGCTGCTTCCCAATAGGCTGAGATAGCATCTTTGCTGGATCAGAAGGATAAGGAAATTAGCCAACTTAAGGTCATGACTCTCATCCAGATTGGCACTATAAAGTTCAAGAATTGTCTCATTAGGGACCTTGAAGAGAAGCTCCAGAGGGAGAAGAGAATTATGGTTAGTTTCTTTAAGCACAATACAGTATTGCCTTTTATAGACTCCTTCTCCTCTCATAAGGGTAAGAAGGGGTTGGGTTTTAAGGGAAATATTAGAGTTGCCCCTTCCAAAGGGAAGGGAAAAGCTCCAGTTCAGCCTCTGGCTTCCAATCCTACCATTCCTTATAGGAAAGTTTAGTTACCTTCAAACAAGTATGACCAAGAGATCATCTATGGTCACTAGATGAATGGTAGATCCACTAGTATGAACAAAGATGTTCACAGCATTGGTGTAAGGTATAGCAAGGGGTAAGTGCCTTTAAGGCTGCCCATGAAGAAATTCAAATGGCCCATCATGGAACATTTGTCTTTTGTGCCCCAGCCCAAACTCTCAAGAATAAGGCAGTGGGCTTGTTAGGTATTTCATCCACAATAACCCATATTTGCATGAAGTCACCCTTGAACTAAGATGAATTAAGTTGTATTTGATATTCTATTTTAGTTATGTGTTTGCAGGACTCTATTGCTAAGTATAGACCAATGTCAGTCTACAGTGGGTCATAAACACAGGAATATACAATGTAATCCCTCATTGTGTGATCCAAGGTGTTGACTCATGTGTAGCCTCTCTTTTGGGATACACTTCATATTCAAGAACTTGGATCAATGGATGAAGTCTTAGTGATGAGTATATTCAAGAAGAAAAATTTTCTAAAAGTCAGAATTTCTCTAAATCCATCACTCGAGTATACTGTTAGTTCTCAAGTAGTTAGTCTTATTACTCGAGTACAAAAGTTAGTTCTCGAGTAGTATTACTTTAGTTCTCGAGTAACTAAGTTATAGCTCTCGAGTAGACTTTATCTCTTCCTCTCGAGTATTCAGTTTTGTATCTCAGATATTTTCTAAGTATAGTTCTCGAGAAGTTGTCTTGTTCTCGAGTAGTTCTCGAGAAGTTGTCTTGTTCTCGAGTAGTTCTCGAGAACAATCCTTAGTTCACGAGAAATCCTTTACCTTGTTCTCGAGAAGTTCTTTTTCTCTCGAGAAATCACTTCTTGTTTTCGAGTAACTTTCTTTCAGAATCTGAAATATTTTCTTAGTTCAGTACTCGAGAAGTTCAGTCCAGTACTCGAGAATTTCAAGACAGTACTCGAGTGCTCAATAGTGAAAGCGTTGAATGGCGAGAGATGTCTCAATGCCATCTGGATCTGGATGTCTTCCAAGTCTAAAGCATTGAGAGTGTTGAATGCTAAGACCTGACACAACGTTATTGGCTGCGTTATCTCGAGAGGTCAAGCCAGCTCTCGAGAAGCAATTCCTAGTTCTCAAGTAGTATTCTTCTCTCTCGAGAACTGGAGTTCAGTTTTGAAGAAACTTCTGTTAAGTCCAGAATTGACGGGATTTTCAAATCACATGATGTGATTGGTCCACCTGTACGTCATTAAGACTAATTATGACCGTTAGGGAGATCTTATATAAGGTCTTATCAACCGACTAACCCTAACAATTTTAACAAGCCGTCATAATTTCCCGAAGTTTTTTGAATCTCGTTCTCTCTCGTCAAAAAGGAAAGTCATCGATGCCGCCGATCTTCATTGTGCAAGTGCTAGGGTTTTCGACTCAAAGGATTCAGATCAAGTTTGATTTCCAGATCGTGATTGTAGTTCATTCTCCATCATCATTCCGATCGGGTGAAATCAAAAGAAATCTTCAGATCTATTTCTTGTCGTGAGTTCTTCAACAAATCTGACAAAGCCGAAATTCTTAAAGAACAAGATCCAGCAAGATTGTTTCAAGATTTGAAGATCATTTGTTTGTATTTTTCAATTTATCTCTATTAAATTCTTGTAGGAGATTTCTCTCCGAGTTTTAGGAAGTTTTATCTTCCGAGTGTAGATGTGTTTGGATCGAGATTGTAGTAACTTGGTTCTGAGGCGTAGGATTGGTTTTCAATCCGAGATAGTGGAGTAACCGAGTCTAGTGATTTGCTAGATCGGTGAGGGAAAGTGGATGTACACAAGGTTGGGGAACCACTATAAATCTTTTGTCGTCTGTGATTGCTTGGTTGATATTTGTGCATAGATCGCTAAATTTTTATTTCGTAAAAAGACGCACAACTCACCTATTCACCCCCCTCTAGGTGATTTAGGTAGACAAGTGAATTCATTCAATTGGTATCAGAGGGAGGTTGATCACTAAATGGTTAACACCTTGATCTAGTCCTTCTCCAGTTGTCTTTTGAGATATACCAAGCATGGATAAGGCTAACGATTTTGCCAAGCTTCCTTTGTTCACAAAGAACAACTTTCTCATGTGGAAAGAAAGGATTAGATTCTTCATGGAAGCTGAGGATCCCAGGATCTTCATGATTGTTGAAGAAGGTCCTTACATTCCCAGGACTTCCTCCACAATAGATCCAACAAAGCAAGTTCCAAAGAAATTGATGAATCTAGATAAAAACGAGATTGCACTTATCTTGTTGGATAAGAAAGCCGGGTATTCAATAATGGGGAGCTAAATGACAAGTTTCTGAGGTCACTCACAAAAGAATGGGATAACAAAGTTTGTGCCATCAGGGAATTTGGCAAGTTAGCTGAAACAGACCCTCAGAACCTATTTGGCATGTTGATGTCCTATGAATTGCAAATAAACTCCAGAAAGGCTGAAGAAGAGAAAAGTTGATTCTCTTCAAAGGAAAAGTTTGTTTCTTTAAAGGCAGATAGTTCAAAGAAGGGCAAAGCTTCCTCACCAGCACCAGCTCCAGAAGAAAGTGAAGTGGAATCATCTGAGCCAAGCACTTCAGGATCAAAGCTATCTGAAGGAGAGTTCTCACTGCTCTTAAGACATTTCAAGAAATTCTTGAACAAGAAGAAGTAATGGAGAGGCAAGGATGCCTCATACAAAAGATCACGACATGACGGTGATCGATGAAAGAAAGGCTCAAGTAGCCATGATAGGTATAATTCTAAACCTAATAAACATATTTTGACTGACATAGTTTGTTATTGTTGTAACAAGCCAGGTCATGTCATTGATGATTGCCCCCACAAGAATAAGGAGGGTGGTAAGAGAGAAGAAAAGAAGTTCTCATATAATAAGAAGAGGACAGAGATGAGCCTGATAGCCAAGAAGGGCAAAACTCTCAGTGACACTGATTCTTCTGAGTCAAGTGAAGAAGAAGAAGCATACTTTGGGCTTATGGATCAAACAGACGAAGAAGAAGATCCCCAGTTCACTGGGAAGGTAAACTCTCACACACCTCACTCTGAATCTGAAGTCTCTGAGCATGATAATGAGGAAACCTCTTCTGACGATGAGTCTGAACTCATGGCCCAGTATAAGGAGTTAATCAAGGCTTACGATAAATGTCGAAGAGTCGTGAAAACTCAAGCTAAAGAGATAAAGTCTCTAAAAGCTAATGAGAGGACCTTGAGAGAGGAAGTCACCAAGACTAACTCACTCAAGGAGAAGTTTGATAAAACTATTGAAGAATATAATAAGGCTCTAGGGAACCTTGACCTAAAAGATAAAATCATCAAGGAGTTGGAAGAACAACTCGCTGCTGAAAAGAAACTTGTTGAAAGTTTCTCGAAGACTAAGACTGTCCTTCCTCTTTGAATTCTCAGCTAAGGCCAAGGGTGTTGAGCTAGGCCATGAAGAAGCTCCTAGTAAGTCCTCTACGAGGAATAAGGCTCAGAGAAAGAATAAGGCCACTAAGAAGACCTCGGCCAAAGAAAAGGGGAAGGCCCCTCAAGATCAGACTATCTTTAAGAAAGTTATATTTCTAACAAATGAGTTTGATCTTGACTCATCCTACGGCCACTTGACTAGGCCTACTTATGTAGAACCAATGTCTCATTACCAAGGATGGACTCGCCCCAGAAACTTTGGTGAGAGTGTCTTTAAGGCACCTTATGAAGAAGTCATTCTTCAGGGCTATGGTCCTTATGATCATGGTCATAACTTCAAGAATGCACCAATGGTAAAACCCATTGTGGAAAAGCCTGCGAAGGAGAAGAAATCATGTGATTGCCATCATCACAAAGCCTCCTCCTCCAAGAATGCTACTCCTGCTAGACCACTATCCCAGAAGGACAAGTAGGAGAACTTAAGGCAAAGATACAACAGGTTTAACTGTTAGTGCTATGACAGAATTAGTCATTTTTCCATCGATTGTTGCTTTAATCCGAGAAATGTTGTAACTCCTCAGGTTGGTAACATGAGAATGACCACTCATAATGCTAATCCTCATAGGGGAGTGTTCTAATATGAGACCAAGGACCCAAATGTGTTTGGGTTCCTAAGGCAAACTGATTATGATTGCAGGTATGTCCAAAGGCCACTAAAACTCCAATCTAGTATTTGGGCAGTGGATGCTCTCGGCACATGATCGGGACAAGAATCCTACTTCAGAAATTCTCTCCAGTACTGAACGGACCAAAGGTCATCTTTGGAGGTTCAGACCGAGGTATCACTAAAGGATACCAAGTTTAGCGAAAAGATTTTTGAAGGTATTTTTGTAGGTTTTAGTAGCCATAGTAAGGCATACAGGATATTTAATAGAAAAACTCTGGTTGTAGAAGAATCAATACATATTGTATTTGATGAGACGAGCTTGCTACAAAGCAACTCTTCTAGTGTGCTCATTGAAGATATAGGTACAAAGTTGAAGGAAATTAGCTTGGATGAACCAAACAAAGATGAAGATGAAAATTTCATCAAGATCACCACTCCAACCCCTATTAGAGAGGTAGATGATCAAGATGAAGAAATAGCTCAAGTTGATGAAGTCACTCCAGTGGTTGAAGCTCCAGATACAAGGACTCTGGGCTCAGACATCTGAAGGATCACCCAATGGACCAAATCATATGATATCCTCGGGATGGTGTCAGAACTCGTAGAGGTACAACTAATGAGAATTTATATTTAAGTTTTCTCTCACAGGTTGAACCAAAGAAGTTTGAGGAAGAAAAATAAGACGCATCATGGATTTTTGCCATGGAATAAGAACTAAACCAGTTCAAGCGCTGCAAAGTCTGGAAACTTGTTCCAAGACCCAAAGGCAAGAATGTCATTGGGACAAAGTGGGTGTATAGGAAGAAGATGGACGAAGACGGAACGATCATAAAGAACAAATCCAGACTCGTTTCCAAAGGATATCATCAAGAAGAAGGAATAGACTTTGACCAGACATATGCTCCAGTGGCTAGGCTGGAGGCAATCAGGTTGTTCCAAGCATATGCTGCTCTAAAGGGCTTCACTGTCTATCAAACGGACGTGAAGTCCACCTTCCTTAATGATGACATAAAGGAAGAAGTGTACGTGGAACAACCCCCAGGTTTTTTTAATTCTAAACTACCTGATCATGTTAATCTATTATCTAAAGTGTTGTACGGTTTAAAATAAGTTCCTCAAGCTTGGTATGAAACTCTATCTAGTTTTCTTCTTGAGAACAAGTTCATAAGGGGAAAGATAGATAAGACATTATTTCTTAGGGAAATAAAAGACAAGATTTTGTTAGTGCAAATCTATGTTGACGACATTATATTTGGCTCTACTGACGATAACCTCTGCAAGAAGTTCTCAAAACTTATGCAAGGAAAGTTTTAAATGACCACCATAGGAGAGCTGAAGTGTAACACCCCTATCCATCACATAGCATATAGCAGTAGATCCGGCCGGGGCCCGACTCCATATACCACGGACAGACCGGCGGGTTACTAGATGAAACCATCCTTCCAATCAAAATGTCCTACACAGAGCACCTAGCGGAAGCAATTTATTAATTTACAAAAGTAAGAACCCAGCCACAAGCATGAATGTCAACTATCAAAACCCAACAGGAATGAAATACAAAGTACTTAAATTACTTGCCTTATGGCCTTACAATAGTTCACTAAATTTAAAACAGTGTCTTACAAACTTCGGCTCGCAGGCCAGCCACGCATAAATTAAACAAGTAAAAAAAATAAGGCCTTCAAGGGCCGACTCAGCAACTTGGGATTTGTCCCGCTATCTGCCACTCGGCTCCGCAGTACCTGCAATTCTAAAGAACACGCCTTCAGATAGGGTGTACCAAATTAAATGCCGAGTGCAGTCATGCTACTAGGTTACTAAACCATATTTAAGAAGGGAATGAAGCCACAATGGTCCGATGAGATATTTTCTCCTAAGTATGAAAGAGGCTAGCCACCATTGACTAAATATTCAGCATGTGTTCTTAAAGGAAGCTTCTTGGAAAAAAAGAAAGCTACCTAACTTTTATCATGTTTTTCATGACAAGTGTGAAAAGGAGTAGCCGTCTTTGACTTTTAAACCAACATGTGCTTTTTGACTAAGGGAAGCTTCATCCTCATGCCAAATTCCAACTCTACCCCCTTCGTTTTGGCCCTATAAATATGCATGAAGGAAGGGAGGAAAGCAACATCCTTTCTCCTCCAATTGAGACTTCTAGAGAGCTATTGAGAGTTTATTTTTAGAGTATTTTAGCTTAATGTTTTCATGTTTTAATGTTCTTGCAATCTCTTTTAACGTAATTGTAATCTTTTTATAAACTCTTTTTATAATGTCTCTATACCCTTTTTTCTAACTACTTTTCAATAAAATAAAATAGTTTGTTGTTCCCTTTCTCTCTCTCTCTTTCTTATTATGCATATTCTTAACATGATTTTCATTTCCTATACTATTATGAGTAACTAAACTTTATTTAGTTCTTGACGAGATGATCCAAGGAATGAAATGATCTCATTTACTTAATCCATATCTTCTCTTTCTCTTTTAACAAATGTTTAGGATTTACCCTTGATTAATCTCTAGAGAGGTCATATCATCGATATATGATTTTCTCTTCTATTTCCATACTCTAGTAGCTGAAAGGATCATGCGTATGGATTGATCATTCACAGGTAAATGGATTTGAATGCAATCCTTGAAACAGGACGACGTAAATTTCCCGGATTGGAGTCAAATCCAATAAAGGGGTTCACCACATAAAGTGAGTTTTAGGGGTTTCAATTATAGAATGAAAGTTCATCTTATCAACCTAAACTCAGTAGGGCGTAGCCTTGAAAGAGGTGCGTTCATATTTTGGGAACCTCCACGGTCTAAGCATCTTCGTTAAAGAGAATTAGAGATTTATCTATTTTTGTTCATTTTCATTCCAAGGTGATTCAAGATCAAGTAGTAACCTTTTAAACTATTTCTTAATCATCCTCATTTATCGTATAACCGTTCTTTTATTTGCAAACCAAATCAAAGTATCTAATTGATAAAATAACAGAAATCTCTTTGGAGTAGAAGTAATCGACGTGCCTTGGTTCTAATAAGACCTTGATATTATATACTTTACTATAAGCGATAAGGTATACTTGTCTTTATCGAATATTGATTCGGAGAACATCATCTTCATCTTCTCTCTTTCATAAAACACCTCCGGGATTTTCTCCATCACGTTTTTGGCGCCATTGTCGGGGACTTGCGTCGATATTTCAAAAAAAAGAATAACTGTTAATTTTATCGTTTTTCTTTTTTTTCTAATATATATATATCTATATATATATATATATATAAGATACCTAAAACCGCCTAAAAAGAACAAAAACAAAAAAAAATCCATTAATAATTTTTAAACTCATCTTTAATCATTTGTCTCTCCCTTTTTTTCACTTCTAGTACATGACCCGAGCAAGTTTTTTGAATAATCCTGAATCCCATTTTGATCCAGAAATTGAGTGTACCTTTAGGCGCTGTCTTCAATCTCGTGGACAGGATTTACTAATTATTCTCAAAGAATCTATCGTAGATACTAATATAGCAACTATGGGAGACCCCAATCCTAATGAAGCCCAGCAATGGACCATGTCCTATTAAGCACGGCCGAACTTGGAAGGGACACAATCTAGTATTGTTCGCCCTACTATAGCTAATAATAATTTTGAGATCAAGTCTAGCATCATCCAAATGGTACAACAATCGGTTACTTTTGACGGTTTACCAAGCGATGATCCAAATCAACATCTTTCAATTTTTCTTAAAATTTATGATACCTTCAAAATCAATGGCATTACTGATGATGCCATTCAATTATGACTATTTCCCTTTTCTTTGTGGTCAAAGGCCAAGCAGTGGTTAGGCTCTCTTCCTAGAGGATCTATCACTACATGGGCTGAAATGGCTGAAAAATTCATGACTAAATATTTTTCTCCTACCAAGACTGCCAAATTACGTACTGATATCTCTTCATTTATGCAAATCGACTCGGAGACTCTCTACGATACATGGGAGCGCTTCAAGGAGCTTTTGCGTAAATGTCCCCACCAAGCACTTCCTACTTGGCAACAAGTATAAATTTTTTATAATGGCATAAATTTCCAAATAAGGCAGATGATTGATGCAGCCGTCAGGGGTACTCTCAATAATAAAACCCTAGAGGCCACTCAAGACCTTTTTGAGGAAATGGACATGAATTCCTATCAGTGGAATGTGCCCCGAGCACGCCCTAGCAAGCCGGTAGGACTTTATGAAGTTGATATGACAGCAAATTTAGCTTTACAAGTTCAACGTTTAAGCAAGAAAGTGACAGAGATGTATGTTTCCTCCGCCACTCCTTCTTGGGCTATTAATAATAGTAATACTTTTATTGAAGAACAGTTTGATTTCATGGGGAATCTTACTCAGCCTTCCTTTAACCCGAACAATGCTCTATATAGCAATGCTTACAATCTGGGTTATAGGAACCACCCGAATTTCTCATGGAGCAACCAAGGTAAAGCCCAATGCTAGCCTAATATGAACCCACCTGGTTTTCTTCCACCACCACCAAAGCCCTCTTCGCTTGAAAAGGTATTTTCTAAATATATTGCCTCAAACGAATCCAACATCCGAAATCTCACCGGATCTTTAAAGAACTTCGAGAATCAAATTGGCCAGCTTGCCAAAATAATTATATTTCCGAGCGCCTGGATGGAACTTTGTCGGGCAACACTGAGATGAATCCAAGGGAGAATGCAAATGCCATCACCCTCCACAAGGGAAAGGAGGTAACCTCTCCAAATAGGATTGAGCCCGAGGTAACTATTTCTGTTTTACCCACTCCAGTTTTATTTTCTAATTCTCCAAATGCTTCAAAATCTCCTCTTATTTCTACTTCTACACCCCCTTATCCATCTAAAATTAAAAATGAGCGAGTAGAGGAACGATACAAAAATTTTTTAGAAATTTTAAAACAAATTCATATAAATGTTCCCTTCTACGAGGCAATCTCTCAAATGCCTAAATACACGAAATATCTCAAGGAGTTACTCTCCAATAAAAAGAAACTTGAAGATATCTCCTGTGTTTCCCTCAATGCAGAATGCTCGACAGCTTTATTAAATAAATTTCCTCAAAAATTGAATGATCCGGGACTGAAAGTGAGGGGATAAGTTGTAAACTACTCTAGAGGGGGGGTGAATAGAGTATTCAAAATTTTATGAACACTTAGTCAGCTCCCTTGGAGTATATTTGCGGAATAGAAAATCTGATACTTGAACCCTAAGAGCCTAACACAGTGAGGTGCACAAGTGAGAGAGTTAACTGAAATTTCAGTTTAACTAAAAGCCTATCACAGCAACTAGCAATCCTAGGTAGTTCTACCACAGCCACAGAATAAACAAATCAGCAAGAACCAGAGAGACACAGGATATATAGTGGTTCCCTTTAAATAGGTACATCCACTCTTCTACCACCCTGGTAGGAATCCACTACAGGTTTTTGCTAAGGTGCCCTGCCACCAATGATCTGATTCAGGTAGATCAAACAGACCCTTTGAGCTTTTGATAAGGATGCTCAACCACAGGTTGTTGATAAGGTGCCCTGTCACCAACGTTCACTTTTGAAGAGGTGTGAACAAACTCTTTTTACAAAGGGGTTGAGAGGGTTAGATTATCTTCTCTGTTTTAAATACAGATTAGAGAAGATTTGTGGATTCTCTAAAGAATCAAAGTCTCCTCCTGGCTCAGTGGAAGTCCAGGGAAAGCCTTTGCTTCAGGATGAAGGAGTTTCAGATAAACTGAAACTAAATCCTCAGAAATCTGAAGACTGATTTTTATCAGGTCTTAAGATTCTGGAGCACTTGAAGCAGATCTGGAGCTTTTTCTGAAGTCTTGAAAAACTCTAAGCAAATGCTCAGGAAACTTGAGAAACAAAGATGATTGCTCTGGGCTTTTTGCTTCAGGAAAACTTTTCTTCTTCTTGTTGTGAGATTGTTGAAGAGCTGCTCTGATGATGCTTGAGCGAATGAATAATCTTTCTCTGTGTCTGTATATTCTTTTTTTGAGAGAAGAATTTCTCTTAAATATGTCTTCACGTTTTTCTTTCGGAACGGCTCTATTGATTTGAATTCTCGAGCCCTGCAACAGATTATCTCAAAATAGAATATAGCAATAGGAATAGAATGGCCTATTATCTTTCTGTCAGTCCCAATAAGGAAATAAATGAATAGGGAAATATCTCAGCATAAAGATTTATCGTTCTTGGAAATAGCATACACCGCCAACGGCTAGAATACAGCCTGGCAATATATTTTGTATAATAAGACAAAAATGCTTTATCAAGAATACTGAATCCCGTAATTTATGCTTGACAGAATTTTTTAATCAATTTATTTGAATTTAAACCATAAATTTAGCAACAATAATATCAGAGAAACAATCTAACCACCAACTAAAACACTTGGAAATAAACCAAGGAATAGAATAAATACGAACAGATAAAAGCAGACAGAAAACGTCGAACAGGAGTTCGATGATCGTCGACCTGCAAACAGATCGTCGACCAATAGCAGGAATCTGTCGGAACAAAAATCGTCGACCACAAATCGTCGACCAGCTAATAGATCGTCGATCGGCTAACAGATAGTCGACCAGCGAACAGATCGTCGACCAGCAAATAGATAGTCGACCAGCAAAGGCAAATATCTGTCGAGACAGAAATCGTGAAGCAAGAACACGATCGTCGACCTGATGATGACAGATCGTCGACCATCCTTCAGAGCGTAGTAAGCTTGCTCTGAGATCGTTGACCAACGGTCGACGATAATTGTCTTGACTTCAATGATTCACTAGCCCTGCTATCGTCGACCATTGATCGACGATCGCGAGGCCTCGTTCGACGATGGTCGAACGGAAAAACCTTAACTACAAACACATCTAGAACTTCTAACCTAAGCTCTAGGTCAGTTTATAAACTGCCCTAGGGAGACTAAACAAAGTCTAACCATGATCATATATATCTTTATATGAATCAAGAGGGGCCGGAAAGGGATTACATAAGCCAAATCACATCTAGGGTACCAACAATCTCCCCCTATTTGGGTTATGTTATCCAATCCAGTTTAAAGGGCTAAGGCAGACAATAACAAATCTAAAGATTAACCAGAATGATAAAACACAGGCAATACACAGAAAATATATCAAGCATAAATCAGCAGAAATGGAATGTATCAAGCAGATTTATCAGCAAGCTTAGCATCAGATGAGTTTTTAGGTATTGCAGCTGGTTTGAAAATAATTTCTCTGTTAGGGTTTGCTGCTTGTCTCTTGGATAGCATTAGATCATGTTCACCTATGATTTTCTTTTCAGCATAACTAGGTAGAACTGCAGCAGGATGTAGTCTCATGTATTCTTCAGTGTCAAAGGCTTCAGGATTGACTTGAATTCTGCTGAGTTCCTTTTCTCTGAATTCTGACATTGTTGAGTAAGCTGTAGGATCTAATCCTTGAGATTTGGCTCTCTCCATCATGCTTAGAGCAATAGACTCTTTGAATCTTGCCATAGAGGCAATCCTTTCAGCTTCAGTTTTATCTGATGGAGAGGCAGGTCTATCAGTATCTGTATGAGCTGCAATCTCTATGTTTCTTTGAAGAGCTGTAGCAAGTTTGCTTGAATCAAGAGGAATCTGCACAGCCTTCTTAGGATCAGTTTGAGCATATAGAGATTTTGGAGGTGCAAGCTCAATGAACTTTTTGTGGGATTTTTCTGAAAAGACCACTCTTTTTCCTTTTGAGTCAGTTGTCTCAGCAGCAGCAGGCTTTCTTGAAGACGAGGATGGACCTTTCCTGTGAGGAGAAGGAGGAGGAGAGAATGTAGGATGCTGAAAAGTCATCTCCTTTATTTGTTCCACGAGAGCATTGTCATTTCTTTTTCTTCCCTGTCCTGACACATCTTGGCCTCCCTGGCTTTGATTGCTCCTTCTTTGGTATGTCTGAGAAGTGTTAGAACTGGCTGACATAGCAGAGGGGGCAGAAGAGAGATTCCCAGAGGCTCCAGCACTAGGAGGTGGAGGAGGACCTCTGGGGGGGAATTTCTGAACAGGAGTGTCATATCTCTTTCTTCTCTTATTCTCTTTAGTCTGATTCTTTGACAGTCTCATCCATGGCTGGAATTCCTTGCTCTTAGGATCTATTCCCTTCAGAATGTAATAGGGAACATCCTTGTTAGGATTGGCAGAAGGAGGAGCAGGAGCTTTTCTTTTCTTGGAAGCAACTCTTTTCCTTTTCTTAGTGGAGTCAGAATCATCAGAATCATCATCATCATCATCAGAATGAGATGAGTCTTTCCCAGCATAATCAACAAAGTCAAGTTCAGAAGGATCCTTGACAGCAGGTTCAGCTTTGTCTTTCTTTTCTTTTTCTTCTTTCTCTTTAGCTTCCTCAATGGCATCTTGCCTAAGGAGGGCATCAAGATCCACATTCGGAGACCTCTTCCATAGTTCTGATTCTGGATACAACTCAGGAACTGTCTTGGGGACCAGTTCTGCAATAGAAGGAATGGATAGAGGATAGGTAAGGATAGGTGGAGAAAAGATGACGATATCTGCAGGGGCAGATGCTTTCTCTAGAGAGATGGCTAGGGAATCCAGATGATAATTAGCCATCCCTTCAATGTACTCAGAGGCAATGTTCTCAGCCACAAAGGCTATAAATTGTTCTAGGTTTAGAGTACCTGAGCTTGAGTCCATTTCAGTCATCTTGGGAGCACTGTCTGCCCTATCTTGCACTTCTTCAATTTCTTCAGCAGCAGCATCAGCATTTATGGTTGTGCCTGCATGCAAAGAGAGATAGGTTAACAACCAAGTGGGAATAAAATATTCCCCCCAAGGTGAACAAACAACAGGTAATAGATAGGATTACCTGAAGATCTACACAGGATACCACTTTGCATCTAGGAAGGAGGTTATAATTCCTTCTAGATGTTCAGTGACATCAGGGATAGACACCTCTGCAAGGCACAAGAGGAGTGCCATACAGGAAAAGAAAAGAGTATCCTTGACCAAGGGGTCATCAAGGTACTCAGGTCTATAAGGGACCATTTTCTCTTGAAGAGAGGGAACAAGAGGAGTAGATGTGAGTGAGGACTCACAGTCTAGGTTAAGATAGGATTCTAAATCTTTATCAGAATCAAGGGACTTAGCAGCATCAACTTGCAATGCTGATGTGAGATCATCAGCAGCTGTGATGGAAAGGAAAGAATAAGAAATTAACTCTAAGTTGGAGTTAGAATTAATTAGAATCTTAAATAAAGCTATACCATCAGGTTGAGCAGCATCATTTTCACAAACGTCCATGGGAACTTCCTCATTTTCTTTTTCAGGAACTTCTTCCTCAGAAGCTAGATTCACTGGAGAGTGAATGTCTTTGTTAGATACAAATATCAAATTGAAGTCCTGATTATAACCTTTGGAGGAAGAATTTTAAGATTTACCTTCTGGTTCTTTCTCTGGACTCTCTTGAAGTTCTTCTACAGATCCTTGAAGGGGAAGAGAGGAATTATCCTGAAGGGTCAGGGCATCACCTGAGACCACTTCAACAGACATCTCCCCCTGCATGACTTCAGTGGGGACTGGAGTCATGCATCTTACAGAAGGGGGCTCAGCAGAAGATGAGATGGATTTGATGGCTTGAGTGAGAGAATTGATGGAGGCAATGAGAGGGGCATTGGCAGCCTCAATCATTTTTTGGATGGAGGGAGTGATGAGCTCGACAAGATGTGCAAGCAATTCAGGAGTTATCTGAAATGCTGATGATGTGGAGGTGGATGGAATGGAAGCAGGATGATCTGCCACATGATCAAATGAGTCATGTGGAGATGGGTGAACATCATCATGAGTGTGGGAGTCATGTTGAGAAAGATGCGAGAGGATGGTAGCAGTCACCATGTCAACACTGGCTGAAGCTGCCAGGTGTTGTGGTGTTGGTGACTGGTGTGGAGATGCAGGTGGAATGAAGGATGTATGTTGTGATGGCACTTCAGATTGAGTGGAGGGTAAAGCAGGAGATGTAGATGCAGGGGTAAGGAGGGAGGATGAAGGGATTGCTGAGCCTTCCCCAGTAAGCGGGAGAGCGGCCGAATCAGCCCTTGTGTCTGAAGAGGGGTTAGGATCAACCCTGGCAGACTTCTTGATAATCCTCTGGGATTTCTTGAATAGAGAAGGGTCCAACCTCTTGCTGGCATTTACTGCGGACGGTGCAAAAACGAGCAGCAGGGGTGCTTTCACATATAGAAACACACCCAGTACCCTTGCAAGGTTTACCTCTTTCTGATTGTTCTTTCTCCTTATTAGTTCAAACAGAACTTTTCCCCAGGCAATCTGTGCCTTATTCACCAAAGCTGACATCAGGGCAAACTGTTGCCGGTTGATGTTGTCATGAGCAGAATGTTTTCCCAAGACGACCTTGCCCACCAGGTCGGCCAGAAACTTGTATTCTGGAGACAAGTTTATCTTCAGCAGCTTAGCCGGAATCCCTTCGGCATGGCCCATCACAGAGAGCATGCGGCCATATTCCTCTGTGCTTTGCTCATATTCCTCAGAACCTGTTGGCAGTCCAAACAGCTCAGTCAACACTTCAGGAGTCAGAGTGACCTCCTCGCCATTTATCTTTCCTGACATCGCTTCGTCGCTGGAGGACGAGGTGTATACCCATTCACGAATTTCTGGTATATGAATCTTAGGAGAGAACGACATAAATTTCTTGAGGCCTTGGTCTTCACATAGCTTCAGAATATCTTGGATTGGTTGATCGCATCGGCTGAAAGAATCGAAGTCGACACAGAAGCCAGTGTCGAACTTCATTCCGAAGAGAACAGCAGAAGGAATCGCCATAGGATTTGAGAGAAGATGGCGAATCGAGAAGCAAAACAGGGGAGAAGAGAATCGCGCGGGATTAGAGTTCGAGAGCGAATTCTAAGCCAGGAGAAGGAATATGAAAAGACGGAGCGAAAGGACGACGATCTTCAGACCTAAATCGACTATTAGAAACAAATCTGCGATCGTCGATCCCGGAATAAAATCGGTCGTCGAACACAGACCGACGATAGTCAATGTTTGACTAAAATGGTAAACATCGACCGCCTACACGCAATTACCACGATCGTCGATCAATAAATGATGGTCGACGATTCTCCACCCAGCACAGAAAATCTGTCGTCGACCATTGGTCGACGATAGATACCTAAGGAGAGATCGTTGACCAGCTGGTCGACGATTTCTGCCTTACTATAGAACGAGCTGTCGTCGATGGTTGGTCGACGATAGTTCTGACCTGGTCGAAGATCGTCGATCAGTCGTTCGACGATTTTAGACAGAAAACAAAACTAACCAAATTTTCACTATTCTGAACCATTAATCATGCCAAGCTGGTTCAGGAAGAACAAATGCTTTTGTTCATCAAGGGGCTTAGTGAAAATATCTCCTCTCTGCAGGTCTGTGGATATAAATTCCATTACTATCTTGTTCTTTTCCACATTATCTCTCAGAAAATGATGTCTAATCTCAATGTGCTTGGTCCTGGAATGGTGCACAGGATTTTGAGCAATTGATATTGCACTGGTACTGTCACACAGAATTTTTGTGTTTGAGTGTGTGTACCCATAATCCACGAGCTGATTTTGAATCCACAGGATCTGTGAACAACAGCTAGCTGCTGCTATATATTCAGCCTCAGCAGTTGAAGTAGACACAGATGCCTGTTTCTTGCAAAACCAAGAGACAAGTCTCTCTCCCAGGAACTGACAAGTCCCTGAGGTGCTTTTCCTGTCAACTCTACAACCAGCATAATCAGCATCTGAATATCCAATTAATTCAAATCCTGACTCAGCTGGGTACCACAGTCCTAAGTTAGGGCATCCCTTAAGGTATCTCAAAATCCTCTTGAGAAGAGTTAAGTAAGATTCCTTTGGGTTGACCTGAAACCTAGCACATAGGCATGTAGCAAACATTATGTCAGGCCTACTTGCAGTCAAATACAGCAGGGAACCAACAATGGCTCTAAAGTTCTTTTGATCAACAGGCTTGCCATTGACATCAGAATCAATAACTGCATTTGAGGCCATGGGTGTGCACATTGATGAAGTATCAGACATTCCAAATCTTTTAACCAGCTCTCTGGCATATTTTGATTGAGAAATGAAAATGCCATCAACAGTCTGTTTCACTTGGAGACCAAGGAAATAGGATAACTCACCCATGCTGCTCATCTCAAACTTAGAGTGCATTAGTTCAGAGAACCTCTTACATAGTTTGGGATCAGTAGAACCAAATATAATGTCATCTACATAGATTTGAACTAATAGTTGTGAGTCCTTATGATGTCTAATGAACAGGGTTCTATCTACTACACCTCTCACAAACTTGTGTTCTAGAAGAAAATTTGCTAAGGTCTCATACCAAGCTCTAGGAGCTTGCTTAAGTCCATATAGAGCCTTTTGGAGTTTGAACACATGAGTGGGTAAGGTTGATGAAACAAACCCTGGTGGTTGTTCAACAAACACTTCTTCCTTTAAATCTCCATTGAGGAAGGCACTCTTCACATCCATTTGGAAGACCTTAAATCTTTTATAGGCAGCATAGGCTAGGAAAATCCTAATGGCTTCTAGTCTGGCTACAGGGGCAAAAGTCTGATCATAATCTATGCCTTCCTCCTGTCTATAGCCTTGAGCTACTAGCCTAGCCTTATTTCTAACTACTATGCCTTGGGCATCAAGCTTGTTTCTAAACACCCACTTGGTGCCTATGATCCGTTGGCCTCTTGGTCTTGGAACCAAGGTCCAAACTTTACATCTTTCAAACTGGTTAAGCTCCTCTTGCATTGCTATAATCCAGTGGGGATCAAGCTCAGCATCTTTAATGGTTAGGGGCTCAACCTGAGAAAGGAAACAAGCAAACATCACATCTTTGTTGAGTTGATGTCTTGTCTGGACTCCTGCTGAAATGTCTCCAATCACTTGAGATACAGGGTGATCTCTAAGTGTGACAAGATCAGTAGGTTCAACAATGATCTGATCTTCAACAGTTTCAAGATTTACTTCCTCATGTGGAATTTGATCAACTGTTGGAGCAGGTGCTTTAACTTGAAAAAGTTCTACATCAGATTCAGAATCTGAAGAAGCAGCCTGAGGAGTTTGTTGGGGATGATTCTCCTGTGTGAGTCTCAAACCTTCCAAATCCTTACTTACTCCTAGGACTTGCACTGTACTATTAGAGGAAGAGTCCTTCTCCTTATAATACATGACTGTCTCATCAAAAGAGACATGTGCAGACTCTTCTATCTTAAGAGAGGATTTATTAAGGACCCTATAGGCTTTGCTTACTTGAGAGTATCCTAGAAAAACTCCCATTGATGCTTTTGCCTCAAATTTTCTATGGTATTCTTTGTTATTGTTATGAACAAAAGCAACACAGCCAAACACTCTAAAATAGTCTATTTTAGGTTTCACTTGCTTAAGTAATTCATAGGGAGTCTTACCCTTAAGTTTATGTATCAGACTTCTGTTCAATACATAGTTAGCTGTGCTAACTGCTTCAGCCCAAAAGGACAGAGGCATGTTAGCATCTGCCAACAATGTACTTGCAGCTTCAATTAGGGTTCTGTTTTTCCTTTCAACTACCCCATTTTGTTGAGGAGTTCTAGGAGCAGAGAAGCTATGTTTGATACCTTCCTTCTCACAGAATTCTTGCATAAGAAGAGACTCAAACTCAGTACCATGATCACTTCTGATCAAGGCAATCTGAGTAGAGTACTCACTCTGTATACACTTTAGAAAATCTGTAAGAACCTTGAAGTTATCAGCCTTAGTTCTCAAGAAGAATACCCAAGTGAACCTGGAGAAGTCATCTACAATTACTAGAGTGTAAGACTTCCCTCCAAGACTCTGCACAGCAATAGGACCAAATAAGTCCAAATGTAACAAGTACAGAATCCTGGGAGAATCACTTTTATTAACTAATTTGAAGCTATTTCTTGTTTGCTTTCCTAGTTGACAAGCTTTGCAAAGGCCTTCCTTCTTGTAGGGGCAAGAAGGTAAACCTCGTACAAGATTGTATTTAGCCAACCTAGAAATGTTTTTCAAGTTTACGTGACTAAGTCTCTTATGCCAAAGGGTATTATTACTGGTTACTTCATTAAATAAGCATATTTCAGATTTGGAGGAATTAAAATCTACAACATAAACATTTCCAATTCTAATACCTACTAACACCACAGTATTATTTAAAGAAATATTGCAAGCAGTGTCAGTGAACCATACCTTGTACCCAGCATCACACATTTGACTTACAGAGATTAGGTTGTGCTTTAGTCCTGAGACATAAGCTACTTTCTTGAAGGTTACAGCTCCTATGGTGAAGCTGCCATACCCTTCAGTCTGTCCACAGCTGGAATCCCCAAATACAACTTTTGGTCCCAGCTTGGCTTTGAAACCTGACAGGTTCTTCTTCTTTCCTGTCATATGCTTTGAGCATCCACTATCCAGATACCATTTGTCATGTATGACTGGATAGGTCTTCACCTGCAGAAAGAACAGTTATACATTGTGGACCCAGGTTACCTTGGGTCCAGTATTCTTTACAAAAGAAAAACTAGATATAAAAGATTTTGCGGGCTTAGATTTATATCCTAAAGGGTGTGATCTCCTAGGTGGGATAATCCATTCAGTTGAAGGATTAAACAACCTGGGGTGGTGATTAGGATTTGAAGTTCTGGAAGTTTGATTTTTATTTTCCAGCTTAAGTCCAGATCGTCGATCAATGGTCGACGATCGCAAGCCATATCGTCGATCATTTATGGTAGAACGATGTTCTGGATTCCACGATCGTCGATCACTGGTCGACGACTTTTGTAAAGCTAGAAATTTTTTCTTCCTATTCTCTTTCTTAATCTTATTCTGAATTTTCTTGCATTTTTCAATTTCCTCAGTATTCTTTATTCCTGATTCAGAAACAAATTTTACTGGAGTGCTAAATCTCTCCTTTGTGAGGAGGATGGGTTCAATAGGTGTAGCACCTAAGCCTAGTTTATCATTACCAACCCTAGTGTTTGCTATACAGGTTATTTCAGATAATTTAAGGCTTCTGCCATTTAATTGTTCTTCTAACCTCTTAGATTTCGCTAGTTCTAATTTTAGGAATGTTATTTCTTCTTTTGAGCTTTCTAATTCCTTTTCTAATCTGATTATTTCAGTACCTTCCATGTCTAGTTCCATTATTTTTAGTCTAAGTGACTTAATTTCTTTTTCAGATAAAAGTAAATCTAAACATAGAGTTTTAAATTTTAGTTTGAACTCAGGAGATGAGAAGTCAAATGAGTCGATTACCTGGTCCTCCATAAAGGAGTCTTCTTCATTGTCTCCTTCTTCTTCAGAATTCTCTGCAGTTGACAGAGAGCTGCAGGCATCAATGGCCATGAGGCAGACCTCTTTGGCTTTCTTTTCTTCTTCTTCTTCAGAATCACTTGAGCTAGAGGAGCAGGTATCCTCTTCTGTTTCACTCCAGGTAGCAGCCACAAATCCCTTGTCCTTCTTCTTGTATTTGTGTGATGAGGACTTGGAGTGGTGCTTCCTGTATTCTTTCTCATGTTTCTTCTCCTTGTACTTCTTCTCTGGACAATCTGGAGCAATGTGTCCAGGCTTGCTGCAAACATAACAAATGATTTCTTTAGATGGAGTCTTGTCATACCTTGGCTTGTCCTCATGCTTGGAGAACTTCTTTCTGAGGTCTCTTCTTCCCATGTTGAAGAATCTCTTGGCAATGAGTGCCAGTAACTCCTCATTTGATTGACTTCCTTCAGAAGTCTCAGCAGCCTTAAGAGCTAGAGAATGCTCTTTCTTTATTGGTGTTGGAGTCTTCACTTCAGTTACAGCAGCTCTACTCTTTAAGGTTTGCTCATATGACCTGAGCTTTCCCAACAGAGCTTCTGTGGAGAGTTCCACAGTATTTCTTCCATCCTTGATGGGCCATATCCTTGAGTCCCATGAGATGGGAAGGCACATCAGGATCTTGTCATTGACTTCTGACAAGGTTATCTCCTTGTCTAAAGACCTCAGTTCACTTATTATTGAACTGAGTCTTGTGTACATGGTGTCAATGTCTTCAGCATCATCCTTCTTGAAGTTTTCATACTGAGAGGTGAGATTGGATCTCCTGTCCTTCCTCTCATCAGCTGAGCCAGCAACTATGTGGTTGAGGGAATCCCACATAGCTTTGGCTGAGGTACATTCAGCCAGCTTCTGGAATATCTCATCAGACATTGTCTGAGCTAGGATATTCATTGCTTTAGCATCAGCTGCTTTTGCCTTCTTGTAAGTTTCATTGTAGTCAGGTGGTGGCACAGCACTGAGATCAGCAGAAGTGGAAGCAGCAGCAGGCCTAGCAGGTGGTCCTGTCAAAATAGAAGAAAAAATATCTTCATCAATAGAATTCATGTATAGTCTTATCCTGGCCTTCCATATGCCAAACTTGGACAAGTTGCATACAGGAGGTCTGGTGCTTGAATAATCCTTAGACTGGGCCATGTGTGAAAGTGTTTGTGAATGGTATCAGGAAACAACTTATCACAGGATCTTTTAACTCAGGTGTTAGCCTGTATGAACAGCCAACCTCCCTCTGATACCAATTGAAAGTGAGGGGATAAGTTGTAAACTACTCTAGAGGGGGGGTGAATAGAGTATTCAAAATTTTATGAACACTTAGTCAGCTCCCTTGGAGTATATTTGCGGAATAGAAAATCTGATACTTGAACCCTAAGAGCCTAACACAGTGAGGTGCACAAGTGAGAGAGTTAACTGAAATTTCAGTTTAACTAAAAGCCTATCACAGCAACTAGCAATCCTAGGTAGTTCTACCACAGCCACAGAATAAACAAATCAGCAAGAACCAGAGAGACACAGGATATATAGTGGTTCCCTTTAAATAGGTACATCCACTCTTCTACCACCCTGGTAGGAATCCACTACAGGTTTTTGCTAAGGTGCCCTGCCACCAATGATCTGATTCAGGTAGATCAAACAGACCCTTTGAGCTTTTGATAAGGATGCTCAACCACAGGTTGTTGATAAGGTGCCCTGTCACCAACGTTCACTTTTGAAGAGGTGTGAACAAACTCTTTTTACAAAGGGGTTGAGAGGGTTAGATTATCTTCTCTGTTTTAAATACAGATTAGAGAAGATTTGTGGATTCTCTAAAGAATCAAAGTCTCCTCCTGGCTCAGTGGAAGTCCAGGGAAAGCCTTTGCTTCAGGATGAAGGAGTTTCAGATAAACTGAAACTAAATCCTCAGAAATCTGAAGACTGATTTTTATCAGGTCTTAAGATTCTGGAGCACTTGAAGCAGATCTGGAGCTTTTTCTGAAGTCTTGAAAAACTCTAAGCAAATGCTCAGGAAACTTGAGAAACAAAGATGATTGCTCTGGGCTTTTTGCTTCAGGAAAACTTTTCTTCTTCTTGTTGTGAGATTGTTGAAGAGCTGCTCTGATGATGCTTGAGCGAATGAATAATCTTTCTCTGTGTCTGTATATTCTTTTTTTGAGAGAAGAATTTCTCTTAAATATGTCTTCACGTTTTTCTTTCGGAACGGCTCTATTGATTTGAATTCTCGAGCCCTGCAACAGATTATCTCAAAATAGAATATAGCAATAGGAATAGAATGGCCTATTATCTTTCTGTCAGTCCCAATAAGGAAATAAATGAATAGGGAAATATCTCAGCATAAAGATTTATCGTTCTTGGAAATAGCATACACCGCCAACGGCTAGAATACAGCCTGGCAATATATTTTGTATAATAAGACAAAAATGCTTTATCAAGAATACTGAATCCCGTAATTTATGCTTGACAGAATTTTTTAATCAATTTATTTGAATTTAAACCATAAATTTAGCAACAATAATATCAGAGAAACAATCTAACCACCAACTAAAACACTTGGAAATAAACCAAGGAATAGAATAAATACGAACAGATAAAAGCAGACAGAAAACGTCGAACAGGAGTTCGATGATCGTCGACCTGCAAACAGATCGTCGACCAATAGCAGGAATCTGTCGGAACAAAAATCGTCGACCACAAATCGTCGACCAGCTAATAGATCGTCGATCGGCTAACAGATAGTCGACCAGCGAACAGATCGTCGACCAGCAAATAGATAGTCGACCAGCAAAGGCAAATATCTGTCGAGACAGAAATCGTGAAGCAAGAACACGATCGTCGACCTGATGATGACAGATCGTCGACCATCCTTCAGAGCGTAGTAAGCTTGCTCTGAGATCGTCGACCAACGGTCGACGATAATTGTCTTGACTTCAATGATTCAATAGCCCTGCTATCGTCGACCATTGATCGACGATCGCGAGGCCTCGTTCGACGATGGTCGAACGGAAAAACCTTAACTACAAACACATCTAGAACTTCTAACCTAAGCTCTAGGTCAGTTTATAAACTGCCCTAGGGAGACTAAACAAAGTCTAACCATGATCATATATATCTTTATATGAATCAAGAGGGGCCGGAAAGGGATTACATAAGCCAAATCACATCTAGGGTACCAACAGGGACAGTTTTGTATCTCATGCCTCTTTGGCAATTTATTAGTAAAGCATGCCCTCGGCGACCTAGGTGCTAGCATAAATCTAATGCCCTACTCTCTGTTTAAGAAATTAGGATTTGGAGATCTAACTCCAAAAAAATAAGTATAAAACTAGCAGATAATTCTATTAAGTATCCAGTAGGGGTTGTGAAGGACGTACTAGTCAAGGTTGACAAGTTCATCTTTCCGGTGGACTTTGTCGTTCTTGACATCGAAGAGGATGTTGAAGTAGCCCTCATACTCGGTCTCCCCTTCCTTTCCACCTCCTGTGATATAATAGATGTGAGTAACGGAAAGCTCCTGCTCTGTGTTGGAGATGATGAAGTTACTTTCAATATCAACCACTCCATGCGAAATTCTCTTTCAAATGATGATTCTTGTTACCATCTTGATGCATCAATTGAAGAAGATTTTTTTTCTTTTTCTGATTTTGGTCCCACATCTTGTGATGATGCGGAACATGCCGAATTATTTTGTTTTAAGGAATTATATCGTTCTTTGCCTCCTAAGCCAATTGGCTTAGAGAGTATTAAAATTACGACCTCTTACGAAGTACCACCCACTCTTTAGCTTAAGTAACTTTCAAAGCACCTAAGATATGTCTTTTTAGAAAAAGACTCTAAATTGTCGGCCATCATTTCTTCTACTTTGTGTGATTCAAAAATTTCTGAATTAATTCAAACCTTAAATAGGCATCGCCGAGCCATAACTTGGCAATTATCTAATATTAAAGGGATAAGCCCCTCCTTCTGCACACACAAAATATTTCTTGAAGATAATTCTCGCGATAGTGTAAAGCCTCAGCGATGACTTAATCCCAACATGAAAGATGTCGTTAAGGCTGAAGTAATTAAGCTGTTAGATGCGGGAATTATCTACCTGATTTCGGATAGCCCGTGGGTTAGCCCTGTGCAAGTAGTACCAAAGAAAGGTAGCAAGACGGTAGTGATTAATGAGAACAATGAACTAATTCCAACTCTTACTATTACAGGTTGGCGGATGTGCATCAACTATAAAAAATTAAATGATGCCATCTGAAAAGAGCACTTTCCCTTGCCATTCATTGATCAAATTTTAGAATGCCTTTCCGGTCACTCCTACTATTGCTTTCTTGATGGTTTATCTGGATATTTCCAAATCTCAATCTCACCCGAGGACTAGGAGAAAACAACCTTTACTTGTCCCTTCGGCACCTTCGCTTATAGAAGGATGTCGTTTGGCCTTTGCAATGCACCAGCTACATTCCAAAGATGTATGCTGGCCATCTTTGATGAGTTGGTTGAGGATGTGATGGAAGTCTTCATGAATGACTTTTCCGTATTTGGAAATTCTTTTAAATCATGCTTAGCTAATCTTTATTGTGTTCTTCAATGTTGCCAAGATACGAATCTTGCCCTAAATTGGGAAAAATGTCTTTCATGGTCCGAGAGAAGTTGGTCCTCGGTCATAAAATATCGGGTAAAGGAATCGAGGTCGATAAAGCCAAGATCGAGGTGATTGAGAAACTTCTCCCTCCCATAAATGTAAAATCTATTAGAAGTTTCCTTGGTCACGCAGGTGTTTATCGGCGGTTTATACAAAATTTTTCCAAAATTACAAAGTCGTTAACGCACTTGTTAGAAAAAGAGTCTTCTTTCTTTTTTCATAATGAATGTTTAGCAGCTTTTAATATTATCAAAGATAAGCTTATCAACTTGCTTATTCAAATAGCACCGGATTGGTCCTTTCCATTTGAGATAATGTGCGATGCAAGTGACATTGCTGTAGGAGCAGGGTTAGGCCAATGGGTGAATAAGTATTTTCAGCCAATTTATTATGCAAGCAAGACACTCACATCCGCACATGCCAATTACACCACTACAGAGAAAGAACTTCTCGTAATTTTTTTGCATTTGATAAGTTTAGGTCTTATATTACTCTCTCTAAAGTCATTGTGTTTACTGATCATTCTGCCCTTAGGTACCTACTAAATAAGGAAGACGCCAAGCCCTGATTATTAAGATGGATCCTCTTGCTGCAAGAATTTGACTTGAAGATCCGAGACAAGAAAGGAGCGGAGAACTTGGTGGCCGATCATCTCTCCCGCTTAGAGAACACTTCTGCAGATATGCTGGCGGAAGCTGACATTGATGATAAATTCCCTGAAGGGCGCCTCCTCAACATAAAAATATTAACGAATTCTTCTACCCCTTGGTTTGAGGATTTGGCCAACTATCTAGTGGCTCGGGTCCTGCTAAAAGGTTTTTCAGGTCAACAAAAGAAGAAATTCTTTTCCGACGTGAAGAACTACTTTTATGAGGACCCCTTCTTATTTTGTATCTGCACAGATTAAGAGGTAAGAAGATGTGTGTCAAGCGAGGAAGGCTTGCAAATATTGTGAAACTGCCACGAAGAACCAACCGGCGGACATTACCGAGCAAGCCAGACCGCAAGGAAAGTGTTGGAGGTCGGTTTCTACTGGCCCTCGATCTTTAAGGATGCTCACTCTTTTGTAAGTGGATGCGATAGCTTCCAAAGGTCAGGTAACATATCTCGTCGAGATGAAATGCCCAAAACTCCTTTTTAGAGTGTGAAATTTTCGATCTATGGGGTATCGATTTTGTAGGTCCTCTTCCTCCCTCATTTAATAATAAATATATTCTCGTTGCGGTCAACTATGTGTCGAAGTGGGCGGAAGCTCATGCTCTCCCAACCAATTATGCAAGAGTCATCGTCAAATATTTACAGAAATTATTCTCTCATTTTGGCACACCTCACGCTATAGTTACTGATAGGGGCACATACTTCTGCAATAGCAAGTTTGCTAAAATTTTAGCAAAATATGGCATTACACACAAAATCTCCACCGCCTATCACCCACAGACTAGTGGCTAAGTGGAGGTGGTGAACCATGAGCTCAAGCAAATTTTGGAGAAGACTATCTCTTTTAATAGGAAGGACTGGTCATTGAAGCTCGATGATGCTATATGGGCTTACCGGATGGCATACAAGACCGCCATCAGTTGTACACTGTACTGATTAGTCTATGGCAAAGCATGCCACCTTCCAGTTGAGTTAGAGCACCACGCCTATTGAGCGCTGAAATTCATCAATCTTGATTATACTTTGGCCTCTAAGCAAAGAAAATTCCAACTGAATGAAATAGATGAATGGCGTGCTAATGCCAATGAAAATAATAAGTTTTATAAGGAGAGCTCAAAGTTCTACCATTATAAAAATATTAAAACTCCTAAAAAATTTTCACCGGGGGATCTCGTCCTTCTTTACAACTAACGCATTCGTCTTTTTCCTAATAAATTAAAATCCCGATGGTTCGGCCCCTTTGTCGTCAAAGAGGTTTGGCCATATGGGACCATTCTTATTTCCCACCCGGAACTTGGCTCCTTTAAAGTGAATGGCCACCGGCTAAAATTTTATTTTTCTAATGATACTTTGGTCACCAATATTGAGACCCTCTCCATATAATCTTCCATGCCAATTAGTCAAGCTACGCGACGGTAAACAAATCGCTTTTGGGAGGCACCCCAAACTTTATCTTCTTATTACTGTTTTCTTTGTTTTAAAATGTTTTTGCAGGTTTCCATCTAGCCTCCTCAATTTCACTATCAGGGATGTCCTCTTTCCTCACTTCTTCTTTTATTGTATTTTTATTACTTCATACTTGGTTTTAAACATTGGGGGCAATGTTAAACTTTAAGTATGGGGGTATAATTCCTTAATTAATAAAAATAAAGAAATCCAAAAATTCAAAATATAAATATATCTTTCCTTTAGTATATATAAAAGTATATATATACCAAAAAAAGGATAAAACTTATATAAAATAATTAATAATTTGAGTTAATCTTTGCTAAATCATTTAGTACTCCATGACTTTGCATTTTCTTGTTTTAAATCATTTATGTACGTGTTTAGTTGAAATAAAGTAAATTAAATCTCATTTTGTCTATGTTTCATAAGTAATATATTGACTCATGTAGTCTTCCTAATTAAGGTAATATGTTATTTTTGAAAAAAATTCTTAAATATTTGCACTTTTGCATAGCCATTTTTTTTAGTTTTTCACTTTTATAAAATCTACCATCCCTTGTTTTCTCTTTTAAAAATCTTTGAAATGATTGATTAGTGTTAAGTATTGTATATGCGAACTAATCTAAGATGCTTATTATCTACATTTTTCATGAAAAGTCAATTATCTTTATTTTTTATCTAGAATTTGCGTCTCTTGAATTTTTTAATGCCTTGTTTTAAGTAGACTTAAGAGCATGAAGATGATCTAGGCAACTTTTTGATTAGTTTGAGCTTTTACATCCCGAACCTTAAATTCCTAACCATTGCTAGCCACGTTTTGCCTTTTCCATTTTCTTTCTATAAGCCCCACTTATTTTTCGCCAAATCCATATAGCTAACCATGTTGCACACTTAAAACTTTTTGAGCTTTATGTCACTTGTGTGTACTATATTTTGTGAAAATGGTGGAGATTTGTATTATATCTCAATTGCTACAAAAGAGGGGGAAAAGAGGGAAAAACTCAATTGATTCAAAAGAAGGAAGAAGATATGATATATATGTATATATATATGCAAAAAAAGAATGACATTTTAACCCCAACATTATATTGCAAAATTACTTAGGGTGTCAAAATATTATTTTCTAGCAACAAGTTCTTTGCAAAGCTCTTCTTTTTGTTTTAAGTATGCTTTACCCTTCATGTTTATCTTTTGAACTCCATACCCTTAAAACCTAAGCCAAAACGTTACACCTAACGAAAGTTCTTTTGATTCATGCTTCCAAGGTTTACCTTTAGTACAGTAGAGAGAAAGTAAATTGAGTAAGCTCTAGGTAGTAGTATTGATCTTTGAATTAGATTGATATGATTATAAAATGTCTCTTAGATTTTAGTAGCAACTCAATATCCTTTTCATTTATCACATTACTTAATTTTTAGTTTTGCTTAAAAACATGGGTTGATTTATTTTTTGTATGCTAGTGAAAATAGTAAAATTTTGTGCCAAGACTAAGTAAAAATGTTTTGTTTTATTTTCATAATTCCTCTACCTTAATTTCTCATCATACTCATGTTTGGCATAGCCAATTTGTTTGGTTGGTTTTTTTTATTTTTCATAACTCGTATGTCTTTACTTAAGGACAAGCAAAATAATAAGTCTGGGGGAATTTGATGATGCATAATTTGACCTAAGTTATTAATACAAAAATCTAAATAATCTAATATAAATATATAAATATTGTTAATTTTATCCGTTAAAACGCATCTTTTTATAATTCTATCCTAACCACGCTTATTTTACTATTTTTATGATCATGAGATAAGTTGCATACCAATTCTACAGAACACGCCTTCAGATAGGGCGTGCCAAATTAAATATCGAGTGCAGTCATACTACTATGTTACTAAACCATATTCAAGAAGGGAATGAAGCCACAATGTTCCGATGAGATATTTTCTCCTAACTATGAAAAAGGCTAGCCACCTTTGACTATATATTCAGCATGTGTTCTTAAAGGGAGCTTCTTGGAAAGAGAGAAAGCTACCTAACTTTTATCATGTTTTTCATGACAAGTGTGAAAAGGAGTAGCCGTCTTTGACTTTTAAACCAACATAGATTCAAGGTAGCTTCATCCTTATGCCAAATTCCAACTCTACCCCCTTCGTTTTTGCCCTATAAGTAGGCATGAAGGAAGAAGGGAAAGCATCATCCTTTCTCCTCCATTTGAGACTTCTAGAGTGTTGTTGAGAGTTTATTTTTAGAGTATTTTAGCTTAATGTTTTCATGTTTTAATGTTCTTGCAATCTCTTTTATCGCACTTGTAATCTTTTTATAAACTCTCTTTGTAATGTCTCTATACCCTTTTTTGTAACTTCTTTTCAATAAAATAAAATAGTTTGTTATTCCCTTTCTCTCTCTCTCTTTCTTATTATGCATATTCTTAACATGATTTTCATTTCCAACACTATTATGAGTAACTCAACTTTGTTTAGTGCTTAATCGAGATGAATGAAATGATCTCATTTTCTTAATCGATATCCTCTCTTTCTCTTTTAACAAATGTTTAGGATTTACCCTTGATTAATCTTTAAAGAGGTCATATCATCGATATATGATTTTCTCTTCTGTTTCCGTACTTTAGTAGCCGAAAGGATCATGCGTGTGGATTGATCACTCACGGGTAAAGGGAGTTGAATGCAATCCTTGAAAGACGACAATGTAAATTTCCCATATTGGAGTCAAATCCAATAGAGGGGTTCACTACATAAAGCGAGTTTTAGGGGTTTCAATTATAGAATGAAAGTTCAGTTGATCAACCTAAACTCAGTTGGATGTAGCCTTGAAAGAGGTGCGTTCATATTTTGGGAACCTCCACGGTCCAAGCATCTTCGTCAAAGAGAATTAGGGATTAATCTATTTTTGGTCATTTTCATTCCAAGGTGATTCAAGATCAAGTACTAAACTTTTAAATTATTACTTAATCATCATCTTTTATTGTATAACCGTTCTCTTATTTGCAAACCAACTCAAAGTATCTAATTGATAAAATAATAGAAATCTCTTTGAAGTAGAAGTAATCGACACGCCTTGGTTCTAATACGACCTTGATATTATATCCTATACTATAAGCGATAAGGTACACTTGCCTTTATCGGATATAGATTCGGAGAACATTGTCTTCATCTTCATCTTCTCTCTTTCATAAAACACCTCCAGGATTTTCTCCATCAGCCATCTGGTAGGATATTTTAGTGAGAAATTATCGGGTCCTAAATTAAATTATTCAAATTATGATAAGGAATTTTATGTGGTGATCTGATGACTCCATCCTTGGCGATATGATCTAGTCCCAAGGAGTTTGTATTATTATAGGATCATGAGGCTTTAAGATTTATAAATTCCGAAACCAAAATCACCCCCCGACATGCGAAGTGGGTCACATTCTTGCAAGAATACATGTTTGTCCTTAAACACCTTAAAGGTACCCAAAATCATGTAGACGACGCCCTTAGTTGTGTCTCTTTAATGTTAACGACGATGACAGTCAAGGTCATAGGATTTGAGCGCATTAAGGAAGAGTATGCATGTTGCCCCGATTTTAAGGACATTTACTTATCTGTATTAGACAAATCACCCACCTCCATTTATGCTTACTATCTTCATGATGGGTATCTTTTTTGACACTATAAGTTATGTATCCAAGGTTCATCCCTTTGTGACTTCATAGTTTGGGAATTGCATAGTGGTGGTCGTGGAGGTCATTTAGTAAGTGATAAAGCCATCACTGAAAGAAGACTTAGGCAATTGATAATCCTTTGATACCAATTAAAAGTTAGGGGATATATCTTATTTACTCTAGAGGGGGGGTGAATAGAGTGGTTTAAAACTTTTTGCTATTTTTAAAATAAATCAGTAAAATTAGTGATAGTAGTAATTATATAAAATGAAATAGAAACTAGGCTAAACTACACAACCACAGAACAGCAGAGCAAGGAAAAATGAACACACAGACAACACAAGAATTTATAGTGGTTCCCCAAATATGGGTACATGCACTCTTCTACCACCCTGTTAGGAATCCACAATCAAGTTTTTAATCAGGTGACTGCCACCACAGGTTTTTGCTCAGGTGCCCTGTCACAACAAGATCTATTTGCAGGGAGATCTCACAACCCTTTAGGCTTTTGATCAGGTGCCCAAAAAGCAACACAAGAACTTTTGAAGGGAGTTAATAATCCCCTTTTACAATGAGGTAAGAAGGTGATGTTGTATTCTCTTTCTCTAAACAATAGAGAAGACTTAGTGGATTGTAGTTGTCAAAGCTCCCCCTGAGATGATTATAGTTCAGGAAATGCTGGAAGCTTTGCACAGGGTGTAGGTGTTTAGATTAATGTTGATCTCCAACAAGCTTTTTAGACTGATTGTATTTGATGTCTATTGAAAGCTTGGAGAAGATTTGCTAATGATGAATACAAAATGAATTTTCAGACAGAATATCTTTCTGTGTCTGCCTGTATTGCATAGTTTATTCTCTGACTTCTCGTTTTATATCTTGTGTCATTTATATCAAATGATTCTTCTCTGTATATGTTCTGAATTTGAATTTTACTCCTTGATTGACTGCTAAATTCTTGGAACTTGGACAAATGGTTAGAAGGGCATTAATTTGATTCCTCAACTATCCCAGTTATTAAGCCGAATTTTTACTCTATGAAATCTAGTAATTAATTATGCCAATGAACGGCTATATTCATAAGAATATATAGATTTAATTACTCAGAGCAATATAGGCAACAATATATTAAATAAGCCTTGGTCAATCTGGAAGTGAACTGTAGAGAAGGAAATACTGAACTAATAGATTTCGTCGACCTCAGAACAGATTTCGTCGACCTGAACTCAAAGTTTGTCGAGCTGAGAAATCGTCTTCGTCGACCTGTGCTCAGAGAAGAAATAATCTGGAAAGAAACTGTCAAAGCTGAGCTCCAAGTTCGTCGAACTGAGGTAGAATATCGTTGAGCAGAGAATTTGTCTTGAGGGAAAAATTCATTGACCTGAGCTCGAATATCATCGAGCTCAACTCAAAGAAAGAACTCTGAGTTGGTCGATCTTAGATCGACGATCGTCGAGCTGAGTTCGAAGAACTTCAAACCAATAATCTGAACTCTGAATTCTTCTAAGTCTTGAGTCTCCTGAAGTCCACTGTAGGCTGGTCCATTAAATTTTATTCTAATGACTAGCCTAAACTCTAGGATTGACAAACTTGACCCTAGCTATACAAGGTGGGTCAAACATCTTAATAGTGAACCTTAGACCAAATCCAAACTAGGGATCCAACAATATCCCCCTATTTGGGTTAGGTCACTAAACAAAATATAAAATATAATCACAAAGCAAAACAACAAATATCTGGCAGAAAATAAACATCTAGCAGATATATACAACTAGTGCTTTGTGACAAATTAATCATAAATAGTTCAAAAAATAAACTAATCAAAAAGTTATTTAGGTTTCTTTGAATTGTCTTTGTCAGAATGTTGTCTGAATATGATTTCCCTATTAGGATTGGCAGCTTCTTTCTTGGACATTTTCATATCAGCTGCTCCAATACTCTTGCATGAACTTGCTCTTGGGACAACAACTTCTGGGTGAAGACTCATGTAAGCATCTACATTGAAAAACTGATTTGCTTTATCATACCTTTTTAACTCTTCTTTTCTATAGGAAGACATGGTAGAATATTGAGAGGGGTCCTTGCCTTCCATTTTAGCTTTATTAATCAAAGATAGTCCAACTAGCTCTTTAAATCTGGCCATTTTAGCAGTGTTCTCTTGTTCAGGATCAACAAAGGGAATTGGTGGAGATTCAGACCTTTTTGGACCACTGTCCTTCTTTCGTTCATAATGAGATATTGGAGAACTCTTTAGCTCTATAGTTGAAGGTGGATTGCGTCTTGTAGACTTCTACTGGTGATGCTTGTTGCTCTGAGAACTTGGTTTGGAATGTCTTTGATATGTTTTAGTGATTGGAGTTAATCTATGAGAGACACTTCCAGAGTCCCCTGCTGATGGAGTAGGTGGAGTAGGATCCTTTCTAAATTGCTTAGGAGGTGACATGTATCTTCTCCTCTCCTTCCTTTCCTTTTGTTCATTCTTAGATAGCCACATCCACTGAGGCATACCAGGATAAGGAGTAATCTCATTCAATATGTAGTAAGGAGTATCTATATTGGGGTTCAGTTTAGGAATGGCCTTGGGAGGTGCTTTCCTTTTCTTAGCTTTGGTCTTCTTGAATTTTGATTAATCAGAATCATCATCATCATCATCATTGTCATTAGAAGATCCAGGAGGATTATCATATAAGTCATCAATCTCTTTCAATGCTTCCTTGGATATTTGCTTTTAGCCTTAGGTTGTTCTGCAATTTCTGGTTCAGCACTTTCTGGTTCAGCAATACTTTCAGTAACCATTTGATTTTCATCTTCTTCCATGTCAGCAAACAAGATATCATCCAAGTTTGGCATTAAGGACTCAGCCTACATGCAAGGAGGACTGCAAACCTCTTCAGCAACTAGTATTTCAGAAATCACAGGGACTGTCAAACTTGCCCTTATTTGGTCAATAACTTCTGGACTTACTGGAGAATAATAACATACAATGGCTTTGGAGAAAACTTGCTTAGGAAGAGAAAGAGAATGATAAAGAGTATCAAAAACTCTTAATAAATCAGCTAAGTCCATAGAAGGGACTAGGTAAGAGAATGGTGCAGCTGCTAAAGGTTCTGCAATCTCAACATCAGTGAGCTCAATATCAAATTCTGAAGGATCTGCCTCAAGAAAATCTAATAGCTCTGTATATGTATTTAAACTTTCTGTAACTACTATATCCATATGTATATCTGTTATTATTGTTACTACTGCTACTGCTTCTTCTATAATTGCTGCTGGAGCTACATACTCAATTGTTGGAACTATTATTGCTGGAGCTGCTTCTTCATAGAGCATCTCCCCCTGCCTGGTTTAAGTGGAAACTAAATCCAGGCCCCTAGATGAAGAAGGGACAGAGGGGGCAGCAACAAGAAGAGAAGAGAGGGAGGAGATGGAATTAGCAAGAGGTGTGATTGCCTCTACAATGAGTTGCTTGATGACTGGAGTGATGTGCTCCAAGACGGTGGTAATGGAAGGAGAATCCATATCCATAAACTCAGGAGGAGTCTGAGTGGATATAGATGGATTGATGGAGATGGAGGGAATATCCAAATGTATAGACTCTGGTGGGATTTGAGTAGATATAGATGGAGGAAAGGGAGGAATGACATAAGATGGAATAATATCTTGCATGATGTCATCCTGAGAAGATGATGCAGGAGGAGATGGAATAGAAGTTGAGATGTCATGTTGAGGAGAATTTGGTGTAAATGGTATGGAGGTTAGCAAATCAAAGGATGGAGATGACATGAATGTATGAGGATGTATGTCAGTAGGATGAGGTGGTGGATGAGATTGAGGAGATGGTGACTAAGGAGGTTTTGTTGGAAGAAGTATTGTTGAAGGAGGTGGAGGAGGAGGAATGGGAACTTCTTCTATAGGTTCGGAAGTGGCTGGAGACTTGGTTCTCTTAGAAGCTGGGGAAGAGGAAGAAGCCCAGGGTGGCTTAGTGATTGTCCTCTCCCATCTGCCAAACAAGGCACAAGTCAACCTCTTAGAGGCATTGATGAACACTGTTGGGGTGACAAGTAGTTCATGAGCCTTTTCCTGCAGGAAGATCCCTAGAATCCTCGTAAGGCACACCTCTTTCTTGCTGTTTTTCCTTTTAATCAACTCAAAGAAAACCTTTCCCCAGTTCACCTGCTTCTTATTTACTAAATTACACATCACCAAGAACTGGTGCCTGTTAATATAGTCATGAGAAGTATGCTTGCCTAGCAAGACTTTTCCCACAACTTCATCCAAAAACTAATACTCAGCGGATAAATTTTTCTTTAATAATTTGTTAGGGTTTCTCTCGGAGTGACCCATTTTTAGCAGCATATCATTATACTCTGAACTGTTTATTTCTATATCTTCTTCTCCATTATTAAAACTGAAAATTTCATATAGAATGGCAGGAGTAAGAATAACATGTTGTCCTGCTATTATTCCTTTCATTGTCTCTGCATCAGGTGTTGTTGAAGTATATACCCATTCCTTTATTTCAGCCACCGGCAACTTCATCCTTGTGGTCATAAACTTCTTTAATTGATGTTCTTCAAACAATTGCAGTATGTCAGTGAAGATCTTATCAGAATGGCTGAAGGAGTCGAAGTCAATATCGAATCTGGTGTCGTACTTCATTCCTGAAAGAGAAATCGCTGGAATCGCCATGGCTTGCCTGCAAAAATGAGAAAGATCAAGTGTAAGAGAAATCTAAAAGCGCGGGATTGAGCTCGAAGAAAACCAGATGATAAGGTTTTCAGAATATGAACCGCCAGACTCTGTCCTGCGAAAGAAAAAAATCTTCGATCTCAGGTCGACGAAAAATTTCATGAAGAAATGATATCGTCGATCTCAGTCTGAAGAGAAGGGAAAATAGTTCGTCGATCTTAGGTTGATGAAATATTTTCTGAAGCAAGTTCGTCGATCTCAGGTCGACGAAAATGACTTTACACAGAGATATCGTCGATCTCAGGTCGACGAAAAATCTCAAGAAGATTTCTCAGTTTGTAGATTTTCGTTCGATGAACTTTGATAAATTCTTCAACCACAGACATAAATTAAATTAAAGCTTCTCCATTAATCATACCTAGCGGATTCATAAAGAACAGATGGTTCCTCTCAACCAATTATTTGGTGAAGATGTCTGCTCTTTGCAAATCAGTGTAGATGTAGACAAGCTTAATTTTATTTTTGTCCACACAATCTCTAATGAAATGATGACTTATTTCTATATGCTTAGTTCTACTATGATGCACTTGATTTTATACAATGGAAATTGCACTTGTATTATCACATAGTATGATTGAATTATTTAAGTTGAAGCCATAATTTAGGAGTTAGTTCTTAATCCACAGTATCTGGGAAAAACAACTGCCAGCTACTATAAATTCAGCTTCTGCAGTTGAAGTAGACACAGGTGTCTTCTTTTTGCAAAACCAGGTCACTAGTCTAGCACCAAGGAACTGGCATGTCCCTGAGGTGCTTTTTTTGTCCACTCTATATCCAGTAAAGTGAGCATCTGAGTATCCATTCAACTCAAACTCTGACTCTGTTGGATACCAGATTCCTAGACTAGGACAAGCCTTTATATATCCTAAAATCCTTTTTAAAAAAGTAAGGTGGGATTCTTTAGGGTTCACCTAGAACCTAGCACAAAGGCATGTAGCAAACACTATGTCTGGCCTACTTGCTGTGAGAAATAACAGGGACCTAACAACGCGCCTATATAATTTCTGATCAACAGGCACTCCATGTTCATTAGTCAATCACAGCATTAGAAGCCATGGGTGTTTTCTTTGTTGAGGCATCTGACATCCCAAACTTTTTGATTAGCTGCTTAGCATACTTGGACTGGGTTATGAAGATGCCATCAGGCAGTTGCTTCACTTAGAGGCCAAGAAAGTAAGAGAGTTCACCCATGCTACTCATTTCGAACTTGGAATGCATTAGGTAAGAGAACCTCTTGCATAGTTCGGAATAAGTAGAGCCAAAAATAATGTCATCTACATAAAATTATACTAATAAGATTTGATCCTTATGATGTCTAGTGAATAATATCCTATCTACTATGCCCCTAGAGAATTTATGCTCTAGAATAAAGCTAGCTAAGGTTTCATACCAAGCTCTTGGAGCTTGCTTTAGACCATAGAGAGCCTTATGCAATTTAAAGACATAAGAAGGATGGGTTGGAGAAATAAAACCTGGTGGTTGCTCCACATAAATCTCTTCTTTAAGTTCATCATTTAAGAATGCACACTTGACATCCATTTGATATACTTTGAACTTCTTATAGGTAGCATAAGCAAGGAAGATTCTGATTGCTTCCAGCCTAGCAACAGGTGCAAATGTCTAGTCATAGTCAATGCCTTCCTCTTGTTTATAGCCTTGAGCAGCTAGCCTTGCCTTGTTCATGATGATAATACCTTGGGCATCTAGTTTATTACTGAATACCCATTTAGTTCCAATGACTGGGTAGTCTTTGGGTCTTGGAACTAAATCCCAAACTCTATATCTCTCAAACTATTTGAGCTCCTCTTACATTGCAATAATTTAGTATGGATCTTGCTCGGCATCTTTAATTGATTGGGGATCAATTTGAGATATGAAGCAGGCATGCATCAAGTCTTAGTTGAGTTGATGCCTGGTTTGCACACCTACAAACATGTCTCCAATCACCTGAGATACAAGATGATCTCTAAGTATGACAAACTCAGTAGGTGGACTTGGTTCAGCAACAGCCTTGGGAATTAATTCTTCTTGTGGAATTATGGAAGTTGTTGTTGGTTCAACATCCACTTCAGTGGATTCATCTTCACTGTCTTCATTTATATGTGGAGAGGGATATACAATAGTTTCATTTGTGAGGGTCAACTCGTCCAACTTCTCACACAAGTGTGGTACCTACAAAGTTTCACTGGTAGAAGGATTCTTCTCCTTGTAAGACATGTTAGTTTCATCAAATGATATATGTACAATCTCTTCCATTTTCATAGTAGATTTATTATATACCCTATATGCCTTACTAACTTGGGAGTATCCTTGAAAAATTCTCATTGCAGCCTTGGCTTCAAACTTTCTATGATATTTCTTGTCATTGTTATGAATGTAGCATAAACAACCAAAAATTCTAAAGTAATCTACTTTAGGTTGCTTCGCTTTAAGTAATTCATAGGGAGTCTTGCCCTAAAGCTTATGTATCAGACTCCTATTAAGTATATAATTTTATGTGCTTACAGCCTCTGACCAAAAGGATAGTGGCAAGTAAGCATCTGCAAGTAATGTGCCTGTAGCTTCAATCAGGGTCCTGTTTTTCCTTTCAGCTACACCATTTTGTTGAGGAGTTCTAGAAGCAGAGAAACAATGCCTGATATCTTCCATCTCACAGAATTCTTGTATATGAAGAGACTCAAACTCAGTACCATGAGCACTTCTGATCAATGCAACTGGAGTAGAATACTCAATCCATATGCTCTTAAGAAAGTCTGTAAGAACTTTAAAGTTATCAGACTTGTTCCTCAAGAAGAATACCCAAGTGAACCATGAGAAGTCATCTACAATCACTTAGGTATAAGATTTCCCTCCAAGGCTCTGTACAGTAATGGGTCAAAAAATATCCATGTGGAGCAAATACAGAATCTTAGGTGAATCACTCTTATTAATGGCTTTAAAACTATTTTTAGTTTGTTTGCCTAATTGACAAGCCCTGCATAGGCTTTCTGTTGGATCCCTAGTTGGATTTGGGCTAGGTTCACTAAGTTAGGATATGACCCAACATCTATAGACCAGGGTCATGGTTGTGTCCTAGAGTCTAGGTCAAGTCCTTAGAGTCAACAATACAAAGGATCAGCCTCCAACACTGCCAGAGACTCAAGACTTCGAGAAAATTCTAGACTTAGAAAAAGAGTTCTACGTTCGTTGATATCAGGTCGACTAAAGTCGTTCTCAGCTCGACGAACTCAGAAATAATTCTCTGAGCTGAGCTCGATGAACTTGGTTCTCAGCTCGACGAACTCTGGACAAAGTAACTCAACGTCCTAAGTCAAATTCCAGTCGACGAACTAAGAACATCAGCTCGACAAACTCTTTTCTCTATTCTCAGTTCAACGAACACTAGATGTTGTCTTGACTCAATGCCAGATAATGTCTTGACACTCAACTCCAGATACTGTCTCAACACTCAACGCCAGATAATGTCTCGACACTCAACACAAGATACTGTCTCAACACTCAATACCAGATACTGTCTCGACACTCAATGCAAGATACTGTCTCAACACTCAATGCCAAATAATGTCTCGACACTCAACGCCAGAAGACATCTTAAATATTCTAAGTCCAGAATGCAAACTCAGCTCGACGATCTTGGATCTCAGCTCGACGAACTTGGTGTATAGAATAGGAAAGTCATCAAACAGCAGTCAGCCATTCAGAGGTCGATGATCTTGGATCTCAGCTCGGCGAACAGCAATTCTCAGCTCAACGAACTGTGGACTCAGGTCGACGAATCCAAACTTGGTTGTTTCCCTCTCCTGCTCCTATTTTATTACAATGATTCCTGAGTAATTAATGCTCTAATATTCTCTAAATATTACTGTTAGATAAGAGCATTAATTATGGTCTTCATCAGGATTATTGCCTGCCATTTTTCTAAGTACAGTTGGGGAAACAAATCAATGCCAAATAATTCCAAGGCTGTCAGCATTGATTGCAGGAAGAATTTCAAAAATTCAAATGGACTTCCACATGGAAAATATAAAAATATAGATTTCCCTTCTTCCTGTAATAATAACACATACATACAAGACAGAAGAGTGATCGATATACAGAATACTCGAGATACAGAAAATCAATCAGTCAAGAAATCAACTACTGCTAGACCAGAAGAAGAACACATTTCTGAAGAAGAAGAAGAATGATCAATCAAGAGTCTTCTTCTGTCATTCTCTCAGGAATCTTCAATAGGACAACTACTACTGCATCTGTCAAGAAGTTCCTAAAGTTCTTCTGGTTGAAGTTGAAAGCTTGAAGGCCTATCAACCTAAAGCAAAGCTCCATTTAATCCTGAACAAACTCAATATCTCAGGTGGAGCTTTTGTCATCATCAAATCCACAAGTCTTTTCAGTTGTTTGAGAAAGAGAAGACACCATCACTCTCTTACCCCCTCTGTAAAAAGGGTTCTCTACTCCCTTCAAAAGTGATTCCTTGTTGCAAGTCTCCTAACCAAAATACTTGAGGTTTGGTTTTTGAGCACCTTACCAAAAGCTCATTGGTGTCAGTCACCTGAATAAAAACCTGAGTGGATTCCTACTAGGGTGGTAGAAGAGTGGATGTACCCAGGTTGGGGAACCACTATAAAGTTCTTGTGTTGTCTGGTTGCTCTTTTTCTTTTGTTCTTGTTATGGCTGTGTTAGTTAGGATACTGTTATTTTTATTAGTCTAATCTGATGTGCTGTGATAAACCACCCAGGTTTTAGAACAAGGTATCTTGTTCAGCAAAAAGTTTTAATCACCAGATATACTCTATTCACCCCCCCCCCCCCTCTAGAGTATATTAGATCTAACCCTCACTTTCACTTTCCTTCTTGTAGGGGTAAGAAAGCAATCCTCTTACAAGGTTGTCCCTAGATAATTTAGCAATGTTTTTCAAATTAACATGTCCTAATCTTTTATGTCATAGTTCATTGTTGTTGCTTGTTTGATTAAATATACATATTTCTGACTTAGCAGACTTAAAGTTTACTATGTAAATATTTCCTATTCTAATTCCAATTAAAACTACTTTATTTTTTACAGAAGTGGTAATGCATGAAGAGTTATTAAATGATACCTGAAATCCTTCATCACATAATTGACTTATAGAGATTAGGTTGGGCTTCAGTCCACTTACATAAGCCATCTTTTTGAAAGTGACAGCTCCAATATTTACTTTCCCATAGCCTTTAGTCTGGCCACAGTTGGAGTCACCAAAGATAACTTTTGGACCTAGCTTGGACTTATAGTTGGTTAGATTTTCCTTACTTCCAGTCATGTGCCTTGAGCAACCACTATCCAAGTACCATTGTTTCTCTGTGGTAGGATTGGAGTTCACATGCATAAGAACAGATTAGAAGTTCTTGACCTAGATTACCTTGGGTCCTTGTTGCTTTTCATACTTAAAACTGGAAATAAAATAACATTCAAGTTGATTTTTATACCCTAGGGGGTGATATCTTCTTGGTGGTATTATCCACTGGGTGAATGGATTGAGGTATTCCCTAAGTTGATTAAAGGTTCTGAAAGAATTAAAATTTCTGTTATCTTGAACTGGGGTTGACGAATTCTGGTGAGTTCATCGATCTGAGGTCGACGAACGGGGATGAGTTCGTCAAACTCTGCTTAGAGAATGAAAATATTCATTCTTTGTGCCCCAATTTCGTCGATCTCGGCTCGAAGAACAATACTAGTGTAACACCCCAAAACTTGGAAGGGGAATTGACGGCGTCGTTTTAGCCAAGTTTGGGTTTTGGAGCAGGCGACACGGGCATGTCAAGGGCGTGACACGGTCATGTCAGGGCGTGGTCGACCGCGGAGCTTGTGGTCGACGTTTTGAGGGTCAACGTTCGTCGAGCTCAGGAACACGGCCTGGGACACGGGCGTGTCCCTGGCCGTGTCCTTCTCGGGCTATTTGTAGGATTTATTCTGCTAGGCGTGTCACGGGTCACGATACGGCTGTGTCGGGTCTGACACGGGCGTATCGAAGGCCGTGTCTTTGGCCGTGTCTTTGGTCGTGTCCTTCTCTGACTGGAAAGGTTGGTCGGTGGGGGGCGTGACACGGGTCTCGACACGGGCGTGTCAAAGGCGACATGGGCGTGTCGGAGGCCGTGTCAACGGCCGTGAGCTGGTTTTCAAATCGGTCGAGACGGCGAATGGTTGACACGGCCCTGCATACGGCCGTGTGCCAACCCGTGTTCGGCCCAGATTTTGTTATTTTGGGTTCCGATCGTGGCCGTCCATTTCTTTGGTATGAGATCCAACGGTGGGGAGCCTCCCTGGGCGGTTTAAGGCCGGGAATAGGGTTTCAAACCCTCATTTTCCATTTGGCTTTATCTCTCTTGATTCTAGAGAGAAGGGAGAGCAAGGAGGAGGAAGAAGGCCAAGTTCCGGCCGCCGGCGAAGCTTCGGAGGTCCGTTTCGCGAGCGGAGTTCAGATCCGCGAAGGTGGGAGCGTTGCGGTGGTTTTCAACCGAGCAAATCTTCTCCATGGCTAGGAAGAGGGGACGGAAGGTAACGACACTTCTCCTCTAGGTTTTTAGGATTTAGGATGCATGAATAGCATCCACTTCCTTTCGTATTTTGAGCACCGAATCTCTCAAATGAGAGGGATTCGTGTAGCCTAGGTTCAAGAGGAACCTCCGGGTTGAGTATGTTCATCCTAGCATGCTTTGCATTAGAGATCCGCTCCGTTAGTAGATTAGGCATTGTGGGTGAAGCCGTGGTCGCGACCGTTAGTCCGACCCGGTGATGTTGCATAGCGAGCTTCAAGGATTCGGTAGAAATCCGTTGCGGCAATACGCCGTTGTATGTATGCGTTTCCCCCCTTATATTTGAGTGAGTACTCGTAGTCGGAACCGGACAAGGTTAGCTCCGCGTTGTGCGGTAGATGGTTTCCTTGGAGCACGGGAAAGATACGGTGCGAATGGTGATTGGGGTGGGGAAACCTTTGTTTGTGCTGTGCAAAGGCGCGGTTATATCTCCGTGGTCGGCTGGCTATCCCGTGACGCGCAAGTCATGTGGGGAAAGTGTCCCGGCGAGACTAGCCCCTTGTGTGGGACTGACGAGAATGTCGAGCGGAGGGCAATCCCGGGCAATGTGGCCATGAGCGGGTGGGGTCCAGCAAGGCTTCTTAGAATCGGTCAGTGTGAGACGAAACCCTTTCGTGCGAAGTCAGAATGTGCGGGCAAGCCCGGGGTATATGACCCTTGTGCGGGTGGGGCCTTTGCGAGGTTCCGTGTGACGGCGTGTGTGCCATTAGGGACATGGTGGTTCCCTTGTGTTTGCGGCTTTAAGCCAATGGGGAAACGGAAGTACCCAGTGTTTGATGTTGTGCTAGATGCATACGAGCTAGGGTGCCTTGGGTGAAACCCGGGTTGCATTCATGTTGCATAGTAGGCCCCTTTCACTTTGTACAAAACATAGAGAACATGTATGCTGTATGAGACATCCAAGCCTGTTTTACCGCTTTATTATATATACTCTTTTGGTATACGAAGTGCTAACTTGCAGGTGGAGTGGTACCCCGGGGTCCGTTAGGGACGGCCGGGAGGAGATGTGTTTGTTACACAGTAGAGGTCAGCCTTTACTGACCCACGTTACTTCAAATCCTTACAGGGCAAGGATCACATGCAGGAGCTAGCGTGCCGGGAGAAAAGCCATAAGCCTCATGAAGTGTTGCTGTGCTTGACTATTTTCTTTTCCTTGTTTTGCTACTGTTGTTTGACTATGTCCGGCTTGCATGCCGAGGTAGCCTAGGGGTGCTTGGCACTTTTTATATTTGGACTTATATTGTGTAAGGCCTTAAGGCCATTTGATACTCTTCTGTAAGTGGATAACTTCTGTCTGTTAGTGTTCTGTTTCCGCTGTGTTTGTCTGGAGTTTTGAGATTGGGTAGTTTTACATCATCTTTTAATACTAAAGCTGTGGCATCCGTATGTTGTGGGGCCCCGGCCGGACCCATATTATATGGTCTTTACAGGGGAGGTGTTACAATTTGGTATCAGAGGGAGGTTCGCGTTCCAATGAGAAGTTTCGCGGTCGAAAGTATAAGTCGAGTCGCGTATAAGAAGTTATCCACATAGGAGTTTCGCGGGACCATGAGTGTCCTTGTGTTCGAGTCTTGCGATTAGAGACTGATTTGCGTTTTCTTGCTTGTGTTTAGAGTGCAAGCAACGAGGCTGGGACCTCAAGGCCAAGAGAAGAGCTCTCAGCAAGTAGTGCGACTGCGCAAGGTCTGCTAGGGATGGGGGTCACACCGGCCGACTTCTGCCGTATGCTTGTAGAAGCGATGGTGGCATCCCAAGCTGCAGTGACAGCACAGGTAGCAGCTCCCGTTACTCAAGTAGCAACTCCTACTACCCCGGACATGGCAGCGACCGTGCCAGTTGAGGAAGCCAGGCGGGCAGAGCCGCAGGCCGAGAGAGTGGTTGTTGGGCATGGGGACCAGCAAACGAAGTACTTTCTGAGTTTCCACCCTCCAACCTTCAAGGGAATCGGCACGCCCACAGATGCAGAGGATTGGTGGGCTAGAATTCAGGAGCTTCTGAGGGCGGCAGAGGTGCTAGATGAGAAAAAGGCAGAGTTCGCAGCCTTTATGTTGGAGGGAGATGCCAAGTTATGGTGGGTGAGCCACAGTGGCCGGCACTTTCTAGGACGCACACCGTCCATCGAGGAGTTTGGGAATGCCTTCCTGAAGAAGTACATTCCCTCCTCAATGAGGTTAGCCCTCCAGAGGCAGTTTCTACATCTGGTGCAGCGAGACAAGTCGGTGGATGAGTATGTTTAGGAATTTACTCGCTTGGGTCGTTATGCAGGGACGACCATGGAAGACGATGAAGAGAGGGACAATCTCTTCTATCATGGATTGAGGGAGAATCTAAGACAACCCCTCATATCGATGAAATGTGCGGGTTTCAACGAATTGGTGGAGGCGGCCCGAATTTTGGAGAGTGGCATGGAGCGATCCCAGCGTCGCAAGGGTTTCACACCCAAACAGGGGGAGGAGAAGAAGCCTGCTCAGTCCCATGGAAAGGCGGAAAGGAGCCGATGGAAGAAGAAGCCTTCCCCATATAAGTCGGGCGAGAAAAGTAATTGGACGTCCGGAGGGTCACGCTCTAAGGGACCGCAGACGTGTTACAGTTGTGGCAAGCTAGGCCACATAGCAAGATTTTGTACCCAAGGGGGCGCTGAGCAAGAGCCAAGGCAGGAGCAGACCGTACGCTCCGGACCCAGTGCAGTAGAGAAGGGGAAGATGGCGGAGTCTCGTGCTTCCCGGTTTCAACCAGTGCAGCCAAGGGCCTACAACCTTGGGCAGCAGGAAGCAATCCGCCAAATCGATGTGGTGACAGGTATGAGAGTTCAACCTGCACCGTAGATTTCTTCCTTTCAAGCCTTTTTATGTTTGTTGCATGTGTGTAGGCTTTGTAGTGGTATCTGGGTACCCTGCTAGAGTACTTTTTGATACGGGAGCGTCGCACTCCTTCCTTGCGGAAAGTTTCACCCGGAGGATTGGAGTTGAGTCCTTCGCAACGGACTCAGAGTTAAAAGTGTGCATGCCCAATGGGTCATCTATGACAACCAGGGCTAAAGGGCGGATTTGTTGGAGTCTTGAGGGAGTCGACTTCATATTGGTAGCGGCGATCTTGCCGTTGTCCGAGTTCGATGTGATTTTGGGGATGGATTGGCTAGCGGAGCAGCGTGCCAGTATCGACTGTTTGTCCAAGGTGGTAACCCTGAGGGGCGTGGGGCAAGCAGAAGTCAAGTTTGAGGGCCTGCATGGAGTGGCCTGTTCCCTAGTTTCGGCACTTCAACTAGTGCGAGCTGTTAACCAGGGGGTGTAGCTCTAGTAGCGTTGTTGGAGGTTAGCCTTTCCGGGCTGTCTCTTGGAGAAGTGCCCGTGGTGGCGGAGTTTGGAGATGTTTTTCCTGAGGAGCTACCGGGAGCACCTCCTCGGCGGGAGATTGATTTCTCCATCGAGTTAGTGCCCGAGGCTAGACCGGTGTCACGTCCACCCTTTAGGATGGCACCAAAGGAGTTGGCCGAGCTCAAGGTTCAGTTGTAGGAGCTTTTGGAGCAAGGGTATATCAGACCCAGCTCTTCACCGTGGAGTGTGCCGGTGTTATTTGTAAAGAAGAAGGACGGTAGTATGCGTCTGTGCATAGACTACCGAGAGTTGAACAAATTGACTGTCAAGAATAAGTATCTGATTCCTCGGATAGACGATCTCTTCGACCAGTTGGTGGGGTCGGTGGTGTACTCCAAGTTGGACTTGAAGTCCGGATATTATCAGTTGCGGATTCGTGATGAAGACATACCCAAGACCGCGTTTGATACGAGGTATGGTCATTTTGAGTTCTCGGTGATGCCGTTCGGGCTAACGAATGTGCCGTCCGTGTTCATGGACTTGATGAACTGAGTGTTTCGCGAATATTTAGACTGGTTCGTAGTCGTCTTTATCGATGACATATTGGTGTATTCCAAGTCGGAAGCGGAGCACGAGTCGCACTTACGGACAGTGTTGCAAGTATTGAGAGAGAACCAGCTTTATGCGAAGTTCTCCAAGTGCGAGTTCTGGTTGGAGAAAGTGGCATTTCTAGGCCATGTGATTAGTGGGGATGGGGTGGCGGTAGATCCAACGAAAGTAGAAGCCATCAGAGAGTGGCCAGTTTTGAGGACCGTGGCGGAAGTCCGAAGTTTTCTTGGACTAGCCGGGTACTACCGAAGGTTTGTGGAAAACTTTTCGCGGATAGCTCTACCCCTCACTTCACTAACTCGCAAGGATCAGAAGTTTGTATGGACTCAAGAGTGCAATCAGGCGTTTGAAATCGTGAAGGAAAGGCTAATGACGGCGCCGATCCTAAGTCTACCAAAGGGGACCGAAGGGTTCCAGATTTTCAACGACGCATCCGGATGCGGTTTAGGGTGCGTGTTGGTGCAGCATGGTAGTGTGATAGCATTTGGGTCGAGGCAGCTGAAGCCTCATGAGAGGAATTACCTCGTCCATGATTTGGAGTTGGCGGCGGTAATTTTTGCTTTGAAGTTGTGGAGGCACTACATTTATGGTGTAAAGGTGGAGATCTTCACGGACCACAAGAGTCTGAAGTATCTCCTAGATCAGAAGGACCTAAATATGCGGCAGCGCAGGTGGGTCGAGTTCCTTGGGGACTACGAGGTGGCGATTCAGTACACGCTAGGGAAATCCAATGTGGTGGCAGATGCTTTGAGTAGGAAATACTCGGGGCAAGGAAATTGGATTGAAGCTCACGATGAGCGGTTAAGGCGGGACTAGGAGTCCCTTGGTTTGGAATGTGTGGCAAGAGGCGAGTCTAGCGTGGCTCGACTAAATTGGATTGAGATGCAGAGTGACTTATGCGATCGTATTCGGGAAGCGACCCGTGTAGATGTGGAGTTCCAACCTTTCATGGAGGAAGCTCTAAAGGGCGAGGGTAGCGCCTGGGAGGTGGTTGATGGGATTCTGAGGAAGGGCGGAAGGATTTGTGTACCGCAGTTCGGCAAGCTTCGCGAGGAGTTGATGTTTGAGGCCCACTTCACTAAGTACTCCATTCACCCGGGTAGTACAAAGATGTACTTGGATTTGAAGAAGTCCTATTGGTGGCCTGGGATGAAGCGGGACGTAGCTTTGTGTGTGAGTCGGTGCCAAACATGTGCCTTGGTGAAGGCCGAGTGTCAGAAGCCGGGCGGGTTCTTGAAGCCTCTTCCAATCCCCAAATGGAAATTTGATGACATCTCCATGGATTTTGTGCATGGGTTGCCTAGATCGCAGCAGGGTAATGATGCTATTTGGGTGATTGTGGACCGCTTGACCAAAGTGGCACATTTCATCCCAAACCGGAAGGACGGTGTGGAAAAGTTGGTGGAGTTGTACGTCCGCAATATTGTACGACTTCATGGGATTCCGAAGAGTATAGTCAGCGACCGGGATGGACGTTTCACGTCTAAGGATTGGCGGTTGGTGCAGAAGAGCTTGAGCACAAAACTCAAGTTCAGTACGGCCTTTCATCCTCAAACTGATGGGCAAACTGAGAGAACGAACCGTACTTTAGAAGATATGCTAAGGATGTGTACTCTCGACTTCGGCAAGAAGTGGGAGGATCACCTCTTCATGGTGGAGTTTGCTTATAACAATAGTTACCAAGCTAGTATCAAGATGGCGCCATACGAAGCTCTGTATGGGAGGCGGTGTCGAACACCGATGTCTTGGACAGAGGCGGGAGACACCAAGCTTTTGGGGAAAGAAGTGGTAGCCGACGCTAGTGAGCTAGTGCGGACCATCCAAGAGTGCATGAAGGTAGCTCAAGATCGGCAGTCGAAGTATTTCAATGCTCGCCATAGGCATGTGGAATTCGCTGTGGGCGACTGGGTGTATCTTAAGATCAAGCCGTTCAAAGGCGTTTCGCGAATTCGCCGACTCAAGAAGCTGAGTCCGAGATTTTTGGGACCATTCAAGGTCATCGAGCGAGTGGGAGAGGTAGCGTACTGGTTGGCGTTGTCCACAGAGCTAAGTGGATTGCATGACGTTTTTCACGTCTCCGTCCTGAGGAAAGCTTTGTTAGAAGCCAGCATGGTGATTGATCCGACGGCGGTGCCGGTAGAGGAAGACTTGAGGATGCGAGTTCGTCCAATCGGGATAGAAGACTCAGAGGTTCGGCAATTGCGAAACAAGGAGGTCAGACTCGTAAAGGTCCGTTGGGACAACTGTGGCTGCGAGGAGCTCTCATGGGAGCGAGAGCAGGCCATGCTGGAGGAGTACCCCGAGCTTTTCTCCTCAGGTACCATTTAGTTTTGTTTACCTTCCATGTTTTAAATTTCGGGATGAAATTCTTGTAAGGGGGGCAGAATTGTAACACCCCAAAACTTGGAAGGGGAATCGACGGCGTCGTTTTAGCCAAGTTTGGGTTTTGGAGCTGGCGACACGGGCGTGTCAAGGGCGTGACACGGGCGTGTCAGGGCGTGGTCGACTGCGGAGCTTGTGGTCGACGTTTTGAGGGTCGACGTTCGTCGAGCTCAGGAACACGGCCTGGGACACGGGCATGTCCCTGGTCGTGTCCTTCTCGGGTTGTTTGCAGGATTTATTCTGCTAGGCGTGACACGGGTCATGACACGGCCGTGTCGGGTCTGACACGGGCGTATCGAAGGCCGTGTCTTTGGCCGTGTCTTTGGCCGTGTCCTTCTCTGACTGGAAAGGTTGGTCGGTGGGGGGCGTGACACGGGTCTCGACACGGGCATGTCGGAGGCCGTGTCAATGGCCGTGTGCTGGTTTTCGAATCGGTCGAGACGGCGAATGGTTGACACGGCACTGCACATGGCCGTGTGCCAACCCGTGTTAGGCCCAGATTTTGTTATTTTGGGTTCCGATCGTGGCCGTCCGTTTCTTTGGTATGAGATCCAATGGTGGGGAGCCTCCCTGGGCGGTTTAAGGCCAGGAATAGGGTTTTAAACCCTCATTTTCCATTTGGCTTTATCTCTCTTGATTCTAGAGAGAAGGGAGAGCAAGGAGGAGGAAGAAGGCCAAGTTCTGGCCGCTGGCGAAGCTTCGGAGGTCCATTTCGCGAGCAGAGTTCAGATCCGCGAAGGTGGGAGCGTTGCGGTGGTTTTCAACCGAGCAAATCTTCTCCATGGCTAGGAAGAGGGGACGGAAGGTAACGACACTTCTCCTCTCGGTTTTTAGGATTTAGGATGCATGAATAGCATCCCCTTCCTTTCGTATTTTGAGCACCGAATCTCTCAAATTAGAGGGATTCGTGTAGCCTAGGTTCAAGAGGAACCTCCGGGTTGAGTATGTTCATCCCAGCATGCTTTGCATCAGAGATCCGCTCCGTTAGCAGATTAGGCATTGTGGGTGAAGCCGTGGTCGCGACCGTTAGTCCGACCCGGTGATGTTGCATAGCGAGCTCCGGGGATTCGGTAGAAATCCGTTGCGGCAATACGCCTTTGTATGTATGTGTTTACCCCCTTATATTTGAGTGAGTACTCGTGGTCAGAATCGGACAAGGTTAGCTCCGCATTGTGCGGTAGATGGTTTCCTTGGAGCACGGGAAAGACAAGGTGCGAATGGTGATTGGGGTGGGGAAACCTTTGTTTGTGTTGTGCAAAGGTGCGGCTATGTCTCCGTGGTCAACTGGCTATCCCGTGACGTGCAAGTCATGTGGGGAAAGTGTCCCGGCGAGACTAGCCCCTTGTGTGGGACTGACGAGAATGTCGAGCGGAGGGCAAGCCCGGGCAATGTGGCCATGAGCGGGTGGGGCCCAGCAAGGCTTCTTAGAATCGGTCAGTGTGAGATGGAACCCTGACGTGCGAAGTCAGAATGTGCGGGCAAGCCCGGGGTATATGACCCTTGTGCGGGTAGGGCCTTTGCGAGGTTCCGTGTGACGGCGTGTGTGCCGTTAGGGACACGGTGGTTCCCTTGTGTTTGCGGCTTTAAGCCAATGGGGAAACGGAAGTACCCAGTGTTTGATGTTGTGTTAGATGCATACGAGCTAGGGTGCCTTGGGTGAAACCTGGGTTGCATTCATGTTGCATAGTAGGCCCCTTTCACTTTGTACAAAACATAGAGAACATATATATTGTATGAGACATCCAAGCCTGTTTTACCGCTTTATTATATATACTCTTTTGGTATACGAAGTGCTAACTTGCAGGTGGAGTGGTACCCCGGGGTCCGTTAGGGATGGCCGGGAGGAGATGTGTTTGTTACACAGTAGAGGTCAGCCTTTGCTGACCCACGTTACTTCAAATCCTTACAGGGCAAGGATCGCATGCAGGAGCTAGCGCGCCGGGCGAAAAGCCCTAAGCCTCATGAAGTGTTTTTGTGCTTGACTATTTTCTTTTCCTTGTTTTGCTGTTGTTGTTTGACTATGTCCAGCTTGCATGCCGAGGTAGCCTAGGGGTGCTTGACACTTTTTATATTTGGACTTATATTGTGTAAGGCCTTAAGGCCATTTGATACTCTTCTGTTAGTGGATAACTTCTGTCTGTTAGTGTTCTGTTTCTGCTGTGTTTGTCTGGAGTTTTGAGATTGGGTAGTTTTACATCATCTTTTAATACTAAAGTTGTGGCATCCGTATGTTGTGGGGCCCCGGCCGGACCCATATTATATGGTCTTTACAGGGGAGGTGTTACAACTAGTTTTGTCGATCGCAGTTTAAAGAATAATTATAATAAAAATTTGCGTTCGGAGTTCGTCAACTTAAGTTCGACGAACTGTACACATTTCGTCGATCTAAGTTCGACAAAATCTGCTTAACATTATTATAGTTAGAATTTTTCTTGTTCTTTCTTTTTTTCTTATTTTGTTGTTTTAATTCTATTTGCTTAGTACTATAATCATCTACCTTTTCTTTGCCTTTTTCACAAACAAATTTGATTGGAGCTGACAGTATGTTTTTCTGAATTAATGGGGGTTGCTTGATGAGGCACCTAAGCCCAGCTTGCCATTAAGTCTAGCATTTACTGTGCTTGTGATGTTCATCAACTTGATGCTTCTCCCATTTAGGGATTCTTCAAGTTGCCTTGCCTCAGCTAATTCAGTTTTTAGAGAGATGATTAGTTTATTAGCTAAAGTTAATTCATCTTTCAATTTAATGTTTTCAGAAAGGAGATTATCTTTTCAATTAGTTTTTCTCTAAGGAGTTTTATTTTCTTCTCAAAGTTTATTAAATCAATTGATAATTATTTAAATTCAGTTCTAAAACCATCTGAATTGAAATCAAAAGAGGACAGTACCTGATCTTCTTCAGATTGAGGTTCTTCACGATCTGACTTCTCAGCTTCTGAGAGGCTGCTAGATGCATTGATAGCCATCAAGCAAACTTCTCTTGCTTTTGCTTCCTCTTCATCTTAACTTGAGCTGAAATATGAGGATTCTTCTTATGAATCACTCTAGGTTTCAGCAACAAAGCCCTTGTCCTTTCTTTTGTACTTGCTAGAGGAGGGCTTGCTGTAATGCTGCTTCCTGGGCTCCTTTTCTTTTCTTCTCTCCTTCTTTTGATTCTCTAGAAACTCTGATATGATATGTCCAGGTTTCCTGCATCCAAAACACACAATCTATCTATTAGGTGTTTTGTCGTACCTTTGTTTTTCATCTTGTCTAGATGAATTCCTTCTGAAATCCTTCTTGCCCATTTTGTAGAATCTTTTGGCTAGGAGGCTCAGAAGTTCTTCACTAGATAATGGAGCTTTTGTTTCTTCAAATGCTTTGAATTCTATGTTTTGCTCCTTTCTAGCTGATGAGGGAATCTTCTGCTCAGCAGCTTCTCTAATCTTCATTAACTGCTCATATGATTTGAGCTTTCCTAGTAGAGATTCAGTGGAAATCTCATTCAGACTTCTTGCCTTTTTGATTGAACAGATTCTAGAATCCCATGAGCTGGTAAAGCACATGAGAATTTTATCATTGACCTCAGTGAGGGTTATGTTCTTATCCAGAGTTTTCAGCTCATTGATGATTGAGCTGAGTCTATTGTACATATCACATACTGACCCTGACTCTTCTTTTTTGAAATTCTCATATTGGCAGATGAGATTTGATCTCCTGTCTTTTCTCTCATCTACAGATCCAGCAACCATCTGGTTTAGGGAATCCTAGATGGATTTATCTGAGGTGCACTCTGCCACTTTCTGGAAAATGTCATCTGACATTGTTCGAGCCATAATGTTCATGTACTTGGCATCAGCTATTTTGGCCTTCTTCTGTGCATCTGTTCACTCAGGTGGTGGAACAGCATGAGTGCTGGAAGTTGTAGTAGATGTAGCCACTGGAGCTGGTGGACCTGTCAAGATAGAATTAAAAATATCTTCATCAAAGGAGTTTATATATAATTTAATTCTTGCCTTCCAGATAGCAAACTTGTTCAAGTTGCAAACTGGAGGTCTGGTGCTTGCTTAGTCCTTATTCTGTGCCATGGTATAAGTAATGTGCTAGAGAAATTAGATCTTAGAAGAATCTGTTGGTTCAAGTGTTACCTTATACAACCTAATAAACTACCCTTCAATACCAATTGAAAGACAACTTAGGCTATTGATAATCCTTTGATACCAATTGAAAGTTAGGGGATAGATCTGATTTGCTCTAGAGGGGGGTGAATAGAGTGATTTAAAACTTTTTGCTGTTTTTAAAATATATCAGTAAAATTAGTGATAGTAGTAGTTATATAAAATGAAATAGAAACTAGGCTAAACTACACAACCACAGCACAGCAGAACAAGGAAAAATGAACACACAGACAACACAAGAATTTATAGTGGTTCCCCAAATCTGGGTACATCCACTCTTCTACCACCCTGGTAGGAATCCACTATCAGGTTTTGGATCAGGTGACTTCCACCAGAGGTTTTTTCTTAGGTGCCCTGTCACCACAAGATCTATTTGCAGGGAGATCTCACAACCCTTTAGACTTTTGATTAGGTGCCCAAAAACCAACACAAGAACTTTTGAAGGGAGTTAATAAATTCTTTTTACATTGAGGTAAGAAGGTGATGTTGTCTTCTCTTTCTCTAAATAACAGAGAAGACTTAGTGGATTGCAGTTGTCAAAGCTCCCCCTGAGATGATTATAGTTCAGGAAATGATGGAAACTTTATATAGGGTATAGGTCTTTAGATTGATGTTGATCTCCAGCAAGCTTTTTAGACTGATTGTATTTGATGTCTCTTGAAAGCTTAGAGAAGATTTGCTGATGATGAAGACAGAATGAATTTTCAGACAGAATATCTTTCTATATCTACCTCTATTGCTTAGTTGATTCTCTGACTTCTCGTTTTCTATCTTGTGTCATTTATAGCACATGATTCTTCTTTGTATATGTTCTGAATTTGAATTTTACTCCTTGATTGACTACTGAATTCTTCGAACTTGGACAAATGGCTAGAAGGGCATTAATTTGATTCCTCAACTTTCCCAGATATTAAGCCGAATTTTTACTCTATGAAATCCAGTAATTAATGCTGCCAATGAACGGCTATATTCATAAGAATATATGCATTTAATTACTCAGAGCAATATAGGCAATAATATATTAAATCAACCTTGGTCAATCTGGAAGTGAACTGTAGAGAATGAAATACTTAACTGACAGATTTCGTCGACCTGAACTCAAAGTTCCTCGAGCTAAGATATCGTCTTTATCGACCTGAGCTCAGAGAAGAAATAATCTGGAAAGAAACTGTCAAAGCTGAGCTCCAAGTTCGTCGAGATGAGGTAGAATATCGTCGACCAAAGAATCAGTCTTGAGGGAAGAATTTGTCGACCTAAGCTCGAATATCATCGAGCTCAACTCAGAGAAAGAACTCTGAGTTCATAGATCTGAGATCGACGATCGTCGAGCTAAGTTCGAAGAACTTCGAACTAATAATCTGAACTCTGATTTCTTCTAAGTCTTGAGTCTCCTGAAGTCCACTACAGGCTGGTCCATGAAATTTTTGTGGAGGATAAGTTCTATTGGCCAGGCCTTAAGTCATTAGTTACTAAGATTATTAGTAGTTGTTGCATGTGTTAGTTAGCAAAGGGAAATAAAACAAACGTTGGGTTATATACTCCTTTTTCAATCCCATCCATTCTTTGGGAAGATGTGAGTATGGATTTTATTTTAGGCCTCCCTCGCACAATTCGGAGACATGATTCCATCTTCGTTGTAGTTGATCGTTTCTCCAAAATGGCTTATTTTGTGCCTTACAGTAAAATTAGTGATGCATCTCACATTGCTAAATTATATATTAAGGAGGTCGTTAGCCATCTGCGAGTGCCTAAGATGTTAGTGATAGATCGTGACATGAAATTTACTTGTTATTTTTGGAAGACCCTTTGGAATCTTATGGGCACAAAAATAATATTTTTTATGGCCTATCACCTGCAAACGGATGGCCAAACTAAAGTGGTATATAGAATTTTGGGCTCATTATTACGATGCCTTATGGGTGAGCACAAAGGCACTTGGGGTTTAATTCTCCCGCATGCCCAACTAGCTTATAATAATTCTAAGAATCGGTCCACGGGTCTTACGCCAAATGAGATTGTGCACTGTTATAAGGCTCCTGTGCCACTTGACTTGGTCCCCTTACCACCAACGTATAAATCAACTCATTTTGCACAGACCTTCACTCAACACAATCATGATTTACACAAACAAATTGAAGAGAGATTGTCATATCAATATGAATATTACCAATCGCAAACTAACTTATATAGGCGAGTATCCCACTTTAATGTTGACAATATAATTTTGGTTGGTTTACTCCCAGAACAGTTACCTTCGGGCACCATTAAAAATTTGGCCCCTAGGCGAGCCGGACCTTTCAAAATTATCAAGCGATTGGGAGATAATGTGGTTGTTTTGGACTTATAGCCGATTGAGGAATTTCCCCTACATTCAATGTTTTCGACTTAATGCCTTATGTCTCTCCACTGCCAGCACTTTCCCCTTTGTCTACTTTCCCTTTTCCTCCTTCGTCTCTTAGGGTTGGGAGTGATTTGGGTCATGAGTCCACGGATTCCACTTTAGTTACGACGGATGGTGATTATGCTATGTTGCTTTCTTCTCATGCTAATCTATTTCCTAGGTTTCCCCAGACATTTTTTGTGCCTAATAGGATTCTAGCTGATGATGTTCTTCCTACCGCCGATGGTGATATCTGTCGCTTTCTTTCGTTGGTGTGACCGCCCTACTTCGGATGATACTTGGGTGACCGATCTAGAGTTAATATGCTTGGATGCTTTCAGCTTCCACCGCTATCTCACAGGCCAGTCCTCAGTGATGAGTGCTTTTGAGTGGGGGAGGATTGATTAAGATCGTGATGGAGATGGAGATTGTGTTGAGGATTGTGAGAAGCTTGACGGTGATGTCATCCTGATACCATGCAAAGACTCACGGTGCTGTGACAATAATTTGGATGCATGCCATTGTCGCGTCAATAATTTGGATGTGCGCCATTGCCATTACAACCTCAACTCGCGATGGATGAACGTCATCGTCGCGTCAACAATTTGGATGCACGCCATCATCGCGTCAACAATTTGGATGCAAGCCATCGCCGCATAAACAATTTGGATGCACTCCATCACCGCATCAATAATTTGGATGCACGTCATTGCCGCATCAACATTTTGGATGCACGCCATCGCCATCACAACATCCTCCTGCGGCCATAGTTTAATAAATAATGCTTAATATGTTTTGGCATATTAAGCGGCGTATTTATTTTATTTTATTATTGCTACATTTTTATTTTTCTTTCAGCTTTTATATTAAATAATTTTTATCTCATCTTTGTTCTAAATGTTATGATGAATCCTCTTGAGTGTGTGTTTTGGACTGCACAAACTAGGACTGTATATAGGTCAAATTATAAGATGAAAAAAGTTTTTGAACCCTAAAAAAAGAGATCGTTGCTGTGGATTTTCGGCCAGCCCTGCCCCAACCTTCTGCCCAACTCCTCCCTCCCAGGTTTGCCCTCCTCCACCTGTGGTAGCTGCTACAGGGCATGGAAAACTCCTTCCGTGAGACTCCAAAGTCGATGGACGTGCATATTTTCCCTCCATTGTGATTATGGTGGATCCATGGCATGTGACTCGCAGCAAAACTTTTCTATTGGTTGGTAAACTATTTCTTATCCTCTCCTTATGGTTTCCTCTTCCACATAACGGTTAGGTGGAAGATAAATGCGTGATTTTTGGATAGCTATGAATAATCGATGCATGTTCCTAAACCAATTTCTTTGTGATTTTAAAACATTTAGTTCCGATGAACCCTACGCCAAATTTGTTTTAGGATTAGAATCTGACTAAATTTTGATCTACATTTTTTTAGTCGGGTGATTTCCCTTTGTTCGTGTTTGTGAATGAAATAACATTTACTATTGGTGGCTAATTCTCTTGCAAAATTGTGAGCATAATTCGGATAGGTTAGAGAGAGGGTTCGCCTTGCGTCGTAATCCGGTCTCCTAGGCCTGCATCATTACCTCTCCCGTAACTACAGAATTCATTCCAGATAGTATTGTTTCTAGCTATTTGCTGACTAAGTCAAGACATGCCCTAGGTCACAGGTGTGACCTAGGGGCATGACCTACTTATTTATAGATTTTGGCGTATTTTCTCACAACATTCCAAGGCTTTCAGGGCAAATGTTTTGTAACTTAACTTTAGGTCACTGGGGATACCTAAGGGCGCAACTTCTAGTATTTTCAAGTATAAATTCCCAGTTGCTGCAAGATGGTCCCCATTTATTGCCTTCTTTAGATTGGGTCATTTCTACTTTAATTTATGTAATTTTCCTTTATGTAAATCTACTTTTTTTCTTGCACTATCATTTTCTAGCTTAGTTTTTAATTCTTGCACTTGTAATCTTCCTTGTCATAGTTATAAAATTGCTCTTTTCATTTCCATTATGTGTAGCTAATTTCTTAGCTTTTGATCGGATGAACTCTTAAGCATTTTATTTCTTAATTCTCTTTTTATAATCATTGATTGCAAAAATTATGATTTAACTTTGATTTTACTATATTAGTTACATATTTTTGGTATATAAAAATCAAATCATGATTCGTATTCTAATTGACTGAGAGATCTGTGATTATGAGTAGACCGCTCATTGGTGGAAGGAGTTGCATGACTCCTCGAGAGAGGATGACATATATTTTATTTTGTAAATTATCTATACTATGAACGTATGTGCTCTTGCTTATAATTCGTAGAATTTGGATAATATATATGTCTAGAATTTTACGCATCATGTTTTTAGCGTCGTTGCTGGGGAGTTATTATTATTGATATTTTGAAAGTGAGATTTTTATTAATTTTATCATTCTAATTTTCCCCACCCATAACTCTTTTTTATTTTTCTTTTCGAATTCCATTTTATTAAGTTATGGTTGTTTATTTTATACAAATGTTATCGCATTTGGCCGCTAAAGTTATAGAGCTTCAAAATCAAATAATCTTTTGGAAGCTGCACGAAAGCGTCAAATTTTTTGTTTTTTTTGTGGTGCTCCTCATAAAAGTGAAGAATATTATTATCATTTTTATGTTCAAAAATTTTCTTATGAAAATACTTGTGATAATTCTTATGATAATATCTTTTCTAATTTTCATGATAATAATTATTTTCATATTAATGAAAATAATTTTTTAAAATTTTCATGAAAATTATTTTTATTATTTTCATGTGAATAATTTTTCTGATTTAAAGAATTTTCTTTCAACCTCCGATGTGGATTATTATTGGTGGAAAGAACACCAAGAAAATTACCGGAGCAATGAAGATAATTCTTTAGATCAAAATTTTTATTCCACTTCTTTTGCGGTGTAAGCCTCTTCACCTAAGTTTGGGGAATTTTTGCAACCTAAATTAGATTTTAGCCCCAAAATTGAGAAGAGAGCGATTTTTCTTCTAATATTATTGCTCCATTTTCAGATAATTTAGTTATGGTGGAACAGGATTTTTTGTAATCTCATAGTTTCTTATTCTAAAGATCAGGAAATTTTATTTTATAAAAAATATATTAGAATTATGGGCATACCAGATGAAATAGAAGAAGAGAAAGCTTATTATCTTACTCCGACTGACTTTTCTATATTTGTCACGTCTTTTTTCAAAATTCTCCTATTTATGTTGAAAATGAAAATCATAAGATTTTAATGTCCAATGAATTTATTTCACTTGGTAATTTATTAAACTTTTCAATTGAAAATTTTGTTTAGAAAATAAATAACCGGAGCCCAATCATATATTTTTACAGTAAACTCCATGTGAAAATTTTTCTAACTCACTAAATTTTGATTCTTTTTATTCTAGTGATGCATGATGGTGATGAGTTGTTGCAATCAAACTTCTTACATGATCCCAGTGTCGCTCATCTACAAAAATCTAAATCATCTTAGGTATGTATATGTGATTTGGATTTACATTTCAACGTTAATGGTCAAAAGAAGAATCAAGATTTAAGCAAAGGAGACGTCAGGCAACCGACTTTGGTACATTTAGCTAAGTATGAATTAAGGGAGTTGCTTCTACAATTTTATTTTATTTTTAGCTAACAATGATCGTCTAGCTTAAAGATGGGGAAAAAATAGCTCTTGGTAAGCACCCCTTGCTTATCTTTAATTTTCTTACAATTTTCATTTTTTGTATTTTATTTACTTGTTTTCCCCATTTTACTTGGCTTATAAATATTGGAGACAATGTTTATTTTTAAGTATGGGGTGGGATGTTTTATTGTTATTCTTACAAAAATCCCAAAAAATTGAAAAACTTTCAATAATAAAAAAAATGTTTTACTTTACTTTTTATTTTTTTTGAAAAATAATAAAAATACAAAAAATTATAAAACCAAAAAAATCAAATTTCTTGTGAAAGTACCGTGTGGGCTTTCATCCCACAAAACTTCCTAGTACCTTATGAGCCCATAATTGGGTTCCCTAGGAAGTCCAAAAATTAAAAATAATTATGTTTTGATTTTATTTTAATATAAAATAAAAAATTTTAAAAAAACGTTAAAAACATGTTTAAAAAATGATTTTAGTAAAAAGTGATTTTAATATTAAATTCCTCCAACCTTCACTTAGAAATGCCAATATTATTTATGAGTTTTATTTATAGGTTTTTTAAAAAGTTTTCTTTTTTTGTATTTCTTTATTTTATATGTCTCTTCAAAATTTGTTCGTTTTAAATTTTAGATGAATTTACATTTAATGAATTTTTTATTATCTTAATTTGTCTAAAATACATTTTAGTTTTATTTTCTTTTTTTAAATATCATAATTCAATTTTATAGAAATTATGCTAAAAATCTTTAAATTTTACTTATTTAATTTTAGCAAATGGATGCTTAAGATTACTCAAATTATTTTTTATGCTCTAGAAATATATTTGTCTTTGGAACTTTATAGCCTTTAAACCGTAGCATTTCCCTTACCTTTTGCCCTTTGTTTGGCATTTAAAAAAGATACAAGATCATGTCATGGAATGAGAGGATAAAATTCTCCAGTCCTAAAAATATGTGCCCAAATTATTTAAGAGATTATATGGCATGGAGATGAGATGATAAAATTCATCACTCCTAAACATATACATTTGGTTTATTTAAAAGAAGAAGACAATAAAAAAAGATGGAAATGATAGGATAAAATTCATTACTTCCCAAACAAAGTAACTTCTTCGATCCAAATTTTATATGATAGAGCTTAGTTATGAAAGTAACTTCTTCGATGTTAATATTTTGTAGTTTTAAGTTTTTTATGATGTTTAAAATTTATGTAATTTTAATTTTGGATTATTTTGTTTAATTCAATGCAATTTTGATTATGAATATTTAGATAGAGAATCTTTACACTAATATTTATTCTACTCATTTCAATTTATGAATTATGAGTTAGAAGCATTTCTTAACTTATTTTAATTTTAGTCATATATTATTTAGAGTATATAATTACAACAAAATCTTTTCAGAATGTCCTTTAAATTTTTGGGACGAGCAAAAGCTTAAGTATGAGGGTATTTGATGGTGCATTATCTATTGTTATTTAGTATAGTATTTTATTAATAATTAATTATCTTTTTATTAGTTTTTTATTAATATTTGTGTAATTTGCTTTTTATTGTGTTTTCAAGTAATTCGGGGTTGCAAATAGTAATTTGGAGCTCTCAGTCGGGTTTAGGAGAAATATTGGAAGAATTCTGCAAAAATCCCTATTATATCCCCATGAGGTCACGGGCGTGACCTGGGGGTGTTACCTTTGTCACGGGTTATGACTCCCCCAAATGCTCTAGAACTCGCTATCATACTAGATTAAAGTTACATGCCCCCTATCATGGGTGTGATAGGGGGCATAACCTCCGGGTTAGGGGCGTGACTCAGTCTGACAAGCATTAAAGGAGCCAGTTTTTTCTGCCACACCATTTCAGCTTATACGCCTAAGGTCACGGGCGTGACTATGGGGGTGACCTCTTCCACAACTATCAAATTAATTCTAGATCGCACCATTTGCTAACCAATTCAATACATTCCCTAGGTCAAGGGCATGACCAAGGTGATAGTTTGTTGTTATGGAACTCTAACTCACCTAGAGGGGGTGAATATATGGTTGTGTACTATTTTGTTAATTATCAAGATTTAGCCTAATATAATAAAAGTAAAGAACATAGAGCAAACACAGATCAGCACACTATTAGTTATAGTGGTTCCCCAAGATTTGGGTACATCCACTTTCCCTCTATGCCTATCTAGAAGTATGCTAGACTTGACAATCTTATCCAAAACTTGGCTCCTTGGAGGTTGCAACTAAAATCCCTCAGGATTTCTCAGACCTCCTCCAGATCCTACCTCAAGCACATAGGCCTTATAGCTTAGAGTACTCTAACTCCTACAACTCAGAAACCCTCTCGGTTTCTTACCAAACATATTACCAAGTCCAATGTCAGACTTATAACCAAGTCTTACTGCTCACATTGGGAGTATAGCCCTAGAACTTAGGCATAAGGGCCTTACAACTCAGATATAAGATAGATCTTATAGAAAAGATAATGTATAGATATACAACAGAAGACTTTAAGATAATAGACCTTGAAGCTTTAGTTTCTTCTATTGTTCTTGCTAATGGCAAGTTTCTAGAGCAGCTCCTGAACAAATTCATCTTCATGCAGATTAGGTTGGGGCTTTCTCCTTCTTGATATTCTTCTCTAGTAGCTTGAAGAAGATCCAGTTTTGAGTCTTGATGACTCTCTCTTGTTCTTCTGAAAGCAATCAGGAAGAATAAACTTTCTCTCGGTGCATCTCTTTATGTTTTGCGATTGACGGCAACATTTGGTCGGATGCTTGGGTACTGTTCCATTGCCCTAGCTTATCTTCTTTTGTATATTTGACTTATGCAATGGCCCTGGATTATGTCTTTTCATTAGCATGGACAAGATTAGAATTGTTTATCCTTGCTTTATGCATCAGCGCCAATTTGAATCTCGCCACTCCGAATGAGCTCAATGGTAATATTTATCCCATCTTCACGATATCATTGAGTAAATTCTTCTTTCTTAGAGGTATCGGCTTTAATGCTGAAAACAGCTTCATTCAGCTTCTTGTCCACGATATCATTGAGTAGAGACTTCATTCTCCATGGTATATAAAAGATATAGTGGACACTGCTATACCTACTCAGCCGTATAGTAGATGCTATTATACCTACTCAGCAGTATATTCTTTCTTTGCTCTAAACCTATTTTAGAGTCAACAGTAATGTTCTGTATGAACATGAAGTAAACATTCCATCAAATACATTAAGCACTTAGAATTATAGGTGATGCTTCTTTCAAATCTAGGAATATTGAGGTTAATATTCCCAATAATCTCCCCCTATTTGAAGAAGGCATAATAAAGTTCAATATTAAGGTGCATTAACCAAAAAATTACTATATGACAATAATATAATAGAAACATTATGTCAGCATAGGCATCATAATATAACAGTAAGAATATGTTATCAAAGATAACCATCAGATAAAGAATATTATAATATACAATAAAGCAGTAAGCATATTAGCACAAAGCATTCCAGATATATAGATTTATATATATAAGACCAGTTGTTTTAATTGAAGGAATACATATCCATTATAATTTGTCATAATTACATCATAAAAAATTTTACGTTTCATGGTACTGGATGCTTGTCCACTGGCTAGATTATTGCTTCTGAACTTGTTCCTTCTCCCTGAGCAGCGGCTCTACTTTCATCAATTCTAGCCTTGTTCTCCTTCATCTTGAAGTACAGGAAAGGTTTAAGAATATATTTGGAAAGTACCCTATTTGGATTGTTTTTCCTTTCCAAATTTTTTATAAAATCTCTTTCTCTTAGAGACTGTCTCTCTAGATGTTTTATCCATTCCTCTAAAGGATAAACAATATCAATATTCTTTAAATTTTGTCCATGATTGATCCAGGCATCGATTATGATATCCCTAAAATCATCACTCCAATACTCAAAATCTGGATCAATAGCATGTTCAGATCTTCTCTGAGCCATATATTCTTCATGAAGCATCATACCTTCTCTCTTTCATCTTTTAGCAAGGTTTTCATCCTGAGCTTCTCTTTCCTGACCTTATAAATCAAATTCTGAAGGCTTGTTCTTGTCTAGTAGGGGTAAATTGAGAGCAATCCTTATTCCTTGAAGAACTTTCAGGGCTTGCTCAGAATTGAACTTCTCCCCTTTCTAGCTTCTTCAATAACTCTATTGTATAGATGAGAGGTGTTTGTCTCAAACCTGTTAGACAAAGTTTGAAATATGTTCTCATTATCATCCAGAAGAATATCTCTTGATTCTTCAGCTAGCTGTATAACCTGAAATTGTGTTGGATACACATATTCCTCAATGTGCTCCAAACTTTGTCTAATAATATTATTAGTCTGGCTTACATAAAGCTTTATACCGGTTATATCTTGTGTGGTCAGCCTCAGGCTATCATCTAATGACCTTAGAATGTTTACATTAGTTTGACTAAGCTTACAGCCAGGTCATACCACTTGGTGATATCTCTATTGATGTGTGTTGTATTACCTTTTAAGAAATCCAGATCAGCCATTATCTCTTCCTTCACTTTCTAAAACTCAAAAGATATTTCAACTTTCACTCTTTATACTGACCCATCAATATAACTTTTCAAAGAATTGGCTTGCTCATCCAACGGAGCTTTTATTGAAGAGAGGATGGAGCTATCAATCATGCTTGTGGAAGGTTGAGAGTGGGTTATATGAGATGGAGGAGTCAATCTCATCACTAGGTCCTCTTGACTAGCCAACTCAGTGTGAGTGGTTGTCTACGCCTCTGAGGATCTATGGATCTCAGGTAGAGGATCCCCCTCAACTTAATCATCAGTCTCAAGAAACTTGTCCATAGTGATATCTGGAATTTCCTCATTCTTCCCCTCAGTTGGGGGCAACATCCTTCTCTTGAGAATCTTTCTCTCCCTTAGCCGAATCATTGATATTCATATCCTCGTCCATATGCAATATTGTCTCCCCCTGAGATTATGTATTGCTTGGCACTTGAGCCACTCGCTCTTCTTGAGTAGCCACATCCAAGACTTGAGGAGTATTTTCAACATCTATGTCAAAATACACTTGAGTGCTAAAGTCTTGAAGATGATCATCCTCTTCACTTGAAGACTCTTGGTGATAAGCTTCTTGGCTTAATAGTGATAGATAGGGTTCATGAATGTCTTCACTGTCCTCTTGGTCATAAGTATCTTTGTCTCCTAGCTCAAATTCAGAATTAGATTCTTCCACAATAACTTTCTTTGCCTTTACTCTACTCGTATCCTTCTACTGCTTGATAGCTTGATATCCATTAACTTCAAGTAGTGAATCTGTATACCTAGCTTCTTATTATAATGCTCAGGGTAAGCATTTATTAGATATAGAAAAAAATTTCTACCTAAATTTGTAACTTGAAGGCAGTCAAACAGCTTCTAGAATATTATAAGAGCCCAATTTTTCCTTTTCTTCAGTATGACTCTTGTGATCAGCTCAAATAAGGACCTAGAAATACTATTATGGGGACCTATCTTGCACAGGATTGCTTTCCCAATGATGTCATCTAGAAAATTGCATCTCTGGTTGAAGAACTTTCTTTTTAGAGATCCATATCTCTCTCCACTAAACTAAAATCGGTATGATGCATTGACTATTTCTTGTGGAGAAATTTCCTGGTCCTCTTCTATGTTAGTAGAAGGAAGGTGTAAGGAATCGACAATCTTATTGGGGGTAATCTTAACCTTAACATCCTCGATCTTACTCTTGATTGACTTTCTAGATGAACAGACTTTGACATGGGAAAAGAGTTCTAACACTTTATTCATCAGGATTTGTGTCAGTTATGACAGAACAAACTCTAAGCTGACGGCTTCTAACATCCTGATGACTTCTTTAATTTCTTCAAAAGCAAGTTGAAATCCTTGTTGAACTACTTTTTATCCTTTGTGAAGTAGTTTCTCTACTTTTGGCGCCATGGGATTTGATTTCTTAGTCGATGATAGCATGAGAATGACAAAACAAACTCGACAGCATTCTAGGGTTTACATTTTATGTTTTCAACTAAACATTGGCCTTTATATATATATATATATATATATATATATATATATATATATATGATGGGGTTTAAAAGCAATCGAAGTGCCACACAACTAAGATGATCATTAAAATGATCTAACAGCTAAAAATGATTAAAAAATCAATACAGTAGCCCATCTCGATGGAATCGTTAATACGGAGAGATATATCGTTAAGTATTTACACAGTTATCTCCACGGTATAGCTGAGACTTTCTCAACTAATCTACACTACAGAGCTAGGCTTATCTGTCTATCAAATTGATAGACTAACATATGATAGTGGCTCAATTTACTCATACTAATGATAGATGTTAACAATGGTCATCTACCTAACGTGCTACTAAGCATATAATCTTGTAGAAAATAGAAGTAAATGTTATCAGAATTATGTTCTAGTAACTAATAGAATAATATGCAGGAACATTGATTATGAAACATGAAAGCTGGAATGATACAAGAAAGATAAATATTTTATGTTAAGCACTCCTAACTTAATTTTGAAAAAATAAAATTGAACTTTTCCTCATCCAATGGCTTAGTAAAGATATATGCCACTTGTTTGTCTATGGGGTCAAATGTCTTTATTCTCAACATGTTCTCTAATAAAATGATATCTTATTTTTATGTACTTAGTCCTGCTATTTGATATAGGGTTCTTAGCATTGCAAATAGCACTGGATGAGTCATAAAATATGGGAGTGTTACTTACCTAGAGGTGGTAGTCTTGTAGCTGATGTTGAATCCACAAAAGTTGTACACATCAACTTCCTGCTAAGATGTACTCTGACTCAACTATGGATATAGACACACTAGTATGCTACTTACTACTCCAGGATATCAATATCCTTCCTAGGAATTGACAAGTTTCCCATGTGCTTTCCCTATCTTCTTTACAACCTACAAAATCTGCATCTGAATACCTAATTAGTTCAAAGTCATTATTCCTAGTGTACCGCATGCCAAGATGTTGGCTTCCCTTAAAGTATCTCAAAATCCTCTTTGCAGCTGAGTAGCGAGATTCCTTAGTATATGCCTAATACCTAGCACAAACACATGTTGCATATATAATATTATGTCTACTTGCAGTCAAATATAATAGAGATCCAATGATACACCTATACATGGATTCATCAAAAGATTTCTCTTTTTCATCCTTGTCTAGGGATATATTTGATCCCATAGGAGTTTTCATGGTGGAAGCTGATTTCATCCCAAATTTCCTAATTAGTTCTCTAGAGTACTTGGTCTGAGAGATGAAAATCCCCTCATCAAACTATTTCACTTTGAGACCTAAAAAGTACTTTAACTTTCATACTGCTCATTTCAAACTCCCCCTACATGAAGTTGGCAAACCACTTGCAAAGATTGTCATCAGTAGACCCAAATATTATGTTATCAACATAAATTTGGACTAAGAGACTCTTGACCTTTGTTCCCTTAGGAACAATGTGTTATCTATCTTTCCCCTTAATAACTTGTTCTTAATGAGAAAGTTAGATAGGGTTTTATACCATGCCATGCTTTAACCCATATAAAGCTTTTCTAAGAAAGTAAATATGAGAGGTTAGGTTTGGATGCACAAAACTTGAGGATTGCTCTACATATACTTCCTCCTTCAGATTTCCATTCAGGAATGCAGATTTTGCATCCATTTGGTAGACCTTGAAATCCATGAAGACATCATAGGCAAGAAACATCCTTATTACATCTTGCCTTATAAAAAGAATAAAGGTTTGTTCAAATTATATACCCTCCTCTTGCATGTAACCCATGGCTAATAATTTGGCTTTGTTCTTGACTACTGTACCATTCTTATCCATCTTGTTTCTAAAGATCCACTTGGTGCTAATGATGTTGTGTCCTTGTGAACTTGGCACCAACTTCCAGACCTTATATCTTTTGAACTGGTATAATTCTTCTTGCATTGCACTGATCTAGAGGGGTCCTTGTTGGCATCTTCAAATTTCTTTAGCTCCACCTGAGATAGGAAGCTCAAAAAGAGAGATTCATTATGAATTCTTCTTTTAGTGGTGACTCCTTGACAAGCATCTCTAATTATGAGAGTGTTTGGATGATCTCTCATATTTTTGGTTGTAATAGGTAATCTGTCAGCAACAGGTGGCCTACTGGAATTCTTCAGCTATATGTTCTTCTTCAATAGTTTCATAATCTTCACAGGTAAACCGAACTTCTTCACTCAACACTTTAATTTGGGAAGAATTTCTTCTTGATCTTGGCTTATCTTGAATAGATAGATCTTGTATGTCATGCTCATAACCTGCACTATTAGTAACACTAGATCTGCCCTTATATAATATACTAGATTCATCAAAAATAGTGTGCATAGATTCTTCTACATCTTGGGTTTTCCTGTTGAATACTTTGTATGCTCTACTATGAGAATTATATCCAACAAGTGTCCCCACACAATATTTCTAAGAAAACTTAGTCAATTGAGATTTTCCATTATTTAGAATATAACATTTACAATCAAAGATTCTAAAGTAGGATATAGTTAGTTTTTTTTTCTTTCAATTGTTCATAGGGAGTTTTTGTATGTACTTGTTGATAGAAGCCCTGTTCAGAACATGGCATGTTGTATTGATTTCCTCAGCCCAAAAATACTTTGGTAGTGAGGAATCACTGAGCAGGGTTCTGTCAACCTCAATCAAAGTCTTATTCTTTCTCTCAGCCACCCCATTTGGTTGTGGAGTTTTGGGAGAAGAAAATTCTTGGGAGATACCAAGTTCTTGATAGAACATTATCATTTCTCCAGACTGAAATTTTGTACCATGGTCAATTCTTAATTTGATCACAGAACATTCCATCTTATATCGGATTGCCTTAACAAAGGTAATTAAGACATTCAAGGTATCTGACTTCTTCTTAAGGAAGAATACCCATGTATACCTAGAGTGATTATCAATAATCACAAAGGTATACAACTTCCCTCTTAAAATCTGAGTAGGCAAAGAACCAAACAAGTCCATGTATAATAGATAAATGCATCTTATAGTGTCTTTGGAGCCAATGCTCTTAAAGGTGGTCCTAGTTTGCTTTCCTATATGACATGTATAACATGGACCCTCTTTAATATATTTTAACTTAAGATAATATCTAACTAAGTTATCTGAAAACAATTTGTTAATTGTCTTGTAATTAATATGAGTAAGTCTCTTATGTCATTGAACACAAAGAGACTCTCATTAGCTACTAGACAAATAGGAGTAGAAGAATTACAAATAAAATCTAAACAATAAACATTTCCACTCCTTGTCTCTAAGAGAATAGTCTCTAAGTTAGTTGACCTTTTTATCAGACATTTATTATTGTGGAATTCAACGATATAACCTAAGTCATATAGTTGACTTATGCTTATAAGGTTGTGTTGCAACCCTTCAACATAAGCTACACTTGTGATAGAGATTATGCCATTGGAAATTATACCATATCCCTTTGTGACTTCTCTATCAGAGCCTCCAAAGATGAAATTTGGTCCATTCATCATAGGAGAATAATCTTTTAGAAGACTTCTAGTTCCTGTCTTGTGCCTTAAGCACCTACTGTCTAAGTACCAAATTTGTTTTAGGTAAGTACTTGAACTATCCTGCAAAATATAATTTATTTTACCTTAGGAGCCCAATTAAATTTGGGTCCTAGGTTCTTGTTAGCTATAAAAGAAACATTTTTGCCTACAACTGCCTTAGGTGGATAGCTTCTCTTTTCTTTAGGCACATTAGGGTTGTGCTAACAATCAATGATAAAGTGCCCCACTTTACCACAACACTAACACTCATGGATTTTGTACCTTCTCTTCTGAACATTTATAGATGTAGATGATGCATTTGAATGCTTATGTTCAGTTAAGAAAGCATCAGCATTATTCTTATTCCTCGCAGCTAGTCCCTGACAGTTTACTCGACGGTAATCACCCTTACTCTGCAATACTGTCTTGACAGCAGCAGATGTCGGCTTGATAGATGATATAGTGTTAATGGCACCTTATCTGGCCTTATTAGTGTTGATTATTGTCTTACCACTAGCGAACTTCTTTAATTGAATGGATTGGGAAGATGTTGCTTCCTTACCCTTGAGTGTAAGGTATGGCATACCAAATACAAATGGTTCATAATGAGCCATTTGGATTTCATTATGGGGTTCTTTCAAAGCACTCATCCCCATACCCTTTCTCCCTCCATAGTTAGGTGCATTTTACCCTTACTATAGGAACTTCCATTCCTCTAGTGACCATATATATTATCATGGTCATACTTATTGGAAGGAAGTAAGACCTTCTGAAAGGTTGTCTAAGGCTTAACATGAGCCTTGCCCTTGCCTTTATTCCAAGAAGTTATTGTCCTTCTATTGAAGTCCAATCCCCTCCTATTATTTTGGGAAGATAAGGAGTAATTGATAGGCAACACTGACTGTGGCTTAGATAATTAGACCACTAACTTCATCTCCTCGAGGAGATCATTCTCAAGCTTCTTAATAATTTTTTCATTTTGAATTCTTATTTTAGTGTGTTTATCAATGATCCCTTTGAGCTCAATTAAGTTAGAGGCCATTTGATGGAACACCTCCAACTTTTCATCTAGCTCATCCTTAAGGGTCTAAGAACCTTAAGCTCTCCAGCTTGCTTCTTAACAAGCTTCTTATTATACCTAAGGTCTTAAGGAGGGCACCATACTTGTCAATCAATTGATTGACCTCAAACTCAAAATCTGAACCACCCTCATCACTAGATGGGGTGGATGCTTCAGCTTCTAGTACTATCTCATACTCTAAATCTTAAGAAGACATGTTATGAATTATTACATCATCAGGATCAGATGCATCCTGATTGTCTTCATCTTCAATCATGGCCATTAAGCCACAAAATCCATCTTCTTCATCATCTACCTCATTATCGATGTCTTAATGTGATAGAGGAGCTCTAATTCCAATCCTGACAGTTGGATAGATTTCTTCTTCAGTAACAGCATACAGCCCAATATAGGCCTTTTCTTCATCTTCATATTTAAAAGAGCCTGAGTCACTTTGACTCTAGCTCTTCTTCTTCTTAGCAAGGAAATTCTTTTCAGACTTCTTACTCTTGTGGTGTTTCTTCCTATCACCGTCATTTTTCTTCTCATTTCTCTTGACTAGGTAGCCAATAATGACATGCACTGGATTATTGCAACAATAACAAACAATATTAGTAGAAATATCCCCTTTGGGCTTTTACTGATCTGATCAGCTGTAGCCCTTTTTGTAGTTTGAAGAGGAGGAATGTTTGATCTTCCATTACTTACTCTTCATCATCTTCTTGAACTGCCTAGAGAAGGCAGCAAGCTCCTCATCATATATATCAGCATCTGATGTGATGGGTTCAGAAGAATCGGACTCAGCAGCTTTCCTAGGAGGAGAGGGGATTATCTCCTTGTTCTTCTTTGACCCTTCATCCTTGAGGGCCTCTAACTTTTCTCTCTGGTTTGACCTAGTAGTATTCTCCTCCTCTTTCCTTGCATTTAGCTATATCTTATAAGAGAGAAGCATCTCATAAAGAGTGTGGGGAGGAATGTTATCCAGGTTGCCAATCTCCCTAATGGCACAAATCTTATTAGCCCAGTCTCTAGTTAGAGATCTTAGAAACTTATCATTAAGCTCATAATCATTGAAGGCTCTATCATAGGTCTTCAATTAATTGACTGTCTTGAAAAACTTTTTATAGCTTTCAGCTATGCTGTATCTATTGCCTTACCTGAAGGATTCATATTCCCTATTGAGAAGGGATTTCCTATCATCCCTTACTTCTTCTATTCCTTCCATATATACTATGAGAGTGTCCTAAATCTCCTTTGTAGTTTGCTAGTGGACCAAGTTTTGAAAGGTGGAGTCATCAATTACACTGACTATGATATTTTTTGCTCTTTTATCCATAGTAGACAACTCAATCTCATCCTTATTCATGTCAGCATACCTCTTTGGAACTTATAGATTTAGATCAATAGAGAAGGCCTTCATGGGAATTAATGGCCCCTCTTCTACTGTAATATATATCCTATGTTCTGAAGCCTCCATGAACAGCTTCACCCGTTACTTCCATATGTCAAAGTTTTCCTTTATGCATATGGACAACTTCATTGAGCTCATCTCCTTGTGAGACTCACTGGAGGTCATGGTTAATGGTTAGAATACCTCTATAGGATACTAGTCAGACTGTTAAGTATTGTTTTGACCAACCTACCTTTAATAACACTTTATAATTTGTTATTGTGGTAGTCTAACTCACCTAGAGGGGGTGAATAGGTGGTTGTATAATATTTTGCTACTTATCAAGATTTAGCAGAATATAATAAAAGTAAAGTACACAGAGAAAACACAAATCTTCATATAATTGTTTATAGTGGTTCCCCAAGGTCTGGGTACATCCACTTTCCCTCTACACCTATCTAGCAGTGTGTCAGACTCAGTAATCTCCTCCAAAACTCAGCTCCTTAGAGCTTACAACTCAAATCCATCAAGATTTCTCAGATCTCCTCCGGATCCTACCTTAGGTACATAGACCCTACAGCTTAGAGTGCTCTAACTCCTATAACTCAGAAACCCTTCTAGATTCCTACCTCAGACTTATCACCAAGTCCTACCTTAAACTTATCACCAAGTCTTATAGCTCAGGTTGGGAGTATATCACTACAACTCAGGAACAAGGGACTTATAACTCAAATCTAAGATTAATCCTATGGAAAAGATAATATATAGATTTTCAACACAAGACTTAAGACAATAGACCATTAAGCTTTAGTTTCTTCTATTGTTATTACTGATAGCAAGTTTTTGGAGCAACCCCTAAACAAATTGATCTTCAGGTAGATTAGTTTTGGGATTTCTCCTTCTTGATCTTCTTCTTCAGCAGCTTGAAGAAGATCTAGATTTAAGTATTGATGACTCTCTCTTATTCTTCTGAAAGTAATCAGGAAGAACAAACTTTCTCCCAGTGCACCTCTTTAGGTTTTGCAATTAATGGTGGCACTTAATCGGATGTTTAGGTAATGTTCTATTGCCCTAGTTTATCTTCTTTTATATACCTTTGACTTCTGCAAGGGTCCTAGATTACGTCTTGTCGTCAGCATAAACAAGAATAGAATAATTTATCCTTGCTTTATGCATCAGTGCTAATTTGAATCATGTCATTCTATACGGGCTCAACGACAATATTTATCCCATTTTTATGATATCGTTGAGTAAAGTCTTCTTTCTCAACAGCATCGGCCTTGGCGCCAAGAAATGCTTCATTCAGCTTCTTATCCACGATATCAATGAGTAAAGACTTCATTCTCAACGGTATGTCAACGATACAGTGGACACTACTATACCTACTCAGTAGTATAGTGGACGTTACTATACCTACTCAGCGGTATAGTCCTTCTTTGCTCTAAGTTTTAGAGTCAACAGTAATATATCATGAAAGAATATGAAGCAGACATGTTATCAAATAGATTATGCACTTAGTATTGTAGGTGATGCTTCTTCAAATCTAGAAATAGTGTGGGCAAAATTCCCAACACTAGGAGCATGACCCACCTATTTATATGTTTTGGAGGTTTTTATCCCAACGTTCTTAGGCTTTCAAGATAGCGGTTTCATACCTTACATGCCTAGGTCATGGGCGTGGCCTACAGGCGTGACCTATGGGCGTGACTTTCAAAATAAGTACAAATTCCCAATTGTTGCAAGATGATCCCTATCAAGTCCCTTCTTTAGATTGGGTCATTTCTACTTTAATTTTGTACCTTTCCTTTACGAAAATTTACTTTTTGTCTTGCACTTTCATTTTCTAGCTTAGTTTTATTTCTTGCATTTGTAATATTCCTTTTCATAGTTATAAAATTTCTCTTCCCATTTTCATTATGCGTAGCTAATTTCTTAGCTTTTGATCGGGTGAACTCTTAAGGATTTTATTTAGTAATTCTCTTTTCATAATCTTTGATTGTGAAATTTATGATTCACCTTTGATTTTATTATATTGGTTTCATTTTTTTGGTATATGAAAATCAAGTCTTGATTTTTATTCTACTTGATCAAGAGATCCATTATTATGAGTAGATCACTCATTGGTGGAAGTAGTTGCATGCACTCCTCGAGAGAGGATAACATAAATCTTTTGGATTGGAGTCCAATCCAATAATGGGGTTCACCTCCTAAAGCAAGCTTAGGGGTGTCGACTGGCCGAGGGAATTAATCAATCAACCTAAGGTTAGTTGTTAGCCTATTCTTGAGAGAGGTGCTTTTATATTTTGGAAACCTCTGTGGTGTAATTATTCTCAATCTTTGCTTATGAAATTATGATTTACAATTTGATTTACTTAAGAAGGATCCCAGATCAAATGCTTTCTTCTTATTTATCATTTATTAATTTTCAAAACCATTTTTATTTTGATAAAATAATATTAATTTGCATGAGTAGAAGTAATCAGCAGACCTGAAAAAATACGACACTTGATATTTTATTTTGTAAAATATCATAGTACGATAGGTGCTCTTATTTATAGTTCGTAGAAATTGGATAATATATTTGTCTGAAATTTTACGAATCACTCCACTTTTAGATTTCTTAATTTATTCGGCCCCTTTAGATTTCTCACAATTTATTATCTCCCTTTTGGTATTATCTCAAGAGGCCGAATGTGGAGTATAATCATAAAGGTTGTTCTCCTCCTTTATTAGTGAATTCAAGAGTTAGATTGTTTCATAATAATTATGATCGAACATAAGAGTAAAAATTACACAATTATTTTGTGAAAATAATGAAAAATGATATTTAGAGATATATGTAAAGTGGTGATTGCATAGTAGAAGTAAAAAACACAAGGGGTTATAATCAAATGATATGTGTTTATTTGTTGAAAATTAATCAAGTAATTTATGATCAAAAGATGATATTCACTTCATTTTAAAGAGATGCCTAACAAGATAGGCATATTAAAAAATTGCAAACTATAATGTAAAAAAGATTTGTAAATCAAATACTTAGAAAAACCTTGTAGCATTCATGTTTTGCAATATAGTAGTTTTCTTAATATTTGAATGAAATAGCATAATTACGTATACAATCCAATTCTCATGAGTGGAAGATTTATGGAAGACAATGATGTGTACAAAAGGTGTTTTGATAAAGTTTACAATAGCAATAATCAAAACATAGGAAAATGTTATGAAATAAGTACACATATAGTCAATAATGCAAAGTAAAATTACTTTCATCTGATTTAATGCACAAGATAAACATTATACAACAACCAAGGAACTTCGCATACATAATGCTTATCAAGATGTATCAATGATCGAACTAGTGCTTGGGGAATCACATGAGTTTGATTTAATTTATTTTTGGTGGTCCAGTGTATAAGAGATAAGCAAGTTTAAGTGGCATACTATTTTACTTATTTGTACAATACACTTTACAATTCATTCAAATGTTCTCAACATCACAATATTTATGATGGCTTAATGATGCGACTGTGATAAGAGAATGATGTCGTTAAAAAATAAATAAAATGATGAGTTAAACCTGAGATCGATCTCACGGGGAATACAGTGGGGTTTAGTTTACTTAAGAGAGAGATTTGAGATAGAATTCTTATCACCAGTGTTTTAACCAGGCGGGGTGTGAGTTTGATAAATCCTAAGAAAATAATAGAAACCCAATTTAGCATGCGGGGCATCTTCACCGCTTCGCTCTACTGTGGGTCGCCTTATCCACTTTCACTTGTTGCATCTTGAAAATGTAGAGGCCAACTATGCAACACCACTAGCTTATGTCTATCTCAACAAAGTCATAGCCCATCTCTCAAACACAAACACATAACACAACCACTTTACAGTCACAAATCCATAATATTATTGGAAATAGAAAATCATTATCATAATCAAACCATACCCAATAGAACAATATACCTATGAACACTCACACCCAATGGTTATGGTATGTGTGTGCATTAGAATACAATTCAATAAACATACAAGCATTTAAAAAGAATAGAAATAGAAATAAGTTACCAATCCTTTTCACGATGGGAGCATGAGATTTTTCCTTTGATATAAAGGGAAGTTCTACTTGGTCTACCAACTCATCCACTTCCTCCTTGGTTTTGTTCATGATATAGTAGGAGATGTCACCTTCTCCTTGTGGTGTCTTCACCCAGGATTATTCACCACAACACAAAGGCTATAAACTCGAAGATCTCTAAAGGACCCTTGAAAATTTTATCTAACAACTTTTAGAATTTTTGGGAGGCAGGAGATGAAGGGAGGTTGAAACCCTAGCTTCTTGGAACTGAAATGGCAAAAATGGCATTTCACTTACTAGAACACTCGCCTGATTTTGAGATCAATGCTAATATTAGATAATAGGGTCCATGCGCATGCAGTGCAAAGCGCATATATGTGGGTTAAATAATTATAAGAAACATGTGTAAATTTGCATGTATGTACATGTGTATTTAAATGTACATACATGCACATTTAAATACACGCATATGTGCATTTAAATGTGCATGCATGCACACGTGTAAATTACACTCGCACAAACTCGGGTTCATTCAAATCTTCATGAAGAGCACAAAATGACCACGAAAATGCAAATGCACAGATGCACGTGTACGTGCAAAAATTACACACATGTAAGTTCAGTTTGATAAAATTCATGCAATATATGAGTAAAGAGGAGCACGTGCATGTGGAATTTCCGCATGGGCGTGGGTGAGCTAATTTGAACATGACATCCCTTAAATTGCACGAAAAGACCACACATATACAAATAATTTTTCCAAATAGCCCAGATAAACAATATTCTTATATACACATAATAGGTCTACCCATCTAGCACAAAAAGGGATAAAACGATAAGAAACACATTATACAAATAATATTTAAAGTGCATATAACAAATAGCCCTAGCATTAACTGATTTCTCATCCCGAGCAATCCATCTACCTACGAAGTGTATGAGAGATTAATTACAAAAAAATTGAAGAAGGCTAGTGAACAAAGAAGTATTTTGCCCATAGAGAGTAAAAATAAAATAAAAAAACATTCTAAGCATAATAACCTAAGTATACCCCCTTTTCAAAACAAATAATCAAAATATCTTATCCGGTTCTAATGAAGGAACAAAATTGATTTATCCTAAGCATAGTGTGTGGAAAAGTAATGAACACTAAGATTTATAATGTTTCCACATGAATATCGGGTGGCCCCCACAGAAATCCAACAATGACGATGACCATAGGCTTGCTCGTTCACATCTTCTCTGCTACACTCATTAAGATAAATTTATAAAACCTTAGGACTTAGATTAGGATGGACTTTTTAGTCTTATACTTAAGGTGAGGGAAGTTACAGATACATATTATGGCTAATAACTCACACTTAAGCAAAATATAGATCTAGCATAAAAAAACTACTATAAAAGAAAGAGTGCGAGTGACACCCCTTGAGTTGACCTTGAAATAATGGGGTCACTCTCAACTAGCCTACCACTAAATATAAAACTTAATTTCCTTTATTTATTTATTTCTTTGCTTTTCAAATTTTTCATATTTATTTCAGCTTTTTCCTTTTCTTTTCAATGTTTTTTTACATTATCTAAAACAAGCACCCTTATAAGCAACAAGCACACTACCAATCACAAAATAGCATTCTTCAATAATTTCATTATCAAATTTTAAAATCCAACTTAGAGCGAAGTGTGAAAGGGATTTGGGTTTTAAATCTTTGGTTAATGTGAGGTGTAGGTGAATACATAAGAACATGGTGTGTGCTCTAATTTGTTAGATTAATGGTAGTGAATATAGGATCGTAAGTATAGGCTCAAAATGTCTGTTAAAATTCCCAATTCATTTAAGTAGAGTTAATTATAAGTTTGTGCACATGCCTCAAAAATTGCTAAGGGTGAGTTTTAGGCACTGAGAAAGGATGCCCTTTTATCGTAATCCAATATTATGCATCTAGAACCACTATATGGCTCAACGCTAGTGTTGGGCATTATCACATTCTAAGTGTTTATAAAGAAATGTGATAAATATCAAAAAGGTGTAATTATCATATGCAAAGAAATTAATTACTTAATTATTTATACCAAAGAAGATGTGCACTTAACTAGAAACACTGCACGAGTCTACAATCCACTGCCAGAATCAATTTTAATTTTGATTAAATCTAACCTACACACCAATAAATTAATAGAAAACAGGGAACCAACAATTATTCAATTCTAAAAGGCATAAGTGTAGAAAAGAACTGTACACGTGTAGAAAAATGAATTTTTTTTAAAAAACTGGGCACATTTTAGAAGATAAACGTGCGTACAAAATGCAAAATGAGTGAACATGTCCAAATTGATGTACTGTCTACCCCCCCCCCCCCCCCCCACCCCACCCCAAACTTAAAGTAAGCATTTACTTCAATTTAAATTAAAATTTGAAAGATAATAGCAGATAGAAACTCGTTACCCAATGCCTGAGATAGGGCATTTTGAGATGACCATAACTTTGAATTTGAAAAAATGTGTACCGAGTCCAAGATTAGAAAAAAAAAGCTTCACGAATCAGTCAGGACCTACAAAGGCCTTAGTGCTAATAAAAAAATAGATAATTAAAATTGAAATAAAATGTAAATAATCATGAGGTGCCTTCCAAGTGTTCTTTGTTAATATCCTTGAGCTGAACATAATACATGTATTAGAAGTTTTATAAAATGTCTAAGTGTAGAGAATAAAAGGGAAATTGTCTAAAAGTCCTAGTTACTACTTATATACACATCAGAATATTTAGCTCTACGGTGATTTAAATTAGTAAGTAGGAAAAAAAGAAAAAGGCCAAGAAACAGAGTAGTAGGGGTGGATAGGAGGGGTTATAATCCTCCATCCACAAGTCTTCCCCTTCTTCATATTCTTCATGTCATCCAACCATCGTCCATCAATGAAAAATCTCTTACCTTCATGTATCCAATCCTTCAAGGGAAGCACAAAAAGTAGCAAAAAAGTGGAATATCCATTGTATTTAGTCATTGCACTATGATTTCCCTACCAAGATCACTTCTCATAATCACCCAAAAATGGGTCCATAAACTCATACTCTTATAGGGGCATATAATTAACATCATTATAAGAAAAAGGGAGGGGAAGAATTAACTCAACAAATTCAGGATTATAAGAAAAGTGATTGTGAAATAAAATGGAAGAAGAATTAGAAGAGTCAATAATAGAAGGAGTGACCCCAGACTCACTCCCATAAAATTTTACAAGGAGATCATTGTCGATCATAATAAAATAACTGTAGGGAAAAGTTGAGCTGTAAGGAACTTCCATGAAGAGTTGGACTTTCTCCACTACTGATGAAGTTGGAACCTCATCACAAAGGAAAATAACCTCCTTAATATAACTAAGTAAAACTTTGGGTTACATTGTCTCATTTTGTATATCTAGAAAATTGACAATAAGAATAAATTATACATGCATACTATTGCTGGAAAAAAATTCAGGATATATAGGGCTCATGATATGATTACATAAAAGTTACGATATATCCTCAAATACTAAAGTCAAAGGTAGTGACAGTACTATATAGAAATAAAACTCCAAAATGTTATCATAGCGATTAGCTACTATGGTAATAAACACATTCGTTGTGCTCCCATGAGGACACGTGGGCATAGTATATAGGCCATCAACAAGGGAAGGATCAATGAAAGAAGAAAATGGTGGGATGGAGATAAGCACGTGCTTATCTTCCTCTTCCATATATAGTTTAAAATTTTCACAATCCTTCAAAGCATGATCAAACTCTGATAGAACAGATAATGCTTACCAATTGGTCTCTAGCTCGACAAAACCCAGCTGGCCAATAATGGTGATGTTTGTATTGGAGGCGTATAATAATGATAGCTAGTTCATCATGTGAATATCACATTAGAATAATAGATGCAGATGGTCCACACTTTGAACCAATGATTATAAGTTATGCACCATTTATATTGTTGGCAAGAACACATATTAGAGCAGAATGGATTCTGAAAGATAAGGGTAGTCTAATCACTTAGAGGGAGGGGTTAATAGGTGTGTTAGGATTTGTAGGTTTTTCTTTATAATTTCTTAACCTAAGCATTATCAACACAGCATAATCACAACACAGTACACCATGATTTATAGTGGTTCCCCAATTATAGGTACATCCACTTTTCCCTTCATATATCTAGCAGAGTGCTAGATTCGACCAACTTCTCTAATTTACTTAGATCTAATTATCTTACACTCAGATTCCTTGACTCCTTCAACTGAGGAACAAAAAAAATACCTTACCAAAGAAATATAACATAAGTTCCTATAACTCTATCCAACACAAGCCTTACCTCAATCTTTGCACCCAAAGATCTATGCTCAGATCTTCTCCAAATATCCAGCCTCAAATGGCATTAATCCTACACTTTGATTCCTATTAGAATCCTATAACAAACTCAAATACAAATAGGATCCTACATATTCAGAGTTATTACAAAAGACTTGATTCAAACAAAATCACTTAAGTATTATATAGAAGCACTATGAAGGCTTCTTCATCTTTGATCAGTACTTGAAGATTTCTTCTTGGAATATGTTAGACTGAATCAAGAATTCTTTTGCCATAGAGATAGATCTTCATGAATAATATAAGTCTGTTGAGCCATGGAAGATGTCTCTCTAGGGTTTGTAGTTACTAAAGCCTTATAGAAATTCGAGAGCTTGAGCACTTGTAAAAATCCTGCACAAAAATATCTCTATATGTGTATGCATGTGTGTCATGTTTATTTGTTCAATCTTATAAGCCTTTTATGTAGATGATTGGATCGGCAGAGGCATTGGATGCTGATAAAGAAATCCTTCAATGACTAGGAATTACGCATAAGGAATTTTCTTCAACGGCAAGAATTGAAATCAATATGTATTAATCTATTCCCCATAAACCACCTTAATTGGTAGAGTAGAATGCAGAATTCAAAAAAAAATTGAATGAGCGTGCAATCTGCAGCTCAATCTCAGCAGAAGGCTATTAGAACACCGTTCAGACTAATACAAATGATATAAAACATCTTAGGATATTCAGCTATTACAATCGATATTAATCTTCAATAGTTATATCTGATATCATCTAGCTGACGTGTTCCTTCTTAAGGTAACACTTGAAATAGTCAACATTCATCAAGTTAATCTAGTATAAATCCTTTAATCGATGTCTAGATGATGCAATTGATAAAATATTTATCCTTTAAGGTAATATAGTCGATAAAATATTAAGCCTTTATGTCGATGCATTTGATAAAATATTTAGGCTTTAAGTCGATATAGTCAACAAATTACTTAGTATTTTGGTTGATATAGTCGATAAATGACTTACCTTTCTAGTCGATGAAGTCGACAAATTTCTTAGCCTTCTATTCATTACAGTCGACAAATTACTTAGTTTTCAGTTGATGCAATCGACAAATTACTTAGTCTTTTAGTCGATGCGGACGATATCTTCTAGTCGATGTAGTCGACATATGACTTAAACTAATTTTTGTTTTTATCTACTAATTCTTTTTACTTTACTAATCTTCCTTATAATAATGACATGTCTAATATATGATTAGGTCATAGGCTAATATGAGTTTTGCATCTTGAGGGATTACAAGGGTAAAACCCTATTTGGTTGACCATAAGCCTAACACTACATTAGCCAAGCATTTTTGTTGTACCTACCACTTCAAAACTTACACAAACATCAAATACAAGATGTTTATTATCATCTTGAGAGCTTCTTCAAATTAGGAATCTTATGGGCAATATTCCCAATAGATTTAAAATAATTAAAGTTAGAAAAAGTTTCATTTATGACAGAAACTTGATGAGAACCTAAATTTAGAAATTAATTTGAAAAATTATAAGAAGGGAATTATTAAGGGTGATATACATATGTATAGGGCTATTATCTTTAATCCCTCTTTAAATAAAAATAACACATACCATGTACTACAGCAACATTGCCAAAATTTTGATATGGCTATGACATGAGTACTAATATCTTCAATTAATAAATAAAATGAGGAGTTATCCCTAAGTATCGATCATATGTGGAACATAGCGGTGGATTTTACTTAAGAGAGAGACTTAGGATTGAAGCCTTCTAGCTAGTGTTTTAATGGGGGGTTTTGATTTTGAATAATCCTAAGATAATAAAAGAAAAGTAATTTTGTTATACGGGTAACCTTCACCACTTCGCTATTTCATGGGTTGCCTTCCTTCACTTCATACAAGCTATGCAGACTGTCTTCATTGCTTTGCAGTCAATGCTTCTTACAAATACAGAGGCCAAATTCACAACACAACTAACAGTTGGGAAAACCCCTTATGATTTACCTTAACAAATTATATTTTGAGTGATTTTACAATCTATGTTTATTGCCCATGATGTATAAAGACGATAATATGGTCTTAAAAGTCCTAGGATATTAGTGGAGTAAAGGGCATGAGTTGGGCACACTAAATTTTAGAGGAACATCAAGAAATTCCAATATGCGTTGATTAGAATTTGATGCAGTTTGACTTAATGTCGACGTTACTTAGATTAGAAGTCAAAGCAACATTATTAAATTAGTAGATATTACTTCGATTAGAAGTTAGAGCAATAGAATTAAACTAGTCGACGTTACTTCAAGGAATATATTAATACATACTTTGATATTTTGTTGTCGTAACGATAATTATAGAGTTAAGTCAACGGTTAACCAGAATGAATCCAAAGGTTCGACGTAACTACTATATGAAGTCAATGTTATGTCGATTAGTGTTCTAGACAAAAAATTTTTGAAGTTTAATTAAGAGTTTATTCAAGAAAGATTTAAATTGAATAATCATTTTTTGGAGACGTTGAAAGATGATTGTTCTCTTGCAGATGTAAATAGAGAGAGAGACATATGGTTTAGATAATAATAAGAGGACAACAATGATTGATCAGATATTATAAATATAAACGAATTGTTATTTTGGAAATTGAGAATCAACAGAGAAGATCAGGAAGATCATCATTCATCTGCTGTATTTAAAAGTTCTTCCAAAAAATCAGTCGATCATCATCTTATCACTAAATTTGAATAGAGAGCCAATTCTTCTTCTTCTTCTCTAGGGCTCATTATATGTAGAAACAGATTTTGTGAAGAATAAGGAATCATCTAGATCAAAGGGCTAATAATCCTTAAAATTCTCTCAATCAATGATTCATCAGAATACCAGAGATAAAATTCACTTAGTGTCATAATGTCCTCAGAATTTCTGTTGAGAGGGCTCATCAAGAAGATTACCACTTCTATATATCTTTTTCCAATCATTATTTATTTATCATTTACTATTTGAGAAGTGAGTTTTAAGAATCCCTCTTCAAATGATTAAATTTAAGGTTTTGAGAGTCTCCTTGAGAAATTACTCAAGTTATATTGGTTCAAGATCTCCTTATCAAAAGATCTAGAGATTAGTTCTGAGAGTCTCCTTATCAAAATACTCAGGCACAGTGATAGTGAATTCCTACCAAGGGGATAGAAGAGTGGATCTACCCAGATTTTCAGGAACCATTATAATTCTTGTGTTTTCTATGATTGTTTATTTTTTATGATTGCTTATTTTTTTATGATTGTTTATTTGATATGCTATGATTATATTTGTTGGGCTTAAAATTCTGGTAATAATCTATATAAATACAAATTCTATAAAAAAGTATAATTAAAACAAAAATAAATTTTTAATCTCTCTTCACCCCCCCCCCCCCCTCTTGAGAAAATTCAGAGGATTTTGTTAATTGTTGTCCTTTTTCAATTGGTATTAGAGGGAGGTTAATCAAAAAATGGTTAACCTAGAAGAGGTTAATTAAGAAAAGGTTAACACCTCAATTATAAAGATCATAATAGTTATATTAATATAGTTCAATATGTTTTCTAATACTTACAAAGGATTTCCATCTACAAGGCCTCCAGTTTGTAATCTTGAAAATTTTACACTTTGGAAAACCAGAATTAAGTTATATATAAATTCTATTAATGAAGGTATTTTTAGTTCAATTGTGATAGGCCCACATATGTCTTATATAAAGGATGTAGAAGGAAATATTACTTCAAAACTAGTGCCTAGATGTGAATGGTCAGATAAGTAAAAGAGAATAAAAGACTAGGATTCTAAAGCTATGAATATATTAGTTTCAACAATGTCTATTGATGTTTTCCAAAAAGTAGCAGAATGTCAATCAACAAAAGAAATCTTTGAATCACTATCAAGATAGTTGATGGGAGTTCTGATGAGAGAAAATACAGAAGAACACTTCTAATTTCTCAGTATAAAAATTTTTAAAAGAAAATTGATGAATCTATAATTGAAATGTATGACAGAATCAGTATAATCATTATTGAACTTAATGGATTGAATAAGGATATATCACTTATTGAGATAACTAATAAGTAACTTATGTGCTTTCCAAGTACATGGGATTTTAGAATATGGGTGATTAGAGAATCAAGATATCATAGGGAGATTACTATAGATGTATTGTTAGGCAAGCTTAATTCTTATGAACTTCTTCTAAAATGTAGAGCAGAATTAGAAGCAAAGGAGAATGTCAATACAAATCTATTATTCTCAAATCTACTGATGATAAACCCACTATTATAGAACAAGAAATGTTCAATCTGTTAGCCAGGAGATTTAGAAAGTGGATTAAGATAGAATATTTTAGAAGAAGAGATGGGAGTTTGAATAATCCAAAGTGTGATAAGACTTCAAATAAGGAGTTAATTTACTTTGCATACAAAAAATTTTGACATATAGCAACATAATTTTTAGATGAATAGAAGGATAGATCAAATAAAAAGGATCATAAGAAAATATATATAAAGAGAAAGGATGAGAAAAAGGGAAAAAGAATTATTAATGAAACCTAGAGTGATACTAGTTTAGAGTCAAGTTCTTCATCAAGTAGTGAAGAAGAAGAATCAACTATTGAAGAAGCATGTTTGATTGCTTTGGAAACTCTTTCAGATAATAAAGAAAATTAGGTAAGTTGTTTTGATAATATTGATTTCTCTTCAGAAAAATTTAATATATGTTTTTAAAAAAATTATAAGAATTAGTTAGAAGAAGAAAATAAAATTAAATAATTGAGAAAAGAGATAGAGTTAATTAAGAGTTATTTATATGATAAAAACAATCTAAATAAGATAAAATGTTGGAAATTGAAGTAGAAAACCTGAATAATCAAGTAGCTAACTTGATAAAAAAAATACTTTTTTGAAGAAAGAGCTATTAAAGGAAAAATCCATTGAAGATTCTTTAAATGGAAGGAGTTAACAACTTAAAAATATTACAAAGAATCTTTAAAATAGTAATAATTACCAACGGTTGCTTCAGACATATGACTAGACATAAAGAATTACTGGATAATTACAAGGCCAAAAATGGTCTTAAAATAATTTTTTTTAATTCTAATTATAGTCAGACCAAAGGTTATGGTATGATCAAAATTGGAGATATCACCTTCACAAAAGTAGCTTATGTTGAAGGACTTCAACATAACCTTATTATTATCAGCCAGCTATGTGACGGTGAAAATAAATTTGTACTCATATACAACTTATGTCAAATAGACATCACTAAAATAGATACTATAATGTTATTTGATTTTACAAAAGGTAATATCTATGTAGTTGACTTTAGCTCAAATAAAAATGAAAAATGTCTGTTTAATGCTGCAATAGACAAAAATGAGCTTTGGCACAGGAGGCTTGGTCATCTTAATCATAAGAACATTGTAAAGCTTGTAAATGGTTATTTAGCTAGAGGCTTACCAAAGGTAAGTATAAAAAACTCAATCCTTATAAAGCATGTCAGCAAGGAAAACAAGTTAAATCTTCATTCAAACTAATTGGTAATAATCATTCTCTAAGAATTTTATATTTACTACATATGGATCTATTTAGTCCTCATACCACTCAGAATTTAGGAGGTAAGTCTTATAATTTGGTTATAGTGGATGATTTCTCAAGATTTAGTTGGGTGTTCTTCCTAAAAGCTAAGTTTGATACCTTCAAAATTATCTCAAGATTCATCAAACAGATTCAATCTGAATTTAATACTAAAGTGTCCTTTAATAGAAGTGACCATGACATAAAATTTGAAAATCCTTTAATCTGTAGATTCTATATGGATGAATGAATAAGGTAAAGCTTTTTTGGTCCTATAACTCCTAAATAAAATTGAGTAGCTAAAAGGAAAAAAATAGAACACTTATTGAATCTAGAAGAACCGCATTAGTATAGTCAAATTTGCCTAGGTCCTTTTGGGTTGAAGCATTTAACACTGCTAATTATGTTCTCAACAGAAGTCTCATCACAAAACTAAGTTAAAGACTCCTTATGAGCTTCTTAAGGGTAAAATACCTAGTCTCATACTTTAAAAATTTTGGATGTGCATGTTATATTCTTAATAATGGGAAAAGTTATCTTGCCAAATTTGAGAACAAGGTTGATGATGAAATATTTTTAGGATATTCATTCTATCAAAGCCTATAGTTATTATAATAAAAAAACTCTTAGAATAAAGGAATTTATGTATGTAGTATTTCATGAAACTCATTCTTCTTTCAAGGGGAGGAAACTTCCACCAAAGACTTTCTACAGAAACAGATTTTCCTAAATATTGAGTGTAAGGAGGTGAAGATTAAAGAGAATTCTGAAAAATCATCTGAAAAGCATAATCATAAGTTATAGAGTGTTATAAAAAGCTCAGATGATAGAGTACTAATTGAAGGAATTATTAGTCCACCTACAATCACATATCAGATTAATGAGCAGGAAGCTAATTTCTAGAATGCAAAAGAAATAGAAGAACAAGGAGATCATTATCATATTATCCAAGTAAGAGTAGATCCAGAGAGGCCAATTCTCAGGGATCATCTTCCAACCCAATTTATTAGAGATGTGAATCAAGAAGTGAAAATAATGAAACATTTATCAACAGAGATCATATTATAGTGCTTTCTTCCACAGTATGAACCAAAGAAATTTGAAGAAGCAGATAAAGATCCACATTGGATTGTTGCTTTATAAGAAGAGCTTGCATAGTTTGAGAGAAATAAAGTTTGGATATTAGTCGTAAGACTTAAGGATTACCCAATCATTATAACTGAGTATTCAGAAATAAATTGGATTTAAGTGGAGTTATGGTAAAAAATAAGGCTAAACTTGTAGCTCAAGGTTGTAGGCAAAAGGAAGGAATTGACTAAATTCAAACATTTACACCAGTAGCAAGATTGGAAGCAATAAGATTATTTCTTGCTTATACAGCATATAATAGAATCAAATTATACCAGATGGATGTTAAAAGTGCTTTTCCCATTGGCACTCTTCAAGAAGAGGTTTATGTTGAACAACCTCTAGGTTTTTTCAATCCAACTTATCCATCATATGTTTATAAACTAAATAAAGCACTATATAAATTAAAGTAAGCTCCAAGAGATTAGTATGAGACCCTATCCACTTTTCTCTTAGATCACTATTTCACAATAGGAAAGATGGTTAAAACACTTTCACAAAAACACATAAATAAAAGCTGCTCATTATCCAAATCTATGTGTATGACATTATTTTTAGTTCAACCGACCCTTGACTTTGTAAGATATTTGCAGATCGGATGCAATCCAAGATTGAAATGAGTAGCATTGGAGAATTATCTTTCTTCCTTGGATTATAAGTGAAACAAAGTAATGAAGGAATTTGTATATCTCAATCTAAATATACAAAGGAATTGATTAAGAAATTTGGAATAGAAAATGCCTCCATCATGAAAACTCTCATGGCTACTAATGTTATTTTAGATAAGGATATATCTAGTAAATCTATTGATTAGAAAATATATAGAGTAATCATTGGATCTCTTCATTATCTTATAGCCAGCAGACTGGATATAATGTTTGTCATAGGTGTATGTACAAGATTTCAGGTAGATCATAAAGAATCACATCTGAGTACAATAAAAAAATTTTGAGGTATCTTAAGGGTACACCTGAATGGGATAATGGTTTCCAGCAGAATCAGAATTTAAACTATATGGATATTCTGATAATGATTATACTATCTGTAGATTTGATAGGAAAAGTACCTCAGGAACTTGTCAATTCCTAGGTGGTAGACTTATATCCTGGTTTAGTAAAAAGAAAACATCAGTCTCTACTTTATTGCAGAAGATGAGTATATAGCTGGAAGATATTGTTCACAAATAATGTGGATGCAAATCAATTGCTTGATTATGAACTAAAGTTCACTAATTCAATACTATTTTGTGACACCTCAAGTGCTATCTCAATATTTTGTGAAGCTCAAGGGAAAAATTTTCCTAAAATGTGTGTCTTTTGAAAATCAGAGTATTGATATTTTTCACAAAGCCTCTTGATGAGATCAAGAACAAATATTTTGTCAATGTTTTGGGTAAGCTTGATAAAGCTTAACAAATGAGTTTATCACTTATATAACATAAAAAATTTCTTAAAATTTATTGCTGGGAAAAACTAGCAAAAAACTTAAAATTCAAGTCTATACTCGATTTAATTTTGAATACAAGTCGACGGAAATTCAACTTCTATTCAACGCAATGTCTAAAGTTAGTGACTATATAGAGTTTTGGATCTTATCGATATAATGTCGATATAAATCAACGCATGTGTCGACTATGTGAAATTTTCATAATACGTCGAATAAAAGTCGACGCCATATTGACTAAGAAAATACACACTGAAATTGTAAGACCTAATTTGTCGACATTTTGTCTACTTATATTAGACTTTATATTCACCCAAAACTCTTCATCTCCCCCTCTCTATTCTCACTATACTTGTTATCTCACAATATTCTAGATATAATTTTTGATCATAATGAATATATCAAGAAGCATCCAGGTTCTCAAATTGTGGTTACTACTGGACATTACCACAAAAGAATAAAAGGTTTGGCTTTCAATTAGGATAAATATATTCCTTATGAAATTGTTAAATAAAGAATGATAAGTTTTGTGAAGCCTTCAACTATGAAAGAACTTATAACTGAAGATAAGCAGGAAGATATATTTCTTGATAATGTGTAGGAATTAATCAATGAGCTTTTAGCAAAAATATTAAGCAATGGATATACACTTAACTCTGCATCACATAATGCAGAGGCAAAAGTTCAAAAGTTTTTAATGTTTATCGGGTTATATAGAGTCATCTAGAAAAGGCAAGAGATTCAATTTTCTGTTTGTTGAAAAGATCTCAAAGAAATTATACACTACATTTACAAAGTTTCTTGTTGTCAAGAATAAGAAGTAATACTGCTTTGGATAAAGTTCTATGATATAAAAAAAATCAATTGCCTCTTATGTTCATGCATTTTCTTTTATTTTTGTTCATTCCACATGCTTGCGCAAATCAAATTTTGTACTACCACTATTTTATTTTTGTAAAATCACTTTTAGAACTTTGTAAAATTTGTTAAGCTAAGTAGAGGGAGATTATTGGGAAAACCCCTTATAATTTACCTTAACAAATTATATTTTGAGTGATTTTATATTCTAGGTTTATTACCCATGATGTATAAAGAGGTTAATATGGTCTTAGAAGTCCTAGGATATTAGTGGAGTAAAGGGCATGAGATGAGCACACTGAATTTTAGAGGATTATCAAGAAATACCAATATGTGTCGACTAGAAGTTGACACAACTTCGACTTAATGTCAACGTTACTTTGATTAGAAGTCAGAGCAATAGGATTAAATCAGTTGATATTACAATGATTAGAAGTCAGAGCAAAAGAATTAAATCAGTCGACGTTACTTTAAGACATATATCAACGCTTACTTTGATATGTTGTCAACGTAATGTCGATTACAGAGTTAAGCCGACAGTCAACTAGAATGAAGCCAGTGTTCGATGCAACTACTATATGAAGTCGACGTTACATCGATTAGTGTTCTGAACAAAATATTTCTTGAGATTAATTCAAAGATTATTCAAGAAAGATTTAATTTGAATATCCATTTCTTGGAGATATTACAAGATGATTAGTCTCTTTTAGATGTATATAGAGAGAGACATATGATCTAAATAGTAAAAATAGAACAACAATGATTGATGAGATATCACAAACAGAAATGAATAGTGATTTTGGAAATTGAGAATCAATAGAGAAGATCAGGAAGATCATCATTCATCTACTATAATTAAAAGTTCTTCCAAAAAATCAGTCGATCATCATCTTATCACTGAATTTGAATAGAGATTCTGTTCTTCTTCTTCTCTAGGGATCATAAAGTATAGAAATAGATTTTATGAAGAATAAGAAAACAACTGGATCACAGGGCTAATAATCCTTGAAATTCTCTCAATCAAGGATTCATTAAAGTTATATAGATAAAATTCACTTACTGTCATAAAGTCCTAATAATTTTTGCTAAGAGGACTCATCATGAAGATCATCTCTTATACATATCTTTTTTTAATCTCTGTTTATTCCTCTTTTACTTTTTGAAAAAGTATTTTAAGAATACATCTTCAAAGGATTCAGTTTAAGGTTCTGAGAGTCTCCTTGAGAAAAGACTCAGGTTGTATTGGTTCAAGATCTTCTTATCAAATGATCTAGAGATCGGCTCTGAGAGTATCCTTATCAAAAGACTCGGACATTGTGATAGTGAATTCCTACTATGGGGTAAAAGAGTGTATCTACCCAAATTTTGGAGAACTGCTATAATTTTTGTATCTTTTCTGTTTGTTTATTTTTCTGTGATGTTTATTTAATATGTTGTGATTATATTTGTTAGGCTTAAAATTCTGGTAATAATTTGTATAAATGCAAATTCTGTGAAAAGTATAATTCCAATAGAAATAAATTTTTAATCTTTATTCACCCCCCCTCTCTAGAGAAAACTCACAGGATTTTTTCAATTGTTCTCCTTTTTCACTAACTCACATCTTATTCAACGACACCACAACCCATCTCTTGACCAAAAATCCATAACACAACCACTTTACAAGAACAAATCTATAATATTAATGCAAATAGAAAAGAATTGTCATAACCACACCATCCACAACTGAACAATGTACCTATGAACACCCAATGGTCATGGTATATGAGTTCTTTAAATACAAGTTATTAAACATCCTAGGATGTTAAATGAGAGGAGATAAACACAAGTTACTAATATTTTTCAAAGATGGAACAATAGACCTTTCCTCTTATTCAAAGGGAAACTCGTCTTGGTCCACCAGCTCATCCTCTTCCTCCTTGGTTGCATCTATGTATTCACCCAAGATCGTTCACATCAACATAAAGTGAGCTAGAATCAAAGAGCTCAAAAGGACCCTTGAAAATGACTTCTAACTCGTTTAATAAGCTTGCTTCTTGGGCTAGAAATGATGAAAGTGGTGCTTCTCTATCTTGAACTATCATCTAATTTCATGAGTAGTGCTAAAATAGGAATAGATGGCACATGCATGTGTGTCACTATGCATATGTATATATATGGGTTAAACACTTATGAGAATCCTGGGGGTCCATGTCGCACATGCACATTTACAAGTACGTGTGTATATTACGCACACACAAACTCAAATTCATATAAATATGCGTGAAGAGCACAAAATGACCAGGCATGTGCAATTTTATGTGAGTATGCAAAAAAAAATGCACACACAAATTTGGATTTATACAGTTCATGTAGTCTAAGGAGGAAAGAGGCACACATACATGCACATTTTTGTAAACTAATTTGAACAAAATATACCCTTAATCACATGAGAAGTTCATACCTATACGAATAATCCACCTAGCATCCCTGATGAGAAATATACATCAATACGCTTAATAAATCTACCCATCTAGCACAAAAATTGGAGTAAATGATAAGAAACACATAATGAAAATGTTGGATCTTATGGCGCACTTAGGGGGGTGAAAAGGGGCTTTTACAAATTTAAGTAAAACTTATTAATTTTCACAGATAATTTCTAACTTAGGAAAATTTAATTTCAGATTCTATCTCTGACGACAAAAGTATCACCTAGCATTAGCAATAAACAATGATAATATAACAAAATGATTTTTAGAGATTCAGAAGAGTTGAAACAATGATTTTATTTTTTGGAGATAAATAAATAAAGTAATGATTTCAATATAGCTTGAAATCGAGGCTTACAGGAATAAAATCAATTTTATTTCTATATTAGTCCTTCACCTAAGGATAGACCGGTAATAGCCTATATTTCCCCAAATTTGGCCTCTAGCCTCCCCCTAGATATACACCTTGACCTAGTTATTGTACACAAAGTTGCGAATTATCCCTTAAACTTCAAAATTCCTAGTCGCCACAGACAAGACAGCATATTCTCTGTCATTACAAATGAAAATGAGATATTACAATTAAAATAGAAATAAAATACTCCTTATAAATAGAGCTCTAAAGAAGATGAAGAATCTCCATGAACACCATGGTTTTGAAGCAAACAGAGATCTCCTTTTCACTCTTGGTCTTCAAGGATAGAGTTGGGAGTGATTTGAATTCGGGGATGAAGGATCTGAGAGAGTGTAAGAGTTAAAGCTTTAGGAGGTGTAACCTTAGACAATAAAAACTCGGCTTTAAATAAAATTCAACAGATATCGTCGGTGATATCGAAATCACTTGGCTAAAGCATGTTGTTCTCACTTATGGACCATACACAGGTGTTCGTGGCAATTAAAATCATAAATGTGGCCGATCGTAGTATTATCGCTCAGGGATCATGTACACTGTGACCTGGATCATGTGGGGTGTGGTAGACCATGGCCATATCACTTGGTTATACTAATATTGCCTGGTGATAATGTCGAACTGTTTTCAATTAAGAAATAGTTTGTCATCAAGCTCTTGCATTTCTATCTTTAGTCTATCATCATCCCTTCTATCATAAGCAATAATCATCATCGCCCATAATATCTCTTATTCCATATCTTTTATAATTCTCTTCGAATCACACTCATAGGGAAAAATATACATATTATTTTTGCACATTATAAACAAACATGATCAAATACATGGTGTGATTTGTTATTCTCAAACCAAGGAATGCAGAACGCATACTCCAACAGTCTCCCCCTTTTGATAATAACAAATCCTCGAGAAATCAACTATAACCGGATTAACTATATTGACATTTATAGTATAGAATAAATATGATAAATGTGTAAGTTCTCCCCCTATATGGATGTTCCCCTACATATATGCATTTAAAAATTATGAAAAGAACTCCCACTTAAAAATTGAGTTCAGCATATTCTTCACCCCCTTTTAGTATTATCAAATAAAGGTGAGGTATAGTTGAATTTTGTACTATGTAGAGTTGAAAGAAATTTTGAGTTTCAGTACAAGAGATAAACACAGCGAAAATAGTATAATGTCATATAAAAAGAACATCTTTGTAGAAAAATTTCATTTGAAGGTTTTTAGGATAAGTGATGTATTTTAAGATCATAAAGTTGCAAGAATGAGTAAAATCATCAAGAAAAGATACGCTTTACAATGTAAAGTAATTTGCATTCCAAGTAAAAAATAAACATTATAAGAGTCATGCTTAACTATTTAATTCATTTACTCATGATTGTAGAGAATTTTGTAAATAAGCTTTAGGGTTCAATTCTCATGAGTGGAAATTTTATATAAGATAACGATGTGTATAAAGTGTGTTTTGATAAAGTATATAAGTGTTTAAATCAAATCACATAAAAGTATGTAATGCAAGAACATAACATTAATTAAAGTTAAATAATTTTACTTTCACAACTCTCAAAGCACATATATTATTACTTTTTATTTCGAGATGTGGTGCAAACTCTGTTGGCATAAGGTACTTTACAATTCCTTCCAAGGTACTCTACCTTGCAATGCTCATTATGACTTATTTGGAGGGTGAGTAGTGTTTGGTTGAGTTATCCTTGTCATAATACTTTTTTATTCATTTTTTTAATATTATTTTTAATCAAGGACTCTAAACTCACTTCTTTTGCAAACATAGAAATTTTGTTTAAACCACACATTTCTTTATTAACAAGTGTATAAATATAAAGAATTGCATAACACACTTCAATATAATGTAGGTAAGCTCTAGGGTCCAATTCTACATTTTCCTCCCCTGTATGTTTTAAAATTATATAGAAATAGCTTACCTACATAATATTGAATTGTGTCATGCAATTAATTATACTTATACACTTGTTATTAAATAAATGTGTGGTTTAAACAAAATTTCTATGTTTGCAAAACTTTGTAATGAAATTGATACTTTTATCAACTCTATAATGAAACAAAGGACAATGAATTGAACTTGGAAGAGTTAAGTAAATCAGAGAAGTATAAGAACTTAACGTTTTTTCATAAAATTCAAGTATCATAGGTAAAAGATGCTCTAACTAAGATGAAAAATGAAAAGGCAGTTGGGCCAGACGATATACCCATCAAAGTATGGAAATGTTTAGGAAATGAAGGAATTTTGTGGCTTACATGTTTTTTTCAATAAGATACTGAAGTCAAAGAGGATGCAAGACAAATGGAGAGAAAGCATCTTGGTACCTTTGTATAAGAGTAAAGGGGACATACAAATTTGTGTTAATTATAGAGGAATTAAATTGATGAGTCATACCATGAAACTATGGGAACGAGTAATAGAAAGAAGATTAAGATGAGAGACTAACATCTCGGAGAATCAATTTGGATTCGTGCCAGGGAGGTCGATCATGGAATCTATAAATCTCTTAAAAAGACTCATTGGTAACTATCGAGAAAGAAAACAAGATTTGCATGTGTTATTTATTGATCTTGAGAAGGCTTATGATAATTTTCTAAGAGAGATCTTATGGAGCGTCTTAGAAAAGAAAGGTGTAAATATATCATATATTGACACAATAAAAGATATGTATATAAATTCAGTGACATGGGTGAGGACATCTAGAGGATTAACACAAGAATTCCCTATCACTGTTTGCTTACATCAAGGTTCGGTTTTAAGCCCTTATCTCTTTACCCTCATCTTAGATGAGCTCATCGGGCATATCCAACAAGCAATACCTTGGTGTTTATTATTTGCGGATGATATCATTTTGGTTGATGAGATGTGTGAGGGTGTAAACGCAAAACTTGAATCATGTCGAGATACTTTAGAAAAGAAGGGTTTTAGGTTGAGCAGGGAAAAGATGGAGTATATGGAGCTTAAATTTTGCAGTACAAGAAGGATAGGTGACTTCGTTATTAAGTTAGGTGATCAAGATATTTCTCGTAGTGAGTTTTTTAAATATCTTGGATCGATAGTTCAAAATGAAGGAGGTATTGATAAAGATGTGACACATAGAATCCAAGCATGATGGTTGAAGTGGAGAGGTGCATCAGGGATCTTATGTGATTGTAAAGTACCACTAAAACTTAAGGGCAAGTTTTTCCATACTGCAATTAGACCCGCGATACTTTATGATTCTGAGGGTTGGGCCATGAATTGTGTACATGAGTAAAAAATGGGAGTTATAGATATGAGAATTCTTAAGTGGATGTGTGGACACACGAGATTGTAAAATTAGGAATGAAAGTATCAGGGATAAGATGGTAGTAGTAGCACCAATTGCAGAGAAGATGCGAGAAGCTCATCTAAGATGGTTTGGACACGTACAAAGGATACCATTAGAGGCACTATTAGCCACTGTGAGAGTCTAACACTAGGCATGTTAAACGAGGAAGAGGTAAACCAATAAAGACTTGGATTGAAACTGTAAGGAAAGACATGATGTACTTAGGCATTAATGAGATTATAACAAAAGAAAGGGCACAATGGTGACAAAGGATCTATATAGCCGACCCCATTATAGTGGGATAAAGGCTTGAATGTTACTTTTATTATTCTATATAATTTAAAAAATATTTTTCGGAAGGAAAACAAACTAAAATTAAAGAAGCTATATTTGAGAATTTAATGAAGTGAGATTTAGGAAACCCACGATATTGCTAGGTGATATTGATATCGTCGGTGATATCTAAAAATATAAAAAAGGGTCCATGGAACTTCAGATCTCATTTCCCCAAACTCATACATCAAAATCCTATTTGTTTAGCCCGCGCAAGCTTCAGATCAGATATGTAGTGTGATTGGCATATAAAAAATCCATGTATATTTTTCTCTTTGGCTAGAATTAGATCTTTCATTTCCTCTTTCATTTCATTTCCTAGAATTTACCTAGTCTTTTGGTGAAGAGAAGTTAGTATTATTCTCTTCACGAAAGATCTAGAGAAATTTTCAAGATTTGTGTGGATGTTGAGGAAGTAGAAGAACTTCAGTGTTCAGTCGGGTATTGCCTGGCTATATAAAAATCTCCTACCAAGGTTTGATCTAAAATATCTCTATATTAACTCCAGATGCATATATATTACAGGATATCTTGATATACACTAGTATGCTTAAGCCTATAGTTATAAAGAAAATCATTGCTCTACTTATTTTAGTAACCTATTATATTTTGGAGCATGAGGAGTTTGATGTAGCAGATTTGATCCTATCCATTATTAGATATACCTACAAGATAAAGGATCCTAGTAGAAATTCACTCAACAAACTCCCACTGGGTGGAATTATTCAGCATATTCTATGTAGAAAATATCCTAGGATTGATTAGGATCTCTATCAAGATGATAATGTCTCTGCTATGTATAATATAAACTCAATACAACTTCCACCAGTTTTGAGTGTTCCCTCTACTTTTTTGAGACTTCCACTTCCACGAGGAGGATCTCATCGTGAGTCATACTAGGACCTTTGAGAGTCCTTTTAAGAGCATAAGGATGCATGTGCAAAAGAAGCTAACTAGAATGCAGAAAATGATCAAATTCATCATTAGAGGTTTTAAATTGAAGCCTACTTCTACTAAAGAATAAGAATTAGAGAACCTTGTGGTGGATTTGCCTTGACACTCCATTAGTCACATGAGGAGACAAAGATATAGAGAGGGTTTGAGTGACGATCAACAAGAGAGTAGTAGAGAGAGTAGAGATTTTTGATGATATGTATAATGTAGGTGGTTTGACTGATTCTAGACTGCTGTGAGTATTGCCCGGTGATACTAATATCGTTAACGATATTTGTTATCTTTTATTATGTTGTGTTTTATGTTTGTGATAGTCTGCAATATTGTTTCTCTTTATAGTATTTAATATTCTTTTTTATGAATTAAAAAAATTCTAGCTTAAAATATCCAAAACTCTTAATTCTAATCTTTGCATTATAAATTGAGGGGAGTGGTTTTGTGAATATGTCTACAAGTTGAGAGTCATTTTCAATAAAACTAATTTTCACATGTTCCGTTTTAATATAATCTCTAATAAAATATTGTCGGACATCTATATGTTTAGATATAAAATGATATACGTGATTGCTTGTGCAACACCCCTATCCGTCACATAGCATATAGCAGTAGGTCCGGCCGGGGCCCGATGCCATATACTACAGACAGACGGAAGGGTTACTCAATGAAACCATTTTTCCAATCGTAACATCCTACACAGAGCATCTAGAGAAAGTAATTTATTAAGTTTCAAAAATAAGAACCAAGCCACAAGCATGAATGTCAACTAACAAACCCAAACAGGAATGAACGTACAAAATACACAAAGTATCGGCCTTATGTCCTTACAAGAGTTCACTAAATTTAAAACTGTGTTTTCCGTACTTCGGCACGCAGGTCAGACACACATGAATTAAATAAGTAAACATAACAAGGCCTTCAAGGGTCGGCTCAGAAATAATGGCTTTGGCCCGCTATTTACCGCTCGGCTCCGCAGCACCTGCAAGCAAAATTCACCACAATGGTGGCAAACAAAAGTAACGGTCAGCTAAAGTTGACCAAATTATAACGATCCCGCCCCCAAACTCGGGGCGGCAATGCTCCTTCCCTACACTTATTAGAGTAATAAGCAATATAGTGAATAAGCACAACACCACAGCTGCAGGCTCACACGGCTGCACATCCCGTGCTCTCAGGGCACTTACACGGTGAACCCGGTCAAAACCGCGGTCTCACCACCGCCCCTTGGACGGCAATACTCGTGAGCATTTTAGTCTTTCCGGCCTAAGCCTAAGACTCGCACAACTATGCCAATGGCCAGTCCCTGATTTCAGGTCTTTGTCACCAAACCACATAGCCCAGGTCCGGTTCCACAAGCCCGTTGCTCACACTACACTGTCAATCTTAAGCAAAATGCGCGGGCCAAGCTTCGTTGGATCCCAAATTCAATCATACAAGCACATAACCTAATTATGTTCAAGGCTGGCTCCCAGGCCACCAAGTGGGCAGAAATGTGTTTTCGCCCAGTTTTCCGGGTGCACCTTGGAGTTAATCCCAAAGATTCCCTATTGCAATCTACCGCGTAGAAAACTCGAAAGAAACCAAAGGCAGGGAGTCTTCTCCGGCTAATCATGCATAATGAAACATCACCGATCCAGACCAACTTGTCCGGGTAGGCTTCACACACCATGCTTATGTCTGTTTTCTCGATTTCGGACTCTACATACAAACAATGGGGACTATTCTTGTCTACCTGAAGAAATACCTCAAACTCACCCCATACTCACGAGAGCGGGCTTCCTATGCAAAAGGGAAAGAGGAATTCACATGTCTAAGTAGAGAATCATTACCCTAGCATTTCTCTTCAGCGCCATGACGATCTAGTCGGATGAAAAGCACTATATCGGACTCGCCTTCGCAGATCTGGACTCGGATCGAGAATCAGAGCTCCGAAGCTCCACCGGCGGCTGGAGTTGACCTCCTTCTTCTTCCTCCTTTCTCTCCCCTCTCTCTAAACTTATAAAGAGAATGATAGAGATGAAATGAGGGTTTTAAAACCCTATTCCCAGCTTAAAACCCAACCAGGACAGCCCTCAGCCCTTGGATCCTAAAATAAGGAAATGAATGGCCACGATTTGCCCTAAAATGATCTTCCTAGGCTGAACATGGCTTGCGACATTCCCATGTCTAAGGCCGTTTTCCTCATTCGCCAACAATCAGGAAAAATCCTTACCAGGACATGGCCTGTGATACGGCTTGGGACATGCTCGTGTCTCAAGTGACACGCCCGTTTCATGTGCCATGTGCCTCAAATGACACAGGACCAAATACGTCCCGAGCAGGACACGGCCATGTGACACGCCCGTATCACATGTCGTGTGTTAGACACTCCCTAGGGAATGCCCGTGTCCCAGGCCGTGTAACTTCCTCAGCACAAAACCATCAAATTGCCCGAGCAGGACACGGCCTCTGACACGCACGTGTCTCAGGCCGTGTTCCCTATCTCAATGCTCGTCGACTGCATTTTTGTCGACCACTCAGTGAGTCATCGAACACGCGCATGACACGGGTGTGTCCCAGGCCGTATGACCCTTACCAAGGCCCAAACTCGCCTCAAAACGATGCCCGTGCCTCTTTTGAGTTTCGGGGCGTTACAAATCTCTCTCTCTTAAAAGAATTTCATCCACAAAATTACCGAAAGGAAAAGATACACAAAACCAAAAATGGTACCGGAGTTGAATAACTCTGGGTACTCCTCAAGCATGGTCTTCTCTCGCTCCCAAGAGAGCTCCTCCCGACCGCAATTGTCCCAACGGACCTTGACCATCCTGATCTCCTTGTTACGAATTCTCTTGACTTAAGGGATGGTGAGCACATGTGTGTGCTTCACCGTTATAACAAAAATAAGAACCAAGCCACAAGCATGAATGTCCACTAACAAACCCAAACAGGAATGAACGTACAAAATACATAAAGTACCAGCCTTATGCCCTTACAAGAGTTTGCTAAATTTAAAACTGTGCTTTTCATACTTCAACGCGCAGGCCAGACACACATGAATTAAACAAGTAAACATAACAAGGCCTTCAAGGGCCGGCTCAGCAATAAGGGCTTTGGCCCGCTATTTGCCGCTCGGCTTCGCAGCACCTGCAAGCATAATTCACCGCAATGGTGGAAAACAAAAGTAACGGTCAGCTAAAGCTGACCATCCTAAACCCTATAATGATCCTGCCCCCAAACTCAGGGCGGCGATGCTCCTTCCCTACACTTCTTAGCATAAAAATCAATATAGTGAATAAGCACAACACCACATGTGCAGGCTCATATGGTCGCACACCCCGTGCTCTAAGGGAACTTACACGGTAAACCCTGTCAAAACCGCGGTCTCACAACTGCCCCTTAGATAGCAATACTTGTGAGCATTTTAGTCTTTCCGGCCTAAGCCTAAAACTCGCACAACTATGCCAATGGCCAATCCCTGATTTCAGGTCTCTGTTACCAAACCACATAGCCCGGGTCTAGTTCCACAAGCCTGTTGCTCACACTGCACTGTCAATCTTAAGGCAAATGTGCGGGCCAAGCTTCGTCGGATCCCAAATTTGATCATACAAGCACATAACCCAGTTATGTTCAAGGCTGGCTCCCAGGCCACCAAGTTGGCAGAAATGCGTTTCCGCCCAGTTTTCCGGGTGCACCATGGAGTTAATCCCCAAGATTCCATATTGCAATCTACCGCATAAAAAACCCGAAAGCAACGAAAGGCACGGAGTTTTCTCCGGCTAATCATGCATAATGAAACAACATCGATCCAGACCAACTTGTCCAGGTAGGCTTCACACACCATGTCTATGTCCGCTTTCTTAATTTTTGACTCTACATGCAAACAACAGGGATTTTTCATGTCTACCGGAAGGACACCTCAAACTCACCACATACTCGCGAGAGCGGGCTTCCTATAAAAAAGGAAAAAGGACTTCACATGTCCAAGTAGAGAATCATTACCTTAGCATTTCTCTTCGGTTCCATGACAATCTAATCGGATGGCAAGCACCGTATCTGCCTCGCCTTCACAGATCTGGACTCAGATCGAGAATAAGAGCTCTGAAGCTCCACCGGCAGCCAGAGTTGACCTCCTTCTTCTTCCTCCTTGCTCTCCCCTCTCTCTAAACTTAGAAAGAGAATGATGGAGATGAAATGAGGGTTTTAAAACCCTATTCCTGGCTTAAAACCCAACTAGGGCAGCCCTCAGCCCTTGCATCCAAAAATAAGGAAATGAACGGCCACGATTCGCCCTGAAAATGAACTTCCTGGGCCGAACAAGGCATGCTACACGCCCATGTACAAGGCTGTGTTCCTCATTCGCCATCAATCAGGAAAAATCTCGACCAGGACATGGCTTGGGACATGCCCGTGTCTCAAGTGGCACGCCCGTGTCACGGGCCGTGTGTCTCAAACGACACAGGACTAAACACGTCCCGAGAAAGACACGGTCGTGTGATACGCCCGTATCACATGCCGTGTGCTAGACATGCCCTGGGACACGCCCGTGTCCCAGGCCGTGTAACTTCCCCAGCATAAAATCAGCAAACCACCCGAGCAGAACACGGCCTCTGACACGCCCGTGTCTCAGGTCGTGTTCCCTGTCTCAACGCTCGTCGACTGCATTTTCATTGACCACTCGGTGAGTCATCGAACACACACACTACATGGCCCTAGGACACGCCCGTGTCCCAGGCCGTGTGACCCTTACCAAGGACCAAACTCGCCGCAAAATGCTGCTCGTTCCTCTTTTGAGTTTTAGGGCATTACAAATCTCTCCCACTTAAAAGAATTTCATCCACGAGATTACCGAAAGGAAAAGATACACGAAACCAAAAATGGTACCTGAGTGGAATAACTCTGGGTACTCCTCAAGTATGGTCTGCTCCCGCTCTCAAGAGAGCTCCTCTCGACCGCAATTGTCCCTACGAACCTTGACCATCTTGATCTCCTTGTTATGAAGTCGCTTAACTTCAGAGTCCTCAATACGAACGGGCTTGACCCTTGTCGCCATCCTGATCTCCTTGTTACGAAGTCGCTTGACTTAAGGGGTAGTGAGCACATGTGTGTGCATCACCATTATAACAAAAATAAGAACCCAGCCATAAGCATGAATGTCCACTAACAAACCCAAACAGGAAAGAACGTACAAAATACACAAGGTAACGGCCTTATGGCCTTACAAGAGTTCACTAAATTTAAAACTGTGTTTTCCATACTTCAGCGCTGTAATATCCCATTTCCGGCTAGACCCCTAGGAGTCGGTTGGTCGTGACAGAACGCTAGGAAGCCCAAAAATTGAAATACATCAACCGAAATTTCGGGTTCACGCCCGTGACCTAGGGCGTGACTCCTTCGACGATCGTCGATCTCAGGGAGACGATCGTCGGGCGCAGAATTTTCAACCCGGCCCTGTCACGCCCGTGACCCAGGTGTCACGCCCGTGACCAAGGGCGTGACCCCCTTTGGCGATCATCGATCTCAGCGAGACGATCGCCGAGCGCGGAATTTGCCTCATGACCCTGTCACGCCCTTGACCTATGTGTCACGCCCGTGACCTAGGGCGTGACCACCCTTCAACGATCGTTGATCTCAGTTCGACAATCATCGAACTCAGAATTTGCCACCCGGGCCTGTCACGCCCGTGACCTATGTGTCACGCCCGTGACCAAAACCGAAACGTCAGCCAGACTGGAAATTTCGATAACCGATGTTGTAATCAATTCTGATTATGGGAAGTCACACCAGGAGTATTTATGGGCCGTTTCCTACTCTAATTATTTAATAAAATAAGGAAATGTTGGTCCAATAGGAAATCGCCACCTGGCAAACACCTCTTCATTTCCAGCGTTTCAACTGCCTCTACCATAACCGAAACACCATTAAGAGGAGCCTTCATGACCATAAGTGCTTACCTCTTTCCCCTCCCCACTTGCTGATCTATAAAATACTCCTAAAAGCAAGAGGATAAGGTTACACACTCGATCAAACGGATTCAGATTCCTCCCCTTGCTATTGAAGAATTTCCGGCGACGCCGCCACCGCGCAAATGGCTTCCCGATAGTCTGCACGCCTCCAGCCCGCGAACAAGGTCCTCCCCTCCCTCTTCTTCTGCGGATAGATCTTAGAAATCATTAGGAGAGATATCGGGCTCAAAAGAGCCGGATCGGGTGAGCGTTTCCATGGTTTTTCTGAAATTTCATGGTGGTGGGTTCGACAGAAACCGCTTCTCCGGCGGCCGTGCCGCCGCCCGACGGTAGCCCTCACCTCAACAGAGGTGGTGGTGGTGGTGACCGGCCAGGGAGATGGCTGGGTGGCCAGGAAATGGCTTTAGAAAAGGTACAGGTTTCCAGATTTTTTAGGTTGCTGGTTCGGGCTAAAGAAGGAGATGAACAGTAACATTTTATTATATTATATATTGTATAACTAGGAATTAATTCCATTTACTATGCACTAGGTTTAAACTAAAAATTATTGCCCGTAGGGGCTTAAACTTAAGAAGTGGTCAACATAGAAAATGTAGCCCTTGAAGTTTAGTTTAATTCAAAATTGATTTCACTCAATTTGGAGTGCTGGTTAGACCACAGCACACTTTTTGGTGAGATCTATCCATAGGGCTGTCTTGACCTTAGAAAAATTCCCCACTCCAATCCAGTCATCAAAATGACTCGAAATTTGGGGTGTGGCCTAATATTATCTATATCTAGATGCCATCCAAAAATTAGGATTTTTGGGAAATATTTTTTTATAGTTTTTAGAAAAATTCAATAATCCTAACATAATTTAATTAGATAGCTAAATGACTTCCAAACCCTCCCAAATTTTGGTGAGTGGTCCCTGGGTTTATCATAAGGTTCTGGTAAAAATTTCATCTCATTTGGAGATGTTTCAATTAAGTTTTTATCCAACCCTAGGTTGGTCCTTATAGGATAATCTAGGATCAAACACCCCCTAGGTATTTGGGTGGTCATATCACCTCAACAGAGGCTGATATTTTGTCCAAAGTCTGTTTAGGGCATGACACACCCTCCAAGGGAGTTTGGGGTGGTTTGGTGTAGGGTAGCCCTAAAACCCTAGGGAAAATCCCATAATGATGGTTTTTGGGGTTGTGAAGGTCATGGGGTCAAATGACCTTGGACTGACTTAAAATTTGGTGGAGAGGACCATAGGGCCAGTATAGTTCTCTGGACAAAAGTTTAGGGTATTTGGAGACAGCTAGGCCACCTAAAATCCTAACCCTAGTTTTGGTCACCACCCTTAATTTGAATTATTAAGCTGTCAAATGAACTTCAAATCAAGTAAAAATTAAAGTAGGGTAATTTACTAATCTAAATGGCCATGTTATAATTTTTTTGAGATTTTTAGGTTAATTTATACAGTACTTCATTTATAACCCTAGTTGTGCCCTAGATATGTATTTTGATGATTCTGGAATTTCTATTTATTGGAATGTTATGAAATCTTGGATTATGGCATAATATAGCATGTTATTTCTTCTATAATTTTATAGGAAATTTTGTATAAATATTTTGGGTACTTTATTCTTTAATGTACTAATTGTGAAATGTAGTCAAAAATACAGTTAAGGCCCAATTACTATTTGGAAAATTAAGAAATTTGGTCAATGGGTGTTTCAAATTATGATAGTCACCCTGTAATTTTCTCTAAAATTTTAGATGGATAAAAATAGTACCTCCTTCATAAAGTTAGGAAAATTAGTATCTTGAATTAAAATAAATTCAGTGTTCAAATTTTGGAGAAAAATTATGGTACTTGTTTTATGATGGTTTTAGGTCACTATATAGCTGCTATAATTTTCTTGGGATTTTTGGATACACATTTTTATTACTTCCATCATAATATAGTAGAAATGGCCTAAAACGGTAAATTAGGAAATATAGGCCTAAACACCTCTAGAATTTCTCAAAACTTGGAATTGCTGTTTAAATGTCTCATAGGATTTTTACGGATTTTATGATGATTTATTGTTGGATCATTATTGCACTTCATGTTCATACTAGGGCATTTGGAATCTTAGAATAAATAAATTAAATGCCCGATAAATAGGAAAATTTGGAAACCTTGGATTTAGACTAATTATGTCATGGTAGACCTCCAGTAAATATTATAGGAGATTCGGAAGACAAATTGGAGTACCTCCCCTTATACTCCTCATGTACCTTAGGATGGTCTGCATATAGTAAAACCACGGAAACTAAGCTAGAGTAATAATGAATTTGGAAAATGGAATTTTGGTAGTTGTTGGTTTGTTAGGGCAAGCTAAGATTAAGTTCATTATTGGAAGTCAGGATAAGTAGAGTGTGAGACTGGTTAAGGTTAAGTGGCGTACGGGAACGACGAAAGATCGTCCACCCCGGGTAGGAATGGAAGAGTCTTAATAATCTAGGGTTAGATCTAAAGTAACTTAAAGGGGATCGGGTTAAGGGAGATCAACCAATAACAATAAGTGCCTTGCGAAAGGGAACTTCGGGCCGTAATGCCGCCGTCTTGGTTCCTAGTGCCCTTTGAGAGCCCTTCACGGGGTATGCCGGGGGCAGTCCTGGGCTAACGTAAACCATAGGAATAATAAATTAAAAAAGCAACTAGTATAACTATGGTTGCACATACACGCACCTCGGTAGCTAGGAAGGTAGAATAATTGGTTTGGTTGCCATTCAGATGGTAGCTCTGAAGGTAGATGCACGGACGGGACAGTCCGGGGAGCCGAGTGCTCGAGGGTTGGAGTACAGAATAAAGGTGGTGGGTCTTCGGTATCTGATTGTCGTTCACACTGACATCGGTACGTTGACTCGGCGGCGTGGGACACTTAGCCAAAGAAAGTCTGGTGGGTATAGCCAGCATTAGTACGCGGATACTCTAGGTTGTGTTCTTCTAGGGGCGTACGGAAGGGCTAGGCCCGGTAGTGTGGATACCCACCTAGGAGTGGGGGGCCCGACCCACTGTCTCCATTTGCCACTACGGAGGTTCGTGGGAGTGAAGCTAGCTGCCCGAACAGGGGGAACTAAAGGTCTGTGCGCATAGAGTCGTGTGCGTGAGTTGCACTTGCATGAATCATGGCATATCATATCACTACACTCATATTTGCATACAACCGACACCCCAACGTATAAATCGGTATGGGACTTTTTATACGATGGGAGCCTTGCAGAAGACCCCTTAACTTATAAGTTTGTATGGGCATTCATATAAGTTAAGGTTACCTACTTATTTACTTGCTTATTTACTTATTTGTTCTCTACCTGCCTTTTTATACAATTGCTACTTATTAATTGTCCTCCTTATTACTTACTGTCATAGGATTGTTAGACCTACTTTATTCTAAATAATTGTTAGATTAGCTCCCTTGTCATCTGCTTGATTATTCTCCACTTTTGAAGCTTCCCTTTCCTCCTCTCCGCTCGGTGCTTAGGAGCCGTGGGGGGAAAGGTAGGGAATGATAGGGCTTAGTCTTTATGACTAATGGTTTTCGAACCACAACATTATAGGAGCTCCGGATGGCAGACAGGAACCAGCAGTCCAGGGACCAGCACCAGCGGAGTACGGTGCGTATGGAGATGGGTCAGTCTAGTACCGGTGCACCTGCGACCAGCTCCGTGAGTGATTAGTACTTTTATAGTTTCTACGATGAGTGATTTGTAGTGAGAACTCTGATGTACCGGGCTCGAGCCCGTTTATCTATATTTCATCTGAACTGTATCTTTGCAGTGCTTCTTTTATATACTTCCTGTTATTATCTTCTGATGGACTGGATGTGATTTCACTTTTATTTACATATTTCTGTGGACTTGTTTACATTTATGTATAAATTGCTTCTCTCTCTTGTGATCGAAAAGGGCCGGCAGAATTGGCATTTTGTAGTGGCGGCCTTCCCGTGAGTCGGTGCCACTGCAAAGCGGCAATTCTGGGCTAAGACCTCGGTGTTTAAAAAGAAAAAAAAGGGGGGGTCTTACAAGCGTGCATGCCGTACACACATGAATTAAACAAGTAAACATAACAAGGCCTTCAAGGGTCGGCTCATCAACAAGGGCTTTGGCCAGCTATTTGCCATTCGGCTCCGCAGCACCTGCAAGCACAATTCACCGCAACGGTGGCAAACAAAAGTAACGGTTAGCTAAAGCTGACCAAATTATAACGATCCCGCCCCCAAACTTGGGGCGGGGATGCTCCTTCCCTGAACTTTTTAGCATAATAAGCATTATAGTGAATAAGCACAACACCATAGGTGTAGGCTCATACGGCCGCACACCCCGTGCTCTCAGGTCACTTACCCGGTAAACCCGGTCAAAACTGCGATCACACCACCTCCCCTTGGACGGCAATAATCGTGAGCATTTTAGTCTTTCCGGCCTAATCCTAAGACTCGCACAACTATGCCAATGGTCAGTCCCTGATTTCAGGTCTCTGTCACCAAACCACATATCCTGGGTCTGGTTCCAAAAGCCCATTGCTTACACCGCACTATCAATCTTAAGCCAAATACGCGGGCCAAGCTTTGCCGAATCCAAAATTTGATCATACAATCACATAACCAAGTTTTGTTCAAGGTTGGCTCCCAGGCCACCAAGTTGTCTGAAATGCATTTCCGCCCAGTTTTTCGGATGCACCTTAGAGTTAATCCCCAAGATTCCCTGTTGTAATCTACCGCGTAGAAAATCTCAAAGAAACCAAAGGAATGGAGTCTTCTCCGGCTAATCATGCATAATGAAACATCACCGATCCAGACCAACTTGTCTAGGTAGGCTTCACACACTATGCTTATGTCCATTTTCTCGATTTCGGACTCTACATGCAAACAACGGGGACTATTCATGTCTACCCGAAGGAACACCTCAAACTCACCGCATACTCATGAGAACGGGCTTCCTATGCAAAAGGGAAAAAGGACTTCACATGTCCACGTAGAGAATTGTTACCCTAGAATTTCTCTTCGGCGCCATGACTATCTAGTCGGATGGAAGCATCGTATCGGCCTCGCCTTCACAGATCTGGACTCGGATCGAGAATCGGAGCTCCGAAACTCCACTAGCGGCCAGAGTTGACCTCCTTCTTCTTTCTCCTTGCTCTCCCCTCTCTATAAACTTAGAAAGAGAATGATGGAGATGAAATGTGGGTTTGAAAACCCTATTCCTGGCTTAAAACCCATCCAGGACAGCCCTCGGCCCTTGGATCCTAAAATAAGGAAACGAACGGCCACAATTCGCCCTTAAAATAAACTTCCTAGGCCGAACACGGCTTGCGACATGCCTGTTTCCAAGGCTATGTTCCTCATTCGTCGTCAATCAGAAAAAATCCCGACCAGGACACGGCCTGTGACACGGCTTGGGACACGCCTGTGTCTCAAGTGACACGCCCGTATCACGGGTCGTGTGCCTCAAACGACACAAGACCAAACACGTCCCAAGCAGGACACGGCCATGTGACACACCCGTGTCACATTTCGTGTGCTAGACACGCCTTGGGACACGCCCGTGTCCCAGGCCGTGTAACTTCCTCAGCATAAAACCAACAAACTGCCCGAGCAGGATACGGCCTCGGGCACGGCCTCGGACACGCCCGTGTCTCAGACCGTGTTCCCTATCTCAACGCTCGTCGACTGCATTTTCTTTGACCACTCGGTAATTCATCGAACACACGCACAACACGGCCCTGGGACACGCCCGTGTCCCAGGCCGTGTGACCCTTACCAAGGCCCAAACTCGCCTCAAAATGCTGCACGTTCCTCTTTTGAGTTTTGGGGCGTTACAGCTTGTTTTGTCAAAAGCACTTTTATTATCACACGTTAATTATATATTTTTTTAATGTATTCCAAAGTCTTCTAATATTTGAGACATCCATATGTATTGTGCACAACAACTAAATAATGTGTTATATTCTACCTTAGTGGTGGAGAGAGAACCAAAATTCATTTTCCTACTTGATCATGATACAAGTGAAGGGCCTAAGAAATGATATATATCATAGTTCTCTTACGATCTAATCAACATCCTGCATAATCAGAATCAAAAAAACTATGTAAAATAAAAGAATCATTATGATGATCCATTAAGCCTAATCTAGAAGCATCGATAAGATATCTAAAAATTCATTTAACCACTTTTAAATGTGATTCTTTAGGATTATAGGATATTAACAATTTCCAATACACCAGCATGGAAAAATCTTGTACCGTGTACAAAGAAAATGAAATTCAACCTATCATAAATCTAAATAATGGTCCTAAAAAAATAACAAAACTCAATAAATATAATGTATCCAAAGGAAATGGCATTATAGGTAAGAAACCTGTGTTAAATAATATGCAAAGATCAGAAGTTTTAGTAAGTCAGTGACATGTGTCGACTTCATATCGATATAACTCCTATGAAACATGATCTTCAAATCGATATATCTGGAAAGTTACATCAAATACTACTCGATGCATATCCCTAGACAATAATTTTTCATCAACATATTCATATTATTCTTTGAATCTTACTTGTATAAAATGTTTTACAAAAGGACATGAAACTGGAAGTTGTTGGTTTAATAGGCCAACACTCTTTTATCCCAAGGGGTATTATGAAGACCATCTTATAATTTCATCACTCCTTATAATGGAAAATAAGTAATGGGTCTAAGGTAACTTAGATCACAATTATTGTTTGGTTTCTTGTGCAGTAAAAAGATTGTCCTTCTATAAACCAACTGTGGTATTTGGTCAGTAGTTGCTCTAGACATATGACTGTACGTAAAGATTTGCTAGAAAATTACAAGGACAAAAATGGTCCCAAGGTAATTTTTGGTGATTCCAACTATGGTCAGACCAAAGGTTATGGTATGATTAAAATTGTAGATATCACCTCTCCAAAGTTGCTTATGTTGAAGGACTTCAACAAAATCTTATTAGTATCAGTCAATTATGTGATGGTGAATACAAACTTGTATTCACAGACAACCTATGTGAAACAGTCAACTCTAAAACATATATTATAGGGTTATCTAGTTTTAGAAAAGGTAATATCTATGTAGTTAACTTTAGCTCAAACAAAAATGAAATACGTATGTTTAATGCTAAAATATACAGGAATGAGTTTTTGCACGGGAGGTTTGGTCATCTTAATCATAAAACAATAACTAAGCTTGCAAAAGATGATCTAGTCAAAGTCTTACCAAAAGGTAAGTATAGAAAAATTAATCCCTATAAAGCATGTCAGCATGGAAAATAAGTTAAATCTTCATTCAAACCAATTGGTAATAATGATTGCCCAAAATTTTATATCTACTACATATGCATTTATTTGGTCCACTTACCACTCAAAGCTTAGGATGTAAGTCTTACACTTTGGTTATAGTAGATGATTTTTCAAGATTTAGTTAGGTGTTCTTCCTAAGAGTAAAGTCTGATACCTTCATAATTCTCTCAAGATTCATTAAACAACTTCAATCTAAATTTAATACTAAAGTGACTTTGAACAGAAGTGATCATGGCACAGAGTCTAAAAGGAAAAATATAACACTTATTGAATTTGGAAGACCTCTATCAGTATACTCAAATTGTCTAAGTCCTTTTGGGTTGAAGCATCCAGCACTGCTAATTATGTTCTTAACAGAAGATTCATTCATAAAACTAAGTTGAAGACTCCTTATGAGCTTCTAAAAGATAAAACACATATAGTCTCATATTGTAGAATATTTGGATGTGCTTCTTATATTCTTAATAATGAGAAAAACTATCTTGCCAAATTTGATAAGAAAATTGATGATGGAATATTCTTAGGATATTCCTTATCTAGCAAAGCTTATAGGTGTTATAATAAAATAAATCTAAAAATAGAGGAATCTATGCATGTAGTATTTCATGAAACTCATTCTTTTTTAAGGGGGGGACTTCCACCAAAAACTTTTTGCAATAATAGATTCCCCAGAAAGTTGATCTTAAAGAGTTAAATATTAAGGAGAATTCTAAAAAATCATCTGAGAAGTATAATCATTAGTTGGAAAGTGTTATGGAAATCTTAGATGATGAAGTGCTTGGTGAAGGAATTATCAGTCCAACTATTTTCACTAATCAAGTTAATGAGTAGGAGGCGGATTTATAACAGGTATAAGAAATAGAAGAACAATAAGGAGATCATCATCCAATTATTCAAGCAAGAGTAGATCTAGAGAGATTATTCTCAGGGATCATCCACCAACCTAAGTAATTGGAGATGTGAATCATGGAGTGAAAACTAGGAAACAATTATCAACAAAGGTCATGATGTAGTGCTTTATCTCACAATATGAACCAAAGAAATTTGAATAAGCAAATAATGATCCATATTAGATTGTTATTATACAAGAAGTTCTTGCATAATTTAAGAGAAATAAAGTTTGGACACTAGTTGAAAGACCAAAGGATTACCCCATCATTGGAAATAAATGGGTATTTAGAAATAAACTGGAATTAAGTGGTGTCATAGTCAAAAATATGACTAGACTTTTTACTCAAGGTTATAGGTAAGAGAAAGAAATTGACTATAATCAATCATTTGCACTAGTAGCCTAACTAGAGGCAATCAGGTTATTCCTTACTTATGTAGTTTATAAGTGAATCAAAGTATTCCAGATGGATGTTAAAAGTGTTTTTCTAAATGGGACTCTTCAAGAAGATGTTTATGTTAAACAGTCTCCATGTTTTGTCAATCTAACTTATTCATCATATGTATTTAAACTAAACAAAGCTCTATATAGTCTAAAGTAAGCTTCAAGTACTTGTTATGAGACTCTATCCACTTTTCTCTTAGATCACTCTTTCACAAGAAGAAGGTGGATAAAACACTTTTCCCAAAAATATATAAGGAAAAGCTACTCATTTCCAAATTTATGTGGATGATATTATTTTTGGCTCAATAGACCCAAGACTTTGCAAAAGGTTTGCTGACCTGATACAATCCATGTTTGAACTGAGTAGCATAAGAGAATTATCTTTCTTCCTTAGAATACAAGTGAAGCAAAGTTATGAAGTCATTTTATATCACAATCCAAATATATAAAGTAATTGATAAAGAAATTTTGAATGGAAAATGCCTCCATCATGAAAACTTTCATGGCTACTTATGTTGTTCTAAATAAAGATATATATGTTAAATCTATTAACCAGAAAACATATAGAGCAATCATTGGCTCACTTCTTTATCTTATAGCCTGCAAGCCAGATATAATGTTTGACATAGGTGTTTGTGCAAAATTTCAAGTAGATCCTAAGGAATCAGATCTTAGTTCAGTAAAAAGAATTTTGAGATATCTTAAGGATACACCTGAAATGGGATTGTAGTATCCAATAGAATCAGAATTTGAACTTCATGGATATTCTGATGCTAATTATGTTGGATGTAGATTGGATAGGAAAAGTACCTCAAGAACTTATCAATTCTTAGGTGTTAGATTTATATCTTAGTTTAGTAAAAAGTAAAAAATCAGTCTCCACTTCTACAGCAAAAGCTGAATATATAGTTGTTGGAAGCTGTCATTCACAAATATTGTGGTTGCAAAATTAATTGCTTGATTATGATCTAAAGTTCACCAATTAAACAATATTTTGTGACATCTCGAGTACTATTTAATAGATTATTATATGGATAAACTAACTCACATAGAGGGGGAGGTGAATAGGTGGTTTTTTCACTTTATATGTTTTTATTCTAATTACAGCAATTAGAATAAATTTAGAACAAATCAAGCACACACAGAAAATCACACAACATTTATAATGGTTCCCCAAGGTCTGGGTACATCCACTTTCCCTCACCACCTTTCTAGAAGTATGCTAGATAAGGCAACCTCCTCCAATAAACTCAGCTCCAAGAGCTTACAACACAGACCCTTCAGGATCTCTCAGGCCTCCTCCCTGACCCTACCTCATGCAAACAACCCTACCTCAGAGTGCTCCACCTCCTATATCTCAGAGACCCAGCTGGTCTCCTACATGAGATCTTCACAAGATCTTACCTCAAACTTAACAAGAAGTCTTATAGCTTAGTCTAAGAGTACAGCCCTATAACTCAGATTGAGAGGACAGTCCTACCTTTGGGTCAACACCCTTATAGATCAGGTAATAGCCTTATAACTTAGATCTTATACAAGATCCTACAAAATTAAAAGTTTGTGTAAAAATACAATTAAAGGACTCAAAAGATTGACCTTAGAAGTTGAACCTTCAATTTTCATTGCTTGAATAAGCTTTCACTTGAAGCACTCCTTGATTCAAAGATCTCTTTAGGAAGTGCAAATCAAGGGTTCTTCTTCTTGATCTTCTTCTTTATGAAGAAGACCTAGTTATGAGTCTAGATTGACTCAAATGTTCTTCAGAAATCCTCCAGGAAGAACTAGCTTGCAGATTTTAGGAAGTAAAGCGTCGTATCTGGTTTTACAAATTAAAGCAAAGACATTGTTCCATTGACCTGGAACTGTATCTATATAACCTTTGACACACTACAATAGTATTGAGAAAACATCTTGTCAAAACATGGGTAAGAATAGTATATATTATCCCTGCTTTCGGCACTAGCGCCAAAGTTGACTTCCGCCAAGCAATCTGGCCTTTAACGATAATATTTGAATCATGTCAGCTATGCTACAGAGTATTCATTCCATTCTCAGTGGAATTATACATGGTGCTGAGACCCGTTGCTTTCAATAGTTATTATATAAATCTTCTCAAATGTACCGCTGAGAAGATCCTTCATTCTCAGCGGTATTTTTTTTTACACTGAGAACTGTGGCTCTCTGCGGTATGGACCATTATCTTAAGAAGTAGCTGAGAACTATAAGCTATCTTAGCTGTATAGCTTAGCTTTACTTTAACAATTTCTTCTAAGAGCCATGCATGCTTCTTCAAATCTTGGAAGATTGCGCGCAATCTTCCCAACAATCCCCCCTATTTGAAGAAGGTAGAACATCTAACAATGCTAAGTTACATTCACCAATAAATCAAAATATACCAAAAGGTATAACAGTTGGATAAAACAGGCCTCATGATATAGTACAAGAAATGATAATAGATAGCATATCAATTAAATTATCAAGTAATCATGAAAGCATTATAGATTTAGACATATAAACATATCATTATAAATAGGAACCATAATACAAATCTTGTTTGATTTACAATCAATGAAATTTCAGAATAAAAGTGATAACCCATTGGCTAGCTTGTAGTATTAGGTCTCATCCTTTTGGAAGCAGAGCCTATGTCTTCTCCATAAATAGCAGCCAACCTTTCAGCTTGCTTGGCTTTATTATATTGTCATTTGAAGTAAAGGAATAGCTTGGGAATGTATTTGGAGGGCATTCTCCTTGGATTGTTCCACCACATAAGATTTTCATTGAGAATTATTTCCCTTAGAGTGTTTCACTCAAGATGCTTGATCCATTCTTCACTTGGGTAGATACTGCCAGTATTCTTCAAAATTTGGCCATGATGGATCCATGCATTGATTATGATATCTCTTGAATCATCAATCCAGTACTCATAATCTAGATCATCATCTTGATCTGCTCTTTTCTTGGCCATGAATTCTTCATGAAGCATGAGGCCATCTCTTTTCCTCCTAGCAGCCATCTGAGTATCTTGAGTAATTCTTTCTTATGCTTGGAATTCAAAATGTTCAGGCCTATTTTTTTCTAACTAGGGCAGATTTAGAGCAATTCTAGTGCCTTGAAGGATCTGTAGGGCTAGCTCAGCATTGAACTTCTCCCCCTTTCTGGCTTCTTCATTAAATTTATCAACCAGGTGGAGGGTGTTGGCTTCAAACCTACAAGATATTGTCTGGAAACCATTTTCAAGTTCATCTAGAATGGACTCTCTGTTCTGAATTTCACTTCCTATAGCAAATCCTTGAGTGGAGTATATGTACTGTTGAATATGATCAACTCTGCCCCTAATAACATCATCAGTCAGACTAACCCAGTTTTTCATACTAGTAATATCACTAGAAGTATACTTGAGGTTGTCATCCATAGATTTCATAATGTTGACATTTTATTTGACTGTGCTTGCAGCCAAGTCAAACCATCTGGTGATCTCTTTGTTGATGTGTGCAGTATCATCCTTCAGAACCTTAAGATCACCCATCAACTCAGTTTTGACTTTTTGTACTTATGACATGACCTCATCTTTCAATCCTTTGATAGACTCATCAATATAGGTTTTTAGTGTTTTTGCTTGCTAATCTAATAGAGCTTTGATTGAAGCTATGATGGAGCTTTCAGTAATACTGGTAGAGGATAGATGTTGGGGCATTCATGGTGGTAGAATTTTAGTAGGATTTATCCTTGTTCCTTGGTCCTCTTAACCATCCAATTCAATTTGAATAGATGTCTCAGCCACTTGGGGGGAAGGTATCTTAGTGTGAGTCTCCCCCCTCAACCTGATCATCAATCTCAAGAAACTTATTGAGATCAATATCTAAAGAACCTTCATCCAATTCTCATGCTCCCCCTAAATTAGAGCATTAGACTGATCTAGTGCCATTAGATCTACTTCACTTCTCTCCTGAGAAATATCTGGAATTGAAGCTATTCTGACCTGTAAATTCTCTAGAAACTGGTCATATCTCCTTGTAGATTAATAGTTGACTACACTAGCTCCCCCTCGGCTGGGCCTTCAATCCTTTCTATACCATTTGGATCTAACTCAACATCCATTTTTGAAGCATTTTTTCTCTCTTTCTGCAGGAACTTGAGCTGAATCTCTATCCACTTAAATTCTTAGGTCCTGGATAGCAGTTGCTTCTTCACTATATGAGGAAAGGTCAGGATCATGAATTTGTGTGCTTTGACCCTCATTCGCTAATTCAGAGGAGTCCAAAACAATTTTATTTTTTCCCTTGACATTTAGTATGTTCTTAGACTAAACTGCTTGGCTGGAGGGCAATACCCTATTGAATATTTCCAACATCTTGATATCCAATCTTTTCATATAATGGATCTGAACCCCTTTTCTTTTGGATAAATGCTCGGGGTAAGTATTAATCAGATTTAGGGACAGAATCCTGCCTAGGTTTGGAGCCTTTAGGCACTCAATGATCTTCTGATAAATTATGACTGCCCAGTTGGTTTTCACTACAGAAATTTTCCTTTTTGGTTAAAAATTTTTCTTTTTAGGGAACCATACCTTACACCAATATGACTGCACCATTCCAGGGCTTGGTCAATTTCATTGGTGGATATATCTTGGCCCTCTTTAATGTCTGTAGAGGGAAGTTTTGTGGCTTTGGCAAGCATTCTTGGGGTTATTTTGATCTTAACTCTCCCCCCCCCCTCACTTTACTCTTAATGAAGAGGACTTCATATTGGAATACAGCTCCAAAACTTCATCTTTCAGAATCGGAGTTAGTTCTGATAGAATGAACTCAAGCCTGATGGCTTCCAACATACTGATAACTTCTCTCAACTCTATTGAGGCAAACTGAAAACCATTTTTGACTACTTCATATCCTTTGAGAAGAGTGTTTGCTAATTTTGGTGTCATTGAAGTTGAAATCCTTATCATTCAGTCGTTAAAAAGACTGATGGATTTCAAATGTTAATTTTATATTTATTTAATTGAAATAAATGGTTTTTGAAGTGTCAATCTCTTGGGTGATCAAAAAGTTGAATAAATGGCTGAGATAGATCATCTATAGTCATAGCAACCTGTCTCAGCGGTATGGTTGAGATCGCAATATATACTGTTGATCATTGTCTCAGCCAATATAAATGTGAAAAATGAGATAACTGAATATCGTTGAGTGCTTTCTCAGCAGTTTTCACCAAATATTTGAGCTTGCACAGCTACATTTCTCAGCTGGATTTCCTTAGCTATATTTTTGAGATAGATAATATCACCTAGTTAGATAATGGTAAGTAATATAGAAATTTATAACTCAGAGCATAAATAATGAGGGATAATCTATTCTATATGAAACATAACTAGCTTAATATTAAATGAGGAAAACATAGCCTCATCTAGTGGCTGGGTAAAGATATCCTGATGCAAACTTGCACGTTGACACCGAATAAATTCTACAGGCGAACACGTTTGCTTCTCTAGGTTCCAATCCTACACTCGCACAATCGTTCTACGCCACACCACGGTATTTAGTTCTATCAATTATATGCTAGCGTACAAGTAGCCAAACCGATTAGGATCGAACCAGGGCTATAGGCCAATGTTCTTTCCTGCTAAAGGGACCTACACAGTCCGAACAAGTGGTGTTGTACCAAAAGATATCTACCTAAAGTAATGACTCGGGAAACGGTAGATCTCTCCCAACAAAAGAAAATGAAGGTTTGTCAAACCTTTTCGAAATTAAGTTAATCAAGATAACCACAAAGCCAATCAAAGAAAATCCACGATTAATTAACGCTTCAAAATTGCATGCCAAGAATATCCACCACAAGATTATCTAAGGAAAGAAACACACGAGAGTGGAAATTTTTGTTACCCAACCGGAATAGATGATTTCGGTTTTCTCTACTTGGATTGTTCTTCAATGGCTCCGCCGGAGTCATGCCGGTGGGAGAGTAACTTGTTCGCCTTCGTCGCATGATGCCAGAATTGGAATCCACTAGGAGGCAACCTCTTTAATGATAATATATATATGGAAAGAGAGATAAAAGGTGGTAGACTTGTTGTAATGGAGGAGGCCAAATTATTAAGACAAGAGAGGAGGTGGATGGCGACTAGGGTTCGAAAACCAAGGTGGCGGATAAGATGGGATGGTGGTCGGCTTGATGCAAAGGAGGAGGGCCCGGTTTGATGGTGGTGGAGGGCTCGGGATGAAGATGGAGGAGGGGCTCGGTTTGATGGTGGTGGAGGTGTTGGGTGGCCGAGTGGTTTATTTGGGAGAGGTGGAGCTAGGATTGTAAAAGGAAGAGGGTGGTCGGGTTATGAGGGGAAAAGGGAGGGCAGCTTGGTGGCTCGATTTTGCAAGAAGAAGAGGGGAGGGGGAGGAGAAGTTGGCTGGCGGCCAAAACAAGGAGAGGAAGGAGGGTGTTCGGCCAAGAGGAGAGGGAGAGAGAGATTCTCAAAATTAGGGTTAATATTTTCTTCTTCTTCAATAATAAAAATGAAAAATTACATGCCTATATATAGGCTATAATAAGAGACTTGGCTACATGCAGCCCAAAATAAAAATAAACATAAACCATGTTTCTAATCATCCTAATGATATTAAACATTACAAGAAACTAAATAACATTGCTAAATAAAAATAACACATAAAAATGAATTAATAATTATTACTAATTATTAATAAATAGGTTTGCAATCAGGACGGCTATTATGGCGACACTCCACATGGTCATCCGTAAGCACGCCATCATCGTCTTTAATATGATGCGGGTCATCGTCTCCATCAATCCTCCCCCACTCAAAAGTACTCATCACCGATGAGTTGGTCTGACTACACCAGCGCGGGAGAGAAAAATCCAACAGAGCCACCTCCGATCCAAGAATCCAAGATTCATTAGAGGCCGGTCGATCATGCCATCGAATCAAGTAGTGGCAAACAACACCACATGTTAGGAAGAGCACTTCAACCTGGAGTATCCTGTCATGCAAAAAGATGGTCCTGGGGAACCTTGGGGAAGCATTAGGAAATAAAGGAGAACAAATTTCTACATCAACAACCAATGTACCTCCAGTGAAGACCGATGAAGAGAGCGATCCAGGCACAAGCTCACTACCCAAACCATAAGAAAATAAGGGGGACCCAAACGAACAGGCAGATAATTCACGTGGTGGTGAAACATATAGCGTTAAATCTGAAACAATAAAAATAGGGGTAATACCCCAATCAGTGGAAAACTTCAAATGATGTGTGTATTCTCCCAATTTCATTAATATCCGGAAAATGAAAGATCACATGCCTATATATAGGCTACAATAAGAGACTTGGCTACATGTAGCCTAAAATAAAAATAAACATAAACCATGGTTCTAATCATCCCCATGATATTAAACATTACAAGAAATTAAATAACATTGCTAAATAAAAACAACACATAAAAATGAATTAATAATTAATAATAATTTATTAACAATTATTACTAATTATTAATAAACAGGTTTGCGTTCAGGACAGCTATTATGGCGACGCTCAACATGGTCATTCGTAAGCACGTCGTCGCCATCTTTAATATGATGTGGGTCGTCGTCTCCATCATATCCGCTACTTGATTTTTAGTGGAGGCAAATTCAAGGCAGATATCTTCACACTTAACATGTTCTCTAATGAAATAATATTGGGAAAAAGTCTTGAAATAGCACTAAATGAGTCAAACAATAAGGGTATTTTACTGACCTTGAGGTTATAGTCCTTCAGTTGGTGTTGAATCCATGGTAATTGGGCACAACAACTGCCTGCAGAAATGTATTCAGACTCAGTAGTGGATATGGCCACACTAGTCTGCTTATTGCTACTCTAGGAGAACAATCTCCTTCTTGGGAATATCCTTATAGCCTCCAGTCTTGCTATTGGGAAAAAATCTAGTCAAAGTCAATTCCCTCTTCTTGTCTGTATCCCTTGGCAACAAATCTGGCCTTGTTCTTTACTATCACTCCATATTCATCAATCTTGTTCTTTAAGATCCATTTGGCGCCAATAATTTCATGTCCTTGTGGCTTTGGTGCCAACTTATAGACCTTGCATCTCTTGAATTACTGGAGTTCTTCTTGCATGGCATTGACCTAAAATGGATCCTTGTTTAAATCTTCAAACTTATTGGGCTCCACCTGGGACAAAGAGCTCAAGAAGAGGCTTCATTGTGAAGTTTGCTTCTAGTAGCGATACTCTGGCTTGCATCTCCAATAATGAGAGTTTTGGGATGATCTCTCATATGCCTAGTTGCGGTAAGCAATCTATCATCACCCTGTTATTCTTAATTTTTGATCCCAGCTAGCTGAATTTCCTCACAGAGCACATCAATTTCAGAAGTACTCATGCTTGAACTAGGCTTGTCTTAAATGGACAGATCTTCCTTATTGGGTACTAAACCTATATCATTAGGCACACTGTACCATCCTTTATATAGAAGGTCAGTCTCATCAAAAATAATATGTATAGATTTTTCTACAACTTTGGTCTTGGCTTTATCCCTACATGAGTTCATAGGGTGTCTTACCATAGACTTTATTTATTGAAGCCCTATTCAGAACATGAAATGCAATGTTGATTGTCTCAGCCCAGAAATATTCTGGAAGTGAGGAATCACTAATCATGGTTTTACCAGCCTCAATCAAATTCTTATTCTTTCTCTTAGCAACTCCATTTTATTGTGGAGTTCTAGGAGAAGATAATTCCTAGGTGATACCAAGTTCTTTACAGAACTTTATCATGGCCCTAGATTGGAATTTTGTGCCATGGTCACTTCTTAATTTGAACACTGTGCAATTCATCTCATTCTGGATTGCCTTGAGAAAATTCATGAAGACATCCAAGGTATTAGACTTCTTCCTGAGGAAGAATACCCATGTAAAATTTGAGCGATCATCAACAATCAAAACTGTATATTACTTCCCTCCTAAGCTCTGAATGGGAAAAGGACCAAACAAGTCTATATATAACAGATAAAGACATCTTATAGAGTCTTTGGAGCCAATACTCTTAAAAGAGATCCTTATTTGCTTGACCATTTGGCATGCATATTAGGGACCCTTTTTACCCAAATTAACTTGGGAGAATCTCTAACTAAGTTTTTTGAAAATAATTTGCTAATTATCTTGTAGTTAATATGTGTTAGTCTCTTGTGTCATTGAACACAAAGGGATTCATTCCCCTTAGCTACAAGATATATAGGAGTAGAGGAATAATTGCAAAATAAATCCAAACAATAAATATTTCCACTCCTAATGCTTGAGAGGACAACCTCTAAGTTACTTGACTTCTTAATCAAACACTTATCATTGTGGAATTCAATGACATAACCTATATTATATATTTGACTTATGCTAACAAGGTTGTGTTGTAACCCTTCAACATAAGCTACCCTTGTGATAGAGATTATGTCATTAGAGATCATACCAAATCCTTTGGTGAGTCCCCTATCTGAGCCTCCAAAAATGACCTTAGGTCCATTCTTCACAGAAACATAGTCCTTTAGAATACTCTTTGTTCCTGTCATGTGCCTTGAGCACCCACTGTCCAAATACCATATTTTCTTGCAATTGGTACATGAGCTATCCTATAAGAAGTAATTTATTTTTCCTTAAGAGCCCAAAATACTTTGGGTCTTAGGTTCTTGTTAACATAAACAGCAATATTTTTCCCTACAGCTGCCTTAGCTGGAAAGTTCTTCTTTATACTTAGCACAGTAAGGTTGTGCTAACAATCTTGATCAAAGTGACCCACTTTACCATAACACTAACATTCAAAGATGTTGTACCTTCTCTTATGAACACTTCTTAAAGTAGAAGGTATATTTGTATGTCCATGTTTAGCTGAGAAGGCAGCTGCATTCTTCCTATCTCTCTTAACTAGTCCTTAATAGTTTGCTCGATGGTAAGTAGCCTTACTCAGAGGTACTAGATTGATAGCAATAGATCTCAGCTTAACAGCTGATATGGTGTTGATGGCATCTAATATTGCCTTGTGAGGGTTAGTCACTGACTTTGCTCCAGCATGCATCTTTGTTGGAAGAGATTTGGAATATGCAGCTTCCTTGCCCGTGAGTGTTGGGGCTGGAGTACCAAACACAAATGGATCATATTGAGGCATTTGTATTTCCTTATAGGGAGATTTCAAAGCACTCATCCTCAAACCCTTTCTCCCTCCATAGTTAAGAGCTTGATTTCTCTTACTATATGAATTTTCATTCTTCTAGTGACCATACATATTATTTTGGTCATACTTGTTAGATGGAAGCAAACCCTTTTGAAAGGTGGACTAAGGTTTGTCGGAGCCTTGCCCTTTCTACTATTCCAAGTTCTAGTTGCATATCCCTTGAAGCTTTGTCCCCTCCTATTAGTTTGGGAGGTGAATGAGTCATTGATAGGCAGCACAGATTTTGGCTTAGAGAATTGAGCCACTAGCTTCCTCTCTTTGAGGAGCTCACTCTCAAGCTTCCTAATGGTCTTACACTTTTGGTTGATGGTGATAATTTATATAATCATAATTCCTTTCAACTTGCTTATTTCCCTACTAATTTGAGCTAGCTCTATGTAAACTCAGTGCATTCAGGCTTAGCAGGTTGAAGGGAAGTAATCTCTTTGGTTTGTCTTTTGGCTAGCTCTTTGCTCATTAAGAGCTTCCAAGAGATCACCATACTTTTCAATCAATTGATTGACATTATTTTTAGATTCTAATCCATCCTCATCACTAAATGAAGGGGATGCTTCAGAATCTGGGCCAGTTTCATACGCAGAATCAGAAGGAGTGAGTGGAAGAATGATTATCTCATCAGTTTTAGAATCACCCTGTCTGATGTCTTATATTATGGTCATTAAGCCACATCTATCATCTTCTTCTTCAGATTTACAGTCACTTTTAGTGCTTGACAGTGGGGCCTTAATCCCTATCCTGGCAATAGAATAGATTTCTTCTTCAGTAATAGCAAGCAACCCAATATAGGCTTCTTCTTCCTCTAAATCTACAAAATTTGAGTCACTTTGACTCCAGCTGTTCTCCTCCTTCTTAGCAATGAATGTCTTTTCAGACTTTTTTTCCTTATGGTGATGTATCCTTTCATCATCATTCTTCTTCTCCTTAGAAGCAATTCTTTCTTTTCTTTTTACTGGACAGACAGCAATGACATGTCCAGGCTTACTACAACAATTACAAATAATGTAAATAGAAATCTATTTGTTGTCGGAGGAACCATACATGTCCCCCTTGGGGTTTTTCTTGTAGCTGGAAGAGGAAGAAGGCATGTTTTTCCAGTGCTTCTTTCTGGACATAATTTTCTTAAACTGCCTAGAGAAGGCAACAAGCTCCCTATCAGATATATTTCCATTTGATGTGTTGAGCTAAGAAGTTTCTAAGTCAGCAGGTCTCCTGGAAGGAGAGGGCATCCTATACTTGTTCTTCTTTGACTCTCCAACTTTGAGAACCATTATCTTCTCCTTCTGAATACCCTTGGTAGTAATCTCCTCCTCCTTTTTGGCTTTTAGCTGCATCTCATAGGAGAACTGCTTTTTAATAGGGTGTAAGGAGGAATGGTGGAGTTGCTCCTCATTTCCCTTATGGCATAGATCTTGTTATCCTAATCTCTAGTTAGATACCTAAGGAACTTGTCATTAAGCACATAATCAGAGAAGACTCTACCGTAGGTCCTCAACTCATTGACTATCTTGAAAATTTTCTCATAGCAATCAGCCATGCTATCCTTTCCTCCCTGCCTGAAAGCCTCATATTACTAGTTAAGGAGGGATTTCATGTCATCCCTTACCTCTTCTGTTCCTTCTATGTAGACAATGAGGGTGTCCCATATTTTCTTGGTTGTCTGGCAGTGCATAAGGTTTTGGAAAGTGAAATCATCAATTGCACTAACTATTATGTTCATTGCTCTTTTTTCCATTGTAGCCAGCATAATTTCACCTTTATCCATTTCAGAAAATCTCTTTGGAACCCTCTGAGTTGGATCAATGGAGGATGCCTTCATATAGAAAAAAGGGCCATCCATAATAGTTATATAAATCCTTGGATCTGAGGCCTCCATGAATAACTTAACTATTTTCTTCCACATGCCAAAGGTTTTCTTTCTACATATGGGCAACTTCATAGAACTCAACTCCTTAAACCCACTAGAAGACATGGTGAAGACTTAGACTACACTTTTTAGGATCTTCGTCACACTGTTAAGTCTTTTTTGACTAACCTAGCTCTGATACCACTTAATAGATTATTATATGGATAGACTAACTCACTTAGAGGGGGTGAATATGTGGTCTTTGCACTTTAATGGTTTCTATTCTAATTAAATCAATTTGAATAAATTTAGAAAAAATCAAGCACTCACAAAAAGCATATAAGATTTATTGTTGTTCCCCAAGGTCTAGGTAGATCCACTTTCCCTCACCACCTTTCTAGAAGTATGCTAGATAAGGCAACCTCCTCCAATAAACTCAGCTCCAAGAGCTTACAACACAGACCCCTTAGGATCTCTCAGGCCTCCTCCTAGACCCTACCTCAGACAAATAATCCTACCTCAGAGTGCTCCACCTCCTTTAGCTCAGGGACCCAGATAGTATCTTACCTCAGATCTTCACAAGATCGTACCTCAAACTTAACAAGAAGTCCAATAGTTAAGGCTAGGAGCACAGCCCTACAAATCAGACTAAGAGGATAGTCCTACCTCATGGTTAACACCCCTATAGATTAGGAAATAGCCATACAACTCAGATCTTATACAAAATCCTACAAAATTAAAAATTTATGTAAAACTACAACTAAAGGAATCAAATTATTGACCTTAGAAGTTGAACCTTCAGTTGTTACTAATTGAATAAGCTTTTGCTTAAAGCAGCCCTTGATTCAAAGATCTCTTCAGGAAGTGCAGATTAAAGGTTCTTTTTCTTGATCTTCTTCTTTAGGAAGAAGACCTGGCTATGAGTCTAGATTGACTCAACTTGTTATTATGAAATCGTCCAAGAAGAACAAGATTGCAGATTTTAGGAAGCAGCGTGTCGTATCTGATTTTACGAATTCTAGCAATAACACTATTCCATTGACCTGGAACTACATCTATATAACCTTTGACACACTATAACGGTCTTGAGAAAATGTCTTGTCAAAACATGGGTAAGAACAGTATATCTTATCCCTTCTTTCGGCGCTAGAGCCAAAGTTGACTTCCGCCAAGAAATCTGGGCTTCAACGGTAACATTTGAATTGTGACAGATGTACCACTGAGTATTCATTCCATTCTCAGTGGAATAGACTTGTTGTTGAGACCTGTGGCTTTCATGGAAAGTTATATGAATCTTCTCAACTATATTGTTGGGAAGATCCTTCATTCTCAACAGTATTTTCTTTGGCGCCGAGATCTGTGACTCTCAGTGGTATGGACCATTATCTCAGAAAATAGGTGAGAATAATAAGCTATCTTAGTTGTATAGCTCAGCTTTACTTTAACTATTTCTTCAAAGAGCCCTGCATGCTCATAAAGTGGATATGCATCAAATACACTATGTTCTTATCATTTATAGTGATGCTTCTTCAAATCTTGGAAGATTGAGGGAAATCTTTCCAACACTATCTCAAGTACCTATAATCCTATCTTGCATAGTAAGAGAAAGCATAAAGAAATAAGGCATCGCTTTCTTAGAGACAATGCGAAAAAAGGGAAGAGTTCCCTAGAATATATATCTTCTAAAAATCAGAGGGCTGATATTTTCACAAAGCCTCTTGATTAGATCAAGAACAAATACTTTATCAATGATTCGGGCATGCTTGATAAAGCTCAATAAATGAATTTTTTCAAAATATAACATGTAATTTTCATAGAATTTATTGCTGCAAAAAACCAGCAAAAGAATTAAAAATTTAAATCTGTACTCGACGTAATGTTGAATACAAGTCAACGGAACATCAACTCCTATTCAACGTAACGTCAAGAGATGGCAACTATATATAGTTTTGGATCTTCTCAATACAACATTGATATAAATCAATGCATGCGTCGACTATGTGTAATTTTCATAATACGTCAAATATAAGTCAACGTCACGTTGATTATGAAAACATGTGCTGAAATTTTATGCCATAATTTGTCGATGTTTTGTCTACTTATATAGACTTTATATTCTCTCAAAACTCTTCATCTTCCCTATTTTATTTTTCTACACTCACTCTCTTATTTTATTTGTGATTTTTATAGGAACTCAAATAGTAATAAAGACAAATTTAAGGTTCAAGTTTTTTCTTGACTCATTTGTATCTATGGCAGATTCCTTTAAGGGAATTTAACAACTCTTCATAGATGGTAGATTAAATAAGATAATTACTATAAGATGTTTATTATAATCAACTGGGCTTACCAAATTCATAAATAATGTTACAATTGACAAATATTAAACAATGATTGGAGAGATTAGTGGGTCAGATGTCCATATAACCACTGAACTAATATATATAACTTTTGATCTGCCCTTTGGTGAAGGTGAAGCAGAACTTTTAGATGAAGAGATAAAGGAAGCATTGAAGAAAATAAATTTCTCTAAAGACAAACCAATTCATCTTAATAAGAAACACTTTTCTGAGGAATACAAGTTTCTAACTAATTTAGTGGGAAAAGTGTTAATGTGCAAAATTTATACACATGATGCTGTCCCTAAGACCCAACTGCATTTGATGGGGTCCGTGTATTAAGCAAGAAGATTAATTGGAGCAAATGTATTTTGCATCTTATAGGTCATAGGTATAGTCATAAGCAAAATGTCTATATGATATTTATAAGTCAGATACTCAAACAACACTATCCCACTCTATGTAAATCAAAAGGAGTAAACATTCCTCTTGAAAAAAGACTTTCTGTAGCCTTATTCTCCAATAAGACCAAACAAATTATCAAGCTTGGTTGAAAAAAAGATATTTCACCGCAATCCTCACTGTTGGGTTTTGTTATACAACAAAAAACTTGTGTGCAGCAGAAATGGAACAAGAAAACCCAAAATAGTTCGGATCTAGCAATGAGCAGTAATCAAGAAGTAAAGTGTGGTAAATAAAATTTTACCTTTGAGGGATTGAGTCAATACTCAACCAAGGTGCTCTGATTGATTCCAATGAACGACAACGGCTTGAGTTCTGAGTGTAGAATAATGTCCACGTCTCTACAGGTGATCCACATGAACGGGAGAACCCTTAGACTATTATCTCACAAGATCTAAGTTGGAAGATAATTTTCTGCGTATTCACAGACTGTTAGGACTACAACAGAAGAGGCGGCTGGGACAAGTAGGAATGCCCTGGAAACACTTTCGGTGAAGTGCAAGGACGGAGGACAGTCGGCGGCTAGATCGGCATAATCGGACTTGGCAGAATAGTTTCATCAGGAGGGGTGAAGAGCCGACTCGGGATTAGGTCTTCGCATAACTTTCTTATTCAGTGTACTGTGTATGACATTTATATAATAAGTACCAAGCTAACCCACACCAGCAGACCGCGCTGAACCGGACTTAGAGAAAAATAAAATTGATGAAACAGAATTCATCGAGTATCACGCCAATATTCGACGAATCAACACTTGACTCGACAAATCGTTGAGTATACATATCGATATTCGACGAATCAACACTTGACTCGAAAAATTGTTGAGTGCACTCAACGCACTCAACGACTCAACGCAATCATTTGATGAGTCAATATTTAACTCGACGAAGGCATCGAATGATCTCGATGCTCTCAGCGCCTAATTCGACAAGTCAACATTTGACTCTACAAAATCATTGAGCGGTATCGATGCACTCAACGCCTGGCTGAGTAGACTTGATACACTCAACGCTATCATTCGATAAATCAATGATTGACTCGACAAATCATCTAGTGGTCTCAACACTCTCAACGCTAACTCGACGAATCAACACTTTACTCAACGAAAGCTTTGAGTGGTCTCGATGCACACAATGCATGGCTGAGTCCAGTCCTTTACTCATTTCATGCCAATGCTTGGTCCTTCACTCATCACATGAGCAAGATCAACATAATCCAATCTTCCAAATTCTCCAAACATTCTTATGTGCGACCCTGATAGGATCATACTATATTGGCAGTGATAATACATGCTTGATCACTTCCAGATCACCATGGTAGCACCAATAGTCTCCCACTTGATCTTGAAAGTATCAAACAAAATCTTCACAAATAATGAGTGGCATCTAACAATGCATCATTGCTCCCCAAGCAATAAGAGTTAAGAACTCAAAATCCATTGTAATCAATGTATCAGTGTTGTCATATCCCTTCATCCCTTACATCTGGATAGAACTAGAGGTATAGATCGTGTCACCCTCATAATTGTTCAATCCTAGTTTACTAATCTAGAATGGACTTCCAGAAATTTGTGAGTCCAATATCACATATTGACTCAACCAAGCATGGTCATGCATTTCTCTGTCCCATTCCATCAAGGGGCCCATAGATGCAACTCTTGTCATATAGGAGGACAAATCCCATCTCTGCTCACATGCAAACACCCAAATGATTCGTAATATACCTAATGACCACCTTTGTCATCCAACTTTCTCAAGACTAGACTTTTGATAACATCAAAGCATGTTCTTCCTCACTCAATGAATGTTGTAACCTCAGGTCAAAGGACCACAAACACCATTGTCACTTGAGTCATACTTATGACACGTTCATATAATAATCCACAAAGTATTCTTATGGTGGTTCTGTCTAGTACAACTTGTTCACTAACAAGTACCTATATGATGACTTGATATCACAATATCATGACCTGTGAGAATTGGTCATCAGTCAACCACATGCTAGTCTTAATGTGTCATCATCGCCCTTAGCTTCCAAGATGACACTTGATCAGGGATTATTTAAGAATGAAGCTTCTAAAACATAGGCTCTCACATTCAAGTCACAACTTGAATCTTATGGAAGCAAACATTCTAAGGGCATTTATTATGTTAAATAAATCTATCACAATAGAAATAAATTTACACAATAAAAAAACTTACCATAAATATAAAATGAAATTTAGAGTACTTTATTCATCAAATGAATTATTATAACAATCGACAAATACACAATTCACAAGACTCCTACTAGGGTTGATCATTAAGGTATCACATACCTATAGACCTAACATGACCATCATGCTTTCTCTGCGCTAGAGGCTTCGTCAGTGGATCTGCTATATTTTCTTCAGCAGGCACTCAGCAAATGTTCACGTCCCGTCGATCGACAATCTCTCGAATAAGATGGAACCACCGAAGTATGTGCTTGGAGCGCTGATGAGATCTAGGTTCGGATGCAAGTGCAATTGCATTGTTTTTGTAACAATAGAGAACTACGGGACTAATAATGTTAGGAACTACATCTAACTTTCTGATGAATTTCCTAATTCATATAGCCTCCTTCGTCATATTTGCTATAACGATATACTTGGCCTCAGTTATAGAATCAGCATCTGTCTTCTACTTAAAACTCTTCCAGGTAACATCTCCTCCATTTAGGCAAAATATAAACCCTGACTGAGACTTTGAGTCATCCCTATCAGTTTGGAAGATAGCATCCGTGTAACCCTTTATAACAAGATCTTCCTCTCCACCAAATACTAAGAACGTATCCTTAGTACTTCTCAAGTACTTCAAGATATTCTTGATGACAATCCAGTGACTTTTACCGGGATCAGACTGATAACTACTATTCATGCTCAAGGCATAAGAGACATCGGGTAGAGTACATATCATTACATACATAATTGACCCAATTGTCGAAGCATATGGAATCAACTTCATGCGTTCATTATCTTTATAAGATTTTGGACACTGGTCCTTAGAGAGACTCACACCAATATATATATGTAAGAATCCTTTCTTGGACTCAAGCATGTTTAACTGTTTCAACACCTTATCAATTTATGTACTTTGGGTCAAACCCAGCAACTTCTTCGATCTATCTCTATAGATCTTAATACCAAGTATATAAGTCGCATCACCCAAGTCCTTTATAGAAAAGCAGTTCCCTAGGTTGTTCTTAACAACTTATAGGGTCGGTTTATCATTCTCGATCAGCATTATGTCATCTATATACAATATCAAGAAGACAATGATGCTCCCATGCCTCTTGTAAACACACAGTTCATCCTCGTTCTTGATAAAACCAAACTCTTTGATCTTTTCATAAAAATGAAGATTCCTACTTTGAGAAGCCTGTTTAAATCCATAAATGGATCTCTATGCTTGCATATTTTAGTAGCTTCACTTGGAGATATAAAATCCTCTGGTTGTATCATATACACTTCCTCAAGGAGGTTTCGATTTAGGAAAGCCATTTTGACGTCTATCTGTCAGATCTTGTAGTCATAATACGCAGTAATATCAAGCAGAATTTTGATGGACTTAACCATGGCAATAGGGGAAAAAATCTCATCAAAGTCAACACCATGAATTTGCTTGAAACCTTTAGCCACCAGTCGCCCTTTGAATGTATGTACATTCTCACCCATATCGGTCTTCTTCTTGAAGACACACTTACACCCTATGGGTCATCTCCCTTCAGGTGGTTCCACCAAGGTCCAAACTTTGTTTGCATACATGGAGTCCATTTTCATATTTCATGGCCTCAAACCACTTCTTGGAGTCCAGTCCACTCATAGCCTCTTGGTAGGTTACAGGCTCATCATCATGATCCATAATCAACACATTACCTATCTGAGACACGAGAAATCCATATCTCTCGGGCTAAAACCTTAGTCTACCAGATCTGCGTGGAACTTGTGTTTCTTGAGCAAGCTCTCTAGCCACAACAACTTGTAGTCCTTGCTCAGGATCCAATTCTGGTTCATTCATGGTTTGTGGTTCTTGAACTTCTTCAAGTTCTACCCTGGTAGTCTTTCTACATAAGAACTTTTCTCAAAAAAGATACCAGTCCTCGCGGCAAACATTATTTGGTATTGTATCCACAATAAACCAGATTTGTATGAAGTCACTCTTGAACTAAGATGAATTAGGTTGTATTTGATTTCCTATTCTAGTTATGTGTTTGCAGGATTGATTACTAGTGTAGACCAATGTCAGTCTACAGTGGGTCATCAAACACAGGACCATACAATGTAATTCCTCATTGTGTGATCCAAGGTATTGACTCATATGTAGCCTCTCTATTGGGATACACTTCATGTTCAAGCACATGGACTAATGGATGAAGACTGGATGTTGTTTGGAATAAAGAAATTAAGTTTTATAAAGCTGAGAAAATTCTAAGTATTATACTCGAGTAGTTCTTCTTGTACTCAAGTAGAATCCTTAGAAGCACTCGAGTGAATTTAGTCAGTAATTCGAGTATGGAAGTGGTTCTCGAGTAGATTATATCTAGCACTCGAGAAGCCAAGTTAAGCACTCGAGTAGACCAGTTCTCATTCTCGAGTGGTTGTGTTTATCTCTCAGAAAATTTTCTAAGTCAAGTACTCGAGTAGTTGAAAAGATTAAGTCGAGTGACAGAGTTAGTTCTCGAGAAAATACTTAGACCACTCGAGTGGGATACCTTTGTACTCGAGTAGTTTGTTTATTGCTCAAGTAGTCTAATTTCAGCACTCGAGTGATCGACAGTTTCATCCAGAATTTTCTCCAAGTCCAAGCTCTCGAGAAGCTTAAGTCTATCTCTCGAGATGTATGTCTAGCACTCGAGTAATCCTTTAACCACTCGAGTGATTTAATTCTACATCCAGAACTTCTAGAATTGCCTCCTCTCGAGTAGTCAAAGTCTTTCACTCGAGAGCCAGCTCATTCACTCGAGTAGTATACTTCTCACTCGAGTAATACTGACCGATTTTTAGAAAATTCTTTAAGTCCCTGTCAGATCTAATTTTTGAATACCGTGACATGATTGGTCCATGTGGCCATCATTAATGACAATTATTATTGTTAGGGAGATCTTATAAAAGGTCCTGTCATAATGACAAACCCTAAGCGTTTAATTCTAAGATCTGGATAGGCCAACAATTCACATCTTCTACAGAAAGTCGCCGCAAGTTTTCAAGAACACTTTTCGCAACTTTTGATCAAGAGAGATTCGCAGATCAAAGGATTCTTCTTTCTCTGTCTACTCCTTGATCATGTGAGTAAAAGGTTCTCAGAACAAGATCGATCCGAGAGTTTTCTTATACAGTTTCTGATAACGCCGCAAGTCCAAGGAAGAAGACCTAGGGAAAGATTTTCAGATCTGAGAAAATAATTGTTTGTATTCTACAATTTCTTTTTAATCTTGTAGGAGATTATTCTCCGAGTGTAGGAGATTTGTTCTCCAAGTTGTAGGAAGTTTTCTTCTTCCGAGTGTAGATCCATTTTGTATAGAGATTTTAGGAATGTTGTTTCGAGTGGTAGGATCGTTTTGATCCGAGATTAGTGGAGTAGCCGAGTCTAGCGTATTGCTAGATCGGTGAGTGGAAAGTGGACATACCCAAGATTGGGGAACCACTATAATTCTTAGTGTCATCTGTGAATGCTTGTTTATTTCTTGTGCATTAGATCGCTAAAGTTTTTATTCCGCAAAAGACTCACAACTCACCTATTCACCCCCCTCTAGGTGATTTAGGTAGACAACTCAGACATTTTTCAATTGGTATCAGAGGGAGGTTGATTATTAGAAGGTTAACACCTTGATCAAGATCTGCCCTTAGTTGTCTCTTTGTTATTCAAGCATGGACAGAGCCAAGGATTTTGCCAAGCTTCCCTTGTGCACAAAGAATAATTTTTCTATGTGGAAAGAGAGAATAAAATTCTTTATGGAAGCTGTGGATCCAAGGATCTTCATGATTGTTGAATAAGGTCCTTATGTTCCCATGACCACCTCCATTATAGATGCTACAAAGCAAGTTCCTAAGAATCTAATGGATCTCGACAAAGATCAAATTGCACTTGTCTCTTTAGACAAGAAAGCTAAAAATATTATAGCAAGTACAGTCGATGATTAAATGCTATAGAATTTGATTCACTGCCAGTCTGCTAAGGAGATGTGGCAGTCTCTGATCATCTTGATGGAAGGTACAAAAGAAGTAAGGGATGACAGAAGATCCCTTCTGAATCAGAAGTATGAAGCCTTCTGGAAAGGACCCAAGGACACCATTGATGACACTTTTGAGAACTTTTTCAAGATAGTAAATGGCCCTAAGAGTATATGGCTGAGTCTTCAGAAATGGAGAGCTGAACGACATGTTTCTGAGGTCCCTAACAAAGGAATGGGACAACAAAGTCTATGCCATTAGATAATTTGGCAATTTGGCTGAGACTGATCCTCAAAACCTCTTTGGAAAGCTGATGTCCTATGAACTTCAAATTAATTCCAGAAAAGCTGAAGAACAGAAAAGTCGATTCTCTCCCAAGGAAAAGTCTATCGCTCTGAAGGTAGATAGCTCAAGCAAGGGCAAAGCTGCTTCACCTGCCCCTGCTCAAGTAGAAAGTGAAGAAGAATCATCTGAGCAAAGCACTTCAGGCTCGGAGTTATCTGAAGGAGAGTTCATTGAAGATGCAGGTTCAAAGTTGAAAGAACTTAACTTGGATGAGGCGACTGAAGAGAAAGGTGAAATGTTCATCAAGATCACCACTCCAACCCCGATTGGAGAGGTTGATGATCAAGATGAAGAAATAATTCAAGTTGATGAAGTCACTCCTGTGGATGAAGAAGCTCCAAATACAAGGAACCTAGAGCTCAGACATCTGTAGGATCACCTAATTGATCAAATCATCGGAGATCCCCGGGATGATGTTAGAACTCATAAAGGTACTACTAATGAGAATTTGTATTTGAGTTTTTTCTCATAGGTTGAACCAAAGAAGTTTGAGGAAGCAAACTCGGACGCATCCTTGATTATGGCCATGGAAGAAGAGTTAAATCAGTTCAAGTGCGGTCAAGTCTGGAAACTTGTTCCAAGACCCAAAGGTATGAACATCATCGAAATTGATAGTATGTTTTGTACTCTAAGCTATTAGGGTGTATTTCCTTGTTTTTATCACGTTTATCTAGTTTTATAAGCTTACTTTTATCTTTCTTATGTAAATATTATTGCCACTAACATTTTCCTTTCTTTTTGCAGGTTTCCTAAAAATTGGCCAAAAATGACCTGACATGCCCCCCTGTCACGCCCTCCATGGGCGTGTCATAGGGCGTGTCACTCGATCCCGAGGAAGCTTGCTGACAGAGACAAAACAACAGGAAAACAGCTATCACGCCCCCCTAACACGCCCTCCCCAGGCGTGTCCCTGGGCGTGACACGGGCATGTCGCCCTCTGCCAAAAGTCTGCTGCCGCATTAAATTCATTTTCGCCTCAGCACGCCAACCATACCTATCACCCCCCCCCCCCCCATCACGGGCGTGACCGCCTCCTTTTATAAGACTGGCGGATTTTTGACCAATGATTGAGACTTGACGTTTGTGTCATGCCCCCCTACACGGGCGTGATCCAGGGCGTGTCAGCCATTATATAGAAGTAATCATCCTTCCCGCTAGAATCTAGAGCCTGAGGTCAAGCCCGTACCTATCATGCCCCCTGACACGCCCTCCCCGGGCGTGACCTAGGGAGTGACCAACCAGAGAAATTTTCCTATAAATTCAGATGCCCCCTTACATTTCAGACAAGCTTTGGTTGAGAGGGGAGGAGCTACCCTTTTGTTTACTAGTGGTTTTTTATGCTTTTTCTCCCTCTCTCTCTCTCTTTCACATTTTGGTTTTTCTTAACCCTAGTTTAGTTTTAGCTATTTTAATAGCTTTATTGTAATCTTTGCTCTTGCTCTAGTTGCTTAATGTAGGGCTAGAATAGGATTTTCATTTCATGCAATTGTAATTTCCATTTCAAGTTGTTGTAGCTCTCCATAATATAAACATAATAGTGCTCCTTTTATTTACCCTTGTGTTCTTTATGCTTTACTACTCATCCCCCCTTCTCCACTACACCATGAGTAACTAATCCTCCTTGTACTCGATCTTGATGATCCGAGGTTCGAGTGATTAAGTTATGATGCATTAATTTACCATTTATTTTTAGGTTTTAGGCCTATGATTTACTCTTAATTTTTCATGGGTTGGAGGTATAGATATATATTCTCCACCTTTGCTTTCATTCTGGGCTAGCCAAGAGGCTGATAGTTTGAAGTGAGCATTCAAGAGTAAAGCGAGTTGTACGTATCCCTCGAGAGAGGCAGATGTCCAAATCTCCCAGATTGGAGTAAAATCCAATAGTGGGGTTCACTACGTAAAGCGAGCTTTAGGCCTCCGATTTATACGAGAGTCGGTCGGACCTTCCTAAACTCAGTTGGGCACGACTTCAAGAGAAGCGTGTTCAAGCTTTACGAACCTCCACGGTCAAGGGCCTTTACCCTATTAAGCTTAGGTTTATTTATCATGTTTTTAATCGACTTTAGCCGAGGTGATTCTCGATCGAGTGCATTTCCATTTCATCATTTCAATCCTTCGTTGTAATCGTTTCTTTTATGCTTTCTAGTTAAGTGCAATTAGTTCTCTTTTATGCAATATTTCCTTTCTTTAAGTGCATTTAATTTTATCTTTATCCCTAAAGATTTTCGTCGATAAAGTAATAGTCTTCGTGTGAATAAGTGTACTCAACAGTTCCCGGATTTTAATATGACACTTGTGTCCCCTAGCTACAGTTCGATAGGTATACTTGCCTCATTGGATTGTTAGTTTGGCTCTCTTTTCTTAAGCGGAAAGCGATCGCATCAAGTTTTTGGCGCCGTTGCCGGGGAGCAACTTTTGTTGATATATCGAAAACACAAACCTATTAATTTTATCACTTCTCTTTCTCATCCTCTTTCTTAAAAAAAATTTTTAATCCAAAAAAAATTATTACCGCTCTTAATAGAAACCCACTTCACAATTTTTCTACGTCATCTAATTCTCTCGAAAAGAGCAAAACGGCTTTTAGTGTTGTTATCTTGTCTAGTACCTTGCGAACCCTTTGCGGGGTAGTTCTTGGGAAGTTTATGAGTTAAGCTATTTTTTTTAAAAAATCTATTTCAAAAAAAAAATCTACCTTTTTCCTAATTTATTTATTTCTCTTTCTTCTCTTCTTTTCTTCTAGTGTATGACCCGTGGGAGTCCGTCGGTTATTTTGGACCTGGACCACGAAATTGAGCGTACTCTTCAGAGAAGATCGCGATTTCAAGGCCCTACTTCCCAAATATCGGTTGATGATTCTGAGTCATCTTCCACTTTAAGAATGGCAGAACCCCACGTGGAGGAAGTCGAGCAAAGACCTATGTCTTATTATGCACGACCGAATCTAGAGGGAACAGAATCAAGTATAGTGCGCCCTGCTATAGCTAATAATAACTTTGAACTGAAGCCTAGCATAATTCAAATGGTGCAGCAATATGTGCAATATGACGAACTTCAAGATGAAGATCCGAACGCACATATAACAAGCTTTCTTGAAATTTGTGACACCTTCAAAATCAATGGTGTCACAAATGATGCTATAAGGCTAAGATTATTTCCATTCTCTTTAAGAACTAAAGCTAAGCAGTGGCTGAACACTCTACCTAAAAACAGCATTACAACCTGGGACCAATTAAATGAAAAAATTTTGGCGAAGTATTTTCCGCTGGCTAAAACTGCAAAACTTAGGAACGATATCTCTGCCTTTGGACAAATAGACTCTGAAATCTTATATGAAACACAGGAGAGATTTAAAGAATTATTAAGACGATACCCATATCACGCGTTGCCTGTATGGTTACAAGTGTAGACAATTTATAACGGGCTAAATCAAAATACAAAGCAAATGATAGACGCAGCTTCTGGCGGTACTTTAAATCATAAGACCCCGGAAGCAGCTCTTGAGCTTTTCGAGGGCATGGCCATAAACACTTATCAGTGGAATGTGCCTAGGTCCCGCCCAAACAAACCTGCAGGTATCTTCGAGTTGGACAATGTCTCCCAGCTAGCTCTGCAAGTGGAACTTCTAAACAAAAAGATAACGGAGATGACTGCTGCCTCTGCCCCTCAGGTTTGGGAATCTGCAACTCCTTCCCCCAAACAATTAGATTTTGTTAACAATATGTCTTGAAATGCTTTCAAAAAAATTTCTGCTGCGAATTTTCATGCTCCTGGTTTTGATTTTCTGAATAGTTATAATCCTGCTTTAAGAAATCGCCTGAATTTTTTGTGGAGTAATCCTTCGAACGTTATGCGCCCGCCACCACAAAATGATTTTTCTGCACCACCACCACCACCTTTTCAAAATTGACAAAAATCTCCAAGCTTGGAGGAGTTACTTTCAAAATATATAACCACAAATGATGCTACTATAAGAACCTTAACCGGAAGCGTTAAAAGTCTAGAAAATCAAGTAGGACAGCTCGCAAAAATAATTTCTGAGCGACCTGCAAGGTCTCTTCCTTCCAATACTGAGCCCAACCCGAGAGAGCAAGCGAAAGCTATAACTCTTCGGAGTGGGAAGCAAGTTTTCGATATGGAAAGTGAAGAGCCCGAGGAAAGCTTCGCCCCCGTTTTAAAAAATCACAACTCCGCTCGCATTTTATAAATTCCACCCTCTGTTGAAGAAGTTTTCACCCCCGTTTTAGAAAAAGATCTCACTCCACAACCCATCTTTAAAAATAATCCAACCCCGCCTTACCCTTCCGAACTTAATAAGCAACGTCAGGACGATCAATACTCCCGCTTCTTAGAAATGTTCAAGAAAATCCACATAAATCTGCCCTTCCATGAAGCGATTTCCCAGATGCTGAAGTACGCTAAGTATCTTAAGGACCTCCTGACTAACAATAAGAAGTTAGAGAACCTTTCATATGTCATGTTAAATGTCGAGTGCTCTGCGGTTTTGACAAATGGCTTACCAAAGAAAATCAGTGACCCGGGTAGTTTTTCTATTCCGTGTATCTTTGGTGATCTTTTTATCAAGAACGCATTAGCCGGCTTAGGTGCGAGTATTAATCTAATGCCCCTCTCATTGTTTAAGAAGTTAGGAATTGGTAGCCTCAACCCCATACGCATGAGTATACAGCTCACCGATAGATCTATTAAGTACCCATTAGGAGTAGTGGAGGATGTCTTACTAAAAGTTGACAAGTTCATCTTCCCGGTGGACTTCGTCATATTGGACATCGAAGAAGATGTCGAGGTTCCACTGATTCTTGGCCGACCCTTCCTTGCCACCTCCCGAGCTATCATTGACGTAAGCAATGATAAGCTATTCCTTCGAGTAGGCAACGATGAAGTGACTTTCACTATCACCCCTTCGATGAAGAACACCCTAGCAAATGATGACTCCTACTTTTTCGTAGATGCCCTAAGTGAAGAATCCTCATATCGCCTTTCTGAATTTGAAAAAGAATTTTATGATTTTTGTTCCTCCTCTACTTTTCCAACTGAATCATTGCCCCTAAGTGAAGAATCCTCCTATCGCGTCTTTAAATTTGAAAAAAAAATCTGATTTTTGTTCCTCCTCTACTCTTCCAACTGAATCGCTGCAAGAAGTCGTCATGGCCGCTAGCCCTACCTCTTTTAATTTTTCATTTAAAAAAGTCTACGAGGACATAGTTTTTGAAAAAGAACAAATTTCTAAAACCTCGTATGAAGCCCCCTACCCTTGAATTAAAAGAACTTCCTGAACATCTTAGGTATGCCTTCTTAGAAAAAGATTCCAAGTTACCAGTAATAGTTTCGACCTACCTCACGGATGCGCAAAATGATAAACTTCTTTTAGTTTTACGTAAACATCGTCGAGCTATTGCCTGGTAAATTTCTGATATCAAGGGCATAAGCCCATCTTTCTGCACTGACAAAATCTTAATGGAAGATAATTCGCATAACTCCATACAACCTCAGCGTCGTATAAACCCAAATATGAACGAAGTAGTTAAGGGCGAGGTTTTGAAATTGTTAGACGCAAGTATTATCTATCCTATATCTTATAGTAAGTGGGTTAGCCCAGTCCAGGTAGTGCCGGAGAAGGGAGGGATAACGGTAGTTAGTGATGAGAATAATGAATTAATCCCGACACGGATGGTGACCGGGTGGCGAATGTATATAGATTATCGTAAGTTAAATAACGCCACCCGTAAGGATCACTTTCCCTTATCGTTCATCGATCAAATTTGAGAATGATTATCTGGCCATAGCTTTTATTGTTTTATTGATGGCATCTCGGGGTATTTTCAAATCCCCATCTCCCCCGAGGACCAGGATAAAACTACGTTTACTTATCCCTTCGGCAACTTCGCCTACCAAAGAATGCCGTTTGGATTGTACAATGTGCCATCTACATTCCAACGATGTATGCTCGCTATCTTTGAAGAGTTCGTAGAAAGCATTATGGAGGTATTCATGGATGATTTCTCCGTGTTCGGCGACGCTTTTTATAGTTGTTTGGAAAATTTAGAAAAAGTCTTAGAACGATGCGAAGAGACTAACCTTGCCCTGAATTGGGAAAATGCCATTTTATGGTGTGGGAAGGGTTAGTTTGGGGTCATAAAATTTCTGCAAGAGAAATTGAGGTAGATATTGCTAAGATAGAAGTTATCGAGAAGCTACCGTCACCTACGAACAGAAAAGCTATAAGAAGTTTCCTGGGTCACGCTTGTTTCTATCGCTGCTTCATAAAGGACTTTGTTGGTACCCTAGTTTGGATTTGGGTTTAGTCTTCTCATTTAGTCTCTTGACCCAAGATTTATCTATGGTCAAAGGTTAGTTGTTTAGTTAGATTGCTCTAGTTGTAGAGTTGTTACTTATCCAGATGAAAATTTGGTTAAGTTGTTTTCGGTTTGACTATGGTCGAACGCCGCTCGACTATCGTCTATCAACTGTTCGACGATCGTCTATTAGTTGGTCGACTATCGTCAGTCAGCAGATCGTATATCTCTGAGTTAGTTCAACTCTTGTTAGCTCGACGATCTGTGGTATCTGCCTCGTCGATCGTCGAACCCCGCTTGACTTCTTTTAACCAGACAGATTTCTTGATAGTTCAACTATCTGCTTGGATAGTTCAACTATCTGATAGCTCGACTATCTGTTTGATAGGTCTACTATCTGTTTTGCTTGATAGTTCGACTATCTGCCTTGATAGCTCAACTATCTGATAGCTCGACTATCTGTTCTGATAGGTCGACTATCTGCTGTGGTAGTTCGACTATCTTCTTTGATTGTTCGACTATCTGTGTCGTTCGACTATCTGTTCTGATAGGTCGACGATCTCTGTGCTTCGTTCGACGATCTCCGAGGATCGTTCGACGATCTTTTGACTGCCTTTAGTAATTTTGTACTCCTTCTGTTCTATGATTTAATTCCTATTTATTTAGCATATTTTATTAAAGATTATTTCATTGATTTTGTGCATACATCTCAAGCCAATCTTTGCCCCATCCTTTGTGCATAAGTCAAGCTTTTCTCTGACAAAGTTGTTTGTCTTATTAGTTAAAATATCTTTTCTGCTTTATCTACCATGCTGTCCTTTATAGCTGTTAGACTTAAAAGTCTTCTCTGGCCGTAAAGAGTTTGTTTTGATGTGACTTTCTTTAGTACTCCTTTTATCAGATTGGATTTACAGCTTCTTAGAAAGCTTTATCCTTTTATAGGATATCTGTCTGCAGGATATGTTTTGTTTTATGCTATTTGCAGCCCAGATTGCAGATCTCAGAAGAAGACAAAGTTCAAACAAAGATTAGAGCCGTTACAAAGGCCCATATATAAAGTGCTTTCTAAAGACAGAGATATACATAGCAACATACAGAGAGATAACAAGTTGGCATAGAGATTGAAAACAAGAAAGATCTACAGCTCTCAGAAATTCACATTCAACTGAGAAGATTTACTCTCTTCAACATTCTTCTTCAACCCTGAATCCATCCAGCTTACAGGAACATTTACTCAGTGCCTAGAAGAAGAAGAAGAAGAAGAAGAAAGGAAGTTGATTAAAGAAGAACAACCTATTACAAATCAAGAGTCTTCTTCAAGCTTCTCCTTCAGAATTTCAAGACAGTTCTATGTCAAGAATTCAGAAGAGTTCCTGCACCCTGAAGCAAGACTTCTTCCTGGATATTCTCTAAGCCAGGGGGAGCCTTGATTCTTTAGAGCTTTCTAGCTCTGTACAATCCACTAGCTTCTCTAATCTGTTTTAATAATAGAGAAGAAACTTTAACTCTCTCAACCTCCTGTATAAAGGGTTATTACTCCCTTCAAAAGTGAACCTTGGTGGCAGGGCACCTGATCAAAAACCTGTGTTGGATTTTGAGCTCCTGATCAAAAGCTCAAAGGGTCTACTTGATCTACCTGAAGCAGATCAGTTGGTGGCAGGGCACCTGAATAAAAACCTGTAGTGGATTCCTACCAGGGTGGTAGAAGAGTGGACGTACCTATTTAGAGGGAACCACTATAAACTTCTTGTGACATCTATGTTGCTTCATTTAATTATTGCACTGTTGCTGTGAGTAGGAATAACTAGGATTGCTAGTTGTTGTGATAGGACCAAAGCTCAACTGTAATTATAGTTAGCTTTCTCTAGTGCACTTCACTTTGTGTTAGGATCTAGGGTTTTAAATATCTATAAACTCATTCAGCAAATTAACCATAAGGGAGTTGAGTAGGGTGTCATAATTTTTGAATACTCTATTCACCCCCCCCCCTCTAGAGTTGTATCTATCCTCACTTTCAATTGGTATCAGAGGGAGGTTGACTTACTGTATAGGCTAACACCTAAGTCACAAGATCTAGATAGATACCAAGCTTATAGATATTCACTTCATGGCCCAGTCCAAGGATTACTCTAGCACCAGACCTCCAGCTTGCAACTTAGCTAAGTTTAGCATCTAGAAGGCAAGAATCAAATTATATATGAACTCTATTGATGAAGACATTTTTTCTTCTATTTTGATAGGACCTCCAACACCTCATGCTGCAGCCACTACTACAACATCTACAAATCTCAGTGCAGTTCCTCCTCCAGACTACAATGATGCCTACAAGAAGGCAAAGATAGCTGATGCCAAAGCTATGAACATTCTGGCTCAGACTATGTCTGATGAAATCTTCCAGAAAGTGGCTGATTGCACCTCTGTAAAAGCAATGTGGGACTCAATGAACCAGATTGTAGCTGGTTCAGTTGATGAAAGGAAGGACAGAAGGTCCAACCTTATATCTCAGTATGAAAACTTCAAGAAGACTGAAGCTGAATCAGTTGAAGCCATGTACACCAGGCTCTGCTCAATCATCAATGAGCTGAGAACTCTTGATAAGGAGATTACATTGACAGAGGTTAATGATAAGATACTGATGTGCTTCCCCAGCACATGGGATCTCAGGATCTGGCCTATCAAGGAGGCCAGAAGTACAACTGAAATCTCAACTGAAGCTCTCCTTGGCAAACTCAAGTCTTTTGAGCAAGTTCTAAAGACCAGGGAAGCTAAGGCTGAAGCCAAGACTCCAACTCCAATAAGGAAAGAGCAAACTCTTGCTCTCAAAGCTACTGATGCTTCTTAAGGAAGTCAATCCAATGAGGAACTGATGGCACTCTTTACCAAAAGGTTTCTCAAGATGGGCAGAAAAGACTTCAGAAAGAAATCTTCAAGATATGAAGAAAAACCAAGGTATGACAGATCTCCTGCTAAAGAAATTATTTGTTATGGCTGCAGGAAACCTGGACACATTCTACCTGAGTGTCCAGAGAAAAAGAACAAAGAAAAGAGAAAGGAAAAAGAACATCACAAGAAACACTCCAAGTCCTCCTCCTACAAAAATAAGAAGAAGGAGAAAGGATTTGTTGCTGAGACCTGGAGTGACACAGATGAGGAATCTTTCTCCTCAAGCTCCAGTGAAGATGAGGAAGAAAAGAAGGCAAAGGAAATTTGCCTCATGGCAATTGATGCCTGCAGCAATAACTCAGCTGCAGAGAGTTCTGATGATGATGAAGAAATGCCTACAGAAGATCAGGTATTATCTTCTTATGATTTTTCTTCTACTGAATTTAAATCTGAATTTAAATCCCTTTGTTTAGATTTAATTAGTTCAGAAAAAGAAATTAAGGAGCTTAGAAATAGGATAGCAGAATCAGAAATCCTCTCCATTGAAAACACTAGGCTAGAAGCAGAACTCACTAAGTCTAGTGAAGAAATAAAGTTTCTTAAAAATGAACTAGCAAAGTCCAAGAGATTAGAAGAATCTTTAAATGGTAGAAGCCTTAAGCTACTAGAAATCACCAGCATGACAAACACTAGGTCAGGCAATAATAAGCTAGGCTTAGGGGCCTCATCAAGTGAACCCCCATTGGTTCTTAAAAATCATCTTTCAACTCCAGTAAACTTTATTTCAGCTGATGGAATAAAGAACACTGAGCAAGTAAAACAAGTTAATCAAGCCTTAAATAAAGCTAAAAGAGAAAAAAAATATTTAAAGAGCTATAAAAAGCGTCGAACGCTGCTCGACGATCGAAGGCTCAATGGTCGAATGATGCTCGACGATCTGAGCATCAATCGTCGAACGCTGATCGACGATTTCAATTTGATTTTCAAAATTACAACCAGAACCATAGAAATCCTAAGATAAATAGAAACACTAGGTTTGTGGACCCATTAACTGCTTGGAGTATCCCACCTAGGAGATCTTACCCTTTAGGATATAAATCTCAACCTGCTTATTCTTTTATTTCAAGTTTTTATTATGTGAAAAATAATGGACCCAAGGTTGTCTTGGTCCACAATGTCTAATTGTCTATTCTGCAGGTGAAGACCTATCCATATACTAAAGACAAATGGTATTTTGATAGTGGCTATTCCAAACATATGACAGGAAATAAAGACAATCTGTCAAGATTCAAGGCAAAGCTTGGACCAAAGGTGATCTTTGAGGATTCTAGTTGTGGTCAAACAGAAGGATCTGGTAGGATTACCATTGGAGCAGTAACTTTCAAGAGGGTTGCATATGTAACTGGACTGAAGCACAACCTTATCTCAATAAGCCAGTTATGTGATGCAGGATATCAGGTATCTTTCACTAACTCTCTTTGTAATATTACTTTAAATAGTAATGTTGTGTTAGTAGGTATTAGACAGGGTAATATTTATTTAGTAGATTTTAACTCAACTCATTCTGAAATCTGCTTATTTAATGAAGTAACAAATAACAACACCGTATGGCATAGGAGGCTTAGCCATGTTAACCTCAAGAACATATCTAGGTTATCTAAATACAACCTTGTTAGAGGTTTACCTTCTTGCCCCTACAAGAAGGAGAGCCTATGCAAGGCTTGTTAATTAGGCAAGCAAACCAAAAATTCTTTTAAATTTGTAAATAAAAGTGATTCACCTAGAATCCTGTATCTATTACGTTTGGACCTTTTTGGCCCAATAAATGTACAGAGTCTAGGAGGGAAGTTTTACACTTTAGTAGCTGTAGATGACTTCTCTAGGTTCACTTGAGTGTTCTTTTTGAGAACTAAGGCTGATAACTTCAAAGTTCTTACAGATTTTTTGCTATGTGTGCAGACTGAGTATTCTACTCATGTTGCCTTGATCAGAAGTGATCATGGTACTGAGTTTGATTCTCTTCTCATGCAAGAATTCTGTGAGAAAGAAGGTATCAAACATAGCTTCTCTGCTCCTAGAACTCCCCAACAAAATGGGGTAGTGGAAAGGAAGAATAGAACCCTGATTGAAGCTGCTGGAACATTATTGGCAGATGCTAACATGCCTCTCTCTTATTGGGCAGAAGCTGTTAGCACAGCTAATTATGTCTTGAACAGAAGTCTTATACACAAGCTTAAGAGTAAAACTCCTTATGAGTTGCTTAAAGGAAAGAAACCTAAAATTAATTATTTTAGAATATTTGGTTGTGTAGTATACATTCATAACAATAATAAAGAATACCTTAGAAAGTTTGAAGCAAAAGCTTAAATGGGAATTTTTCTTGGATATTCCCAAGTAAGCAAAGCTTATAGGGTATTTAATAAATCATCTTCTAAAATTGAGGAGTCTGTACATATTTCTTTTGATGAATCTCAGATGTATTATAAGGAGAAGGAAACTGCTCCTTCCTTAAGTTCATTGCAGGTACCAGAATCTAATAAAGATATCATTCAAGAGATTCTCCCTCTATCAACTCTTCATATCATTGACTCAGACAGTGATGAAGACTTTGCAGAAGTTGTTGCTGTACCACCAACAGTTGATCCAATTCCTCAAGAGGAATTAATCCCAACTGTTGCTGAAGATCACATCCCACCTGCTGATCTTATTACACTTAGAGATCATCCTACATCTCAAGTGATTGGAGACATATCAGCTGGTGTACAAACAAGACATCAATTAAGACAGGATGTGATGCATGCTTATTTTCTTTCACAAGTTGAGCCCCTCACCATAAAAGATGCTGAGCTAGATCCCCACTGGATCATTGCTATGCAAGAGGAGCTCAATCAGTTTGAAAGATGTAAGGTATGGACTTTGGTTCCAAGACCAAAAGGCCAATTGATCATAGGCACCAAGTGGGTGTTCAGAAACAAGTTGGATGCAAATGGAATTATAATAAGGAACAAAGTTAGGCTTGTAGCTCAGGGCTATAGACAGGAGGAAGGTATAGATTCTGACCAAACCCTTGCCCCTGTTGCAAGGCTAGAGGCAATAAGGATCTTTCTAGCCTATGCAGCATATATGAAGTTTAAGGTATTTCAAATGGATGTCAAAAGTGCCTTCCTAAATGGTGAGCTAAAGGAAGAGGTGTTTGTTGAACAACCTCCTGGGTTTGTTTCTTCAACTCAACCCTCATGTGTTTACAAGTTGCAAAAAGCTCTTTCTGGACTTAAACAAGCACCCAGAGCCTGGTATGAGACTCAAGCTAGTTTCCTATTAGAGCACAACTTTGTTAGGGGAGTAGTTGATAGAACCCTCTTCGTTAAACACCACAAGGACACAATCCTGTTAGTTCAAGTGTATGTGGATGATATTATTTTTGGCTCCACTAATCCCAAAATTTGCAAAAGGTTCTCTGACCTGATGCACACTAAGTTTGAGATGAGTAGTATGGGTGAGCTGTCTTACTTTCTTGGTCTCCAAGTAAAGCAAGATGCTGATGGCATCTTCATCTCCCAATCCAAATATGCCAAGGAATTGGTAAAGAAGTTTGGGATGGCTGATGCTTCAGTAATGCATACACCTATGGCTACTAAAGTAGTTATAGATTCTGATGATCAGGGTAAGCCAGTTGATCAGAAAAACTATAGGGCCATTGTTGGTTCCCTATTGTATTTAACTGCAAGTAGACAAGATATAATGTTTGCCACATGCCTATGTGCTAGATTCCAGGTCAACCCCAAGGAATCTCATTTGATTCTTCTCAAGAGAATCTTGAGATACCTGAAGGGATGTCCAAATTTAGGACTATGGTACCCAGCTGAATCAGAATTTGAGTTAATTGGATACTCTGATTCTGACTATGCTAGTTGTAGAGTTGACAGGAAAAGTATCTCAGGAACTTGTCAGTTCCTGGGAGAGAGATTAGTCTCTTAGTTCTGTAAGAAACAGACTTCTGTCTCAACTTTAACTGCAGAGGCTCAATATATAGCAGCTGCTAGTTGTTGTTCACAGATCCTGTGGATTCAAAACCAGCTTTTGGATTATGGGTACACACACAAGAAGACAAAAATCATGTGTGACAGTACCAGTGCTATCTCCATTGCACAAAATCCTGTGCACCACTCTAGAACCAAGCACATTGAGATTAGACACCATTTCCTGAGAGATTGTGTGGAAAAGAACAAGATAAGCCTTGAGTTCATATCCACTGACCTTCAGAGAGGTGATATTTTCACCAAGCCCTTAGATGAACAGAAGCATCTGTTCTTTTTGCTTCAACTAGGCATGATTAATGGAAAAGACTAAGTGTGACTTCTGCCTTTATTGAAATCTGTTTGAAGATCGTCAAACGACGTTCGACGATAATCGAACAGGTCGAGCCTATCGTCGACCTATGGGTGACGACGGCTTATTTGTTTGTGAAGACAGAAATAGTCGAACGATTGATCGACTACTCTGCTTCAGGAAACGATCGTCGAACGACCGGTCGACCATCGTCTCCAGTATCTGTTAAAATAGATCGACGATTGCTGTTTTAATATAAAACCGATGGTCGACCTAGGTTAATAGATCGTTCTTTTTGTCATCGACGGAGCTCGTCTTTTCGTATTCCGTCTTTCTGTTTGAGCTCTGCCTCGCGCTCTCTACCATTTCGCTTTCATCGTCTCTCTCGTCTTCTACAACCCAATCAATGGCGATTGCTCCAGCTCTTCTGTCAGTGATAAAGTTCGATGCCGGCTTCAGCGTAGATTTTGACTCCTTCAGCGCCTGTGATTCTGAGATAGTAGAAATCCTCCAGCTCTGCAAGGAACAAGGACTGGAATGGCTAATGTCCACAAAGATCAAGATAAACATCCCAGAGATTAAAGCGTGGGTCTTCACTTCGTCTTCTAGTGACGAATCTATGACTGGGACGATTAGCGGCGAAAAGGTAAGCTTGACTCCTACCGTATTAACTGATATTTTTGGATTACTGAATGGTGAAGAGGAATTTGAACAAGATACTCCAGAGTTTGGGAGGATGTTGATCGAATTAGGACATGCAGAAGGCATTCCTTCTAAATTGCTAAAGGTTAATTTTCCGTTAAGGATAAAGTTCTTGGCTGAACTAGTTGGAAAAGTGCTTCTGGGCAAGCACTCTGCTCATGATAACATCACCAGGCAACAGTTTGCCTTGATGTGTGCAATAGTAAATAAGAAACAGATAAATTGGGAAGGAATTATGTTTGACTTGATCAGAAAGAAGAATAGCAAGAAGGAAGTAACCCTGGTTAGGGTACTTGGGATATTTCTAAGAGAGAAATATCCCCAACTGTTGGTTACAGTCTCAACATCCATCAATGCCAGTAAGAAGATGGATCCAACATTGTTTGTTAAGTGGAAAAGGAGCTTTCAGAAGCCTTCTCCAGCAGGGGTAGCTCCAGTTATGTCTGAGAGCACAAGGACTGTTTCAGTCACTCCCCACCTACATGAAGCAGGCTCATCCATTCTCTCCATTCCATCCACCTCCTCTGTATTACCATCTTCCTCCACATTGCCATCCACCTCTGCTTTACCATCTACTTCAATTGAAGTTCCATTTACTTCAATTGAAGTACCATCTACTGCCTCTCTTCCTCTTGACCCTTCCTCTACTCTCCATCCTTCACCTCCAGCATCTCCACCTCCCTCACATCGAGCTGAGATTTCTTTTCCCAATTTTGATTTGTTGGAATATGAGAGAATTCCTACTCCACCTCAGTCACCAATTCCTCATTCAGATCATATTGATCTTCCTGCATCCACCCATCAATCACCAGTCCACACTCCATCTCATCAGGAGAACACCATCCTTGATGATCTTCCATCTACTGTGATTCCTCCACCATCATTTGAAATCACACCTGCCTTCATTTCAACCATCTTAGAGCTAATTACTCCTTCAATCAAAATCATGATTGAAGAAGCAATTGCCCCTCTCGTTTCTTCCATCTCTACCTTGTCATCCTCCATCTTAGCCCTCTCTAAGTCTGCTAAGACATCTTCAGTTAGGGGCCTGACTTCAGTGTCTACTGAAATCAGGTAGGGGGAGATGTTCGAGGAAGATGCCTCAGGACTGCCCCTTGTTTCTCGTCCAGTAGAGCCCCAAGCTGAGATTCAAGAAGTAACAACAGTTCCAGTTGACATTGCAACATTTTCTGCAGTTCCAGCACCAGTTCAGAAGCCTTCCGATATCATAATGGAAGCAGAATTTGCGTTCGAAGTATGCTTTGAAGAAGCTTCTACTCCCTTAGTTACTCTATTCCTAGAAGGAGTCATTACCTCCTTTCTAGATGACTTGTGGGAGTTAGGAAATTCTGAAGAAAATCCTGAAGGTAATTCATTTACTCATTTCCTTGACATGTTAACTGACATGCTAGTCTGTGAATACCTAGAAGGGATGTTTCAATTCCATTTAGAAAATCTGTGTTCCTGATACTACAGATCTAGTGGAAGAAGTTCAAGCTGCTCAAGAACTTGCTCAACAACTAGCTTCATAACCAGCTCCAGAACCAGTGCAAGAACCTGCTATTCAAGATCATGTATCTTCTCCTCTAGCTCAGGTAGTTGTGCATGATGAACTGGTCCTCATGACAGTTGTAGTTGAGAAAGAAAATGTTTCAGATATTCAAGAAGAAAAGTCTACAGTTTGGGATGACACCCCAGGACTAGATCTGGATACTCTTCTGGCACAGGATGCCTTAAAAGAAGAGAAAGAAAAAGCTGCATTAAAAGACAAAGAAAAAGCTGAGCAAGAGGCTTTTGATCCTTATGATCAACCTCCATCATCTCATTCTGAGGATGAGGATGACTCTGATGATTCAAAAGAGTCTAAGAAGAAGAAAGAAGCTAAAAGAAAAAGGAAAGCTGCTGCTCCTCCTCCTCCTAACCCTGATCATGATATTCCTTATTATATACTGAAAGGGATAGATCCAAAATCCAAATAATATCAGCATTGGATGGGATTATCAAAATCAACAAAAGCAGTGAAAGAAAAGTAAAAGATATGATAGTCCAGCTCCAAAGTGGACCCCTAGAGGTCCTCATCCTCCACCTCCTAGTGCAGTAGCATCTGGAAATATTTCTGCCAATCCATCAGCCCCTTCTGCTAGATTCACTCCATCTCAAGCTCATAAAAGAAGAAGCAATCCAGGATATCAAAGCAGATCCCAATCTGGATATCAAAGGCAAGATGCTGATACAAAAGAGCAAGTAAAGGAGGTAGTATATCAGAAGCCAACTTTTTCTCCTCCTCCTTCTCCCAAGAGAAGAGCATCACCTTCCAAAGAAACCAAAAGCATATCTTCCTCAAAGCCAGCTCAAGCAAAGAAAACTGATTCGAAAGGTAAAAGGATTATTTTCTCTAAAAAATCAAGTAAGAAATATGTTGAGTTTGCTCCTCCATCTTCTTTAGTTATTCAAGAAAATATAGAGCCAGCTGCAAGCATGCTAGAACTATCTACAAAATTCAGAACTGTAAAACCTTTAGATCCAACTTGTGAAAATGAATATGAAAGTCAAGAGCTTAATCCTGATTTCAGGATGGCTAGATTTCTTAAACTAGTTGGATCAGCTCAAATCAGAAAGGCCAAAGCTGAAGGAAAAGATATTACAGGCTTAACTACTATGTCTAAATTCAGAAAGAAGGAGCTAGACAAATTCCAGGTTAGACCTGAGGTTTTTGATCCTTCTAAATATATGGAAAAGCACCCAGAAGCAGTAGTACCAAGAACAGGAGAATCTAGAATTATTGGAGAACAATATTTAAAGATATCAAAGAAGGAAGCTTTAGATCCCTTCAGAAAAATTTCTTTTCTTCTTGGTTCCTCTGTATTTAAACCAGATTTTGATGCTTCTTAAGTTTCATTGATTGACAGTTGTTTATTTGTCTGTTTGATTGATGCTATTTGCTGCTTAGATATTTCTTTTCCTGAATTATATTTATTTCCAGTAGTTTGTTTTGTTTGTTTTATTATTGATAGACTTAACCCAAATAGGGAGAGATTATTGGTACCCTAGTTTGGATTTGGGTTTAGTCTTCTCATTTAGTCTCTTGACCCAAGATTTATCTATGGTCAAAGGTTAGTTGTTTAGTTAGATTGCTCTAGTTGTAGAGTTGTCACTTATCCAGGTGAAAATTTGGTTAAGTTGTTTTTGGTTCGACTATGGTCGAACGCCGCTCGACTATCGTCTATCAACTGTTCGACGATCGTCTATCAGTTGGTCGACTATCTTTAGTCAGCAGATCGTCTATCTATGAGTTAGTTCAACTCTTGTTAGCTCGACGATCTATGGTATCTGCCTCGTCGATCGTCGAACCCCGCTCGACTTCTTTTGACCAGACAGATTTCTTGATAGTTCAACTATCTTCTTGGATAGTTTAACTATCTGATAGCTCGACTATCTGTTTGATAGGTCGACTATATGTTTTTCTTGATAGTTCGACTATCTGCCTTGATAGCTCAACTATCTTATAACTTGATTATCTATTCTAATAGGTCGACTATCTGTTGTGGTTGTTCGACTATCTTCTTTGATAGTTCGACTATCTATGTCGTTCGACTATCTTTTCTGATAGGTCGACGATCTCTGTGCTTCACTCAACGATCTCCGAGGATCGTTTGACGATCTTTTGTCTGCCTTTAGTAATTTTGTACTCCTTCTGTTCTATGATTTAATTCCTATTTATTTAGCATATTTTATTAAAGATTATTTCATTGATTTTGTGCATACATCTCAAGGCAATCTTTGCCCCATCCTTTGTGCATAAGTCAAGCTTTTCTCTGACAAAGTTGTTTGTCTTATTAGTTGAAATATCTTTTCTGCTTTATCTGCCATGCTGTCCATTATAGCCGTTAGACTCAAAAGTCTTCTCTGGCCGTAAAGAGTTTGTTCTGATGTGACTTTCTTTAGTACTCCTTTTATCAGATTGGATTTGCAGCTTCTTAGAAAGCTTTATCCCTTTATAGGATATCTGTCTGCAGGATATGTTTTGCTTTATGCTATTTACAGCCCAGATTGCAGATCTCAGAAGAAGACAAAGTTCAAACAAAGATTAGAGCCATTACAAAGGCCCATATATAAAGTGCTTTCTAAAGATAGAGATATACATAGCAACATACAGAGAGATAACAAGTTGGCATAGAGATTGAAAATAAGAAAGATCTACAGCTCTCAGAAATTCACATTCAACTGAGAAGATTTACTCTCTTCAACATTCTTCTTCAACCCTGAGTCCATCCTGCTTACAGGAACATTTACTCAGTGCCTAGAAGAAGAAGAAGAAGAAAGGAAGCTGATTAAAGAAGAACAACCTATTACAAATCAAGAGTCTTCTTCAAGCTTCTCCTTCAGAATTTCAAGACAGTTCTCTGTCAAGAATTCAGAAGAGTTCCTACACCCTGAAGCAAGACTTCTTCCTGGATATTCTCTAAGCCAGGGGAGCCTTGATTCTTTAGAGCTTTCTAGCTCTATGCAATCCACTAGCTTCTATAATCTATTTTAACAATAGAGAAGAAACTTTAACTCTCTCAACCTCCTGTATAAAGGGTTATTACTCCCTTCAAAAGTTAACCTTGGTGGCAGGGCACCTGATCAAAAACCTGTGTTGGATTTTGAGCTCCTGATCAAAAGCTCAAAGGGTCTACTTGATCTACCTGAAGCAGATCAGTTGGTGGCAGGGCACCTGAACAAAAACCTATAGTGGATTCCTACCAGGGTGGTAGAAGAGTGGACGTACCTATTTAGAGGGAACCACTATAAACTTCTTGTGTCGTCTGTGTTGCTTCATTTAATTATTGCACTGTGGCTGTGAGTAGAAATAACTAGGATTGCTAGTTGCTGTGATAGGACCAAAGCTCAACTGTAATTACAGTTAGCTTTCTCTAGTGCACTTCACTTTGTGTTAGGCTCTAGGGTTTCAAATATCTATAAACTCATTCCGCAAATTAACTCTAAGGGAGTTGAGTAGTGTAACATCCCATTTCCGGCTAGACCCCTAGGAGTCGGTTGGTCGAGTCAGAACCCCAGGGAGCACAAAAAGTGAAAATAAAGCGATCAATTTTTCGGGTCACGGGTTGGTCACGCCCGTGACCGACCCGTCACGCCCGTGACCTGGGCGTGACTACTTCGACGATCGTCGATCTCCACGAGACGATCGCCGAACGTGCTGTCTGGGCATGTCACGCCCGTGACCAAGGTGTCACGCCCGTGACTATGGGCGTGACCCCATCGACGATCGTCGATCGCCGTGAGACGATCGTCGACCTTGCAGCCCGGGCATGTCACGCCCGTGACTTAGCTGTCACGCCCGTGACCTAGGGCGTGACCAGCCTTCGGCGACCGTCGAGCTCAGTTCGACGCTCGTCGACCTCAGAAATTGCCGTTCGGGCCTGTCACGCCCGTGACTTAGCTGTCACGCCCGTGACCTAGGGCGTGACCAGCCTTCGACGATCGTCGATCTCAATTCGACGATCGTCGACCTCGAAATATGCCATTCGGGCCTGTCACGCCCGTGACCCAAGGTGTCACGCCCGTGACCATCATCGACTATCGTCGATCTCAGTTCGACGATCGTCGAACCCAGGATTGACTATTCGGACCTGTCACGCCCGTGACCTACGTGTCACGCCCGTAACATTGGCCGAAACGACGGTTCAGGCCCGAAATTATTCCGACACGCGTGGTAATAAATGCTGGTGTGGGAAGTTACACCAGGAGTAACTACCGGCCGTTTTCCTTCTGAAATCATATAATAAATGAGGAAAAGGTGGTCCAATAGAAAACCGCCAGCTGGACACACCTGTTCAGTTCCGCCGTTTCTTATCCCTTCACCGTAACCGAAACGTTAAGGGGGAAAACTTCATGGACATAATGGCTTTTACCATTTCATCTTCCCACTTCCTGAGTTATAAAAGCCCACTTAGGGAAAGAGGAGAAGGTTACACGCTCAAGTAATCAGAACAGACCCTTGTTCTTGCTGTAGGAGAAGTCCAGCAAACGCCACCACCGCGCCATGGCACCCCGACGTTCTTCTCGCCTTCAAACCACGAACAAGGTCCTCCTCTACTCCTTCTCTTTCATGGGTAGATCTTAGGATTCTTAGAAAGGAGGTTCGCGCTCAACGGAGCCGGATCCATCTCTCGTTTTCATGGAAAAACCATGAAAAAGGTATTTTGAGTTCGCCGGAAACCGCCACCTCCGGCAGCCAAACCACCGCCGACCGCTAGCCATCGCCTCAACGGAGGTGATGGTGGTGGTGGCTGGCCAGGGAAGTGACCGGACGGCCGGCAACGGATCACGGAAACGTTACAGGAAAAATGGCTTCCTGGTTCTAGTTTCGGGTTCTGTAGAAGATGAACAGTAAATCGATTTATACTTATAAATTATGTAAATAATTTTATAAGGAGAAATATACTCGGTTTAGTATATTTTAAGGCTGCAAAATGAGGCACTTAGAGGCCGAATTAGGAAAAATGACCAGACACAAAAGTTGTAGCCCTCGGGGTCTACTTTAATTTAAAATTGATTTTATTCAATTTGGGTGAGTGGTTCGAACACAGCACTCATTTTGGTGGGATCAAGACCTAGGTTAACCAGAAATTAAAATGGTTGCCCACGGTTCATAACATGTCCAAATGACTTGAAATTTGGACTGGAGGTCTATAATATGTATATCGAGAGGCTGTCCAAAAATGAGAATTTTTGGAGAACTTTTGCCTAAAGTTTTTGTAAAAATTTAATAAACAATATAAAATTAATTAGGAGAAGAAATTAAGCCCAAACTCCCCCAAATTTTGGGTGGTGGTCCCTGGCATCAATATTAAGATCTGTACAAAATTTCAACTCGATTGGTCGAGTTTTGAATAGGGAATTATCAAGTCCTAGATAGGTCTTGGTGAGGGGTACTTTGGGGAAAAGTACAATTGGAGATGGAGTGGACAAATCTCCTCAAAAGAGGCTGAAGTTGTTGGCCACTGATTTGTTGAGTCTATGTCTACCCTCTTGGGTAACATGGTGTGGCTTAGGGTGGATTTTACCCTAAGAGATTGGCTCAACTCCAACGGGTGGGAGTTTGAGGTTTGTGAAGGACATAGGAGCAAAAGCTCTTGTATGCCCTTGAAATTTGGAGGAGAGGGGGAGGATATGATGAAAACCCTCTGGTTGAAATAGTGAAGGAATTGGAGGTAGTTAGGTACCTCGAAAGTTGAGATTTTGGAATAGGATAAACATGTAATTTAATTATTTTAAGCACTAAATCTAATCCAAAAATTATGAAACTCGGGAGGAGGGAGTTTTAGGATGTATTAGACTTATGGTAATTTTTCTGGAATCTTATGATTAATATATATTATACTTCATGTGTTAAAGAATTATTAGCCCAATTTGTTGTTTCAATTATTTGGTGGCTTTACATTAATTATAATCAGTTAAAATTCTGGATTTAGATCTTGACTAGTAGAACATTGATCCCTGAATTTTTATAGAATTTTATGTTGAGTAAATCTAGTACTTTATTCACAAATGATAGAAAGGGCTTTTATGTTTAAAAAAATTATTACGGATAGAACACTTGCTGGAAAATTATGAAACTTAGCCAGTGCAAATTTTAGGCCTTAATCTTCATGTCATAAATTATTTAGAATTTTTGGAAGAATATTTTCTGTACTTGATTCATAAACTATGGAAGTTAGAGATTATTTCCAAATAGTTTTTCAGGTCATTTTGATGATAGAAAATTATGATACTTAGGATTTAGCCTTCTGAGATAGCCTACTAATTATCATAAATTTGCTGGACATCTTGCATGAATAATTAGGATAGTTCATGTTCAAACCGGTGGCCCTTGAGATTTTCGAGGAATTTAATTAAATGACAAATAAATTAGGAAAATTTTCATGTTCTGGATTTAGGTTATTTATACCAAGATAAGTCTCCAGTAAATAGTTTAGGGCATTTGGATGAGTAATGGATCATGGCATAACCGGTTCGACATGTAGCCTAGGTAGGTCTGCATTTAGTAAATTGTGAAATGCAATAGGATATGATCTGAGGAAGATATAAAGAGTAGTGAGTAGTGGTGATAGTTAGAGTTAAGAGGTGCTCGGGTTTGGCGAAAGATCGCTTTTCCCGAAGAGTGGAAGGTTTAAAAATCACCCTAGGATAGTCTATCGTAATATGAGAAGGAAATCGGGCTAAGGGAAAACAACCAATAACAATAAGTGCCTTGCGAAAGGGAACTTCGGGCCGTAATGCACCGTCTTGGTTCCTAGTGCCCCTTGAGAGCCCTTCACGGGGTATACCGGGGGCAGTCCTGGGCTAACGTAAACTGTAATAATAAACTAGCAAGAGTAACTTAGTAACTAGGTTTGCACTTTTCACAAACACTATTGGCACAGGAAGATTGAGGTGAGCTTCGGCTCGGGTGATTTGGAGACGGACGGGATGGTCCGGGGAGCTTCGGCTCGGTTGTTCTGGAGACGGACGGGATGGTCCGGGGAGCTTCGGCTCAGTTGGTTGGAGACGGACGTTTGGTCCAGGGAGCTTCGGCTCGGTTCTGTGGTTTTGCGATTAAACTTGCATGTGCACAAAATAGGAAAAGTTAAGGTGGTGGGTCTTTCGATATCGGGGAGTTCGATTGCACCGACACCGATATCGTTGACTCGGCGGGGTGATTAGCACTCCGCTAACAGAAGTCCGGTGCGCCAGCCGGCAAGAGTACGCAGGCGTCCGCTTAGTGCACCAAGCGTTGAGGCGTACGATAGGTCAGACCAGTGGTGCTTTTACTAGTTTTGAGGTGGGCGAGGCCCAACCCACCGCTTCCGTTTGCCACTACGGAGGTATCCTGGGAGGTAACGGCTCCGAAAGGGGGAACTAAAGGTCTGTGTGCACAGAGTCGGGTGTGTGAGTTGCACTGCATGTTTCATCATACCCACTAGCATGTCATAGCATAATCGATTCATTAACCCTGACACCTAAAGTATAAGTGGTATGGGACGCTTATACATTAGGACCTGCAAAACGACCCCTTGGTCTATAAGCTTGTGTGGGCAAGTTTATAAATCAAAGGTTAATTTCAATATATAACATCCATTGCTGTTTGATAACCGTCACCCCAAGGTATAAGTGGTATGGGACACTTATACGATGGGAGCCTTGCAAAAGATCCCTTTGCTTATGTGTTCTCGCATAAGCGAAGGTTTAAATTCATATAATTGCTTTTCTTACTGCTAGACCTATTATAACAATCATATTAACTGCTTACCGAATACACCTTGCTAGATTAGTTTCCGCTGCCATCTGTTTCATGATTATCTCTACCATCATGTCCTTCCCTTTCTTCCTCTCCGCTCGGTACCTAGGAGCCATGGGGGAAGGGGTAGGGGATGATAGGGCTTAGTCTTTATGACTAACGGTTTTCGAACCGCATCATTTAGGGGATCGTGGAGCCCAGCATGGAGGAGCAGCCCCAGAGATCGGTGCGCCTGGAGATGGGGCAGTCTAGCTCCGGAGTTCATACAGCCGGGACCGTGAGTCTCGATCTTGAGTAGATTCTGTTTTCGCTTCCGCATGAGAGATTTTGTAGTGAGGACTTGATGTACCGGGCGTGAGCCCTTTTATTTCTAGTATTATAGTACTCTGATGTTTTCTGTGGACACTCCCTTCGTGGAGATTTCATTATATATATGTGTGATTTATTTATTGTGGACTGCATTGTTCTTACTTCAGTTTTTGTGCTACTCTTCTGTGATCGAATTTGGCCGGCAGAATCGGCGCCTTGTGGTGATGACCCTTCAGGACGTGAAGGTGTCACCGCAAAGCGGCGGTTCTGGGCCTAAGACCCCGGGTTGAAAAAGAAAAAAAAAGGGGGTCTTATAAGTGGTATCAGAGCAAACATCGATCAGAAGGAAGTAGCAGTCCACAAACCCTAGGTCACCCCCGCTCGAGTTTAGTTTGGGGACAAACTAAGCAGCGGAAGCAGTGGTGTGCCCATATGGGGATCACATATAATTTGTCCACCTTTATGTAGTATTTGAACGTTTTCTCAGCGTGTGTTTTTGTTACGCAGCCTCCAACACGGACTACGCCTCAAGGTGGAGTTCAACAGGCTCAGGATGTTGCACCACCCCCACCGGCCCCCACTCCTTTCCTTCAGTCAGACATGGGACAGACCCTGACTGCCATTCTGGAGGCCTTCAGGGCCCAGCAGATTCCGGCCCCGCAGCCAAATCCGGGGGCCAACTGGCTAAGCATCTTCCGAGGACTGGCTCCCCCGTCCTATTTGGGGACAGAGTCGGCTGTTCGGACGGAAGAGTGGCTAGATATCATGTATGAGATGCTGACCGGGATTCGGTGTCCATGGGAGGAGAAGGTGGCTCTGGTTGTCTCCTGCCTGGAGTCCCATGCAAAGAGGTGGTGGAAGACGCTGTTGGACACGACCTTTGCTGATAGGGAGGTTGCGGAGATTACTTGGGAGGAGTTCAGGGCCGCACTGCTGGAGCATTTCGTTCCGCAGTCGGCTAGGGATGACTTGGAGGAGCGGTTCTTACAGCTGAAGCAGGGTACTCGGACCGTGGTGGAGTACCATCGAGAGTTTGACCATCTGGCTCGATACGCAGATTCCTACCAGCTGGACGAGGCAGGGTATATCAGGAGGTTCTATAAGGGCCTGCGGGAGGACTTGAGGGAGGCTCTGCTGTTCGTATCTGACGGGCCCATCTCCCGGATCTTGGAGATGGCCAAAAGGATTGAGGCAGATTGGCACGCCACCCGGGGCCGGAAACGGCCAGCAGAGGATCAGGGACGAAGAGGAAGGAATGACCAGCGGCGGGGTGCTGTACCAGAGGGGAGGAGGACAGAGGACCAGCCTCGTCAGGACGTGAGGCCGGAGCCGAGGGAACAGGTGGTATTGGCCCCTCCACCCCTTCGGATGCAGGAGATGCCGAGACCCGGGGGAATGACGTATCCCCTAGAGTGCTACTTTTGTCATCAGATTGGGCACATTCGGAGGAACTGCCCCATGAGGGGGGCACCACCTCCAGCACATCAGGGCGGCCCACCAGCTCAGCATTACGGAGGCCGAGGACGCGGCCGCGGTCGAGGATACCAGGGGGAAGATCGTAGACAGGGAAGAGAGCAGGTATATGCCTTGGACCTTGCACAGCCGCGGAATCCGGAGCAGGTCATCGCAGGTACGCTGCAATATTTCTTTATTTTCATAGAATCTCCCTTTAAGTTGTTAAAAATCAGAACCGCACTAGATAGATTAACAAGGAAAGAAAATTCTTTATAGAACCCTAAGATGTTTAATCACCCCAGGTATAGTGTTCATCAGCGGCAAGCCTGCCCGCACGCTGTTCGATACTGGAGCCACTCACTCCTTTGTATCGGAGTCGTTCGTAGAAGGACTGGAAGGTGTGGAGCGGTTCACAGGCTCGAGGATGAGGGTGCGACTACCGGATGGATCTGAGCTCCTTACCACGGATCACTGCAATATGGAGGCGGAGATTGGTGGAAAAGCGTTCGAGGCTCCAGCGACGATTTTGAAGCTGACGGACTACGACCTGATCCTGGGCATGGTATGGCTGCACTGGAACCATGCCCAGATTGACTGCCAGGCAAAGAGGATCACCGTGAGACACGGGGACTCTTTCATTACCATCGAAGGTATAAGACCTGTCTCTCGTATACTCTTATCTTCGGTACAGGCCGTTAAGGCCCATCTGCAGGGAGAGGAGGTCTATCAGATTCTATTTGAGATGGAGGAGGTTAAGGAGTCGGTGACAGACATCCCGGTGGTGCGAGATTTCGCTGACATCTTTCCAGAGAAACTGCCAGGACTACCTCCACACCGAGAGCAGGATTTTCAGATACAGCTTGTGCCGGGAGCCAAGCCGGCGTCTAGGGCCCCTTATCGGATGGCCCCAAAGGAGTTGGCAGAGTTTCGGACTCAGTTGCAGGAATTAGTTGAGGCAGGTTTTATTAGACCGAGTTCCTCGCCATGGGGAGCACCGGTCCTGTTCGTGAAGAAGAAGGATGGGACACTACGCCTGTGCATCGATTATCGAGCACTGAACAGGCTGACCGTCCGGAATACCTATCCGCTCCCACGGATAGACAAATTATTCGACCAGCTGGAGGGGGCCCATTATTTCTCGAAGCTGGACTTGAGATCAGGATACTACCAGCTGCGGATTCAGGAGGAGGATATCCCGAAGACGGCCTTTAGTAGCAGATATGGCCTGTATGAGTTCACCGTGATGCCCTTTGGGCTCACGAATGCTCCGTCGGCGTTCATGAGTCTCATGAACCGGGTTTTCGAGGCCTACTTGGATGTGTTCGTCATAGTATTCATAGACGACATCCTGATCTACTCTAGGACGGAGGAGGAGCACACTCGGCATCTGGCACTGACCTTGGAGAGGTTGCGGGAGCATCGCCTTTATGCAAAATTCAGCAAGTGTCAGTTCTGGTTGAAGGAGGTGGCCTTCCTAGGCCACATCATCAGCGGAGCCGGGTTATCAGTAGATCCAGCAAAGATTCGGGCAGTTCGCGATTGGCCGCAGCTGAGGACAGCCACCGATGTACGCAGTTTCTTGGGACTTGCCGGTTACTACCGGAAGTTCGTGGAGGGGTTCTCTCGGATTTCCCTCCCCCTCACATCTTTGACAAAGAAGGAGGCACCTTTTGTTTGGACCCCGCAGTGCCAGGCGGCTTTCCAGGAGCTGAAGGATCGACTCATCTCAGCCCCTATCCTGGCCCTTCCATCCGGAAGGGAGGGATTCCAGGTGTATACCGACGCATCATACCAGGGGATGGGAGCGGTGCTGATGCAGAACGGACATGTCATAGCATATGCCTCTCGCCAGCTGAAGATCCATGAGAGGAACTACCCGGTGCACGACCTCGAGATGGGAGCGGTCGTTTTTGCTCTGAAGGTCTGGCGCCATTATCTTTATGGAGTCCACTGCGATATCTTCTCCGATCACAAGAACCTGAAATACGTGGACACGCAGAAGGAGCTGAATATCAGGCAGAGGCGTTGGGTGGAGTTCTTAGCAGATTATCAGTATGAGATGCACTACCATCCAGGGAAGGCAAACGTGGTGGCCGACGCGTTGAGCCGGAGAGCTGCCACTTCCGAAGCTGGGCCCCAGGTTATGTCCATGGAGCTAGTCCAGTCATTCAGAGATATGCAGATATCCCTAGTGTCCGAGGATGACCCAGATCTGTATAGGGAGTATCTGGCATCGATAGTGGCCATTGACGATATACGGGATCTTATTCGGGACGGACAGAGGACAGATGCGTGGGCGGAGCCGATGTTCCGAGCTTTGGAGGAAGGTTCGACAGGAGATTATTCCCTGATAGATGGTTTGCTCCACTTCAGAGGCAGAGTATATATACCCGCAGGAGGCCAGATCCGAGAGGATATTATGATGGAGGCGCATTGCAGCCGGTACTCGGTGCACCCGGGGATCACAAAGATGACCGCTGATTTGAAGAGGACGATGTTTTGGCCGGGCATGAAGAAGGACATTACGTACTTCGTGACCCATTGCGAGGCGTGTCAGTTGGTGAAGGCAGAGTGCAGGAACCCCGCAGGATTGTTACAGCCACTCCCGGTGCCGGAGTGGAAGTTCGACGATATAGCGATGGATTTCATACATGGTCTTCCCCGGTCTCGGACAGGGAACGACTCGATTTGGGTGATTGTCGATCGGTTGACGAAGGTGGCCCGCTTTGTACCGATCAGGAAGGATAACTCGGTGGGAGTGCTGGTACGGAAGTTTGTGGAGCAGTATGTCCGATATCATGGCGTGCCCCGGACGATAGTATCAGACCGCGATGGACGGTTTACATCCAGGGAGTGGCAGTCAGTGCAGGCATATTTGGGCACCCGGTTGACTTTTAGCACGGCCTTCCACCCTCAGACGGACGGGCAGACAGAGCGCACCAACAGGACGTTGGAGGATCTACTACGACTGTGTATACTGGACCGAGGGGAGCCGTGGGAGAAGATGTTACCGTTGGTCGAGTTCTCCTACAATAATAGCTACCAGTCCAGCATCAGGATGGCGCCTTATGAAGCCTTGTATGGACGAAAATGTAGGACCCCGCTTTCTTGGGTTCAAGACGAGGATCCGAAGCTGTTGGGATTGGATTTTGTGGAAGACACCGAGGCTCAGGTGAGACTGATCAGAGATAGGATGTTGGAGGCGCAGAGCAGACAGGCTAAATACTATGACGCCCGGCATCGTCAGGTGGAGTTTCGGGTAGGGGATCGAGTGTTCTTGAAGATCCGGCCCATGCACGGAGTCTCACGGGTGCGCGGTCGGAGGAAGAAACTCAGCCCTAGGTATATGGGCCCTTACCGGATCCTGGAGCGGATCGGACCCCTAGCCTACAGGCTAGAGTTGCCACCGGAGCTGGCAGCTCTACACGACATCTTCCACATCTCTTCGCTGAGAAGGGCTCTACTACGCCCGGAGCAGCGGATTTTGACCACCGAAGGGCCGGTAGCTTCAGACCGATCTGTTCACTTGGAGCCGGTTCGGATCGACGACAAAGGAGTGCGGATCTTGCGGCGCAAGAAGATCCCCTTAGTCAAGGTTCTGTGGAGAAATCACGGTCAGGAGGAGCACACCTGGGAACCGCAGGATCTGATGAGGCAAAGATACCCGGAGTTGTTCAGTCAGGTACATCTCACCACCTCTCGGTATACTATAGATTGCCTTCTTGTTTTGGAATGTTAAGACTAGATACGGAATATCCAGGACCTAGGCATGCGCACTTAATCAGAAAGGTAGGGGCTAATCTTTTGTTTATTGGGGAGATTGTCTTCGTTATCAGACGAACAGTCGCCTGAACCCAATAGAAAGATCGTATGGGATGTTACAAGTTTAATTTATTCCGATAGAAATCCCCATAGGCTCAACCTCAATTTCGGGGACGAAATTTTTGTTTTGTTTATTGGGATTTGTAACATCCCATTTCCGGCTAGACCCCTAGGAGTCGGTTGGTCGAGTCAGAACCCCAGGGAGCACAAAAAGTGAAAATAAAGCGATCAATTTTTCGGGTCACGGGTTGGTCACGCCCGTGACCGACCCGTCACGCCCGTGACCTGGGCGTGACTACTTCGACGATCGTCGATCTCCACGAGACGATCGCCGAACGTGCTGTCTGGGCATGTCACGCCCGTGACCAAGGTGTCACGCCCGTGACTATGGGCGTGACCCCATCGACGATCGTCGATCGCCGTGAGACAATCGTCGACCTTGCAGCCCGGGCATGTCACGCCCGTGACTTAGCTGTCACGCCCGTGACCTAGGGCGTGACCAGCCTTCGGCGACCGTCGAGCTCAGTTCGACGCTCGTCGACCTCAGAAATTGCCGTTCGGGCCTGTCACGCCCGTGACTTAGCTGTCACGCCCGTGACCTAGGGCGTGACCAGCCTTCGACGATCGTCGATCTCAATTCGACGATCGTCGACCTCGAAATATGCCATTCGGGCCTGTCACGCCCGTGACCCAAGGTGTCACGCCCGTGACCATCATCGACTATCGTCGATCTCAGTTCGACGATCGTCGAACCCAGGATTGACTATTCGGACCTGTCACGCCCGTGACCTACGTGTCACGCCCGTGACATTGGCCGAAACGACGGTTCAGGCCCGAAATTATTCCGACACGCGTGGTAATAAATGCTGGTGTGGGAAGTTACACCAGGAGTAACTACCGGCCGTTTTCCTTCTGAAATCATATAATAAATGAGGAAAAGGTGGTCCAATAGAAAACCGCCAGCTGGACACACCTGTTCAGTTCCGCCGTTTCTTATCCCTTCACCGTAACCGAAACGTTAAGGGGGAAAACTTCATGGACATAATGGCTTTTACCATTTCATCTTCCCACTTCCTGAGTTATAAAAGCCCACTTAGGGAAAGAGGAGAAGGTTACACGCTCAAGTAATCAGAACAGACCCTTGTTCTTACTGTAGGAGAAGTCCAGCAAACGCCACCACCGCGCCATGGCACCCCGACGTTCTTCTCGCCTTCAAACCGCGAACAAGGTCCTCCTCTACTCCTTCTCTTTCATGGGTAGATCTTAGGATTCTTATAAAGGAGGTTCGCGCTCAACGGAGCCGGATCCATCTCTCGTTTTCATGGAAAAACCATGAAAAAGGTATTTTGAGTTCGCCGGAAACCGCCACCTCCGGCGGCCAAACCACCGCCGACCGCTAGCCATCGCCTCAACGGAGGTGATGGTGGTGGTGGCTGGCCAGGGAAGTGACCGGACGGCCGGCAACGGATCACGGAAACGTTACAGGAAAAATGGCTTCCTGGTTCTAGTTTCGGGTTCTGTAGAAGATGAACAGTAAATCGATTTATACTTATAAATTATGTAAATAATTTTATAAGGAGAAATATACTCGGTTTAGTATATTTTAAGGCTGCAAAATGAGGCACTTAGAGGCCGAATTAGGAAAAATGACCAGACACAAAAGTTGTAGCCCTCGGGGTCTACTTTAATTTAAAATTGATTTTATTCAATTTGGGTGAGTGGTTCGAACACAGCACTCATTTTGGTGGGATCAAGACCTAGGTTAACCAGAAATTAAAATGGTTGCCCACGGTTCATAACATGTCCAAATGACTTGAAATTTGGACTGGAGGTCTATAATATGTATATCGAGAGGCTGTCCAAAAATGAGAATTTTTGGAGAACTTTTGCCTAAAGTTTTTGTAAAAATTTAATAAACAATATAAAATTAATTAGGAGAAGAAATTAAGCCCAAACTCCCCCAAATTTTGGGTGGTGGTCCCTGGCATCAATATTAAGATCTGTACAAAATTTCAACTCGATTGGTCGAGTTTTGAATAGGGAATTATCAAGTCCTAGATAGGTCTTGGTGAGGGGTACTTTGGGGAAAAGTACAATTGGAGATGGAGTGGACAAATCTCCTCAAAAGAGGCTGAAGTTGTTGGCCACTGATTTGTTGAGTCTATGTCTACCCTCTTGGGTAACATGGTGTGGCTTAGGGTGGATTTTACCCTAAGAGATTGGCTCAACTCCAACGGGTGGGAGTTTGAGGTTTGTGAAGGACATAGGAGCAAAAGCTCTTGTATGCCCTTGAAATTTGGAGGAGAGGGGGAGGATATGATGAAAACCCTCTGGTTGAAATAGTGAAGGAATTGGAGGTAGTTAGGTACCTCGAAAGTTGAGATTTTGGAATAGGATAAACATGTAATTTAATTATTTTAAGCACTAAATCTAATCCAAAAATTATGAAACTCGGGAGGAGGGAGTTTTAGGATGTATTAGACTTATGGTAATTTTTCTGGAATCTTATGATTAATATATATTATACTTCATGTGTTAAAGAATTATTAGCCCAATTTGTTGTTTCAATTATTTGGTGGCTTTACATTAATTATAATCAGTTAAAATTCTGGATTTAGATCTTGACTAGTAGAACATTGATCCCTGAATTTTTATAGAATTTTATGTTGAGTAAATCTAGTACTTTATTCACAAATGATAGAAAGGGCTTTTATGTTTAAAAAAATTATTACGGATAGAACACTTGCTGGAAAATTATGAAACTTAGCCAGTGCAAATTTTAGGCCTTAATCTTCATGTCATAAATTATTTAGAATTTTTGGAAGAATATTTTCTGTACTTGATTCATAAACTATGGAAGTTAGAGATTATTTCCAAATAGTTTTTCAGGTCATTTTGATGATAGAAAATTATGATACTTAGGATTTAGCCTTTTGAGATAGCCTACTAATTATCATAAATTTGCTGGACATCTTGCATAAATAATTAGGATAGTTCATGTTCAAACCGGTGGCCCTTGAGATTTTCGAGGAATTTAATTAAATGACAAATAAATTAGGAAAATTTTCATGTTCTGGATTTAGGTTATTTATACCAAGATAAGTCTCCAGTAAATAGTTTAGGGCATTTGGATGAGTAATGGATCATGGCATAACCGGTTCGACATGTAGCCTAGGTAGGTCTGCATTTAGTAAATTGTGAAATGCAATAGGATATGATCTGAGGAAGATATAAAGAGTAGTGAGTAGTGGTGATAGTTAGAGTTAAGAGGTGCTCGGGTTTGGCGAAAGATCGCTTTTCCCGAAGAGTGGAAGGTTTAAAAATCACCCTAGGATAGTCTATCGTAATATGAGAAGGAAATCGGGCTAAGGGAAAACAACCAATAACAATAAGTGCCTTGCGAAAGGGAACTTTGGGCCGTAATGCACCGTCTTGGTTCCTAGTGCCCCTTGAGAGCCCTTCACGGGGTATACCGGGGGCAGTCCTGGGCTAACGTAAACTGTAATAATAAACTAGCAAGAGTAACTTAGTAACTAGGTTTGCACTTTTCACAAACACTATTGGCACAGGAAGATTGAGGTGAGCTTCGGCTCGGGTGATTTGGAGACGGACGGGATGGTCCGGGGAGCTTCGGCTTGGTTGTTCTGGAGACGGACGGGATGGTCCGGGGAGCTTTGGCTCAGTTGGTTGGAGACGGACGTTTGGTCCGGGGAGCTTCGGCTCGGTTCTGTGGTTTTGCGATTAAACTTGCATGTGCACAAAATAGGAAAAGTTAAGGTGGTGGGTCTTTCGATATCGGGGAGTTTGATTGCACCGACACCGATATCGTTGACTCGGCGGGGTGATTAGCACTCCGCCAACAGAAGTCCGGTGCGCCAGCCGGCAAGAGTACGCAGGCGTCCGCTTAGTGCACCAAGCGTTGAGGCGTACGATAGGTCAGACCAGTGGTGCTTTTACTGGTTTTGAGGTGGGCGAGGCCCAACCCACCGCTTCCGTTTGCCACTACGGAGGTATCCTGGGAGGTAACGGCTCCGAAAGGGGGAACTAAAGGTCTGTGTGCACAGAGTCGGGTGTGTGAGTTGCACTGCATGTTTCATCATACCCACTAGCATGTCATAGCATAATCGATTCATTAACCCTGACACCTAAAGTATAAGTGGTATGGGACGCTTATACATTAGGACCTGCAAAACGACCCCTTGGTCTATAAGCTTGTGTGGGCAAGTTTATAAATCAAAGGTTAATTTCAATATATAACATCCATTACTGTTTGATAACCGTCACCCCAAGGTATAAGTGGTATGGGACACTTATACGATGGGAGCCTTGCAAAAGATCCCTTTGCTTATGTGTTCTCGCATAAGCGAAGGTTTAAATTCATATAATTGCTTTTCTTACTGCTAGACCTATTATAACAATCATATTAACTGCTCACCGAATACACCTTGCTAGATTAGTTTCCGCTGCCATCTGTTTCATGATTATCTCTACCATCATGTCCTTCCCTTTCTTCCTCTCCGCTCGGTACCTAGGAGCCATGGGGGAAGGGGTAGGGGATGATAGGGCTTAGTCTTTATGACTAACGGTTTTCGAACCGCATCATTTAGGGGATCGTGGAGCCCAGCATGGAGGAGCAGCCCCAGAGATCGGTGCGCCTGGAGATGGGGCAGTCTAGCTCCGGAGTTCATACAGCCGGGACCGTGAGTCTCGATCTTGAGTAGATTCTGTTTTCGCTTCCGCATGAGAGATTTTGTAGTGAGGACTTGATGTACCGGGCGTGAGCCCTTTTATTTCTAGTATTATAGTACTCTGATGTTTTCTGTGGACACTCCCTTCGTGGAGATTTCATTATATATATGTGTGATTTATTTATTGTGCACTGCATTGTTCTTACTTCAGTTTTTGTGCTACTCTTCTGTGATCGAATTTGGCCGGCAGAATCGGCGCCTTGTGGTGATGACCCTTCAGGACGTGAAGGTGTCACCGCAAAGCGGCGGTTCTGGGCCTAAGACCCCGGGTTGAAAAAGAAAAAAAAAGGGGGTCTTACAAGTAGGGTGTCATAATTTTTGAATACTCTATTCACCCCCCTCTAGAGTTGTATTTATCCTCACTTTCAGACTTCTCCAAGATCACCAAGCCCCTTAACCATCTCTTAGAAAAAGACGCCCCATTTATTTTTGATGACTTTTTCCTAGCTGCTTTTCATTTAATAAAACAAAAATTAATTAATGCCCCGATTAAGATAGCTCCGGTGTGGGACCTTCCATTTGAAATTATGTGCGATGTGAGTAGTTTTGCGGTGGGAGCCATATTAGGTCAACGCATATCTAAAAACTTCCACCCTATCTATTATGCTAGTAAAACGCTTACATCTGCACAGGAAATTACACCACGACCGAGAAGGATCTCCTAGCTATAGTATTCTCTTTTGATAAATTTCGCCCTTATATTACGCTTTCAAAGATTATTGTTTTTACAGACCACTCAGCCCTCAAATATCTTCTTTCTTAATCGGATGCCAAGCCACTCTTGATTTGTTGGGTCTTACTCCTCCAGGAGTTTGACTTAGAGATCTGTGATAAGCGAGGATCCGAGAATTTGGCCGCCAACCATCTCTCCCGATTAGACAATCCCTTTATTGAAAAATTAGATGAAAATTCTTTTAACGATTATTTTCCCGATGAGAAGCTATTTTAAATTAACACATCTACTTCTCCTTGGTTAGCACACATCGCCAACACTTAGTGGCTCGTGTGCTCCTAAAAGAGTTCTCCTCTCAGCAAAATAAGAAATTCTTTTCTGAGTTGAAGAACTACTTTTGGGAAGACCCGCATCTTTTCAGAGTCTGTACGGACTAGGTGATAAGGAGATGTGTTTCTTATGAAGAAGGTTTAGATATTTTAAAGCATTTGCATGAAGGACCGACAGGTGGGCACTATCAAGCTGCTCGCACCGCTCACAAAGTGCTAAGCGCGGGTTTGTACTTGCCTAGCCTGTTTAAAGATGCACAGGCCTTTGTGAGTAGGTGTGATAGTTATCAACGGTCGGGCAATATTTCCAATAAAAATAAAATGCCAAAAAATTATTTCCTTGAGTGCGAAGTTTTCGACCTCTGAGGAATTGATTTTGTTGGCCCTCTTCCATCTAGCTTCAGGAATAAAAATATTTTAGTTGTCGAAGATTATGTTTCGCGATGGGCAGAAGCCCAAGCTCTTCCTACGAATGACGCCCGAGTCAGAGTTACGTTTTAAAAAAAAATTATTTTCTCGATTCGGTACGTCGTGCGCCATCGTTAGTGATAGGGGTTCCCATTTCTGTAATGCGCAGTTTTCTAAAATCCTTACTAAATACGGCATTACGCATAAACTTTCAACTGCCTACCACCCCCAAACTAACGGACAAGTCGAAGTAATGAACAGAGAAATTAAAAAAAATTAGAAAAGACTATTTCAACCTCTAGAAAAGACTGATCAGCCAAATTATACGATGCTCTATGGGCCTACCAAACAGCATACAAAACTTCCCTCGGATGTACGTCATATCGATTGGTTTATGGAAAATCATGTTATTTACCCATAGAACTCGTACACCGCGCTTTTTGGACCTTAAGGTTTTTAAATTTCGATCCCCACTCTATCGGTGACCTTAGAAAATTTCAACTTAACGAACTCGACGAGTGGCGCTCTTACGCATATGAGAACAACAAATTTTATAAAGAGCGGATGAAACGTTTTCACGATAAACACCTTAGGCACCCTAAAACCTTTAAGTCGGGCGACCAAGTTCTTTTGTATAACTCTCATTTACATTTATTTCGGGCAAATTAAAGTCGCGATGGTCTAGGCCCTTTTCTATTCTGTTATGGTGTTGTTTTAATTTCCCACCCTGATAAGGGTAATTTCAAAGTGAATGGTCAGTGTCTTAAACTTTATTTCTCTAGTGATGATGATGTCAGTCCAAACTTTGTTAAATTTCTACTGCATGAACTCTAACTTCAAACTTTTACTTTTTTAAAAAACTTTAATTATTATTTTGGAAAAAATATTTTTGGATATTATTATTTTTGTTGCGTCGAGCTCAAACGACGTTTTAAACAAAGGGCGCTCTTGGGAGGCAACCTGAGTTATCTTTATCTGCTTTCTTTATTTTACACTTTTTGCCCTGGACAGCTTCGACAAGCTAAAGCTTCTGCGATCGTCTGCTCCAACATTGCTGAATCCATCACAAAGTCCAAAGAAGACATTTCATGAAGATCCAAAGTGCAAGCAAGGGGGAGCATCATCACTCAACATTCGCAGCAAATAAATCGGGGGAAGTACCTGTTTTTCAATTATGTACTTTCATTTTCTCTCCTTCTCTAACCCCCTTCTCCATTGAGGACAATGTCCATTTTAAGCTTGGGGGAGGGCTTCCTCCTTTTTGCTATTTGTGAATATATTGCTTTTTGTGAATATTTTTCAAAAATCAAAAAAAAAATGAATTTCTTAAAAAATCCAAAAAAAAGGACTAAATATTTCCAAAATCCAAAAAAAAGAGAATATTTCAAAATTAAAAAAATACATGCTTCTTGTTTTTACTTTAATAGTTTAGACATTTTGGTATTTCAATAGTACCCCTCGTTTTTGTTTTGTTTTTCTCAAAATCTGATTTAAACAACTTAATTATTTATAATATTTCTAATTGTCCTTTTTAATTATGTTTCACAAGTAAAATGTTGGTCATGTTGTATTTCTAATTCACGGTAGCATGTTAACGTAAAACGTTTTTTCTAAAACTCGCATTTTCATTTTGGTTTTCGTTCTTTATCCTCTTTACTTTCTCAAAAATTCATCATCCACTATTTTCCTTCTCGTTTTTGGATAATTTTTGTAAGGTCAACTTTTAAATAGTGTAGTAGATGTGAACGATCCAAATCACCTATTATTTCTATTTTTAAGATAATTTCATCAATCTTCTTTTATTATTTAGGACTTGCTTTTTGAAATTTTTCAAATCTATGTTTTAAATAAATTTAAAAGCATGAAAATGATTTAGGCCATTTTTATTTTCACTTGAGCTTTCCTTCCAACCTAAAAACTTTTACCACTAGTTAGCCGCTTTTGAGCCTTTTTTCCGATTTCATTTGATAGCTCCTCTTTTCATATCATTTTCACCAAAGCCAAAATTTCCAACCTATCTAATCACACTAGTCTTTTTGAGTTTCATAAAATAAAATTTTGATGATTATGAAGGTTATTTTGTGATATTTTTGGAGAAGTATTTGAAAAATGTATGCTCAAAAGATAAGTTTGTTTTTGTTTGGCCAATTCAAAATGAAAATAAAAAAAATTGTGGCCTTTATTTTGAAAAAGAAAAAAAATGGAAAAGAAGAAAAAGAAAGAAAAATATTTTGTTTAAAATGAAAATGTTTGAAACTCTTTGTTTTGGTTTAGTGTGATTTTAACCCTCCCTATTTATCTTTGAATTCCACTCCTAATCATAATCCTAAATCAAACGTTTCGATCCTATTAAGTCCTTTTGATTCATGCTTGTGAATTTTATTTAATAACTAAGAAAAGAAGAAAATTAACTCAGTATTAGTTTTATATTTAAACTTAGATTTTTGTTATTTAATTAATATTATTATAATGCGTTGCTTGGATCTAGAAATACCTCAATGTGTTTTTTCATTTTTGTTGCTTTGCTTAAATCTATTTAAAGAATTTCGTCAAAATTTTAGATGATTTATTTTCGTTAAGTAAAATTTATAAAAGTTTAACCATACCTAAATAATTGTTTTAGATTTACGTTTCACCGTTCCCCTACTTAGAATTTTGCATAGTACTTGAGTTAGCATAATTAGAATCTTTTGATTAGTTACCTTATTATGATTATCTAGTTTTTATATCTTTTCTTGGGGATAAGCAAAACTTAAGCTTGGGGGAATTTGATAGTATGTTTTTTACTCTAAGCTATTTGGGTATATTTCCTTGTTTTTATCACGTTTATCTTGTTTTATAAGCTTACTTTTATCTTTCTTATGCAAATATTATTGTCACTAACATTTTCCTTTCTTTTTGCAGGTTTCCTGAAAATTGGCCAAAAATGACCTGACATGCCCCCCCCCCCCCGTCACGCCCTCCCTGGGCGTGTCACAGGGCGTGTAACCCGATCCCGAGGAAGCTTGCTGACAGAGACAAAACAATAGGAAAAATGGTTGTCACGCCCCACTAACACGCCCTCCACAGGCATGTCCCGGGGCGTGACACAGGCGTGTCACCCTCTGCCCGAAGTCTGACACCGCATTAAATGCATTTTTGCCTCAGCACGCCAACCATAGCTATCACGCCCCCCGTCACGGGCATGACCTGAGCGTGACCGCCTCCTTTTCCAAGACTAACATATTTTTGACCAATGATTGAGACTTGACGTATGTGTCAAGCCCGCCCGCCCCCCCTACACAGGCGTGACCCAGGGCGTGTCAGCCATCGTACAGAAGTAATCATCCTTCCCACCAGAATCTAGAGCCCAAGGTCAACCCCGTACCTGTCACACCCCCTAACACGCCCTCCCCGGGCGTGGCCCAGGGTGTGACCAACAAGAGAAATTTTCATATAAATTCAGATGCCCCCCTTCCATTTCAGACAAGCTTGGGTTGAGAGGGGAGGTGCTGCCCTTTTGTTTACTAGTGGGTTTTTTATGCTTTTTCTCCTTCTCTCTCTCTCTTTCTCATTTTGGTTTTTCTTAACCCTAGTTTAGTTTTAGTATTTGTAATAGCTTTTGTTGTAATCTTTGTTCGTGCTCTAGTTGCTTAATGTAGGGCTAGAATAGGATTTTCATTTCATGCAATTGTAATTTCCATTTCAAGTTGTTGTAGCTCTCCTTAATATTAATATAAAAGTGAACTTTTGTCTACCCTTGTATTCTTTATGCTTTACTACTCATCCCCCCTCCTCCACTACACCATGAGTAACTAATCCTCCTTGTACTCGATCTTGATGATCCGAGGTTCGAGTGATTAAGTTATGATGCGTTAATTTACCATTTATTTTTAGATTTTAGACCTACGATTTACTCTTGATTTTTCATGGGTTGGAGGTATATCATCGATATATATATTCTCCACCTTTGCTTTCATTCTTGGCTAGTCGAGAGGCCTATAGTTTGAAGTGAGCATTCAAGAGTAAAGAGAGTTATACGCACCCCTCGAGAGAGGCAGACGTCCAAATCTCCTGGATTGGAGTAAAATCCAATAGTGGGGTTCACCGCGTAAAGTGAGCTCTAGACCTCCGATGTAGATGAGAGTCGATCGGACCTTCCTAAACTCAGTTGGGCACGACATCGAGAAAAGCGTGTTCAAGCTTTAGGAACCTCCACGGTCAAGGACCTTTACCCTATTATGCTTAGGTTTATTTATCATGTTTTTAATCGACTTTAGCCAAGGAGATTCTCGATCGAGTGCATTTCCATTTCATCGTTCCAATCCTTCGTAATCGTTTCTTTTATGCTTTCTAGTTAAGTGCAATTAGTTCTCTTTTATGCAATATGTCCTTTCTTTAAGTGCGTTTAATTTTCTCTTTATCCCTAAAGATTTCCGTCGATAAAATAATAGTCTTCGTGTGAGTAAGTGTACTCAACAGTTCCCGGATTTAAATACGACACTTGTGTCCCCTAACTATAGTTTGATAGGTATACTTTCCTCATTGGATTACTAGTTCGGCTCTCTTTTCTTAAGCGGAAAGCGATCGCATCAGGAACCAAGTGGGTCTACAGGAACAAGATGGACGAGGATGGGACGATCATAAAGAACAAGGCCAGACTCGTCGCCAAAAGATACAGGCAAGAAGAAGGATTTGACTTCGACCAGACATATGCTCCAGTGGCTAGGCTGGAAGCAATCAGGTTGTTCCTAGTGTATGCTGCATTTAAGGGCTTCACCGTCTATCAAATGGACGTGAAGTTCGCCTTCCTTAATGGTGACATAAAGGAAGAGGTGTATGTGGAACAACCTCTAGGTTTCGTTGATTCTAACTTTCCTAATTATGTTTATCTTTTATCTAAAGCTCTATATGGTTTGAAACAAGTTCCTCGAGCTTGGTATGAGACTTTGTCTAGCTTTCTTCTTGAGAACAAGTTCACAAGGGAAAAGATAGATAAGACATTATTTCTTAGGGAAATAAAAGGCAATATTTTGCTAGTGCAAATCTATGTCGACGACATTATTTTTGGCTCTACAGATGATAACCTTTGCAAGAAGTTTTCTAAACTTATGTAAGGGAAGTTTGAAATGAGTAGTATGGGTGAGCTGAAGTATTTCTTAGGACTTCAGGTGAAACAATCTGAGGATAGAATTTTCATCTCGCGGACTAAGTTCACCAAGGAGTTTATTAGGAAATTCAGAATGGAGAATGCAACCTCTATGAGGACTCCAATGGGTTTAGCTACATCTCTGGACAAGGATGAGAAAGGGAAATCTTTTGATGAAACCAAGTACATAAGCATTGTTGGATCCTTGCTCTACCTTACTGCTAGTAAACCAGACATAATGTTCTCTACATGTGTATGTGTTAGATTCCAAGTGAACTGTAAGGAATCCCACTATACTGCTGCAAAGCGGATTTTCAGATACCTTAAAGGTACACCGAATCTTGGCTTATGGTACCCAAGAAGTAATGATAGCAAACAAATTGGTTTTTCAAATGCAGATTTTGCAGGTAGCAAAGATGATAGGAAGAGCACTTCCGGGACTTGCCAATTCCTTAGAAAAAGGCTAATTTCCTGGAGTAGCAAAAAGCAAAATTGTGTCGCAATCTCAACAGCCGAGTCAGAATACATTTCTGCCGGCAATTGTTGTGCACAATTGCTTTGACTAAAGAATCAGCTAGAAGACTACAACATGCAAGTCAAAGACATCCCATTGTTTTGTGACTCCTCCAGTGCAATAGCAATAGCCAACAACCCAGTCTCTCACAGCCGGACAAAGCACATAGAGCTAAGATACCATTTCATCCGGGAGCATGTGGAGCATGGGGACATAGATTTGCAGCATGTTCAAATAGATAGGCAAGTTATAGATATATTCACAAAGCCGCTGGATGTGACCAAGTTCAGTTTCTTCAAAACTGAGCTTGGTATGCTCAATAAATAAGGATAGACAAGGTGGACTCATTTCAGAGCTCAGAAATCAAGGATAAGTCAAAAAGGTTAGAAATTTCTCTTAGTGGACTTCCTTTCTCGAGACAAAGAATGACTACTCGAGAACTCGAATATGACTACTCGAGTACTTCTCTGAATTCTCGAGAACTAATTAAGTCACTCAAGTGCCATCACTCGAGTACTAAACTTCTTCTCGAGAAGTAGAATTAGATCACTCGAGTACTTCCATACCGCCTCTCGAGTACCTCTATTCCACCTCCTTAGTACTGAAGCTCCACTCGAGAAATGACTCAACAGATTCTGAATCTTTTCAAATTTTTCAATTTTGTAACCCGCGTCCTTTCTGCCGCTATCTAAGGTATGTTTAAGCTTAATTAGACTCCTAATCATCATTACTAGGGTTATATAAATAGAATAAAATCGGATTTCAAGAATCTACTTGAATTCAAATCCACTATCTCTCAAAAGACTCTTCGTCTTCCGCCACTTCTACAGAGCATGTCGTCATCGCTGTCGTCTTCCACTAGTTCACTGAAGGAAAATGGCGCCACCGTCGAAGATTGGAGTGGGCAGTGAGTTAGTGGTAGCCGGCATCGCAGAGTTATCAGACGATTTTAGGAATTTGTTGATTATTCTCGACACCGCAGGTCTAACTTTTGTTCTTCAATAGCCGTGTAAGATATTGTTTCCAGAGGTGGAGGAATTTTTCAAGAACATTAAGATAAAGGGAAATGGAAAAGTGCTGAAGTCTAAAGTTAAGGGAATCAAGGTAAAACTCACCAAAACCTCTATTTCAAAGCTTCATAAATGCCTATAGTGGATGAAGAAAATGAAATCATAAATGAAGATAATGACAAAACATGTAATTTCTGTGGTATTTCACCTGAAGTCACTTCCATCAGAAGGCCAGACCTCAACCCAGAAAGCAAGTTGCTAGTATATATCATTGGAAAAATACTGTTATGCAGCACTAGCTCCATAAGCTTTATAACTAATGATCTCTTTGACATCATGACAGCAATTATTAGCAGGAAAAGATTCCAATTTGGTGTGTTGATATTGGACAAGATAAGGGAGAGCATTAAGGCTCCAAGTTATACAAGGATTATCTCCTTAATGTTGCATTAGATTAATCCTCAGGTATTTGATCTCTCCAAAGGCTCTACCATCCGCCATATGAAGAAAGTATTTGTTTCCTCCATTCAGAGATGGGAGTTTAAATTGCAGAACCCAGCCCAGGCAGCTAAATCCCATGAGCACCCTGCAGCAGAGGAAAAAACCCCATCTCCCTCTCTCCATCATATCATTTGCACATCTGATGTAGTAGCTGAGGGGGAGCCTACCTCCTTTGTGCAGCAAGATAGAGTCCCTACTCCACCTCCAGATACTTCCATCCAGCCAACCACTTCAGAAGATCTTCAAATAGATGCCCAGGTACAAGAAACCATCATCTCTACTGCTGAAGATATCAATAAAATGATTGAGGAACTTAGCTGAGATGAGCCCCTACCTCCCCTCCTTCAAGGAAATGTTGCAGAACCATCCAAAGAAGCCACTCCAGCACCTTCTCCATCTCCTACACCATCTCTAAAGTCCCCCTTTGATCAATCCCCTGCTGTTGAAAAAGAACAAGAGACAATTCTACTATCAGATGAGAATGAACCAACTCCAGAACCTACTGAAGCTCCTTTGAGGAGATTGGATTTTTCTTTTCCCACCCTCACTGGTGAAGAAGGAGTTATATTGATTCATACTACAAGAGCTCAGAGCTCAGTAGTAGTTGAAGAAATTCCTCCCTGGACTGCTCCTCCTCCTCCAGCTACTGCTACTGTTTCTGATACACTAGCTACATCTATTATTCTTGGTAAGATTGAATTAATGCTGCTAGAACAAAGGAAGCATTTTGATGATTCTCTAAAAATTGTTCAAGACAAAGTCTCTGCACTAGAAAAAAAAATTAAGCAGAGGATTTGCTGAGATACAGCACAACACTGATCAGCTGAAGCACCTTTTCCAAATAGGTAGCAAAGCCCTAGATCACACTATTACCAGTGTTGGTGAGGTCATTAACCAATCTGTCGCTCTTGTAAATAATCAAATTCAATTAGAAAAGAATGCCCAAGAGCATGTCATGAAGATTTGTGAAGAAGTGGGCACCTTCAAAGATGAAGCCATAAATAAACTATGTGTAGAAAACAGAAAGGGGGAGGGTATAGTGAAAGAATAAGTTGAAAAGTATGACACTAATGTCAAGAACCACTAGACTGACAAAATTATTGAAATAAAAAAAGTTGTGCTAGCTCAAATTCAGTCAGTGAAGTTTTACACTTATGATACTACTGTATGGATACATAATCAGATTTTCCCAGAATTCCAAGCTGATCCTAACATTATCCCTCTCCATCTAAATCCACTTGTTGAAGGCCAGCCTGCTCAAATGCCAGCTCAAATGCCTACCTTCTCCCCTAGGCCTGAAGATGAAACTCATCCTCTAGAATCCTACTCTCAGGTTTGGGAATCTGACATTCCTAAAGATTTACCAGAATTCAGATTCCTAAAAGAAGGAAGTATGGAGAGGGAGCTTCTGCAAGTAGATCTATTCCAAATCCAGAGGCAGAGAAGAGAAAAGCTTAGGAGTTTGCTGAAATATGGAGTCCAACATCCAAAGCTTTGATACTTGATACACTGAAGCTTATCATAGACTATAATGAAAGTAGGAACCTTTATTACAGCTATCTTGAATGGGAATTGTATTAGAAATAATTGACTAAAAGGAGAATCTATGACAGAGAATATGGGAGGAACAATCCTAATGCTCCTCCTAGACCTCCTAAGTACTATCCAAAGCCCTTCAGATATCAGAGAAGATAATAGGAGAAGAAGGATAGGAAACAACAACAGCAGCATCATCAAAGCTAGAAATGGTTATGAGTTTTGAGATTGAGGATTGAATCCATGTAGAATGAAATCTAGAAACACTTCTAATTATATAATCTTTAGTTCTAATGATTATCTCTTTATTTATTAGTTTCTTGCATTTTATTTTGTGATTACCTTTAATATTTAGTTCTTTCTATTTTGGTATAATTCACCTTAGTGTAGAGGGTTTTGACTTCTATAAATAGGAGGAGATTGTTGGGTATTGTATCCATAATAACCGATATTTGTATGAAGTCACCCTTGAACTAAGATGAATTAGGTTGTATTTGATTTCCTATTCTAGTTATGTGTTTGCAGGATTTATTGTCAAGTGTAGACCTATGTCAGTCGACAGTGGGTCATCAAACACAGAACCATACAATGTAATTCATCAGTGTGTGATCCAAGGTGTTGACTCATATGTAGCCTCTCTATTGGGATACACTTCATGTTCAACCAAATGGACTAATGGATGAAGACTGGATGTTGTTTGGAATGAAGAACTTAAGTTTTATAAAGCCGATAAAATTCTAAGTGTTGTACTCGAGTAGATCTTCTTGTACTCGAGTGGAATCCTTAGAAGCACTCGAGTGAATCTGGTCAGTAATTCGAGTATGGAAGTGGTTCTCGAGTAGATTATATCTAGCACTCGAGAAGAAAAGTTCAGCACTCGAGTAGACTAGCCCTCATTCTCGAGTGATTGTGTTTATCTATCAGAAATATTTCTATGTCAAATACTCGAGTAGTCTAGTTGAGTACTCGAGTAGTTGAGAAGATTAAGTCGAGTGATAGAGTTAGTTCTCGAGAAAATTCTTAGACCACTCGAGTGGGATTTCTTTGTACTCAAGTAGTTCGTTTATTACTCGAGTAGTCTAATTTCAGCATTCGAGTGATCGACAGTTTCATCCAGAATTTTCTCCAAGTCCAAGCACTCGAGAAGCTTAAGTCTATCTCTCAGGATATATGTCTAGCACTCGAGTAATCCTTTAACCACTCGAGTGATTTACTTCTACATCCAGAATTTCAAGAATTTCCTCCTCTCGAGTAATCAAAGTCTTTCACTCGAGAGCCAGTTCATTCACTCGAGTAGTATACTTCTCACTCGAGTAATGCTGACCGATTTTCAGAAAATCCTTTAAGTCCCTGTCAGATCTAATTTTTGAATACCGTGACATGATTGGTCTACGTGGATATCATTAATGAAAATTATTACCATTAGGGAGATCTTACAAAAGGTCCTGTCATAATGACAAACCCTAAGCGTGTAATTCTAAGATCTGGATCGGCCGACAGTTCTCATCTTCTACAGAAAGTCACCGCAAGTTTTCAAGAACACTTTTCGCAACTTTCGATCCAGAGAGATTCGCAGATCAAGGGATTCTTCTTTCTCCATCTACTCCTTGATCGTGTGAGTCAAAGGTTCTTAAAACAAGATCGATCCGAGAGTTTTCTTTTATAGTTTCTTATAAAGCCCTAAGTCCTAGGAAGAAGACCTAGGTAAAGATTTTCATATCTGAGAAAATAATTGTTTGTATTTTACAATTTCATTTTAATCTTGTCAGAGATTATTCTTCGAGTGTAGGAGATTTGTTCTTCGAGTTGTAGGAAGTTTTCTTCTTCTGAGTGTAGATCCGTTTTGGATCGAGATTGTAGGAATGTTGTTCCGAGTGGTAGGATCGTTTTGATCCGAGATTAGTGGAGTAGCCGAGTCTAACGTATTGTTAGATCGGTGAGTAGAAAGTGGGCGTACCCAAGATTGGGGAACCACTATAATTCTTGGTGTCATCTGTGAATGCTTTTTTATTTCTTGTGCAATAGATCGATAAAGTTTTTATTCCACAAAAGACACACAACTCACCTATTCACCCCCCTCTAGGTGATTTAGGTAGATAACTCAGACGTTTTTCAAACACTTTGCCCTCAGACGGTAGGTAGAAATAATACCGTTTAGTTTCCTTAGGATACCCCACAAGAAAACATTAATCTAACTAGGATTCCAGCTTGCCAGGCATTTGACATCGCACGTATGCCTTACAGCCCTAAATCTTAATAAATGACATACTACGATGCTTCCCATTCCATATCTCATATGGTGTCTTTAGAATCGCTTTTATTGGAGCACGATTTAGTATAAAAGCAACAATTTCTAGAGCAAAACCCCAAAAGGAACAGGCAAATTTGCATGACTCATCATCGACTGTACCATGTCTAACAGAGTATGATTCCTCCTTTCAGACACACCATTATGTTGCGGCATTCTGGGTGGAGTGAGTTATGATACAATCATGACTAAAGTATTCGCCACCTTGATTAAATCGGAGTGCTTTAACATTCTTACCCAGCTGATTTTATACTTCATTCTTAAACTCTTTGAACTTTTCAAAGGTTTCGGATTTACACTTTATAAGATACATGTATCAATATCTACTGAAATCATTAGTAAATATAACAAAGTAGAAGTACCCACCTCTAGCCATAAAACTCATAGGTCCACATACATCACTATGTACTATACCTAAGAGATCATCAGCCCTCTCATTGAAACCAGTGAAAGGGACCTTAGACATCTTACCTAATAAACAAGACTCGCATCTTTCAAAAGATTCATAATCAAATGAGTCCAGTAGTCTATCTTTATGGAGCTTAGATACATATTTCTCATTTATATGGCCCAAACGATAATGCCAATAGTACGTAGGATTTGGGTCATTCGTTTTTATTCTTTTAGTATTTTTTATATTATAGATCTGATGGTCTAAGTTCAAAACATATAAACCATTAAACATTTGGGTTATACCATAACAAACATCATTCTTAAATATAGAACAACAATTGTTCTTAATAATAAATGAAAATCCAATCATGTCCAAACATGAAATAGATATAATGTTTCTAGTTATGGAAGGAACATAATAACAATTATCTAATTCTATTACAAGCCGACTGGGCAAAGAAAGACGATAAACTCTTACGGCGATAGCAGCAACTCTTGCTCTATTGCCAACAGGTAGGTCCACCTCACCTTTACTCAGCAATCTTCTCCTTCCCAGTTCCTGTACATTTATACAAATGTGAGAACCACATCTAGTATCTAATACCTAAGATGAAGGAGCAGAAAGGTTTATCTCTATAATATAGATACCTGAAGCGGAAGTCATTCCTCCCTTCATCTTTTGCAGACCTTCAATGTAAGAAGGATAGTTCCTCCTCTAATGACCAGCCTTTCCATAGTGGTGGAATTTCCCTTCTTTTGCCAAGCCCTTCTTCTTCAGTGTTGAATACTTGGGCTCAAGAGATGACTTAGGTCCTACCTTCGTCTTCTTGAAGCCCTTGACCTTGCCCTTACCTTTATGCACCATCAGTATGGGGCTAGCAGGCTTGACCTTTTTCACATTGACTTCGGCAGTTCTCAACATGACTAGGATCTCGGGTAGTGTCTTGTAACGCCCCCGATTTTCCTGCGTTTATTTGTATTCTCGTTGGCGTTACGATGACGTGTTTCCGTGGCTTGTGCCATGTGTGGAGTATGGTTTAGCTCCTTAGAACTGAGTACCCTATTTGATAGCCTGTTGGCAAGATCTCCCTAGCAAGCCGAGTCGTTTTGGGTGACCCGGTGTGGCCTCTCGGGGGGATGTTTGAGTTTGGCTTTATTTGGATATAACTCGGGTTCTGTTCGTCGAAAGTTAATTTTGACTTCGCCGTTGTGTTCGTAGCATGGGTATTTAGCTACGGTGCGAATTTCGTCGAATTCCGAGGTGATTCGGTTTTCGTGTCGTTTGGTGTGTTAATAGTATTTGTGATCAATTAATTAAATTGATTTGGTGGAATATTAAATTCTTGCGGGAGAATTTTTTTGAGCATTTATTTTCCTTGCTAGGTGGCGGCCGTGTATTGGCTTACCCTTTTTTTTGGTATTCGCTTATTATAATTAAGCGATTAGGCATTTTTAAGCGATTAGGCGTTTTTAGGGTTCGGTTTTTAGGCTGAACCAGCGGGTTAGCTTTAGTATAAAAGCTCTGTTTAAGAAGTGACGACCCACTTCTTCTTCTTTTCCTGAGAGAGAAACCGTCTGCTTGTTCTCGGAAGAATAGAGGAGAAAACCGCCCATCCTGTACCTACTTCGGTCGGCGATTCCGGGCTTGTTCGTCAACGGAATTCGATTCCGAAAACGGCGTTAGCTTGCTCTCTCCGAGATCTTCGTTTTGACGGTAAGATATTTGATTTTCGTGGAGTTTTGATGAGATTTGGGTTTTCGGTTTTTGAGTTTTCTGCCATTAATGGCCGTGAGATTAATTCTAGGTGCTGCGGCTGTTCGTTCCGTGTGAAGAGGAGGAGAGCCGTCCGTGCTTCGCCGAAAGTTGAGGCAAGTGGTATTCTTGCCCTTGCCAAGTTTCTTTTTTTTTGAATTATTCTTGCTGTATTTGAAATCCCTGTTAGCCCTAGGGTAGAGGCCTTGTTGTTCTCTTTTTCTTGCTAACTATAGGATTTAGTTCTTCCTATTGAACCCCCCACCCTACTTGTGCCGTTGGAACCCAACTTTGCCGGCGTGATGTTATTTATCTTTGCTCAGATCTTTGTTCTGGTTTGGGTGTAGCCGAGAGGAAGTGTTAGGAGAGGGGGGGTGATTTCTTTTCCCGAATTTGCTAAGCGTATTACTCGAGTGGTGGCTCTGAGTTACTCGAGTAGTGGGTTAAGATACTCGAGTAGTGGTTTTGAGATACTCGAGTGGTGGCTTTGAGATACTCGAGTAGAAGGCATTAACTCGAGTATTAGCTTTAGAGTTACTCGAGTAGTAGGTAACTACTCGAGTAGGGGTTCTGAGTTACTCGAGTAGTGGTTTCGAGATACTCGAGTTTTGGTTTGGTTTACTCGAGTAGCAGGTAACTACTCGAGTAGGGGTTTTGAGTTACTCGAGTAGTAGGTAACTACTCGAGTAGGGGTTTTGGTATACTCGAGTAGAAGGTAACTACTCGAGTAGGGGTTTTGAGTTACTCGAGTAGTAGGTAACTACTCGAGTAGGGGTTTTGGGTTACTCGAGTAGTGGGCTCAAGATACTCGAGTAAGTGGTTTGGTTTACTTGAGTAGTAGGCATCTACTCGAGTGCAGGTTTGTAGATACGCGAGTAGTGGTTTTAGCATACTCGAGTAGTAGGCAACTACTCGAGTAGCGGGTTGGGGTACTCGAGTAGTTGGTAACTACTCGAGTGCTGGGTATGTTTGTATACTCGAGTAGTAGGCGACTACTCGAGTAGAGGGATGAGGTACTCGAGTAGTAGGAGACTACTCGAGTAGAGGGATGAGGTACACGAGTAATAGGCAACTTCTCGAGTACTGGAAATTCCCTGCCTCATTCTGCCTTTTGTCATTCGACTATCGTCGACCTCCGGTCGACAATCGTCGAGCTCTGTATTACCTTAGTGGGATTGTGGTTAGAGTTTGGTCTTGGCTTTAAGTGAGGCTAGCTCACTCAATGCCAAGGTTTAGGTAGGCATTGAGTGGGTCTCACTCAGCGCCTTGTCGTGTTGATTCATTTCAGCACTCTTCCTTTACCTTGTTTTTCGTTCCCGAGTGGTTTTCTTGTTATATTTCTGGTATTTCCTTGTCGGCCGTTTTCTTTACCTTCTTAAAGGCCGAATCGTGGGTCGTGGTTAGTAGTGCTGGTTTATAGCTCTTCAGTAGGGTGGAGTTGTGTGACATAGCCAAGTCCACTCTTGTTTTCGTGCTCCAGGTACGGGCTGGGCATGTGTGGGTGGAAGGTCCCTTGTGCTTTCACGTGTAGACCCTCGAGCTTGTTGACTTGGACATGGTGGATGGAGGACTGAGTTTGCCTCCGATCCGGTTCCTCGTTGTTTGTTTTTGCTACTACCACTCTCCACAGTTTAGGGTGTTAGAAGTTCCTCCCTTGGTAGCTTGCAGCACTTTTGGCTCTTGGTAGCCTAGTAAGCCCGGCAGGATGTTGTTCCTGAGTTGGGTTGTTGCTGTTTTCCTTGCTCGTTGTGCTTTTCTTATTGTCCTATTTTGGACAGTGGTGACTCTTTCTACTGCATGTTTTTCAGTTACTTCTTCCTTTCGGTTGACTCTTACGTGCACTTGTTTTTACCTTGTTGCTTGTTGAGGTATTTTGTTTTCTTTTAGAATACCCCAGGTTCTGAGCCATAGCCAGTTGGGTGGCTAGTTTGCAGTGGTGGTGTTGGTGGTCCCTTGGACTTTGGAGTTCCGTTTGCCGTGTTGGTGAGGTAGTTTTTCTGTACTTTCTTACAGACATACATATGTGTCAGTGGGTTCGTGTCAGGTTATTGGCGCCCACTGGTAGTTGTTGCCTTTGTACTGGATATATTTACTTATGCTGCTACCATTTTCTGGAGATAGTCTACTTGCTCTGAGAAGGATTTATGCTAGGTGGCTAGTTATTTTCAAACCATAATTATTGTTATAAATAAAGCTCATGATTGGCATGTTTCTATAAAACTTAATCACTATTTTCCAAACAACGTATAAAGACCGTTTTCTTATACATTATATAAATTAAATGTAGGGTCTTTCCTAGCATGAGTGGTTCTCTTGGGACCCTTATGCGCTCTTTAGTGCGTCAAACCTAAATAAAGTATTTTTCTTTCCGCAGCGTATGAATATAGTTTTTTTCTTTTGTGGACTAGGTGATCCACTGAGCCGAGGGATACGGTCTCTAAAACATAACTGACTTTCTATTCATTAAGCACATGATTTTCTTGCATAAGGATTGTAGTTTGTTTAGCCTGAGCGTCAGCAGTTATCCCCTGCTTGACGTGGCATCATGGCGCGTATTTTCTCATACTCTGATATTTCCTAAATTCGGAGAAAATGCGGGTTGTGACAGTTGGTATCAGAGGGAGGTTGCTTGACAAGTTAGTTGAGCAACCTTCCTTGGTTTGCTTTAGTAGTTCAGCATCATGTCATTCACACATCGATATGTCATCAGCACGTCTTGGCAAAAGCACGAACACTACACTCATGGCATAACATGAAGTATACGAGGCATATTATGTAGTATGGGATGCATAATATGTGTTCGTATATGGATCCACCATAGGGGCTACATGTGAGGGTTATGTAGTATGGGATGCATAACCTCACCACATGACTGCAACTAGCACGTTTCTTTTTCATTGCATGGGAATGTTATGTAGTATGGGATGCATAACATTTTCATGCATACGCCGCTCATAACATGCATTAGGGCCTTTTTTAGAATGCATAGCACAAACATGCATAGCATATCATTGCATAAGCACAACGTGCCAAGCTAAAGATTTGCAGGATGACATATGTACACACATAAGTTTTCAAAACAAAATAAAGTCATGCATTCCCGATCTAGGCACGAGAGTTAGCAAGGTAATGGTTAACTATCCTAGGTTAGGGCATGTCATCAAATTTTTGTTAAAAAGATAAACTCTCAGAGCAAGTTTAGCAGCTTTAAGTCTATATCTATATATGTATGGTCTGTACTTGTGTTTGGGTTCTAGTCGTTGATTGGGGATCTGATTTGGGGTGGTTATGATTTTAGGATGGCTAGGCGACCTGCGACGCGTTCGACTCCCCTGTCTGAAGGTGAGTCGTCCGGAGCTCAGAATGATACGGTGATCGAGAGTCTGCGTCAGAGTAGCGAAGCTATGGGCAAACAGTTGGAGGAGGTGCGAGCCCAGATTCAGTCTTTGGTGGCAGTTATGGCAGGGCAGGCTCAGGGTGCGCAAGTTCCTGCTGGGAGGTTAGCTATTCCTCCTCCCCTTGCACTCGTGAGACCTCCGTTAGTGGTGCCAGCGGAGATGGCCTTCATCTCGCAGTTTCAGAGGCTGAGCCCTCCCACTTATGATGGGAAGGCAGATTTCATGGTTATTGATGATTGGCTGATCTCCATGGAGGAGATGTTTTCGTATTCAGGGATTGCAGGTGACCAAAGGGTGATGCTAGCCACCTATCAGCTTAAAGGATTGGCTAAGAGTTGGTGGCTGAGAGAGAAGGAGAGCTTAGTAGCTGGATGCTCTTGGGAAATGTTTGAGGAGATGTTGTTGAGGAAGTTCTTGCCTTCGGTCGAGCGTGACCGCCTCATGAATGACTTTCTCTATCTGAAGCAAAAGCAACTCACGGTGGGTGAGTATGAAATAGAATTTAGTAAGTTGAGCCGTTTTGCCCCTGCTTTGGTCAGCGTTGAGGCTGATCGAGTTAAGAGATTTCTTGGTGGTTTGAGGAGCGAAGTGCAGCAGTTGACCAGTGCTTATAGGTCTGTGACTTATGCTGGAGTTGTAGAGGCTGCTCTTAAGGTTGAGGCTATTGAAACGGCAAAGAGCAGAGGCCAGCAGACGAGAAAGGATAAGAGAAAGTCTATGGAGGGGAAGAAGCCCCTGGTACCCGATGCTGTTCCGAGAAAGAGGAGCCGAGTAGTGTGCAGTTTCTATGGTCGGTCAGGCCATCCTGTCGAGAAATGTTTTAAGAGGTCAGCAGCTCAGAAGAAGGAGCAGGTTCATGTGGTCCAGGGTACTCCTAGGAGAGATGTCTCCTGTTCAGTTTGCAAACGGTCCGGGCATGATGCGACCCAGTGTTGGACCAAGGATAGGGTCTGCTTTCAGTGTGGGCAGAAGGGTCATATCAAGTCGAGGTGTCCTCAGGTTCAATCAGCTCTTCCTGCAGTTCCGTTGCAGGCTTTACCTCCACCTCCGTGTGTGGACAAGGGAAAAGGGAAGCTGAACGTGATTTCTTCCGAGGAGGCTCAGACTTCGACCCAGGTTATTTCAGGTTAGCGGTTTGTTGTTTTTCTAGCCTGGTAGTTTTATTTGCTGGTATGTTGCGGTATTGCTGTGGTAGTTCCTTAATTTATGTGTTCCTATAGGGAAGTTTAAGGTGAAGAACCGTTGGGCGCGTGTTCTGTTTGACTCCGGCGCTACCCACTCGTTCGTGGCTAGAGCCTTTGTAGAGCGTCATCGGTTGACTCTAGATCGTGTTCGGGATTCCTTCCGTGTCAAGTTTCCTTCTGGTGAATCTGTGTTGTCAGATTTGGGCATTTTGGATTGCCCAATTTTGTTGGGGGACTTTCTTGCGAAGGCGGACCTGAAAATGATTGATTTGGAGGGCTTCGATGTCATTTTGGGCATGGACTGGCTCTCTCGGTATGATGCGGTCATTCAGTGCAAAGGAAAGCGCTTGGACTTCATCAGGGATGACGGTCAGCCCGGCAGCGTGTATGCTGATCTGTGTCAGGACTTTCCTGTCATCTCTGTGGTATGTGCTCAGAGATTGTTTCTTTCTGATTGTTGTGTTTGTTTAGTCTCGGCGGTTGGAGCTGCTGTTAGCATGCCACGCTTGGAAGAGATTCCAATTGTTCGTGGATTCGCCGATGTTTTTCCTGATGATCTTCCTGGTCTTCCTCCTGATCGGGATGTTGAGTTTGTGATCGATTTAGAGCCGGGTATGCGTCCTATTGCTAAGGCGCCGTACCGGATGGCCCCTCGTGAGTTAGAGGAGTTGCGAGTTCAGTTGGATGAGCTGTTAGCTAAGGGGTTTATTAGGCAGAGTTCGTCGCCTTGGGGTGCTCCTGTTTTGTTTGTAAAGAATAAAGATGGGTCGATGCGGCTCTGCATCGACTATAGAGAGTTGAACAAGGTCACTATCAAGAACAGGTACCCTCTGCCGAGGATCGATGATTTATTTGACCAGTTGCGTGGTAGCACGGTGTTCTCCAAGATCGATCTTCGTTCTGGTTATCATCAACTCAGGATCCGTGAGGCGGACATTCCACGGACTGCGTTTAGGTCGAGGCATGGACACTTTGAGTTTCTGGTAATATCGTTTGGTCTGACCAACGCACGATCAGCCTTCATGGATATGATGAACCGGGTGTTCAAGGATTTCCTCGACAAGTTCGTTGTGGTCTTCATTGATAATGTGCTAGTTTATTCTCGCAGTGCTGAGGAGCATGAGCAGCATTTGCGTTTGGTCCTATCAGAGTTGAGGAATCACAAGTTATTCGCCAAATTGAGCAAGTGCGAATTTTGGTTGCCTCAGGTTTCCTTTCTAGGCCACGTGGTGAATAAGGATGGGATCTCGGTCGATCCAGAAAAGATTGCAGCAGTAATGGATTGGAATAGGCCGAATACTCCTAAAGAGATCAGGAGTTTCTTAGGGTTGGCTGGCTATTACAGAAGATTTGTGGAGGGTTTCTCTTCCCTAGCTGCACCTTTGACCAAGTTGACTCAGAAAAATGTGGCATTTGTTTGGAGCAAAAAGTGCGAGGAGGCTTTTCTGGAGCTAAAGGAGAGATTGTGCACTGCTCCCGTTCTGACCCTGCCTACCGAGGGAGTAGATTATGATGTTTATGTGGAAGCTTCGCTTGTAGGTCTGGGATGCGTATTAATGCAAGAGGTAAAGGTAATTGCCTATGGGTCAAGGCAACTGAAGACTCATGAGAAGAATTATCCCACGCATGACCTCGAGTTTGCAGCGGTTATTTATGTTTTGAAGTTGTGGAGGCACCTACTTTATGGGGCTCAATGCAAGATCTTCACTGACCATAAGAGCTTAAAGTACATGTTCACGCAGAAGGAGTTGAATCTGCGTCAGCGGCGGTGGCTGGAGTATGTGGCTGATTATGATGTAGAAATCCAGTATCATCCGGGCAAGGCCAACGTGGTGGCCGACGCCCTGAGCCGAAAGACGGGAAAGATCTTTAACCTCTCCGCCGATCGTTTAGTGGAGGAGTTCCTCCTTATGGATATTTCAGTGGGATGCTGTAGTTTGCAGAGTGCCTTGTCAGTGGTGGAGCCGTCCTGGATTTCTTTGACTAGGCTGCACCAGAAGGACGATCCTGATCTTGTGCACCTCTTCACCAGGACTGAGGAGGGAGAGTTGCCCGACTTTACTATCGATGATGCGGGTACTTTGAAGTACCACGGCAGGTTTTGCGTTCCCGCTGTCGGGGATATTAGGAGGATGATTTGCAGTGAGGCTCATGGTTCCAGCGTTTCCTACCATCCAGGATCTACGAAGATGTACCGTGACTTAAGGCAAATTGCCTGGTGGTATGGCATGAAAGGAGATATAGCCCGATTTGTTGCTGAGTGTCACACTTGCAAGCATGTGAAGGCCGATCATGGAAGGCCTGGTGGTAAGTTGACTCCGCTAGAGATCCCGACTTGGAAGTGGGAAAGTATATCTATGGATTTCATTACGGGATTACCGAAATCCCCGAGGGGATTTGATTCTGTTTGGGTTATAGTGGATAGATTGACGAAGTGTGCTCACTTCGTGCCTTATAAGATTGATTACCCGATGAAGAAGATAGCGGAGTTATACATGAATGAAGTCATCCGACTCCACGGTGTGTCGGTTAGCATCATTTCCGATCGAGACTCCCGGTTTACTTCTCGTTTTTGGCAGAGTCTGTAGGAGGGTTTGGGTACGAATCTGAGGTATTCTACTGCCTACCACCCGCAGACCAATGGGCAGACGGAGAGGGTGAACCAAATTGTTGAGGATATGATCCGGTGCTATATTTTAGACCACGGTGGAGCGTGGGATAAGCGATTGCGACTCATGGAATTTGCCTACAACAACAGTTATTAGGAAAGTTTGCAGATGGCTCCATTCGAAGCCTTGTATGGGAGGCGTTGTAGAACTCCGTTATTTTGGGCTGAGGCTGGTGAGAGGCCTTTGTTGGGTCCCGATGCGCTTGAGGAAATGGAAGTCGCAGCAAGCTTATTCGGGAGAAGCTTCGTATAGCCCAGGAGAGATATGAAAAGAACGCCAATCGGCGTAGATCTGCTTTGGAGTTTTCCGTCGGGGACCTTGTATTCCTCAAAGTTTCCCCGATGGTAGGTGTTAAGAGATTTGGTAAGAATCGGAAGTTAGACCCAAGGTATGTGGGCCCGTTTGAGATCTTGGAACGGATTGGTGTGTCAGCTTATAGATTGGATTTGCCAGCGAACTTCCCAGGTGTGCATAATGTTTTTCATGTTAGCCAATTGCAGAAGTGTGTGCGCAGCAGTGGGCAGCTCTTGGATGTTGTGCCCCCAGTTGGAGCCCAACCTCTCTTTTGTTGAGATGCCGGTTCGTATTTTGGATACTCAGGAGTGTGTGCTGCGAATGAAGTCTATACCGATGGTTAAGGTTCTATGGAAGAATCAGGATTTGGAAAGCGCGACTTGGGAGTTAGAGTCGGCTATGAGGAGGGCTTATCCTCACCTGTTTCGTTGATTTAATCGGTATGTTTTCCTTCTTGTAACTCTTATTAGTTGTTTCTCCTTCTTTAGTAGGAGTGTTGTGCTTAAAGTTTCGGGACGAAACTTTCTTTTAGGGGGAGTGACTGTAACGCCCCCGATTTTCCTGCGTTTATTTGTATTCTCGTTGGCGTTACAATGACGCATTTCCGTGGCTTGTGCCATGTGTGGAGTATGGTTTAGCTCCTTAGAACTGAGTGCCCTATTTGATAGCCTGTTGGCAAGATCTCCCTAGCAAGCCGAGTCGTTTTGGGTGACCCGGTGTGGCCTCTCGAGGGGATGTTTGAGTTTGGCTTTATTTGGGTATAACTCGGGTTCTGTTCGTCGAAAGTTAATTTTGACTTTGCCGTTGTGTTCGTAGCGTGGGTATTTAGCTACGGTGCGAATTTCGTCGAATTCCGAGGTGATTCGGTTTTCGTGTCGTTTGGTGTGTTAATAGTATTTGTGATCAATTAATTAAATTGATTTGGCGGAATATTAAATTCTTGCGGGAGAATTTTTTTGAGCATTTATTTTCCTTACTAGGTGGCGGCCGTGTATTGTCTTACCCTTTTTTTTTGGTATTCGCTTATTGTAATTAAGCGATTAGGCGTTTTTAAGCGATTAGGCGTTTTTAGGGTTCGGTTTTTAGGCTGAACCGGCGGGTTAGCTTTAGTATAAAAGCTCTGTTTAAGAAGTGACGACCCACTTCTTCTTCTTTTCCTGAGAGAGAAACCGTCGGCTTGTTCTCGGAAGAACAGAGGAGAAAACCGCCCATCCTGTACCTACTTCGGTCGGCGATTTCGGGCTTGTTCGTGAACAGAATTCGATTCCGAAAACGGCGTTGGCTTGCTCTCTCCGAGATCTTCGTTTCGACGGTAAGATATTTGATTTTCGTGGAGTTTTGATGAGATTTGGGTTTTCGGTTTTTGAGTTTTCCGCCATTAATGGCCGTGAGATTAATTCTAGGTGCTGCGGCTGTTCGTTCCGTGTGAAGAGGAGGAGAGTCGTCCGTGCTTCGCCGAAAGTTGAGGCAAGTGGTATTCTTGCCCTTGCCAAGTTTCTTTTTTTTTGAATTATTCTTGCTGTATTTGAAATCCCTGTTAGCCCTAGGGTAGAGGCCTTGTTGTTCTCTTTTTCTTGCTAACTATAGGATTTAGTTCTTCCTATTGAACCCCCCCACCCTACTTGTGCCGTTGGAACCCAACTTTGCCGGCGTGATGTTATTTATCTTTGCTCAGATCTTTGTTCTGGTTTGGGTGTAGCCGAGAGGAAGTGTTAGGAGAGGGGGGTGATTTCTTTTCCCGAATTTGCTAAGCGTATTACTCGAGTGGTGGCTCTGAGTTACTCGAGTAGTGGGTTAAGATACTCGAGTAGTGGTTTTGAGATACTCGAGTGGTGGCTTTGAGATACTCGAGTAGAAGGCATTAACTCGAGTATTAGCTTTAGAGTTACTCGAGTAGTAGGTAACTACTCGAGTAGGGGTTCTGAGTTACTCGAGTAGTGGTTTCGAGATACTCGAGTTTTGGTTTGGTTTACTCGAGTAGCAGGTAACTACTCGAGTAGGGGTTTTGAGTTACTCGAGTAGTAGGTAACTACTCGAGTAGGGGTTTTGGTATACTCGAGTAGAAGGTAACTACTCGAGTAGGGGTTTTGAGTTACTCGAGTAGTAGGTAACTACTCGAGTAGGGGTTTTGGGTTACTCGAGTAGTGGGCTCAAGATACTCGAGTAAGTGGTTTGGTTTACTTGAGTAGTAGGCATCTACTCGAGTGCAGGTTTGTAGATACGCGAGTAGTGGTTTTAGCATACTCGAGTAGTAGGCAACTACTCGAGTAGCGGGTTGGGGTACTCGAGTAGTTGGTAACTACTCGAGTGCTGGGTATGTTTGTATACTCGAGTAGTAGGCGACTACTCGAGTAGAGGGATGAGGTACTCGAGTAGTAGGCGACTACTCGAGTAGAGGGATGAGGTACACGAGTAATAGGCAACTTCTCGAGTACTGGAAATTCCCTGCCTCATTCTGCCTTTTGTCGTTCGACTATCGTCGACCTCCGGTCGACAATCGTCGAGCTCCGTATTACCTTAGTGGGATTGTGGTTAGAGTTTGGTCTTGGCTTTAAGTAAGGCTAGCTCACTCAACGCCAAGGTTTAGGTAGGCACTGAGTGGGTCTCACTCAGCGCCTTGTCGTGTTGATTCATTTCAGTACTCTTCCTTTACCATGTTTTTCGTTCCCGAGTGGTTTTCTTGTTATATTTCTGGTATTTCCTTGTCGGCCGTTTTCTTTACCTTCTTAAAGGCCGAATCGTGGGTCGTGGTTAGTAGTGGTGGTTTATAGCTCTTCAGGGGGGTGGAGTTGTGTGACATAGCCAAGGCCACTCTTGTTTTCGTGCTCCAGGTACGGGCTGGGCATGTGTGGGTGGAAGGTCCCTTGTGCTTTCACGTGTAGACCCTCGAGCTTGTTGACTTGGACATGGTGGATGGAGGACTGAGTTTGCCTCCGATCCGGTTCCTCGTTGTTTGTTTTTGCTACTACCACTCTTCACAGTTTAGGGTGTTAGAAGTTCCTCCCTTGGTAGCTTGCAGCACTTTTGGCTCTTGGTAGCCTAGTAGGCCCGGCAGGATGTTGTTCCTGAGTTGGGTTGTTGCTGTTTTCCTTGCTCGTTGTGCTTTTCTTATTGTCCTATTTTGGACAGTGGTGACTCTTTCTACTGCATGTTTTTCAGTTACTTCTTCCTTTCGGTTGACTCTTACATGCAGTTGTTTTTACCTTGTTGCTTGCTGAGGTATTCTGTTTTCTTTTGGAATACCCCAGGTTCTGAGCCATAGCCAGTTGGGTGGCTAGTTTGCAGTGGTGGTGTTGGTGGTCCCTTGGACTTTGGAGTTCCGTTTGCCGTGTTGGTGAGGTAGTTTTTCTGTACTTTCTTACAGACATACATATGTGTCAGTGGGTTCGTGTCAGGTTGTTGGCGCCCACTGGTAGTTGTTGCCTTTGTACTGGATATATTTACTTATGCTGCTACCATTTTCTGGAGATAGTCTACTTGCTCTGAGAAGGATTTATGCTAGGTGGCTAGTTATTTTCAAACCATAATTATTGTTATAAATAAAGCTCATGATTGGCATGTTTCTATAAAACTTAATCACTATTTTCCAAACAACGTATAAAGACCATTTTCTTATACATTATATAAATTAAATGTAGGGTCTTGCCTAGCATGAGTGGTTCTCTTAGGACCCTTATGCGCTCTTTAGGGCGTCAAACCTAAATAAAGTATTTTTCTTTCCGCAGCGTATGAATATAGTTTTTTTCTTTTGTGGACTAGGTGATCCACTGAGCCGAGGGATACGGTCTCTAAAACATAGCTGAATTTCTATTCATTAAGCACATGATTTTCTTGCATAAGGATAGTAGTTGGTTTAGCCTGAGCGTCAGCAGTTATCCCCTGCTTGACGTGGCATCATGGCGCGTATTTTCTCATACTCTGATATTTCCTAAATTCGGAGAAAATGCGGGTTGTGACATGTCTTGTCTATTTTATTCATATTATAGTTCAATACGAACTGCTCATAACTATCTGAAAACGATTGCAGGATCAGGTCTGTAGCCAACTCTTGTCCCGTAGGAAAGCCTAGCCTTTCAAAGTTCTCTATATACCCAATCATCTTAAGTACGTGAGTCCCTACTAGGTCTCGAGCTCCCATCTTACACTGAAACAATGCCTTAATGACGTCAAACATCTCTTGACGAGCTTTCCCTTGAAACATTTTCTTGAGATGCTTGTCAATTTCTTTGTAACCCATGTTCTCATGTTGCTTCTAAAGCTCAGAGTTCATGGTTTCTAGCATGAAGCATTCGACATCCAAGGAGTCATCTTGATGCTTCTTATAAGCATCTTTGTTAGAACGGGATGCATTCTCGGCTAGCTCTTTAGGAGATTCCTCTTTCAAAACATAGAGCTTACGCTCTTGCCTGAGAATAATACTTAGTGTTTGGTATTGTATCCACAATAACCCTGATTTGAAGAAGGGTTCATTTAAGCTAAGATGAATTGTGTTGTAATTAATATTATATTTTCAGTTATGTACTTGTAGGTCTACATTGTTAAGTACACAACAATATCAGGTTATAGTATGTCAATAAATACAGGAGTATACTGTTGGTACAACTATAGTGATCTGGAAGTGATCAAACATGTAGTCTCACTATCAACTCAGTATTAGCCTATCAGGGTCGCACATAAGATTGTGGAGAAATTGGTAGATTGGATCTGTACTATTTAGCTTATATGATGAGTTGAAGGATATTGAAAAAGGGGCTGAAAATATTCCAAGGCATTTGGCGTTGAGTGTGTTTAGCTCACTCAACGCCATCGGGTTGAAAGCGTTAAGAGTGTTGATTCCAGTCAACACTTTCGTGGGTTAAGTGTTAACTCTGCGAATGTTAGCATTGAGTGCGTTGACTATCGCACTTAAGCGTTGAGTGCGTCAAGTCCACTCAACGCCTTCGTCGAGTAAAGGGTTTACCTGGCGAGTCTGGATCTTAGGTGTTGAGTGTGTTGTATTCACTCAATATCATTCGACGTTCTGGCCTTGGCTCAGATTTCTTCGAGCAAAGTTCGATGAACGCCATTCGACATTCTGGCCTTGGCGCAGATTTCGTCGAGCTGAGTTTGACGAACGTCGTTCGACGTTCTGGCCTTGGCGTAGATTTCTTCGAGATGAGTTTAACGAACGCCGTTTGGCGTTCTGGCCTTAGCGCAGATTTCGTCGAGCTGAGTTCGACAATATGGCTTTGGTGCACGTTTCGTAGAGCTGAGTTCGACGAACGCCGTTCGACGTTCTGGCATTGGCGCAGATTTCGCCGAGCTGAGTTCAACGAATGAAGTTCGACGTTCTGGCATTGGCGCAGATTTCATCGAGCTGAGTACGATGAATTGTTTGTCGAGCTGAGTTCGATAAATGCTCGTGCTAAGTTAAAAGCTGACTTAATGAATTAATCTCCTGGGATATAAATAGGATGTTTTAGGGTTTTCTCATGTGTGGATCTTATCTTTTTTACACACGAGCCGTTATTGTGCGATAAGAAGAAAACCTTGAAACCCGACGGAAGTGTTCCGCAAATCCTGTCACCGATTCCGATCCCGATCCCGATGAGTGTCGATGTCGCCTCTCCTACAATAGATCTAGTAGTCTATGGAGATGCTGAGTGTCCTCTCCCAACCTAGTGCTTGTATGACAAGTTACTGTGGGTTCTCCCGATCGTGTGGATTACTGTAGAGGCGCAGACATACTTTCTGCGCTCAAGACTCAAGCCGCTGTGTAACCGGCCTATTTTTCTGGAGCATATAGGTTGAGTTCTGACTCAATCCCTCAAAGGTAATTTTTATTACTGTATGATTTACCTCTTGATTCATGAATATTGTTAGATCCGAACTCGTTTAGGTTTTTCTTATTCCTTTTTCCGCTGCATGCGCAAGTGTTGTGCCATCCCCAAAAACCCAACATATACAATGTAATCCTTCATTGTGTAGGCCAATGTGTTGACTCACGTGTAATCTCTCTATTGGTGTGTACTTCTATGTCAAGTGCATAAGGAGGATCAAGGAAGAAGAACTTAAATTCAGAAGAATAGAAATTTTACCCAAGTAAAATTCGTCGAGTATTGTAAGGGATATTCGTCGAATTCGTCGAGTATACTCATTAATACTCATCGAATTAATCGTATATACTTACTAGCACTCGTCGAATTCATCATATGTACTTGTGGTAGAATATCTGAAAAGTTGGAAAAACAGTTAAGTAAAATTCGTCGAGTATCATCAAGTATACTCGTCGAATTCATCGAATGTATCTTACGATACTTGCCCAATTCGTCGAATATACATGTTGATACACGCCGAATTTGTCGAATCATCTCGACGCTACTTCTCTGGATTTTCTTTAGGAAAATTCATCGACTATCACAACGTCGAATGCATCGAGTGCATCGATGGCGTCGAGTGCATCGAGTGCGTTGATTGCGTCGATTGCGTCGATTGTGTCGAGTCATCTGTCCTATACTCGTCGAATTCGTCGAGTATACTAGCTGATACTCGTCAAATTCGTCGAGTATGACTTCAGCATGGCGTTGAGTGACGAGTTGGTTTGAGCTGAATATTTCCAAGTCAATTTTGTCGTATATCAATACTGTTCGGTGAGTATACTCAGCTATACTCGACGATACTCGATGAAAATGACTTAGGTTATTTTCCTTCTATTTTTCTAAACAACGGCTCGGGTTGAACGACGGCCATGCACAGTAATTTCGCAAGTCCCATTTTGGAATATCTTTTATAATCGTTACTATTAAGGATGCCTATAAATAATTAGGGTGGATTTTTCATCAACCCTAATCTTGCTATCATGCTAATTTTCCAAAGATTTCAAATCGCAAGATTTTCCAAAAATGAAAACCCATCGGCTCTCGTACTGTTCCCGACATTCGATCGGCCTACGAAAACATAGGGCATGATTCGATCTTCATCTTCTGATTCGACTGGATCTTTGTTTTCTGAAGATCTCTACTCCTTCATATCAAGTCTATTCGAGATTCAAGATCCAAGTCTTTAAAGCTTCCAGATTTTTCATGTTCTCCAAGGTTTTCAATATCAACATTTTTCGAAGAACGGTGGATAGAAGACTCCAGATCTTATTAAGATTGGGTACTATTATTGTGTAATATTCTTCTACATTTATAGGAGATTTTATCTCCGAGTTGTAAATCCATTTGTGTATCGAATGGTAGAACCGTTTGTGGATCGAGTCATAGATCGGGTTGTGTGTCGAGTTGTAGGAGAGGTTGTTCTCCGAGTTGTAGGAGCGTCGTCTCTGAGTTGTAGGAGTTGGGGCTCCGAGGTGTAAGATTTGTTGAAATCTGAGAAAGATGAAGTAGCCAAATCTAGCCCTTCGTGGTAGATAGGCAAGGCAGGATAGTGGACGTACCAAACATGGGGAATAACTATAGATCTCTGTGTTATGTGTGCTTGCATTTTTTTAAGTAATTGTTATTCCGGGAAAAGACACAGACATCACTTATTCACCCCCCTCTAGGTTATTTAGGTAGACGCTAGATACTTTTAATTGGTATCAAATGGGTGTTGTTCGGCATAAGTTTAACACCTTGAACAAGATCCTATATCTAGCATAGAGAGATTCTGCTTAGTAGCCATGGACAAAAGAAAGGACATGTCTTCTATGAAGTTGCCAGTGTGCAACAAAGAAAACTTTCTCATGTGGAAAGAACGAGTCTGATTCTTCATGAAAGCAGCAGATCCGAGGATTTTTCAGATTGTGGAAACAAGGCCTCATATTTGACACAAGCCTCTACCATGAATACAGCAATCATTATCCCTAAGAATATGATGGATTTAACCAAGGATGAAATTTACTTGGTCTCCCTGGATAAGAAGGCAAGGAATATTATCGCAAGTGAAGTGGATGATTCTATGCTTCAAAATTTATTCCACTGCCAATCTGCTAAGGAGATGTAGGACTATCTAGTTGTTCTCATGGAAAAAACTGAAGAAGTCAGAGACGATCGCAAATCATTGTTGAATCAAGAGTACAAAGTGTTCAAGCAAGGATCAAGTGATACTATTACAGACAGCTTCGAGAAATTCTTCAAGATTATCAACGGTCTGAGAAACTATGGCCGCACCTTCACTAATGGTGAATTAAACGACAAATTCCTCAGATCCTTAACAAAGGACTGGGATACTAAAGTTGTAGCCATTGGGGAGTTTGGGAAGTTGCCGGAGATTGACCCACAGAACCTCTTCTGAAAGATTCTCTCCTACGAGCTTCAAATGAACATTAGAAATAAGGAGGAGCAAAGCAGCACGACTTCAAGCAGAGAAATGTCAGTTGCTCTGAAGGCTGAAGGTTCGAGGAAATCTAAAGTTGTGTCACCAGTAAGGACATGAGCTCCTGACACGCTAGAAGACTCTGAGCCAAGCACGTTAGGCTATGAGCTATCTGACAGAGAGTTCTCACTCAACTCTAAGTAGTTCAAGAAACTACTCAGCAAGAGGAGACAAATAAAGAATCGGTCATCCTCCTCTGACTTCAAGAGATCACATCGTGATGGTGATTGCTCCAAGAAAAGCTACAACTGAGAGGACAGGTACAAATCTAAACTGAACAAACATTTTTCCTTTGATGTTGTGTGTTATTGCTGTAATAAGACAAGACACATGATTGCAGAGTGTCCATACAAAAAGAAGGAAGGATCCAAGAAAGAGGAGAAGAGATCCTTCAAGGGCAAGAGGAAATAATAAAAGAGCTTCGCCACCAATAATTCCAAGTATAACGCCCCCATCCGTGTATAGCATATAATAGAAGGTCCGTCCGGGGCCCGACGCCATATACTACGGACAAGTAAGGAGATTACATATTGTTCCCAAATTCAAATTCAATTATGAAAGCGTCCTAACTCAGAGCATTCCAGCGGAAGCATTTAGGTTAAGAACCCATAATAGTAGGAATGTCCACTACAAAAACTTGTACAAAAATGATATATATATATAAGACAACACATGTTTTGGTCTTTTAGCCTTACAACTATTTCATTTGCATCAAGTAATTTCATACATCGGCACACAGGCCAGCCACACGTGAAAACAGTAAAAAGTTCACCTTTGGGCCTTCAAGGGCCAGCCAATCGCAGCATAAGGGCTTCAGCCCGCTACTTCTGACTTTGCTCTCCAGCACCTGCACAATCGTCCCACACCAATGTGGCAAACAAAGCACATGTCATCATTTTGCTGACCAATTTATAATGACCACACCCCTTACTCGGGCCGGCAGTTCTCCTTCTCTGCAAACAGTAGCATATATATATATAGTGGCAATAGCAAAGTTCATTTAACTATTTAAGCAACATTCACCATAGACGTAGGCTCAACGGCCACACGCCAGTGCACTCAGGGCATATTTTTGGTAAACAGGATTCCTCGTGTCTCACCACCGTTCAGAGGTACTTAACTTGATGACTATGTCGTTTAGAGGTACTTAACTTAACGGTAACCCTTATTATTCAGAGGTACTTAACTTGACGACTATGTCGTTCAAAGGTACTTAACTTAATGACAAACTGCCCATTCAGAGGTACATAACATAACGACTCAGTAATTCAGAGGAACTTAACTTGATGGCACAGTAGTTGGCCTCCACGGCTCAACCCAAACATAAGCCACACGACTTTGTACCATTTCAGGATGGCACCTACCATTGCTGGGCAATTTAAGCTCATAGCTCCACATACACTGGCCCCTAAGTCTCTTAGAGACAGTCCATACCAAGCTTTAGCACACTGGGAGCTATTGCCTGGCGACATCAACAGTTTCCCCGAACTGTGATCTTTCCAGGGTATTTTCCTAGAGCTGGACTCTAGTAATTCTTGTTACTATTGTTTTATAGGTACAACCCTCAGACTCCATACAACCTCACATTTATACTCAGAGTCTTCTCTAGCACGCAAAATAAACATCACTAATCCAGACCAACCCATCCGGATGTCCTTCATACAGTATGCCTATTTCGTACTTTATATTTTCGGATCTATATGTAATATTAAACGGGGATCATACCGATCTACCCATCAAAAACCACCTTTTATTCACCTTTTGGTGAGGGGTTTGTTGGATCCCTAGTTGTATTTGGGCTAGGTTCATTAACTTAGGCTGAGTGTGACCCAACATTGTATAGCTAGGGTCATGAGTAGTAGTCCTAGAGTTTAGGATAAGTCTTGATTAGTGCTACCTCCTTAGACAAGCCAGAAGTGGACTTCAGAGAATCAAATTTAGCAGCTTTCAGAAGACAGTGATCAGTTCGAAATTCTTCGAACTCAGCTCAACGATTGTCGATCTCCGATCGACGAACTCAGAGTTAATTCTCTGAGCTGAGCTCGACGTTCTCAAAGCTCAGGTCAACGCTCAGTTTTCTTCTGTCAGTTTCTCAGCTCGACGAACTCAGAGTGAAAATTTGGAAAGTTATTCCCAGTTAACAAATCACAGAGCTCAGGTCAACGAACTTGAATTCCCTGGTTGACGATCTTTGATCTCTGGTCGACGAATTCTGTTTTGCGTTTGAAGTTTTCTGTGTAGTTCCAGAATGAGTCCTTCCCTCTTCTGTTCCTTATTAGCAGTATTATTCTGAGCATTTAATGTAAATATTCTTCTGAATATAGCCGTTATTTGGCTGCATTAAATGTGGTATTCTTCAGAATAAATATTTGCTTATTCTATCAAGAATGGTTTTGAAACTCATCAATGCTAATATTCCAGTCATTTTCTATTCCTTCCAACAGCCAGCATTTATGGAAAGAATTCAAAAATTCAAAGAGAATTTTTCAGCAGTGGAATAAAAGTAATTCTCTCTTCTTCGAAAAAGATAGTAGACAAGAAAGACAGTTATAGAAAATAGGAAGAGTAATCGAGAAGCACTAAACAGGAAATTCAGAACAAGCACTCGATGCTCTCAACGCTTTCTCATTCTCTGTCATCGTTGTATATTGAAGAAGAACAAAACATCAAGATCAAGAGTCTTCTTCAACCTCTGTTCCACAAATCCTCAGAGACATTCTATTCAATATCTGTTACTGGATTTCCTGGATCTTGGCAGATCAAGCTGAAGACCTACTCACCCTTTAGCAAAGCTCTGTTGTTTCAGAAACATTCTACCTCTCAGAAGGAGCTTTGACATCACAAGAATCCACACAGTCTTCTCAGTTGTATTTGAGAAAAGAGAAGACTTCCATCAACCTTTTCCATCTCATTGTACAGGGCTATAGCTCCCTTCAAAAGTTAGTTTAGTTGACAAGTCTCCCTCCAAAAGACTTGAAGTTGGTTTTTGGGCACCTGATCAAAAGCCTGAAGGGTTTCCTAATCTACCTGAACCAGATCTTGTGGTGGCAGTCACCTGATCAAAACCTGCTAGTGGATTCCTACCAATGGTGGTAGAAGAGTGGATGTACCCAGGTTTAGGGGAACCACTATAAACTTCTTGTGTCGTCTGGTTGCTCCTTTTCATTTGTTTTTGTTATGCTTGTGATTGCTGAATTGTTTAGCTTAGTTTTTCTTAATTCCTTAACTAATATATGGTATCACTATATTTACTCTGATATAATCTAGAAAAAGAGCCAAAGTTTTAATACTCTATTCACCCCCCCCCCCCCTCTAGAGTAATCTTACCTAACACCCTCCTTTCAATTGGTATCAGAGGTTGTGTTTGTTTGGTTGTACAAGTTAACACTTGAACCAAGATCCAGTTAGATTATATTTTCCTCTTCTCAACTATTCTCTATCACAATGGCACAAAACAAGGATTATGCAAGCACCAGACCTCCAGTATATAACCTGAATAAGTTTGCCATCTGGAAGGCAAGAATTAAGTTGTACATGAATTCTTTGATAGCTTTAAGTCCTGCACCCCAATGATCTTTAATTCTGCAGCTCTTGGGACTACTGCTTCAGGATGCTTTTCCATGTATTTAGAGGGGTCAAAAACCTCAGGCTTAACCTGGAACTTTTCAAATTCTTTCTTTCTGAAAGCAGACATGGTAGTTAAACCAGTCGTATATTTTCCTTCTGCTTTAGCTTTTCTTATTTGAGCTGCTCCAACTAGTTCTTGAAAACGAGCCATCCTAAAATTAGGATCAAGCTCAAGATTTTCATAAACAGGCTCAGGAGGAGCAGCCACAGATACTTTATCTAGATAAGATATTAGAGTATACTTAGCAAAAGGATCTTGCTAGAAATTTTAAAACAAAGTAAACTATTTACCTTTTGACACAATTTCCTCAGACTGAACTGGTGCAGCAGATGAAACCTTTCTCTTAGGAGAAGGAGGAGGTGAAAAAGTTGGCTTTAGATGCACAACCTCCTTAACTTGTCTTTGAGAATCAGAAAATGATTTGCCTTGCGAGCTTTGATAACTTTGTCTTGGCTGGGGCTGAAAAGAAGCAGATCTTCCAGAAGAGGCAGCAGGATTAGCTGATAGGTTCCCAGAGGCTCCTGCACCTGGAGGAGGAGGAGGAGGACCTCTGGGAGTCCATCTTGAGACAGGACTATCATACCTCTTATTCCTTTTCCTTTCTTTCTGCTGATTCTTTGAAAACCACATCCAGTGCTGAAAATCCTTTGACTTAGGGTCAATGCCCTTCAGAATATAATAGGGAGTGTCATTATCTTTACTTGGAGGAGGAGGAGGAGCAGCTTTCCTTTTCTTTTGGGCAACTTTCCTTTTCCTTGATTTCTCAGAAACATCAGAATCATCCTCATCATCAGAGGGAGATGATGGAGGATTTTCATACGGATCATAGGCTTCAGAAACAGCCTTTTCTTTAAGCTTCAGAGCAGATTTTTCTCTTTCCTCTTCCATGGCATCCAGAGCCAGAAGGGAATCTAAGTCCAACCCTGGTGAGTCATCCCAGATGGTTGACTTTTCAACTTGTAGCTCTTTTTCTTTCTCTTTCAACAAAGATTGTACTCTTAAATCCCAGGCAGCTCTTGCTTGAACTTCTTCCAAATTCAGAACAGGAGAGTCATATTTGACTTTATCTTGATTCTCAGATTCATCCTCTCTATCATCTAGAAAAGATTCCAGTTCAGGATCTACTGGGATATTAGAAATACTTGGGGCAGCCTCTGAGACAATTTCTATTATCTGAGCAGATAAATCTTCTCCAATATCATCTGTAGAATTATGAATACAGATCTGCTAAATAAACAGAAATCATTCCTTCCAGGAATTCACAAACTAACAAATTAATTGACTCATCAACAAAACGGATGAAAGAGTTACCTTCATACTTGACCATTTCCCATGATTCATCTAGATATGAAGTTATAATTCCTTCTAGGAATCTAGCAACCACAGGAGTGGTGAGGTCTTCCAGGCAGACTTTTACTGCAAATTCAGATAACATGATTCCATCTGCTATTTCCTTATCTGATAACACTGGAGCTATTTCTTTCTCAACTGGAGCAGATTCTTCCAGGGCAGTCATGACTGTATCAGTTATAGCTGGAAGGGAGACAGGCTGATCTGAGGCATCTTCATGGAACATCTCCCCCTGCCTGATTTCAGTGGAGACTGAAACCAGGCCCCTTGAGGAAGATGGCTCAGCAGATTTTGAAAGGGATTTGATGGAGGCAGTTAAGAGATCAATGGAGGCTGCAAGGGGAGCGATTGCCTCTTCAATCATGGTTTTGATTGACGGGGTAATCAGCTCCACAATGCGGGAGATAAGCTCAGGAGAAATTTCAAAAGATGATGAATGTGAAGGGGATGGAGCTGCAGCAGATATGGGTGTAGTGCTGGGATGAAGAATGTGGACAGGGGATTGAACAGGAGATGGAGCAGGAGAGTTAATTGGAGAATTAACTGGGGAATGAACGGGAGACAGAGGAGGAGTAGGAATCCTCTCAGAACCTAGCAAATCAAAGCTAGGAGCAGATATCCTAGCCAGATGAGTAGGTAGAGGAGATGCTGGAGGGGAAAGAGGAACAACCGTGGTTGTTTCTGGAGCAGAAGAGGGAGAAGGTCATACTTCAGCTGAAGTTGATGGTACTTCAACTGAGGCAGACAACACAGCAGAAGAAGAGGGAAGAGCTGAGCCAGCTTCAACAGGGTGAGGAGCGACTGATACAGTCCTGGTGTCCTCAGATGTTGCTGGAGCAGGTTTCACAAAAGTTCTCTTCCACTTAGAGAACAGGTGGGGATCCATCTTCTTGCTGGCGTTGATTGTTGTTGCGGTTGAACTCAGCAGCTGGGGGGTACCTTTCCTTCAGGAAAATTCTGATAACCCTTCCTAGGGTGACTTCCTTCTTGCCATTCTTTTTCCTTATTAAATCAAACATCACTGCTGCCCAATCTATCCTTTTCCGATTAACAATCGCACACATCAGTGCGAATTACTGCCTTGTTATATTATCGTGGGCAGAGTGCTTACCAAGGAGCACTTTTCCTACCAACTCAGCGAGGAACTTGATTTTGAAGGGAAAATTTACTTTGAGCAGCTTGGTGGGAATGCCCTCTGCATGTCCCAGCTCAACTAGCATTCTTCCGAATTCCTGAGCATCTTGCTCATAATCCTCTTCTCCATTAACTAAACCGAAAATTTCAGACAAAACGGCCGGAGTTAGGATTACCTCTTCTCCGCTGATGGTACCAGTCATCGAATCGTCTGTGGAAGACGACGTGAAAGCCCATTCCTTGATTTCTGGGATGTTTATCTTAATCCTTGACGACATTATCCTCTCTAATCCCTGATCCCGGCACAGCTGCAGAACTTCTACGATCCCTGCATCGCAGCTGCTGAACGCGTCGAAATCCACGCTAAATCCTGCATCAAACTTCACAACGGCCAGAACTGCTGGAGAGACCGCCATGGATTCGCTGGAGAAGGCTCGAGAAGGACAGAGAAGATGACGGGGACGAAGCGGCAGAAAATCGCAAGCGGGAAGACAGAATGCGAAAAGGCACGCTCCGTCGACGATAAAGCAAAAGATCTTTTGACCTAGGTCGACTATCGGCTTTATATCAGACCGGATATAGTCGGTCTATTAAAAAGATCTAGACCCGATGGTCGAACGGCCGTTCGACGATCGGCTCAGAAGCAGAGTAGTCGGACAATTGTTCGACTATTTCTGGCTTCTCAAACAACAGGCTATCGTCATCCAGAGATCGACGATGAGCTCGACCTGTTCGACGATGGTCGAACGTCGGTCGACGATCTTCAATCAGACAAACTTTCATCAACCATAGGTCGACGATGGGCTTGACCCGATCGACTATCTTCGAACGTCGTTCGACTACCTTCAAACAAGTTTCAACTAAGGCAGATATAGTCACACTTAGTCTCGTCCATTAATCATGCCTAGTTGAACTAAAAAGAACAGATGCTTCTGTTCATCTAAAGGCTTGGTGAATATATCACCTCTCTGAAACTCAGTGGATATGAACTCAAGACAAATCTTGTTCTTTTCCACACAATCTCTCAGGAAATGGTGTCGAATCTCAATGTGCTTCGTTCTAGAGTGGTGCACTGGATTTTGTGCAATTGAGATAGCACTGGTACTATCACACATGATTTTGGTGTTCTTGTGTGAGTAACCATAATCCACAAGCTGGTTTTGAATCCACAGGATCTGTGAACAACAACTAGCAGCAGCTATATATTCAGCCTCTGCAGTTGAAGTTGAGACAGAAGCCTGCTTCTTACAGAACCAAGAGACCAATCTCTCTCCCAGGAACTGGCAAGTTCCTGAGGTGCTCTTCCTGTCAACTCTGCAACCAGCATAATCAGAATCAGAATATCCAATTAATTCAAACTCTGACTCAGCTGGGTACCAAAGTCCTAGATCTGGACATCCCTTCAGGTATCTCAGGATTCTCTTTAGAAGAATCAGATGAGATTCCTTGGGGTTGACCTGGAATCTAGCACAAAGGCATGTAGCAAACATTATATCTGGCCTACTTGCAGTTAGATATAATAGGGAACCAACAATGGCCCTATAATTCTTTTGATCAACTGGCTTGCCGTGATCATCAGAATCAATAACTACATTAGTAGCCATGGGTGTAGGCATTGCTGAAGCATCAGCCATCCCAAATTTCTTTACCAATTCCTTGGCATATTTGGATTGGGAGATGAAGATACCATCAGCATCTTGCTTAACTTGGAGACCAAGAAAGTAAGACAGCACACCCATACTACTCATCTCAAACTTGGAATGCATCAAGTTGGAAAACTTTTTGCACAGTTTGGGATCAGTGGAGCCAAAAATAATATCATCTACATACACCTGAACTAACAGGATTGTGTCCTTGTGATGCTTGACGAAAAGGGTTCTATCAACTACTCCCCTAGTAAAGTTGTGCTCTAACAGGAAACTAGCTAAGGTCTCATACCAGGCCCTAGGAGCTTGCTTTAGTCCATAAAGAGCTTTCTGCAACTTAAACACATGTGAGGGCTGAGTTGAAGAAACAAACCCTGGTGGTTGTTCAACAAACACCTCTTCCTTAAGCTCACCATTCAGGAATGCACTTTTGACATCCATTTGGAACACCTTAAACTTCATGAAGGCTGCATAGGCCAAGAAGATCCTTATTGCTTCTAGCCTTGCAACAGGAGCAAAGGTTTGGTCATAGTCTATACCTTCCTCCTGTCTGTAGCCCTGAGCTACAAGCCTAGCTTTATTCCTTATTATAATTCCATTTGCATCTAACTTGTTTCTATACACCCACTTGGTGCCTATGATCAGTTGGCCTTTAGGTCTTGGAACCAAAGTCCAAACTTTACATCTCTCAAACTGATTGAGCTCCTCTTGCATTGCAATGATCCAGTGGGGATCTAGCTCTGCATCTTTAAAGGTGAGGGGCTCAACCTGTGAGAGGAAACAAGCATGCATCACATCCTGTCTTAATTGATGTCTTGTTTGCACACCAGCTGATATGTCTCCAATCACTTGAGATGTGGGGTGATCTCTAAGTGTGACAATATCAGCAGGTGGGATGTGATCTTCAGCAATAGTTGGGATTAATTCCTCAGGAGGAATTTGATCTACTGTTGGTGGAACAACAACAGCTTCAACAGCTTCAGCAATGTCTTCATCACTGTCTGATTCAGTGATCTGAAGAGTTGAAAGTTGAAGAATTTCTTGAGGGACATCAGGTACCTGCAAAGAACTGGAGGAAGGAGAATTTTCCTTCTCCTTGTAAAACATCTGAGACTCATCAAAAGTCACATGCACAGATTCTTCAATTTTACAGGTTGATTTGTTATAAACCCTATAAGCTTTGCTTACTTGGGAATATCCAAGCATGATTCCCATTGAAGCTTTTGCTTCAAATTTTCTAATATATTCTTTATTATTATTATGAATATAAACAATACAGCCAAAAACTCTAAAATAATTAATTTTTGGTTTCTTTCCTTTAAGCAACTCATAAGGAGTTTTACACTTAAGTTTGTGTATCAAACTTCTATTCAAGACATAATTGGCTGTACTAACAGCTTCTGCCCAATAGGAGAGAGGCATGTTAGCATCTGCCAATAATGTGCTAGCAGCTTCAATGAGTGTTCTATTTTTCCTTTCAACTACCCCATTTTGTTGAGGAGTTCTAGGAGCTGAAAAGCTATGTTTGATACCTTCTCTCTCACAGAATTCTTGCATGAGAAGAGAGTCAAACTCAGTACCATGATCACTTCTGATCAAGGCCACATGAGTAGAGTACTCAGTCTGCACACATAGTAGAAAGTCTGTAAGGGCATTGAAGTTATCAGACTTAGTTCTCAAAAAGAAAACCCAACTGAACCTAGAGAAGTCATCTACAATTACTAATGTGTAATACTTCCCTCCTAAACTCTGTACATTTATTGGGCCAAAAAGGTCCAAGTGTAATAGATACAGGATTCTAGGAGAATCACTCTTATTTACAGATTTAAAAGAGTTTTTGGTTTGCTTGCCTAGCTGACAAGCCTTGCATAGGCTCTCCTTCTTATAGGGGCAAGAAGGTAAACCTCTAACAAGGTTGTGCTTAGATAACCTAGATATATTTTTCAGGTTAACATGGCTAAGCCTCTTATGCCATAGGGAATTATTATTAAGGGTTACTTCATTAAACAGGCAGATTTCAGAATGAGATGAATTGAAATCTACTAAGTAAATATTACCTATTCTAACACCTACTAAAACAACATTGTTATTTAAAGTAATACTGCAAGAGGAGTTAGAAAATGAAACCTGGTAGCCAGCATCACACAGCTGGCTGACTGAAATCAAATTGTGCTTCAGTCCATTGACATATGCAACTCTCTTGAAAGTAACTGCTCCAATTGTGATCTTGTCATAGCCTTCTGTCTGACCACAGCTGGAGTCTCCAAAGATAACCTTTGGGCCGAGCTTAGCTTTGAACTTTGACAGAAGATCTTTATTTCCTGTCATATGCTTAGAGCATCCACTATCCAAATACCACTTATTTTGAGTGATTGGATAGGCCTTCACCTGCAAGACAATTATTTAGACAGTGTGGACCCAGGTAACCTTGGGTCCCTTGTTTTTCACATAAGAAAAACTGGAAATGTATGAAAATGCAGGCTGAGGGTGATAACCTAGTGGGTGAGATCTCCTAGGTGGGATTCTCCATGCAGATGATGGGTCAACAAACCTAGGGTTTCTATTCTCATTTAGGTTTCTATGGAATTGATTATGATTTTGAAAATCATATTGAAATCGTCGATCGACGTTCGACGATGGGTGCTCAGATCGTCGACCTTCGTTCGACCATTGAGCTTCCGATCGTTGAGCTGCGTTCGACGCTCTTTGCATTTCTTTAAAGAACTTCTTTCTCTTTTCTCTCTTAGCTTTATTTAAGGTTTTATTAACCAGATTTACTTGCTCAGTGTTCTTCTTTCCACTAGCTGAAATGAAGTTCACTGGAGTTGAAAGATTATTTTTAAGAAGGACTGGGGGTTCACTGGGAGAAGCTCCTAAGCCTAGTTTGTCATTACCTGACCTAGTGTTAGTCATGCTGGTAATTTCTAATAACTTAAGGCTTCTACCATTAAGGGATTCTTCTAATCTCTTAGACTTAGCTAACTCTATTTTAAGAAATTTGATTTCTTCACTACAAGTAGTGAGTTCTTCCTTTAACCTAACATTTTCAGAGGCTATTGATTCTGAGTCAGCTAACCAATTTCTAAGTTCTTTTATTTCCTTTTCTGAGCTAATTAAATCTAAACATAAAGATTTAAATTCTAATTTAAATTCTTCTGAAGTAAAATCATAAGAAGAAAGTACCTCATCTTCTGTAGGCATCTCTTCATCAGAATCAGAACTCTCTGCAGCAGAGTGGTTGCTGCGGGCATCTATTGCCATTAGGCAAACTTCTTTTGCCTTCTTCTCTTCCTCATCTTCACTGGAGCTTGATGAGGAGGATTCTTCATCAGAATCACTCCAGGTTTCAGCAATGAAACCTCTCTCCTTCTTCTTGTTTTTGTAGGAGGATGGCTTGGAGTGCTTCCTGTGTTGTTCTTTTTCTTTTCTCTTTTCTTTGTTCTTCTCCTCTGGACATTCTGGCAAGATATGTCCAGGCTTCCTGCAACCATAACAAATAATTTCTTTAGCGGGAGAGCGATCATACCTTGGTTTGTCTTCATAGCGTGAAGACTTCTTTCTGAACTCCTTTCTCCCCATCTTGAGAAACCTTTTGGCAAAAAATGCCATAAGTTCCTCATTAGATTGGCTGCTTTTAGAAACATCTGCAGCCTTAAGAGCTAGAGATTGCTCTTTTCTTGTTGGAGTGGGGGTCTTGGCTTCAGCTTCAGCTTCCCTTGTCTTCAGCACTTGCTCAAAAGACTTGAGCTTGCCGAGAAGGGCTTCAGTGGAGATCTCATTAGTACTTCTGGCTTCTTTGATGGGCCAGATCCTTAGATCCCATGTGCTAGGGAAGCACATAAGAATCTTATCATTGACCTCTGTCAATGATATGTCTTTGTCTAGGGTCCTCAGCTCATTGATGATTGAGCTGAGCCTGGTGTACATAGCTTCAACTGATTCAGCATCAGTTTTCTTGAAGTTCTCGTACTGTGAGATCAGGTTGGACCTTCTGTCCTTCCTTTCATCAGCTAAACCAGCTACAATCTGGTTCAGTGTGTGCCACATGGCCTTTGCTGAGGAGCAGTCAGCCACCTTCTGGAACACCTCATCAGACATTGTCTGAGCCAGTATGTTCATTGCCTTGGCATCTGCAATTTTGGCCTTCTTGTACTCATCATTGTAATCTGGAGGAGGCACTGCACTCATATCAGATGATGAGGCAGTGGCAGCAGCAGGTGCTCTTGGGGGACCTGACAAAATAGAAGCAAAAATACTTTCATCAATAGAATTCATATAAAGTTTTATCCTTGCCTTCCAGATGCCAAACTTAGCTAAGTTGCATGCTGGAGGTCTGGTGCTTGAATAATCCTTGGACTGGGCCATGATAGTGAATATCTATAAGCTTTGGTATCTATCAGGATCTTGTGACTTAGGTGTTAGCCTATTCAGTCAGTCAACCTCGCTCTGATACCAATTGAAAGTGAAGGGATAGATACTACTCTAGAGGGGGGGTGAATAGAGTTATCAAATTTTGCACAAGACAAAACTTAATGGTCTACCCAACTCCCTTGGAGTGAAGTGCGGAATGAAAGATTATAGATATAGATTTAACCCTAGAGCCTAATACAAGTGATGTGCACAAACTCAAGCTAACTGTAATTACAGTTAAGGCTTGGAAAACCTAACCAGCAACTAGCAACCTAGTTATATCTAATCACAGCCACAATACAGGAATTAAACAATGGAATCCAGATGACACAAGGAAATTTATAGTGGTTCCCCAAATAACTTGGGTACGTCCACTCTTCTACCCACACGGTAGGAATCCACTCAGGTTTTTGATCAGGTGCCCTGCCACCAACAGGATCTGCTTCAGGTAGATCCAGAAACCCTTTAGACTTTTGATCAGGTGTCTAAAAACCAAGCACAGGTTTTTGATCAGGTGCCCTGCCACCAAGGGATACTTTTGAAGGGAGTAATAACCCTGTACAGGAGGGGGAAGAAGGTTAAGATGTCTTCTCTATTTTACAATAGATTAGAGAAGCACAAAAACTTGCACTGAGCTAGAAAGCTCTAAAGAATCAAGGCTCCCCCTGGCTCAAAGATGTCCAGGTGAAGTCTTGCTTCAGTGCAGAAAAACTCTTCAGAAAGTTCTGAAGGAAAAGCTACAGGAAGAAAGTAAATAACAAAATCAAATCTCTTCAAGCAGCTATCTTCTTCTTCTTCTTCTTCAAAAGATCTCTGAGTTTGAACTTCCTGAAGGCAGGAGAACTCAGGTTGAAGAAGAGTCGAAGATCTTAACGCTTCTCAGTTAGGTGGAAATTGCTGAGAGCAGAAAGCTTGAAGGCTTGAAAGCTTGAATGAACAACTGGTTAGCTATTAGCTCTCAACTATTGACTAGCTTGAATCCTTCTTCAAAGGGTCCTTTATATAACAGCAGCAAGCAACGGCTCTCTTCCATTTGAATTATTTGTCTTCTTCTGAGCCTTGAGACCTGGGCTGTAAATATCAAGAAGACAAAGCAATCTCTGCAGCAAAACATTCTATAAAAGGAATAACCCTTTTTCTAAGAAGCTGCAGGACCAAATCAAATAACAGAAGGACTAAATAAAGTCACATCAGAAATAATCTCTTTATAGCAAAAAGAAGACTTTTCAGTCTAACGGCTATAAAGGGCTGACAACAGATAAAGTAATTTATAATGACAGCTAATAAGACAAACAACTTTATCTAAACAGATTTGACTCAGGCAAAAAGAATAGAGCAAATATTGTCTGGTAATTTTATCATACAGCTGAAATAACTTGCCATAAAATGTATTAATTAATTGAATATAATAAATAAATACAAAATATAAAGGCAGGCAGAAAGCGTCGAACGACCTTCGGAGATCGTCGACCGACGCACGGAGATCGTCGATCTATCGGGCAGATAGTCGAACGATCCAGATAGTCGACCTATCGAAGAAGATAGTCGAACTACCTCGGCAGATAGTCGACCTATCAGAACAGATAGTCGAACTATCAGATAGTCGATCTATCAGGACAGATAGTCGAACTATCAAGCGCAAACAGATAGTCGACCTATCAAGCAGATAGTCGACCTACCTCAGAAAACAGATAGTCGACCTATCAACAGATAGTCGACCTATCAAAACAGACCAGATAGTCGATCTATCAACAGATAGTCGAACTATCAGATAGTTGAACTATCAGGACAAATAGTCGAACTATCAAAGATGACAGATAGTCGACCTATCAACAGATAGTCGACCTATCAAAGCGGAACAGATAGTCGACCTATCAACAGATAGTCGAACTATCAGATAGTCGATCTACCAGAACAGATAGTCGAACTATCAATGCAGACAGAGCGTCGACCAACTGATAGACGATCGTCGATCAGCCGATAGACGATAGTCGAGCGGCGTTCGACTATAGTCGAACGAAAAACTACTTAACCAAATTCTCAATCTGGAAAAGTGAGGACTCTACAGCTAGACTACAAACCATTGACCATAGATAATTCTTGGGTCAAGGAGCACAAAGGAGAGAACTAAACTCAAGTCAAACTAGGGTACCAACAGAGTATATCAGATTCTGACTTCTTGATAGTCGTTAATCAGTCATAAATGACTACCTTAACTGATATCTGCATCTGGAGGAAAGTCCTTAAGAAACATTCCAATTAGTCTTCCTTGAAACTTGCTCTAGATTGATTGAAACGGCTACAAAATCCTTTGCCATAAATGCTGAAAAAAAGTCTGAATGAATTCCATAATTGTCCTGAATTTGAATCCTGAAATCGTCGATCTCTCAGAAAAATCATCGATCTGAGCTCAACGATCGTCGAACTGAGCTCAGAGATTGGATTTAAACTGGAAACAGAAATCGTCGAACTGAGCTCTACGATCGTCGAACTGAGCTCAGAGACTTGGAAAAAAACTAGAGACAGAACGTTGACCTGAGCTCGAAGATCGTCGAACAGAGCTCGACGACTCGTTGAACTGAGCTCAGAGATCGTCTAATGGAGTTCGACGATTCGTTGACCTGAGCTCGACGAAAATTGTCTTGGTCTTCAGCACTGAATCCTGATCTTTAGAAGGTCTTGAGGGCAGATTTCAAACCTAAGTACTAACCCTAAGACTCATTCTAATTGACCTATCAGACTATACAGCAAGGTCAAAACAAATTCCTAAGCACATAGTGATCCTTACCCAAATTAGTAATAGGGTGTTCCAAAATAGTTGTCTCAACAGACTTTGACCATCCTGATTGTCTTGTTCTGTAGTTGTTTGATCTCCGTATCCTCAATCTTAATGGGCCTAATCTTTGTCGTTAGCCCACTATCGACCGGTACTCGATCATTTGAAATCACTTGAATTGGCTCTTCACAGCTTTTCGCAGCACCGATATGTGATACACATTATACAAGACACTTAGCTCCATTGATAGAGTTAATCGATAGGTTGCCTCTCCAACTCGTTCCACCACTTCAAACGGGCCAACATATCTTGGACTCAGCTTTTTCAATCGCTGAATCCTAGATACGCCTTTGAATGGCTTAATCTTTAAGTATACCCAATCGCCCACCGCAACTCCACATTTCGGTGTTTGGCGTTGTAGTATTTTTCCTGACTATCTTGGGCTATCAATAGCCGCTCTCGAATAGTACATATGGTCGAATTTGCATCTTCGACCTCTTTACATTTATAGAGCTTTGACTTGCCTGTTTTCACCCAAGCTAATGGTGCATGACACTTCCTACCGTATAAAGCTTCAAAGGGCGCCATCTATATACTAGCTTAATTGTTATTATTGTAGGCGAACTCAATCATATAGAGGTGATCTTCCCACCTCTTCCCAAAATCTAGGGCGCACATACAGAGCATGTCCTCTATTATTCTGTTGGTCCTTTCAGTCTGGCCATCCGTTTGTGGATGAAAGGTTGTACTGAACTTTAGTTTAGTTCCCAACAACTGATGGATTAGCCTCCTATCATTTGAAGTAAAACACTCATCTCAATCACTTACGATGCTACGGGGCACACCGTCTCGTCGTACGATATTATCCACGTACAACTTAGCCAGTTTCTCCACTGAATCATCCTTCCTATTAGATATGAAGTGTGACACTTTAGTTAACCGGACAACGATCACCCATACTGCATCATTTCCGCTCTGAGATCTCGGCAACCCATGCACGAAATCCATAGAAATGTCATCAAACTTCCATATCGGAATCGGCAAAGACTTCAGAAAACCTCTAGGTTTCTGGCTTTCAACCCTCACTAAGGCACTGGTTTGACATTTTGCCACATAATGTGTTATGTCTTTCTTCAAACCTGGCCACCAGAACAGTTTCTTCATGTCCTTGTACATCTTATTGCTCCCCGGGTGGATTGAGTACTTTGTAAATTGTGCTTTATACATAAATTCCTCTCATAGTTTACCCATATTTGGGACGAACAATCGACCAGCTTTTCGCAAAAGACCGTCATCCCAGGAGAATTGGGCATTTGACCCATCCTCTACATAGCGTTGTAGACTCTTATCGAGTTCTGTTGCTCGTCGAACCCTATCTATAAGGTCATACTGTACCTCCGTCCAGTTCAGGCACGCACTTGCAGTAAAATTCTTATCCACATAAGAGATGTCTAAGTTATCCAACTCTTGGATTAGGTGTTCATCATGCATCCGCAACCAACTTGCCCTTGCCGGAGTCCTATGACTCAAAGCATCTGCGACTACATTTCCCTTCCCGGGAGTATAATGAATTTGGAAGGTGTAGTCCCTGAGGAACTCCATCCACCTCCGCTGTCGCATATTTAGATCCTTCTGATCTATCAGATACTTAAGGCTCTTACGGTCCGTAAAAATGTCAACTTTCACATCATATAAGTAGTGATGCCATAGTTTAAGTGCAAAAATCACCGCCGCCAACTCCAAGTCGTGGACGGGATAGTTTCGCTCATGCACTTTCAACTAGCGTGAGCCATAAGCTATCACTTTACCAAACTAAAGAAGGACGAAGCCTAAGCCTCTCCCTAATTCATCACTATAAATTGCATAGCCGTATAAACCATATGGCATCATCAAGATTAGCGTCGTAATCAGACGACTTTTCAGCTCCTCAAAAGCTCGCGCGCACTCCGGCGTCCAAATGAACTTATGATCTTTCCTCGTCAGAGTGGTGAGAGGCAGGGCTATCTGCGAAAAGTTCTCTACGAAGTGCCTATAGTAGCCCGTAAGTCCAAGAAAACTCCTGACTTCAGCCACAGAAGACAAAGCCGGCCATTCCCGTATCGCAACTATCTTTGTCGGATTCACCGCAATGCTATATCCACTTATCACGTAGCCAAGAAAGGCAACTGACGATAGCCAGAACTCATACTTTGAGAACTTGGCATAGAGCTTGTTCCTTCGCAAGGTGTGCAACACCATTCGTAAATGATTCACATGGTCTTCTTCAGATTAAGAGCACACTAATATGTCGTCAATAAAGACAATCACAAACAAGTCCAAGTACTCTCGAAATGTTCGGTGCATTAGGTCCATAAATACCGATGGCGCATTTGTTAGCCCAAACGGCATTATAGTGAACTTGTAATGACCATAGTGTATACCAAGCGCTGTCTTGGGAATGTCACATTCCCGAATCCTCAACTGATAATAGTCAGACTTTAAATCCAGCTTCGAGTAGACAGTTGATCCCACTAGCTGATCGAACAAGTCATCAATCCGTGGAATCAGATACTTGTTCTTTTCCTTCAACTTATTAAGCTCTCGATAGTGAATGCATAGCCGCAAGCTTCCATCCTTCTTTTTCACAAATAGGGTCGGAGCGCTCCAAGGTGACATACTTGGGCGTATAAAGCCTTGCTCCAGCAGCTCTTGCAATTGAACCTTTAGCTCTGCCATCTCCTTTAGTGCAACATGTTATGGGGAGAGGGCCACAGGTTTTTTGTAATTACTCCACCCATTAAATAATATATAGCAGAAGGTCCGGCCGGGGCCCCACACTATATGCCACAAACAGACGGCGAGGTCATATGTTAATACCACAACACCATCGCATCCTAACTCGGAGCATGCTAGCGGAATATTTTAACAATAAAGATGAACTCATACTAGGAATGCCCACTATATATAAACCACATTTATATATCAACTCATGAAAGAGTGTACAGTAAATACAACACAAGTTGGCCTTAAGGCCTTACAGTTCCTTTTTTCACAATGTGGATTACATACATCGGTGCGCAGGCCGGCCACACATGAACAAAATACAAGAGAAAGCAGCCTTCAAGGGTTAGCAGCAGCACCACCATCAGCAGGGACTTCAGCCCTTTTACTTCCCACTCGACTCTCCAGTACCTGCACAGGGACAGCCCACCCAGAGGGTGGTAAATAAGGCAACGGTCAGCATTCAGCTGACCAATTTATAACAATCCTACCCCTTTCCTGGGGCAGTGGCATTGCTTCCCTGCAGACAGAGCAATGCATAGACAGATATCACATATAGTGTGCTCTTACGCACAATCAATCCATCACAACCGTCAGCCACACGGCCCGACGATTCGTGTACTCAGGGCACATTTTTGGTACACCGGCAAACAAGGATCAACACCACCGTTTGCACGGTTTTAAGAATTATGTCTTAATGGTGCGCAGGCCTAAGACTCTTATTATGTCACTGACGAAAGCTCAATGCCTTGACGCTCTCCTGTACAGTTGACATAACGCAGGTACGGATCAGCCACCCCCCGTTGCTCAAGTCACCTTGCCATCACCGAGTACAGCGTACTTGCGGCTATATCCAAAGGCACGGGTCGGTTTCACCTTTCCTGTTCGGTACGAAGCCTTTTTAAGAGCATTCAGCTCACAATAGCCATAACATCCACCAAGGACTAGCTTCACAATGGCCACGCTGTCCTCCAAGGACTGGCCTCACAATGGCCACACTGTCCACAAAGGACTGGTCGTATTGTCCACAAAGAACTGGCCTCACTACCTACAAAGGACTGGCCACAGCACAAGCAATAAAAGGGTATTTTCCTAGAATTCCTCATTCCAGTACTTCCTGCTGCTTCCCTTCACAGGTATAACCCATTGACTCCACAAACTACATGTTTATACGCAGAGTCTTCTCCGGTGTGCAATATCCAACATCACCAATCCAGACCAAGCTGTCCAGATGGGATTCACACAACATGCCTATCCCGTACTACATATTTGCGGGTTTAGATGCACACTCAACTAGGGATAGCAACTATCAACCCATTGGAATCACTTCAACTTTCCACCACTTAGTGGAGGATTCCATGTGCATGCATAAAGAAGGACTTCACTTGTCCAAGAAGGAAGATCGTTACCCTTGACGATCGCTTCGGAGCCATGGAAATTTGGCCGGTTGGAAATCACCGCAATGGCCTTGCCTCCAAAACGCTGGCCACGGATCTCGAGTCGGACCGATGTAGCTCCACCAGCAACTAGAAGACTCCTCCCTTCTCCTCCTAGCTCTCCTCTCTTTCTTCTCTCTTAAGAAAGATAATGGCCAAGTGAAGAATGAAATCTTCACTCAATCCCGGAGGTAAACCCAGCAGGAAATCACCTGGGCCATTGGATCTAGGATGAGGGAAACGAACGGCCACAAATGGCCTGAAAAGTTTATTTTTTCGGCTGACACGGCCTGTGACACGCCCGTGTCACAGGCCATGTACTGCAAGCGGTACACGAACCGACTCACCCAGACTAGAACACGGGCTAAGACACACTCGTATCAAGCCCCTGACATGCCCGTGTCAGTAAGTGCACGCCTGTGTTGAGGGGCGTGTCCCTTAAACGGCAGAGGTTCAACATTCCTGAAAATGACACGACTGAGGCACATGCCCGTGTCTTTAGTCATGTGCCAAACACGCCCCTGTGACACGCTCGTGTCACGGGCCGTGTGCCACACTCAACGCTGCCCGGTTACCCACCCGAGCAGGGCATGGCCTCGGACATGCCTGTGTCCCTGGCCGTGTCACCTCTCGACGATCGTCCACTGTGTTATGTCGAGAACTCGACTCGATGCACACAGTGAAGGACACGGCCTGGGACACGCCCTGTCCCAGGCTGTGTCACCCAGCCTAAACTCCAATTTGGATTTGGGGTGTTAGATTTTTCACCTAGCACCAACTCAAAAGCGAAGTCAATCTCCCGCTGGGGAGGTAAGCCCGGAAGATCTTTGGGAAACACATCAGCGTACTCTGATACAATAGGAACTTCACTCATACTAGGCCTCGGCTCAACAGTCTCCAATAACATGAAGAACAACTCTGTGCCCTTCCAAACTTCCTTGACTACTTGAATAGCAGACATCATTATCTTGCTCGATCCTCACATAACAGCGAATTTAGTTTCTCGTTCGGTGTTCTGTCCCAGTGTGACTTCCTTAGAGTTGCAATCTATATAGGCACGCTGCTCCGAGAGCTAGTCCATACCAAAGATTACATCAAACTCTGATATCGATAGCACAGATGCTTCCAATCGAAAATCCCGACTTCCTACTCGCACTTCAACACAACAAGCTCGATCCGCACGCATCAAGTACCCATTAGGTAGCAGCATGTTCACTCGATCTGTAGGTGTAAATGAAGGCACTCTGATACGTCCCATGAAGTCTTCCGACAGAAAGAACTGAGATGCTCCTTTATCGAATAGTGCTCTCGCCAAACACTCTGAAATCAGGACAAAGCCTAATTCAAACCAATCATACACAAGCAACGCACAAGGTACTGAGTATGGAAAGCAGTAAAAACTATATCTTAACTCATTTCTGTTACGACGTCGCTTTGTTTTATGGCCTCGTGTTGACCAAGATTATAGACTCAGCATAAGACGCACCCATCTTTTTCTCCCCTTTTGGAGGGCCACTCCAGCAATCTCGAGCCTTATATACCACCTTGCCACATATATAACATGTGAGCGGACCTCTCCAAGATGTTGCTCTAGACGGAGAAGAAGAAGGAGCCGGCGTAAAAGTTTTAGGCTTGTTTTTCCACCGTCGATACCCAGACTTTGAAGGACCAGGTGCCTTGAACTCTTACTTCTTCCCTGTCCAATCATATTAACGATGCATGCACTTCATTTCCAGCTCGAGGGAGCGGGTCGTATTGACCAAGGTAATAAAACCCTACATCATAAGTCCTGAGAGAAGAAACCGTAGGTCATCTCTCAACCCTTCATAGAACTGATTTGACTTTTGCTCCTCATCTGCAAACGTAAAGCCTGCATATCTTCCCAATCTCGTAAACTCGTGCAAGTAGTCATCCACGACCTCTTGCCTTGAGTTAACCTTTGAAATTGGTTCTCCATCGTAATCCGTTGTGCCGATGGAATGTATCTTGCCAAGAAGCACCATGAGAACTCCTCCATTGAGATCTCAATCAATGGCCGACCAGCAAATTGGTGTAGCTTCAGCACATCCCACCATAATCTTGCCTCACCATCCAACAAGAAGGTAGTCACAGTGACTTTTTGCCACTCTTCCATTTTGATTGTCGTCAGGACCCTCTTTATTCTTTAGAGCCAATCTTCAGCTTGTATAGGGGTTCTAGTACCCATAAACACGGGGGGATTGAAACTCATTATGTGTTTCAATTACTTCTCCGTCGCTCACCTTGCGGCCACTAGTTCAGCAGCCACTTGTCTCACCGCTACGTGCTCACCTACGTCAACTAGTTCCTGAACCATTGTAGGTAAAGGAGGTTGTCTCTGACCACTTAGTTTTGTAGTAAACATAGCGAACACGACTTCAGAAACCAACAATATAGTTTCTATCGAAGGAGGAGGTGTTGGCACCTTATTTGGTGCGCTACTCTCCACCGAATGTTGGGGTTCTCGCTGCCCCGAACCACTTCTAGTCGCCTACAATATGAAACACACAATTAAGAAACTATGAATATTGCCAAAAGCAATTATAGGAACATACCAGTTCCTCAAACATGTGTATTTTCATTCCTAAGTGGACATTTATGGGTTCAGTTATGTTATCAAGATAGCACACATACACGTGCTCACTACCCTGTAAAAGAATTCGACCACGAAGTCAACGAAGGGAGACCGTGAATGGAATCTGATACCAATTTTGTAACGCCCCCATCCGTCGTATAGCATTTGACAAAATGTCCGGTCGGGGCCCAACGCCATATACTATGGACAGGTAAGGAGATTACATATTGTTCCCAAATTCAAATTCAATTATGAACGTGTCCTAACTCAGAGCATTCTAGCGGAAGCATTTCGGTTAAGAACCCGTAACAGTAGGAATGTCCACTACAAAACTTGTACAAGAATGATATATATATAACACAACACATATTTTGGTCTTTCAGCCTTACAACTGTTTCATGTGACTTCATACATCGGCACGCAGGCCGACCACACATGAAAATATTAAAAATTTTGCCTTTGGGCCTTCAAGGGCCAGCCAATTGCAGCATAAGGGATTCAGCCCGCTGCTTCCCACTTGGCTCACCATCACCTGCACAATCGTCCCATGCTAATGTGGAAAACAAAGCAACGGTCAGCATTTTGCTTACCAATTTATAACGACCCCACCCCTTACTCGGGGCGGCGGTTCTCCTTCCCTGCAAACAGCAGCATATATATATAGTGGCAATAGCAAAGTGCATTTAAGCACCATTCACCACAGACGTAGGCATAACGGCCACACACCCCATGCACTCAGGGCATATTTTTAGTGTATAGGATTCCTTGTATCTCACCATCGTTCAGAGGTACTTAACTTGACGACTATGTTGTTCAGAGGTACATAACTTAACGATAACCCTTGTCATTCAGAGGTACTTAACTTGATGACTATGTCGCTCAGAGGTACTTAACTTAACGACTAACTGCCCATTCAGAGGTACTTAACTTAACGACCCAGTCGTTCAGAGGTACTTAACTTGATGGCATAGTAGTTGGCCTCCACGGCTCAATCAAAACATAAGCCACACAACTCTATACCATTTCAGGCAGGCACCTACCATTGCTGGGCAATTTAAGCTCACAGCTCCACATGTACTGGCCCCCAGGTCTCTTAGAGACAGGACACACCAAGATTTAGCACACTGGGAGCTATCGCCTAGCGACATCAACAGTTTCCCCGAACTGTGATCTTTCCTGGGTATTTTCCTTGAGCTGAACTCTAGTACTTCCTATTACTCTCGTTTCACAGGTACAACCCTCAGACTCCGTACAACCTCACGTTTATACTCAGAGTCTTCTCCGGCACGCAAAATAAACATCACCAATCCAGACCAACCCGTCTGATGGGCTTCACACAGCATGCTTATTCCGTACTCTATATTTTCAGATCTATATGCAATATTAAACGGGGATCATACCGATCTACCCATCAGAAACCACTTTTTCTTTACCTTTTGGTGAGAGTTTCCATGCAAGTATGCATATTGAGGACTTCACTTGTCCAAGGAGAAAATTGCTACCCTTGTAATCATCATAGCCATGACCGTGATCTTTGATCTGGATGGAATTGATCTTCCTAACTTTCTCTCCGTGGATCTAGCGTCGACTCGTGATTCCAATTAAAAGCATACCTTGGATCGAATCCTCTTGATATCCTGGACCTTTCCTCCTCTTCCCTCTCCAAAAGTAAGCAAGGGAGTGTGAGAGAAAAATGAGAATGAAATCTCAAGTATAGCTTTTATCTGAAAGCTACCGCCACGCGGTAACTACTACCGTTGTGCGGTAACACAGACGGTAACCGCTTTGACCAGCCTGCGCCTCTATATAGAGTTATCGCCCGCGATAACTTTCTAGCGCCGCGTGATAGCACACTCAATGATTCATCGAAAGTGTTGAGTGTTACCGTAATGCGCTAGCTTCCAACCGCCAGGCGGTAACAACCCGAGTCCTGGGTCTTTTAATTCCCTGAGCTATCGCCTCCGATAATCCTACCGCCGCACGGTAACCTCCAATGATCGCTTATCAATTTTTGGGGTATTACACCAAGACACTCAGCGATAGTGACTCGTGTGAGTCATGTTCATAGGATGAGGAAGCTGACTTCGGCCTTATGTCTCGATCAGACAAGGAAGTTGGCGACTCCGAGTATCACGGGAAGGTAAACTCACACACGATACTCTCTGAGTCGGAAACATCAACTAACGGTTATGAAGTCTATTCTTCTGAGGAAGATGATTTCGAATTGATGGCTCAACATGAGAACATTTTGAAAGCTTTTGACAAATGTTGCAAGGTAGTCAAAAAGCAAGCAAAAGAGTTTGCCTCCCTCAAGGTAGTGGAAACAAGTCTGGAGGAGGAACTTGAAAAATTACTTCCTCTCATAGATGAAGTCCACTCCTTGAAAGAGGAATTGAAAAGCTCGGCTGAGACATTAAGACAGAAGGATAAATACCTAGATGAGCTAGACGAAAAGCTCGTGGTGTAAAGGAAGCTAGTTGAAAGCTACTTTAAGCCAAAGACCATTCTTCCTCTCATCAATGAGTTTTCTACTCAAAGAAGGGTAGTGGTCTTGGACACGTAGTTGAAAAAGGTAAGGCTGCTAAGAGAGTCGCCACCAAAGGTAAAGGGAAGGCACCTCAGAGTCAACTCTCTTTTAAGAAGTTTATTTTCCCCACAAACAAATTTGACTTTGAGACGCCCTATGGGCACGTTGTCGGGCCTACCTATATAGAGCCTAAGAAGAGTTATCAAGGATGGAACTATCCCCGAGACTTTGGGGCTAGTGTTTTCAAGGCACCTTACGAAGAGATAACTCTATAAGAGTATGGTGCTTATGTTCATGCACACAATTATAAGAAGGCACTGAAATCCAAAACCTTTGTACCCAAGGCTAAGGAGATTGAGAAGCCTTGTGTATGTTGCAATCAGGAGGCTTCCACCTCCAAGTATGTTGCCCCTACTAGACCTCAAATTCAAAAGGTAAAGCAAGAGTACAAGAGAAGGTACGACAGATTTGACTGTTAGTGTTGCGGCAAAATTGGTCATTTCGGCGCAGATTGTTGTTTTAACCCTAAAAATTTAGAAACTCCGCGAGTTAACAGTGAGAGACTGACCCTCACAAAGTTAATGTTCCTAGTGGTGCTAAGCAGACAAGGAACCAAGGACCCAAATATGTTTGGGTTTCTAAGGTAAAATGATTTATAATTGCAGGTATGTCCAAAGGCCAACAAAAATCCAATCTGGTATTTGGACAGCGGATGCTCTCGGCATATGACCAGGACAAGAAGCCTTCTGCGAGAATTTACCCCAGTCGAAGACAGACTAAAAGTTATATTTGGAGGTTCAGACAGGGGAATCGCGAAGGGCTACGGTATAATTTCCAACGATATAGTTTCTTTCACAGACGTGGCTTATGTTGAAGGATTACAGCATAATTTGATAAGCATAAGTCAACTATGTGACAAAGGCTATATAGTTGAGTTCTATAAGGACAAGTGTCTGATTAAGTCATCTGCTAATTTGGAGATGATCTTAATAGGCACTCGGAGTAGAAATATATTTTGATTAAATTTTCTATGTTTAGACAATTCTACACCAGTGTGTTTTTTGGTGAAAGATAGTGTGTCTTTCGGTGACCAATGAAACAAGAGATTAACACATATTAATTCCAAAATCATAAATATGTTATTTTCTCACAACTTTATGTGTGATGCCCCCAGCATTATGTGCCTTAAAGAGAGTCTGTATCACGCATGTCAAATGGGTAAGCAGACAAGGGCTACCTTCAAGGGTATTGCTAAAAAAGATTCTTCGAGAAGTCTGTATTTACTTCATATGGACAAATTCGGTCCCATGACAATTCACAATTTAGGAGGTAAAGTATATTTTTTGGTAATTGTTGATGACTACTCTCATTTTACTTGGGTATTCTTTCTGAAATATAAGTGAGACAAATTTTACTCTTTCAGCAATTTTGTCCGGCAAATTCAGAACAAATTGAACTTCTCAGTGGTCAAAATCAGAAGTGACCATAGAACAGAATTTGAGTCTGGTGCCATGGCAGAATTTTATGAAAGTAAAGGTATCTTTCATGAGTTTTCCTCCCCGCGTACTCCACAGCAAAATGGAGTTGCTGAGAGAAGGAATAGAACCCTCATTAAAGCTTATATAACTATGGTGAACGACGATTCACTTCCAGAGTACTTCTGGGCTAAAGCAGTCAACACAGCTTGCCACGAGCAAAACAGAGCTCTAATCAATAAGAACCATCGTATGATTCTCTATGAACTATTAAAAAGCAGAAAACCGACTGTGTCCTACTTTAGAATATTTGGAAGTAAATGCTTCATACTTAATAATGGGAAGTATTATCGCACAAAGTTTAGTGACAAATGTTTTGAAGGTATTTTTATAGGGTATAGTAGTCATATTAAGGCATATAGAGTTTTAAATAAGAAAACCCTGGTGGTAGTGGAGTCTATTAATGTTATATTTGATAAGACAAGCATGCACCATAGCAGCTCATCTAGTGTTGTTGGTGCAGATGCAAGTACCAGGTTCGAATAACTAAGCTTGGAAGAAGTATTCAAGGAAGTCGTTCTAAGCTCAGTCAAGGTCGTTGATCCAATCATGGTGGATGAAGAACAACTAGATGAAGCAACCACAAAGTGTAACGCCCCCGGTTTTTCTGTATTTTGTTTGATCATTGTTTGGCGTTACGATGATACATATCCGGCCTTTTTCCGTTGTTAGAACGTGGTCTTAGCTCTTTAGGTTCCTTTAGTGACCTGTTAGTAGCCTGTTTGCAAGATTCCCCAGCTAGCCGGAGTCCGTTGTGGTGACTCGGCTGAGCCTCTTAGGGAATGCTTGTGTTTTTGCTTCGGGTAGTGATAGCCCGAGTTTTGATCGTCGGATGTTGTTTTTGACTTCGCCGTGTTTTCGTAGCTTGGTGGTTTAGCTACGGTACGAGTTTTGTCGGAATCCGAGATCATTTGCTTTTCGCATCGTTTCGACGTTTGTTTTGTTAGCCGGTAGTGGCTACCTGTTTGTTGTGCTTGACCTTGTGTGATCGAGCTCGGTAAGGCGGGTGCCTTGTTTTAGGCTAAGTTTGTTTAGCCAATTATTATATATATAAGTAGGTATATATATATGTGTTTGTGTGTAAGCTTGGGGTGTCAATAGCCATCTTGGTGGCTGGTCCTTTTTATAAGCTTAAGTTTATCTATAGCTATATTATATATTATATATTATATTAGATATTATACATTTTATATAATATATTAAATATGTATATATAATAGCTTATCTGTAGCTTGAGTGCTGGAGTATTTTATTAGCTTTAGACTAAGTGAGTGGAGGATGTATTAAAAGCTCCAGTTGTTCTCCTTTTCCCAATTTCTCCCCTTTCCCGAGAGCTTGCTGGCTTCCAGTAGAAGGAAGGTGACGGTGGAGCTGAAGCCTTGGCCGGTGGTTTCCGGTGGCTTTAGTGCTCGGTTTGCTCGGGAAAAGGCGGATCCGGCTTGCTCTCGTCCAGATCTTCCATCCTAGGTAAGTTTTGCTTGATTTAGGGTCGTCATTAGGAGCTAGGGTTTTGGTCTTATCCTCTTCCTCTTCTCTAAAAGCTCCAGATTTTTGTTTTTCCCTAGGTAGCCTTGCTGCCGGTGCTGAGCCTGTGAAGTGAAGGCTGCTGGTGGAGCTTAGTGGTGAGGCAAGTGGCTCCCTTGCCCTTGCTATTTATTTTATTCTATCTCCTAGCTTGTGTTCTGGTTGTTCTTCCCTAGTAGTAGAGCAGCAGCTTTTCTTTTTTTGTTTTGTTAGTGGTTTTGTTTGTCTTGGCCGGTGCCCAGCCTTAGTTAATATTAGGATTAGGCTTAGCTTAGTGGTAAGCTAGTTTGGAGCTGCTGTGGTCGGGTAGGAGAGATAGGAGTGAGAGCTAGAATTAAATTCCAGCTCTCGAGTTGTGGAAAGCTAAGTGGGCAGGGGTAGGTTTAGTTCCATATTTTTCTGGAAAAATTCTAAGTCAAAAGCGTTGAGTGAGTGTACCTCACTCAACGCCTAGACTGTTAGGCTTATGGCATTGAGTGTGGTGCACTCACTCAATGGCATGGTCGTTTTTTTGCGGCTAAGTCATTTGGCATTGAGTGAGTGGACAACACTCAACGCCATGGCAGTTTGGCGTTGAGTGAGGTGGACTCACTCAATGCCAAAGCTTTTGTTCCGCGACTAAGTGATTTGGCGTTAAGTGAGTCTACCTCACTCAACGTCATTGCTGTTTTGGCGTTGAGTGAGGGGGACTCACTCAACGCCAAGATTTTTGTTTTGTTGCCAAGTAAATTGGCATTGAGTGAGTCTACCTCACTCAAAGCCATGGCAGTTTTGGCGTTGAGTGAGAGGGACTCACTCAACGCCAAGGTTTTCCGTTTTGCGGTAAAGTAATTTGGCGCCAAGTGAGTCTACCTCACTCAACGCCATCGCTATTTTGGCATTGAGTGAGGAGGACTCACTCAATGCCAAGGTTTTCTCTTGCGGTTAAGCCTGATGGCATTGAGTGAGTCGACCTCACTCAACGACAAAGCAGGTTTGGCGTTGAGTAAGGTAGACTCACTCAACGCCAAAGCTAGGGCTTGCGGTTAAGTCTCTGGCGTTGAGTGAGGGTACCTCACTAAACGTCATGGCTGTTTTGGCGTCGAGTGAGGTGGACTCACTCAACGCTGCCATTTTTTTGGGCTAAGTCTTTTGCCTTGGGGTGTGTGCTTCCTTAGGACTGTTAGAGGGGTTTTTTTCCTTCCTAAGGGGGATGTTGGGGTGTTCGGCTAGTTTTTGCATGCCGACTCGTGGACTATGACCGGAGGGGGTATTTTCTGGACTCTGGAGGGGTGAAATGTGTGTGTTGAGCTGCGGACACCACTAAGTTTAGACAATGGGGCAAACTTGTTTAGGTGTGTGGACCCTATGGCTGCTACCGGTTGTGTTTCACCCTTGAGTATTTTTTTTTGGGGTTTTGTTGTTGGTGTTGGTACTGCAACACGCTCCAGCCCCTTATTATTTACACCCCGGTCATTTTCCCACAAAGTTAGGATTATTTGCTCTCCCTTTGCTCACTTTTGGCTTTTCCTGCTAGTATACTGATGCTTCACTGCTGCAGGTTGGTTCTTTCTGCAGAGCAGGTAGCGTTTGTGCTCACACTTGGTGTGATTTACCATTACTGTCCTTTTTGACACTAATTTTTTTTTCTTCTTACTGTCATGTCTTTTCTTCTGCTGTTAGCACTTTGTTGCCGGGTTGGTAAACTCTTCTTTATTAATTAATCTAGTGCTCCTTTTCTTTTGAATATTTCTTTGCTGAGGCATTCTTTCTTGAATGCCTCAGGTCCAGGTTATAGCCGATAGAGCGGCTGATTCCTTTTAGTGGGTTTTGTTGGTAGCCTCCAGGGTAGCTGAGTTGCAGATCTTTCACCTGGTGAGGTAGTTATTCTTCTTTTCTGTATAGACATGCACACTCACTGGTGGGTTCGTGTCGGGTTGTCGACACCCACTGGTGGCTTACTTGTTTTGCTGGATATGAATTAAAACTTCTGTTTTTGCCCCCTTGGGGTTGCTTACTTGCTTCTGGGAAGGTTTTATGTTAGGTTGCATGTTTGGTATTTTAAAACCCTAAACTATTATATGTACCTCATGTATATCATATTTGCAAAACTAAAGCACTATCTTCTTTAAGCGTAAAGAATATCTTTCATATATAAATACTATACTCACCTTAGGAGCCGTGCATACCATAAGTGGTCCCATAGGGCCCTTATACTCATTTAGGGTGTCAAATCAACTAAATAAAAGTATTTTTCCGCTGTAAACAAATATATTTTTTCCTATCGTGGACTAGCTGATCCACTGTACCGAGGGATACGGCCTTTAAATAAACCAGTTTTCTTCTATTTCTAAACTTGGGATTTGAAGTCTTAGTGCGTTTCCTGAGCGTCAGCAGTTATCCCCTACTGAACGCAGCATCACAACGCGTGTTTTCCCGTACTCTGATACTTCTTAACCTCGGGGAAAATGCGGGTTGTGACTGTTGGTATCAGAGGGAGGTTACTTGACAGGTTAGTCGGGCAACCTTTCCTTTTGAGTGTATTAGAAGTTTATCTTCATAAGCATACACTCACCGATATGTCTTCAGCACGTCTTGGCCAAAGCACGAACACTACACTCATAAGCATAAAGAAGTATACGGGGCATATTATGTAGTATGGGATGCATAATATGTGTTTGTATATGGATCCACCATAGGAGGCAACATGTGAGGGTTATGTAGTATGGGATGCATAACCTCACCACATGAATGCGGCTAGCATGTTTTCTTTTTTCGTTGCATGGGAATGTTATGTAGTATGGGATGCATAATATTTTCATGTGTACGCCGCCCATGGCATGCATTAAGGCCTTTTTAGAATGTATAGCACGGTATGCATAGCATAGCATTTCATAAGCACAACGTGCCAGGCTAAAGATTCGCATGATGACATATGTACACACATGTTTTTGAGTTAAAACAAATATAAAAGCATGCATCCATAATTTAGGCACATGAGTTAGTATGATGGTAGTGAACCATCTCAGGTTAAGCATAACATCATCATTATAAAACAATCCCAGAACACGATTTGTAGTTGAAATTCATATTTAAGTATGCTTGTCTGTACCGGGTAGTTTTGTTCTAGCTGTTGCGCTGGGTTTTAACTAGAGCTAGTGCGATTATAGGATGGCGAAGTATCCGACAATGTGATCGACTCCCCAATATAAGGGTGAGTCTTCGGGATCCTATAGCGAGGCCCTGATTGAAAGTTTGCGGCTAAGTAATGAAGCCTTATCGAGGCAGATGGTGGACATGCAGAACCAGATTCAGTCCTTGGTTGCAGTAGTGGCTGGGCAGGCTCAAAAAGTTCAGGACCCCGTTGGGGGTGTAGCTGTTCCTCCCCCTCCTGCTCCTCTTGTGCCTCCAAATGTGGTGCCCCCGGAGATGGCCTTCATATCTCAGTTTCAGCAGCTTAGGCCCCCTACTTATGACGGGCAGGCGGATTTCATGATTTTGGATGACTGGCTGATTTCTATAGAGGAGATGTTCTCCTATTCTGGGATTACGGATGATCAGAAAGTAATGCTCGCTGCCTACCAGCTCAAGGGATTGGCAAAGAGTTGGTGGTTAAGGGAGAAGGAAAGTGTGGTGGCAGGATGCACCTGGGAGTCGTTTAAGGTAATATTGTTGAGTAAATTTCTCCCCTCGGTCGAGCGGGACCGGTTGATGAACGACTTCCTGCATTTGAAGCAAAGGAAACTCACGGTTAGTGAGTATGAGGTTGAGTTTAGCAAACTGAGTCAGTTTGCTCCTGGACTTGTGAGTGTTGAAGTAGACCGGGTTAAGCGGTTTCTGGGTGGGCTAAGAAGCAACGTTCAGCAATTAGCAAATTCCTACGGAGCAGTCAGTTATGTCAGAGTGGTTGAAGCTGCTTTGAAGGTCGAGGCCATTTAGAATGCTAAGAATAGAGGCCAGCAGGCGAGGCAAGACAAGCGGAAGTCTGTTGGGGGGAAAGGCCCCCAGGAACCTGATGCAGTTTCAAGGAAGAAGATCAAGGGGACTTGTAGCTTCTACAGCCGGCCAGGCCACCCTTTGGAGAAGTGCTTCAAGAGATTGGCAACGCAGAAGAAAGAGCAAGTCCATGCAATTCAGTGTGCTCCCAGAGGGGATGTGGTGTGTACCTTGTGCGGAAAGAAGGGGCATGATGCGGCCTGTTGCTGGTTGAAAGATAAAGTTTGCTTTCAGTATGGGCAAAAGGGTCATCTCAAGACGAGGTGCCCTCAGGCGCAGCCCGTTCTCCCAGCAGTTCCATTGTAGGTGTTGCCGCCACCCCCGCGCATAGATAAAGGCAAGGGGAAGCTGAATGTTATCTCTTCGGAGGAAGCGTTGACCTTGACCCAGGTTATTTCAGGTTAGATTTCTTCCTAACTTGAATATTCTACCTCTTGTATAGTTTAGCTTTTGTTTTCCCTTAGTCGTGTGGGTTACTGTATAGGGAAATTTAAGGTAAAGAACCGCTGGGCGCGCGTTCTTTTCGATTCTGGCGCTACCCACTCTTTTTTTGTTAGGGCTTTCGTGGAGCGATTCCATTTGGGCCTAGATCGTGTTGGTGGAGCTTTCTGTATCAAGTTCCCTTCTGGTGACTCCGTGATTTCAGATTTGGGTATTCAGGTCTGCCCAATCTTGTTGGGGGACTTTCTAGCGAAGGCGGATCTGAAGTTGATTGACCTGGAGGACTTCGATGTTATCTTAGGCATGGACTGGTTGTCCAGATATGATGTGGTTATCCAGTGCAAGGGTAAGCGCTTAGATTTCGTGAAGGACAACGATCAGCCCGGGAGCGTTTATGTCGATCCACTCCAAGAGTCTCCGGTTATTTCTGCAGTACGTGCTCGCAAGTTGCTTGATTCTGGCTGTTTTTCCTGTTTGGTCTCTCTGGTAGGGACAGGTGTTAGTGTGCCGCGGTTGGAGGAGATTCATGTTGTTTGTGAGTTCTCTGATGTTTTTCCTGTCGATCTTCCCGGTCTTCCACCCGATAGAGATGTTGAGTTTATCATAGATTTGGAGCTGGGTACGCGTCCTATTGCTAAGGCGTCGTACCGCATGGCCCCGCGAGAGCTGGAGGAGTTGCGGATCCAGCTAGATGAGATGTTGGCAAAGGGTTTTATCAGGCGAGTTCGTCGCCCTAGGGTGCGCCTGTGCTGTTCGTAAAAAAGAAAGACGGGTCGATGAGGCTATGCATCGACTACAGAGAGCTGAACAAGGTTACAATTAATAACAGGTACCCTCTGCCTCGGATTGATGATTTATTTGACCAGCTGCGTGGTAGTGCTGTGTTTTCAAAGATAGACCTTCGTTCATTCTATCACCAGTTGAGGATTCGGGAGTCAGATGTTCCGCGGACGGCGTTCCGTTCTCGTCATGGGCATTTCGAGTTCTTAGTCATGTCATTTGGTTTGACTAATGCGCCTTCAGCTTTCATGGATTTGATGAACCGTGTGTTTAAGGATTGCTTAGACAAGTTTGTGATTGTCTTTATTGACGACGTTTTGGTGTACTCACCGAATGCAGAAGAGCATGATCGACATTTGCTTCTAGTCTTGGCGACCCTGAGAGACCATAAGCTTTACGCCAAGCTGAGCAAATGTGAATTTTGGCTGCCTCAGGTATCTTTCCTCGGCCATGTGGTTAACAAGGAGGGGATCTCAGTAGACCCAGAAAAGATCACTGCAGTTATGGAATGGGCAAGACCTGTTACTCCTCGTGAGATCAGAAGCTTCTTGGGTTTGGCGGGCTATTATAGAAGATTTGTGGAGGGATTCTCCACCCTGTCCGCACCATTGACCAAGTTGACGCAGAAGAATGTAGCCTTCGTATGGGATGGAAAATGTGAAGAGGCCTTTGAGGAGCTAAAGAGAAGGCTATGTTCAGCTCTTGTTTTGTCCTTGCCTACTGAAGGTGCTGAGTATGATGTATATGTGGATGCATCGCATATCGAGCTGGGATGCGTGCTGATGCCTGGCGGGAAGGTGATTGCGTACGGGTCGAGACAGCTAAAGACTCATGAGAGGAATTACCCTATACACGACCTAGAGTTTGTTATCGTGATCTATGCTCTGAAGTTGTGGAGGCATTTGTTGTATGGTGTGCAGTGCAGGATTTTTACTAATCATTGGATCTTGAAGTATGTCTTCACACAGAAGGAGTTGAATCTGCGTCAGCGACGATGGCTAGAGTACGTGGCCGACTATGATGTTGAGATTCAGTATCATCCGGGCAAGGCCAATGTGGTGGCCGATGCCCTGAGTCGGAAATCAGGGAAGATTTTTGGTCTCACAGCCGAGTTGTTAGTAGGGGAGTTTCTGTTGATGGGCATTTCTGTGGGTAGCTGCGATGTGCAGAGTAGCCTGGCAGTGGCAGAACTTTCATGGATCGCGCTCACGAGATTGCATCAGAAGGATGATCCTGACCTTCTACATTTGTATCTTCGAGCTGAGAGAGGTGAACTGCCAGATTTTTCTTTAAACGATGCAGGTACTTTGAAGTATCGTGGCAGGTTTTGCATTCCCGCGGTTGGTGACATCAGGGTTATGGTGTGCAGGGAAGCCCATGGATCTAGCGTTTCCTACCACCTAGGATCCACCAAGATGTACCAAGATTTGAAGCAGATTGCCTGGTGGTATAGGATGAAGAAATACATAGCCAGATTTGTTTCTGAGTGCCACACTTGCAAGCGAGTGAAGGCTGATCATGGAAGACCAGGTGGCAAGCTGACCCCCTTGGAGATTCCGACTTGGAAGTGGGAAAGCATCTCGATGAATTTCATTACAGGCTTGCCAAGATCTCCTAGGGGGCATGATTCAGTATGGGTGATTGTGGACAGACTGACGAAGTGTGCTCACTTTGTGCCATTCAAGATCGACTACCCGATGAGGAAGATAGTTGAGCTATATTTGGAGGAGGTCATCAGACTGCATGGTGTACCCGTGAGCATCATATCGGATCAATACTCTAGGTTCACATCTCGTTTTTGGAAGAGCCTTCAAGAGAGGTTGGGGACAGATTTGAGATATTCCACTACTTATCGCCCGCAGACTAATGGTAAAACGGAGCGGGTAAATCAGATTGTGGAAGATATGATCTGATGCGATATTCTAGACCACGGTGGGGCGTGGGACGAGCGTTTGCGGCTTATGGAGTTTGCGTATAACAATAGCTATCAAGAAAGCTTGCAAATTGCTCCTTTTGAGGCTTTGTATGGGAGGCGTTGCAGGACTCCCTTGTTTTGGGCTGAGGTTGGTGAGGGACCGTTGCTGGGTCCAGAAGCACTCGAGGAGATGGAGATTTTGGTGAAGCTTATTCAGGAATAGCTTCGAATAGCCCAAGAGAGATATGATAAGAACACAAACCGGCGTAGGTCTGATTTGGTTTTTGCTGTGGGGGACTTGGTATTTCTAAAGGTCTCCCTGATGATTGGGATCAAGAGGTTTGGAAAGAACCGAAAGTTGGACCCGAGATATGTGGGTCCATTTAAGATTGTTGAGCGGATTGGTGTGACAGCTTATAGGCTTGATTTGCCCGTAAATTTTCCTGGCGTGCACGATGTCTTTCACGTTAGCCAGCTGCGGAAATGTGTGCAGAGTGGCAGGCAAGTTTTGGATTCTGTGCCCCAGTTGGAGCCAAATCTTTCTTATATGGAGATGCTTGTCCACATTTTGGATGCTCAGGATCGCGTGTTGCGGAGGAAAACCATTCTTATGGTTAAGATTTTGTGGAAGAACCAGGATGTGGAAAGTGCGACTTGGAAGCTAGAGTCGGCGATGAGGAAGGCTTACCCTCATCTGTTTCCCTGACCTTTTGCCTGGTACGTATTGTGCTTTCCTTTATAACTTTTGCTTGGCTATTCCTCTTTCCCTTCTTGATAGAAGTGTTGTGTGTAAAGTTTCAGGGCGAAACTTTCTTGTAGGGGGAGTGGCTGTAATGCCCCCGATTTTTCTGTATTTTGTTTGATCATTGTTTGGCGTTATGATGATGCGTTTCCGGCCTTTTTCCGTTGTTAGAGCGTGGTCTTATCTCTTTAGGTTCCTTTAGTGGCCTGTTAGTAGCCCGTTTGCAAGATTCCCCAGCTAGCTGGAGTCCGTTGTGGTGACTTGGCTGAGCCTCTTAGAGAATGCTTGTGTTTTGGCTTTGGGTAGTGATAGCCCGAGTTTTGATCGTCGGATGTTGTTTTCGACTTCGCCGTTGTTTTCGTAGCTTGGTGGTTTAGCTACGGTGCGAGTTTTGTCGGAATCCGAGATCATTTGCTTTTCGCGTCGTTTCGACGTTTGTTTTGTTAGTCGGTAGTGGCTACCTGTTTGCTGTGCTTGACCTTGTGTGATCGAGCTCGGTAAGGTTGGTGCCTTGTTTTAGGCTAAGTTTGTTTAGCCAATTATTATATATATAAGTAGGTATATATATGTGTTTGTGTGTATGCTTGGGGTGCCGATAGCCATCTTGGTGGCAGATCCTTTTTATAAGCTTAAGTTTATCTATAGCTATATTATATATTATATATTATATTAGATATTATACATTTTATATAATATATTAAATATGTATATATACTAGCTTATCTGTAGCTTGAGTGCTCGAGTATTTTATTAGCTTTAGACTAAGTGAGTGGAGGATGTATTAAAAGCTCCAGCTGTTCTCCTTCTCCCCATTTCTCCCCTTTCCCGAGAGCTTGATGGCTTCCAGCGGAAGGAAGGTGACGGTGGAGCTGAAGCCTTGGCTGGTGGATTCCGGTGGATTTAGTGCTCGGTTTGCTCGGGAAAAGGCGGATCTGGCTTGCTCTCATCCAAATCTTCCATCCTAGGTAAGTTTTGCTTGATTTAGGGTCGTCATTAGGAGCTAGGGTTTTGGTCTTCTCCTCTTCCTCTTCTCTAAAAGCTCCAGATTTTTGTTTCTCCCTAGGTAGCCTTGCTGCCGATGCCGAGCCTGTGAAGTGAAGGCTGCTGGTGGAGCTTGGTGGTGAGGCAAGTGGCTCCCTTGCCCTTGCTATTTATTTTATTCTATCTCCTAGCTTGTGTTCTGGTTGTTCTTCCCTAGTAGTAGAGCAGCAGCTTTTCTTTTTTTGTTTTTGTTAGTGGTTTTGTTTGTCTGGCCGGTGCCCAGCCTTAGTTAATATTAGGATTAGGCTTAGCTTAGTGGTAAGCTGGTTTGGATCTGCTGTGGTCAGGTAGGAGAGATAGGAGTGAGAGCTGGAATTAAATTCCAGCTCTCGGGTTGTAGAAAGCTGAGTGGGCAGAGGAAGGTGTAGTTCCAGATTTTTCTGGAAAAATGCTAAGTCAAAAGCGTTGAGTGAGTGTACCTCACTCAATGCCTAGACTATTAGGATTATGGCATTGAATGTGGTGCACTCACTAAACGCCATGGTCGTTTTTTTGCGGCTAAGTCATTTGGCGTTGAGTGAGTGGACCACACTCAACGCCATGGAAGTATAGCGTTGAGTGAGGTGGACTCACTCAACGCCAAAGCTTTTGTTCCGCGGCTAAGTGATTTGGCATTGAGTGAGTCTACCTCACTCAACGCCATTGCTATTTTGGCGTTGAGTGAGGGGGACTCACTCAACGCCAAGATTTCTGTTTTGTTGCCAAGTAAATTGGCGTTGAGTGAGTCTACCTCACTCAACGCCATGGCTGTTTTGGTGTTGAGTGAGAGGGACTCACTAAACGCCAAGGTTTTCCATTTTGCGGTTAAGTAATTTGGCGCTGAGTGAGTCTACCTCACTCAACGCCATCGCTGTTTTGGCGTTGAGTGAGGAGGACTCACTCAATGCCAAGGTTTTCTCTTGCGGTTAAGCCTGATGGCATTGAGTGAGTCGACCTCACTCAACGCCAAAGCAGGTTTGGCATTGAGTAAGGTAGACTCACTCAACGCCATAGCCAGGGCTTGCGGTTAAGTTTCTGGCATTGAGTGAGGGTACCTCACTCAACGTCGTGGCTGTTTTGGCGTTGAGTGAGGTGGACTCACTCAACGCCGCCATTTTTTTGGCTAATTCTTTTGCCTTGGGTGTGTGCTTCCTTAGGACTGTTAGAGGGGGGTTTTTTCCTTCCTAAGGGGGATGTTGGGGTGTTCAGCTAGTTTTTGCATTCTGACATGTGGACTATGATCGGAGAGGGTGTTTTCTGGACTCTGGAGGGGTGAAATGTGTGTCCTGAGCTGCGGACACCACTAAGTTTGGACAATGGGGCCAACTTGTTTAGGTGTGTGGACCCTAAGGATGCCACCGGTTGTGTTTCACCCTTGAATTTTTTGGGGGGGTCTGGTTGTTTGTGTTGGTACTGCCACACGCTCCAGCCCGTTATTATTTACATCTCGGTCATTTGCCCATAAAGTTAGGATTGTTAGCTCTCACTTTGCCTGCTTTTGGCTTTTCCTGCTAGTATATTGATGCTTTACTGCTGCAGGTTGGTTCTTTCCGCAGAGCAGTTAGCTTTTATGCTCACAATTGGTGTGATTTACCTTTACTGTCCTTTTTGACAATAAATTTTTTTTCTTCTTACTGTCATGTCTTTTCTTCTATTGTTAGCACTTTGTTGTCGGGTTGGTAAACCCTTCTTTATTAATTAATCTAGTGCTCCTTTTCTTTTGAATATTTCTTTGCTGAGGCATTCTTTCTTGAATGCCTCAGGTCCAGGTTGTAGCTGATAGAGCGGCTAATTCCTTTTAGTGGGTTTTGCTGGTAGCCTCCAGGGTAGCTGAGTTGCAGATCTTTCACCTGGTGAGGTAGTTATTCTTCTTTTCTGTATAGACATGCACACTCACCGGTGGGTTCGTGTCGGGTTGTCGACGCCCAATAGTGGCTTACTTGTTTTGTTGGATATGAATTAAAACTGTTGTTTTGTCCCCCTTGGGGTTGCTTACTTGCTTCTGGGAAGGTTTTATGCTAGGTTGCATGTTAGGTATTTTAAAACCCTAAACTATTATATGTACCTCATGCATATCATATTTGCAAAACTAAAGCACTATCTTCTTTAAGCGTAAAGAATATCTTTCATATATAAATACTATACTCACCTTAGGAGTCGTTCATACTATAAGTGGTCCCTTGAGGGCCCTTATACTCATTTAGGGTGTCAAATCAACTAAATCAAAGTATTTTTTTGCTATAAACAAATATATTTTTTCCTATCGTGGACTAGCAAATCCACTGTGCCGAGGGATACGGCCTTTAAATAAACCAGTTTAATCTATTTCTAAACTTGGGATTTGAAGTCTTAGTGCGTTGCATGAGCGTCAGCAGTTATCCCCTGCTGAATGCGGCATCACAACGTGTGTTTTCCCGTACTCTGATACTTCTTAACCTCGGGGAAAATGTGGGTTGTAACACAAAGGATGCGACAGAACCTGCTGGTGTAAGAGGAAGAAACCTAGTGTTTAGACACCTTAGAGATCACCCAGCTGATCAGATCATTGGATAGCCAGGAGACGGAGTTAGAACAAGAAGAGGTACAACTAACGAGATTTTGCATCTTAGCTTTCTGCCTCAGGTTGAGCCAAAGAAGTTTAAAGAAGCAAACAAGGATGCCTCTTGGATGATAGCAATGCAAGAGGAGCTCAACAAGTTCGAAAGGTGTGAAGTCTGGGAGTTAGTGCCTAGAACCAAAGGATAGAACGTGATCGACACCAAATGGATTTTCAAAAACAAGCTGGACGAACATGGAGTTATTATCAAGAGCAAAGCCAGGCTTGTAGCTCAAGGATATAAATAAGAAGAAGGGATCGACTTCGACCAGACCTTTGCTCCAATAGCCAGGCTCGAGGCGATCAGGTTGTTTCTTACATATGCTGCCCTCAAAGGATTCAAAGTATATCAAATGGACGTAAAATAAGCATTCCTCAACGGGAATATGAAGGAGGAAGTATACGTAGCACAACCCCCAGATTTTGTCAACTCTACTTTTCCTGAATACGTTTTTTTCTAAAAAAATTCTATATGGCTTAAAACAAGATCCCCGAGCTTGGTATGAGAACTTGTTTAGCTTTCTTCTTGAGAATAAGTTCACAAGAGGAAAGATAGACAAGACATTATTTCTTAGGGAAGTAAAAGGAAAGATTTTGGTAGTGCAAATCTATGTCGACGACATTATATTTGGCTCTACGGAAGACAACCTTTGCAAGAATTTCTCCAAACTTATGCAAGTAAAGTTTGAAATCATCAGTATTAGAGAGCTGAAGTATTTCTTAGGACTTCAGATAAAGCAATCTGAAGATGAAATTTTCATCTCTCAGACGAAGTTCACCAAAGAGTTACTAAAGAAATTCGGAATGGAGAATGCAACCTCAATGAGGACTCCAATGGGTTCAACTATATCTCTAGACAAGGATGAGAAAGGGAAACCTTTTGATGAAACCAAGTACATAAGCATAATTGGATCCTTGCTCTACCTCACTGTCAGTAGACCCAACATAATGTTCTCAACATGCGTATGCGCTAGATTTTAGGTGAACTCTAAGGAATCTCATTACATCGCTGCAAAGCGAATTTTAAGATACCTTAAGGGTACACCCAATCTTGGCTTATAGTACCCGAGAAGTAATGATGTCTAGCTAATTGGGTTTTTAGATACAGATTCTGTAGGTAGTAGGGATGACAGGAAATGCACTTCCGGGACGTGCCAATTCCTCAGAAAAAGGCTTATCTCATGGAGTAGTAAGAAGCAGAATTGTATGGAAACTTAAACTGCCGAGTCAGAGTATATCTCTGCGGGTAGTTGTTGCATACAGCTTCTACGGGTCAGGAATCAACTCGAAGACTACAACCTAAAGTTAAAAGAGATTCCAATGTATTGCGACTCCTCTAGCACAGTAGTGATCGCGCATAATCCAATCTCTCACAACCAGACAAAGCACATTGAAGTGCGATATCACTTCATCTGGGAGCATGTGGAGAATAACGATATAGCCCTTACCTATATCCCTACGGATAAACAGGTCGCAGATATTTTAATAAAATCGTTGGATGAGGCGAAGTTCTCATTTTTCAAAATGGAACAAGGCATGCTAAACAAAGACTCATGAAGATGGCCAAGAAGACAGGAAGTTTCTCAAAAAATTCTTCAGAAAACAAGTAAATTTTGTCCAAGGCAAATTTGTCGGATATCATCAGCAGATCTCGCCGATTCGTCGGATATTCACGGGAACATAGGCGATTCGTCGGATATACATGCCAAAACTCGCCGAATCTTACTCTACATCCGGTGAATCTCGCCGAATTTTACTTAGGTCAAATTTTATTTCCTATATTGGATCTAAAGAGTCACGGCTTATCAGGTACGCGCCTTTCCCATGTCTTAAATTTAAAATATATATTAAAAAGGGTCAGGGCAAACCACGCGCATGTTATTTCATCGAAACCAGAAGTGGAAGTCGCTGAATAGCTCTCTTCCCGACGATTCAGTTTCCGGCACTGTTCATCCTCCTCCGCCGCTCTGCTTTCGTGCTCGGTTAATTAGTTCATTGCAAACCATTTCCAATAGTCCAGTAGATTCTCCCGTCAATTTGTTCTAGAAGATTGATTATGTCGCCTACTTGTTCTTGCCAACTCCTCCCATGACGGCAATCAGTCCAGAGCCCTTTCTGAAATTCTGCAGACTTCTGATTCCCCATGGCCCATCGCAGTATAAGTGTCTGTTAGGTGGAGGAGAACTAGTTCCTACATGATTTGCTTCTGCTTTTGATGAGTTTAGGAACGTGATCCTGATGTTGGAGACAGTAGGTGTCTCATTTGTCCTCGAACACCCCTACAAGGTTTTGGACAAAGATGTCCTTGAGTTCTTTCAGAATGCCAAGCTCTGACGTGAAGATACTGTCATCATGATCAAAGTTCGTGAGACTTCAATTAAGGTGAAGGTCTCTCACCTTACCCGACTCTTGAGGCTTCCGGCCTGTAACGAATCAGATCACTAAGAAGAGGACTTTTCAAGAGTAATGCTGTTTTGTGGATTGCCAAAAGGCACCAAAGCTGTTAAAAGGAAAGGGATGAACGATGAAGGAAAGCTGCTATTAGATATTATTGGAAAAGTATTGTTATGTAAAACTGGTTCCCATAACTACCTATCATCAGAGATGTTCAAAATTCTTGTGACAATCATCTACCGAAAAATAATGGATTTGGTTGCTATGCTGTTTGAAAAGATCAAGGACAGTCTCCGCACTCCTAACTTTGGAAGGATTATCTGCTTGTACTTGAAACAAATGGACGGAGACAAGTTTGATATGACAAAAGGTGTAATGCCCCGAAACTCGAAAGAGGGACGGGTGGCATTTTGAGCCAAGTCTGGGATTTGGTAGAGGTGATACGGCCTGGGACACGGGCATGTCCCAGGGGTGTGTCGTGCTCAGGTTCGACGACGGCCGTGTGGTCGACAAAATTTGCAGTCGACGAGCGTCGAACAGCGAACACGGCCTGGGACACGGGCGTGTCCCAAGCCGTGTCCTACTCGGATTGTTAGCCGAGTTGTGTTGGGGGAGAGACACGGCCTGAGACCAGGCGTGTTCGGGTCCGACACAGGCGTGTCAAATTTGACACGGGCATGTCGAATACCCGTGTTCTCCTCGGGTTGGTGCTGGACCTGTGTCGATGGAGGTACACGCCCAGCTATACGGGCGTGTACTGGATGACACGGGCGTGTCAAGCTTGACACAGGCATGTCGAGTACCCGTGTTCTTTTCGGGACGCGACGGTTTCAGCGGCGAATGAGTTACATAGCCTTGGACATGGGCATGTCACAAGCCGTGTTCGGCCCAGGAAGTTTATTTTCAGGGCAAATCGTGGCTGTTCGTTTCCTTATTTTGGGATCTAACGACTCAGGCTTTTGCCATCTTAGGGTTAAGGTCGGTTTTGGGGTGGAAAACTCTCATTCTCTTGAGTTCTATCTCTTTGTAACTTCTAGAGAGAAGGGAGAGCAAGGAGGAATAATGAAGAGAGATCCGGTCGCCGGAGGAGATTCGGAGCGCCAAATCACAAACTGAGTCCAGATCTACGGAGGCGAGATCATCGCGGTGCTTTTCATCCATATAGATTTCCATGGCGTCAAAGAGGAATGCTAGGGTAATTATTCTCTACTTGAGTATGTGAAGCTCTTCTTCTTTTGCATAGGGAAAACCCGCTCCCGCGAGTGTGCGGCGATTTTGTGGTGTTCCTTGGGATAGATATGTAAAGTCCCCCTTGTTTGCATTTAGAGTCTGAAATCGAGAAACGGACATAAGCATGGTGTGTGAATCCTACCCGAACAAGTTGGTCTGGATCGGTGATGTTTTACTATGCATGATTAGCCGGAGAAGACTCCGTGCCTTTGGCTGTTTTCGGGTTTATACGTGGTAGATTGCCGTAGGGATCCTTGGGGATTTACCCCAACGCGCACCCGGAAAACTCGGCGGAAATGCATTTCTGCCATCTTGGTGGCCTGGGAGCCAACCTTGAACATAACTGGGTTATGTGCTTGTATGATCGAATTTGGGATCTGGCGAAGCTTGACCCGCACGCTTGTCTTAAGTTTGACAGTACGGTGTGAGCAACGGGCTTGTGGAACTGGACCCGGGCTATGTGGTTTGGTAACAGATACCTGAAAAAGGGACTGGCCACTGGCATAGTCGTGCGAGCCTTAGGCTTAGGTCAAAAAGGCTAAATGCTCACGAGATTTTCCGTCCCAGGTATAGTGGTGAGACCGCAGTTTTGACCGGGTTCACCGAGTTAGTGCCCTGAGAGCATGGGGTGTGTGGTCATGTGAGCCTGCACCTGTGATGATGTGTTTATTCACTATATTGCTTGTTACGCTAACAAGTGCAGGGAAGGAGATTTGCCGCCCCGAGTTTGGGGGCGGAATCGTTATAATTTGGTCGGCTTTAGCTGACCGTTATCTTTATTTGCCACCATTGCGGTGAATTGTGTTTACAGGTGCTACGGAGCCGAGTGGAAAATAGCGGGCCAAAGCCCAAGTTGCTGAGCCGGCCCTGAAGGCCTTGTTTGTTTACTTGTTTAATTCATGTGTGGCCGGCCTGTGAGCCGAAGTTTGTAAGACACTGTTTTAAATTTAGTGAACTATTGTAAGGCCATAAGGCCAGTACTTTAAGTACTTTGTATTTCATTCCTTCTAGGTTTTGTTAGTGGACATTCATGCTTGTGGCTGGGTTCTTACTTTTGCAACTTAATAAACTACTTTCGCTAGGTGCTTTGTGTAGGACTTTATGATTGGAAGGATGGTTTCATCTAGTAACCCGCCGGTCTGTCTGTGGTATATGGCATCGGGCCCCGGCCGGACCTACTGCTATATACTATATGGCGGATAGGAGTGTTACAATTTGGTATCAGACTACCAGTTTCGGTCAGGCTTAAATGAATTCGTGGACGAATTCACTTTAAGGGGTGGTGAGCACATGTGTGTGCGTCATCGTTATAACATGAAAAGAACCCATGAATGTCCACTTAGGAATGAAAATACACATGTTTGAGGAACCTGTGTGTTCATATAATTGCTTTTTATAATGTTGTTTGGTCACTTGTCGGTGTTTTGTACGACTATAGGTGACCAGGAGTGGTGCAGGGCCGTTAGAACGTCCAGTTTCTGAGGCGAGTAGCGCACCAAATGATGCTCTGACAACACCTCCGTCGGCTGAAACCATACGATTGGTAGATGAAACAGTGTTTGCAATGATTAATGTGTAGCCTGCGAGACAGGTGAAGCAGCCTGCCCCTGCTGTGGAGCAGGTACCGCTCCAAGCGGCAGAGCCAAGGAGAGTGGAGCAGGTTGTAGTGGAGCAAGTGTTGCCTAGGAGAGCAACAGAGAAACAGCTAAAGCACGTTATGGGCTTCAATCCTCCAGTGTTCTCGGGGACGGGAACCCCAACCCAAGCAAAGGATTGGCTCTCCGGAGTTAAGATAGAGTTGATAGCTACTGAGACAGAAGAATGGCAGAAGACCACAATTGCCACGTTCTTATTAGATGGTGACGGAGGATGATGGTGGGAAGGCTTGGAGCTACACAATCTGAGGGGTAGGCAGCTTACTAACGTCTCGATAGAGGAATTTTTGAGACTGTTCTTGGCTTGATACCTCCCCTCAGCTCAGAGGATTGCTATGGAAAACGAGTTCCAGAAGCTGGTACAAGGTGAGAGTAGCATTGATTAGTATCTCCACGAGTTTACTCGCTTAGGTCGGTATGCAAGCACTACCTTCGCCGATGAGGAGCGAAAGACAAACCGATTCTACGAAGGTCTAAGAGATGACTTAAGACTGCTACTTTCGGGGCCGATGACACAAGGCTTCTTGACCTTTGTCAACACTGCCCGATCTTTGGAAAAAGGCATGAAGAATGTGCAGGCAAAGAAAGACTCCGGTGTTAGGAAGTCAGAGTTAAAGGTGCCGACTTCAAAGTCCGGTTTCCGAAGGTGGAATAAGAAGGCTAGGGCTTCGTGTCCAGTCCCTTATTCTGGTGCTTCGGGGGCGACTATAGGTAGTGCACCGGGTGCTTGTTTTACTTGTGGAAAGCCGAGACATTTTGCTCGTGACTGTTGGAGCGGACGTCCGAATTTCAAGAGGAAGCAGAGAGCAACTTACGAGGGAAATGGGCAAGGCAGTGGAGTCAACCGCATCCCATTATACTCCGACTCAACCAAGAGTATACAATCTGCAGGAGGCCATCAAACAAGCGGATGTGGTGACAAGCTTTGTTCTGATTTGCGATAGTCCGGCAAGGGCACTATTCGATACAGGAGCTTCGCACTCCTTTTTTTCTGATGGTTTCATATCGCGCATCGGAGTCCCTTCTTCGATGGCGAAGGACAAATTGGACGTGTTGTAGCTGAATAGGTGTTCTATGCGTGCGGACAGAGTATGTGTCGTAAAGATTCGTATTGGAAGCCAGGAGTTCGACTTACTAGCGGCGTTACTATCGCTAGTAGAGTTCGATGTCATTTTCGATATGGACTGGCTTTCGGAGCAGAAGGCATACATAGATTGCAACCGTAAGGAAGTCAAGCTGGGTGTTGAGTAGGAGACAACATTTGCGGGACTGAAGGGGTCGAGCAAGACTCTAATGTCTGCTCTTCTGGTGGTCAAGGCAGTGCGTGCTGGTGCAGAGCTGTTCTTCACGTTAGTGGAGGCTATAATGCCTAAGCACACTTTGGGTAGTATCCCAGTAGTGTGCGAGTACCCCGACGTGTTCCCGGACAATCTTCCCGGAGCCCCACCTCAGCAGGAGATTGACTTCACAATTGAGTTGGTGTCAGGTGTCAAACCTGTGTCACTCTCTCCTTATAGGTTGGCGCCTAAGGAGATGGCGGAGCTAAAGGTTCAAATAGAGGAGTTGTTGGAGCAGGGATATGTGCATCCAAGTTCGTCACCTTGGAGTGCACCAGTCCTTTTCGTTAAGAAGAAGGACGGACGTTTGCGGCTCTGTATCGACAATAGAGAACTGAACAAGCTAACAGAAAAGAAGAAGTACCCGATCTCAAGGATTGATGATCTTTTGATCAGTTAGTCGGGTCATCGGTGTACTCAAAATTGGATCTGAAGTCCAGTTACTATCAGCTGAGAATAAGGGAAAGTGATATCCCAAAGACAGCATTCAGCACGAGGTATGGGCATTTCGAGTTTACGGTCATGCCTTTCGGGCTGACTAATGCGCCATCGGTGTTCATGGATCTGATGAACAGAACGTTCAGGGAGTACTTAGACCACTTTGTGATCTTCTTTATCGACGACATATTCGTGTACTCGCAGTGCGAAGAAGATCACTTGAAGCACCTTCATTTTGTTTTGGAGACACTGAGGAGGAACAAACTATACGCAAAGTTCTCCAAATGCAAGTTTTGGTTGTCCTAAGTAGCATTCCTTGGTCATATAGTCAGTGGAGAAGGGATTATTGTGGATCCGAAGAAGATTGTTGTGATACGGGAGTGGCCTGTGTTGTCTACGGTAGCGGAAGTCTGAAATTTTCTTGGGCTTGCCGGCTAATACAGGCGCTTCGTAGAGAACTTCTCACAGATAGCGTTATCTCTCACGACGTTGACCAGGAAAGATCAGAAGTTTATTTGGACACGCGAGTGCGCACAAGCTTTTGAAGAGTTGAAGAGTCGGTTGACCACGGCGCCAGTGCTTAGTTCGTCGAGTGGGACCGAAGGCTTTGAGATCTACAACGATGCTTCGGGCAGTGGTTTGGGCTATGTGCTGCTGCTGCGTGGGAGTGTTATTGCGTATGGCTCACGTCAGCTAAAAGTGCACAAGAAGAATTATCCGATCCACGACTTGGATTTGGCGACCGTGATTTTCGAGCTGAAGCTGTGGAGGCACTATTTGTACGGCGTAAAGGTCGATATTTATATCGACCACAAGAGCCTGAAATACCTGTTGGATCAGAAGGATCTTAATATGAGGCAGCAGAGATGGATGGAGTTCCTAGGGGACTATACATTCAAAATTCATTACGTGCCCGGGAAAGGCAATGTAGTTGCGGATGCATTGAGTCGCAGAGCTCCGGCGCAAGCACACTGGTTGTCGATTCATGATGAGCGATTGATTCGGGATTTGGAGCTTCGGATGGGTCAAATTCCCAATTTACAGTTGAAGATGGACGACTAAGGAAGGACAGTCATTTGTGCGTGCCAAACGTGGGTAATTTACGGGTGGAGTATATGTACGAGGCTCATCATACCAAGTACTCAATTCACCCAGGGAGCACGAAGATGTACCGAGATCTGAAGAAGTTGTTCTGGTGGCCAGGACTCAAAAAGGATGTGGCACAATATGTGGCTAAGTGTCAGACTTGTGCCTTAGTGAAGGCAGAGTGCGAAAAGCCAGGGGGTTTCTTGAAGTCTTTGCCTATTCCGGAGTGGAAGTTCGACGACATTTCGTTGGACTTTTTGCATGGTTTGCCAAGGTCGCAGAAGGGAAACAACGCTATCTGAGTGATCGTAGATCGGTTAACAAAAGTGTTGCACTTCATTCCGCATAGGAAGGATGATTCGGTGGAGAAACTGGCAAAGCTTTTTGTGAATAACATTGTTAGACTGCACGGTGTGCCCCGCAGCATCGTAAGCGATAGAGATGGGCATTTTACGTCCAATGACTGGATGTTAGTGCAGCAAGTGCTGGGAACTAAGTTGAAGTTAAGCACAGCCTTTAATCCGCAGACGGATAGGCAGATCGAGAGGGTCAACAGGACGATGGAGGACATGCTTCGCATGTGCGTCTTGTACTTCGAAAAGCGGTGAGAAGACCATCTGTATTTGGTGAGGTTTGCGTACAAAAATAGCTACCAAGCGAGCATACAAATTGCGCCCTTTGAGGCCCTATATGTTAGAAAATATTGCACGTCGTTATCGTGGTTAGAAACGGGTGAGGCAAGGTTGTACAAAAGCAAGAGGTGGGGAGCGCCACTTCTTGGGTACGAACCATTCGAGAGCATTTGTTGATCCCTCAGGATAGACAGGACAAATACTATAATGCCATGCATCGAAATATGGAGTTTACTATTGGCGACTGGGAGTGTTTGAAGATAAAGTCATTCAAGGGTGATTCACGGGTACGATGCTTGAAGAAGCTAAGCTCGAGGTACCTTGGACCGCTTGGGGTTCTGGAGCAGATTGGCGAAGCTACTTACTGATTGAACCTATCAGTGGAGCTAAGTAGTCTACACGACGCATTCCAAATATCAGCATTGCGGAAGGCGGTGCAAGAGCCTTCGCAGGTGATCGCGGTTGATCAAGTACTGGTGGACGAAGGGTTAACGATAAGGGTCAAACATGTTCGTATTGAGGACTCTAAAGTCAAGCGACTTTATAACAAGGAGATCAGGATGGTCAAGGTCCGTTGGGACAATTGCGGTCGTGAGGAGCTCTCTTGGGAACGGGAGCAGAACATGCTTGAGGAGTACCCAGAGTTATTCCACTCAGGTACCGCTTTTGGTTTGTGTATCTTTTCCTTTCGGTAATTTAGTTGATGAAATTCTTTTAAGAGGGAGAGAGTTGTAACGCCCCGAAACTCGAAAGAGGGACGGGTGGCATTTTGAGCCAAGTCTGGGATTTTGTAGAGGTGACACGGTCTGGGACAAGGGCATGTCCCAGGGGCGTGTCGTGCTCGGGTTTGACGACGGCTGTGTGGTCGACAAAATTTGCAGTCGATGAGCGTCGAACAGCGAGCACGGCCTGAGACCCGGGCGTGTCCCAGGCCATGTCCTACTCGGATTGTTAGCCGAGTTGTGTTGGGGGAGAGACACGGCCTGAGCCCAGGCGTGTTCGGGTCCGACACGGGCGTGTCAAATTCGACACGGGCGTGTCGAATACCCGTGTTCTCCTCGGGTTGGTGCTGGACCGGTGTCGATGGAGGAACACACCCAGCTACACGGGCGTGTACTGTATGATACGGGCGTGTCGAGTACCCGTGTTCTATTCGGGACACGACAGTTTCAGCGGAGAATGAGTTACACGGCCTTGGACACGGGCATGTCGCAAGCCTTGTTCGGCCCTGGAAGTTTATTTTCAGGGCGAATTGTGGCCGTTCGTTTCCTTATTTTGGGATCTAACGGCTCAGGATTTTCCCATCTTAGGGTTAAGGACGGTTTTGGGGTGGAAAACTCTCATTATCTTGAGTTCTATCTCTTTCTAACTTCTAGAGAGAGGGGAGGGCAAGGAGGAAAAAGGAAGGGAGATACGATCGTCAGAGGAGATTCGGAGCGCCGAATCACAAACTGAGTCCAGATTTATGGAGGCGAGATTGATGCGTGTAGAATACGGCAAGCGCACCGGTCGCACAAGTAATAAAGTTTGGGAATAAATCCCTGAGTGTTGGTCTCTTGAGGAACACAGTAAGGGATGAGTTAATGTCGAGGAGGACTTGAGATTGAAGTCCTAGGGTCGGAGGTAACGAAATGGGGGTTTTGATGGTTGCGGAAACAGGAAGTAAAATCTACAAGCTACTCATATGCAACGCCGCTATGCGATGCTTCGCCAGGCGGGATGGAAACTACACGGGCCGCTATGCACCGAATCGCTAGGCGGATGGAAGAGTAGGCTAGCGGATGAGGTGGTTAGAATGGCGGAATGAGGGTCGTAAGCACCTCTTCGCAACGCACGCCACTAGCAATTGCTAGTGCGGCAAGGGTGGATGGATGGTGGAGTAATAAGGCGCACCTCAAGCAATAATAATGAAATCACACAAATCACATAGACATGAAAAAGTGCAAGATCATTAACTACAATAAAATGTACTTCATCAATACAAAGAGTTAAGCTACGCTATCAAATACAAGAGTAAGAGGTGTGCGAATCGACCGAATTCGAAGCCTTGTTGAGGGTTCACGGTTGGAATCCCGGGTTGTCAATCCGAGTCCAAGCTTGGTCCTCAACTGCGTCCGGGGTAGAGGAGGCTGTCACTCACTCCCAATGGACCCGTCTTCTTCGTTGAAATGACCCGTAGATTGCGGCTCCAGCTCCTCCTAGCTTGATGTAGAAAGCTAGGTCAAAACTCCGCTTGAAGCTCGAGGATGAAGGAGGAGGCCGAGAGGATGCTCCGGCATTGATTTGGCGTTGAAAGCTTGCCCGGAGACCCTCCCTAAGGTGGAGGATGAAGGGGGACGGAGGAAACCCTTGTCCGAGACGAAGAACGGCGGAAAAATCGCGGATCTGGCCAATCTTTCCAAAATAGGGCGGAACCTGCGTATTTATAGATTGCAGAATAAACAGCGCGCACGATCATTGGCGCACGACCAGTGGTCGTGCGCGATATGGTCAGTGATCGTGCGATATGGAGGCAGAAAAGTGGAAAAAGATGTCATGACTGCGCACGACCGGCAGCGCACGACCAGTGATCGTGCGCGGTATGGCTGGTGATCGTGCGATATGCCGGGACAGAACTTTCGCAGGAGAGGTCATGACTGCGCACGACCGATGATCGTGCGCCAAAGAGGTCGATGGTCGTGCGTGGGTAAAAACGCACGACCATTGACTCCTTTGCCAAAAATGGTGAAAGTCCTACCCCGGACGCCCACACGATCCCAGAACCTGCAGGAAAACTGGACGGGATGTCGATCATGGCAGTCACAGACATAAATAAAATGCAAAACAAAAGTGAAATACACACACGCACAGAAATAGGCTAAAAGAGTGCACAAGACGTGTAAAACCGTAGCGAACCAAAAGGAGTGCAAATGACGCTAAACGGCGTGCAAAGACAAGAAAATAAGCCTAGATGAGTCCGAAAATAGGTATATAAAGAGGACTCATCACACCCCCAGACTTAACCGTTTGCGCGTCCCGAGCAAACAAAACCTAAGCAGACAAGGAAAATGAACTAACTAACAAAGAAATTGCAAAACGGAGTACCATGCGAAGTCGCATGCTCGCGTGCATAAAAATAAAGTAGAGGAAATTTTTAAGTATACAAAATATTTTATATTTTTCACAATGCGTATCAAAAATTTATTATTACTCAAAAGTGGAATCACGGTGAATCATCCGGTCCTACGCAGGGAGAAAGTAGACAGGCCACTAAGGTGAGCATTGCCGAAGACCGGGGCTCAAGATTACCCCCAAAGGAATCCACCAATGTCGGAAACCATAAGCTTGCCCGTTCGCACTCTCTCCACGGCACTAGTCAACTCAAGCGCAAGTCCGTAGGACTTCGGGTAATAATGGGGCTTGGGTTACGGTGAGGAAAACAAGGATAAACAGGAAGGGTATGCACCTAATCCAAATGAGCTAACGTACAAAACTAGTACCCGCTGCCCACAAAATAGACACGGGTGCACCACACCCCCAGACTTAACTTTTACAAAATGGGTGTGTGCACCGCCTACTCCAAATCCAAATCATCTCAAATAAAGATTTTCAATCAAACTTTTTCTTTCTCTTTTTCTTTTCTCTTTTTCTCTTTTTCAAATATTTTTCTTTTCACAATACACAATTTTCAGCAAATAAAACTTGGGGGCACTTCCACATTTTCACAAATAATAACACCACATCACAACCCAACATGAAAATATAAAACACTAAGCTCGACTTGGGTATGTGACTAGGATCGGCTATGAGGCTTTGGCGAATATAGTGGAGCTGAATCAAAAGAAGGGTAGGCACAAAGGGGCTAGCAAGGGCGATGTTAGGAATGGGTACAAAGCTCAACCGGGCCAAAAGGTGGCCTACATCACTCTCACGCTAGACTAACCGTGTACCAATGCTTCAAGAATAGCTTGGGGCAAGTTCTTAGCAACCGAGAAAGATAATCCTTCCTCCCGACTCAAGCAATACGAGTCTAGTGGCGGCTACACACATTCCTACGCTACCGTTTGATTCACACCGAATTCACCAACTTTTGAGTAGAATAAGAAATATGTACGCAAATAGAAAATTATAAAACTATAAGCATACGAAAAAATTAAATCTACACAAATTTCTATACAAAACGAGAGCAGTTGACTAGAAACACAGCAAGGCCAACATTTTACTCCGTCGCACAATCCTAAACTAGCACAGAAATTTTCCAAATCTAACAAAAATACAAGTTCAACTCGTGGCACGCTAACAGCTAAGCTCGCGCTCATGTGGGTGCAGTGGTGTGCGAAGCAATGAACATAAACAAAATAAAACACGAAAAGCTTCTAGTATGCAAAAGAAATGTGCACGTGCAAAAGGTAAACATGCTCTCCCCCAGACTTAGATTAAACTACACAGCAAATGATATAGAAATTAAAATCAGAATGAGCTAAGGGAAGAGGTTACCCAATGCTCAGCTAGTTAGCATACCAAAAGACGCATGAAAAGTAGAAGCAGGCCCGCCAAACGAAGAATCACAACCCCGCCAATGCGTAGTTTCCATGAATACCTGCAGGGGTGAACTCCGCAAAAACAAAAGAAAAATATACAAAAAGAAATACTAAACTAAGCTAGACATAAAAAAAAAAAATGCAGAAAATGAAAGATAAGTACTGGGGTTATTGTCATCCCAGCACGACTTATTCTTCAAAAGAAAAGTTCTAGCTAATGGGCCTATGAAAAGAAAAGTGAACAGGTAACTGTTCCATTATCCATTGCGGTAGTAAGTACCGATACGGAGAAAGAGCAGTTACCCCTCTACCTGAATAATAATACCTGAAAAGCTCAGGTAGAGGAAGCAGGAAATAAGATGAGGAGGCGACCTGGTCCTCGCTCATCTCATCACAAAAAGAATCCTTGCCGAGCAAGGGGTCATCCCACACAGGTTCGTAGGAAGCAACGGCAGCGGCAAAAATGCCAGGCGCATCGACAACCTCACATACCCGTGGAGATTCCACCTGCACAGGCTCAGATAAATAAGGGGGATCAAGTAATAAAGTAGAAAAAAAAACTAAAAGAATCTGAAATAGGGAGAGTGATCCCGGAATCACTCTCAGAGCGATCCAAGCAACGATCATCGTCGGAATCATACGAGTCGTATCGGGGGGAATCCGACAACTCGAGGTCCGTGGTGGAAAGGGGGACCGCCTCGTCAGATAGGGAGATGCAAACCTCCGCATCCGAAAGGTAAAACTCCTCGTCCCACTGGGGTGCATCATAGTGGTCCGAAGATCCACATTCTCCATCGGAGATAGCAGAATCGTCATCCCACATCGGCACAACCTCGGGCACCGAATCATCCACAATAACGGCCTCATCAGCCGACTCACAAGAAAAAGGAGTAGAAAACTCTGGCAAAAATTGCGGAGGGGCAAGGCTGCTCTCAAAATCAGGCATAGAATGCGCAGGCCCCATCGCAACATCATCCGCAGATTCCACCCCGTCGACGACCGGAACACTCTCATTGTCCCATACAGGATCGTCCATGAGTTCCCGATCCACTCCTTGCGGGCTAACATCCGAGTGAGAATGATCACTCAAAGGAAGCTCATAAAAAGGGGTTGAGGAACCCATGAAGGAACTATATGCAGCGAGAGATTCTTCCGTAATCTCAACGGGAAAAGATCGAGCAAGGTGCGTCATGTCAGTGTATGGGCCAGGCAACACCCTGGTAGGCCTATCCATAGTAGTCTCCCGCGAACAGGAGACTGCTGCGGATGCGTCCACCGAGGTAGAAGGCTTGCACAAGCGAGGGCAATCCTTCAACATATGGCCCACACCTTGACATAGAATACACCGAAAACAGTGCTCGGCATTAGATATAGCTATGACATCGATGCATCTCCGCAAAGCGTCAATAATACGGCACTCGGCAGCAGAATCCATCGCGAACAAAAATATTTACCGGAAATTACTACACACAAGAATAAAATAACTCGGATTTGCAATATTAAAAAAGAAAGAAAACAAGGAAGGGATGGAAAAATAAAGTAAACAATTTCAAAAACTAAAATAAAGACAAAACAGGGTATGAACAAATGGACAAGGGCGACTATCTCGCATCTACCTCTTCAAAAACTCAAACGACTGAGTTCCCCGGCAACGGCGCCAAAAACTTGATGCGTGTAGAATACGGCAAGTGCACCGGTCGCACAAGTAATAAAGTTTGGGAATAAATCCCCGAGTGTCGGTCTCTTGAGGAACACAGTAAGGGATGAGTTAATGTCGAGGAGGACTTGAGATTGAAGTCCTCGGGTCGGAGGTAACGAAATGGGGGTTTTGATGGTTGCGGAAACAGGAAGTAAAATCTACAAGCTACTCCTATGCAACGCCGCTATGCGATGCTTCGCCAGGCGGGATGGAAACTACACGGGCCGCTATGCACCGAATCGCTAGGCGGATGGAAGAGTAGACTAGCGGATGAGGTGGTTAGAACGGCGGAATGAGGGTCATAAGCACCTCTTCGCAACGCACGCCACTAGCAATTGCTAGTGCGGCAAGGGTGGATGGATGGTGGAGTAATAAGGCGCACCTCAAGCAATAATAATGAAATCACACAAATCACATAGACATGAAAAAGTGCAAGATCATTAACTACAATAAAATGTACTTCATCAATACAAAGAGTTAAGCTACGCTATCAAATACAAGAGGAAGAGGTGTGCGAATCGACCGAATCCGAAGCCTTGTTGAGGGTTCACGGTTGGAATCCCGGGTTGTCAATCCGAGTCCAAGCTCGATCCTCAACTGCGTCCGGGGTAGAGGAGGCTGTCACTCACTCCCAATGGACCCGTCTTCTTCGTTGAAATGACCCGTAGATTGCGGCTCCAGCTCCTCCTAGCTTGATGTAGAAAGCTAGGTCAAAACTCCGCTTGAAGCTCGAGGATGAAGGAGGAGGCCGAGAGGATGCTTCGGCGTTGATTTGGCATTGAAAGCTTGCCCGGAGACCCTCCCTAAGGTGGAGGATGAAGGGGGACGGAGGAAACCCTCGTCCGAGACGAAGAACGGCGGAAAAATCGCGGATCTGGCCAATCTTTCCAAAATAGGGCGGAACCTGCGTATTTATAGATTGCAGAATAAACAGCGCGCACGATCACTGGCGCACGACCAGTGGTCGTGCGCGATATGGTCAGTGATCGTGCGATATAGAGGCAGAAAAGTGGAAAAAGATGTCATGACTGCGCACGACCGGCAGCGCACGAGCAGTGATCGTGTGCGGTATGGCTGGTGATCGTGCGATATGCCGGGACAGAACTTTTGCAGGAGAGTTCATGACTGCGCACGACCGATGATCGTGCGCCAAAGAGGTCGATGGTCGTGCGTGGGTAAAAACGCACGACCATTGACTCCTTTGCCAAAAATGGTGAAAGTCCTACCCCGGACGCCCACACGATCCCAGAACCTGCAGGAAAACTGGACGGGATGTCGATCATGGCAGTCACAGACATAAATATAATGCACAGCAAAAGGGAAATACACACACGCACAGAAATAGGCTAAAAGAGTGCACAAGACGTGTAAAACCGTAGCAAACCAAAAGGAGTGCAAATGACGCTAAACGGCGTGCAAAGACAAGAAAATAAGCCTAGATGAGTCCGAAAATAGGTATATAAAGAGGACTCATCAGAGATCATCGCAGTGCTTTTCATCCGTGTAGATTTCCATGGCGCCGAAGACGAATGCTAGGGTAACGATTCTCTACTTGAGCATGTGAAGCTCTTCTTCTTTTGCATAGGGAAAACCCGCTCCCACGAGTGTGCGGCAAGTTTGCGATGTTCCTTGGGATAGATATGTAAAGTCCCCCTTGTTTGCATTTAGAGTCCGAAATCGAGAAACGGACATAGGCATGGTGTGTGAAGCCTACCCAGACAAGTTGGACTGGATCGGTGATGTTTTACTATGCATGATTAGACGGAGAAGACTTCATGCCTTTAGTTGTTTTCGGGTTTCTATGTGGTAGATTGCAGCAGGGATCCTTAGAGATTAACCCCAAGGCATACCCGGAAAACTAGGCGGAAACGCATTTCTGCCATCTTGGTGGCCTGGGAGCCAACCTTGAACATAACTGGGTTATGTGCTTGTATGATTGAATTTGGGATCCGACGAAGCTTGACACGCGCGCTTGTCTTAAGTTTGACAGTGCGGTGTGAGCAACGGGCTTGTGGAACTGGACCCGGGCTATGTGGTTTGGTGACAGATACCTGAAAAAGGGACTGGGCACTTGCATAGTCGTGCGAGCCTTAGGCTTAGGTCGGAAAGGCTAAATGCTCACGAGATTTGCCATCCCAGGGATGGTGGTGAGACCGCGGTTTTGACCGGGTTCACCGAGTTAGTTCCCTGAGAGCACGGGGTGTGTGGCCATGTGAGCTTATACCTGTGATGATGTGTTTATTCACTATATTGCTTGTTACGCTAACAAGTGCAAGGAAGAAGCTTTGTCACCCCGAGTTTGGGGGCGGAATCGTTATAATTTGGTCGGCTTTAGCTGACCATTATCCTTGTTTGCCACCGTTGCGGTGAATTGTGCTTGCAGGTGCTGCGGAGCCGAGTGGTAAATAGCGGTCTAAAGCCCAAGTTGCTGAGCAAGCCCTCGAAGGCCTTGTTTGTTTACTTGTTTAATTCATGTGTGGCCGGCCTGCGAGCCGAAGTTTGTAAGACACTGTTTTAAATTTAGTGAACTATTGTAAGGCCATAAGGCTAGTACTTTTAGTACTTTGTATTTTATTCCTGTTTGGTTTTGTTAGTGGGCATTCATGCTTATGGCTGAGTTCTTACTTTTGCAACTTAATAAATTACTTCCGCTAGGTGCTCTGTGTAGGACGTTATGATTGGAAGGATGGTTTCATCTAGTAACCCGCCAGTCTGTCCGTGGTATATGGCGTCGGGCCCCGGCCGGACCTACTGTTATATGTTATGTGACGGATATGGGTGTTACAAAAGGTGTGTCTATCTATCACTTGAAGAAGATTAACTCATATATCTTCTCAAGGTGGGATAGGAGGATCCTAAGGAAAGGGGGAGCCCGAGATCTACCTGTGGAGGAGGAAGAACAAGTTCCTGAGGATAGGATTCCTTCTCCACCCCCGAGTGAGATTCCTGATAGCTTGAGTGCAGGAAGTAAGGGGAGCCAGCTGATACACAAGTGCAACTGAATCAGTTCCCTTGAGTGTTACTATAATTGCATAGAGTCCAGTTCTAGTTCCAGCTGTTGAGATTACAGTTCCAGAGATATGTAATATTATGATAGAGATTGCTAAGATTGCTCATGCTGCTGTTAATGAGATAGTGCCTGATAAGGCCGAGGTTTCTGTTGCTGCTGAGGATGATTTGAATGTCGATGACTATGAAAAAGATGTTAATGAGGAAATGATTATTGCTAATGAGACCAAAGCTTCTGATAATGCTAATGATGGTTCTGAGCAAGTGTTAGTGGACAACCTGATTATCCCTTTTCAAGAGATTACTCCTGCTTCAGCTTCTGAGGGGGAGGTGACTCAGTTCTTGATATCTATTGCTACTCAGGTTAACAGGTTAATCTACAACCTAGAGAAGAGAGTTGCCCTGGCATCCAGTATTCCTCCAACCATTCTAGAGGAGGTAGTGGATCTTTCTAATGAGGAAGGAGATGCAGAAGTGCATACTTATGTCCTATCTGCTTGTGAAGATCTTGGGTTGATTTCTAAGGCTCGGTTATCTCTGATAGATGAGTCCCCCGGTGATTTAGAAAATCATACAGATATTCCCTCACATCCAAGTGTTCCTATTAAAGAGGTTCCTAGCTCTAGTTCAGATAGTTCAATCCTGAAGACCATAAAAGCCATGTTGGCCAAACATCAACAATAGTTTGAAGCCTCCCTGCAAAAAGTTCTGAAAAAGGTCAAGGAAACTGAGCCAGATATGAAAAACATCCTTGCATCTATCAAGGTTCGTTTTGACAGGATGGATGAAAGGTTGGACTCTTGGTTTGCGCAGGGTGGTCAAGCTCTAATTCATATTATGGCCGGGCTAAAGAGTAATGTAGAAGTTCTTCAAAATGTTGATAAGAACGATGTAACAATGATTGAGGCTCACAATCGCTCAATGGATCATTTTGATAAGACAATGGAGTCGTATGCCAATGTTGTAGCAGATGAATTCAGAAAGGGGGAGGATGTTGTTAAATCTAAGGTGGATGCTATTGAGGCTACAATGCTTGCAAACTTCCAACAAGTCAATGACTACAGTTATGACTATTTTGTGTCGCTATATGGATAGATGGTTATCTCTCAAGTACTTGTTGTGTCTACTCATGTTGAAGTTCGCCCTGCTGAGGAATACTCCCAATATTGGACAGACACACAGGAGCTCTCTCAGGACAGATCTGTTATTGTTGCTACTACTGTTACTGCTGATACTGATGCTGTGTTCCAAGATGTTCAAGTGGCTAAAGATATTCCTCCTCCAGTGTACAAAAGGAGAAGATACTGTGAAGGAACCTCCGCTGTCAGGTCAGTGCCAGTTAGAGAAGAGCCAGTTAGAGAGATGGCTGAGGTGTGGAGTCCAATTTCAAGAGGAATTATCTTAAACTCCTTTATTGGTGTTACCATTGTGATTTGGAAGTGATCAAGTATGTAGCCTCACTGCCAACGCAATATGAGCCTATCAGGGTCGCACATAAGAATGTTTGGAGAAATTAGGAGATTGGATTAGTATGGTTTTACTCATGTGATGAGTGGAAAATACTTAGCTTAGCTAGGCTTGGAAAGCATCGAGTGCGTTGAGACAACTAACCGCTTTTGTCGAGTCAAGTGTTGACTCGTCGAATGGTGGTGTTGAGTGTGTTAAGTTTACTCAATAATTCATCGGGTCAAAGTGTTGATTCATCAAGTATTGCATATAAGCATTGAGTGTGTTGAGTTCACTCAACGATTCGTTGAGTCAAAGTGTTGATTCAACGAGTCTAGTTCTCATGCGTTGAGTGCATTGAGTTCACTCAACGCCTTCATCAAGTCAAAGGTTGATTCGATGAATCTGGCACTTAGGCATTGAGTGTGTTGAGTTCACTCAATGCCTTCGTCAAGTCAAAGGTTGATTCGATGGGTTTGGCACTGAGAGCATTGAGTGCATTGATTTCACTCAATGCCTTCGTCGTGTATATTATGGATACTCGTCGATTCATCGAGTATGTTTTTATATACTCGACGATTCATTGAATATGTTTTGGATACTCGACGATTCTTCGAGATAAGGGTTGTCTGGTCGAATTTTTGTATTTCAAGTCTTGGGTCTGTGAATAGCGATAGGCTGTTCTGTTTATTCCTTTGGGTATAAATAGAATATTTTAGGGTTTCTAAAGAGGTGATTGACTATTCATTCGGTCTAAGCACACGAGGCGCACTGTGTGAAAAATTGATACCTAAAAAGCTGATGGAACTGTTGCGCCTTCGCCGATCCCATCGTCGTCGCTAAGCCCAATCCCGGCAAGTGTCTTCTCATAACCTAGAAGTGTGTGAAGACCTAGAAGTGTGTGAAGAGGTCGAGTGTCTTCTCCTAACCTAGATCTTATTCTACAAGAGTCTACGGGTTCTCCCGTTCGTGTGGATTTCCTGTAAAGGTGCAGACACTATTCTGCACTATAAACTCTAGCCGCTTAGTGATTGACAGATCTTTTGGAGCATCTAGGTTGAGTATAGACTCAATCCCACAGAGGTAATTTTATTTTACAGCACTTTACTTCTTGATTAATGTTCATCTCTAGATCCGAAATTTTTTGGGTTTTCTTGTTCCTAATTTCCGCTGCGCACAAGTGTTATGATATATAGTAAGACCCAATATCCTTCACATTGGTCAATGTTGGGGGAGAAAATATATTGAGCCACTATGATAGAGATGAGTGGCAGAATTATGAGTTGGTATGTGCTAAGAGAAGGATTCACTTCAGGAACCACAAGCACGATGATCTATCTGCACCTTCAGCACCTCCATGATACTATCCAAAGCCCAAGGTGTATTTTGTTAGACAATGTCAAAAGAGCCAGGGCGGACAAGACTGATGATTTTATGTTTTGATTATTATGTGTGGTTGTGGTTGCCCTCGAACTAAAAACCCTTATTGATATATATATATATATATATATATATATATATATATATATATATATATATATATATATATAATTTAAATATTTTTACTAGAATGTGCGCTGTGTTCAATTTTCTTTATTCTTATATCATTTCAGTTATGTTTTATTATTATTGTTGTGTAATTCACCTTAGCTTATAGGATTATGACTTCTTCAAATAAGGGGAAATTGTTGGGTCACAATAACCCTAATTTGAAAAAGGGTCCAGTTAAGCTAAGATGAATTGTGAGTGTATTTGATATTGTATTTCCAGTTATGTACTTGCAGGTCTACATTGTTAAGTACACACCAATGTCAGGTTACAATGGATCAATAAACAAAGGACTATACAATGTAATCCTTCATTGTGTAGGTCAATGTGTTGACTCACGTGCAATCTCTCTATTAGGGTGTACTTCTATGTCAAGTGCATAAGGAGGATCAAAGAAGAAGAAGAACATGAATTCAGAAGAATGGAGATTTTACCCAAGTAAAATTCGTCGAGTATTGTAGGGATATTCGTCGAGTATACTCATTAAAACTCGTCGAATTCATCATATATACTTACTAGTACTCGTCGAATTCATCATATGTACTTGTGGTAGAATATCTGAAATGTTGGAAAAACAGTTAAGTAAAATTAGTCGAGTATCATCAAGTATACTCGTCGAATTCGTCGAATGTATCTAACGATACTCGCTGAATTTGTCAAATATACATGTCAATACACGCTAAATTCGTCGAATCATCTTGACGCTACTTCTCTTGATTTTCTTAAGGAAAATTCGTCGACTATCACAGCGTCGAGTGCGTCAATGTCATTGAGTGCGTCGATAGCATCGAGTGTGTCGACAGCGTCGAGTGCGTCGAGTCAGCTAGCCTATACTTGTCGAATTCGTTGAGTATAGTAGTTGATACTCGTCAAATTCATCGAGTATGACTTCAGCATGGCGTTGAGTGGCAAGTTGGTTTGAGCTGAATTTTTCTAAGTCAATTTCATCGTATATCAATACTGTTCGGCGAGTATACTCAGTTATACTCGACGATACTCGACGAAAATGACTTAGGTTATTTTACTTCTATTTTCTAAACAGCGGCTCGGGTTGAACGACGGCCATACACAGTAATTTCATAAGTCTCGTTTTGCAATTTATTTTATAGTCGTTACTATTAAGGATACATATAAATACTTAGGATGGATTTTTCATCAACCCTAATCTTGTTATCTTGTTAATTGTCCAGAGATTTCAAATCACGAGATTTTCCAAAAACAAAAATCGTCGGCACCCGTACTGTTTGCGACATCCGATCGGTCGACGACAACATAGGGCATGATTCGATCTTCATCTTCCGATTTGACTGGATCTTTGTTTTTTGAATATCTCTACTCCTTCAGATCTAGTATATTCGAGATTCAAGATCCAAGTCTTCAAAGCTTCCAAATTTTTCGTGTTCTCCAAGGTTTTTCATGATCTCCAAGGTTTTTATGATCAACATTTTTCGAAGACTGACAGATAGAAGACTCCAGATCTTGTGAAGATTGTGTACTATTATTGTGTAATCTTTGTTTACCTTTATAGGAGATTTTATCTCTGATTTGTAGATCTGTTTGTGAATCGAGTGGTAGATCAATTTGTGGATCGAGTCGTAGATCCAGTTGTGGATCGAGTTATAGGAGAGGTTGTTCTCTGAGTGGTAGGAGCGTCGTCTCCGAGTTGTAGGAGTTGGGGCTCCGAGGTGTAAAATTTGTTGAAATCCAAGAAAGGTGAATTAGCCAAATATAGCCCTTTGTGGTAGATAGGCGAGGCGGGACAGTGGACGTACCCAACACGGGGAACCACTATAGATCTCTGTGTTCTGTGTGCTTGCATTTTTATGTAATTGTTATTCCGTGAAAAGACACAGACATCACTTATTCACCCCCTCTAGGTGATTTAGGTAGATGCTAAATACTTTCACTTAGGTTCTTGTACCAGTCCAAATAGCTTGTCTCACTCAATTTCTCTTTCTCAAGGATGGCTCTGAGGGACTGGGTGGAATGAGATCCACTTGCCATGAAAATTCTACAAGGATTCATGTAGAGAAAGATTAGTATTATATATCAAAAATACATTTTATAATTTTAATTTGGACTTTAATTGTTGGAATATGAGATCAGACGGTCTGGCGGTTTGAGCCTGGCGGGTTGTAGACCGCACGGTCTGACAGTTACTCTCCAGCGGTTTGATATCAAGGCTATTGCTGTTTGTAGTCCGGCGGTCTGGCGGTTTATCTCCGGCAGCTTGGAAACCGGGCAGTCTAGCGGTCTCCTACCGCATCTCTCTCTCTTGCTTCTGGTATTGCCGAGCGGTTAACACATTGTCTAACCGCGCGGCCTTTTCTGGTCTGTTGTTCTAGCCGCACAGATTTTTGTATAGCTTTAGTTTCACATTGTTAGTTTGTACTCTCTCCTCTCTCCTCCATTCTATAAAAGGGAGGACATACCTTTGTAAATGATAGATTTTTGGATAATAAAACTTTCAATTATTCAAAGTGCCGGCTTGTTTTTTAGTCGTTTGTTCGCTACTTTCACATGGTATCAGAGGACTCGATCTTCTCCTCCTGATTCTGTGCGCCCTGTCCGCGCGACTTGCCTCTTCCTCTCGCGACCTGTTCTCGCGGCTTGTCTCTTCCGCCTGATTACGCCCTATCCGCGCGGCCTTTTTTTACCTGACTTTCAGTCACCGCGACCTGTTGCTTTGTTCGACGCGACCTGCTTCCTTATTCGTCTTGTTTGTTCTTCACTTCTGTTTGTGCGGGCTATCTTCTAGTCATTCGACCTCTTTTCCTGCTTGGATCTGCGGCTTGGTCGTAGCCTCTCTGGCCGCTGTTGTCTGACATCGTGACCGCTGCAGCTCTTCTTCTTCATATCCGCGTGGCTTGTATTCTAACCGCACGGCTTCTCATTGGTTTCTCTTATGGCCCTTTCTGAAACCTCAACTACCACCACTCCTATCGCCACTCCGGCTCCGCCTCCTACTCCCTCTAGAAACCTTGGCATGTTTCTAAACTTGTTGGCTCCAACTATCTGGATTGGAGCATTTCTTTCACCTTTCTCCTTCGCTCTCAGCGCAAACGTCATCACCTCACTGATGACCCTCCTCCTCTAGACTCTGATCAATTTGATGACTGGGATGCCAGTGATGCGCTTGTCCGCACTTGGTTGGTTAACAGCCTCTCCGATGAATGCCTTCCTATCATACGCCATGATGAGACGGTCAAGATCGCATAGCTTCACCTTGTTGCTCTCTACTCGAAGGGGGCCCAGACATCCCGCATTTATACTCGCTATGCGGATCTCTTTGCTCATCCTTCCATGTCTCCTGCTGCGGCTTATCAGCAAGTTCAGGCTCTTGGCGCCGAAATCCTCCAGAATTTCCCCTTCTCTGCGGACTTGGCCGAGCAGCACAAACACTTCAGGGAACTCCTAGTTGTTTGCTATCTTCTACGACTCCCTAAGTCTTTTTATATGATCCGCCAGTAGATCTTGGGAGAAGCAGAGTCTCCAACCTTGGAAGCCACCGTAGCTCGCATTGCCGCTGTTACTTCGCTACTCCAGCGTCCTCTGTTGTCCTCCCCTCCTCCACGGGACTCCTATGCTCACTAAGTTCAGCGGGGTGGCAATAGTGTCCGCTGCCAGTCTGGAATGCGCGGTCCGTCCAGGTCCCTCTGCTCTCACTGTGGTCATACCGGCCACTCTGTTGACCGCTACTAGTAGAAACATCCTCATCTTCGTCCCTCCGGAGATACTTCTTCCTCAACCTTCGCCTCCTCTCGGCCATCTGCTTCAATGGCCACGACCTCAGGTAGTGCACATGTCGTTACCCAAGGTAAATGGCTGATTGACTCTAGTGCTATAAATCACATGACCGGAAACCCTCAATGCTTCTCTCTTCTAGAAACGCATGATCGGTTACCCCCGATTCTTGTTGCGGATGGTTTACCTTCCCCGGTTAACGGGACGGGAATAGTTCAAGTCACCCCGTTGCATCGCTTAGCGGACACTCTCTATGTCCCGAAGTTCCCTTGCAATTTGCTATCAGTTACTACTTTATGCAAGCAACTTCAGTGCTCTGTATTATTTACTCCTACTTCTTGTTGTTTTTAGGACCCGAGGACCCAATGGACGATTGCTACTGGGACTGAGAGCGGCGGCCTCTACTTCCTCAATAATATTTCCGCTCTGTCCGCCTTCTCTTCCTCATCTACCGATCTGCTTTAATGGAATCTTCGCCTTGGACATCCTCCTCCTCGGATTCTTCGTCAGCTTCTTCCCCACTTACCTCAGACCAGTCCTCCACTCAACTGTGATGCGTGTCAGCTTGGCAAACATCACCGCTCCTCCTTCCTGCCGAAGCAAGTCCATGGTTCCTCCTGCCCTTTTGATCTCATTCATTCTGATGTCTGGGGTCCTTCTCCTACTCTCACCGTTGGTTGGGGTAGTTCTTACTTTGTAACTTTTATTGATGATTTCTCTAGATGTACCTGGGTGTATTTATTAAAAGATCGCTCTGAACTCTTATTTGTATGGCAATCCTTTTATAATATGATTAAAACTCAGTTTGTTATTTCTATTAAAGTACTACGCTCCGATAATGCTAAAGAATATCTCAGTCATGAGTTTTCGTCTTTTTGTATGCAATATGGTCTTATTCATCAGACTAGCTGTGTTTACACCTCCCAGCAAAATGGGGTGGCGGAACGTAAAAAACCGTCATCTCCTCAATATCGCTTGCACTCTCATGACGCAGATACAGGTGCCTCACTCCTACCGGGGCTATGCTGTTCTTCTTGCCTGCTATCTCATCAATCGCATTCCCTCTTTGGTTCTCCACAGCAAAACCCCCTTCTCCATTCTCTACCCGGGCAAGGAACCCTTTCCTCTTCCTCTTCGTATCTTTAGGTGTACGGCTTTTATGCATGCTCCGTCTGCTACACGTGACAAGCTTTCTCCCCGTTCCACAAAATGTGTCTTTTTAGGGTACTCGACCACTCAAAAAGGCTATTGTTGCTTTGACCCCGTTCTGCGCAAATAGTTTGTTTCCGCGGACGTCACCTTCTTCGAAAATGCATCCTACTTTTCTTCTCAATCCTCGCTTCCTCCCGCTGTCTCTGACTCTCCACCATCTCTCTGTGTTCCTTCCATGCATATCGACGTCTCCCCTCCTATATCATCTCCTCCTCCGTCTCCTGCTCTCTCTATTATACCCCTCCTTCTTCTCCGTAGCCGTCTCTCTCTAGTACCGGGCCAGCTTTCTCCGCCACGGACGCTCCGGTCCCTGAGGCACGAGACGACCTGGATCTTCCCATTGCTTTTCGCAAAGGGGTGCGGGCGTGTACCCAACACCCGCTTGCGGCTGTTGTTTCCTATGATCGGCTTACTCCTTCTCGCAGGTGCTTTTCCTTGGCTATCTCGGCTATTACCACTCCCCGCACTTACCAGGAGGCTCTTGTTATTCCTCATTGGAAATCTGCCATGGATGAGGAAATCGCCACTCTTACTGAAAGGGGTACCTGGACCCTTGTTCCTCCACCGGTAGGTACTGATATGGTTGGCTGTCACTGGGTGTTCGTTGTGAAGTTTTGCCTAGACGGCATTGTGGATCGTTACAAAGCCCGGCTGGTGGCCAAAGGCTTTACTAAGACTTATGGAGTTGACTATTTTGATACTTTCTCCCCGGTTGCTCGCCTAAGCACCATCCGAGTTCTTCTTTATGTGGCCGTCAACAGGGAGTGGGCTATTTCCCAACTTGATGTCAAGAATGCCTTTCTCTATGGGGATCTTCAGGAGGACATCTACATGGAGCAACCTCCTGGGTATGTTGCTCAGGGGGAGACACGAGTATGCTAGTTGAAGAAGGCCATCTACGGCCTAAAACAGAGCCCTCAGGCATGGTTTGACAAGTTTAGTGGCATTGTGGCTTCCATTGGCTTTAAAAGAAGTTCAGCCGATCACTCTTTGTTTATTCGCAAAACTGCATCGGGCCTTGTGGTTTTGGCGGTGTATGTGGATGATATTCTTCTTACCAGCGATGACCAGGCTGGGGTGGACTTGACAAAGAAACACCTCCGTCAACACCTTGTCACGAAGGATATGGGCTCCCCGAAATATTTTTTGGGGATAGAAATCTCTCGGAAGCCTGACTCGTTGGTTCTCTCCCAACGGAAGTATGCTCTGTATCTTCTACAAGAGGAAGGATTGTTCGGTGCCAAAAAGGCCCGGTATCCCATGGCCACTGGAGAGGACAAAACATGGACAGATGACTCACCTCTTATATCCGATACCACGAGGTATAGACGTCTGGTGGGCAAACTCATTTATCTAATGGTGACCAGACCCGACACTGCCTATGTTGTAGGCAAGATCAGTCAGTTCATACAAGCTCCCAGGGAATGTCATCTTCAATCTGCCTTGAAGATACTAGAGTATGTCAAAGCAGCACCGGGAAAAGGGCTACTCTTTCAGAAGCATGGTCATATGAGAGTTGAAGCCTACTCAGACTCAATCTATGCGGATGATAAAGAAGACCGTAAATCTACATCAGGTTTTTGCACATTTGTTGGAGGTAATCTTGTGAGCTGGAAGAGCAAGAAGCAGTCTGTTGTCTCAAGGTCCAGTGCATAAGCCGAATACTAGAGTATGGCGCCAACCATGTGTGAGTTAAAATGGTTGCGGGCTCTCATGCTTGACCTAGGAGAGGTCTACGACTATCCTCTGCCTATGTTCTATGACAACAAGGCCGCTATATACATATCCAAAAATCCGATCTTCCATGAGAGAACGAAACATATAGAAGTCGACTTCCATTTCATCCGAGAAGAGGTCATGAAGAGACAGATTTGCACTCCGTTCGTCACCTCCGACAAAGAGTTGGCAGATATCTTCACCAAGCCAGTTTCTACTTCCTTCTTCCACATTTGTGACAACCTGGGCATGATTGATATCTATGCTCCAGCTTGAGGGGGAGTGTTGGAATATGAGACCGGGCGGTCTGGCGGTTTGAGCCTGGCGGGCTGTAGACCGCGCGGTCTGGCGGTTACTCTCCAGCGGTTTGATATCCAGGTTATTGCTGTTTGTAGTCCGGCGGTCTGGCTGTTTATCTCCGGTGGCTTGGAAACCGGGCGGTCTAGCGGTCTCCTACCGCATCTCTCTCTCTCTTGCTTATGGTATTGTCGAGCGGTTAGCACATTGTCTAACCGCGCGGCCTGTTCCGGTCTGTTGTTCTAGCCGCCCAGATTTTTGTATAGCTTTAGTCACACATTGTTAGTTTGTACTCTCTCCTCTCTCCTCCATTCTATAAAAGGGAGATCATACCTTTGTAAATGATAGATTTTTGGATAATAAAACTTTCAATTATTCAAAGTTCCGGCTTGTTTTTTAGTCATTTGTTCGCTACTTTCACATTAATCAAAATAACTCCCACTATTTTTATTAAACCGATAACCCTCGATATCAATTCGGAGAGTATATGCGAGTTACTCTCTTAGTGGATAAGATCCGTATTTCACCAACACTATAAGTCAGCTTTGGCTTTTCTCTCACAATGTAGTTATTTAGGTAGGCAACGCCTACCAATTGCATCACAATGCAACTCTTGTATGGTTGGTGAATAACTCTTTATTCGCATCCATCATATGGTGCATGTCAACCCCATGCCTCTGGGCACTCAACCTTTGAGGTCACCTAGTTAAGTTAGATTTGATGTCGATAGTGGGATATGTAAGACCCGCCCCCCCCCCCTTTTTTTTACACCGGGGTTTAGGCCCAGAACCGTCGCTTTGCGGTGACACCTTCACGCCCGAGAAGGTCATCACTACAAATGCCGATCCTTCTAGCCGAATCGATCACAGAAAAGCAATAAAATAGTAAAGGCAAGTCCACAGAAGTCATATAAAAAGTAAATATTCTCCACGAAGGGAGTGTCCACAGATATAATAAAAGTACAGAAACTGTGGCTCATGCCTGGTACATCAATGTCCTCACTACATATCTCTCATCGCGGGAGCAAAACTAAAATAACTACTAGCGATCAGGACTCACAGTCCCAGCGGTCTGAATTCCGGAACTAGCTAGACTGTCCCATCTCCAAGTGTGCAGATCTTCGGGGTTGCTCCTCCATGCTGTGCTCCGCAGTCCCCTAAAGTGATGTGGTTCAAAAACCGTTAGTCTAAAAGAATCAGTCCTATCATCCCCCGCCTCTTCACCCATGGCTCCTAGGCACCGATTGGGTAGGAGGAAAGGAGAGGAAATGAAGGTGGAGAATAGCAAATAACAGGTGACAGCGGAACTATTCTAGCAGTTCTAAAAGTACATGTGGCAGCAATGGAAGTAAGAAAGACTAAATATATAATATGTAACCTTAACTTATATGAAAAACACATAAGCTAAGGGATCTTCTGCAGGGCTCCTATCGTATAAAAATTCCCATACCAGTTTATACGATAGGGTGTTGGTTTTCTAGCACGCATACGTATATATTTACTGAATAAAAACCTTAATTTATAAGCATGCTTGCGCGAACTTATAAACCAAGGGGTCGTTCTGCAGGGCCTATTGTATAAAGCGTCCTATACCACTTATACTATAGGTGTTAGGGTTATATGCAATGGTTATACTATATCATGCAATCATGCCATGATGTGAACATACAAGTGTAACTCACCCGCCCTACTCTGTGTATACAGACCTTTAGTTCACCCTTTCTGGAGCCGAACCTCCCAAGATACCTCCGTTGTGGCAAACGGAAGCAATGGGTTGGGCCTTGCCCAACTCTAAACCGGAAATTGCACTACAAGTCATACCTATCGTACGCCTCGACGCTGGTGCACTAAGCGGAGCTCCTGCGTACTCTTGCCGGCTGGCGCATCGGACTTTATATGGCGAAGTGCTAAATCACACTTATCGAGTCGACGTATTGGCATCAGAGCATCGACCCTCCAATATCAAAGACCCACCACCTTATGCTTTATGCGCATGCAACCTTATGTATCACCTACTGAGCCAAAGCTCCCCGGACCATCCCATCTGTCACAACCAACAACCGAGCCAAAGATCGCCGGGCAAACCTGCCCATCATCAAACCCACCGAGCCTACAGCCCGAGTGACCCAACCTAACATCCCGAGACATCGAGGCGAGTGAAAGTGCATCCCTAGTTATGCTAGTTACTCTTGCAATTTAATTTTGCCTACAGTTTAGGTTAGCCCAGGACTGCCCCCGGCATACCCCGTGAAGGGCTCTCAAAGGGCGCTAGGAACTACGATGGACTGAAGCTCAAAGCTCCCTTTCGCAAGGCACTTATTATTATTGGTTGTTACCCAACTCTCAATCCCTTTAATGTTGTACTGGATCTAACCCTAGTGTATTTTGACTCTTTCTCTCTCCACGGGGAAGACGATGTTTCGTCGACCCCGAGCACCTCTTAACACTAGTCAAACCTCCCACTCCTCATCACAACTCCCGAAGATGAACTCATTTCACTTCTCAGATCAATAAACAAATATCCTAACTCTCTGGGTTCATTTTGCACCATACTATGATTTCTGCAGTCTTACTAAACGCAGACAATCATAAGCTATATGATGTATACAATGGGAGGTACTCAAAATTATCATCCAAATTCCCTATAATATTTATAGGAGGTCTATCATGATATGTTTAGCCTAAATCCAGAAGTTTATAATTTTCCTAATTTACATGATAATTTATTTAATTTCCTAAGAGATCCAAATGCCTTAGTTTGAACATGAAGTACTATTTTCAGGCATGCAAAGTGTTCCACAAAATTATGATAAATATAAGGTGACTATTCAATAGTAAATTCAAAGTATTCCAATTTTTCAGTAAGGTTTGAGCCTTGGTCCATAATTTTAAACATAACCACATAATCAACAGCTAATGAAGTAAATATTGTAAATAAGCTTTCAAAAATTATCATAAAATTCAGGCATGGCTAATATGCTCTAGAAACACATTTGACAAAATTTCCAAACATCTCAGTGAATAATGAGCTCACATTTTAATTTAAAACAATAGTCCTCATTCCTACATTATTGAAACAACTACTGTAAATATTCTCCTAAAAATTATGGTAAAATTTCCTCAAGTGTATATTAACCTAAGTACACCTTAAAATGAGTTCCACAATTTATAAACCATTATTGAGCTCTGAATAAAATTTTGACTATCATTGTATTTAAAAGCTTGTGAAGAAAGTACTGAAAATACACATCTAAAAATTATAATAAAATTCAAGGATGAGCATATTGACCAAAAACACTCTATGCCTAATTTCCATAACATTATCTTAAATAGTGTGTGAACATAATAATTAAAAGATTATCAAGGGAATTTTCTTGTACTATAAAAGAGGTGTTAATTGTATTGATCCAAAATTACCAATAAAATCACCAGAGGCCCTAATTGACCCCTATGACAATACTGCCCAAGTTTCATGACTTTTGATTAAGTTTTTGTGGCCTATCTTTCATGTACAAGTGTTGTGCCCTAGACTAGGATTAGGGTTTTGATGGGTTTATCCATCTCCAAACCTTCTAAGATTTTTACTAGAGTACCTTAGCTACTCTAGTGTCCTCTCTACAAAATTTCAAGTCCATGCAAGGGCATTTGATTGCATGCCCTTCACAAACCCCCAAAGGCCAACCTTAGGATTTGGTCTTGGGTCCTAGGGCAAATCCACCCAAATCCACCCCATCTCCCATAGAAGGGTGTCCAAGGTCATAACAAACTAGTGGACAAAGTCTCAGCCTCTATTGAGGTGATTTGACCACTTAGACTCACAAAAAGTACTATGACCTAATTACCCCTTATTGAGCCAACTTAGGGTTTGCTTGCTTCCAACCTAAACCATCACCAAAAGTGATGAAAATAAATATGGAGCCTTATAGTATCCCCCAAGATCACACACCAAAATTTTGGAGGTTTTTGAGGAGTTTAAGGCACCTAATTAAATTCCATATGATTTATTAAATTATTCGCAAAACATTAAAAAAATATTGTCCACAAATTCTGATTTTTGGACAGTATGAGGGGAAGGTTATGAAAAGCCTATGCCCTAAATTTCAAAGTAGTTGGGTGAGTGTTTTGGTGTGGGCAATAATTTTTGTGACTGGTCAAACCTAGGTATAGGTTGCACAAAAATGAGTGATGTGGTCAGACCACTTATTCAAAGTGGTTGAAACTAATTTTAAATTAAAGTTAACTCCTAGAGCTACAATTTTCCTGTTGTTCATTTCCTCTTATAGAGCCTCTAAGTATTTTTCATTAATTTTATAATGTGTCTATTATTATAATACAGAAAATACATTAAAATTAAAAGGATTTGATCAACACAGATCTTGATGCAAGATCCGACGGTTGCTGGATCGTCTTCCTCCTCCAGCCAACGGCCTGGATTGCATGAACCTGGGCCGACTTCCAACTGCCTCTGCCGGCCACCCGGCCACCTCCCTTGCCGGCCGCCACCACCACCTCCTCCGTCGAGGTGGTGTCCATCGATTGGCGGCAACACGGCCATCAGAGGGGCCGACTCCGGCGATCCCGAGAGGTGATTTTTTGACGGAAAATTCAAGAATTTGACACCACCGATTGGGCTCAATTGGGCCCAGTCCTTAGCCCTAACAGATCCTATATGATCTACCCATAGAGAGAGAGGAAGGGGAGGACCTTGCTTGCGGCCTGGAGACGCGTCGATCGCCAGAATCCCATTGGTGGTGGAGGAGTCGCCAGAGCTCTACAATAGCATAGTGAACTCGCTTGTCTCCTTCGGGTAAGGTGTGGAAAAGCTTGCCCTGGATCCAGGGATGCTTTTAGGTAAGTAAAAAGGGGGAGGGGAGGGGCCAAGCTTGAAGTGGCCATTAATGGCCCCTTAATGTAAATTTCGGCCATGGTATGGGGGGGATGAATCTGGGCATAAACAGGCCTAGAAATGGCCGGGAACTCCTCCTCTCCCCTAGAGAAACTGATTCTAGCCCTTAATGGGGAGAGTTAAGTGGTTCAAGTTTCAAAGCAATTAATGGCCTTGTAGCTTGAATTCGGCCATGGCTTGGGGGCTCCTCCATTGGTGGCTGGCTGGCTGGCTTCATTGGGAATTTATTCCTCAGGACATGATGAAATGAATGGAGAGCATGGGGAAGGGGGAGACTGCGCCCCATGGTCTTCCCTCATTACCCCCTCTCATTCTCTCTCCTCCATTAAAGGGAATTTGGAGTTTTCTCTCCTGCCCATCAAGGTTGACCTTGTTGACCAATCCAGCCTATTGGCAGCCCACTAACCCATATTTTTCATGGAGATAAGGTTAGCCCAAATGGAAAGAGGGCTTGAGCTTAGGTTAGCCCATTTGAGCTAGGTTTGACCTAACCAAGACTAGGGTTGACCTAGGTCAATTTGACCTTTTGAGTTGCCATCAATGGGTCCTTAGTGACCCATTGGACTCCCCTAAGGTCTAGGTAGGGTTAGGTAGGGTTGGGTAGGGTTGACTTGGCACCTTAAAGGTCACTTGACCCTTATTAAGGGCACTTTGACCACTTTGGGGTTTGAGTTGACTTGGGTCAACTTAGCCACTAGGGTTGACCCCAATGTGTCCTTGGTGACCCATTGACTTCACTCTAGGGTTAGGAGGGCATGGATGGGGTCCACTTGGTTAAGGGAAGGTCAATTGACCTTATGTAGGTCAGTTTGACCCAATTAGGGTTAGGGTTGACTTAGGTCAACTCAAGCTCTATGGTTGACTCCAATGGGTCTTTAGTGACCCATTGACCCCACTTAGGTCAAGGAAGACCTTGGTAGGGTTGGTTGGTCTCATTAGGGCACTTTGCCCTTAGCTAGGGCACTTTGTCCTATTTAGGCCCAAGGTGATCCTAGGTCTACTTAGCCATCCTGGATTGACTCTAATGGGCCCCTTAGTGCCTTTCAATAGATTGGTGAGGTCAGGGTGGGGTCTTGGAGTCTCATGATCATCCTAAACTGGGGTTTAGGAATCTACTATTTGCAGATCATTCATCACAATCACCTTTATTCGTAAGTCCACTTAGTCTTCTTGGACTTCTAGGATTTTGTCATGACCTAGTCATAACAAAACCACTCCTAGGTGGTCTAGTTATCTGAGGGATGTTACAAATTCCAATACATAAACAAAAAATTTAGTGCTCCAAATTCTAGTTAGGCCTACGGGGTTTCAAATATGAAAAGTAAATTGTAACATCCCGAGAGGTTGTGAGGTATACCTGACCAAAAAAGCTTTGGGTACCTTTGTTGCATCAAGTCCTGTGACTCCCATGTGTGATCCTCTCGCCCGTGATTCCTCCACAGGACCTTGACCAATGGAACCTACTTGCGGCGCAAGAATCGTATTCCATTGTCATCAATCCAGACCGGATCCAGGTGAACTGACCGATCAGATGTTATCGGCCTATCTGTGGCTGTAATCTGCTACTCCGGGCATAGTAGAGCCCTCTTAAGAGAAGATAAATGGAATACGTCGTGCAGACAGGCAGCCTCTAGTGGCAGTTCCAGCCTGTATGCTAAGGGACCGATCCGCTCCAGGATCCTGTAAGGCCCCATATATCTCGGGCTGAGCTTCTTCTTCCGACTACGCACCCGTGAAACTCCATGCATCGGTCGGATCTTCAAGAATACCCGGTCCCCCACCTGAAACTCCACCTGGAGATGCCGAGTGTCGTAATACTTAGCCTGTCGGCTCTGTGCCTCTAACATCCTGTCCCGTATCAGCCTCACCTGAGCCTCGGTGTCCTCAACAAACTCCGAGCCCAAAACCTTCGGATCCTCGTCCTGTACCCATGACAGAGGAGTCCTACACCTTAGTCTGTAAAGGGCCTCATAAGGATCCATCCCGATGCTGGACTAGTAGTTGTTGTTATATGAGAATTCGACCAGTGGCAATAGCTTCTCCCAAGTCTCTCTGCAATCCAGAATGCATAGAAGTAGCAGATCTTCCAAGGTCTGATTGGTGCGTTCCGTCTGCCCGTCAGTCTGGGGATGAAAAGCTGTACTGAAAGTAAGCCGGGTGCCCAAGTAAGTCTGCACTGATCGCCACTCCCTGGACGTAAACCATCCATCACAATCCGATACAATCGTCCTGGGTATGCCATGATAACGGACGAACTGCTCCATGAATTTCCGAACCAGCACACCAACTGAGTCATCCTTCCTGATATGGATAAATCTAGCTACCTTCGTCAGCCGATCGATGATTACCTAGATCGAATCGTTTGCCGTCCGCAATTGGGGAAGGCCATGTATGAAGTCCATTGTGATATCCTCGAACTTCCACTCTGGCACTAGGAGTGGCTGTAACAATCCTGCGGGGTTTTTGCACTCTGCCTTCACCAGCTGTGAAAGTGAGACCTAAACCTTGTTCTAGATATTTTTCATACACAGCACAACATAATTAATTAAACAAGGAAACCAGACGACACAAGATATTAAAGTGGTTCCCCAAACACCGGGTACATCCACTCTTCTACCAACAAGGTAGGAATCCACTACAGGTTTTTGATCAGGTGCCCTGCCACCAATGATCTGATTCAGGTAGATCAAACAGACCCTTTGAGCTTTTGATAAGGATGCTCAACCACAGGTTGTTGATAAGGTGCCCTGTCACCAACGTTCACTTTTGAAGAGGTGTGAACAAACTCTTTTTACAGAGGGGTTGAGAGGGTTAAATTATCTTCTCTATTTTACAATAGATTAGAGAAGCACAAGAGTCTCTTCAGAACTTCTGACAGAATACTGTCTTGAAGTTCTGAAGGAATAAAGCTTAGAAGAAGATAATAGAATATAAAATAAAAGGATCTTCTTCAGCAGCTTCCTTCTTCTTCTTCTTCTTCAATATCTCTGAGTGTAATCTTCCTGGAACAGGAGCACTCAGGTTGAAGAAGAGCAGAAGAGATAACTTCTCAGTTGAATGAAGATTGCTGAGAGCAGCTGTGCTGTAAGCTGGTTCTTTCTCTGTATGTTGTACAGGTTGAACTCCTTCACTCTTATTCCTTATTCCTTGTTCTTCCAAAAGAACTCTTTATATAATAACAGCAGCAACGGCTCTATTATTTGAGATGAGCTTTTGTCTTTATCTGGAATCTTGAATCTGGGCTGCAATTATCACAAAGACAAAACAAGTCTTGCAGATATATATTTCTATATAAAGATAAAGCTACAGCAGCTGTAATATTAAATCTGATAAATAATATAAGATAATGTCACATCAGATAACTCTTTAAAGCCAACGGCTATAAAGGACAGCTTGCAAAAGTAAAGTCAGATAATAAGACAAAAGATATGTCAGAAAGGAATTGACTTATGCATATAAGCATCTTTATCTTTTAGATATATGCATAAGATCAATTAAATAATCTATAATAAAGATGTGCTAGAAATGTAGGAAATAAAATAAGGAAGAGAAAGCATATAATATTATATATGCAGACAACCGATCGTCGAACGACCTTCGACTATAGTCGAACGACCTGCTGAGATCGTCGACCTATCAATAGATAGTCGACCGACTCAGAAAGTCGAACTATCCAGGCAGATAGTCGACCGACCTGCTGAGATCGTCGACCTATCAATAGATAGTCGACCGACTCAGAAAGTCGAACTATCCAGGCAGATAGTCGACCGACTCAAGACTAGACAGAAAGCGTCGAACTATCAAGAGATAGTCGACCAGAGCTCGACGATCTAGCAGAACGTCGAGCTGACCAGAGACAGACGATCGTCGACCGGCTGATCGACGATAGTCGATCGGCGTTCGACGATAGTCGAACCCGAAAATCCCTTAGCCAGAATTTTACTGGAAAAGAGAAAGCTCTACAACAAGACTTTGACCATAGATAAATCTTGGGTCAAGGACTAAAAGGAAAGACTTAACTCAAATCCAAACTAGGGTACCAACAATCTCCCCCTATTTGGGTTAAGTCTTTCACAAACTAAAACTACTAAAAACAAATAAACTAAACTCAAACAACTTAATAGAGATCCTAACCCAAATCAGAACTAGGGTTCCAACAATCTCCCCCTATTTGGGTGAGGATCCTATTAGCAAAATAATATAAATAAATGCAAAGCATAAAATATATAAAGAAAAGCTTTGCTAAGCTGGCTGCTTGCTGGCATTTGCAATCTCCCCCTATGTTGATGCAGTACATGTGATTGAAGAAGGCTGAGATGACTTTGAATTTTGATTGAGTCATCCAGCAAACTCTTGTAGATAGTACCTGCAGAAAGCTATGGTAGAGATTGCTCTCTCCTTAAAAAAGGGTATGTTAGCAGCAAAGAAAAATGATATTTTGTCCAGCCAATTTAATTTGGATTCTGTATCTGAAAAACAAAATCAGATATCTTCCTTCCTATAGAATTTCTTTTCATTAGACGAGATTCAAACTCAGCTGACCAATGCAACTAGAGTAGAGGACTCAATCTAAATGAAATTAGAAAAGGATCTATAAGAAATAGAGTTATCTGACAGAGAATTTCTTATACAGAAATCCAAACAAAATTTTTGAACAGAATATCAATCAGATATAATAAACAGCCTTAAGAAAAAGGAAATGCTTCCTAATAACTTTGTTCCAGATGGCAGAAGGATTCAAAAATATTTTAAGTATTTTATCCTTTTGTTTATAAAACAAATTTATGAAGAAACAAACTGAGTTCTCAGATTTGAACTTATTAAAAGATAAAGAAAACATTTCTCTGAGGAGTGTTGGTTCCTTCTCAGGTTTTGTTAAGTCTTGGCAGCAATATTGTTTTTCTAATTTAACTGAACTAAAAACAGAATTAGATAATAATACCTGAACCTTTTCAGGTTTTGATTTTCCTTCTGGTAGTTCAGCTTCTCTATTGCTGCAGGAGGCATTGATGGCCTTTAAGCAAAATTCTTTGGCCCTTGCTTCCTCCTTTTCATCTTCAAATGATGAGTCATCATCTGAGACTTCCCAGACAACATCTAGGGATGTTGATTCTTCTCCTTCAGATGAGATGATGTGGCTTCCTTCTGATATTGCATCCATGGGTTCAGAAGCCATTTGATGAATGTTTTGTAGAGTTTGGCCCTGTTTTTGATCATCTCTTCATGTTGGAAATTTTGAGTCTGTAATCCTGCAAGACAGAGAACAGATCAAGTGCAAAGGGAACAAGAAGAGATGCAGTTTTTGCTTTTGTGCATGAACAAATGAATGAAGCAAATCTTGAAGAAGAAAAGAGTGAGGGCAGAGAGGATGGCAGGGGAATGCAATTTAATGAGCACAGCACTCATTAGGATTATCTGAAAAAGATTTTGGAGAAAATCTTTAAAATCAGAACGGCACTGTCTGATAATTCCCTTCCTATAGAAACACTTTATCACAAATAAAAACTTCAACACAGTGTGATGATCCACTGGATCAAGTCTGTGTTGAGTTTTAGTGTAGATAATTTTGTGAAAAATCTGTAAGGATGTAGAATTATCTTACTATGCCTCTTTGAGATCTAAGATTCATCAAAAAGGAAAATTTTCAGACCATAAATGTAATGAGGTTTTATTGGTTTATTAAATAAATTTTTCAAGAAATATTTCATGTATGTTTGAAAAATTTGAGAAAACTTTTGAAAAACAAAATCAATGTTGCTGAATTTTCTTAATATTTCTCTTGAAGTTTTTCTTATTGTTTCCTTAAAATGAGTGTGGTCTGTATGTGGATTGATGACGAATGGGAGTATACTTTTAAGGAAATTCATATTTTCTTTAGGTTTAGTTGCATCCAAGTTAGAAAGTGATTTAGGATATTTTGAAATGTAGTTAGTATGGGATATCACCTGATATTTTCTAAGTTCTGATTCAGGCTTTTCCTTGTTGTTTGATGCATTTATGGCTTTTAAGCAGAAGGCTACTTCATCAGCATCATCTTCTTCATCACTTAAATAAGATGAGTCATATTGTGGTTCATCTGTGTTTGATTTTGGTGAAGATTCAGATGCTGATTCTTCTTCACTTGATTCTGCAGCCATCTTGATGAGGGATTGCCATAGCTCCTTGGCTGTGGTGCAGTGCATCAGATCTTCAAAGATGTCATCTGGCATGGATTGTGCCAAGATGTTCATTGCTCTAGCATCAGCATCCTTAAGTAACTTTTGTGCATCTTTGTTTGATGCTGTGGGTGCTATAGGACCTGTCATTATAACATTAAAAATGCTTTCATCAAATAACTTCATATAACATTTTATCTTTGACTGCCATAGTGCAAATGTATTGAGGTTGCACATAGGAAGTTCTGCCATGAGTAAAAAAAAAAAAAAATTCTAGAGTGAAGTAAGGTCTGTTGGATCTTTTTGGTTCAGGTGTTAGCCTGTGGTTTTAACCAACCTCCCTCTGATACCAATTGAAAGTGAGACCTAAACCTTGTTCTAGATATTTTTCATACACAGCACAACATAATTAATTAAACAAGGAAACCAGACGACACAAGATATTAAAGTGGTTCCCCAAACACCGGGTACATCCACTCTTCTACCAACAAGGTAGGAATCCACTACAGGTTTTTGATCAGGTGCCCTGCCACCAATGATCTGATTCAGGTAGATCAAACAGACCCTTTGAGCTTTTGATAAGGATGCTCAACCACAGGTTGTTGATAAGGTGCCCTGTCACCAACGTTCACTTTTGAAGAGGTGTGAACAAACTCTTTTTACAGAGGGGTTGAGAGGGTTAAATTATCTTCTCTATTTTACAATAGATTAGAGAAGCACAAGAGTCTCTTCAGAACTTCTGACAGAATACTGTCTTGAAGTTCTGAAGGAATAAAGCTTAGAAGAAGATAATAGAATATAAAATAAAAGGATCTTCTTCAGCAGCTTCCTTCTTCTTCTTCTTCTTCAATATCTCTGAGTGTAATCTTCCTGGAACAGGAGCACTCAGGTTGAAGAAGAGCAGAAGAGATAACTTCTCAGTTGAATGAAGATTGCTGAGAGCAGCTGTGCTGTAAGCTGGTTCTTTCTCTGTATGTTGTACAGGTTGAACTCCTTCACTCTTATTCCTTATTCCTTGTTCTTCCAAAAGAACTCTTTATATAATAACAGCAGCAACGGCTCTATTATTTGAGATGAGCTTTTGTCTTTATCTGGAATCTTGAATCTGGGCTGCAATTATCACAAAGACAAAACAAGTCTTGCAGATATATATTTCTATATAAAGATAAAGCTACAGCAGCTGTAATATTAAATCTGATAAATAATATAAGATAATGTCACATCAGATAACTCTTTAAAGCCAACGGCTATAAAGGACAGCTTGCAAAAGTAAAGTCAGATAATAAGACAAAAGATATGTCAGAAAGGAATTGACTTATGCATATAAGCATCTTTATCTTTTAGATATATGCATAAGATCAATTAAATAATCTATAATAAAGATGTGCTAGAAATGTAGGAAATAAAATAAGGAAGAGAAAGCATATAATATTATATATGCAGACAACCGATCGTCGAACGACCTTCGACTATAGTCGAACGACTTGCTGAGATCGTCGACCTATCAATAGATAGTCGACCGACTCAGAAAGTCGAACTATCCAGGCAGATAGTCGACCGACCTGCTGAGATCGTCGACCTATCAATAGATAGTCGACCGACTCAGAAAGTCGAACTATCCAGGCAGATAGTCGACCGACTCAAGACTAGACAGAAAGCGTCGAACTATCAAGAGATAGTCGACCAGAGCTCGACGATCTAGCAGAACGTCGAGCTGACCAGAGACAGACGATCGTCGACCGGCTGATCGACGATAGTCGATCGGCGTTCGACGATAGTCGAACCCGAAAATCCCTTAGCCAGAATTTTACTGGAAAAGAGAAAGCTCTACAACAAGACTTTGACCATAGATAAATCTTGGGTCAAGGACTAAAAGGAAAGACTTAACTCAAATCCAAACTAGGGTACCAACAAGCTGGCATGTCTCGCAGTAGGTCACGAAGTAGGTGATATCCTTCTTCATGCCTGGCCAATACATGGTCTTCTTCAAATCCACAGTCATCTTTGTAACTCTCGGGTGTATTGAATACCGACTGTAGTGGGCCTCCGTCATGATATCCTCCCGGACCTGGCCTCCCTCTGGTATATAAACTCGTTCTCTGAAGCATACCAGGTCATCTCTTAATATATAATCCCCAGCAGTACCTGCCTCTATGGCCTGGAATATCGGCTCCATCTTAGCATCCTGTCTCTGCCCATCTCTGACTCGGTCTTGAATGTCATCTGTGGCACTCATCGCTGCTAAATACTCCTCATAAAGCTTGGGGTCATCAGACGACACCAGCGTGATGTGCATATCCTCTAATCTCTGTACCATCTCCATGGACATAATCTAGGGCTCCGCTCCGGAGGTGGCAGCTCTCCGACTCAGCACATCGGCTACCACATTTGCCTTCCCTAGGTGGTAGTGCATCTCGTACTAGTAATCTGCTAGAAATTCCACCCATCGCCTCTGCCTGATATTCAGCTCCTTCTACGTGTCCACATACTTCAAATTTTATTGATCAGAGTATATGTAGCGGTGGACACCGTACAAATAATGCCGCCAGACTTTCAGAGCAAACACGACCGCTCCCATTTCTAAGTCATGAACAGGGTAGTTCAGTTCATACTTCTTCAGCTGGCGGGAAGCGTAAGCAATCACGTGTCCCTTCTGCATCATCACTGCTCCCATGCCCTAGTAGGAAGCATCGGTGTAGACCTGGAATCCTTCTCTCCCCAAAGGAAGAGCAAGAATAGGAGCCGAGGTGAGTCGATCCTTCAGCTCTCGAAAAGCCATCTCACACTACGGGGTCCAGACGAAGGGCACATCCTTCCTCGTCAGGGATGTGAGTGGGAGGGCAATTTGAGAAAATCCCTCCACGAACTTCCGGTAATAACCGGCAAGTCCTAGAAAACTCCGCACGTCTGTGGCCGCCTTCAGCTGTAACCAGTCCCGAACTGCCTGAATCTTTGCCGGGTCCACTGCCAACCCGGCTCCACTGATAATATGGCCTAGGAAGGCCACCTCCTTCAACCAAAACTGGCATTTACTAAACTTCGCATACAAGTAGTGCTCTCGTAGTCTCTCTAGAGTCAGCGTCAGATGTCGTGTGTGCTCCTCCTCCGTCCTCGAGTAGATGAGGATGTCGTCAATAAACACGATGACGAACACATCCAGATAAGCCTCGAACACCCGGTTCATGAGGCTCATGAATGCCAACGGTGCATTCGTGAGCCTGAAGGGCATCAAGGTAAACTCGAACAACCAATATCTGCTACTAAAGGCAGTCTTTGGAATGTCCTCCTCCCGAATCCACAGCTGATAGTATCCCGACCTCAAATCCAGTTTTGAGAAGAAATGCGCCCCCTCCAGCTGATCAAACAGCTCATCTATCCTTGGAAGTGGATAGGTATTCCTGACTGTCAGTCTGTTCAGTGCTCGGTAGTCGATGCATAATCTAAGTGTCCCGTCCTTCTTCTTGACGAACAACACCGAGGCTCCCCATGGTGAAGAGCTCAGCCGGACAAATCTGGCTTCCACTAGATCCTGCAGCTGGCTTCGAAACTCCGTCAACTCCTTTGGGGCCATCCTGTAAGGGGCTTTAGATTCCGTCTTAGCCCCTAGCACCAACTGTATCTGAAAATCCTGCTCCTGGTACGGGGGTAGCCCTGGCAGCTTCTCTGGGAATACGTCGGCAAAATCCCGCACCACCGGGATATCAGAGATGGAATCCTTGGCCTCAGCCATTTCAAACAACACTTCATAGACTTCCTCCCCCTACAAGTGAGCCTTGAAGGCCTGCACGGATGATATCAAGAGAGGGGGAATAGGTCTAATACCTTCGATGATGATGTGGGAATCCCCATTCCTCACAGTGATCCTCTTTGACAGGCAGTCGATCTAGGCATGGTTCCAATGCAACCATGTCATGCCAAGGATCAAATCATAAGTTGGCATCCTTAGGATTGTTGTTGGTGCTTCGAACTTCTTCCCGCCGATCTCCGTCTCCATGTTGTAGTGGGTAGAGGTGAACAGCTCTGATCTGTCAGGTAGTCGTATCCTCATCATCAAGCCTGTGAATCGCTCCACACCTTCCAGCCCTTCCACGAAGGCCTCCGACACGAACGAGTGCAAAATACCTGTATCGAATAGCATACAAGCGGGCTTTCCGCTGATGAAGACTATGCCTGGGGTAGTTAAATATCTTAGAAATCTAGCTATGGTTTTCTTTTCTAATCTGTAAATTTTATACCCATGAGTCTAAATATTTAGGAAAGAAAACTTAAAATTTACTGGCGTACCTGTGATCACTTGCTCCGGGTTCCGTGGTTGAACCAGATCCAGTACATACACTTGCTCCCTCTCCTGCCTGTGATCTCCGCCCTGGTATCCACGTCCTCGGCCACATCCTCGGCCTCCAAAATACTGAGCAGGCGGGGCAGCCGATGATACTGGTAGTAATGCCCCTTCATGGGGCAGTTTCTCCGGATATGCCCAACCTGATGATAGTTGAAGCACTCTTACGGGGGATATGCCATACACCCGGGTCTCTGCATCTCCCGCATCTGGAGAGGCTGAGGGGCCATCACTACTGGTTCCCTTTGCTCCTATCTCACTTCGTGACGAGGCTGATCTTCTGCCCTTCTACAATCTCTCCCATCAGCAAAGCGGCCCCTTCGCTGATCATCTCTGGCTCCCCGATCCTGATTCTCAGTTGGCCGCTTCCGGCCTCGAGTAGTATGCCAATCTGCCTCAATCCTCTTCGCCATCTCCAATATCCGAGGAATAGGCCCGTCAGACACGAACAACAGAGCCTCCCTCAGATCCTCTCGCATGCCCTTATAGAACCTCTTGGTGTATCCTGCCTCATCCAACTGATAAGAATCCGCAAATCGGGACAGATGATTGAACTCCCGATGGTACTCCACCGTCTTGTTGCCCTGTCTCAACTGAAAAAATCTATCTTCCAGCTCGTCTCTGGCCGACTGTGGAACAAAATGCTCCAACAGTGCGGCCCTGAACTCCTCCCAAACAATCTCTGCAACTCTCTATCAGCAAACGTCGTGTCCAGCGATGCATTCCACCATCTCTTGGCATGGGATTCCAAGCAAGAGACCACCAAAGGCACCCTCTCCTCCCAAGGGCACCGTATCCCAGTCAGCATCTCATACATGATATCCAGCCACTCCTCTGTCTGAACAGCCGACTCTGTCCCTAAGTAATACGGGGGAGAAAGTCCTCGAAAGATACTCAACCAATTGGCCCCCGAGTTTGGCTGCGGAGCCGGAACCTGCTGGGCCCTAAAAGCCTCCAGTATGGCTGTTAGGATCTGCCCCATCTCTGACTGTAGGAATGGAGTGGGGACCGCGGGATGTGGTGTAACATTCAGAGTCTGCCGGACTCCGCCCTGTGGTGTAGGCTGTGTTGGGGGCTGCGTAACAAAAGCCATTTGTAAGTAATCGCTCAAACCTATTTAAAAGTAGACAATGTACATGTGATACCCCATATGGGCACACCACTGCTTCCGCTGCTTAGTTTGTCCCCAAACTAAACTCGCACGGGGGTGACCAAGGGTTTGTGGACTGCTACTTTTCGATCGAGGTCTCCTCTGATACCACTTGTAAGACCCCCCCCCCCCCTTTTCTTTTTAAATATCGGGGTCTTAGGCCCAGAACCGCCGCTTTGTGGTGACACCTTCACGCCCGGGAAGGTCATCACTACAAACGCCGATCCTGCCGGCCGAATCGATCATAGAAAAATAGCAAAATAGTAAAGGTAAGTCCACAGAAGTCACATAAAAAGTAAATATTCTCCACGAAGGGAGTGTCCACAGATATAATAAAAGTACAGAAACTTGGGCTCATGCCCGGTACATTAATGTCCTCACTACATATCTCTCATCGCGAGAGCAAAACTAAAATAACTACTAGCGATCAGGACTCACAGTCCCAGCATTCTGAATTCCAGAACTAGACTGTCCCTTTTCCAAGCATGCTGACCTTTGGGGCTGCTCCTCCTTGCTGGGCTCCGCGGTCCCCTAAAATGATGTGGTTCAAAAACCGTTAGTCTAAAAGAATAAGTCCTATCATCCCCCGCCCCTTCCCCCGTGGCTCCTAGGCACCAAGCGGGGAGGAGAAAAGGAGAGGAAATAAAGGTGGAGAAGAGCAAATAACCGGGGACAGCGTAACTATTCTGGTAGTTCTAAAAGTACATGTGGCAGCAATGGAAGTAAGAAAGACTATATATATAATATGTAACCTTAACTTATATGAAAAACACATAAGCTAAGGGATCTTCTGTAGGGCTCCTATCGTATAAAAAGTCTCATACCAGTTTATACGATAGGGTGTCAGTTTTCTAGCAAGCATACATATATATTTACTGAATAAAAACCTTAACTTATAAGCACGCTTGCGCGAACTTATAAACCAAGGGGTCGTTTTGCAGGGCCTATTGTATAAAGCGTCTCATACCACTTATACAATAGGTGTCAGGGCTATATGCAATGGTTATGCTATGACATGCAATTATGCCATGATGTGAACATGCAAGTGCAACTCACCCACCCGACTCTGTGTACACAGACCTTTAGTTCCCCCTTTTTGGAGCCGAACCTCCCAGGATATCTCCGTAGTGGCAAACGGAAGCGGTGGGTTGGGCCTCGCCCACCTCTAAAAATGTAATTACACTACCAGTCAGACCTATCGTATGCCTCAACGTTGGTGCACTAAGCGGAGCTCCTGTATACTCTTGCCAGCTGGCGCAACGGACTTTATATGGCGAAGTGTTAAACCACACTTTTCGAGTCGACGTATTGGCGTCGGTGAATCGACCCTCCAATACCGAAGACCCACCACCTTATGCTTTATGCACATGCAACCTTATGTATCACTTATCAAGCCAAAGCTCCCCGGAACATCCTGTCCGTCACAACCAACAACCGAGCCAAAGCTCGCCGGGCCAACCTGCCCATCATCAAACCCACCGAGCCTACAGCCCGAGTGACCCAGCCTAACATACCGAGACATCGAAGCGAATGAAAGTGCATCCCTAGTTATGCTAGTTACTCTTGCAATTCAGTTTTGCCTACAGTTTAGGTTAGCCCAGGACTGCCCCCGGCATACCCCGTGAAGGGCTCTCAAAGGGCGTTAGGAACTACGATGGGCTGAAGCTCAAAACTCCCTTTCACAAGGCACTTATTATTATTGGTTGTTACCCAACTCTCAATCCATTTAATGTTGTACTGGATCTAACTCTAGTGTATTTTGACTCTTTCTCTCTCCACGGGGAAGACGATGTTTCATCGACCCCGAGCACCACTTAACACTAGTCAAACTTCCCACTCCTCATCACAACTCCCGATGATGAACTCATTTCACTTACTAAATCAATACACTAATATCCTAACTCTCTGGGTTTATTTTGCACCATACTATGATTTCTGCAGTTTTACTAAACGCCGACAATCATAAGCTATATTATGTATACAATGGGAGGTTGTAAGGACCCGGGATTTGGCCCGAAGCCCCCCATGGCATCGCTACCGGGCTGCAGCCCAAGCACCCCAACCCCTCTCCCTCCACAGGCGGGTTGTTGGTGGCCACAGCCTCCCTTTGATGAGGCAAACTCGATAGTCAAGCCCGCACTACGGGGACTTCCCAGGAGGTCACCCATCCCAGTACTACTCCAGCCCAAGCACACTTAACTATGGAGTTCTTTCAACCTTCATCACCAATTGAGCTGCAACTCTTGTGGCTGTGCGTTGCCACTTTGTGTGCGGTTGAGCCGTTGGGCTGCAACTCGATTAAAAGGCAGATTGCCGAACAGGAAAGGTGAAACCGACCCGTGCCTATAAATTGCCATGGATACTTCAGTATTCGAGGTGGCACAGCAACTTGAGCAACGGGGGGTGGCTGATCCGTACCTGCGTTATGTCCGTCCGACTTGGAAGCCTAGTTGTGGGTTTTGTTGGAGCGCATAATGAGAGTCTTAGGCCCACGCGCCAAAAAGACTAGAATGCTCAATACCGCGTAAACGGTGGTGTTGACCCTGGTTTTCCGATGCACCAAGAATGTGCCCTGAGTGCACGGACTGTCGGGCCGTGTGGCCGATGGTTGTGATGGCTTGAATGTGCCTACACGCACATAGTTGCTATTGTTGATACCATGCTGTGCAGGGAAAGAATGCTACTACCCCGAGAAAGGGGTAGGATTGTTATAATTGGGTCAGCTGAATGCTGACCGTTACCGTGTTTGCCACCGTTTTGGGTGGTTTGTCCCTATGCAGGTGCTGGAGAGCCAAGTGGTAAATGAAGGGCTGGAGCCCTACTGCGGTTGCTGCTGCTGCGGCTAGCCCTTGAAGGCTGCAAAAAGGGTTTTGTTTGTTTTGCTTTTCCTCATGTATGGCCGGCCTGCGCGCCGATGTTTGTAATCCATGTTGTATGGAAAGAGGAACTGTAAGGCCTTAAGGCCAAACCTTCACCTTTGTTGTACATTCCGTGGTTGTATATATAACTGTGGTTTATATATTGGACATTCCTGGTTAGAGTTCAATTTACAACTTAAAGCTTCCGCTAGCATGCTCTGAGTTAGGATGCGTGTATGGTTTGGTATTATCCTGTGACCTCACCGTCTGTTTGTGGCATATAGTGTGGGGCCCCGGCCGGACCTTCTACTATACGTCATGTAACGGATGGGGTCGTTACATTTTGGTATCAGAGGGAGGTTTCGATCCTCCGACCTGTGGGTTATGGGCCCACCACGCTTCCGCTGCACAGCATGCCTAGATCCGTACTCCAATTCCGGACTCTAACAAGGGGGACTTCACATATCTACCCCAAGGGACACCACATCCCACCGCACACTCGCGGGGAAGGGCTTTCCCTATGCAATGCAGAAAAGAAGGACTTCACATGTCCAAGAAGGGAGATCGTTACCCTTGACGATCTCTTGGGAGCCATCGAAAACTAGCCAGTGAGAAAGCACCGCAGCAGCTTTGCCTTCACAGCGCTGGCCTCGGATCTCGAATCGGACCACGGGAGCTCCGCCGGTGGCTTGATCTCCTCCTCCTTCTTCTTCCTCCTCTCTCTTTCTCTCTTCACTTAACCAAATGAAGAATGAACTCTTCATCAGCCTCTGGTGACTTAAGCCAGCAAGGAATCACCTGAGCCTTAGGATCCAAAGAGAGAAAATGAACGGCCACGATTTTCCCAAAATCACACTTTTTTGGCTGACACGGCCTATGACACGCCCGTGTCACAGGCCGTGTACCCTTAAGCGGCACACGCGATATTCGTACCGACTGAACTTTGCCAGAACACAGGCATCGACACGCCCGTGTCGAACCTGACACGCCCGTGTCACCCCTGCCTCACCGATCTTGAAAACCAACAAGCAGTACACGGGTAGGCACACGGCATCTGACACGCCCGTGTCCAATCTGACACGGCCGTGTTCAAGGCTTGGTTCCGGGCCGTGTAATCTTCTGACTCAATCCAGCATTTTCTTGAGTGACACGCCCTGGGACATGCCCGTATCCAAGGCCATGTCCCAGGCTCGACTATAGTCGACCACCGATCGTCGACTATCCTGAACACGCCCTGGGACACGCCCGTGTCCCAGGCCGTGTACCCCCGACACGCCTTGGGACACGCCCGTGTCCTAGGCCGTGTCAAACTGCCTGCACCTCAAATTCAGTTTTGAGATTTTTGGGGTGTTACAATCCTCCCCCCCCCCCTTAATAAAATTTCGTCCCGAAATTTGACACGGTAAGGAAACAAGCAAATACAATGCTATAACTTGATAACTCTGTTATAACAAAAGGTACACGGTCTACAGTTTACACAAACAGCTCGGGAAATTCAGCTCGCATGGTCTGCTCTCGCTCCCATGTTAGCTCTTCACGGCCACAATTATCCCATCGGACCTTGACCATCCCGATCACTTTGTTCCGCAACTGTTTCTCGGCTCGATCCTCGATCTGAATGGGTCGAACCCTCGTCGTTAGCCCATACTCGACCGGTACCCGATCATTCTCTACGACTTGAGCTGGATCCTTAACAGCCTTACGAAGTACTGAGATGTGAAATACATCATGTAATCCACCCAAGTCTGCTGAAAGTGCTAGTCGATAAGCAGCTTCCCCAACTCGCTCCACCACCTCAAATGGACCAAGATACCTCGGACTTAGCTTTTTCAAACGCCGAATCCTGGACACGCCTTTGAAGGGTTTGATCTTCAAATATACCCAATCACCCACCGCGAACTCCACGTTCCGGTGTTTGGCATTGTAGTACTTTGCTTGACGATCTTGGGCTATCAATAGCCTCTCCCGAATAGAGCGTATAAGCGAAGTAGCTTCTTCGACTTCCTTTTTCCCACTCAGCTTAGATTCGCCTGCTTCTGCCCAAGATAACGGTGTACGGCATTTACGACCATACAAAGCCTCAAATGGTGTCATACCGATGCTCGCTTGGTAGCTATTATTATAGGCAAATTTTACAAGGAAATATAATCTTCCCATCTCTTACCAAAGTCTAGGGCGCACATGCGGAGCATATCTTCCATCGTCCTGTTGGTTCGTTCAGTCTGGCCATCCGTTTGGGGATGAAAGGCCGTACTAAACGCTAATTTTGTACCCAACATTTGATGAACTAGCCGCCAATCATTCGATGTGAATCGCCCATCACGGTCACTAACGATGCTCCGAGGAACACCGTGCAGTCGAACAATCTGCTCCACATAGAGCTTGGCCAAGGTTTCCACTGAATCATCTCTTTTGTTTGGAAGGAAGTGCGCGCTCCAAGGTGACATGCTTGGGCGTATGTATCCCTGCTCCAACAACTCTTGCAATTGGACCTTCAATTCAGCCATCTCTTTTGGCGCGACGCGATATGGTGAGCGGGCCACAGGTTTAGCACCTGACACCAACTCAATAGAGAAGTCAATCTCCCGCTGGGGTGGTAACCCAGGAAGATCTTTAGGAAACACATCGGCAAACTCTGACACAACCAGAACTTCACCGACACTGGCCTTTGGCTCAACAGCCTGAATTAGCGTGAAGAATAACTCCGCGCCCTTCCGAACAGCATTGACGACTTGGAGCGCAGACAACAAAGTCCCGCCAACTCCTCGCATACCAGCGAACTTCGTCACAAGTCCGGTATTCTGGCCCAGTGTGATCTCCTTGGAGTTGCAATCAATAAAGGCACGCTGCTCCGAGAGCCAGTCCATGCCAAAGATCACATCAAACTCCGATAACGGTAGCATAGCTGCACTCAAACCGAAATCCCGACCTCCTATTTGAACATCCACATCGCAAGCCCTATCCGCAAGCAACACACAGCCATTCGGCAATAGCACCCTTGTACGATCAACCGTCACATGACTCGGCACCCCAATACGAGATATGAAGTCCTCGGACAGAAAAGAATGCAAAGCACCCGTATCAAACAGAGCTCTCGCCAGATTATTCCGAATCAGGACAAAGCCTGTGACGACGTCACTTTGCTTAATCGCCTCCTGCTGGCCAAGGTGATAGATTCGGGGCTGTGCCTGGGACGCAGAGGAATCAACCACCGCTTTGCCCTTCTCAGCATAAGACGCACCCGTCTTCTTTTCCCCTTTGGGCTGAACAACCCGACAGTCACGGGCTATATGCCCCACCCGGCCACAGTTATAGCATGTACAAGAATCCTGCCTTGATGTCGCCCCCGACACAACGGTCGTAGTCACTTGCCCAGACGGCTTGGACCTCTTGCCCCCTTTCTTCTGGTAGAACGATTTGCTAGGGCGAGGTGCTTGAACCTCTGGCTTTGACACAACCAAGCCCTTGTTCCCTTGCACCCGCCGCATGTCCTTCTCCAACGCACATGCAGTATCAACCAACGCTTGAAACCCTTGGTTCACTGAACTCGAAAGCAGGAACCTCAACTCATCCTGCAATCCTTCATAGAACCTATTCGTTTTCCTTTGGTCACCCGCGAAGATTGTTCCCGCATACCGCCCCAACCGGGTAAACTCATGCAAGTAGGTATCCACGCTATCTTCTCCTTGCTTTAACCGTTGGAACTCATTTTCCATGGCAATGCGTTGCGCCGCTGGGACATGCTTTGCCAGAAATATTCGAGAGAACTCCTCAATCGATACTTGCGTTAATTGCCAGCCCGCCAAATGGTGTACCTCAACCTCGTCCCACCACAACCGCGCCTCTCCTTCGAGCATGAAGGTGGCCCAGGTGACCTTTAGCGTTTCCTCCGCCCTAATCGCTGTCATTATTCGCTTGACACGCGATAACCAATCCTCTGCCTGCGTTGGGGATCCCAATCCTGTAAACGTAGGCGGACTGAAGCTCTTGAATTGCTTCAACTGTCGGTCAGCTGCTCGTGGATCTACAGCCTCAACCGGCTCGGGTCTTACAACAACACGAACTAGTTCTACTGCCGGCTGCGCTTGCCCGGTCAGCTGAATCATGGCAAATAGAGCCTCAGCAACTAAGCGAACAGTTTCCGCAGATGGAGGAGGTGTTGGCACCTCAGCTGGTGCCGCACTCTCATCAGAGCGCTGGGGCTCAGATTGCCCAGCACCATGACGCGTCACCTATAGGTGGACAAGACACACATTAGCGATCGTATGCAAGCAAAAAAACAGAAAAGGAACGCGCAGATTCCTCAAACAAGATTTTGTACATTCCTTAGTGGACATTCCAGAGTTCATTAGCATTACAGCAGGGCGCACAAACACGCGCTCGCCACCCCACAAAAGAATTCGGCCACGAATTCGAAAGAGGAAGACCGAACGAAGCTGATACCAAAATGTAACGACCCCATCCGTTACATGACGTATAATAGAAGGTCCGGCCGGGGCCCCACACTATATGCCATAAACAGACGGTGAGGTCACAGGATAATACCAAACCATACATGCATCCTAACTCAGAGCATGCTAGCGGAAGCTTTAAGTTGCAAATTGAACTCTAACTAGGAATGTCCAATATATAAACCACAGTTATATATACAACCACGGAATGTACAACAAAGGTGCAGGTTTGGCTTTAAGGCCTTACAGTTCCTCTTTCCATACAACATGGATTACAAACATCGGCGTGCAGGCCGGCCATACATGAGGAAAAGCAAAACAAACAAAACCCTTTCGCAGCCTTCAAGTGGTAAATGAAGGGCTGGAGCCCTACTGCGGTTGCTGCTGCTGCGGCTAGCCCTTGAAGGCTGCGAAAGGGTTTTGTTTGTTTTGCTTTTCCTCATGTATGGCCGGCCTGCGCGCCGATGTTTGTAATCCATGTTGTATGGAAAGAGGAACTATAAGGCCTTAAGGCCAAACCTGCACCTTTGTTGTACATTCCGTGGTTGTATATATAACTGTGGTTTATATATTGGACATTCCTGGTTAGAGTTCAATTTGCAACTTAAAGCTTCCGCTAGCATGCTCTGAGTTAGGATGCGTGTATGGTTTGGTATTATCCTGTGACCTCACCGTCTATTTGTGGCATATAGTGTGGGGCCCCGGCCGGACCTTCTACTATACGTCATGTAACGGATGGGGTCGTTACAGAGGTACTCCAAATTATCATCCAAATTCCCTATAATATTTATTGGAGGTCTATCATGACATGTTTAGCTTAAATCCAGAATTTTATAATTTTCCTAATTTACTTGATTATTTATTTAATTTCCTAAGAGATCCAAATGCCTTAGTTTGAACATGAAGTACTATTTTTAGGCATGCAAAGTGTTCCACAAAATTATGATAAATATAAGGTGACTATTCAATAGTAAATTCAAAGTATTCCAATTTTTCAATAAGGTTTGAGCCTTGGTTCATATTTTTAAACATAACCACATAATCAACGACTAATGAAGTAAATATTGTAAATAAGCTTCAAAAATTATCATAAAATTCAGGCATGGCTAATATGCTCTAAAAATACTTTTAACAAAATTTCCAAACTTCTTAGTGAATAATGAGCTCACATTTTAATTTAAAACAATAGTTCTCATTCCTACATTATTGAAACAACTACTGTAAATATTCTCCTAAAAATTATGGTAAAATTTCCTCAAGTGTATATTGACCTAACTACACCATAAAATGAGTTCCACAATTTATAAACTATTATTGAGCTCTGAATAAAATTTTGAATATCATTATAGTCTTAAAAGCTTGTGAAGAAAGTACTGAAAATACACATCTAAAAATTATAAAAGAATTCAAGGATGAGCATATTGACCTAAAACACTCTATGCCCAATTTCCATAACATTATCTTAAACAGTGTGAACATAATAATTAAAAGATTATCAAGAGAATTTTCTTGTACTATAAAAGAGGTGTTAATTGTATTGATCCAAAATTACCAATAAAATCACCAGAGGCCCTAATTGACCCGATGACAATACTACCCAAGTTTCATGACTTTTGATTAAGTTTTGGTGGCCTATCTTGCATGTACAAGTGTTGTGCCCTAGATTAGGGTTAGGGTTTTGATGGGTTTATCCATCTCCAAACCTTCTAAGATTTTCACCAAAGTACCTTAGCTACTCTAGTGTCCTCTCTACCAAATTTCAAGTCCATACAAGGGCATTTGATTGCATGCCCTTCACAAACCCCCAAAGGCCAACCTTAGGATTTGGTCTTGGGTCCTAGGGCAAATCCGCCCAAATCAACCTCATCTCCCATGGAAGGGTGTCCAATGTCATAACAAACCAGTAGACAAAGTCTCAGCCTCTATTGAGGTGATTTGACCACTTAGACTCACAAAAAGTACTATGACCTAATTACCCCTTATTGAGCCAACTTAGGGTTTGCTTGCTTCTAACTTAAACCATCACCAAAAGTGATGAAAATAAATATGGAGCCTTATAGTATCCCCCAAGATCACCAACCAAAATTTTGGAGGTTTTTGAGGAGTTTAAGGTACCTAATTAAATTTCATATGATTTATTAAATTATTCACAAAACTATAAAAAAATATTGTCCAAAAATTCTGATTTTTAGACAGTATGAGGGGAAGGTTATGAAAAGCCTATGCCCTAAATTTCAAAGTAGTTGGGTGAGTGTTTTGGTGTGGGCAATAATTTTTGTGACTGGTCAAACCTAGGTATAGGTTGCACCAAAATGAGTGATGTGGTCAGAACACTTATTCAAAGTGGTTGAAACTAATTTTAAATTAAAGTTAACTCCTAGAGCTACAATTTTCCTGTTGATCATTTCCTCATATAGAGTCTCTAAGTATTTTTTCATTAATTTTCTAAAGTGTCTATTATTATAATACAGAAAATACATTAAAATTAAAAGGATTTGATCAACACAGATCTTGATGCAAGATCCGACGGCTGCTGGATCATCTTCCTCCTCCAGCCAACGGCCTGGATTGCCTAAACCTGGGCCAACTTCCAGCCGCCTCTGCCGGCCACCCGGCCGCCTCCCTGGCTGGCCGCCACCACCACCTCCTCCGTCGAGGTGGTGTCAATCGATTGGCGGCAACACGACCGTCGGAGGGGCCGACTCCGGCGATCCCGAGAGGTGAGTTTTTGACGGAAAATTCAGGAATTTGACACCACCGATCGGGCTCAATTGGGCCCAGTCCTTATCCCTAACATATCCTATATGATATACCCATAGAGAGAGAGGAAGGGGAGGACCTTGCTTGCGGCCTGGAGACGCGTCGATCGCCAGAATCCCATTGGTGGTGGAGTCGTCGGAGCTCTACAACAGCACAGTGAAATCGCTTGTCTACTTCGGGTAAGGTGTGGAAAAGCTTGCCCTGGATCCAGGGATGCTTTTAGGTGAGTAAAATGGGGGGAGGGGAGGGGCCAAGCTTGAAGTGGCCATTAATGGCCCCTTAATGCAAATTTCGGCCATGGTATGGGGGGGTGAATCTGGGCATAAACAGGCCGGGAAATGGCCGGGAACTCCTCCTCTCCCCTAGAGAAACATATTCTAGCCCTTAATGGGGAGAGTTAAGTGGTTCAAGTTTCAAAGCCATTAATGGCCTTGAAGCTTGAATTCGGCCATGGCTTGGGGGCTCCTCCATTGGTGGCTGGCTGGCTGGCTTCATTGGGAATTTATTCCTCAGGCCATGATGAAATGAATGGATAGCTTGGGGAAGGGGGAGAGTGTGCCCCATGGTCTTCCCTCGTTACCCCTCTCTTTCTCTCTCCTCCATTAAAGGGAATTTGGAGTTTTCTCTCTCCTGCCCATCAAGGTTGACCTTGCTGACCACTCCAGCCTATTGGCAGCCCACTAACCCATATTTTTCATGGAGATAAGGTTTGCCCAAATGGAAAGAGGGCTTGAGCTTAGGTTAGCCCATTTGAGCTAGGTTTGACCTAACCTAGACTAGGGTTGACCTAGGTCAATTTGACCTTTTGAGTTGCCTTCAATGGGTCCTTAGTGACCCATTGGACTCCCCTAAGGTCTAGGTAGGGTTGGATAGGGTTGACTTGGAACCTTGAAGGTCACTTGACCCTTATTAAGGGCACTTTGACCACTTTGGGGTTTGAGTTTACTTGGGTCAACTTAGCCACTAGGGTTGACCCCAATGTGTTCTTGGTGACACATTGACCTCACTCTAGGGTTAAGAGGGCATGGGTGGGGTCAACTTGGTTAAGGGAAGGTCAATTGACCTTATGTAGGTCAGTTTGACCAAGTTAGGGTTAGGGTTGACTTATATCAACTCAAGCTATATGTGTAACGCCCCGAAAATTAAAAGTAAAATGGGCGGTGTTCGAACCAAGTTTGTGCCTTGGTAGGGTTAACACGGCATTTGACACGGGCGTGTCACATGGCCGTATCGTGCTCGGGTGGTCGAATTGAGGTCGACGAGCGTCGAGTGCTCGAACACGGACTATGATACGGGCATGTCACGGGGCGTGTCAAGCACACGACATGTGACACGGGCATGTCACATGGCTGTGTACTCTTCGGGAGTGTTTGTCCTGTGTCGAATGGAGGACACGGCCCCAAACACGGGCGTGTACTAGTTGACACGGGCGTGTCACGTTTGACACGGGCGTTTCGCCACCCGTGTCCACCAAGCGACGTGACGATTGGTGTGTCGGTTATGCATGACACGCCACTGGTCACGGGCGTGTCGAGGACCCGACACGGGCGTGTCAGGTTGGGACACGGGCATGTCCTAAACCGTGTCCTTTTCTGTGCTCGATTTTTGTGGCTGGATCGAGGTACACGGCCTGGGACACGGCCGTGTGCAAAGCCGTGTTCGGCCCAGGATTAAGAAATTTCAGGCTAATCTGAGTCGTTCGTTTTCTTTAAATAATATATAAAGCCCAGATGAGTTCCTACTTATTTTTAGTCCAGGATTAGAGGTTTGATTCCTCATTTTCATCTTTAACTCCCTCTTTCTAAGAAGTTAGAGGGAGAAGAGAGCAAGGAAGAAGGAAGGGAGGAATCCAGCCGCCGGCGAAACATCGGAGCACCAATCTTAGAACCGAGACTAGATCCGCGGAGGCATTCTCGTTGCGAAGCTTTCCATCCGGCTAGTTTTTCATGGCGCCAAAACGGACTTCAAGGGTAACAATTCTCAACTTGGACATGTGAAGTCCTCTTCCTTTCTACATGGGAAACCCGCTCCCGCGAGTGTGCGGTGAGTGTGCGGTGTTCCTTGGGGTAGATATGTGAAGTCCCCCTTATTTAGGGTCCGGAATCGAAGTACGGGCATAGGCATTATGTGTGAAGCCTACCCAGACGTGTTTGTCTAGATCGTTGATGTTGCATTGTGCATTGATTGTCGGAGAAGACTCCGCATTGTGTTGTTTTTCGGGTTTTCTACATGGTAGATTGCAACAGGGAGCCTTGGGGATTAACTCCAAGGTACACCCGGAAAACTGGGCGGAAACACATTCCTGCCAACTAGGTGGTCTGGGGCCAACCTTGTATAATTGGGATTGTATGTGCGAGGCCTGTATCCAGAAGACATGTAGGGTCTTTCTTTGGAAACGATGAGCTCATGGGGTTCAGAATTTTAGGCAAGGGAGCCGAACAGGAAAGGTAAAACCGACCCGCGCCCTGAAGGTTTGGCCATGAGTACTACGATATTCGGAGACGGTAGGGCGACTTGAGCAACGGGAAATGGTGGAGTTGTACCTGCATTATGTGTACTATGACATGAGAGTAGCGGAAATTGGCTCTCGTCGGTGGCATAATGAGAGTCTCAGGATAGAGGCCGTAAAGACTGAAATGCTCAAAGTAATCCGTCAAGTCAAGGACCTCTGAACGGAGGTGGTATCCGGGAAGTCTGGTACACCGTCAATGTGCCCTGAGTATACGGGGTGGGCAGTCGTGCGAGCCTCCACCTGTGGTGAACTGTGCTAGGTTGTACTTTCACTAGGATTTTTGGATGGTGGTGAAGCCATGGAATTGACCGGATTCACTAAGAATGTGCCCTGAGTGCACGGGGTGTTGGCCGAGCGAGCCTACACCAGTGGCGTAATATACTTATGCACTTAATTATTTAGCTGGGCTAATGAAATGCAGTGAAGGAGCACCGCTGTCCCGAATAAGGGGCGGGGTCGTTATAATTTGGTCAGCTTTAGCTGACCGTTGCTTTGTTTGCCACCGTACGGTGGAATGTTGCTTGCAGGTGCGGCGGAACCAAGTACCAAATAGCGGGCTGAATCCCAAGCTGCTGTGCTGGTCCTCGAAGGTCAAAGTGAACTATTATTTTATTTCTATCATGTGTGGCCGTCCTGCGAGCCGATGTCTATAAAACACTATGTTATTAAGTGATCGTTTGTAAGGCCATAAGGCCAAGTACTTTTGTGTATTTTGGTATTTCATTCCTATTATGGTTGGTGGACATTCATGATAAATGTTATTTGTTATTGGGTTTTTTCAACTACTTAAAAGCTTCTGCTAGTTGCTCTGTGTAGGACGTTTGTGTTTGGGAGAATGGTTTCATTCTGTAACCCTTCGGTCTGTCTATAGTATATGGCATCGGGCCCCGGCCGGACCTACTGCTATATACCATCCGACGGATAGGGGTGTTACAATTTGGTATCAGACTACCGGTTCCGGTCTTGCTTAATGGAATTCGTGGGCGAATTCTTTTAAGGGGTGGTGAGCACATGTATGTGTGTCATCGTTATAACATAAAAAGAACCCATGAATGTCTACTTAGGAATGAAAATACACTTGTTTTTGAGGAACCTGAGTGTTCCAATGGTTGCTTTTAGCAATTTGTATGTCGCCTAATCGATAGTTATGCTTTATAGGAGACTACGAGTGGTGCGGGGCAGTCGCAAGGTCAGCACTCCATGGAGAGTAGTGCACTTAACAACGTGCCTGAGACCCTGCTTTCTGTTGAAATCATAAGAAGGATAGTTGAAGTGGTGTTTGCGGTGACTAAAGCATAACTTTGAGGGCAAGTGCAGCCCACTATCCCTGGGGTGACTTCAACACTGAGTGGTGTGATGGAACAACTAAAATCTATAAAACCTTTGGATCAGCAGTTGAACATGCTTTTGGTGCAGGGTACTCACTTAGTTGAGGAGTATTTACAGGCATTTCTTATTATAAGGCACTACCCAGGGTTTGATCTGGAGAACGAGCAGACTATAGTTAATAGATTCTACAACGGTCTGCGTGATGAATTACGACTGCTACTCGTAGGACCAAAGCTACTTGGATTCCGAGCATTAGTGGAGGCGGCTGGAACTTTGGAAGCAGATTTGGCCAGAATCAACCAGACGTCAGGGTGCAGGTTACCAAACTCCCCAGGTCCCGCAAAGTCTGTACACCGAAAGTGGAGTAAAGTGAGGCCTGACGTATCTACTAGTCAAACTCCATATTACTGTTATAAATGTGGAAGGTTTGGTCACTTTGCTCGAGATTGTCGTAAATACGATCGGGGGACAGAGAAAGCTTTGAAGGGAGTCCAAGAGAAGAAAGACTCCAGTGCTGAGAAGATAGAGTTCAAGGCTCTACCCACCTCGAAGTCCGGTTTCCGTAGATGGTGTAAGAAGGCAAGGAGGTCAGGTCTAGTTCCTTCTTTTGATGCATCTGGAACAACTATTGGCCGAGACCCGGACGCATGCTTTTGCTGTGGAAAGCTGGGACACTTTGCCCGAGAGTGTCGAAGCGGACGTCTGGAGTCTGAGAAGAAGCCTAGAGCGACCTACGAAGAGAAAGGCAAGGGGTTGGAGGCAGCTACATCTCAGTATGCTCTATCCCAACCTAGAGGATACAACTTTGGCCATCAGAAGGTTATGGGATATGCTGACATAGTGACAGGTATGGCTTAATTTTTTTTGGTATGTCAGTTTTAGATACTTGATGCCTTACGCATATTAGCCTATGTTTGGTTATGATAGGATTTGTATTGATTTTCTGAGTGTCCGACGAAAACACTATTCGTTATGGGAACTTCCCATCCCTTTTGTCCGAAGGACGTATATAGTGCATCGGATTTTCTTCTTCGATGGCAAGAGACAAATCGAGAGTACTGCTGCTTAACGGGTACTCTTTACACCCGCTTAGAGCATGTTGTTTGAAGTTACGGTTAGGGAGTCAGGAGTTTTGACTTGTAAGCATCGCTACTGCTGTCTGTAGAGTTCGATGTAATCTTTGGAATGATTGGCTCTCGGAGTAGCGTGCGTACATTAATTTCAAATGTAAGGTGGTCAGTTTGGTACTAGCAATGGTTGTGAAATGTCGGAACTGAAGTATTACTTCAAGAGCTGGTAGAACAGGGTTATGTGCGTCCAAGTTTATTGCCTTGGAGCACATCGGTCCTCTTGTTAAAAAAAAAGGACGGAAGCTTACAACTCTGTAATGGTTACTAGAAGTTGATTAAGTTAACGGGAAAAGATTAAGTATCCAACCCAAGGAGTGATTATCTGTTCGATCAACTCAATGGGTCAAGTGTGTACTCAAGTTGAATCAAAAGTCTGGATACTATTATTTGTCGCTACGGGAAAGTGATATTCCCAAAATGGCGTCCAGCACACGATATGGGCATCATGAGTTCATCGTTATGCCGCTTGTGCTGACAATTATGTCATCCGTGTTTTGGATTTGAGGTATAGGGCGTTCAGTGAGTACCTGAACCAGTTCGTGATAACCTTTATCGATGACACACTGGTATACTTTCAGTATGAGAGTGATCATTCCAAGCATCTGGATTCGGTATTGGAGATGTTAAGGAGAAATCAGATGTATGCCAAATTCTCCAAGTGCGAGATTTGGTTACCCTCAGTAGCGTTTCTTGATCACGTCTTGAGCGGAGAAAGTATCGTGGTGGACCCATCAAAGATATTTGTGATATGTGAGTTGCTTGTGTTATCTGCGTTGGCGAAAAGTATGAAGTTTATAGGACTGGCCGACTAGTACAGACGCTTCATAGAGAACCCCTAGCGGATAACATTACCCCTCACGACTTTGGCAAAGAAAGATCAAAAGTGTGTGTGGTTGTTGGAGTGCGCGCAAGCTTTCGAAGAGCTGAAAAGTCGGTTGACCTCGGTAACTATTCCATGTTCACCGAGTAGAACCGAAGGAGTTGAGGTTTATAACATTGCGTGGGGCAGTGGCTTGTATTGTGTTCTGCTCCAGCATGGGAGTGTAATAACTTACTGCTTGCGTTAGTTGGTGGTACGCGAGAGGATTTATCCGGTCCATGAATTGGAGTTAGCGGCCGTGATATTCACCCTGAAGCTTTAAAGGCGCTACCTAAACGGCGTGAAGGTCGGTATTTAAATCGATCTTAGGAGTCTGAAGTACTTATTGGAAATAGGATTTAAAACTTGTGTCAGCGGAGGTGGATGGATTTATTGGGGGACAACACCTTCAACATACATCTTGGCGCAAGTTTCGGAGATATTGGAGATCTCTTGTGTTGGAATAATTTGCCAGCAGGACACGTGTGTGTGGGATCGACCCCGTGGCTTTCCCCATCGCGTTCCTGGTCTGGGTGTTGACCCCGGTGGGCCCCCTGTGGCAGAATATCCCCGCGGTCCTGTGGTTGGGATTAGTCCCACATCGCTCTCAGCGCTCGCTCCTCCGTGTTTATGTACCCCGCCACCCTTCATCTCAACACCTGGGTTTTGAGATGCGATATGGGTGGGCGGGTTCTCACATGGTATCAGAGGATGGTTGTCCTGCTGCGGGGGTGTGTTGGAATAATTTGCCAGCAGGACACGTGTGTGTGGGACCGACCCCGTGGCTTTCCCCATCGCATTCCTGGTCTGGGTGTTGATCCCAGTGGGCCCCCTGTGGCGGAATATCCCCGCGGTCCTGTGGTTGGGATTAGTCCCACATCGCTCGCAGCGCTCGCTCCTCCGTGTTTATGTACTCCGCCACCCTTCATCTCAAAACCTGGGTTTTGAGATGCGATATGGGTGGGCGGGTTCTCACATGGTATCAGAGGATGGTTGTCCTGCTGCGGGGGTGTGTTGGAATAATTTGCCAGAAGGACACGTGTGTGTGGGACCGACCCCGTGGCTTTCCCCATCGCGTTCCTGGTCTGGGTGTTGACCCCGGTGGGCCCCCTGTGGCGGAATATCCTCGCGGTCCTGTGGTTGGGATTAGTCCCACATCGCTCGCAGCGCTCGCTCCTCCGTGTTTATGTACCCCGCCACCCTTCATCTCAACACCTGGGTTTTGAGATGCGATATGGGTGGGCGGGTTCTCACATGGTATCAGAGGATGGTTGTCCTGCTGCGGGGGTGTATTGGAATAATTTGCCAGCAGGACACGTGTGTGTGGGACCGACCCCGTGGCTTTCCCCATCGCGTTCCTGGTCTGGGTGTTGACCCCGGTGTGCCCCCTGTGGTGGAATATCCCCGCGGTCCTGTGGTTGGGATTAGTCCCACATCGCTCGCAGCGCTCGCTCCTCCGTGTTTATGTACCCCGCCACCCTTCATCTCAAAACCTGGGTTTTGAGATGCGATATGGGTGGGTGGGTTCTCACATGGTATCAGAGGATGGTTGTCCTGCTGCGGGGGTGTGTTGGAATAATTTGCCAGCAGGACACATGTGTGTGGGACCGACCCTGTGGCTTTCCCCATCGCATTCCTGGTCTGGGTGTTGACCCCTGTGGGCCCCCTGTGGCGGAATATCCCCGCGGTCCTGTGGTTGGGATTAGTCCCACATCGCTCGCAGCGCTCGCTCCTCCGTGTTTATGTACCCCGCCACCATTCATCTCAACACCTAGGTTTTGAGATGCGATATGGGTGTGTGGGTTCTCACATGGTATCAGAGGATGGTTGTCCTGCTGCGGGGGTGTGTTGGAATAATTTGTCAGCAGGACACGTGTGTGTGGAACCTCCCTCTGATACCATGTGAGAACCCGCCCACCCATATCGCATCTCAAAACCCAGGTGTTGAGATGAAGGGTGGCGGGGTACATAAACACGGAGGAGCGAGCGCTGCGAGCGATGTGGGACTAATCCCAACCACAGGACCGCGGGGATATTCCGCCACAGGGGGCCCATCGGGGTCAACACCTAGACCAGGAATGCGATGGGGAAAGCCACGGGGTCGGTCCCACACACACGTGTCCTGCTGGCAAATTATTCCAACACACCCCCGCAGCAGGACAATCATCCTCTGATACCATGTGAGAACCCGCCCACCCATATCGCATCTCAAAACCCAGTTGTTGAGATGAAGGGTGGCGGGGTACATAAACACGGAGGAGCGAGCGCTGCGAGCGATGTGGGACTAATCCCAACCACAGGACCGCGGGGATATTCCGCCACAGGGGGCCCACCGGGGTCAACACCCAGACCAGGAACGCGATGGGGAAAGCCACGGGGTCGGTCCCACACACACGTGTCCTGCTGGCAAATTATTCCAACACACCCCCGCAGCAGGACAACCATCCTCTGATACCATGTGAGAACCCTCCCACCCATATCGCATCTCAAAACCCAAGTGTTGAGATGAAGGGTGGCGGGGTACATAAACACGGAGGAGCGAGCGCTGCGAGCGATGTGGGACTAATCCCAACCACAGGACCGCGGGGATATTCCGCCACAGGGGGCCCACCAGGGTCAACACCCAGACCAGGAACGCGATGGGGAAAGCCACGGGGTCGGTCCCACACACACGTGTCCTGCTGGCAAATTATTCCAACATCTTGCATGGACAAGTAGATCACGGATGATGCTTTTGATTGGTCAAATCCCCAATATGGTTTTTAAGACGGACTGCTGTGGAAGGACAGTCGTCTGTGCGCCCCTAGTGTGGAGAGTTAGCGGCAGGAGTTGATGTACGAGGCTCAACATACCAAGTACTTAATTCACCGCGAGTGCACAAAATGTTTAGAGTTTTGAAGAAGTTGTTCTGGTGCCCAGGACTGAAGAAAAAAAAATGATGATCCGGTGGAAAATTTAGCCAAACTCTACATGGATAACATTGTTCGGTTGTATGGTGCACCCCGTAGTATTGTAAGTGACTGAGATGAACGATTCACGTCTAACGATACCAGGCTGGTGCATAAATTATTGGGAACTAAGCTAAGCTTCAGTACAGTCTTCCATTCGCAGACGGGTGTTCAGAGCGAATGGGTCAGTAAACGATGGAGGACATACATCACATGTGCGTCTTGGATTATTGAAGATAGTGGAAAGATCACATGTACATGGTGGAGTTTGCATATAACAACCGCTACCAGGCGAGTAAACAAATAGCGCTTGTCGAGACCTTGTATGGGAGAAAAAGGTCGCACGTCGTCGTCTTGGTTAGAGATGGGTGAGTCGATGTTGTACAAATATCAGACAGTGGAAGACGCCACTTCAACGATACATACAGTTCAGGTATGGTTGCAGATCGATCACAACAGACAAGCAGAATACTATAACGCCAAAGCATAGGATCATGGAGTTCGCTATTGCAGATTGGGCATAGTTGAAAATCAAGCCGTTCAATGGTGTCTCGCGAGCTCGACGCCTGAGGAGGCTGAGTCCGAGGTACCTTGGACCGTTTAAGCTCCTGGAGCGGAGTGGTGAAGCAGGTTATTGGCTGAAGCTGTCTGTGGACTTGAGTGGGCTACATGATGTGCTCTACTTATCGGGGTTGCAGAAGGCGGTGCTAGAGCCTTCGCATATGGTTGCGTTCGATCAGGTGTCGTTTGATTGTGGGGTGACAACGAAGGTCAAACCTGTATGTATTGAAGACTTTGAAGTCACACAACGCCGCAATAAGAAGTTTTGGAATGGTTTAAAAGTCCGTTGAAGTAATTGCTTCCGTGAAGAGATTTCATGGGATCGAGAGCAGATTATGTTGGAGGAATACCCCGAGTTGTTTCGTTTGGGTAAAACTTGGGTTATGTATTTTTACATAATTTCGTGGACGAAATTCTTTAAAGGGGGGAGAATTGTAACGCCCCAAAACTTAAAAGCAAAATGGGCGGTGTTCGAACCAAGTTTGGGCCTTGGTAAGGTGAACACGGCGTGTGACACGGGCATGTCATATAGCCGTGTCGTGCTCGGGTGGTCGAATTGAGGTCGACGAGCGTCGAGTGCTCGAACATGGCCTATGACACGGGCGTGTCACAGGGCGTGTCAGGCACACGGCATGTGATACGGGCGTGTCACATGGCCGTGTACTCTTCGGGAGAGTTTGTCCTGTGTCGATTGGAGGACACGGCCCCGAACACGGGCGTTTACTGGTTGATACGGGCGTGTCACGTTTGACACGGGTGTGTCTCCACTCGTGTCCACTAAGCGACGTGATGGTTGGTGTGTCGGTTATGCGTGACACGCCCCTGGTCACGGGCGTGTCGAGGACCGGACACGGGCGTGTCAGGTTGGGACACGGGCATGTCCTAACCCGTGTCCTTTTTTGTGCTTGATTTTTGTGGCTGGATCGAGGCACACGGCCTGGGACACGGCCGTGTGCAAAGCCGTGTTCGACCTAGGATTAAGGAATTTCAGGCTAATCTGAGCAGTTCGTTTTCTTTAAATAAGATCTAACGGCCCAGATGAGTTCCTGCTTGTGTTTAGTCCGGGATTAGAGGTTTAATTCCTCATTTTAATCTTTAACTCCCTCTTTCTAAGAAGTTAAAGGGAGAAGAGAGCAAGAAAGAAGGAAGGGAGGAATCCGGCCGCCGGCGGAGCATCGGAGCACCAATCTGAGAACCGAGACCGGATCCGTGGAGGCCTTCTCGTTGCGAAGCTTTCCATCCGGCTAGTTTTTCATGGCGCCAAAACGGACTTCAAGGGTAATGATTCTCAACTTGGACATGTGAAGTCCTCTTCCTTTCTGCATGGAAAACCCGCTCCCGCGAGTGTGCGGTGAGTGCGCGGTATTCCTTGGGGTAGATATGTGAAGTCCCCCTTGTTTAGGGTCCGAAATCGAAGTACGGGCATAGGCATTGTGTGTGAAGCCTACCCGGACGTGTTTGTCTGGATCAGTGATGTTGCATTGTGCATTGATTGTCGGAGAAGACTCCGCATTGTGTTGTTTTTCTGGTTTTCTACACGGTAAATTGCAATAGGGAGCCTTGGGGATTAACTCTAAGGTGTACTCGGAAAACTGGGCGGAAACGCATTCCTGCCAACTTGGTGGTTTGGGGCCAACCTTGTATAATTGGGATTGTATGTGTGAGGCCTATCTCCAGGAGACATGTAGGGTTTTTCTTTGGAAACGGTGAGTCCATGGGGTTCAGAATTTTAGACTAGGGAGCCGAACAGGAAAGGTAAAACTAACCCACGCCATGCAGGTTTGGCCATGAGTACTACGGTATTCAGAGACGGTAGGGTGACTTGAGAAACGGGAAATGGTGAAGTTGTACCTGCATTATGTGGACTATGACATGAGAGTAGCGGAAATTGGCTCTCATCGGTGGCATAATGAGAGTCTCAGGCCAGGGGTCGTAAAGACTGAAATGCTCAAAGTAATCTGTCAAGTCAAGGACCTTTGAACGGAGGTGGTATCCGGGAAGTCCGGTACACCGTCAATGTGACCTGAGTACACTGGGTGTAACACCCCAAAAAGACTCAAAAGTAGAATTGAGGTGCAGGTTGCTTAACACGGCCTGGGACACGGGCGTGTCCCAGGGCGTGTCGGGGTACACGGCCTGGGACACGGGCGTGTCCCAGGGCGTGTTCAGATTAGTCGACGATCGGAGGTTGACGATAGTCGAGCCTGGGACACGGCCTTCGACACGGGCGTGTCCCAGGGCGTGTCACTCAAGAAAATGCCGTACCGAGTCAGAAATGTACACGGCCCGGAACCAAGCCTTGCACACGGCCGTGTCTGATTTGACACGGGCGTGTCCAAGGGCGTGTGCCTACCCGTGTACTGCTTTGACTGGTTTTAGCGCTCGTTGAGTACCGTGTAACAGGTGTGATACGGGCGTGTCACATGACCGATACGGACGTGTCAGGTTCGACACGGGCGTGTCGATGCCCGTGTTCTGGTAGTTTTCAGTCGGTGTGAGTGCCGCGTGTGCCGCTTAAGGGTACACGGCCTGTGACACGGCCGTGTCACAGGCCGTGTCGGCCAAAAGAATAAATATTTTCAGGCAAATCTTGGCTGTTCATTTTCCTTAAAGAGGATCCTGTGGCTGGGGATCATTCCTGGGCTGATAAGGCCCGGAAAGGAAGGAGAAAGGCTCATTTCTAAAGTTCATCTTCTCTTTCTAGCTTTAAGAGAGAGGTGAGAGCAAGGTGAGGAAGAAGAAGTGGGATCCGGCTGCCGGTGGTGCTACGGTGGTCCAAATCGCGAGCCGAGTTCGGATTTGCGAAGGCAACGCTGCTGCGAAGGCTTTCATCCGTCTCAAATTTCTCTCCATGGCTCCGAAGCGAGTTCCTAGGGTAACGATTTCCTGCTTGGACATGTGAAGTCCTTAATTCCTGCATTGCATAGGGAAAACCCTTCCCCGCGAGTGTGCGGTGGGTTATGGCGTCCCTTGGGGTAGATATGTGAAGTCCCCCTTGTTAGAGTCCGGAATTGGAGTACGGATCTAGACATGTTGTGTGAAGCCCATCTGGACATGGTCTGGATTGGTGATGCTTGTTTGCATATCGGAGAAGACTCCGTGAATATTGCTTGTAGGCATGATGGATAAAGTACTGGAGGAAGTCCAAGAAATTATGAGAGTTGGACTCTCGTGTAGCCGTGAGTTGCTACTTTGTGTGAGGTTGAGCCGTGGGGCTGCAACTAGGCAAATGCCTTGGTGGTGGAACGGGCAAGGTCAAGCTGTACCCACGTCAGTCCAGGCGTGAGTCTGACGATTTGAGCAACGGGCAAGGTGGATCTGTACCCGCGTTATGGTTGTCTAACCTTGGGTGCTTAAGACCTCGTTAGGATCACATAGCGAGAGTCGACAGCCTGTGTGCCGATCAGACTAGAATGCTCATATTTGACCGTTATGTCTGGGACCTCTGAACGGTGGTGTGGCCGTTGAACTACGGAACACCGATAATGTGCCCTGAGTGCACGGAGCGTCGGGCCGTCGTGCCAACGTTTGTGATATGTGACTGTGCGGGCGTGCACGTCTTACTTGAATTGCTATATATCATATTGGAAGATTGCTATGCATGGATGGAATTCCGCTGCCCCGTGCCAGGGGCAGGGTCGTTATAATTGGTCAGCTGAATGCTGATCGTTGCCCTGTTTGCCACCGCTTGGTGGATTGGTTCTTACAGGTACTGGAGGTGCTGGTCCGAGCGGGACTTAGCGGGCTGAAGCCCAAAGCTACGCTGCTGCCCTCGAAGGCATTGTTTTGTTTCTTTTGTTCATGTGTGGCCGGCCTGCGTGCTGATGTCTATAATCCACACTCTTGTTAAGAGAAACTATTGTAAGGCCTTAAGGCCAGACTCTTTTGATATTTGTATACATTCTTATGTTATAGTGGATTGTGTTCTTGATCTTGAGTTCAATAATTCAACCGTGAAACTTCCGCTAGAATGCTCTGTGTTAGGGTGCGTGGTTATGATATTATTTCGTAGCGTCTCCGCCTGTTTGTGGAATATGGTGTGGGGCCCCGGCCGGACCCTCTATTATATTCTTCTTGACGGGTAGAGGTGTTACAATTTGGTATCAGCTTGTTGGTCGATCTCTTCCGAATTCGCGGACGAATTCTTTTGAGAGGTGGCGAGCACGCGTCAGTGCCGTCGTTATAACACTAAATTTGAACTCAAGATCGTCCACTTAGGAATGCAAATACACTTGTTTGTTGAACTTGTGTATTCTTTTATATGGTTGCCATTTTCATTGGTCGTTAACCTGTGTATTTTACACATATAGGTGACCAGAAGTGTTGCGGGTCAATCCGAACCACAACGTTCTGTTGAGAGTACGGCACCAGCCGAGGTGCCCACAACTCCTCCATCCGCTGAAACAGTCCGTCTCATCACGGAAACGGTACTTGCGGTGATGAATGCTTAGCAGGCGGGGCAGGCACATCCTGCAGTGGTGCCAACGCAAGCTGGGGTACGGCAAGAACCGGTGGAAGCCGAAGTTGATCCGCGGGTAGCAGATCAACAATGGAAGCAATTCTTGAGCTTCAACCCTCCGCAGTTTCATGGGGCGGGTACACCGGCCCAAGCAGAGGATTGGCTTGCAAGAGTCAAGAGGATTATGAGAGCTATCAAGGTTGAAGAGGAACAGAAAGTCATGTTAGCCACTTTCCTACTGGAAGGAGAGGCGCGATTGTGGTGGGATGAGATTGAAATGCATCACTTGGCCGGCAGGCAATTGGCAGAGATTACAATGGAAGAATTTTCTCGATTGTTCTTAGCACAACATCTGCCGATGCAGCAAAGGATATCGATGGAAATGGAATTTCAACGGTTAGCACAGGGAGATAGAAGTGTGGATGACTACCTGCATGAGTTCACCCGGTTGGGAAGATATGCGGGCACGATCTTCTCCGAAGAAGAGCCTAAGACTAGTCGGTTTTATGCGGGACTGCGAGATGAGCTGCGGTATTTGCTCTCGAGTTCTGTGAGTCAGGGATTCCAAGCCTTAGTCTGTACGGCTCGTTCTTTGGAGATGGACATGAAACGGGGGCAAGCAAAGGGCAACTTGGCTGTTGTGAAGCCAGAGTTTAAGTCGCCGCGTCCGGACAAGTTTGGCTACCAAAAGAGATGGAACAAGAAGTCTAAGTCTTCTGGACAAGCTCCTTCTGCGACTGTGACGGATACATCTGGGTATGGATCTCGTGCTTGTTTTACGTGCGGGAAGGTTGGACACTTCGCACGTGAATGCCGATTTGGTCCTCCAAAGGGTGATAAGAAGACGGGAGCGTCTTATGCGGAGAAGGGGAAGGCTGTGGTGGAGTCTTCTGCCTCGCACGCGCAGCCCAGGGTCTTCAATCTTGGACAACAGGAGGCCATTAAGCAGGCGGAAGTCGTCACAGGTGCGCGTAGGTTTTAATGTTCTTGTTGTTATGATGTGTTGTGCTTGTTTTAATTGTAATGTTATAGGGTTTGTCCTTATACGAGAGTATCTGGCGCGAGCACTGTTCGACACAGGTGCTTCACATTCGTTTCTGTCTGAGGACTTTTTCTTTCGTATCGGGATGCCTATCCGGACCACGACAGACAGTGTAAAGGTGTTGTTGCCTAACGGATGTTTGATGTGCGCGGATCGATCTTGCGGTCTTGAGGTCAGGATAGGAAGTCGGGAGTTCAAGGTGGAAACATTAGTATTGTCGATCAAAGAGTTTGATATAATCTTTGGTATGGACTGGCTTTCAGAGCAGCGTGCCTGTATAGATTGCACTTCAAAAGAGGTCACACTTGGGCAAAATACTGAACAAGAGACCAAGTTCATTGGTATGCAAGGGATGAGTGGGATGTTGTTATCCGCTCTCCAAGTTGTTAAGGCAGTTCGGAAGGGTGCGGAGTTGTTCTTCACACTCATAGAGGAGGTGGCACCGGAGGCCAGTGTGAGTGAAGTGCCGATTGTATCGGAATATGCTGATGTGTTTCCAAAGGACCTTCCAGAGTTACCTCCCCAAAGGGAAATCGACTTCGCTATCGAGCTGGTGCCGGGTGCGAAACCTGTGGCCCGTTCGCCGTATCGGGTAGCACCAAAAGAAATGGCCGAACTGAAAGTTCAGTTGCAAGAGTTGTTGGATCAGGGATACATACGCCCAAGTATGTCACCTTGGAGCGCGCCTGTTCTTTTTGTGAAAAAGAAAGACGGTGGTTTGCGACTATGTATTGATTATCGCGAACTGAACACGCTGACGGAGAAAAACAAGTATCCAATTCCACGGATCGATGACTTGTTCGATCAGCTAGCAGGCTCAACCGTCTATTCGAAGTTGGATTTGAAGTCCGGGTATTACCAGTTGCGGATTAGGGAAGGTGACATTCCCAAGACAGCGTTTGGCACACGCTATGGTCATTATGAGTTCACAGTGATGCCGTTCGGCTTATGTAATGTGTAACACCCCAAAAATATCAAATCTGGTTTTTGAGATGCAGGCTGTTTGACACGGCCTGGGACACGGGCGTGTCCCAGGGCGTGTCGGGGTACACGGCCTTGGACACGGGCGTGTCCCATGGCGTGTCACTCAAGAAAATGCCGGATTGAGTCAGAAGATTACACGGCCCGGAATCGTGCCTTGAACACGGCCGTGTCAGATTGGACACGGGCGTGTCTGATGCCGTGTGCCTACCCGTGTACTGCTTGTTGGTTTTCAAGCTCGGTGAGGCAGGGGTGACACGGGCGTGTCTCATGACTGACACGGGCGTGTCAGGTTCGACACGGGCGTATCAGGTTCGACACGGGCGTGTCGATGCCCGTGTTCTGGTAAAGTTCAGTCGGTTTGAATACCGTGTGTGCCGCTTAAGGGTACACGGCCTGTGACACGGGCGTGTCACAGGCCGTGTCAGCCAAAAAAATGTGATTTTGGGAAAATCGTGGCCGTTCATTTTTCTCTCCTTGGATCCTAAGGCTCAGGTGATTCCTTGCTGGCTTAAAACAGCAGAGGCTAATGAAGAGTGTATTCTTCATTTGGTGAAGTGAAGAGAGAAAGAGAGAGGAGGAAGAAGAAGGAGGAGGAGATCAAACCACCGGCGGAGCTCCCGTGGTCCGATTCGAGATCCGAGGCCAGCGTTGTGAAGGCAAAGCTGTTGCGGGTCTTTCTCACCGGCTAGATTTCGATGGCTCCCAAGAGATCGTCAAGGGTAACGATCTCCCTTCTTGGACATGTGAAGTCCTTCTTTTCTGCATTGCATAGGGAAAACCCTTCCCCGCGAGTGTGCGGTGGGTTGTGGTGTCCCTTGGGGTAGATATGTGAAGTCCCCTTTGTTAGAGTCCGGAATTGGAGTACGGATCTAGGCATGCTGTGTGAAGCCCATTTGGACATGATGGTCTGGATTGGTGATGCTTGTTTGCATATCGGAGAAGGCTCCGTGATTATGGCTTGTTTGCCTTGTGCCTACCTGTCGCTTGGTGCAGCAGGAAGTACTGGATGAAGTCCAGGAAATGAAGAGGGTTGGATGCAACTCTTGTGGCCGTGCGTTGCCACTTTGTGTGTGGTTGAGCCGTTGGGCTGCAACTCGATGAAAAGGCAGATTGCCGAACAGGAAAGGTGAAACCGACCCACGCCTATAAATTGCCATGGATACTTCCGTATTCGAGGTGGCACGGCGACTTGAGCAACGGGGGGTGGCTGATCCGTACCTGCGTTAGGTCCGTCCGACTTGGAAGCCTGGTTATGGGTTTTGTTGGAGCGCCTAATGAGAGTCTTAGGCCCACGCGCCAAAAAGACTAGAATGCTCAATACCGTGTAGACGGTGGTGTTGACCCTGGTATTCCGGTACACCAAGAATGTGCCCTGAGTGCACGGACTGTCGGGCCGTGTGGCCGATGGTTGTGATGGCTTGAATGTGCCTGCGCGCACATAGTTGCTATTGTTGATACCATGCTATGCAGGGAAAGAATGCGACTGCCCCGAGAAAGGGGTAGGATTGTTATAATTGGGTCAGCTGAATGCTGACCATTACCTTGTTTGCCACCATTTGGGTGGATTGTCCCTATGCAGGTGCTGGAGAGCCAAGTGGTAAATGAAGGGCTGGAGCCCTACTGCTGTTGTTGCTGCTGCTGCGGCTAGCCCTTGAAGGCTGCGAAAGGGTTTTGTTTGTTTTGTTTTTCCTCATGTATGGCCGGCCTGCGCGCCGATGTTTGTAAGCCATGTTGTATGGAAAGAGGAACTATAAGGCCTTAAGGCCAAACCTTCACCTTTGTTGTACATTCCGTTGTTGTATATATAACTGTGGTTTATATATTGGACATTCCTGGTTAGAGTTCAATTTACAACTTAAAGCTTCCGCTAGCATGCTCTGAGTTAGGATGCGTGTATGGTTTGGTATTATCCTGTGACCTCACCGTCTGTTTGTGGCATATAGTGTGGGGCCCCGGCCGGACCTTCTACTATACGTCATGTAACGGATGGGGTTGTTACATTTTGGTATCATCCTCGTTCGGTCTTCCTCTTTCGAATTCATGGTCGAACTCTTTTGTGGGGTGGCGAGTGCGTGTTTGTGCGCCCTGCTGTAACACTAATGAACTCTGGAATGTCCACTAAGGAATGTACAAAATCTTGTTTGAGGAATCTGCGCGTTCCTTTTCTATTGTTTTGCTTGCATGCGATCGCTAATGTGTGTCTTGTCCACATATAGGTGACTCGTAGTGGTGCTGGGCAGTCTGAGCCCCAACGCTCTGATGAGAGTGTGGCACCAGCTGAGGTGCCAACACCTCCTCCATCTGCGGAAACTGTTCGCTTAGTTGCTGAGGCTCTATTTGCCATGATTCAGCCGACCGGGCAAGCGCAGCCGGCAGTAGAACCAGTTCGTGTTGTTCTAAGACCCGAGCCGGTTGAGGCTGTAGATCCACGAGCAGCTGACCGACAGTTGAAGCAATTCATGAGCTTCAGTCCGCCTACGTTTACGGGACTGGGATCCCCAACGCAGGCAGAGGATTGGTTATCGCGTGTCAAGCGGATAATGACAGCGATCAGGGCGGAGGAAACTCTAAAGGTCACCTTGGACACCTTCATGCTTGAAGGAGAGGCGCGGTTGTGGTGGGACGAGGTTGAGGTACACCATTTGGCGGGCAGGCAATTAACGCAAGTATCGATTGAGGAGTTCTCTCGAATATTTCTGGCGAAGCATGTCCCAGCGGCGCAACGCATTGCCATGGAAAATGAGTTCCAACGGTTAAAGCAAGGAGAAGATAGCGTGGATACCTACTTGCATGAGTTTACCCGGTTGGGGCGATATGCGGGAACAATCTTCGCGGATGACCACAGGAAAACGAATAGGTTCTACGAAAGATTGCGGGATGAGTTGAGGTTCCTGCTTTCGAGTTCAGTGAACCAAGGGTTTCAGGCGTTGGTTGATACTGCATGTGCGTTGGAGAAGGACATGCGGCGGGTGCAAGGGAACAAGGGCTTGGTTGTGTCAAAGCCCGAGGTTCAAGCACCTCGCCCTAGCAAGTCGTTCTACCAGAAGAAAGGGGGCAAGAGGTCCAAGCCGTCTGGGCAAGTGACTACGACCGTTGTGTCGGGGGCGACATCAAGGCCGGATTCTCGTACATGCTATAACTGTGGCCGGGTAGGGCATATAGCCCGTGACTGTAGGGTTGTTCAACCCAAAGGGGAAAAGAAGACGGGTGCGTCTTATGCTGAGAAGGGCAAAGCGGTGGTTGATTCCTCTACGTCCCAGGCACAGCCCCGAATCTATCACCTTGGCCAGCAGGAGGCGATTAAGCAAAGTGACGTCGTCATAGGTACTAGTTAATATAGCTTACTTGCTTAAGTGCTATTGCTTGTGGTTATGTATAGCTTGTGCATGATGTGTGTGTGTTGCAGGCTTTGTCCTGATTCGGAATAATCCTGCGAGAGCCCTGTTTGATACGGGTGCTTCGCATTCTTTTCTGTCTGAGGACTTCGTATCTCGTATTGGGGTGCCGAGTCATGTGACGGTTGATAGTACACGGGTGCTATTGCCGAATGGCTATGTGATGCTTGCGGATAGGGCTTGCGATATGGATGTCCAAATAGGAAGTCGGGATTTCGGTTTGAGTGCAGCTGTGCTACCGTTATCGGAGTTTGATGTGATCGTTGGTATGGACTGGCTCTCGGAGCAGCGTGCCTTTATTGATTGCACCTCCAAGGAGATCACACTGGGCCAGAATACCGGACTTGTGACGAAGTTCGCTGGTATGTGAGGAGTTGGCGGGGCTTTGTTGTCTGCACTCCAAGTCGTCAATGTTGTTCGGAAGGGCGCGGAGTTATTCTTCACGCTAATTCAGGCTGTTGAGCCAAAGGCCAGTGTCGGTGAAGTTCTGGTTGTGTCAGAGTTTGCCGATGTGTTTCCTAAAAATCTTCCTGGGTTACCACCCCAGCGGGAGATTGACTTCTCTATTGAGTTGGTGCCAGGTGCGAAACCTGTGGCCCGCTCACCATATCGCGTCGCGCCAAAAGAGATGGCTGAATTGAAAGTCCAATTGCAAGAGTTGTTGGAGCAGGGATACATACGCCCAAGTATGTCACCTTGGAGCGCGCCTGTTCTATTTGTGAAAAAGAAAGACGGTAGTTTGCGGTTATGTATTGACTACCGTAAATTGAATGAGCTGACGGAGAAAAACAAATATCCGATTCCACGGATTGATGACCTCTTTGATCAGCTGGCAGGATCAACGGTCTATTCCAAGTTGGATTTGAAATCGGGATATTATCAGTTGAGGATTCGGGAAGGTGACATTCCCAAGACGGCGTTTGGAACACCTACGGTCATTATGAGTTCACGGTAATGCTGTTTGGCCTATGTAATGCGCCCTCGGTATTTATGGACCTAATGCATCGAACGTTCCGAGAGTACTTGGACTTGTTCGTGATTGTGTTTATCGATGACATCTTAGTATACTCTCAGTCGGAAGAGGATCATGCAAACCATTTGCGGTTGGTCTTGCATACCCTGCGGAGGAATAAGCTTTATGCCAAGTTCTCAAAGTGTGAGTTCTGGCTCTCTTCAGTAGCCTTTTTAGGCCATGTGGTAAGTGGAGAAGGTATCGCGGTGGATCCGTTAAAGATAAGTGCCATTCGAGATTGGCCAGTGATGTCTTCAGTGGCCGAGGTCAGGAGCTTCCTTGGGCTTGCGGGCTACTATAGACGGTTTGTGGAAAACTTCTCACGGATTGCTTTACCTCTGACCACGCTGACGAGAAAAGATCAAAAGTTTATTTGGACGCCAGAGTGCGCGCGAGCTTTTGAAGACTTGAAGAGTCGTTTGACCACGGCGCCTGTGTTGACATCGCCATGTGGTACAGATGGCTATGAGGTCTATAGTGATGCTTCCGGGAGCGGCTTAGGCTGCGTTCTTCTGCAGTTTGGTAAAGTGATTGCTTATGGCTCGCACCAGTTGAAAGTGCATGAGCGGAATTACCCCGTCCATGATTTGGAGTTGGCGGCGGTAATCTTTGCGCTCAAGTTGTGGCGGCACTATCTTTATGGCGTTAAAGTGGACATCTATACAGATCACAAAAGCCTAAAATATTTGTTGGATCAGAAGGATCTGAACATGCGACAACGACGATGGATGGAGTTCCTTGGGGACTACACCTTCGAGATTCACTATACTCCCGGGAAGGGAAATGTGGTCGCTGATGCTTTGAGTCGGAAGACTCCGGTACGGGCAAGCTGATTGCAGAGGCATGATCAGCGTTTAATCCAGGAATTGGAAGCATTGGAGATATCTTGTGTTGACAAGGGTTCGTCGACCGATGCATGCTTGAATTGGACGGAGGTTCAATATGACCTTACGGATAGAGTTCGGCGAGCAACGGAGCTTGATGAAAGTCTCCAGCGTTATGCTAAAGATGGGTCGGATGACCAATTCTCTTGGGATAACGGTTTGTTACGAAGAAATGGTCGAGTGTGCGTCCCGAGTGTGGGTAAATTGAGGGAAGAGTTGATGTACGAAGCTCACTTTGCAAAGTACTCAGTTCACCCAGGGAGCACAAAGATGTACAGAGATCTGAAAAAGCTGTTCTGGTGGCCCGGACTAAAGAAAGATGTAGCACGCTATGTGGCGGCATGCCATACTTGTGCGTTGGTGAAAGCAGAATGCCAGAAGCCTGGCGGTTTCCTGAAGTCGTTACCCATTCCAGAGTGGAAGTTCGATGACATTTCGATGGATTTCGTGCACGGGTTGCCGAGATCGCAACGCGGTCATGATTCAATCTGGGTGATTGTGGACCGGTTGACAAAAGTGGCGCACTTCCTTCCAAACAGAAGAGACGATTCAGTGGAAACCTTGGCCAAGCTCTATGTGGAGCAGATTGTTCGACTGCACGGTGTTCCTCGGAGCATCGTCAGTGACCGTGATGGGCAATTCACATCGAATGATTGGCGGCTAGTTCATCAAATGTTGGGTACAAAATTGGCGTTTAGTACGGCCTTTCATCCCCAAACGGATGGCCAGACTGAACGAACCAACAGGACGATGGAGGACATGCTCCGCATGTGCGCCCTAGACTTTGGTAAGAGATGGGAAGATTATATTTTCCTTGTAGAATTTGCCTATAATAATAGCTACCAAGCGGCATCGGTATGGCACCATTTGAGGCTTTGTATGGTCGTAAATGTCGTACACCGTTAGCTTGGGCAGAAGCAGGCGAATCTAAGCTGAGTGGGAAAAAGGAAGTCGAAGAAGCTACTTCGCTTATACGCTCTATTCGGGAGAGGCTATTGATAGCCCAAGATCGTCAAGCAAAGTACTACAATGCCAAACACCGGAACGTGGAGTTCGCGATGGGTGATTGGGTATATTTGAAGATCAAACCCTTCAAAGGCGTGTCCAGGATTCGGCGTTTGAAAAAGCTAAGTCCGAGGTATCTTGGTCCATTTGAGGTGGTGGAGCGAGTTGGGTAAGCTGCTTATCGACTAGCACTTTCAGCAGACTTGGGTGGATTACATGATGTATTTCATATCTCAGTACTTCGTAAGGCTGTTAAGGATCCAGCTCAAGTCGTAGAGAATGATCGGGTACCGGTCGAGTATGGGCTAACGACGAGGGTTCGACCCATTCGGATCGAAGATCGAGCCGAGAAACAGTTGCGGAACAAAGTGATCGGGATGGTCAAAGTCCGGTGGGACAATTGTGGCCGTGAAGAGCTAACATGGGAGCGAGAACAGACCATGCGAGCTGAATTTCCCAAGTTGTTTGCATAAACTGTAGACCGTGTACCTTTTGTTATAACAGAGTTATCAAGTTATAGCATAGTTTTTGCTTGTTTCCTTACCGTGTCAAATTTCGGGACGAAATTTTGTTAAGGGGGGGAGGATTGTAACACCCCAAAAATATCAAATCTGGTTTTTGAGATGCAGGCTGTTTGACACGGCCTGGGACACGGGCGTGTCCCAGGGCGTGTCGGGTTACACGGCCTTGGACACGGGCGTGTCCCAGGGCGTGTCACTCAAGAAAATGCCGGATTGAGTCAGAAGATTACACGGCCCGGAATCGAGCCTTGAACACGGCCGTGTCAGATTGGACACGGGCGTGTCCGATGCCGTGTGCCTACCCGTGTACTGCTTGTTGGTTTTCAAGCTCGGTGAGGCAGGGGTGACACGGGCGTGTCTCATGACTGACACGGGCGTGTCAGGTTCGACACGGGCGTGTCGATGCCCGTGTTCTGGTAAAGTTCAGTCGGTTTGAATACCGTGTGTGCCGCTTAAGGGTACACGGCCTGTGACACGGGCGTGTCACAGGCCGTGTCAGCCAAAAAAATGTGATTTTGGGAAAATCGTGGCCGTTCATTTTTCTCTCCTTGGATCCTAAGGCTCAGGTGATTCCTTGCTAGCTTAAAACAGCAGAGGCTAATGAAGAGTGTATTCTTCATTTGGTGAAGTGAAGAGAGAAAGAGAGAGGAGGAAGAAGAAGGAGGAGGAGATCAAACCACCGGCGGAGCTCCCGTGGTCCGATTCGAGATCCGAGGCCAGCGTTGTGAAGGCAAAGCTGCTGCGGTTCTTTCTCACCGGCTAGATTTCGATGGCTCCCAAGAGATCGTCAAGGGTAACGATCTCCCTTCTTGGACATGTGAAGTCCTTCTTTTCTGCATTGCATAGGGAAAACCCTTCCCCGCGAGTGTGCGGTGGGTTGTGGTGTCCCTTGGGGTAGATATGTGAAGTCCCCCTTGTTAGAGTCCGGAATTGGAGTACGGATCTAGGCATGCTGTGTGAAGCCCATCTGGACATGATGGTCTGGATTGGTGATGCTTGATTGCATATCGGAGAAGGCTCCGTGATTATGGCTTGTTTGCCTTGTGCCTACCTGTAACACCCCAAAACTTGGAAGGGGAAACGACGGCAGAGTTTCCACCAAGTTTGATTTTTCAGAGGGGGTGACACGGGCGTGTCAAGGAGTGACACGGGCGTGTCAGGGCACTTCTGGTTTAAGTGATGGGCGCAGTCAGAAAATCACACGGGTCGGGACACGGGCATTGACACGGGCGTGTCACTTTGGGCACGGGCGTGTCTAAGGCCGTGTCACAGGCCGTGTAATTCTCTGACTAGGAAGGTTGGTCGGAGGGGCGTGACACGGTCCCCGACACGGGCGTGTCGAAGGCGACACGGGCGTGTCGGAGGGCATGTCATAGCCCGTATGCTGGTTTTTCGATTCGATCGAGACGGCGAGTGGGTAACACGGCCATGCACACGGCCGTGTTGCAACCCGTGTTCGGCCCAATTTTTGTGATTTCTGGCTCAGATCGTGGCCGTTCGTTTCTTTTCTTGGGGGATCCAACGGTGGGGAGCCTTCCTGGGTGGTTTAAGGTCGGAAATGGGGATTCAAACCCTCATTCCACCATTGACTTTATCTCTCTTGATTTTAGAGAGAAGGGAGAGCAAGGAGGAGGAAGAAGGCCAAGATCCGGCCGCCGGCGGAGCTTCGGTGGTCCGTTTCGCGAGCGGAGTTCAGATCCGCGAAGGTGGGAGCGTTGCGGTGGTTTTCAACCGAGAAAATACTCTCCATGGCTAGGAAGAGGGGACGGAAGGTAACGACACTTCTCCTCTCGGTTTTTAGGATTTAGGATGCATGAATAGCATCCCCTTCCTTACGTGTTTTGAGCATCGGATCTCTCAAATGAGAGGGATCCGCATAGCCTTGGTTCAAAAGGAACCTCCGGGTTGAGTATGTTCACCCCGGCATGCTTTGCATTAGAGATCCGCTCCGTTAGCGGATTAGGCATTGTGGGTGAAGCCGTGGTCGCGACCGTTAGTCCGACCCGGTGATGTTGCATAGCGAGCTTTGAGGATTCGGTAGAAATCCGTTGCGGCAATACGCCGTTGTGTGTATGCGTTTTCCCCCTTTTATTTGCGTGGGTACTCGTAGTCGGAACCGGACAAGGTTAGCTCCGCTTTGTGCGGTAGATGGTTTCCTTGGAGCACGGGGAAGATACGGTACGAATGATGATTGGGGCGGGGAAACTGTGTTTTGTGCTGTGCAAAGGCGCGGCTATGTCTCCGTGGTCGGCTGGCTATCCCGTGACGTGCAAGTCATGTGGGGAAAGTGTCCCGGCGAGACTAGCCCCTTGTGTGAGACTGACGAGAATGCCGAGCGGAGGGCAAGCCCGGGCAATGTGGCCATGAGCGGGTGGGGTCTAGCAAGGCTTCTTAGAATTGGTCAGTGTGAGACGGAACCCTGACGTGCGAAGTCAGAATGTACGGGCAAGCCCGGGGTTTAAGACCCTTGTGCGGGTGGGGACTTTGCAAGGTTCCGGGTGACGGCGTGTGTGCCGTTGGGGACATGGTGTCTCCCTTTTGTTTGCGGCTTTAAGCCAATTGGGAAATTGAAGTACCTAATGTTTGATGTTGTGCTAGAAGCATACGAGCTAGGGTGCCTTGGGTGAAACCCGGGTTGCATTCATGTTGCATAGTAGGCCCCTTTCACCTTGTACAACACATAGAGAACATGTATGATGTATGAGACATCCAAGCCTGTTTACCGCTTTATTATATATGCTCTTTTGGTATACGAAGTGCTAACCTGCAGGTGGAGTGGTACCCCGGGGTCCGTTAGGGGCGGCCGGGAGCAGATGTGTTTGTTACACAGTAGAGGTCAGCCTTTGCTGACTCACGTTACTTCAAATCCTTACAGGGCAAGGATCGCATGCAGGAGCTAGCGCGCCGGGCGAAAAGCCCTAAGCCTCATGAAGTGTTGCTGTGCTTGGCTAGTTTCTTTTCCCTGTTTTGCTGATGTTGTTCGATCATGTCCGGCTTGCATGCCGAGGTAGCCTAGGAGTGCTTGGCACATTCATATGTTTTGGGCTATTATTGTGTAAGGCCTTAAGGCCATTCGATACTCTATTGTTAGTGGATAACTTCTGTCTTTTAGTTTTATGTTTCCGCTGTGTTTGTCCGGAGTTTTGAGTTTGGGTAGTTTCATATCATCTTTTAATACTAAAGCTGTGGTGTCCGTATGTTGTGGGGCCCCGGCCGGACCCATATTATATGGTCTTTACAGGGGAGGTGTTACAATTTTGGTATCAGAGCGAGGTTTGCGTTCCAAGGAGAAGTTTCGCGGTCGAAAGTATACGTCGAGTCGCGTATAAGAAGTTATCCACATAGGAGTATCGCGGGACCATGAGTGTCCTTGTGTTTGAGTCTTGCAATTAGAGACTGATTTGCGTTTTCTTGCTTGTGTTTAGAGTGCAAGCAACGAGGCTGGGACCTCGAGGCCAAGAGAAGAGCTCTCGGCAAGTAGTGCGACAGCGCAAGGTCCGCTAGGGATGGGGGTCACACCGGCCGACTTCTGTCGTATGCTTGCAGAAGCGATGGTGGCGGCCCAAGCTGCAGCGATAGCTCAGGTAGCAACTCCTGCTACCCCAGACACGGCAGCGACCGTGCAAGTTGAGGAGGCCAGGCGGGCGGAGCCGCAGGCCGAGAGAGTGATTGTCGGGCAGGGGGACCGGCAGATGAAGTACTTTCTGAGCTTCCACCCTCCAACCTTCAAGGGAATCGGCACGCCCACAGATGCGGAGGACTGGTGGGCTAGAATTCAAGAGCTTCTGAGGGCAGCAGAGGCGCCAGATGAGAAAAAGGCGGAGTTCGCAGCCTTCATGCTAGAAGGAGATGCCAAGTTATGGTGGGTGAGCCATAGTGGCCGGCAGTTTCCAGGACGCACACCATCTATCGAGGAGTTTGGGAATGCCTTTCTGAAGAAGTACATTCCCGCATCAACAAGGTTAGCCCTCCAGAGGCAGTTTCTACATCTTGTGCAGCGAGACAAGACAGTGGATGAGTACGTTCAGGAATTTACTCGATTGGGTCGTTATGCGGGGACGACCATGGCGAACGATGAAGAGAGGGACAATCTCTTCTACCATGGATTGAGGGAGAATCTAAGACAACCCCTCATATCGATGAAGCGTGTGGGCTTCAACGAATTGGTGGAGGCGGCTCGAATTTTGGAGAGTGACATGGAGCGATCCCAGCGTCGCAAGGGTTTCACACCCAAGCAGGGGGAAGAGAAGTCGGCTCAGTCCCATGGAAAGGCGGAAGGGAGCCGATGGAAGAAGAAGCCTCCCCCGTTTAAGTCGGGCGAGAAAAGTAATTGGACGTCCGGAGGGTCACGCTCTAAGGGACCGCAGACGTGTTACAGTTGTGGCAAACCAGGCCACATAGCAAGATTTTGTACCCAAGGGGGCGCTGAGCAAGAGCCAAGGCAGGAGTAGACTGTGCGCTCCGGCCCCAGTGCCGCAGAGAAAGGGAAGATGGCGGAGTCGAGTACTTCCCGGTTTCAACCAGTGCAGCCAAGGGCCTACAACCTTGGGCAGCAGGAAGCAATCCGTCAACCCGATGTGGTGACAGGTACGAGAATTCAACCTGCACCTTAGATTTCTTCCGTTCAAGCCTTTTTATGTTTGTTGCATGTGTGTAGGCTTTGTAGTGGTATCAGGGTACCCTGCTAGGGTACTTTTCGATACGGGAGCGTCGCACTCCTTCCTTGCGAAAAGTTTCATCCGGAGGATTGGAGTTGAGTCCTTCTCAACGGACTCAGAGTTGAAGGTGCGCATGCCCAATGGGTCATCTATGACTACCAGGGCTAGAGGCCGGATTTGTTGGAGTCTTGAGGGGGTCGACTTCGTGTTGGTGGCGGCGATCTTGCCATTGTCCGAGTTCGATGTGATCTTGGGGATGGACTGGCTAGCGGAGCAGCGTGCCAGTATCGACTGCTTGTCCAAGGTGGTAACCCTGAGGGGCGTGGGGCAAGCGGAAGTCAAGTTTGAGGGCCTGCATGGAGTGGCCTGTTCCCTAGTTTCGGCACTTCAACTAGTGCGAGCTGTTAACCAGGGAGGTGTAGCTCTAGTAGCGTTGTTGGAGGTTAGCCTTCCCAGGCTGTCTCTTGGGGAAGTGCCCGTGGTGGCGGAGTTTGGAGATGTTTTTCCCGAGGAGCTACCGGGAGCACCTCCTCGGCGGGAGATTGATTTCTCCATCGAGTTAGTGCCTGAGGCTAGACCGGTGTCACGTCCACCATTTAGGATGGCACCAAAGGAGTTGGCCGAGCTTAAGGTTCAGTTGCAGGAGCTTTTGGAACAAGGGTATATCCGACCCAGCTCTTCACCGTGGAGTGCGCCGGTGTTGTTCGTAAAGAAGAAGGATGGTAGTATGCGTTTGTGCATAGACTACCGAGAGTTGAACAAATTGACGGTTAAGAACAAGTATCCGATTCCTCGGATAGACGACCTTTTTGACCAGTTGGTGGGGTCGGTGGTGTACTCCAAGTTGGACTTGAAGTCCGGATATTATCAGTTGCGGATTTGTGATGAAGACATACCCAAGACATCGTTCGGTACGAGATATGGTCATTTTGAGTTCTCGGTGATGCCGTTCGGGTTGACGAACGCGCCGTCCGTGTTCATGGACTTGATGAACCGAGTGTTTCGCGAATACTTGGACAGGTTTGTCGTCATTTTTATCGATGACATTTTGGTGTATTCCAAGTCGAAAGCGGAGCACGAGTCGCACTTGAGGACAGTGTTGCAAGTATTGAGAGAGAACCAGCTTTATGCGAAGTTCTCCAAGTGTAAGTTCTGGTTGGAGAAGGTGGCGTTTCTAGGCCATGTGATTAGTGGGGACGGGGTGGCAGTGGATCCAACGAAAGTAGAAGCCATCAGAGAGTGGCCAGTTTTGAGGACCGTGACGGAAGTCCGGAGTTTTCTTGGACTAGCCGGGTACTACAGAAGGTTTGTGGAAAACTTTTTGCGGATAGCTCTACCCCTCACTTCACTAACTCGCAAGGATCAGAAGTTTGTATGGACTCCAGAGTGCAATCAGGCGTTTGACACCCTGAAGGAGAGGCTAATGACGGCGCCGATCCTAAGTCTACCAAAGGGGACCGAAGGGTTCCAGATTTACAGCGACGCATCCGGATGCGGTTTAGGGTGCGTGTTGGTGCAGCATGGTAGTGTGATAGCTTTTGGGTCGAGGCAGCTGAAGCCTCATGAGAGAAATTACCCCGTCCATGATCTGGAGTTGGCGGCGGTAATTTTTGCCTTGAAGTTGTGGAGGCACTACGTCTACGGTGCGAAGGTGGAGATCTTCACGGACCACAAGAGTCTGAAGTATCTCCTGGATCAGAAGGACCTAAATATGCGGCAGCGCAGATGGGTCGAGTTCCTTGGGGACTACGAGGTGGTGATTCAGTACACGCCAGGAAAAGCCAATGTGGTGGCGGATGCTTTGAGTAGGAAATACTCAGGGCAAGGAAGTTGGATTGAAGCTCACGATGAGCGGTTAAGGCGGGACTGGGAGTCCCGTGGTTTGGAATGTGTGGCAAGAGGCGAGTCTAGCGTGGCTCGGCTAAACTGGATTGAGATGCAAAGTGACTTATGCGATCGTATTCGGGAAGCGACCCGTATAGATGCGGAGTTCCAACCTCTCGTAGAGGAAGCTCTAAAGGGAGAGAGTAGCGCCTGGGAGATGGTTGATGGGATTCTGAGGAGGGGCGGAAGGATTTGTGTACCGCAGTTCGGCAAGCTCCGCGAGGAGTTGATGTTTGAGGCCCACTTCACTAAGTACTCCATTCACCCGGGTAGTACAAAGATGTACTTGGATTTGAAGAAGTCCTATTGGTGGCCTGGGATGAAGCGGGATGTAGCTTTGTGTGTGAGTCGGTGCCAAACTTGTGCCTTAGTGAAGGCCGAGTGTCAGAAGCCGGGCGGGTTCTTGAAGCCTCTTCCAATCCCCGAATGGAAATTTGAGGACATCTCCATGGATTTTGTGCATGGGTTGCCTAGATCGCAGCAGGGTAATGATGCCATTTGGGTGATTGTGGACCGCTTGACCAAAGTGGCACATTTCATCCCAAACCGGAAGGAGGACAGTGTGGAAAAGTTGGTGGAGTTGTACGTCCGTAATATTGTACGACTCCATGGGATTCCGAAGAGTATAGTCAGCGACCGGGATGGACGTTTCACGTCTAAGGATTGGCGGTTGGTGCAGAAGAGCTTGGGCACAAAACTCAAGTTCAGTACGGCTTTTCATCCTCAAACCGATGGGCAAACTGAGAGAACGAACCGTACTTTGGAAGATATGCTAAGGATGTGTACTCTCGACTTCGGCAAGAAGTGGGAGGATCACCTCTTCATGGTGGAGTTTGCGTATAACAATAGCTACCAAGCTAGTATCAAGATGGCGCCATATGAAGCTCTTTATGGGAGGCGGTGTCGAACACCGATGTCTTGGACAGAGGCGGGAGACACAAAGCTTTTGGGGAAAGAAGTGGTAGCCGATGCTAGTGAGCTAGTGCGGACCATCCAAGAGCGCATGAAGGTAGCTCAAGACCGGCAGTCGAAGTATTACAATGCTCGCCACAGGCATGTGGAATTCGCGGTGGGCGACTGGGTGTATCTTAAGATCAAGCCGTTCAAGGGCATTTCACGAGTTCGCCGACTCAAGAAGCTGAGTCCGAGATTTTTGGGACCATTCAAGGTCATCGAGCGAGTGGGAGAGGCAGCGTACCGGTTGGCATTGTCCACGGAGCTAAGTGGATTGCATGACGTTTTTCACGTCTCCGTCCTGAGGAAAGCTTTGTTAGAAGCAAGCGTGGTGGTTGAACCGGCGGCGGTGCCGGTAGAGGAAGACTTGAGGACGCGAGTTCGTCCAGTCAGGATAGAAGATTCGGAGGTTCGGCAACTGCGGAACAAGGAGGTCCGACTCGTAAAGGTCCGTTGGGACAACTGTGGTTGCGAGGAGCTCTCATGGGAGCCAGAGCAGGCCATGCTGGAGGAGTACCCCGAGCTTTTCTCCTCAGGTACTGTTTAGTTTGGTTTATCTTCCATGTTTTAAATTTCGGGACGAAATTTTGATAAGGGGGGAGAGTTGTAACACCCCAAAACTTGGAAGGGGAAACGACGGCAGAGTTTCCACCAAGTTTGATTTTTCAGAGGGGGTGACACGGGCGTGTCAAGGAGTGACACGGGCGTGTCAGGGCACTTCTGGTTTAAGTGCTGGGCGCAGTCAGAAAATCACACGGGTCGGGACACGGGCATTAACACGGGCGTGTCACTTTGGACACGGGCGTGTCTAAGGCCGTGTCACAGGCCGTGTAATTCTCTGACTGGGAAGGTTGGTCGGAGGGGCGTGACACGGTCCCCGACACGGGCGTGTCGAAGGCGACACGGGCGTGTCGGAGGGCGTGTCATAGCCCGTGTGCTGGTTTTTCGATTCGATCGAGACGGCGAGTGGGTAACACGGCCATGCACACGGCCGTGTTGCAACCCGTGTTCGGCCCAATTTTTGTGATTTCTGGCTCAGATCGTGGCCGTTCGTTTCTTTTCTTGGGGGATCCAACGGTGGGGAGCCTTCCTGGGTGGTTTAAGGTCGGAAATGGGGATTCAAACCCTCATTCCACCATTGACTTTATCTCTCTTGATTTTAGAGAGAAGGGAGAGCAAGGAGGAGGAAGAAGGCCAAGATCCGGCCGCCGGCGGAGCTTCGGTGGTCCGTTTCGCGAGCGGAGTTCAGATCCGCGAAGGTGGGAGCGTTGCGGTGGTTTTCAACCGAGCAAATACTCACCATGGCTAGGAAGAGGGGACGGAAGGTAACGACACTTCTCCTCTCGGTTTTTAGGATTTAGGATGCATGAATAGCATCCCCTTCCTTACGTGTTTTGAGCACCGGATCTCTCAAATGAGAGGGATCCGCGTAGCCTTGGTTCAAAAGGAACCTCCGGGTTGAGTATGTTCACCCCGGCATGCTTTGTATTAGAGATCCGCTCCGTTAGCGGATTAGGCATTGTGGGTGAAGCCGTGGTCGCGACCGTTAGTCCGACCCGGTGATGTTGCATAGCGAGCTTTGAGGATTCGGTAGAAATCCGTTGCGGCAATACGTCGTTGTGTGTATGCGTTTTCCCCCTTTTATTTGCGTGGGTACTCGTAGTCGGAACCGGACAAGGTTAGCTCCGCTTTGTGCGGTAGATGGTTTCCTTGGAGCACGGGGAAGATACAGTACGAATGATGATTGGGGCGGGGAAACTGTGTTTTGTGCTGTGCAAAGGCGCGGCTATGTCTCCGTGGTCGGCTGGCTATCCCGTGACGCGCAAGTCATGTGGGGAAAGTGTCCCGGCGAGACTAGCCCCTTGTGTGAGACTGACGAGAATGTCGAGCGGAGGGCAAGCCCGGGCAATGTGGCCATGAGCGGGTGGGGTCTAGCAAGGCTTCTTAGAATTGGTCAATGTGAGACGGAACCCTGACGTGCGAAGTCAGAATGTGCGGGCAAGCTCGGGGCTTAAGACCCTTGTGCGGGTGGGGCCTTTGCAAGGTTCCGGGTGACGGCGTGTGTGCCGTTGGGGACATGGTGTCTCCCTTTTGTTTGCGGCTTTAAGCCAATGGGGAAATTGAAGTACCCAATGTTTGATGTTGTGCTAGAAGCATACGAGCTAGGGTGCCTTGGGTGAAACCCGGGTTGCATTCATGTTGCATAGTAGGCCCCTTTCACCTTGTACAACACATAGAGAACATGTATGATGTATGAGACATCCAAGCCTGTTTACCGCTTTATTATATATGCTCTTTTGGTATACGAAGTGCTAACCTGCAGGTGGAGTGGTACCCCGGGGTCCGTTAGGGGCGGCCAGGAGGAGATATGTTTGTTACACAGTAGAGGTCAGCCTTTGCTGACCCACGTTACTTCAAATCCTTACAGGGCAAGGATCGCATGCAGGAGCTAGCGCGCCGGGCGAAAAGCCCTAAGCCTCATGAAGTGTTGCTGTGCTTGGCTAGTTTCTTTTCCCTGTTTTGCTGATGTTGTTCGATCATGTCCGGCTTGCATGCCGAGGTAGCCTAGGAGTGCTTGGCACATTTATATGTTTTGGGCTATTATTGTGTAAGGCCTTAAGGCCATTCGATACTCTATTGTTAGTGGATAACTTCTGTCTTTTAGTTTTATGTTTCCGCTGTGTTTGTCTGGAGTTTTGAGTTTGGGTAGTTTCATATCATCTTTTAATACTAAAGCTGTGGTGTCCGTATGTTGTGGGGCCCCGGCCGGACCCATATTATATGGTCTTTACAGGGGAGGTGTTACACTACCTGTCGCTTGGTGCAGCAGGAAGTACTGGATGAAGTCCAGGAAATGAAGAGGGTTGGATGCAACTCTTGTGGCCGTGCGTTGCCACTTTGTGTGCGGTTGAGCCGTTGGGCTGCAACTCGATGAAAAGGCAGATTGCCGAACAGGAAAGGTGAAACCGACCCGCGCCTATAAATTGCCATGGATACTTCCGTATTCGAGGTGGCACGGCGACTTGAGCAACGGGGGGGTGGCTGATCCGTACCTGCGTTAGGTCCGTCCGACTTGGAAGCCTGGTTATGGGTTTTGTTGGAGCGCCTAATGAGAGTCTTAGGCCCGCGCGCCAAAAAGACTAGAATGCTCAATACCGTGTAGACGATGGTGTTGACCCTGGTATTCCGGTACACCAAGAATGTGCCCTGAGTGCACGGATTGTCAGGCCGTGTGGCCGATGGTTGTGATGGCTTGAATGTGCCTGCGCGCACATAGTTGCTATTGTTGATACCATGCTGTGCAGGGAAAGAATGCGACTGCCCCAAGAAAGGGGTAGGATTGTTATAATTGGGTCAGCTGAATGCTGACCGTTGCCTTGTTTGCCACCATTTGGGTGGATTGTCCCTATGCAGGTGCTGGAGAGCCAAGTGGTAAATGAAGGGCTGGAGCCCTACTGCTGTTGTTGCTGCTGCTGCGGCTAGCCCTTGAAGGCTGCGAAAGGGTTTTGTTTGTTTTGTTTTTCCTCATGTATGGCCGGCCTGCGCGCCGATGTTTGTAAGCCATGTTGTATGGAAAGAGGAACTGTAAGGCCTTAAGGCCAAACCTTCACCTTTGTTGTACATTCCGTGGTTGTATATATAACTGTGGTTTATATATTGGACATTCCTGGTTAGAGTTCAATTTACAACTTAAAGCTTCCGCTAGCATGCTCTGAGTTAGGATGCGTGTATGGTTTGGTATTATCCTGTGACCTCACCGACTGTTTGTGGCATATAGTGTGGGGCCCCGGCCGGACCTTCTACTATACGTCATGTAACGGATGGGGTCGTTACATAATGCGCCTTCGGTATTCATGGATCTCATGCATCGAACGTTCCGCGAATACCTGGATCTGTTTGTGATTGTGTTTATTGATGATATCCTTGTATATTCACAATCGGAGGAAGATCATGCAAACCACTTGCGATTAGTATTGCATACCTTGCGAAGGAATAAGCTGTATGCCAAGTTCTCTAAGTGTGAGTTCTGGCTCTCGTCGGTGGCTTTTCTAGGCCATGTGGTAAGTGGAGAGGGCATAGCGGTGGATCCGGCTAAGATAAGTGCCATTCGTGATTGGCCAGTGTTGTCTTCGGTGGCCGAGGTCAGGAGTTTCCTTGGACTGGCGGGCTACTATAGACGGTTCGTGGAGAACTTCTTCTGGATTGCTTTGCCTCTGACTACGTTGATGAGAAAGGATCAGAAGTTCGTTTGGACGCCGGAGTGCGCACGAGCTTTTGTGGAGCTGAAGAATCGTTTGACCACAGCGCCCGTTTTGACGTCACCATGTGGTACAGATGGATTTGAAATATACAGCGATGCGTCAGGAAGCGGCTTAGGCTGCGTTCTCCTGCAGTTTGGCAAGGTGATCGCTTATGGCTCACGTCAATTGAAAGTGCATGAGCGTAATTACCCCGTCCATGACTTGGAGTTGGCGGCAGTGATCTTTTCGCTAAAGTTGTGGCGGCATTATCTTTATGGCATGAAGGTGGATATTTATACAGATCATAAAAGCTTAAAGTATCTGCTCGAGCAAAAGGAGTTGAATATGCGACAAAGGAGGTGGATGGAATTCCTTGGGGATTATACCTTCGACATTCACTATGTTCTCGGAAAGGGAAATGTGGTCGCTGATGCCTTGAGTCGTCGGACTCCGGTGCGGGCAGCTTGGTTGCGGATACATGATGAGCGGTTAATCCAGGAGTTAGAAGTTTTGGAGATATCTTGTGTGGAAAGAGATTCTTCGACTAATGCATGCGTGAACTGGTTGGAGGTTCAATATGACCTTGCTGACAGGGTTCGGCGGGCAACGGAGTTGGATGAAAGTCTCCAACGCTATGCAAAGGAGGGGTCTGGTGATCAATTCTCCTGGGATGACGGTTTGTTATGAAAAGATGGTCGATTGTGCGTCCCTAGTGCGGGTAAATTGTGAGAAGGATTGTTATATGAAGCACACTTTACAAAGTACTCAATTCACCCTGGGAGCACAAAAATGTACAAGGACATGAAGAAACTGTTCTGGTGGCCTGGTTTAAAGAAGGACATAGCCGCGTATGTGGCTAAATGTCGTACTTGTGCTTTGGTAAAGGAAGAATGTCAACGGCCGAGTGGTTTCCTAAAGTCGTTGCCGGTTTCGCAATGGAAGTTTGAGGATATTTCTATGGATTTCGTGCACGGATTGCAGAGATCTCAGCGTAGCCATGACTCAATCTGGGTGATTGTAGACCGGTTGACAAAGGTGGCTCACTTTATACCGAACAAGCGGGACGATTCAGTGGAAACGTTGGCAAAGCTCTATGTGGAGCAGATTGTTCGATTGCACGGTGTTCCCCGGAGCATCGTAAGTGACCGAGATGGGCGCTTTACCTCGAAAGATTGGAGATTAGTTCATCAGATGTTGGGCACGAAGTTAGCATTCAGTACGGCCTTTCACCCGCAAACGGATGGCCAAACTGAACGAACCAACAGAACGATGGAGGATATGCTCCGTATGTGCGCCCTGGACTTCGGTAAGAATTGGGAAGAGCATCTTGTTATGGTGGAGTTTGCCTATAATAATAGCCATCAAGCGAGTATAAGCATGGCCCCGTTTGAAGCGCTATATGGTCGTAAGTATCGTACACCGCTAGCTTGGGCAGAAACTGGCGAGACTAAACTTTTAGGCAAAAAGGAATTCGAGGATGCTACCTCAACAATACGCTCTATTCGAGAGAGGCTCTTAATAGCCCAGGATCGGCAAGCCAAGTATTACAATGCTAAGCACCGGAACGTGGAGTTCGCGGTGGGTGACTGGGTTTATTTAAAGATTAAGCCCTTCAAAGGCGTATCTCGGATTCGGCGGTTGAAAAAGCTAAGTCCGCGATACCTTGGTCCGTTTGAAGTGGTGGAGCGAGTTGGGGAAGCCGCCTATCGGCTAGCTCTTTCATCGGAATTGAGTGGATTGCATGATGTGTTTCACATCTCGGTGCTACGCAAAGCAGTCAAGGATCCAGCTCAAGTAATTGACAATGATCGAGTGCCGGTTGAGTATGGGCTAACGACAAAGGTGAAGCCTATGCGGATCGAGGATCGAGCCGAGAAACAGTTGCGGAACAAAGTGATCGGGATGGTCAAAGTCCGGTGGGACAATTGTGGCCGAGAAGAGCTAACATGGGAGCGCGAACAGACCATGCGTGCCGAGTTTCCCGAGTTATTTTCGTAACTTGTATGCTCATTATATATGTAATAGAAACATATAAATGTTTTGTTATTTTTTTCCCTACTGTCTTCAAATTTCGGGACGAAATTTTATTAAGGAGGGGAGGATTGTAACACCCCAAAAAAACTCAAAAGTAGAATTGAGGTGCAGGTTGCTTAACACGGCCTGGGACACGGGCGTGTCCCAGGGCGTGTCGGGGTACACGGCCTGGGACACGGGCGTGTCCTTGGGCGTGTTCAGATTAGTCGACGATCGGAGGTTTACGATAGTCGAGCCTGGGACACGGCCTTCGACACTGGCGTGTCCCAGGGCGTGTCACTCAAGAAAATGTCGTACCGAGTTAGAAATATACACGGCCCGGAACCAAGCCTTGCACACGGCCGTGTCCGATTTGACACTGGCGTGTCCAAGGGCGTGTGCCTACCCGTGTACTGCTCTGACTGGTTTTAGCGCTCGTTGAGTACCGTGTAACAGGTGTGACACGGGCGTGTCACATGACCGACACGGGCGTGTCAGGTTCGACACGGGCGTGTCGATGCCCGTGTTCTGGTAGTTTTCAGTCGGTGCGAGTGCCGCATGTGCCGCTTAAGGGTACACGGCCTGTGACACAGCCGTGTCACAGGTCGTGTCGGCCAAAAGAATAAATATTTTCAGGCAAATCTTGGCTGTTCATTTTCCTTAAAGAGGATCCTGTGGCTGGGGATCATTCCTGGGCTGATAAGGCCGGGAAAGGAAGGAGAAAGGCTCATTTCTAAAGTTCATCTTCTCTTTCTAGCTTTAAGAGAGAGGTGAGAGCAAGGTGAGGAAGAAGAAGTGGGATCCGGCTGCCGGTGGTGCTACGGTGGTCCAAATCGCGAGCCGAGTTCGGATTTGGGAAGGCAACGCTGCTGCGAAGGCTTTCATCCGTCTCAAATTTCTCTCCATGGCTCCGAAGCGAGTTCCTAGGGTAACGATTTCCTGCTTGGACATGTGAAGTCCTTAATTCCTGCATTGCATAGGGAAAACCCTTCCCCTCGAGTGTGCTGTGGGTTGTGGCGTCCCTTGGGGTAGATATGTGAAGTCCCCCTTGTTAGAGTCTGGAATTGGAGTACGGATCTAGGCATGTTGTGTGAAGCCCATCTGGACATGGTCTGGATTGGTGATGCTTGTTTGCATATCGGAGAAGTCTCCATGAATATTGCTTGTAGGCATGATGGATAAAGTACTGGAGGAAGTCCAGGAAATTATGAGAGTTGGACTCTCGTGTAGCCGTGAGTTGCTACTTTGTGTGAGGTTGAGCTGTGGGGCTGCAACTAGGCAAATGCCTTGGTGGTGGAACGGGCAAGGTGAAGCTGTACCCGCGTCAGTCCAGGCGTGAGTCTGATGATTTGAGCAATGGGCAAGGTGGATCTGTACCCGCGTTATGGTTGTCTAACCTTGGGTGCTTAAGACCCCGTTAGGATCACATAGCGAGAGTCGACGGCCTGTGTGTCGATCAGACTAGAATGCTCATATTTGACCGTTATGTCTAGGACCTCTGAACGGTGGTGTGGCCGTGGAACTACGGAACACCGATAATGTGCCCTGAGTGCACGGAGCGTCGGGCCGTCGGGCCGACGTTTGTGATATGTGACTGTGCGGGCGTGCACGTCTTACTTGAATTGCTATATATCATATTGGAAGATTGCTATGCAGGGATGGAATTCTGCTGCCCCGTGCCAGGGGCAGGGTCGTTATAATTGGTCAACTGAATGCTGACCGTTGCCCTGTTTGCCATCGCTTGGTGGATTGGTTCTTACAGGTACTGGAGGTGCTGGTCCGAGCGGGACTTAGCGGGCTGAAGCCCAAAGCTGCGCTGCTGCCCTCGAAGGCATTGTTTTGTTTCTTTTGTTCATGTGTGGCCGGCCTGCGTGCCGATGTCTGTAATCCACACTCTTGTTAAGAGAAACTGTTGTAAGGCCTTAAGGCCAGACTCTTTTGATATTTGTATACATTCCTGTGTTATAGTGGACAGTGTTCTTGATCTTGAGTTCAATAATTCAACCGTGAAACTTCCGCTAGAATGCTCTGTGTTAGGGTGCGTGGTTATGATATTATTTCGTAGCGTCTCCGCCTGTTTGTGGAATATGGTGTGGGGCCCCGGCCGGACCCTCTATTATATTCTTCTTGACGGGTAGAGGTGTTACACGGGGTGGGCGGCCGTGCGAGCCTCCACCTGTGGTGAACTATGCTAGGTTGTACTTTCACTAGGATTTTTGGGTGGTAGTGAAGCCACGGAATTGCCCGGATTCACTAAGAATGTGCCCTGAGTGCACGGGGTGTTTGGCCGAGCGAGCCTACACCTGTGGCGTAATATACTTATGCACTTAATTGTTTAGCTGGGCTAATGAAATGCAGGGAAGGAGCACCGCCGTCCCGAATAAGGGGCGGGGTCGTTATAATTTAGTCAACTTTAGCTGACCATTGCTTTGTTTGCCATCGTACGGTGGAATGTTTCTTGCAGGTGCGGCGGAACCAAGTACCAAATAGTGGGCTGAAGCCCAAGCTGTTGTGCTAGTCCTCGAAGGCCAGAGTGAACTGTTGTTTTATTTATATCATGTGTGGCCGGCCTGCGAGCCGATGTCTGTAAAATACTATGTTGTTAAGTGAACATTTGTAAGGCCATAAGGCCAAGTACTTTTGTGTATTTTGGTATTTCATTCCTATTGTGGTTGGTGGACATTCATGATAAATGTTATTTGTTATTGGGTTCTTTCAACTACTTAAAAGCTTACGCTAGTTGCTCTGTGTAGGACGTTTGTGTTTGGGAGAATGGTTTCATTCTGTAACCTTCGGTCTGTCTGTAATATATGGCGTCGGCCCCGGCCTGACCTACTGCTATATACCATGCGACGGATAGGGGTGTTACAATATGGTTGACTCCAATGGGCCTTTAGTGACCCATTGACCCCACTTAGGTCAAGGAAGACCTTGGTAGGGTTGGTTGGGCTCATTAGGGCACTTTGCTCTTAGCTAGGGCACTTTGTCCTATTTAGGCTCAAGGTGATCCTAGGTCTACTTAACCATCCTGGACTGACTCCAATGGGCCCCTTAATGCCTTTCAATAGATTGTTGAGGTCAGGGTGGGGTCTTGGAGTCTCATGATCATCCTAAACTAGGGTTTAGAAATCTACTATTTGTAGACCATTCATCCAAATCACCTTTATTCCTAAGTCTACTTGGTCTTCTTGGGCTTCTAGGATTTTGTCATGACTTAATCATGACAAAACCACTCCTAGGGGGTCTAGTTGTCTGAGAGATGTTACAGGATATCACAATTATCCACTCACACCCTTACCAAGATAGATTAATGCACATTGCTTTGGCAAGCCCACATTTCATCGATCGAGACAGGAAGAGTGTCATCCATCGAAAGGCATCTAAATACTTAATATTACATAAGAGATTTTAGATCGTTGATTAACAATTAATCATGGTTAATAATTAACCAATGTGCACATCCACAAAATAAAACTTGCAGCAATCAATATCCAAATGCATCTCAGATGTGCACAATAAAATCATCAACACTTGATTAACTGGGCTAAATCAGAACATCTAGAACCCTTCTAAATTCTCAGATTTACATGCACTGGACATGAGCAACATCAACTCCACTTACACAATAGACAAGCTCTTCTCTCTATGTGAGATTCAAAATCTAACACATTTGGTTTCACAAACCAACAAGAGGAACGGTTACTGTTAAGGAGTAACAAAGATATCATAACGAAATCACATGCGCTCCTGACGAGGTTCCAAGGGGTTGCGCCCCTGGCGGGGTCTTAGGGACAGAGCCCCTAATGGGGTCCAAGGTGCTATACGACGCAACACTTGTGAAACACAACACTTGTGCGCAGCGAAAATGGAACAAGAAAACCCAAAATAGTTCAGATCTAGCGATGAACATTAATCAAGAAGTAAAGTGCGGTAAATAAAATTTTATCTTTGAGGGATTTAGTCAATACTCAACCAAGGTGCTCCGATTGATCCCAACGAACGACAATGGCTTGAGTTCCAAGCGTAGAATAATGTCCACGCCTCTACAGGTGATCCACGCGAACGGGAGAACCCTTAGACTCTTGTCGCACAAGATCTAAGTCGTAAGATAATGTTTTGCGTCTTTACAGACTGCTAGGTCTGCAACAAAAGAGGCGGCGGGGATGAGTACGAATGCCCTAGAAACACTTTCAGCGAAGTACAAGGACGACAGACAATCGGCGACGAGATCGGCGTAATCGGCCTTGGCAGAGTAGTTCCATCGGGAGGGGTGAAGAGACGACTCAGGATTAGGTCTTCGCGTAACTTTCTTATTCGGTTTATTGTATATGAAGTTTATATACTAAGTACAGAGCCAACCCATACCAGCAGATCCGCCGAACCGGACTTAGAGAAAAATAAATCGGATGAAATAGAATTCGTCGAGTATCACGCCGATATTTGACAAATCAACACTTAACTTGACGAATCGTTGAGTATACACGTCAATATTCGATGAATGAACATTTCACTCGACGAATCATTGAGTGCACTCAACACACTTAATGCCTTAACACCATCATTCGACGAGCCAATATTTAACTCGATGAAGACGTCGAATGATCTCGATGCTCTCAGGGCCTAATTTAACAAGTCAACATTTGACTCTACGAAAGCATTGAGTGGTCTCGACGCACTCAACACCTGGCTGAGTAGACTTGATACACTCAATGTCATCATTAGACGAATCAACGATTGACTCGATGAATCGTAGAGTGGTCTCAACACTCTCAACGCTAACTAGATGAATCAACACTTGACTCGAAGAAAGCATTGAGTGGTCTCGACGCACTCAATGCATGACTGATTCTAGTCCTTTACTCATCTCATGTCAGTGCTTGGTCCTTCACTCATCACATGAGCAAGACCAACATACTCCAATCTTCCAAATTCTCCAAACGTTCTTATGTGCGACCCTGATAGGCTCATACTGTGTTGGCAGTGAGATTATATGCTTGATCACTTTGACATCACCATGGTAGCACCAACACTCACCACTACTTGATGTTTCTCATGAATCAGTCAACCCAACAAAAACAACATTGCCTTAATCACAAAATATAGTTCAAGAACTAAGTCATTCACAGATTATAAATATTGAGCTTCCTGCTACATATATATAACATCACAATAATCAACCCTCGTTTCCTACTGATCACAGTCAATTAGCTATATCTTTATCAATTACTTTTGACATTGACAATATCATTCTTGAAGCAATACAACACTACTAGAAACTGGACTTTTAGCCACGATAACTTGTCATGGCTAAAAATCCAAAATCGTGGTAACAACCTTTTAGATACGGCATGCCCATGATAAATGGGCATGGGCAATGCGAGCGTGGCAAAAAGTATTAGCAATGCTCATTTTGTGATAAATATGTTTTTGTCATGACCTTTAGCTACAGATTGAAATCGTGGCTAAAAGTCCTAATTTCATCAACACTTTATCGCAGTCCCATTGTCATGGCTAAGAGTCTATCATTTACAACAGTTTCTTTACCGTGGCTAAAAGTCCATCATTTACTACAAAAATAAACCGTGTCAAATACTTATCAGATTTATTTTAAAAGAGTATTTGTCATATTTTAAAACCGTGGCAAATACTTAATTTATTGGATTATTTTAAAAAAGTATTATCTATGGTATGGATCCTTTCTCCGAAGAGATTAGTCACCAGCTAGTGTCCCCCTTGTACCCTACTCAGCCATTTTTGGTGTGCAGGGGAAGCTTCTTCTAAGCTTTCGAGTATGTGGTGTGACCTCCCTGCCGCCACGCTTGGGGTTCTCTTAGTGTTGCCCAAAACTCTTTAGTCTTTTCCCATCAGGTCGTTAGCCCTGAGTATAGGATCAATAACTTTATGTTGCATTGATCCAAATATTTTTGAGTTGAAATTTTCACAGCTTCACTACTGTAATAAATTTAAAAAATACATTTTAGTCAATTATCTCATACTTTTTTGTCACGACAAAAAACATGACTAATTCTTCAGTATTTGACATGAATTAAGAATTATGGCTAAAATATTAGCCACGAATGAAGAAATCGTGACTAATAATTTCTTTTTAGCCACAAATTCCACAAATTATGGCTAATATGTTTTTTTGTCACGAAATTAACATTCATGGCTAATACTTGCTTATTAGCCACAAATTAGGGGTCGTGACTAATACTTAACTATTAAACATAATTTTTGATGCGTGAAAAAAATGTGACTAAAATTCATTTTTTTAATATTGCAACAAACAACTGCCTCTCAAACTATCCTTATAACTGAGCATGCTCTACTTGATAGATTTAACTTCAAGACAACCTAAACACTTAGAGGGGGGGTGAATAGGTTCTTATCCTTGTTTCAATCTAAGGAAAAATATAACTTCAGTCCTTTAATATAAATCTGAAAACTCTACAGCTAACACATCATATACAACCACAGAATCTATAATAACACAAATCACAGATTGCACACTGATTTATAGTGGTTCCCCAAGGTCTGTGTACATCCACTTTCCCCCCTTTGCCTATCCAGCAATATGCTAGATTAAGCCTAACTCCTTCCTTTTTCTCAGATCCACAGATCTTACAGCTCAGAATCCTGAAGGATTCCTACAACTCAGAATGTATCCACACTCCTACAGCTCAGGCTAATAAGCCCTACCTCAGCCTTGCCACAAGGCCTACAACTCAGAGAACTAATTCTCCTACACTCAGGCTCAAACAGCCTTATCACTCAGAGATCAAAATCTCCTACACTCAGCCTTTATAACACAGGCCTACAACTCATATCTTTGAAAAGATCCTACAGAATTTGATAAGTATTTTTGATGGACTCTTACCCTTGTTGAGAGAGAAAGGATAAAAGGATTCTTGATCAGCTTCTTGATGAGACTGATGGCTGAAATCAACCTGTTCTTAGCTTTCTTCAAAGTTTCTTGAATTTGAACTCAGTAGGGTTGATCTCCTTTGAAGTTGACTGACTGGCAGCTTCCTTCTTGGATTCCAGAAATAGATCTGGATCTACTTAGTAGATTAGTTCAGGTTCTACTTCTTGAGAGACTTGTGATTGTCTCCTTCTTGACTTTAAAACAGCTGGAGCTCTCTCCCCAAATCTTCTGAAGTTCCTTCTGAATTCTTGATTGAATTCTCCTTAGACAAAATCTGAGTAAATAATCACTTCAGAATGTCTTCTTAGATCTTCTCACGAAGATCCTCTTCTGTATGACTTGCACTTTCTTGATCAAAGATCAATCTCTCAATAGTTGTGTTAGTTGTGTGTGTCTTGTTTGATTTGACACAGTCTGCCTATATATAGGCTTCACCCATGGTAACCGACTGATCTGGTTTCTAACGAACTCCTGTCAGTATCAATAGCATCAGTAAACCTGTTGTAATTCACAGCTATCAAGTCCTCAAACAGTTCTTGAGCCTTTGTCTCTATCGGCTAAGTGTCGAGACTGACTGTCATTATGTGTCGAGACAAACTGTCAATATGTGTCGACACAAGTGACTTAAGTGTCGACACAGACTTTGGTGGTGTCGACATAACTGTCTTGATGTCGATACTACTTCTTGACACTGCAACTTGAGAATGTGTCGACACTGATTATTTGTGTCGACACAATCACTTCTTCACTCCACAACAATCAACTATGTTGAAACTCTGCTGTGTGTCGACACAAGTCCTGTGTGCCGACACAGATGATATAGTCTCAGAATTTGTGTGTCGACACTGCCTCCAGGTGTCGACACAGTTGATGTCGACTAATACTCCTATGTGTCGACACTACCTCCCGGTGTCGACACAGTTGATGTCGACTAATATTTCTGTTTGTCGACACTGCCTCCCGGTGTCGACACAGTTGATGTCGACTAATATTTCTGTGTGTCGACACTGCCTCCCGGTGTCGACACAGTTGATGTCGACAAATAAATTCTGTGTGTCGACACAGTTGCTTCAGGTGTCGACACAGCTTTTTCAAGTGTCAACACAGACTTACTTAAGTGTCGACACATGGACTTAGAAACTTTTTCTGTATTTTAACCAATACTTAACCTGCACATATAAACTCAAAATAACATCAAATACACCTTGATGTATATCATTGAGCTAAGTGAGGCTTCTCCAAATCAGGTACACATTTTCCAATGTACCCAACATTGTAAAACTTCAATTGAGAATATGCTGACACAGATTGATGGGGTTCAAGTTTTCATGAGACAAGTTCAGGATAAACGGGCTTCCACATAAGTGACTAGGTCTTTCATAACCTACTTAGCTCATGAGATTCAGAAGGGAGGATGTCTGAGGAGGACCAGTATATGAAACCTTTAGAAGAGAATGAGGCTCTTCATGATAAAGCTTAGAAAGATTTACAAAGTAGAGAAACTGATGAACCAATGGTTCAAACTTTTGAAGTTGTAATTCAGGATAAAAATAATGATCAAGTTGTTTGAAATCTGGCTGCATCAGTTCAGGGGGAGACAGAGTAAAATAATTTAACTTATATATTTATGATACCCAAAGAGGGTGTGGATAATGTTGCATCAGTTTAGGAGGAGAATCAAGAATAGCCTAGGAGGAGAATCCTTTTTAGAACTAATATATTTTGCATGTATATTGTTGAGATATTCAATGAGAATTATGTTGACATTATGAAATTCATTCTGAAGCCTCAAATATTCAATTGCCTCTCATGTTCCTGTCTTTATTTTTATCTGTGTTCATTTTACATGTTTGTGCAGTCAAATTTTGTATCCCTACTGTCTTATTTTTGTAAAATCACCCTTATAATTTACCTTAACAAATTATATTTTGAGTGATTTTACATCTTAGGTTTATTACTCATGATGTTTAGAGAGGGTATTATGGTCTCATAAGTCTTAGGATATCATTTAAGTAAAAGAAATGAGAAAGACACACTGAATCTTAGAGGAAAGTTAGTAAAAGCCAACATGCGTGGACTAGAAGTCGGCACAACTTAAACTTAATGTTAGCATTACTTCGATTAGTAGTCAGAGCAACAAAATAAGATTAGTCGATGTTACTTCAAGATTTATATCGACGCATACTTCGATATGTTGTTGACGCAACGTCGATTACAAAGTAAAGTTGATAGTCAATTAGAATGAAGCCAGAGTTCGACACAACTACTATATGAAATCGATGTTACGTCAATTAAAGTTTTGAACGAGAATTTTTTTGGGAATTAATTCAGACTTTATTCAAGAAAGATTGAAATTGAATAATTGTTTCTTGGAGACGTTGGAAGACGGTATTAATAAGGAATGGTTCTCTGCTAGATATATATAAATATACAGAGACATATAAATTAATCAATTGAATGAATGATCAGATACACCAATCAATGTACACAAGAACAAAGAGTGATTTGGAAGTGTTGAATTGACAGAGAAGATTAAAAAGATGATCATTCATCTACTATAATACAAGTTCGTTCACAAATTGGTCGATCTTCATCTTGTTCCTGAATCTGAATAGATAGTCATTTCTTATGTTTGTTATTGCTCATCAAGTGTTGCAACAGATTTAGTGGAGAAAAAGAGATCATTTGGATTAAAGGCTTATAATCCTTGAAATTTTCTCTATTAAGGATTCATCAAAGTTCTAGGGATCAATTCACTTAGTGACATAAAGTCCTCAGAATTTCCCGTTGAGAGGACTTATCAAGAAGATCATCTCTTCTACATATATCATACTAATTTCTATTTATTTCTCTTTTACTATTTGAGAAAATAGTTTTAAGAATCCCTCTTTAACAGATTTAGTTTAAGGTTTTGAGAGTTTCCTTGTGAAAAGACTCAATTTGTATTGGTTTAAGATCTCCTTATCAAAAGATCTAAAGATTGATTCTGAGAGTCTCCTTTTCAAATGACTCAAGCATAGTGATAGTGAATTCCTACCAAGACGGTAGAAGAGTGGATGTTCTCAGATTTTGAAGAACCACTATAATTCTTGTGCTTTTCTGTTATTTTTATTTTATGTGATTATTTATTTACCCTGCTGTGATTATAATTGTTAGGTTTAAAATTATGGTGAAAAATTTGTGTGAATGCAAATTCAGTGAAAAGTATAGTTATAATCGATATAATTTTTAATCTCTATTCACTCACCATCTAGAGAAAACTCTGTGGATTTAGTCCAACTGTTCTCCCTTTCACTTTATTTGATCAAAATAGCTCTAATACCAATTGAAAGTGAGAACAGTTGACTAAATCTTCAGAGAATTCTCTAGATAAGAGGGGGTGAATAGAGATTTAAAATTTGATTTATTTAAGTTATTGGTTTTCAATTATTGGTTTTCAATTAACATATAATTGGCATTCATAGAAAGTTAGCTAGATAATTATTGAGGTAAATAAAAACAGAGCACAGAAGACACCAAAACTATAGTGGTTCTTCAAAATCTGAGTACATCCACTCTTCTACCAATTTTGTAAGAATACACTATCGTAGTTCTTGAGTTTTTTGATAAGGAGACTTTTAGAACCAACAAATAGATCTCTTGATAAGGAGATCTTTAACCAACACTAGATCTTTTGATAAGGATATCTTAAACTACTGACTAACTGAGCCATTTGATAAGGAGACTCTTAGAATCAGTGACTGAATCCTTTGAAGAGTGATTCTTAAAACTATTTACTCAATAATACATGAAGAGAAGATTAAGAAAGAAGTAGAATGAAGTCTTCAATGATTAGTCATCTCTCCGCAAACTTCTGAGGACTATAGGCATTAAATTAATTTGGATCCCTTTAATATGATGAACTCTTATTTGAGGAGAAGTTGCAGGGATTATAAGCCTTGGATCTACAGAGAGTAATTTGTTCTTATTGCAACAACAACAAGAAAGAAGAAAGAAGAAAAAGATTAGAAGAGTTGTTGTCGAGTGTTATCTAAACTTTGTATCTCTTTGTGTTGTCTATATATTCTATTATGTCATTTTGAGTATATCCTTCTTGAATAAATTTGAATTTTTCTTATTCATAGAAATTTTTTTCATAAGGAATTGAATAATATTCTTCCAATTTTATCTTTAATAACTCTCAAAATATTCTTCGATTTTTTTTTTATAAAAAGTTCTTCTGAATTTTGTGGAGAAATCTTTCTTTTATGTCTTCTTCTAACAGATAAAAGTATTTTAAAGAATTTCCATAAAATCTTAAGAACAGATCCTCTTTTATTTCCAAAATAAGCTTTACTCGACGCTACGTCGACTTCTAATAGAATTTGCGTCGATATCTTCCTTTAAAATGAACTCCAATCGACTTAACTTGTTAATCGATGTTGCGCCAATATCATATCGACGCATGAGTCGTCTTCTGTCTTAGAGTAACGTCGACTTAACATTTATGGTTGCTCTAACTTCTTGTCGACTTCTAGTCATTGCATGTCGACTAAACTTGATTTTCTTCCTTATTTCAGCGTGCCTACCATATGTCCTTAACTCAATAGACATCCCAGGACATTCATGACATATTACCATCACTATACACTAGGTAATTATCCTAGGTTATAAAATCACTTGTAGTTAATTTGTTAAGTAAAATCAAAAAGGGGTTTTCCCAACAGTTATAAACGGAGATCAATATACGCAGTGGTGAATGAAGAACCTATTTACCTCCAGTTCATTGGTGAACAAATAATGTCCTAAAAATGGCGGATTCCACAAAAACTTCTCTCACTAGGAGGAAACTCGTAGTGTGCATCAACTCAGTTGGGTAGAAGCTCACATCATGCACCAACTTGCAGTGGTGGAAGGGAGAAAAAACAAAAGATGGAGAAGAAGCCGAAAAAGTGGTCGGCCTGAGCGAAAAAAGTAGCTATTTATTTACGCACGATAGAATAATATGAGTAGCCTATAGAAATTTTTTTTTGAGGTGCTACCATTAAAGTCATTAGTTTTATTAAAGCAGATTTGACATGATATATACATAAAGATTAAAAATTTTTAACAAAAAATCGAAAAATGATGTATAAACTTTCCGCATTAATTAATTGATAGTATGTTTATTTTAAGCTCCATTAATTAATTGATTGGGACAGAGTCCCGTACCTATCGCGATCCGAGTACTATCACGGTTGATCATATGGGCAGAGCCCCATATATGGCACTCATATCTATATTTAAACAAGATTTTGTTTACAATTTTTTCTACTTTGTAATTTGTATATAATAAAAATATTTGCCTATAATAATTTTATAATTTATACTACTTAATATATAAAGAAAATCTTTGCATATAATAGAATTTTAGTGATTCTAATTTCAAATAATAAAAATATAAATACAGCATCTTATATATAAGAATGCTCCTTTTTAAAACAGTGTATTTAATTCATTAATTCAATTCATATATTATGATAATTTATTAAGAAAAATGTGAATAATTTTCCATTTGTAAAGGAAAATAAAGAAAAAACTCAATTGGCTTTTTCGTCTCGATATGCTTACATTGTTCTAAAAAATTTGGTAGCCAAACCCTATAGGCCGTCCTCCCATGTCCACTAGATCGTCGGCGTTTTTATCTGCTTAGGCGTTGATGAGTGACAACAACATATTTGACATACTAGTTTTTAAGGAACAAGGTCAGTTTTTTGACGGCTCTTACACTATTACTGTTCTTGTATTACCATCGATATGATGGGATTCATATGTTTCGAGGGACAACGGGCTATGCGAATTCCTTTTTTAGGATCTGCCTGAGATCCTCTTGAAATCACAATAGATTGATTTTGCTAAGAAAATGCTTCCTTCCTTGTTTTTTTAAAATAATTCTAGTGGAAATGATATCAATTCATATCCAAGATTTTTTCCTAAACTACTATAACTATAATGCAATTAGTTTGAAGAATACCTTCGTAAGATAGATCCTGAAAAGAAGGTAAGGGGAGTCTTCCACTGTAGAAGTCCGGAGATCTGTGATCTACAAGAAAAAGCTAGGAATCTGCTCTCATCATCCATCCACCCCGATTGAAGTTCATCACACCTCTATTTATACTATCCATGTTCTTATGAAATACTCTGATGCTCTTTTAGGGTCAAGACAGAAATGGAATTAAGGAATTATAATTCATCATTTCCAAAACCTGTTGGAATTGCGGGTTTGAGAATTTCAATTTTGATGTTCGACTATAAGATGGAATTTACCAAAATCTGTAGGAAATGAAGTTATGCATCCTGCAAACTTGATCAATGATTGGAGGAAAATACCAAGATAACTGATAAAATTATGTATCCTGCAAATCTAATCAATTCAACACAACATAACAAGATGTTTGATGAAAATTAAGCAACAAAAAAATAAAAAAATTGTTGGAAATTACCAACAAAATCAATGATCCAAGGAATCTAGGACAAAGGCGGCCTCACCAATAAATTACCTAATAATATGAAGAAAAATAAGAATAAGAGAAAAAGAAGAAGAAGAGGATTAGATTTGGAGGCGTCAGCGATATGTAGAAAGTAGGGCAGAGGCGACATCGATATTTCTCACAGGCTGCAAAGAAAATTAAATACTCAACAACGAGAATGGAGAAGGAGAAGAAAATGAAATGCATATCTAATCGTCGACTGTTGAAGTGTTCGGTGCGGCGAGACAACGAGGGTGGCGCTTTGAGTTCCTTCGTGTGGTGTCAAAAACACGGAATTCTTGGTGGACGAGACAAGAGTTGATCCATGCAAAAAACAAAATCCCACTGTTTTAGCGAATTCCAATTTCCAGGTTTATTCCGTCCAACCAAACACATGCAGAAGAATTATTTATACCCAAATCCAATTCCGTAATTTTATTTCTGTCAAATTGAACGGGTCGCTTGTTGATTTGCTGATTGTCGAGTAACAATGTGTGTCGATCCTCGTGCATTATTCTTTAATTGCTGAGTTTTGCTCGACGGTCATTGAGCGTTATGATCACCGAGTGTCTGGTTTGTGATTGTTGAGTGCCCTATTTATGATCTTCGAGCTCCATGCTTATGTTTATCGAGTACCTTGCTTATGTTCACCGAGCGCTCTTCTTATGTTCATTGAGTGTCGTACGTATGTTCACTGAGTGCCTTGCTTATGTTTATCGAGCGCTCTACTTATGTCGGGCGCCCTTCATATGTTCATTGACCTCCCCGCTTGTTCGTTGACCACCCTACCTATGTTTGTTGACAGCCCTGCTTATGTTCGTCGATCGCCATGGCTATGTTTGTCCACCGCCCTGCTTCTATTTGTCCAACACTGTACTTAAGTTTGTCCAGTGCCCTGATTATGTTCGTCGGTCGAGCACCCAAGGTATGTTCCTTGCTTATGTGTTAAAATGGTGCAAGATCGAACAATAAATTCAGATCTGGTGGAGAAAGAAGGAAGAAGAAGAGGAAGAAGATGAACGAGATCAATATAATCCGGAATCCGGATCTGCCAATCAAATTCAAAATTACCAACTAACTGTAGCCTTTGTGGTACTTATATACAATAACAGAGAAACGTAGAATGACTAAATTACCCAAGCATTTTTAATAATTACAATCATGCCATTTATATTTCTACAGACCCCCTCAAGTTGGAATTTGGGAGATATGACAAATTCCTAACTTGCTAAGTAAAAACGATAATTGAGCATGTCCCAAAGCTTTGGTAAGGAAATCTGCTAACTGTAATTTAGTGGGAATGTATGTTGTAGCAATTAGCCCAGAAACCAATTTTTCACGAACTAGATGACAATCCAATTCAATGTGCTTTGTTCGCTCGTGGTAAACTGGGTTTGAGGCAATGTGAAGAGCTGCTTGGTTGTCACAAGCTAATGGAATAGGAGTCACATTATCCACCTGAAAATCACGGAATACATTAACTAGCCATGTTAATTCACAGCACACTGAAGCCATTGCTCGATACTCTGACTCTGCGGATGATTTGGAAACAGTGTTCTGCTTCTTGGTTTTCCACGAAATTAAAGAGTTACCCAACAGTATACAATATCCAGTGAGAGATCGTCTGGTAGTAGGGCAAGATGCCCAGTCGGCATCGCAAAATGCCCGTAACTGCAAACTGCAGTTTGCTTAGTAGTATAATCCCTGATTAATGGTGCCTTTAATGTATCGTAAGACTTTTTGCGCCATGTTTAGGTGAGGAGTTCTTGGCGTTGACATGAATTGACTTAAAATGTGGACTGCATAAGTAAGGTCTGGTCGAGAGACTGTCAGGTATATCAAACGACCAACAATTCGACGATAGAGGGAGGGATCACATAGTTCATCTCCATCAGTAGAATTCAAGCGGTGGTTTTGTTCAATAGGTATATTACTGCTTCTGGCATCCGTAAGCTGCATGTCTTGAAGGATATCTTGAGCATATTTACGCTGGTGTAGATAAACGCCATCATGATTCCGTAAAATTTCCAATCCTAAGAAATAGGACAAAACTCCCAGGTCTTTGATTTTGAAGTGTTTGTCTAAGGAGAGTTTCAAATCATCTAGTTCAGTTTGATGTGTTCCAGCTAATATCACATCATCCACATAAACTAGAACTGCTGTAAACCGATCATTAGCTGCCTTAGTGAATAATGAATGGTCATTCAGAGATTGAGTATACCCAAGTGTAAGCAATGTATTTGAAAATTTTGAAAACCATTGTCTGGATGATTGCTTGAGACCGTAGATAGACTTCATTAGCCGGCATACACGATTTGTCGGAGTGGGATCCTTCTGAACCTGAGTGGGATCCTTCTGAACCTGAAATCCTGGAGGAAGTTCCATGTATACTTCCTCATTTAAGTCACCGTGTAAAAAGGCATTGTGAACATCCAACTGATTAAGAAACCATCCTTTTGAGGCGGCTAAAGCAAGGAGAACACGTATAGTTGTCATCTTGGCTACTGGAGCAAACGTATCTTGAAAATCCAATCCCTCTATTTGGGTGTAACCCTTTGCAACTAATCGTGCTTTATAACGTTCAATTGATCCATTAGAATGATACTTGATTTTATATATCCATTTACATCCAATCGCTCGCTTTCCAGGAGGTAAGTCAGTGACAATCCAAGTGTGATTGTCTTGTAAAGCTTGTACTTCGGCAGCCATAGCATCTCTCCAGACAGTATGCTGATATGCCTCTTTATAAGTGGTTGGTTCCTTTGTTAAAGGACTGGTCATAAATGAAGATGAAGGCCCATTTGAAGAAGCTTGATGGTCATTGGTAGTGATGGATGAGCAGACAAAATCATTCATCCATCGAGGAGGTATAACCTGTCTGGTAGATTTTCGTGGCTGGGTAAGTGAGGAATTATCCATTGGAAAAGTGGAAATAATGGTATCATGTTCAATAGGAGGTGAATTAGATTGTACTGGAGAATGTTGTTCAATGGGGGTGAACTCTTCTTCATCAGTAGGGAATGATATAGGTGTAGGAAATATAGATTCAGAATTGGTATTGTTTTGAACAGAAGAGAAGGGAAAGACGTTTTCAGAAAAAATGAACATCGCGACTCACGTAGATTTGTTTAGTGTTGAGGTCAAAAACTTTATAACCCTTTTGGTGGAGGGGATAACCTATGAAAACACATGGGGAGGCACGAGGAGCAAATTTATCTTTGTGAGGAGTCGTGATGGATGCAAAACATAAGCAACCAAATACCCGGAGATAACTATACGTTGGACATTTGTGAAATAACATCTCATATGGGGTTTTGTTTTGCAGAACTGTGGAAGGTATTTTGTTGATAATGTGGGTAGCAGTGAGAACACACTCCCCCCAGAACTGAATGGGTAGAGAAGCTTGAAATCTGAGAGCCCGCGCAATTTCCAGAATGTGGCGGTGTTTTCTCTCAGGAATTCCATTTTGTTGAGGAGAGTGTGTGCAACTGGTTTGATGTTGTATGCCATGTGACAGAAAGAATTGTTTTAGGGTAGAATTGCAAAACTCCGAGCCATTATCTGTTCGGAAAATCTTAATAGAACATTGAAATTGAGTTGAAATTAACTGGTAAAACGACTGGAGTAAGAAAGGAACTTCAGATTTTGTGGTCATTAAGTATGTCCAAGTTGTTCGAGTGAAATTATCAACAAGCGTGAGAAAATAACGAAAACCATAATGTGTGGGGGTTTTATAAGGTCCCCAAACATCACAATGCACAATGTCAAAAGCTTGTTGACAGAAGTTATCACTTTTGTAAAAGGGTAAATGTGTCTGTTTAGCAATGGGACAAATAGTACAATGCATATACTTGACTGTATGTAAATCTGGTACAAATGGAATGAGATGCCGCAGTTTATCAAATGAAATATGGCCTAATCTATGATGCCATAACAAGGTTTTATTTGGAGCAGTGATGACATTGCTGTAAACATCAGGAAATTGAGTAGAAGTGTTGTATGCAGGACAATTGGAAAGATGATACAGTCCATTCACCCGTCTACCAATTTCCACTTTTGTCTTCCGCAAATGGTCCTGTATGAAACAAAGATTTGTGGTGAAAAGCAAGGAGCAGGCAGAATCCAAGGAAAATTTGCTAACAGATAGCAAATTATGTTTGAATGTTGGTACACACAACACATTGTGAAGAGTTAAGTACGAGTTTATGTGAACGTCCCCGACATGTGTAACATCCGCCGTGGAACCATCAGGCAAGTACACATTTTGTGATGGGAGGAGTTGTTTCGGTGCGGTTAACTTTGCCAAATTATGGCATATATGGTTAGTAGCACCACTATCTATAAGCCAATCGTCTGTGTGATCATTTGTTGTCATACAATAGGCAATACCTGCTAGTTTCTGACAAGGTTCTGGAGGTGTTAAACCTTGTGATGGAAGTAAATCAAGAGGTTGTTTAATCTGATCCTGTGTTAACTGTGGAGCAGTAGAGTTGGAGTTATCAGACTGGCTAAATGATTCAACCGCATAAGCCTGCTGCCTTTGAGATTTGACTGCGTGATGTTTTACTTTTGGTTTGTAATTTGGTGGGTATCCATGGAGTTTGAAGCATTTCTCTTTTGTATGTCCCCCCTGGTTACAATAGTCACAGTGCAAGTTTTTCTTGTGATGCCAAGGTTGCTGTCCAAAGTGTGAAGAATGAGGAGTGTCGGCCAACAAGGCAGCATTCATGTCAGTCAGAGAAAAGGATGATGCATGAATTTGTTGTTCTTCCTGCTGCACCATGGAATATGCATCCTCAATCGTTGGCAGGGGTTTCATCAACAAGATTTGTCCACGAATTGGCTTGTAGATGTCATTTAAGCCCATTAAAAACTGCATTAATTTTTGTTCTTCCAATTGTTTCTCCCAAGCATGGAGAACTGCACAGTGAACATTGGAGACGCACGCAGGCATGTGGGTAATAGCCTCTAATTCGTCCCATAATTGCTTGATTTTGGTATAATAGCCTTCAATCTTTAAACCTTCTTGGGCACAAGATGTAATGGCTTTCCGTAAGACATAGCTCATGGTACCCGTCCCGGTGGAGAAGCGCCGCTGCAAATTTGCCCACATGAGGGCAGCCGTATTGGCATGTAAGATGGAATTGCCAATCTCCTTGGAGACAGCACTAATTAGCCAGGAGATAACCATGTAGTTTACTTGATCCCATTTGGCACGATCGACATCTCCCTCAGGTGGTCGTGGCAGAGAACCATCAACGAAAACCATCTTATTCTTGCAGGTGAGAGCAATCTCCATGGATCGTCGCCAAGAAATGTAGTTGGAAGTGCCGAGTAGCACTTGATTCACAAGAGTAATCCCCGGTGCGTCAGAATTATGCAGAATGTAATGAATGGGAACCGGAATTCTTGATCCAGTAGAACTGCTGCCAACATCGGGATAAAGATTTGGAAAATTGCTTGCCATTGCAAGGCTAATGGTGGAAAACTGGTATGAAGAAGAAAGAACAGGGGAGAGACGCGAGAGTGTAAAAAAAAAGAATCGGACGATTGCCGCGGAAACACCAGCGGAAAGCGAGATTGATCCGAGATAAAAACGAATCGAACAGAGAAGATTTCGCAAGATCAGAGATCCAAATCCACTAGCAGAAGGTCTTGATCCGTGCCTCTGATACCATGTTAAAATGGTGCAAGATCGAACAGTAAATTCAGATCTGGTGGAGAAAGAAGGAAGAAGAAGAGGAAGAAGATGAACGAGATCAATAAAATCCGGAATCCGGATCTGCCAATCAAATTCAAAATTACCAACTAACTGTAGCCTTTGTGGTACTTATATACAATAACAGAGAAACGTAGAATGACTAAATTACCCAAGCATTTCTAATAATTACAATCATGCCATTTATATTTCTACATTATGTTTGTCCAGCTCTCCGCTTTTGTTCGTCCAGTGCTCCGTTTCATATCGTATCAATCCCTGGCCTTCAGTTGACCTCATGGATCGGAAATCTCTTCTTCAAGTCATAATGTTTTCCCCAAGTTGAATTTTCTGATGGGGCATTGAACTATTTGACTAATACTTGAGTTATTGTTGTGTTTTTATGGGTAATCATGTACGTGATCAATTATTACTTTTAAAACATAGTCATCTTCGGTGAGTGTTTTTGTTAGCGGAGGTTGAGTTGGTACTTCACCAATGTGCTACTTTAACAACAAAATATGAATGGTGTTGTGAATCTTAGCACATGTTGGTGATGGCGGTCGACGATCTATACGTATTTATTCTCGTAGGAGGCGGTAACCGTCAATTTATTTGGACGATTCGAGTCCGCGAATATGTCAGAATAATCGCTCCAAATCTTTTACTACTTTACTTTATTTATTTTGTATTGTATTTGACCTCCAATGGATGGGACAATATTATCGTCAGGACTCGGGACGATGCTTATCGTTCTGTATCAATGAGGAGCCTGCAAAAGAAATGTGGCCCATACAATTTTGACTTCTGTGATACACTTTTGCACGAGACTTTCATCATTTGTGACTGGAGTCCTGAACCAATGAATGTGACCATTATCAATTGTCATGCGTAGCTTTATAGATTTTTAGGGATTGGTGGCATTATTTCGTGCAGCGGCGGGTCTTCTTCGGTGGACTCCGATTCCGCATGTGTGCTTCCCCCGCTTCCGCCCGTCGACCTCCTCTCCCTGCCCCGACAAGCCTCTGGCAAACCCCGTCCGCCTCCCCCCTTTTCCTTCCTAGCCCCGGCGACCCACTGTAGGCCTGCCTTCTTTCCTGCCTTTACCCGCAAACCCCCTACACGCAGCAACCTTCCCTCCTTTCCCGACCCTGCCCGGCCTCACCCGCCAGCCCCGCCTCTATTCCTCTGTTCCCAGCCCGCTGACCCATTTCCCGCCCCACCCCCATCCCGATCTACTTCACCCAGGCCGACCACCCTCTCTCCAGCCCACCCGCAAGCCAGATCCAGCCCCCCTACTACCCGCAGCCCCCAACAACCCTAATCCTCCAGATCTACAGTCATACACCCCCATTCAGCCCTCTCGTGGAGCCACTCTCGTGCCAAGGCCAACTACACCGGCGCCATCCTCCATCCCTAATCAAGCCGCCACACACGAGTAAATCTAAGTATGGATGTTGAATCTCTTTTATTGTTTGCTTTGGCAAAAACTCTTGTGTTGGATTTTAATCTCATAAGTATTTGTAATCGTTAATTGTGGTGTAATTTGCAGAGCGCATTTGGCGTACTTGAACGAATTGCGCCTCAGTTCGTTGGTTGATCTTAATTGTCATTTATTTGTCATTGCTTGTTAAACAATTGTGCAATTGATATTTAGATGTTTTATAATTTTTCATTACTTGTTGGATGATTTCAATTTGGGACGGTTGTCTCATATTCGCACGCACACAACATTTAGTTTGCATTCTCATTTAGACGACATTGTTCATTTAGTGGAATTTCTGCCCGACTACTACTGCATCATTTGGTATCAGAGGGTGACGAATGAAAGACGACTTTCAAAACAGAAGATGACCTGTATAAGTGTTTGTTATGCCGTTCGGACAATCGAACGCTCCGAGAACATTCATGAGAGTGATGACACAGATTCTTCAACTCTATATGGGCAAGTTCCTAGTGGTCTATTTTGACGATATCCTGATTTATAGACAAGATCGCACAGAGCACGTGGGCCACAATCGATTAGCATTCGACCTCATTCGGCAGGAGCACTTTTATATCAACTTGAAGAAGTTCTCATTCTTGACTTCATCGGTGCATTTCTTGGGTTATATCAATTCACAGTCTGGTATTTCGGTTGATCCCAATAAGTTCAAATCGATTCGCGAGTGGCCCGTTCTGGCCAATATCCACGAGGCCTGGAGCCTCCACGAGCTTGCCACCTTTTACAGGAGGTTTGTTCGAGGGTTTAGTTCGATTATGATCCCTATTACGAGCTGCCTCCGCAAGGGAAAATTTGCCTGGACCTCAGCGACCACTCGAGCGTTTGAGGAAATTAAGGAGAGGCTATCGACTTCTCCTGTATTGTGCCTTATGGATTTCTCGAAGGTTTTTGAGGTAGCGTGTGACGCGTCTGGAGTGGGCATCAAAGGAGTACTGAGGCAGGAGGGTTATACAATTGCTTACTTCAGTGAGAAACTGAATGAAGTCCGACAAAAGTACTCCAATTATGATCGAAAGTTTTACGCAGTCGTACTTGTACTCCGATACTGGCGTCACTATCTCCTACACAAGTAGTTTGTACTGTATTCTGATCATCAGGCCCTGCGATATCTAAACTTGCAAAAAAAGTTAGGCGACCGCCACTCGAAATTGGTGGAGTTTATGCAGGAGTATCACTACGTTCTCAAGCATCGAGCTGGTGTTGAGAACTCGCCGAATGATGCGTTGAGTCGCCGGGTCACCATTCTCTAGACCATGAGCGCGCGAGTGGGGGGATTTGAACGTGTTCGATATGGTTACCCCGAGTGCCCAGATTGTGGCGAGATCTACTCTGCCTTGTCGACGGATTCTTCGGAGCCCCGCGAGGGTTTTATCATTTCAGAGGGCTATCTATTCTATGGATTTCGCCTCTGTGTGCCACAGACCTCTCTTCAGGACTTCCTCGTTTGGGAGTTATACGCGGGTGGGGCCGCGAGACATTTTGGGCGCAACAAGACGATTGTGTTAGTGGATGACTATTTCTTCTAGCCTGTCTTGAAGAGGGATGTTGCCCGGGTCATTCGTTATTGTCGTGTCTGCCGGGCGGCAAACGGATCCCGACAGCCCATGGATCTATATACTTTATTGCCTATTCCCCTTAGGACCTGGACAGATATTAGCTTGGATTTTGTACTTGGGCTCCCCCGCACGTTGAGGAAGTTTGAATCGATTTTCATTGTCGTGGACCGCTTCTCGAAGATGGCCCACTGATGCGGAGCAGAGACGAGGACGCGTTTTGGGCCCGTTCGGGGCTGATTTGGAAACTTTCCATATATGGCGTGCCCGGATCGACGATCGGGCTCCGCGATTGCATCCAGAGCATCACCGCGAGTCAAAACGCTATATTACTTTATATTTTTTGAGTTAATTTTGATGTATTTTAAGGGCTAACCCACCGGCCAATCATAGCAGTTGATTAGGATGCCCTAGTTTGTGTTTTCTTATAAATAGGATGCTAGGGGGCTGATTTGAGACCATTTGCAGAATTTGGAGAGTTCATTTTCGGATTCCTGCGATCCTTCCCCGGTGCCGACGCCGTGGAGCCCTAGGTGACGACTCCTAGGTGGTTTTCTTCATCCCCAAGGTAATACCCATCCATAGCCTTCTTCTCCCCCCTTTGAAACCCTCATCCGCAGCCCCTACAACCCCAAAATTCCAACCCCAACCGATGAGAACTGGGTACGGTTACTGTTCACAGGGAACACTGTTCGCGGACACTGTTCACCCCAAAACACTGTTCATCCACCACTATTCACCTGCTACTGTTCGCACTTACTGTTCACCCGACCCCCCACTTCTTCTCCCCTTAGTGGAACCACTTCCAAACAACCCTAATTCTCTGGATCCATTCAGATCTGAGAATTTCGCTCCTGATCCGTTGTTTCCACCGCACAAACCTTCCATTTTTGCCCGGATCCGCCCCTAAATAGCGGATCTACCCACCCCCGGTCCGGATCTACTCTGTCGTGACCGGATCCGCCATTTTACCCTCCGTTACCACCTCTTTCCACCGTGGGTAGCCACCGTGACGTCACCGTGCCACCGTGTTCGCCTCCGATCGCCCGTTTTTCATCCGGTCCCTCAAATTCTCCACCGCCTCGGATCATCCCACTGCATCGTGAGTATCTCGTGGTATTGTGTTTTGTATTTGACATTTGCACTTGGTTGTTTATCTATATTTGCGCTGCGATCATAATTTGTAGTTGCTGTACTTTTACGCTAATATTTGTTTGTGGAATTAATCGCCGCCGCTTGCTTAGGCCCTCCGCGCGGAGGAAGTCGTTACCAAATTGCTAAAATTATTTAATTGCTTCTTTATTTTGATTAACTGCGTGGTGTTGTTAATTCCCACTGCTTAAATTAATTGTCGTGCTATTCGACTATTTCATTGCATGTAGCACTGCATGTGCATATCCCCTCACACGTGCACGTAGAGTCCTAGCTTCCGAGCACCACTAACCTACCCCTACATCAAATTGGTATCAGAGGTCAAGGTTAGGTCATTTGCATGCTTTGTAGTGGTAGGTCATATAGAGTCTTTATGTTCATCCATGTCTAGTTATCGTCGTCGTTCGTCTCCTCCATCTGAGTATTCTAAGTCCGCCTATACCCGATGTTATAGAGCAACTTTAGAGAAATCCTCACCTTATCATGATGATTATTATCGTCTGCGACACACCACTTCCCGAGATCGTGTCGGCCCACCAACACAACCTCACTATGTCAGAGACGATCAATATGATGATTGTCGTCGTTTATATCCTTGCACGCGAGCGGATCGTGTTGATTCTTCAACTCGACCTGATTACCTTAGGGATGACTATTATGAGGATCCTCACTTTGAGAGAGATCTTGAAAGTCAGTTTCGTACAGTTTCCCCTTCCTTTGACGGCTCATCAAGTCCCGAGTCTTTCAGTTATTGGCTCGTGGATATTGAGTATTATCTTGATCATTTTGAGTTATTCGGTGAACGTCGCGTTAAGTTTGCGAGACTTAGACTTTTAGATCAGGCGAGGACATATTGGGCTAGCGTTGAGAGGACCCGCGAGCGAGACCGTCTTCGTTGCATCACTAGTTGGGTGGACATGAAGCGTACATTGTGTCAGAGGTACCTACCTTCATCATATCGGAGTCGCTTGCTCGGCCAATTATTTTCCCTTCAGCAAGAATCCATGTCTATCGCTGAGTACAAGGATTGCTTTGATGAGTTAGTTGTGAGGAGCGATATCCGAGAGGACTCAGCCATGACCACTTGCAGATTTCGATATGGGCTTCGATCTGACATCCGTACTAAGGTGGTTTATCATAACTCGAAGTCCCTTGAACAGACGTACCAGCTTGCCCTTTATTACGAACAATCTTTGAGATCCGCCAGAGCTGGTCGGTTGGACCCTCACCTTGACCTCCGCAGTACAAGTCCTCATACTGAGATCACCACGATGTCTACCACTGCCCTGTTACCCACGACGGAAGTGATACCTGATACAGATTGCTCTCACCCCAGCGAGATGCTTAGCCCCGTGAGTGATCTATCTCTTGTTTCTGACCCGTCTCTTGCGACTCCGACGAAGGATGAGCCTGAGCAACCCGTTGAGTCGGTAGTGTTGTGCCTTTCACCCACACCTCTACTTTTGGCATGTCCGGGGTTGATTGACACTCATAACCTAAACTCATGTCTTGACACCGCACCCGCAGACCCAGTCTTGAGCGTAGGTCTATGTCATTTTTCCTTTGACATTACCCTGAGCCACGTTACGACTGAGAGCTTAGAGCTTGGTGTTGATCTCGTAGTGGCTATGTCACCCATGCACAGGGGCACTACCCCTTTCGATGGTACTCATCAAGAGGACCTTGACCTTAGTGACGAGCCCTATGATGAGCCCCCTGTTGAGCCTCCTGATGATCCGCCACATCTTGGTGAGGTTGAGACTTGGGTGAGCCACTCAGGGATGACGCCTCTTTCATTATCATCTCTGGCCTTGTCCCAGAGAAGGGACCTTGCGTGGAGCATGACAAATGTAGGGCCTACTGTGAGTCCATTTGAGCATACTCATATTGTGAGGATCTACCTTATGACACCTCACACACTGGATGAGTTTTGGGACATGCCACCCGCTGAACCACCCGATGAGTTCTTTCTTGTCTGGGACGCTTACCATATTTTAGAGTCACGACTTCTAGTCGGTGTACACGATTTTCACTCAGGTGGTCGTCTCCTTTGTGATGACTTTTCTTACACACCTCCTGGGGAGCCACCTGATGCACTACGTTTCCCGAGAGACATTTGGCTCTTTACGAGCCCGTATTTGAGTATAGTTGTCTCTCACGGTCATCTGAGCACTCGTCACACATGGGATGGGTTTGTCTACACTCCATCGAAAGAACCTCCTGATAGGCCACCACATTTGAGAGACATCTCAGACATTATTAGATTTTCTTATAAGGAGTATACCGTGTCTGTCATGTTGTCTTTGCATCATTTGCATTACCTGCATGAGTCTGCTGAGTCATTTGCACAACATTTGCATGATTTGCATGAGTCGGTCCGCCGACGAATATTAGCAAGCAATGAAAATTACAAAGCCCATGCAGATAAGCGAAGGCGAGAGCAAATACTTAATGTAGGCGAGAAGGTAATGGTGCGAGTCCGCCCTGAGAGGCTCCCTTCGGGGCCTGCCAAGAAGTTAAGCGCGAAGCAAGTGGGTCCGTACTCAATTATTAGTCGTATTGGGACCAACGCCTACCGACTTGACATTCCGGCCAGTATGGGAATTCGCCCTGTGTTTAATGTCTAAGATCTGACTCCATACTATGAACCTCATGAGTATGTGGACCCGAGCAGTGGAGATACCCAACCACCCCCATCTCCACTGTCGTTACCATATCACCCTCATACGTCCTCACCCATTGTTAACCTCCACCCACCTGGGGACTCGTCTTCTTTGGTTTCACCGCAGGCACCACCGATCGCACCGGGATCCACCACTCGTGAGTTGAGCATTGAGAGCTTCATGGAGACCAGACTCCACCAGTGCATTCCCACTACAGACGTTGGTGACTCTTGGGTACTTGCAGCAGAGCTTGATCGATTCGCCCCTGGACTTTGACTTCAGCACGTCCGTCTCCATTCACTGGAGATGACATCTTTTCAGTCAGGGGGAGTTGATCGGCGAGAACACTTTCCAGCGACGACACTTGGGCGACCTCTGGTGGACTTCTTCGAGTTTTACCCGGCATGCAGCGAGAGAATTTTGATCCCTATTCATCGGGAGATGAATTCTTTCAAGCCGGGGAGATTGATGCGGAACAGAGACGAGGACGCGTTTTGGGCCCGTTCGGGGCTGATTTGGCAACTTTCCATATATGACGTGCCCGGATCGACGATCGGGCTCCGCGATTGCGTCCAGAGCATCGCCGCGAGTCAAAACGCTATATTACTTTATATTTTTGAGTTTATTTTGATGTATTTTAAGGGCTAACTCACCGTCCAATCATAGCCGTTGATGGGGATCCCCTAGTTTGTATTTTCTTATAAATAGGATGCTAAGGGGCTGATTTGAGACCATTTGCAGAATTTGGAGAGTTCATTTTCGGATTCCTGCGATCCTTCCCCGGTGCCGACGCCGTAGAGCCCTAGGTGACGACTCCTAGGTGATTTTCTTCATCCCCAAGGTAATATCCATCCATAGCCTTCTTCTCCCCCTCCGAAACCCTAATTCGCAGCCCCTACAGCCCCAAAAATCCAACCCCAACCGGCGAGAACTGGTTATGGTTACTGTTCATAGGAAACACTGTTCACCCGAAAACACTGTTCCCGATTACTGTTCATCCGCCACTATTCGCCCGCTACTGTTCGCACTTACTGTTCACCCGACCCCCACTTCTTCTCCCCTTCGTGGAATCACTTCCAAACAACCCTAATTCTCTGGATCCATTCAGATCTAAGAATTTCGCTCCCGATCTGTTGTTTCCACCGCACAAACCTTCCATTTTTGCCCGGATCCGCCCCTAAATAGCGGATCTACCCACCCCCGGTCCGGATCTACTCTGTCGTGGCCGGATCCGCCGTTTTACCCTCCGTTACCACCTCTTTCCACCATGGGCAGCCACCGTGACGTCACCGTGCCACCGTGTTCGCCTCTGATCGCCCGTTTTTCATCCGGTCCCTCAAATTCTCCACCGCCTCGGATCAACCCACTGCATCGTGAGTATCTCGTGATATTGTGTTTTGTATTTGACATTTGCACTTGGTTGTTTATCTATATTTGCGCTGTGATCATAGTTTGGTAGTTGCTGTACTTTTACGCTAATATTTGTTTGTGGAATTAATCGCCGCTGTTTGCTTAGACCCTCCGCGTGGAGGAAGCTGTTACCAAATTGCTAAAATTATTTAATTGCTTCTTTATTTTGATTAACTGCGTGGTGTTGTTAATTCCCACTGCTTAAATTAATTGTCGTGCTATCCGACTATTTCATTGCATGTAGCACTGCATGTGCATATCCCCTCACACGTGCACGTAGAGTCCTAGCTTCTGAGCACCACTAGCCTACCCCTACATCACCCACTTTATCCCATGTCATAGGACGTATGATGCCTCCCATGTGGTACCTCTATTTTCCGGGAAGTATTCAAGTATCATGAGCTACCTACTTCTATTGTTTCTGACTGCGACTTCCGCTTTATGAGTTATTTTTGGAAGACGTTGTGGAAGAAGACCGGTACGACACTCAAGTTCTCCACCGCCTATCACCCACAGATGGATGGACAAACGGAAGTTGTCAATCGTAGTCTTGGGACACTGTTGCGTTGTCTCGTTCGGGATAGCCCATCGATCTGGGATTCCGTCCTTCCTGTCGCGGAGTAAGCACACAATCGATCAATAGGACCACCGGTCTTAGTCCATTTCATGTCATTTTAGGTTATGAGTCTAGGAAACCCGTCGACCTGGTAGACGTCCCGCTAGAGGCCCGACCTAGTGAGTCAGCCGAGTCATTCATTCAGCATATACACGCACTATATGAGACAGTCCGGAGAAAGATCGCCGCCAGTAATGAAATTTATAAAGCTCAGGCTGATCTGCACACGAGGGAACAAGTTTTTAATGTTGGAGACCAAGTTATGATCCGCCTTTGACCTGAGAGGCTCCATAAGGGGCAACAAAGAAGTTAAGTGCCCGTCTAATGAGGCCCTATACAGTTACTCGACGATTTGGTGTAAATAATTATGAGGTTGGTATCTCACCAGCAATGGGAATTCACCGGATGTTCAATGTGAAGGATTTAACTCCTTACTTCTAGGAGCGACTGTATGTGGACCCATTGTATCCAGCTACCCCTAAGCCACAGTTTGCCCCATCCCTTTCTAGCACCTTGGTACCCACCTTGCGCAGGCAGTCGTAGACGGTTGAGCACTGCTCGGAGGACTACACCACCCAGCCGACAGTCCCACTAATCCCATACGGAGATACATCGCTTCCACAGTCGCCTGCGCCCACTGGAGATGCTTTACAGATCATTGGTCACGACTTTACGACGATGGGCGGTCGGATGGTTTTGCGTTACCTGGTTCATTGGCTCCCCTGCCCGATTTCTGACGACACTTGGATTTTTGTTGAGGAGCTCGAGAGACTTTCCCCAGACTTACGCCGAGAATACGATCATCTTCACTCACCGGAGATGAGTGCTTTCAAGTCGGGGGGAGTTGATGGCGATCGATGGCCCACACACTTTTATTCCCGCAGGACGTAATGACTGGCGACCCATTTGGGCGATCCGAATCCGCGGATGTGCCCGGATGGTCGCTCCGGATCTTTTTGCTATATTACTTTAGTCGTTTTGTGTTGTATTTAGCCCCCGATCGGTCTGATCATTATGGGCCGTCCATCGGGGTGCCCTAGCTTTATTTCCTCTATATATACTCATGCTTGTGGATGTTTTTAGGGATCGGTGGTTGCATTTCCTGCAGCCGCGGGTCTTCTTTGGTGGACTCCCATTCCGCATGTGCGCTTCCCTCGCTTCCGCCCGTCGACCTCCCCTCCCAGCCCTAGTAAGCCTCTGACAAACCCCCTTCGCCTCCCCCTTTTTCCTTCCTAGCCCTTGCGACCCACTGTAGGCCGGCCTTCTTCCTTCCCTCACCCGCAAACCCCCTACACACAGCAGCCTTGTAACATCCATAGTTTTGACGCATTTTTTTATTTCAGAAACGTTGCTCGGCGAGTCGTTTAAGTTCTAAGGCGTTAGTGTAGTGTAAAATAACTCTTTAGGGTGCAAATAACATTTCCTTTCCTCCCCCTCTCTTCTTATGCGGTTATCACAAAAACCGCATACCACAACTCCCATTAAAACCCGCACTCCTTCCTCACAGGTTAAACCGCAAACCGCAGCCCGCATTCCCGTCTCCCGCAAGCAGCGCTCCGACTTCGTCTCCCGCAAACGGCGAGCCCGACGCCCCTTCCGCGCGCCTCTGCCGCCCTAGCCGCCGCTCGATTCTTGTCCAGAGTCCAAATCCGACCTCTCCTCCCTCCTCTGCAGGCGCCGGGGAGTACTCCTCTTCTTTCCTTGGCCGTGGGAGAAGCGGGTCAAACCCTAACCGGAGAAGTTGAGATCCGATTTTGGTTTCGGTGAGTCCGATTTCTCCTTCTCTTTATTCCTTCATGGAAATTAGTTGTTTTAGAAATTAACCTAGACTAAGGTTTCGTTCACTTGTGCCAAAATTAGGTTTGGAGATTCTAAATCCTCTGTAGAATTCGTGTAAGGCGTTTGGAAAGCCTTGGATTGCCCACGTAAAGGTAATATTTGGGTTTAGCACGTGTATTTTGTAATCTTAGGTATTTTGGAATTTTTCCACCGGAAAACCCTAAAGGGAAAATAACGAAATTAGGGTATGCCCTGAATTACAGGTCGTTGGTGGGTTTGAAGTAGCATTCTGAAATTTCCTAGCAGTCGGATTTCCTTTGGAAAAGCAAATGTCGCCGCGCCGAGTGTACGAGCGCCGCACCACCGCGGTAAGGAAACCTAACTTTTGCTAATTAGACATAACAATAAATATATATTTTGTATACACATGAGTAGATTTATTTCAAGTACCATGACCATGCATAGAAAGGTGTGGTGATGGGAAAACGGTTACGAAAAACGTGTAGGGTGACACTATTCTCTAAGACCGAAGTAGTCAGATCATGTTAGGTACGAAAGCGTTAACCGTGTACGTAGGTTTGGAATTTGTCCAAACAAGGGTGTGAATGTCCATTCAGGTAGACCATGAGAAAGTCAAGGGTCGCTCAGTAGTTCACCAAAAAGATATCCTAATCAGAGTAGCATCAAGTCGAAAGGTCAATCAGCACGCTTAAGCTATTTTCGTGCTAGGTAGAGGCGCACTATCTCTCTCATAAGGCATATGGTATCTTATGAGCAGCAAAAGTCTTGGGAGTTTACGTCTCTTGAGACAGTTAGTAGATTCGAGACCGTGTCCGCGCGACACTAGAACAATTGAGTTCGTCAGATGGTCTCGGGTCGTCAGTTTCAGTTGCGCGTTAGGAACTACTCTGCCTAGAGTCTTCCAAATAGATGTGCAGGTTAGAAGCCACCTAGAAATCAAGGATAGACCTGACGTGAGACAGTATGCTAGTTAGTGAATGCCAGGACTTGAGTTAGTGAACTGAAAGTCACGTGCCTAGTACGAGTAGGTGTTTGACCAGGAAGTAGTGCGAAGGCATGCATAACATATAACATAAAGGTTTTTAATGCACAAAACTATTTTCTAAGGCATGCATTCATCATATGAAACTATTTTTAGTGTCACTAGGAAGAGTTATTTTTCTTTACTCTGACCCCTCGTGGGCAATGTTTTTCAGGTGACCCAGGTGAGAAACTACGCCTAGGATGAACGTTATGGTGGCGCCAGTTTGTAGTATTTTTCCCATTCAGTTTACTTTATTTCAGCATGTATTTGTAGATGTGGACAATGTATCTTGTTAATGTCTTTATATAACTTGTATTAGACTATTAATGTTAAGCAGATTTTCAGTTAACTCAATTCTATTCTTGTTAGTGGCTCTGTGAATCCAATTGTCAGGTATGTGATTACCCTTAGTTTACTTTTTAACTTCCGCTGTTAGTCTTAAATTGCTTAGTATAGATTTTTATTACCTGCTGCATATTAGTTTTAATACTGTTTCCTAGTTTTCTTTATATCGCTGACCCGGCCGGACGGCTGATTTCTGAAATACTGGGAAGGGGTGTTACAAATTGGTATCAGAGCCAGGTTTAGGATCCCTGGACCCTAGAAAGAATTCACAGAGCCATAGGATTGTGTAAGAGTAAACTCTCGTTAGTAAAGTATTTTTAAGTGGCGTTTAAGTCATAGTTTTCGCTAGAGTACGAAATAAACTGCTAAGCCAAATTTCTCAGATGTGTGTTAAATAAATAGATTTCCTTTGTATGTTCTATCAGACACCACGAGTTAGTGAACCGGGTGAATCTTCACGTCAGGACCCTGTTCCTAATGTGACCATGGGAGACGCTGCCGTGCCACAGGTACCACCAGTTCCAGCAGCTCCAGAAGACATGGACATAGCGTCTCAGATAGCCAGGGCGGTCACTGTTTCCCTGATGGAGTTTCAGAGAGGACTGGCTGGGGGTTTCCAGCTCTAGTACAAGTACCAGTCCCTGCACCAGCTCCTGCCCCAGTACTCGTGGAGATGACCCTGGAGCGCTATTTGAGAAATTTTAGAGAACTTCAGCCTTTGAACTACAGTGGGGATTGAGACCCCGATGGACACAGATGATTGGATAGCAAACACCAGAGACCTGCTGAATGTTTTGGAGTGCCCAGAGAACAAGAAGGTTCCTTTGGCTGTTTTTCTCCTTCGAGGTAAGGCGAAAGTCTGGTGGGACAAGTACCGGGCAGATGATCCTGCAGGTAATGCGAAATGAAATTTCCTCATATTATAGTAAGTGATGCGTTTCATTTTTAAATTGTATGACCATATGTTTGGTTAGGTCGTACATCAGATATATTTACTTGGGGCGAGTTCTCTAGAGCCCTTGCAAGCTGGTTCGTGCCTCCTTCCGCACGACGAGGTCTCCAGGAGAAGTATCTTAGGCTTTTCCAGGGGGACAAGACAGTTACTGAGTACGAGCGAGAGCTTACTCATCTGGCTCGATATGCGGGCGTGATGCAGGGAGATCATGCTGAGAAGTGCAGTCGCTTTGTGGATGGTTTGCGTGACTCGTTGAGGCAGCCGCTGATGACTATGGCCAACGCTGATTACATGAGCTTAGTGGATACGGCTCGCAGGCTGGAGGTCGATCAGCAGAAGGTGCAGAAGCGAGTTAATTTCTGTGCGAAGCGATCTCAGGATTCACATCAGGCGCAGCAGAGCAGGAATGATCAAGGAAAGAACTGGAACAAGAAGCCGAAGTCCGATGCTAGGAAGAGTGGTCAGTCTGGTGGTGACAGGAGCAAGAACTACCCCACGTGTCCCAAGTTTCAGCGTCGCCATCCAGAAGAGTGTTTGGCCAGCGCAGGCGTGTGCTACAAGTGCCGACAACCTGGACATATAGCTCGCTTTTGTCAGGAAGTTGGTGCGAATCAGGTAATCAAAGTCTTATTGTATTCATTACATTCATGTAATTGCAGTTGATGATAAATGTAATTTGTTCCTGCAGTCGAAGTTCGAGGTTGGTAGCTCTAGCAGGATAGATAAGGGCAAGGCGTTGATGATCACTGATGGGAGACCACAACAGGGTCGAGACTTAGTGCATCCCAGAGCTTATGGGCTGGGTCAGCAGGAGGCGAAGGATCAGGAGGATGTAGTGACTGGTAAGTGCTTTATTTTTATGTAACAAGTTTATTTAAATCCTTCGTAGTGACATTTATTTTCATCCTTCATAATTCATTCATGTATGCATTCTTATGATTCGTAATTTACCCTCTAAGATTCTGTTTGATACGGGTGCCTCACACTCGTTTATCGCGGAATCTCTAGTGCGTAAGTTGGATTTAGAAGTCTTTCCAGAGTCAGTACCGCTGGAAGTCATGATGCCGAATGGATCCCTTCTGCAGACCAGAGACAAGTGCAGGGTACCAGTGCAGTTTGGTGATACTGAGATTATCGTGGAGCTTTGCAGTTACCGATAGCAGGATTCGACCTGATTTTTGGTATGGACTGAATCTCAGCGGTCAACGCCAGGATTGACTGTAGGGCGAAGCAGATATAGTTTGAAGGCCCCAACCAGACATTTTTCTCTTTTCAGAGATTGAAGGGAGTAGTGAAGATGATCATATCTGCAGTCCAAGCGAGAAGGTGCATCAATAAAGGTTGTGAAACCTTCGTAGTATTGATGAGTGCGGAGTCTAAGACTGACTTGTCAGAGGTACTAGTGGTGCAGGAGTTTCCCGATATTTTCCCGGAAGAGCTCCCTGCTGCCCCTCCAGATAGAGAGATTGAGTTCCCGATAGACTTGCAGCCTGAGGCTACACCGGTAGCCAAATCTCCCTATCGAATGGCTCCAAGGGAATTAGCAGAGCTGAAGAGCCAGTTGCAGGAGTTGCTTGATTTGGGTTTTATACGTCCCAGTACTTCGCCTTGGAGTGCTCCAGTACTGTTCGTGAAGAAGAAGGATGGTAGTCTGAGACTGTGCATAGACTACCGTGAATTGAACAAGCTGACCGTTAAGAACAAGTACCCGATTCCCAGGATTGATGATTTGTTCGACCAGTTGGTGGAAGCGAGCACTTTTTCCAAGTTAGATCTGAGGTCGGGCTATCATCAGTTAAAGATTCGTTACGTGGATTTTCAGAAGACGGCTTTCAGTACTAAATATGGACACTTCGAGTTCGTGGTCATGCCTTTTGGGCTGACCAACGCTCCTTCAGTGTTTATGGACCTGATGAACAGGGTATTCCGGGAATACTTGGATCGTTTTGTCATCGTTTTCATAAACGATATCTTGGTGTTCTCTAAGAGTGCAGAAGATCATGAAGCACACCTCAGGATTGTTTTGAGCACCATCAGGAAGAACCAGTTGTATGCTAAGTTTTCAAAGTGTGAGTTTTGGCTTTCAGAGATTGCATTCTTAGGCCACATCATCAGTCAGAAAGGGGTTAGTGTTGATCCGAAGAAGATAGAGGCTATAAAGAGTTGGCCAAGGCCGACGACTGTGTCAGAGGTTCACAGCTTTTTGGGTCTTGCTGGATACTACATGAGGTTCATCAGAGATTTCTCAAGGATAGCCTTACCACTGACTTCCCTCACTAGGAAGGGTAAAGGCTTGGATTGGACAGTCGAGTGTGAGTTGATTTTTGAGGACTTGAAGGATAGGTTGATGACCGCACCGATTTTGAGTTTACCTTCAGGGCCTGACGGGTTTCAGATTTATAGTGATGCTTCAGGTCAGGGTTTGGGTTGTGTTCTCATGCAGCATGGAAAGGTCGTAGCCTATGCCTCGAGACAGTTAAAGGTTCATGAGAGGAACTATCCCGTGCATGACTTGGAGCTTGCAGCAGTTATTCATGCTCTTAAGATTTGGAGGCACTACCTCTATGGAGTGCGTTGCGAGATTTTTACTGATTATAAGAGCCTCAAATATATCTTTGATCAGCGAGAGCTCAATTTGAGGCAGCGTAGATGGTTAGAGTTTCTTTCGGACTACGATGTAGACATTCAGTACCACCCAGGAAAGGCGAACGTGGTAGCTGATGCTCTTAGCCGTAGAGGCTCGTGTTTTTACCTTCTCACTCAGCAGAAGGAGTTGGTACGAGAGCTGGAGAGACTGGACATCGTCGTTGTGCCCCGTTGTGGTTTTGGTTCAGCTTGGTTGAGTTGGATGGAGATTTCGTGCGACATTAGAGATAGAATCAGGACAGCTCTACCGTTGGATCCAAAGATGGCAGAGATTTGGATCTCAGTGCAGTCAGGCCAGAAAGAGAGGTTCTCTATTCAGGATGATTTATTATTGCATGATGGCAGAGTATGTATCCCAGATGTTAGTCATCTTCGTGAGGACATTCTTTTCGAGGCACACAATTCTAGATATTCTATACATCCTGGTAGCACGAAGATGTATGCAGATCTTAAGAAGGCAGTCTGGTGGCCAGGTTTGAAGAGTGATGTTGCAGATTATGTAGGGAAGTGCGAGACATGCAAGTTGGTTAAGGCCGAGTGTCAAAGGTCTGGAGGCAAGTTGCAGCCACTTCCCATTCCCGAGTGGACTTTTGAGGATATAACCATGGACTTCATTCATGGTCTGCCGAGATCGCAGAGTGGGAATGATTCTGTGTGGGTTATAGTTGATCGACTTTCCAAGGCCGCCCATTTCATTCCTCTTAGGAAGACAGATCAAGGTCCGAAGCTGGCACAATTATATATAGACGAGATAGTTCGACTTCACGGTGTTCCCAAGACTATAGTTTCAGACCGAGATGGCAGATTTACCTCCAGGGAGTGGCGTTACGTACAAGAGCGGTTGGGTACCAGGTTACATTTCAGCACCACATTCCATCCCCAGACCGATGGATAGATTGAGCGCACAAATAGGACTTTGGAGGATCTGCTACGGATGTGCATACTAGATTTTGGAGGAAAGTGGGAGAAATATGTTACTCTTGTGGAGTTCTCCTACAACAACAGTTTTCAGGCGAGTATTGGGATGACACCGTTCGAGGCCCTCTATGACAGACGTTGCCGGACACCGTTATGTTGGGTTGAAAGTGAGGAAAGATCTACTATCAGAGAGTCATGGATTGATAAGACCACGGACAGGATCAACCTCATTCAGGAGCGTATGAAGACAGCTCAGGATCGCCAGGCCAAGTATCATGATCTGAAGCACAGGACAGTAGAGTTCAGTGTTGGAGACTACGTTTATCTAAAGGTCAGACCAGTCATAGGAGTCTCTAGAATAAAGCGGATGAAGAAACTGAGCCCCAGATTCGTTGGTCCTTTTGAGGTACTGGAAAGAGTTGGTGAGGTTGCATACAAGTTGGCCTTACCTGAGGAAATGAGTGGTGTACATGATGTCTTCCACGTCTCCTATCTGAGGAGAGCAGTCAGAGATCTCAGTCAGATCATCAGTACCGAGGAAGCACCAATTGAGACAGATCTTAATATTGGAGTTAGACCAGTCAAGATAATGGATTCAAGGATTCAGAAGCTCAGAAACAGAGAAATTCGCATGGTCAAAGTCCTTTGGATGAATTGTGGCCGTCTAGAATATACTTGGGAGCGAGAGGATGAGCTTAAGAGCAATGCAGACTATTCTGTTCTCTTCGATTCAGGTATGATTATAATTTTCGAGGACAAAAATCTTTGTTAGGAGAGGAGATTTGTAACATCCATAGTTTTGACGCATTTTTTTTATTTCAGAAACGTTGCTCGGCGAGTCGTTTAAGTTCTAAGGCGTTAGTGTAGTGTGAAATAACTCTTTAGGGTGCAAATAGCATTTCCTTTCCCCCCCCCTCTCTACTCATGCGGTTATCACAAAAACCGCATACCACAACTCCCATTAAAACCCGCACTCCTTCCTCACGGGTTAAACCGCAAACCGCAACCCGCATTCCCGTCTCCCGCAAGCAGCGCTCCGACTTCGTCTCCCGCAAACGGCGAGCCCGACGCCCCTTCCGCGCGCCTCTGCCGCCCTAGCCGCCGCTCGATTCCTGTCCATAGTCCAAATCCGACCTCTCCTCCCTCCTCTGCAGGCGCCGGGGAGTACTCCTCTTCTTTCCTTGGCCGTGGGAAAAGCGGGTCAAACCCTAACCGGAGAAGTTGAGATCCGATTTTGGTTTCGGTGAGTCCGATTTCTCCTTTTCTTTATTCCTTCATGGAAATTAGTTGTTTTAGAAATTAACCTAGACTAAGGTTTCGTTCCCTTGTGCCAAAATTAGGTTTGGAGATTCTAAATCCTCCGCAGAATTCGTGTAGGGCGTTTGGAAAGCCTTGGATTGCCCACGTAAAGGTAATATTTGGGTTTAACACGTGTATTTTGTAACCTTAGGTATTTTGGAAATTTTCCACCGGAAAACCCTAAAGGGAAAATAACGAAATTAGGGTATGCCCTGAATTACAGGTCGTTAGTGGGTTCGAAGCAGCATTCTGAAATTTCCTAGCAGTCGGATTTCCTTTGGAAAAGCAAATGTCGCCGCGCCGAGTATACGAGCGCCGCACCACCGCGGTAAGGAAACCTAACTTTTGCTAATTAGACATAACAATAAATATATATTTTGTATACACATGAGTAGATTTATTTCAAGTATCATGACCATGCATAGAAAGGTGTGGTGATGGGAAAACGGTTACGAAAAACGTGTAGGGTGACACTATTCTCTAAGACCGAAGTAGTCAGATCATGAACAGTAACGTTAGGTACGAAAGCGTTAACCGTGTACGTAGGTTTGGAATTTGTCCAAATAAGGGCGTGAATGTCCATTCAGGTAGACCACGAGAAAGTCAATGGTCGCTCAGTAGTTCACCAAAAAGATATCCTAATCAGAGTAGCATCAGGTCGAAAGGTCAATCAACACGCTTAAGCTATTTTCGTGCTAGGTAGAGGCGCACTACCTCTCTCATAAGGCATATGGTATCTTATGAGCAGCAAAAGTCTTGGGAGTTTACGTCTCTTGAGACAGTTAGTAGATTCGAGACCGTGTCCGCGCGACACTAGAACAATTGAGTTCGTCAGATGGTCTCGGGTCGTCAGTTTCAGTTGCGCATTAAGAGCTACTCTGCCTAGAGCCTTCCAAATAGATGTGCAGGTTAGAAGCCACCTAGAACTCAAGGATAGACCTGACGTGAGACAGTATGCTAGTTAGTGAACGCCAGGACTTGAGTTAGTGAACTGAAAGTCACGTGCCTAGTACGAGTAGGTGTTTGATCAGGAAGTAGTGCGAAGGCATGCATAACATATAGCATAAAGGTTTTAATGCACAAAACTATTTTCTAAGACATGCATTCATCATATGAAACTATTTTTAGTGTCACTAGGAAGAGTTATTTTTTTTTACTCTGACCCCTCGTGAGTAATATTTTTCAGATGACCCAGGTGGGAAACTACGCCTAAGATGAACGTTATGGTGGCGTCAGTTTGTAGTATTTTTCCCATTCAGTTTACTCTATTTCAGCATGTACTTGTAGATGTGGACAATGTATCTTGTTAATGTCTTTATATAACTTGTATCAGACTATTAATGTTAAGCAGATTTTCAGTTAACTCAATTCTATTCTTGTTAGTGGCTCTGTGAATCCAGTTGTCAGGTATGTGATTACCCTTAGTTTACTTTTTAACTTCCGCTGTTAGTCTTAAATTGCTTAGTATCGATTTTTATTACCTGCTGCATGTTAGTTTTAATACTGTTTCCTAGTTTTCTTTATATCGCTGACCCGACCGGACGACTGATTTCTGAAATACTGGGAAGGGGTGTTACAAATACTGGGATCGGTGGTTGCATTTCCTGCAGCTGCGGGTCTTCTTTGGTGGACTCCCATTCCGCATGTGCGCTTCCCTCGCTTCCGCCCGTCGACCTCCCCTCCCAGCCCTAGTAAGCCTCTGACAAACCCCCTTCGCCTCCCCTTTTTCCTTCCTAGCCCTTGCGACCCACTGTAGGCCGGCCTTCTTCCTTGCCCTCACCCACAAACCCCCTACACACAGCAGCCTTCCCTCCTTTCTCGACCCTGCCTGTCCATACTCGCCAGTCCCGCCTCCATTCCTCTATTCCTAACCCGCCAACCCATTTCCTGCCCCACCCCCATCCCAATCTACTTCACTTAGGCCGGCCACCCTCCCTCCAGCCCACCCGCAAGCCAGATCCAGTCCCCCTACTACCCGCAGCCCCCAACAACCCTAAGCCTCCAGATCTACAATCATACACACCCGTTCAGCCCTCTCGTGGAGCCACTCTCGTGCTAAGGCCAACTACACTGACGCCATCCTCCATACCTAATCAAGCCGCCACACGCACAAGTGAATCTTGGTATGGATGTTGAATCTCTTTTCATTGTTTGCTTTGGTAAAGACTCTACGTTGGATTTTAATCTCATAAGTATTTGAAATCGTTAATTGTGGTGTAATTTGCAGAGTGCATACAGCGCACTTGAACGGAATTGCGCTTCAGTTCGTTGGTTGATCTTAATTGGTATTTATTTGTTTGTTAAATAATTGTGCAATTGGTATTTAAATGTTTTTTAATTTTTAATTACTTGTTGGATAATCGCAATTTGGGACGTTTGACTCATGTTCGCACGCGCACAACATTTAGTTCGCATCCTCATTTAGACGGTATTGTTCATTTAGTTGAATTTCTGCACGACTACCACTGCATCAGTTGGTAACTGCAATTCTTAGGCTCCGTTTGGTTTGGCGGTGGCGGGTCGATCCGGCGGGTGGAAACGGAGTGTTCGAATCAGAGGGGGGAGGTGGCTGCTCCAAACGGAGCTTTTTAGGGCGTTTCTCAAGGCGGGCGGGCGGGTGGAAACGGAACATACGCCGCCGGAGGTTCCGGCGGCGTTTGCCCAAAACGGAGCAACAAGACACCCAAACAAATAGAGCCTTAAGCTACCATGCCAATCCTTTTGAGGATAAGAAATGGGATGAAAGATTAGAGAAAGCTTATGACAAGTCGCGCTCTCACACTGAGTTTCATATAAGTTTGCAATTCAATGTATACCGACGTTCTTTTTGTAATTCTTTCTTTTCTTTTACTATATGCTAAGACTTTCATCATGTTTTTTGCTCAAAGTAATTTATTTTTTAATAATGGAATAAAAAGTTTCACTTGCTTGTAAACTTTAATCCATTGGGGGTTGCTCATGTGCTCAGTCCAATCTTTGTTGTCTATCAAAAGATCATAAAAAAACCCAATATGAATCGTCTTAAATGAGCATGAAACACCTTGTTCATCAAACTTTTGAAGGTTGACGGTGCATTGATTAAACCAAATAAAACAAGGCAAAATTTTGCATTGGACGATAACATATATAGGTCTTGTTATGCCAAGGATATTGTCCCCATCATCCAACAATTTGTCACAATAAACGAGCCTTTTAATTTCTTGGGCCTTATAATCATCATACACCTTATATAAAGTTCATTTAATATATCCTACCATGTTAAACAGACTAATCTTCACAAGTTCAAACCGATTCTACATTACAATAGTAAACATAAATTAAGTATTGTTATTGCAAGCAGCTTTAAAGAAACAAAAGAGATATACATGTTTAGCATATATTGATAATTCAAATGAAATTCTTGATGGATTAAGCTTCATTATCAACGTGGTCCGCAATGTCTCTGCACAAATATTCTTCAATGACAACACGAGATCCAAAATATATATATGGGGAAATCTTTCCTTTATGATTGCTCTTATTGACTTATAAATGGGTGCGCTACAAGTGATAACTTACACAATATTTTGGCTCCGTTTGGGGGGACTTATTTTCACCGGTCAAGCGGTTACGACCGGGTTCATGCGGTCGTAACCGCTTGACCGGTGAAAATAAGTCCCCCCAAACGGAGCCTTTATGTACTAATTTTATTAATAACTTCAATCATCAAGTTAGCTATGTAGTGTCAATCCTTGTATTCTTCTGATGCATCAAGTGTCTTAAAAAATAAGACCATCCTCAGAAGCATACATAAAATTAAACAATGAACTTCTTTGAGCATCTATCCAACTATCACTTACTAAGCTTATTCCTTTTATGTTCCCAAGTCTCTTTGATTGATTGAAACAAACTTGTGATATTAGATCTTTCTTTTTGTAAATCGTGTCTTGAGAGCACTGTATCCAAGAGTGACTAACCCATCAAAGTTATAGTTTGCGGAAAATTTGTATGAGATTATGTAATTGGATTTCTAGGTAGATAGAATGTCAAACCACCATAATAAAGTCTTCTAATATCACCACTCTTTAACTCATCTTTAGCTTTATTTTAGAAAATCATGTTAAAATGATGACTTTTTTTTGGTTTCCTCGTATGATTGACCAGTTTTACTTGCACTAGCTAATGAATTAACTTACGAATCAACTTACATCTTTCTTCTGCTTCAAAATCCACCATTTGAAGCTCTCTTAAATAACACTGGTTATCTTTGCACAAGCCCTTATATCATTCCGTGATACTTTCAATAAGCGGTTCTTAACCCTTGAATATAAGTCATTGTAATCAATCTTACATAGATTACATTTTTTTTGTTTTCACCACATCTCTACTCTGAATGATTGAATGATGCAGACATAAGTCTTAACTGGAGGATGATCATCCATATCCACAATACTAGAATTTAGAGATAAATCTATTCGTTGAACTAGATGATAAATAGGTGGCAAATGAACCAATAATATGAACTGAGATTGAAACATAGTGTAACTGATAAAACCTAATTATAATACCAAACATAAAACTCAAATTAAGAAAGGATACTAATTAAAGATGTGTTTATGAACAAACATATTATATGAGATTAAGATGCATCAATTGAAGAACATGAAGAAGATGACGATGAATAATTAGAATAAGAAGACGAAGAGACATAACCGAATTAGTTGGAATAGTAATAAAAAGACGAATAAGAAAATGAAGATGATGAATCGAAATAAGAAGGCAAATTAGAATAATAATAATAATACTAAGAAGAAGATACCAAATCAGAAGAAGAAATGATGAATCAAAATAAGAATCGACAAATTAGAAGAAGAGGACAAATATGAGAAGTAGAGGACCTATACGAAGAACTGGAACAACAAGAAGAACCAAAACAAGAAAAAAAGAGTGATAAGAAGACGAATCAGAATAATAATAGTAATAATAATTGGAATAAGAAAAAGAAGATGCCAATCAAAAGAAGAAGATGAATCAGAAGAAGAAAATGAATCAGGAGAAGATGAAAAATCAGCAGAAACAGAAGAAGAAAAAATCTGTAGTAGCAACAAATAACAACACTTTAGTCTTTTTCCCACTATAGTGGGGTCGGCTATATGTATCCTTTGTCGCCATTGTACCCTATTGATGGACGAAACTATGATCACAAATGATAAATGACAAGTGTACCTTATCGAAAATAGTATAAGATTTAAAATCAAGATTGTATTAGACTTGGGGTTGTCGATTACTTACACTTCGAGTGAATTATTATTCTTATTATATCGAATAATGATTTTGATGAATTGAGAAAAGAAATAAAGTATCGAGAATCAACCTAAATGAAAATATAATTAAATGAAAATATAATTAGACGATTAAAACTCAAAAGCTTGAAGAAGGGCTTAATCATGGAGATTCCCGAAACATGAAGGGCTTGATCGTGGAGATTCCCAAAACATGAACGCACCTCTCTCGAGGACTACATTCAACTGAAATTAAGAAATATTGATCGAACTCTCATTCTAATCAGTAACTTAAAACTTGCCTTATCGCGGTGAATCCCTTTATAAGCCTTGACTCCTATCTAGAAGAGTTTCGTCGTACTTACTCGTGGGTTGCGATCAACTCCTTTTATTCTCGAGTGATCGAATCATACTCATAAACCTCTCGGCTAACTAGAATACGATAACAAATAAGAAAACATACACGAACAAATGAGATCGAGATTTATCAAGAATAAATCATAAATTCAAATTCAAAGCTTTCGAGAAATAATTACAAAATTCTAAAATGTATCATCCGATCAAATGCTAGAGTAATCTAGCTAAACATGATTCGAATTTAAAGACTAAAGTTAGGGAAAAGAGAGACAATTTTATTAACTAAGGAAAAGAGATTACAATTGCATTGAAAAAAAATTCTACACTAAGAATTAAAATCACAAAAACATGAAAAAGAAAAGTAAAAATACAAGAATTGAAGCTGGAAATAGCCCAAAAAGGGCTGGAATTGGACTCCTGGTTTTCTGGAGGAGCTGGGCTTTTATAGATGCAAAATTCCTTTTACACGCCCCAGGTATACTCCCGTGACCTGGGGGAGTGTTTGGGGCATGATAGTTGGAGGCGATCGGGCCCGATCTGTAATGAATCTGGGCGTTACAGGCATGTCACGCCCCTTGGTCGCGCCCGTGACGGGGGCGTGTCCTCTAGAAGCAGCAATTGGCGGGAAAATCCGGCGAGGCGGCGTGTAACAGCTGATCCGTGGGAAGTACACGGGCGTGACCTATGATGGTCAGGAGTGTGACTAGGCGGGATCCGGGGGCGTGACTTCAGGCTGGGCTTGAGAGCGGCTAGAGGCGTGTCACGGGTGTGTCACGTGAGAGTCACAGGCGTGACTTCAAAGTACACGGGCGTGTACTTGGGAAATTTTACGGCATGAACTCCAGAACACGTCAGCAGGCCGAGACACGACAATTAATATTACAAGCCCCTAGGTCATGCCCGTGACCGCGTGTACTGCCTATTTTTGCTAAAATCTCCAGAAACCTGCAAAAAACAAAATTTAAATATGTTAGAACCAAAATTATAAAAAAGAAGGATTTATTATTAAAATAAACAAAATATTACTAAATAATTATAAATATTAATCTACATACTATACTAAAATTAGTCTTAAATATTACTTATCAAACACCCCCATATTTAAGCATGTGCTATTGCAGAGCTAAAGAATGAGAAGTATTCGTAAGACATTAATAAAATTTTTAATTTAAACTAAAATTTAGTAAATCAAGAGAAAGTTAAAAAATAGAATTTAGAGATTTAAAAATTAAGTCCTAAATTATGAAATAAAATGAAAAGAGCAAGAAATTTAACAAAGAATTCTCAAATTACTTAACTAGCTCACAAAGTTGAGTAATTTTTGCAAACATAATTAGATTAGAATTATAAAAATCCTAACTTAATAAAAAATGACAGGAAAAATTCAAACTACTACTTATGCTCTCTTAGTATTTTAATTTAAATATAAGACAATTTTATTGGCTAACAGGGTTTTGGGGCACAAAGGATATGCAGAGGTTTTTGATTAGAGGTGATGAATTTTATCCTCTCACCTTAATTTTTTTCTTATCTTTACATATTACATATGTTTACCAAGAAAATGATGAATTTTATACTCTTATTTTTCATGACATATGAACAAGTATTTTTTTTCTCTTTATATAAAAATAAAAATGATTAGGTACTGAATTTTATTCTCTTACTCAAACTTTTTTTTCTTTTGGGGTTGCATATGTTTATCAAAAAATATTAATTACCATGACATATGATCTAACAAAAAAAAAGAACAAATGTATATGTTTACCAAATATAATTAATGTTATCCTCTTATCCCCATGACATATGATTCAACAAAAAAATAAAAAAATAAGGGAAATGCTAAACAAATTTTAAAAAAATAAATTAAAATATGAGAGCAACTAATAGTAGATTAAATTTTCCTAAATATCAAAAAACATTAAACGAATATAATTAAAATCTAAACATGTTTAAGCAAAAAATCACAAAATTGAAACTAATTAAAATTAAAGAAAAAAGTGCTAAATAACTTACTCTAAATAAATTGAAATTATCAGATATTTTTTAAAATTAAATCACCTAAAAATTAAATCTAACTAACTATAATAAAATAAAGTATTAGCAATTTAAAAATAATAAAATGCTTATAAATAAACTCAAACTAGATATTTGAAAATAATAAAAAGCTAAGCATGAGTTTATTGAAAAAAACAAATTTTTTGATTTTTTCTAAGTTTTTCATATTTTTTTGAATATAAAAATACTAAAGTAAAGAAAACTAGAACACTGATCCTAATTTTTTCTGTTAATTCCTGGTTTTCCCGAGGTCTACTGACATGAGAGAGGACTCTGAGGGTAGGCGTGCAGATCCTATGCTGGAGGCACTCGACAATCAGCGTAATCCAGGGCAGAGACGAAGCACTTGACATCGAATGATCGGGAGCGGACGATCGACACTCAGCTGGCTGGACTGAGAAAATGCAAGGCACTAGTGACTTGTGGGGTGAGCGGTGAGGCTGGTCGAACCAAATGATACGTTCTCAAGAGAGAACCCAATAAGGGAAGGGTTATGCGAGGTAGGGAGAGGAAGGATCGAGAAGAAGATATTTAGTGAGCAACCCTAAATCTCGTTCATCCAAAAGATAACCCTCATGAACCCATACATCCTTCCTTTATAACTGCAAGGGTGCCAATAAAACAAATAAAGACAACCAACAAAATAAAGATATGCACGTCTATCACGTGCCCTCGGTCTCTTCCGCTCTAGGTGTAATAGATGATGTCGTCCTCCTATGCATGTAGTTTCTCCACGGTGTCTCATCGACGTGCACGCCGGTTACAAATATTGAATTTATTTTCTACTTAGAAAGGATATTGGTTTGTAAGTTTTGAATTCAATTGCTTGAGTATTTGTAATTTCACATTTATCTAGTTATTTGATTTTCTGGCACTCTTGCACTTATACGACTTCTCGTGTCTCCATATTTGGGAGTTTTACAATTGTAACATAAGTCTATTTTGATTTATAAAACTAATTATTATTGCAAGCTAAATTCGTCAGATATGTATGGTTGCACTTTGGAGATTTACTCACAATTTCCCAGTCACATAGATAGTCCTTCATCAGATTGGTATCAGAGTCCTTGGTTCGAGTTTAATTTAGAATATTTAGGATTAAATCTTATATGTTTCACCGTGTCATATCATAGTAGTAATTGCTACTTTAATCCTCTATTTGATGAACACGAGTTCATCCATTTCGTTAATCCTCTATTTGAGGAACCAAATTCCACCACTGATCAAACATATAAAGTTCCCTCGGGAGCACTCTCATGCTATCATGATTATCCTCATTCCCGACCCGTCACTCGTAGAAATTGTGCTGACCCTTTTCCACACTTTGATTCTTTTAGAGGTAATTTCCTTGATGAATATCAAAAGCCTTATAAAGTTCACCATCATCAAGATAACATCACGTGTAGTGTCCTTCCTAGTGTTCTGAAAACGGATGTCAGTCTCCGAATTTCAACGATGCGTTAGTGATCAATTTGATTGCTTTGATGTTCATTTTGTTCATATAAAGAATGCCTCAAAGAGAATCCGTAAAAGAAAGCGTAAGGATTTAGGTCAAGCCACCAATATGTCTAGTAGTGCTCCAACTGACGTAAGAGACCCGACACTAGATTTTTTTTCTTCTCATCTTGAGGAAACTCAATGAACACTTGATTTTGAAGTCGTCTATTCTGATCATATGATATCATTGGAGAGTGACGCTAGTATGATTAGTGAGCATGATCATAAGAGCGAGGAAGAACGGGCCAGTGACACAGTGATGGTATATCTATTCTCCACACCTCACCTAGACCTAGTGTCCACTACAGCTAGAGAGCCAGTCATCGACAGTACACTTATTGGCTCACTACTGAGTATGTACTTTTCTCTCTCTTCCACTATCATCATCTCAAGCCACATTACTACCAGGAGCCGAGAGCATAGTGTTGATTTCACGGTGACCGTCTCACCCATCTTTGGGAACACTGCCCCTTGTGATGGTTTACATCTAGAGGACCATCTCCTTGTTGACGAGTTTTTTGGAAACCCCCTGTTAAACCACCACGCCCTTGTGAGGATGAGATTCCAATGAGTGGCCCTTTCTGAGGACAAAAGCCTTGACACTTCTCTTAGTTCTATCTCCGAGTCACCCCTTTTATGAGGTTCTCAAACCTAGTGTTACATACTTAATGATGACCCTACTTACAACTAAGGCCCCTCCAGATATTTCAGGAACTTATATTGGTACACGCCACATTTGCGACGAATTTTATCACACCCCTCCCGTTGAGTCACCCGATGAGTTATCACTTCGTGGAGGCATTCTAGAGTGACATCCCAGTGCTAAAGTCTTGCACAACCTTCAAGATGCTTATTTTATACACGATGAGTATTTCTACACTCTACCTAGAGAGCCTCTAGATAAACAACCACTCCTTAAGGACGTGTCCACTATCTTTGAGTTAGTCGAGAGTGAGAGTGCTCTCCTCGATGGTCTTAGGTTCAATTCCATCATTATTAGTACTGACATTTTCAGGTGTTTATTTAAATAATCATCGCACCTGCAATGATTTTTTTACACCCCACCCATTGAATCCCCTGATCATGTGCCCCTCTGAAATGAAACCTGAAGGGATGAAGAGTCTCTATATAAGAGTTATATCTATCGACCGTCATTCATTATCACTATGTAGCATGCGCGAGTCTATTCAGTGTATGAGTGCTTGCAATAAAATTATTTAAAAATCTTATGTTGATAGCCATAGGAGATTGCAAAGCTTCAAAGAAGGTGAACACATGTTGATTTGTATATGTGCTTAGAGGTTCAAAAAAAAACGGGTCGAAAATTGAATGATAAACAAATGATTTCTTACACTATGCTTAAACGAATTGGAGCAAATGCTTATGAGCTGGATATTCTGCAGAGTATGTGAATTTCATGTGTATTTAATATGAAAGATTTGACACCATTCTTTGAGCCACATGATTCTATTTTCCCTTCTCCCCCTACCACCACAACTCTTCCGCGTCCATTTTCGTCCACCACTCCACTACAATTTCATTTGTCCCCGATTTCTCCTTCCATTTTGGCTCCTCAGCTACAACCTCGGTCTACTACCAACATCTGTCGCATCCCGGGTGTACAACCCCATATCCGGCGAATGAGGATTGACAGGAGCCAGACTAGCCAGACTAGCCAAGCCAAGCGAGCCGGGCCCCTGGCGCCGAGTCCACTCGACGCCTTCCGCCCCGGCGTCGAGTCCACTCGACGCCTTTCGCCCCGGCGTCGAGTGAGGCTTGTTCACCCGACGCCTCTTTTTTGGCGTTGAGTGAGATCTCGGCAGATCGGTCGGCTCGCCAAGGTGGGGTGGAGCGGAGCAGGGGGGAGTGGAGCAGCAGGCTCGACCTCGCCCATAGATCTCGGCTGGCAGTTGGAGAGTGGGGCATTTCTGGCCCGCACTCGCCTAGGGCCATATGGAGGCGGCGAGTGCTAGCACCATCGAGCACTCGCCACCCCCATGCGAGTGGAAGTTTTCAGGGGCCACTCGCCCAGTGTTGTGTGATGTGTTTTTACCATTCTATTCCCGTTGTCCTGTCCCTAGCCTTTTAGAACAACGGAGTTACGCTGTTGACAGACCAATCTGGACTGTACATAGCTGTTCAGAACAACGGAGGTTGGCTATTTGTAGACCATTTTCAGAAAACTATAAATAGACCCAATGAGGTACCTCAGAAGACATGCTTACTTGTGCCCTGGTCTTCTTGCGCTTTCTTAGGTATCCTTAGCTCAACACTTGGCTAAGGAGGGGAAGCGCTCTAAGATCTTCCGGGTGTGTGGTGGGACCTCCGTGCTGGAGCCTTGAGTCCGTTCCTTGTTCTAAGTCTTTGGTCGTTTAGCTTGTGAGAGAGGAGTGTGCGATCACCCTTCCCCAATGGTTGAACTCCACAGAAGCCGATTTTCGGTTTCAACATTTTGGTGCGGTGAGCGTGAAGCGTGGTCGGCACTGAAAATCTTCTGCGAGCTCGATGACTGGAGGAGAAGGACAAGGTTCGGGCAGGGCCGACTCGCCACCCCCTCCCCCTCTCGCCACCATCGGGATGTTCGAAGAGTTCAGACATGAGGTGCTTAGCCTCGTCAAGTTCGCACTTGACACGCGCGCTGAGTGCTCGACGCCAGCGGTCCCAGTTGTCGCGACTCCAACCTTGGGCGAGAACGCCCCCGATAGGCGACCTGGGAAGGAGGTAGCAGAGGAGGGGAGGGAGCGAGATCTGCAGGGGCGGGTGTTGTTCCTCGGCTCGGTAAGTGGAGGCCGGATCGGCGAGATGGGTGTGCGAGATCCCCCGGCTCGCCCAGCAGGGGGAGGCAGTCCCTTAAGCGAGTTGGTCTCATCTGCCCCAGTTCCAGAGGGGTTTCGTGAGCCGGAGATGTCCTATTATACCGGGAAGGACGATCCGGTTCAGCACATCCAGTGGTTTGAGGATGTGGTCTCGATTCGACAGATGTCGGATGCGTTCAGGTGCAGGCTCTTCGCTATCACCCTCAAGGAGAAGGCGAGAGATTGGTTCCACCAGTTGCCGGCCAGTTCCATCTACTGTTTCGAGGACCTATGCCGGGGGTTCATGCTGAGGTTCACCACCTCCAAGAAGAGGAAGAGGGAGTCCGAGTCCCTTTTCCACATCAAGCAGGGGGCGAACGAGACCCTAGGGGGCTATGTGGACCGGTTCCAGGAGGAGGTCCTCTAGGTACAGGAGATGCTAGGGCATACCCATATGATGACCTTCACCCTGGGGCTGCAGCAAGGCTTCTTCAGGATGGAGCTGAAGAGGGTGCCGCTTCTCTCCTTCGAGGAGTTGATGGAGAGGGCAGCGAGGGAGGTCGACGGGGAGGCATCGAACCCGGACTTTGCCCGGAACTTGGCCAATTGGGCCACGGAGGAAGAGAAGGTGCCAGGAGGTGGCAGAGGTCAGGAGGTGAGGAGAGTTGAACCCAGACAGAGGGAACAGCAACAACAGCCGAGATGGGGGCGCCAAAAGCCGAACAATCGGCTCGGTTGGAGGCAGCAGGAGTGACATGACCAAGGCCAGCGGAGAGGTTTCCATGGAGGAGACAACCGCCAGGGGGGCCAGGGTCAGTTCAACCCTCCAGGCTGGAGGCAGGGCCAGAGGCCTCCGCTTCCCGATCAATATCAGGCTATGACAATAGCCCTGGGGAGGAGGGCACGGTCGAGGAGAAGACAGGGAGTTAGGGTGGAGTTGCCCTATTGCGACTTCCACCAGGAAGAGGATCGTGCTACAGCCACGTGCCCGGAGTTCCTAGAGTTGAGGGTTACCAGGGAGCAGCAACAGCAGCAAGACCGCCGGGAGGTGCAGATCGAAGAAGTCCTGCCCAGAGGAGATGAGGATAGGTGCGAGGACCGGGCTGATGTCGGAGCCCGAGGAGGGATCAGAGTGATCCACCCGGGGGTGGGAGTTGAGGCTGCCCGCAAGGCGAGCCTCCACACTATGCATCGCCGGAGCGTTGCCTCCATATCTCTGGCCCCACCCCCGGAAGAGAAGATCACCTTCTCCAGGAAAGACATGTTGGATCAATGGGATCCTTTTTGCGACGCGTTGGTCATCCAGACCGCGGTCGAGAATTTTACTGTCTCCCAGATCCTTGTCGATAACGGGAGCTTGATCAACGTCATCTTCAAGAAGGCATTTGGCGCGATGAAGGTGGAGGCCCGGAGGGTGCTGGCCTCGGATGGACCTCTTTTCGGGTTCTCAGGAGAGAGGAAGGAGTAGGACTCCATGTTACCTTGGGGGGGGGGGGGTAGTCCAGAAACTGCAGGTTCGTCATCGTGGATGCGTCCAACAGTTACAACGCCATCTTAAGACGGCCCCTCATCAGTGCCTTCCGCTGTGTGCCCTCATCTTTCTATCAGTGCTTGAAGTTCAACGCTGAGGGCATCCAGGTCAGGGTCCGGGGAAACCCACTATGGCAAGGGAGTGCTATGTTACCGCGGTGAACTCCATCTCTTGGCAGGGAGGAGCCGAGGAGATGGACAGGATGATGGAGGAGCTGTCCGGGCAGGAGGCGAAGGAGAGGTGGAGGAGATGGAAGTGGAGGAAGATGTCCGCACCCAGGGGTAGGTGGCAGAAGGAGTTCTGGAGCCGTGGAGGAAGCTGAGGAGGAGGTACCGGTCCCTGGTGAGGGAGCCGTTGGAGAGTGGGAAGAGCAGTCCCGGCTGGAGATAGCCGAGGAGGTGGTGGAGATGGAGGTTCTCACCCAAGGAGGTAGGGTGGAGAAGGTGCATATCAGCGGGGGGTTGAGCCCGGAGGACCAGGGGAGGATGCTGAAGTGCATCTAGAAGAACGCGGACGTTTTCGCATGGAGCGCGACGAAAATGTCGGGGATCCATGCGGACGTTGCCTGTCACCGCCTTAACCTGGATCCAGAAGCCCGCCTCATCCAGCTGAAGAAGAGGTCCACAGCGGACAAGTTGGCCGAGCCCATCAGGGAGGAGGTGGCCAAGCTCCTTAAAGCCGGCTTCGTATTCGTGATCCAATACCCCAGCTGGGTCTCCAATGTTGTAATGGTTAAAAAAGGAGACAGTCGGTGGAGGATGTGTGTTGATTTTTCTTTATTAAATAAATACCGTTCTAAGGATTGTTATCGCTTGTCTCGGATCGACGCGCTGGTTGACTCAACCGTCGGTTTTTCTGTGATGAGTTTCTTAGATGTTTTTTCAGGTTATCATCAAATCAGGATGCACCCGCCCGACATAAAAGATGTCTCCTTCATCACTGGGGGTGAGTGCTACTGCTACAAGATGATGCCCTTTGGGCTAAAGAATGTGGGGGCAATATATCAAAAGATGATGGACCAGGTCTTCTGAGAGCGAAAGGGGAGGAACCTGGAGGTGTACGTAGATGATCTTATGGTCAAAAGCCGGGTGGTGGACTCATCTCCGGGATCTGGAGGAGACCTTCGGTACCCTGCACAAATACAAAATGAGGCTGAACCCCTTGAAGTGTGTCTTCGGGGCAAGCAGAGGTAAGTTCTTAGGCCATCTTCTTACTCCTGCAGGTGTAGAGCCCAACCCTGATAAGGTGAGGGCGATCATGGAGTTGGGGTCGCCTCGGAACGCCAAGGAGGTCCAGAGGCTGACAGGAAAGTTGGTCGGGCTGAGCAGGTTCCTCTCTCGGGCAGGAGAGAAGTGCTCCCCCTTCTTCAAAGCGTTGAGGGGGGGGGGGTCAGAAGTTCGAGTTGTTCAAGGAGTGCGAGGAGGCATTCCAAGCCTTGAAGAGGCAGTTGACCCAGGCTCCGCTCTTCCAAGGGCCCAAGGAAGGAGAGGACTTGTCCCTGTATCTTGGGGTGGGAGCCGAGACCTTGAGCTCCGTCTTGATCTGGGAAGAAGGGAAGAAGCAGTTGCCTAGCTATTATGTGAGTAAGGTCTTGAGGAAGGCGGAACTCCGATATCCGATCTTAGAGAAGCTGGCTTTTGCCCTTATCATCTCAGCCCGTAGACTCCGACCCTATTTCCAGGCGCACTCCATCCGGGTGGTGACTGACCACCCCCTCCACAACATCTTCGGGGGGGGGGGGGGTGGAGCACTCGGGAAGGTTGACAAAGTGATCGGTGGAGTTGAGTGAGTTCGACATATCCTTTGTTCCCCGCCTCTCGATCAAGGACCAGACGATGACCGACTTCCTTGCTGATTATGTGGTCGAGGTGGCGGAGGCAGAACTCACTCGTCCGGTCCCTTGGAAGGTAATGGTGGATGGCGCTTCGGGAAGACATTTCTTGGGGGTGGGGGTGATCTTGGAGAGCCCCCAGGGAGCAAGGATCGAGCAAATGGTGGTAGTATATTTTCCCATCACCAACAATCAAGACGAGTATGAGGCAGTGATAGCAGGATTGCGCCTTGCCAAGGAGCTTGGAGTGCATGATGCTCACAGACTCCATGGTGGTGGCCTCCCAGATCAATGTGGAGTTCGAGGCAAGGGAGCCAACTCTCCAGTTGTACTTAGCAAAGGTGAAGGTAGTAATCGGCATGTTCCAGACATTCTCCATCCGACACATTCCAAGGGAAGAAAATGAGCAGGTGGATTAATTGGCTAAGCCCGGACCCCAGGTGGATGGCACCATCACCGACTTATTCTGCCCGTCCATCAAAGAGGGGGAGCTGATGGAGGTAGACCAACACCCCTCGTGGATGGATCCTTTTGCAACTTTCCTATCCACATGGGAGTACCCGGAGAGGATGGATAAGAAAAGGTTCAACAATAAGTCGGCATATTACCTCATGCGCGACGGATAGCTGTATAGGAAGACTCTCTCGGGGATGTTAGCGCGTTGCGTGGCCGAGAGGGAGATCCCGAGGATTTTGGAAGAGATCCATTCCGGGGAGTGCGGGAATCACTCTGGGAGCCGGACCCTGGAGGGCAGGATAGTTAGGTAAGGGTATTTCTAGCCAACCCTGGGCCATGCCGCCGTTGAGTTCACGAAGAAGTGCCACAAGTGTCAGTTGTTCACCCCTCTCCAACTTCTGCCAGCTCAGCGTCTCAGGAGTATCACGACACCCTGACCCTTCGCCATCTGGGGAATGGATCTGGTTGGACCCTTCCCCCAGACCAGTGGGCAAAGGAGGTTCTTATTAGTCATGATCGACTATTTCTCTAAGTGGTTGGAAGTGAAGGCGTTGATCAAAGTGACCTCCCAAGTAATCATGAACTTTGTTTGGGGGGAGATCATCTGCCAGCATGGATTGCCCCAGGCCATTGTCACAGACAATGAGCCACAATTTGCCAGCGCCGAGTTCATCAATTTCTGCGGGCAACTTGGGATTGATCTCGGATTCACGTCAGTCCACCATCCCAGGAGCAACGGGCAGGTGGAGGCGGCGAACAAGATCATCGTGAACCTCGTAAAGAAGAAGGTGGAGAGCTTGAAGGGGAGCTTGGTAGAACAACTTCCTTCAGTCCCTTGGGCCCTGAGGACTACCCCAAACACAGCCACGGGGGAGCCTCCCTTCAAGCTTTCCCACGACTGTGAGGTCGTGCTCCCAATAGAATTCGAGGTCCGGACACCGCGAGTGGTGGCAGCAGAGGAAGGCAGGGAAGAGTGGAGGGCCGAGAACGAGGATGAGCCGCGGCTCTCCCTGGATATGATGGAGGAGTTGCGCGACCTGTCAGCTATCCGACAGGAAGATGTCAAGCGAAGAATGGCTAAATATTTTGACAAGCACGTTCGAATCAAGCAGTTCACGGAGGGGGATTTGGTATTGAAAAAGGTGGATGCAGCTGGAAGATCAGCTGCCGTGGGGAAGCTCAACCCCAACTGGGAAGGTCCGTACATTGTTCAAGAGGCATTGAGGTCAGGAGGGTATCACCTCCGGGATGTGGAGGGGGAAACCCTAAGTCATACTTGTAGTGGTGACGACTTTAAGTGTTTCTATCCATGGAACATGTACGAACATTCCTTTGTTAAATGATGAAATCCTTTTGATCTTTCAGCTTTTTTTGGCAATGGTGTTCGTGGCAGGCCAAGATTTCTCTAGATCCCGATATGCTCCGCTGTCAGGCTTCCACCTAGCTGGCAAGGCCGGGATCGTCGGTGGACATTGTTCTTGCTCTGGAGCTAAGTCCCGAGATGCTCTGCTGTCAGGCTTCCACCTAGCTGACAAGACCGAGATCCTCGGTGGACATTATTCTTGCTCTGGAGCCAAGTCCCGAGATGCTCCGCTGCCAGGCTTCCACCTAGCTGGCAGGGCCGGGATCCTCGGTGGACATTGTTCTTGCTCTAGAGCCAAGTCCCGAGATGCTCCGCTGCTAGGCTTCCACCTTGCTGGCAGGGTCGGGATCCTCAGTGGACATTGTTCTTGCTCTGGAGCCAAGTCCCGAGATGCTCCGCTGTCAGGCTTCCACCTAGCTGGCAGGGCCGGGATCCTCGGTGGACATTGTTTTTGCTCTGGAACCAGGTCTCGAGATGCTCCGCTGTCATGTTTCCACCTAGCTGACAGGGTCGGGATCCTCGGTGGACATTGTTCTTGCTTTGGAGCCAAGTCCCGAGATGCTCCGCTGCCAGGCTTCCACCTAGCTAGCAGGGCCGAGATCCTCGGTGGACATTGTCCTTGCTCTGGAGCCATGTCCCGAGATGCTCCGCTGCCAGGCTTCCACCTACCTGGCAGGGCCGGGATCCTCGCTGGACATTGTCCTTGCTCTGGAGCCAAGTCCCGAGATGCTCCGCTGCCAGGCTTCCACCTTGCTGGCAGGGCCGGGATCCTCGATGGACATTGTTCTTGCTCTGGAGCCAAGTCCCGAGATGCTCTACTGCCAGGCTTCCACCTAGCTGGCAGGGCCGGGATCCTTAGTGGACATTGTTCTTGCTCTGGAGCCAAGTCCCGAGATGCTCCGCTGTCAGGTTTCCACCTAGCTGACAGGGCCGGGATCCTCGGTGGACATCGTTCTTGCTCCGGAGCCAAGTCCCGAGACACTCCCGCTGTCAGGCTTCCACTTAGTTGACAGGGCCGGGATCCTCGGTGGACATAGCTGCCACCCCCGAATCAGGCCCCGATCTTCTCTTACTAAGCATAATGCAGTCGAGATTGAGCTTGAGACAGAAGCTGAAGGAGAGGTCGCAAGGAAAAACATAGAGTTGGTCCCAGCAATCTCCAGGCGAGTTGGTAATGGCGAGTAGAGATCTTGGCAATACTAAAAAGGGGTGGCACTATCTAGGCGAGGAATAGTCACAAAGGGCGAGCCGAGATCTTGGCAGAAGGGCGGGCCGAAGCTATGCTCGGCAACTACGCTCCATCCCATGGAGATTTTACTTGGAAAATTTCGAAGAAATTTCTGGCTTAGAACAAATCTCTAGAAAGAAGAGATCTCGCAGACGAGCTGGGCGTTCACGGGTCCAGTGCGGCGAGTGGTCTACCTCCTGATTGTCTGGGGCTGGCGAGATCTCAAGGTCTCCTTCCGGGTATGTATCCTAACTCAAGTACATTCTAACGGCGAATGCTATCATAGTGAGGTTGCGCAGTGAAAGAGTGGCATGCACGTGAGTACAGTACCGAAAGTAAACACAAAAGAAGAAAGATTTGGCAAATTATTTTTTCATTAATGTACATTTCTTTACAAAAGAGGGCTCACCTCGGCGAGGTTCCAAATTGGGGGGGGGGGTTTACAGAAATGAAGCAAAAAAAATGGTAGGCGAGCTAGCTCTCGCCCTCCCCTCCAGAGTTGTCATCTTTATAGCCGGAGACATCCTTGAAGAGCGAGCAGAAGCTGTCTTCCTTCTCGCCAGGGTGCGAAGCGGGAGGGGAGAACAGCTCCGGCACCAAGTCCCTCGCCGTCATCTCCTCGCAACCTTCCGTCAACACCTGCATATCTCGCATGACTTGCAGGGTGAAGTCGGCAGTGCTGATGGAATTGACGCGCAGCTTCTTGGCGACCTCCGCCTCGTTGAAGATCTTCGATCTCTGGACCGGGCCGCCCGACTCGCCGCCAGAGGGGAGGAGGAGATGTCCATTAAGCGCACGACCTCGCCCTGGAGCCTTTTGTTCTGCTCCTCCAGCGCCTTGTTTTTCTCCTCCAGCTCGGCGGCGCGAGCGCGCATGCGGTCCGCAGTCTCGACATCCTGTAAGGCAAGAAAAGGTAAGAAATTGCGAAAAACCTAAGTGAATAGGAGAAGGGGTCAGCCAATACTTACTACCCCATCGACGTTTTTGCTGATAATGTTCTCGGTGATCCCCAGTCGCCTCGTTAAGTCGGCGACGTCGTCCTTCACGACATCCCGCTCCTTCTCTGCCTTCGCCATGCTGTGGCTGAGGTAGTATGTACGGTGAGTTGACATGTGTGCGAGCTCCAACGCGTGCATTTAAGCCCGCGAGCTCTCATGGGCGAGCTGCTAGAGGCTCATGTCGTTGTAGGCCGCGGCATCTTCGCGGCCATAGAGCCCGAACCCCAGGGAATAGGCGTGCCCGCTGGGAGGGTGGCGCTCCGACCAGGAGTGATGGAGGGATGAGATAGAGACCCTGTGAGTCTTCTCATCCCATTGGACCATCGGCTCACCGAGCTGGTCCTTGGCCTTCCCGCCGAGGCCAAAGTTCCGGTGGTCTTTCGGCTGGTCCGGCTCGCAGGCCGCGAGCCCCTCGGCGGCTGTGGAGGCAGGCGGGTCGCCCCCGCCCTGGTCCTCTGGCGACTTCTCCGGCGTAGTCTCTGGGGAGCTCAGGTATATTTGTTGTTGTTGTCTCCCCTGGGAGACCGCCATCGCCTTCTTCATCGTCTTTGGCGCCGGGGGACGGCGAGGCGAGCTGGAGCTCGCGGGGTCAAGTCGCTTCTTGCTGGATGAGGGCCTGACGAGCGCCAACTCGCTCCGGCAGGCCTCAACGGCAGCCCTATCGCGCACGAGTGGGTACGAATACAGTCCCGAGTCCGCAAATGGCGGGTGCTCGGGGATCAGCCGTTCCCCTGCAGAGAATAGCTTTGAGTTAGAAAAATTTCTGATTTTTGGCGAGCCCAATAAGGAAAGAAGGGAGGGAGCTATACCTTCGCCGAGCAGAACCGGAAGGAGTGAGTCGAGGCCCCTTCGAAGGAAGGCGACCTCGAAGTCCTTGCCGAGGAAGAACTTGTGGAGCTCGGCATCATTGCCCGTCACCGTCGGGGGTCGGTACACCTTCTCGCTCATCTGCCGAGGCGAGAAGGGTTTGTTGTCGAGATTACCATTGATGAAAACGAGCTTCGAGAACCAATTGTGGTTCTTGTTGGCCGTCTTGCGGACCTTGAATTGCGAGCCAGCCAGGAAGGCGACCCCGTCATTGGTCGCGCGGTAGATGAAGAGCTTCCTGAAGACCATCAGGTTGAACTCTATTCGCTCTCGGCGGAGGTAGCAGGCGAATGCCACCATCATGGCGATGGCATTCGGGTTCAGCTGGGCCGGGATTGCCCCGTAGTACTTCAGGATTTGACAGATTTCTGGCCATAGGGGGAGGCGCAAACCCACCTCGAAGTGCGAGATGGGGAAGACGAGCTCATCCTCATAGAATGTATTGATGGCCTCGCCTGCCGCTTGTCGGCGCGCAGAGAACCCCGCGGGGACGTAGTCGGCGAGCTCCTGCTCGCTGGTGTTTCCCTCATATAAGCTGTACCCGGTGAATTGCCGAGCACACTTGGACCTCCCGTCGGCATCGTGTCGCGTCTTGCCCATTGTTTCAAAGGTTCTGGCGCGATTGGAAGTGGCGAGAAGGGCAAAAAGAAGGGGGTCTATGTCTGCAGTAAAGGAGATGGTCTGGGGGTTGGTGAGAGGGCCTATTTATAGAAAACGGAATTAATGGCCGAGCTGACCGGTCGGTCCGGCTCGCCGACCCCGACTCGCCGACCCCGACTCGCCGACCCCTGCGACCTGTTCAATCCTATGGCGAGCTGACTCTAAAGAGCAGCATATTATGCAGAATCAATAAGCAGTAACATCTAAAAATTGTTCAAGTTATTACAGATAGCAGTTCTCGCAATCTAGGGAAAGAACGTACAACAACAAGAAGTGGAAGTTATTTCAGCGCGCACGAGCTGGGGGCTGGGGGGCGAGTGCCGGTAGGCTCAGCCAGGGAGCCATTTTCACCTACCCCGGCCTCGCGTCCCCATCCCCGGAGGTTGGCGCGGGTTGTTGAACTCGCAGACCAACTCCAGATCATGGTGGATGAACCGTAGGTTCTCGCTGATCCTGTCCATGAGCGGGGTGGGGGACATCATCCCGTTTGCCGAGCTGCGTTTCATCTCGTCCGCGAGCAGCACGTAGTCCCGCTCCAGCGCCTGCAGCCTCTGCTCGCTGAGATCCTTCTCCTCCTGGATCCTGCGCAGCGTGAGCCCCTGCTTCTTCAAAACCTCAACGACTTGCCTCCTCAGCTCGGCGGAGTCCAGCGAGACGTTCATGAAGTTTTCTATCGCGTTGGGGGAAGGAGGTGGCGAATGGCGACTCGGCTCAGAAGATTCTTCCGCCTTAGATTGGCGAGGGAGACATGCAAGGATAATTAACCCTGGTGAACATAATAGACGAGTGCTCCAAAAGATTTACACGAGATGGTCTAATGAAAGTGGAGCTTACGGGAGGAACTCTGCTGCCCTCGGAGGGTGTATGAAGGGGGCAAGGTCAAGCTCTTGCCGCGACCCGGAAGATGAGATCTTGGGGACATGAGCTCGAAGCTTGGGATAGGGATGTCCCCGGCATCTCCCCCAGCGAGTGCAGGAGCAGGTGTGGGTTGCCGAGAAGGTGCGCGAGCTGGTGACTTTGGCCTCAGCGAGTCCAGCTCCGTGGTCCCAAAGGGGGGGATGGGTCTCGCAGGCGGGTGATAGGAGGGGTTCGAGGTCGCGAGTCATCGCGGGAGGAGTTGACTCGCGGCGTGGAGGCTTCGCCGTCAATCTGATGACTGTCATGGTCGGTAGGAATCTCTATGATCCCTTTCCCCTTTTATTCAGGAGCTGGCCCAGAGGAAGAAGCGAGTCCATGGTCGGGGGTGGAGGCCAGGTCGCGATTGGCCGACTCGGCAGCTTTTGGAGCTGAGTTGGCCTTTTTGGCAGGCTGAGGATTTGAGGACTCGCGCGACAAGGCGCTGGGGGATACAGTGACCAGGCTGGCAGCGCGAGGCGTTGAGCCCGGGAGTACGGTCCAGCCTCTCTTGGAGCTCTTTGGAAAGAGGCATCTCGGCAAGGTCAGAGTAAGGGGAATGACAAAGGTCGCCCAGGTACGCGGGCGTATATATATAGCCGTTGGTGGATCCCACCAAAAGATTCTCTCTGGCTCCTGCCGTACTCGCCGCATTTTGCGGGGTTGGATGTTTCTTTTCGAGCTTGGGTCAACCTCGCAAAAAGCGGGGATTATGTACAACCCCTTATCCGGCGAGTGGGGATCGACAGGAGCCAGACTAGCCAAGCCAGACGAGCCGGGCCCCTGGCGCCGAGTCCACTCGGCCCCTTCCGCCCCGGCGTCGAGTGAGGCTTGTTCACCTGGTGCCTCTTTTTTGGCGTTGAGTGAGATCTCGGCAGATCGGTCGGCTCTCCCAGGTGGGGTGGAGCGGAGCAGGGGCGAGTAGAGCAGCAGGCTCACCCTCGCCTATAGATCTCGGCTAACAGTTGGCGAGTGGGGCATTTCTGGCCCGCACTTGCCTAGGGCCATAGGGAGGCGGCGAGTGCTAACACCATCGAGCACTCGCCACCCCCATGCGAGTGGAAGTTTTCAGGGGCCACTCGCCCAGTGTTGTGTGATGTGTTTTTACCATTCTATTCCCGTTGGCCTGCCCATAGCCTTTTAGAACAACGGTGTTACGCTGTTGGCAGGCCAATCTGGACTTCACATAACTGTTTAGAACAGCGGAGGTTGGCTATTTGCAGACCGTTTTCAGAAAACTATAAATAGACCCAATGAGGTACCTTAGAAAACATGCTTACTTGTGCCCTCGTTTTCTTGCACTTTCTGAGGTATCCTTAACTCAGCACTTGGCTAAGGAGGGGAAACGCTCTAAGATATTCCGGGTATGTGGTGGGACCTGCGTGCTGAAGCCTTGGGTCTGTTCCTTGTGCTAAGTCTTTGGTCGTTTAGCTTGTGAGAGAGAAGTAAGTGTGTGATCACCCCTTCCCCAAGGGTCGAACTCCACAGAAGCCGATTTTCGGTTTCAACACCGGGTGCTCGACACCGATTGAGCATGCTTCTTCCACTTCAGTACGACATTTTCTGACACAGGCATCACCTCGGTTTCTTCCATAGCAGTTCGACATTCTTTGACACATGCATCATATTGTCTTCTTCGACAACAGTACCACATTCTTCGACACATGCATCATCTTGGCTTCTTTCACAGCAGTACCATACAGTGTTTGACGCCGACGACAACAATAGTACCTTCTTCATCATTGATTTCCACCACTTTGACCCCGACGTCTTCGACATCATCTCTTTTAGTGACAACCCCATCTACAATCCATCGTCAGCTTCTACAGTATCATCCTCGGTTCCATCGTCAACATCAACTTCAGTGACCTACGAGTTCAAAGTTATAGAGTTTTGCCTTCCCTTCAGATGAGAGCACACCCATCTTTATTCACAGAGATGAATGCTTTCAAGGCGGGGGGTATTGATGGGGATTGCGATGTACTTACATGATGATAGGAACCGTTCATCTTATGCAGACTGACGATCGTAGCATTGTTTGTTTTCTCAATTTTTTTGAATTGTATTTTTATTTATTTTTGAATCGGGACGATCAACCAAGCCTATTAGTTTGTTGCCCCCTTAGAGTCTATTAATAGGGCAATTAAAAGATTGGAGCATAAAAGCCATCCTTTGGTCATTTTGGTGCCGAATCCGAGTCCCGATTGCGATGCCATGGATCCCCACCACCACCTTGTTGTCCACCACCTCTTCCCCCCTCAATTCCTCCACCAAGTTGCCGACCACCACCTTTATTCCCACAAAACAGATCCTTGTTCCCCCATTTACATCTCCTGCGATAACCAGAGAAAGTCTCCGGCCACCCGGTGATCCACCCCCACTTTCCCTTTCATTTCCCTTCATTTTGAATTTTCCGGCGATCACCAGAAAACATCTCCGACGAACCTCCACCACCCCCTCCAAGTTTTCTTCATTTCCAAGACTCCAACAATCGCCAGAAAACATACCATCACCACCACCGACTGTCTCTTCGGTGACCACCTCCGACCTTCTCCGACAACCACCTTCGACAGCCACCACCACCCCACTAACCCACAACCGTCCCATAACCTATGTAGCACGGGGACAGAAACGGGATACGAATACGATACGAAACAGATACGAAAAACGTGATTTTTTTTAAATAATGATACGAGAAATGTTTTTAATTATTTTAATATAAGTATTAATTAATATAAGAATAAGATAACTAACAAACTATTTGTTGACGCAGGACGAATCTATAGGCGGCGGGTAATCCGTGACCTAACCCTACTTGCTATGCAAAAAGTCCGACAGATAAATCACAGTTAGAAAATAAATTAAAACATCTCACACAGAATAATTCAAGATAAGACAAAATAATTTATTTTTGCGAGACAAGCTTAGGCTTTCCTTCGCGTGGAGGGACAAAGCAGAAGCGTACGACGAATGAATCCTGCAAATCACGATAATTATTTATCAAATCAGCATAATACAATATATCCAAACAAATATAACATCCAGTACAATACAAATATGCTGAAAATAGTAAACCAATACAACAAAATCTCACCAAGTAGTGAGCTGACTAAGGCACTTAGGAATCCAGAGTCGGAGATGCGTGGACGGTGATCCGAGGTGGAACCAGAGGCGTGGAAAACGACGTAGGTGGCTGTCGTCGGCGGTAGGAAGCGGGATCAGACTGTAAAGGAGTAGATCTGGCATTTTGGTGGATTCGGGCGAGGAGGGGAGGGATCAGGTGTGGTGGAGCGGATCCAGACTGTAGAAGTGGTAGGTGTGAGTAACCGGACTGGAAAAGTTCAGATCTGGAAAGATCTGATATGGGGAGGGGTCGGGGTGGCTCCACAGAACTAGGGAGGGGTCAGGGTGGCTCCACGAAAATAGTGAGGGGGCGGCTAAGGGTTGGCGGCCAGGAGAGGGCAGGGGTCGGCTGTAGGAGGGGCGGATTAGGGTGGCTGCTTGCTGAAGTTTCTGGACCTGTTAACGCCCGACTGATTTGGGGATGTATAGGCGGTTTGCTGGAAGGGGGGGGGGGCTTGGAGGCCGGCGGTGGGAAAACCTGGAGAGGCGGTAGTATTCACTATAATAACTTTAATTAATGAACAATTAATTTCATTAATCCACAGTAGATGTAAAGAGATGAATTTCTTCTGGGCGGGAGTAGTTGCTGGAATTGGGGGAAAACGATTGGTGTTTGGGGGCTACCGTGAAATGATCGTGGGAATTTGGGAATGAACTCTTTAAATTCTGCAATGACCTAAACCAACCAACTACAGACCTATTTTAATGAAAGAAAAGCTAGGGCATCCCACCTTCAACGACTATGATTGGGCGGAGGTGGGACCACCCAAATACATCAAAATACAATACAAACTAATGAAGTAATATATCAAATCGCTTCGCAACGCGAATCCGGGCATATCTGCAGAGTCCGATCGTCGATCCGGGCACACCTTATATGGAAAGTCGTCAATGGGCCCCGAATGGGCCTAAAACTCGTCATCCACTGCAAGTCCTCGTCTATGCTCCGCATCAATCTCCCCGGCTTGAAATAATTCATCTCCCGATAAATAGGGATCGAAATTCTCTCGCTGTATGCCAGGTAAAACTCGAAAATGTCCACCAGAGGTTGTCCAAGTGTCGTCGTTGGAAAAGTGTCCTCGCCAATCTACTTCCCCTGAATGAAAAGCTGTCATCTCCGGTGAATGGAGACGGCCGTACTAAAGTCGAAGTTCTGGTGTGAATCGATCATGCTTTACTGCAAGTACCCAGGTGTCATCAACGTCTGTGGTAGGAATGTACTGGCGGAGTTTGGTCTCTGTGATACTCTCAACGCTCAACTTACGAGTGGTGGATCCCGGGGCGATCGACGGTGCAATAGGTAGAATCAAAGAAGACGAGTCTCCAGGTCGGTGGGTGTAAGAAGTGGGTGAGTAGTGGTGGTCATCAGACGTGTGTGGGCTATGAGGGTGGTAAGACAACAAGAGTGGAGGTGTGGGCGGCTGGGAGTCCCCACTGCTTGGGTCCACATACTCGCGAGGCCCGTGGTATTGCGTCAGATCTCCAACACTAAATATTGGATGGACGCCCATACTTGCAGGGATATCAAGATCATAGGTGTTTGCTTTGACACAGGAGGAATCTATAGGAGACGGATTAACGGTGACCTAACCTTACATGCTATGCAAAGTCCCGACAGATTAAATCAAAATTCAGCAATAAATAATAAAATCACACGCAATTAATTCAAATAAGGAAGAGTAATTTATTATGGCAAAGAAGGCTTGGGCTTGCCCCCGCGTGGAGGGCCAAAGCACGAGCGCGCGGCGAACCGATCCTTCTTGCAGTTAGGGATTTCTTAAGACCAAATAACATAATAAACTAGATTCCCAAGCGAACGTATAATATCCAAATCATAACGATGTTTACAACCAAACAAACCAATACAAAACACATTATGAATGTTAGGGCTGCTGTAATAAAAAGATCTGAACGTTGGAGGGCTCAAAAAAGGAATCTGGTGGTTGGTGGATCAGATCGGGTAAGGGGAGGGCTGGTTGGGGATTAGGAGGGTTGGATCGGGGAGGGGGATGGCAGGAACCGGGCTAAAATACCCAGATTTGGAGAGATTTGGTGTTGGGTGACTGTTTCGTGGAAGATCCATGGGATGGGGGTGATGACAGCAAATGGGAAGAGCCGGGGCGGCTGGATCTGGCTAGAAATGTCCAGATCTGGACTGTTTTGGGGCTGAAAACAGCCAAACAGGTTGTTTGGGGTTGTGGAAGTGAAAGGGGAGGGCTGCGGACTGTGGGGAAGGCGATGGCAAGGGTGAAATAGGGAGGGGAGGGGTTGCTGACCAGATCTGGGTAGAAAAATGGCCTGCAGCCTGTTGTGGAGGGTGGCGGCCAGGAGCTTAGGGGGCGGTGGCTGGCGGTTTAAAGGAGGTGCGGATGGAGGGGGTTTCTGGAAAGTGGTAGTGGCTGGTCAAAGTGGAAAACAGATGGGGCGCTGCTGTTTGCAGGGGCTAGACAACAAAAATGGAAAGGTGGAGGGTGGGGGAGGAGGAAAAAAAATCAAAAGATACAAGGCTTACCCAAGGAGTCGTCACCTAGGGGTTCCATGGAGTCGGCACCGTGAAGAGATCACCGGAAATGAGGAAGAGCACTCTTCAAATTTCAGCAATGAGAAATGATGGCAGCCCTAAAAATCTATTTATAATAAACTGGAATTAGGGCACCCGAAATCAACAATTATGATCAGTCGTTGGTTTCGGGGCCAAAACTACATGAAATATAAACCAAAAAACACAATGTTATATATGAAATTGATTCGCAACGCGAATCCGGACGCATCCACAGAGTCCGATTGTCGATCAATGCGAATCCGGACGCTTCCACAGAGTCTGATCGTCGATAAACGCGAATTTAGATGCATCCACGGAGTCCGATCGTCGATCTGGGCACACCATATATGGTAAGTTGCCACACTGCATCACTCTCCCCGACCATGGTTGTCAGGATCGTGATCCGGATCATAGGATCTTACGATCCTACGATCCAGATTTTGTAAATCGATCCTGATTTTGTAAAGCGATCCTCGATCCGACCCAATTATCTAATCCGATCCTACCTCAAAACGATCTCATCTAGGATCTCGATCCTGACAACCTTGTCCCCGGCTGAAAGAATTCATCTTCCAATGAATAGGAGTCAAAATTCTCTCGAAGAATGTTGGGCAAGAATCGATGAGGTCCACCAGAGGTCGTCCAAATGTCGCCGATGGAAAAGTGTTCTCGCCAATCAACTACCCGGACTGAAAAGCTTCCATCTCCGATGAATGAAGACAGTCGTATTGAAGTCGAAGTCCAGAGGCGAATCGATCAAGCTCTGCCGGTAGCATCCAGGCGTCGTCGGGTAAGGTTCGTCTACGCCAGATAACCATGTGACGATATCTAAGGTCGTCTGTAGAGGGGACGGCCTCATGCATAATGATCTCAGTGGTACGCTCATCTCTCAACACACTAGTAGAAGGATCCGGTGGGATTTGAGGTGCCAATGGTGAAGTCGTTGGGGACTGCATCCCAGGTAAGTGGGGGTCAGAGGTGGGCTGAGCACAGGGCAATGAATGTGGTGGTAAGGGCTCGGGGGTAGACTGAGTGGTGGGTGATAAAGGCTCGGGAGGGCCGCCAAGATGCGAACCCGAATACTCGTGAGGTGCAAAGTAGGGCGTTAGGTCCTCGACATTGAACACAATATGGGTATCCATGCTCGTGAGGATGTCCGGCTCATAAGCATTTGTCCCGATTCGTTTCAGGACGGAGTAGGGACCCATTCGCCGAACGCTCAAACTTTTAGCAAGCCTCACACGGAGCCTCACAACGCAGATTCTTACCATCACCTGCTCGTCTTCATGAAGTACCTACACTTATCAATGAACATCCATATGTGATTTACAAGATTTATTACCAATACGAATTATTTTTTTGACCAACTCTTGACACACATGCAAACGATGAACACACGACACAACAGACTCATGCAAATGATGACGAAACGCCTCAACATACTCATGCAAATTATGCAAATGAAACATGACAGATACTACATGCCTGCTACGGGAAAATCTAATAATGACCAAGATGTTTCTAAAATATGGTGACCTATTAGGGGGCTCTCTCGGTGGAGTGTATAAAAAATCATCCTGTGTGTGCCGAGTGCTCAGGTAACCGTGCGGGACATCTACACTCAAGGGCGAGCTCATAAAGAGCATAATGTCTCTCAGGGAACATGACACTTCAGGGGCTTACCAGGAGGTGTGTACGAAAAGTCATCGCGAATGAGACGACCACCCAAGTGAAAATCACGTACACCGGCTAGAAGACGTGACTATAGTGTGGTGAGTGTCCCTGAAAGTAAAGAACTCGTCAGGTGGTTCAGCAGGTGGTGCGTCCTAAAACTCATTGTGAGTGTGATGCGTCGGCAGGTGGTGCCCTTGACACTTGATGCTCCACACAATACTCATCCTTTGGGGCAAGGCCAGGGACGATAAAGTAAGAGGCACTACTAACTCGAAACTCGTAAACGAGCGGCTCACCTGAATTGCATCCTCACCAGGATGTGGTGGATTATCAAGAGTCTCAACAGGGGGGTCATCATAGAACTCGTCACTAGGGTCATGATCCTCCATATGAGTACCCTCGTGAGGGATAGTATCCCCGTGGGTGGATGACATAGCCATTACGAGATCAACGCCAGACTCTGGGTTCTCCGGCGTGATGTGAATCAGAGCAATGACAATGAGAGGGGGACATAGACCTACTCTCAAGAATGGGTCTGTGGGTGTGGTGTCAAGAATGGGGTCTTTGGTTGAGGTACTAACTAACCCGGTGTATGACAGAAAAGCGGTGTGGGTGAGGGACAGAACACTGCACACTTAATAGGTTGCTCAGGCTCACTCTCAGTCAGAGTCACTAGAGGAGTGTCAGAAACAAAAGATAGGTCACTTGCTGGGCTACGCACCTCACTGGGGTGAGAGCAATCCGCCTTAGGTATCGCTTCTGTCGTGGCTGACAGGACAGTTGTAGGTATCGTGGTGACCTCAGTATGGGAGGGGCTCGTACTGCGGAGGTTAGGATGAAAATCTCATCGAGCTCTTGCGGATCTCAAAGATTGTTCATAACGAAGGGCGAGCTGATATGTCGACTCGAGTGAATTCGAGCTATGATAAACTAGCTTAATACGTATGTCAGACCGAAGTACAGACCGAAATCGGGCAATGGACATGGATGGGTCCTCTCGGATATCGCTTCTCGCAACTAACTTATCAAAGCAATCCACATACTCAGCGACAGACATGGATCCTTGCTGAAGGGAAAATAATTGGTCGAGCAAGTGACTCCGATACGACGATGGTAGATATCTCTGATATAAAGTACGCTTCATGTCCACCCAACTAGTGATGCGACGAAGACGGTCTCGCTCGCGTGTCCTCTCAACGTTAGACCAATATGCCCTCGCCTGATCTAAGCAAACATCGAATAACTCAAAATGATCGAGATAATACTCCATATCCACGAGTCAATAATTAAAAGACTCGGGATTTGATGAGCCATCAAAGGAAGAGGCAATTGTACGAAACTGACTCTCAAGATCTCTCTCAAAGCGACGATCCTCATATAATCATCCCTAAGGTAACCGAGTCGTGTCGAATGATCAACACAATCCGCTCGCGTGTTCGGATAAGAATGACGACAATCATCATACTAATCGTCTCTAGCATAGTGGGGTCGTGTCGGTGGGTCAACACGATCTCTGAATGTGGTGTGCAACGATTGCGAATAATCATCGTAGTGTCGGAGGGTCTCCCTGAAGGGGATCTATGAGGGCGGGTGCAAGTGGACTCGAGACCTCCAAAGTGAGGGGAGGAATAATTGCGACACATAGACATAACGAAAAACCTATAGACTCTACGACTGCGTATCAAAAGAGCGCGTAACCTCCCACTGATACCAATTGACGCAGGAGGAATCTATAGGCGGTGGATTAACGGTGATCCAACCTTACATGCTATGCAAAGTCCCGACAGATTAAATCAAAATTCAGCAATAAATAATAAAATAACGCGCAATTAATTCAAACAAGGCAGAGTAATTTATTATGGCAAAGAAGGCTTAGGATTTCCCCCGCGTGGAGGGCCAAAGCACGAGCGCGCGGCGAATCGATCCTTCTTGCAGTTAGGGATTTCTCAAGACCAAATAATATAATAAACTAGATTGCCAAGCAAACACATAATATCCAAACCATACCAATGCTTACAACCGAACAAATCAATACAAAACACATTACGAATGTTAGAGCTATTGTAAATAAAAAGATCTGAACGTTAAAGGGCTCAAAAAGGGAATTTGGTGGTTGGTGGACCGGATCGGGTAAGGGGAGGGCTGGTTGGGGATTAGGAGGGTTGGATGACTTGGATCGGGGCGGGGGATGGCTGGAACTGGGCTAAAATACCTAGATTTGGAGAGATTTGGTGTTGGGTGGCTATTTCGAGGAAGATTCACGGGATGGGGGTGATGGCAGCAAATGGGAAGAGCCGGGGCGGCTGGATTTGGCTAGAAACGTCTAGATCTGGACTGTTTTGGGGCTGAAAACAGCCAAACAGGCTGTTTGGGGTGGTGGCAGTGAAAGGGGAGGGCTGCAGACTGTGGGGAAGGCGATGGCAAGGCTGAAATAGGGAGGGGAGGGGTTGCTGACCGGATCTGGGCAGAAAAATGGCATGCGGCCTGCTGTGGAGGGTGGCGACTAGGGGCTGAGGGGGCGGTGGTTGGCGGGTTTCTGGACAGTGGTAAGTGGATGGACAAAGTGGAAAACGGATGGGGCGCTGCTGTTTGCAGGGGCTGGACAACAAAAATGGAAAGGTGGAGGGTGGGGGAGGAGGAAAAAAAATCAAAAGATACAAGCCTAACTTACCCAAGGAGTCGTCACCTAGGAGTTCCACAGAGTCGGCACCGCGGAGAGATCACCGAAAAGGAGGAAGAGCACTCTTCAAATTTCAGCAATGGGAAATGATGGCAACCCTAACAATCTTTTTATAATAAACTGAAATTAGGGCACCCAAAATCAACGTCTATGATCGGTCGTTGGTTTCTAGGCCAAAAATACATGAAATATAAATCAAAAAACAGAAAGCTATATATGAAATTGATTCGCAACGCGAATCTGGACGTATCCACGGAGTCCGATCGTCGATCCGAGCATGCCATATATGGTAAGTCGCCACACCGCATCATTTGTGCATATCTTGAATTTATGTTATGGAAGATAAAATCTAATTTAAACAACAATGAAATTCAGAACAACAATTAACATTTAATAACATACATGGAGAAATATATGTTACATTGCATATAATTCATTTCAACATCATAGAATGAAATACATCAAAATTAGCCATCATTTTATTAAGAATAAAGTGAGTAGTGGGCTGATATTAATTTCTATCTCAAATCATTTTATTATGTGTATAGTTTTTGTATCTCCATAATTTTTTATATCTTAAAAAGATTTATTCTAACAAGTTCCTGTATCTGTTTTGGTCATAAGGGATATGTTTTTGTGTTAGCTGTGCAAGATGTGTATGATTTTTTTCTCATTTGCATTATTTTATAATTCCATTTAACACGCATTGCCAGTAAGACTCTGGGGATGTTTTTCAAATGCATTTTATGCACATAGTGCCTCCATAATTTATAATTAATTCCCTAAACTTTTGTAAAATTTGCAATAAAAAATAGATAACATAGAATGTTATAGCAAAATATAGTGATTCTATCAACAATCTAGCATAGTAGCAGAACCATGATTCCTCTATTAGGGTACGATCAGAGTTGGCAAGTACAACAAGAATTAAGCTAATGAGAACCTGGTGATGCTTTGGATGCCGGAGCAGATTGAAATCAAGTAATACTAGACAGGAGAAAGTAGAAAACAAATATGAAAAAGAAGATGAAGAGGAAGAGGAAGAAAAAGAAGAAGAGGAAGAGAAAGGAGAAGAGGAGGAAGAAAAAGAAGAAGAGGAGGAAAAAGAAGAGGAGGAAGAAGAAGAGAAAGAAGTAGAAGAAGAAGAGGAAGGAAAAGAAGATGAGGAAGAAGAAAAAGGAAGAAGAGGAAGAAGAAGAAGAGGAGGCAGAGAAGGAGGAGGAGGAAGAAGAAGAAGAGGAGGAAGAGAAAGAAGAGGAGGAAGAAGAAAAAGAAGAAGAGGAAAAAGAAGAAGAGGAAGAAAAAGAAGAGGTGGAGGAAGAAGATGAGAGGAAGAGCTCATCACAAGCGACAACAGCGTCTCCTCCAGCAGCGTGATGCCTATGTTGTTAAAGGCGCGCCTAAAGCTCCGGGCTCACTAGGCTCAGAGGTTTGCACCTTCGTGCGCTTTTTTGCGCTTTTAGACATTAAAGGCTCTTCTGGGTGTGATTTTTGTTGCAAACCTTATTTTTCAAAATAATGCAATAATTCAATAATTTTTATATGATTTAGTGTTTTTGAAATATAATCGATCGTTGAGACTTAGATATAATGCAAGCGGTCATATTGATTTTATTTTTTAAGAGATATAAATGATAGTAATGAATGATTGATGAGTAGAATATATGAAGAATTTGTTTAAGAAGATGAATTGATGTTTGATCTTGATTATTTAAAATGAATGTGGTTGCGCCTTGCCTTCTTCGGGCGCGCGCCTGTGCCTTGCGCCTAGGCTCCAAGACCCCTTTGCGTCTTGGTGCGCCTTGCGCCTTTAATAACTAAGCGTGATGCGGGAGAATGCCTGGGGCGTGATGCGGGAGAAAGCGTCGGGCGTGTGGAGTAAATGAAACTTAAACCTAAACCGTGAATAAGAGGAATAGGCGGGGACTCATTTCCACGGGAATTGTGTATCCCAATTGCTGGATACGCGTTTCCTTTTTTTTTTTAAAATTTTAAAAGAACGTTTCCTATAGTTTTAGAAACGCGTTTCCCATATCCGATACGAGCCCGAGCCTATACGTAGAGCACTTATAAGTATCTGTGCTTTTTAGCCCATAACTACCTCCATAACTATCCACTATGTCCACTTCCTCAATTTTAGGATAGACCTCCTAAAATTCCTCCCCTCCACTCAAAATACCCCCGGTCCTGAATCCTCTTTCCCCCACGGCCGGCTAATGCTGGGATTCCTCCCAGGCAGCCCCACAACTCCAGAAACTCCAAGGAAACAACCCCTGTTCTGCTGTCCTCATTTCCTCACAGCCGGCAGATGGTGGAAATCCTCCCAGGCAGCCCACACAATTCCAGAAATTCCAGGAAACAATCCTTGTTTTGCTGTCCTCATTTCTCCACGACCGGCTGCTACCGGAACTCCTCCCAAGCAGCCTCTACGATTTCAAAAACTCCAGGAAACAGTCATTGGTCCATTGTCCAGCAGTTGGGCCTTCATTAGGAGGTCTTAAACCAGCCCTGACTTGCGATCTTTTTTTCCTGGCAACCACCCGAAGATAACTCCAGCCCTCTCCCTTCAGTATTGTGTGAGTCTAATGGCTGGTTTATCATTTTTCTTACTTGAATATTGTGTTTATTCCCTATTTGGAAAGGATATTGGTTTGTAAGTTTTGAGTTCAATTGTTTGAGTCTTTGTAAGTTCACATTTATCTAATTATTTGATTTTCTGGTACTCTTGTACTTTTACGACTTCTCGTGTCTCCTTATTTGGAAGTTTTAACAATTGTGGCATAAGTATATTTTGATTTATAAAACTAATTATTATTGCAAGTTAAATTCGTCAGATATGTATGGTTGCACATAGGAGTTTCACTCACTTTTTTCCCGTCACATAGGACCATCCCGCATTAAGGTTCCTAATTGATGCTACTGGATTCATTTTGTAGTATTTATTTTGGTTAGTCAGCGCTCTATTGCATCAGTGTTTAAGTCTTATTTATTGTGTTTTGGTTTTTACTGTTGGGCAGCTTGAGTAGTTATTTTGAAATGGATGGCCAAAGATTTAACCAAAATGGAGGGCTTTTCACTCTGAATGCACAACAGAGGGAAGGGAAAGAGGTAAATGTTCCTTTAGGGCAGCATCAGCATGCTTTCAGCTTCTTTTATTCTCAGGTGCTTGTAATTTACATGGATTGAGTTTTACTTTCCTTAAATAATCACATCAAATACATATTTATTCTTTTTTCATTGAATTACCTTCATCAAAATTTTCAGGATGTTTTGAAGTTTTAGTATTTAGATATTGTTTTCTCTTAAAATTTCTTGCATAATTTTCTGTGTTTGAGAACTTCACCATCATTTTTTCCTTGAATGTATACTTAGTAGTGCCATCTACAAAGCACGGATACTTGCAACGACCTAACGTACTGAATTCGAAACGTTTCGTTGTCAGAAAACTTCCCGAAAATCTTGGAAGCCTGGCCCCGATACTCCTAGAAACCTTTTTCTTTTAATTTTGATAAAAAATGTTTTGATACTCTTAGATGCTTGTAGTTATTACTGGATATACCCGAGTATGCTCGAAAATACCCAAAAATGTGTGCTATGTAATGTTGACATGGAGGAAGACTTGTGAAAGAGAAAGTGTTGAATAATAGGTGATGAGATTCAATTGATTAAATACTTTTATTCATGACTCCTATAGAAGATATAATTCATTTTTTGGGACATAAAATCTTGTATTTATTTAATATATAATATGTGAGATATAATGAAAAAATGATGAAGACGTGAATGTCACACACCTCTATATTAATTTCTACTTATATTCAAATAAATAAAATTGTTAAAAATGTATCCCCGTGCAACATAGAATGTAATATGCTTGTTTGCATTTGATGCTAATATGTTTGTATTGTTGAAGATAACTCTATCCGATTGTTTCTTCTTATGATAGGCTCAATTGGATTCCTTCACTGAAAATTCAGTTGAAGAATTCCATTTGCCGATCAGTCACAGACCTGTGGAGAACCTTGACACAGACAACCTGGAGCAAGCATCTCTGGAGACACAGCTCACATCTTCCAACATAGGCTATAGACTTCTACAGAAGATGGGTTGGAAAGGCAGGGGCCTTGGGAGAGATGAGCAAGGTATGCTATAATTTTTTTTTTGATGATGTATCAGTAGCTTCTGACTGTTTTTTGTATGGTTGTCAATATGACATTGCTTTAAATTTATTTTGTTAGAAATTAAGCTATTACTCTTTTATCAGTGTTGCATGTATTATGTTACTTTTTTTTATTGTAATTGAAATAATGAATATTTTAGAATGTGTTAAGAATACTGAATATTATAAGTTGGCATTTGCAATTTATTGTCATCTAAAGAGGTATCATTTCGTTGAAAATTTTTAATTTCACGGGATGACTGTAGTATTAATATATCTAAGAATATATACTCAGTACCTCCATGGAATTCCTTATTTTGGTTTGTAGTTTGGTAGATTTTGTTGGTAGAGGCAAGAAATAGGAGTTTGGCATTCACCGAGGTTTATTCATTGTTATTGTATTGTACATAATTTTGCAATGTACCTAAGTTACATTTACCATCAATAGCTTTTACAATGTACTGCATTATTATAAAAGATGATTTTTTTGTTAATTGTTTTCTTCATTGTGAAATCCATTCATTCCCCAATTTGTTTCTCATCTATTTTTCAGTGAACCTAGTATTCTCATTTCATTTTATATGAAGTCATTTATTTAATTGATTTTATTGGTTGAAAGTCAATTATTGAATGATATTCTCAAAGATCTAATTTCTGAGTTTTTGAATTCTTGAGTCCAATATCCTGACTGGTTTGATACTGATACTAAGATTTGATTTGATTGACACATCCTCAGTACTGATCGCCTGACAAGGATCTCTAACTGCTCTCCTCAGATAGAAGACATGGAATGCGTCATGTAATCCACTCATTTCCTCAGGCAAGACTAATCTGTATGCAACCTCACCAATGCGCTGAAGTACCTTGAATGGACCAACGGATCTTGGACTCAATTTCTTCATCCGCTTGATTCTAGAGACTACCTTGAATGGTCTAACCTTTAGATAGACAAAATCTCCCACATTAAATTCCACTGATCTGTTCCTCTGATCGTAATACTTGACTTGTCGATCTTTAGCTATTTTCATGTGCTCTTGGATGAGCTTGACTCGAGTTGTGGTTTTGTCAATTCATGATTTCTTATTAGCAATTTTCTCTTCACTTTCAGCCCAACAAAACGGTGTCCGACAACATCTGCAATAAAGAGCCTCGATGGGTGTCATCCCAGTGGTTGCCTGTAATTTATTATTGTAGGAAAACTCTACTAGAGCAATATATTTTTTTCACTCACCTCCAAAGTCTAGAATGCACATTCTGAGCATATCTTCCATAGTTCTATTGACGCTTTTTGTCTGCCCATTTGTTTGGGGGTCGAAGGATGCACTGAAATTTAACTTGGTGCCCAAACGCTCCTAAACATATTTTCAATCCTTAGTGGAAAATTTGTTCTTTGTCTTAAATGATAGTTTTTGGAACACCATACAGTCAGACTATCTCATCTACGTATAACTGAGCTAACATTGGACCCTAATCTGACCTCTAATTAGGTATGAAATGTGCAACCTTGGACAGACTGTCCACGATTACTCAGAGAATTATTCCCACTTTTAGAACATGGAAGATTATGCACAAAATCCATTGATATATCTTTAAAGTTCCACTCTGGAATTGGTAGTGGCTACAACTTGCCTTGGTCTCTGACATTCGACTTTAAGTAATTTGCAAGTTTCACATGTCCTAATATACCCCTCATCGTCATTCTTCAACCCTGGCCATCAATCTAATTTCTTAATATCTGCATACATTTTCGTATTACCTAGATAGATAAAATATCTAGAATCACGAGCCTTGAAAAGATTGTCCTGAAGATGACTAACATCTAGAATGCACACTCTATTGTTGTGTAGTAGTAAACCCTCTTGAATAATAAACTTCTCTTTCTGACCAGCCTTGGTCAATTCCCAAATTCTTGCCATCTACGGATCCAAAGGTAAAGCCTGTCTGATCCTGTCTTTGATTTCACACATGTTCTCTATCCATTTTAAATTTGTAGAACTAATACTGGTGCGTAGTATCACTGATCTCCAATCTCTCCTGACCTTGCACTAGATCCTCCTGCCGAGTAATAAGGGATTAACTCAAACTTTTTCTATTGTGCAAATCAGCTTCCACTTTAGATTTCCCCGGGTGGTACTGGATATCCACATCATAATCTGACAAAAAGTCTGTCCAACACTGCTTCTTATTAAGCTCTTACTGATCAAAGATATACTTGAGGTTTTTGTGATCTATAAAAAATCTCACGACGAACTTCGTAATTGTAGTCCCTCCAAATATTTAGTGGATGAATGACGACTGCTAGTTTCAAGTCGTGCAAAAGATAAATTTTCTCGTGAACCTTTAATTGTTTGGAGGCGAAAGCTATTTCCATGCCGCATAAGCACACAGGCTAAACCTTGATCTGAGTCGTCCCTATAAATTTGAAAACCATCAGTGCCTGAAGGTAAACTCAAAATCGGAGCAATCATCAATCTAGTTTTCAATTTCTCAAAAGCAAGCTCATATTCAACTGTGCAATTAATGGCATTTTATTTCCTGATTACCGCAATCATCGGTATATGAGAATTCCCGAAACACCCTGTTCATCAAATCCATAAAAGCGGACGGGGCATTAGTCAGCTCGAACGACATGACTACGAATTCATAGTGCCCATATCTCGTGCTGAAAGTTGTCTTTTGAATATCCACCTTCCGAATTTTTAGCAGATGGTAACCTTATCTCAAATCTAACTCGGACAACGTGCGAGACCCCTCAAGCTAATCAAACAAATCATTTATCCTTTGAATAAGATACTTATTCTTAACTGTTAACTTGTTTAGCTCGCGACAGTCTATGCACAACCTCAGGCTGCCATCTTTCTTCTTTACAAACAGAATTGGTGCACTCCAAGGTGAAGTGCTGGGGCGAATAAAACCCAAATCAAGTAACTCCTGCAATTGGATCTTCAATTCAACTAGTTCTCTGGAAGTCATGCGGTAAGGGGCCTTGGCCATTAGCGCGGATCCAGGTATAAGATTAATTTGGAAATCAATCTCTCTAGTCATTGGTAAGAGGGGCACCAGGTAGCTCTTCTGGAATGACATATGGAAAGTTCTAAACTACTGGTACTTCTAGCAAATTAACCTTGCCTTATGCATGCATCATCACTAAAAATACGGTACAATCTTTGTTTATACATCTGACATCCTTGACTGAAGAGATAATCAGTTTGGAGACTCTCTTCATGCCTTGAAAGGTAACGATGGACTGTTTGGATCTTTCTAACTGGATTAACTTGCTCTTGCAATCTATCCTGGCGTTGACGTCTGACAACCAGTCAATAATTAAATCAAATTCTGTAATCGGAAGAAGAGACACTTCTACAATAATTTCAACTTCTCCAAGAACACTGCGTTATGGGCTTGTTTTGTTGGGATCATTGAAGGTCAGCAGCGGTGATACAAGTGAATTTAAACACTAGAGCTTATGAAAGGAGAAGTTGAGGGAAGTAGAATAGAAAAATCCTAGAGGAGGAGAGGGTTAGAATGAGAGAGGAATTTTAGAGAGAGATAAGAGAAGTTCATATTTCATTGATTGAAATCAAATACAAGACAAGTGTCTATTATATAGGACCCTGATGACACGTTTAAATACTCAATATAACTAAAATCATGAAATATTTAAACATATAAAAATACTACATAACTTGACTCGACTCATAAGATATAAAAACGCCTAATATTCTCGACTCGATATAATACAACTTAATAAAAATACTATAATAGTAAATAACCAACGACGTGAGGACCATAACACTCCATCCGTCCTTGAAATCGAGCTTTCCCTCACGCTCTAACTCAAGTAGGATGATTGGCTACTCTGGCTCCTTGATCTCGCGCCAAAATAGCGTCCGATAGCATGTCGCGTTGGCGTTGGCAGCGAGGTGTAGCATTGGTGCCGTCAGAAGGACGAGCGGTTGAAGTAATGGGTCTGGCTGGTCTGGTAGAGCGGTAGAAGGCAGAAATGGCAGGATGGCTGAGGGAACAACGGTCGGCAGAATGAAGGGTCCGGCTGGATCGACAATGCGACATCAAACAATGGTTGGAAGGTGGTTGGATAAACTATGGTCGGCGGAAGGAACGAGTCCGGCAGGAAAGGCGGTGAGATGCAAGTCAGCAACAACAATGTGGCTGAAGGGGCCATAAGAGCATTGGCCGACAACAGAGGAAACGACGTGGTCGTAGGCAACAGAACAGAGGACGACAGAGCAGATGGTGGCTTGGCGGGTGGGACCAGCAATGCAGGGTTCGATGGGGGCAGGCGGTTGAACGGCCGACGGTTGAAGCGTCCTCGGGAGGCGGTCAAAATAGATCAAGGAGGCGGCTGGGGAGAACAACAGACCAGAATATTTATGATAATTATATATTTTAACTATATAGAGACTAATATTTAAACTATTATTTGACTATAATTACCTCTTATTAATTCTACTATTCTAGTAACCCGAATGGCTATTAGATAGGAGCTCAGGATATACTAATTTATTCATTTTCTTATATTCTCAAATATTCACTTTACTTATTCAATTTACCTATTTTCTTAGTTTAATGAATTTTAAAATCCTCTCCTCTTCGTCATACTCATAACCAGTTTTTGTCTCGCTTTTTAAAAAATGATCTGTGGGAGGGTCATCCCGTCCATAAGGTAATTCCATGAGTGCATACTACATCCCCTTAGATTTCAATTATTTTAATTAGGATCTATAACCTTTTCATCATATACCTGTATTTTGCCTGCGACTATGGAACTTTTTCCCATTGGCTTCTTGTCTGGCGGTACTTTTTCCCAAAGTGCCCCCAAGCTCTATACTGATAAATAATTTAAAGGCTATGAAGTTGCTAATAAAACTTCTTACATCTTCGGGTTGGCCTCAACCATCCATGGATAGAGCTTTTGGATAGTAATCCACTAGTGTGTTGTCTAGAGCTCACACCTCTGGGTCATTTCTAATTGTTTGAAACTTTATGATTCTTTTCCTCCGAAGAGGAGGGGAGTGCACCTACTCATTATTCATAAAATAGAATTATAAAAATTCTAGATGGATACTTACAGTGCACAAAATGAGAAGAAAAAACTTGATTTACAAAAGCAGATTACACTTGCACACTTTTTCACAAAGCACTGTCACAAATATTCTCACAAAAGTTTACTTGATATTCTTCGCCGTGTGTCCTTTAGGTTGTTTCTTCTCTCTATTTATAATGAGAGGAGAGAGCATCCAGGGGGAAGTCACGGGGGAGAAATTATTTTTCTAATAATAGGAAAAACTAACTAATGTAATTATTTATTTTAAGAAATAAGGCTCCATACAAACTTCCAAATGCTCATTGCTGGCGATGACTTGGCTGGTACAATAAAATAAAAGAAGATAAGTTAGCACAATAGAAACTTCCAAATGTGTGTAGCTGGCGAGGACATGACTAGTAATAACAAAAGATAAGTCGGCAGGAAATTTAAGTGTTTAATTCATAGATGATACTGGTTATTATAATCTGGTTAGTTTGACAAAATATTTTTCACAGTTTTTCCAGATAAGATCTGGTAGCGACTAAAGAAAAAAGTTTTGCCAATGGGTACACCCACAAACCAGCGGTGGTGTCTGGTCTTCTATATAGTTAATTAAGCTGCATGATTATGACCAGCTCGGTGGCATGACTATAGTCTCTTCTTTCATGAAGTTACTTTCGGCTTTATTATTACTTCCATATTCCTTAATGTATTTTTTTGCTCGATTTTTGAGAAAGTAATGTGTTAATCGGTTGTCTGTATTTTTAAAGCCGAGACTTCGTAGATGAAGATCTATACTTTCTTGTGTGTTAAGGAATAACCGGCAGTCGAAATCTTCAACTAGATACTCTTCGTCAAGGAAGGGGAGGTATTCTTCAAAAGCCTTTATATAAACGCGATATGCCCTGATTTGCTGTTGTAAAGGGCACATTTCTGTATTGATGAGTGCATCTGTATCGAAGCTAGTATGGTAGAAGACAGACTTCTCTTTTACAGTTTTTAGGAGGATTTCTCATTTGGTATTTTGTAAAAAGTTTGCTTCAAAACATGGTGGTATAACTCTAATTATAGCTTCGACTGCTCCTCCTTTTAACATTTCTAGGAGTTGAAATAATGCATCTGCTACAAAAGTATTTCTAATACATTTTTCTTGTCTAGGTTTTATAATTATTAGTCGGACTTTGGCCCCGCTTATCTCCATTGTAGCACTTCCTTTAGTCGAGGAGTGTCTTCCTGAGCTTCACTAGAAAACACCGACGGGCTACCTTCAGCGCCGTCGAATGTTCTCACCAATCACCAACACTAGGTTCCTGTCGACTTTGATTCTCCACTCTGACGACCCACCCATGGAAGCTTCCATTGGTTGGCGTCGATCGTCAGCGTTTTCTTTCGTCAATCCGCAAACCGGTGGCTGTCCAACTTCTATGCGAACGGATTTGAGATTGGTTCATTGTTCCTTTGCGGATTGTGGTATCAATATCCGTATCCTTACTCCAATTGATTTGCTTTTAGATTTATGCACTATATTAAGTAATTTTTAGCTTTCTCCGGACGTTCAAATTACTTTTTATTGTTGTTATCCATAAATTAATTTTTGTTATTTGCTTGTGGTCGCACTAGTCTCGTGGAAGATTTAACTCGTAAAATACATGTGATTTTATTCCGAACAAAAATTAACGAATCTCTTATTGTTCAAAACGACGTGTTTGATTACGCGTGCAAAATTCAGTTTTGGTCTGCTCGGCCTACATTTAAAATTAAAATTGGTCACATCAAAAATATTATCTTTTAAAACCCTAATTTTGGCCTATATCCGTTTGGTATTTTAGCGTGTTGATTCGCTCCTATGGAGAATCAAGCGTTCCGTTTTTTTCAATATATATATAATAAGATAAACCATATTTTATCTATTTTCATTAAAAAAAAAATTTATTTAATTTTCTTTTTGATTGTAAATCATATTTTTAAAATAAAATTGTAATATCATTTTATTCGAGTTTCAATTAAAGAAATGGTTTTAATGTTTTTGTTTAGTTTTTTAAAACTAAAAAAATTAATTATGTTTTAAATTTCTTTTAAATGGAGAATACCGATGAGCATTTTATTGAAAAACATTGAGTTCGTCACTACAAAAATCAAGCAGAATCTGAATGGATTATGCACCAATGTACACAACCTTAAAATGACAATGCGCAAGCAATATGTTTTTCCCGATTACTTCTTAACTACGTATCAATTAGTGGAACCCAGACTTCGAAATTTTAATATCCCTCTTTTTAGTCTTGTTGTTTCCCCCACGAGCACCTTGACCCCACTTATCTCCATTTTAGCACTTCCTTTAGTCGAGGAGTTTCTTCTTGAGCCCTGGCTCTAGGAAGAAAAGTTTCATTCTCCTAGTCCCCTCATCTCGACTGAAGTAGTGTTTTCACTTGCTCACACTGAATCACAACCCCTAGCCATCGAGTTTATTCCCGAGTCCCTGCTTTAGAAAGAAAAACTTACTAGTGATGTGTCACACACCTTGGATGACACACATTCGATCTTAATTCTCTCAGAGGAGTTGGCTAGTGATGAGTCCCTTATCTTAGATGGCATGAGCTTAAACTTCATTTATCATGATTCTCCTAGTTCACTGCGACTACAAACCCGTGAGGCCGCAGACATTGTGCTTGGTGGTCACTCGCAAGTGACAATCGAGTCACCACCATATATAGACTTTGTATTTGGAGAACATACTTGTATTCCCTTTCCTTCGAGTCTAGCCATGTACGTCAAAATTTATTCTCATATTATTTATCTGTTTAAGAAAATTTGTATTTGTTGGACAGTCACGATTTCTAAAACGTTCACTCCTTATAGAGATACGTGCTTTATAGGATTTCTCTGTAATCTTTTAAATGATAAAATTGGGATCAATTTTAAATTTTGTAGTACTAAGTTAGATTTAAGTGGATTTGTGGAGTTGCAACAATGTATTAAATATTTTATGTAGAATTTTTTGAACATTGTATAGGGTCGAAAGGGCGTCAAACTCGAGTAAAGTAGCGTCTATCACCCTCTAACCGATGGATAGACCAAGATCGTTAATAGAAGTTCAGAGTGCTTTTGATGCGGGGACAGGAGTCCACCTGCCCCGCCACCTTGGCATCAACACCAAGGGGCCCACCTGGAGTCAGCACCAGGCGGCTTTATCAGGCCCGCGGGCCATACACCCCAACTCATCCCCGGGCCCACAACAGACGCCGATAAGTTGTTGAGGCCAGGGCTAGATCCCCCAACCTCCTTGATAAAGCATTCTTATCGGCGCCTGTTGTGGGCCCGGGGATGAGTTGGGGTGTATGGCCCGCGGGCCTGATAAAGCCGCCTGGTGCTGACTCCAGGTGGGCCCCTTGGTGCTGATGCCAAGGTGGCGGGGCAGGTGGACTCCTGTCCCCGCATCATAAAAGTGCACCAGGCGGCTTTATCAGGCCCGCGAGCCATACACCCCAACTCATCTCCGGGCCCACAACAGGCGCCGATAAGTTGTTGAGGCCTGGGCTAGATCCCCCAACCTCCTCGATAAAGCATTCTTCTGCGAATGCTCATCACCAACTGATCCGCGGGGCAGGTGGACTCCTGTCCCCGCATCAACTTTCCTAGGAGTTTAATCAGGGAGAATTTAAAGCAATAAAATTTTGTACTTCCACATGCACAATTCACATTTACTAATTCTAAACATCGCTCCCTTATTATATCTTCTTTTGAGATTATTTATGTGCTACTCCACCTACCTAACCGCCATCATCTCATTTATGAATGTATTTCATTAGATACACAAGCTCATATTAATTATTTAATGAAACTGCATAAAATTATTGCTAATATTTAGCTAGCAAACTTTTAACATTGTAAACTCGTGGTCGGTCGTTTTTGCCATGAGTTGTACTTTTCAAAGTGAGATCAGGTGATTTCTTATTGCTGAAGGTTTGACATATTTCAAATTCGGAAGCGCATCAAGCCACATATCAAAGCCCCAGACATACCACTCGATTTAGCTCAAGTGACGACGTCAGATATCTCCGTTGCTAGTCTTCGCGAGTGCTTGTCGGGGTCGAGTTCTCTCAACCCCGGGAGAATTGATGCACCCTCTATTGCATCCAAAGACGCATAACACCATGCGTCAGATATCTTTATTATGCATTTATTTATTTTATAGCATGTTTTTCTTTTTTAATGCAACCATTGTTATTTGGGGTTTTATCGCTCGTTGGTTTGACCACCCATTGGGACCTTAAATAAATGGTCCGGTAATTTTAGGTAATTAGGACGAAAGGGGCACACTTAAATTATTTAAAGACGCATAGATTTAAGCAAGACAAATTCAAAATTTAAAAAGATTTTCAAATTATTCTCCATAAAGGGATTTCTATAACATCATATTCAGGAGAGCATTAATTGGCAAGAAATAAAATCAAGGCATTAAATACTCATCCAACAAATAATGGAAAGAGGATTTGACAATATTCATACAACAGAGCCAACCAAGAATCTTTAAATTCAGCCACCTTAAAGGAAGTGGGGAGCCGGGTACACTGATGAACGGTAATTTTTTCCCCTCTGTAATACCGGAAGCAGTTCTCCTTCGCCTGTTCTAACCCCCATGCCCCCTCTGTCAAAGTGTACGAGCCGACATTAGTTCTCCAGCTTTGCGTCAAAGTCAGAAGGCCGAACCGGGAAAGACTTCATCGAGGGCTAACGATTGCGCTCCGTTAGAAAACACCGACGGCGACGGGTTACCTTCAGTGCCGTCAAATGTTCTTCACCAGTCACCAACACTAGGTCGTCATCGACTTCGATTCTCCACTCCGACGAACCACCCGAGGAAGCTTCCACTGGTTGTCGTCGATCATCAACGTTTTCTTTCGTCAATCCGCGAACCGGTGGCTGTCCAACTTCTGTGCGAACGGATTTGAGATTGGGTCACTATTCCTTTGCGGTATCAATATCTGTATCCTTACTTCAATTGATCGACTTTTAGATTTATGCACTATATTAAGTAATTTTGAGCTTTCCCCGGACGTTTAATTACTTTTTATTGTCATTATCCATAAATTAATTTTTGTGATTTGCTTGTGGTCTCATTAGTCTCGTGGAAGATTTTACTCGTAAAATACATGAGATTTTTTTCCGAACAAAAATTAACGAATCTCTTAAAGTTCAAAACGACGAGTTTGATTATGCGTGCAAAATTTAGTTTTGGTCCGCTCGGCCTACATTCAAAATTAAAATTGCTCACATCAAAAATATTATCTTTTAATACCCTAATTTTAGGCTATATCAACATCAGATTTACCCGCCGCAGTAAATTCCACCTGCGGCGGACATTGTTATTTCTCCATAGAAATGAATATAGGTGGGTGTAGGCGAATACAAGAGAGAGGAAAGAGAAAGAAGGCAGCCGTGGGACGAACTTAATGACCGCACCTACAAAAGAGTAGATTCTGGCCTAGGTTCTTCTCTCCCTTTTGAGCTCCCCTAGGCCCTTATTTATACTTGAGGGTAGGATGCCCGAAAGGTTGAGGGCATTTAATGCAGCATTAAATGCGCAGTCACTCGAGGTGCGCGAAGAGTCTGGTGATGGGGGATGAGAGAGGAGACCGCACGCACTGCTGCCGGGGAGAAGGATCCGCGCGGACACTTGGTGAATTCCTGTCATGGCTTTGTGCTAATCAGTTGAAGAGGTATCCGGGAGAGCCCCCGATCATTCCGCCAAATACGGTCATGCATGCCCTTGCATAAGAGAACATGCAGCTTCTCGAACGGTGCCCGCGAATACTTCTGAGTACCCGCCTGACAGCTCTATGACTGGCGTCGGCTGATGCTGCCCCTCGTTGCAGGATTTGGGTTAACAAGATGAGACTTTGCAATGAAGTCGACGACTTGAAAAAGGAGCGAGAGTGTAATTACGTCGGCGAAAGAGGACCGAGTGGCTCTGATACCAATATGTTATGAGTTTGTTTTGTTGGGATCGTTGGAGGTCGACAACGGAGATACAAGGTAGTTTAAACACTAAAACTATGAAAGTAGAAGTTGAGGGAGGAGGAAAACTGATGCGGAGCAGAGATGAGGACCTGCAGTGTAGGACGAGTTTTGGGTTCATTCTGGGCCGATTGACGATTTTTCATATATGGCGTGCCCGGATCGATGATTGGACTCCGCGGATGCGTTCAGATTCGTGTTGCGAGTCAAGTTCATATATTACTTTAGTATTTTGGTTTATTATCATTGTATTTGATTGTCCCCACCTCCGACCACTCATAGCCGTCGAAGGTGGGATGCCCTAGTTTTTGTTTTATTATAAGTAGACATGTAGTTGGTTTAGAGGCATGGCAGAATTTGGAGAAATTATTCCCGGATTCCTGCGATCCCGCCATGGTGCCGACTCTGTGGAACCCGAGTTGACGACTCTTAGGTTGATATCTCCCTCCCCAAGCTTTACCCTAACCCTCAACTTCTTTTCCCCCTCCCATGCCCTCTCTTTCAGCCTCCACAACCCCCAAATTCAGCCACCACCTTGCTGTCTTGATCCATGTTTAATTTCATTTTTTTACTATTTAATGAAATACACTGTTCTTCCCCTATAGTTTCTACAACCATTACCTCTGCCTCCAAGTTCCCCTACAGCCGACCGCCGACTCCTCATCACCCTGCAGCCGCCTGCCCAGCCGCCTCACCCCACCAAGCCGCCAACTCTGACTGATTCCCTCAGCCGTCAGTCCCTCTCCCAAGCCCTAAACCCACCACCGGCCTCCCCTTTCACCCTACAGCTGCCACCCCTTCTTAAGCCCCACCAAGCCAACACCGCCAACCCTTTTCACGTTGAACCACCAACCCTAATCCTCCCTTGTCCAGATCAGTCAAGATCTAGGATTTTTCAGCCCAGATCTGACCCTATATTGTCAGATCTACCCTTCCCTGCCCGGATCTATACTTACGTGGCCGGATCTATCCATTCCCGGTCCGATCCCCCCATCAACCGTCGAGGACACCCACCTACATTATTGTCCTCGCCTCCGGTTCCACCTCGGATCGCCGTCCACGCATCTCCGGCTTTGAAATCTTTAGTGTATTGTAAAAGATGAGGGAATATTCCCAACACATTGGTCAACCCACTATTTGGTGAGTTCTTGTTGTATTGGACTTATTATTTTCAGCATATTTGTACTGGATTGATCACTATATTTGTTTGGATATATATTGTATTGTGGTGGTTTGTTTGGATAAAATTATGATTTGCAGGGTTCATTAGCCGCGCGTTCTAGCTTTGACCCTCCACGCGGAGGAAAACATAAACTTGTTTTTTCCCTAATAAAATATTTTGCCTTACTGTGAATTATTTGCGTGAGATGTTAATGTTTATTATCTAATTTGTTATTAATCCGTCAGGCTTTGCATAACATGTAGGGTTAGGTTCCCGTTTATCCATCGCCTATAGATTCATCCTACATCAAAAACCCTAGAGGAGGAGAGGGTTAGAGAGAGAGAGAGAGGAATTTAAAAAAGTGATAAGAAAAGTTCATATTTAATTGATTGAAATCAAATACAAGATAAAGGTTTATTATATAGGACCCAGATGACACGGGTGCAAATACTTAATACAACTAAAAACACGAAATATTATAACATTTAAAAAGATTACCTAACCAGACTCAGACTCCTAAAATATAAAAACGAGAGGATATATTTCAACTAAGGCTCTATTTGTTTGGGAGTTTCGCTGCTCCGTTTTGGGCAAACGCCGCCGGAAGGAGGGTAAACAAATGAATCTCCGGCGGCGTTTGCTCCGTTTCCACCCGCCCGCCTTGAGAAACGCCCCAAAAAGCTCCGTTTGGAGCAGCCACCTCCCCCCTCCGGTTCGAACACTCCGTTTCCACCCGCCGGATCGACCCGCCACCGCCGAACCAAATGGAGCCTAAGAGTCAATTATAAACCACGTTGTTAGGCCTTAAAGACAAATTTCGCTTTGATACCAATTAAAATTCATTTAATGAATTATATTCTCACAGATCTAGGTATGAATAGATCTATCAACAACTGGTCAAAACTAGGTAGATTTTCCCGATTCTTTGGTTTGATTACCTAAAGATACAAACACAACTTGGTAAAAGCAGAAACTGAAGTGCTGCAAAGTAAAGTGCATAATAAATAATTAAGATAAAAAATTTATAGTGATTCTCCAACTAGGTACATCCACACTTCCATAAACTGTGGAAAACTCTCTCTCGGTAGAGTAACCCGTCCTACAATCTAGAACAAGCTTCTGCAGTTTTTCCAACTTGTTCACTAGCAATCCCACTTCGAATCTCGTCTTGATTAGTCCTCCTCAACTAGATTTATGTCTGCAATGAAAACTCCAGGGTCGTCAAATTTAGCTTATTTTCCCCTTGGCAGTCCAACGCCACACCCAAATCACAAGGGTGGTGGCAGTCGAAATGCTTCCCTGACGTGCAGAGCTTTGAGTGATCTGGCAAGTCTTGTAGGAGAAGACTTTAAGAAATTCCCTTCTGAAATTTATCAACTTGCTTTCTGGACTAAGAGTTTTGAGGACTCCTTATTAGAAGTAAAAAAAGAAACTCTAACTATCTAGAGCTTCTTGAACCTCGTTGGTTTTTCTTCTTAATAAGTTAAATGTTAGAGAGAAAATACAAGAGAGCAACTGTGTATCCGTGGGATTTATTTCTCTCTAACTCTGCCTTGAAGTTTTTGCTAGAGCTTCTTGAACCTCGCTGGGTTTCTTTCTGAGAAAATAAGAGAGAGCAAATGTGTATCTGTGCCTCTTCTTTGTTCTCTGTCTTGCTTTTATCTATGCTTTCCAACAACTGTCAATCTTCCGGGAAAGGCAATAATCTGCTTGAAAAGCCAGTAAAACAGATGTCATTTTAGATCTTTGAACTGCACTTTCTGCTTTAACAGACACTTTAAACTTTCTGCATGAAATACGTCGACCACTGGTTGATACCCGACGCTGATGTGACATACTGCTCAATAATTTCTGCTATACTCCCAACAGATTTTTCTCAGCCAGCCGCTTGATGATTAGAGATTCAGCAGCGTTGCCTGACAATCTCTGATATGCTTCCAACGGATCTTATTCGGCCAACTGTTCAGTGCTCAGAGTTTCAGAGCCTTGCTTGATGATCTCTAGTTGACGATAGGACTCAGTTTTTTTTGATGTTTTTATTAGTAGCTTCCTTCTCAACATTCCTTGCTTGATGAATCTGATGTGCCCGGCGATTTCTTTAAAACATTGCAAAACAAAAAAAAACTCATCATATACACCTTTTAAAAGGGATACAAAACTAATGTAATATCATTGATGAGTTTACGCACCATCAAATCAAATGGAGTCCCCAACACTGATTTCATGTGGATTTGTAGGCATAGTTGAACCAATAAAAGCAGGCATCAGGGATCCAAAGTTAGGGGTGGGGAAGCAAGAACAAGACGACTTCTTTACAGCTGAAGAGAATGTTCAAAGGAGGAAACTGGAAGTCGAGCAAGAGGAAACTGAGGAGCTTACTAAGAAGCGTGAGGTATTTCTTGCGCTAAGTTTTTCATAATTCATATCATCTACGTTTGATTTATGGCTTGATTTTTGACGGGAATGATGTATAAGAGCATCAACCTGATATTTCGTGCAATTTTTATTATCTGGTAGCTTGTACTGCCTGCTTCGTGCAAATGATGACAATCCAGGTTATAGCAGAGCGTGAACATAAGATCCAAACTGAAGTGAAGGAAATAAAGAAGGTGTTCTTCTGCAGTCTCTGCAACAAACAGTATAAGTTGGCTGTGGAATTTGAAGCACATCTGAGTTCCTATGACCATAACCATAGAAAGGTGAATCCCGTCTCACTGAAAAATTTAGCATCTTTAATTTCTTCTGATGTATTGTATAGAGAAGAATTTCAATAAAATATTCATATTTATTTTTCATTTAGTTGAGAATACAGTTTATTGAGTATGTCTTTGACCACCAATAACCTAAAAATGTGAAGGAGCTTTTGTAATGGTAAACTAAAGACAGTATAGACACATCATCTTTTGAAGTTTCTAGGATCGAGGACTCATGGATACTTCCAATAGCTTTACATATCATATATGTAACACTTTGGAGTTAGAATTATATCGGAAGCCCATTCCCAAAATTCTCGAAAAGTTTTATTTTAATTGTTAAAAAAAGTCATGCTTCGGGATGCTCTCGGATACGCCCAAATATATTTGAAATCGCTCAAAAGTAGTATATATTGGGATGATGTCACGAAGAAAGATACGTGAAAGAGAATTTCTTGGAAGATAAGTGGTGGGAGTTAATTACATGATATGATATAATTTTGTGGCACATATAAACCTTATATTCATTTAATATATGATGATATGTGATATATAATAGTTGAAATAATGAAGAAGCCACAAATCTTTCACATATTAAACAATTAAAAATAAGAAATTGTATACGGTATTGTTTGAAAATCACGTATACGTTTGTATCTTGTATCCCGTCCCCATCCCTGTGCAATATAGTGTAGGATCAACTTGCCTCCATTTGAAGACATTATAGGGGTTCCTTTCTTTTGTCCATCTGTCTTGATTTAGGTTACACTTGCCATCCCTGATCCATGTAAACTACCTGGCAGTTTTGAAAATTTGGAAGATGCTCAATAATTTTTATGTAGATGGTACTACTGCATCTTCGAAGAATCAGAATTTTCTTCCCTGTTGATATCTTCTGAGAACAAAGCTATATGCAATTCACTCTTTAGCAATTGAATTAATAAATTTACTTTTTCATTCCTGTGGATTGCAGCGGTTCAAGGAAATGAGAGAAATGCATGCCGGCAGCAGCCGTGATGATAGGCAGAAAAAGGAGCTATTGCGTCAAGAAAAAGAGATGGCCAAGTTTGCTGCTCAAATGTACTTTTACCTTTTGGCCCTTCTTTATTTATTTTATAATATATATCGATACTTTAATATAAGCAAACGTTAGAGTTCTACAGGAACCCCGTTGGTTACATTTGAACTCCCGAAACTAGCTATCCCCCTTACTCCGCCAACAATCAATTTTATATAAAAAAACATTTGATTTCAGGCCACCGCTGTTGGAAGCGCTGGAGGCGGCCTGACTGGACTCCACCGACGGGGTCGCCGGACGCCGGCGACCCCGACAGGGGTAGGATGGAGGCAGTCCAGTTGTCGGAGGCCTGTTTATGTGTTCTGCCTCTGCCTCTGCTTCCGCCGCCGCTTGCGAGTATGATGGCGGTGTTGACCCCGACGTCGGCATAGTCGGGAGTAAGGGTAATGGGGGAGATCGTGCCGGTCGGTGAAGTCGACGACGAACTCGATGAGGTGGCCGGAGATCGTGCAGGTGGGTCGTTGGTAAACACCATCTTGGCGGAGGAGGTCTCAGCCGTCCTTTAGAAATCCCGCCTTCGAAGCCATTGATGTCGACGAGAAGCCCTGTCATCCCCTCCCCCCCTCCTATGCCATGGACGACAGAGAGAAGTACTCACGTGTACACCTCCTCCAAGTAATCCATTTTTAATGTTACTGTTCCGGCGACCTAGATCTAAGTATCATTATTATTTGATTATTATTATTATTATTATTATTATTTTACTCGTCCCCCTCCCCCGCCCCTCCCCCCTCTTCCATGGATGGCATAGAGTACTCCCGTGCACCCCTCCTCCAAGTAATCCATTTTTAATGCTACTGTTCCGACGACCTAGATGTAAGTATCATTATAGTTTGATTATTTTTATTATTACTATTATTATTATGATTATGATGATTATTATTATTAAATTAAATTTATAATAAATACGAGCATCTTCGCACGGGCTACACTTGTGCTTGATGCTCTCAGGCGGCCTTTGACCGCATCCAGACGGGTTTCGCCCTCCTGCACACGGGCTTCACTTGTGCTTGATGTTCTGGGTGGCCTTCGGCCGCATAGAAGCGCGCTTCGCCCACTTCCACACAATCCACCAGCTCGGCGCCGCAGCTGCCACTCGCGGCCCCCAGAGCACTTTGGTTGTTGTTTGATTTTGCATACGCGCTCCGAGAGGGCGCGAGTGGAGGGTGCGGCGCTGAGCTGGTGGATTGCGTGAAAGCAGGCGAAACCTGTTGCTATGCGGCCGAAGGCCGCCTAGAGTATCAAGCATGGGCGAAGCCCCTACGCAGGCGGGTGAAGCCCGCCTTGATGCGGCCGAAGGCCGCCCGAGAGCATCGAGCACGGGCGTAGTCCATGCGAAGATGCTTGTATATATACATATACATATATATACATATACATATACACATACATATACATATATACATATACATATAGATATACATACATATAGATATACATACATATAGATGTATACATATGCATGTGTGTGTATACATATATATGTAGATATACATATATACATGTTAGAAACCACGATGGGGCCCATTTGAGGGGGCACATGATATACAGATCCGTGGCCGACTGCAGTTGAATGGCGGAGCATCCCCAACCAAATCACCCAGGATGAATTTAACCAGGGTAGGTTGTTGAGGCGTGGGATCGAACCCCGACCTCCTTTATCAAGCTCCTTAGCGGATACTTGATACCCAACTGAGCTGCAGCTCAGTTGGGTATCAAGTATCCGCTAAGGAGCTTGATAAAGGAGGTTGTGGGTTCGATCCCACGCCTCAACAACCTACCCCGGTTAAGGAGCTCCTTAGCGTGTGATCAAACCCACGACTTCCTTTATCAAATGGGCCCCACCGTTGTTTCTAACAAAAGATGACCATCTTTTGTTAGAAACCACGGTGGGGCACATTTGAGGGGGCACATGATATCCAGATCCGTGGCCGACTGCAGTCGAATGGCAGAGCATCCCCAACCAAATCACCCAGGATGAATTTAACCGGGGTAGGTTGTTGAGGCGTGGGATCAAACCCATGACCTCCTCTATCAAGCTCCTTAGTGGAGACTTGATACCCAACTGAGCTGCATAAAGGAGGTCGTGGGTTCGATCCCACGCCTCAACAACCTACCCCGGTTAAATTCATCCTGGGTGATTTGGTTGGGGATGCTCCGTCATTTGACTTCAGTCGGCCACGGATCTGGATATCATGTGCCCCCTCAAATGGGCCCCACCGTGGTTTCTAACAATAGATATAGATATACATATATATGTATACATATATATGCATATGTATATCTATATGTATATGTATATATATATGTATATGTATATATATATACATATATATGTGTGTGTTTGCCAAATTTTATGTGTATACACAAATAATAATTACAAAAAATAATTACAAAAAATGCGAAAAAAGGAATATATATTTATATATGTAGATAGAGAGAGAGAGATAAAGAGTTACAAAAAATTTCCCTCCAACTTTACATAATTACTGGGACATCCTTTCTATCTTTCAAAATTACCAAAATCTCCCCTATAAGTTTACATTGTTAACATGCTTTCAAAAAAAGGAACAAAAAACCTAGAGGACTTCTCCAAGGATTGTTTTTGTACATATATGTTAACAATCTAAACTTAGAGTGGAGATTTTGGTACTTTTGAAAGATTGAGGGGATGTCCCTGTAATTATGCAATAGAGGACATATCCCATTAAATAACTCATAAGCTATTATGTTACCCTTGCACAATTGCTGGAGGAGCCACCCGTCGCCGGGACCACTAGAGCGCGCATATGGAAACCACCTTTATTAATTCGTGTAATTAATTGGTATTAATTAATTTATATTAATTAGCCTTATTATATGTTTATTGTTATGTGAGCCCCCCCCTCTCTATATAAGGAAGTAGTATGAGAGTGTTTGGTTTATCATGGTTATTAGGGTTTCGGCTCTCATTTTAGAGAGGGTTCATTAGAGGACCCAGCCTCCTTGATCTTGGTCGGAGTTCGCTCCGGATTGTATCTGTGTTCTTGTTTAATGAAATCATGTCTCGCTCTTCTTTGCAAGACGTATCAATGGTCCGACCTGCGGCCCCCGCCCGCTCGTTCCACGCTGTCGGGGCTCGAGCCATGCTGGACACATTCGCCTCCCTCGAACGCCGCTTCGACATTCAAGACAACCTCCTCGGCTCGTTGTCTGCCTCCTTGCAGGCACTTCTATGGCATCGTGATGACTGGCAGAACCAGCCCACGCCGCTTCCGACAGCAACAACAATTGCCCTCACCTCCAACGCCGCTTCCGGCGACAACCGTAGCAGCTCGCTTCTTCCTGCAGCCGCACCTCCATCACCTCTTCCAACAGCAGCATCGGACCCCCGCATCTTCAGCGTCGTCGGTCGCCCGATTCTGCTCGCGGTGATCCCAGCAGCCGTAACAATAGCCGCACCTCCAGCGCCATTTACGGCTGCAACGGCAGAAGCCCGCCCCACCCTGCCGCCCGCATGTCCAGTTTCGTCGTTCTCTTTACCCGCTGGCCTCGTCGTAGCTCCCACCGCCTCGCCTAATCTTTCCCGCATGGGCCCGCTTCCCATCAAGCCACGCGCCTGCTGTCACAGTTCTTCTCCTCTTTCATACGCCAGTCACCCTATTCCCCCCCCCCATACCGCAACCCCCTCCCTCTTTAATTTTTGTCTCTTCCTATCCACTGGCACATGTCTCAATCGTAAACTCTCATCTATCCGCACCTCACTTTCCCCTCTCCCTTCTAAGGCCAATTTCATCCACTTCCTTTTTATTTTTACACGAGCAGCCCCTACCCGATCTCGGTCGCTATTTCCTCGTCGCAATTACCACCGCGCCCGACGAACTTGTCAAACTTGACCTTGCGGGCAAGGTCGATTTTCAAGAGCGATGGAATGTTACCCTCGCACAATTGCCGGAGGAGCCACCCGTCACCAGGACCACCAGAGCGCGCATATGGAAACCACCTTAATTAATTCGTGTAATTAATTGGTATTAATTAATTAATATTAATTAGCCTTATTTTACGTTTAATGTTATGTGAGTCCCCCCTCCGTATATAAGGAGGTGGTATGAGAGTGTTTGGTTTATCTTGGTTATTTGGGTTTTGGCTCTCATTTGAGAGAGGGGTTATTGGAGGACCCAACCTCCTTGATCTTGACCGGAGTTCGCTCCGGATTGTATCCGTGTTCTTGTTTAATGCAATCATGTCTCGCTCTTCTTTGCAAGACGTATCATATTATGCCATTTTTTGGTATAATTGTTTACATTAAAAAAGATTATACACCATTGCAGGGCAGATTCTCACAGAAAACATAATGAGCAGCTTCAAGAACAGAGTGAGGTCTCAGTAGATTTAAGTAAGGGAGGAAATTCAGCTCTTATTGATGATCAACGACAGACCTTGAAGTTTGGGTTCACTTCAAGGATCAGTTCTACTAAGGTTTGTTGAGGCTGTATTTATTGTAATTTCTTTTTCCTGTTTTTTCTTTTTGATTTCATTAGTGAAGGAAATTGTCATTGTTTTTTTTTCTTCTTGAGGCAGTTCCTAGTCTTCCTCAGTTATCAATTTTTTGAAGACTATAATTGATACAGCTTAATCTACATTCGTACTTATGAAGAGCAAAACTTATACCGTCCACGTTACCATGCCACGACATAGTTAACGACATAGTTATTTGATTCATTTCTGATTTAGAGATTGCATGATTTGTTCACTGGTAAGATACAATAGTAAAAAAAGTGAAGTTAATTGGTTCGGGCATAGAGATTGTAGAAGTTGCACTGAAAGGACGACTAATAGACGTAAAGGAGAGACCAATGTTTATGAAAGTTTGTGTAAATTCAATTAATACTTCATACAACACTCAATCATATACTGGATTTATGAATCATCCTCCTATATTGTTAAGGGCACCCCTCAGGTGCGCCTAGGCATCCAAGCTTATTATGCTCAAAAGTTTACGTCTTTGCACGCCTTTTTGCGCTTTTAAAGAATAAAAATCACGTTTGTGTGATATTTCTTTGTATTTATTTTTCAAAAATAAATAAAGAAATAATGTAGTTGCTCAACAATTTCTGATTGATTTACTGTTTGTGAAACATAATCCAACATTCAGGTTTCAATATGATGGAGTTGAATTCATTGATCCCATTTCTTCAGTAATATAGATGATAGTAATACATGGTTAATGAGTTGAATGGACAAAGAATAGTTAAATATGTGTATTATATTTTTAGTTTGTTATTTATCTGCTGCTCTATACACGGGATATGTCATATGTCCATATCCTATATATGTATGTTTACCCTTGTATTAGGGCATCATAATAGTAATTTCATCATTCTCCACTTGGTATCAGAGCTCGGCATCCCGATATGTTCTGCTTCGCGTCGATTCGCTCGTCCCGTTCCGCATCAGTTGTTCCCTCCTAGGGAGCACATTCCCGTCACTCCACCGCCTTGCCTAAGGTGTCTCCTGGCTCGTCGCTCCTCCACCCCGCCTAAGGAGTTCTCCAGGCCCATCGCTCCTACGCCTCTTTTAAGGAGTTCTCCAGGCCCGTCGCTCCTCCGCCTCGCCTAAGGAGTTCTCCAGGCCCGTCGCTCCTCCGCCTCGCCTAAGGCGTTATCTCCTCCGTCGTTCTTCTTGCTTAGGGCCTCTTCCAGCGCCGCCTCTTCTCTGGAGCAGTCGCCTCCTCCAGAGCCTCCTCTCCTCGCCTCGTCAGTATGTTCACAGCAACCAACGGACCTCGCCGCTCTATGGGCGGTCCTTTATCTCCGGCCGTTTTGACTTCTATGGATGTTGGAGGAGACATCGTGGTCACATTTTCTGGTGTCCCCTCCGGTGGTGAGATCTAAGGGACGCTCATTGGATGTGATTTCTTCTGTCTTGAGGTCTTTATCTTGCTAGTTTTTTTTGGGGAGGTCCTCGATGGGTGATTCTTCCGATATCTCATCCTCTCCTCGGACAATTCCTTCTGGTGATCCTCCTCGGAGCCACGACCAATCTGGCTCCTTAAAGATCACTATTGTTGCCTTGGATAACACAAATTATCTTAAGTGTCCAGGACGACACAACATACTATTTGATGTCGCCAGCTATATGTACATTGATGGAACCACTGCTGAGTCACCGCGTACCGATCCCTCATTAAAAAATAGGATGTGGGAAATTCCTGGGTTGTCTCGTGGTTACTTAACTCTATAATCCCTTAGGTGTACCGCAGTTACATACTTATGATGTCTGCTCACGTGATTTGGAAAAAGGCTCGTGACACCTATTCTCAGGTCGGTAGTTTGACGCAATTTTTTGAGCTCACTCGCCGTGTTTTGGAGTTGAAGCAGGAAACCCTGTCTGTCTCTGCTTACTATTATGAGATCGAACGTCTTTGTCAGAAACTGGATTACTTCCAAACCCTTACTACTGCATGAATTGCCGATGCGCAGGCTCTTCAGAAGAATAAAGACCGTTTTTGTGTTCATGTCTCCCGTATGAGCCTCAATATGGATTTTGTTGTTGTTCACTTGCATGTCCTCCACCGTGAGCCTCATCCCTCTCTTAGGGAAGCCTTTGGTATGCTCCTCGGTGATGAGAATCGTAGTAGCTCTCTGGGTTCCTCTACAGACCACTGCTCTTGCTGGGATTGGTCATAGTCCTCCTTTCTTCTCTCCAGTATGCAGCCACTGTGTGAAGAAAGGACATACTAAGAACACCTGTTTTCGTCTAGACTCTCATCTTACTCCACCTTGTTGATGATCCAGTGCCCATATCGTGGTGGAGGTTGGTTGGTTGGTGCCAGTACACAGTATTTTACCCATTCCACTAAAGTTTATGAGGGCAACCCCCTCTAGGGGTCTTTATGCTATGGAGTTAGAGGTCTTTCTCCATCTGTTGCGTTCACACACCGACTCTACATCTGTTGATTCCACTGTCGTATTTGCTACTTTAGATATCTCCAGTGCCCATGTTGTGTCTTCATCCCACTCTGAGTGGATCATTGACTCGGGTTCTACTTATCACATGATCAACTCAACCTTAGATTTTACCTCATATACTCCTTTCTCTGGTCGTGATAAGGTTATTGCTGCCAATGGTTCTCTTTCCCCTATTGTTGGCAAAGGAACCATCACTTGTTCTCTTGACATTTCTCTTTCTTCTGTCTTGCATGTACCTTAATTTTCTCGCAATCTTCTCTCAATTTGTCATTTTACTACTTTAAATTGCTCTGTAACCTTTTTTCTTGATGTTTGTGTATTTCAGGACCTGAATACGAAGCGTATGCTTGGCAGTGATAGGAATATTAGCGGACTGTACTTGTTGAACCAACATTTACCTCCCAGTGCTCTCTCCTCCACCCGTGCTCCGACTCTGCATGACATCTAGCGCTGACTTCTTCGTCTTGGCCACCCTTATACTTTATATCTTACCAAAGTATTTTCTATTTTCAGTTGTTTAATTAACTCGTTTACTTGTGACACCTGTGAACTATCAAAACATGCTCGTTATAGTCTCAGTCATGTACTCATGTTTCTTTTCCTAGTTCCTACCTGTTTGATATGGTTCATTCTGATGTTTGGGGTTCTTCCTCCGTGTTATCTTTATCTTGCTATAAATGGTTTTTCACCTTTATTGATTGTTTTTCTCATACTACTTGACTATATTTGTTAAAATGGAAGAGTGGTGTGTATACTTGTTTTCGTTCCTTTCATCAAATAGTTATAACAGTTTAATGACAATTTGTGGTCTTTGTAGTGATAATTAGTGAGGAATATGAGAATCGGAGTGCGTTTGGTGCCTATCTTGCCAAGTTGCGTTAGAGCAAGTCGAATTCTTGGGCCATACCGTCAACAAGAATGGAGTAGTAGTAGAGCAGGCCAAGATCTAAGCAATTCAAAATTGGCCTCCACTCAAGACGACAATAGACATTCGAAGCTTCCTCGGTCTTGCTGGTTACTACAGGAAGTTTGTGGAAGGTTTTTCCAAGATTGCGTTACCCCTCACTGCTCTTACAAGAAAGTATGTTGTGTTTTGATGGACGCCGGAGTGTGAGGCTGTGTTCGTTGAATTAAAGAAGCGGCTAACTTCTGTCTCAATCCTTACGATCCCCTCAAGAATCGAAGGGTTCCAGCTTTATACGGATGCATCCCTAAAAGGATTGGGAGTTGTTCTGATGCAGCATGACAAGGTAGTAGCATACGCGTCTTGCCAGCTAAAGCCGCACGAGCTGAATTACGCAACCCACGATCTAGAGTTGAGCGTCGTTGTTTTCGCCCTCATGATTTGGAGGCACTACTTATAGGGAGTAAGATGTGCGATCTTCTCCGGTCATAAAGGTCTCAAGTATATTTTTACTCAGAAAGAGTTGAACCTCCGGCAGTGTCGATGGATGGACTTTTTGTGTGACTATGATTTTGCTCTCCAGTCACCTCGGGAAAGCTAATAAAGTTACTGACGCATTGAGCCGCCAACCCTCGATAGCCGGGAGCTGGATGGAGCAGATTCCGAGGGAATTGTTTCAGTCTTTATTAGACTTGGAGATTACTCTTGTGCTCGTAGGGATCTGGAGGTGTAGCCGTCTCAGTTATACTGGATGGAGATACAGTGTGACATCCGGGATCGAATACGAGAGGCCCAGAAGGTCGATCTGGAAGTGGTCCTGATCATCCAGTCCCTATAAGATGGAGCACATGAGGAGTACAATCTGCACGATGAGATCTTGCAGTTCAGGCACCGTATATTCATCCCCTCTACCAGAGGAATATGAGATGAGATTCTTCTAGAAGCGCACCAGTTGAGGTATTTTATTCACCCTGATGTGGTTAAGATGTATATTGATCTGCGCAGGACTATATACTGATCAGAAATGAAAAAAGAAGTCACCAACTTCGTGGCCCAGTGCCAGACCTGTCAAAAGGTTAAAGCTGAATGCTGCAATCCAGGAGGCCTGATGCAGCCCCTGCCGATACCAGAGTGGAAATTTGAGGATATTTCTATGGACTTTGTCCACAGCTTACCTCGATCCCGTGCTGGAAATGACTCTATATGGGTTGTCGTGGATCGACTTACCAAGGTAGCACAGTTCATTCCAAATTGAGAGGGTGATGAAGTTGACGTTCTTGCCAGGTTGTTCATAGCACAAATAGTCTGGTTCCACGGAGTGCCGAGGTCCATTATATCGGACCGTGATGGACGCTTCACATCCAAGCAGTGGAGGCGGGAGCAAACATACTTGGGGACCAAGTTGGCTTTTAGCACTGCCTTCCATCCGCAGACAGATGTGCAGGCGGAAAGGACGAACCAGACAATAAACGATCTACTTCGACTTTGCATAGCAGAACGCAACGAGCCATGTGAGCAACTTCTGTCTTTAGTCGAGTTCTCTTATAATAACAGTTATCAGACCAACATCAAGATGACACCGTACGACGCAACTTGGGCTCATGATGAAGACCCGGAAGCCTTAGAGTGGCTTATATTAACGATATTACAACAACGATACAGCTAATCCAAGAACGGATGCGGGAAGCGCAGAGCCGGCAGACCAAGTATTATGATGCCCGACACCGATCGGTGGAGTTCAGCGTGAGAGAAATGGTATTTTTAAAAATCAAGCTCATGCATGGTATCTCCTGGTTTAGGAAGCATAGGAAGCTAGATCCCCACTATTTTGGCCCCTATCAAGTAATAGAGCGTGTTGGCCCGGTTGCATATCAATTAGCCCTTCCCCCAGAACTGAGAAATCTCCATGATGTATTTCATGTTTCTTATTTGAGGCGAGTTCTCCGACAACCAGATCAGCACCTCCCTACACCACCAGTACCGCTGCAATCGGATAGATCCATCCAGTTGGAACCAGTCAGAATAGTGGATTATAAAGTGAAAAATCTGCGCAACTAGACCATTCCTATGGTCAAGATACTGTGGTCCAATTGCCGACGTGATGAGTATACGTGGGAACCCGAAGCACTCGTATGAGAAAAACACCAAGAGCTTTTTTCCCAGGTATGTTACATTTTTTTCCCTTAAGCAAGTTTTCGAGGACGAAAACTCTCTTATTTTTATTGGATTGTAGCATCCCGATTTTTATTGGGTCACCGGAATCCTAGTGTGTCCAATAAAAATGACCCGAACCTCTACCCGTGGCCCATACCAGGGTAGGAGGTAACCCTAGACGGGTATGGAGCTAGAAAACTCCGATTTGAGTTCTGTCAGTTCCTGTGGCCTCGTATACGAGCGCGTTGAAACTCGTTCCATTGAATTCCGTGGTCATATGGTGGATATGGCCGTTCCTCGTAGAACGTCGCGGAAACGAGATTTTTGAATATTGAGCTAATGAACTCCGATCTGAGTTCTGTTTGTTCCTATGACTTCGTATAGTCGATACGAACGCATTGGAACCGAAGCCTAGCGGTGAATATGATCGTTTTGACTGTTTCAGTGCGTCGTGATGCTCAAATTTTGAATATTTAGCAAACGAACTCCGATTCGACCCCGGTCAGTGACATTCGATTGTATGGTCAATACAAAGTCAACAGAGTTTGTCCCGGTCAGTTTCGATGACAGGTGGTCAATCCGTGGTCAAATCAAGCTCAGTCGTGCACCGAAAAGTGTGTGCACACCAACTGTGACACGACACCCCAATTTTGACCCGACCCCCGATGACTTGGACCTATTTTGACTTTAACCCCATGGGAGGACCCACCCTAGGGTTGACTTTAGTCAAACCCTCAAAATTTCCATTTTTGAAATTTTCCCAATTGGGGAGTGCACCTCCCCACCTTGGAAAGGCTTGGGCTTCCTCCCCATCATTTGGACTATCTATCACCAGCTAGACTATGGGAATTGGGCCTTGGCAAAAGCCCAAAGCTTTCCCTCTCCCTTTCTTAAAAACTCAAGCAAAATCCCAAGCCCATATCTCTTCACTTTATCCTCTAGATGACAACCATGTGGCTTGTACCTCCCACCCAGATGGGTGACACCTGGCCAAGACAGCTGAATAGAGGAGGAGAACACCTCCTCCTTTTGTTTTAGTCCCACACCGAGGAGAGGAGGGGTGGCCACCCTCCCCCAGCCAATATAAGGCCATGCCCCCCTGCTCTCCTCACTGACAGCTCGGGTAGACCCAAACCACCCTCTACCGGAGCTCTGCCTCGTCGGAAAATCCAAACCGATCCCATAACCTCCGCCACCTCTCATGGCGTCTCGGTCGGGACCTTCCCGAGCTCCTCCAGACCAGGTGGAAAACCTTCCCCTCCTCCTTCCCTACTCCCGCGACGTGTTACATGTGCCTCCCGGCGGCCGGAGCGCCGCCGCCTCCATCCAACCCTTGCTCCAGGTCGGGTGGTGGTCGTGGGTGGAAAACTCTGCCCAGTGCTGGTGGTGGCGCTGGGAGGGTGTTACACCACCGGGGTAGCCTATCCCCTGCGGCGGATGACCATCGTGCTGCCGGAATTCGCCGCTCCGGCGGCACTCGACGGAGTAATAAAAAGCTCTATTTTTATTTCTACGGCGGCGGCCGCCGACGCCAGGCCGTCAGACCACCGCCGAAGAGAAGCCCAACCCTCGACGCGCCGGCCAGGGGTGGTGCTGTGGCCTGGGGGGCCACCAGAGAGGCAGGGTGACGCGACATCGTCGGAAGCAGAGCAAGTTGCGCCACCCGCTCTCGGGTTGGTTATTTTCGAAGGTGGCCGGCGGCGTTGGGCCACCGGACCACCGCCCCGAGACTCGCATTCTCCCATGCTCTTTGTTGGAAGTCGAGTCATTCCTCTAGGATTAGCCCCATATAATGAGCTCCCATGCTCTTTGTTGGAAGTCGAGTCAAGTGCCGTTTGCCCGAATTATTTGAAGCATAGTAGGACAGGCCGTCGCAAACCCGGTGCGTGCCAGCAAAATTGATAAATTTGATTTCTTGTAAATTTCTTGTAGTAAATCGTGGCGGGTCATTCACTTTTGCATGCCATTCGTACCAGTGCGGAGAGTTCGATGACTCAAGGTGACAGGGAGATGAATACCACGGGTAGCCGACCGTTATGTTGTACGTTGGGGCCTGGACTGTGCAGTACGACCACCACCAGAAGTGACAGGACTGATCACTGTCACTGACGGCCACATCGGTGAGGCCCACGGGGCTCGCTACCCTGCTTGAATAGAAACGGTCCATAATATGTCGACATAGGGTGTGTGTGTGACTTTGAATATCTGCGGCGTGTTGGCAGGTTTGAATTCTTGCGGCGTGTTGACAGGTTTGAATGCCTGTGGCGTGTTGACAGGTTTGTATGCCTGCGGCGTGTTGGAAGGTTTGAATGCCTGCGGCGTGTTAGTAGGTTTGAATTCCTGCGGCGTATAGGCAGGTTTGAATGCCTGTGGTGTATTGACAGCTTTGAATACCTGCAGTGTTAATACAGGTTGTGAATACCTGATTGTGCTAATAACTAGTGGAGCTTTTGTTATAACTGATGCATAATGCTGCTGTTATTCCAGTTATACTATGCTGCACTTTCTTTTAATAGTTGCTCTTATCTTATGTATGAAATGTTGTACTAACCCTCTCGTGCTTCAGCTATTTACTTTTGTTGAGTGCGTGAGATCGTCCCCAGAATATGGATCCGGGGAGGAGATGTATTTCCACTTAGCTCTGTGACTAACAATTATTTTATTAACCATTCACAGGAGATGAAACACGTAGTGACTAGCTGCTGCAGGACGATACGCCAGCCGATAGGACTGCCTGAGCAGAGGCACCCTCGTCGTCTCCGAAGTTTCGAGATGAGAGTTTTAGCGAACGGTTTGAGAGTGTGAGGAGTTAGTAACAGTACTTTGGTAGCCTACGGGCTCTTTGTATAAACAGTGGCTGTGGCCTTGCGTACCTTTTAAAATATATATATTGTTATATATATAGATATTTGTTGTGCCTTCTTGTTAATGCTTCTGCAATACTCTGTGGTGAGATGTGGATGTTGTGATTCAAGCCGAGCAAAGCGGCCAACTAGCGCTTAGTGGTGTGAGTTGATACCACTTAAGGAGCGCTGAGTGGACATCTTGGGCAAGTAAGATCCCCTCTGGCCTGACCCGGGCTAAGGTTTGGGAAGACGTTCTTACAACCCAGGCCACGGGAAATCCCGCCTCCTGGCGGGATTTCCGCCTATAGGAAAATCGGGCCGCCCCGGGTCGGCCTTGGGGGCCTTAGTAGGCCCCCTCTTTGAGAGGGGGCCCGAGCCCATCTCAAACCGGGCCCGGCCTTTGCCCGGGTAGCCAGAAGCCTGGGCCTGAGCCCGTGTAACAAAAATGTCACTACCCGTCTCAACAAAAGTCAGAGTGCGCTTCGGGCGGACCGTGATGTCACACGCATGGGCGGATAAAAAATCCATACCTATAAGGCGGGGGAGGCAAAATCAGGCGACGGGTTACGTCTTGCGGGAGAACAGGAGCGAAAGACAAAATACCTAAGCCGATCGATTTTTAAATTGGGGGGGGGGTGTGCAAGTAGGTATATAGAGAATTAGGTTAATTACTAACATGCCATTAATTAGTCCAGTTAAATTTCGTTTTTTTATCCTCTTTTTTTAGGGTTGTTACAATCTCCCCACTTAAAAGTTTCGTCCTGAAACTTCCGAGGATTTCCTGACAGGGGATTAACTATGAATGTACTGGAATATAAAAGAGAGTCAGTTCAGAGACTTACAAAGATCAAGAGAAGAAGTTGCAGATACTTGCTACGCAGATCAGCTTCAAGTTCCCAAGAGAACTACTCAGACTTAGCGAGTTCGGCTGGATACGAAGGATTGACTTTAAGAAACACATGAATTTCTTCAATTAGCTCAAAATTGAAAGATAAGACTCGAGAATTTCAAGAGCGAGAAATCTTTGCACTAAGCAAAGGTAGAACACCAACGAGGAAAAGAAACTGGACGACGATTGAGTGTCAATAGAAGTGAGTCACTATAGTGATGGAAGAGCACAAAATCGCGCTGTAGTAATCCAGCAGAACAATTTATTAGAAGACACTCAAGCTTTCTTATACAACTACAGAAATATGCTTAGGATCGCATTTGCCTGCAACACTTATGCTTAAGGTCTAACTAGAAGGAGATACAGGAGAACCAGATAAGATCGGTAGTGAGACAGAACAAAAAGGACTCATTACGGATACTGGTGACTTAAACCTAGAGATTTTAACATATTTCTTACTGTCAGGTATATAAATCTTATAATAATTACAACATTTTTATGGACAACTTTAGGTAATGATCATGCAAGTACAATAATGAGATCATGTGTGATGTCAAGCAAATAGTAAATCCATATGTGTACAATCATTATTGTTGTTCATAGCTGGACACTTGTGCAATGATTTATAATATGAATGCAAATGAATGGATATACATGACATGTTAAGCGCCCGTTTCACTTAACTTGTCATGGATATTATGATCTAATGTCATCGTCATTTTTGTCATGGCGTCGCCTAGGCGCCCAATTGTAAAGGAGGCGTTGGGTGCCGTATTTTTTTTTTAAAAAATAGGGGAATAAATAACAGTTTTATAAAAACCGCTGTCTATGCTCGAATAGACAGCGGTGTCTATTCTACCCTGAACCATAGAATAGATATCGTTTTTTATAAAAACCGTTGTGTATTTAAGGGTTCAAGGAAGAATAGACATCGGAAAAACCGCTGTCTATTCTATCTATTTTAAAATCGTAAGCAGACTTTAGACAGCGATTATTATAATAACCGATGTCTAAAGTCTGCCTTAGTTTTTTTTTTAAAATATTTAGTTGTCGTCTTGCGACTTGCTCGCCTTATTGTCGTGGACGTCCACCTTGTCGCCTAAGCGTCCAGGCGCCCGACGCTCGCCTTGGTTCGCCTTGACGCCGTGACAAGAATGGTCATCGCACTTGAAAATATTAAACTACTCATTTTCATTTAATATTACCAAGCGGTGTATATCCTAGTGGAAATTCATATGCATAAAAATGTTAAGTTTGCTCATAATCCCTTAACATTCGTGTACATACTACTCATGCTTATGATTGTAGTATATGCGTGTTTCAACCGCAAACATATAACGATGAGTGTATATTTATACGTTGCAATTCAAAATATGTGAAGTTTATAAAATACTTTATCTTTAGAAGTTAACCTGCCTCTGATACCAACTGTCACGACCCGTCTCAACAAAAGTAAGAGTGCGCTTCGGGCGGGCCGTGATGCCACAGACATGGGCAAATAGAAAATTCATGCATGTAAGGCGGGGGAGGCAGAATCAGGCGACAGGGTGTGGCTTGCGGAGAACAAGAGCGGGAGACGGAATACCTAGGCCGGCCGAGGTTTAAATTGGGGGGGGGGGGGGTTGCGGCTAGGAATATAGAGAAGTAGGTTAATTACTAACATGCCATTAAATATTTAATTAGTCCAATTAATTTCCATTTTTTTAGGGTTGTTACAAAAAATCGGTCCCGGCCCGGCCCGGCGCGGTCCCGATCGGCCTTTTTGAACAAGCTAACATCATAATAGTAATTTCATCATTCTCCACAAGAATATGATCCAGAAGATACATTGATGTTTGTTGATAATTATTTAAATTAAAAAGTGGTTGTATCTCGCTCTCGTCAGCTGCATGCCTGCAACTTAAGCCTAGGTTCCAGAATCCCTTTGCACCATTATACAACTTGAGTCTTTAACAACTATATCATCCTCCATCTAATCCTATTGAGTAGATCATCATAATGTTGGGTTTGTTTTGTTTGGATAAAATTAATTATTATTCAATTGTGATTCGTCAACTCAGTGTTAAAATTATTTAGTTCTTGTTTCTCGGCCTTTATATAACTCTAAATCTCCAAATTTCTTATAACTCTAAATTGCCAAATTTCTTCCTAGTCCTTGTGTGTGATAGCTGTTATCGTTATGCAAAATATTTGCTATCTGTCATTTTTCCTTTTCTGTGTGTCCATATTTGGTGAAGCTTTCTAAAACTGGTTTAGGCTTGTCAATTGTTTGTTTTAAAAATTGCCGAGTAACTCCACTGCAAGCATTAATTAATTTATAAATTGTAATTTGGTTTTTAATATGCCAAATTTCTTTGATTAAAAAAGCCAATAATTGAGATTGCACACACAAACACTCTCACTCATTATTTTTATTAAATCTATGTAGAAGATGTGGGTGTATGCACAAAATATATTTAGTAATTTTTTATAGATATGCATATATTCATTCATGTGAAAACACATACATGTGTATTTGTAATACAAACATATACTTTTAGTCACCTCTCGGCATGTGGCCTAGAGGTATTGCCGTTTACTTCCTAAAAAGTAGTCTTGGGTTTTGAATTTCGATATTTCCAGTCAAATTTTTCGTAGATACGGTACAGTTTTAACTGTTGGTTTGTTCCAGTTTTTGTGGATTCTCGTGTCCTTAAATTTTTTAGTTTTTGTTCAAAAATCTGATTGATTCTATCAACTTGGCTCCAGAACCCCACTTTTAACGCTGCTAAGAAACCGAAGATAGCTGTAAAGCTTGCATCAGCATTCAGTAATGATAGCGATGACGAATAGCGATCCCTTGTGGCTGCGGTTGGAGGAGATTTACAACTGGCTGAAGATTTTACCTTCAATGTAAAAATTGCTTGGAGCTCATGTTTATTATTGTGTGACTATTATTTGATGAAATTAGTTTTAAGTAAAAGTATGATGTTATAGCGTTTTCCCCTTAATAATTAAATTATCTTCTTTGGGTTTGCTTACATGAATAATTCTTATTTGGTACTCAAATGTATTTGGTCTGCAAATCCACCCCAATCTCTCTTTCCACCGACTTTATTTGAAAATTAGGGTGGTGGTTATGCATTTAAGAGTGTAACATGTTCATAAATGTCTCTTAGGCTCTTTTTGGGGAACTTATTTTTGCCGGTCAAGCGGTTACGACCGCATCATCCGGACCTTAATTATGGTCTGATTCATGCGGTCGTAACCGTTTGACCGGTGAAAATAAGTCCCCCCAAACGGAGCCTTAGTCGACATTGACCGGCTTTGGTCAAAAATGTTATGCAAAATATATGTTTTTTTTATTTATTAAATTGTATTTTTTTCCGTTATTCTACGGACAGTAGTAACTAGAGATCTAGACATGGCTACCAAGTCCCAGCTGTAATCTGAAGCATACAATTGTTATTCATTACTGCCAAGCATCATCACCTAATGCTTAATATCATCCTACATTACATGGCACATAAAATTAATCCAAATAACTATAAACTTCACCATAGCCTTTTGCGAGTTGTGACTCATAACAATCATCATTATTCTAATGTAACCCACCAATAACCAAATAAAATTTATTAGAAGGAAGCCCTGTGTACCAGTGTGTCACGACGCCCACGTGTGCAATGTGAGGCAACAATTGTACTCTTTGCCGGGGGTATACATGGAGAAGATTGCTCATTAGGTTAAATAATACTAATCTTACATATCTTTCTTAGTAAAAAGTTTTTTTTATGGTGTCAGTTTGTACTTTATTTGTGTTAAATACATCACTGTTATATAATTTGACATTGAGCTAATATTTTGTAGTATATGTTGTGGTATTAGTAATTAGTCATGGTGCAATGATCAATGCATGTATTTGAACTTGGGCCAATCTAAACCCCTCAATTTTGACCCAGAGTCCCTAAATATTTCCTTGACACATGGACTAAATTTCACTACTCCATCATTTGTTTGCATGAGTTAAATCATTGATATTTGCCAAACACTACTGTTGTTGACTTGAAAATGATAGATAAGCTCCTTTGAATCCTTGTGCAACTCTTCCTATTCACACAATAATTACTCCCATCATTATACATGGAATATGTCTCCCTCTCATGCTAAAGCTTTAGTCTTGTCTCTCTACGTAATAAGAAATAGTTAATAACTTTACCCTATCTTTTTGATGTATTTGTTCATTTCTTATATTCATATTCCAATCAAATAAGGCTCTAAAGCACTAATAGCATGTTCCTTACAGGTTGTTTGGATGTGAAATTAGGAATAACAACTAATTATTTGAGATAAATTCAAGTCAAATTACAACTTTGATTGGAATTTGAGCGTGAAGAATTAAGCTCGAGCTTAGCTTATTAGTAATGGCTTTTTCCTAGACCCAATGAAATGTTTTTTTTGGTTATGGATTTGAATTATCAGCATTAAGCTCGAGCTTGTCTTATTAGTAATGGCTTCCTAGAATTGATAACCGTCATTAAAAATCTGAAACTGCACATCATTCACAATCACAGCGTTTAAGTGATCGCCCCTTCATCTCTTCATCATCATCAGTTTCGATAATCATTCATCTTCTCAGCCATTTACACTCACATCGCATGGCTATAAAAGAACACACTGAATCACCAACTCTCGCCCACCACAACTAGCTCCAAATTCAGACGAGAGATCAGATGGATCACCTTCCCAGACTTCCAAACAATTCAACTTAAGAGTGAGTCATGGCTTGCTAGATCCTTCTTCATTCTGTCGCCCTCCAAGCCTCCTACTTTCCCTTTCTAGTCATGGCTTCGTTTCCGGAGAGGTCATCTCGCCGCCTTTGTCCCCGAAATAAAGCTTCATCAAATGTGTGGGAAACCATACTAATCCAGTCCGACTCGAAAAGCTCAGATGAGATCGGTCAAATCGGATGCCTCGGTTATTAACGGGATCCGCTTCTTGTTCTGGAGCCCAGAGATTCATCGTCCAAACACTATAAGTTCGTTGTCGCTCCTTCTTCCCCCTAGGCTTCCAAAAGGTTGGTCTAACCCAATGTCTAAGAACTTTGCGCCCTCTTCTTCCGGTTGTGAGTCGGCCCATCTGCCCAAAGGATGGCTAGACTTGATGCCCAAAAAAACTGCACCATCCCCCAGTGGTTATAAGTTTACCTCTGACGCCCCCTTCACCTCCCTCCATAAGACCCCGTTTTTGGAATTAGGATTGGATAAGAGATCCATGAAAACCTAGTGAGCGTTTGTAGAAGCTAATATCTTGGTCTCCAACCATAGGTTCAAGCACAACAAGTAATTTGACGCTATACAGCCTAACTAACATCTTTAGCCTAGCAATAGCTAGTGGGCTTATTTACCACACCACGACAATTCCAGACAAGACATCGTTTTCTCTTGCTAACTTTAACTTTATCCTTGCTTTGGTGGAAACTTCTACTTAGTTTAACTAAACTTTGTCGTAAAACCTTATCAGATTTTTTTCTCTTTCAAATTTTGTATTTTCTGTTTTTTCAAATGTCGCTCAACATATTTGTCTGGAATTGTCGTGGTGTGGTAAATAAGCCCACTATTGCTAGGCTAAAGATGTTAGTTAGGCTGCATATCGTCAAATTACTTGTGCTTGAACCTATGGTTGGCGACCAAGATATTAGCTTCTACAAACGCTCTCTAGGTTTTCATGGATCTCTATCCAATCCTAATTCCAAAATCTGGGTCTTATGGAGGGAGGATTACAGCTGCACTCCGGTCACTTCTCATAATCATTTTCTTCACATTCAAATGACAATTAACAGTCTCGAAATTTGCGCTGATTTTGTCTATGCGCATTGTTATAGGATGCATCAACGTCACTTGTGGGGGTCCTTACTCCTTAGTAGACACTGCAGAAAATATCTCTTCTCCTTGGCTAGTTGCTGGCAATTTCAATGTATTAGATATAGTCATGAAAAATCGGGGGGGGGGGGGGGGGGGGGGGGGGGGGCCTCTCCTAATTTCAATCATATGGCTGAATTCTTCGACACTATTCTCGATTGTAGCTTACATGAGATTCCCTTTAGTGGCCCTATCTTCACTTGGTCAAACAAGACAGTTTGGGACGCCTGGACCGTGCCCTTACCAACCATTAGTGGACGGACCATTTTGACTTTTCTAGGTTGGAGCATCTAAATAATACTAACTCCGACCATTGCCCTCTTTTAATTTCTGCCTCCGTCGCCCCTATCTGCTTTTTAGATTTCAATACATGTGGACTCAACATCATAATTCCTTCCGTTTGTCCGATCAATGTGGTCTAGTGACAGCCATGGCCCTCCCCTTATCAACCTTTGGCAAAAACTCAACTCATGAAAAGTAAGATTGAAGTATGGAATAAAACAGCCTTTGGCAATATTCTAGACAAAGTCAAAGTGGCAGAAGACAATACTACTCTCCTATAAGAGAAATATGCTCAAACTCAAGACTCAAATAACCGAAGTGAATGTCACAAAGCCAAGGCCAATCTAATTCCTAATCTTAATATTGAGGAAGAATTTTGGAAGTAAAAATCTTCCTTCAAAAGAATTGTGGATGGAGATAGAAACTCAAAATATTATCATAATTCTCTTACATCTAGGAGAAATAGTAACAAGATTTCTTGAATTCAACTTTGGATGGTAGCATCACGGAATCTAGTGATGGAGCGGTGTCCTTCCAAATTGCTTTCCATGACCATAACTTTATCCTGCTTGCTTTGAACTATGATTTCATTCCTTCTTTAGTATCGGCCGATGATAACACTGCATTAGGTGTTATCCCATGCCGATGATAACACTGCATGAGGTGTCATCCCAACCGTTCAGGAAATTAAAGAAACACTCGTGAACTTAAGTCCTAATGCAGCGACAGGGTCCGATGGATTTTCGGCCCATTTTTCCAAGTTTGTTGGGATTCAGTGGAGAGCGATCTTTGTTCTGCTATTCAAGACTTTTTTTAAAGGAGCTAACTTGCCTCAACAACTATTGCTCTTATTCCCAAAATGGAAAATGCATTGCTTTGGTCGGAATTCAGCCCTATTAGCTTATGCATGGTTGTTAACAAGCTTATAACAAAATTAATTAGTAAAAGAGTAGCTCTCATTCTCCCGAAAATACTATCTCCAAACAAAAGTGGCTTCATTAAAGGGTGGGATATTGAAGACAATATCCTGCACGCTCAAGAGCTTGCTCAAGATCTCAACCTCTCAAGCCATGGTCATAATGCCATCATTAAGCTAGATTTTTCTAAAGCTTTCGACAATATCCAATGGCCATTTCTTCACAAAATTATGGAGCTTTTTGGCTTTGACAATCATGTCGTCTCGCTGGTTTCTAGAACAATGGAAAATATTTGGTTTTTTTGTTCTTATAAATGGGGTCCCATCCTATTTTTTCAAATCTTCTAGGGGTTTGCGTCAAGGCGACCCCTCATCTCCAGGTCTTTGATGGAGCTTTTCTCAAATTATCCATCTATGACTTTTAGAAATTAAGGAAGGTCCCTCATAAGCCACTTAAGCTTTGCGGATGATATGATTATCTTTTGTAATGGTGCCATCTGTTGGTAGCGGTCAGGGGCGGATCCAGGAATTTTAGTTAGGGGGGGGGGGGGGAGTAGTTACCAAGCGAAGGCAAATAAATTTTAAAATAAAATTTTAAATCGACAAAATATAACATATATATATTCATTAAGACAAAAAGATACAAATAACCAAATTTTAGATCAATAAAATTATGAGGGTTTTTTTATCAGAAGTATGGGCAGAAACAACCAAATCTTAGATATGCTAACAAAAGACTATTTGAGGGTTTTTGAATGGCTAAATTATCCACTTTACGATGTTTCCGGCCGCCGGGCACACACAAAAGAAATTGTATATTCAGCAAAAGAAGAAATTGTTGTGATTTCACCTACTAAAGGATTTCACGTTGGAAAACCTGCTGGAGAAGAAAACAATGCCTTAGTCGCTGGATTATAACCTGCTGATAAATGCTGCCATGCTGGATGCCTGGATAACCTGCTGGATAAAAGCAAGGATTTGCTAAAATGATGAAAATGCATGGGGGAGCTAGATAGATGAGGTGGCCGGATGGGAGTGTTGTGTAAAAAAGTCAAGCCTACATCATGTTTTAATGAGGCTTTTAATGAGGATTTTTGGCATGAGCTGATAGCAAGACTAAAATGCCCCCAAAACTTATATCCATAAACTTGTTTTAAAAATTCTGGGGGGCACGGGCCCCCATGGCCCCCCCCTTGGATCCGCCCCTTGTAGCGGCAAACCCTCCGTAGAGGTGGTAGCCGGCGGCGGAAAGCCAGAAGTCTTGCTGGAGAGAGGGAATCGTAAATGTTAAATATGACCAAGTCCATGAATTATTTATATATATATATATATATATATATATTATAAAGGTAAAGGTGATTGCCTATAAATAGGCGCGTGTTGCTGAAAAAAGGTGGAAGGCAGAAGAGCAAAAGCTGCGGACAGGATTTTGCAAAGGAGGGCCAACTCCTATTTGCCAGCAAGCTGGCAGATAGAAAATATTGGCGGACAGCTTTGCAAATTATTTTTGCAGACAGTTTTTGCACATTGCGGACAGCAGCTCCAGCCACCTTCAAAGAGTGACTATTTTTGTTTGGCGAGCTTTAGTGTGTGAACTTGTGTACTGAAGTTGTGTTGAGTTGTATCTCGTTGTGAAGTTGTAATAGTGAAGAAGTTTTGTAACTTGTATTTTTTGTAACTTATAGTTGATATATCGTTTCCAATAGTGGTATCAAAGTGAGGTTGCGAACCTTTGTAGTAACTCAGAAGAGTTGAAGAGATCTCAGCAATGGAGATGGTAAATGCTATGTCGGGTCAAATTCCCAAGTTGATGAAGACGAACTATAAGAACTGGAGCATCCAGATGAGAGTGCTCCTAACATCAAAGGAACTATGATAGATAGTGGAAGATGGATACAAAGAGCAAACTACTGAAGCAGAGGCAACGTTGACAAACGCGCAGAGAACGACTCTAAGAGAAGCAAGGAAGAGGGGAAAGAAGGCATTGTTCTTGTTATATCATGGAGTTGATGAAGCAACCTTTGAGAAGATCTCGGATGCTAGAACTTCTAAAGAAGCATGGGAGACCTTGCAACGCTCCTTGCAAGGAGTTGACAAGGCAAAAAAGGTGAAGCTACAATCTCTCCGAGCAGAGGAAGAAGTTATCAAGATGCAAAACTCTGAGAAATTTGGTGACTATGTGACACGTCTGCGGACGCTTGCAAATGAAATGAAGCGTAACAGAGAGACGATTGATGATGTGAGTTTCATGGAGAAACTTTTGCTATCAATGTCAAAGAAGTTCAACTACATAGTGGTGGCGATAGAAGAGTCGAAGGATCTAACTCAGATGTCTGTTGATAAACTCATAGGCTCTTTGCAAGCCCATGAATATCGCATGCTACAAGATGAAGAGTCAAGTGGCTTGGAGAAAGCACTTCATACTCATTTGAATTTTGGAGAGAGCTCTGGAAGAGGTGGCCAGCGAGGCCGAGGCTATCGAGGCAGAGGTAGAGGAAGAAGAGGAGGAAGAGATCAGTGAAGAAATCAAAACTTTCAAAAGGAGGAGCAACCTCAAGCAAGAGGGCAAGAAGGAAGAGTAAGAGGTCGAGGAAGAGGCCGTGGTGGAATGTCCTAAGTCCAGTGTTACAACTGTAACAGGTTTGGGCACATGTGTTAAGACTGCAGACTTCCGAGGAGGAAAGAGGATACCAACCACTATGCTAAAGCAAGCAACATTGGTGGTGATCCAATGATGTTTTTAACCTATAGAGGAGCTGAAGGAGGATGAAATAAAGTCTGGTACTTGGACACAGGAGCAAGTAACCATATGTGTGGTGAGAAGGAGATTTTCACTAATTTCGAACCAAGTGTTGGTGAGGTTAGCTTTTGAGATGCTTCGAAGATCTTGGTAGAAGGCAAAAGGTTGATAGTGGTCACCCTTGAAAGTCCACCTAGTGCCAACTAGCTTCACCTATGGGGGGGGGGATAGGTGACTTGCAGCGTATTTGCGGAATTAAAATTGTACTTGCAGAATCAAAACAAACCACACAGCACAGAAAATAACACAGGCAATTTATAGTGGTTCCCCGATTTGGGTACGTCCACTTTCCCCCTTCGACCTATCTCCCAATCAGGGACGACTCGGTCACTTCACCAACAGGATTGAAATCCAATCCTTGCACTACGGAAGGAACCCTTCCACACGTAGGAGTCAACACTCCCATAACACGGGTTGCACCCAACCCTACAACTAGAGACCAATCGGTCCTTTACAAAGAATTGAAAATAGCTTGTAAGAAATACAAACAACGTATGGAGACTAAGGTGTCCCTCTTCATTCGACGACGTGTTCTTGAAGTCAACGAAGAGTCCACAACCCTAGATCTCACTTGGAGAGAATCTCCCCGAGACCGGCGGCGGCGACGAGCGGCGGCAAGGCTCTCGGTGTTGGCGGCGGCAACTGAAGACAACAGCAAAGAACTGGAGATCCAATCTTCTTAGCGAAGTCGGCAAGGTCTACCAACGGTCACACGAGGATCGATCGTCTCGATCGATTCGGACGGGGAAAGATTTCCTTATCTCAAATCAAGAGACAAAAGATCTCTGGTTAGACACGTGAGACGCTGTGCAGGACTTGGCTTCTATCACCGAGGATCTGGAGTAGATCGAGATCGGCTTCGGTGATCGGCGGCGGCGACGGAGGCGGAGCAAGTTCACGAGATTAGGGTTAGTCGGCCGCTCGGTTTCGTATCTCGTGTATCTCTATTACTGTACACAAATACCAGAGTATTTATACAATAGGTCAAGAGATGACCGTTGTGGGCCCCACCAGCAGTAAGACCAAAGTCCGGTTCAAAATCCCGCAGATAACGTGGACCGGTCCAGACAGAGTCGGAAAAATACCCAAGTCAAATTCGGCGAGAATCGTGGGTGATTCTCGACGAATCGGCGAGAATCACTTACGATTCTCGCCGAATTCTACTTAGAGAATTCTGGCTGCACAGGTTATATAGGCCGGGGAGAATCGATGGGAATCACCTTGGATTCTCGCCGACTCGTCGAGACTACAAAGTCATTCTCGACGAATCGGCGAGAATCACTTGGTGATTCTCGACGATTCTGCCTTAGATGAGTTTTCTGACTGCGTCGAGACAGCCGGCCCAACCCGGCGAGAATCACTAGTGATTCTCGACGAATCGGTGAGAATCACTTAGTGATTCTCGATGATTTACACTTAGACGATTCTCGTCTCTCAATCTGCAAGCTGGTCTTTGGCCCATCCTTGCTCCTTGTCTGCTCTTGCTTTATCATAGCCCTGTACTTGAAATTAAGTACACCCCAATAGAGAGAGTACACGTAGGCAAACACACTGATCTGCTCAACGAGGGATTACGTTGCACAGACCCGTGTATATTGACCCACTGCACCCTGACATTGGTGTGTACTTAGTGTGGAATAACTGCAAGCACAACTTAAAAGATTTCATCAAACACATTGTCTATTTACCTTAGCTTGTTTAGGGGTTTCTTCAAATCAGGTACATTGTGGATACAATACCCAACAATCTCCCCCTATTTGAAGAAGCCTAAACCCTATAAGCTATGGTGAATAGAGCAAATAGGAATGAAACTCATAAACTTAAAATTGAGTTGAGAGAGATATTCATTACCAATTACTTGAGAGCAAACTTGGAGCTTGGAGCCACCTTAACCTTAGCCGAGAGGGTAATCTCCCCCTTTTTGGCTTCTGCAAATCGGGGTCTGGTGCATATGACCCCATGCTCCCCCTCAGTTCTTGCACCTATGCTTACACTTGAGTGCCTGACAGATGCTCCCCCTAGATGCACGAGCCATGAGCTTCTGTAGTCTTCATTCCTCATAGTTGAGCATCCCCAATTCAGTTTTGAAGAGACTGAACTTGGCCTCGTCTAAGGGCTTAGTGAAAATATCTGCAATCTGCTTGTCCGTGGGGACATAGCAGAGAGAGATGTCCTTGTTCTCCACGTGCTCCTGAATGAAGTGGTAGCATACTTCAATATGCTTCGTTCTGCTGTGCGATACCGGATTGTTGGCAATAGCAATTGCACTTGAGGAGTCGCAATACATTGGTACTTCCTTGAACTGGAGGTCATAGTCGGCTAACTGGTTTCTTATCTATAGGAGTTGTGCGCAACAGCTGCCAGCCGAGATGTACTCAGACTCTGCAGTGGAGGTTGCTACACAATTCTGCTTCTTGCTGTTCTATGAAATAAGCCTTCTTCCGAGGAATTGACACGTCCCGGAGGTGCTTTTCCTGTCATCCCTACTTCCTGCAAAATCAGCATCTGAAAACCCTATTAGCTCGACATCATTACTTCTCGGGTACCATAAGCCAAGATTAGGGGTACCTTTAAGGTATTTGAGAATTCGCTTTGCAGCAACATAATGAGATTCCTTAGTGTTCACCTGATATCTGGCACAAACACATGTGGACAACATGATATCCGGTCTACTCGCAGTAAGATAGAGCAGAGATCCAATGATGCTTCTGTATTTGGTTTCATCAAAAGGTTTCCCTTTCTCATCCTTATCTAGAGACATGGTGGATCCCATTGGAGTCCTCATAGAGGTTGCATTCTCCATTCCGAATTTCTTGAGGAGTTCATTTGTGAACTTCGTCTGAGAAATGAAGATTCCTTCCTCAGACTGTTTCACTTGAAGTCCCAAGAAATACTTCAGCTCTCCCATACTGCTCATTTCAAACTTTCCTTGCATAAGTTTGGAAAACTTTTTGCAAAGATTGTTGTCCGTTGAGCCGAATATAATGTCATCAACATAGATTTGCACTAGCAAAATCTTTCCTTTGACTTCCCTGAGAAACAATGTCTTATCTATTTTTCCTCTAGAGAACTTGTTCTCAAGAAGAAAACTAGACAATGTCTCATACCAAGCTCGAGGAGCTTGTTTTAGGCCATATAGCGCTTTATTAAGAAAATATACATGATTAGGATAAGTAGGATTGACAAAACCTGGAGGTTGAGCAACATATACTTCCTCTTTCAAATCTCCATTCAAGAAAGCCGATTTCACGTCCATCTGATAGACTGCGAATCCTTTGTGAGAGGCATAGGCTAGGAATAGCCGGATTGCCTCGAGCTGTGCAACTAGTGCAAACGTCTGGTCAAAGTCAATCCCCTCCTCCTGTCTGTATCCTTGAGCCACCAGTCTGGCTTTGTTCTTGATGATGACTCCATGTTCATCCAACTTGTTTCTGAAGATCCACTTGGTGCCAATCACATTTTGCGTCTTCGGTCTGGGAACCAGCGTCCAGACTTCGCATCTTTCGAATTGATGCAGCTCATCTTGCATGGCCAAAATCCATGATGCGTCTTTGTTCGCTTCGTCGAACTTCTTTGGCTCCACCTGCGATAGAAAGCTAAGATGCAAGATCTCGTTAAGAGTACCTCGGCGAGTTCTGACACCGTCTCGGGGATCTCCAATGATTTGATTTCTGGGATGATCCCTCACGTGTCTGAGCTCTAGAAGTCTTGCATCAGGAGCTTCGACTACTTCTTGGGCATCTCCTTCTTCTAAAGGATTTGCCTCATTTTGATCTTCAACTTCTCCGATCGGCGTTGATGTGGAGACCTTGACATATTTTGGAGTTGCATCTTTCTCGGGATCATCCAGTTGTAACTTTTCGAGTCTGGCACCTGCAGTTTCAGGAAGACAACTAGAAGTCTTGCAATTAAGCAAGCTTCCTTCATCAAATACAACATTTATTGATTCCTCTACCACTAGGGTTTTCTTGTTGAAAACTCTATAAGCCCGGCTGTGGCTACTATAGCTCATGAATATGCCTTCGAAGCATTTTTCACCAAACTTAGTACGAGGGTACTTCCCATTATTCAGTACATAACATTTGCAGCCAAAGATCCTCATATAGGACATGGTTGGTTTCTTGCCTTTCAGTAGCTCATAAGGAGTCTTACGATGGCTCTTGTTGATTAACGCCTGGTTTTGTACATGACAAGCCGTATTGACAGCCTCGGCCCAAAAGTATTCTGGAAGAGAAGCGTCATTCAACATTGTCGTGCACGCCTCAATGAGTGTTCTATTCCTCCTCTCTGCCACTCCATTTTGTTAAGGAGTGCGAGGGGAGGAGAACTCATGAAAGATACCAAGCTCTTCACAGAACTCTGTCATAGCCCCAGACTCAAACTCTGTTCCGTGGTAACTTCTGATTTTGACCACTGAGCAGTTAAGTTCGTTCTGTATCTGCTTGACAAAACTGGTGAAGATGTCAAACGTATCAGACTTGCGCTTTAAAAAGAACACCCACGAAAACCGAGAGTGATCATCTACAATTACTAGCGTATACGACTTCCCTCCTAAGCTATGAACTTGCATTGGACCAAACAGGTCCATATGCAGAAGATAAAGACATCTGGAGGAGTCTTTGTCTGGGATGCCCTTAAAGGTAGCCCGAGTCTGCTTGCCCATCTGACATGCAGGACATGGACTATCTTTAACGCACTTAATAATGGGAACATCCCTTACTAAGTTTTTGGAAAACAGCATATTAATTGTCTTGTAATTAATGTGTGCAAATCTCTTGTGTCATTGTTCACAAAGAGATGCACTGCCTTTAGCAACGAGGCATACTGGGGTAGAAGAATCTAAACTAAGAAAATCTAAACAGAAAATATTTCTGCTCCTAATGCCAGTTAATACAGTTTCCGAAGAATCACATGATATTATCAGGCATTTATCCTTGCAGAACTTAATGTCATACCCTTTATCACATAATTGGCTTACGCTGATTAGGTTATGATTTAATCCTTCAACATAAGCTACGTTAGTGATAGAGAGTATACCGTTGGAAATCGTACCGTAACCTCTGGTGACTCCCCGATCAGATCCCCCAAATATGACTTTGGGTCCATCCTCGACTGGAGAGTACCCCTCAGCAGGCTTCTTGTCCCGGTCATGTGACGGGAGCATCTACTGTCCAAATACCAAATAGGAGTTTTGTTGGCCTTTGGACATTCCTGCAAAACAGAATTAATTTGCCTTAGGAACCCAATCGAACTTGGGTCCTAGATTCCTTGTTAGCATACTCCCCCTCGATTGGTTAACTCTACGAGTGGTCGGCCTCGCATTGCTAACATAAGGAGTCTCGCTATACCTTGGATTAAACCAACAATCCACGGCAAAGTGACCAATTTTGCCACAGCACCAACAGTCAAACCTGTTATACTTCCTCTTGGCCGCCTGCTTTACCCTTGAAACGTGGGGTTCAGCCGGGGCCGAAGACCTGGAGGTGGAGGCAACATGATGACCACAGTCACATGACTTCTTCACCTCTTGGCTTTTCAGTATAACAGGCTTGGCCTTAGGTGCCTGCTTCCTATTATGGCCGCTAGAGAATTGACCATAATTTCCCAAGTGGATTTCCTCATAAGGTGCCTTGAAGACACTCTCACTGAAGTTACGGGGAAAGGTCCACCCACCATATCAGCTCTTCGGCTTTGCAACCGAGGGCCTGAAGTGATGCCCATATGTTGACTCAAAGTCATGTTGGTTATAGGGAAAGCTGGGCTTTCTGAACGCAACAGGGCTGAGTGGGGCCTTTCCTTTCTCATCAGCAGAGGCTTTCTTGGCAGCCTTATTCTTCCTCTTATTCCTGTTTCTCCTGGATGAGGAGCTAGATACCCCTACATGCCCCAAGCCAGCTCCTTTGGCTTGAGTAGAGAAGGTATCAACTAATGAAAGAACAGTTTTTGGCATAGAGAAGCTCTTGACGATCTTCCTTTCTGCCGCAAGTAGTTCTTCCAACTTGTCGACTTCCTCCTGCTTAAGATCAAGGAGCTTAAGAGACTCTGAATGCTTTGAAGTCAGGTCCAAGTGCTCCTGTCGGAGGGAGATCAAACTGGTGATCTCTTCCCTCAGGGATACAATCTCACCTTTAAGGAATTTTACTTCCTTCTTCTCAGCATTCTGTCTCTTTCGATACTCCAGGAAAGTATTGAGCAGAAGCTCATACTTATCGAGGAGCTCAGCTTCACGGGCAGAAGAGCTATCCTCAGGGTCATCATCCCGAGACTCAGGATCAGAGTCAGAGTCGGAGAGAGGGGTGTGAGCTTTTAGCTTCCCCGTAAATGGGGGGCAATCTCCTTCTGAGTCATAGTGACCCATTAGCCCAAAGTAGGCTTCCTCGTCATCGCTGGTATCTGATGTGTCAGATTCACTCAGCGTCTTTGGCTTCTTCGCGATGTAGCTCCTCTCCTTCTTCTTGTCTTTTGAGGACCTGTGCTCCTCTCCCTTTCTCTTTTACCTCTTGCCTTGATGGCAGTCGGCCACGACGTGTCCTGGCTTGTTGCAACCAAAGCAAATAATGTCAGATGTGCGATGTTTGTTCGGTTTGGAAACATACCTGTCAGAAGAAAAGTTCCTCTTCTGATCCCTTGACGAGGAGCCGTTTCTCTTTCTCTGATTCCTCAGCTTAAGGAACTTCTTGAACTCCCTTGTGATAAGGGATAAGTCTTCCTCAGACAATTCTGAGTCGGAGGAGCTTGGCTCAGAGTCTTCCTCTTCATCCCTCTTCCACGCACGGGAAGAAGTGGCACCCTTGCCCTTTCTGGATTGAATGGCTTTCAGGGCCACCGTCTTTTCCTTGGCCGCGGCTTTCTTTGCTTCCTCTTCAGCCTTCCTTGTGTTCAACTGAAGCTCATAGGACATGAGCTTCCCGAACAGAATCTGTGGATCAGTTTCCGTAAGTCTGCCAAACTCGAGGATGGCGCAGATCTTTGTGTCCCATTCCTTAGTGAGGGACCTAAGGAACTTATCATTGAGTTCACCGTCAGTGAACACTCTTCCATATCCTTTGAGTGCATTGACGATCTTGAGGAAGTTTTCGAAGGTAACTCCGATCTCCTCCTTTGGCCCTTGTCTGAAGGCCTCATATTTCTGATTGAGGAGGGATCTCCGATCGTCCCTCACTTCATCTGTGCCCTCCATTAGGACAATCAGACAGCTCCAGAGATCCTTGGCTGTCCTGCAATTGCTGAAGTTCTGCATCATAGAGTCGTCAACTGCGCTTACCAGGATGTTCTGAGCTTTCTTGTCGAGTCCGAACAGCACCATTTCGTCCTTGTCCATTTTTGAAAGTTTCTTGGGTACTTTCTTGGTAGGATTAATGGTGGAGGCCTTAGTGGGAATGTAAGGTCCCTCCTCCACTATCATGAAGAGCCGGGGGTCGACTGCTTCCATGTAGAATCTGATTCTTTCCTTCCAGATAGGAAAGTTCAGTCTGGTGCATACTGGGATCTTGCCGGAGTGCTTGAGTCCGTCCATGGAAGATATCGGTCTTCTTCTTGACACTGGTGGCAGGATTCTACTCAAGGTGTGAACCTTTTTGATAAGTAACCTCCCTCTGATACCACTTGAAAGTCCACCTAGTGCCAACTAGCTTCACCTATGGGGGGGGGGGATAGGTGACTTGCAGCGTATTTGCGGAATTAAAATTGTACCTGCAGAATCAAAACAAACCACACAGCACAGAAAATAACACAGGCAATTTATAGTGGTTCCCCGATTTGGGTACGTCCACTTTCCCCCTTCGACCTATCTCCCAATCAGGGACGACTCGGTCACTTCACCAACAGGATTGAAATCCAATCCTTGCACTACGGAAGGAACCCTTCCACACGTAGGAGTCAACACTCCCACAACACGGGTTGCACCCAACCCTACAACTAGAGACCAATCGGTCCTTTACAAAGAATTGAAAATAGCTTGTAAGAAATACAAACAATGTATGGAGACTAAGGTGTCCCTCTTCGTTCGACGATGTGTTCTTGAAGTCAACGAAGAGTCCACAACCCTAGATCTCACTTGGGGAGAATCTCCCCGAGACCGGCGGCGGCGACGAGCGGCGGCAAGGCTCTCGGTGTTGGCGGCGACAACTGAAGACAGCAGCAAAGCACTGGAGATCCAATCTTCTTAGCGAAGTCGGTAAGGTCTACCAACGGTCACACGAGGATCGATCATCTCGATCGATTCGGACGGGGAAAGATTTCCCTATCTCAAATCAAGAGACAAAAGATCTCTGGTTAGACACGTGAGACGCTGTGCAGGACTTGGCTTCTATCACCGAGGATCTAGAGTAGATCGAGATCGGCTTCGGTGATCGGCGGCGGCGACGGAGGCGGAGCAAGTTCGCGAGATTAGGGTTAGTCGGCCGCTCGGTTTCGTATCTCGTGTATCTCTATTACTGTACACAAATACCAGAGTATTTATACAATAGGTCAAGAGATGACCGTTGTGGGCCCCACCAGCAGTAAGACCAAAATCCGGTTCAAAATCCCACAGATAACGTGGACCGGTCCAGACAGAGTCGGAAAAATACCCAAGTCAAATTCGGCGAGAATCATGGGTGATTCTCGACGAATCGGCGAGAATCACTTACGATTCTCGCCGAATTCTACTTAGAGAATTCTGGCTGCATAGGTTATATAGGCCGGGGAGAATCGGTGGGAATCACCTTGGATTCTCGCCGACTCGTCGAGACTGCAAAGTCATTCTCGACGAATCGGCGAGAATCACTTGGTAATTCTCGACGATTCTGCCTTAGATGAGTTTTCTGACTGCGTCGAGACAGCCGGCCCAACCCGGCGAGAATCAACTAGTGATTCTCGACGACTCGTCGAGAATCACTAGTGATTCTCGACGAATCGGTGAGAATCACTTAGTGATTCTCGACGATTTACACTTAGACGATTCTCGTCTCTCAATCTGCAAGCTGGTCTTTGGCCCATCCTTGCTCCTTGTCTGTTCTTGCTTTATCATAGCCCTGTACTTGAAATTAAGTACACCCCAATAGAGAGAGTACACGTAGGCCAACATACTGATCTGCTCAACGAGGGATTACGTTGCACAGACCCGTGTATACTGACCCACTGCACCCTGACATTGGTGTGTACTTAGCGTGGAATAACTGCAAGCACAACTTAAAAGATTTCATCAAACACATTGTCTATTTACCTTAGCTTGTTCAGGGGCTTCTTCAAATCAGGTACATTGTGGATACAATACCCAACAACCCTAAATGGTGAAAAGGTGCATCTAAACGATGTGTTCTATGTTCCTGGCTTGAAGAGTAACAGCTTAAGCCTTGGACAGTTGGTGGAGAAAGGATACTTCATTCAGTTGAAGGATGGTTCATTGGCTATGAAGAACCATCGAGGAAAAGAGGTGGTGAAAGTAAGGATGACGACGAATCGTCTTTACGTTGAAGATGGATTTAGAGGAGATGGCATGCCTAGAAAGAACTGAAGAGAAAGAAGAAGCTTGGCTGTGCCACCATAGGATGGATCACTTAGGCTTCAGTGGTTTGAAGCTTCTATAACATGCGATTATGGTGGAAGTTTTGCCTAAGATCTTACCACCATAGAAGATCTATGAAGCTTGTACTAAGGGAAAGCAAAAGCGGCAGATATTTGAAGGTGGAAAGTCTCGAAAAGCAAGAAGATAGCTTGAATTGGTTAATTCGGACATTGCTGGTCCGTTTGATATTGCCTCAGTTGGCGGAAGCAGATATTATGAGAGGACTTAGCGCTACCAACTGCACCAAAAGACCGGCCTGAAGGTCAAAGGCGCATACTAATCTTTATATCAAGATTTTGACCGGGGACGGGGCAGCCAGTTAAGCCATTACCGCATAGCGCCGCAACGCGGGGGCGATTCCGGACTGCAGCCCCAACAATCCCCCCCGGAAACGACCCCGGGGTTTCGAACCCGTACCCCGCATCTCCACCAATTGAGAGGACTTAGCGCTACCAACTGCACCAAAAGACCGGCCTGAAGGTCAAAGGCGCATACTAATCTTTATATCAAGATTTTGACCGGGGACGGGGCAGCCAGTTAAGCCATTACCGCATAGCGCCGCAACGTGGGGGCGATTCCGGACCGCAGCCCCAACATATTATATCATCCTCACTGATGATTTTAGTCGTAAGTGTTGAGTTTAATTATTGAAGGAGAAGTCTGAGGCCCTTGACAAGTTCAAGGAGTTCAAGATAATGGCTAAGAAGGAGAGCGGACAGTACCTTAAGATACTTAGAACTGATCTAGGTGGGGAGTACACCTCAAAATTATTTGATTCATTCTGCAAAGAGTATGGGATTGCTCATCAGTTGACTACAACTTACTCACCTTAGCAGAACAGAGTTACTGAGAGAAAGAACTTGACGATATAGAACATGGCAAGGAGTATGATAAAGGGCAAGAAGTTGCCGAAGATGTTCTGGGCTGAAGCAGTACAATGTGTTGTGTACTTGCTGAACAGATGTCCAACGAAGAGTGTGAAGTTCAAGACTCCATATGAGGGTATTTGGAATGGGTGGAAGCCAAGTGTGCAACACTTGAGGGTATTTGGCTGTGTAGCTTATGCTCACATCCCTGATCAGAAGAGGAAGGAGCTGGATTATAAGAGTGAGAAGTGTATATTTGTAGGCTATGCTCCGATGAGTAAAGCTTAAAAGTTATACAATCCTGTGACAAAGAAGACGATCATCTCTAGAGATGTGCTGTTTGAATAAGATAGCTATTGGAGCTGGGATGATAAGGATAGAAACGTCAAAGGAATGTTCTATGATGATGATGAAGAAGAAGGTGGTCATGAAATTGAAGTTGAGGATGGTGGAGATGAACCACCGTCACCACCGAGAAGAGAATCAGGGGGATCTTCTACTCCTTACTCAAGTGGAGTAAGCACCAATAGGAGCAGATTTGATGGAGCAAGCACTAGCAGGAGAAGCTCTGAAAGTACTCAACCTAAGATAAGAAGGTTGGAGGAGATCTACGAGGAGACGGAGTCGAATCATGCTAATTTTTCTTTATATTTTCTTTTAGCAAAATTGTGAGCCATACTTGTATGATGAAGCTGCTCAAGGGAAGACATGGGGGAAGGTGATGGATGAAGAGATAGTATCCATCAAGAAAAATGATACTTGGGAGTTAGTCACTCTACCTGTAGGTCACAAGCCCATTGGTGTGAATTGGGTGTACAGAGTGAAGACAAACAAGGATGGTGAAGTAGAGAAGCACAAAGCAAGACTCGTCGTGAAAGTCTTCCGACAAGTCCAAGGTGTGGACTACGACGAGGTCTTTGCTCTAGTGGCACAGATTGATACTATCAGACTGATCATTGCATAAGACGCATAGTATTAGTGGAAGATCTGTTAGATGGACATCAAGTCCTCATTTTTGAATGGTTATCTGGAAGAAGATGTGTATGTCCAGCAACCGCCTGGATATAAAGTGAAAGGCAAAGAGAAGAAGGTTTACAAGCTAAAGAAGGCGCTATATGGGTTGAAGCAAGCGCATCGTGTATGGAATGAAAGAATTGATGGATACTTTCAGAAGAATGGGTACATGAAGAGCCCGTATGAGAATGCACTCTACACGAAGGTGGAGAAGAATGGAGATAATATGGTCGTGTGCTTGTATGTTGACGACATGATATTCACTGACAACAACCCTCTTATGTTTGAAGAGTTCAAGAAGACGATTGTTGGGTATTGTATCAATAATAATTTAGATTTGTATGAATTCACCCTTAAACTAATATGAATTAAGTTGTATTTGATGCTCTGTTTAAGTTATGTGTTTGCATGATTTAATTGCCAAGTGTAGACCAATGTCAGTCTACAATGAGTCACCAAACACAGGACCATACAATGTAATCCATCATTGTGTGATCCATGGTGTTGACTCATGTGTAGCCTCTCTATTGGGATACACTTCATTTTCAAACACTAAACTTGTAGGAGAAAGACTGGTTGCTGATTTCATTGAAGAAAGAATATTTTCAGAAAGAAGAATTTTTCTAAGTATTTTACTCGATTAATAACCTTAGTACTCGAGTAGAGTCATAATCAGTTCTCGAGTAAGCTGAGTCAAGCACTTTAATAACTGAAGTATTTCTCGAGAAGTTGTGAAGTTAGTTCTCGAGAAGCTGCTTAGTACTCGAGTACAACTCTGCTTGCTCTCGAGTAATCAGTTTAGTCCAGCTCAAAATTCTGCTAAGTAAAATACTCGAGAAGTTAAGTTCAGTACTCGAGAAGCTAAGTCTAGCACTCGAGAAGTCTAAGGCTTAAGGCGTTGAGAGCGCTTTGTCTCGAGTAGCAAAAATATCTCTCGGGAAAACTAAGTTAAGTTCTCGAGAAAGACTTGTTGTACTCGAGATGAAGTTATTTCGTTCTCGAGTAAAGTCTAAGTCAAAAAGCGTCGAGAGAGAGACTTGACTCAACGCCTTCTGACAATCTTCACTCAAGTAGTCCTATCTGTTCTCGAGAAGTTATCTATTAGTTCTCGAGTAATATAAGCTAGTTCTCGAGTAAAGTACTTTATGTCTCGACAAGAAAGACCTGAAACTTCCTTAAGTACTTCTTCTCGAGAACCTTGTAGTTGCTTTCTCGAGAACCAGAAATTGCTCTCGAGTAGTCTAATATTCACTCGAGAACTGCAGTTCGATTTTTTTCTAAAATTTCGTTAAGTCTGAAGGGACACGTTTTCAAATTAATCTCCATGACTATTGGTCCACGTGTAATGTCATTTATGATTATGACCGTTAGTCTATTCTTATAAAAGATCTAATCATATTCGACTAACCCTAATAGAGAAATAAGCATTCTGAATCGTTTTTATTCATTCTAAATTGGGAAGGACCGCGCCGCTGCTCATCGACTTCATCGCCTCTGATCTTCTCGATCCAAAAGATTCAGACAAGAAGAAACAATAGATCAAGCAATTTCGACCGCTGCAAATCTCTTTCTTGATCGTGGTGATTCTATGTTCTCAGATCCAAGCATTCTCAGATTTCTTCTTCGACTTTTCTGAAAGGGCTTTTTAATTTTTCAAGAAGGAAGAAGCTGAGATTCTGCCAGATCTATGAAGGCAAGTTTGTATATTTATTTGTAAATCATTTTATTCTTGTAGGAGATTTTGTCTTCGAGTTTGTAGGAAGTTTTTCTTCTGAGTGTAGATCTTTTTTTATGGATCGAGTTGTATGGGCATTGTTCCGAGTTGTAGGATTGGTTTTCAATCCGAGAAAATAGTGAAGTAGCCGAGTCTAGCGTGTTTCTAAATCGGTGAGGTGGAGAGTGGACGTACCCAAGATTGGTGTACAACTATATATCTGGTTTACTCTGTGTTGTGTGCGCTTGTTTTTTGTGCTTCGCTCGCTCAAATTTTTATTCCGCAAAAAGACGCAGACCTCACCTATTCACCCCCCTCTAGGTGATTTAGGTAGATAACTAAAAACATCAATTGGTATCAGAAGGGCGTTGTTCATCAAAAAGGTTAAAGCCTTGAACATATCTCCTCCTAGTTGTCTTTAGAGGATTAAAACATGGACAGTGTTAAGGATTTTGCAAAGCTTCTTCTGTGCACAAAGAATAATTTTTCTATGTGGAAAGAGAGGATAAAGTTCTTCACGACAGCTATAGATCCAAGGATCTTCATGATTATGGAAGAAGGACCTTATGTCCCAATGATAGCCTCTACCATTGATCCAACTAAGCAAGTTCCAAAGAAACTGATGGATCTTGATAAAGATGAGATTACACTTGTCTCCTTAGACAAGAAAGCCAAAAATATCATCGCAAGTACAGTCGATGATTCTATGCTGCAGAACTTGATTCACTGCCAATCCGCCAAGGAAATGTGGCAGTCACTTATCGTCTTGATGGAAGACACCAAAGAAGTTAGGGATGACAGAATATCCCTTCCAAATTAGAAATATGAAGCGTTTAGACAAAGTCCCAAGGACTCTATTGCAGATACCTTTGAAAGTTTCTTCAAGATCGTCAACGACCTAAGAGTCTATGACCGAGTCTTCACCAACGGAGAACTGAATGATAAGTTCTTGAGATCCCTAACTAAGGAATGGGATAACAAGGTTTTTGCTATCTGGGAATTTTGCAATGTAGCAGAGACTAACCCGCAAAATCTCTTCGGAAAGCTTATGTCATATGAGCTGCAAATCAATTCAAGAAAAGTTGAAGAAGAGAAGAATAAGTCTTCATCCAAGGAGAAGTCTGTCGCTCTAAAGGCAGACACATTAAGGAAGTCTAAAGCTGCACCACTTGCCCCAGCACATGAAGAAAGTGAAGAAGAAACTTAGAGCCAAGTACCCCAGGCTCAAAATTATCTAAATGAGAGTTTTCTCTTCTTTCAGGACAATTCAAGAAATTCTTGAACAAGAAGAAACAATGGAAAGACATGGATGACTCATTCAGAAGATCATATCACGATGGTGATCGCTACAAGAAAGGCTCAAGTAGTCAAGACAAGTATCATTCTAAACAGAACAAACATATTTCTACTGACATAGTTTGTTATTGTTGCAATAAGCCAGGACACATCATAACTAACTGCCCTCATAAGAAGGAGGGTGGAAGAAGAGAGGAAAAGAAAACTTCTTATAATAAGAAGAAGACCAAAAGAAGCCTAGTAGCCAAGAACGGCAATACCCTCAGTGACACAGACTCATCTGAGTCTAGTGACGAGGAGGAAGCCTACTTTGGGCTCATGACACACATAGATGAAGAAGAACCCCAGTTCACTGGGAAGGTAAATTATCATACCCCTCTCTCTGAATATGATGTTTCCGACCATGATCATGAGGAATGTTCCTCTAACGAGGAGTCTGAACTTATGACTCAATATAAAGAGTTGTCAAAGCCTACGACAAATGTCGTAGAGTTACAAGAGCTTAGGCCAAGGAGATCAAATATCTCAAGGTTGAAGAGAGGAAAGACTTCCATAATGCAATGGAAGAATATAATAAGGCTCTTGAGCACCTAGATCTGAAGTATAAAATCATCAAGGAATTGGAAGAGCAACTTGTAGCTGAAAAGAAACTTGTTGAAAGTTTCTCCAAGCCCAAGACAGTTCTTCCGCTTATTGCTGAATTCTCTGCTTAGGTCAAAGATGCTGGCTTAGGCCATGTGGCATCCCCTAGAAAATATTCTACGAGAAACAAGGCCAAAAGGAGAAATAAGGCCGCCAAGAAGGCTCTAGCCAAGGAGAAAGGGAAAGCTCCTCTAGAACAAACTTCGTTCAAGAAGGTTATCTTTCCAACGAACGAGTTTGATCTTGACTCGTCCTATGGTCACTTTACTAGGCCTACTCATGTAGAGCCCAAGTCTCAGTACACAGGATGGACTCATCCCCGGAACTTTGGCGAGAGTGTCTTTAAGGCACCTTATGAGGAGATCACTCTTCAGAGCTATGGACCTTACAATTACGATCACAACATCAGGAAAGCACCAAAAGCTAAATCCGTTGTAGAAAAGCCTACTAAGGAGAAGAAGTCATGTGAATTTCATCACCATGAAGCTTCTACTTCAAATTCTACTGCCCCTGCTAGACCACAATCTCAAAAGGTTGAGCAGGAGATCATTATGCAAAGATATAACAGATTTGACGGTTGGTGTTGTGGCAAGGTTGGTCACTTCGCCATAGATTGCTGGTTTAATCCCAGATATTATGAAACTCCTCGAGTTAATAATGTGAGGAAGACCACTCACAATGTTAACACTCATAGGGGGAGTGTGCTAACTAGAGACCAAGGACCCAAAACAGTTTGTATTCCTAAGGCAACTTGATTCTACTTTTGTAGGAATGTCCAAAGGCCACCAAAAATCCCATCTGGTATTTGGACAGTGGATGCTCTCGGCATATGACCAGGACTAGAAGCCTTCTCCAGGATTACTCTCCAGTCATGAACGGACCAAAGGTCATCTTTGGAGGTTCTGACAGAGGAATTACTAAAGGCTACGGTATGATCACCAATGGTAGTATATCCTTTTCCAATGTGGCTTATGTTGAAGGATTGAAACACAATCTCATAAGCATAAGCCAACTCTGCGATAAAGGATACATCGTAGAATTTCATGCAGACAAGTGTTTGATAAAATCGGTTGATAATTTAGAAACGATTTTATCAGGCACATAGTATGAATATCTTTTGTTTAAATTTTATTTGCATAGACTCTTCTACACCAGTGTGCTTTTTAACAAAAGATAGTGCGTCTCTTGCTGACCAATGTCACAAGAGATTAGCACATATTAATTTCAAAACTATTAATAAATTATTTTCTCTTAATTTAGTACGTGATGCACCCAACGTCAAGTGCATTAAAGATAGACCCTGTCATGCATGTGTAAAAAGCAAGAAAATAAGGGCTATCTTTAAAAGAATTAGTGGTAAAGATTCTAATTGGTGTTTACACTTACTTCATATAGACTTGTTAGGTCCACTACAAATTAGAAGTTTGAGAGGTAAGGATTATACATTGGTTATTGTTGATGATTACTCTCACTTTGCATGAGTGTTATTTCTAAAACACAAGTCAGATACCTTTGATATCTTTACGAATTTTGTCAAGCAAGTCCAGAATGAATACAGCTGCTTCGTTGTCAAAATCAGAAGTGACAATGGAACAGAGTTCAAGTCTGGGGCCATGACAGAATTCTGTGAAAGTCTTGGTATCTTTCATGAGTTTTCCTCTCCTCGTACTCCTCAACAGAACAGAGTTGCTGAGAGAAGGAATAGAACACTCATAGAGGCTTGCAGGACCATGTTGAGTGATGCCTCACTACCAGAATATTTCTTGGCTGAAGCCGTCAACACTACATGTCACGTGCAAAATAGAGCACTCATAAATAAGAACCATAATAAGATACCTTACGAACTACTAAAGGACTGGAAACCAACTATTTCATACTTTAAAATCTTTGGTAGTAAATGCTTCGTACTTAACAATGGGAAGTATCAAACCACTAAATTTAGTGAAAAGAGCTTTGAAGGTATTTTCGTAGGATATAGTATCCATAGTAAGGCATATAGGATTTTCAATAAGAAAACTCTGGTTGTAGAATAATCTATTCATGTTGTATTTGATGAGACGAGCTTGCTGCAAAACAGTTCTTCTAGTGTGTTCATTGAAGATGCAGGTTCACGACTGAAGGAATTGAGCTTGGATGAGCAAGTTAAGGAAAAAGATCAAGAGTTCATCACGATCACCACTCCAACCCCTATTGGAGAAGATGATCACCATGATGAAGACGTCATCCAAGTTAATAAAGTCACTCAAGGGATAGAAGAAGCTCCAGATTCAAGGAACCTAGAGCTTAGACACTTGAAGGATCACCCAGTTGATCAAATCATCGGAGATCCCCGGGATGGTGTCAGAACTCGTAGAGGTACAACTAATGAAAATTTATATTTGAGCTTTCTCTCACAGGTTGAACCAAAGAAGTTTGACGAAGCAAACTCAGGCGCATCTTGGATAATGGCAATGAAAGAAGAATTGAACCAATTCAAGCGCGGCCAAGTCTGGAAGCTTGTTCCAAGACCCAAAGGTAAGAACGTCATCAGAACTAAGTGGGTCTATAGGAACAGGATGGACGAAGATGGAACAATCATACAGAACAAGGCCAGACTCGTCGCCAAAGGATACCGACAAGAAGAAGAAATCGACTTCGACCAGACGTATGCTCTAGTGGCAAGGCTGGAGGCAATAGGGTTATTCCTAGTGATGCAGGGCCCACGGTTTCGACGGGTTAAACTACGCGCTCTCAGGTTCGAAGATTAAATAAAATATGCAGCGAGCAATATTTTCTCTAAAAAAATTATACCGACTACTCAACTAATTTAGCAATACACAAAACAAAGGGACGCAACCCCTTTTATAGATTGAACAAGGGCTATAGGCCAATATTCGCTCAAGAGAAAAGGACCCACACGATTCGAACAGTTAGCAATTCAAATTAAATTATGCGCAAGCAATTCACAATTCTAATAAAAGAAAATTCCAGGCTAAATTAGTGATTAAAATGAAGTCCTAATTTCAATCCCAAATTAATTTAATACGAGGGTTGCAAATCACTTGAACACTAAAGAAATCAAGGCTAAGGAAACTGATTTCTACAAGTATTCACGAAATTTACCCGCTCCAATTTTATGAAAAATATTCTGACAATTAACGCTTAAAATTTAGATTTAAATTATGCACAACATTTAATATAAATCAGGACAATTTACTAGCCTTCTATTCCACCAATACCTCACAATTTATAGGAGAAATCACACAAAGATGGTTAAGAAATCATTACCCAATCCCAAGTTGTCCGTCCACAATATTGAGTGGAGGAAGAGCTCGAGACGGTGGATGATTTTCCTATTTTCCACGCAAATCCTTGGATCCGCACCAGACGATGAAGACGCTCGCCGTTTTCCTTTTGCAAACCCTAGAAGTGGGAGAATATGGAAATCAAAAATATATAAGGAAAGTTGGAGAGAGAAAAGGTGGTGGAGTATTTTTTTTCTCAATAATGATGGAGAGGTGGCGGCTAGGGGAGGGGTGATGGTGGCCGGCGAGTTTTGGCGTTTATGAAGGTGGCCGGATTTGGGGAGATGAAGGAGGTAGGTTTTCCCCCTTAGGGTGGGGTTCCTTGGGTTGGAGGGAGATGGAGTGGCTCGGGTTTTTGGGTGGAGTTGGGTGGCCGAGAGAGGGGCAAGGAGGAGGATAGGCTCGATTTTGGGGTGGTGGTGGTGGCCGAGATTATCAAAAGGAGGTAGAGGGAGAGAGGGTGGCTGGCGGCCAAAGAGGAAGAGAAAGAAGGATGGACAAAATTTGCCAAGGGAGGAGGAGATTCTCACAAGAATTAGGGTTCTCAATTTTTATTCATTCTCTAATAAAATCTTTCATAACATGGCTATATATAGCCTACACTACTCCATCTCCTCCAATTCAAAATTCAAAATGAAACTATAATGGTTATATGCACCCATCATGAAATAAAAAAAATACAAAATTTAAATGCATGAAATTAAAATACTCTTGATGGTTATAGACACCCATCATTACATGAATTTAAAACAATAATGAAATACTTGGAAATAAAAATGCTTAAATTAAAAATTGCATTAAATAGAAATTGCTAAAAATAATAATTGATAAGATATATAATTATAATTATTTAATTTATAATTTTTTATTTTATTTAATGGCGGCGGCAGTTGTTGTGCAAAACATGTAGCGACGATGGCGGTAGGCATCATGGTAGAAATCCCATCCTCGAGCTTGCAGCAACGGTCGTCCCAATCTACGAACTCTCTCAGATGGGGATCAATGGCTGGCGCATCAACAACGTCTCCATCAATCCTCCCTCACTAAAAATTACTCATCACCGATGAGTGGCCCTGTGAGGGGGGAACATTCGAAAGCAGCGGAAACATAGGGCAAATCTAGCCTCGCAATCCGTGTCGTAGCAGCATGAACATCCCATAGCACTAAGAACCTGTCAGGTGTAGAAATAACAAAACTCGAAATGGCGTCAGCCAAAAGAAAATTAACTTGAATCTTACCATTGATTCAAGAACCAAGGAGTCCATGTGGAAAATAGACACAACAGTACTAACACTTCCCAACCCAAGAGAATATTTAGTGGTAGGAAGAAATGACGGAGAACTGAACTCAGGTGGAATAAAGACGTACAATAAAAAGTCTAGAAACTTGAAATAAAGTGAAAAACTCTGTGCTATATAAAAATCTGAAATAAAAGCATGAAATCCGACGTTCTTCATAATCATGGATGGGTCAGCGTTCCTACGCATTAAGTTATTATCGGAGCCAGAAGGCATCCGTTCGGGGACTGACCGAATGAAACCCAAATACTAAATCTAACATCAGACGGTCTCAGAAAGGAGTGGAAGTGCGTGCGGCATAACTTAAAATGAAAAAATAACGTCCTAGATATATGAGGAGAGAATCCATGTGCTATATGACTATACCCAAATGCGGAGGATAAGGGGGTTAAGTTAGGTGGCACGGGAGCCTTGTAATCAGAGATAATTTTTATGGGCTCCGACACGAAAGTCTTAATTTCAATTTTAATATTTTCACGCTTGGCATGAAGATATGCCAAGGTGAACTGCTCATCATAAACAATAGAATTGGACGCTCCCGAATGTGAAAAGATGTGCGAGCGAAACTGTAACATCCCATTTCCGATCAAACCCCTAGGAGAGGTTTTGTCATGACCAAGTCATGACAAAACCGTAGGAATCCCAAGGAGGCCAAGTGACCCGGGCTCAAGATGAAAATCACCTTGGTCTGCAGATAGTAGGTCAGAAATTTACTTCTAACAGGATTTGTGATCGGGCGTTGAGTGCGTCGAGTGCACTCAACGCCATGGTTTGAATGGCATTGAGTGCGTTGAGTGCACTCAACGCCATCTTATTCAGGCAGTTTGGGCTCGGGCATTGAGTGCGTCGAGTGCACTCAACGCCATAGGCCGAATGGCGTTCTCAATGCCATCATATTTAGGGAGGATTTTGGGGCAGGCGTTGAGTGCGTCAAGTGCACTCAATGCCAAAGGCTGGATGGCGTTGAGTGCACTCAATGCCATAAGATGAATGGCGTTGAGTGCGCTGACTGCATTCAACGCCATCTTACTTGGGCTGAATGGCGTTGAGTGCGTCGAGTGCACTCAATGCCATAAGCTGAACGACGTTGAGTGCGCTGACTGCACTCAACACCATCTTACTAGGGCTGAATGGCGTTGAGTGCGTCGAGTGCACTCAATGCCATAAGTTGAACGATGTTGAGTGCGCTGACTGCACTCAACGCCATCTTACTTAGGCTAAATGGCGTTGAGTGCGTCGAGTGCACTCAACTCCATAAGCTGAATGGCGTTGAGTGCGCTGACTGCACTCAACGCCATCTTGCCATGGGCTAAATGGCATTGAGTGAGCTGAGCTCACTCAATGCCGTAGACTGGATGGCATTGAGTGAGCTGAGCTCACTCAACGCCATTGTACTTAGAATATTTTCCTATCGGTTTTGGCTTGTTTGCTGGTTCAGCTGAACCAGGTCGTTTCGGGAAGTGGGCCAGGAGGTGTTAATTAGCCGTTTCTCTATTAAGACCTAATTAAGTCTTATTTAAATTAATTTTGACTGGTCCAGTGGAGGAAATGCCACGTGGCCGATGATTATGAGAATAAACAGCAACGGCCATGGCCGAGAGTCGGTTTTCATGACACTAATGCCGTTTGAATGCCTTGGCAACCTTTCACTCCTCTTTTAATTGCTGGATTCAACTCCTCTATGGAAGAGGAGGAGTTTCCAGTCATTACCTTGCTGGACAGAGCCGTGTTTATCCCCCCACCACCATGGCCAAAATTTCCTTGAAGGAAAATTAATGGTCACCAGCAGTTAGACCTTTCCTCTCCCTCATTTTACTGATTTAAAAGCTTCCCTAGACCTCAAGCCTTCGTTTCCACACCTTGACTGAAGGATATGAGAGAGTTCTATGTGTTGTTGAAGAGTATCGGCGACACCTCAACCGTTTATGGCGTTCCGTCGATCTACAAGCCTCCAGCCTGCGAACAAGGTCCTCCCCTCCTCTCTCTCTACGAGTAGATCATAACTTTCCTTATGATTAAGAATCGGGCTCAACTGAGTCGATCGGGAAGAGCTTCTCTTCCTGGTTTTTCCCGCAAAAATGTAGCTCTCGGGTTCTCCGAAAAACACCTCTCCGGCAGCCGCGTCGCCGCCCGGCGATGGCCACCACCTCAACGGAGGTGGTGGTGGTAGTGGCCGGCTAGGGAGGAGGTTGGATGGCCGGTGGTAGCGTCTGGAACATGCTCAAGGTCGGGCTAATCTCAGCCCTTTACTGGTGGAAGAAGACGACCCAGCGCTGTTGGATCTGCTTTAAGATCTGTGCTGGTCTAATTTATTATTTTTTTTAGAGTATTTTCTGTCTCGTTTACTGAATGGTTTTGAAATAAATATTAAAAATAGGTAGGCCCCTCTACAAAAAATATAACCAACATGAAAGTTGTAGGCCGTAAAGTCTAGTTTTATTTAAAATATTTTTGGACTCATTTGGGTAAGTGGTTTGACCACAGTACCAATTTTGGTGGGGTCTATACCTAGGCTAGACCAGATGGTATTTTGAGTGCTCCCACCAATCCAGCCATCCAAATGACTTGAAATTTTGGATGGGGTTCAATATTACCTATATATAGAACATATCTAAAAATGAGGATTTTTGGAAAACATTTTCCTATAAGTATTGGAAAATTTTAATAATCCTTATACAATTTAATTAGGTGTCTTAAATAGCTCAAAACCCCCCAATATTTTGGAGGGTGATCTTGGGGGATATCATAAGTCTCTGGTAAAAATCTCAGCCCAATTGGGTATGATTTAAATAAGTTTTGTTGTGACCAAAGTTTGGTCTCCTAAGGGATAAATTATGGCAAAGAGTATTCTGGGCTTGGAAGAGACAATTCTCACCCAAATGGGTTGGGACCTTAACAAGAGCCCCATGGTCAGTAAACACACCCTCTCATGGAGTTTGAGATGGATAGGGGTGGGTTAGCCCTAGGACCCTAGTTCAAACCCTAAGGTTGGACTTTGGGGGTTTGTGAAGGACATAGAGTGATATGTCCTTGTATGGACTTGGTATTTAGAATAAATACTTGTAGGGTGGTTAGATGCCCTAGGAAGTGATTGGGTAGTGGTTGGACACAAATACCCCACATAAACCACTTAATACGTATTTAGGTCTTTACACCCTAGGAATTTTATAATAGTCATGTGATCTTGATTCATAGTGAAACTTTGGTAGGAGTGTTTCCATAGTGATTTTCATGTCTGGGAATTTTGTTATGAATTTTAGATCAATAAATATAGTACTTTATTTACAAACCATCAAACTGTACTTTCTACTTAGAAATTTTTTATGAATTAACCACTCACTGGAATCTTATGAAATTTAGTCAGAAGACCTTTTATGATGTTATAAAGCTTGTAGATTTTTGTGGAATTTTTGAAAGTCTTGATATCTGGGTTGCTTCACAAAGTGATACTTTTCATGTAAAACCATTTGAATTAATTTTGGTACCTAGTAAGCTTGAAAAGTTATGTTATTTGCTCATAGGTCCTATTTGGTCACCCTTAAGATTCAGTAATTTTTCTATGATTATCTGTTGATAAATTGTATTACTTCCTTCTTTAACCGTGATTGTTGGAATTACAACAGATTAATTATTTAGAAGCCGAAGCATTTATGGAAAATCATGGAATTTTATATTTGTTGTTAATTCTCTGTTATCTAGTGTTCATAAATTCCTGGTGGCTATTACTTGAGAAAATATTGTACATCATGCTCAATTCAAGCATGGATTAGATTGAAAAGAAATTAATTAAATATCAGACAAATTACGGAAAATGTGAATTTCTGGATTTAGCCTAATTATGTCATGATACACTCTTAATAAATAACTTAGCTCATTTGAATAAATGTTTTGAGTTCTTCCCATTATATACATCATATAACTTAGGATGGTCTGCGTTCAATAAAAACTACTGGAATCATATTAGGGTGCAGAAGTGAACTAAGGAGATGGGATATTATTGTAATGGGCTGTTAAGTGATATGAGGAGTCATGATGAGGAGTGAGAAGTTTGGCTAAGGTTTAGAGGTGCTCGCAGACGACGAAACATCGTCTACCCCGTAGGAGAGAAAGTGTCAAATACACTAGGGTTAGAACCAATATAACACAAGAGGGATTGGGAATTGGGTATTAACTAATAATAATAAGTGCCTCGCGAAAGGGAACGATGAGTTTCAGCTACCATCATAGTTCTTAGTGCCCTTTGAGAGCCCTTCATGGGGTATGTCGGGGGCAGTCCTGGGCTAACATAAACCGTAGGAATAATAAACTAAAAGAGCAACTAGTATAACTAGGGTTTCACATTCACACACCCCGGTAGCTAGGGAGGTTGAATAGGTTGGTTTGATTGCCATCCGGACGGTAGCTTCGGAAGGTTGATGCATGGACGGGATAGTCCGGGGAGCCGGGGGCTCGAGGGTTTGGATACAGAATAACGTTCAACATGGAATCAGAGGATTTTAATCAGGAAACATTAATGTCATAGGCCATATCAGTGAGAATCGGAGGGAAAAAACTCACCCGGAACCGGTGCACATGCAATGAATAAATAACCTAGCCCTATTTAATTTTCAAAAATGTAATTATTCCCACTAATTACTTATGGTAATAAATATATATTTTTATTTTCTTGCTGGAAAAATTATGAGGATTATTAAAAAAATTTGTTTTTGATTTTTGCTGAAAAAATAAAAATATAGACCGCTATTTACAGACCAATAATTAAAATTTTATTTTTATTATTTTGGCAAATGAAACGTGCAAGTGCGTGATGACGTACTAATTAAAGGGGGAGGGTGACAATTAGGAAATTGACGTGAACCTCCCTCTGATACCAAATTGATGCAGGCCCATGGTTTCGACAGATAAAATTACGCGCTCTTAGGTTTGATAATTAAAATAAAAATCTAGCGTGCAGTTTCTCTAATTAACACTATCGATTACTCCAGCAATTAATGTCATAATTCTCAACATCAATAACGCAAAGGGACGCTACCCCTTTTATAGATTGAATAAGGGCTAAAGGACAATGTTCGCTTAAGTGAATAGGACCTACCCGATCCGGACAATTAGCAATTTAAATTAAAATTATTCGCTAGCAAGTCACAAAACCAATACGAGAGAATCCAGAAAAATTAACGATTCAAAATAAAGTCCAAACCAATCCCAAAAATTAATTAATATGAGGGTATACCAAATCACTTGAACACAAAAGAAATCAAGTCTAAGGAAACCGATTTCTACAAGCGTTCACGAGATCCACCCACTCCAATTTATACGAAAAATATTCGGAAAATTAATGCTTAATATTTAGATTTTAATTAGCACGATTTCAATATAAATCAGGACAAATTACTAGCCTCCTAATTCCACCAATTCTCACAATAATTTAGAAGAAACACCCAAAGAGTTGGTTTAGAAATCGTTACCCAAAATCCCAAGAAAAATCCGTCTACAAGATGAGTGGAGGAGGCACACAAGACGGTGGTTGAATCTATCTCCACGCGACTCCACAGATTCGCACCGGATGATGAAGACGCGATCCATTTTCCTTTGCAAAGCCCTAGGTGAGGGAGAAACTTGAAGGCCAATATATATGGAAAGAGGAGAGAGGAAATGTAACATCCCTACCCGTTACATGAGATATAGTAGAAGGTCCGGCCGGGACCCCACACCATATTCCACAAAAAGACGGAGAGGTTACTATATAATATCAAAACTACCAACGATTCCTAACACAGAGCATTCTAGCGGAAGCTTCATGGTTGAAAACTTTGAACACAAGAACAATAACAGAAATGTCCACTACTAACAATTAGGAATGTATACAACCCAATACACAAGGTACATGGCCTTATGGCCTTACAAGTTTCTCTTAACAGGAGTGTGGTTTACAAACATCGGCATGCAGGTCAGCCACACATGAACAAGAGTAAAGCAAAGTAAAGCCTTCAAGGGCAGAAGCGCAACCAGGGCTTCAGCCCGCTATTTCCCGCTTGGGCGAGCTCCACCTACAAGAAATAATCCACCAAGCGGTGGCAAACAGGGCAACGGTCAGCATTCAGCTGACCTATTATAACGACCCTGCCCCTAGCACGGGGCAGCGAAATTCCTTCCTTGCAAAGCATTTTATTAACTAGCATATGTATTCTATAATCCACCACGGATGTGCACAACCGCACTAACCAATACATAACACAAACGTCGGCACGACGACCCGACGCTCCCTTCACTAAGGGCATCTTATTGGTGTACCGGAAAATCCAGGGTCCCACCACCGTTTCAAGGTCTCTCTACCTCACGGTCCAAAATGAGCATTCCTAGTCTTTACGGCGCGCAGGCCTAAGACTCTCGCTATGAGATCCTAACAGGGACTTAAGACCCCAAGGTTAGACAACAATAACGCGGGTACAGATCCGTCTTGCCCATTGCTCATCATCGTCAGTCGTCACACCGGACCGACGCGGGAACAACATCTCCTTGACCGTTCACCACCAAGGCTTTTAGTTGCAGTATAACGACCCAACAACACGCAACGTGGTACTCATGACCACACGAGTTGAACACCAAGTATCAACTCTCACATTTTCCTGGACTTCCTCCAGTACTTCCTGCTGCACCAAGCCACAGGTATTCACCAAGGGACTCCATACAAACAATCAATTAACACGGAGTCTTCTCCGATTTGGAAACAAAGCATCACCAATCCGTACTTCCCACTTCCAGATGGGCTTCACACAGAATGCCTAACCGTACTACTCACTTCCGGTTCTAATACAACAAAGCAAGGGATGAACCACCAATCCCACGTGAATCACTTCGCATTCCTCCTTTTGGTGGAGGATTCCTATGCAAATGCAGGAAAGAAGGACTTCACATGTCCGAGTGGAAGATCGTTACCCTTGTAGCACGTTTTGATGCCATGGATAAAAGTACACGGTTGGAAAGCACCGCAACGCTCTTGCCTCCGCGAATCTGAACTCGGCACGCGATTCAGACCACCGTAGCACCACCGGCGGCCAGATTCCTCTCCTTCTTCCTCCTCTTATTCTCGCCTCTCTCTTCTCCTTAGAAAGAAAAAGTTAAAGATGAAATGAGGAATAACTTTCCCATTCCCGTCCATAAACCATCAGGAGGCATGCTAGGGTCGTTGGATCGTAATTAATAAAAACAAACGACCGAGATTAACTCTGAAAGTCATTTCAGATGGCCGAACACGGCTTTGTACACAGCCGTATGCCTGGCTGTTTGCCATGTTCGCACATGAAATCGTCGATCCAGAACAGGACACGGGGTGAGACACGCCCGTGTCCAAGGTGACACGCCCGTGTCGCCCAAACTGGCACGCCTGTGTCATTAGGCATGTTCCATAACTGCCCTACGAAACCGACACGACCCTTAGTGGACACGGGTCCTAACACGCCCGTGTTAGGATTGACACGGACGTGTCGACCATGACACACCCGTGTCCACAGCCGTGTACATGCCTCATGACACAACCCAGTTTCTAGAGAATTACACGACATGTTGACACACCCGTGTCAAATTTGTCATGCCCGTGTCGGCCCCCCTGACACGCCCGTGACCTCCAGCTGTGAAATTCTCAGGGCTCCAGAACCCATAAAAACACTTCCCATACTTATAGTATTTTTGGGGCATTACAATTCTCCCCCTCTTAAAAGAATTTCTTCTCGAAATTTAATAACCATAACACAAAATTATATACTATGTATATAAATACCATTGTTCATACAAATGGTTACAACAATACTACAAAAATAGCTCAGGAAATTCAGTATGCATGGCTTTTTCCTGCTCCCATGAAAACTCTTCTCGACCACAATTGTCCCATCGGACCTTGACCATCCCGACAGCTTTATTTCTAGTTGTTTAACCGCCGAATCCTCGATCCGAATAGGCCTAACCTTCGTCATTAGCCCACTATTGACTGATACTCGATCCGCATCAACCAACTGAGATTGCTCTTTCATCGTTTTCCTTAATACCGAGACATGAAACACGTCATGCAAACCACTCAGTTCCGTCGATAGCACCAAGCGATGGGCAACCTCACCAACATTCTCTACCACTTCAAACGATCCTAGATACCTTAGACTCATATTTTTCAAACACCGTATCCTGGACACGCCCTTGAAGGTCTTAATCTTCAGGTTTACCAAATCGCCCACCGCAAACTCCACGTTTTGATGCTTGGCATTGTAGTACTTTGCTTGTGTGTCTTGAGCCACCAACAATCTTTCTCGAATCAACCGAATAGTTGAGTTAGCATCATCCATTTCTTTTCACTTGTACAACTTTGATTCGTCAGTCTCCGCCCAAACCAAAGAGGTACGACACTTCCTACCGTATAAGGCCTCAAAGGACGCCATCTGAATACTAGCTTGATAGCTATTGTTGTAGGCGAACTTGATCATATATAGATGATCCTCCCAACTCTTTCCGAAATCAAGTGCACACATTCAGAGCATATCCTCCAACGTCCTATTGGTCCTTTTGGTCTGACCATCCGTCTGAGGATGAAAGGCCGTACTGAAATGCAATTTTGTACCAAACAGTTGGTGAATTAGCCTCCAATCTCCCGAAGTGAAATGCCCATCACGATCACTAACGATTCTACGGGGCACACCGTGCAATCGTACAATGTTATCCACATACAACTTGGCCAACTTGTCAACTGAGTCGTCCTTCCGGTTCGGGATGAAGTGTGACACCTTAGTTAACCGATTCACAATCACCCAAACTGCAACATTACCGCATTGCGACCTCGGCAGCCCATGCACGAAATCCATCGAGATGTCATCAGATTTCCATATAGGAATAGGCAACGACTTCAGAAGACCACCTGGCCTTTGGCATTCAGCCTTTACCAAGGCACTTGTCTAGCATTTCGTAACATAATGCGCTATATCCTTCTTCATTCCAGGCCACCAGAACATTTTCTTCATATCCTTATACATCTTCGTGCTCCCGGGGTGAATAGAATATTTTATGAAGTGGGCTTCATACATCAATTTCTTCACGAATTTTACCCCTACTTGGGACGCACAAACGACCGTCTCTCCGCAAAAGGCCGCCCTCAAAATAAAACTTAAAATCTGAACTCTCCGCTGCATACTGTTGTAAACTTTCATTAAGTTCTGTTGCCTGTCGAACTCTATCCGTAAGGTCACACTGTACCTCTGTCCAGTTCAAACACGCCATTGTAGTGGAATTCTTGTCAACACAAGAAATGTCTAAGACTTCCAGTTCTCGAATTAGGCTTTCATCATGCCTTAACAACCAATTATCCCTTGCCTGAGTCCTACGACTCAAGGCATCCACGACGAAATTCCCCTTACCGGGAGTGTAGTGAATCTGAAAGGTATAGTCTTCAAGAAACTCCATCCACCTTCTCTGTCACATGTTGAGATCCTTCTGATCCAACAAATACTTCAGGATCTTATGGTCCGTGAATATATCCACTTTCACGCCATACAGATAATGACGCCATAGTTTAAGTGCGAATATTACCGCCGCCAACTCCAAATCATGGACAAGGTAATTTCGTTCGTGCACTTTCAACTAGCGTGAGCCATATGCTATCACCTTCCCAAACTGTAGAAGAACGCAGACTAATCCACTCCCTGATGCATCACTATACACTTCAAAGCCATCTAAACCACATGGAGATGTCAAGATTGGCGCCGTGGTCAACTGACTCTTTTGTTCTTCGAAATCTCATGCACATTCAGGCGTCCAAATGAACTTCTAATCCTACCTCATCAGTGTGGTGAGAGGCAAGGCTATCCGCGAGAAATTATCTACGAAGCGCTTGTAGTAGCCCGCCAGTCCAAGAAAACTCTTGACCTCCGCCACAGTAGTAAGAACAGGACACTCTCGTAGAACAACAATCTTATACGGATCCACCGCAATGCCCTCTCCACTAACCACATGGCCAAGGAAAGCCACTGACGACATCCAAAACTCACACTTAGAGAACTTGGCGTAGAGCTTGTTCTTCCTCAGGGTGTGCAGCACCAACCGTATATGATTTGCATGATCTTCTTAAGTTTGGGAGTATACGAGGATATCGTCAATAAAGACGATTACAAACAGATCCAAGTATTCTCTAAACACCCGATGCATTAAATCCATGAATACCGATGGCACATTAGACAGCCCTAACGACATTACCGTGAACTCATAGTGACCATAGTGTGTTCCGAACGTTGTTTTGGGTATGTCACTTTCACGAACTCTCAACTGATAATAACCTGACTTCAAATCCAACTTGGAGTATATAGTCGAGCCAACAAACTGGTCAAACAAGTCGTCAATTCGTGGAATCGGATATTTGTTCTTTTCCGTCAGCTTGTTTAGTTCTCTATAGTCAATACATAGACGCAAGCTACCATCCTTATTCTTCACAAAGAGAACTAGCACGCACCAAGGTGACTGACTTGGACGTATGTAACCTTGCTCTAGTAGTTCCTGTAACTGAACCTTCAACTCCGCCATTTCCTTTGGCGCTACTCGATAAGGTGAGTGGGCCACAGGTTTCGCACCTAGTACCATCTCGATAGCGAAGTCGATCTCCCTATGTGGTGGTAACCCTGGAAGATATTTCGAAAACACATCAGCAAACTCTGATACAATCGGCACCTCACTAATACTGGTCTTAGGCTCCACAGCCTCTATAAGTGTGAAGAATAACTCCGCACCCTTCCGAACTGCCTTAACGACTTGGACAGCAGATAACAATATCCTACTCGTCCCACGCATGCCATTTAACTTAGTCTCTTGTTCGGTATCTTGACGTAGTGTAACCTCTTTGGAAGTGCAATTTATACTGGCATGCTGTTTTGAAAGCCAGTCCATACCAAAGATAATATCGAACTCAGATACCGGTAGCACTGATGCATTCACCGAGAAATCCCGACTTCCTATCTTTACTTCCACACAACATGACTTATCCGCGTACAACACACATCCGTTAGGTAGGAGCACCTTAATACTGTCTGTCGTGGTCCGTGCAGGTACCCCAATTAATAAGACAAAGTCTTTAGACAGAAACGAATGTGAGGCACCTGTATAGATTAGGGCTCTTGCCGGATGGTCCCGTATAAGGAAAAAACCTATATTACCAAAAAAAACAAGCACAGCACAAGGCACAAGGTAAAACTACAAACTACCCGGTTCCAGACTTCTCCGGACGCGGCATATTGAACTCTGGCTTTGTCACTGCCAAGTTCCTCTTGCCCTGTGTCCTCTTCAAGTCCTTCTCCAAAGACTTAGCCGTACAGACCAACGCTTGAAATCCTTGGCTCACAGAACTCGAGAGCAAAAAACCATATCTCATCCTGCAGTCCTTCATAGAACCTACTGGTCTTACGCTCCTCTTTAGCAAAGATAGTTCCCGCATAATGTACCAGACGTGTAAACTCATGGAGATAGTTATCCATGCTCTTTTCTCCTTGCTTTTGTCGTTGAAACTCTAATTCCATACCAATCCTTTACGGCATCAGCAAATTCTTTACCAAGAACAACCGAGAGAACTCCACCATCGAGATCTCAGTTAACTGCCTGCCTGCCAAGTGATGTAGTTCGACCTCATCCCACTAAAGCCGAGCCTCTCCCTCCCGCAGGAAAGTGGCTAACGATACCTTCTGCTCCTCCTCAACCCTGATTGCTGTCAAGATCCTTCTTATCCTTGAGATCCAATCCTCCGCCTGGGCTGGCAAACCGGTCCCATCAAACGTTGGAGGATTGAAGCTCATGAACCGCTTCAGTTGTTGATCTGCTGCTTGGAGATCAACCACAACTTCTACCGATTCTTGCCTTAGCCTAGACTGATTTGGCACTACTACAGGCCTCGCCTTTCTAGCATGCTGAGCATTCATTACAACAAGTACCGTCTCCGTCATCATACGAACAGTTTCAGCAGAAGGAGAAGGTGTGGGTACCTCTGCTGGTGCCGCACTCTCCTCGGAACGTTGGGGTTCTGACTGTCCTGCATGACTTCTAGTCGCCACTATGTGTGAGAAACATAACTTAGCGACTAAACAAAATAGAAAACTTACAAAAAGGAATACTCAGATTCCGCAAACAAGTGTATTTTTATTCCTAAGTGGACATTCTTGAGTTCATTTTGTGTTATAACGACAGCACTTACACGTGCTCGCCACCTCTCAAAAGAATTCGCCCATGAATTTGGAAGAGAAAGACCTACAAGCTGATACAAAATTGTAAAATCCCTACCCATTACATGGGATATAGTAGAAGGTCCGGCAGGGGCCCCATACTATATTCCACAAATAGGTGGAGAAGTTACTATATAATATCAAAACTACCAACGATTCCTAACATAGAGCATTCTAGCAGAAGCTTCATAGTTGAAAACTTTGAACTCAAGAACAACAACAGAAATGTCCACTACTAATAATTAGGAATGTATACAACCCAATACACAAGGTACATGGACTTATGGCCTTACAAGTTTCTCTTAACAGAAGTGTGGTTTACAAACATCGGCACGCAGGCCGGCCACACATGAACAAGAGTAAAGCAAAGTAAAGCCTTCAAGGGCAGCAACGCAACCAGGGCTTCAACCCGCTATTTCTCGCTTGGGCGAGCTCCACCTGCAAGAAACAATCCACCAAGAGGCGGCAAGCAGGGCAACGACTAGCATTTAACTGACCTATTATAATGACCTTGCCCTTGGCACGGGGCAGCGGAATTCCTTCCCTGCAAAGCATTTTTATTAACCAGCATATGTATTCTATAATCCACCATGGCTGTGCACAACCGCACTAACCAATACATAACACAAACGTCGGCACGACGGCCCCACGCTCCGTGCACTCAGGGCACCATATTGGTGTACCGGAAAATCCAGGGTCCCACCACCGTTTCAAGGTCTCTCTGCCTCACGGTCCAAAATGAGCATTCCTAGTCTTTACGATGCGCAAGCCTAAGACTCTCGCTATGAGATCCTAACAGGGACTTAAGCACCCAAGGTTAAACAACCATAACGCGGGTACAGATCTGCCTTACCCGTTGCTCATCATCGCCAGTCGTCACACTGGACCGATGCGGGTACAACATCTCCTTGCTCGTTCGCCACCAAGGCTTTTAATTGCAGAATAATGGCCCAACAACACGTAACATGGTACTCATTAACACACGAGTTGAACACCAAGTATCAACTCTCACATTTTCCTGGACTTCCTCCAGCACTTTCTACTGCACCAAGCCACAGGTATTCACCAAGGGACTCCATACAAACTATCAATAAACATGAAGTCTTCTCTGATTTGCAAACAAAGCATCACCAATCCATACTTCCCACTTCCGGATGAGCTTCACATAGAATTCCTAACCGTACTACTCACTTCTGGTTCTAATGTAACAAAGCAAGGGATGAACCACCGATCCCACGGGAATCACTTCACGTTCCACCTTTTTGTGGAGGATTCCTATGCAAATATAGAAAAGAAGGAATTCACCTATTCGAGTGGAAGATCGTTACCCTTGTAGCACATTTTGACGCAATGGAGAAAAGTACACGGTTGGAAAGCACCGCAACGCTCTTGCCTCCGCAAATCTAAACTCAGCACGCGATTCAGACCACCGTAGCACCACCGGCGGCCAGATTCCTCTACTTCTTCCTCCTCTTATTCTCCCCTCTATCTTCTCCTTAGAAAGAGAAAACCAAAGATGAAATGAGGAATAACTTCCCCATTCCCGTCCATAAATCATCAGGAGGCATGCTAGGGCCGTTGGATCGTAATTAATAAAAACGAACGACCGAGATTAACTCTAAAAGTCATTTCAGATGGCCAAACAAGGCTTTGCACACGGTCGTGTGACTGGCCGTGTGCCCTATTCACACATGAAATCATCGATCCAGAACAGGACACGCGGTAAGACACGCCCGTGTCCAAGGTGACATGCCCGTGTCGCCCAAACTGGCATGCCCATATCGTTAGGCGTGTTCCATAACCGCCCTATAGAACCGACACGACCCTTAGTGGACACAGGTCATAACATGCCCGTGTCAAGATTGACACGGCCGTGTCGACCATGACACCCTTGTCTAGGGCCATGTACAAGCCTCACGACATAGCCTAGTTTCCAGAGAAGGACACGACATGTTGACATGCCTGTGTCAACTTTATCACGCTCGTGTTGGCCCCCCTGACATGCCCGTGACCTCCAACGTGAAATTCTTAGGGCTCCAGAACCCATAAAAAAACTTCTCATACTTATCGTATTTTTGGGGCATTACAGGAAAGGTGGTGGGAATATTTCCAAAGTGGAAGGAGGGGCTAATCGGTTATTATTTTTGATGGAGTTGGGTGCTCGGGTTGTGTGGTGGAGAGGGAGGAAAGAGGGGGGGGGGGTGGCTGGTTTTGTAACGAGGGGAGGAGAGGTTTGCTGAGAGGTTGAAGGAGAAAAAAAGGGTCGAACTTGGAGAGAGGGAAAAGGGAGGACGAAAATAGGGATGAGGAGGAGGAGGGAAGAGGAGGTGGTCGAACAACTAAGAGGGAGAGAGGGAGGAGGCCGGCGGCCAAGAGAGGGGGAAAGAGAAGGGGGGACGAATTTTCTCAAAGGGGGAGAGAGAGAGGAGGGGAAATTAAAATTTTGAATTCTTGGTTTCAATTTTTCATTCTTATCTAAATTATTTTTCATAACATGGCTATATATAGCATACACCACTCAATCTCCTCCAATTCAAATTTCAAAATGAAACTATGATGGTTATATGCACCCATCATGAAATAAAAATAATATAAAATTTAAATACATGAAATTAAAACACTCTTGATGGTTATAGACACCCATCATTACATGAAATGAAATAAAAACGTAAAATGCTTAAAATAAAAATTGTTAAAATAATAATTTGATAAAATATAAAATTATAATTATTTAATTTATAATTATATATTTTATTTAATGGCGGCGGCAGACGTCGAGCAAAACATGTAACGGCTGTGGCGTTCGCAAAGACATGGTAGAAATTAATCTTAGATCTTGCGGCATCGATCGTCCCAATCCATGAACTCTCTATGATGAGGATCAACGGCCGCATCAGCATCGTCACCATCACCTAGCCTATGTTGCACTTAAGGGCTTCAATGTCTTTCAAATGTACGTGAAGTAGGTCTTCCTTAATGGTAACATAAAGGAAGAAGTGTATGTGGAACAACCCCCAGGTTTCGTTGATTCCAACTTTCATGATCATGTTTATCTTTTATTTAAAGCATTATATGGTTTGAAATAAGCTCCTTGAGCTTGGTATGAGACTCTGTCAAGCTTTCTTCTTGAGAACAAGTTTATAAGGGGAAAGATAGATAAGACATTATTTCTTAGGGAAATAAAGACAAGATTTTGCTTGTGCAAATCTATATTGATGATATTATTTTTGGCTCTACTGACGACAACCTCTGCAAGAAGTTTTCAAAACTTATGTAAGGGAAGTTTGAAACAATCTGAAGATGGAATTTTCATCTCTCGGACGAAGTTCACGAAGGAGTTAATTAAGAAATTCAGAATGGAGAGCGCAACCTCTATGAGGACTCCAAAGGGTTTAACTATGTCTCTGGATAAGGATGAGAAAGGGAAACCTTTTGATGAAACCAAGTATAGAAGCATAATTGGATCCTTTCTCTATCTTACTGCGAGTAGACCAGACATAACGTTTTCAACATGTATATGTGCTAGATTTCAAGTGAATTGTAAGGAATCTCACTATGCTGCTGCAAAGCAGATTTTGAGATACCTTAAAGGTACACCAAATCTTGGCTTATGGTACCCAAGAAGTAATGATAGCGAACGAATTGGTTTTTCATATGCAGATTTTGCAGGAAGTAAAGATGACAGGAAGAGCACTTCTGGGACTTGTCAATTTCTGAGAGAAGGCTCATCTCCTGGAGTAGCAAGAAGCAGAACTGTGTCGCAATTTCAATAGCCGAGTCAGAGTATATCTCTGCAGGCAGTTGTTGTGCATATCTGCTATGGATAAAGAACCAGTTTTTGAAGATTACAACATGAAGTTCCAAAATATTCCAATGTTTTGCGACTCTTTCAGTGCAATTGCAATCGCCAACAACCCAGTCTCTCACAACATGACAAAGCACATAGAGCTGAGGTATTACTTCATTAGGGAGCATTTGGAGCATGGAGACATCAACCTCCAGTATGTCTCAACTGACAGGCAAGTTGCAGACATTTTCACGAAGCCGCTGGACAAGGCCAAGTTATCGTTCTTCAAAACAAAACTCGATATGCTCAACAAATAAGAATAAAGAAGGAGGGCTCACAACATAACTCAAGGATCAGGCAACACTTCAAAAATTCAGAATTTCTTAGGTTTTGACTTCATTTCTCGAGTAAGACCATTACTACTCGAGTACTAAATTTAACCACTCGAGAGACAAGTATACCTCTCGAGAATTACTTATCGAGTAATAAGACACTTCTCGAGAACTTCAAATTACTACTCGAGTACTGTAGTCTCTTCACTCGAGTAATGATTGTCCACTCGAGAAATCTGAAGAAACATTTCCCCTTCAACTTCAAATCTTTATATTCGCACCCAAATGTTTATACCGCCATATTTTCCGGTATGTCACTTTATTTAATTCCTTAATAATCACAAATTAAGACTTATATAAATATAAAAGTCTGGAATTTCCATATACTCGGTCTCAAAACCCTTTTTCGACAAGAAAGAAGAAAATCGTTCGTCTTCCGCCACCGTCGTAGAGCTTGCCGCCGAATCTCTTGCCACAGTCATTTCTCTTCTTCTCTGGTTCAATGGCTCCAACTTCCAAGATAGGTATTGGAAGCGAATTTGTCACGATAGGAATTGCAAAGATTTCCGAAGACTTTCATAATCTTCTTCTTCTTCTAGAAACCGCCGGTTTGTCCTTTGTTTTAGAGCAACCTTGTAAAATCCTTTTTCCAGAGGTCGAAGAATTCTTTCAGAAACCAAAGATGAGGAACAATGGAAAGATTCTCAAGACAAGAGTTCGAGGTATTAAGATTAAAATCTATAAGACAGTTTTTTCTAAGCTTCTCCAACTTCCTGTGATTGAAGAAGAAGATGACCTAACTGCTGAGGACTATGAAAGAGCCTATTGTTCCTGTGGTATTTTTGTTGATGCAATCACCATTCGTCGACCTAACCTAAATCCAGAAAGCAAACTTCTAGTTTAAATTCTTGGGAAAGTACTTCTTTATAAGACAAGTTCTATAAGCTTCATCACTGCCGACTTCTTTGACATGATGATAGTAGTCATATGCAAGAAGAAGTTTCAGTTTGGAATGATGATTTTTGATAAGATAATAGAAAGCATCAAAGCACCTAACTATGCAAGGATTATATCTCTACTCTTTTATGAGTTCAAGCCAGAGATCTTTGACTTATCCATGGTGCAACCTTTCACCATATGAAGAAAGTCTCTGTTTCTTCCATACAAAGATGGGAACTTACACTGAAGAATCCTGCCCAGGATGTTAAGGCTCATGACCATCCAAAAATTGATGATAGGACTCCATCTCCTCTGAAAAACAACTTAGGCAATTTATAATCCTCTGATACCAAATGAAAGTTAGGGAATAGATCTGATTTACTCTAGGGGGGGGGTGAATAGAGTGATTTAAAACTTTTTGCTATTTTGAAAATCTATCAGTAAAATATTAGTGATAGTAGTAGTTATATAAAATGAAAGAGGAACTAAGCTAAACTACAAAACCACAACACATCAGAGCAAGGAAAAATGAACACACAGATAACACAAGAATTTATAGTGGTTCCCCAAATCTTGTTACATCCACTTTTTTACCACCCTGGTAGGAATCCATTAACAGTTTTTTGATCAGGTGACTGCCTCCACAGGTTTTTTCTCAGGTGACCTGTCACCACAAGATCTATTTGTAGGGAAATCTCACAACCCTTTAGACTTTTGATCAGGTGCCCAAAAACCAACAAAGAACTTTTGAAGGGAGTTAATAAACCCTTTATACAGTGAGTTAAGAAGGTGATGTTGTATTCTCTTTCTCTAAATAATAAAGAAGACTTAGTGGATTGCTGATGTAAAAGCTCCCCCAGAGATGTTGAAATGTTCAGGAAGACTGGAACTTTGCTCAGGGTGTAGGCCTTGATGAAGGTCTTCAGAAACTTCTTGGACTGGAGTTGATTAGTTGTACCTTTGAAGCCTGAAGCAGAAACTGAAGATCTGTGTATGATGTTCTTCTTCAATTTCCTATGAGAATGATAGCCGTGATTCTCTCTGTATCAGTTATTGTATTTCTGTGTAAACTTTTTGTCTTTTTCAAAAAGATCTATATATATTCTGAGAGAATTTCAGCCTTTGAATTTGAAAATAATATCCTTGATTGCTGCTGAGATTATGGGAATTGAAATGGCTGGAATAGTCTTTAATGAGTTTTCCCAACTATCCTAGTGAAATGAGCAAGTAATTAACTTTGATGAAATCCATAATTAATGCTGCCATGAATGACAATATTCTTGAGAATATAAGCATTAATTATTCAGAGAATTACTGCCAAAGAAAAGAATAAAGTAGGGATAGAGATATGGAAAACTCATCATTCTGATGCTGAATTGAGTTCGTCGACCTTTGGGAAAATTTCGTCGACCTAAGCTCCAAGTTCGTCGAGCTGAAAATCCTACTCGTCGTCCTGAGCTCAGCAAACATCAATATGGTAATATCTTATTAACTCTGTGCTCCAAGTTCGTCGAACAATGAATCTGTCTTGAGGGAAGAAATCGTCGACCTGAGCTCGAATATCGTCGAGCTCAACTCAGAGAAAGAACTCTGAGTTCATCGATATGAGATCGACGATCGTCGAGCTGTGTTCGAAGAACTTCGAACTAATAATCTGAACTCTGAATTATTTTAAGTCTGAGTCTCCTGAAGTCCACTGCAGGCTGGTCCAAGAAGCTTGATTCTAAAGACTAGCCTAAACTCTTGGACTGACAAACTTGAACCTGGCTATACAAGGTGGGTCAAACATCCTAATAGTGAACCTTAGCCCAAATCCAAACTAGGGATCCAACAATCTCCCCCTATTTGGGTGAGGTCATTAGACAAAATATAAAATATAATCACAAAGCAAAACAACAAATATCTAGTAGAAAATATAAATCTAGCAGATATATACAACAAGTGCTTTGTGACAAATTAACATAAATAGTTCAGAAAATAAACTAATCAATAAGTTATTTAGTTTTCTTGGAATTGTCTTTGTCAAAAGGTTGTCTGAATATGATTTCCCTGTTAGGATTGATAGCTTCTCTCTTGGACATTGCCATATCAGCTGCTCCAATGATGTTGCAAGAAGTTGCTTTTGGAACAACTGCTTCTAGGTGAAGACTCATATAGGCATCAACATTGAAGAACTGATTAGCTTTATCATACCTTTTTAATTCTTCTTTTTGTAGGAAGACATGGTAGAATATTGAGAGGGATTTTTTCCTTCTGCTTTAGCTTTGTTTATTAGAGAGAGTCCAACTAGTTCTTGAAATCTAGCCATCTTTGAAGTATTTTCTTGTAAAGGATCAACAAAAGGAATGGGTGGAGATTCAGGTCTTCCAGTACTGCTGTCCTTCATTAGTTCACCATGACATTTTGGAGGACTCTTTTGCTCCGTAGTTATAGGTGGATTGCCTCTTGTAGACTGCTGCTGGTGTTGATGCCTGCTGCTCTGAGAATTTGGCTTGGAAGTTTTGTCTTGTGTTTGATATGTTTTAGTGATTGGAGTTAATCTATGAGAGACACATCCAGAGGCCCCTGTAGATGGAGGAGGAGGAGGAGGATCCTTTCTGAATTGCTTAGGAGGGGACCCTCATCTTCTCCTCTTCTTCCTTTCCTTTTGTTAATTCTTAGATAGCCACATCCACTGAGGCATACCAGGATAAGGAGTAATTTTATTCAATATGTAATATGGTGTATTTGTAGTTGGGTTAGGCTTAGGAACAACCTTAGGAATAGATCTTCTCTTCTTAGGTATCCTTTTCTTAAATTTTTGTTCATCAGAGCCATCAGAGTCATCATCATCATTATCATTATTGTCATCAGAAGAACCAGGAGGATTATCATATAATTCATCAATCTCTTTCAATGCTTCCTTGGAGATTTGCTTATCAGCCTTAGGTAGCACTTGAAATTTTGGAACTTCTGGCTCAGCAACACTTTCAACAACAATTTGATTTTCATCTTCTTTTTCCATATCTGCAAACATGATGTCATCAAAGTTTGGCATTGGGGACTCAGCCCACATACGAGGAGGAGGACTGCACACCTCTTCAGCAACTAGTATTGCTGAGATCACAGGGGCTGCCAAACTTGCCATTATTTGGTCCATAACTTCTAGACTTACTGAAGTAAAATAACATACAATGGATTTGGAGAGAACTTGCTCAGGAAGAGGAAGAGAATGATAAAGAGTATAAAAATCTCTTAATAAATCAGCTAAGTCCACAGAAGGGACTAGGTAAAAGAATGGTGCAGCTGCTAAAGGTTTTGCAATCTCAACATCAGTGAGCTCAATATCAAATTCTGAAGGATCTGCCTCAAGAAAATCTAATCGCTCAATATATGTATTTACACTTTCTGTAACTATTATATCCATATGTACATCTGCTATTGCTGCTACTACTACTGCCGCTGGAGGAGAAAGAACTAGAACTTCTTCACAGGACATCTCCCCCTGCCTGGTTTTAGAGGGTCCTGAAGCCAGGCCCCCAGAAGAAGAAGGGATAGAGGGGGTAGCAACAAAGAGAGTAGAGAGGGAGGAGATGGAATCGGCAAGAGGTGCAATTACCTCTGCTATGAGATTCCCGAGGATTGGAGTGATGAGCTCCAGGATATTGGAGATGAATGGAGAATCCAATTGCATAAACTCAGGAGGTGTCTGTGTAGATACAGATGGATGGATGATTGAGGATGAAGTGAGAGGTATAGTATCTATCATTATTTCATCTGGGGATAATGGAGTGTGGTTTGAAAATGATGCTAATAAGTCAAATGATGGAATTAATATAAGATTGTAAAGTGGTATATTATCAAGGTGAGGTGGTAATGGGGATGAAGGAGGTGTGATGTGTTTTGGAGATATAGGTGGTGTTGGAGATTGAAGTTGTGATGTCGAGGCAGTGGATGGTTGTTGGAGTGGAGTTGATGAAGGAAGTGAAACCTGTGGAGGAAGAGATTGTTGTTGAGAGGGAGGAGATGGAATCCTGATGGAGGGAATTTCTTCTGGAGGAGGAGGAGTGGCTATTATTGCCCTTGTGTCCTCAAAAATTCTAGAAGAGGATGAAGCCTTGGATGGCTTAGTGATGGTCCTCTCCCATCTACCAAATAAGGCACAAGTCAGCCTCTTTGATGTATTGATGAATATGGTCTGAGAGACCAGTGATTCAAATGCCTTGTCCTGGAGGAAAATCCCTAGAATCCTCCCAAAACAGACTTCCTTCTTAGTATTATTCTTTTTGATTAAATCAAACAATATCTTTCCCTAGTGTACTGCCTTCTTGTTCACCACAGCACACATCACCAAAAACTGGTGCCTAGTAATATAATCATGGGCTGTGTGTTTGCCCAACAAAATCTTGCCCATAATATTAATAAGAAATTTGTATTCAGTTGATAAATTCTTTTTAAGAAGTTTGTTAGGGTTTTTACCAGTATGACCCATTTTAATCAACATGTTATCATAATCAGAACTATCTATCTCAATATCTTCATCGCCATTAACCAAACCAAAATTTTTTGTTAAAACGGTAGGGGTCAGGGTAACCTGATTCCCAGAGATGGTGCCGGTCATGGAATCGGCATCTGGAGTAGTTGATGTAAAAACCCATTCTCTTACTTCATTTGCAGCTAACTTGATTCTGGTGTTCATAAACTTCTTTAACTGTTATTCTTCGAATAAATGCAGTATATCCATGAATATTTGATCAGAGTGTTGGAAGGAGTCAAAATCAATGTCAAACCCAGTGTCGAATTTCATGCTTGTGAGAGAGTTTGCTGGAATCGCCATTGTTTCCTGCAAAAACAAGAAAGATCAAGTGCAAGAGAGTTCTGAAGGCGCGGGATTTAGCTCGAAGAAAAACCCTATTATAAGGTTTTTGGAATATGAAGCGACAAGCTCTGTCCTATGAAAAAATAAAAAGTCTTCGATCTCTGGTCGACGAATGGTGAAAGTTTGTCGATATTAGTTTGAAGAGAAGGGAAAATAGTTCATCGATCTTATGTTGACGAAATATTTTCTGAAGCAAGTTCGTCGATCTCAGGTCGATGAAAATGACTTCACACAGAGATATCATCAATCTCAGGTTGACGAAAAGTCTCAAGAAGATTTCTCTGCTCATCGATCTCCATTCGAAAAACTTTGATAAATTCTTCGACCACAGACAAAAATTAAATTAAAGCCTCTCCATTTATCATACCTAGCTGATTCATAAAGAACAGATGGTTCCTCTCATTCAAGGGTTTGGTGAAGATGTCTGCTCTTTACAAATCAGTGTAGATGTAGACAAACTTAATTTTATTTTTGTCCACACAATCTCTGATGAAATGATGCCTTATTTCTATATGCTTAGTTATACTATGATGCACTGGATTTTGTGCAATGGAAATTGTACTTGTATTATCATATAGTAAGGTTGAATTATTTAATTTGAAACTATAATCTAGGAGTTGGTTCTGAATTCACAGTATCTGGGAACAACAACTGCCAGCTGCTATATATTCATCTTCTATAGTTGAAGTAGACACAGATTTCTGCTTTTTGCCAAACCAGGACACTAGTCTAGCACCAAGGAACTGGCATGGCCTTGAGGTGCTTTTTCTGTCCACTCTACATCCAGCAATGTCAGTATCTGAGTATCCAGTTAACTCGAACTCTGACTCAGTCAGATACTAGAGTCCTAAACTAGTACAACCTTTTATATATCTTAAAATCCTTTTTAGAAAAGTAAGGTGGGATTCTTTAGGGTTCACTTGAAACCTACCACAAAGGCATGTAGCAAATATTATGTCTGGCCTACTTGCTGTGAGATATAACAGGGACCCAACAATGCCCCTATATAGTTTTTGATCAACAGGTTTGCCATGTTCATCAGAGTCAATCACATAATTAGAAGCCATGAGTGTTTTCTTTGCTGAGGCATCTGACATCCTAAACTTTTTGATTAGCTCCTTAGCATACTTGGATTGGGATATAAAGATGCAATTAGGCAGTTGCTTAACTTGGAGGCCCAGAAAGTAAGAGAGCTCACCCATGCTACTCATTACAAACTTAGAATGCATTAGGTCAGATAGCCTCTTGCATAGTTTGGAATCATTAGAGCCAAAAATAATATCATTTACATAAATTTGTACTAATAAGATTTGATCCTTATGATGTCTAGTGAACAATGTCCTATATACTATGCCCCTATAGAATTTATGCTATAGAAGAAAGCTAGCTAAGGTTTCATACCAAGCTCTTGGAGCTTGCTTTAGACCATAAAGAGCCTTATGAAATTTAAATACATAAGAAGGATAGGTTGGAGAAATAAAACCTGGTGGTTGCTCCACATAAACCACTTCTTTAAGTTCACCATTTAAGAATGCACTCTTGACATCCATTTGATATACTTTGAACTTCTTGTAGACAGCATAAGTAAGGAAGATTCTGATTGCTTCCAGCCTTGCAACAGGTGTAAATGTCTGGTCATAGTCAGTGTCTTCCTCTTGTCTATAGCCTTGAGCAATTAGCCTTTCCTTGTTCCTAACAATAACTCCCTGGGCATCTAGTTTATTCCTGAATACCCATTTAGTTCCAATGACTTGGTATTCTTTGGGTCTTGGAACTAGATCCGAAACTTTGTATCTCTCAAACTGGTTGAGTTCCTCTTGCATTGCAGTAATCTAGTGTGGATCTTGCTCAGCATCTTTAATGGATTGAGGCTCAATTCGAGGTATGAAGCAGGAATGCATCAAGTCTTGGTTGAGTTGATGCCTAGTCTGCACACCTATTGGCATGTCTCCAATCACCTGAGATACAAGATGATCTCTAAGTGTGACAAACTCAGTAGGTGGAGTTGGTTCAGCAACAGCTTGGGGAATTAATTCCTCTTGTAGAATTTTGGGAGCTGTTGTTGGTTCAATATCCACTTCAGTGGATTCATCTTCACTGTCTTCATTTATATGTGGAGAGGGATGTGCAACAATTTCATTTGTGAGGGTCAACTCATCCAACTTCTCACACAAGTGTAGTACCTGCAAAGTTTCACTAGTTAAAGGATTCTTATCTTTGTAAGACATATTAATTTTATCAAATGATATATGTACAGTCTCTTCCATTTTCATAGTAGACTTATTATATACCCTATATGCCTTACTGACTTGGGTGTATCCTATAAAAATTCCCATTGTAGCCTTGGCTTCAAACTTTCTAAGATATTTCTTGTCATTGTTATGAATGTAGCATAAACAACCAAAAATTCTAAAGTACTATACTTTAGGTTGCTTCCCTTTAAGTAATTCTTAGGGATTCTTTCCCTTAAGCTTATGTATCAGACTGCTATTCAGTACATAATTTGCTGTGCTTACAGCCTCTGCCCAAAAGGATAGTGGCAAGTAAGCATCTGCAAGTAATGTGTCTGCAGCTTCAATCAGGGTCCTGTTTTATCCTTTTTGCAACCCCATTTTGTTGAGGAGTTCTAGGAGCAGAGAAACAATGTCTGGTACCTTCCATCTCACAGAATTCTTGCAGGGGAAGAGACTCAAACTCAGTACCATGATCACTTCTAATCAATGCAACTGGAGTAGAATACTAAATCCTTATGCTCCTAAGAAAGTCTGTATGAACTTTAAAGTTATCAGACTTGTTCCTCAAGAAGAACACCCAAGTGAACCTTGATAAGTCATCTACAATCACTAAGGTGTAAGATTTCGCTCCTAGGCCCTGTACAGAAATGGGTCAAAAAAGATCCATGTGGAGAAAATATAGAATCCTAGGTGAATCACTCTTATTAATGGCTTCAAAACTATTTTTAGTTTGCTTGCCTAATTAACAAGCCCTGCATAGGCTTTCCTTCTTGTAGGGATAAGAAGGCAATCCTCTTATAAGGTTGTCCCTAGATAATTTAGCAATGTTCTTTAAGTTAACATGTCCTAATCTCTTATGTCATTGTTCATTATTATTACTAACCTGGTTGAATAAGCATATCTCAGACTTAACAGTCTTAAAATTTACTATGTAAATATTTACTATTCTAGTTCTAGTTAAAACCACTTTATTTTCTATAGAAGTGATAATGCAGGAAGAGTTATTAAATGATACCTGAAACCCTTCATCACATAATTGACTTATGGAGATTAGGTTATGCTTCAGTCCACTTACATAAGCCACCTTTTTGAAGGTGACAGCTCAAATATTTACTTTCTCATAGCCTTTAGTCTGGCCATAGTTGGAGTTACCAAAGATCACTTTTGGACCTAGCTTGGACTTATAGTTGGTTAGATTTTCCTTGCTGCCAGTCATGTGCCTTGAGTAGCCACTATCTAAGTACAACTGTTCCTCTATGGTAGGATAGGATTTCACCTGCATAAGAACAGATTAGATGTTCTTGACCCAGATTACCTTGGGTCCTTGTTGCTTTTCATACTTAAAACTGGAAATAAAGAAACAACCAGGGTTATTTTTATACCCTAGGGGGTGATATATTCTTGGTGGTATTATCCACTGGGTGAACGTATTGAGATATTCCCTAGGTTGATTAAAGGTTTTGAAAGAATTAAATTTCTTTTATCTTGAACTGGGTTCGATGAATTCTGGTGAGTTCGTCGATCTGAGGTCAAAGAATGGGGATGAGTTCGTCGAACTCCGCTCAGAGAATGAAAATATTCTTTCTCTGTGCCCCAATATCGTCAATCTCAGCTCGAAGAACCATACTGGTTTCGTTGATTGCAGTTCAAAGAATAATTATAATAAAAATCTGCGTTCGGAGTTTGTCGACTTGAGTTCGACGAACTGTACACATTTCGTCGATCTGAGTTTGATAAAATCTGTTGAACATTGTTATAGTTAGGATTTTTCTTATTCTTTCTCTTTTTCTTATTTTTTTGTTTTAATTCTATTTGCTTAGTACTATGATCATCTACCTTTTCTTTGCCTTTTTCAGAAACAAATTTGATTGGAGTTGACAGTATGTTTTTCTAAATTAATGGGGGTTTACTTGATGAAGCACCTAAGCCCAGCTTGCCATTAAGTTTTGCATTTACTGTGCTTGTGATGTTCATCAACTTGATATGTCTCCTATTTAGGGATTCTTCAAGTTGCCATGCCTCAGCTAATTCAGTTTTATAGAGATGATTAGTTTATAAGCTAAAGTTAATTCATCTTTCAATTTAATGTTTTCAGAAAGGAAATTATCTTGTTCAGTTAGTTTTTATCTAAGAAGTTTGATTTTCTTCTCAAAGTTTATTAAATCAATACATAATGATTTAAATTCAGTTAAAAACCATCTGAATTGAAATCAAAAGAGGACAGTACCTGATCTTCTTCAGATTGAAGTTCTTCACTGTCTGACTGCTCAGCTTCTAAGAGGCTGCCTGATGCATCAATATCCATCAAGCAAACCTACTTTACTTTAATCTCTTCTTCATCTTCACTAGAGCTGGAAGATGAAGATTCATCTTCATTTTCACTCCAGGTTTGAACAACAAAGCCTTTCTCCTTCCTCTTATGCTTGTTGGAGGAGGGCTTGCTGTAATGCCACATCTTGGGCTCCTTTTCTCTTCTTCTCTCCTTCTTTTGATTCTCTAGACACTCTGATATAAAGTGTCCTGGCTTCCTGCAACCAAAGCAGATAATTTCTTTAGTTGGGAGTTTTATCATACCTTGGCTTGTCATGTTGTCTAGATGACTTCTTTCTGAAATCCTTCTTGCCCATTTTGTAGAATCTCTTGGCTAGGAGACTCAAAAGTTCTTCATTATCTAATGGAGCTTCTGTTTCTTCAGATGCTTTGAATGCTATGATTTTCTTCTTTCGAGCTGATGAGGGAGTCTTCTCCTCAGTAGCTTCTCTAGTATTCATTAACTTCTCATAAGATTTGAGCTTTCCTAGTAGAGATTCAGTGGAAATCTCATTCAGACTTCTGGCCTCTTTGATTGGCCTGATTCTGGAATCCCATGAGCTAGGGAAGCACATGAGAATTTTATTATTGACCTCAGTGAGGGTTATGTCCATATCTAGAGTTTTCAGCTCATTGATGATTGAGCTGAGTATATTGTATATATCATTCACTAACTCTGACTCTTATTTCTTGAAATTCTCATACTGGGAGATGAGACTTGATCTCCTGTCTTTTCTCTCACCTGCAGATCCAACAACCATCTGGTTTAGGGAATCCCAAATGGCTTCAACTGAGGTGCACTTTGCCACTTTCTGGAAAATGTCATTTGACATTGTCTGAGACAAAATGTTTATGGCCTTGGCATCAGCTATCTTGGCCTTCTTCTGTGCATCTGTCCACTCAGGTGGTGGAACAACATGAGTGCTGGAAGTTGCAGTCGATGTAGCCACTGGAGCTGGTGGACCTATCAAGATAGAATTAAAATATCTTCATCAATTGAGTTCATATATAATTTAATTCTTGCCTTCAAGATAGCAAACTTGTTCAAGTTGCAAACTAGAGGTATGGTGCTTGTATTGTCCTTGTTCTATGCCATGGTATAAGTAATGTGCTAGAGAAATTTAGATCTTAGAAGGATCTATTAGTTCAAGTGTTACCTAGTACAACCAAATAAGGTACCCTCTGATACCAATTTAAAGACAACTTAGGCAATTGATAATCCTCTAATATAAATTGAAAGTTAGGGGATATATCTGATTTACTATAGAGGGGGGGGGTGAATAGAGTGATTTAAAATTTTTTGCTGTTTTTAAAATCTATCAATAAAATTAGTGATAGTAGTATTTCTATAAAATGAAAGAGGAACTAAGATAAACTACACAACCACAACACAACAGAGCAAGGAAAAATGAACACACAGACAACATAAGAATTTATAGTGGTTCCCAAAATCTGGGTACATCCACTCTTCTACCACCCTGTTAGGAATCCACTAATAGTTTTTTGATTAGGTGACTGCCACCACAAGTTTTTGCTCAGGTGACCTGTCACCACAAGATCTTTTTGCAGGGAGATCTCACAACCCTTTAGGCTTTTGATCAGGTGCCCAAAAATCAACAAAGAACTTCTGAAAGAAGTTAATAAACCCTTTATATAGTGAGTTAAGAAAGTGATGTTGTCTTCTCTTTCTCTAAACAATAGAGAAGACTTAGTGGATTGCTAGTGTCAAAGCTCCCCCTGAGATATTGAAATATTCATGAAGACTGGAGCTTTGCTTAGGGTATAGGCCTTGATGAAGGTCTTCAGAAACTTCTTGGACTGGAGTTGATTAGTTGTCCCTTTTAAGCCTGAAGCAGAAACTGAAGAAAAACTGAAGATCTGTGTATGATGTTCTTCTTCAATTTCCTGTGAGAATGATAGCTGTGCTTCTCTCTATATCATTTATTGTATGTCTGTGTAAACTTTTTGTCTTTTTCAAAAAGATCTATATATATTTTGAGAGAATTTCAGCCTTTGAATTTGAAAATAATATCCTTGATTGTTGCTAAGATTCTTGGAATTGAAATGGCTGGAATAGTCTTTAATGAGTTTCCCAAACTATCCTAGTGAAATGAGCAAGTAATTAACTCGGATGAAATCCATAATTAATGCTGCCATGAACGGCTATATTCTTGAGAATATAAGCACTAATTATTCAGAGAATTACGGCTAAAGAATAGAATGAATTAGGGACAGAGATATGGAAAACTTATCATTCTGACGTTGAATAAAGTTCGTCAACCTCTGGGAAGATTTCATCGACCTAAGCTCCAAGTTTGTCTAGCTAAGAAATCCTACTCATCATCTTGAGCTAAGTGAACATCAATATGGAAATATCTTGTTAACTCTGCGCTCCAAGTTCGTCGATCAGAGAATCAGTCTTGAGGGAAGAAATCGTCGACCTGAGCTTGAATATCGTCGAGCTCAACTCAGAGAAAGAACTTTTAGTTTTTCTATCTGAGATCGACGATCGTCGAGCTGAGTTCAAAGAACTTCGAACTAATACTCTGAACTCTGAATTCTTCTAAGTCTGAGTCTCCTGAAGTCCATTGTATGATGGTCCAAGAAGCTTGATTCTAAAGGCTATCCTAAAATCTAGGACTGACAAACTTGACCCTGGCTAAACAAGGTGGGTCAAACATCCTAATAGTGAACCTTAGCCCAAATCCAAACTAGGGATCCAACATCCTCCTCTACCATAAGTAGCTGGCACATTTGGTACAGTTACTAAGGGGGAGCCTGCTCCTTCTAGCCCAGAGGATAGACATTCTACTCCTCCAGATGTTGATCTACCTGCTGCCTATACTGCTGAAGAGTTATTTTTTGATGCTCAAGTTCAAGAATAGATTCTATCTTCAGAGGAAGATATCACAAGAATGATTGATGAGCTAACATCCAAAGATCCCCCTTTCCCTCTATCTCTACGGAAATCTCCCTCTCCTGAACAATCTCCATCATATCATCACTCTGAACAAGAATCCCTTGTTCATCAGTCCTCTACTGCAGACATACAAGTAGAAGACCCAATTCTAATTTCTGATGAGAAAGAAGGTACCCCTGAACCAGCTGAGTCTCCCCTAAAGAGCTTTGATTTCTCTCTTCCTACCATTCTTGGTGAGGAAGGAGATATTTTGATTCATACTACCAGAGCCCCGAGCTCAGTTGTTCTAGAAGAAATAGTTCCACGGATTTCTCCTCCTCATCCAGTTCCTCAAGTTGAAACTCCTTCTACTGATACTATATTGGGTAAGATAGAATTGATTCTCTCACAACAAAGGAATTATTTTGATGAATTTCTAAAAGCTGTCACTGACAAGATTACTGCTCTTGAAAAAGAAATGAGCAGAGGATTTGCAGAAATCCAGCATAATACTACTGAGATGAAACACATTTTCTAAATAGGTGGGAAAGCTCTGGACCACACCATAACCAGCATTGGTCAGGTGATGGACCAGCCAGTAACTCTTGCCAATAATAAAATCCAGTTAGAAAAGAAAGCTCAAGAACACACCTTCAAGATTTGTGAAGAAGTTGGAACATTTAAGGAAGCTACAAAAACAACCCTATATATAGAAGTCAAAAAGGGGGAGAGCTTAGTAAAAGAATACTTAGAAAAATCAGATGCAAACATGAAAACTCTCTAGGAAGAAAATTTGAAGGTAATTCGTGCTGATGTCAAGAATCAAATTGATGGTGTTAAGTTTCACACTTATGACACAACTGTATGGATGCACAATCAGATATTCCTTGATTTTCAAGCTGATCCAAACATTATCCCTCATCATCTAAACCCTCTTGCTCAGTATCCTCCTGCTCAGCAGCCAACCTTCTCTCTCCCAGACCTAAAGATCAAGAACTACCTCCAGATACTTATGCTCAAACTTGGTCAGAATCTGAAATACCTTCTCAAGTCCCTCCTCCAGAAATCCCAATTCAAAAGAAAAGAAAGTATGGTCATGGTACCTCTGCCAGCAGGACCATACCCAATCCAAAAGCTGAAAGAAGGAGAACTCAGGAATTTGCTGAGATTTGGAGCCCAACCTCTAAATCTTTAATCCTTGATACTCTCAAACTTGTCATGGACTATAATGAGAACGGGAATGATCATTATAGCTCTCATAAGTGGGAACTACATGAGAAATCCTTGACCAAGAGAAGAATTTATGATAGAGAGTATGGAAGGAACAACCCAAATGCCCCTCCTAAACCTCCAAAGTACTATCCTAAGCCTTTCAGCTACCAGAAAAGACAACGAGAGAAAAAGAAAAGACAACAACAACAACAGCAATAACAACAAAGAAGGAATGATAGATGATCAATAGATTGTGTTATGAGATTTTGTTGAATTGGAATTCTGGACAATTCTATAAATATAAATCTTTAATTTTGATGATCTATTTTTATTCTCATTACTTAGCATTTTATCTTTATTATCACTATGTTATCTAGTCACTTTATTTGTTCATCTTGATATAATTCACCTTAGTGTAAAGGGTTCTAGCTTCTACAAATAGGGGAAGATTGTTGGGTATTGTATCAACAATAACCTAGATTTGTATGAAGTCACCCTTAAAATAAGATGAATTAAGTTGTATTTGATGCCTTGTTTAAGTTATATGTTTTCAGGATTTAATTGGCAAGTGTAGATTAATGTCAGTCTACAATGAGTCACCAAACACAGGACCATACAATGTAATCCCTCATTGTGTGATCCATGGTGTTGACTCATGTGTAGCCTCTCTATTGGGATACATTTCATTTTCAAGCACTAAATTTGTAGGAGAAAGAATGGTTATTGATTTCATTGAAGAAAGAAAATTTTCAGAAAAAAGAATTCTTCTAAGTTTTATTAGAGTAATAACCTTAGTACTCGAGTAGAGTCATAATCAGTTCTCGAGTAAGCTGAGTCAAGAAATCGAATAATTGAAGTATTTCTCGAGAAGTTGTGAAGTTAGTTCTTGAGAAGCTGCTTAGTACTCGAGTACAACTCTTCTTGCTCTCAAGTAATCATTTTAGTCCAGCTCAAAATTCTGCTAAGTAAAATACTCGAGAAGTTGAGTTCAATACTTAAGAAGCTTAGGCTAGCACTCGAGAAGTCTAAGGCTTAAAGCATTGAGAGCGCTTTGTCTCAAGTAGCATAAATATCTCTCAGGAAAACTAAGTTAAGTTCTCGAGAAAGACTTGCTGTACTCGAGAAGAAGTTATTTAGTTCTCGAGTAAAGTCTAAGTCAAAAGCATCGAGAGAGAGACTTGACTCAACGCCTTATTGCAATCTTCACTCGAGTTGTCCAATCTGTTCTCGAGAAGTTATCTATTAGTTCTCGAGTAATATAAGCTAGTTCTCGAGTAAAGTACTTTATGTCTCGACAAGCGATACCTGGAATTTCCTTAAGTACTTCTTCTCGAGAACCTTGTAGTTGCTTTCTCGAGAAACAGACATTATTCTCGAGTAGTCTAATCTTCACTCGAGAACTACAGTTCGATTTTTTCTGAAATTTCGTTAAGTCTGACGGGACATGTTTTCAAATTAATCTTCATGACTATTGGTCCATGTGTAATGTCATTTATGAAAATAATCGTTAGTCTATTCCTATAAAAGGTCTAATCATATTCGACTAACCCTAATAGTTAAATAAGCATTCTGAATCATTTTTATTCATTCTAAATCGGAAGAACTGCGCCGCTGCTCATCATATTTATCGCCTCTGATCTTTTCGATCCAAAATATTCAGACAAGAAGAATCAGCAGATCAAGAAATTTTGACCGCTGCAAATCTCTTTCTTGATCGTGGTGATTCTAAGTTCTCAGATCCAAGCATTCTCAGATTTCTTCTTCGACTTTTCTGAAAGAATTTTTCAATTTTTCAAGAAGGAAGAAGCCGAGATTTTACCAGATCTGCGAAGACAAGTTTGTATATTTATTTGTAAATCATTTTATTCTTGTAGGAGATTTTGTCTCCGGGTTTGTAGGAAGTTTTTCTTCCGAGTGTAGATCCGTTTTTGTGGATCGAGTTATAGGGGCACTGCTCGGAGTTGTAGGATTGGTTTTTAATCTGAGGAAATAGTGAAGTAGTCGAGTCTAGTGTGTTGCTTGATCAGTGAGGTGGAGAGTGGACGTACCCAAGATTGGGGAACCACTATATATCTAGCGTACTTTGTGTTGCGTGTGCTTGTTTTCTGTGCTTCGCTCACTCAAATTTTTATTCCACAAAAAGACGCAGACCTCACCTATTCACCCTCTCTAGGTGATTTAGGTAGACAACTAAAAACATCAATGATGGAGTTTGAGATGACTGATCTGTAAGAACTCACTTACTTCTTAGGCATTGAAGTATAACAGAGTGAAGATGGAATCTTCATTTCTTAGAAGAAGTATGTGGAGGAGATTCTGAAGAAGTTCCAGATGGAGAATAGCAAGGCTATCTCCACTCCAGCAGATCTGGGAGTGAAGCTGAGGAAGGATTCAAAGGAGGAAGCATTAAACTCAACATTATTCAAGAGTCTAGTTAGATGTTTACGCTACCTGAATTTTACTAGGCCTGATATCATATATGCAGTTAGAGTTGTTAGTAGATATATAGAGGAGCCAAGGCAAGATCACTTCACAGTAGCGAAGAGGATCTTGAGGTATGTGAATGGGGCAAGAGATCATGGCTTGATGTATTCTACTGTAGAAGAGTTGAAGCTAGTCGGGTACTCCGACAGTGACTATGCTGGTGATGTTAATGACTGGAAGAGCACTTCTGGGTATGCATTTCATGTGGGAATAGCTGTGTTCTCGTTGATTTCTAAAAAGCAGGCCATGATTGCCTTATCTACTTGTGAAGCTGAGTACTTTACAGCGACAACCTGTATTTGTTAGGCGATTTGGCTGAGAAATCTCTTACAAGAGTTGCACCATCCACATGATTCTCCTGTGATGGTATATGTTAACATGTCTACGATTTAACTTGCGAAGAACCCAGTACTACATCAGTGCAACAAAAATATCGAGACAAAGTACCATTTTCTTCATGAACAAGTGCAGTAGAAGGTGGTAAAGTTAGTATACTGCCCCACAGGAGAGCAGATTGCAAATATATTCACGAAGGCATTGAAGATAGAGGCATTCCTAAAGTGCAAGAGCAGATTGCCGTGACAATGACTTTTTTTTCCAACCTCACTGGAGCAAATAAGTCGCGATAAGCCGCGCCAAACGCAGCCTAAGCTTTGGTAAAAATTGAGGTGTAATAATCTTTAGGCTAGTTTTATGCTTGCCAAATACTGTCTGGGGATTCACACTCTCTTAGTGCCTTCAAAAATATATAAACGAGAATGAGAAAGGATTCACCTGAGCAATCTTACCATTCGCCCAATAGCCAAGTGAAATCCTCCTTCTTGAACCCTTTGGAGGAGCAACCGTCAAACAACTTTTGGAAAACCCTTTCTGTCTTTATTTTTCGATTGTGTATATATATAAAAGGCCACATAGAAGGCCATACCACATAAAGTATAAGCCCAATAAATTTAGAATGTATGCACAGTAATACGCCCCCTCAAGTTGGAGCATGAAGATCACAAATGTCCAACTTACGAAGAAGATGATCAAATTGTTTCTTTCTCAATGACTTGGTAAAAATATCAGCGAGTTGATCGGAGGAGGAAATATGATCAGTAACAATATTTCCCGCACGAATCTCATCACAGACAAAATGGCGATCAACATCAATGTGCTTAGTCCGCTCATGAAACATAGGATTAAAAACAATATGTAAGGTGACTTGGCTATCACCAAATAGACTGATTGGAGCGGAATGATTAACACCAAGAGTGAGTAATATAGCCTAGATCCATTTTAGTTCACAATAAGTAGAAGCCATAGAACGGTACTCTGCTTCGGCCGAGGAACGTGACATTGTCTGTTGTTTCTTTATTTTCCATGAGATTGGTGAATTCTCAAGAAGAATAAAATACATTGCGAGGGTCATATCAGTCAATGAACAACTAGCCCAATCAGAGTCATAATAGACAGTGAGATGAAGGTCTCTATTAGCATGGATCAGAACACCTTGACCGGGGTGACATTTCTAATAACGAATAACGCGGAGTGCGGCATCCCAATGATCAATCCGTGGGTGTTTCATAAATGGTGCCAATACATTCACACAATAACAGAGATCAGGTCTTGTAATAGTCAAGTAAACTAATCGCCCGACAAGACGACTATATTCTTCTAGATCACGGAAGGGAGCTCTGTCAGAAAGAGCCAATTTGTGATTCTGTTCAAGAGGAATCACAGTCGGTCGAGAACCAAGCAACCCAACCTCTGAAATGATTTCCAATGTATATTTATGCTGACATAAAAATAACCCTTGTGGACTACGTGCCACTTCGATGCCAAGAAAATATTTCAAAAGTCTTAAATCTTTCATATGGAAACAACCGTCCAAATAACTCTTAAATCTATGAATGGCCTCTAAGTCATTCTCGAAAATTTTCAAATCATCAACATACACTAGGATATGCAGGCGAACCCCATTAGAACAAAAGGAAAACAAGGAATAATTAGAGTAAGATTGTTTAAAACCGTATGACTTAAGGGCAGTGGCCAATTTCACAAACCAACATCGGGGAGCCTACTTTAACCCGTAGAGTGATTTGTGAAAGCGGCACACCTCACTCGAGTTGGAAGTTGAGAATCCCGAGGGCAACTTCATATACACCTCTTCAATCAAATCACCGTGAAATAAGGCATTGTGCACATCTATTTGGTGAAATTCCCAATTCACAGCAGCAGCGACCCCTAGAAAAATTCAAAGAATTACTAATTTTGCGACCAGAGAAAACATCTTGTTGTAATCCATTCCCTCAATTTGTTTATTTCCCATGATGACCAGGCGTGCTTTATGTCATTCGATCGTTATATCAAAGTTTTACTTAGTGTTGTATACCCATTTAGATCCAATTGCCTTCTTTCCAGGTTGAAGATCCACCAAAGTCCATGTTTCATTCTTCTCGAGAGCCTCAATTTCCTGTTGCATGACATCCCTCTAAAATTTGCATTTGATCGCTTGCGAGAAATGCGTAGGGTCAGACCCGGCTGTAATAGTTGCTAAGAAAACCCGGTGCCATGGAGAAAAAAGTATCAAACTTCACATAGTGTTTTGTGGGATAATGCGTACCTGAGGAGAGTGATTGGATGAATGAACTTGAAGAAGGGGCTATACATTTGGCGATATTAGTCACATAATTTTTAAAATGTGGCGATGGCTTCCGAATATGATGTTTGCGTCCAAAACCAACTTCCTCCTTACCACGGCCTCAATACCATCACAGTGATGATCACTTGGTTGATTGGAATCTTCACTAACTTAATTACCATCCCCACATAAAGCAGAAACATTCACTTCCTGTTATGTGAGTTCCTCCCATTGATAATTAGAAGATTCAAACAAGATCTTAGCATTTTGGCCAGAACAAGGATCGGTAGAAGTGAAGTAAGTAGGGTGTGTGGCAATTGGAAATTCTCGTTCCACAAATCTCACATCTCGGGAAACAAAATATTGACCTTTTTAATATCATATAACCTCCACCCCTTTTTTCCTATGGATACCGTACAAAAATGCACCGCTTGCCACTAATCACAAATTTATCTTTATCGAGTCACTGAACATGTGCATAACACAAACAACCAAAAATCCGCATATGATCATAGGATGATACAATACCAAACAACATCTCGTATGGTGTTTTCCCTCACAAAATCACAGAGGGAGTGCGGTTTATCAAATAAATTGTCATTAACACAAATTCACCCCAAAAATCTTTAGGAAGATGTGCTTGAAATCGCAATGCACGTGAAACATTAAGAATATGATGGTGTTTACGCTCAACTCGCCCATTTTGTTATGGTGTTCCCATACAGGAGGTCTGATGTACTATACCATGTTCAAGAAAATATTTTTTCAAACTGGTGAATTCAGTGACATTATCACTACAAAATTTTGTAACTTTCTTAGTAAATTGTCTTTTAGTTATAGCAAAAAATCTTGTCAAAATTTGGGTGACTTCACTTTTCGTAGTTAACAAATAAATCCACACTGCACGAGAGAAATCATAAACGATAGTAAGAAAATACGTGGAACCACAAGATGCATGCACACGATAAGGTCCCCGCAGGTCACAATGAATTAATCCAAAAACATCATCTGCTTTACTATCACTCAAAACAAAAGGCGCGCATAATTGTTTTGATCTAAAACAAACATCATAACAAACATTTTCCATAGTTTTGTCTTTATTAAGATTCTTAATTTTGAAAATAATGTCAAGAGCTTTACTTGAAGGATGCCCAAGTCTAAAATGGCATATATTCTTGGATGAACGCGAGCTTCTCAAATGATCCACACGAACTGGAACCTTCAAGTAGTATAGCCCTTCTTTTAATTCACCCACTCTAATCAGAGTCCTCAAAGTGTGGTCCTGAATAACACAATTTGTCAGTGAATTGCACAAGATAATTTGATTCAGCAAGAAATTATCAAACAACAATCAAGTTGCACGTTAATTTTGGCACATATATGTTGGATCGGGTGGCCAACCTTAGGCGGGGGGGGGGGGGGGGGGGGTGAATAAGGTTTTCAGATTAATTCAAAATTAAAAGTAGTTTTACCAAGGAAAACCACTTCTGGAAGCTACCGCGGGGCGGTAGCTTGCTAGCGCCCGATGGTAGGTCACAAAAATTATTTTTTTTCTAAAAACTTCACCTTACAAAGGCTCACACAACCTTCAAAGATCTACCAGCACACAACCACTATATTGTGAGAAGAATAAATGAACAATAATTTTATTCAAGAATAACAAAGGTGGTTTACAATAAAGAACAATTAGATCTCAGTGACGCCAGAGATCGGAGGCGATGAAATACAAACTTCTCCTTTTTGTTTCTATACCGACCCTATATCCAGACCAGTTGGCTCTCTCCCTACCCCCCCGGGAAGGTCTTTGAGCTGACTCTTCACCTTCCTTCCCAGAAATGTCTTAGAGCCCCACTAGATCCCCTAATCTAGACGTCCCTCACAAGGATGATTTCTCACGAAACCCTTCACGGATTCTGACAACCCTCTGGTTGATTTTCCTCACACATAAGAAACTAGACAAGAAAGAAAAATCCAGAGTAAAATATAAAGTGTTTAGAAGTTATTTATCCCTCAAACATAAAAATCCTCCGAGGAACGGTGCGCGATCGTTGCTCTTGAATATCATTCTCTTTGTAATCGATCAACCATGTAAGGTCATTGAAAATTCTGTTCGCCGAAATTCTTCGATCATGAGCGAGAGGAAGAAATAATACTTTTCCTTCAATAGAGATGAATGTTCGTCCTCCTCCAGATGACGGCTGAACCCTAGAGTGAATTATTCTTCTTCGTGTGTTCTGCAGGAAAATAAATGTGCGCTTTTATATGTCTTGAAAAATGAGCTACCGCCGGCGGTAGGTTGATGTGCGTGAAGGTGATAACTGCCCAGTAGATTTGGAAAGATATAAAGTAAGATATTTTTTGCTTTTGCGCAACCGCGGCGAGGTATGAAGTTATTGCTTGGTGGTAGTAGTCTATTCTCGATGAAGGCAACTCAACGTTTGTCGAGACAGCTAGCACCATGCAGTATGACTAACGCTATGCAGTAGGTTACCGAGAACTTGTGCAGATTTAATTCCAAGGTAGCGCAGGAAGTAGCGCTAGCGCTCGGCGGTAGGTCGCAGAAATTGATTTTCTTATTTTTTGTACCTGTAAACTACACACTATATCCAATACACGTATGATCAAATACAATATAGGATTTGATATTATCAAACTAAAGCGATGTGAACCATATGTTCCAACAAACTCCACCTTTTAATAATATCAAATTCCGTTCATGAGATATAAAACAGTAACAACATGGTATATTGTAATCCAATCAGTGAGCGTAAAATATATTAGGTTAATAATCAATATGACGCAAAATATAGCATGTTAATAATCAATACAGCTCCCCTTACAAATGTGCTCCCTCTACAAGTATGCTCCCCCTATGTGTGTGATCCCCCTACACGAGATCTTCCCCTGGATGACAAAACATAGGATACACTCATGGACACTCAACTCTCCATAGGATACACTCATGAACACTCAACTCTCCCCCTTTTGATATTATTGAAAGGGTCAGGGATTAACGATCTTGTCTCGTGAAAATAAAGAGATGAGAAAACGTGCAGACATATATAAAAAATCATAAGCAGGAGGGGCAAAAATTAGAGCGGAACATCACAAATATAGACCTACCAAACTCAAGAAACCAAATTGATTTGAAGAACTTTTCAGAATAAAAGAAATTTGCACATCACATGTGAAACTAAATATTCACGATTTGGAGTACAATGCTAGGAGATTTATAGAGTTAATACAGTGTAACATTGTAAGAGCCAGAAATAGAAATCATGTACTAGTACATATGTGCTATAGACATATAATGTAGTGTAAGTCCAATTCTTATGCATGGAAGGGTTCGATAGAATAATGACATGTGTATGTGTAGCATCAAAAACATCAAATAGAAATAATCTTTAGTACATGTTTTATCTCAGTAATTCAATATGCTAGCATAAGAGAAATAAATTGAAAAATCATGGCACATTGCTATCTACGTCTTACTAAGATTCGAATAAGGGGCACTAACTTAAATTATAGTCTTTGCACAATATCGAAACGATTCTTTTAACTAAGGTGCTCATATTCACAATGATCATAAAGAATTATTAGGAGGAGTGAGTATGATTTGAGATATCCTTGACACATGATTTGATAGCATATGATTTACCCATTTTTTCATTCATATTTTTCAATATCAATTTTATATCTTTTTTGAGTTCAAGAACTCTGAATCAATCAAAATCTACTCACATAGATAGATACACTTTAACTTGTATATAAATGACATTTTCAATAGAATATTGACCCAATGTTCTTAACTTTATACACACCGTGAACACCGTGACATTGATTGTTCAAGTTATTTCTAACATGTTAGACACTATATCACAGTTATAACGTGTAAGCATGAATTTCTACACGAGTGGATTTTCTAGAGGTGTGTGAATAGTGTAATGTCATTACGCTAACTAAATCCTCACACATACCTAGAGTCATATTCAGCATACACTATCCTGCCTAGTCGCACTCAGTAGCTAAGTACCTATAGATTAGCCACATCATGACATAATTAGACAATGTAAACAGGGATAAACACTCCTAAATCAAACATTACACGTAGTCATTATGCTTTAGGTTCTAGTCATGCATGTCCAACACACAGATGGTGCCAATTTATTATATATATATTTTGAATTTTTTATTTAAATAAAATACACAAAACATGAAAACCATGCAAATAGAAAAACATTTTTTTTGTGTTTTTGGGGTTATATATTTATTATTATTTTTATTTTTTTAAATGATTTGAAATATTTTATACTGAGTAGATTTCTAGAAAACATAGAATTCTTTAACGAGCTTTTTAGTTATGAGATTTTCTATACCAAAAAATACAAACACATAAAAGCTGAAAGAGTTATAATATGCAAACACAAGATATCATGATAAGAATATTATGCATAATTTTAAAAAACATGAGAATTTAAATAATGTTCATGCTATGTATATGAAAATCATTAGTATATGCTCAAGAAAAAAACTACTCAGGCAATATGTCGACAGCCTAGCCCCGTACTAAGTGACAGATGGGCGCGAGGAGATGCATAAGTGTCATAGGGTGGGGTTTTAATCTCATATGCATACAGAAGAACCCTCTCAACCTAACACTCTTTCACCATAGAGCCACTCATGGACCTACTGGAACCCTCCCCGATTAAGGACAAGATGTGGTTTACAGGTTTGCAACTCTAATGCACACACCTATGCCAAAATATTGTGAGACACATCACAGTTGGTCTTGAGTTATCGTTCACATCAAATGATAAATGTAGGTTACCCACAATAATTATAGGTAATTAGAGAGAAATTTTGCTACTGCCGGCGGTAGAGTTAGAGCGGCGCGGTAGTTCTGTTTATTAGATCTGGCCCTATGCCGATGCCCTCACATTCCTTTTTCATCCTCACTCTCACGAGTCAAGACTTTTCGCCGACGCTACCTCCGATCTAGTAAATATCATTCCTTTTCTCCCCTATTTCAATTTATGTTGAGATTAGAGTGAAGTTCATGGATATTTTGTACTTTTGGGCAAGATCCATGGTTTTTTAAAAGTGTTTTAAGTTAGGTTTGACATTTTTCTTCAAGCATCAAGCTTAAACTTATTGGATCTAAGTTATATGTGGGTAGATCCCCTTCCTCTCTAATTGTTAAAAATAGGGTTTTGGGGGAGATTTGGAGGAGGGGGATGAAGTGCATTCCATCAAGCTACCGCGCGATGGTAGTAGATTATTGCGTGGCGATACCTACTAGAGATAGTTTTATTATTTTAAACAAAAGAAATTCTTTGTGTTTTCAGGCAATTGCTTCATCCAGTTCCCAGTCACCCTGAAGAAGCTTCTCTAAGCGATCAAGAACACCTGCATCATCCTACCCTCCGGTGGATAAGGCCACGGTGAGTGTAGTAATGGTCGTTGGGATCGATGAGCGATATGCCCACATCTATAGCTATTTGGACCATACGAGAGTACTCTCGGTGATTGCGATAGGTGACCTATTTTCCTTTGTGCATGTATGAGAGTTCTATAATAACCTCCACGATCCAGCTTTCACACAACTTGACAGAGGGGTGCAGTCATATATAGGTGCCCAGATTGTGACCATACTGCATGAAGATTTGGAGATGAAGTATGTCTGGTTTTTAGGCAGGGAGCGACTTGGCATCATCGAGTCCTTCAAATCTACTAGGATCTGGATAAAAATTAATGAAGTCCTCCATGATAAAGAAGGATGTTGATACCTTATCACAACAATAAATAACCTCACTCCAGACGCTCACATAATTCAGGAAGTTTTGCATGCTCGCTTATGTTCAAAACTGGGGATACAAAAAAAATAACAGCATAGCTCTCGACGATGACGTACTGTATCTTAGTAGCTAAGCAATTCAGCATATCAGACTTAATTCTAACTATAATATGTTATATGTTTTAGCTGAAATCCCCTGAGTACCAGCGACTGAACACCCTGCCATTGGGTGGAGTGATTCAGAGTATATTGATGCAGAAAAATCCGGCCATTGATTGGTCTCAGTACCCAACAGATAGCTATCCTCAGATTTATAAAGTAGTGGAAATTTTGACTGCATCAAGCGCATGACCCTTACTTCATAGCTTCCTCTACGCGGTGGAGGATCCCTTCAGGAAACCAGTCGGTACATCTATGGGTTGGTGGAGGAGTAGGGATGGGAGATACGTGAGACAACCAAGACGATGACAGGATTGAAGAAGATGATGAAGAAGATGATGAAGAAGATGATGCGGAAGTTCAATATCTCCCTGGCTTCTTCAGACGAGTAGCATCTCAGATTAGTCATTCAGTACAATGGAGCTTAGTAGCCCAAGCCCCTTTTCATTATTTATTGTTAATGTTGTAATAAAATAGGTTGGACAATATTCTCTTTATGACGAACTCTCGTCGGTAGTGGTATTGTTGGAGATAACAATCATGTTTTTAATTCAGCCTAATGTGATTAGTTTCATGACACCTACTAGCTTAGCGTGATATCTACCTTTTTCTGATTTATATGGCTCGATATATGTCATGTTGGCTCAAAAAACAAGTAAAACAGAACCTAATAAAAAAACAAAAAAAAAAACATATCGTGAAGAAGGTATAGTGTAGTTCATTTTTAACCTACTCCACGCAATTTAGTGGGTATTAATGGATAGGAGATTTAGGTATCCAAGTGAGACTGTGTGAGGCGGTTCTCTTGGGTACCCAAATACCACGTGTTGGCTTATGGGGAGGCAAGGATGAGTGAGCACTTTTTTTTGGAAGTGGTGCGTCATTTTTACTAATGGGTCTCCATACATACAAATTTTTAATATCATTTTTTATTGCAACCTTCCATTATAATTTTTAAGAATCTTTATGTGATGATCTTTACATGAACAACATTGCATTGGAGATTTAGATATGATGAATTAATTTTCCAATTAAAATTTATGTTGTTTATCATAAAGACACATTGCGTGGGCATTCCTAAATCAAAAATTTTGTTCACTTGATTTTAGATAGGGAGTGATTTGATTTTGTAAGTGAATGTGATTTTTATGTTCAGAAATTTCATTTGTTTTGGCTTGAGGTTTTCTACTCCCTTTGATTGGTTTAACCGATGTGTATGAGCTTATGTTTAACATGCTTCTGACATTTGTTTGATATTTTAAATTTATGTTTTGAGAATTTTTCTTTATTATCTCCTTAAGCAAGTTGATTTTACTTTCCAAATATTTATTCTTAATTTTGAGATTATGTCTAGCTTTATTATATGTGGCTGTGCTATCTTTGAGAAGAGAAACTACTGATTCAATATGAGCTTCAAAATTATGTTTAACATGCTTCCGACATTTGTTAGATATTGGAAATTTATGTTTTTAGAATTTTTCTTTATTATCTCCTTAAGCAAATTGATTTTACTTTCCAAATATTTATTCTTAATTTTGAGATTATGTCTAGTTTTATTATATGCGGTTGTGCTATCTTTGAGAAGAGAAACTACTGATTCAATATGAGCTTCATACTTACTTCTATAATCTTCAAAGATTTCATCCATCTCATTAATTTCAATTTTATACTTCTTACACTTAGCACAATTCGTACTTAATGATGAGTTTTCTAAATATAATTTTTCATTTAGTTCTTTTGCATACAGAACTTCTTTTTCAAGACCCTCGTACTTTTCTGTTGACACATTACATTGAGTACAGGGAGAAGTGTTTTCTACTAAAGAGATTGTGGGTGAGCTTGATACATTATAATTTGATTCTACATTAAGCCATGCTCTTAAATTCTTATTTTCTAAACGTAGTTCTGAATTAATATTTTTTATTTTTTAATTCTATGTTTAGCATTTTCTAGCACACACAATTCAGAGATAGGTGTTGAATAAAGGAGTTGTTTGAGCACAAGGTTCCGTTGACTCCCTCTTTACATTCTTATTCCATGGTTGAGATTTCATCTTCTCTTCTACATGATGCATTCGACATGCCGTCCTCCAATAGCAAACTTTCTTTTGGTTTTTCACTTGGATCTATACAAGATTGATCTGATTCATCATCTGTAGAAGGAAAACTATAAGTAGACTCAAGAAATTTCCATATATCATAAGTAGTAGGAAGCGTATAAATGAGATTGAAATTTTTTTGACCAAACCCGCAAAACAGACTGTTCATTGCTTTTGCATTTTAATAACATTCGTGAGTATTTAAATTATTTGGGGGCTTGACACAATTCATGTTCCAAACTTCTATATTTAAAAATATAAGAAATTTTTTCATCAATATTTTCCACCCTTCATAATTTTAACTATAAATAATGGTGGTTCTAGTGATTTTTCAGTGTACAAAGTTCTATCCCTACTAGTCGAATTGAGAACAGGGTTTGTCGTTATTCCCAGTGGTGAAACCATTTTGGAATAACCTTCTCTGATACCACTTGTTAGATCGGGTGGCCAATCTTAGAAGGGAGGGGGTGAATAAGGTTTTCAGATTAATTCAGAATTTAAAGTATTTTTACCAAGGAAAACTAGTTCTGGAAGCTACTGCGGGGTGGTAGCTTGCTAGCACCCGACGGTAGGTCCCATAAATTATTTTTCTTTGTAAAAACTTCTCTTTACAAAAGCTCACACAACCACTAAAGATCTACCTACACACAACCACGATATTGTAAGAAGAATAAACAAACAATAATTTTGTTCAAGAATAACAAAGGTGGTTTACAATCAAGAACAATGAGATCTCTATGACATCGGAGATCGAAGGCAATGAAATACAAACTTCTCTTTGTTGTTTCTATACCGACTCTATACCTGGACTTGTTGTCTCTCTCCCTTCCCTGCAAAAAGGTCTTCAAGTCGGCTCTTCAACTTCCTTCCCGAAAGGGTCTTAGAGTCCCACTAGATCCCTTGATCTAGACATCCCTCATTAGAACGATTTATCATGAAACCCTTCACGGATTCCGACGACCCTCTGATCGATTTTCCTCGTACACAAGCAACAAGACAAGAAAGAAAAATTCAGAGTAAAATATAAAGAGTTTAGAAGTTATTTCTCCCTCAAACGTAGAACTCCTTCAAGAAACGGTGCGCGATCGATGCTCTTGAATATCTTTCTCTTTGCAATCGATAAGCCAAGTAAGGTTGTTGGAGATTTCATTTGAAATAATTCTTTGATCACAAGCGGGAGGAAGAAATAATACTTTTCCTTCAACGAAGATGAAAGTTCATTCTCCTCTAGATGACGGCCAAACCCTAGAGTGAATTATTCTCCTTCGTGTGTTCTTTAGGAAAAGAAACGCGTGATTTTATGTCTTGAAAAATGAGCTATCTCTGGCGGAAGAGCTAGTGCTTGGCGGTAGGTCAATGCGTGTGAAGGTGACAGCTATCCAACAGATTTGGAAAAATATCAAAGTAAGATATTTTTGCTTTTGTGGTACCGCGACGCGGTATGAAGCTATCCTCTGACAGTAGTAGTATATTCTCAATGAAGGCGACTCGATGTTCATAGAGATAGCTAGCATCTGGCAGTATGGCTAATGCCACACGGTAGGTCACTGAGAACTCGTGCAGATTTAATTCCAAGCTAGCACGGGCGGTAGAGCAAGCACTTGGTAGTAGGTCACAGAGATTGATTTTCTTGTTCTTTTGTACTTATAAACCTTCACATTATACCCAACAGATGTATGATCAAATACAACACGAGATTTGATATTGTCAAACAAAAGAGATGTGAACCATAGGTTCCAATAATATAAAACTTGATGAAGAGTCATTTGATCAAGAAGAAGATCTCCATCCATAATGGACATTGTAGAATCTCCATTCGGTAGACCAACCAGAGAGCTTGCAATCGTTTGAACACCCTATAAAAATGCACTGCTTTCCATGGCTCTGAAATTTGTCTTTACCAAGTAACTGAACATGTGCACAACACAAACAACCAAAAATCCGCATATGATCATAGGATGACAAAGTACCAAACAACATCTCGTATGGTGTTTTCCCTCCTAAAATCACAGAGGGAGTGTGGTTTATCAAATAACCTGTCATTAATACACATTCATCCCAAAAATCTATAGGAAGATATATAACGCCCCTGAATTTTTGATAATTATTTCGATCTCCTTAGTGTCATGTTATTGATGTAAGGGCATTACGTTGATGCGTAGTTAACGGGGTACCACCGTTGGTGCGTGATTTTTTGTTCTTTGGTGTGATGTTAATCCCTTTAGTGGCAGTTATTACACTCATCAGAATTCGAGTGTTGACTTGGGAAAATTAAAGTAATAAATTTTAAGCGTGTTTGTGGAGTTTCGTTGCAATCCGGGCTTAATTGGGATCTAAGTGGATTTTATAAGGATGGTTGTTTTTTTAACTTTGGGAAATTTTAACCTGAGTTTGATTTGTCGGATCCTGATTTCGACTTCATTGATGGATTCGTAGCACCGACATTTAGCCTTGGGGAAAATTTCATCGAGAACCAAGGAGATTTGATAATTCTCGTCATTTGAGTTTTTCTAGTTATTATATTAATAATATTATATTATATATATAATATATATGTACTTAAGAAAACACTACTCGTCGTCTTCCCCAAATCAACGGTTCGAAGAGTAGAAAGAAGAGAGCGACGCGGTATCGCGAAGCCTTCCGGCTACCACCCATTGGAGCTCTAGTGCATGAAACCTTCGACGGAGAATAGATCCGAAAAGCTCTCGTCGAGATCTTCGCATTTACGGTAAGATTTTCCCGTTTTGTGGATTTTTGACGTTAGGGTTTTTGACCTTAACCCTCATTTTACTCCGAAAAGTTCCAAAGGTCGTGGGTGAAGAGTTTGTGCGGCCGATCCTTGAAGTGGAGCGCTGTAGAGGCTGTTTTTCGGGAGAGTTTGAGGCAAGTTGTGATTCCTCCCCTGTTGCTTGTTCTTTTGTTCTCATTGTCTCTTTCCTTACTTCATAGAATGTACGAATAGGGTAGTGTTAGTGTTTGTTAAATCAGAGCAGTGTAGGAGTCTGTCCAAGTTTCTTTTTTGCCGGGTAGATTCGTCGAGTGTTTGTGAGAGGCTTAGTCTTTTTTGTCGAGTATTCTCGATGAATTTGTCGATTATCCTTGGGGTTTAGTTATATTCACCAAGTCTTTTTCTCCGAGTATATCCTTGGAACCAAGTACAATTTGTCGAGTATATCCGTGGAACCAAGTCCAATTCATCGAGTATATCCGTGGAACCAAGTCTTTTTCGTCGAGTATATCCATGGAACCAACTCTTTTCGGTCGAGTATATCCATGGAACCAAGTCCTATTAGTCGAGTATATCCGTCAAGCCAAGTATTTTTCGTCGAGTGGACCGTGAATTCGTTGAGTGTGTTTTGACGAATTTCTGTGGGCTTAGAATTTTTCGTCGGGTCTGACCTTCATCATCGAGTCAATTCGTCAAATATTATCGATGAATCTGTGTGGAATTAGAGGTTTTCTGGCCAGTGACAATCCAATTCATCTAGTATCAGTGTGAGGTAAAGTCGAATTCATCGAGTAGTTGCGAGGTTGAGTCAAATTTGCCGGGTAAGCAGTGATTCATTGATTATTCTCGACGAATTTGTATGGACTTAGAATTTTTCTTCATCAGATGAACTCCAATTCGTCGAGTATACCTTGGGAGTTTTTGGATTTTTCTTCCATTACGTTGTTGTGGAAATCCGATGCTGAGTTTTGGGGTTTATTTATTATCATTACTTTTGGAAGTTTATTTGTGGCCTTTGGTTAGCAGTGGATAAAAGACCACCACCTCATTGTAGGTTTGTGAATCATTACGCTTGGTGTGTGTTTCTTCTTTTCTCTTCTTATGGACTGTTGGGTTGTGTTGGACAATGTGACTACCACCATAGTTCTTTTTTTGAGAATGTTTTGTCTGATGGTTTGTGTTGGACAAGTGGCCACCGCCTCAGTACCGGGTTTCTTTTGCCGGTGTTAATGATTCATGCATTTAACTGATCACTCTTTTCTTATATATAAACATATGTTCATAAGCATACTCTTACAGCTATTAATGAAGCATAGCTCTTTGTCGCACTTGGTGCAACTATACATAATTAACCTCTTGAATTCTTCATTTCTTACTATGTTTTGATTTAGGTGTTGTGGTTTGACAGCTAATTTGTTTGGGTTGGTAACCATCTTATTGGGTCTAACTATTTGATTTTGATCTTTATTGCCATTTGTATATATTTTGTTGAGGCATTCTTTTCTTTTGAATGTCTCTGGCTCGGAACAGTAACAGTCTGAGCAGCTAGAGTCGGCGGTCTCATGCATTCTGTAGTAGTAGCAGTAGTTCTTCCCTCACCTCTATGAGGTATTTTTGTTGTTCCTATTTTAGTTCAAACAAACATTTTGTTCTATGGGTTCGTGTCAGGTTGTTGATGCCCACAGTGAATTATTGTAGGTGTTAGACTATTTGCTCGCTGCTATGCTATCTTCTTGCTGGTTTGTTTCACCAACTACTCTCTTGGATGATTTTATGTTAGGATTGCAAGTTAGTTATTTTCAAAGTATAAAAAGATAAATACTTTTTATCTCGTACTCATAGCATCTCGTTAAATCAAATGCCACTCTACTTTAACGAACGTAAAAGCATTTTTAGTACTTATATTAAATTTAGAGGTGTGTATATCATGAATAGTCCTATTGGATCTTCATACTCATATATGATAATAAATGAAATAAACAAAGTATTTTTCACTGTGCATATATATATATTTTCACTCGTGGACTAGTTGATCCACTGAGTCGAGGGACACGACCATTAAAACTTAAACTATATCCTCATCATAACAAACTTGAGAATTTCATGAAAAGTGTTAGGAGTAGGTTCTTGCCTGAGTGTCTACAGTTGTCTACTAACTGCGTGGCATCACGGCGTGGCATCATGACGCATATTTTATATTATTTTGATATATTATTAAATGCTGACAAAATGCGGGTTGTGATAGTTGGTATCAGAGCCAGGTTGTTTGATAAGTTGGTCGAACGACTATCTCTGGTAAAGTTTTAGTTGTCCTGTCTCATTGCATACACACACCGTTGTTTCATCAGAATGTATTGGCTGAAGCATGAATGTTGGGTATTGTATCCACAATAACCCTGATTTGAAGAAGGGTCACATTAAGCTAAAATGAATTGAGATTGTACTTGATGCTTTCTTTAGTTATGTGTTTGCAGAACTGTATTGCTAAATACAACCCAATATCAGGTTACAGTAGTCATGAAACATAGGACTATACATTGTAATTATTCATTGTGTAGGCCAATGTGTTGACTCACGTGTAATCTCTCTATTGGGATGTACTTCTATCTCAAGTGCATTAGAAGGATCAAGGAAGGACAAGGAGTGGAAATTAGAAGAAAAGGAATTTTACCCAAGTAAAATTCGTCGAGTATCGTAAGGAATATTTGTCCAATTCATCGAGTATGCTTGTTAATAGTCATCGAATTCATCATATATACTTACCAGTACTCATCGAACTCATCATTTGTACTTCGGGTAAAATTTCTGTAAGTTGGAAAATTGGTCAAGTAAAAATCATCGAGTATCATCATGTATACTCATCGAATTCATCGAATGTATCTATCGATACTCGCCGAATTCGTCGAATGTATTTATCGATACTCACCGAATTCGTCGAATATACATGTCGATACCCGCCGAATTCGTCGAGTCATTTCGACTTTATTTCTCTGGATTTTCAAAGTCAGATTCGTCGAATATCACTTGGTTAGGCGTGGAATGCGTCGAGTATTCTAGCTGATACTCATCGAATTCGTCGAGTATACTAACCGATATTCGTCGAATTCGTCGAGTGATTCTTATATATGGCTTCGAGTGTTAAGATTCAATCAGGTTGAATTTCTCCAAGTAAAATTCTTCGAAATTCATTGCTGCTCAGCGAGTATCCCTAACTATACTTGACGATACTTGGCGAATATTACTTAAGGTTATTTTTCTTCTCGATTTCAAAATCTAGTTTGTTGTTGCTGACATCCATGTACAATGACCCACGAGTTTTCCGGCATGCAATAACTATTCTAGCCATTGCAAAGGAATATCTCTATATATATTTAGGGTGGATTATCCTTTAACCCTAATCGGGCTAATCATACTCACTCCAAGAACTTCTCGATCAAGAAAATTTCCGTCATCTTCCGTACGTTCCACGCGACTTCTCTTTGCTTTATAGATTCCTACCCATTCAGATATAGTAATTCTGTGTATTCAGATTCAATTCTTCAAAGCTTTCAACGTTTCCATGTTCTCCAACTTTTTCAAGATCAACCTTTCGAAGAACGAAGGACTGAGACTTTAGATCTGTATAGTTTTATTTGTAATCATTTTGTATAAATCTCTTGCTATATATGTTGGAGGTTTTCCCTCTGAGTAGTAGATCTGTATTTGGATCGGGTTATAGATCTGTCTATGGATCGAGTTGTAGGAGAGTTTGCTCTCCTAGTGGTAGGAGCGTTGTCTCTGAGTTGTAGGAGTTAAGGCTCTGAGGTGTAAGATTTGTTGAAATCTGAGAAGGGTGAAGTAGTCGAATCTAGCCCTTCATGGTAGATAGACGAGGTGGGATAGTAGACATACCCAACTCGGGGAACCACTATAGATCTCTATGTTATGTGTGATTTAATTTTTAAGTTATTTTTTTTATTCCACGAAAAGATACATACATCATCTATTCACCCCCCTCTATGTGATTTAGGTAGACACTAGATACTTTCAAATGGTATCCGAGGGTCGTTGTTAGGTATAAGGTTAACACCTTGAACAAGATCTCTCATCTAGTTGTCTAGAGATCCCGCTTAGTTATTATGGACAAAAGCAAGGATATGTCTTCTATGAAGCTACCTATGTGAACAAAGGAGAACATTCCCATGTGGAAAGAAAGAGTTAGGTTCTTCATGAAAGCAACAGATCCCAGAATATTTTAGATTATTGAAGAAGGGCCTCATATTCTTATACATCTGTCTGCTCTAAATCCGTCTGTCATGATTCCAAAGAAGATGATGGATCTAACTAAGGTTGAAATTGCCTTAGTCTTAGTAGATAAGAAGGCGAAGAATATTATAGCTAGCGCAGTGGACGATTCGATGCTCCAAAATATATTCCACTGTAAATCGGCCAAGGAGATGTGGGATTGTCTAGTTGTGCTTATGGAAAGAACCGAAGAAGGTCGAGACGATCGCAGATCTTTGCTAAATTAGGAATACGAAGCTTTCAAGTAGGCTGCAAATGTCACGATTGTGGATAATTTCGACAAATTCTTCAAGATTGTCAACGAACTCAGGAACTATGACCGCACCTTCACTAATGGCGAGCTAAATGACAAATTCCTCAGATCCTTTACAAAGGAATGGGATACAAAAGTTTTAGCCATTAGGGAGTTTGGGAAGCTGCCAAAGATTGACCCCCAGAACTCTTCGGAAAGCTGCTCTCCTACAAACTACAGATGAACACCAGAAAGAATGAGGAGCAAAGTAGCAGGACTTCAAGTAGAGATAAGTCAGTTGCCTTGAAAGCTGAAGGTTCGAGAAAGTCTAAATCCGTGTCACTAGTAAGGATACGAGCTCTAGATACTCTAGAAGACTATGAGCCAAGAACGTCAGAATCTGAGCTATTTGATGGAGAGTTCTCACTCATCTCCAAGCAATTTAAGAGATTGCTCAATAAGAGGCAAATGAAAAATCAATCCTCCTCCTCAGACTTCATATGATCACATCGTGAAGGTGCTCGTTCCAAGAAGAGCTACAACCGAGAGGATAGGTATAAATCAAAATTGAATAGACATTCTTCCTTGGACGTTTCTTGCTACTATTGCAATAAGCCAGGACACATGATTGCAGAGTGTCCTTGCAAGAAAAAGGAAGGTTCCAAAAAGGAAGAGAAGAGATCCTTCAAGGGTAAGAGAAAGGAAGAGAAAAGCTTTTTTGCTAAGAAGTCCAAGACTCTTAGCGACAGTGACTCGAGTGAGTCAAGTTGAGAAAATGAGGAAGGCTACTTCAAACTCATGGCTCAATCAGATGAGGAAGTAGGCAACTTTCAATACCATGAGAAGGTAAAATCTCACACAATCCTTTCCGAATCAGAAACTTCAACCAATGGTCATGAAGACTACTCTTCTGAGGAAGAAGACTCTGAATTGATGGCTTTAGCATCAAGAACTCTTGAAAGCTTTTGAAAAATGCCACAAGGTAGTCAAGAAGCAATTAAAAGAGATCGCTTCTCTCAAGGAGGTAGAAACAAGGCTAAGGGAGGAAATTGCTAAATTGACTCCTCTCAGAAGTAAACTTCACTCCTTGCAAGAGGAATTGAAATGTTCCGCTGAACTGTTAATTCAGAATGAGAAATACTTAGATGAGCTGGAAGAGAAGATCTTGGTGGAAAGGAAGCTGATCAAAAGCTACTCAAAGCCCAAGACCATTCTTCCCCTCATTGATAAGTTTTCTGCTCCGAAGAAGGGTAGTGATCTTGGCCCCATAATGGGAAAAGATAAGGCTGTTAAGAGAGCCAGTACCAAAGACAAAGGGAAGGCACCTTAAAGTCAACACTCATTTAAGAAGGTTTTCTTCCCCATAAATAAGAACGACTTTAAGATGTCATATGGGCACTTTACTAGGCCTACCTATGTGGAGCCTAAAAAGCACTATCAAATATGGACCCATCCCCAAGACTTTGGTGCGAGTTTTTTTAAAGAACCTTATGAAGAAATTGTTGGGTACATTGGAAAATGTGTACTAGATTTGGAGAAGCCACAACTTAGTCAATGATTTGCATCAATTTGTATTTGATAGGAGTTTGAGTTTCATTGTGCAGGTTTAAGTATTTGAAGGAAAATTTTCTAAGTACAAGTGTCGACACTTGTGAAGAAACTGTGTCGACACTCAGGAAACTTGTGTCGACACTCAGGCAAGCTGTGTCGACACACAGGCAAATTGTGTCGACACTCAGGGAAGTTGTGTCGACACCCAGAATTTGTGTCGACACTTATAAAAAAGCCGTGCCGACACTCAGAGCTTTGTCGACACCTAAATAAGCAGTTTTGTCGACATCCAGAAATGTGTAGACATCTAAAGCAGGGCTTGTGTCGACACTTAAAACTGAAGCTATGTCTACATTCAAGAGATATCTCGACAATTGAAGCAATTGTGTCCACACACAGGACTTGTGTCGACACACAAACTCTCAAAAGGCTGTGTCGAGTTTAGAAGTAATTGTGTCGACACACAGGACTTGTATCGATACACACTCAATGCCATTTGATAAACACTCAACACCAACTGTCTGCAACAAAAATGTTGAGACAAGAAGCTTCTGTGTCGACACACAGGACTTGTGTCGACACATACAACATAATTAGTGGCGAGAAGCAGAAGTACGACTGTGTCGACACTTGGAGTAATTGTGTCGACACTATGAAGACTTGTGTCGACACTTAGTCTATATGTGTTGACACATGTGAAACAGTCTGCTGAGTGTTGTATGCTGAGTTGAAAAGACATTGAAGAACCTGGTGATGTGACTAGTGACTTGACAGTTGTCATAACTAGCCGGTCTGACACCACTGTCAGAATTGTCAGAAGTTTGTTATGAACCGGATCATCCGGTAACCATGAAGCAAGCTCTATATAAGAGACAGATCAGAAACAACATAGATGATATATGAAAAACAACGTGAGGCATCTATAAAAAGAATTCTGACAGATCAAGGGATGTCTGCAAGAAAGATTCAGAGTTCTATCTGAATTTAAGGAAGAAGCTGATTGAAGATCATCTTCATCAACAGAGAAGATCCAACTTATTTTGTTCTAATCAAGAAGCTTTGAAAAGCTTAGTTAGGTTGGATCAGAAGGATCAGTCAATCCAAGAACTTATCAAGAAGACTACATCAATAGAGAAATCTAGCTGGTGAAGTTTTCAGTTACTCTTTACTCACAAATTCTTGTAGGATCTTCTGTTAGATCTGAGATTGTAAGCCAAAAATTATAAAGGCTGAGGTAGGGCTGTGTGCCTGAGGTAGGACTTGTGGAAAGTCTGAGTTGTAAGCCTAATTATAAAGGCTGAGGTAGGGCTGAGGCCTGAGGTAGGATTCTGGAGAAGAATTTGAGGTAGGACTTGTGTTAAGTCTGAGGTGTAGGAACCATCTTTGGTTCTGAGATTATAAGATCTGAGGATCTGAGCCAGTGGAATGAAGTTATGCTGAATCCAGTTATCTGCTGGATAGGCGAAGGGGGAAAGTGGATGTACCTATATCTTGGAGAACCACTATAAGTCTCGTGTTTACTGTGATGTATTTATTTTTTGTAGATTGATTAATCTGTGCTGAAAGAAGTCTTATAACTGTTTGCCTAAAAAATTAAAAAGACACAAAAAGATTAGAACCTATTCACCCCCCTCTAGGTGTTTAGGCTCTTGAAATAAAGTCTTTCAAGTGGTATCAGAGGCAGGTTACTCAAAATTTGACCTTACAGTCAGAGGATTTCTCCAAGGAAAATAATAGATAACAAAAATGGGTTTAAGTGAAAATCAAAAGGAATTTGGATCTATGAAATTGTCCATATGCAGGAAAGAATCTTTTGGCATTTGGAAAGAAAGGGTCAGGCTATTTATGGAAGCATCTGATCCAAGAATTTATGTCACAGTATAGGAAGGCCCCTTCATCCCAATGAAGGTTTCAGTTCTTGATGCAAACATTTAAACTCTAAAGAGTTATTCAGAGATGACTAAGGATGAAATCATCTTGGCTACATTAGATAAAAGAGCTCAGAATATAATTGTAAGTGCCATAGATGATGAAACATTCTAGAATCTTGTGCACTATAAAACTTCCAAAGAAATGTGGGATATGTTGATTGTCTATATGGAAGGCATAGAAGAAGTCAGAGAGGACAGAAAGTCTATGCTAAATCAGGAATATAAGAGCTTTAAGCAAAATAAAACTGACAGCATAGCTGAATGCTATAAAAAGTTTTTCAGAATAGTGAATGAACTGATGACATATGGAAGAGTCTTCAGTACTTATGAATTGAATGAGAAGTTTCTTAGGTCCCTAACAAAGGATTGAGAAACTAAGATATGTGCCATCAGGGAAGTGGCCAAATTAGCTGACACACCACCACCTATACTTTTTGGAAAACTGCTTTCATATGAAATGCAGCTTACTGCTAGGAAAGAGGAAGAGAAGGGCAGCAGATCTGAACATAAAGAAAAGTCAGTAGCCTTCAAGGCTGAGGGCTCAAGGAAGGGTAGGAGAAAATCTCCTTCTCCACCTAGAAGGAGTACTGAAGCAGAAGAAGGTGTTCCTGAAACAAGTACATCAGATAGTCATACATTTGATGAAGACTTTACTGCCTTCGCAAGACAATTAAAAAGGTTCATGAAGAAAAAGAATTGGAGAACCAGGCCTTCATCTACATCCTATTCCAAGGATGAATACTACAAGAAGAAGAAAACACCTAAGGAGGACAGGTATGCTTCTAAACCTTATAAACAATCTAATTCTAAGATTATGTATTATTATTGCAACAGGTCTGGGCATGTCATAGCTGTCTGTCCTAAAAAAATAAAGGAGTCAAAGGACAAGAAGAAGCAGCTGCTCAAAGTCAAGAAGGAGAAGTCTTTAGTGGCTCAGAAGGAGAAGAGTTGGACATACTCTTCATCTTCAGAATCTGAAGAAGAAGAGGTAGAAGCATATGTTGGACTCTTCTCAATAGAAGAGGATTCTAGGGAACTAGAATTCCTACAGATGCTGGACTCCATAAATAGAGTGGAAGAATATTGCTGTAAAGGGCTGATGGCTCAATCTAAAGAAGATAAGTGCCAGGATCAGCCTGGACCAAGTAAGGTAAACAATTCACCCCTAGTCTCAGATTACTTTACTGGATCAGAATCAGAAGCATCTTCTTCAAAAGAAGTGGATGGATCTGAGTCTGAGGGGGATGTTCACCAACTCATTAATGAGTATGGTGGGTTGTTGCATGCTCTAAAGAAGAGCAAGTTTCTTGTTAAAGAGCAAGCCAAAGAGATTGAGTCTCTTAAGCTGGCTACAGCAGTTTCAGCAAAACTGTTGGATCAAAAACTGAATGAGGTTGCCAAATTAAAAAACATTACAGTTATTCGATGGGCACAATCTCATTCAAAGAGAATCATATCAAGAAACTAGAGGGAAAACTTCAGCAAGAGAGAGAGCTAGTGGCAAAATTCTCCAAGCATAAATCAGTCTTACCTTTGATAGATAATTTTGTTTCACAAAAATGAAAGATTGGTCTAGGCTTTAAGGGAAGAACTAGGGCTACCAATTCTCATAGAAAAGGTAAAGCCACAGTTCAGCCTCTAGCTATTAATCCCCCTATTTTCTTTAAGAAAGTAGTGAATCCTACTAACAGGTATGATCATGACATTACGCATGATCACTGTGAGCTTGAAAATTTCATGAGCAAGGGTGCTAATGCCAATAGACCAATCTATAGGAATGCCCATCATATTCAAGAGGAGTTCTTGAAGAATATTGTTCCAGCACCAACACTTAATAAGTCTACTGACAACAAAGTAAGAAGGCCTGTACCTAAGAATAGGTATAATAGGTTTTAGTGTTGGTGTTGTGGCAAGGTGGGCCACTTTGCCATGGATTGCTGGTTTAACTTAAGTGTTAAAACCAAAAGTAGGATTCCTGTTAGATCAGTCATAGGGTTTCAAACTAACAAGGACCTAGGACCCACTAGCAAGTTGGGTTCTAAGGGTAGTGATTCATTATTTGTTGCAGGTAAATCCAAGTGACCATACCCCTATATGGTACTTGGATAGTGGCTGTTCCAGACATATGACTGGAACAAGGAGAATGTTGAGGGATTATGTGCCCATAAAGAATGGACCAAAAGTTATCTTTGGTGGATCAGAAAAGGGAATCATCAAAGGATTTGGTAACATATCTTGTGATTCAATTACAATCACTAAAGTGTCTTATGTAAAGGGTCTAAAACATAACCTGATTAGCATAAGTAAACTTAGTGACCTAGGTTATGATATTTCTTTCCTCATAGGGGGGTGCCTAGTAAAAAGGTCAAGTGATCAAAAGATCATTTTGACTGGTACTAGGAAAGGAAATGTGTATTGCCTTAACTTAGAGTGTGAGTCTAACAACTCATCTATTTGTTTGGTTGCAGGAGAGAAAGCTTCTCTATATGTCAAATGGCACAAGAGGCTAGCTCATCTGAACTATAAGTCAATTGGACTGCTGTTCAGCATGGGATTAGTGAGGAATGGTCCTCAAGTTCAGAGCATAAAAGAGGGTGTGTCCTCAGCTTGCTAAAAAGGCAAGCAGACTAAGTCCTCTTTTCAGACACTTGACATCAAAGATTCAAAGAGATGTTTGTCTCTCATACATATGGATTTGTTTGGTCCTATGCCAGTCCATAGTCTTTGTAGGAAAGCATACACACTTGTTGTTGTGGATGACTATTCTAGATTTACATGGGTTTTCTTCTTGAGGAAGAAATCTGAAACCCCAACTATTTTCAAGACTTTTGTCAAACAAATACAGAATGAATATGACAGCTCAGTGGTCAAAATCAAAAGTGACCATGAAACTGAATTTCAGTCTGAATGTATGACAAAATTCTATGAAAAACTTAGGATTCATCAGGAATTCTCTTCACCTAGAACTCCTCAGCAAAATAGTGTTGCTGAAAGAAAGAATAGGACTCTAATTGAAGCCAGTAGAACTCTACTGAATGACACTCTACTCTCCCTAATACTTCTGGGCTGAGGTAGTAAATACTGCATGTCATGTGCTCAATAGGGCATCAATCAACAAGAAACACAAGATGACTCCTTACCAGATTTTAAAAGGCAGAAAACCAAACATATCTTATTTCAGAATCTTTGGTAGTAAGTGTTTTGTACTAGTCAATGGTAAGTACTACCAAACTAAGTTTGCTGCCAAATCCCTAGAAGGGATATTTGTTGGGTATAACAACCATAGTAGAGCATACATGATCTATAACTTTACTACTCAAGTTATAGAAGAATCTGTGCATGTTGTATTTGATGAGTCAATGTTTATTAATAGTGAATTGTCTAGTTCTTCAGTTAGTTCTACAGGTCTAATAGATAAGCTGGACAAGCTGACCATCAATGAAGATGTTCCTGCTAAACATCTGGGTGAAGAAGAATCATCCAGCTATCTAGGGGGAGATCAAGTCCCTCTGGGTGAAGAAGAAAATGTGGAGCATCAAGATGAGGAAACTGGAGATAGCCATAATGCTGACAAAATTCCTCCAGCAAGGAGACACCTGAAGGATCATCAAGCTCACCAGATCATTGGTGATGCAAGTCAGGCTGTTCTAACAAGGAGCAGGAGCATGAACACAGTTTTATGTTCTAGTTTCCTATCTCAGATAGAACCCAGGAAGATTGAGGAGGCCATGCAAGACACCAACTGGATTGATGCAATGCAAGAAGAGCTCAGCCAGTTCAAAAGGTGTAAGGTCTGGGAACTGGTGCCAAAACCTAAGGATCATAACATAATAGGAACTAAGTGGATCTATAGGAACAGGCTTGATGAGAATGGCACTATAGTCAAGAACAAGGCTAGAATGGTAGCAAAAGGCTACAGACAAGAGGAAGGTATTGATTTTGATCAAACCTTTTCTCCAGTGGCAAGGCTGGAGGCAATAAGGCTGTTCTTAGCCAATGCTGCCTATCAAGGGTTCAAAGTATATCAAATGGATGTGAAATCAACATTTCTGAATGGTGATTTAAAAGAAGAAGTCTATGTAGAACAACCCTCAGGTTTTGTAGACTCTCACTTTCCTGATTATGTATATAGGCTTAGGAAAGCTCTATATGGTTTGAAACAAGCTCCAAGGGCTTGGTATGAAAACTTGTCTGCCTTCCTTATTGAGAATAAATTCTCTAGAGGAAAGATAGACAAAACTCTATTCTATAGGGAATCAAAAGGCAAGATAATACTAGTCAAGATATATGTGAATGACATTATCTTTGGTTCTACTAAAAACAGCCTTTGTAGGAAGTTTGCCAAACTTATGCAAGAGAAGTTTGAGATGATCAGTATGGGTGAGCTGAAGTTCTTCTTGGGACTTCAAGTTAGACAGACTTAGAGTGGGTTGTCCATATCCCAGTCTAAGTTCACCAAGAAGTTGATTAAGAAGTATGGTTTAGACTCAGCTTCTATAATGAAAACTCCAATGGGAACAAGTATGCCTATATGCAAATATGAAGTAGGGAAACCTGTTGATGAGTCTTTGTATAGAGGGATAATTGGCTCCCTACTATACTTGACTGCTACTAGACCTGACATCATGTATGCAACATGTGTCTGTACTAGGTATAAGGCATGCCCTAAGGAATCTCATTATACTGCAGCTAAAAGAATTTTGAGATATCTTAAGGGCACACCTAATCTAGGCCTTTGGTACCCTAAGAATAGAGATTTTCTATTAACAGGTTTCTCAGATACAGATTTTGCTGGATGCAAAGAAGATAGAAAAAGTACCACAGGAACCTGTCAATTCCTTGTTGGGAGGCTGGTGTCATGGAGCAGCAAGAAGCAAACCAGTGTAGCTATATCAACAGCTGAATCAGAGTATATAGCTGCTGGTAGCTGCTGTGCACAATTGATGTGGATGAAGCATCAACTAGAGGATTATGACATTTAGGTAAGTAGAATACCACTATTTTGTGATTCTACAAGTGCTATTTCTATTGTGAAGAATCCTGTATCACACAGTAGGACCAAACATATAGATATTAAGTTTCATTTTATCAGAGAACATGTAGAGAAGAAAAATATTAATCTAGAGTTTGTAAAAACTGATAATCAAATAGCTGATATTTTTACAAAACCACTGGATGAAACTAAATTCAATAATTTCAAATTTTAATTAGGTATGTTGAACCTAGACTAGGTTAACACAAGTTTCCATTAGTAGCATATGTAAGCACCAAATTTCTATTAAAATTTTGCTAAGTACAAAGTTTATGTCGATACAAGCAAGTTTTGTCGACAAACTCAGTGCGTTGTGTTGACACAGAACAAGGATATGTCTACACAGAAACAGTATCTGTGTCGACAGAAGAATAGGTGTCAACACAAAAAGTCTCGACATAACCTTGTCGAGACTATATGTCAAGAGGATATTTATGTCGACACAAAAAGTTGGTGTCAACACAACTCTGTCGAGACTAAATTGGTCAGTGTCGACTCAGACTCAAGTATGTTGACACATAGATGTGTCGACTTAAAATATGTTTTGTTGACTTAGACATTAGTATGTCGACACATATTCATGTCGACTTAACTTAAGTTCTGTCAAGACCTAGGTCATTTTTGTCGACACAAAAACTGATTTGTCGACTTAAGCCCGACTTTTGATCTGCCCTTGACTCAAGTACTATAAATAGGTGAAGCCAAAATTTGGTCGACTATGCTATCAGAATTTTTGACTCTACACCTTCTGTCGACATAGACCTTCTCTTCTCTTCTCCTCTAGCACTTACGTCAATGGTGCCAAACCAAGAAGATAAGGTTAATGAAGGTTATTAACTGGTTCGCGAAGGATTCATGACTGCTTCTAATGAAATTCAGGGAGTCATTGCCCTAATTTCTGAAAATGGATTAGAATTTTTGGTCTCTGAACCAACCAAAATATGGAAAAAGGAAGTCAATGAGTTCTACTCAACCGCTACTATGGACACAGAAGGACAGAAAAAAGGCATCTATTCAAGATACCTGGGTGAAGCTCACATTGAAATCAATCAGGAAAGCACTACATCTACCATTGATCAAGGATACAGACGAAATAACTCCTTCCCAGATAACTGAAGCTTTATGCTGGTGTGGACTGAGTCCCAGTATTAAGATTTGATCATCTATCAATAGAAAAGGGATGAATTCCCAAGGAAAATTTCTTTCAGAAGTTGTTGGCAAAGTGATAATCTGCAAGACTGGTGGACATGATAGGATTTCTGCCCACATGTTCAATCTTATGGTGAGGGCTATATTCAAGATAAACACTGACTGGGCAGCGTAATGTTTGATAAAATACTAGAAGGATTTAAGAAACCTAACCTGGGAAGGATCCTCAGTTTATGCTTAACATCAGTAATTCCAGATGTTTTGAAATAAGCAAATGGCTCTAAGATAAATCACATGAGGAAAATGGATGTGAGGATACTGTTAAGATGGGACAGAGTTCTGACCAAGGAAGTCCCTGCTCCCAAGGAGCAAACTAAGAAAGACAAGAAGAAAAAGAAAGTGATTGTACAGGCTGATTCCTCTAGTGATTCTGAAGGGGAAGTGGTCTTTAGTTCTAATGAAGACCAGCACCAATAGAAAGCACATGATCAAGTAAAGGACAGTGAGCCCCAGGAGCAACAAGTTGACTCCACTCAAGGGGGAGAACACTTTGAATAAGGAACTAAGCTGCCTGCCCAAGGGAGAGGTATTGATGATGCTGTCCTAGATAGTGATTTAGCTGCAGATACAATCTTGAAGGTAGTATCTGAAATCAACACTGCAGCTGAAGGAACTAATAAGACAGATGCTCAAAATGAGACAGTAAGTATCTTCTCCACAGTCTAGTGATATATGATATTATTCTTCTCAATAATTGTTCAGGGAGGAAACTTTTGTGTAAAAAGAAAGTCTTTTAAGTCATTAAACCAAAACTAATCTTATTCCTTCTGTATAGATTCAGAAGGAATTTACAATGGAAGAATTGTTTCCTGATCCTTCTCTAGATAGAACTGAGGGGGAGTATATTGAGAAAGGAAAAGATATTCCAAGGACTGAGGGGGAGTTATCAAAGGATACTGAGAAGGATACCCCAGCTGAAAAGAATACTATTAATATTAATAGTACAACTGAATCTTTTGAAGATGAAGAAGCCACATTGGCTAAGAAAAGGAAGCTAACTGTTTTAAAGAAAAAGAGTTCTGGATACAAGAAGGCTTTGCAAGTGGTAACATCACCATCTACATCAATTGTGGACTTCAGTTCTTTACTAGTCCAGATGCAAATAAAACCGGATAATCAAAGACAGTCTATAGAGCAATATGTGGATGAAACTCATAAGGAGTTACAGTTTCAATTTGCCCAAGACATCAAATCCATTAGATTTGAAGTGAATCAACATAAGAAGGAGATGACAGATTGCTTCCATAAAGGAGGTAATATTGTGGTGTTCCTGGCCAAGCAACAGCAAAATATCCAAGCTAAAGTGGATGAAATTGAAGTGAAGCAAGGATATGTACTGGAGAATCAGTTAAGGATGAATTAAAATCTAAAGAATTCACATCATGAAATATTGACAAAGCTCACTGATTCTAGTACTACTCTGAAGGCTGAAATCTCCAAGCAAATCCAGGAAGATATATCTGCTATCAAAGACACATTTAAGGAATCTCAGGAGAAAATTAAAACTTTCCTGACAAAATTCAGAGCTTATTTTAAAGAGAGAACTGAATATATAGCTGATCAAGTCAGATTCCAGAAAGAAGATTTAAGAGATCATGTTGCAAGAGAAGTAATAAAGGGGGAGAGATTACTAGTCAAAGCCAGCTCTGACCATGCTAAATGGACTACCAATAGCATCAGAGCTACTCTTGGATATCCTCCTCTTTGTGATGATGCTAATGTAGCTGAGCCTGGGATACAACCTGAATATTTTGAAGGAGATCAGCCTGAAGTTGCTCAGGTGATCTACCCCCCAGCTGATTTTGAGATGGTTCAAGAAAAAGTGTTGAAAATGTATAGTCCTCCACCAGAGGCACAAAATGAAATTCTAGGAACGGTTGAAATGTCAGAAGCTGCATTAGAAGCTCAGAAGGAAGCTCAACTTTCCAAGAAGAGATTCAGAGAGTAGGCTGAGCTGAAGCTAGATTTTGAGCAGTGGAGCCCAACTTCTTGAAACATCATACTTACTGCCTGGAAAGCTGTATAGGATAAAACCCATGATAGGGGTAAGTGGTATTCTGAATAAGAGTGGAATAAATATCAAGCAGGACAAGAAGCAATTCTTCAACATAGAAGAAGTGCTAAGGCTGGGAAGCTACCTGCTAATGCTCAAGAGCAAAGCAAGTACTTCCCCAAACCTTTCCACTATTTTGAAAGACAGAAGATCAAGGCTGAAGAATTAAAGAAGAAAGCTCTAAAAGGGAAAAATCCAGCTGAGGTTACTGAACCTTCTGTGCAGGCTAAAATCAAGTCTGGCTAAGGAATAGTTATTAAGGAGTCTAGTCAGTAATAGGATTGCTAGTTTTTTGTAATAGAACAATGTACTAATTTGTTTCTTTTGTTTTATAAGAAATTCATGTAAACCAAAGTTTTTCTGATTAATGAAATCTGTTTCAGTATTAAGTGTTTGTTGTTTACAATGATTATGTAATAACCTGCTCTGAAATGTTTTTACTTCTATTACAATTTTGTTTTATCTTAAGAGATGTATATCTTTGACTAAGGTTTATGACTTCTCCAAATAGGGGGAGATTGTTGGGTACATTGGAAAATGTGTACTAGATTTGAAGAAGCCACAACTTAGTCAATGATTTGCATCAATTTGTATTTGATAGGAGTTTGAGTTTCATTGTGCAGGTTTAAGTATTTGAAGGAAAATTTTCTAAGTACAAGTGTCGACACTTGTGAAGAAACTGTATCGACACTCAGGAAACTTGTGTCGACACTCAGGCAAGCTGTGTCGACATACAGGAAAATTGTGTCGACACTCAGGGAAGTTGTGTCAACACCCAGAATTTGTGTCGACACTTATAAAGAAGTTGTGTCGACACTCAGAGCTTTGTCCACACCTAAAGAAGCAGTTGTATCGACATCTAGAAATGTGTCGACATCTGAAGCAGGACTTGTGTCGACACTTAAAACTGAAGCTATGTCGACAATCAAGAGATATGTCGACACCTGAAGCAATTGTGTCGACATACCAACTCTCAAAAGGCTGTGTCGAGTTCAGAAGTAATTATGTCGACACAAAGGACTTGTGTCGACACACACTTAATGCCATTTAACAAACACTCAAAACCAACTGTCTGCAACAGAAATGTCGAGACAAGAAGCTGCTGTGTCGACACACAGGACTTGTGTCGACACATACAACATAAGCAGTGTCGAGAAGTAGAAGTATGACTGTGTCGACACTTGGAGTAATTGTGACGACACCATGAAGACTTGTGTCGACACTTTGTCTATATGTGTCGACACATGTGAAGCAGTCTACTGAGTGTTGTATACTGAGTTGAAAAGACATTGAAGAACCTGGTGACGTGACTGGTGACTTGATAGTTGTCATAACTAGCCGGTCTGACACCACTGTCAGAACTGTCAGAAGTTTGTTATGAACCAGATCAGCCGGTAACCATGAAGCAAGCTCTATATAAGAGACAGATCGGAAACCACATAGATGACATATGAACAATAACGTGAGGCATCTATAAGAAGAATTCTTATAGATCAAGGGATGTTTGCAAGAATGATTCAGAGTTCTATCTGAATTTAAGGAAGAAGCTGATTGAAGATCATCTTCATCAACAGAGAAGATCCAACTTATTTTGTTCTAATCAAGAAGCTTTGAAAAGCTAAGTTAGGTTGGATCATAAGGATAAGTCAATCCAAGAACTGATTAAGAAGACTACATCAACAGAGAAATCTAGCTGGTGAAGTTTTTAGTTACTCTTTACTCACAAATTCTTGTAGGATCTTCTGTTAGATCTGAGATTGTAAGCCTAAAATTATAAAGGCTGAGGTAGGGCTGTGTGCCTGAGGTAGGACTTGTGGAAAGTCTGAGTTGTAAGACTAATTATAAAGTCTGAGATAGGGCTGAGGCCTGAGGTAGGATTCTGGAGAAGAATCTGAGGTAGGACTTGTGTTAAGTCTGAGTTGTAGGAACCATCTTTGGTTCTGAGATTATAAGATCTGAGGATCTGAGCCAGTGGAAGGAAGTTAGGCTTAATCCAGTTATCTGTTGGATAAGCGAAGGGGTAAAGTGGATGTACCCATATCTTGGGAACCACTATAAGTCTGGTGTTTACTGTGATGTGTTTATTTTTCATAGATTGATTAATTTGTGCTGAAAGAAGTCTTATAACTGTTTGCCTAAAAAATTAAAAAGTCACAAAAAGATTAGAACCTATTCACCCCCCTCTAGGTGTTTAGGCTCTTGAAATAAAGACTTTCAGAAATACCACATAAAAACTGTGGTCCTTATGTTCATGGACAAAGTGGTAAGAAGGCTCTAAAGGACAACACTGTTGCTCCTAAGGACAAGGAAGCTATGAAGCCTTATGTATGCTGTAATTATGAGGCTTACACTTCCAAGTCTATTGCCCCTGCTAGACCTCCCGTATAAAAGGTAAAGTAGGAGTACAAAAGAAGGTACTATAAATTTGACTGTTGGTGCTGCGGCAAAATTGGTCATTTTGGCATAGATTGTTGGTTTAACCCTGCAAATTTTGAAACTCCACGAGGTTATAATGCGAGACCGACCACTCACAACATTAATATTCCTAGTGGTGTTATGCTAACAAGAAACCAAGGAATCAAATTGATTTCGATTCCTAAGGTAAAATGATTTATGATTGCAGGTATGTCCAAAGGCCAATAAACTCCAATCTGGTATTTGGATAGTGGATGCTCCCAGCATATGACTGGGACAAGAAGCCTACTACTAGAATTCACCCCAGTCGAAGACGGACCAAAAGTAATCTTTGGAGGATCTAACAGGGGAATTAATAAAGGATACGGTATGATTTCCAATGACATAGTCTCTTTCACAGACCTGGCTTATGTTGAAGGATTACAACATAATCTGATAAGCATAAGTCAATTATGTGACAAAGGCTATAGTACATGATGCCCCCAACATTAAGTCCCTTAAAGAGTCCATGTCACGCATGCCAGATGGGTAAGAAAATAAGGGCTTCCTTTAAGGGTATTTTTGAAAATGATTCTTTGAGAAGTTCATACTTACTTCATATGGACTTATTCGGTCCCAAGCCAATTCACAGTTAAAGAGATAAAGTCTATACGTTGGTAATTGTTGATGACTACTCTCGTTTTACTTGGGTGTTCTTTCTAAAATATAAATCAGACACTTTTGAAGCTTTTATTAGTTTTTTAAGCAAATTCAAAACAAATTAAACTGCTTAGTGGTCAAAATCAGAAGTGATCATGGAACAAAATTTGAGTCTGGTTCCATGACAAAATTCTGTGGAAGCCAAGGTATCTTTCATGAGTTTTCCTCCCCGTATACTCCACAACAAAATTGAGTTGTCAAAAGAAGGAATATAACCCTCATTGAAGCATGTACGACTATGTTGAATGACGCTTCACTACCAAAGTACTTTTGGGCTGAAGCCATCAACACAGCCGGTCACATGCAAAACAGAGCACTAATCAACAAAAACCATCGTATGACTCCCTATGAACTATTGAAATGAGGAAAACTGACTGTGTTCTACTTCAGGATCTTTGGCGGTAAATGCATCGTACTTAACAATGGGAAGTATTACCGCACGAAGTTTAGTGGGAAGTGTTTTGAAGGTATTTTTGTAGGCTATAGTAACCATAGTAAGAAAAATAAGATTTTTAATAATAAAAACCTGGTGGTAGAAGAGTCTATTAATGTTGTATTTGATGAGACAAACATGCTTCATGGCAGCTCATCAAGAGTTGCTGGTGTAGATGCAGGTACCAGGTTCAAGGATCTATGCTTGGAAGAAGCGATCAAGGAAGATGCTCCAAGCTCAGTCAAGGTCGTCGATCAAAGTGTGGTGGATAAAGAACAAATAGATGAAGAACTACCTAAACCTATAGGAGATGTTATAGACGTGGCAGAACCTACTAGTGTGCGAGGAAGAAATCTAACGTTCATACACCTGAGAGATCACTCGGTTGATCTAATTATTGGAGAGCCAGGCGACGGTATCAGAACTAGAAGAGGTACTGCTAATGATATTCTACATCTTAGATTTTTTGTCTCAGGTTGAGACGAAGAAGTTTGAGGAAGCAAATAAGGTTGCCTCTTAGATAATGGCCATGCAAGAGCAGGTCAATCAATTTGAACGATGTAAAGGCTGGGAGTTGGTTCCCAGGCCTAAGGGATAGAACCTTATTGGCACCAAGTGGATCTTCAGAAACAAGCTGGACGAGAATGGGATCATCATAAAGAATAAAGGCAGACTTGTATCACAAGGATATAGAAAAGAAGAAGGGATCAACTTCGATCAGACATTTGCTCCAGTGGCCAGACTTGAAGCGATCAGGTTTTTTCTAGCATATGCTACTCACAAAGGCTTCAAAGTCTATCAAATGGATGTGAAGTCGGCATTTCTCAACAGAGATCTGAAAGAGGAAGTATACGTAGCACAACCCCCAGGTTTTGTCAACTCTACTTTCCCTAACTATGTTTATTTTCTCAATAAAGCTCTTTACGGTTTAAAACAAACTCCCTGAGCTTGGTACGAGACGCAATCTAACTTTCTTCTTGAGAACAATTTCACAAGAGGAAAGATAGATAAGACATTATTTCTTAGGGGAGTAAAAGGCAAGATTTTGCTAGTGCAAATCTATGTCGATGATATTATTTTTGGATCTACGGAAGACAACCTTTACAAGAAGTTTTCTAAACTTATGCAAGGGAAGTTTGAATTGAGCAGTATGGGAGAGCTGAAGTATTTCTTAGGACTTCAAGTGAAACAATCTGAAGATGGAATTTTCATCTCTCAGACGAAGTTCACCAAAGAGTTACTTAATAAATTCAGAATTGAAAACGTAACCTCCATGAGGACTCCAATGGGTTAAACTATATCTCTGGACAAGGATAGGAAAGGGAAACTGAGAGGTCTAAGTTGTTAGCCTAAATCACCTAGAGGGGGGGGGGTGAATAGGTGAAATGCGTGTCAAATGCGGAATTAAAAACTAACACAGCACACATCAAGCAATCACAGACGACAAGAGATTTATAGTGGTTCCCCAACCTTGGGTACGTCCACTTTCCTCACCGATCTAGCAAATCACTAGACTCGGCTACTCCACTATCTCGGATTGAAAACAATCCTACACCTCGGAACCACGTTCCTACAAAAACTCGATCCAAACCGAATCTACACTCGGAAGATAAGACTTCCTACAAATCTCGGTGAAAAACTCCTACACAATAATTTGTTTAAAAAAAAATACAAACAATAATCTCAGATCTGGATCTTGGCAGTCTTCTTCCTTAAGAGCTTTTGCTTGATCAGAGAAGTTGAAGACGACTTGAGAGAGATCCACAAATCTGAAGAACTAAATCACCTCGATCGAGAAAATAGATCTGGAATCTTTAAGGCGCGGCGAGATCGAGTGATTGACTTGCGTCTGGATCGCTGAAGAATCAGAGTTGAAAACAGAGATTGGAGATCGTCGATCCAGAGCTTCTTCCGTGAACGTTAATGGCGACGGCGGCGACTTGAAGAATTAGGGTTCACGGGATTTTTCTCTTTCTCTTTCTTAAAGTAATAATCTCTGAAGGAATATCATATAAGTCAAATCTGAAGTGACCTATTTATAGGTAGACTCCAACGGTCATAAGAATCATTAATGATGACACGTGGACTTATCAGAAAGGATCAAATCGAAATGTATAGTGAAATTGACTTAGAGAATTTCAAGAAAGATTTGAACCGACATACTCGAGTCATAGAAGATACATACTCGAGTATCAGATAGTATATACTCGAGTGGAAAAGAATTGGCATACTCGAGTAAGAGAAGTTATATACTCGAGTGGAAAGGATTGGCATACTCGAGTAAGAGAAGTTATATACTCGAGTGGAAAGGATTGGCATACTCAAGTAAGAGAAGAGAAAACTACTCGAGTGATTTAGAGATCAATACTCGAGTGAAAACACTTAGAAAAAATTTCAGATAAAGTGAGAATAAATACTCGAGTACAAGAGTTGCAGATACTCGAGTGAGAGAAAAAGAACTACTCGAGTATATTAGGAGAACTACTCGAGTGAGGGGAAAATGAACTACTCGAGTATCTTAGAACAACTACTCGAGTAAACAAGGACTTACTCGAGTATGAAAAAATAACTACTCGAGTACAGAGTCACTTACTCGAGTATATAAGGAACTACTCGAGTATGTGGACTTAGAATATTTCTGAAATGGGAAGAACGGAACTACTCGAGTATAAACAAGGCACTTACTCGAGTAACTAACCAACCACTCGAGTACAAGTTATCACTTACTCGAGTGAATACAGCCTACTCGAGTATGTAAGCTAGCTTACTCGAGTATAGACCCACTTACTCGAGTATACTGGAGAAGTACTCGAGTATGTGGACTTAGAAAATTTCTGGATATAAGAATAGAAGGATTTACTCGAGTATAAGATATGACCTACTCGAGTGACTGACTATCTACTCGAGTATAAACTTATCTACACGAGTATCTAGAGTCTACACGAGTATGTCCAAGGATCTACTCGAGTACTAAGTCACTTACTCGAGTATATGAAGGGTACTACTCGAGTATGTGGACTTAGAAAAATTTCTTCTAAAAGATATACTTCAGTACTTGAGTCCACCATTCCAAGTGCATGTAGGAAGTGTATCCCAATAGAGAGGCTATATATGGGCCAATACTTTGGATCACACAATGAGGGATTACATTGTATGGTCCTGTGTTTGGTGACCCATTATAGACTGACATTGGTCTACACTTGGCATTAAGGACCTGCACACATACAACTTAAACACAGCATCAAATACACCTTAATTCATCTTAGTTCAAGGTCTGACCACCTACAAATCTGAGGTATTGTGGAGACAAATCCCAACAGAAACCTATTGATTAAACCAAGTACCGAAGCATAATTAGATCCTTTCTCTATATTACTACTACTAGACCTGACATAATGTTCTCGACATGTGTGTGCGCTAGATTTAGGGTGAACTCTAAGGAATCTCATTACGTCGCTGCAAAGCGAATCTTAAGATACCTTAAGGGTACACCGAATCTTGGCTTATGGTACCCAAGAAGTAATTATATTGAGCTAATTGGTTTTTCAGATATAGACTTTGTAGGTAGCAGGGACGATATGAAAAGCACTTCCGGGATGTGCCAATTCCTCGGAAGAAGGCTTATCTCATGAAACAACAAGAAGCAGAATTGTGTGGCAACCTCCACTACTGAGTAAGAGTACATCTCTACTAGTAGTTATTGTGCACAGCTTATTTGGATCAGGAATCAACTCGAGGATTATAACCTAAAGTTTAAAGAGATTCCGATGTTTTGCGACTCCTCTAGTGCTATAGCGATCGCGAATAATACAGTCTCTCACAGCTGGACAAAGCACGTCAAATTTAGATATCACTTTATCTGGGAGTATGTGGAGAACATGGATATAGCCCTCAGCTATGTCCCGACAGATTAGCAGGTCGCAGATATTTTCACAAAGACACTGGAAGAGGCCAAGTTTTCATTTTTCAAAATGGAACTAGGTATGTTTAACAAAGACTCGTGAAGATGGCTAAGAAGATAGGATTTCACTCGGGAAGTACTACACAAGGCAAAAAAATGTGACTAAGGAAAATTCGTCAGATATAACTCATCATGTCTCTCCGATTCATCGAAATACGTCTAGTATTTACGATGATATTCAATGAATATGGCTCTACATTCGACGAATCTCGCCGAATTTAACTTAGGTCAAAATTTTTGTCTCATATATTGGATCCGAAGATTCGCGGTTTTCAAGTATACGCCGTTTTCCCTCTCAAAACATTAAATATATATAGAAATAGTTTAGGGTCAAATAGTCTACTTTCATCGAGAGAAACTATCTATCTCCGCTGATTCCTCCCGATGATTCATCTGTCGCAGAACGTTACATCACCGTCTTCCCCGACGAGTCGTTCTACGCGAGCCTTTCCGTTAAGATCAATAGTTACAACAGATTTCAGTCTTCCAGAGCTCTTCCAGTTACAAGAAAGCTCATTTCACGAGACTCCCGTTTTCGCAGATTGTCCAGAGTTTGGCATAATCAATTCGATTTCAGCAAGTGCGATTTCAGCTACATTCTCCATGGAACTTCGAAGTACAAGCGAATTGCTATATGGTGGAGAATTGGTCCGCACAGGGTTTGCCTATGCCTCATATGAGTTCAGGAACATGATCCTGATGTTGGAGATAGATGGCCTTTCGTTTGTCCTAGAACACACCTATAAGGTATTGGATAAGGACGTTCTTGAGTTCTTTTAGAACTCAAAGCTTCGCAGGTAAGATACAGTAATCAAGAGCAAAGTTCATCAGACAAAAGTTAAGGTGAAGGCTTCTCTCCTCACCTGACTTTTGAGGCTTCTAGCTTGTGACGAAGCTAATCACCTAGAAGAGGAGGACTTTACAAGAGCTCTATTGTTTTGCGGACTACCCAGAGGCACCAAAGCAGTTAAGATAAAGGGGATTAACGAGGAAGGAAAGTTGTTGCCTAACATCATTGGTAAAGTGCTGCTATACAAGACCGATTCCCATGACTACCACTCTTCCGAGATGTTCAAGATTCTAGTGGAGATCATCTGCAGGAAGATAATGGATTAGGGTGCTATCCCGTTTGCTCAGATCAAGGATAGTCTCTGTACCCCCAACTTTGGAAGGATTCTATGTCTGTACTTGAATCAAATGGACAGAGATATATTTGATATGTAAAAAGGTGTACCTATTCATCACCTTAATAAGATCGACGCTTCCATATTCTCGAGGTGGAATAGGAGGATCCAAAATCCAGGTGGAGTCAGAGATATTCCAGAGGTAGAGGAAGTACCTGAGGATAGGATTTCTGCTTCCACCCCCAGGGAAACTCCTGATAGATTGAGTGCAGGAGTTGAGGGGGAGCTAGCTGATACACAAGTGTCCATTGAGTCAGTGCCCTTGAGTGTTACTATAGATGAAGAGATTCCAGTTTTAGCTCCAGCTACAGTGATTGTAGTTCAAGAGACAAGTGATATTTTGCAGAGGTTGCTGAGATTGCTCATGCTGCTATTGATGAGTTAGTGACTGATGTGACTGAGGACGAGAATGTTGCTGAGGATATTCCAGTCATCTCTGATGTTGCTGTTGATGATATTCTGCCTGCTGTTGATGGTTTGGAAGATACTATTGATGATGTGGATGAGCCAGTAGATGATACTGAGCTAGATATGGTTGTCTATGATATTACTAATAAGGATGAGCTTGTTGCTGCTGATAATGTAAATGATTCCTCTTGGCTCACTGTTCCAGAGAATCTACTTGCACCTCTCCCAGATGTCCTACCGGTAAGGTCTGAGGGGGAGCAGATCCATCCTTCTATCTCCATACAAATAGAGTTGGACAGATTCATGATAAAGCTTCAAAGAAGAATTATTGCTACTCCAGGTGGACCTCCAATGGAGGAAGTAGATGTTATTGATTTGTCTGATGAGAAAGGAGTTGTTGAGGTGCATCCTACTTTCCTAAAAGCTACTTCTCCTGAGTTACCTTCAAAATCTATTGTTACTCCCATGGAAGAGTCCTCCGGAGACTCCGAGGGAAGTATAGATCCCCCCACCCCTCCTAGTGTTCAGGCTGAAGATATACCATCTACCAGTGCAGATGTATCCATTCTGAAATCTATAGAAGCCATGATAGCCAAACATCAAGCCCATTTTGATCGTTCCTTGAGGAAAGTGATGAAGACAGTTAAAGAAACAAATAAATACTTGAATAATGGCCTTACAGCTATCAAAGTGCGTTTTGACAAATTGAATGCGAGGTTAGATTCTTGGTTTGTGCAGGGTTGCCAAGCGCTTGTTCATACGATGCCCGACCTAAAAAGTAACTTGAAGGTGCTTCTTAATGTTGTTGCAAATGCTAAAATATTTATTACTACCCAGAATGCAGACATGGATACTTTGACAACTAAATGGTTTACTATTCAAATTCCATAGCCAACACGGTACTAGAAGAAGTCAAAAAGGGGGAGGATATGCTAAAATCTAAGGTGAAAGCCCTTGAAGTCGCCATGGTGGAAAGCTTCAAGGGAGTCAAAACCTACAGTTATGATAACTTCAGTTGGCTTCATAATGAATTGCTTGGTGGACAAGGTCAAACTCAAACTAGAATTCCAGAACCTACAGTGCCTGCTCTAGTAGATGCTCCTATAAATCCTACTCAGGATTATTCTCAATACTGGACAGACACTCAGGAGTTTCCTCAGTTTGGACCAGATACTACTGTTATTGCCAATACAGAAGTTCATATAGTTAAAGACATACCTCAACCAGCCCATAAAAGGAGAAATTATGATGAAGGCCCGCCTGTTGTTAGGTTGGAACCTAATAGATATATGGCTGAGGTGTGGAGTCTGATTTCAAAGAGCATCATTTTGGACACATTCAAGATCATGGATTTGGCTAATGAGAATAGGTGGGATTACTACAACTCAGATGAATGGAAGAAGTATGAGGTTGCTTGAGCTAAAAGAAGATTGCATTTCAGAAAATATAACTTTGATGATCTGAATGCGCCTCCAGCTTTGCCAAGATATTATCCCAACCCGGAAGCTTATTTTGCTAGACTGAGTCAGAAGAGCAAGGGGAAATAGACTTGATTATTTTTTTATTGATTTGTAGATACTGTTTTTCCCTATAAAATACTAATTCATTTATATATATAATTTAATGTTTTGTCTGTGAATGCACTTTATTTCTTAATTTATTCTTTAATGTCATGTTTTTTCTTTGATTTATTATTATTATGTGTACAATTCACCTTAGTTTGTAGGGTTCTGACTTCTTCAAATAGGGGGATATTGTATCCACAATAACCCGGATTTAAAGAAGAGTTCCATTAAGCTAAGATGAATTGAGATTGTATTTGATGATGTGTTTGCAGGATTGTATTGCTAAGTACAACCCAATATCAGGTTATAGTGGGTCATGAAACATAGGGCTATACAATGTAATCCTTCATTGCGTATGGCCAATGTGTTGACTCACGTGTAATCTCTCTATTGGGGTCTACTTCTATCTCAAGTGCATTAGAAGGATCAAGGAAGGACAAGGAGTGGAAATCAGAAGAACAAGAATTTTACCCAAGTAAAATTTGTCTAGTATCCTAAGGCATATTTGTCGAATTCGTCGATTATACTTGTTAATACTCATCGAATTTGTCGTATATACTTACCAGCACTTGTCGAACTCATCATTTGTACTTAGGGTAAAATTTCTATAAGTTGGAAAATCGGTCAAGTAAAAATTATCGAGTATCATCGTGTATACTCGTATAATTCGTCGAATGTATCTATTTATACTCGCCAAATTCGTCGAATATATATATCGATACCCGTCGAATTCATCGAGTAATTTCTACTTTACTTCTCTAGATTTTCTAAGTTGGATTCGTCGAATATCACTTGGTTAGGCGATAAATACGTTGAGTATTCTAGCCGATACTCATCGAGTATACTGACCGATATTCGTCTAATTTGTCGAGTGATTCTTTTGCATGGCGTCAAGTGTTAAGATTCAATCAGGATGAATTTCTCTAAGTAAAATTCGTCAAAATTCATTACTGTTGGCGATTATCCTCAACTATAGTCGATGAATATTACTTAGGGTTATTTTTATTCTCGATATCAAAATCCGGTTCATTGTTGCCGACAACCATGTACAGTGACCCGCGAGTTTTTTTGTCATGCAATAACTATTCTAGCCATTGTAAAGGAAGATCTCTCTATATATTTAGGGTGGATTATCCTTCAACCCTAATCGTGCTAATCACACTCATTCCAAGAACTTCCAGATCAAGAAAATTTTTGTCGGCTTCCATACGTTTCACACAACTTCTCCCGGCTAATGCAAGTTTACTACACGATTAAATATTCCTAAACTGAATTGACTAGATGGTTGTTTTCTGAAGATTCCTACTCATTCAGATCTAGTCATTCTGTGAATTCAGATTCAAGTCTTCAAAGCATTCAACATTTCCATGTTCTCCAAGTTTTTAAAGATCAACCTTTCGAAGAATGAAGGAATGAAGACTTTAGATATGAATAGGTTTATTTATAATTATTTTGTATAAATATCTTGTTATATTTGTAGGAGGTTTTCCCTCCGAGTAGTAGATTTGTGTTTAGATTGAGTTATAGACCTGTCTATGGATTAAGTTGTAGGAGAGGTTGTTCTCCGAGTGATAGGAACATTGTCTCCGAGTTGTAGGAGTTGAGGCTCCGAGGTGTAAGATTTGTTGAAATTTGAGAAAGGTGAAGTAGCCGAATCTAGCCCTTCGTGGTAGATAGGCGAGGCGGGACAGTGGACGTACCCAACTCGGGGAACCATTATAGATCTCTATGTTCTGTTGCTTTAATTTTTAAGTTATTTTTTTATTCTGCGAAAAGACACAGACATCACCTATTCGCCCCCTCTAGGTGATTTAGGTAGACACTAAATACTTTCAATGAACACTACACTTATAATCATGATAAGAAGTATACGAGGTATATTATGTAGTATGAGATGCATAATATATGTTTGTATATGGATCCTCATAGAAGCAACATATGACTGTTATGAAGTATGGGATGTGATGAGTTGTAAATATTTGTATTTTTACGTACTTTATTTAGATCATTTTAGTTTATTTTCATAGTTTTTAGTTATTTTTCTTCAATAAAATGTTCTTTTTTTGTATATACTCTCCGAACTTAGCTTTATTTTGTTTTCCAGAAATTTTGCAGAAAAAGTCAAAAAATCAAAGTACACGCCCGTGACCAGTAGTACACTCCCGTGACCGGCCGTGGCACTTTGATTATAGTAGAAAATTGCCGCCTGCAATGGAAAACCTCCGACACGCCCGTGTCGGTCCTGGAGTTTTCAACCCATTTCAAATAGTTAATGTCGACATCAAATTCTGCTAGGTGTCCAATCACGGCCCCATACACGCCCATGACCTTTTTGACACTCCCGTTACCAAAATGTGTCTTGTTCCCGAAGTTTCCCGAAGTCAGCCAGTCAACAAAATTTCGGCTTCTCCCGCACGCCATCCCGACACGCCCCCCGGTCACGCCCGTGACCAGGGCGTGTAATCTGAATTTTTTTTCTTATAAATAGAAATTTTATCTATGAGCCAAGGGTTCAATTTTTTGGAACTATTTTGTAGTTAGGTGGGCTACTTAGGTGTTTTCCATACCATGTAAGGAGATTTACTCCCCCTCTCTTTAGTGTTTATTTTAGCTTTTTTGTAACTCCTTTTTGTCTTAATAAAATTTGTGGATTTTCTTTCATTATGTTGCATTGGAATACATTGGAGTGCCCCACTTTCAGTGATCTTATTCTTTTTTTAATATGGGTGTGTGTGTATGAGTTAGATTTGTTAATTTTTATGTTTTCAAATTGTCATTTTACTTAGTTTTGTAGTAGTTTTTCTCTTAGTTTTTAGTGTTGTTATGATAGCTTCTTTTTCTTTTCCCTTAGTTTTGTTTAGGTTTAGTTTTTAATGCTTTATGTTCATTTTTATAAATTTGTAAAAGTATTTTCAAAGTGGTTTTTATTTTTCTTTAACTTAGATCTTTTTTTTTTTAATTTTGTAAAACTTTATGTTCTTTTTAATTTTATTTCAACTTTTTATATAGTTTTATAAAGTTATAAGAATGAAAATCTTGTTGTTTTAATTTTTAGAAAGCTTTCATTTTTGCTTTTATTTGAAAACCCTTTTGCTCCTTTAATTTTTATTTTTTCTTTTTATGTATTTTTAGCAAGTTATAGGAGTAGAAATGTAATCGTTTTAATTTTTCAATCACTTTATTTTTCTCTTTTTGTAGAGTGTGTGTGTGTAGGAGTTAGCCTTTAACGCTTTATTTACTACTTTCTTCAATTACGTAGAGTGTGTGTGTACAAGATAGATTTTAATGCTTTCCTTTTAATGCTTTCTTTAATGCTTTCTTCAATTTTTGTAGAGTGTGTGCGTGCATGAGTTTAGAAATAACATTTATTTCCCGCCGACTCATTTGAGTAAGACTTGCTTTTTATTTTCCGTCTACTCGTTTGAGTAGGACTTGTAATTTCCCGCTTCCTCGTTTGAGTAGGACTTGCAATTTCCCGCCTACTCGTTTGAGTAGGACTTGTAATTTTCAATTATTTCTTTCTTTCTTTTCTTATGGCTTTGCTGAGTGTGTGAGTTCTATGTTAGTATGTTTTACTTTGTCATGTTATTTTATGTTTTTTTCTTTATAACCCTTTAGCGTTTATTTTTGAACTCGCACCTCACAAAAACCATAAGCCATCCCCATTCTGAAGAGTGGCTAATCGCTCTTAGCCCTCGGCATCGAAGAGCATTGGGATATAAAAATCTTTTTAAATAATTAAAGGTCTTCTTTTTCTCTTTAATTAAAGAACTTAAGGTTTACCCCGGATATATGACGCGTAGAACCACAAATCGATGTGTGGTCTCTATTTCTGTTATTCATACGCTAGCTAACTGAGAGGCTATGCGTATGAACCGATCACCCTTGGGTAAAGAGAATTGTGCTCACAACCTCTAGAGAGGAAAAGCGAAACTCTACCAGATTGGGTTCTCCACCCAATAGCGGGGCTCTTAGCGTAATGCGTACATTAAGAGGAATCCTTCTCCGAACAAGAGCTCGGTCGAATAGTCTTAATGTTTTAGGTGAGAGATATCCCTAAAGATAAGTGAGCTCATTTTTATGGAACCACCACGACCAAGTTCCCTTTAATTAATTTGAAACTTAGGATCCATAGTTATATAAAGCTATTTTAGTCCTAACGTAATTCGATACCGAGCGTTAATCCTTTATAGAATTTTTTAAGTATTTTTACGTACAACTCTCTTTTATAACCACTTTAGTTAACTAAAATACGATAACTTTAACTCGGTAAAATAATAGTCCCTCCGGGAGGAGTATAAATAGTCAACCCGCCCCAGAAAATATACGATCTTGATATTTCCCCTGAATATCTTGTACTACTTGTGATAGGTGCACTTGCATCCTTTCATCGCGCGAAGTCTGAACCCAGCATGCTCATCGTCTAAATTAGAGCCGGGTTTCGCGCGCATCAAGTTTTTGGCGCTGTTGTTGGGGAGTGTGTTGTTATTTTGAATATGGGAGACTATTACTTTTACTTCTTTTTATTTATAAAAAAATGGCCAACCAAAAAATTATAATTATAATAAAACTACTTAAAAACAAAAAAAAGGGGCTTTGTCTTAAAACTAAAAAATAATAATAAAAAACTACTTAAAAACTAAAAAAAATCTTCCCCCTTTGTCTTAATTTTTTTTTTCCGAAAATCAAAATTTATATAGTAAAAAAATTATTTTCTCGCCTCGGCATCGCCTCGTGCTATTGTGAGCGATATGAGAACGCATTTCTGTAACGTCCAAATGACTAAGACGTTAGTTAAATACAGAGTTGCATATATACTTGCCTCTCCCACCTGCAAACATATGGCCGAGTTTATCTTTTTTGCTTTTCTGTTATATTTTTTTTGTTATTTGTTCTTAATAATACAGGGTTTCTAAATGGGCCTCCCCGAACTCGTTTCAGGGAAGTTTCCGCCCTCCCTCTTTATTTTTGTAAATAATACATTTTATTTCTTTTCGTTCCTCATTCTTATCTTGCAACATTGGGGACAATGTTGGAATTAAGTATAGGGGTATTTTCGTGATTTCTTTTCTTTACTATTATTTTCTGCACTCGTAATATTTTATAAAAAATAGTACAAAAAAAATAAAATAAAAAAAACAAAAAATTTTTTTATAAAATGAAAACTCCAAAAATATTTTTTCTTTTATCATCAAAAATTCCAAAAAAAATTATAAGACCAAAAAATTCCAAAAATATTTTTACTTTGTAAATTTTTTTTTAAATATTCTATTCTCTTTCCCCACTTCTCTCCCTCTTTCCTCTCTTGTAATTTTTTTTGTAGAGATTCTTTTTCCCATTTTCCTTTCTCTAATCTCTATAAAAAAAATTTCTATTTTCTCTATTGTAGATATTTGCTTAAAAATTTCTATTCGTTTATTAATTGGAAATTGATAGATTTAAATATTCGGGGTAATATTTTAAAGAATTTCTTATGTTTTTCTTCTTAAGATAGGAAACTTGTTTTAGACACTACTTCTAATTTATCTAAAATAGAGGCACATGTATTATGTTAGAAAAAATAATCTTACACTTCAATTATGTTTACTTCAAGCTTTTTGAAACGCAGGAACGCTCAATTTATCAAAGTGACTCTCAAAATTTTTTTTATTAAAATTTAATTTTCTTTTTGAAAAAAGAAGAAAAACATATCTCCCCATATTTATCTTGTCTTACTTGGCATGATAAAATTTTTATCCTTAAAAGAACCTATGTCAATAAAAATAAGATTTCGTTCCATAAATATAGACATCCAGTATTTTAAAAAGATTATATGTTATGGAGTAAGATGATAAAATTCATTACTCCTATACATACACATTGGGTTAATATGAAGTTGTTCTAAAAATTTTCATGTTATGGAAAATTAGATTTCATTTTCTAAACATCCACATTCAAACAAAAACTTTTATTAGAGGTTTGAGAAAAAAATACCTCACCTTTAAAACCAAAGCCCTCTTCACAAACCAAAACAACCTCCTTAGCCATATTCGATGATTCTAGACTTAATACAAAAATCTTTTTGAGAGCATAAATTTTAAATTGCATTATTTCCTTTAAACTCTTATAAGCTAAAGTTCCTATAATTCCAATTTATTTTTGTTAGCGAACGATTACAATTTATGCTTGTTATTTGGTTACTTCAAGAAGTCTTTTTGGCAAAAACTTTTCTTCTATTTAAATCATTTTCATGGAGTAGGACTTAACTCTTATACCCCTATTATTTATTTAGAACTTTCTTTTAATTAATTTAAGCGGCAGCTAAATTTTGTATTTCTTTTAATTCCTTATAAGTATATCTCCAACTTTTGCTCTAGAATAGCAAAAACTTAAGTATGAGGGTATTTGATGAGTTGTAAATATTCGTATTTTTACATACTTTATTTAGATCATTTTAGTTTAGTATTCATAGTTTTTAGTTATTTTTCTTCAATAAAATATTCCTTTTTTGTATATACTCTCCGAACTTAGCTTTATTTTGTTTTGCAGAAATTTTGCAAAAAAAGTCAAAAAATCAAAGTGCATGCCTGTGACTAGCACTACACGCATATCCGGCCATGGCACTTTGATTCTAGTGGAAAACTGCCGCCTATAATGAAAAATCCCGGACACGCTAGTGACCTTTCCGAAACGCCCGTGTCGGACCTGGAGTTTTCAACCCGTTTCAAATAGCTGCTGCAGACATCAAATTCTGCCAGGTGTCTAGTCACGCCCCCCATACACACCCATGAACTTTTTGACACGCCCGTGACCAAAACGTGACTTATTCTCGAAGTTTCCCGAATTCAGCCAGTCAACCAAATTTCAGCTTCTCCTGCACGCCAGCCCGACACGCCCCCCCAGTCACGCCTGTGACCAGGGCGTGTAATCTGAATTTTTTTTTATAAATAAAATTTTTATCTATGAGCCAAGGTTTTAATTTTTTGGAACCATTTTGAAGTTAGGTGGGCTGCTTAGGTGTTTTCCATGCCATGTAAGGAGATTTACTCCCCCTCTCTTTAGTGTTTGTTTTAGCTTTTTTGTAACTCCTTTTTGTCTTAATAAAATTTGTGGATTTTCTTTCATTATGTTTCATTGGAATGCATTGGAGTGCCCCACTTTCTGTGATGTTTTATCTGTTATTCTTTTTTTAATATGGGTGTGTGTGTATGAGTTAGATTTGTTAATTTTTATGTTTTCAAATTGTCATTTTACTTAGTTTTGTAGTAGTTTTTCTCTTAGTTCTTAGTGTTGTTATGATAGCTTCTTTTTCTTTTCCCTTGTTTAGTTTAGGTTTAGTTTTTTAGTGCTTTATATTCATTTTTATAAATTTGTAAAAGTGTTTTCAAAGTGGTTTTTATTTTTCCTTAACTTAGATCTTTTTTTTGTAAAATTTTATGTTCTTTTTAATTTTATTTCCACTTTTTATACACTTTTATAAAGTTATAAGAATGAAAATCTTGTTATTTTAATTTTTAGAAAGCTTTCAGTTTTGCTTTTATTTAAAAACCTTTTTGCTCCTTTAATTTTTATTTCATCTTTTTATGTATTTTTAGCAAGTTCTAGGAGTAGAAATGTAATCATTTTTATATTTCGATCACTTTGTTTTTCTCTTTTTGTAGAGTGCGTGCATGTAGGAGTTAGCCTTTAATGCTTTATTTACCGCTTTATTCAATTACGTTGAGTGTGTGCGTGTATGAGATAGATTTTACTACTTTCCTTTACTGCTTTCCTTTTAATGCTTTCTTTAATGCTTTCTTCATTTTTATAGAGTGTGTGCGTGCATAAGTTTAGAAATCGTATTTATTTCCCGTCTACTCGTTTAAGTAGGACTTGCTTTTTTATTTCCTGCCTACTCATTTGAGTAGGACTTGCAATTTCCCGCCTACTCATTTGAGTAGGACTTGTAATTTTCAATTATGTCTTTCTTTCTTTTCTTATGGCTTTGCTGAGTGTGTGAGTTCTATGTTTAGTATGTTTTACTTTGTCATGTTATTTTATGTTTTTTTTCTTTATAACCCTTTACCGTTTATTTTCAAACTGGCGCCTCTCCAAAATCATAAGCCATCCCCATTCTGAAGAGTGGCTAATCGCTCTTAGCCCTCAGTATCGAAGAGCACTGGGACATAAAAATCTTTTTAAATAATTAAAGGTCTTCTTATTCTCTTTAATAAAAGAACTTAAGGTTTACCCCGGATATATGATGCGTAGAACCACAAATCGATGTGTGGTCTCTATTTCTGTTATTCATACGCTAGCTAGCTGAGAGGCCATGCGTATGAACCGATCACCCTTGGGTAAAGAGAATTGCGCTCACAACCTCTAGAGAGGAAAAGCGGAACTCTACTGGATTGGGTTACCCACCCAATAGCGGGGCTCTTAGCGTAATGCGAACATTAAGAGGAATCCTTCGCTGAACAAGAGCTCGGTCGAATAGTCTTAATGTTTAGGTGAGCGATATCCCTAGAGATAAGTGAGATCATTTTTATGGAACCTCCACGACCAAGTTCCCTTTAATTAATTTGAAACTTAGGATCTCTAGTTATATAAAGCTATTTTAATCCTAACATAATTCGATATCGAGCGTTAATCCTTTATCGAATTTTCTGAGTCTTTTTTAGGAACAACTCTCTTTTATAACCACTTTAGTTAACTAAAATCCGACAACTTTATCTTCGGTAAAATAATAGTCCCTCCGGGAGGAGTATAAATAGTCAATCCGCCCCAGAAAATATACGATCTTGATATTTCCCCCGAATATCTTGTACTTCTTGTGATAGGTTCACTTGCATCCTTTATCGCGCGAAGTTTGAACCCAGTGTGCTCATCATCTAAATTAGAGCTGGGTTTCACGCGCATCAACTTTTTGCGTCGTTGTCGGGGAGTGTGTTGTTATTTTGAATCTGGGAGACTATTACTTTTACCTCTTTTTACTTATAAAAAAATGGCCAACATAAAAAACTATAATAATAATAAAACTACTTAAAAACAAAAAAAAAGGGGCTTTGTCTTAAAACTAAAAAAAAATAATAAAAAACTACTTAAAAACTAAAAAAAATCTTCCCCCTTTGTCTTAAATTTTTTTTCCTAAAATCAAAATTTATATAGTAAAAAAATTATTTTCTCACCTCGGCATCGCCTCGTGCTATTGTGAGCGATATGAGAACGCATTTCTGTAACGCCCAAATGACTAAGACGTTAGTTAAATACAGAGTTACATACATACTTGCCCCTACCACAGCAAACATGTGGCCGGGTTTATATTTTTTGCTTTTCTATTATATTTTTTTGCTATTTGTTCTTAATAATGCAGGGTTTCTAAATTGGCCTCCCCGAACTCGTTTCAGAGAAGTTTCTACCCTCCCTCTTAATTTTTGTAAATAATGCATTTTATTTCTTTTCGTTCCACATACTTATCTTGCAACATTAGGGACAATGTTGGAATTAAGTATGGGGGTATTTTCGTGCTTTCTTTTCTTCACTACTATTTTCTGCACTCATAATTTTTTTTTAAAAAAAATAGTACATTTTCTGAGGCGGGTTGACTATTTATTTTCTGCACTCGTTGATTTTTAAGGCAGTTGGTTGCTATACAATCGTAGATTCAGGCTTTGTTGACTTCCTCCTTAGGGCAGCTGCCTATGGTGCAGGACCTTGTAGTGGTTCAGACTGTACTTATTCCTCCTTCTCCTCTGGTGCCTCTAGTTCTGCTACCACCGAGAGATGAATTTCATTTCACACTTCGAGCGAATAGGACCTCCTACCTATGACGGGAGAGCCGATTTCATGGCTTTGGATGACTGGATCATTGCTGTTGAAGAGATGTTTTCGTATTTGAGGATTTCTGCTGACCAGGAGGTAATGGTTGTCGCTTACCTGCTAAAAGGCCTTGCTAAGAGCTGGTTGATCCAAGAGAAAGAGCCTCTTAGAGGGTTGTTCATGGGAGTCTTTTAAAGGGGTGTTGCTAAAGAAATTTCTGCCATCGGTCAAGCAAGTCCGTCTGATGAATAATTTTTGCACCTGAAATAGAGACATCTCACTGTTAGTAAGTACGAGATAGAATTTAGTAAGTTGAGCAGGTTTGATCTAGATTTAGTAGCCTCTTAGGCAGGTAGGGTGAATCGATTCCTGGGTGGACTTCATAGTGATATCCAACAACTGGCTGGTGCATACAGATCCGAGAATTATACTAAAGGAGTTAAAGCTGCCTTAAAAGTAGAGGTGATAGATAATGCAAAAAATCACAGACTGCTAGCTAGGAAGGACAAGAGAAAGTATGTTGGCAGTGGAAGCTCTTGGGAATCCGTCCCAGCTTCGAAGAAAGGAAATAAGGAAGCATATAGTTTCTATGGCCGGCCAGGCCATCCCTTCCAAAAGTGTTTCAAGAGATTGGGAGCTTAGAAGCAGCAACAGGTGCTTGTAATTCAGAGCACGCCCAAAGGAGACATGGTCTATACTTCGTATAAGCGAAAGGGGCTTGATGTTGCCCTTTGTTGAACAAAGGATAAGGTCTGTTTCCAGTGTGGGAAGAAAGGGCATTTGAAGTCTTGGTTCCTGCGGTCTTAGCCCCCACTGCAGCCAGTTCCACTTCAAGTCTTTCCACCGCTAGCACAACACCTGGATAAAGGGAAGGACAAGTTAAATATGGTGACCATGGATGAAGCGTAGACTTCCAGCCATGTGATCTTAGGTTAGATTCTAAACTAGTTCTTAGCTTTCAGCTATAGTTTCAATGTTGTTTGACTAGTTACATATACGATTTTATAGGGGAGTTTAAGGTAAAGAACTGTTGGGCGTGCATTCTTTTCGATTCTGGTGCTACCCACTTGTTCGTAGTTAAGACTTTCGTAGAACATCATCGTCTAACTCTTGATCAAGTGGGCGATACATTTTGCATTAAGTTTCCCTCCGGTGACTCGGTGGTGTTAGACACGGGAATCCAGAGTTATCGTATTCTTTTAGGTGACTTCCTAGCTTTTGCCGATATGAAGGTGCTAGACCTGGAAGACTTCAATGTGATTTTGGGCATGGACTGATTGTCCAGATATGATGTCGTTATCCAATGCAAGGTAAATCATTTGGACTTTAAGACGGACAATGACTACCCCATGAGTGTGTATGGTTTTCCACGCCAGGATTCCTCGATTATTTCTGCGGTATGTGCTCGGAAACTCTTAGATTCTGGTTATTTTGCTTACCTGGTTTCTATTTTGAAAACTGTTAGTAGTTTGCCGCGCATCAAGAATATTCTTGTGGTACGAGAGTTCCCCGATGTTTTCCTAGGTAGTCGTCCTTGTCTTCTGCCTGAGAGAGATGTGGAATTCTTCATTGATCTTGAGCCGGGTACTCACCCTATTACTAAGGCACCGTATCGTATAGCCCCACATGAGTTGGAAGAGTTGTGTACCCAGCTAGATGATTTGATACAATATCATTTTATTGGGCCAAGTTCTTCACCTTGGGGTGCTCCCATCTTGTTTGTGAAAAATAAAGATGGTTCTATAAGGCCATGCATTGATTATAGGGAATTGAATAAGGTAACTATCAAAAACAAGTATCCCTTATCATGGATAGATGATTTGTTTGATTAGTTGCATGGTAATAAGGTGTTCTCGAAGATTGATCTTCTCCCGAGCTACCATCAGCTGAGAATTCGTGAGTCGGATATTCTGCGAGCTGCTTTTTGTTCTAGACATTGACATTTTGAGTTCTTGGTGATGTCCATTGGATTGACAAATGCACCCTCTGCTTTCATGGACATGATGAATAAAGTGTTTAAAGATTTCTTAGATCATTTTGTGGTCATTTTCATTGACAATTTTCTAGTATATTTCCAGAGTGCTGCGGAGCATGCCCAACACTTGCGTTTAGTTCCATCTACCTTAAGAGAGCATAAGTTGTATATGAAGTTGAGTAAGTGCGAGTTTTTCCTTCCTCAAGTGTCCTTTTTGGTTAATGTTGTGAATGAAGATGGAATTTCTATTGACCCAGAAAGATTTTTGCCGTGATAGATTGGAAGAGACCTACCACACCTAAGGAGATAAGAAGCTTCCTAAGAATGGCGGGCTATTATAGAAGGTTTGCAGAAGGATTCTCCATTTTGTCTGCACCTCTGACGAAGCTTACGTAGAAGAATGTCGCGTTTGTGTAGGGTGATGAGTGCGAAGGAGTCTTTCAGGAATTAAAAAAGAGATTGTGCACTGCTCCAGTGTTAACCTTACCTAACGAAGGAGTGGAGTATACTGTCTTTATGGATGCATTGCACGTCGGACTTGGATTTGTCTTAATGCAAGGGGGAAAAGTGATAGCATATGGGTCGAGGCAATTGAAGGTTCATGAAAATAATTACACTACGTATGATTTGGAGTTTGTGATAGTGATTTATGCCCTGAATCTTTGGAGACATTTGTTGTATGGTGTGTTGTGCAAGATTTACACATACAATAAAAGCTTAAAATACGTCTTCACTCAAAAGGGCTGAATTTGCACTATAACACCTCCCCTGTAATGACCATATAATATGGGTCTGGATGGGGCCCCACAATATACAGATGCCACAGCTTAAGTGTTATAAAATGATATAAACAACCCAACTCAAAACTCAGACTAAATAAAGCGGAAACAATAAACAGATTAGAAGTTATCCACTAGCAAAAGAGTATCAAATCGTCCTTAAGGCCTGACAACATTCTTGAGTCCAAAACTAAAACAAGAACATATAACCGTGCAAAAGAACACCTAGGCTACCTCAGTATGCAAGCCGGATCACAGTGCATTAAGCATAAAATTCAACCAGACGAAGCTACCCAACAAAGAGATCTCTTCATGAGGCTTAGGACTTTTTTACCGACAAGCTTGCTCCCACTTGCGATCCTTTCCCTGTAAAAATTGGTGGTAAAGTGCGTCAGCAAAGGCAGACCTCAACTATATAACCAACACATCTCCTCCCGACCATCCCTCATATGCAATATACATAAACATGTAAAACTACAAAACAGGTTTGGATGTCTCATACAATAAACATGTTTCTAAGTTGAGCATGTAATATAAAGGGGCCTACAATGCAGTATGTATGCAATCCTTGGTTTTACCCAAGGCACCCTAAAGTGTATACTTCTAACACGTCATCAATCGGGTACTTCCAATTTCCCCATTGATGTTCAAGCCGCAAACACAAGGGTACTTCCAATTTCCCCATTGGCGTACAATCTGCTATACAGAACGCTTACCTAGGCCCTTCCCGCTCATGGGTCTCAAACCCGGGCTTGCTTGCAAGCTCTTACTTCTCACGTCAGGATTCCGTCTCACACACAAATTGATTCTTAGAACCTTTGCTGGACCCCACTTGCTCGTGGGCTTCATCGCCCATGCTTGTCCTAAGCTTGGTATTCTCGTCAGTTTCACAAAAGGGGACTTGTCTTGTCGGGACACTCTCCACACATTACTTGCCCGTCATGGGCTAGCCAGCCGACCAGAGATACAAACCATGCCTTAGCACATCAAAATCCCAAGCCTTTCCCTCCCTAATCCACCATTCGTACCGTACCGTCCCCGTGCCCCAGCATGTACTCTAATTTCCACCTGGTTCGGTTCTGGTTACACGTTCTCACACGAAAGAAGGAGAAAACAACATCACAAATGATGTCTTGTCGCAAACAGATTTCTTAAAAAATCCTTAAGGCTCGTTATGCAACATCACTGAGTCGGACTAACGGTCACGACTACGGCTTCACCCACAATACCTAATCCACTAATAGAGCGGATTTATAATGCAATATCATATCAGGGACGGACACAATCGACTCAGTGGATCCTCTTGAGCCATGGCAACCCGAACCCCTCCCATTTGAGAGATCTGATGCCCAAATGTTTGGAAGAAAACAATAATAAACATGGATGCCATGCACGCATTCTAAAGACTGAGAGGAGAAGTGTTGTTACCTTACGACTCCTCTTTCTTGCCATAGAAAACTTGATTTGCATGGCTGAGAACGTGCGACTTCAAGTCAACTCCACAGATCTGGCCTCGGATCGATAATCGAAGCCCCGAAGCTTCGTCAAAGGTGGAGAATGGTCTTCTTCTTCCTCCTCAAAATTATAAGAATCAAACCCTAACTTCCACTCCAAATGAGAAGAATGAGGGTTTAGAGCATTTTATTCATATATATGCCCCTTGGACGAAGTGTCCTGGGCCATAGGATAAAATCCAATAAGGTTTAGATAGCTAAAATGCCAAACGACGGAATTGCTCCTGCACGCTATCGCCGGGCGATAACCACCTACCTTCGAGCGGTAATTTCCTGAGCGTTAGGCTAGAAAATAATGTCGCACTAACCCTGGGAGTAGCACTAACGCCGCGTGGTAGGTCACTCAATGCCTACAACTCAACGCTTCCACTCAACGCCTGCCACTCAACGCCAGCCACTCAACGCACTCAACGCCGAGCTACCACCGCGCGGTAGCTAGCTAACTTTGTGAGCTAGTACTCAATGCTCTCAACGCTTGGATTTGACAAAACAAGGATATCACGGGGCACTAGCTACCTATCGTCGCGCGATAGCTTCTTGAGGCTAAAGCTCTAGAAAATTGGGGTGTTACAACTCCTCCCCCCTTGAAGAATTTCATCCTCGAAATTTAGCATGCACTGAAACAAAAAAAAATATACCTGAAGAAAAAAGTTCTGGGATGTCCTCCCGCATTGCTTGCTCACGCTCCCAAGAGAACTCATCTTTCCCGCAGTTATCCCACCGCACCTTTACGAGCTTGACCTCTTTGTTCCATAACTGCAAAACTTTCGAGTCCACTATGCCGGCAGGAAAGACTTTCATCCTCAAATCCTCATCTACCGGCACCGCTGCCGACTCGACCACAACGCTCATCTCCATCAAGGCTTTCCTCAAAACTGAGACATGGAAGACATCATATAACCCACTCAGCTTTGTGGACAACGCCAATGAGTAGGCTACTTCTCCAATATGCTTCACGACCTCAAACGACCCCAATGACCTCGGACTCAACTTCTTGAGTTGGCAAATTTGCGAGATGCCTTTGAATGGCTTAATCTTTAGGAATACCAAGTCGCCTACAGCAAACTCTACATTCCTATGGCGAGCATTAAAATACTTCTCTTGCCGATCCTAAGAAACCTTCATGTTCTCCTGAATTGTTCGCACCAACTCGCTAGCATAAATCACCGTCTTTTTTCCCAAAAGTTTGGTGTCTCCCGCTTCCATCCATAACATCTGTGTTCGACACCGCCTTCCATACAAAGCCTCGTATGGCGCCATCTTTATACTTGCCTGGAAACTGTTGTTATATGCAAACTCCACCATGAAGAGGTGATCTTCCCAATTCTTACCAAAGTCAAGAGTACACATCCTCAGCATATCCTCCATTGTACGATTCATTCTTTCTGTTTGACCATCAGTTTGAGTATGGAACGCCGTATTGAACCTGAGCTTCGTACCCAAACTCTACTGTACCAACCTCCATTCTTTAGACGTGAACCATCCATCGCGATTACTAACAATACTCTTAGGAATTCCGTATAACCGCACAATATTACGAACGTATTATTCTACCAGCTTCTCCACGCTGTCCTCTTTTCAATTTGGGATGAAATGAGCCACTTTGGTCGAGCGATCCACGATCACCCAAATCGCATCATTTCCCTGCTACGACCGAGGTAAGCCATGCACAAAGTCCATGGAGATGTCATTAAATTTCCACCCGGGGATAGGAAGAGGCTTCAGGAACCCGCCCGGCTTCTGAGACTCATCCTTCACTAAGACACAAGTTTGACACCGACTCACATATAAAACAACATCGAGCTTCAAACCAGGCCACCAAAATGATTTCTTCATATCCAAGTACATCTTTGTACTGCCCTGATTAATGGAGTACTTCGTGAAATGAGACTCAAACATTAACTCCTCACAGAGCTTGCCGAATTGTTGTACACATATCCTTACATCCTTCCTTAAAATCCCATCAATAATCTCCCAAGCACTACCCTCGCCTTTTTTAGCTTCCACCACCAATGGCTGAAACTCTGCATCCACACTGGTGGCTTCCTGAATACGATCAGACAAGTCATTCTGTAACTCTATCCAGCTCAATCAAGCCGTACTAGACTCGCCTCTCGCTACACACTCCAAACCAAGGGACTCACAATCCCGCATCAACCGCTCATCATGAGCTTCAATCCAATTCCCTTATCAAGAAAACTTTCTACTCAAGGCATCCGCCACCATGTTGGCTTTGCCTGGCATATACTGAATTTCCACGTCATAGTCCCCAAGGAAGTCGACCCATCTGCACTGCCCCATGTTTAAGTCTTTTTGATATAGAAGATACTTCAGGCTTTTGTGGTCCGTGAAGACCTCTACCTTGACACCATACACACAGTATCGCCACAAATTCAACGCAAAAATTACCGCTGCTAACTCCAAGTCATGGACGGGATAATTTCTCTCATGAGGTTTCAACTGCCTAGACCCAAAGGCTATCACCTTGCCATGTTGCACTAACATAGAACCCAAAGCACAACCTGATGTGTCACTGAAAATCTGAAATCCTACAGTCCTTTTCAGAAGACTTAGGATTGGAGATATCATCAGACTTTCCTTCAAGGTGTCAAATGCTTGATTTCACTCCTATATCCACACGAACTTCTGGTCCTTGCCAGTCAAAGAAGTGAGGGGAAGAGCGATCCATGAAAAGTTTTCCACAAATCTTCTATAGTACCCGGCTAGTCCAAGAAAACTCCTGACTTCTACCACGGTGCTCAGAACTGGCCAATCTCTGATGGCCTCAACTTTTGCTGGATCCACCGCCACCCCATCACCACTAATTACATGGCCCTAAAATGCCACCTTCTTTAACCATAACTCGATGTTGGGTCCATTGCCCACAATGTTCACTAGATTGGATTTGAAGAGGCTTCTCCATCAACACTAAGAGCATAGTTGTATTTGATGTTATTTAAGCTCATCGTATGAAGGATGTTCAATGGAATAAGTCTAGACAGATTATCTAAGTGATGTGATAGGTGGTCACAAAGTGAAGATGCTGGAAAGGCAGGAATTTGCCCAAGTCCATAGGCATTGAGTGAGGTAAGATCACTCAATGCCAGAAGTCAATGAGCAATTGAAAATGCATCTAAGTCTACAGGCATTGTGTGTAGCAAGCTCACACAACACCAGAGGTAAGGAAGAATGTTGGCAAGCTGGAAATTTTGCTATGTCCACAGGAATTGAGTGGAGTTTACTCACTCAACGCCATACAACTAAAGTCAGAAATATGGCCAAGTAGTTTGGCATTGAGTGATTAAGACACACTCAATGCCTTACAGCAAAAAGCTGTGAGTCGAACTGATTTTAGTTTTCATCGAACTGAGTTCAGAGTTCGTCGAGCTGAGCTCATCGTTCGTCGAACTAAGCTTAGAGTTTGAAAATCCGAGTTAGTTGAACTAAGTTACACATGCATTGAGTGGAGTCGACTCACTCAACGCCATACAACTAAAGGCAGAAATATGGCCAAGTAGTTTAGCATTGAGTGATGAAGACACACTCAACGCCTTAAAGAAAAAAGCTGTGAGTCGAACTGATTTCAGTGTTCGTCGAACTGAGTTTAAAGTTCATCGAGCTGAGCTCATCATTCGTCATACTAAGCTCAGTGTTTGAAAATCTAAGTTAGTCGAACTGTGTTCAGAGTTGAGTGAGGCATGCTAGCTAACTCATTGCTCTCAGCGCCCAAGATGTTGTAGAGACAGAAAATTGGCTAAGGTAAAAGCGTTGAGTGAGGCATGCTCACTCAACGCTCATAACACCTAAGATGCTGCAGAGGCAAAAAATAGGCTAAGGCAAAAGCATTGAGTGAGGCGTGCTCACTCAATGCTCCCAGCGCCTAAGAAGCTGCAGAGGCAGAAAATTGGCTAAGGCAAAAAGCATTGAGAGAGGCGTGCTCACTCAACGCTCTCAATGCCTAAGATGTAGAAAGCTTTTCTAAGGCAAAAAGCGTTGAGTGATGAAGACACACTCAACACTCTCAATGCCAGAGAAGCAAGAAGATTTTGTTAAGGCAAAAAGCGTTGAGTGAGGGATGTTGACTCAACGCTCTCAACGCCTAGATAGATAGAAATCTTTCTAAGTGTTTTGGCATTGAGTGAGGCTCACTCACTCAACGCCTATACTAATGTTGATTGATTTTTGGCTAAGTCCACAGCTGGTGATGTCAGCAAGTCAACTAGTCAACAAGATTCAAATTAGTGGCAGGATGGCTACAGTACGCGATAATTGTGGCCACAGACCTACTGTATGACAGTTGGCGTTAAAGCAAAGTTACTATACCCATTAAATATGTGGGGCTCATTGCTTAAAGAGCCATTGGGTCATAATCAATAAAAGAGAAAGGCTTTATAGAGGAAGATAGTTTTTGGAAAGGAGTCATCAGGTCGTTCTCCTTCATTACCATTATTGATGTGTTGAATAACAGGAAGCTCAAGTCAGCAAGATGAAGAGCAAGTTAGCTGTTGTCATCTTCATAGACTGTAGCAGTTCAGAGTATTTCTCTGAGGAAAGAAGAAGAAGCCAAGGGCCGACCCTTGTTGCAGGTTCTTCACAGTTACAACTATACAAGTAATATCCTGAAGATCTTTATCTGGAAGCTGTGAAGAGAAGAAAGCTTAAAGAAGTAGAGATCTGAAAGAAGGCTCAGGGGACTAGTCCTCAGGAGTCAAAGTTAAGGCTGAATTGCCTCAGCCTAGGAAAGAAAGAAGGGGCAGCACAGGGTTCTGCAAGTTGCTTCCAGCACTAGCATACTTGTTACTGTGAATAAGTTGAGCTGAGAAACCTTTAGCTCAGTTTACAGCTAGTTGTGCTGTAATAACTTCACAGCTCCAGCAGGAAATATCCCTGGTGCTGTTAAGAAGAAGTTGGGGCTGAGCTTCAGGTTCAGTTCAGAGAAGGGTAGAACATTATTCTGCAAGTCACTTCCAGCTCAAGTAAATATATACTTGTTGTAGTGGAAGTAGTTAGGATTAAGTAATTCTTAGTTCAGTAAAGGTAGACTCAAGAAATAAATACTTGAAGTAAAAGTTGGGCTGAGTCTAACTCAGTCAAGGTATATTGGCATAGAGAAATTTCTCTTGTGTCCAATCAAGACTCACCAACCCACTTCCACCTTGTAGGATCCTTTTGGATCTGAGTGGTAGGAGCAAAGTTTCTCTGAGGTAGGATCCAAGTGTGGATCTGAGTTGTAGGGATGTTTAGCCCGAGGTAGGACCTTTTGGTCTGAACTGTAGGATCACAATTGGATCTGAGGTAGGTGATCATTTGATCACTGAGCTATGGGGCTTTTGAGCCTGAGATTGTTGGAGAGTCATTATCTCTGAGGTAGGATCCCTAGTGGTTCTAAGGTAGGGCTGACCTCCTAGCCTGAGTGTAGGGCTTAACAGCTTGAGGTAGGTGATCTTAGGATCTCTGAGTTGTAGGGCCTTGTGCCTGAGAAGTATGTCTTGGAGGAGACTTATAGGTCCTGAGGGATCGGAGGTGTAAGCTCTTTGGAGCAGGTTTTGGATAATTACCTGGTCCAACAAGATAGTTGGATAGGTGGGATGGAAAGTGGATGTACCCTTATTAGTGGAACCACTATAAATCTGTGTGTGCTTTTTTGTGTTGTTTTCTTTATTGCAGGTTGCATGTCTTGAAAGCAAATTAAATCAACTAATAAAGCACCTAAAGTAAGGAAAATAAAAGATAGTCACTAAGAACTAATAAACCTATTCACCCCTCCTCTAGATGATTTAGCTATCCATGAAAACAAACACTTTCACTCGCATTTCGAGAACTTTGCATACAACTGGTTCTCTCTCAAATTCTGCAAGACTACTCTCAAATGAGGCTCATGCTCCGCCTCTGATTTGGAGTATACCAAAATATCATCGATGAAGACCACCATAAATGAGTCTAAATACTCTTGAAACACTTGGTTCATAAAATCCATGAATACCGATGGTGCGTTTGTCAACCCGAATGACATCACCGAGAACTCGAAGTGACCATACCTCATACTAAACATTGTCTTGGGTATGTCCTCATCTCAAATCCGTAACTGGTAGTATCCGGACTTCAAGTCCAACTTAGAGTACACCAATGAACCTACCAATTTGTCGAACAACTCATCTATCCGTGGAATCGGATACTTATTCTTGACTGTCAATTTATTCAACTCCTGGTAGTCTATGCACAACAGCATACTACCATCTTTCTTATTAATAAACAACACTGGCACGCTCCAAGGAGATGAGCTGGGTCTGATGTAACCTTGCTCTAACAGTTTCTACAACTATACCTTGAGCTCGGATAACTCCTTCAGTTCCATCCTAAAAGGAGGACGTGACGCGAGCCTAGCTTCTAGCAGTAACTCGGTCGAGAAATCGATCTCCCATCGAGGAGGTGCTCCAGGTAACTCCTTAGGAAACACATCCTTGAATTCTGCCATTACCGACATTTCTTCGATCGATAGCTTGGAATATTGAGCTTCTAACAATGCTACGAATGCTACTCCTCCCTGGTTAACTGCCTACACCAACTACATAGCTGAGATCAGGGATCAGGCCACTCCAGTAAAGCACTCAAATTTAACCTCTTTCTTTTCTTTGTATCTCAGGGTCACCACCTTAGATAGACAGTCAATACTGGTATGCTGCTCTGCAAGCCAATCAATCCAAAAGATCACATCGAATTCTACTAACGGTAGAACTGCTGCTACCAACATGAAGTCAACTCCGTCTAGACTCCAACAAATGTGCCCTCTCATCCCAGTAGTCATGAAAGACCCATTGGGCAAGCACACACTAAGTTCTGTATCCGTTGAAAAGGACTTGACTCCATTTTTTCGGATAAAGCTTTACACAAGAAAGGAGTGCGATGCTCCCGTGTCAAACAATACCCTAGTGGGGTATCCAGAAACTAGTATGAAGCCTAAAACATAGGCGACACACATAAAAGTCTCTAAAGTCTAAAGCAAATAAATAAACTTAAACTTTCCCCATACCTGTCACCACATAGGGTCGTCGAATTGCTTCCTGCTACCCAAGGTTGTATGCCCTTTGCTATACGGGTTGGAAACATGAAGTGCTCGACTCCGCCATTTTTCATTTCTCCGTAGTGCTGGGACTAAAACACACGGACTGCTCCTGCCTTGGCTCCTGCTCAGCGCTACCTTCAGTACAAAAAATGAGCTATGTGGCCCAGCTTGCCATACTTGTAACATGATGGTGGTCCCTTGAAGTGATATCCCCTAGACGTCGTACTACTCTTCTCCAAAAACTTGTAGGGATGGGGCTTCTTTTTTCCACTTACTCCCTTCCGACTTTCCTTGCATTTGAGAAGGCTTTCCTTCTCCCTGTTTTACTATAAATCCCTTACGACGCTGGGTTTGCTCTATATCACTTTCCAATGTCCTGGCTGCCTCAATCAACTCATTGAAGACCGTATTCTTCATAGCTATGAGGGGTTGTCTCAGATTCTCTCTCAACCCATAGTAGAAGAGATTGTCTCTCTCTTCATCGTCGGCCATGGTCTTTCCAGCATACTGACCCAATAGAGTAAATTCCTGAACATACTCATCAACAGTCATCTCTCATTGCACCAAGTGCAAAAATTATCTCTGAAGGGCTAACTTTGTTGACGAAGGGATATACTTTTTCAAGAAGGCATTCCCGAACTCTTCTATGGACGGGGTGCGTCCAGGAAACTTGAGGCCGCTATGGCTCACCCACCACAACTTATCATCATCTTCTAACATGAAGGTCACAAACTCAGACTGCTTCTCCTCTGACATCTCTTCCTCCCTCAATAGTTCTTGAATCCTCGCCCACAAGTCCTCTGCATCGGTCGCTATGCTGACTCCCTTGAATGTTGGAGGATGGAAACTCAGAAAATACTTCATCTGTCGGTCTCCCTGCCCGACAAACACTCTCTCAACCAACGACTCTGTTGGCCCGCCTCCTCCGCCCGGTACGAGTGGTGCCACATCCGAGGTAGCAGGAGTCGCTACCTGTGCAATAGGGGTCACAACATGCGCTGTCGCTGCGACTTGGGCCGCTACCATTGCCTCTGCTAGCATACGATAAAAGTCAGTTGGGGTTACACCCATGCCCATCAGACCTGGAGAGTAGTAGCACTGCTCGCTGAAGGCTCCTCTTACGGCCTCGACTTCCCCGTCTCGTCGCTTGCACCCTTAGCAAAAGCAAGGTAAAACAAGAATCAGCTTCTCTTGTAAAAACTTAGACACTAGGACACTCACGGTCCCGCGGTAGTCCTATGTGGATAACTTCTTAACGTGATCTGATTATGACATTCGACCACGAAACCTTACCTTGGACACTAACCTCCCTCTAACACCAAATTGTAATACCTCCCCTGTAATGACTGTATAATATGGGTCCAGCTGGGGCCCCACAACATACAAACATTGCAGCTTAAATGTTATAAGATGATATAAACTACCCAACTCAAAACTAAGACTAAACATAATGGAAATAATAACAAGACTAGAACTTATCCACTAGCACAAGAGTATCAAATTGACCTTAAGGTCTTACAACATTCTTGAGTCCAAAACTGAAATAATAACATATCAACGTGCAAAACCACTACTAGGCTACCATGATATGCAAGCCGAATCACAGAGCACTAAGCATAACATTCACCTAAAAAACTACCCAACAAAGTGATCACTTCATGAGGCTTAATCCTTTTTGGCTGGCAAGCTTGCTCCTGCTTGCGATCCTTACCCTGTAAAAATTGGTGATAACGTGCGCCAGCAAAGTCTAACCTAAACTATATAACCAACACATCTCCTCTCAGCCGTACCTAGTGGACCCCGAGGTACACCATCACCCTGTAGGTCAGCACTTCGTATGCAATATACATAAACATGTAAAGCTATAAAACAGGTTTGGATGTCTCATACAACAAACATGTTTATAAGTTGAGCATGTAATATAAAGGGGCCTACAATGCAGCATATATGCAATCCTGGGTTTATCCCAAGGCACACTAAAGCGTATTCTTCTAACACATCGTCAATCAGTTACTTACAATTTCCCCATTGATGTTCAAGCCGCAAACACAAGGGTACTTCCAATTTCCCCATATGTGTACAAGCCACTACAAGGAACGCTTGCCTAGGCCCCACTCGCTTATAGGTCTCAAACCTAGGCTTGCCTGCAAGCTCTGACTTCTTATGTCAGGATTCCATCTCACACACAAATCGATTCTAAGAACCCTTGTTGGACCACACCCGCTCGTGGTCTTCATCACCTGGGCTTGTCCTAAGCTTGGCGTTCTCGTTAGTTTCACAAAAGGGAACTTTTCTCACCGGGATACTCTCCACACATGACTTGCACGTCACAAGCTAGACAGGTGACCACAGAGACAAACCTCACCTTAGCACATCACAATCCCAAGCCTTTCCTGCCCTAATCCACCATTAGTACTGTTGGGTACATTGGAAAATGTGTACCAGATTTGGAGAAGCCTCACTTAACTCAATAATATTCATCAATGTGTATTTAAAGGTATTTTATGTTACTTGGTGCAGGTTAATAAATTGCAAAGGAAATGTTCTAAGTACAAGTTTCAACACTTGTAGAAAGCTGTGTCGACACCAGAAGACAGATAGTGTCGACACACAGGACTTGTGTCGACACACAAAAAATCTATCATCAACAATTGTGTCGACACACAGGACTAGTATCGACACACATCTGGATTATGTCTACAGCAATTGTTTCGACACACAGGACTTGTGTCGACACATTCCAGAACACAATCAAGACTAGAAGCTGTTTCGACACACAAGACTTGTGTCGACACATTCCAGAACTCAATCAAGACTAGAAGTTGTGTCGACACAAAGGACTTGTGTCGACACATTATACAGAAGCCATGCCAAGAAGCAGTGTCGATATGGGAGCTGTGTCGACTTCACCAGGGATTGTGTCAACACTTAATCTATTTGTGTCGACACATATGAAGCAATGACTCGACACTTTGCTGACTAAGACAAAGACTCAAGGAATGACTGGTGACTTGACAGGTGTCATGATCAACAAGGCTGTTGCAAGTGTCAGAGTTGTTAGAAGTTTGTTATAAATCGGATCAGTCAGTAACCTTGGAGAAAGTCTATATAAAGACATATTCTATCATCTGATAGATAGAGAACTTTTTGGGAAATAAAAAGAACAGAGAGCTGGAAGTATCCAAGTGAAGAAAGAGACAATCATCAGCAAGTCTCTAAGAGCAAATCAAGATCAAGTTTGCAAGGAGAATTCAGATTAAATTCTGAAGGGAAGAAGGAAGCTGATTGAAGATCAACTTCAAGAAGATCAATCTTACTTTGTTCAGATTTAAGAAGCTTTGAAGAAAGCTAAGACAGGTTGAAACAAAAAGTTGTCAGATCTATCAAGAATTGACCAAGAAATCTTCTACCATTTCTCTCTCTACTTGGGTGAAGGTTTCATACATCTTATTATCAATTTACTATAGGGTCTTTTATAGATATGAGTTGTAGGCCTGGGTAAAGGCTGAGGTAGGGCTGTGTGCCTGAGGTAGGAGAGTTGTCTCTCTGAGTTGTAAGCTTAAATCTATAAAGGCTGAGGTAGGGCAAGGCCCTGAGGCAGGAGTGTGGATTCACTCTGAGTTGTAGGAACCATCTTTGGGTTCTGAGCTGTAAGATCTGAGGATCTGAGAAAGAAAAAGGGAGTTAGGCAGAATCTAGTTTATGGCTAGATAGGCGAAGGGGGAAAGTGGATGTACCCATCATTTGGGGAACCACTATAAATCTGTGTGCATTCTGTGATTGGCTGTGGTAATTTAAATGTTGTGCTGTGATAGTTACTAATGATATAATCTAATTTGCATGAGTTATCTACCTAAGTATTAAAAAGGAATTGAACCTATTCACCCCCCTCTAGGTGTTTAGGACATCTTGAAACCAATTCTTTCAAGTGGTATCAGAGGGAGGTTTCTCAAAAAATTAGACTTAACAGTCTGAGTTTATCTCCAAGGAAGAAATAAGTTAGTCAAAATGGGTTCAGGAGAAAATCACAAGGAACTTGGATCCATAAAGCTACCTATATGCAGGAAAGAAATTTTTGGTATATGGAAGGAGAGGATCAGATTGTTTATGGAAGCATCTGATCCAAGAATCTATATTACAATTCAAGAAGGGCCATTTATTCCAATGAAAATCTCAGTTCTTGATGCAAATCTCAGGAAACCAAAAGATTATTCTGAAATGTCCAAGGATGAGATCATATTAGCTACCATGGATAAAAGAGCACAAAATATAATAGTTAGTGCTATAGATGACTCAACCTTCCAAAACTTGATTCACTACAAAACCTCTAAATAGATGTGGGACACCTTGATTGTCTATATGGAGGGTTCAGAAGAAGTGAGACAAGACAAGAAATCTATGCTTAATCAGGAATATGAAAGTTTTAGACAAGGCAAAACTGACAGCATTATTGAGTGCTATAAGAAGTTCTTCAGAATTGTCAATGAACTGATGTCATATGAAAGAGTTTTCAGCACATATGAACTAAAAAAAAATTTTCTTAGATCCCTAACCAAGGAATGGTACACCAAGATATGTGCAATAAGGGAGGTGGCCAGACTTGCAGAAATTTCTCCTCCTATTCTATTTGGAAAACTGCTATCATATGAAATTCAGCTTATGGCCAGAAAAGAGGAAGAGAAAAATAATAAGGTTGAACACAGAGAAAAGTCTGTAGCCTTCAAGGCTGAAGCCACAAGAAAAGTCAGGAGGATGTCTCCATCTTCTCCTAAGAAAGTTGCTGAAGTTGTCTCAGAAAGTTCTGACAATCACACATCAGACAGCCATAATTCTCATGAGGACTTTGCTGCCTTCACAAGGCAATTTCAAAGATTCTTAAAGAAAAAACTGTAACACCCTGAAACTCAAAAGAGGGACGGGTGGCATTTTAAACCAAGTCTTGGACTTGGAGCAGGTGACACGGGCATGTTATGGGCGTGACACGGGCGTGTTCGCGTGGTCGATGTTTTGGCGATTAGCGATCGTCGGGTGTAGGCACACAGCCTGGGACACGGGCGTATCTTAGGGCGTGTCTCGCTCGGGAGATTTCTGAGTTATGCACATGGGCCGTGACACGGGCACAGACACGGGCATGTCACATGTGATAAGGGCGTGTCGGGTGCCGTGTCACAGGCCGTGTAGAGCTCGGGAAACTCCTGGTTGGTGCACATGGGGCGTGACACGGGCCCTGATATAGGCGTGTCACATGTGACACGGGCGTGTCGGAGGCCGTGTCACAAGCCGTGTTCTTATCGGAATTTCGGAGTGACGGCGAATGAGTAACACGGCCATGCACATGGCCGTGTTACAACCCGTGTACGACCCAGATTTTCTATTTTGAGGCTAAATCGTAGCCATCCGTTTCCTTGGTTTGGGATCCAACGGTGGGGGGCTGTTCCTGATGAGTTATAACCGCGAATAGGGTTTAAAAACCCTCATTTATCTTGAGTGGTTCTCTTTCTAAACCTAGAGAGAAGGGAGAGCAAGGAGGAGGAAGAAGGGCTAGATCCGGTCACCGGCGGAGCTTAGGGGCTCAAAATTGCTAGCCGACTTCGGATCCGTGGAGGCAAGGAGATTGCAGTGCTTTCCATCCGCATAGATTTCCATGGCGCCACAGAAGAATGTTAGGGTAACGATTCTCATCTTGAGCATGTGAAGCTCTTCTTCCTTTGCATAGGAAAACCCTCTTCCGCAAGTGTGCGACGAGTTGCGGTATTCCTTGGGGTAGATATGTAAAGTCACCCTTGTTAGAGTCCAGAATCATAGTACGAACATAGGCATGATGTGTGAAGCCTGCCCGGACAGGTTGGTCTGGATCAGTGATGATTTGCTATGTATTGTTAGCCGGAGAAGACTCCGCGCATTTTGATTGTTTTTGGGTTGCTATGCGTTAGAATGCATCAGGGAATCTTGGGGATTAACCCCAAGGTGCACCCAGAAACCTAGACGGAAACGCATTTCTGTCATATTGGTGGCCTGGGAGCCAACTGGGTACATAGTAGGGCTGTGTACCGTTTTTGATTAATATTTGGGATTGGGGAACCTTAGCCCACGTTAAAGGACAAATGGCAACGACGGGGTGAGCAACGGGCTAATGGAACCCTACCAGCTCCATCTGCTCAGTTAAAGTGACCTAAAGTTTTACGTGGGACTTGCCGAGGTTTGGAGAATGAGTCTAGGCTACAGATAAAAGGACTAAATGCTCACGTGGTTTTCGCCCCTTGGGGGTGGTGGTGGAGTCAAGGACCGGACGGGGTTCGGACTGGCTTCACCGAGTAAGTGCCCTGAGAGCACGAGGTGTAAGGCCTTGTGCGCGTGCACCTGTGATGTGATGTTTCTTTGCTATATTGCTTGTTTTGCTAACAAGTGCAGGGAAGGAGCTTTGCCACCCCGGTCTAGAGGCAGAATCGTTATAATTTGGTCAGCTTTAGCTGACCGTTACTTTTGTTTACCACCGTGCGGTGGATTGTTGCTTGCAGGTGCTGCGGAGCCGAGTGGCAAATAACGGGCTAAATCCCAAGTTGCTGTACCAGCCCTCGAAGGCCAATTTTTGAGTTATTTTATTATGTCCTCATTTGTGACCGGCCTGCGTGCCGATGTTTGGAAGACACTTTTATTAAGCAAACTCTTGTAAGGCCATAAGGCCATTTTATTTGTGTATTATACATTCCTATGGGTTTGAGTAGTGGACATTCATGCTTAGCTGGGTTCTTTTACCTGTGCAACTTAATAATTTACTTCCGTTAGATTCTCTATATAGTACGTTGTGATTGGTTGAATTGTCTCAATAAGTAACCAATCGGTCTGTCCGTAGTATATGGCGTCGGGCCCCTGCCGAACCTACTGCTATATGCTATGTGACGGATAGGGGTGTTATAATTTGGTATCAGACTACCAGTTTTGGTCAAGCTTAAATGAATTCGTGGACGAATTCACTTTAAGGGGTGGTGAGCACATGTATAACATCCCTCAGACAACTAGACCCCTAGAGATAGTTTTGTCGTGACTAGGTCATGACAAAGCCCTAGAAAGTCCATAAAGGCCAAGTGAGCCTAGGAATGAGGATGAGACAACTATGGTCTGCACATAGTAGATTTCTGAACCTTGGTTTAAGGTGATCATGGGGCTTCACCAAGACTCCAAGACCCCACCCATACCTTCATAACCCTAGTAAGGGGTCAATGGGTCACTAAGGACCCATGGAGGACAGTCAAAGGAGCTAAGTTGACCAAAGTTAGCTCTAACCCTAATTGGGTCAAATTGACCTCCAAGGGCCAATACAACGCCGTCTTGCCATAAAAGTTATGGCATTGAGTGAGCTGAGCTCACTCAATGCCATAAAGTAAATGGCGTTGAGTGAGCTCTGCTCACTCAACGCCGTCTTGCAATATAAGTTATGGCGTTGAGTGAGCTGAGCTCACTCAACGCCATAGAGTAAATTGCGTTGAGTGAGCTCTGCTCACTCAACGTCATCTTGCAATATAAGGTATGGCGTTGAGTGAGCAGAGCTCACTCAACGCAATAGAGTAAATGGCGTTGAGTGAGCAGAGCTCACTCAACACCGTCTTGCCATGAAAGTTATGGCATTGAGTGAGCCGAGCTCACTCAACGCCATAGAGTATATGGCATTTAGTGAGCTTTGCTCACTCAATGTCGTCTTTCCATAAAAGTTATGGCATTGAGTGAGCTGAGCTCACTCAATGCCATAGAGTAAATGGCGTTGAGTGAGCTCATCTCACTCAACGCCGTCTTTCCATAAAAGTTATGGCGTTGAGTGAGCTGAGCTCACTCAACACCATAGAGTAAATAGCGTTGAGTGAGATCTGCTTACTCAACGCCGTCTTGCCATATAAGGTATGGCGTTGAGTGAGCTGAGCTCACTCAACGCCATAGAGTAAAAGGCGTTGAGTGAACTGAGCTCACTCAACGACATAGAGTGAATGGCATTGAGTGAGCTCAGCTCACTCAACGCCATTGTACTTAGACAATTTCTGGCAAAACTTCAGCCTGTTGGCTGGTTTGGCTGAATCGGATAACATGCCCGTGTTAGCTTAGACACGCCCGTGTTCAACAGTACACGCCCCTGCCCAGTCGTTATATGTCAGTCATCAAAGCCCGACATAACCAGAGCAGGTCACGGGCATGACACGCCCGTGTCACCATGCGACACGCCCGTGACATCACTATTCCCGGTTAATAAAGAGAGAGAAATAAGGAGTTTATGCCATGCATGGCCTGGGAGGTCAAGGGCCCACTCTCTTGCTAGAACCACCTCCCCCGGCCATGGCAGCAACTTAGAGAAGAGAGCAAAAGTCTTTGGGACTCATCCTTCCCCTCCCCAACCACCCTCATTCAATTCACTAAGACTAAGAGATTTCAGCCAAATGATATTTGACTGCTTTTAGCCATGCAGATCATGCTTCATCCCCCACCCACCATGGCCGCCAACTTTGACTAGAGACCAAAAATGGCCAAGCTTCCTACAACCACCTAAAACCCTCTTTTTCATCTTAAAAGCTGAGCTGAACTCCAAGGATCCAACTCCACACATTATCTGAAGGAGCCAAGGAGTTCATTGTGTTGTTGCAGAAATTTGACCACCACCACCACCACCACCAATGGCTTCTCGGCGATCGACACGACTTCAGGATGCCAAAAAGGTCCTCCTCGACTCCTTCTTCTATGGGTAGATCTTAGAAACTATTTAGGAGAGATATCGAGCTCAAAGGAGCAAGATTGAGTGAGCTTTTCCATGGTTTTTCAAAAAAAATGGTGGTCGGGTTTGCCGGAAACCGCCACTCCAGCGGCCGTACCGCCGCCCGACGATAGCCCTCACCTCAACAGAGGCGGTGGTGGCAGTGACTGGCCGGGGATGTAGCCGGATGGCCGGCAGTGGCTCACAGAAAAGCTACAGAAATGGTGTTTTCAGGCTCTGTTCTGGCTTGAAAGAAGATGAACAGTAACATGAATTGATTAATTATTATTTATATGTATAATATAACCCTTTAACCGACACATTTTGATGACGTTAAACGAGGCACTTAGAGGCTAGATCAGGAAAAACTGTTAACATGAAAATTGTAGATCTATGAGTCTACTTTATTTTAAAAATTGATTTTAGTCAATTTGGAGTCCTGGTTAGATCACAACACTCATTTTGGTGAGATCTATACATAGGGCTGACCAGAGAATGAATTGGATGCCCACTACAAACCAGACCTCCAAATGACTTGAAATTTGGGGTATGGGCTATTCTTATTTATATCTAGGACATATCCAAAAATTAGAATTTTTGGAGAACATTTTTCTATAGTTTTTAGAAAAATTTAATAATCCATGAATAAATTATTTAGGTCTCCCAAACATCTCAAAACTCCCAAAAATTTTTGTGAGTGGTCTTATAGGGCATGTTATGGCTCTGGTAATAATTTCACCTCATTTGAAGGTGTTTTGATTAGGGAATTATCTATCCCTTGTTCTACCTTAAAGAAGGATTTTTAAGTAAAAGTGCACTTGAGGTTTTGAGTGGTCAACTCACCTCGGCAGAGGCTGATATTTTGACCACTGGCTTGGTATGATCATTATCACCCCCTTAGAGAAAATGGGGTGGTTTAGGGTTGATTTACCCTAGAATCCAAACTCAAACCCTAAGGAAGGGCTTTTGAGGGATTGTGAAGGACATAGGGGCAAATGCCCTTGTATGGCCTTGTAAATTAGAAGAGAGGCAGCTAACTTATATTTAATCCTCTAGTTAGAATATTAGAGAAGTTATAGGTAGGTAGATACCTCAAAACCCAAACCCTAGTTTTACGGTAGAAACACTATTAGGGCAAAACAGTCACTAATCAATATCCGAAAGTTATGAAATTTGGGTAGAGTGAATTTTAGAGTATATATAACACTTGGATATTTTTATGGGAATTTTATGGAATACATTTTTAGTACTTCTTTTGGTAGATAGCAATTTGCCCAAAATAGTATTTGAATTTATTTGATCATTTAGTTCATTGGAATCTAATAAAACTTAGTCAGTAGAGGTTTTAGACCTAAATGAATGTCTAAGAATTTTATTATTAATTTTAGTTGACTTTATTTAATACTGCCTTCACAAAATTCATAAAGGTCAATTTAGGTGAATAAATCAGTTAGAGATAAATATACCTTGTAAAAATTTGAAACTTGGCCATTGATATTCTTAAGGTGATGTTTACTTATAGGAAATTATTCATAATTTTTAGAAGTATATTTACAGTACTTGATTCACGAGCATGTCAATTTAAGATTTTAGTATTTGATTTACCCAGAATTCAATGTACAGTGAACAATTATGAAACCTATTCAGGGATATTTGTAAGATTGTATTAGTGTAATGTAATTAATTCATGATTTTTGGATGACAATTTTCTGTAGTTGATTCACAAATCATGGAATATAGAAAATATTGCTAAAATATTTTTAAGGCCCCCAGATATTAGCAAAAATTATCAAACTATGGATTTGTAGTTTTCTGATACCCTAATATTTATCATGAATTTATGAAGCTGTAAACATGTTTGGAAAATATACCTCATGTTCAAAGTGATAGTCTTTGGATCCTTTTAAGAAATTATTTAATTATCAGATTAATTAAGAAAATTATAATTCACTGCATTTAGGCTATTTATGTCATGATAGGTCCCCGGTAAATAGTTTAAGACTTTTGGATGAAAACTCGAAGGACCTCCTATCATGAACACCATAAGGCATCTGTTGGTCTGCATTTAGTAAATTGTTGAAATATCATTAGGAAATGATTTGGCATAGTTGGAGTTAGCCATCTTGCTGGATTTTGTAGATGTGGATGAGTCATCCTTGAAGGATAGGAAGAGTAGTGAGAAATAGTTTGGCTAGAGTTTAGAGGTGTTCGGGTTCGACGAAAGATCGTCTTTCCCGAGGAGAGGAAGAGTCAAAATCACCCTAGGATTGGCCTACTGTAATATGAGAAGGGAATGGGGTAAGGGAATCAACCAATAATTATAAGTACCTTGCGAAAGGGAACGATGGGCTTCAGCTACCATCATAGTTCCTAGTGCCCTTTGAGAGCCCTTCACAGGGAATACCAGGGGTAGTCCTGGGTTAACGTAAATTATATTAACAAATTGAAAAGAGTAACTTAGTAATTAGGGTTGCACATTTCACAAACACAGATAGCACGGGAAGATAGTGGGGGAGCTTCGGCTCGATTTGTTAAGAGACGGACGGAATGGTCCAGAGAGCTTCGGCTCGATTTGTTGAGTGACGGACGGAAAGGTCCGGGGAGCTTTGGCTCGGTTGTTGATTATGACGGACGGGATAGTTCGGGGAGCTTTGGCTCGGTTGTTGACGGACGGGATAGTCTGGGGAGCTTTGACTCAGTTGTTGGTTGGACTCATAACTATTGCATGTGCATAAAAGGTATAAGGTGGTGGGTCTTCGGTATTGGAGGGTCGATGCACCGACGCCAATACGTCGACTCGGCAAGTGTGGTTAGAACTTCGCCAACAGAAGTCCGGTGCGCCAGCCAGCAAGAGTACGCAGGAGTCCGCCTTGTGCACCAAGCGTTGAGGCGTATGATAGGTCTGATCGGTAGTGCTTTACTGGTTTATAGGTAGGCGAGGCCCAACCCACCGCTTCCGTCTGCCACAACAGAGGTATCCTGGGAGGTAATGGCTCCGAAAGGGGGAACTAAAGGTCTGTGTACACAGAGTTGAGTGGGTGAGTTGCACTTGCATGTTCAAGTCATGGCATAATTGTATTTCATAGCATAACCATTGCATATAACTTGACACCTAATGTATAAGTGGTATGGGACGCTCTATACTTTAGGCCCTGCAAAACGACCCCTTGGCTTATAAGTTCGCGCGAGCATGCTTATAAGTCAAGGTTCTTTTTCAGTACTATATATTTAAGCCTGCTAGTAAAACCGACACCCTATCATATAAATCAGTATGGGACTTTTTATACGATAGGAGCCCTGCAAGAGATCCCTTAGCTTTTGTGTATTCACATAAGTTAAGGTTAATTTCTTATTCAAATTATATATCATTATAACCATCTTTTTGAACTATTAGTTTAGTTCCGCTGCCATCTGCTATTTGATATTCTCCACCTTCATGTCCTTCCGTTTCCTTCTCCCCGCTCGGTGCTTAGGAGCCATGGGGGAAGGGGCGGGGGACGATAGGACTTAGTCTTTTAGACTAATGGTTTTTGAACCACATCATTTTAGGGGACCACGGAGCCCAGCATGGAGGAGCAGCCCCGGAGGTCGGCACGCTTAGAGATCGGACAGTCTAGTACCGGAGTCTAGACAGCAGGGACTGTGAGTCCCGACCACTAGTAGTTATATTAGTTTGCTTCCGCGATGAGCAATTTGTAGTGAGGACATGATGTACCGGTCATAAGCCTGAGATTTCTGTTATATGTACTATCTGTGGACACTCCCTTCGTGGAGCTTATTTTCTATTCATGCGTGGCTTATGTGGACTTGCTTATTTATTTACTGCAGTTGTGATCGATTTGGCCGACAGGATCGGCGTTTTGTAGTGATGACCTTCCCGGTGCAAAGGTGTCACCGCAAGGCGGCGGTTTTGGGCCTAAGACCCCGGTGTTTTAAAAGAAAAAAAATGGGGGTCTTACAAGTGGTATCAAAGGGAAATATATCGATCGAAAGGTAGCAGTCCACAAACCCCGGGCCACCCCCGCATGAGTTTAGTTTGGGTACAAACTAAGCAGCGGAAGTAGTGGTGGGCCCATATGGGGATCACATGAAATTGTCCACTTTTAGATATGTACGATTACTTATAATTAACTTCTGTTACGCAGCCCCCAGCGCAGCCAACACCACAAGGCGGAGTCCAGCAGACTCCGAATGTTGCACCACCTCCCCCGGTCCCCACTCCATTCCTACACTCGGAGATGGGGCAAACCCTGATAGCTATTCTGGATGCTTTCAGGGCCCAACAGGTTCCGGCCCCGCAGCCAAACCCGGGGGCCAATTGGCTGAGCATCTTCCGAGGACTCTCTCCTCCATCTTACTTAGGGATAGAATCGGCTATTCGGATAGAAGAATGGCTAGATATTATGTATGAAATGTTGACCGGGATACGCTGCCCCTGGGAGGAGAGGGTTCCTTTGGTAGTCTCTTGTTTAGAGTCTCATGCCAAAAGATGGTGGAAGACATCGCTGGATACGACTTTTGCCGATATGGAGATTTTAGATATTACTTTGGAGGAGTTCAGGGCTGCTTTACTAGAGCATTTTGTGCCACAATCAGCCAGGGATGAGCTGGAGGACAGTTTACTACAATTGAAGCAGGGAAACAAGACAGTGATATAATACCACCGGGAGTTCAACCATTTAGCACTATTCGCAGACTCCTATCAGCTAGATGAGGCGGGATACACCAAGAGATTTTATAAGGGCCTGCGGGAGGAGTTGAGGGAGGCCCTTTTGTTCATTTCTGACGGGCCTATACCTCGGATGTTAGAGATGGCCAAGAGGATTGAGGCTGATTGGCACACGACTCGGGGTCAAAAGTGGCCGTTGGAGGACCAGGGCCGGGGAGCCCGGAATGATCAGTGGCGGGGCCGCATCACAGATGGGATAGAGGGAAGAAGGACAGAGGGCCAACTTCACCAGGAGGTGAGACGAGAGCCGAGGGAGCCAGTGGTAATGGCTCCTCAGCCTCTTCAGATGAGGGAGGCACCAAGACCCGGGGGTATGGCATTTCCCCCACCGGAGTGCTACAACTGCCATCAGATAGGACACATTCGGAGAAACTACCCTATGAGGGGAGCACCTCAACCAGCACCACAGGTTGCCCCGCATGCCTAATAGTTTGGAGGACGAGGACGTGGTCGAGGACGTGGTTTCCAAGGTGCAGATCGCAGGAAGGAGAGGGAGAAAATTTATGCACTGGATCTGGCTCAACCCCGGAACCCGGAGCAAGTAATCATTGGTACGTCAGAAAATTTTAAGTTATTTTCTCATGAAATTTAAATTTATATAGAAGTGATAATCTAGGAAAGAAAACCATAGCTAGATTTTAAGACATTTAACTTTCCCCGCCACCCAGGAATAGTTTTCATCAACGCCAAACACGCTTATACGCTGTTTGATATGGGTGCTTCACACTCATTTGTATCGGAAGCCTTCGTAGAAGGGTTGGAAGGCATGGAACGATTCACGGGTTTGATGATGAGGATACGATTACCCGACAGATCGAAGCTGCTCACCTCGGCCCACTTCAACATGGAGGCTGAAATCGGCGGAAAGATATTTGAAGCTCCAGCGACAATCATGAAGATGCTAGTCTTTGATTTGATCCTAGGAATGACATGGTTGAACTGGAATCATGCTCAGATTGACTGCATGACTAAGAAAGTTACCGTGAGATATGGGGATTCCTACCTCGTCATCGAAGGTACTAGATCTATTCCCCCTCTCATGCTGTCATCTGTACAGGCCGTCAAGGCCCACTTATAGGGGGGAGAAGTATATGAGGTAGTATTTGAAATGACTGAGGCCAGGGGCTCCACCTCGGATATTCCGGTGGTACGAGATTTTGTTGACGTATTCCCAGAGAAAATGCCTGGGCTACCAGCGCACCGGGAGCAGGATTTCCGAATACAGCTAGTGCCGGGGGCTAAGCCGGCAGCTAAAGCCCCTTACCGGATGACCCCAAAAGAATTGACAGAATTTCGAAGCCAACTCTAGGAACTGGTGGAGGCCGGATTTGTCCGACCGAGCTCTTCACCATGGGGAGCCCCCGTCTTGTTCATTAAAAAGAAGGACGGGACTCTGAGATTGTGCATCGACTACCGAGCACTAAACCGATTGACAGTCCGAAATAAATATCCACTGCCAAGGATAGATGAGCTGTTTGACCAGCTAGAAGGCACGCTTTTCTTTTCCAAATTGGATTTAAGGTCAGGTTACTACCAGCTACGGATCCAGGGGGAGGACATTCCAAAGACTGCCTTCAGTAGCAGATATAGGCTATATGAGTTTACCGTGATGCCCTTCGGGCTCACAAATGCTCCGTCGGCATTCATGAGCCTCATGAATCAGGTGTTCGAGGCATATTTGGACGTGTTCTTCATCGTGTTTATCGATGACATCCTCATTTACAAAAGGACAGAGGAGGAGCACACACGGCATCTGACGCTGACCCTAGAGAGACTATGGGAGCACAAGCTTTATGCGAAGATCAGCAAATGCCAGTTTTGGTTGAAGGAGGTGGCTTTCCTAGGCCATATCATCAGTGGTGCTGGGTTGGTAGTGGACCCGGCCAAGATCCAAGCAGTTCGGGATTGGCCACAGTTGAAGACGGCCACAGATGTGCGGAGTTTCCTAGGACTCGCCGGTTACTATCGGAAGTTCGTAGAGGGATTCTCTCGTATCGCCCTTCCACTCACATCTCTAACAAGGAAGGAGGTACCCTTTATCTGGACCCCATAATGTGAGGTGGCTTTCCAAGAGCTAAAGGGATGACTCACTTCGGCTCCTATACTTGCCCTCCCTTCAAGGAAAGAAGGATTCCAGGTCTACACCGACGCTTCCTACCACGGCATGGGTGAAGTGCTTATGCAAAATGGCCATGTGATAGCTTATGCTTCTCGACAACTGAAGAAACATGAGCAGAACTACCCAGTCCATGACCTAGAAATGAGAGCAGTCATTTTTGCACTGAAAGTCTAGCGACACTATCTGTACGGTGTTCACTGCGACATATACTCTGACCATAAAAATTTGAGGTATGTGGACACGCAGAAAGAGTTGAACATCAGACAGAGACAATGGGTGGAGTTTTTAGCAGACTACCAGTACGAGATGCACTACCACCCTAGAAAGGCGAATGTGGTAGCCGATGCACTGAGCCGAAGACCGCAAACCCCGGAGTAGGAACACAGTTGATGGCCTTAGAGTTGGTTCAGATGTTAAACAAGATGCAAATATCCCTTGTGTCTGAGGATCACCCTGAGTTGTACTGGGAGTATCTATCGTCATTAATTTCCACGGATGACATTCGAGAATGGGTCAAGGATGGACAGAGGCAGGATACCCAACTAGAGCCGATATTCCGGGCCATAGAAGCAGGCACTGCGGGAGATTACTCGCTGAGGGATGACTTAGTGTGCTTCAGAGGACAGGTTTATATACCAGAGGGAGGCCAGGTCCGGGAGGACATCATGATGGAGGCTCATTACAGTCGATATTCGGTACACCCGGGGATTACGAAGATGATTGCAGATCTGAAGAAGACAATGTACTGGCCGGGCATGAAGAAGGATATCACTTACTTCGTGACCCATTGCGAGGCATGCCAGTTAGTGAAAGCGGAGTGCAGAAACCCCATAGGATTATTGCAGCCACTCCCAGTACCAGAGTGGAAGTTTGATGATATCGCCATGGACTTTATACATGGACTTCACCGATCACGGACAGGGAATGATTCAATCTGGGTGATCGTCTACCGTCTGACAAAGGTAGCCAAGTTTATTTCAATCAGGAAGGATGACTTGGTGGGTGTGTTAGTCCGAAAGTTTGTGGAGCAGTTCGTCCGTTATCATGGTGTGCCCAAGTCGATTGTGTCAGACCGGGATGGACGATTTACGTCCAGGGAGTGGAGGTCAGTACAAACTTACTTGGGCACGTGACTAACATTCAGTACGGCTTTTCATCCCCAGACGGATGGACAGACGGAACGCACTAATCGGACTCTAGAGGATTTACTACGACTTTGCATATTGGATCGCGGTGAACCTTGGGAAATGTTGTTGCCACTGATCGAGTTCTCGTATAATAATAGCTACCAGTTCAGTATAAGGATGGCTCCTTATGAGGCGTTGTACGGACGGAGGTGCAGGACTCTGTTGTCATGGATACAGGACGAGGACCCTAAGGTGTTGGATTCGGAGTTTGTCGAGGACACCGAGGCTCAGGTGAGATTGATACGGGATAGGATGTTAGAAGCACAGAGCCGACAGGCTAAGTATTACGACGCTCGACACCGTCAGGTGGAATTCCGGGTGGGAGACCAGGTGTTCTTGATGATCCGACCAATGCATGGGGTTACTCGGGTATACGGACAGAGGAAGAAGCTCAGCCCAAGATATATGGGGCCTTATAGGATCCAGGAGCGGATCGGTCTCTTGTCATATAGGCTAGAGCTGGCACCGGAGCTGGCAAGTCTGCACGACGTGTTCTATATCCTCTCTTAGGAGGGCTCTACTACGCCCGGAGCAGCAGATTTTGACTACGGACGGGCCGGTAGCTTCAGACCGGTCTGTTCACTTGGAGCCGGTTCGGATCGATGACAAAGGAGTATGGATCTTGCGCCGCAAGAAGATCCCCTTAGTCAAGGTTCTGTGGAGGAACCACGGTCAGGAGGAGCACACCTGGGAACCTCAGGACCTGATGAGGCAGAAATATCCAGAGTTGTTCAGTCAGGTATACCTCACCACAAACTATAAATTACCTTCTTGTGTTAAACCGGTAGGACTAGATAAGGGAAATTGAGAACATAGGCATGCTCACTCAGTCAAGAAAAGTAGGGGCTAATCTTTTGTTTATTGGGAGATTGCCCTCGTTTATTGAACAATTAGTCGTTTTGACTCAATAGGAAAACCATATGGGATGTTACAAGTTTATTTCATTCCGGTAGAAATCCCCGTAGGCTTAACCTCAATTTCGGGGATGAAATTTTTGTTTATTGGGATTTGTAACATCCCTCAGACAACTAGACCCCTAGAGATAGTTTTGTCATGACTAGGTCATGACAAAGCCCTAGAAAGTCCATAAAGGCCAAGTGAGCCTAGGAATGAGGATGAGACCACTATGGTCTGCACATAGTAGATTTCTGAACCTTGGTTTAAGGTGATCATGGGGCTTCAGCAAGACTCCAAGACCCCACCCATACCTTCATAACCCTAGTAAGGGGTCAATGGGTCACTAAGGACCCATGGAGGGCAATCAAAGGAGCTAAGTTGACCAAAGTCAACTCTAACCCTAATTGGGTCAAATTGACCTCCAAGGGCCAATACAACGCCGTCTTGCCATAAAAGTTATGGCATTGAGTGAGCTGAGCTCACTCAACGCCATAAAGTAAATGGCGTTAAGTGAGCTCTGCTCACTCAACGTCGTCTTGCAATATAAGTTATGGCGTTGAGTGAGCTGAGCTCACTCAACGCCATAGAGTAAATGGCGTTGAGTGAGCTCTGCTCACTCAACGCCGTCTTGCAATATAAGGTATGGCGTTGAGTGAGCATAGCTCACTCAACGCCATAGAGTAAATGGTGTTGAGTGAGCAGAGCTCACTCAATGCCGTCTTGCCATGAAAGTTATGGCGTTGAGTGAGCTGAGCTCACTCAACGCCATAGAGTAAATGGCGTTGAGTGAGCTCTGCTCACTCAACGCCGTCTTGCCATAAAAGTTATGGTATTGAGTGAGCTGAGCTCACTCAACGCCATAGAGTAAATGGCGTTGAGTGAGCTCAAGCTCACTCAATGCCGTCTTGCCATAAAAGTTATGGCGTTGAGTGAGCTGAGCTCACTCAACGCCATAGAGTAAATGGCGTTGAGTGAGCTCTGCTCACTCAACGCCGTCTTGCCATATAAGGTATGGTGTTGAGTGAGCTGAGCTCACTCAACGCCATAGAGTAAAAGGCATTGAGTGAGCTGAGCTCACTCAATGCCATAGAGTGAACGGCCCTGAGTGAGCTCAGCTCACTCAACGCCATTGTACTTAGATAATTTCTTACAAAACTTCAGCATGTTGGCTGGTTTGGCTGAATCGGATAAGACGCCCGTGTTAGCTTAGACACGTCCGTGTTCAACAGTACACGCCTGTGCCTAGTCGTTATACGTCAATCATCATAGCCCGACAAAACCAGAGCAGGTCACGGGTATGACACGCCCGTGTCACCTTGCGAAACGTGTGTGACAGCACTATTCCCGGTTAATGAAGAGAGAGAAATAAGGAGTTTATGCCATGCATGGCCTAGGAGGTCAAGGGCCCACTCTCTTACTAGAACCACCACCCCCGGCCATGGCAGCAACTTAGAGAAGAGAGCAAAAGTCTTTGGGACTCATCGTTCCCCTCCCCAACCACCCTCATTAAATTCACTAAGACTAAGAGATTTCGGCCAAATGATTTTTGACTGCTTTCAGCCATGCAGATCATGCTTCATCCCCCTCCCACCATGGCCGCCAACTTTGACTAGAGACCAAAAATGGCCAAGCTTCCTATAGCCACCTAACACCCTCTTTTTCATCTTAAAAGCTGAGCTGAACTCCAAGGATCCAACTCCATACATTATCTAAAGGAGCCAAGGAGTTCATTGTGTTGTTGCAGAAATTTGACCACCACCGCAACCACCACCAATGGCTTCCCGGCAATCGACACGACTTCAGGCCACAAAAAAGGTCCTCCTCTACTCCTTCTATGGGTAGATCTTAGAAATTATTTAGGAGAGATATCGAGCTCAAAGGAGCAAGATTGAGTGAGCTTTTCCATGGTTTTTCAAAAAAAATGGTGGTCGGGTTCGCCGGAAACCGCCACTCCGGAGGCCGTGCCGCCGCCCGACGGTAGCCCTTACCAAAAGAGAGGCGGTGGTGGCGGTGGCTGGCCGGGGAAGTGGTCGGATGGCCGGCAGTGGCTCACAGAAAAGCTATAGGAATGGTGCTTTCAGGCTCTGTTCGGGCTTGGAAGAAGATGAACAGTAACATGAATTGATTAATTATTATTTATATGTATAATATAACCCTTTAACCGACACATTTTGATGACGTTAAACGAGGCACTTAGAGGCTAGATCAGGAAAAACTGTTAGCATGAAAATTGTAGATCAATGAGTCTACTTTATTTTAAAAATTGATTTGAGTCAATTTGGAGTCCTGGTTAGATCACAATACTCATTTTGGTGAGATTTATACATAGGGATGACCAGAGAATGAATTGGATGCCCACTCCAAACCAGACCTTCAAATGACTTGAAATTTGGGGTATGGGCTATTCTTATTTATATCTAGGACATATCCAAAAATTAGAATTTTTAGAGAACATTTTTGTATAGTTTTTAGAAAAATTTAATAATCCATGAATAAATTATTTAGGTGTCCCAAACATCTCAAAACTCCCCAAAATTTTGGTGAGTGGTCTTATAGGACATGTTATGGCTCTGGTAATAATTTCACCTCATTTGAAGGTGTTTTGATTAGGGAATTATCTATCCCTTGTTCTACCTTAAAGAAGGATTTTTAAGTAAAAGTGTACTTGAGGTTTTGAGTGGTCAACTCACCTCGGCAGAGGCTTATATTTTGACCTTTGGCTTGGTATGATCATTATCACCCCCTTAGGGAAAATGGGGTGGTTTAGGGTTGATTTACCCTAGAATCCAAACTCAAACCCTAAGGAAGGGCTTTTGAGGGATTGCGAAGGACATAGGGGCAAATGCCCTTGTATGGCCTTGTAAATTAGAAGGGAGGCAGCTAACTTATATTTAATCCTCTAGTTAGAATATTAGAGAAGTAAGAGGTAGGTAGATACCTCAAAACCTAAACCCTAGTTTTACGGTAGAAAAACTATTAGGTCAAAACAGTCACTAATCATTATCTGAATGTTGTGAAATTTGGGTAGAGTGAATTTTAGAGTATATATAACACTTGGATATTTTTATGGGAATTTTATGGAATACATTTTTAGTACTTCTTTTTGTAGATAGCAATTTGCCAAAAATAGTATTTGAATTAATTTGATCATTTTGTTCATTGGAATCTAATAAAACTTGGTCAGTAGAGGTTTTAGACCTAAATGAATGTCTCTGAATTTTATTATTAATTTTAGTGGACTTTATTTAATACTGCCTTCACAAATTTCATAAAGATATATTTAGGTCAATAAATCAGTTAGAGATAAATATACCCTGTAAAAATTTGAAACATGGCCACTGATATTCTTAAAGTGATGTCTACTTATAGGAAATTATTCAGAATTTTTAGAAGTATATTTCCAGTACTTGATTCACGAGCATGTCAATTTAAGATTTTAGTATTTGATTTACCCAGAATTTAATGTACATGGAACAATTATGAAACCTGGCCAGAGATATTTGTAAGATGGTATTAGTGTAATGTAATTAATTCATAATTTTTGGATGACAATTTTCCTTAGTTGATTCACAAATCATGGAAGATAGAAAATATTGCTAAAATAGTTTTAAGGCCCCCAGATATTAGCAAAAATTATCAAACTTTGGATTTGTAGTTTTCTGATACCATAATATTTATCATGAATTTATCAAGCTGTAAACATGTTTGGAAAGTATACCTCATGTTCAAAGTGATAGTCTTTGGATCCTTTTAAGAAATTATTTAATTATCAGATTAATTAAGAAAATTATAATTCTCTGCATTTAGGCTATTTATGCCATGATAGGTCCCTGGTAAATAGTTTAGGACTTTTGGATGAAAACTCGAAGGACCTCCTATCATGAACACCATAAGGCATCTGTTGGTCTGCATTTAGTAAATTGTTGAAATATCATTAGGAAATGATTTGGCATAGTTGGAGTTAGCCATCTTGCTGGATTTTGTAGATGTGGATGAGTCATCCTAGAAGGATAGGAAGAGTAGTGAGAAATGGTTTGGCTAGAGTTTAGAGGTGTTCGGGTTCTACGAAAGATCGTCTTTCCCGAGGAGAGGAAGAGTCAAAATCACCCTAGGATTGGCCTACTGTAATATAAGAAGGGAATGGGATAAGGGAATCAACCAATAATAATAAGTACCTTGCAAAAGGGAACGATGGGCTTCAGCTACCATCATAGTTCTTAGTGCCCTTTGAGAGCCCTTCACAGGGAATACCGGGGGCAGTCCTGGGTTAACATAAACTATATTAATAAACTGGAAAGAGTAACTTAGTAATTAGGGTTGCACATTTCAAAAACACAGATAGAACGGGAAGATAGTGGGGGGGGGGCTTTGGCTCGATTTGCTTAGAGACGGACAGAATGGTCCAGGGAGCTTTAGCTCGATTTGTTGAGAGACGGACGGAAAGGTCCGGGGAGCTTTTGCTCGGTTGTTGATAATGAAGGACGGGATAGTCCGGGGAGCTTTGGCTCGGTTGTTGATGGACGGGATAGTCCGGGGAGCTTTGGCTCGGTTGTTGGTTGGACTCATAACTATTGCATGTGCATAAAAGGTATAAGGTGGTGGGTCTTCGGTATTGGAGGGTCGATGCACCGACGCCAATACGTCGACTCGGCAAGTGTGGTTTGCACTTCGCCAACAGAAGTCCAGTGCGCCAGCCGACAAGAGTACGCAGGAGTCTGCTTTGTGCACCAAGCATTGAGGCGTACGATAGGTCTGACCGGTAGTGCTTTACTGGTTTAGAGGTGGGCGAGGCCCAACCCACCGCTTCCGTCTGCCACTATGGAGGTATCCTTGGAGGTAACGACTCCAACTTCGCCAACAGAAGTCCAGTGCGCCAGCCGACAAGAGTACGCAGGAGTCCGCTTTGTGCACCAAGCATTGAGGCGTACGATAGGTCTGACCGGTAGTGCTTTACTAGTTTAGAGGTGGGCGAGGCCCAACCCACCGCTTCCGTCTGCCACTACGGAGGTATCCTTGGAGGTAACGGCTCCAAAAGGGGGAACTAAAGGTCTGTGTACACAGAGTCGAGTGGGTGAGTTGCACTTGCATGTTCACGTCATGGCATAATTGTATTTCATAGAATAACCATTGCATATAACTTGACACCTAATGTATAAGTGGTATGGGACGCTCTATACTTTAGGCCATGCAAAACGACCCCTTGGCTTATAAGTTCACGCGAGCATGCTTATAAGTCAAGGTTCTTTTTCAGTACTATATATTTAAGCTTGCTAGTAAAGCCGACACCCTAGCGTATAAATCGGTATGGGACTTTTTATACGATAGTAGCACTGCAAGAGATCCATTAGCTTATGTGTATTCACATAAGTTAAGGTTACTTTCTTATTCAAATTATATATCATTATTACCATCTTTTTGAACTGTTAGTTTAGTTCCGCTGCCATCTACTATTTGATATTCTCCACCTTCATGTCCTTCCCTTTCCTTCTCCCCGCTCGGTGCATAGGAGCCATGGGGGAAGGGGCGGGGGACGATAGGACTTAGTCTTTTAGACTAATGGTTTTCGAACCACATCATTTTAGGGGACCACGGAGCCCATCATGGAGGAGCAGCCCCGGAGGTCGGCACGCTGATAAGTAAAGTTTGTTTTAAAGAAGATAGATTTGGTTTTATATAATCTTTTACGTATATAAGTCTATCTCTTTGTTTACTTACTTATATCCTGTGGATTAAGGCAAGAGTACCTATCGCATAGGAGTATAGTATTTTGTAGAAAATATCAAGGTCGTATTTTTCCTGGGATCGGTGTTAATTATTCTACTTTTTAGAACTGACTATTATTTTATCGAAAGAACGGAGTTGGGTTTATGTTTAAAAACTAAAGATAGAAAAATATATATACGTGATTTTATTAAGAGAGGGACTTAGAGTTTAGTCCTCGATTTCAGAATTACTTTGAGCGGATATTAATTCGCCTATTAAAGAACAACTTTATTTCTTAATTATCTAACTTAACGAGAGGGTCCCTTTGGTAGCATCACTGACTCGAAAGTACGACCGGGAAGGCTTGCGTTTAAACGGATTAACGTAAACGTAGTGTCTCGTCACCTGGTATATGATCAATTAAGAAAACCCTAGTTAGAATAACTAGAAAGTAGAGTTGAAATAGTTGAAAATAGTATCCAGCCCAGAGCTCATCTTGACCAAGTGCTAAGGGTTCTTAGCCTCTTCTCAGGATGGGGGCGGTATAAAGTACAGAAAATAATATCTACCTATCTATCTCAATCCAGGATTTAAGCTTTCGCTTCACCTTTGTTGTTGAGATAGGGTAGTAAAATTTTGCAGCGCTTCCGCACTATCTTAATCCAGGACTTAGGCTTTCGCCTCGCCTTTCATTCGGGATAGTATGAAAGAATAGGGTTTTGAAAATAGATTTGAAAGCAGTTTTACACTATCTTAATCCAGGACATAAGCAGAGCTTCGTCTTTCATTCGGGATAGTATAAAAAAAATAAAGTAAAAGAAAGCAGTAAAGTACTCAGAATTGAAATTGAAAGAGTCTATTTTATAAAGTCCGAAAATATTACAACTTTCTAAAAAGCTGAAAATAAAGCTGAAAAATTACAACTTACAGAACTTTAGAATACTTGAAAGCTACTACCAGTTCCTTGTCAGAGAGCTGGGGAGTCCTAACAGTTCTTAAGGAATCTGCTGGAGTTCGAATAATTCTACTCAGCCCTGCCCCTCTATTTATAGAAAAATAAAATTGCTTTTGGAAAAGCACTTTTGGAAAAGTTGCCAAATAGCTTATGGAAAAGCTGCCAAACAGCTTTTGGAAAAGCTGAAAATCAGCTTTTGGGACAGCTGGCTAGTGGACAGCTTGACACGTGGCGGTTTGGATAAGGATGGAGATGACTTGGCAGCTGAGTTGGCTGGCTGGATAAGGATGGCGGGTCGGGCTGGCAGCTGGCGGGTCGGGCAGCTGGCGGGTCAGTCAGCTGGCGGGTCAGGCTGACAGCTGGCGGGTTGCGGGTCCTGGCGGGTTGCGGGCTCAGGTTGAGTAGCGGGTCGAGCTGGCTGGTTGGCGGGTTGCAGGTTGGCGGGTTGGCGGGTCAGGCTTTAATTGGCGCAAAAATGCTTTCACCAGGATTTGAACCCGTGACCTCATGAAATCATACAAAGCTCCCACTCCACTAAGCCAGTTGATCATTTCTGTAAAAACACAAGCACATTATAAATATAAACTATATTGGAATTAGTAACTTTATATTTTATATTTTATTTTAATTAATATATATACATTTAAACTTTATATTTTATATTTTACAATATATACATTTAAACTTTATATTTTATATTTTATAATATATACATTTTAACTTTATATTTTATATTTTCTTTTTAATTAATAATATATACATTTAAACTTTATATTTTCTATACATTTAAACTTTCTATTTTCTATATTATTTTAATTATATTTTATAGTATTTTAATTAATTATTTTAAACTCACTAAAGCTCCCCTTAACCTTATATATATTATTTGTAATTATTTATACATTATTTTATACAACATATATTTTTTTATATCTTTACTATATATAAATATAAGTCATATTATATTTTATTTGTAATATTATAAATAATTATAGTTAACTTAAATATATTACTTCTAATTTATAACTTATATATATTTTTATTTTTGTGATAATACAGTATTACTTTCTACATAATTTTATTTAAAGAAGAAAATTTAAAACAAATCATTTATTCCTTAATTTACATAAATAATTCCTTATTTACGTACAAAATGATATTCAAACTATACTAATAAATGAGTATTAATTATCACTCATCACACGCTTGGAGATCGGACAGTCTAGTACCGGAGTCCAGACAACAGGGACTGTGTGTCCCGACCACTAGTAGTTATATTAGTTTGCTTCCGAGATGAGGGATTTGTAGTGAGGACATTATGTACCGGGCATAAGCCCGAGATTTCTGTTATATGTACTATCTGTGGACACTCCCTTCGTGGAGCTTATTTTCTATTCATGTGTGGCTTATGTGGACTTGCTTATTTATTTGCTGCAGTTGTGATCGATTTGGCCGGAAGGATCGGCGTTTTGTAGTGACGACCTTCCTGGGTGCGAAGGTGTCACCGCAAGGCGGCGGTTCTGGGCCTAAGACCCCGGTGTTTTAAAATAAAAAAAATGGGGGTCTTACAACATGTCTGTGCATCATCGTTATAACATGAAAAGAACCCATGAATGTCCACTTAGGAATAAAAATACACATGTTTGGGGAACCTGCGTGTTCCTATAATTGCTTTTTGCAATTTTGTTTGGGAACTTATCGGTGTTTTGTTTGACTATAGGTTTCCAGGAGTGGCGCGTGGCAGCCTGAACACATGTTTTCTGAGCAATGTGCTGCACCAAGCGACGTTCCTGAGACTCCTACTTCTTTGGAAACCATAAGAAGTGTGGTTGAAGCGGTGTTTGCTGTGACCAATGCACAACATGGGAGAAATGTGCAACCCTCTGTCCCTGAGATGGCCCCAACACCGGGTGGTATGTTGGAGCAAAGTGCATTTGGAGGTCCATTAGGGCAGCAGATGAGCATGATTATGGTGCAGGGAGCGTATTCAGTTGACGAATACTTGCAGACGTTCCTTATGTTAAGGCGCTACCCAGGCTTTGAATGGGAAAGCGAGCAATCTATAGTTGATAGATTTTATAATGGTCTGCGCAGTGAGTTGCGTATCCTACTGCTAGGACCAAAGTTATTGGGATTCCGGGCTTTGGTGGAGTCAGCCAGAGCTTTGGAAGTAGAGTTGGGGAAAACTCACCAAGTATTAGTGAATAGGGTACCAGACCCTACAGATCCTATAAGGACTGCCTACCGAAAAACGCTAAGGAAAGAGGCTAGATCATCTACTAGCCAAGTCACTTATAATTGTTATTCTTGTGGCAAGAAAGGGCACTTTTCCAGAGATTTTTGGGAGGGTGCTCAGAAGACAATGAAACCTATGGTAGGAGCAGTTGAAGACTCCAGTGCAAAGGAGACGATGTTCAAAATGCAAACCTCAAAATCTGGGTATCGTAGGTGGCACAAGAAGGCTTGGAGGTCGGGTCTAGTCCCTTCCTCTAGCACATCCGGAGCAACTACAACCCAAACCTCGGGTGCATTCTTTGTCTGTGTAAAGCCGGGACACTATGCCCGGAATTGTGGAAGTTGATGCCCAATGTCCGAAAAGAAGCCGAGGGCAATATCTGAGGAGAAGGGCAAGGCGGTGGCATCCACCGCATCATTATTTACTCCAGCCCAACCGGGAGTGGACATCCTTGGCCAGTAGGAGGCCATGTGGCCGACCGTCAGGATGTTAGGTATGGTTTTTCTTGTTAGCAAACTAGTTTCTTATACTGGATACCTTATGCGTGTTAACTTAGAACTGGAAGTTCTAGGCTTTGTTTTGGAATCTTGGTAATCCGGAGAGAGCATAGTTTCGATACGGGAACTTCGCACTCCTGTTATCCGAAGAATCTGTATCACGCATCGGAGTTTTCCCTTCGATGGTAAAGGAACAATTCGGATGGGTTATTGCCCAGTAGCCGTTCAATGCGCGCGGAGATATAGTCTGTGCGGTAAGAGTCTTATTGAAAGTCAAGGATTCGACTTGCTAGCGTCGCTGTTGCCGCTAGTAGGGTTCGACGTCATCTTTTGTATGGACTGGCTTTCGGAGCAGAAGACTTTTATCATTTGCAACCGTAAAGAGACCTAGCTGGGTGTTGGGCAGGAAACAACGTTTGCAGAACTAGAGGGATCGAGCAGGACACCGACGTCTGCCTCCTGGCGGTCAAGGAAGTTCGTCTTGGCGCAGAGCTGTTCTTCATGTTAGTGGAGGCTGTAAAGCCGAAGTCCACTCTGGGTAGTATCCCAGTGGTTTGTGAGTATCCCGATATGTTCCCGGACAATCTCCCTTGAGCCCCACGGTAGCGAGAGATCAATTTCACGAGTGAGTTGTGCCAGGTGCCAAACCTGTGTCACTCTCTCCTTATAGGTTGATGTCTAAGGTGATGGCGGAGTTAAAGTTCAACTAGAAGGGTTAATGGAGCAAGAGTATGTGCGTCCAAGCTCGTTGCCTTGGAGCGCACCGATCCTTGTTACCAAGAAGAATGAATAGAGCTTGAAACTTTGTATCTGTTGCAGAGAGCTGTATAAGTTTGCAGAAAAAGGACAGGTACTCGATCCCAATGATCGATGATCTATTGATCAGTTAGTCAGGTCTTCGGTGGACTCAATATTTGATCGTAAGTCTGGTTACCCTCAACTGAGAATAAGGGTAAGTATTATTGCAAAGACAGCGTTAAGAACGAGGAATGGGAAATCCGAGTCTACGATCGTGCCATCTTGGCAGTCAAATGAGCCATCAGTGTTCATAGACCGGATGAACATAACGTTCATGGAGTACCTAGTCCATTTTTGTGATCATCTTCATCGACGACGCATTGGTATACTTGAAGTGCGAAGAATATCACTTCTGAATACCTACTTTTGGTTTTGGGGACGCTAATGAGGAACCATTTATACGCCAAGTTCTCCAAACGCGAGTCTTGGGTTATCATCGGTAGCGCTCCTCGGTCCTATAGTTGGTAGAGTGGGAGTGCTTGGATCCAGCGTTGTTAGTCACGATACGAGGGTGGTTTGTGTTATCTCGGTAGTGGAAGTCTAGAGTTTTCTGGGGTGGCCGGCTACTACAGGCGCTTCATTGAGGACTTCCCACGGATAGAATTACCCCTTACAACATGGTCAAGGAAAAACTTAAAAGTTTGTTTAAGATGTGCGAGTGCGCACAAGCTTTCGAAGGGATAAAGAGTCAGTTAACTACGACGCCAGTACTAATTTCTTCGAGTGGGACCAAAGGCTTTGCGATCTACAGAACTGCCTCGGGCAGTGGATTGGACTGCGTGCTGCTGCAGCATGGTAATGTTATGGCTTATGGCTCGCGCTAATTGAAAGAGCATGAGAGGAATTGCCCAGTCCGCCATCTGGAGTTAGTGGCCGGGTGTTTTGCGAAAATACTGTGGAGGCATTATTTGTACGGTGTAAAAGGTCGATATTTATACCGACCACAAGAGCCTGAAGTACCTGTTGTGTCAGAAGGATCTGAACATGAGGCAGCGGAGATGGATGGAGGTCCTGGGGGACTATACGTTCAAGATTCATTATGTACCCGAGAAGGGAAATGCAGTTGCGGATGCGTTGAGTCGCAGGGCTCCCGCCCAAGCCAACTAGTTGTCGGTTCATGATGAGAGGCTAGTTCGGGAGCTGGAGGCATTGGAGATCTATTGTGTGGACAAGCAGACTAGCGACAAAGCATTATTGAACTGGACGGAAGTCCAGTATGACCTGGCTGATCGCGTTGGACAGGCATTGGAGTTGGATGGCACCGTGAAGGAGCTTATGGATGCAGCGTTTGATGGGAAAATTCCCAGTTTTTAGTTGAGGATGGGTTATTAAGGATGGACCATCGTTTGTGCGTCCCAAGCGGGGGAAATCTACGGGCAGAGTTGATGTACGAGGCTCATAATACCAAGTACTCAATCCACCCAGGGAGCACGAAGATGTACCGGGACATAAAGAAGCTGTTTTGGTGTCCAGGGCTCAAGAAGGACGTGACACTATTTGTGGCTAAGTGTCAAACATGCGCCTTGGTAAAGGCGGAGTGCAAAAAGCCGGGAGGATTCTTGAAATCCTTACCTATTCTGGAATGGAAGTTCGACGACATATCGATGGACTTTGTGCATGGCTTGACAAAGTCGCAGAAAGGAAACGAAGCCATCTGGGTGATCGTAGACCGGTTAACAAAGGTGTCACACTTTATTCAGTATAGGAAGGATGATTCAGTGGAGAGACTGGCGAAACTATTTGGGGATAATATAGTTAGATTGCACGGTGTGCCTCGCATCATCGTGAGTGATCGCGATGGGCATTTTACGTCCAATGCTTAGAGGTTGGTGAACCAGATGCTGGGGACTAAGTGTAGTTTAGTACAGTCTTACATCTACAGACGGATGGGCAGACCGAGAGTGTCAATAGGATATTTTAGGACATGCTTCGCATGCGTGTTCTAGACTTCGGGAAGAATTGGGAAGACCACCTGTATTTGGTGGAGTTTGCGTACAACAACAACTACCAGACGAGTATTCAAATAGCGCCCTTCGAGGCCCTATATGGTAGAAAGTGTCGCACGCCGTTTTCGTGGCTAGAAACAGGTGAGGCAAGGTTGTACTAAAAGTAGGAGGTGGAGAGTGCCACTTCGTTGGTACGAACCATTCGGGAGCGGTTGCTGATCGCTCAAGATAGGCAAGCTAAATACTTTAACGCCATGCATCAGAGTGTGTAGTTCATAGTTGGCGTATTGGGAACTATAGACGTTCAAGGATGTCTCACGGGAGCGACGCTTAAAGAAGCTGAGCTCGAGATACCTTGGACCATTTGAGATTCTAGAGCGGATCGGAGAAGCGGCTTATCGCCAAAGGCTATCAGTTGAGTTGAGTGGACTACACGATGTATTCCATATTTCTGTATTGCGGAAGGCGGTGCAAGAGCCTTTGCAGGTGATCGCAGTTGATCAAGTGCCTGTAGATAAAGAGTTGACGACTAGGGTCAAGCCCGTTCGTATAGAAGACTTTGAGGTTAAGAGACTCCGTAACAAGGAGATCCGGATGGTCAAGGTCCGGTGGGACATTTGCGGTCGAGAGGAGCTCTCTTGGGAATAGGAGCAAACTATGCTGGAGGAGTACCCGGAGCTATTCCGCTCAGGTACCGCTTAAAGTTTTTCGTTTTCTTTCCTTTAGTAATTTCGTGGGCGAAATTCTTTTAAGAGGGAGAGAGTTGTAACACCCCGAAACTCAAAAGAGGGACGGGTGATGTTTTAAGCCAAGTCTGGGACTTGGATCAGGTGACACGGGCGTGTCACGGGCGTGTTCGGCGACGGGTCGCGTGGTCGATGTTTTGGTGATCAGCGATCGTCGGGTGTAGGCACACGGCCTAGAACACGGGCGTGTCCCAGGGCGTGTCCCAACCGAGAGGTTTTTGATTTATGCATACGGGCCGTGATACGGGCAAAGAAATGGGCATAGACATGGGCGTGTCACATGTAACACGGGCGTGTCGGGTGCCGTGTCACAGGCCGTGTCCAGCTTGGGAAACTCCTGGTTGGTGAACACGAGGCATGACACTGGCCCTGACACGGGTGTGGCACATGTGATACGGGCGTGTCGGAGGCCGTGTCACAAGCCGTGTTCTGGTCTGGATTTCGGTGTGACGGCGAATGAGTAACACGGCCATGCACACAGCCGTGCTGCAACCTGTGTTCGGCCCAGATTTTCTATTTTGAGGCTTAATTGTAGCCGTCCGTTTCCTTGGTTTTGGATCCAACGGTGGGGGGCTGTTCCTAATGAGTTATAACCGTGAATAGGGTTTAGAAACCCTCATTTCTCTTGAGTGGTTCTCTTTCTAAACCTAGAGAGAAGGGAGAGCGAGGAGGAGGAAGAAGGGCTAGATCCGGTCACCGGCGGAGCTTCGGGGCTCCAAATTGCGAGCCGACTTCGGATCCGTAGAGGCAAGGAGATTGCGGTGCTTTCCATCCGCATAGATTTCCATGGCGCCATGAAAGAACGCTAGGGTAACGATTCTCATCTTGAGCATGTGAAGCTCTTCTTCCTTTGCATGGGAAAACCCTTCTCCCGCGAGTGCGCAGGGAGTTTGTGGTATTCCTTGGGGTAGATATGTTAAGTCTCCCTTGTTAGAGTCTGGAATCGTAGTATGGACATTGACATGATGTATGAAGCCTACCCGGACATGTTGGTCTTGATCGGTGATAATTTGCTATGCATTTTTAGCCGGAGAAGACTCTGAGCATTTTGATTGTTTTCGGGTTGCTATGCGTTAGAATGCATCAGGGAATCTTGGGGATTAACCCCAAGGTGCACCCGAAAACCTAGACAGAAATGCATTTCTGTCATATTGGTGGCCTGGGAGCCAATCGGGTACATAGCAAGGCTATGTGTCGTGTTTGATCGATAGTTGGGACTAGGGAAGCTTAGCCCGCGTCAAAGGCCAAATGGCAACGGCGGGGTGAGCAATGGGCTGGTGGACCCCTACCCCCTCCATCTGCTCGGTTAAAGTGACCTAAAGTTTTACGTGGGACTTGCCGAGGTTTGGATAACGTGTCTAGGATATGGCTGAAAGGACTAAATGCTCACGTGGTTGCCGCCCCTTGGGGGTGGTGGTGGAGTCAAGTACCGGACGGGGTTTTGACTGGCTTTTCCGAGTAAAAGCCCTGAGAGCACGAGGTGTATGACCTTGTGCGCGTGCACCTGTGATGTGATGTTTCTTTGCTATATTGCTTGTTTTGCTAACAAGTGCAGGGAAGGGGCTTTGCCGCCCCGGTCTGGGGGCATAATCATTATAATTTGGTCAGCTTTAGCTGACCGTTACTTTTGTTTACCACCGTGCGGTGGATTGTTGCTTGCAGGTGCTGTAGAGCCGAGTGGCAAATAGCGGGCTAAAGCCCAAGTTTCTGTGCCGGCCCTCGAAGGCCAATTTTTGAGTGTTTTTCTTATGTACTCATGTGTGACCGGCCTGCGTGCCGAGGTTTGGAAGAAACTTTTATTTAGCAAACTCTTGTAAGGCCATAAGGCCATTTTATTTGTGTATTATACATTTCTATGGGTTTGAGTATTGGACATTCATGCTTGGCTGGGTTCTTTTACCTGTGCAACTTAATAATTTACTTCCGCTAGATACTCTGTGTTGGACGTTGTGATTGGTTGAATGGTCTCAATAAGTAACCAACCGGTCTGTCCGTAGTATATGGCGTCGGGCCCCGACCGGACCTACTGCTATATGTTATGTGACTGATAGGGGTGTTACAAAAATAGTGGAGATCCAAGACATCCTCCTCACAGTCCAAGGATGATTATTATTAGAAGAAGAAATCATCTAGAAAGGACAGGTATGACACTAAACCTAGCAAATCAACTGAACGTGTAAAGTTGTCAACTTAAATCACCTAGAGGGGGGTGAATAGGTGAATCGTGCGTCTATTTGTGGAACAAAATTTTTAGCGATCTAGCACAAAAAATCAAGCAATCACAGAAAGACAAGAAGTTTTATAGTGGTTCCCCAATCTTGGGTACGTCCACTTTACCTCACCGATCTAGCAAATCACTAGACTCGGCTACTCCACTATCTCGGATTGAAAACAATCCTACGCCTTGGAACCAAGTTCCTACAATCTCGATCCAAAAGGATCTACACTCGGAAGATTAAGACTTCCTACAAACTCAGAGAACAACTCTCCTACACTTGGAGAAAATCTCCTATAAGATATAAAAAAAGATTTGTAGAAATACAAACAATGATTTCTCAGATCTGGAAAATCTCGGCCAAAATCTTCTTTCTTTGAACTTGCGGCTTTATCAAAAATAGTTGAAGAAGAAACTCGGCAATATCTGGATCTGAAAAATCATTGACTCACACGATCCGAGAGATGATGAGGAGTTGAAAAACCTTCTTGATCTGTAAGTCTACCTTGATCTGAATCTTCTTGAACGCAAGCCCTAGGCGATTTGCACGATGAAGATCGACGACGGCTTTCATTTTTGGAAAGATAAAATCGATTCAGAGATTTAGAATATTATTTGACAGCTTGTTAGAGTTAGTCGGTTTGACAAGACCTTATATAGGATTACTCCTAACTGTTTGAAAAGACATTAATGATGACACGTGGACCAATCACGTCAAGTCATTAAGAAATCCGACCGATCTTGACTTAAACAAATTTCAGAAAATATATAGTATGCAGTTCTCGAGAAGTAGCATTAGCTCTCGAGAACTGATTGAATTTTTTGAGAACTAAGCTGTCTGAAATTGAACTTAGTTTTCGAGATTTCAGGATCAATACTTCTCGAAAACAATATGGACTTCTCGAGAACTATAGCCTGACTTCTCGAGAACTATGAAGCTGAGTTTCTCAAGAACTAAGAACTTCTCGAGAACTATGAAGCTGAGTTTCTCGAGAACTAAGAACTTCTCGAGAACTAATCTGGGCTTCTCGAGAACTAAGACTTGGAAAGAATTTCTTTAAACTTTCTGAACTTCCCGAGAACTACTCTGGGACTTCTCGAAAACTAAGAGATACTTCTCGATAACTAAGAGATACTTCTCGAGAACTAAGAGATACTTCCCGAGAACTAAGACTTAGAAAATATTTCCTAAACTGAAACAGCTAAACTTCTCGAGAACTAAACTCCTATTTCTCGAGAACTTCTAACTCTACTTCTCAAGAACTGAAAGGACTTCTCGAGAAGTGGACTTAGAGAATTTTTGAACTTTTTATAAAGAAACTTTTTCTTCTCTTCAAGGGTCCAATCTTCATTCCGTGGTCCAAGTGTTTGAATATGAAGTGTATCCCAATAGAGAGGCTACACATGAGTCAACACCTTGGATCATACAGTGAGGGATTACACTGTATGGTCCTGTGTTCATGACCCACTATAGACTGACATTGGTCTACACTTAATAATGATGATCTGCAAACACACAACTTAAACAAGATATCAAATACAACTTAATTCATCTTAGTTCAAGGATAACTTCATGCAAATCTGGGTTATTATGGATGCAATACCCAACATCAACTTAAACTAAGATTGTTTGCTATTGTTGCAACAAACCTGGACATATAGTTGCTGAGTGTCCTGAAAAAAGAAAGGAATCTTCTGACAAAAAGAAAGGAATCTTCTGACAAAAAGAAACCTCAATACAAGAGCAAGAAGGAGAAATCCTTTGTTGCTAAGAAACAAAAAAGCTGGACAGATTCCTCAACATTTGATTCTGTTGCTGAGGCTGAAGCTTAAGAATACATTGGTATGTTTACAACTGAAGTGGATTCAAAAGAGATCGAGTTCTTGTGGATGCTGGATTCAATAAATAAGAATGAAGATAATCATTACAAAGGGCTGATGGCCATGACTGATGAAGATCACTGCCAGGATCAGCCTTACCCCAGTAAGGTAAACAACCTATCTGTAGATTCTGATTATTACACTAGATCAGAATCAGAACATCTGCATCAATAGATGTGGATGGATCTAAATTTGAAGGAGATGTTCATCAACTCATTGATGAATATGGTGACTTGTTGTATGCTCTTAAGAGAAGCAGAAACCTTATCAAAAGTCAGACTAAGGAAATTGCTGCTCTTAAGTTAACTGTATCTGATTTAGAAAAATTGCTGGATCAGAAGATGAATGAGATTGCCAAGCTGAAAATTATAACATTTATTCAGATAGGTACAATTACATTCAAGAATGATCAAATCAAAAGTCTGGAAGTAAGACTTCAGAAAGAGAAGGATCTGGTGGCTAGATTATCTAAGCCAAAATCAGCCTTACCCTTGATTGATAACTTCATTCCTCAAAATGGTAAGACAGGTTTGGGCTTTATGGGAAATGCATGGGCTGTAAATTCCAAAAGAAAAGGCAAAGCCCCAGTTCAGTCATTGGTCTTCAAACCCCCTATTTCATTCAGGAAAGTTATGAAGCCAACTAATAGATTTGATCATGATATCACACATGGTCATCATGAGTCATTAGTGGTTGATGCTCCAGCCCCATCTCTCAAGAAATGGACCACTCAACAAACAGTTTTAAAGACTGCTGACAGCAATGCTGTTAAAACTGTATTGAAAAGAAGATATAATTGATATGAGTGCTGGTATTGTCGCAAGGTGGGCCATTATGCCATAGACTGTTGGTACAACACAACTGTCAGGAAGAATGTTAGCTTACCTATCAGTAAGACTGCTGGTAAGTTTGACAGGTTTCAGTCTAACCTGAACCTAGAACCCAATAGTAATTGGGGTTCTAAGGTTAATTAAATTTTATTTGATGTAGGTGAGTCCAAGTGGCCATACTCCTATATGGTACTTGGACAGTGGATGTTCCAGGCACATGATTGGAACCAAGAGAATGTTGAATGACTACTCTCCTATAGAGAATGGACCCAAAGTAATCTTTGGTGGATCTGAAAAAGGAGTTATCAAAGTGTTTGGTAATATTTCTAACAGTTCTATTATTATCACCCAAGTAGCTTATGTGAAGAGTCTGAAACATAACCTGTTAAGCATAAGCCAATTGAGTGCTCTTGGTTATGACACTTCATTTATTAAGAATGGGTGTCAGATTAAAAGGAAAAGTGATCAGCAGGTCATCTTGTCTGGTTATAGAAAAGGAAATGTTTATTGCCTAGACTTAGTAAGTAAAAAGAATGATTCTCCTGTTTGTCTTGTTGCTAATGAGAAAGCCTCTTATTGTGTCAAATGGCACAAAAGGCTAGCTCATCTTAACTACAAGACTATTGGACAGCTCTTTAGTAAAGAATTAGTGAGGAATGGTCCTCAAGTTAAGTGCATTAAGGGTGGCAAATACTCAGCTTGTCAAAAAGGCAAGCAGATCAAATCCTCCTTTCACAGTCTTGATACAAAAGACTCAGTGAGGTGTCTGTACCTTTTGCTTATGGATCTATTTTGTCCTATGTCAGTTCATGGTCTAGGTAGGAAAGTCTATACCTTTGTGGTTGTGGATGACTATTCTAGATTTACATGGGTTTTCTTATTGAGGAAGAAATCTGAAACTCCAACCATCTTCCACAATTTTGTTAAACAAATTCAGAATGAACTTAACAATTTAGTGGTCAAAATCAGAAGTGACCATGGAACTGAATTTCAGTCTGAAAGTATGACAAACTTGTGAGAAGAATTTGGGCTTCATCAAGAATTCTCCTCACCTAGAACTCCTCAGCAAAATGGTATTGCTGAAAGAAAGAAGAGGACACTTATTGAGGATGGAAGAACACAACTAAGTGACACTTCTCTCCCTATGAGATTATGAAAGGCAGAAAACCAAATATATCCTATTTTAGGATCTTTGGTAGCAAGTGCTATATACTTAATAATGGCAAGACTTATCTAACTAAGTTTGCTTCCAAATCCCAAGATGGGATATTTGTTAGGTACAGCAATATGAGTAAGGCATACAAGGTCTACAACTTGACTACACAAGTTGTAGAAGAGTCTGTTCATATAGTGTTTGATGAATCTAAGCTTATTAACTGTGAGTTGTCTAACAATTCTTGTAGTTCTACAGGTTTAAAAGAAAAACTGGGCATGCTAACTATTAGAGAAGACCAGACTGCAAGGCAGAATGAAGAAAATGATGGCTGCTGTTCAGGGGGTGTACAAGACCCACTAGATGCTAATGAAGACTATGAAGTACAGCATGATGGGGAGATTGAAGAAGCTCAACCTATTGACAGATTGCCTCCAGCAATTAGACATCTAAAGGATCATCCAGCACACCAAATTATTTGTGATCCTAGACATGGTGTTCAAACCAGAAGCAGGAACATGAACACAGTTCTATGTTCAAGCTTCCTGTCTCAGTTGGAACCCAAGAAATTTGAAGAAGCCATACAAGATTCAAACTATATTGATGCAATGCAAGAGGAGCTGAATCAGTTCAGGAGATATAAAGTATGGAAGCTGGTTCCAAAACCAAAGAATCACAATGTGATTGAGAATAAGTGGATTTACAGGAATAAACTAGATGAAAATGGCATCATAGTCAAGAACAAAGCTAGATTGATTTCCAAAGGATATAGGCAGGAAGAAGGAATAGTCTTTGATCAGACATTTTCTCCAGTGGCAAGATTGGAAGCAATAATGCTATTCCTTGCCTATACAGCTTATCAAGGGTTCAAGGTATTTCAAATGGATGTAAAGTCAGCATTTCTAAATGGTGACTTAAAAGAGAAAGTCTATGTTGAATAGCCCTCAAGTTTTGTAGATCCTCTTTATCCTATGTATGTTTATAGATTGAAGAAAGCCCTATATGGACTAAAATAAGACCCCAGGGCTTGGTATGAAACATTGTCTACTTTCCTCATTGAGAATAAATTTTCAAGGAGGAAAATAGACAAGACTCTATTTCTTAGGGAATCTAAAGGCAAGATTATCCTAGTACAGATATCTGTTGATGATATTATATTTGGATTAACTGAAAACAACCTTTGCAGGAAGTTTACAAAACTTATGCAAGGGAAGTTTGAGATGAGCAGTATGGGTGAACTGAAATTCTTCTTGGGACTCCAAGTTAGACAGACTGATGATAGCTTGTCCATATCCTATTCTAAGTTCAATAAGGAGTTAATTAAGAAGTATTGTATGGAGTCATCCTCCACCATGAGAACTCCAATGGGGACAAGTATGCCTATAGGCAAATTGAATTAGGAATGCTGAACATAAAATAGTATGTCAAAATTGACTAAGTAATTCTGTGTCGACACACAAAGTAATCTGTGTTGACACATAGTTGTCTGTGTCGACACATAGTAGTCTGTGTCGACACATAGTAGTCTGGTATCGACACCATTTCAACTGTGTAGACACATTATGTTTCTTTAAGTCCGCCTTTTCACCTTCTATGTTTTAGAAACATATAAATAGGTCGAAAATAAACCCTGTCGACACGCTCTCCATATTCTCGAGACCAAATCCCTGTGTTGACAAGTTCTTCTTCTTCCTAATCCCAACTTTCTTTCAATCCCAATGGCGCCCAAACATGACGATAACATTAACGAGGGTTATGAACTCGTTTGTACCGCCTTTGACAGCGTAGATCAAGAAATCCAAACTGTGATTACCCTAATCACCGAAAATGGATTAGAATACCTTGTGTTAGAACCAAAAAAGATTTTGAAGAAGGAAGTTCGAGAGTTCAATGCTGCCGCAACACTGGATTTGACTGCACTAAAGATAAAATCCTCCGTTCAAGGAACAAAGGTCAAACTCACCTTGAAGAGTTTACGAATGACTCTACACCTGCCGCGAGTTTAAGAAGAAGATGAAGTCAAATCTTCCAATACCAGGGAAGCTCTCCAATAGTGTGGACTGGATCCCACCACTAAGATTGGATCTTCCATAAACAGGAAAGGGATGAATTCCCAAGGTAAATTTCTTTTAGAGATAATAGGAAAGGTAATGTTGTGCAAAACTGGGGGACATGATAGGATCTCTGCCTACATGTTTAGCCTTATGACCAAAGTCATCTTCAAGATCAACACCAACTAGTCTGCAGTTAACTTTAAAAAGATAAAAGAAAGCATCAAGAAACCAAACCTAGGGAGAATACTAAGTCTCTATCTTGCTGAGACCATACCAGAAGTGATACACCAGAGTGCAGGATCTAAAATCAATCACATGAGAAGGATGGATTTAAGAATTCTCTCTAGATAGGAAAGTGTGCTCACAAAAGACATTCCTACATCTCCAAAGAACCTGACCCAGCAAAAGAAGAAACCAACACCAAGAATACCTAAATCTTCTAGTGATTCAGAAGAACTAGTGACCTTCAGTTTAGATGAAGAACATCTAGAGACTGCTCAAGACAATACAGATGGTGGTCAGGTGCAGGGGGATCAAATACCTGAAAGCACCATCCTCCTGGATCAATTTCAGGGGGAGCCTCATCCTATGCAAGAGCCCACTCAGCTAGAGAGTGAAGTGGCTACTGCAACAATTCTCGAGGTATTGCATGATCTTAATCAAGCAGTTATACAAACTGAGTCTAATACACAATCTGTGCATTTAACTGTTGTTGAACAGACAAACCAAGACAACATCCAAGCACATGATCTTGGAATGAAAAACACATCAGCACCTGCTGTTGTTCCATCCACTGCTCTAGAAACTGATGCTCCATCTGTCCACACTCAAACAAAATTCACTCTTGAAGTGCTGTTTCCTGAGGTTCAGGAAGTTAGGACTGAGGGGGAGCTTCCTAGGACTGAGAAGGAGCTGCCCTCTAGTCCTAAAGAGACAGTTGATATAGAAAGCTCCTCGGCATCTGATGATAAAGAAGCATCCGAAAAAAGGAGCAAATTAATGGTTGTTAAGAAAAAAAGTCTAAGCTATAAGAAGGCCTTAAAGACTATTACTCCACCACAAGCCCCAGAAGTTGACTACATCTCACTATTGGTGGCTCTGTAGGTTAAATTGGATGAATAGAGAATTGTAATGGAGAAATATATGGATGTAAGCCAAAAAGAACTTCAGTTCACATTGGCTCAAGACATCAAATCCATCAGATTTGAAGTCAATCAGAATAAGAAGGAAATGATAGATTGCTTTCATAAGAGAGGCAATGCTGTAGTCTATCTAGCAACGTAGCAACAGGAGGCCAGGACACAGATAGATGATCTCGTGGTCAAGCAAGGATATGTTCTGGAAAATCAACTAAGGATGAATGATAATCTAACATAATCACATAATGTGAAACATTTTGAATTACAGAAGACAGCCACAACATTAACTGAAGAAAGGGCTAAAGAGAAATCAGAATTTGATCAGATACTTAAGGAAGATTTAGCCTCATTCAAGACTGATATTCAACAATCTCAAAGTATAATCTCTGATCAACTAATAAAGTTCAAGGCTTACTATAAAGAGGGCACTAATTACTTGGCTGATCAAGTAAGATTTCAGAAAAATGATCTTAGGGATCATATGAAGAGAGAAGTCATAAAGGTGGAGAGGTTATTAGTCACTGCAGGCTCTGATCATGCTAAATGGATCACTAACTCCATCAGAGCCACTCTTGGCTATCCTCCTTTATGTGATGATAATAATTCAGCTGAATCTGGCATCCAAGCTGCAGGTCATGAAGGGGGTCAGCAAGAGGTGGCTCAAATCATATACCCCCTTCTAACTTTGAGGGTATTCAACAAATGGTACAACAGATGTATAGCCCTCCATCAGATACTCAGAATGTAATAATTGAGACAGTGGAAATGTCTGAGGCTGCTTTGAAGAAAGAATAAGAAGCTCAGCTTTATAAGAAAAGATTTAGAGAGCAGGCTGAGTCAAAGCCAGATTTTGAAAGATGGAGTCCTATATCAAGAAACATTATACTTACTGCCTGGAAAGCTGTCAAAGACAATATGCACTATAGAGGCAAGTGGTATTCTGAACAAGAATGGACTAAGTATCAACAGAGACAAGAGGCTATATATCAGTTCAGGAAGAATCACAAAGTTGGGAAGGTACCTGCTACTGCTGTTGAGCCAAGTAAATACTTCCCTATGCCTTATCACTATTTTGAAAGACAAAAGATTAAGGCTGAATAGCTCAATAAAAGAGATCTGAAAGGAAAGAAGCCAGCTGAAGACACTGAACCAAGTGTACAAGCTAAAATTCTATCTGGCAAAGGAATAGTTATCAAGGAGCCTGACCAGCCTTAGAATAGTTTTACTAGATTTTAACTCTGTGTAAATCTATGTAATGTCTTGAACTAAATCTTTGTAATTCTTAACATTGATTAAAATTCATTGACTTAGTCTTAAATCTATTTTTGTATACTTAGAATCTGTTGATGCATGTTCATTATGTTTTAATATATTCTGTGAGATTAATATTACATGCAATGTTCTTATTATTACTCTTGTCTCTGAAATTAGGTTGACATCATAATCTTTGTTGTTATTATAAGTGATGTATATCATTGACTAATGGTTATGACTTCTCCAAATAGGGGGAGATTATTGGGTACATTGGAAAATGTGTACCAGATTTGGAGAAGCCTCACTTAACTCAATGATATTCATAAATGTGTATTTGATGGTATTTTTAGTTACTTTGTGAAGGATAAGAAATTGCAAAGGAAATGTTCTAAGTACAAGTGTCGACACTTGTAGAAAGCTGTGTCGACACCAGAAGACAGATAGTGTCGACACACAGGACTTGTGTCGATACACAGAAAATCTATCAACAACAATTGTGTCGACACACAGGACTAGTATCGACACACATCTGGATTATGTCTACAGCAATTGGGTCAACACACAGGACTTGTGTCGACACATTCCATAACACAATCAAGACTAGAAGCTGTGTCGACACACAGGACTTGTGTCGACAAATTCCAAAACTCAATCAAGACTAGAAGCTGTGTCGACACACAGGACTTGTGTCGACACATTATACAGAAGGCATGTCAAGAAGCTGTGTCGACACTATGGGAGATGTGTCGACTTCACCAGGGATTGTGTCAAAACTTAATCTATTTGTGTCGCACATATGAAGCAATGACTCGAAACTTTGCTGACTGAGACAAAGACTCATGGAATGACTGGTGACTTGACAGGTGTCATGATCAACAAGGTGTTGCAAGTGTCAGAGTTGTTAGAAGTTTGTTATAAACTGGATTAGTCGGTAACCTTGGAGAAAGTCTATATAAAGATATATTCTAACATCTGATAGATAGAGAACTTTTTGGGAAACAAAAAGGACAGAGAGCTAGAAGTATCCAAGTGAAGAAAGAGACAATCATCAGCAAGTCTCTCAGAGCAAATCAAGATCAAGTTTGTAAGGAGAATTCAGATTAAATTCTGAAGAGAAGAAGGAAGCTGATTGAAGATCAACTTCAAGAAGATCAACCTTACTTTGTTCAAATTCAAGAAGCTTTGAAGAAAGCTAAGACAGGTTGAAACTAAAAGTTGTCAGATCTATCAAGAACTGACCAAGAAATCTTCTAACCTTTCTCTCTCTATTTGGGTGAAGGTTTCATAAATCTTATTATCACTTTAATGTAAGGTCTTTTATAGATCTGAGTTGTAGGCCTGGGTAAAGGCTGAGGTAGGGCTGTGTGCCTGAGGTAGGAGAGTTGTCTCTTTGAGTTGTTGATGCAAAAGATCACAGTAGTGAACCTGTAACATCCCATTTCCGGCTAGACCCCTAGGAGTCGGTTGGTCGAGTCAGAACCCCAGGGAGCACAAAAAGTGAAAATAAAGCGATCAATTTTTCGGGTCACGGGTTGGTCACGCCCGTGACCGACCCGTCACGCCCGTGACCTGGGCGTGACTACTTCGACGATCGTCGATCTCCACGAGACGATCGCCGAACGTGCTGTCTGGGCATGTCACGCCCGTGACCAAGGTGTCACGCCCGTGACTATGGGCGTGACCCCATCGACGATCGTCGATCGCCGTGAGACGATCGTCGACCTTGCAGCCCGGGCATGTCACGCCCGTGACTTAGCTGTCACGCCCGTGACCTTGGGCGTGACCAGCCTTCGGCGACCGTCGAGCTCAGTTCGACGCTCGTCGACCTCAGAAATTGCCGTTCGGGCCTGTCACGCCCGTGACTTAGCTGTCACGCCCGTGACCTAGGGCGTGACCAGCCTTCGACGATCGTCGATCTCAATTCGACGATCGTCGACCTCGAAATATGCCATTCGGGCCTGTCACGCCCGTGACCCAAGGTGTCACGCCCGTGACCATCATCGACGATCGTCGATCTCAGTTCGACGATCGTCGAACCCAGGATTGACTATTCGGACCTGTCACGCCCGTGACCTACGTGTCACGCCCGTGACATTGGCCGAAACGACGGTTCAGGCCTGAAATTATTCCGATACGCGTGGTAATAAATGGTGGTGTGGGAAGTTACACCAGGAGTAACTACCGGCCGTTTTCCTTCTGAAATCATATCATAAATGAGGAAAAGGTGGTCCAATAGAAAACCGCCAGCTGGACACACCTGTTCAGTTCCGCCGTTTCTTATCCCTTCACCGTAACCGAAACGTTAAGGGGGAAAACTTCATGGACATAATGGCTTTTACCATTTCATCTTCCCACTTCCTGAGTTATAAAAGCCCACTTAGGGAAAGAGGAGAAGGTTACACGCTCAAGTAATCAGAACAGACCCTTGTTCTTGCTATAGGAGAAGTCCAGCAAACGCCACCACCGCGCCATGGCACCCCGACGTTCTTCTCGCCTTCAAACCGCGAACAAGGTCCTCCTCTGCTCCTTTTCATGGGTAGATCTTAGGATTCTTAGAAAGGAGGTTCGCGCTCAACGGAGCCGGATCCATCTCTCGTTTTCATGGAAAAACCATGAAAAAGGTATTTTGAGTTCGCCGGAAACCGCCACCTCCGGCGGCCAAACCACCGCCGACCGCTAGCCATCGCCTCAACGGAGGTGATGGTGGTGGTGGCTGGCCAGGGAAGTGACCGGACGGCCGGCAACGGATCACGGAAACGTTACAGGAAAAATGGCTTCTTGGTTCTAGTTTCGGGTTCTGAAGAAGATGAACAGTAGATTTAATATATAATACATAGATTATTATATAGTACATAATGGAAAATAGATTATTTGAATGTATTTTTGAGGCTGCAAAACGAGGCACTTAGAGGCCGAATAAAGAAAAATGACCAGACACAAAAGTTGTAGCCCTCGGGGTCTACTTTAATTTAAAATTGATTTTATTCAATTTGGGTGAGTGGTTTGAACACAGCACTCATTTTGGTGGGATCAAGACCTAGGTTAACCAGAAATTAAAATGGTTGCCCACGGTTCATAACAAGTCCAAATGGCTTGAAATTTGGACTGGAGGTCTATAATATGTATATCGAGAGGCTGTCCAAAAATGAGAATTTTTGGAGAAATTTTGCCTAAAGTTTTTGTAAAAATTTAATAAACAATATAAAATTAATTAGGAGATGAAATTAAGCCCAAACTCCCCCAAATTTTGGGTGGTGGTCCCTGGCATCAATATTAAGATCTGTACAAAATTTCAACTCGATTGGTCGAGTTTTGAATAGGGAAGTATCAAGTCCTAGATAGGTCTTGGTGAGGGGTACTTTGGGGAAAAGTACGATTGGGGATGGAGTGGACAAATCTCCTCAAAAGAGGCTGAAGTTGTTGGCCACTGATTTGTTGGGTCTATGTCTACCCTCTTGGGTAACATGGTGTGGCTTAGGGTGGATTTTACCCTAAGAGATTGGCTCAACTCCAACGGGTGGGAGTTTGAGGTTTGTGAAGGACATAGGAGCAAAAGCTCTTGTATGCCCTTGAAATTTGGAGGAGAGGGGGAGGATATGATGAAAACCCTCTGGTTGAAATAGTGAAGGAATTGGAGGTAGTTAGGTACCTCGAAAGTTGAGATTTTGGAATAGGATAAACATGTAATTTAATTATTTTAAGCACTAAATCTAATCCAAAAATTATGAAACTCGGGAGGAGGGAGTTTTAGGATGTATTAGACTTATGGTAATTTTTCTGGAATCTTATGATTAATATATATTATACTTCATGTGTTAAAGAATTATTAGCCCAATTTGTTGTTTCAATTATTTGGTGGCTTTACATTAATTATAATCAGTTAAAATTCTGGATTTAGATCTTGACTAGTAGAACATTGATCCCTGAATTTTTATAGAATTTTATACTGAGTAAATCTAGTACTTTATTCACAAATGATAGAAAAGGCTTTTATGTTTAAAAAAAATTATTATGGATAGAACACTTGCTGGAAAATTATGAAACTTAGCCAGTGCAAATTTTAGGCCTTAATCTTCATGTCATAAATTATTTAGAATTTTTGGAAGAATATTTTCTGTACTTGATTCATAAACTATAGAAGTTAGAGATTATTTCCAAAATAGTTTTTCAGATCATTTTGATGATAGAAAATTATGATACTTAGGATTTAGCCTTCTGAGATAACCTACTAATTATCATAAATTTGCTGGACATCTTGCATGAATAATTAGGGTAGTTCATGTTCAAACCGGTGGCCCTTGGGATTTTCGAGGAATTTATTTAAATGCCAAATAAATTAGGAAAATTTCCATTTTCTGGATTTAGGTTATTTATATCAAGATAAGTCTCCAGTAAATAGTTTAGGGCATTTGGATGAGTAATCGATCATTGCATAACCGGTTCGACATGTAGCCTAGGTCGGTCTGCATTTAGTAAATTGTGAAATGCAATAGAACATGATCCGAGGAAGATATAAAGAGTAGTGAGTAGTGGGATAGCTAGAGTTAAGAGGTGCTCGGGTTTGGCGAAAGATCGCTTTTCCCGAAGAGTGGAAGGTTTAAAAATCACCCTAGGATAGTCTATCGTAATATGAGAAGGAAATCGGGTAAGGGAAAACAACCAATAACAATAAGTGCCTTGCGAAAGGGAACTTCGGGCCGTAATGCACCGTCTTGGTTCCTAGTGCCCCTTGAGAGCCCTTCACGGGGTATACCGGGGGCAGTCCTGGGCTAACGTAAACTGTAATAATAAACTGGCAAGAGTAACTTAGTAACTAGGATTGCACCTTTCACAAACACTGTTGGCACAGGAAGATTGATGAGAGCTTCGGCTCGGTTGTTCTGGAGACGGACGGGATGGTCCGGGGAGCTTCGGCTCGGTTGGTTGGAGACGGACGTTTGGTCCGGGGAGCTTCGGCTCGGTTCTGTTTGTTTTGCGATTAAACTTGCATGTGCATAAGATAGGAAAGTTAAGGTGGTGGGTCTTTCGATATCGGGGAGTTCGATTGCACCGACACCGATATCGTTGACTCGGCGAGGTGGTTAGCACTTCGCCAACAGAAGTCCGGTGCGCCAGCCGGCAAGAGTACGCAGGCGTCCGCTTAGTGCACCAAGCGTTGAGGCGTACGATAGGTCAGACCAGTGGTGCTTTTACTGGTTTTGAGGTGGGCGAGGCCCAACCCACCGCTTCCGTCTGCCACTACGGAGGTATCCTGGGAGGTAACGGCTCCGAAAGGGGGAACTAAAGGTCTGTGTGCACAGAGTCGGGTGTGTGAGTTGCACTTGCATGTTTCATCATACCCACTAGCATGTCATAGCATAATCGATTCATTAAACCTTGACACCTAAAGTATAAGTGGTATGGGACGCTTATACATTAGGACCTGCAAAACGACCCCTTGGTCTATAAGCTTGTGTGGGCAAGTTTATAAATCAAAGGTTAATTTCAATATATAACAACCATTGCTGTTTGATAACCGACACCCCAACGTATAAGTGGTATGGGACACTCTATACGATGGGAGCCTTGCAAAAGATCCCTTTTGCTTATGTGTTCTCGCATAAGTGAAGGTTTAAATTCATTTAATTGCTTTTCTTACTGCTAGACCTATTATAACAATTTATTAACTGCTCACCTAACACAACTTGCTAGATTAGTTTCCGCTGCCATCTGTTCATGTTTATTCTCTACCATCATGTCCTTCCCTTTCTTCCTCCCCGCTCGGTTCCTAGGAGCCATGGGGGAAGGGGTAGGGGATGATAGGGCTTAGTCTTTATGACTAACGGTTTTCGAACCGCATCATTTAGGGGATCGTGGAGCCCAGCATGGAGGAGCAGCCCCAGAGATCGGTGCGCCTGGAGATGGGGCAGTCTAGCTCCGGAGTTCACACAGCCGGGACCGTGAGTCTCGACCTTGAGTAGTTTACTGTTTCGCTTCCGCATGAGAGACTTGTAGCGAGGATATTTTGTACCGGGCATAAGCCCGTATTTATAGTACTCTGATGTTTCTGTGGACACTCCCTTCGTGGAGTTTTATTATATATATGTGACTTTTATTATTGTGGACTGCATTGCTCTTACTTCAATAATTGTGCTACTTTCTGTGATCGAAATTGGCCGGCAGAATCGGCGCCTTGTAGTGATGACCCTTCGGGACGTGAAGGAGTCACCGCAAAGCGGCGGTTCTGGGCCTAAGACCCCGGTGGTTGAAAAAGAAAAAAAAAAGGGGGTCTTACAAGTGGTATCAGAGGAAACATCGATCAGAAGGAAGTAGCAGTCCACAAACCCTAGGTCACCCCCGCTCGAGTTTAGTTTGGGGACAAACTAAGCAGCGGAAGTAGTGGTGTGCCCATATGGGGAATCACATGTAAATTGTCCACTTTCCATCCATTCCATTTATACATTAGCTAACAATTGGAATTCTTCTTTGTAGCCTGCGGCAAACCCTGTCCCCAGCAGGGAGCACCTCTGGCTGCAAGACCTCTTCTTGTAATTCTCTAGTCAATAGGTTAGACTCAACCGCTAGGATACGTGACTAACCCGATAACTTATACTGTGCCCTAGTCCGAATCAGACCTTAAGTATGAAATGGGTTAGGAAAGGAGATACCCAATGAGAATAAAGGAGGAGTTTAGCAAGAGAATGACTACCGAAGACATAAACTCAGGTGTCCCTACTATCCCAATCAAGGATTACTCAAACTGTCAGGACGGCCATAAGGAGAATTGAGGCCAATAATCCATTATCAGAATGGTAGAAGATAAGTAGTCTTAACCCTCATACCGGTAATAAGATCACTCGGAGACAACCACCAAGACAAACACCGAGAGTCGGATAGGAATTCATGTTCGGAAGATACCCATTTGGGATTAGGAACATTTTGACCGGGATAAGGTTATCATAAATGCGACTCAGAGAGTTTTATGTATGAAGTATATCAACAAGTTTCAGGTTGGAATTCTTCTTTGTAGCCTGCGGCAAACCCTGTCCCCAGCAGGGAGCACCTCTGGTTGCAAAGACCTCTTCTTGTAATTCTCTAGTCAATAGGTTAGACTCAACCGCTAGGATACGTGACTAACCCGACAACTTATACCGTGCCCTAGTCCGAAACAGACCTTAAGTATGAATTTGGTTAGGTAAGGAAATACCTAAAGAGATTAAAGGAGGAGTTTAATAGTTGAATGGATACCTAAGACATAAACTCTGGTGTCCCTATGGTCCCTAACAAGGATTACTCAATCTATTGGGACTGAACAATAATCCATTATCAGAATGGTAGAAGACACGTAGTATTAACCCCCGTACCAGTAACAAGATTACTCAGGGACAACCACCAAGACAAACACCGAGGGTCGGATAGGAATTCATGTTCGGAAGATACCCATTTGGGATTAGGAACATTTTGACCGGGATAAGGTTATCATAAATGCGACTCAGAGAGTTTTATGTATGAAGTATATCAACAAGTTTCAGGTTGGAACCCTAAGTCAAAGATTGATGCCCTAGGGATTGTGCACCCAACTGGGATGGAGATAACATGGTAATATAAAAGATGCTTAGCCCAAGATAGGTAGGGGCTTATCTTTTGTTTATTGGGGGCTAAACTTTTGTTTATTGGGCAAATTAGTATTGGCTTGGGTTCCCTCGGACCTAGTTTAGGGAATGTGGCACTTCCGAAGCTGGGCCCCAGGTTATGTCTATGGAGCTGGTCCAGTCATTCAGAGACATGCAGATATCCCTAGTGTCCGAGGATGACCCAGATCTGTATAGGGAGTATCTGGCATCGATAGTGGCCATAGACGATATTCGGGATCGCATTCGGGACAGACAGAGGACAGATGCGTGGGCGGAGCCGATGTTCCGAGCTTTGGAGGAAGGTTCGACAGGAGATTATTCCCTGAGAGATGGTTTGCTCCACTTCAGAGGCAGAGTATTTATACCCGCAGGAGGCCAGATCCGAGAGAATATTATGATGGAGGCGCACTGCAGCCGGTACTCGGTACACCCAGGGATCACAAAGATGACCGCTGATTTGAAGAGGACGATGTTTTGGCCGGGCATGAAGAAGGACATTACGTACTTCGTGACCCATTGCGAGGCGTGTCAGTTGGTGAAGGCAGAGTGCAGGAACCCCGCAGGATTGTTACAGCCACTCCCGGTGCCGGAGTGGAAGTTCGACGATATAGCGATGGATTTCATACATGGTCTTCCCCGGTCTCGGACAGGGAATGACTCGATTTGGGTGATTGTCGATCGGTTGACGAAGGTGGCCCGCTTTGTACCGATCAGGAAGGATGACTCGGTGGGAGTGCTGGTACGGAAGTTTGTGGAGCAGTATGTCCGATATCATGGCGTGCCCCGGACGATAGTATCGGACCGCGATGGACGGTTTACATCCAGGGAGTGGCGGTCAGTGCAGGCATATTTGGGCACCCGGTTGACTTTTAGCACAGCCTTCCACCCTCAGACGGACGGGCAGACAGAGCGCACCAACAGGACGTTGGAGGATCAACTACGACTGTGTATACTGGACCGAGGGGAGCCGTGGGAGAAGATGTTACCGTTGGTCGAGTTCTCCTACAATAATAGCTACCAATCCAGCATCAGGATGGCGCCTTATGAAGCCCTGTATGGAAGAAAATGTAGGACCCCGCTTTCTTGGGTTCAAGACGAGGATCCGAAGCTGTTGGGATCGGATTTTGTGGAGGATACCGAGGCTCAGGTGAGACTGATCAGAGATAGGATGTTGGAGGCGCAGAGCAGACAGGCCAAATACTATGACGCCCGGCATCGTCAGGTGGAGTTTCGGGTAGGGGATCGAGTGTTCTTGAAGATCCGGCCCATGCACGGAGTCTCACGGGTGCGTGGTCGGAGGAAGAAACTCAGCCCTAGGTATATGGGCCCTTACCGGATCCTGGAGCGGATCGGACCCCTAGCCTACAGGCTAGAGTTGCCATCGGAGCTGGCAGCTCTACACGACGTCTTCCACATCCCTTCGCTGAGAAGAGCTCTACTACGCCCGGAGCAGCGGATTTTGACCACCGAAGGGCCGGTAGCTTCAGACCGATCTGTTCACTTGGAGCCGGTTCGGATCGACGACAAAGGAGTGCGGATCTTGCGGCGCAAGAAGATCCCCTTAGTCAAGGTTCTGTGGAGAAATCACGGTCAGGAGGAGCACACCTGGGAACCGCAGGATCTGATGAGGCAAAGATACCCGGAGTTGTTCAGTCAGGTACATCTCACCACCTCTCGGTATACTATAGATTGCCTCCTTGTTTTGGAATGTTAAGACTAGATACGGAATATCCAGGACCTAGGCATGCGCACTTAATCAGAAAGGTAGGGGCTAATCTTTTGTTTATTGGGGAGATTGTCTTCGTTATCAGACGAACAGTCGCCTGAACCCAATAGAAAGATCGTATGGGATGTTACAAGTTTAATTTATTCCGATAGAAATCCCCATAGGCTCAACCTCAATTTCGGGGACGAAATTTTTGTTTTGTTTATTGGGATTTGTAACATCCCATTTCCGGCTAGTGTAACACCCTAAAAATCTCAAAATATGGTTGTACACAATTTTGGGTTGGAGGCTGTTAGACACGGCCTGGGACACGGGCGTGTCCCAGGGCGTGTCGGGTGTACACGGCCTGGGACACGGGCGTGTCCCAGGGCGTGTTCAGGTTGGTCGACGTTTGAGAGTCGACGATCGCCGAGCCTGGGACACGGCCTTCGACACGGGCGTGTCCCAGGGCGTGTTCGAATTAATTTTCGAAATTGACCTATTCAAGTCAGAGCCGGACACGGCCTTGAACACGGCCTTGAACACGGGCGTGTGAGGCTGGACACGGGCGTGTCAGCTGCCGTGTTCCGACCCGTGTACTGGTTTTGGAAATCGGTGAGTACCGTGTAACAGGAGACACGGGCGTGTCTCATGACTGACACGGGCGTGTCAGGTTCGACACGGGCGTGTCGATGCCCGTGTTCTCGAATATTTCAGTCGGTGCGACTGCCGCGTGTGCCGCTTAAGGGTACACGGCCTGTGACACGGGCGTGTCACAGGCCGTGTCGGCCAAATTTCAGGGGAATTTTCAGTAGATCGTGGCCCTTCATTTTCTTTAAATAAAATCCTATGGCTGGAGTTCATTCCTGGGCTGATAAGGCCGGGAAAAGGGGGGGAGAAGCTCATTCTTCTTTTCATCTTCTCTTTCTAAAGTAAGAGAGAGGTGAGAGCAAGGAGGAAGAAGAGGAAGTGGAGTCCGGCTGCCGGTGGTGCTGCGGTGGTCCAAATTGCGAGCCGAGTTCGGATTTGCGAAGGCAACGCTGCTGCGAAAGCTTTCATCCGTCTCAAATTTCTCTCCATGGCTCCGAAGCGAACTCCAAGGGTAACGATTTCCTGCTTGGACATGTGAAGTCCTTAATTCCTGCATTGCATAGGGAAAACCCTTCCCCGCGAGTGTGCGGTGGGTTGTGGCATCCCTTGGGGTAGATATGTGAAGTCCCCCTTGTTAGAGTCCGGAATTGGAGTACGGATCTAGGCATGTTGTGTGAAACCCATCTGGACATGGTCTGGATTGGTGATGCTTGGTTGCATATCGGAGAAGACTCCGTGATCATTGCTTGTATGCATGATGGAAAGTACTGGAGGAAGTCCAGGAAGTGTTGAGAGTTGGACTCTCTTGTAGCCGTGAGTGCTACTTTGTGGAAGGTTGAGCCGTGAGGCTGCAACTAGGAAATGGTGGAACGGGCAAGGTGAAACTGTACCCGCGTCAGTCCAGGCGTGAGTCTGACGATGTGAGCAACGGGAAAGGTGGATCTGTACCCGCGTTATGGTTGTCTAACCTTGGGTGCTTAAGACCCTGTTAGGATCACATAGCGAGAGCCGACGGCCGGTGAGCCGATCAGGCTAGAATGCTCATAGTGCGCCGTTATGTCTGGGACCTCTGAACGGTGTGAATGTGCCCTGAGTGCACGGAGCGTCGGGCCGTCGAGCCGACGTTTGTGATATGTGACTGTGCGGGCGTGCACGTCTTGCTTGAATGGCTATATATATCATGTTGGATGAATGCTTTGCAGGGATGGAATTCCGCTGCCCCGTGCCAGGGGCAGGGTCGTTATAATTGGTCAGCTGAATGCTGACCGTTGCCCTGTTTTGCCACCGTTTGGTGGATTGGTTCTTACAGGTGCTGGAGGAGCTGGTCCGAGCGGGACTTAGCGGGCTGAAGCCCAAAGCTGCGTTGCTGCCCTCGAAGGCATTGTTTTGTTTCTTTTGTTCATGTGTGGCCGGCCTGCGTGCCGATGTATGTAAACCACACTCTTGATAAGAGAAACTGTTGTAAGGCCTTAAGGCCAGACTCTTTTGGTGTATACTTTTATTCCTATGTTAGTGGACAATGTTGTTTTATCTTGAGTTCATTAATTCAACCGTGAAGCTTCCGCTAGAATGCTCTGTGTTAGGATGCGTTGGTTATGATATTATTTAGTAGCGTCTCCGCCTGTTTGTGGAATATGGTGTGGGGCCCCGGCCGGACCCTCTATTATATTCTTCTTGACAGGTAGAGGTGTTACAATTTGGTATCAGAGGGAGGTTTCGATCCTCCGACCTGTGAGGTATCAGCTTGTTGGTCGATCTCTTCCGAATTCGCGGACGAATTCTTTTGAGAGGGGGCGAGCACGTGTCAGTGCCGTCGTTATAACACTTAATATGAACTCAAGATTGTCCACTTAGGAATGCAAATACACTTGTTTGGTGAACTTGTGTATTCTTTTGTATGATTGCCGTTTGTATTGGTCGTTAACCTGTGTAATTTACACATATAGGTGACCAGAAGTGTTGCGGGGCAATCCGAACCACAACGTTCTGTGGAGAGTGCGGCACCAGCCGAGGTGCCCACAACTCCTCCATCCGCTGAAACAGTCCGTCTCATTACGGAAACGGTACTTGCGGTGATGAATGCTCAGCAAGCGGGGCAAGCACGTCCTGCAGTGGTGCCAACGCAAGCTGGGGTACGGCAAGAACCGATAGAAGCCGAAGTTGATCCGCGGGTAGCAGATCAACAATGGAAGCAATTCTTGAGCTTCAACCCTCCGCAGTTTCATGGGGCGGGTACACCGGCCCAAGCAGAGGATTGGCTTGCAAGAATCAAGAGGATTATGAGGGCTATCAGGGTTGAGGAGGAACAGAAAGTGATGTTAGCCACTTTCCTACTGGAAGGAGAGGCGCGATTGTGGTGGGATGAGATTGAACTGCATCACTTGGCCGGCAGGCAATTGGCAGAAATTACAATGGAAGAATTTTCTCGGTTGTTCTTAGCACAACATCTACCGATGCAGCAAAGGATATCAATGGAAATGGAGTTCCAACGGTTAGCACAGGGAGATCGAAGTGTGGATGACTATCTGCATGAGTTCACCCGGTTGGGAAGATATGCGGGTTCGATCTTCGCCGAAGAAGAGCGTAAGACTAGTCGGTTTTATGCGGGACTGCGAGATGAGCTAAGGTATTTGCTCTCGAGTTCTGTGAGTCAGGGATTCCAAGCCTTAGTCTGTACGGCTCGTTCTTTGGAGACGGATATGAAACGGGGGCAAGCAAAAGGAAACTTGGCGGTTGTGAAGCCGGAGTTTAAGCCGCCGCGTCCGGACAAGTTTGGCTACCGTAGGAGGTGGAATAAGAAGTCTAAGTCTTCTGGGCAAGCTCCTTCTGCGACTGTGACAGACACATCTGGGAATGGATCTCGTGCTTGTTATACGTGCGGGAAGGTTGGACACTTCGCACGTGAATGCCGATTTGGTCCTTCAAAGGGTGATAAGAAGACGGGAGCATCTTATGCGGAGAAGGGGAAGACTGTGGTGGAGTCTTCTGCCTCGCACGCGCAGCCCAGGGTCTTCAACCTTGGACAACAAGAGGCGATCAAGCAGGCAGATGTCGTCACAGGTGCGCGTAGATTTTATATGCTTGTTTTGTTGTGCTGTGCTTGTTTTAATTGTAATGTTATAGGGTTTGTCCTTATACGAGAGTATCCGGCACGAGCACTGTTCGACACAGGTGCTTCACATTCGTTTCTGTCTGAGGATTTTGTCTTGCGTGTCGGGGTGCCTATCCGGACCAAGACAGACAATGTAAAGGTGTTGTTGCCTAACGGATGTTTGATGTGCGCGGATCGATCTTGCGGTCTTGAGGTTAAGATAGGAAGTCGGGAGTTCAAAGTGGAAACACTAGTATTGCCGATCAAAGAGTTTGATATAATCTTTGGTATGGACTGGCTTTCAGAGCAGCGTGCCTGTATTGATTGCACTTCAAAAGAGGTCACACTTGGGCAAAATACCGAACAAGAGACCAAGTTCATTGGTATGCAAGGGATGAGTGGGATGTTGTTATCCGCTCTCCAAGTTGTTAAGGCAGTTCGGAAGGGTGCGGAGTTGTTCTTCACACTCATAGAGGCGGTGGCGCCGAAGGCCAGTGTGAGTGAAGTGCCGATTGTGTCGGCGTATGCGGATGTGTTTCCAAAGGACCTTCCAGGGTTACCTCCCCAAAGGGAAATCGACTTCGCTATCGAGCTGGTGCCGGGTGCAAAACCCGTGGCCCGTTCGCCGTATCGGGTAGCGCCAAAAGAAATGGCTGAACTGAAAGTTCAGTTGCAAGAGTTGTTGGAGCAGGGTTATATACGCCCAAGTATGTCACCTTGGAGCGCACCTGTTCTTTTTGTGAAAAAGAAAGACGGTGGTTTGCGACTATGTATTGATTATCGCGAACTGAACAAGCTGACGGAGAAAAACAAGTATCCAATTCCTCGGATCGATGACTTGTTCGATCAGCTAGCGGGCTCTACCGTCTATTCGAAGTTGGATTTGAAGTCCGGGTATTACCAGTTGCGGATTAGGGAAGGTGACATTCCCAAGACAGCGTTTGGCACACGCTATGGTCATTATGAGTTCACAGTGATGCCGTTCGGCTTGTGTAATGCGCCTTCGGTATTCATGGATCTCATGCATCGTACGTTCCGCGAATACCTGGATCTATTTGTGATTGTGTTTATTGATGATATTCTGGTATATTCACAATCGGAGGAAGATCATGCAAACCATTTGCGATTAGTATTGCATACCTTGCGAAGGAATAAGCTGTATGCCAAATTCTCAAAGTGTGAGTTCTGGCTCTCGTCGGTGGCTTTTCTAGGCCATGTGGTAAGTGGAGAGGGCATAGCGGTGGATCCGGCTAAGATAAGTGCCATTCGGGATTGGCCAGTGTTATCTTCAGTGGCCGAAGTCAGGAGTTTCCTTGGACTGGCGGGCTACTATAGGAGGTTCGTGGGGAACTTCTCCCGGATTGCTTTGCCTCTGACTACGTTGACGAGAAAGGATCAGAAGTTCGTTTGGACGCCGGAGTGCGCACGAGCTTTTGAGGAGCTGAAGAATCGTTTGACCACGGCGCCCGTGTTGACGTCGCCATGTGGTACAGATGGATTTGAAATATATAGCGATGCGTCAGGAAGCGGCTTAGGCTGCGTTCTCCTGCAGTTTGGCAAGGTGATCGCTTATGGTTCACGTCAATTGAAAGTGCATGAGCGTAATTACCCCGTCCATGATTTGGAGTTGGCGGCGGTGATCTTTTCGCTAAAATTGTGGCGGCATTATCTGTATGGCGTGAAAGTAGACATTTATACCGATCATAAAAGCTTAAAGTATCTGCTTGATCAAAAAGAGTTGAATATGCGACAAAGGAGGTGGATGGAATTCCTTGGGGATTTTACATTCGATATTCATTATGTTCCCGGAAAGGGAAATGTGGTCGCTGATGCCTTGAGTCGTCGGACTCCAGTACGGGCAAATTGGTTGCAGATACATGATGAGCGGTTAATCCAGGAGTTGGAAGCCTTGGAGATATCTTGTGTGGAAAGAGATTCTTCGACTGTTGCATGCGTGAACTGGTTGGAGGTTCAGTGTGACCTTGCTGACAGAGTTCGGCGGGCAACGGAGTTGGATGAAAGTCTCCAACGCTATGCAAAGGAGGGATCTGGTGATCAGTTCTCCTGGGATGATGGCTTATTACGAAAAGATGGCCGATTGTGCGTCCCTAGTGCGGGTAAATTGCGGGACGAACTGCTATATGAAGCACATTTTACAAAATATTCAATTCACCCTGGGAGCACAAAAATGTACAAGGACATGAAGAAACTGTTCTGGTGGCCTGGTTTAAAGAAGGACATAGCCGCGTATGTGGCTAAATGTCGCACTTGTGCTTTGGTAAAGGCAGAATGTCAACGGCCGAGTGGTTTCCTGAAGTCGTTGCCGGTTCCGCAATGGAAGTTTGAGGATATTTCTATGGATTTCGTGCACGGATTGCCGAGATCTCAGCGTGGCCATGACTCAATCTGGGTGATTGTAGACCGGTTGACAAAGGTGGCTCATTTTATACCAAACAAGCGGGACGATTCAGTGGAAACGTTGGCAAAGCTCTATGTGGAGCAGATAGTTCGATTGCACGGTGTTCCCCGGAGCATCGTAAGTGACCGAGATGGGCGCTTTACTTCAAAGGATTGGAGATTAGTTCATCAGATGTTGGGCACGAAGTTAGCATTCAGTACGGCCTTTCACCCGCAAACGGATGGCCAAACTGAACGAACCAACAGAACGATGGAGGATATGCTCCGTATGTGCGCCCTGGACTTCGGTAAGAAGTGGGAAGAACATCTTATTATGGTGGAGTTTGCCTATAATAATAGCTATCAAGCGAGTATAGGCATGGCCCCATTTGAAGCGCTGTATGGTCGCAAGTGTCGTACACCGCTAGCTTGGGCAGAAACTGGCGAGACTAAACTTTTAGGCAAAAAGGAAGTCGAGGATGCTACCTCAACAATACGCTCTATTCGAGAGAGGCTCTTAATAGCCCAAGATCGGCAGGCCAAGTATTACAATGCTAAGCACCGGAACGTGGAGTTCGCGGTGGGTGACTGGGTCTATTTAAAGATTAAGCCCTTCAAAGGCGTATCTCGGATTCGGCGATTGAAAAAGCTAAGTCCGCGCTACCTTGGTCCGTTTGAAGTAGTGGAGCGAATTGGGGAAGCCGCCTATCGACTAGCTCTTTCGTTGGAATTGAGTGGATTGCATGACGTGTTTCACATCTCGGTGTTACGCAAAGCAGTCAAGGATCCAGCTCATATAGTTGAAAATGATCGAGTGCCAGTTGAGTATGGGCTAACGACAAAGGTGAAGCCTATACGAATAGAGGATCGAGCCGAGAAACAGTTGCGGAACAAGGTAATCGGGATGGTCAAAGTCCGGTGGGACAATTGTGGCCGAGAAGAGCTAACATGGGAGCGCGAGCAGACCATGCGAGCCGAGTTTCCCGAGTTATTTTCGTAACTTGTTCACTCGTTGTATATGTAATAAAAACCCATAAATGTTTTGTTATTTTCTCCCTATTGTTTTCAAATTTCGGGACGAAATTTTATAAAGGGGGGGAGGATTGTAACACCCTAAAAATCTCAAAATATGGTTGTACACAATTTTGGGTTGGAGGCTGTTAGACACGGCCTGGGACACGGGCGTGTCCCAGGGCGTGTCGGGTGTACACGGCCTGGGACACGGGCGTGTCCCAGGGCGTGTTCAGGTTGGTCGACGTTTGAGAGTCGACGATCGCCGAGCCTGGGACACGGCCTTCGACACGGGCGTGTCCCAGGGCGTGTTCGAATTAATTTTCGAAATTGACCTATTCAAGTCAGAGCCGGACACGGCCTTGAACACGGCCTTGAACACGGGCGTGTGAGGCTGGACACGGGCGTGTCAGCTGCCATGTTCCGACCCGTGTACTGGTTTTGGAAATCGGTGAGTACCGTGTAACAGGAGACACGGGCGTGTCTCATGACTGACACGGGCGTGTCAGGTTCGACACGGGCGTGTCGATGCCCGTGTTCTCGAATATTTCAGTCGGTGCGACTGCCGCGTGTGCCGCTTAAGGGTACACGGCCTGTGACACGGGCGTGTCACAGGCCGTGTCGGCCAAATTTCAGGGGAATTTTCAGTAGATCGTGGCCCTTCATTTTCTTTAAATAAAATCCTATGGCTGGAGTTCATTCCTGGGCTGATAAGGCCGGGAAAAGGGGGGGAGAAGCTCATTCTTCTTTTCATCTTCTCTTTCTAAAGTAAGAGAGAGGTGAGAGCAAGGAGGAAGAAGAGGAAGTGGAGTCCGGCTGCCGGTGGTGCTGCGGTGGTCCAAATTGCGAGCCGAGTTCGGATTTGCGAAGGCAACACTGCTGCGAAAGCTTTCATCCGTCTCAAATTTCTCTCCATGGCTCCGAAGCGAACTCCAAGGGTAACGATTTCCTGCTTGGACATGTGAAGTCCTTAATTCCTGCATTGCATAGGGAAAACCCTTCCCCGCGAGTGTGCGGTGGGTTGTGGCATCCCTTGGGGTAGATATGTGAAGTCCCCCTTGTTAGAGTCCGGAATTGGAGTACGGATCTAGGCATGCTGTGTGAAACCCATCTGGACATGGTCTGGATTGGTGATGCTTGGTTGCATATCGGAGAAGACTCCGTGATCATTGCTTGTATGCATGATGGAAAGTACTGGAGGAAGTCCAGGAAGTGTTGAGAGTTGGACTCTCTTGTAGCCGTGAGTGCTACTTTGTGGAAGGTTGAGCCGTGAGGCTGCAACTAGGAAATGGTGGAACGGGCAAGGTGAAACTGTACCCGCGTCAGTCCAGGCGTGAGTCTGACGATGTGAGCAACGGGAAAGGTGGATCTGTACCCGCGTTATGGTTGTCTAACCTTGGGTGCTTAAGACCCTGTTAGGATCACATAGCGAGAGCCGACGGCCGGTGAGCCGATCAGGCTAGAATGCTCATAGTGCGCCGTTATGTCTGGGACCTCTGAACGGTGTGAATGTGCCCTGAGTGCACGGAGCGTCGGGCCGTCGAGCCGACGTTTGTGATATGTGACTGTGCGGGCGTGCACGTCTTGCTTGAATGGCTATATATATCATGTTGGATGAATGCTTTGCAGGGATGGAATTCCGCTGCCCCGTGCCAGGGGCAGGGTCGTTATAATTGGTCAGCTGAATGCTGACCGTTGCCCTGTTTTGCCACCGTTTGGTGGATTGGTTCTTACAGGTGCTGGAGGAGCTGGTCCGAGCGGGACTTAGCGGGCTGAAGCCCAAAGCTGCGTTGCTGCCCTCGAAGGCATTGTTTTGTTTCTTTTGTTCATGTGTGGCCGGCCTGCGTGCCGATGTATGTAAACCACACTCTTGATAAGAGAAACTGTTGTAAGGCCTTAAGGCCAGACTCTTTTGGTGTATACTTTTATTCCTATGTTAGTGGACAATGTTGTTTTATCTTGAGTTCATTAATTCAACCGTGAAGCTTCCGCTAGAATGCTCTGTGTTAGGATGCGTTGGTTATGATATTATTTAGTAGCGTCTCCGCCTGTTTGTGGAATATGGTGTGGGGCCCCGGCCGGACCCTCTATTATATTCTTCTTGACGGGTAGAGGTGTTACAGCTAGACCCCTAGGAGTCGGTTGGTCGAGTCAGAACCCCAGGGAGCACAAAAAGTGAAAATAAAGCGATCAATTTTTCGGGTCACGGGTTGGTCACGCCCGTGACCGACCCGTCACGCCCGTGACCTGGGAGTGACTACTTCGACGATCGTCGATCTCCACGAGACGATCGCCGAACGTGCTGTCTGGGCATGTCACGCCCGTGACCAAGGTGTCACGCCCGTGACTATGGGCGTGACCCCATCGACGATCGTCGATCGCCGTGAGACGATCGTCGACCTTGCAGCCCGGGCATGTCACGCCCGTGACTTAGCTGTCACGCCCGTGACCTAGGGCGTGACCAGCCTTCGGCGACCGTCGAGCTCAGTTCGACGCTCGTCGACCTCAGAAATTGCCGTTCGGGCCTGTCACGCCCGTGACTTAGCTGTCACGCCCGTGACCTAGGGCGTGACCAGCCTTCGACGATCGTCGATCTCAATTCGACGATCGTCGACCACGAAATATGCCATTCGGGCCTGTCACGCCCGTGACCCAAGGTGTCACGCCCGTGACCATCATCGACGATCGTCGATCTCAGTTCGACGATCGTCGAACCCAGGATTGACTATTCGGACCTGTCACGCCCGTGACCTACGTGTCACGCCCGTGACATTGGCCGAAACGACGGTTCAGGCCCGAAATTATTCCGACACGCGTGGTAATAAATGGTGGTGTGGGAAGTTACACCAGGAGTAACTACCGGCCGTTTTCCTTCTGAAATCATATAATAAATGAGGAAAAGGTGGTCCAATAGAAAACCGCCAGCTGGACACACCTGTTCAGTTCCGCCGTTTCTTATCCCTTCACCGTAACCGAAACGTTAAGGGGGAAAACTTCATGGACATAATGGCTTTTACCATTTCATCTTCCCACTTCCTGAGTTATAAAAGCCCACTTAGGGAAAGAGGAGAAGGTTACACGCTCAAGTAATCAGAACAGACCCTTGTTCTTGCTATAGGAGAAGTCCAGCAAACGCCACCACCGCGCCATGGCACCCCGACGTTCTTCTCGCCTTCAAACCGCGAACAAGGTCCTCCTCTGCTCCTTCTTTTCATGGGTAGATCTTAGGATTCTTAGAAAGGAGGTTCGCGCTCAACGGAGCCGGATCCATCTCTCGTTTTCATGGAAAAACCATGAAAAAGGTATTTTGAGTTCGCCGGAAACCGCCACCTCCGGCGGCCAAACCACCGCCGACCGCTAGCCATCGCCTCAACGGAGGTGATGGTGGTGGTGGCTGGCCAGGGAAGTGACCGGACGGCCGACAACGGATCACGGAAACGTTACAGGAAAAATGGCTTCCTGGTTCTAGTTTCGGGTTCTGAAGAAGATGAACAGTAGATTTAATATATAATACATAGATTATTATATAGTACATAATGGAAAATAGATTATTTGAATGTATTTTTGAGGCTGCAAAACGAGGCACTTAGAGGCCGAATAAAGAAAAATGACCAGACACAAAAGTTGTAGCCCTCGGGGTCTACTTTAATTTAAAATTGATTTTATTCAATTTGGGTGAGTGGTTTGAACACAGCACTCATTTTGGTGGGATCAAGACCTAGGTTAACCAGAAATTAAAATGGTTGCCCACGGTTCATAACAAGTCCAAATGGCTTGAAATTTGGACTGGAGGTCTATAATATGTATATCAAGAGGCTGTCCAAAAATGAGAATTTTTGGAGAACTTTTGCCTAAAGTTTTTGTAAAAATTTAATAAACAATATAAAATTAATTAGGAGATGAAATTAAGCCCAAACTCCCCCAAATTTTGGGTGGTGGTCCCTGGCATCAATATTAAGATCTGTACAAAATTTTAACTCGATTGGTCGAGTTTTGAATAGGGAAGTATCAAGTCCTAGATAGGTCTTGGTGAGGGGTACTTTGGGGAAAAGTACGATTGGGGATGGAGTGGACAAATCTCCTCAAAAGAGGCTGAAGTTGTTGGCCACTGATTTGTTGGGTCTATGTCTACCCTCTTGGGTAACATGGTGTGGCTTAGGGTGGATTTTACCCTAAGAGATTGGCTCAACTCCAACGGGTGGGAGTTTGAGGTTTGTGAAGGACATAGGAGCAAAAGCTCTTGTATGCCCTTGAAATTTGGAGGAGAGGGGGAGGATATGATGAAAACCCTCTGGTTGAAATAGTGAAGGAATTGGAGGTAGTTAGGTACCTCGAAAGTTGAGATTTTGGAATAGGATAAACATGTAATTTAATTATTTTAAGCACTAAATCTAATCCAAAAATTATGAAACTCGGGAGGAGGGAGTTTTAGGATGTATTAGACTTATGGTAATTTTTCTGGAATCTTATGATTAATATATATTATACTTCATGTGTTAAAGAATTATTAGCCCAATTTGTTGTTTCAATTATTTGGTGGCTTTACATTAATTATAATCAGTTAAAATTCTGGATTTAGATCTTGACTAGTAGAACATTGATCCCTGAATTTTTATAGAATTTTATGTTGAGTAAATCTAGTACTTTATTCACAAATGATAGAAAGGGCTTTTATGTTTAAAAAAAATTATTATGGATAGAACACTTGCTGGAAAATTATGAAACTTAGCCAGTGCAAATTTTAGGCCTTATTCTTCATGTCATAAATTATTTAGAATTTTTGGAAGAATATTTTCTGTACTTGATTCATAAACTATAGAAGTTAGAGATTATTTCCAAAATAGTTTTTCAGATCATTTTGATGATAGAAAATTATGATACTTAGGATTTAGCCTTCTGAGATAACCTACTAATTATCATAAATTTGCTGGACATCTTGCATGAATAATTAGGGTAGTTCATGTTCAAACCGGTGGCCCTTGGGATTTTCGAGGAATTTATTTAAATGCCAAATAAATTAGGAAAATTTCCATTTTCTGGATTTAGGTTATTTATATCAAGATAAGTCTCCAGTAAATAGTTTAGGGCATTTGGATGAGTAATCGATCATTGCATAACCGGTTCGACATGTAGCCTAGGTCGGTCTGCATTTAGTAAATTGTGAAATGCAATAGAACATGATCCGAGGAAGATATAAAGAGTAGTGAGTAGTGGGATAGCTAGAGTTAAGAGGTGCTCGGGTTTGGCGAAAGATCGCTTTTCCCGAAGAGTGGAAGGTTTAAAAATCACCCTAGGATAGTCTATCGTAATATGAGAAGGAAATCGGGTAAGGGAAAACAACCAATAACAATAAGTGCCTTGCGAAAGGGAACTTCGGGCCGTAATGCACCGTCTTGGTTCCTAGTGCCCCTTGAGAGCCCTTCACGGGGTATACCGGGGGCAGTCCTAGGCTAACGTAAACTGTAATAATAAACTGGCAAGAGTAACTTAGTAACTAGGATTGCACCTTTCACAAACACTGTTGGCACAGGAAGATTGATGAGAGCTTCGGCTCGGTTGTTCTGGAGACGGACGGGATGGTCTGGGGAGCTTCGGCTCGGTTGGTTGGAGACGGACGTTTGGTCCGGGGAGCTTCGGCTCGGTTCTGTTTGTTTTGCGATTAAACTTGCATGTGCATAAGATAGGAAAGTTAAGGTGGTGGGTCTTTCGATATCGGGGAGTTCGATTGCACCGACACCGATATCGTTGACTCGGCGAGGTGGTTAGCACTTCGCCAACAGAAGTCCGGTGCGCCAGCCGGCAAGAGTACGCAGGCGTCCGCTTAGTGCACCAAGCGTTGAGGCGTACGATAGGTCAGACCAGTGGTGCTTTTACTGGTTTTGAGGTGGGCGAGGCCCAACCCACCGCTTCCGTCTGCCACTACGGAGGTATCCTGGGAGGTAACGGCTCCGAAAGGGGGAACTAAAGGTCTGTGTGCACAGAGTCGGGTGTGTTAGTTGCACTTGCATGTTTCATCATACCCACTAGCATGTCATAGCATAATCGATTCATTAAACCTTGACACCTAAAGTATAAGTGGTATGGGACGCTTATACATTAGGACCTGCAAAACGACCCCTTGCTCTATAAGCTTGTGTGGGCAAGTTTATAAATCAAAGGTTAATTTCAATATATAACAACCATTGTTGTTTGATAACCGACACCCCAACGTATAAGTGGTATGGGACACTCTATACGATGGGAGCCTTGCAAAAGATCCCTTTTGCTTATGTGTTCTCGCATAAGTGAAGGTTTAAATTCATTTAATTGCTTTTCTTACTGCTAGACCTATTATAACAATTTATTAACTGCTCACCTAACACAACTTGCTAGATTAGTTTCCGCTGCCATCTGTTCATGTTTATTCTCTACCATCATGTCCTTCCCTTTCTTCCTCCCCGCTCGGTTCCTAGGAGCCATGGGGGAAGGGGTAGGGGATGATAGGGCTTAGTCTTTATGACTAACGGTTTTCGAACCGCATCATTTAGGGGATCGTGGAGCCCAGCATGGAGGAGCAGCCCCAGAGATCGGTGCGCCTGGAGATGGGGCAGTCTAGCTCCGGAGTTCACACAGCCGGGACCGTGAGTCTCGACCTTGAGTAGTTTACTGTTTCGCTTCCGCATGAGAGACTTGTAGCGAGGATATTTTGTACCGGGCATAAGCCCGTATTTATAGTACTCTGATGTTTCTGTGGACACTCCCTTCGTGGAGTTTTATTATATATATGTGACTTTTATTATTGTGGACTGCATTGCTCTTACTTCAATAATTGTGCTACTTTCTGTGATCGAAATTGGCCGGCAGAATCGGCGCCTTGTAGTGATGACCCTTCGGGACGTGAAGGAGTCACCGCAAAGCGGCGGTTCTGGGCCTAAGACCCCGGTGGTTGAAAAAGAAAAAAAAAAGGGGGTCTTACAAGTGGTATCAGAGGAAACATCGATCAGAAGGAAGTAGCAGTCCACAAACCCTAGGTCACCCCCGCTCGAGTTTAGTTTGGGGACAAACTAAGCAGCGGAAGCAGTGGTGTGCCCATATGGGGAATCACATGTAAATTGTCCACTTTCCATCCATTCCATTTATACATTAGCTAACAATTGGAATTCTTCTTTGTAGCCTGCGGCAAACCCTGTCCCCAGCAGGGAGCACCTCTGGCTGCAAGACCTCTTCTTGTAATTCTCTAGTCAATAGGTTAGACTCAACCGCTAGGATACGTGACTAACCCGACAACTTATACTGTGCCCTAGTCCGAATCAGACCTTAAGTATGAAATGGGTTAGGAAAGGAGATACCCAATGAGAATAAAGGAGGAGTTTAGCAAGAGAATGACTACCGAAGACATAAACTCAGGTGTCCCTACTATCCCAATCAAGGATTACTCAAACTGTCAGGACGGCCATAAGGAGAATTGAGGCCAATAATCCATTATCAGAATGGTAGAAGACAAGTAGTCTTAACCCTCATACCGGTAATAAGATCACTCGGAGACAACCACCAAGACAAACACCGAGAGTCGGATTGGAATTCATGTTCGGAAGATACCCATTTGGGATTAGGAACATTTTGACCGGGATAAGGTTATCATAAATGCGACTCAGAGAGTTTTATGTATGAAGTATATCAACAAGTTTCAGGTTGGAATTCTTCTTTGTAGCCTGCGGCAAACCCTGTCCCCAGCAGGGAGCACCTCTGGTTGCAAAGACCTCTTCTTGTAATTCTCTAGTCAATAGGTTAGACTCAACCGCTAGGATACGTGACTAACCCGACAACTTATACCGTGCCCTAGTCCGAAACAGACCTTAAGTATGAATTTGGTTAGGTAAGGAAATACCTAAAGAGATTAAAGGAGGAGTTTAATAGTTGAATGGATACCTAAGACATAAACTCTGGTGTCCCTATGGTCCCTAACAAGGATTACTCAATCTATTGAGACTGAACAATAATCCATTATCAGAATGGTAGAAGACACGTAGTATTAACCCCCGTACCAGTAACAAGATTACTCAGGGACAACCACCAAGACAAACACCGAGGGTCGGATAGGAATTCATGTTCGGAAGATACCCATTTGGGATTAGGAACATTTTGACCGGGATAAGGTTATCATAAATGCGACTCAGAGAGTTTTATGTATGAAGTATATCAACAAGTTTCAGGTTGGAACCCTAAGTCAAAGATTGATGCCCTAGGGATTGTGCACCCAACTGGGATGGAGATAACATGGTAATATAAAAGATGCTTAGCCCAAGATAGGTAGGGGCTTATCTTTTGTTTATTGGGGGCTAAACTTTTGTTTATTGGGCAAATTAGTATTGGCTTGGGTTCCCTCGGACCTAGTTTAGGGAATGTGGCACTTCCGAAGCTGGGCCCCAGGTTATGTCTATGGAGCTGGTCCAGTCATTCAGAGACATGCAGATATCCCTAGTGTCCGAGGATGACCCAGATCTGTATAGGGAGTATCTGGCATCGATAGTGTCCATAGACGATATTCGGGATCGCATTCGGGACAGACAGAGGACAGATGCGTGGGCGGAGCCGATGTTCCGAGCTTTGGAGGAAGGTTCGACAGGAGATTATTCCCTGAGAGATGGTTTGCTCCACTTCAGAGGCAGAGTATATATACCCGCAGGAGGCCAGATCCGAGAGAATATTATGATGGAGGCGCACTGCAGCCGGTACTCGGTACACCCAGGGATCACAAAGATGACCGCTGATTTGAAGAGGACGATGTTTTGGCCGGGCATGAAGAAGGACATTACGTACTTCGTGACCCATTGCGAGGCGTGTCAGTTGGTGAAGGCGGAGTGCAGGAACCCCGCAGGATTGTTACAGCCACTCCCGGTGCCGGAGTGGAAGTTCGACGATATAGCGATGGATTTCATACATGGTCTTCCCCGGTCTCGGACAGGGAATGACTCGATTTGGGTGATTGTCGATCGGTTGACGAAGGTGGCCCGCTTTGTACCGATCAGGAAGGATGACTCGGTGGGAGTGCTGGTACGGAAGTTTGTGGAGCAGTATGTCCGATATCATGGCGTGCCCCGGACGATAGTATCGGACCGCGATGGACGGTTTACATCCAGGGAGTGGCGGTCAGTGCAGGCATATTTGGGCACCCGGTTGACTTTTAGCACGGCCTTCCACCCTCAGACGGACGGGCAGACAGAGCGCACCAACAGGACGTTGGAGGATCAACTACGACTGTGTATACTGGACCGAGGGGAGCCGTGGGAGAAGATGTTACCGTTGGTCGAGTTCTCCTACAATAATAGCTACCAGTCCAGCATCAGGATGGCGCCTTATGAAGCCCTGTATGGAAGAAAATGTAGGACCCCGCTTTCTTGGGTTCAAGACGAGGATCCGAAGCTGTTGGGATCGGATTTTGTGGAGGATACCGAGGCTCAGGTGAGACTGATCAGAGATAGGATGTTGGAGGCGCAGAGCAGACAGGCCAAATACTATGACGCCCGGCATCGTCAGGTGGAGTTTCGGGTAGGGGATCGAGTGTTCTTGAAGATCCGGCCCATGCACGGAGTCTCACGGGTGCGTGGTCGGAGGAAGAAACTCAGCCCTAGGTATATGGGCCCTTACCGGATCCTGGAGCGGATCGGACCCCTAGCCTACAGGCTAGAGTTGCCATCGGAGCTGGCAGCTCTACACGACGTCTTCCACATCCCTTCGCTGAGAAGGGCTCTACTACGCCCGGAGCAGCGGATTTTGACCACCGAAGGGCCGGTAGCTTCAGACCGATCTGTTCACTTGGAGCCGGTTCGGATCGACGACAAAGGAGTGCGGATCTTGCGGCGCAAGAAGATCCCCTTAGTCAAGGTTCTGTGGAGAAATCACGGTCAGGAGGAGCACACCTGGGAACCGCAGGATCTGATGAGGCAAAGATACCCGGAGTTGTTCAGTCAGGTACATCTCACCACCTCTCGGTATACTATAGATTGCCTCCTTGTTTTGGAATGTTAAGACTAGATACGGAATATCCAGGACCTAGGCATGCGCACTTAATCAGAAAGGTAGGGGCTAATCTTTTGTTTATTGGGGAGATTGTCTTCGTTATCAGACGAACAGTCGCCTGAACCCAATAGAAAGATCGTATGGGATGTTACAAGTTTAATTTATTCCGATAGAAATCCCCATAGGCTCAACCTCAATTTCGGGGACGAAATTTTTGTTTTGTTTATTGGGATTTGTAACATCCCATTTCCGGCTAGACCCCTAGGAGTCGGTTGGTCGAGTCAGAACCCCAGGGAGCACAAAAAGTGAAAATAAAGCGATCAATTTTTCGGGTCACGGGTTGGTCACGCCCGTGACCGACCCGTCACGCCCGTGACCTGGGCGTGACTACTTCGACGATCGTCGATCTCCACGAGACGATCGCCGAACGTGCTGTCTGGGCATGTCACGCCCGTGACCAAGGTGTCACGCCCGTGACTATGGGCGTGACCCCATCGACGATCGTCGATCGCCGTGAGACGATCGTCGACCTTGCAGCCCGGGCATGTCACGCCCGTGACTTAGCTGTCACGCCCGTGACCTAGGGCGTGACCAGCCTTCGGCGACCGTCGAGCTCAGTTCGACGCTCGTCGACCTCAGAAATTGCCGTTCGGGCCTGTCACGCCCGTGACTTAGCTGTCACGCCCGTGACCTAGGGCGTGACCAGCCTTCGACGATCGTCGATCTCAATTCGACGATCGTCGACCTCGATATATGCCATTCGGACCTGTCACGCCCGTGACCCAAGGTGTCACGCCCGTGACCATCATCGACGATCGTCGATCTCAGTTCGACGATCGTCGAACCCAGGATTGACTATTCGGACCTGTCACGCCCGTGACCTACGTGTCACGCCCGTGACATTGGCCGAAACGACGGTTCAGGCCCGAAATTATTCCGACACGCGTGGTAATAAATGGTGGTGTGGGAAGTTACACCAGGAGTAACTACCGGCCGTTTTCCTTCTGAAATCATATAATAAATGAGGAAAAGGTGGTCCAATAGAAAACCGCCAGCTGGACACACCTGTTCAGTTCTGCCGTTTCTTATCCCTTCACCGTAACCGAAACGTTAAGGGGGAAAACTTCATGGACATAATGGCTTTTACCATTTCATCTTCCCACTTCCTGAGTTATAAAAGCCCACTTAGGGAAAGAGGAGAAGGTTACACGCTCAAGTAATCAGAACAGACCCTTGTTCTTGCTATAGGAGAAGTCCAGCAAACGCCACCACCGCGCCATGGCACCCCGACGTTCTTCTCGCCTTCAAACCGCGAACAAGGTCCTCCTCTGCTCCTTCTTTTCATGGGTAGATCTTAGGATTCTTAGAAAGGAGGTTCGCGCTCAACGGAGCCGGATCCATCTCTCGTTTTCATGGAAAAACCATGAAAAAGGTATTTTGAGTTCGCCGGAAACCGCCACCTCCGGCGGCCAAACCACCGCCGACCGCTAGCCATCGCCTCAACGGAGGTGATGGTGGTGGTGGCTGGCCAGGGAAGTGACCGGACGGCCGACAATGGATCACGGAAACGTTACAGGAAAAATGGCTTCCTGGTTCTAGTTTCGGGTTCTGAAGAAGATGAACAGTAGATTTAATATATAATACATAGATTATTATATAGTACATAATGGAAAATAGATTATTTGAATGTATTTTTGAGGCTGCAAAACGAGGCACTTAGAGGCCGAATAAAGAAAAATGACCAGACACAAAAGTTGTAGCCCTCGGGGTCTACTTTAATTTAAAATTGATTTTATTCAATTTGGGTGAGTGGTTTGAACACAGCACTCATTTTGGTGGGATCAAGACCTAGGTTAACCAGAAATTAAAATGGTTGCCCACGGTTCATAACAAGTCCAAATGGCTTGAAATTTGGACTGGAGGTCTATAATATGTATATCGAGAGGCTGTCCAAAAATGAGAATTTTTGGAGAACTTTTGCCTAAAGTTTTTGTAAAAATTTAATAAACAATATAAAATTAATTAGGAGATGAAATTAAGCCCAAACTCCCCCAAATTTTGGGTGGTGGTCCCTGGCATCAATATTAAGATCTGTACAAAATTTCAACTCGATTGGTCGAGTTTTGAATAGGGAAGTATCAAGTCCTAGATAGGTCTTGGTGAGGGGTACTTTGGGGAAAAGTACGATTGGGGATGGAGTGGACAAATCTCCTCAAAAGAGGCTGAAGTTGTTGGCCACTGATTTGTTGGGTCTATGTCTACCCTCTTGGGTAACATGGTGTGGCTTAGGGTGGATTTTACCCTAAGAGATTGGCTCAACTCCAACGGGTGGGAGTTTGAGGTTTGTGAAGGACATAGGAGCAAAAGCTCTTGTATGCCCTTGAAATTTGGAGGAGAGGGGGAGGATATGATGAAAACCCTCTGGTTGAAATAGTGAAGGAATTGGAGGTAGTTAGGTACCTCGAAAGTTGAGATTTTGGAATAGGATAAACATGTAATTTAATTATTTTAAGCACTAAATCTAATCCAAAAATTATGAAACTCGGGAGGAGGGAGTTTTAGGATGTATTAGACTTATGGTAATTTTTCTGGAATCTTATGATTAATATATATTATACTTCATGTGTTAAAGAATTATTAGCCCAATTTGTTGTTTCAATTATTTGGTGGCTTTACATTAATTATAATCAGTTAAAATTCTGGATTTAGATCTTGACTAGTAGAACATTGATCCCTGAATTTTTATAGAATTTTATGTTGAGTAAATCTAGTACTTTATTCACAAATGATAGAAAGGGCTTTTATGTTTAAAAAAAATTATTATGGATAGAACACTTGCTGGAAAATTATGAAACTTAGCCAGTGCAAATTTTAGGCCTTATTCTTCATGTCATAAATTATTTAGAATTTTTGGAAGAATATTTTCTGTACTTGATTCATAAACTATAGAAGTTAGAGATTATTTCCAAAATAGTTTTTCAGATCATTTTGATGATAGAAAATTATGATACTTAGGATTTAGCCTTCTGAGATAACCTACTAATTATCATAAATTTGCTGGACATCTTGCATGAATAATTAGGGTAGTTCATGTTCAAACCGGTGGCCCTTGGGATTTTCGAGGAATTTATTTAAATGCCAAATAAATTAGGAAAATTTCCATTTTCTGGATTTAGGTTATTTATATCAAGATAAGTCTCCAGTAAATAGTTTAGGGCATTTGGATGAGTAATCGATCATTGCATAACCGGTTCGACATGTAGCCTAGGTCGGTCTGCATTTAGTAAATTGTGAAATGCAATAGAACATGATCCGAGGAAGATATAAAGAGTAGTGAGTAGTGGGATAGCTAGAGTTAAGAGGTGCTCGGGTTTGGCGAAAGATCGCTTTTCCCGAAGAGTGGAAGGTTTAAAAATCACCCTAGGATAGTCTATCGTAATATGAGAAGGAAATCGGGTAAGGGAAAACAACCAATAACAATAAGTGCCTTGCGAAAGGGAACTTCGGGCCGTAATGCACCGTCTTGGTTCCTAGTGCCCCTTGAGAGCCCTTCACGGGGTATACCGGGGGCAGTCCTGGGCTAACGTAAACTGTAATAATAAACTGGCAAGAGTAACTTAGTAACTAGGATTGCACCTTTCACAAACACTGTTGGCACAGGAAGATTGATGAGAGCTTCGGCTCGGTTGTTCTGGAGACGGACGGGATGGTCCGGGGAGCTTCGGCTCGGTTGGTTGGAGACGGACGTTTGGTCCGGGGAGCTTCGGCTCGGTTCTATTTGTTTTGCGATTAAACTTGCATGTGCATAAGATAGGAAAGTTAAGGTGGTGGGTCTTTCGATATCGGGGAGTTCGATTGCACCGACACCGATATCGTTGACTCGGCGAGGTGGTTAGCACTTCGCCAACAGAAGTCCGGTGCGCCAGCCGGCAAGAGTACGCAGGCGTCCGCTTAGTGCACCAAGCGTTGAGGCGTACGATAGGTCAGACCAGTGGTGCTTTTACTGGTTTTGAGGTGGGCGAGGCCCAACCCACCGCTTCCGTCTGCCACTACGGAGGTATCCTGGGAGGTAACGGCTCCGAAAGGGGGAACTAAAGGTCTGTGTGCACAGAGTCGGGTGTGTGAGTTGCACTTGCTTGTTTCATCATACCCACTAGCATGTCATAGCATAATCGATTCATTAAACCTTGACACCTAAAGTATAAGTGGTATGGGACGCTTATACATTAGGACCTGCAAAACGACCCCTTGGTCTATAAGCTTGTGTGGGCAAGTTTATAAATCAAAGGTTAATTTCAATATATAACAACCATTGCTGTTTGATAACCGACACCCCAACGTATAAGTGGTATGGGACACTCTATACGATGGGAGCCTTGCAAAAGATCCCTTTTGCTTATGTGTTCTCGCATAAGTGAAGGTTTAAATTCATTTAATTGCTTTTCTTACTGCTAGACCTATTATAACAATTTATTAACTGCTCACCTAACACAACTTGCTAGATTAGTTTCCGCTGCCATCTGTTCATGTTTATTCTCTACCATCATGTCCTTCCCTTTCTTCCTCCCCGCTCGGTTCCTAGGAGCCATGGGGGAAGGGGTAGGGGATGATAGGGCTTAGTCTTTATGACTAACGATTTTCGAACCGCATCATTTAGGGGATCGTGGAGCCCAGCATGGAGGAGCAGCCCCAGAGATCGGTGCGCCTGGAGATGGGGCAGTCTAGCTCCGGAGTTCACACAGCCGGGACCGTGAGTCTCGACCTTGAGTAGTTTACTGTTTCGCTTCCGCATGAGAGACTTGTAGCGAGGATATTTTGTACCGGGCATAAGCCCGTATTTATAGTACTCTGATGTTTCTGTGGACACTCCCTTCGTGGAGTTTTATTATATATATGTGACTTTTATTATTGTGGACTGCATTGCTCTTACTTCAATAATTGTGCTACTTTCTGTGATCGAAATTGGCCAGCAGAATCGGCGCCTTGTAGTGATGACCCTTCGGGACGTGAAGGAGTCACCGCAAAGCGGCGGTTCTGGGCCTAAGACCCCGGTGGTTGAAAAAGAAAAAAAAAAGGGGGTCTTACAGAACCGCTCGCACAAGTAATATAAAATGGGCAAGTTTTCCCAAGTATTGATCTCACAAGGAACACAGTAAGGTGGAGTTAATTTCGAGGAGGACTTGAGATTGAAGTCCTTAGGTCGGAGGTAATGAAATGGGGGGTTTTGGTGGTTGCGATAAAAGAAAATAAAACACTATCAACTACTCCTATGCAACACCGCTATGCGAAGCTTCGCCAGGCGGGATGGAAGACTAGTCGGGCCGCTATGCACCGAATCGCTAGGCGGATGGGCGAGTAGGCTAGCGGATGAGGTGGAGAAAACGGCGGAAATCCTACTATGCAGGCCGTTATGCACTGCTTCACGAAGCACGCCACTAGCAATTGCTAGTGCGGCACAAAACACATCCACACCACATAAGCACACCTCAAATAGATAAGCAGGAATACTAAATCACATAGACATGATTAACTAAACATGCTAACAGTCAAAATACACTTCATCAATACAAAGAAATCTACTATGCTATCAATACAAGAGGAGGTGAGTGTGCGAAATCAACCGGCTCCAAAGTCTTATTGAGGATTCACGGAAGGAATCACCGGGTTATCAATCCGCTTCCAAGCTCGGTACTCAACTGCTTCCTGGGTAGAGAAGGGCTGTCACCACCTTCAAATGGCCCGTCTTCTTCGTGTCACAACTTGGTGGAGAATGGCACAAACTGCTCTAAGCTTGGTGAAAGCTAGGTCGAGATCTTCTTGAAGCTTGTGGATGAAGGAGGAGGCCAAGAGGATGCTACGACGTTGATTTGGCGTTGTAAGCTTGCCTGGAGACCCTCCTTATAATGGGCGGTGGAGAAGGAGGCGAGCCCTGCTTAAAATCGTAGAATACGATGCTCCCAAAAATTGCCCTTTGACCTAAAATCGTGAGCGGTATTTATAGGAGCGAAACAGAATTGAGCGCGCACGATCAGTGGCGCATGACTACTGGTCGTGCGTACTGTTCGGTCGATGATCGTGCGCAGCACACCTTGAAATCTGCAGCTTGCCGAAGAAGTCAGAGAAATAAGCGCATGAGCAAAGGCGCATGATCGGTGATCGTGCGAGGCATGGTCAGTGCTCGTGCGATAGCGGAGACAGGGATGGCATAAAATAGGTCGTGAATGTGCACGATCGGCATCGCACGAGCAGTGATCGTGCGCGGTATAGCTGGTGACCGTATGATATAGCGGGACAGAACTTTTACAAGAGAAGCCAAACTGCGCACGACCGATGATCGTGCGCCAAAGAGGTCGATGGTCGTGCGTGGGAAAAAACGCACGACCATTGACTCCTTTGCCAAAAAATGGTGAAAGCCCTTTCCCGGACGCCCACACGATCCCCGAACCTGCAGGAAAACTGGACGAGTTGTCGATCATGGCAGTCACAGATATTACTAAAATGCATAGCAAGAGGGAAATACACACACGCACAGAAATAGGCTAATAAAGTGCACAAGACGTGGAATGTCGCAGCGAACCAAAAGGAGTGCTAATGGCACTAAATGGTAGTGCAAAGACATGCAAATGAGCCAAGATGAGTCCGGAATTAAGTATAAAATATGGACTTAACACACCCCACGACTTAACTGTTTGCGCGTCCCGAGCAAACACAATCTAAGCCGGTAGGGAAATTAATCTAGCTGACATAGAAATTGAAATACGGAGTACCATGCAAAGTCGCATGCTCGCGTGCATAAAAATACAATAGAAGAAATTCCTAAGTATGCAAAATAGTTTATATTTTTCACAATGCGTAATAACATTTTATTACTACTCAAAAATAGAATCACGGTGAATCAACCAGTCACGCATAGGAAAAAAGTAGACTGGCCACTAAGGTGAGCTTTGCCAAAGATCGGGGCTCAGGATCACCTCCAAAGAATTCCACCAATGTCGGGGACCATACGCTTGCCCGTTCACACTCTCTCCACGGCACTAGTTAGACTCAAGCGCAAATCGGTAGGACTTTAGGATAATCACGGGGCTTGGGTTACGGTGAGGTAAACAATGATAAAAATAAAGGCTATGTACCTAACCCAAATGAGCTAGCCTAAAAGAATCCCTCAGCAAACCATAATATAACTTGGTGCACCACACCCCCAGACTTGATTTTTACAACATGGGTGTGTGCACCGCCTACTCCAAATCAAAATCATCTCCAAAAAGATTTTCAATCAAACTTTTTTCTTTTCACTTTTCATTTTCACTTTTTTTAAAAAAAATCATTTTCTTTTCTTTTTCATCTTTTTATTTTCATAATTTCAGCAGATATAACATAGAAGAACTTCCACATTTTAACAAATAATAACACCACATCACAACCCAACATGAAAATATAAAACACTAAGCTCGACTTGGGAGTACGACTAGGATCGGCTATGAAGCTTTGGTGAAATAATGGTGGAGCTGAATCAAAAGAAGGGTAGGCACAACGGGGCTTAGCGAGGATATGACGTCAGGAACGGTACAAAGCTCAACCGGGCCAAAATGATGGCCTACATCACGCTCATGCTAGAAAAACCATGTACCAATGCTTTGAGAGTGGCTTGGGGCAAGTATTATCCACCGAAAAAGATAATCCTTCCTCCCTACTCGAGCAAAACGAGTCTAGTGACGGCTGCACAAATCCCTACACTACCGTTTGATTCACACCGGATTCACAACTTTTGAGTAGAATAAAAAGATCTTCACACAAACAGAAAAAAATATAAAGCTATAAGCATAAAGAAAAATTAATTCTACACGAATTTCTACACAAGACGAGAGCAGTTGACTAGAAACACAGCAAGGTCAACATTTTACTCCATCTCACAATCTTTAGCCAACACCATAATTTTCCCAAATCTAACAAAAACACAAGTTTAACTCACGGCATGGTAACAGCTAAGCACGCGCTCATGTGGGTGCAGTGGTGTGCAATGCAGTGAACTAATCAAAATAAAACTATAAAAGCTTCTAGTATGCACATGAAATGTGCACGTGCAAAAGGTAACAAACAATAGATCTCCCCCAGACTTAAACTAAGCAACATAGCATATGATATAGAAATTTAAATCAAAAAGAGCTAAGGGAAGAGGTTACCTAATGCTCAGCTAGTGAGCATACCAGAAGACGCATGAAAAGTAGAAGCAGGCCCGCCAACGAAGAATTACAACCCCGCCAATGCGTAGTTTCCATGAATACCTGCAGGGGTGAGCTCCGCAAAAACAAAAGAAAAATATACAAAAAGAAATACTAAAACTAAAACGAGACATGAAAAATAAAATGCAGAAAATATAAGATAACTACTGGGGTTACTGTCATCCCAGCACAACTTATTAAATTCTATACAGTTCTAACTAATGGGCCTATGAAAATAAAAATGAACATGCAACTATCCTAATATCCGTGTCGGTAACGGGTACCGATACGGTGATAGAACAGTAACCCCTCTACCTGAATAATAATACTTGCAAATTGCAAGTAGAGGAAACAGAATATAAGATGAGGTGGAGGCCTGGTCCTCACTCAACTCACACAAAAAATCCTTGACCTGCAAGCTATCATCCACTACAGGGAGACTGCAGGAGGAGAAAGTACTGAATGGAGCTTCCTCAACAGAGGAGGAATCACCCTCCTCGTGAAAGAGGATGCTATCATCCACGACTCGAGCAAAAAGCTCCAAGTCCTCCCGAGGCACCTGCGAAGACTCAACTCGCACGGGCTCAAATATAGAAAGGGGATCAAGAAATAAAGGAGACGAAGAACATAAGGAACTAATCGGGGGAGTGGTCCCGGTCTCACTCCCAGCAGGCTCCGAACAATGATCATCGTCGGCGTCATATGAGTCATGACGATGGGGATCTTAGAATAGGAAATACTCGGTGGTGGTTTGGATCCCCTCATCCAACAAGGAAGTGGAAACTTCCTCATCAGAAAGTATCTCCTCATCAACACACCTCGGTGCGGCATTATGTTCCAAGACGTAATACTCTCCATTAATGAGAATAATGTCCTCGTCACACCATGACGCAACCTCAGACTCAACATCACCATCGAGCACAACATCATCAACCAACTCACAATAAAATGGAGTAGATAATTCTTGCAAAGAAGACGGAGGAACAACAACATCAGAGAAAACATGTTCGGGTTCCTCCGGTGGTGACTCAAAATGTGGCGAAGAAGGCATAGGGGGAGACGGTACCACAATATCATCACACCGATCTGCAGCACCGCCAAAATAACATGGTGGTACTGCGAAATCATCGTCCGAATAAGCAGGAGCAACCGATTGAGAGGTGGAAGGAACGATTCGGATATCCGGCTCGTCATCCTCCTCCAATTGGCGCTGAAATTCTGCGCAATCCTTCAACACATGATCGGTGCTGTGACAACACAAACATCATTTTCATGTACTCCTCGGTCCAGGTGGAACCGGAGAGGAATAAGAAAAAGGTGAATGCGTAGAAGAAGAGTGACCATAAGACCTGGGTTGGGTGTATGAAGTACCATAGGAAGACGGTGCTCCATACACAGAACCACAAGAATTATGCTCCCAATCTTCAGTAGGGCACTCATCACTACCATGTCTATAATCCCCGCACCATCGGCAACGGATATTCAAATAAGAATACATGATGCAGCAAGAAAGAATTCACCACAAGAATTTTCTAAGCAAAAAATTAACTACACACTAGCAAAAAAAATGAAAGGAATGCCTGCTACTGAAAAATTAAAACTAGAAGAGGAACAAAGAAAAATAAATAGTAAAATTTTTAAAAAAACTCAAACAAAGAAAAAGAAAACATGGAATGAACAAATGGAAAAATGGCTTCGATCTACTATCTCCCTCTCCAAAAACTCACACGACTGTGTTCCCCGGCAACGGCGCCAAAAACTTGATGCAGAAGATCACGACAGTGAACTGGTCCCACAAGTAATATAAAATGGGAGTTTTCCCAAGTATCGATCTCACAAGGAACACAGTAAGGTGGAGTTAATTTCGAGGAGGACTTGAGATTGAAGTCCTTAGGTCGGAGGTAATGAAATGGGGGGTTTTGTTTGTTACGATAAAAGAAAATAAAACACTATCAACTACTCCTATGCAACGCCGCTATGCGAAGCTTCGCCAGGCGGGATGGAAGACTAGTCGAGACGCTATGCACCAAATCGCTAGGCGGATGGGCGAGTAGGCTAGCGTATGAGGTGGAGAGAACGGCGGAAATCGTACTATGCATGCCGCTATGCACTGCTTCACAAAGCACGCCACTAGCAATTACAAATGCGGCACAAAACACATCCACACCACACAAGCACACCTCAAATAGATAAGCAGGAATACTAAATAACATAGACATGATTAACTAAATATGCTAACAGTCAAAATACACTTCATCAATACAAAGAAATCTACTATGCTATCAATACAAGTGGAGGTGAGTGTGCAAAATCAACCGGCTCCGAAGTCTTATTGAGGATTCACGGAAGGAATCACCGGGTTATCAATCCGCGTCCAAGCTCGGTACTCAACTGCTTCCAGGGTAGAGAAGGGCTGTCACCACCTTCCAATGGCCCGTCTTCTTCGTGTCACAACCTGGTGTAGAATGGAACAAACTTCTCCAAGCTTGGTGAAAGCTAGGTCGAGATCTTCTTGAAGCTTGTGGATGAAGGAGGAGGCCAAGAGGATGCTCTGACGTTGATTTGGCATTGTATACTTGCCCGGAGACCCTCCCTATAGTGGGCGGTGGAGAAGGAGGTGAGCCCTGCTTAAAATCGCAGAATACGGGGCTCCCAAAAATCGCCATTTGACCTAAAATCCCGAGCAATATTTATAGGCGCGAAACAGAATTGAGCGCGCACGATCAGTGGCGCACGACCACTGGTCGTGCACGTTGTTCGGTCGATGATCGTGCGCAGCACACCTGGAAACCTGCAGCTTGCCGAAGAAGTCAGAGAAATAAGCGCACGAGCAAAGACGCACGATCGTTGATCGTGCGAGGCATGTTCAGTGCTCGTGCGATAACAGAGACAGGGATGGCATAAAATAGGTCGTGAATGCGCACGATCGGCAGCGCACGAGCAGTGATCGTGCGCGGTATAGCTGGTGACTGTGCGATATGGCGGGATAGAAATTTTACAAGAGAAGCCAGACTGCGCACGACCGATGATCGTGCGCCAAATAGGTTGATGGTTGTGCGTGGGAAAAAACGCACGACCATTGACTCCTTTGCCAAAAAATGGTGAAAGCCCTATCCCGGACGCCCATACGATCCCCGAACCTGCAGGAAAATTGGACGAGTAGTTGATCATGGAAGTCACAGATATTAATAAAATGCATAACAAGAGGAAAATACAAACACGCACAGAAATAGGCTAATAAAGTGCCCAAGACGTTGAATGTCGCAGCGAACAAAAAGGAGTGCTAATGGCGCTAAATGGTAGCGCAAAGACATGCAAATGAGCCCAGATGAGTCCGGAATTAAGTATAAAATATGGACTCATCAGTTGTAAGTATAAATCTATAAAGGCTGAGGTAGGGCAAGGGCCTGAGGTAGGAGTGTGGATTCACTCTGAGTTGTAGGAACCATCTTAGGGTTATGAGCTGTAAGATCTGAGGATCTGAGAAAGAAAAAGAGAGTTAGGCCGAATCTAGTTTACTACTAGATAGGCAAAGGGGGAAAGTGGATGTATACATCATTTGGGGAACCACTATAAATCTGTGTGCATTCTGTGATTGGCTGTGGTAATTTAAATACTGTGCTGTGATAATTACTGATGATATAATCTAACTTGCATGAGTTATCTGCCTAAGTATTAAAAAAGAATTGAACCTATTCACCCCCCCTCTAGGTGTTTAGGACATCTTGAAACTTCTTTCAAGTGGTATCAGAGGGAGGTTGCTCAAAAAATTAAACTTAACAGTCTGAGCTAATCTCCAAGGAAGAAATGAGTTAGTCAAAATGGGTTCAGGAGAAAATCACATGGAACTTGGATCCATAAAGCTACCTATTTGAAAGAAAGAAATTTTTGGTATATGGAAGGAGAGGATCAGATTGTTTATGGAAGTATCTGATCCAAGAATCTATATTACAGTTTAAGAAGGGCCATTTATTCCAATGAAAATCTCAGTTCTTGATGCAAATCTCAGGACACCAAAAGATTATTCTGAAATGTCGAAGGATGAGATCATCTTAGCTACCATGGATAAAAGAGCACAAAATATAATAGTCAGTGCTATAGATGACTCAACCTTCCAAAACTTGATTCACTGCAAAACCTCTAAATAGATGTGGGACACCTTGATTATCTATATGGAGGGATCAGAAGAAGTGAGACAAGACAGGAAATCTATGCTTAATCAGGAATATAAAAGTTTTAGACAAGGCAAAACTGACAGCATTACTGAGTGCTACAAGAAGTTCTTCAGAATTATCAATGTATTGATGTCATATAAAAGAGTTTTCAGCACATATGAACTAAATGAAAAATTTCTTAGATCCCTAACCAAGGACTGGGACACCAAGATATATGCAAACAGGGAGGTGGCCATGTAAGACCCCCCTCCTGGAACACAAGACACGACACGAGAGGGGTCTTATGCCCAGAATAGCCGCCTTGCGGTAGCACCAGCACTCGAGCTAGCCTGTACCACAAGACGCCTATTCTGCCGGCTACAACCAATATCAACATATAACTGCCAACCCAACCATAATAATATGAAAGTCAAATCCACACTAAGCATAAGTCCATAAGTACATCAAAAGAGAAGCAGAAACAAGCTTCTATAAAATCAGAGTACGTAAACAAAATTGCCCGAAGGCTACAACAAAATCTCTCTGTCACTCACATCTGTAATCGACGGTAGCGACGGTACTATCCCTTCAGGCCCTGTCACCCTGGCCTAGCTGTCCGTCTGCATAGCCTGCTGCTCCACCTACGGGGTTTCCTCCTAAAAAGGAAGACGTAGCAACCGTTAGTCAAAACGACTAAGTGGTTTCACATCCGCTCCCCCGACGACTCCTCGGCACCGGGCAGAGAAAGGAACAGGTACAATATATAAATAATAGTAGTACAACAGGTGAAGTGAGTATACATATTATAAGCAGCAACATCAGTAGTGTATAATAAACAAGCTCTTATTTTCAAATCTACGAACTACAGCAGCAAGAGAGTATATAACTAGAACAGTAAGTAACTCAACTTATATGGATGCCCATACAAGCATATAAGTTGAGGGTCATTCAGCAGAAAGTAACTCATCGTATATGAGTGCCCATACAAACTTATACGATGAGGGTCTTGTGTATGTAATGAAGTGCAATGCTATGTATGCAATGCAATGACACACCCATGCTCAAGCACACGCAATCGCTATGTCGACACAGACTTATAGTTCCCACTATTCGAGCAGGTAGCTAACCTCTCAGGCATCAACCGTCGTGGCCAAATGGTGACAGTAGAGCGGGCATCTCCACTACTAGGCTGGTCTCCACACCACCTGGCCTAGGCCTCCGTACGCCTCCACGCTAGGAACACAACAGCGGAGCTCACATGCGTACTACGGCTCAGCGGGTTCTCTCGGGTAAATATGCACCAAGATCCTAGTCCTTGACTGGCCTATGGTATGACACGGAAGGAGCCTCGGAAATGAGCATGAGGACCAAGCCCAACCGTTCACTTGGCACGGAAGGAGCCTCGGGACGTGAACACCGAGGACCAAGCCCAACCGCCCAAGGTCTAACTGTCAACTCCCATCGGTTTGACGATTGGCGAGCCTGTAGACCTGCCACACTATCCTTAACCCAGGATTACGACACCGCGTGTCGACTCACACCACATGCAATTCCACAATTCCGTGGCATGGAAGGAGCCTCGGAGAAAGCACGAGGACTAAGCCCAACCATCCATCAAATACGGAAGGAGCCTCGGGACGTGAACACCGAGGACCAAGCCTAACCGTTCACGTGGCACGGAAGGAGCCCCGGGACGTGAACACCGAGGACCAAGCCCAACCGTCCAATTTTATCTAACTCAACCTCATTCCCATTAGTGACGGTCAACACCGTACTTGTTAACTTCCACAATGATACCCGTGGGGAGACGACACTCTAAGCATTGGACTATCCATTCCCTTCCATCAATCCATTATACATCCTGGCCACAGTTTTAATCATTTACAAACCCTTCCAAATGAATTCAACATATTATAGATAATGCGCATAATGGTGATCTACCAAATATAACAAAGCCTTTCATTCACTTAGGCTTGATTCACATCTCGGCATAGGAATTCAAGTCCTCAAACATCAATCTTCACAATACCTCGGTGATTAACACAAAATAATTCACCCAACCTCGAGATGAATTGCAACATCTATTCCATCGAATCCAAGTTCATATTATAATCACCTAGAATTGTATGTAATCTGGTCAACAACTTTGACTGAGGATTCCTATGGCTACAGGTATCGCCTGAAAACGTGCCCCCACTCGTTGGAAAGGTAATTTTAAGGGCTACGACTTTTGTGTTTAGTCAAAAGCCCAGATCTGGTCACATCATACCAGAAATGCAACTCGAAGTCTGTTGCGTACAGGATACAGAATTCCTGGGCATTAACTTCCAACCGCAGCGGATTCAAACGGACTTTCCCGTGGCTACAGGTATCGCATGGAAACGTGCAACCACTCGTTGGAAAGTTAATTTCAAGGGCTACAACCTTCATGTTTAGTCGAAAGCCCAGATTTGGTCACATCATACTAGAAATTCAACTCGAAGTCTGCTGCGTACAGGATACAGAATTCCTGGGCATTAACTTCCAACCGCAGCGGATTCAAACGGGCTTTCCCGTGGCTACAGGTATCGCATGGAAACGTGCAACCACTCGTTGGAAAGGTAATTTCAAGGGATACAACTTTCGTGTTTAGTCGAAAGCCCAGATCCACCCCCTTATTGCGTAAAAAAATAGCCAAGGAGGTCGCTGCGTGCATAATACAGATTCTGCACGCATCTTGAAGCGAAGTGAACGACATCCGTTCATCTTCCTCCTCAAGCGATTTTCCCCAAATCGCAGCCAGAAGTTCCTCCACCCTTAATCTCCCTCTTGAGGCCATTTCCTCTTCACGATACCACCCCTATCATCACTTTGAAGCGAGGAGAGGTTGAAGATGACTAAGCTTTAGAACACAAGTTCTAGCATGGCCTTCCTAGAAAGCTTCATCTCACACATCAAGACTCTTTTGAGTCGATGTCTCGCCTAAGAATAGCTAAAGATCTAGCACCAAGGGAGAGGGGAGGAAACTCACTTCATTTCCGGCGTTTCCTCCGTTGCCGGCCATGGATCGCGTTACTCTTCGTTGCGGCATCCTTGGTGCAGTTGTTCTTCACGGCAAAGGAAGGAGAGAGAGAAGTCTGCCTCCAAAGCTCGCACCAGCAAGCTCTCCTTTGGCGATCTGCGATATTCTCCTCTACCGCTCCCATCGGTTTTTCATGGTGACGGCTCGGCAAGAATGATCGGGTGCGATGGCTAGGGTTTGGTTTACTCCTTTTTATATTACATGTTAGGTTAAGTCCCTTCCGTCACGTGTCACTCTATAATAGGACTGCCCAAATTAGGTTTCATTTGAAGTGACCGGTCTAAGGATCATTCAGCACGAATCCTGAAGTCCGGTTCGGTCCGCCTGTACAAGCCGGTGAATCTGCCTGGGCGCAGAAAACACACAAGTCAAATTCGGCGGGAATCAGCCAGTGATTCCCGTCGATCGGCGAGTATTAGCGGGTCATTCTCGACGAATTCGTCGAGTATCAACAATGATACTCGACGATTTTCCCTTAGCCGTTTTATCGGACATCCTGTCGTTGTGTGCGTTGAGTATCAGTTTGTGATACTCAATGGTCGGTGGGTATCACCGGGTATTCTCGACGATCGACGAGAATCGCCGAGCATTCTCGCCGAATTTCCCTTAGTCTACTTGCAGCTCTGTGTCCAGCGGGTATCGACCACCGATACCCATCGAATCGACGAGAATCAACCTCCATTCTCGACGATCGACGAGCATCAACCTACATTCTCGACGATCGACGAGCATCAACCTCCATTCTCGTTGATTTTTACTTAGCCGAGTTCCCTCATCTCGGCTACTGGTTGGGGTATCCTTGAACCCATCCCTACACTTATTCAATGCACCTGACACCTCGCGTCAGCGCACCCCGAGCCTGAGTGTAGTCTCTTGACTCAAAACTCGTGCGAGGGGCCTAGCGCGAATTGGGACGTTACAAATCCTATAAACAAAATAAAAAGATTTCGTCCCCGAAATCAGGCTGAGGTCGTGTGGAGAAAAGCATACAGAAAACAAATTATGCCTTTAGATAAAATTACCTGAAGCAAACAACTCCGGGTAGCGTCTTTGCATCAAATCCATTGGCTCCCATGTGAATTCCTCCTTCCCATGATTAGACCATAGCACTTTTACCAAGGGGACACTTTTGCGGCGCAAGGTTCTTATCCCATTATCAACGATCCGCACCGGCTCTAGACGCACAGATCTGTCAGACGCCACTGTACCATCAGTTGTGGGGATGTATTGTTCGGGCCGCAACAGCGCCTTCCGAAGCGACGATACATGGAACACATCGTGGAGATTCTCTAGCTCGGGCGGTAGCTCCAGCCTGTAGGCCAAAGGACCAACCCTTTCCAATATGACATAGGGCCTAACATACCGTGGACTGAGCTTCTTCACACCTCGCACTCGTGACACTCCATGCATCGGACGGATTTTTAGAAACACCTTATCACCCACTTGAAATTCCACCATACGGTGCCTTGCGTTATAATACTTCGCCTGCCGACTTTGAGCCTCCAACATGCGATCCCTTATCAGCCTAATCACCGCATCAGTGTCATCTATGTACTCAATTCCCAAAGTCTTCGGGTCTTCATCTTGCACCCAAGACAAGGGGGTCCTACACCTTCTTCCATATAGGGCTTCATGGGGTGCCATGCCAATACTAGCTTGATGGCTATTGTTATAGGAGAATTCCACCAAGGGCAAGAGTCTTTCCCACGGCTCTCCCCTATCTATCACACACAACCTCAATAGATCTTCCAATGTTCGGATGGTCCGCTCAGACTGTCCGTCCGTCTGAGGATGAAATGCGGTACTGAAGGTAAGACGTGAGCCCAAATACGTCTGTACCGCCTTCCACTCCTTGGAGGTGAAACGACCATCACGATCCGAAACTATCGTCTTAGGTACGCCGTGATACCGTACAAATTGTTCCACAAACAGGCGTACCAAGACATCCACATGAGCCTCCTTCTTCATATGAATGAACCGGGCAACCTTCGTCAGGAGATCAACAATCACCCACACTGAATCATTCCCTGAGCGGGAGCGAGGTAGCCCATGTACGAAGTCCATGGATATATCCTCGAACTTCCATTCGGGGATTGGCAACGACTGCAATAGGCCACCGGGGCTCCTACATTCCGCCTTCACTCTTTGGCAGGCTTCACAATGCGTGACAAAGTACCGGACATCTTTCTTCATCCCTGGCCAACACATCGTCTTTCGTAAGCCGGCGTACATCTTTGAAATTCCTGGGTGCACGGAATATTGAGAGCAATGTGCTTCTCTCATAATATTCTCCCGAATTCTGCCACCTTTGGGAATGTAGAGTAGGCCGCAAAAGTAAACGAGGCCGTCCTTTAGTGTGTACTCTTCGGTAGTCCCGTCTTCGATTAACTTTATTGCCGGGGCCAAAGCCGCATCCAATCCTTGCTCCACTCGAATCTGGTCCCGGATATCACAAACTATGCTCATGCTGGATAGGTTCTCCGTATATTCCAAAGAAGCCTTAAATATTAAGGTGATGTCCATCTCCTCGATCATCCGTGCCAACTCCATGCTCATCAATCGAGATTCTGGGCTCGAGCCGAGTACTTTCCTACTCAACGCATCGGCTACCGAGTTTGCTTTTCCGGGGTGGTAGTTCAAGGTGAACTCATAGTCGCATAGAAACTCTAACCACCGCCGTTGTCTAAAGTTCAATTCCTTCTGGGTATGGACGTACTTCAAATTTTTATGATCCGAGAAGATTTCGCAGTGGACACCGTATAGATAATGCCTCCATACCTTCAAGGCGAACACCACCGCTCCTAGCTCCAAATCATGCACCGGGTAATTGATTTCATGCTTCTTCAATTGTCTTGAAGCATAAGCAATTACGTGCCCGTGCTGCATCAACACCGCTCCCAACCCCTGATAAGACGCATCCGTATAAACTTGAAATCCTTCCTTCCCAGACGGAAGGACAAGTATGGGGGCGGAGGTAAGTCTATCCTTCAATTCCTGGAATGCCGCTTCACACTGGGGTGTCCACTCAAATGGCACTCCTTTCTTTGTCAAGGAAGTAAGCGGGAGGGCAATCTTGGAGAATCCTTTTACGAACTTGCGGTAGTATCCGGCAAGTCCAAGAAAACTCCTCACATCGGCCGCCGACTTCAAGGGCGACCACTCCTTCACGGCGCGCACCTTGGCCGGATCCACAGCTAGTCCTGCCCCACTGATTACATGGCCCAAGAAAGCAACTTCCTTAAGCCAGAATTCACACTTGCTAAACTTGGCGAACAGGGCGTGCTCTTTTAGCTTCTCCAGAACTAAGGCCAAATGTCCGGCATGTTCTTCCTCCGTCTTCGAGTAGACTAGGATGTCGTCAATGAACACAATGACGAAGACATCTAGATAGGCCTCAAACACTTTATTCATCAAGCTCATGAAAGCCGATGGGGCATTGGTGAGTCCAAACGGCATCATTGTGAACTCATATAAGCCGTACCTTGAGCTGAAAGCCGTTTTCTGTATATCATCCTCCTGTATTCTCAATTGGTAGTACCCCGAGCGCAAGTCTAACTTGGAGAACCAATGCGCTCCCACCAGTTGGTCGAACAACTCATCGATCCGAGGTAACGGGTAGGTGTTCCATACTGTCAGTGGGTTGAGTTCCCGATAGTCTATACATAAACGCAGGGTTCCATCTTTCTTCTTGACGAATAGAACAGGGGCTCCCCAAGGCGACGAGCTGGGGCGAACAAACCCTGATTCTACCAACTCCTGCAATTGCACTCTAAACTCCGCAAGTTCTTTTGGGGCCATCCGATAAGGGGTCCTGGAGACAGGCTTAGCTCATTGTTGGGTACATTGAAAATGTGTACCTGATTTGAAGAAGCCTAACTTAGCTTAATGATATACATCAAGGTGTATTTGATGTTATTTTAAGTTAACATGTGCAGGTGAAGAAGTATTAAAGAAAACAGGAAATTATTCTAAGTCCATGTGTCGCCATCTGAAGAAACTGGGTCGACACTTCAGAATAATTTTGTCGACACTTGAAGGAAGCTGTGTCGACACAGAGAAAGATAGTCGACCACACTTGTGTTGACACTGGGAAGTAGTGTCGACTCACAGAAAGATAGTCGACCACATTTGTGTCGACACTGGGAAGCTGTGTCGACACAGAGAAAGATAGTCGACCACACTTGTGTCGATACTGGGAAGCAGTGTCGACTCACAGAAAGATAGTCGACCACATTTGTGTCGACACTGGGAAGAAGTGTCGACTCACAGAAAGATAGTCGACCACATTTGTGTCGACACTGGGAAGCAGTGTCGACTCACAGAAAGATAGTCGACCACATTTGTGTCGACACTGGGAAGCAGTGTCGACTCACAGAAAGATAGTCGACCTCAACTATGTCGACACCTAAAGGCAGAGTCGACACATACTGAGTTCTGAATCTACAACAACTGTGTCGACACACAGGACTTGTGTCGACACACTGCAAAGTCAAGACCAAGTTATTTTTTGAAGAAAGATGAAGTGTTGAGTCGACACAAATTCTCTGTGTCGACTCATTCTCAAGATGAAGTTCTGAAGAAGCAGTGTCGACTTAAAGGCAAACTAGTCGACATCATCAAAGGCTGTGTCGACACCAAAGTCACTTGTGTCGACACATATAGACAGTTGGTCTCGACACTTTCTGACAGTCTTTCTCAACACTTTGCTGTCCAAGACTAAGGCACATGATCTGTTTGAAGACTTGACAGCTGTGGGTTATGACAGGTTAACTGAAGCTATCAGACTTGTCAGAAGTCAGTTAGAAACCGGATCAGCCGGTTACCATGAAGAAGATCTATAAATAGACAGATTCAGAAGAAGAAAGATATACAATATACAAGAGGAAATTAATTCTTAATCAACACATCAGTTAAGAGACAAGTCCTCTCTTCAAGAAAGTGCAAGGCATTAAAGAAGATCTTCATCAGAAGATCTAAGAAGACGATCTCAGGATCAGTCTAAGAAGAGTTCTTTCAAGAATTTAGAAGTATCATCAAAGGTGTTGGATAGAGAGGGATCCAGCCACTTGAAGAAGAAGAAGGAAGCCATCATTGGTTTCTCAAGAAGCTGTTTGGAAATCAACTCAGCTAAGTTCAGATTCAAGAAGCTTTGAAGAAAGCTCAGATTCAGTTGATTTCATCAGCTGATCAAGAATTGTCTTGTTCTTTTCTCTCTCAACAAAGGCAAAACATTAAAAACTTCTTTTCTAATTTATGTAGGATCTATCAATACAGATCTGAGTTGTAAGCCTGTGTTATAAAGGCTGAGTGTAGGAGAGTTGATCTCTGAGTGGTAGGGTTGTTTGCCTGAGTGTAGGAGAAGGTTCTTCTCTGAGTTGTAGGCTTTGTGATAAGGCTGAGGTAGGGCCATTGAGCCTGAGTTGTAGGAACCTTTCCAGGTTCTGAGCTGTAGGATCTGTGGATCTGAGTAAAGAGGAAGTTTGGCCGAATCTAGCATACTGCTAGATAGGTGAAGGGGGAAAGTGGATTTACCCAGACCTTGGGGAACCACTATAAAATAGTGTGCAATCTGTGATGGTTAAATTTCTGTGACTGTTGTGCTTTGTGTTTTAATTCTGTAATTGAATTCTGCCAAAAAGTGTTAACAAGCATTAGAACCTATTCACCCCCCCCTCTAGGTGTTTAGGTTGTCTTGAAAGTAAAACTATCAAGTGGTATCAGAGGGAGGTCCCTCAAAAAGGACTTAACAGTCTGAGGTAGATCTGAAAGGCAGGATCAAGATTCAAGAAGATGGGTTCTGGAGAAAATCACAAGGAGTTAGGGTCAATGAAGTTACCCATCTGCAGGAAGGAAATCTTTGGAATTTGGAAAGAAAGAGTCAGATTGTTCATGGAAACATCTGACCCAAGGATATACATCACAGTTCAGGAAGGACCCTTCATTCCAATGAAGGTATCAGTTCTTGATGCTAATATTCAAACTCCAAAGAGTTATTCTGAAATGACCAAGGATGAAATCATTTTGGCAACCATGGACAAGAGAGCTCAGAATATTATTGTGAGTGCCATAGATGATTCTACATTTCAGAATCTGATTCACTGCAAGACCTCCAAAGAAATATGGGACACCTTGATTGTCTACATGGAGGGATCTGAAGAAGTAAGACGGAGAGGAAGTCTATGCTTAACTAGGAATATGAAAGTTTTAGACAAGGAAAAACTGATAACATAACTGAATGCTATAAGAAATACTATAGAATTGTGAATGAGTTAAAGTCCTATGGAAGAGTATTCAGTACCTATGAACTGAATGACAAATTCTTAAGATCTTTGACAAAGGATTGGGACACAAAGATCTGTGCCATAAGAGAAGTGGCTAAACTAGTAGAGATTTCTCCTCCAACCTTGTTTGGAAAGTTGCTATCCTATGAAATGCAACTTATGGTGAGGAAGGAGGAGGAAAAGAATTCAAAAGGAGAGCATAGAGAGAAGACAGTGTCCTTCAAGGCAGAAGCCACTAGAAAGAATAAGAGGATATCATCATCTCCTCCTAAGAAAGTTGCAGAAGTTAGTTCTGAAAATTCAGATAATCAGGGTTCAGAAAGCTGTGAGTCAGATGCAGATTTTGCTGCATTTACAAAGCAATTCCAGAGATTCTTAAAGAAGAAGCAGTGGAAGTCTAGGCCCTCCTCATCACAGAAAGTTGATGACTATTATCAGAAGAAAAAGTCATCAAGGAAAGAGAAGAGCAGAACAAAGCCCAGCAAGGCCACTACTTCAAAGATTGTCTGTTATTGTTGCAATAGGCCTGGACATGTAGTGGCTGACTGTCCTGATAAGAGAAAGGAGTCATCAGACAAGAAGAAGACTTATCAAAAGGGCAAGAAGGAAAAATCCTTTGTTGCAAAGAAGGAAAAGAGCTTAACAGATCAATCAACTTCAGAATCAGAATCTGAAGCTGAAGCATATATTGGACTGTATGCTGCTACTGAAGAAGAGGAGTTCATACAATTGCTAGACTCCATCTATGAATAAGAAGATCATCAGTGCATGGGACTGATGGCAGGATTAGAAGAAGATATGTGCCAGAATCAGTCTGGTCCTAGTAAGGTACTATGTCCTTCAATAAAATCTGTTTGTAGTACAAGTGCAGAATCAGCTACATCTGCATCAAGTGATGTAGATGCATCTGAATCTGAAGGAGATGTCTATCAATTGATAGATAAGTATGGGGACTTGTTGCAGGCCCTTAAGAGAAGCAAGAACCTGGTTAAATCTCAGGCTCAGGAAATTGCTGATCTAAAGGTAGCTGCAACTGAGTTTGAAAAAGTAATTGATCAGAAGTTAAATGAAATTGCCAAACTGAAGAATATAACTATTATTCAGATGAGCACAATCAATTATACCAATGATCAAGTGAAGAGTCTGGAGGCTAGACTAAGAATAGAAAAGGAGTTAGTGGCTAGTTAATTTAAGCCAAAGTCTGTCTTACCCTTGATAGATGAATTTGTGACTCAAAAGGGTAGGGCAGGATTAGGATTCAAAGGTAACCCCAGGGCAGCCCAATTCAAGAGGAAAGGCAAAGCTCCTGTCAAGCCACTGAACCTTTCAGTCCCTATTAAGTTTAGAAAGGTGCAAGTGCCTTCTAACCAATATGATCATGAGAATATACATGGTCATTTTAGGACTAAAGTTCTGATAAACAAGGGTGTAAATGCCAACAGGCCTATCCATGTTCATAAACCTAATGGTTATAAGAAATCAGTGGGTGAAGCTGCTGCAGCACCAACAATGGACAGAAATTCTTCTGTCAAGAGTGTATCTAGATCTAAATACAATAAGTTTGAATGTTGGTGTTGTGGCAAGAGAGGCCATTTTGTATTAGACTGCTGGCATAACACAAGTGTTAGAAAGAACAATAGTCTACCTGTTAGAAGAGATAATGGTAGCTTTGTTAATGCTAACCTGAACCAAGGACCCAAGACTTACTTGGGTTCTAAGGGTAAGTAAATCTGTATTGCAGGAAAGTCCAAGTGGCCATGCCCCTATATGGTACTTGGACAGTGGTTGTTCCAGGCACATGAATGGAACAAAGGGGCTGCTGAAGGAGTATACATCTGGCAAAGATGGACCCAAAGTGATCTTTGGTGGATCTGAAAAAGGAATCATCAAAGGGTTTGGTAACATTTCTACTAACCTAATTACTATCACCCAAGTGGCTTATGTAAAAGGTTTGAAACACAATCTAATAAGCATAAGCCAGCTGAGTGATTTAGGATATGACATTTCATTTGTTAAGAATGGATGTCATATCAAAAGGTCAAGTGATCAAAAGATCATATTGACTGGGTATAGGAAGAGAAATGTCTATTGTCTTAATTTTGTATGTGAGAACAAAGCTTCTTCCATCTATCTTGTAGCTGATGATAATGATTTTCATTGTGTCAAGTGGCACAAGAGATTGGCTCATCTTAACTACAAGACAATTGGCCAACTCTTTAGCAAAGAGTTAGTGAGGAATGGTCCTCAAGTTAAGTGTATAAAGGGAGAAATATACTCAGCTTGTCAAAAGGGCAAGCAGACAAAATCCTCCTTTCAAAGCCTTGAAAACAAGGATTCTGTGAGGTGTTTATACCTCTTACATATGGATCTTTTTGGTCCTATGTCAGTTCATAGTCTAGGTAGGAAAGTCTATACTTTTGTGGTGGTAGATGACTATTCTAGATTTACATGGGTGTTCTTTCTGAGACAGAAATCAGAAACCCCAAGTGTATTACTTAGTTTTGTAAAGCAAATTCAGAATGAACTGAATAGTACAGTGGTCAAAATCAGAAGTGACCATGGTACTGAGTTTCAATCTGAAAGCATGACAAAATTATGTGAAGACTTTGGGATTTTCCAAGAGTTCTCCTCACCTAGAACACCGCAGCAAAATGGCATTGCTGAAAGAAAGAATAGAACATTAATTGAAGCTGGCAGAACTCTATTGAGTGACACCTCTCTCCCAGAATATTTCTGGGCTGAGGCAGTTAACACTGTATGTCATGTAATCAATAGGGCTTCTATCACCAAGAACCACAAAAAGACTCCCAATGAGATTATGAAAGATAGAAAACCAAATCTATCCTACTTCAGGATCTTTGGTTGTAAATGCTATATACTTAACAATGGCAAGTCATACCTAACTAAGTTTGCTGCCAAATCCCAAGATGGGATATTTGTTGGGTAGAACATAAATAGTAAGACCTATAGAATCTACAACTTGACTACTCAAGTTGTTGAAGAATCTGTACATGTTGTGTTTGATGAAACAAGATTAATCAACTATGAGTTGTCTTGTAGATCAAATGATTCAACAGGTATAAGCAAAAGAATGGACAAGCTCTCCATTGCTGAAGCATCAAAGGAAGATGGAGCATTGGAAAATGAAGGCTACTGTCCAGGGGGAGTACAAGACTCAATAGATGCTGATGAAAACTAAGAGGTTCAGCATGAAGAAGGAGCTGGAGATGTTCAACCAGAAAGGAATCTTCCTCCAGCTACAAGACATTTAAGAGATCATCCAGCTGATCAGATTATAGGTGATCCAAGACAGGGAGTGCAGTCTAGATGCAGAAATCAAAGCACAGACCTGCATTCAAGTTTCCTATCTCAAATGGAGCCTAAGAAGTTTGAAGAAGCCATCCAAGACCAGCACTGGATTGATGCTATGCAAGAGGAGCTGAATCAATTCAGAAGGTGCAATGTCTGGGAGCTTGTTCCTAAGCCAAGAGGCCACAACATAATTGGCACAAAGTGGATTTATAGGAACAAATTGGATAAGAGTGGAATAATAGTGAAGAATAAAACAAGATTGGTTGCAAAAGGATACAGGCAGGAAGAAGGGATTGACTTTGATCAAACCTTTGCCCCAGTAGTAAGGCTGGAGGCAATCAGAATGTTCCTTGCCTATGTAGCCTATCAAGACTTCAAAGTGTACCAAATGGATGTGAAATCAGCATTCCTGAATGGTGATTTAAAAGAGGAAGTCTATGTAGAGCAACCATCAGGTTTTATAGATCCTCTTAAACCTGATTATGTCTATAAGCTTAGGAAAGCTTTGTATGGGTTAAAGCAAGCCCCAAGGGCTTGGTATGAAACCCTGTCTACTTTCCTTATTGAGAATAAATTCTCAAGAGGAAAAATAGACAAAACACTATTCCTTAGGGAATCCAAAGGTAAGATCATCTTAGTTCGGATCTATGTTGATGACATAATCTTTGGATCTACTGAAAACAACCTTTGTAAAAAGTTTGCCAAACTTATGCAAGAGAAGTTTGAGATGAGCAGTATGGGGGAACTTAAGTTCTTCTTGGGACTCCAAGTAAGACAGACTGATGATGGCCTATCCATATCCCAGTCTAAGTTCACCAAAAAATTAATTAAGAAGTATGGTATGGAGTCATCCTCCACTATGAGAACTCCTATGGGAACAAGTATGCCTATATGCAAAGATGATGCAGGTAAACCTGTTGATGAATCTTTGTATAGAGGAATAATTGGCTCTCTACTATATCTCACTGCTAGTAGACCAGATATTATGTATGCTACATGTGTCTGTGCTAGGTACCAAGCCTGCCCTAAAGAATCTCATTATACTGCAGTCAAAAGGATTCTGCGATATCTTAAGGGCACACCTAATCTAGGCCTTTGGTACCCTAGGAATAGATATTTTCTACTAACAGGTTATTCAGATGCAGACTTTGCAGGCTGTAGAGAGGATAGAAAGAGTACAACAGGTACTTGTCAATTCTTGGGAGGAAGACTGATATCATGGAGTAGTAAGAAGCAGACTAGTGTGGCAATATCCACAGCTGAGTCAGAATATGTTGCTGCTGGCAGCTGCTGTGCACAGCTATTGTGGATACAGCATCAGTTGAAAGACTATGGTATTCAAGTAAGTAGAACACCTTTATTGTGTGATTCTAAAAGTGCTATTTCTATTGCTAATAATCTTGTTTCTCACAGTAGAACTAAGCATATAGAAATTAAATACCATTTTCTTAGAGAGCATGTAGAAAGAGAAGACATCTCATTGGAATTTGTTAAAACAGATTGTCAAATAGCAGATATATTTACTAAGCCACTGGATGAAACAAAATTCAATAAATTTAAAATTGAATTAGGCATGCTGACCATTGATTAGTTTATCAACAAACTTACAAGTGATATTAGATTATCACGTGGTATAGACAAAAACAGAAATTGGCTAAGTAAAATAGTGTCGACACATTCAGTGATAATGTGTCGACTCAGTGAAGTCATGTCGACTAGTCAGAGAATATGTGTCGACACAGAGAATTTGTGTCGACACTTAAGAATCAAATAGTCAACTCATCCAGGAATGTAGTGTCGACTTCATCAGAATAGTGGTGTCGACACTTACAGATTTTGTGTCGACACTTATCTTAAGAGTCGACACAGAATTTCTTATGCTCTACTATGTCTCTCAGGTGTCGACATATCCACAATTGGTGTCGACACATAGTAGACAGACTTGCTGTCAAGACAATAGAAGTTTGTGTCGACACACTCCATCTGTGTCGACACATATAGACTGTTTTTGCCCAACTTTTGATCTTCTTTCCCTAGAAGGTATAAATAGGTCAAGAACTTATTCTGTCGACACGCTTACAAGGTTTTGGAGACTGAAACCCTGTGTCGACAATCTCTCTCTCTTCTCTCTCAAGATTTCTCGTCTGATCAATGGCGCCAAAGGTTGCAGATAACGTCAACGAAGGATATGAGTTGGTGCGCAATGCCTTTGCGGATGCCCCGACAGATGTTCAAAGGGTTGTCACTCTAATTTCTGAATCTGGATTAGAATTTCTAGTTCCTGAACCATCAAAGATCTGGAAGAAGGAGGTGATTGAATTCTTTACCTCTGCATCAGTGGATTCAGCTGGTCTCAAGATAAAATCCACTATTCATGGGACGAAGGTGAAAATGACACCAAGAAATTTAAGAAAAATACTTCAATTATCAAACATTGAGAATGAAGAAGAGGTTCCAGCCTCTAAGACCAGGGAGGCTCTCCAATGGTGTGGATTGGATCCAACCCTGAAGATTGGAGCAGCTATCAACAGGAAGGGTATGAATCAATAGGGCAAGTTTCTGTCAGAAGTAGTTGGGAAGGTACTTTTGTGCAAACCAGGTGGACATGATAGAATTTCAGCCTATATGTTCAGCCTAATGACCAGAATTGTGTTTACAATTCCAACTGACTGGTCAGCTGTAGTATTTGATAAGATCAAGGAAGGAATCAAGAAGCCAAATCTGGCTAGAATTGTGAGTTTATTCCTGACTGGGGTGATCCCTCAGGTTATGCAACAACTGCCTGAGACAAAAATTAATCACATGAGGAAAATGGATATAAGATTATTTTCAAGGTGGGATAGGGTGCTGTCTAAAGATGTGCCTGATGAGAACAGGCAGGACACCCCTGAGAGATCCCCTACACATGATCTAGGCACTGCCCAGCATCCAGAAGAGCAAGTGAGAAAGCAGGTTGAAGATCAGCCTGAGTCTACTCAAGTTCAGAAATCAACCATTCCTGCACAGATGTAGGGGGAGCATGCTCACTCTCCTGTCCAGAATGTATCTACTCCTGACCAGGTACAGGTACAGGGAGAGCAAGTGTATTTTCCTACCAAGGACATTACTAATATTTCTATTCCTGCACAGGTGCAGGGGGAGCAAGTGTATTCACCTGCCCAGGATATTCCAAATACTGAACAAGTACAGGGAGAGCAGATGTCTGAATCAGTGCAGGAGAAAGAACAAATTAATTTATCAAAAGATTTGAATATTGCAGATCTGGATGATTCAACATCTGTTCAAGCTCAGAAGGAATACACTCTAGATGAGTTATTTCCTAATATTGAAATTGCTACTGATAGGGTAGAGGAGGAGCAAGAAAATGAGAAGGCACTAGACATGGAGATAGTGCAAGAAGCTGAGAAGGAACAAGGAGTTGAGGAGGAGCAAGTAGTTGAGGGGGAGCCTGTGAATGTTGAGGCTGAGCAACATGTCACTGAAACTAATATTCCTCCTACTCCACCTGAAAGAGTTCAAATAGAAAGTTCATCAGACTCTGAGACTGAAGAAGCCAGAATGGCTAAGAAGAGAAAGCTCATAGTCTTCAAGAGAAGGACCCAAAGTTATAAGCAGGCACTCAAAACTTCAACTCACCAATCTCCCTCTGAATTTAACTACAATAAGTTCATGGTAGATTTGCAAGTTAAGTTGGATGAGCAGAGATTAGCAATGGAGAAGTATGTTGATGAGAGCAATAAATCCCTTCAATTTGACTTGGCTCAAGATATTAAGTCTATTAGATTTGAAGTAAATATGAATAAGAAGGAGATGACAGATTGCTTCCATAAGGGAGGTAATGCTGTAGTGTTTTTGGCTAAACAACAGCAGTCTATCCTCACTAAAGTGGATGATATTGCTTTGAAGCAAGGTTATGTTTTGGAGAATCAGCTGAGGATGAATGATAATTTGGCTGAATCTCACCCTGAAATTCTTAAAGAGTTCAAAAAGGCTACTGCAGGGATGATTGGAGCAAGAGCAAAAGAGATAGAAGCTTTTGATCAGAAACTAAAGGAAGCTATAGCTTCAGTTCAATCTGCCATCACTACATCTCAGAAGGAAATATCTGACAAAATTCAAAAATTGAAACCATATTTTAAAGAAGGTGTGAATTATCTATATGGCCAGATCAGATTTCAGAAGGATGATCTAAGAGATCATATTACCAGAGAAGTCATAAAGGGGGAGAGGTTGTTAGTTCATGCTGGCTTAGAGCACACCAAATGGGTGACAAATAGTATTCGAGCCACATTGGGATATCCACCTTTGTGTGATGATGATATGGTGGCTGAGTCAGGAATTCAAACAGGTCTACATGAAGGCAATCAACCTGAGATTGCCCAAGTAATTTACCCTCCTCCTGATTTTGATATGATTGATTAGCAAGTTCAGGATATGTATAGTCCTCCAAAAGAGGTTACCAAGGTTATTATTGAAAAAGTTGATAAGCCTGATGCCAACTTGAAAGAACAGCAAGATGCTCTACTATCCAAGAAAAGATTTAGAGAGCAGGCTGAACTTAAGCCAGATTTTGAGCAGTGGAGCCCTACTTCAAGAAATATTATACTAACAGCATGGAAGGCTGTAAAGGACAAAGTACATGAAAGAGGAAAGTGGTATAATGAAATGGAATGGCAAAATTATGAAGCTAGGTAGGAAGCCATAGTACAGTTCAGGAGAAAAGCCAAGCTGGGAAGGCTGCCACCAGATGCTCAGGAGCCGAGCAAGTACTTTCCAAAGCCCTTTCATTACTTTGAAAGGCAAAGGCTAAAGGAAGAAGCTCAGAAGAAAGCTGAGCTAAAAGGCAAGAAGCCTGCTGAAGTTGCTGAAGCTCCTGTGAAGGCTCAAATCCAATCTGGCAAAGGAATTGTTATAAGAGAGCCTGATCAGTCTTAGCTCTAAGTTCTTTCAAATGTTTTGTAAATGTTTTGATCATTCAATGTAAACATCTGTAATCAAACATTATCAAGTTATAAACAAAATTTTGTTTGGAATCATATATTCATGTTCACTCTGTGATGAATTATTAATATTTTGTTTATATAAGATATTCCTATAATGTCATACATCATCATATTATTTTTGTTATAAATGGTGTATATCATTAACTAAAAGGGTTATGACTTCTCCAAATAGGGGGAGATTGTTGGGTACATTGAAAATGTGTACCTGATTTGAAGAAGCCTAACTTAGCTTAATGATATACATCAAGGTGTATTTGATGTTTTTTTAAGTTGACATGTGCAGGTGAAGAAGTATTAAAGAATACAGGAAATTATTCTAAGTCCATGTGTCGCCATCTGAAGAAACTGGGTCAACACTTCAGAATAATTTTGTCGACACTTGAAGGAAGCTGTGTCGACACAGAGAAAGATAGTCGACCACACTTGTGCCGACACTGGGAAGCAGTATCGACTCACAGAAAGATAGTCGACCACATTTGTGTAGACACTGGGAAGCTGTGTCGACACAGAGAAAGATAGTCGACCACACTTGTGTCGATACTGGGAAGCAATGTCGACTCACAGAAAGATAGTCGACCACATTTGTGTCGATACTGGGAAGCAGTGTCGACTCACAGAAAGATAGTCGACCACATTTGTGTCGACACTGGGAAGCAGTGTCGACTCACAGAAAGATAGTTGACCACATTTGTGTCGACACTGGGAAGCAGTGTCGACTCATAGAAAGATAGTCGACCTCAACTATGTCGACACCTGAAGGCAGAGTCGACACATACTGAGTTCTGAATCTACAACAACTGTGTCGACACACAGGACTTGTGTCGACACACTGCAAAGTCAAGACCAAGTTATTTTCTGAAGAAAGATGAAGTGTTGAGTCGACACAAATTCTCTGTGTCGACTCATTCTCAAGATGAAGTTCTGAAGAAGCAGTGTCGACTTAAAGGCAAACTAGTCGACATCATCAAAGGCTGTGTCGACACCAAAGTCACTTGTGTCGACACATATAGATAGTTGGTCTCGACACTTTCTGACAGTCTGTCTCAACACTTTGCTGTCCAAGACTAAGGCACAGGATCTATTTGAAGACTTGACAACTGTGGGTTATGACAGGTTAACTGAAGCTGTCAGACTTGTCAGAAGTTAGTTAGAAACCGGATCAGTCGGTTACAATGAAGAAGATCTATAAATAGACAGATTCAGAAGAAGAAAGATATACAATATACAAGAGGAAATTAATTCTTAATCAACACATCAGTTAAGAGACAAGTCCTCTCTTCAAGAAAGTGCAAGGCATTAAAGAAGATCTTCATCAGAAGATCTAAGAAGACGATCTCAGGATCAGTCTAAGAAGAGTTCTTTCAAGAATTCAGAAGTATCATCAAAGGTGTTGGATAGAGAGGGATCCAGCCACTTGAAGAAGAAGAAGGAAGCCATCATTGGTTTCTCAAGAAGCTGTTTGGAAATCAACTCAGCTAAGTTCAGATTCAAGAAGCTTTGAAGAAAGCTCAGATTCAGTTGATTTCATCAGCTGATCAAGAATTGTCTTGTTCTTTTCTCTCTCAACAAAGGCAAGACATTAAAAACTTCTTTTCTAATTTCTGTAGGATCTGTCAATACAGATCTGAGTTGTAAGCCTGTGTTATAAAGGCTGAGTGTAGGAGAGTTGATCTCTGAGTGGTAGGGCTGTTTGCCTGAGTGTAGGAGAAGGTTCTTCTCTGAGTTGTAGGCTTTGTGATAAGGCTGAGGTAGGGCTATTGAGCCTGAGTTGTAGGAACCTTTCCAGGTTCTGAGCTGTAGGATCTGTGGATCTGAGTAAAGAGGAAGTTTGGCCGAATCTAGCATACTACTAGATAGGTGAAGGGGGAAAGTGGATGTACCCAGATCTTGGGGAACCACTATAAAACAGTGTGCAATCTGTGATGGTTAAATTTTTGTGACTGCTGTGCTGTGTGTTTTAATTCTGTAATTGAATTCTGCCAAAAAGTGTTAACAAGCATTAGAACCTATTCACCCCCCCTCTAGGTATTTAGGTTGTCTTGAAAGTAAAACTATCACTCATGGTACAAGCTTAATCTGAAAATCCACTTCTCTATGCGGGGGTAACCCTGGCAGTTTCTCGGGAAATACCTCAGGGAAATCCCGTGCTACCCGCACATCCTTCACATCTACCTTCATCTCTTTTAGTTCGAATCATATCATGTAGACTTCATCCCCTCTCATATGAGCTTTCAAGGTCTGGATTGAGGATAACAAGATTCATGGTGCGAAATTTATACCTTGGAAGACTACATCAGTATCCCCATGTCTCAAATAGATACGCTTCTCCGCACAGTCGATTCTCGCATGGTGCCAATCCAGCCACGCCATACCCAGGATGAGGTCGAACTCTGGTATTCTCAAAATTGTGGCAGGGGTATCAAAGGTCTTTCCCCCAATGGTTATCTCTAACTCACACTTCGCGGTTGCCTTCATCTCAGATCCGTCTGGGAGGCGTACTCTTCGAGCAATACCAGTGAAATATTGCACTCCGTGTATATCTTTGATGAAGTCTTCAGACATGAATGAATGTGAGGCACCGGTATCAAATAACGGATGATCCGGTTTCCCGCCGACCATCACGGTGCCTAAGTGTCATTAATAATACTCAAGTTAGATGTCTAGTATATCTCAAGCAACTAGAGGATATTAATGAAAGAAAAATGACTAATTCGAATCGTACCTGCAATCATCTCTTGAGGGTTCCACTCTTGAGTCATGTCCAGGGCATATATCTGATCTCGAGCGGGTCCGGGGTTTCTTCCTCGTGGTCCTCGTCCTCGACCACGCACATATCCCCGCCCCCGAGGGGCTGCTGCAGGGAAAGCAAGAGGCGCATCACCAAACAGTTGTGGGCAGTAGCGTCGAATGTGGCCCGGTTGGTTGCATTCAAAGTACACCCATTCCTGCCTTCTGCCGTATTGCTGAAACTGTGGAGGTGGAGGTAATGCTGGCGGTTGTGGAACCGGGCGCTCCTTACTAAAGTTCTGGGGAAAATGCCCGCCACCCCTCCGATATCCTCTTCCTCTTTTATTGTCAAACCTCCTTCTGTTGCTGGGGCCGGCTTCCATCACGCCCTCTGCTGGCCTCTTACCACTTCCCAAGTGGTCCGCTTCCAATCTCTTCACCATATCAATAATCTCCGCCAGACTAGAGTCCGCTATAAACAAAAGGGCTTGCCTTAGGGGGTCTCGCAAGCCTTTGTAGAATCTTTTGGCGTACCCTCTATCATCCAGCTCATAGGAGTCAGTGAATCTAGCCAGGTGCTGAAACTCCCGTTGGTACTCCATCACCGACATGGACCCTTGCTTAAGTTGCAAAAATCTCTCTTCCAGACCATCCCGAGCGGCCGAGGGGATGAAATGCTCTAAGAAGGCTTCAGAGAATCCGCTCCAACTAATGTCCGTGTACACTCTTCCACGAAAAGTGGAGCCCATAAGGGACTTCCACCACCTTTTGGCATGCAGCTCTAAGAGTGTCATCACAAGGGTCACCACCATGTTGTTTGGACATCTTATTCCTACCAACAACTCTTGTATAGTGTCGAGCCACTCTTCCGTACGCACTGCCGACTCTGTCCCAATATAAGCGGGAGGGGAGAGAGCTCGGAAAACGCTTAACCAACTAGATCCCGGACCCTATTGTTGTACAGGTGTCTGCTGAGATTGGGACCTAAAGGCATCCAGAATAGCTATGAGCGTCTGCCCCAGCTCTGATTGTTGGAATTATGTAGGTACGGACGGGGCGGGGGTGCCCCTTACTGGCTCAACATGTGCTAGGATCTACACATAAGGTACAAACCTAGGGTTAGGTTGGCTAATCTAAGGTTAAAGATGGACAACTTAGTGTGAATTACATATGGGCACACCACTGATTCCGCTAAGTCAGCTTGTCCCCAAACTGACCAATCAAACGGGGGTGGCACCATTGTTAAGTGACTTTCGTCTTGGAGGATCGTAGCAAGCTGATACCATTTGTAAGACCCCCCTCCCAGAACACAAGACACGACACGAGAGGGGTCTTATGCCCAGAACAGCCGCCTTGCGGTAGCACCAGCACTCGAGCTAGCCTGTACCACAAGACACCTATTCTGCCGGCTACAACCAATATCAACATATAACTGCCAACTCAACCATAATAATATGAAAGTCAAATCCACACCAAGCATAAGTCCATAAGTACATCAAAAGAGAAGCAGAAACAAGCTTCTACAAAATCAGAGTACGTAAACAAAATTGCCCGAAGGCTACAACAAAATCTCTCTCTCACTCACATCTGTAACCGACGGTAGCGACGGTACCGTCCCTTCACGCCCTATCACCCTGGCCTGGCTGTCCGTCTGCATAGCCTGCTGCTCCACCTGCGGGGTTTCCTCCTAAAAAGGAAGACGTAGCAACCGTTAGTCAAAAAGACTAAGTGGTTTCACATCCGCTCCCCCGGTGACTCCTCGGCACCGGGCGGAGAAAGGAACAGGTACAATATATAAATAACAGTAGTACAACAGGTGAAGTGAGTATACATATTATAAGCAGCAACATCAGTAGTGTATAATAAACAAGCTCTTATTTTCAAATCTACGAACTACAACAGCAAGAGAGTATATAACTAGAACAGTAAGTAACTCAACTTATATGGATGCCCATACAAGCATATAAGTTGAGGGTCGTTCAGCAGAAAGTAACTCATCGTATAGGAGTGCCCATACAAACTTATACGATGAGGGTCTTGTGTATGTAATGAAGTGCAATGCTATGTATGCAATGCAATGACACACCCATGCTCAAGCACATGCAATCGCTATGTCGACACAGACTTATATTTCCCACTATTCGAGCAGGTAGCTAACCTCTCAGGCATCAACCGTCGTGGCTAAACAGTGACAGTAGAGCGGGCATCTCCACTACTAGGCTGGTCTCCACACTACCTGGCCTAGGCCTCCGTACGCCTCCACGCTAGGAACACAACAGCGGAGCTCACATGCATACTACGGCTCAGCGGGTTCTCTCGGGTAAATATGCACCAAGATCCTAGCCCCTGACTAGCCTATAGTATGACACAGAAGGAGCCTCGGAAATGAGCATGAGGACCAAGCCCAACCGTTCACTTGGCACGGAAGGAGCCTCGGGACGTGAACACCGAGGACCAAGCCCAAACGCCCAAGGTCTAACTATCAACTCCCATCAGTGTGACGATTGGCGAGCCCGTAGACCTGCCACACTATCCTTAACACGGGATTACGACACCGCGTGTCGACTCACACCATATGCAATTCCATAATTCCGTGGCATGGAAGGAGCCTCAGAGAAAGCACGAGGACCAAGCCCAACCATCCATCAAATGTGGAAGGAGCCTCGGGACGTGAACACCGAGGACTAATCCCAACCGTTCACGTGGCACGGAAGGAGCCCCGGGACGTGAATACCGAGGACCAAGCCCAACCGTCCAATTTTATCCAACTCAACCTCATTCCCATTAGTGACGGTCAACACCGCACTTGTTAACTTCCACAATGCTACCCGTGGGGAGACGACACTCTAAGCATTGGACTATCCATTCCCTTCCATCAATCCATTATACATCCTGGCCATAGTTTTAATCATTTACAAACCCTTCCAAATGAATTCAACATATTATAGATAATGCGCATAATGGTGATCTACCAAATATAACAAAGCCTTTCATTCACTTAGGCTTGATTCACATCTCGGCATAGGAATTCAAGTCCTCAAACATCAATCTTCACATTACCTCGGTAATTAACACAAAAGAATTCACCCAATCTCGAGATGAATTGCAACATCTATTCCATCGAATCCAAGTTCATATTATAATCACCTAGAATTGTATGTAATCTGGTCAGCAACTTTGACTGAGGATTCCCATGGCTATAGGTATCGCCTGAAAACGTGCCACCACTCGTTGGAAAGGTAATTTTAAGGGATACAACTTTCATGTTTAGTCAAAAGCCCAGATCTGGTCACATCATACCAGAAATGCAACTCGAAGTCTGCTGCATACAGGATACAGAATTCCTGGGCATTAACTTCCAACCGCAGCGGATTCAAACGGACTTTCCCGTGGCTACAGGTATCATATGGAAACGTGCAACCACTCGTTGGAAAGGTAATTTCAAGGGCTACAACTTTTGTGTTTAGTCGAAAGCCCAGATCTGGTCACATAATACCAGAAATGCAACTCGAAGTCTGCTGCGTACAGGATACAGAATTCCTGGGCATTAACTTCCAACCGCAGCGGATTCAAACGGACTTTTCCGTGGCTACAGGTATAGCATGGAAACGTGCAACCACTCGTTGGAAAGGTAATTTTAAGGGCTACAACTTTTGTGTTTAGTTGAAATCCCTAATCCGCCCCCTTCTTGCTTAAAAAAATAGCCAAGAAGGTCGCTGCGTGCAGAATTCAGATTCTGCACGCATCTTGAAGCGAAGTGAACGGCATCCATTCATCTTCCTCCTCAAGCGATTTTCCCCAAATCGCAGCCAGAAGTTCCTCCACCCTTAATCTCCCTCTTGAGGCCATTTCCTCTTCACGAGACCACCCCTATCATCACTTTGAAGCGAGGAGAGGTTGAAGATGACTAAGCTTTAGAACACAAGTTCTAGCATGGCCTTCCTAGAAAGCTTCATCTCACACATCAAGACTCTTTTGAGTCGATGTCTCGCCTAAGAATAGCTAAAGATCTAGCACCAAGGGAGAGGGGAGGAAACTCACTTCATTTCCGGCGTTTCCTCCGTTGCCGGCCATGGATCGCGTTACTCTTCGTTGCGGCATCCTTGGTGCAGTTGTTCTTCACGGCAAAGGAAGGAGAGAGAGAAGTCCGCCTCCAAAGCTCGCACCAGCAAGCTCTCCATTGGAGATCTGCGATATTCTCCTCTACCGCTCCCGTCGGTTTTGCACGGTGACGGCTCGGCATGAATGATCGAGTGCGATGGCTAGGGTTTGGTTTACTCCTTTTTATATTACATGTTAGGTTAAGTCCCTTCCGCCACGTGTCACTCTATAATAGGACCGCCCAAATTAGGTTTCATTTGAAGTGACCGGTCTAAGGATCATTCAGCACGAATCCCGAAGTCCGGTTCGGTCCGCCTGTACAAGCCGGTGAATCTGCCTGGGCGTAGAAAATGCACAAGGCAAATTCAGCGGGAATCAGCCAGTGATTCCCGTCGATCGGCGAGTATTAGCGGGTCATTCTCGACGAATTCGTCAAGTATCAACAATGATACTCGACGATTTTCCCTTAGCCGTTTTATCGGACATCCTGTCGTTGTGTGCGTTGAGTATCAGTTGGCGATACTCGACGGTCGGTGGGTATCACCGGGTATTCTCGACGATCGACGAGAATCGCCGAGCATTCTCGCCGAATTTCCCTTAGTCTACTTGCAGCTCTGTGTCCGGCAGGTATCGACCACCGATACCCGTCGAATCGGCGAGAATCAACCTCCATTCTCGACGATCGACGAGCATCAACCTCCATTCTCGACGATCGACAAGCATCAACCTCTATTCTCGTTGATTTTTTACTTAGCCGAGTTCCCTCATCTCGGCTACTGGTTGGGGTAACCTTGAACACAACCCTACACTTATTCAATGCACCTGACACCTCGCATCAGCGCACCCCGAGCCCGAGTCTAGTCTCTTGACTCAAAACTCGTGCGAGGGGCCTAGCGCGAATTGGGACGTTACAGGCCAGACTTGCAGAAATTTCTCCTCCTATTCTATTTGGAAAACTGCTATCATATGAAATGCAGATTATGGTCAGAAAAGAGGAAGAGAAAAATAATAAGGTTGAAAACAGAGAAAAGTCTGTGGCCTTCAAGGCTAAAGCCATAAGAAAAGTCAGGAGGATGTCTCCATCTTCTCCTAAGAAAGCTGCTGAAGTTTTCTCAAAAAGTTCTGACAATCACACATCAGACATCCATAATTCTGATGAGGACTTTGCTGCCTTCACAAGGCAATTTAAAAGATTTTTAAAGAAAAAACAGTGGAGATCCAAGCCATCCTCGTCACAGTCCAAGGATGATTATTATTAGAATAGAAAATCATCTAGAAAGGACAGGTATGACACTAAACCTAGCAAATCAACTTCAACTAAGATTGTTTGCTATTATTGCAAAAAACATGGATATATAGTTGCTGATTGTCCTGACAAAAGAAAGGAATCTTCTGACAAAAAAAACCTCAATACAAGAGCAAGAAGGATAAATCCTTTGTTGCTAAGAAACAAAAAAGCTGGATAGATTCCTCAACATCAGATTCTGATGCTGAAGCTGAAGCTGAAGCATATATTGGTATGTTTACAACTGAAGAGGATTCAGAAGAGACTGAGTTCTTGCAGATGCTGGATTCAATAAATAAGAATGAAGATAATCATTGCAAAGGGTTGATGGCCATGACTGATGAAGATCACTGCCAGGATCAGCCTGTCCCCAGTAAGGTAAACAGCCTATCTGCAGATTCTGATTATTACACTGGATCAGAATCAGAAGCATCTGCATCAAAAGATGTGGATGGATCTGAATCTGAAGGAGATGTTCATCAACTCAATGATGAATATGGTGACTTGTTGTATGCACTTAATAGAAGCAGAAACCTTATCAAAAGTCAAACTAAGGAAATTATTGCTCTTAAGTTAACTGTATCTGATTCAGAAAAATTGTTGGATCAGAAGATGAATGAGATTGTCAAGCTGAAAAATATAACATTTATTCAGATGGGTACAATTACATTCAAGAATAATCAAATCAGTCTTACCCTTGATTGATAACTTCATTCCTCAAAAGGATAAGACAAGTTTGGGCTTTATGGGAAATGCAAGGGATGCAAATTCCAAAAGAAAAGGCAAAGCCCCAGTTCAGTCATTGGTCTTCAAACCCCCAATTTCATTCAGGAAAGTTGTGAAGCCAGCTAACAGATTTGATCAAGATATCACACATGGTCATCATGAGTCATCAGTGGTTGATTCTCCAGCCCCAGCTCTCAAGAAATGGACCACTCAACCTACAGTTTTAAAGACTGCTGACAGCAATGCTGTTAAAACTGTATTGAAAAGAAGATATAATAGATATGAGTGCTGGTGTTTTGGAAAGGTGAGCCATTATGCTATAGACTGTTGGTACAACACAACTGTTAGGAAGAATGTCAACTTACCTGTCAGTAAGACTGCTAGTAAGTTTGACAGGTTTCAGTCTAACCTGAACCTAGAACCCAATAGTAATTGGGGTTCTAAGGTTAATTAAATTATATTTGATGCAGGTGAGTCCAAGTGGCCATACTCATATATGGTACTTGGAATGTTGATGTTCTAGGCACATGACTAGAAGCAGGAGAATGTTGAATGACTACTCTCCTATAAAGAATTGACCCAAAGTAATCTTTGGTGGATCTGAAAAAGGAGTTATCAAAGGGTTTGGTAACATTTCTAACAGTTCTATTACTATCACCCAAGTAGCTTATGTGAAAGGTCTGAAACAAAACCTGATAAGCATAGGCCAATTAAGTGATCTTGGTTATGACACTTAATTTATTAATAATGGGTGTCAGATTAAAAGGACAAGTGATCAGCAGGTCATCTTGTCTAGTTATAGAAAAGGAAATGTTTAATGCCTAGACTTAGTAAGTAAGAAGAATGATTCTCCTATTTGTCTTGTTGCTGATGAGAAAGCCTATCATTATGTCAAATGGCACAAGAGGCTAGCTCATCTTAACTACAAGACTATTGGACAGCTATTTAGTAAAGAATTAGTGAGGAATTGTCCTTAAGTTAAGTGCATTAAGGGTGGCATATGCTCAGCTTGTCAAAAAGGCAAGCAGATCAAATCCTCCTTTCACAGTCTTGATACCAAAGACTCAGTGAGGTGTTTATACCTTTTGCATATGGATCTATTTGGTCCTATGCCAATTCATAGTCTAGGTAGGAAAGTCTATACCTTTGTGGTTGTGGATGACTATTCTAGATTTACATGGGTTTTCTTCTTGAGGTAGAAATATGAAACTCCAACCATCTTTTACAATTTTGTTAAATAAATTCAGAATGAACTTAACAATTCAGTGGTCAAAATCAGAAGTGACCATAGAACTGAATTTCAGTTTGAAAGTATGACAAACTTGTGTGAAGAATTTGTGATTCATTAAGAATTCTCCTCACCTAGAACTCCTCAGCAAAATGGTATTACTGAAAGAAAGAATAGAACACTCATTGAGGCTGGAAGAACACTACTAAGTGACACTTCTCTCCCAGAATATTTCTGGGCTGAGGCAGTAAATACTGCATGCCATGTTCTCAATAGAGATTCCATAACCAAAAGCCTGAAGAAGACACCCTACGATATTATGAAAGGCAAAAAACCAAAGATATCCTATTTTAGGATCTTTGGTAGCAAGTGCTATGTACTTAACAATGGCAAGACTTACCTAACTAAGTTTGCTGCCAAATCCCAAGATGGGATATTTGTTATGTACAATAACATGAGTAAGGCATACAGGGTCTACAACTTGACTACACAAGTTGTATAAGAGTCTGTTCATGTAGTGTTTTATGAATCTAAGCTTATTAACTGTGAGTTGTCTAACAATTCTTGTAGTTCTACAAGTTTAAAAGAAAAACTGGACATGCTAACTATTAGAGAAGACAAGACTGTAAGGCAGAATGAAGAAAATGATGGCTGCCATCCAAGGGGATTACAAGACCCACTAGATGCTGATGAAGACTATGAAGTATAGCATGATGGGGAGATTGAATAAGCTTAACCTGTTGACAGATTGCCTCCAGCAATTAGACATCTAAAGGATTATCCAGCACACCAAATTATTGGTGATCCTATACATGGTGTTCAAACCAGAAGCAGGAACATGAACACAGTTCTATGTTCAAGCTTCCTGTCTTAGTTGGAACCCAAGAAATTTGAAGAAGCCATATAGGATTCAAACTGGATTGATGCAATGCAAGAGGAGCTGAATCAGTTCAGGAGATGTAAAGTATGGAAGCTGGTAAGACCTAACAATTCAGAATGAACTTAACAATGGCAAGACTTACCTAACTGGATTGATGCAATGCAAGCGAAGGTACTCTCGTTTTTCACTTATCTCGCATTTATTGTTCTTCGTCTCGCTACCTCATCACCTTATTGCTTACTTTTTAGGAGAGCGCAACGTTCCCGTCCACCCTCCTTATAGGAGCAATGCCAAGCCACCCAAGGGACTCGCTCTCGCCAGTATGGTAACAGAGGCGGTGAAGGAGTCTCTGGCTCCTGCCCCCAGAAGAGGTCTATAGAAGACGCTGCTCCATCTCGCTCCAGCCCTCCTAAAATGAAGATGAAGAAAGTCATGGCCTTCCTTAAGGAAAAAAGGGAGAAGGCCCCGAAGGGGAGGAAGGAGATGTCGGAGACCCTTAGCCCCATCTCCATAGGGGAGTCCAAGTCACCCCACTCGCCCCCTCGTCATGTTGTCTCGCCTGCCCGCGAGACGGCCCTATCCACCCAGCTTGTTACTACTTTTGGCCGATTGACCCCTCATCGTCTCGCGAAGCTGCTTCATCCAGCCGCCCGGACCCTTCCTCCCACTAGAACTATAACATGGGTCCCACTGTGCCAGACGCCATCAGCGACCCAATCCTCATTTGGGAGAAGGATGTGAATAGGGTGTCCATCTCCACCCTCCTTCCTACATGGAAGGAGAAGGAAGCCCCTACAAGTCACACCTTCTCTCTAGGCTATGGATTGTACAGAAGTCCAGAAGCCGATTCCGTTGAGAGGAAGTCTTCGCGGGACCTGGTGCTGAAGACCTCCCATGCCCAGCTCCGCGCCTTGGATATCTCACACCGCCTCTCGCGCCGCCTAGTCTTCAATAACAGAAAGTGGAAGGAGACTGAGGACGGTCTAGGGGCAGAGCGCGAGAGGTTGGGAGACCTTGAAAAGAGGCTGGCAGTTTCTAAGGCCCTTCTCGCCAAAATCCAGGGTGGTGTGGTAAGTTCTATCCTTTACCCGTGATTAGTTTTTCTTCAGCACACCCTTTGCTAACTAGAGATCATCTCGCAGGATGCCGAGATGGTGGAGCGGATGCATCTGTGCATGGCGGCCCTGGAGGAGGAAAATAAGGATTTGAAAACTCAGGTCGCCTGCCTCCGGGACAACACGTATCGTCGTCTCGACGTGGAACCCTCCAGGAACCTCCGCCCCACTATTCTCTGGATGAAGTCGAGGAACAGTGTTGAGACGCTAGTATCAAGGCGGCAGAGCTTATTCTGAAGATGATAAAGGAGCTGGGGATCGTTAAGGAAGACTCTGAGGTGATGACCATTCGCGATTTAGTCCCCGAGCTCTATGACGTGGAGAGTGAAGATTCTCCTTCCAGCGAGGGGAAATGACCTAATGCCGGCGAGATCCAGGACCCCCTCCTCTTTTTTGCTTATGCATAATTTTACTTAGTTCCTTTTCGAGTTTCTTTTTGTGATCAACTTTTGAAAGCATATTCATAAATCTGTAATGGATAGTCATATTGATCAAATGGATAAACTCGTCTTGTTACTTCATTCTATATTATATTTTTGAGAAAAAACTCTTTGGCTTGCTTCTATTCGCGATACGGTGCTACTCACCCATCTTGCCACCTCGCTTTTTCTTTCTTCACTGCTATATTTTGTTTACTGCGAGACGACCCTTTGATGCGCCCACGCCTATGAGATGGGACTACACCCCATCTCGCAACTTCAATGGAGAGTCGACTTTCTACTGGGCACGAGTCGTTACCTCCCCCCTCACATTTTTGCACAAGACCAACTGATTTAACCCTCTCATCTCGCCTCAAGAAACTTCCGGTGCGAGTTGTTTTTAGTGATTTTACTTGTTCCTTTATCATTAGGCCGATCCTTCTGTCCCCTGCGAGCGCCCACTCGCCATAAGCGAGACCATCGCAGAGGTCGCCATCTGGGAGTGCCTCTATAGCCCTTCCAGCCTGATGAGAGCCTGGGGAGCGGGTCAACCTGGGGCTGAGCCAGGATCGGGGTAGAACAATCATCCAAGCCGAAGTATCTCAAAGAACACATCAAAGATCAAGTCCTTTCACCCCAAGCATGCCTACCGCCCTGCCCAGCTAAAAAGAGCCTAGGCAGCGAGTCTACCTGGGGCCAAGCAGCACTCAAGGTTCCTTACCCCCACAGGCGAGCCTTCGGACCTGCCAACTAATGAGAGCCTGCGCAGAGGGTCTACCTGGGGCCGAGCCAGGCTCGGGGTAGTGCAAAAATCCCAGTCGGAGTATCTTAAAGAACACATCCAAGACCAAGTCCTTTCCCCCCAGGTGTGCATACTGCCTTGCCCAGCTAATGAGAGCCTGGGCAGCGAGTCTACCCGGTGCCGAGCAGTACTCTGGGTCCCTTACCCCCATAGTCGAGCCTTCAGACCTGACAGCTAATAAGAGCCTGCGAGCGGGTCTACCTGGGGCCGAGCAAGGCTCGGGGTAGTGCAAACATCCGAGCCGAAGAATCTCAAAGAACACATCCAAGACCAAGTCCTTTCCCCCAAGGTGTGCCTACTACCCTGCCCAGCTAATGAGAGCCTGGAAAGAGAGTTTACCCGGGGTCGAGCAGCACTCAGGATCCCTTATCCCCTCAGGAGAGCCTTCAGACCTACCAGCTAATGAGAGCCTGCGCAGCGGGTCTACCTTGGGCTGAACCAGGCTCGGGGTAGTGTAAACATCCGAGCCAAAGTATCTCAAAGAACACATCCAAGACCAAGTCCATTCCCCCGAGGTGTGCCTACCACCCTACCCAGCTAATGAGAGCCTGGGCAGAAAGTCTACCCGGGGCCGAGCAGCACTCGGGGTCCCTTACCCCCACAGGCGAGCCTTCGGACCTGCCAGCTATTGAGAGCCTACACAGTGGGTCTACCTGGGGCCGAACCAGGCTCGGGGTAGTGCAAACATCCGAGACTAAGTATCTCAAAGAACACATCCAAGACCAAGTCCTTTGCCCCCAGGTGTGCCTACCGCCCTGCCCAGCTAATGAGAGCCTTGGTAGCGAGTCTACCCGAGGCCGAGAAGCACTCAGGGTCCCTTACACCTACAGGAGAGCCTTCGGACCTGCCAGCTAATGAGAGCCTGTGCAGCGGGTCTACATGGTGCCGACCAAGGAACGGGGTAGTGCAAAGATCCGAGCCGAAGTATCTCAAAGAACACATCTAAGACCAAGTCCTTTTTCCCCAGGTGTGCCTAGCGCCCTGCCCAGCTAATGAGAGCCTGGGAAGCGAGTATACCCAGGGCCGAGCAGCACTTGGGGTCCCGTACGCCCACAGGAGAGCCTTCAGACCTGCCAGCTAATGAGAGCCTGCGTAGCGGGTCTACCTGGAGCCGAGCTAGGCTCGGGGTAGTACAAACATCTACCCATCCTATCATCAACATTCCTCAAAAGGTAAGATCAAAGCAACAACAAGTTAGTGAATATAATATAATAACTTGGCTTTGAATATACAATTTCACCTCCCCCCCTCATGGGTAAAAGCATTTCAAGTGGTCACCGCTCCAGGTGTGGCTCATGGATCTCCCCTCCATGTCCTGTAGGTGGTAACCTCCCGTTCTAGAACCCTTTTGACAATATAAGGCCCCTCCCAATTTGGGTTGAGCTTGCCAACGGGGGTTGATCTTCCCGCAGCATCGACTTTCTTTAACACCAGGTCTCCTTCTGCGAACTGTTTGATTCTGATGTGCTTGTCAAAGTATTTTTCCATTTGCCGCTTAATTTCCTCCTGCCTAATGGCTACGACATCGCGCAGCTCTTCTACCATATCCAATGAGAGGCGCAACTCCCCCTTAATCTCCAACCTCCAAACCTTGTCTCCTTCTCCCGTAGCCATGACCAGTGGGGACCGAACCTCGAACTCCACTGGCAGGACCGCCTCACACCCATGATAAAGTTTGAAGGGGGTCTCGCCGGTGGTTGTTCGCAAGGCCCATAGAACTGAGGGGAGCTAATCCACCCAATTCCCCCTCAAGTTCTCCACCTTCTTCTTGAGTAAGTTCACAATGATCTTGTTTGCCCCTCCACCTAGCCGTTGCTCCCGGGGTGGTGGATAGAGGCAAACCTAAGGTCTACACCCAGTTTGGTGCAGAAGCTGATGAACTCTTCACTAACAAACTGGGGGCCATTGTCTGTCACTATTGTCTGGGGCAACCCGTGCCTGCATATGATCTCTCCCCAAATGAAGTTTCTGATGACTTGTGATGTGATCTTGGCCAATGCCTTGACCTCCAGCCATTTTGAAAAGTAGTCAATCATGACTAGAAGATACCTTCTCTGCCCACTAGCCAGAGGGAAAGGCCCGACTAGATCCATCCCCCAGATGGCGAAAGGCCATGGCGTCGTGATGCTTCAAAGCCTTTGAGCGGGCAAGTGCTGGAGGGGGCATACAACTTACACTTTCGGCACCTCCTCGCAAACTCAGCCGCATCCTTCCTCAGGGTCTGCAAAAAATACCCCTGCCTTACCACCCTTGCTTCCAAAATCCTTCCCCCGAGTGACTGCCGCACTCACCTGAATGAAATTCCTCTAGGATCCTCGGGATCTCTTCCTCGGCCACACACCTCGCCAGGAGCCCCGACAATATCTTCCGATGCAACCCTCCTTCCAGCATTAGGTAATGGGTCGCTTTGTGCCTGAATCTTTTGGCATCCTTAGTCCCTTCCGGAAGCTCGCCAGTGGTCATAAAGGTCACTAATGGGTCCAACCACGAGGATCGCCGATCAACCTCCATCAACTCTCCTTCCTCGGTTGTAGGTCGAAATAGCTCGGTCAAGGTTCCTCCCCCTTGTGGTCCAAATTTAGCCAGCTGATCGGCTGCAACACTCTCTTCCCTGGGAACGTGTTGGATTGAGAATGTCCGGAACACTCCGATGATCACCCTTACTTGGACAAAAACATTCCAAGGGTGGGTTCTCGAGCTTCAAACTCCTTGGATCTGTGATGCTACAACCAACGAGTCTGTAAAAGCCTCCACATCCTGGATCTCAAGCTCCTTTTCCAAACGTAGGCCGACTATCACGGCCTCGTACTGTGCTTGGTTATTAGTCACCGGGAAGTGCAAAACCACTGCTTATTCTACAATGACCCCTTGAGGGCGTATCAACACCACTCCTCCCCCAAGGGAATGATTTCCCGAGGCCCCATCAACCACCATCTTCCATGCCCCCTGCAACCGCGGCTCCTCGGCCCTGACCTCAACAACATAGTCGGCCAAGAAGTCAGCCACTACTTGCTCCTTGATGGAGGGCCTTGGCACAAACGAGATGTCGAACTTGCTCGGTTCAATGGACCACTTAGCTAACCATCCTGAGTGCTCAACTCCTTTAAAAATCTTGCGGAGGGGATGGTCCATCACCACCTTGATCGAATGGGCTTGGAAGTATGACCGAAGCTTCCTGGCTGAAACAATCAAAGCATATGCCAGCTTTTCAAAAATGGGATAGCGGAGCTCCGACTTTTTAGTATCCTGATAATATAATAGATTGGCAATTGCTTCTTCCCCTCTTCCCTAACCAGGATGGAGCTAACAGACTCTGCTCTTACTCCGAGGTATAAGGCTAGAGCCTCCCCCTCCTTTAGGCTTTGAAGTAGCGGAGCCTGGGAGAGATGCCTCTTCAACACTTGAAAAGCCTCTTCACATTCGGCGGTCCAATCGAACCTTTGTTTACCCCTATAACACTTTGAAGAACGATGAGCATTTTTCTCTCGACCTGGAGAGGAATCTGTTTAGTCCGGCCAACTTGCCTATCAAGCGCTGGATTTCCTTAGCGCTACATGGTGACTCTAGCTCTAGGATGGCCTTCACCTTATATGGGTTAGGCTCTACCCCTGCCAGGGTTAGAAGGTGTCCAAGGAACTTCCCTCGGCTCGCCCCGAAGACACACTTCAAGGGGTTCAGCCTCATCTTAAACTTTCGTAAGATGGCGAACATCTCCTCTAGCTCCCGCAGGTGTGAGTCCATACACTTGCTCTTGACTATCAGATCGTCAACATAGACTTCTAGGTTCCTCCCCATTTGACCCTAGAAGACTTGATCCATCATGGGTTGTTATGTAGCCCCTGTGTTCTTTAACCCAAAGGGCATCATCTTATAGCTAAAACATCCCTCTCTCGTGAGAAAGGAGACATCCTTGACATCAGGAGGGTGCATTCGGATCTGGTGATAACCTGAAAAAGCATCTAAAAAACTCATAATAAAAAAAACAACGGCTGAATCAACCAGCGCGTCGATCCGAGGCAGGGGGTAGCAATCCTTGGGGCATGATTTATTTAATAAGGAAAAGACAATACACATGCACCATTTTCCTCCCCCTTCTTTACCATTACCACAAGATGGGATTGATTAGGCTATAGCCCAAACCACTATTCTCTGGGTTAGGCCTGAGATCCATCCCGGATACTGGATCTCCGAGATGAAGCTGGCCTCTAGAAGCTTCTTGACCTCTTCACAGATGGGCTCCTCTAGCTTGGTAGCGATGGTCCTCATCTTCTGGTGAATGGGGCACATCCAGGGGTCCAGGTTCAGGCGATTGTAGGCTACATCTGCATCGATGCACGGCATGTCTGCCGCGTTCCAAGCAAAGATTTCGACATTGCTCTAGATGCATGCACGCATCCGCTCCTGGTCTTCGAGACCTAAGTCCCCACTGATCCGCACCCTTTACACTTGGCCGGTGCTGGTGAAGACTTCCTTCTCCACCACCTCCTTAGCCGGTTCCAGCCGAGACTACTTACAGCCAGCCCTCTCCTCCTCTTCCTGCCCAAACTCTTCCTCCCCTCCTGCCTCCTCCACTTCCATCGCCTCTCGCAGGCTCTCATGCTGCTCAACCTCCACGCACCTTAGGGCCACCATCTCAACTCCATCTCCCCATACTTCCTCAACTCCTTCCTCCTGCCGTCCCTCTCGCGGCTCCGAATCTCTGTCACTCTGGACCTCCTACACGACTCCTCTCTGCTCCTCCACCATCTCCCCAATCGCCTCCTCTAAGCTCACCTCCTCTCAGACAAACTCTTCCTGCTCTGCCATCTCCCTCTCCAGCTCTTCCGTCTCTACGATCCAAGATACGGTGTTGATCGCCGTCACGTAGCATTGCCTTGCCACCTTTGGGTCCCCCTGATCCTCACCTACACCCCTCTGTTGTTGAACTTGAGGCACTTATGGAACGACGAGGGGGTGCAGCGAAAGGCAATGATGAGGGGGCGCCCAAAGATGGCGTTGTAACTACTTGGGGCATCCACTATCACGAATCTATAGTTCCGTGACATGCACCCCAACTTCACATGCAACCCTACTCCTTCTACCACCTTCCTCTCTCCTGAAAATCCAAACAATGGCCCGTTCGAAGCTAAGACCCTCTTGGCCTCGACCTTCATCTCATCGAAGGCCTTCTTGAAGATCACATTCACGGAGCTCCCGTTGTCGACCAGGATCATGGAGACTGTGAAGTTCTCTACCGCCGTCTGGATCACCAAAGCGTCGCAGAATGGGTCTTCGAAGTCTGGCATATCTGCTGATTAAAAAGTTATTTTTTGCTCCGGAGGGGGAGCCTGGGAGGTCGAGGAGACCCCCCTTAGGAACATGGTTTGAAGGCTCCCCTTGCGAGTCACCTCGATCCCAACTCCTCTATGGATTAACCCGATCCCTCCTGGGGTTCCCACGTCTGCCCGATCCTCGCACCTGTCTTCCCCATCTCCCTATTGTACCTCTACGATCCTTATTGGCGGATCCTGCTTCCCCAGCCCACTAGCTTCTCTCATCTCTAGCAACGCTGCCCTGACCCCTCATCCTTCTCCACCTCCTCTTCTCTCGGCTCCTCCCCGAGCTCCTCTCCTTCCTCCTCTACCTCGACCGACCTCCATTTCCCTTTGCTGCGACAGGAAGTGACCCCTCTGCCCCTGCCTCCATGCCGGCTGCTCGAACCTCCTTGGCTCGCAGTTGTCTCTTCCCTGAAAGCCTTCTCCTTATCCCTGGGGGCGACCATCTTGAGGCCTCAAACCCAACCGGTTGTTCAGCTCGCGGGCCCCGTATCCTTGATGCTGCCCCTACCCTCAGGGCTACTCCCTCCTTCTCTCTTCCCTCTGCTCCCTCTACCTTCCTGCTCCTAGTTCCTTCGCATCATCCTCCACCAACTTGTCCAGCTTCCTGGCAAAAGCAGGATTGGACCTTTCGAAGTCTATCTCCTTCGCCGCCCTCTCCAAGAGCTCCTCAAAAGAGGGGGGGGGGCACTCTCTTCAACTCCATTCTAAAGAATCTCGGCCTCAGCCCCAGGGTAAAAGCGAGCATAAGTGCATACCCTGAGACCTCCTGGACCAGGAGAATCTCCTGAAACTGGTCAGCATAATGACCCAACATCTCATCTTTCTTCTGCCTCACCGCAAACAGGCATTCCTCCTCCTTCTTACTCTTCTTCGATGTCGACAAACTCAATAGGAACCCTCGATGCAGGTCCTCAAAACTGTAGATCGAACTTGTCGGTAGCTGGTAGAACCAGTCCCGGGCCTTCTCTTTCAACATGATGGCAAATAGCTGACACTTGAAGGCATCCGTCATCTTCCTTATCGAAACAACATCTTCGAACCACTGTACATGCTGCACAGGGTCATCTTTCCCCGAATAGTAGGACATGTCGGGCTCCCGGATCCCCTCCAGCACCGGAGCCGAGATGATGAGCTCCTTAAAAGGGCTCTCGCCACCTGCCTTCCGAGAAGGCACGTCTCACGGCCTCGGCTGGCTGGCCCGATCCAAGAGACCATGCCCAGAGAAGAGCTCTCACACAACTGCCTCCCTCTCGCCAACCTATGGTGATACCTCCTTCCCGGGATGCTGGCATGGGAAGAGCTCTCGTGCGGCTATGTCCCTCTCGCCGACCTCCGCCGGCACCTCCTTCCCGGGACGCTGGCCTGGGAAGAGCTCTCGCGCGACTACGTACCTCTCGATGACCTCCGCCGCTACCTCCTTCCTGGGGCGCTGCCCAGGACCGTTCTCGCCCAAGAGCGGGACCACCTCTACTTGAACCTGAGGGGTTGCCCACTCGCTCCTTGCCGAGAAGACCAGGATGATGGTCTGTAGGACCTCTCGCCTAAAGTCCTCCAGCATCTTCCTTGTCGCCTCCTCTCCCCCAGGGGGGGGGGAACCTCCAGAACCAGATCCTTCACCTTCATCTCCATCCATGGGACTAAACTCAAGACTTTCTTGTATTGACTACCTTACACGCTCACCGCACCAGAACTGTTGAAGCCAAAACTTGACCTCAACGAAAGTTCAAAAATAGGGGCGCAACCAACACTTACTCCTCCCAGGCTCCGACCTCTGACTGGTTGTAAAGGATCAAGAACCAACACAAAGCCTCAGTAGGGAGGTCCCACCTCTTATCCGGAAGATCTCTGAGAGCTTCCCCTCTAATGCCAAAAGCTGGGCTTGGAGCTCCTCAGAAAGTACAAGAAGATCTTGGAGAAAAATATGGAAAAACCCTTTTCTGAAGAGCCCCTGTTGGTCTATTTATAGTCTTTGCTGACCTAAAATTACTAAAATACCCTGGGTCGGGCCTACAAACAGCCAAACTCCACTGTTCAAAAGGGTTATATGCAGACCACCAAGGGCAAAAGTGTAAAATAACCTAGGGCTAAAAAGGTAAACCACCTTCCAACTGAACCGGTCCTCGACCAACCACTGAACTGGTGCCTGGACCCCTTGCCGAACTAGAGCTTGGTGAGAGCACAATCTCGCGGGTGGGAGCTCCCTCCTATGGGCTCGTCTCGCCTAGTGAGTTGGCTCTTACTCGCGAGTGGCCCTCTCGCTGGGCCCGTCTCGCCTAATGAGCAGCTCTCGCCTGGGCCCCTAGGCCCCTCTCGCCTAGCGAGCCGACCCTTGCCGGGCGAGTGGCCCTTTTTCTCTTGAGCCTTCCCCTCCTACGAGCCCGAGGTTGTACAGGATCCCAGGTATGTGGGACCTTTCCAGATTGTTGAGCGCATAAGATTGTTAGCTTATAGGCTTAATTTCCCACTACTTTCCAAGGTGTTCATGATGTGTTTCATGTGAGCCAACTACCAAAGTGTGTGCTTAGTAATCGACATGTTCTTAAATTGGTGCCTCTATTGTAGCCAAATATTTCCTATGTTGAGGAGCAAGTTTGTATTTTGGAGACTCAGGATCAGGTGTTATGGAGAAAGATAATACCCATGGTCAAGGTTCTTTGGCGAAACCAAAATGTCGAGAGCATGACATGGGAGTTGGAGTCAGCTATAAGAGAGGCTCATCCTCACATTTTATCCTAGTTTCCCTTGGTAAGTATTTCTTTCCGGTAACCTTTGGTTACTTACTTTCTGTTTCAGATTCGGTTTGTGTATCATGTTTCGGGACGAAACTTTCTTTTAGGGGGAGTGACTGTAACGCCCCTGAATTTTTGATAATTATTTTGATCTCCTTAGTGTCGTGTTATTGACGTACGAGTGTTATGTTGATATGTAGTTAACGGGGTGCCTCTGTTAATGCGTGATTTTTTTGTTCTTTGGTGTTATGTTAATCCCTTTAGTGGCAGTTGTTAGACTCATTGAAATTCGAGTGTTGACTTAGGAAAATGTAAATAATAAATTTTAAGCATGTTTGTGGAGTTTCGTTGCTATCCGAGAATAATTGGGATCTCAGTGGATTTTATAAGGATGGTTGATGTTTTAACTTCGGGGAATTATAACTCGAGTTTGGTTTGTCGAACCTTGATTAAGACTTTGCCGATGGATTCTTAGCATCGACATTTAGCCTTGGTGCAAATTTCATCGAGAACCGAGGAGATTTGATCATTCACGTCGTTTGAGTTTTTCTAGTTATTATATTAATAATATTATTTTATATATATATAAATATATATATATATGTACTTAAAAAAACCCTATTCATCGTCTTCCCCAAATCGACGGTCTGAAGAGCGGAAAGAAGAGAGCGACGTGGTAACACAAAGCCTTCCGGCCGCCGCCCATCGGAGCTCTGCTGCACAAAACCTTTGATGGAGCAAAGATCTAGAAAGCTCTTGCCGAGATATTCGCATGTACGGTATGATTTTCCCGTTTTGTGGATTTTTTGACGTTAGGGTGTTTGACCTTAACCCTCGTTTTAATCCAAAAAGTTCTACAGATTGTGGGCGAAGAGTTCTTACAGCCGATCCTTGAAGCAGAGAACTGGAGAGGCTATTTTTCGGGAGATTTTGAGGCAAGTGGTGATTTATCCCCTCTTGCTTTTTCTTTTGTTCTTTTTGTATCTTTCAATCCTTCATATAATGTGAATAGTGTAGGGTTAGTGTTCATCAAATAAGAGTAGTGTAGGATTCGGTCCAAGTTTCTTTTTCATTGGGTGGATTCGTCGAGTGTTCATGAGAGGCTAAGTCTTTTTTGTCGAGTATCCTCTACGAATTCGTCAATTATCCTTGTGGTTTAGTTGTATTCACCAAGTCTTTTTCGTCGAGTATATCCGTGGATCCAAGTCCAATTCATTGAGTATATCCATGGAACCAAGTCCAATTCGTTGATTATATCCGTGGAACCAAGTATTTTTCATCGAGTATATCCGTGGAACCTGGTCTTTTTCGTCGAGTATATCTGTGGAACCAAGTCCAATTCGTCGAGTATATCCGTCGAGCCAAGTCTTTTTCATCGAGTGGAGTGTGAATTCGTCAAGTGTGTTTTTGACGAATTTCCATGGGCTTACAATTTTTTGTCGTGTCTGACCTTTATCGTCGAGTCAATTCCTCGAATATTATCGACGAATTCGTGTGGACTTAGAGGTTTTCCAGCGAGTGACCTTCCAATTCATCAAGCATCAGTGCGATGTCAAGTTGAATTCGTCATGTAGTTGTAAGGTCGAGTCAAACTTGTCGGGTAAGCAGTGATTTGTCGAGTATTCTCGATGAATCTGTGTGGATATAGAATTTTTCTCCATCGAATGAACTCCAATTCATCGAGTATACCTTAGGAGATTTTTGAGTTTTTCTTCCCTTGCGTCGTTGTGGAAATCCGATGCTGAGTTTTGGGTTTTCTTTCGTTATCAGTACTTTTGGAAGTTTATTTGTTTCTTTTTGTTGGCAGTGGATAGAAGACCACCACCTCAGTGCCAGTTTGGTAATCATTATGCCTGGTGGGTGTTTCTCCTTTTCTCTTCTTATGGACTGTTGGGTTGTGCTGGACAATATGGCCACCACCACAGTACCTTTTTTGAGATTGTTCGGTCTGATGGTTTGTGGTCAATAAGTGGCCACCACCTCAGTATCAGGTTTCTTTTGCCGGTGTTAATGATTCACACGTTTAACTGACCAGTCTTTTCTTAAATATATACATATGTTCATAAGCATATTCTTACAAATGTTAATGAAGCATAGCTCTTTGTCACACTTGGTGCAACTTTACATAATTAACCTCTTGAATTCTTAATTGCTTATAGTGTTTTGATTTAGGTGTTGTGGTTTGACAGCTAATTTGTTTGGATTGGTAACCCTCTTATCGGGTCTAACTATTTGATTTTGATCTTTATTGCCATTTGTATATATTTTACTGAGGCATTCTTTTCTTTTGAATGCCTCGGGCTCGAAGTAGTAGCGGTCTAAGAAGCTAGAGTCGGCAGTCTTAAACATTCTGCAGTAGTAGCATTAGCTCTTCCCTCACCTCTGTGAGGTAGGTTTATTGTTCTTATTTTAGTTCAGACATACATTTTGTTCTGTGGGTTCGTGTCAGGTTGTTGATGCCCACAATGAATTGTTGTATGTGTTAGACTATTTGCTAGCTGCTATACTATCTTCTTGCTGGTTTGTTTCACCAACTGCTCTCTGAGTTTGTTTTATGTTAGGATTGCCTGTTATTTATTTTCAAAGTATAAAAAGATAAATATTTTTATCTCATACTCATAGCATCTTTTTAAATCAAATGCCACTCTACTTTAATGAACGTAAAAGATCTTTTAGTACTTATATTAAATCTAGAGTTGTGTATATCATAAATAGTCCTATTGGATCTTCTTACTCATATAGGACAATAAATAAAATAAACCAAGTATTTCCCACTACACATATATATATATTCACTTGTGGACTAGTTGATCCACTGAGTCGTGGGACACGACCATTAAAACTTAAACTCAGACTATATCCTCATCATAACAAACTTGAGAATTTAATGAAAAGTGTTAGGAGTAGGTTCTTGCCTGAGTGTATGTAGTTGTTCCCTGCACGGCGTGGCATCACAACGCGTATTTTCTCTTACTATGATATGTTATTAAATACTGAGAAAATGTTGGTTATGACAAGATATGCTTGAAAAATCGCAATGCATGCCTAACATTAAGAATATGATGGTGTTTATGCTCAACTCACCCATTTTGTTGAGGTGTTCTCGTATAGGAGATCTGATGCACCATACCATGTTCAAGAAAATATTTTTCAAATAGGTGAATTCAGTGACATTGTCACTACAAATATAAATAACTTTCTTAGTAAATTGTATTTCAGTCATAGCAAAAAATCTTGTAATAGTTTGGGTTACTTCACTTTTCGCAGTTAACAAATAAATCCACCAACATGAGAGAAATCACCAACAATAGTAAGAAAATTCGTGGCACCACAAGATGCATGCACACGATAAGGTACCCACATATCATAATGAATTAATCCAAAAACATCATTTGCTTTACTATTACTCAAAACAAAAGGTACGCGACAATGTTTTGCTCTAAAACAAACATCCCAACTAACATTTTCCACAGTTTGGACTTTGTTAAGATTCTTAATTTTGAAAATAAAGTCAAGAGCTTTACTTGAAGGATGCCCAAGTATGAAATGCCATATATTTTTTGATGAACTCATGTTGCTCAACTGAAACACACAAACTTGAATCTTCAAGTAGTATAGTCGTTCTCTCAATTCACCCACTCCAATCAGAGTCCTCAAAGTGCGGCCCTTAATAACACAATTTGTCAGTTAATTACACAAGATAATTTGATTCCGCAAGAAGTTGCGAAACAAAAATCAAGTTGCATGTTAATTTTTACACATATAAAACTTGATGAAGAGTCATTTGACCAAGAAGAAGTTCTCCTTCTATAATTGCCATTATAGAATCTCCATTCGATAGACCAACTAGAGAGTTTGCAATCGTTCGAACATTAGACAATAAATAAAGATTTCATGTCATATGTTGATACGCCCTCGTATCAATTATCTAATGTACATTATTCGACTTACCCGTCAAGTGTTCATTTCCTCTTGGCTTAGTCACCTGATTGTTGAGCAAGGTCTACAAGGCTGCCCATTCATGGTTAGTGAGAACATTGATTCATACATAATCAGCATCAGAAACTCCTCCCTTGGTGAAATTATTAGATCTAGAAGCGTTTGTAGAATTTGCCAGCACACGAGCACCCATCCCACGACCAGGCCCCTTATCCCCATTGGACTGCCCTCTATCGATATCATGAGAGCGATCGGCCCACCAGTCAAGATATCTGTCTAGTTTAAAGCAATAAGAGGCATCATGTATAGATTTTTCGCAATGACTACAAATGAAGCTCATCCCTTTCTCCTTAATCAGAGGATGTGAATTGATCCCCGCCTGCGCAATGAAGCTTATGACCTCAGGGCTCTCTTATCTTATCTTGGTCATGTTCCTATGGAATTCCTCGGTTAGCATCATCAAATAAGAAAGATTCACGCTCGGAAGAGGAATCATACTCAAAATATTCGACCGAGTTGTCCCAAACATTCCATCATCCAATCCCACTAAAAATTGGTGAGTATTTTCTTTTTCTCTTTCTTGAGCAAATTCAGTCGCCACCCCACAGGTACAGCCTGTGCAAATATATACATGATTTTTGGTGTATTGATGCGTCGGCTAGTGCACCGGTCACTATCAAGTAATAAAGCTGAGGAGTTGAATCCTCGGATATCGATCTCTCGAGGAGTGCAAGTAGGGAGTGTGATTTCGCTATTGAAAAAGTGATTGCAAGTGTAAATGTAAACAAAGGGGGTTTTGGTTTGGAGTTTCCTAAGTTTAACACTAATAAATCTATTGCGGGTCACCGTCACCGCGTCTCTTTGGTGGATTACTCAAGAGAGTAATATGAAAGATGGATGAGCAAATGAGGGTTTTAATCACCTCTTCTCCACTCACGCTTCTAGCAATCGCTAGAACGACACAATCTCAACAAGAATAACAAAAACTGTAGCTCATCAACATAATCAAGAACTAAGATATAACAACACATAGACATGCTGAAATACTTAAGCTAAACAGTGTTCTTACACATCAATCCCACATCCAAATAAACAGAAGAAAAATACTACATGTGAAGGGGGAGAGAAACAACCAAACGCACGAAGTCTTTCCGAGATTTGCGACCGGAGTCAAGGGTTGTCGGGCCTTGTCCGAGCTCGGTATACGGATGACTTCCGGGGTACAGAAGGGCTGTCACCTCCTTCCAATAACCCTTCTTCTTCGTGAATAATCGCTGGGCTAAATCTATCCTGAGAACTCCACAGATGCAACACCTTAAGAGCTTGAAACGGAGCTTGGAGTTTGGAGAAGACAATGGTGGCCAGAGATGATGCTATTGCAAGCTCTTGGAGGGAGAATGGGTGCTGGAATGGCTCTCCAAGGAGGAGATAGAAAATAGCAGCTAAAGGGAATTTTTCCCGCTCAGAGGAGCGAAAATGGCGGGCTGGATCAGACTGGCTCCATGGGATGATGAAATCTGCATTTTAAATAGAAAAATAAGAAATAATGGTCATGCACGATTTGGCGCACGATCGTGCGCAAACCGTGCGATATTAGCTTTTAGAATAAGCCTGCGGAAGGTGAAGCGTTGACCCGTGCGTTTTACTCGCGCACGGACGTTTCCGCATGTGCGTGAAGGAAATCGCACAGGTAATAACAGAATGCTAGAATTCAAGGCAAGCAGGTGGAACCGTGCATTTTACTCATGCACGGGCGTTGCCGCCCGTGCGTGAACAAATCGCATGATAAATCACAGTTTGGTACAAACAAGAAAGCTATAAGAAAACCGTGTGTTTCCTTCGCGCACGGTTCAGAAGAAACCGTGCGTTAACCGTACGTGAAGAAACGTATGCTAAGAAAACGCACGATCAAGAAGAAACGTGTGCTAAGAAAATGCACGACTGTGCGTTTTCCTCAAGCCTTAATTCCTTATTTGGGGGGAAATGCACCACCTGCACTCAAACAAATGAAACCAAAAAGAACCCTCAAGCATCACAAAAATGCAATGAAAATAGCCGGAAAGGGCCATGGGGATCACCATGTGCTTACCCCTGAAAATAGAAAGCGCAATTGCACACCCATGGGCCAAAATAGTGCACAAAGTGGTCAATGACCAGGCGATGTAAATATAGACGAATACCGGTTGAAATGCAGTGCACTAGTGAGAAAACATGCCCAGATGAGTCCGAAAAACCAATAAATATTGGACTCATCACACTACCAGACTTAAATATTTGCTCATCCCGAGTAAATCATCTCTCCGTGCATAGAAATTAGCTAGCTGGCTCAGAAATTTCTAAATAGAGTAAAGCAAGAAATCAAATACTTCATGGGCGTAGAAAATATAATAGGTAAAATTTTTAATTATACTACAGAGTTTATAACTTTCGACAGGCGTAAATAAATATTGAAACTACTCAAAAATGGAATTTTGGAGAATCGATCGGTCATACGTAGGAAGAAAGTATGCATTACACTAAGTTGAGAATTACCACAGACCGGGGCTCGGGATCACCTCCAAAGAAATCCATCAATGTCGGGGACCATACGCTTGCCCGTTCATACTCTCTTCACAGCGCTAGTTTGACTCAAGCGTGAAATCGTAGGACTTTAGGAAAATAATGGGGCTTGGGTATATACGTAGGTAAGGATGCAAAAGGATAAAAACGATGGCTACACACAACCCAAATGAGCTCATACAAATGAAATCCTCTCGCCAACAAAACATGCAGGTGCATCACACCACCAGACTTGAACTTGACAACATGGGTGTATGCACTGCCTATCACCACAATAATAACACAAATAGATTCTTCATTTTCACTTTATTATTTTATATCAATAAGCACATATTTTTTTCTTTTCTTTTTCAAGACTTTTATAATACACTTTCAGCCAAATTTTCAAGACAACTTCACCACACAACCACATAAAAACACCAAAACAACAACACCAATGGAAGAATTATCATACTAATACATCGAGATTGGGGTGTGCAACTGGGAAGAGCTTTTAGGCTATAGTGATCGCGAAGTGGGGCTAAATAAATAGGAGGGGTAGGCTCAAAATAGGCTAACAAGGATTATCGTTAGGACGGGTACAAGGCTCAACTGGGCCAAAAAGATTGCCTACATCACGCTCACGCTAGACTAACCATGCACCAATGCTTCGAGAGTAGCTTGGGGCAAGTTCTTAGCCACCGAGAAAGATGATCCTTCCTCCCGACTCGAGCAATATGAGGCTAGTGATGGCTACATACATTCCTACACTACCGTTTGATTTCTCCAGATTCAACACTTTTGAGTAGTATGAACAATATTTACAAATGCAGAAAAGTATAAACCTATGAGCATAAAGAAAAAAATTAAATTTATACTATTTCTACATACCATGAGTACTCTATTAGGAACACTGCACGAGTTTCGAACTACTCTATCCTAAAATCCTAAGCCAACACCACTATTTTAAAGTTAACACAAAAGAAATAAATTTGACTTGAGCCGAGTGCGTGCTTAAGATCGCGCTTATGTGGGTGTAGGTGCACAATGCAGGCATGATAATACAAAAATAGAAAATGAAAATATACTTTTGGTATGAAAGTGCTAATAGTGCATGTGCATAGGTAACCCGCATAATTCTCCCCCACCAAACTTAAACTAAACAACCTATTCAAGATTTACAATAAAAATAGAGAAAGAAAAGTTGGGGGAGAGGTTACCCCATGCTTAGCAAATGAGCATACCAGAAGATTGGCGTTAATTTCAGTAGAAAGTCCACGACCCAAACGAACTCCACCTGCACAAGAGAATACCTCCAAGCACGAATACTATAAACATATAATCACAGTAGCATAATTGAACAAATTAAAAGCAGCGAAATTGGGTTGTCTCCCACAATCCATTTTCTTTACCGTCCTTAAAGTGGATCAAATACCTGTATTAGCAGTCTTATATAATGTTTAACAATCCTAGGAAGAAGCAAATCCAAGCAACAAATGTAATCAAAACAACTAATGGAGGTTAACATCCATCGGGGTCTTTCAATAGTATGCAATGCACGTCTTTATCGATGATCTTCCCCTCAAATCGCTTCAAGCGATGACCGTTTACTTTGAAAGTGTCCTCCTTGTCGTCCTGAATCTCTATCGCGCAGTATGGAGAGGCACTCACAACCGTATAAGGGCCGCTCCATCTGGATTTTAACTTCCGTGGAAATAGCCACAGACGTGAATTATACAAAAGAACCTGATCATCCGGCTTGAATTCCTTGGCCGAGATATGTCTATCATGCCAACGCTTGGTTCTTCCTTATATATGCTCGTGCTCTCATAAGCGCACAAGCGGAATTGGTCGAGCTCACAAAACTAACCACGTCGCTTGTCAAAAGCCTCTCTAAAGTCCATGTTGAGCAATTTGGTGGCCCACAATGCCTTGTGCTCCAATTCAACAGGAAGGTGGCATGATTTGCCATATACTAGTTAGAAGGGTGACATCCCTATCAGTGTCTTGAACGTAGTTCGGTAAGCCCAAAGAGCATCATCCACCTTCTTTGCCCACTCCTTCCGGTTGGAGTGGATAGACTTTTCTAAAACCCGCTTCAGTTCTCTATTTGAAATCTCCACTTGCCTGCATGTCTGGGGATGGAAGGCCAAAGCAACCTTGTGGTAAACACCAAACTGTTTCAGCAGTTGCATGAATTGCTGGTTGCAGAAATGGCTACCCCCGTCGCTAATTATAGTTCTCGGTGCGCCAAAGCGGGAGAAGATATTCCTATGAAGGAAGTGGATCACGGTGCGAGCATCATTTGATGTGACCGCCTCCACCTCCACCCATTTAGACACAAAATCCACAACAACTAGGATGTGCTGCTTCCCATGTGACATGGTGAAAGGACCCATAAAGTCAATCCCCCATATGTCGAATTACTCGCAAACCAGCATATTGTTCTGGGGCATTTCGTATCGTCGAGCAATGTTCCTAGTGCGCTGACATTCATTGCACTCTTTAACGTGTGTAAAAGAGTCACAAAATAATATATGCCAAAACAAACCGCACTGTAGAACCTTGCGAGCAGTCCGTGCGGCACCAAAATGCCTGCCAGCCTTACGATCATTGCAATGCCTCAGAATCTCTTTAACTTCCAGGTCAGGGACACAACGTCGGATAACCCCATCGGCGCAGGTGCGGAATAGTAAAGGATCCTCCCAGAGATAATACTTGACGTCTGAGAAAAACTTCTTCTTTTTTTGATATGTTAACTGCGGCGACAGTGCCTTGCTTGCTAAGAAGTTAGCAAAGTCAGCATACTACGGAGTAGAAGCAATAGAAGAAAGGGCGAACAGGCCCTCATGAAGAAAAGCATCGGAAATTGGAATTCCCTGTGAGCCCTCACCTTCACCCCCTTCAAGTCTCGATAGATGGTTGGCAATCATATTGTCAACTCCACACCGATCCCGGATTTCAATATAATATCCTTGCAGCAATAGAATCCAACACATAAGCCGCGGCTTAGCATCTTTCTTGTGCATGAGAAAATGAATAGCCATATTATCTGAATGTACAATCACCTTGGAAAGAATTAAATAGGAGTGGAACTTCTCGAAGGCAAAAACGATAGCTAAAAACTCTTTCTCGGTCGTGGTATAGTTCAGTTGTGCATCGTTAAACATCTAACTCGCGTAGGCAATTGTATGAAAGGTCTTATTTTTACGCAGTCCCAACACTACCCCCACCGCGACGTCGCTTGCACCACACATCAACTCGAAAGGCACTGTCCAATCTGGGGATGAGAGAATCGGGGCTGAAACCAATCGATCCTTCAAGCAATTAAATGCCCGATTGAAATCAACATCGAACACAAACTTGACATCTTTCGCCAATAGATTAGATAAGGGATTAGCTATAACCGAGAAGTCCCGAATAAAGCACCGGTAGAATCCAGCATGCCCCAAAAAACTACGAATGCCATGAAGTGTCGACGGAGGGGGCAGGATTCTAATCACCTCTACCTTTGTCGGATCAACCTCTAGCCCCTGTTAAGAAACCTTGTTCCCCAGAACGATCCCCACTCGCACCATGAAATGGCACTTCTCCCAGTTCAACACTAAATTAGTATCCTCACAACGTTGCAAGACCAAAGCGAGGCGGTGCAGCGCTTCTTCGAAGCTATCACCAAATAAGGAGAAGTCATCCATGAACACCTCCAAGAAATCCCCAACCATCTCGCGAAAAACCTTGGTCATTCATCGTTGGAAGGTGGCTACCCCATTACAAAATCCAAAAGGTAGCCGCCTGAAAGCAAAGGTCCCTAAAAGGTAGGTAAACATCGTCTTCTCCTGATCCTCTAGGGCAATTTCCAGCTGATAGTAGCCCAAGTAGCCGTCCAAGAGGCAGTAGTAATCATGACCGGCCAGCCTTTCCAGCATCTGGTCCATGAACGGCAGTGGGAAGTGGTCTTTCCTGGTTGTCGCATTAGGCTTTTGATAGTCGATACAAACTCTCCATCCAATGATAGACCTCGTAGTAAGTGTCTCGTCGCTCTCATTACGAATGATTATGATTCCTCCCTTTTTGGGCACCAACTGCACCGGACTCACCCATTCGCTATCGCTTATGGGATATATAATACCGAAATCCAAAAGCTTGATAACCTCTTTCTTCACCACCTCCTACAACATAGGGTTCAATCTGCACTACGGTTGATCTGAAGGATTGAAGTTATCTTCCAGTAATATCTTGTGCATGTACACCGTGGGGATAATTCCTTTGACGTTCGAAATTTTCCACCCAAAGACTTTTCTATGTAACTTCAGCACTTCAATGAGACGGACCTCCTGATCAGCTGTAAGAAGAGCAAAAATAATGGCAGGATGAGTTTCTTTCTCTCCTACAAATACATACTTCAGCGTGCTAGGGAGCGACTTGAACTCGCGAGATCTATCTGAGTCAAACGGGGGTACTGCAAGAAGCTTGGGGTCTCCAACCTGCGCCTCGCACGACCCTTCCTGAATATTTATATCGGGGTCACAAAACTCACCCTCAACCTCATCAGGCTGAAAAGTATGGTCGTCATCAATCTCCATAGCACCCAGCTCCGCACGGGTATTTCCTCTTGACGCTTTATACATATCAAAAATAGTCTTCTCTGATCCTAGGCGCAATGTCAGCACACCCTTTTCCGAATCGATGATGGCTCTAGCAGTGGCAAGGAACGGACGCCCCAGAATAATCGGCATCCCATCTGCATCCTCAATATTGAGGATAATAAAGTCGGCCGATAAGGACAACCCGTTAACCACAACCGTGAGATCCTCAACCACTCCAAACGGTTTCTTATTTGATCGATCAGCCATCTGCATAATGACATTAGTGGTCCGAAGAACACCAGAGCCTAGCTCACGGAAGATGGATAATGGCATGAGGTAGATGGACGCTCCTGAATCACACAACGCATGACTAAGCGCGGATCGCCCAATGGTACATGCAATCATGTAGCTCCCTTGATCATTTTGTTTTATGGGCCAATCCCACACCGCCATAGTGGGGCAATCCTCCCAGGTCGAAATGCTGCCGCATAACTCGGAAGCCTTATTTTTTGCCAGAAGTTCCTTCATGTACTTCGCAGAGCGCGGCACCTGTGTTAGTAGGTCGACCATGGGAATGCTCTCCTAAACATCCTTTAGAATGTCCTGAAACTTTTGTTGCTGCCTCTCTTTTCTGATATTTTGCAGCCTATGCAGAAATGGAGGCCTTGAACGCTGGAGTTGGACTTCAGGTGTAATAGCTACCGAGGGTTCCTTAGGCGACTCATCAGTACTTGGCTTATCCCTATGTTCAGAGGGTTGGTCCTCCCGACGTGCACGATTATCCACCAGCCTACCACTTCTGAGGTTTATAGCATTTACTATCTCGGCTGGACGACAGACCCATAATTCCAACATTTTACCAACGACGAAAATAATATCTTGTAACTTTTGCAATATTACTTCTTGAGATCGCCATCACTTTCCAACCCATACCATAAAATGATGGATAAGTTGCTCGCTCTCCCCGACATTGCTAACTATGAACTGAGAGTCCCCTACAGCTTCAGGCACGAGAGGCATCTTCCACAAACTGCTGGAGCGCACCACGTCGTCCACGATCCGTAAAACGTCAGCCATAATCCTATTAAAGAGGTCGCCTCCAACGGCGGTGTCGAACGGGTATCGAAACTGCTCTTGAATATCGAAATAAAATCTTTGCAAGAACGACATTCAAAATGTATCCTGATCAGAACACCTGGATTGCAGCAACCGAAATCTTTCCCAAGCTTCATAGAGAGACTCGCCAGGGATCTGCACGAATGTGACCAAATCTAAATTCACCTGCGTTCACTGCGCACGCGAACAGTACTTTCTGAGGAATTGGACTTCAGCACACTTCCATGAAGTTAGTTCGCTCTGGATGATATCCTTATACCATAGTCTAGCTTTTCCAGCAAGAGAAAATTTGAAAAGCCTAATCGTAGCCTTGTCCTGCATGTCCCCAGTATAGCAAAAGGTGCCACAAAGCTCCAGGAAGCTATCAATATGAACCACGACATTCTCTCCAAGGAGCCCATGAAACAAATAATGCTGCAAGATAATCTTGATTAGCTCCACGGATAGCTAAAAGTTATCCTCATCGTGGTTTGAGGCTAGTTGAGGTTCCTGCATTTTGAATTAGCCATGGACAAAATTGAATGAAAAAGAACAAGTAAAGAAGAGGACAGAATGGTCAAACAACAATCATCTTTCTCAAAAAGAAAAAAAATGCACACAACGGTTGCACTCCTCGGCAACGACGCCAAAAACATGATGCGTCGGCTAGTGCACCAGTCGATGTCAAGTAATAAAGTTTAGGAGTTGAATCCCCGGATATCGATCTCTCGAGGAGTGCAAGTAGGGAGTGTGATTTTGCTATCTAAAAAGTGATTGCAAGTGTAAATTTAAACAAAGGGGGTTTTGGTTCAGAGTTTCCTAAGTTTAACACTAATAAATCTATTGCGGGTCGCCGTTGTAACACCCCTATCCGTCACATAGCATATAGCAGTAGGTCCGGCCGGGGCCTGATGCCATATACTACGGACAGACCGGTTGGTTACGCGTTGAAACCATACAACCAATCACCAACGTCCTACACAGAGTCATTCTAGCGGAAGCAAATTATTAAGTTGCACAAATTCAAGAACCCTGCCAAGCAGGAATGTCCACTACAGAAGTAACAATAGGAATGAAACTACAAAAGTACCGGCCTTAAGGCCTTACAAGGTTTGCTTAACAAAACATGTCTTACATACTTCGGCTCGCAAACCGGCCATACATGAAATAAACGGAAAGCATAAAAAGGGTTAGGCCTTCGAGGGCCAGCACCGCAACATGGGCTTTAGCCCGCTATTTTCCGCTCGGCTCCGCAGCACCTGCAAGCACAAACCACCGCCCGGTGGCAAACAAAAGCAACGGTCAGCTATGCTGACCAAATTATAACGATCCCGCCCCCAAAATCGGGGCGGCGATGCTCTTTCCCTGCACTTTATTAGTATAGGCAATATATATTAATGTGAACACACATCAACACAGGCGTAGGCTCGCACGGCCACACACCCCGTGCACTCAGGGCACATTCTCGGCGAACCGGCCAATGTCACGTCAATTCAAGCCATAGACGTTCCCAATCCACCACCGCCTCTTGGACGGTCATCCATATGAGCATTTTGCCTTCCTGGCCTTGGTCACGACAATTTAAGTCATAGACCGCCGAAGACCCTCATCCATGCCAACGGTCCTACCAAACGACATAGACCGGGTACGGTTCCGCCTGACCCGTGCTCATATCGCAACGGCAATTTAAGCCATATGCGCAGGTTAAGACTCACCGAGTCCCGTTTCCGCCACAACAATCACATAACCCGGTTATGTTCACGTTGGCTCCCCGGCCACCGTATTGGCAAAACCCGCTTTTGCCCAGTTTTCCGGGTGCACCTTGGAGTTAATCTCCAAGGCTCCCTGATGCAATCTACCACGTAGAAAACCCGAAAAACGCCCAAACACCCGGAGTCTTCCCCGGTTCACATGCAATGCAACATCACCGATCCGGCTCTACTTGTCCGGATAGGCTTCACACACAATGCCTATGTCCGTTTTCGCATACGGACTCTACACAAGGGGGAATTCACATATCTACCCCAAGGAACGCTCCAACTCTTCGCTCACTCGCAAGAGCGGGCTTCCTATGCAAAGGAAAAGAGAGCTTCACATGCCCAAGGATGAGAAATCGTTACCCTTGCATTCTTCCGCGGCGCCATCAAAAACTATACGGTTGGAAAGCACCGCAACGGCGTCGCCTCCGCGGATCTGGACTCGGATCGCGATTCGGAGCTCCGAAGCTCTTCCGGCGGCCGGATCTTGGACTCCTCCTTCCTCCTTGCTCTCCCTTCTCTCTAACTTTTAGAGAGAGATGGGCCAAAGAAAAATGGGTTTCTAAACCCTATTTCCCGGCCATAACCACCCAGGAGCAGCCCCCCACCGTCGGATCCAAAGCCAAGAAAACGAACGGCCCGGATTAAATCCAAAATCATAAAATCTGGGCCGAACACGGGTTGGCACACGGCCGTGTGCCTGGCCGTGTAGCTCATTCGCCGTCTCGACCCAAATTTAAAACAAGCACACGGCATGTGACACGGCCTCCGACACGCCCGTGTCGCCTGCGACACGCTCGTGTCGGGACCCGTGTCACGCCCCCCGTGTGCAATAAATCAACACTTTGCAGTTAGAGGGGTACACGGCTTGGTGACACGGCATCGGACACGCCCGTGTCAAACTAGACACGCCCGTGTTCGTGCCCGTGTCACTACCCATGTACCCAACCACACAGCACAGGTGTGACACGGCCTGGGACACGCCCGTGTCCTAGGCTGTATTCCACCACACGACCATCATCGACCTGTACTGGTCGACGACACGGCCAGCTCGACGGCTCGAGCTCGACACGCCCGACACGGCCTCCGACACGCCCGTGTCGGGGCCCGTGTCACCTGCACCAAAAACCTATCTTGGCCAAAATCGATCCCCGTCGCTCCTACAACAATTTGGGGTGTTACAATTCTACCCCCCTTAAAGAATTTCGTCCACGAAATTAATAAAGGAAAAATAGGACTTAACGTAAGACAGTACCTGAGCGGAACAATTCCGGGTACTCCTCGAGTATAGTCTGCTCCCGTTCCCAAGAGAGCTCCTCACGCCCGCAATTATCCCACCGGACCTTGACCATCCGGATCTCCTTGTTACGAAGCCTCTTGACCTCAACATCTTCGTTATGAATGGGCTTGACCCTAGTCGTCAACCCTTCGTCCACCGGCACTTGGTCAGCCGCGATCACCTGCGAAGGCTCTTGCACCGCCTTCCGCAACATAGAAATGTGGAACACATCATGTAATCCACTCAACTCCACCGATAGCTTCAAACAGTATGCAGCTTCGCCGACTCGCTCCAGAACCTCAAAAGGTCCAAGGTATCTTGGGCTCAGCTTCTTCAAGCGTCTCACCCGCGAAACCCCCTTGAACAGCTTCACTTTCAGATATACCCAATCGCCTACCGCGAACTCCACGTTCCGGTGCTTGGCATTATAATACTTCGCCTGCCGGTCCTGAGCGATCAACAAGCGCTCCCGAATGATCCGTACTAACGAGGTAGCACTCTCCACCTCTTGCTTCTTATAGAACCTTGCCTCACCCGTTTCAAGCCACGATAACAGCGTGCGACACTTCCTACCATACAGGGCCTCGAAGGGCGCCATTTGTATACTCGCTTGGTAGCTGTTGTTGTACACGAACTCCACCAAATATAGGTGGTCTTCCCAATGCTTACCGAAATCCAGAACACACATGCGTAGCATGTCCTCCATCATTCTATTAACCCTCTCGGTCTGCCCATCCGTCTGCGGATGGAAAGCTGTGCTGAACTTTAACTTTGTTCCCAGCATCTGCTGCACCAACCTCCAATCATTTGACGTGAACCGCCCATCGCGATCACTCATAATGCTACGGGGCACACCATGCAGCCTAACAATATTGTCAACATACAACTTTGCCAATTTCTCCACTGGATCATCCTTCCTATGCGGAATGAAATGTGACACCATGGTTAGCCGATCTACGATCACCCAGATGGCGTCGTTCCCCTTCTGCGACCTTGGCAACCCGTGCACAAAGTCCATAGATATATCGTCGAATTTCCACTCCGGTATAGGCAAGGACTTCAGAAATCCTCCCGGCTTTTGGCACTCCGCCTTCACCAAGGCGCACGTTTGGCACTTAGCCACGTACAACGCCACATCTTTCTTGAGCCCCGGCCACCAAAACAACTTTTTGAGATCACGATACATCTTCATGCTCCCTGGGTGGATTGAGTACTTGGTATGATGAGCCTCGTACATCAACTCCGCCCGGAGGTTACCCCCACTCGGGATGCACAACCGATGACCCTTCCTTAACAAACCATCTTCCATCGAGAACTGGGAATTTGACCCAACCAGAGCGTCCTCCAAAAGCTCCTTCATGGAGTCATCTAACTCCAATGCCTGCCGAACCCAGTCAGCCAGGTCATACTGCACTTCTGTCCAGTTTAACATTGCTTTGGCGCTCGTCTGCCTGTCAACGCAACAGATCTCAAGCTCCTCCAACTCCCGTACTAGCCGCTCATCATGCACCGACAACCAGTTGGCTCGGGCGGGAGCCCTACGGCTCAGCGCATCCGCAACTGTGTTTCCCTTCCCGGGTACAAAATGTATTTTGAAGGTGTAGTCCCCTAGGAACTCCATCCACCTCCTCTGCCTCATATTAAGGTCCTTTTGATCCAACAAGTATTTTAGGCTCTTGTGATCGGTGTATATATCGACCCTTACGCCGTAAATGTAGTGCCTCCACAACTTGAGTGCAAATATCACGGCCGCCAACTCCAAGTCGTGCACCAGATAATTTCTTTCATGCACCTTCAACTGACGCGATCCATACGCTATCACGCCCCCATGCTGCAATAACACGCAGCCCAAGCCACTACTCGAAGCGTCGCTATACACCTCAAAGCCCTCGGTCCCACTCGGCGAACTAAGCACTGACGCCGTGGTCAACCGTCTCTTCAGCTCCTCGAAAGCTTGCACGCACTCTTGCGTCCACAAGAATTTCTGATCCTTCCTTATCAACTTCGTGAGAGGTAACGCTACCCGCGAGAAGTTCTCTACGAAGCGCCTGTAATATCCGGCAAGCCCGAGAAAACTACGAACTTCCACGACAGAAGATAATGCAGGCCACTCCCGTATCGCAACAATCTTCGCCGGATCCACCGCTATACCTTCCCCACTCACTATATGACCAAGGAACGCTACCGAGGGTAGCCAGAACTCGCACTTGGAGAACTTTGCGTAAAGCTCATTCCTCCTTAGAGTCTCCAACACCAAATGCAAGTGCTTGAAGTGATCCTCTTCGCACTGCGAGTACACTAGAATATCATCAATAAAGACGATCACAAAGCGATCTGGGAAATCTCGGAACGTCCTGTTCATCAAGTCCATAAATACTGATGGCGCATTCGTCAGTCCAAATGGCATGACCGTGAACTCGAAATGCCCATACCTCGTATTGAATGCCGTCTTCGGGATATCACACTCCCTGATCCTCAGCTGATAGTACCCCGACTTCAAGTCCAACTTTGAGTATACCGACGATCCGACCAACTGATCAAAGAGATCATCAATCCTCGGGATCGGGTACTTATTCTTCTCCGTTAGCTTGTTCAACTCTCTGTAGTCGATACACAGCCGCATACTACCATCCTTCTTCTTAACGAAGAGGACCGGTGCGCTCCAAGGCGATGAGCTTGGACGCACATACCCTTGCTCCATCAGCTCCTCTAGCTGAACTTTCAACTCTGCCATCTCCTTAGGCGCCAACCTATACGGAGCACGTGACACCGGTTTGGCCCCCGGTACGAGCTCGATGGTGAAATCAATCTCCCGCTACGGTGGGGCCCCGGGAAGACTATCCGGGAACACATCGGGGTATTCGCAAACCACGGGGATGCTATCCAACGGAGACTTTGGCTCCACAGCCCCCACTATTGCGAAGAACAGCTCTGCACCAGCACGAACCTCCATCACCACCTGAAGAGCAGACATCAGTGTCTTGCTCAACCCCTTTAGCCCCTCGAATGTAGTCTCCCACCCTACACCCAGCTTGACCTCCTTCCGGTCACAGTCAATCCAAGCTTTCTGCTCTGACAGCCAATCTGTTGGAACCCTAGGTTTTGATTTGAGTTCAGTCCTTTCTTTCTGTCTCTTGACCCCAGATTTATCTATGGTCAAAGGTTAGTTGATAGGGTAGATACTCTAGTTGTGTAGAATTTCTTTTCCAAATGAATATTTGGTTAAGTAGTTTTTCGTTCGACTATAGTCGAACGTCGCTCGACTATCGTCTATCGGCTGATCGACGATCGTCTATCAGTTGGTCGACATTCTGTCTGCGTTGATAGTTCGACTATCTGTTGATAGGTCGACTATCTGCTTGCTTTGGTAGTTCGACTATCTGTCCTGATAGTTCAATTATCTGATAGCTCGACTATCTGTTGATAGGTCGACTATCTGTCCGCCTTGATAGGTCGACTATCTGTTGATAGGTCGACTATCTGTCTTCTGTGATAGGTCGACTATCTGCTTGATAGGTCGACTATCTGTTTTTGTTTGGTAGTTCGAATATCTGTCCTGATAGTTCAACTATCTGATAGCTCGACTATCTGTTGATAGGTCGACTATCTGTCCGCCTTGATAGGTCGACTATCTGTTGATAGGTCGACTATCTGTCTTCTGTGATAGGTCGACTATCTGCTTGATAGGTCGACTATCTGTTTTTGTTTGGTAGTTCGACTATCTGTCCGGATAGATCGACTATCTGATAGCTTGACTATCTGTTCTGATAGGTCGACTATCTACCGAGGTAGTTCGACTATCTTCTTTGATAGTTCGACTATCTGGATCGTTCGACTATCTACCTGATAGGTCGACGATCTCCGTGCGCCGGTCGACGATCTCCGAAGGTCGTTCGACATTTTGCTGTATGCTCTTATTTAGTTTTGTCGTCTTCTGTGATGTGACTAAATTCATATTTATTTTGGCATATTTTATGAAAGATTATCTGAATAATTTGTGACATTATTTCCATGGAATATCAGTTCTATTCTATATGCATGAGCTAATCTTTTCTGACAAAGTTGTTTGTCTTGTAGCTGAGATATGATATCTGCCAGGCTGTCCTTTATAGCCGTTAGACTCAAAAAGTCTTCCTTGGCTGTAAAGAGTTGTTTCTGATGTGACTTTCTCTTATTTTATTTCATCAGAAGTATTTGCAGCTTCTTAGAAAGCTTTATCCTTTTATAGGATATCTGCCTGCAGTATTTGTGTTTTGCTTTATGTTTTTTGCAGCCCAGCTTGCAGAGTTCAGAAAAAGACAAGATTCAAACTCAATTTGAGCCGTTGCTGCTGCTGATATATAAAGACTTCCTTGAAGAAGAAATCAACTAGTACTCGTAGAAAAATATTCATTCAGCAAGCTTACAGCAAGAACAAGTTTAACTGCTCTCAGCAATCTTCACTTAACTGAGAAGTGTTTAGCTCTTCTGCTCTTCTTCAACCTGAGTTCTCCTATTCCAGGAAGTTCAGACTCAGAGATCTTTTGAAGAAGAAGAAGAAGAAGATAGCTGCTAGAAGATTTTAATCTCTTATTTTATATCTTCTTGTAGTTCTTCCTTCAGTATTTACTGAAGTGTGTCTGCACTGAAGTAAGACTTCACCTGGACGTTCTTTGAGCCAGGGGGAGCCTTGATTCTTTTAGAGCTGTCTAGCTTAGTGCAAGTTATTGTGCTTCTCTAATCTATTGTAAAATAGAGAAGACACCTTAACCTCCTTTCCCCCTCCTGTACAGGGTTATTACTCCCTTCAAAAGTATCCCTTGGTGGCAGGGCACCTGATCAAAAACCTGTGTTTGGTTTTTAGACACCTGATCAAAAGTCTAAAGGGTTTCTTGATCTACCTAAAGCAGATCTTGTTGGTGGCAGGGCACCTGATCAAAAACCTGAGTGGATTCCTACCTTGTTGGTAGAAGAGTGGACGTACCCATGTTGTTTGGGGAACCACTATAAATTCCTTGTGTCGTCTGGATTGCCTTGTTTAATTACTTGCATTGTGGCTGTGATTAGATCTTAACTAGGTTTGCTAGTTGCTGGATAGGATCCAAAGCTAAACTATAATTACAGTTAGCCTTAGTTTGTGCACAACACTTGTGTTAGGCTCTAAGGTTTAATCTTAAATATCTATAACTTTCATTCCGCATTTAACTCCAAGGGAGTTGAGTAGAAAGTCAACTTTGCTAGTGCAATTTTTGATTACTCTATTCACCCCCCCTCTAGAGTAGTATCTATCCCTTCTCTTTCAATTGGTATCAGAGGGAGGTTGCTCCAGTTATATCTGAGAGCACCAGGACTGTCGCAGTCACTCCCCCCTTCTAGTAGCTGGCTCATCTGATATCTCTCTTCCATCCTCTTCTTCAGCTTTGCCGTCTACTGCAGTTGAAGTTCCTTCAACTTCAACTGAAGTACGACATTCTGCCTCTCCTCCTACATCTTCTCTCCCGACTGATCTTGCTGGGATCTCTCAACCCAGCTTTGATTTGTTGGCGTCTGAAATATCTTCTCCAGTTCATTCTCCAATTCCAACTCCTCCTCACTCTCCAATTCCATCTTCAGATCATCTTGATCACCCTGCATCCACCTATGCATCTTCAGCTCATTCTCCAACTCCATCTCCAGCTCATTCTCCAACTCATATTGCACATACCACCCCTGCTGTTCTTCCACCCTCAGAAATTCCTCCATCATCTTCATCATCTTCTTTTGATATTACTCCAGCATTTATTGCTAGCATTGTGGAGTTAATTACCCCCTCAATCAAAACTATGATTGATGAGGCAATTGCTCCCCTTGCTTCTTCTATATCTTCTTTGACTGCTGCTGTTCAGGCACTTTCAAAGTCTGCTGAGCCCTCTTCTGCTAAGGGCCTGGTTTCAGTCTCTACTGAAATCAGGCAGGGGAAGATGCTTGATGAAGATATCTCAGAGCAGCCTTTGGCCTCCCCTCCAGCAGTTCTTCTTGCAGTAACAGAGAAAGTAGCAGAAGATTCAGCTCCTCCTCCTCCTCCTCCATCTGAAAAGGAAATATCTGATGCAATCATGTTGACAGAGTTTGTAGTAAAAGTTTACTTAGAAGAATCCTCAACTCCCTTGGTTGCCCAGTACCTAGAAGGAATAATCACCTCCTTTCTAGATGATTTATGGGAGTTAGGAAACCCTGAAGAATATCCTGAAGGTATGTCTCTTTCTCAATTTGTAGATTACTTAATTGATATGCTAGTATGGGAATATCTGGAAGGGATGACTAGATGTCATTTAGCAAGATTTTATTCCTAATCCTACAGATATAATGGAAGAAATAGTTGTTGACCAAGAGCCAGAACTAGAACCAGAACCTGAACCTGCTCTAGAGATTTTAGATGCTATAGAGCCTGAACCTGTGTCTGCCCCTAAAGATCAAGTGGTTGTAGAGCCAATAAGTGAAACTGCTTCTGAAGTTCAACCTGAACCAGAAGTAGCTGTTCTAGCTTCTGAGGCTTCTGAGCAAGCAGTGCAAATTGAACTGGTCCCCACGACAGCTCCTGAGCTTCAAGAAATGGATTCTGAAAGTCAAATTGAAAAATCTACGGTATGGGATGATTCCCCAGGATTGGACTTAGATACTCTATTGGCACAGGATGCCATAGAAGAAGAAATGGAAAAAAGCTGCCTTAAAGGAAAAAGAAAGAGCTTTGAAAGAGGCTATTGATCCCTATGATTTGCCTATCTCCTCAAATTCTGAAGAAGAAATTGATTCTGATGAATCTGCTGATTCTAAGAGAAAAAGGATTGCTAAAAAGAAAAGAAAGGCTGTAGCTCCTCCTTCTGCAAATCTAGCCAGGTCATACTGCACTTCTGTCCAGTTTAACATTGCTTTGGCGCTCGTCTGCCTGTCAACGCAACAGATCTCAAGCTCCTCCAACTCCCGTACTAGCCGCTCATCATGCACCGACAACCAGTTGGCTCGGGCGGGAGCCCTACGGCTCAGCGCATCCGCAACTGTGTTGCCCTTCCCGGGTACAAAATGTATTTTGAAGGTGTAGTCCCCTAGGAACTCCATCCACCTCCTCTGCCTCATATTAAGGTCCTTTTGATCCAACAAGTATTTTAGGCTCTTGTGATCGGTGTATATATCGACCCTTACGCCGTAAATGTAGTGCCTCCACAACTTGAGTGCAAATATCACGGCCGCCAACTCCAAGTCGTGCACCAGATAATTTCTTTCATGCACCTTCAACTGACGCGATCCATACGCTATCACGCCCCCATGCTGCAATAACACGCAGCCCAAGCCACTACTCGAAGCGTCGCTATACACCTCAAAGCCCTCGGTCCCACTCGGCGAACTAAGCACTGACGCCGTGGTCAACCGTCTCTTCAGCTCCTCGAAAGCTTGCACGCACTCTTGCGTCCACAAGAATTTCTGATCCTTCCTTATCAACTTCGTGAGAGGTAACGCTACCCGCGAGAAGTTCTCTACGAAGCGCCTGTAATATCCGACAAGCCCGAGAAAACTACGAACTTCCACGACAGAAGATAATGCAGGCCACTCCCGTATCGCAACAATCTTCGCCGGATCCACCGCTATACCTTCCCCACTCACTATATGACCAAGGAACGCTACCGAGGGTAGCCAGAACTCGCACTTGGAGAACTTTGCGTAAAGCTCATTCCTCCTTAGAGTCTCCAACACCAAATGCAAGTGCTTGAAGTGATCCTCTTCGCACTGCGAGTACACTAGAATATCATCAATAAAGACGATCACAAAGCGATCTGGGAAATCTCGGAACGTCCTGTTCATCAAGTCCATAAATACTGATGGCGCATTCGTCAGTCCAAATGGCATGACCGTGAACTCGAAATGCCCATACCTCGTATTGAATGCCGTCTTCGGGATATCACACTCCCTGATCCTCAGCTGATAGTACCCCGACTTCAAGTCCAACTTTGAGTATACCGACGATCCGACCAACTGATCAAAGAGATTATCAATCCTCGGGATCGGGTACTTATTCTTCTCCGTTAGCTTGTTCAACTCTCTGTAGTCGATACACAGCCGCATACTACCATCCTTCTTCTTAACGAAGAGGACCGGTGCGCTCCAAGGCGATGAGCTTGGACGCACATACCCTTGCTCCATCAGCTCCTCTAGCTGAACTTTCAACTCTGCCATCTCCTTAGGCGCCAACCTATACGGAGCACGTGACACCGGTTTGGCCCCCGGTACGAGCTCGATGGTGAAATCAATCTCCCGCTACGGTGGGGCCCCGGGAAGACTATCCGGGAACACATCGGGTTATTCGCAAACCACGGGGATGCTATCCAACGGAGACTTTGGCTCCACAGCCCCCACTATTGCGAAGAACAGCTCTGCACTAGCACGAACCTCCATCACCACCTGAAGAGCAGACATCAGTGTCTTGCTCAACCCCTTTAGCCCCTCGAATGTAGTCTCCCGCCCTACACCCAGCTTGACCTCCTTCCGGTCACAGTCAATCCAAGCTTTCTGCTCTGACAGCCAATCTGTTGGAACCCTAGGTTTTGATTTGAGTTCAGTCCTTTCTTTCTGTCTCTTGACCCCAGATTTATCTATGGTCAAAGGTTAGTTGATAGGGTAGATACTCTAGTTGTGTAGAATTTCTTTTCCAAATGAATATTTGGTTAAGTAGTTTTTCGTTCGACTATAGTCGAACGTCGCTCGACTATCGTCTATCGGCTGATCGACGATCGTCTATCAGTTGGTCGACATTCTGTCTGCGTTGATAGTTCGACTATCTGTTGATAGGTCGACTATCTGCTTGCTTTGGTAGTTCGACTATCTGTCCTGATAGTTCAATTATCTGATAGCTCGACTATCTGTTGATAGGTCGACTATCTGTCCGCCTTGATAGGTCGACTATCTGTTGATAGGTCGACTATCTGTCTTCTGTGATAGGTCGACTATCTGCTTGATAGGTCGACTATCTGTTTTTGTTTGGTAGTTCGAATATCTGTCCTGATAGTTCAACTATCTGATAGCTCGACTATCTGTTGATAGGTCGACTATCTGTCCGCCTTGATAGGTCGACTATCTGTTGATAGGTCGACTATCTGTCTTCTGTGATAGGTCGACTATCTGCTTGATAGGTCGACTATCTGTTTTTGTTTGGTAGTTCGACTATCTGTCCGGATAGATCGACTATCTGATAGCTTGACTATCTGTTCTGATAGGTCGACTATCTACCGAGGTAGTTCGACTATCTTCTTTGATAGTTCGACTATCTGGATCGTTCGACTATCTGCCCGATAGGTCGACGATCTCCGTGCGCCGGTCGACGATCTCCGAAGGTCGTTCGACATTTTGCTGTATGCTCTTATTTAGTTTTGTCGTCTTCTGTGATGTGATTAAATTCATATTTATTTTGGCATATTTTATGAAAGATTATCTGAATAATTTGTGACATTATTTCCATGGAATATCAGTTCTATTCTATATGCATGAGCTAATCTTTTCTGACAAAGTTGTTTGTCTTGTAGCTGAGATATGATATCTGCCAGGCTGTCCTTTATAGCCGTTAGACTCAAAAAGTCTTCCTTGGCTGTAAAGAGTTGTTTCTGATGTGACTTTCTCTTATTTTATTTCATCAGAAGTATTTGCAGCTTCTTAGAAAGCTTTATCCTTTTATAGGATATCTGCCTGCAGTATTTGTGTTTTGCTTTATGTTTTTTGCAGCCCAGCTTGCAGAGTTCAGAAAAAGACAAGATTCAAACTCAATTTGAGCCGTTGCTGCTGCTGATATATAAAGACTTCCTTGAAGAAGAAATCAACTAGTACTCGTAGAAAAATATTCATTCAGCAAGCTTACAGCAAGAACAAGTTTAACTGCTCTCAGCAATCTTCACTTAACTGAGAAGTGTTTAGCTCTTCTGCTCTTCTTCAACCTGAGTTCTCCTATTCCAGGAAGTTCAGACTCAGAGATCTTTTGAAGAAGAAGAAGAAGAAGATAGCTGCTAGAAGATTTTAATCTCTTATTTTATATCTTCTTGTAGTTCTTCCTTCAGTATTTACTGAAGTGTGTCTGCACTGAAGTAAGACTTCACCTGGACGTTCTTTGAGCCAGGGGGAGCCTTGATTCTTTTAGAGCTGTCTAGCTTAGTGCAAGTTATTGTGCTTCTCTAATCTATTGTAAAATAGAGAAGACACCTTAACCTCCTTTCCCCCTCCTGTACAGGGTTATTACTCCCTTCAAAAGTATCCCTTGGTGGCAGGGCACCTGATCAAAAACCTGTGTTTGGTTTTTAGACACCTGATCAAAAGTCTAAAGGGTTTCTTGATCTACCTAAAGCAGATCTTGTTGGTGGCAGGGCACCTGATCAAAAACCTGAGTGGATTCCTACCTTGTTGGTAGAAGAGTGGACGTACCCATGTTGTTTGGGGAACCACTATAAATTCCTTGTGTCGTCTGGATTGCCTTGTTTAATTACTTGCATTGTGGCTGTGATTAGATCTTAACTAGGTTTGCTAGTTGCTGGATAGGATCCAAAGCTAAACTATAATTACAGTTAGCCTTAGTTTGTGCACAACACTTGTGTTAGGCTCTAAGGTTTAATCTTAAATATCTATAACTTTCATTCCGCATTTAACTCCAAGGGAGTTGAGTAGAAAGTCAACTTTGCTAGTGCAATTTTTGATTACTCTATTCACCCCCCCTCTAGAGTAGTATCTATCCCTTCTCTTTCAATTGGTATCAGAGGGAGGTTGCTCCAGTTATATCTGAGAGCACCAGGACTGTCGCAGTCACTCCCCCCTTCTAGTAGCTGGCTCATCTGATATCTCTCTTCCATCCTCTTCTTCAGCTTTGCCGTCTACTGCAGTTGAAGTTCCTTCAACTTCAACTGAAGTACGACATTCTGCCTCTCCTCCTACATCTTCTCTCCCGACTGATCTTGCTGGGATCTCTCAACCCAGCTTTGATTTGTTGGCGTCTGAAATATCTTCTCCAGTTCATTCTCCAATTCCAACTCCTCCTCACTCTCCAATTCCATCTTCAGATCATCTTGATCACCCTGCATCCACCTATGCATCTTCAGCTCATTCTCCAACTCCATCTCCAGCTCATTCTCCATCTCATATTGCACATACCACCCCTGCTGTTCTTCCACCCTCAGAAATTCCTCCATCATCTTCATCATCTTCTTTTGATATTACTCCAGCATTTATTGCTAGCATTGTGGAGTTAATTACCCCCTCAATCAAAACTATGATTGATGAGGCAATTGCTCCCCTTGCTTCTTCTATATCTTCTTTGACTGCTGCTGTTCAGGCACTTTCAAAGTCTGCTGAGCCCTCTTCTGCTAAGGGCCTGGTTTCAGTCTCTACTGAAATCAGGCAGGGGAAGATGCTTGATGAAGATATCTCAGAGCAGCCTTTGGCCTCCCCTCCAGCAGTTCTTCTTGCAGTAACAGAGAAAGTAGCAGAAGATTCAGCTCCTCCTCCTCCTCCTCCATCTGAAAAGGAAATATCTGATGCAATCATGTTGATAGAGTTTGTAGTAAAAGTTTACTTAGAAGAATCCTCAACTCCCTTGGTTGCCCAGTACCTAGAAGGAATAATCACCTCCTTTCTAGATGATTTATGGGAGTTAGGAAACCCTAAAGAATATCCTGAAGGTATGTCTCTTTCTCAATTTGTAGATTACTTAATTGATATGCTAGTATGGGAATATCTGGAAGGGATGACTAGATGTCATTTAGCAAGATTTTATTCCTAATCCTACAGATATAATGGAAGAAATAGTTGTTGACCAAGAGCCAGAACTAGAACCAGAACCTGAACCTGCTCTAGAGATTTTAGATGCTATAGAGCCTGAACCTGTGTCTGCCCCTAAAGATCAAGTGGTTGTAGAGCCAGTAAGTGAAACTGCTTCTGAAGTTCAACCTGAACCAGAAGTAGCTGTTCTAGCTTCTGAGGCTTCTGAGCAAGCAGTGCAAATTGAACTGGTCCCCACGACAGCTCCTGAGCTTCAAGAAATGGATTCTGAAAGTCAAATTGAAAAATCTACGGTATGGGATGATTCCCCAGGATTGGACTTAGATACTCTATTGGCACAGGATGCCATAGAAGAAGAAATGGAAAAAAGCTGCCTTAAAGGAAAAAAGAAAGAGCTTTGAAAGAGGCTATTGATCCCTATGATTTGCCTATCTCCTCAAATTCTGAAGAAGAAATTGATTCTGATGAATCTGCTGATTCTAAGAGAAAAAGGATTGCTAAAAAGAAAAGAAAGGCTGTAGCTCCTCCTTCTGCAAATCTAGACAATGATACACCATATTATATACTGAAAGGGATTGATCCCAAGTCGAAAGAATTCCAGCATTGGATGTGGTTTTCTAAAAATCAGCAAAAGCAAAAGAAAAAAGCTAAGAGGTATGACCCTCCTGCTCCTAAATGGAATCCTAGAGGTCCTCCTCCTCCACCTCCCGGTGCAGGAGCCTCAGGAAATCTATCTTCTAAGTCTGCCTCTCATTCTGAACGATCAAATCCATCTCAACCTGCTCAAAGGAAAAGTTCTCAAAGTTTTCAAGGAAAAAGCCAATCTGGCTATCAAAGAACTGATACAGTTAAAGAATAAGTCAAGGAGGTAGTTTATCAAAGACCAACCTTTTCCCCTCCTCCTTCTCCAAAGAAAAAAGTTTCATCTCCAAAGCCAGTGCATACTGAGAAAGTTGTTCCAAAAGGTAAGCAATTTATTTTATCTGAAAATTCTAGCAAGAACTTTGCTAAGTCTGCTCTCTCTTGTTATTTAGTTAATAAAGATAAAGAACCAGTTGATTCGTCTTCTGAGAATGTTTATGAAAGCCCAGAGCTTGATCCTAACTTTAGGATGGCTCGTTTTCTTGAACTGGTTGGAGCTGCGCAGATAAGGAAAGAAAAAGCTGAAGGAAAGGACACTGCTGGATTAACCACAATGTCTACATTCAGAAAGAAGGAGCTCGAAAAGTTCCAGGTCAGACCTGAGATGTTTGATCCTTCAAAATATATGGAAAAGCATCCGGAGGCAGTGGTCCCAAGAACAACTGAATTAAAAATTATTGGAGAACAAGATTTGAAGCTATCGAAGAAAGAAGCTCTAGATCCTACAAGGAAAATTACTTTTGTTTCTAGTTCTTCTAATCCTGAATCTAACTCTAAAGCACCTTAATTGTTCATTAATTGTCAGTTAATTTTTATCTGATTGATTGATGATATCTGCTTAGTTATTTCCCTTTATGCATTTTATTTACTGTCTGTATTTAGTGTTGTTTGTTTTATTTGTTGGAGAGACTTAACTCAAATAGGGGGAGATTGTTGGAACCCTAGGTTTTGATTTGAGTTCAGTCCTTTCTTTCTGTCTCTTGACCCCAGATTTATCTATGGTCAATGGTTAGTTGATAGGGTAGATTCTCTAGTTGTGTAGAATTGCTTTTTCAAATGAATATTTGGTTAAGTAGTTTTTCGTTCGATTATAGTCGAACGTCGCTTGACTATCGTCTATCGGCTGATCGACGATCGTCTATCAGTTGGTCGACGTTCTGTCTGCGTTGATAGTTTGACTATCTGTTGATAGGTCGACTATCTGCTTGCTTTGGTAGTTCGACTATCTGTCCTGATAGTTCAACTATCTGATAGCTCGACTATCTGTTGATAGGTCGACTATCTGTCCGCCTTGATAGGTCGACTATCTGTTGATAGGTCGACTATCTGTATTCTGTGATAGGTCGACTATCTGCTTGATAGGTCGACTATCTATTTTTGTTTGGTAGTTCGACTATCTGTCCTGATAGTTCAACTATCTGATAGCTCGACTATCTGTTGATAGGTCGACTATCTGTCCGCCTTGATAGGTCGACTATCTGTCTTCTGTGATAGGTCGACCATCTGCTTGATAGGTCGACTATCTATTTTTGTTTGGTAGTTCTACTATCTGTCCGGATAGATCGACTATCTGATAGCTCGACTATCTGTTCTGATAGGTCGACTATCTACCGAGGTAGTTCGACTATCTTCTTTGATAGTTCGACTATCTGGATCGTTCGACTATCTGCCCGATAGGTCGACGATCTCCGTGCGCCGGTCGACGATCTCCGAAGGTCGTTCGACATTTTGCTGTATGCTCTTATTTAGTTTTGTCGTCTTCTGTGATGTGACTAAATTCATATTTATTTTGGCATATTTTATGAAAGATTATCTGAATAATTTGTGACATTATTTCCACGCAATATCAGTTCTATTCTATATGCATGAGCTAATCTTTTCTGACAAAGTTGTTTGTCTTGTAGCTGAGATATGATATCTACAAGGCTGTCCTTTATAGCCGTTAGACTCAAAAAGTCTTCCTTGGCTGTAAAGAGTTGTTTCTGATGTGACTTTCTCTTATTTTATTTCATCAGAAGTATTTGCAGCTTCTTATAAAGCTTTATCCTTTATAGGATATCTGCCTGCAGTATTTGTGTTTTGCTTTATGCTTTTTGCAGCCCAACTTGCAGAGTTCAGAAAAAGACAAGATTCAAACTCAATTAGAGCCGTTGCTGCTGCTGATATATAAAGACTTCCTTGAAGAAGAAATCAACTAGTACTCGTAGAAAAATATTCATTCAGCAAGCTTACAGCAAGAACAAGTTTAACTGCTCTCAACAATCTTCACTTAGCTGAGAAGTGTTTAGCTCTTCTGCTCTTCTTCAACCTGAGTTCTCCTGTTCCAGGAAGTTCTGACTCAGAGATCTTTTGAAGAAGAAGAAGAAGATAGCTGCTAGAAGATTTTAATCTCTTATTTTATATCTTCTTGTAGTTCTTCCTTCAGTATTTACTGAAGTGTGTCTGCACTGAAGCAAGACTTCACCTGGACGTTCTTTGAGCCAGGGGGAGCCTTGATTCTTTTAGAGCTGTCTAGCTCAGTGCAAGTTATTGTGCTTCTCTAATCTATTGTAAAATAGAGAAGACACCTTAACCTCTTTTCCCCCTCCTGTACAGGGTTATTACTCCCTTCAAAAGTATCCCTTGGTGGCAGGGCACCTGATCAAAAACCTGTGTTTGGTTTTTAGACACCTGATCAAAAGTCTAAAGGGTTTCTTGATCTACCTGAAGCAGATCTTGTTGGTGGCAGGGCACCTGATCAAAAACCTGAGTGGATTCCTACCTTGTTGGTAGAAGAGTGGACGTACCCAAGTTGTTTGGGGAACCACTATAAATTCCTTGTGTCGTCTGGATTGCCTTGTTTAATTACTTGCATTATGGCTGTGATTAGATCTTAACTAGGTTTGCTAGTTGCTGGATAGGATCCAAAGCTAAACTGTAATTACAGTTAGCCTTAGTTTGTGCACAACACTTGTGTTAGGCTCTAAGGTTTAATCTTAAATATCTATAACTTTCATTCCGTATTTAACTCCAAGGGAGTTGAGTAGAAAGTCAACTTTGCTAGTGCAATTTTTGATTACTCTATTCACCCCCCCTCTAGAGTAGTATCTATTCCTTCTCTTTCACAATCCATCCCAAAGATCACATCGAACTCCACTAGCGGCAGCAATGACGCTAGCAAGTCGAACTCTTGGCTCGCAATGTGAACCTTTACGGCGCACACCCTGTCCGCACGCATCGAGCACCCATTCGGTAGCAGCACATCCAACTTGTCCTTCGCCATCGAAGAAGGGACTCCGATGCGCGATATGAAACTTTCGGACAAGAAGGAATGTGAAGCTCCCGTATCGAACAGTGCTCGTGCCGGACTATCACTAATCACAACAAAGCCTATACAAACAATATTAGGCTAACAAGCAATAGATAACTGTATTAAAGCTAACTTGCTATAAATTAACTCATACCTGTCACCACATCCGCTTGCTTGATGGCCTCCTGCTGGCCCAAGTTATAGACTCTAGGCTGAGTCGGAGCATAGTGGGACGCGGTCGACTCCACCGCTTTGCCCTTCTCCTCGTAGGTAGCTCCTTGTTTCCTTTCGAACTTTGAGCGTCCACTCCAGCAATCACGGGCAAAGTGCCCCGTCTTTCCACACGTGAAACAAGCGCCCGGGGTTCGATTGGTAGTTGCCCCCGAGGCACCTGAAGCAGCTGGACCCGACGTCTTAGCTTTCTTATAGAATCTGCGGTAGCCCGACTTCGACGTAGTCGGTGTCTTGAACTCCGCTTTCTTACTACCGTATTCCTTCTTCGCTTTGACATTCTTCATGTCCTTCTCCAAGGACCGGGCCAAACTGACCAGGGTCATGAAACCCTGCGCCTTGGGCCCCGACAGTAACAATCGTAGATCATCTCTTAGCCCTTCGTAGAAGCGGCTCGTCTTGCGCTCCTCGTCTGCGAAGGTAGCGCCGGCATATCTCCCCAACCGAGTAAACTCGTGGAGGTACTCATCAACGGTGCAATCCCCTTGCACCAGCTTCTGAAATTCACTTTCTAGCGCAATTCTCTGCGCCGAGGGGAGGTATCGAGCCATGAATAGTCTCGCAAACTCCTCCATCGGAACTTCGGCCAATGGCCTTCCCCGCAACTGATGTAGCTCTAGGCCTTCCCACCATAACCTTGCGTCCCCATCTAAAAGGAACGTCGCTATAGTGGTCTTCTGCCACTCTTCCGTTTCCATCGCAGTCATCACCCTGTTGACCCTTGAGAGCCAATCCTCTGCTTGGGTCGGGGTTTCTGCCCCCGTGAATACCGGTGGATGAAAGCCCATCACATGCTTCAGTTGTCTTTCCGTTGCTCTCCGAGGCAACTCTGGCTCCAAAACTACTTGCTCAACCCTCCTTTGCTCTGCCGTCTGAAGCGGTACTTGCTCCATAGCAGGAGCAGGCTGCTGCACCTGCCTTGCAGGCTGCGCATTGATCATTGCCATGACCGCTTCTGCCACCAACCTAATGGTCTCGGCAGACGGAGGTGTTGCAGGCGCATCGCTTGGCGCACTGCTCGCCTCAGAACCTGGCCGTTCAGACGGCCCAGCGCCACTTCTGGTCACCTATAATCGTGCAAAACACCGATAAGCGACCCAAAAATTACTGCAAACAGCAATTATAGGAACACGCAGGTTTCTCAAACATGTATATTTTCATTCCTAAGTGGACATTCATGGGTTCTTTTGATGTTATAACGGTGACGCACACATGTGCTCACCACCCCTTAAAGTGAATTCGTCCACGAATTCATTTAAGCTTGACCGAAACCAGTAGTCTGATACCAATTTGTAACACCCCTATCCGTCACATAGCATATAGCAGTAGGTCCGGCCGGGGCCCGACGCCATATACTACGGACAGACCGGTTGGTTACGCGTTGAAACCATACAACCAATCACCAACGTCCTACACAGAGTCATTCTAGCGGAAGCAAATTATTAAGTTGCACAAATTCAAGAACCCTGCCAAGCAGGAATGTCCACTACAGAAGTAACAATAGGAATGAAACTACAAAAGTACCAGCCTTAAGGCCTTACAAGGTTTGCTTAACAAAACATGTCTTACATACTTCGGCTCGCAGGCCGGCCATACATGAAATAAACGGAAAGCATAAAAAGGGTTAGGCCTTCGAGGGCCAGCACCGCAACATGGGCTTTAGCCCGCTATTTTCCGCTCGGCTCCGCAGCACCTGCAAGCACAAACCACCGCCCGGTGGCAAACAAAAGCAACGGTCAGCTATGCTGACCAAATTATAACGATCCCGCCCCCAAAATCGGGGCGGCGATGCTCTTTCCCTGCACTTTATTAGTATAGGCAATATATATTAATGTGAACACACATCAACACAGGCGTAGGCTCGCACGGCCACACACCCCGTGCACTCAGGGCACATTCTCGGCAAACCGGCCAACGTCATGTCAATTCAAGCCATAGACGTTCCCAATCCACCACCGCCTCTTGGACGGTCATCCATATGAGCATTTTGCCTTCCTGGCCTTGGTCACGACAATTTAAGCCATAGACCGCCGAAGACCCTCATCCATGCCAACGGTCCTACCGAACGACATAGACCGGGTACGGTTCCGCCTGACCCGTGCTCATATCGCAACGGCAATTTAAGCCATATGCGCAGGTCAAGACTCACAGAGTTCCGTTTCCGCCACAACAATCACATAACCCGGTTATGTTCACGTTGGCTCCCCAGCCACCGTGTTGGCAAAACCCGCTTTTGCCCAGTTTTTCGGGTGCACCTTGGAGTTAATCTCCAAGGCTCCCTGATGCAATCTACCACGTAGAAAACCCAAAAAACGCCCAAACACCCGGAGTCTTCCCCGATTCACATGCAATGCAACATCACCGATCTGGCTCTACTTGTCCGGATAGGCTTCACACACAATGCCTATGTTCGTTTTCGCATACGGACTCTACACAAGGGGGACTTCACATATCTACCCCAAGGAACGCTCCAACTCTTCACTCACTCGCGAGAGTGGGCTTCCTATGCAAAGGAAAAGAGGGCTTCACATGCCCAAGGATGAGAAATCGTTACCCTTGCATTCTTCCGTGGCGCCATCGAAAACTATACAGTTGGAAAGCACCGCAACGGCGTCGCCTCCGCGGATCTGGACTCGGATCACGATTCGGAGCTCCGAAGCTCTTCCGGCGGCCGGATCTTGGACTCCTCCTTCCTCCTTGCTCTCCCTTCTCTCTAACTTTTAGAGAGAGATGGGCCAAAGAAAAATGGGTTTCTAAACCCTATTTCCCGGCCATAACCACCTAGGAGCAGCCCCCACAGTCTGATCCAAAGCCAAGAAAACGAACGGCCCGGATTAAATCCAAAATCATAAAATCTGAGCCGAACACGGGTTGGCACACGGCCGTTTGCCTGGCCGTGTAGCTCATTCGCCGTCTCGACCCAAATTGAAAACCAGCACACGGCATGTGACACGGCCTCCGACATGCCCGTGTCGCCTGCGACACGCCCGTGTCGGGACCCGTGTCACGCCCCCCGTGTGCAATAGATCAACACTTTGCAGTCAGAGGGGTACACGGCTTGGTGACACGGCATCGGACACGCCCGTGTCAAACTAGACACGCCCGTGTTCGTGCCCGTGTCACTACCCATGTACCCAACTGCACAGCACAGGTGTGACATGGCCTGGGACACGCCCGTGTCCTAGGCCGTGTTCCACCACACGACCATCGTCGACCTGCACTGGTCGACGACACGGCCAGCTCGACGGCTCGAGCTCGACATGCCCGACACGGCCTCCGACACGCCCGTGTCGGGGCCCGTGTCACCTGCACCAAAAACCTGTCTTGGCCAAAATCGATCCCCGTCGCTCCTACAACAATTTGGGGTGTTACAGCCGTCACCGCGTCTCTTTGGTGGATTACTCAAGAGAGTAATATGAAAGATGGATGAGCAAATGAGGGTTGCAATCACCTCTTCGCCATGCACGGTTCTAGCAATCGCTAGAATGACACTATCTCAATAAGAACAAGAAAAATAGAAGCTCATCAACACAATCAATAACTATGATATAACAACACATGTACATGCTGAAATACTTAAGCTAAACAGTGTTCTTACACATCAATCCCACATCCAAATAAACAGAAGAAAAATACTACAAGTGAAGGGGGAGAGAAAACACCAAATGCACGAAGGCTTTCCGAGATTCGCGGCCGGAGTCAAGGATTGTCAGGCCTAGTCCGAGCTCGGTCTACGGATGACGTCCGGGGTCCAGAAGGCCTGTCACCTCCTTCCAATAACCTATCTTCTTCGTGAATAATTGCTGGGCTAAATCTATCCTGAGAACTCCATAGATACAACACCTTAAGAGCTTGAAATGGAGCTTTGAGTTTGGTGAAGATAATGGTTGTCGGAGATGATGCTATTGCAAGCTCTTGGAGGGAGAATGGGTGTCGGAATGCCTCTCCAAGGAGGAGAGAGAAAATAGCGGCTGGAGGGAAGTTTTCGTGCTTAGAGGAGCGGAAATGGTGGGCCTGATCGGACTGGCTCCCCGGGACGATAAAATCTGTATCTTAAATAGAAAAATCAGAAATAATGGTCATGACCGGTTTGGCGCATGACCGTGCGCAAACCGTGTGAAATTAACTTTCAGAATAAGCCTGCGGAAGGAGAAGCATTGACACATGCGTTTTACTCGCGCATGGACGTTTCCGCTCGTGTGTGAAGGAAATCGCACGGGTAACAACAGAAAGCTGGAAATCAAGGCAAGCAGGTTGAACAGTGCATTTTACTCGCGTACGGGCGCTGCCGCCCGTGCGTGAACAAATCACATGATTAACCACAGATTGGTACAAACAAGAAAGCTACAGGAAAACTGTGCATTTCATTCGCACACGGTTCAGATGAAATCGTGCGTTAACCGTGCGTGAAGAAACGTGTGCTAAGAAAATGCACGATCAAGAAGAAACGTGTGCTACGAAAACGCACGACCGTGCGTTTTCCACAAGCCTGAATTTCAGACTTGGGGGAAAACGCACCACCTGCACTCAAACAAATAAAACCAAAGGGAACCCTCCAACGTCACAGAAATGCAATGAAAATAGCCGGAAAGGGCCATGGGGAGCACCATGTGCTTACCTCTGAAAAAAGAATGCGTAATTGCACACCCATGGGCCAAAATAGTGCACAAAGTGGTCAATGAACGGGCGATGCAAATATAACCTAATACCGGTTGAAATGCAGTGCACAAGTGAGAAAACAAGCCCAGATGAGTCCGAAAAACCTTATAAATATCGGACTCATCCAATATTTTCCATAACTTCCTCCCACATTGTATTCAATTTTCCATATTAGCTCGTAACTGTTTTATCGGATTGTTTGCAGTTGACAATATCATTCTTCAATTGATGAATAATCATTTCATTCCTAATGGAGAACCTCCCCATCAGATCTTCCCACATGGTTTTCGTGAAATCCATGTATGACAGTCTCGACCTTAGAGAAGGATCAATAGTATTAAAAATCCACCCCACAATCATAGAGTTTGTGACATACCAATCTTCCGTTTTTGGAGCCCCATCTGCAGGAACATGGACTTTACCTTCTATGAATCCCAATTTCTTCTTGGCACGAAGACCATTCTTAACGTATTTATCCCATTCAGCATAGTTATTTCCCTTCAAGATCATCGAAGTGATGATGACACTGGGGTTGTCAGTGGGAGAGAGGTAGTATGGCAAGGTCGGATCTAGCATAGGGGCTTTGGTTGCCCAACAAGACTCCCACCCGAGCCAGCGATATGGTCGCTCCTGCTAGCCTTGACAAGTCTCCAGCCATGAGGCACCACAACCCTTTGACTTCTCTGATACAAAGATAAAAACGAGAAAGAGAAAGGATTCACCGGAGCAATCTTACCATTCGCCCAACAACCAAGTGAAATCCTCCTTTCTGAACCCTTTGGAGGAGCAGCAGCCAAAAAGCTTTTGGAAAACCATATCTATCTTTATTTTTAGATTGTATATATATAAGGCCACATAGAAGGCCATACCACATAAAGTATAAGCCCAATAAATTCAGAATGTATGCCCGTTAATACGAAGATCAACAACCTAGGTTTGATTTTAGGCCTCTAGGTGAGTGCATCTTGATGCATGTGGCTTGTTTGAACATGTTGTCTTTTCTTTGTAGCTTCGGCCAAAATCCTCCCGGTTAGACTTAGAAAATTCAGGAGGAACACTATCATATATATATCTTTACCATATATAAAGATATATGGTATGGTTTTTTAAACCATGCTTTTAAAAGCCGTTGGACAAATATCAATCGTTCGATTTTGCTTCATTAATCAGCATCGTCCGATCTGTCTCTCCAAATTTTCGTAGGTATCCTAAACCTACTAGGGTCGGGTGTCCTAAACCTATGAAATGACCATTTTACCCTTCTAAATGAGCAAATCAAAAACTAACCAGCCCGCAAGGGGCCGGCCCATAAAAGAATGCAAGCCCGCTAGCCTGCAAGGGGCAAGACCATGAAAGCAAGCAAGCCCTCCAGCCCGCTTAAGCTAAGTCTTATGCAAGCCCGCTAGCCTGCAAGGGGATAGACCATGAAAGCAAGCAAGCCCTCCAGCCCGCTTAAGCTAAGTCTTCAACAATATTATGCACACAACTGTATTTAAACCCAAAAATTAATTTTTTCCAGGCAATGTGGGACTAAACAGGCGGGTGAACTGTTCACCCGCCTATTTAGGCACGTAAATAAGATTTTTCGGGGCCCAATATGAGGGTCAATATGGTTCCAAAATGAAAAGTGGTCAACATGAAAGTTGTAGATCTCGGCGATCCGAACAACTTTCATGTTGATCACTTTTTGATTTGAAGCTTCCTTGACCTTCGATTTGGGACCCGAAAGTTCTGGGCGGCGAGACTGCTACAGTAAAGGCACGGAAATCAGATTTTTCGGGGCCCAATATGAGGTTCAAGATGGCTCCAAAACGACAAGTGGTCAACATTAAAGTTGTAGATCTCGGCGATCCGAACAACTTTCATGTTGATCACTTTTTGATTTAGAGCCTCCTTGACCTTCGATTTGGAACCCGAAAAGTCTGGGCGGCGGGACTGCTACAGTAAAGACACGGAAATCAGGTTTTTCGGGGCCCAATATGAGGGTCAAGATGTTTCTAAAACGAAAAGTGGTCAACATGAAAGTTGTAGATCTCGGCGATTCGAACAACTTTTATGTTGATCACTTTTAGATTTGGAGCCTCCTTGACCTTCGATTTGAAACCCGAAAAGTCTGGACGGCGGGACAGCTACAGTAAAGACACGGAAATCAGGTAATATAATAATAATATATATATAAAAAACAGTCTGGGTGCGGGCGAAGCCCGCCGTCGCCGGCCGGGTACTGTGGCGCGTGGCCATCGGGCCGGAGGCCCGTGCCTGTCACTCGTATACATATATATATATATATATATACATATAGGGCCGCGTTCATATGAGAAGACATATTCCGTGCGAACTGCGCTAACTCCCTTATTTGGGCACCAAAATGGATATGTAGTATATGGATTTTGACTGGCTCGACGAGACCTACAACTTTCATGTTGAACACTTTTCCTAATTTTGCACGGATATGCCGGATTTTGGACCCGAATATATTTAAAAAAACGTGACTACTTCCGCTCAGATATTTTCGAGTCCAAAATCCGGCTTATCCGTGCAAAATTAGGAAAAGTGTTCAACATGAAAGTTGTAGGTCTCGTCGAGCCAGTCAAAATCCATATATTACATGTCCATTTTGGTGCTCAAATGAAGGAGTTCGCACAGTTCGCACTGAATATGTCTTCTCATATGAACGCGACCCTATATATATATATATATATATATATATATATATATATATACGAGTGCCCGACTTGGGGCTCCGCCCCTACGACTAAGCATGATAGTACCCGGTGGGCGATGACAGGTTTCACTCGCCCCCGACGGGTTTTGAGTATACCCTCGAGCAAAATTAGAAATTTATAGCGCAAATTCTGTGTTTTAGGCCTTTGAGGCCCACATGTATATTATTTGAAAATGTGATCAACTTAAAAGTTTAAATATACAACTTTCTTATTGATCACTTTTTAATTTAAAGCCATTTAGGGCGCCCAAAAAAGTCACGCCTAATCGAGGCGTCCGTACATATATTCGACGTGACTTTTTGGGGGCACAAATCGGGTGTCTAAACGGCTTCAAATCAAAAAGTATCAACATGAAAGTTGTAGATCTCGATGAGATACATTAAAGTCTTTTCTAAGGGTAGCTAAACTTCTAGAGGGGGGGGGGGGGGGTGAATAGGATAGTTTAGACTCTTTTTGAAACTTTGAATTTATGAGTTTATTGCGCGTTAATGTTAGTTGTTAGCTTTAAAGAATACACAACAAAACACAAGAGTTATTGTGGTTCCTCTATCTAAGGCACATCTACTTTCCACCTCCACCTATCTAGCAATGTACTAGATTCAACTAACTTCTCCTATTTTTTCAGCTCCTTGAGCTTACACCTAAGATCCCTTGAGATCTTACACGTTAGAGTGAGACTCACTCCTACATCTTAGACTAAAGATAGTCTTACCTCAAAGATTAACCCAATCTCCTACCTCAGATCCACTCTTGGATCCTACCCACTCAGATCTAATCCTGGATCCTATAACTCAGCCTTTATAGCACATGCTTATAGCTCAGATCACTCAATGATCCTACAGTTGAATAACGTTTTGTTGAGATTGACCACAAAGAGGTATGTCTCTGAGTCAGCTTCCTGGACTGTGTATAACCAGCCCTAGCTCTTCACAACAATAAGAATGTGGACCTTCAAGTTTATTCTGCTTGTGCTGAGAAGATCTGTTGCAGAGCTCTGTTATTTCAATCTTGAATATGTTCTGAGTTCAAAGCAACAACCTTGAAGAAGAATAACAACTTTCTTTAGTGCTCTGCTAACTAATACTTTCAGAAGATTAGAGTTTCAGTTCTTGATGAAGACTCCTTAGAGTTTTTTGTTTTCAAAAACTTTTTCGGCAAGAATCGATGATCTGTATGGCGAACTTTTTTTTTAATTTCTCTGCAAGGACATTTAATATCCCATAGTTCAACGGCTATCTGTCCCATATGGGCATGCTGAATAAGCAACTGTAAAGTTACTTTTAGCTTTAACTTCTCTGTAGAAAGTATGTAACGTCCCAATGCGCGCTAGGCACCTCGCACGAGTTTTGAGTCAAGAGACTTGACTCGGGCTCGGGACGCACTGACAAAAGGTGTCAAGTGCGTTGAATGGAGTGTAGGGTTGAGTGATATCAAACGGATCGAAAGGAAATGGCCTAAGGGAAAATCGACGAGAATGGGAGTTGATACTCGCCGATCGACGGGTATCGGGAATGATACTCGCCGATCGATGGGTATCAGGAATGATACTCGCCGATTCGACGGGTATCAATGGTCGATACCCACCGGATCCAGAACTGCAGATTGGGAATTAGGTTAAGTGAAAGTCGACGAGAATGCCCGGCGATTCTCGCCGATCGACGAGAATGGCAGACGATTCTCACCGATCGTCGAGAATGCCCGGTGATACCCACCGATCGTCGAGTATCGCTGACTGATACTTAACGCACTCAACGCCAGGATTTCTGATAAGTGGGCTAAGTGAAATTCATCGGGTATCATTGTTGATACCCGGCGAATTCATCGAGAATGCCCGACGATTCTCGCCGATCGTCGAGAATAACGGTTGATTCCCGTCGAATTTGACTTGTGCGTTTTCTTCGCCGAGGCAGATTCGTCGGCTTGTACAGGCGGACCAAACCGAACTTTGGGATTCGTGCTGATGATGATTCCTTGGACCGGGTCACTTCAATATGACCCATTAGGGGCGGTCCAATGGGGTGTTGACACGTGGCAGAAGAATTTAACCTAATACATCGGTTTATAAGAGGAGATAAAGCCGAACCCTAGCCATCCTTGCCGATCGTTCTTGTCATCATTGTGAACCTCGCGAATCCGATAGATCCGCGGGAAGCAGTCGGAGCTCCTGGAGGCAGCCTTCTCTCTCTCTCTCTCTCCTTCCTTTGCCGTGAAGAACAACTGCACCAAGCAAGAGATGTCGCAAAGAAGAATGACTAGATACATGGCCAGAAATGGTGGTACCGTTGGAAACAAGGTGAGCTTCCTCCCCTCTCCCTTGGTGCTAGATCTGTAGTTAATATTCTAGGAGAGATATCGACTCCTTAGAGTCTTGATGGTGAGGAGGAGATTCCGTAGGGAAAAGCCATGCCTAGGTCGTTTTCTATGCTTAGTCCCCTCCAACCTCTTCATTCTTCAAAGTGAAGATGAGAGAGGGATTCGTGGAGAAATATGGCTTCATGAGGGTGAATAAGGGTGGACGATTTTCTGGAGGAGTTTTTGGGAGATTGGTGCAAGGAGGAAGATGAACGGATGCCGTTCATCTCGCCTTAAGATGCGTGCAGAAATCTATTTTCTGCACGCAACGACCTTCGTGGTCAATTTCGGGGGTTTTATGGCCAGATCTGGGTTTTCGACTCAACATCAAAGTCGTAGCCCTCGACATTATCTTTCCAACGAGTGGTTGCACGTTTCTAGGCAATACCTGTAGCCATGGGAACGTCAGTTCGAATCTGCTGCGATTGGGGAAAAATCTTGTACACAGCAGGCTTCGAGTGAATTTCTGGTGTCATGCGATCAAATCTGGGCTTTCGACTAAACACGAAAGTTGTATCCCTTGAAATTATCTTTCCAACGAGTGGTTACACGCACTCGTCGGTATTCTGTAGTTTCGGAAATCCTTGGTCGAAGTTGCTGCCCGGATTAAAGCTGCACCTAATTTCTGGGCTGTGTAACGTGAAATGCGATTTGGTGGAATTTAATGTTGCGATCTAACTCGAGACTTGGGTGAACTCTTTTGACATAATCATCATAGTGACGTGATATGTTGAGGTTATAAATCTAAATTCATATAATGAGTTGTGTACATGTTTAATTGAATGAAAGAACCTGATATAATTGGGTAGATATAATTGGATAAATGTATAAATGATTTAACTATGGCCATGATGTATGTTGAATGGATAAAAGGGAATTAGTAATCTAATGCTTAGAGTGTCGTCTCCCTACGGGTAGCATTGTGGAAGTAACAAGTACGGAATTTACCGTCACTAGTTGGAATGAGATTGAGATGAGTAAAGTTGGACGGTTGGGCTTAGCCCTTAGTGTTCACGTCCCGAGGCTCCTCCCATATTTGATGGATGGTTGGGCTTGTTCCTCGGTGTTCACGTCCCGAGGCTCCTTCCATGCCATGATATTGTGGAATTGCATGTGGTGTGAGTCGACACGTGGTGTCGTAATCCCGGGTTAAGGATTGTGTGGCAGGTCTACGGGCTCGCCAATCGTAACACTGATGGGAGTTGACAGCTAGACCTTGGACGGTTGGGCTTGGTCCTCGGTGTTCATGTCCCGAGGCTCCTTTCGTACAAAGTGAACGGTTGGGATTGGTCCTCATGTTCATTTCCGAGGCTCCTTCCGTGTCACGCATTGGCCAGTTCGGGGCTAGGATCTTGGTGCTCATTTACCCAAGAGAACCTGCTGAGCCGTAGTACATATGTGAGCTCCGCTGTTGTGTTCTTAGCGTTGAGGCGTATGGAGGCCTAGGCCAGGTAGTGTTGAGACCAGCCTAGTAGTGGAGATGCCCGCTCTACTGTCACCATTTTGCCACGACGGTTGACGCTTGAGAGGTTAGCTACCTGCTCGAATAGTGGGAACTATAAATCTGTGATGATATAGCGATTGCATGTGCTTGATCATGGGTGTGTCATTTCATTGCATACATAACATTGCACTTCATTACATACACAAGACCCTCATCGTATAAGTTTGTATTGGCACTCCTATACGATGAGTTACTTATTGCTGAACGGCCCTCAACTTATATTCTTGTATGTGCATCCATATAAGGTGAGTTACTTATTATTATAACATTATACTCTCTTGCTGCTGTAGATGGTAGAATTGTAGAATAAGAGCTTGTTCATTTATATGCTACTTTTATTGCTACCTATGATTTGTATACTTACTTCACCTGCTTGTACTACTGTTTTATATATATTGTACATTTTCCTTTCTCCGCCCGGTGCCGAGGAGTCGCCGGGGGAGCGGATGTGAAGCCACTTAGTCTTTATGACTAACGGTTGCTACATCTTCCTTTTTAAGAGGAAACCCCACAGGTGGAGCAGCAGGCTATGCAGCTTGACAGCCAGTCCAGGACGACAGGGCCTGAGGGGACGGTACCATCGCTACCGTAGGCTACAGATGTGAGTGAGAGAGATTTTGTTGTAGCCCTTCGGGGCAATTCTATTTTCGTACTTTGATTATGTAGAAGCTTGTTTAGCTTCTCTTTTGCTATATTTATAGACTTATGCTTGGTGTGGGTTAACTTCTTTTATTGTATGGTTGGGTTGGCATTTATATGTCGATATTGGTTGAAGCCGGTAGGATAGGCATCTTGTGGTACAGGCTGACCTGAGTGTTAGTTTTGTCCACAAGGCGGCTGTTCTGGGCATAAGATCCCTCTCGTGCCGTGTCTTGTGTTCCGGAAGGGGGGTCTTACAAATGGTATCAGCTTGCTACGATCCTCCCAGGAGAAAGTCACTTAACAATTGTACCACCCCCGTTTGATTAGTCAGTTTGGGGACAAACTGACTTAGCAGAAGCAGTGGTATGCCCATATGTAATTCACACTAAGTTTGTCCATTTTTAACCTTAGATTAGCCAACCTAACCTTAGGTTTGTACCCTATGTGTAGATCCTAGTACATGCTGAGCCAGTGAGGGGCACCCCCGCCCCGTCCGCGCCTACACAATTCCAACAATCAGAGCTGGGGCAGACGCTCACAGCTATTTTGGACGCCTTTAGGTCCCAATCTCAGCAGGCACCTGTACAACAACAGGGTCCGGGATTTTGTTTGTTAAGCACTTTCCAAGCTCTCTCCCCTCCCGCTTATATTGGGACAGAGTCGGTGGTGCGTACGGAAGAGTGGCTCGACACTATACAAGAATTGTTGGCAGGAATAAGATGTCCAAACAATATGGCGGTGACCCTTGTGGTGACACTCTTAGAACTGCACGCCAAAAGGTGGTGGAAGTCCCTCATGGGCTCCACATTTTGTGGGAGAGTGTACACAGACATTAGTTGGAGCGAATTCTCTGAAGCCTTTTTAGAGCATTTCATCCCCTCGGCCGCTCGGGATGGTCTTGAAGAGAGATTTTGCAACTAAAGCAAGGGTCCATGTCGGTGACAGAGTACCGACGGGAGTTTCAGCACTTGGCTAGATTCACTGACTCCTATGAGTTGGATGATAGAGGGTACGCAAAACGATTCTACAAAGGCTTGCGAGATCCCCTAAGGCAAGCCCTTTTGTTTATAGCGGACTCTAGTCTGGCGGAGATTATCGATATGGCGAAGAGATTGGAAGCGGACCACTTGGGAAGTGGTAAGAGACCAGCGGAGGGCGTGATGGAAGCCGGCCCCTGCAACAGAAGGAGATTTGACAATAGAAGAGGAAGAGGATATCGGAGGGGTGGCTGGCATTTCCCCCAGAACTTTAGAGAGGAGCGCCCGGTTCCGCAACCGCCAGCATTACCTCCACCTCAACAATTTCAGCAACACGGCGGAAGGCAGGAATGAGTGTGCTTTGAATGCAACCAACCGGGCCACATTCGACGCTACTGCCCACAACTGTTTGGAGATGCGCCTTTTTCTCTCCCTCCAGCAGCCCCGCGGGGGAGAGGGTATGTGCGTGGTCGAGGACGAGGACCACGAGGAAGAAACCCCGGACCCGCTCGAGATCAGATGTATGCCTTGGATATGACTCAAGAGCGGAATCCTCAGGAGATGATTACAGGTACGATTTGAATTAGCCCTTTTGCTTCCATTAATATCTTCTAGTGGCTTAAGATATACTAGAAGTCTAGCTTGAGTATTATTAAATGACACTTAGGCACCGTGATGGTCGGCGGGAAACCGGCTTATACGTTATTTGACACCGGTGCCTCACATTCTTTCGTGTCTTAAGACTTCATCAAGGATATACACGGAGTACAATATTTCACTGGTATTGCTCGAAGTGTACGCCTCCCAGACGGATCTGAGATGACGGCAACCGCGAAGTGTGAGTTGGAGATAACCATTGGGGGAAAGACCTTTGATACCCCCGCCACAATTTTGAGAATACCAGAATTTGACCTCATTCTGGGCATGTCATGGCTGGATTGCCACCATGTAAGAATCGACTGCGTCAAGAAGCACATCTATTTGAGACATGGGGATACTGATGTAGTCTTCCAAGGTATAAATTTCGCACCACGAATATTGTTATCCTCAATCCAGACCGTGAAAGCTCATATGAGAGGGGATGAAGTCTACATGATATGTTTCGAACTAAAGGAGATGAAGGTAGATGTGAAGGATGTGCGGGTAGCACGGGATTTCCCTGTGGTATTTCCTGAGAAATTGCCAAGGTTACCCCCGCATAGAGAAGTAGATTTTCAGATTAAGCTTGTATCAGGAGCTAATCCTGTATCTCGGACCCCTTATCGGATGGCCCCAAAAGAACTCGTGGAGTTTAGAGTTCAACTGTAGGAGTTGGTAGAATCAGGGTTTGTTCATCCCAACTCATCACCTTGGGGAGCCCCTGTTCTATTCGTTAAGAAGAAAGATGGAACCCTGCGTTTGTGTATAAACTATCGGGAACTCAACCGACTGACGGTACGGAACACCTATCTGTTACCTTGGATCGATGAGTTGTTTGAACAACTAGTGGGAGCGCATTGGTTCTCCAAGCTAGATTTGCGCTCGGGGTATTACCAATTGAGAATAAAAGAGGTTGATATTCTGAAAACGGCTTTCAGCTCAAGGTACGGCTTATATGAGTTCACAGTGATGCCGTTTGGGCTCACAAATGCCCCATCAGCTTTCATGAGCTTGATGAATAAAGTGTTTGAGCCCTATCTAGATGTCTTTGTCATTTTGTTCATTGATGACATCTTAGTCTACTCGAAGACGGAGGAGGAACATGCCAGGCATTTGGCCTTAGTTCTGGAAAAGTTAAAAGAGCACGCCCTGTTCGCCAAGTTTGGCAAGTGTGAATTCTGGCTTAGGGAAGTGGCTTTCTTGGGTCATGTAATCAGTGGGGCTGGACTAGTTGTGGATCCGGCCAAGGTGCGTGCCGTGAAGGAGTGGTCACCCTTGAATTCGGCGGCCGATGTGAAGAGTTTTCTTGGACTTGCTGGATACTACCGCAAGTTCGTAAAAGGATTCTCCAAGATTGCCCTCCCGCTTACTTCTTTGACAAAGAAAGGTGTGTCATTTGAGTGGACACTCTAGTGTGAAGCGACATTCCAGGAATTGAAGGATAGACTTACCTCCGCCCCCATCCTTGTCCTTCTGTCTTGGAAGGAAGGATTCCAAGTTTACACGGACGCGTCTTATCAGCGGTTGGGAGCGGTGTTGATACAGTACGGGCACGTAATTGCTTATGCTTCAAGACAATTGAAGAAGCATGAAATCAATTACCCGGTGCATGATTTGGAGCTAGGAGCAGTGGTGTTCGCCTTGAAGGTATGGAGGCATTATATATACGGCATCCACTGCGAAATCTTCTCGGATCATAAAAACTTGAAGTACGCCCATACCCAGAAGGAATTGAACTTAAGACAACGGCGGTGGTTAGAGTTTCTATGCGACTATGAGTTCACCTTGAACTACCACCCCGGAAAAGCAAACTCGGTAGCCGATGCGTTGAGTAGTAAAGTACCCGGCTCGAGCCCAGAGTCTCGGTTGATGAGCATGGAGTTTGCACGGATGATCGAGGAGATGGACATTACCTTAATATTTAAGGCTTCTTCGGCATATACAGAGTACTTGTCCAGCATGAGCATAGTTTGTGATATCCGGGACCGGATCTGAGTGGAGCAAGGATTGGATGCGGCTTTGGCCCCGACAATAAAGTTAATCGAAGACGGGACTACCTACGAGTACATACTAAAGGACGACCTCGTTTACTTTTGCGGCCTGCTCTACATTCCCAAAGGTGGCAGAATCCAGGAGGATATCTTGAGAGAAGCACATTGCTCTCAATATTCCGTGCACCCGAGAATTTCAAAGATGTACGCCGGCTTACAGAAGATGATGTGTTGGCCAGGAATAAAGAAGGACGTCCGGTACTTTGTTACGCATTGTGAAGCCTGCCAAAGAGTGAAGGCGGAGTGCAGGAGTCCCGACGGCTTGTTGCAGTCATTGCCAATCCCCGAGTGGAAGTTCGAGGATATTTCCATGGACTTCTTACATGGGCTACCTCGCTCCCGCTCAGGAAATGATTCAGTGTGGGTGATCGTTGATCGCCTGACGAAAGTTGCCTGGTTCATCCCTATGAAGAAGGAGGCTCATGTGGATGTCTTAGTACGCCTTTTTGTGGAGCAGTTTGTACGGTATTACGACGTACCTAAGACGATAGTTTCAGACCGTGATGGTCATTTTACCTCCAAGGAATGGAAGGCGGTATAGGCGTATCTCGGCTTACGCCTTACCTTCAGCACCGCATTTCATCCTCAGACGGACGGGCAGTCTGAGCGGACCATCCGAACATTAGAGGATCTATTGATTTTTTTTGTGAAAGATAGGGGAGAGCCGTGGGAAAGACTTTTGCCCTTAGTGGAATTCTCCTACAACAACAACCATCAAGCTAGCATTGGCATGGCGCCCCATGAAGCCCTTTATGGAAGAAGGTGTAGAACCCCCTTGTCTTGGGTGCAAGACGAAGACCCGAAGGCATTGGGAATTGAGTATATTGACGATATTGATGCTGTGGTTAGGCTGATAAGGGATCGCATGTTGAGGCTCAAAGTTGGCAGGCGAAGTATTATAACGCAAAGCACCGTTTGGTGGAGTTTCAAGTGGGTGAAAAAGTGTTCCTTAAAATCAGGCCGATGCATGGTGTTGGGGTTTGTCTCCACAATACCTCAGATTTGTAGGAGGTCAGATCTTGAACTAAGATGAATTAAGTTGTATTTGATGTGGTATTTGAGTTGTATGTGTGCAGGTTCTAATTGACAAGTGTAGACCAATGTCAGTCTGTAATGGGTCACCAAACACAGGACCATGCAATGTAATCTCTCATTGTGTGATCCAAGGTGTTGGCCCATGTATAGCCTCTCTATTGGGATACACTTATCCTTCATGCACATTGGATGGATGGACAGAAGCTTTGGAGCTAAGCTTTCTCAGAGAAAATTTTCCTAAGTCCTTTATACTCAAGTAAGTTTGCTCTATACTCGAGTATAACTTCTGATACTCGAGTATAACTTCTGATACTCGAGTAAGTGTTTTCTGATACTCGAGTATAACTTCTGATACTCGAGTAAGTGTTTTCTGATACTCGAGTATAACTTCTGATACTCGAGTAAGTTTGCTCTATACTCGAGTATATCTTCTGATACTCGAGTAAGTATGTTCATACTCGAGTAAGTGTTTTCTGATACTCGAGTATAACTTCTGATACTCGAGTAAGTTTTCTCTATACTCGAGTATATCTTCTGATACTCGAGTAAGTATGTTCATACTCGAGTAATTGATCTTTGATACTCGAGTAAATTCTTCCATACTCGAGTATATCCTCTGATACTCGTGTATGTTAACGTTTCTCAGGTATATTTTCTGATACTCGAGTTTAGCCTTTTGATACTCGAGTATATCGTCTTGATACTCGAGTATACTTTCTATTACTCGAGTATACAATTCTGATACTCGAGTATACCATTTTTGATACTCGAGTAATTCATTCTTCTCTCCTGTATTTCTCTCTTTCTATACTCGAGTATACTGCTTCTTGCTACTCGAGTAATCCATCTCTCCATACTCGTGTATATCCTCCATTACTCGAGTATCGCAGTCAAGTTCTCCAGAATTTTTCTAAGTCCATTTTCATCATAAGTATTTTGAATCTGTCAATTCTGATTGGTCCACGTGTCATCAATAATCAATATTATGACCGTTGGAACCCACCTATAAATAGGTCTTTTCAGAAATGACTTTAAAGCGTAATTATAGAAATATTCTTTTTAAGAAAGAGAAATTCCGTGAACCCTAATTTTCACGCCGCCGCCATTGCCGTTCACGGAAGAAGAAGAAAAGTTTGGATCGCGACCTTCGTTTTCATCGATCTTTTCTCCAGCGATCCAGAAGAAAGAGAATCACTCGATCTTGCCGAGCCTTGAAGATTCCAGATCTCTCTTCTCGATCGAGGTGGTTCTAGTTTTCAGACTCGTGGATCTCTCTCAGGTCATCTTCAACCTTTTTCTGATCAAGCCGAAGTTCCTGAAGAAGAAGACCGTCAAAGATCCAGATCTGAGATTGTTGTTTTGATTTTTATTTTCAAACCAAATTTCATTGTAGGAGATTCTTCTTCGAGACTTGTAGGAAGTTTTGTCTTCCGAGTTTTTGTAGATCCGTTTTGGGATCGAGATTTGTAGGAACGTGGTTCCGAGGTGTAGGATTGTTTTCAATCCGAGATAGTGGAGTAGCCGAGTCTAGTGATTTGCTAGATCGGTGAGGAAAGTGGACGTACCCAAGATTGGGGAACCACTATAAATCTCTTGTCTTCTGTGATTGCTTGATATTTGCTGTGTTAGTTTTTAATTCCGCATTTGACACGCATTTCACCTATTCACCCCCCTCTAGGTGATTTAGGCTAACATCTTAGACCTCTCAATTGGTATCAGAGGCAGGTTGATCGTTAAAAGGTTAACACCTTGATCTTATCCTTCTAAGTTGTTTCTTGAAAAGTATCAAGCATGAGTAAGACCAAGGATTTTGCTAAACTCCCTATCTGCACCAAGAACAACTTTCCTATGTGGAAGGAAAGAGTAAAGTTCTTCATGGAAGCAGTAGATCCCCGGATCTTCATGATTGTTGAAGAAGGTCCCCACATTCCTATGACTACTTCCACCATAGATCCCAACAAGCAAGTTCCCAAGAAGTTGATGGATCTAGACAAGGATGAGATTGCACTTGTCTCTCTGGACAAGAAGGCTAAAAATATTATAGCAAGTGCAGTCGACGACTCAATGCTGCAGAATCTAATTCATTGCCAGTCTGCCAAGGAGATGTGGCAATCCCTGGTGACTCTGATGGAAGGCACTGAAGAAGTGAGGGATGATCGGAGATCCCTTCTGAATCAAAAGTATGAAGCCTTCCGGCAAGGTCACAAGGAGGCCATAGCTGACACCTTTGAGAACTTCTTCAAGATAGTAAATGGCCTAAGAGTGTATGGCCGTGTCTTCACCAACGGGGAACTCAATGACAAATTCTTAAGATCCCTAACCAAGGAATGGGATAATAAGGTATGTGCCATTCGGGAGTTTGGAAGGCTAGCTGAGACGGACCCGCAGAATCTGTTCGGAAAGCTTATGTCTTACGAGCTGCAAATCAACTCAAGAAAAGCTAAAGAAGAGACAAGCAGGTCTGCATCCAAGGAGAAATCTGTCGCTCTAAAGGCAGATAGCTCAAGGAAGATAAAAGCTAGCTCTCCTGCCCCAGTTCCTGAGGCTGATGAAGAAGAATCATCTGAGCCTAGCTCATCTGGCTCAGAACTATCTGATGGAGAGTTCTCCCTACTCTCAAGGCAGTTCAAGAAATTTTTGAACAAGAAGAAGCAATGGAGAGGCAAGGATGCCTCATATAGAAGATCACGACATGACAGTGATCATCGGAAGAAAGGCTCAAGTAGCCATGACAGGTATAATCCTAAACCGAACAAACAGATTTCTACTGACATCATTTGTTATTGTTGCAACAAGCCAGGTCACGTCATCGCCGATTGCCCTCACAAAAAGAAAGAGGGTGGAAGAAGAGAGGAAAAGAAATCCTCACACCCCAAGAAGAGGACAGAGAGAAGCCTAGTAGCCAAGAAGAGCAAAACTCTCAGCGACTCTGACTCATCTGAGTCGAGTGAAGAAGAGGAAGCTTACTTTGGGCTCATGGCTCATTCGGATGATGAACAAGTCCCCCAGTTTACTGGGGAGGTAAAATCTCACACTCCTCTCTCTGATTCTGAAAATGACAATGAGCAAGAGGGATATTCCTCTGAAGATGAATCTGAACTCATGGGACAGTATAAGGAATTACTCACCGCTTACGAGAAATGTCGTAGAATGGTGAGAAGTCAAGCCAAAGAGATCAATTCTCTACAGGCTAGTGAGAGCAACTTGAGAGAAGAAGTCAATAGGACTAACTCTCTTCAAGAGAACCTAAATGAAGCTATGGAGGAATACAATAAAGCTCTCAAGCACCTCGACCTTAAAGAGGAAATCATCAAAGAACTGGAAAAACAACTCGAGGCTGAAAAGAAGCTTGTTGAGAGTTTCTCTAAGCCTAAGACAGTTCTTCCAATCGTTGCTGAATTCTCTACTAAGGCCAAGGGTGCTGGTTTAGGCCACATTGGGTCTTCTAGTAAATCCTCTAGAAGAAACAAGGCCAGGAGAAAGAATAAGGCTGCCCGAAAGACTCTAGCTGAAGAAAAAGGGAAAGCTCCCTTGGAACCTGTTGTGTTCAAGAAAGTTATCTTTCCCACGAACGAACTCGATTATGAGTCCACCTACGGACACTTTTCTAGGCCAATCCCTGAGAAGCCTAAGTCAAGATACCAAGGTTGGACTCGTCCTCGTAACTTTGGCGAGAGTGTCTTCAAGGCACCTTATGAGGAGATTCAGCTTCAAAGCTATGGACCTTATGCTCATGGTCATAACTTTAAGAAGACACCAAAAGTAAAACCCATTGTAGAAAAGCCTATGAAGGAGAAGACCTCATGTAACTACCATCATCATGAAGTCTCCTCCTCCAAGAGCAAAGCTCCTGCCAGACCGTCATTCCAGAAAGTCAAGCAGGACTACACAAGGCAAAGATACAACAGGTTCAACTGTTGGTGCTGTGGCAGAATTGGTCATTTTGCCAGTGATTGTTGGTTCAATCCTGAAAATGCTGCAACCCCTAAGGTTAGCAACGTGAGAGTGACCACTCATAAGGCTAATACTCGTAGGGGGAGTATTCTAACTCGAGACCAAGGACCCAAACTTGTTTGGGTTCCTAAGGCTAAATGATTGTAATTGCAGGTATGTCCAAAGGCCACCAAAATGCCAATCTGGTACTTGGACAGTGGATGTTCTCGGCATATGACCGGGACAAGGAGCCTACTACTAAACTACACCTCAGTCTGCGACGGACCAAAGGTCATCTTTGGAGGTTCAGATCGAGGAATCACTAAAGGCTATGATGCAGGTACAAAGTTGAAAGAACTCAGCTTGGATGAACCTATTGAAGATAAAGATGAGACGTTCATCAAGATCCCCTCTACAACCACCTTTGGAGAGGGAAATGATCAAGTTGAAGAAGACATCCCAGCTGAAGATACAACTCCAGTGGCTGAAGAGATCCCAGATGCAAGGACTTTAGAGTTCAGACACCTGAAGGATCATCCTGTTGACCAAATCATAGGAGATCCTCGGGATGGTGTCAGAACTCGTCGAGGTACAACTAACGAGAATTTACACTTAAGCTTTCTCTCACAGGTTGAACCAAAGAAATTTGAGGAAGCCAACTCCGACGCATCCTGGATTCTAGCCATGGAAGAAGAATTAAACCAGTTTAAAAGATGCAAAGTCTGGACACTTGTTCCTAGACCCAAGCATAAGAACGTCATCGGGACAAAATGGGTCTACCGGAACAAGATGGATGAAGACGGAACAATTATAAAGAATAAAGCCAGACTTGTCGCCAAGGGATATCGTCAAGAGGAAGGGATCGACTTCGACCAAACTTATGCTCCAGTAGCAAGACTGGAGGCAATCAGGTTATTTCTTGCCTACGCTGCACTTAAGGGCTTTACCGTCTATCAGATGGACGTAAAGTCCGCCTTCCTGAATGGTGACATAAAGGAAGAAGTGTATGTAGAGCAACCGCCAGGTTTTGTTGACTCAACCTTTCCTAACTATGTTTACTTATTGCAAAAAGCACTATATGGTCTTAAGCAAGCTCCTCGAGCTTGGTATGAGACGCTATCTACCTTTCTTCTTGAGAACAAGTTCACGAGAGGAAAGATAGATAAGACATTATTTCTTAGGGAAATAAAAGGCAAGATTTTGCTAGTGCAAATCTATGTCGACGACATCATTTTTGGCTCTACAGATAACAACCTCTGCAAAAAGTTCTCTAAACTTATGCAAGGGAAGTTTGAAATGAGCAGTATGGGAGAGCTGAAGTATTTCTTAGGGCTACAAGTGAAACAATCTGAGGATGGAATTTTCATCTCTCAGACCAAGTTCACCAAAGAGCTGCTTAAGAAATTCGGAATGGAGAATGCAACCTCTATGAGGACTCCAATGGCCTCAGCTATGTCTCTGGACAAGGACGAGAAAGGGAAACCTTTTGATGAAACCAAGTACAGAAGCATAATTGGGTCCTTGCTCTACCTTACTGCGAGTAGACCAGATATAATGTTCTCGACATGTGTATGTGCTAGATTTCAGGTGAACTCTAAGGAATCTCACTACATCGCTGCAAAGCGAATCTTGAGATACCTCAAAGGAACACCAAATCTTGGCTTATGGTACCCAAGAAGTAATGATAGTGAACTAATTGGATTTTCAGATGCAGATTTTGCAGGAAGCAAAGACGACAGGAAAAGCACCTCCGGGACTTGCCAATTCCTCGGAGGAGACTCATTTCCTGGAGCAGTAAGAAGCAAAACTGTGTAGCCATCTCAACGGCTGAATCAGAGTACATCTCTGCAGGGAACTGTTGTACACAGCTTTTGTGGATCAAGAATCAGTTTGAAGATTACAACATGAAGTTCCAGAACATTCCACTATTCTGTGATTCTTCCAGCGCAATTGCAATAGCCAACAACCCAGTCTCCCACAGCAGGACCAAGCACATAGAGCTTCGCTACCATTTCATCCGGGAGCATGTGGAAAATGGAGATATAGATCTACAGTATGTCTCCACAGACAGGCAAGTTGCAGACATCTTCACCAAGCCGCTGGATGAGTCCAAGTTTTCATTCTTCAAAACTGAGCTTGGACTGCTTAACAAAGAAGACCAATGATGGACTCAGAAATTTAGAAGAGGTCAGAAATGTTGGATACTCTGAGGTACATTTTTTTTAGTTTAGTGAAAATTCCTTCAAGAAATTTGAGACTCGAGAATAGTTACATTTACACGAGTGAAATAGTGAATACTCGAGTAACAAGTCAAATATACTCGAGTAATCAAATCAATACTCGTGTATGCACTCCTTATACTCGAGTATGAAAAGTCTTCAGAATTTAATACTCGTGTATTGAACTTCATATACTCGAGTAATCAGATTGATACTCGAGTATGAATTTCTTATACTCGAGTATGGAAAAATCCGTCTAGACTTAATACTCGTGTATACTCAGTCCATACTCGAGTATATGTTAAGGATTACTCGTGTATGCCGTAAACTTCTCTCGTGTAATCGGATTTCTCTGGAACTTTTCAAACTCTCTATTCGCACAACTAATTTGCCGCCTCTTCAGGTATGTCTTTATACTTAATTCGTTTTAAACCTAATTAGGATTATTTATATATATATATTCAAAACGACAAAGTCCTTTCCACTTCTCATTCACTCGAGTAGCCGCCGGCTGTTCGTATTCCCGAAACCCTGTTCTTCGTCTTCCGTCGCCGCAGATTTCCGTCTTCCTCATTGCAGAATCGCTGATGGCTCCTCCCTCCTCCAAGTTTGGAATCGGCTCAGAATTAGTGACTGATGGCATTGAAGATATCTCCGATGATTTCAAGAACCTTCTGATTCTCCTCGACACGGCCGGATTGACCTTCGTTCTTCAAGAACCTTGCCGCCTTTTGCTTCCTGATGTTGAAGAGTTCTACAAAAACTTGAAGATTAGACACAATGGTACAGTTCTGAAATCAAAGGTAAGGGGAGTTGATGTTCGGTTAGATAAAACCTCTGTCGCCACTCTGCTTCGGATGCCCGTGGTCGACGAAGAAGATGATTTAGACAAGGCAGATGCCGACCGCACCTCCTTATTCTGTGGTCGAGATCCAGAAGGTGGAGGTGAAACCCTGAACCGCTCTCTGTTCAATTCAGAAGGGAAGTTTCTAGTTGACATCATTGCCAAAATCCTCTGGTGCAAGACTTACTCCATTCGAGATGTATCACAAACTCTTTTTGATGTTATGCAAGCTATTGTCTGCAGGAAGAAGTTTCAGTTTGGAATGATGATACTGGATAAGATCAAAGAAAGCGTCAAACATCCCAGCTTTGCCAGGATTATCTCCCTCCTCCTCCATGAGATAAATCCTACAGTGTTTGACTTCTCTAAAGGGACTCCTCTTCACCACATGAAGAAAGTCTCAATATCATCCATTCAGAGGTATGACCTCAAAATCATGAACCCTGCCCAAACCTCCAGACAGCAAGCTGTCATCAGGACCCCATCTCCTCCTCAACATCAAATTGCTGACACTCTGGGTGCAGCAATTGAGGGGGAGCCTGCCTCTTCTCTTCCTCAGAATCAGGTTTCCTCAGAATCAGTAATTCCAGAAACAGAAGAAGTAAGAATTCCTACTCCTCCAATCTCTCCGCCTCCAGCAGATATTCACTCAGCAAATCCAGTCTCAGAGATTCCAGACTCAGCAGCCCTTCTGTCTACAGCTGAAGATATCAACAAATTCATTGATGAGCTCAGCTCAGATGCCCCTCTCTTCCAGAATGACTCAGCTGCTAAGTCTCCAGTTCAGTCTGAAGTCCATACTCCAGTTCAGTCTCCTGCTAGAACCCCAGCTCCATCTCCTGCAAGATCTCCAGTCCATTCTCCTGAGAGTGAGCCTAGTAAATCAGCTCATATTCTCCTGTCTGATGATGAGCTGTCTCCAGATCCTGTGGAGGCACCTCTGAAGAATTTGGTTTTCTCCATGCCCTCTCTCCTACCCTCAGAAGAAGATGTTGAAACAGTTCCATTCAAGAGAGCAGTCAGCTCAGTGGTGATCTCAGAAATCCCTCCTTGGACTGCTTCTGCTTCTACTTCTGCTCTTGCTCCTGCTGCTTCAGCTCCTGAACCAACCTCAGCTCCCTCCTCTTCATCCTCAGATTTTATCAGCAAGATAGAGCTTATGCTAAAAGAACAGAGAGATTACTTTGATGCCTCTCTGCAATCAGTAACATCCAAGGTCTCTGCTCTTGAAACAGAGATGAGCAGAGGCTTTGCAGAAATCCAAGCAAATACTGATGAACTAAAAAGGTTGTTCCAACTTGGAGGCAAAGCCATAGACCACACCATTACAAGCATAGGTGAGCTAAGAAACCAGGCTGAGACAGTAGCTCACAATCAGATCAAGCTGGATGAGAGAGCTGAAATGAATGTTGTGACAGTATGTAATGAAGAGGGCACCTTCAAAGATGAAGCCATTGCAAAGCTAAACATAGATATCAGCAAGGGGGAGAAAGTTGTAAAAGAACAAGTGGAAAAACTTTATGAGCAAGCCCAAGCAGTTGCAAAAGAACAAGTTGAAACTCTCTCTAAACAGGCTCAAACTACAGTGGATGGAATTGTAAAGGAAATGAAAGCAGACATTCTCTCTCAACTTCAATCTGTAAAGTTTTATACCTATGCAACTGCTGTGTGGCTGCATAACATGAACTTCCCCAATGCTCAGCTCAACCCAGCCATCATTCCTCAGCACCTAAATCCTCTTGAAGAGCAACCCTCTGCAGATGCCCCTGTCCAAGCTACCATTCCAGAAAGTGGTGTGCCAGTCTTCTCTCCTAGACCTGAGGGAGATGTAACTGAGCCCCCTCTTAACTACTCTGACATGTGGCAAGATGATTTTGTTTCCAGTTCTCAAGGTCCATCTAAGAGGAAAAGAAAGTATGGTGAAGGTGCTTCTGCAAGTCGTTCTGAACCCAGAAGAGATCCAGCAATTGTTCACTCAGAGATTTGGAGTCCAACCTCCAAATCCCTTATTCTTGATACCCTGAAATTAGTGACAGATCATGGGGAAAACAGAGACAATCATTACAGCTACTCAGAGTGGAAAGCATATGAAGCTTCACAGATTAAAATCAGACTCCATGACAGGAACTGGGGACACAACAACCCTGCTGCTCCTCCCAGGCCCAGGACCTATTTCCCAAAGCCTTACAGCTACCTGGAGAGGCAACAGCTCAAAAGGGAAAGAATGCACAAGGATGCTCCATCATGAGTGGATCTGAGAAAGTGGAATTGGACTATTTTGTTTATGTGTTTTAAAAACATTTCCTCATATATATATATATTTAATTCTGATTATGGCCATATTTTGTCTATCCTGTTTTAATTAGGTTTATTCTCCTTGGTATGCTTTTTGTTCTTTTACTCCTAAGTAATTCACCTTAGTATAGAGAGTGCTGACATCTACAAATAGGGGGAGATTGTTGGGGTTTGTCTCCACAATACCTCAGATTTGTAGGAGGTCAGATCTTGAACTAAGATGAATTAAGTTGTATTTGATGTGGTATTTGAGTTGTATGTTTGCAGGTTCTAATTGACAAGTGTAGACCAATGTCAGTCTGTAATGGGTCACCAAACACAGGACCATGCAATGTAATCTCTCATTGTGTGATCCAAGGTGTTGGCCCATGTATAGCCTCTCTATTGGGATACACTTATCCTTCATGCACATTGGATGGATGGACAGAAGCTTTGGAGCTAAGCTTTCTCAGAGAAAATTTTCCTAAGTCCTTTATACTCGAGTAAGTTTGCTCTATACTCGAGTATAACTTCTGATACTCGAGTATAACTTCTGATACTCGAGTAAGTGTTTTCTGATACTCGAGTATAACTTCTGATACTCGAGTAAGTGTTTTCTGATACTCGAGTATAACTTCTGATACTCGAGTAAGTTTGCTCTATACTCGAGTATATCTTCTGATACTCGAGTAAGTATGTTCATACTCGAGTAAGTGTTTTCTGATACTCGAGTATAACTTCTGATACTCGAGTAAGTTTTCTCTATACTCGAGTATATCTTCTGATACTCGAGTAAGTATGTTCATACTCGAGTAATTGATCTTTGATACTCGAGTAAATTCTTCCATACTCGAGTATATCCTCTGATACTCGTGTATGTTAACGTTTCTCAGGTATATTTTCTGATACTCGAGTTTAGCCTTTTGATACTCGAGTATATCGTCTTGATACTCGAGTATACTTTCTATTACTCGAGTATACAATTCTGATACTCGAGTATACCATTTTTGATACTCGAGTAATTCATTCTTCTCTCCTGTATTTCTCTCTTTCTATACTCGAGTATACTGCTTCTTGCTACTCGAGTAATCCATCTCTCCATACTCGTGTATATCCTCCATTACTCGAGTATCGCAGTCAAGTTCTCCAGAATTTTTCTAAGTCCATTTTCATCATAAGTATTTTGAATCTGTCAATTCTGATTGGTCCACGTGTCATCAATAATCAATATTATGACCGTTGGAACCCACCTATAAATAGGTCTTTTCAGAAATGACTTTAAAGCGTAATTACAGAAATATTCTTTTTAAGAAAGAGAAATTCCGTGAACCCTAATTTTCACGCCGCCGCCATTGCCGTTCACGGAAGAAGAAGAAAAGTTTGGATCGCGACCTTCGTTTTCATCGATCTTTTCTCCAGCGATCCAGAAGAAAGAGAATCACTCGATCTTGCCGAGCCTTGAAGATTCCAGATCTCTCTTCTCGATCGAGGTGGTTCTAGTTTTCAGACTCGTGGATCTCTCTCAGGTCATCTTCAACCTTTTTCTGATCAAGCCGAAGTTCCTGAAGAAGAAGACCGTCAAAGATCCAGATCTGAGATTGTTGTTTTGATTTTTATTTTCAAACCAAATTTCATTGTAGGAGATTCTTCTCCGAGACTTGTAGGAAGTTTTGTCTTCCGAGTTTTTGTAGATCCGTTTTGGGATCGAGATTTGTAGGAACGTGGTTCCGAGGTGTAGGATTGTTTTCAATCCGAGATAGTGGAGTAGCCGAGTCTAGTGATTTGCTAGATCGGTGAGGAAAGTGGACGTACCCAAGATTGGGGAACCACTATAAATCTCTTGTCTTCTGTGATTGCTTGATATTTGCTGTGTTAGTTTTTAATTCCGCATTTGACACGCATTTCACCTATTCACCCCCCTCTAGGTGATTTAGGCTAACATCTTAGACCTCTCACATGGAGTGTCACGGGTGCGGGGAGTGAAGAAGCTAAGCCCACGGTATGTTGGACCCTAAGTCATAGTGGAAAGGATTGGCCCTTTGGCATATCGGCTGGAGCTACCGCCCGAGCTAGAAAATCTCCACGATGTGTTTCATGTATCGTCGCTTCGGAAGGCGCTGTTGCGGCCTGAATAATACATCCCCACAACGGATCGTAAGGTGGCATTTGACAGATCTGTGCGACTGGAGCCGGTACGAATCGTTGATAATGAGATAAGAACCTTGCACCGCAAAAGTGTGTCTCTGGTAAAAGTGCTATGGTCTAATCATGGGAAGGAAGAATTTTCTTGGGAGCCGGTGGACTTGATGCAGAAGCGCTACCCGTAGCTGTTCTCCCAAGGTAAAATTTTATAGCGCATAATATTTTGTACTTGCATCCCCATAGCCCTAGCCTGATTTCGGGGACGAAATCTTTTATTTTGTTTATAGGATTTATAACGTCCCAATGCGCGCTAGGCCCCTCGCACGAGTTTTGAGTAAAGAGACTTGACTCAGGCTCGGGACGCACTGGCAAAAGGTGTCAAGTGTGTTGAATGGAGTGTAGGGTTGAGTGATATCCAACGGATCGAAAGGAAATGACCTAAGGGAAAATTGACGAGAATGGGAATTGATACTCGCCGATCGACGGGTATCGGGAATGATACTCGCCGATCGACGGGTATCGGGAATGATACTCGCCGATTCCACGGGTATCGATGGTCGATACCCGCCGGATCCAGAACTGCAGATTGGGAATTAGGTTAAGTGAAAGTCGACGAGAATGCCCGGCGATTCTCGCCGATCGACGAGAATGCCCGGCGATTCTAGCCGATCGTCGAGAATGCCCGGTGATACCTACCGATCGTCGAGTATCGCTGACTGATACTCAACGCCAGGATTTCCGATAAGTGGGATAAGTGAAATTCACCGGGTATCATTGTTGATACCCGACGAATTCGTCGAGAATGCCCGACGATTCTCGCCGATCGTCGAGAATGACGGTTGATTCCCGTCGAATTTGACTTGTGCGTTTTCTTCGCCCAGGCAGATTCGCCGGCTTGTACAGGAGGACCAAACCGGACTTCGGGATTCGTGCTGATGATGATTCTTTGGACCGGGTCACTTCAATATGACCCATTAGGGGCGGTCTAATGGGGCGTTGACACGTGGCGGAAGGATTTAACCTAATACATCGGTTTATAAGAGGAGATAAAGCCGAACCCTAGCCATCCTTGCCAATCGTTCTTGCCATCATCGTGAACCTCGCGAATCCGACAGAGCCACGGGAAGCAGTCGGAGCTCCTGGAGGCGGCCTTCTCTCTCTCTCTCTCTCTCCTTCCTTTGCCCTGAAGAACAACTGCACCAAGCAAGAGATGCCACAAAGAAGAATGACTAGATCCATGGCCTGAAATGGTGGTACCATAGGAAACGTGGTGAGCTTCCTCCCCTCTCCCTTGGTGCTAGATCTGTAGTTAATATTCTAGGAGAGATATCGACTCCTTAGAGTCTTGATGGTGAGGAGGAGATTCCTTAGGGAAAAGCCATGCCTAGGTCGTTTTCTAGGCTTAGTCCCCTCCAACCTCTTCATTCTTCAAAGTGAAGATGAGAGAGGGATTCATGGAGAAATATGGCTTCGTGAGGGTGAATAAGGGTTGATGATTTTATGGAGGAGTTTTTGGGAGATTGGTGCAAGGAGGAAGATGAACGGATGTCGTTCATCTCGCCTTAAGATGCGTGTAGAAATCTGTTTTCTGCATGCAGCGACCTTCGTTGCCAATTTCGGGGGTGTTCTTGCCAGATCTGGGTTTTTGACTCAACATGAAAGTCGTAGACCTCAAAATTATCTTTCCAATGAGTGGTTGAACGTTTCCAGGCGATACTTGTATCCACGGGAAAGTTAGTTCGAATCTGCTGCGATTGGGGAAAAATCTTGTACACAGCAGGCTTCGAGTGACTTTCTGGTGTGATGCGATCAAATCTGGGCTTTTGACTAAACACGAAAGTCTTAGACCTTGAAATTATCTTTCCAACAAGTTGTTACACGCACTTTTCGGTATTCTGTAGCCTCGGGAATCCTTGGTCGAAGTTGCTGCCCGGATTAAGGCTGCACCTAATTTCTGGGCTGTGTAACGTGGAATGCGATTTGGTGGAATTTAATGTTGCTATCCAACTCGAGGCTTGGGTGAGCTCTTTTGACATAATCATCATAGTGAACTGATAAGTTGAGCTTATAAATCTAAATTCATATAACGAGTTGTGGACAAGTTTAATTGAAGGAAAGAACCTGATATAATTGGGTAGATATAATTGGATAAATGTATAAATGATTTAACTATGGCCATGATGTATGTTGATTGGATAAATAGGAATTAGTAATCCAATGCTTAGAGTGTCGTCTCCCTACGGATAGAATTGTGGAAGTAACAAGTGCGGTGTTGACCGTCACTAGTTGGAATGAGATTGAGATGAGTAAAGTTGGACGGTTGGGCTTGGCCCTCGGTGCTCACGTCTCGAGGTTCCTCCCGTATTTGATGGATGGTTGGGCTTGGTCCTCGGTGTTCACGTCCCGAGGCTCCTTCCATGCCACGATTTTGTGGAATTGCATGTAGTGTGAGTCGACACGTGGTGTCGTAATCCCGGGTTAAGGATAGTGTGGCAGGTCTACGGGCTCGCCAATCGTCACACCGATGGGAGTTGACAGCTAGACCTTGGATGGTTGGGCTTGGTCCTCGGTGTTCACGTCCCGAGGCTCCTTCCGTGCCAAGTGAATTGTTGGGTTTGGTCCTCTTTTTCATTTCCGAGGCTCCTTCCGTATCACGCATAGGCTAGTTCGGGGCTAGGATCTTGGTGCTCATTTACCCAAGAGAACCCGCTGAGCCGTAGTACGCATGTGAGCTCCGCTGTTATGTTCTTAGCGTTGAGGCATATAGAGGCCTATGCCAGGTAGTGTGGAGACCAGCCTTGTAGTGGAGATGCCCGCTCTACTGTCACCGTTTGGCCACGACGGTTGACGCCTGAGAGGTTAGCTACCTGCTCGAATAGTGGGAACTATAAGTCTGTGTCGACATAGCGATTGCATGTGCTTGATCATGGGTGTGTCATTGCATTGCATACATAGCATTGCACTTCATTACAAACACAAGACCCTCATCGTATAAGTTTATATGGTCACTCCTATACGATGAGTTACTTATTGCTGAACGACCCTCAACTTATTTGCTTGTATGGGCATCCATATAAGTTGAGTTACTTATTGTTATAACATTATACTCTCTTGCTGCTGTAGATGGTAGAATTGTAAAATAAGAGCTTGTTCATTTATATGCTACTTTTTTTGCTACCTATGATTTGTATACTTACTTCACCTGCTTGTACTACTATTTTATATATTTTGTACCTGTTCCTTTCTCCGCCCGGCGCCGAGGAGTCGCCGGGGGAGCGGATGTGAAGCCACTTAGTCTTTATGACTAACGGTTGCTACATCTTACTTTTTATGAGGAAACCCCGCAGGTGGAGCAGCAGGCTATGCAGCTGGACAGCCAGGCCAGAACAACAGGGCCTGAGGGGATAGTACCGTCACTACCGTCGGTTACAGATGTGAGTTAGAGAGATTTTGTTGTAGCCCTTTGGGGCAATTCTATTTTCGTACTTTGATTTTGTATAAGCTTGTTTAGCTTCTCTTTTGCTATATTTATGGACTTATGCTTTGTGTGGGTTGACTTCTTTTATTGTATGGTTGGGTTGGCATTTATATGTTGATATTGGTTGAAGCCGGCAGGATAGACGTCTTATGGTACAGGCTGACCCTAGTGTTAGTGTTGCCGCAAGACGACTGTTCTGGGCATAAGACCCCTCTCGTGCCGTGTCTTGTGTTCCAGGAGGGGGGTATTACAAAGTATACAGTGCCTTTTTGCTTCTAGTGCGCAAATCCCGCTTCATTTGAATTTGGATGACGTCAGCATGACTCAACGCTTATGGACTTAACAACTTTCACAAACAATCTGCACAGACATTGAGTGAAGTCTTGTGACTCAACGCATAGAGGCATTGAGTGTTGTCTTGAGACTCAATGCATCTGGACTTAACAGAATTCTTTTGATATAAAGCGTTCATCGAACCTCATTCACTCAATGTCCCAGGACTTGGTAGTTATCCTGACTGAAGGCATTGAGTGAACCTTCTACACTCAACGCTAATGGCCTTATGCAGAATTTCTGGATAAAGGCGTTGAGTGAATCTTCAACACTCAACGCATTTGGACTTTGCTGAATTTTTGATAAGTCGTTGAGTTAGCCTTCTTCACTCAACGCTTCTATACTTGGACAAATTTCCTTTGAGTAGGTGTTGAGTGAACGGTCTTCACTCAATTCTTCTAGACTTAGCCATATTTGAGTCCAGTACCTCTGAAGCTCTGAATGCCTGAGCTTCTGCCAATGCTTCTAGGTCTCTAACATTGAGTGAAGTGTGCTCACTCAATTCTTGCGGACTTAGGCAAATTTTTGCCTCTCAATTGTGTCCTGTATTGAGTCCAACCAAAGTTCTACCTGAATTATTCTGTCTAATCATGCAAAAGTAGACAACTTGCATATATTGAACTTGAGCATACATCAAATACAAATATGTGTATACTATTGACTTGTGGATCTTCTTCAAACCAGGGACATTGTAATCAATGGACCCAATTATCTCCCCCCATTTGAAGAAGTCAAAACCCTAGTCAATGATATACACTAACTCATAGACAAGATAAAATTCACAGAATTTATGAGCAAACTATAACACATAATTAAGATTAAATTAACACAAGTGTTATAATTATAAACAAAATGTGTGCCAAATGATAATGTTCTATATTCCTAAATCCATGAGGAACCTATTATATAAAATAGTTTAGGTTTTTGGTTCCTTAATGAATATGCCCATGCTAGGTCTCTTAGCTGCCTTCTCACCAGCTTCAATCTTCTTTTGTCTTTGCCTTTCAAAATAGCTATATGGATTTGGAAAATACTTGCTAGGCTCAGGAACATCTGTTGAAATAGTACCTTCTCTCTTATCTTTTCTGAATTTCCTTCTAATCTCTTCATTTCTTTCTATTTTGGCTCATTCCAAGGTGCTGTATAGCTTTCCACTTTCAGTCCTATTTTTTTATCTGGTCCCAGGCCGAAAGAATGATAGTCCTTGATTAAGGACTTCATATCTCAAATTCAGGCATGGTCTTCATTTCTTCTCTATATCTCTTTTTGCTATGTCTAATCTTAGCTTCTTCCTCAGCAGCAGACAAGCCTTTACTCTTTGATATTTGTCCAGTGGTAGGGCTAAAGGCAGGACCAGAAGCAACACTAATTTCAGCCCCATCACCATCAATTTGTCCTTCAGGAGCAGGAATATCATTATATGCATACTGTTCTAGACCCAATGATTCCCTGATAATATTTGAGGTCCATATAACATTGTCTGTATATGTTTTGATCATTGATTTCTCTCCCTTTATGAGTTATTCTGTGATAACTATAGCCAAATAATTTACTCTTTTGGTAACATGATTCTTCACTTCCAGCATGTGATCATCTAGTAACTATGTGCGAGCATCCATCCTTTTTTCCAGAGTGATTTTGTTGGCTTCTATGATTTGCTTTTGGACATTGTATACCATTTCCATATTGCATGAGGTGATGTTTTGATTTTCTATAATGTCATTTTTCTTTTGCCTGATATCCTCAAGTTTACTTTCAGTATAGGTAATTATAGGACCAGCTCTATTGAAGAGTGCAACAGTGTTGGATTTCAGCAGATTCAAATCAAATTTAATTGACTTGATCTCAATAGATATATCTTGTCTTAGTTCCTTGATGGAGTCATCTACATGATGCTCAAGCTGTATTCTTTGGTAATCTAGAAGTCCTTTCAGTTGAGACAAAAATGTGGAAGACATATCATCAACTTGTTGAGATGCCCCTTAGAAGCAGACATACTCATCCTCCCTCCTTATTTATCCTCTAGCTTATAAGTTAGCCACTGCATACTATGATGAGTGATCATGAATTTCAGCATTAGGCACTTCAGCCTAAGAAATCTCAAAAATATGCTTAATCTCTTGACTATAGAGCTCTATAGGAATCTCCCCCTCAACCTCAACACAGTCCACTTAAATTTCTTTATCTTCATTTACTGAATTGGGCCAATTTTCTTGCACTATCTCGAGAACTTGCTCCCCCTCAACATTAGCACTGGAGGGTAGCAATTGAGATCCATCTAGATTCCGATTTATTATTTCATTTAGTTTATCTAGGAATGAGTCAATTTGTTTTTATTGAGTATCAAGAGATTGACCTTGCTCACCCTCAATAGGAGCATCCACTCTGAGATTCTCTTGCTCAATCTCCTCACAGATTCTGGTTACAACATCACCAACAAGTTTCTCAGGAGTTTCTATTAGAGTGTCTTTAGACCAAGAAACACTCACTGATATAGTCTTTGCTGCAGGTTCTGATGACATAGAAACCTGAGCACTCATATATCTTCTAGTCTCAGCAGTAGATTCATACAACTTTGGGTCATGAGGTTCTTCACCTTTACTCTCAGAAGAGTTTCTTTAATGATGACTATTTTCTTTCTCTTTCTTTCAGCAGGTTGTTGGTGTAGGAGTAATACTCTATCTCACCTTTCAAACATCCTAGAGTCCATCTTTCTCATGTGATGAATCTTAGCTCCTAGCCTTATATTGAGGATCCCTGGAGCAGAGCACAACTGGTATAAGGATAGAATTCTACCTAAGTTGGGTTCTGGAATGCACTCCACTATTCTCTCAAAAAGAATCCTTCCCCAGTCAGTCCTCTTAGACAGAATCACTCTTGTCATTATCTCAAACATCTTCCTGGAAATCATGTCATGAGACCTAGTTTTGCAGTTTAAGGCCTTACCTATTACATCAGCCAAGAACTTCCCCTTCAGATTCATCTCTTTCCTCAGTATAGAACCAAAGGTGTTCTTTGACAGGCCAAACCATTTAAGAGCTGACTTAATATCCTCAAGAAAAACTTCATCTTCCTAATCTGTCGACCCAAACTTAGTCAGGTGCAGAGCTTTGTTCAACCTCCTTGAGGAAATCTTAATACTATTTCAACTGATTGAAGTCTTAAACTTAATGGAAGAAGAGTCCACTTTGGCATTTGAGTATAGTTCTAACACTTATCATTTCCAGATGGAGCTTGGTTCTGACAGAACAAATTCTAGGTCAATGGTAGTCAGAAGATCAAGAACTAGCTGTATCTCTTCTGAAGCATCCTTTAAACCATTCCTAACAAGTTCAGATCCCATGAATAGGAAATCCACTCCTTTTGGTGTCATTGAACCTTTAAAACTTTGTAGAGTTGAAGAGCTTGATCATAAATACTTCGGCATGTACGCAGAGAGTCGAATAGGGCAAGGAACTATGTGTATTATTCTAGGCACACATTTCTATTTATAGTTACCCATATTCGAGAATATGGAGAGGCGAGTACCTATTGTGATTTACAAGATTTTATCAGCAGCTAAGATTAATCCCTAGAGTTAGCCGAGATCTAAACCTCCAAAATAAATGCATTGAGTGCACTCAACGCTTTCGACACATTCGACGCTTTCAATGCCCGAAGTTGTCTCAATGCTCTCGACTCCTGGATAGTTAGTCAATATCTTTCTTGATTACCTGCAAAAGATTAATCCCTCCAAATGTTCATATGTAAAGATAGTGAAGTTGCTCCAAGTTCAACATACCCAACTCAAATTTTAAGGTGTTGAACTTGGCTTTATCTACTAGCTTAGTGAAGATATCAGCCAATTATTTGTCTGTGGGGACAAACTCAAGACTGATGTCTTCCTTCTCAACATGTTCTCTAATGAAAAGATATCTAATCTTAATCTGCATGGTCCTGCTATGAGAGATATGATTCTTAGCAATTGAGATAGAACTAAATGAATCACAATACATTGGAATTTTACTTAGTAGAAGATTATAATCCATGTGTTGAAGTTGAATCTATAGTAGTTGTGCATATCAAATCCCAGCTGAAATATACTCTGATTCTGCAATGGAGATTGGTAAACTGGTTTGCTTCTTGCTACTCCAAGATACTAGTCTTCTCCCTAGAAACTGACAGGTGCTAGAGGTGTTTTTCCTGTCTTCTCTTCAACCTGCAAAATCTGCGTCTGAATACCCAATTAGTTCAAAATCACTTTTTATAGGGTACAATAGACTAAGATCAGGTGTGCCCTTGAGATATTTAAGAATTCTTTTAGCAGCAGAATAATGAGACTCTTTCGGGCATGCCTGGTATCTAACACAAATACATGTAACATACATAATGTCTGGCCTACTAGCAGTCAAGTAAAGGAGGGAGCTAATTATGCCTCTATACAAGGTTTCATCAATAGGTTTCGTAATATCATCCTTTTCTATAGACACACTTGACCCAATATGAGTTTTCATTATGGAGGCACTCTCTATTCTAAACTTTTTGATTAACTCCTTGGTGAACTTAGACTAAGAGATGAATAATCCATTCTCTGACTATCTAACTTAGATGCCCAGGAAATACTTGAGTTCATCCATGATGCTCATCTCAAACTGCCCTTACATAAGATTGGCAAACTTCTTGCAAAGGTCATCATAAGTAGACCCAAAAATTATGTCATCTACATAAATTTGGACTAGGATTATCTTACTCTTTACTTCTCTTAGGAATAATATCTTGTCTATCTTCTATAACACCCCAGAAATCTCAACAGGTCAAATTGAGGTTCAGGCTGGCTGACACGTCCTGGGACACGGGCATGTCCCAGGGCGTGTCTGGGGTACACGACCTGGGACATGGGCATGTCCCATGGCGTGTTCTTCATTGTCGACGATCGTTAGTCGGCGATCATTGAGTATCGACACATCGACACGGCCTGGAACACGGGCGTGTCCCAGGGCGTGTCATGCCCAAATATTTGCTAGATTGTCCCGAGAAGGACACGACGTGGAGGCCCAGCCGTGTCGATCGTGACACGGGCGTGTCAAATTATCACACGGGCATGTCCAGTGCCCGTGTGGTCTCGGGGAAAATGCTGATTTCCGTCTCGATGGGGGAACACGCCCCTCAACACGGGCGTGTCAGGTGTCGACACGGGCGTGTCCCGGGCATGTCGACACCCGTATTCTGGTTTGGCTTAAGTCGGTTGTGCACCGCTTCAGGAACACGGCCTATGACACGAGCGTGTCACAACCCGTGTTCGGCCCAAGAAATCAAATTCAGGGCTGATCAGAGCCGTTCATTTTCTTTGACCAAGATCCAATTGTCTGGGCTCTTCCCTGGGTTGATAAGTCTGGGATTGAAGAAGAGAAAGCTCATTTGAGTTTTATCATTCTCTTTCTAAAGTTAAGAGAGAGAGGACAGCAAGGCAAGGAAGAAGAAGAGGAACCCGACCGTCGGTGGTGCTGCGGTGGTCCAAATCGCGAGCCGAGTTCGGATTTGCGAAGGCAAGGCTGCTACGAAGGCTTTCATCCGTCTCAATTCTCTCCATGGCTCCGAGGCGAATTCCAAGGGTAATGATTTCCATCTTGGGCATGTGAAGTCCTACTTTCCTGTATTTTCATAGGTAAAACCCGTCCCCGTGAGTGTGCGGTGTTGATGCGCGAAATGCGACACTGGCCAGTTAACGGGTTGTTCGATCTCACAAGCTAAGGGTGAAGGAAGAAGGGTTGCGGGGATAGAGGAGAAGCTTGCTTGAGCAGAGGAGAAGCTTGCTCGAGCAGAGAGAGAGAGAGCTTGATCAGGTACTGCCGAGCAGACAGCTACTTGAATGGTTAGCTTTGCAGGTTGACGCTGAGAGAGGAGAGAAGAAGGGAGGAGGCCGCTAGCAGCGGCAACAGCAGACTTCGCCCGCCGCGGCTTGAATGCCACTCTTGCGACGGGCTTTTCCTTAATTCAAGAAGAGTTACAATTTGCTATTGCACCATTACATATAAGAGCAGTAGAGGGTACAATGGGGGAAGCTGGCGGCTGAGGAAGGAGATGCCAGAAACTAAGTAAAAGGAACTGCAGAGGACTGGAGAACTGAAGCTGCAGATGCTGCCCAAGCTGCCTGCCGAGGGCAGAAAAAACTAAGTCCACAACTCTTGACGATCTGGGAGAACTGGAAATCGGAGGCTGCGGAAGCTGCGCAAGCTGCTGAGGGCAGAAAAAACTAAGTCCACAGCCCTTGATGACCTGGGCGGACTGGAGATTTGAGTCCGCAGACCTTGCTTGATCAACTCTGACGACCTAGAAAACTGAGTCCGCAGGCTTGAATCAAGGTGGCGGTCCTCCTCCCACCCGTCCAGAATGAGAGACCTTGGGGGCTATTTATAGGCCTGAGGAGAATCTTCTAGAAGCGGGCCCAGTGACGTCAGCATCGACAACCTCGGCGGATTGAGAAAGATGGGGTTGACGATCTCGGCGGACTCGGCGGACTGACCTTTTATCTGCTGGGGCAGACTTCCGGTTGGCAGCTAGAAGAGGGCAGGCAGGCTGAGTGACCTGAGGAGCAAGCAGGCAGATCAGCCTGAGCAGGTAGACTGAGGGGAGGCCGCCCCCTAGCGGGCGGCCTGGGCAGACTCCAGGGGGAGTCCGCCCGGCCGGGGAGGCTGCCCCCTAGCGGGCGGCCTGGGTGAATTCCGGGGGAATCCGAGCGGCAGGCTGAGGCCGCCCCCTAGCGGGCAGCCTGGGCGGAATCCAGGGGGAGTCCGCCCGGCCGGGGAGGCCGCCCCCTAGCGGGCGGCCTGGGCGGACTCCAGGGGAGTCCGCCCAGCCGGGGAGGCCGCCCCCTAGCAGGCGGCCTGGGCGGATTCCGGGGGAATCCGCCCGACAGGGGAGGCTGCCCCCTAGCGGGAGGCCTGGGCGGACTCCAGGGGAGTCCGCCCGGCCGGGGAGGCCGCCCCTAGCGGGCGGCCTGGGCGGATTCCGGGGGAATCTGCCCGGCAGGATGAGGCCGCCCCCTAGCAGGCGGCCTGGGCGGACTCCAGGGGGAGTCCGCCCGGCCGGGGAGGCCGCCCCCTAGCGGGCGGCCTGGGCGGATTCCGGGGGAATCCGCCCGGCAGGCTGAGGCCGCCCCTTAGCGGGCGGCTAGCGGAGCACCTGTCCTTGAGCGACTTTGGACTCGGCAGTCCGCCTTGCGCGGATACGGTGGACATCAGAGGTAGCCTGCTCCTTGCGGATGTGAACCTGTAAGAGAAGAGCAGAAACAATAGGCATCTTGAAGAGGATTGCCGATTTTGGGGTTAACATGCGGTGGTTTGTGGTGTCCCTTGGGGTAGATATGTGAAGTCCCCCTTGTTAGAGTCCGGAATTGGAGTACGGATCTAGGCATGCTGTGTGAAACCCATCTTGACGTGCTGGTCTGGATTGGTGATGGTTTTTTGCATTCGGAGGAATCTCCGAGAATTTGATTGTTTGTGTGCAATCTGTGGTGCATACCTGTTGCTTGGTGCAGCAGGAAGTACTGGAAGAAGTCAAGGAAATTGTGCGAGTTGGGTTCAACTCTTGTGGTGAACGGGCAAGGTGAAGCTGTACCCGCGTCAGTCCAGTCGTGAGTCTGACGATGTGAGCAACAGGATAGGCGGATTTGTACCCGCGTTATGGTTGTCTAACCTTGGGTGCTTAAGGACCTGTTAGGATCACATAGCGAGAGTCGATGGCTTGCGTGCCGATCATGACTAGAATGCTCATTGGTGGGATCCGGTGTTTCCGGTACACACGAATGTGCCCCGAGTGCACGGAGCGTCGGGCCATCGTGCCGACGTTTTTGATATGTATTGACTATGCGGTCATGCACGTCTTGCGTGGTTTGCTATATATATATCATATTAGAAAATGATATGCAGGGATGGAATTCCGTTGCCCCGTGCCAGGGGCAGGGTCGTTATTATTGGTCAGCTGAATGCTGACCGTTGCCCTGTTTGCCACCGCTTGGTGGATTGCTTCTTACAGGTGTTGGAGGTGCTGGTCCGAGAGGGACTTAGCGGGCGGAAGCCCAAGCTGCGTTGCTGCCCTCGAAGGCTTTGTTTTGTTTCTCTTGTTCATGTGTGGCCGGTCTGCGTGCCGATGTCTGTAAACCACACCTTGTTAATAGAAATTTGTAAGGCCTTAAGGCCTGACACTTTGGTTGTATACATTCCTATGTTTTTAGTGGACAGTTCTTGTTGTAATTGAGTTCAAGTTTTCAACCGTGAAGCTTCCGCTAGAATGCTCTATGTTAGGATGCATTGTTTTTGATATTATTTCGTAACGTCTCCACCTGTTTGTGGAATATGGTGTGGGGCCCCGGCCGAACCCTCTATTATATTCTTCTTGACGGGTAGAGGTGTTACAATTTGGTATCTGCTTGTTTGTCGATCTCTTCTGAATTCGTGGACGAATTCTTTTGAGAGGTGGCGAGCACGTGTCAGTGCTGTCGTTATCACACTTAACTTGAACTCATGAATGTCCACTTAGTAATGCAAATACACTTGTTTGTTGAACTTTTGTATTCTTTTTGTATGTTTGACATTTTACTTGGTCGCTAAATTGTGTGTTTTACACATATAGGTGACTAGAAGTGTTGCGGGTCAATCCGAACCTCAACATTCTGTAGAAAGTGCGGCACCAGCTGAGGTGCCCACACCTCCTCCATCTGCTGAAACGGACGTTTCATCACAGAAACGGTACTTGCTGTGATGAATGCTCAACAGGATGGGCAGGCACGTCCTGCAGTGGTGCCAACGCATGCTGGGGTACGACAAGAACCGGTAGAAGATGTAGATGATCCGCGGGCAGCAGATCAACAATTGAAGCAATTCTTGAGCTTCAATCCTCCACAATTTACTGGGGCAGGGTCACCGGCCCAAGCAGAGGATTTGCTTGTAAGGATCAAGAGGATCATCAGAGCAATCAAGGTTGAGGAGGGACAAAAAGTTATGTTGGCCACTTTCCTACTGGAAGGAGAGGCTCGTTTATGGTGGGATGAGATTGAACTGCATCACTTGGCCGGTAGACAACTTGCAGAAGTCTCGATGGACAAATTTTCTCGGTTATTCTTGGCACAACATCTACCAATGCATCAAAGGATATCGTTGGAAATGGAATTTCAACGGTTAACTCAAGGTGATCGTAGTGTGGATGATTACCTACATGAATTCACACGTTTGGGACGATATGCGGGTACAATCTTCGCCGAAAAAGAGCGTAAGACTAGTAGGTTTTATGTGGGACTGCGAGATGAGCTGCGGTATTTTCTCTCGAGTTCTGTGAGTCAGGGATTTCAAGCCTTAGTCTGTACGGCTCGGTCTTTGGAGACGGATATGAAAAGAGGGCAGGCAAATGGGACCTTGGCTGAGACAAAGCCAGAGTTCAAGCCGCCGCGTCCGGAGAAGTTTGGGTACCATCAGAGATGGGGAAAGAAGTCCAAGTCTACTGGACAAGTTCCTTCTGCGACTGTGACAGAGACAACTGGGTATGGATCTTGCGCTTGTTTTATATGCGGGAAGTTGGGACACTTCGTACGTGATTGCCGAGTTGGTCCTCCAAAGGGTGACAAGAAGACGGGAGCGTCTTATGCGGAGAAAGGGAAGAGTGTGGTGGAGTCTTCTTCCTCGCACGCGCAGCCCAGGGTCTTCAACCTTGGATAACTGGAGGCCATTAAGCAGGTGGATGTCGTCACAGGTGCGCGCAGTTTTTAATGTTATTTTATACTGTGTGCTGTGCTTGTTTTGATTGTGATGTTTTAGGGTTTGTCCTTATACGAGAGTATCCGGCTCGAGCACTATTTGACACAGGTGCTTCACATTCGTTTCTGTCTAAAGAGTTTGTCTTTCGTGTCGGGGTACCTATCCGGACAACGACAGACAGTGTAAAGGTGTTGTTACCTAACAGATGTTTGATGTGCGCGGATAAATCTTGCGGTCTTGAGGTCAAGATAGGGAGTCGGGAGTTTAAGGTGGAAACACTAGTATTGCTGATCAAGGAATTTGATATAATCTTTGGTATGGACTGGCTGTCAGAGCAGCGTGCCTGTATAGATTGCACTTCAAAAGAGGTCACACTTGGGCAGAATACCGAACAAGAGACAAAGTTCATTGGTATACAAGGGATGAGTGGGATGTTGTTATCTTCTCTCCAAGTTGTTAAGGCAGTTCGGAAGGGTGCGGGGTTTTTCTTCACACTCGTAGAGGCGGTGGCGCCGAAGGCCAGTGTGAGTGCAGTGCCGATTGTGTCGGAGTATGCTGATGTGTTTCCAAGGGACCTATCGGGGTTACCTCCCCAAAGTGAAATCGACTTCGCTATCGAGCTGGTGCTGGGTACGAAACCTGTGGCCCGTTCGCCGTATCGGGTAGCGCCAAAAGAGATGGCCGAACTAAAATTTCAGTTGTAAGAACTATTGGAGCAAGGATACATACGCCCAAGTATGTCACCTTGGAGCGCGCCTGTTCTGTTTGTGAAAAAGAAAGACGGTAGTTTGCGACTATGTATTGATTATCGCGAACTGAATAAGCTGATGGAGAAAAAGAAGTATCCGATTCCTCGGATACTTCTTATTTGATCAGCTAGCAGGCTTAACCATCTATTCCAAGTTGGATTTGAAATCCGGGTATTACCAATTGAGGATTAGGGAAGGTGACATTCCCAAGACAGCGTTTGGCACACGCTACGGTCATTATAAGTTCACAGTGATGCCGTTCGGCTTATGTAATGCGCCTTCGGTATTCATGGATCTCATGCATCGAACGTTCCGCGAATACTTGGATCTGTTTGTGATTGTGTTCATTGATGATATCCTCGTGTACTCTCAGTCGGAGGAAGATCATGCAAACCATTTGCGGTTGGTATTGCATACCTTGCGGAGAAATAAGCTATTTGCCAAGTTCTCTAAGTGTGAGTTCTGGCTCTCGTCGGTGGCTTTTCTGGGCCATGTGGTAAGTGGAGAGGGCATAGCGGTGGATCCGGCAAAAATAAGTACCATTCGTGATTGGCCAGTGATGTCTTCGGTAGCCGAAGTTAGGAGTTTTCTTGGACTGGCAGGCTACTATAGACGATTTTTGGAGAACTTCTCCCGGATTGCTTTGCCTTTGACTACGTTGACGAGAAAAGATCAGAAGTTCGTTTGGACGCCGGAGTGCGCGCGAGCTTTTGAGGAGCTAAAAGGTCGTTTGACCACGGTGCCTGTTTTGACGTCGCCTTGTGGTACAGATGGTTTTGAGATATACATCGATGTGTTAGGAAGCGGCTTAGGCTGCGTTCTCCTGCAGTTTGGCAAGGTGATCGCTTATGTCTCACGTCAATTAAAGGTGTATGAGCGTAATTACCCCATCCACGACTTGGAGTTGGCGGCGGTGATCTTTTCGCTAAAGTTGTGGAGGCACTATCTTTATGGCGTGAAGGTAGATATTTATACAGATCATAAAAGCCTAAAGTATCTGCTCGATCAAAAGGATTTGAATATGCGACAAAGGAGATGGATGGAATTCCTAGGGGATTATACCTTCGACATTCACTATGTTCCCGGAAAGGGAAATGTGGTCGCTGATGCCTTGAGTCGTCGGACTCCGGTGCGGGCAAGTTGGTTGTGGATACATGATGTGCGTCTAATCCAGGAGCTGGAAGCGTTGGATATATCTTGTGTGGAAAGGGATTCTTCGGCCGATGCATGCTTGAACTGGATGGAGGTTCAATATGACCTTGCGCACAGGGTTCGGCGGGCAACGGAGTTTGATGAAAGTCTCCATCGCTTTGCAAAGGAGGGGTATGGTGACCAATTCTCCTGGGATGACGGGCTATTACGGAAGGATGTCCGATTATGCGTCCCTTGTGCGGGTAAATTGCGAGAAGAATTGTTATATGAAGCAAACTTTACAAAGTACTCAATTCACCCTGGGAGCACAAAGATGTACAAGGATACGAAGAAATTGTTCTGGTGGCCTGGTTTAAAGAAGGACATAGCCGAGTATGTGGCTAAGTATCATACTTGTGCTTTGGTAAAGGCAGAATGTCAACGGCCGAGTGGTTTCCTGAAATCATTGCCAGTTCCGCAGTGGAAGTTTGAGGATATTTCCATGGATTTCGTGCACGGGTTGCCGAGATCGCAACGTAGGAATGACTCAATTTGGGTGATTGTAGACCGGTTGACAAAGGTGGCTCACTTTCTACCGAACAAACGGGACGATTCAGTGGAAACGTTGGCAAAGCTCTATATGGAGCAGATTGTTCGATTGCACGGTATTCTCCGAAGCATCGTCAGTGACCGTGATGGGCGATTTACTTCAAAGGATTGGAGGCTAATTCATCAGTTGTTGGGCATGAAGTTAGGATTCATTACGGCCTTTCATCCGCAAACGGATGGCCAAACTGAACGAACCAACAGAACAATGGAGGATATGCTCCGTATGTGCGCCCTTGACTTCGGTAAGAAATAGGAAGATCATCTTGTTATGGTGGAATTTGCCTACAATAATAGCTACCAAGCGGGCATCGACATGGCACCGTTTGAAGCTCTGTATGGTCGCAAGTGTCGGACACCGTTAGCTTGGGCAGAAACTGGCGAATCCAAACTTTTGGAACAAAAGGCAGTCGAGGATGCTAACTCAACAATACGCTCTATTCGAGAGAGACTACTAATAGCCCAGGATCGACAAGCTAAGTATTATAATGCTAAGCACCAGAACGTGGAGTTCGCGGTGGGTGACTGGGTCTATTTAAAGAATAAACCCTTCAAAGGCGTATCTCGGATTCGGCGGTTGAAAAAGCTAAGTCTGCGATACCTTGGTCTGTTTGAAGTGGTGGAGCGAGTTAGGGAAGCTGCCTATCGGCTAGCTCTTTCATCGGAATTGGGTGGACTGCATGATGTGTTCCATATCTCGGTACTACGAAAAGCAGTCAAGGATCCAGCTCAAGTGATTGAGAATGATCGGGTGCCGGTTGAGTATGGGCTAATGACAAAGGTGAGGCCAATTCGGATCAAGGATCGAGCCGAGAAACAGTTGCGGAACAAAACGATCGGGATGGTCAAAGTCCGGTGGGACAATTATGGCCGAGAAGAGCTAACATGGGAGCGGGAGCAGACCATGCGAGCCGAGTTTCCCGAGTTATTTTCGTAACCTGTTCGCTCGTTTGTATATGTGATAGAACCATATATGTCTCTGATTGTGTTATGTTGTTATCTCACTGCTGTCGTCAAATTTCGAGATGAAATTTTATAAAGGAGGGGAGGATTGTAATACCCCAGAAATCTCAACAGGTCAAATTGAGGTTCAGGCTGGCTGACACGGCTGGGACATGGGCGTGTCTCAGGGCGTGTCTGGGGTACACGGCCTGGGACACGGGTGTGTCCCAGGGCGTGTTCTTCATTATCGACGTTCGTGAGTCGGCGATCGTTGAGTATCGACACATCGATACGGCTTGGAACACGGGCGTGTCCCAGGGCGTGTCATGCCCAAATATTAGCCAGATTTTCCCGAGAAGGACATGGCGTGGAGGCTCAGCCGTGTCGATCGTGACACGGGCGTGTCAAATTGTCACATGGGCATGTCCAGTGCCCGTGTGGTCTCGGGGAAAATGCTGATTTCCTTCTCGATGGGGAACACGCCCCTCAACACGGGCGTGTCAGGTGTCGACACGGGCATGTCCGGGGCGTGTCGACACCCGTGTTCTGGTTTGTCTTAAGTCGGTTGTGCACCGCTTCAGGAACACAGCCTGTGACACGGGCGTGTCACAACCCGTGTTCGGCCCAGGAAATCAAATTCAGGGCTGATCAGAGCCGTCCATTTTCTTTGACCAAGATCCAATGGTCTGGGCTCTTCCCTGGGTGGATAAGTCCAGGATTGAAGAAGAGAAAGCTCATTTGAGTTTTATCATTATGTTTCTAAAGTTAAGAGAGAGAGGAGAGCAAGGCAAGGAAGAAGAAGAGGAACCCCGCCACCGGTGGTGCTGCGGTGGTCCAAATCGCGAGCCGAGTTCGGATTTGTGAAGGAAAGGCTGCTACGAAGGCTTTCATCCGTCTCAATTCTCTCCATGGCTCCGAGGTGAATTCCAAGGGTAACGATTTCCATCTTGGACATGTGAAGTCCTACTTTCCTGCATTTGCATAGGGAAAACCCGTCCCCGCGAGTGTGCGGTGGGTTGTGGTGTCCCTTGGGGTAGATATGTGAAGTCCCCCTTGTTAGAGTCCGGAATTGGAGTACGGATCTAGGCATGCCGTGTGAAGCCCATCTGGACGTGCTGGTCTGGATTGGTGATGCTTGTTTGCATTCGGAGGAATCTCCGAGAATTTGATTGTTTGTGTGCAATCTGTGGTGCATACTTGTTGCTTGGTGCAGCAGGAAGTACTGGAAGAAGTCCAGGAAATTGTGCGAGTTGGGTTCAACTCTTGTGGTGAACGGGCAAGGTGAAGCTGTACCCGCGTCAGTCCAGTCATGAGTCTGACGATGTGAGCAACGGGATAGGAGGATCTGTACCCGCATTATGGTTGTATAACCTTGGGTGCTTAAGGCCCTATTAGGATCACATAGCGAGAGTCGACGGCTTGCGTGCCGATCATGACTAGAATGCTCATTGGTGGGATCTGGTGTTCTTCCGGTACACCCGAATGTGCCCTTAGTGCACGGAGCGTCGGGCCGTCGTGCCGACGTTTGTGATATGTATTGACTGTGCGGTCGTGCATGTCTTGCGTGGTTTGCTATATATATATATCATATTGGAAAATGCTATGCAGGGATGGAAATCCGCTGCCCCGTGCTAGGGGCAGGGTCGTTATAATTGGTTAGTTGAATGCTGACTGTTGTTCTGTTTGCCACCGCTTGGTGGATTGCTTCTTACAGGTGCTGGAGGTGCTGGTCCAAGCGGGATTTAGCGGCCAGAAGCCCAAGATGCGTTGCTGCCCTCGAAGGCTTTGTTTTGTTTCTTCTTGTTCATGTGTTTTTCGGCCTGCGTGCCGATGTCTGTAAACCACACCTTGTTAAGAGAAATTTGTAAGGCCTTAAGGCTAGACACTTTGGTTGTATACATTCCTATGTTTTTAGTGGACAGTTCTTGTTGTACTTGAGTTCAAGTTTTCAACCGTGAAGCTTCCGCTGGAATGCTCTGTGTTTGGATGCGTTGGTTTTGATATTATTTCGTAACGTCTCCACCTGTTTGTGGAATATGGTGTGGGGCCCCGGCCGGACCCTCTATTATATTCTTCTTGACGGGTAGAGGTGTTACATCTTCCCCCTTGAGAATTTATTCTCAATGAGAAAACTAGACATAGTTTCATGTTATGCCCTAGGGTCATACTTCAACCCATATAAGGCTTTTCTTAATTGTAAAACATTATCAGGAATGTTAGAATTAACAAAACCCAAGGGTTGCTCAACATAGACCTCCTCTTTTAGGTCACCATTTAGAAAAGCTGACTTAACATCCATTTGGTAGATCTAAAATCCTTTATATATAACATATGCAAGGAATAGTCTTATAGCCTCTAGTCTAGCAACTAGTGCAAAGATTTTATCAAAGTCAACACCTTCTTCTTACATGTATCCCTCGGCAACAAGTCTGGCATTGTTCTTGATTATAACACCATTTTCATCAAGTTTGTTTCTGTAAATCATTTTGGTTCTAATTATGTTATGTCCATGAGGTCTGGGTACTAGCTTCTAGACATTGCATCTCTTGAACTTGATCAGTTCTTCTTGCATAGCCACAATCCAAGATGAATCTATGTTAACAACATCAAACTTTTTTTGTTCAACTTGAGACAAAATGCTTAAATACCCAATGATCAAGTTTCTTAGATGATCTCTTAGATGCCTTACTGCAGTTAGCATTCCTTCTGCAACATCTTGAACTTCAGTTTCTAGTGCTTGATGATCTTCATCTGTGTCCAATTCACCTAGACCATATTCTAGAATGATCACACCCTCATTCTCTTCTTATTCAGTAGAATGTGTGTCATTGATACTGAGCTTCTCCATCCTCAGTACCTCACATGCAGTTCTAGAGGAGCTTTGCAGCTCACGGTGAATCATAAAGTACACATTAAATACTACATTGACAAACTCTTCTACAACTTGATTCTTCAAGTTGTAGTCTCTATAAGCTTTGTTGTGGTTTCTATACCCAACAAAAATTCTCTCATAGGATTTGTCAGCAAACTTTGTCAAGTAAGACTTACCATTATTAAGCACAAGCATTTGCTTCCAAAGATCATGAAGTAGACAAGATTTGGTTTTTTGCCTTTCATAAACTCATAGGGAGTTTTCTTGTAGTACTTGTTGATAGTGGCTCTATTCAGGACATGACAAACAATGTTCACTACCTCAGCCTAGAAGTATTCTAGGAGAGAAGTGTCACTGAGCAATGTTCTTCCAGCCTCTATAAGAGTCCTATTTTTCCTCTCAGCTATTCCATTTTGTTGGGGTGTTCTTGGAGAAGAAAACTCCTAAAATATACCTTGCTCTTCTCAGAACCTTATCATACTTTCAGATTGAAATTCTGTGTCATGGTCACTTCTGATTTTGACCATAAAACAACCCTTTTCATTTTGAATTTGCTTAACAAAGGTCATAAAGTTGTTAATGGTTTCAGACTTTTCTTAAGAAAGAATACCCAAGCAAATCTGGAATAGCCATTAAGTATCACAAGAGTGTAGACTTTCCTACCTAGACTGTGAACTGGCATATGACAAAATGAGTCCATATACAAAAGGTATAAATACCTCTCAGAATCTTTGGTCCCGATGCTCTTAAAAGAGGCCTTTGTCTGTTTTCCCTTTTGACATGCAGAGCAAATGACCTCTTTGGTGCATTCCAGATTGTGTCCATTTCTAACTAGCTCTTCACTGAAGAGCTTGTTGATTGCCTTGTAATTCAAGTGAGCAAGCCTCTTGTTCCATTGCACATAATAAGAGACTTTCTCATTTGCTATAAGACATACTAGAGATTTTGTACTTAGACATAGGAAATTTAAATAGTAAATATTTCTACTCCTAGTGCCTATCAAAATGACCTCTTAGTCACTTGACCTTTTAATAAGACACGTATCCTTGTGGAAGACAATGGCATTGCCAATATTACATAGTTGGCTTATGCTAATCAGATTGTGTTGCAATCCTTCTATATAAGCTACTTTTGTAATTGAGACTATGATATTGATGATTATACCATAGATTTTAGTAACTCCTCTATTTGAACCAACAAAGATTACTTTAGCTCCATTCCTCACTGGAGTATAATCCTTTAGATAGCACCTTGTTCCAGTCATATGTCTGGAACACTTACTGTCCAGGTATCATATTGGCATTTGATGGATACTTGGACTACCCTGCAATCACAGATTAATTTATCTTAGGTACCCAAAATTTTTTGGATCCTTAGTTCATGTTAGCTTGAGAATAACTATGTCTACCTATAGCAGCCCTGACAGGAAGACTCACCCTTGCCCTTGGCACACTTGGGTTGTGTCAATAGTACATGGCAAAGTGACTCACCTTGCCACAGCACCAACACTCATGGATATTGTATCTCCTCTTCTTAACAGCCTTTGAGGTATGCAGGCCATCAATTTTTATATGTTTAGAGGGGAGAACTACAGCCTTCTTCCTATTTCTTTCAGCAAGAATTTGATTGAAGGTGAGTCTATCAGTAGGTGCACTTGAAATATTCTGATTTACACAAACAAATGTCTTCTTTGCAGCTGACATAATGTTGATGGCATCAGAAATAGCCAAGTGTGGTTTACTAACTGTCTTCCTGACAGTCTTACTCTTTGTAGGAGGAACTTGGGGGTTGGCCTCTGTCTTGCCCTTAAGAGTGGGTGCTAGAGCACCAAACACAAATAGTCCATGATGAGCCATTTGAATTTCCTCATAGGGAGCCTTATATGCACTCAATCCCATAACCTTCTTCTTCCATTGGAAGCAGCATCCAAGCACTTGGAGGAAGGATTTCCATTCTTCCAGTGACCATACATACTATCATAGTCATACCTGTTAGAAGGGAGAATAACCTTTTGAAAGGTGGTCTTAGGCACCACTGGAGCCTTATCTTTCCCTTTAGAATGGGCAGCTTTAGTGTTCCACTTGAAAACCAATTTGAAAGTGAGGATAGAAACAACTCTAGGGGGGGGGTGAATAGAGTATTCAAAAATTATAACACCCTACTCAACTCCCTTAGAGTTAATTTGCGGAATAAGTTTACAGATATTTGAAACCCTAGAGCCTAACACAAAGTGTAGTGCACAAGAGAGATCTAACTGTAATTACAATTAAGCTTGGGTCTTATCACATCAACTAACAATCCTAGTTATTTCTACTCACAGGCACAGTGCAATAAATTAAATCAGCAACACAGACGACACAAGAAGTTTATAGTGGTTCCCTCTAAATAGGTACGTCCACTCTTCTACCACCCTAGTAGGAATCCACTACAGGTTTTTGTTCAGGTGCCCTGCCACCAACTGATCTGCTTCAAGTAGATTAAGTAGACCCTTTGAGCTTTTGATCAGGAGCTCAAAATCCAACACAGGTTTTTGATCAGGTGCCCTGCCACCAAGGTTCACTTTTGAAGGGAGTAATAACCCTTTGTATAGGAGGTTGAGAGAGTTAAAGTTTCTTCTCTATTGTTAAAACAGATTAGAGAAGCTAGTGGATTGCACAGAGCTGGAAAGCTCTAAGGAATCAAGGCTCCCCCTGGCTTAGAGAATATCTAGGAAGGAGTCATGCTTCAGGGTGCAGGAGCTCTTCTGAACTAAGACAAAGAACTGTCTTAGAGTTCTGAAGGAGAAGCTTGGAGAAGACTCTTGATTTGGAAAAGGTGTTCTTCTTCAATCAGCTTCCTTTCTTCTTCTTCTTCTTCTTCTAAAAAGCCTCTGAGTGAAAGTCTTCCTGTGAGCAGGATGAACTCAGGAGGAAGAAGAATGCTGAAGAGATTTGATCTTCTCAGTTGAATGTGAATTTCTGAGAGCTGTAGATCTCTATGCTGCTGAGAGAAAAACTTCTTGTAAATTGTATATCTGTATCTGTATGTCTGTGTGTATATTCTTTCAAAAAGAAGCTCTTTATATATGAGCCTTTGCAACGGCTCTAATCTGAGTTTGAACTTTGTCTTCTTCTGGAATCTGCAAACTGGGCTGTAAATAGTACAAAGCAAAAGTATATCCTGCAGGCAGACATGCTATAAGGGGATAAAGCTTTCTAAGAAGCTGCATATCCAATCTGATAAAAGAGTGCTAGAAAAAGTCACATCAAAAAGAGCTCTTTACGGCTAGAGAAGACTTTCTGAGTCTAACGGCTATAAAGGACAGCCTGGCAGATAAAGCAGAAAATATATTTCAACTAATAAGACAAAACACTTTGTCAGATAAAGATTGGCTCATGCATAAAGAATGGAGCAGAGATTGCCTGGAAATAATAGCATAATATCAATGAAATATATTTAATAAAATATGCCAAGCAGATAAGAAATACATACTATAACTTTACTAAAGGCAGACAAAAAGACGTCGAACGACCCTCGGAGATCGTCGACCGAAGCACGGAGATCGTCGACCTATCGGACAGATAGTCGAACGACACAGATAGTCGAACTATCAAAGAAGATAGTCAAACTACCACAGCAGATAGTCGACCTATCAGAACAGATAGTCGAGCTATCAGATAGTCGACCTATCAAGACAGATAGTCGAACTATCAAGCAAAACAGATAGTCGACCTATCAAACAGATAGTCGAACTATCAAACAAAACAGATAGTCGACCTATCAAACAGATAGTCAAACTATCAAAGACAAACAGATAGTCGACCTATCAAACAGATAGTCGAGCTATCAAATAGTTGAACTATCCAAGCAGATAGTTGAACTATCAAGAAGAGCAGATAGCCGACCTATCAAACAGATAATCGAGCTATCAAACACAACAGATAGTCGACCTATCAAACAGATAGTCGAGCTATCAGATAGTTTAACAATCCAAGCAGATAGTTGAACTATCAAGAGAAGCAGATAGTCGACCTATCAAACAGATAGTCGAACTATCAAACACAGCAGATAGTCGACCTATCAAACAGATAGTCAAACTATCAGATAGTTGAACTATCCAAGCAGATAGTTGAACTATCAAGAGATCTGTCAGGTCAAAAGAAGTCGAGCGGGGTTCGACGATCGACGAGGCAGATACCACAGAACGTCGAGCTAACAAGAGTTGAACTAACTCAGAGATAGACGATCTGCTGACAGACGAACGTCGAACAACTGATAGACGATCGTCGACTAGTCGATAGACGATGGTCGAGCGGCGTTCGACTATAGTCGAACCAAAAAATGACTTAACCAAATTTTCATCTGGATAAGCAATTCTACAACTAAGGGAATCTAACCTATTAGTTAACCTTTGACCATAGATAAATTTTGGGTCAAGAGACTAAAAGAGTAGACTAAACTCAAATCCAAACTAGGGTACCAACAATCTCCCCCTATTTGAGTTAAGTCTCTCAACAATAAAACACACAAAACAAACTACTGGAAATAAATAAAATACAGGAAGGGAAATATCTAAGCAGCAGAGAGCATCAATCAAACAGACAAATAAATAACTGTCAATCAATGAAATTTAAGAAGCTTCAGAATCTGGTTTTGATACAGAGGAACTAGGAAGAAAAGAAATTTTCCTGAAAGGGTCTAAAGCTTCTTTCTTCGATAGCTTTAGATCTTGCTCTCCAATAATTCTTGATTCTGATGTCCTTGGAACAACTGCTTCAGGATGCTTTTCTATATATTTTGAAGGGTCAAAGACCTCAGGTCTAACCTGGAATTTATCAAGCTCCTTCTTTCTGAATTTAGACATTGTCGTTAATCCTGTAGTATCTTTTCCTTCAGCTTTAGCTTTTCTAATCTGGGCTGATCCAACCAGTTCAAGAAATCTAGCCATCTTGAAATCAGGATCAAGCTCTTGACTTTCATACACATTTTCACAGGTTGGATCTACAGGATTCACAGCTTTAAATTCAATAGAAAGCTCTAACAGGCTTTCAGCTGGCTCTTTATTTTCCTGAATAACTAGAGAAGAAGGAGGAGCAAACTCAGCAAATTTCTTACTCGATTTTTCAGAGAAAATAACTCTTTTACCTTTTGAAACAGTTTTCTTTGCATGATCTGGCTTTGAAGAAGATATGCTCTTGGTTTCTTTGGAAGGAGGAGGAGAAAAGGTTGGTTTCTGATAAACTACCTCCTTCACTTGTTCTCTTGCATCAGCATCATGCCTTTGGTATCCAGATTGGGATCTGCTTTGATATCCTTGATTGCTTTTCTTTTGAAGAGATTGGGATGGAGTAAACCTAGCAGACGGGGCAGAAGGATTTGCAGACAAATTGCCAGAAGCTCCTGCACTGGGAGGTGGAGGAGGAGGACCTCTAGGGGTCCATTTTGGAGCTGGACTGTCATAACTTTTAGATTTCTTTCTTAACTTTTGCTGATTCTTTGAGAATCCCATCCAATGCTGAAACTCTTTGGACTTGGGATCTATTCCTTTCAAGATATAATAAGGAATATCATTGTCAGGGTTAGGAGGAGGAGGAGCAACAGCTTTTCTTTTCTTTTTGGCAGATTTCTTTCTCTTAGATTCTTCAGAGTCATCAGAATCATCCTCATCCTCAGAGTTTGATGATGGAGGATGATCATAGGGATCAAAAGCTTCTTGCACAGCTTTTTCTTTTTCTTTTAAAGCAGCTTTTTCTTTCTCTTCTTCCAAGGCATCCTGTGCTAGAAGAGTGTCTAGATCCAGTCCTGGGGTGTCATCCCAGACTGTAGATTTTTCTTCCTAAATTTCTGAAACATTCTCTTGTTCAACTATAACTGTCATGGAGACCAGTTCTTCTTGCACAACTATCTGAGCTGGTTGAGCAGACTTAGGATCTTGAACAGCAGTTCTGGATCAGCTAGAACTTCTAGAGCAGGTTGTTGAATAAGTTCTTGGATAGCTAAAACTTCTTTCACTAAATCTGTAGTATCAGGAACACAGATATGCTAATTGAAATTGTATCATTCCTTCTAGGTATTCCCATACTAACATGTCAGTTATCAAGTCTAGAAAATGAGTGAAAGAAATACCTTCAGGAGACTCTTCAGAGCATTCTATTTCCCACATGTCATCTAGAAAGGAGGTAATGACTCCTTCTAGGAAACGAGCAACAAGGGGAGTAGAAGCTTCTTCGAGACAAGCTTTAAATGCAAATTCTGCTTCCATTATAACATCAGAAGGCTTGAGAGCTGGAGCTAGAACTATAGAGGATGTTGCAATGACAACTAGAGCTTCTGCTACATCTTGAATCTGAACTTGGGGCTCTGCTAGGCGAGAAATAAGAGGCAGTCCAGAGGCATCTTCCTCGAACATCTCCCCCTGCCTGATTTCAGTAGAAACTGAAGTCAGGCCCCTAACAGAAGATGGCTCAGCAGATTTTGAGATGGCAAGAATGGAAGATGATAATGTAGAGATGGAAGAAACGAGAGGAGCAATTGCTTCTTCAATCATGATTTTGATTGAAGGAGTAATTAACTCCAATATGCTTGAGATGAAGGCTGGGGTGATTTCAAATGATGGTGGGGGAATCACAGTAGAAGGATGAACAGCAGGGATGGTGTACTCCTGATGAGATGGAGAGTGAACTGGAGATAGATGGGTGGATGCAAGAAGATCAATATGATCTGAATGAGGAATTGGTGACTGAGGAGGAGTGGATAGCTTAGAAACCAATAAATCAAAAGTAGGATGAGAGATCCTAGCAAGATGAGGAGGGAGTGGAGATGCTGGTGATGATGCATGGAGAATTGTGGAAGAATCAAGAAGATGAGATGCAGAAGATGGAACTGAAGTAGATGGTGGCACTTCAATAGAAGTGGATGGTAATGCAGAAGAAGTGGATGGAACTGAGAGAATGGCTGAGCATGCTTCTTGAAGGAGGGGAGTGACTGAGGCAGTCCTTATGCTCTCAGATGCAACTGGAGCTACCCCTGCTGGAGCGGGCTTCAGAAAGCTCCTTTTCCATTTGACAAACAGGGTTGGGTCCATCTTTTTACTGGCATTGATGGATGTAGAAACTGAAACTAACAAATGGGGATATTTCTCTTTTAGAAATATCCCAAGCACCCTACCCAGGGTGACTTCCTTCTTGTTATTCTTTTTCCTTATCAAATCAAACAAAACTCCTGCCCAGTTAATCTGTTTCTTGTTCACAATGGCACACATCAGGGCAAACTGTTGCCTGGTTATATTATCATGGGCAGAGTGCTTTCCCAGAAGCACTTTTCCGACTAGTTCAGCCAGGAACTTTATCTTCAACGGAAAGTTCACCTTAAGCAGCTTAGAAGGAATGCCGTCGGCATGTCCTAATTCAGTCAACATTCTCCCAAATTCTGGGGTATCTTGCTCATAATCCTCTTCCCCATTCAATAATCCAAAAATATCAGTCAAAACGGCGGGAGTCAAAATTACCTCTTCTCCGCCTATCGTTTCAGTCATAGATTCGTCATTGGAGGACGAAGTGAAAGCCCATTCTTTAATATCTTGAACGTTTATCTTTATTCTTGTGGACATGAACTTTTCCAATCCTTGATCTTTGCAGAGGTTGAGGATTTCCACTATCGTAGACTCACAGCAGCTGAAAGAGTCAAAGTCTACGCTGAAACCAGCATCGAACTTCACCACGGACAGGAGGGCTGGAGCAATCGCCATCGAAGGGGTTTGAGAAACTAGGGTTGGAGAAGGAGAGAGAAGGCGAGAGAGACGGCGAAGGCGAAATGGCAGAAATCGCGAGACAGGGAGCAAGCAGAAAGACGGAATGCGAAAAGACGCTCTCCGTCGACGATAAAAAGAACGATCTCTTAACCTAGGTCGACCATCAGTTTTATATTAAAACAACAATCGTCGATCTATTTTAAGAGATACTGGAGACAATGGTCGAACGGTCGTTCGACGATCGTTCCTGAAGCAGATTAGTCGATCAATCGTTCGACTATTTCTGTCTTCACAAACAACAAGCTGTCGTCAACCATAGATCGACGATAGGCTCGACCTGTTCGACGATCTGCGAACATCGGTCGATGATCTTCAAGAAGATAAGCCATCATCAACCATAGGTCGACGATAGGCTTGATCTGATCGACTATCTTCGAATGTCGTTCGACAAACTTCAAACAGGTTTCAACAAAGGCAGACGTCACACTTAGTCTTTTCCATTAATCATGCCTAGTTGAACCAAAAAGAATAGATGCTTCTGTTCATCTAAAGGCTTGGTGAAAATATCACCTCTCTGAAGGTCAGTGTATATGAACTCAAGGCTGATCTTGTTCTTTTCCACACAATCTCTCAGGAAATGGTGTCTAATCTCAATGTGCTTGGTTCTAGAGTGGTGCACAGGATTTTGTGTAATGGAGATAACACTGGTACTGTCACACATGATTTATGTGTTCTTGTGTGTCTACCCATAATCCAAAAGCTGGTTTTGAATCCACAGGATCCGTGAACAACAACTAGCTGCTACTATATATTCAGCCTCTGCAGTTGAAGTTGAGACAGAAGCCTGCTTCTTACAGAACCAAGAGACCAATCTCTCTCCCAGGAACTGGCATGTTCCCGAGGTACTTTTCCTATCAACTCTACAACCAGTATAATCAGAATCAGAGTATCCAATTAACTCAAATTCTGACTCAGCTGGGTACCATAGTCCTAGATTTGGACATCCCTTCAGGTATCTCAAGATTCTCTTAAGAAGAATCAGATGAGATTCCTTGGGGTTGACCTGGAATCTAGCACATAGGCATGTAGCAAACATTATATCTGGTCTACTTTCAGTTAAATACAATAGGGAACCAACAATAGCACTATAATTCTTTTGATTAACTGGCTTACCCTGATCATCAGAATCTATTACTACATTAGTATCCATAGGTGTATGCATTGCTGAAGCATCATCCATCCCAAACTTCTTCACCAATTCCTTGACATATTTGGATTGGGAGATGAAGATGCCATCAGCATCTTGCTTTACTTGGAGACCAAGAAAGTAAGACAACTCACCCATACTACTCATCTATAATTTAGAATGCATCAAGTCAGAGAACTTTTTGCACAGTTTGGGATCAGTGGAACCAAAAATAATATCATCCACATACACTTGAACTAACAGGATTGTGTCCTTATGGTGCTTGACGAAAAGGGTTCTATCAACTACTCCCCTAACAAAGTTGTGCTCTAACAGGAAACTAGCTAGAGTCTCATACCAGGCTCTAGGTGCTTGTTTAAGTCCATAAAGAGCTTTTTGCAACTTGAAAACATGTGAGGGTTGAGTTGAAGAGACAAACCCAGGAGGTTGTTCAACAAATACCTCTTCCTTTAGCTCACCATTTAGAAATGCATTTTACATCCATCTGAAAGACCTTAAACTTCATATAGGCTGCAAAGGCTAGAAAGATCCTTATTGCCTCTAGCCTTACAACAAGAGCAAAGGTTTGGTCATAATCTATACCTTCCTCCTGTCTGTAGCCCTGAGCTACAAGCCTAGCTTTGTTCCTTACAATAATTCCATTTGCATCCAACTTGTTTCTAAACACCCACTTGGTGCCTATGATCAGTTAGCCTTTAGGTCTTGGAACCAAAGTCCATACTTTACATCTTTCAAACTGATTGAGTTCCTCTTGCATAGTAATGATCCAGTGGGGATCTAGCTCAGCATCTTTAATGGTGAGGGGCTCAATCTGTGAAAGGAAACAAGCATGCATCACATCATGTCTTAATTGATGTCTTGTTTGTACACCAGCTGATATGTCTCCAATCACTTGAGATGTAGGATGATCTCTAAGTGTGACAATATCAGCAGGTGGGATGTGATCTTCACCAACAGCTGGGATTAATTCCTCAGGAGGAATTGGATCAACTGTTGGTGGTACAACAACAGCATCTGCAAAGTCTTCATCACTGTCTGAATCAGTGATGTAAAGAGTTGATAGATGGAGAATCTCTTGAGTGACATCTTTATTGACTTCTGGTACCTGCAATGAACTTGAGGAAGGAGGAGTTTCCTTCTCCTTGTAAAACATCTGAGGTTCATCAAAGGACACATGCACAGATTCCTCAATTTTAGAAGTTGATTTATTAAATACCCTATAAGCTTTGCTTACTTGGGAATATCCAAGAAAGATTCCCATTGAAGCTTTTGCTTCAAACTTTCTAAGGTATTTATTATTGTTATTATGAATGTATACTACACAACCAAACACTCCAAAATAATTTATTTTAGGTTTCTTTCCTTTAAGTAACTCATAAGGAGTTTTACACTTAAGCTTGTGTATAAGACTTCTGTTCAGAACATAATTAGCTGTGCTAACAGCTTCTGCCCAATAGGAGAGAGGCATATTAGCATCTGCCAATAGTGTTCCTGCAGCTTCAATCAGGGTTCTATTTTTCCTTTCCACTACCCCATTTTATTGGGGAGTTCTAGGAGCAGAGAAGCTATGTTTGATACCTTCTTTCTCACAGAATTCTTGCATGAGAAGAGACTCAAACTCAGTACCATGATCACTTCTGATCAAGGCCACATAAGTAGAATACTCAGTCTACACACAAAGTAGAAAGTCTGTAAGAACCTTGAAGTTATCAGCCTTAGTTCTCAAGAAGAACACCCAAGTGAACCTAGAGAAGTCGTCTACAATTACTAAAGTGTAATACTTCCCTCCTAGACTCTGTACATTTATTGGGCCAAAAAGGTCCAAATGTAATAGATACAGGATTGTAGGTGAATCACTTTTATTTACAGATATAAAGGAATTTTTGGTTTGCTTGCCTAGTTGACAAGCCTTGCATAGGCTCTCCTTCTTGTAGGGGCAAGAAGGTAAACCTCTAACAAGGTTGTATTTAGATAACCTAGATATGTTCTTGAGGTTAACATGGCTAAGCCTTTTATGCCATAAGGTGTTGTTATTTGTTACTTCATTAAATAAGCAGATTTCAGAATGAGTTGAATTAAAATCTACTAAATAAATATTACCTTGTCTAATACCTACTAACACAACATTACTATTTAAAGTAATATTACAGAGAGAGTTAGTGAAAGATACCTGATATCCTGCATCACATAACTGACTTACTGAGATAAGATTATGCTTCAGTCCAGTTACATATGCAACCCTTTTGAAAGTTACTGCTCCAATGGTAATCCTACCATATCCTTCAGTTTGACCATAACTAGAATCCTCAAAGATCACTTTGGTCCAAGCTTGGCCTTGAAATTTGACAGATTTTCTTTGTTCCCTGTCATATGTTTGGAGCAACCACTATCCAAATACCACTTGTCCTGAGTGATAGGATAGGTCTTCACCTGCAGTGAGTTAAGTTAAACATTGTGGACCCAGGTAACCTTGGGTCCATTATTCTTCACATAATGAAAACTAGAAATAAAATAATAAGCAGGTTGGGGTTTATATCCTAAAGGGTAAGATCTCCTAGGTGGGATGCTCCATGCAGTTAATGGGTCCACAAACCTAGGGTTTCTATTCATATTAAGGTTTCTAAGGTTCTGGTGGTAATTTTGAAATTCATATTGAAAACGTCGATCAGCGTTCGACGATGGATGCTCAGATCGTCGAGCTTCGTTCGACTACTGAGCCTGCGATCGTCGAGCAGCGTTCGACGCTTTTTGTATTTCCTTAAACTTTTGTTTTCTCTTTTCTCTCTTAGCTTTATTTAAGGCTTGATTAACTTGTCTTACTTGCTCAGTGTTCTTTATCCCATCAGCTGAAATAAAGTTCACTGGAGTTGAAAGATGATTTTTAAGAATAATTGGGGGTTCACATGATGAAGCTCCTAAGCCTAGCTTATTATTGCCTGACCTAGTATTTTTCATGTTGGTGATTTCTAGCAACTTAAGACTTCTACCATTTAATGATTCTTCCAATCTCTTGGACTTTGCTAGTTCATTTTTAAGAAACTTTATTTCATCACTAGATTTAGTGAGTTCTGCTTCTAACCTAGCATTTTCAATGGAGATAGATTCTGATTCAGCTAACTTATTTCTTAGTTCCTTAATTTCCCTTTCTGAACTAATTAGATCTAAACAAAGGGATTTAAATTAAGATTTAAATTCAGAAGAAGAAAAATCATATGAAGATAATACCTGATATTCTGTAGGCATCTCTTCATCATCATCAGAACTCTCTGCAGCTGAGTGATTGCTGCAGGCATCAATAGCCATAAGGCAGATTTCCTTTGCCTTCTTCTCTTCCTCATCCTCACTGGAGCTTGAGGAGGAAGATTCCTCATCTGAATCACTCCAGGTCTCAGCAACAAATCCCTTCTCCTTTTTCTTGTTTTTGTAGGAGGAGGACTTGGAGTGTTTCCTGTGATGGTCTTTTTCCTTTCTCTTTTCTTTGCTCTTTTCCTCTGGACACTCTGGTAGAATGTGTCCTGGTTTCCTGCAACCATAACAAAGGATTTCTTTAGCAGGAGATCTATCATACCTTGGTTTATCTTCATATCTTGAAGATTTCTTTCTGAAGTCTTTTCTTCCCATCTTGAGAAACCTTTTGGCAAAGAGTGCCATCAGTTTCTCATTGGATTGGCTTCCTTCTGAAGCATCAGTGGCTTTGAGAGCAAGAGTTTGCTCTTTTCTTGCTAGAGTTGGAGTCTTTGCTTTAGCCTCAGCTTCCCTGGTCTTCAGCACTTGCTCAAAAGACTTGAGCTTGCCAAGGAGAGCTTCTATTGAGATTTCAGTTGTACTTCTGGCCTCCTTGATAGGCCAAATCCTAAGATCCCATGTGCTGGGGAAGCATATCAGTATCTTATCATTGACCTCTGTCAATGTAATTTCCTTATCAAGAGTTCTTAGCTCATTGATGATTGAGCTGAGTCTGGTGTACATGGCTTCAACTGATTCAGCTTCTGTTTTCTTGAAGTTTTCATACTGGGATATAAGGTTGGACCTTCTGTCCTTCCTTTCATCAGCTGAACCAGCTACAATCTGGTTCAGTGAGTCCTACATGGCTTTTGCAGAGGTGCAATCAGCCACTTTCTGGAAAATTTCATCAGACATAGTCTGAGCCAGAATGTTCATAGCTTTGGCATCAGCTATCTTTGCCTTCTTGTAGGCATCATTGTAATCTGGAGGAGGCATTACACTTAGATTTGTAGATGTTGTAGCAGTGGTTGCAGCAGGAGGTGCTGGAGGTCCTGTCAAAATAGAGGAGAAGATGTCTTCATCAATAGAGTTCATATATAATCTTATTCTTGCCTTCCAGATGCTAAACTTAGTTAAGTTGCATGCTGGAGGTCTGGTGCTAGAGTAATCCTTGGACTGGGCCATGAAGTGAATATCTATAAGCTTGGTATCTATCAGGATCTTGTGACTCAGGTGTTAGCCTGTACAGTCAGTCAACCTCTCTCTGATACCAATTGAAAGTGAGAATAGATACAACTCTAGAGGGGGGGTGAATAGAGTATTCAAAAATTATAACACCCTACTCAACTCCCTTAGAGTTAATTTGCGGAATAAGTTTACAGATATTTGAAACCCTAGAGCCTAACACAAAGTGTAGTGCACAAGAGAGAGCTAACTGTAATTACAGTTAAGCTTGGGTCCTATCACAACAACTAGCAATCCTAGTTATTTCTACTCACAGCCACAGTGCAATAAATTAAATCACCAACACAGACGACACAAGAAGTTTATAGTGGTTCCCTCTAAATAGGTACGTCCACTCTTCTACCACCCTGGTAGGAATCCACTACAGGTTTTTATTCAGGTGCCCTGCCACCAACTGATCTGCTTCAGGTAGATCAAGTAGACCCTTTGAGCTTTTGATCAGGAGCTCAAAATCCAACACAGGTTTTTGATCAGGTGCCCTGCCACCAAGGTTCACTTTTGAAGGGAGTAATAACCCTTTGTACAGGAGGTTGAGAGAGTTAAAGTTTCTTCTCTATTGTTAAAATAGATTAGAGAAGCTAGTGGATTGCACAGAGCTGGAAAGCTCTAAGGAATCAAGGCTCCTCCTGGCTTAGAGAATATCCAGGAAGGAGTCTTGCTTCAGGGTGCAGGAGCTCTTCTGAACTAAGACAAAGAACTGTCTTAGAGTTCTGAAGGAGAAGCTTGGAGAAGACTCTTGATTTGGAAAAGGTGTTCTTCTTCAATCAGCTTCCTTTCTTCTTCTTCTTCTTCTAAAAAGCCTCTGAGTGAAAGTCTTCCTGTGAGCAGGATAAACTCAGGAGGAAGAAGAATGCTGAAGAGATTTGATCTTCTCAGTTGAATGTGAATTTCTGAGAGCTGTAGATCTCTATGCTGCTGAGAGAAAAACTTCTTGTAAATTGTATATCTGTATCTGTATGTCTGTGTGTATATTCTTTCAAAAAGAAGCTCTTTATATATGAGCCTTTGCAATGGCTCTAATCTGAGTTTGAACTTTGTCTTCATCTGGAATCTGCAAACTGGGCTGCAAATAGCACAAAGCAAAAGTATATCCTACAGGCAGACATGCTATAAGGGGATAAAGCTTTCTAAGAAGCTGCATATCCAATCTGATAAAAGAGTGCTAGAAAAAGTCACATCAGAAAGAGCTCTTTATGGCCAGAGAAGACTTTCTGAGTCTAACGGCTATAAAGGACAGCATGGCAGATAAAGCAGAAAATATATTTCAACTAATAAGACAAAACACTTTGTCAGATAAAGATTGGCTCATGCATAAAGAATGGAGCAAAGATTGCCTGGAAATAATAGCATAATATCAATGAAATATACTTTAATAAAATATGCCAAGCAGATAAGAAATACATACTATAACTTTACTAAAGGCAGACAAAAAGACGTCGAACGACCCTCAGAGATCGTCGACCGAAGCACAGAGATCGTCGACCGAAGCATAGAGATCGTCGACCTATCGGACAGATAGTCGAACGACACAGATAGTCAAACTATCAAAGAAGATAGTCGAACTACCACAGCAGATAGTCGACCTATCAGAACAGATAGTCGAGCTATCAGATAATCGACCTATCAAGACAGATAGTCAAACTATCAAGCAAAACAGATAGTCGACCTATCAAACAGATAGTCGAACTATCAAACAAAATAGATAGTCGACCTATCAAACAGATAGTTGAACTATCAAAGACAAACAGATAGTTGACCTATCAAACAGATAGTCGAGCTATCAGATAGTTGAACTATCCAAGCAGAAAGTTGAACTATCAAGAAGAGCAGATAGTCGACCTATCAAACAGATAGTCGAGCTATCAAACACAACAGATAGTCGACCTATCAAACAGAAAGTCGAGCTATCAGATAGTTGAACCATCCAAGCAGATAGTTGAACTATCAAGAGAAGCAGATAGTCGACCTATCAAACAGATAGTCGAACTATCAAACACAACAGATAGTCGACCTATCAAACAGATAGTCAAACTATCAGATAGTTGAACTATCCAAGCAGATAGTTGAACTATCAAGAGATCTGTCAGGTCAAAAGAAGTCGAGCGGGGTTCGACGATCGACGAGGCAGATACCACAGAACGTCGAGCTAACAAGAGTTGAACTAACTCAGAGATAAACGATCTACTGACAGACGAACGTCGAACAACTGATAGACGATCGTCGATTAGTCGATAGACGAGGGTCGAGCGGCATTCGACTATAGTCGAACCAAAAAATGACTTAACCAAATTTTCATCTGGATAAGCAATTCTACAACTAAGGGAATCTAACCTATTAGCTAACCTTTGACCATAGATAAATCTTGGGTCAAGAGACTAAAACAGCAGACTAAACTCAAATCCAAACTAGGGTACCAATACAATCCCCTCTTATTATTTTAAGAGGTGAAGGAGTCAATTAGTGGCAGCACTGTCTTGGGCTTAGAAAACTCAGCCACTAGCATCCTCTCTTTGAGGAGCTTCTCTTCAAGATCCTTGATGATCTTATTCTCCTGATAATGGTGCCTATTTGGATAACTGAGATTTTTTTTAGCTAATAGACTTCACTCCTCATCTGAGCTATCATAGTTGTTTATTCAGACTGCAGGGAAGTAGCTTGCTGAAGAGAGGCAATATCCTCAGCTTGTCCCTTGACAAGATTCTTGCTCTTCTTCAGAGCTTCCAGAATAACATCATTCTTATAAATCAATTGATTGATATCCTCATCAGATTCTGAATCATCATCCCCACTGGATGAAGTGGATGCATCTGAGTCTGAGCTAGTCTCATAGAAAGAAGGAGAGTTGGGGAGAGAGTGTACCTCATCAGGAACAGTGTTATCTTGATTGTCTTTAGTTAAGGCCACGAGGCTATACTCATCATCATCTTCAAAATTACTGTCAATAAAGGATAATGGTGCTCTTATGTCAATTGAGGCAGGATGATGATCAACCTCCAATTCAATAGAAATGAGACCAATGTAGGCCTCTTCTTCTGATTTTAAAGACTCGGAATTACTATCTGACAAGCTTATTTTCATCTTAGCCAAGAAGCTATTTTAAGCCTTCTTGTCCTTGTAATGCTTCTTGTCATCAGATTTCTTGTTCTCCCTCCTCTTGATTGGATAGTCAGCAATGATATGTCCAGATCTGTTGCAATAATAGAAAACAACGTTAGTCTTAATATATTTGTTCTTCTTAGAATCATATCTTTCCTCAGAGGGGGCAGGACTTCTCCATGCTGGTATATGGCTTTCTTGAGCTAGAGCTAGAAGTGCCCTAGTTCTTCCATTGTATTCTCCTACTCAACATTTTCTTGAACTGTTTGAAGAACAAGGTAAGTTATCATATCTGACAGTTCATTGCCTGAGGAGCTGGGATCTAAGCACTCTGACTAGAGAACTCTCATTGGTGGAGGAGTCTTTTCCCTACTCTTCCTTGTGGCTTCATCTCTAAAGGACACAAACTTCTTTCTGTTGAGGGTTCTGGAAGCATCTTCTTCTATTCTTCTAGAGTATAGTTGCATCTCATGAGACAACAGCTTCCCAAATAGGTTTTGAGGCAGAGTGTTGGCCAGATTGTCAACGTCCCTTATGACACAGATCTTGATATCTCATTATTTATTGAGAGATCTCAAGAACATGTCATTCAGCTAATAATTTATGAACTGTCATCCATAAGTGATCGGACAGTTCACTATCGTGAAGAACTTTTTATAGTAATCAGCAATGGAATCTTTCTTACCTTACAGAAGTCCTCGTACTACTAATTCAGCAGGGATTTTTTGTCATCCCTCACCTCCTCTATCCCTTCCATATAAATAATCAGAGAATTCCACATCTCTTTAGCAGTTCTGTAGTGGATTAGGTTTTGTAATGTGGAGTCTTCTATAACACTTACAATGATGTTTTGAGCCCTTTTTTCCATAGTTTCCAGAATGACTTCATCTTTGGTCATCTCAGTGAATTTCTTGGGTTTCTGGATATTGACATCTATAATAGAGACCTTCATGGGAATGAAAGGTCTCTCTTGAACAGTTATGAATATCCTAGGGTTTGAGGCTTCCATAAATAGCCTTATCCTCTCCTTCTAGATCCCAAAATTTTCCTTCTTACATATAGGAAGTTTCATAGAACCCAACTCCTTATGGTTCTCACCTAAAGCAATGGAGATAATCTTCTACTACCCTTGGAGATCTATTCAGAATGTTAAGTCCTTTTTGAACAACCTTCCTCTAATACCACTTGAAAGACTTTTCTAAGTGTAGCTAAACTCTTAGGGGGGTGAATAGGATAATTTTGTCTCTTTTTGAAACTTTGAATTTATGAGATTAGTTTGTGTTAATGTTTGTTGTTAGCATTCAAGAATACCCAAAAACACACAAGAGTTATAGTAGTTCTCATATCTAGGGTACATCAACTTTCTCCTCCACCTATCTAGCATTGTGCTAGATTCGGCTAACTTCTCCTATTTTCTCAGCTCCATGAGCTTACACCCTAGATACCTCGGGATCTTACACCTCAGAGTGAGACACACTCCAATAGCTCAGACTAAAGATAGTCCTATCTCAGGCTCAGTTTCCCTAACTCAAAGATTAACCCAAACTTCTACCTCAGATCCCTCAAGATCCTATCTCAGTTCTACTCTTGGATCCTACCCACTCAGATCCACTCCTGGATCCTATAACTCAGCCTTTATAGCACAAGCTTACAACTCAGATCACTCAATGATCCTATAATTGAATAATGTTTTGTTGAGATTGACTACAGAGTTGTATGTCTCTGAGTCAGCTTCCTAGACTGTGTATAACCAGCCCTAACTCTTCACAACAACAAGAATGTAGATCTTTAAGTTTTTTCTATTTATGCTGAGAAGATCTGTTGCAGAGCTCTGTTCTATCAAGCTTAAATATATTCTGAGTTGATAGAAGTAGCCTTGAAGAGGAACATCAACTTTCTTGAGTGCTCTGCTAACAAACCCTTTCAGAAGATTAAGGTTTCAGTTCTTTCTAAAGACTCCTTAAAGTTTTTTGTTTTCAAAAACTTTTCCGATAAGAATCGATGATCTGTCTGTCAAACTCTTTTTTTTAATATCTCTGAAAGGACATTTTATATCCTGTAGTTCAACGGCTTTCTGTCCCTTATGGGCATGTCAAATAGGCAGTTGTAAAGTTACTTTTAGCTTTAACTGCTCTGTAGAAAGTGTACAGTGCCATTTGTCTTATAGTGCGCAAATCTCGCTTCATTTAAATTTGGATGACTTTAGCATGACTCAATGCTTGTGGAATTAGTAAATTTCACAAGCAATCTGCACTAATATTGAGTGAAGTCTTGTGACTCAACGCATAGAGGCATGAAGTGCTGTCTTGAGACTCAACGCATCTCGACTTAACAGAATTCCTCTGTTAAAAAGCTTTGAGTGAACTTCATTATCTCTATAACACCTCTACCCGTCAAGAAGAATATAATAGAGGGTCCAGACAGGGCCCCACACCATATTCCACCAACAGGAGGAGACGCTACGAAATAATATCAAAACCAACACATCCTAACACAGAGCATTCTAGCGGAAGCTTCACGGTTGAAAACTTGAACTCAAGCAAAACAAGAACTGTCCACTAAACCATAGGAATGTATACAACCAAAGTATCTGGCCTTAAGGCCTTACAACATTTCTCTTAACAAGGTGTAGTTTACAAACATCGGCACGCAGGCCGGCCATACATGAATAAGAAGAAACAAAACAAAGCCCTCGAGGGCAGCAACACAGCTTGGGCTTCAGCCCGCTAAGTCCCGCTCGGACTAGCACCTCCAGCACCTGCAAGAACCAATCCACCAAGCGGTGGAAAAAAGGGCAACGGTCAGCATTCAGCTGACCAATTATAACGACCCTGCCCCTGGCACGGGGCAACGGAATTCCATCCCTGCATAGCATTTTCCAATATGATATATATATATAGCAAACCACGCAAGACGTGCACGACCACACAGTCAATACATATAACAAACGTCGGCACGACGGCCCGACGCTCCGTGCACTCAGGGCACATTCGAGTGTACCAGAACACCAGATCCCACCAATGAGCATTCTAGTCTTGATCGGCATGCGAGCCGTCGACTCTCGCTATGTGATCCTAACAGGGCCTTAAGCACCCAAGGTTAGACAACCATAACACGGGTACAGATCCGCCTATCCCGTTGCTCACATCGTAAGACTCAAGACTGGAATGACGCTTGTACAGCTTCACCTTGCCCATCCACGACAAGAGTTTAACCCAACTCGCATAATTTCCTGGACTTCCTCCAGTACTTTCTTCTGAACCAAGCAACAGGTATGCACCACAGATTGCACACAAACAATCAAATTCTCGGAGATTCCTTCGAATGCAAACAAGCATCACCAATCCAGACAAGCACGTCCAGATGCGCTTCACACAGCATGCCTAGATCCATACTCCAATTCCGGATTCTAACAAGGGGGACTTCACATATCTACCCCAAGGGACGCCACAATCCACCGCATACTCGCGGGGAAGGGTTTTCCCATATGCACATGCAGGAAAGAAGGACTTCACATGTCCAAGATGGAAATCGTTACCCTTGGAAGTCGCCTCGGAGCCATGGAGAGAATTTAGACGGATGAAAGCCTTCGTAGCAGCCTTGCCTTCGTAAATCCGAACTCGGCTCGCGATTTGGACCACCTCAGCACCACCGACGGCCAGATTCCTCTTCTTCTTCCTTGCCTTGCTCTCCTCTCTCTCTTAACTTTAGAAAGAGAATGATGAAACTCAAATGAGCTTTCTCTTCTTCAATCCCGGCCTTATCAACCCAGGGAAGAGCCCAAGCCATTGGATCTTGGTCAAAGAAAATGAACGGCTCTGATCAGCCCTAAATTTGATTTCCTGGGCCGAACACGGGTTGTGACACGCCCGTATCACAAGCCGTGTTTCTGAAGCGGTGCACAACCTACTGAAAATAAACCAGAACACGGGCATTGACACGCCCATGTCAAGCCTGGCACGCCCGTGTCACACAGTACATGGCCGTGTACCCAGCCGTGTCACCCATGTAACACGATCTCCAAAATTACCAGAGCAGGACACGACTAAGGCACACGCCCGTGTCCCTAACCGTGTGCCAAACACGCCCCTGTGACACGCCCGTATCACAGGCCGTGCTCCACACTCGATGATAAGGTCTCGAGTACTTGTCGAGACTAGGGACACGCCCGTGTCCCAGGCCGTGTACACCTGACACACCTTGAGACACGCCCGTGTCTCAGGCCGTGTCAGCCAACCTGAATCCCACTTTGGCTTTTTGAGATTTCTGGGGTGTTACAATCCTCCCCTCCTAAATAAAATTTTGTCCCGAAATTTGGATACAGTAGGGAGATGCAAGCATGAAATAAAAAGTGATACTTTTACATATATGTTGCAACACCATACAGACAAGCAAACAGTTTACACAAATAACTCGGGGAACTCAGCTAGCATGGTCTGCTCCCGCTCCCATGTTAGCTCTTCTTAGCCACAATTGTCCCACCAGACTTTGACCATCCCGATTGTTTTGTTCCGCAACTGTTTCTCGGCACGATCCTCGATCCGAATGGGCCTCACCTTTGTCGTTAGCCCATACTCAACCGGCACCCGATCATTCTCAATCACTTGAGTTGGGTCTTTGACTGCTTTTCGTAGTACCGAGATGTGGAACACATCATGCAGTCCACCCAATTCCGATGAAAGAGCTAGCCGATAGGCAGCTTCCCCAACTCGCTCCACCACTTCAAACGGACCAAGGTATCGCAGACTTAGCTTTTTCAACCGCCGAATCTGAGATAGGCCTTTGAAGGGTTTAATCTTTAAATATACCTAGTCACCTACCGCGAACTCCATGTTCCGGTGCTTAGCATTGTAATACTTGGCTTGCCGGTCCTGGGCTATTAGCAGTCTCTCTAATAGAGCGTATTGTTGAGTTAGCATCCTCGTCTGCCTTTTGTACCAAAAGTTTGGATTCGCCAGTTTCTACCAAAGCTAACGGTGTACGGTACTTGCGACCATACAGAGCTTCAAACGGTGCCATGCCGATGCTCGCTTGGTAGTTATTATTGTAGGCAAATTCCACCATAACAAGGTGAACTTCTCATTTCTTACCGAAGTCCTGGGCGCACATACAGAGCATATCCTCCATTGTTCTGTTGGTTCGTTCAGTTTGGCCATCCGTTTGCGGATGAAAGGCCGTACTGAATGCTAACTTCGTGCCCAATAGCTGATGAATTAGCCTCCAATATTTCGAAGTAAATTGCCCATCTCGGTCACTTACGATGCTCCGGGGAACACCGTGCAATCGAATAATTCGCTCCACATAGAGCTTTGCCAATATTTCCACAGAATCATCCCGCTTGTTCGGTAGAAAGTGAGCCACCTTTGTCAATCTATCTACAATCACCCAGATTGAGTCATTCCCACGTTGAGATCTCGGTAATTCGTGCATGAAATCCATAGAAATATCCTCAAACTTCCACTGCGGAACCGGCAACGATTTCAGGAAACCACTTGGCCGTTGACATTCTGCCTTTACCAAAGCACAAGTACGACACTTAGCCACATACGCGACTATGTCCTTCTTTAAACCGGGCCACCAGAACAATTTCTTCATGTCCTTGTACATCTTTGTGCTCCCAGGGTGAATTGAGTACTTCGTAAAGTGTGCTTCATAGAACAATTCTTCTCGCAATTTACCCGCACAAGGGACGCACAATAGGCCATCCTTCCATAATAACCCGTCATCCCAGGAGAATTGGTCACAAAAACCTTCTTTGGCATAGCGTTGGAGACTTTCATCAAGCTCCATTGCCCGCCGAACCCTGTCCGATAGGTCATATTGAACTTCCATCCAGTTCAAGCATGCATCGACCGAAGAATCCCTCTCAACACAAGATATCTCCAACGCTTCCAATTCCTAGAATAGACGCTCGTCATATATCCGCAACCAACTTTCTTGCATCGGAGTCCGACGACTCAAGGCATCAACGACCACATTTCCCTTTCCGGGAACATAGTGAATGTCGAAGGTATAATCCCCTAGGAATTCCATCCACCTCCTTTGTCACATATTCAAATCCTTTTGATCGTGCAGATACTTCAGGCTTTTATGATCTGTATAAATATCTACCTTCACGCCATAAAGATAGTGCCGCCACAACTTTAGCGAAAAGATCACCGCCGCCAACTCCAAGTCGTGGATGGGGTAATTATGCTCATGCACCTTTAATTGACGTGAGCCATAAGCGATCACCTTGCCAAACTGCAGGAGAACACAGCCTAAGCCGCTTCCTGACGCATCACTGTATATCTCAAAACCGTCTGTACCACAAGGCGACGTCAAAACAGGCGCCGTGGTCAAACGAACTTTTAGATCCTCAAAAGCTCGCGCACACTCCGGCGTCCAAACGATCTTCTGATCTTTTCTCATCAACGTAGTCAAAGGCAAAGCAATCCGGGAGAAGTTCGCCATAAATCGTCTATAGTAGCCTGCCAGTCCAAGAAAACTCCTGACTTCGGCCACCGAAGACATCAATGGCCAATCACGAATGGAACTTATCTTTGCCGGATCCACCGCTATGCCCTCTCCACTTACCACATGGCCCAGAAAAGCCACCGACGAGAGCCAGAACTCACACTTAAAGAACTTGGCATATAGCTTATTTCTCCGCAAGGTATTCAATACCAACCGCAAATGGTTTGCATGATCTTCCTCTGACTGTGAGTACACAAGGATATCATCAATGAACACAATCACAAACAGATCCAAGTATTTGCGGAACGTTCGATGCATGAGATCCATGAATACCGAAGGCACATTACATAAGCCGAATGACATCACTGTGAACTCATAATGACCGTAGCGTGTGCCAAACGCTGTCTTGGGAATGTCACCTTCCCTAATCCGCAATTGGTAATACCCGGATTTCAAATCCAACTTGGAATAGACGGTTGAGCCTGCTAGCTGATCAAACAAGTCATCGATCCGTGGAATCGGATACCTGTTTTTATTTGTCAGCTTATTCAGTTAGCGATAAGCAATACATAGCCGCAAACTACAGTCTTTCTTTTTCACAAAAAGAACGGGCACGCTCCAAGGTTACATACTTGGGCGTATGTATCCCTGCTCCAACAGTTCTTGCAAATGAACTTTTTGTTCGGCCATCTCTTTTGGTGCTACTCGATACGGCGAACGGGCCACAGGCTTCGCACCTGGCACCAGCTCGATAGCGAAGTCGATTTCCCTTTGGGGAGGTAACCCCGGAAAGTCCTTTGGAAACACATCAGCATACTCCGACACAATCGGCACTTCACTCACACTGGCCTTCGGCGCCACTGCCTCTACGAGTGTGAAGAACAACTACACACCCTTCCGAACTGTCTTAACAACTTAGAGAGCAGATAACAACATCCCACTCAACCCTTGTATACCAATGAACTTGGTCTCTTGTTCGGTATTCTGCCCGAGTGTGACCTCTTTTGAAGTGCAATCTATACAGGCACGCTGCTCTGACAGCCAGTCCATACCAAAGATTATATCAAATTCCTTGATCGGCAATACTAGTGTTTCATCCTTGAACTCCCGACTCCCTATCTGGACCTCAAGAACGCAAGATTTATCCGCGCACATCAAACATCTGTTAGGTAAAAACACCTTTACACTGTCTGTCGTGGTCCGGATAGGTACCCCGACACGAAAGATGAACTCTTCAGACAGAAACGAATGTGAAGCACCTGTGTCAAACAGTGCTCGTGCCGGATACTCTGGTATAAGGACAAACCCTAAAACATCACAATCAAAACAAGCACAACACACAGTATAAAATAACATTAAAAACAGCGCGCACCTGTGACGACATCCGCCTGCTTAATGGCCTCCTGTTGTCAAAGGTTGAAGACCCTGGGCTGCGCGTGCGAGGCAGAAGACTCCACCACAGTCTTCCCTTTCTCCACATAAGATGCTCCCGTCTTCTTGTCACCCTTTGGAGGACCAACTCGGTAATCACGTGCGAAGTGTCCAAACGTCCCGCACGTAAAACAAGCGTGAGATCCATACCCAGATGTCTCTGTCACAGTCGCAGAAGGAGCTTGTCCAGTAGACTTGGACTACTTTCCCCATCTCTTACAGTACCCAAACTTCTCCGGACGCAGCGGCTTGAACTATGGCTTTGTCACAGCCAAGGTCCCTTTTGCCTGCCCCCTTTTCATGTCCGTCTCCAAAGACCGAGCCGTACAGACTAAGGCTTGAAATCCCTGACTCACAGAACTCGAGAGCAAATACCATAGCTCATCTCGCAGTCCCGCATAAAACCTACTAGTCTTACGCTCTTATTCGACAAAGATTGTACTCGCATATCTTCCAAAACGTGTGAACTCATGTAGGTAATCATCCACACTACGATCTCCTTGAGTTAACCGTTGAAATTCCATTTCCATCGATATCCTTTTCTGTATTGGTAGATGTTGTGCCAAGAACAACCAAGAAAATTCATCCATCGAGACTTTTGCAAGTGTTCTACTGGCCAAGTGATGCAGTTCAATCTCATCCCACCATAAACGAGCCTCTCCTTCCAGTAGGAAAGTGGCCAACATAACCTTCTGTCCCTCCTCAACCTTGATAGCTCTAATGATCCTCTTGATCCTTGCAAGCCAATCCTCTGCTTGGGCTGGTGACCCTGCCCCAGTAAATTTTGGAGGGTTGAAGCTCAAGAATTGCTTCAATTGTTGATCTGCTGCCCGCGGATAAACTACAGCTTCTACGGGTTCTTGTCGTACCCCAGCATGCGTTGGCACCACTGCAGGACATGCCTGCCCAGCCTGCTGAGCATTCAACACAGCAAGTACCATTTCCGTGATGAAACATACCATTTCAGCGGATGGAGGAGATGTGGGCACCTCAACTGGTGCTGCACTTTCTACAGAATGTTGAGGTTCGGATTGACTCGCAACACTTCTAGTCACGTATATGTGTAAAACACACAATTTAGCGACCAAGTAAAACGGCAAACATACAAAAAGAATACACAAGTTCAACAAACAAGTATATTTGCATTCCTAAGTGGACATTCTTGAGTTCAAGTTACGTGTTATAACGATAGCACGGACACGTGCTCGCCACCCCTCAAAAGAATTCATCCGCGAATTAGGAAGAGATCGACCAACAAGCTGATACCAAATTATAACACCTCTACCCGTCAAGAAGAATATAATAGAGGGTCCGGCCGGGGCCCCACACCATATTCCACCAACGGGCAGAGACGCTACGAAATAATATCAAAACCAACGCATCCTAACATAGAGCATTCTAGCGGAAGCTTCACGGTTGAAAACTTGAACTCAAGCAAAACAAGAACTGTCCACTAAACCATAGGAATGTATACAACCAAAGTATCTGGACTTAAGGCCTTACAACATTTCTCTTAATAAGGTGTGGTTTACAGACATCGGCATGCATGCCGGCCACACATGAACAAGAAGAAACAAAATAAAGCCCTCGAGGGCAGCAACGCAGCTTGGGCTTCAGCCCGCTAAGTCCCGCTCGGACCAGCACCTCTAGCACCTGCAAGAACCAATCCACCAAGTGGTGGCAAACAGGGCAACGGTCATCATTCAGCTGACCAATTATAACGACCCTACCCCTGGCACGGGGCAGCGGAATTCCATCCCTGCATAGCATTTTCCAATATGATATATATAGCAAACCACGCAAGATGTGCACGACCGCTCAGTCAATACATATCACAAACGTCGGTACGACGGCCCGACGCTCCGTGCACTCAGGGAACATTCAGGTATACTGGAAACACCGGATTCCACCAATGAGCATTCTAGTCTTGATCAGCACGCAAGCCGTCGACTCTCGCTATGTGATCCTAATAGGGCCTTAAGCACCCAAGGTTAGACAACCATAACGCGGGTACAGATCCGCCTATCTCATTGCTCACATCGTCAAACTCAAGACTGGACTGATGAAGGTACAACTTCACCTTACCCGTCCACCACAAGAGTGTAACCCAACTCACACAATTTCCTGTACTTCCTGCTGCACCAAGCAACAGGTATGCACCACAGATTGCACACAAACAATCAAATTCTCGGAGATTCCTCCGAATGCAAACAAGCATCACCAATCAAGACCAGCACATCCAGATGGGCTTCACACAGCTTTCCTAGATCCGTACTGCAATTCCGAATTCTAACAAGGGGGACTTCACATATATACCCCAAGGGACGCCACAATCCACCGCATACTCGCGGGGAAGGGTTTTTCGTATGTACATGCAGGAAAGAAGGACTTTACATGTCCAAGACGGAAATCGTTACCCTTGGAAGTCGCCTCGGAGCCATGGAGAGAATTTAGACGGATGAAAGCCTTCGTAGCAGCCTTGCCTTCGCAAATCCGAACTCGGCTTGCGATTTGGACAACCGCAACACCACCGGCGGCTGGATTCCTCTTATTCTTCCTTGCCTTACTCTCCTCTCTCTCTTTACTTTAGAAAGAGAATGATGAAACTCAAATGAGCTTTCTCTTCTTCAATCCCGGCCTTATCAACCCAGGGAAGAGCCCAGACCATTGGATCTTGGTCAAAGAAAATTAACGGCTCTGATCAGCCCTAAATTTGATTTCTTGGGCCGAACACGGGTTGTGACATGCCCATATCACAGGCCGTGTTCCTGAAGCGGTGCACAAACGACTGAAAATAAACCAGAACACGGGCATTGACACGCCCGTGTCAAGCCTGACACGCCCGTGTCAAGCCTGACACGCCCGTGTACCCGGCCGTGTCACCCCTGTAACATGATCTTTAAAATTACCCGAGCAGGACACGGCTAAGGCACACGCCCGAGTCCCTAACCGTGTGCCAAACACGCCCCTATGACACGCCCGTGTCACAGGACGTGTTCCACACTCGACGATTAGGTCTCGAGTACTTGTCGAGACTAGGGACATGCCCTGGGACATGCCCGTGTCCCAGGTCGTTTACACCTGACACGCCTTGAGACACGCCCGTGTCTCAGGCCGTGTCAGCCAACCTGAATCCCATTTTGGCTTTTTGAGATTTCTGGGGTATTACACACTCAACGCCCTGAGACTTGGTAGTTAACCTGATTGAAGGCATTGAGTGAACCTTCTACACTTAACATTTCTAGCCTTCTACAGTTTTCTAGATAAAGACATTGAGTGATCTACTACACTCAATGCATTCGGACTTCGCTGAATTTTTGATAAGGCGTTGAGTGAGCCTTCTTCACTCAATGCTTCTGTACTTGGATAGATTTCCTTTGAGTAGGCATTGAGTCAAAGGTCTTCACTTAACGCTTCAGTACTTAGCCATATTTGAGTCTAGCACCACTGAGGCTCTGAATGCCAAAGCTTATGTCAACGCTTCTAGGCCTTTAGCATTGAGTGAAGTGTGCTCACTCAACGCTTATAGACTTAGGCAAATTTTTGCCTATTAATTGTATCCTTTCTTGAGTCCAACCAAAGTTTTGACTTAATAAATCTATCTAATCATGGAATAGTAGACAACCTGCATATATTGAACTTGAACATATATCAAGTACAAATATGTGTAAACTATTCACTTGTGGGCCTTCTTCAAATCAGGGACATTGTGATCAATGGATCCAACAATACATTTAGGGATCAAAAATTGAAAAAATAGAGAATAGAAATGTTGGTATGCGAATAACTGCCAGCGCAAAACATATATGCATTGTCTTTTGTCCCACATCGTAAGAGAATAAATATTTTTCGTGTTTAAGTAACAGGACGGGTGATGATGTGCACACCAAGGAACATTGTTAATATTTTGAAAAATAAGAGGTGCTCGGTGGGGATGATGCATAGAGGCGAAGATGTGTGGAGGCACGAAGGCGCGATGGAGGATGCACTGAAAAATAAGGAGCATGGGCGGGGATCTGCGCGGGCGCCCATACGCACATGTCGGAACTAAGGATGTGAAGTTGGTCTACCATAGAGTTCAAAACATTGAGTTAGTGAGGTATACAGATTTTGATTTTTCCAAGTGTGAGGATGATAGAAAGTCAACTTCAGGATATATTTTTAAGTTTGCTAGTGGGGACATTTTGTGGAAGAGTGTCGCATAGATGCTCATCATTTCATCCACAATGCATACAGAGTTCATCGCTCTTTTTGGAGCTTCTACTCATGTGGTGTGACTTAAGAATTTCATTATGGAGTTGAAGGTCGTCGATTCTATTGCTAGACTAATTCAGTTGTACTGTGATAATATTTTTGATGTTATATTCTCGATGAACAATAAAAGTATCCTAGGGTTCAAGCATATGAAAATTAAATTATTGACCGTTAAGAAATTGGTCAAGAAGGATGACATTTTTGTGGAGCATTTAGGGACAGATTACATGTTAGCTGATCCACTCACTAAAGGACTCCACTCTAATGTGTTTAAAAAATGTGTTATTAATATGAGAATTAAAGAGTCAATTGATTACTAGTTTAGTGGGAGACTACATGAAACTCCAATTCAGTTATCTGACATTCATATTGCAGTTTGTTTAATTTATTTATAATTAAATAATATTCATTCAAGAATATAATTAAGTTTTGATATTAGTTGAGTTTGTGTGACACGTCACACTTTATTTAAAGTCTCATGACTCATGTTAGTCAGAGCATAAGGCCTAGGGCACTTCAGTTGAATTGTGACCTGTAGTATGTCTTTTGACACATGAATACTGAAATCTTAAGATTAGACATATTTGTTCTTTTGAACACTTAAGAACTTCTCATAGAATGCTTTAGTGCATTCATTTGAAAAGTTTGGTTGACCACCAAATTAGAACAACTTTCATGTGCACATTTTCAGTATGTTGTTCTATGTTTTATATAGAAGCACATTGTCCATGTCGATTGAGTCTGTAAGCTGTTGTGACTATAAAAGGTCTCGTGTCGCTCAATGATGCGGTTTACTCCATGATTCAGAGTGAATGATTTGGTTGGACAAGATTAACGTGGGAGTAGAATCAATATTGCGTTTGCTAATTGGCATCCTTAAGTTTAGAGAAGATTTTATCGGAATGTCGTAAAATATGATGAATACAAGTCAAAGTGGGAGAATGTTGAAAATTTCTTATAAGGTGGACTCGATTCATCGAGAAGTCCCAGTGAAGTCGTACACGAATGTTCTAATCTATTTGGAATCCTACAAGCACATGTTAGTTCAGTCGTGCGAATGATCGAACCCTGTGATAGGTTGGCTATATTGTCTCGTAATTTCATTACATGAACCTGTCTCACCCTTGGCACAAAATTTGGCATAATTATGAAATATTTTTTATTTCATGGGAATTTCACATTTTATTTATTTTGGAGATTTATTGAAATTAAGTGCATCCAATTTTATAACTCCAATTGTGATCTCTCCTATTAAAGGCCAAAATGAAACCTTGCAAGTCATCCATTCATTTTTGGAGTGAATAAGTGGCGATTCACGGTTTTTATTTTGCTTCTCTATTTCTATAACTGTCGGCTAGGGTAGAAGTAGATTAGTTCTGGTTCTCTTCCTCCATCAAGTTTTCTAGCGGGGTACTGCTTTCCTTCATAGTGAAATTAGCTCCCTCGCCATCAACAATCTCTAGCAACCGGCCAGATCTGGAGCACCTTCGGCATTCAGTCTTGTCTTCAGTTTATATGGGAAGAGCCAACTTGAATCTAGTTCGTGTGCAGATCTTCCATTCAGATTTGGAACGCCACCACCGTCAATAATTTGTACCTCCTCTAGATCTCGAGAGCAAGAGTTGCTCTTGTTGTAAGACCCCCCCCCCCATTTTTTGCACTCGGGTCTTATCGCCAGAACCTCCGCTTTGTGGTGACACCAACCCCCAAGAAGATCGACACTACAAAACACTGATTTTGCCGGCAAATTCTCAACCATGTACCGTAGAAGAAACAAAAGTAATCATATAAATGAAATAAGTCCACACTCACAATGATATATAAATATATCCGCACAAGGTAAAGCTGAAAACACAAATGGTCTCCAGCCCAGTACATAAGATCCTCACTACAAAACGCTCGTGGAAGAAAAACTACTAATACTCACAGATCCTGTGGATATTGTTGTTGCTCCTGAGTTAGGCTGGCTCACCTTCTCTTGCACCGTACTCTAGTTGTATTGGGTCTCATGGTGATGCACCCTGTCTCCCAGCCGGAGTCCCTGGTGTTATGCCCATTAGGTAGTTAGTCAAAAAGACTAAGTCTTGGTCCCCTACCCCTCCCCTAGTGACTCCTAGGCACTGTGCGGGAGAGGGGGGATGAAGAGAAAGGTATTTAAAGTGGAGAGTAAAAAAGAGCAGGTGATGGTGGCCCTAGGTACCATATGCTAATAATATCGACCACAATATTTATAGGTGTATATATGAAACTGTAAGTAAAGAAATGGCACAATGAAAGTAGTACCATGAAATAATGGTGGAGCAGCTAACTATCAACACAGAGAAAGTAATCATAGTTTATAAGAATGTCCATACAAACTTATAAATTACGGGGTCGTTTTGCAAGTTCTAACGTATAAAAGATCCAATAAAAATTTATACGTTAGGAGTATAAGTTTTATGCTAATTATGTATGATGAAGTGTTATGCGTGTTAAAAGATATGTCTCACCCAAGTGCAACTCACTCACACGACTCTATGTAAACATACCTTTATTTCCCCCATTTGGAGTTTGATAAACTCTCAGGTACCTCTCGTAGTGAAAAACGGAGGTAGTGGGTTGGGCCTCCCCACTCCTAGGTTGGTATTCACACTACCTAACCTAGACCATGCGTACTACTCCGTACACCCATAGTTAGGTACTATGGAGTCTCTTGTACTGATGATGGCAAATCAACCAGTCTCTTCTTGGCTAAGTGAACACTTACACTTGCCGAGTCAATGTATCGACGTTGGTGTGAACGACTATCCAATATCGAGGACCCACCACTTTAATGTACAAACACATATGCTAATAATGAGTTCTCGAGCCATCGGCTCACCAGACAAACCCATCTATTCCATCAAACACCGATCCCACTACTCGCGGGACTAAACCACACTATCCTCCCATAATAACAGGTTGGGTAATTGTGTACGATGATAGTTTATTAATAGATAATATTTTAATCCGCTTATTCCTACAATTTAGGGTTAACCTTGAACTGCCCTGGGCCTGCCCAGTGAAGGGTTCTCTAGGGTACTAAGAAATACGATGGGCTAAATCCCAAAGTTCCCTTTCTCAAGGCACTTACTTTTATTGGTATCTATTCATTTCCAAACCCCTCCCCGTATTACACTTGAGCTAACCCTAAGTGAATTACAACTTTTAGGAGAGAGATGATACATCGTCGGCCTCGAGCACAACTCCATTTCCTTGGTCTTCAGACTACCTAGCACTTGGCCTTATGGGTGACCTCATTTAGTCCCCACAAAATTTAGTTTAACCAGCTATGTTACCACCCCATATGAGACCTACAACTCTACCTTAAATCCATCAAAGTACTATATGCAGACCACCATTAAATGAGTTCCAAAGAGTGACCCTATCCGAAACTTTATCCAAATGATCTGAAATATTTATCATCGGTAGATAATGACCTATATAGCTCCTGATCAAAAATTCATAATTACCCCTATTAATTTGGTATTTATAAAAATTCCAACATTAGATTACATGTATGGATTTATATATGAAGTATCATTTCCTGATGTCCAACAGTCCTATCAAAATTTTCATGACTTCATAATGTCCAAATGACAACAGTGATTGAATTTCATAATTTTCCAAAATCATTTTCACCAAAAATTAAATTTAGGAAAATGAGAATTACGTTGATATTTTTCAAAGGAAGCACTACAAATAAACGTCCAAAAATTCTATAAAAATTACCAAATGTCCAATGTGATATTTAAGTGACAATTCAATAATTTCAACTTTTTCCATAACTATTTGACTACAAAATTCCAATTATTCAGAAAAGGTCAATCTTGTAAATTTATTCATTTTACTAACTACAGTATCTCCTAAGCTTTCCAGAAAATTACTCAAGTTATATAATCTCATTTCACAACTTGTGAATGAAAAGTAGATTTTTCTAAAACCATATGATTGCAAATACTTCAATAATTTACATTTACACATAATGAGATAATAACTAAAAATCCAGAAAATATGTCATTTAAAATTCCAGAAAAGTTCTCACAAGTGTATTTGAGCCTAATAAAGCTTGTACCAAAGTTTTAGATTTTTACTACATGTTTATACCATTTTTATTTTATAAATCCAGTAAGGGTCTAAATAGAATTTTAATCCCAAAATTACCAATATTATCTGAGGTGGTCGTATTCCTCATGCTAAGTGTCTAGACACACTCCCAGGGGCTCATAACATGTCTTGGGTGGAAACATCACACAATTTAGCGTTTTGCTAAATGCACCCTAAATACCATATGACCTAAGGGTGTTTGTGTGAACTAACCCCACCTACCCTTATCCAAAAGGTTTAAAAATTTAACCAAGGTCATCAATTGACCTAATAAAGACCCTACCAGAATTTGGGGTCAATTGTGGTTGGTTTGACCACTTAATTAGTCGCCATATAGAACATGAATATATTTCCAAAACTATAGCAAAAGTTTGTCCATAAATTTTCATTTTTGGATAGAGGGTACATCTTGGGTACATACACCTGTGTACAAAATTTCAGACCCATATGATTCAAAATGAGAGAGATATTCCACTTTTAATTTTCATCCTACCTTAGGACTAGTCCTACTAAAATGGACCTACAGGGATCTACAGTGCTTCAAATGCTTTAATTCAAGACCCTACAAAAATTAGACTCAAAGACCAACAAAGTTATTTCAGGCAACTTTTCATGAAATTGCCTCTAAGGGCCCTAAAATAATGTGTGAAGTTGCTTTAAATTTACTCATAGAATGAAATGTGGTCTGCAAATATCTGATTGAATCAGATCAAGTATTCGATCCAACGGCTCTGGGATCATCTTACCTAATGAGCCAAGGGACATGATTTCCATGACCTGGAGTTACTTACGACGCCATTTCCCGGTGATCCGGCCACCTCCCTGGCTAGCCACCGCCATCACCACCTCCGTTGAGGTGGTGGCTATCATCGAGCGGCAGTACCGCCGCCGGAGAGGCCGTTTCTGGAGAAACCAAGTGGTTGAAATTCATGGAAAATTCTCATTTTTTCTCCTCACTGATCGGTCTCAATTGAACCCGTTTTCTCCACCTAGTGATCTACAAATCTAGCACAGAGGGAGGGGAAGAGAAGTGGACCCGATTGGTAGCTGTTTGCCTTGCTGACCAACGGTTCTCCATGGTCGTTCAAGTGGTTTTTGGTGCCATGTCAATCCTTGCTTAGAGGGATCGATTCCTTCAGTAAAAGTGGGAGATTTCCTACTCTTCAACTCCTGATGGTGATAAAGTAGTCAATTTGGGGAGAGGGAGGGTAATGCCATGAATGGCCATGAATGAAGGTTTTCGACCTTTTCAAAACTTTTGAAATTATGCCTCTAGGAGGCCGGGAAAATCCATCCATCTTCTTCAAACTGATCAAGGGGAATGCATGAGGCCATTCAAGGAGGATTGAGTGCCCCATGGACTTCCAAAGTCATGAATGTTCCTCTTTCTCTCTCCTCAATTTGGGGGAAACTTCCATTTCTCTCTCCTAGTCACCCCCTCTAGAATTTGAGTGGCATTACAGGTAATTTCCATTTTTTTGTAACTAATGGGTCACCATAATTGGGCCTAGCCCAATTGGATTGGGGCTGAGTTTGACTTTTCCCCCAATTTTGGGCTTAATTAACCCAAGTTAATTATGCTCAACCCTAGGTCAAATTAGATGATGTGATTAGCCCAATTGGGAGTTCATGGGTTCCTTGAGACTGCCCAGGTACATTTGTAGCTTGGTGTAATCAATTTGGGTGAAATTAGGGCAATTTTACCTAACTAGGATTAAGGTTAACTTTGGTCAACTTGACCTCTTATGTCAATCTCAATGAGTTGTTAGTGCCCTAAAGGACTCCTTATAAGATTGGAAGTGTTATGGTGGGGAGTCAAGTTGAGACCCAAAAGCCAAACCTTAGGCTAGGAAACCAGTAATTGCTATTTGCAGACTAATATGATTTTAGCTATTTGCCTAGGCACTCATGGTACTCTTGGTCTTCTTAGGGCTTTTTCATTACCTAGTCATGACAAAAACTTCCTAGGGGTCTAGTTGTTTATGGGATGCTACAAATCCCAATAAATAAATAAATTTTTTTCCCCAAAATTAAGGTTAGGCCTATGGGGTTTGCACTAAAAATAACTGAATGTGAAATTCTTAGATAGTTAAAGTTACATGTTGCAAAATGTTCTGGGTACTTTTGCTACATAAGGTCCAGGGGATCCCAGGTGTGCTCCTCTTGTACGTGATTTATCCATAAGACCTTGACCAGCAGAACCTTCTTTCGCCGCAAGACTTGTACCTTTATATCGTCTATCCTCACTGGCTTCAAACAGACTGATCGATCAGACGCTAATGACCAGCTATAATGGAAATCTATTGCTCTGGCCGTAGGAGAGCCCCCTAAGAGAAGAGACGTGGAAGACGTCATTCAAACCTGCCAACTCAGGCGGCAGCTCCAGTTTATAGGCCAAGGGGCCGATTCGCTCCAGGATCCTATAGGGCCCCATGCATTTTGGACTGAGCTTCATTCGTCCGCGTACCAACGAGACTCCATGCATCATACATATCTTTAATAATACCCAATCTCCAACCCGAAACTATACTTGACGATATCGTGCATTGTAGTATTTGGTATGTCTACTCTATGACCCTAGTATCTTGTCTAGAATCAGCCACACCTGAGCATCCGTGCCCTCCACAAACTTTGAGCCAAGCGCCTTTGGATCCTCATCCTGGATCCAAGATAGTGGAGTCCCGCACCTCCGTCCGTATAATGACTCATAGGGGGTCATGCCTATACTGGACTTATGACTGTTGTTATAAGAGATCCTCCAACGTCCGATTGGTACGCTCCATTTGCCCATCCGTCTGGGGGTGAAATGTAGTGCTGAATGCCAAACGAGAGCCTAAGTAGGCCTAAATTGTTCTCCACTCTTTGGACGTAAACCGACCATCCCGATCTGATACGATCATCCCGGGCACACTATGATAGCGGACAAACTGCTCCACAAACCACTGTACTAAAATACCGACCAGAGCATCCATCATGACTGGAATAAATCGGAAAACCTTCGTCAGCCTATCAAAGATCACCCATATCTAATCATTTCCCGCATGGGAACGAGGAAGTCCATGCATGAAGTCCATCGCGATATCATCAAACTTCTAATACGGCACTGATAGTGACAGCAAAAATCCTACTAGGATCTTGCATACAGCCTTCATGAGTTGGCAAGTCTTGCAATATATCACAAAATAGGTGATCTACTTCTTCATACCTGGCCAGTACATGGTCTTCTTCATGTCGACCATCATCTTCGTTATCCCCGGGTGCAATAAGTTCCTGCTACTATGCGCTTCTGTAAAAATATCTTCCTAAATCTATCCACCTGCTGATACATATACTGTCTCTGAAACATAGTAGGCCATCCTTTAGTATGTAATCCCCAACCATGCCTTCCTCCAAACACGCGAATATTTGCTCTAATTTAACGTCCTGCCTTTCCCTATCCCTGCTGTGATCCCGTATGTCTTTGGTAGTGCTCATCGATGCAAAATACTCCTCATAATGTTTGGGATCCGCCTTGGACACCAATGATATCTACATATCCTCCAGCATTCATACCAGCTCCATATCCATCACCTGGGGTTCTGCTCCCGATGTGATAGCTCTCCTACTAAGAGCATCTGCTACTACATTCGCCTTCCTTGGGTGGTAGTGCATCGTGTACTTATAATTGGAAAGAAACTCCACCCATTGCCTCTGTCGCATGTTTAACTCCTGCATGTCCACATACTTGAGTTTTATGTGAACAGAGAAAATTTCACAATGGACTCCATAGAGGTAATGTCGCCAGATCTTGTAACGCCCCTGATTTTTCAAGGTTTATTTAAAATCCCTTTAGTGACGTATTTTGACATTAGGGCGTTACCTCGACACGTAGTTTGTGGGTACTGCAGTTGGAGCGTGGCTTTTTCTCATTGGTCTCTGAGGTTTTGGTTTGGGAGTATTAGCTTGGCTAATTTCTCCTATGATTTGGTATTCCCTTGCGAGCCAGGGTTCGTTTTGGAACACGGTGGAGTGTTTTTGGGATATTTGATTCTTTGACTTCGGGGAGTGTTTACCTGAGTTTGATTTGTCGGATTTCAATTTCGACTGCATCGTTGGATTTGTAGCATCGATATTTATCTATGGTGCGATTTTCGTAGAAATCCGAGTTAGTGCGGGTTTTGGTCATTTGGACGTTTTAATTATAATAATATATTATATTATTTATCCCCTATAAATAGCCTTGCTATAAGACAGAAACCCTATTCATCATCTTTCTTATAACCTTCAGACTATATTGTAGAAGACGAGAGCGGCAGACCTTGCAAAGCCTTCGGCCGTTGATTATAAGATCTCTGGTGCACGAAATCTTCGTCGAAGAGTAGATCTGTTTAGCTCTCACCAAGATCTACGTTTCTACGGTGAGTTTTTTCCCTTTTCTTGGATTTTTAGAGAATAAGGTATGCGGTTTTGACCTTCTCTCCTCTCAAGAAGTTTCAGGTTTTGCTGCTTAGGTATTCTTTTCACCAGATCCTTGAGGAGGAGCATTGTGTGGCTGAATTTCGGTCGGATCGAGCTAAGTGGTGACTTTTCTCCTTGCCAAGTTTTCTTTCATGGTGTATTTCCTGCTTCTATCCTTTCCTCCTTATTATTTAGGTGTAATGCCAGGTTCTGCCCTTGTCGAACTGCTAGGCAAAAAAGTTTTTTGGCTAGGTTTAGCCTAGTTGATTATGTAGGTGAAAGCCGGGTGAATCCATGGATTATGGGATTAATTTAGTAGGGTATTTTCGTCATACTTGACTCTTAGACTAGGATAATCTATCGAGTATAGAACTGTTGACTTAAGCCAAAATTTTCATTGTATGACCATTAACTTATGTTTAAATTCGTCGAATACGGGTAGGTAGAATTCGTCAGATATTGGTTGAGATTGGTCTAAGTAAAATTCATCGAGTATTAGGCATTGAGTTCGTCGAGTATAAGTGTAACGGCCTCCCCAGCCCACGGCTCGAAAGGACGGCCGCTGGCACCCCTAGCATCATGCTCGAAAGGGTTCAGCCTAACCAGGTCTGCAGACCATGCACCCCAACCCCTCTTCGCGCCTGTTTTTCAGCAACGGTAGGTTGTTGCCACTAGGGATCGAACCCAGGACCTTGATAAGAGACTCTTTACCACAGATCTCATCACCAACTGACGTACACTTCTTCATTAATTGGAATTCTTCTTTGTAGCCTACGGCAAACCCTACCCCCAGCAGGAAGCACCTCCGGCTATAAAGAACATATCACATAATTATCTAGTCAACAAGTTAGACCCAGCCCACTAGGACTCACTACTAACCATAACGACTTATAGTATGTCCAAGTCCGAAATAGACCATGGGTATGGACTTGGTATAGGTAAGGAGATACCCAATGAGAATAAAGGAGGATTTCAACATGAGAATGACAACCTAATAGATAACTCATGTGACCCTACGGTCCCTATTAAGGATTACTCAAAGCGGTAGACTGCTTTAAGGAGAATTGAGACCAATAATACATTAGCAGAATGGTAGAAGACAAGTAGTCTTAACCCTCATACCGGTAATAAGATTACTCGGAGACAACCGCCAAGACAAACACCGAGGGTCGGATAGGAATTCAAGTTCAGAAGATACCCATTTCGGATTGGGAACATTTTGACCCGGATAAGGTTGTCGTAAATGTGACTCAGAGAGTTTAAGGTATGGAGTATATCAACAGGTTTCAGGTTGTAACTCCAAGTCAAAGATTGATGCCCTAGGTATTGTGCACCCAGCTACGACGGATATAACATTGTAATAACAAAGATACATAGCCCAAAGTAGGTAGGGGCTTATCTTTTTTTTATTAAGGGCTTGCCTTTGTTTATTGGGCTTATCTTTTGACTTGAGATTTTATAGAGCCGCTGTGTACCCACACAAACAAGAAATTTAATCACCGGAAGTATGATGTATCTCAGAACATGTATCCCCAGAATAAGAAAGACATCATGAATTTGCGACGCACGGTTAGGTGTGTCGGCTAGTGAAGGTCAGTGCAAGAATTTTTGAGGAACTATTAAAACCACTGCCCGAGTTAGAGTGGAAATTGAGGATAGACTGACCGAGGTAGCTTGAGTCACCCCGACCCAGAAGAAAAACTTTTGTGGGTGTTTCATGAAGTGCGTGAGTAGTTGTTCGCTATCATGGTGTGCTCAAGGTGATCGTATCGAATCAGGATGAACAGTGTACGCCCAAGGAGAGAAGATCAGTATAGGATTATTTGGAATACCGGCCGATATTCAACATAGCTCTCCACCGTCGTATGGAGGTACAGGATTATACTGTCATTGATCTAGGACGAGGATCCAAAGGCACTCGACTCAGAATTTTTGGAGAACCCAAATACCTATGTGTGGCTGATTCGAGATAGGATGCTGGAGGCCTAGGGCAGACCGACCAAATATTACGAGGTGCGACATTGCTAAGTAGAGCTTCAGGATGGAGATTGTGTATTCCTAAAGATATGTCTGGTGCATGGAGTCTCGCGGGTACACAGGCGGATTAAGCTCAGTCCATGTAATATGGGGTGTTACAGGATCCGGGAGCAGATGGACCCATTGGCTTACAGGCTAGAGCTACCGCTGGAGTTAGCGGGTTTGCACGATGTATTCCACGCCTCCTTTATCAGGAAGGCCCTAATATGCTCGGAGCAGGAGATAATGACCACCGAAGGGCCGGTAGCTTCAGACTGGTCTATTCACTTGGAGCTGGTTCGGATCGATGACAAAGGAGTACAGATCTTGCGCCGCAAGAAGATGCCCTTAGTCATGGTTCTGTGGAGGAACCACAGTCAGGAGGAGCACACCTGGGAACCGCAGGACCTGATGAGGCAAAAATACCCGGAGTTGTTCAGTCAGGTATACCTTACCACCTCTAGGTATACTATAAATTACCTTCTTGTATTGAACCGGTAGGACTAGATAAGGGAAATTGAGAACCTATGCATGCGCACTCAGTTAGGAAAGTAGGGGCTAATCTTTTGTTTATTGGGGAATTGCCTTCGTTTATTGAACAAGTAGTCACTTCGAATAAATATGAAAACTATTTGGGATGTTACAAGTTTATTTTATTCCGGTAGAAATCCCCGTAGGCATAACATCAATTTTCTGGATGAAATTTTTGTTTTGTTTATTGGGATTTGTAACATCCCGTTTCCGGCTAGACCCCTAGGAGTCGGTCTGCCATGACAGAATCCTAGTAAACCCAAGAATTGAAGTCCATCGGCAAGGATTTCGAGTCACGGGTTGGTCACGCCCGTGACCAACCTGTCACGCTAGTGACCTAGGGCGTGACCCCCTTCGACGATCGTCGACCTCAGAAAGACGATTGACGAACTCTGAATTTTAAGACATGGGTTGGTCACGTCCATGACCGACCTGTCACGCTCGTGACCTAGGGCGTGACCCCCCTTTGACGATCGTCTACCTAAGGAAGACTATCGACGAGCTCTGAATTTTCAGTGACGGGTTGGTTACGCCCGTGAACGACCCGTCACGCCCGTGGCCTAGGGCGTGACCACCTTCGATGATTGTTGACCTCAGGAAGACGATCGGCGAGCGCAGAATTTTCAACCCGGGCCTATCACGCCCGTGACCTAGGGCGTGACGCCCCCACCGACGTTCGATTTCAGATCGATGAACGTCGACCGAGGAACACATGTCACGCCCGTGACAAACGTGTCACGCCCGTGACATGGGGGTGACATGTGAACCGACATAGAAAAATCTGTCGTCGACTTGAGAACGACGAATGGACTTGTGTCATGCCCGTGACCTACGTGTCACGCCCGTGATAGAGGCCGAAATGACAGCCAGGCTGAAAATTACTTTAACACATGCAAGAATTAACTCTGATTATGGGGAGCTACACCAGGAGTATTTATGGGCCGTTTCCTTCTCTAATCACTTAATAAAATGTGGAAGAGTTGGTCCAATAGGAAATCGCCACTTGGACACATCATTTCATCTTCCACCTTTTCCTCTCCCTCCACCATAACCGAAATAATATTAAGAGGAGAGCCTTCATGGCCATAAATGCTTACCCTTTCCCCTCCCCACTCGGTGATCTATAAAAGCCCCCTTAGAGAAAGATGAGAAGTTTACACTCTTGACCAAACGGATTTGAGTTGTTGTTCTTGATGTAGGAGAAGTTCAGGAATGCCACCACCGCGCCATGACAATCCGACGTTCATCTCGCCTCCAAACCGCGAACAAGGTCCTCCTCTACTTCTTCTTTTATGGGTAGATCTTAGGATCTTAGAAAAGAAGGTTCGTGCTCAACGGAGCCGGACTTATCTCGCATTTTCATGGAAAAACCATGAAAAATATATTTTCGGGTCCGCCGGAAACCGCCACCTCCGGCGGCCAAACCACTGCCGACCGATAGCCATCGCCTCGACGGAGGTGGTGGTGGTGGTGGTGGCTGGCTGGCCAGGAAAGTGACCAGACGGCCGGCGAAGGATTGCAGATGAGCTACAGGAAATATAAGTTTTTCTGAGTTCAGTTCTTGGGTTCTATAGAAGATGAACAGTAAAACATTTTTATAATATAAAATTTTGTATATAGTATATAAGGAAAAATATACAATAAATGGGCGTATTTTGATGCTGCAAAATGAGGAACTTAGAGGCCGATTTAGGATAAATGGCCAGTCAAGAAGGTTGTAGCCCTTCGAGTCTAGATTAATTTAAAATTAATTTCAACTCGTTTAGGTAAGTGGTTTGACCGCATCACCCGTTTTAGTGGGGGCTATACCTAGAGTTGGGCAGAAACTAAAACGAATGCCTACTCTTCGTCCCTTGTCCAAATGACTTGAAATTTGGGAAGGGGGTTACCGTTAGCCATACCTAAATGCTGTCCATAAATGGGAAGTTTTGGAGATACTTTGCCTAAGGTTTTTGTTTTAATTTAATAAAGTTAGTGTAATTTATTTTAGTGGTCAATTGACCTCCAAACCCTCCCAAATTTTGGTGAGTGGTCCCTGGCTATAAAACCTAGCTCTGTACAAAATACCAACTAATTTGGATGAGTTTTGGGTAGGATATTGTCTATCCTTAACTAGGCACTAATGAGGCATTTTTTAGTAAAAAGTGTAATAAGAGGTTGGAACGGTCAAATAACCTCAATAAAGGTTGATATTTTGACCACTGACTTAGAAGGGTTATTATAACCTACTTGGAGAAAAAGGGTGTGGTTTAGGGTTGATTTACCCTAGGATCCAAACTCAAACCCTAAAGGGAGGGTTTTGAGGGTTGTGAAGGACATGGAGGCAAATGACCTCGTATTGCCTCGAAATTCAGTAGAGTTGACTTTAGCATATTATAAATTATTTGTATGGAATCTTGGAGAATTTGGAGATAGTTAGATACCTCAAAACCCTAACCTTAGTTTTAGGGAAAAATCTCAAATAAGTAAAATATGTCACTAAACATTATCTAAAAGCTGTGAAACTCGGGTAGAGTAAGTTTTGAAATGGGTAGAACTTATAGCAATTTTACTGGAATTTTATGATGTTCATTTCTAGCACCTTATTTGTAAAGTTTGTTATAGCCCTAATTGATGTTTTAATTATTTAGATCTTTTTGTTCATTGAAACCCCATAAAATCTTGGAAGTGAATTTTTTAGGTCAGAATGGATGCTCCTGAATTTTTGTATAATATTTAGTTGAGTAAATCTAGTACTTCCTTCACAAATGTTAAAAAAGGGTTTTATGATTTAAAAATTAATTATAGATGATATTGCTGTTGAAAAATTATGAGACTTAGGAATTGAAAATTCTAGGCCATTATATGCCCTTAGACATTTATTCATGATTTTTAGAATCTTAGTTACGACACTTTATTTACAAGTCCACCTTATGGAGATTTTTGATAATTAATTTATTTGGAGATAAATACTTGATGAAAAATTATGAAACTTGGCCAATGATATTTCTAAGGTTGTATCTGCATAGTATAATTAATTTATAATTTTTGGATGGATAATCTCTGTACTTGATTCATAAATAACGAAAGATAGAAAATATTGCTAAAATAGTTTTAGTGCCCTTTTGATGATAAAAAACTGTGATACTTTTGATTTACCATATTAAGATAATGTATTATTTATAATAATTTTGTTGGACATCTTGCATGAGTACTTAGGGTAGTTCATGTTCAAACCGATAGCCCTTGGAATTTTTGAGAAAATTAATTAAATGCCAGATAAATTAGGAAAATTATAGTTTTCCAATTATAGGCTGATCATATCATGATATACCTCCAGTAAATAAGTTAGGGCATTTGGATGAGTATTGGATCATTTCCTAACTGGTTTGACATATAACATAGGATAGCCTGCATTTAGCAAAATTGTGTTAACAAACCTAGGATATGATGGGGCACAGCGTTGGAGTTAGATAATCTGCTGAATTGAATGGATGTGAAAGTGTTCACCATATAAGGATGGGAAGGTTATTGAGAAGTGGTGTTAGCTAGAGTTAAGAGGTGCTCGGGTTCGACGAAAGATCGTCTTTCCTGAAGAGAGGAATATTAAAAATCACACTAGGTTAGTCTATCGAAATATGAGAAGGGAATGGGTAAAGGGAATCAACCAATAACAATAAGTTCCTTGCGAAAGGGAACGATGGGCTTCTGCTACCATCATAGTTCCTAGTGCCCTTTGAGAGCTCTTCACAGGGAATACCGAGGGCAGTCCTGGGTTAACGAAAACTGTAATAACAAACTTAAAAGAGTAACCTAGTAATTAGGCTCTCACATTTTACAAACACTGTTAGCACATGAAGGTTGTTGGGAGCTTCGGCTCGGTTGGTTTTGAGACGGAAAGTTTTGTTTGGGGAGCTTCGACTCGATTAGTTAAGAGACGGACGAGATGGTCCGGGGTGCTTCGGCTCGATTGGTTTGAAATGTTAAACTTGCATGTGCATAAAAGGAAAGAAAATTAAGGTGGTGGGTCTTCGGTATTGGAGGGTCGATGCACCGACGCCAATACGCTGACTCTGCAAGTGTGGTTAGCACTTTGCCAACAGAAATCCGGTCCGCCAGCCGGCAAGAGTACGCGGGAGTCCGCTTCGTGCACAAAGCGTTGAGGCGTACGATAGGTCTGACCGGTAGTGCTTTACTGGTTTAGAGGTGGGCGAGGCCCAACCCACCGCTTCTGTCTTCCACTACGGAGGTATCCTGGGAGGTAACAGCTCCGAAAGGGGGAACTAAAGGTCTGTATGCAAAGAGTCGGGTGTGTGAGTTGCACTTGCATGTTCCATCATACCCACTTGCATGTCATAGCATAATCGATTCATTTAACCCCTGACAGCTAAAGTATAAGTGGAATGGGACGCTTATAATTAGGACTTGCAAAACGACCCATTGGTCTATAAGCTTGTGTGGGCAAGTTTATAAATTAAGGTCAATTTTGATATATATATATACTACTATTTGATAACCGACACCCCAACGTATAAATTGGTATGAGACTTTTTATACGATGGGAGCCTTGCAAATGACCCCTTGGCTTATGTGTTCTCACATAAGCGAAGGTTAATTTTTCATATTTTGCCTTATTGTCATTATTTATTATAGAATTGCTTGATTAGTTACGCTGTCACCTGTTTCTTTGATTTAATCTCCAACTTCATGTCCTTCCCTTTCTTCCTCTCCGCTCGGTGCCTAGGGGCCATAGGGGAAGGGGTATGGGATGATAGGGCTTAGTCTTTATGACTAACGGTTTTCGAACCACATCATTTTAGGGAATCATGGAGCCCAGCACGGGGGAGCAGCCCCAGAGACCAGTGCGCTTGGAGATGGGGAAATCTAGCTCCAAAGTTCGTACAGCCGGGACCGTGAGTCTCGGCCTTGAGTAGATGTTCTGTTTTTGCTTCCGCATGAGTGATTTTTAGTGAGGACATGATGTACAGGGCATAAGCCCGTATTTTAGTACTCTGATATATTATTCTGTGGACACTCCCTTCATGGAGACTTCTTTTTCTATATATGTGATTTTCGTGTGAACTTGATTTTACTTCATTGTGCTACCTTTCTGTAATGGAATTGGCCGGCAGAATCAGCGCTTTGTTGTGATGACCCTTCAGGGCGTGAAGGTATCACCGTAAAGGGGCAGTTCTGGGTCTAAGACCCCGGAGTTTAAGAGAAAAAAGGGGGTCTTACAAGTTGTGTCAGAGGAAACATCGATCTGAAAAAGGTAGCAGTCCACTAAGCCTTGGTCACCCCCGCTCGAGTTAAGTTTGGGGACAAACTAAGCAGCGGAAGCAGTGGTGTGCCGATAAGGGAAATCATATGTAGAAGTCCACTTCTTCATTAATTGGAATTCTTCTTTGTAGCCTACAACAAACCCTGCCCCCAGTAGGAAGCACCTCCGGCTGCAAAGAACAAATCACATAATTATCTAGTCAACGAGTTAGACCCAACACACTAGGACTCACTACTAACCATGACGACTTATAGTATGTCCTAGTCTGAAATAGACCATGGGTATGGACTTGGGTAAGGTAAGGAGATACCCAATGAGAATAAAGGAGGAGTTCAACATGAGAATGACAACCTAATAGATAACTCAGGTGACCCAACAGTCCTTATTAAGGATTACTCAAAGCAGTAGACTGCTTTAAGGAGAATTGAGACCAATAATACATTAGCAGAATGGTAGAAGACAAGTAGTCTTAACCCTCATACCAGTAATAAGATTACTCGGAGACAACCGCCAAGACAAACACCGAGGGTCAGATAGGAATTCAAGTTCGGAAGATACCCATTTCGGATTGGGAACATTTTGACCCGGATAAGGTTGTCGTAAATGTGACTCAGAGAGTTTAAGGTATGGAGTATATCAACAGGTTTCAGGTTGTAACTCCAAGTCAAAGATTGATGCCCTAGGTATTGTGCACCCAGCTACGACGGATATAACATTGTAATAACAAAGATACATAGCCCAAAGTAGGTAGGGGCTTATCTTTTTTTTATTAAGGGCTTGCCTTTGTTTATTGGGCTTATCTTTTGACTTGAGATTTTATAGAGCCGCTGTGTACCCACACAAACAAGAAATTTAATCACCGGAAGTATGATGTATCTCAGAACATGTATCCCCAGAATAAGAAAGACATCATGAATTTGCGATGCACAGTGAGGTGTGTCGGCTGGTGAAGGTCAGTGCAAGAATTGTTAAGGAACTATTACAACCACTGCCCGAGTTAGAGTGGAAATTGAGGATAGACTGACCGAGGTAGCTTGAGTAACCCCGACCCAGAAGAAAAACTTTTGTGGGTGTTTCATGAAATGCATGAGTAGTTGTTCGCTATCATGGTGTGCTCAAGGTGATCGTATCAAATCAGGATTGACAGTGTACGCCCAAGGAGAGAAGATCAGTACATGAATATTTGGACTCTCGGCCGATATTCAACACAGCTCTCCACCGTCGTATGGAGGTACAGGATTACACTGTCATGGATCTAGGACGAGGATCCAAAGGTACTCGACTCAGAATTTTTGGAGAACCCAAATACATATGTGTGGCTGATTCGAGATAGGATGCTGAAGGCCCATGGTAGAACGACCAAATATTATGAGGTGTGACATTGCTAAGTAGAGCTTCAGGATGGAGACTGTGTATTCCTAAAGATATGTCTGGTGCATGGAGTCTCGCGGGTACGCAGGCATTATAAGCTCAGTCCATATAATATGGGGTGTTACAGGATCCGGGAGCAGATGGACCCATTGGCTTACAGGCTGGAGCTACCGCCGGAGTTAGCAAGTTTGCACGATGTATTCCACGTCTCTTTTCTCAGGAAGGCCCTACTATGCCCGAAGCATCAGATTTTTACCACCGAAGGGCCGGTAGCTTCAGACCGGTCTGTTCACTTGGAGCTGGTTTGGATCGATGACAAAGGAGTACAGATCTTGCGCCGCAAGAAGATCCCCTTAGTCAAGGTTCTTTGGAGGAACCACGGTAAGGAGGAGCACACCTGGGAACCGCAGGACCTGATGAGGCAAAAATACCAGGAGTTGTTCAGTCAGGTATACCTTACCACCTCTCGGTATACTATAAATTACCTTCTTGTATTGAGCCGGTAGGACTAGATAAGGGAAATTGAGAACCTAGGCATGCGCACTCTCTCAGGAAAGTAGGGGCTAATCTTTTGTTTATTGGGGAATTGCCTTCGTTTATTGAACAAGTAGTCGCTTCGACTAAATAGGAAAACCATTTGGGATGTTACAAGTTTATTTTATTCTGGTAGAAACCCCTATAGGCTTAACTTCAATTTCGGCGACGAAATTTTTGTTTTGTTTATTGGGATTTATAACATCCCATTTCCGGCTAGACCCCTAGGAGTCGGTCTGGCATGACAGAACCCTAGGAAACCCAAGAATTGAAGTCCATCAGCCAAGATTTCGAGTCACGGGTTGGTCACGCCCGTGACAGACCTGTCACGCCCGTGACCGACCTGTCACGCCCGTTACCTAGGGCGTGACCCCCTTCGACGATCGTCGACCTCAGGAACACGATCGACGAGCTCTGAATTTTCATTCACGGGTTGGTAACGCCTGTGACCGGCCTATCACGCCTGTGACCTAGGGCGTGACCCCCCTTCGACGATCGTCGACCTCAGGAAGACGATCGACGAGCTCTTAATTTTCAGTCACGGGTTGGTCATGCCCGTGACCGACTTGTCATGCCCGTGGCCTAGGGCGTGACCCCCTTCGACGATCGTCGAACTCAGGAAGACGATTGGCGAGCGCAGAATTTTCAACCCGGGCCTGTAATGCCCATGACCGACCCATCACGCTCGTGACCTAGGGCATGACGCCCCCACCGACCGTCGATCTTAGATCGAAAAATGTCGACCGAGGAACACATGTCACGCCCGTGACAAATGTTTCACGCCCATGAGATGGGGGGTGACACGTGAACCGACGTAGAAAAATTAGCCGTCGACTTGAGAACAACGAATGGACTAGTGCCACACCCGTGTCCTACGTGTCACGCCCGTGACAAAGGCCGAAACGTCAACCAGGCTGGAAATTACTTTAACACATGCCAGAATTAACTCTGATTATGGGGAGCTACACCAGGAGTATTTATGGACCGTTTCCTTCTCTAATCACTTAATAAAATGAGGAAGATTTGGTCCAATAGAAAATCGCCACTTGGACACATCATTTCATCTTCCACCTTTTCCTCTCCCTCCACCATAACCGAATTAATATTAAGAGGAGAGCCTTCATGGCCTTAAATGCTTACCCTTTCCCCTCCCCACTTGGTGATCTATAAAAGCCCCCTTAGAGAAAGATGAGAAGTTTAGACTCTCACCAAACAGATTTGAGTTGTTGTTCTTTCTGTAGGAGAAGTTTGGGAATGCCATCACCGCGCCATGACAATCCAACGTTCATCTCGCCTCCAAACTGCGAACAAGGTCCTCCTCTACTTCTTCTTTTATGGGTAGATCTTAGGATCTTATAAAGGAAGTTCGTGCTCAACGGAGCCGGACTTATCTCGCATTTTCATGGAAAAACCATGAAAAATATATTTCCGGGTCCGCCGGAAACTGCTCCCTCCGGCAGCCGAACCACCGCTGACCGATAGTCATCGCCTCGACGGAGGTGGTGGTGGTGGCTGGCTAGCCAGGGAAGTGACCGGACGGCCGACGATAGATCGCGGAAGAGATACAGGGAATATAAGTTTTTCTGAGTTCAGTTCTCGGGTTCTGTAGAAGATGAATAGTAAAACATTTTTATAATATAAAATTTTGTATATAGTATATAAGGAAAAATATACATTAAATGGGCATATTTTGATGCTGCAAAACTAGGCACTTAGAAGCCGATTTAGGATAAATGGCCAGTCACAAAAGTTGTAGCCCTTCGAGTCTAGATTAATTTAAAATTAATTTCAACTCGTTTGGGTAAGTGGTTTGACCGCATCACCCGTTTTAGTGGGGGCTGTACCTAGAGTTGGGCAGAAACTAACACGAATGCCCACTCTTCATCCCTTGTCCAAATGACCTGAAATTTGGGCAGGGGGTTACCCATAGCCATACCTAGAGGCTTTCCAAAAATGGGAATTTTTGGAGATACTTTGCCTAAGGTTTTTATTTTAATTTAATAAAGTTAGAGTAATTTATTTATGTAGTCAATTGACCTCCAAACCCTCCCAAATTTTGGTGAGTGGTCCCTGGCTATAAAACCTAGCTCTGTACAAAATTATAACTCATTTGGATGAGTTTTGGGTAGGAAATTGCCTATCCTTAACTAGGCACTAATGAGGCGTTTTTGAGTAAAAAGTGTACTAAGAGGTTGGAATGGTCAAATCACCTCAACAGAGGCTGATATTTTGACCACTGACTTAGAAGGGTTATTATAATCCACTTGGAGAAAAAGGGTGTTGTTTAGGGTTGATTTACCCTAGGATCCAAACTCAAACCCTAAAGGGAGGGTTGTGAAGGACATGGGGGCAAATGCCCTCGTATTGCCTTGAAATTCAGTAGAGTCGACGTTAACATATTATAAATCATCTGGATAGAATCTTGGAGGATTTGGGGATTGGTAGATACCTCAAAACTTTAACCTTAGTTTTAGGTAAAAATCTCATATAAGTAAAATCTATCACTAAACATTATCTAAAAGCTGTGAAACTCGGGTAGAGTAAGTTTTGAAATGGGTATGAACCTATAGCAATTTTACTGGAATTTTATGATGTTCATTTCTAGCACCTCATTTGTAAAGTTTGCTATAGCTATAATTGATGTTTTAATTATTTAGATCTTTTTGTTCATTAAAACCCATGAAATCTTGGAAGTAAATGTTTTAGGTCAGAATGGTTGCTTTTGAATTTTTTGTATAATTTGTAGTTGAGTAAATCTAGTACTTCCTTCACAAATGTTAAAAAGGGCTTTTATGGTTTAAAAATTAATTATGGATTATATTGCTGTTGAAAAATTATGAGACTTAGGAATTGAGAATTTCAGGCCATTATATGATTGTAGACATTTATTCATGATTTATAGAATCTTAATTACGTCACTTTCTTTACAAGTCCACCTTATGGAGATTTTTGATAATTAATTTATTTGGAGATAAATACCTGCTGAAAAATTATGAAACTTGGCCAATGTTATTTCTAAGGTTGTATCTACATAGTATAATTAATTTATAATTTTTGGATGGATAATCTTTTTACTTGATTCATAAATAACGAAAGATAGAAAATATTGCTAAAATAATTTTAGTGCCTTTTTGATGATACAAAAACTGTGATACTTTGGATTTACCATATTGAGATAACATAGTATTTATAATAATTTTGTTGGACATCTGATGTAGGGATATCAGGAGATATCCGGAGATCAATGGAGTCACGTAAATAACCTCTCGATAAACTAACTGATAACCGCTCCCCAAACCTACGTCCGCACTTTCCACAACGTGAAACCAAGCAACAACTAAAATACGGATAGCAACCCATTGTGTGAAAGGACAAAGGCGATAAGCCAAGATCCGATCACGCTACAGGGATGAATATTGCGTCCGGACGAGTGAGTTGTACCAAAGGAGATCTATCCAAAAATAGCGATCAAAGCATGGAAGATCTCCCCCAACAAAAATAGCGAGGTTCGCCAAACCTAAACAAATTTAAATCAACTAGGAAGAAAATGATAATCGATTTAGAGGCTACTACGATGCATTCAATGCTACCAAGATAACACCAACGCTTTAGCCACCACAAGACTATCAAGAGGGAAATCACAAGTGATGAGAGTTTCTTTACCCAAGTTAGAATAGATGATTCTAACTATCTAATCTCGATCACCCATTAACGGTTCCTTTGGAAGCGAGGAGGAGATGAGGATCTCCGCTGTAGAAGCGTCACGCCAAAACGAAGCCGTTGCAAGACTTCTCCAACCACACGAATCCTCTAGGAGAGAGGGAAGCCGACCCGCGAGGGGTTCTCGGTTTTCTTGAGGGAAGGGAAAAGGGGCGGTCGGGTTGAGGTCGAAACGGGAGAGGGGAATAGGAGGGGGTGGCGGCTTGGTGGAGAGGGAGAGGAGGCCGAGAGATATGGAGGAGAGGGGAAGTGGTCGGATAGGGGGAGGCGGTGGTTTGTAGAGGAGAGGCGCGGGGTGCGGCCGAGAAAGACGAGACGGGGAAGAAGGCGTGAGGCCGACGGCTAGAGAGGGAGAGAGGGGATTAGCAAGAGGGGATTTTAGGGTTTTCTATTTCTTTTTTCATTCTACCAAAATAAACACCACTCAAGCCTATATATAGGCTTAAGTCAAAATCCGGCTATGTGCAGCCCAATAGCAGAAATTTAAATGTTCTAGAATACGAAAATAAAGTGCTCCCAAACAATGAGCAATATAAATAACGACTTCTAAATTATTTATCGGAAGTGTTGCGCCGCGGGCGTAGGTTGTAGCGTCTCAAATCCCTTGGTGGAGATGAAGGGGGGTCTTCCGCGTCCGTGTTTTCGTTTTCCTCCGCATGTTGTGGGCCGTAGTCTCCATCAACCCTCCCCCGCCCGAAAGAACTCATCACCGATGAGTTGTCTCGAAGGTACTAGCGTAGGAGAGCACCATCCAACCGGTCCAACTCCGACTCAAGAACCCAAGAATCATCGGAGGCCGGCCGATTGCGCCATCGGATCAAGAAGCGGCGCACATCACCATCTGGAGAACATAGTACATCATCTTGAAGAATCCTGTCCGGCATGTAATGTGTCCTGGCAAAACTTGGAAAAGCGTTAGGCAAAAACTGCGGAAAATCTTTTTCATCATCCAACCACATACCTCCGTTGGAGACCAATGAAGAGGGCGATCGAGAATTACACTCACCCCCCGTCCCAATAGATTTTTCAGTGGAACTAAACGAAAAGAGAGATAAATCATGTGGCGGAGCAACATATGGTGTTAAGTCAGAAACATTAAAAATAGGGGAGATTCCCCAATCGTGTGGTAACTCTAACAGAAAAGCATTGAAGGATCAAGCGCATACCCAACCGCACCAAAAGCCCGGACTGTTGGAGAGGGTGCTACTTAATTTTTTATACAAGTAGCAGAGCGCCACGGGTCAAGTGAAGGAACGCCGGACCCAACAATCCCCCCCCGGCGTCCAGCACAACCCGTCGGCTCAGAGGTGGGGTTACCACATGGCCCACACGGCTCAGAGGTGGGGTTACCACATGTCCACGGTTGCCTGACCCACCGGACCCACACAGGTAGAAGGGAAAAATCAGGATTTAATAGCGCCCCCCCGGTCTTGAACCCGTGACCTCCTCTGATACCAATTGAAGGATCAAGCGCATACCCAACCGCACCAAAAGCCCGGACTGTTGGAGAGGGTGCTACTTAATTTTTTATACAAGTAGCAGAGCGCCACGGGTCAAGTGAAGGAACGCCGGACCCAACAAGCATTTTCCCCTAGCTTCTTTAAAATTCGGAAAGGTCTCGCTCGCCGGTTCGCCAATTTTTTTATGGTGCCCGAAGGCAACCGTTCAGGGATTAGACGTACCATGACCAGATCGTCAACCTTTAAAACAGACGCTCGCTTATGTATGTTAGCTGAAGCTTGATAAGATGCGTATTGAGTGACCAACGTTTCCCGGATGAGCGTGTGTAAGTCATGAATATGAGACGCAAAATCCTATGCGAATTGACTTGATTTATATGACGGTGGTAAAGGGACTAAGTCAAGAGGCACAGGTGCCTTGTATCCATGCACGATCTCGTTAGGGGACATTCCTGTGGACCTATTCCTGGAATTGTTGTAAGCTAACTGGGCGTGGGGAAGGACTAGGTCCCAAGTACCTTTGTGGTCTCCCACAAGGCAACGTAGTAAACTGCCCAAACTTCTATTCACAACTTCCGTTTGCCCGTCCGTTTGTGGATGGTAAGCTGAAGTAAACAGGAGTTTGGTGCCCATAAGTTGCCAAAGGGTCTTCCAAAAATAACTCGTAAATTTTACATCCCTATCCGTAACGATAGATTTCGGAACGCCGCGGTGGCCCACTACTTCCTTAAAATATAATTGTGCAACGTGTGATGCGTCGTTGGTTTTATTGCAAGCGATGAAATAGGCCATCTTGGAGAAACGATCTTCCACAACTAATATCGAATCGTGATGTCTAAAAGTGACCGGAAGGCCAGGAACGAAGTCCATACTAATGTCCGACCACGGAATAGAAGGAATCGGAAGAGGAGTGTAAAGACCCGCGTTTGTCTTGTTCCCCTTAGCCAATTGGCACACACGGCAACTTCCTACAACTTTATTAACCATGGCCTTAAGACCGGGCCAATAGAACTTATCCTCCACTAACGTGATCGTCTTATCACGGCCAAAATGTCCCCCTAACCCTCCACTATGCGATTCCCACACAATAAAGTGGCATAGGGAGGAGCGGGGAATGCATAGCCTCGCATGGTTGAACAAATAACCGTCACGAATATAAAACGAAGTAATGGTGGACGGTTCATTGTCTTGGGTGGAGAAGTAGATATCCTTGAAATCCGGGCAGTTGACGTACTCATCCTTAATTCGGTCAAAGCCAATCACCTTAACCTCTAACATGGCTAGTAATAACGATACACGACTCAGGGCATCGGCCACGCGGTTTAGGGTACCCTTAAGGTGTTTTATGATGAAGGTATACTCCTGGAGGAAGGAGACCCACTTGACGTGCCTAGGACTGACCTTGGATTGGGAGTTAATGAACCTTAGCGCCTCATGGTCGGATAAAATGACAAATTCTATAGGCAACAAATAATGTCGCCAATGCTGGAGGCAACGGATGACTGCGTAAAACTCCCGATCGTAATTAGAATAATTGAGTCTCGGGCCTGCCAATTTCTCGCTAAAATACCCCACAGGGTGGCCTTCCTGGCTCAGCACACCACCAATTCCCACCCCTGACGCATCACATGACAACTCAAAAACCTTGGAAAAATCAGGTAGTCGGAGAAGGGGGGCCTCCGACATACGCATCTTAATTAATTGAAACGCCTTAGTGGCCGAGCTTGACCAAATAAAGTCACCTTTTTTCATGCACTCGGTTATGGGGGCCATAATGCTGCTAAAATCCTTAATAAATTGCCGATAGAATGTGGTGAGCCCATGGAAACTACGAACGTCCCTAATGTTGGCGGTTTCGGGCCAATCTCTAATGGCTTGCACCTTCCTAGGATCCACGTGGATTCCCTTCGAGCTCACTATGAAGCCGAGGAACTCAACCGAAGACACGTGGAATGCACACTTTTTAATGTTCACAAATAACTTCTCCGTTCTCAACGTAGTAAGGATGATCTTCAAATGCGTTTCATGGTCGATCGTGGATGTGCTAAAGACCAGAATATCATCAAAATATATCACGACAAACTTTCCCATAAAGGGTTGGAAGACATGGGTCATCATCCTTGAGAAAGTGCTTGGGGCATTAGAAAGCCCAAACGGCATGACAAGCCACTCGTAGAGCCCTTCCTTAGACTTAAAAGCGGTCTTCAACTCGTCACCTTCCCTAATGCGGATCTGGTGGTAGCCACTCCGAAGATCCAACTTGGAGATGATCGAGGCTCCGGCCAACATATCTAACAAATCGTCTAAACGGGGAATGGGAAAGCGATACTTGACAGAGATTTTATTAATCGCTCTACTGTCCACACACATCCTCCACGAACCGTCCTTCTTGGGGGCAAGTAAGGCGGGAACGGCACACGGGCTCATGCTGTGGCGGATAAAACCCTTCTGCAATAAATCCAAAATTTGGGCTTGCAACTCTAGGTGCGCGGAAGGATTTAGTTGGTAATGGGGAAGGTTGGGCAAAGAGGATCCCGGGAGAAAGTCTATCGCATGCTGGATGTCTCTCATGGGTGGTAGCTCGGACTGAAGCTCGTCCGGGTACACATCCACAAACTCTCCCAAATGTTCTCTTAACGCCGGGGGTAAACCCTCAAAAGAGACCACCTCTTCCTTAACTTGTAAGCAAACTAGCGCATATAGGACCCTGTCCATGAAAGTGGTTCTCTTAAACTCCTTCCGGCCTATTAAGCTTAAGGCTTTCTTCTCAACCGGGACGACCGTACCCTTGGAGGGGACCGATGGGTCCTTTGGCGGGGCGGGCTTCAAGATGACGGTGCGGTCATTGAACTTGAACTCATAGGTGTTTGCCCTACCAAAATGGGTGACGTCGTGGTCATATAACCAGGGGCGACCCAACAACACATGATAGGCATCCATAGGGATGACGTCACACCAAATCTTCTCCGAATATGCCTTGATGGTAAGGGGCACCAAGCATCGTTTCGACACAGGGAGGGTCGACTTGTTCACCCAAGCCACCTTATATGGGTGTTGGTGGGGTTCAGCCGATAGAGACATACGCTTCACGGCAGCCTCAGATATGATGTTCATACAACTACCACTGTAGATAATCAACCGACACCACTTCTCACCACACTTGAAGTTCAAGGTAAAAATATTCGTTTTGTTCCAATCGTCCAACGCTCTAGGGGTCGCCAGGATACACCTCATCACCATCATATGGGAGTCGTCCTCCATATCACTAGGTATTCCGTCCAAATCACTCTCTTCCCCCGCCTCGAACGTGAGGTCGTCAGACCCGCCCGTGGAATCTAGCAAGGCTAATGGTTTGGGCTTGGTAGGACAGTCACTAGCGTAGTTCCCCTGAATACCGCACGTGAAACAAGTGACGCTTGCCCGGGTGACCCGACCCACGGGGACTTTCTCACCTGAGGGGTTTCTATTATTTCTAGCTGTTACCACAATAGAGGCCGAATCGGGGGATCGGTATCTTCCTTTATCTTTCGTGGTGGTCGTGGGAGGTGGTCCTAAGATGGACTTTCCCTTCTGAAACGGACGCGTCTTACCCTTAAGCATATTATGCTTCTTGATATCTAAGGCGGCGTTAAAGGTGACGTGTAGGTCGGTGTGACCATAATGCAGTAATTTTCCTTGGATGTCGGAGTTTAGCCCCTTTCGGAACCTAGAGAGGGTTACCTCGGGCATCTCCTTAACGTCACACCTAACCATCATGTCCTTTAGCAGGCTCATGTACTCTGAGACCGACCTATTCCCTTGAGTGAGGGTAGCTAAATCATCGAACATTTGGGTCCGATGGTACGAGGGGACATACTGCTCGGTAAGTTTGGCCTTCATTTCGTCCCAGCTTATGGGCAAAGCCCCATTCTCTATCCTCAGACGACGCTCCTCATTTAGCCAGAATATTTTGGCGCGCCCGAACAATTTCATTCGTGCTACCCGCACCTTATCCGCATCATTCAGCGTATACCACTCAAAGTAACATTCAATCTCCATGACCCAGTCTTGGAAGACTTGGGGGTCCCCCAATCCATCGTAGGAAGGTGGTTTGACTCGAACGGCTCGAGTGAGATCAAACTCATATGGTGCTCGCTGAATATACTCATTTGGAGGGTTGGGATGAGGATTGGGATAAGGATTGTGGTTCCCTCCCATCCGAGGGTTAGCAGGAGGATTACGTGGTCCCCCTAGCGCTAGGCCCATCCCGTGAATTGCTTCCCTAAGGGCCATCATTTGCTCCGTGAGATCTTGTCGGAGCACCTCAATCTCCGTGAGATCACGAACATCATCCTGTTCATCCGCCATGGTGGAAGATGTGGGGGAATACTCCGCTCCTGATCTAGTGCGCATGCAACACGGAGACACAAGTTTTAGACAAACTTAGTTGAATTAAAACCCACTTAATTACTAAATAAAAAAAAATATTTTTTTTTTGATTTTGACTACTAACGAGCAAGCAACGACGCGGAAGGCGGGAGTCGATTAAGAAATCGACTTGAACCTAGCTTTGATACCAAATTGATGTAGGGATATCAGGAGATATCCGGAGATCAATGGAGTCACGTAAATAACCTCTCGATAAACTAACTGATAACCGCTCCCCAAACCTACGTCCGCACTTTCCACAACGTGAAACCAAGCAACAACTAAAATACGGATAGCAACCCGTTGTGTGAAAGGACAAAGGCGATAAGCCAAGATCCGATCACGCTAAAGGGACGAATATTGCGTCCGGACGAGCGAGTTGTACCAAAGGAGATCTATCCAAAAATAGCGATCAAAGCATGGAAGATCTCCCCCAACAAAAATAGCGAGGTTCGCCAAACCTAAACAAATTTAAATCAACTAGGAAGTAAATGATAATCGATTTAGAGGCTACTACGATGCATTCAACGCTACCAAGATAACACCAACGCTTTAGCCACCACAAGACTATCAAGAGGGAAATCACAAGTGAGGAGAGTTTCGTTACCCAAGTTAGAATAGATGATTCTAACTATCTAATCTCGATCACCCGTTCACGGTTCCTTCGGAAGCGAGGAGGAGGAGATGAGGATCTCCACCGTAGAAGCGTCATGCCAATCCGAAGCCGTTGTAAGACTTCTCCAACCACATGAATCCTCTAGGAGAGAGGGAAGCCGACCCGCGAGGGGTTCTCGGTTTTCTTGAGGGAAGGGAAAAGGGGCGGTCGGGTTGAGGCCGAAACGGGAGAGGGGAATAGGAGGGGGTGGTGGCTTGGTGGAGAGGGAGAGGAGGCCGAGAGATATGGAGAAGAGGGGAAGTGGTCGGATAGGGGGAGGCGGCGGTTTGTAGAGGAGAGGCGCGGGGTGCGGCCGAGAAAGACGAGACGGGGAAGAAGGCGTGAGGCCGGCGGCTAGAGAGGGAGAGAGGGGATTAGCAAGAGGGGATTGTAGGGTTTTCTATTTCTTTTTTCATTCTACCAAAATAAACACCACTCAAACCTATATATTGGCTTAAGTCAAAATCTGGCTATGTGCAGCCCAATAGCAGAAATTTAAATGTTCTAGAATACGAAAATAAAGTGCTCCCAAACAATGAGCAATATAAATAACGACTTATAAATTATTTATCGGAAGTGTTGCGCCGCGGGCGTAGGTTGTAGCGTCTCAAATCCCTTGGTGGAGATGAAGGGGGGTCTTCCGCGTCCGTGTTGTCATTTTCCTCCGCATGTTGTGGGCCGTAGTCTCCATCAACATCTTGCATGAGTACTTAGGGTAGTTCATGTTCAAACCGGTAGCCCTTGGAATTTTTTAGGAAATTAATTAAATGTCAAATAAATTAGGAAAATTATAGTTTTCTGATTATAGGCTGATCATATCATGATATACCTCTAGTAAATAAGTTAGGGCATTTGGATGAGTATTGGATCATTTCCTAACCGGTTCGACATATAGCATAAGATAATCTGCATTTAGCAAAATTGTGTTAACAAACCTAGGATATGATGGGGCACAATGTTGGAGTTAGTTAATCTGTTGAATTGGATGGATGTGAAAGTGTTCACCATATAAGGATGGGAAGATTAGTGAGAAGTGGTGTTGGCTAGAGTTAAGAGGTGCTCGGGTTCGACGAAAGATTGTCTTTCCCGAAGAGAGGAAGGTTAAAAATAACACTAGGTTAGTCTATCGAAATATAAGAAGGGAGTGGGTAAAGGGAATCAACCAATAACAATAAGTGCCTTGTGAAAGGGAACGATGGGCTTCAGCTACAATCATAGTTCCTAGTGCCCTTTCAGAGCCCTTCACAGGGAATACCGGGGGCAGTCCTGGGTTAACGTAAACTATAATAACAAACTGAAAAGTGTAACCTCATAATTAGGATCTCGCATTTCACAAAAACTGTTAGCACATGAAGATTGTTGGGAGCTTCGGCTCAGTTGGTTTTGAGACGGACAGTTTGGTCCGGGGAGCTTCGGCTCAATTAGTTAAGAGACGTACAGGATTGTCCGGGGAGCTTCGGCTCGATTGCTTTGATACGTTAAACTTGCATGTGCATAAAAGGAAAGAAAATTAAGGTGGTGGGTCTTCGGTATTGGAGGATCGATGCACCAACGCCAATATGCTAACTCGGTAAGTGTGGTTAGCACTTCACCAACAGAAGTGTGGTGCGCTAGCCAGCAAGAGTACGCAGGAGTCCGCTTCATGCACTAAGCATTGAGGCGTACGATAGGTCTGACCGGTAGTGCTTTACTGGTTTAGAGGTGGGTGAGGCCTAACCCACCGCTTCTGTCTGCCACTACGGAGGTATCCTGGGAGGTAATGGCTCCGAAAGGGGGAACTAAAGGTCTGTGTGCACAGAGTCGGGTGTGTTAGTTGCACTTGCATGTTCAATCATACCCACTTGCATGTCATAGCATAATCGATTCATTTAACCCCTGACACCTAAAGTATAAGTGGAATGGGATGCTTATACATTAGGACTTGCAAAACGACCCCTTGGTCTATAAGCTTGTGTGGGCAAGTTTATAAATTAAGATCAATTTTGATATATATATATATATATACTGCTGTTTGATAACCGACACCCCAACGTATAAATTGGTATGGGACTTTTTATACGATGGGAGCCTTGCAGAAGACCCCTTGGCTTATGTGTTCTCATATAAGTGAAGGTTACTTTTTCATATTTTGTCATATTGCCTTTATTTATTATAAAATTGCTAGATTAGTTCCGCTGCCACCTGTTTCTTTGATTTAATCTCCACCTTCATGTCCTTCCCTTTCTTCCTCTCCGCTCGGTGCCTAGGGGCCATGGTGGAAGGGGTAGGGGATGATAGGGCTTAGTCTTTATGACTTACAGTTTTCGAACCGCATCATTTTAGGGAATCGTGGAGCCCAACACGAGGGAGCAGCCCCAGAGACTAGTGCGTTTGGAGATGGGGCAGTCAAGCTCCGGAGTTCATATAGTCGGGACCATGAGTCTCGACCTTGAGTAGATGTTCTATTCTTTCTTCCGCATGAGTGATTTGTTGTGAGGACATGATGTATCGGGCATAAGCCCGTATTTTAGTACTCTGATATATTATTCTGTGGACACTCCCTTCGTGGAGACTTCTTTTTCTATATACATGATTTTCCTGTGGACTTGCTTTTACTTCATTGGGCTACCTTTCTATGATGGAATTGGCCGGCAGAATCGGCGCTTTGTTGTGATGACCCTTCAGGGCGTGAAGGTGTCACCGCAAAGGGCGGTTCTGGGCCTAAGACCCCGAAGTTTAAAAGAAAAAAAGGGGGTCTTACAATAAGACTTGGCGTTGAGTGTTGTTATATTCGTCGAGTATTAGGCATTGAGTTTGTCGAGTATAAGACTTGGCATTGAGTGTTGCTGTATTCGTCGAGTAACACTAGTTTGGCGTTGAGTGTGTTCGGTGATAATTTGGCGCTAAGGCAAAAGCGTTGAGTGCGCTGAATGCACTCAATGCGATGTTGGTTGAAACATCATATGAGTGAAACCTTGGCGTTCGGTAGCTTCGTGTGCGAACAGAAAAAAGAGAAACCGAAATTTGGACAATAACAGAGTTTTTATTTTCAAAAAAGTAAGTATTACAAAGGTATAGCCTCCCTTTTATAGAATGGAGGAGAGGGGAGAGATTACAAATAAGTAATATGGGACAAATAATTACAGGTACAAGCGACTATATACAAAAATAGATAGCACAAGCCGTGCGGTTAGACGAATAGGCTAACCGCCCGACAACAACTATAAAGAGAAGACAAGCCGCTAGGGGAGACCGCTAGACCACCCAATCTTCAAGTCGCCTGCGTCAAACCGCAAGACCTCCCGGTCTCCAATCAGCAACATCTCGGCTAACAAACTGCTGGAGAGAAAGCGATAGACTACGCAGTCTCCAAGCTGCCAGGGTCAGAGCGCCAGACCGCCCGGTCACTATATAGCAACACTCCCCCTCAAGATGGAGCAATATATCAATCATACCCAACTTGTCGCAAATGTGAAAAAAGGAACCGGACACAGGCTTGGTGAAGATATTTGTTAACTCATTGTCGGAGGTAACGAACGGAGTACAAATCTGTTTCTTCAAAATATTTTCCCGAAAAAAATGGCAGTCGACTTCAATGTGCTTTGTTCTCTCATGAAAGACCGGATTTTTGGAGATATATATAACGTCCTTATTGTTGCAGAATATAGGTAGAGGATGGTTGTAGACCTCTCCTAAGTCAAGTATGAGAGCCCATAACCACTTTAATTCACACGTGGTCGACGCCATTCTTTGATATTCCTCTTCTGCACTAGACGTGGAGACGACAGATTATTTATTGCTCTTCCAGCTCACAAGGTTCCACCCAAAAATATGCAAAATCCCGATGTGGACTTGCGATCTCCTTTGTCATCAGTATAGCTAGAATCCGAGTACGCTTCAACGTTTAAATGATCATTCTTCTGAAACAGCAATCCTTTACCTGGCGCCACTTTAATATATTCAAATATCCTCAGGGCAGAATGTAGATGGCACTCCCTAGGAGCTTGCATGAACTGGCTAACCTTGCCTACAACGTAGGAGATGTAGGGTCTGGTTACTGTAAGATAAATGAGTTTGCTGACCAGACGTCTGTACCTCATAGCATCTGATAGAGGAGGCGAGTCATCTGTCCAGTTTTTATCTTCTCTAGTAGCCATGGGGCATCAGGAAGGTTTAGCCCAAGTAAACCCTGTTTCTTTTAGAATATCAAGAGCATACTTACATTGGGAGATGACCAATGAGTTGGGCTTTTGAGAGATTTCTATCCCCAGAAAGTATTTTGGGGAGCCCATATCCTTTGCGACCAGGTGTTGATGGAGATGTTTCTTTGTCAAGGATACCCCAGCCTTGTCATCTATAGTGAGAAGAATATCATCCACATATACGGCAAGAACCACCAGACCCAAGGAGGTTTTGTGAATGAACAGTGAGTGATCATCAAAACTTCTTGTAAAACCCACGGCCACCACAATGTCGCTAAACTTGTCAAACTAAGCCAGATGGCTTTGCTTTAGACCATAGATGGCCTTCTTCAGCATGAATACCCGTGTCTCCCCTTGAGCAACATACCCAGGAGGTTCATCCATGTAGACATCCTCCTGAAGATCACCATAGAGAAAGGAATTCTTAACATCTAGTTGGGAAATGGGCCAATCCCTGTTGACGGCCATAGAGAGGAGTACCCGAATAGTGATGAGAAGAGTAATGAGAGAGAAGATATCAAAATAATCAACACCATAAGTCTGAGTGAAGCCTTTGGCAATAAGGCGTGCCTTATAATGATCCACACTACCGTCTGGACTGATCTTCACTACAAAGACAAAGCGACAACCAACAACATTGGTGCCCAATAGAGGAGGAACAAGGTTCCATGTACCACACTCAGTGAGGGTGGAAATTTCCTCATCCATGGCAGCCTTCCAATGAGGAACAGTAAGGGCTTCCTGGTAGGTGTGAGGAGTGGCAGTGGTAGAGATAGCTAACGCAAAAGTCCTGTAAGAAGGAGTAAGACGAGCATAGGAAACAACAACAGCAAGCGAGTGTTAAGCACATGTCTGCACCCCTTTTAGAAGAGCAATGGGAAGATCCAGATCAACGTGTTCCTCAGTATCTGGTGAATCTATGGCGGAGAGAGCTGGCCTGAGAGTAGTGAGAGATGGCCGTAAAGAAGTGGAAGACAGCAGAGGCGGAGAGAGAGGAGGAGGATACGGTGGATACTGTAGAGGAGGAGAAATCTCGGTAGGTATGGATGAGACAGAGGGGGAGATAGGATAAGCAGGAACATCAGGAAGAAAAGAGCAATCACGAGAGAAATAGGACGCATTTTTGAAGAAGGTTACGTACACAGAGACGAACTACTTGCGAAGAGATAGCAGGAGATGAGAACGACATATCCCCAATAGGAGCAAGGAACCTGCATCTATGTCATTAGAGTACGAGTGACATCACGGAGGTGATGGTTTTTACGTTCCACCACGCCATTTTGCTTTGAGGTATATACACAACTAGTTTAATGAACAATCCCATTTTTCATACAGAAAGAAAAAAAATCTTGACTAAGGTATTCTTTGGCATTATCAGAGCGAAAGATTTTAATAGAGACATCAAACTAAGTTTTAATCATAAAATAAAAGGATGTCCATACAGAGAATACTTCGGAGCGATATTTGAAGAAATACACCCACGTGCAGCGAGAGAAATCATCAATAAAATTTACAAAATATGAACTACCCCGACCTATGGTGAGGGTAGGAGAAGGACCCCATACATCAGAGTGAAGGAGATCAAACGGGCGGGAAGATCCATAACCTTGCTTCAGTGGGAAAGAGGAGCGGTGATGCTTGCCAAGCTGACATGTGTCACAGTTGAGAGGAGGACAGTGCTGAGGGAGGTAAGGTAGATGCTGACGAAGAAGCCTTGAAGGAGGATGACCCAGGAGAAGATTCCATTACAGGAGGTCTGTAGAAGAGGAGGAGAAGGTAGATAGGGTGGAAACGTTATCGAGGAAGTAAAGGCCTCCACTCTCAGTCCCAGTAGAAATCGTCCGTTTGGAGCCCAGTTCCTGAAAAGAACAAGAAGTAGGAGTGAATGTGATGGAACACTGTAGTTGCTTGCACAAAGAAGTAACAGATAATAAATTGCAAGGAAACTTGGGCACATACAGAGTATCCAACAAGTGAAGAGACAGAGTGACTTGAACCACTACCATCCCATTGACCGGTGATGGAGATCTGTCCGCAATAAAGACTGGGGGCAACCGATCATGTGTTTCTAGGAGAGAAAAACACTGAGGATTGCCAATCACATTATTGGTAGCACCAGAGTCTATCAGCCATTTTCCTTGTGTAATGACGTGGGCACTACTAGAAGATATGACCACCGTGGCGAACTGCGGAGTAGTAGTGGTAGAGGTATCAGAGAGAGCCATAGAAGAGAAGAGAGAGGCAACAAAGAGGGAACATGAGCAGAAACAAGGCCGCGCGAATAGGAAAAAAAGAGAGACTGTGCGAACATCAAAGAGGCCGCACAAACAACAAAGAGGCCGCACAAATAGAAAAGAAGCCATGAGAATTGGAGGGGATTGTGGGGCAAAAGGGAGGTCATAAAAATAGGTTGTAAGTAGAAAAACCACGTGAACAAAGAAATGTCCGTGCAAAAGCAAGAGGGAGAAGTGAGTAGAGAGACTGCGAAGACAGGTCATGCAAATAAAGAAGAGACAAGGCCGCGCAAACAAAGAAGAAGTGAAGACAAGTCGCGAAGACCAGAGAGCGTGAAGACAGGTCATGAATAGGGAGGGACAACGACTAGAGAGCAGAAACAAGGCCTTGCGAAACAAGGTCGCGCGAATAGAAACAAGGCCGCCTGGATAGGAAGACAGCTTATAAAATCAGATGGAAAAGATCGAGTCCTCTGATACCATGTGCGAATAGAAATAGAGAAACTGAAATTTGGATAAAAACAGAGTTTTTATTTCTAAAAAAGTAACTATTACAAAGGTATAGCCTCCCTTTTATAGAATGTTGGAGAGGGGAGAGATTACAAATAAGCATTGTAAGACAAATAATTACAGGTACAAGCGACTATATACAAAAACAGACCGCACAAGCCGCGCGGTTATATGAATAGGCTAACTGCCCGACAACAACTATAAAGAGAAGATAAGCCGACAGGGGAGACTGCTAGATCGCCCTATCTTCAAGTCGCCTGTGTCAAACTGCCAGACCGCCCGGTCTCCAATCAGTAACATCTCGGCTACTAAACTGCTAAAGAGAAAGCACCATACCGCGCTGTCTCCAAGATGCCAGAATCAGACCGCTAGACCGCCCGGTCACCACACAACAACACTTCAAGACCAAGTCAAAAGAGTTGAGTGGAGTCAATACTGCGTTGAAGTGAGTCAACGCGGCGTTGAGTGAAGGAAGAATCGTTGAGTTAGCTGGTTGGCGTCGAGTGCGTTGAATGCACTGAACATGGCGTCGAGTGTACCCGATGCTTTTATGTGGACTTAAGACTTTTCCTCCGAATCATTGTATATCTCTAGTGGATTGGTTTTGTTATAAAAAAATCGTCGAGTGCCTGTTGTATTCATCGAGTATACTCGACGAATCAGTATGGACTTGGTTTTCAGTGCCCGAATTATATCTAATTCATCGGGTTTGGCCTTAGGTAAATTTCTAGTATTTATTCCTCCATTCATTAATGGAGAAGCCCAGTGTTTTGGTTGTGGTTTGCCTGTGTTTGACTATGGCGGATAGTGTTTTGGTTGCATGTTTATGGCTAGGTTGGCAGTGGATAAAGGACCACCAAACTGATGTTTTTTTTGGTGAATTATTGCCCTGGTGGGTTTGCCCGGTGTGGGTATGTGATTGCTGGCATGTTGGGTAGGTTGCCACCACCATAGGTGCCGGTTTTTCCCTGGTTTTGGGTGTGTCAAGGTATAAGACCACCTTTCATTGGGCCCTTGTGATGTTTTTATTGTTGGTGTGTTGGGTAGGTTCCCACCACCGCAGGTGACAGATGGCCGGTATTTTCTTTTGTTCACCAAGTTATGGGCTAATTAATTCCTTATACTTATAGTTGTTTATTTACTTGTTCCATAAAGCATATATCTTTATAGCACTTGGTTTAAATTCCTTACCTTTGAGCTCGTAAGTTAGTATTTTCTCACTAATCTTGGATTAGGGTTGGTAACCCTTTATTCCTTTTTGGTTTATTGCTAACCTTTTGATCTTTGATCTCCACTTGTATTTTCTTTCTTGTTGAGGTGTTCTATCTTTGAATACCTCAGGTTTGGAGAAGTAGTCGGTTGAGCGGCTATGGTTAGTTTTTGGCTGGTACTCTACAGGTGTCGTTTATTCGCCGACTGTGAGATAATTGTTGTTTGTTTTCTTTTAGTTCAGACATACATATCTTTTAGTGAGTTCATGTCAGGTTGTTGACGCCCACTGGATTTTTTATATAATGTTAAGTACTTGCTAACTGCTAAGCCTTTTCTGCATGACTTGTGGTATTTACTAGCTCTCTGGGAAGGTTTTATGTTAGGTTGTATGTTAGATATTTTAAATTATAAAAGTATTACCTCTATTACCTCATGCATGACATCTTTTGAAGCTAAAGTCACTATATCTTATTGAACGTACAAACTAATTTCTATACTTATTCTAAATCTTGAGTCATGCATAATATGAGTTGTCCTATTGGGATGTTTATGCTCATGTAAGATGTTAACCATTGTAAACAAACTATTTCTGCAGTGTATACTTATACTTTTAGTCGTAGACTAGTTGATCCACTGAGCCGAGGGATACAACCATCAAAACTTAACTTGAAACATGTTTCTCTTACATCATAACTTGGTATTTTCATAAACTGTGTTACGATTGGAGTTTGCCTGAACATCTGTAGTTATCCCCTACACGGCGTAGCATCACAACGCATGTTTTCTCTTACTCTGATATACATTTAAATTTTGAGAAAATACGGGTTGTGACAGTTGGTATCAGAGGGATGGGTTGTTTGGCAATTGGTCGAACAACCATCTCAAGTTAGTCTTAGTTTTCTTGTTCCATTGCATACACACACCGATGTGTCATCAGTACGTCTTGGCTGAAGCATGAACACTAAACTCATAAGAATGAAAAGAAGTATACGGGGCATATTATGTAGTATGAGATGCATAATATGTGTTTGTGGATCCTCATAGGAGGCTATATGTGACTGTTATATAGTATGAGATGCATAAAAATCATCACATAAATGCACATTAGATTTTTCTTTTCGTTGCATATGATATTATGTAGTATGGGATGCATAATATTTCATGTGTATGCCGCTCATAACATGCGTTAAGTCCTTTAGTAGATTTCATATCACAACATGCATGACATAACATTGCATTAGCACACATACCAAGCTAAAGGTTTACATAATGACATATGTACATACATGGTTTTGAGTCAAAAAGGAATAAGAATTCATGCATTCATAGTCTATGCTCATGAGTCAGTGGGATGACAGTATATCATCCTAAGTTTAAGCATGACATCATTAATGAAATTCCAAGAGTAAGTTAGCAGCTTAAGCAAGTATTTGTGCATGTATTGTCTGAAATAAGTTGTGTAGTTCTAGCAGTAAGCTAGGTTTTGATTAGTTTCTTGTTGTGTTATTAGAATGCCGCTGAAGCATCCTGCGAAAAGGTCGACTCCCCAGTTTAAGGGCGAGTCATCTGGGGCGCAGAGGGAGGTAGTGATCGAAGTACTGCGAAAGAGCAATGAGGCTCTGTCTAGAAAAATGTTGGAGAAGCAGTCGCAGATCGAACCTTTGTTTTATGTTGTTTCCAGGCACCTAATTAGACTGCAAGACCCTGATGTGGGTCAAGCTATTCCTGTTCCCCCTGCTCCTCTGGTGCCACCAGTTTTGTTTCCACTAGAGATGAACTTTATCTCGCATTTCTAGTGATTATGACCTCCTACCTACGATGGTAGAGCAGATTTCATGGCCTTAGATGACTGGATTATAGCGATCGAGTAGATGTTCTCATACTCAAGGATTTCTGTAGACCAGAGCGTTATGGTTGTTGCATAGTAGTTGAAAGGCCTTGCAAAGGGCTGGTGGTTGAGAGATAAGGAGAACCTTAAGGATTGATGTTCTTAGGAAGGCTTCAAGGAGTTATTAACGGGGAAGTTCCTGCCATAGGTCGAGCAAGACCGCTTAATGAATAATTTTCTGCACTTGAAGTAAAGGCAACTAACGGTTAGTGAGTACGAGGTAGAGTTTAGTAAATTGAGTAAGTTTTCCCCAGATCTAGTATCCTCATAATATTATAGAGTTTAGTGCTTTTTGGATGGTCTTAGGAATGACATACAGCAGCTGGCCAGTGCTTATGGATTTGGAAGTTATGCTGAAGTGGTAAAAGACGCTAAAAAGCTCAAAGAAATCGATAATGCAAAAAAAATCGAGGCCAACAGATGAGGAAAGGTAAAAGGAAGTCTGATAAGGGTAAGAACTCTGAGGAATCTAGTCCTGCTTCAAGCAAGAGAAGCAAGGAGGTCTGTAGTTTTTGTGGCCGATCAGACCACCCATTTGAGAAATGTTTCAAGAGATTGGGAGCTCAAAAGCAAGAGCAGGTGCATGCGATTCAGAGTGATCCCAAAGGAGAAATGGTTTGTACTTTGTGTAAACGGAAGGGGCACGATGCTGCCCATTGTTGGGGTAAGGAGAGGGTCTGCTTTCAGTGCGGATAGAAATGACATTTCAAGTCAAAGTGCCCATAGTCTTAGCCTACGCTATAGCCGATTCCACTTCAGGCTATGCCACCACAACAACATTTGGACAAAAGGAACTGCAAGTTAAATGCGGTGACCTTAGAGAAAGCGCAAACATCCACCTAGGTGATCTCAGGTTAGATCCTAACCTAGTTTGTTTTTAACTCATAGATGTAGTTTCGATGTTGCTTGGTTAGTTATGAATGTGATTTTATAGGGAAGTTTAAGGTAAAGAATCACTAGGTGCGTGTTCTTTTCGATTCTTGTGCTACCCACTCGTTTATGGCTAGGAACTTTGTAGAGCACCATTGTTTGACTCTTGATCAAGTTGGTGATTTATTTCATGTCAAGTTTCCCTCTGGTGATTCGGTGATGTCAGACCAGGGTATCCTTGGTTGTCCCATTCTTTTAGGCAATTTCCTAGCTGTTGCTGATTTGAAGGTGATGGACCTGGAAGACTTCGATGTGATCTTGGGAATGGACTGGTTGTCCATATATGATATGGTTATCCAATGCAGGGTCAAGCGTTTGTAATTCAAGATGGACAACGGTCACCCCAGGAGTGTTTATGGTTTTCTGTGCCAGGTTTTCCCGATTATTTCTGCAATATGTGCTCATAAGCTTTTAGATTTCGATCTTTTTGCTTACTTTGTTTTCATTTTGGGAACTGTTAGTGGTTTGCCGCGTGTAGATGAGGTTTCAGTGGTGCGTGAGTTTTCAGATGTTTTCCCTGATAATCTTCTTGGTCTTCCACCTAAGAGGGATGTAGAGTTTGTTATAGATCTTGAGCCAGGTACTCGTCCTATTGCTAAGGCACTGTACCGTATGGCCCCTCGTGAGCTGGATGAGTTGTGTACTCATATGGATGAGTTATTGCAGAATAGATTTATTAGACAAAGTTCTTCACTGTGGGGTGCTCCCGTATTATTTTTGAAGAAAAAGGATGGGGCCATGAGGCTGTGAATAGATTATAGGGAATTGAACAAGGTAACTATCAAGAATAGTTATCCATACCACGAATAGATGATTTGTTTGATCACTTGTATAGTAGTACAGTGTTTTCAAAGATTGACCTTCATTCAGGCTACCATTAGTTGAGGATTCGTGAGACGAATATTCCACGGACCACTTTCCGTTCTCGGCAATGACATTTTGAGTTCTTGGTAATGTCCTTGGGTTTGACAAATGCACCATCTGCCTTCAGGACATGATGAACAGGGTGTTCAAGGATTTTTTGTATTGTTTTGTGGTTGTGTTTATAGATGATGTTTTGGTTTATTCCCACAGTGCTGAAGATCATGGACAGCACTTGCGTTTGGTTTTATATTCCTTGAGGGAGCATAAGTTGTTTGCCAAGTTAAACAAGTGTGAGTTTTAGCTTCCTCGGGTTTCCTTCTTGGGTCATGTGGTTAAGAAGATTGGAATTTCTACTGACCCAGAGAAGATTTCTGTCATAATGAATTGGAACAAACCTACCACACCCAAAGAGATAAGAAGTTTCCTAGGGTCGGTATGATATTATAGGAGGTTTGTGAAAGGATTTTCTACAATATCTGTACCGCTGAATAAGCTTACGCAGAAGAATGCAGCATTTATGTTGAGCGATAAATATGAAGAAGCCTTTTAGGAGTTGAAAAGGAGATTATGTTCTTCTCCAATTTTGACCTTGCCTACCAAAGGATTGGAATATGCAGTTTATGTAGATGCATCGCATGTTGGACTTAGTGCATATTGATGCAAAGGAAAAGTGATTGTGTTTGGGTCGAGGCAGTTAAAGATTCATGAGAGGAACTACCCTAATCATGATTTAGAGTTTGCTACAGTCATTTATGCCTTGAAGTTATGGAGGCATCTATTGTATGGCACGTTGTGCAAAAATTACACGGATCATAAGAGTTTGAAGTACGTCTTCACTCAGAAGGAGTTGAATTTGCACCAGCGGAGATAATTAGAATTTGTCGCGGATTATGAAGTTGAAATCCAATACCATCCGGGCAAAGCTAATGTGGTAGCCGATTCCTTGAGTAGAAAGAACGTGCAAATCTTTGGACTTTTAGTGGAATCCTTGGTAGAAGAGTTTCTATTGATGGGTATCTCGGTTAGAAGTAGCGACTCATCGAGCAGTTTAGATGTAGCAGAGTCTTCATGGATTACGCTTACAAGTCTTCATCAATCCTGATTTGTTGCACCTCCGTAATAGAGCTAAGAAAGGGGAGTTACCAGACTTCTTAATCGATGAGTAGGGTACTTTGAGGTACTACAGTAGATATTGTATCCCTGCTGTTTAGGATATTTGAGTAAAGCTGTGCAGTGAGGCACATGGATCCAGTGTTGCCTACCACCCTAGTTCTACAAAGATGTATAGAGATCTGAAACAGATCGTTTGGAGGTATGGTATGAAGAAGGATATAGCCAAGTTCGTGTCTGAATGCTTCACCTGTAAGTGAGTTAAGGACGATCATGGAAGGCCTGGTGGCAAGTTAATGCCTTTAAAGATTCCATGTTGGAAGTGGGAGAGTATTTCAATTGACTTCATTACCGGTTTGCTGAGATCTCCCAAAGGACATGATTATGTATGGGTTATAGTGGATAGACTGACGAAGTGTGCTAACTTCGTCCCGTTTAATATTGATTACTCCAAGAAGAAAATAACAGAGTTATACATGGATGAGGTTATCAGGTTACATGGATTATCTGTTAGTATTGTGTCGGATCAAGACTCCCGGTTTACGTCTCATTTTTGGAAAAGCTTACAGGAAGGATTGGGTACCGATCTGAGGTATTCCACTACTTATCATTCACAGAGAAATGGTCAAACAGAAAGAGTTAATCAGATTTTTGAAGATATGATAAGATGTTACATCTTGTACCATGGAGGAGCATGGGATGAGCGTTTGAGGCTGATGGAATTTGCTTATAATAATAGTTATCAAGAGACCTTGCAGATGGCCCCATTTGAGGCCTTGTATGGGAGACATTGCAGAACTCCCTTGTTTTGGGCTGAGGTTGGTGAAAGACCGTTGTTGGGTCTAGAAGCCTTGGAAGAAATGGATATTTTTGTGAAGCATATTCGAGAGAAGCTTTATATAGCTCAGGAGCGTAATGAGAAGATCGCTAATCGACAAAGAACTGATTTGGAATTTGCTGTCGAGGACATGGTTTTTCTTAAGGTTTCACTAATGTTTGGTGTAAAGAGGTTTGGAAAGAACCACAAGCTGGGCCCTAGGTATGTGGGTCCTTTCCAGGTGGTTGATTGTATTGGAATGTCAGCTTATAGGCTGGATTTGCCCGTAAGTTTTTCTGGTGTGCACGATGTGTTTCACGTAAGTTAGTTACAGAAATGTGTACTTAGCGACCGACAGGTTCTTGGATCTATGCCCCAGTTGGAGCCCAACCTTTCTTATGTTTAGATGCATGTTCGTATTCTGGATACTCAAGATCGAGTGTTGTGGAGGAATACCATACCAATGGTTAAAGTTTTGTGACGGAATCAAGATGTGGAAAGCGCGACTTGGGAGATGGAGTCAGCTATGAGGGAGGCTAATCCTCGTCTGTTCTCTTTGTTTCTCTCAGTATGTATTTCCATTCTATAATCATTACTTATTTTCCATCCATAGTGGAATCTTTTGTGCGAAAAGTTTCGGGATGAAACTTTCTTTTAAGAGGGGTGGTTGTAATGCCCCTGATTTTTCAAGGTTTATTTAAAATCCCTTTAGTGACGTATTTTGACGTCAGGGCATTACGTTGACACGTAGTTGGTTGGTACCACTGTTTGAGCATGTCTTTTGCTCATTGGTATCCGAGGTTTTGGTTTGGGAGTATTAGCTTGACTAATTTTTCCTATGATTTAATATTCCCTTGCGAGTCAGGGTTCGTTTTGGAACACGGCGGAGTGTTTTTGCGATATCTGATGTTTTGAATTCAGGGAGTGTTTACCCGAGTTTGGTTTGTTGGATTTTGATTTTGACTGCGCCGTTGGATTCGTAGTGTCGATATTTAGCTACGGTGCGATTTTGTAGAAATCTGAGTTAGTGCGGGTTTTGGTCATTTGGATGTTTTAATTATAATAATAATATATTATATTATTTATTCTCTATAAATAGCCTTGCGATAAGACAGAAACCCTATTCATCATCGTTCTTAAAACCTTCATACTATATTCCGGAAGATGAGAGCGGCGGACCTTACGAAGCCTTCGACTGTTGATTGTAGGAGCTCCGGTGCACAAAATTGTCGTCGGAGAGTAGATACATTTAGCTTTCACCAAGATCTACGTTTCTACTGTGATTTTTTACTGTTTCTTGGATTTTTAGAGATTAAGGTATGCGGTTTTGACCTTCTCTCCTCTTGAAAAGTTTAAGGTTTTGCTGCTTAGGTGTTCTTTCAGCCAGATCCTCGGGGAGGAGCGTAGTATGGCCGAATTTCGGCCGTATCGAGGAAAGTGGTGACTTTTTCCCCTTGCCAAGTTTCCTTTCATGGTGTATTTCCTGCTTCTATCCTTTCCTCCTTAGTATTTAGGAGTAATGCCAGGTTCGGACCTTGCCGAACTGCTAGACAATATAGTTTTTCGGCCAGGTTTAGCCTAGTTGATTCTGTAGGTGAAAGCAGGGTGAATCCATGGATTATGGGATTAATCTAGTAAGGTATTTTCGTCATACATGACTCTTAGACTAGGATAATCTGTCAAGTATAGAACTACTGACTTAAGCCAAAAATTTTGTTGTATGACATTTAACTTAAGTTTAAATTTGTCGAAAATGGGTAGGTAGAATTCGTCAGATATAGGTTGAGATTGGTCTAAGTAAAATTTGGCGAGTCTCAGTAAGAGCAGAGTATAATTTTTCGAGTCTTAGGCATTGAGTTCGTCGAGTATAAGACTTGGCGTTGTGTTGCTCTATTCATCGAGTATTAGGCGTTGAGTTTGTGGAGTATAAGACTTAGTGTTGAGTTTTGCTGTATTCGTCGAGTATTAGGCGTTGAGTTCGTCGAGTATAAGACTTGGCGTTGAGTGTTGCTGTATTCGTCGAGTATTAAGCGTTGAGTTCGTCGTGTATAAGATTTTGCATTGTGTTATGTTTTAGACTAAGTTAAATTCGTCGAATAATCTCGATGAATTCGTCGAGTAACACCAGTTTTGCTTTGAGTGCATCGGGTGATAATTTGTCTCTAAGGCAAAAGCGTTGAGTGCGCTGAATGCACTTAATGCGGAGTTGAGTAAAACAGTATTGAGTGAAACCTTGGTGTTTAGTATCTTCGAGACCAAGTCAAAAGCACTGAGTGTACTCAAAGTGGCGTTGAGTGGACTCAACGCGGCATTGAGTGGACTCAACGCGACATTGAGTGGACTCAACGCGGCGTTGAGTGAAGGCAGAATCGTTGAGTTTGCTGGTTGGCGTCGGGTCGAGTGCATTGAATGCACTCAACGCGGCGTCGAGTGTACTCGACTCTTTTACCGTGGACTTAGGATTTTTCTGCAGAATTGTTGTATATCACTAGTGGATTGGTTTTGTTATATTAAAATCGTCGAGTGCCTGCTGTATTCGTCGATTATACTCGATGAATCATTATGGACTTGTTTTTAGTGGCAAAATTGTATCTAATTTGTCAGGTTTGGCCTTAGGTAAAATTCTGGAATTATTCCTCCATTCATTATTGGAGAAGCCCAATGTTTTGGTTATGGTTTGTCTGTGTTTGACTATGGAGGACAGTGTTTTGGTTGCATGTTTATGTTAGGTTGGCAGTGGATAAAGGACCACCAACCTGTTGTTTTTTTTGTGAATTATTTCCCTGGTGGGTTTTCCCGGTGTTGGTATGCGATAGTTGGTGTGTTGGGTAGGTTCCCACCACCGCAGGTGCCAGTTTCCCCTGTTTTTGGTGTGTCAAGGTATAATACCACCTTTCCTTAGGCCCTTGTGAAGTTTTTTTTATTGGTGTGTTGGGTAGGTTCCCACCACAGTAGGTGCCAGATGGCCTGTGTTTTCTTTTGTTCACCAAGTTAAGGGCTAATTAATTCCTTATACTTATAGTTATTTATTTACATGTTCCATAAAGCATAGATCTTTATAGCACTTGGTGCAAATTCCTTACCATTGAGCTCGTAAGTTAGTTTCTTCTCACTAATCTTGGGTTAGGGTTAGTAACCCTTTATTCCTTTTTGGTTTATTGATAACCTTTTGATGTTTGATCTCCACTTGTAATTTCTTTCTTGCTGAGGTGTTCATTCTTTGAATGCCTCAGGTTTGGAGAAGTAGTCGGTTGAGCAGCTAGGGTTGGTCTTTGGCTGGTACTCTGCAGTTGTTGTTTCCTCACCAACTGTGAGGTAGGTGTTGTTTGTTTTCTTTTAGTTCAGGCATACATATCTTTTAGTGGGTTCGTGTCAGGTTGTTGATGCCCACTGGAATTTTTGTATAATGTTAAGTACTTGCTAGCTGCTAAGCCTTTTTTCATGACTTGTGGTATTACTTGCTCTCTGGGAAGGTTTTATGCTAGGTTGCATGTTAGATATTTTAAATTATAAAAGTATTACCTCATGCATGACATCTTTTGAAGCTAAAGTCACTATATCTTATTAAACGTACAAACTAATTTCAATATTATACTAAATCTTGATTCATGCATAACATGAGTTGTCTTATGGGGATGTTTATGCTCATGCAGGATGTTAACCATTGTAAACAAACTATTTCCACAACGTATACTTATACTTTAAGTTGTGGACTAGTTGTTCCACTAAGCTGAGGGATACAACCATCAAAACTTAACTTGAAACATGTTTTTCTCACATCATAACTTGGTATTTTCATTAACAGTGTTAGGATTGGAGTTTGACTGAACGTTTGCAGTTATCCCCTGCACGGCATTGCATTATGGTTTGTGTTTTCTCTTACTCTGATATACATTTAAATTCGGAGAAAATGCGGGTTGTGATAGATCTTTAAGGCAAAGATTACTTCTCCCATCTCTAGATCATGCACCGTGTAGTTTTGTTCATGGCTAGCGGGAAGCATAAGCTATCATGTGTCAGTTCTGTATTAGGACAACACCCATCCCCTGATAGGATGTGTTAGTGTAGACTTGGAATCCTTCCTTCCCAGAGGGAAGGGCAAGGATGGGAGCCGAGGTAAGCTGATCCTTCAGCTCTTGGAAGGCAAATTCTCATTACTACATCCATATGAATGGTGTATACTTCTTTGTCAATGATATAAGTGGGAGGGAAATTCGGGAATATCCCTCTACGAACTTTAGGTAGTATCCAACGAGTCCTAGGAATCTCCTTATGTTGGATGTCGTCTTTAGTGGCTGCCAATCTCGCACTGCCTTAATCTTTGTCGGATCCACATCTAGTCCCACTCCACTAATAATGTGACCTAAGAAGGCCACATCCTTTAACCAGAACTTACATTTACTAAACTTCACATATAGGCAATGCTCCCGGAGTTTATCCAAAGTTAGTGCCAAGTGTCATGCATGCTCCTCCTTCGTCCTCGAGTCGATGAGGAAGTCGTCTATAAATACGATGATGAAGATATTGAGATAGGCCTCGAATACTCAGTTCACCAGACTCATGAATGCATAGGGTGAATTTATGAGCCTAAATAGCATCACTACAAACTCATAGAGGCCATATCAGCTACTAAATGTGGTCTTCGGGATGTCATCCTCCTGAATCCGTAGCTAATATTATCCCAATCTCAAATCTAGATTTGAGAACCAATGAGCTCCCTCTAACTGATCAAATAACTCATCTATTCTTGATAAAGGGTGCATGTTCCATACTATCAGCATTTTCAGTCCTCTGTAGTCAATGCATAGTCTAAGAGTCCCTTCCTTCTTCTTCACAAACAATACTGGGGCACCCCACAGTGAGGAGCTTGGTCTGACAAACCTATCTTCAACCAACTCCTGCAACTGACTCCAAAATTCCACTAGCTCATTTGGGGCCATCCGATATGGAAACCTAGATACGGGCATAGCCCATGTCACTAGCTGGATCCGAAAGTCCTTCTCACAGTATGGTGACAACCATGACAACTTATCTGGGAAAATATCAGCGAAATAACGTACCACCAGGATGTTGGAGATAGAGGTCTTTTCCTCGGTCATCTCGAATAACACCTGATAAACCACATCCCCCTGCAGGTGGGCCTTCACGGTCTTGATAGAAGAAAGCACATAGCGGGAGACCGGGATAGTACCTTCGAAGGTCGCATAGGTGTTACCGTATCTCAGCATGACCTTCCTCGCCAGACAATCAAATTGTGCATGGTTCTAGGTTAACCATATCATTCCCAAGACACGATCAAAGTCTGGCATCTTCAAGATCACCGTCGGAGCCTCGAGTGTTAGGTCGTCAATAGTCACCCGTAGAAGGCATTTTGTGGTAGATAGGATCTCCGTCCCATTAGGAAGATGCACCCTCCTAGTTACTCCTATATAGTGTCGGACGTGGTCCAAGTATTTGACAAAATATTCCACGACAAAGTTATGTGATTACCCCGTGTTGAATAAGGTATGGGCAGGCTTGCCGCATACCATTACTATTCCTAAGTTTATTAAACAATCTTAGGTGGCTAGTTTTATAGTTTTCTTCCCTGGTTATAACAATTTTATATCAGTTCTACGGTCTAGGGGAAAAAGGAATTTAAATTGTTAGCATACTTGTTATAACCCTATCTAGGTTCTGGGGTTGAGCAAGATCCAGAGCATACATCTGATCTTTTTTCGTCTTATGGTCACCGCCTTGGAACCCACATCCTCGACCACATCCTCGACCCTTAAATCGTTGAGTAGGTGGGGCAGCCTGTGATATTTGTGGTGGTTCTAATCTCCTGGGGAAATTAATCCGAATATGTCAATGCTGGTGGCAGTGATTGCACACCGGCGGGGGAGGTTCCCTATCAACTATCCTTGACATCTCCCTCATCTGTAATGGCTGGGGGGACAATACTACCAGATCCATCTGCTCCTGTTTATACTCCAGGCAGGGATGACCCCCATTTCTTCTTTGTCCGATGATCCGATCGTTCTGCTATTCCCTCCTTCCCCCAATAACCGTGTTGTCTGCCGGTCTTTTCCCCTGCCATGAACCGTAAGCTGGTCCGCTTGGGTATATTGATCACAATGTCCCATATTTGAAGAAGGTCTACATGACAATGATATACACATGTTTGTATCTGATGCATGCTATATATACATGGGGCTCTTGGTTACTTTGATTAGACATGTTATCTAAGTGATAATGAAAGGAGGACATAGGACACGATGCTGACAAGGCTGAAATTTCTCTAAGTCCAAATGCGTTGAGTCAAGGCAGTTCACTCAACACCGTATGGCCATAAGCACTGAGTAAAGACTATACATTCAAAGCCTCAGCATTTCTAAGACATAAATCTGGTTAAGTCCAGAAGCGTTGAGTGAAGGCGGTTCACCCAACGCTTAGAGCCAGAAGCATTGAGTAAAGCTCAAGCAGTCAAAGCAACAGAGAATATGCCAAGAAATCTGGCTAAGTCCAGAAGCATTGAGTGAAGGTAGTTTACTCAATGCAATGTAGAGAAAGTGTCAACAGAACATAGTTCAGTAGGAGCTGTAGTATTGGCTGATACAGAATTCTGTCTAAGGGTAGAAGCATTAAGTGATGTCAACTCACTCAACGCCTATTCAATAGAAAATCTATTTAAGGATAGAAGCATTGAGTGAAGGCAGTTCACTCAACACCTCTTCAATAAAACAGGCAAATGCATAAAGCATTGAGTGAAGGCAACTCACTCAATGCCTTCATACAGAGATAATCAACTAAGTCCAGATGCATTGAGTGATGAAGGCTCACACAATGCCTATTTGGTTATACTTCAAATGTCTATATTCGTTGATTGATGACTGATCCCTCAACGCCTGAAGATATAGAAATCTTCCCAAATGTTTTGGGGTTAAGCGACTAGGCTTCACTCAATGCCAATGAAGAATTGTGAATTTGGATAAGTCCACTGGTACGGTGTCATGATGACGTCAGTAGAAATTCAAATGTGGCAGGAACTAAATAGTAGACGGCAAATGGCATCGCTTGCCTATTGTATAGCATTTAATGCAAAAGACAAGTTGTAGCTGTCAACTCCTGGTGGTCCCACTGCTCAAAGAGCCATTGGATAACGGAATAAAAAAGAAAGAGGTCAAGGAAGAAGACAGAGAATTTTTGGGAATTATAGAGCTTCATCTTCTTCCTCTCGACCTAGTTACAGAGTTGAAGAAAATGCTCCTTCTGTTCAAACAAGAAGTTCAAGAAAGTTAGTTGTTGACATTCTCATCTTCAACAATAAGTTTAGAGAGTTTTCTCTCTGAGGTAGAAGAAGAAATAGAGCAATCCATTGCTGCAGTGACTTCACAGCTCAAGAAGAACTAATCTTGAAGATCCATTATTGAAGCTGTGAAGAAGAAAGGACTGAATCATTTCAATTTAGGAAAAGGCAAACTCAGATATTATTTCTCTGTAGTCATTCATCAACACCAAAAGACCTTTCATTTGTAGGATCAATATTGATCTGTGTGTAAGCCTGATCTATAAAGGCCGAGGTAGGATCTTTCTGTAGATCTGAGTTATAGGTCCTTTAGGCCTGAGTTGTAGGATTCCAGATGGGAATCTGAGTGGTAGGATCCTTTTGTGGATTTGAGGTAGGGCTAAATTCCCGAGGTGTAAGAGATTTATCCTCTGAGGTAAGATCTTGTTTTGGATCTGAGTGTAGGGCTTTCCTCCAAGCCTGAGTGTAGGACTTTGCCTAAAGTTTGAGGTAGGTATTCGTGTGCAGATTACTGAGTTATAGGAGATTACATCTCTGAGTGTAGGGCCTTGGGCCTTAGGTAGTACTTGGAGGAGTCTGAAAGATCTTAAGGGATTTGTGTTGTAAGCTCTTGGAGCCGAGGTTGGAGGAGTTAGCCTTAACTAACAAACTATTAGAAAGGTGGGAGGGACAGTGGATGTTCCCATACTTTATGGAACCACTATAAAAAATTTGTGTGTTGATTATGTGTTCTTGAAAGCAAACCTAAAATAATCACAACTCACCAAAGTCAAAAGAAATCACTAAAAGGAAGAAAAACCTATTCAACCCTCTAGGTGTTTAGCTACTCTTGAATCTAAATACTTTGAAGTGGTATCAAAGGTAGGTTGCTCAAAAAGGACTTTGTTGGAACACCCCATTACTAATTTGGGTCAGGATCACTATGTCTATAAAATTATTGCATTGACCTTGTTGTATAGAGTAAAGGTCAACTTGTTAAGGTCTAAGGCTTAGGACTTAGGTTTGAAGCTTTCCCCAAGACCTCCTAGGTCAAGTGATAAGCCCAGATGAAGAGTTCAACTTGTCATCGAGCTCAGATCGACGAAGCGTCGAACCCAGTTCAACTATCTCTGAGCTCAGGTCGACGAGGCGTCGAACTCAGTTCGATGATAGTTGAGCTCAGATCGACGATTATCTTTTGAGATCGAAGATTTATGGAATTCTGTCAGTTTGTTAAGGATTTCAAATGTCTTCAAGTCAGAGCATTTATTGAAGAAGATTTTTAGCCGTTATATTAAATCTGGAGCAAGTTTCAAGGAAATAAAGAAGGAATGTTATTTAGGTTTTTCCCCCAGAGACAGTTGACATTTAAGGAAAGCATTTATGATTTTGCTAACGGCTATCTAGAAGATTTGAAGCCTGGATTTCATATTATGTTTCAGATAAGAAGAATTATATAATAGAAAAAAAAAGATCCATAACACAGAGAGGAGAACAAGCTTCTATTTTTTCTGATTCTTTTTGATTCAAAGTTTCTCAAGTCTTCATCATTCATACTCCAGACAACACACATTTCAGTTCTTGCTGAAATCATCTTTTGCTGGAGCATTCTTTTTATTGAAGACCTATCACCCTTGCAAAGCTTCTATTCCTGAACTCTTGCTAATCTCAGGGGGAGCTTTGACAACATCAACATCCACTTGTGCTTCTCTCTGATTGTTGACAGAGAAGACAACCTAACCTTTTTCTTATTCTTTCCTGTAAAAGGGTTCTTTAAACTCCCTTCAAAAGTTTTGTTTTGGTTTCTGAGACCTGATCAAAACTCAGTGGTGGCAAGACACCTGATCAATAAATTTTGTTTGGTTTTTGAGCACCTTATCAAAAGCTCATTGGTGCCCAGGACACCTGATCAACTCATCCTGCAGTGGATTCCTACCAAGGGTGGTAGAAGAGTGGATGTACCAAGGTTTTGGGGAACCACTATAGTTCCTTTTGTCTTCTGGTTGCTTGTTATTTTGTTTGCTGTATGCTGTGGATTTGCTTCTTTTATTTGTTTTATTCTGATTACTGTTAAGCACTCTACACTAAGTAAATTAAGTCTTCCACTGCTAAAGTAATTTTTAAATTTACAGAATTATTTTAAAACACTCTATTCACCCCCCTCTAGAGTGAAGGGTTGATCTTACACTCACTTTCAATTGGTATCAGAGGGAGGTTGGTTGTTCGTACAGGCTAACACCTAAACCAAAAGATCTCTCTTAAGATCCATCCTTAATAGAGGGTTATTTTTATTATATTTATTTTAATCTAAATTCATGGCACAGAACAAAGATTATGCTAGCGCAAGGCCTCCAGTGTGCAATCTCTCTAAGTTTGCACTTTGGAAGGCAAGGATAAGATTATACATGAATTCCATTGATGAAGATATTTTTAATTCTGTTTTGACAGATTTCCCTAAGCATCCTGCAGACACAAGCACAAATGCTATTCCACCTCCTTCAGGAACAGATGCTAACATAAAGAAATAGAAGGTTGCTGATGCTAAAGCTATGAACATACTAGCTCAGATAATGTCTGATGACATCTTCCAGAAGGTAGCTGAATGCAACTCAGCTAAAGAGATTTGGGACAAGCTATCTGAGCTTATGTCAGGATCAACTGATGAGAGAAAAGATAGGAGATCTCATCTCATCACTCAGTATGAGAATTTTAAGAAAGCAGAAAATAAATCAGTAGCTGACATGTACAACAGACTAAGTCTGATTGTCAGTGAACTCAAGACATTTGACAAGGAGATCTCTCTCACAGAGATAAATGACAAAATCCTAATGTGCTTCCCCAGCACTTGGGATTCAAGGATCTGGCCCATCAAGGATGCCAGAAGTCTAAATGAAATCACTACAGAAGCTCTATTGGGCAAGCTCAAATCTTATGAGCAGCTCATCAAGAATAGAGAAGAAGAGCAGAAGACAACTTCTCCAGCAGTCAGGAAGGAGAAGTCAATTGCTTTCAAGGCAATAGAAGAACAGCCTGAAGACAAAGTCAAAGGAAATAAAGAACTGATGAGCCTCCTAGCAAAGAGGTTATATAAAATGGCCAGGAAGGACTTCAGAAAAAGGTCATCCAGAGGCCAAGAAAAGCCAAGGTATGATAAATCAAATAATAAAGTGATTATTTGTTATGGTTGCAGGAAATCAGGCCACATACTGCCTGATTGTCCAGAAAGTCAAAATAAGAACAAGAAGCACAAGAGAGAAAAGAGAAAAGATAAATACTTCAGAGAAAATCACTATGACAGATCCTCTTCCAGCAAGAATAAGCACACAAGGAAGTGATTTGTTGCTGAAACATGGAGTGAAACAGAAGAAGAATCTGATGCATCATCAAGTTCAAGTGATGATAAGGATGATGCACAAGAAAAAGATTTCTGCATGATGGCAATCAATGCAACTCAGAACAACACTGATTCAGAACATTAATCTGAATCTGAACCAGAGCTAGAAGAAGACTAGGTAATTAATTCATTTGATTTTAATTCTGAGGACTTCAAGTCTGAATTTAAAGCACTGTGTTTAGATTTACTTAAGTCTGAGAAAGAAATTATCTCTCTCAGAAATCAGTTATCTTAGTACAGTACCTTAAGTTCAGATAACCTCAAACTCTCAGATGAGTTAGAATTTTGTAGGGAGCAGATAGCTTCACTGAAAAGTGATTTATCTGAGGCCAAGAAGTTTGAAGAATCCCTCAATGGGAGAAGTATCAAACTGATGGACATCACAAGCACAGTGAACTCAAGATTCAATAGTACACTAGGCTTGGGTGCTTCATCCAGCCAACCTATCGTGTTAACAACTCCCATTAAATTTATCTCTGATAAATGAAAAGGAGTTACGGAGGTAGCAAGAAAAAAATTCTAATCTACCCAAAGAGAACAAAGTTCAACAGAAATCGTCGAACGGTGCTCGACAATCTCCAAACGGAGCTCAGCGATTTCATGTTGAATCGTCGAACTCGGGTGGATGATCTCTGATCTCTGAACACAGACAAGATCGATTGCTGAACGGAGCTCGATGATCTGACCCAAGATCGTCGAACTCAGGTCCATGATCGTCGAACGGAGCTCAGAGATATGACCAGTTCTCAAGGGGTACATCAAAAATTAATTCTAGATATCCTACATCTCAAGGGTTCAACCCTTATACTGAATGGATAATTCCTCTTAGGAGATATCATCCTAAAGGTTATAAGAATCAACCTAGGATGTCTTATATTTCTTATTTTAAAGGTTATCAAGCTAGACCCAAGGTAAACTAGGTCAAAAACAAATGAACTGTTATTTGTGCAGGTGAAGACCTATCCAACCATGGACCAAAACTGGTATCTGGATAGTGGGTGCTCCAAGCACATGACTGGAAGCAAGGGTAACCTAGTATCCTTCAAGGCTATGGATTGGCCCAAAGTGATGTTTGGAGATTCAAACTATGGACAGACCAAAGGATATGGTGTAGTCAAAATTGGTTCAGTGACATTCAAAAAGGTAGCATATGTGGAAGGACTGAAGCACAACCTTATTAGTATCAGTCAGATATGTGATGAAGGTTACAAAGTTACATTCAACAAATTTTCATGCTTCATCAAATCAGAAGACAACACAACTGTATTGACAAGTAACAGAAGAGGTAACATCTATCTAGTAAATTTTCATTCAACCAAGGTAGATATCTGTTTATTTAATTCTCTTAGAAAACCTAATGAATTATGGCATAAGAGATTAGGACATGTTAACCTTAGAAACTTTGCTAGGCTATCCAAGGACAACCTTGTTAGAGGACTACCTTTTGGCCCCTACAAGAAGGAAGGACTCTGCAGGGCTTGTCAATTAGGCAAGCAAACTAAAAAAAGCTTTAAGTCACTTAATAAGAGTGATTCACCTAGGATTTTGTACTTGTTACATATGGATCTGTTTGGACCCATTACTGTACAAAGCCTAGGAGGGAAATCTTATACTTTAGTAGTTGTAAATGACTTCTCTAGATTAGCATGGGTGTTCTTTCTGAGGAAGAAGTCTGATAACTTCAAATGTTTGATAGAGTTTCTTAAATGTATACAGATTGATTTCAATACTAACATAGCCCTGATCAGAAGTGATCATAGGACAGAGTTTGATTCTCTTCTTATGCAAGAGTTTTATCAGAAGGAAGGGATCATGCACACTTTCTCAGCTCCTAGAACACCTCAACAGAATGGGGTAGCTGAAAGGAAGAATAGAACCCTTATTGAATTTGCAACAACATTATTGACAGATGCTCACCTTCCTCTATCCTTTTGGGCAGAGGCTGTGAACACTTCAAATTATGTTCTGAATAGGAGTTTGATACATAAGCTAAAGGGCAAGACTCCCTATGAATTACTCAAAGGGAAGAAACCTAAAGTTGATTATCTTAGAATTTTTGGTTGTATTTGCTACATTCATAACAATAATAAGAAATACTTAGCAAAATTTAAAGCCAAAGCTTATGAAGGAGTGTTTCTGGGATACTCCATGATCAGTAAGGCCTATAGGGTTTATAATAAATCATCTTATAAAGTTGAAGAAATAGTGCATGTCTCTTTTTATTAAACTAATATGTTTTATAAGGAGAAGAGCACTTCTACCATAGACCCTTTGCATGTACATTCTCTATCAGAAAATTTGGACAGGCTGAATATCCTTGAAATTGATCCATCACCTTCATCCACCTAACAAGAAGCTGAAAGTAGTGAAAATGAAGATGACAGTCAGATTTTAGCAAGTCATGGTGACAATCAAAATGAAGAGCCAGTTGTTGTTCCATAAGAGGAAACAACAATACAGGTTGGTGAACAATCAATACCCATTATTGATTTAGTAATAACAAAAGATCATCCAATCTCTCAAGTGATTGGAGACATCTAAGCAGGTGTGCAAACCAAAAATCAGATCAATCAACATCTGATGCACACTTGCTTTCTTTCTCAAATTGAGCCTCAATCCATACAAGATGCAGAATAAGATCCAAACTACATCATTGCAATGCAAGAGGAATTAAATAAATTTGAAAGAAACAAAGTTTGGGAGCTAGTGCCAAAGCCAAAGAATCATCCCATTGTTGGAACAAAATGAGTATTCAAAAATAAGTTAGATGATCAAGGAGTTATTGTAAGAAACAAGGCAAGGCTGGTTGCTCAAGGATATTCTCAAGAAGAAGGCATAGACTATGACCAAACCTTTGCACCAGTTACAAGGTTAGAGGCCATAAGAATCTTCCTAGCATATGCAGCTCACAAGAAATTCAAAGTATATCAAATGGATGTCAAAAGTGCATTACTCAATGGTGATATCAAGGAAGAAGTTTATGTAAAACAACCTCCTAGTTTTATCTCTCTAACTCACCCTGATTTTGTTTATAAATTGCATAAAGCATTATATGGTCTCAAACAAGCTCCTAGAGCATGGTATGAGACCCTAACTTGCTTTCTCTTGGAAAATAATTTTAAAAGGGGTAGAGTAGACCAAATTCTTTTTATTAGAACCCATAAGTCCAATATCTTACTAGTACAAATCTATGTAGATGATATTATTTTTGGTTCTACAGATTCAAATTTTTGCAAAAGGTTCTCCAACCTAATGCATTCCAAGTTTGAAATGAGTAGCATGGGTGAGCTATCCTTCTTTCTAGGATTGAAAGTCAAACAATATGCTGATGGCATCTTTATTTCTAGAACCAAGTATGCAAAAGAATTGGTTAAGAAATTTGGTATGTCTCTTGCATCCTCTATGAAAACACCCATGCCTACTAATGCTGTATTAGATGCTGATGAACATGGGAAACCAGTTGATCAGACCACATATAGAGCAATGATTGGCTCCTTATTATATCTTACAGCTAGTAGACCTGATATAATGTTTGCTACATGCATATGTGCTAGATTCCAAGTCAGCCCTAGAGAGTCACACCTCATATTTGTTAAGAGGATTCTTAGGTATGTGAAAAGTTGTCCAAATCTAGGTCTCTGGTATCTAGCTGATTCAGGATTTGATTTAACTGGATTTTCAGATGTTTATTATACTGGATGTAGAGTAGACAGGAAAAACACCAGTGGAACTTGTCAGTTTCTTGGTGACAGACTTGTCTCTTGGTTTTGCAAGAAACAAACATCTGTGTCCACATCAACTGCTGAAGCTGAATATATGGTAGCAGGTATTTGTTGCTCACAGATATTGTGGATTCAAAATCAGCTCCTAGACTATGGCTACAACTTAGAGAAGTCCAAAATATTTGTGATAATACTATTGTTATTTCCATAGCTCAAAATACAGTCCTCCATAGTAGGACCAAACACATAGAGATTAGACATCACTTCTTAAGGGATAATGTAGAGAAAAGTAAAATAAAACTAAAATACATCCCAACTGATTTACAAAGGGGAGATATTTTCACCAAACCCTTGGATGAAAATAAACACACTTTCTTCCTTAATCAGTTAGGAATGTTATATGGAGGCAGTCTTAATTAAGTTCCAAGATCTTAAAAACCTAAAAATTGACAAAGAGTAGGTTATAAATTTAAGTTTCCTATTGTCTATAGGTTTTATATGAACTCTGAACTGCGCTCGACGTTTTTTATGAAGATCGTCGAACGGAGCTCGGCGTTTCCAGATAGTGCTAGACTATCCTTCTCGGTCAGCGATCTCAAATATCGTCGAACGGAGATCAACGATGTTGAGACCCTTCAGTTTCCCATAGAGCCATAGATCGTCGAACTGAGTTCAATGATTTTTCCTTTTCTGCATCGAACCCTAATATAAAATCATTTTTCAAGCGTCGTTCTCATTTGCGCTTTCATACCTTTTGCAAGAATTTTCTTTCCCTCCAAACTCTTCTACACTTGATTTTGTTTGTTTTTGCAAGAAAAAGTTGGTCTCAGTCGCCATTCTAGTCGCAATGAAGTTCGACACCGGCTTTGATATTGACATGGAATCTTTCATGGGGAATGATTAGATGTTTAAGGACATTCTGGAACTCTTCAAGGAACAACAACTTGTAAATATTATGACTACCAAAATCAAGTTAGCAGTAGATGAGATAAAAGAATGAGTCTATACTGCCCATAATCTGGATCATAATACAGTTGTTGGAACTATCTCAGGGACACAGGTATCTCTAACCCCAGGTATTCTTCTAGAGGTTTTTGGATTAAGTACTGGTAATAATATCATAGAACTATCAGGACTAGAATTCTCTGCAATGTTAGATAGAATGGGTCATAATTCTGAGAACCCTAATAAGCTGCTGAAGAAGAATCGATCCATGGAATATATATTTCTAGCAGATGTTGTAGGAAAGGTCATTTTGGCCATGCATTCAGCCCGTGATACAATTTCCAAGTATCAATTTTGTTTAATGGCTGCAATAGTGGATAAGAAGCACCTGGATTGGGGAGCAATTTTCTTTGATTTGCTTAAGAATTAGATAAATAAGAATTTTGTAAACTTTGGAAGGATTTTGGGCCTATTCCTGCAGAATAGGTGCCCACAGTTGTTGGTGTCCAATGGGATGCATATCAATGCATCAAAGAGGCTTTCTTCTGCCCTATTTGGCAAGTGGGAGAGACATATTGTCAAACCTAGCAGGGCTCCTGCAGCTAAAGCTTCTTTAGGCACAAGGACTGAAACAGTCACTCCTCCTCAGTCAACTGCCCCAGTAGAAGTTTTGCCATCCCCTTCCATATCCTCTCCTCCTTCTCCACATCCAGTTACATCATCCATACCTTCACCTCCAATAGCTTCTCCACCTCCTCCGGCCACCCATCAAGTAGATTTCCATCCACTACATTACTTCTCATCCATAGATTTAGAATAGTCCCCAATTTTCTTCAATCATTCAACCTTCTAGATGATTCATTCATGGATGCTTCACCATCTTCACCTCAAGACATTCCATCCACCTCAACATCCTTACAACAAATCCTACATGATATCATATCTAAACCATCCTTTCCCCCTTCTATCTCCATATTCCTACCATCAATCACTATTCCAGCACCATCCATTACCTCCATTCCAGTCTCTCAGCCATCAATTCCACTTCCATCTGCTTCAACTCCATCTCTCTCTGCAGCTACTTCCTCTACCTCTACTATAGTTAATCTTGAGCAAGTAGATCTTATTCCCGTAGCAGACAAGCTATATGAGTTATTGGCCCCAAGGCTAACTCTTCTATTGGATGCCACCTTTGCTCTTTTAGTTAAGACTTTACATGAGTTATCTGCTAGGATCTCTTCCTCCTTCATTCTTCAGGCCATCCCTTCTTCTAGGGGCCTAGATTCAGTCCTCACTGAATCTAGGTAGGGGGAGATGCCATATGAAGAAGTGCTACCCTCAGAGATTTCAGAAATGCAAGTATCAGAAGTTCCAGCTTCAGAGAAAGTTCAAGTTCCAGCTCCAGTTCCAGCTCCAACCATCAGTCCTGCAGTATACCTCCATTCATTATTGTCATTATTTGATTCATTTTATAGCAGTTATCTTCCAGCACCTCTCCCTGCTGAAGATTTAACCAAGGCTATAGTTCCCTTCTCCTACTGTGATCCCAATCTGCTACAGATGTATATCAATTCTGTTAAGACTGTGGAAAGTGTTCCTTTGGTTCATGCTGCTTCTACTGCTACTGCTATTTTCTCAAAGGCTGTGATAGAGCTAGTTTGTTTAGTTTCTGAGCCTACTACTTCAGTTGATGCTCCTGATGTTTCAGCTGCTGCTCCTGTTATTTCTATTACTTCACCTCCTGCTTCCGCTTCTGTTTCTGTCTCCATTTCTAAAGAATTGTTAAGGCAAATAGATGCTTTATATGATGAGCCTCGGAGCTCTGATGATGATGAATTTAGAACAGACTCTGATGACTCTTCTACAACTATTGCAAAGAAGAGGAAAGCTAGAAGTAAAGCTATGTAAAGAGTCCCATTTGAAAAGACTACTTCTGATCATGATATTCCATATTATATTCTGCACAACTGCCCTATAACTGAGCACTGGATGCAATATTCTAAAAATCAGTTGAAGTCCATGAGGAAGAAAAGGAAATGTAGTAAGAGAACCTATCACTATTATCCTCCTCCTCCTCCTCCTTCTCCAGGTGCAGGATCCAGTGGAGACTCAGCTCCTCAATCCTCCAATATCTCTTCTCAAAGATCCTCTTAATCCTAGTTTAAAGGAAGATCTCAATCTAGAGGATATCAGCAAAGAGGTAATCAGTTAAGAGGCAGTCAGTATAGAGGCACTCAAAGAGATTATCAGGTTTATTCCAGAGGACAGTCCAGGCATCAACCTTATCAAAGGAAAGGATAAAGCCCAAGTGATACCACTTCTGGTCCTTTTCCTTATAAGCTCAAAGAAGGTTTTCATCAAAAAGCTCCTCCCACTGACACCATCAATAAGTATGTGCGATAAGTTCCATTTGAAGATCTAGAGAATAACCCAGTCTCCTTGACAGCAAGACTAAAAGAGATGGCTGCATTAGATCAAATCAAGAAAGCAAGAGAAAAAGGCCAAGATACCTCCAACAATTCTACTCTGTCAGATCAAAGAAGACAAGAACTTGAAAGGTACCGCTCCAAGAAATTTTTCAATATTGAGAAGTATATGCAGCTACATCCTGAAACTGTAGTTCCTAGAGGCAGAAGCCAGAAGACTCTTGGTGCTGCTGATGATATGAGATCAAAGAAAGACTCTTAAAATACTAATAGGGAAATTCTGTTTAAGAAAGGTATTGACAAGGAAAGTTAATGTAAGCTGAACAATCTCATCTCTGCTGAACTATTTGCTGTGATATATTTATATATCTGCGGTTCTATAATTTTTTATTTATTTCAGTTTTTGTTGATTTTATTTCCAATAATTCATGTAAATAGTAATCCTAACCCAAATTAGGGGAGATTGTTGGAACACCCTATAACTAATTTGTGTCAGGATCACTATGTCTATAGGATTATTGCATTGACCTTATTATATAGAGTAAAGGTCAACTAGTTAAGGTCTAAGGCTTAGGACTTAGGTTTGAAGCTTTCCCCAAGACCTCCTAGTTGAGATTAGAAGCCTAGATGAAGAGTTCAACTTGTCGTCGAGCTCAGATCGACGAAGCGTCGAACCTAGTTCGACTATCTTTGAGCTCAGGTCGACGAGGCGTCGAACTCAGTTTGACGATAGTTGAGCGCAGATCGACGATTATCTTTTGAGATCAATGATTTCTAGAATTATGTCAGTTTGTTAAGGATTTCAAATGTCTTCAAGTCAGAGCATTTATTGAAGAAGATTTTTAGTCGTTATATTAAATCTGGAGCAAGTTTCAAGGAAACAAAGAAGGAATGTTATTGAGGTTTTTCCTCTAGAGACAGTCGACATTTAAGGAAAGCATTTATGATTTTACTAACGGTTATCTAGAAGATTTGAAGACTTGATTTCATATTTTATTTCAGAGAAGAAGAATTATATAAGAGAAAAAAAAGAAGATTCATAACACAGAGAGGAGAGCAAGCTTCTATTTTTTCTGATTCCTTCTGATTCAAAGTTTCTCAAGTCTTCATCATTCATACTCCAGACAACACACATTTCAGTTCTTGCTGAAATCATCTTTTGCTGGAGCATTCTTTTCATTGAAGACCTATCACCCTTTCAAAGCTTCTATTCTTAAACTCTTGCTAATCTCAGGGGGAGCTTTGACAACATCAACATCTACTTGTGCTTCTCTCTGATTGTTGATAGAGAAGACAACCTAACCTTTTCTTTTTCTTTTATGTAAAAGGGTTCTTTAAACTCCCTTCAAAAATTGTTTTGGTTTCTAAGACCTAATCAAAACTCAGTGGTGGCAAGACACCTGATCAAAAAATTTGGTTTGGTTTTTGAGCACCTGATCAAAAGCACAATGGTGCCAAGGACACCTGATCAACTCATCCTGTATTGGATTCCTACCAAGGGTGGTAGAAGAGTGGATGTACCCAGGTTTTGGGGAACCACTATAGTTCATTGTGTCTTCTTGTTGCTTGTTATTTTGTTTGTTGTGTGCTGTGGATTTTCTTCTTGTATTTGTTTTATTTCGATTACTATTAAGCACTCTACACTAAGTAAATTAAGTCTTTCACTGCTAAAGTAATTTATAAATTTGTAGAATTATTTTAAAACACTCTATTCACCCCCCTCTAGAGTGAAGGGTTGATCTTAGACTCACTTTCAGACTTAATATTCTAAGTTAATCTCTAGGAATAACAACTAATATTCCTGATGGGTTCGGAAGAGAACCATAAGGAGTTGGGTTCTATGAAGCTCCCAATCTGCAAGAAAGAAAATTGTGGCATTTAGAAAGAAAGGGCCAGGCTGTTCATGGAAACATCTGACCCCAGGATTTTCATTACTGTTCAAGAGGGACCTTTTATCCCCATGAAGGTCTTAGTTCTGGATGCCAATATCAAGACACCTAAGAAATATTCTGAAATGACCAAGGATTAGGTCATACTTGCAACTATGTACATATGGGCACAGAACATCATAGTGAGTGTCATTGATGATTCAACATTCCAGAACCTTATTCACTGTAGAACTTCCAAAGAAATGTGGGACACATTGATTGTCTATATAGAAGGAATAAAAGAAGTCAGGGATGATAGGAAATCCCTACTTTACCAAAAGTATGAGGCCTTCAAACAGAGCAAGAAGGAAAACATATCTAAGTGTTATGGAAAGTTCTTTTGTGTGGTAAATGCGTTGAGGATCTATGGGAGAGTCTTCAACAACTATGAGCTAAATGATAAGTTCCTCAGATCATTAACCAGAGACTGGGATAACAAGATATGTGTCATCAGAGAGGTGGCCAAGCTAGCTTAAACTCCTCCTCACATATTATTTAGAAAGTTTCTCTCCTTTGAGATGCAACTATCTGCAAAAAGGAGGAGGAGACCTCCAGCAGAGCTCAAGCTAAAGAAAAGACTATGGACTTCAAGGCTGAGAACTCTAAGAAGATCATGGAGAGGATTGCCTCTCCAACTAGAAGGCATGTTGATTTAGATAGCTTTGAGTAATGCTCATATGATAGTAACATGTCAGATGGGGAGTTTTATGCCTTCTCTAGGCAATTCAAGAAGATGATGAAGAGGAGGCAGTGGAAGAACAAACCATCCTCCTCTTCACACAAAAAGAGGGATCACCACTAGTCTGACAATAAGTTCTCCAAAGGAGACATGTATAATTCAAAAGCTAGTAAAAAATTTTCCTCTAATGTTGTTTGTTACTGCTGTAGCAAGGCTGGACATGTCATTGCTGATTGCCCAATCAAGAGGAAAGATTAGAAGAAATCTAAGGAGAAGAAGCAGCACCACCAAAAGGGCAAGAAGGAAAGGTCCTTCATTGCCAAAAAGGAGAAGAGCTAGAGTCAGAGTGACTCAGCTTCTTCAGATTCTGAAGAAGAAGAAGAAGCCTATATTGGGTTGTTTGCTACAGTTGTTGATGAAGAAGATGAGGACTATCTTGCTGCTAGGATAGGATTCAGAACCCTTATTTCACTCTCAGATAATAATACTGAGGTGGATGAAGATGTCAGTGGCTACTATGGGCTAATGGCCATATCAGATGAAGAATCCAACCAGGATAAGCTTGGCCTTGATAAGGTACATTCTCTGTCTAGCTCCTATGAATTTGACTATGAGACAAGTCCTAAATCTGATGCATCCTCATCCTGTGATGAAGATGGGTCAGAATCTGAGGAAGATGTCAATCAACTAATTAAAAGTATGGTGCCCTTCTAGATTCTTTGAAAAGGAGCAAGAGATTGGCCAAGAAACAAGCTGAGGAGATTATCTCCCTACAACTAGCTACTTCCCTGTAGTCTGATTTAGCATCCTTGCTGGATGAAAGATGAGGGAAGTCAGCCAACGGAAGGCCATCTCAATCATCCATGTTGGTACCATCAATAAGAAGAATAAGATCATTATGGATCTTGAGGAAAAGCTCCTTAAGGAGAAAAAGATAGTGGTTGAATTCAGCAAGCCAAAGACTATGCTGTGACTAATTAACTCCTTTACCTCTCAAAAGGATAAGAGAGGTTTAGGGTCTAAGTGGAACACTAGAGCTACCCCTTCCAAAGGGAAAGGAAAATCTTCTATTGTGCCTCAGACCACCTTCCATAAGGTAATTCTCCCATCAAACAGGTATGATCAGGATAACATATATGGTCACTAGAAGAATGTGAACTCTTCTTGTAAGGAAACAAATGTATCTTACAATGGAGGGAGAAAGGGCATGGGCTTGAGTGCCTTCAAGTATCCCCATAAAGAAATTAAGATGGCCCATCATGAACCATTTGTTTTTAGGACTCCAGCCCCTATACTAAAGAATATTTTAGTGGCCAATAGTCAAGCTCTTCCAGCAAAATCACAAACAAAGGCAAGTCTATCAGTGAGTCTAACTTGGCCATCTCTGATGCCATCAACAACATATCTGCTGCAAAGAAGACTACTGTTGGTAGTAATCAGAGCAAGCCAAGTTCATCTACTATCAGACCTACTTTCAGTCAGATTCTTGCTGAAAGAAACAAGAAGAGGGCTGTTACTCTCCCCTCTGAACAGTCTGTTGTTAATAGCTTGGAACTTAATAGAACTGTTCAAAAGAGAAGGTACAATATTCATGAGTTTTGGTGCTGTGATAAAGTGGGACACTTTGCCATAGATTGTTGGCACAACCCTAGTGTGCCAAGGGCTAAAGTGAGTCTTCCTGCCAAGAGTGATACAGGGTGACAAGTTAATTTTCAGACTAACAAGAACCTAGGACCCAAACTCTTTTGGTTTCCTAAGGTAAACTGAATTGTGATTGCAGGTTAGTCCAAGTACCCATGAACCAATATGGTATTTGGATAGTGGATGTTCCAGGCATATGACTGGAACAAGAGGTAACCTGAAGGACTACACTCCTATGAATAATCGACCAAAAGTTATCTTTGGAGATTCAGACAGAGGAGTTACAAAGAGAAATTATATAAGACCCCCTCCCCCTTACTCAGGAAGGTATCCGGTCTTATGCCCAGAACCGCCGCCTTACGGTGACACATAGAACTCACGGGCTAGTCGACACCGCAAGACACCGATCCTGCCAGCTAGTAGGATCATTCAACCTATCGGCCAATTGAGAAGAGAAGTAATATAAGCAATTATATATCAAGTCCATATCACATCATCATCATATAAATAAAATGAGAGATATAATAGTCCACAATGAGTACAAAATGAAAGAGAAAAGGGCATATGCCCTATACATGACAAATCAAATCTCTCTCTCTAAACAATCTATGCGGAAGCTAAACTATCATCGGTACATGCGTCATTACCTGACGTCGGGCTGTAGTAGTAGTGGGTGGTGTCAGCTCCTCATGTCCTTCCACCTCGTCTTGCTGGTCGTGCTGGTGATCCATCTCCTCCAGCTCCTAAAATGATACGGTCACAACTGACCGTTAGTCATAAAAACTAAGCCATTTTGTCCTCACCTTCCCCCGCGACTCCTAGGTACCGAGCAGGAGGATGAAGCAGAGAACAACAAGGGGTATAAAAGTATAGCAGGTGATAGTGGATCTAACCTATCATGGTAATATAATGACAAGTATATCTCTACTTAATAGTTCTATATAGTACAAGTAATGGAGTGAAAAGCAGTACTGAAAAAAGTGCGGTAAGTAGAGTAAAGTACTGAGCAGAAAAGTAAATTAGCTACTACTACACTAACATCACAGAAGTACCTTTTCTTATATGAATGCCCATATAAACTTATAATTTAAGGTTTCACAAATTTAACTTATCATATAAAAGAGCCCATACTAATTTATATGATAAGGATCTATGGTGCGTATGTCCTAAGTATTTATATATAATATGGTGTACGGGTTATGATTCATACAAGTGCAACTCACCCACACGACTCTATGCGCACAGACCTTTAGTTCTCACTTTTTGGAGTTAGCTTAACTCGAAGGTACTACTGTTGTGGCTACGACAGCAATGGAGCGGGCATATCCACTCCTAGGCGGATATACACACTACCAGGCCTAGACCTTCTATACGCCTCTGAAGAACACACTAGAGTAACCACATACTAAACTGCTAGCTAGTCCACCAGACTTTTAGGTTGGGTGTGTGTTCTCGGGAATTGTCCTTCAGACCGCAGTATAAACAACCTACAGGCCCCTGAAATCCTCACACCTTAATTAAGTCACTGTACTGCCATTAGTGTGAAGATTGGCCCAGTACCGCATGACCCACCACTAATATGTTTTACGCACATGCAATTTATTTCCAACCTGAGCCTCCAGCTAATAGGACAAAACCCATCCTGTATCCAAATATCTGAGCCTCCAGCTCACAGGACAAAACCCGTCTTGTATCTAAACATCGAGCCTCTAGCTCGTAGGACAAAACCCATCATTTATCCTCCAACCCTATACGGGTGAGATTGTCACATCATTCCCTTAACATATTAGACTACTCTTGTTTAATGCTTATTAGGCATAACAACATTTGGTTAGTCGTTGGACTTCCCAGGGCATACCCGGTGAAGGGCTCTCAGGCACTAAGAACTATGATGGGATGAAGCACAAAGCTCCCTTTCTCAAGAACACTTACTTTTTTTAGTGTTTACCCATTACTAATACCCAGCTCTCTATGTTACTCTTGAGTGAACCTGATGACTTAAGGTATTATTGGGAGAAAGACGGTCTTCCACCGGTCTCCATTCTAATTACTTTCCTTGGGCTTTGCACTCTAACACTTGTTACTATGTAGTGACCCACTTGACACCAATCAGGGTTTCAACTTCCCAATATGCTTCTCAATCCAACTATCTATCATATCCCCTGTTGGTCCTAATGTTATGTGTTACATTTGCTAAAGACAACTCATGACCTAAGGTTAAGTTGTATGAGATGACTGTTAATTCCTTGGGCTAAATGCCCCTAACTATTTAACATGAGTTTGTCATATATGTAATATCTATCATTCAAAATTTCATCACTTTTATAATTATTGGACAATAATTTAAATGAATAAATTAAGTGATCTAGGTCACTTTGAACATGAACTACCTTAACCTGTGGTCCATTGTGTCTAAATAATTTATCTAAGGTTCATCTAGGTTAAAAATGTCTGTTCATCAAAAAATCGTGATTTTCCAAGTTGAGTTTCCATATTTTTTCTGTTTATGATAAATCCGTAAATAATCCATTTTTCCAAATGACGTACTTAAAATATACAACCAAAATTTCTAGAAAATTACTGGTGATCAAAATTGATATAATAATACTTACGATAGAAATTCATGATCCTAGCCAGTGATTTGCCTTATCATAATTTCATATGGACATTATTACTAAAATGCACTATTAGGGTTTTTAGTATATATAATCATCCAAAAATTAACAAATAATTATACTGGGTTTGAATCACAGAAATAAGATGCTATAAATTTTTCTTTAATTTTTCAACAGTATTTTTCCTTACATTTAAATTAAATTCCAAAAAGGGTAAAATTGTAAATCTATTATGTACACAAAATATAAACCTCAAATAAACTTGTAACTTTTTTTTTCTAGAGATGTACATTGTGCTATTAGGGCTTGTACCAAATTTTAGAATTTTACAAGGCCAGTAGACCTATAACTCATTTTTATTTCCCAAAGAGTTTATTTTCCAATAATTCAAAATAATGGGATTTTTTTTACCAAAAATCCCACTCTTTCTATGGGAGGTTTAATTCACCCGCATAAGCCTCTGTCCAAAATCCCATGGATATTCATTGTGCCAAATGCGCTAACTTCCAAATGGCCTGAAACCTTTACCATGATCATATCATGACCCAGTGGACATGCCATCCAAATTTGGAGGTATTTGGAAGAGAGAATCTTCCTATATTCCGTTTATTTAATAAATGATATTTCTATTAAAACTATAGAAAAAAACATTCCAAAAATTCTGATTTTTGGACTAGACCTAAGTATGAGCACTCATTTAAACATTTGCCCTAGCCTAGGACAAGTCTTAGTAGAATGCCCATATAGGGAGCTATATTGCTCCAAATTTCAAGTTTAAGGTGTCATATTAATGGTAAGACCTAGATCTACCTTTTTCATGTTGGGCATCATTTCTGAAAATGCCTGTAAGAGGCCTAAATAAGATATACAAGGTGACTGTATAAACTAGGATAGAAAATAGACTTTTTATTATTCCATAAAAATTCAAGGGCATCAGTTCATCTTCTCCATTGAGCCTATGGTCCAGATTTCCCTAACCTACACCAGCTAGATCTTGTATTTCCCAGCCTTCTAGACACCACCACCTCCAGCGATTGTCACCACCACCTCCATTAAGGAGGTGGCTTGCGTTTCCCGGCGACATGGACGCTGGAGGTGGCTCCTCCGCCGAACCCGAGCAAGGAGAAATGCTCGGCATGCTCCCTGTCACATGGAATCAGGCTCATTTGAACCTAATATCTCTTCTAAAAGAGCTAGACAGCTAGCACAGAAGGAGGGGAGGAGAAATGGACCCTTAGACGAGCTTGCTGGCGGGTTTGGTGGTGATGCGCCATTTCCGACCCTGTCTCTGGCGAGCTAGCTCGTTTGTTGATTCCTCCGGCTAATCCTCTGCTCCTTAGAGTTCACTGAAGGTGATGGTGGGGTGGAATGGAGGTGAGGCTAGCTTTTTTAATGGCTTTGACTTAAGAGGAGTGGTTGGGCATGGTCGGCCATCATTGAGCATGATTCTCCCCCATGCCGCCACGTGTAAGCCATGTAATGGACCGCAAATTATTGCCATAAATAGGTTTTCTTGAAATGAGGAATAGATTTACTGTAGAGATAGAACCAAAATGTCCCATCACTATTTTATCCTGAACCTGGTTCAGCCGGTATAAAAATGAACCGGCCAACGCAGCTTTTTAGACTGAAGAATACTCCAAGTACAAAAGCATTGAGTGTGTTGACACCACTCAATGCTGTGTTGAGTGGTGTCGACACCACTCAACGCCGCGTTGAGTGGTGTCGACACCACTCAACGCCTTCAGGACTCTAGAAAAATTTATGTAAAAAAAGCATTGAGTTGTGTCGACACCACTCAACGCTGCGTTGAGTGGTGTTGACACCACTCAACGCCGCCAACAATCCTAAGTCAAGACGTTGAGTGGTGTCGACACCACTCATTGACGCATTGAGTGGTGTGGACACCACTCAATGCCGCCAACATTCCTAAGTCAAGGCATTGAGTGGTGTCGATACCACTCAACTCCGCATTGAGTGGTGTCGACACCACTCAATGTCGCCAGCAATCCTAAGTCAAGGCGTTTAGTGGTGTCGACACCACTCAACGCAACATTGAGTTGTGTTGACACCACTCAACACCGTCAGCATTCCAGACTTTTCCAAGTTAATGCGTTGAGTGGCGTTGAGACCACTCAACACCAACATCATCCCGCAGCGTCTAAGTAACACGACGTCGAGTGTGTTGAGACTACTCAATGCCACATTGAGTGGCGTCGAGTTCACTCGATGCTTCGTCGAATGACGTCAAGATCAGTCGATGCCTAAAGTTTCCTGAGTATTTCTCGTCGAGATCACTCGACCCCTTTACAAATGGCGTCGAGATCACTCGACGCCTAAAGTTTTCCAAGTATTTTCTAAGTTAAATTCAGCGAGTGGCATCGTGTTCACTCGATGCTTCCCGATCCTAAGTCAATTCTCTTGACTCAAAATGTGTTCAAGGGGTCTAGCACAAAATGGGATGTTACAAATCCCAATAAACAAAAAAAAAAAATTCAACCCCGAAATTCAAGTACGGGTCTACGGGGTTTCTATGCACAAGAATTTTAAGAAATTTAAACATAATTAAACGATACCTGAGACGAAAAGCTCCGGGTGCCATTCACGCATTAGATCCATCAGCTCCCAGGTGTGCTCCCCCTATCTGTGGTTGGACCGCAACACCTTGACCAAGGGAACCTTCTTCTTCCGTAGTACTCGAGTCGATGTATCATCGATTCGAACTGGCTCTAAACAGACTGATCTATCAGGTGCTACCGGGCTTGCTGTAGTAGTAATATGCTTCTCTGGCCGAAGGAGAGCTCTCCGAAGTGAAGAGAAATGGAAGACATTGTGCAAAGCCCCTAACTCTGGCGGTAGCTCCAACCTATAAGCCAAAGGACTGATCCTCTCCAGGATCAAGTATGGTCCCATAAATCGAGGGCTGAGATTTTTGTTCCTCCACAACCGTGAGACACCATGCACCAGATGTATCTTCAAGAAAACCCTGTCCCCCACCTGAAATCCCACCTTCTGATGTCTCGCATCGTAGTACTTGGATTGCCTACTTTGTGCCTCTTGAATCTGATCCCTGATCTCCCGTATCTGTGCATCCGTATCCTCAATATAGTCTGACCCAAGTGCCCTAGGGTCCTTATCCAAGACCCAAGATAGTGGTATCCGACACTTCCTGCCGTATAGAGCCTCATATGATGTTATCCTAATTCTCGCCTGGTGACTGTTGTTGTAGGAGAATTCAATAAGGGGCAACAATGTCTCCCAAGGTTTCCCCGTGTCCAGTATACATAAACGCAGCAGATCCTCCATAGTCCGGTTGGTCCACTCTATCTGGTCGTCGGTCTGCGGATGGAAAGCAGTGCTAAAAGTAAGCTTAGAACCCAAGTATGCATGCACCGCTCTCCACTCACTATAAGTGAACCAACCGTCATGATCCGAGATAATTGTCCTGGGGACGCCATGGTACCTGACGAACTGTTCCATAAACAACCTCACCAAAATAGCAACTGGGATGTCCTTCCTAATTGGTATAAACTAGGCCACCTTGGTTAGTTTGTCGACAATGACACATATAGAGTCGTGCCCAGAGTGGGAGCGAGGCAATCTGTGCAAGAAATCCATAGCTATATCCTGAAACTTCCACTCTGGCACCGGTAATGACTGTAGTAACCCTCCTGGGCTCTTGCACTCTACTTTTACCCGCTGGCAGGTCTCGCAATGCGTCGTATAATATATGATTTCCCTATTCATTCTTTGCCAGTACAATCTCCTTCGCAGATCCGCTATTATCTTGGTGATACTGGGGTGCACTAAGTAATGAGAGCAGTGTGCCTTCGTGAGTATATCCTCCCGGATACCGCCTCCTACGGGTATATAGACACAACCATGAAAATATACGAGGCCATCATGCATGGAATAGTCCTTCGACTTGCACCCTTCTAAAGCTATGAATACTGACTCCAAATCCGCATCCAGCCTCTGTTGTGTCCTGATGCATTCCCGTATATCACACTCAATGATTAAGGAGTTCAAATACTCCTGATAAACATCTGGCTTAGCTCTAGAAAACATGGTAATGTGCATATCCTCCAGCATACGTACCCGCTCCATATCCATCACTCGGGGCTCCAGTACAGTAGTGCCGGCTCTCCTGCTCAAGGCATCCACCATATTGTTCACCTTCCCCGGGTGATTGTAGGATCAAGCACATACCCAACTGTTCCAAAATCCCGGACCATTGGAAAGGGTGCTACTTAATTTCTTAAATAAGTAGCAGAGCATTACGGGTCAAGTGAAGGAATGCCGGACCCAACATTCCCCCCCCCCCCGGCGTCAAGCTCAACCCGTCAGCTCAGAGGCGGGGTTACCACATGGACTATATGGCTCAGAGGTGGGGTTACCACATGTCCACGGTTGCTTGACCCGCTGGACCCGTACAGGTAGAAGGGGAAAATCGGGATTTAATAGCGCCCCCCAGTCTTGAACCTGTGACTCCCTCTGATACCAAGTGTAGGATAAAGCGCATATCCAACTATTCCAAAAGCCCGGACCGTTGGAAAGGGTGCTACTTAATTTCTGAAATTAGTAGCAGAGCGCCACGGGTCAAGTGAAGGAATGCCGGAACCAATAGTGATAATGCATTTTGTAGTCATAGTCGCATAGGAACTCAAGCCATCTCCACTGGTGCAGATTTAGATCCTTATGCGTGTTAATATATTTGAGGTTCTTGTGATCTGAGAAGATATCATAATGAACCCCATACAAGTAATGCCTCCAAGTATTTAATGCAAATATCACAGCCCCACGCTCCAAATCATGTATGGGGTAGTTCTGTTCGTGCTTTTTCAGCTGTCTCGAAGCATACGCAATAACATGTCCATGCTGCATCGGGACTGCACCCATCCCCTGATATGATGCGTCGGTATAAATGTGAAATCCTTCTTTCCCAGATGGAAGTGCAAGGATGGGGGAAGAGGTGAGCCTGTCCTTCAACTCCTGGAATACTGCTTCACACTTCTCGGTCCATGTAAATGCCGCATCCATCTTCGTCAAGGACGTTAGGGGGAGTGATACCCTAGAGAAACCCTCCAAGAACTTGCGATAATATCCCGCCAGTCTCAAGAAACTGCGTATATCTAAAGTTGACTTTGGTCGCGACCAATCTCGACCTGTCTGTACCTTGGTTGGATCTACAGCCAATCCAGCTATACTGATGGTATGCCCCACGAATGCTACCTCCTGGTGCTAGAACTGGCACTTGGAGAACTTTGCGTACATTTGATGCTCTATCAGCTGCCCAACACCAGTGCCAAATGCTGGGTACACTCCTCCTTTGTCCGGGAGTAGATCAGAATGTCGTCGATATAAACTATAACAAATCTATAAAGTAAGGGCTCAAAGAAATGGTTCATCAGATTCATGAATGCGGAAGGTGCATTTGTGAGTCCAAAGGGCATCACGAGGAACTCATATAGGCCGTATCGAGAACTAAAGGCTGTGTTCGGGATATCCTCCTCCTGAATGCGCAACTGATAGTACCCGACCCTCAAATCTATCTTGGAGAACCAAAAGTCTCCCTGTAGCTGATCAAAAAGATTGTCGATCTGGGGCAACGAATACGTGTTCCGTACTGTCAACCGGTTCAGCTCCCTATAGTCATTGTAGAGCTGCAACGATCCATCCTTCTTCTTAACGAATAGCACCAGTGCTCCCCACGGTGATGAGATAGGCTTGACAAATCCTGACCCCACTAGCTCCTGTGACTGGGTCCTGAACTCCGCTAGCTCCTTGGGGGCCATCCTATGCGATGTCCGAGATACGGGCTTCGCTCCCAGCACCAACTGAATCCGGAAGTCCATATCCCTAGTCGGTGGCAATCTGGGAAATTTCTCCGGAAATACATCAGAGAAATCCCTAACCACCGGGATATCAACAACAGAAGCTTCTGCTCTCGCCATCACGAAGCAGATAATGTATACCTCCTCCCCTTGCTCATAGGCCTTGACAGCCTCTACAGATGATAATAGAAGGTGGGAGATTGTTCTAAAACCTTCAATGACGATGTCGGTGTTCTGATGCCGTAAGGTGATCCTCCTTGACAGGCAATCGATCTGGGCATTGTTCCAGTGCAACCAAGTCATGCCCAAGATCAGATCGAAGTACAGCATTCTCAAAATCGTCGTCGGTGCTTCGAAGGTATTTCCTCAAATTTCTTCCTCCATGTTACACTTGGAAGAAGATAATAGCTCTGATCCATCTGGTAGACGTACCCTCCTGGTTACGCCTGTGAATCGGTCTATGCCCACTAGTCCTTTAAGGAAGTCTTCTGATACAAAAGAGTGTGAAAGCACCTGTATCGAATTATGTATGAGCGGGCTTGCCGCTGATAAAGACTATGCCTGGGGTTTTTGTTTAAATTATAACATGTTTGTTGTTCTACAAAGGTTGGAAAAGTACTATAAAATGAAAGCTAAAATGCAATTAATTTTAAATACCTGTAATAACCTCCTCAGGGTTCCTTGGCTCGGCGTGGTCCAAAGCATACATCTGCTCCTATCCACGTCTTCTACCATAATGGCCTCGACCTCGGCCTTGACCTCGTCCCCAGCCTCAGCCCTATTGTGCTAGAGGGGCTACTAGAGGTGGAGGAAGAGGTGGTGGTGGATGGAACTTCTGAGGACATTCAACTCTCATGTTCCCCAGCTGTTTGAATCTAAAGAAAATCACCGATCGGTGGCCACGGTAATCCTATCTCCTCGGGTCGTGTACCTGTAGTGGCTAGGGAGCTCGTACTGCAGGAGGCCCTTGCTCCTACTCTTAGTTAGGACGATAATGTCCCCGACCCTTCTTGTAGCTCATTACTCTACCACTATGGGAGCTCCTACTTCTCTCCCCGTGGGATGACCCATCCAATGGTCTCTTTCCCTTGTTCTGTACCATTAGCTGATCTGCCTCCAGCTTCTTAGCCATCTTTATTGTTGGTACCCTAGTTTGGATTTGAGTTAAGTCTTCTCAATTAGTTTCTTGACCCAAGATTTATCTATGGTCAAAGGTTAGATTCCATCAGTTGTGTAGAGTTGTTGTTTATCCAGTTGTAAATCTGGTTAAGTGTTTTTTTAGTTTGACTATAGTCGAACGCCGCTCGACTATCGTCTATCAGTTGATCGACTATCATCTATCAATTGATCGACTATCGTCTATTAGCAGATCGACTATCTCTGAGTTAGTTCATCTCTGTTAGCTCGACGATCTGTGGTCTCAGTATCGTCGATCGTCGAGTCCTGCTCGACTCCTTTTGCCCAGACAGATTTCTTGTAGTTTGACTATCTATTCTGATAGTTCGACTATCTGCTCTGAGAGTTCGACGATCTCTATGATTCGTTCGACGATCTTTTGTCTGCATTTAGAGATATTGTATTCCTTCTCTTCTGTGAATTATTTCTCATTTATCTGGCTTATTTTATTAAAGATTATTTCATTGATTTTATGCTTACATATTAAGGCAATCTTTGCCTCATTCTTTATGCATAAGTCAAGTTCTATCTGACAAAGTCTTTTGTCCTATTAGTTGAAAAATCTTTGTGCTTTATCTGCCATGCTGTCCTTTATAGCCGTTAGACACAGATGTCTTTCTCTGGCCGTAAAGAGTTTGTTTTTGATGTGACTTTCTCTAATATCTTTTGGAATTGCAGAATAGATAAGCAGCTTCTAAGAAAGCTTTATCTCTTTATAGGATGTCCTTCTGCAGGCTATTTGTACTATGTGTTATTTGTAGCCCAGATTGCAGATCTTAGAAGAAGACAAGTTACAATCAAGAGAAAGATAGAAGCCGTTACAAAGGCTGATATATAAAAAGAGCTATTAAAAGAAGTTTAAAAACATAGATACACATACACAACAAGAACAAGAAGATACAGCTCTCAGATATTTTTACATACAGCTAAGAAGAACAACTCTCTTCAGAGTTCTCTTCTTCAATCCCGAGTTCATCCTACTCACAGGAACATTCATACTCAGAGCTTCAAGAAGAAGAAGAAGAAAGAAAAGCTGTTGAAGAAGAACAATCATTCCACATCAAGAGTCTTCTTCAAGCTGCTCCTTCAAGAACTTCAAGACAACAGATCTTCTCTGTCAAGAGTTCTGAAGAGATCCTGCACCCTGAAGCAAGGCTTCTTCCTGCATATTCTCTAAGCCAGGGGAACTTTGATTCCTTCAGAGCTTTTTATAGCTCAGTGCAATCATCTAGCTTCTCTAATTCTGTTTAACAATAGAGAAGACATTCTAACTCTCTCAACCTCCTGTACAAAGGGTTATTACTCCCTTCAAAAGTGAACCTTTGTGGCAGGGCACCTGAGCAAAAACCTGTGTTGGATTTTGAGCTCCTAATCAAAAGCTCAAAGGGTTTACTTGATCTACCTGAATCAGATCAGTTGGTGGCAGGGCACCTGAACAAAAACCTGTAGTGGATTCCTACCAGGGTGGTAGAAGAGTGGATATACCTATTGAGAGGGAACCACTATAAATCTTCTTATGTTGTCTGTGTTGCTTATTTTAATTACTGCACTGTGGCTGTGAGTAGAATTAACTAGGATTGCTAGTTACTGTGTTAGGACTAAAGATTAAACTGTAATTACAGTTAGTTTTCTCTTCTGCACCTCACTTTGTGTTAGGCTCTAGGGTTTCATATATCTATATACTTATTTCACAAATTAACTCTAAGGGAGTGGAGTAGATTATCATATTTTTAAATACTCTATTCACCCCCCCCCCCCATCTAGAGTTGTATCTATCCTCACTTTCAATTGGTATCAGAGGGAGGTTAACTAACTGTACAGGATAACACCTGAGTCACAAGATCTAGATAGATACCATGTTTATAGATATTCACTTCATGGCCCAGTACAAGGATTACTCTAACACCAGACCTCCAGTATGTAACTTAGCTAAGTTCAGCATCTGGAAGGCAAGAATCAAACTGTATATGAATTTTATCGATGAAGATATCTTTTCTTCTATTTTGACAGGACCACCAACACCACCTGATGCAACTACTGCTACAACTTCAACAGATCTGAGTGTAGTGCCACCTCCTGACTATAATGATGCTTACAAGAAAGCAAAGATAGCTGATGCAAAAGCTATGAACATTCTGGCTCAGACCATGTCTGATGAAACTTTCCAGAAAGTGTTTGATTGCACTTCAGCAAAAGCCATGTGGTACTTACTGAACCAGATTGTAGCTGGTTCAGCTGATGAAAGGAAGGACAGAAGGTCCAACCTCATATCCCAATATGAGAATTTCAAGAAGACTGAAGCAGAATTAGTTGATGCAATGTACACCAGGCTCAGCTCCATCATCAATGAGCTGAGAACCCTTGATAAGGAGATCACATTGACAGAAGTCAATGACAAGATATTGATGTGCTTCCCCAGCACATGGTATCTCAGGATCTGGCCCATCAAAGAGTCCAAAAGTACAACTGAGATCTCAACTGAAGCTCTCCTTGGCAAACTCAAATCATTTGAGCAAGTACTGAAGACCAGGGAAGCTGAAGCTGAAGCCAAAGCACTTACTCCAACAAGGAAAGAGCAAACTCTTGCTCTAAAGGCTGCTGATGCATCTGAAGGAAGCCAATCAAATGAGGAGCTGATGGCACTCTTTTCCAAAAGGTTTCTCAAAATGGGCAGAAAGGACTTCAGAAAGAAGTCTTCAAGATATGAAGACAAGCCAAGGTATGACAGTACACCAGCTAAAGAACTTATATGTTATGGCTGCAGGAAACCTGGACACATTTTACCTGAGTGTCCATAGGAAAAGAACAAAGAGAAGAGAAAAGACAAAGAATATTAGAAGAACCATTCCAAGTCCTCCTCCTACAAAAACAAGAAGAAGGAGAAAGGATTTGTGGCTGAAACCTGGAGTGATACTGATGAAGAATCTTCCTCCTCAAGCTCCAGTGAAGATGAGGAAGAGAAGAAGGCAAAAGAAACTTGCCTAATGGCAATTGATTCCTACAGCAATCATTCAGCTGCAGAGAGTTCTGATGAAGAAGAAATGCCTACTGAAGATCAGGTATTCTCTTCTTATGATTTTACTTTTGCTGAATTTAGATTTGAATTTAAATCTCTCTGTTTAGACTTAATTAGCTCAGAGTAGGAAATTAAGGAGCTTAGAAATAGGATAGCTGAATCAGAATCCCTATCTAGTGAAAATGCTAGGCTAGAAGCTGAACTCACTAGATCTACTAAAGAAATCAAATTTCTTAAAACTGAACAAGCCAAATCTAAAAGATTATAAGAATATCTTAATGGTAGAAGTCTTAAGCTGCTAGAGATTACTAGCATGTCAAACACTAGGATAGGTAACAATAAGCTAGGCTTAGGACCTTCACCAAGTGAACCCCCTATGGTTCTGAAAAACCATCTTTCCACCCCAGTAAACTTTATTTCAGCTGAAAGAATAAAGAATACTGAGCAAGTAAATCAAGTTAACAAAACTTTAAATAAGGCTAAGAGAGAAAAGAGAAAATAGAAATTTAAAGAAATACAAAAATCGTCGAACTATGCTCGACGATCGCAGGCCCAATGGTCGACTGATACTCGATGATCTGGGCATCGATCATCGAACGTTGATCGACGATCTGAACATGATTTTAAAAATAATAATCAGAACCTTAGAAACACTAAGGTAAATAGAAACACTAGTTTCCTGACCCATCAACTACATGGAGTATTCCACTTAGGAGATCCTATCCCTTAGGATATAAACCTAACCCTGCTTATTCTTTCATTTCAAGTTTTAATTATGTGAAGAATAATGGACCCAAGGTTATCTGGGTCCACAATGTCTAACTGTTTATTTTTCAGGTGAAGACCTATCCAATTACTAAAGACAAATGGTATTTTGATAGTGGTTATTCCAAACATATGACAGGAAACAAAAACAATCTGTCAAGCTTCAAGGCCAAGCTTAGACCAAAGGTGATCTTTGAGGATTCCAGCTGTGGTCAAACAGAAGGATATGGTAAGTTTACCATTGGAGCAGTGACATTAAAAAGGATTGCATATGTAACTGGGCTGAAGCATAACTAAATCTCAGAAAGCCAGTTATGTGATGCAGGTTATTAGGTATCATTCACTGACACTCTTTGCAATATTACTTTAAATAGTAATATAGTGTTAGTAGGCATTAGACAGGATAACATTTACTTAGTAGATTTTAATTCAACTCAATCTGAAATCTTCCTGTTTAATGAAGTAACTAATAATAACACCTTATGACATAAAAGGCTTAGCCATGTTAACCTCAAGAATATATCTAGGTTATCTAAATACAACCTTGTTATAGGTTTTCCTTCTTGCCCCTACAAGAAGGAAAGTCTATGCAGGGCTTGTCAATTAGGCAAGCAAACCAAAAATTCTTTCAAATCTGTAAATAAGAGTTATTCACCTAGAATCCTATATTTATTGCACTTGGACCTTTTTGGCCCAATAAAAGTACAGAGTCTAGGAGGGAAATTTTACACTTTAATGATTGTAGATGATTTATCTAGTTTCACTTGGGTGTTCTTTTTGAGAACTAAAGCTGATAAATTCAAAGTTCTTACAGACTTTCTGCTATGTGTGCAGACTGAGTATTCTACTCATATTGCCTTGATCAGAAGTGATCATGGTACTGAGTTTGAGTCTCTTCTCATGCAAGAATTCTGTGAGAAAGAAGGTATCAAACATAGCTTCTCTGCTCCTAGAACTCCTCAACAAAATGGGGTAGTGGAAAGGAAAAATAGAACCCTAATTGAAGCAGCAGGAACATTGTTGGCAGATGCTAACATGCCTCTCTCTTATTGGGCAGAAGCTGTTAGCACAACTAATTATGTTTTGAACAGATGTCTAATACATAAGCTTAAGAGTAAAACTCCTTATGAATTACTTAAAGGAAAGAAACCAAAAATTAACTATTTTAGAGTCTTTGGTTGTGTAGTGTAATTGACAATAACAACAAAGAATACCTTAGAAAGTTTGAAGCAAAAGCTTCAATGGGAATTTTTATTGGATATTCCCAAGTAAGCAAAGCTTATAGGGTGTTTAACAAATCATCATTAAAAATAGAAGATTCTGTGCATGTTTCCTTTGATGAGTCAAAAATGTTTTATAAGGAGAAGGAAACTTCTCCTTCCTCAAACTCATTGCAGGTACCAGAGTTATGCAAAGATCTCACTCAAGAGATTCCCCCTCTATCAACTCTTCATATCACTTATTCAGATAGTGATGAAGACACTGTGGAAGCAGTTGCTGTACCACCAACAGTTAGTCCTATTCCACAAGAGGAATTAATCCAAACTGTTGTTGAAGATAACATCCCACCTACTGATCTTGTCATACTTAGAGATCATCCTACATCTCAAGTGATTGGTGACATATCAGTTAGTGTGCAAACAAGACATAAATTAAGACAGGATGTGATGCATACTTGTTTCCTTTCACAAATTAAGCCCCTCAGCATAAAAGATACTGAGCTAGATCCCCACTGGATCATTGTTATGCAAGAGGAGCTCAATCAATTTGAAAGATGTAAAGTATGGACTTTGGTTCCTAGACCAAAAGGCCAACTGATCATAGGCACCAAATGGGTATTCAGAAACAAGTTGGATGCCCAAGGGATTATTATAAGGAACAAAGCTAGGCTTGTAGCTCAGGGCTACAGACAGGAGGAAGGTATAGACTATGACAAAACCTTTGCCCCTGTTGCAAGGCTAGAGGAAATAAGGATCTTTCTAGCCTATGCAGCCTATATGAAGTTTAAGGTTTTTCAAATGGATGTTAAGAGTGCATTCCTAAATGGTGAGCTAAAGGAAGAGGTGTTTGTTGAAAAACCTCCTGGGTTTGTTTCTTCAACTCAACCCTCATTTGTTTATAAGTTGCAAAAAGCTCTTTATGGACTTAAGCAAGCACTCAGGGCCTGGTATGAGACTCTAGCTAGTTTCCTGTTAGAGTACAACTTTGTTAGGGGAGTAATTGATAGAACCCTGTTTGTTAAGCATCACAAGGACACAATCCTGTTGGTTCAAGTCTATATGGATGATATTATCTTTGGTTCCACTGATCCCAAACTATGCAAAAGGTTCTCAGACCTGATGCACTCTAAGTTTGAGATGAGTAGTATGGGTGAGTTGTCTTATTTTCTTGGTCTCCAAGTGAAGCAAGATGCTGATGGCATCTTCATCTCCCAATCCAAATATGCCAAGGAATTGGTAAAGAAATTTGGGATGGCTGATGCTTCAGCAATGCATACACCCATGGCTACAAATGTAGTTATAGATTCTAATGATAAGGGTAAGCCAGTTGATAAGAAAAACTATAGGGCCATTATTGGTTCCCTATTGTATTTAACTGCAAGTAGACCTGATATAATGTTTGTCACATGCCTATGTACTAGATTCCAGGTCAACCCCAAGGAATCTCATTTGCTTCTTCTCAAGAGAATTTTGAGATACTTGAAGGGATGTCCAAATTTAGGACTGTGGTACCCAGCTGAATCTGAATTTGAGTTAATTGGATACTCTGATTCTGACTATGCTGGTTGTAGAGTTGACAGGAAAAGTACCTCAGGGACATGTCAGTTCCTGGGAGAGAGATTAGTCTCTTGGTTCTGCAAGAAACAAGCTTCTGTCTCAACTTCAACTGTAGAGGCTGAATATATAGTAGCTGCTAATTATTGTTCACAGATCCTGTGGATTCAAAACCAACTTTTGGATTATGGGTACACACACAAGAACACAAAAATCATGTGTGACAGTACCAGTGCTATTTCCATAGCACAAAATCCTGTGCACCACTCTAGGACCAAGCACATTGAGATCAGACACCATTTTCTAAGAAATTGTGTGGAAAAGAACAAAATCAGTCTTGAGTTCATATCCACTGACCTTCAGAGAGGTGATATTTTCACCAAGCCCTTAGATGAACAGAAGCATCTGTTCTTTTTGAATCAACTAGGTATGATAAATGGAATAGACCAAGTGTAATTTCTGCCTATGTTGAAATCTGCTCGAATATCGTCAAATGTCGTTCGACCATAGTCGAATAGGTTGAGCCTATCGTCGACCTATGGTTAATGACGGCTCGATTGTTTGTGAAGACAGAAATAGTCGATCGATAGCTCGACTACTTTGCTTCAGGAAACGATCGTCGAACGATCGATCGACCATCGTTTCTAGTATCTATTGAAATAGGTCGATGATTACTGTTTAAATATAAACTGATGGTCGACCTAGGTTAATAGATCGTGCTTTTTGTAGTCGACAGAGCTCGTCTTTTCATATTCCTCATCCCTACTTGAAAGGTTTGACTTGAGCTCTGCCCCGCGCTTTCTGCTTTGGTTTCTCTCGTCTTCCCCAACCAAATCCATGGCGATTGTTCCAGCTTTGCTGACCGTGATGAAGTTTGATGCCGGCTTTAGCATCGATTTTGATTCTTTCAGTGCCTGCGATGACGATATTCTCGAGATACTACAGTTATGCAAAGATCAAGGACTAGAGAAGCTTATGTCTACAAGGATTAAGATAAATGTTCCAGAAATCAAAGAATGGGTCTATACATCGTATTCCAGCGACGAATCGATGACAGGGATTATCGACGGCGAGGAGGTAATTTTGACTCCTGCCGTCTAAACTGAGATTATTGGTTTGATCAATGGTCAAGAAGAGTATTATCAAGATACTCGAGAGTATAGCAGGATGCTATTAGAGCTAGGACATGCTGAAGGCATTCCTTCCAAGTTACTGAAGATAAGCTTCCCAATGAAGATCAAGTTCTTAGCAGAACTAGTAGGGAAAGTGTTGTTGGGAAAGCACTCTGCGCACGATAACATTACCAGGCAGCAGTTTGCCTTTATGTGTGCTATTGCTAATAGGAAAGCAATCAATTGGGCTGGAATAGTGTTTGAATTAATCAGAAGAAAGAACTCAAAGAAAGACCCACTGCAGCTGTTAAAGAGCCAACAAAAAAAAGAGGTGACCCTTGGAAGGGTGATTAGGATATTTCTAAGAGAGAAATATCCTCAGCTGTTGGGAACAGTCTCAATATCAATCAATACAAGCAAGAAGATGGATCCCACTCTGTTTATCAAGTGGAGAAGGAATATCCAGAAGCCTTCACTAGCTGGGATTGCTCCTGTTCCATCTGAGAACACAAGGACAGTACCAGTCACCCCCAACCTACTTGAAGAAGGCTCTTCCATTCCCTCCATTCCATCTTCATCTGCATTGCCATCCACTTATATTACAGTACCATCTACATCCACTGCTATTCTCCATGCATCACCACCAGCATCTCCAACTCCCTCACACCTTGCTGGGGTTTCAAATCTCAACACTGATCTTCATGTATCTGCATCTCCATCACCAGTTCACACTCCATCTCATTAGGAGAACATCATCCCTGATGCTCATCCATCTGTTGTGATTCCCCCATATATATCTTTTGAAATCACACCAGCTCTCATTGCAAGCATTATGGAGCTAATTACTCCTTCAATCAAATCAATGATTGAAGCAGCAATTGCCCATCTTGTTTCCTCCATTTCATCTGTAACATCCCATTTCCGGCTAGACCCCTAGGAGTCGGTTGGTTGTGACAGAACCCTAGGAAGCCCAAAAATTGAAATACATCGACCGATATTTCGGGTCACGGGTTGGTCACGCCCGTGACCAACACGTCACGCCCGTGACCTAGGGAGTGACTCCTTCGACGATCGTCGATCTCAGGGAGACGATCGTCGGGCGAAGAATTTTCAACCTGGGCCTGTCACGCCCGTGACCTATGTGTCACGCCCGTAACCTAGGGCGTGACACCTTCGACGATCGTCGATCTCAGCGGGACGATCGTCGAAGCGCAGAATTTGTGTCATGGCCCTGTCACGCCCGTGACCCAGGTGTCACGCCCGTGACCAAGGGCGTGACCCCCTTCGGCGATCGTCGATCTCAGCGAGACGATCGCCGAGCGCGGAATTTGCCTCATGACACTGTCACGCCCGTGACCCATGTGTCACGCCCATGACCTAGGGCGTGACCACCCTTCGACGATCGTCGACCTCAGTTCGACGGTCGTCGAACCCAGAATTGGTCACCCGGGCCTGTCACACCCGTGACCCATGTGTCACGCCCGTGACCTAGGGCGTGACAACCCTTCGACGATTGTCGATCTCAGTTCGACGATCGTCGAACCCAGAATTAGCCACCCGGGCCTGTCACGCCCGTGACCTATGTGTCACGCCCGTGACCAAGGCCGAAACGTCAGCCAGACTGGAAATTTCGGTAACCGACGTTGTAATCAATTCTGATTATGGGAAGTTACACCAGGAGTATTTATGGGACGTTTCCTTCTCTAATTATTTAATAAAATAAGGAAATGTTGGTCCAATAGGAAATCGCCACCTGGCAAACACCTCTTCGTTTCCAGCGTTTCAACTGCCTCTACCATAACCGAAACGTCATTAAGAGAAATATTAATGGCCATGAACGTTTCATCCTTTCCCCTTCCGACTTACTGATCTATAAAAGACTCCTAAGAACAAGAGGAGAAGGTTACACGCTCGATCAAACGGATTCAGATTCCTCCCCATGCTGTTGAAGAATTTCCGACGACGCCACCACCGCGCAAATGGCTTCCCGACGGTCTGCACGCCTCCAGCCCGCGAACAAGGTCCTCCCCTCCCTCTTCTTCTGTAGATAGATCTTAGAAATCATTAGGAGAGATATCGGGCTCAAAAGAGCCGGATCGGGTGAACGTTTCCATGATTTTCCAAAAATTTCATGGTCGCGGGTTCGTCGGAAACTGCCTCTCCGGCGGCCGTGCCGCCGCCCGACGGTAGCCCTCACCTCAATAGAGGTGGTGGTGGTGGATGGCCAGGGAGATGGCTGGGTGGCCAGGAGGTGGCTTTAGAAAATCTATAGGTTTCAAGCTTTTTCTTTTAGTTGCTGGTTCGGGTTAAAGAAGGAGATGAACAGTAACATTTTATTATATTATATGTTGTATAATTAGGAATTAATTCCATTTACTGTGCACTAGGTTTAAACTGGAAATTATTACCCGTAGCGACTGAAACATAAAAAGTGACATAGAAAATGTAGCCCTTGAAGTCTAGATTAATTCAAAATTGATTTCACTCGATTTGGAGTCCTGGCTAGACCACAACACACTGTTTTGTAAGATCTATCCATAGGGTTGTCTTGACCTTAGAAATTTTTTTTACTCCAATCCAGTCATCAAAATGACTCGAAATTTGGGGTGTGGACTAATATTATCTATATCTAGATGCTATCCAAAAATTAGGATTTTTAGGAAATATTTTTCTATAGTTTTTAGAAAAATTCAATAATCCTAGCATAATTTGATTAGATAGCTAAATGACTTCCAAACCCTCCCAAATTTTGGTGAGTGGTCTCTAGGTTTATTATAAGGCTGTGGTAAAAATTTCATCTCATTTAGAGATATTTTGATTAAGTTTATATCCAACCCTAGGTTGGTCCTTATAGGATAATTTAGGATCAAACACCCCCTTGGTATTTGGGTGGTCATATCACCTCAACAGAGGCTGATATTTTGTCCAAAGGCTGCTTAGGGCATGACACACCCTCCAAGGGTGTTTGGGGTGGTTTGGTGTAGGGTAGCCCTAGAACCCTAGGGAAAATCCCTTAATGGTGGTTTTTGGGGTTGTGAAGGTCATGGGGTCAAATGACCTTGGACTGACTTAAAATTTGGTGAAGAGTATCATAGGGCCAGTATAGTTCTCTGGACAAAATTTTAGGGTATTTGGAGACAGCTAGGCCACCTAAAATCCTAACCCTAGTTTAGGTTACCAACTTTAATTTGAATTTTTAAGCTATCTAATGAACTTTAAATCAGGTAAAATTTGGGCAAAGGGATTTTCTGGTCAAAATAGCCATGATATAATTTTGTTGAGATTTTTGGGTTAATTTATACAGTACTTCATTTACAACTCTAATTGTGCCCTAGATATTTATTTTGATGATTATGGAATTTCTGTTCACTGGAATAATATGAAATCTTGGATTAGGGTATCTTATAGCATGTTATACCTCCTGTATTTTTTTTTGGAAATTGAGCCAGTGGGTATTTCAAGTTATGCTAGTCACCCTGTAATTTTCTCTAGAATTTTAGATGGATAAAAACAGTACCTCTTTCATTAAGTTAGGAAAATTAGTATCTTGAATTAAAAAAAAATTTAGAGTTTAAATTTTGGAGAAAAATTATGGCACTTGGTTTATGATGGTTTTAGGTCACTATATAGCTCCTATAATTTTATTGGGATTTAGGGATACACATTTTTATTACTTTCTTCATAATATAGTAGAAATGGCCTAAAACGGTAAATTAGGAAATATAGGCCTAAACACCTTTGGAATTTCTCAAAACTTGGAATTGCTGTTTACATGTCTCATAGGATTTTTACGGATTTTATGATGATTTATTGTTGGCTCATTATTGCACTTCATGTTCATACTAGGGCATTTGGAATCTTAGAATAAATAAATTAAATGTCCGATAAATAGGAAAATTTGGAAACCTTGGATTTAGACTAATTATGTCATGGTAGACCTCCAGTAAATATTATAGGAGATTCAGAAGACAAATTGGAGTACCTCCCCTTATACTCCTCATGTACCTTAGGATGGTCTGCATATAGTAAAACCACGGAAACTGAACTAGAGTAATAATGAACTTGGGAAATGGAATTTTGGTAGTTGCTGGTTGGTTAGGGCAAGCTAAGATTAAGTTCATTATTGGAAGTCAGGATAAGTAAAGTGTGAGACTGGTTAAGGTTAAGTGGCGTACGGGAACGACGAAAGATCGTCCACCCCGGGTAGGAATGGAAGAGTCTTAATACTCTAGGGTTAGATCTAAAGTAACTAAAAGGGGATCGGGTTAAGGGAGATCAACCAATAATAATAAGTGCCTTGCGAAAGGGAACTTTGGGCCGTAATGCCGCCGTCTTGGTTCCTAGTGCCCTTTGAGAGCCCTTCACGGGATATGCCGGGGGCAGTCCTGGGCTAACATAAACCATAGGAATATTAAATTAAAAGAGCAACTAGTATAACTAGGGTTGCACATACACACTCCCCGATAGCTAGGAAGGTAGAATAATTGGTTTGGTTGCCATTCAGACGGTAGCTCTGAAGGTAGATGCACGGACGGGACAGTCTGGGGAGCCGAGGGCTCGAGGGTTGGAGTACAGAATAAAGGTGGTGGGTCTTCGATATCTGATTATCGTTCACACTGGCATTGGTATGTTGACTCGGCGGTGTGGGACACTTAGCCAAAGAAAGTCTGGTGGGTACAGCCAGCAGTAGTACGCGGATACTCTAGGTTGTGTTCTTCTAGGGGCGTACGGAAGGGCTAGGCCTGGTAGTGTGGATACCCGCCTAGGAGTGGGGGGCCCGACCCACTGTCTCCATTTGCCACTACGGAGGTTCCTGGGAGTGAAGCTAGCTGCCCGAACAGGGGGAACTAAAGGTCTGTGCCCATAGAGTCGTGTGCGTGTGTTGCACTTGCATGAATCATGGCATAGCATATCACTACACTCATATTTGCATACAACTGACACCCCAACGTATAAATCGGTATGGGACTTTTTATACGATGGGAGCCTTGCAGAAGACCCCTTAACTTATAAGTTTGTATGGGCATTCATATAAGTTAAGGTTACTTACTTATTTACTTACTTATTTACTTGCTTGTTTACTTACTGTTCTCTAGCTGCCTTTTTATACATTTGATACTTACTACTTCTCTTCTTTACCATTTACTACCATAGGATTGCTAGTTGTACTTTGTTCTAGATAGTTGTTAGAATAACTCCCTTGTCATCTGCTTGATTATTCTCCACCTTTGTAGCTTCCCTTTCCTCCTCTCCGCCCGGTGCTTAGGAGCCGTGGGGGGAGGGGTAGGGGATGATAGGGCTTAGTCTTTATGACTAATGGTTTTCGAACCACAACATTACAGGAGCCCTGGATGGGAGACAAGGACCAGCAGTCCAGGGACCAGCACCAGCGGTGTACGGTCCGCATGGAGGTGGGTCAGTCTAGCACCAGTGCACCTGCGACCAGCTCCGTAAGTGATTAGTATTTTTATAGCTTCCGCGATGAGTGATTTGTAGTGAGGACTCTGATGTACCGGGCTCGATCCAATTTATCTATTTCCTGTTATTATCTACTGATGGACTGGATATGATTTCACTTTTATTTACATGTTTCTGTAGACTTGTTTACATTTTATGTAAAATCACTTCTCTCTCTTGTGATCGAAAAGGGCCGGCAGAATTGGCGTTTTATAGTGGCGGCCTTCCCGTGAGTCGGTGCCACCGCAAAGCGGCAATTCTGGGCTAAGACCCCGGTGGTTTAAAAAGAAAAAAAGGGGGGGTCTTACAAGTGGTATCAGAGGAGACCTCGATCGAAAGAGAAGTAGTCCACAAAACCTTGGGCCACCCCCGTGCGAGCTTAGTTTGCGGACAAACTAGCAGCCGAAGTAGTGGTGTGCCCATAGGGGAAATCAAATGTGAAAGTTCATCCTAACTCTTCTTTAATTACATTCATTCGCTCTCTAACAAATGGAATTTTTACGTGTAGCCTTCGACGAACCCTACATCGCAGCAGGGGACACCCCAGGCTCCGAATGTTGTCCCGCCTCTGCCAGCTCCAGCTCCGTTCCAGCAGACGGAGATGGGGCAAACAATGACGGCCATTCTGGAGGCCTTCAGAGCTCAGCAAGCCCCGGCTCCACAGCCAAACCCCGGGGCCAATTGGATGACTGTCTTCCGGGGGCTTTCCCCTCGAGCTTACCAGGGAATGGAGTCTGCAGTACGTACGGAGGAATGGTTGGACACCATTTACGAGATGCTGGCAGGGATTCGATGCCTGCTGAGGAGGCAGTTGCTTTGGCAGTCTCCTACTTAGAGTCACACGGAAAGAGGTGGTGGAAATCTCAGCTGGACACCACCTTTGCGGGGATGGACTGCGCTGATATTACTTGGGAGGAGTTCAGAGCAGCGCTCTTGGGACATTTTGTACCTCAGTCGGCGAGGGATGACCTGGAGGATAGGTTCCTGCGGTTGAGGCAGGGGAACAGGACTGTGGTAGAGTACTATCAGGAGTTCACTCACCTGGCCCGCAATGCGGACGCTTACTAGTTAGACGATGCTGGCTATGCCCGGAGGTTTTATAAGGGTCTGCAAGATGACATGAGACAGGCCCTCCTTTTCGTCTCAGAGGGGAGTCTAGCCAGGATTCTGGAGATGGCTAAGAAGAGAGAGGCGGATCAGCTTACAGTGAAGAGCCGGAAGAGACCGACTGATGATACAGTGATCGGAGGGCGTAGAGATCATCCTCGAGGCCAGGTTATTGGGGAAAGAAGTAACGGGGATCAGCCTCGTCAAGAGTTTGGGCAGGAGCAGAGGAGTCAGGGGGTATTGGCTCCCCAGCCTATACAGATGCTGGAAATGCCAAGGACGGCAGAGCAGCCACCGGTATGCTATCAGTGCAACCAGCCAGGGCATATCAAGAGGAACTGCCCTGTGAGGCGAGCACCCCCACCAACACATCAGGGCGCTCCACCTCCCCGACAGTTTGGCAGATGAGGACAGGACCGAGGACGAGGATTTCAGGATCGAAGCCGCAGGACAGAGAGGGAGCAGGTGTATGCTCTAGACCTGACACAGCCCCGGAACCCGGAGCAGGTTATCACAGGTATGACAGTACTTTTAAATTTTCTCCATATAAACTAGTATTCTAGACATAATCTGGTTAAAAATTAAGAGAAGACAACTGCAACAAGAATACTAAGACACTTAATTACCCCAGGCATAGTCTTTGTTAGCAGCAAGCCTGCTCACACCCTCTTTGACACTGGTGCGTCGCAATCGTTTGTGTCGGAGGATTTCGTGAAAGGACTGGCAGGTGTGGAGCCATTCACCGGGAAGATGATGAGGGTGCGCCTACCCGATGGATCAGACATAATGACCTCTGCCCATTGCAATATGGAAGCGAGGATCGGCGGGAAGGCGTTTGAGACACCAGCGACGGTTCTGAACATGCCAGATTACGATCTGATCCTGGGTATGACTTGGCTGTATTGGAACCATGCCCAGATCGACAAGTGGCGAAGAGGATCACCGTGAGGCACGATGACTCATTAATTGTCATCGAAGGTATTATACCAGCACCCCGTACCTTACTATCGTCTGTATAGGCCGTTAAGGCCCACCTGCAGGGGGGAGAAGTTTATCAGGTCCTTTTTGAGGCGGTCGTGGCCAAGGACTCCATTTCAGATATTCCAGTAGTGCGGGACTTCGCCGACGTGTTTCTGGAGAAGCTACCAGGGCTACCCCCGCACCGAGAGAAGGACTTTCAGATTCAGCTCATACCGAGGGCTAAGCCGGTATCCAGAGCTCCCTATCGAATGGCCCCAAAGGAGTTGGTGGAATTTCGAAGCCGGCTTCAGGAGTTAGTGGAGGCCGGGTTCGTTCGGCCTAGCTCTTCACCATGGGGAGCTCCGGTGTTGTTCGTTAAGAAGAAGGATGGGACCCTTCGACTGTGCATAGATTACCGGGCTCTGAACAGGTTGACAGTCCGGAATACTTATCCCTTAACAAGGATAGACGAGCTATTTGACCAGCTGGAGGGAGCCCATTGGTTCTCAAAGCTGGATCTGAGGTCAGGGTACTACCAGCTTTGCATTTGGGAGGAGGACATCCCGAAGACGGCCTTCAGCAATAGATATGGTTTGTACGAGTTTATAGTGATGCCATTCGGGCTCACGAATGCACCCTCCGCATTCATGACCCAGATGAATTGGGTGTTCGAAGAGTATCTGGACGTCTTCGTTATCGTATTCATCGACGACATCCTTATCTATTCAAGGACGGAAGAGGAGCACGCGAGACATCTGTCCTTGACCTTGGAGAAGCTGCGTGAGCATGAGATGTATGCCAAGTACAGCAAGTGCCAATTCTGGCTAAAGGAGGTGGCCTTTCTGGGCCATGTCATCAGTGGAGCAGGTCTGGCAGTGGATCCATCGAAGGTCCAGGCAGTACGGGATTGGCCACCACTAAAGTCGGCCTCGGATGTTCGAAGTTTCTTGGGACTTGCCGGTTACTACCGGAAGTTCGTAAAGGGGTTTTCTCAGATTGCCCTCCCTCTTACATCTCTGACGAAGAAGGAGTCCCCTTTTATTTGGATGTCACAATGCGAATCTGCTTTCCAGGAGCTGAAGGATCGTCTCACCTCGGCTCCCATCCTTGCTCTTCCATCAGGGAAGGAGGGATTCCAGGTGTATACAGATGCTTCCTATCAAGGGATGGGTGCCGTTCTGATGCAGAACGGGCATGTAATAGCCTATGCCTCCCGTCAGTTGAAGCAGCACGAGCAGAACTACCCCGTGCACGATTTGGAGATGGGGGCAGTCATTTTTGCTCTTAAGATCTGGCGACACTATCCTTACGGAGTACATTGCGATATCTTCTCCGACCACAAGAATCTGAAGTACGTCGACACCCAGAAGGAGTTAAACATCAGACAGAGATGCTGAGTGGAGTTTCTGTCGGACTACCAGTATACCATGCACTACCATCCGGGGAAGGCAAACGTGGTCGCGGATGCTCTGAGCCGGAGAGTGAGTACGACAGGAGTAGGTCCACAGCTGATGGCCTTGGAGTTGGTTAGATCATTCGAGGAGATGCATATTTCACTAGTGTCTGAGGATGACCCGGAGCTATAAATGGAGTACCTACGGTCGATGGTTACTGATGATATTCGAGACCGCATCAGAGATGGGCAGATGCTGGATGAGAGAGCTGAGCCGATATTCTGAGCCTTGGAGGAAGGCACGATAGGAGATTACTCTTTGAGGGATGGGCTCCTGTGTTTCCGGGGCTGAGTCTACATACCAGCAGGAGGACGGATCCGGGAGGACATTTCGACGGAAGCTCTCTACAGCCGATATTCTGTACACCCAGGGATCACCAAGATGGTAAAGGATTTGAAGAGGACGATGTACTGGCCGGGTATGAAGAAAGATATTACGTATTTTGTGACGCATTGCGAGGCCTGCCAGCTCGTGAAGGCGGAGTGTAGGAACCCGGCAGGCCCTCTGCAGCCGCTTCCGGTGCCGGAGTGGAAATTTGAGGATATAGCCATGGACTTCATACATGGGCTACCTCAATCCCGTGCGGGGAATGACTCGATCTGGGTGATAGTGGACAGGCTAACAAAGGTGGCCAGATTCATTCCATTGGCAAAGGACACACCGGTCAGTGTATTAGTACGGAGATTCATTGAGCAGTTTGTGCATTATCATGGGGTGCCTAAGACTATCGTTTCGGATCGGGATGGGCGGTTTACATCCAGGGAATGGAGGTCAGTCCAGGCCCATCTGGGTTATCGGTTGACATTCAGCACAGCTTTTCACCCTCAGACCGACGGACAGACAGAGCGCACCAACCGTACACTGGAAGATCTGTTGCGACTGTGTATTTTGGACCGTGGCGAGCCTTGGGAGAGATTGCTGCCACTGGTCGAGTTTTCGTACAACAACGCCCATCAGTCCAACATAGGCATGGCTCCATACGAGGCATTGTACGAAAGGAGGTGCAGGACCCCACTATCATGGGTTCAGGATGAGGATCCGCAGGCACTAGGCTCAGAGTTTGTGGGAGATACAGATGCTCAGATTAGATTGATTCGGAACTGGATGTTGGAAGCCCAGAGCAGACAGGCGAAATATTATGATGCGAGGCATCATCAAGTGGAGTTCGAGGTGGGAGACCGAGTTTTCGTTAAGATACGGTCGATGCACGGAGTTTCGCGGGTGCGCGGGCGGAAGAAGCTCAGCCCGAGATATATGGGGCCTTATAGGATCCTGGAGCGGATCGACCTCTTAGCCTATAGACTAGAGCTACCACCGGAGTTAGCGGGATTGCATGACGTCTTCCACGTCTCCTCACTTCGGAGGGCTCTGCTACGCCCTGAGCAGCTGATTTCCTCGGCAGATGGCCCGGTGGCCTCGGATCGGTCAGTCAATCTGGAACCTATCAGGATTGACGATACAATAGTGCGGGTCTTGTGACAGAAGAAGGTTCCGTTAGTCAAGGTTCTGTGGAACAATCATGGGTAGGAGGAGCATACATGGGAGCCACAGGACTTGATGCGGCAAAAATACCCGGAACTTTTTCGTCAGGTATACCTAACAACCCCTCTAGACAATCAATTTGTCTTCCTGTTTTCAACCAATAGGACTGAAATTCCAAGAATAGGGGCTAATCTTTTGTTTATTGGGGTGTACATACCTAGTTAATTGGGCGAATTAATCTTAGATTTGAAACCGCACAAAGCAAACATAACGTAGAGATGTGATCTTTCAATTCTCATGGGATGTTACAAGCTTCTTTTTCCCGATTAGAGTCCCGTAGGCTTAACCTTGATTTCGGGGACGAAATCTTTGTTTTGTTTATTGGGATTTGTAACATCCCATTTCCGGCTAGACCCCTAGGAGTCGGTTGGTCGTGACAGAACCCTAAGAAGCCCAAAAATTTAAATACATCGACCGAGATTTCGGGTCACGGGTTGGTCACGCCCGTGACCGACCCGTCACGCCCGTGACCTAGGGCGTGACTCCTTTGACGATCGTCGATCTCAGGGAGACGATTGTCAGGCGCAGAATTTTCAACCCGGGCCTGTCACACAAGTGACCTATGTGTCACGCCCGTGACCTAGGGCGTGACACCTTCGACGATCGTCGATCTCAGCGGGACGATCGTCGAAGCGCAGAATTTGTGTCATGGCCCTGTCACGCCCGTGACCCAGGTGTCACGCCCGTGACCAAGGGCGTGACCTCCTTCGGCGATCGTTGATCTCAGCGAGACGATCGCCGAGCACGGAATTTGCCTCATGACCCTGTCATTCCCGTGACCCATGTGTCACGCCCGTGACCTAGGGCGTGACCACCCTTCGATGATCGTCGACCTCAGTTCGACGGTCGTCGAACCCAGAATTGGTCACCCGGGCCTGTCACGCCTGTGACCCATGTGTCACGCTCGTGACCTAGGGCGTGACAACCCTTCGACGATCGTCGATCTCAGTTCGACGATCGTCAAACCCAGAATTGGCCACCTGGGCCTGTCACGTGCGTGACCTATGTGTCACGCCCGTGACCAAGGCCGAAACGTCAGCCAGACTGGAAATTTTGGTAACCGACGTTGTAATCAATTCTGATTATGGGAAGTTACACCAGGAGTATTTATGGGTCGTTTCCTTCTCTAATTATTTAATAAAATAAGGAAATGTTGGTCCAATAGGAAATCACCACCTGGCAAACACCTCTTCGTTTCCAGCGTTTCAACTGCCTCTACCATAACCGAAACGTCATTAAGAGAAATATTAATGGCCATGAATGTTTCATCCTTTCCCCTTCCCACTTGCTGATCTATAAATGACTCCTAAGAACAAGAGGAGAAGGTTACACGCTCGATCAAACGGATTCAGATTCCTCCCCTTGCTGTTGAAGAATTTCCGGCGACGCCACCACCGCGCAAATGGCTTCCCGACGGTCTACACGCCTCCAGCCCGCGAACAAGGTCCTCCCCTCCCTCTTCTTCTGCAGATAGATCTTAGAAATCATTAGGAGAGATATCGGGCTCAAAAGAGCCGATCGGGTGAGCGTTTCCATGGTTTTCCAAAAATTTCATGGTGGCGGGTTCGCCGGAAACCGCCTCTCCGGCGGCCGTGCCGCCGCCCGACGGTAGCCCTCACCTCAACAGAGGTGGTGGTGGTGGTGGACGGCCAGGGAGATGGCTGGGTGGCCAGGAGGTGGCTTTAGAAAAGCTATAGGTTTCAAGCTTTTTCTTTTAGTTGCTGGTTCGGGTTAAAGAAGGAGATGAACAGTAACATTTTATTATATTATATGTTGTATAATTAGGAATTAATTTCATTTACTATGCACTAGGTTTAAACTGAAAATTATTGCCCATAGGGGCTGAAACATAAAAAGTGGTCAACATAGAAAATGTAGCAATTGAAGTCTAGATTAATTCAAAAGTGATTTCACTCGATTTGGAGTCCTGGTTAGACCACAAGACACTTTTTGGTGAGATCTATCCATAGGGCTGTCTTGACCTTAGAAAAATTCCCCACTCCAATCCAGTCATCAAAATGACTCGAAATTTGGGGTGTGGACTAATATTATCTATATCTAGATGCTATCCAAAAATTAGGATTTTTAGGAAATATTTTTCTATAGTTTTTAGAAAAATTCAATAATCCTAGCATAATTTGATTAGATAGATAAATGACTTCCAAACCCTCCCAAATTTTGGTGAGTGGTCCCTGGGTTTATCATAAGGCTGTGGTAAAAATTTCATCTCATTTAGAGATATTTTGATTAAGTTTTTATCCAACCCTAGGTTGGTCCAAATAGGATAATTTAGGATCAAACACCCCCTTGGTATTTGGGTGGTCATATCACCTCAACAGAGGCTGATATTTTTTCCAAAGGCTGTTTAGGGCATGACACACCCTCCAAGGGAGTTTGGGGTGGTTTGGTGTAGGGTAGCCCTAGAAACCTAGGGAAAATCCCTTAACTGTGGTTTTTGGGGTTGTGAAGGTCATGGGGTCAAATGACCTTGGACTGACTTAAAATTTGGTTGAGAGGACCATAGGGCCAGTATAGTTCTCTGGACAAAATTTTAGGGTATTTGGAGACAGCTAGGCCACCTAAAATCCTAACCCTAGTTTAGGTCACCAACTTTAATTTGAATTGTTAAGCTATCTAATGAACTTCAAATCAGGTAAAATTTGGGCAAAGGGATTTTCTGGTCAAAATAGGCATGATATAACTTTTTTGAGATTTTTGGGTTAATTTATACAGTACTTCATTTACAACTCTAATTGTGCCCTAGATATTTATTTTGATGAATATGGAATTTCTGTTAACTGGGATAATATGCAATCTTGGATTAGGGCATCTTATAGCATGTTATACCTCCTGTATTTTTCTTGGAAATTTTAACTGATTATTTCTGATACATATCTCTTTAACATACTAGTTGCGACATGGAGTCAAAAATACAAATAATGTCCTATTACTATTTGGAAAATTATGAAATTGGGTCAGTGGGTGTTTCAAATTATGGTAGTCATCTTGTAAATTTCTCTGGAATTTTAGATGGATAAAAACAGTACCTCCTTCATAAAGTTAGGAAAATTAGTATCTTGAATTAAAATAAATTCAGAGTTCAAATGTTGGAGAAAAATTATGGTACTTGGTTTATGATGGTTTTAGGTCACTAAATAGCTCCTATAATTTTCTTGGGATTTTTGGATACACATTTTCATTACTTTCTTCATAATATAGTAGAAATGGCCTAAAACGGTAAATTAGGAAATATAGGCCTAAACACTTCTGGAATTTCTCAAAACATGGAATTGCTGTTTAAATGTCTCATAGGATTTTTATGGATTTTATGATGATTTATTGTTGGCTCATTATTGCACTTCATGTTCATACTAGGGCATTTGGAATCTTAGAATAAATAAATTAAATGTCCGATAAATAGGAAAATTTGGAAACCTTGGATTTAGACTAATTATGTCATGGTAGACCTCCAGTAAATATTATAGGAGATTCAGAAGACAAATTGGAGTACCTCCCCTTATACTCCTCATGTACCTTAGGATGGTCTGCATATAGTAAAACCACGGAAACTAAACTAGAGTAATAATGAACTTGGGAAATGGAATTTTGGTAGTTGCTGGTTGGTTAGGGCAAGCTAAGATTAAGTTTATTATTGGAAGTCAGGATAAGTAGAGTGTGAGACTGGTTAAGGTTAAGTGGCGTACGGGAACGACGAAAGATCATCCACCCCGGGTAGGAATGGAAGAGACTTAATACTCTAGGGTTTGATCTAAAGTAACTAAAAGGGGATCGAGTTAAGGGAGATCAACCAATAACAATAAGTGCCTTGCGAAAGGGAACTTCGGGTCGTAATGCTGCCGTCTTGGTTCCTAGTGCCCTTTGAGAGCCCTTCACGGGGTATGCCGGGGGCAGTCCTGGGCTAACGTAAACCATATGAATAATAAATTAAAAGAGCAACTAGTATAACTAGGGTTGCACATACACACTCCCCGATAGCTAGGAAGGTAAAATAATTGGTTTGGTTGCAATTCAGATGATAGCTCTAAAGGTAGATGCACGGACGGGACAGTCCGGGGAGCCGAGGGCTCGAGGGTTGGAGTACAGAATAAAGGTGGTGGGTCTTTGATATCTGATTGTCGTTCACACCGGCATCGGTATGTTGACTCGGCGGTGTGGGACACTTAGCCAAAGAAAGTCTGGTGGGTACAGCCAGCAGTAGTACGTGGATACTTTAGGTTGTGTTCTTCTAGGGGCGTACGGAAGGGCTAGGCCCAGTAGTGTGGATACCCGCCTAGGAGTAGGGGGCCCGACACAATGTCTCCGTTTTCCACTACGGAGGTTCCTGGGAGTGAAGCTAGCTGCCCGAACAGGGGGAACTAAAGGTCTGTGCACATAGAGTCGTGTGCGTATGTTGCACTTGCATGAATCATGGCATAGCATATCACTACACTCATATTTGCATACAACTGACACCCCAACGTATAAATCGGTATGGGCTTTTTATACGATGGGAGCCTAGCAGAAGACCCCTTAAATTATAAGTTTGTATGGGCATTCATATAAGTTAAGGTTACTTACTTATTTACTTACTTATTTACTTGCTTGTTTACTTACTGTTCTCTAGCTGCCTTTTTATACATTTGATACTTACTACTTCTCTTCTTTACCATTTACTACCATAGGATTGCTAGTTGTACTTTGTTCTAGATAGTTGTTAGAATAACTCCCTTGTAATCTGCTTGATTATTCTCCACCTTTGTAGCTTCCCTTTCCTCCTCTCCGCCCAGTGCTTAGGAGTCGTGGGGGGAGGGGTAGGGGATGATAGGGCTTAGTCTTTATGACTAATGGTTTTCGAACCACAACATTACAGGAGCCCCGGATGGGAGACAGGGACCAGCATTCCAGGGACCAGCACCAGCAGAGTACGGTGCGCATGGAGGTGGGTCAGTCTAGCACCGGTGCACCTGCGACCAGCTCCGTGAGTGATTAGTATTTTTATAGCTTCCGCAATGAGTGATTTGTAGTGAGGACTCTGATGTACCGGGCTCGAGCCCATTTATCTATTTCCTGTTATTATCTACTGATGGACTGGATATGATTTCACTTTTATTTACATGTTTCTGTGGACTTGTTTACATTTTATGTAAAATCACTTCTCTCTCTTGTGATCGAAAAGGGCCGGTAGAATTGGCATTTTGTAGTGGCGGCCTTTCCGTGAGTCGGTGCCACCGCAAAGCGGCAATTCTGGGCTAAGACTCCGGTGGTTTAAAAAGAAAAAAGGGGGGTCTTACATCATCTCTTACATCCTCCATTTCATCCCTCTCAAATTCTGCTGAGCCCTCTTCTCTTAGGGGCCTGAGTTCAGTACCCACTGAAGTCAAGCAGGGGAAGATGTTCCAGGAAGATGTCTCAGGACTTCCACTGGTCATTCTTTATGCTAAAGTTCCAGAAGATACACCATCAGATGAAATTCCTACAGTTGCAGATTCAGAAATTACAACATCAGTTGCAGTTGCAGTTCCAATTACAGCTGAAGTTATAGCTGAAATTCAAGACACAGATGTTGCTCCAGAAGCTTAAGTTTCAGAACAAAGGACAACTGAAGTTATAACTGAGGCTGAATTTGCTTTCAGAGTTTGTCTTGAAGAATCATCTACTCCTATTGTTGCCATGTACCTAGAAGGAGTCATTACCTCCTACCTAGATGATTTATGGGAGTTAGGGAATTCTGCAGGTAATACAATTACTCAATTCTCTGACCTATTGACTGACATGTTAACTTGTGAATACCTTGAAGGGATGTTTCTATACCATTTAGAAAACTTTTGTGTCCCTTTGGCTACAGATCAAGCTCAAGATGTTCAAGAACCTGCTCCAGAACCTGCTGCAGAAAATAAAGAACCTGAGTCTGTTATACCAGATCAGGAATTTGTGAGAGCCTCAGAAGAACTGGTCCCCAAGATAGTTACAGATGAGTCAGTAGAAAGATCAACTGTCTAGGATGATACTCCAAGACCAGATCTGGATTCTCTATTGGCTCAGGATGCCATAGAAGAAGAAAAAGAAAAGGTTGTTTTAAAAGCCAAAGCAAAAGCTGTTCAAGATATCATTGATCTATATGACCAACCTCAGTCATCACATTCTGATGATGAGGAAGATTCAGAGGATTCTGAAGGAACCAAGAAAATGAAAATTACTCAAAGGAAAAGGAAAGCTAAGCTCCTCCTCCTCCTAATCCAGAGAATGACATCCCTTATTACATATTGAAAGGGATTGACCCCAAGTATAAGGACTTTCAACATTGGATGGGATTGTCTAAGAATCAGCAGAATAAGAGGAAGAAGAGCAAGAGATATGATACTCCAGCTCCCAAATGGACTCCCAGAGGTCCTCCTCCTCCTCCTAGTGCAGGAGCTTCAGGGAATGTATCTTCTAATCCCTCGGCTCCTCCAGCCAGATTTTCTCCTTCTCAGGCCTATCAAAGAAGAGGAAACCCAGGTTACCAGGGCAGACCCCATTCAGGCCAGCAAAGAAAAGTAGCTAGACCTAAAGAGCAGGTGAAGGAGATGACTTACCAGAAACCAACATTTTATCCTCCTCCATCACCTAAAAGAAAAGTTTCACCTCCTAAGGAGAGCAAAATTCTTCCCTCAAGAAAGCCAGCTCAGATTAAGCAAGTAGATTCAAAAGGAAAAAGAGTAATTTACTCTTACAAGTCAAGAGAGAAATTTGCAGAGGTTGCTCCACCATCATCTCTTGTTATTCAAGAAGACATAGAACCAGCTGCAGGTCTGTTAGACCTTTCTACAAAGTTCCAGACTATAAAGCCTCTAGATCCAGCTAATGAAAATTTTTATGAAAGCCAAGAGCTTAATCCTGAGTTCAGGATGGCCAGATTTCTTGAGTTAGTTGGATCAGCACAAATTAGAAAAGCTAAAGCTGAAAGAAAAGACATAACAGGCTTAACAACTATGTCAAAGTTAAGAGAAAAGGAACTAGACAGATTTCAAGTCAGACCAGAAGTTTTTGATGCCTCAAAATATATGGAAAAGCATCCAGAGGCTATTTTGCCCAGAGCAGGAGAATCTAAGATTATTGGATAATAGGACTTGAAGACTTCAAAGAAGGATGCTCTTGATCCCAAAAGGAAAATTTCCTTCCTTCATGTTTCTTCACTTCTAAACCAGACTCTAATAATGTATAAATTTATTTGTATTGACAGTCTGTTTTGCTTGATTGTTTGATTTTATGTTTGATATGAAATGCTGCTTATTGATATGATATGATACACGTTGATCCTAACAGGTTATTGTTGTTTTTATATCTATTTATAGCATTCTTTTTGTTTTGAGAGACTTGACCCAAATAGGGGGAGATTGTTGGTACCCTAGTTTGGATTTGAGTTAAGTCTTCTCAATTAGTTTCTTGACCCAAGATTTATCTATGGTCAAATGTTAGATTTAGGTTAGATTCCATCAGTTGTGTAGAGTTATTATTTATCCAGTTGTAAATCTTGTTAAGTGTTTTTTTTAGTTTGACTATAGTCGAACGCCGCTCGACAATCGTCTATTAGTTGATCGACTATTGTATATCAGTTGATCGACTATCGTCTATCAGCAGATCGACTATCTCCTAGTTAGTTCATCTCTGTTAGCTCGACGATCTGTGGTCTCAGTATCGTCGATCGTCGAGTCCTACTCGACTCCTTTTGCCCAGACAGATTTCTTGTAGTTCGACTATTTGTTCTGATAGTTCGACTATATGCTCTGAGAGTTTGACGATCTCTGTGATTTGTTTGACGATCTTTTGTCTGCATTTAGAGATATTGTATTCCTTCTCTCTTGTGAATTATTTCTCATTTATCTGGCTTATTTTATTAAAGATTATTTCATTGATTTTATGCTTACATATCAAGGCAATCTTTGCCTCATTCTTTATGCGTAAGTCAAGTTCTATCTGACAAAGTCATTTGACCAATTAGTTAAAAAATCTTTGTGTTTTATCTGCCATGTTGTCCTTTATAGACGTTAGACACAGATGTCTTTCTCTGGCCATAAAGAGTTTGTTTTTGATGTGACTTTCTCTAATATATTTTGGACTTGCAGAATGGATAAGCAGCTTCTAAGAAAGCTTTATCTCTTTATAGGATGTCCTTCTGCAGGCTATTTGTACTATGTGTTATTTGCAGCCCAGATTGCAGATCTTAGAAGAAGACAAGTTTCAAATCAAGAGAAAGATAGAAGCCGTTACAAAGGCTGATATATAAAAAGAGCTATTGAAAGAAGTTTAAAAACATATATACACATACACAATAAGAACAAGAAGATACAGCTCTCGGATATTTTTACATACAGCTGAGAAGAACAACTCTCTTCAGAGTTCTCTTCTTCAATCCTGAGTTCATCCTGCTCACAGGAACATTCATACTCAGAGCTTCAAGAAGAAGAAGAAGAAGAAGAAAGAAAAGCTATTGAAGAAGAACAACCATTCCACATCATGAGTCTTCTTCAAGCTGCTCCTTCAATAATTTCAAGACAACAGATCTTCTCTGTCAAGAGTTCTGAAGAGATCCTGCACCCTGAAGCAAGGCTTCTTCCTGGATATTCTCTAAGCCAGGGGGAGCTTTGATTCCTTCAGAGCTTTCTATAGCTCAGTGCAATCATATAGCTTCTTTAATTCTGTTTAATAATAGAGTAGACATTCTAACTCTCTCAACCTCCTGTATAAAGGGTTATTACTCCCTTCAAAAGTGAATCTTGGTGGCAGGGCACCTGAGCAAAAACCTGTGTTAGATTTTGAGCTCCTGATCAAAAGCTCAAAGGGTTTACTTGATCTACCTGAATCAGATCAGTTGGTGGCAGGGAACCTGAACAAAAACCTGTAGTGGATTCCTACCAGGGTGGTAGAAGAGTGGATGTACCTATTGAGAGGGAACCACTATAAATCTTCTTGTGTTTTCTGTGTTGCTTATTTTAATTACTGCACTGTGGAAGTGAGTAGAATTGACTAGGATTGCTAGTTGCTGTGTTAGGACTAAAGCTTAAACTGTAATTATAGTTAGCTTTCTCTTGTGCACCTCACTTTGTGTTAGGCTCTAGGGTTTCATATATCTATATACTTATTCCGCAAATTAACTCTAAGGGAGTGGAGTAGATTGTAATATTTTTGAATACTCTATTCATCCCCCCCTCTAGAGTTGTATCTATCCTTACTTTAATTTATAATATACATCGAAGTACCATGGGAAATAAACAATAGAGCCTGCCTGGTAAAGTCCTTAAGCCCTTGGTAGATCCTCTTTGAATACCTCCTGTCATCCAGATCATGTATCCCCGAGAACCTGGTTAGATGGTAAAATTCCCTCTAGTACTCTATCATTGATCTGGTCCCCTGCTTGAGGTTCAAAAACCTCTCCTCTAACTCATCTTTATCTGTAATAAACACAGAGTGATCCAAGAAGGCCTCGTTTAACTCATCCCAAGAGAAATCTGACATATCTCTATTTTCATATGTGGAGTCCCGCATGGACTTCCACCATCTCTTCGCGTGAGCATCCAGTGCAAAAGTCGCCAAAGGAACTGCCTGCCTGATAGGGCAGCTGATGCTTGCAAGCATCTCTTAAATGGACTCGAGCCACTCCTCAATATTTATCGAATTCCCTGTCCCATGGTACATCAACGGGGACAGATTATTGAAGGCACTCAGCCAATTTGATCCCGGGTTTGGATGCTGGGTCGGGGCATGCTGATCCCTTAAGCTATCGAGGATGGTCATCAGAGTCGACCCCATATCCGTCTGCTGGAAAGCTATGGAAGCCGGAGGGGTAGAGATAACATCCTGCGGTATAATAACCTATGGAGGCTGCATAAATGTAAGGTTTATATTAGGATTGTCCGAACTCATTACTTAACTAGACAATTTTCTGTGACTTTTACACATGGGCACACCATTGCTTCCGCTGCATAGTTTGTCCGCAAAATAATTCCCTAGCGGTGTGTTCCAGTGTTGTGGAATGCTCTCTCAATAATCGTTCGTTGAGTGATACCAGTTTGTAAGACCCCCTCCCCCTTACTAAGGAAGGTATCTGGTCTTATCCCCAGAACCACCGCCTTACAGTGACACATATCACTCACAGGCTTGTCGACGCCGCAAGACGCCGATCCTTCTGGCTAGTATGATCATTCAACCTATCGTCCAATCAAGAAGAGAAGCAATATAAGCAATTATATATCAAGTCCATATCACAGAATCATCTTATAAATAAAATGAGAGATATAATAGTCCACCATTAGCATAAAATTAAAGAGAAAATGGCTTATCCCTGTACATGAGAAATCAAATCTCTCTCAATCAAAACAAATATATGCGGAAGCTAAACTATCATCGGTACACGCATCATTACATGACGTCGGGCTGTAGTAGTAGTAGTAGTGGGTGGTGTCAGCTCCTCATATCCTTCCACCCCGTCCTGCTGGTCATGCTGGTGATCCATCTCCTCGAGTTCCTAAAATGATACGGTCACAACCGACCGTTAGTCAAAAATACTAAGCCATTTTGTCCTCACCTCCCCCCACGACTCCTAGGTACCGAGCGGGAAGACGAAGCGAAGAACAACAAGGGGTATAAAAGTATAGCAGGTGACAGTGGATCTAACCTATTATGGTTATATAATGACAAGTATATCTCTACTTTAGTGGCTCTATAAAGTACAAGTAATGGAGTGAAAAACAGTACTAAAAAGAAGTGCGGTAAGTAGAGTAAAGTACTGAGCAGAAAAGTAAATTAGCTACTACTACACTAACATCACAAAAGTATTAAAAGAGCCCATACTAATTTATTTTATAAGGATCTATGGTGCGTATGTCCTAAATATGTATGTATGATATGGTATGCGGGTTATAATTCATACAAGTGCAACTCACCCACATGACTCTATGCACACAGACCTTTAGTACCCACTTTTTGGAGTTAGCTTAACTCTCATGTACTACCGTTGTGGTTACGGCAGCAGTGGAGCGGGTGTCTCCACTCCTAGGCGGGTATACACACTACCAGGCCTAGACCTTCCGTATGCCTCTGAAGAAAACACCAGAGTCACCACGTACTAAATCGCTGGCTAGTCCACCAAACTTTTAGGTCGGGTGTGCATTCTCGGGGATTGTACTTCAGACTACAGTATAAATAACCTACAGGCCCCTCAAATCCTCACACCTCACCTAAGTCATCGTACTGCCATTGGTGTGATGATTGGCCCAGTACCGTATGACCCATAACTAATATGTTTTATTCACATGCAATTTGTTTCCAACCCGAGCCTCCATCTCCCAGGACAAAACCCATCCTGTGTCCAAATATCCGAGCCTCCAGCTTGTAGTACAAAACCCGTCCTGTATCCAAACATCCGAGCCTCCAGCTCGCAGGACAAAACTCGTCCTGTATCATCCAACCCTATACGGGTTAGATTGTCATATAGTTCCCTTAACCTATTAGACTATTCTTGTTTAATGCTTATTAGGCATAACAACTTATGGTTAGTCCTTGGACTGCCTAGGGCATACCCGGTGAAGGGCTCTCGGGGGCACTAGGAACTATGATGGGCTAAAGCCTAAATTTCCCTTTCTCAAGAACACTTACTTTTATTAGTGTTTACCCATTATTGATACCCATCTCTCTATGTTGCTCTTGAGTGAACCTGATGACTTAAGGTATTATTGGGAGAACGACGGTCTTCCGCCGGTCTCCGTTCTAATTACTTTCCTTGGGCTTTGAACTATAACACTCATTATTATGTAGTGACCCACTTGACACCAATCAGGGTTTCAACTTCCCAATATGCTTCTCAATCTAACCATCTATCATATCCCTTGTGGGTCCTAATGTTATGTATTATATTTGCTAAGGACAACTCATGACCTAATGTTAACCCGTATGAGATGAATGCCAATTCCTTGGGCCAAATGCCCCTAACTATTTATCATGAGTTTGTCATGTATGTAATATTGATCATTCAAAATTTCATCCCTTTTATAATTATTTTGGACCATAATTTAAATGTATCAATTAAGTGATCTAGGTCACTTTGAACATGAACTACTCTAACCAGTGGTCCATTGTCTCTAACTAATTTATCTAAGGTTCATCTAGGTTAAAAATGTCTGTTCATCAAAAAATCGTGATTTTCTATTTGAGTTTCCATATATTTTCTATTTATGATAAATCCGTAAATAATCTATTTTTCAAATGACGTACTTAAAATATACAACAAAAATTTCCTAGAAAATTACTGGTGATCAAAATTGATGTAATAATACTTATGACAGAAATTCATGATCCTAGTCAGTGATTTCCCTTATCATTATTTCAGATGGACATTATTACCAAAATGCCACTACTAGGGTTTTCAGCATATATAATCATCCAAAAATTCTCAAATAATTATATTGTGTTTGAATCACAGAAATAGGATGCTATAAAGTTTTCAATAATTTTTCAACAATATTTATCCTTACTTTTAAATTAATTTCCAAAAAGGATAAAATTGTAAATCTATTATATACACAAGATATAAAACTCAAATAAACTTATAACTTTTTTTTTTCAGAGATGTACATTGTGCTATTAGGGCTTGTATCAAAATTTTAGAATTTTACAAGGTCAGTAGACCTATAACTCATTTTTATTTCCAAAAGAGTTTATTTTCCAATAGAGTTTATTTTTTAATAATTCAAAATAATGGGATTTTGGTTATAAAAAATCCCACTCTTTCTATGGGAGGTGTAATTCATCCCCATAAGCCTCTGTCAAAAATCCCGTGAACATTTATTGTGCTAAATGGGCTAACTTCCCATTTTTACATTTGGTACTATATATTTACAAATCTACCTCCACCATGCATATTGGATTTCCCCAACATACAGAGGTCCAAATGGCCTGATACTTTTTCCATGGTCATATCATGACTCAGTGGACATGCCATCCAAATTTGGAGGCATTTGGAAGAGAGATTCTTCTTATATTCCATTTATTTAATAAATGATATTTCTATTAAAACTATAGAAAAATACATCCCAAAACTTCCGATTTTTGGATGAGACCTAAGTCTAGCATAAACACATGCATGTCCAAAATTTCATGAAATGTGGACTTAGGGTTTGGTTTGGATGCTCATTTAAACATTTGCCCTATCCTAGTACCAGTCTTAGTAGAATGGCCCTACAGGGAGCTATATTGCTCCAAATTTCAATTTTAATGTGTCAAATTAAGGGAAAGACTTAGATCTACCGTTTTCTTGTTGGGCACAATTTCTGAAAATTCTTCTAAGAGGCCTAAATAAGCTATGCAAGGTGACTGTATAAACTGGGACAGAAAATAGACTTTTTATTATTCCATAAAAATTCAAGGGCATCGGTTCATCTTCTCCAATAAGCCTACGGTCCAGATTGCCCCAACCTGAACCAATTAGATCTTGTATTTCCCAGCCTTCTGGCCACTACCACCGCCAACAATTGTCCCCACAACCTCCATTGAGGTGGTGGATTGCATTTCCCGGCGGCATGGCCGCCGGAGGTGGATCCTCCGGCGAACCCGAGCAAGGAGAAACGCTCAACATGCTCCTTCTCACCTGGCATCAGGCTCATTTGAACCCAATATCTCTCTTAAAATATTTAGAAAGCTAGCACAGAAGGAGGGGAGGAGAAACAGACCCTTAGACGAGCTTGACGGTGGGTTTGGTGGTGATGCGCCATGGACGACCCTTGCTCCGGCGAGTTAGCTCATTTGCTGATTCTTACAGATAATCCTATGCTCCTTAGGGTTCACTGAAGGTGATGGTGGGGTGGAATGGAGGTGAGGCAGGCTGGTTTAATGGCTTTGACTTAAGAGGAGTGGCTGGGCATGGCCGGCCGTCATTGAGCATGATTCTCCCCCATGCCACCATGTGTTAGCCATGTAATGGATCACCAATTATTGCCATAAATAGGTTTTTTTGAAATGAGGAATAGATTTGCTATAGAGATAGATCCCAAATGTCCCATCACTATTTTATCATAAACCCGGTTCAGCCGGTATAAAAATTAACCGGCCAACACAACTTTTTAGACTGAAGAATTCTCCAAGTCCAAAAGCGTTGAGTGTGTTGACACCACTCAACGCCGCGTTGAGTGGTGTCGCCACCACTCAATACCTTCAGTACTCTAGAAAAACTTAATTAAAATAGCGTTGATTGGTGTCGACACCACTCAACGCCGCATGGAGTGGTGCTGACACCACTCAAAGCCTCCAGCAATCCTAAGTCAAGGCATCTAGTGGTGTCGACACCGCTCAACACCACATTAAGTGGTGTTAAAACCACTCAATGTCGCTAGCAATCCTAAGTTAAGGCATTGAGTGGTGTCAACATCACTCAATGTTGCATTGAGTGGTGTTGACACCACTCAATGCCGTCAGCATTCAAGAATTTTCCAAGTTAAGGCATTGAGTGGCGTTGAGACCACTCAATGCTGCATTGAGTGGCGTTGAGAACACTCAATGCCAACATCTTCCTGCAACGTCTAAGTTACACGGCATCGAGTGCGTTGAGACTACTCAATGCCGCCTTGAGTGGCATCGAGTTCACTCGACGCTTCTTCGAATGACATCGAGATCACTCGACGCCTAAAGTTTCCCGAGTATTTCTCGTCGAGATCACTCGAAACCTTTTAAATGGCGTCTAGATCACTCGATGCCTAAAGTTTTCTTAGTATTTTCTAAGTTAAATTCGATGAGTGTCGTCATGTTCACTCGACCCACTCGACGCTTCTCGAGCCTCAGTCAATTCTCTTGACTCAAAACGTATTCAAGGGGTCTAGCATGAAATGGAATGTTACATATGATCTGTAGGTATAGAACAAGTGATGGATAAACTGATCATCAAGGATGCTCCTCCAGCCGCCCAAGAAGAAGACAATGATGTGTGTGTTCTAGAAGAAGGACAAAGCTCACAGGACATGGGTGAAGATCAGTTGGATCCATTCATTGAAGTCAATGATGATGAAGAAAGATTTGCTCCATCAGTTAGATATCTAAAGGATCATCCCAAACATCAGATCATTGGTGATGCTAGCCAAGGGGTTACAACAAGGAGTAGAAGCCTGAATATAGCCATGTACTCTAGCTTTCTTTCTAAGATAAGGCCCAAAAGTATTGAAGATGCCAACATAGATCAATTTTGTATTGTGGTAATGCAAGAGGAACTGAACTAGCTCAAGAGATGTAAGGTCTGAAAGTTGGTTCCCAGACCTCAAGGACATAACATCATTGTAACCAAGTGGATCTACAGAAATAAGTTAGATGAGAATGATGTTATAATTAAGAATAAAGCTAGACTAGTGGCTAGGGGATATATACAAGAGGAAGGTATTGATTTTGATCAGACCTTTGCCCCATTTTCTAGACTAAAACCCATACGAATATTCCTTGCATATGCTACACACAAGGGATTCAAGATCTACCAGATGGATGTGAAGTCAGTATTCCTAAATGGTGGCCTAAGAGAGGAGGTCTATGTTGAGCAGCCATTAGGTTTTGTTAATCCTATCTCTCTTAATTATGTTTATAGGCTTAGGAAAGCATTGTTTGGGTTGTAGCAAGATCCTAGGGCATGATATGTAACCCTGTCTAACTTTCTCATTGAGAACAAATTCTCAAGGGGAAAGATAGACAAGACTCTATTCCTAAGGGAATAAAAGTGCAAGATCATCATATCTAGATTTATGTAGATGACCTAATCTTTAGGTATACTGATGATAACCTCTGCAAGAAGTTTGCCAAACTTCTGTAAGGGAAGTTTGAGATGAGCAGTATGGTTGAGCTTAAGTTCTTCTTAGGCCTCCAAGTAAGACAGTTTGAGGATGGATTGTCCATTTCTCAGTCTAAGTTCACTAGGGAGTTAATTAGAAAATTTAGTATGGAGAGTGCTTCCATAATGAAAACTCCCATGGGGTCAAGTATGTCAATAAAAAAGGATGAGACAGGGAAACTTGTTGATGAATACTTATATATATGCATAATTGGCTCCCTCCTCTATCTTACTGCTAGAAGGCAAGACATCATGTATGCTATATGTGTTTATGCTAGATACCAAGCTTGCCCTAAGGATTCTCATTTTTATGCTACAAAAAGAATTCTGAGATATCTTAAAGGCATACCAAATCTTGGCCTATGGTACCCTAGGAATAGTGATTTTTAGCTAACTGGGTATTCAGATGCAAATTTTGCAGGCTGTAGAGAAGACAAGAAAAGCACATCTAGCTCCTATCAATTCTTAGGAGGAAGACTTGTATCTTGGAGCAGCAAGAAGCAGACCAGTGTTGCCATATCAACAGTTGAATCAGAATATATATCAGCAGGGATTTATTGTGCTCAGCTATTGTTGATCCAACACTAGCTCTATGACTACAACCTAAAGCTAAGTGACTCTCCAATGTATTGAGATTATAATAGTGCAATCTCTATTGCTAGGAATCCTATCTCTCACAACAAGACTAAGCATATAGAGATTAGATATCACATTATTAGAGAGCTGTGGAATGTGAAGACTTCAGTCTTGAATTTGTCCCTACTCACAAGCAAGTAGCCAATATCTTCACCAAACCACTAGATGAAGCCAAGTTCAACACCTTTAAATTTGAATTCGGTATGCTTAATTTATTTCAGCTTTAGTAGCTCCCCATATATTTTTGTTTGTTGCAGGAAGTGTTAATCTATGTAGGATAATCAAGAAGAAATGGACCAAGTACTCAGGCATTTAGTGCATCGAGTTAACTATAAGCATTGAGAGTGATGAGTGTGTTAAGTCCATTAAATGCATACCTCCAAGATTGTCTATTTGTTGCTAACTTTCGGGATTAATCTCAGTTGTTGATCACCTCTTGATCATAAATAAGTACGTGCCTCTCGACCTTCTAAAATAGAAGTTATTATAAATAGAAGGCTATGTGTGTAAAAAAAAATACAATATTCCTCACAGAAGAAATGGTGCCAAGAAGATTGGATTTTCGATTCGAAGGTTCTAAGTTGGCCAGAAATGGATTAAAAGATGCACTTGAGGAAGTTTAGTTAGTTCTCCATCTGCTACAGGTCGCTGAACTAGAATATGTTCTCTCCGAGCCCAGTCTACTTTGGAAGAGAGAAGTTCTTGAGTTATACTCAACTTCAAAGGTTGACTCATCATCCATTAAACTCGGGTCATTAATCAGTGGAAATTAGGTTAAGATTACCAACAAGAAACTGAGTAAGGTACTACAACTGCCGAAGTTCAAAGTGTTAGACGAAGAAGATGAAATGGATCAAACTGATGTCAAAGCTGCCCTAATGTGGTGTGGATTATCAAAGCATTCCGCTGTCTCAATCTTGAGAAGGGAACTGAACCTGAAAGGAAAATTCCTTGTAGATGTGTTGCAGGTTTGCACGTAGACACCAAATAAATCTACGGACTAGCACGTATACCTCTCTACGATCCAATCCTATACTCGCACAATCGTTCTACGCAGCACCACGTTAATTAATTCTATCAATTATATGCTAGCGTACGGGTTGCCAAACTGATTAGGAATGAATAGAGGCGAAAGGAAAATATTCTTTCAGTCTAAAAGGACCTACCCGGTCCGAACGAGCAATGTTGTACCAAAAGAGATCTACCAAAAAAAATACGATTTGGAAAAGGTAGATATCTCCCAACAAAAGAAGGCGAAGGTTCACCAAACCCTTTCGAAAATAGATCAATCAAGATAAACACAACCGATCGAAGAAAATCCACGATGAATTAATGCTATCAAAATTTAACGCTAAGAATCTACCACCACAGGAATAAATCTAGGAAAAGAAGCACACAAAGGTAGAAGGTTTCGTTAGCCAATCGAAATAGATGATTCCGATTTCTCTACTTTGATAACTCTTCAACGGCTCCACCGGAGTCACGTCGGATGGAGAGGAAACTTGTCTGCCTTCGTCGTGTAACGCCAGAGTTTGAATCCACAAAGGAAATCTTTGCCTTAGTAGTTTTCTTCAAGGAGGTGGGTTGAATGGTTGCTTTGTTGGAGGTTGGTTTTGGGAGAGGATGATGGGGGAAGGTGGCCGAGCCACTAAGAGGGTGGGAGATAGAGAGGGCCGGCGGACAAGAGAGGGAGAGGAGGGAGGAGGCCGAATTTTGCCAAGGGCGAAGGAAAGATCTCAAAAGATTTTAGGGGGGATTATTTTCTTATTCTTCTTCTCCAATCAATCTTTCATAATATGGCTATATATAGCCTACACCACTCAATCTCCCTCCATTAAAAATTCAAATTAAAAATTTAAAATGTGATGGTTATATGCACCCATCATAGCACATGAAATGAAATAATTTAAACAACACGTGATGGTTATAAGCACCCATCATTACACATGAAATAAATACATAAAATAAAATTGCTAAAATAATAAAATTATTAAAAATATATAATTATAATTATTTAATTTATAATTATATATTTTTATATAATGGCTGAGGACGTCGATCCCATCCTCGAGCTTGCGGCAGCGATCGTCCCAATCGACGAACTCTCTTAAACGGGGATCAATGGCGCCCGTGTCAGCAACGTCTCCATAAATCCTCCCCCGCTCAAATCAACTCATCACCGATGAGTTGGTCTGAAAGTACCGGTGCAGGAGAGAATCATCCAAAAGAACCATGTAGCAGCAAGTAACACCACTTGGTGAGGAGAGCACTTCATCTTCGAGTATCCTGTCTTGCAAAAAGGTGGTCCTTGAGAACCTTGGAAAAGTATTAGGCAATAAAGGAAAATAAGTTTCTTCATCAACAACCAACGTACCTCCAGTGAAGACTGATGAAGAGAGCGATCCAAGCACAAGCTCGCTACCCAAACCATAAGAAAATAAAGTGGACCCAAACGCACAGGCAGATAATTCAAGGTGTGGAGAAACATATAGCGTTAAATTAGAAACATTAAAAATAGGTGTAATACCCCAATCAGTGGATAACTGCAAATGATATGTGTATCCTCCTAATTTCATTAATATCCGAACAAGGTCCAACTCGCGAACTCGCCAACTTTCTATAGTGCCCGAAGACAACCGTTCAGGGACGAGACGCACCAAAACTAAATCGCCAATCATATAGTGTGACGCTGTTTTATGTAAGCTAGCATGAAATTGATAAGATTTATATGGTGTGGTTAGCGCTTCACTGTGGTGCTTATATAAAATGTGATCAAGATGAGCATAATCTGGTGCGAGTTTCGGCGATAAACTAGCAAGTAAATAATAAGACGCAACTTGAGTGATTAATTCTCTTAAAGTGCACCTAAGTATCATACTATCGTGAGGATTTAAACCGTGGGCTACATGACTTACCCAAAATACAGAGGATAAGGGGGGTAAGTCCGGGGGTACGGGAGCCTTATAATCAAAGATGCTTTTCATAGGCTTCAAATTTGCAGTCCTAATTTTATAATTAATACTTTCATGCTTGGCATGAAGATATTCCAAGGGAAACTGCTCATCATAAATACTAAAAAAGTTGGACGCTCCCGGATGTGATAGGAGGTACGAGTGATACAACTTATGGGGCTAACCTTGGTCACTAACGTGTGGGGAAAAAAGGTTCATCAAATGGTGGTGGGTAAATACGTGCGACCGGGTGTGGGACATAGGTATTTGAAGGAGACACCATATCAAGAGGCATAATAGCTAAGGAATCAGAAACGGACGAGGATAGAACCATAGCTAGACACGCAGAGAAATGAATAGCCAAATGTGTCACGTAGTCAGATCTACGCGGTGCGGTGATCAGACCAAAAACTAGCACCCTCAACGTACTAATATCTAAGTGCTGAGACAATTCAAAGGTAGGAACTAAAAGAGTGGGCGTGTAACGATAACTCAGTCTAGGACTACTGATGCTTCGTCCTAAATCGTCAACTAATGTGGGCTCATAGATAGGAGGAAGGGTCGGTAAAATCAAACCCGGGATAAAATCCAAATCAGAATAACTTTCACCAATCGGTGATAACTTCAATGAACCAAAGAATCGTTCAAAAATACCACTTCCCCGCTTGCAATTTCTTCCGACACACTAGGCAAGTCGTTTAATTCAGAATCAGTAAAGGCCTCAGAAATGGGAAAAATTGAACCCAACAGAAATTTTAATTCAGATTGATCTTCAGATAATGGTGATAACAACAAAGAACTATCGTTCGGGTCCGCAATGCTAAAATCAACCAAACATAAACTTCTCACATAAGGTGAGTCTTCCTAATAAGTCGGGACATCCATTAATTCAGGGTCATCAATAATACTAGGGAAATCCTCACTCGCAAGATCCTCAAACAACTCAAATATATCCTCAGTCGGTGTAATCGTAGATTCTAATACAATGAGGATCATAGTTTGGAGAGGTCTCTCACATCAGCAAAGAGATACTCTCACAGCTTGGACTATCTTACTCATCCCAAACAACACCTTCTAGATCACTAGGGATTCCCACAGACTCAGACGCATCAGAATCATCAGGCACTAACAAACATATCAGAATACTCTCACCTATGGGGTCATCCTAAAAAACTAGAGATAGTATGTCAACATCAGCATCCTCGGGGGTATCAGTCACTATCTTTAAGGGCCTAGATGTGGAGGCTAACAGAGGAATAACCCTAGTGGTAACATCTATCGAGTTCACAACAAATGACCTATTAGGAGAGGTTTCCCTAACGGGGGGTGGTGGTCCTAATACGACCTTTCCGGTCTGACACGAGTGAGCTTGATTCTTAGGAATGTGGTGCTTCTCAATTTCTAATGCAGTATTAAAAGTGGTGTCTAAATCAGTGTGACAATAACGCAGTAATTTACCCTGGATGTATGGGTTTAACCCTTTACGAAATCTAGAGAGGGTGATCTCTGACAACTCCTTCACACCACTTCTAACCATCATATCCTTAAAAAGATGCATATAATCCGAGACCATCTTATTCCCTTGTTTAAGGTTAGCCAAATCATCAGTTATCAGTCGCTTGATCTGGGCATTTGGTTTATAATCATTCCTAAAGGCAGGTATGGATCTAGTGCCATAACTATACTCACTCATAGGCTTAGTATTAGCAGGGCAAAGGTAGGCGGGATCAAATTGATCCGAGAGTAGGCTACGCATGTGCAGCCAAGTGTAACGATAGCTACCCACATGACGCTTTTCGTTTAACCAAAACAACTGGGCTTGACCTACTAATCACTCTTGGGCAAAGTTAACCTTTTTTTGGTCATCCCATAAGTGGCAATTAAAATAATGCTCTAATCCCTTAAGCCAGTCTTAAAAGATTTAGGGACACCCTAAATCGTTATAAGTAGGTACCTCCATTCTAGTGGGATGATAAGCGTGGGGACGGTTGGTATTCATATGGTATAAAGGCAAGGTTGGGGTGTGTTTAGCCATGGCTTTATCATACCAATAGTCTAAAATGGAAACGTGAACGTTATAGGCAATATCAGTGAGAACCGGAGAGAAAAATCACCCGGAATTAATGTACATGCAATGAATAATGAACCTGACCCTATACAAAATGCAATAGATGGATTTGTTCTCGCTTAATAGCTAAGGACAAAAATAGTTTTTTTGGATTTTCTTGCTGGAAAAATTATGAGGATTATTATATTTTTGTTTTTGATTTTTGCTGAAAAAATAAAAAGATAGGCCACTATTTGCAGACCAAAATTAAAAATTAATAAAAATCATGACTTAATAAAAATAAAATATTTTTTTGATTTCTTACTAATAAAATGATGGAGAATTTCAAGAATTTATTTTTTTTAATTTAGAGAAAAATTGAAAATTTTAGGCCGCTATTTGCAGACTAAAAATTCAAATTTTGTTTTTTTTAATGTTGTGCAACGGGCAAGTGCGTGACGGTGAAAAATAATAAAAGGGGGAGGGTGCCAATAAGGAAATTGACGTGAACCTCCCTCTGATACCAAATTTATGCAAGCTTGCATGTTGACATGAAATAAATCTATGCACTATCACATATACCTCTCTACGATCCAATCCTATACTTGCACAATCGTCAACGCAGCACCACGTTAATTAATTCTATCAATTATATGCTAGCGTATGGGTAGCCAAACCGATTAGGAACGAATAAAGGCGATAGGCCAATATTCTTTCTGGCTAAAAGGACCAACCCGGTCCGAACGAGCGGTGTTGTACCAAAAGAGATCTACCAAATAAAATACGATTTGGAAAAGGTAGATCTCTCCCAACAAAAGAAGACAAAGGTTCGCCAAACCCTTTCAGAAATAGATCAATCAAGATAAACACAACCAATCAAAGAAAATCCACGATGAATTAATGCTATCAACATTCAACGCTAAGAATTTACCACCACAGGAATAAATCTAGGAAAAGAAACACAAAAAGGTAGAAGGTTTCATTACCCAATTGAAATAGATGATTCCGATTTCTCTACTTGGATCACTCTTCAACGGCTCCGCCGGAGTCACGTTGGATGAAGATGAAACTTGTCCTTCTTCATCACGTCATGCCGGAGTTGGAATCCATAAAGTAAATCTTTTCCTTGGCCGATTTCTTCAAGGAGGTGGGTTGAATGGTAGCTTTGTTGGAGGTCGGTTTGGGGAGAGGATGATGGGGGAAGGTGGCCGAGCCACTAAGAGGGAGGGGAGATAGAGAGGGTCGGCGGCCAAGAGAGGGAGAGGAGGGAGGAGGCCAAATTTTTCAAGGGGGGGGGGGGAAGGAAAGATCTCAAAAGATTTTAGGGGGATTATTTTCTTATTCTTCTTCTCCAATCAATCCTTCATAACATGACTATATATATCCTACACCACTCAATCTCCCTCCATTCAAAATTCAAAATGAAAATATGATGGTTATATGCACCCATCATAGCACATGAAATGAAATAATTAAAACAACACATGATGGTTATAAGCACCCATCATTACACATGAAATGAAAATTTAAACATGAAATAAATACTTAAATAAAATTGCTAAAATAATAAAATTATTAAAATATATAATTAAAATTATTTAATTTATAATTATATATTTTTATTTAATGGCAGCGGACGTCAATCCCATCCTCGAGCTTGCGACAGCGATCGTCCCAATCGACGAACTCTCTCAAATGGGGATCAATGGCGGCCGTGTTAGCAACGTCTCCATCAAGATGTCATTTGAAAGGCACTGTTGTGCAAGTTTGGCTCCCATGATAAAATTTCCAAGAAGATGTTCGAGTTAATGGCAAGGGTTATTCTCTCTAAAAAGACTAATTGGGGAAGAGTACTCTTTAATAAAATTGTAGAGTGTATCCCAGAGCCAAACTTGGGTAGAATTCTATCTCTGTTTCTGCAAAACAGTGTTCCAGGGATCCTTAACATAAGGCTAGGAACAAAAATCCATCATATGAGAAAGATGGACTTAAAAATGTTAGATAGATGGGAAAGAGTTCTGCAACCACACTAACAGTTAGCTGAGAAGAAGAAAAAGAAGGTAGTTACAGTTCAATAAGACATCATTGATAGCAGTTAATCTAAAAATAGTGAGGAAGAGCCTCATGATCCACATCTTTCTCAATCTACTGAAGAGAATAGGAGAGATACAAGTGCTTAGGTATCATTTTCCTCTGAACCTGCAGCAAGGATTGAGGTAAACAAAACTAGTTTGAAGAAATTCAAGCTGATGTTATAGATATACCTCCAATTGAGGTTGCTAAAAGGGTTGCTAAAGAGATTGTCAACAAGATTTCTGTAGATATGGAGGGGGAGTCCTCCAAGTCACCAGCTCCTACTGATAAATAAGTTGCACCTATAGATCAAGATCTTCATGGTGGATACAGTCCTCAAAGTGAGGGGGATCAACTCATGCAAGTCATGGAAGATTCTCTTACTAAGGGGGAGAAAAAAAATTCTTGGATGTGAATGATTAGATTCCTATTGAGAAGGAGAAAGAAAAAGAAAGCAACCTTGCTGAAGATCTGGATGTCCCCATGGACAATGTTATGGTTGATGGGGAGATTCACACTGAACTCCTTGCTCAAGGAACAGTTTATAATATAGACTCTTCTGAATCAGATATGGGGAATGCTACTGCTGATAACAATGGAAATCAATATTCTTTAATATTTGAAATTGCTGACTCACATGCAAGAGAAGAACTCAGGCCAGTGCAACAACCAGTATGTGATGAAGGTACATCAAATCAAGTTGATCAGATGTCACCATTCTTTCTGGCCCAACTGAAAGTGTTGTTGGATGAACAAAGGAGGAAACTAGTATAACGTCCCGATTCGTGCTAGGCCCCTTATGCGCACTTTTGAGTCAGGAGAGCTGATTTAGGCTCAGAGAGTGCAATGGATTTGAGTGGCATGGCGTTGAGTGGTTTGTCCCGAGAAGGACACGGGTACAGACACGGGCGTGTCCCTACCCGTTTGTCGTGGCTTTGAGTTCCATGGCTTTGAATGGCATGGTGTTGAGTGGTTTGTCCCGAGAAGGACACGGGTAGAGAAACGGGTGTGTCCCTACCCGTGTGCTGTGTATTTAAGTGCCATGGCTTTAAGTGGCATGGCGTTGAGTGGTTTGTCCCGAGAAGAACACGGGTAGAGACACAAGCATGTCCCTACCCGTATGTCGTAGATTTGAGTGCCATGGATTTGAGTGATATGGAGTTGAGTGGTTTGTCCAAAGAAGGACACAGGTAGAGACACGCGCGTGTCCATACCCGTGTGCGCCGAGGCAAGCTCAATGAAATGTGCCCCGAGCAAGACACGGGTATCGATACGGCCAGAACCACAGCCGTGTCACCTGTACACGGGTACAGACACTAGCGTGTCAGTACCCATGTATGTGCACAAAACGGCAGTCAAACCTTTAACAACGTTTTGCCAGAGCAGAACACGGATAAGGACACAGCCTTGTCCCTACCCGTGTCACTTCTGAATAAAAAGGGGAAATGAAACCCTAGCCGTTTTTCATCCTCTTCCAAGCCACATTTTCTGGAGAAACTTCTGGAGGAAGGAGAACTTGCTGGAGCCAACCAAACTCCGTGAGGAATCGCCACCGCCGCCAAGGAAAAAAGGGATGCCAACGAGGAGAATGACAAGATCCATGGGCGGAAATGGTGGAACCGCTGGAAATGAGGTGAGATTCCTCCCCTATCCCTTGGTGCTAGATATATAGTTATTATTAGGCGAGACATCGACTCAAATGAGTCTTGATGTGTGAGATGAATGTTCTAGGAGGGCCATGCTAGAACTTGTGTTCTAAGGTTTAGTCATCTTCAACCTCCCCTTCCTTCAAAGTGATGATGGGGGTGGTTTCGTGAAGAGGAATGGCCTTAAGAGGGTGAATAAGGGGGGAGGAGCTTCTGGTTGTGATTTGGGAGAATCGGCTTGAGGAGGAAGATGAACCGATGCCATTCATTTCGCCTCAAGATGCGTGCAAAAATCTGTGTTCTGCACGCAACAATCTTTTTGGCTATCTTCAGGCAAGATATGGTCAGATATAGGCTTTTAACTAAACACGAGAGTCGTAGCCTTTGGAATTACCTTTCCGACGAGTTGTTATACGTCTTTTGGTGAAGTATGTAGCCACGGGAATGTCTGATCGAAGTAGAGGGCTGTCGGACTAAGCGTGCAGAAATTGTATTCTGTACGCAGCAGGCTTTGGAGCCAATTTCATGTATGATATAGTCTTATCTGTGTTGCAAACTGAACATGAAAGTTGTAGCCCATGGAAAGACCTTTCCATAGAGGGGTTACACGCACTCACCAAATTCCTGTAGCCACGGGAATCCCCGGTTGCAGTTGCTGTCCAGCAGGTGTTCTGCACCTTAAATTCCTGGGTAAGTGTAAAGTTTGGTTTGGACATGGAAGAGGTTTTGTAAAAATCTGACGTTAAGTTATAGGCGATTTATAATATGCCAAATTGTGATGATTCAACTCATGATGAAGTTATGGGATAGACCCCACGTAAACAAATGGTGAAATGGTATGTGGTTGAACGAAACGACTTGGTGTAATGAACGAAGGGTAATTAGTCGTTTAATAACAAGATTCACTAGAGCTTGGGTAATTGATTCGGTGTTTGTTGTATGAACATGTGAGGTGTTAAATAGATGGTTCACTCATGTGTACACAAATGATTAATTTTGGTAAAGGAGTTGTAAGTGGTGATGTTAATGTTATGTGACCATAACATTAGACATAATCATGGCCTTGAGGCTTGTCATATAAGGGAGTCTAAGATGGTCCATTATATGAGGTAGTTCACCACCCGTGTTTGTGGTAAACCCTTGATGTGCCTTGGGCACCGGATTGTGAAGGGAGTGAGTGCGGATATCTGATCGCACTGGTTGGTAACGTTGGGAAGAATCATAAATGGTCAGTTGGGCTTGGTCCTCATGCTCGTTTCCGAGGCTCCTGCCGTACCATGATGTGGTTGTATTGTATGTGATTTGGGTCGGCACGCGGTGTTGTAATCCCGGCTTAAGGATAGTGTGGCAGATCTACGGGCTCACCAATCGTCATACCGATGGGAGTTGATAGCTAGACCTTGGGCGGTTGGGCTTGGTCCTCGGTGTTCACGTCCCGAGGCTCCTTCCGTGCCAAGTGAATGGTTGGGCTTGGTCCTTGTGCTCATTTCCGAGGCTCCTTCTGTATCACACCTTAGGCCAGTTCGGGGCTAGGATCTCGTTGCACATCTACCTGAGACACCTGTTGATCCGTAGTACGCATGTGAGCTCCGCTGTTGTGTTCTTAGCATTGAGGCGTACGAAGGCCTAGGCAAGGTAGTGTGGAGACCAGCCTAGTAGTAGAGATGCCCGCTCTACTATCATCGTCCGGACACGGTGGTTGACGCCTGATAGTTAGCTACCTGCTCGAAAAGTGGGAACTGCAAGTCTGTGTCAACATAGTGAGTGCATGTGCGTGATCATGGATGAGTCATTGCATTGCATACATGTCATTACACTTCATTGCATACACAAGATCCTTATCGTATAAGTTTGTATGGGCAATCTTATACGATGAGTTACTTACTGCTGAACGATTCTCAACTTATATGTTTGTATGGGCATTCATATAAGTTGAGTTACTTTTTGTTATAATATTATACTCTTATGCTGCAGTAGATGGTAGAATTGCTAGAATAAGATGTTGCTCATTTCATTACACTGCTTAAATACCTTGTATTATTCTGTTTATACCACCTGCTTGTACCTATGATTTATATATATTGTACCTTGTTCCTTTCGCCGCCCGGTGCCGAGGAGTCGCCGGGGGAGTGGATGTGAAGCCACTTAGTCTTTATGACTAAGGGTTGCTACGTATTCCTTTTTAGGAGGAAACCCCGCAGGTGGAGCAGCAGGTTATGCAGCCAGGCAGCCAGGCCAGGACGACAGGGACTGAGGGGATGGTATCATTGCTGCCGTCAGTTATATATATGAGTGTGAGAGGTTTTTGTTATATCCCTTTTGGGCAAACTACTATTTATGTACTCTGATATTAGAAGCTTGTTGTAGCTTCTTTATTTATGATATTATGGACTATATGCTTTTTGTGGATTTGACTTCTGTGTTATATTTTGGTTGGGTTGCCATTGTATGATATTGGTTGTAGCCGGCAGAATAGGCATCTTGTGGTACAGGCTAGCCGAGTGTTAATGCTACCGCAAGGTGGTTGTTCTAGGCATAAGACCCCTCTCATGTTGTTTTGTGTTCCGGGAGGGGGGGGGGGTCTTACAAATGGTATCAGATTGTTACGATCCTGAACTGGAGAAGTCATTTAACAACGGTGCCACCCTCGTTCGATTAGTCAGTTTGGGGACAAACTGACTTAGTGGAAGCAGTGGTGTGCCCATATATAATTCACACTAAGTATGTCAAACTTTGACCCTACGATTAACCGACCTAACCTTAAGTTTGTACCTTACGTGTAGATCCCAGTACATGATGAGCCAGTGAGGGGAACCCTTGCCCCGTCCATACCTACACAATTCCAACAATCAGAGCTGGGGCAGACGCTCACAGCTATCCTGGACGCCTTCAGGTCCCAATCCCAACAAGCCCTGTACAACGACAGGATCCGAGATCCACTTGGTTAAGCACTTTCTGAGCTCTCTCCCCTCCTACTTACCTTGGGACAGAGTCGGCAGTGCATGCGGAAGAATTACTCGACACTGTATAAGAACTGTTGGCAGGAATAAGGTTCCCAAACAACATGGCGGTGACCCTTGTAGTGACAATCTTAGAGCTACATGTCAAAAGGTGGTGGAAGTTCCTCATGAGCTCCACTTTTCAAGGACGGGTGTACACGGATATCAGTTGGAGCGAATTATCTAAAGCCTTTTTAGAGCATTTCATCCCCTCGGCCGCTCGGGATAATCTTGAAGAGAGGTTTTTGCAACTAAAGCAAGGGTCCAAGTCGGTGATAGAATACCAACGGGAGTTTCAACACTTGGCTAGATTTGCTGACTCTTATGAGTTGGATGATAGAGGATACGCAAAACGATTCTACAAGGCTTGCGAGACCCCTGAGGCAAGCCCTTTTGTTCATAGCGGACTCCAGTCTAGCCGAGATTATTGACATGGCGAAGAGGTTGGAAGCGGACCACTTAGGAAGTAGTAAGAGGCCAGCTGAGGGAGTGATGGAAGCTAGCCCCAACAATAGCAGGAGATTTGATAATAGAGGAGGAAGAGAATATCAAAGAGGTGGTGGGCGTTTCCCCCAGAATTTTAGGATGGAGCGCCCGGTTCCGCAACCGCTAGCATTGCCTCCACCTCAACAATTTCAGCAACCCGGTGGTTGGCAGGAGCGAGTGTGCTTCGAATGAAACCAACCGATTCACATTCGACGCTACTTCCCGCAACTATTTGGAAATGCGCCACTCGCTTTCCCTCTAGTAGTTCCTCGAGGGCGGGAGCACATGCGTGGTCGAGGATGAGGACCACGAGGAGGAAACCCCAGGCTCGCTCGGGATCAGATGTATGCATTGGATATGACTCAAGAGCGAAACCCTCAGGAGGTGATTGCGTGTATGATCACAATTAGTCATTTTATTTTCATTAATACCCTCGAGTTGCTTAAGATATACTAGACGCCTAGCTTGATAATTATTATTGACGCTTAGGCACCGTGATGGTCGGCGGAAAATCGGCCTATACGTTATTCGACACTGGTGCCTTGCACTCTTTTGTGTTTGAAGACTTCATCAAAGATATAGATGGAGTGCAATAATTCACTGGTACTTCTTGAAGGGTGCGCCTTCCAGACGGATCGGAGATGACGGCAACCGCGAAGTGCGTGTTTGAGGTTCTCCTTGAAGGAAAGCTCTTCAACACCCCTGCCACAGTCTTGAGAATGCCAGAGTTTGACCTCATTCTGGGCATGGCATGGCTGGAGTGGCACTATGCGAAGATTGACTGCGCGCAGAAGAGGATCTCGTTGAGACATGGAGACTTGGAGGTTATTTTTCAAGGTATTAACTTCGCGCCCTGTATGATGTTATCTTCAGTCCATGCTTTAAAAGCCCACATGAAGGGGGATAAAGTGTGCATGATTTATTTCGAGCTGAAGGAGTTGGCGTTGGATATCAAGGATGTGCAGGTGGTGCGCGATTTCCCCGAAGTATTTTCGGAGAAATTGCCAGGATTACCCCCACACAGAGAAGTAGATTTTCAAATCAAGTTAGTACCGGGTGCCAAGCCTGTCTCCAGAACTCCTTACTGAATGGCCCTGAAGGAACTCGCTGAGTTTAGAGTTCAGCTGCAAGAGTTGGTAGAATCAGGGTTTGTTCGCCCCAGCTCATCCCCTTGGGGAGCCCCTGTTCTATTCGTTTAGAAGAAAGATGGAACCCTGCGATTATGCATAGACTATCAGGAGCTCAACCGACTAACGGTACGGAACACCTATCTGTTACCTCGGATCGATGAGTTGTTCGATCAACTGGTGGGAGCGCATTGGTTTTCCAAGCTAGATTTGTGCTCGGGGTATTATCAATTTAGAATACAAGAGGATGATATTCAGAAAACGACTTTAAGCTCAAAGTACGACTTGTATGAGTTCAAAGTGATGTCGTTTGGGCTCACAAATGTCCCATCAGCTTTCATGAGCTTGATGAACAAAGTGTTCGAGCCCTATCTAGATGCCTTCATTATTGTTTTCATCGACGAAATCTTGGTCTACTCCAAGACGGAGGAAGAACATATCGGGCATCTTGCCTTAGTACTGAAGAAGTTAAAAGATCATGCCCTATTCGCCAAGTTCAGCAAGTGTGAATTCTGGCTTAAGGAGGTTGCCTTCTTGGGTCACGTGTTTAGCGAGGCTGGGCTAGCTATGGATCCGGCCAAAGTGCGTGCCGTGAAGGAATGGTCGACCTTGAAGTCAGCGGCCGACGTGCGGAGTTTCCTTGGACTTGCAGGGTACTACCACAAGTTCGTAAAGGGATTCTAAAAGATTGCTCTTCCTCTTACTTCCCTAACAAAGAAAGGTGTGCCGTATGAGTGGACACCCCAATGTGAAGCTGCGTTCCAAGAACTAAAGGACAGACTTACATCCGTACCCATCCTAGCCCTTCCATCCGGGAAGGAAGGATTTCAAGTTTACACGGACGCATCATATCAAGGAATGGGAGCGGTATTGATGCAGCACGGGCATGTGATCGCTTATTCTTCAAGACAGCTGAAGAAGCATGAAAGCAACTATCTAGTACATGATTTGGAGTTGGGAGCAGTACTCTTTGCCTTGAAGATTTGGAGGCACTACCTATACGGCGTACACTACGAAATCTTCTCGGATCATAAGAACTTAAAGTATGTCTATACCCAGAAGGAGTTGAATCTAAGACAGCGGCGGTGGTTGGAGATTTTCTGCGATTATGAATACACCCTGAACTACCACCCCACAAAAGTAAATTCCATAGTCGATGCTTTGAGCAGGAAGGTACCGGAAACAAGCCCCGAGTCTTTGTTGATGCGTATGGAGTTAGCTCGGATGCTTGAGGAGATGGAGATCACCTTGGTGTATAAGGATCAACCGGACGGGTATACGGAGTACTTGTCCACGATGAGTATAGTTTGCGATGTTCGAGACCGGATCCGGGCGGAGCAAGGAAGGGATGAGGATCTGGCCCCGACAATAAAGTCAATTGAATATGGGACAACTAGTGAGTACTCTCTAAAGGACGGCCTTGTTCATTTACGTTGCTGGCTTTATATTCCCAAGGGCGGTAAAATTCGGGAAGATATCTTGAGAGAGGCACACTGCTCTCAGTATTCTGTGCACCCTAGGATTGCTAAGATATATGCCGACTTGCGGAAGACCATGTGTTGGTCGGGAATGAAGAAAGACGTCAGACATTTTGTTACGCATTGCGAGGCCTGTCAAAGGGTGAAGGCAGAATGTAGGAGCCCCGGTGGATTGTTGCAGTCATTGCCCATCCCCGAGTGGAAGTTCGAGGATGTCTCCATGTACTTTGTCCACGGTTTGCCTCGCTCTCGCTCAGGGAATGATTCAATATGGGTAATCGTTGATCTCTTGACGAAGGTAGCCCAGTTCATACCTATGAAGAAAGAAGCACATGTGGATGTTTTGGTACACCTTTTCGTGGAACAATTCGTACGGTATCATGGCGTGCCAAAGACAATCATTTCTGACCGGGATGGTTGGTTTACCTCTAGGGAATGGAAGGTTGTGCAGGCATATTTGGGTTTGTGCCTTACCTTTAGCACAACGTTTCACCCTCAGACCAACGGGCAATCTTGAAAGGACTATCAGGACATTGGAAGACTTATTGAGGTTGTGTGTGTTGGATAGAGGAGAGCCGTGGGAAGGTCTTCTACCCTTGGTAGAATTCTCATACAACAACAGACATCAAGCTAGCATCGGGATGGCGCCCCATGAAGCCCTTTACGGAAGAAGGTGTAGAACACCCTTGTCATGGGTGCAGGATGAAGTTCTGAAGGCTTTGGGAGTTGAATAAATAGATGATACTAATGCGGCTGTGAGGCTAATACGGGACCGCATGCTCGAGGCTCAAAGTCGCCAAGCAAAATATTATAATGCAAAGCACCGGATGGTGGAATTTCAAGTGGGCAACAAGGTATTTTTGAAGATCAGGCCGATGCATGGAGTATCTCGGGTATGTGGTGTGAAGAAGCTCAGCCCAAGGTACGTTGGGCCATACGTCATATTGGAAAGGATCGACCCATTGGCATATCGGTTGGAGTTACCGCCGAAGCCAGAGAATCTTCATGACGTATTCTATGTGTCGTCACTCCGAAAGGCATTGTTGCGGCCCAAACAATATGTCCCAACCACTAACGGAGCAGTTGCGAATGATAGGTCAGTGTTACTAGAGCCTGTGCGGAGAGTAGATAACAAAACGAGGACTTTGCGCCGCAAAAGTGTTCCTCTGGTGAAAGTGTTGTGGTCCGGTCCAATCATGGGAAAGAGGAGTATACGTGGGAGCCGGTGGACTTGATGCAAAAGCACTACCCGGAGCTATTCCATCAAAGTAACCTTTAAAAGCATATTTTATTTTATGTTTTTCTTCCCCCGTAGCCTTAACCTGATTTCTGGGATGAAATCTTTTATTTTGTTTATAGGATTTGTAACGTCCCAATTCGCACTAGGCCCCTTATGCGTGCTTTTAAGTCAGGAGAGATGAATTAGGCTCAGAGAGTGTCATGGCTTTGAGTGGCATGGCATTGAGTGGTTTGTCCCGAGAAGGACACTGGAAGAGACACGAGCGTGTCCCTACACCTGTGTCGTGGCTTTGAGTGCCTTGTATTTGAGTGGAATGACGTTGAGTGGTTTGTCCCGAGAATGAAATGGGTAGAGACACGGGCATATCCCTACCCGTGTGTCGTGGCTTTGAGTGCCATGGCTTTGAGTGACATGGCGTTGAGTGGTTTGTCCCGAGAAGGACACGGGTAGAGACACGGGCATGTCCCTACCCGTGTGTCATGGCTTTGAGTGCCATGGCTTTGAGTGGAATGGCGTTGAGTGGTTTGTCCAGAGAAGGACACGGGTAGAGACACAGGTGTGTCCCTACCCGTGTGTGCCGAGGCAAGCTCGACGAAATGTGTCCCGAGCAAGGCACGGGTATTAACATGACAAAAACCACAGCCGTGTCACCTGGACACAGGTACAGATACGGGCGTGTCAGTAGCTGTGTATGTGCATGAAATGGCAGTCAAACCGTTGACGACGTTTCGCTAGAGCAGAACACAGGTAAGGACACGGTCGTGTCCCTACCCATGTCACTTCTGGATAAAAAGGGGAAATGAAACCCTAGCCATTTTCACCCTCTTTTAAGCCACATTTTCTGGAGAAACTTCTGGAGGAAGGAGAACTTGCTGGAGCAAACCAAACTCAGAGAGGAATCACCATCGCCGCCAAGGAAAAAAGGGATGCCGACGAGGAGAATTACAAGATCCATGGCTTGAAATGGTGGAACCGCTGGAAATGAGGTGAGCTTCCTCCCCTCTCCCTTGGTGCTAGATCAATAGTTATTCTTAGGCGAGACATCGACTCAAATGAGTCTTGATGTGTGAGATGAAGGTTTCTAGGAGGGCCATGCTAGAACTTGTGTTCTAAGGTTTAGTCATCTTCAACCTCCCCTTCCTTCAAAGTTATGATGGGGGTGGTTTCGTGAAGATGAAAGGCCTTAAGAGGGTGAATAAGGGTGGAGGAACTTTTGTTTGTGATATGGGAGAATCGGCTTGAGGAGGAAGATGAACCGATGCCGTTCATTTCGCCTCAAGATGCGTGCAGAAATCCGTGATCTGCATGCAACGACCTTCTTGGCTATCTTCAGTCAAGATATGGTCAGATCTGGGATTTCGAGTAAACACGAGAGTCATAGACCTTGGAATTACCTTTCCGATGAGTGGTTACACGCCTTCTGGTGAAGTCTATAGCCACAGGAATGTCTGATCGAATTAAAGGGTCGTCAGACTAAGCGTGCAGAAATTGTATTCTGTACGCAGCAGGCTTTAGAGCCAATTTTATGTATGATACAGTCTTATCTGGGTTGTAGACTAAACATTAAAGTTGTAGCCCATGGAAAGACCTTTCCATCGAGGGGATACACGCACACACTGGATTCATGTATCCACGGGAATCCCTGGTTGAAGTTGCTGTCTAGCAGGTGTTCTGCACCTAAAATTCCTGGGTAAGTGTAAAGTTGGGTTTGGACTCAGAAGAGGTTTTGTAACAATCCGACGTTAAGTTGTAGGCAATTTTTAATATGCCAAATTTTGATGATTCAACTCATGATGAAGTTACGGGATAGACCCCATGTAAACAAATGGTTAAATGGTATGTGGTTGAACGAAACGACTTGTGGGGGTTAATGAACGAAGGGTAATTAGTTGTTTAATAACAAGATTCACTACAGCTTGGGTAATTGATTCGGTGTTGGTTGTATGAACACGTGAGGTGTTAAAAAGATGGTTAAATCATGTGTACAAAAATGATTGATTTTGGTAAAGGAGTTGTAAGTGGTAATGTTAAAGTTATGTGACCATAGCATTAGACATAATCATGGCCTTGAGGCTTGTCATATAAGGGAGTCTAAGATAGTCCATTGTATGAGGTGGTTCACCACCTGTGTTTGTGGTAAACACTTGAGGTGCCTTGGGCGCCGGATTGTGAAGGGAGTGAGTGCGGATATCTGATCGCACTGGTTGGTAACGTTGGGAAGAATCATAAATGGTCGGTTGGGCTTGTTCCTTGTGCTCGTTTCTGAGGCTCCTTCCATACCATGATGTGGTTGTATTATATGCGGTGTGGGTCGACACGCAGTGTCGTAATCCCGGCTTAAGGATAGTGTGGTAGATCTACGAGCTCGCCTATCTTCATACTGATGGGAGTTGACAGCTAGACCTTGGGCGGTTGGTCTTGGTCCACAGTGTTCACGTCCCGAGGCTCCTTCCGTGCCAAGTGAACGGTTGGGCTTGGATCTCATGCTCATTTCTGAGGCTCCTTCCGTATAACACCTTAGGCCAGTTCGAGGTTAGGACTCAGTTCACATATACCCGAGACACCCGCTGAGCCATAGTATGCATGTGAGCTCCGCTGTTGTGTTCTTAGCATTGAGGCGTACGAAGGCCTAGGCCAGGTTGTGTGGAGACCAGCCTAGTAGTAGAGTTGCCTGCTCTACTATCATCGTCCGGCCACGACGGTTGACACCTGAGAGGTTATCTACCTGCTCGAAAAGTAGGAACTGCAAGTCTTTGTCGACATAGCGAGTGCATGTGCGTGATCATGGGTGAGTCATTGCATTGCATACATGTCATTACACTTCATTGCATACACAAGATCCTCATCGTATAAGTTTGTATGGGCACTCCTATACGATGAGTTACTTACTGTTGAACAATCCTCAACTTATATGTTTGTATGGGCATTCATATAAGTTGAGTTACTTTCTGTTATAATATTATACTCTTATGCTGCAGTAGATGGTAGAATTGCTAGAATAAGATGTTGCTCATTTTATTACACAGCTTAAATACCTTGTGTTATTCCTTTTATACCACCTGCTTGTACCTATGATTTATATATATTGTACCCTGTTCCTTTTGCCGCCCGGTGCCGAGGAGTCGTCGGGGGAGTGGATGTGAAGCCACTTAGTCTTTATGACTAATGGTTGCTACGTCTTCCTTTTTAGGAGGAAACCCCGCAGGTGGAGCAGCAGGTTATGCAGCCAGGCAGCCAAGCCAGGACGACAAGGCCTGAGGGGACGATACTGTCGCTACCTTCAGTTACATATGTGAGTATGAGAGGTTTTTGACTATCCCTTTTGGACAAACTACTATTTACGTACTCTGATATTAAGAAGCTTGTTATAGCTTCTTTATTTATGATATTATGGACTACATGCTTTATGTGGATTTGACTTGTGTTATATTATGATTGGGTTTGCAATGTATGATATTGGTTGTAGCTGGTAGAATAGGCGTCTTGTGGTACAGGCTAGCCGAGTGTTAGTGCTACCACAAGGTGGCTGTTCTGGGCATAAGACCTCTCTCGTGTCATGTTTTGTGTTCCGGGAGGGGGGTCTTACAACTAGAGAACTTTGTGGATGACTCTATCTAGAACCTCAGGAATGATTTGTCAACTGAGATCAAATCTATAAGATTTGAGGTTAATCTACAGAAAGCCAAAATAATGGCATTTTTCCATAGGGCTGCACTTGCAGTTACCTTTACAGAGAGCAAGCTAGCTGAAATCAGTAATATCCATACTGGGATTATGGAAAATCAGACAATTACTGCCCAAAACATGCTAGCAATCCACAATGCACAGAATAAAGTGATGGAGATAAACAAAAATATTCTTGAGAGAAGAATGGATGCATGCACCCAAGTTCTAGATGATCACTTTCTCAAGCTCAAGGGCTATGTCACAATTGGTGTCAACTATCTGGATGATCAATTAACAAAGGCAAGCACCTCCATGACTACAATTGTCTCTAAAGAAGTCAAAAAGGGGGAGAAGCAAGTGATAAGGGCCAACACTGAAAATGCTGTATGGATTATAACTACAAATGCGATCAGAGGATCCTTTGGTCTTGAACAGATAACATATAATAACATCCCTACTTTTCCTTACCAGATTAATCAAGCACTATAAGATGGGAATTAGTATGGTACCCAATACAATGATAAGTATGTAGAGCATTATGATACTCAGCAGTATGTTATTCAAGATGGTGCACAGTGGGCTGAACCTTCTACAATAGCTGAATTTCCTACATTCAGCCCCACTATTGACCAAATGATAAGAGCTAGAGGAAAGTCACTTGCTGAAGAAGAGGAAGAAGTCAGGTTGAGCAAGAAGAGGTACAAGGAAGAAATCGAAACCATGCCAGATTTTGAACAATGGAGTCCTCAATCAAAGACATTCATTCTGTCTTCCTGGGATTAAATCAAGAACAAGAACACTAAAAGGGGAAATCACTACAGCTCCCTAGAATGGGACAAGCTTGAGAAGAATGAAGAGGACAGAAGGAAGTTCATAAGGGACAAGAGGTTAGCTGAACTGCTGCAAGATGCTTTAGAGCCTAGCAAGTACTTCCCAAAGCCATATAGCTATTTTGAGAGGCAAAAAGAAAAGAAAGGAGATAAAGCAAAAGCTGCCAAGAAGCCTAGCAGGGGCATAGTCATAAGAGAACAAGAAACTTAGAAATGTTTCTTGTTTTACTTACGGGCTGTAGGAAATGTGTTTTGTTTTATGCACACTACCAAAACATTAATCTTTCTTTTAATGAAAATCATATTTCTGGTTGTGTATAATTTATCTCACCTTGCTACTGTAGTGTTATATCTGTTGCACATGTGTTAGTGTATATCATTGTCTAAGGTTTTGACTTCTTCAAATAAGGGGAGATTGTCGGTCCATTGATCGCAATGTCCCAGATTTGAAGAAGGTCTACAGGACAATGGTATACATATGTTTGTATCTAATGCATTATATTAGATCTATGTATGCAGGGGGCTCTTTGTTACTTTGATTAGATAGGTTATCCAAGTGACAATGATAGGAGAAATAGGACAGGATGCTAACAAAGCTAAAATTTTTCTAAGTCCAGATGCATTGAGTGAAGGCATTTCACTCAACGCCAGATGACCTTAAGCATTGAGTAAAGACTAGACAGTCAAAGCCTTAGCATTGCCAAGATAGAAATCTGGTTAAGTACAGAAGCATTGAGTGAAGGTAGTTCACTCAACACCCATAGCTAGAAGCATTGAGTAAAGCTCAAGACGTCAAAGCCGTAGAAAATCTGCCAAGAAATCTAGCTAAGTCCATAAGTGTTAAGTGAAGGCAATTTACTAAATGCCATATAGAGAAAGCATCGAGAGAACATAGCTTATTCAAAGCTACAGTATTGGTTGATACAGAATTCTGTCTAAGGACAGAAGCGTTGAGTGATGTCAACTTGACATCACTCGACGCCTATTCAACAGAAAATCTGTCTAAGGACAGAAGCATTAAGTGAAGGAAGTTTACTCAATGCCTCTTCAATAAAACAGGCAAAGGCAGAAAGCTTTGAGTGAAGACAACTCACTCAACACCTTCATACAGAGATAATAGACTAAGTCCAGATCCATTGGATAATGAAGGTTCACTCAATGTCTATTTGGTTAGACTACAAATGTCTATATTCATTGAGTGATGACTGATCACTCAATGCTTAAAGATGCAAAAATCTGCCCAAGTGTTTTGGCGTTGAGCGACAGGACTTCACTCAATGCCTATGTAAAATTGTGAATTTGGCTGTCCACAGGTGCAGTGTCATGATGATGTCAGTAAAAATTCAAATGTTGTGGGAACTGAACAGTAGACGACAAATGACGCCGCTTGCCTATTGTACAACATTTAATGCAAAAGATAAGTTGTAGTTGCCAACTCCTGGTGGTCCCACTGCTTAATGACCCATTGGAAGACAGAATAGAAAATAAAGAGGTCAAGGAAGAAGACAAAGACTTTTGGGAATTATAGAGCTTCATCTTCTTCCTCTCGACCTAGTTGTAGAGTTGAAGAACTTGCTCCTTCTGTTCAAACAAGGAGTTCAAGAAAGTTAGCTGTTGATATTCTCATCTTCAACAGCAAGTTCAAAGAGTTCTATCTCTGAGGTATAAGAAGAAACAGAGCAATCCATTGCTGTAGTGACTTCACATCTCAACCAGACTTAATCTTGAAGATCAATTCCTGAAGCTGTGAAGAAGAAAGGATTGAATCATTTCAGTTCAGGAAAAGGCAGACTCAGAGATTGTTTCTCTGCAGTCATTCATCAACACAACCCAACCTTTCATTTGTAGGATAATTACTGATCTGAGTGTAATCCTATTGTATAAAGGTTGAGGTAGGATCTTTTTGTAGATCCGAGCTGTAGGGCCTTTGAGCCTAAGTTGTAGGATTCCAATTGGGAATCTGTGTGGTAGGATTCTTATGTGGATCTTAGGTAAGGATAAGTACCTGAGTTGTAGGAGATTTATCCTCTGAGGTAGTATCTAGTGTTGGATCTGAGTGTAGGGCTTTCCTCCAAGCCTGAGTGTAGGACTTTTCCTAAAGTTTTAGGTAGGTAGTCTGGTGTAGATTACTGAGTTGTTGGAGATTACATTTCTGAGTATAGGGCCATAGGTCTGAGTAAGATTTGGAAGAGTCTGAGAGATCCTGAGGGATCTGTGTTGTAAGCTCTTGGAGTCGAGGTTGGAGGAGTTGGCCTTGACTAACAAACTGTTAGAAAGGTGGGAGGGACAGTGGATGTACCCATACTCTAGGGAATAACTAAAAACCATTTGTGTGCTTATTGTGTGTTCTTGAAAGCAAACCTAAACTAATAACAACTATCCAAAGTCAAAAGAAATCACTAAAAGGAAGAAAAACCTATTCACCCCCTCTATTTGTTTAGCTACTCTTGAATCTAAAGACTTTCAGGTTCGCCTCCAACTTCTTTTTCTTCTCCCGCCAGGCTACCGTCAGCAACAAAAAGGAGTGCTTACCTCAGATTATCCCGGAGGCCCTTGTAGAACCTCTTCGCATAGCCGGCATCATCCAACTGATATGAATCAGTGAAGCGAGCTAAGTTAATAAACTCCCAATGGCACTCCAAAATCGATTAGGTGCCCTGTCTCAACTGTAGAAATATGTCCTATAGCTCATCCCTCACAGTCTGTGGCACAAAATACTCCAAAAGTGTCATCTTGAACTCATCCCATGTGATATCTGGACCCTCAAATCCTGCATAGGTGGTGTCTAGAAGAGACTTCCGCCACCTCTCTGTGTGGGAATCCAAGTATGAAACTGCCAAGGATACAGTTATATCAATCGGTCATCGTATCCCAGCCAACATCTCGTAGGTGTTATCCAACCATTCCTCCATCCGTACTGCTAACTTCATCCTGAGATATGATGGAGTGGAGAGGCCTCAGAATACACTCAGCCAATTTGCCTAGGGATTTGGTTGAGGAGCCGGAGCCTGCTTTATCCTTGAAGCCTCTAAGATAGTAGTCAGTGTCTGTCCCATATCCAATTGTTTAAACAGAGTAGGAACTAGAAGGGGTAGAATGACATTCTGAGCCTGAGGTGTTCCATGTTGAAGCCCAGGGTTCGTTAAAAGCTACATGAGGAAAATTTTACTTGTAAGATGGTTGGCCAAAATCTAGTTAAGAGTGGATTGTTGCATGTGATTCCCTATATAGGCACACCATAGCTTTTGATGCTTAGTTTGTCGTCAAACTAAACTCGGGCGGGGTGCCCCGGGGTTTGTGGTCTTCTTTTCTTTGGATCGAGGTTGCCTCTGATATCAGTTGTAAGACCCACTTTTTTTGCACCCGATTCTTATGCCCAGAACTGCAGCTTTGTGGTGACACCAACCCCCTAGAAGTTCGCAACTACAAAACGTTGATTCTTCCAGCATATTCTCAACCATGTACCTCAAAAGAAATAGAAGTAATCATAAAAATTAAACAACTCCACAATCACAATGATATATAAATATATTCGCACAAGGGAAAGATGAAAACCCAAATAGGCTCCTGCCCAGTACATAAGATCCTCACTACAAAATGCTCGCGAAAGAAAAACTACTAATCCTTCACAGATCTCGTGGCTGCTGCTGCTGCTCCGGAGTTAGGTTGGCTTACCTCTTCCTGCACCGTACTTTGGTAATGTTGGGTCTCCTAGTGTTGTACCCAGTCTCCCAGTCAGAGTCCTAGTGTTATGCCCATCAGGTTTTTATTCAAAAAAACTAAGTCTTGGTCCCCCACCCCTCCCCGAGTGACTCCTAGGCACTGTGCGGGGGGGGGGGGGGGTGAAGAGAAAGGTATTTAAAGTGGATAGTAAACAAGAGCAGGTGATAGTGGACCTATCTACCATATGCTAATAATATCAAACACAATATTTACAGGTATATATATGAAACTATAAGTAAAGAAATAACACAATGAAAGAAATAACATGAAATAATGGTAAAGCAGCTAACTATCAACACAGAGAAACTAACCATAGTTATAATGATAAAGAAGCTAACTATCAACACAGAGAAACTAACCATAGTTTATAAGAATGCTCATACAAACTTATAAATTATGGGGTCATTTTGCAAGATATAACGTATAAAAGATCTCATAACAATTTATACGTTAGGGGTATAAGTTTTATACAATATTATGTATGATATGAAGTGCTATACATGTTAAATGATATGTCTAACCTAAGTGAAACTCACCCATATGACTATATGCGCACAGACCTTTAGTTCCCCCATTTGGAGTTAGCTAAACTCTCAGGTACCTCTCGTAGTGGCAAACAGAGGCAGTGGGTTGGGCCTCTCCACTCCTAGGTTGGTATTTACACTACCTAACCTAGACCATGTGTACTACTCGGTACACCCACAGTCAGGTGCTATGGAGTCTCCTGTATTGATGATGGTAAATCCATTAGTCTCTTCTTGGCTAAGTGAACACTAACACTTTCCGAGTCAACATATCGATGTCGGTGTGAACGACCGTCCAATATTGATGACCCACCACTTTAATGCACAAGCACACATGCTAATAATGTGTTCCCGAGCCATAAGCTCACAAAACTAACCCATCCACTCCATTAAACACCGAGCCCACCGCTCGCAGGACTAAACCAAACTATCCTACCATAATAATGGGGTGAGTGAATGTGTATGATGATAGTTTATTAATAGTTAATCTTTTAATCCTCTTATTCCTACAGTTTAGGGTTAACCTTGAACTACCCTGGGCCTGCCCGGTGAAGGGCTCTCGAGGGCACTAGGAAATACGATGGGCTGAAGCCCAAAGTTCCCTTTCTCAAGGAAATTACTTTTATTAGTATCTATTCATTGCCAAACCCCTCCCCACATTACACTTGAGCTACCCCTATGTGAATTACAACTTTTAGGGGACAGACAATACATCATCGGCCTCGAGCACTCCGTCTCCTTGGTATTTAGGATACCCAGCACTTGGCCTTATGGGTGGCCTCATTTAGCTACCATAAAATTTAGGTGCATCAACTATGTTACCACCCCATATGAGACCTACAGTTCTACCTTAAATCCATCAAATTACTATATGCAGACCACCATTAAATGAGTTCCAAAGAGTGAACCTATCTAAAACTTTATCCAAATGATCTGAAATATTTATCATAAGTAATTAATGACCTATTTAGCTCCTGATCAGAAATTCATAATTACCTCTATTTATTTGTATTTATAAAAAATCCAACATTAAATTACAAGAATGGATTTATACATGTAGTATCATTTACTGATGTCCAATAGTCCTATAAAAATTTTCGTAACTTCATAATTTCCAAATGACAGTAGTGATTAAATTCCATAATTTTTCAAAATCATTTTCACCAAAAATAAAATTTATGAAAATCAGAACTACGTTGACATTTTATAAAGAAAGTACTAAAAATAAATGTCCAAAAATTCAATAAAAATTACAGAAGGTCTAGTTTGACATTTAAATGACAATTCAATAATTTCAACATTTTTCAGAAATATTGGACCACAAAATTCCAATTATTTAGGAAATGGAAATCTTGTAAATTTAATCATTTCACCAACTACAGGATTTCCTAAGCTTTCCAGAAAATTACCCAAGTCATATGGTCGCAAATACTTCAATAATTTACATTTACACATAATGGGATAATAACTAAAAATCCAGAAAACATGTCATTCAAAATTCCCGAAAAATTCTCTCAAATGTATTTGAGGCTAATAAAGCTTGTACCAAAGTTGTAGATTTTTCCAACATGTTTATACCATTTTTATTTTATAAATACATTAAGGTGTCAAATACTATTTAATTAAAATTATATAGAATTTTAATGCCAAAATTACCAATATTCTCTGAGGTGGTCGTATACCTCATGCCAAGTGTCTAGCCACACTGCCAGGGTCTGACAACATGTCTTGGATGGAAAGATCACACCATTTAGCTTTATACTAAATGCACCCCAACTACCATATGACCTAAGGGGGTTTGTGTGGACTAACCCCACCTACCCTTATCCAAAAGGTATGAAAATTTAACCAAGGTCATCAATTGACCTAATAACGACCCTACCAGAATTTGGTGTCAATTGGCACTTGTTTGACTACTTAATTAGTCACCATATAGAACATGAAATTATTTCCAAAACTATAACAAAATTGTCCAATAATTCTCTTTTTTGGACGGGGGTACATCTTGGGTACATACACTTGTGTAAAAATTTCAGACCCATATGAGTCAAAATGAGAGAGATATTAAACTTTTAATTTATGTCTGACCCTAGGACCAGTCCTACTAAAATGGACCTATAGGTAGGTACAGTGTTCCAGATGCTTTGATTCAAGTCCCTACAAAAAGTAGACTCAAAGCCCTAAAAAGTTGTTGCAGGCAAATTTTTATGAATTGGCCTCTAAGGGCGCTAAAATAATGTGTGAAGTTGCTGTAAATTTTCTTACAGAATGAACTATGGTATACAAATATCTGATTGAATCAGATCATTTATCTGATCCAACGGTTCTGGCTTCCTCTTCCCCCAACGAGCCAAGGGACGTGATTGCCCCTACCTAGAGTTACTTCCAGCGCCATTTCCAGGTCATCTTGCCACCTCCTCGACCGACCACCGCCACTACCACCTCCGTTGAGGTGGTGGCTATCGCCGGGCAGTGACACGGCCGCCAGAGAGGCCGTTTCTGGAAAACATGAGTGGTTAAAATTCATGGAAAATTCTCATTTTTTCTCTCCTAACTGATCGGTCTCAATTAAACGTGATTTCTCCACATAGTGATCTATAAAGGAGAAGAGAAGTAGACTTTATTAGTGGTCGTTTTCCTTGTCGACCAACGGTTCTCCATTATCGTTCAGGTGGTTTTTGGTGTCATGTCAATCCTTGCTTATATGGATCGATTCTTTCAGCAAAAGCGGGAGATTTTCTCCTCTTCAACTCCTAATGGTAATGAAGGAGTCAATTTGGGGAGTGGGAGGGTTAGTCCATGAATTACCATTAATGGCCATAAATGGAGGTTTTCGACCATTTCAAAACTCTTGAAATTCTGTCTCTAGGAGGCCGGGGCAACCCATCCTTCTTCTCCAAACTGATCAAGGGGAATGAATGCGGCCATTAAAGGAGGATTGAGTGCCCCATGGTCTTCTAAAGCCATGAATGTTCATCTTTCTCTCTCTTCAATTTGGGGGAACTTCCATTTTCTCTCTCCTAGTCACCCCTACATAAATTGAGTGGCATTACAGGTAATTTTCATTTGTTTGTAACTAATGGGTCACCATAATTGTGCTTAGCCCAATTGGATTGGGGCTGGGTTTTACTTTTCCCCCAATTTTGGGCTTAATTAACCCTAGTTAATTAGGCTCAACCCTAGGTCAAATTAGATGATATGATTAACCCAATTGAGAATTCATGGGTTCCTTGACACCACCCAAGTCCATTTGTGGCTTGGTTTAATCAATTTGGGTCAAATTAGGGCAATTTGACCTAACTAGGATTAGGGTTGACTTTGATCAACTTGACCTCTTTAGTTGATCCCAATGGGTTGTTAGTGCCCTAAGGGGCTCCTTATAAGATTGGAAGTGTTATGGTGGGGTCAAATAGTCAAGTTGAGACCCAAAAGCCAAACCCTAGGCTAGGTAACTTAAAATTGATATTTGCAGACCAAGGTGATTTCAGCTATTTGCCTAGGTACTCATGGTTCTCTTGGTCTTCTTAGGGCTTTGTCATGACCTAGTCATGACAAAAATTTCCTCGGGATCTAGTTGTTTGTGGGATGTTACAAATTCCAATACATAAAAATAAAAATTTCATCCCTGAAATTAAGGTTAAGCCTACATGGTTTGCATGAAAAATAACTGAATGTGAAATTCTTAGCCAGTTAAAGTTATACTATCGCGAAACGTTCCGGGTACTTTTGTTGCATAAGGTCCAGGGGCTCCCAGGTGTGCTCCTCTTATTCGTGATTTGACCACAGGACCTTGACCAATGAAACCTTATTTCGCCGCAAGACTCGTACCTTTGTATCGTCTATCCTGACTAGCTTCAAACAGACCAATTAATCAGATGTTATTGAGCCCGCTATAGTGGAAATCTGCTACTCTGGCCATAGGAGAGCCCTCTAAAGATAAGAGAGGTGGAAGACATCATGAAAACCCGCAAACTCGGGCGGCAGCTCCAGTCTATATGCCAAGGGGCCGATCCGCTCTAGGATCCTATAGAGCCACATGTATCTAGGACTGAGCTTCTTTCGCCCGTGTACCCGCGAGACTCCATGCATCAGATATATCTTAAAAAATACTCGGTCTACAACCTGAAACTCTACCTGATGATGCGACGCATCGTAGTATTTATCATGTCTACTCTGGGCCCCTAGAATCCTGTCTCGAAATAACCGCAACTGAGCATCTGTACCCTCCACAAACTCTGAGCCAAGAACCTTTGGATCCACATCCTGGATCCAAGATAGTGGGGTCCTGCACCTCTGTCCATATAATGCCTCATGAGAATTATGCCTATACTGGACTGATGAATGTTGATATAAGGAAATTTAATAAGCGACAATAGTCTTTCCCTCAGCTCCCCACAATCCAGGATACATAGGCGTAAGAGATCCTCTAACATTCAATTGGTACGCTCTGTTTGCCCATCCGTTTTGGGGTGGAATGTAGTGCTGAAAGCCAAACGAGAGAACAGGTAATCTTAGACTGCTCTCCACTCCTTAGACGTAAACCGACCATACCGATCTGATACGATCATCATAGGCTTGCTATGATAGCAGACAAACTGCTCCACAAACCTCTGTACTAAAACACTGAACGGAGTATCCTTCCTGGCTTGAAGAAATTGGAAAACCTTCATCAACCTATCAACGATCACCCATATCGAATCATTTCCTGCATAGGAACTAGAAGGTCCATGCACGAAGTCTATCATGATATCATCAACTTCCATTCAGGCACCAAAAGTGGTTGTAGCAATCCTGTCGGGCTCTTGCATTCAACCTTCACGAGTTGTCAAGTCTCGCAATGTGTCATAAAATAGGTGATCTCCTTCTTCATACCTGGTCAGTACATGGTCCACTTCAGAATGGTCATAATCATCGTGATCCCAGGGTACATTGAGTATGTAATGCCCCAAATTCCTTATGCCAGGAAATAGTTCTATGAAGGTTATCGCCCTGTGGTATATAGTTAACGCGTGACGGTAGCTGGAGAATTAATTTGGCAGAGCTCTCGGGTTGCTATCACCCGACAATAGTGATATCGCCGGCGATAGCTAGGTCAATTTAATTGACGAGGCTCTCAGGATCCTACCGCGAGGAGGTAGTCAATAGCATATGGCGATAGTAGCGAGTGTCGTGTCGTAACCGACGACGGATATCGCACGATGTTAGCGTCCTATCGCTTGGCGATTGAGAAGCAGTAACGGCGTGTCCACGTTGCAGCCTATGGTTGGCCAGCCTAGGCAGTTACACATGAAACGAGGAGGTACCATACGATGGTAGCTAGTTGTCCTGTGGCGATAGCTCGGTTTATATGGCCTGTTTGGCCATTTTCACTTCATTTCTTTTGGAGTTGAGGACTTGGCCTGGATTTCTTAGAGGAGGAGCAGAAACATCGGAAGAGAGACTATGCCGCCGTTAGGGATTCAGAGCTCGATTTGCAGGACGAGTCCGGATCTGTGGAGGCAAGATTACTGCCGTTGCATTCATCTGTCTAGAATCTTTGGCATGACACCGAAGAGAGCGCAAAGGGTAATGACTCTCTACTTGTACATGTGAAGTTCTCTTCCTTTTGTATAGGAAACCCTCTCCCGCGAGTGTGCGGTGAGCGTGAGCTCTTCTTTCAGGCAGATACGGAGTATCCCCATAGTTTTGCATTTAGAGTTCGGAATCAAAGTACGAACATAAGCATGGTGTATGAAGCCCATCCTGACAGGTTGGTCTAGATTGGTGATTTTTTTTCATTATGCTTGTTATTATCATAGAAGACTCCATGATGTTTGTTTTTCGGGTTTCTACGCGGTGGATTGCAGCAGGGAACCTTGGGGACTAACTCCAAGGAGCACCTGAAAAACTGGGTAGAATTGCATTTCTGCGAGGTACCGTGCGGCGGTAGTGCTACCGCTAACGGTAGATCCTTGAGAGATTTGTTTGAGACCTGTGTTGTAGAGACCTGGGGCCGGTGTTGTGGGGCTGAGAACATTAAGAGCCCAGCTTGGTGGCCTGAGAGCCATCCGTATAACATAATGTGATTATGTATTTTCGGGAGGAATGGGAAGGGGGAGGCCGACCCGTATCGTGGATTATTGCGCCCGGCGATGTGAGCAATGGGAAAGGGTCGAACCTACCTAATATCTATATCAAGCATCTGTGGGTAGTGTTACCTGTCGTTGCCGTATTTACGGGTCTTAGGCCTTGCGCATGCCTTTAAGACTACCTTAATGCTCATGTTTATTGCCGTCTTGTGAACCGTGGTGAGTCCCTGGCTTTTGTCTGGACACCGAGGATGTGCCTTGAGAGCACGTGGTGTGTGGCCGTTCGTGCCTAGACCTGTGGTGAAGTGTGCTTTAATTGCACTTTCATTGTTATGTTTGGTTTGGCTAATATATTACAGGGAAGGGGAACCGCCGCCTCAAGTAAGGGGTGTGGTCATTATAATTTGGTCAGCTTTAGCTGACCGTTGCCTTGTTTTTCCATCGTTCGGTAAATTGTTCTTATGCAGGAAAAGGTGAGCCAAGTGGCAAGTAGTGGGCTGAAGCCCTTATTGCCGTGCTGACCCTCGAAGGCCAAAGCGAAGTGTTTTCATTTAATACTTTCATGTGTTGTCGGCCTACGTGCCAAAGTCTGTAAAACACTTATTGTTTAAGTAAATAGTTGTAAGGCCATAAGGACGAGACTCTTTGTCTATTCTTACTTTCATTCCTATTTTGGGCTTTAGTTGACATTCATGATTTGTGATGGGTTCTTCTAACTTATTTAAAAGCTTCCGCTAGAATGCTCTGTGTTAGGATTCAAAATTTTATTACAGTAATTCGGTATTAATATGTAACTCCACTAACTGTCCGTGGAATATGGCGTAGGGCCCCGGCCGGACCTTCTATTATATTCCATGTGACGGATGGGGGTGTTACAATTTGGTATCAGACTACGGTGTCGGACTTTCTTATGAGAATTCATGGATGAATTCTTTTAATGGGTGGTGAGCACAGGTATGTGCGTCATCATTATAGCATGAAAAGAACCCTTGAATATCCACTTAGGAATGAAAATACACATATTTAAGGATCTTGCGTGTTCCCACGATTGTTTTTTGCAAAATTTTTTTGTCGCTTAATGGTGCGTTCTACAAATATAGGTGACTAGGAGTGGTGCAGGACAGTCGGAATGTCCGCACTTTGTGGAAAAAAGTGCACCTAACGACGTGCCTGCAACCCCTCCTTCGGCAGAGACGATAAGACTTATGGTTGAGGCAGTGTTTGCAATGATAAATGCCCAGCTATGGAGGTAAGCACAACCTCCTGCCCCTATCATGGAGCAGGTCCCGCTTTGTGGAGCAGAGCTTAGAGTCATGGAACAAGTGGCTGTAGAGCCTTTGGTGCTAAGAAGAGCGACAGAAAAGCAGCTCAAACATGTGATGAGCTTTAATCCTCCAGTGTTTACGGGGGCTGGAACCCCAATGTAGGCCGATGTTTGGCTCTCTTGTGTTAAGAGAGTCTTGATGGAAACTGAGATGAAGGAATGGCAGAAAACCGTCATAGCCACCTTCCTGTTTGATGGAGAGGCGAGACTGTGGTGGGAAGAGTAAGAGTTGCATCTCTTGGTTGGAAGATAACTCACCGATGTCTCGGTGGAGGAGTTCTCCAGGTTATTCCTGGCTAGATACTTCCCCTCAACACATAGGATCGACATAGAGAATCTGTTCCAGAGACTGACATAGGGAGAAAGTAGCGTGGATGAGTATCTCCACGAGTTCATGAGGTTGGGACGTTATGCTGGCATTACTTTTGCCGATGAGGAGCGTAAGAACAACCGATTCTATAAGGGTTTATGTTATGACCTAAGACTACTACTCTCTGGGCCCATGACGCAGGGTTTTCTAACTCTAGTCAACACCGCCCGATATCTGTAGAAAGATGTGAAGAGAGTTCAAGAGAAGAAGGAATCAAGCTTGAAGAAGTCAGAGTTCAAGATGTCGAGCTCGTCAAAGTCTGGGTTCTGTAAGTGGAACAATAAGGCGAGGACTTCGGGTCCAACCCCACCTTAGGGTGCGTCTAGAGTTACTACAGTGCGAGGCCCGGTTACATGTTATAATTGTGGCAAATAGGGAAACCTCGCCTGAGACTGTTGGAGTGGGCGCCTGAAGTTAGAAAAGAAGCCCGGAGCATCTTATACGGAGAAGGGAAAGGTGGTGGAGTCAACCACATCCCACTATGCTCCAGCCCAGCCTAGAGTTTACAACCTTAGCCAACAAGAGGCCATAAAGCAGGCTTATGTGGTGATAGGTATGAGTTAATTAATAGCACTTTTATCTCAATATACTTGTTGGCTTTTGCGTGTTAGCTTTTGACTTGTTGTTCTAAGCTTTATTTTGATCTTTAATTGTCCGGCGAGAGCACTGTTCAATACGGGAGCTTCGCACTCCTTTTTGTCCGAGGAATTTATATCGCGCATTGGAGTGCCTTCTTCGATGGCAAGGGATAAATTGGATATGTTTCTGTCTAACAGATGTTCTATGCGCGCGGATAGAGTTTGATGCGTAAAGGTACGGATTGGGAGCTAAGAGTTTGACTTGCAAGCGTCACTACTACCGATAGTGGATTTTGATGTGATCTTTGGAATGGACTGGCTCTCAGAGCAGCGTGTGTACATTGATTGCAACTGTAAGATGGTCAGACTGAGAGTGGATATAGAGCTTGAGACGACGTTCTCTTGCATGAGGGGATCAAGCAAGACTTTGATGTATGCTCTCCAGGTGGTTAAGGCACTTCGTAGTGGTGCATAACTATTTTTCACTTTAGTGGAGGCTTCGAAGCCCAAACCAGGTCTGGATAGCATCCCAGTCGTATTAGAGTTTCCTGACATTTTTCCTGAAAATCTCCCTGGATCTCCACCTCAGCGAGAGATCGACTTCACCATCGAGCTAGTGCCAGGTGCTAAGCCTGTGTCACGCTCCCCGTACTGCTTAGCGCCTAAGGAGATGGCGGAATTGAAGGTACAGTTTCAAGAGCTGTTGGACCAAGGGTATGTGTGTCCAAGTTCGTCGCCTTGGAGCGTGCCAGTCCTTTTTGTTAAGAAGAAGGATAGAGTTTACGTCTGTATATTGATTATCGAGAGTTGAATAAGCTGACAGGGAAGAATAGATATCCGATCTCGAGGATTGATGACCTGTTTGATCAGTTGGTCGGGTCGACTATGTACTCGAAACTAGATTTGAAATCCGGGTAATATCAACTGAGAATAAGGGAAAGTGATATTCCCAAGATAGGCTTTCAACACACGTTATGGGCATTATGAGTTCACCATCATGTCGTATGGGCTAACGAATGCGCCATCCGTGTTTATGGATTTGATGAATAGGATGTTCAGAGATGACTTGGACCAGTTCGTGATTGTCTTCATAGATGATATACTAGTGTACTCACAGTATGAGTATGATCATTTCAAGCATCTTCATATGGTATTGGAGACCCTTAGGAGGAACCAGTTGTACGCCAAGTTCTCCAAATATGAGTTTTGGCTGTCCTCGGTAGCATTCCTTTGTCACGTTATTAGTGGAGAGGGAATTGCGGTAGATCAGGTGAAGATAGTTGCGATACAGGAGTGGCATGTGTTGTCTTCTGTGGCAGAAGTCCGCAGTTTTCTAGGGCTTGCCGGCTATTACAGTCGCTTTATGGATAACTTCTCACGAATAGCATTGCCCCTCCCTACTCTGACAAGGAAGGATCAGAAGTTTGTTTGGCCACCGAAGTGTGCACATTCTTTCGAAGATCTAAAGTGTCGTCCGGCCACGACGCCTGTCTTATGTTCACCATGTGGATCGGAAGTTTATGAGATTTACAGTGACGCCTCTGGGATTGGATTAGGCTATGTTCTGCTTCATCACATGAAGGTGATTGCCTATGGATCGCACTAGTTTAAGGTGCATGTGAGGAATTACCCGATCCATGACTTGGAGTTGGTGGTTGTGGTATTCACTCTCAAGCTTTGGAGGCATTTTCTGTATGGGGTAAAGGTCAATATCTATTCAGATCACAAGGGGCTGAAGTATCTGATAGATTAGAAGGACCCGAACATGCGTCAGCGAAGGTGGATGGTGTTCCTCAGGGACTACACCTACAAGATTCATTATATTCCCGAGAAGGGGAACGTCGTAGCTGATGCTTTGAGCCGTAGGACTCCTGCATGAGCCAATTGGTTATAGATGCACGACGAGCGGCTTATTCGGGATTTGGAGGCCTTAGAAATGTCTTGTGTTGACAAGGTATCAAGTACAAACGCATGTTTGAGTTAGACGGAGGTTCGATACGACCTCGTGGAAAGGATTCGGTAGGCCTTGGAGTTGGACGTGAGCTTGAAACGTCACTGGGTAGAAGCCGTTGATGGGTCTAACGACCAGTTCTCTATCGATGATGGTCTTTTGTGGAAAGATAGACGATTGTGCGTCCCCAATGTGGGGAGGTTATGAGAAGGATTGTTGTATGAGGAGCATTTCTCAAAATATTCGATTCATCCTAGGAGCACCAAAATGTTCAAGGATATGAAGAAACTATTCTGGTGGCCAGGACTGAAGAAAGACATAGCGTTATATGTGCCGAAATCTCAGACGCATTCCTTGGTAAAGGCCGAGTGCCAGAAGCCTGGCAGATTCCTGAAGTCCTTACCATACCAGAGTGGAAATTTGATGATATCTCCATGGATTTTGTGCACGGCTTACCGAGATCGCACAAGGGGAATGACGCAATCTGAGTGGTCGTTGATCGTTTAACGAAGGTATCACATTTCATACCCAATAGAAAGGATGATTCAGTAGAGAAGCTGGCGAAGCTTTATGCGGACAGCATAGTCCATTTGTACAGCATACCCCGGAACATCGTTAGTGACCGAGATGGTCGGTTCACATCCAACGATTGGAGGCTCATTCATCAGTTGTTGGGTACTAAGTTTAACTTCAGCACGGCTTTTCACCCACAAACAGATGGTCAGACTGAAAGTGTGAACAGGACAATGGAAGATATGCTTCGTATGTGTGCTTTGGATTTGTGGAAAAGGTGGGAGGACCATCTTTTTATGATTGAGTTCGCGTACAATAACAACTACCAAGCCAACATTCAGATGGTGCCTTTTGAGGCTCTATATGGTAGGAGGTGTCGTACTCCGTTGTCTTGGGTAAAAATAGGAGAATCGAAGCTGTACAAGTGAAGGGACATTGAAGATACTACTTCAACGATACGGTTGATTTAAGAACGACTACTGATTGCTCAAGATAGGCGGGCCAAGTACTACAATGACAAGCATCAAAACGTGGAGTTTGTAGTAGGAGATTGGGTATACCTCAAGATAAAACCATTTAAAGGCGTATCAAGGATTCGATGCTTAAAGAAGCTTAGTCCGAGGTATGTTGGGCCTTTTGAGATCTTGGAGCGTGTTAGTGAAGCCGTCTATCATTTGGCTCTTTCAGTGGAGTTGAGCGGTTTGCATGATGTATTTCACATCTCAGTGCTGTGGAAGGCTATTCAAGAGACTACTCAAGTGATTGCTATGAATCAGGTGTCGCTCGATAGTTGGTTGATGATGATGGTCAAGCCCATTCGGATCGAGGATGTAGAGGTCAAGCAGTTGCGGAACAAATTCATTAAAATGGTCAAGATCCTTTGGGACAACTATGGCATAGAAGAGTTGTCTTGGGAGTGAGAGTAATATATGAGGGAGTAGTTCCCTGAGCTTTTTCGCTGAGGTAATCAGTTGTACTATTTTCTTTTTATATTTTCCTATAACATAAAAGTTCGCGACAAAATTTCTTTGATTGTGGGGGGGGGGGATTTGTTGTAACGTCCCAATTCACACTAGGCCCCTCGTGCGCACTTTTAAGTCAAGAGAGATGACTTGGGCTCAGGGAGTGCTGACAGCTAGGATTACACTTGTGTAAGGGAGGAGAAGTTGGTCCAGAGTAGGACACGAGGGCGTGTCCATACCCGTGTGGTACTCTGGTGTCTTTGCGGCTTCTTTGTGAAATTTCCAGATAAGGACACGGGTAGCGACACGGGCGTGTCCATACCCATGTGGCTCTCTGGCAACATTGCGGATTACTTGTTATGTTTCCCAAGCAGGACACAGGTAGTGACACGGGCGTGTACCTACCTGTGTGTGTGTATTCATCAAGCAGAGCTCAACTAATCGTCGACCACGTTCCTTCCTGAGCAGGGCACGGGTAGTGACACGGGCATGTCCCTACCCGTGTGCGTATTCATCGAGCAAAGCTCGACTAATCGTCGACCGAGTTCCTCCTAAGCAGGACACGGGTAGTGACACGGACGTGTCCCTACCCATGTTAGACGCTTCGTCGACCGGAGCTCGACAAATCGTCGACCACATTCCTCCTGAGCAGGACACGGGTAGTGACAAGGGCGTGTCCCTACCCGTGTAGTTCCATTTCTGGTTTTGAAAAATTTTTCGGCCGCATCATTTCGAAGGGACTCATTTACAGGGTTGATTGGCGATCCAATGACAGGCCGACACGTGGCTATGCAGTACCAAACATCCCACATGAAAAGGGGAGAAAACCCTAGCCATTTTTAGTCTTCCTTCCAAGCCATATCTATAGGAAACTGCTGGAGAGGAAAAGGTGCTGGAGCCGATCTTCTTCCCGTGAAAAACTAACACCGACAAAGGAGGAGAAGATACTGCCAAGAAGGGTGACAAGATCCATGGATGGAAATGGTGGAAATGTCGGAAACGAGGTGAGCTTCCTAACCTCTCCCTTTGTGCTATATCTTTAGTTATCTCTAGGAGAGATATCGACTCAAAAGGGTCTTGATTTGTGAGAAGAAGATTTCTAGGAAAAGGCCATGTTAGGACTTGTGTCCTAGGAATTAGAGTCTTCAACCTTTCCCTCACTTCGAATGCAATTTGTGGACTGGTTTCGTGAAGAGAAGTGGCCTTATGAGGGTGAATAAGGGAGGAGAAATTCTGGATGCTATTTGAAAGTTTGGTTGAAGGAAGAAGACGAACTGATGTCGTCTGATCTGCTTTAAGATGCGCGCAGAAATCTGCTTTCTGCGCGCAGCAACCTTCAAGGCCATTTTTAGACTTTATGCGGCCAGATATGGGATTTTGATTAAACATGAAAGTCGTAGCCCTTGGAAATACCTTTCCAATGAGGGGTTAAACGTCTTCACCGGATTCCTGTAGCCTCGGGAATCCCCTTTTGGAGTTGTTGTACAGTAATCATTCCTGCACATGTAATTCTCGTGTTTGTTTTGTCGTTAATGTTTTGTTGAGAAGTAATCTATAAGTGGTTGTGATAAATCATGTTAATAACATTTGTTGGATAGATCCCTAATGAACAAGTGATGTAGAAGAGTGTAATTGATCGAGGTGATGCGGTGGAGGTTAAAGAACGAATGGATTGACGAGTTGGTATGGTAAGAATGATTTAAATATGTGAAATATTGAGGGCGTACATGATAGTGGTGATATGTTGAATAATGATGAATTTGGCTTAAACATGCTGAATATAATTGGTAATGAATGTTATGAACAAATGGTTTTGGTCATTAGATGATGGATGTGTGAAGTACCCATACACTGATAATGAACCCTTAAGTACCTTGGGGCGCGGGGTTGTGAAAGGGTGTAAGTGCGGGGTTTGACCGCACTTGTTTGGTAAAGTTGAGAAGAGACGTAAGTTGACGGTTGGGCTTGGCCCTCGGTGTTCATTCCTGAGGCTCCTTCCATGCCACGATGATGTAGAATTGCATGCGGTGTGAGTCGACACTCGGTGTCGTAATCCTGGGTTAAGGATAGTGCGGCAGGTCTATGGGCTTGCTTGTCATCACACAGACAGGAGTTGACAGATAGACTTTGGGCAGTTGGGCTTGGTCCTCGGTGCTCATTCCCGGGTCTCCTTCCGTGCCAAGTGAACAGTTGGGCTTGGTCCTCATGCATTTTCTGAGTCTCTTTCCGGGTCACAACATTGGCCAGTTTAGGGATTTGTTCTTGGTGCACATCAACCCGAGATTCCTGCTGAGTCGTAGTATGCATGTGAGCTCCGATGTTATGTTCTTAGCATTGAGTCATACGGAAGCCTAGGCTAAGTAGTGTGGATGTCAACCTAGTAGTGGAGATGCCCGCTCTACTGTCACCGTCTGGCCATGACGAATGACACCTGAGAGGTTAGCTACCTGCTCGAAAAGTGAGAACTACAAGTCTGTGTCGACATAGTAGATCCATGTTCGTGATCATCGGTGAGTCATTGCAATGCATTCATGGCTTTATATTACATTTTATACACAAGATCCTCATCATATAAGTTTGTATAGGCACTCTTATATGATGAGTTACTTTACTGCTGAGCCGATCCTAAACTTATATGTCTGTATAAGCATTCATATAAGTTGAGTTACTTTCTGTTGTAGCTTTACATTTTCATATTCTACTGTAGATGATAAAACTGCTAGAGTAGTTTGTTTACTCGTTCATTATACTGCTGATATGCTTGATATTGCTCACTCTATACCACATGTTTGTACTTATGTTCTACTTATATATATTGTACCCTTGTTCCTTTCTCTGCCCGGTGCCGTGGAGTTGCCGGGGGAGCAGATATGATAGCCACTTAGTCTTTATGACTAACCGTTGCTACGTCTTCCTTTTTAGGAGAAAACCCTGTAATCAGAGCAGTCACAGATTTAGCAGCAGGACTGTTAGGCCAGGACGACAGGGCCTGAAGGGACGGTGTCATCGCTACCATCAGTCAATAATATGAGTTTGAGAGACTCTTGATATAGCCCTTCGGTCAAGTTTTACACGTACTCTGATATTTTAGAAGCTTGTTGTAGCTTCTTTTCTTGATGTAATTTTTGAATATTTTACATATGTGTGGATTGACTTTTGTTTTAGATTCATTGTTGGGTTGGCATTGGTTGATATTGGTTATATCCGGAAGGATAGGCGTCTTGTGGTACAGGTTAGCACGAGTGCTATCACTACTACAAGGTGGCTGTTCTGGGCATAAGACTCCCCTCATGGATTGAGTACCCCGAAAAAGCAAATTCCGTAGCTGATGCTCTCTAGCAACGTTGTGGATTCCTTGTTGTGCTTCCCAAGCAGGACACGGGTAGTGACACAAGCGTGTCCCTACCCGTGTGTGTGTGTGTATTCATCGAGCAGAGCCCGACTAATCGTTGACCGCGTTACTTCCCAAGCCAGACACAGGTAGTGACATGGGCGTGTCCCTACCCGTGTGCGTATTCATTGAGAAGAGCTCGACTAATCGCCGACCGTGTTCCTCCCGAGCAGGGCACGGGTAATGACACGGGCATGTCCCTACCCGTGTGTCCAAGCAGCAGTTTGACGCTTCGTCGACCGGAGCTCGACGAATCGTCGATCACATTCCTCCCGAGCAGGACACGGGTAGTGACACGGGTGTGTCCCTACCCGTGTAGTTCAATTTCGGGCTTTGAGAAATTTTTCGGCCACGTTGATTCAAAGGGACTCATTTACTGAATTGATTGGCGGTCCAATGATAAGCCGACATGTGGCTATGCAGTACCCAACTTCCCACATGAAAAGGGGAGAAAACCCTAGCCATTTCTAGTCTTCCTTCCAAGACATCTCTGTAGGAAACTGCTTGAGAGGAAGAACATGTTGGAGCCGATCTTCTTCCCATGAAGAACTAACACCGACCAAGGATGAGAAGATACTGCCAAAAAGGGTGACAAGATCCATGGCTGGAAATGGTGGAAACGCCGGAAAAGAGGTGAGCTTCCTACCCTCTCCCTTGGTGCTAGATCTTTAGTTATCTCTAGGAGAGATATCGACTCAAAAGGGTTTTGATTTGTGAGAAGAAGATTTCTAGGAAAAGGCCATGCTAGGACTTGTGTCCTAGGGGTTAGAGTCTTCAACCTTTCCCTCACTTCGAATGCAGTTTGTGGACTGGTTTTGTGAACAGAAGTGGCCTTATGAGGGTGAATAAGGGAGGAGAAATTATGGATGTTATTTGAAAGTTTGGTTGAAGGAAGAAGACGAACAGATGTCGTCCGATATGCTTTAAGATGCGCGTACAAATCTGTTTTCTGCGCGCAGCAACCTTTGAGGCTTGTTTAGGAAATGATGTGGTCATATCTGAGCTTTTGACTAAACACGAAAGTCGTAGACCTTGAAAATAACTTTCCAACGAGTTGTTAAATGTCTTCATCGGATTCCTGTAGCCTCGGGAATCCCCGTTTGAAGTTGTTGTATAGTAATCATTCCTAATTCTCGTGTTGGTTTTGTATCGGCTTTTGGTTGGTAGACAGATTGTAGTACATTAACGCTAATATTTTGTTGAGATGTAGTCTATAAGTGGTTGTGATAAATCATGTTAATAACATTTGTTGGATAGATCCCTAAAGAACAAATAAGGTTGAAGAGTGTAATTGATCGAGGTGATGTGGTGGAGGTTTTTCACAACCCGCATTTTCCCCGAGGTTAAGAAGTATCAGGGTACGGGAAAACACGTGTTGTGATGTCACGTCAAGCAGGGGATAACTGCTGACGCTCAGGCAACGCACCAAGACTATAATTCACAAGTTTTAAAATAGTAGAAAACCAGTTTATTTAAAGGCCGTATCCCTCGGCACAGTGGATCAGCTAGTCCGTGATAGGAAAAATATATTTATTTGCAGCGGAAAAATACTTTGATTTAGTTGATTTGACATCCTAAATGAGTATAATATTTATATATGAAAGATATTCTTTACGCTTAAAGAAGATAGTGTTTTAGCTTTGCAAATATGATATGCATGAGATACATATAATAGTTTAGCGTTTTAAAATACCTAACATGCAACCTCGCATAAAACATTCCCAGAAGCAAGTAAGCAACACCAAGAGGGCAAAAACAGTAGTTTTAATTCATATTCAGCAAAACAAGTAAGCAACACCAAGAGGGAAAACACGCGTCGTAATGCCACGTCGAGCAGGGGATAACTACTGACGCTCAGGCAAAACTATCTACTTTACTTTATGAAAATTCATGAGTTATATGATTAGAAATAAACAGTTATATTTTTAAAGGCTGTATCCCTCGGCTCGGTGGATCAACTAGCCCACAGTTTAAAAACTATACTTATACGCAACGAAAAATACTTTATTCAAGTTTGACATCCTAAAAGAGTGCATAAGTGTCCCCAGAGGACAACTTATACTACGCAGGACCCTACATTTAATTTATACTATATATAGGAAAACGATCTTTTTACGTTATTTGAAAAATAGTGTTCGAGTTTTATAAAACATGCTGATCATGAGATATATATACATAATAGTGTTTGTTAGGTTTTTAAAGTAACTAGCAACCTATCATAAAACATCCAAAGAGCAAGTAGACTAATCTCTAGAAAGGTAGCAGCAAAAAGATAACATATTTAGTATCAAGGTAAAACTATCAGTGGGAGAAAACAAACTGACACGAACCCACTGGTAAGTATGTATGTCTGTAAGAAAGAAGCACAAAACTACCTCATAAGACCAAGGAACTGATCTCCACAGCACGAGAGACCACCAACAACAGCACAACACAACTAGCCGCTTAATCGGCTACTAACCAGAACCTGAGGCATTCAAAGAAGAAAAGAATACCTCAGCAACCAAAAAAAAACAAATAGGCTGAATGGAAATGTTAATCTAAATGATAAGCAAGAAGAGTAAGTAAACCGTAACAAGCACCACTGTCCAAGGCAAGACAAAAAGGAAAAACACTATGTGTGAGGAAACAACAACAACCCTGCCCAAAAATCCTGCAGAGTTTACAAGGCTACCATGAGCCCAAAACGTTGCACTCTATAAAGGAAGAGATGTCTAACACCCTAAATTATGAGAGATGGCAGTAGCAAAAATAACGCGGATTCGGGTTGGAGGCAAACTCAGTCCCCCAACCACCATTTCCAAGAAACAAAGCTCAAGGGTCCACATGTGAAAGCACTAGGGACGTCCCACCAACTTGCCCAGCCCGTACATTGAATAAGATAAAAGTGTGGCCACGGCTAAGTCACACAACTTCAGCCCTATTAAGAGCTTCAAACCACCACTACTAACCACAACCCACGATTCGGCCTTTGGAAAAACCTAGCCGACAAGGAACCTCAAAACCAATGGAAATTCACTCGGGAGAGAAAATCAAGGTAAGGGAAAAGCGTTGAGATGGCTCAACACGGCTTGGCGTTGAGTCAGCCCCACTCACTCAACGCCTAAACAGACGGTGGCGTAGAGTGAGTTAACCTCACTGAACGCCAAAATAGCTATGGCGTTGAATGAGGTTCACTCACTCAACGCCTTCTGCAACACTGGCTGTGGCGTTGAGTGAGCTAACCTAACTCAACGCCAAAACAGCTACGGCGTTGAGTGGGGTTCACTCACTCAACGCCTTCTACAACACTGGTTGTGGCGTTGAGTGAGCTAACCTCACTCAATGCCAAAACAGTTATGGCGTTGAGTGGGGTTCACTCACTCAAGGCCTTCTACAACACTGGCTGTGGCATTGTGTGAGCTAACCTCACTCAATGCCAAAATAGCCAAGACGTTGAGTGAGGTTCACTCACTCAACGCCTTAGCACATAGCTGTAAAAACTAACTGTGGCGTTGAGTGAGTCCACCTCTCTCAACACCAAAACAGTTTTGGCGTTGAGGGAGGTCGACTCACTCAACGCCAAAATACTTAACCCCAAGAATGGGTTGCGGCGTTGAGTAAGTCCGCTTGACTCAACACCCAAACCTCCATGGCGTTGAGTGAGGCCCACTCACTCAACGCCATCCGACATAACCGCTCGGTTTGGCGGTGGCGTTGAGTGAGTCCGCCTCACTCAACGCTTAAACAGTCATGGCGTTGAGTGAGGTCGAATCACTCAATGCCACAATACTTAGCCGCAAAAGAACAGACCAAAAAGGCTACGACATTGAGTGTGTGCACTACACTCAACGCTAAGCCCAAGCAGTCCCGGCGTTGAGTGTGTGCACCAGACTCAACGTCAAATCCAAGAAGACCCGACGTTGAGTGTGTGCACCAAACTCAACGCTAAATCCAAGCAGACCCGACATTGAGTGTGTGCACCACACTCAATGCCGAGCCCTTAAATATTCTAATCATGTAGACTAAGGAAAGGAAAGGCTTCTGCTACAGCCACTACACAGGCAAGCACAAATTCATCCAAACCCGAGCCTAGGAAAGACAGATTTTTGCATAAATTTAAACTATTGCTTTTCTCCTCTACCCGGCTACAACTACTGTACAAGAAAATCGACCCAACCCTCAACCCTTACTCAGCCCGAGAACAAGGCCTTCTCTACTAACAGTTGGAGGAGAATAATAATAAAAAAAGGGCGGCTACTAGGAGTACCACTGAACAGGAAACTCATATCAGGTATGCTGAACACAAACCGAAGCCGAGAAAATGAACAATGATTTCTATCCTAGGGCTAACAGGGCAACAAGGAGATTGACAAAAAAAAGAACTACACGGCAAGGGCAAGAATACCACTTGCCTCAAATTTCCAGCGAAGCTTGGTCGGCCTCCATTACTCTCACTCGGCACCAGCAGCAGCAACACCTAAACCAGAAATCTAGAGCTCTAATGGCGAAAACAGTTAAACCAAGAAATTTCAAGAACCCTAGAAACACCACAAAAAATGAATTTCTTACAGTAGGAACGAAGGTCTAGGCGAGAGTAATCCAAATCTACTTTCGGAATCGAATTCCGTCAACAAATGCTCCCGGAATCGGCGTCCGAAGGGGAGCAGGTTCGGCGGTTTCTCCGCTTCTTTTTGCGAACAGCCGCAGACGGGTTCGGTTTTTCGGGAAGATGAACAGGAGCGGTTTCCTCTTAAGTCTAAACTATCCTATATATAGAACCCTATTAACTTTAATAGCTAATTAATTAAATAATGTATAATAAGACATAGCAAAACTGCCGAGCACGCGTCACTCTTCTAAAGTATTAGGTAATAAAATACTTAATAAATAATATTATTTTTCATAAAATATAAAACGACGCGAAAACCGAACATCCTCAGAATACAAAGAAATTCGCACCGTAGCTAAATATCCACTCTACGAACACAGCGACGAAGTCGAAATTAAATTTCGACAAACAGAACTCGAGTTATGCCCACCCGAAGTAAAAAACACAAGCATCCCCTGAGAGGCCACACCGGGTCACCCAAAACGACCCGGATTGCAATGGAGATCTTGCCAATAGACTACAAAATAGGCCACTCAGTTCTAAGGAGTAAAGACCACACTCCACAGATGGCACAAGCCAAGAGAACGCGTCGACATAACGCAAAACGAGAAATAAATAATCATAGTAAAATCGGGGGCGTTACAGTCACTCCCCCTAAAAGAAAGTTTCGTCCTGAAACTTCACATACACTACTTCTACTTATAGAAGGAAAGTAGCAAACAAGAGCTACTAGAAAGAAAACGGACCAAGAAAATTAGAGGAACAGTTGAGGGTGAGCCTCCCTCATAGCCGACTCCCAAGTCGCGCTTTTCAAATCCTGATCCTTCCATAGAACTTTGACCATCGGGATGGACTTCCTCCGCAGCACCCGATCTTGAGTATCCAAAATGCGGACCGGCACTTCAACAAAAGAGAGATTAGGCTCCAACTGGGGCACAACATCCAAGACTTGCCCACTGCTACGTACACATTTCCGCAATTGGCTTACATGAAATACGTTATGAACACCTGGGAAGTTTGCTGGCAAATCCAACCTATATGTTGATACGCCAATCCGTTCAACAATCTAAAACAGGCCCACATACCTCGGGTCCAATTTCCGGTTCTTACAGAACCTCATAACACCAACCATCGGGAAAACCTTAAGAAACACCAGGTCCCCTACAAAAATCTCCAAGTCAGACCTACACAGATTGGCATTCTTCTCATATCTCTCCTGAGCTATACGAAGCTTTTCTCGAATAAGGTTCACTGCGACTTCCATCTCCTCGAGCGCATCCGAACCCAACAAGGTTCTCTCACCTGCCTCAGCCCAAAACAGGGGATTTCTGCAGCGCCTCCCATACAAAGCTTAAAACGGAGCCATTTGGAAACTTTCTTGATAATTGTTATTGTATGCAAACTCCATAAGTCGTAACCGCTCATCCCATGCTCCACCGTGGTCTAGAATGTAGTATCTGATCATATCCTCAACTATCTGGTTCACCCGCTCCGTCTGCCCATTTGTCTTTGGGTGGTAAGCAGTAGAATACCTCAGATCTGTACCCAAACCCTCCTGCAGACTGCCAAAAACAAGAAGTAAACCGGGAGTGTCGATCATAAATGATGCTAACAGGCACACCGTGCAATCTGATGACCTCATTCAAGTACAGCTCTGCTATCTTCTTCATCGGATAATCAATATTATACGGCACAAAGTGAGCACACTTCGTTAGTCTATCCACTATAACCCAAAAAAATCATATCCCCTTGGAGATCTCGGTAAGCCCGTAATTGATGAGTCCCTATTTTATACTATATTTTGGACTCATCTAGGCCTATTTCCATGTCTTTGCACACCGTTTAGCGCCATTTGCACTCCTTTTGGTTCGCTACGGTTGTCCACGTCCTGTGCACCTGTGTTGCCCATTTTCTGTGCTTGTGTGCATTTACTTTCTTGCTATGTTTATCACTGTTCGCTGTGGCTGCCGCGATCGATGCCCCGTGCAGTTTTCCTGCAGGTTTGGGGATCGTGAGGGCATTCGGGATAGGCGTTTCACTATTTTTGGCAAAGGAGTCAGTGGTCGTGCGTTTTTGCCCACGCACGACCATCGACCTCCTGGCGCACGATCACTGATCGTGCGCAGCCCGGTCTCATTTGTGAAACTCTGTCTTGAACCTTTCGCACGATCACTGCCATACCGCGCACGACCACTGCTCGTGCGCCGCCGATCGTGCGCAGTCATATCCATTTTGCAAAAGTCTGTCTGGCTATTTCCGCACGATCATCAGCCTTGCCTCGCACGATCACTGATCGTGCGCTGCTGATCGTGCGCGACTACTGATTTTCTGATGCAGGTCTGCAGGTTGCTCACGCACGGGCGCTGACCTTGGTCGCGCACGACCACTGGTCGTGCGCCAGTGGTCGTGCGCGCTATTTATTCTGCAAGCTATAAATACGCTGTTCCGCGAATTAGGGCGAGACAATCGTTACGGAACCTTCGCCATTCCGCCGTTTTCGCCCTCCAGCAGTCCCATTCACCTCCACCTCCATTCCTACCAACGGGAGGACTTTCTCCCGTGATTCCGAAGCATCCCTCATCCTCCGGCGATCCTCCGGCCATTAAAGCTCTTCTCCAAGTTCTTCACCAAGGAAGACGACGAAGCTTGCCTCAAGAACGGACTTAAAGGCCACCGAAGTGACAGCTCGGCGGTACCGGAAGCCCTCCACGGACTGCGCTTGGAAGCGGTTTGACAACCCGCACCTCCGGCCAACACCCGCGAAGGATCTTCACTCCTGTGGTTTAGCTTTCTCCAACCTTTCTTGTTGTATGGTTTATGTATGCATTTATGAACGGATTAATCTCTTTTGCAATGAAATGTTTATGCTTTCATCTTGCTTGTGAGATTCGTTGTTAATGCGCTTCGCTCTCTTTCGTTCACTCCACGCATTTGCTTCACTTCATTTCACTTCACATCACACACTTCACTCGCTAGATTTCCGTCCACTCGCCAATCGAAGTACGGCATCGCGGCCGCTACATCCATCTCGCCTTGCGAAGCGGTGATTGCGACCCGCAAAGCTCTCGTTAGTGTAATCGGTCGTAAGACCACCAACCAAAGCCCCTTTCTTTTTCTGTTTATTTCATTTAACTCTCATAACGATAGTTTCAGAGTCTAAATCGTTCGACGCCAATTGCATTCCTCAAGAGACCGACATCTGGGGATTCATTCCCAACTTTATTACTTGAGCGACCGGTACGCTTGCCGTATTTTACGCGCATCAAGTTTTTGGCGCCGTTGCCGGGGAATGCAACTGTTGAACGATTATGATTTCTGGAAGTATTGGTATAAGAGTTAGTGCTTTTTGATTTTCGTTTCTTTGTTTTGTTGCTTCAGTGGATGCAGGGACGTGCTGCAAGAGATCTCGTTGCTTACGATCCCGAAATCGAGCGAACTCTTCGTGCGCAAAGGCGTGCCGCTGCAATTGATCCAATCACAATGGGCGACCAGTTGAACCATGACAACGGAGTTCGTGTTGGAGGGAACCTCCCTGATAACCGTAACGGGGATGAGAACGAGGTAAACCCGCCGCATGTCCGAACCATGAGAGACTACACCACTCCCACTGTGGGGAGCATATATCCTGGGTTCGGACCGGCGATCACAAACCAGCAGTTCGAGATCAAGCCGGCAATTCTAAACATCATCCGGAACAATGCGCAGTTTTCCGGAATGGCCACTGAGGATGCCCATCTTCATTTGGCGGATTTTTCAGAAATCTGCGCCACGTTCCGCTATGCTGGGATCGCCGATGACACGGTCAAGCTCCGTCTGTTTCCCTTCTCTCTACGTGACAAAGCCAAGTCATGGCTTCATTCCCTTCCTCCTGGAACCGCCACAACATGGGATGCTCTCACCACGAAGTTCTTAGCCAAATTTCATCCAGTCGACCGTATTGTGAGCATGCGACGTGCCATCGCCAATTTCAGGCAAAACGACCAAGAAAGCTTAGCGGAGGTGTGGGAGCGCTTTAATGAATTGCTGCGGAAGTGCCCAAATCACGGTTTCCAAACGTGGAATCTTGTGGAGAGCTTCTACTTCTCCATCGAGCCTCAGCACCGCGCCATGATTGATGCCGCCTCTGGTGGAACAATTATGAACCTTGCTCCTGAGGATGCTTTGAGAGTTCTGCAGGACACCGCCACGCACAGCGCCTTTTGGACCGCGGGAAGGAATACCCCCCGTGGGACAAGTGGAATCTTTGCTGTGGAAGCATCAAGGCCCGCTGCTGCTGCTCCAGTGTTGGCCATCTCATGTCAAGGATGCGGAGGATCCGATCATCACAGCTTCGAGTGCCCTGGACCGGAGGTAACATATGATCCTGCCTTATCTAATGAAACAGTTAATTTTATTGCTAATCAAAACAGGGGTGCGCCGTATGGAAATGTGTATAATCCGGGTGCGAGAAATCACCCGAACTTTTCGTGGAATCAAAACGCGCCAGGCCAACGATGGCAACCGGGGCAGCATCAAAATGATGCCGCCGCCTCCGGAAGCCAACCGCGGCCGCCACACCCGAATTACACCCAAGGCCCTCCCGCTGTGAAAACCAACTCTTTGGCTGAAATGTTTGAGAAATTTGTTGAAGTGTCCCATACTAATATGACTAACCAAGCCGCTTCTATGCGTAAGCTTGAGGCGCAGTTGGGCCAATTGGCTCAAATGGTCTCCGAGCGCACGCTTGGTACCCTCCCAAGCAACACAGAAAGAAATCCCCATGAACAAGGGAAAAGCTTGGGAGAGGAAAGGCTAGGGAACAACAACGAACTCGTGATTAATTGTATGATCAATGATGTGAAAACGACCGCACTTTGTGATTCCGGAGCATCGAGCAACATCCTCACTCTGCAGGATGTTGAGAAGATGCAATTACAAATTAACACCGATGACCGGAAGTCACTCATTTTAGCTAATGGAGATGTAGTTGCTACCGAAGGCAGTGTGAGGAAAGTTGAGATCGAGGTGAATGGAAAACATTTTACTACTGATTTTCAGGTTATGGGACCTAAAGAAAACGACTCCATTCCAATACTTGGGGTCCCATTCCTGACGGCCAGTGGCGCATCCTTGGATTTTTCCAAAGGATGTGTCATCTGGCCGACCGATGCGTCCGCCATCGATGATATTTCTGCACACCCCTCCAACATTCAAAAAATTGTTTTGCTAAGAAATGCAGGATCCAAGGAAAATTTGGGACTTCAAGTTTTGAACGCCGCCCGTTTGGACGAAATGATCAAGGAAGCACCTCCCGAGAAGACCGATGTAGAGCAAGTGGTAGTGACCGTGAAGGAGATCGAGTCAGTGGAAGACACGGCGATTGTTCCATGTCCCCCAAAAGCGCCTGAAGACAATGACATTAGTAGTTTTATTCGGGAGAAATCCCTGAACAATTCAGTTTGTAATAATTCTAATGACTGTGTTAGGCGTAATGTTGCTTGGGCCGATCCGGTCGCCGTCGCGGTGCCGGACATGACGCCATTGATTTCAAAATCTGCGAAAACTGTGGAAAAATCTGCGTGGAAGTCTCCCACGGTGGAGAAGATGAAGGAGGCTAAGCGCCTACGCGATAAGCGTTATTCCACCTTCCGGCGCGAGGAAGCGTATAAGCTGAGCAAGGGGAAATCCCTCCCTCATGATTCCATGAAAAATTTGCTCCCCCCTCGCACTCCACCGGAGAGACTCGCCCCAAATCGGCGCCGAGTTGATTGCTTTTTCGTCGCTCTGCTTAGACATTATTCTGTGTTTTATATTCTTGCACTTTTATTTTCTTTTTCTGCACGAACATTATTTATAAACTGCTAAAACAGGTATTTGGTCCACCTTAAGGACGGTAAACAAAAGGGCTATCCGGGAGACAACCCATGCTCGGACCATTCGGTCCCCTTTCTTTTTCTAATTTTCTATTTTTGTATTTTCTTGTCTTTGGCCCAAATCACAGGTTCAGCTTCTCTTTGGTGCGGCGCAGCAACTCCATCAACTCATAACGCCATCTTCCGGTATGCTCCCTCTGCGGAGCATAGGTACACTCTTCCCTGTAGACTTTATTCTAGTGCTATTTTGCATGTTGATCTTGTTCTCATTCAAGTTTGGGGGGAAGAGCCACCTATGCACTCACGAGCACATTTCATTCGCACTCCGGTAGATTTATTTATGCTTCATGTTTGTAGACTCCTGCTGTGCGCACACATTTGCACCCACATGAGCGCGCACTCTTACCACGCGCGCGGCTCGGGTTGAGTACTTATGTTGTGTAAGTTTTAAGATTGTGGTGCTGACGTAGGATTTTGTCGTACAGTAGTTCGAAACTCGTGCAGTGCTCCTAATCGAGTGCTCACGTTGTGTAGGAATTGTATAGAGCTAGTTTCTTCTCATGCCTGCATTTTATATTTTTTTCTATATTCGTAAATACTGTCTGTCCTACTCAACTTCTGAATCCGGAGTGATCTCGCGGTAGTGTAGGCATGTGTGTAAGCGTCGCTGGCTTTGTTTTGCTCGAGTCGGGAGGACGGATCACTTTTCTCGGTGGCTAAGAACTTGCCCCAAGCGACTTTCGAAGCATTGGTGCCCGGTTAGTCGAGCGTGAGCGTGACGTAGGCCATCATTTTGGCCCGGTTGATCCTTGCACCCGTCCTAACATAGCCCTCGCTAGCCCCGTTGAGCCTACCTCCCCTTTTGATCAGCTCCACATGCAAGTCACCAAAGCCTCAAGCCACTCCTAGTCGCACACCCGCGTTGAGCTCTTGTTTCGTTAATTTCTCGTTGGGTTGTTGTGATGGGCGGATTTTGTGAACGTGTGGATATGCCGCAAAGTTTATAAATGCTGAATTATTGAGAAAAGAAAAGAGAAAAGAAAAAGTATAAATGAAAAAATCTGAAATTGAGAAATTTGTTTTATGGTAGGCGGTGCACCCACTCATGTTGTAAAAGCTAAGTTTGGGGGTGTGGTGCACTCGCATTCTTGTTGTTAGCGAGAATTCTGATGTGTGCGAGCTCCGTTGGGTTGTGCGTAGCCTTCGTCTTTATCTTGTCCATCCATACCTACATCTACACCCAAGCCCCACTCTTCACCTCAAGTCCTACGGATTCACGCTCGAGTCAAACCCGCATCGTGGAGAAAGTGCGAACGGGCAAGCATATGGCCCCCGACATTGGTGGATTCCTTTGGAGGTGATCATGAGCCCCGGTCTTTGGCAATACCTCGCCATCCGACTTGCCTACTTTCTGCCTTCCCATGACCGTGCGATTCTCCGGAATTCATTCTTTGAGTAGTGACAGTATCTATTTACGTTTTTCGAAAATTATAAATTGCATTGCATGATTAGAAACTCTTTCTATTATATTTTTTACGCATGTGAGCTTCTCGATTTCTCGTCCTACTGTAGGTTGTAATTACTACGTCAGCTAGCCGTTTTAGAGCCCACAACGTGATTATTTGCCCGGGACGTGCAAATGGTTAAGTTTGGGGGTGTGATGAGTCCCTATTTTATACTATATTTTGGACTCATCTAGGCCTATTTCCATGTCTTTGCACACCGTTTAGCGCCATTTGCACTCCTTTTGGTTCGCTACGGTTGTCCACGTCCTGTGCACCTGTGTTGCCCATTTTCTGTGCTTGTGTGCATTTACTTTCTTGCTATGTTTATCACTGTTCGCTGTGGCTGCCGCGATCGATGCCCCGTGCAGTTTTCCTGCAGGTTTGGGGATCGTGAGGGCATTCGGGATAGGCGTTTCACTATTTTTGGCAAAGGAGTCAGTGGTCGTGCGTTTTTGCCCACGCACGACCATCGACCTCCTGGCGCACGATCACTGATCGTGCGCAGCCCGGTCTCATTTGTGAAACTCTGTCTTGAACCTTTCGCACGATCACTGCCATACCGCGCACGACCACTGCTCGTGCGCCGCCGATCGTGCGCAGTCATATCCATTTTGCAAAAGTCTGTCTGGCTATTTCCGCACGATCATCAGCCTTGCCTCGCACGATCACTGATCGTGCGCTGCTGATCGTGCGCGACTACTGATTTTCTGATGCAGGTCTGCAGGTTGCTCACGCACGGGCGCTGACCTTGGTCGCGCACGACCACTGGTCGTGCGCCAGTGGTCGTGCGCGCTATTTATTCTGCAAGCTATAAATACGCTGTTCCGCGAATTAGGGCGAGACAATCGTTACGGAACCTTCGCCATTCCGCCGTTTTCGCCCTCCAGCAGTCCCATTCACCTCCACCTCCATTCCTACCAACGGGAGGACTTTCTCCCGTGATTCCGAAGCATCCCTCATCCTCCGGCGATCCTCCGGCCATTAAAGCTCTTCTCCAAGTTCTTCACCAAGGAAGACGACGAAGCTTGCCTCAAGAACGGACTTAAAGGCCACCGAAGTGACAGCTCGGCGGTACCGGAAGCCCTCCACGGACTGCGCTTGGAAGCGGTTTGACAACCCGCACCTCCGGCCAACACCCGCGAAGGATCTTCACTCCTGTGGTTTAGCTTTCTCCAACCTTTCTTGTTGTATGGTTTATGTATGCATTTATGAACGGATTAATCTCTTTTGCAATGAAATGTTTATGCTTTCATCTTGCTTGTGAGATTCGTTGTTAATGCGCTTCGCTCTCTTTCGTTCACTCCACGCATTTGCTTCACTTCATTTCACTTCACATCACACACTTCACTCGCTAGATTTCCGTCCACTCGCCAATCGAAGTACGGCATCGCGGCCGCTACATCCATCTCGCCTTGCGAAGCGGTGATTGCGACCCGCAAAGCTCTCGTTAGTGTAATCGGTCGTAAGACCACCAACCAAAGCCCCTTTCTTTTTCTGTTTCTTTCATTTAACTCTCATAACGATAGTTTCAGAGTCTAAATCGTTCGACGCCAATTGCATTCCTCAAGAGACCGACATCTGGGGATTCATTCCCAACTTTATTACTTGAGCGACCGGTACGCTTGCCGTATTTTACGCGCATCAGTAATGAAGTCCATAGAAATACTTTCCCACTTCCAAGTCGGAATCTCTAATGGAGTCAACTTGCCACCAGGCCTTCCGTGATCAGCCTTCACACGCTTGCAAGTGTGTCACTCAGCAACAAATCGGGCTATATCACTCTTCATCCCATACCACCAGACAATCTGCTTCATATCACGATACATCTTTATAGATCCTAGATGGTAGGCAACACTGGATCTATGAGCCTCTCTGCATATCATACCCCTGATGTCTCCAACAGCGGGGATGCAAAATCTGCCGCGGTACTTCAATGTACCAACATCATCGATAGAAAAATCCGGCAACTCCCCTCTCTAAGTCTTGAGGTATAAGTGCAGCAGGTCCGGATCATCCTTCTGGTGCAACCTAGTAAGTGAAATCCAAGATGGCTCTGCCACTGCCAAACTGCTCTGCATGTCACAGCATCCCATTGAGATATCCATAAGGAGGAACTATTCCACTAAATGATCGGCGGAGAGATTAAATATCTTTCCCGTCTTCCGGCTCAGGGCGTCGACCACCACATTGGCCTTGCCTGGATGATACTGGATCTTCACATCATAATCATCCACATACTCTAGCCACCGTCGGTGGCGCAGATTCAACTCCTTTTACGTGAACACATACTTCAGGCTCTTATGATCAGTGAAGGTCTTGCACTGAGCCCCATAAAGTATATGCCTCCACATCTTCAACGCATAAATCACCGTTGCAAACTCAAGGTCATGCGTAGGGTATTTTCTCTCATGATTCTTTAATTATCTTGACCCATACGCAATCACATTTCCATCCTGCATCAACACGCAACCTAGACCAACATGCGAAGCATCCATGTACACATCATACTCCACACCCTCAGTAGGTAGGGTCAGAACGGGAGCAGTGCACAATCTGTTCTTTAGCTTCAGGAAGGCTTCTTCGCACTTCTCGTTCCAAACAAAGGCCGCGTTCTTTTTAGTCAGCCTGGTCAAAGGTGCAGCCAGGGTAGAGAAACTCTCCACGAACTTCCTGTAGTAGCCGGCCAACCCTAGGAAGCTTCTGATCTCCTTGGGCATGCCCGACCTGCTCCAATCCATCACTGCTACGATATTTTCTAAGTCGACCGAGATCCCATCCTTGTTCACCACGTGGCCCAGAAACGAGACCTGAGGCAACAAAAATTCGCACTTGCTCAGCTTGTCGAATAACTTGTGATTCCTCAACTCCAATAGAACCAAGCGCAGATGCTGCTCATGCTCCTCAGCGCTGCGAGAATAGACCAACACATCATCGATAAAAACCACAACGAACTTGTCTAGAAAATCCTTGAACACCCGGTTTATTATATCCATGAAAGCTGATGGTGCATTGGTCAAACCAAACGGCATCACCAAGAACTCAAAATGTTCATGCCTCGATCTAAACGCAGTCAGTGGAATATCAGCCTCACGGATCCTGAGATGATGATAGCCAGAATGAAGATCGATCTTGGAGAACACCGTACTACGTGCAACTGATCAAATAAGTCATCGATACTCGGCAGAGGGTACCTGTTCTTAATAGTGACTTTGTTCAACTCCCTATATTCGATGCAAAGCCGCATCGACCCATCTTTCTTCTTTACAAACAAAACAGGAGCACCCTAAGGAGACGAACTCTGCCTGATAAATCCTTTTACAAAAAACTCATCCAACTTGACTCGCAACTCCTCTAACTCACGAGGGGCCATCCGGTACGACGCCTTAGCAATAGGACGCATACCCGATTCCAAATCAATCACAAACTCAACATCCCGATCGAGAGGAAGACCAGGAAGGTCATCCGAAAAAACATCAGCAAAACCACGAACAACAGGAATCTCCTCCAAACGCGGTACACTAACAGCAGTCCCAACCACCGAGACTAAACAAGCAAAATAATCAGAATGAAATAGCTTCTGAGCACATACCGCAGAAATTACAGGAGAATCCTGGCACGGATCAGCATACACGCTTCCGGGCTGACCGTTGTCCTTGATGAAGTCCAAGCGCTTCCCTTTGCACTAAATAACCGCATCATACTTAGACAGCCAGTCCATGCCCAGAATAACATCAAGTCCTCAAGGTCAATCATCTTCAAGTCTGCCTTCGCAAGAAAGTCTCCCAACAAAATAGGGCAATCTAGAATGCCCAAATCTGATAACACAGATTCACCAGAAGGGAACTTGATCTAAAGTCAACCGATGTCGCTCCACAGAGGCTCTAGCCACAAATGAGTGGGTAGCGCCGGAGTCGAACAGAACACGTGCCCAGCGGTTCTTCACCTTAAATTTCCATATAGGAGTATATACAACTAAGGAACTACCAAACAAAACTATAACCATTCTAGTAAATAAAACTTTCAGGCTGGAAAAACAACTAACCTGAGATGACCTGAGTCGAAGCTTGAGACTCCTCGAGAGAGATCACGTTCAGCTTCCCCATACCCTTGTCAACACGTTGAGGCGGAGGTAATGCCTGAAGTGGAACTGTATGAAGAACAGGCTGGACCTGAGGACACCTTGTATTGATATGACCCTTCTGCCCACACTGATAGCAGACTTTATCCTTGGACCAGCACTGGGCAGCATCATGCCTGAGTCACTTACAAACAGAACAGGAAACATCCCTCCTAGTAACACCCTGAATAGCATGAACTTGCTCCTTCTTCTGAGTTGCTGCCTTCTTAAAACACCTCTCAACAGGGTGGCCTGACCGACCACAGAAGCTACTCACCACCTTGCTCTCCTTTCCCAAAGTACCACCGGGTACCTGGGGTTTCTTCTCCTCAACAGACTTCCTCTTGTCCTTCCTCATTTGATGGCCTCTGTTCTTTGCGGTCTCAATTGCCTCCACTTTCAAAGCAACCTCCACTACCCCTGCATAAGTCTCTGATCCATAAGCACTGGTCAACTGCTAAACCTCGCTCCTCAAGCCACCAAGAAACCGCTTGACTCGACCAGCCTTAACACTCACCAACCTAGGAGCAAACCGGCTCAACTTGCTGAACTCTATCTCATACTCACCAACCGTGAGTTTCCTTTTCTTCAGGTGGAGGAAGTCGTTCATAAGACGGTCACGCTCGACCGAAGGCAAGAACTTCCTCAGCAGCATTTCCTTGAATACTTCCCAAGAGCAACCAACTACCAAGCTCTCTTTTTCTCTAAGCCACTAACTCTTAGCCAAACCCTTAAGCTGATAGGCGGCTATCATCACTCTCTAATCATCTGAAATACCGGAGTACGAGAACATCTCCTCCATGGAGATCAGCCAATCATCTATGACTATGAAATCTGCCTTCCCATCATAAGTAGGAGGGCTAAGTCTCTGAAACTATGAGATAAATGCCATCTCTACTGGCACCACCATTGTAGGTCTCAGGGGTGCAGGAGGAGGAACAGCTAACCCCCCTGCAGGGCCTTGCACTCCCTGAGTCTGTCCTGCCACAACTGCCACCAGAGACTGGATCTGGGCCTGCAACTCCACCATCTACCTGCTCAAGGAAACGCTACTATGTCGTAGGCTCTCGATCACCGCATCATTCTGCGCTCCAGATGACTCACCCTCAGATAGGGGAGTCGATCTAGTCAAAGGACGTCTCGCCATCCTAAAATCATAACAATATTAGGCAGATCCTAGTACAACCGCTACAACTAACTACAAGTACAGACAATGTATCCATAAATATGAACTTAAAGCTGCTAAACTTGCTCTGGGAGTTTAATTTTACAAGAATTGATGTTATGTCTAACCTAGGATGGTTAAACACCCCATACTAACTCTTGTACCTAGATCAGGAATTCATGTCTTTATATTATTTTTGACTCGAAATCTTATGTGTGTACATATATCATCCTGCCAGTCTTTAGCTTGGCACGTTGTGCTTATGCAATCTTATGCTATGCATGTTTGTGCTATGCATTCTAAAAAGGCCCTAATGCATGTTATGAGCGGCGTACACATGAAAATGTTATGCATCCCATACTACATAACATTCTCATGCAACGAAAAGAAAACGAGCTAGTCGCAGCCATGTGGTGAGGTTATGCATCTCATACTACATAACCCTCACATGTTTCCCCTATGGTGGATCCATATACGAACACATATTATGCATCTCATACTACATAGTATGCCCCATATACTTCATGTTTTGCTATGAGTGTAGTGTTCGTGCTTTTGCCAAGACGTGCTGATGATATATTGGTGTGTGAATGATATTATGCAAAACTTCTAATGCAATCAAAAGGAAAGATGCCCGACTAACTTGTCAAGCAACCTCCCTCTGATACCAACTATTATAACCCGCATTTTCTCCGAATTAAGAGTTATCAGAGTATGGGAAAACACGCGTCGTGATGCCACGTCGAGCAGGGGATAACTGCTGACGCTTAGGCAAAACTATCTACTTTACTTTATGAAAATTCATGAGTTATATGATTAGAAATAAACAGTTATATTTTTAAAGGCCGTATCCCTCGGCTCAGTGGATCAACTAGCCAATAGTTAAAAAACTATACTTATACGTAACGGAAAATACTTTATTCAAGTTTGACATCCTAAAAGAGTGCATAAGTGTCCCCAGAGGACAACTTATACTATGCAGGACCCTACAATTAATTTATACTATATATAGGAAAACGATCTTTTTACGTTATTTGGAAAACAGTGTTTGAGTTTTATAAAACATGCTGATCATGAGATATATATACATAATAGTGTTTGTTAGGTTTTTAAAGTAACTAGGAACTTAATATAAAACATCCCAAGAGCAAGTTGACTAATCTCCAGAAAGGTAGCAGCAAAAAGATAAAATATTTAGTATCAAGGTAAAACTACCAGTCGGCGCTAACAAACTGACACAAACCCACTAGCAAGTATGTATGTCTGTAAGAAAGAAGCACAAAACTACCTCACAAGAACAAGGAACTGATCTCCACAGTACGAGAGACTACCAATAACAGCACTACACAACTAGCCGCCTAATCGGCTACTAACCAGAACCTGAGGTATTCAAAGAAGAAAAGAATACCTCAGCAAGCAAAAAAACAAATAGGCTGAACGGAAATGTTAATCTAAATGATATGCAAGAAGAGTAAGTAAACCGTAATAAGTACCACTGTCCAAGGCAAGACAAAAAGGAAAAACACTATGTGCGAGGAAACAGCAACAACCCTGCCAAAAAATCCTGCAGAGTTTACAAGGCTACCATGAGCCCAAAACGTTGAACTCTACAAAGGAAGAGACGTCTAGCACCCTAAATTGTGAGAGATGGAAGTAAAAAAAACAACGCCGATCCAGGTTGGAGGCAAACTCAGTCCCCCAACCACCATTTCCAAGAAACAAAGCTCAAGGGTCCACATGTGAAAGCACTAGGGACCTCCCACAAACTTGCCCAACCCGTACCTGGAACAAGATAAAAGTGTGGCCAAGGCTAAGTCACAACTTCACCCCTATTAAGAGCTTCAAACCACCACTACTAACCACAACCCACGATTTGGCAACATATCCGACAAGGAACCTCAAAACCAAAGGAAATTCACTCGGGAGAGAAAATCAAGGTAAGGGAAAAGCGTTGAGATGGCTCAATACGGCATGGCATTGAGTGAGCCCCACTCACTCAATGCCTAAACAAACGGTGGCGTTGAGTGAGTTAACCTCACTCAATGCCAAAACAGCTATGGCGTTGAGTGAGGTTCACTCACTCAATGCCTTCTGCAACACTGGTTGTGGCGTTGAGTGAGCTAACCTCACTCAATGCCAAAACAACTATGGAGTTGAGTGGGGTTCACTCACTCAATGCCTTCTGCAACATTGGCTGTGGCGTTGAGTGAGCTAACCTCACTCAACGCCAAAACAGCTACGGCGTTGAGTGGGGTTCACTCACTCAACGCCTTCTACAACACTGGCTTTGGCGTTGAGTGAGCTAACCTCACTCAATGCCAAAATAGCCACGGTGTTGAGTGAGGTTCACTCACTCAACGCCTTAGCACTTAGCCGCAAAAACTAAATGTGGCGTTGAGTGAGTCCCCCTCACTCAACGCTAAAAAATTTTTGGCGTTGAGTGAGTTCGACTCACTGAACTCCAAAATACTTAACCGCAAGAATGGGCTGCGACGTTGAGTGAGTCTGCCTCACTCAACACCACTCAAAAACCAAACCGCCATGGCGTTTAGTGAGGCCCACTCACTCAATGCCATCCGACATAACCACTCGGTTTGGCGGCGGCGTTGAGTGAGTCTGCCTCACTCAACACCAACTAACATAACAACGCGGATTGGTTGCGGCATTGAGTGAGTCTGCCTCACTCAACGCCTAGACAGCCATGGCATTGAGTGAGGTCGACTCACTCAACGCCACAATACTTAGCCGCAAAAGAACAGACCAAAAAGTCTACGGCATTGAGTGTGTGCACCACACTCAACGTTAAGCCCAAGCAGACCCGGCGTTGAGTGTGTGCACCACACTCAACGCCAAATCCAAGCAGACCCGGTGTTGAGTGTGTGCACCACACTTAACGCCAAATCCAAGCAGACCCGGCATTGAGTGTGTGCACCACACTCAATGTCGAGCCCTGAAATATTCTAATCATCTAAACTAAGGAAAGGAAAGGCTTCTGCTACAGCCACTACACAGGCAAGCACAAATTCATCCAAACCCGATCCTAGGCAAGACAAATTTTTGCATAAATTTAAACTATAGATTCTCTCCTCTACCTGGCTACAACTACTACACAAGAAAATCGACCCAACCCTCAACCCTTACTCAGCCCAAGAACAAGGCCTTCTCTACTAACAGTTGGAGGAGAATAAAATAAAAAAGAAAGGGCGGCTACTAGGAGTACCACTGAACAGGAAACTCATATAATGTATGCTAAACACAAACTGAAGCCGAGAAAATTAACAATGGTTTCTATCCTAGGGCTAACAGGGGAAACAAGGAGATAGACAAAAAAAAGAACTACACGGCAAGTGCAAGAATACCACTTACCTAAAATTTCCAGCGAAGCTTGGTCGGCCTCCCTTACTCTCACTCGGCACCAGTAGCAGCAACACCTAAACTAGAAATCTAGAGCTTTAATAGCGGAAACGGTTAAACAAAGAAATTTCGAGACCCCTAGAAACACCACGAAAAATGAATTTCTTATCGTAGGAACGATGGTCTAGGCGAGAGCAATCCAAATCAGCTTTCGGAATCGAATTCCGTCCACAAACGCTCCCGAAATCGGCGTCCGAAGGGGAGCAGGTTCGGCGGTTTCTCCACTTCTTTTCGCGAACAGACGCAGACGGGTTCAGTTTTCGGGAAGATGAACAGGAGCGGTTTCCTCTTAAGTCTAAACTATCCTATATATAGAACCCTTTTAACTTTAATAGCTAATTAATTAAATAATGTATAATAAGACATAGCAAAACCGGTAAGCACCCGTCACTCTTCGAAAGTATTAGGTAATAAAATACTTAATAAATAATATTATTTTTCATAAAATACAAAACGACGCGAAAACCGAACATCCTCGGAATTCGACGAAATTAGCACCGTAGCTAAATATCCACACTACGAACACAATGGCGAAGTCGAAATTAACTTTCAACGAACAGAACTTGAGTTATGCCCACCCGAAGTCAAAACACAAGCATCCCCCGAGAGGCCACACTGGGTCACCCAAAACGACCCGGCTTGCTAGGGAGATCTTGCCAATAGACTACAAAATAGGCCACTCAGTTCTAAGGAGTTAAGACCACACTCCACAGATGGCACAAGCCAATAGAACGCGTCGACGTAACGCTAAACGAGAATTAAATAATCACAGAAAATCGGGGGCGTTACACCAGTAGGCGTCGACAACCCGACACGAACCCACCGCTGAGTGTGCATGTCCATACAGAAAAGAAGAATAACTACCTCACAAGGTGAAAGATCTGCAACTCAGCTACCCTAGAGGCTATCAGCAAAACCCACTAAAAGGAAACAGCCGCCCTATTGGCTACTATCTGGACTTGAGGCATTCAAGAAAGAACGCCTCAGCACAATATCAAAGCATGAAGAATATAAGATTTAAGTGCGAGTAAAAAGGGTTTACCAACCCGGTAACAAAAACAACAGCTAACAGTAAGTGAAAAGTATGACGGTAATAAGAACAATACTATCAAAAGGACAGTAAAGGTAAATCACGTCAAGCGTGGGCACAAAAGCTACCTGCTCGGCAGAAAGAAAAAACCTGCAGCAGCAAAGCATCAGTATACTAGCAGGAATAGCCAAAAGTAGGAAAAGAAAGAGCTAACAGTCCTAACTCTATGGGCAAATGATCGGGGTGTAAATAATAAGGGGCTGGAGTGGGTGGCAGTACCAACACCAACAACCAGACCCCAAAATAAATACTCAAGGGTGAACACACCCGGTGGCAGTCTTAGGGTCCACACACCTAAACAAGTCAGCCCCATTGTCCAGACTTCGTGGTGTCCACAGCTCAGCACACACATTTCACCCCTCCAGAGTCCATAAAACACCCCCTCCGGCCATAGTCCACGAGTCGGCATGCAAAAACTAACCGAACACCCCAACATCCCCCTAAGGAAGGAAAAACTCCTCTAACAGTCCTAAAGAAGCACACATCCCAAGGCTAAAGTCTTAGCCTAAAAAAACTGCGCCGTCTAGTGAGTCTACCTCATTCCATTCCAAAACAGCCACGGCGTTGAGTGAGGTACCCTCACTCAACGCCAAGGACTTAACCGCAAGCCCTGGCTGTGGCATTGAGTGAGTCTACCTCACTCAACGCCAAACCTGTTTTGGCGTTGAGTGAGGTCGGCTCACTCAATGCCATTAGACTTATGTGCTGAAAATACTGCAGCGTTAAGTGAGTCTACCTAACTCAACGCCAAAACTGCTTTGGCATTGAGTAAGGTCGACTCACTCAACGCCATCAGACTTAACTTGCTGAAAAAACTGCAGCGTTGAGTGAGTCCTCCTCACTCAACGCCAAAATAGTTGCGGCGTTGAGTGAGGTCTACGCACTCAACGCCAAAGACTTAGCCGCAAGTCTCAGCTGTGGCATTGAGTGAGTTCATCTCACTCAACGCTAGACCTGCCTTGGCATTGAGTGAGGTCGACTCACTCAACGCATCGACACTTAGCCGCACAAAGACAACCTGGCATTGAGTGAGGCCCACTCCACTCAATGCCTGGACCCTTAGCCACAAAAACAACTATGGCGTTGAGTGAGTGCACCACACTCAACGCCATAAGCCCAACAGTCTAGGCGTATAGTGAGGTACACTCACTCAACGCTTTTGACTTAGCATTTTTCCAGAAAATCTGGAACTAAACCTACCCCTGCCCACTCAGCTTTCCACAACCCGAGAGATGGAATTTAATTCCATCTCTCAATCCTACCTCTCATACCCAACCACAGCAGCTCCAAACTAGCTTACCTCAAAGCTAAGCCTAATCCTAATGTTAACCAAGGCTGGACACTAGCCGAGACAAACAAAATCACCAACAAAACAAAAAGAAAGAAAAACTGCTGCTGCTAAAGCTAGAGTTTTGGGAGCAGCTCAGGAGGGATTTAGGGAGAGAGAGAAAGAAAAAACCTCTTGCTGCTCTACTTCTCGGGAAGAACAACCAGAACACAAGTTAGGAGATAGAATAAAATAAATAGCAAAGGCGAGGGAGCCACTTGCCTCTCCACCAAGCTCCAGCAACGGCCTTCCCAAGCTCGGCACCGGCTGCAAAGCAGCTACTTAGGAAGCTATCTCTCAGCGAGATCAGCTCGGATCCACCGTCGCCTGAGAGAAAAGACTCCTAAACTAGCGGCCACCGCCGGTCAAAGCTGCAGCTCCTCCGCCGGTTCCTTCTGCAGGAAGCCTGCTGATTTCTTGGGAAGGAGGAGAAGTGAAGCTCGATACCAGCTGGCTTCCTATATATCTTAAGCCACCTTCTCCAAAAGATAATATAGTATAATCTAAGCATGGGGAGTTTCGGCCACCAGCTACAGTAATCCTACCTCTTCACCCGCCAGCTAACAGCCACTTAAAGCTTAAGCACACACATATATATACATGTATACTTATCTTAACCTCACCTAAGCTAACCGAACTCCGGCCACCTAACTGACCCTTCCCGAGCTAAGCTAGGAACAAATATATACATAAATTTTTATATATTCTGATATATACATATATATATAAGCAACCCTGTATATATATAAGCTGAAAAAAAAGAATCGGGCTAACCACACCCCATCATTACAAGCACCAATAAATATATATATATATACATGTACATATATATATATAATAAATGGCTAACATTTTAGGCTAAAACCAATGCACAAGCCTTACCAGGCTCGACCACACAAGGCTACACACAACAAAGGCAACAGCATGGCTACACACTACCGGCTAACAAACGAATCGTCAAAACAATGCGAAAAAACAAACGTTCGCAGATTTCGACAAAACTCACACCGTCGCTAAACACCCAAGCTACAAACACAACGGCGAAGTCGAAAATAACATCCGACGATCAAAACTCAGGCTAAAACTACCCGAAGCCAAAACACAAGTATTCCCTAAGAGGCTTAGCCGAGTCACCACAACAGACTCCGACTAGCTGGGGTGTCTTGCAAACAGGCTACTAATGGGCCACTAAAGGAACCTAAAGAGCTATGACCACGCTCTAACAACGGCAAAAAGGCCAGAAATGGGTCATCGTAACGCCAAACATCTATCAAACAAAACACAGAAAAGCCGGGGGCGTTACAGTCACCCCCCCGAAAAAGAAAGTTTCACCTCGAAACTTTACACAAAACACTTCTATCAAGAAGGAAAAGAAATTGCTAAGCCAAAGCTATGAAAAAAAAAACACAATACATACCAGGAAAAAAGTCAGGGAAACAGATGAGGGTAAGCCTTCCTCACTGCTGACTCTAGCTCCAAAGTCGCGCTTTCCACATCCTGGTTCTTCCACAAAATCTTTAGCATAGGAATGGTTTTCCTCCGCAACACGCGATCCTGAGCATCCAAGACGCGGACAGGCACCTACACAAAAGAAAGGTTCGGCTCCAACTGGGGCACAGAATCAAAAACCTGTCGGTCACTCTGCACACACTTCCGCAACTGACTGACGTGAAAGACATCATGCACGCTGGGAAAATTTGCAGGCAACTCTAACCTGTAAGCTGATACTCTGATCCGCTCAGTAATCAAAAATGTCCCTACGTATCTCGGGTCAAATTTCCTGTTCTTGCCGAACCTCTTAATCCCGCTCATCGGGGAAACCTCTAAGAACACCTGGTCCCCAACAGCAAATTCCAAATCTGATCTACGTTGGTTGGCATTCTTTTCATATCTCTCCTGGGCTATCCGAAGCTTTTCCTGAATAAGCTTCACCAAAATCTCCATCTCCTTGAGTGCTTCTGGACCCAATAAGGGTCGCTCGCCCAACTCAGCCCAAAACAAAGGAGTCCTGCAGCTCCTCCCATACAAAGCCTCAAAAGGAGCCATTTGCAAGCTTTCTTGATATCTGTTATTATACGCAAACTCCATAAGCCGCAAATGCTCATCCCACGCCCCACCGTGGTACAGAATGTAGCATCGAATCATATCTTCCACAATCTGATTTACCCGCTCCGTCTGACCGTTGGCCTGCTGGTGATAAGCAATGGAATACCTCAAATCTGTCCCCAACCCCCCTTGAAGACTCTTCCAAAAACGAGACGTGAACCTGGAGTCTCGATCCGATATGATGCTCACGGGTACACCATGCAGTCTGATGACCTCCTCCAAATACAGCTCCACTATCTTCCTCATCGGGTAGTCGATCTTGAATGGCACGAAGTGAGCACACTTCGTCAGTCTGTCAACGATCACCCTTACTGAATCATGCCCCTTAGGAGATCTTGGCAAGCCTGTAATGAAATCCATCGAAATGCTTTCCCACTTCCAAGTCTAAATCTCCAAGGGAGTCAGCTTGCCACCGGGTCTTCCATGATCAGCCATCACTCGCTTGCAAGTGTGGTACTCAGAAATAAACCTGGCTATGTCTCCCTTCATCCCATACCACCAGGCAATCTGATTCAAATTGCGGTACATCTTGGTGGATCCTGGGTGGTAGGCAACACTAGATCCATGGGCTTCCCTACACACCATAACCCTGATGTATCCAACCGCGAAAATGCAAAACCTGCCACGGTACTTAAAAGTACCTGAATCATCTATAGAAAAATCTGGCAACTCACCTTTCTCAACTCGAAGATACAAATGCAGAAGGTCAGGATCTTCCTTCTGATGCAATCTTGTGAGCGCGATCCATGAAGGTTCTGCCACTTCCAGGATGCTCTACACAATGAAGCTACCCACAGAAATCCCTATCAATAGAAACTCCTCTACTAACAACTCGACTGTGAGAAAAAAAAATCTTCCCTGATTTCAGACTCAGGGCATCGGCCACCACATTGGCTTTGCCCGAATGATACTGAATCTCGACATCATAGTCGATCACGTACTCTAGCCACCGCCGCTGACGCAGATTCAACTCCTTCTGCATGAAGACATACTTCAAGCTCCTATGATCAGTAAAAATCCTGCACTGCACACCATACAATAAATGCCACTACAACTTCAGATCATAGATCACAACAGCAAACTCAAGTTCGTGCGTAGGGTAATTCCTCTCATGAGTCTTTAGCTGTCTAGACCCGTACGCAATCATATTCCCGACTTGCATAAGTACGCATCCCAGCCCGATATGCGATGCCTCCACATATACATCTTACTAAGCACCTTCAGTAGGCAAGGACAGAACAGGAGCTGAACATAGCCTTCTCTTTAGCTCCTCAAAAGCCTCTTCACATTTGCCATCCCATACAAAGGCTACATTCTTCTGCGTTAACTTGGTCAACGGCGCAGAAAGGGTGGAGAATCCCTTCACAAATATTCTATAATAGCCCGCCAAACCCAAGAAGCTTCTGATATCTCGAGGAGTAACAGGTCTCGCCCATTCCATAACCGCAACGATCTTTTCTGGGTCCACTGAGATGCCCTCCTTGTTAACCACATGGCCGAGGAAAGATACCTGAGGCAGCCAAAATTCACATTTGCTCAGCTTGGCGTAAAGCTTATGGTCTCTCAGAGTCGCCAAGACCAGACGCAGATGTCGAGCATGCTCTTTTGTACTCCGGGAGTACACCAAAACGTCATCAATAAAGACAATCTCAAACTTGTCTAGGCAATCCTTGAACACGCGGTTCATCAAATCCATGAAAGCTGAAGGCGCATTTGTCAAACCAAATGACATGACTAAGAACTCGAAATGCCCATGACGAGAATGGAATGTCGTCCGCGGAACATCTGACTCCCGAATCCCTAACTGGTGATAGCCCGAACGAAGGTCTATCTTTGAAAACAAAGCACTACCATGCAGCGTGTCAAACAAATCATCAATCTGAGGCAGACGGCACCTATTCTTAATTATAACCTTGTTCAGCTCTCTGTAGTCGATGCATAGCCTCATCGACTTATCTTTCTTCTTTACGAATAGCACAGGCGCACCCCAGGGCGACGAACTCGGCCTGATAAAACCCTTTGCCAACATCTCATCTAGCTAGATCCACAACTCCTCCAGCTCTCGCGGGGCCATGCGGAACGGTGCCTTAACAACAGGACGCGTACCCGGCTCCAAATCTATGACAAACTCGACATCTCTATCTGGTGGAAGACCGAGAAGATCATCAAGAAAAATATCAGAAAACTCACAAACAACAGGAATCTCCTCCAACCGCGGCATACTAATATCTGCCCTTACCAGAGAGACCAAACAGGAAAAACAGCCAGAATCAAGCAACTTGCGAGCACGTACTGCAGAAATAATCGGAGACTCCTGGAGTAGATCGGCATAAATTCTCCCAGCCTGACCATTGTCCTTCACGAAATCTAAGCGCTTACCCTTGCACTGGATAACCACATCATATCTGGATAACCAGTCCATACCTAGGATAACATCGAAGTCCTCGAAGTCAATCACCTTTAGATCCGCCTTTGCTAGAAAGTCCCCCAACAAGATTGGGCAGCCCTACATACCCAAATCTGAAATCACAGAGTCACCAGAAGGGAATTTGATGCAGAAAGCTCAACCAACACGATCTAGGCCCAAGCGGAATCGCTCCACAAAAGCCCTAGCAACAAAAGAGTGGGTAGCGCCCGGATCGAAAAGAACGCGTGCCCAATGATTCTTTACCTTAAATCTCCCTATAAAGTAGCCCACACAACTAAGGGAAAACAAAATCTAAACTATACCAGAAGTAAAATATTTAAGTTAGCAAGAATCTAACCTAAAATAACCTGGGTCGAGGTCAACGCTTCCTCTAAAGAGATAACATTCAGCTTCCTCTTGCCTTTATCCACGCGCGGGGGTGGCGGCAACGCCTGCAATGGAACTGCTGGGAGAACGGGCTGCGCTTGAGGGCACCTCGTCTTGAGATGGCCCTTTTGCCCACACTAAAAGCAAACCTTATCTTTCAACCAGCAACGGGCCGCATCATGCCCCTTCTTTCCGCACAAGGAACACACCACATCCCCTCTGGGAGCACCCTGAAAAGCATAGACTTGCTCTTTCTTCTGCGCTGCCAATCTCTTGAAGCACTTCTCCAAAGGATTGCCTGGCCGGCCACAGAAGCTACAAGTCCCCTTGGTCTTCTTCCTTGAAATTGCATCAGGTTCCTTGGGGCCTTTCCCTCAAACAGACTTCCGCTTGTCTTGCCTCGCTTGCTGGCCTCTATTCTTAGCATTCTCAATGGCCTCGACCTTCAAAGCAGCTTTAACCACACTGGCATAACTGACTGCTCCATAGGCATTTGCTAAATTCTGAACATCGCTTCTTAGCCCACCCAGAAACCGCTTAACCCAATCTGCTTCAACACTCACAAGCCCAAGAGCAAACCGACTCAGCTTGCTAAATTCAACCTCATACTCACTGACTGTGAGTTTCCTTTGCTTCAAATGCAGGAAGTCGTTCATCAACCGGTCCCGCTCGACCGAGGGACAAAATTTACTTAACAACATTACCTTAAACGACTCCCAGGTGCATCCTGCCACCAAGCTTTCCTTCTCCCTTAGCCACCAACTCTTTGCCAATCCCTTGAGCTGGTAGGCAGCGAGCATTACCTTCCGATCATCCATAATCCCAGAATAGGAGAACATCTCTTCTATGGAAATCATCCAGTCATCAAAAATCATGAAATCCGCTTGCCCGTCATAAGTAGGGGGCCTAATCCGCTGAAACTGAGATATAAAGGCCATCTCCGGGGGAACCACAACTAGAGGCACGAGAGGAGAAGGAGGGGGAGGAACAGCTACACCCCTAGCGGGGTCCTGAACTCTCTGAGCCTACCCTGCCACTACTGCAACCAAGGACTGAATCTGGTTCTGCATGTCCACTATCTGCCTAGATAAGACTTCATTACTTAGCCGCAAACTTTCAATCAGAGCCTCGCTCTGGGATCCCAAAGACTCTCCCTTAGATTGGGGAGTCGATTGCATCGCAGGATGCTTTGCCATCCTATAATCGCACTAGCTCTAGTTAAAACTAAGCCAAACAGCTAGAACAAAACTACCCGGTACAGACAAGCATACTTAAATATGAATTTCAACTACAAAACTTGCTTTGGGATTTGTTTTATAATGATGTTTTTATGCTTAACCTGAGATGGTTCACTACCATCATACTAACTCATGTGCCTAAATGATGAATGCTGCTTTTATATTCGTTTTGACTCAAAACTATGTGTGTACATATGTCATCATGCAAATCTTTAGCCTGGCACGTCATGCTTATGAAATGTTATGCTATGAATGTCGTGCCATGCATTCTAAAAAGGCCTTAATGCATGTCATGGGTGGCGTACACATGAAAATGTTATGCATCCCATACTACATAACATTCCCATGCAATGGAAAAAAAAATGTGCTAGTCGCATTCATGTGGTGAGGTTATGCATCCCACACTACATAACCCTCACATATTGCCTCCTATAGTGGATCCATATACAAACACATATTATGCATCCCATACTACATAATATGCCCTGTATACTTCTTTATGCTTATGAGTGTAGTGTTCGTGCTTTAGCCAAGACGTGCGGATGACATATCAGTGTGTGTATGATATGACGCTAAAGATACTAATGCAAACTAGGGAAAGGTTGCCCGAACAATTGTCAAGCAACCTCCCTCTGATACCAACTGTCACAACCCGCATTTTCCCCGAGGTTAAGAAGTATCAGAGTACAGGAAAACACGCGTTGCGATGCCACGTCAAGTAGGGGATAACTGCTGATGCTAAGGCAATGCACCAAGACTATAATTCACAAGTTTTAAAATAGTAGAAACCCAGTTTATTTAAAGGCCGTATCCCTCAGCACAGTGGATTAGCTAGTAAGCGATAAGAAAAATATATTTGTTTTCAGTGGAAAAATACTTTGATTTAGTTGATTTTACATCCTAAATGAGTATAGTATTTATATATGAAAGATATTCTTTACGCTTAAAGAAGATAGTGTTTTAGCTTTGCAAATATGATATGCATGAGAAACATATAATAGTTTAGGGTTTTAAAATACCTAACATGCAACCTAGCATAAAACCTTCCCAGAAGCAAGTAAGCAACCCCAAGAGGGCAAAAAAAGCAGTTTTAATTCATATTCAGCAAAACAAGTAAGCCACCAGTGGGCGTCGACAACCCGACACGAACCCACCGTTGAGTGTGCATGTTCATACAGAAAAGAAGAATAACTACCTCACAAGGTGAAAGATCTGCAACTCAGCTACCCTGGAGGCTATCAGAAGAACCCACTAAAAGGAAACAGTCGCCCTATCAGCTACTATCTGGACCTGAGGCATTCAAGAAAGAACGCCTCAGCACAATATCAAAGCATGAAGAATATAAGATTTAAGTGCGAGTAAAAAGGGTTTACCAACCCGGTAACAAAAGCAACAACTAACAGTAAGTGAAAAGTATGACGGTAAGAAGAACAATACTATCAAAAGGACAGTAAAGGTAAATCACGCCAAGCGTGGGCACAAAAGCTACCTGCTCGGCAGAAAGAAACAACATGAAGCAACTAAGCATCAGTATACTAGCAGGAATAGCCAAAAGCAGGAAAAGAAAGAGCTAACAGTCCTAACTCTGTGGGCAAATGACCGGGGTGTAAATAATAAGGGGTTGGAGTGGGTGGCAGTACCAACATCAACAACAAGACCCCAAAATAAATACTCAAGGGTGAACACAACTGGTGGCAACCTTAGGGTCCACACACCTAAATAAGTCAGTCCCATTTTCTAGACTTCGTGGTGTCCACAGCTCAGCACACACATTTCACCCCTCTAGAGTCCAGAAAACACCCCCTCCGGCCATAGTCCACGATTCGACATGCAAAAACTAGCCGAACACCCCAACATCCCCTTAGGAAGGAAAAACTCCTCTAACAGTCCTAAAGAAGCACACATCCCAAGGCTAAAGTCTTAGCCTAAAAAAAACTACGGCGTTGAGTGAGTCTACCTCACTCAACGCCAAAACAGCCACGACGTTGATTGAGGTACCCTCACTCAATGCCAAGGACTAAACCGCAAGCCCTGGCTGTGGCGTTGAGTGATTCTACCTCACTCAACGCCAAACCTGCTTTGGCGTTGAGTGAGGTCGGCTCACTCAACGCCATCAGACTTATCTGCTGAAAATACTTCAGCGTTGAGTGAGTCTACCTCACTCAACGCCAAAACTACTTTGGCGTTGAGTGAGGTCGACTCACTCAACGCCATCAGACTTAACTTGCTGAAAAAACTGCGGCGTTGAGTGAGTCCTCCTCACTAAACGCCAAAACAGCTGCGGTCTTGAGTGAGGTCTACTCACGCAATGCCAAAGACTTAGCCGCAAGTCTTATCTGTGGCATTGAGTGAGTTCACCTCACTCAACGCCAGACCTACCTTGGCGTTGAGTTAGGTCGACTCACTCAACACCTCGACACTTAGCCGTACAAAGACAACCTAGCGTTGAGTGAGGCCCACTCCACTCAACGCCTGGACCCTTAGCCGCAAAAACAACTATGGCGTTGAGTGAGTGCACCACACTCAACGCCATAAGCCCAACAGTCTAGGCGTTGAGTGAGGTACACTCACTCAACGCTTTTGACTTAGCATTTTTCAAGAAAATCTTGAACTAAACCTACCCCTGCCCACTCAGCTTTCCACAACCTGAGAGCTGGAATTTAATTCCAGCTCCCACTCCTACCTCTCCTACCCGACCATAGTAGCTCCAAACTAGCTTACCTCAAAGCTAAACCTAATCCTAATATTAACCAAGGCTGGACACCAGCCGAGACAAACAAAACCACCAACAAAACAAAAATAAAGAAAAACTACTGCTGCTAAAGCTAGAGTTTTGGGAGCAGCTCAGGAGAGATTGAGGGAGAGAGAGAGAAAGAAAAAAAACCTCTTGCTGCTCTACTTCTAGGGAAGAATAACCAGAACACAAGCTAGGAGATAGAATTAAATAAATAGCAATGGCGAGGGAGCCACTTGCCTCTCCACCAAGATCTAGCAGCTTCCTTCCCAAGCTCGGCACTGGCCGCAAAGCAGCTACTTAGGAAGCTAGCTCTCGGTGAGAGCAGCTCGGATCCACCGTCGCCTGAGAGAAAAGACTCCTAAACTAGCGGCCACCGTCGGTCAAAGCTGCAGCTCCACCATCGGTTCCTTCTGCAGGAAGCCTGCTGATTTCTTGGGAAGGAGGAGAAGTGGAGCTCGATACCAGCTGGCTTCCGATATATCTCCAGCCACCTTCTCCAAAAGATAATATAGAATAATCTAAGCAAGGGGAGTTTCGGCCACCAGCTACAGTAATCCTACCTCTTCACCTGCCAGCTAACAACCACTTCAAGCTTTAGCATACTTATATATATACATGTATACTTATCTTAACCTCACCTCAGCTAACCGAACTCCGGCCACCTAGCTGACCCTGCCCGAGCTAAGCTAGGAACAAATATATACATAAAATTTTATATATTCCAATATATACATATATATATATAAGCAACCCTGTATATATATAAGCTGAAAAAAAAAAGAAAAGGGCTAACCGCACCCCATCATTACAAGCACCAATAAATATATATATAAATATATATATATATACATGTACATATATATATATATATAATAAATGGCTAACATTTTAGCCTAAAACCAATGCACAAGCCTTACCAGGCTCGGCCACACAAAGCTACACACAACAAAGGCAACAACATGGCTACACACTACTGGCTAACAAACGAATCGTCGAAACAACGCGAAAAAAAACAAACGATCGCAGATTTCGATAAAACTCGCACCGTAGCTAAACACCCAAGCTACAAACACAACGGCGAAGTCGAAAACAACATCCGACGATCAAAACTTGGGCTAAAACTACCCGAAGCCAAAACACAAGCATTCCCTAAGAGGCTCAGCCGAGTCACCACAACAGACTCCGGCTAGCTAGGGAATCTTACAAACAGGCTACTAATGGGCCACTAAATGAACCTAAAGAGTTATGACCACGCTCTAACAACGACAAAAAGGCTGGAAATGTGTCATCATAACGCCAAACATCTATCAAACAAAACACAAAAAATTCGGGGGCGTTACAAGGTTAGAGAACGAATGGATTGACGAGTTGGTATGGTAAGAATGATTTAAATATGTGAAATATTGAGGACGTAGTTGATAGTGGTGATTTGTTGAATAATGATGTGTTTGACTTGAACATGCTGAATATAATTGGTAATGACTATTACGGACAAATGGTTGTAGTCTTTAGATGATGGATGTGTGTAGTACCCTTACACTGATAATGAACCCTTAAGTACCTTGGGGCACGGGGTTGTGAAAGGGTGTAAGTGCGGGGTTTGACCGCGCTGGTTTGGTAATGTTGAGAAGAGACGTAAGTGGACGGTTAGGCTTGGTCCTCGGTGTTCATTCCCGAGGCTCCTTCCATGCCATGATGATGTGAAATTGAATGCGGTGTGAGACAACATGTGGTGTCATAATCCTGGGTTAAGGATAGTGTGGCAGGTCTACGGGTTCACCAGTCGTCACCCCGATGGGAGTTGAAAGATAGACTTTGGGTGGTTGGGCTTGGTCCTTGGTGCTCAATCCCGGAGCTCCTTCCGTTCCAAGTGAACGGTTGGGCTTGGTCCTCATGCTTTTTTCGAATCTCCTTCCTGGTCACAATATAGGACAGTTCAGGGCTTGGTTCTCGATGCACATCTACCCGAGACTCCTGCTGAGCCGTAGTACGCATGTGAGCTCCGCTGTTGTGTTCATAGATTTGAGGCGTACGGAGGCCTAGGCCAGGTAGTGTTGATGCCAGCCTAGTAGTGGAGATGCCCGCTCTACTGTCACTTCCTGGGCACGACGGTTGATGCCTGAGAGGTTAGATACCTGCTAGAAAAGTGGGAACTACAAGTCTGTGTCGACCTAGCAATTGCATGTGTGTGATCATGGGTGAGTCATTGTATTGCGTTCATGGCATTACATTACATTGCAAACACAAGATCCTTATCGTATAAGTTTGTATGGGCACTCTTATACGATGAGTTACTTTACTGCTGAGCCGATCCTCAACTTATATGTCTGTATGGGCATTCATATAAGTTGAGTTACTTTCTGTTGTAGCTTTACATTTTCATATTCTGCTGTAGAAGATAGAACTGCTAGAGTAGATTGTTTACTCGTTCATTATACTGCTGATATGCTTGATATTGCTCACTCTATACCACCTGTTTGTACTACCGCTTCATATATATATTGTACCCTTGTTCTTTTCTCTGCCCGGTGCCGAGGAGTCGCTGGGGGAGTGGATGTGATATCCACTTAGTCTTTATGAGTAATGTTTGCTACGTCTTTATTTTTAGGAGGAAACCCCGCAGTCAGAGCAGCCACAGATTTTGCAGCAGGGCAGCCAGGCCAGGATGACAGGGCCTGAAGGGACGGTATCGTCGCAACCGTTAGTCACCGATGTGAGTTTGAGAGACTCTTGATGTAGCCCTTTGGGCAAGTCTTACTTGTACTCTGATATTTTAAAAGCTTGTTGTAGCTTCTTTTCTTGATGTACTTTTGGACTATTTTACTTATGTGTGGATTGACTTCTGTATTATATTCTTGGTTGGGTTAGCATTGGTTGATATTGGTTATAGCCGATAGGATAGGCATTTTGTAGTACAGGTTAGCCCGAGTGCTAGCGCTACTGCAAGGCGGCTGTTCTGGACATAAGAATCCCCTCATGCCATATTTTGTGTTCCGGGAGAGAGGTCTTACAAATAATATCAGTGCCAGGTTTCGATACTGGGATACGGGCGTGTCCATACCCGTCACCTTGAACTACCACCTCGGAAAAGCAAATTCCGTACCTGATGGTTTGAGCAGAAAGGTACCGGAATCGAACCCTGAGTCCCGATTGATGAGTATGGACTTAGCTCGGATGCTCGAAGAGATGGAGATTACCCTGGTATATAATGATCAATCGGAAGGGTATATAGAGTACTTAACCGCGATTAGCATAGTCTGTGATATTCGAGACTAAATCAAGTCCATTGAAGATGGGACAACTGACGAGAATACCCTAAAAGACGGCCTCATTCATCTCCGTGGCCGGCTTTACATTCCAAATGCGGTAAAATTCGGGAAGATATCCTTAGAGAGGCACATTGCACACAGTACTCTGTGCATCCTGGGATTGCCAAGATGTACGCCGACTTGCGGAAGACCATGTGTTGGTCGGGAATGAAGAGGGACGTCAGATATTTTTTTGCGCACTGCGAGGCCTGCCAAAGGGTTAAGGCGGAATGCAAGAGCCCCGATAGATTATTACAGTCATTGCCCATCCACGAGTGGAAGTTCGAGGATGTCTCCATGGACTTCATCTACGGATTGCCTCGCCCATGCTCAGAGAATGATTCCGTGTGGGTAATCGTTGACCGCTTGACAAAGGTAGACAGGTTTATTCCTATGAAGAAAGAAGCTCATATGGATGTTTTGGTACGCCTCTTTGTGGAGTAGTTTGTACGGTATCATGGTGTGTCAAGGGCAATTGTTTCTGATCGGGATGGTTGGTTTACCTCTAAGGAATGGAAGGTCGTACAGGCATACTTGGGTTCACGCCTTACCTTTAGCACAACATTTCATCCTCAGACGGACGGGCAGTCTGAGAGGGCCATCAGAACATTGGAGAACCTATTGAGACTGTGTGTGTTGGATAGAGGAGAGCCGTGGGAAAGGCTCTTACCCCTCATGGAATTCTCCTATAACAACAGTCACCATGCCAGCATCAGGATGGAACCCCATGAAGCCCTTTACAAAGAAGGTGTAGAACCCCCTTATCATGAGTACAAGATGAAGACCCGAAGGTGTTAGGAATTGAGTACATCGATGATACTGATGCGGTTGTTAGACTAATACGGAACCGCATGCTTGAGTCTCAAAGTCGACAGGCTAAATTTTATAATGCAAAGCACCGGGTGGTAGAATTTTAGGTGGATGACAAAGCATTCCTAAAAATCCGGCTGATGCATGGAGTGTCACTGGTACATGGTGTGAAGAAGCTCAGCCCAAGGTACATTGGACCTTACACCATATTGGAAAAGATTTTCCCTTTGGCCTACCGGTTGGAGTTACCACCAGAGTTGGAGAACCTTCATGAAGTAAGTCATGTGTCGTCTCTTCGAAAGGCGTTGTTGCGGCCCGATCAACATATTCCCACCATTAATGGAGCAGTAGCAATCGATAGATCTGTACGAATAGAGCCAGTGTGGATAGTAGACAACGAGACAAGGATTTTGCATCGCAAGAGTGTTTCTTTGGTAAAGGTGATGTGTTCTAACCATGGGTAAGAGGAGTATACATGGGAGCCGGTGGACTTGATAAAAAACCGCTACCCGGATTTATTTCCTCAAGGTAATTTTAAAAGCATATTTTATTTTATTTCATGTTTTTCTCTCTCCCCATAGCCTTAGCCTGATTATGGGGACAAAATCTTTTATTTTGTTTATAGGATTTGTAACATCCCAATTTGCGCTAGGCCCCTCGTGCGCACTTTTAAGTCAGGAGAGCTGACTTGGGCTCAGGGAGTGTTGGTAGCTAGGCTTACACTTGTGTAAGGGAGGAAAAGGTTGTCTAGAGTAGGACACGGGTAGTGACACGGGCGTGTCCATACTCGTGTGGTACTCTAGTGTCTTTGCGGCTATGTTGTGAAATTTCTAGAGAAGGACACGGGTAGCGATACGGGCGTGTCCATACCCATGTGGCTCTTTGGTAATGTTACGGATTCCTTATTGTGTTTCCTGAGTAAGACACAGGTAGTGACACGGGCGTGTACCTACCCGTGTGTGTGTATTACTCGATCAGAGCTCGACTAATCATCGACCGCGTTCCTTCCGAGCAGGACAAGGGTAGTGATACGGGCGTGTCCCTAGCCGTGTTCGTATTCATGGAGCAGAGCTCAACTAATCATCGATCGTGTTCCTCCTGATACGGACACGGGTAGTGACACAGGCGTGTCCCTACACATATGTCCAAGGAGTAGTTAGACGCTTCGTCGACCGGAGCTCAACGAATCGTCAACCACGTTCCTCCCGAGCCGGACACAGGCAGTGACACGGGCGTGTCCCTACCCGTGTAGTTTAATTTTGGGTTTTGACGAATTTTCCGTCCGCATCGTTTTGAAGGGACTCATTTATTTGGTTGATTGGCGATCCAATGGCAGGCCGACACATGGCTATACAGTACCCAACTTCCCATATGAAAAGGGGAGAAAACACTAGCCATTTTTAGTCTTCCTTCCAAGCCATCGATGTGGGAAACTGCAGGAGAGGAAGAAGGTGCTGGAGCCGATGTTCTTCCCATGAAGAACTAACACCAACCAAGGAGGAGATTATGCCTCCAAGAAGGGTGACAAGATCCATGGCTGGAAATGGTGGAAATGCCGGAAACGAGGTGAGGTTCCTACCCTCTCCCTTAGTGCTAGATCTTTAGTTATCTCTAGGAGAGATATCGACCCAAAAGGGTCTTGATTTGTGAGAAGAAGGTTTCTAGGAAAAGGCCATGCTAGGACTTGTGTCCTAGGGGTTAGAGTCTTCAACCTTTCCCTCACTTCGAATGCAGTTTGTGGACTGGTTTCGTGAAGAGAAGTGGCCTTATGAGGGTGAATAAGGGAGGAGAAATTCTGGATGCTACTTGAAAGTTTGGTTGAAGGAAGAAGATGAACTGATGTCGTCTGATCTGCTTTAATATATGCGCAAAAATCTATTTTCTGCGCGCAGCAACCTTCGAGGCCATTTTTAAACTCGATGCGACTAGATCTAGGCTTTCGACTAAACACAAAATTTAGTGAAGACGTTTAACCACTCTTTAGAAAGGTATTTCGAAGGGCAATGATTTTCGTGTTTTATCGAAAGCCCAGATCTGGCCGCATCGAGTCTAAAAATGTCCTCGAAGGTTGCTGCACGTAGAAAATAGATTTCTGCGCATCTTAAAGCAGATCGGACGACATCAGTTCATCTTCTTCCTTCAACCAAACTTTCAAATAGCATCCAGAATTTCTCCTCCCTTATTCACCCTCATAAGGCCACTTCTCTTCACGAAACCAGTCCACAAATTGCATTCGAAGTGTGGGAAAGGTTGAAGACTCTAATTCCTAGGACACAAGTCCTAACATGGCCTTTTCCTAGAAATCTTCTTCTCACAAATCAAGACCCTTTTGAGTCGATATCTCTCCTAGAGATAACTAAAGATATAGCACAAAGGGAGAGGGTAGGAAGCTCACCTCGTTTCCGGCATTTCCACCATTTCCAGCCATGGATCTTGTACCCTTCTTGGCAGTATCTTCTCCTCCTTTGTCGGTGTTAGTTTTTCACGGGAAGAAGATCGGCTCCAGCACCTTTTCCTCTCCAGCAGTTTCCTATAGAGATGGCTTGGAAGGAAGACTAAAAACGGCTAGGGTTTTCTCCCCTTTTCATGTGGGATGTTTGGTACTGCATAGCCACGTGTCGGCCTGTCATTGGATCGCCAATCAACCATGTAAATGAGTCCCTTCGAAATGATGCGGCCGAAAAATTCTTCAAAACCAGAAATGGAACTACACGGGTAGGGACACGCCCTTGTCACTACCCATGTCCTGCTCAGGAGGAATGTGGTCGACGATTTATCGAGCTCCGGTCGACGAAGCGTCTAACACGGGTAGGGACACGTCCGTATCACTACCCGTGTCCTGCTTAGGAGGAACTCAGTCGACGATTAGTCGAGCTTTGCTCGATGAATACGCACACGGGTAGGGACATGCCCGTGTCACTACCCGTGCCCTGCTCAGGAAGGAACGTGGTCGACGATTAGTCGAGCTCTGCTCGATGAATACACACACACGGGTAGGTACACGCCCGTGTCACTACCTGTGTCCTGCTTGGGAAACATAACAAGTAATCCGCAATGTTGCCAGAGAGCCACATGGGTATGGACACGCCCGTGTCGCTACCCGTGTCCTTATCTGGAAATTTCACAAAGAAGCCGCAAAGACACCAGAGTACCACACGGGTATGGACACGCCCTCGTGTCCTACTCTGGACCAACTTCTCCTCCCTTACACAAGTGTAATCCTAGCTGCCAGCACTCCTTGAGCCCAAGTCAGCTCTCCTTACTTAAAAGTACACACGAGGGACCTAACGCGAATTGGGACATTACAAATCCTATAAACAAAATAAAAGATTTCATCCACGAAATAATGCTAAGGATATGGGGAGAGAGAAAAGCATGAAATAAAATAAAATATGCTTTTAAAATTACCTTGAGGAAACAACTCCGGGTAGCACTTTTGCATAAAGTCCACCGGCTCCCATGTATACTCCTCCTTCCCATGGTTAGACCACAACACCTTTACCAAAGGAACACTCTTGTTGCACAAAATCCTTGTCTCATTGTCTACTATCCACACTGGCTCAGTCGTACAGATCTATCGGTTACTACTGCTCCATCAATGGTGGGAATATGTTGATCGGGCCGCAACAGTTCCTTCCGGAGAGACGACACATGAAATATGTCATGAAGGTTCTCCAGCTCTGGTGGTAACTCAAACCGATAGGACAAAGGTCCAATCTTTTCCAATATGGTGTAAGGTACAACGTACCTTGGGCTCAGCTTCTTCATACCATGTACCCGTGACACTCCATGCATCGGCCGGATTTTCAGGAAAGCTTTGTCTCCCAGCTGAAATTCTACTACCCGGTGCATTGCATTATAATATTTAGCCTGCTGACTTTGAACCTCAAGCATGTGGTCCCGAATTAGTCTAACAACCGCATCAGTATAATCGATGTACTCAATTCCTAACACCTTAGGGACTTCATCTTGTACCCATGACAAGGGGGTTCTACACCTTCTTCCGTAAAGGACTTCATGGGGTGCCATCCCGATGCTGGCATGATGACTGTTGTTATAGGAGAATTCCATGAGGGGTAAGAGCCTTTCCCATGACTCTCCTCTATCTAACACACACAGTCTCAATAGGTCCTCCAATGTTCTGATGGTCCTCTCAAACTGCCCGTCCGTCTGAGGATGAAATGTTGTGCTAAAGGTAAGGCGTGAACCCAAGTACGCCTGTACGGCCTTCAATTCCTTATAGGTAAACCGACCATCCTGATCAGAAACAATTGTCCTTGGCACGCCATGATCCGTACAAACTGCTCCACAAAGAGGCGTATCAAAACATCCACATGAGCTTATTTCTTCATGGGAATAAACCTGGCTACCTTTGTCAAACGATCAATGATTACCCACACTGAATCATTCCCTGAGCGTGAGCGAGGCATTCCGTGGACGAAGTCCATGGAGACATCCGTGAACTTCCACTCGGGGATGGGCAATGACTGTAATAATCCACCGGGGCTCTTGCATTCTGCCTTCACCCTTTGGCAGGCCTCGTAGTGCGGAACAAAATATCTGACGTACCTATTCATTCCCTGCCAACACATGGTCTTCCGCAAGTCGGCATACATCTTGGAAATCGCAGGATGCACAAAGTACTGAGTGCAATGTGCCTCTCTCAGGATATCTTCCCGAATTTTACCACCTTTGGGAATGTAAAGCCTGTCATAGAGATGAATGAGGCCTTCTTTTAGGGAATACTTGTCAGTAGTCCCATCTTCAATGGACTTGATTATCAGGGCCAGAGCTGCATCCTTTCCTTGCTCCGTCCGGATTCGGTCTCGAATATCACAGACTATGCTCATCACGGTTAAGTACTCCGTATACATTTCTGATTGGTCTTTATATACAAGGGTAATCTACATCTCTTCGAGCATCCGAGCTAACTCCATACTCATCAAACGCGACTTAGGGTTCGATTCCGATACCTTTCTGCTCAAAGCATCAGCTACGGAATTTTCTTTTCCGGGGTGGTAGTTCAAGGTGAATTCATAATCGCATGAAAACTCTAACCATCGCCGCTGTCTCAAATTAAATTCCTTCTGGGTATGGATGTACTTTAGATTCTTGTGGTCCAAAAATATTTCGCAGTGGACGCCATATAGATAGTGTCACCAAATCTTCAAGGTGAGCACCACCACTCCCAATTCTAAATTATGTATTGGGTAGTTGATTTCATGCTTCTTCAGTTGTCTTGGAGCATATGCAATCACATGCTCGTGCTGCATCAATTTTGCTCCCATCCCTTGATACGACGTGTTAGTGTAAACTTGAAATCCTTCCTTCCCGAATGGAAGGGCTAGGATGTGTGTGGACGTAAGTCTGTCCTTCAGTTCCTGGAACTCAGCTTTATACTGGCTAATCTTTTGTAAGACCCCCCCCTCCCGGAACCTAAAACACGAAACGAGGGGAGTCTTATGCCTAGAGCAACCACCTTGCAGTAGCGCTAGCACTCGGGCTAACCTGTACTACAAGACGCCTATCCTGCCGGCTATAACCAATATCAACCAATGTCAACCCAACCAAGAGTATAATACAGAAGTCAATCCACACATAAGTAAAATAGTCCAAAAGTAAATCAAGAAAAGAAGCTACCACAAGCTTCTAAAATATCAGAGTGTAGGTAAGACTTGCCCAAAGGGCTACATCAAGAGTCTCTCAAACTCACATCGGTGACTGATGGTAGCGACGACACCGTCCCTTCAGGCCCTGTCATCCTAGCCTGGCTGCCCTGCTGCAAAATCTGCGGCTACTCTGACTGCGGGTTTTCCTCCTAAAAAGGAAGATGTAGCAACTGTTAGTCATAAAGACTAAGTGACTTTCACATCCACTCCCCTGACGACTCCTCGGCACCAGGCAGAGAAAGGAACAGGGGTACAATATATTTATATAAGAAGTAGTACAAGCAAGTGGAGTAAGTATACATGTCATGAGTAGCAATAGAAGTAATGTATAATAAATGGTATCATCTTGATATGATCCTGAACTAAAGAAGTCATTCAACAATGGTGCCACCCTCGTTCAATTAGTCAGTTTGGGGACAAACTGACTTAGCGGAAGCAGTGGTGTGCCCATATATAATTCACACAAAGTATGTCCAACTTTGACCTTAAGATTATCCAACCTGACCTTAGGTTTGTACTCTACGTGTAGATCCCAGTGCACATTGAGCTAGTGGGGGTCACCCCCACCCCCATCCATACCCACACAGTTTCACCAATCAGAGCAAGGGCAGATGCTGATAGCTATCTTGGATGCCTTTAAATCCCAACAAGCCCCCGCACAACAACAAGCTCCGGGCTCCAATTGGTTGAGCACTTTCAAAGCACTCTCCCCTCCTGCCTACCTTGGGACAGAGTCGGTAGTGCATACGGAGGAATCGCTCGACACCGTGCAAGAATTGCTGGCTGGAATTAAATGTCCGAAAAATATGGTTGTGACCCTGGTAGTGACACTCCTGGAACTGCACGCCAAGAGGTGGTGGAAGTCCCTTATGGGCTCCACCTTTCAAGGGCGAGATTAGACGGAGATTAGCTGGAGCGAGTTCTCAGGAGCCTTTTTTATGTCGCAGCCTCGCCACAACTACTTGATGATGATCTAGTTGCCGAGGCGCTACAGCATAAAGACTTTCGGAGCCATGATGACGCTAACGGAAGACAGCATTACAACCTCCGCCCGCAGCGTGCTAAGCCCCCTTGAAGGCTCATTTTAAATTTATGCACTTAAGTTATTTTATTTATCTTTTATATTTTAGAATATAAAATTATTCCATGCTTGGGTTATAATTTAATATTCATGAAAGGACTTTTATTTTGTTATTTCCTTCATTTAAAACATTTGGTTCGTTATTATCCGCCCGGATAGATGAGATTTCATCTCCATCTTGGACGACTCTAAGTATGTTTGTAACTCCTATTTAAGGAGAACCTTTTATGAGAGTATTAGAGAAGATTTTTGTTTAACCCTAAATTCCTCCCTAAGAGAATTCGGCCAAGAGGGAACCTCCCTAGCCGCCGACCCCAAGGTGGTGTGAAGCCGCCCCTTTCTCCCTCCACCCCTATTGGGTGCGACTCCGACGTGGATTCCTTTGTTGTGACGTCGAGGAAGAAGGTTGCAGCCCCCATTCGGTGTGATGCCGGTGGATCCATGGAGAGAGTGATTCTCCCACTTTATCTTGTGTGCAAAGTGAATCTGGGTTGGGTAATATCTTTTCGCCTCCCTCTTGTGCGTTCTTGCTTTAGTTTTGTGGAGATTGAGCAACTATTGTTTCCATGGTTATTAAATACATCGCTTGCAATTTCTAAAATTGATTTCATCGTTGACGAATTTCTTCAATCCAGATCGGGTAGATCCTATTCTCTTGAGGTGATCTTGGCCTATAGCCTAGATCTTCCTCTAAAAAAGGAGTGGCAACCTTTAGGTTAATTTGGGGAATCATCCGACTCTTTTTCTTGATTGTAGTTTTGGAGTCGATCACTCCTCCGGGTGGTTTATGCGCTGCATTTGAGCCAATCCGTAATGAGACGATAGATGCTTGTGTAGGTGCGATAGATCTAAGACGTGTTGGGCATGGTAGGTCTACTTTGTGTCTGTATCGTTCTCCGAATGTCGGATACCCGCTACATAAATTTGGTATTAGAGGTGGTCGTCACAATTTCTTAATTGAAACGTCCACGCTTGAGTTTTCTCGGCATGCATAATAAAAAAAACAAAACAAAAAAATTTTACCTGGTCTGCCAATAGCGCTCTAAAATCTGTAATTTTCAGCGAAATTTTCTAAAAAAAAATTTTAAAGCTCTACATTTTTATAACTTCGGGATATTATAAAAATATCTTATTTTTAATATAAAAATCATCTTTCCAAAAAAATTCTACACCTGAATGCGCACTAGACTAGGAACGGAATACACTACACCTTCATCATCTAGGATGGCTGCGAATGAGCAAGGGAATCCCAACTATGAGGATATAGAGGGTCTATGTAACGAAATGAATGATATTAGGGCCATGTTAGGACAAATCCTTTTGAATCAAGGAGGGCCGCCACCGCCACCCGTTAATGTTGAACAGCCCCACCGGCGGCAACAAATCCCTGATTCGGATTCTGATGGGGATACTCCCCGAGTGCCCCCTCGAGAACACCTCCCCGAGCGAGGCTTCAATATTACTAGGGCCATTAATATTAATGCCCCCACTTACGATGGGATGGGAGATCCCCAGATCTTTCTTAATTGGACTGGGGACATGGAATGTTACTTCGAATGGCACAATCTTACGGACCCTCAAAAGGTCCAAGTTGTCAGGATGAAGTTAACAGGTCGTGCGAAGACATATTGGCTGAATGAGGAACGGAGATTAGGAACCGGACATGGGCCCCCACTTATAGGTTATTCAGTGATGAAAAATTTGCTAACCAATCAGTACATCCCTGCGTACCACCAAACACAGATGTTCGATGAGCTTGCCACCCTGCGGCAGGGATCAAATTTGGTAGCTAAGTACGTGGGAGAGCTGAAGGACCGTAAGGTGCGTTGTGATCTTAGGGAGATCCCCGAGGTCACCTTATCTAGATTTCATAAAGGGCTTCAACCCGAGATTGAAAGGAAGCTCTTGCGCTACGGTCATACGGACCTCAATACGATCTTCAATGCCGCCCTCGACATTGAAAAACATCTGGCCTCTAAGGCCCATTCCCGCTATTCCCATGCAAAGAATAAGTCCATAGCTGGAGCATCTGCCTCCACATACCCGGATAAGGGGAAGTTTAGGTCCATCGAGTCGAAGTCGGTAGTGATCACTGCCTGGAACGCTAAGAACCACGCGAGTGAGCGTATCCCTATAGGTAAGGTTAATAAGACCAATGCCACTTGTTATTCTTGCGGAATTCAAGGTCATTATGCCTTTGAATGCCCAACAAAGACTAAGGACATAGCCCTTTTAGAGTCGACTACCGACCTCGCTGATTACGTTTATGAGGCTGCAAAGGAGAGTGACCCAGATGGGGTCCCAAGTGATTTAGAGGATGATCACCACCTTATGGTGATGCATTGTATCTTGACAACTCCTCGTCCGTTAGATGATTGGAAGAGGACGAGCATATTTTCTCTGATTTTTAAGAGTGATGAAAAACTCTGCAAACTGATTATCGATAGTGGTAGCTGTGTGAATGTCATTTTTGAGAATGTCGTTACACGTATGGCTTTGACCACACAACCCCACCTGACTCCATATCATGTAGCTTTGATCAAAAAGGTTACCGTTCTGGTCACCAAGCGATGCCTAGTACCCCTCTCGATCAAATCCTATACTGACGAAGTGTGGTGTGATGTCCTTCTAATGGACGCTTGTCACGTGTTGTTGGGCCATCCTTGGCTTTACGACCGCGATGTGACACACTTTGGGAGAGCCAACACGTACGAGTTTAAATTTAATGGCAAAGTAATTACGTTGAGGCCGACCATCCTGAAAGAACCAGTAGTTGTGGCTAAGGACACCACAATCCCAGTAGAGAGGAAGACATTGAGTCTAGTGGGTAAGAAAGAATTTGTGAAGGATTCATTTCTTGATGGAGTGTTGTATGCTTTAGTACTTATGAGTGCAAAGACTGATTTGGGAGTGTTGGATGACTTACCTAGTGAGCTAAGGGTATTGTTAGAAGAATATAAGGATGTTTACCCAGATGAGCTACCTTCAACGTTACCACCACTTAGGGATATACAACATGCGATAGACCTTATTCCTGGTTCGTCCCTACCCAACCAGCCCCATTATAGACTTCATCCCACTACCCATAAGGAGTTACAGACCCAGATTGAGGACCTGTTGACGAAGGGGTTCATTAGGACTAGCTTGAGCCCATGTGCGGTACCAGCCTTGCTTGCCCCCAAGAAAGATGGTACATGGCGGTTGTGTGTTGATAGCCGCGCTATCAACAAGATTACTATCAAGTATAGGTTTCCTATTTCACGATTAGATGACCTATTATATTTCCTATCTGGCGCCACTATCTTTTCGAAGTTAGACTTACGGAGTGGCTATCACCAGATTAGGATCCGTGAGGGAGATGAGTGGAAGACTGCGTTTAAGTCTAAGGATGGGTTATATGAGTGGCTTGTGATGCCCTTTGGGTTATCTAATGCCCCCAGTACCTTTTCCCGAATGATGACACCTATCTTCCAGCCATTCATGTGGAAGTTTGTGGTAGTTTATTTCGATGACATCTTAGTCTACAGCACCACCACTACCGAGCACATATCCCACATGAGAGTGATTCTTTCCACCTTGAGGAAGGAAACATTGTTTCTAAAGTTTAAAAAGTGCACTTTCTATGCTTCAGAGGTAGAGTTCTTGGGTTATATAGTCGGGTCTGAGGGAATACGAGTTGACCCCGGTAAAGTTCAAGTGATAAGGGACTGGCCCGAACCGACTAGCCTACGTGAGGTGCGTAGTTTCCATGGATTAGCTACTTTCTATCGCCGTTTCATACGAGACTTCAGTAGAATCATGGCCCCCATTACGGAGTGCATGAAGAAGTGAGAGTTCACCTGGACGAATTCTGTCACCCATGCTTTCCAACGCATTAAGAAGCTTATGACTGGGGCACCTGTCTTGCGTCTACCTGACTTCACCAAAGTTTTTGTGTTAACTTGTGATGCTTCTTGGGTGAGAATAGTGTACAACCCTGTATCCAGCGAGTGGGGTAAAAAGAGCCAAAACGGCCAGCTTAGACCGCCCCAGAGCCCCGGGCGAGTTCAGCAGGGCATGCGAGCTCAGCATGCCGAGTACAGGCTCGGCAATCGTCGGGCCGAGCTCGGATTCCGCAGAGCTGAGTGCCAACACGCCCTTCATCCATGAGCAGGGGCTTCAGGGGAACCTTGCCAGGGCCCAAGGCGAGGCGAGCCAGGCCGGCGGCCCTGAGAGAGGCGAGCTCACTCAACGCCTTCTCTCGAGGCACTGAGAGAGGCGAGCTCACTCAACGCTTTCTCTCGTGGCGCTGAGAGAGGCGAGCTCACTCAACGCCTTCTCCCGCGGCGCTGAGAGAGGCGAGCTCACTCAACGCCTTCTCCCGTGGTGCTGAGGGAGGCGAGCTCACTCGCCGATTTTCACCTCGGCATGGGGTGGAGCTTCCTCGCTCCTGTACTCGCCGCCCTTGCCTAGCGGGCGTTATCTCAGGGCCCGCTCGCCCTTCAGTTGTGGGGTGTTTTTCCCATGTTACCCCCTTCGGATATCCTATAGTCCTCGAAAATAGTGAAGTTTGGATATTTGCAGACCATCTTTTCCTATAAATAGGACCCAAGGGGTACCTCAGAAGGAAAGCTTTCTTGTGCCCGGTCTTCTAGCACTTTCTGAGGTACCTTAGCTTCAGCACTTGGCTAGGGAGGGGAAGCGCTCTAAGATCTTCCTGGTGTGTGGTGGGACCTCCGTGTTTGAGCCTTGGGTCTTTCCCTGGTCCTTTTCCCCTTGCCACTTGGCCTCGTGAGGAGATAAGTAAGTGTGCGACCATCCATTCCCTAAGGGACGAACTCCTCTGAGACTGATTTTTCAGTTTCAACACTTTGGTGCGGTGAGCGCGGAGCGTGGTTAGCACAGAAAATCTTCTGCAAGTCCGATGGCAAGAGATGAAGGGCAAGGTTTAAGCAGGGCGAGCCCGCCACCTCCTCCCCCTCCCGTGCCGGCGGGGATGTCCGCGGAGCTCAGAGAGGAAGTGCTCGGACTCGTAAGGGTCGCACTCGGCATGCGAACCGAGAGCGCGACGCCGGTGGTTCCCGTGGTCGTCGACCCGGCACTGGGCAACGACGCGCCGATCAGGCGAGCCGGGAAAGAAGTTGCGAGCGAGGGGGAGTGCGAGCCAAGGGGGCGAGTCCTTTTCCCGGGCTCGGCAGGCGAGTACCAGTTCGGCGAGACAGTAAGGAGGGAGCTCCCAACTCGCCCGGCTGAGGGAGGAAGCCCCTTCAGCGAGTTCGTTTCTTCAGCCCCAGTTCCAGAGGGGTTCCGAGAGCCAGAGATGTCCTACTATTCAGGGAAGGGATATCCGGTCCAGCACGTCCAGTGGTTTGAAGACGTGGTCTCAATCCGACAGATGTTGGATGACTTCAAGTGTAAGCTCTTTGCCATTACCCTCAGGGAGAAAACGAGAGAGTGGTTTCATCAGCACCTGACCAGCTCCATCTACTGCTTCGAGGACCTGCGCAGAGGGTTCATGTTGAGATTCACCACCTCCAAGAAAAGTAAGAGGGAGGCCGAGTCCTTGTTCTGTGTCAAGCAGAGAGCAGGGGAGACCCTGGGAAGTTACCTAGACAGGTTTCAGGAGGAATTGTCCCTGGTACAAGAGATGCCAGGGCACACCATTATGGTGGCCTTCACCCTGGGTCTCCAGCGCGGGTTCTTCGCCATGGAGTTCAAGAGGATGCCTCCAGTGTCTTTTGAGGCACTCCTGGAGAGGGCGGCAAGAGAGGTCGATATGGAAGGAGCATCGGCTCCACATCCCAGATTCCACCCCCAGAGGAGAGGATCACCTTCTCAAGGGAGGACATGCCGAGTCATGATGACCCCTTCTGTGATGCGCTAGACATCCAGACAGCCATCGAGAATTTCACGGTCTCCCGAATCCTCATCGACAATGGGAGCTCCGTCAACATCATCTTCAAGAATCCCTTAGACACCATGCAAGTAGAAGCCAAGAGGGTGCTGGCCTCCGATGGGACTCTTTTCGGTTTTTCGGGGGAGAGGAAAGAAGTAGAAGGGGGAGTGGGTCTCCATGTTAGCTTGGGGGGACAGTCCAGAAACTGCCGATTCATTATAGTGGAGGCCCCCAGCAGCTACAACGCAATTTTCAGACGGCCCCTCATCAGTGCCTTCCGCTGTGTCCCCTCCTCCTTCCATCAATGCCTTAAGTTCAACGCAGAGGGGATCCAGGTTCGAGTCTGTGGCGACCCCAAGGCAGCTCGGGAATGCTACGTGATGGCAGTGAATTCCATTTATTGGCAGGAGGAGGCCGAGGATATGGGGAGAAGGATGGAAGAGGTGGAAGGGCAGGAGGCCAGAGAAGAAAGTAGGGAGGAAGGAAGGATGGAGGAGGAAGCCCGCGAGGAGGTACTCCTAGAGGAGTTAGTCGAGGCAATGACCGTAGAAGGAGGGGAGGTCCTTACTCCAAGAGGGGAGGATATTGCTGAGTGGGAGGAGTATCCCCGGTTGGAGGCCGCCGAGGAAGTGGTAGAGATGGAGGTTCTCACCCAGGATGGCAGGATAGAGAAGGTCCGCATCAGCGGAGGGCTGACCCAAGAGGATCAAGGCAGGAAGCTGGAGTGCATCCAAAAGAATGTGGATGTCTTTGCTTGGAGCGCGGCCGAGATGCCTGGGATCGATGCTGACGTCATCTGCCACCATCTCAACCTAGATCCCGAGGCTCACCCCATCCAGCAGAAGAGGAGGTCCATCACGAACAAGCTGGTCGAAGAAATCAGGGAGGAAGTCGCTAAGCTCCTCAAGGATGGTTTCATTTCCGAGATTCAATACCCCGGCTGGGTCTCGAATGTTGTAATGGTGAAAAAAGGGGACAGTTGGTGGAGGGTTTGTGTAGATTTTTCACTTCTTAATAAATTATGCCCGAAAGATTGTTACCCCTTAACTAGAATCGACGCGCTGGTAGATTCAGCCGTTGGTTTTTCTGTAATGAGTTTTTTGGATGCCTTTTCAGGTTATCATCAGATCAGGATGCACCCTCCTAACATAAAGAATGTCTCATTCATCACAGAATATGAATGCTACTTCTATAAAATGATGCCTTTTGGGTTGAAGAATGCAGGGGAAACATACCAGAAGGTGATGGACCGTGTATTCCGGGGACAGAAGGGGAGGAACCTGGAAGTATACGTGGATGACTTGATGATAAAAAGTAAGGAGGTCGGCTCCCACCTCCGGGATCTGGAGGAGACCTTTGCCACCTTGTGCGAGTACAAGATGAGGCTGAATCCCTTGAAGTGCATCTTCAGGGAAAGCAGGTGTAAATTTCTGGGCCACCTCCTCACCCCCGCTGGAGTCGAACCCAACCCCGACAAGATCCGAGCGATTTTGGAGCTGGGGTCGCCTCGGGATGCAAAGGAGGTACAACGACTAACGGGGAAGCTGGCAGGGCTGAGCAGGTTCCTCTCCCGGGCCGGAGAAAAGTGCTCCCCCTTCTTGAAGACCTTGAGAGGATAACGGAAGTTCGAATGGACCTCGGAATGTGAGGAGGAGTTCCAGGCTTTGAAGAAGGAGTTGACTCAGGCCCCCTTGCTCCAGGGGCCGAAGGAGGGGGAGGTCCTATTCTTATATTTAGGGGTCGGGGCGGAGACCGTGAGTTCTGTCTTAGTTCGAGAAGAGGGGAGGAAGCAGCTGCCCATCTATTACGTGAGTAGGGTTCTGAGGAAGGCGGAGCTCCGCTACCCCATATTGGAAAAAGTGGGCCTTCGCTCTAATCATCTCGGCCCGGAGACTCAGGACCTACTTCCAAGCACACTCCATTCAGGTGGTGACCGACCACCCCCTCCACAACATCTTCGAGGGGGTGGAGCACTCGGGGAGACTCGCCAAGTGGTCGGTAGAATTGAGCGAGTTCGACATCTTCTTTGTCCCTCGACTCGCAATCAAGGCACAAGCGATGGCTGACTTCCTTGCTGACTATGTGGTCGAGATAGCAGAGGACAAATTTACTTGCCCCGTCCCTTGGAAGGTGATGGTGGATGGGGCATTAGGGAAACACTCCTTAGGGGTTTGGGTCGTCTTGGAAAGCCCCCAGGGGACCCGGATCGAGCAAACATTGGTAATACATTTCTCCATAACCAACAACCAGGCCGAGTACGAGGCGGTGATCGTAGGGCTGCACCTGTCAAGGGAATTGGGAGTACATGATGTAAAGGTCCTCACTGACTCCATGGTAGTAGTCTCCCAGGTCAACGGGGAGTTCGAAGCAAGGGAGCCTACCCTACATCGGTGTCTGGCCAAGATCAAGGGGATCATTGGAGGATTCTGAACCTTCTCCATTCAACATGTGTCGTGAGAGGAAAACGAACAGGTCGACCGTCTTGCCAAGCACGGCCCTCGGATGGGGGGCACCATCACAGACCTTTTTCACCCATCCTTGGAGGAAGGAGAGTTGATGGAGATAGATCAGCGATCCACAATGATGGACCCCTTCACCACCTATTTGTCCATGGGGGAGTACCCAGAAGGTATGGATAGAAAGAAACTCAAGTACAAGTCAGCATACTACCTCTTGCGCGACGGGCAACTCTACCGCAAGACCCTCTCGGGATTGCTGGCTCGTTGTGTGGCAGAGGGGGAGGTGTCGAGGATTTTTGAAGAAGTCCACTCCGGGGAGTATGGGATTCACTCGGGAAGCCGGACTATGGAGGGGAGAATTATCAGGCAGGGCTATTTCTGGCCTACCCTGGGACATGATGCCTTCGAATTTAACAAAAGGTGTCATAAGTGCCAACTGTTTGCCCCCTTCAACTACAACCGGCTCAGCAACTCAGGAGTATCACGGCCCCCTGGCCTTTTGCGATTTTGGGAATGGATATGGTAGGGCCTTCCCCCAGGCAAGTAGGCAAAGAAGATTCTTGTTGGTGATGATCGACTATTTCTCCAAGTGGATAGAGGTGAAGGCGTTTGCCAAGGTGACCTCGCAGGTCATCCAAAATTTTGTATGGGGTGAAATCATTTGTAGGCATGGGAAGCCCCAAGCCATCGTCACCGACAATGGGCCGCAGTTCGCCAGCAACGAGTTCATAAAATTCTTTGAAAAGAGCTCGGGATTGACCTTAGGTTTGCCTCTGTCCATCACCCAAGAAGCAACGGGCAAGTGGAAGCGGCCAACAAGATTATCGTGAACCTCCTAAAAAAGAAGGTTGAAAATTTGAAGGGGAATTGGGTGGAGCAGCTCCCCTCCGTCCTTTGGGCTCTGAGGACTGCCCCCAATACCGCCACAGGGGAGACTCCCTTTAAACTATCCTATGGAAGCGAGGCGATGCTCCCCATCGAACTCGAGGTTCGTACTCCCAGGGTCGCTGAGGCGGAAGCTGGAATAGAGGAGTGGAGAGTAGAAAATGAGGAGGAACAGTGGCTATCCTTAGACCTGATAGAAGAACTATGCGACCACTCAGTGGTTCGGCAAGAAGAAGTCAAGCGGAGGATGGCTAAGTATTTCGACAAACATGTTCGGGTCAAATAGTTTGTGGAAGGTGACCTGGTACTGAGAAAGACAGATGCGGCGGGAAGATCAGCTACCGTGGGCAAGCTCCATTCAAACTGGGAGGGGCCTTACATCATAAAAGAGGCACTAAGGTTAGGAGGATACCGCCTCCAAAATGTGGAGGGCGAGACCCTGAGCAACACCTGGAGCGGCGACGACCTGAAACGCTTCTATCCTTGAGAATTTGTATGTCCCTTTGTTTTTTCAATACTATATGTTTCACCCATTCGAGTCCTTTTTGCATGGTGACGGTAACATGAGATGTTGCGGAACTTTCATAACATAGTATCATAAAACCACAAGAAATGTTCTAAGTCTTCTCGCCCTAGGGTTAGGTCTCGATTCTCCCGCTGCCAGGCTCCCTCCAAACTGGCAGGGCCGAGGTCTCGATGGACGTCGTTATGAACCTGGGGCTGAGCCCGGAGGATGTTCAACACCCGCCCTCAGGCTCCTATCTAGCTTACTTGCCCGGTGGTAGCACATGGGAGAGGCAAATATTCTAAGTCTTCTCGCCCTGGGGTTAGGTCCCGATTCTCCCGCTACAAGGCTCCCTCCAAGCTGGCAGGGCCGAGGTCTCGATGGACGTCGTTATGAACCTGGGGCTGAGCCCGGAGGATGTTCAACACCCGCCCTCAGGCTCCCATCTAGTTGACAAGCCCGGTGGTAGCACCTGGGAGAGTCAAATGTTCTAAGACTTATCGCATTGGGGTTCGGTCCCAATTCTCCCACTGCCAGGCTCCCTCCAAGCTGGCAGGGCCGGGGTCTCGATGGACGTTGTTATGACCCTGGGGCGGAGCCCGGAGTATGTTCAACACCCGCCCTCAGGCTCCCATCTAGCTGACTTTCCCGGTGGTAGCACCCGGGAGAGGAAAAAGTTCTAAGTCTTCTCGCCCTGGGGTTAGGTCCCGATTCTCCCGCTGCCAAGCTCCCTCCAAGTTAGCAGGGCCGGGGTCTCGATGGACGTCGTTATGACCCTAGGGCTGAGCCCGGAGGATGTTCAACACCCACCCTCAGGCTCCTATCTAACTGACTGTCCCGGTGGTAGCACCCGGGAGAGGCAAATGTTCTAAGTCTTCTCGCCCTGGCGTTAAGTCTCGATTCTCCCGCTGTCAGGCTCCCTCAAAGCTGGCAGGGCCGGGGTCTTGATGGACGTCGTTATTACCCTGGGGCTGAGCTCGGAGGATGTTCAACACCCGCCCTCAAGCTCCCATCTAGCTCACTTGCCTGGTGATAGCACCCGGGAGAGGCAAAAGTTCTAAGTCTTCTCGCCCTGGGGTTAGGTCTCGATTCTCCCGCTGCCAGGCTCCCTCCAAGATGGAAGGGTCGGGGTCTCGATGGACGTTGTTATGACCCTGGGGCTGAGCCCGGAGGATGTTCAACACCTGACCTTAGACTCCCATCTAGCTGACTGGCCCGGTGGTAGCACCCGGGAGAGGCAAATGTTTTAAGTCTTCTCGCCCTGGGGTTAGGTCTCGATTCTCCCGCTGCCAGGCTCCCTCCAAGCTGGCAGGGCCAGGGTCTCGATGGACGTCATTATGACCCTAGGGCTTAGTCCGGAGGATGTTCAACACCCTCCCTCAGGCTCCCATCTAGCTGACTGGCCCGGTGGTAGCACTCGGGAGAGGCAAATATTTTAAGTCTTCTCGCCCTGGGTTAGGTCTCGATTCTCCCGCTGCCAGGCTCCCTCCAAGCTTGCAGGGTTGGGGTCTCGATGGACGTCGTTATGACCCTAGGGGTGAGCCCAGAGGATGTACAACACCCGCCCTCAGGCTCCCATCTAGCTGACTGGCCCGGTGGTAGCACCCGGGAGAGGCAAATGTTCTAAGTCTTCTCGCTCCAGGGGTAGGTCTCGATTCTCCCGCTGCTAGGCTCCCTCCAAGCTGGCAGGGGTAGGGGTAATGATGGACGTTGTTACGGCCCGAGGGGAGGACCTGAAAGTTGACACATGGGAAGCATGTACGAGCAAACCCACCAGTCAGAAGGGCGAGCTTAAGGAGCCCTGCCCCCTTGGTTTTTTGTTAATAGGATTTTTGATCCCACCTCTGGTTGAGGGAAGAGCGAACCCTCCCAGGCGAGCCCGTTCTCGCAAGGGTCGGCTTGTCAAAGGGCATCTTTCGGTGTGATAGGCGGGCGCCGGCGGAGACCGTTCTCGCAAAGGTCGGCTCGCGCGTAAGCAGAGTGTTCGCGAGCCTGGCCGCTGCTGATGCTCAGGGCCCCTCGGCAAGCGCAAATCCTAACTCATGTGCATTCTAGCGCTGAAGGTTAAGAGAAGATAGAAATTTTTTTCACTATAATTTCAAAAAGGGGGCTCGCCTCGACGAGATTACAAAAGGTGGGGGGGGGGGGGAAGAACAGATTACAAAGAATATAGAAAGTGGAAGAGGGGGGAGTTAGATCCGGTAAGCTCTCGCCCTCCTCCTTCGAAGGATGGTCCTCCTCGCCTCCAAGCAGCGGCTCCTTGTCCTTCGCCTCATCGAAGAGGGAGCCGAAGCTCTCCTCTTTTCCACTAGGCAGCAACGGCGAGAATAGGCTCGGCAGAAGGTCCCAGACCGCCACCTCCTCGCAGCCCTCGGCCAGAATCCCCGATCCCCTCATGGCTCCTAGGAGGCACTCGGTAGACGCGATCGAGTTGACTCGCAGCCGCTCCATGACCTCCCACTCGCCGAAAAACCGAGGCCGCTTGTAAGGAAAAGGGGGATCGGCGCCATCCAAGGGGAAAAGGGATTCTGTCAGCCGACAGACCTCGCCCTGGAGACCGCAGTTCTGCTCCTTTAGCGCCTCCACCTCGGCCGCCGACCGAGCAGCAAGGGCCCCCTGCTCGACAACATGGGCCTCCTGCGCGCGCGAACCGGCCTCCTGATCCGCGAGGCGGACCTGCAACTGGGCGACCTCGCCCTCCAACTCACTAGCACGGGCCTGTAACACCCTGGCAGACTCGGCACCCTGAAAAGCAAAGAGGTCAGATTCTCAGCGAAATATTTTTACAAGTTAAAATGAGAGTTGGTTGGTTCTTACCAGCCCGCCAGAGGCCTTGTCGAGTAAACGCTCGGCAATGCCGAACTGCCGCTCTGCGTCAGCAGCTTTCTCCGTCGCCAGGTCGCGCTCCTGCTCGGCCTTTAGCAGAAGTTGGCTGAGTTGAAAGCCACAGAGAACCATCATATGATGGAGTTCGAAGGTCCTCAGATGGGCCTGCAGACCCTCATGGCCTATCTGCCGAGGAGTCAGGTTCTTGTAGGCCTCGGCGCACTCCCGGCCGTAGAGGCCGAAACCAAGGGCAAACGCGTGGCCCGTAGGAGGCAGGCGAGCTCCCCAATAGGGGGCGCGAGTAGAGACGGACACACGGTGGGCCCCCTCATCCCAGGTCAGCATCGGCTCGCCGGCCGCATCCTTGCTCCTTTCCCCCTTGCCGAAGTGGGGGTGGTCCTTTGGGATTCCCGGATCGTAGGGAGCAACTTCCTCGACGGAGGGAGGGGAGGAGGACCCATGCTTCTTCCCGCGAGGAGATGACGCCTCCTTTAGTGGGCTCGCCGGGGATTCGTCAAAAAAAACCTCCGGCGAGCTCATAAACCTGACGGGAGACAAGGGTTGCTGTGGCCGGCCTCACGAGATCACCCTCGCCTTTTTCTGCTTAGGGGATGAAGGATGATGGGACGAGCTCGGCCCTCCAAGCTCCAGCCGCCTCTTGCTGGAAGGCTTGCCCCTCGCCTTCTCTTCTCGGCATGCCTCGGCCGCAGCCCGAGCTCGCTCGAGCGGGTCCGAGAAAACTCCCGGGTCGGCGAAGGGAGGGTTCACCGGGATCAGTCGCTCCCCTGTAAAAAAGACTTAGCCGGAAAATAAGGTTCTGATCGACTAGGCCGAGTGGCGAGGAGAAGCTGGGCGAGACAAACTTTCGCCAGGAAGGACAGGCGGTAGGGACTCGAGGCCGCGACGGAGGAAGGCGACTTCAAAGTCCTTGTACAAAAAGAACTTATGAAGATCGGCATCGTTGCCGGACACACTCGGCGGGCGGTACACGTCCTCTCTCTTCTGTAGGGGGGAGAAGGGGATATTACCGAGGTCGCCCCGGATGAAGACGATCTTCAACATCCGATTGTGGTTCTTGTTGGCGACCTCGCAGATCTTTATGGACGTCCCGCCGAATAAGGCGACCCCGTCAGCGTTGGCCTTGTAAGAAAAGAGTTTGCGGAAGACGCTCAAGTTGAACTCGATCCGCTCTCGGCGGATGTAGTAGGTAAATCCCACTACCATAGCGATAGCGTTTGGATTGAGCTGCGCAGGCACGGCGCCGTAGTACTTGAGGACCTGGCGGACCTCAGGACAGAGCGGTAGGCGCAATCCCACCTCAAAGTGCGAGATGGGAAAGGCGAGCTCATCCTCGTAGAAGGAGTTTATGGCCTCATGGTCCGCCGGGAGGCGGGCCACGAAGCCGGCAGGAATGTAGTCCGCCACGAACTCGGCGAGCTCGTCCGCCGTAGTGTTGCCCTCTAAGAAGCAATGATCGGCAAAGTTCTGGGCACACTTGGTGCGGCCATCGGAGTCAGGGTTTCCTTTTCCCATGCTCGCCGAGGGAATGGGAACGCGCGAGCAGAAGGCGAGGAAAGCAAGGATGGGAAGAGATAAGAAGGCAATAAAGGCATAGACGGGGGTAGGTGGGGATCCCTATTTATATAAAAAGGGAGAAGAAGCAGAGCCGACTGACCAGCCCGGTTCACATACTCAGTCTCGCCGCTCTCTACTCGCAAACCTCGGCGAGCCCGTTTGAGGAATTCGAATCGGCACGCACCGCTCAAAAGAAATAGGATACGCTCGCATAACGAAAATTTATACAGCTTATTAGCATAAAAAGAGCAGATTGTCCAGAATAATAAAAAATTATTAAAAACACACGCATGGACCAGGCGACAGCAGGGGCGAGTGCCGGTCGGCTCGCAGGGGAGCCGACCTTAATTACCCCGTTCTCGCTGGCCTGATGTCGCGAGCCGCTGCGCGAAGAGATGCCGAAGCTGTCCCAAGTTCATGTTCGCCGCTCGCAGGTTCTAATCGATCTCGTCAAAGAGTATGGAGGAAGACGTCGCCACAAACGTCGAGTTGACCCTTCCCTCTCCAGCAAGATGCGCGCACTCCTCCTACAGCCTGGAATTGTCCTTCTTCAGCTCGTGGAGCTCGCGCACTAACTTTTTGAGGACCAGTTAGCTTCGCCTCGACCGTTCGGGGCTATCCATCTCTGAATCCAGGAAGGCGTCTAAAGCGCGCGGCGATGGGAGGGGCGAGTAACAAGCCCGTTCGGCTGAATCATCAGGCCCAGATCGGATATGAAGGTCTGCAAGAGAAAGTCAAGATGGCGTGGAGCGAGCACCGATTGAAGTCAGATGCAAGGCTAAAGGGTCAGAAACATACCTTCAGAATTTTGGGGGGAATCGAGAGCGGATGTGTGCTCGGCGCCCTCCCCGGCGGCCACGGGAACAGAAGAGGGTTGTCGTAAAGGGGTGCGAGTCGGTGACCTCAGTTTCTGCGAGTCTAGCTCAATGGTCGCGGCGACGAGGAGCGGGTCCTGCGGATGTGGGTCAGAGGATGGCTCGGGCGTCTTGGCAGAAAGATTCTCGACCCTCAGCGTTGAGACCTCGCCGCTAGGGTCTTGTTCAGTGGTGAGGTCCACAATGTCTTTATTGAGGGTAGCCGAAGCAGGACGGCTGGAGGAGTCAGATCCATTGGCCAGAGTGTTTTTTAAGTCAGCAAAGATGTGCTCGGCCTCGGGAGAAAAGGTCCTCGCCCTCTTGACCGAGCCAAATTCAGTGAAGCGGCGAGTTGGGGCTACTTCCACCACCTCTTGGCCTCGCCACCACTATTTGATGATGATCTGGTTGCCGAGGAGCTACAACATAAAGAATTTCGGAGCCATGATGACGCTAACGGAAGACAGCGTTACAACCTCCGCCTGCGGCGTGCTAAGCCCACTTGAAGGCTCATATTAGATTTATGCACTTAAGTAATTTTATTTATCTTTTATATTTGAGAATATAAAATTATTCCATGCTTGAGTAATAATTTTATATTCATGAGAGGACTTTTATTTTGTTATTTCCTGCATTTAAAACATTTGTTGTGTTATTATCCGCCCAGATGGATTAGATTTCATCTCCATCATGGACGGCTCTAAGTATTTTTGTGACTCCTATTTAAGGAGAACCTTTTATGAGAATATTAGAGAAGATTTTTGCTTAACCCTAAATTCCTCCCTAAGAGAATTCGGCCAAGAGGGAAGCTCCCTAGACGCCGGCCCCAAGGTGGTCTGAAGCCGCCCCTTGCTCCCTCCACCCTTCTTCGATGCGACTCTAGCATGGATTCCTTCGGTGTGACGTCGAGGAAGAAGGTTGCAGCCCCCATTCGGTGTGACACAGGTGGATCCGTGGAGAGTGATTCTCCCACTTTATCTTGTGTGCAAAGTGAATCCGGGTTGGGTAATATCTTTTCCCCTCCCTCTTGTGCGTTCTTGCTTTAGTTTTGTGGAGATTGAGCAACCGTTGTTTCCGTGGTTTTTAAATACATCGCTTGCAATTTCTGAAATTGATTTCATCGTTGACGAACTTCTTTAATTCGGATCAGGTAAATCCTATTTGCTTGAGTGGATCTTGGCCTATAGCCTAGATCTTCCTATCAAAAAGGAGTGGTAACCTTTACGTTAATTTAGGGAATCATCCGACTCTTTTTCTTGATCATTGTTTTAGAGTCGATCACTCTTTCTTGTGGTTTATGCGTTGCGTTTGAGCCGATCTGTAACGAGAGGATAAATGCTTGTGTAGTTGCGATAGATTTAAGGCGTGTTTGGCATGGTAGGTCTACTTTGTGTCTGTACCGCTCTCTGAATGTCGGATACCCGCTACGTCACTTTTTAGAGCACTTCATTCCCTCGTCTTCTCGAGATGAACTCGAAGAGAGATTTTTATAGCTGAAGCAAGGATCGAAGTCGGTTATGGAGTATCAATGAGAGTTCCAACATCTCGCGAGATTTGCTTACTCATATGACTTGGATAATAGAGGATATGCTAAGCGCTTCTACAAAGGGCTGCGGGACCCCCTAAGGCAGGCCCTTTTGTTTATAGCGGACTCCAGCTTGGCGGAAATAATTGACATGATGAAGAGGCTAGAAAAAGACAACTTGGGAAGTGGTAAGAGACCTGCTGAGTGTGTGATGGAAGCTGGCCCTAGAAATAGAAGGAGACACGACTACGGAGGAGGAAGAGGACATCAGAGAGGTGGCAGGCATTTCCACCAGAATTTTAGAATGGAGCACCCGGTTCCACAGCCGCCAGCATTGCCTCCACCTCCATAGATTCAATAGTTTCAGCTACCCGAGGGACGGAATGAGTAAGTGTGATTCCAATGCATCCAACCGGGCCACATCCGACGTTACTGCCCGCAGTTATTTGGGAATGCTCCTCTTTCTCTCCCTCTGACAGCTCCGCGAGGCTGGTGACATATGCGTGGTTGAGGACGAGGACTACAAGGAGGAAACCTCAGACCTGCTTGGAATCAGGTGTTCGCGCTGGACATGACACAGGAGTGGAACACTCAGGAGGTGATTGCAGGTATGTTACAGTTAGCTATCACATCTTCATTATTAACCTTAAGTTGCATAAGACGTACTAGATATCTAGCTTTGAGTATTGCTATTGGTACTTAGGCACCGTAGTGGTCTGCGGGAAACCGGCCTATACGTTATTCGATACCGGTGCCTCGCACACATTTGTGTTTGCGGACTTCATTAAAGACCTAGAAGGAGTGCAATACTTCGCTGGTATTCCTCGAAGAGTACGCCTCCCAAATGGCTCTGAGATGACCGCAACCGCCAAGTGCGAATTAGAGATACTCATTGGGGGAAAGACCTTTGATACCCCTGCCACAGTTTTGAGAATGCCAGAATTCAATCTCATTCTGAGCATGGCATGGCTGGATTGGCACTACGCAAGAATTGACTGTGCGGCGAAGCAAATTTACTTGAGATATGGGGACACTGATGCCATCTTTCGAGGTATAAAATTCGTACCCCGTTTGTTATTATCTTCGATTCAGACCTTGAAAGCTCACATGAGGTGGGAAGAAGTCTGCATGATATGTTTTGAACTGAAAGAGATGAAAATAAATATGAAGGATCTGCGAGTAGTGCGGGACTTTCTCGAGGTATTTCCTGTGAAATTTCCAGGATTACCCCCGCATAGAGAGGTAGATTTTCAAATTAAGCTAGTACCAGGTGCCAAGCCCATCTCCAGGACCCCTTACCGAATGGCCCCGAAAGAACTCATAGAGTTTAGAGTTCAGTTGAAAGAACTGGTGGAATCAGGGTTTGTTCGCCCCAGCTCATCACCTTGGGGAGCCCCTGTTCTGTTCGTAAAGAAGAAGGATGGAACCTTACGATTATGCATAGACTATCGGGAGCTCAATCGACTGACGGTATGGAACACCTATCCACTACCCCGGATTGACGAGTTGTTCGACCAATTGGTAGGAGCGCATTGGTTTTTGGTGGAGACGATGACCCCCAACCGGTTAAAGATGACGGCTTGCTCGCAGAAGACCATCCTTCGTCTCCAACAAAAGACTTGCGTCGCCATGGTGATCGTGTGGAGCGACGCTATAATCTCCTCCCTTGGCGCAAGACCGCTTAAAAATATCTAGTTGGATAATTTCAATTTTATTGGGTTGCATTTAGTTTGAATATTGTTTTAAGTATTTTAATTATTTCTGTATGCTTTTGAATTTTAGAGTGTATCTTTATTTAAATGGGCTGCATGTAGCCTAGTCCTTGTTGTAAGCCTATATAAGGCCTAGTATTGATTCATTATGAGGTAAGTTGAATGAGAATTGAAAAACCTAATTTCCCTCTTGAAATTTCTCCTCCTCCCCCTCTCTAAAGTTCGTCCACACCCCCTCCTTCTAGCCACCAACTTCTTTTCTCTCTCCCTCTCCCTCCCACACTCGGCCTCCAGCCCTCCCTCCTCTCCAAGCTACCGCCAACCTCCAACCGCTTCCCCTCCTCCTCTCGGCCATCTCCTTTCCTCCCATCCAAGCCACCGCCCAAGGCTCCACTTCCACAACCCTAGACGCCTCCTCAAAACAAACCGCCACCTTTCCTCTCTCCTAACCACCCATATTCACGATTTTCCACCACCACCCTTTCTCCCCACAAAACCTGACCCTATTCCCTATAACAGCCCGACCACTTTTCTCTAGCCCAAACCCGACCACCCCTCATCCTCGTTGCCCGGATTTTTCGGCCAAGGCGTGAAGCGACAAAGGTGGGTGAACTTTCTCTCCATCCGGCGTAACTACGGCGGAACCGTGGAATGGTGATCCAAGTTAGATAGTCGAAATCACCCATTCCAACTTGGGTAATGAAATCTCTACTCCTGTGTGTTTCCTTCCTAGATATTCTTGTGGCGAAAAATTTTGGTGTTGAATTAGAATAGTTGAATAATCATGGTTTTATCCATTTGGTTTGTGTTCATCTTAATTGATTTATTTTTGAAAGGTTTGGCCAACCTCGTAACTTTTTGTTCGGAGAGATCTACCGTTTTCCGGATCGTAATTTTTGGTAGATCTCTTTTGGTACAACCTTCACTCGATCGGACCGGGTGGGTCCTTTTAGCCGAAAAGGATATTGGCCTATAGCCTCTATCCGATCCTTAACGGTTTGGCTACCCGTGCGTTAGCATAATCGTGATAAAATTGCTTGGAGTGTACACTGCGTGAGATTTTGTGCGAGTATCAAGTTTTAATAAAAGAGAGGCAAACGAGTTAATCAGTAGATTTTTCGGTGTCAACACGTAGGTCTACATCAATTTGGTATCAAAGGGAGGTTCACGTCAATTACTTAATTGGCACTCTCCCCCTTTTTTTGCACGTCGGCACACACTTTTCTTGCTCGTTTATTTGCAAAAAAAACAAATTTTTTTTTTCGCTGATCTGCCAATAGCGGCCTAAAATCTTTATTTTTCAGCAAAATTCAATAAATTTTTTTTGTAATAATCTCCTTTTAATTTCCTGTAAGAAAAACCCACAAAAAATTATTTTTCCCTAGTTACTAAGCGGGAACAATTCCATCCGTGGTGTTTCCGTAGAGTCTGTTTTCTTCGCTTTGCATGCGCACTAGATTAGACACGGAATATCCCCCGTCTTCTTCCAATATGGAGGACGAACGAGATGCGGATCACGTTCTCACTACTCTTGAGGAAATCCGTCAGGATTTCACTAAGCAAATGACGAATATTAGGGAGACACTTCACGAGTTAAGATTACATATTGGGCCTCCCCGTAATCAACCCGCCAACCAACGGGCGGAAAGAAATGACAACCCTAACAATAACCATTATAATGAACACGTTCCGCGAGCACCGTACGAGTTTGACCTTATTAGGGCCGTCCTAGTCAAACCCCCATCCTACGATGGATTGGGAGAGCCCCAAGTCTTTCAAGACTGAGTTATTGAGATAGAGTGCTGCTTCGAGTGGTACAATCTGAATGACGCGGATAGGGTGCGCGTAGTGAGAATGAAATTGTTAGGTCGAGATAAGATATTTTGGCTGAATGAGGATCCATGTCTGAGAGTCGAGAATGGTGAATTACCCATTGGTTGGACTGACATGAAGGACATGCTGACAACACAGTACATCCCCGCGTACCATCGAACACAGATGTTCGATGATTTGGCGACACTTAAGCAAGGGAGTAGGACGGTTTCTGAGTATATGAGTCTACTTAAAGATATGATGGTTAGGTGTGGCGTGAAAGAAATGCTCGATGTCACCCTCTCTAGGTTCCATAAGGGGTTAAACCCCGACATCCAGGGCAAATTACTGCGTTATGGTCACACTAACTTGCACGTCACGTTTAACGCTGCGTTAGATATTGAGAAGCACAACGTGCATAAAAATAAGTCTCGCTCGTTTGAAAGGGAAAGTCCATCGTCGGACTACCTCCCACTTCCACCTATAAAGATAAGGGGAATTTTCGGTCAACCGACTCGACCTCCATAGTCGTGACTGCCAGGAATAATAGAAACCCCACGGGAGGGAGAGTCCCTGTGGGCAGGGTCAACAAAACGAAAGATACTTATTTCTCTTGCGGGGTTCAAGGTCACTACGCTAGTGAGTGTCCTACTAAGCCCAAACCTTTAGCCCTGTTAGATTCCACTGGTGAGTAAGACGATCTTATTTACAAGGTAGGAGAGGATAATGAGTCAGAAAGAGTTCCTAGCGATATGGAAGATGAATCCCATATGATGGTTATGAGGTGTATTCTGGCGACTCCATGAGCGCTTGATGACTGGAATAGGACAAACATTTTTTTCGCTGAATTTTAAGAGTGGAGAGAAATGGTGTAGGTTGATCACCGATAGCGGTAGCTATATGAATGTCATTTCTGAAACTGCGGTGACCCGAATGTCTTTAGTTACTGAGCAGCACCCTCACCCTTATAAGGTGGCATGGGTAGATAAGTCATCCCTCCCAGTGTCCAAGCGTTGTTTGGTACCCCTTACCATCAAAGCTTATTCTGAAAAGATTTTGTGCGACATAATCCTTATGGATGCATGTCACGTTTTATTGGGTCGACCATGGCTTTATGATCATGATGTTACTCACTTTGGTCGAGCTAACACTTATGAATTTAAATTTAATGGTAAAACCATAATTTTAAAACCCACTCCACCAAAGGATCCTTCGGTCCCCTCTAAGGATACGATTGTCCTGGTCGAGAAGACAGCGTTAAGTTTGATGTGTAAGAAGGAGTTTGTGCGTAATACCTTTATGGACGGTGTCGTATATGCGTTAGTTTGCTTGCAAGTTAAGGGAGATGCGCCGTCATTTGAGAGTTTACCATCGGCGTTGAGGGAACTCTTTGAAGAGTTTAAGGATGTGTATCCAGACGAGCTACCCTCTGAGTTACCCCCCATGCGGGACATCCAACATGCGATAGATTTTGTCCCGGGTTCCTCCTTGCCCAACCTTCCTCACTATCGATTGAATCCTTCCGCGCACTTAGAGTTACAAACACAAATTTCTGATTTATTACAAAAGGGGTTCATCCGTCATTGCAAGAGTCTGTGTACCGTACCCGCCTTACTTGCTCCTAAGAAGGATGGCTCCTGGAGGATGTGTGTGGATAGTAGAGCCATAAATAAGATTACAATTAAATATCGAATTCCAACCCCTCTCTTGGACAACTTATTGGACATGTTATCTGGTGCCATGATTTTCTCGAAATTGGATCTTAGGAGTGGCTACCATCATATTCGAATTAGGGAAGGTGATGAGTGGAAGACTGCTTTTAAATCTAAGGAAGGGCTATACGAGTGGTTAGTCATGCCATTTGGGCTTTCCAATGCCCCGAGCACGTTTTCTAGGATGATGACCCACGTCTTCCAACCTTATATGGGAAAATTCATAGTAGTGTACTTTGATGATATTCTTGTTTTTAGTACTTCTACGCGCGATTATGAGTCACATTTGAAGATTATCCTTACTACTTTGAAGTCGGAGAAATTATTCATTAATCTTAAAAAGTGTACTTTTCATGTATCGTCCGTAGAGTTCCTTGGTTATATTGTGAGTTCGGAGGGCATACATGTAGACCCTAAGAAGGTCCAAGCCATTAAGGACGGGCCAGAGCCCGCCAATATTCGGGATGTTTGGAGTTTTCACGGCCTAGCTACGTTTTATCTCCGATTTAATAGAGACTAGTAGTGTCATGGCCCCCATTACCGAATGCATGAAAAAAAGGTGATTTTATTTGGACGAAATCGATCGCTAAGGCATTTCAAATAATTAAATAATGCATGTCGGAAGCTCCCCTTTTGCGATTACCGGATTTTAATAAGGTTTTTGAGTTATCATGTGATGCGTCCGGAGTTGGTATTGGTGGTGTATTGAGTCAGGAAGGTCATCCAGTTGGATACTTTAGTGAGAAACTCGCGGGGCCAAAATTGAATTATTCTAATTATGATCGAGAGTTTTTGCGGTTATTAGGTGCCTCCAACATTGGTGACATTACTTACTTCCTAAGGAATTTGTTCTTTTATCCGATCATGAGGCTTTGCGATTTATCAACTCCATAACTAAAGTTAGTCCTCGGCATGCCATATGCGTCTCCTATCTTCATGAGTACACATTTATCATAAAACACCTTAAGGGTACTCTCAACCGCGTAGCCGACACCCTAAGTCGTGTATCTTTATTATTATCTACGCTAGAAATTAAGGTGATTGGGTTCGATAGAATTATGGATGAGTATGTCCATTATCCGGATTGCAAAGATATCTATTTATCCAAACAAGACAACTCACCCACGACCATTTCGACCTTTTATATTCGTGACGGTTATTTATTCAATCATTCGAAGCTATGTATTCCACGTTCGCCTCTACGTCACTTCATCGTTTGGGAATTGCATAGCGGTGGGTTAGGTGGACATTTCACGAGTGAGAAGACCATCGCCTTAGTAGAAGACAAATTTTATTGGCCCGGTCTTAAGTCGATGGTTCATAAAATCGTGGGTAGTTGTCGAGCATGCCAATTAGCTAAGGGCAACAAAACTAACGCGGGACTCTATACCCCTCTTCAGATTCCTTCCATTCCCTGGGAAGACGTTAGTATGGATTTTATTCAAGGCCTGCCTATCACGTTTAGACGTCATGATTCTATTCTGGTAGTAGTAGATCGGTTTTCCAAAATGGCTTACTTTATTGCGTGTAATAAGACCAACAATGCATCACATGTTGCCAAATTATATTTTAAGGAAGTTGTTGGACATCGGGGCGTTCCTAAAATGATAGTTACCGATAGAGATGTAAAATTTACTAGTTATTTTTGGAAGACCTTATGGAGGATTATGGGTACCAAACTCTTGATTTCTTCGGCCTACCATCCACAGACGGATGGGTAAACGGAAGTGGTCAACCGAAGTTTAGGTAGTTTGCTACGTTGCCTTATGGGATACCACAAGGGTACATGGGACCTTATCCTTCCTAATGCTCAGTTAGCGTATAAAAATTCCAAAAATAGGTCCACGGGTTTGTCTCCGAATGAGATCGTGCATGGATATAAAGCACCTGTCCCACTTGACTTGATTCCGTTACCTTTATCTTAACACTTTGTCCCTGATAGTTTTACTTTCGAGACTACCTAAACACCTAGAGAAGGGGTGAATAGGTACTTTTCCTTGATTTAACTTACGACAGAATATAACTACAGTTATTTGAATAAATTAGATATAACTAAGCTACCAAAACACATCAATCACAAACATACACACATCACAGATTGAACAAAGATTTATAGTGGTTCCCAAAGGTTTGGGAACATCCACTTTCCCCCTTCACCTATCTTGTAGTATGCTAGAGTCGGCCTAACTTCTTCCTTTAACTCAGATCCTCAGATCCTACAGCTCAGAATCCAGAAGGATTCCTACAACTCAGGCTAACAAGCCCTACCTCAGCCTTGCCACAAGTCCTACAACTCAGAGAATACCTTCTCCTACAACTCAGGCTAACAAGCCCTACCTCAGCCTTGCCACAAGGCCTACAGCTCACAGAATACCTTCTCCTACAACTCAGGCATAAACAACCCTACCTCAGATAATAAATCTCATACACTAAGCCTTTATAAAATAGGCTTACAACTCAGATCTATGAATAGATCCTATAGAATTTGATAAGGAGTTTTTATAATCTCTTACCCCTGTTGAGAGAGAAGGGATACGAACTTTCTTGATCAGCTTCTTGAAGAGGCTGATGGCTGAAATCAACTTGATCTAAGATTTCTTCAAAGCTTCTTGAATCTTAACTTAGTTAGGTTGATTTCCTTTGAATAAAACTGACTGGCAGCTTCCTTCTTAGACTTCAGAAATAGATCTGAATCTCCTTGACAGATTAGTTCAGTATCTTCTTCTTGAGAGACCTGTGAATGTCTCCTCCTTATCTTCAAATAGCTGGATCTCTCTCTATCCAAATCTCTTGAAGATACTTCTGAATTCTTGATTGAATTCCACTTAGACAGAATCTGAATAGTAAACTACTTCAGATCGTCTTCTTAGATCTTCTCACGAAGATCTTCTTCTTTGTTACTTGTACTTCCTTGATCAGAGAATAATCTCTAATTATGTTAGTGGTGACAATACTTCTTCTCTATGTTGTTGTTTTTTCTTCTTCTGAATGCGTCTATTTATAGACTTCATCCTTGGTAAACGGTTGATCCGGTTTATAACTAACTTCTGACAAGTCTGACAGCTTCAGAAAACCTGTCATAACCCACAGCTGTCAAGTCTTCAAACAGTTCTTGAGCCTTTGACTCTCTCAGCAAAACGTCGAGTTTGTCTGCCATAAAGTGTCGAGACCATCTATCAATATATGTCGACACAAGTGACTTAAGTGTCGACACTGCCTTTGGTGATGTCGACAAAGCTGCCTTGATGTCGACACAGCTTCTTGATACTGTATCTTGAGAATATATAAACACTGATTATTTGTGTCGACACAAACACTTCACCATTCTTCAGAAAACAACTTGGTCTAGACTCAGCTGTGTGTCGACACAAGTCCTGTGTGTCGACACAGTTGATGTAGACTCAGAACATAGTGTGTGTCGACACTGCCTCTAGGTGTCGACACAGTTGTTGTCGACTCTGCCTCTGTGTGTCGACACTGCCTCCTAGCGTCGACACAGTCGATGTTGAATATAATCTTCTGTGTGTCGACACTGCCTCCCAGTGTCGACACAAGTCCTCTAAAGTGTCGACATAGCTATTTCCAAGTGTCGACACAATCTTACTGAAGTGTCGACACAGCTTCTTCAGGTGTCGACATATGGACTTAGAATATTTTTCCTGCATTCTAGCACATTCTTAACCTGCATATATAAACTAAAAATAACATCAAATACACCTTGATATATATCATTGAGCTAAGTGAGGCTTCTCCAAATCAGGTACATATTTTCCAATGTACCCAACAATCTCCCCCTATTTGGAGAAGTCATAACCCTTTAGCCAATGATATACACCACTTATAAAATAAACATGATGATGTATATAAGCATTATATGACAGGGTACTATATAAACAAAACACATATAATAGTTACATCACTGAATAAAGATGTAAAAATAAATGATCAGAGAACAATGTTTTGTATATCAACTCAAAAAGTTTGTTACAAAATGTTTACATTGATTTCTTTTAACAAACTAACAATTACATAGTTCTTGAACAAAAACTAGTAAAGCTAAGAGTAAGGCTGGGCAGGCTCCTTGATGACTATCCCTTTTCCAGATATCATTTGAGCTTGAGCAGGAGATTCTGTATCTTCCATGGGCTTCTTGCCTTTTAGATCAACTTTCTTCTATGCTTCAGCCTTGATCCTTTGTCTTTCAAAATAATGAAAGGGCTTGTGAAAATACTTGCTAGGCTCCTGAGTATTAGGAGGTAGCTTCCCCATCTTAGCCTTTCTCCTTTGTTTAACTATTGCTTCTTGTCTGGCTTCATACTTTTTTCCATTCATGCTCATTATAGCATTTTCCCATTTCATGTACTTGATCTTTTACAGCCTTCCATGCAGTTAAAATGATATTCCTTGAAGTGGGGCTCCACTGCTCAAAGTCTGGCTTTAATTCTGCTTGCTCTCTAAATCATTTCTTTGATAATCAAGCAACTTGCTGAGCTTTGATAGCAGTATCTGGCATATCAACCTTTTCAATAATCACATTTATAATAGGTTATGGAGGGCTGTACATTGACTGAACCTGCTCATGTATCATTCCAATATCTGCAGGAGGGTAAATGACTTGGGCAACCTCAGGTTGATTACCTTCAAGTAGAATTGGTTGCACCCCTGACTCAGCCATATTATCATCATCACACAGATGTGGATATCCAAGAGTGGCTCTTATGTTTTTAGTTACCCATTTGGCATGGTCAGACCCAGCATAGACTAACACCCTCTCCCCCCTTTATGACTTCTCTAGTCACATGCTCTCTCAAGTCATCTTTCTGAAATCTTATTTGTCCATCCAGATAGTTGATTCCATCTTTAAAGAATGGATTTAATTTTTGAAGTTTGGCACTAATCAACTTCTCAGATGAAGTGATGGCAGTTTTAACTTCATCTAGGGCAGCTTGTAGCTTCTGATCATATTCTTCTTTTTCTTTAGCCCTTGCAGCTGTCATTGTAACAGCAGTGTTTGTGAACTCAGTGACTATCACATTATGTGATTCAGTAAGATTTTCATTCATTCTTATTTGATTCTTAAGGACATAGCCTTCTTTAACAGCCATCTCATCCACTTGCTTCTTTATTTCTTCTTGTTGCTTGGCAAGAAATACCATATCATTGCCTCCCTTGTGGAAGCAATCTATCATCTCTCTTTTATTCTAATTAACTTCAAATCTTATAGATTTTATATCTTGTGCCAGATCAAATTGAAGAGCCTTTTGGCTTTCATCCACATACTTTTCAAGAAGCAATCTCTGCTCATCCATTTTGACCTGTAAATTTATCATAAATTTAGTGTAATAGAAATCAGCAGTGGCTTGGTGAGTTGTTGTCTGGAGAGCTTTCTTATAACTGTGACTTATCCTCTTGAAGACCATAAGTTTTCTTTTCTTGGCCTCCCTGACCTCTGCATTTTCAGACTCTGAAGTACTTTCAATATGAACTCTTTCTAGAGGAGTGGTAGGAATTTCTTTCTCAGCACCATATTGCTCCCCTCAACATGTACTTACTCTCCCTCGACAGCACCTTGCTCCCCCTCAGCCCTAAGGGTTTTAACCTTATCAGCTGCCTCTCCAATTTCAGGAAACAACTCTTCTAGAGTGTATTCCTTTTGTGCTTGAGCAGGAGATGATACAGTGTTTCCTCTAGCAGAATCATCAATTCCAGCAGTGTACAAATCTTTTGATAAGTTTATTCTATCTTCCTTTTGTACTTGTGCAGTAATTGGCTCCCCCTGCACCTGTGCTGGTATAGTCTCTTCCTGGACTTTAGTAGACCCAGTCTGGTCCTCTGTATGCTCTCTAACTTGTTCTTCCTTATCTTGTGCATCTTCATGACCATGCTCAGGCATCTCTTTTGAAAGAACTCTATCCCACCTGGAGAATAACCTCATGCACATTCTCCTCATGTGGTTGATCTTGGATCCAGGAATCTGTTGCATTACCTGTGGAATGATTCCAGCCAGGTACAGACTAAAAATTCTAGCCAAGTTTGGCTTCTTGATTCCTTCTTTGATTTTATCAAACAAAAGTGCTGACAAACTGGTTGGAATTTTAAAGACAATTCTTATCATCGGACTAAGCATATAGGCTGAGATCCTATCATGTCCACCTGGTTTAAATAAGATCACTTTGCCTATAATTTCAGACAGGAATTTCCCCTGAGGATTCATGCCTTTCCTGTTGATGGCAGATCCTATCTTTATGGTTGGATCCAATCCACACCATTGAAGTGTTTCCCTTGTTTTTGAGGGTGGAACCTCTTCCTCATCTTGGACCCTGGGAAGATGTAGAATATTGCTCAATCTTTTCTGAGTCAGCTTGACCCGTTCTCCATGGACGGTTGATTTGATCTTTAATCCGGTTGAATCCACCGATACAGCCATGTAGAACTCAAATACTTCTTTCTTCCATATTTTACAAGGTTCAGAGATAAGATATTCTAATCCATTGTCTGCAAGAAGAGAAATGACCTGTTTGATCTCCGATTCGGCATCGTTGAATGCATGCCTAACAAACTCATATCCTTCATTGATGTTGTCTTCAACCTTGGGCGCCATTGGAATGAAGAGAAAGCTTGATTGGAGAGGAGAGAGATTGTCTACACAAGGTTTTTTCTCGAAACCCTTGTGAGCGTGTCGACAGAATAAGTTCTTGACCTATTTATACCCTTCTAATCAAAGAAGATCAAAAGGTGGGCAAAAACTGTCTAAAAGTGTCGACACAGTTGGAATGTGTTGACACAAACTTCTATTATCTCGACCATGGCGCTGACTACTATGTGTCGACACCAATTGATGATATGTCGACATAGGAGATACTTAGTAGTTCATCAGAAATTCTGTGTCGACTCTTATCATAAGTGTCGACACAAAATCTGTAAGTGTCGATACCATTACTCTGGTTGTGTCGACACTACATTTCTGGATGTGTCGACTCTTTGTCCCTTAGGTGTCGACACATTTTCTCTGTGTCGACAAAATTTCCCTGAATTGTCAACATGAATTCTCTATATCGACACCTTATCACTGAATGTGTCGACACCATTTTACTTAGCCAATTTTTTGGTAAAACTAACCTATGGTCAGCATTCCTAATTCAATTTTAAATCTATTGAATTTGGTTTCATCCAGAGGCTTAGTAAATACATCTGCAATTTGAAAATCAGTTTTAACTAATGCTAATGAGATGTCTCCTTTTTCTACATGTTCTCTAAGAAAATGGTATTTGATCTCTATGTGCTTAGTCCTACTATGTGAAACAGGATTGTTTGTAATAGAAATAGCACTTTTAGAATCATACAATAAAGTTGTTCTACTTACCTGAATACCATAATCCCTTAGATGATGTTGAATCCACAATAGTTGTGCACAACAACTTCCAGCTGCCGCATATTCAGACTCAGCTATGGATATTGCCACACTAGTCTGCTTTTTACTGCTCCAGGATATCAACCTTCCTCCCAGGAATTGGCATGTACCTGTAGTACTTTTTCTATCTTCACTACAGCCTGCAAAATCTGTATCTGAATAACCTGTTAGTAGAAAATCTCCATTCCTTGGGTACCAAAGGCCTAGATTAGGTGTGCCCTTTAGATATCTAAAAATCCTCTTGACTGCAGTATAATGTGATTCTTTAGGGCATGCTTGGTACCTAGCACAGACACATATTGCATACATAATGTCTGGTCTACTAGCAGTTAGATATAATAGAGAGCCAATTATTCCTCTATATAAAGACTCATCTACAGGTTTACCTGCATCATCTTTGCATATAGGCATACTTGTTCCCATAGGAGTTCTCATGGTGGAGGATTATTCCATATCATACTTCTTAATTAACTCCTTGGTGAACTTAGACTGGGATATGGACAAGCCATTATCAGTCTTTCTTATTTAGAGTCCCAAGAAGAACTTAAGTTCCCCCATGCTGCTCATTTCAAACTTCCCTTGCATAAGTTTGGCAAACTTCATGCAAAGGTTGTTCTCTGTAGACCCAAAGATTATGTCATCTACATAGATCTGAACTAAGATTATCTTACCTTTAGTTTCTCTTAGGAATAGAGTTTTGTCTATTTTACCTCTTGAGAATTTGTTCTGAATAAGGAAAGTAGACAGGGTTTTATACCAAGCCCTTGGGGCTTGCTTTAACCCATACAATGCTTTCCTAAGTCTATAGACATAACCAGGTTTAAGAGAATCTACAAAACCTGATGGCTACTCTATATAGACTTCTTCTTTCAGATCACCATTCAGAAATGCTGATTTCACATCCATTTGATATACCTTGAAGCCTTGATATGCTGCATAGGCAAGGAACATTCTGATTGCTTCTAGTCTTGCTACTGGGGCAAATGTTTGATCAAAGTCTATTCCCTCTTCCTGCCTATATCCTTTTGCAACCAATCTTGATTTATTATTCACAATAACTCCATTCTCATCCAACTTGTTCCTAAAAATCCACTTTGTACCAATGATGTTGTGGTCTTTTGGTTTAGGAACCAACTCCCAGACCTTACATCTTTTAAACTGATTAAGCTCCTCTTGCATAGAATTAATCTAGTGTTAGTCTTGGATAGCTTCTTCAAATTTCTTTGGCTCTAGTTGAGATAAAAAAACTTGAGTGCAGAACTGTATTCAGATTTCTACTTCTGCTTTGCACTCCATATCTTAGATCACCAATTCTCTGATCTGCTGGATGATCCTTTAGATGTCTTACAACTGGAGGAAGACTTTCTTCTGGCTGAACACCTCCAGTTTCTTCATTGTGCTGCACCTCTTGGTTGTCATCAGCTTCTAGAGAGTCTTGTACTCCCCCTGGACAGTAGCCATCATTTTCCAATACTTTATCTGCAGTTGAGCCTTCTGTAATGGAAAGCTTGTCCATTCTATTGCTTATACCTGTTGTACTGTATGAACTACAAGGCAACTCACTATTGATTAATCTTGTTTTATCAAACACAACATGTACAGATTCTTCTACAACCTGAGTGATAAGGTTGTAGACTCTATATGCCTTACTATTGTTGTTGTACCCAACAAATATCCCATCTTGGGATTTGGCAGCAAACTTAGTTAAATAAGACTTGCCATTGTTAAGGATATAACACTTGCAACCAAAGATTCTGAAATAGAATAGATTTGGTTTTCTACCTTTCATGATCTCATAGGGAGTCTTTTTATGGTACTTAGTGATAGAAGCCCTGTTGAGTACATGACATGCAGTGTTTACTGCCTCAGCCCAGAAATATTATGGGAGAGAAGTGTCACTCAATAGAGTTCTACCAGCTTCAATCAATGTCCTATTATTTCTTTCAGCAATACCATTTTGCTGAGGTGTTCTAGGCTAGGAGAATTCTTGAAAAATCCCAAACTCTTCACACAATCTTGTCATACTTTCAGATTGAAATTTAGTGTCATGGTCACTTCTAATTTTGACCGCTGTACTGTCCAGTTCATTCTGAATTTGTCTAATAAAACTATGTAAAACACTTGGGGTTTCAGATTTCTGTCTTAGAAATAACACCCAGGAATATCTAGAATAGTCATCTACAACCACAAAAGTGTAGACCTTCCTACCTAGACTATGAAATGGCATAGGACCAAAAAGATCCATATGTAAGAGGTATTGACACCTCACTGAATCCTTGTTTTCAAGGCTATGAAAGGAGGATTTTGTCTGCTTTCCCTTTTGACAAGCTGAACATATCCATTCCTTTATACACTTAACTTGAGGACCATTCCTCACTAACTCTTTACTAAAGAGTTGGCCAATTGTCTTGTAGTTAAGATGAGCCAGCCTCTTGTGCCATTTGGCACAATGAGATGCTTTCTCATCAGCTACAAGACACATAGGAGAACCTTTGTTCTCACACCCAAAATCAAGACAATAAACATTTCTCTTTCTATACCCAGTCAATATGACCTTTTGATCACTTGACCTTCTGATATGACATCCATTCTTAATAAATGAAATGTCATATCCTAGATCACTCAGCTGACTTATGCTTATCAGGTTGTGTTTCAAACCTTTTACATAAGCCACTTGAGTGATGGTAATTTGGTTGGAAGAGATGTTACCAAATCCTTTGATGATTCCTCTTTCAGATCCACCAAAGATTACTTTAGGCCCATCCTTGATAGATGTGTACTCCTTCAGTAGCCCCTTTATTCCAGTCATGTGCCTGAAACATCCACGTTCCAAGTACCATAAAGGGGCATGGCAACTTGGACTTTCCTGCAATCCAGAATCACCTTCCCTTAGAACCCAAGTAAGTCTTGGTTCCTTGGTTCAAGTTAGCACCATTCATATCAAAACTACCAGCAACTCTTCTAACTGGTAGACTGTTGTTCTTCCTGACACTTATGTTATGCCAGCAGTCTAAGGAAAAATGGCCTGTCTTGCCATAGCACCAGCATTCATACTTGTTGTATCTAGGTCTAGATGCATTTTTGATAGAAGAATTTCTGTTCTGTGCTGGTGCTGCTGCAGCTACACCCACTGGTTTCTTATAACCATGGGGTTTATGAACATGGGCTGACTTATTGGCATTAACACCCTTGTTATTCAGAACATCAGTCTTATTATGACCATGAATGTTTTCAAGATCATACTTGTTAGAAGGCTCATGCACCTTTCTAAAAACTACAGGGACTTTAAAGTTCAATGGTTGAACTGGTGCTTTGCCTTTTCTCTTGAAATGGGAAGCCCTGGTGTTACCTTTAAAGCCTATTCCTGCCTTACCCTTTTGAGCCACAAACTCATCTATTAAGGGTAAGACTGATTTTGGCTTAGAGTAACTATCCACCAAATCTTTCTCTACTTGAAGTCTGACTTCCAGACTTTTAATTAGATCACTTTTATATGTGATTGTACCCATCTGAACAACTATAATAGTTTTCAGCTTGGCAACCTCATTCATTTGTTGATCCAATTCTTTCTTTAAACCAGATGCAGTCATCTTAAGATCTGCAATTTCCTTAGCCTGATTTTTGGCCAGGTTTTTGCTTTTCTTAAGTTCCTGCAATAAGTCCCCATATTCATCTATCAACTGATGAATATCTCCTTCAGATTCTTATCCATCCTTATCACTTGATGAAGATGAATCTAACTCTGAACCAGTACTGTAATAAGAAATTCTAGAAATACTTTGTACCTTGCTGGGACCAGGCTGATCCTGGCACTTGTTGTCTTCTGATTATGCCATCAGTCCTATACACTGATGGTCTTCTTGTTCATTGATGGAGTCCATCAATTGCATAAACTCCTCTTCTTCACTAGTTGCATACAATCTAATGTATGCTTCAGCTTCAGATTCTGACTCTGAGGAGGATTGATCTGTAAGACTCTTCTCCTTCTTAGCAATAAAGGATTTCTCCTTCTTGCCCTTTTGTTGAGTCTTCTTTCTATCTGCTGACTCCTTCCTCTTTTCTGGACACTCAGCCACCACATGTCCTGGCCTATTGCAGCAATAGCAAACAATTTTTGATGTTTAAGCTTTGCTGGGCTTAGACCTGCTCCTTTCCTTTCTTGATGATTTTCTCTATTGATAATAGTCATCAACTGGCTGTGATGTGGAGGGTCTTGACTTCCACTACTTCTTCTTCAATAACCTCTGAAACTGCCTTGTAAAGGTAGCAAAATCTGTATCTGAATCACTGCTATCTGAGTTCTGATTTTCTAAATTTTCTGAGATAACTTCAGCAACTTCCTTAGGAGGTGATGGAGACATCCTCCTGCTCTTTCTAGTGGCTTCAACCTTGAAGTCCACTGACTTTTCTCTATGCTCTCCTTCTGTATTTCTTTCTTCCTCCTTCCAATCCATTAGTTGCATTTCATATGATAGCAACTTTCCAAATAAGGTTGGAGGAGAAATGTCAGCTAGTTTGGCCACTTCTCTAATGGCACAAATCTTAGTATCCCAATCCTTTGTCAAAGATCTTAGGAATTTGTCATTCAGCTCATAAGTACTGAAGACCCTTCCATAGGACATCAGTTCATTCACTATCTTGTAAAATTTCTTATAGCATTCAGATATGCTATCAGACTTCCCTTGTCTGAAACTCTCATATTCTTGATTGAGAGTAGACTTTCTGTCTTGTCTAACTTATTAAGAACCCTCCATGTAGACAATCAAGGTGTCCCACATTTCCTTGGAGGTTTTGCAGTGAATCAAATTTTGGAAAGTAGAATCATCTATGACACTCACTATGATATTCTGAGCTCTCTTATCAATAGTTGCCAATATAATTCATCCTTGGTCATTTCAGAAAAATCTTTAGGAGTTCTTTGATTTGCATCTAGAGCAGACACATTCATTGGGATATATGGACCTTCTTTTACTGTGATATATATCCTTTGGTCAGAGGCCTCCATAAACAATCTAACCCTTTCTTTCCAGATTCCAAAAATCTCTTTCCTGCAGATGGGTAATTTCATTGACCATAATTTCTTGTGATTCTCTCCAGAACCCATTTTCTTGATTCTTGATTCTGCCTTAGGGATCTAACTCCGACTGTTAAGTCCTTCTTTGAGTAACCTCCCTCTGATACCACTTGATAGTTTTACTTTCAAGACTACCTAAACACCTAGAGGGGGGGGGGGGGAATAGGTACTTTTCCTTGATTTAACTTAAGGCAGAATATAACTACAGTTATTTGAATAAATCAGATATAACTTAGCTAACACAGCACAACAATCACAAACATACACACATCACAGATTGCACACAGATTTATAGTGGTTCCCCAAGGTCTGGGTACATCCACTTTCCCCCTTCACCTATCTAGCAGTATGCTAGAGTCGGCCTTACTTCTTCCTTTAACTCAGATCCTCAGATCCTACAGCTCAGAATCCAGAAGGATTCCTACAACTCAGGATAACAAGCCCTACCTCAGCCTTGCCACAAGGCCTACAACTCAGAGAATACCTTCTCCTACAACTCAGGCTAACAAGCCCTACCTCAGCCTTGCCACAAGGCCTACAGCTCAGAGAATACCTTCTCCTACAACTCAGGCATAAACAGCCCTACCTCAGAGAATAAATCTCCTACACTCAGCCTTTATAAAATAGACTTATAACTCAGATCTATGAATAGATCCTACAGAATTTGATAAGGAGTTTTTTTAATCTCTTACCCCTGTAGAGAGAGAAGGAATAAGAACTTTCTTGATCAGCTTCTTGAAGAGGCTGATGGCTGAAATCAACTTGATCTTAGCTTTCTTCAAAGCTTCCTTTATCTTAACTTAGTTAGGTTGATTTCCTTTGAATAAAACTGACTGGCAGCTTCCTTCTTAGACTTCAGAAATAGATCTGAATCTCCTTGATAGATTAGTTCAGTATCTGCTTCTTAAGAGACCTGTGAATGTCTCCTCCTTGTCTTCAAATAGCTGGATCTCTCTCTCTATCCAAATATCTTGAAGATACTTCTGAATTCTTGATTGAATTCCACTTAGACAGAATCTGAATAGTAAACTACTTCAGATCGTCTTCTTAGATCTTCTCACGAAGATCTTCTTCTTTGTTACTTGTACTTTCTTGATCAGAGAATAATCTCTAATTATGTTAGTGGTGACAATACTTCTTCTCTATGTTGTTGTTTTTTCTTCTTCTGAATCCATCTATTTATAGACTTCATCCTTGGTAACCGGCTGATCCAGTTTATAACTAACTTCTGACAAGTCTGACAGCTTCAGTAAACCTATCATAACCCACAGCTGTCAAGTCTTCAAACAGTTCTTGAGCCTTTGACTCTGTCAGCAAAGCGTCGAGTCTGTCTTCCATAAAGTGTCGAGACCATATGTCAATATGTGTCGATACAAGTGACTTAAGTGTCGACACAGCCTTTGGTGATGTCGACAAAGCTGCCTTGATGTCGACACAGCTTCTTGATACTATATCTTGAGAATGTGTCGACACAAACACTTCACCATTCATCAGCAATCAACTTGGTCTAGTCTCAGCTGTATTTCGACACAAGTCCTGTGTGTCGACACAGTTGATGTAGACTCAGTACATAGTGTGTGTCGACACTGCCTCCAGGTGTCGACACAGTTGTTGTCGACTCTGCCTCTGTGTGTCGACACCAGGATGACGACTATAATCTTCTGTGTGTCGACACTGCCTCCCGGTGTCGACACAAGTCCTCTGAAGTGTCAACATAGCTATTTCCAAGTGTCGACACAATCTTACTGAAGTGTCGACACAGCTTCTTCAGGTGTCGACATATGGACTTAGAATACTTTTCCTGCATTCTAGCACATTCTTAACCTGCACATATGAACTCAAAATAACATCAAATACACCCTGATGTATATCATTGAGCTAAGTGAGGCTTCTCATAATCAGGTACACATTTTCTAATGTACCCAACAGTCCCACTTGAAGATTTGGAGACACTATTTATATTGCGTCCACTACAAAATCTTTTCGGACAACAAGAATCTAAAGTATATCCATACCCAGAAGGAATTGAATTTGAGACAACGGCGGTGGTTAGAGTTTTTATGCAATTATGAATTCACCTTGAACTACCACCACGGAAAAGCAAATTCCATAGTTGATGCTTTGAGTAGAAAGGTACCAGAATCGAACCCTGAGTCCCGATTGATGAGAATGGAGTTAGCTCAGATGCTCGAAGAGATGGAGATTACCCTGGTATACAAAGACAATTCAGAAGGGTATACGAAGTACTTAACCTCGATGAGCATAGTCTGTGATATTGGAGACTGAATTCAGGCGGAGCAACGAAAGGATGCGGATCTGGCCCTAACAATCAAGTCCATTGAAGATGGGACTACTGACGAGTATTCCCTAAAAGACGGCCTCATTCATCTCTGTGGCAGCTTTACATTCCCAAAGGCGGTAAAATTCGGGGAGATATCCTGAGAGAGGCACATTGCACTCAGTACCTGTGCATCCTGGGATTACCAAGATGTGCGTCGACTTGAGGAAGACCATGTGTTGGCCGGGAATGAAGAGGGACGTCAGATATTTTGTTACGCAATGCGAGGCCTGTCAAAGGGTGAAGGCAAAATGGAAGAGCCTCGGTGGATTATTACAATCATTGTCCATCCCCTAGTGGAAGTTTGAGGATGTCTCCATGGACTTCGTCCACGGATTGCCTCGCTCACGCTCAGGGAATGATTCGGTGTGGGTAATCGTTGACCTCCTGACAAAGGTAGTCAGGTTTATTCCTATGAAGTAAGAAGCTCAGGTGTATGTTTTGGTACGCCTCTTTGTGGAGCAGTTTGTACGGTATCATGGCGTGCCAAAGACAATTGTTTCTGACCGGGATGGTGGTTTACCTCTAAGGAATGGAATGTCGTACATACGTACTTGGGTTCAAGCTATACCTTTAGCACAACTTTACATCCTCAAACAGACGGGCAGTCTGAGAGGACCATTAGAACATTGGAGTACCAATTGAGACTATGTGTGTTGGATAGAGGAGAGCCGTGGGAAAGGCTCTTACCGCTCATAGAATTCTCCTATAATAACAGTCACCATGCCAGCATCAAGATGGCACCCCATGAAGCCCTTTATAGAAGAAGTTGTAGAACCCCCTTGTCATGGGTACAAAATGAAGACCTAGAGGTGTTAGGAATTGAGTACATCGATGATACTAATGCGGTTGTAAGACTAATATGGGACCGCATGCTTGAGGCTCAAACTCGACAGGCTAAATATTATAATGCAAAGCATCGTGTGGTAGATTTTCAGGTAGGTGACAAAGCGTTCCTTAAAATCCGACCGATGCATGGAGTGTCACGGGTACGTGGTGTGAAGAAGCTCAGCCCAAGATACGTTGGACCTTACACCATATTAGAATAGATTGGCCCTTTAGCCTACCGGTTAGAGTTACCACCAGAGATGGAGAACCTTCATGACGTATTCCATGTGTCGTCTCTTTGGAAGGCACTGATGCGGCGCGATAAACATATTCCCACCATTGATGGAGCAGTAGCAACCGATAGAGTTGTACGACTGAGCCGGTGCGGATAGTAGACAACGAGACAAGGATTTTGTGCCAAAAGAGTGTTCCTTTAGTAAAGGTGTTGTGGTCTAACAATGGGAAGGAGGAGTATACATGGGAGCCGGTGGACTTGACGCAAAAGCGCTACCCGGAGTTATTTCCTCAAGGTAATTTTAAAAGCCTATTTTATTTTATTTCATGCTTTTCTCTCTCCCCATAGCCTTAGCCTGATTTCAGGGACGAAATCTTTTATTTTGTTTATAGGATTTGTAATGTCCCAATTCGCGCTAGGCCATTCGTGCGCACTTTTAAGTCAGGAGAGCTGACTTGGGCTCATGGAGTGTTGGCAGCTAGGCTTACACTTGTGTAAGGGAGGAGAAGTTGGTCTAGAGTAGGAAATGGGTAGTGACACAAGCGTGTCTACACCCGTGTGGTACTCTGGTGTCTTTGAGGCTTCTTTGTGAAATTTCCAAAGAAGGATACAGGTAGTGGCACGGGTATGTCCATACCCATGCGGCTTTCTGGAAATGTTGCAGATTCCTTATTGTATTTCCCGAGCAGGACACGGGTAATGACACGGGCGTGTCCCTACCTATGTGTGTGTATTCATCGAGCAGAGTTCGAATAATCGTCGACCACGTTACTTCCCGAGCAATACACAGGTAGTGACACGACCATGTCCCAACCTGTGTGCGTATTCTTCGAGCAGAGCTCAACTAATCGTCGACCGCGTTCCTCCCAAGCAGGGCACGGGTAGTGACACGGGCGTATCCCTACCCGTATTTCTAAGAAGCAGTTTGATGCTTCGTCAACCGGAGCTCGACGAATTGTCGATCACGTTCCTCCTGAGCAGGACACGGGTAGTGACACGGGCGTGTCCCTACCCGTGTAGTTCAATTTTGGGTTTGATGAATTTTCCAGCCGCGTCGTTTCGAAAGGACTCATTTACTAGGTTGATTGGCGGTCCAATGACAGGCCGACACGTGGTTATGCAATACCCTACTTCCCACATGAAATGGGGAGAAAACCCTAGCCATTTCTAGTCTTCCTTCCAAGCCATCGTTGTAGGAAACTGCTGGAGAGGAAGAAGGTGCTGGAGACGATCTTCTTCCCATAAAGAACTAACACCGACAAAGGAGGATAAGATGCCGCTAAGAAGGGTGACAAGATCCATGACTGGAAATGGTTGAAATGCCATAAACGAGGTGAGCTTCCTACCCTCTCCCTTGGTGCTAGATCTTTAGTTATCTCTAGGAGATATATAGACTCAAAGGGTTTGGATTTTTGAGAAGAAGATTTCTAGGAAAAGGTCATGCTAGGACTTATGTCCTAGGGGTTAGAGTCATCAACCTTTCCCTCACTTCGAATGCAGTTTGAGGATTGGTTTCGTGAAGAGAAGTGGCCTTATGAGGTTGAATAAAGGAGGAGAAATTCTGGATGTTATTTGAAAGTTTGGTTGAAGGAAGAAGATGAACTGATGTCGTCCGATCTGCTTTAAGATGCGCGCGGAAATCTGTTTTCTACGCGCAGCAACCTTTGAGGCTAGTTTCGTACATGAGGCGGACATATCTGGGCATTCGACTAAACACGAAAGTGTAGCCCTTGGAAATACCTTTCCAACGAGTGTTTAAACGTCTTCACGGGATTCCTATAGCCTTGGGAATCCCCGTTTGAAGTTACTGTACAGTAATCATTCCTGCACATGTAATTCTCGTGTTTGTTTTGTATCGGCTTTGGGTTGGTAGAGAGATTGTAGTACATTAACGTTAATGTTTTGTTGAGATGTAGTCTATAAGTGCTTGTGATAAATCATGTTAATAACATTTTTTGGATAGATCCCTAATGGACAAATGATGTAGAAGAGTGTACTTGATCGAGATGATGTGATGGAGGTTAGAGAACAAATGGATTGACGAGTTGGTATGGTAGGAATGATTTAAATATGTGAAATAATGAGGACGTACTTGATAGTGGTGATGTGTTGAATAATGATGAGTTTAGCTTGAACATGTTGAATATAATTGGTAATGAGTGTTACGGACAAATGGTTGTGGTCTTTAGATGATTGATGTGTGAAGTACCCTTACACTGATAATGAACCCTTAAGTACCTTGGGGCACGGGGTTGTGAAAGGGTGTAAGTGCGGGGTTTGACTGCACTGGTTTAGTAATGCTGAGAAGAGACGTAAGTGGACGGTTGGGCTTGGTCCTCGGTGTTCATTTCCGAGGCTACTTCCGTGCCATGATGATGTGAAATTGCATGCATTGTGAGACGACACGCGGTGTCGTAATTGTGGATTAAGGATAGTGTGGCAGGTCTACGAGCTCGCCAGTCGTCACACCAACGGGAGTTGACAGATAGACTTTTAGAGGTTGGGCTTGGTCCTTGGTGCTCATTCCCGGGGCTCCTTCCATGCCAAATGAACGGTTGGGCTTGGTACTCATGCTTTTTTCCAAGGCTCCTTCCGGGTCACAACATAGGCCAGTTCAGGGCTTGGTTCTCGATGCACATCTACCCGAGACTCCTGCTGAGCCGTATTACGCATGTGAGCTCCGCTGTTGTGTTCTTAGAGTTAAGGCGTACGGAGTCCTAGGCCAGGTAGTGTGGATGCCAGCCTAGTAGTGGAGATGCCCGCTCTACTTTCACCGCCTGGCCATGACGGTTGACACCTGATAGGTTAGCTACCTGCTCGAAAAGTGGGAACTACAAGTCTGTGTCGACATAGCAATTGCATGTGCGTGATCATGGGTGAGTCATTGCATTGCATTCATGGCATTATATTACATTACAAACACAAGATCCTCATCGTATAAGTTTGTATGTGCACTCTTATACGATGAGTTACTCTACTGCTGAGCTGATCCTCAACTTATATGTCTGTATGGGCATTCATATAAGTTGAGTTACTTTCTGTTGTAGCATTACATTTTCATATTCTGCTGTAGATGATAGAACTGCTAGAGTAGATTTTTTACTCATTCATTATACTGCTTATATGCTTGATATTGCTCACTCTATACCACTTGTTTGTACTACCGCTTCATATATATATATTGTACCCTTTTTCTTTTCTCTGCCCGGTGCCGAGGAGTCGTCGAGGGAGCGGAGGTGATAGCCACTTATTCTTTATGTCTAACGGTTGCTATGTCTTCCTTTTTAGGAGGGAACCCCGCAGTTAGAGCTGCCGCAGATTTTGAAGCAGGACATCCAGGCCAGGACGACAGGGCCTAAAGGGACGGTGTCGTCGCTACCGTAAGTCATCGATGTGAGTTTGAGAGACTCTTAGTGTAGCTCTTTGGGCAAGTATTACCCGTAATCTGATATTTTAGAATCTTGTTGTAGCTTCTTTTTCTTGATGTACTTGTGGACTATTTTACTAATAGGTAGATTGACTTCTGTTTTATATTCTCGGTTGGGTTGGCATTGGTTGATATTGGATATAGCCGATAGGATAGGCGTCTTATAGTTCAGGTTAGCCCGAGTGCTAGCGCTACTACAAGACGGCTATTTTGGGCATAAGACTCCCCTCGTGCCGTATTTTGTGTTCCAGGAGGGGGATCTTACAAATGGTATCAGAGTGAAGTACAGACTTACAAATGGTATCAGACTTGTCGGGTACTATTGCAAGTTTGTAAAAGGGTTCTCAAAAATTGCCCTTCCTCTTACTACTCTGACAAAGAAAGGTGTGCCATATGAGTGGACACCCCAGTGTGAAGCTGCGTTCCAGGAACTGAAGGACAGACTTACTTCCGCACCTATCCTAGCCCTTCCATCAGGGAAGGAAGGATTTCAAGTTTACACTGACGAGTACTCCCTAAAAGACGGGCTCGTTCATCTCCGTGGCCAGCTTTACATTCCCAAAGGCGGAAAAATTCGGGAAGATATCTTGAGAGAGGCACATTGCACTCAGTAATCTGTGCATCCTTGGATTGTCAAGATGTACGCCGACTTGTGGAAAACCATGTGTTGGCCAGGAATGAAGAGGGACGTCAGATATTTTGTTACTCACTGTGAGGCCTGTCAAAGGGTGAAGGCGAAATGCAAGAGCCCCGGTGGATTATTACAGTCAATTCCCATCCCCGAGTGGAAGTTCGAGGATGTCTCAATGGACTTGGTCCACATATTGCCTCGCCCACACTCAGGGAATGATTCGGTGTGGGTAATCGTTTACCGCCTGACAAAGGTAGCCAGGTTTATTCTTATGAAGAAACAAGCTCATGTGGATGTTTTGGTATGCCTCTTTGTGGAGCAGTTTGTACGATATCATGTCATGACAAGGACAATTGTTTCTGATTGGGATGGTCGGTTTACCTCTAAGGAATGGAAGGCCGTACAGGCATACTTGGGTTCACGCCTTACCTTTAGCACAGCTTTTAATCCTCAGACGGACGGGCAGTCTGAGAGGACCATCAGAACATTGGAGAACCTTCATGACGTATTCCATGTGTCATCTCTCCGAAAGGCGCTGTTGCGGCCCGATCAACATATTCCCACCATTGATAGAGCAGTAGCAACTGATAGATCTATACGACTAGAGCCGGTGTGGATAGTAGACAAAGAGACAAGGATTTTGCGTCGTAAGAGTGTTCCTTTGGTAAAGGTGTTGTGGTCTAACCATGGGAAGGAGGAGTATACATGGGAGCCGTTGGAGTTAACGCAAAAGCGCTACCTGGAGTTATTTCCTCAAGGTAATTTTAAAAGCATATTTTATTTTATTTCAAGCTATTCTCTCTCCCCAAAGCCTTGGCCTGATTTCGGGGACAAAATCTTATATTTTGTTTATAGGATTTGTAACATCCCAATTTGCGCTAGGCCCCTCATGGACACTTTTAAGTCGAGAGAGCTGACTTGGGCTCAGGGAGTGTTGGCAGCTAAGCTTACACTTGTGTAAGGGAGGAGAAGTTGGTCCAGAGTAGGACACGGGTAGTGACACGGGCGTGTCCATACTCGTGTGGTACTCTGGTGTCTTTGTGGCTTCTTTGTGAAATTTCCAGAGAAGTACACGGGTAGCGACACGAGCGTGTCCATACTCGTGTGGCTCTTTGGAAACATTGTGGATTCCTTGTGTTTCCCGAGTAGGACACGGTTAGTGACACGGGCATGTCCTTACCCGTGTGTGTGTGTATTCATCAAGCAGAGCTCGACAAATCGTTGACCACGTTCCTTCCCGAGCAGGACAAAGGTAGTGACACGGGCATGTCCCTACCCATATGCGTATTCATCGAGCAGAGCTCGACTAATCCTCGATTGTGTTCCTCCCGAGTAGGATACGGGTAGTGATACAGGCGTGCCCCTACCCGTGTGTCCAAGAAGAAGTTCGACGATTCGTCGACCGAAGCTCGACTAATAGTCAACCACGTTGCTCCCGAGTAGGACACGGGTAGTGACACAGGCGTGTCCCTACCCGTATAGTTCAATTTTGTGTTTTGACAAATTTTCCAGCCGCGTCGTTTCGAAGGGACTCATTTACTTGGTTGATTGGCGGTCCAATGACAGGCCGATACGTCGCTATGCAGTACCCATCTTCCCACATGAAAAAGGGAGAAAACCCTGGCCGTTTCTTGCCTTCCTTCCAAGCCATCGCTGTTGGAAACTGCTGGAGAGGAAGAAGGTGTTGGAGCCGATCTTCTTCCCATGAAGAACTAACACCGGCCAAGGAGAAGAAGATGCCTCCAAGTAGGGTGACAAGATCTATGGCTGGAAGTGGTGGAAATGCCGAAAATGAGGTGAGCTTCCTACCCTCTCCCTTGGTGCTAGATCTTTAGTTATCTCTAGGAGATATATCGACTCAAACGGTTCTTGATTTGTGAGAAGAAGATTTCTAGGAAAAGGCCATGTTAGGACTTGTGTCCTATGAATTAGAGTCTTCAAACTTTCCCTCACTTCGAATGCAGTTTGTGGACTGGTTTCGTGAAGAGAAGTGGCCTTATGAGGGTAAATAAGGGAGGAGAAATTCTGGATGCTATTTGAAAGTTTGGTTGAAGGAAGAAGACGAACTGATGTCATCCGATCTGCTTTAAGATGTGCGCAGAAATCTGTTTTCTGCGCGCAGCAACCTTCGAGGCCGTTTTTAGACTCGATCCGGCTAGATATGTGCTTTCAATTAAACACGAAAGTCGTAGCCCTTGGAAATACCTTTCCAACGAGGTGTTAAAATTCTTCACCGGATTCCTGTAGCCTCGGGAATCCCCGTTTGAAGTTGATGTACAATAATCATTCCTGCACATGTAATTCTCGTATTTGTTTTGTATCGGCTTTGGGTTGGTAGAGAGATTATAGTACATCAATGTTAATGTTTTGTTGAGATGTAATCAATAAGTGGTTGTGATAAATCATGTTAATAATATTTGTTGGATAGACCCCTAATGAACAAGTGATGTTGAAGAGTGTACTTGATCGAGGGGATGTGGGGGAGCTTAGAGAACGAATGGAATGATGAGTTGGTATGGTAGGAATGATTTAAATATGTGAAATATTGAGGACGTACATGATATTGTTGATGTGTTGAATAATGATGAGTTTGGCTTGAACATGCTGAATATAATTAGTAATGACTGTTATGAACAAATGGTTGTAGTCTTTAGATGATGGATGTGTGAAATACTCGTACACTGATAATGAACCCTTAAGTACCTGTGGGCACGGGGTTGTGAAAGGGTGTAAGTGCGGGGTTTGACCGCACTGGTTTGGTAATGTTGAGAAGAGATGTAAGTGGGCGGTTGGGCTTGGACCTCTATGTTCATTCCCGAGGCTCCTTCCGTGCCACGATGATGTGGATATGCATGCTGTGTGAGATGACATGCTGTAAGACCCCTTTTTTTTCTTTTTCAACACCGGGGTCTTAGGCCCAGAACCGCCACCTTGCGGTGATACCTTCGCACCCAGGAAGGTTGTCACTACAAGATGCCGATTCTGCCGGCCAAAATCGATCACAACTATAACAATAGAATAAAAGCAAGTCCACAGAAAATCACATGTATAGAAAATAAGCTCCACGAAGGGAGTGTCCACAGATAGTACATATAATAAAAATCTCGGGCTTATGCCCGGTACATCAAGTCCTCACTACAAATCACTCATCGCGGAAGCAAACTAATACAACTACTAGTGTTCAGGACTCACAGTCCCTGCTGTCTGGACTCCAGTACTAGACTGTCCGATCTCCAAGCGTGCCGACCTCCGGGGCTGCTCCTCCATGCTGGGCTCCGTGGTCCCCTAAAATGATGTGGTTCGAAAATGATCTCCTCCTCCTACTGAAGGAGTTTATAAGGTCAGTTGGGGTGTTAGGTGGCTTTATGCTTCATTGTCATTATTGGTGAGAAGTCAACAATGGCGGCTATGGTAGGGAGGGGGGTGGAGCTTGCTCTAACCAGTCAAAGATTGCTGCTGCACTCCCCTTGCCTTGCTGAATTGAATGGGGAGGTTGGGGAAGGGGGAGGAGGAGCCCAAGGTCTCCTCTCATATTTTATTTCACTTTCTCTCTCCTCTAATATGACTTTTTTTCTCTCTCCTACTCAACATGCTGAAATTTGGCTCCTACCTAACCCAATGGCAGCCCATATGTTCATTTCATCCACTAAGACAAGGTTAGCCCAATCAAAATGGGCTTGAGCTTGAGTTAGCCCATTTGGGCTAGCTTGACCCAAACTTAGACTAGGGCCCATTTAGGTCAATTTGGTCCTTGAGGTTTCCTTAATGGGTCCTTGGTGACCCATTGGCCTCCCCTAGGGTCAAGGTGGGGTTGGATTGTCCCTTGGAGATCACTTGACCCTTAACTAGGGCACTTTGACCATTTTAGGTCCAGAGTTGACTTTGGTCAACCTAGCCTTTTTGATTGGTCCCAATGGGTCCTTGGTGACCCTTTGGCCTCTCACTAGAGTTATGAGGGTATGTGTGGGGTCCACTTGGCTAAGGGGCTGCAATTGACCCTTGTGCAGGTCAGTTTGACCCAATTAGGGTTATAGTTGACTTTGGTCAACTTAGCCCCTTTGACTACCTTCCATGGGTCCTTAGTGACCCATTGACGCCTCACTAGGGTTATGAAGGTATGAGTGGGGTCTTGGAGTCTTGGTGAAGCCCCATGATCACCTTAAACCAAGGTTCAGAAATCTGCTATGTGCAGACCATAATGGTCTCATCCACATTCCTAGGTTCACTTGGCCTTTATGGGCTCCCGAGGGTTTTATCATGACCTAGTCATGACAAAACTATCTCTAGGGGTCTAGTTGTTTGAGGGATGTTAAAAATCCCAATAAACAAAACAAAGATTTCTTCCCCGAAATCAAGGTTAAGCCCATAGGGACTCCTAAAGAGACTTGTAACATCCCATGAGAATTGAAAGATTTTAATCACGACGCCATGTTTGCTATGTGAGGTTTAAATATGATAGTCAAATTTAGGACCAATTCGCCCAATTGGCAAAGTCTAGACCCTAATAAACAAAAGTTTAGCCCATATTCTTGAAATTTCAGTCCTACTAGTTTAAAATAAGAAAGTAAATTGAACATCTTGAGAGGTTGTGAAGTATACCTGACTGAACAGCTCCGGATACTTTTGTCGCATCAGGTCCTGCGGTTCCCAGGTATGCTCTTCCTGACCGTGGTTCCTCCACAGGACTTTGACTAACGGAACCTTCTTGCGGCGCAAGACTCGTACTCCCTTGTCGTCAATCTGGACCGGTTCTAGGTGAACTGACCGATCAGATGCTATTGGCCCATCTGTGGCTGTAACTTGCTGCTCCGGGCATAGTAGAGCTCTCCTAAGAGAGGATATATGGAATATGTCGTGCAGACTTGCCAGCTCCGGTGGCAGCTCCAGCCTGTATGCCAAGGGACCGATCCGCTCCTGAATTCTATAAGGCCCCATATATCTTGGGCTGAGCTTCTTCCTTTGTCCGCGTACCCGAGTAACTCCATGCATTGGTCGGATCTTCAAGAACACATGGTCTCCCACCCAGAATTCCACCTGACGGTGCGGAGCGTTGTAATACTTAGCCTGTCGTCTCTGTGCTTCTAGCATCCTGTCCCGTATAAATCTCACCTAAGCCTCGGTGTCCTCGACAAACTCTGAATCCAACGCCTTAGGGTCCTCGTCCTGTATCCATAATAATGGAGTCCTGCACCTCCGTCCGTATAATGCCTCATAAGGAGCCATCCTTATACTGGACTGGTAGCTGTTATTATACGAGAACTCGATCAGTGACAATAACTTCTCCCAAGGTTCACCGCGATCCAATATGCAGAGTCGTAGCAAATCCTCCAGAGTCCGGTTAGTGCGTTCCGTCTGACCATCCGTCTGGGGATGAAAAGCCGTACTGAATTTTAGTCGTGTGCCCATGTAAGTCTGCACGGATCTCCACTCCCTGGACGTAAATCGTCCATCCCAGTCCGACACAATCGACTTGGGCACGCCATGATAACGGACGAACTGCTCCACAAACTTTCGGACTAACAAACCCACCGAGTCATCCTTCCTGATTGAAATAAACCTGGCTACCTTCGTCAGCCGGTCAATGATCACCCAGATCGAATCATTCCCTGTCCGCGATCAGGGAAGTCCATGTATAAAGTCCATGGCGATATCATCGAACTTCCACTCTGGTACTGGGAGTGGCTGCAATAATCCTGCGGGGTTTCTGCACTCCGCTTTCACTAACTGGCATGCCTCGCAATGGGTCACGAAGTAGGTGATATCCTTCTTCATGCTTGGCCAGTACATAATCTTCCTTAGATCTGCAGTCATCTTCGTAATCCTCGGGTGTACCGAATATCGACTGCAATGAGCCTCCATCATGATGTCCTCCCGGACCTGGCCTCCCTCTGGTATGTAAACCCGTCCTCTAAAGCACACTAAGTCATCCCTCAGCGAGTAATCTCCTGCAGTGCCTGCTTCTAACTCCCGGAATATCGGCTCTAGCTGGGTATCCTGCCTCTGTCCATCCTTGACCCGTTCTCGAATGTCATCCGTAGCAATTAATGACGATAGATACTCCGGGTACAACTCAGGGTGATCCTCAAACACAAGGGATATTTGCATCTTGTCTAACATCTGAACCAACTCCAAGGCCATCAACTGTGTTTCTACTCCGGGGTTTGCGGTCTTTCGGCTCAGTGCATCGGCTACCACATTCGCCTTTCCCAGGTGGTAGTGCATCTCGTACTGGTAGTCTGCTAAAAACTCCACCCATCGTCTCTGTCTGATGTTCAACTCTTTCTGCATGTCCACATACCTCAAATTTTTATGGTCAGAGTATATGTCGCAGTGGACACCGTACAGATAGTGCCGCCAGACTTTCAGTGCAAAAATGACAGCTCCCATTTCTAGTTCATGGACTGGGTAGTTCTGCTCATGCTTCTTCAACTGCCGAGAAGCGTAAGCTATCACATGGCCATTCTGCATAAGCACTGCACCCATGCCCTGGTAGGAAGCATCGGTGTAGACCTGGAATCCTTCTTTCCCTAAAGGGAGGGCAAGAATAGGAGCCGAAGTGAGTCGTCCCTTTAGCTCTTGAAAAGCCACCTCACACTGTGGGGTCCAGATAAAGGGTACCTCCTTCATTATCAGAGATGTGAGTGGAAGGGCGATACGAGAGAATCCCTCTACGAACTTCTGGTTGTAACCGGCGAGTCCTAGGAAACTTTGCACATCTGTGGCTGTCTTCAACTGTGGCCAATCCCGAACTTCTTGGATCTTGGCCGGGTCCACTGCCAACCCAGCACCACTGATGATATGGCCTAGGAAAGCCACCTCCTTCAACCAAAACTAGCATTTGCTGATCTTTGTATAAAGCTTGTGCTCCCGTACTCTCTCCAGGGTCAGCGTCAGATGCCGTGTGTGCTCCTCCTCTGTCCTTGAGTAAATGAGGATGTCATCGATAAACACGATGACGAACACGTCCAAATATGCCTCGAACACCTGATTCATGAGGCTCATGAATGCTGACGGAGCATTTGTGAGCCCGAAGGGCATCACGGTAAACTCATATAACCCATATCTGCTACTGAAGGCAGTCTTTGGAATGTCCTCCTCCTGGATCCGTAGCTGGTAGTAACCCGACCTTAAATCCAATTTGGAAAAGAAATGTGCTCCTTCTAGCTGGTCAAACATCTCATCTATCCTTGGCAGTGGATATGTATTTCGGACTGTCAATCAGTTTAGTGCTCGGTAGTCGATGCACAATCTCAGAGTCCCGTCCTTCTTTTTAACGAACAAGACCGAGGCTCCCCATGGCGAGGAGCTCGGTCGGACAAATCCGGCCTCCACCAGTTCCTGGAGTTGGCTTCGAAATTCTGTCAGTTCTTTTGGGGCCATCCGGTAAGGGGCTCTGGCTGCCGGCTTAGCCCCCGACACTAGCTGTATCCGGAAATCCTGCTCCCGGTGCGGGGGTAGCCTAGGCAGTTTCTCTAGGAATACGTCAGCAAAATCTCGCACCACCGGAATATCCGAGGTGGAGACCTTGGCCTCAGTCATTTCAAATACTACCTCGTATACTTCTTCCCCCTGTAAGTGGGCCTTGACGGCCTGTACAGATGACAGCATGAGAGGGGGAATAGATCTAGTACCTTCGATGACGAGGTAGGAATCCCCATGTCTCACGGTAACTCTCTTGGACATGCAGTCAATCTGAGCATGATTCCAGTTCAACTATGTCATTCCTAGGATCAAATCAAAGACTGGCATCTTCATGATTGTCGCTGGAGCTTCAAATATCTTTTCGTTGATTTCTGCCTCCATGTTGTAGTGGGCCGAGGTGAGCAGCTCTGATTCGTCGGGTAATCGTATCCTCATCATCAAACCCGTGAATCGTTCCATGCCTTCCAACCCTTCTACAAAGGCTTCCGATACAAATGAGTGTGAAGCACCCGTATCAAATAGCGTATAAGCGGGTTTGCCGCTGATGAAAATAATTCCTGGGGGGGGGGGCGGGGAAAGTTAAATGTCTTAGAATCTAGTGGTGGTTTTCTTTCCTAGATTATCACTTCTATATAAATTTAAATTTCATGAGAAAATAACTTAAAATTTTCTGACGTACCAGTGATTACTTGCTCTGGGTTCCGGGGTTGAGCCAGATCCAGTGCATAAATTTGTTCCCTCTCCTGCCTACGATCTGCACCCTGGAAACCACGTCCTCGACCACGTCCTCGTCCTCCAATCTTTTGGGCATGTAGGGCAGCCTGTGGTGCTGGTAGAGGTGCTCCCCTCAAGGGGCAGTTTCTCCGAATGTGTCCTATCTGATGGCAGTTGTAGCACTCCGGTGGGGGAAATGCCATACCCCCAGGTCTTGGTGCCTCCCTCATCTGAAGAGGCTGAGGAGCCATTACCACTGGATCCCTCGGCTCTCGTCTCACCTCCTGACGAGGTTGGTCCTCTGTCCTTCTTCCCTCTCTCCCATCTGTGATGCGGCCCCGCCGCTGATCATTCCGAGATCCCCGGCCCTGGTCCTCTGTCGACCTCTTTTGACCCAGAGTCGTGTGCCAATCAGCCTCAATCCTCTTGGTCATCTCTAACATCTGAGGTATAGGCTCGTTAGAAACGAACAGAAGGGCCTCCCTCAACTCCTCCCGTAGGCCCTTATAAAATCTCTTGGTGTATTCCGCCTCATCTAGCTGATAGGAGTCTATGAATAGTGCTAAATGGTTGAACTCCCGGTGGTATTCTACCACTGTCTTGTTTCCCTGCTTCAATTGCAGGAACCTGTCCTCCAGCTCATCTCTGGCTGATTGTGGCACAAAATGCTCTAGTAAAGCGACCCTGAACTCCTCCCAAGTAATATCGGAAATCGCCATATCAGCAAAAGTCGTATCCAGCGATGTCTTCCACCATCTTTTGGCATGAGACTCTAAACAAGAGACTACCAAAGGAACCCTCTCCTCCCAGGGGCACCGTATCCCGGTCAACATTTCATACATAATATCTAGCCATTCTTCTGTCCGAACAGCCGATTCTGTCCCTAAGTAAGATGGAGGAGCGAGTCCTCGGAAGATGCTCAGCCAATTGGCCCCCGGGTTTGGCTGCGGGGCCGGAACCTGTTGGGCCCTGAAAGCATCCAGAATAGCTGTCAGGGTTTGCCCCATCTCCGAGTGTAGGAATGGAGTGGGGACCGGGGGAGGTGGTGCAACATTCGGAGTCTGCTGTGTTGGGTATTCTCGTGAGGGTTGGCACAACACTTTGTGCACGCAGCGGAAAAGAAAAGTACGAGAACAGCCCAAGAGAACTGGATCTGGCCATGATCGTTGTATCAAGAAGTAAACACATAACTAGGCAAAAATTACCTTAGTGGCGTTGAGTCACAACTCAACGGAGATGCTCCGAATATTGAGTGCTGTCGGTGGCGAGTTGTACGTGGAATAATATCCACGTCTCTACAGAAATCCACACGAGCGGGAGAACTCCCAAGCTTCGTCACACGAAGGGTCGGGTAGAAGAACGACCGCACCTCCGCACTTCCACGGACTGCTAGGTCCGCGCCAGGAAGGGCAGCACCAGCGACTGTCGCCGGAGAGGAGGAGGTCGGCGGAGCGATTCCGGCGGCAGAACTCTTCCGCCCGACGGGATTCGGGATTCGGCGGAGCGAACGAGCGGCGGAACGATTCCGTCGGCTTCGATTCAGTCAAAGGAGAAAAACCCGATTCATATATTTTTCCCAAAACCCTAAGAGTCTATTTATACCCAAAGCATAAATAGACTTAGGAATACCGCTATCCGCAGACCACCCAGATAATTAGGGATCCAGAATCGGTGAGAATCATCCAGTAGATTCGGTGAGAATCAATCGGCGAGAATCACATAGGATCGGCGAGAATCAGTCGGCGAGAATGACCTGACAGAATCGTCGAGAATCGAGGCCTTAGTCGGCGAGTCATACTCGGCGACTTTCCCGTAGTCGTCGAGACAATCTCGACGACTCTATCTCGACGATCCTGACTTGGTCGTAGTCCCAGTCTTAGTCGTCGAGACATTCTCGACGATCTAGACTCAGTCGTCGAGACATTCTCGACGATCTAGACTTAGTCGTCGAGACACTCTCGATGACTCATTCTCGATGATTTTCGACGAACCATCTTGGCAACTTTTGCCAGACCCCATATCTATGGTGATTGGTAACATTTACCAACACAGTCATTCTTCTAATTTCTCCACATGCTCTTATGTGCGACCCTGCAGGCTCATATCGCGTTGGCAGTGAGATTACATGTTTGACCACTTCTAGATCACCATGGCAACTCCAACAGTCTCCCACTTGATCTTGAAAGTATCAAACCATAAACCTCACAAACAATGAGCGGCATCTAGCAATGCATCATTGCTCCCCAAGCAATAAGAGTTTATAACTCATAAGCCTTCATGAACAATGTATCAGCGTTGTCTTTGTCCCTTTGTCCCTTACATCCGGAAAGAACTAGAGGCATGGACCGTGTCACCCTCATAATAGCTCAATCCAAGTTTCCTAATCTAGAACGGACATCCAGAGAATGGTGAGGCCAATATCACATATTGACTCCACCAAGCATGGCCATGCATTTCTCAGTCCAGTTCCATCAAGGGGCCCATGGATGCAACTCCTGTCATATAGGAGGACAAATTCCATATCTGCTCACACACAAACATCCAAATGATTCGTAACGTGCCCAACAACCACCCTTATCATCAACCTTTCTCAAGGAAGACTTTAGATGGCATCAAAGCATGCTCTTCCTCACTTGATGAATGCTGTGACTTCAGGTCAAAGGACCACAACACCATCGTCAATAGAGACCTACTTGTGACACGATTAGATAACAATCCACAAAGTAGTCTCTGGTTGGGTCTGTCCAGTACAACTTGTTCACTAACAAGTACCCACGTGATGACTTGATATCACAATATCATGACCTGTGAGAACTGGTCATCAGTCAACGCACGTGCTAGTCTTCATGTATCATCATTACCCTTAGATCCTATGATGATACCACGACCAGGGACTTTTAAGAATGAAGCTTCAAATGAATCATAGGCTCTCACATTCAAGTCACGTACTTGATGTCCTATGGAAGCGAACATTCTAAGGGTATTCATTATGTTAACATTTAACTATCATATAGAAAAACCATAATAACGGAATATGCCATTAATTGTAAAAAGAAAATATAGGTACACAATTCATCATATGAATAAACAATAAACAGCCAACAGAATATATCTTTACATGCAACCCACAAGGCTCCCACTAGACTTGATCATTCAGGTATCGTATACCCATTGATCTAGTATGACCATCATGCTTTCTCTGCGCGAGAGGCTTTGTCAGTGGATCTGTAATATTCTCCTCAGTCGGCACTCTGCAAATGTTCACATCTCCTCGTTCGACAATCTCACGAATAAGATGGAACCGCTGAAGTATGTGCTTGGAGCGCTGATGGGATCTAGGTTCCTTAGATTGTGCAATTGCACCATTGTTATCACAGTAGAGAACTATGGGACCAACAATGCTAGGAACTACATCAAGCTCGCCGATGAATTTCCTAATCCATACAGCCTCCTTCGCTGCATTAGCTGCAGCGATATACTCGGCTTCCGTTGTAGAATCAGCAACTGTCTCTTGCTTGGAACTCTTCCAGCTCACAGCTCCTCCATTCAGGCAAAACACAAACCCTGACTGAGACTTTGAATCGTCCCTATCAGTTTGGAAGCTAGCATCCGTGTAACCACTTACAACGAGCTCTTCCTCTCCACCATACACCAAGAACACATCCTTAGTCCTTCTCAAGTACTTCAGGATATTCTTGACCGCAATCCAGTGACACTCACCGGGATCTGACTGATACCTGCTAGTCATACTTAAAGCAAAGGAGACATCGGGTCGAGTACATAACATTGCATACATGATTGATCCAATTGCCGAAGCATATGGAATCAACTTCATGCGGTCCTTATCTTCACAAGATTTTGGACACTGGTCCTTACAGAGATTCACACCATGAGACATGGGCAAAAATCCTTTCTTGGACTCAAGCATGTTGAACCGCTTCAACACCTTATCGATGTATGTACTCTGGGTCAAACCCAGCAACTTCTTCGATCTATCTCTATAGATCTTAATACCAAGTATATAAGTCGCTTCACCCAAGTCCTTCATAGAAAAGCAGTTCCCTAGGTTGTTCTTAACAACTTTCAGGGTAGGAATGTCATTCCCAATCAAAAGTATGTCATCTACATACAATATCAGGAAGACAACAATGCTCTCACGGATTCGCTTGTAAACACAAGGCTCATCTTCATTCTTGATGAAACCAAACTCTTTGATTTTCTCATCAAAACGAAGATTCCAACTTCGAGAGGCCTGTTTCAGTCCATAGATGGACTTGTTCAGCTTGCATATTTTAGTGGCTTCATTTGGGGATACAAAACCCTCGGGTTGTGTCATGTACACTTCCTCAAGGAGGTTTCCATTAAGGAAAGCCGTTTTGACATCCATCTGCCAGATCTCGTAGTCATAATACGCAGCAATAGCAAGCAATATCCTTATGGACTTAACCATGACAACAGGGGAAAAGGTCTCATCATAGTCAATACCATGAATTTGTCTAAAACCCTTAGCCACCAGTCGCCCTTTGAATGTCTGTACATTCCCATCCATGTCGGTCTTCTTCTTGAAGACCCACTTGCACCCTATGGATCGTACCCCTTCAGGTGGTTCCACCAAGTTCCAAACTTGGTTTGCGTACATGGAATCCATTTCGGATTTCATAGCCTCAAGCCATTTGTCGGAGTCCGGTCCATTCATAGCCTCTTGGTAGGTTGCTGGCTCATCATCATGATCCATAAGCAACACATTACCTATTTGAGACATGAGAAATCCATATCTCTCAGGCTCAAACCTCGGTCTACCAGATCTACGTAGGACTTTTGCTTCTTGAGCAGGTTCTCTAGCTACAACATCTTGTAGTCCTGTCTCAGAATCCAATTTCGGTTCATTCACTACCTGTGGGTCTTGAACTTCTTCAAGCTCTACCTTTTCAGTCTTTCTAGATAAGAACTCTTTCTCCAAAAAGACGACAGTCCTTGCGACAAACACTTTGCCCTCAGACGGCAGGTAAAAGTAATACCCTTTCGTTTCCTTAGGATATCCCACCAGATAACATTTATCTGATTTGGGTTCCAGCTTGTCAGGCATTTGACGTCGCACGTATGCCTCACAGCCCCAAATTTTAATGAATGACATACTAGGACGCTTCCCAGTCCATATCTCATATGGTGTCTTCAGAACCGTTTTCGTTGGAGCGCGATTCAATGTCATTGCAGCAGTCTCTAAAGCAAAACCCCAAAAGGAAACAGGCAAGTCTGCATGACTCATCATCGAACGTACCATGTCTAACAGAGTACGATTTCTCCTCTCAGACACACCATTGTGCTGTGGTGTTCTAGGTGGTGTGAGCTGTGATACAATACCACACTCTTTCAGATGATCACGGAACTCATGACTCAGGTATTCGCCACCTCGATCAGATCGGAGTGCTTTAACCCTTTTACCCAACTGGTTCTCTACTTCATTTTTGAACTCTTTGAACTTTTCAAAGGTCTCGGATTTGCACTTCATAAGATACACATATCCGTATCTACTGAAATCATCAGTAAATGTAACAAAGTAGAAATACCCACCTCTAGCCATGGAACTCATGGGTCCGCATACATCACTATGTACAATACCCAAGAGATCCTCAGCCCTCTCAGTATAACCAGTGAAAGGAGTTTTTGTCATTTTGCCTAACAAACAAGATTCGCATCGCTCAAATGATTCATAATCAAATGAGTCCAAAAGTCTATCCTTATGGAGCTTGGATATGCGCTTCTCGTTTATATGGCCCAAACGACAATGCCAGAGATACGTAGGGTTTGAGTCATTTGTTCTTAGTCTTTTATTATTTTCTACATTATAGATCATATGGTCTAAGTTCAAAACATAAAGACCATTAAACAGCTGGGCTACAGCATAACAAACATCATTCTTAAATATGGAACAACAGTTGTTCTTAATTATAAAAGAAAATCCAATCATGTCCAGACATGAAATAGATATAATGTTTCTAGTTATGTCCGGAACAAAATAACAATTATCAAGTTCTATTACAAGCCCACTGGGCAAAGAAAGACGGTAAACCCCTACGGCTACAGCAGCAACTCTTGCTCCATTGCCGACACGCAGGTCCACCTCCCCTTTACTCAGCAATCTTCTCCTTTCCAGTTCCTGCACATTTGTACAAATGTGTGAACCACATCCGGTATCCAATACCCAAGATGAAGGAGCAGAAAGGTTTATCTCTATAACATAAATATCTAAAGCGGAAGTCATACCTCCCTTCATTTTCTGCAGACCCTCAATATAAGAAGGACAGTTCCTCCTCCAATGACCAGCCTTGCCACAGTGGTGGCATTTCCCTTCCTTCACCGTGCTTTTCTTCTTCTTCAGTGCAGAAGACTTGGGCTCAAGATGTGACTTAGGTCCCACCTTCGTCTTCTTGAAGCCCTTGGCCTTGCCCTTGCCCTTATGCACCATCAGTATGGGGCTGGCAGGCTTGGCCTTCTTCATATTGATTTCGGCAGTTCTCAACATGCCTAGGAGTTCGGGCAGTGTCTTGTCTATTTCATTCATGTTATAGTTCAAGACAAACTGCTCGTAGCTGTCCGGCAATGATTGCAGGATCAGATCTGTGGCCAACTCTTGACCCAAAGGAAAACCCAGCCTTTCAAGGTTCTCTATATACCCAATCATCTTGAGTACGTGAGTCCCTACTGAGTCTCGAACTCCCATCTTGCACTGAAACAACGCTTTTGTGACGTCGAACCTCTCTTGACGAGCCTGCCCTTGAAACATTTTCTTGAGATGCTCGTCAATCTCCTTGCACCCCATGTTCTCATGTTGCCTTTGGAGCTCAGAGTTCATGGTGGCAAGCATGAGGCATTCGATGTCTAAAGCATCATCGGTATACTTCTTGTAAGCATCCTTATCAGCACGGGAAGAATTCCCGGTCGGCACCTCGGGGGATTCTTCTTCCAAGACATAGAGCTTTCGCTCTTGCCTGAGAACAATTCTCAAGCTCCTGTACCAGTCCATGTAGTTAGTCCCATTGAGCTTATCCTTCTCAAGGATGGCTCTCAGAGACAAAGTGGAGTGTGAACCACTTGCCATGGAATTCTACAAGAATTCATGCAGAATAAAATCAGTACCAAAGTTTCAAAATACAAATTATTTTAATTTGGACTCTAATTAAAACTCCCACTATTTTATTCGAACTAATAGCCCTCACTATCAATTCGGAGAGTTCATGCGAGCTACTCTCTTAGTGGACAAGATCCGTATTTCACCAACACAATGAGTCAGCTTTGGCTTTCCTCTCACGATGTAGTTATTTAGGTAGGCAACGCTTGCCAATTGCATCCTCATGCAATTCTTGTATGGTTGGTGAATAACTCTTTATTCGTATCCATCATATGGTGCATGCCAACCCTATGCCTCTAGGCGCTCAACCTTTGAGGTCACCTAGTTAAGTGGGGCCCGATGTCGACAGTGGGATATCACAATTATCCGCTCGCACCCTTACCAAGATAGATTAATGCACCTTGCTTTGGCAAGCCCACACTTCATCGATCGAGGCAGGAAGAGTGTCATCCATCGGAAGGCATCCGAACACTTAATGTTTGATGAAGGGATTTAAATTATAGGCTAACAATTAACCACGATCAACATTTGATCAAAGTGCACATCTAAAGAAAAAACAATTCTCAAAAGCCACATGCATCCCTTATGTGCACAACTTGACACTATCAACATTTGATAATATGAAGGGCTAAATCTGAACATCCGGACTGTTCCAAATCTTCAGATTTACATGCATTGGACAAAGGCAAAGGCAACTCAACTTAAAGCAGTAGACAAGCTCATCTCTCCATGTTGGATTCAAAATCCAAAACCATCTCGAGGGATGGTTACTGCTAAGGAGACAACAGTTTCTACAATTAGAAATTGCTACGAAATCCCAGATGCTCCTGGAGGGGTTCCAAGGGGCAGCGCCCCTGGCGGTGGTCCCGCTGACCGATCAGCGGGCGGGGTCAAGGGGCAGAGCCCCTGCGGGGTGCGGGGCAGCGCCCCGACCAAATTTTGCAAAATCACCACCGATTTCCCTTGGAAAAATCATCAACAATTGATGTTCCAGGAATAAATCTAGACATTTAGAACACTTCTAAATCCCTAGGTTTACACGTGTTGGAATTCCCTAACTTCCAATACAATAATCATGGCCGCAATCTGCCTCTGATACCACTGTTGGGTATTCTCGTGAGGGTTGGCACAACACTTTGTGCACGCAGCGGAAAAGAAAAGTACGAGAACAGCCCAAGAGAACTGGATCTGGCCATGATCGTTGTATCAAGAAGTAAACACATAACTAGGCAAAAATTACCTTAGTGGCGTTGAGTCACAACTCAACGGAGATGCTCCGAATATTGAGTGCTGTCGGTGGCGAGTTGTACGTGGAATAATATCCACGTCTCTGTAGAAATCCACACGAGCGGGAGAACTCCCAAGCTTCGTCACACGAAGGGTCGGGTAGAAGAACGACCGCACCTCCGCACTTCCACGGACTGCTAGGTCCGCGCCAGGAAGGGCAGCACCAGCGACTGTCGCCGGAGAGGAGGAGGTCGGCGGAGCGATTCCGGCGGCAGAACTCTTCCGCCCGGCGGGATTCGGGATTCGGCGGAGCGAACGAGCAGCGGAATGATTCCGTCGGCTTCGATTCAGTCAAAGGAGAAAAACCCGATTCATATATTTTTCCCAAAACCCTAAGAGTCTATTTATACCCAAAGCATAAATAGACTTAGGAATACCGCTATCCGCAGACCACCCAGATAATTAGGGATCCAGAATCGGTGAGAATCATCCAGCAGATTCGGTGAGAATCAATCGGCGAGAATCACATAGGATCGGCGAGAATCAGTCGGCGAGAATGACCTGACAGAATCGTCGAGAATCGAGGCCTTAGTCGGCGAGTCATACTCGGCGAATTTCCCGTAGTCGTCGAGACAATCTCGACGACTCTATCTCGACGATCCTGACTTGGTCGTAGTCCCAGTCTTAGTCGTCGAGACATTCTCGACGATCTAGACTCAGTCGTCGAGACATTCTCGACGATCTAGACTTAGTCGTCGAGACACTCTCGATGACTCATTCTCGATGATTTTCGACGAACCATCTTGGCAACTTTTGCCAGACCCCATATCTATGGTGATTGGTAACATTTACCAACACAGTTAATCTTCTAATTTCTCCACATGCTCTTATGTGCGACCCTGCAGGCTCATATCGCGTTGGCAGTGAGATTACATGTTTGACCACTTTTAGATCACCATGGCAACTCCAACATGCTGGACTCCGCCTTGTGGTGTTGGCTGCGTAATAGAAGTCAATTATAAGTAATCACACATATCTAACTAAAAGTGGACAATTTTATGTGATCCCCCATATGGGCCCACCACTACTTCCGCTGCTTAGTTTGTCCCCAAACTAAACTCGTGCGGGGGTGGCCCGGGGTTTGTGGACTGCTACTTTGCGATCGATATGTTTTCCTCTGATACCACTTGTAAGACCCCCCCCCCCCCTTTTTTTTTTCTTTTTCGACACCGGGGTCTTAGGCCCAGAACCGCCACCTTGCGGTGATACCTTCGCACCCGGGAAGGTTGTCACTACAAGATGTCGATTCTGCCGGCCAAAATCGATCACAACTGTAGCAATAGAATAAAAGCAAGTCCACAGAAAATCACATGTATAGAAAATAAGCTCCACGAAGGGAGTGTCCACAGATAGTACATATAATAAAAATCTCGGGCTTATGCCCGGTACATCAAGTCCTCACTACAAATCACTTATCGCGGAAGCAAACTAATACAACTACTAGTGTTCGGGACTCACAGTCCCTGTTGTCTGGACTCCAGTACTAGACTGTCCGATCTCCAAGCGTGCCGACCTCCGGGGCTGCTCCTCCATGCTGGGCTCCGTGGTCCCCTAAAATGATGTGGTTCGAAAATGATCTCCTCCTCCTACTGAAGGAGTTTATAAGGTCAGTTGGGGTGTTAGGTGGCTTTGTGCTTCATTATCATTATTGGTGAGAAGTCAATAATGGCGGCTATGGTAGGTAGGGGGTAGAGCTTGCTCTAACCAGTCAAAGATTGCTGCTGCACTCCCCTTGCCTTGCTGAATTGAATGGGGAGGTTGGGGAAGGGGGAGGAGGAGCCCAATGTCTCCTCTCATATTTTATTTCACTTTCTCTCTCCTCCAATATGACTTTTTTTCTCTCTCCTACTCAACATGCTGAAATTTGGCTCCTACCTAACCCAATGGCAGCCCATATGTTCATTTCATCCACTAAGACAAGGTTAGCCCAATCAAAATGGGCTTGAGCTTGAGTTAGCCCATTTGGGCTAACTTGACCCAAACTTGAACTAGAGCCCACTTAGGTCAATTTGGTCCTTGAGGTTTCCTTAATGGGTCCTTGGTGACCCATTGGCCTCCCCTAGGGTCAAGGTGGGGTTGGATTGTCCCTTGGAGATCACTTGACCCTTAACTATGGCACTTTGACCATTTTAGGTCCAGAGTTGACTTTGGTCAACCTAGCCTTTTTGATTGGTCCCAATGGGTCCTTGGTGACCCTTTGGCCTCTCACTAGGGTTATGAGGGTATGTGTGGGGTCTACTTGGCTAAGGGACTGCAATTGACCCTTGTGCAGGTCAGTTTGACCCAATTAGGGTTATAGTTGACTTTGGTCAACTTAGCCCCTTTGACTACCTTCCATGGGTCCTTAGTGACCCATTGACCCCTCACTAGGGTTATGAAGGTATGAGTGGGGTCTTGGAGTCTTGGTTAAGCCCCATGATCACCTTAAACCAAGGTTCAGAAATCTGCTATGTGCATACCATAGTGGTCTCATCCATATTCCTAGGTTCACTTGGCCTTTATGGGCTCCCGAGGGTTTTGTCATGACCTAGTCATGACAAAACTATCTCTAGGGGTCTAGTTGTTTGAGGGATGTTATACATGCGGTGTCGTAATCCTGGGTTAAGGATAGTTGGCAGGTCTACGGGCTCGCCAGTCGTCACACTGACGGGAGTTGACAGATAGACTTTGGGAGGTTGGGCTTGTCCTTGGTGCTCATTCCCGGGGCTCCTTCCATGCCAAGTGAATAGTTGGGCTTGGTCCTCATGATTTTTCCAAGGCTCCTTCCGAGTCACAACATAGGCCAGTTCAGGGCTTGGTTCTTGATGCACATCTACCTGAGACTCCTGCTGAGCTGTAGTACGCATGTGAGCTCCGCTGTTGTGTTCTTAGAGTTGAGGCGTACAGAGGCTTAAGACAGGTAGTGTGGATGCCAGCCTAGTAGTGGAGATGCCCACTCTACTTTCACCGCCTGGCCACGACGGATGACGCCTGAGAGGTTAGCTACCTGCTCGAAAATTGGGAACTACAAGTCTGTGTCGACATAATAGATGCATGTGCGTGATCATGGATTAGTCATTGTATTGTATTCATTGCATTACATTACATTGCATGCATGAGATCCTCATCGTATAAGATTGTATGGGCACTCTTATACGATGAGTTACTTTACTGCTGAGCCGATCCTCAACTTATATGTCTATATGGGCATTCATATAAGTTGAGTTACTTTCTATTGTAGCTTTACATTTTTATATTTTGCTGTAGATGATAGAACTGCTAGAAAAGTTTGTTTACTCATTCATTATACTGCTGATATGCTTGATATTTCACACTTTATACCACCTGTTTGTACATCTGTTCTACTTATATATATTGTACCCTTGTTTCTTTCTCCGCCCGGTACCGAGGAGTCGTCCGGGGAGCGGATGTGATAGCCACTTAGTCTTTATGACTAACGGTTGCTACTTCTTCCTTTTTAGGAGAAAACCCCGGAGTCAGAGCAGCCATAGATTTTTCAGCAGGACAGCCAGGCCAGGACGACAGGGCCTGAATGGATGGTGTCGTCGCTACTGTTAGTCACCAATATGAGTTTGAGAGACTCTTGATGTAGCCCTTTGGGCAAGTTTTACCCGTACTCTGATATTTTAGAAGCTTGTTGTAGCTTCTTTTCTTGATGTACTTTTGGACTATTTTACTTGTGTAGATTGACTTTTGTTTTATATTCTCGGTTGGGTTGGTATTGGTTGATATTGGTTATAGCCGGCAGGATGGGCGTCTTGTGGTACAAGTTAGCCCGAGTGCTAGCGCTACTGCAAGGCATCTATTCTGGGCATAAGACTCCCCTCGTGCCATGTTTTGTGTTCCGGGAGGGGGGTCTTACATTTATAACCCCCCAAATTCCTTAAGGCAGGAAATAGTTCTCTGAAGGTTATCGCCCGACAGTAGGTAGTTATCGCGTGGCGGTAGCTGGGGAATTAATCTAGCAGAGCTCTCCGGTAGCTATCGCCCGACGATAGTGATACCGCCGGCAATAGCTAGGTCAGTTGAATTAACAAGGCTCTCGGGATCCTACCGCACTTCGGTAGTCGATAGCGCGCGACAATAAAAGCGAGTGTCGTGTCATAATCGACGACAACTATCGCGCGACATTAGAGTCCTATCGTGTGGCGATAGTGAAGCTGTAACGACATATCTATGTGGAGGACTGTGGTTGGCTGGCCTGAGTAGTTACATGCAAAACAAGGAGGTACCGCACGGTGGTAGCTAGTTACCGCGCAGCGGTAGCTTGGTTTATATGGCTGGTTTGGCCGTTTTCACTTCATTTCATTTGGAGTTGAGGACTTGTCCTGGATTTCTTAGAGGAGGAGCAGCAGTGTCGGAACAGAGACTATGCCGCCGTTTGGGATTCAGAGCTAGATTTGTAGGATGAGTCCAGATCTATGGAAGCAAGATCATTGCGGTCGCATTAATCCGTCTAGACTCTTTGGCATGGCACCGAAGAGAGCGCAAAGGGTAATGACTCTCTACTTGAACATGTGAAGTCCTCTTCCTTTTGCATAGGAAATCCTCTCCCGCGAGTGTGCGGTGAGCGTGAGGTCTTCCTTCGGGTAGATACAGATTATCCCCATAATTTTGCATTTATAGCTCGGAATCGAAGTACGAACATAGGCATGGTGTGTGAAGCTCATCCAGAGAGTTTGGTCTGGATTGGTGATGTTTTTTCATTATGCTTGTTATTGCCAGAGAAGACTCTGTGATGTTTTTTTTCGGGTTTCTACGCGGTAGATTGTAGCGGGGAACCTTGGGGATTAACTCTAAGGAGCACCCGGAAACCTAGGTAGAATCGCATTTCTACCAAGTACCACACGGCAGTAGTGCTATCGCCAGCGGTAGCTCCTTGAGAGCTTTGTTTGAGTCCTGTATTGTGGAGACCTGGGGCCAGTGTTGTGGGTCTGAGAGCTTTGAGAGCCCAGCTTGGTGGCCTGAGATCTATCCGTATAACATAATGCAATTATGTATTGTTTGGAGCAATGGGAAGGGGGAGGCCGACCCGTGTTATGGCTTTTTATGCCCAATGATGTGAGAAACGGGAAAGGTTCGAACCTACCCAGTAGCTATGCCGAGCGTCAGTGGGTAGTGTTACTTATTGCTGTCGTAGTTACGGGTCTTAGGCCTTGTGCATGCCATTAATACTACCTTAATGCTCATGTCTGTTGCCGTCTTGTGAATGGTGGTGAGTTCCTGGCTTTTTTCCGGACATCGGGGATGTGCCTTGAGAGCACGCAGTGTGTGGTCATTCGTTCCTACGCCTGTGGTGAAGTGTGCTTAAATTGTATTACAATTCCTATGTTTGGTTTTGCTAATATATTGCAGGGAAGGGGCACCGCCTCCCCGAGTAAGGGGTGGGGTCATTATAATTTGGTCAACTTTAGCTGACCGTTGCCTTGTTTTGCCACCGTTCGGTGGATTATTCTTATGCAAGAATAAGTGAGCTAAGTGGCAAGTAGCGGGCTGAAGCCCTTGTTGTTGTGCTGACCCTTGAAGGCCAAAGCGAAGTGTTTTCCTTTACAACTTTCATGTGTGGCTAGCATGTGTGCTGATGTTTATAAAACACTTATTGTTTAAGTAAACAGTTGTAAGGCCATATGGCTGAGACTGTTTGTCTATTCTTACTTTCATTCCTACTTTGGGCTTTAGTGGACATTCATGATTTGTGATGGGTTCTTCCAACTTATTTAAAAGATTTCACTAAAATGCTCTGTGTTAGGATTCAAAAAAAAATTTATAGTAATTTGGTATTAATATGTAACTCCACTGACTGTCCGTGGAATATGGCCGGGGGCCCCAGCCAGACCTTCTATTATATTCCATATGATGGATGGGGGTGTTACAGAGTACCTGCTATTATGCACTTCAGTCAAAATATCTTTTCGAATCTGGCCTTCTACTGGTACATATACTCTATCTCTGAAACATAGTAGGCCATCCTTTAGTTTATAATCCCCAGCCATGCCTGCCTCCAAAGCCCTAAATATTGGCACTAATTTAGCATCCTGCCTTTGCTTGTACCTGATGCGATCGCGTACGTCACTGGTAGTGCTCATCGATTCTAAATACTCCTCATAAATTTCGGGAACCACATTGGACACCAAGGATATCTGCATATCCTCCAGCATTCGTACCAGCTCTATAGCCATCACCTAGGGTTTTGCTCCTGATGTGGTAGCTCTCTTGCTAAGAGCATCTGCTACTATATTCACCTTCCCTAGGTGTTAGTGCATCATGCATTGATAATCGAAAAGAAACTCCACCCATCGTATCTATCGCATGTTTAACTCCATCTGCGTGTCCACGTACTTGAGACTTTAGTGATCGGAGAAAATTTTACAATGGACTCCATAGAGGTAATATCGCCATATCTTCAAGGCGAATATTATCGCTCCCATCTCTAGATCATGCACCTGGTAGGTTTGTTCGTGATTCTTCAGCTGGCGGGAAGCAAAAGCTATCACGTGTCTGTGCTTCATTAGGACAGCAGCCATCCCAGATAGGATGCATTAGTGTAAACTTGGAATCCTTCTTTCCCAGAGGGAAGGGAAAGGATGGGAGCCGAGGTAAGTGGATCCTTCAACTCTTGGAAGGCAGATTCACATTATGACATCCATATGAATAGTGTATCCTTCTTCATCACTGATGTAAGTAGGAGGTCAATCCGGGAAAATCCCTCTACAAACTTCTGGTTGTATCGGGTGAGTCCAAGGAAACTCCGTATGTTCGATGTCGTCTTTAGTGGAGGCCAATCTCGCACTGCCTGAATTTTTGTCGGATCCACAGCTAGTCCTGCTCCACAGATAATGTGACCTAAGAAGTCCACATCCTTCTACCAAAACTGATATTTACTGAACTTCACATATAGAATATGCTCCCGAAGTTTCTCCAAAGTCAGTGCCATGTGTCGTGCAAGCTCCTCATTCGTCCTCGAGTAGATGAGGATGTCATCTATAAATACAATGATGAAGATATCGAGATAGGACTCAAATACTCGGTTCATCAGACACATGAATGCATAGGGTGCATTCATGAGCCCGATTGGCATCACTGTGAACTCATAGAGGTCATATCGGCTACTAAATACAGTCTTCGAGATGTCCTCCTCCTGAATCAGTAGCTCCCTCCACCTGATTAAATAGATCATCTTTTCTCGGTAAAGGTTAAGTGTTTCGTATTGTCAGCCTATTCAGTACTTTGTAGTCAATGCATAGTCTGAGAGTCTCATCCTTCTTCTTCACAAACAATACTAGGGCTCCCCACATCGAGGAGCTTGGTCTGACAAACCTAGCTTCAACCAACTCCTGTAGCTGACTTCAGAATTCCACTAGCTCTTTTGGGGCCATCCGATATGGAGCTCTAGGTATTGGTTTAGCTCCTGGCACTAGTTTGATCTGAAAGTCCTTGTCACAGTGCGGTGGCAGTCTTTACAACTTCTCCGGGAAAACATCAGCGAAATCCCGTACCAATGGGATGTTGGAGATAGAGTTTTTTCCTCTGTCATCTTGAATAACACCTTGTAAACCTCATCCCCCTGCAGGTGGGCCTTGATGGCCTGGATAGAAAAAAGCAAATAACGGAAGACCGGGATAGTAGCTTCGAAGGTCACGTAGGTGTTGCCATATCTCAGCACGACCTTCCTCGTTGGGTAATCAATCTGTGTATGGTTTCAGGTGAGACATGTAATTCCCAAGACAAGATCAAAGTCCGGCATCTTCAAGATCATCGTCGGAGCCTCAAGTGTTAGGTCGTCGATGCTCACCCTTAGAAGGCATTTTGCGGTAGATAGGATCTCCATCCCATTAGGACCCGTATAGTGTCGGACCTGCTCCAAGTCTTTGACAAAATCTTCCGTGACGAAGTTATGTAATGCATCTATATCCTCGCCTCCCCACTCCTAGGTCGGTATTCATACTACCTAACCTAGACTATGTGTACTAACCGATACACCTACAGTCAGGTGCTATAGAGTCTCTTGTACCGATGAAGGCAAATCCATCAGTCTCTTCTTGGCTACACTTGTTGAGTCAACATATTGATATCGGTGTGAACGACCATCCAATATCGAGGACCCACCACTTTAATGCACAAGTGTACATGCTAATAATGAGTTCCTGAGCCATCGACTCACCAGACTAACCCATCCATTCCATCAAACACCGTGACCACTGCTTGCAGGACTAAACCAAACTATCCTCTCGTAATAACGTGGTGAGTGAATGTGTACGATGATAGTTATTAATAGTTAATCTTTATATCCGCCTATTCCTATAGTTTAGGGTTAACCTTGGACTACCCTGAGCCTTCCCGGTGATGGACTCTCAAGGGCACTAGGAACTACGATGTGTTGAAGCCAAAGTTACCTTTCTCAAGGAACCTACTTTTATTGGTATCTATTCATTGCCAAACCCCTCCCCACATTACACTTGAGCTAACCCTAAGTGAATTACAACTTTTAGGGGAGAGACGATACATCATTGGCCCCAAGCACAACTCCGTCTCCTTCGTATTCAGGCTACCCAGCACTTGGCATTATGGGTGATTTAGCCTCCACAAAATTTAGGTGCACCAGCTATGTTACCACCCCATATGAGACCTACAACTCTACCTTAAATCCATCAAAGTACTATATATGGGCGACCATTAAATGAGTTCCAAAAAGTGACCCTATCTGAAACTTTATCCAAATGATCTGAAATATTTATCACAAGTAAATTATGACCTATGTCGCTCCTGATTAGAAATTCATAATTACCCATATTAATTTGGTATTTATACAAATTCTAACATTAAATTACAAGTATGGATTTATACATGAAGTATCATTTATTGATGTCCAGCAGTCCTATCAAAATTTTCATAACTTCATAATGTCCAAATAATAGCATCGATTAAATTCCATAATTTTCCAAAATCATTTTCACCAAAAATAAAAGTTATGAATATAAGAACTACATTGACATTTTACAATGGAAGTACTAAAAATAAATGTCCAAAATTCTATAAAAATTACCAAAGGTCCAATGTGACATTTAAGTGACAATTCAATAATTTAAACATTTTCCAGAACTATTTGACCACAAAATCAAATTATTCAGAAAAGGGCAATCTTGTAAATTTAATCATTTCACAAACTACAGTATCTCCTAAGCTTTCAAGAAAATTACCCAAGTCATATAATCTCATTTCACAGCTTGTGAATGAAAAGTAGATTTTTCTAAAATCATATGATTGCAAATACTTCAATAATTTACATTTATACATAATGGGATAATAACTAAAAATCTAGAAAATATGTCATCTAAAAATCTAGAAAAATTCTCACAAGTGTATTTGAGCCAAATAAAGCTTGTACCAAAGTTGTAGAATTTTCCTACATGTTTATACCATTTTTATTTTATAAATACATTAAGGTGTCAAATACCATTTAATTAAAATTAAATAAAAGTTTAATCCCAAAATTACCAATATTCTCTAAGGTAGTTGTATAACTCATGCCAAGTGTCTAGCGACACTCCTAGGGGCTGACAACATGTCTTGGGTGGAAAAATCAACCATTTAGCATTTTGCTAAATGCACCCCAACCACCATATGACGTAAGGGTTTTTGTGTGACCTAACCCCGCCTAACCTTATCCAAAGGGTCTGAAAATTAAAGCAAGGTCATCAATTGTCCTAATAAAGATCCTACCAGAATTTGGGGTCATTTGGGGTTGGTTTGACCACTTAATTAGTCATCATATAAAACATGAAATTATTTCCAAAACTATAGCAAAATATTGTCCAAAAATTCTCATTTCTAGACAAGGTGTACATCTTAGGTACATATACCTGTGTACAAAATTTATGACCCATATGAGTCGAAATGAGAGAGATATTCCACTTTTAATTTATGTCCTACCCTAGGACAAGTCCTAGTAAAATGGACCTACAGGAAGCTACAGTGCCCTACAAAGTTGTTTCAGGCAACTTTTCATGAAATGGCCTCTAAGTGCCCTAAAATAATGTGTGAAGTTATTGTAAATTTGCTTACAGAATGAACTGTGGTCTGCAAATATCTGATTGAAATAACTGTGGTATGCTATATGTCGGGGCCCTATAAAGCCCCCAAACCCGGTCTGGGTCTAGGCCGAGATTTTCTTGGGTAGGGCATAGAAGGACTTTTTCCAGGCCGGCCCCCCGGGTCCGATCATTTTGAACATGACTAGTAGAGAGAGAGGTAGTGGGGTCTGCTTATAATTAATATAAACAAAGATAAAAGAGAGAAAAAGAGAGAAGGAGGGAGAGAGAGAGAGGGAGGAAAAAGAGTGAAGAATTAGAGAGAGAGAGGAGACAGAGAAGAGAAAGGGATTATTTTTTAGATAGGCGTACCACACAGATCTACGTGCGGAGAGAGAATCTGGGCCATCCAAGAAATGTTTGAAATAAAGTTTTTTTTCTTTTTTAAAAAATGTAAATATGGTCGTATTTTCTGTAGTGTCGAATCTTTGATTAAATGCCTTACGGTTCTTTCCTACCTTCCTCTAGGTTGATTACGCCTACCCATTTCGAACTCACATATTTCTAATATAAAGTGAAAAAGCTTTAACTAAATAAAAGTAGTATGAAGTTATATAATTAATTTTTATCATCCAATATGTGTCAAGATTTTGAACTAAGTCATCGAATGAAGAGAGAGAATCAAGAGAGGAGGGAGGGAGAGAGAATCTTTATAGGCCTTCTATTACATTTAAGGATATGAGGGGGAGGGTGAGAGAAGAGAGATGGAGAGAAAGAGAAATTTATTTTCTACGTAAAAATTTTCATTTTTATAAAATTAAAAAAGGAATATTGATTCATATTTTTGCGGTCATTTTAGGTGCTCATATGCATATGATTTGAATAAAAGTTTGTGCTCATAAGATGGTGCAGCCCGCTGGAATGCAGGCGATGCCCGCTAGAATGCGGGCGATGTCGCTTGAATGCAGATACTACACATTCGAATATGGGCGCAACCCACTTGAATGTGGGTGCAGCCCGCTCGATTGCGGGCGAAACCCGCTAAGAGTAAGTGAGCACGAGCGAAGCCTGTGCAAAGCTGCTCGTACATCTATTTATAGAAAATGATAAAAAATTATAAAGCGATGACTGATTGTTGTTGCCCGTGTCATCTTACTCGCCTGCCATTGCCCGCCTCAGACGGAATGGCTGCTACTTAGGCGTGTCCAAAAAGATAGGGCCCAGTGGGCCGCCTAGAAAAAGCCCGACTAGACCCGACCCGGGGGTAGTCCAGGCTCGGGGCCCTCCCAAGGCTCAAATATGGAGCCATTGCCAGGTCTGATACCCTGCCTAGGTCGGGCCAGGCAATGCCTAAATTTTGGGTCTGCCCTGACCCCGGCTAGCTCTTATAAGAGTCGTTGGATCAACGACTCTTATAAGAACCATTGGTCAACGGCTCTTATTAGAGTCGTTTGTCAACGACTCTTATTAGAGTTATTGATCCACCAGCTTACCTGCAGCTGGCAGCTTTGCCAGCTGCCGGCAAAGCTATTGCTAACAGCAGCTGTACTGATGTCAGCAGTAAAAACCGCCATCCTAGGACCTAGGCTATTTTAATAATTTTTAAAAAAAATATATATATATATAATAAAATTTTCAAAAAATTTATAAACCCCCTCCTATCAGCCGACCCCCTCCCTATCTCTCTTTCATTCACTTACTCTCTCACCCTCTCTCACTTACTCTCTCTCTCTTTCTCTCTCTTATATTTTTTCAACTCATTGTGTTTGCCACATTTTAAATTTAGTGGTACAAGATAGAAGATGAGATAAACATAATGAATATAAGACCTGATTAACCGCATCACACCCGATAAAAAATGTAATTTGTTAAGTAAATAATTTTGTAATTTTCTTTATTTTAAATTAATAATAATAATAATAAATTTCATTTTTTCAATTAATATAAATTGTAAAAGTGTAAACTTTTTTGTTCAATATTAATAAAAAATTTTTATAATTTTATTGCACATTTTTATTTTATATTTTTATTAAGTAATATGTTTTTTTATTATTTTCTAAATAAAAAATAAAAAATTGGGGACGACCTGACCTGGCGTGGCCCTGGGGGCCGAATCAGGCCCCTTCCCAGAGCTATTACCCGACCTCGGCCCGAGCCCGATTGAAAGTATCTAGCGTCTGTCTAAATCACCTAGAGGGGGTGAATAGGCGATATTTGTATCTTTTCACGGAATAAAAATTATCTAAAAAACCAAGCACATAAACACAGAGATTTATAGTGGTTCCTCGAGTTGGCTACGTCCACTTTCCCGCCTCACCTATCTACCATAAAGGGCTTGCTTCGGCTACTTCACCAAACTCAGATTTTGTCAAATCTTACACCTCGGAGCCGCAACTCCTACAACTCGGAGACAACGCTCCTACAACTCGGAGAATAACCTCTCCTATAACTTGATCGACAAATGGGATCGACTACTCGATCCACAAACGGATCTACTCACTTGATCCACAAATGGATCTACAAACTCGGAGAAAAATCTCCTACAATATGTAAAAGAATATTACAACATAATATTGATTGCAAGTCTTTGCTCCGACATTCTTCGTAAAAGTAGATCTTGAAGCTTGGAGAACACAAAAAGTTGAAATCTTGAAGAACTTGAATCTTGATCTTCACACGTCTAGATCTAGAAGAATAGAAGTCTTTAGAAGGCAGCAATGAAGATGTAGAGGTCAAGGAAGACGAGATCTTGCTGTGCTAGCAGGTATCGGCCGATCGGAATGTTGCATGCCGAAAGGAGGCCGGCAGTTTGCCGATTAGGAAGGTTTTGTCATTTTGAATCGGGGATCAAATTAGCATAAACCAAGATTAGCAATAAATAAGAATATCCCTAGGTATTTATAGAGATAAAACCTCCAATGGTATATAGGAAATTTCCAAAAATTTAAGCAGAAATTACTGTGCATGGCCGACAGAAACCCGTGACTAGTTTTGAGAATTTTCGGAAAAATGTCCTAAGTCAAATTTGTCGAGTATCGTCGAGTATCATATTGATATTCTTCAAATACATCTTGATATATGACAAAAATGACTTAGGCAAAACATCCCAGGTCGGTTGTACACTTAACGCTATAGCGACAAGTCATACTCGACGAATTCATCGAGTATAACCAAGCATACTCAACGAATTCATCGAGTATCGGTCAACAGACTCGACGCACTCAATACCTTTAAATTTGACGAATTAGACTTGGAAAAATCTAGAGAAGTATTGTCGACTGGACTCGACAAATTCGGCGTGTATCACTTAGCATATTCGACAAATTCGGTGATTATCGTTAGATACATTTGACGAATTCGACGAGTATACACAATGATACTATACGAATTTTACTTAATAGATTTTCCACTACTCTAATAAATTTACCCTAAGTATATACGATGAATTCGACGGGTATTAGTAAGTATACTTGACAAATTTGGCGTGTATCAATGATGATACTCAACAAATTCGACGTGTATGCTTAAGCATACTCACCGAATTTTACTTATGTAAAATTGCTATTTTTCCTGGGTCTAACTCTTGACCATCCATGAGCCTTCTCCTGTACTTAGGATATAAGTAAACCCTAATAGAAAGATTACACGTGAGTCAACACTTTGTCCTACACAATGAGGAATTACATTGTGTAGTCCTGTGTTTACTGACCCACTATAACCTGACATTGGTGTGTACTTAGCAATGTGAACCTGCAAGTACATAACCAAACCGTGACATCAAATACAATCTCAATTCATCTTAGCTTGACTGGACCCTTCTTTAAATCCAGGTTATTGTGTATGCAATACCCAACACCGATATTAAGAAAGCCCGGGCTCGGCCCGGTTGACTAAAGGTCGGGCTCATAGGGCCCAGTACCGGGCCGGCCCGATCATACTAAATGGACAGGGGTACTACTACTGTAGCAACTCTTAAGTGGTCGGAGGGCTATTTCAAAAAATATCCTTAATAATTATATATATATAATTGTATTGTTTAACTATAAAGCGGCGGACCGCCGCTTTATATCGGTTTTATATATATTCATATATATAAGTACAATCCCAACCCAAAAAAATCAAACCAATTGATGTATTTCTTTGAACACTGCCCCGATCTTTAACATTAAGTAATGTATGACTAGTGTCATGGCAAGGGTGTGATAGAGTAAACATATGACCATCATCATTGATGGACTTCTTTGGATGCTGCCCTGACCTTTGATGTTAAGTAATTTAGATTTAAGTAATCACACTACTTTCTCACTACATGTGATTTTAGGATTTATCGTCGATTCTAATTAATAGTATAGATAATAAATTGAAATGCATTTTAGAAATCTATAAACCAGAATGTATGTCGAAAAGGTTTTTCTACTAAAATCTTTATGTGTGCAGACATGAGACTTCTCATTTTACACTTTATATTCAATTTATAATCTAAGCATTGGATTTTCCTACCCATACAGAGAGTTGTTTGCCCATGACTAACAAACATGTAAGTATGAGGGTATTTGATGGCACAATATTTATTTATATGTTATTGCATTATTTATGTGTTATATAAATACTTTTTTTTATTTTAATTATACTCTAAATAACTTTTTAATGTTTTCAAGAATAATTGGGCAGCTGATAGCAATTTGGAGCTAACAGCCATGACCAAGAGGAAATTTTGAGTTTTTGGCTAAAAATTCAAAGTACACACCCTAGGTCACGAGCATAACCAAGACGCATGACATTACTTCACGACCATGGCTTGCTCATGATCTAGAACACGGTTGCCAATGCAATAAAATTTACACGCCCTTTGTCACGTAGGTGACCAAGGTGCGTGACTTCAATGTCACGACCATGATTCGGCCCAAACACATTCAACTTTCCAGATCACGTCATCGCTCGGTTTCAGATTACACGCCCTTGGTAACGGGCGTAACCAAGGGTGTGACCTATCCAACAACTGCCACAATCTATCTAGCTTGCATCATTTTCTGCTTGTTCTAGATCCAGTCAGACATGCCCTAGGACAAGGGCGTAACTTAGGGCATATAACTTTGAGTTACTCCAGCTTTTGGTGGTTTTCCTCCTAATGTTCCGGGGTATTTAAGGAGTAGTTATTCCCAGACACGCCAGTGGACATGGGTGTGACACCCTAATTTTTCTGTTATACCAGCCAACAATGTCCAATGCTGAGGAGTTCCACTTTGGAGTTATTTTTTAAAAATTATTTTACTGTTTTCATGTTGTTCTAATTAGTTTTTACATCAAAGTTGTAAGCTCTTATTTTATTATTTCAATTCTACTTTTTGTAATTTTCTTTCAATCATGTCTCTCATTACCTTTATTTGTTTTCTCTTCATCACGATGAGTAGCTAAACTCCATTTAGTATTTAATCATGAAAAACTTTGGAATGAAATAAAATATGCTTTGTTTATTTTAAATTAGCAAGTTCTCTTCAATTTTATCTTTGATTTACTTTTATTTGATTTTATAAGTCTAAAATATGATTTTCAATCTACGATCCGTATTCTAGTTGATCGAGAGATTCACGCATATGAGGAGATCACTCAAAGATAAAATGATTTGCATGCACTCCTTAGAGAGGACGTTTTAAATCTTCCAGATTGGAGTCAAATATAATAGTGGGGTTCATCGCTTAAAGCAAGCTTAGGGGTTTCGACTGGCTGAGAGGTCTTAATCGATCAACCTAAGGTTAGTTGATAGTAATCTTCGAGAGATATGTTATCATGTTATGGGAATCTCCATGGTCGAAGTATATTTTATTAAAAGCTTGCAAATTTATCTTTTTATGAATTTATACTTTATTCCAAAGGAATTTTAGATCAAGTGTTAATCTCTTAATAATCGAATTTCTTCTTACTTCACTCACTTATTTTCGTTCTCCTAAACAAAACCAAATTTTTGATCGGTAAAATTAAGCGCTTCTTTGTGAGAAGAAGTACTCAACATACATAGAAAAATATGACACTTGATTTTAAATCCTATACTATAAAACAATATGTAGTCTTTCCTAATAAGATTATATTCGGACTGTGCAACCACAATTTTACACATCAGAAGTCCAAGTGCACTCCACTACAGATTTGTGGAGAAGGTTTGCATTCTACCACCACAATGATAGGGTTTTTGCTAAGTACTTCAAGATGTCCCTTCGTCCAACCTCTCGCAATGCAATAATACATTTCTAGGAGTCTTCTATGGCACATAAATCAATCATCACCAATCTGTACCAATGATCACAGAAGGTCTCCACACAACACTAATAAATCTATAAACCAAATGAATTTCTATATGCAATATATATCGGGGGCGTACACAATCGAACCTGAGGATGTCATGCCTTCCGCTAATTAGCAAAGAAGACAATTCCATATGCAAATATATTAACATAAAACAGGACAAACACATCCTAAGACTGGAGAGAAAGATCGTTACCCTTGACGATCATTTCAACACCATAATAGAAATCTAGCCAGATATAATTGACCGCAATTGACTGACTTCTGCGGATTTGAACTCAGCTTCCGATTCGAGTTCCGAAGATCCAACAATGTTATAAAAAGCATTTTTTTCTTCTTCCTTCTTCTCCTGCTTTAGCTTCTCAAAATATTTACAAATGGCAAGTGAAGGAGATGAAAGTTATCGTTTTCCTCTTTAGTATTAAAGGGAGGCCTATTCTGGAACGTCTGATCGAGTTCCATAAAGGATTTAACGGCCTTATTCACAGATTTGCGAATCTATTTCCGCCACCTACCACATGATAGTAGCTACCGCGTCACGGTATACCCTTAGGCGGTGGCGGTGATCTTATCCAGAACCATCAGCAGTGGTATCGATTGGAAGACCTACCGCCAATGGTAGCATTACTACTCGGCACTAGCGTCTAGTCAGTTGTCGCCACATCTAGTTAATCACTGACACTTCTAGAAGACATATTAGGTGAATCGGCTTGAAGAACTACTGCCAAAGGTATCACTTATCGCCCAACATTAGTGACTTTTTGCCTTGCTCTCTAGATGATTTCCATAGGCTCTAGCCGACATAGTGGAGGTTCTTGCCGATATGAGACTCATCTAGCCGATGTGGCTATTAACAGCGGTAGCACTTACCGCTCGATGTTAGCTTTGTTTTATAGAATTCTTTACTTTTCTTACAAGTTGAAAAATGTGGTGTTATAACTCCCATCCCTTTATAAGAATTTTGTTCCGAAATTCCAAATCTAAGAAAGCAAGTAAAAGACACAAAACTTTAAATTATACCTCAACAGAATAGCTCAGGGAACTCCTCAAGCATGGTTTGCTCCTGCTCCCATGAAATCTCCTCATGAACGTAATTGTCTCAGTGGACTTTTGACCATTCAGATTGCTTTGTTATACAACTATTGTACTTCAGTGTATTCGATGCGAATGAGTTTTACTTTTGTCGTTAGGACACAATCGACCGACACTTTATCATCAGAAATAACATGAGTAGGCTCTTGCATTACCTTCCTCAACACTGATATATGAAACAAATTATGTAAAGTGCTTAACTCTGTCAAAAGAGCAAGTCAGAAGAAAGCTGCACCAACACGTCCCAAGATCTCAAACGGTACAAGGTATCTCATACTTAGCTTTTTCAAACATCGAATCCTTGATACTCCCTTGAATGGTTTGATCTTCAAATAAACCCAGTCTCCAATGACGAACTCGATGTTTCGGTGTTCATTATTGTAGTACTTCGAATGTCTATCCCGAGCAATCAACAATCTCTCTCGAATTGTTCGAATAGTCAAATTTTCCTCTTTGATGTCTTTTTACTTTAACAACTTCATGTCGCCTATTTCTTCCTAAGACAAGGAAGTAAGTCACTTTCTACCATAAAGGGCCTTGAAGGCATCATTTGTATACTCACTTGGTAGCTGTTGTTGTAGGAGAATTCGATCATATAGAGGTTATTCTCCCACTTCTTTCTGAAATCCAAGGTGCACATACAGAGCTTATCCTCTATAGTTCTGTTTGTCCTTTTGGTCTACCCATCTGTTTGTGGGTGTAAGGTGATGTTTAACTTCAACTGGGTACCTAGCAATTGGTTGATTGGCCTCAAATTATTTGATGTGACATGCCCATCTTGGTGGCTTACGATGATACATGAAATGTTGAGCAATCATATAATGTTGTTGACATAAAATTATACTAACTTTTCTATAGAATCATCTTTCTAGTTTGGAAAGAAGTGAGATACCTTTGTAAAACGGTCAACAATCACCTAAATAACATCATTTCAGTGTTACGATCAAAACAATCCATGCACAAAATCCATTGATATATCACCGAACTTCTATTTCGAAATCGGCAAAGACTTCAAAAATTCACCAAGCCTTTGATTTTTGTCCTTCACAAGGGCACACACTTCTCTATGTAGAGGTCTATGTATTTATTCAAACCATACCACCATAAAAGCTTCTTCATGTCCTTATACATCTTTGTGCTGCACGTGTAAATTGAGAACTTGGTAAAGTGAGCCTTGTACATAAATTCATCTTATAATTTTCTTAAATTTGGGACGCACAACCGTCTGTCTTTCAACTTGCCAAATCTTCTGGACTGGCTCCTTCTTTTGTTATGTCTGAAGCAACTTCTGGGCGAGGACCAATGATTTTTTATACATGTTACAAGACAGGACACATGGCCCGAGAGTGTCGTAGTGGTCTTCCAAGGATAGAGAAAAAGACAAGTGCATCTTATGAGGAGAAAGGGAAGGCAGTAGAGTTGACTGCATCCCATTATACTCCAGCGCATCCCAAAGTAAACAACCTTAGCCAATAAGAGGCCATAAAGCAAAGCGACGTGGTGACAAGTACAATTTAGTATATAGCCTTTATTGCTTGATATACTTGTTACCTTATGCGTTGTTTGTGTAGAACCTATTTGTATTAGGCTTTGTCCTAATCTTGGACTATCTGACAAGAGCACTGTTCGATACAGGGGCTTCTCACTCCTTTCTATCTAAGGACTTAATGTTGCGTATCAGAGTACCTTATTCTATGTCGGAAGATAGATTGGATATATTGCTACCAAATGGATTGTGATGAGTGCAGATACGTCCTGTTATGTTCAGGTGTGGATAGGATGTCATGAATTTGGGTTGGAAGCATCTATACCACCGATTTCGAAGTTCGATGTAATCTTTAGCATGGACTGGCTATCGGAGTAGCGTGTCTTCATTGATTGCAACTCAAAGGAAGTCATGCTGGGAAAGAATACCAAACGCGGGCCAAAATTTGCTAGTATGTAAGGATCAAGCAAGATGCTAATGTCTGCTCTTTAGGTGGTCAAGGTGGTTCAGAAGGGAGCGGAGTTATTCTTCTTGTTATTGGAGGTTTTATAGCTGAAGTCCATTTTGAATGACATCCTTATTTTGTCGGAGTTTGCAGATGTTTTTCGTAAGGATCTCCCTAGGATTCCTCCCCAGCGAGAGATTGACTTCGTTATTTAGTTGGTGCCAGGTGCAAAACCTGTGTCACGCTCACCATACTGAATAGAGCCAAAGGAGATGGCAGAACTAAAGGTTAAGTTATAGGAGTTGCTAGAGCAAGGCTATATACGACCAAGTATATCACCTTGGAGTGCAAAAGTCCTCTTTGTGAAGAAGAATGATGGAAGCTTGCGTCTATTCATTGACTACCGTGAACTGAACAAGCTGATAAAGAAGGACAAGTATCGGATTCCGAGAGTCGATGACCTGTTTGATCAGCTAGCTGGATCAACCATTTATTCAAAGTTGGATTTGAAATCTGGCTATTATCAGTTAAGGATCATGGAAAAGTGATATTCCCAAGACAATATTTGGCACACTCTATGAGCATTATGAATTTACTGTGATGCCATTCAGGCTCACTAATGCACCATCGGTGTTTATGAACTTGATGCACATGATCTTTAGAGAGTATTTGGACTTGTTTGTGATCGTCTTTATTGACAATATACCGGTTTACTCTCAGTCGGAAGAATACCATGCGAATCATCTGAGATTTGTTTTGTATACCCTAAGAAGGAATCAACTTTATGCCAAGTTCTCTAAGTGTGAGTTTTGGCTATCTTCAGTAGCATTTCTTAGTCATGTCATGAGTGGAGAGGGTATTGCTGTGGATCCAGCAAAGATAGTTGCAATACGAGAGTGGTCTATACTTGCTTTTGTAACGGAAGTCAGGGGTTTCCTTAGACTTGCCGGCTATAATAGGCGCTTCATAGAGAACTTTTTGAGGATTGTTTTACCTCTCACAACATTGGCAAGGAATAATCAGAAGTTCATTTGGATGCCAGAGTGCGCACGAGCTTTCAAGGAGTTGAAGAGTCGTCTAACCACGGTGCCTGTGTCGTGCTCTCCATGTGGAACAAAAGGTTTTGAAATCTATAACAGTGCTTTAGGGAGTTGCTTAGGCTGCGTTCTTCTATAGTATGGAAAGGTTATAGCCTATGGATCTCGCCAACTGAAAGTGCATGAGAGGAATTATCTGGTACATGACTTGGAGTTAGAGGTCGTGATATCGCTCTTAAGCTGTGGCGGCACTACTTATATGGTGTGAAGATCTATATCTTTACCGATAATAAGAGTCTAAAGTATTTGATAGATCAAAAGGACTTGAACATGCGACAACGGAGATGGATGGACTTCCTCGGAGACTACACCTTCAAGATTCATTATATTCCCGGTAAGGGAAATGTGGTAGTAGATACGCTGAGTCGCAAGGCTCCGACACGGGCAAATTGGTTATGAATGTATGATGAGCGTCTGATTCATGAGTTGGAGGATTTAGATATGTCGTGTCGAGAATAATACAACGGAGAATGCATGCTTAAATTGGATGGAGGTGTAGTGTAACCTTGCAGAAAAGATTTGACAAGCATTGGAGCTTGATGAAAGCATGAAGCACTGTATAGCGGAGACCGTGGATGGGTCTAACGTTGAGTTTTCTTTTGAAGATGGTCTTTTGCCGAAAGACGACCATTTGTGCGTCCCCAAGTTTGGCGCCTTATAGGAGGAGTTGATGTACGAGACTCATTTTACCAAGTACTTGATTCACCCGGGGAGCACAAAGATGTATAAAGATGTGAAAAAGTTATTCTGGTGGCCAAGGTTGAAGGACATAGCACTCTATGTGGTGGAGTGCCAAACTTGCGCCCTGGTGAAGGCGTAATGTCAAAAACCCAGTAGTTTCTTGAAGTCGGTACCAATAAAAAATGGAAGTTTGATGATATATCTATGGATTTCGTCCACGGTTTTCAAAGATTGCAATGTGGTAATGATTCGGTTTTGGTTATCGTGGACATGTTGACTGAAGTATTGCACTTTATCTCAAATTGAAAGGACAATTCAGTGGAAAAGTTAGCCAAACTTTATGTTGGTCAAATCGTACGATTGCGCGGTGTGCCCCGTAGTATCGTAAGTGACCGAGATAGGCACTTTACGTCAAATGATTGGAAGCTTATTCATCAACTATTGGGTACAAAACTGAAGTTCAGCATGGCCTTTCATCCTTGGACGGATAGTCAAACTAAGATGGTAAATAGAACGATGCAAGATATGCTTCGCATGTGCGCTCTGGATTTCGGGAAGAGGTGGGGGTATCATCTCTTTATGATCGAATTCACCAATAATAACTACTAAGCAGGTATTCAAATGGCTCCTTTTGAGGCCTTATACGGGGAAGTGTCGTGCTCCATTGTCTTGGGTAGAAACAGGTTAATCGAAGCTTTATAAACATAAAGACATCAAAGATGTGACTTCGATGATACGGTTGATTCTATAACGGTTGCTGATTTCTCAAGATAAGCAAGCAAAGTACTACAATGCCAAACACCAAATTGTCGAGTTTGTCATGGGCGACTGGGTTTATCTAAAGATCAAACCGTTCAAGTGTGTGTCGAGGATTCGATGCTTGAAGAAGCTAATTCCGAGATACCTTGGGCTGTTTGATATCTTGGAGCGTGTTAGTGATGTTTCCTATTAGCTTACACTTTCGATAGAGTTGAGTGGCATGCACATTGTGTTCAAAATATCAATGTTGAGGAACTCATTGAAAGAGCCTACTCAGGTGATTGTCGTTGATCAAGTGCCGATTGATAGTGGATTGAAAACAAAGGTCAAGCTCATTCGAATCGAAGACACGAAGACCAAACAGTTATGGAACAAGGTGATTAGGATGGTCAAAGTCCGGTGGGACAACTATGGCCGTGAGGAGCTCATATGGGAGCGTGAGCAAACCATGCTTGAGGAGTTGCTAGAGCTGTTCCATTGAGGTACAGACTTTTATGTGTTTTGTAGTTATTTGTTGTTGACTGTTTGATTAAATTTTAGGACGAAATTTCTTTAATGGGAAGATAACTGTAATGCCAAAGATTTAACCAAGTATAGCTCTCATAGGGCTTCCGCCCGGTGGAAGTACTAGCATCGACGGTAGTATAGCCTATTTAATTGGCGTAGATCTCTGTGAGCTACCACTGGATGGTAGCCATATCGTGTGGCAGTAGATACCTTTCATCGTAAGCATCGTAATAACACGATGCTTAACCTACCGCTCGGCAGTAGTGTGTTATCGCGCGATGCTAGCGCGACAGTTACAGTGCAGGCACGTATCAGCGTGTGATTGGAGAATTTGAATAGTGGGCTTGCGGGAGAAGTCACTGATTGTGGTTACGGTGTGGTGTTATCTTATTACCACGGGGCAATAACATTCTATAAAGAGAACCATTTTGAATCATGGTCGTTCGCCAAGATCAGACGGTGGGCTGTGGTTTCTGCTAGTTTAAGTCTATGGGTTGGGAGTTATCCCTCATTCTAAAACTAGGATTTCTCTTTCTAATAGGTAGAGAGAAGGGAGAGCAAGGAAGAGGAAGAAGAAGGGGAATCTTGCCATTACCGGAGATTTTAAGCCCTAAATTGCAAGCCAAGTCAAGATCTACAAAGATCGGCCCAGTGCGGTTCTTTTCATCAGTTTGGATTTTGATCTATGGATCCAAAGAGGACTTCAAGGGTAATAATATTCCTCCTTGGACATGTGAAGTCCTCATTTTGGCATGTTGCATGAAATCCCCCACCAGTTGGTGGAGAGCGAAGGGATTTCCAATGGGTGATCTATGGTATCCCCGGTGATATACTTGCATTTAGAATTCAAAATCAAAGTACGATATAGGCATGCTGTGTTAAGCCCATCCAGACAGGTTGGTCTAGATTGGTGATGGTTATATAATTGTTTTGCGTGTAGGAAAATACTTTGTGGATAAATGTGTAGTTTTGGAGTCATAGGGTATGCAGTTTAGTGCACAGAGAGTACTGGAGTTAGTCTCTAGGAAAATACCCAAGTTTTCAGGAAGAGATCGTGTTCTATCCCCTACCACGTGGCAGTAGTGCTACCGCCGGCGGTAACTCTTAGTGAGTTATTGTGAGTCCTGTCTCGTGGTGACTAGGGGGTCTGATGTTGAGTTGTGGGCTTAAATTGCTCCGCTATGGTGGCCATGAGAGCCATCCTTGGAAAATAATGTTGTTATGTATTGTTGTGAATAGGAAAAGCGAGGCTGACCAGCATCGTGGCTTATTGCGCCTGACGATTTAAGCAATGAGATGTGGCTAAACTATACCCAACCCTATGTCGTTTGACTTGGAGTGAGTCATTGAGCTGGATCCTGGTGATCGCATTTGACTTTGTCGTTTCTATAGGAGAGAGTCTTAGGCTACGGGCCAGAAACACTAGTAATGCTCATATATGTTGTTTTGAGAATGGTGATGGGGCTTGAATCTCGGCAAACCAATAATGTGCCCTTAGTGCATATGGCGTGTGACCTGCCATGCCAACGTTTATGGTGAATGGTGCTTAAATTGCATGTTCTGTTGCCATATTATGTATATTTTGTTTACCTGTAGGGAAGGAGCATCGCCGTTGCGAGTGTGGGGAGGGGTCATTATAATTTTGTCAGCTAATGTTGATCATTGCCTTATTTTCCATATATTTATGGATTGACCCTATGCAGGTGCTAGGGAGCCGAGCAAAAATTATCGGGCTGAAGCCCTTTGTGTTAAGCTGGCCCTCGAAGGTCAAGCAAAGATTCTTTACTACTTTTATATGTTGTCGGCCAACATGCTGATGTTTGCAAAACACTCTAAATTATTGGAAATATTTGTAAGGACTTAAGACCAGACTCTTTTGTATATTTTTGTTATCATTCCTACTTTTGTTTAGTGGACATTCCTGTGGTTGGGTTCTTAATACTTTTAATACTTCCGCTAGAATTCACTCTGAGTTAGGATACTTGTTTGGTTTGGTTTCAATATGTAACTCTGCTGATTGTCTGTTGAATGTGGCATGGGGCCCCAACTGGCCTTCTATTATATTTTACGTGATGGATGGGGGTGTTACACGCTCGCCCATTCATACTCTCCCCATGACACTATTTTGAATCAATCACGCAAATTAATAAGACTTTAGGTTTGTAGCGGGGCTTGGGTTTAGGTTAGGTAAACAAATGATAAAAGTGATGGCTCACGCACTAAATCCAAATGAGCTAGCACAACAACTATCCTCACACACCACAAAAACACGTGGGTGCACAACACCCCTGGACTTATGATTGACTATATGGGTGTGTGCGTACCTCCTACACCAAAAAAATTTCACACACAAGGATTTTCAATAAAACTATTCTTCTTTTCACTTTTTTTTCTTTTTCTTTTTCACAAAGTTTCTTTTTCTTCTTGTCTTTCCTCTTTTTTATTTTCCAAATCATTTTCAGCATTTATTTTTCAATAAACATATCCACATAGAAATGACACCACATCAACACCCAATATAAAACTAAAATAAAACCTGAAGCTCACATTTGGGTGTGCAACTAGGATCGACATTTAGGCTTTGGTGAGATGAAGTGGAGTTGAATCAAAGGTTGGGTAAGTACAATGTGGCTAGCAAGGATAAAACACTAGGATTAGGCACATATGCTCAACCGGTACAAAATGATGGCCTACATCACACTTGCGTGCTTGACTAACCGAAAACCCATGCTTCGAGAGTAGCATGGGGCATATTCTAAGCCACCAAATGAAATAATCCTTCCTACCAACTCGAGCAATACAAGGCTAACGAATGTCTACACACAATCCTACACTACCATTTGAATCACACAGGATTCACCAATTTAGAGTAGAGTAAACAAAATCTATGCTAATAGAAAAATATAAACAAAGAACATATAAAGAAATTGAACCTACACAAATTTCTAAATGAGACATGGGCAATCGACTAAGATCACTACATGAGTCAGCATTTTACTCTGTCTCGCAATATTAAGCCATCATTGTGATTTTAAAATCACACACAAAAGAATGTGCAAGCTCGTGACGTGCTAACGGCTAAGCACGCACTCGAGTGGGTGCTATGGTGTGCAACAGATATGAGCAATGATAATATAAAATGAATTAAAGAGTACTTCTAGTATGTTGTGCAATGTGCACGGGCAATACACAAAAAAATGACCACCCCCAGACTTAATCTATACAATGCAATACAGGATAATGGCATGGGGCACAAATAAAGGAGCCGAGGAAAAGGCGTTATCCATGCTCAAAAATGAGCATACCAAAAGATTGACGTAAAATTTAGAGCAAGAACCATGCCCGCCGCAGTAACATCTCCACACCTGCAAGACGATACATCAGCACAGAAAAAGTAATAAAATAATTAAGCAAATTATGTAAGCAAAAACAGAGATTGGTTGTCTCCCATAAGCCCTTTTCTTTACCTCCTTAAGGTGAACCAAATACCTGTATTACGCAGTTATAAAATTATTTTTAACACCGTCACAAACTAAGCACATCAAATGAAAATAACAGCAAAAGACTTCCACACACAGAAGAAAAAACTACGCAATAACAACAAACATACAGCCCCAAAGAACCTTCACTCATCAGTTATAAGCGGACTTGTGGTGATTCTCCTCCGCCATGCGAGATGGGCATGAGGTGGAAGCTTTAGATCCCAGGGGACAGTTTAATTCCATCTCCTACTCACACTAGAGGGCCGCAAAAGGCGATGCACGCAATAATTCTTCCTTTTTCTTTTTCTCCATAGTGAGAGAGCCAATCGATCACAAATCAAGCGATCCAAAACAGGTTTAGTCTTAGTAGAAGCAGTGAGAGGCTTCATTTCCTTACCCCACATGGGTAATAGATCAGCCCATTGGACTTGTTTGAATTATTTGGCATAGACCTAGCAATATTAGAATTAATTAAAATGTTTGCGACATCAACCACTACCTCAACACTAAAATTTTCTCCCATGTCGCATCCTTCTTTTCCAAAGTCAGTATGTTTCGCATTCTCACCATCCCAAGCAGTTTATGAGTCCAATATTTATAGTATTTTTCGAACTCATCTAGACGAGTTTTCTCTAACGTGCACTACATTTTTGGGTTGTTATTGCTCATATTTCTCTTTTTCTGTAATTGTACGTTAAGTGCACTATTTAGGCTTTTTTGGCGTACAGTTGCGTACTTTTTCTAGAGGTAAGCACATGGTGCTCCCTAGCTTGTTTTTGTGTTGTTTATTTCTACTGTTTATATGTGCTGGAGGTGTTCTCCAGGCTGTGTTATTGCTGTGTAGGTGGGCAGATCCTCATTGTTGATCTAGTCTTTTCTATAGAAATCGCACGGTCGTGTATTTTTCTTCATGCATAATCGGTGCAATCGTGTGATGCCTATAGAGCTCCAATACGGTGATCTAACCCGGGCCGTGCGATTTGATTTTGCATGGGCCGTTTTTCCCATGCGCGACCAAATCGCACGACCTCATCTTTTTCTCTAAATTTTTATGTAATTATCGCACATGCATTTTCTTAACACACGATTGGATTCGATCGTATGAGAAGGAAATGCACGTTCTGATCTTGTTGGCCTGGAATTGTGTGTTTTGTCGCTAGCTGTGCATTTTGTTCTCGCACAAGCTATTTTACCCATGTGTGATCAAAATCACACGGTCTCTTCTTCTTCTAGGCTAGTCAATTTTTGTGCGTCTAGTATCGCACGATTCATGGATGGTCGTGCGTACAACAGTACGTGACCATTTTCTCATGCAATTTTCTATTTAAGCCGCAGATTTTCCTTAATACTAGGGCGACTGGTTCATTCTGTCATTCTTACATTGTTGAAACCCTAGGGGAGTGCTCTGTCCTCTCCTTTTTCCACCTTCCATAAGGGCTTTGCCCTGGGACGCCTCCATCATCCAAGAGCTTCCATAGAGGGGATTCTAGCCCTACATTAACCATCGAACAAGGAGATCTTGCACCAGAGAATATTGGGTCCTGAAACGAAGAAGACGGGTCCATTTGGAGAAAGTGACAGATCTCCTCTGCCCCGGACGTAGTTGTGGACCGAGCTAGGATGCAGATTGATAACCCATTGATTCCTATTGTGAATCCCCAATGAGGCTTCAGATGTGGTCGATTCCTTGCACTCCTCTCCTCTCCTTTGGCTTGTATAGCTAGTAGTTCATTGTATGATGATGTTGCACTCAAATATAGTGTTAATTTATCTATTTCATTTCTATAAAACAATTTGTGTTTGAGTTTCTTGAGGTGCCCCGCCATTCTACCACCATCACTCACTCTCGCCCATTCCACTTACCTAGTTTCCCACTCCTCTTAACTACCCATCCATCCGCCTCACAAAGCAGTGCATAACGGCCTGCATAGTCTCTATCTCGCAAAGTAAAGTAGTGCATTGCAGACTGCATAGTAGTTGTTAATTTAGTTTTATTTTTTCCCACGAACCAAATCAACCCCCTTCATAACCCCAACCTCTAGGACTTCAATCTCTAGTCCTCCTCAAAAGTAAAGTCCACCTTACTGTGTTCCACGTGAGTTTGATACTTGGGAAAATTTGCCCATTTTATATTACTTGAGCGACTGGCGCACTTATCGAACACGCATTAAGAGCACTAACCTTCTTAAACACAGTCTTGACTTCAAGTGTCTTCACTTCATCCGATCCTAATTCTCTACTTGCACATCTACCTCAACCTGAGCCTCAATATCAGAACTGCAATCTCCATCACTTAAAATCGAGTTAAAAATAACAAGAGATGCATCAAGAACTCCCTCAAAAATGTTGAGGACCTTGGTAGCACTAGATGGGGAAGGGTGGTGTGTCTCCTTAGCAGGTAAGGATACATAATCATTAACAGTGCATAAAGTAGCACCGCTCTCTTTCAAAAAGGGGACCCCCAAAATGGGTTTGGAGTCATTCTCTATTGGTCCTAACACATGGAAATCGACAATCACCACAACTCCATCTATTACAACCTCGAGCTCCTTGATAACACCTTCTATCTCCACCACCACCCCATTTGCGAGGATAAATGACATCTGTTCATCAACACTAATATTCAATATGAATTTATCAACATCGTGTAGAGAAAGAATGTTGCGTGATGATTCGAAATAACACAAGATAGTGATGTTAAAATCGTTAATCTTACACTTAACAACCAATCACTTACACCGCCTCCAGCAGGCTCAGACAGACTCTTCCCTTGATCATGAGGATTCTTTTCTATCGTGCTAGGAAGGGTGCCTTGAGCTTGCACGCCAATTGTCCCAATTGTGTCTCCAAGTTTCTCATAAATTTTGTTTGGTTGGCCATATTAGATTGAGCCATCTACACGAATTTTTACATCATCTCTTCCAGCGCACTTCTCCTTCGTATAAGAACACCTTGAGCATAACCCAATTATGGAGGTCTCGGTCTGCTCCCGGAGGCTTGGGCATCAAATTGATGCTGGCCGGTTTCCATCATTGGCCAGAAGTGTTTTGATTCCACAAAAAATTTGGTTGGTTTCTCACACTCGGGTTATAAGTAGTGGAAAACTGTACAACACGGTTTTAGTTATTAAGATATTTCACACACTCATCCACATTCAAATTTGAGAAGTCAGAAGGTATCTCATGTAACACCTCCATCCGTCACATGGAATATAATAGAGGGTCTGACCGGGGCCCCATGCCATATTTCACAGACAAACGACAGAATCATGTATGAATATCAAAATTACTTTCTACTTGCATCTTAACTCAGAGCATTCTAACGGAAGATTTTAACTTGCAAGAACTCATCATATTGAATGCCCACTAAATATATAAACAACACATTTATATATAGCACCAGGAATGTATACAAACATAAACACTCAAGGCCTTAAGGCTTTACATGTTTCTTTTTATAGGTGTGATTTCATACATCGGCACGCAAGCCAGCCACACATGAAAATATAATTCTTCGCACGGCCTTCAAGGGCCTACAAGCAACAAGGGATTCAACCCGCTCAATCCAATTTAGCCCGTCAGCACCTGCATATTGACATCCACCCCTAGGGTGAAAAACAAAGCAACGGTCAGCATTCAGCTGACCAATTATAACAACCCTACCCCTTACTTGGGGCAATGGTTCCTTCCCTGCATTTATCGTTATCACAATATATAATTTATATATCACAACAAGTGCTCTCACGTACAACATCATCACAAACACCGGCCTTAGTGCCAGACACTCTGTGCACTCAGGGCACGCTTACGGTGTACCGAATTATCCTTAGTAACACCACCGATTAGAGGTTCTTAACTTGTTGGCTATGGGGCATTAGTCTACTACAACACGCATGCTGGAGACCCCCTCGCCCATCCCAATCAGAGCTTTTAACCTTACAGCAACAATCGAGCATTTTAGATCGACCCACCATTGTAGTGTAATAACCCGGGATTTGGCTCGTAGCCCCCCATTGCATTGCCACCAATCGATGTCTCACAACGCAGGTATATGTTAGCACTTTCTCATTGCTCAACTCGTCAATAGCGCACATCTTGATGCGGGTAGGCTTTCCCTTTCCTTTTCAGCACACGGCTCACTCAGAGCATACAGCTTACACAGCGCACACGACACAAGGAGCTCACGCAGAGCTTTCTGGGTATTTTAGAAGTACTCACAATTCACAGGCATCCTAACACACTTTGTAAACTACTCGTTTCATACACGGATTCTTCTCCGGTTCATAATCTAAACATCACCAATCTAGATCAACCGTCCGGATGGGCTTCACACAACATTCCTATTCTGCACTACACATTTCCGGATCTAGATGCAGACTCAACCGGGGATATCAACTATCCATCCACTGGAATCAACTATGCTTTCCACCTCTTGGTGGAGGATTCCATGCACATGCATAAAGGAGGACTTCACTTGTCCAAGGAGGAGATTGTTACCCTTGATGATCTCTTTGGAGCCATAGAAAACTAGCCAGATGAAAAGCACTACAACTGCCTTACCTCCACAGATCTGGACTCAACTCGTGATCCGGGGCTCTGAAGCTCCACCGGCGGCCAGATTGCTCCTCCACCTCCTTCCTTGCTCTCCCCACTTTCTAACACTTTATAAAGAGAAATACTTGAAATAAATGAGAGTTTATCCCTCAACTCCTGGCCTTATAATAGCAGGAAGATCTTTGGACTGTTGGATCCTAATTGAAAGAAATGAATGGCCATAAATCGCCCTGAAAATAAATTTCTTGGGCTGAACACGGCTTGTGAAACCCCCGTATCACAGGCCGTGTGCCTTAAGCGGCAAAGAAACTGACTCTGCCAGACCAGGACATGGCCATGTGATATGCCCGTATCACAGGCCGTGTGCTAGACACGCCCGTGTCCATCCCGTGTACATCAGTCTACACAGACCTACCCAAACATAGATAAGGACACGACCCTCTACAAGCCCGTGTCACAGACTGTGTGCCCCAACACGACTTGCCTCTCGAGGATCATCGAGTGCATTTCGTTGACCTCAGCAGGACACGACCCTGGACATGCCTGTGTCAATGGATGTGTTCCACACTTAACACCACCCAACGCCACACATGAGACCGCCCTGCGCCACACTTGAGTATGCAGAGCAGTACACGGCCTTGGACATGCCCGTGTCCTTGGCCGTGTTGCCTCAACAGAGCAGAACACGGTTTTGGACACGCCCGTGTCCCAGGCCATGTTGCATAGCCTATACAGCCCACTCATAAATGAGATTTTGTGGCGTTACAATCCTCCCCCACTTAAAGAAATTTCGTCCAAAAATTTAGCTCAACAGTAAACACCAACACAACCACTCCTTTCTTGCACTTTTTACATAATGACCCGGGTTTAGAGCTTAGAGGCCGAAGCTTGTCTCGCCCCACGACATCGCACAAAGATAAGTCTTTAACAAACATATTGTCAGACATACATACAATATGCACTTTATTACATCATGACGATAGCAAAGTGCACTCCTTAATTTTATTTCTGCTCATCCGCATCCCTCATACTACGCTTTATGGCCTCCTGTAATTCAAGATTATACACGCAAGACTACTGTTCTTCACGATTTGAGATTTGCGGCTCCTGTAATTTGAGATTGTACACTCGAGGTTGCACCCGGGATGCAGATGACTCTACCACTGCCTTGCCCTTTTCCTCATAAGAAGCACCTATCTTTTTCTCACTCTTTGAAGGTCCATTCCAACAAGAATGGGCTAAATGTCCATGCTTCCCATAATTAAAACATGTACGTGTCTCAACACGTCCTTGCCCGTATGTTGCTCCCGAAGAAACATTCGAAGAAGTTTGTTTAGCAGGCCTGAATCTATTCTTGTCTTGTTTCCTAAACTCCGATTGTTCCGACTATAGCACTTTGAACTCTGGCTTTTCCACCGCCAAGTGTTGGAGCATGCGTTCCGCACTTCTTAGTTTGAGAATAACAAATCCCGGATGTATTTGATCTTGGTATGTGTTTTAAATGTGCAGGGATAACAGGTTTTTTAAGTACTAAGGAATGGCTGAGCATAGCATTGAAGAAATGGAAAGTCACACTATTGCTGGCGATAACGCTACCGCGGGCGATAACATGGGCAGTTACTGCTGACGTCAGCCTTGAACCACATGATGCCGCACACGATGTCACGGTTGAATGATATCGCGAGGCGATACCGATATCGCCGAGCAATATCCCACGATCGTCACGTTCTCCACTCAGATCTGAAAGTCCGCGCGATGTGTGCCACGTGTCAAGCAACGGAGAGTTATCACTATCGAGGGGCGTTAACGTTAACGCCGGCAATAGCATAAAGATATATATGCGGCCAAATTTCAGGGAATTGATTGATCGTGCAGAGCTTTAGTTTTCCCAGAGAATTTTCAGAGCCTTTATCTCCGTTTCCAGACGAACTCCCTTGGTCCGTTGAAATCTCAAGAGCGAAGAAGATACGACCGTGCATTCAAGATTGGAGATCTTCTCATCGGTCCACCATCATCTTCAGAGCTCATTATTTTGAGGGAGTTTTTAAGTTTTACTATTGTACTTTCATATTCACTTTTTATCTTTGTAATTGGGAAGGGAAAATCACCACCTTGTGTGTGGTGTCTAAGTTCGTGTGTGGCTTAGGGGCAAATCACCGCCTTGTGTGTGGTGTCTATGTCCTTGTGAGGCTTAGGAGTAAATCGCCGCCTTGTGAGCAGCGTCTAGATCATAGGTTTGATTTAGGGGGAGGCTAGTAGCCATATCTAGGGAGATATTGACTATAGCCTACCGGTCCTTGGGAGAAGGATCGGTGAAAAAGCTAACTATTATCGTTGTAAGCCTTGATTTCAAGCTTTATTGGAATCATTTTACATACATATTTTGGAGAAATATAATCTTATTTTTCATTTCATTGGTGTGTCTCAAACTTTACTTCAGATTTTATATTTTACAAAAAGCTTGTTAAAATTTTAAAGAACCCTTATTCACCCCCCCCCCTCTAAGGGCGCCACAAGATCCTACAAGTGGTATCAGAGGAGGTTATTCCTAATACGGTTTCACCACCAGGAATTATGGCGCAGCATGACCATGCTTTCTCTGAGGGGCAAGGAATTAGTAGACCTCCACTATTTACTAGATCTGACTATAATTATTGGAAAACTAGGATGAAATGTTTTCTTATTTCTCTTGACATTGAAGTTTGGAATATGGTAGAGACTAATTATGCTCATCCCACTTATACGGTGGGAGAGGTAGAAATGGAAAAACCAAAAGATAAATGGGATGATCAGGATAAGCTAAGGTGCAAAAATAATGCTAAAGCCATGAATGCGTTATTTTGTGCATTAGATAGAACTGAATTTAATAGAACTTGTGCTTGCAATAATGCTTATGAAATTTGGAATTTACTTGAAGTTACTCATGAAGGTACCTCACAGGTGAAGGACTCGAAGCTGTTTCAACTGGAGTCAGAATTTGAAAAGTTTAGGATGGAAGTGGATGAGGACATAGATTCAATGTACACCAGATTCACCAAGATAGTAAATGACTCAAAAGTGCTTGGTAAAAATTTCTCAAATGGTGACTTGGTGAGAAAACTTCTTAGATCTCTTCCCCCTAAATTTAATCCCAAAGTGACGGCTATTTCTGAATCTCACGATCTTAAGTCTCTTAATATTGAAAGCCTGATTGGGAACTTAAAAACTCATGAAGTTGAATTAAAAATTCAACAACAAGAGTATATGGAGCCAAAGAAGAAGGGGTTGGCTCTAAGATCTAAGAAAGAGGAAGATAGTAACTCTGAGGAGGAAGAAGAGGATGAGGAAAGTCTTTTTGTTAGAAAGTTTAAAAAATTTATGAGAAATCCGGAGAGAAGAAATACTTTTAAAAAATATTTTAAGAAGGAGATGTTTAGAAAGAAAAAACAAAAGGATGACGATGAGGAGGAAGAGAGACCCCCACCAGAGTGCTATCACTGCAGGAAGTTAGGACACATTCGAAGCAAGTGTCCAAAGTACTTGAAAGAACTTAAAGAAAAGAAGCACAAAGGGAAGAAGAAGGTCCTGAAAGCTGAAACATGGGATGATACTACTTCTGAGGATGCAAGCAGTTCAAGCTCAAGCGAGGAAGAGGAGGCCAATATGTGCCTAATGGGAAAGAGCGTCATATCTGATGACGAGTGCAGTGTCCAAAGCGACACTGAGGTAACTCCTCCAACTTATGATGAATTATTTTCTGAATTTTTAAAGACTTGCAAATGTTTTGAAAAAAGTTTAAAAGATAATGATATTCTTAAAACTGAAAATAAAGTTTTAATTAAAGAGAATAAAAAATTGTTAAATGAAATTAAGACTATTGGAAAAGAGAAAGTCTCTTGCCAAGAGTGTGATCACTCTATGGGAAGAATAAAAGAGCTTGAAGAATCTCTTTCCAAATCTCATTCAAAAATAAAAATTCTCACAAAAAAGAATGAGATTTTAGAGAGAGATCTGAAAACTTCTATTTCCAAAGTCCATGAAGGAAAGAAAGCTTTTGAACGTAGATGTGTAAATCTAGTATCCGAGAATACTGAAATGAGGAACCAGATTCATGACTTAACACTAGCCATGAAAAAGTTTGGATTGGGCCAAAGATCACTGGATATGATCTTAGGTTACCAATGTCACGGATCTGGAAGATTTGGACTAGGATACACGACTGGAAACTATCGCCCGGCGATAACCACTACCGCCGGCGATAGCGAAAAGTCCAGAAAAACGAATTTTAAAATTTCTGATAATAATAAGTTAAATGATGTTACATATTCTTACAGTAAAAGTCCAGAGAAGTTATATTCTTCTCATTACATTACATGTGCCAAATGCAATAGATTTGGTCACACCACGGACTCGTGCTGGAAGAAAGGAAAAAGTAAAATTAAGCAAATCTGGATGCCTAAGGCTTCTACCTATACTATGGGTGGAACCACTTGGGTAGCCAGATCTTTACTCACATCCTCTTTCTAGGTGTGTTGGCAGGCGAAGGACAAAGAAGACGTGTGGTACTTGGACTCGGGTTATTCAAAGCACATGACAGGCAATAAAGAGAAGTTCCTTAGCCTGGAGATGAAGAAAGGTGGAGTTGTAACATTTGGAGATAATGGAAAAGGAAAAATCATCGGCATCGGTGTTGTAGGTAACACAAGTTTTTCAATTTCAAATGTTTTGTTCGTAGAAGGTTTAAAACATAATTTGATTTCTATTAGCCAATTATGTGATAAGGGTTTAAATGTTTTATTTGAATCTTCCACAAACTTATGCAAAATTATTGATTCCAAAACAAATGAAATTATTTTTACCGCACCCAGGTGTCATAATGTATATATGATTAAATTTCATGATTTTTCAAATTCTACCTTAAAATGTTTTTTGTCAAAAAATGATGAGTTAGAATTGTGGCATAGGCGACTTGGACATTCTATTGCCAAGTTAATAAAAGGTTTACCATTGCTAAATGGGAATTTATCTTCTTTATGTGAGCCTTGTCAAAAAGAAAAATTTTCAAAATCATCTTTCAAGAGTAAAAATATTATTTCTACAACTAGGCCACTCCAATTAATTCATATGGATTTATTTGGGCCAATTAATGTTTCTAGCTTAGGTGGTAGAAAATATACATTTGTATTGGTTGATGATTATTCACGTTTTTGTTGGACTTTATTTCTAACTTCTAAATCTGATGCGTATTCCAAATTTTCTAAATTATGTTTGCGTATTCAAAATGAATTTGAGTTAAAAATTACACGCATACGTTCGGATCATGGAGGGGAATTTGAAAATGAAAAATTTATTTCTTTTTGTACGGAGTTAGGAATTAAACATGAGTTTTCCACTCCACACACACCACAGCAAAATAGTGTAGTGGAAAGGAAAAATAGGACTCTTCAAGAGCTAGCCCGTACAATGTTATCTGAATTTACACTACCAAAATCTTTTTGGGCTGAAGCGGTGAGTACTGCATGTTATGTAATTAATAGAATAATGCTTCGCCCTATTTTAAAATTAACTCCGTATGAATTAATTTTCAATAAAAAAACCAAATGTTTCTTATTTTAAAGTTTTTGGTTGTAAATGTTTTATTTTAAATTCTAAAGATTCCTTAGGAAAATTTGATGAAAAGTGTGATGATGGAATTTTTATTGGGTATTCTTCAACCAGTAAAGCTTATAGAGTTTTTAATAAACGAACAAAAATAGTTGAAGAATCTATTCATGTTAGGTTTGATGAGTTTGTTCCATGTGTAGATAAGAAAACTACAGGAAAAGAAGATAAACCCCTTCCTTTAGTGGAAAATGATGATGATGAACATGGAGGGTATGAAGAAGAAAAAGAAGAAAAAGAAGAAGAAAAAGAAGAAGAAAGAGAAGAATATGTGCCTCCAAGTGAATTGATATTTACAAAGGATCATCCAAAGGAGCTTATTATTGGAGATCCACAAAAAGGGTCAGTACACGTTCTTCTTTACATGTTTTGTTTTCAAATTTATGCTGTCTCTGAAATAGAACCAAAAGATATTTCCACCGCTTTAAATGATGAATTTTGGTTTTTAGCTATGAATGAAGAACTTAATCAATTTGAACGTAATAAGGTTTGGAATCTTGTAGAACGACCCAAAAATCATCCTGTAGTTGGAGTAAAGTGGATTTTTAAAAATAAATTGGATAGTGACTCTAGAATTGTTAGAAATAAAGCCAGATTAGTTGCAAAAGGTTATGCACAAATAGAAGGGGTAGACTATGATGAAACTTTTGCACCCGTTGCTAGATTAGAAGCGGTTAGGATATTTCTTGCATTTGCCTGCTTTAAAAGATTTAAATTATATCAAATGGATGTTAAAACTGCATTTTTAAACGGGTATATAAAAGAAGTGGTTTATGTAGAACAACCCCCTGGCTTTATAAATGAAAAATATCCAAATTATGTTTATAAATTAAACAAAGCACTTTATGGGTTAAAACAAACGCCTCGTGCTTGGTATGATCGATTAACTCAATACTTATTAAAGCACGATTATAAAATGGGAAGTGCCGACTCTACACTCTTCATTAAGCAAATTGATCATAAGTTAGTTATTTTGCAAATTTATGTTGATGATATTATTTTTGGAGCCACTAATGAAGAGTTATGTAATTAAGTAGTTCAAATTATGAAAAATGAATTTGAAATGAGCATGGTAGGAGAACTTTCTTTTTTCTTAGGATTTCAAATTACACAAAGAAATGATGGCATTTTTATTAATCAATCTAAATACATTCATGATATGTTGAGAAGATTTGGATTTGAAAACCTTAAACATGCCAATACTCCTATGAGTGCTTCATTGAAATTGGGAAAAGATGAAAGTGGTATTTCAATTGACTAAACCCTTTATAGAAGTATGATTGGGTCATTATTATATTTAACTTCTTCTAGGCCTGATATTATGTTTGCCGTTTGTTTATGTGCAAGATTTCAAGCAAATCCAAAAGAATCACATTTAAAAGCGATGAAACGTATTTTTAGATATCTCATAGGAACATCTACACTAGGCTTATGGTATCCTCATAATGACTCTTTTATCTTACATGGATATTCTGATTCTGATTATGCGGGGTGTTCATTAGATCGAAAGAGCACAAGTGGCACTTGTCATTTCATCGGCCCAACACTTATTTCTTGGTCGAGTAGGAAACAGAATTCTGTTGCCCTCTCCACTACTGAGGCCGAATATATTGCACTTGGTAGTTGTTGTGCTCAAGCACTTTGGATGACACAAACACTAGAAGATTTTGACATACACCAAAATAATGTTGAATTAAAATGTGATAGCAAAAGTGCTATCGATTTAACGAACAATCCTGTGTTACATTCTAGATCCAAACATATAGATGTTCGTCATCATTTTATTAGAGATCACCTAAAGAAAGGACATATTAAAGTAAATTTTATTGGAACAGATTCTCAAATAGCAGATATTTTCACAAAACCGCTTAATGATTCACGCTTTTTAAGGTTAAGATTAGAACTTGGAATCTTAGAATTATAAGTCTAAATTGTACTAATAACGAGATTTTAGTTTTGTAAAATAGGCCTTAGATTAGAAAACATATATAAATATCATTTAGTTAATTAAAACCAACAAAATATAACAAAAAGATGCACAACACATAGGATAACACTTAAAAAGGAAATACAAACATCAAACACACAAATTAAAAGAGTCTTCACTATCGCCAGGCAACAGTACTAACGCCAGCGATATCCCAGAATTAGTCAACATCAAAATATTACATCACTGAAAATACAAAATCATTCATCCATGTTCTCTTCTGTAGAAACATTAACATCTTCACTGGAAGTTGGAGTTGGTTCTCTAGGCCTTCGCGTCCACCTTATCGAATGTCGTGGAGGATCCTCGACTGGACTCCCCCATTCTCATTCTTCTTCCGGAGTTGGCTTTAACTTCAGTCCCTTTACCAGGAACTTCATGAATTTTCGAAAACCGGAATGGCTACTCTTTTGTTCCTCTTTCATCTCCTCCACTGTCTCTCTTAGATCGTCAATAGACTCACGCAAAGACCCTCCTCTTTAGAGTGGTTGTCTTGATGACGAGGCAGCCCTTGGAGATGGACCTCTAGCAGGCTCTACCGTATGTATCGCCAGGATACAATCGTCAATATAGAACTCTTGATCTATCCAAGCATACTTCTAATATACTACTCTTTAAATAACACTTCCTAAAGGAAGTGTATTCAGTTTCCTCCTTAGGGGATGCTTCATTTTATACGTATATCGTATGATGGATAACACAAAATCCGCCACATCAAACTTAACTCTCTCTAATACATAGTAAGTCATTAAGCTCAATTGAGCCGTGATCTTCCTTGTGTCCCCGGCCTTCAACATAACCGTATTTCTTAATATATCTTGAATCACAAATGCGTCACGAGAGAGTGATGAGATGTCTTGAATCAAATTCCTATTTTCCTTTCCGTGCAGGACTTGATTCAATATACTCCAATCACGATCCTTTCGGTAATTCTCCACTATATCCATAAAATTTTCCTCACAAGTGGCAAGATTATATTCTCGTCTTAGATCAGCATGCGTAATATCCATTTCAACTCCTTGGATACGTGACCTTACTCCTCCATTCAAGCCCGTATATTTAGGATCTTCTAAATTGTTATAGAAATCCCTTACAAAAATGGAGCTAAAAAGGTTGGGTATAATGAGAGACATTATACCTGACTCCACAAGAAGTTCATAGATATGCGGAGGCAATGTTTCGTCCAAAAGTTTCGCAACACCAATCGACGCATTCTCAATTCCCGGGTATGTGTGATATGATGCATGTGGGTTGCGGCTGGTACTTTTTCGTGCACGGGATAATGAAGCCATCTCCTGAAAAAATTTATGACAAAATCATGTTAACACAAAAATTACTTTTTACCAGAAATCCTCCCTATCGCCGGCGACAGTGCTATCGCCGGGCGGTAGCGCAAAAACTATTTGTTTTGGAAAATTCGTATAGATCTCCTCTACCAAAATCAGTAATGTTCATAATATTACATAAATCTGAAAAAAAAAACCACATATACCTCATCTTTTGTAAGGAGTTTGCATCAACATGAAATCTTTTCTTCAAAATTCTTTCCAAATAAAATATATGACCAAAACTAAAAAATTTTGCTAGATCTATCATCTTTCATCATCTATAATCCAGATCTATAGTTTTTGTTTTGAAAACACAACCTTAAAGAGAGATCTCACCTTCCTTTTTGAAGTTTTTTGAGGGTTTCCGCTGAGGAAGACGAAGCAAACAGGGTCCAGGCTCGGTCAAATGAATAAAGGTGTCGGTCCTATCCGATTTTCTAACTTTTATAACAAAAAGCGCTATCGCCACGCGTTATCGTGACCGCTGGCGATAGTGCATTTTTAAGCCCCATTTCCCTAATCTTCTGACATCTTTGTAACACCCTTTCTTCTAGTGTTACTGAAAATTTTTGGATGATTATCAGGCTACAAAAACTAATACATGTGTTATATTTAATTTATCAGTACTTTAAACATTTTTTTAATTTGTCTTGCACTCGATATCTTTCTATACCTTTGATGACTAGAACTTGCATAGACTTGTTTCCGCATGACTCTAAGTATGAGTAACATTTTATGTTTGATAATGTGCTTCAACTGACACGGGGTGATAGTTACACATACTTAAGTTTCTTATTACATGTTCTTGGTTTGTTTCAACGATTCGAATACAACGCTACAACTTTAATTTATGCTTCATTCATATTGGTTTTCAAAACTGATGGCCATTCTGAGAAAAACATTTTTTATGTTTGCAATACAAGTGAATTCGGAGTCCTACGTCAAAGTTTCTAAACAAATAAAAATGAATGCAAAAAAATAAAATAAAATAAAACTGACTAGGATACTCCAATCAAGCTCTACTCACCCTCCTGATAAGTCTTAATGAGCATTGTGAGGTTGAGCACCTTGAAAAGGATTATAAAGTGTCTTGTGCAAACAAACTTGGCCAATTTTTTAAAATCTTTATGATATGAAGTTATTTATGTAAAGATGTTAGCTTCATGTATTAGTATATTGCAAACCTTCATGTAACATTATTTCTTAAGGAATATGTATACTAAATCACTCTTCACATGTACACATCATTATCATTTATAAACTTTCTTCTCATGAGAATTGGACCGGACGTAGTCTTTCTCTTCTATTTCATCGTTTCTAATGCTTTTGATATCTTGGCCTGACAAATTTTCAATGTTTAAATTCAACTCTTAAATTAATTTTCTACACAACAAACAATTTTTCTGATAAAATTCCAAATTTTATGGTAATACTACTCCGTGGCTGTTAATGTTGTTCTCATACTCCTCATATAACCAAATTCTACTCTCATTTCTTTAAGCTTCCGCATTTTGCAACCGCTATTTTTGTTGTTGTTTGTCTCCACCGACTTTTGCTAATACCAAAAGAGGGAGATTAAGTACGAAATAAATTGAGTAAAACGTTTAGGAGGTCTTTTAAATAGGGGGAGATTATAGGGGGAGAAACTCGTGTGTGTTATAGGGGGAGTTTATTATAACTATTTGTGCACTTTGATTCATAATGATTATCTGAATTGTTTCACATTCTACTGGTCTCACACAATTTCTTTCTCAGGGGATTTGTTATTATCAAAAGGGGGAGATTGTTGGAGCATGCGTTCCGCACTTCTTAGTTTGAGAATAACAAATCCCAGATGTATTTGATCTTGGTATGTGTTTTAAATGTGCAGGGATAACAGGTTTTTTAAGTACTAAGGAATGGCTGAGCATAGCATTGAAGAAATGGAAAGTCACACTATCGCTGGCGATAACGCTACCGCGGGCGATAACATGGATAGTTACTGCTGATGTCAGTCTTGAACCATATGATGGCGCACACGATGTCACGGTTGAACGATATCGCGAGGCGATACCGATATCGCCGAGCGATATCCCACGATCGTCACGTTCTCCACTCAGATCTGAAAGTCCGCGCGACGTGTGCCACGTGTCAAGAAACGGAGAGTTATCACTATCGCGGGGCGTTAACGTTAACGCCGGCGATAGCATAAAGATATATATGCGGCCAAATTTCAGGGAATTGATTGATCGTGCAGAGCTTTAGTTTTCCCAGAGAATTTTCAGAGCCTTCATCTCCGTTTCCAGACGAACTCCCTTGGTTCGTTGAAATCTCAAGAGCGAAGAAGATACGACCGTGCGTTCAAGATTGGAGATCTTCTCATCGGTCCACCATCATCTTCAGAGCTCATTATTTTGAGGGAGTTTTTAAGTTTTACTATTGTACTTTCATATTCACTTTTTATCTTTGTAATTGGGAAGGGAAAATCACCACCTTGTGTGTGGTGTCTAAGTCCGTGTGTGGCTTAGGGGCAAATCACCGCCTTGTGTGTGGTGTCTAGGTCCTTGTGAGGCTTAGGAGTAAATCGCCGCCTTGTGAGCAGCGTCTAGATCATAGGTTTGATTTAGGGGGAGGCTAGTAGCCATATCTAGGGAGATATTGACTATAGCCTACCGGTCCTTGGGAGAAGGATCGATGAAAAAGCTAAGAACTATTATCGTTGTAAGCCTTGATTTCAAGATTTATTGGAATCATTTTACATACATATTTTGGAGAAATATAATCTTATTTTTCATTTCATTGGTGTGTCTCAAACTTTACTTCAAATTTTGTATTTTACAAAAAGCTTGTTAAAATTTTAAAGAACCCTTATTCACCCCCCCCCCTCTAAGGGCGCCATAAGATCCTACACCAAGTTCTTCTTGTCCTTCACCCATTTCAAATCCTTCTCCAGCACAGGGGTTGTATCTACTAATACCTTTAAGCCTTGGTTCACCGAACTCGGGAGCGCCAACCTTATCTCATCATGAAGTACCTCATAGAACCTATTCGTCTTCCGCTGCTCCTCAGCAAAAGTAGACCCTGTATAGCGCCCCAACCTGGTAAACTCATGTAGGTAAGTATCAACACTACTCTCACCCTGCACGAGACGTTGGAACTTATTTTCCATTGCAATTCATTGCAACACCTGCAAATACTTTGCCCAAAATAACCTTGAGAATTTCACTATCGATATCTCCCCTAGTCCTCTGCCTATCAAGTTGTGCAATTCTCCTTCATCCCACCAAAGCCTTGCTTCTCCTTCCAGCAGGAAAGTGGCTAAGGAAACTTTCTGTCCCTTCTCAGTCCTGATTACTGTCAGGATCCTCTTCACTCTTACGAGCCAGTCCTCGGCCTGTATTGGGGAACCCGCCCCTAAAACATAGGTGGATGAAAATCCATAAACCGTTTTAGTTGCTCGTCAGCTGCTTGCTCGTCAATTAGATCCTCAACACGCTCTTGCCTCGCACCAAGCCGTACTGGCACCACTACAGGCCTTGCCTGCCCAATAGGCTGTGCATTTAGTGCTGCGAGCACCGCCTTAGTAACTAAACGTATGGTCTCCGCCGAGGAAGGAGGTGTGGGTGCCTCAGCTGGTGCCGCACTCTCTACAGATTGTTGGGGATCCAATCTCCCCACAGCACTCCTCGTCACCTATACGTGTACCAAAATACCATTAACGTCCATTCCATAATGACAAATATACCTAGTATACACGCTCACGCTCATAAAATACATGTATTGCATTCCTAGTGGACATTCTTGAGTTCAAATATGTTATCCCTACCAAACCCTATCCTATGATACCAATTTCTAACACCTCAATCCATCACATGGAATATAACAGAGGGTCCGGCCGGGGCCCCACGCCATATTTCACAGACAAACGGCGGAATCACGTATGAATATCAAAATTACTTTCTACTCACATCTTAACTCAGAGCATTCTAGCGAAAGATTTTAACTTGCAAAAACTTATCATATTGAATGTCCACTAAATATATAAACAACACATTTATATATAGCACCAGGAATGTATACAAACACAAACACTCAATGCCTTAAGGCTTTACATGTTTCTCTTTACAGGTGTTATTTCATACATTGGCACGCAGGTCGGCCACACATGAAAATATAATTCTTTGCACAGCCTTTAAGGGCCTACAAGCAGCAAGGCCTTCAGCCCACTCAATCCAATTCAGCCCGTCAGCACCTGTATATGGACATCCACCCCAAGGGTGATAAACAAAGCAACGGTCATCATTCAACTAACCTATTATAACGACCCTACCCCTTACCAGGGGAAGTGGTTCGTTCCCTGCATGCATCGCAATCACAACCTATATATTTATATATCACAACAAGTGCTCTCACGCACAACATCATCACAAATGTCGGCCTTAGTGCCACACGCTCCGTGCACTCAGGGAACACTTACGGTGTACCGAATTATCCTTGGTAACACCACCGATTATAGGTTCTTAACTTGTTGGCTATGGGGAATTAGTCTACTACAACACGCATGCTGGAGACCCCCTCACCCATCCCAATTAGAGGTGTTAACCTCACGACAACAATCGAGCAATCTAGATCGACCCACTATTATAGTGTAACAACCCGGGATTTGGCCCGCAGCCCCCCCCCATTGCATTGCCACCAATAGATCTCTCACAACGCGGGTACACGTCAGCACTTTCCGGTTGCTCAATTCGTCAATAGCGCACATCTTGACGTGGGTCGGCTTCCCTTTCCTATTCAGCACACAGCTCACTCAGAGCATACAGCTTACGCAGTGCACATGACACAAGGAGCTCACTCAGAGCTTCCTGGGTATTTTGGAAGTACTCATAATTCACAAGCATCCTCACACACTCCATAAACTACTCGTTTCATACACGGAGTCTTCTCTGGTTCGCAACCTAAAAATCACCAATCCATACCAACCGTCCAGATGGGCTTCACACAACATGCATATTCCGTACTACACATTTCCGAATCTAGATGAAGACTCAGTCGGGGATAACAACTATCAACCCACTGGAATCACTTACGCTTTCCACCTCCTAGTAGAGGATTCCATGCACATGCATAAAGGAGTACTTCACTTGTCCAAGAAGGAGATCGTTACCCTTAACGATCTCTTTTGAGCCATGGAAAACTAGCCAGATAAAAAGTACCACAACGGCCTTGCCTCCACAGATCTGGACTCGGCTCGTGATTCGGGGCTCTGAAGCTCCACTAGCGGTTGGATTCCTCCTCCACCTCCTTCCTTGCTCTCGCCACTCTATAACACTTTAGAAAGAGAAATACTTAAGATAAATGAGAGTTTATCCCTTAACTCTCGTCCTTATAATAGTAGGAATATCTCTGGACCGTTGGATCCTAATTGAAGGAAAGGAATGGCCACGTATCGCCCTGAAAATCAATTTCCAGGGCTGAACACGGATTGTGACACGCCCATGTCACAGTCCGTGTGCCTTAAGCGACAAAGAAACCGACTCTGCTAGACTAGGACACGGCTATGTAACATGCCCGTATCTCAGGCTGTGTGCCATACACAGCTTCGAACACGCCGGTGTCCAGCCCATATTCATCAGTCCACATAGACCTGCCCAAACATCGAGAAGGACACTACCCTTTACACGCCCGTGTCACAGGCCGTGTTCCCCAACATGACTTGCCTCTCGAGGATCGTCTAGTGCATTTCGTTAACCTTAGCAGGACACAGCCCTAGACACGCCCGTGTCACAGGCCATGTGCCACACTCGAGACCTCCCTGCTCCACACTCGAGTATGCAGAGTAGTACGCGGCCTTGGACACGCCCGTGTCCCTGGCCGTGTTGCCTCAGCAGACCAAGACACGGCTTTGGACACACACTTATCCCAGGCCATGTTGCCCAGCCTATACAGCCCACTCATAAATGAGATTTTGAAGCGTTACATCTCACCAGCGGGGCAATTCATATGCAAGATGCCCGGGGTTTCCACATTCCTAACACATAATAACCATTACTAGTGCCAGAGCAAAAGTAGGTCTCATCAGTGATGTCATGTTCTCGAACGGGGGTGGGGTGGCAGCAGCTGGTGTCATTGTGGTGTTTACTTCAAAAAGACCCTTTGAATTCCTTGTGGTGTTCCTTCCGACAGTCAAGAAGGAACTGCGAGAGGCAGTGTCCTATAGAATCCTAAGTGCATCCTCAGGGGTGTGATTCATCAACGTTCCTCCAACAATAACATCAATCATATCTTGATAGTGCAACTCTATTACAAAATAAAAGTTCTCCACTAAATTGTAAGGTCTGAACTCATGTTGAGGACACTTCCTCATTAGATCTGAGAACCTCTCCCAAGCCTAAATGAGGGTTTCCTGATCATTCTGCCAGAAGATGGTGATTTCATGCCTCAAACTTACAACCCTATCAACATGACAATGTAATCAGCTCCCTATAGGATAATATGGAGCCAAGCCTTCTCCTTATCTCGTAAAGAGAATGAAAACAACCGTAACATGATAGTGTCATCAGCAATTCCAGCATATTGAAATGTTCCACAGATCTCAGAGAACACTGCTAAGTGAAGATGGGGGTCTTCACTAGGCATCCCCAAAAATTGAGCGTTATTTTTGAAAATGTTCAGGATAGCCAACTTGATTTCAAATTGGTTATTGATGATGGTTGAGCCAAAGCCAGGACACACACTCCCAATCGTGGGAGTGGTGTATTCCCGCATTATTCAGGGCCTCGGCCGGACCACATCATGCTCATCAACAGCTTGACCACCCGGGGGTACATCCTCTCCCCTTGATCAATTCCATTAATTCTTATCCTTTCTATGTCAGCAGCTGCACAGTAACGCGCACGCAATGTCCACTCTATTTCAGGGTCAAACCTAACAAACTCATCAAGGCCACTCTCCGACATACACTTACAATAACAAACAAAATAAAAAACAACAACCCTTATAACAATTTCCTAAACAAAAGATTCACATAGCGCCTGCTCTCCCCGGCAACGACGCTAAAAACTTGATGCGTGTTTGGCAAGAGCACCGGGAAAGTCTTTACTAAGGGTAGCTTCCACTTTCCCCACCACCTATCTAGTAGTGTGCTAGATTCGGCCAACTTCTACTTTTTCCTCAGCTCCTTGAGCTGACACCTCAGATCCCTCGAGATTTTACACCTTAGAGTGAGACTCACTCCTATACCTCAGACCAAAAATAGTCCCACTTAGGATAAGCAGCCCTACCTCAGTCTAAGTAGCCCTACATTAGATATAAACCCAATCTCCTACCTTAGATCCCTCGGGATCCTACCTTAGATCCACTCCTAGATCCTACCACTCAGCCTTTAAAGCATAGTCTTATAGCTCAGATAACTCAATAATCCTACAGTTTGAATAATATTTTTTTGAGAGTGACTACAGAGAAGTATGTCTCTAAGTCAGCTTCCAGGACTATGTATAACCAGCCCTAACTCTTCACAGCAACAAGAATATGGATCTTCAAGTTTGATCTACTTGTGCTGAGAAGATTTGTTGTAGATCTCTGTTTTTTAAGTTTGAATATGTTCTGAGTTGATTGTAGCAATCTTGAAGAGGAACAACAACTTTCTTGAGTGCTCTACTAACTAACCGTTTCCGAATAATTAGGGTTTCAGTTCTTGCTAAAGACTCCTTAGAGTTTTTTGATTTCAAAAACTTTTCTGGCAAGCATGATAATCTATCTGCAGAACTCTTCATAATTTCTCTGAAAGGACAATTTATATTTAGTAGTTCAATAGCTCTCTGTTCTGTATAGGCAAGCCAAATAGGTAGTTGTAAAGTTACTTTAGCTTTAGCTACTCTACAGAAAGTATACGACGCTATTTGGCTTCTAGTGCGCAAGTACCGCTCCATTTGATTTTGGATGATGTCAGCATAACTCATCGCTTGTGTACTTAGCAACTTTCACAAACAATCTGCACAGACATTGAGTGAAGTCTTCTGACTCAATGCATGGAGGCATTGAGTGATGTCTTGAGACTCAATGCATAGAGGCATTGAGTGTTTTCTTGAGACTCAATGCATATGGACTTAACAGAGTTCTTCTAGTAGAAAGAATTGAGTGAATTACCTCATTCACTCAACGCACCTTGTCTTGGCAGTTTTCCTGACTGAAAGCGTTGAGTGAACCTTCTACACTCAATGCTTCTGGACTTGTACAGAATTTCTAAGTAAAAGCGTTGAGTGAATCTTCCATACTCAATGCTTCTCGACTTTGCTGAATCTTTGATAAGGCATTGAGTGAACCTTCTTCACTCAACGCTTCTGTACTTGGACAAATTTCCTTTGAGTAAGCATTGAATGAAAAGCATTCACTCAATTCTTCTAGACTTAGCCAAATTTGAGTCCAGCAATGCTGAGGCTCTGAATTCCTGAGCTTCTGTCAATGCTTCTAGGCCTCTATCTTTGAGTGAAGTGTTCTCACTCAATGCTTATGGACTTAGGCAAATTTCCGCCTCTTTGTTGTGTCCTGTCTTGAGTCCAACCAAAGTTCTTACTGAATCAAGCTGTCTAATCAAAGAACAGTAGACAACCTGTATATATTGAACTTGAACATATATCAAATACAAACATGTGTATACTATTGACTTGTTGGTCTCCTTCAAATCTGGGATATTCTGATCAATGTACCCAACAATCTCCCCCTACTTAAAGAAGTAAGAACTCTAGTAAATGGTATACACTAACTCATAGACAAGATAAACTTCACTGAATTTAAGAGCAAAAAATAACACACAATTAAGATATGATAAACACAAAATGTGATAATTATAAACAAAATGTGTGCCAAATGATAATGTTCCATATTCCTAAAGCCCTAAACCTATTACATAAAATAGTTTGGGTTTTTAGTTCACTAATGACTATGCCTCTGCTAGGCCTCTTAGCTCCCTTCTCATCAACTTCAATCTTCTTTTGTCTTTGCCTTTAAAGGTAGTTGTATGGCTTTGGAAAATACTTGCTAGGCTCTGGATCATGTAATGGAACAGTACCTTCTCTCTTGTCTCTTCTGAATTTTCTTCTGATCTCTTCATTTCTTTCTAGTTTGGCCCATTCCAAGGAGTTGTATAGCTTTCCTCTTTCAGTCTTTTTTTCTTTTATCTGGTCCCAAGATGAAAGAATGGTAGTCCTTGATTTAGGACTCCATATCTCAATGTCAGGCCTAGACTCCATTTCTTATCTATATCTCTTCTTTCTCTGTTTGATCTCAGTTTGTTCCTCAGTAGCAGACTTGTCTTTTCTCTTTGATATTTGTTCAGTGGTGTGGCTAAAGGAAGGACCAGCAGCAACACTAGTTTCATCCCCATCACCATCAGTTTGTCCTTCAGGAGCAGGAACTTTATCATATGCATACTGTTCTAGAGCCAATGATCCCTTAATAACATTTGTGGTCCATATAACATTGTCTGTATCTGCTTTGATCATTGATTTCTCCCCCTTTATGTCTTCTTCTGTGATGACTGTGGTCAGGGAGTCCTTTGTATAGGAAATATTGTTTGCTAAATAGTTTACTCTTATGGTAACATGATTTTTAACTTCTAGCATGTGATCATCTAGGATCTGTGTGAAAGCATCCATCCTTCTTTGCAGAGTGATTTTGTTGACTTCCATGATTTGCTTTTGGACATTGTGTATCATTTCCATATTGCTTGAGGTGATGTTTGGTTTTTTATAATATCATTTTACTTTTGCCTGATCTCCCCAAGTTTGTTTTCAGTATAGGTCATAGTAGGAGCAACTCTATTGAAGAATGCAATGGTGTTGAATTTTTGAAGATTAACCTCAAATCTAATAGACTTGATCTCAATAGATAGATATTATCTTAGTTCCTTGATGGAGTCATCTACAGAGTGCTCAAGCTATCTTATCTGGTCATCTAGAAGTCCTTTTAGTTGAGCCAGAAAGGTGGAAGATATAGCATCAGCTTATTAAAATGCCCCTTAGAAGTAGAAATCATCATCATCCCTCCTTATTTCTCCCCCGTCTTCTGAGTCAGCCACTACAAACTCAGATGAGCGATCATGAATTTCAGCATTAGGAATAACCACCTCAGAAATCTCAATAATATGTTCAATCTCTTGAGTAGGGAGATCTGTATGAATCCCCCTCAACCTCAACACAGTCCCTAAATATTTGTTGATTTTTTAGCAGTTGAATTGGGCACATTTTCTTGCACTATCTCAGGAACTTGCTCCCCCCCCCCCCTCAACATTAGCACTGGAGGGTAGCAGTTGAGATCCATCTGGATTCTGATTTATTCTTTCCTGTAGTTTATCCAAGAATGAGTCAATTTATTCTTATAGACTCATAGAAGATTGGCAATGCTCCCCCAAAATAGGAGCATCCACTCTAATATTCTCTTCCTCAATCTCCTCATAGATTCTTGTTACAACATCACCAACTAGTTTCTCAAGAGTATCTGTTAGAGTGTCTTCAGACTGAGAAACACTAGCTGGTAGAGTCTTTACTGTAGGTTCCGATGACATAGAAATTTGAGCACTCACATCTCTTCTAGTCTCAGCAGTAGATTAAGACAACTGTGGATCATGAGGTTCTTAACCTCTACTCTCAGACGAGCTGCTTTCTGAACTTTCTTCAGTGATGTTGACTATTTTATTTCTCTTTCTGTCAGCTGGTCTTTGGTGTAGGAGCAATACTCTGTCGCACCTTTCAAACATCATAGAGACCATCTTTCTCATGTGATTAATCTTAGCTCCTAGCTTAATATTGAGGATTCCTTGAGCAGAGCAAAGTAGGTATAAGGGTAGAATTCTACCCAAGTTGGGTTTTGGGATACACTCCACTATTTTATCAAAAAGAATCCTTCCCTAGTCAGTCCTCTTAGAAAGAATCACTCTTGTCATAATATCAAACATCTTTGTTGAAATCTTGTCATGAGACCCTATTTTGCAAATTAAGGCCTTGCCTATCACATCAGCTCAGAACTTCCCCTTTAGATTCATCTCTTTCATCAGTATAGAACCAAAGGTGTGCTTTAGCAGGCCATGCCATTTAAGAGCTAACTTTAGCTTCTCATGAAAAAGTTCATCTTCCTCATCTGTCGGCCCAAACTTTGTTTAATATTATTTCCACTGATTGAAGTCTTAATATTAATGGAGGAAGAGTCCACTTTGTCATTTGAGTATAGTTCTAACACTTCTTGTTTCTATATTGAGCTTGGTTCTGATAGAACGAATTCTAAGTCGGCGGTAGTTAGAAAATGAAGAACTAGCTATATTTCTTCAAGAGCATCCTTGAAACCATTCTAACAAGTTCATAACCCTCGAATAGGAAATCAACTCCTTTAGGTGCCATTGAACCTTTGAGACTTTATAGAGTTGAATAGCTTGCTCGTGAACACTTTAGCAGGGATGCAGAGAGTCGAATAGGGGAAGGAACTATGTGTATTATTTTAGGCACACATTTCTATTTATTGTTACCCATATTCGAGAATGTGGAGAGGCGTGTACCTGTCGTGATTTACAGGATTTGATCAACGGCTGATAATAATCCCTAGAGTTTGTCGTGATCTGAATCGTCAGAATAAATACATTGAGTATACTCGATGCTCTCGATGCTTTTGATGCTAGAAGTTATCTCGATGCTCTCGATGCCTGAAGTTGTCTCAATGTTCTCGACTCCTGGACATTTAGTCCATATCTTTCTTGATTACCTGCAAATGGTTAATCCCTCCCAATGCATACATACATGTAAAGATAATGATGTTACTCCAAGTTCAACATACCCAACTCATATTTGAAGGTGTTGAACTTTGCTACATCTAGTGGATTAGTGAAGATATCAGTCACTTGTTTGCATGTGGGGACAAACTTAAGACTGATGTCTTCTTTCTCAACATATTCTCTAATGAAATGATATTTAATCTCAATGTGCTTGGTCTTGCTATGAGAGACAGGATTCTTAGCCATTGAGATAGCACTAGATGAATCACAATATATTAGATTTTTACTTAGCTGGAGATTATAATCCTGGAGTTGATGTTGAATCCATAGTAGCTGTGCACAGTAACTCCCAACTGAAATGTAGTCTGATTCTGTAGTGGAGATGGCTTACACTTATCTACTTCTTGTTATTCCAAGATATTAGTATTCTCCTTAGAAACTGACAGGTTCTAGAGGTTCTTTTCCTATCTTTTTTATAACCTGCAAAATCTGCATCTGAATACCCACTTAGTTCAAAATCACTATTCCTAGGATACCATAGACCAAGATCAGGTGTGCCCTTGAGATATCTCAGAATTCTTTTAGTAGTATAATAATGAGACTCTTTAGGGCACGCCTGGTACCTAGTATAAACACATGTATCATATATAATGTCTGGTCTACTAAAACTCAAGTGAAGGAGGGAGCCAATTATGCCTCTATACAAGGTTTCATCAACAAGTTTCTCGGTCTCATTCTTATCTATTGACACACTTGACCTCATAGAGTTTTCATTATGGAGGCACTTTACATTCCAAACTTTTTGATTAACTCTTTGGTGAACTTAGACTGAGAGATGAATAATCCATCCTCTGATTATCTAACTTTGAGGCCCAAGAAATACTTGAGTTCACCCATGCTACTCATCTCAAATTACCCTTGCATAAGTTTGGCAAACTTTTTGCAAATTCCATCATCAGTACACCCAAAAATTATGTAATCTACATAAAATTGGACTAGGATTATCTTACCCTTGAATTCCCTTAGGAATAATGTCTTATCTATCTCCCCCCTTGATAATTTATTCTCAATGAGAAATCTAAACAGGGTTTCATAACATGCCCTAGGGGACTGCTTCAACCCATATAAAGCTTTTCTTAACTGGAAAACATAATCAAGGAAGTTAGAATTAACAAAACCTGAGGGTTGCTCAACATTGACCTTCTCTTTCAGGTCACCATTTACAAAAGCAGACTTAACATCCATTTGGTAGATCTTAAATCCTTTATAGGCAGCATATGCAAGGAATAGTCTTATAGCATCTAGTCTAGCAACTGGTGCAAAGGATTGAACAAAGTCAACACCTTCATCTTGCTTGTATCCCTTGGCAACCAGTGTAGCTTTTTTCTTGATTATAACATCATTTTCATTAAGCTTGTTTCTATAAATCCATTTGATTCCAATAATTTTATGTCCATGAGGTTTGGAAACCAGCTTTTAGACATTACATCTCTTGAACTGGTTCAGTTCTTCTTGCATATCCACAATCCAAAATAGATCTATGTTGGCATCTTCAAACTTCTTTGGTTCAATATGAGATAGAAAGCTTGAATACATTGCAACATTTAGGTTTCTGCTCCTTGTTGTGACACTTATGCTTGCATCCCCAATGATCAAGTTTTTGGGATGATCACTTAAATGCCTAACTGTAATTGGTATTCCTTCAGCAACATCTTGAACTTCAATTTTTGGTGCTTGATGATCTTCATCTATGTCCAATTCACTTGGACCATCTTCTGGAATGACCATACCCTCATCCTCTTCTTGTTCAGTAGGAGGTGTGTCATTGATTCTTAGCTTGTCCATCTTTAGTACTTCACCTGCAGATCTAGATGAGCTTGTCAGCTCACTATGAATAATAGAAGACTCATCAAATATTACATTGACAGAGTGAAATTCCACCTAGTGTCAACTACTTACACCTATAGGGGGGGGAATAGGTGTCTTTGCAGCATATTTGCGGAATTAAAGTTTTACCTGCACAAGAAAACAAAACAACACAGCACAGAAAGTACACAAGCAATTTATAGTGGTTCCCTGATTTGGGTATGACCACTTTCCCCCTTCGACCTATCTCCCAACCAGGGACGACTCGGTCACTTCACCAACAGGATTGAAATCCAATCCTTGCACTAACGGAAGGAACCCTTCCACACGTAGGAGTCAACACTCCCACAACACGGGTTGCACCCAACCCTACAACTAGAGACCAATAGGTCCTTTACAATGAAAGAGAAAATGAAAATAGCTTGTAAGAAATACAAACAACGTGAAGATCCAGGTGTCCCTTTTCGTTAGACTACTTGTTCTTGTAGGCAACGAAAAGTCCACAACCCTAGATCTTTCTTGGAGAGAATCTTCTCTAGATCGACAGCTTCAACAAGAGAGGCGGTGATGCTAGGTAGATCCAATCTTCTTAGCAAAGTCGGCAAGGTCTTCCAACGGTCACACTAGGATCGATCGTCTCGATCGATTCGGATGGGGAAGGTTTCCCGATCACAAATCAAGAGACAAAAGATCTCTGGATAGACGCTTGAGACGATGTGCCCGACTAGGCTTCTGTCGCCGGGAGAGGTAACGAAAACCCCGATCAACGGTGGCGAGCAACTAGCGAGAGGCGGAGAAGGTCGGCCGAGCTCGCTTCCGATCTAGGGCTTGACGGCGGCTTGTTTTTCTTCGTTCTGTAATCCGTGTTTTTACTGTTCACAAATACAGCATATTTATACCTTAGGTCATGAAGATGACCATTGTGGGCCCCACCAGCAGTAAGACCTAAGTCCGGTTCAAAATCCCGCAGATAACGTGGACCGGTCCAGACAGAGTCGGAAAAATACTCAAGTCAAATTCGGCGAGAATCGTGGGTGATTCTCGACGAATCGGCGAGAATCACTTACGATTCTCGCCGAATTCTACTTAGAGAATTCTGGCTGCACAGGTTATAGAGGCCGGGGAGAATCGGTGGGAATCACCTTGGATTCTCGCCGACTCGTCGAGAATGCAAAGTCATTATCGACGAATCGGCGAGAATCACTTGGTGATTCTCGACGATTCTGCCTTAGATGAGTTTTCTGACTGCGTCGAGACAGCCGGCCCTACCCGGCGAGAATCAACTAGTGATTCTCGATGACTCGTCGAGAATCACTAGTGATTCTCGACGAATCGGTGAGAATCACTTAGTGATTCTCGACGATTTACACTTAGACGATTCTCGTCTCTCATTCTGCAAGCTGGTCTTTGGCCCATTCTTGCTCCTTGTCTGCCCTTGCTTTATCATAGCCCTGTACTTGAAATTAAGTACACCCCAATAGAGAGAGTACACGTAGGCCAACACACTGATCTGCTCAACGAGGGATTACGTTGCACAGACCCATGTATATTGACCCACTGCACCCTGACATTGGTGTGTACTTAGCGTGGAATAACTGCAAGCACAACTTAAAAGATTTCATCAAACACATTGTCTATTTACCTTAGCTTGTTTAGGGGCTTCTTCAAATCAGGTACATTGTGGATACAATACCCAACAATCTCCCCCTATTTAAAGAAGCCTAAACCCTATAAGCTAAGGTGAATAGAGCAAATAGGAATGAAACTCATAAACTTAAAATTGAGTTGAGTGAGATATTCATTACCAATTACTTGAGAGCAAACTTGGAGCCACCTTAACCTTAGCCGAGTGGGTAATCTCCCCCTTTTCGGCTTCTGCAAATCGGGGTCTGGTGCATATGACCCCATGCTCCCCCTCAGTTCTTGCACCTATGCTTACACTTGAGTGCCTGGCAGATGCTCCCCCTAGATGCACGAGCCATGAGCTTCTGTAGTCTTCATTCCTCATAGTTGAGCATCCCCAATTCAGTTTTGAAGAGACTGAACTTGGCCTCGTCTAAGGGCTTAGTGAAAATATCTGCAATCTGCTTGTCCGTGGGGACATAGCAGAGAGAGATGTCCTTGTTCTCCACGTGCTCCCGAATGAAGTGGTAGCGTACTTCAATATGCTTCGTTCTGCTGTGCGATACCGGATTGTTGGCAATAGCAATTGCACTTGAGGAGTCGCAATACATTGGTACTTCCTTGAACTGGAGGTCATAGTCGGCTAACTGGTTTCTTATCCATAGGAGTTGTGCGCAACAGCTGCCAGCCGAGATGTACTCAGACTCTACAGTGGAGGTTGCTACACAATTCTGCTTCTTACTGTTCCATGAAATAAGCCTTCTTCCGAGGAATTGACACGTCCCGAAGGTGCTTTTCCTGTCATCCCTACTTCCTGCAAAATCAGCATCTGAAAACCCTATTAGCTCAACATCATTGCTTCTCGGGTACCATAAGCCAAGATTAGGGGTACCTTTAAGGTATCTGAGAATTCACTTTGCAGTGACATAATGAGATTCCTTAGTGTTCACCTGATATCTGGCACAAACACATGTGGAGAACATGATATCCGGTCTACTCGCAGTAAGATAGAGCAGAGATCCAATGATGCTTCTGTATTTGGTTTCATCAAAAGGTTTCCCTTTCTCATCCTTATCCAGAGACATGGTGGATCCCATTGGAGTCCTCATAGAGGTTGCATTCTCCATTCTGAATTTCTTGAGGAGTTCATTTGTGAACTTTGTCTGAGAAATGAAGATTCCTTCCTCAGACTGTTTCACTTGAAGTCCCAAGAAATACTTCAGCTCTCCCATACTGCTCATTTCAAACTTTCCTTGCATAAGTTTGGAAAACTTTTTGCAAAGATTATTGTCCGTTGAGCCGAATATAATGTCATCAACATAGATTTACACCAGCAAAATCTTGCCTTTGACTTCCCTGAGAAACAATGTCTTATCTATTTTTCCTCTAGAGAATTTGTTCTCAAGAAGAAAACTAGACAGTGTCTCATACCAAGCTCGAGGAGCTTGTTTTAGGCCATATAGCGCTTTATTAAGAAAATATACATGATTAGGATAAGTAGGATTGACAAAACCTGGAGGTTGAGCAACGTATACTTCCTCTTTCAAATCTCCATTCAAGGAAGCCGATTTCACGTCCATCTGATAGACTGTGAATCCTTTGTGAGAGGCATAGGCTAGGAATAGCCGGATTGCCTCGAGACGTGCAACTGGTGCAAACGTCTGGTCAAAGTCAATCCCCTCCTCCTGTCTGTATCCTTGAGCCACCAGTCTGGCTTTGTTCTTGATGATGACTCCATGTTCATCCAACTTGTTTCTGAAGATCCACTTGGTGCCAATCACATTTTGCGTCTTCGGTCTGGGAACCAGCGTCCAGACTTCGCATCTTTCGAATTGATGCAGCTCATCTTGCATGGCCAAAATCCATGATGCGTCATTGTTCGCTTCGTCGAACTTCTTTGGCTCCACCTGCGATAGAAAGCTAAGATGCAAGATCTCGTTAAGAGTACCTCGGCGAGTTCTGACAGCGTCTCGAGGATCTCCGATGATCTGTTCTCTAGGATGATCCCTCACGTGTCGGAGCTCTAGGAGTCTGGCATCTAGAGCTTTGATATCTTCTCGGGCTTCTCCTTCTTCCGGAAGATTTTCTCCATCCTGCTCGTCAACTTCTCCAGCTGACGTCGAGGTGGAAACCTTGCCGTACTTGGGAGTTGCACCTTTAGCAGTCTCATCTAAACTTAGCTGTTCAAGCCTTTCACCGTAGTTAGCGTTATCTCTTTTCCCTTAATCTTGTTCCATGGCAGGCCTGGAACATCTTTTGTCTAGGTCCCATCATGTACCTAGGTACCTAGACTATCCTGCAAAAAAGAATTACCTTTCCTTAGGAACCCAATATGTATTGGGTCCTAGGTTCTTGTCAGCATAACAACACGAGTGCCTTCCCTCAGAAATCCTGTCAGGAAGACTACCTCTGCCCAGAGGAGGTGGAAACGCCCTTGCCCTTGACACAGAGGGGTTATGCCAACAATCTATGGCAAAGTGACCCACCTTGCCACAGCACCAACATGTGTGAATGTTATATCTCCGTTTCTGACCTGACCAGGTGACTGAGGTAGTCAAGGACCTAGGTCTAAAAGGGATAGAGCCGGATCTGCTCTCAAAATTGCCTCTTCCATCGTGACACTTGGAAGGGTGGAAGGAAGGCATGTAGTGAGCGTCATGAGGCCTGGGAGGTGGTGCTTTCCTTTCAGTCAGCACCCTTTCAGAGGCCCCATGAGCACTAACTGCATGACTTCTAACCCCCCCCCCCTTTTGTGTCCTAGGGTGGTGAGATGAGCATTGAGAGCTGATATCAGCAGATTCATGCAGAGTTGGGGCTGTGGCTGAGAATACAAAGGGTTCAGAACGAGCCTTAGGAATTCTCTCAAGGGTGGCCATGACAGCCCTTGCATTATGGGTGTTTCCACATGAGGGCAAATCACCCTTGCAGTGACCACGGTTGTTCCTGTGATCATACCTGTAGGCATGATGAGTACCTTTCCTTCCTGGAGTGGGGGGTCTAAATATCGTTTCCCCATTTCTCCATGAATTGATAATTCGGGAGATCCACCCGTTTTCTTCCTTTCTTTTGATAGCATCAACCTTGGAAAAGTTGGATACTATCCTCTTCTCATTCTCTAGACTACTCTCTAGATCTGAGATTTTAGAGTCCTTGACCTTATTGGATGCCAATTGGAGAACCAATAAGATTTTTAGCCGAGCAATCTCCTGAGCTTGCTCCTCAATAATCAGGTTGCTTTTCTGAAGGACACTCTTCAGGGCATTAGGATTTACTGGAGGGCATTCATCCAAAATATTCCTGTCTTCAGGAACATGAGGAAGAGAGGGGCAAGATGAAGAAGTTACCTAGTCCTGACGTAGCTGATCAGGAATAGTGTTAGGACTGACCGGGGCAGCTGAGTCATCCTTAGCTGAGCAGTCTTCATCAACTTCCTCCTCAGTCTCTGATAAGGACACAGGAGCCCTGATACTGAGAAATTGGTCATCACTTTCTTCTTCAGAAATGTTGACCCCCATATATGCTTCATCCTCTTGCTGACGACTTATCCCTGTTCTGTCTGATCCCGCCATGAGGTATGATACAGTTTGCCACAAGGACTTGGCCGTCTTACACTTTTCAAGTCTTGACTGGGAAGGTCCAGTACAGACATCCAGGATGATTTTACGAATCATTTTATCCAAGTTGAAAAGAGAGAATTCAATCTCAGACATTTCAGAAGTCTCCTTGGGGATCTGCATATCCTTTCCAGAGCAGGAGGCCTTCATGGGAATGAAGGGACCCTCTTCCAGAATGAGTGATGCTCGAGGGTCGATGGCCTCCAGATGAAATAGTACTCTCATCTTCCATACAGGATAGTACTCCTTTGTGCATGAGGGGAGTCTTAGAGGAGGGACATCATAATCCAACTCCATGCTTGAGTCTGAGCTTCTTGTTGACACTGGTGGCAGGATTCTACTCAAGGTGTTAACCTTTTTGATGAGTAACCTCCCTCTGATACCACTTGAAAGTCCACCTAGTGTCAACTACTTACACTTATGGGGGGGGAATAGGTGTCTTTGCAGTGTATTTGCGGAATTAAAGTTTTACCTGCACAAGAAAACAAAACAACACAGCACAGAAAGTACACAAGCAATTTATAGTGGTTCCACGATTTGGGTACGTCCACTTTCCCCCTTCGACCTATCTCCCAACCAGGGACGACTCGGTCACTTCACCAACAGGATTGAAATCCAATCCTTGCACTAACGGAAGGAACCCTTCCACACGTAGGAGTCAACACTCCCACAACACGGGTTGCACCCAACCCTACAACTAGAGACCAATCGGTCCTTTACAATGAAAGAGAAAATGAAAATAGCTTGTAAGAAATACAAACAACATGAAGATCCAGGTGTCCCTTTTCGTTAGACTACTTGTTCTTGTAGGCAACGAAAAGTCCACAACCCTAGATCTTTCTTGGAGAGAATCTTCTCTAGATTGATGGCTTCAACAAGAGAGGCGGTGATGCTATGTAGATCCAATCTTCTTAGCAAAGTCAGCAAGGTCTTCCAATGGTCACACTAGGATCGATCGTCTCGATCGATTCGGATGGGGAAGGTTTCCCGATCACAAATCAAGAGACAAAAGATCTCTGGATAGACACGTGAGACGCTGTGCCCGACTAGGCTTCTATCGCCGGGAGAGGTAATGAAAACCCCGATCAACGGTGGCAAGCAACTAGCGAGAGGCGGAGAAGGTCGGCCGAGCTCGCTTCCGATCTAGGGCTTGACGGCGGCTTGTTTTTCTTCGATCTGTAATCCGTGTTTTTACTGTTCACAAATACAACATATTTATACCTTAGGTCATGAAGATGACCGTTGTGGGCCCCACCAGCAATAAGACCTAAGTCCGGTTCAAAATCCCGCAGATAACGTGGACCGGTCCAGACAGAGTCGGAAAAATACCCAAGTCAAATTCGGCGAGGATCATGGGTGATTCTCGACGAATCAGCGAGAATCACTTACGATTCTCGCCGAATTCTACTTAGAGAATTCTGGCTGCACAGGTTATAGAGGCCGGGGAGAATCGGTGGGAATCACCATGGATTCTCGCCAACTCGTCGAGAATGCAAAGTCATTATCGACGAATCGGCGAGAATCACTTGGTGATTCTCGACGATTCTGCCTTAGATGAGTTTTCTGACTGCGTTGAGACAGCCAGCCCAACCCGGCGAGAATCAACTAGTGATTCTCGACGACTCGTCGAGAATCACTAGTGATTCTCGACGAATCGGTGAGAATCACTTAGTGATTCTCGACGATTTACACTTAGACGATTCTCGTCTCTCATTCTGCAAGTTGGTCTTTGGCCCATCCTTGCTCCTTGTCTGCCCTTGCTATATCATAGCCCTGTACTTGAAATTAATTACACCCCAATAGAGAGAGTACACGTAAGCCAACACACTGATCTGCTCAATGAGGGATTACGTTGCACAGACCCGTGTATATTGACCCCCTGCACCCTGACATTGGTGTGTACTTAGCGTAGAATAACTGCAAGCACAACTTAAAAGATTTCATCAAACACATTGTCTATTTACCTTAGCTTGTTCAGGGGCTTCTTCAAATCAGGTACATTGTGGATACAATACCCAACAGAGAGTCTTCTACAAATTTATTCTTCAAGTTGTAGACTCTATAGGCTTTGTTGTGGTTAATATACCCAAAGAAAATTCCCTCATAAGATTTAACAGCAAACTTTGTCAAGTAGGACTTCCCATTGTTAAGCACAAATCATTTGCTTCCAAAGATGCTGAAGTAGGTATGATTTGGTTTTCTTCCTTTCATAATATCATAGGGAGTCTTCTTGGTGTACTTGTTGTTAGTGGCTCTATTCAAGACAGGATAAGAAGTATTCACTACCTCAATCCAGAAGTATTTTGTGAGAGAAGTGTCATTGAGCAATGTTTTACCAGCATCAATGAGAGTCTTATTTTTCTTCTCAGCTATCCTATTTTTCATGGGTGTTCATGGAGAATAACACTCCTAAAATATATATTATTGTTGGATCCCTAGTTGGATTTGGGCTAGGTTCACTAAATTAGGTTAAGTCTGACCCACATTATATAGTCAGGCTCAATTCTTTGAGTCCTAGAGTTTAGGCTAATAATTAGGTTCAACCTTCATGGACCAGCCAACAGAGGACCTCAGAAGACTTAGAATTAGAAAAATTAGAGAACAGAATGATCAGTTCGAAGTTCTTTGAACTCAGCTCAACGATCGACGAACTCAGAGTTATTTCTCTGAGTTGTACTCGGCGATATGCGAGCTCAGGTCGACGATCATGTCTTTCAAACAGATTCTTAGCTCGACGAACTCAGAGCGTAGAATTGGAAAGTCATTCTCAGTATGCAGTACCAAGAGTTCAGGTCGAAGAGCAGGAATTCTCTGGTCGATGAACTTGGAACTCCGATCGACAAATTCTGTTGAGAGGTCGACGATTTCTATCCCATTCTAGAATGAGGAGTTTCCCTTTCTTCTGTCCCTTACTTTCTATATTATTTAGCAGTAATATTCTTGAGTAATTAATGTTCATATTCCCCTGAATATAGCCATTATTGGAAGAATTAATTATGGCCTTCATCAGGATAATTACTTGCTTATTTTATTAGGGATAGTTGAGGAAACTCATTTAAGTTAATATTTAAGCCGTTTGTATTCTCCAGATCAATCAGTTATTAATGTCAGCAATTCAAATTTCAAAGGAGAAAATCTGACTGCAGAATATAAAAGTGATATTCTCTTTCAATCGGACAAGATATTGAGCCAAAGATTAGAAGAGAATATACAGCACACAAGAATATAGAGAGATACAGACTGAACATTCAAAACTCTCTCCAGTGCAGAAAACATTTTGTTTTCTTCCTTGTCAATTTTGAAGACTGAAGAAGAACATTCATCACTATCAAGAGTCTTCTTCAACCTTCTCCTACAGGAACATTCAAGGACAACTCTGAAAGTGAGGGGATAAGTTGTAAACTACTCTAGAGGGGGGTGAATAGAGTATTCAAATTTTATGAATAACTAGTCAGCTCCCTTGGAGTTGATTTGCGGAATAAAATAATCTGATACTTGAACCCTAAGAGCCTAACACAGTGAAGTGCACAAGTGAGAGAGTTAACTGAAATTTCAGTTTAACTATAAGCCTATCACAGCAACTAGCAATCCTAGGTAGTTCTATCACAGCCACAGAATAAAAAGAATAAACAAGATAACCAGATGGACACAGGATATATAGTGGTTCCCTCTTAATAGGTACTCCACTCTTCTACCACCCTGGTAGGAATCCACTACAGGTTTTTGCTAAGGTGCCCTGCCACCAATGATCTGATTCAGGTAGATCAAACAGACCCTTTGAGCTTTTGATAAGGATGCTCAACCACAGGTTGTTGATAAGGTGCCCTGTCACCAACGTTCACTTTTGAAGAGGTGTGAACAAACTCTTTTTACAAAGGGGTTGAGAGGGTTAGATTATCTTCTCTGTTGTGAATACAGATTAGAGAAGACTTGTGGATTCTCTAAAGAATCAAAGTCTCCCCCTGGCTCAGTGAAAGTCCAGGGAAAGCCTTTGCTTCAGGATGAAGGAGTTTCAGATAAACTGAAACTAAATCCTCAGAGATCTGAAGACTGATTTTTATCAGGTCTTAAGATTCTGGAGCACTTGAAGCAGAACGGGAGCTCTTTCTGAAGTCTTGAAAACTCTAAGCAGATGCTCAGGAGACTTGAGAAAGAAAGATGATTGCTCTGGGCTTTTGCTTCAGAAAAACTTTTCTTCTTCTTGTTGTGAGATTGTGAAGAGCTGCTCTGATGATGCTTGAGCGAATGAATAATATTTCTCTGTGTCTGTAACTTCTTCTTTTGCTGAGAGAAGAATCTCTCTTAAATATGTCTTCACGTTTTTCCTTTGGAACGGCTCTATTGATTTGAATTCTCGAGCCCTGCAACAGATTATCTCAAAATAGAATATAGCAATAGGAATAGAATGGCCTATTAACTTTCTATCAGTCCCAATAAGGAATAAAATAAGCGGGAAAAATATCTCAGCATAAAGACGTACCATTCTTGGAAATAGTACATAGTACCAACGGCTAGAAAACAAGCTGGAAAGATAAAGTCAACGCAATTTGTATAATAGGACAAAATGCTTTATCAAGAATACTGAATCCCGTGATCTATGCTTGACATATTTTGTAAATAATTCATTTGAATTTAAGCCATAAATTTAGCAACAAATAACTTCAGAAAATCTTTCTAACCACAAGCTAACACACTTGGAAATAAACCAAGGAATAGCATAAATACAAATAGATAAAAGCAGACAGAAAACGACGAACAGGAGTTCGATGATCGTCGACCTGCAAACAGATCGTCGACTAATAGCAGGAATCTGTCGGAACAGAAATCGTCAACCAGAAATCGTCGACCAGCTAATAGATCGTCGACCAGCTAACAGATAGTCGACCAGCTAACAGATAGTCGACCAGCTAACAGATAGTCGACCAGCAAAGGCAAATATCTGTCGAGACAGAAATCGTGAAGCAAGAACACGATCGTCGACCTGTTGATGACAGATCGTCGACCAACCTTCAGAGCGTAGTAAGCTTGCTCTGAGATCGTCGACCAACGGTCGACGATAATTGTCTTGACTTCAATGATTCAATAGCCCTGCTATCGTCGACCAATGATCGACGATCGCGAGGCCTCGTTCGACGATGGTCGAACGGAAAATCCTTTACCAAAAAAAAAAACATCTAGAAACTACTAGCCTAAACTCTAGGTCAGTCATATACTGCCCTAGGGAGACTAAGCAATAATTAAACAGGATCATATATAAATTATATAGATCAAGAGAGGGCTGCAAGGGGATCACATAAGCCAAATCACATCTAGGGTACCAACAATCTCCCCCTATTTGGGTTATGTTATCCAATCCAGTTTAAAGGCTAAAGCAGACAACAACAAATCTAAAGATTAACCAGAATGTTAACACACAGGCAATACACAGAAAATATAACAAGCATAAATCAGCAGAAATGGAATGTATCAAGCAGATTTATCAGCAAGTTTAGCATCAGATGAGTTTTTGGGTATTGCAGCTGGTTTGAAAATAATTTCTCTGTTAGGGTTTGCCGCTTGTCTTTTAGATAGCATTAGGTCATGTTCACCAATGATTTTCTTTTCAGCATAGCTTGGTAGAACTGCAGCAGGATGTAGCTTCATGTATTCCTCAGTGTCAAAGGCTTCTGGATTGACTTGAATTCTGCTGAGTTCCTTTTCTCTGAATTCTGACATTGTTGAGTAAGCTGTAGGATCTAGTCCTTGAGATTTGGCTCTCTCCATCATGCTTAGTGCAATAGACTCTTTGAATCTTGCCATAGAGGCAATCCTTTCAGCTTCAGTTTTATCTGATGGAGAGGGAGGTCTATCAGTATCTGTATGAGCTGCAATCTCCATGTTCCTTTGAAGAGCTGTAGCAAGTTTGCTTGAATCAAGAGGAATCTGCACAGCCTTCTTAGGATCAGTTTCAGCATATAGAGATTTTGGAGGAGCAAGTTCAATGAACTTCTTATGGGATTTCTTTGAAAGGACCACTCTTTTTCCTTTTGATTCAGTTGTCTCAGCAGCAGCAGGTTTTCTTGAAGAAGAGGATGGACCTTTCCTGGGAGGAGAAGGTTTCCATTCTGAAATTTTCTTTTTAGGAGAGGGAGGAGGAGAGAAGGTAGGTTGCTGAAAAGTCATCTCCTTTATTTGCTCCACGAGAGCATTGTCATTTCTTTTTCTTCCCTGTCCTGAAACATCTTGGCCTCCCTGGCTTTGATTACTCCTTCTTTGGTAGGTCTGAGAAGTGTTAGAACTGGCTGACCTTGCAGAGGGGGCAGAAGAGAGACTTCCAGAGGCTCCAGCACCAGGAGGTGGAGGAGGACCTCTGGGGGGAATTTCTGAACAGGAGTGTCATATCTCTTTGTCCTCTTCTTCTCTTTAGTCTGATTCTTTGACAGTCTCATCCATGGTTGGAATTCCTTGCTCTTAGGATCTATTCCCTTCAGAATGTAATAGGGAACATCCTTGTTAGGATTGGCAGTAGGAGAAGCAGGAGCTTTTCTTTTCTTGGAAGCAGCTCTTTTCCTTTTCTTAGTGGAGTCAGAATCATCAGAATCATCATCATCATCATCAGAATGAGATGAGTCTTTCCCAGCATAATCATCAAAGTCAAGTTCTGATGGATCTTTGGCAGCAAGTTCAGCTTTGTCTTTCTTTTCTCTTTCTTCTTTCTCTTTAGCTTCCTCAATGGCATCTTGCCTAAGGAGGGCATCAAGATCCACATTTGGAGACCTCTTCCAGAGTTCTGATTCTGGATACAACTCAGGAACTGTCTTGGGGACCAGTTCTGCAATAGAAGGAATGGATAGAGGATAGGTAAGGATAGGTGGAGAAAAGATGACGATATCTGCAGGGGTAGATGCTTTCTCTAGAGAGATGGCTAGGGAATCCAGATGATAATTAGCCATCCCTTCAATGTACTCAGAGGCAATATTCTCAGCCACAAAGGCTATAAATTGTTCTAGGTTTAGAGTACCTGAGCTTGAGTCCATTTCAGTCATCTTGGGAGCATTGTCTGCCCTATCTTGCACATCTTCAATTTCTTCAGCAGCAGCATCAGCAGGGATGTTGATGTCTTCAGCAGCAGCAGCATTTATGGTTGTGCCTGCATGCAAAGAAAGATAGGTTAACAACCAAGTGGGAATAAAATATTCCCCCCAAGGTGAACAAACAACAGGTAATAGATAGGATTACCTGAAGATCTACACAGGATACCACTTTGCATCTAGGAAGGAGGTTATAATTCCTTCTAGATGTTCAGTGACATCAGGGATAGACACCTCTGCAAGGCACAAGAGGAGTGCCATACAGGAAAAGAAAAGAGTATCTTTGACCAAGGGGTCATCAAGGTACTCAGGGCTATAAGGGACCACTATCTCTTGAGGAGGAAGAACAAAAGGAGTAGATGTGAGTGAGAACTCACAGTCTGAGTTAAGAAATGATTCCAAGTCTTTATCAGAATCAAAGGACTTAGCAGCATCAACTTGCAATACTGATGTAAGGTCATCAGCAGCTGTGATGGAAAGGAAGGGATAAGAAATTAACTCTAAGTTGGAGTTTGAATTAATTAGAATCTTAAATAAAGCTATACAATCAGGTTGAGCAGCATCATACTCACAGGTGTCCATGGGGACTTCCTCATTTTCTTTTTCATGAACTTCTTCCTCAGAAGCTAGATTCACTAGGGAGTGAATGTCTTTGTTAGATACAAATATCAAATTGAAGTCCTGATTATAACCTTTGGAGGAAGAATTTTAAGGTTTACCTTCTGGTTCTTTCTCTGGAATCTCTTGAGGTTCTTCTACAGATCCTTGAAGGGGAAGAGAGGAATTGTCCTGAAGGGTCAGGGCATCACCTGAGACCACTTCAACAGACATCTCCCCCTGCATGACTTCAGTGGGGACTGGAGTCATGCATCTTACTGAAGAGGGCTCAGCAGAGGGATGAGATGATTTTATGGCTTGAGTAAGGGCATTGATGGATGCAATGAGAGGGGCATTGGCAGCCTCAATCATTTTTTGGATGGAGGGAGTAATGAGCTCGACAATATGTGCAAGCAATTCAGGAGATATCTGAAATGCTGATGATGTGTAGGTGGATGGAATGGAAGCAGGATGATCTGCCACATGATCAAATGAGTCATGTGGAGATGGGTGAACATCAACATGAGTGTGGGATTCATGTTGAGAAAGATGCGTGAGGATGGTAGCAGTCACCATGTCAACACTGGCTGAAGCTGCCAGATGTTGTGGTGTTGGTGACTGGTGTGGAGATGCAGGTGGAATGAAGGATGCATGTTGTGGTGGCACTGCAGGTGTTGTAGAGGAAAATAATGCAGGAGAAGAGGATGCAGGGATAGAGAGGGAGGAAGAAGGGATTACTGAGCCTTCCCCAGTAAGCGGGAGAGCGGCCGAATCAGCCCTTGTGTCTGAAGGAGGGTTAGGATCAACCCTGGCTGACTTCTTGATAATCCTCTGAGATTTCTTGAATAGAGAGGGGTCCAACCTCTTGCTGGCGTTGACTGCGGAGGGTGCAGACACAAGCAGCAAGGGTGCTTTCACATATAGAAACACACCCAATACCCTGGCAAGATTTACTTCTTTCTGATTGTTCTTTCTCCTTATTAGTTCAAACAGAACTTTTCCCCAAGCAATCTGTGCCTTATTCACCAAAGCTGACATCAGGGCAAATTGTTGCCTGTTGATGTTGTCGTGAGCCGAGTGTTTTCCCAAAACAACCTTGCCCACCAGGTCTGCCAGAAACTTGTACTCTGGAGACAGGTTTATCTTTAGCAGCTTAGCTGGAACACCCTCAGCATGGCCCATCACAGTTAGCATGCGGCCATATTCTTCTGCAGTTTGCTCATAGTCATCAGTTCCTGTTGGCAGTCCAAACAGCTCAGTCAATACTTCAGGAGTCAGAATGACCTCCTCGCCATTTATCTTTCCTGTCATGGCGTCGTCGCTGGAGGACGAAGTATATACCCATTCACGAATCTCTGGTATATGAATCTTAGGAGAGAACGACATAAATTTCTTGAGGCCTTGGTCTTCACATAGCTGCAGAATATCTTGGATTGGTTGATCACATCGGCTGAAAGAATCAAAGTCGACACAGAAACCAGTGTCGAACTTCATTCCGAAGAGAACAGCAGAAGGAATCGCCATAGGATTTGAGAGAAGATGGCGAATCGAGAAGCAAAACAGGGGAGAAGAGAATCGCGCGGGATTAGAGTTCGAGAGCGAATTCTAAGCCAGAAGATGGAATATGAAAAGACGGAGCGGAAGGACGACGATCTCCAGACCTAAATCGACTATTAGAAACAAATCTGCGATCGTCGATCCCGGAATAAAATCGGTCGTCGAACACAGACCGACGATAGTCAATGTTTGACTAATTGGTAAACATCGACCGCCTACACGCAATTACCACGATCGTCGATCAATAAATGTTTGGTCGATGATTTTCCACCCAGCACAGAAAATCTGTCGTCGACCATTGGTCGACGATAGATACCTAAGGAGAGATCGTTGACCAGTTGGTCGACGATTTCTGCCTTACTACAGAACGAGCTGTCGTCGACGGTTGGTCGACGATAGTTCTGACCTGGTCGAAGATCGTCGAGCAGTCGTTCGACGATTTTAGACAGAAAACAAAACTAACCAAATTTTCACTACTCTGAACCATTAATCATGCCAAGCTGGTTCAGGAAGAACAAATGCTTTTGTTCATCAAGGGGCTTAGTGAAAATATCTCCTCTCTGCAGGTCTGTGGATATAAATTCCATTACTATCTTGTTCTTTTCCACATTATCTCTCAGAAAGTGATGTCTAATCTCAATGTGCTTGGTCCTGGAATGGTGCACAGGATTTTGAGCAATTGATATTGCACTGGTACTGTCACACAGAATTTTTGTGTTTGAGTGTGTGTACCCATAATCCACTAGCTGATTTTGAATCCACAGGATCTGTGAACAGCAACTAGCTGCTGCTATATATTCAGCCTCAGCAGTTGAAGTAGACACAGATGCCTGTTTCTTACAAAACCAAGAGACAAGTCTCTCTCCCAGGAACTGACAAGTCCCTGAGGTGCTTTTCCTGTCAACTCTACAACCAGCATAATCTGCATCTGAATATCCAATTAATTCAAATCCTGACTCAGCTGGGTACCACAGTCCTAAGTTAGGGCATCCCTTAAGGTATCTCAAAATCCTCTTGAGAAGAGTTAAGTGAGATTCCTTTGGGTTGACCTGAAACCTAGCACATAGGCATGTAGCAAACATTATGTCAGGCCTACTTGCAGTCAAATACAGCAGGGAACCAACAATGGCTCTAAAGTTCTTTTGATCAACAGGCTTGCCATTAACATCAGAATCAATAACTGCATTTGAGGCCATAGGTGTGCTCATTGATGAAGCATCAGACATTCCAAATCTTTTAACCAGCTCTCTGGCATATTTTGATTGAGAAATGAAAATGCCATCAACACTCTGTTTCACTTGGAGACCAAGGAAATAGGATAACTCACCCATGCTGCTCATCTCAAACTTAGAGTGCATTAGTTCAGAGAACCTCTTGCATAGTTTGGGATCAGTAGAGCCAAATATAATGTCATCTACATAGATTTGAACTAACAGTTGTGAGTCCTTATGATGTCTAATGAACAGGGTTCTATCTACTACACCTCTCACAAACTTGTGTTCTAGAAGAAAATTTGCTAAGGTCTCATACCAAGCTCTAGGAGCTTGCTTAAGTCCATATAGAGCCTTTTGGAGTTTGAACACATGAGTGGGTAAGGTTGATGAAACAAACCCTGGTGGTTGTTCAACAAACACTTCTTCCTTTAAATCTCCATTGAGGAAGGCACTCTTCACATCCATTTGGAAGACCTTAAATCTTTTATAGGCAGCATAGGCTAGGAAAATCCTAATGGCTTCTAGTCTAGCTACAGGGGCAAAAGTCTGATCATAATCTATGCCTTCCTCCTGTCTATAGCCTTGAGCTACTAGCCTAGCCTTATTTCTAACTACTATGCCTTGGGCATCAAGCTTGTTTCTAAACACCCACTTGGTGCCTATGATCCGTTGGCCTCTTGGTCTTGGAACCAAGGTCCAAACTTTACATCTTTCAAACTGGTTAAGCTCCTCTTGCATTGCTATAATCCAGTGGGGATCAAGCTCAGCATCTTTAATGGTTAGGGGCTCAATCTGAGAAAGAAAACAAGCAAACATCACATCTTTGTTGAGTTGATGTCTTGTCTGGACTCCTGCTGAAATGTCTCCAATCACTTGAGATACAGGGTGATCTCTAAGTGTGACAAGATCAGTAGGTTCAACAATGATCTGATCTTCAACAGTTTCAAGATTTAATTCCTCATGTGGAATTTGATCAACTGTTGGAACAGGTGCTTTAACTTCAAGAAGTTCTACATCAGATTCAGAATCTGAGGGAGCAACCTGAGGAGTTTGTTGGGGATGATTCTCCTATGTGAGTCTCAAACCTTCCAAATCCTTACTTACTCCTAGGACTTGCACTGTACTATTAGAGGAAGAGTCCTTCTCCTTATAATACATGACTGTCTCATCAAAAGAGACATGTGCAGACTCTTCTATCTTAAGAGAGGATTTATTAAGGACCCTATAGGCTTTGCTTACTTGAGAGTATCCTAGAAAAACTCCCATTGAAGCTTTTGCCTCAAATTTTCTATGGTATTCTTTGTTATTGTTATGAACAAAAGCAACACAACCAAATACTCTAAAGTAGTCTATTTTAGGTTTCACTTGCTTAAGTAATTCATAGGGAGTCTTACCCTTAAGTTTATGTATCAGACTTCTGTTCAATACATAGTTAGCTGTGCTGACTGCTTCAGCCCAAAAGGACAGAGGCATGTTAGCATCGGCCAACAATGTACTTGCAGCTTCAATTAGGGTTCTGTTTTTCCTTTCAACTACCCCATTTTGTTGAGGAGTTCTAGGAGCAGAGAAGCTATGTTTGATACCTTCCTTCTCACAGAATTCTTGCATAAGAAGAGACTCAAACTCAGTACCATGATCACTTCTGATCAAGGCAATCTGAGTAGAATACTCACTCTGTATACACTTTAGAAAATCTGTAAGAACCTTGAAGTTATCAGCCTTAGTTCTCAAGAAGAATACCCAAGTGAACCTAGAGAAGTCATCTACAATTACTAAGGTGTAAGACTTTCCTCCAAGACTCTGTACAGCAATAGGACCAAATAAATCCAAATGTAGCAAGTACAGAATCCTGGGAGAATCACTTTTATTAACTGATTTAAAGCTATTCCTTGTTTGCTTACCTAATTGACAAGCTTTGCAAAGGCCTTCCTTCTTGTAGGGGCAAGAAGGTAGACCTCGTACAAGATTGAATTTAGCCAACCTAGAAATGTTTTTCAGATTTACATGACTAAGTCTCTTATGCCAAAGGGTATTATTACTGGTTACTTCATTAAATAAGCATACTTCAGATTTGGATGAGTTAAAGTCTACAACATAAACATTTCCAATTCTAATACCTACTAACACAACAGTATTATTTAAAGCAATATTACAAGCAGTGTCAGTAAACCATACCTTGTACCCAGCATCACACATTTGACTTACAGAGATTAGGTTGTGCTTTAGTCCTGAGACATAAGCTACTTTCTTGAAGGTTACAGCTCCTATGGTGAAGCTGCCATACCCTTCAGTCTGTCCACAGCTGGAATCCCCAAATACAACTTTTGGTCCCAGCTTAGCTTTGAAACCTGACAGGTTCTTCTTCTTTCCTGTCATATGCTTTGAGCATCCACTATCCAGATACCATTTGTCATGTATGACTGGATAGGTCTTCACCTGTAGAAAGAACAGTTATACATTGTGGACCCAGGTTACCTTGGGTCCAGTATTCTTCACAAAAGAAAAACTAGATATAAAAGATTTTGCAGGCTTAGATTTATATCCTAAAGGGTGTGATCTCCTAGGTGGGATAATCCATTCAGTTGAAGGATTAAACAACCTGGGGTGGTGATTAGGATTTGAAGTTCTGGAAGTTTGATTTTTATTTTCCAGCTTAAGTCCAGATCGTCGATCAATGGTCGACGATCGCAAGCCATATCGTCGATCATTTATGGTAGAACGATGTTCTGGATTCCACGATCGTCGATCACTGGTCGACGACTTTTGTAAAGCTAGAAATTTTTTCTTCCTATTCTCTTTCTTAATCTTATTCTGAATTTTCTTGCATTTTTCAATTTCCTCAGTATTCTTCATTCCTGATTCAGAAACAAATTTTACTGGAGTGCTAAATCTCTCCTTTGTGAGGAGGATGGGTTCACTAGGTGTAGCACCTAAGCCTAGTTTATCATTACCAACCCTAGTGTTTGCTATACAGGTTATTTCAGATAATTTAAGGCTTCTGCCATTTAATTGTTCTTCTAACCTCTTAGATTTAGCTAGTTCTAATTTTAGGAATGTTACTTCTTCTTTTGAGCTCTCTAATTCCTTTTCTAATCTGATTATTTCAGTACCTTCCATGTCTAGTTCCATTATTTTTAGTCTAAGTGACTTAATTTCTTTTTCAGATAATAGTAAATCTAAACATAGAGTTTTAAATTTTAGTTTGAACTCAGGAGATGAGAAGTCAAATGAGTCGATTACCTGGTCCTCCATAAAGGAATCTTCTTCATTGTCTCCTTCTTCTTCAGAATTCTCTGCAGCTGACAGAGAGCTGCAGGCATCAATGGCCATGAGGCAGACCTCTTTGGCTTTCTTCTCTTCTTCTTCTTCAGAATCACTGGAGCTAGAGGAGCAGGTATCCTCTTCTGTTTCACTCCAGGTAGCAGCCACAAATCCCTTGTCCTTCTTCTTGTATTTGTGTGATGAGGACTTGGAGTGGTGCTTCCTGTACTCTTTCTCATGTTTCTTCTCCTTGTACTTCTTCTCTGGACAATCTGGGGCAATGTGTCCAGGCTTGCTGCAAACATAACAAATGATTTCTTTAGATGGAGTCTTGTCATACCTTGGCTTGTCCTCATGCTTGGAGAACTTCTTTCTGAGGTCTCTTCTTCCCATGTTGAAGAACCTCTTGGCAATGAGTGCCAGTAACTCCTCATTTGATTGACTTCCTTCAGAAGTCTCAGCAGCCTTAAGAGCTAGAGAATGCTCTTTCTTTGTAGGAGTAGGAGTCTTCACTTCAGTTACAGCAGCTCTACTCTTTAAGGTTTGCTCATATGACCTGAGCTTTCCCAACAGAGCTTCTGTGGAGAGTTCCACAGTGTTTCTTCCATCCTTGATGGGCCATATCCTTGAGTCCCATGAGATGGGAAGGCACATCAGGATCTTGTCATTGACTTCTGACAAAGTTATCTCCTTGTCCAAAGACCTCAGTTCACTTATTATTGAACTGAGTCTTGTGTACATTGTGTCAATGTCTTCAGCATCATCCTTCTTGAAATTTTCATACTGAGAGGTGAGATTGGATCTCCTGTCCTTCCTCTCATCAGCTGAGCCAGCAACTATGTGGTTGAGGGAATCCCACATAGCTTTGGCTGAGGTGCATTCAGCCAGCTTCTGGAATATCTCATCAGACATTGTCTGAGCTAGGATATTCATTGCCTTAGCATCAGCTGCTTTTGTCTTTTTGTAAGTTTCATTGTAGTCAGGTGGTGGCACAGCACTGAGATCAGCAGAAGTGGAAGCAGCAGCAGGCCTAGCAGGTGGTCCTGTCAAGATAGAAGAAAAGATATCTTCATCAATAGAATTCATGTATAGTCTTATCCTGGCCTTCCATATGCCAAACTTGGACAAGTTGCATACAGGAGGTCTGGTGCTTGAATAATCCTTAGACTGGGCCATGTGTGAAAGTGTTTGTGAATGGTATCAGGAAACAACTTATCACAGGATCTTTTAACTCAGGTGTTAGCCTGTATGAACAGCTAACCTCCCTCTGATACCAATTGAAAGTGAGGGGATAAGTTGTAAACTACTCTAGAGGGGGGGTGAATAGAGTATTCAAATTTTATGAATAACTAGTCAGCTCCCTTGGAGTTGATTTGCGGAATAAAATAATCTGATACTTGAACCCTAAGAGCCTAACACAGTGAAGTGCACAAGTGAGAGAGTTAACTGAAATTTCAGTTTAACTATAAGCCTATCACAGCAACTAGCAATCCTAGGTAGTTCTATCACAGCCACAGAATAAAAAGAATAAACAAGATAACCAGATGGACACAGGATATATAGTGGTTCCCTCTTAATAGGTACTCCACTCTTCTACCACCCTGGTAGGAATCCACTACAGGTTTTTGCTAAGGTGCCCTGCCACCAATGATCTGATTCAGGTAGATCAAACAGACCCTTTGAGCTTTTGATAAGGATGCTCAACCACAGGTTGTTGATAAGGTGCCCTGTCACCAACGTTCACTTTTGAAGAGGTGTGAACAAACTCTTTTTACAAAGGGGTTGAGAGGGTTAGATTATCTTCTCTGTTGTGAATACAGATTAGAGAAGACTTGTGGATTCTCTAAAGAATCAAAGTCTCCCCCTGGCTCAGTGAAAGTCCAGGGAAAGCCTTTGCTTCAGGATGAAGGAGTTTCAGATAAACTGAAACTAAATCCTCAGAGATCTGAAGACTGATTTTTATCAGGTCTTAAGATTCTGGAGCACTTGAAGCAGAACGGGAGCTCTTTCTGAAGTCTTGAAAACTCTAAGCAGATGCTCAGGAGACTTGAGAAAGAAAGATGATTGCTCTGGGCTTTTGCTTCAGAAAAACTTTTCTTCTTCTTGTTGTGAGATTGTGAAGAGCTGCTCTGATGATGCTTGAGCGAATGAATAATATTTCTCTGTGTCTGTAACTTCTTCTTTTGCTGAGAGAAGAATCTCTCTTAAATATGTCTTCACGTTTTTCCTTTGGAATGGCTCTATTGATTTGAATTCTCGAGCCCTGCAACAGATTATCTCAAAATAGAATATAGCAATAGGAATAGAATGGCCTATTAACTTTCTGTCAGTCCCAATAAGGAATAAAATAAGCGGGAAAAATATCTCAGCATAAATACGTACCATTCTTGGAAATAGTACATAGTACCAACGGCTAGAAAACAAGCTGGAAAGATAAAGTCAACGCAATTTGTATAATAGGACAAAATGCTTTATCAAGAATACTGAATCCCGTGATCTATGCTTGACATATTTTGTAAATAATTCATTTGAATTTAAGCCATAAATTTAGCAACAAATAACTTCAGAAAATCTTTCTAACCACAAGCTAACACACTTGGAAATAAACCAAGGAATAGCATAAATACAAATAGATAAAAGCAGACAGAAAACGACGAACAGGAGTTCGATGATCGTCGACCTGCAAACAGATCGTCGACTAATAGCAGGAATCTGTCGGAACAGAAATCGTCGACCAGAAATCGTCGACCAGCTAATAGATCGTCGACCAGCTAACAGATAGTCGACCAGCTAACAGATAGTCGACCAGCTAACAGATAGTCGACCAGCAAAGGCAAATATCTGTCGAGACAGAAATCGTGAAGCAAGAACACGATCGTCGACCTGTTGATGACAGATCGTCGACCAACCTTCAGAGCGTAGTAAGCTTGCTCTGAGATAATTGTCTTGACTTCAATGATTCAATAGCCCTGCTATCGTCGACCAATGATCGACGATCGCGAGGCCTCGTTCGACGATGGTCGAACGGAAAAGCCTTTACCAAAAAAAAAAACATCTAAAAACTACTAGCCTAAACTCTAGGTCAGTCATATACTGCCCTAAGGAGACTAAGCAATAATTAAACAGGATCATATATAAATTATATAGATCAAGAGAGGGCTGCAAGGGGATCACATAAGCCAAATCACATCTAGGGTACCAACAAACTCATCTTGATTCAGTCAGAAAGTTCCAGGATTGTTTTCAGACAAGGCGGAAGACCTACACCCTGAGCAAGACTCCATCTTTCTGAGTCAACATCATTTCAGAAGGAGTCTTAACACTAGAAAATCCACTTGTCTTCTCTGTTGCTTAGAGAAAAGAGAAGACCCCATCACATCTCTCTCACCTCCTGTATAAAGGGTTTAATAACTCCCATCAAAAGTTTATTCTTGGTTTTTGGGCACCTGATCAAAATCCTAAAGGGTTGTGAGATCTCCCTGGAAATAGATCTTGTGCTGGCAGTAACCTGATCAAAAACCTGTCAGTAGATTCCTACCAGGGTGGTAAAAGAGTTGATGTACCCAGGTTGGGGAACCACTATAAAATTTCTTGTGTTGTCTGGTTATGCTCATTTTCTTTTTGTTCTTGTTGTGCTGTGATAGGTAGATTATTTTAACCTGTTTTTATTTCTTTCTATTATTATTATTGGTATCACCTATTTTCACTCTGATATAAAATTAAAAACACCCAAAATTTTAATTACTCTATTCACCCCCCCCCCCTCTAGAGTAAATCAGATATAACCCCCATCTTTCAATTGGTATCAGAGGGGTGTTCATTGGTTGTACAAGCTAACACTTGAACATAAAGTTCCTTGCTAGATCTGATTGTCTTTTCCTAGCTTTTCTATTATCACATAATGGCACAGAACAAAGACTATGCAAGCACTAGGCCTCTAGTTTACAACTTAAATAAGTTTGCTATCTGAAAGGCAAAAATCAAATTGTATATGAACTCTATTGATGAGGACATATTTAATTATATTTTGACAGGACCACAAGTTCTAGTGGCACCAACTACTGCTAGTTTTAACACACATGATGTTCCACCACCTGAGTGGACAGATGCTCAAAAAAAGGCCAAGATAGCTGATGCAAAGGCCATGAATATTCTGGCTCAGACAATGTCTAATGATATTTTCTAGAAGGTGGCTGAATGCAAATCAGCCAAGGAAATATGGGACTCACTTAAACAGATGGTTGCTAGTTTAGCTGATGAGAGAAAGGATAGGATATCCAACCTCATCTCACAATATGAGAACTTTAAGAGGGATGAATCAGAGTCTGTTGGTGATATGTACAATAGACTGAGCTCAATAATCAATGAGCTGAAGACTCTAAACAAAGACATCACCCTTACAGAAGTTAATGATAAAATCCTCATGTGCTTTCCTAGCTCATGGAATTCAAGAATCTGGCCTATCAAGGAAGCCAGAAGTCTAAATGAGATTTCCACAGAATCTCTACTTGGAAAGCTCAAGTCTTATAAGCAATTGAAAAAGTCACCAGAGGCTACAGAGTAGAAGACTCCTTCATTAGGCAGAAAGGAGCAAAGTATTGCATTCAAAGCAAATGAAGAATCAAGAGGCCCAACAGTCAATGAAGAATTCTTGAGTCTCTTAGTCAAGAGATTTTACAAGATGGGCAAGAAGGATTTCAGAAGAAAGTCATCAAGGAAATATACTTGATGGCCATTGATGCATCAAGCAACCATTCTGAAGCTGACCAATAAGACACTAAAAAACCTCTATCTGAAGAGGATCAGGTATTATCTTCTTTTGATTTTTATTCTGAAAATTTTAGAACAGAATTCAAAAACTTGTGCATAGATTTAATAAATTTTGAAAAAGAGATTAATCAACTTAGAGAGAAATTAAATGAACAAGATAACCTACTTTCAAAAAATAATAAGCTAAAGGATGAAATCACTCTAGCTAATGAACAAATCATTAAATTAAAGACTGAATTATCTGAGGCTAGGTAACTTGAAGAATACCTGAATGGGAGAAGTATCAAGCCGATAAACATCACAAGCACAGTGAATGACAGACTCAATGACAAGCTGGGCTTAGGTGCTTCATCAAGTCAGCCCCCACTGATTTAGAAGAATATATTAACAACACCTATAAAATTTGTTTCTAAAAAGGGTAAAGAGAAAATAGAAGATAACAATCTTAATCAAACAGATCTTAAACACAAGAATAAGAAAAAGAAAAAGAGTTAGAAAAATCTTAACCAGAACTATTTTCAGCAAATTTCGTCGAACTCAGATCGACGGAATGTGTACAGTTCGACGAACTCAGAACGCAAACCTCTATTATAACTATTCTCTGAACTGCGATCGACGAAACCAGTATGGTTCATCAACCAGAGATCGACTAAATTGGGACCCAGAAAATGAATACTTTTATTCTCTGAGTGGAGTTTGACGAACTCATCCCCGTTCGTCGACCTCAGATCGACGAATGTACCAGAATTCATCGACCTCAGTTTATAATAACAAAAACTTTAATTCAAACATACCATTTAATCAACCAACATAAAACATTAATCCCTTTAACCAATGGATAATTCCACCCAGAAGATATCATCCCTTAGGTTACAAAAATCAACCTAAATATTCATATATTTCCAGCTTTAGTTATGTAAATCAATAAGGACCCAAGGTAACCAGGGTCAAGAACAACTAACTTTTATTTTTGCTGGTGAAGAGCTGTCCAGCCTTTAAACAACAATGGTATCTAGAAAATTGATGCTCCAGGCATATGACTGGCAGCAAGGACAACTTAGTAAATTACAAGTCCAAGTTGGTCCAAAGGTGATCTTTGGTGACTCCAATTATTGCCAGACTGAAGGCTTTGGAGAAGTCATGGTTGGGACAGTAACCTTCAAAAAGGTTGCATATGTAAGTGGATTGAAGCATAACCACATCTCCATAAGTCAATTATGTGATGAAGGTTATCAGGTATCTTCTAACTCAAGCTCTTATATTATTTCTTCTAAAGAAAAAAAAACTGTTTTAATTGGAAATAAACAAGGCAACATATATGTAGTAAATCTCCAATCAGCTGTTTCAGATATCTGTCTTTTTAATCAGGTTAGCAATCAAAATGATTTGTGGCATAAAAGACTAGGACATGTAAATCTGAAAAACATTTCTAAGTTATCTAAGGACAACCTTTTTAGAGGATTTCCTTCTGGTCCCTACAAGAAGGAAGGCCTCTGCAGGGCCTATCAATTAGGCAAGCAAACTAAATCTAGGTTTAAATTTGTAAATAAAAGTTATTCACCTAGGATCTTGTACTTTCTACATATGGACCTCTTTGGCCCTATTGATGTACAAAGCCTAGGAGGGAAATCTTATACTTTAGTTATTGTAGATGACTTCTCAAGATTCACTTGGGTGTTCCTTCTGAGATCTAAGTCAAATAACTTCAAGGTTCTTACAGATTTTCTAAAGAATATATAGATTGAGTACTCTACTCCAGTTGCATTGATCAAAAGTGATCATGGTACTAAGTTTTGAGTCTTTTTTTATGAAAGAGTTATTTGAGAAGGAAGGTATCAGGCACTGCTTCTCAGCTCCTAGAACTCCTCAATAAAATGGGGTAGCTGAAAGGAAGAATAGAACCCTAATTGAAGCTGCTGGCACATTACTTGTAGATGCTTACATTCCCCTCTCCTTTTGGGCAGAGGCAGTGAGCACAACAAACTATGTACTAAACAGAAGTTTAATACATAAACTTAAGAATAAGACTCTCTATGAATTGCTTTAAGGGAATAAACCTAAAATCACTTCTTTTGAAGTATTTGGTTGTATATGTTACATTCACAATAACAACAAGAAACATATTAGAAAGTTTGAAGCCAAAGATGCAGAGGGAATTTTTCTAAAATATTCCCAAGTCAACAAGGCTTATAGGATTTTTAGTAAATCCACCTTAAAAATTGAGGAATCAATCCATGTGACTTTTGATGAAGCTAACATGTATTATAAGGAGAAAGAAATTTCTACCAGTAGCTCATTGTAGGTATCTCACTTGTGTGAGAGATTGGATGATATAAATCTCACTCAAGAGGTTCCATCTAATCCCTCTCCACAAGCTATTGAAGATGATAGTGAAGAAGATAGTTTGGATGTTGCTGACACTCTCCAAATAGATAACCCAATTCCACAAGAGGAATTAATCCTACAAGTTGTTACTCAAACTCCTCCTACTGATCTCGTCATACTTAGAGATCACCCCATATCTCAAGTGATTGGATACATATCAGCAGGTGTGCAAATAAGGCATCAACTCAACCCTGACTTGATGTTTTCTTGTTTCCTTTCTCAACTTGAGCCCCATTCTATCAAAGATGCAGAGTAAGATCCCCACTAGATCATTGCAATGCAAGAGGAGGTCAATCATTTTGAGAGATGTAGAGTTTGTGATTTGGTTCCCAGGCCCAAGGACTACCCAGTCATTAGAACCAAATGGGTGTTCAGAAATAAATTGGATACTGATGGCAACATTATAAGGAACAAGGCAAGGCTAGTGGCTCAAGGCTACTCACAGGAGGAAGGAATTGATTATGACCAGACCTTTGCTCTAGTGGCAAGGCTTGAAGCCATAAGAATTTTCTTAGCTTATGCTGCCTACAAAAGGTTCAAAGTCTACCAGATGGATGTAAAGAGTACTTTCCTCAATGGTGAACTAAAAGAGGAAGTATATGTGGAGAAACCACCAGGTTTTATCTCACCAACTCATCCTTCTTATGTCTTTAGATTTTATAAAGCTCTCTATGCTTTAAAGCAAGCTCCAAGTGATTGGTATGAGACCTTAGCTAGCTTCCTGTTAGAGCATAAATTTTCTAGAGATATTGTAGATACGAATCTTTTCATTAGACATCATAAAGATAAAATTTTGTTAGTTCAAATCTATGTAGATGACATAATATTTGGCTCAACTGATCCCAAACTATGCAAAAGGTTTTCTGACCTTATGAATTCAAAGTTTGAGATTAGTAGAATGGGTGAACTTTCATATTTCCTTAGTCTCCAAGTGAAGTAATCACCAGATGGTATCTTCATCTCCCAATCTAAATATGCTAAGGAGCTTATTAAAAGATTTGGGATGTGTGATGCCTCAGCAATGAAGACACCCATGACTGCAAATGCTGTGATAGATTCTGATGAGCATGGAAAATCTGTTGATCAGAAAATTTATAAGGCCATTGTTGGATCCGTATTATATCTCACAGCAAGTAGGCAAGACATCATGTTTGCTACATACATTTGTGCTAGATTCTAAGTGAACCCTAAAGAATCTCACTATATTTGGCTAAAAAGAATTTTGTGAAATATAAAGGGTTGCCCAAATCTAGGACTTCTATATCTATCAGAGTCAGAATTTGACTTAACTGGATTCTCAGATGCTGACTATGCTAGATGTAGATTGGATAGGAAAAGCACTTCAGGAACATGCCAGTTTCTTGGTGATAGGCTAGTGTCCTGGTTCTGTAAGAAGCAAACTTCTGTGTCCACTTCAACTGCAGAAGCAGAATACATAACTGCTGGCAGTTGTTTCTCATAGATTTTTTGGATTCACAATCAACTACTGGATTATGTGTTGGTACCCTAGTTTGGATTTGAGTTAAGTCTTCTCAATTAGTTTCTTGACCCAAGATTTATCTATGGTCAAAGGTTAGATTTAGGTTAGATTCCATCAGTTGTGTAGAGTTGTTGTTTATCCAGTTGAAAATCTAGTTAAGTGTTTTTTTTAGTTCGACTATAGTCGAACGCCGCTCGACTATCGTCTATCAGTTGATCGACTATCATCTATCAGCAGATCGACTATCTCTGAGTTAGTCCATCTTTGTTAGCTCGATGATCTGTGGTCTCAGTATCGTCGATCATCGAGTCCTGCTCGACTCCTTTTGCCCAGACAGATTTCTTATAGTTCGACTATCTGTTCTGATAGTTCGACTATCTGCTCTGAGAGTTCGATGATCTCTGTGATTCGTTCGACGATCTTTTGTCTGCATTTAAAGATATTGTATTCCTTCTATTCTGTGAATTATTTCTCATTTATCTGGCTTATTTTATTAAAGATTATTTCATTGATTTTATGCTTACATATCAAGACAATCTTTGCCTCATTCTTTATGCATAAGTCAAGTTCTATCTGACAAAGTCTTTTGTCCTATTAGTTGAAAAATCTTTGTGCTTTATCTGCCATGCTGTCCTTTATAGCCGTTAGACACAGTTGTCTTTCTCTGGCCGTAAAGAGTTTGTTTTTGATGTGACTTTCTCTAATACCTTTTGGACTTGCAGAATGAATAAGCAGCTTCTAAGAAAGCTTTATTTCTTTATAGAATGACCATTCTGCAGGCCAGCTGTATCATGTTATTTGCAGGCCAGATTTCAGATCTCAGAAGAAGACAAGATTCAAATCAAGAGAAAGATAGAAGCCGTTACAAAGGCTAATATATAAAGAGCTAGTGGAAGAAGTTAAAACACACAGATATACACATATTCATATACAAACAGATACACATACACAATAAGAACAAGAAGATACAGCTCTCAGATATTTTTACATACAGCTGAGAAGAACAACTCTCTTTAGAGTTCTCTTCTTCAATCCTGAGTTCATCCTGCTCATAGGAACATTCATACTCAGAGCTTCAATAAGAAGAAGAAGAAAGAAAAGTTGTTGAAGAAGAACAACCATTCCACATAAAGAGTCTTCTTTAAGCTGCTCCTTCAAGAATTCAAGACAACAGATCTTCTCTGTCAAGAGTTTTGAAGAGATCCTGCACCCTGAAGCAAGGCTTCTTCCTAGATATTCTCTAAGCCAGGGGAGCTTTGATTTCTTTAGAGCTTTCTATAGCTGAGTGCAATCATCTAGCTTCTCTAATTCTGTTTAACAATAGAGAAGACATTCTTACTCTCTCAACCTCCTGTACAAAGGGTTATTACTCCCTTCAAAAGTGAACCTTGGTGGCAGGGCACCTGAGCAAAAACCTGTGTTGGATTTTGAGCTCCTGATCAAAAGCTCAAAGGGTTTACTTGATCTACCTGAATCAGATCAGTTGGTGGCAGGGCACCTGAACAAAAACCTATAGTGGATTCCTACTAGGGTGATAGAAGAGTGGATGTACCTATTGAGAGGGAACCACTATAAATCTTCTTGTGTTGTCTGTGTTGCTTATTTTAGTTACTGCACTGTGGCTGTGAGTAGAATTAACTAGGATTGCTAGTTGTTGTGTAAGGACTAAAGCTCAAACTGAAACTACAGTTAGCTTTCCCTTGTGCACCTCACTTTGTGTTAGGCTCTAGGGTTTCATATATCTATTTACTTTTTTCGCAAATTAACTCTAAGGGAGTTGAGTAGATTCTCAAATTTTTGAATACTCTATTCACCCCCCCCCCTCTAGAGTTGTATCTATCCTCACTTTCAATTGGTATAAGAGGGATGTTATCTGACTGTACAGGCTAACACCTGAGTAAAAAGATCTAGATATATACCATGTTTATAAATATTCACTTCATGGCCCAGTACAAGGATTACTCTAGCACCAGACCTTCAGTATGCAACTTAGCTAAGTTCAGCATCTGGAAGGCAAGAATCAGATTGTATATGAATTCTATTGATGAAGATATCTTTTCTTCTATTTTGACAGGACCACAACCACCACCTACTGCAACTACTGCTAAAACTTCAACAAATCTGAGTACAGTGCCACCTCTTGACTATAATGATGTTTACAAGAAAGCAAAAATAGCTGATGAAAAAGCTATGAACATTCTGTCTCAGACCATGTCTGATGAAACTTTCCAGAAAGTGGCTTATTGCACTTCAGCAAAAGCCATGTGGGACTCAATGAACCAGATTGTAGCTGGTTCAGCTGATGAAAGGAAGGACAGAAGGTCCAACCTCATATCCCAATATGAGAATTTCAAGAAGACTGAAGCAGAATCAGTTGATGCAATGTACACAAGGCTCAGCTCCATCATCAATGAGCTTAGAACCCTTGATAAGGAGATAACATTGATAGAAGTCAATGACAAGATATTGATGTGCTTCCCCAGCACATGGGATCTCAGGATCTGGCCCATCAAAGAGTCCAGAAGTACAATTGAGATATCAACTGAAGCTCTCCTTGGCAAGCTCAAATCATTTGAGCAAGTACTGAAGACTAGGGAAGCTGAAGCCAAAGCACTTACTCCAACAAGGAAAGAGAAAACTCTTGCTCTAAAGGCTACTGATGCATTTGAAGGAAGTCAATCAAATGAGGAGCTGATGGAACTCTTTGCTAAAAGGTTTCTCAAAATGGGCAGAAAGGACTTTAGAAAGAAGTCTTCAAGATAAGAAGACAAGCCAAGGTATGACAGAACACCAGCTAAAGAACTTATATATTATGGCTGCAGGAAACCTTGACACATTTTACCTGAGTGTCCAGAGGAAAAGAACAAAGAGAAGAGAAAAGACAAAGAATATCAGAAGAACCATTCCAAGTCCTCCTCCTACAAAAACAAGAAGAAGGAGAAAGGATTTGTGGCTGAAACCTAGAGTGATACTGATAAGGAATCTTCCTCCTCAAGCTCCAGTGAAAATGTGGAAGAGAAGAAGGCAAAAGAAATTTGCCTAATGGCAATTGATGCCTGCAGCAATCATTCAGCTACAGAGAGTTCTGATGAAGAAGAAATGCCTACTGAAGATCAGGTATTGTCTTCTTATGATTTTACTTCTGTTGAATTTAGATTTGAATTTAAATCTCTCTGTTTAGACTTAATTAGCTCAGAGAAGGAAATTAAGGAGCTTAGAAATAGGATAGCTGAATCAGAATCCCTATCTAGTGAAAATGCTAGGCTAGAAGCTGAACTCACTAGATCTACTGAAGAAATCAAATTTCTTAAAACTGAACTAGCCAAATCTAAAAGATTAGAAGAATCTCTTAATGGTAGAAGTCTTAAACTGCTAGAGATTACTAGCATGTCAAACACTAGGACAGGTAACAATAAGCTAGGCTTAGGAGCTTCACCAAGTGAACCCCCCATGGTTCTGAAAAACCATCTTTCCACCCCAGTAAACTTCATTTCAGCTGAAGGAATAAAGAATACCGAGAGAGTAAATCAAGTTAACAAAGCTTTAAATAAGGCTAAGAGAGAAAAGAGAAAACAGAAATTTAAAGAAATACAAAAATCGTCGAACTATGCTCGACGATCGCAGGCCCAATGGTCGACCGATACTCGATGCTGGGCATCGATCATCGAACGTTGATCGACGATTTGAACATGATTTTCAAAATAATAATCAGAACCGTAAAAACACTAAGGTAAATAAAAACACTAGGTTCATTGACCCATCAACTGCATGGAGTATTCCACCTAAGAGATCCTATCCCTTAGGATATAAACCTCAGCCTGCTTATTCTTTCATTTCAAGTTTTAATTATGTGAAGAATAATGTACCCACGGTTGTCTGGGTCCACAATATCTAACTGTTTATTTTGCAGGTGAAGACCTATCCAATTACTAAAGACAAATGGTATTTGGATAGTGGCTGTTCCAAACATATGAAAGGAAATAAAAACAATCTGTCAAGCTTCAAGGCCAAGCTTGGACCAAAGGTGATCTTTGGGGATTCCAGCTGTGGTCAAACAGAAGGATATGGTAAGTTTACCATTGGAGCAGTGATATTCAAAAGGGTTGCATATGTAACTGGGTTGAAGCACAACTTAATCTCAGTAAGCAAGTTATGTGATGCAGGTTATCAGGTATCATTCACTGACACTCTTTGCAATATTACTTTAAATAGTAATGTAGTGTTAGTAGGCATTAGACAGGGTAACATTTACTTAGTAGATTTTAATTCAACTCAATCTGAAATCTGCCTGTTTAATGAAGTAACCAATAATAACACCTTATGACATAAGAGGCTTAGCCATGTTAACCTCAAGAATATATCTAGGTAAACAAAATACAACCTTGTTAGAGGTTTACCTTCTTGCCCCTACAAGAAGGAAAGTCTATGCAGGGCTTGTCAATTAGGCAAGCAAACCAAAAATTCTTTCAAATCTGTAAATAAGAGTGATTCACCTAGAATCCTGTATTTATTGCAATTGGACCTTTTTGGCCCAATAAAAGTACAGAGTCTAGGAGGGAAATTTTACACTTTAGTGATTGTAGATGATTTCTCTAGGTTCACTTGGGTGTTTTTTTTGAGAACTAAGGCTGATAACTTCAAAGTTCTTACAGACTTTCTGCTATGTGTGCAGACTGAGTATTCTACTCATGTTGTCTTGATCAGAAGTGATCATGGTACTGAGTTTGAGTCTCTTCTCATGCAAGAATTCTGTGAGAAAGAAGGTATCAAACATAGCTTCTCTGCTCCTAGAACTCCTCAACAAAATGGGGTAGTGGAAAGGAAAAATAGAACCCTAATTTAAGTTGCAGGAACATTGTTGGTAGATGATAACATGCCTCTCTATTATTGGGCTGAAGCTGTTAGCACAGCTAATTATGTTTTTAACAGATGTCTAATACATAAGCTTAAGAGTAAAACTTCTTATGAATTACTTAAAGGAAAGAAACCTAAAATTAACTATTTTAGAGTCTTTGGTTGTGTAGTGTACATTCACAATAACAACAAAGAATACCTTAGAAAGTTTGAAGCAAAAGCTTCAATGAGAATTTTTCTTGGATATTCCCAAGTAAGCAAAGCTTATAGGGTGTTTAACAAATCATCATTAAAAATAGAAGAGTCTGTGCATGTTTCCTTTGATGAGTCAAAAATGTTTTACAAGGAGAAGGAAACTTCTCCTTCCTCAAACTCATTGTAAGTACCAGAGTTATGTAAAGATCTCACTCAAGAGATTCCCCCTCTATCAACTCTTCATATCACTGATTAAGACAGTGATGAAGACACTGTGGAAGCAGTTGCTGTACCACTAATAGTTAGTCTTATTCCACAAGAGGAATTAATCCAAACTGTTGTTGAAGATCACATCCCACCTACTGATCTTGTCATACTTAGAGATCATCCTACATCTCAAGTGATTGGTGACATATCAGCTGGTGTGCAAACAAGACATCAATTAAGATAGGATGTGATGCATGCTTGTTTCCTTTCACAAATTGAGCCCCTCACCATAAAAGATGCTGAGCTAGATCCTCACTGGATCATTGCTATGCAAGAGGAGCTTAATCAATTTGAAAGATGTAAAGTATGGACTTTGGTTCCAAGACCAAAAGGCCAACTGATCATAGGCATCAAGTGGGTGTTCAGAAACAAGTTGGATGCCCAAGGGATTATTATAAGGAACAAAGCTAGGCTTGTAGCTCAGGGCTACAGATAGGAGGAAGGTATAGAATATGACCAAACCTTTGCCCCTATTACAAGGCTAGAGGCAATAAGGATCTTTCTAGCCTATGCAGCCTATATGAAGTTTAAGGTTTTTCAAATGGATGTTAAGAGTGCATTCCTAAATGGTGAGCTAAAGGAAGAGGTGTTTGTTTTACAACCTCCTGGGTTTGTTTCTTCAACTCAACCCTCATTTGTTTATAAGTTGCAAAAAGCTCTTTATGGACTTAAGCAAGCACCCAGAGCCTGGTATGAGACTCTAACTAGTTTCCTGTTAGAGCACAACTTTGTTAGGGGAGTAATTGATAGAACCCTATTTGTTAAGCATCACAAGGATACATTCCTGTTGGTTCAAGTCTATGTGGATGATATTATCTTTGGTTCCACTGATCCCAAACTATGCAAAAGGTTCTCAGACCTGATGCACTCTAAGTTTGAGATGAGTAGTATGGGTGAGCTGTCTTACTTTCTTGGTCTCCAAGTGAAGCAAGATGTTGATGGCATCTTCATCTCCCAATCCAAATATGCCAAGGAATTGGTAAAGAAATTTGGGATTGCTGATGCTTCAGGAATGCATACACCCATGGCTACAAATGTAGTTATAGATTCTGATGATAAGGGTAAGCTAGTTGATCAGAAAAACTATAGAGCCATTGTTTGTTCCCTATTGTATTTAACTGCAAGTAGACCTGATATAATGTTTGCCACATGCCTATGTGCTAGATTCCAGGTCAACCCCAAGGAATCTCATTTGATTCTTCTTAAGAGAATTTTTAGATACCTGATGGGATGTACAAATTTAGGACTGTGGTACCCAACTGAATTAGAATTTGAGTTAATTGGATACTCTGATTCTGACTAAGCTGGTTGTAGAGTTGACAGGAAAAGTTCCTCAGGGACATGTCAGTTCCTGGAAGAGAGATTAGTCTCTTGGTTCTGCAAGAAACAGGCTTCTGTCTCAACTTCAACTACAGAGGCTGAATATATAGCAGCTGCTAGTTGTTGTTCACAGATCCTGTGGATTTAAAACCAGCTTTTGGATATGGGTACACACACAAGAACAAAAAAATCATGTGTGACAGTACCAGTGCTATTTCCATAGCACAAAATCCTGTGCACCACTCTATGACCAAGCACATTGAGATCAGACATTATTTTCTAAGAGATTGTGTGGAAAAGAACAAAATCAGTCTTGAGTTCATATCCACTGACCTTCAGAGAGGTGATATTTTCACCAAGCCCTTAGATGAACAGAAGCATCTGTTCTTTTTGAATAGACTAGGTATGATAAATGGAATAGACCAAGTGTAATTTCTGCCTATGTTGAAATCTGCTCGAATATCATCGAATGTCATTCGACCATAGTCGAACAGGTTGAGTCTATCGTCGACCTATGGTTGATGATGGCTCGATTGTTTGTGAAGACATAAATAGTCGATCGATAGCTCGACTACTTTGCTTCAGGAAACGATGGTCGAACGATCGATCGACCATCGTTTCTAGTATCTGTTGAAATAGGTCGACGATTACTGTTTAAATATAAACCGATGGTCGACCTAGGTTAATTGATCGTGCTTTTTGTAGTCGACAGAGCTTTTTGCTTTCGTTTCTCTCGTCGTCCCCAACCAAATCCATGGCGATTGCTCTAGCTTTGCTGACCGTGATGAAGTTTGATGCCGGCTTTAGCGTCGATTTTGACTCTTTCAGTGCCTGCGATGCCGATATTCTCGAGATGCTACAGTTATGCAAAGATCAAGAACTAGAGAAGCTTATGTCTATAAGGATTAAGATAAATGTTCCAGAAATCAAAGAATGGGTCTATACATCGTCTTCCAGCGACGAATCGATGACAGGGACTATCAGCGGCGAGGAGGTAATTTTGACTCCTGCCATCTTAACTGAGATTTTTGGTTTGATCAATGGTCAAGAAGAGTATGATCAAGATACTCAAGAGTATAGCAGGATGCTATTAGAGCTAGGACATGCTGAAGGCATTCCTTCCAAGTTACTGAAGATAAGCTTCCCGATGAAGATCAAGTTCTTAGCAGAACTAGTAGGGAAAGTGTTGTTGGGAAAGCACTCTGCACACGATAACATTACCAGGCAGCAGTTTGCCTTAATGTGTGTTATTACTAATAGGAAAGCAATCAATTGGGCTGGAATAGATTTTGAATTAATCAGGAGAAAGAACTCAAAGAAAGAGGTAACCCTTGGAAGGGTGATTTGGATATTTCTAAGAGAGAAATATCCTCAGCTGTTGGGAACAGTCTCAACATCAATCAATGAAAGCAAGAACATGGACCCCACTCTGTTTATCAAGTGGAGAAGGAATATCCAGAAGCCTTCACCAGCTGGGATTGCTCCTATTCCATCTGAGAACACAAGGACAGTACCAGTCACCCCCAACCTACTTGAAGAAGGCTCTTCTATTTCCTTCATTCCATCTTCATCTGCATTGCCATCCACTTCTATTGCAGTACCATCTACATCCCCTGCTATTCTCCATGCATCATAACCAGCATATCCAACTCCCTCACACCTTACTGGGATTTCAAATCCAACACTGATCTTCATGTATCTGCATCTCCATCACCAGTTCACACTCCATCTCATCAGGAGAACATCATCCCTGATGCTCATCCATCTGTTGTGATTCCCCCATCTACATCTTTTGAAATCACACCAGCTCTCATTGTAAGCATCATGGAGCTAATTACTCCTTCAATCAAATCAATGATTGAAGCAGCAATTGCCCCTCTTGTTTCCTCCATTTCATCTCTTACATCCTCCATTGCAGCTCTCTCAAATTCTGCTGAGCCCTCTTCTCTTAGGATCCCTAGTTCAGTACCCACTGAAGTCAGGCAGGGGGAGATGTTCCAGGAAGATGTCTCAGGACTTCCACTGATCATTCTTTCAGCTGAAGTTCCAGAAGATACACCATCAGATGAAATTCCTACAGCTGTAGATTCAGAAATTACAACATCAGTTGCAGTTGCAGTTCCAGATACAGCTGAAGTTATAGCTGAAATTCAAGACACAGCTGTTGCTCCAGAAGCTAAAGTTTCATAACAAAGGACAGCTGAAGTTATAACTGAGGCTGAATTTGCTTTCAGAGTTTGTCTTGAAGAATCATCTACTCCTATTGTTGTCATGTACCTAGAAGGAGTCATTACCTCCTACCTAGATGATTTATGGGAGTTAGGGAATTCTACAGGTAATACAATTACTCAATTCTCTGACCTGTTGACTGACATGTTAACTTGTTAATACCTTGAAGGGATGTTTCTATACCATTTAGAAAACTTTTGTGTCCCTTTTGCTACAGATCAAGCTCAAGATGTTCAAGAACCTGCTCCAGAACCTGCTGCAGAAAATAAAGAACCTGAGTCTATTATAGCAGATCAGGAATTTGTGCAAGCCTCAGAAGAACTGGTCCCCAAGACAGTTACCGATGAGTCAGTAGAAAGATCAACTGTCTGGGATGTTACTCCAGGACCAGATATGGATTCTCTATTGGCTCAGGATGCCATAGAAGAAGAAAAAGAAAAGGCTGTTTTAAAAGCCAAAGCAAAAGCTGTTCAAGATATCATTGATCCATATGACCAACCTCAGTCATCACATTCTGATGATGAGGAAGATTCAGAGGATTCTGAAGGAACCAAGAAAAGGAAAATTGCTCAAAGGAAAAGGAAAGCTCAAGCTCCTCCTCCTCCTAATCCAGAGAATGACATCCCTTATTACATATTGAAAGGGATTGACCCCAAGTCTAAGGATTTTCAACATTAGATGGGATTGTCTAGAAATCAGCAGAAGAAGAGGAAGAAGAGCAAGAGATATTATACTCTAGCTCCCAAGTGGACTCCCAGAGGTCCTCCTCCTCCTCCTCCTAGTTTAGGAGCTTCAGGGAATGTATCTTCTAATCCAGCAGCTCCTCCAGCCAGATTTACTCCTTCTCAGGCCTATCAGAGAAGAGAAAACCCAGGTTACCAGGGCAGACCCCATTCAGGCCAGCAAAGACAAGTAGCTGGACCTAAAGAGCAAGTGAAGGAGATGACATACTAGAAACCAACATTTTTTCCTCCTCTTTCACCTAAAAGAAAAGTTTCACCTCCTAAGGAGAGCAAAATTCTTCCCTCCAGAAAGCCAGCTCAGATTAAGCAAGTAGATTCAAAAGGAAAAAGAGTAATTTACTCTGACAAGTCAAGCAAGAAATTTGCAGAGGTTGCTCCACCATCATCTCTTGTTATTCAAGAAGACATAGAACCAGTTGCAGGTCTGTTAGACCTTTCTACAAAGTTCAAGACTATAAAGCCTCTAGATCCAGCTGATGAAAATGCTTATGAAAGCCTAAAGATTAATCCTGAGTTCAGGATGGCCAGATTCCTTGAGTTAGTTGGATCAGCCCAAATTAGAAAAGCTAAGCTGAAGGCAAAGACATAACAGGCTTAACAACTATGTCAAAGTTCAGAGAAAAGGAACTAGACAGATTTCAAGTCAAACCAGAAGTTTTTGATGCCTCAAAATATATGGAAAAGCATCCAGAGGCTATTTTGCCTAGAGCAGGAGAATCTAAGATTATTGGAGAACAGAACTTGAAGACTTCAAAGAAGGATGCTCTTGATCCCAAAAGGAAAATTTCCTTCCTTCCTGTTTCTTTCACTTCTAAACCAGACTCTAATAATGTATAAATTTATTTGTATTGACAGTCTGTTTTGCTTGATTGTTTGATCTTATGTTTGATATAAAATGCTTCTTATTGATATGATATGATACATATTGATCCTAACAGGTTATTGTTGTTTTTATATCTATTTATAACATTCTTTTTGTTTTGAGAGACTTGACCCAAATAGGGGGAGATTGGGTGTACCCTAGTTTGGATGTGAGTTAAGTCTTCTCAATTAGTTTCTTGACCCAAGATTTATCTATGGTCAAAGGTTAGATTTAGGTTAGATTCCATCAGTTTTGTAGAGTTGTTGTTTATCCAATTGAAAATCTGGTTAAGTCTTTTTTTTAGTTCGAATATAGTCGAACGCCGCTTGACTATCGTCTATCAGTTGATCGACTATCGTCTATCAACAGATCGACTATCTCTGAGTTAGTCCATCTCTGTTAGCTCGACGATCTGTGGTCTCAGTATTGTCGATCGTCGAGTCCTGCTCGACTCCTTTTGCCTAGACAGATTTCTTATAGTTCGACTATCTGTTCCGATAGTTCGACTATCTGCTCTGAGAGTTCGACGATCTCTGTGATTCGTTCGACGATCTTTTGTCTGCATTTAGAGATATTGTATTCCTTCTCTTCTGTGAATTATTTGTCATTTATCTGGCTTATTTTATTAAAGATTATTTCATTGATTTTATGCTTACATATCAAGGCAATCTTTGCCTCATTCTTTATGCATAAGTCAAGTTCTATCTGACAAAGTCTTTTGTCCTATTAGTTGAAAAATCTTTCTGCTTTATCTGCCATGCTGTCCTTTATAGCCGTTAGACACAGATGTCTTTCTCTGGCCGTAAAGAGTTTGTTTTTGATGTGACTTTCTCTAATACCTTTTGGACTTGCAAAATGAATAAGAAGCTTCTAAGAAAGCTTTATTTCTTTGTAGAATGACCTTCATGCATGCCAGTTGTATCATGTTATTTGCAGGCCAGATTTCAGATCTCAGAAGAAGACAAGATTTAAATCAAGAGAAAGATAGAAGCCGTTACAAAGGCTAATATATAAAGAGCTAGTGGAAGAAGTTAAAACACACAGATATACACATATTCATATACAAACTGATACACATACACAACAAGAATAAGAAGATACAGCTCTCAGATATTTTTACATACAGCTGAGAAGAACAACTCTCTTTAGAGTTCTCTTCTTCAATCCTGAGTTCATCCTGCTCACAGGAACATTCATACTCAGAGATTCAAGAAGAAGAAGAAGAAAGAAAAGTTGTTGAAGAAGAACAACCATTCCACATCAAGAGTCTTCTTCAAGCTGCTCCTTCAAGAACTTCAAGACAACAGATCTTCTCTGTCAAGAGTTCTGAAGAGATCTTGCACCCTGAAGCAAGGCTTCTTCCTGGATATTCTCTAAGCCAGGGGGAGCTTTGATTTCTTCAGAGCTTTCTATAGCTCGGTGCAATCATCTAGCTTCTCTAATTCTGTTTAACAATAGAGAAGACATTCTAACTCTCTCTCAACCTCCTGTACAAAGGGTTATTACTCCCTTCAAAAGTGAACCTTGGTGGCAGGGCACCTGAGCAAAAACCTGTGTTGGATTTTGAGCTCATGATCAAAAGCTCAAAGGGTCTACTTGATCTACCTGAAGTAAATCAGTTGGTGGCAGGGCACCTGAACAAAAACCTGTTGTGGATTCCTACCAGGTTGGTAGAAGAGTGGATGTACCTATTGAGAGGGAACCACTATAAATTTTCTTGTGTTGTCTGTGTTGCTTATTTTAATTACTGCACTGTGGCTGTGAGTAGAATTAACTAGGATTGCTAGTTGTTGTGTTAGGACTAAAGATCAAACTGAAACTACAGTTAGCTTTCCCTTGTGCACCTCACTTTGTGTTAGGCTCTAAGGTTTCATATATCTATTTACTTTTTCCGCAAATTAACTCTAAGGGAGTAGAGTAGATTCTCATATTTTTGAATACTCTATTCACCCCCCCCCCTCTAGATTTATATCTATCCTCACTTTCATTATGGATACAACTTAAATAATTCAACTATATATTGTGATAGTACCAGTGCTATATCCATAGCACAGAATCCAGTGCATCATAGTAGGACCAAGCATATAGATGTAAAGCATCATTTCATTAGGGAGTGTGTTGACAAAAAGAGAATTAATCTCACCTTCATCCCCACTGATTTGCAAAGGGCAGATATCTTCACAAAACCCTTGGATGAGAAGAAACATCTATTCTTTATGAATCAGCTAGGCTTGATGAATGGAGAAGGATTAATTTAAATTATGTCTGTGGCAGAAGAATTTTCTATAGTTCGTTGACCTGAGATCGACGAACTGAGAAAAGTTCTTGAGAAAATTCGTCGACCTGAGATCGACAAACTCTCTCTGTGTGAAGTTCTATTCGTCGAATTGAGATCGACGATATTACTTCAGAAAATTTTCATCGACCTGAGAATGACGAAAAGTTTTCCCTTCTTCAGACTGAGATTGACGAACTCTTTTGTTAATAAAACATTTCATCGACCTCAGATCGAAGAATTTTTCTTTATTTTTCGCAGGACGGAGTTTGTCGGTTCATATTCTTAAAAACCTTATATCTAGGTTTTCTTCGAGCTCCATCCCGCGCTTTCTGTTCTTCTTGCACTTGATCTCTTTGTTTTCCTTTTGCAGGTGATCATGGCGATTCCGGCGAGCGCTCTTGCGGCAATGAAGTTCGATTTTGGATTTGATATAGACTTCGAGTCATTCCAACACTCCGATCAGATCTTCCTAGATATTCTGAAATTGTTTGAAGATCAACAGTTTAAGAATCTTATGACCATAAGGATAAAGATTGCTGCAACAGAAATTTGAGAATGTGTTTTCACCTCCTCCACACCAGATGCTGATACTATGACAGGAACAATATTGGGTAACATCGTTTCTCTCACCCCCGCCGTCTTATCTGAGATTTTTTGATTAGTGAATGGAGAAGAAGAGTTGGAAATAGATAGTGCTGAATATGATGAAATGTTGATTAAGATGGGTTATACTAAAGAAAACCCCAATAAACTACTAAAGAAACATTTGTCTGTTGATTATAAATTTCTAGCGGATGTTGTGGGTAAAATACTGTTGGGAAGCATACTGCCCATGACTATATCACCAGGCAGCAGTTCTTAGTGATGTGTGTAGTTATGAACAAAAAGCCAGTGAACTGGGCTAGAATAATGTTTGAGATGATAAAGAAAAAGAATACAAAGAAAGAGGTGTGCTTTGAAAGGATTCTTGGAATCTTCCTTCAAGCAAAGGCTATTGAATACCTGGTCTCCCTGACCATATTTATTAATGCCTCTAAAAGGCTCACTTGTGCCTTATTTGGTAGGTAAGAGAGGAATATCCCCAAGCCATCCAAGGCTTCTTCCTCTTTTAGGACTTCTGAGGATACCAGAGTTGTAACACCTGCTCCTCCACCCCCAGAAGATGTCCCCTCCTACAGCATCCCATCCCCTCCATCTTAATCTCAACAACTAACACCTCCTCAAATTCAAATACCCTCAACAACCCTCCAACAAACATCCACATCTCCAGCCCATACACCAACACCTCCTGCTTCCCCACTCTAACATCCTTCACTAGTTAAATCTCCAGTGCATGCTACTCCACCTCATACCCCAGAGCATGTCACTCCTCCTCAGTCCCCTCTACCTCAACATCTTGTTGATATCCCCCTACACAATATATCATCCATACCATCATTTAATATGCTGTCATCCCATATTCATTCCTCATCATCTACTGATGAGCAAATGCCAGACTCTGCACCCTTACATCCATCATCATCCACCATCAATCCTTCAATATAAACTCAAACACCCTCTAAGTTCATGCAAATAGACCCCCCTTCAATTTCCTCTCTTCTACACATAATCACTCCACTACTCAAAAATCTTATAGCAGAGGCAATTAAACCTCTTGCTGACTCCATTTCCTCCCTCTTTGCTCTTCTGCCTACTGCGCTTTCTGTCCCTTCTTCTGGGGGCCTGGCTTCAGGACCCTCTGAACCCAAGCAGGGGGGAGATATTCTATGAAGAAGATCTAGAGTCTCCTCTAGCAGTAATAGCAGTAGAAGAAGCAACAACTTTTTTGCAGATAGTTGAGTCATCAGATGTACAGATGCTTTCAGAGGCTGAAATAATTGATTTAGATATGCTGAATGCAGATATTTTGACTGTTGGTTATTGTTGTATCAATCCCACAATAGACATCTTTGGGTTATTAGATTCTTTCAATACAGTTTATTTGAATTCTTCTCTTCCAGCAGTAAAGCCATCTTTAGTTATAGTGTGTTACACTCCTCCAATAAGTCCTGAAGTTGTTAATCAAATGAAGTAAAGTTTTGTTATTAACATGGTTGTGGAACCTTCAGGCCCAACCTATGTGATGGATGATAGCCCAATTCCTAGTCTAGATGATTTGATTGCTCAAGATGTAGCATAAGAGCTTGCACAGATTCAGAATGATCTTGTTTTGAATGAATTTCTATTGGCTGACAAAGATACAGAAGATTATCAGATGATCACTGAGAATATTGCTCCACTTGAAGTTGTTGAACCTCAAGCACTTCCTCAGGATATAAAAAAAATCTCAAAGGAAACTTTAAAGGAGATAGAAGCATTGTATGATAATCCTCAAGGTTCTTTTGATGATGACATAGATGATGATGATTCTAATGAATCTAGTGATCCTAAATCTAAAAAGAAGGCTACAAAGAAGAGAAAAGTTGTTCCAAAGGCTACTCTAAAGCCAATCCTACTCATGATACACCTTACTATATCCTGAACAACATTACTCCATATCAAGGGATGCTTTAGTGGATGTGGCTATCCAAATTAAAAATAAGCAGAAAGAAAGGAAGAAGAGAAGGAGGTACAGGTCTCCACCTAAGCAATTTAGGAAAAACCCTCCTCCTCCTTGATCTTCATGGGCCTCTGGAAATGTTTCTCAAAGATCTGCACCAGTCACCAAAACCTATCAAAGACATTCCAAGCCAGGAAATCAGTAGCAGTCATCTCAAAGCCAACCTCCTCTAGCTTCAGTCAAGAGAAATCCTACAGACTCTATTGATGAATCACAGAAGGACTCAAGTCCAATAAGGCCAGCATCTCCTCCAATACCATTTGTATATCCAGAGCAGGAGACAACAGCTAAAATGGCCAGATTTCAGGAACTGGAGACACTTTCTCAAATTAATAAAGCCAAAGCTGAAGGAAAGGATCCCTCACTATTCTCAACCATGTCTTCATACAGGAAGGAATAACTTAAAAGGTATGTCAAGGCAAACAAATTCTTTAATGTTTATGATTACATGAATTTGCACCCAGAAGCTATAGTTCCAAGAGAAACATTTCTCAATATCATTGGTGCATCAGACATGACAATGTCAAAGAAACAAGCTGCCAATCCTAATAGAGAAATCATTTTCAGACAGCCTTCTGAGAAGCCTTAGAAAGAAAAGTCTAAGCAAAACAAGTGATTTTGTTTCTGTTTTGTTCTTATTTTTTGAACATTATTATGTTTAATCATGAAGCACCTCCTGTAGATATCTGCTGAATGTTTTATTTCTGTCAGATATATGTTTTTATGCTTTATGATTGTTTCTTTTATTTTGTTTTATTAACCTCACCCAAATAAGGGGAGATTGTTGGATCCCTAGTTGGATTTGGGTTAGGTTCACTAAATTAGGTTAAGTCTGACCCACATTGTATAGACAAGGTCAATTCTTTCAGTCCTAGAGTTTAGGCTGGTCATTAGGTTCAACCTTCATGGACCAGCCAGCAGAGGACCTCAGAAGACTAAGACTTAGAAGATTCAGAGAACATAATGATCAGTTCAAAGTTCTTCGAACCAAGCTCGATGATCGTCGATCATAAATCGACAAACTCAGAGTTATTTCTCTGAGCTAAGCTCGACAATATTCGAGCTCAGGTCGACGATCATGTATTTCAGACATATTTTCAGCTCGACGAACTCAGAGAGAAGAATTGGCAAGTCATTCTCAGTATGCAGTTTGCAGAGCTCAGGTCGAAGAACAGGAATTCTCTGTTTAACGAACTTTGAACTCCCGTCGACAAATTCTATTGAGAGGTCGATGATTTCTATCCCATTCCAGAATGAGAAGTTTCCCTTTCTTCTGTCCCTTACTTTTTATATTATTTACCAGTAATATTCCTGAGTAATTAATGCTCATATTCCCCCGAATATAACCGTTATTGGCAGCATTAATTATGGCCTTCATCAGGATAATTACTTGCTTATTTTATTAGGGACAGTTGGGGAAACTCATTTAAGTCAATATTCCATCCGTTTGTATTCTCTAGATCAATCAGTAATTAATGCCAGCAATTTAAATTTCAAAGGAGAAAATTTCTGACTGTAGAATATAAAAGAGATTTTCTCTTTCAGTCGGACAAGATATTGAGCCAGAGATTAGAAGAGAATGTATAGCACACAAGAATACAGAGAGATACAGACTGAACATTCAGAACTCTCTCCAATGCAGAAAACATTCTGTTTTCTTCCTTGTCAATTTTGAAGACTGAAGAAGAACATTCATCACTATCAAGAGTCTTCTTCAACCTTCTCCTCCAAGAACATTCAAGGACAACTCATCTTGATTCAGTCAGAAAGTTCAAGGATTATTTTCAGACAAAGCTGAAGACCTACACCCTGAGCAAGACTCCATCTTTCTGAGTCAACATCATTTCAGAAGGAGTCCTGACACTAGAAAATCTACATGTCTTCTCGGTTGCCATCATTGTCCAGAAGTGTTTTGATTCCACGAAAAATTTGGTTGGTTTCTCACACCCGGGTTATAAGTAGTGAAAAACTGTACAACACAGTTTTAGTTATTAAGATATTTGACACACTCATCCACATTCAAATTTGAGAAGTCAGAAGATATCTCATGTAACACCTCCATCGGTCACATGGAATATAACAGAGGGTCCAGCCAGGGCCCCACACCATATTTAACAGACAAACGGCGGAATCACGTATGAATATCAAAATTACTTTCTACTCGCATCTTAACTCAGAGCATTCTAGCGGAAGATTTTAACTTGCAAAAACTCATCATATTGAATGTCCACTAAATATATAAACAATACATTTATATATAGAACCAGGAATGTATACAAACACAAACACTCAAGGCCTTAAAGCTTTACATGTTTCTTTTTGCATGTGTGACTTCATACATCGGCACGCAAGTCGGCCACACATGAAAATATAATTATTTGCACGGCCTTCAAGGGCCTACAAACAGCAAGGGCTTCAACCCGATCAATCCATTTCAGCCGGTTAGCACCTGCATATGGAAATCCACCCCAAGGGTGATAAACAAAGCAACGGTCAGCATTCAGCTTACCAATTATAACGACCCTACCCCTTACCCGAGGAAGTGGTTCCTTCCCTGCACGCATTGCAATCATAACCTATATAATTATATATCACAACAAGTGCTCTCACGCACTACATCATCACCAATGCCGGCCTTAGTGTCAGAAGCTCCGTGCACTCAGGGCACGCTTAGGGTGTACCGAATTATCCTTTGTAACACCACCGATTAGAGGTTCTTAACTTATTGGCTATGGGGCATTAGTATACTGCAACATGCATGTTGGAGACCCCCTCGCCCATCCCAATCAGAGGTGTTAACCTCATGGCAATAATCGAGCATTTTAGATCGACCCACCTTTATAGTGTAATAACCCAGGATTTGGCCCGCAGCCCCACATTGCATTGCCAACAATCGATCTCTCACAATACAGGTACATGTCAGCACTTTCCCATTGCTCAACTCGTCAATAGCGCACATCTTGGCGCGGGTCGGCTTTCCCTTTCCTGTTCAACACAGTGCTCACTTAGAGCATACAGCTTACGCAGCGCACACGACACAAGGAGCTCACGCAAAGCTTCCTGGGTATTTTGAAAGTACTCATAATTCACAGGCATCCTCACACACTCCGTAAACTACTCGTTTCATATACGGAGTCTTCTCCGGTTCGCAACCTAAACATCACCAATCCAGACAAATCGTCCGGATGAGCTTCACATAACATGCCTATTTCGTACTACACATTTCCGGATCTAGATGCAGACTCAACCAAGGATATCAACTATCAACCCACTTAAATCACTTACGTTTTCCACCTCTTAGTGGAGGATTTCATGCACATGCATAAAGAAGGACTTGACTTGTCCATGGAGGAGATCGTTACCCTTGACGAACTCTTTGGAGCCATGGAAAACTAGCCGGATGAAAAGCACCGCAACGGCCTTGCCTCCACAAATCAGGACTCGGCTCGTGATTCGGGGCTCTGAAGCTCCACCGACGGCCGGATTCCTCCTCCACCTCCTTTCCCACTCTCTACCACTTTAGAAAGAGAATGACTTGAGATAAATGAGATTTTATCCCCGAACTCTCGGCCTTATAATAGCAGGAAGATCTCTGGACCGTTGGATCCTAATTGAAGGAAATGAACGGCCACGAATCGTCTTGAAAATCAATTTCCTGGGCTAAACACGGCTTGTGACACGCCCATGTCGCAGGCCGTGTGCCTTAAGCGGAAAAGAAATTGACTTTGCCAGACCAGGACATGGCTATGTGACACACCCATGTCACAGGCCGTGTGCCATACACGACTTTGGACATGCCCGTGTCCAGCCCGTGTTCATCAGTCCACACAAACCTACCCAAACATAGAGAAGGACACGGACCTTGACACGCCCATGTCACAGGCCGTGTGACCCAACACGACTTGCCTCTCAAGGATCGTCGAGTGCATTTCATCGACCTCAGCAGGACACGGCCCTAGACACGCCCGTGTCACAGGCCGTGTGCCACACTTGACACCGCCCATCGCCACACTCAATACCGCCCTGCGCCACACTTGAGTATGTAGAGCAGGATACGGCCTTGGACACGCCCGTGTCCCTAGCCGTATTACCTCAGCAGAGCAGGACACGGATTTGGACACGCCCGTGTCCCAGGACGCGTTGCTCGGCCTACACAGCCCACTCATAAATGAGATTTTGGGGCGTTACAATCATCCCGCACTTAAAGAAATTTCGTCCCAAAATTTAGCTCAACTGTAGACACCAACACAATGACTCCTTTGTTGCACTTTTACAGAATGACCCGGGTTTAGAGCTTAGAGGCCGAAGCTTGTCTCGCCCAACGGCATCGCACAAAGATAAGTCTTTAACAAACATATTGTCAGACATACATACAACATGTACTTTATTACATCACGAAGATAACAAAGTGCACTCCTTAATTTTATTTCCGCTCATCTGTATCCCTCATACTTCGCTTTATGGCCTCCTGTAATTCCCGATTATACACGCGAGGCTGCTGTTCTTCACGATTTGAGATTTACGGCTCCTATAATTCGAGATTGTACACTCGAGGTTGCGCCCGGGATGCAGATGACTCTGCCACTGCCTTGCCCTTTTCCTCATAAGACGCACCTGTCTTTTTCTCACCCTTTGAAGGTCCACTCAAACAAGCACGGGCTAAACGTCCTACTTTCCATAATTAAAACATGTACGTCTCTCAACATGTCCTTGCCCATATGTTGCTCCCAAAGCAACATTCGAAGAAGTTTGTTCAGCAGGCCTGAAACTCTTCTTGTCTCGTTTCCTAAACTCTGTTTGTTCCGAAAGCAGCACTTTGAACTCTGGCTTTTCCACCGCCAAGTTCTTCTTGTCCTGCACCCATTTCAAATCCTTCTCCAGCGTACGGGCTGTATCTACTTATGCTTGGAAGCCTTCGTTCACCGAACTTGAAAGCGCCAACCTTAGCTCATCATAAAGTCCCTCATAGAACTTATTCATCTTCCGCTCCTCCTCAGCAAAAGTAGACCCCGCATAGCGCCCCAGCCTGGTAAACTCATGCAGGTAAGTATCAACACTACTCTCACCCTACACCAGACGTTGGAACTCATTTTCCATTGCAATTCATTGAGACACAAGCAAATACTTTGCCCAAAAAAACCTTGAGATTTCCTCTATTGATATCTCCCCTAGTCCTCTGCCTGCCAAGTGGTGCAATTCTACTTCATCCCACCAAAGCCTTGCTTCTCCTTCCAGTAGGAAAGTGGCTAAGGTAACTTTCTGTCCCTCAGTCCTGATTGCTGTCAGGATCAACTTCACTCTTACGAGCCAGTTCTCGGCCTGCGTTGGGGAACCCGCCCCTACAAACGTAGGTGGATGAAAATCCATAAACCGTTTCAGTTGTTCGTCAGTTGCTTGCTCGTCAATAAGATCCTCAACATGCTCTTGCCTCGCACCAAGCCGTACTAACACCACTGCAGGCCATGCCTGCCCAATAGGCTGTGCATTTAGTGTTGCGAGCACCGCCTCAGTAACTAAATTTATGGTCTTCATCGAGGAAGGAGGTGTGGGTGCCTAAGCTGGTGCTGCACTCTCTGTAGATTGTTGGGGTTCTGATCACCCTGCAGCACTCCTCGTCACCTTTACGTGTACAAAAATACCATTAACGTCCATTCCATAATGGCAAACATACCTAGTATACACGCTCACACTCCTCGAACACATGTATTGCATTCTAAGTGGACATTCTTGAGTTCAAATATGTTATCCCTACCAAACCCTATCCTCTGATACCAATTTGTAACACCTCAATCCATCATATGGATTATAATAGAGGGTTCGGCCGGGGCCCCATACCATATTTCACAGACAAACGGCAGAATCACGTATGAATATCAAAATTACTTTCTACTCGCATCTCAACTCAGAGCATTCTAGCAGAAGATTTTAACTTGCAAGAACTCATCATATTGAATGTAAATATATAAATAACACATTTATATATAGCACCAGGAATGTATACAAACACAAAAACTCAAGGCCTTAAGGCTTTACATGTTTTTCTTTACAGGTGTGATTTCATACATCGACACGCAGGCCGGCCACACATGAAAATATAATTCTTCACACGGCCTTCAAGGGCCTACAAGCAGCAAGGGCTTCAACCTGCTCAATCCAATTCAGCCCATCAGCACCAGTATATGGACATCCACCCCAAGGGTGATAAACAAAGCAACGGTCAGCATTCAGCTGACCAATTATAACAACCCTACCGCTTACTTGGGGCAGTTGTTCCTTCCCTGCATGCATCGCAATCACAACCTATATATTTATATATCATAAGTGCTCTCATGCACAACATCATCACAAATATCGACCTTAGTGCTAGATGCTCCATGCACTCGGGGAACGCTTACGGTGTACCGAATTATCCTTAGTAACACCACCGATTAGAGGTTCTTAACTTGTTGGCTATGGGGCATTAGTCTACTACAACATGCATGCTGGAGACCCCCTCACCCATCCGATTCAGAGGTGTTAACCTCACGATAACAATCGAGCATTCTAGATCGACCCACCATTGTAGTGTAATAACTCGGGATTTGGCATGCACCCCCCCCCCATTGTATTGCCACCAATCGATCTCTCACAATGCAGGTATAGGTCAGCACTTTCTCGTTGCTCAACTCATCAATAGCGCACATATTGACGCGGGTCGGCTTTCCCTTTCCTATTCAGCACACAGCTCACTCAGAGCATATAGCTTACGCAGCGCACGCGACACAAGGAGCTCACTCAAAGCTTCCTGGGTATTTTGGAAGTACTCACAATTCACAGGCATCCTCACACACTCCGTAAACTACTCGTTTCATACACAAAATCTTCTCTGGTTCGCAACCTAAACATCACCAATCCAGACCAACCATCTGGATGGGCTTCACAGAGCATGCCTATTCCATACTACACATTTCCGGATCTAGATGAAGACTCAACCAGGGATATCAACTATCAACCCACTGGAATCACTTACACTTTCCATCTCTTAGTGGAGGATTCCATGCACATGCATAAAGGAGGACTTCACTTGTCCAAGAAGGAGATCGTTACCCTTGACGATCTCTTTGGAGCCATGGAAAACTAGCCGGATGAAAAGCACCGCAATAGCCTTGCCTCCATAGATCTGGACTCGGCTCGTGATTCGGGGCTCTAAAGCTCCACCGGAGGCGGGATTCCTCCTCCACCTCCTTCCTTGCTCTCCCTACTCTCTAACACTTTAGAGAGAGAAAGACTTGAATAAATGAGAGTTTATCCCTCAACTCTCGGCCTTGTAACAGTAGGAAGATCTATGGACCATTGGATCCTAATTGGAGGAAATTAACGGCCACGTATTGCCCTAAAAATCAATTTCCTGGGCTGAACACGGCTTGTGACATGGGCAAAGAAACCGACTCTGCCAGACTAGGACACGGCCATGTGACATGCCCGTATCACAGGCTGTGTGCCAGACACGACTTCGGACATGCCTATTTCTAGCCCGTGTTCATCAGTCCACACAGACCTGCCCAAACACAGAGAAGGACACGGCCCTTAACACGCCCGTGTCACAGGCCGTGTGCCCCAACATGACTTGCCTCTCGAGGATCGTCGAGTGTATTTCGTTGATCTCAGCTGACACGACCCTGGACACGCTCGTGTCATAGGTTTTGTGCCACACTCGACACCGCCCAGCGCCACACTCAAGACCGCCCTATGCCACACTCGAGTATGCAGAGAAGGACTCGACCTTGAACACGCTCATATACCTGGCCGTGTTGCCTCAACAGAGCAGGACACGTCTTTGGACACGCCCGTGTCCCAGACTGTGTTGCTCAGCCTATACAGCCCACTAATAAATGAGATTTTGGGACGTTACATCTCACCAGCGGGGCATTCATACGCATGGTGCCTGAGGTTTCCACATTCCTAACACAAAATAACCATTACTAGTGCCGGAGAAAAAATAGGTCTCGTCAGCGATGTCATGTTCTCGAATGGGGGTGGGGTGGCAGCAGCTGGTGTCATTGTGGTGTTTACTTCAAAAATACTATACGAATTCCTTAGATTGTTCCTACTGATAGTCAAGAAGGAACTACGAGAGGCAGTGTCCTATAGAATCCTAAGTGCATCCTCAAGGGTGTGATTCATTAGCGTTCCTCCAACAACAACATCAATCATAGCTCTATAGTGCAACTCTATTGCAAAATAAAAGTTCTCCACTAAATTGTAAGGTCTGAACTCATATTGAGGACACTTCCTCAATAAATCTGAGAACCTCTCCTTAGCCTTAATGAGGGCTTCCTGATCATTCTGCCGAAAGATTGAGATTTCATGCCTCAAACTTACAACCCTATCAACAGGATTGAACTTGTCGAGAAACAGCGATGACAAGGCATCACAAGTAGTAGTAGCTCCCTATAGGATAGTATGGAGCGAAGTCTTCTCCTTGTCCCGTAAAGAGAATGGAAACAACCGTAACATGACAGTGTCATCAGTGATTCCAGCGTATTGAAATGTTCCACAGATCTCAGAGAACACTGCTAAGTGAAGATGGGGGGTCTTCACTAGGCATCCTGAAAGTGAGAGAAAGATCTACCTTGACTCTAGAGAGGGGTCATAGAGTATTTTAAAATAATGTTTACAATTAAAAAATGTAAGGCAGTGGAAGATTTAATTTAATTATATGTGTAAGGTGCTTGTAGAAAAATAAAGTTAAAGCAAGAAATAAGAATCACACAGCACACATCAATAACAAACACACAGCAACCAGAAGACACAAGGATCTATAGTGGTTTCCCAAAAGCTTGGGTACATCCACTCTTCTACCACCCTTGGTAGGAATCCACTGCAGGATGAGTTGATCAGGTGTCCTGGGCACCAAAGAGCTTTTGATAAGGTGCTCAAAAACCAGATCTAAATTTTTTGATAAGGTGTCTTGCCACCACTGAGTTTTGACAAGGCTCTCAGAACCAGATTCAAGACTTTTGAAGGAAGTTTTGATAACCCTTTTACAGCAGGAAAAGAAAAAGAAAGAGATGATGATGTCTTCTCTGTCTCAAATCACTGAGAGAAGACTAGTGGATTGTTGATGTTGTCAAAGCTCCCCCTGAGATGTAGAATGGTTCAGGAGTGAGAGCTTTGCTAGGGTGATAGGCCTTCAGAAGCTTCAGATCTCCAACAGAAGATGATTCCAGCAGATGCTGAAATATTTGGTGTCTGGAGTCCTTGATGTTGAAGCCTTTGAATACTTGAAGATTCAGTAGATTTGTAAATCACAGAAGTTGAAATCTTGATCAGAGAAATTGTGTTGCTCAATCTTCTGTAATGTAATCTAATTCTTCTGTATCTCTTTGTATTGTCTGTGTTGATCATTGTATCTTGTGTATCTATGCTATCCGAATGAAAACTGAAGGAGTATATAAGATATTCTCTTAGACGACCATTTAATCAGTCATAAATGACTTCCATAATAGACAACTGTATCTGGGGAAAGTCCTAAGCAATATTCCATTTAGTCTTTCCTTGAAACTTGCATCAGATTGATTGAAACGGCTAGAAAATCCTTCGCAATCAATGCAGGAATTAATTCTGATTATAATCCATAACTGTCCTTGAATTTGAATTCTGAATGCGTCGATCTCTCACAGAAATCGTCAATCTGAGCTCTACGATCGTTGAACTGAGCTCAGAGATTGGATTAACACAGCAGACAGAAAACGTCGAACTGAGCTCTACGATCGTCGAACTGAGCTCAGCGACTGGGAAAGTAGCTGAAAGAAGATCGTCGATCTAAGCTCGAAGATCGTCGACCAGAGTTCGATGATTCAGCAGAGTTGAGCTCAGAGAGCGTCGAACGGAGTTCGACGAAAATTATCTTTGTCTCTGCTCTAAGACTTGATCTTTGAATGGTCCTGGGGGCAGCTTCAAACCTAAGTTTTAAGCCCTAGACTCATTCTAATTTGACTTTTTCAACTATACATCTAGGTCAAACCAATTTTCCTAAAAACATAGTGATCCTTGCCCAAATTAGTAATAGGGTGTTCCAACAATCTCCCCCTATTTGGGTTAGGATTACTATTTACAGGACTCAGTACGAAATACAAAAGCATATACAGAAAAGCAAAATTTAAAACAACAGAGCATAACATATGACATAGCAGCATTCAGATAGAATATCAGCAAATGTTTAAAGATGAATGTACTATCTACTTACAGAATTCATTTCCTTTTACTGTCTTTCTTAAATACAATCTCTCTATTGGGATTGAGAGCCTCTTTCTTTGACCTTCTGTCATCATCTGCACCTAAGGAGGTTTGAGATCTTGGCCTGGGAACTACAGCCTCAGGATGCAGTTTCATGTAATCCTCTGGGTCAAAGAACTTCCTTGAAGCATATTTCTCCAGCTCTGCCTTTCTTTGCTCTGAAAGAGTAGAGATGTTGGAAGTATCTTTACCTTGTTCCCTGGCCTTTTTCAATTGATCAAGAGCAGCAAGTTCTTTCATCCTTACAGTCCAAGATAGAGGATTGTTTTCTGGATCCTCAAAAGGAATTGAAGGTTCATATCTATTTATGGTTTCTGAAGCAGTAGATGTCCTTGTAACAACAGTATCTCTGAGTTTGTAAGGGAAAGGACCTTGAGTTGAGTCCATATGTCTTTGTCCGTCCCTTTGCTGTCTGGAATAAGTTCTATATTCTCTATGACTTCCTCTGTGTTGACCTCTTCTAGACTGATAACTTTTCTAATATTGTCCTCTAGGATGATATCTCTGGGAAGATTGGGATGAGCTTTGCTTTGAAGCAGAGGTTTGAAAGGCTGAGCCTCCACCTGATCCTGAGTCTAGAGGAGGAGGAGGAGGAGGCTGATACTGGGAGGACCCTTTCTCATACTTATACAGTTTCCTTTTCTTTTTCATAGCCTTTAGCTGATTCTTAGAAAATTGCATCCAGAGCTCTGTAATTTGACAGTCATGCAGAATATAATATGGTATGTCATTTGCATCTTTGGCCTTGGCAGGAGGAACTCTCATCATAGCTTTGCTTCTAGCTTTCCTCTTTTTGGCAATGGTGCCAGCAGAGTCATCAGATTAAGTACTGAACTTTTCACTATCAGAACTCTGTGGTCTGTCATACAGATCATTTATTCTCTTGATGTATTCCTCTTGGATTTTTGATTTCTCAGGAGCAACGGGAGCAGGAAGTGTTGGGACAGCAGTAGGAACTTCAGCAGGAGCAGATGAAACAGCAAGAGTCTCAGAGACTTTTTCTTCCAAAAAACTAGCCAATTCTTCAGCAGCAGCAGTATCAGCATCAGCAGTTAGCATTTCAATGTCAGTAAATTCAACAGATATAACAACAGCAGCAGCAGTACAAACAGAAGCAGCAACATCCTCAGCCTTAATAGAATTGACATATGATATAATTAGGCTAGGATCACATTCTGAAATAGGCACAATGTCCTTAGTGAGGTCTTCAACTCCCTGAGTTGGTAAATATCTTCTGTGAAGAATATCAAAAGCACACAACAGTGACCTGAGGTCCAATATAAACACTAGTATTGGAGCAGTAGCAGGCACTTCTTCAGCTTTATGAGGCATCTCCCCCTGCCTTGATTCAGTCAGGACCTGATCAAGGCACTCCATTGAAGGAATTGCCTGAGAAGAGGAGATAGCAGACAGCTTATCAGATAGCTCCTGTATAGATTTGAGGAGTGGAGCCAAGGAGGTCTCCAGCAAGGCTACTAGCTTGGGGGGCCAGTATCCCATAAAGCCTATCTGCCAGAGCTGAAAGATCCACTTGCTCAAGGGAAACTTGAGTAGAGGTGGAGGAAGAGGTGGCTGGAACTGATTGTGGATGGACCGCAGTTGATGCTGTAGTGGATGGTAGAATGGATGGTTGAGAGATAGGGATGGTGGAGATGGATGGTATAGGAGTGGAGATGGATGGAGTGAAGGATGGTTGGGAGAGTATATCTTGAAGTAGTTGTTGGTAGGAGGAGGTAGAAGCAAGCTCAAGAGGAGAGGAAGGGGAATCATCCATGAAGGAGTCTTCCATGATGTTGAATGATGGAATGGTAAGAGGTGGATAATAGTGGAGTGGGTTGAATGTTTCTGAAGTGGTTGGAGGAGAAAGAGGTGATGAGATGGTAATGGGGGAAGAGATAGTTATGGTTGAGGTGATTGTTGTGGTTGATGTGGAGATGGAGGTAGAAACAAGTGGAGGAAAAGGAGGAGAGGAGGCAGGCAGTTCTTCTGGAGCCGGAGAGGAAGTGACTGCAGGAGTCCTTGTGCCTGAAGCTATGGCAGTCCTGGCAGGTTTTATAATCTGCCTGTCCTATTTCCCAAATAGGGCACAGGTTAATCTCTTAGATGCATTAATGTGCATCCCATTGGAAACTAGTAATTCAGGGCACCTAGAATGTAGGAAAACCCCTAGAATCCTCCCAAAATTGACAAAACTTTTGTTAATTTTCTTATTGATCAAATCAAAGAAGATAGTTCCCCAATTCAGATGTTTCTTGTCAACTATTGCTCCCATTAAACAGAACTGATACCTTGAGATGGTATCATGTGCTGAGTGCTTGGCCAGCAGCACTTTGCCCACAACATCAGCCAAAAAATCTATATTCAACAGATAGATTCTTTTTCAACAGCTTATTAGGGTTTACAGCAGAGTGACCCACTCTATCTAAAATTAAATCAAATTCTTCACAAGACATATCAGGGGAAACATCTCCAGAACTTAAGTTGAATACCTCAGTCAGAAGAATAGGGGACAATGGTACCTGAGTCCCGTTGATCGTGCCGACTATAGTATTCTCATCCTCATTATTTGCAGTAAAAACCCATTCCTTTATTTCGTCATCCGCAATCTTCAGTCTTGTTGACATAATATTCTCTAGTTGTTGTTCCTTGAAGAGTTCCAGAATATCTTTAAAAATTTGATCGCTGCCGGCGAATGAATCCATATCAATATCAAACCCGGTATCAAACTTCATCTTCGCGAGAGCCACAATGTTCACAGCCATTGAGTACCTGCAAGAAAGTACCAAACACAACCAAGTGTAGTAGAGTTTGGAGGGAAAGAAAGAAATTGCAGAGAGTATGAATGCGCAATCGAAGAATGACGACGAAAAATGATTTTTATATTAGGGTTCGACGGCGAAAAGGAAGGATCGTTGAACTTCGTTCGACGATCTGGGCTTCTAATGGAATCTGAAGATTCTTCAATAACGTCAATCTCCGTTCGACGATACTGGAGAGCGTCGAACTTCGTTCGACAATCGTTGACCAGAGGAAGATAGCCTAGCGCTGCCTGGAAAACGCTGAACTCCGGTCGATGCTTATTGGAAAGCGTCGATCTCCGTTCGACGATTTTTGGAAAAATGTCGAGCACAGTTCAGAGACAAAACAGAACCTACAGACAATAGAAAATATAAGTTTTTAGCCTAGTCTTGGTCTGTTTTTAGATTTTCAAAATCTTGGAATTTATTTTAGACAGCCTCCATATAGCATTCTTAACTGATTGAGGAAGAAGGTATGTTTCTTCTCATCCAAAGGCTTAGTGAAAATATCTCCCCTTTGCAAATCAGTTGGGATATATTGTAGTTCAATTTTATTCTTTTCAACATTATCTCTTAGACAGCGATGCCTAATCTTTATATGCTTTGTACTACTATGGAGGACTGGATTTTGTGCTATGGAGATAGCACTAGTGTTATCACAAAAGATTTTTTACCCTTCTAAGTTGTAGCCATAGTCTAGAAGTTGGTTTTGAATCCACAGAATTTGTGAGCAACAACTGTCTGCTGCCATGTATTCATCTTCAGCAGTTGAAGTAGACACAGATGTCTTTTTCTTACAGAATCAGGAGACAAGTCTGTCACCAAGAAATTGACAGGTTCCACTGGTGCTTTTCCTGTCTACTCTGCATCCAGCATAATCAGCATCTAAAAATCCAGTTAATTCAAATCCTGAGTCTTTTGGATACTAGAGTCCTAGATTTGGACAACTTTTTACATACCTAAGAATCCTCTTTACTAAAGTTAAGTGTGACTCTCTGGGGCTTACTTGGAACCTAGCAAATATGCATGTAGCAAACATTATATTAATTCTACTAGCTGTAAGGTACAATAGAGGGCCAATCATTGCTCTATATGTTGTCTAATCAACATGTTTTCCATGTTCATCAGCATCTAATACAACATTAGTAGGCATAGGTGTTTTCATACAAGATGCTTCAGACATACCAAATTTCTTAACCAGTTCCTTTGCACACTTGGTTTGAGAAATGAATATGCCTTCAGCATGTTGTTTGACTTGCAATCCTAGAAAGAAGGAAAGCTCACCCATGCAACTCATTTCAAATTTAGAGTGCATCAGATTGGAAAACTTTTTGCACAAATTTGAATCAGTAGAACCAAAGATAATATCATCTATATATATTTGTACTAGTGGGGTATGATACTTATGGGTTCTAATAAAAAGAGTTTGGTCTACTCTACCCCTAATAAAATCATTTTCCAGAAGAAAGCATGCTAGGGTCTCATACCATGCTCTGGGAGCTTGTCTGAGTCCATACAGTTCTTTATGCAATTTGAAAACATGATCAGGACAAGTTGAAGAGATAAAACCTAGAGGTTGTCTAACATAGACTTCCTCTTTGATGTCTCCATTGAGAAAAGCACTCTTCACATCCATTTGGTAGACCTTGAATCCCTTGTGAGCAGCATAAGCTAGGAATATTCTGATGGCCTCTAACCTTGCAACTGGTGCAAAGGTCTGGTCATAGTCTATTCCTTCTTCTTGAGAGTAGCCTTGAGCAACTAACCTTGCCTTGTTCCTTACAATGACTCCCTGATCATCCAACTTGTTCCTGAACATCCATTTTGTTCCAATAATGGAGTGATCCTTAGGCCTTGCCACTAGTTCCCAAACTTTATTTCTCTCAAATTGATGTAGTTCCTCTTGCATAGCAATGATCCAGTGCGGATCTTGTTCTGCATCTTGAATGCATTGAGCCTCAACTTGAGATAGAAAGCAAGTGTGAATCAAGTTCTGGTTGACTTGATTTCTGGTTTGCACACCAGCTGAGATGTCTCCAATTACTTGGGAGATTGGATGATCTCTTGTTGTTACTAGATCAACAGTGGGTGTTGATTGTTCACCAACCATTGTTGTTGTTTCCTCTTGTGGAACAACAACTGGCTCTTTTAGATGTTGCACATCCTCTTCATCATCACTGATTTCATCCTTTTGCTGGATAGGAGGAAAAGCTGTATCCTTTTCTTTAACCTGTAATCTATCCATACTTTCTGAAAGAGAGTGTACCTGCAATGGTTCTATGGTAGAAGCAGAATTATCCTTATAAAACATGTTAGTCTCATCAAAAGAAACATGAACAGATTCTTCTATTTTAAGAGTAGATTTATTATATACCCTATAAGCCTTGCTGATCATGGAGTATCCCAAAAACACCCCTTCATCAGCTTTAGCTTGGAATTTTGCTAAATATTTCTTGTCATTATTGTGTATATAACAAATGCAACCAAAGATTCTGAAATAGTCTACTTTAGGTTTCTTCCCTTTGAGAAATTAATAGGGAGTCTTGCCCTTCAGTTTATGTATTAGACTTCTATTCAACACATAGTTGGAGGTGTTCACTGCCTCAGCCCAAAAAGATAGAGGTAGGTGAGCATCTGTCAACAATGTAGTAATAGATTCAATTAGGGTTCTATTTTTCCTTTTAGCTACCCCATTTTGTTGAGGAGTTCTAGGAGCTGAGAAAGTATGTCTGATCCCTTCACTCTGACAGAACTCTTGCATAAGAAGAGAATCAAACTCTGTCTCATTATCACTTCTGATCAGGGCAATGTGAGTATTGAACTCAATCTGTATACATTTGAGAAACTCTGTCAGACACTTAAAGTTATCAGACTTCTTCCTCAGAAAAAATACCTAAGTGAATCTGGAGAAGTCATCTATAATCACCAAAGTATAAGATTTCTCTCCTAAGCTTTGTACTGTAATGGGTCCAAAAAGATCCATGTGTAACAGATACAAAATCCTAGGTGAATCACTCTTATTAAGTGACTTAAAACTATTTTTAGTTTGCTTGCCTAATTGACAGGCCCTGTAGAGCCCTTCCTTCTTGTAGGAGCCAGAAGGTAGTCCTCTAACAAAGTTATCCTTGGATAGCCTAGCAATGGTTCTAAGGTTTAGGTGTCCTAGTCTCTTATGCCATAGATCATTTTGTTTGCATACTGAATTAAATAAGCAAATGTCTGTATGGGTTGAAAGAAAATCTACATGATAGATGTTACCTTTCCTTTTACCTGTTAACACAGTTGTGTTATCCTCTAACTTGATCTTGTACAGGGATTTGTTGAAAATCACCTTATATCCTTCATCACATATTTGACTGATGCTGATCAGGTTGTGCTTCAGTCCTTCCACATATGCCACCTTCTTGAAAGTGACTGAACCTATCTGAACAGCACCATATCCTTTGGTTTGACCAAAATTTGAATCACCAAAAATTACTTTGGGTCCAAGTTTGGTTATGAAGGATGATAGGTTCTCCTTGTTCCCTATCATGTGCTTTGAGCACCCACTATCCAGATACCATTGTTGGGCCATCTCTGGATAGGTCTTCACCTGCATATAAACAGCTTATATGTTTTTGACCCAGTATACCTTGGGTCTAGGTTGATAGCCTTTAAATTCAGAAAAGAAAGACATCACTGGCTGACTCTTATATCCTTTAGGATGGTATGTCCTAGGAGGTACTATCCATTCAGTATAAGGGTTGAAGCTTTTGGATGAGGCACTTCTTGGATTGACTTGAGATTTACCTCTGAAAGAATGTTCAAAGCTCTGAGCTCCGTTCGACGATCGTCGACCTGAGTTCGATAATCTAGGGTCTGATCGTCTAGCTCCGTTCGAAGATCGACTATACCAGAGTTCAAAGTTAAGAAGTCGTCGATCTGAGTTCGACGATCCAGCCTTGGATCGCCGAGCTCTGTTCGACGTTTTCTGTTGAACTTGATTTCCCTTTGGTAAATCTGGATTCTTCCTTGCTACCTCTACAACACCCTTTCCTTTATCAGAAATAAATTTAATTGGGGTTGTTAATACTATAGGTTGGCTGGATGAAGCACCCAAGCCCAGTGTACTGTTGAATCTTGAGTTCACTGTGCTTGTAATGTCCATCAGTCTGATGCTTCTCCCATTAAGGGATTCTTCAAACTGCTTGGCCTTGGATAGTTCACTTTTTAGTGCAGCTATCTCCTCCCTATAGCACTCTAACTCCTCAGAGAGTTTGAGGTTATTTGATTTTAGGACACTGTAGTCAGATAATTGATTTCTGAGAGAGATTATCTCTTTCTAAGACCTTAGTAAATCTAAACACAGTGTCTTAAATTCAATTTTTAAGTCTTCAGAAGTAAAATCAAAAGAGTTTATTACCTCATCCTCTTCAGATCCAGTTTCAGCTTCAGAATCAGACTCTTGTTATGCATCATAGTTTTGCTGGGAGGCATTGATTGCCATCATGCAGAATTCTTTTTCCTCAGCATCATCCTTATCATCACTTGAGCTGGATGAGGCTTCTGATTCTTCTTCAGTGTCACTCCAGCTTTCTGCTATAAATCCCTTCCTTGTATGTTTATTTTTATTGGATGAGGATCTGTTACTGTTGTTCTTTCTGGAGTCCTTGTCTCTTCTTCTCTCATTTCTGTCCTTCTTGTCCTTGTTTTTATTCTCTGGACAGTCAGGCACAATATGGCCTGGTTTCTTGCATCCAAAGCATATGATTTCTTTGTTGTTGGACTTGTCATATCTAGGCTTCTCATGCCCTTTGAATGACTTCTTTCTGAAGTCCTTCCTGGCCATCTTATAGAATCTTTTGGCCAGTAGACTTAGGAGCTCATCATTTCCTATAACTTTGTCTTCAGGCTTCTCTTCTGTAGCTTTGAAGGCTATGGTCTTCTCCTTTCTGATGACTGGAGAAGTAGCCTTTTATTCTTCTTCCCTATTCTTGATGAGCAGCTCATAAGATTTGAGCTTTCCCAGAAGAGCCTCTATGGTAATTTCACTTAGGCTTCTGGCATCTTTAATTGGCTAGATCCTTGAATCCTAAGTGCTGGGGAAGCACATTAGAATCTTGTCATTGAGTTCAGTGAGTGTGATTTCCTTATCCAATGACTTTAACTCACTAACTATCAGACTGAGCCTGGTGTACATGTCTGCAACTGATTCAGCTTCACCTTTCTTGAAGTTCTCATATTGGGATATGAGATGGGATCTCCTGTCCTTTCTTTCATCAGCAGATCCTGATACAATTTCTGAAAGCTTATCCCATATGTCTTTAGCTGAGCAGCATTCAGCAACCTTCTGGAATATCTCATCAGACATAGTCTGAGCAAGAATATTCATGGACTTTGCATCTGCAATTTTCCACTTCTTTATTTCAGCATCTGTTCCTGAGGGAGGTGGAACAGCACTTGTGCTTGTGGTCTCTGGAGGTCTTGGACACACTGTTAAAACAGAATTGAAAATGTCCTCATCAATAGAATTCATGTATAATATAATCCTTGCCTTCCAAAGTGTAAACTTGGAAAGATTGTACACTGGAGGTCTGGTGCTAGCATAGTCTTTGTTTTGTGCCATGGATTTTGGAAAATAAATACAATACAGAAAATAATACTCCTTTATATAAGATTGATCTTTTCAGAGATCTTTTGGTTCAGGTGTTAGCCTGTAAGAACCAACCTGCCTATAATACCAATTGAAAGTGAGAGAAAGATCTACCTTGACTCTAGAGGGGAGGTGAATAGAGTATTTTAAAATAATGTTTACAATTAAAAAATGTAAGGCAGTGGAAGATTTAATTTAAATATATGTGTAAGGTGCTTGTAGAAAAATAAAGTTAAAGCAAGAAATAAGAATCACACAGCACACAGCAATAACAAACACACAGCAACCAGAAGACACAAGGATCTATAGTGGTTCCCCAAAAGCTTGGGTACATCCACTCTTCTACCACCCTTGGTAGGAATCCACTACAGGATGAGTTGATCAGGTGTCCTGGGCACCAATGAGCTTTTGATAAGGTGCTCAAAAACTAGATCTAGATTTTTTGATAAGGTGTCTTGCCACAACTGGGTTTTTACAAGGCTCTCAGAACCAGATTCAGAACTTTTGAAGGGAGTTTTGATAACCCTTTTACAGCAGGAAAAGAAAAAGAAAGAGATGACGATGTCTTCTCTGTCTCAAATCACTGAGATAAGACTAGTGGATTGTTGATGTTGTTAAAGCTCCCCCTGAGATGTAGAATGGTTCGGGAGTGAGAGCTTTACTAGGGTGATAGGCCTTCAGAAGCTTCAGATCTCCAACAGAAGATGATTCCAGCAGATGCTGAAATATTTGGTGTCTGGAGTCCTTGATGTTGAAGCCTTTGAACACTTCAAGATTCAGTAGATTTGTAAATCACAGAAGTTGAAATCTTGATCAGAGAAATTGTGTTGTTCAATCTTCTGTAATGTAATCTAATTCTTCTGTATCTCTTTGTATTGTCTGTGTTGATCACTTTATCTTGTGTATCTGTGCTATCCGAATGAAAACTGAAGGAGTATATAAGATATTCACTTAGACAGCCATTTAATCAGTCATAAATGACTTCCATAATAGACAATTGTATCTGGGGAAAGTCCTAAGCAATATTCCATTTAGTCTTTCCTTTAAACTTGCATCAGATTAATTGAAACGGCTAGAAAATCCTTTGCAATCAATGCAGGAATTAATTCTGATTATAATCCATAACTGTCCTTGAATTTGAATTCTGAAGGCGTCGATCTCTCACAGAAATCGTCAATCTTATCTCTACGATCGTTGAACTGAGCTCAGAGATTGGATTAACACAGCAGACAGAAAACGTCGAACTGAGCTCTACGATCGTCGAACTGAGCTCAGCAACTGGGAAAGTAGCTGAAAGAAGATCGTCGATCTGAGCTAAAAGATCGTCGACCAGAGTTCGATGACTCAGCAGAGTTGAGCTCAGAGAGTGTCGAACAGAGTTCGACGTTTCGTCGAACTGAGTTCGACGAAAATTGTCTTTGTCTCAGCTCTAAGTCTTGATCTTTGAATGTTCCTGGGGGCAGCTTCAAACCAAAGTTCTAAGCCCTAGACTCATTCTAATTTGACCTTTTCAACTATACATCTAGGTCAAACCAATTTTCCTAAAAACATAGTGATCATTGCCCAAATTAGTAATAGGGTGTTCCAACACATCCCCAAAAATTGAGCGTTATTTTGGATAATGTTCAGGATAGCCGACTTGATTTCAAACTAGTTATTGGTGATGGCTGAGCCAAAGCCAAGACACACACTCCCAATCGTGGGAGTGGTGTAATCCCGCATTATTCAGAGCCTCGGCCGGACCACATCATGCTCATCAACAGCTTGACCACCCGGGGGCACATCCTCTCCCCTTGATCAATTCCATTAATTCTTATCCTTTCTATGTCAGCATCTGCACAGTGACACGATTGCAGCGTCAACTCTATTTTAGGGTCAAACCTAACAAACTCATCAAGGCCACTCTCCGACATACACTTACAATAACAAACAAAATAAAAAACAATAACCCCTATAATAATTTCCTAAACAAAAGATTCACACAGCGTCTGCTCTCCCCGGCAATGACGCCAAAAACTTGATGCGTGTTTGTCAAGTGCACCGTGAAAGTCTTTACTAAGGGTAGCTTCCACTTTCCCCACCACCTATCTAGTAGTGTGGTAGATTCAGGAAAATTCTACTTTTTCCTCAGCTCCTTGAGCTTACACCTCAGATCCCTCAGGATTTTACACCTTAGAGTGAGACTCACTCCTATACCTCAGACTAAAAATAGTCCCACTCAGGATAAGCAGCCCTACCTTAGTCTAAGTAGCCCTACCTCAGAGATAAACTTAATCTCCTACCTTAGATCCCTTGGGATCCTACCTCAGATCCACTCCTAGATCCTACCACTCAGCCTTTAAAGCATATGCTTATAGCTCAAATAACTCAATAATCCTACAATTTGAATAATGTTTTGTTGAGATTGACTACAGAGAAGTATGTCTCTGAGTCAGCTTCCTGGATTATGTATAACCAGCCCTAACTCTTCACAGCAACAAGAATATGGATCTTCAAGTTTTTTCTACTTGTGCTTAGAAGATTTGTTGTAGATCTCTGTTTTTCAAGTTTGAATATGTTCTGAGTTGATTGCAACAATCTTGAAGAAGAACAACAATTTTCTTGAGTGCTCTACTAACTAACCCTTTCCGAAAAATTAGGGTTTCAATTCTTGCTAAAGACTCAGAGTTTTTCGATTTCAAAAACTTTTCTGGCAAGCACGATAATCTATCTGCAGAACTCTTCATAATTTCTCTGAAAGGAAAATTTATATTTAGTAGTTCAACAACTCTCTATTCTGTGTGGGCAAGACAAATAGGTAGCTGCAAATTTACTTTAGCTTTAACTACTCTACAGAAAGTATACGGCACTATTTGGCTTCTAGTGCGCAAGTCCCGCTCCATTTGATTTTGGATGACGTCAGCATAACTCATCACTTGTGGACTTAGCAACTTTCACAAAAAATCTGCACAGACGTTGAGTGAAGTCTTCTAACTCAACACATGGAGGCATTTAGTGATGTCTTGAGATTCAATGCATAGAGGCATTGAGTGTTTTCTTGAGACTCAATGCATCTGGACTTAACAGAGTTCTTCTAGTAGAAAGAATTGAGTGAATTACCACATTCACTCAACGCACCTTGACTTAGCAGTTTTCCTGACTGAAAGCGTTGAGTGAACCTTCTACACTCAATGCTTCTGGACTTGTACAGAATTTCTGAGTAAAAGCGTTGAGTGAATCTTCTATACTAAATGCTTCTGGACTTTGATGAATCTTTGATAAGGCATTGAGTGAACCTTCTTCTCTCAACGCTTCTGTACTTGGACAAATTTTCTTTGAGTAGGCATTAAGTGAAAGGCATTCACTCAATGCTTGTAGACTTAGCCAAATTTGAGTCCAGCAATGTTGAGGCTCTGAATTCCTTAGCTTCTGTCAACACTTCTAGGCCTCTGGCATTGAGTGAAGTGTTCTCACTCAATGCCTATGGACTTAGGCAAATTTCTGTCTCTTTTTTGTGTCCTGTCTTGAGTCCAACCAATGTTCTTACTAAATCAAAGCTGCCTAATCATAGAACAGTAGACAACCTGCATATATTGAACTTGAACATATATCAAATACAAACATGTGTATACTATTAACTTGTGGGTCTTCTTCAAATCTGATACATTCTGATCAATGTACCCTACAATCTTCCCCTACTTGAAGAAGTTAAAACTCTAGTCAATGGTATACACTAACTCACAGACAAGATAAACTTCACAGAATTTAAGAGCAAACAATAACACACAATTAAGATATGATAAACACAAGATGTGATAATTATAAACAAAATGTGTGCCAAATGAAAATGTTCCAAATTCCTAAAGCCCTAAACCTAATACATAAAATAGTTTAGGTTTTTTGTTCCTTAATGACTATGCCCCTACTAGGCCTCTTAGCTGCTTTCTCATCTTCTTCAATCTTCTTTTGTCTTTGCCTCTAAAAATAGTTGTATGGCTTTGGAAAATACTTGCTAAGCTCTGGAACATCTGATGGAACAGTACCTTCTCTCTTGTCTCTTCTGAATTTTCTTCTGATCTCTTCATTTCTTGCTAGTTTGGCCCACTCCAAGGAGTTGTATAGATTTCCTCTTTCAATCTTGTTTTCTTTTATCTGGTCCAAAGATGATAGAATGGTAGTCCTTGATTGAGGACTCCATATCTCAAAGTCAGTCCTGGACTCCATTTCTTATCTATATCACTTCTTTCTCTGTTTGATCTCAGCTTGTTCCTCAGTAGCAGACTTGCCATTACTCTTTGATATTTGTTCAGTGGTGTGGCTGAAGGAAGGACAAGCAGCAACACTAGTTTCAGCCCCATCACCATCATTTTGTCCTTCAGGAGCAGGAACATCATCATATGAATTCTGTTCTAGAGCCAATGATCCCTTGATAATATTTGTGGTCCATATAACATTGTCTGTATCTGCTTTGATAATTGATTTCTCCCCCTTTATGCCTTCTTCTGTGATTACTGTGGTCAATGAATCTTTTGTATAAGAAATATTGTTTGCTAAATAGTTTACTCCTTTGGTAATATGATTCTTGACTTCTAGCATATGATCATCTAGGAGCTGTGTGCAAGCATCCATCCTTCTTTCTAGAGTGATTTTGTTGACTTCCAAGATTTGCTTTTGGACATTGTGTATCATTTCCATATTGCTTGAGGTGATGTTTTGGTTTTCTATAATATCATTTTGCTTTTGCCTGATCTCCCCAAGTTTGTTTTCAGTATAGGTCACAGCAGAAGAAGCTCTATTGAAGAATGCAATGGTGTTGGGTTTCAGCAGATTCACCTCAAATCAAATAGACTTGATCTCAATATATAGATATTGTCTTAGTTCCTCGATGGATTCATCTACAGAGTGCTCAAGCTGTCTTGTCTGGTCATCTATAAGTCCTTTTAGTTGAGCCAGAAAGGTGGAAGATATAGCTGTTGGGTCTTGTTTCCACAATGACCTTAATTTGAAGAAGTCCTCCTAAAACTAAAATGAATTGCTGTTGTATTTGATGTACTTGTTTAGATGTGCTTGCAGGACTCTATTGTCAAGTGTAAACCAATGTCAGTCTACAGTGGGTCACCTAGCACAGGACCATACAATGTAATCCCTCATTGTGTGATCCATGGTGTTGACCCATGTGTAGCCTCTCTATTGGGATACACTTCACTTCACAAACATTTGAACTCATGGGACCTTGAAGTATTGCTGATCATTAGTAGGAGAAATGGATTTCCAAGGGAGAAATTATTCCAAGTTATATACTCGAGTAGTTCAAAGGATATACTCGAGTAGTCCAAAGAACATACTCGAGTAGATACTATGATACTCGAGTAGTTCAAAGGATATACTCGAGTAGTCCAAAGAACATACCCGAGTAGATACTATGATACACGAGTAGATGCTTTCACTTACTCGAGTATCTAGTTTTTCCTCTCTCAGAATTTTGCCTAAGTGTTCATACACGAGTGGTAATCTATATACTCGAGTAGTTAAACTAATATACTCGAGTAGACCAAAGTCAAGTACTCGAGTAGTTAAATTTATACACTCGAGTGGATCGACTTACTCGAGTAGTTCAGCTGATATACTCGAGTATGTATTTACCAGATACTCGAGTCGGTTCTTCCAGATACTCGAGTAGGTTACTTAAGATACTCGAGTCAGTTCTTCCAGATACTCGAGTAGGTTACTCAAGATACTCGAGTCAGTTCTTCCAGATACTCGAGTAGGTTACTCAGGATACTCGAGTAGTTTATACCATACTCGAGTAGTCTGGTTTTTCACAGATTATTTTCTAAGTCCAGACTTTACGGGATTATTTCAAATCCTCTAATATGATTGGTCCACGTGTTCATGATTAAGGTTGGATTTGACCGTTATAGAGATCCTATAAATAGGTCTTGTCAAAACGTCAAACCCTAAGAAGTATTTTCTGAATCTAATTTCTATCGCTCGCATCGGGAAGCCGTCAAGTTCACGCCGACATATTCTTGTTCATCTTCTTCGTCGCCGGTCTTCTCCGATCCAAGGATTCAGACAAGAAGTTTCAGAAGATCAAGCTATTCTCAATCGACAGATCCAATTCTTGATCTTGCTGATTCTAGTTTTTCAGATCCAAGAGATTTCGCTTTGTCTTCCTCGATCTATTTTCTGCCGAGCCCTAACTCTGAAGAAGGAAGAAAGGATTGAAGATCCAGATCTGAATATCTCTGTTTGTATATTTTTGTATACATCTTTTATTCTTGTAGGAGTCTTAACTCCGAGTTCTGTAGATCCGGTTTGGATCGAGATTTGTAGGAAGGTTTTCTTCCGAGTGTAGATCCAGTTGGGATCGAGTTTTGTAGGAACGTTGTTCCGAGTTGTAGGATCGTTTGGATCCGAGATAGTGGAGTAGCCAAGTCTAGTGGTTTACTAGATTGGTGAGGTGAAAGTGGATGTACCCAAGGTTGGGGAACAGCTATAAATCTTTTGTCGTCTATGATTGCTTGGTATTGTGCTGTGCTAGTTTCTTAATTTTTTATTCCACAAATAGGCGCACATCTCACCTATTCACCCCCCTCTAGGTGATTTAGGTAGACAACTAACCATCTTTCAATAGCATCAGCTTGTTGAGATGCCCCTTAAAAGCAGACATCATCATCTTCCCTCCTAATTTCTCCCCTGTCTTCTGAGTCAGCCACTACAAACTCAGATGAGCGATCATGAATTTCAGCATTAGGCATATCCACCTCAAAAATCTCAATAATATGTTCAATCTCTTGAGTAGGGAGATCTGTATGAATCCCGCTCAACCTCAACACAGTCCCAAAAGATTTGTTGATTTTTTAGCAGTTGAATTAGGCACATTTTCTTGCACTATCTCAGGAACTTGCTCCCCCCCCCCCAACATTAGCACTAGAGGGTAGCAGTTGAGATCCATCTGGAATCTGATTTATTCTTTCCTGTAGTTTATCCAGGAATGAGTCAATTTATTCTTATAGACTCATAGAAGATTGACAATGCTCCCCCTCAATAGGATCATCCACTCTAAGATTCTCTTCCTCAATCTCCTCACAGATTCTTGTTATAACATCACCAACTAGTTTCTCAGTAGTTTCTATTAGAGTGTCTTCAGACTAAAAAACACTAGCTGGTAGAGTCTTTGTTGCAGGTTCTGATGACATAGAAATCTGAGCACTCACATCTCTTCTAGTCTCAGTAGTAGATTCAGACAACTGTGGATCATGAGGTTCTTCACCACTACTCTCACACGAGCTTCTTTCTGAACTTTCTTTAGTGATGTTGACTATTTTCTTTCTCTTTCTGTCAGCTTGTTTTTAGTGTAGGAGCAATACTCTGTCGCACCTTTCAAACATCATAGAGTCCATCTTTCTCATGTGATGAGTCTTAGCTCCTAGCCTCATATTGAGGATTCCTGGAGCCGAGCAAAGTAGGTATAAGGATAGAATTCTACCCAAGTTGGGTTCTGGAATACACTCCACTATTTTTTTCAAAAAGAATCCTTCCCCAGTCAGTCCTCTTAGAAAGAATCACTCTTATCATAATCTCAAACATCTTTGTTGAAATTTTGTCATGAGACCCTATTTTGTAGATTAAGGCCTTGCATATCACATCAGCTAAGAACTTCCCCTTTAGATTCATCTCTTTCATCAGTATAGAACCAAAGGTGTGCTTTGGCAGGCCACGTCATTTAAGAGCTAACTTTAGATTCTCAAGAAAAAGTTCATCTTCCTCATCTGTTGGCCTAACCTTAGTTTAATATTATTTCCACTGATTGAAGTCTTAATATTAATGGAGGAAGAGTCCACTTTGTCATTTGAGTATAGTTCTAACACTTCTTGTTTCTATATTAAGCTTTGTTCTGATAGAACGAATTCTAGGTCGGCGGTTGTTAGAAGATGAAGAACTAGCTATATTTCTTCAGGAGAATCCTTGAAACCATTCTAACAAGTTCAGATCCCTCGAATCGGAAATCAACTCCTTTAGGTGCCATTGAACCTTTGAGACTTTATAGAGGTTAATAGCTTACTCGTGAACACTTTAGCAGGGATGTAGAGAGTCGAATAAGGGAAGGAACTATGTGTATTATTCTAGGCACACATTTCTATTTATTGTTAACCATATTCAAGAATGTGGAGAGGCGTGTACCTGTCGTTATTTATAGGATTTGATCAACGGCTAATAATAATCCCTAGAGTTTGTCGTGATCTGAACCGTCAGAAAAAATACATTGAGTATACTCGACACTCTCGATGCTTTAAATGCCAGAAGTTATCTCAATGCTCTTGATGCCTGAAGTTTTCTAAACGTTCTCGACTCTTGGACAGTTAGTCCATATCTTTCTTGATTACCTGCAAATGGTAAATCCCTCCCAATGGATATATACATGTAAAGATAATGATGTTACTCCAAGTTCAACATACCCAACTCAAATTTGAAGGTGTTGAACTTGGCTACATCTAGTGGCTTTGTGAAGATATCAGTCACTTGTTTGTCTGTGGGGACAAACTTAAGACTGATGTCTTCATTCTCAACATATTCTCAAATAAAATGATATTTAACCTCAATGTGCTTGGTCCAGCTATGAGAGACAGGATTTTTAGCAATTGAGATAGCACTAGATGAATCACAATATATTGGAGTTTTTCTTGGCTGAAGATTATAATACTGGAGTTGATGTTGAATCCATAGTAGTTGTGCACAGTAACTCCCAGCTGAAATGTAGTCTGATTCTGTAGTGGAGATAGCTTACACTGGTCTACTTCTTGCTATTCCAAGATATTTGTCCTCTCCTTAGAAACTGACAAGTGCTAGAGGTGCTTTTCCTGTCTTTTTTATAACCTGCAAAATCTACATCTGAATAGCCAGTTAGTTCAAAATTACTATTCCTAAGGTACAATAGACCAAGATCAGGTGTGCCCTTGAGATATCTCAGAATTCTTTTAGCAGTATAATAATGAGACTCTTTAAGGCATGCCTGGTACCTAATACAAACACGTGTAGCATATATAATGTCTGGTCTACTAAAAGTCAAGTAAAGGAGGGAGCCAATTATGCCTCTATACAAGGTTTCATCAACAAGTTTCTCGGTCTCATCCTTGTCTACTGACACACTTTACCTCATAGAGTTTTCATTATGGAGGCACTTTACATTCCAAACTTTTTGATTACCTCCTTGGTTAACTTAGACTAAGAGATAAATAATCCATCCTCTGATTGTCTAACTTTGAGGCGCAAAAAATACTTGTGTTCACCCATGCTACTCATCTCAATTTACCCTTGCATAAATTTGGCAAACTTTTTGCAAAGTCCATCATCAGTACACCCAAAAATTATGTAATCTACTAAATTTGGACTAGGATTATCTTACCCTTGAATTCCCTTAGGAATAATATCTTATCTATCTCCCCCCTTGATAATTTATTCTCAATGAGAAAGCTAAACAGGGTTTCATACCATGCCCTAGAGGCCCGCTTCAACCCATATAAAGCTTTTCTTAACTGGAAAACATAATCAAGAAAGTTAGAATTAACAAAACCTGAGGGTTGCTCAACATAGAACTCCTCTTTCAGGTCACCATTTACAAAAGCTTACTTAACATCCATTTGGTATACCTTAAATCCTTTATAGGCCGCATATGCAAGGAATAGTCTTATAGCATCTAGTCTAGCAACTGGTGCAAAGGTTTGAACAAATTCAACACCTTCATCTTTTCTGTATCCCTTGGAAACCAGTGTAGCTTTTTTCTTGATTATAACATCATTTTCATTAGGCTTGTTTCTATAAATCCATTTGATTCCCATAATTTTATGTCCATGAGGTTTGGAAACCAGCTTCTAGACATTACATCTCTTGAACTAGTTCAGTTCTTCTTGCATATCCACAATCCAAAATGGATCTATGTTGGCATATTCAAACTTCTTTGGTTCAACATGAGATAGAAAGCTTGAATACATTGCAACATTTAGGTTTCTGCTCCTTATTGTGACACTTATGCGTGCATCCTCAATGATCAGGTTTTTGGGATGATCTCCTCAATGCCTAACTGTAATTGGCATTCCTTCGGCAATATCTTGAACTTCAATTTTTGGTGCTTGATGATCTTCATCTATGTCCAATTCACCTGGACCATCTTCTGGAATGATCATACCCTCACCCTCTTCTTGTTCAGTAAGAGGTGTGTCATTGATTCTCAGCTTGTCCATCTTTAGTACTTCACCAGCAGATCTTGATGAGCTTGTCAGCTCACTATGAATAATAGAAGACTCATCAAATATTACATTGACAGAGTCTTCTATAACTTTATTCTTCAAGTTGTAAACTCTATGGGCTTTGTTGTGGTTATTATGCCCAACAAAAATTCCCTAATAGGATTTGGCAGCAAACTTTGTCAAGTAGGACTTCTCATTATTAAGCACAAAGCATTTGCTTCCAAAGATGCGGAAGTAGGTAAGATTTGGTTTTCTGTGTTTCATAATCTCATAGGGAGTCTTCTTGTGGTACTTGTTGTTAGTGGCTCTATTCAGGACAGGACAAACAGTATTCACTACCTCAATCCAGAAGTATTTTTTGAGAGAAGTGTCACTAAGCAATGTTTTACCAGCCTCTATGAGAGTCCTATCTTTCCTCTCAGTTATCTCATTTTTCATGGGTGTTCTTGGAGAATAAAACTCCTAAAATATACCTTGTTTTTGGTTCCCTAGTTGTGTTTGGGCTAGGTTTGCTAAATTAGGTTAAGTCTGACCCACATTGTATAGCCAGGGTCAATTCTTTGAGTCCTAGAGTTTAGGCTTGTCATTAGGTTCAACATTCATGGACCAGCAAGCAAAGGACCTCAAAAGACTCAGACTTAGAAGATTTAGAGAACAGAATGATCAGTTCGAAGTTCTTCGAACTCAGCTCGACGATCGTCGATCTCAGATCGACGAACTTATAGTTATTTCTCTGAGCTGTGCTTGACGATATTCGAGCTTAGGTCAACGATCATGTCTTTCAAACAGATTCTCAGCTCGACGAACTCAGAGCGCAAAATTGGCAAGTCATTCTCAGTATGCAGTTCGTAGAGCTCAGGTCGAAGAACAGGAATTCTCTGGTGAACGAACTTGGAACTCCGGTCGACGAATTCAGTTGAGAGATCGATGATTTCTGTCCCGTTCCAGAATGAGAAGTTTCCCTTTCTTCTGTCCCTTACGTTCTATATTATTTAGCAGTAATATTCCTGAGTAATTAATGCTCATATCCCCTGAATATAGCCGTTATTGGAAGCATTAATTATGACCTTCATCAGGATAATTACTTGCTTATTTTATTAGGGACAGTTGGGGAAACTCATTTAAGTCAATATTCCAGCCGTTTGTATTCTCTAGATCAACCAGTAATTAATGTTAGCAATTCAAATTTAAAAGGAGAAAATTTCTGACTGCAGAATAAAAAAGTGATTTTCTCTTTTAGTCGAACAAGATATTGAGCAAGAGATTAGAAGAGAATATACAGCACACAAAAATACAGGGAGATACAGACTGAACATTCAGAACTCTCTCCAGTGCAAAAAAACATTTTGCTTTCTTCCTTGTCAATTTTGAAGACTGAAGAAGAACATTCATCACTCTCAAGAGTCTTCTTAAACCTTCTCCAGGAACATTCAAGGACAACTCATCTTGATTCAGTCAGAAAGTTCCAGGATTGTTTTTAAACAAGGCTGAAGACCTACACCCTGAGCAAGACTCTATCTTTCTGAGTCAACATCATTTCAGAAGGAGTCTTGACACCAGAAAATCCACTTGTCTTCTCACCTCATGTATAAAGGGTTTATTAACTCCCTTCAAAAGTTTATTCTTGGTTTTTGGGCACCTGATCAAAAGCCTAAAGGGTTGTGAGATCTCCCTAGAAATAGATCTTGTGGTGGCAGTCACCTAATCAAAAACCTGTTAGTGGATTCCTACCAGGGTGGTAGAAGAGTGGATGTACCCAGGTTGGGGAACCACTATAAAATTTCTTGTGTTCTATGGTTGTGCTTATTTTCTTTCTGCTCTTGCTGTGTTGTGATAGATAGATTAGTTTAACATATTTTTATTTCTTTTTATTATTATTATTGGTATCACTTATTTTCACTCTGATATAAAATTAAAAACAACCAATATTTTAATTACTCTATTCACCCCCACCCACCCACCCCTCTCCCTCTAGAGTAAACCAGATCTAACCCCCATCTTTCAATTGGTATCAGAGGGGTGTTCCTTGGTTGTACAAGCTAACACTTGAACCAAAAGATCCTTGCTAGATCTGATTGTCTTTTCCTAGTTTTTCTGTTATCACATAATGGCACTAAACAAAGACTATGCAAGCACTAGACCTCCAGTTTGCAACTTAAATAAGTTTGCTAACTTGAAGGAAAGAAGCAAATTGTATATGAACTCTATTGATGAGGACATCTTTAATTATATTTTGAAAGGACCACCAGTTCCAGTGGCAACAACTACTGCTAGTTCCAACACACATGATGTTCCACCACCTGAGTGGACAAATGCTCAGAAAAAGGCCAAGATAGCTGATGCAAAGGCCATGAATATTCTGGCTCAGACAATGTCTGATGATATTTTCCAGAAGGTGGCTGAATGCACATCAACCAAGGCAATATGGGAGTCACTTAACCAGATAGTTGCTGGTTCATCTGATGAGAGAAAGGATAGGATATCCAACCTCATCTCACAATATGAGAACTTTAAAAAGGATGAATCAGAGTCTGTTGGTGACATGTACAACAGACTGAGCTCAATAATCAATGAGTTGAAGACTCTAGACAAAGACATCACCCTTACAGAAGTTAATGATAAAATCCTTATGTGCTTTCCTAGCTCATGGGATTCAAGAATCTGGCCTATCAAGGAAGACAGAAGTCTAAATGAGATTTTCATAAAATCTCTACTTGGAAAGCTCAAGTCTTATGAGCAATTGATAAAGTCCAGAGAGGCTGCAGAGCAGAAGACTCCTTCATTAGGCAGAAAGGAGCAAAGTATTGCATTCGAATCAAATGAAGTTTTATAAGCCCCAATAGTCAATGAAGAATTCCTGCGTCTCTTAGCCAAGAGATTTTACAAGATGGGCAAGAGGGATTTCAGAAGAAAGTCATTAAGGCAAGATGACAAGCTTAGGTATGGCAAAACACCAATTAAAGAAGTTATTTGTTTTGGCTGCAGGAAGCCTAGACACTTCATCTCAGAGTGTCCAGAGAATCAAAAGAAGGAGAGAAAAAGAGAAAAAGAAACAAGGAAACAGCACTACAACAAGCCATCCTCCAACTAGCACAAAAGGAAGGAGAAATGATTCATTGCTGAAGCCTGATGGAGCAGTGAAAGACTCGCTTCAAATTGTGTTTCAACAAAACGGTCATTATTCTCATTCCTAAAGTTGAGGGACCTTAGAAAATCAGTCAATTTCGACCGATTAGCTTATGTACAGTTCCTATGAAACTCATCACCAAGGTCCTTGTGGTTTCCTATCCAAATTGGTGGGTACTTCTCAATCAAGCTTTCTTCCTGGGCGCAATACCACGGATAAGATCATTGTGGTTCAGGAAGCTATTCATACCATGAGAACTATGAAGAGAAAAGGTGGCTCTGAGAAAAATTGACTTGGAGAAGGGAATCAAATGGAGCTTTCTCAGATCTGTTCTTGAAGAAATTGGCTTTCCGATTGAATTGATCATGTTCACTGCTTCCTCTAATTCATTCTCTATCTTGTGGGTGGAATGGGGAGAAACTTCCTGCTTTCAAGCCTTCAAGGGGTCTGAGACAAGGAGACCCTCTCTCCCCGTATCTTTTTGTTCTATGTCTTGAGAAACTCTCTCATTTGATAAATGAGAAGATGAATCTTCATCTTCCAGCTCCAGTGAAGATGAAGAGGAAGTAAAGGCTAAGAAAATATGCTTGATGTCCATTGATGCATCAAACACCCATTCTGAAGCTGACCAATCAGACACTAAAGAACCTCTATCTGAAGAGGATCAAGTATTATCTTCTTTTGATTTTAATTATGAAAATTTTAGAACAGAATTCAAATCCTTGTGCATAGATTTAATAAATTCTGAAAAAGAGATTAAGCAACTTAGAGAGAAATTAAATGAACAAGAAAACCTACTTTCAGAAAATAATAAGTTAAAAGATGAAATCACTCTAGCTAATAAACAAATCATTATATTAAAGACTGAATTATCTGAGGCTAGGCAACTTGAAGTGTAACACCCCGAAACTCAAAAGAGGGACGGGTGACGTTTTGTGCCAAGACTGGGACTTAGAACAGGTGGCACGGCCTGGGACACGGGCGTGTCCTAGGGCCTGTCAAGGGCGTGTTAAGCCACAGGTCACGTGGTCGACGTTTTGGCAGCCAACAGTCATCGAGTTGGTGGACACGGCCTGGGACACGGGCGTGTCCTAGGGCGTGTCATGCTCGGGTTCGGCGTTGGTCGTATGGTCGACGATTTTGGAGTCAACGATCATCAGGGGGGTGAACACGGCCTGAGACACGGGCATGTCCTAGGGCGTGTCAGTCACTCAAATCCTTACACTCAACGATCGTTGAGTGAGGGACGCATGGCCTGAGCCCAAGCGTGTTTGGGGACACAGGCATGTGAAATTCGACACGGGAGTATCGAATACCCGTGTCTTCCTCGGGTTGTGCGGCGGTTTGTGCTAAGGCAGTTACACGGCCTGGGACACGGGCTTTTCCTAGGGCGTGTCAAGCACACGGCATGTGACACGGACGTGTCACATGGCCGTGTTGTGCTCGGGTGGTTTCAGACCTGTGATATTGAGGGAACACGCCCAGCTACACGGGCGTGTACTGGCTGACATAGGCATGTCCAGCCTTACACGGGCATATCGACTGCCCGTTCTCCTTTCTGGACGCGATGGTTTTGACGATGAATGGGTGACACGGCCTTGGACACGTGCATGTCGCAACCCGTGTTCAGTCCTGGTTTTGGAATTTCGGACTGAATCACAGCCGTTTGTTTCCTTGTTTTGGGATCCGACAGCTCAGGGCTGTTCTTGTTGAGATATACCCAGGAATAGGGCTTGAAAACCCTCATTCCATTTGGGTTCTCTCTTTCTAAAAGCTATAGAAAAGGGAGAGCAAGGAGGAAGAAGAAGAAGGTCTACTCCGGCCGCCGATGGAGCTTCGGAGATCCGATTCTCGATCCGAGTAAAGATCCGTGAAGGCGAGGCCGATACGGTGCTTTCCATCCGACTGGATCATCATGGCGCCGAAGAGAAGCACTAGGGTAACGATTCTCATCTTGAGCATGTGAAGCTCTTCTTCCTTTGCATGGGAAAACCCTTCTCCCGCGAGTGTGCGGCGAGTTTGTGGTATTCCTTGGGGTAGATATGTAAAGTCCACCTTGTTAGAGTCCGGAATCGTAGTACGAACATAGGCATGATGTGTGAAGCCTACCCAGACATGTTGGTCTTGATCGGTGATGATTTGCTATGCATTATTTGCCAGAGATGACTCCGAGCATTTTGATTGTTTTCGGGTCACTATGCGTTAGAATGCATCAGGGAATCTTTGGGATTAACCCCAAGATGCACCTGAAAACCTGGACGGAAATGCATTTCTGTCATGTTGGTGGCCTGGGAGCCAACCGGGTACATAGCGGGGCTATGTACCGTGTTTGATTGATAGTTAGGACTGGGGAAGCTTAGCTCGCGTAAAAGGCCAAATGGCAACGGCAGGGTGAGCAACGGGCTGGTGGACCCCTACCCGCTCCATCTGCTCGATTAAAGTGACCTAAAATTTTACGTGGGACTTGTCGAGGTTTGAAGAATGAGTCTAGGCTACGGCTGAAAGGACTAAATGCTAACGAGGTTGACGCCCCATGGGGGTGGTGGTGGAGTCAAGGACCAGACGGGGTTTGGACTGGCTTCGCCGAGTAAGTGCCCTGAGAGCACGAGGTGTACGGCCATGTGTGTGTGCACCTGTGATGTGGTATTTACTTGTTATGTTGCTTATTTTATTAACAAGTGCAGGGAAGGAGCTTTGCCGCCCCGATTTGGGGGCGAAATCATTATAATGTAGTCAGCATAGCTGACCATTGCTTTTATTTACCACCGTGCGGTGGATTGTTGCTTGCAGGTGCTGCGGAGCCAAGCGGTAAATAGCGGGCTAAAGCCCAAGTTATTGAGCTCCTCGAAGGACTAATTTTGAGTGTTTTTCTTATTTTCTCATGTATGACCGGCCTGCGTGCCGAGGTTTGGAGGACACTTTTATTGAGCAAACTATTATAAGGCCATAAGGCCAATATTTGTGTATTATACATTCCTATGGGTTTGAGTAGTGGACATTCATGCTTGACTGGGTTCTTTTATCTGTGCTACTTAATAATTTACTTCCGCTAGATGCTCTGTGTAGGACGTTGTGATTGGTTGATTGGTTTCAATGAGTAACCAACCAGTCTGTCCGTAGTATATGGCGTCGGGCCCCAGCCGGACCTACTGCTATATGTTATGTCATGGATAGGGGTGTTACAATTTGATATCAGACTACCGGTTTCGGTCAGACTTAGATGAATTCATGGACGAATTCACTCTAAGGGGTGATGAGCACACGTGTGTGCATCATCGTTATAATATGAAAAGAATCCATGAATGTCCACTTAGGAATGAAAATACACATGTTTGAGGAACCTGCATGTTCCTATAATTGCTTTTTGCAATTTTGTTCGGTCACTTATTGGTGTTTTGTACGACTATAGGTGTCTGGGAGTGGAGCGGGGCAGTCTGAACGCACGTGTTCTACACCGAGCGACGTGCCTGATACCCCTACTTCTTTTGAAACCATAAGAAGTGTGGTGGAAGGGGTGTTCGCTTTGACCAATGCACAACATGGAAGAAATATGCAGCCCGCTGTCCTTGAATTGGCCCCAACATCGGGCGGTATGTTGGAGCAAAGGGAATTTGGAGGTCCATTAGGGCAGCAGATGATCATGATTATGGTGCAGGGAGCGCACTCAGTTGACGATTACTTGAAGACGCTCCTTATGATAAGGCGCTACCCAGGCTTTGAATGGGAAAGCGAGCAATCTATAGTTGATAGATTTTATAATGGTCTGCGCAGCGAGTTACGTATCCTACTGCTAGGACCAAAGCTATTGGGATTCCAGCTTTGGTGGAGTCGTCCAGAGCTTTGGAAGTGGAGTTGGGGAAAACTCACCAAATACCAGTGAATAGGGTACCAAACCCTACAGATTCTATAAGGACTGCCTACCAAAAAATGCTGAGTAAAGAGGCTAGATCATCTACTAGCCAGGCTACTTACAATTGTCATTCTTATGGCAAGAAAGGGCACTTTGCCCGAGATTGTCAGAAGGTTGCTCAGAAGACAATGAAAGTTTTGGCAGGAGCTGTTGAAGACTCTAGTGCAAAGGAGACGGTGTTCAAAATATCAACCACAAAATCTGGATATCGTAGGTGGTACAAGAAGGCTAGGATGTCGGGTCTAGTCCCTTCCTCTGGCGCATCCGGAGTGACTACAGGCCAAACCCCGGGAGCATGCTATAACTGTGGGAAGCCGGGACATTATGCCCGGGATTGTTGGAGTGGACGCCCAATGTCCGAAAAGAAGCCTGGGGCAACCTCTGAGGAGAAGGTAAAGGCGGTGGCGTCCACCGCATCGCTGTATACTCCGGCCCAACTGGGAGTGGACATCCTTGGCCAGCAGGAGGCCGTGTGGCTTACCGTTGGGACAACAGGTATGGTTTAATTGATAGAAATCTAGCTTCTTATACCTGATACCTTATGCGTATTAGCTTAGGACTGGAGGTTCTAGGCTTTGTTTGGATTGTTGGTAATCCGGCGAGAGCATTGTTCGATACGGGAGCTTCGCACTCCTTTTGTCCGAAGGATTTATATCGCACATCGGAGTACCCCCCCCCCCCCTTCAATGGTAAAGGATAATTTGGATGTGTAGTCGCCTAGTGGTTGTTCAATGCACGCGAAGAGAGAGTCTGTGGCGTAAAGGTATGGGTTGGGGGTCAGGAGTTCGACTTGCAAGCGTCGTTACTGCTACCATGGGAGGCTTCAAAGCCTAAGCCTACATTTGATAGTTTATTGGATGTATCTAAATATCCTGATGTGTTTCCCTGATGGTCTCCCTGGAGCCCCACCGTAGCTTGAGATCAATTTCACGATTGAGTTGTGCCAGGTTTTAAACCTATGTCACGCTCTCCTTATAGGTTGGTACCTAAGGAAATGGCGAAGCTGAACGTTCAACTCGACCAGCTGTTGGAGCAGGGTTATGTGCGTCCAAGTTCATCGCCTTGGAGCGCACCGGTCCTTTTCGTTAAGAAGAAGGATGGGAGTTTGCGGCTCTATATCGATTATGGGGAAACGGAACAAGTTAACGGAAAAGAGCAAGTACACGATCCCAAGGATTGATGATCTTTTGATCAGTTGGTCGGGTCATCGGTATAATTAAAATTGGATCTTAAGTCTGGTTACTATCATTTGAGGATAAGGGAAAGCGATGCCCCAAAGAGAGCATTTGACGGAAGGTATGGGCATTCTGAGTGTACGGTCATGCCGTTCAGGCTGACTAATGCACCATTAGTGTTCATGGTTGTGATGAATAGAGCGTTCAGGGAGTACCTAGACCATTTTGTGATCGTCTCATCGACGATGTAGTGATGTACTCGCGGTGCGAAGAAGATCACTTCTAAACATCTACTTTTGGTTTTGGGGACGCTAAGGAGGAACCATTTTTACGCTAAGTTCTCCAAATGCGGGTCTTAGGTTATCCTCGGTAGCGCTCCTCGGTCTTATAGTTGGTAGAGTGGGTGTTACACGGATCCAGCGATGTTAGTTGTGATACGAGGGTGGCCTGTGTTATCTCGGTAGCGGAAGTCCAGAGTTTTCTAGGGTTGGCCGGCAGCTACAGGCGCTTCGTAGAGGACTTCTCGCGGATAGAGTTACCCCTCACAATGTTGTTAAGGGAAAACTTACAAGCTTTTTTAGATGTGCGAGTGCACACGAGCTCCTAAAGGGTAAAAGAGTCGGTTAACTACGGCACTAGTGCTAAGTTCGCCGAGTGGAACCAAAGGCTTTGGGATCTACAGCAATGCTTTTGGTAGTGGATTGGGCTGCGTGCTGCTGCAGCATGGTAATGTATGGCTTATGGCTCGCGCTAACTAATAGTGCATGAGAGGAATGGTCCGGTCCATGATCTGGAGTAAGGGCCGTGTTTTTGCGCAAAAACTAGGGAGATATTATTTGTACGACGTAAAGGTCGATATTTATACCGACCACAAGAGCCTGAAGTACCTGTTGGGTCAGAAGGATCTGAACATGAGGCAGCGGAGATGGATGGAGTTCCTGGGGGACTATACATTTAAAATTCATTATGTGCCTGGGGAGGGCAATGCAGTTGCGGATGCGTTTAGTCGCAGGGCTCCCGCCCAAGCCAACTAGTTGTCAGTTTATGATGAGAGGTTAATTCGTGAGTTTGAGGCATTAGAGATCTGTTGTGTTGACAAGCAGACTAGCGCTGAAGCATGTTTGAACTGGACAGAAGTTTAGTATGACCTGGCTGATCGGATTCGGTAGGTTATGGAGTTGGACAACAGCATGAAGGACAATCATTTTTGCATCCCAAACGTGGGAAATCTACGGGCGGAGTTGATGTACGAGGCTCATCATACAAAGTACTCAATTCACCCAGGGAGCATGAAGATGTACCGAGATCTAAAGAAGTAGTTCTGGTAGCCAGGATTCAAGAAGGTTGTGGCACTGTATGTGGCAAAATGCCAGACTTGCGCCTTAGTGAAGGCAGAGTGCCAAAATCCAGGGGGTTTCTTTATATCCTTGCCTATTCCGGAGTAGAAGTTCGACTGGACTTTGTGCATGGCTTGCCAAGGTCACAGTAGGGAAACGACGCCTTTTGGGTGATCGTGGTTTGGGTGTCGTACTTTATTCCGCATAGGAAGGATGATCCGGTGGAGTAACTGGCAAAGATGTTTATGGATAACATAGTTAGACTGCACGGTGTGCCCCACAAAATTGTGAGCGATCGAGATGGGCGTGTTATGTCCAATGATTGGAGGTTGGTGCAGCAAATGCTGGGGACTAAGTTTTAGTTTAGTACAGTCTTACATCCGCAGACGGATGGGCAGACCGAGAGGGTCAACAGGACGTTGGAGGACATGCTTTGCATGTGCGTTCTGGACTTCGGGAAGCAGTGGGATGGCTATTTGTTTTTGGTAAAGTTTGCGTACAACATAAACTACCAAGTGAGCATACAAATGGCGCCCTTCGAGGCCCTATATGGTCGAAGTTGTCGCATGTCGTTGTCATGGTTAGAAACGGATGACGTGATGTTGAACTTAAAGCAAGAGGTGGTAAACGCTACCCCCTTTGGTGCGAACCATACAAGAACATTTGTTGATCGCTCAGAAGAGGCAAGCTAAGTTCTTTAATGCAACACATCGGAATGTGGAGTTCGCAGTTGGCGTATTGGGAGTTATAGTTATTCAAGAATGTTTCACGGGTGCGACGCTTGACGAAGCTGAGCCCGAGATACCTTGGACCACTTGAGATTTCTGGAGAGAGTCGGTGAAGCGGCTTATCGCCAAAGGCTATTAGTGGAGTTGAGTAGTCTACACGATGTAATCCTCATAGCAGTAATGCGGAAGGCGGTGCAAGATCCTTCGAACTTGATCGTTGGTGATCAAGTATCGGTGGACAAAGGGTTAACGACTAGGGTCAAGCCCGTTCGTATTGAAGACCTTGAAGTCAAGCGACTTCGTATCAAGGGGTTCAGGATGGTCAAGGTCCGTTGGGACAACTGTGGTCGGGAAGAGCTTTCTTGGGAACGGGAGAAGACCATGCTACGGGAGTACCCAGAGTTTTTTCGCTCAGGTACCGCATAAAGTATTCTGTTTTATTTTCCTTTAGTAATTTCGTGGGCGAAATTCTTTTAAGAGGGAGAGAGTTGTAACACCCCGAAACTCAAAAGAGGGACGAGTGACGTTTTGAGCCAGGACTGGGACTTGGAACAGGTGACACGGCCTGGGGCACGGGCGTGTGGGCACGGGCGTGTCCCAGGTCGTGTCAGGGGAGTGTTCGGCCATGGGTCACGTGGTCGACATTTTGGCAGCCAACGGTCGTTGAGTCAGTGGACACGACCTGGGACACGAGCGTGTCCCAGGGCGTGTCGTGCTCAGGTTCGGCGTTGGTCGCGTGGTCGACGATTTTGGAGTCAATGATAGTCGGGGGGTGAACACGACCTGAGACACGGGCATGTCTAAGGGCGTGTCAGTCACTCAAAGCCTTGCACTCAACGATCGTTGAGTAGGGACGCACGGCCTGAGCCCAGGCGTGTTTCGGTCCGACACGGGCGTGCGAAATTCGAAACGGGTGTGTCGAATACCCGTGTCCTCCTCGAGTTGTGCGGTGGTTTGTGCTAAGGCAGTTACACGGCCTGGGACACGGGCATGTCCCAGGGCGTGTCTAGCACACGGCATGTGACACAGGCGTGTCACATGGCCGTGTTATGCTCGGGTTGTTTCAGACCTGTGACGTTTAGTGAACACGCCAAGATACACGGGCGTGTACTGGCTGACACGGGCATGTCAACTGCCCGTGCTCCTTTTGGGACGCGACAGTTTTGACGGCGAATAGGTGACACGGCCTTGGACACGGGCGTATCGCAACCCGTGTTCGGCCCATGTTTTGGAATTTCGGGAAGAATCACAGCCGTTCGTTTCCTGGCTTTGGGATCAGACGGCTCGGGGCTGTTCTTGTTGAGATATACCCGGGAATAGGGCTTGAAAACGCTCATTCCATTTGGTTTCTCTCTTTCTAAAAGCTAGAGAGAAGGGAGAGCAAGGAGGAAGAAGAAGGAGGTCTACTCCGGCCGCCGGTGGAGCTTCGGAGCTCCGATTCTCGATCTGAGTCCAGATCCGCAAAGGAGAGGCCGATACGGTGCTTTCCATCCGACTGGATCGTCATAGCGTCGAGGAGAAGCGCTAGGGTAACGATTCTCATCTTGAGCATGTGAAGCTCTTCTTCCTTTGCATGGGAAAACCCTTCTCCCGCGAGTGTGCGGCGAGTTTGCGGTATTCCTTGGGGTAGATATGTAAATTCCCCCTTGTTAGAGTCCGGAATCGTAGTACGGACATAGGCATGATGTGTGAAGCCTACCCGGATATGTTGGTATGGATCGGTGATGATTTGCTATGTATTGTTAGCCGGAGATGACTCCGAGCATTTTGATTGTTTTCGGGTCGCTATGCGTTAGAATGCATCAGGGAATCTTGGGGATTAACCCCAAGGTACACCCGGAAACTTGGACGGAAATGCATTTCTGTCATGTTTATGGCCTGGGAGCCAACTGGGTACATAGCGGGGCAATGTACCTTGTTTTATCGATAGTTGGGACTGGGGAAGCTTAGCCCACATCAAAGGCCAATTGGCAACGGCGGGGTGAGCAACGGGCTAGTGGACCCCTACCCACTCAATCTGCTTGGTTAAAGTGACCTAAAGTTTTACGTGGGACTTGCCGAGGTTTGGAGAATGATTCTAGGCTACGGCTGAAAGGACTAAATTCTCACGAGGTTGCCGCCCCTTGGGGGTGGTGGTGGAGTCAAGGACCGGACAGGGTTCGGACTGGCTTCGCCGAGTAAGTGCCTTGAGAGCACGAGGTGTACGGCTGTGTGTGTGCACCTGTGATATGGTGTTTACTTGTTATGTTGCTTGTTTTACTAACAAGTGCAGGGAAGGAGCTTTCCGCCCCGATTTGGGGGCGGAATAGTTATAATTTGGTCAACATAGCTGACCGTTGCCTTTGTTTACAGCTGTGCGGTGGATTGTTGCTTACAGGTGCTGCGGAGCCAAGCGGTAAATAGCGGGCTAAAGCCCATGTTGCTGAGCCGGCCCTCGAAGGCCTAATTTTGAGTGTTTTTTTGTTTTCTCATGTATTACCGTCCTGCGTGCCGAGGTTTGGAAGACACTTTTATTGAGCAAACTATTGTAAGGCCATAAGGCCAATATTTGTGTATTATACATTCCTATGGGTTTGAGTAGTGGACATTCATGCTTGGCTGGGTTCTTTTATCTGTGCAACTTAATAATTTAATTCCTCTAGATACTCTGTGTAGGACATTGTGATTGGTTGATTGGTTTCAATGAGTAACCACCCGGTCTGTCCATAGTATATGGCATCGGGCACTGGCCGGACCTACTGCTATATGATATGTGACGAATAGGGGTGTTACATGAAGAATCCCTGAATGGGATAAGTATCAAGCTGATGAACATCACAAGCATAGTGAATGCCAGACTTAATGGCAAGCTGGTCTTAGGAGCTTCATCAAGCCAACCCCCACTGATTTAGAAGAATATCTTAACAAGCCCTATAAAATTTTTTTCTGAAAAAAGTAAAGAGAGAATATAATATAACAATCTTAATCAAACAGAGCTTAAACACAAGAATAAGAAAAAGAAAAAGTGTAAGAAAAATCTTAACCAGAACTATCTTCAGCAGATTTCGTCGAACTAAGATCGACAAAATGTGTGCAGTTCGTCGAACTAAAGTCGACGAACTCAGAACGCAAACCTCTATTATAACTATTCTCTGAACTGCGATCGACGAAACCAGTATGGTTCATCGACCAGAGATCGACGAAATTAGGTCCCAGAAAATGAATACTTTCATTCTCTGAGTGGAGTTCGACGAACTCATCCCCGTTCGTTGACCTCAGATCGACGAACATACCAGAATTCGTCGACCCCATTTTATAATAATAGAAAATTTAATTCCAACATACTATTTAATCAACCAAGACAAAATATTAATCCCTTTAACCAATGGATAATTCCGCCTAGAAGATATCATCCCATAGGTTACAAAAATCAACTTGAATATTCATATATTTCCAGCTTTAGTTATGTAAATCAACAAGGACCCAAGGTAACCCGGGTCAAGAATAACTAACTTTTATTTTTGCAGGTGAAGAGTTGTCCAGCCTTTAAACAACAATGGTATCTGGACAGTGAATGCTAAAAGCATATGACTGGCAGCAAGGATAACTTAATAAATTACAAGTCCAAGCTGGGACCAAAGTTGATCTTTGGTGACTCCAATTGTGGCAAGACTAAAGGCTTTGGAGAAGTCATGGTTGGGGCAGTAACCTTCAAAAAGGTTGCATATGTAAGTGGACTGAAGCATAACCTCGTCTCCATAAGTTAGTTATGTGATGAAGGTTATCAGGTATCTTTTAACTCAAGCTCTTATATTATTTCTTCTAAAGAAAACAAAACTATTTTAATTGAAAATAGACAAGGCAACATATATGTAGTAAATTTCCAATCAGCTGTTTCAAATATCTGTCTTTTTAATCAGGTTAACAATCAAAATGATTTGTGGCATAAAAGACTAGGACATGCAAATCTAAAAAACATTGCTAAGTTATCTAAGGACAACCTTGTTAGAGGATTGCCTTCTAGTCCCTACAAGAAGGAAGGCCTCTACAGGGCCTGTCAATTAGACAAGCAAACTAAATCTAGGTTTAAATATGTAAATAAAAGTGATTCACCTAGGATCTTATACTTGCTACATATGGACCTCTTTGGCCCTATTGCTGTACAAAGCCTAGGAGGGAAATCTTATACTTTAATTATTATAGATGACTTCTCAAGATTAACTTGGGTGTTTTTTCTGAGATCTAAGTCAGATAACTTCAAGGTTCTTACAAATTTTCTCAAGACAATATAGATTGAGTACTCTACTCTAATTGAATTAATAAGAAGTGATCATGGTACTGATTTTGAGTCTCTACTTATGCAAGAGTTCTATGAGAAGAAAGGTACCAAACATTGCTTCTCAGCTCCTAGAACTCCTCAACAAAATGGGTTAGTTGAAAGAAAGAATAGAACCCTAATTGAAGCTGCAGGCACATTACTTGAAGATGCTTACATGCCCCTCTCCTTTTAGGAAGAGGCAGTGAGCACAGCAAACTATGTACTGAACAGAAGTTTAATACATAAACTTAAGAATAAGACTCCCTATGAATTGCTTAAAGGGAAGAAACCTAAAATCACTTATTTTAAAGTATTTGGTTATATATGTTATATTCACAATAACAACAAGAAATATATTAGAAAGTTTGAAGCCAAAGCTGCAGAGAGAATTTTTCTAGGATATTCCCAAGTCAGCATGGCTTATAGGGTTTTTAATAAATCCACCTTAAAAATTGAGGAATCAGTCCATGTGACTTTTGATGAAGCTAACATGTATTACAAGGAGAAAGAAATTTCTACCAGTAGCTCATTGCAGGTACCTCACTTATGTGAGAGATTGGATGATATAAATCTCACTCAAGAGGTTCCATCTAATCCCTCTCCACAAGCTGTTGAAGATGATAGTGAAGAAGATAGTTTGGATGTTGCTGGCACTCTCCAAACATCTAACCCAAATTTCACAAGAGGAATTAATCCCACAAGCTGTTAATCAAACTCCTACCACTAATCTTGTCATAGTTAGAGATCACCCCATATCTCAAGTGATTGGAGACATATCAGATGGTGTGCAAACAAGGCATCAACTCAACCCTGACTTGATGTTTGATTGTTTCCTTTCTCAACTTGAGCCCCATTCTATCAAAGATGCAGAGCAAGATCCCCAATAAATCATTGCAATGCAAGAGGCGCTCAATCAATTTGAGAGATGTAGAGTTTGGGATTTGGTTCCCAGACCCAAGGACTACCAAGTCATTGGAACCAAATGGGTGTTCACAAATAAATTAGATACTAATGGCAACATTATAAGGAACAAGGCAAGGCTAGTGGCTCAAGGTTACTCACAGGAGGACGAAATTGATTATGACCATACCTTTGCTCTAGTGGCAAGGCTTGAATCCATAAGAATTTTCTTAGCTTATGCTGCCTACAAAAGGTTCAAAGTCTACCAGATGGATGTAAAGAGTGTTTTCCTCAATGGTGAACTAAAAGAGGATGTATATGTGGAGCAACCACCAGGTTTTATCTCACCAACTCATCCCTCTTATGTCTTTAGATTGTATAAATCTCTCTATGGTTTAAAGCAAGCTCCAAGAGCTTGGTATGAGACCTTAGCTAGCTTCCTGTTAGAGCATAAATTTTCTAGAGGCATTGTAGATAGGACCCTTTTCATTAGACATCATAAAGATAAAATCTTATTAGTTCAAATCTATGTAGATGACATAATATATGGCTCAACTGATCCCAAACTATGCAAAAGGTTTTCTGACCTTATGCATTCAAAGTTTGAGATGAGTAGCATGGGTGAACTTTCATATTTCCTCAGTCTCCAAGTGAAGCAATCACTTGATGGTATCTTCATCTCCCAATCTAAATATGCTAAGAAGCTTATTAAAATATTTGGGATGTGTGATGCCTCAGCAATGAAGACACCCATGGCTGCAAATGTTGTGATAGATTCTGATGAGCATGGAAAATCTGTTGATCAGAAAATTTATTGGGCCATTGTTGGATTCCTATTATATCTTACAGCAAGTAGGCCAGAAATCATGTTTGCTACATGTATTTGTGCTAGGTTCCAAGTGAACCCTAAAGAATCTCAGTATATTTTTCTAAAAAGAATTTTTAGATATATAAAGGGTTGCCCAAATCTAGGATTTCTATATCCATCAGAGTCAGAATTTGACTTAACTAGATTCTCAGATGTTGACTGTGCTGGATGTAGAGTGGACAGGAAAAGCAGATCAGGAACATGTTAGTTTCTTGGTGATAGGTTAGTGTCCTGGTTTTGTAAGAAGCAAACTTCTGTGTCCACTTCAACTGCAGAAACAGAATGCATAGCAGCTGGCAGTTGATGTTCACATATTTTGTTGATTTAGAATCATCTACTGGAATATGGAAATAACATAAATAATTCAACTATATATTGTGATAGTACCAGTGATATATCTATAGCACAGAATCTAGTGCATCATAGTAGGACCAAGCATATCGATGTAAGACATCATTTCATTATGGAGTGTGTTGACAAAAAGAGAATTAATCTCACCTTCATCCCTACTGATTTGCAAAGAGCAGATATCTTCACCAAACCCTTAGATAAGAAGAAACATCTATTCTTTATGAATCAGCTAGGCATGATGAATGGAGTTGGATTAATTTAAATTCTGTCTGTGGTAGAAAAATTTGCTACAGTTCGTCGGCCTGAGATCAACGAACTAGGAAAAGTTCTTGAGAAAATTCATCGACCTGAGATCGACGAACTCTCTGTGTGTGAAGTTCTATTCGTCGAATTAAGATCGACGATATTACTTCAGAAAATTTTCGTCAACTTGAGAACGACGAAAAGTTTTCCCTTCTTCAGACTGAGATCGACGAACTCTTTTGTTAATAAAACATTTCGTCGACCTCAATTCCAAGAATGTTTCTTTATTTTTCGCAAGACGGAGTTTGTCTTTTAATATCCTGAAAAACCTTATATCTAGGTTTTCTTCGAGCTCCATCCTGCGCTTTCTATTCCCCTTGCACTTGATCTCTCTGTTTTCCTTTTGCAAGTGATCATGGCTATCCGGCGAGCGCTCTTGCGGCAATGAAGTTCGATTTGTGATTTTATATAGACTTCGAGTCATTCCAACACTCCGAAAAGATTTTCCTAGATATTCTGAAATTGTTTGAAGATCAACAGTTGAAGAATCTTATTACCACACGGATAAAGATTGCTGCAATAAAAATTCGAGAATGGGTTTTCACCTCCTCCACACCAGATGTTGATACTATGACAGGAACAATATCGGGTAACATCGTTTCTCTCACCCCCGTCGTCTTATCTGAGATTTTTAGATTAGTGAATGGAGAAGAAGAGTTGGAAAAAGACAGTGCTTAATATGATGAAATGTTTATTAAGATGGGTTATACTAGAGAAAACCCCAATAAACTGCTGAAGAAACATTTGTCTGCAGATTATAAATTTCTAGTGGATGCTGTGGGTAAAGTACTGTTGGGCAAGCATACTACCCATGACTATATAACCAGGAAACAGTTCCTAGTGAAATGTGCAGTTGTGAACAAAAATCCAGTGAACTGGGCTAGAATAATGTTTGAGATGATAAAGAAAAAGAATACAAAGAAATAGGTGTGCTTTGGAAGGATTCTTGGAATCTTCCTTCAAGCAAAGGTTGTTGAATCCCTGGTCTCCCCCACCATATTAATTAATGCCTCGAAAAGGCTCACTTGTTCCTTATTTGGTAGGTGGGAGAGGAATATCTCGAATCCATCCAAGGCTTCTCCCTATTCTAGGACTTTTTAGGATACTAGAGCTATAACAGCTACTCCTCCACCCCTAGAAGATGTCCCTTCCTCAAGGATTCCATCCCCTCAATCTTCAACTCAACAACCAACACCTCCTCAAATTCAAACACCCTCAACAACCCTCCAACAAACATCCACATATCCAGCCCATACACCAACACCTCCTTCTTCCCCACTCCAACATCCTTCGCCAGTTCAATCTCAAGTGCATGCTACTCCACCTCATACCCCAGAGCATGTCACTCCTCCTCAGTCCCCTCTTCCTCAACATCTTGCTGATATCCCCCTACACAACATATCATCCATACCATCATTTAATCTGCTGTCATCCCACATTTATTCCCCCTCATCTACTGATGAGCAAATGCTAGACTCCATACCCTTTCATCCATCATCATCCACCATCAATCCTTCTGTATAAACTCAGACACCCTCTGAGTTCATGAAAATGGACCCCCTTCCATTTCCTCTCTTCTGCACATCATCACTCCACTACTCAAAAATCTAATAGCAGTGGCAATTAAACCTCTTGCTGACTCCATTTCCTCCCTCTCTGTTATTCTGCCTACTGCCCTTTCTGTCCCTTCTTCTGGGGGCCTGGCTTCAGGACCCTCTGAACCCAGGCAGGGGGAGATATTCTATGAAAAATCTCAAGAGTATGCACTAGCAGTAGAAGCAGCAGAAGAAGCAATAACTTTTTTGCAGATAGTTGAGTCATCAGATGTACAGATGCTTTTAGAGGCTGAAATAATTGATTTAAATATGCTAAATGTAGATATTTTGACTGTTGGTGATTGTTGTATCAATCCCACAATAGACATCTTTGGGCTATTAGATTCTTTCAATACAGTTTATTTGAATTCTTCTCTTCCAGCAGTAAAGCCATCATTGGTTATAGTGTGTTACACTCCACCAATAAGTCTTGAAGTTGTTAATCAACTGAAGGAAAGTTTGGTTATTTAAATGGTTGTGGAACCTTTAGGCCCACCCTATGTGATGGATGATAGCCCAATTCCTAGTCTAGATGATTTGATTGCTCAAGATGTATCACAAGAACATGCACAGATTCAGAATGATCCTGTTTTGAATGAATTTCTGTTGGCTGACAAAGATATAGAAGATTATCAGATGATCACTGAGAATATTGCTCCACCTGAAGTTGTTGAACCTTAAGCACTTCCTCAGGCTATAAAACAAATCTCAAAGGAAACTTTAAAGGAGATAGATGCATTGTATGATAATCCTCAAGGTTCTTCTGATGATGACATAGATGATGATGATTCTAATGAATCTGGTGATCCTAAATGATAAAAAGAAGGCTACAAAGAAGAGAAAAGTTGTTCCAAAGGCTTCTCCAAAGCCAAATCCTACTCATGATACACCTTACTATATCCTGAACAACATTACTCCATATCAAGGGATGCCTCAATGGATGTGGCTATCCAAATTAAAAATGAGCAGAAAGAAAAGAAGAAGAAAAGGAGGTACAGGTCTTCTCCTAAGCAATTTAGGAAATACCCTCCTCCTCCTCCTCGATCTTCAGGGGCCTCTGGAAATGTTTCTCAAAGATTTGCACCAGTCACAAAAACCTATTAGACACATTCCAAGCCAGGCAGTCTGCAGCAGTCATCTAAAAGCTAACCTCCTCCAGCTTAAGTCAAGAGAAATCCTACAGACTCTATTGATGAATCACAGAAGGACTCAAGTCCAATAAGGCCAGCATCTCCTCGAATACCATTTGTAGATCCAGAGCAGGAGACAAGAGCTAAAATGGCAAGATTGCAGGAATGGATAGCACTTTCTCAAATTAACAAAGCCAAATCTAAAGGAAAGGATCCCTCACTATTCTTGACCATGTATTCATACAGGAAGGAAGAACTTAAAAGGTACGTCAAGGCAAACAAATTCTTTAATGTTGATGATTACATGAATTTGCACCCAGAAGCTGTAGTTCCAAGAGCAACATTTCACAATATCATTGGTGTATCAGACATGACAATGTCAAAGAGACAAGCTGTAACATCCCTTTTTCAAATCAGACCCCCCCTAGGTGTGGCTTTGAGCATGACTCAGTCTTGGCAAGTCCTTAGTGAGCCTAGGAAACCAAATGACTAGTTGAGGCTCACTTGGGCTGCAAATAGTAAAATCTTAAAACCCTAATTTTGGTGGCCTGGTGAGTTCAATCTGACTCCAAGGCATTCCTAGACCTATTATGAGAACAATGGGTCACCAAGACCCATTGGGGGCAAATCTGGTGGCTAAGTTGACCCAAGTCAACTCAAGCCCTAGTTAGGCCAAGGTGACCTTCCTTTGAGACAATTCACCCTCATTATGTCAAACCTACCCTACTTAACCATACCTAGGCCTTAGAGGAGGTCAATGGGTCACTAGGAGTCCTTTGATGGTGACCCAAAAGGTCAAGTTGACCAAGTCAACCCTAAGCCCAAATCAAGTCAAACCTAGTTCAATTAGGTTAACTCAAGCTCAAGCCCTCATGTAGGCTCATGAGGTAATAGTAAGGGATAATATGGCTGCCTATAGCCTAAACCCTAGGCTAGCCAACATGTTGACTAGGAGAGAGAAAGAAGAGAGAAATAGGCTAAATATAGGAGAGAGAAAGTGTGAATTAAGGGTATTTTCATGGTAGAATGGTGAGCCCCCCTCTCATATGGCATTTAAGGTTTTAATATTAATATTATGGGCTGCCTTTAGGCTTCTAGGGGAAGAAAATTCGTGAGGATGACTAGGAGAGAGAAAAAAATAAGTATTTGGTTATATGGAGGAGAGAGAAAAGGTGGTGGAGAGGTGAAGAGGTGTTTTGAAGAGGGAGGAGGCATGAGTTCGGCCAAAGAGGGGCCAACAGCCACCTAGAGGTTGACACCTCCTCCCCCCACCCTTTTCCCGGCCATCAAGAGGTGTTTCCACCCTCTCTCTCCTCTAACCACCCCCCCACATGAAGAGGTGTTTTGCCTCTTGGAGAAAACCGCCCCTCTCCCCCTCTCCTCTTTATATACTCACTTAGGAGAGGGGGGAGATCATTTTCGAGATCAGTGAAGGGGGGGTGAACCCTTGCCGGAGCCATCAAGGAGAGAAACGCCGCCACCGCCGCCACCGCCGCCACCATGGCATCCCGCCGTTCAACTCGCATCCAAGCCCGAAATCAGGTCCTCCCCCTCTCTTTCTCTTGTGTTTAGATCATAGACTCGTTAGGGTAGAGGTCGGGCTCGAGTAAGCCGGTCGGGTGGAGTGCAAACCAAGAAAAAAACACCATTTTTAATGGAGTTTTGGTGGGCTCGGGTAGGGCGGCGCCGCCACCTCCGGCCGCCCTAACCGCCGACAAGGCCAGCCCCCACCACCGGGGACATATAGGAGTGAATCCCCGGTGGTGGCGCCGCCCCTACTGGCCGGGAAATGCCCCGCAACCAGCCCAGTTTTCGGGTTCAAACCGCCGCCTGCATGGGGACGAAGTACAACAACCCTTGATCCTGCTTCAAGATGCGTGCAGGGGATTTAATTCTTTTATATTCCTATTTTCTGTATTTATGTATTACAGTTTTACTGCAATTGAATTTTAGGCCCCTTATGGGCACCTACTGAAAAAGTGTATAACATGAAAGTTGTAGACATTTTAATTACCTACAGTTTGATATGTGGTGGGAAAAATTTGGTAGAGAACTCTGCCCTGTAGAGTCATTTGAATATAGGTGTGTCCTAATAAATAGGGCAGAACCCTTGTGAAATTTATTTAGGTCCCTTGGAGGTATATTCATCAAAACTGGTCAACATAAATGTTGTAGGTATTTTGAATACCTACATTTTGATATGTGATAGGAAAAATTTGGATGAGTAGGCTGACCTGTAGAGACTTTTTAGTGAAGGCTATACCCTACAAGCTAGGGCAGATCACTGTAGGAGAATTTTAGGGCACCCCTAGGGATTTTCAGGGGATGTGACCATCAGAGAAGTTGTAGGTATTTCAAATACCTACAGTTTGATATGTGATAGGAAAAATATGGATGAGTGGACTGTCCTGTAGAGGCTTTTTAGTGAGAGGTATACCCTACAAGTTAGGGCAGTTCACTGTAGGTGAAGTTTAGGGCACCCCTAGATGTTTTCAGGAGAAGTATCCAACAAGAAACTTGTAGGCAATCTCAATATCTACAGTTTGATATGTAATGGAAAAATATAGGACAAGGCTACAGACCTGTAGGGCCATTTTCCTAGGGTAGGTCCTATATGTAGGGCAGATTTTAAGATGGATCCCCACACTTAACCCTTGGTCCAAATCCTTTGAATTTTGGACAGGGGCTTAATATAACCTAAACCTAGCTCCTATAAAAATTGGAGGCCATTTGGAATAGGGTAGCTTAGGGTTTTGCCCTAAACCTAGGAAAGCTAGGGTTAGAACATTGAAGGGTCAAATGACCTCCATACCCTCCCAAGTTTTGGTGAGGTGTCCCTGGTGTATATATCTAGGTCTGGTTCAAATTTCAACTCATTTGGTTGAGTTTTGAACAGGAACCATTAAGCCCTAAGTTGGACCTAGGGAAGGGTAATATGGGAAAAAGGGGACTTGTGGCAATTGGGTGGTCAACTCACCTCAAAAGAGGTTGAAGTTGTGACCAATGGGTTAGGATGATCCTAAGAACCTTTGGGGAGCAAAGGAGATGTGTTAGGGTGGATTTACCCTAGGGCCCAGGTACAAACCCAAAGTGAGGACTTTTGGGGGTTTGTGAAGGACATATGGGCAAATGCTCTTGTATGGCCTTGATATTTGGTGGAGAGGTGGTTAATGAATATTTAACCCTCTGGTTATAATCTTAGAGAATTTTGAGGTAGCTAGGTACCTCAAATCCTAAACCCTAGTTTTAGGGTAGAAGGGCCTTTAGGGTCAAAACAGTAATTTAACTCATCTAAAAGCTATGAAACTTGGGTAGAGTGAGTTTTAGAGTGTTCTAGACACATGGTAATTTTCCTGGAATTTTATGATTAATAAAAGTTATACTTCATGTGTTAAATGATTATTAGCCGATTTGTTGTTTTCAATTGTTTGGTGGCTTTAATTTAATTAAAAATCAGTTAAAATTCTGGATTTAGATCTTGCTGATTAGAACATTGATTCCTGAATTTTTATAGCACTTTATGTTGAGAATTTGTAGAGGCTCATTCACAATCTTTTAATATGGGCTTTAGATTGTAAAAATAAATTAGGGCTTGTTAAATTGCTGGAAAATTATGAGATTTGGAATTTAAGGTTTTTAGGCTCTTGTATAGCACTGAGAATTATTTAAGAATTTTTAGGGTTGCTGTTATAGTACTTGATTCACAAAGCCGGTTAGATTGTTAATTAGTAAATGATTTATTATAATTTAATTTCCAGCAAGAAAAATATGAAATTCTGTAAATGTTGTATTTAATATCATACCAGCACCCTGTATTTATTTCAAGATTTTTGGAGGAATATTTTATATAGATGCTTCAATAAACAAGAACTAGATGATTTATTACTAAATTATATTTAGGCCCCTTGGACATCATTGTAAATTATCAAACCTTGGAAAAATAGATACTTAGGCCTACTAGTATTTACCATAGAACTTTGATGTTTTGAATCAACTAAAATGACATACCTCATGTTCAAATGATGATATTAGGCCCTTAAGAATAAATAAATAAATTATCTGATTTATTAGGAAAATATTTAATGCTTTGGATTTAGGCAAATCCTGTTAGGATAGACCCCCGATAAATAATCTGAGGTATTTGGTTGAAAAGTAGGAGTCGAGTTTTCATGAACATCATATAGTACAGGTTGGTCGGTAGATAATAACCATGAGGAAATGTGTAAACAGGGTTAGGTTGTGTTGACTTAAGGATAGGTCATGTTGGTGGATTCATAGAAGAGAATGGATCACCTAAGGAGGTTTCAAGGTCTGGTGAGAATCGAGTCAGTAAGTGTTAGAAGGTGCGCGGGTCCGACGAAAGATCGTCGTTCCCGTAGGAGCGAAGAGTCAAAAATCACCCTAGGATAGTATACTGTAATATGAAAGGAATGGGTAAGGGAAATCAACCAACCAAAAATAAGTGCCTTGCGAAAGGGAACTTTGGTCTTCATACCATCGTAGTTCCTAGTGCCTATTGAGAACCCTTCACGGGGTATAATCCGGAGGCAGTCCTGGGCTAACGTAAACCTCAAAACAAAAGAAAGAGTAATCAGTTAAGTAGGGATTCACATTTGCACACACTCAGTAGTTAGGGTCAGAAATGGTTAGGCCATCCCGATGTGTTTAAGGGATGGGGATTTAGAATCAAGCCGGACGGGTTTGTCCGGGGAGCTTTTGGCTCGGTTGATAGACCTTACGGACGGGTTTGTCCGGGGAGCCTTTGGGCTTGGTTGGTAGTGGATACGGACGGACTTGTCCGGAAGCTTTTACCTTTTTACTGCTTATACTATAATCGTTGCATGTGCATAGATAGGAAGAAAAGGTGGTGGGTCTTCGGTATCGGGGAGATCGATTGCACCGACACCGATATCGTTGACTCGGCAAGGTGGGTAGCACCTTGCCAAAGGTTAAGTCCGGCGGACCAGTCGGCAAAGTACGCAGGAGTCCGCCTCGTGCACCAGGCGTGAGCGTACGATAGGTCAGACCGGTAGTGCTTTTACTGGTTTTGAGGTGGGCGAGGCCCAACCCACCGCTTCCGTTTGCCACTACGGGAGTAACCTGGGAGTTGTCTCCAGAAAGGGGGAACTAAAGGTTTGTGTACACAAAGTCGTGTGTGTGAGTTGCACTGCATGCCATAACATTACCCACCATATAGATGCATATCATAATTGATCATAATAACCCTTGACACCTAAAGCATAAGTGGAATGGGACGCTTATACTTTAGGACTTGCAAAACGACCCCTTGGTCTATAAGCTTGTGTGGGCAAGTTTATAAATCAAAGGTTAATTTCAATATATATATATATGCTGCTGTTTGATAACCGACACCCCAACGTATAAGTGGTATGGGACACTTTATACGATGGGAGCCTTGCAAAAGATCCCTTGGCTTATGTGTACTCACATAAGTGAAGGTTTAAATTACCTTACTTATTTTCCTTCTTGTCTGACCTATTACAACACTTATTATTAATTGCTCCCCGATTACACAACTGCAAGTAGGACCACCGTCATTTGTTTTTGACTACTCTCCACCTTCATGTCCTTCCCTTTCTTCCTCTCCGCTCGGTGCCTTAGAGCATGGGGGAAGGGGTGGGGGACGATAGGACTTAGTCTTTTTGACTGACGGGCGACCGAACACCATTACAGGGGAACGTGGAGCGCAGCACGGAGGAGCAGCCTCGGAGGTCCGTGCACTTGGAGACGGGGCAATCTAGCACCGGAGTCCAGACTGCCGGGACTGTGAGTCCCGATCTTTAGTACGAGTGTTAGTTTATTTTCAGCATGAGTGATCTTGTAGTGAGGACTCTGATGTACCGGGCATAAGCCCTTTATTACCTTCATTACTCTGATGTTATTTCTGTGGACACTCCCTTCGTGGAGTTTACATATATGTGATTTATTATTGTGGACTGCATTTCTCTTTACTGTCTACTTGCTACTTGATTGTGATCAAAAAGGCCGGCAGAATCGGCGCGTTGTAGTGACTACCTTCCCGGGTGCGAAGGTGTCACCGCAAAGCGGCGGTTCTGGGCATAAGACCCCGGAAAAAAAAAAAAAAATGGGGTCTTACAAAGTGGTATCAGAGGGAAATCACGATCGAAAAAGTAGCAGTCCACAAACCCTAGGTCACCCCCGTTCGAGTTTAGTTTGTAGACAAACTAAGCAGCGGAAGCAGTGGTGGGCCCATATGGGTATCACATAATATATGTCCACTTTAGATTGAGTTAGCGTTTTCTGACGATGAAGTTTTGTTGTGCAGCCTCCAACACTGCCTACATTACAGGGTGGGGCCCAGCAGACCCCGTATACTGCACCGATTCCACCAGTTCCCGCTCAGTTCCTACAAACCGACATGGGGCAGACTTTGACTGCCATCTTGGATGCTTTCAGGGCCCAACAGGCCCCGGCTCCACAGCAGATACCAGGAGCCAACTGGCTCAGCATCTTCCGAGGACTTTCTCCTCCGTCCTTCTTGGGGACGGAGTCAGCAGTGCGGACAGAAGAGTGGCTGGACATCATGGAGGAAATGCTGACAGGGATACGGAGCCCGTGGGAGGAGAGAGTACCTTTGGTTGTGTCCTGCTTGGAGTCTCACGCCAAGCGTTGGTGGAAGACAGTTCTGGATACTACTTTTGCTGGGAGGCTGGCTGCTGAGGTTTCATGGGATGAGTTCAGGCCTATGTTGTTGGAGCATTTTGTTCCACAGTCGGCCCGAGACGAGTTGGAGGACCGCTTCTTGCAGTTGAAGCAAGGTACCAGGACGGTGGTGGAATACCATCGAGAGTTCAACCATCTGGCTCATTTTGCAGACTCTTACCAGTTAGATGAGGCAGCGTACACGAAGAGGTTCTTCAAAGGTCTGCGGGAAGACATGAGAGATGCCCTTCTATTTGTGTCGGACGGGCCTATCTCCCGTATTCTGGAGATGGCAAAGAGGTTAGAGGCAGATTGGCACACCACCAGAGGCCGGAAGCGGCCAACGGAGGATCAGAGCCGGGGAGCCCGGAGCGATCAGCGTCGAGGCCATGCAGCAGATGGCAGGAGGACAGAGGTTCATCCTCGACAGGAGGTGAGGCAGGAGCCGAGGGAGCAGGTGACACTGGCCCCTCAGCCTATTCAGGTGCGGGAACTGCCGAGACCTCAGATGCGAGATGTGCAGAGATCGGGAGGTGGGGCTTACACTCCGCCGGAATGCTTCTACTGTCACCAGTTGGGGCATATCAAGAGGAACTGTCCTATGAGGGGAGCACCCCCTCCAGCACCACAGATTGCCCCACCGGCTCAGCACTATGGAGGCCGAGGACGCGGCCAAGGTCGTGGATATCAGGGCGGAGATCGCCGACAGGAGAGGGAACAGGTATATGCATTAGATCTGACCCAGCCTCGACATCCTGAGGAGGTAATCACAGGTACGTCAAAAGTTTGTATATTTCCTTGTTTAATAGTTAGACTCTAAACTAAGAAATTACAAACTGGGAAAGAAAACTTTAACTAGACTTCAAAAATTTTGTTACCCCAGGCATTGTCCTCATCAGCGGCAAGCCTGCATATACTTTGTTCGATACGGGTGCGTCACGCTCATTTGTATCAGAGGCCTTCATTGTTGGCTTGGCAGGCGTGGAGAGATTCATCGGCTTGGCATTAAGGGTACGACTAGCTGACGGGTCCGAGCTACACACCACTGCGCATTGCAACATGGAGGCACAAATTGGCGGGAAAGCATTCGAGGCACCAGCCGCAATCCTGAGGATGCCTTCATATGATTTGATTTTGGGCATGTCATGGTTATATTGGAACCATGCCCTAATTGACTGCGTGGCCAAGAAGATTATTCTGAGGCATGGAGATTCTTCCGTCGTAATAGAAGGTATAAGACATGCCTCCTTTTCATTTTTGTCATCTATTCAGGCCGTCAAGGCCCATATACAGGGCGACGAGATTTACCAGGTTTTATTCGAGATGGCGGAGGCCAATGTTCCTGTAGCGGAGATTCCTGTTGTGCGAGATTTCGAGGATGTTTTTCCCGAGAAGTTACCGGGGCTACCCCCGCACAGGGAGCAGGACTTTCAGATTTTGCTGGTGCCAGGGGCTAAGCCAGCATCTAGAGCCCCCTACCGGATGGCCCCAAAGGAGCTGGTGGAATTCCGGAGCCAATTACAGGAGCTGGTGGAAGCCGGTTATGTCCGGCCAAGTTCCTCGCCATGGGGAGCCCCTGTATTGTTCGTCAAGAAGAAGGATGGGACACTTAGACTGTGCATAGATTACCGGGCCTTGAATCGACTGACGGTCCGAAATACTTATCCGTTACCAAGGATAGACGAGCTATTCGACCAGCTGGAGGGATCTCACTTCTTCCCGAAGCTGGATTTGAGATCGGGCTACTACCAGTTACGGATCCGAGAAGAGGACATCCCGAAGACTGCTTTTAGTAGCAGATATGGTCTATACGAGTTTACCGTGATGCCCTTTGGGCTCACGAATGCACCATCAGCGTTCATGACTCTCATGAACCAGGTTTTTGAGTCTTACTTGGATGTGTTTGTCATCGTTTTTATTGATGACATTCTCATTTACTCTCGGACGGAAGAGGAGCACTCGAGGCATTTGGCATTGACACTACAAAGATTGCGAGAGAATCAGTTGTACGCAAAATTCAGCAAGTGTCAGTTTTGGTTGAAGGAGGTGGCCTTTTTGGGTCATGTTATCAGTGGAGCTGGGTTGGCAGTGGATCCAGCAAAAGTTCAAGCAGTCCGAGATTGGCCACAATTGAAGACAGCTACCGATGTTCGGAGCTTCTTAGGACTTGCCGGTTACTACCGGAAGTTCGTAGAAGGATTTTCTAGTCTTGCACTTCCTCTCACATCTTTGACGAGGAAGGAGACACCTTTTGTGTGGACCCCGAAATGCGAGGCAGCTTTTCAAGAGTTGAAGAAGAGACTTACCTCGGCTCCTATACTGACTCTCCCTTCGGGGAAAGAAGGATTCCAGGTGTATACAGATGCCTCCTACCAGGGCTTGGGAGCTGTTCTGATGCAGAATGGGCATGTTATTGCTTACGCTTCACGCCAACTAAAGAAGCATGAACAAAACTACCCAGTGCACGATCTGGAGTTGGGTGCGGTTATTTTTGCGCTGAAGGTCTGGCGCCATTATCTCTATGGAGTTCACTGCGACATATTTTCAGATCATAAAAATCTGAAGTATGTGGATACGCAGAAGGAACTGAACATTAGACAGCGGAGATGGGTGGAGTTCCTGGCAGACTATCAGTATGAGATGCACTACCATCCGGGTAAGGCAAACGTGGTAGCCGATGCTCTGAGCCGGAGAGCTACTACTTCAGGAGCAGGGCCCCAGGTCTTGTCGTTAGAGATATTGCGGAGCTTTGAAGATATGCACATCACCTTGGTATCGTCCGAAGACACCGATCTGTATAGGGAGTATTTAGCTGCGACGAGCGCCACCGACACTATTCATGACAGAGTTAGAGATTGGCAGAGGCAGGATGCCAAATTGGAGCCGATTTTCAAGGCCATAGAGGCAGGCTCAGCTGGGGACTATTCGATGCGAGGTGATCTGTTGTGCTTCAAGGGTCGGACTTACATACCGGATGGAGGGCAGATTCGGGAAGACATTATGGCAGAGGCTCATCATAGCCGATACTCTATACATCCTGGGATTACGAAGATGACGGTGGATTTGAAGAAGACACTCTACTGGCCGGGCATGAAGAAGGACATCACTTATTTCGTGACCCACTGCGAGGCGTGCCAGTTAGTGAAGGCAGAGTGCAGACACCCCGCTGGTCTGCTGCAGCCACTCCCAGTGCCGGAGTGGAAATTTGAGGACATCGCGATGGACTTCATTCATGGCCTACCTCGATCACGGACGGGAAACGATTCGATCTGGGTGATCGTGGACCGTCTGACGAAGGTGGCTAGGTTCATCCCAATCAGGAAGGATGACTCTGTTGGAGTGTTGGTTCGGAAGTTTGTGGAGCAGTTTGTCCGTTATCATGGCGTGCCCCGGACGATCGTATCAGATCGAGATGGTCGGTTCACATCTAGAGAGTGGAGATCAGTGCAGGCTTACCTCGGCTCCCGACTGACCTTCAGTACGGCCTTCCATCCCCAGACTGACGGGCAGACGGAGCGTACCAACAGGACACTGGAGGACTTACTGAGACTGTGCATTGTGGATCGTGGAGAGCCCTGGGAGCGGATGTTGCCGTTGGTAGAGTTCTCGTATAACAATAGCTATCAGTCCAGCATACGGATGGCCCCTTACGAGGCTTTATATGGGAGACGGTGCAGGACACCGTTATCTTGGCTACAGGATGAGGACCCGAAGATTCTAGATTCAGAGTTCGTGGAAGACACCGAGGCTCAGGTCAGACTGATCCGGGATCGGATGTTAGAGGCGCAGAGCAGACAAGCCAAGTATTATGACGCTCGGCATCGTCAGGTGGAGTTCCAGATCGGGGATCGGGTGTTCTTGAAGATTCGGCCGATGCATGGAGTTTCACGAGTGCGAGGTCAGCGGAAGAAGCTCAGTCCAAGGTACATGGGGCCCTTCCGGATCCTGGAGCGGATCGGCCCCTTAGCTTACCGGTTGGAGCTGTCACCGGAGCTGGCCGGCTTACACGACGTCTTCCACGTATCTTCGCTCAGGAGGGCTCTACTACGCCAGGAGTTGCAGATTACGGCCCCGGATGGGCCGGTAGCTCCAGACCGATCCGTGCAATTGGAGCCGATACGGATTGACGACAGGGGGATACGGGTCTTGCGCCGCAAGAAGATCCCGCTAGTCAAGGTCCTGTGGAGGAACCACGGGCAAGAGGAGCATACTTGGGAACCCGAGGACCTGATGCGGGAGAAGTACCCAGAGTTATTTAGTCAGGTGCATCTCCTAACTCCTCAAGAGATTTTATTTGTTTTCTTTTGTCTTACTAGTAGAATCTTCTAAAGTTAGAGGCTAGTCTTTTGTTTATTGGGGCTAGCCCTTGCGTATTAACTTTGGCTAAGCAATTCAACCAACATGGATGTTACAAGCTTAAGATAACTCGGTAGAAAAGCTTCCATAGACTTAACTTTAATTTCGGGGACGAAATTTTTGTTTTGTTTATTGGCATTTGTAACATCCCTTTTTCAAATCAGACCCCCCCTAGGTGTGGCTTTGAGCATGACTCAGTCTTGGCAAGTCCTTAGTGAGCCTAGGAAACCAAATGACTAGTTGAGGCTCACTTGGGCTGCAAATAGTAAAATCTTAAAACCCTAATTTTGGTGGCCTGGTGAGTTCAATCTGACTCCAAGGCATTCCTAGACCTATTATGAGAACAATGGGTCACCAAGACCCATTGGGGGCAAATCTGGTGGCTAAGTTGACCCAAGTCAACTCAAGCCCTAGTTAGGCCAAGGTGACCTTCCTTTGAGACAATTCACCCTCATTATGTCAAACCTACCCTACTTAACCATACCTAGGCCTTAGAGGAGGTCAATGGGTCACTAGGAGTCCTTTGATGGTGACCCAAAAGGTCAAGTTGACCAAGTCAACCCTAAGCCCAAATCAAGTCAAACCTAGTTCAATTAGGTTAACTCAAGCTCAAGCCCTCATGTAGGCTCATGAGGTAATAGTAAGGGATAATATGGCTGCCTATAGCCTAAACCCTAGGCTAGCCAACATGTTGACTAGGAGAGAGAAAGAAGAGAGAAATAGGCTAAATATAGGAGAGAGAAAGTGTGAATTAAGGGTATTTTCATGGTAGAATGGTGAGCCCCCCTCTCATATGGCATTTAAGGTTTTAATATTAATATTATGGGCTGCCTTTAGGCTTCTAGGGGAAGAAAATTCGTGAGGATGACTAGGAGAGAGAAAAAAATAAGTATTTGGTTATATGGAGGAGAGAGAAAAGGTGGTGGAGAGGTGAAGAGGTGTTTTGAAGAGGGAGGAGGCATGAGTTCGGCCAAAGAGGGGCCAACAGCCACCTAGAGGTTGACACCTCCTCCCCCCACCCTTTTCCCGGCCATCAAGAGGTGTTTCCACCCTCTCTCTCCTCTAACCACCCCCCCACATGAAGAGGTGTTTTGCCTCTTGGAGAAAACCGCCCCTCTCCCCCTCTCCTCTTTATATACTCACTTAGGAGAGGGGGGAGATCATTTTCGAGATCAGTGAAGGGGGGGTGAACCCTTGCCGGAGCCATCAAGGAGAGAAACGCCGCCACCGCCGCCACCGCCGCCACCATGGCATCCCGCCGTTCAACTCGCATCCAAGCCCGAAATCAGGTCCTCCCCCTCTCTTTCTCTTGTGTTTAGATCATAGACTCGTTAGGGTAGAGGTCGGGCTCGAGTAAGCCGGTCGGGTGGAGTGCAAACCAAGAAAAAAACACCATTTTTAATGGAGTTTTGGTGGGCTCGGGTAGGGCGGCGCCGCCACCTCCGGCCGCCCTAACCGCCGACAAGGCCAGCCCCCACCACCGGGGACATATAGGAGTGAATCCCCGGTGGTGGCGCCGCCCCTACTGGCCGGGAAATGCCCCGCAACCAGCCCAGTTTTCGGGTTCAAACCGCCGCCTGCATGGGGACGAAGTACAACAACCCTTGATCCTGCTTCAAGATGCGTGCAGGGGATTTAATTCTTTTATATTCCTATTTTCTGTATTTATGTATTACAGTTTTACTGCAATTGAATTTTAGGCCCCTTATGGGCACCTACTGAAAAAGTGTATAACATGAAAGTTGTAGACATTTTAATTACCTACAGTTTGATATGTGGTGGGAAAAATTTGGTAGAGAACTCTGCCCTGTAGAGTCATTTGAATATAGGTGTGTCCTAATAAATAGGGCAGAACCCTTGTGAAATTTATTTAGGTCCCTTGGAGGTATATTCATCAAAACTGGTCAACATAAATGTTGTAGGTATTTTGAATACCTACATTTTGATATGTGATAGGAAAAATTTGGATGAGTAGGCTGACCTGTAGAGACTTTTTAGTGAAGGCTATACCCTACAAGCTAGGGCAGATCACTGTAGGAGAATTTTAGGGCACCCCTAGGGATTTTCAGGGGATGTGACCATCAGAGAAGTTGTAGGTATTTCAAATACCTACAGTTTGATATGTGATAGGAAAAATATGGATGAGTGGACTGTCCTGTAGAGGCTTTTTAGTGAGAGGTATACCCTACAAGTTAGGGCAGTTCACTGTAGGTGAAGTTTAGGGCACCCCTAGATGTTTTCAGGAGAAGTATCCAACAAGAAACTTGTAGGCAATCTCAATATCTACAGTTTGATATGTAATGGAAAAATATAGGACAAGGCTACAGACCTGTAGGGCCATTTTCCTAGGGTAGGTCCTATATGTAGGGCAGATTTTAAGATGGATCCCCACACTTAACCCTTGGTCCAAATCCTTTGAATTTTGGACAGGGGCTTAATATAACCTAAACCTAGCTCCTATAAAAATTGGAGGCCATTTGGAATAGGGTAGCTTAGGGTTTTGCCCTAAACCTAGGAAAGCTAGGGTTAGAACATTGAAGGGTCAAATGACCTCCATACCCTCCCAAGTTTTGGTGAGGTGTCCCTGGTGTATATATCTAGGTCTGGTTCAAATTTCAACTCATTTGGTTGAGTTTTGAACAGGAACCATTAAGCCCTAAGTTGGACCTAGGGAAGGGTAATATGGGAAAAAGGGGACTTGTGGCAATTGGGTGGTCAACTCACCTCAAAAGAGGTTGAAGTTGTGACCAATGGGTTAGGATGATCCTAAGAACCTTTGGGGAGCAAAGGAGATGTGTTAGGGTGGATTTACCCTAGGGCCCAGGTACAAACCCAAAGTGAGGACTTTTGGGGGTTTGTGAAGGACATATGGGCAAATGCTCTTGTATGGCCTTGATATTTGGTGGAGAGGTGGTTAATGAATATTTAACCCTCTGGTTATAATCTTAGAGAATTTTGAGGTAGCTAGGTACCTCAAATCCTAAACCCTAGTTTTAGGGTAGAAGGGCCTTTAGGGTCAAAACAGTAATTTAACTCATCTAAAAGCTATGAAACTTGGGTAGAGTGAGTTTTAGAGTGTTCTAGACACATGGTAATTTTCCTGGAATTTTATGATTAATAAAAGTTATACTTCATGTGTTAAATGATTATTAGCCGATTTGTTGTTTTCAATTGTTTGGTGGCTTTAATTTAATTAAAAATCAGTTAAAATTCTGGATTTAGATCTTGCTGATTAGAACATTGATTCCTGAATTTTTATAGCACTTTATGTTGAGAATTTGTAGAGGCTCATTCACAATCTTTTAATATGGGCTTTAGATTGTAAAAATAAATTAGGGCTTGTTAAATTGCTGGAAAATTATGAGATTTGGAATTTAAGGTTTTTAGGCTCTTGTATAGCACTGAGAATTATTTAAGAATTTTTAGGGTTGCTGTTATAGTACTTGATTCACAAAGCCGGTTAGATTGTTAATTAGTAAATGATTTATTATAATTTAATTTCCAGCAAGAAAAATATGAAATTCTGTAAATGTTGTATTTAATATCATACCAGCACCCTGTATTTATTTCAAGATTTTTGGAGGAATATTTTATATAGATGCTTCAATAAACAAGAACTAGATGATTTATTACTAAATTATATTTAGGCCCCTTGGACATCATTGTAAATTATCAAACCTTGGAAAAATAGATACTTAGGCCTACTAGTATTTACCATAGAACTTTGATGTTTTGAATCAACTAAAATGACATACCTCATGTTCAAATGATGATATTAGGCCCTTAAGAATAAATAAATAAATTATCTGATTTATTAGGAAAATATTTAATGCTTTGGATTTAGGCAAATCCTGTTAGGATAGACCCCCGATAAATAATCTGAGGTATTTGGTTGAAAAGTAGGAGTCGAGTTTTCATGAACATCATATAGTACAGGTTGGTCGGTAGATAATAACCATGAGGAAATGTGTAAACAGGGTTAGGTTGTGTTGACTTAAGGATAGGTCATGTTGGTGGATTCATAGAAGAGAATGGATCACCTAAGGAGGTTTCAAGGTCTGGTGAGAATCGAGTCAGTAAGTGTTAGAAGGTGCGCGGGTCCGACGAAAGATCGTCGTTCCCGTAGGAGCGAAGAGTCAAAAATCACCCTAGGATAGTATACTGTAATATGAAAGGAATGGGTAAGGGAAATCAACCAACCAAAAATAAGTGCCTTGCGAAAGGGAACTTTGGTCTTCATACCATCGTAGTTCCTAGTGCCTATTGAGAACCCTTCACGGGGTATAATCCGGAGGCAGTCCTGGGCTAACGTAAACCTCAAAACAAAAGAAAGAGTAATCAGTTAAGTAGGGATTCACATTTGCACACACTCAGTAGTTAGGGTCGGAAATGGTTAGGCCATCCCGATGTGTTTAAGGGATGGGGATTTAGAATCAAGCCGGACGGGTTTGTCCGGGGAGCTTTTGGCTCGGTTGATAGACCTTACGGACGGGTTTGTCCGGGGAGCCTTTGGGCTTGGTTGGTAGTGGATACGGACGGACTTGTCCGGAAGCTTTTACCTTTTTACTGCTTATACTATAATCGTTGCATGTGCATAGATAGGAAGAAAAGGTGGTGGGTCTTCGGTATCGGGGAGATCGATTGCACCGACACCGATATCGTTGACTCGGCAAGGTGGGTAGCACCTTGCCAAAGGTTAAGTCCGGCGGACCAGTCGGCAAAGTACGCAGGAGTCCGCCTCGTGCACCAGGCGTGAGCGTACGATAGGTCAGACCGGTAGTGCTTTTACTGGTTTTGAGGTGGGCGAGGCCCAACCCACCGCTTCCGTTTGCCACTACGGGAGTAACCTGGGAGTTGTCTCCAGAAAGGGGGAACTAAAGGTTTGTGTACACAAAGTCGTGTGTGTGAGTTGCACTGCATGCCATAACATTACCCACCATATAGATGCATATCATAATTGATCATAATAACCCTTGACACCTAAAGCATAAGTGGAATGGGACGCTTATACTTTAGGACTTGCAAAACGACCCCTTGGTCTATAAGCTTGTGTGGGCAAGTTTATAAATCAAAGGTTAATTTCAATATATATATATATGCTGCTGTTTGATAACCGACACCCCAACGTATAAGTGGTATGGGACACTTTATACGATGGGAGCCTTGCAAAAGATCCCTTGGCTTATGTGTACTCACATAAGTGAAGGTTTAAATTACCTTACTTATTTTCCTTCTTGTCTGACCTATTACAACACTTATTATTAATTGCTCCCCGATTACACAACTGCAAGTAGGACCACCGTCATTTGTTTTTGACTACTCTCCACCTTCATGTCCTTCCCTTTCTTCCTCTCCGCTCGGTGCCTTAGAGCATGGGGGAAGGGGTGGGGGACGATAGGACTTAGTCTTTTTGACTGACGGGCGACCGAACACCATTACAGGGGAACGTGGAGCGCAGCACGGAGGAGCAGCCTCGGAGGTCCGTGCACTTGGAGACGGGGCAATCTAGCACCGGAGTCCAGACTGCCGGGACTGTGAGTCCCGATCTTTAGTACGAGTGTTAGTTTATTTTCAGCATGAGTGATCTTGTAGTGAGGACTCTGATGTACCGGGCATAAGCCCTTTATTACCTTCATTACTCTGATGTTATTTCTGTGGACACTCCCTTCGTGGAGTTTACATATATGTGATTTATTATTGTGGACTGCATTTCTCTTTACTGTCTACTTGCTACTTGATTGTGATCAAAAAGGCCGGCAGAATCGGCGCGTTGTAGTGACTACCTTCCCGGGTGCGAAGGTGTCACCGCAAAGCGGCGGTTCTGGGCATAAGACCCCGGAAAAAAAAAAAAAAAATGGGGTCTTACACAAGCTATCAATCCTAATAGAAAAATCATTTTCAGACAGCCTTCTGAGAAGCCTGAAAAAGAAAAGTCTAAGAAAAACAAGTGATTTTGTTTCTGTTTTTTTCTTATTTTTTGAACTCTATTATGTTTAATCATAAAGCACCTCTTGTAAATATCTGCTGAATGTTTTATTTCTATCAGATATATGTTTTTATGCTTTATGATTATTTCTTTTATTTTGTTTTAGTGACCTCACCCAAATAGGGGGACATTGTTGGATCGCTAGTTGGATTTGGGCTAAGTTCACTAAATTAGGTTAAGTCTGACCCACATTTTATAGCCAGGGTCAATTCTTTGAGTCCTAGAGTTTAGGCTAGTCATTAGGTTCAACCTTCATGTACCAGCCAGCAGAGGACCTCAGAAGACTCAAACATAGAAGATTCTGAGAACAGAATGATCAGTTCGAAGTTATTCGAACTCAGCTCGACGATCGTTCATCTCAAATCGACGAACTCAGAGTTATTTCTCTGAGCTGATCTCAACGATATTCGAGCTCAGGTCGACGATCATGTCTTTCAGACAGATTCTCAGCTCGACGAACTCAGAGCGTAGAATTGGCAAGTCATTCTCAGTATGCAGTTCGTAGAGCTTAGGTCGAAGAACAGGAATTATCTGGTCGACGAACTTGGAAATCCAGTTGACAAATTTTGTTGAGTGGTCGATGATTTTTGTCCCATTCTAGAATGATAAGTTTTGAAAGTGTTAAGTTGTCTACCTAAATCACCTAGAAGAGGGTGAATAGGTGAATCGTGCATCTATTTACGGAATAAAAAATTTAACAAACTTGCACAAAACAATCAAGCAATCACAAACGACAAGAAGATTTATAGTGGTTCCCCAACCTTGGGTACGTCCACTTTCCCTCACCGATCTAGTAAATCACTAAACTCGGCTACTCCATTATCTCGGGTGAAAACCAATCCTACGTCTCTGAACCAAGTTCCTACAATCTTAATCCAAATGGATCTACACTCGGAAGATGAATACTTCCTACAACTTGGAGAACAAAGCTCCTACACTCGGAGAATAATCTCCTACAAGATTACAAAGAGATTTGGAAATACAAACAGAAATTTCTTCTCAGATCTGAAAATCTGTCCCTAGGTCTTCTTACTTGAACTTTGCGGCTTTTTCAGAAATTGTTGAAGAACTCTCTGGAAGATCTGATCTGAGAAACTTGGACTTACCCGATCAAGGAGAAGATAAAGATTTATGAATCCCTTGAACAACAAGTCGTTCTGGATCGAAATCGGCTTTTGGAAACAAGATGAGCGGCGACGGCTTCTGTAAATTTTTCTTGAGATAGATGGCCGATTCAGAATTTTAGAAAGGTACGTGTTGAAGTGGTGACCGGGCGGTCTGGCGGTCTGGCTTGGCGAGTTGATGACCGGGCGGTCTGGCGGTCTGGCTTGGCGAGTTGATGACCGGGCGGTCTGGCGGTTTCCCTTCAGCGGGTTGATTATTATGTGATGTTGTCTGAGGTCCAAGTGGTCTAGCGGCTTGTCTCTGGCAACTTGGAGACCGGGCGGTCTGGCAGTCTCACATGGCGATCTCTCTCTCTCTCTCTGGCATTGCTGAGCGGTTAGCCCCTCTGTCTAACTGTGCGGCTTGTGCGGTTTGTGTCTGTACAGTCCGCTTGTGTCATGTATTTTTTAGTCCCACATATCTTATTTGTATTCTCTCTTTTCTCCTCCATTCTATATAAGGGAGGCCATACCTTTGTAATAGATACCTTTTTCTGATAATAAAGTTTTAGTTTAAACCGTTTCCGGCTTGTTTTAGTTCGTTTCTCACATGGTATCAGAGGGACTCGGTCTTTCCTCCTGATTCTGTGCACCCTCCCTATCCGCGCGGCTTGCTTCGCCTGCTTGCGCCCTATTCGCACGGTCTCTTTCTCTCCTTTTCGTTGCCCTCTATGTGCGCGACCTTTTGTTCTTGTTTCCCTGTTCGCTGCGACCTGTTTCCCTGTTCGTCGCGACCTATTGCCCTGTGCCTTATTTTGACTGTTGCTTCTGTTCGAGCAGACCGTCTTCTAGCTGCTCGACTTCTATCCCTCTGCTTGATTGTGCGGCTTGGTCGTGGCTTCCTTGGCCGCTAATGTCTGACATCGTGACCATTGCAGATCTTCTTCGTCCTATCCGCGCGGCTTGTTTCCTAACCGCGCGGCCTCTCTTCTCTCTCTAGTTCTATCCGCGACCTGTTTTCGCGATTTCTCTGCCTCTGTTTTTCCCGCAATCTCCTTGATTCGCATGGCTCCTTCGCTATTCGTGTGGCCTTCTCTCTAACCGCACAGCCTTTTCCCTGCATTGGTCTACTTCTTGGTTGTGTCCTTTGTTGTTTCCTTTTTGTGTCCGCTGAGGTCTTCTGGTTCTCACGAACTTTCTTGTGTTCGTGTTGTGTTCGCTGATTGTCTGTTCGCGCGACCTATTTCTCTGTTCGCGCAGCCTGTTTCTTGTTCTCTCGCACTTCCTTTTTTAGTTTGCGTGACCTGTCTCTCTGTTCGCGCGACCCTATTCTGCTCCTATGGCTCTCTTCGATGTCTCTACTTTCTCCTCTTCTTCGAAGCCTTTTGCCTCGGTGGTCACGTCTTCTGGTAGTGCCGACTTCGTTACTCAAGGAAAATGGCTGATCGACTCAGGTGCTACCAATCATATGACCGGCTCTCCCTAGTGTTTTTCTCTCCTGGAAATACATAATCGGTTGCCCTCGGTTATTATCGTTGACGGCTCTCCATCCCCGGTCCATGGGACGGGAGTGGTTCAAGTCACTCCGTCTCTTCAATTGGCGAATACTCTCTACGTGCCCAAATTCTCGTGCAACTTAATATCTATTACCTCTCTATGCAAGCAATTACGGTGTTCCGTCACATTTACTTCTACTTCTTGTTCTTTTCAGGATCCAGACTCCCAGCGGACGATTGCTACTGGGACAGAGAGTGGCGGCCTATTCTTCCTCGATAACGTTTCCGCTCTATCCGCCTTCTCCACAACCTCCACTGATCTACTCCAATGGCATCTTCGCCTTGGTCATGCTCCTCTGTGTCTTCTTCGTCAGCTTCTGCCCCATCTTCCTTCAAAAATTCCTCCCCTCAATTGTGAGGCCTGTCAGCTTGGCAAGCATCACCGTTCCTCCTTCCCACCAAAGCAAGTTCGAGGATCTTCTCGACCGTTTGATCTCATCCACTATGATGTTTGGGGTCCTTCTCCTACCCTTATCGTTGGTCGAGGAAGTTCCTATTTTGTCACGTTTATTGATGATTTCTCTCGTTGTACGTGGGTGTATCTTTTAAAAGATCGCTCCGAATTATTCTCTGTATGGACATCTTTCTATCTCATGATCAAAACTCAGTTTGATGTTTCTATAAAAGTTCTTCGATATGATAACGCCCAAGAATATCTCAGTCATGCTTTTTCGTCCTTCTGTATACAACATGGGATTATTCATCAAACTAACTGTGTTTATACTTCACAGCAAAATGGTGTGGTGGAACGAAAAAACCGTCACCTCCTTGATGTCGCTCGCACTCTGATTGCACAGATGCAGGTTCCTCGTGCCTATTGGGGCTATGTCGTTCTCATCTCCTGTTTCCTTATCAATCGCATTCCATCCACTGTTCTCCATGGTCAAACCTCATTCTCCATTCTCCATCCTGGCAAGGAACCCTTCCCCCTTCCTCTATGTATATTTGGATGTACAGCCTTCGTACATGCTCCCTCCATTACCCGCGATAAACTCTCCCCTCGCTCCACCAAATGTGTCTTTCTGGGGTACTCCACCACTCAGAAATGCTACTGTTGCTTTGACCCTGTTCTTCATTAATAGTTCATCTCCGCTGAAGTTACCTTCTTCGAGAATGCCTCCTACTTCTCGTACGACTCCTCTTCTCTTCCCCAAAATTCCTCTTCTCTTCCCACAGCCTCTGATTCTCCTATTATTCCCTTCGTTCCCTCGCCTCCTACTGCGATATCCACCCCTACTCCGTCTCCACCTCCGTCTCCCTCATCTCCGCTGCCGTCGCTCTCTCCTCCTGGGCCATCTCTCTCTGTTATGGATACTCTGGATGCCGAGGAACCCGCCGACCTGGATCTTCCTATAGCTCTTTGCAAAGGGGTGCGGACATTTACCCTATACCCCCTTGCTGCTGTTGTTTCATATGATCGTCTTACCTCTTCTCGCAGAGCCTTTGCGCTGGCTATCTCTGCCACTGCCACACCTCGTTCCTACCAGGAGGCCCTTGTTATTCCTCACTGGAATATGGACATGGATGAGGAAATGGCGACCCTAATAGAGCGGGGTACCTAGACTCTTGTTCCTCCTCCCTTCGGTACTGATGTTGTTGGCTGTCGCTGGGTCTTTGTGGTCAAATTTGGCTCGGATGGCACTGTGGACCGTTATAAGACTCGTCTTGTTGCTAAGGGCTTTACTCAAACCTTTGGGGTTGATTATTTTGACACCTTCTCTCCCGTGGCTCGTCTCAGCACTATACGGGTCCATCTCTCTGTGGCGGTCAATAAAGATTGGCCAATTTCTAAGCTTGATGTAAAGAATGCATTCCTTTATGGTGATCTTTAGGAGGCCATCTACATGGAGCAACCTCCTGGGTATGTTGCTCAGGGGGAGACACGAGTATGCCGACTCCAGAAGGCAATCTATGGCCTCAAGCAGAGCCCTCGAGCTTGGTTTGACAAGTTCAGAGGCATCATGGCGGCCGTTGGTTTTGCGCGCAGCTCTGACGATCACTCTCTATTTATTCGCAAAACCCCCTCGGGACGGGTGGTTCTTGCTGTGTATGTTGATGATATTCTTCTCACTGGCGATGACCAGGAAGGGGTAGCCCTGACAAAGCGGCATCTTCGTCAACATCTGGTCACAAAAGATATGGGCTCTCCGAAGAACTTTTTGGGGATCGAGATCTCTCGGAAGCCCAACTCCTTGGTCCTCTCCCAGTGTAATTATTCCCTTAATCTTCTAAAAGAAGCAGGATTGACTGGAGCCAAACCTTCCCGATGCCCTATGGCTATTGGAGAAGACAAAACCTGGACAGATGATTCGCCTCTTCTTTCAGATACTACGCAGTATGTAACATCCCATTTTTCAATTAGACCCCCCCTTAGGAGTGACTTGAACATTCCTAGGTCATACCAAGTCCTAGGTTGAACCTAGGAGGTCAAGTGACCCAACTAGTTAGTTGAGACTCACTTGGGCTGCAAATAGTAAAATCTTAAAACTCTGATTTTGGTGGCCTAGTGGGTTCAATCTGACTCCAAGGCATTCCTAGACCTAATATGAGATCAATGGGTCACCAAGGACCCATTGGGTGCAAACCTAATGGCTAAGTTGACCCAAGTCAACTTAAGCCCTAGTTAGGCCAAAGTAACCCTGCCCTGGATCAACTCACCCTCTTTATCCCAAGTCTACCCTACCTAACCATACGTAGGCTTTAAGGGAGGTCAATGGGTCCCTAGGGGTCTATTGATGTTGACTCAGAAGGTCAAATTGACCAAGTCAACCCTAAACCCAAATCAAGTCAAACCTAGCTCAATTGGGTTAACTCAAGCTCAAGCCGCCTCATGTAGACTCATGGGGTTTTATTAGGAGTTATTATGGCTGCCTATAGCCTAAACCCTAGGCTAGCCAACATGTTGACTAGGAGAGAGAAAGAAGAGAGAAATAGGCTAAATATAGGAGAGAGAAAGTGTGAATTAAGGGTATTTTCATGGTAGAATGGTGAGCCCCCCTCTCATATGGCATTTAAGGTTTTAATATTAATTTTATGGGCTGCCTTTAGGCTTCTAGGGGAAGAAAATTCGTGAGGATGACTAGGAGAGAGAAAAAAATAAGTATTTGGTTATATAGAGGAGAGAGAAAAGGTGGTGGAGAGGTGAAGAGGTGTTTTGAAGAGGGAGGAGGCATGAGTTCGGCCAAAGAGGGGCCAACAGCCACCTAGAGGTTGACACCTCCTCCCCCCACCCTTTTCCCGGCCATCAAGAGGTGTTTCCACCCTCTCTCTCCTCTAACCACCCCCCCACATGAAGAGGTGTTTTGCCTCTTGGAGAAAACCGCCCCTCTCCCCCTCTCCTCTTTATATACTCACTTAGGAGAGAGGGGAGACCCATTTCGAAATCAGAGAAGGAGGGGTGAACCCTTGCCGAAGCCACCAAGGAGAGAAACGCCGCCACCGCCGCCACCGCCGCCACCATGTCATCCCGCCGTTCAACTCGCATCCAAGCCCGAAATAAGGTCCTCCTCCTCTCCTTCTCTCATGCTTAGATCCTAGGAATGCTTAGAATCCATTTCCATGCTCATCAAAACCGAGTTTGGTTTTTATTTTTTTTGAAAATCTCCATTTTTTGGGTTTTTTTGGAGCTCTCGGGTAGGGCGGCGCCGCCACCTCCGGCCGCCCTAGCTCCGGCCGGTGATAGCCCCCACCACCGGGAACATTTAGGGTAAGTTTCCCGGTGGTGGCGCCGCCTCAGGCCGACGGTAGGTGGCCCGCAAAAATGGCCTGCGCAAGCACTATTTCGGCCTCAATCGGAGAAGATGAACAGTTGCCGTCTGATGCGCTTTAAGATTCGTGCAGGATCTTTATTTCTATTTTTTTCTGTTTTTCTGTTTTGTTTAAATATGCAGTTCACTGTTTTTGGATTTTAGGCCCCTTATGGGCACCTGATGAAAAAGTTGTTAGCATGAAAGTTGTAGGTCCTTTCAATACCTACAATTTGATATGCTGTGGTGAAAATTTGGTAGAGTACCTAGACCTGTAGGGCCATTTTATTATGGGTATGTCCTAGGTTTAGGGCAGTTTTACTATAAAAATTATTTAGGCCCCTTAGAGGCTTGTTCATCGATTTTGATCAACATGAATGTTGTAGGCTATTTAATTATCTACAGTTTGATATGTTATGGAAAATTTTATGACAAGTATTCTGACCTGTAGGGTCATTATTCTAGGGTAGGTCCTACAATTAGGGCAGATCTTTGAAAAATTCCCCACACCTAACCTTTGGTCCAAATGCTTTGAATTTTGTACAGAGGCTTAATATCACCTAGATCTAACTCCTGTAAAAATTGGAATCCATTTAAAGAAGTATAACCTAGGGTTTTGCCCTAAACCTAGAAAAGCTAGGTTAAGGTAGTTGAAGGGTCAAATGACCTCCAAACCCTCCCAAATTTTGGTGAGGTGTCCCTGGTATAGGTATTTAGGTCTGGTTAAAATCTCAACTCATTTGGTTGAGTTTTGATTAGGAATACTCTAAACCCTAATTTTGACCTAGTAGAAGGAAGTTTAGTGAGAGGTTCTTTGGACTCTTGTGTGATCATCTCACCTCAACAGAGGATGAGATTTTGAACACTGGTTTATTTTGATCCTAAGATTACCCTTAGGGAGGATGGGATGATTTAGGGTAAGTTTACCCTAGTGCCCAAGTTCAAACCCTAAATGTGGACTTTGGGGGTTTGTGAAGGACATAGGGGCAAATGCCCTTGTATGGCCTTGAGTTTTGGTGGAGAGGTTTTTAAGGAGTTTGTAACTCTCTGTATTTAATTTTAGAGAGTTTTGAGGTAGGTAGCTACCTCAAAACCTAAACCCTAGTTTTAGGGTAGAAGGGATTTTAGGTCTAAACAGTATCTTAAACTCTTTTAAAAGCCAGGAAATTGGGGCAGTGAGTTTCTAGTGTAGTTAGGACCCTTGGATAATTTTACTAGAATTTTTGGATAGGTATTTCTAGTACTTTATTCATGAATGTGGTTATAGCCCTTTTTGATGTTTTATTTATTAAAGATTTTTAATTCAAATAAGGCCCACTTGAAACTCTGGAATTAGATGTTGTTGGCCAGTAGGAATGTCCATGAATTTTTAGTTCAATTTTATGTTGATTAAATAGAATAGTTCCTTCACAAGTATTATTAAAGGGCTCTATGTTTTAAAAATATTTTATGGCATAAATAATTTCTGGAAAATTATGAAAGTTGGTAATTAGTGTTTTAAATCATTATTGAATCAGTGGGATTTTTCTATGAATTTTTGGAGTTATGGATTTAGTACTTGATTCACAAGCATGCTAGATTAGGATTTTAGAAAATGATTTATTATAAATTAATTTCCAGCAAGAAAATTATGAAACTTGTATAGTACTGTTTTCATAGTATTTCTAGTACCCTGTAATTAATCTAAACTATTTGGAAGAGTATTTGATGTAGTTTATTCATTAGACATGAAGAAATTGGATTATTGCAAAATTAAGTTTAGGCCCCTTAGACCATAGGGAAAATTGCCAAACCTTGGATATGTTATTTTTAGATACACTAATATTTGTCTTAAATTTATTATGATTTATACATGGCTGAAAAGTATGATCCTTGTACAAATTTGGAAGACCTTGGATTTAATAAAAATTAATTAATTATTAGGTTAATTGGAAAAAGATCGGGCTATTATCAGAAAAATCGATTCAATAATGTCATGATAGGCCCCCAGAAATTAACTTAGGCCGTATGGAAGAAAACACAAAGGACATCCTATCGAAGACATTACTTAGTTTAAGGTGGTCTGCATTTAGTAATTTTGGGAAATGAGCAACAAGAGAAGGTTTGGGTTAGCATAAGGACAGCTTATGTTGGTTGGATTTAAAGAAAGAGGATGGATCACCATAGGAGGTTCCAAGTGCGGTGAGGAATAAGTTGATGCGCTCTAGAAGGTGCGCGGATCTGACGAAAGATCGTCATCCCCGTAAGAGTGAAGAGTCAAATCCACCCTAGGTTTAGTTTGATGCAATTTATAGAGGGAACGGGTAAGGGTAAAACAACCAATAACAATAAGTGCCTTGCGAAAGGGAACTTCGGGCCGTAATGCCGCCGTCTTGGTTCCTAGTGCCCTTTGAGAGCCCTTCACGGGGTATGCCGGGGGCAGTCCTGGGCTAACGTAAATCTTAAATAAATCAAAAGAGTAATTAGTTGTAATAAGTTTACACTTCACACACTAGTTAGATAGACATTTGGAAAAGGTTAAGTCGTCCCGAGGTGTTCAAAGGGGCGCCATCCCGCGGTGCTCAAGGGATGAGGTTTAGAATTGAGCCGGACGGTTTAGTCCGGGGAGCTTAGTCTCGGTTTGTGGTTGAGCCGGACGGTTTGGTCCGGGAGCTTTACTCTTGACTTCTTATATTAACTGCTGCATGTGCACAAAAATAGGAAAGATTAAGGTGGTGGGTTCTCGATATCGGGGAGTTCGATTGCACCGACACCGATATCGTTGACTCGGCAAGGTGACTAGCACTTAGCCAAGGTTAAGTCCGGCGGACCAGTCGGCAAGAGTACGCAGGAGTCCGCCTCGTGCACCAGGCGTTGAGGGCGTACGATAGGTCAGACCAGTGGTGCTTTTACTGGTTTTGAGGTGGGCGAGGCCCAACCCACCGCTTCCGTCTGCCACTACGGGAGTATCCTGGGAGTTATCTCCAGAAAGGGGGAACTAAAGGTTTGTGTACACAAAGTTGGGTGTGTGAGTTGCACTGCTTGATCATCATACCCACCATATAGCTGCATGCCATATTCATTCATAACAACCTTGACACCTAAAGTATAAGTGGAATGGGACGCTTATACTTTAGGACTTGCAAAACGAACCCTTGGTCTATAAGCTTGTGTGGGCAAGTTTATAAATCAAAGGTTAATTTCAATATATATATATATATGCTGCTGTTTGATAACCGACACCCCAACGTATAAGTGGTATGGGACACTTTATACGATGGGAGCCTTGCAAAAGATCCCTTGGCTTATGTGTACTCACATAAGTGAAGGTTTAAATTACCTTACTTACTTTCCTTCTTGTTTTACCTATTACAACACATATATTGCTCCCCTGTCATAACTTGCTAGTTAGTTCCACCGTCATCTGCTTTTGACTACTCTCTACTTTCATGTCCTCCCCTTTCTTCCTCTCCGCCCCGGTGCCTTAGGGCATGGGGGAAGGGGTGGGGGATGATAGGGCTTAGTCTTATAGACTAACGGTTTTCGAACCACATCATTTTAGGGAATCGTGGAGCCCAACCCGGAGGAGCAGCCCAGGAGGCCGGTGCGCTTGGAGACAGGGCAGTCTAGCTCAGGAGTTCAGACAGCCGGGACCGTGAGTTCCGTTCCTTAGTAGCAGTTTGTTTTTCAGCTTCCGTTTGAGTGACTATGTAGTGAGGTGTTGTTGTACCGGGCTTAAGCCCTCTTCCTTTCAGTACTCTATTTTTACTCTGATGTTATACTGTGGACACTCCCTTCGTGGAGTTTACATATATGTGATTTATTATTGTGGACTGCATTTCTCTTTACTGTTCTACTTGCTACTTGATTGTGATCGAAAAGGCCGGCAGAATCGGCGCGTTGTAGCGACTACCTTCCCGGGTGCGAAGGTGTCACCGCAAAGCGGCGGTTCTGGGCATAAGACCCCGGGTTTGAAAAAAAAAAATGGGGTCTTACAAAGTGGTATCAGAGGCCTTCATTGTTGGCTTGGCAGGCGTGGAGAGATTCATCGGCTTGGCATTAAGGGTACGACTAGCTGACGGGTCCGAGCTACACACCACTGCGCATTGCAACATGGAGGCACAAATTGGCGGGAAAGCATTCGAGGCACCAGCCGCAATCCTGAGGATGCCTTCATATGATTTGATTTTGGGCATGTCATGGTTATATTGGAACCATGCCCTAATTGACTGCGTGGCCAAGAAGATTATTCTGAGGCATGGAGATTCTTCCGTTGTAATAGAAGGTATAAGACATGCCTCCTTTTCATTTTTGTCATCTATTCAGGCCGTCAAGGCCCATATACAGGGCGACGAGATTTACCAGGTTTTATTCGAGATGGCGGAGGCCAATGTTCCTGTAGCGGAGATTCCTGTTGTGCGAGATTTCGAGGATGTTTTTCCCGAGAAGTTACCGGGGCTACCCCCGCACAGGGAGCAGGACTTTCAGATTTTGCTGGTGCCAGGGGCTAAGCCAGCATCTAGAGCCCCCTACCGGATGGCCCCAAAGGAGCTGGTGGAATTCCGGAGCCAATTACAGGAGCTGGTGGAAGCCGGTTATGTCCGGCCAAGTTCCTCGCCATGGGGAGCCCCTGTATTGTTCGTCAAGAAGAAGGATGGGACACTTAGACTGTGCATAGATTACCGGGCCTTGAATCGACTGACGGTCCGAAATACTTATCCGTTACCAAGGATAGACGAGCTATTCGACCAGCTGGAGGGAGCTCACTTCTTCTCGAAGCTGGATTTGAGATCGGGCTACTACCAGTTACGGATCCGAGAAGAGGACATCCCGAAGACTGCTTTTAGTAGCAGATATGGTCTATACGAGTTTACCGTGATGCCCTTTGGGCTCACGAATGCACCATCAGCGTTCATGACTCTCATGAACCAGGTTTTCGAGTCTTACTTGGATGTGTTTGTCATCGTTTTTATTGATGACATTCTCATTTACTCTCGGACGGAAGAGGAGCACTCGAGGCATTTGGCATTGACACTACAGAGATTGCGAGAGCATCAGTTGTACGCAAAATTCAGCAAGTGTCAGTTTTGGTTGAAGGAGGTGGCCTTTTTGGGTCATGTTATCAGTGGAGCTGGGTTGGCAGTGGATCCAACGAAAGTTCAAGCAGTCCGAGATTGGCCACGATTGAAGACAGCTACAGAAGTTCGGAGCTTCTTAGGACTTGCCGGTTACTACCGGAAGTTCGTAGAAGGATTTTCTAGTCTTGCACTCCCTCTCACATCTTTGACGAGGAAGGAGACACCTTTTGTGTGGACCCCGAAATGCGAGGCAACTTTTCAAGAGTTGAAGGAGAGACTTACCTCGGCTCCTATACTGACTCTCCCTTCGGGGAAAGAAGGATTCCAGGTGTATACAGATGCCTCCTACCAGGGCTTGGGAGCTGTTCTGATGCAGAATGGGCATGTTATTGCTTACGCTTCACGCCAGCTAAAGAAGCATGAACAAAACTACCCAGTGCACGATCTGGAGTTGGGTGCGGTTATTTTTGCGCTGAAGGTCTGGCGCCATTATCTCTATGGAGTTCACTGCGACATATTTTCAGATCATAAAAATCTGAAGTATGTGGATACGCAGAAGGAACTGAACATTAGACAGCGGAGATGGGTGGAGTTCCTGGCAGACTATCAGTATGAGATGCACTACCATCCGGGTAAGGCAAACGTGGTAGCCGATGCTCTGAGCCGGAGAGCTACTACTTCAGGAGCAGGGCCCCAGGTCTTGTCGTTAGAGATATTGCGGAGCTTTGAAGATATGCACATCACCTTGGTATCGTCCGAAGACACCGATCTGTATAGGGAGTATTTAGCTGCGACGAGCGCCACCGACACTATTCATGACAGAGTTAGAGATTGGCAGAGGCAGGATGCCAAATTGGAGCCGATTTTCAAGGCCATAGAGGCAGGCTCAGCTGGGGACTATTCGATGCGAGGTGATCTGTTGTGCTTCAAGGGTCGGACTTACATACCGGATGGAGGGCAGATTCGGGAAGACATTATGGCAGAGGCTCATCATAGCCGATACTCTATACATCCTGGGATTACGAAGATGACGGTGGATTTGAAGAAGACACTCTACTGGCCGGGCATGAAGAAGGACATCACTTATTTCGTGACCCACTGCGAGGCGTGCCAGTTAGTGAAGGCAGAGTGCAGACACCCCGCTGGTCTGCTGCAGCCACTCCCAGTGCCGGAGTGGAAATTTGAGGACATCGCGATGGACTTCATTCATGGCCTACCTCGATCACGGACGGGAAACGATTCGATCTGGGTGATCGTGGACCGTCTGACGAAGGTGGCTAGGTTCATCCCAATCAGGAAGGATGACTCTGTTGGAGTGTTGGTTCGGAAGTTTGTGGAGCAGTTTGTCCGTTATCATGGCGTGCCCCGGACGATCGTATCAGATCGAGATGGTCGGTTCACATCTAGAGAGTGGAGATCAGTGCAGGCTTACCTCGGCTCCCGACTGACCTTCAGTACGGCCTTCCATCCCCAGACTGACGGGCAGACGGAGCGTACCAACAGGACACTGGAGGACTTACTGAGACTGTGCATTGTGGATCATGGAGAGCCCTGGGAGCGGATGTTGCCGTTGGTAGAGTTCTCGTATAACAATAGCTATCAGTCCAGCATACGGATGGCCCCTTACGAGGCTTTATATGGGAGACGGTGCAGGACACCGTTATCTTGGCTACAGGATGAGGACCCGAAGATTCTAGATTCAGAGTTCGTGGAAGACACCGAGGCTCAGGTCAGACTGATCCGGGATCGGATGTTAGAGGCGCAGAGCAGACAAGCCAAGTATTATGACGCTCGGCATCGTCAGGTGGAGTTCCAGATCGGGGATCGGGTGTTCTTGAAGATTCGGCCGATGCATGGAGTTTCACGAGTGCGAGGTCAGCGGAAGAAGCTCAGTCCGAGGTACATGGGGCCCTTCCGGATCCTGGAGCGGATCGGCCCCTTAGCTTACCGGTTGGAGCTGTCACCGGAGCTGGCCGGCTTACACGACGTCTTCCACGTATCTTCCCATAGACCCGGGCCCACTACTAGCTCAATTGGTGATGAGAGTTGAAAGAACTCCATAGTTAAGCGTGCTCGGGCTTGAGTAGTACTGGGATGGGTGACCTCCTGGGAAGTCCCCGTAGTGCGGGCTTGACTATCGAGTTTGACTCATCTAAGGGGGGCTACGGCCACCAACAACCCGCCTGGATGGAGAGGGGTTGGGGTGCATTGGCCTGCAGGCTTGAATGTGATAGGCTTACTGCTAGTAGTGGGCCCGGGTCTGGACTACTGGTGGGCCGGCGGTTCCATCTGGGTCCCGCGGGGTTGGCGGGCCTGGACCGTTATAAAAAAAGTGCACTTTTTGTAACGGCCTCCCCAGCACCATGCTCGCAAGGACGGCCGCCGGCACCCCCAGCACCACGCTCGAAAGGGTTCAGCCTAACCAGGTCTGCAGACCATGCACCCCAACCCCTCTCCGCGCCTGTTTTTCAGCAGCGGTGGGTTGTTGCCACTGGGGATCGAACCCAGGACCTTGATAAGAGACTCTTTACCACAGCTCTCATCACCAACTGATCTGCAGCTCAGTTGGTGATGAGAGCTGTGGTAAAGAGTCTCTTATCAAGGTCCTGGGTTCGATCCCCAGTGGCAACAACCCACCGCTGCTGAAAAACAGGCGCGGAGAGGGGTTGGGGTGCATGGTCTGCAGACCTGGTTAGGCTGAACCCTTTCGAGCGTGGTGCTGGGGGTGCCGGCGGCCGTCCTTGCGAGCATGGTGCTGGGGAGGCCGTTACACAGTACAGGCGTCTAGTTGGCAAGCTCATATATCTAACAGTGACCAGGACCGACATTTCCTATGCTGTGGACAAGGTAAGTCAATTCATGCAAGCACCCAGGGAGTGCCATCTACAGTCCACCTTGCGGATCTTGGAGTATGTCAAAGTAGCCCCTGGGAAAGGATTACTATTTCAGAAGAATGGCCATCTGAAGGTTGAAGCATACTCAGATGCGAGTTATGCTGATGACAAAGGGGATCGCAAGTCTACCCCCGGTTTCTGTATCTTTGTTGGGGGAAATCTGGTAAGCTGGAAGAGCAAGAAGCAGTCTGTTGTTTCCAGGTCCAATGCTGAAGCAGAGTATCGAAGTATGGCATCGACCACTTGTGAGTTAAAATGGCTACGGGCTCTCATGCTGGATTTGGGAGAGGTCTACAACCATCCTCTACCTATGTTCTGTGACAACAAGGCTGCGATATATATCTCCAAAAATCCAGTCTTCCATGAAAGAACCAAGCACATTGAGGTCGACTGTAATTTCATTCGTGAAGAGATTTTGAAGGAACAAATTTGCACTCCCTTCGTCACTTCTGATAAAGAGCTGGCTGACATCTTCACCAAGCCAGTATCCGCCTCGTTTTCTCATATTTGTGACAAGCTGGGCATGATCGATATATATGCTCCTGCTTGAGGGGGAGTGTTGAAATAGTGACCGGGCGGTCTGGCGGTCTGGCTTGGCGAGTTGATGACCGGGCGGTCTGGAGGTTTCCCTTCAGCGAGTTAATTGTTATGTGATGCTGTCTGAGGTCCAAGCGGTCTAGCGGCTTGTCTCTAGCGACTTGGAGACCGGGCGGTCTGGCGGTCTCACATGGCGATCTCTCTCTCTCTCTCTGGCGTTGCCGAGCGGTTATCCCCTCTGTCTAACCGCGTGGCTTATGCGGTTTGTGTCTGTACAGTCCGCTTGTGTCATGTATTTTTTAGTCCCACATCTCTTATTTGTATTCTCTCTTATCTCCTCTATTCTATATAAGAAAGGCCATACCTTTGTAATAGATACCTTTTTCTGATAATAAAGTTTTAGTTTAAACCGTTTCCGGCTTGTTTTAGTTCGTTTCTCAAAGTACGGTTCACCGCTTAGGGTTAGTCTTTATGAAAAGACCTTATATAGGATTTCCCCTAACGGTTAGAATTAACATTAATGACGACACATGGACCAATCACGATGTATCATTTGAAAATCCTGACAATTCTGAACTTAAGCAATTTTCTGAAAAACTGGACAGCAGTTCTCGAGAACTATATATAAGTTCTCGAGAACAAGCTGATTACTCGAGAGTTATACGTTCTGGACTTATGTAAGTACTCAAGAAATATGAGCTAAGACTTCTCGAGAACAAAACTGGACTTCTCGAGAACTAAAAAAATATTACTCGAGAGCTAAAACTTGTAATCGAGTACTAAGCTGACCTCTCGAGAAGTAGATGCTAAGTACTCGAGAACTATAACCCAGCTTCTCGAGAAATGGACTTAGAAAATTTTCAAGGCTAGCTCTGGCTACTCAAGAAGTATAGGTTGGGTCTACTCGAGAACTAAGTTAAGCTTCTCGAGAACTTAGTGATGTTACTTGAGAACTAGTCAAGGCTTCTCGAGAACTAAGAGAACTTCTCGAGTTCTGCTAACTCCGCTACTCGAGAACTATACTAGACTTCTTGAGAAGTGGGCTTCGAAAAATTGTTGAACTTAGGAAATTTTTCTTCTTCAAGAATCCAATCTTCATCCAATGTTCCAAGTGCTTGAATGTGAAGTGTATCCCAATAGAGAGGCTACACATGAGTCAACACCTTGGATCACACAGTGAAGGATTACACTATATGGTCCTGTGTTCATGACCCAATATAGACTGACATTGGTCTATACTTGCAATGATAGTCTGCAAACACACAACTAAATAGAGAGATCAAATACAACTTAATTCATCTTAGTTCAAGGGTGCCTTCATGCAAATCTGGGTTATTGTGGATGCAATACCCAACAAGTTTCCCTTTCTTCTGTCCTTTACTTTCTATATTATTTAGTAGTAATATTCCTGAGTAATTAATGCTCATATTCCCCTGAATATAGCCGTTATTGGCAGCATTAATTATGGCCTTCATCAGGATAATTACTTGCTTATTTTATTAGGGACAGTTGGGGAAACTCATTTAAGTCAATATTCCAGCCGATGTATTCTCCAGATCAATCAGCAATTAATGCCAGCAATTCAAATTTCAAAGGAGAAAATTTCTAACTGCAGAATATAAAAGAGATTTTCTCTTTCAGTCGGACAAGATATTGAGCCAGAGATGTAAAGAGAATATACAACACACAAGAATACAGAGAGATACAGACTGAACATTATGAACTCTCTCCAGTGCAGAAAACATTTTGTTTTCTTCCTTGTCAATTCTAAAGACTGAAGAAGAACATTCATCACTATCAAGAGTCTTCTTCAACCTTCTCCTCTAGGAACATTCAAGGACAACTCATCTTGATTCAGTCAGAAAGTTCCAGGATTGTTTTCAGACAAGGCTGAAGACCTACACCCTGAGCTAGACTCCATCTTTCTGAGTCAACATCATTTCAGAAGGAGTCTTGACACCAGAAAATCCACTTGTCTTCTCTGTTGCTTAGAGAAAAGAGAAGACTCCATAACATCTCTCTCACCTCATGTATAAAGGGTTTATTAACTCTCTTCAAAAGTTTATTCTTGGTTTTTGGGCACCTGATAGAAAGCCTAAAGCGTTGTTAGATCTCCCTGGAAATAGATCTTGTGGTGCCAGTCACCTGATATAAAACCTGTTAGTTGATTCCTACCAGGGTGGTAGAAGAGTGGATGTACCCAAATTGGGGAACCACTATAAAATTTCTTGTGTTGTCTGGTTGTGCTCATTTTTTTCTGTTTTTGTTGTGTTGTGATAGATAAATTAGTTTATCTTGTTTTTATTTCTTTCTATTATTATTATTGGTATCACCTATTTTCACTCTGATATAAAATTAAAAACAGCCAAAATTTTAATTACTCTATTCACCCCCCCCCCCTCTAGAGTAAATCAGATCTAACCCCGATCTTTCACTTGCTCTTCACAAAACCATGTCATGTCTTTAGATTGAAATTTTGAGTCATGGTCACTTCTGATTTTAACCACAGAACAGTCCTTTTCATTCTGAATTTGCTTAACAAAGGTCATAAGGATGTCAATGGTTTAAAACTTTTTCTTAATAAAGAATACTTAAGAAAATCTGGAATAGTTATCAACTATCACAAGAGTGTAGACTTTCCTACCTAGACTATAAACAAGCATATGACCAAATAAGTCCATATGCAGGAGGTATAAACTCCTCATAGAATCCTTGGTCCCAATACTCTTAAAGGAGGCCTTTATCTGTTTGCCCTTTTGGAATGCAGAGCAATCACCCTCTTTGGTGCATTTCAGATTGGTCCCATTTCTGACTAGCTCATCACTAAATAGCTTGTTGATTGGCTTTTGATTCAATTGTGCAATCCTCTTATGCCATTGAAAACAATAAGAGTGAAAGAATTTAGTTTCAAGAGTAGCTAAACACCTAGAGGGAGTGAATAGGTTTTAATGTCTTTTAGATACTTTCTTCTGATTTGGTGAGTTGTGTTTTAGTTTAGGTTAGCTTTCAAGAAAACACAATCAGCACACAAGTGGTTTATAGTGGTTCCCCAGAGTATGGGTACATTCATTATCCCTCCCACCTTTTTAACAGTTTATTTGACAAGTCCAACTCCTCCAAACTCGGCTCCAAGACCTTACAACATGAATCCCTCAGGATTTCTCAGACTCCTCCAAGTCCTACACTAAGGCTCAAGGCCCTACACTAAGAGAAATATTTTCCTACAACTCAAGCACACAGGCCCTACCTCAGACTTTAGCTCAAAGTCCTACACTCAAGCTAGGAGTTTATCCCTACACTCAGATCCACCACTGGATCCTACCTCAGAGAGAAACCTCCTACAGCTCGGGCACACAGGTCCTACCTCAGATCCACAGGAGGATACTATAAACAGACAGTAATGCCCTACAGCTCAGATATATATAAAGATCCTACCTCAACCTTTATAATTTAGGCTTACACTCAGATCAATTAAGATCCTATAGAAAGTAAGGTTGGTAGTTGATGTTGAATGACTCTAGAGAAGATATCTCTGAGTCTGCCTCTTCCTAAACTGAGATGACTCAGTCATATCTTCTCCACGGCTCTAAGAATGGATCTTCAAGAATGTTCTGCTTGAGTTATGAGGTAACTGCAGCTAGGGCTTGCTCTATCCCTTCTTCTACCTCAGAGGGGTTACTCTCTAAACTTGTTGTTGAAGATGAAAATGTCAACAACCAACTTGCTTTAACTTCTAGATTACCAGAAGGAGAAAAATCTTCAAACTTTGCAACTAGGTCGAGAGGAAGAAGATGAAGCTCTGTATTACAAAAGTTAATAATCTAGAAAGTTCATTTCTTCCTCCTCAATCTTTTCTTTTTCTATCCCGCCATCCAACGACTCTTTGAACAGTGGGACCACCTGGAGTTGGTAGCTGCAACTTTTCTTTTGCATTAATTGCTATACAATAGGCAAGCAATGCCATTGTTGTCTACAGTTCCATTCTCGCAACATTTGAATTCCTGCTGACATCATCATGTCTCAGCACCTATGGACTTAGCCAAATTCAGACAATTCTACATAGGCATTGAGTGAATACTTCTCACTCAATGCCAAAACACTTAGGCAAAATTTTGCATTACCAGGCGTTGAGTGATCATTCATCACTCAACGATTATCGACAATTATAGTCTAACTGACTTGGCATTGAGTGAGCCTTCATCACTCAATGCACCTGGACTTAGTTGAATTTCTCTTTATTAAGGCGTTGAGTGAGTTGTCTTCACTAAATGCTTTCTGCCTTTTCCTGTTTTATTGAATAGGAGTTGAGTGAACTCCTTCACTCAACTCTTCTGTCCTTAGACAGATTTTCTGTTGAATAGGCATTGAGTGAGTTTTCTTCACTCAATGCATCAGTCCTTGGACAGATTTCCAAGTCAAAAAACACTGCAGCTCTGAATGAACTATGTTTAGTCAACGCTTTCTCTTCAGGTCGTTGATTGAACTGCCTTCACTCAACGCTTCTTGACTTAGCCAGAATTCTTGTCAGCTTTTCTCTTGCTTTGACTGTTTGAGCTTTATGCAACGCTTCTAGCTTCTAGGCATTGAGTGAACTGCCTTCACTCAATGCTTCAGTACTTAACTAGATTTCTTCTTTGGCAATGCTGAGGCTTTGACTGCCAAGCTTTACTCAATGCTTAAAGGCATCTAGCATTGAGTGAGTTGTCTTCACTCAATGCATCTAGACTTCGGCAGATTTCTGCCCTATCAGTATCATGTCTTGTGTTCACCTATCATTTGTGCTTAGACAACATGTTTGAACAGTGAACAAAGAGTAACCTGCATATATAAAACTTAAAGCATGCATCAAATAAAATACTGTGTATACCATTTTCTTATAGGCCTTCTTCAAATCTGGGATATTGTGATTAATGCACCCAACAAAGAGACTTTCTCATTTGCAACAAGACACATTGGAGAGTATGTACTCATACATAAGAAATTTAAACAGTAAATATTTCCACTCCTAGTGGCTGTCAAAATGACATCTTGGTCATTTAACCTTTTGATCAGACACTTATCCTTATGGAATACAATGACTAGCCAATATCATATAGTTGGCTTATGCCAATCAGATTGTGTTGCAATACTTCTACATAAGCTACTTTTGTAATGAAGACTATGTCATTACAATCATACCATAGAATTTGGAAACTCCTCTATCTGAACTATTAAGGATGACTTTAGGTCCAATCCTCACTAGAGTATAATCCTTTAGATGGCTCCTTATTCAAGTCATATGTTTGGAACACCCACTGTCCAAGTACTATATTGGCATTTGATGACTACTTAGAATGTCCTGCAAACACAAATTTATTTACATTAGAAACCCAAAAAAGTTTGGGTCCTTGGTTCATGTTAGCTTGAGAATAACTATGCCTACCTGCAGCATCCATGATGGGAAGACTCACCCTTGCCCTTTGTCACAACCCGCATTTTTATCAACAATTATAACAAATCATAGCAAGAGAAAATACATGTCGTGATACCACGTCATGCAGGGGATAACTACACACGCTCAAGCAAAGCCTCAGACTCTACACTTTTGGAGAAAACCATATTTTAATATGAAAGAAAACCAGGTAAGTTTGATGGTTGTTTCCCTCGGCAAAGTGGATCAACTAGTCCACAATTAAAAATATATGTATGCGTAGTGCAAAATATTTTTGTTATCTTGATTTGACATCCTACATGAGTATAAATGTCCTCAAAGGACAACTCATGAAATGCAGGACTCTACATTTATCATAGTTCAAAAAAATAGCTTTTACGTTACTTTGGAAAATAGTGTTTTAGTTTTATAAATATGACATGCATGAGGTACATATAGTAATGCTTTTAGGTTTTTAAATACCAAACATGCAACCTAGCATAAATCATTCCCAGAAAGCAAGTAAACAACCTCTAAATAGGCAAAGGTAGAAGTTTACAGTTCATATCTAGCATCACAAGTAATCAACCAGTGGGCGTCAATAACCTGACACGACCCACTAGTGAGTATGCATGTCTATAAAGAAATAAGAAAACTACCTCACAAGGTCGAAGAACAATGATCTCAGCAACCCAGGAAATCACAAGCAAGCTCCACCAGAACACTAGCCGCTCAACTGGCTACAACCTGAACCTAAGGCATTAAAAGAAAGAACACCTCAGTAAACATATATAATCAAAAGGAAACTTGAGCATTAGATTCATAAGAAAGGAGAGAAGGGCTTACCAATCCTACACCAAGTGCTATCAAAAGAGCAAAAGGGAACTGAACGATATAGTAAGGGTATAAAACTGCCCAATGCAACAACCCAACGCACCAAGTGCGAGAAATAAACAACATGCCCTGCTAAAAACTGCAGAAGCACAAGGAAAGCATATGCCAAAATAGCCACTTTAAAGAAAGGAACTAACAGTCCTAACTTGTGAATCATTAGCAGTGGCAGAGCCATGGGTCTGGGTTGGTGACCAAAAATAGTCCTCATTCAAACACCCAGACCCATAAATACTCAAGGGTACAATGGTGGCAGCCTAAAGGTCCAACACACCAACAAAACCAGCCCAAACCAGGTCCAAAAATGGTGCTAAAACACCAACAAAACCAACCCAAACCAGGGCCAAAAATGGTGTCAACACACCAACAAAACCAGGCCAAACCAGGGCCAAAAATTGTGCCAACACACCAACAAAACCACCCCTTACAGAGTCAACAAGCAAACCACTTGCTATAATTCACGATTCGGCCTTCAAAACCCGCCGAAAAACATCAAAAAATTGACATAACCCCCCCCCCCCCCTAACTACACTCGGGAGAAAACACCATCTTAAGGTAAAAGGCATCGAGTCCACTCGGCGCCTAACACTAAGGAAGGAAAATGGCATTGAGTCCACTCAATGCCTAACACTCAGCAAAGAAGGAGTCGAGTCCACTCGATGCCAAACACAAAAGGCATCAAGTCGACTCAACGCTAAAAGGCTTAGCCGCAAAATACTAACTGGACGATGGCGTTTAGTGAGTTAAGCTCACTCAACGCCAAAAGACTTAGAGAAAAGTATCCTGGCTAGATGGCGTTGAGTGAGTTCAGTTCACACAATGCCAAAAGACTTAGAAAAATCTTTGGCGAGATGGAGTTGAGTGAGTTCAGCTCACTCAACGCAAACTGACTGGACAATGGAATTGAGAGAGTGCAGCTCACTCAACGCTAAAAGCAGACGGCATTGAGTGAGCTCCACTCCCTCAACGCAAAAATACTTGACAATGGCGTTGAGTGAGTGCACCTCACTCAACGCCAAAAGCAGACGGCGTTGATTGAGCTCCACTCACTCAACGCCAAAATACTTTGGCAAAAAATATCTCTGGATAATGACGTTGAGTGAATGCACCTCACTCAACGCCAAAAGCAGACGGAATTGAGTGAGCTCCACTCACACAATGCCCTTCTCTGGGCAATGTAATTGAGTCAGTGCACCTAACTCAAAGCCAAAGGAAGATGGCGTTGAGTGAGCTCCACTCACTCAACGCCAAAAGACTTAGACTGATTCTCAGGCAAGATGGCGTTGAGTGAGTATTGCTCACTCAACGCCAAAGGCCGATGGCGTTGAGTGAGCCCCACTAACTCAACGCTTTTGTACTTGGATTCCAGAGCAAACAGCCAGGCGTTGAGTGTGTCCACCACACTCAACGCTTTTGGACTTAGACGCAAAACCACATCAGCTAGGCGTTAAGTGTGTCCACCACACTCAACGCTTTTGGACTTAACTTAAAAGCCACTCAAAGCCTGCAACCCGAGAGCTCTTCCTTAGCTAAAAAACATATTCTTACTAACCCTTCTACCCGGCTATAGCTATACCCCAAGCTAAAATAAACTTAGTAAACTCCAGGCCTACCTCCAGCCACTATCTGGACATAAAATCAGCAACTAGGAGAGAAAAAAATATAAAATCTGGGCAATAATTTTGCTCGGTACTAAGCTGGAAGCAGCCCTAGATTCTACAGTGAAACCACTAAACAACCAGCAAGAAACACATAATTAAGGACAAGCTTGGCAAGGGAAAAGAGCACCACTTACCTCAACCTTCAGGACACAGCAGCTGCCCTTCCAAACTCCAGCACTAGTGGCAAGATCGGCCACAAAAACAGCTAACCTGAAGCTGAAAGAGGGAAAAACTGAGCAACCCGAACGACCCTAGCTTCGAAAACAGCCCTAGAGCAAGCAAAACTTACCTAGGAAGGAAGACCTGAGTGAGAGAGGCCCAAATCTGCCCTTACACGAGGAAATAGAGCTTTACACTGCTAGAACTCACCGACCAAAAGCTCCAGATTTCTGCCCGAAACCATTTTGGAAGCTCACCGCTGCTCTTTTGGAGAAGAAGAAGAAGAATACAATAAACTAAGCTTCATTTCTAGTCTATTCAGCCACCCAGCTAATCAATTAATGTTATTATACTATTATAATATTAGTCTTAGTCGGCCATAGCTCACATCGCCACCAGCTATGACCGCCCCTATTAAATAGCATATAAAATATTAATAACTATGCAGCCACTAAAACAAGCAGCCACTCTAGCTATAATATACTAGATCTTCAGTATATTAAATCTTAAGATATAAAACTCCTGCCACTAAAAGATTAATATAATATATAATACTATATTAATTAATCAAATAACACGTCAAAACGACGCGAAAATCGAACTATCTCGGAAGTTAACGAAATTCACACCGTAGCTAAATACCCTTGCTACGAATCTAGTGGCGAAGTCGAAATCGTCATCCGACAAACAAAACTCTGGCTAATATTTCCCGAATCCAAAACACAAGATTTCTCGAAGAGGCTCCACTGAGTCACCAAAACAGACTCTAGCTTGCTAGGGAATCTTGCAAACAGACTACAAAACAAGCCACACAAGGGCCTAAAGAGCTAAGACCATGCTCTAACAACGGCAGAGGCCGGAAATGCGTCAACGTAACGCCAAACAAAGATTAAACAGTCGTAGAAAAAATCGGGGGCGTTACAGTCACTCTCCCTAAAAGAAAGTTTCGCCCCGAAACTTTACGCACAACACTTCTACCAAATAAGGAACATAACATACTAAGAGGTAAACGGAAGAAAACATTCAAGACAAACTCAAGGAAATAGATGAGGGTGAGCCTCCCTCATAGCCGACTCCAATTCCCAAGTCGTGCTTTCCACGTCCTGGTTCCTCCATAAAACTTTTACCATAGGAATTATCTTCCTCCGCAACACGCGATCTTGTGAATCCAAAATGCGGACAGGCATCTCTACATACGAAAGATTTGGCTCCAACTGAGGCACAGAATCCAAAACTTGTCTGTCGCTTCGCACACACTTCCGGAGTATGCTTACATGAAAACATCATGAACTCCAGGAAAGGTTGCGGGCAACTCCAGCTTATAAGCTGACACACCAATCCATTCAACAATCTTGAATGGTCCCACAAACCTTGGGTCCAACTTCCGATCCTTACCAAACCTCTTGATGCCAACCATCGGGGAAACTTTAAGAAATACCAAGTCCCCCACAGCAAACTCCAAATACGATCTACGCCGGTTGGCATTCTTATCATAACGTTCTTGAGCTATCTGAAGCTTCTCTCAAATAAGCTTTACAGCAACTTCCATTTCTTCCAGCGCATCTAGACCCAACAAAGATTTCTCGCCAACCTCAGTCCAAAAGAGGGGAGTTCTGCAGCGTCTCCAATACAGAGCTTCAAAAGGAGCCATTTACAGGCTTTCTTGATAACTATTGTTATACGCAAACTCCATAAGCCGCAAACGCTCATCCCACGCTCCTCCGTGGTCTAAGATATAGCATCTAATCATATCCTCCACTATCTGATTCACTTGCTCTGTCTGACCATTGGTCTGCGGGTGGTATCCGGTAGAATATCTCAAATCCGTACCCAAACCTGCCTGCAAACTTTTCCAGAAACGAGATGTAAACCGGGAGTCTCGGTCTGAAATGATGCTTACCGGAACACCATGCAGTCGGATAACCTCATTCACATACAGCTCAGCTATCTTCTTCATTGGATAGTCGATTTTATAAGGGATGAAGTGAGCACACTTCGTTAATCTGTCCACAATCACCCAAACTGAATCATATCTCCTAGGAGATATCGGTAAACCCGTGATGAAATCCATCAAAATGCTCTCCCATTTCCAAGTCGGAATCTCCAACGGTGTCAACTTGCCACCAGGCCTTCCATGATCGTCCTTAACACACTTGCAAGTAAAGCACTCTGAAACAAATCTAGCTATGTCACTCTTCAACCTATTCCACAAGGCAATCTACTTCAAGTCATGATACATCTTGGTAGATCCTGGATGGTAGGCAACGCTCGAACCTTGAGCTTCTCTGCATAACATAGCTCGGATGTCCATAACAGCAGGGATACAAAATCTGTCGCGGTACTTCAACGTACCCGCAGCATCAATTGAGAAATCAGGTAACTCCCCTTTCTCAGCTCTAAGATATAAATACAGCAGATCTGGATCATCTTTCTGATGTAACCTCGTAAGCGCAATCCAAGAAGGTTCTGTTGCTACCAAACTACTCTACAAGTCGCAGCACCCCACAGAAATGTCCATCAAAAGAAATTCTTCCACTAATCGCTCGGCGGAGAGATTAAAAATCTTCCCTGTCTTCCGGCTTAGGGCGTCGGCCACCACATTAGTCTTGCTCGGATGGTACTTGATCTCAACATCGTAGTCAGCAACATACTCCAACCATCGTCGTTGATGCAGATTCAACTCCATCTGAGTGAAGACATATTTTAAACTCTTATGATCAGTTAAAATCTTGTACTGTGCGCCAAAAAGTAGATGTCGCCACAACTTCAGCGCAAATATCACGGCTGCAAATTCCAAATCATGCGTAGGGTAGTTCTTCTCACTTCTCATGAGTCTTCAATTGCCTGGACCCATACGCAATCACTTTCCCATCTTGCATCAACACGCAACCAAGTCCAACATGCGATACATCCACATAGACATCATAACCTATGCCCTTCGTAGGCAGAGTCAAAACAATAGCAGTGCACAATCTGTTCTTGAGCCCAAGGAATGCTTCCTCACACTTATCATTCCAAACAAAAGACACATTCTTTTGAGTCAATTTATTCAAAGGTGCAGCCAAGGTAGAGAAACCTTCCACAAATCTTCTGTAATAGTCGGCCAACCCTAAGAAGCTCCTAATCTCCTTGGGTGTGTCCGGTCTACTCCACTCCATCATTGCAGCTATCTTCTCTTGGTCAACTGAAATCTCATGCCTATTGATCACATGGCCCAGAAACGAAACCCGAGGCAACCAAAGCTCGCACTTACTCAACTTGGCGAATAACTTATGGTCCCTCAAAGCAGATAAAGCCAAACACAGATGTTGGTCATGCTCCTTAGCATTGTGGGAATAGACTAGAACATCGTCCATAAACACGACCACAAACTTATCCAGGAAGTCCTTACACCTGATTCATCATATCCATAAAGGCTGAGGGCGCGTTTGTCAAACCAAATGACATTACCAGGAATTCAAAATGCTCATGCCTTGATAGAAAAATAGTCCGTGAAATATCTGACTCACAGACCCTGAGCTGATGGTAACCAGAACGAAGATCAATCTTTGAAAACACTACGCTACCGCGCAACTGATCGAACAAATCGTCGATCCTAGGCAGGGGATACTTGTTCTTAATAGTGACTTTATTTAGTTCGCAATAATCGATGCAAAGCCGCATCGATCCATCTTTCTTCTTAACAAACAGAATAGGATCACCTCAAGGCGACGAACTTGGCCTGATAAAACCCTTTTCTACCAACTCATCCAACTAGATACATAACTCCGCTAGCTCTCGCGGGGCCATCTGGTACGGCGCCTTCACAATAGGACACGTACCCGGCTCCAAATCGATCACAAACTCAACATCTCAATCCGGTGGAAGACCAGGAAGATCATCAAGAAATACATCAGCAAACTCGCGCACAATAGGAATCTCTTCAAGACACGGCGAACGACCAACGGTCCCCAAAACTGAGACCAAACAAGTAAAACAGCCAAAAACTAATAACGTCTTAGCACATACCGCAGAAATGATTGGAGAATCCTGGCGCGAATCACCATAAACACTCCCAGGCTGACCGTTTTCCTTTCTGAAGTCCAAGCGCTTGCACTTGCACTAGATAACAGCATCATACCTAGACAACCAGTCCATGCCCATGATAACATAAAAATCTTCCAAGTCGGTCACCTTCAGATCTACCTTTGCTAGAAAATCCCCTAACATAATCGGACAGTCTTGAATGCCCTGATCTGAAATGACAGAAGCACCAGAAGGGAACTTGACACAAAAGGCATCCCCAACTCGATCTAGATCCAAATGGTATCGATCCACGAAGGCTCTAGCCACAAATGAGTGGGTAGCGTCAGAATCGAAAAGAACACGCTCCCAACAGTTCTGTACCCTAAATCTTCCTATAAAGTTGTGCACGTATCTAAGGAAACAATAGTGATAACGGTAAACAAGAACATTTTAAAACTAGGAAGAAAGTCTAACCTGAAATAATTTGTGTTGAAGTTTGCGCTTCTTCTGAAGAAATCACGTTCATCTTCCCTTTTCCTTTATCCAATCGCTGAGGCAGTGTCAAAGCCTAGAGTGTCACTAGCTGCATCACAAGCTAAAGCTGTGGGCACTGAGTCTTGATGTGTCCTTCCTGACTGCAATGAAAACAGCTTCTTGTCCTCACCTTATCCTTTCCCCTGCAATGGGCAGCATCATGCCCTGGACACTTACATGCTGAATAGAAAAACTCTTTCATGGGAGCACCTTGAATCGCATGCACCAGCTCCTTCTTCTAAGCTCTCAACCTTTTGAAACATCTCTCAAAGGCATGGCCTGACCGACCACAAAATCTACAAACATCCTTGCTCTTCTTCCTTGAAGCAGCACCAGGTACCTGAGGACCCCTTCCTTCAACCACTTTTCTCTTATCCTTTCTCATCAACTGCCCTCTCTGCTTAGCATTCTCAATTGCTTCAACTTTCAAAGCAGCTTCCACCACTCCAGCATAGCTTGCTGATCCATAAGCACTTACTAACTACTGGACATCACTTCTGAGGCCACCAAGAAAACGCTTAACTTGCTCTGCCTCGGAACTTACCATGTCGGGGGCAAACCGACACAGTTTGCTGAACTCGATCTCATACTCAGTAACTGTGAGCTGCCTTTTCTTCAAATGCAAGAACTCGTTCATCAAGCGGTCCCGCTCGACTTAGGGTAAAAACTTCCTCAATAGCATTTCCTTAAAGGACACCCAAAAACATCCTTCCTTCAAGCTCTCCTTTTCTCGTAACCACCAACTCTTTGCTAGCCCCTTAATATGATAACCAGCGATCATCACCCTCTAATCGTCTGTGACTCACGAATAAGAAAACATCTACTCAATTGTTATCAGCCAATCATCCAAGACCACGAAGTCTGCTTTTCCATCATAAGTATGTGGTCCAAGTCGCTGAAACTAGGAGATAAATGTCATCTCTGGTGGAACCACTACTAGAGGCACCAGAGGAGCAGGAGGTGCAGGAACAGTTGGACCAACAGTAGGGTTCTGCACTCTCAGAGCTATCCCAGACACAACTGATACCAACGACTGAATCTAGGACTGCACAACCACCAACTGCCTTGACACAGACTCATTGCTCTATCGCAGACCTTCTATCATTGCATTGTTCTGAGCACCCGAAAACTCACCCTCAGATTGGGGACTCTGCCTCGTCACAGGACGCTTCGACATCCTATAATCGAATTAGCACTAATCAAGACCTAGCCCAACAGCTAGCACAAAACTACCAAGTACAGACAAACATACTTACATATGCACTTCAACTGCTAACTTGCTCTGGGATTTTTCAATGATGATGTTATGCCTAACCTAGGATGATTCACCATCATCACCCTAACTCATGTGTATTGACCATGAATGCATGCATTTATATTCCTTTTGACTCAAAACCATGTGTGTACATGTGTCATCATATAAATCTTTAGCTTGACATGTGCTTATGATATGTTATGCTATGCATGCTGTGATATGTAGTCTAATAAGGCCTTAATGCATGTTATGAGCGGCGTACACATGCAATGTTATACATCCCATACTACATAACATTACATGCAATGAAAAGAGAAAACGTGCTAATGGGCATTCATGTGGTGAGGTTTTGCATCTTATACTACATAACCATCACATGTTGCCACCTATGGTGGATCCATATACAAACACATATTATGTATCCCATACTACATAATATGCCCCGTATACTTCTTGTCATGCTTATGAGTGTAGTGCTCATGCTTCAGCCAAGACGTAATGATGACACATCGGTGTGTATACGAGATGCCACTAAACAACTAACACTAACAAGGAAAGGTTGCCCGACCAATTGTCAAGCAACCTCCCTCGGATACCAACTATCACAACCCGCATTTTTCTCAACAATTATAACATAACAGAGCAAGAGAAAATACATGCCGTGATGCCACGTCGTGCAGGGTATAACTGCACACGCTCAGGCAAAGCCCCAGACTCTACACTTTTGGAGAAAACCATATTTTAATATGAAAGAAAACCAGGTAAGTTTGATGGTCGTATCCCTCGGCACAGTGGATCAACTAGTCCACAATTAAAAAGATTTGTATGCACAGTGGAAAATACTTTGGTTAGCTTGATTTGACATCCTACATGAGTATAAACATCCCCAAAGGACAACTCATGAAATGCAGGACTCTACATTTATCATAGTATAGGAAAATAGTTTTTACGTTACTTTGGAAAATAGTGCTTTAGTTTTATAAATATGACATGCATGAGGTACATAGAGTAATGCTTTTAGTTTTTAAAATACCTAACATGCAACCTAGCATAAATCATTCCCAGAAAGCAAGTAAACAACCTCCAAATAGGAAAAGGTAGTAGTTTACAGTTCATGTCTAGCATCACAAGTAAGCAATCAGTGGGCATCAACAACCTAACACGAACCCACTAGTGAGTATGTATGTCTATACAGAAAGAAGAAAAATAACTTTCAAGGTCGAAGAACAACGATCTCAGCAACCCAGGAGGTCACAAGCAAGCTCCACCAGAACACTAGCCGCTCAACCAGCTACAACCTGAACCTAAGGAATTAAAATAAAGAACTCCTCAGCAAGCATATATAATCAAAAGTAAACTGGAGAATTAGATTCATAAGTAAGGAGAGAAGGGCTTACCAACCCTACACCAATTGTTATCAAAAGAGCAAAAGGGAATTGAACGATACAGTAAGGGTAAAGCACAGCCCAAGGCAACAACCCAACGTACCAAGTGCGAGAAATAAACAACATGGCCTGCTAAAAACTGCAGAAGCACAAGGCAAGCATATGACAAAATAACCACTTTAAAGAAAGGAACTAACAGTCCTAACTTGTGAATCATTAGCAGTGGCAGATCCATGGGTCTGGGTTGGTGACCAAAAACAGTCCTCATCCAAATACCCAAACCCATAAATACTCAAGGGTACAACGGTGGCAGCCTAAAGGTCCAACACACCAACTAAACCAGCCCAAACCAGTGCCAAAACACTAACAAAACAAGCCCAAACCAGGGCCAAAAATGGTGCGAACACACCAACAAAACCAGCCCAAACTAGGGCAAAAAATGGTGCCAACACACCAACAAAACCACCCCTTACAGAGTCAACAAGCAAACCACTTGCTATAATTAACGATTCGGCCTTCAAAACACGGCCGAAAAACATCAACAAATCGACATAACCCCCCCCCCCCAAACCACACTCAGGAGAAAACACCAGCTTAAGGTAAAAGGCGTCGAGTCCACTCAGCGCCCAACACTAAGACAGGAAAATGGCGTTGAGTCCACTCAATGCCTAACACTCAGCAAAGAAGGCGTCGAGTCCACTCGACGCCAAACACAGAAAGCGTCGAGTCGACTCGACGCTAAAAGGCTTAGCCGCAAAATACTAACTGGACGATGGCGTTGAGTGAGTTAAGCTCACTCAATGCCAAAAGACTTAGAGAAAAGTTTCCTGGCTAGATGGCGTTGAGTGAGTTCAGCTCACTCAACGCCAAAAGACTTAGAAAAATCTTTGGCGAGATGGCGTTGAGTGAGTTCAGCTCACTCAACGCCAACTGACTGGACAATGGCATTGAGTGAGTGCAGCTCACTCAACGCCAAAAGCAGACGGCATTTAGTGAGCTCCACTCACTCAATGCCAAAAGACTGGACAATGGCGTTGAGTGTGTGCACCTCACTCAACGCCAAAAGCAGACGGTGTTGAGTGAGCTCGACTCACTCAACGCCAAAAGACATTGGACAAAAATATCTCTGGACAATGGCGTTGAGTGAGTGCACCTCACTCAATGCCAAAAGCAGACGGCGTTAAGTGAGCTCCACTAACTCAACGCCCTTTCTCTGGGCAATGGCGTTGAGTGAGTGCACCTCACTCAACGCCAAAGGAAGATGGCGTTGAGTGAGCTCCACTCACTCAACGCCAAAAGACTTAGACTGATTCTCTGGCAAGATGGCGTTGAGTGAGTATAGCTCACTCAATGCCAAAGGCTGACGGTGTTGAGTGAGCCCCACTCACTCAATGCTTTTGGACTTGGCTTCTAGAGCAAACAACCAGGCATTGAGTGTGTCCACCACACTCAACGCTTTAAGACTTAGATGCAAAACCACATCAGCTAGGCGTTGAGTGTGTCCACCACACTCAACACTTTTGGACTTAACTTAAAAGCCACTCAAAGCCTGCAACCCGAGAGCTCTTCCTTAGCTGAAAAAAATATTCTTCCTAACCCTTCTACCCGGCTATAGCTATCCCCCAAGCTAAAATAAACTTAGTAAACTCCAGGCCTATCTCCAGCCACTATCTGGACATAAAATCAGCAACCAGGAGAGAAAAAAAATATAAAATCTGGGCAATAATTGGGCTCGGGACTAAGCTGGCAGCAACCCTAGCTTCTATAGTGAAACCACTAAACAACCAGCAAGAAACACATAATTAAGGACAAGCTTGGCAAGGGCAAATAGCACCACTTGCCTCAACCTTCAGTACATAGCAGCTGCTCTTCCAAACTCCAGCACCGGCGGCAAGATCGGCCACAAAAACAGTTAACCTGAAGCTGAAAGAGGGAAAAACGGAGCAACCCAAAAGACCCTAGCTTCGAAAACAACCCTAGAGCAAGCAAAACTTACCTAGGAAGGAAGACCTGAGTGAGAGCAGCCCAAATCTTCCCTTACTCGAGGAAACCGAGCTTTACACTGCTATAACTCACCGGCCAAAAGCTCTAGATTTCTGCCTGAAACCTTGCTGGATGCTCACCGCCGCTCATTTGGAGAAGAAGAAGAATAATACAATAAACTAAGCTTTGTTTCTTGTCTATCCAGCCACCAAGCTAATCAATTAATGTTATTATACTATTATAATATTATTCTTAGTCGGCCACAGCTCACACCGCCACCAGCTATGATCGCCCCCTATTAAATAACATATAAAATATTAATAACTATGCAGCCATTAACACAAGCAGCCACTCTTGCTATAATATACTAGATCTTCAGTATATTAAATCTTAAGATATAAAACTCCTGTCACTAAAAGATTAATATAATATATAATACTATATTAATTAATCAAATAACACGTCAAAACGACGTGAAAACCAAACTATCTCGGAAGTTAACGAAATTCACACCGTAGATAAATACCCATGCTACGAATCTAGTGGCGATGTCAAAATCTTCATCCGACAAACAAAACTCGGGCTAATATTTCCCGAAGCCAAAACACAAGCATTCCCGAAGAGGCTCCACCGAGTCACCAAAACAGACTCTGTCTTGCTAGGGAATCTCACAAACAGGCTACAAAACAAGCCACTCAAAAGGTCTAAAGAGATAAGACCACGCTCTAACAACTAAAAAGGCTGGAAATGAGTCAACGTAATGCCAAACAAAGATTAAACAGTCGCAGAAAAAACTGGGGGCGTTACACCCTTGGCACACATGGGTTGTGTCAATAGTCTGTGGTAAAGTGACCCACCTTGCTACAACACCAACACGCATGGATATTATATCTCCTCTTCTGAACAGCCTTTGAGGTATGTTGGCCATCATTCTTTATCTATTTAGAGGAGAGAGCAACAGTCTTCTTCCTATCTCTTTTAGCAAGAATTTGTCTGAAAGTGAGTCTGTCAGTAGGTGCACTTGGAATATTCTGATTTACACCAACATATGTCTTCTTTATAGCAGACATGATGTTGATGGCATCAGAAATAGCCAAGTGTAGTTTATTAACTATCTTCCTCACAGTCTTACTTTTTGCAGGAGGAACTAGGGGGGTTGGCCATTACCTTGCCCTTAAGAGTGGGTGTTAGAGCACCAAACACAAATGGTCCATTATAGGCCATTTGAATTTCCTCATAAGGAGCCTTCACTGCACTCAATCCTATACCCTTTCTTCTTCCATTGGAAGCAGCATCCAAGAACTTGGAGGAAGAACTTCCATTCTTCCAATGACCATACATAGTATCATGGTCATACTTGTTAGAAGGGAGAATAACCTTATGAAAGGTGGTCTTAGACACAACTGGAGCCTCACCTTTCCCTTTGGAATGGGAAGCTTTAGTGTTCAACTTGAACCCCAATCCCCTCTTATTATTTTGAGAGGTGAAGGAGTCAATTAGTGGCAACAGAGTCTTGGGCTTAAAAAAACTCAACCACTAGCATCCTCTCTTCGAGGAGCTACACTTCAAGATCCTTGATGATCTTATTCTTCTGGCTAATGGTGCTAATTTGGATGACTGAGATTGTCTTCATTTGACTGACTTCCCTACTCATCTGACCTATCAAAGTAGTTAACTCAGACTGCAGTTAAGTAGCTTGCTGAAGAGAGGCAATCTCCTCAGCTTATCTTTTAACAAGGTTCTTGCTATTCTTCAGAGCTTCTAGGATAGCACCATAAATGTCAATCAATTGATTGACATCCTCATCAGTTTCTGATCCATCACCCCCCTAGATGAAGTGGATGCCTCGGAGTCTGAGCCAGTCTCATAGATAGAAAGAGAGTTGGGGAAAAAGTGTACCTCATTACGAACAGAGTTGTCCTTATTATCTTCAGTTAAGGACATGAGGTTGAACTCATCATCATCTTCAAAATCACTATCAATAGAGGATAGTGATGCTCTTATGCCAATTGTTGCAGCAGGATGATCAACTTCCTCTTCAATAGAAATGAGACCAATATAGACATCTTCTTATTCTCATTCTGAAGTCTCATAATCACTATCTAATAAACTGATTTTCTTCTTGGCCAAGAAGCTCTTTTCAGCCTTCTTTCCCTTATAATGCTTCTTGTCATCAAATTTCTTATTCTCCTTCCTCTTGATTGGACAGTCAGCAATGATATGTCCATATCTATTTCAATAATAGCAAATAACATTAGTCTTAATATATATGTTCGTCTTAGAATCATACCTTTCCCAAGAGGGGTCTTTTCTTGACTTCTCTATGCTGGTATATGACTTTCTTAAGCTGGAGCTAGAAGAGCCATTGTTCTTCCACTATCTTCTCCTGCTAAACATTTTTTTGAACTATTTGGAGAACAAGGTAAGTTCTCCATCTGACAGTTCATTGCCTGAGCAGTTGGGATCTAAGCACTTTGACTCTATAGCTCTTCTTAGTAGAGAATGAGTCTTTTACCTGCTCTTCCTTATGGCTTCTACTCTGAAGGCCACAACCTTCTCCCTGTTGAGGGTTCTGTTAGCATCTTCTTCTGCTCTTCTGGTGTTCAGCTGCTTCTCATGATACAGTAGCTTCCCAAATAGGTTTTGAGGCAGAGTGTTGGCCAGGTTGCCAACCTCCCTAATGGAACAGATCTTGATATCTAATTCCTTGTTGAGAGATATCAAGAACTTATCATTCAACTCATAATCTGTGAACTGTCTTCCATAAGTGATCAGATTGTTCACTATCATGAAGAACTTTTCATAGCAATCAGCTTTGGAATCTTTCTTGTCTTGCTTAAAGGCCTAATACTACTGATTCAGGATGGATTTCTTGTAATCCCTCACCTCATTTGTCCCTTCCATATACACAATTAGAGAATCCCACATCTCTTTAGCAGTTCTGCAGTGGACCAGGTTCTAGAATGAGGAGTCATCTATGCCACTTATAATAATATTTCCAACTCTTTTGTCCATAGTTTCTAGAATGACTTCATCCTTGGTCATCTCAGTGTATTTCTTGGGTGTCTAGATATTGGCATCTATAGTAGAGATCTTCATAGGAATGAAAGGTCCCACTTGAACAGTTATGAATATCCTAGGGTCTGAGGATTCCATAAATAGCCTTACCCTCTCCTTCCAGATCTTAAAATTTTCCTTCCTACATATAGGAAGTTTCATAGAACTCAATTCCTTATGGTTCTCACCTTAAGCCATGGAGATAATCTTCTGCTATCCTTGGAGATATGTTCAGACTGTTAAGTCCTTTTTAAGCAACCTCCCTCTGATACCACTTAAAAATCTTTTCTAAGAGTAGCCAAACACCTAAAAGGAGGTGAATAGGTTTGATTTGACTCTTTTTGAACAACCTCAAATTTATGAGCTTAGTGTGTGTTAATGTTAGTTGTTAGCTTTCAAGAATACACAACACACAAGATTTACATTGGTTCCCCTATTTAGGGTACATCCACTTTCCTCCGCCACCTATCTAGCAGTGTGTTGGATTCTGCTAACTTCTACTTTTTCCTCAGCTCCTTGAGCTTACACCTCAGATCCCTTGGGATCTTACACCTTAGAGTGAGACTCACTCCTACACCTTAGACTAAAAATAGTCCTGCCTCGGGCTAAGCTGCCCTACCTCAGGCTAAGCAGCCCTACCTCAGAGATAAACCCAATCTCCTACCTCAGATCCCTTAGGATCCTACCTCAAATCTACTCTACCTAATATCCACTCCTGTATACTACCACTCAGCCTTTATAGAACATGCTTATAGCTCAGATCACTCAATGATCTTACAGTTTGAATAATGTTTTGTTGAGATTGACTACAGGAAAGTATGTCTCTGAGTCAGCTTCATGGACTGTTATAACCAGCCTTAACTCTTCACAACAACAAGAATGTGGATCTTCAAGTTTTTCCTGCTTGTGTTGAGAAGATCTGTTGTAGAGCTCTGTTCTTTCAAGCTTGAATATGTCCTGAGTTGAAAGAAGCAACCTTGAAGAAGAACAACAACTTTCTTGAGTGCTCTGCTTACTAACCCTTTCCAAAAAAATTAGGGTATCAGTTCTTGCTGAAGACTCCTTAGAATTTTTCGATTTCAAAAACTTTTTTGGCAAGAATGATGATCTGTTAGCAGTCTTCTTAATTTCACTGAAAGGACATTTTATATTTCGTAGTTCAACGACTATCTGTTTCGTATGTGCAAGCCGAATAAGCAGCTGTAAAGTTACTTTATCATTAATTGCTCTACAGAAAGTATACGGCACCATTTGGCTTCTAGTGCGCAAGTCCCACTCCATTTGAATTGGATGACGTTAGCATGACTCATCGCTTGTGGAGTTAGCAACTTTCATAAACAATCTTCACAAGCATTGAGTGAAGTCTTGTGACTCAACGCATAGAGGCGTTGAGTGATGTCTTGAGACTCAATGCATAGAGGCATTGAGTGTTTTATTGAGACTCAATGCATCTTGACTTAACAGAATTCTTCTGGTAGAAAGCATTGAGTGAACCTCATTCACTCAACGCACCTTGATTTGGCAGTTTTTCTGACTAAAGGCGTTAAGTGAACCTTCTACACTCAATGCTTCTGGACTTGTATAGAATTTTTGAGTAAAGTTGTTTAGTGAATCTTCTATACTCAATGCTTATGGACTTTGCTGAATCTTTGATAAGGAGTTGAGTGAAACTTCTTCACTCAACTTGTCTGTACTTGGATATATTTCCTTTGAGTAGGCGTTGAGTGAAAATCCTTCACTCAACGCTTCTGGACTTAGCCAAATTTGAGTCTAGCAACACTAAGGCTTTGAATGCCTGAGATTCTGTCAATGCTTCTAGGCCTCTGGCATTGACTGAAGTGCACTCACTCAACGCCTGTGGACTTAGGCAAATTTCTGTCTCTCTATTGTGTCTGTCTTGAGTCTAACCAGAGTTCTGTCTGAATCAATCTGTATAATCGTAGAATAGTAGACAACCTGCATATATTGAACTTGAATATATATCAAATACAAACATGTGTATACTATTAACTTGTGGACCTTCTTCAAATCTGGGACATTGTGATCAATGGACCCAACACACTAGTCGCTCAAGTAATATAAAATGTAGGAGAAAATCCCCAAGTATTGATCTCTCAAGGAACATAAGTTGGGGTGTGTGATTTGATTGTTTAGAAAATTAACTGCAAAAGTTAGGAAGAAATATAGGACTTGGTTTGGGTTTGAGGAAAGAAAAAGAACAACTAAATTAAACTAGTGTGGGTTTCCTTCAGCGCTTCACAAGGGCGGATTCCCAACTGGGCGAGCTTATGGAGCGATTCACTATGGATGAGTGTCAAAAGCACCTTTTCACAATGCACCCCACAAAAAAATGTTAGTGCGGCTATCACATGATGGTAGAGTATATGAGATGAGATGGAAACACTCCTCGTAAGCATAAAACACAAGACAATCATGTAGACATGACAACTAATATTAAACTAAATTAGGGTTTACACAATCGAACTCAAACATCCAACAAATCAAGGGGAAATTTACTACAAACAAAGAGGAGGGAAGAATACAGCCAAAGTATGAAGACTCGTCCAAGTTTCATGACCAGAATCGAGAGTTTGCCAAGCCTCGTCCAATCTAGGACTTTGATTGTTGTCCAGGGTCCAAAAGAGTTGTCACCTTCTTCCACTTTACCTGTCTTCTCTGTCAATAGCCTTTGATCATGTCCTTCATTGGAGAACCCTTCGAGTGCGGCGAAAAATCCCTCGAAATGGGTCTTGGAAGCTTGCGAATAATGGAGGAGGTCGAGAGGAAGAGATTTGCGAGACAAGCTTGGATAAAGGTCCTCGAGATGATGGTCGAAGGTGGAGCGGCGGAATGGGGCAAAACCGGGCTTCTAGGGCTGAAATGGAGCAAAAGATGTTTGTCACGATGAAATTCTGTGCTTAAATAGGAACCTGTTAGAAAATTGGTCATGCATGGTAAAATGCATGGTTGTGTGTTCGAACCGTGCGATATTTAAGAAAAAAAAAACAAACTAGGCCAAGGATCCGCCAGTGCGATTTTCATTCACGCACAGTTTCATCAACCTTGTGCGAACAAAATGCACAAGTAGAGACAAAATTGAGACTTCAGGCCAAACACGAGCCCGTGCGATTTTCCTCTCGCACGATTGAAATCAACTATATGTGAAGAGAACACACGATCATAGCAAAACACTAAAAGTTTGGACAAACAGGTTGCTCATGCAATTTGTTCTCACACGGTTGAAACCAACCATGCGTGACCAAAACACACAGGTAGTGGTTAAATCCACATTTCAGCACAAAGGTCATGCATGGGCAAAATGCCCGTGCGCAAAGGAAAAACGAACTGTCATACGATTCCCCAAAATTATCAAATTGGCTTAGGCACTCGCCAACCTGCCCAAAAAAACCAAAACAACACCTGGGGAGCACCACGTGCTTACCCTCAGCAACAATGGAGCGCAATTGAGCACCACAACGGGACCAAAATGTGCTTGAGTGTACAATTACTGATTGAATGAACTATAAGTGATAAAGAATATAAATGTAGTGCACAAGCATGAAAATTAGCCCGGATGAGTCCGAAAAATACTACAAATATCAGACTCATCAAGAGCCAATCTTACAGTTCAGCTAGAGATTTCGTGCTCGAGAAGGAAGGAGGATTGAAGCTCAAAAAGTGCTTCAACAGTTGGTCTGATGCGTGTTTCACAACTACCATTTCTTTATGCACTCACCTCACAACAACCAGCTTAACAACAACAACTAGCTTAACAACAACAACCTGCTTAGGGGCCACCCCAAGGGTAGGAATCTGTACATGCCTTACTAACTATGCAGTGATCATAGCAAAAATCGCTTTTGCGACCAACCGTATTGTTTCAACATAATGACAAGGTTAGAACTACCCCGCACCACTCCTAGTCACCATAATCATGTAACACACAATTCAGTGACAATAAACATATCAAAACAATAATAATGGAATACTCAGGTTTTGTAAATAATGTGACAATCAAGTATGTTTTTCATTCCTAAGTGGACATTCATTGGGTTTTGCGATGTTTTAAGGTGATGCACAACACGTACACTCCATCCCGTAAAAGAATTTGTCCACAAATTCGGAGGATAATAGATCGTCTCCCTAAGCTGATAATAAAATATAACGCCCTGCTCATCCAAATAATATAATAGTAGGTCCGAACGGGGCCCCACGCCATATTAAGCGCACAAGCTAAGTATTACATAATAATATATTAAAAAATACAATCACTCACAACAAAGTACTAAATTATAGTGGAAGCATTTATAAATAGCAACCCTAAATGTCCATAACACCACTAGGAATGTTAAACATTAGCTTGGCACAAGTTTCTTAGACTTATTTGTACCAAATGTTTCATAGCTAATACATGATTTATATACATCGACACGTAGACCGACAATACATGAAAAAACTATAAACAAACTTGACCTTCAAGTGTCAGCTCAACACTAGGCTTCTGCCTGCTATTTTCCCCTCGGCTCACCAGTACCTGTACCATTCACAAATATTTGGTAAACAAGGGTATGCACATGATGTTAGTTGATCTACTTGAAGGTTCCTTCAACCACCTATGCGTGAGGCTAACAAACATCACATCACAAACATTGGTACGCACAACCACACATTTTTATGCTCTCAAGGCATGTTTTGGTGTACACTCACATGAGTATAGCTATTAATCCAAGTATTTCCAACTTAGATTCCATTTGAACATGTTACTAGTCTAGTAGTTAAGCCAGACCTAGTATCTCCAATGGTTACAGTAGTCCTGTGAAACACTCTATTGGATTGTGAGGCGCCCTTAGTGGGGGTGAATAAGTGTTAACACTAATTTTTTTCTCTTATTCTATTTTTCTGAATGAAATAATTATAGAAATCAAAAGCAAAATTTTCTTAATCAACTATGAATACTTAGTAAATCAAATGAACACAAATGACAATAGTTTATTTGAAAATATTACAAACAAAATACAAAGATTCTCTATAAAGCTAGAGATCAAGACTATGAAAAGTATACTCCTTTTGATTTCACCAGTCCTTCTATAAGGAACCGGCCGTCTATAGTGTATCTCTCATTAGATCTTACTACTAGACTCCCCTAGACCTCACCACGATCAAGTCGCTACACACAAGGCAGTGAAAACTCCCTAAGTCACACAAGGCAGCGATTTCCTCCTAAGACACATACAGATCGAGATGCCATGCACAATACGGTGATTTCCTCTATTGATTACAATGATGAAATAATGAATTATAGTGAATAACTTTCAGAAAGAAAAATCCCTCTAAATGAAACATTGAAGGTGCCGACGAATGCTTGTTAAGGTTGCTTAAGATGTTGTGTACGAGTTGTCACTCTTTCCTTCTTGAACCTTCTTGGGAAGATGGAGTTTATCTGGATGCTTGAGCTCTCTAGACAGGATGCACGGGAAGGAACACTCCAGAATCTGAAAAGTCGTAATCTCCACAAAAAATGAGCCTTAAATATATTTTGGCGATATCACTGGCGATACTAGATATCGCTTGCCAGTGATATCCTATCGGACTGCCACGTGTCCCATAGATTCAAAACTTCTGCGGGATGATTCGGTCGTGGCCAATCGAGCACTATTGCCTGAGCAATATCGATATTGTCGGGCGATAACGAGGTTAACTGAATGTCATGGAGATCATGTGGTAACTATTCTGCGAGCTATCGCCGGGTGGAGAAACTGGATATCGCTAGACAATATCACCTTAATTTCGCTTTGCAATCCCAAATCCAAGCCAAAAATGATTTGAGTATTAGACCTGTTATATCTGCAAATCATAAAACACATGATAATCAAATACAAACAAGATTTGTTATTAGAAAACAAGAAGCATGGAACGCATGCTCCAACAATCTCCCCCTTTTGATAATAACAAATCCACTTAGAAAGAAAGCATGAATGACCTATAACGTGTTAGTAAATGTGATGAGAAGGACTAAGCATTTGTATGTGCACAAAATTTCACTTGGATGTTACTCTCCCCCTACATGTGTACTCCCCCTAAATAGAGTAGTGTAATATGTATTGAAGTGAAAATTTACTTTAACGAATGGTTTACTTTAAAGAATGATGTTGGCATGAATGGTTTACTTTAACGAATGGTGTTGGCGTTAAAGTAAACTTAATGAAAGGTTTCTAAGAAATTTCTCCCCCTTTGGTATTATCAAAAGAAATGTGAGAATGGAATTCGGTATGAAAAGCAGAGAAAATGGGAAAGGTGAGAGGGTATGCGGAAGCAAAATAGGCCAAAATCACAAAGTGAAAAAAACAAGTGTAGAACGTGTGAAACAATGTATTGAAACGATGAATGTGAGAGAACACGAACATTGTTGAATTCATACAGGTATATCATAGTCATATACACTAGTGAACATATTAGAATCATTTTTGATCCAATACTCATGAGAAGAAATCTTGCAAAAATAATTCCATAGGCATGAGACACTATCAGAGTTGTATATAAAAAATGAAAATAAAAGTTTGAATAGAACACAATGTTAGAGGTAACCCAATATAATATTATTGAGAATATTGCCCTCAATGTTCCCTAGATTTGAAGAGGCATCACAATCAATACTAAGAGCATAATTATATTTGATATTGTTCAAGTTCAATATGTGCAGGATGTTCCTTGGAAAAAGTTTAGACAGGTTGTCTAAGTGATTGTGACAGGTGGTCACAAGGAAGAAAGGTGGAGAGACAAAAAATCTGTCTGAGTCCACAGGCGTTGAGTGAAGCCAGTTCACTCAATGTCATACAACAAGAAGGGTTGAGTAAAGTCAAGTCAGTGAAAGCCTGACTATTTACAAGGAAGAAAAGTGGTCAAGTCTACATGCATTGAGTGAAGGAAGTAAACTCAATGCCATACAACAAAAAGCGTTGAGTAAAGCTTAGATAGTCAAAGCTATAGCTTTGACAATAAAAAATTTTTGTTAGGTCCAGAAGCGTTGAGTGATGAAGGCTCACTCGATGCCTAAATAGTTCAGACAACAAAAGTCTAAATGGCATTGAGTGAAGAAGGCTCACTCAACGCACTCAATGCCTCATCAAAATAATAGGCTAAAGAAGAAAGCGTTGAGTGAAGAAGCTACACTCAACGCTTTCATTCGGGAATGCGACTAAGTGTTTTGGCGTTGAGTGATGAAGGTTCACTCAATACCTAGTAACAGAATAAATGTCTGTGTTTTGGCGTTGAGTCAAGCTTGCTCACTCAATGCCTAGTGACAGAAAATCTATCTAAGTGTTTTGGCATTGAGTAAAGTTTGTTCACTCAATGTCTAGTGACAGAATAACTATCTAAGTGTTTTGGCATTGAGTCAAGCTTGCTCACTCAACGCCTAGTGACAGAAAATATGTCTAAGTATTTTGGCGTTGAGTGAATATTGTTCACTCAATTCCTAATGACAGAATAACTATCTAAGTGTTTTGGCATTGAGTCAAGCTTGCTCACTCAATGCCTAGTGACACAAAATCTATCCAAGTGTTTTGGCATTGAGTGAATCTTGTTCCTCAATGCCTATACTAGAGTGTTTGAATTTTACTAAGTCCACATGTGCTAACGTCATCAAAATTCAAAATATTGTGGGATGGCTATAGTACGCGACAAACGGCATCGCAGGCCCACTGTATGACTTTTGCTGTTAAAGCAAGTCTGCATATGCCAACTCATGGTGTGGGTCCCGTATGTCAAAGAGCCATTAATCGACTAAATATAAAAGGTGAGATTGGGAAGAAGAAATTAGCTTTTGAAAACCCAGAAGGACGTTGTCTTCTACCTTGCCATTGTTGCAGAGACTGAAGAACAAAATTCAAATCAGTTAGTCTGAAAGTTCAGCAAAGTTAGCTGTTGACTTCTTCACCATCAATAGAAAGATCGGAGTAATTTATGAGAGAGAAAGAGGTAGCAGCAGAGGGCTAACCCTAGCTATAGTAGTGCAAGTCTAATAACCTAAGACAAGCCAGTTCAATGAGCTTTCTCTCACTGAGGTAAGAATAAAAAAAGAGCTAGCATAAGCGGCTGTGACTTCTCAACTCAACCAAGCCTAATCTTGAAGATCAACTTCTAGAGCTGAGAAGAAGATAGGACTGAGCTTCTGGTTCAGTTCAAGAAGAGGTAGAGTTTTGCAAGGTACATCCAGCACAAGCAGCTGTTCATTGAAGATCTATTCTTGTTGCTGAGAAGAAGTTAGGTCTAAGTTTATCTCAGCTCTGTAAGCTCCAGGGTCTAACCCTTGCTGTAGTAGTTGGAAGCTGAAGAAAGATAGTTGGTGGCATTCACACCTGCACCAGCAAGTTCAGAGGAAATCTCTGAGGAAGATGAAGAAGCAAAGGGCACACCCTAGCTACAGCACTTCACAGCCCAAGCAGAGTAAATCCTGAAGATCAATTTCTGGTGTTGTGAAGAAGAAGATAGGGCTGAGATTTTCTCAGTTTAGGAAGAAGAAGGCTCAGGGACTATTTCCCCGGAGTTAAAGTTGGGCTGATTTCTCTCAGTCCTGGAAGATAGACTCAGAGATCATATCTTTGTAGTCATATTTCACCAACCCACTTTCATTCTGTAGGATCCTTTTGGATCTGATTTGTAGGCCTGAATATATAAAGGTCGAGTGTAGGATATGGTTATAAATCTAAGTATAGGGTATAGGTCCTGTGTGCCTGAGGCAGGGCTTTGGCCTGAGAGTAGGATCAAGTTTGGATCTGAGATAGGGATTTTGAGCCTGAGGTAGGATAGTCATTATTTCTTAGTTGTAGGGAACTTTTAACTTAGTTGTAGGATCCTTTGGGTCTGAGGTAGGGTCTTTGTGCATGAGTTATAGGAGAGTCATTCTCTTTGAGATAGGGCTGTCCTCCCATCCTGAGTTGTAGGGACTTTGGTCCTGAGGTAGGTGATCTTTGGATTACTGACTTGTAGGGTTGTGTGCACGAGCTATAGGTCTTGGAGGAGACTAAGTGGTCATGCGAGATCGTGTTATAAGCTCTTAGGAGCCGAGATTGGAGAAGTGCCTTGTCTAACAAGCTGTTAGAAAGGTGGGAGGGAAAGCGAAAAAAAACATAATTTGGGGAACCACTATAAAATTATTGTGTTGTCTGTGTGATTGTCTTGAAAGCAAAAGTAACTAAATCACTACAGACTCTAAAATAGATAAAAGCAAAAGATAGTCACAAAGACTAAGAAACATATTCACCTCCCTCTAGGTGATTTAGCTATCCTTGAAATTAAAGACTTTCAAATATAACATACATTGTACAATGCCTAAACAAGATAAAGAAACACTATGTGGATGAAAATAATTGTGGTAGTCAAATAAAAATGGAGATCTGAGTAGAGAGGGTAGGTTAGTAATTTTCGGCTATCGCTAGGCAATATCGGATATCGCTGATTGGCGATAGCGCTAAAATATAAATGGCCACCAGATCTGAAAGGAAGCATTGGGTAGGTCATTTCTTCTTAAAACCCTTGAGCGAAAAGCGTCTTGGACAGGGGCAAAAACCTCAAATAAAGGTATGTTATGGAAATTTAGTCTCCTTTCTTTATGATTTGTAGATCCAAATGTATTGAGGGAAGATTTCATGAAATTTTAGGTGAGAAAATTTTAGATTGTAGGTTGTTTTTGCTAGAATTAGGCATGAGTTTTAAAGTTGTAGTTTTGGGTGAAGAGGGCATAGATCCATGAAATAGGTGAAATGGAACAATTGATCTAGTAGGATGAAAATTATAAGAACATAGATCTAGACCTTTCATGATGGATTGCTTAATAAAAATGAATCTTTGGGGAAGAAGATGATGAATAGTAGTCATTTTTAAAAAAAAATTGTTAAGTCAAATCGTGAATAATCGATTTATGTTGAATATCTAGGAAGAAGGAATGTTGATTTGAGAGAGTGCATGTTAAAACAGTGAAGTGAATGATTTTAGATATCGCGTGGCGATAGTCACTATCGCCCGACGATATCGTGGCATTTTCTAAAATAAGGTTTGATTACTGTTTTCAGGTATGGCTTCAAGTTCTAAGGCCAGGAGGAGCACAGGCAGTGATACACACTCAGCTTATCAAAAATTTCCTGGAATCGATAATGCAAACATCGGTGTGGGGAAAGTGATTGAATTTGATCAAGTCCGTCATGCACACATACATGATCTATTGATAATGGTAGGTATAATGTCAGTTATACTTCCAAACATGTGTTTGTAACTGTTAATTAGAGAATTTTACAATCACTTAAGAGATCCTAATTTTACTTAATTGAACAGCGGATGAGGTCAAAAATCGAAGGACAAACTGTGGAAATAACTCACCATGATTTAAGAGATGAGTTTGGGCTTATAGAGAGGGATTATGGGCTGGATATAGTTGAAAACTACAGAAAAGATAGAGATTGGACTTTGTTGAACATGGTTTTAAATGGAAATTACATGAAAAACCTAATTTAGTCCACGGCCATACTCACCTCGGATGCACGTTTAGTGCAAGATATTTTGAGACATACTATTATGCTCAAATATGGGGACACCAGAAAAATAACAGCTCAATTAAGTTATGTGGCATACATGATCCTGGAGAGGGAGTCATTTGATGTGGCGGACTTGATTTTATCCATTATTCGGTACACGTATAGACTTAAGAATCTAATGTGGAAAAAACTCAACACACTACCGATGGGTGCAATCATCCAACAAATACTATATAAGAAATACAATTGGATCGACCATGAGTTATACTTTGACGATTGTGCACATACGATTTTTCATATGGGTACCACACATACTAGTGCTCAAGTGTCATGAGGTGGATCCACACATAGTAGTGAAACTTCATCAATTATTAGAAATCCACCACTACCAAGAGGTGGATCACTATGAGAGGGTTTGGATGACTTGCAAGAGTCATTCGAGGAGCATATAAGAGAAGTAAAGAAACACCATACTGGAATGCAGAAATTTATCAAATTTCTGACAAAGAGTCTCAAGCTAAAGCCAACTTCGGCAGAGGAGGCAGAATTGGAAAATCCTGTCGTGGAACCTCCACGACAGTCAATACACTGACCTCGCTGAACACAGAGTAGCGACCAGAGCTCGACTGAAGACCGGGAAGAGACTAGTGTTATTGACAGCAAAGATTTCTAATAATTCGGGAAGAAAAGACTTCCAGAGGATATCGCCAGGCGACACCGAGTATCGCTTGGCTTAGTGAATTTTCATATATTTTATGTTTTCTGTGATGAATTGGAATTGTAATATTTTTGTTTGACTATTATGTGATACTTCTAATTTTAATTCAATACAATCACGATTTAACATGTTAGTTTTAATATTAACTTTGGTTTAATTTTTAATTTTTTTGTTTAATAATTATTAACTCTATGTTGGTTTTTATCAGCATGAAATGTCTAGGATTCCTAATTCTAGTCTTAGCATTGAAAAACGGGAATCTGTAAGCGATTTTGTTAAAATTTCGCAAGTTGTGAATCTGTGGTGATAAAATTAACCTTCATTGAATTTTGTTTTATGTGGTCTCTAATGAAATGATGACAAACATCTATATGTTTAGACCTAGAGTGATGAACTGGGTTGTTAGTTAAATCAATTGCACTTTTATTATCACATCTTAGTTCGATGATTTCTTGATTTATTCCAAAGTCTTCTAAGGTTTATTTCATCCAAAGATCTTGTGCCCAATAACTACCTAGTGCAATGTATTCAGCCTCGGTAGTAGATAAGACGACAAAATTATGTTTACTACTCAACCACGAAATAAGTGAAGGGGCAAGAAAGTGACAAGTGTCACATGTGCTCTTACAATCTAATGAACATCCTGCATAATCGGAATCAGAATAATCCTGAAAAAAAATATCGTTATGTGGATACCACAAACCTATTTTAGAAGTACCAATAAGATATCTAAAAATACGTTTAACCTCTTTTAAAAGTGATTCTTTAGGGTTAGCCCGAAATCTAGCACATAAACAAACTACAAACATAATATCAGGTCTAGATGCAGTTAAATATAAAAGAGAACCTACCATCCCTCCATATAATGTCTGATCAATAGATATTCCTATTGGGTCCATTGTTACCAATGTCCCTAATTTGTGAGAAGTCAAATAGGTCAATGTCACATACATCAACTGTATTTGATGTGCATTTGAGGTATTGAGTGCAGGTTGTCCATATCACATTGATTGGACTTGTGGACACAATAAGTGGTTTCTGGACATAGCAAAAAATCGACTAAGTCCACAGGCATTGAGTGGTGCGAGCTCACTCAATGCCATAGGTATGGATTAAATATTGTCTAGTAGAAATTTGCCTAAGTCCACAGGCATTGAGTGAGGACAGCTCACTCATTGCAAAATAACATATAGAATTGAGTCTATCTCAGCCTAACTGATAGATAGCCAAAAATTTGGCTAAGTACAAAAGCGTTGAGTGTAGTCTACTCACTCAACACCATACAGAAAAAAGGTTGTGTCAAGCTGAGTCAGTCTAAGCCTAGAGAAATTTGCTGAAAATGTGGCCAAGTACACAGGCATTGAGTGTGGTCTACTCACTCAACGCAATACAGCTTTTAGCGTTGAGTGTTGCTGTGCCAGTCAACTCTACAGAAAATTTGGGCAAAATTTCACCAAGTACACATGCGTTGAGTGTAGCTTACTCACTTAATGCCAGATAACAGAAAAATTTTGTTAAGTAGTTTGGTGTTGAGTGGAGCTTACTCTCTCAAAGCCAAGGCGCAAAAATATTTGCTAAGGCAAATAGCATTGAGTGAGACAAGCGCTCTCAACGCTCTCGACGCTCTCAACGCCTTGAAGCAGAAATTTGGCTAAGTCCAAATGTGTGGATTGCTTGGCTTTCGTTGAGCCGAGCTTGCCATTCGTCAAACGGAGCTCAGCCTTCGTCGAGCTCAATACCTAGACAGATAGAATTTTGTCTAAGTATTGTGGCATTGAGTGATACCTACTCACTCAATGCCTTTGGTTCTAATGATTGAATTTTGTCTAAGTCTAGAGAAGCTGAGTCATGCTGACGTTAGCAAAGTCAAACAAAATTCAAATGTTGCGGAAATGCTGCCAGAGACATTGGCGGCCAGCTTTTATCATCTTCTGCACTTTCCAAGGAATATTTTCAACATTAAGTGTTGGGTCCCACACACAACAAAAAGACATTGAATCAAGATTAAATGGAAAGCATGTGCTGAATGGCTTAATCTCAGCCATCAATCCTAGTGGTGGGACCAACTACTCAATTGGCTTTCAGAGAATAAAAAGAAGCAAATCGGCCAGAGCAATCTATCGATTCCTTGTCTAGGTTTTCTGAAAACGAAAAGTGCGGTCGAACTTCATCTTCTTCCTCGCCATTTTCATCGAGCCTGAAAAAGTTATTCTACATAAAGAACCTTGTTGGGAAAGAGATAGTTGAAGCAATAACAATCTACAACAGCAGGATCAGAAGCTATTTTGAGGAAGCAGATCTATAAGTTCTGCAGAGAAAAGAAAGTTGGTTGAAGAAAATTCTACTGCCTACTTATTATCTTAAACAGCAAAAGCTTGGACTGATATCTACTCAGTTTCGGAAGAAGAAGACACAGAGATCTTGCTCTAGTGTCTAATCATCCCATTCTTTATTTCTTCTTCTGTAAAGATTTTTCGTGAATCTGGAGTTGTAAGCCTATATTATAAAGGCTGAGGTCTTAGTGACCTGTGCTTGGCTTAGTGCCGTGTGAAAGGTCTTTGTGACTTGGGTTTGGCTTAGTGCCTAAGTTGTAGGTCTGTGTGACCTGTGTGGTCCTGTGGGATTGGTGCTGTAATCTCTTAAGGAGCAGAGTTCTGGAGGGAGATCTGAATCTAATACACTGTTAGATAGGCGCAAAGGGACAGTGGATGTACCCAAGATTGGGGAACCACTATAAATTGATGTGTCGTCTGTGATTGATCTTGAAAGCAAAAAACTAAACTAATCACCAAACAAAAAATCTGCAAACAAGTTAGAAAAATCAAATAGACTCAGAAACCTATTCACCCCCCCCCCCTCTAGGTGTTTAGCTAGCCTTTAAAACAAGACTTTCAAGTGGTATTAGAGGGAGGTTGCTCTTTAAAGGATTAACAGTCTGAGTAGATCTCCAAGATTAGCTAGAAGTCTGTCTCTATGGATTCAGGAATGACCAATAGGTAGATGAGTGCTATGAGAATTCCAATCTATAGGAAGGAAGATTTTGGCCTCTAGAAAGCAAGGGTGAGGCAGTTCATGGAAGCTACCGACCCTAGGATATATATTACAGTTGAAGAAGGACCATATATCCCAATGAAGGTGTCTGCACTGAATGCTAATGTCAAGACCCCCAAGACATATAATGAGATGACCAAGGATGAGTTGAACCTGGCCTCAATAGACAAGAGGGCAAAAAATATCATTATGAGTGTTGTTGATGACTCTATACTTCAGAATCTGATCCACTGCAAAATAGCAAAGGAAATGTGGGAAATACTTGTGATCTATATGGAGGGGACAGATGAAGTTAGAGATGATAGGAAGTCCATGCTCAATCAAGAGTATAAGGCTTTTAGGAAATCCAAGGGGGACAACATAACCATCTGTTATGAAAAGTTCTTTAGGATTGTGAATGATTTGAAGACTTATGGAAGAGTATTCAGTCACTATGAACTGAATGACAAGTTCCTTATATCTCTCTCTAGAGAGTGGGACACAAAAATCTGTGCCATCAAAGAAGTGGAAAAGCTGGATGACAGTGCTCCTAACACCCTCTTTGGGAAGCTGCTGTCATATAAGATGCAGCTGGGTTGTAACGCCCTCGATTTTTTCTGCGGTTATTTTTACTCTCGTTTGGCGTTACGGTGACGCGTTTCCGTGGCTTGTGCCATTTGTGGAGTGTGGTTTAGCTCCTTAAAACTGAGTGCCCTATTTTGTAGCCTATTGGCAAGATATCCCTAGCAAGCCGAGTCGTTTTGGGTGACCCGGTGTGGCCTCTCAGGGGGATGTTTGAATTTGTCTTTATATGGGTATAACTCGAGTTCTGTTCGTCGAAAATTAATTTCGACTTCGTTGTTGTGTTCGTAGCATGGGTATTTAGCTACGGTGCGAATTTCGTCGAATTCCGAGGAGGTTCGTATTTCATGTCGTTTTGTATTTTATGTAATATTGAGAGTTATTGTATACAATATTTAATATGATATATTATATATGTGTATAGCAGTTATGACTGAAAAGGTGAACCGGCGGTTTAGGAGGCGGCTAGGCTTCAGTTATTGTGAACCGACGTATTAAGGCTTATTTAAGAGCCTTGTTTAGAAGTAGCGGGTCCACTCCCTTCCTTCTTCCCAAATTAAGTAACTGTCGCCTGCTATTGTTCGCGGAAAACAGAGGAAAAAAAACCGCTGTTCCTGCTTCCCTTCGGACGGTGATTGCGGGCGTGTTCGTGGACGGATTTTGATTCCGAAAGCGGCGTTGTCTTGCTCTCTCTTAGATCTTCATTTCGACGGTAAGATATTCGATTTTCGTGGAGTTTTGGTGAGATTTGGGATTTCAGTTTTGAGGTTTTTTCACCATTAATGTTAGGGAGAATGCTTTTAGGTGCTGCTGCTTTTAGTGCCAAGTGAAGGAGAGGGAAAAGTTGTCCAAAGCTTCGCCGGAAATCGAGGCAAGTGATATTCTTTCCCTTGCCATGATTCTCTTCTTTTTATATATATCCTCTTGCTGTATTGAAAATCCCGGTTAGCCCTAGGGTAGAGGCCAAGTTGTCCTTTTTATCTTGCTAAATTGTAAGGCTTAGTTCCTCCTATTGAGCCCCCCTTACTTTGTGTTGTTGGTGCCCAATCCGCAGGCGTGATGCCGTTTTTCTTTACTCCAGATTTTAGTCTGGTTCGGGTGTAGCCGAGAGAGAGTGTTAGGAGGGGGTGATTGCCGATTTGCTAGAATAATACTCGAGAGATAGAAGCAAACTACCCGAGTGTTGGATTTGGAATACTCGAGTAGTAGGCAACTACTCGAGTGTTGGATTTGGAATACTCGAGTAGTAGGCAACTACTCGAGTAGTGGAATTGGAATACTCGAGTAGTAGGCAACTACTCGAGTAGTGGAATTGGAATACTCGAGTAGTAGGCAACTACTCGAGTAGTGGAATTGGAATACTCGAGTAATCGGCAAACTACTCGAGTACTTGATCTTCTCTACTCCAGTGTTCGACGATCGTCGATCTCCTGATGACGATCGTCGAGCTCCAATTTGTCTTAGAGCCGTTCGACTATCGTCGATCTCTAAATAAAGATCATCGATCTCAGTTTCTGTCTTTATTCCGTTCGACGCTCGACGATTTTCCGAGAGGATGAACGTCGAGCTCATCTTTTGTCTTATCTCCGATCAACGCTCGACGATTTCTTGGAGGATGATCATCGAGCTTAGCTTGTCTTTAGCCTTCGACGATCGTCGATATCCGGGTTGATGATCGTCGGGCTTCTTTTTGCCTTAAGTCGATCGACGATCGTTGACCGCCGGATGACGATCGTCGAGCTCCGTGTTGTCTTAGCGGGACTGTCACGCCCGTGACTGATTTGTCATGCCCGTGACCCCCCTTCATCGATCGTCGATCTCCGGAGACGATTGTCGACCTCTGTATTGTCGATAGAGGTTTGTCATGCCACTTTCTCTGTTTGTGGTTATTGCCTGATTTTGGCATTGAGTGAGGCTAGCTCACTCGACGCCAAAGTTGTTCTTGCTGGAGGCGTTGTGTGAGTGGACTTCACTCAACATCCTGCTTGTTCTGGTGCTGAGTGAGGCTAGCTCACCTGACGCCAAGGTCTAGGTAGGCATTGAGTGGGTCTCACTCAACGCCAAGCCGTGTTGATTCATTTCAACACTTTCCCTCTACCTCGTTTTTTGTTCCCGAGTGAAATTTCTTATTATATTTTTTCGAGTTTCCTTGTCGACCGTTTCTTTTTCTTTCCTAAAGTCCGAATCGTGAGTCGTGGTTAGTAGTGGCGGGTTGAAGCTCTTTATGGGGGAGGTGTTGTGTAATTTTGCCAAGGCCACCCTTGTTCTTCTATCTTGCTCCAGGTACGGGCTGGGCAAGTGGGTGGAAGGTCCCTTGTGCTTTCACATGTAGACCCTTGAGCTCGTTGACTTGGAAATGGTGGGTGGGGGACTGAGTTTGCCTCCAACCCGATTCCTCGTTGTTTGTTTTTGCTACTACCACTTCCCACAGCTTATGATGTTAGAAGTTTCTTCCTTGGTAGATTGCAGCACTTTGGGCTCTTGGTAGCCTAGTAAGCTCTGCAGGATATAGTTTCTGGACAGGGTGGTTGCTGTTTCCTTGCACGTAGTGCTTTTCTTGTTGTCCTGCTTTGGACAGTTGTGACTTTTTCTACTGCATGTTGTTCTTCTTTCTTTTACTTTTTTCCCCCTTGGTTGACTCTTTCATGCAGTTCTTACCTTATTTTGCTTGCTGAGATATTCTGTTTTCTTTTGGAATGCCTCAAGTTCTGAGCTGTAGCTAGTTTGGTGGCTAGGTTGCGGTGGTGTTGCAGGTGGTCTCTTGGGCTTTGGAGATCCTGTTGCTTTGTTGGTGAGGTAGTTGTTGGAACACCCTATTACTAATTTGGGTAAGGATCACTATGTTTGTCTTAGGAAACCAGGTTGACCTAGTTGTATAGTTGTAAAGGTCAACATTAGAATGAGTCTAGGGCTTAGAACTGAGGTTTGAAGCTGCCCCCAGGACCATTCCAATGTCAAGGATATAGAGCCAAGTCTAAGGCAATTCTCGTCGAGCTCAGGTCGACGAAACGTCGAACTCGGTTCGACGCTCTCTGAGCTTAACTTGATAAATCGTCGAACTCCGGTCGACGATCTTCGAGCTCAGATCAACGATCTCTCTTCCGCTATTCTTCAGGTCGCTGAGCTCGGTTCGACGATCTTCGAGCTCAGGTCGACGTTTTCTGTCTGCTTGATCTCATTCCATCTCTGAGCTCAGTTCGACGATCGTAGAGCTCAGATCGACGATTCTTCTGAGAGATTGACGCTTTTAAGGATTCAAATGCTGTTATTCTTTGGAATGTTTTTGAATGCTATCAGCATTTATGTTAAGGAGATCTGCCAGCCATTTATCTTTATTCTGGAGCAAGTTTCAAGGAATTGTTCAGGAAATATTTTATTGGACCTTCCTCTAAAAGACAAGACACTTTATGGAAGACATTTATGACTGCCAACGGCTATCCTTGACAAGAATTCTTTTCAGAGAATGAGATCCTTCTTCTTGTCTTCAGAAAGATAGAGAAAATATACAACACTCAGAGTTTAACAAGAAGAAAAAGCTGTGACAGATAACAAGTGATCAAGAATTAGAAGAACAATCTTCTTGCTTACTAAAAAGTGTTCACAACTTCATCTCAAGAACTCCAGACACCTCATCTTTCAGCCTCTTTGCTGAAACAATCTTTTTCTGGAGATCAAAGTTCTGATGACCTATCACCCTAGAGCAAAGCTTCCTTTCCTGAACCAGTCTACATCTCAGGGGGAGCTTTGACAAAAGATCCACTAAGTCTTCTCTCATTTGATTTGAGATCAGAGAAGACAACTTCATTTCCTTTTCCTTTTTATTTTCCTGCTGTAAAAGGGTTCTTGAACTCCCTTCAAAAGTTTTGTCTGGTTCTGAGAGCCTTGTCAAAACTCAGTGGTGGCAAGACACCTTATCAAAAAATCCAGCTTTGGTTTTTGAGCACCTTATCAAAAGCTCATTGGTGTCAGGACACCTGATCAACTCATCCTGAGTGGATTCCTACCAAGGGTGGTAGAAGAGTGGATGTACCCAGGTTTTTGGGGAACCACTATATTTCCTTGTGCCTGCTAGATTGTTTGTGTGATTATTGCTGTGTGTTGTGTTCTTAATTTCTTGCTTCTTAAATTTCTTTCTAGCACTCTACACTATAGTGTAAATTAAATTTTATATGTGCTGATATTCTCAAAACTGTGAAACTTTTTTGAATAAACTCTATTCACCCCCCCCCCTCTAGAGTTGAGATAGATCTTACCCTCACTTTCAATTGGTAACAGAGGGAGGTTGGTTGTTCATACAGGCTAACACCTGAACCAAGTGATCCTTGGTAAAATCTATCTTTTAAGAGGGTTATTTCTTCTTATATATATATTACTCTAAGACATGGCACAGAACAAGGATTATGCAAGCACCAGACCTCCAGTGTGCAATCTATCTAAGTTTGCACTTTGGAAGGCAAGGATTAAATTATACATGAACTCTATTGATGAAGATATTTTTAATTTTGTCTTGACAGTTTGTCCAAGTCCACCAGCAAGCTCAAGCACAAATGTTGTTCCACCTCCCTCAGGAACAGATGCAGACATAAAGAAATGGAAAACTATAGATGCAAAGGCCATGAACATCTTAGCTCAGACAATGTCTGATGAGATATTTCAGAAAGTAGCTGACTGCAACTCAGCCAAAGGAATTTGGGACAAGCTCTCTGAAATTGTCTCAGGGTCTGCTGATGAAAGGAAAGACAGGAGATCTCACCTCATAACCCAATATGAGAATTTCAAGAAAGGAGAGACTGAGTCAGTAGCAGATATGTACAACAGATTGAGTCTGATTGTCAATGAGCTAAGGACCTTGGATAAAGAAATCTCATTGACTGAGCTTAATGACAAGATCCTAATGTGCTTCCCCAGTACTTGGGATTCAAGAATCTGGCCAATCAAAGATGCCAGAAGTCTAAATGAAATCACTACTGAAACTCTCCTAGGAAATCTCAAATCTTTTGAGCTGCTTATCAAGAACAGAGAGGAAGAACAGAAGGCTGCTTCACCAGCCTCAAGGAAAGAGAAGTCAATAGGTTTCAAAGCTATTGAAGATCAGCCTGAAGAAAAACTCACAGGCAATGAGGAATTGGTCAGCCTACTGGCCAAAAGATTTTACAAGCTAGCCAGAAAAGACATCAGAAAAAGGCCATACAAAGGACATGACAAACCAAGGTATGATAAGTCAAATAATAATAACAAAGAAATCATATGCTTTGGATGCAGGAAACCAGGCCACATTGTGCCTGACTGTCCAGAGAACAAGAACAAGGACAGAAAGGATAGAAGAGAAAGAAGAAAAGAAAAAGATTTCAAAAAGAACAGCTCAGACAAAGCCTCCACTAGCAGGAACAAAAATACAAGGAAGGGTTTTGTTGCTGAGACATGGAGTGAGACAGAAGAAGATTCTGAAACTTCATCTAGCTCCAGTGATGATGAAGATGATGCTGATGAGAAAGAATTCTGCATGATGGCTATCAATGCCTCACAGCAAAACTCTGATGAAGAATCAGATTCAGATTCAGAAAATCAACCAGAGGAAGATCAGGTAATTAGCTCTTTTGATTTTAATTCTGAGGACTTCAAAAATGAATTTAAGACATTGTGCTTGGATTTACTAAAATCTGAGAAAGAGATAATCTCTCTCAGAAACAAGTTATCTGAATACAGTGTCCTAAACTCAAATAACCTCAAACTCTCTGAGGAGTTAGAATGCTGTAGGGAGGAGATAGCTTCACTGAAAAGTGAACTGTCAAAAGCTAAAAAGTTTGAAGAATCCCTAAATGGGAGAAGTATCAGACTGATGGACATTACAAGCACAGTGAACTCTAGATTTAACAATACACTGGGCTTGGGTGCCTCATCCAGCCAACCTATAGTATTAACAACTCCAATCAAATTTGTCTCTGACAAAGGGAAGGGAGTAATAGAGGTAGCTAGGAAGAATGCAGATCTGCCAGAGAAAAATTCAGTTCAACAGATTGCGTCGAGCAGAGCTCGACAATCGTCGAACAGAGCTCGACGATCTAACTACAGATCGTCGACCTCAGCTCGACGATATCCAAACTCTGAACTTTAGTATAATCGATCTTCGAATAGAGATCGACGATCTGACCCAAGATCGTCGACCTCAGTTCGAAGATCGTCGAACAGAGATCAGGTCTGTGAACATTCCTTCAATGGCACATCTAGATTCAATCCTAGAGGTCCCACATCCCAAGGCTTTAACCCCTATACTGAATGGATAGTACCTCCTAGGAGATACCATCCTGAAGGCTATAAGAGTCAACCTGGGATGTCTTTTATTTTTGAATTCAAAGGATATCAGCCTAGGCCCAAGGTTAACTGGGTCAAAAACAAGTAAGCTGCTCATGTGCTGGTAAAGACCTATTCAGTATCTAACCAACAATGGTATCTGGATAGTGGGTGCTCAAAGCACATGACAGGGAACAGGGAGAACCTATCATCCTTCATAACCAAACTTGGACCCAAAGTGATTTTTGGTGATTCAAATTTTGGCCAAACCAAAGGATATGGTGCTACTCAGATAGGCTCAGTCACTTTCAAGAAAGTGGCATATGTAGAAGGACTGAAGCACAATCTGATAAGTATCAGTTAACTATGTGATGAAGGATACAAGGTGACATTCAATAAATTCCTGTGCAAGATCAAATCAGAGGACAACACAATAGTGTTAACAGGTAAAAGGACAGGTAACATTTACTTAGTAGATTTTCTTTCTTCTAAAGTAGATATCTGTTTATTCAATTCCTTATCTAAGCCTAATATTTTGTGGCATAAGAGATTAGGACATCTTAACCTTAGAACCATTGCTAGGCTCTCCAAGGACAACCTTGTTAGAGGACTACCTTCTGGCCCCTACAAGAAGGAAGGACTCTACAAGGCTTGTCAATTAGGCAAGCAAACTAAAAATAGCTTTAAGTCACTTAATAAGAGTGATTCACCTAGGATTTTGTATTTGTTGCACATGGATCTTTTTGGACCCATATCAGTACAAAGCCTAGGAGGGAAGTCCTATACTTTAGTAGTTGTAGATGACTTCTCAAGATTCACATGGGTATTCTTTCTGAGGAAGAAGTATGATAACTTTAAATGTTTGATAGAGTTTCTCAAATGTATACAGATTGAGTTCAACACTCACATTGCCCTGATCAGAAGTGATCATGGGACAGAGTTTGATTCTCTTCTTATGCAAGAGTTCTGTCAAAGTGAAGGGATCAGGCACACTTTCTTAGCTCCTAAAACTCCTCAACAAAATGGGGTAGCTGAAAGGAAAAATAGAACCCTAATTGAATCTGCTACTACATTGTTGACAGATGCTCACCTACCTCTATCCTTTTGGGTTGAGGCAGTGAACACCTCCAACTATGTATTAAATAGAAGCCTGATACATAAACTAAAGGGCAAGACTCCCTATGAATTGCTCAAAGGGAAGAAACCTAAAGTAAATTATTTTAAAATTTTTGGCTGTATTTGTTATATTCATAATAATGACAAGAAACCTCTAGCAAAATTTCAAGCTAAAGCTGATGAAGGAGTGTTTCTGGGATACTCCATGATCAGCAAGGCCTATAGGGTATATAATAAATCATCTTGTAAAATTGAAGAATCTGTTCATGTTACTTTTGATGAGACTAACATGTGTTACAAGGAGAAGTCTACTTCTACCATAGAACCCTTGCAGGTACAATCTATATCAGAAAGTATGGACAGATTACAGGTTAAAGAAGAGGATACAACCTCTCAACCTATTCAGCAAAAGAATGAAAGTAGTGATGATGAAGAAGTACAACATCTTGAAGAAAATCATCCTGAAGAGCCAGTTGTTGTTCCACTAGAGGAAACAACAACACAGGTTGGTGAACAATCAACATCCCTTGTTGATTTAGTAACAACATGAGATCATCCAATTTCCCAAGTAATTGGAAACATCTCAGCTGGTGTGCAAACCAGAAATCAGGTCAACCAGAACCTGATGCACACCTGCTTCCTATCTCAAGTTGAGCCTCAATCCATTCAAGATGCAGAGCAAGATCCACACTGGATCATTGCAATGCAAGAGGAGCTACATCAATTTGAAAGGAACAAAGTTTGGGAACTAGTGCCTAAGCCAAAGGATCATTCCATTGTTGGAACAAAGTGGGTGTTCAGAAACAAGCTTGATGATCAAGGAATTATTGTCAGAAATAAGGCAAGGCTAGTTGCTCAAGGCTACTCTCAACAAGAAGGAATAGACTATGACCAGACCTTTGCACCAGTTGCAAGGTTAGAGGCCATTAGAATATTTCTAGCTTATGCTGCTCACAAAGGCTTCAAGGTCTATTAGATGGATGTGAAGAGTGCATTTCTCAATGGGGACATCAAAGAGGAAGTCTATGTTAGACAACCTCCAGGTTTTATCTCTCTAACTCACCCTGATTATGTTTTCAAATTGCATAAAGCATTATATGGTCTCAAGCAAGCTCCTAGAGCATGGTATGAGACCCTAGCATGCTTTCTTCTGGAAAATGATTTTGTTAGGTGGAGAGTAGACCAAACTCTTTTTATTAGAACCCATAAGTCCCACACCCTCTTAGTACAAATTTATGTAGATGATATCATATTTGGTTCTACTAATTCAAACTTGTGCAAAAAGTTTTCCAACCTAATGCATTCCAAATTTGAAATGAGTAGCATGGGTGAGCTCTCCTTCTTCTTAGAATTGCAAGTAAAACAGCATGCTGAGGGCATATTTATTTCCCAAACCAAGTATGCTAAAGAATTGGTTAAGAGATTTGGTATGTCTGAGGCATCTTGTATGAAAACACCCATGCCTACCAATGCTGTATTGGATGCTGATGAACATGGGAAACCAGTTGATCAGACAACATATAGAGCAATGATTGGCTCTCTATTGTACCTTACAGCCAGTAGGCCAGATATAATGTTTGCTACATGCATATGTGCTAGATTCCAAGTTAGCCCTAGAGAGTCACACCTAACTCTAGTTAAAAGGATTCTTAGGTATGTAAAAAGTTGTTCAAATCTAGGACTCTGGTATCCAAAAGACTCAGGATTTGAATTAACTGGATTCTCAGATGCTGATTATGCTGGATGCAGAATGGATAGGAAAAGCACCAGTGGAACATGTCAGTTCCTTGGTGACAGACTTGTCTCCTGGTTTTGTAAGAAGCAAACATTTGTATCAACTTCAACTGCTGAAGTTGAGTATATGGCTGCAGGCAGTTGTTGGTCACAAATATTGTGGATACAAAATCAGCTTCTAGACTATGGCTACAACTTAGAGAAGTCTAAAATTTTTTATGATAATACTAGTGTTATCTCTATAGCACAAAATCTAGTCCTCCATAGTAGGACAAAACATATAGAGATTAGGCACCACTTTCTAAGGGATAATGTAGAGAAAAACAAAATAGAACTTCAATATATACCTACTGATTTGCAAAGGGGAGATATTTTCACCAAGCCCTTGGATGAAAAGAAACACAGTTTCTTCCTAAATCAGTTAGGCATGTTAGATGGAGAAAGCCTAAACTAACTTACAAGATTTTTGAAAAGATAAAACAGACCAAGACTAGGCTAAAAAATCAGTTCCTTTTTGTCTGTAGAATAGGCTTTGTCTCTGAACTGCGCTCGACAATTTCCCAGAAAACGTCGAACGTAGATCGACGTTTCTCTAAAAATCGTCGACCAGAGATCGACGTCTCCAAAATCGTCGATCTGAGTTCAACGCCTCCGTTAGCTCCAGGTTTTCTCTTCTTCTGTTCAGAGGCTGTCGAGCGGAGCTCGACGCTTTTCAACATCGTCGAACGGAGACCGACGATATTGACGTCTCTTCAGATTCCCTCTGTAGCCCAAATCGTCGAGCTGAGATCGACGTTCTGTCGAACCAAGCTCCATGATTTTCCGTTTCGCCATCGAACCCTAATATAAAATCATTTCTTCAGCCGTCGTTCACCTTTTGCACTTTCACTCTCTACAACTTTCTTCGTTTTCCCTCCAAATCCTCTACGCTTGGTCGTGTTTGGTTTTTCGTGTTGCAGGTGCAAATGGCTGATTCCAGTGCTGCAATCTCTAAGATGAAATTTGACACAGGATTTGACATTGATATGAACTCGTTTGATGGAAGCGATCAGCGCTTCAAGGATATTCTCAATCTATTCAGAGATCAACAGCTATCGCAAATAATGACTACCCGGATGAAGATTGCTTCAGAAGAGATCAAAGAGTGGTGTTTTACAGCGACAGATGAGACTGAGAACTCTGTCGTCGGTATAATAAAAGGGACCCAGGTACATCTGTCCCCGGCTCTCTTAACAGATGTTTTTCAACATAGTTCTGGAGACGATTCTATCGAATTATCTGGAGAAGAATATGATTCCATGCTTGATAGAATGGGGCACAATGCTGTAAACCCCAACAAACTGCTAAAGAAAAATTTGTCTCTAGAATTTCAATTCTTGGCTGATGTTGTCGGGAAAGTGCTTCTGGCCAAGCACTCAGCCCATGATACCATTTCTAGGTATCAGTTTTGTTTGATGGCAGCCTTAATTGATAAGAAACATCTTGACTGGGGATCAATCTTCTTCAACCTGATTAAGAAGAAGATAAATAAGACTACTGTCAGTTTTGGGAGAATCCTAGGGGTCTATCTGCACTCTAGATGCCCTGAATTGCTAACCTCCTCTAGGATGTTCATTAATGCATCCAAAAGGCTCTCATGTGCCCTGTTCAGCAAATGGGACAGGCAAATTATCAACCCTACAAGAGCTGCTGCACCACTCTCTTCAGGCACAAGGACTGCTTCAGTCTCTCCACCTCTGCTCTCTGCTCCAGCAGAAGTGTTGCCTGTCTCTCCTCCTCCTCCAGCTGCATCTACCCCAGCCACTTCATCCTCACCTCCAATCACCACCATATTGATATCTTCCCCCATTAACATTTCCTCACCAGTTTCAACCCCTCCAGCATCTACTTCAGAGGAATTCCACCCTCTCTTCTCTTATTCAACCTTCACCTCACCATCATTCTCCCTCATAGAGGATTCCTTTATGGATGATTCTCCTTCCACTCCTCCTGAGCCACCCTCTACCTCCTCTTTTCAACAAATGCTTCATGACATCCTTTCCCAACCATCCTTCACACCCTCTCTTGCTTCACCTATCTCCACCTCAACCTCTTCTATCTCCACAATTCCACCCTCAGAGCCATCCATTCCTACTCCACCTACCTCCATATCTCCAGCTCCAGCCAACATCCCTCCATCAACCTTCTCTACTACCTCTGCTCAAGCCCCTCTTGAGCATGTAGATCTTCCAAGGTTGGCAAACAGACTCTATGAGTTGCTAGCTCCCAGGCTGACATCTCTGTTGGAGACTTCCTTGTCTCCACTCCTGAAACAAGTCTAGGAGCTGTCTACCAAACTTTCCTCCTTTTCCTCCTCCCAGGCAATCCCTTCTACTGGGTGCCTTGCTTCAGCTCTCCTTGAACCAAGGCAGGGTGAGATGCCTTATGAAGAAGTGGATGTGCCTCAACCAGCTCCAGCTCCTGCTCCTGCTTTTGTACTGGACCTTCAAAGCTTGCTCTCTAAGTTTGATACAGTACATTTCAGTTTTCTGCCAGTACCTCAGGCTGAAGATTTGTCTAAGGCCATTGTGCCTATATCTGTCTGTGATCCCAGCCATATTGCCTCTTACATAAATTCCTGGAAGGCTGTGGATATTCTTGATGCTGCTACTAAGGCCATTGTGCCTCTTGTTGTTGTAACTGCTGCTGCTGCTGAAGATATTGAAATGGTTCCAGTAACTGCTGCTGATGAAACTGCTGATGAAGAACTTGCCTCCTATCTAGAAGCTCCTACACCTGCTGCTGCTCCTGCTCAAGTTCCTACTGCTGCTCCTGCTCAAATTTCTGCTGCTGCTCCTGCTCAAGTTCTTGCTGCTGCTCCTGCTCAAATTTCTGATGCTGCTCCTGCCCTAACTGCTGATCAGTTGAAGTTACAAGAGAAATACTTGAAAAGCATTGATGATCTGTATGACAGACCTCAAAGCTCAGATAGTGATCAATTCCAAACTGAATCAGATGACTCTGCAAATATCATTGCCAAGAAGAGGAAGGCCAGAAGTAAAGCCTTAATGTCAGTTCCCCCAGCTCAGGAAAAGAATTCAAATGACATTCCCTATTATATTCTGCATGATTGCCCCATATCTGAGCCCTGGATGCAGTTCTCCAAGAATCAACTCAAGGCTATGAAGAAGAGAAGGAAGCTAGATAAGTATGAGAAAGGATCTTCACAGTATCAGCCTCCTCCTCCTCCTCCTCCAGATTCTGGTTCAGGCTCAGCCTCTCAAGCTCCAGCTTTAAGGCAAAGCTCCTCCCAATCTTATCAGAAATAATATCAAAGGGGGCAACATCAAAGAGGATATCAATCTAGAAGGGGTCATTTAAGAGGAAGCCAGAGAGGACACAGATCTCATCAAAGGGAAGGACAAGGCCACACTAACTCTACTTCAGATCCTTTCCCCTACAGGCTAAAAGACACAGTTGTCTCCAGGACTCCTCCTACTACTACTGAATCCATCAACATGTATGAACCTCCTGTTCCTTTTGAGGATCCTGAGAACAATCCTCTATCCTGGACAGCTAGAATGAAAGAGATGGCTGCTCTTGATCAAATAAAGAAAGCCAGAGAGCAAGGCAAGGACACTTCCAATATAACAACTTTATCAGATCAAAGAAAGAAAGAACTGGAGAAATATACATCAAGAAAATTTTTCAACCCAGAAGACTATATGAAGCTGCACCCTGAGGCTGTAGTTCCAAGGCCCAGATCTCAAACTTCTCTAGGTGCAGGAGATGATAGAAGATCCAAGAAAGAAGCCCTGAATCCCAACAGAGAAATTATGTTTAAAAAGGGAACTGAGAAGAAGTAAATTGTGTAAGCTGAACTTTCATCCTCCTCTGGATAATTGCTGTTATTTTATCTGTGATCTGCTTGCTGCTATATCTTTGCTTGGTTAGCTCTTGTTTTGAATGTATACTTATTTATTTCCTAATTCTATCTGTAAATAGTAATCCTAACCCAAATAGGGGGAGATTGTTGGAACACCCTATTACTAATTTGGGTAAGGATCACTATGTTTGTCTTAGGAAACCAGGTTGACCTAGTTGTATAGTTGTAAAGGTCAACATTAGAATGAGTCTAGGGCTTAGAACTTAGGTTTGAAGCTGCCCCCAGGACCATTCCAATGTCAAGGATATAGAGCCAAGTCTAAGGCAATTCTCGTCGAGCTCAGGTCGACGAAATGTCGAACTCGGTTAGACGCTCTCTGAGCTTAACTTGATAAATCGTCGAACTCCGGTCGACGATCTTCGAGCTCAGATCGACGATCTCTCTTCTGTTATTCTTCAGGTCGCTGAGCTCGGTTCGACGATCTTCGAGCTCAGGTCGACGTTTTCTGTCTGCTTGATCTCATTCCATCTCTGAGCTCAGTTCGACGATCGTAGAGCTCAGATCGACGATTCTTCTGAGAGATTGACGCTTTTAAGGATTCAAATGCTGTTATTCTTTGGAATGTTTTTGAATGCTATCAGCATTTATGTTAAGGAGATCTGCCAGCCGTTTATCTTTATTCTGGAGCAAGTTTCAAGGAATTATTCAGGAAATATTTTATTGGACCTTCCTCTAAAAGACAAGACACTTTATGGAAGACATTTATGACTGCCAACGGCTATCCTTGACAAGAATTCTTTTCAGAGAATGAGATCCTTCTTCTTGTCTTCAGAAAGATAAAGAAAATATACAACACTCAGAGTTCAACAAGAAGAAAAAGCTGTGACAGATAACAAGTGATCAAGAATTAGAAGAACAATCTTCTTGCTTACTAAAAAGTGTTCACAACTTCATCTCAAGAACTCCAGATACCTCATCTTTCAGCCTCTTTGCTGAAACAATCTTTTTCTGGAGATCAAAGTTCTGAAGACCTATCACCCTAGAGCAAAGCTTCCTTTCCTGAACCAGTCTACATCTCAGGGGGAGCTTTGACAAAAGATCCACTAAGTCTTCTCTCATTTGATTTGAGAACAGAGAAGACAACTTCATTTCCTTTTCCTTTTTATTTTCCTGCTGTAAAAGGGTTCTTGAACTCCCTTCAAAAGTTTTGTCTGGTTCTGAGAGCCTTGTCAAAACTCAGTGGTGGCAAGACACCTTATCAAAAAATCCAGTTTTGGTTTTTGAGCACCTTATCAAAAGCTCATTGGTGTCAGGACACCTGATCAACTCATCCTGAGTGGATTCCTACCAAGGGTGGTAGAAGAGTGGATGTACCCAGGTTTTTGGGGAACCACTATATTTCCTTGTGCCTGCTGGATTGTTTGTGTGATTATTGCTGTGTGCTGTGTTCTTAATTTCTTGCTTCTTAAATTTCTTTCTAGCACTCTACACTATAGTGTAAATTAAATTTTATATGTGCTGATATTCTAAAAACTGTGAAACTTATTTGAATAAACTCTATTCACCCCCCCCCTCTAGAGTTGAGATAGATCTTACCCTCACTTTCAGTAGTTTTTCCGTACTTTTCTTACAGACATACATATGTGCCAGTGGGTTCGTGTCAGGTTGTTGGCGCCCTCTGGTAGTTTTTACCTTTGTACTATATATATTACTTATGCTGCTACCATTTTTTGGAGATAGTCTACTTGCTCTGAGAAGGATTTATGCTAGGTTGCTAGTTACTTTTAAACTACAATTATTATAATAAGTAAAGCTCTTGATCAGCATGTTTTATAAAACCTAATCACTATTTTCCAAATAACGAATAAATATCGTTTTCTTATATATAATATAAATTAAATGTAGGGTCTTGCATAGCATAAGTGGTTCTCTTGAGACTCTTATGCACTCTTTAGGATGTCGAACCTGAATAAAGTATTTTTTCGCAGCGTATAAGTATAGTTTTTAATTGTGGACTAGGTGATCCACTGAGCCGAGGGATACGGCCTCTAAAATATAACTGATTTTCTAATCATTAAACTCATGATTTTCTTTCATTAAGCTTGTAGATGGTTTTGCCTGAGCGTCAGTAGTTATCCCCTGCTTGACGTGGCATCATGACGCGTGTTTTCTCTTACTCTGATAATTCCTAAATTCGGAGAAAATGCGGGTTGTGACAGTTGGTATCAGAGGGAGGTTGCATGATAAGTTAGTCGGGCAACCTTCCTTTGTTTGCTTTTAGTAGTTCAGCATCATGTCATTCACACACCAATATGTCATCAGCATGTCTTGGCAAAAGCACGAACACTACACTCATAGCATAACATGAAGTATACGGGGCATATTATGCATTATGGGATGCATAATATGTGTTCGTATATGGATCCACCATAGGGGCAACATGTGAGGGTTATATAGTTTGGGATGCATAACATCACCACATGGCTGCGACTAGCTCGTTTTCTTTTTTGTTGCATGAGAATGTTATGTAGTATGGGATGCATAACATTTCCATGCATACGCTGCTCATAACATGCATTAGGGCCTTTTTAGAATGCATAGCACAATCATGCATAGCATAACATTGCATAAGCACAACGTGCCAAGCTAAAGACTGGCAGGATGACATATGTACACACATAAGTGTTTCGAGTCAAAAGTAATATAAAGTCATGCATTCCCGATCTAGGCACAAGATTCGGAAGGGTGGTGGTTAACCATCCTAGGTTAGGGCATAACATCAATTTTTGTAAAAAGATAAACTCCCAGAGCAAGTTTAGCAGCTTTAAGTCTATATCTACATATGTATTGCCTGTACTTGTAATTGGTTCTAGTCGTTGTATTAGGATCTAATTTGTGCTGTTATTATTTTAAGATGGCAAGGCGTCCTGCGACTCGATCGACTCCCCTGTCTGAGGGTGAGTCATCTGGAGCCCAGAACGATGCGGTGATCGAGAGACTGCGTGTTGGTACCCTAGTTTGTTTTGAGTTTAGTCCTGTCTTTTTAGTCCCTTGGCCCAAGAAATATCTATGGTCAATGGTTAGTGGTCTAGCTGTAGAGTCCCCGCTTTTCCAGATGAAGAATTTGGTTAAGTAGTTTTTCGTTCGATTATAGTCGAACGCCGCTCGACTATCGTCTATCGGCTGATCGACTATCGTCTATCAGTTGGTCGACGCTCTGTCTGCGTTGATAGCTCGACTATCTGTTGATAGGTCGACTATCTGTGTTGCCTTGATAGTTCGACTATCTGTTGATAGGTCGACTATCTGCTTGGTTTGGTAGTTCGACTATCTGTCCTGATAGTTCAGCTATCTGGTAGTTCGACTATCTGTTGATAGGTCGACTATCTGTTCCGCTTTGATAGGTCGACTATCTGTTGATAGGTCGACTATCTGTCGTCTTTGATAGTTCGACTATCTGTCCTGATAGTTCGACTATCTGATAGCTCGACTATCTGTTGATAGTTCGACTATCTATTTTGTTTTGATAGGTCGACTATCTGCTTGATAGATCGACTATCTATTTTCTGTGATAGGTCGACTATCTGCTTGATAGGTCGACTATCTATTTGTGCTTGATAGTTCGACTATCTGTCTGGATAGATCGACTATCTGATAGTTCGACTATCTGCTCTGATAGTTCGACTATCTGCCGAGGTAGTTCGATAATCTTCTTTGATAGGTCGACTATCTGGATCGTTCGACTATCTGCCCGATAGGTCGACGATCTCCGTGCGTCGGTTGACGATCTCCGAGGGTCGTTCGACGTTTTCTGTCTGCCTTTTTATTTTGTATTTATTTATTCTATTTAATAAATTAATACATTATCTGCCTTTTTATTTCAGTTGTTTTATGATAATATTTCCAGGCAATATCTGCTCCATTCCTTTTGCCTGAGTAAAATTTTTTCAGATAAAGTCATTTGTCTTATTAGCTGTCATTATATTTTACTTTATCTGCTGTCAGTCCTTTGTAGCTGTTAGGCTGAAAAGTCTTCCTTTTGCTATAAAGAGTTTGTTTCTGATGTGATTTTATTTAGTACCTTTATTATCAGATTGCTGCCTGCAGTTTCTTTGAAAAAGGTTTATCCCTTTTATAGAATATCTTGCTGCAGAGTTTGTTTGTCTTTGTGATATTTGCAACCCAGGTTTCAAGTTTCAGAAGAAGACAAACAGTTCAAATTGAAAAGAGCCATTGCTTGTTGCTGCTATAAAAGGAATCCTTTGGTGAAGGATTTCAGCTAGCTAACCAGTTATTCAAAGAGTTATTCATTTAGCATTCAAGCCTTCATCAAGTTCAAGCTTTTTGCTCTCAGCAATATTGATTCAACTGAGAAGTGTTAAGCTCTTCTGCTCTTCTTCAACCTGAGTTCTCCTATCCAGGAAGTTTAGACTCAGAGTTCTTTTGAAGAAGAAGAAGAAGACAGCTGCTTGAAGATTTCTAATTTTATTATTTATTATCTTCTTGTAGTTTTTCCTTCAGATCTTTCTGAAGAGTTTTCTACACTGAAGCAAGACTTCACCTAGACATTTTTGAGCCAGGGGGAGCCTTGATTCTTTAGAGCTGTCTAGCTCAGTACAAGTCTTTGTGCTTCTCTAATCTATTGTAAAATAGAGAAGACATCTTAACCTTCTTTCCCCCTCCTGTACAGGGTTATTACTCCCTTCAAAAGTATCCCTTGGTGGCAGGGCACCTGATCAAAAACCTGTGTTCGGTTTTTAGACACCTGATCAAAAGTCTAAAGGGTTTCTAGATCTACGTGAAGCAGATCTTGTGGTAGCAGGGCACCTGATCAAAAACCTGTAGTGGATTCCTACCGTGTGGGTAGAAGAGTGGACGTACCCAAGTTGTTTGGGGAACCACTATAAACTCCTTGTGTCGTCTGGCTTGCTTAATTTAATTCCTGCATTGTGGCTGTGATTAGATATAACTAGGTTTGCTAGTTGCTGATTAGGATTTCCAAGCCTTAACTGTAATTACAGTTAGCTTGAGTTTGTGCACAACACTTGTGTTAGGCTTTAGGGTTTTCTCCATATCTATAATCTTTTCATTCCGCATTTCACTCCAAGGGAGTTGGGCAGACTATTAAGTTTTGTTTAGTGCAAAATTTGATAACTCTATTCACCCCCCCCCCCTCTAGAGTAGTATCTATCCCTTCACTTTCAATTGGTATCAGAGCCAGGTTGACTGACTGAATAGGCTAACACCTAAGTCACAAGATCCTGATAAATACCAAAGTTTATAGATATTCACTATCACTATCATGGCCCAGTCCAAGGATTATTCTAGCACCAGACCTCCAGCATGCAACTTAGCTAAGTTTGGCATTTGGAAGGCAAGGATAAAATTATATATGAATTCTATTGATGAAAGCATCTTTGCTTCTATTTTGTCAGGACCCCTAAGAGCACCTGATGCTGCTTCTGCCTCATCATCTGATATGAGTGCAGTGCCTCCACCAGACTACAATGATGAGTACAAGAAGGCAAAGATAGCAGATGCCAAGGCGATGAACATTCTGGCTCAGACAATGTCTGATGAAATATTCCAGAAGGTTGCTGACTGCCCTTCAGCAAAAGCAATGTGGGATACACTGAACCAGATTGTAGCTGGTTCAGCTGATGAAAGGAAAGACAGGAGGTCCAACCTTATCTCACAATATGAGAACTTCAAGAAAACTGATGCTGAATCAGTTGAAGCCATGTATACAAGGCTCAGCTCAATCATCAATGAGCTGAGGACCCTTGACAAGGACATATCATTGACAGAGGTCAATGATAAGATTCTTATGTGCTTCCCTAGCACATGGGATCTGAGGATCTGGCCCATCAAGGAAGCCAGAAGTACAAATGAGATTTCAACTGAAGCCCTTCTCGGCAAGCTCAAGTCTTTTGAGCAAGTGCTGAAGACAAGGGAAGCAGAAGCTGAAGCAAAGACCCCTACTCCAACAAGAAAAGAGCAATCTCTAGCTCTTAAGGCTGCTGATGTTTCTGAAGGCAGCCAATCCAATGAGGAGCTAATGGCATTATTTGCCAAGAGGTTTCTTAAGATGGGGAGAAAGGAATTCAGAAAGAAGTCTTCACGCTACGAAGACAAACCAAGGTATGACCGTTCACCTGCTAAAGAAATTATATGTTATGGTTGCAGGAAACCTAGACACATCTTACCAGAGTGTCCAGAGTAGAAAAACAAAGATAAGAGGAAAGAAAAGGAACAGCATAGGAAGCACTCCAAGCCATCCTCCTACAAAAATAAAAAGAAGAAGAGAGGTTTCATTGCTGAAACCTGGAGTGATTCTGATGAAGAATCTTCCTCCTCTAGCTCCAGTGAGGATGAGGAAGAGAAGAAGGCAAAGGAAGTTTGCCTAATGGCAATAGATGCCTGCAGCAATCATTCAGCTGCAGAGAGTTCAGATTCAGAAGAAGAAATGCCAACAGAAGATGAGGTACTATCTTCTTATGACTTCACTTCTGAAGAATTTAAATTAGATTTTAAATCCTTATGCTTAGACTTAATTAGTTCAGAAAAAGATATTAAAGAACTTAGAAATAAGTTAGCTGACTTAGAATTAATTGCTACAGAAAATATTAAGTTAAAGGAAGATCTCACTACTTGTAGTGAAGAAATTAAATTTCTTAAAATAGAGTTAGCTAAGTCTAAAAGGTTAGAGGAATCTCTAAATGGTAGAAGCCTTAAGTTATTAGAAATAACCAGCATGACTAACACCAGGTCAGGCAATAACAAACTAGGCTTAGGAGCTTCTCCCAGTGAACCCCCAGTTATTCTTAAAAATAATCTTTCAACTCCAGTGAACTTCATTTCAGCTAGTGGAATGAAGAACACTGAGCAAGTAAACCTAGTTAATAAAACTTTAAATAAAGCTAAGAGAGAAAAGAGGAAGAAATTTTTTAAAGAAATGCAAAGAGCGTCGAACGCCGCTCGACGATCGGAAGCTCAATGGTCGAACGAAGCTCGACGATCTGAGCACCCATCGTCGAACGTCGATCGACGTTTTCAATATGATTTTCAAAATCATCATCAAACCAGTAGAAACCTAAATGAAAATAGAAACCCTAGGTTTGTTGACCCATCATCTGCATGGAGAATCCCACCTAGGAGATCTCACCCATTAGGTTATCACCCTCAGCCTGCATTTTCATTTATTTCTAGCTTTTCTTATGTGAAAAACAAGGGACCCAAGGTTACCTGGGTCCACAATGTCTAAATGAATGTCTTGCAGGTGAAGGCCTATCCTATCACTCAAAATAAGTGGTATTTGGATAGTGGATGCTCCAAGCATATGACAGGAAATAAAAATCATCTGTCAAAGTTCAAAGCTAAGCTCGGCCCAAAGGTTATCTTTGGAGATTCCAGCTGTGGTCAGACAGAAGGCTATGGCAGGATCACAATTGGAGATGTTACTTTCAAGAGAGTTGCATATGTGACAGGACTGAAGCATAATTTGATCTCAGTCAGCCAGCTATGTGATGCTGGCTACCAGGTTTCATTTTCTAACTCTTCTTGTAATATTACTTTAAATAATAATGTTGTTTTAGTAGGCATTAGAATAGGTAATATTTATTTAGTAGATTTCATTTCAACTCATTCTGAAATCTGCCTGTTTAATGAAGTAACAATTAATAATAATTCTTTGTGGCATAAGAGGCTTAGTCATGTTAACCTTAAAAATATATCTAGGTTATCTAAACACAACCTTGTTAGAGGTTTACCTTCTTGCCCCTACAAGAAGGAGAGCCTATGCAAGGCGTGTCAGCTAGGCAAGCAAACCAAAAACTCTTTTAAATCTGTAAATAAGAGTGATTCTCCTAGAATCTTGTATTTATTACATTTGGACCTTTTTGGCCCAATAAATGTACAGAGTTTAGGAGGGAAGTATTACACCTTAGTCATTGTAGATGACTTCTCTAGGTTCAGTTGGGTTTTCTTTTTGAGAACTAAGGCTGATAACTTCAAAGCCCTTACAGATTTTCTACTATGTGTGCAGACTGAGTACTCTACTCATGTGGCCTTGATCAGAAGTGATCATGGTACTGAGTTTGACTCTCTTCTCATGCAAGAATTCTGTGAGAGAGAAGGTATCAAACATAGCTTCTCAGCTCCTAGAACTCCCCAACAAAATGGGGTAGTTGAAAGGAAGAACAAAACACTCATTGAAGCTGCTAGTACATTGTTGGCAGATGTTAATATGCCTCTCTCCTATTGGGCAGAAGCAGTTAGTACAGCCAATTATGTCTTGAATAGAAGTCTGATACACAAGCTTAAGTGTAAAACTCCTTATGAGTTGCTTAAAGGAAAGAAACCTAAAATTAATTATTTTAGAGTTTTTGGCTGTGTTGTTTATATTCATAATAACAATAAAGAATATCTTAGAAAGTTTGAAGCAAAAGCTTCAATGGGAATTTTTCTAGGATATTCCCAAGTAAGCAAAGCTTATAGGGTTTATAACAAATCAACCTGTAAAATTGATGAATCTGTGCATGTATCTTTTGATGAGTTTCAGATGTTTTATAAGGAGAAGGAAAGTTCTCCTTCCCCCAGTTCATGCAGGTACCTGATGCTACTCAAGAGATTCTTCAACTATCAACTCTTTAGATCACTGAATCAGACAGTGATGAAGACATTGCTGAAGCTGTTGTTGTTCCACCAACAGTAGATCAAATTCCTCCTGAGGAATTAATCCCAACTATTGCTGAAGATCACATCCCACCTGCTGATATTGTCACACTTAGAGATCACCCTATATCTCAAGTGATTGGAGACATATCAGCTGGTGTTCAAACAAGACATCAATTAAGACAGGATGTGATGCACGCTTGTTTCCTCTCACAGGTTGAGCCCCTCACCTTTAAAGATGCAGAGCTAGATCCCCACTGGATCATTGCTATGCAAGAGGAACTCAATCAGTTTGAGAGATGTAAAGTTTGGACTTTGGTTCCAAGACCTAAAGCCCAACTGATCATAGGCACCAAGTGGGTGTATAGAAACAAGTTGGATGGAAATGGAATTATAGTAAGGAATAAAGCTAGGCTTGTAGCTCAGGGCTACAGACAGGAGGAAGGTATAGATTATGACCAAACCTTTGCTCCTATTACAAGGCTAGAAGCAATAAGGATCTTCTTGACCTATGCAGCCTACATGAAGTTTAAGGTCTTTCAGATGGATGTCAAAAGTGCATTCCTGAATGGTGAGCTTAAGGAAGAGGTGTTTGTTGAACAACCACCAGGGTTTGTTTCTTCAACTCAGCCCTCACATGTGTTCAAGTTGCAGAAAGCTCTATATGGACTAAAGCAAGCCCCCAGAGCCTGGTATGAGACTTTAGCTAGTTTCCTGTTAGAGCACAACTTTACTAGGGGAGTAGTTGATAGAACCCTTTTCGTCAAGCACCACAAGGACACAATCCTGTTAGTTCAGGTGTATATAGATGATATTATATTTGGTTCCACTGATCCCAAACTGTGCAAAAAGTTTTCTAACTTGATGCATTCCAAGTTTGAGATGAGTAGTATGGGTGTGCTATCTTACTTTCTTGGTCTCCAAGTTAAGCAAGATGTTGATGGTATCTTCATCTCCTAATCCAAATATGCCAAGGAATTGGTAAAGAAATTTGGGATGGCTGATGCTTCAGCAATGCCTACACCTATGGCTACTAATGTAGTTATTGATTCTGATGATCACGGCAAGCCAGTTGATCAAAAGAATTATAGGGCCATTGTTGGTTCCCTATTATATCTAACTGCAAGTAGGCCAGATATAATGTTTGCTACATGCCTTTATGCTAGATTCCAGGTCAACCCCAAGGAATCTCATCTGATTCTTCTCAAGAGAATCCTGAGATACCTGAAGGGATGTCCAAATCTAGGACTTTGGTACCCAACAGAATCAGAATTTGAGTTAATTGGATACTCTGACTCTGACTATGCTGGTTGCAGAGTTGACAGGAAGAGCACCTCAGGATCTTGTCAGTTCTTGGGAGAGAGATTGGTCTCTTGGTTCTGTAAGAAGCAGGCTTCTGTCTCAACTTCAACTGCAGAAGCTGAATATATAGCAGCTGTCAGTTGTTGTTCACAGATCCTGTGGATTCAAAACCAGCTTGTGGATTATGGTTACTCACACAAGAACACCAAAATCATGTGTGATAGTACCAGTGCTATCTCAATTGCACAAAATCCAGTGCACCACTCTAGAACGAAGCACATTGAGATTCGGCACCATTTCCTGAGAGATTGTGTGGAAAAGAACAAGATTTGTCTTGAGTTCATATCCACTGAGTTTCAGAGAGGTGATATATTCACCAAGCCCTTAGATGAACAGAAGCATCTGTTCTTTTTAGTTCAACTAGGCATGATCAATGGAAGAGACTAAGTGTGACTATATCTGCCAATGTTGAAACTTGTTTGAAGATAGTCGAACGACGTTCGAAGATAGTCGATCGGGTCAAGCCCATCGTCGACCTATGGTTGATTAAAGCTTGCCTGTTTGAAGATCGTCGACCGGCGTTCGACCATAGTCGAACAAGTCGAGCTCATCGTCGATCCCTAGATGACGACAGCTTGTTGCTTGAGAAGCCAGAAATAGTCGAACGATTGATCGACTACTCTGCTTCTGGACCGATCATCGAACGACCGTTTGACCATCGTCTCCAGTATCTTTTAAATAGATTGACTATCTCCGGTCTAATATAAAGCCGATAGTCGACCTAGGTTAAAAGATCTTTTGTTTTATCGTCGACGGAGAGCGTCCTTTCGCATTCCGTCTTCCCGCTTGCTCCTCCTCTTGCGATTTTCTGCCGATTCGTCTTCTCCGTCTCTCTCGCGCCCTCTCCAGCTCCTTCAATGGCGATTTCTCCAGCATTGCTCGCAGTTGTGAAGTTCGATGCAGGTTTCAGCGTCGATTTTGACGCATTCAGTTGCTGTGAAGCAGGGATTGTGGAAATTCTTCAGTTATGCCGAGATCAATGTCTAGAAAGATTAATGTCTACAAGGATAAAGTTAAATATTCCCGAGATTAAGGAATGGGCATTTACTTCGTCCTCCACCGACGAATCGATGACCGGCTCTATTGGCGGAGAAGAGGTTATTTTAACTCCCGCCATTTTGACTGATGTTTTTGGTTTGATAAATGGTGAAGAAGATTTTGAGCAAGATGCTCCAGAGTTTGGAAGAATGCTGCTTGAGCTGGGACATGCGGAGGGCATTCCCACGAAGCTGCTCAAGGTCAATTTCCCATTTAAGATTAAATTTCTTGCTGAGATAGTTGGAAAAGTGCTCCTTGGGAAGCACTCTGCTCATGACAACATTACAAGGCAACAATTTGCACTGATGTGTGCAATTGTTAATCAGAAAAGGATTGATTGGGCAGGAGTAATGTTTGATCTGATAAGGAAAAAGAACAGTAAGAAAGAGGTTACCCTAGGCAGGGTTATTGGAATTTTTCTGAAAGAGAAGTATCCCCAGCTGATGATTTCAACTGCTACAACAATTAATGCCAGCAAGAAGATGGACCCGAACTTGTTCTCCAAGTGGAAGAGGACCTTCTTGAAGCCCGCTCTCACAGGGGCTGCTCTAGCGACATCCGAGAGCACAAGGACTGATTCAGTCACTCCTCACCCTCAAGAAGCTGGCTCAGCTCATCCTTCTCTTCCATCATCTTCTTCTGCCTTACCATCAACTTCTACTGAAGTAGTTCCATCTTCTTCAGTTCCGTCTACCTCAGTTGAAGTTCCATCAACTTCAGCTGAAGTACGACTTTCTGATTCTCCTGCTCAAGATACAACCACAGTTGTTATTCCTTCTCCTCCTGCATCTCCTATACCTTCTCATCTGGCTAGGATATCTGATCCTAGTTTTGATTTGTTAGGATCTGAGAGGACTCCCACATCTCGTCAGTCTCCTGTTCGTTCTCCAGTTCAACAGGAATACATTCCTCCTGCTGATCTTCCATCATCTGCTGTTCCCCCACATTCTTTTGAAGTCACCCCAGCATTCATCTCCAGCATTTTGGAGTTGATTACCCCTTCAATCAAAATCATGATTGAAGAGGCAATTGCTCCACTTGCTTCTTCCATTGCTACTTTGACTGCTTCCATCCAATCCCTCTCTAAGTCTGCTGAGCCCTCTTCTTCCAGGGACCTGGTTTCAGTTCCCACTGAAATCAGGTAGGGGGAGATGTTCTATGAAGATGTCTCAGTGCTTCCAGCCTCCCCTCCAGCAGATCCTCCAACGGTGTCAGATATAGTGATGACTGCTCCAGCTCAAGAAGAATCAGTTTCAGTGTTATCTGAAAAAGAAATATCTGATGCAATTATGTTATCTAAATTTGCTGTCAAAGTTTGCTTAGAAGATCTCACCACTCCTTTGGTTGCCCGTTTTCTAGAAGGCATTATTACATCCTATCTAGATGAATCCTGGGAGTTGGTAAAGTATGAAGGTAATTCACTCATCTGTTTTATTGACGAGTCAATTGATTTGCTAGCTTGTGAATACCTAGAAGGAATACTTTTAGCTTATTTAGCAGATTTGTGTTCATGAATCTACAGATTATATTAAAGAAGATATAGCTGCTCAGGTTATAGTAGTTGTTTCAGAAGCTGCTCCAGATGTTCCTAATGTTCAAGTAGATCCAGAACTGGATTCCTTTTGTAATGATATAGAAGATGTGTCTGAAAATCAAGATGAAATCAAAGATGTCACCCCTGTACTGAGTTTGGAAGAAGAAAAAGCTAGAGCTGCTTGGCAATTAAGAGTACAATCTATGTTGGAAGAAAAAGAAAAGGATTTACAAGTTGAAAAATCAACTGTTTGGGATGATTCCCCAGGACTTGACCTGGATTCCCTTCTGGCTCAGGATGTCATAGAAGAAGAAAAGGAGAAAGCTGCTTTAAAGGAAAAGGCTGTTTCTGAAGCTTATGACCCATATGACAATCCTCCATCATCTCACTCTGAAGATGAAGAGGATTCAGATTTATCTGAGAATTCAAAGAAAAAGAAAGCTGCACAGAAGAAAAGAAAAGTTGTTGCTCCTCCTCCTCTCAATCGTGATAATGACACTCCATATTATATTTTGAAAGGAATTGACCCTAAGTCAAAAGAGTTTCAACATTGGATGTGGTTCTCCAAGAACCAGCAAAAAGAGAGAAAGAGATCTAAGAGATATGATAGTCCTACCCCTAGATGGAATCCTAGAGGTCCTCCTCCTCCACCTCCCAGTGTAGGAGCCTCTGGCAACCTTTCTGCTAATCCTTCTGCTCCGTCTGCAAAATCTGCACCTTCTCAATCTTCTTCAAGGAAAAGCTCTCAAGGTTTTCAAGGTAAATCATATTCTGGTTATCAAAGAACTGATACAGTGAGAGAACAAGTGAAGGAGGTTGTGTATCAAAGACCAACTTTTCCCCTCCTCCTTCTCCAAAGAAAAGGGTTTCATCTCCAATGCCAGTGCATTCTGAAAAAGTTGTTTCAAAAGGTAAGTAGTTTATTTTGTTTAAAAATTCTAGCAAGAACTTTGCTAAGTCTGCTCCCCTGTCTTATCTAGTTAATCAAGATAAAGAACCAGATGATACTCCTTCTGAGACTGTTTATGAAAGTCCTGAGCTTGATCCTAACTTTAGGATGGCTCGTTTTCTCGAATTGGTTGGAGCAGCTCAAATCAGGAAAGCAAAAGCTGAAGGAAAGGACACTACTGGATTAACCACAATGTCTACATTCAGAAAGAAGGAGTTCGAAAAGTTCCAGGTTAGTCCTGAAGTTTTTGATCCTTCTAAATATATGGAAAAGCACCCAGAAGCAGTTATTCCAAGGGCTGCAGAACTGAAGATTATTGGCGAGCAAGATTTGAAGCTATCCAAGAAAGAAGCTATTGATCCCTTGCGGAAAATTTCTTTTGTTCCTAGCTCTTCTGTCCCTAAACCAGATTCTGTAGATTCTTAATTTTGATTTACTGCTGTTATATATATCTGACTGTTTGATAATTGCTAGTTAATTGTTATCTATTTCCTGTATTGATTATAGTGATCTATAGCTAGCTCTGTGCTTTAGTTTTTAAGAGACTTAACTCAAATAGGGTTGTTGGTACCCTAGTTTGTTTTGAGTTTAGTCCTGTCTTTTTAGTCCCTTGACCCAAGAAAAATCTATGGTCAATGGTTAGTGGTCTAGCTGTAGAGTCCCCGCTTTTCCAGATGAAGAATTTGGTTAAGTAGTTTTTCGTTCGATTATAGTCGAACACCGCTCGACTATCGTCTATCGTCTGATCGACTATCGTCTATCAGTTGGTCGACGCTCTGTCTGCATTGATAGCTCGACTATCTGTTGATAGGTCGACTATCTGTGTTGCCTTGATAGTTCGACTATCTGTTGATAGGTCGACTATCTGCTTGGTTTGGTAGTTCGACTATCTGTCCTGATAGTTCAACTATCTGGTAGTTCGACTATCTGTTGATAGGTCGACTATCTGTTCCGCTTTGATAGGTCGACTATCTGTTGATAGGTCGACTATCTGTCGTCTTTGATAGTTCGACTATCTTTCCTAATAGTTCGACTATCTGATAGCTCGACTATCTGTTGATAGTTCGACTATCTGTTTTGTTTTGATAGGTCGACTATCTGCTTGATAGATCGACTATCTGTTTTCTATGATAGGTCGACTATCTGCTTGATAGGTCGACTATCTGTTTGTGCTTGATAGTTCGACTATCTGTCCGAATAGATCGACTATCTGATAGTTCGACTATCTGCTCTGATAGGTCGACTATCTGCCGAGGTAGTTCGACTATCTTCTTTGATAGGTCGACTATCTGGATCGTTCGACTATCTGCCCGATAGGTCGACGATCTCCGTGCGTCGGTCGACGATCTCCGAGGGTCGTTTGACGTTTTCTGTCTGCCTTTTTATTTTGTATTTATTTATTCTATTTAATAAATTAATACATTATCTGGCTTTTTATTTCAGTTGTTTTATGATAATATTTCCAGGCAATATCTGCTCCATTCCTTTTGCCTGAGTAAAATCTTTTCAGATAAAGTCGTTTGTCTTATTAGCTGTCATTATATTTTACTTTATCTGCTGTCAGACCTTTGTAGCCGTTAGACTGAAAAGTCTTCCTTTTGCTATAAAGAGTTTGTTTCTGATGTGATTTTATTTAGTACCTTTATTATCAGATTGCTGCCTGCAGTTTCTTTGAAAAAGGTTTATCCCTTTTATAGAATATCTTGCTGCAGAGTTTGTTTGTCTTTGTGATATTTGCAGCCCAGGTTTCAAGTTTCAGAAGAAGACAAACAGTTCAAATTGAAAAGAGCCGTTGCTTGTTGCTGCTATAAAAGGAATCCTTTGGTGAAGGATTTCAGCTAGCTAACCAGTTATTCAAAGAGTTATTCATTTAGCATTCAAGCCTTCATCAAGTTCAAGCTTTTTGATCTCAGCAATATTGATTCAACTGAGAAGTGTTAAGCTCTTCTGCTCTTCTTCAACCTGAGTTCTCCTATTCCAGGAAGTTTAGACTCAGAGTTCTTTTGAAGAAAAAGAAGAAGAAGACAGCTGCTTGAAGATTTCTAATTTTATTATTTATTATCTTCTTGTAGTTTTTCCTTCAGATCTTTCTGAAGAGTTTTCTGCACTGAAGCAAGACTTCACCTGGACATTTTTGAGCCAGGGGGAGCCTTGATTCTTTAGAGCTGTCTAGCTCAGTGCAAGTCTTTGTGCTTCCCTAATCTATTGTAAAATAGAGAAGACATCTTAACCTTCTTTCCCCCTCCTGTACAGGGTTATTACTCCCTTCAAAAGTATCCCTTGGTGGCAGGGCACCTGATCAAAAACCTGTGTTCGGTTTTTAGACACCTGATCAAAAGTCTAAAGGGTTTCTAGATCTACTTGAAGCAGATCTTGTGGTGGCAGGGCACCTGATCAAAAACCTGTAGTGGATTCCTACCGTGTGGGTAGAAGAGTGGACGTACCCAAGTTGTTTGGGGAACCACTATAAACTCCTTGTGTCGTCTGGCTTGCTTAATTTAATTCCTGCATTATGGCTGTGATTAGATATAACTAGGTTTGCTAGTTGCTGATTAGGATTTCCAAGCCTTAACTGTAATTACAGTTAGCTTGAGTTTGTGCACAACACTTGTGTTAGGCTTTAGGGTTTTCTCCATATCTATAATCTTTTCATTCCGCATTTCACTCCAAGGGAGTTGGGCAGACTATTAAGTTTTGTTTAGTGCAAAATTTGATAACTCTATTCACCCCCCCCCCCCCTCTAGAGTAGTATCTATCCCTTCACTTTCACTGCGTCAGAGTAGCGATTCCATGAGCAGGCAGTTGGAGGAGGTGCGAGCCCAGATTCAGTCTTTGGTGGCAGTTGTGGCAGGGCAGACTCATGGAGTGTAAGCCCCTGCAGGGGGGTTAGCTGTTCCTCCTCCTCCTCCTACACCCTTGAGACCTCCAGTGGTGGTGCCAGCAGAGATGGCCTTTATCTCGCAGTTTCAGAGGCTGAGCCCCCCCCCCCCCCCCCCACTTATGACGGGAAGGCAGATTTCATGGTCATAGATGATTGGCTGATCTCCATGGAGGAGATGTTCTCGAATTAAGGGATTGCAGATGATCAGAGGGTGATGATAGACGCCTATCAGCTTAAAGGTTTGGCTAAGAGTTGGTGGCTGAGAGAGAAGGAGGGCTTGGTAGATGGATGCTCTTGGGAAGTGTTCAAGGAGATGTTGTTGAGGAAGTTCTTACCCTCGGTCGAGCGTGACCGCCTCATGAATGACTTCCTCCATCTGAAGCAAAGGCAACTCACGGTGGGTGAGTATGAGATAAAGTTCAGCAAGCTGAGCCATTTTGCCCCTGGATTGGTCAGCATTGAGGCTGATCGAGTTAAGCGATTTCTCGGTGGTTTGAGGAGCGAGATGCAGCTGTTGACCAGTGCTTATGGGTCAGAGACTTATGCAGGAGTAGTAGAGGCTGCTCTGAAGGTGGAGGCTATTGAGACCGCGAAGAGCATAGGCCAGCAAATGAGGAAGGACAAGAGGAAGTCTGTGGAGGAGAAGAAACCTGTGATACCCGGTATTGCTCCGGGAAAGAGGAGCAAGGTGGTGTGCAGTTTCTGTGGCCGGTCAGGCCACCCTGTCGAGAGATGTTTCAAGAAGGCAGTAGCTCAGAGGAAGGAGCAAGTTCATGCGATTCAGGGTGCTCCTAGGAGAGATGTCTCTTGTTCTGTTTGCAAGCGACCCGGGCATGATGCGGCCCAATGTTGGTCCAAGGATAAAGTCTGCTTTCAGTGTGGGCAGAAGGGCCACATCAAGTCTAGGTTTCCTCAGGTCCAGCCAGCTCTTCCTGTAGTTCCACTACAGGCATTACCTCCACCTCAGCGTGTGGACAAGGGAAAGGGGAAGCTGAACGTGATCTCTTCCGAGGAGGCTCAAGCTTCGACTCAGGTTATCTCAGGTTAGTTGTTTTTCCAGCCTGAAAATTTTGTTCTTGTTTTGCTTGCATGTTTGCGGTATTATTGTGGTAGTTCCTTAGTTTTCTATGCTCTTATAGGGAAATTTAAGGTGAAGAACTGCTGGGCGCATGTTCTGTTTGACTCCGGCGCTACCCACTCGTTCGTGGCTAGAGTCTTTGTAGAGCGACATCGGTTGACTTTAGATCGAGTTTGGGATTCCTTCCGTGTCAAGTTCCCCTCTAGTGAATCTGTGTTGTCAGATTTGGGCATATTGGATTGCCCTGATTTGTTGGGGGACTTTCTTGCGAAGGCGGACCTGAAAATGATTGATCTGGAGGACTTCGATGTTATTCTGGGCATGGACTGGCTGTCTAGGTATGATGTAGTCATTCAGTGCAAAGGAAAGCACTTGTACTTCATCAGGGACGACGGTCAGCCCGGCAGCGTGTATGCTGATCAATGCCAGGATTCTCATGTGATCTCTGCGGTATGTGCTCAGAAGTTGTTTCTTTCTGGTTGTTGTGCTTGTTTTGTCTCGGTGGTTGGAGCCGCTGTTAGTATACCGCGCTTGGAGGAGATTCCAGTTGTTCGTGGTTTCACCGATGTTTTTCCGGATGATCTTCCTGGTATCCCTCCCGAGCGGGATGTGGAGTTTGTGATTGATTTAGAGCCGGGTACGCGTCCTATTGCTAAGGCGCCGTACCGGATGGCCCCTCGTGAGTTAGAGGAGTTGCGAGTTCAGTTGGATGAGCTGTTGGCTAAAGGATTTATCAGGCAGAGTTCGTCGCCTTGGGGTGCTCCTGTGCTGTTTGTGAAAAAGAAAGATGGGTCGATGCGGCTCTGCATTGACTATAGGGAGATGAACAAAGTCACAATTAAGAACAGGTACCCTCTGCCGAGGATCGATGACTTATTTGACAAGTTGCGCGGTAGCACGGTGTTCTCCAAGATCGATCTTCGTTCTGGCTATCATCAGCTCAGGATCCGTGAGGCAGATATTCCACGGACTGCGTTTAGATCAAGGCATGGACATTTTGAGTTCTTGGTGATGTCATTTGGTCTGACCAACGCACCATCAGCCTTCATGGATATGATGAACCGGGTGTTCAAGGATTTCCTAGACAAGTTTGTTGTGGTCTTCATCGATGACGTGTTGGTTTATTCTCGTAGTGCTGAGGAGCACGAGCAGCATTTGCGTTTGGTTCTATCAGAGTTGAGGAATCACAAGTTATTCGCCAAGTTGAGCAAGTGCGAATTTTGGTTGCCTCAGGTCTCATTTCTAGGCCACGTAGTGAGCAAGGATGGAGTCTCGGTCGACCCAGAAAAGATCGCAGCAGTGATGGATTGGAGTAGGCCGAATACGCCTAAGGAGATCAGGAGTTTCTTGGGGTTGGCTGGCTACTACAGAAGGTTCGTAGAGAGATTATCTTCCCTAGCTGCACCTTTGACCAAGCTGACTCAGAAGAACGTGGCTTTTGTTTGGAGCGAGAAGTACGAAGAAGCCTTTCTGGAGCTAAAGAAGAGATTGTGCACTGCTCCCGTTCTGACCCTGCCGACTGAGGGTGTGGATTATGATGTATACGTGGATGCTTCGCTTGTAGGTCTGGGATGCGTATTAATGCAGGTTGGAAAGGTGATTGCCTATGGGTCAAGGCAACTGAAGACTCATGAGAAGAATTATCCTACGCATGACCTTGAGTTTGCAGCGGTAATCTATGCGTTGAAATTGTGGAGGCATCTACTTTATGGGGCTCAGTGCAAGATCTTCACTGACCATAAGAGCCTGAAGTACGTGTTCACGCAGAAGGAGTTGAATCTGCGCCAGCGGCGGTGGCTAGAGTATGTGGATGATTATGATGTAGAGATCCAGTATCATCCAGGCAAGGCCAATGTGGTGGCCGACGCCCTGAGCCGAAAGACGGGAAAGATCTTTAACCTCTCCGTCGATCGTTTAGTGGAGGAGTTCCTCCTTATGGATATATCAGTAGGATGTTGTGGTTTGCAGAGTAGTTTATCTGTGGCAGAGCCGACTTAGATTTCTTTGACCAGACTGCACCAGAAGGACGATCCGGATCTTTTACACTTATTCACCAGGACCGAGAAGGGGGAGTTGCCAGATTTTGCTATCGATGATGCGGGTACTTTAAAGTACCGCGGCAGGTTTTGCATCCCCACTGTTGGGGACATTAGAAGTGTGATTTGTAGAGAGGCTCATGGATCCAGCGTTGCCTACCATCCAGGATCTACGAAGATGTATCGTGACTTAAAGCAAATTGCCTGGTGGTATGGCATGAAAGGTGATATAGCAAGGTTTGTTGTTGAGTGCCACACTTGCAAGCGTGTGAAGGCCGATTATGGAAGTCCTGGCGGCAAGTTGACTCCGTTAGAGATCCCGACTTAGAAGTGGGAAAGTATATCTATGGACTTCATTACGGGCTTACCGAAATCCCCGAGGGGATTTGATTCTGTTTGGGTTATAGTGGATAGATTGACGAAGTGTGCTCACTTCATGCCATATAAGATTGATTACCCGATGAAGAAAATAGCGGAGATGTACTTGAATGAAGTCATCCGACTCCATGGTGTGCCGGTTAACATCGTTTCTGATCGAGACTCCCGGTTTACTTCTCGTTTTTGGCAGAGTCTGCAGGAGGGTTTGGGTACGGATCTGAGGTATTCTACTGCGTACCACACACAGACCAATGGGCAGATGGAGCGGGTGAACCAGATAGTTGAGGATATGATCTGATGCTACGTTTTAGACCACGGTGGAGCGTGGGATGAGCGGCTGCGACATATGGAATTTGCATACAACAACAGTTACCAGGAAAGTTTGCAGATGGCTCCATTCGAAGCCTTGTATGGGAGGCGCTGCAGAACTCCGTTGTTTTGGGCTGAGGCTGGTGAGAGACCTTTGTTGGGTCCATATGCTCTTGAGGAGATGGAAGTCGCAGTGAAGCTTATTCGGGAGAATCTTCGTATAGCTCAAGAGAGGCACGAGAAGAACGCTAATCGGTGTAGATCTGCCTTGGAGTTTTCCGTAGGGGACCATGTATTTCTTAAGGTTTCCCCGATGGTGAATGTAAAGAGGTTTGGTAAGAATCGGAAATTGTACCCAAGGTATGTGGGCCCGTTTAAGATTTTGGAGCGGATTGGCATATCAGCGTATAGATTGGATTTGCCAGCAAACCTCCCAGGTGTTCATAATGTTTTTCATGTAAGCCAATTGCGGAAGTGTGTGCGCAGCAGTGGACGGGTCTTGGACGTTGTGCCCCAGTTGGAGCCCAACCTTTCTTTTGTTGAAGTGTCGGTCCGTATTTTGGATACTCAGGAGCGAGAGCTGCGAAAGAAGACCATTCCGATGGTGAAAGTTCTATGGAAGAATCAGGGTTTGGAAAGCGCGACTTGGGAGCTAGAGTCGGCCATGAGGAAGGCTTACCCTCACCTGTTTCCCTGATTTGATCGGTATGTTTCCCTTTTTGTAAATCCTGTTTGTTACTTTTCCTCCTTTAGTAGGAGTGTTGTGCGTAAAGTTTCGGGATGAAACTTTCTTTTAGGGGGAATGACTGTAACGCCCCCGATTTTTTCTACGATTATTTTTATTCTCATTTGGCGTTACGGTGACGCGTTTCCGTGGCTTGTGCCATTTGTGGAGTGTGGTTTAGCTCCTTAGAACTGAGTGCCCTATTTTGTAGCCTATTGGCAAGATCTCCCTAGCAAGCCGAGTCGTTTTGGGTGACCCAGTGTGGCCTCTCAGGGGGATGTTTGTGTTTGGCTTTATATGGGTATAACTCGAGTTTTGTTCGTCGAAAGTTAATTTCGACTTCGCCGTTGTGTTCGTAGCATGGGTATTTAGCTACGGTGCGAATTTCGTCGAATTCCGAGGAGGTTCGGATTTCGCGTCGTTTTGTATTTTATGTAATATTGAGAGTTATTGTATACATTATTTAATATGATATATTATATATGTGTATAGCAGTTATGACTGAAAAGGTGAACCGGCGGTTTAGGAGGCGGCTAGGCTTCAGTTATTGTGAACCGACATATTAAGGCTTGTTTAAGAGCCTTGTTTAGAAGTAGCGGGTCCACTCCCTTCCTTCTTCCCAAATTAAGTAACCGTCGCCTGCTATTGTTCGCGGAAAACAGAGGAAAAAAAAAACCGTTGTTCCTGCTTCCCTTCGGACGGTGATTCCGGGCGTGTTCGTGGACGGATTTTGATTCCGAAAGCGGCGTTGTCTTGCTCTCTCTTAGATCTTCGTTTCGACGGTAAGATATTCGATTTTCGTGGAGTTTTGGTGAGATTTGGGATTTCAGTTTTGAGGTTTTTCCGCCATTAATGTTAGGGAGAATGTTTTTAGGTGCTGCTGCTTTTAGTGCCAAGTGAAGGAGAGGGAAAAGCCATCCAAAGCTTCGCCGGAAATCGAGGCAAGTGGAATTCTTGCCCTTGCCATGATTCTCTTCTTTTTATATATATCCTCTTGCTGTATTGAAAATCCCGGTTAGCCATAGGGTAGAGGCCAAGTTGTCCTTTTTATCTTGCTAAATTGTAAGGCTTAGTTCCTCCTATTGAGCCCCCCTTACTTTGTGCTATTGGTGCCCAATCCGCAGGCGTGATGCCGTTTTTCTTTACTCCAGATTTTAGTCTGGTTCGGGTGTAGCCGAGAGAGAGTGTTAGGAGGGGGTGATTGCCGATTTGCTAGAATAATACTCGAGAGATAGAAGCAAACTACCCGAGTGTTGGATTTGGAATACTCGAGTAGTAGGCAACTACTCGAGTGTTGGATTTGGAATACTCGAGTAGTAGGCAACTACTCGAGTAGTGGAATTGGAATACTCGAGTAGTAGGCAACTACTCGAGTAGTGGAATTGGAATACTCGAGTAGTAGGCAACTACTCGAGTAATGGAATTGGAATACTCGAGTAATCGACAAACTACTCGAGTACTGGATCTTCTCTACTCCAGTGTTCAATGATCGTCGATCTCCTGATGACGATCGTCGAGTTCCAATTTGTCTTAGAGCCGTTCGACTATCGTCGATCTCTTAATAAAGATCGTCAATCTCAGTTTCTGTCTTTATTCCGTTCGACGCTCGACGATTTTCCGGGAGGATGAACGTCGAGCTCATCTTTTGTCTTATCTCCGATCGACGCTCGACGATTTCCTGGAGGATGATCGTCGAGCTTAGCTTGTCTTTAGCCTTCGATGATCGTCGATCTCCGGGTTGATGATCGTCGGGCTTCTTTTTTCCTTAAGCCGATCGACGATCGTCGACCGCCGGATGACGATCATCGAGCTCCGTGTTGTCTTAGCGAGACTGACACGCCCGTGACCGATTTGTCATGCCCGTGACCCCCCCTTCGTCGATCGTCGATCTCCGGAGACGATTGTCGAGCTCTGTATTGTCGATAGAGGTTTGTCATGCCACTTTCTCTGTTAGTGGTTATTGCCTGATTTTGGCATTGAGTGAGGCTAGCTCACTCGATGCCAAAGTTGTTCTTGCTGGAGGCGTTGTGTGAGTGGACTTCACTCAACGTCCTGCTTGTTCTGGTGCTGAGTGAGGCTAGCTCACCCGACTCCAAGGTATAGGTAGGCATTGAGTGGGTCTCACTCAACACCAAGCCGTGTTGATTCATTTCAACACTTTCCCTCTACCTCGTTTTTCGTTCCCGAGTGAAATTTCTTATTATAATTTTTCGAGTTTCCTTGTCGGCCGTTTCTTTTTCTTTCCTAAAGGCCGAATCATGAGTCGTGGTTAGTAGTGGCGGGTTGAAGCTCTTTATGGGGGAGGTGTTGTGTAATTTTGCCAAGGCCACCCTTGTTCTTTTATCTTGCTCTAGGTACGGGCTGGGCAAGTGGGTGGAAGGTCCCTTGTGCTTTCACATATAGACCCTTGAGCTCGTTGACTTGGAAATGGTGGGTGGTGGACTGAGTTTGCCTCCAACCCGATTCCTCGTTGTTTGTTTTTGCTACTACCACTTCCCACAGCTTAGGATGTTAGAAGTTTCTTCCTTGGTAGATTGCAGCACTTTGAGCTCTTGGTAGCCTAGTAAGCTCTACAGGATATAGTTTCTGGACAGGGTGGTTGCTGTTTCCTTGCACGTAGTGCTTTTCTTGTTGTCCTGCTTTGGACAATTGTGACTTTTTCTACTGCATGTTGTTCTTCTTTCTTTTACTTTTTCCCCCTTGGTTGACTCTTTCATGCAGTTCTTACCTTGTTTTGCTTGCTGAGGTATTCTGTTTTCTTTTGGAATGCCTCAGGTTCTGAGCTGTAGCCAGTTTGGTGGCTAGGTTGCGGTGGTGTTGCAGGTGGTCTCTTGGGATTTGGAGATCCTGTTGCTTTGTTGGTGAGGTAGTTTTTCCGTACTTTTCTTACAGACATACATATGTGCCAGTGGGTTCGTGTCAGGTTGTTGGCACCCTCTGGTAGTTTTTACCTTTGTACTAGATATATTACTTATGCTGCTACCATTTTCTGGAGATAGTCTACTTGCTCTGAGAAGGATTTATGCTAGGTTGCTAGTTACTTTTAAACTACAATTATTATAATAAGTAAAGCTCTTGATCAGCATGTTTTATAAAACCTAATCACTATTTTCCAAATAACGAATAAATATCGTTTTCTTATATATAATATAAATTAAATGTAGGGTCTTGCATAGCATAAGTGGTTCTCTTGGGACTCTTATGCACTCTTTAGGATGTCGAACCTGAATAAAGTATTTTTCCGCAGCGTATAAGTATAGTTTTTAATTGTGAACTCGGTGATCCACTGAGCCGAGGGATACGGCCTCTAAAATATAACTGATTTTCTAATCATTAAACTCATGATTTTCTTTCATTAAGCTTGTAGATGGTTTTGCCTGAGCGTTAGTAGTTATCCCCTACTTGACGTGGCATCATGACGCGTGTTTTCTCTTACTCTGATAATTCCTAAATTCGGAGAAAATGCGGGTTGTGACATGGGTGCAAGGAAAGAAGAGGAGAACAACAATAAGTCTCAGGCAAGAGACAAGACTGTAGCTTTCAAAGATGAAGGCCCCAGCAAAAGCAGAAGAAAGTCTCCCTCTCCACCAAGGAGAGATGCTAAATCTGATTTTGGAAAATCAGAGAACAGCACATCTGACTGTCAATGGTCTGATGAAGATTTTGCTGCCTTCACCAGGAAATTTTAGAAGTTCTTAAATAAGAAGCACTGGAGAGGCAAACCTTCCACCTCCTCTCATCCCAAGGATGTCTACTACAAGGGCATAAGAAAATGCTCTAAGGAGGGCAGGTATGGTTCCAAAACTAGTAAACATGTTTCATCTAACATGACTTGTTATCACTGCAGAAAACCTGGGCATGTAATAGCCGACTGCCCAGTCAAAAGAAAGAAACATAGTGAGAAAAAGGACAACCAGAAAAAAGACGAGAAGGGGAAATCCCTCATTACCAAGAATCAAATAAGCTGGACTGACTCCTCCTCATCAAAGTCAGAAGAAGAAGAAGAAGCCTACATTGGGATGTACTCTACTGAAGGAGTTGTAGAAGCAGACTGCATCAAAAGGTTGGCTGCTTTGGAAGAAGAAGTTGAGAAGGTTCATCTTGCTGCTAGGATTGAAGACAGGGACCCTCTATCACAATATGATGGTGATTCAAAGGTGGATTCTGAAGAAGATAACTGCTGCCTTGGGCTTATGGCTAAGTCAGATGAAGAAATATGCCAGGATCAGCATGGTACAAGCAAGGTAATTTCTGTTACTAGCTCTACCTGTTCAGATTATGAATCAGTTCCAGATTCTTGTACTTTTGCATCAAGTGATGATGATGGCTCAGAATCTGAGGGAGACATCAATCAATTGATTGATAATTATAGTGCACTTCTACAGGCTCTAAAGAAAAGCAAGATCCTGGCCAAACAGCAGGCTCAGGAAATTATCTATTTAAAGCTTGCTGCTTCAGAATCAGCAAAATTGCTAGATCTTAAGACTCAAGAAGTCAGCAAACTGAAGAATGTAACAATCCTTCAGATGAGCACCATAACCTTCAAGAAAAACCATATCAAGAATCTTGAAGGAAAGCTCCAAAAAGAGAGGGAACTAGTGGCTAGCTACTACAAGCCTAGCATAGTGTTTCCCTTGATAGACTCATTCTTCTCTTAAAAGGAAAAGAAAGGGTTGGGATTCAAGGGAAGGACAAGAGATGGTAATCCCAAGGGAAAGGGCAAAGCTCAAGTGGAGGCACTAGCCTCTAAGCCTCCTGTGAAATTTAATGGAGTGCAATTTCCTTCTAACAGTCATGACCATGAGAGTATTTACGGTCACTAGAATTATGCTAGACCATCTTGTTTGAACAAATATATTCCACAATATGGTGGTAGTTACAGCAAAGGTGCAAGTGCCTATGAGAAAATACAAATGGCCCATCCTGAACCATTTGTGTTTGGTCAATTGTCCCTTCAGTCAAGGGTAAAGCTGCTAACTGTTCTCCAATTCCTCCAGCCCACTCTAAGACAAAGGACAAGGCTATCAGTAGACCAGACCTGGGCATCTCTGAGGCCATCAAGAGTATGCTTTCTGAAAAGAAAGCTACTGCGAGAAGGGCTCAAGATATCCCAAGCACTTCTACTGCCAGACCCACCACTTGTCAGACTGGGGCTGGAAAACCATGGAACAGGATTGTTGCTACTCCTTCTAGGCCCAGAGCTGCTGTTAAAGCGGCCACTAGACCTGCTCCAAAAAGAAGGTACAACATCCATGAGTGTTGGTGTCGTGGCAAGGTAGACCACTTTGCTGTTGATTGTTGGCACAATCATAGTTTGTAGAGAGCAAATGTCAGTTTGACTGTCAGAAAATCTGTAGACATACAGAATTATTTTCTGCCTAACATGCACCTAGGACCCAATAACAATTGGGGTTCTAAGGTTAACTGATTTGTGTTTTGAAGGTTAGTCCAAGTGCCCTTACCCCTATATGGTACTTGGACAGTGGTTGTTCCAGGCGCATGACTGGAATAAAGAGCATGTTGAAGGACTATGCTCCATTAAGGAATGGACCAAAGGTTATCTTTGGTGGATCAAAAAAAGGGGTGACTAGAGGTTATGGTAAGGTATCTAATGGCATAGTCACCATCACTAGAGTAGCCTATGTGGAAGGATTACAACACAACCAGATAAGCATTAGTCAACTCTTTGATCTTGGCTATGACATAGTTTTCCATAAGGATGAATGCCAAATTAGGAGGTTAAGTGACCAAGAGGTCATCTTAACAGGCACTAGGAGTGGAAATATGTACTGTTTAGATTTTCTATGCTCTAGTAAAGACTCACCTATATGCCTAGTTATTGATGAGAAAGCCTCCTCCAGTGTCCAGTGGCACAAGAGGCTAGACCATCTAAACTATAGGACCATAGGCAAGCTATTCAGTAAAGAGCTGGTTAGGAATGGGCCTAAGTCTATATGCATTAAGGAGGGTATCTGCTTTGCATGCCAAAATTGCAAACAGACTAAGACCTTCTTCAAGAGCATTGACACTAAAGACTCAATGAGGTGCTTATACCTCTTGCATATGGATCTGTTTGGCCTATGCAAATTCAAAGTGCAGGTAGGAAAGTTTATACCCTTATGGTTGTTGATGACTTTTCCAGATTTTCCTGGGTGTTCTTTCTAAGGAAGAAATCTAAAACCCCTGATGTCTTTCCGACATTTGTTAAGCAAATTCAGAATGAATTCAACAGCACTGTGGTCAAAATTAGAAGTGACAATGGCACTGAGTTTCAGTCTGAGTGCATGACAAGGTTCTGTGAAGAGCTAAGGATTCATCAAGAATTTTCCTCTCCTAAAACACCCCAGCAAAATGGAATTTCTGAGAGGAAAAATAGGACTCTCATAGAGGTTGGTAGAACCTTACAAAGTGAGTCATCCCACCCAGAATACTTCTGGGCTGAGGTAGTTAACACTACATGTTATGTCCTTAATAAGGCTTCTATCACCAAGAGCCACAAGAAGACTCCCTATGAGATCTTGAAGGACAGAAAATCAAACCTGAGGTATTTCAGGATCTTTGGTTGCAAGTGTTATGTGCTTAACAATGGAAAAGTCCATTTAACTAAGTTTGTTGCCAAGCCCCATGATGGGATCTTTGTTGGGTACAACATTCATAGTAAGGCATATAGAATCTACAACTTAACTACCCAACATGTAGAAGAGTCAATGCATATTGTCTTTGATGAATCCAACATGATTAACTGTGAGTTGCCAAGATCCTCCTCTTATATCATTGTAGGTACAGAGCAAATGATGGAAAAGCTGACCATCAAGGAAGCTACCCCCCACAGTCCAAGAAAATGATGATGGACTGCCTATTCCAAGAGAAGGGGAAAACATACCTGAAGAAAATGAAGACCAGCTAGCTGAAAACAATGAAGATCAGCAAGATGCAGCTAGATTGCCTCCAGCTACTAGGCATCTAAGGGACCATCCAGTACACCAAATCATTGGTGATGTAAATCATGGAGTCCAGACCAGAAGCAGGAGCATAAATACATCTCTCTACTCAAGCTTCTTGTCTCAAGAAGAGCCAAAGAAGTTTGTAGAAGCAAACAAGGACCAGTTCTAGATTGGAGCAATGCAAGAAGAATTGGACCAATTTAAGAGATGTAAGGTCTGGAAGTTGGTACCCAGACTACAAGGACAAAATGTCATAGGGACTATGTGGATCTATAGAAACAAGTTGGATTAAGATGGCATTATATTCAAGAATAAGGCTAGACTGGTGGCTAAAGGCTACAGGCAAGAAGAGGGCATAGACTTTGACCAGACCTTTGCACCAGTAGGCAGATTGGAAGACATAAGGATTTTCCTTACATTTGTTGCCTATCAGGGATTCAGAGTCTACCAGATGGATGTCAAGTCAGCATTCCTGAATGGGGACCTAAAAGAGGAAGTATATATGGATCAACTACTAGGTTTTGTAGATCTTAACTCTCCTAATTTTGTTTATAAGCTTAGGAAAGCTCTATATGGGCTAAAGCAAGCCCCTAGGGCTTGGTATGAAACCTTGTCCAGCTTCCTCATTAAAAACAAATTCTCAAGGAGGAAGATACACAAGACCCTATTCTTAAGGGAATCAAAGGGCAAGCTTATCCTAGTCCAGTTATTATCTTTGGATCTACTGATGACAACCTTTGCAGAAAATTTGCTAAACTTCTGCAACGGAAGCTTGAAATGAGCAGCATGGGTGAGCTCAAGTTCTTCTTGGGATTCCAAGTAAGACAGACTGATGATGACTTGTCCATATGCCAGTCCAAGTTCACTAGGGAGCTAATCAAAAAGTATGGTATGGAGAATGCCTCTACCATGAGAACTCCAATGTGATCAAGTATGACTATAGGCAAAGATGAGGCAGGGAAACCTGTTGATGAATCTTTGTATAGAGGGATAATTGGCTCCCTTCTATACCTGACTGCTAGTAGGCCTGACATCATGTATGCCACATGTGTCTGTGCTAGGTATCAGGCATGCGCTAAAGAATCTCATTATTCTACTGCAAAGAGAATCTTGAGGTATCTTAAGGGCACACCAGATCTTGGCCTTTGGTACCCTAGAAATAGGGATTTTGATCTAACAGGATTTTCAGATGCAAATTTTGCAGGTTGCAAAGAAGATAGGAAAAGTACTACTAGAACCTGTCAGTTCTTAGGAAGCGGGATAGTTTCTTGGAGCAGCAAGAAGTAAACTAGTGTGGCTATATCCATTGTTGAGTCAGAATATATATCAGCAGGTAGTTGCTATGCTTAGATGCTGTGGATCCAACATCAGCTCCAGGATTACAACCTTTGGGTAATTAGAACTCCTCTCTATTGTGATTCTACAAGTGTCATTTCTATTGCTAGGAATTCTATCTCACATAGCAGGACTAAGCATATAAAAATAAGATATTATTTTATTAGGGAGCATGTGAAGAAGGAAGACATCAGTCTTGAGTTTGTCCCCATAGACAAGCAAGTGGTTAATATCTTCACTAAACCATTAGATGAAGCAAAGTTCAACACCCTCAAATTTGAGTTGGGTATGTTGAACTTGGCATAGCTTCAGACACTCCCTTTTGTATGTTTTTGGTGCAGGTATTGTTCCTCTTGTTGGACATACAGACTCCATAGTAGTATCAATTCACTAATGCTTTTACTGAGGGGGAGTAAGTTACTCTGGAGAGAAGAGAGAAGGTCAGCCAATGGAAGGGCCAGCCCCCATCTACCTATTCTACAGAAGTCAAAAAAAAGGAGAGAGAAGAGAGAAGGTCCTAGTAAGGGAGTGACATAGCAAGTAGGAGAGATGGCAAAGGGGAAAGACATTCAAGTAAGGGCAAACACCTTGTAGAAAAATAGGGGGAGTAAGTGATGCTCACCATACAGGCAGAAAATGAGGTATATTTACTTATAATAAGTAATGCTCACCATACTGGCAGGAAATGAGGTACATTTACTTATAGCTTATAAGAATTTCAATATTTATTTTGCTGTATAGGTTGTGTGTATCATTGACCAAGGAAAGAAGACATTTTTTATAAGGGTTTTGACTTCTTCAAATAGGGGAAGATTGTTGGGTCCATTGTTCCCAATGTCCCTGATTTGTGAAAAGTCAAACAGGTCAATGTCACACACAAACTGTATTTGATGTGTATTTGAGGTATTGAGTGCAGGTTGTCCATATCACATTGATTGGACTTGTGGACACAATAAGTGGTTGCTGGACATAGCAAAAATCGACTAAGTCCACAGGCATTGAGTGGAGCAAGCACACTCAATGCCAGAGGTATGGATTCAATATTGTCTAGTAGAAATTTTCCTAAGTCCACAAGCATTGAGTGATGACAACTCACTCAACTCTATATAACAAATAGCGTTGAGTCTATCTAAGCCTAACTCATAGATAGCCAAAATTTTGGCTAAGTACAAAAGCATTGAGTGTAGTCGACTCATTCAATGCCATACAACAAAAAGGCTGTGTCAGGCTGAGTCAGTCTAAGCCAAGAGAAATTGGCTGAAAATGTGGCCAAGTTCACAGGTGTTGAGTGTGGTATACTCACTCAATGTCATACAGCTTTTAGCGTTGAGTGTTGTTGTGCCAGTCAACTCCACAGAAAAGTTGGGCAAAATTTCACCAAGTCAACAGGTGTTGAGTGTAGCTTACGCGCTCAACGCCAGATAACAAAAAAATTCTGTTAAGTAGTTTGGCATTGAGTTGAGCTTACTCTCTCAACGCCAAGGCGCAGAAATATTCGTTAAGGCAAATAGCGTTGAGTGAGGCAAGCGCTCTCAACGCTCTCGATGCTCTCAACGCCTTGAAGCACAAATTTGTCTAAGTCCAAATGTGTGGATTGCTTGGCTTTCGTCGAGCTGAGCTTATCGTTTGTCGAACGGAGCTCAGCCTTCGTCGAGCTCAATACCTAGACAGACAGAATTTTGTCTAAGTATTATGGCATTGAGTGATACCTACTCACTCAACGCTTTTGGTTATAATAATTGAATTTTGTCTAAGTCCAGAGATGTTGAGTCATGCTGACGTCAACAAAGTCAAAGTCAACCAAAATTCAAATGTTGCAGAAATGATGTTAGAGACGTTGGCGGCCAGCTGTTATCATCTTCTGCACTTTCCAAAGAATATTTTCAACATTAAGTTCTAGGGCCCACACACAGTAAAGAGACGTTGAATCAAGATTAAATGGAAAGCATGAGCTGAATGGCTTAATCTCAGCCATCAATCTTGGTGGTGGGACCCACTGCTCAATTGGACTTCAGAGAATAAAAAGAAGCAAATCGGCTAGAGCAATCTATCGATTCCTTGTCTAGGTTTTCTGAAAATGAAAAGTGCGGTCGAACTTCATCTTCTTCCTTGTCATTTTTGTCGATCCTGAAAAAGTTATTCTGCACAGAGAACCTTGTTAGGAAAGAGATAGCTGAAGAAATCACCATCTATAACAACAGGATTAGAAGTTATTCTGAGGAAGCAGATCTACAAGTTCTGTAGAGAAAATAAAGCTGGTTGAAGAAAATTCTACTGCCTACTTATTGTCTTCAACAACAAAAGCTTGGACTGATATCTACTCAATTCAGGAAGAAGAAGACACTAAGATTTTGCTCTGGTGTCTAATCATCTCATTCTTTATTTCTTCTTTTGTAAAGATTCTTGGTGAATCTGGAGTTGTAAGCATGTATTATAAAGACTGAGGTCTTAGTGACCTGTGCTTGGCTTAGTGTCGTGTGAAAGGTCTTTGCGACCTAGGTTTGGATTAGTGCCTAAGTTGTAGGTCTGTGTGACATGTGTGGTCCTGCGGGATCAGTGTTGTAATCTCTTAAGGAGCTGAGTTCTGGAGGGAGAGCCGAATCAAACACACTATTAGATAGGTGTAGAGAGACAGTGGATGTACCCAAGATTGGGGAACCACTATAAATTGTTGTGTCCTCTGTGATTGATCTTGAAAGAAAAATCTAAACTAATCACCAACCACAGAAATCTGCAAACAAGTTTGAAAAATCAAATAAAGTCAGAAACCTATTCACACACCCCTCCCTCTAGGTGTTTAGCTAGCCTTGAAAAACAAGACTTTCAATTCCACTTTCATCTTTTCATAGTTTCAAAGAAACACTCATAGGAGTATTTGCTTGCTTTAAATTTTCAAATCCAAATCTTTTTAAAATATCATAAATATATTTGGATTGTCAAATAAAATACCATCATATCTTTGGGTAATTTAAAAATCAAGAAAATAAGTAAGTTCTTCTACCATGCTCATTTTAAATTAAATTTTCATAATTCTTACTACACTATCACATAACTCTTCAATAGTGGCTCAAAAAATAATGTCATCAACATAAATTTGTAAAACTATTAAATCATCATGAACATGTTTAATGAAAAGTGTGCAATCAGCACTACCCATTTTATAATCATTCTTTAACAAATATAAAGTCAATCTATCATACCATGCTCGGGGTGCTTGCTTTAAACCATAAAGGGCCTTTTCTAATTTATATACATGATCAGGAAATTTTTCATTTTCAAAGCCTGGAGGTTATTCTACATACACCTCTTCCTTAATATACCAGTTAAGAAAAGCAATTTTTACATCCATTTGAAATAATTTAAATCTTTTAAAGCTAGCAAATGCTAGAAAAATTCTAACTGCTTCTAAACGTGCTATAGGTGAAAAAGTTTCATCAAAATCTATCCCCTCAATTTAAGAATATCCTTTTGCTACAAGCCTAGCTTTGTTTCTAGTGACCCAAGATTCACTATCCATTTTATTTTTTAAAATCCACTTAACACCTACAACAGGATGATTTGAAGGTCTTTCTACACGTTTCCAAACTTTATTACATTCAAATTGACTAAGATCTTCATTCATAGATAAAAACCTAGAATCATCATTTAAAGTGGTTTGCAAATCTTTTGGTTCAATATCAGATATAAAACAAAGGTTTGAAAATAAATCATGTAAAGACGAACGAGTACTTACCCCTCTTGATGGTTCTCCAATGACCAAATCTTGTAAATGATCTTTTGAAAATCTCAGTTCACTTGGAGGCACATATTCTTCCACTTCTTTTTCTTCTTTTCTTCTTCCTCTTCGAGTATTTCATCATCCGACCTTAGTAGAGGAAATGGATCTTCATCATTACCTGTAGGATTAGTTTCTACACAAAAGAGAAGTTCATCAAATTTAACAAGAATTGATTTTTCAACTATTTTTATCCTCCTATTATAAACTCTATAAGCTTTACTAGTTGAAGAATAACCAATAAATATACCTTCATCACATTTTCCTAATGTGTCTTTAGTACTGTTCAAAATGAAATATTTACAATCAAAAATTTTAAAATATGATACATTCGGTTTCTTTTGAAAGTATAATTCATAAGGTGTTAATTTCAAAAATGATTGAAGCATAACACGATTAATAACATAGTATATAGTATTTATAGCTTTGGCCCAAAATGATCTAGGTAATTTGTACTCAGATAACATAGTACGAGCTAGTTCTTGAAGAGTCCTAGCGGTGTGCGAGGAGCGAAAAATTTATGTTTAATTTCTAACTCATTACAAAAAGAGACAAACCTATCATTATCAAATTCACCTTCATGATCTGAACGAATGCATTTTATTTTTAAATCAAGTTCATTTTGAATGCGTATACATAATTTTATAAATTCTAAGAATGCATCAGACTTTGACGTTAAGAAGATTGTCCAACAAAAATGAGAATAATCATCAATCAAAACAAAAGTGTACTTTCTACCTCCTAAACTTAGCGTAGTAATAGGACCAAACAAATCCATGTGTATCAATTGTAAAGGTCTAGTAGTAGAAATAATAAAAAATTTTCTTTTGAATGATGACTTTGAAAATTTCCCTTTTTGACATGACGAACATAAAGAGGATAAATTTCCACTTTAAATAGGTAATCCTTTGATTAATTTATCTTTTGACATTTTTAAAATTAACTTGGCACTAGAATGACCAAGTCGCCTATACCATAAATCTAACTCCTCATTTTTGGACATAAAACATTTTAGAGACGAATGTGAGAGATCATGAAATTTTATCATATAAACATTTTGAAACTTTGGTGTAGTAAAAACAACATTATTTGTTTTGGAATCAAAAATTTGGCAAAGCTTTGTACAAGAGTCAAATAAAACATTTAGACAAATATTTCAAAACTGACTTATAGAAATCAAATTGTGTTTTAAACCTTTCACATACAAAACATTTTATATAGTAAAGGAATTGTTACCTACTACTCAAATGTTAATGATCTTTCCTTTACCGTTGTCGCCAAAAATAACTACTCCACCTTTCATCATTTCTAGACTAAGGAACTTTGACTTGTTGCCCATCATGTGCTTAGAACATCCTGAGTCTAAGTACAACACATCTTCCTTGTCCTTAGCCTGCCAACACACCTAGAAAGAGGATGAGAGTAAAGATCTAGTTACCCAAGTGGTGTCTCGCATAGAATAGGTGGAAGCCTTAGGTGCCCATATTTTCTTAACAAAATAGTGGTCTGTCTTCCTACAAGTGTGAGTGGTGTGACCGAATTTATTACATTTGGCACACATAATAAACAAGGTTGAAGAATTTTTCAAAACATTTTGAGAATTCTTGCTGGAAGTAGTAGTGATAGCAGATTTAGTGTTTTTATCAGAAAAAGTTGAATTTTTGAACTTTTTCCTATCGCCAGCGATAGTGGCTATCGTCGGGCGATAGGTTCCAGGAGTATATCTGAGTCCAAATGTTGTCGAATCATATCATTGATTTGCTAAAATCATATCTAGTGATTTTTCAGCCCACTCCAAACTTTTTAATGGTCATTTCTAAATCATGAACTCGGGCTTTCAAGGTATTGTTTTCAACGACTAATGTATCGCACTGGTTTGCAAAGGCCTTTTTACTACCTTCTACTTGAGATTGAGAAAATTTTAGAGATCTTCCTAAGTCCCCTTTTTCCATTGTAAGGGAATCAACATGGCATCGGGACTTATCAATATCCTTTTGTAATTCTAGTATCCTTGTCAAAGAGTGATAGACCTCCTGATAAGTCACTTTCTCCTTCCCAAGTACTTTTAATTCAATGGTTAGTTTTTTATTTTCTTTTAACAAAACATTAATTTCATATTTGAGCAACTTAATTTCTTTTAAGCTTTTGTCAAAATATTTACATGTTTTTAGAAATTTAGAGTATAAATCATCATATGTTGGAGGAGTTACCTCAGTGTCTCTCTGGACACTGCACTCGTCATCAGATGATGAGACGCTCTTTCCCATCAAGCACATGTTGACCTCCTCATCAGTTTATGAGCTTGATCCGCTCGACTCCTCAGATGTGACATCATCACAGGTTTCAGTCTTAAGAACTTTCTTCTTATCCTTCTTCTTGAGCCTCTTCTCTTTCAATTCTTTCATATATTTTGGGCACTTGCTCCTGATATGTCTGATTCTTCTGGAATGGTAACATTCAGGGGGTGGACGTTTGTCATCATCCTCTCCATCAACTTTGACTTTTCCTTTCTTGTACCAAGATTCATTCTTGTTGAAAAACTTCCTGAAAGAATTTCGTCTTTCAAGATATCTCATAAACCTTTTGAACTTCTTGACGAACATGCTTTCCTCACTTTCTTCATCATTCTCATCAGACTCACTCTCCTCTTCCTTCTTAGATTTCAACGCCAATGCCTTCTTTCTTGGCTCCAAATTATACTTTTGTTGTTGAATCCTCAGTTATACCTCATTAGTTTTAGGATTTCCTATGAGATTCTCAATTTGAAGAGTCTTTAGATTGCGTGACTCGGAGATGGAAGTCACTTTTAGATTGAAATTCATGGGAAGTGATCTAAGAATCTTTCTCACTAAATCACCGTTTGAAAAACTCTTTCCAAGAACCTTAGAGTCATTCACTATTGTTGGGTATTGTATCTACAATGGACCTGATTTGAAGAAGTCCCTGAACAAGCTAAGTTGAATTGACAATGTATTTGACGATCTTCTATCAAGTTGTGCTTGCAGCTATTCCATGCTAAGTACACACAAATGTCAGGGTGCAGTGGGTCAATATACACGGGTCTGCGCAACATAATCCCTCGTTGAGCAGATCAGTGTGTTGACTCACGTGTGCTCTCTCTATTGGAGTGTACTTATTTTCAAGTACAGGGTTAAGGCAGATCAAGAGCAGAAGAAGGAGCAAAGATGGGTCAAAGACCGAGTCATCAAAGGAAGGAAGAGAAAATTCTTCTAAGTTAAAATCGACGGGAATCACTAAGTGATTCTTGCCGACTTCGACGAGAATCATTTGTGATTCCCGCCGATTCGACGAGAATCAGTCTGCATTCCCGCCGACTTCTTCCAGCTATCAGTTTTCCAAATAGAAATTTTGCCAAGGCAGAATCGACGGGAATCACTAAGTGATTCTCGCCGACTTCGACGGGAATCATTAGTGATTCCCGCCGATTCGACGAGAATCAGTCTGCATTCCCGCCGATTTCCTCCGGCTGACAAAGTTTCCAACTGGAATTAGGCCAAGGTAGAATCGACGGGAATCGTGAGTGATTCCCGCCGACTTCGACGGGAATCACCAACAATTCTCGCCAATTTTTCCTTAGGCAATTTTCTTCATTCGCTGAACCGAACCAAGATGCTTTGCGTTGTTTCGGCCGGGGCTAGGGCTTTTCCTTGTGGGACCCACAACGGTCTTTTAGGGTTGGATCAGGGTATATATACATGCATATTTTGAACTTCTACAGTAATCTATTCTCGGAAATCAAAAGGAGGTCGAGCGTGACCTAGCGGATCGCGGAAAACCGTCGATCGCCTGTAGCCGCTCGCAAGGAAGTCATCGTCGATAATCTCCGATCATCTTTGATCTTCCGGCGACAGCACCGAGTCTAGCAGTGCGTCTGACGCATCTCTATTGAGATCTCTTGTCTCTCGATTTGTTGAACAAGACTAGTTCTTCATTCTGAATCGGTGGAAACGATTGATCCGACTGAGATCGTTGATAGACCTTGCTTGCTTCGTCAAGAAGTTTGGATCCTCAAAGCATCGCCGCCGCAATCACTTGCCGCCACCGATCTTGACAATATCTTCTCCAAGAGAGAACCCTGGTTGTGGTTTCTTCATATCTTTCAAGAAAGCTTCAACGAACGAAGAAGAACATCGGAATCTCCAAAAGCGTTGTTTGTATTTTCTTATACATTTTATTTTGGTTTTGTTGTAAAGGAATTTTCATTCCTTGTTGTAAGGGTTGGGTGCAACCCATGGTGGTGGAGTTATGACTCCTTTGTTGGAAGGGTTCCTTCCGTAGTGTGAGGATTGGATTTCAATCCGTTTGGTGAAGTGACCGAGTCGTCCCTTGGTGAGAGATAGGTCGACGGGGGAAAGTGGACGTACCAAAATTGGGGAAACACTATAATTCTTTGTGTGTTTTCTGTGCTGTGTTTGTTAATTTTTGCAGGTACATTTAATTCCGTAAAAGACTGCACGACACCTATTCCCCCCCCCTAGGTGGATTTAGTCGACACTAGAAAATTTCAAGTGGTATCAGAGGGAGTTTACTCATCAATAAGGTTAACACCTTGAGTAAGATCCTGCATCTAATGTAGGGAAGAAAGAAGATCTCTGAAATGGACGGACTAAAGTATTCAAGAAAGATTCCAGTATGCACCAAGCTGAACTTTCCCATCTGGAAGGAAATGATCAGGTTCTACATGGAAGCAGTCGACCCCCGACTCTTCTTGATAGTGGAGGAGGGACCTTATATCCCCACTAAGGCCTCCATCATTGATCCGACCAAGATGGTGCCCAAGAAGCTCTCTGAAATGGATAAAGATGATGGTGCTTGTCAGTTTAGACAAGAAAGCTCAGAACATTCTAGTAAGCGTCGTCGATGATTCCATGATGCAGAATTTCTGCAACTGCAGGAATGCCAAGGACATATGGCACTGTCTGATCATTCTGATGGAAGGCACAGATGAAGTAAGGGATGATCGAAGATCCCTTCTAAACCAGAAGTATAAGGCCTTCAGGCAAGGTCCCAAGGAAGAAATCGGAGTGACTTTCGAGAACTTCCTGAAGATCATCAATGCCCTGAAGGGTTATGACAGAGTGTTCACCGATGGTGAACTAAATGACAAATTCCTTAGATCCCTTACTAAGGAATGGGACACCAAGATCTGCGCCATCAAATAATTTGGCAAGCTGGCAGAAACAGATCCCCAGATTCTGTTTGGGAAGCTTATGTCCTATGAGCTTCAGCTGAACACCAGAAAAGCTGAAGAAGAAGCCGATAAAGCCGCTGCCAAAGAAAGGACTGCAGCCCTGAAAGCCAATCACTCAAGGAAAGGCAAGGGTGTAGCCTCGTCCCGCTCTTGGAAAAAGGATGAGGAAGAAGACTCTGAGCCATGCTCTTCCGGCTCAGATCTATCCGAAGAAGAATTCTCCTTCATCACTCGAGAGTTCAAGAAGTTCCTCAAGTTGAAGAATCAAAGAAAGAAAGACGGCTCCTCCTCCAGACATCAGAAGAAGAATTACTCTTCTGACAGGTATGAATCAAAAAAGAACAAACATCGCTCTGCTGACATTATTTGCTTTGGATGCAATAAGCCAGGCCACGTCGTTTCTGACTGCCACCAAAGCAAGAGAGATAAGGGGAAGGGAGAGGAGTACAGGTCCTCTAGAGATAAGAAGAAGGAGAGAAGCTATATTGCTAAAAAGCCAAAGACACTGAGTGAATCTGATTCTTCAGACTCTAGTGATGATGAGGAAGCCTACTTCGGGCTAATGGGTTGCTCCGACTCAGAAGGAGACTGCCCCCCCCCCCCATTTATTGGTAAGGTAAAAGATCGTACCCCCCTCTCTGACTCTGACTCTGAATCTCCTGATGATGATCTCGAGGACAGCCCATCTGCCCGTGAAGCTGGGCTCCTTGAAAAGTATGAGCTTCTGCTCAATACCTTTGAGGAATGCCGCAAGAGGTTGAGGGCTCAGAAAAAGGAAGTCAAATTCCTTAAGGCTGAGGGTGTGTCCCTAAGAGAAGAGATCACTAGCTTGATTTCTCTCTGACAGGAACATCTGGACCTGACTTCTGAGCACTCAGATTCTCCAAGAGAAAAAAATCAGAGGAAAAATAAGGCTGCTAAGAAGACCTCTGCTGCAGAAAAGGGAAAGGCACCACTCGGTCCTGTTTCATTCAGAAAGCCTGGCTTTCCTTGCAATGAGCAGGACTTTGAGTCAACCTATGGACACTTCTTCTGGCCCTCCGTTGAAAATCCCAAGAGCCGGTATGATGGTTGGACCTTCCCCCGGAACTACGGTGAAAGTGTCTTCAAGGCACCTTATGAGGAAATCCAAGTGGAGAATTATGGCCACTTCTCTAGCGGACATAATAGGAAGCAAGCACCAAAGGCCAAGCCTGTTATACTGAAGGAACAGGAAGTGAAGAAATCGTGTGACTGTTGTCATCATGATACCTCCACCTCCAGATCCAAGGCCCCGGCTAGACCCACCGTTCCAAGGGTGAAGCAAGAGACTAAGAAACGGTACAACAGGTTTGACAGTTGGTGCTGTGGCAAAGTTGGTCACTTTGTCGTGGATTGCTGGTTTAATCCAAGATACAATGAGACTCCTTTTGTTAGCAATGCGAGGCAGACCACTCGTAGGGTTAACCAACCGAGGGGGAGTGTGCTAACAAGGAATCTAGGACCCAAGTTCGATTGGGTTTCTAAGGGAAACTAATTCTGTTTTGTAAGTATGTCCAAAGGCCACCAAAACGCCAATCTGGTACTTGGACAGTGGATGTTCCCGGCATATGACCGGGACAAGAAGCCTGCTGCGTGATTACTCCCCAATCGAAAATGGACCCAAAGTCATCTTTGGAGGATCTGATCGAGGAGTCACCAGGGGTTATGGTATGATTTCCAACGGTGTATTCTCTATCACAGACGTGGTCTATGTTGAAGGGTTAAACCATAACCTGATCAGTGTAAGCCAGTTGTGTGATAAAGGATACGACGTGAAGTTCTGCAAGGAGAAGTGCTTGATAATATCATGTGCCTCTTCGGAGACAGTATTAACTGGCATTAGGAGCAGAAATATCTTTTGCTTAGATTTTCTTAGCTTAGACTCTTTTACCCCCGTGTGCCTAGTAGCAAAATGCAGTGCATCTCTTTGTGAACAATGGCACAAGAGATTAACACATATTAATTTCAAGACTATTAATATGTTGTTTTCCAAGAATTTAGTAAGGGATGCCCCTACTATTAAGTGCATCAAAGATAGCCCTTGTCATGCATGCCAGATGGGAAAACAGACTCGGGCTACCTTTAAGGGCATTACAGACAAAGACTCTTCCAGATGTCTTTATCTTCTGCATATGGACTTGTTCGGTCCAGTGCAAGTTCATAGCTTAGGAGGCAAATCGTATACGCTAGTGATTGTTGATGATCACTCTCGGTTTACGTGGGTGTTCTTCTTGAAACGAAAGTCAGATACGTTTGACATCTTCACTAATTTTATCAAGAAGATTCAGAATGAACTTAACTGCTCCGTGGTCAAAATCAGAAGTGACCATGGAACAGAATTCGAGTCTGGTGCTATGACAGAATTCTATTAAGAACATGGTATCTTTCATGAGTTTTCCTCCCCGCGTACTCCTCAGCAAAACGGAGTTGTGGAGAGGAGAAATAGAACGCTCATTGAAGCATGTACGACAATGTTGAATGACGCTTCTCTTCCAGAGTACTTCTTGGCAGAGGCTGTCAATACGGCTTGTCATGTGCAGAATCGAGCATTGATCAACAAGCATCATCGTAAGACGCCTTATGAGCTATTAAAAGGCAAGAAATCGACCATGTCCTATTTAAGGATTTTTGGCTGCAGATGCTATGTACTCAATAATGGGAAGTACCCACGTACTAAATTCGGAGAAAAATGCTTCGAAGGCATCTTCATGGGCTATAGTAGCCATAGTCGGGCATATAGGGTTTTCAATAAGAAAACTCTAGTGGTAGAGGAGTCCATTAATGTTGTATTTGATGAAGGAAGCTTGCTTCACAGCAATTCTTCCGGTGGCATTCTTGATGATGCAGGTGCAAGGCTTGAACAGTTAAGTCTAGATGAGACTGCTAAAGATGAATCTCCTAAGTAAGGCAAGGTCTCCACCTCAATGCCAACTGAAGAAGAGGACAATAAGGATGGATAAATTCTCCCAGAAGAGGGAGGAGCCCGAGAAGCTGTTAGAGCTCCAGATGCCAGACTCTTAGAGCTCTGAAACGTGAGGGATCATCCCAGAGACCAGATCAAAGGAGATCCTCATGACGGTATCAGAACTCGCAGAGGTACAATTAACGAGATTCTGCACCTTAGTTTTCTGTCACAGGTTGAGCCAAAGAAGTTCGACGAAGCGAACAAAGATGCATCATGGATATTGGCAATGTAAGATGAACTGCATCAATTCGAACGATGCAACGTCTGGACGCTTGTTCCCATACCAAAGAATCAGAATGTTCTCGGCACCAAGTGGATCTTCAGAAATAAACTGGATGAACACGGGGTCATCATCAAGAACAAGGCTAGACTTGTGGCTCAAGGTTACAGACAAGAGGAGGGGATTGACTTCGACCAAACCTTTGCACCAGTTGTAAGGCTCGAGGCGATCAGGTTGTTCCTGGCATATGCCTCTCACAAAGGATTCACTGTCTATCAGATGGACGTGAAATCTGCGTTCCTAAATGGAAATTTGAAAGAGGAAGTATATATCGCGCAACCCCCAGGTTTTGTTAATCCAACATTCCCTAATCATATTTACTTTCTTAATAAAGCATTATATGGCTTAAAACAAGCTCCTCGAGCTTGGTATGAGACTCTGTCTAGTTTTCTTCTTGAGAACAAGTTCTCGAGAGGAAAAATAGATAGACATTGTTTCTTAGGGAAGTCAAAGGCAAGATTTTACTGGTGAAAATCTATGTCGATGACATAATATTCGGCTCAACGGACAACAATCTTTGCAAGAAGTTTTCTAAACTTATGCAAGGAAAGTTTAAAATGAGCAGCATGGGAGAGCTAAAGTATTTCTTGGGACTTCAAGTGAAATAGTCTGAGGATGGAATTTTCATTTCTCAGACGAAGTTCACAAATGAACTCCTCAAGAAATTTGGAATGGAGAATGCAACCTCTATGAGGACTCCAATGGGATCCACTGTGTCTCTGGACAAGGATGAGAAAGGGAAACCTTTTGATGAAACCAAATACAGAAGCATAATTGGATCCCTACTCTACCTTACTGCTAGTAGACCGGATATTATGTTTTCCACATGTATTTGTGCCAGATATCAGGTGAACACTAAGGAATCTCATTATGTCGCTGCAAAGCGAATTCTTAGATACCTTAAAGGTACACCAAATCTTGGCTTGTAGTACCCAAGAAACAAAATGTCGAGCTGATAGGCTTTTCAGATGCTGACTTTGCAGGAAGCAGGGATGATAGGAAAAGCACTTCCGGGATGTGCCAATTCCTCGGAAGAAGGCTTATTTCATGGAACAGTAAAAAGCAAAACTGTGTCGCAACCTCCACGGCTGAATCTGAGTACATCTCAGCAGGCAGGTTTTGCACACAACTTCTATGGATCAGAAATCAACTCGAAGATTATGACTTGCAGTTCAGAGAATTTCCTATGTATTGTGACTCCTCAAGCGCAATAGCAATTGCGAACAATCCTGTGTCGCACAGCAGAACAAAGCATATTGAAGTGCACTACCACTTCATTTAGGAGTATGTGGAAAACAAAGATTTCTCTCTTTGCTATGTCCCCACGGATAAGCAGATTGCAGATATCTTAACAAAGACCCTAGACGAGGCCAAGTTAAGTCTCTTCAAAACTGAAGTCGGCATGCTGAACTATGAAGATTGAAGACTGAAGAGCTCAAGGCTCTTGGATTAAGGGGGAGCATCAGCAAGGAACTCAAGATCGAGCACGGATGCAAGAATTGAGGGGGAGATTTGCGCTCCAAGTGAAGTCCCAGATTTGCAGAAGCCGAAAAGGGGGAGATTACCCTCTCGGCTAAGGCTAAGGTGGATGTCAAGGCTATTACCCTCTCGGCTAAGGCTAAGGTGGATGCCAAGGCTAAGTATGCTCTCAGGAGAATGGTAATGGATTTCACTCTAAACTGCATTTTGCTTTTATGGTTTTCATTCCCATCTGTTTTATTCACCTTAGCTTGTAGGGTTTACGCTTCTTCAAATAGGGGGAGATTGTTGGGTATTGTATCCACAATGGACCTGATTTGAAGAAGCCCCTGAACAAGCTAAGTTGAATTGACAATGTATTTGACGATCTTCTATCAAGTTGTGCTTGCAGCTATTCCATGCTAAGTACACACCAATGTCAGGGTGCAGTGGATCAATATACACGGGTCTGCGCAACGTAATCCCTCGTTGAGCAGATCAGTGTGTTGACTCACGTATGCTCTCTCTATTGGAGTGTACTTATTTTCAAGTACAGGGTTAAGGCAGATCAAGAGCATAAGAAGGAGCAAAGATGGGTCAAAAACGAAGTCATCAAGGGAAGGAAGAGAAAATTCTTCTAAGTTAAAATCGACGGGAATCACTAAGTGATTCTCGCCGACTTCGACGAGAATCGTTTGTGATTCCCTCCGATTCGACGAGAATCAATATGCATTCCCGCCGACTTCTTCCAGCTATCAGTTTTCCAAACAGAAATTCTGACAAGGCAGAATCGAAGGGAATCACTAAGTGATTCTCGCCGACTTCGACGGGAATCGTTAGTGATTCCCGCCGATTCGACGAGAATCAATCTGCATTCCCGCCGATTTCCTCCGGCTGACAAAGTTTCCAACTGGAATTAGGCCAAGGCAGAATCGACAGGAATTGTGAGTGATTCCCGCCGACTTCGACGGGAATCACCAACGATTCTCGCCGATTTTGCCTTAGGCAATTTTCTTCATTCGCTGAACCGAACCAAGATGCTTTGCGCTGTTTCAGCCAGGGCTAGGGCTTTTCCTTGTGGGCCCCACAACGTTCTTTTAGGGTTGGATCAGGGTATATATACATGCGTATTTCGAAATTCTATAGTAATCTATTCTCGGAAATCAAAAGGAGGTCGAGTGTGACCTAGCGGATCGCGGAAAACCGCCGATCGCCTGTAGCCACTCGCAAGGAAGTCATCGCCGATAATCTCTGATCATCTTTGATCTTTCGGCGACAGCACCGAGGCTAGCAGTGCGTCTCACGCATCTCTCTTTAGATCTCTTGTCTCTCGATTCGTTGAACAAGACTAGTTCTTCATTCCGAATCGGTGGAGACGATTGATCCGACTGAGATCGTTGGTAGACCTTGCTTGCTTCGTCAAGAAGTTTGGATTCTCAAAGCATCGCCGCCGCAATCACATGCTGCCGCCGATCTTGACAAGATCCTCTCCAAGAGAGAACTCCGGTTGTGGTCTCTTCATATCTTTCAAGAAAGCTTCAACAAACGAAGAAGAACATCAGAATCTCCAAAAGCGTTGTTTGTATTTTCTTATACATTCTATTTTGGTTTTGTTGTAAAGGAATTTTCATTCCTTGTTGTAAGGGTTGGGTGCAACCCGTGGTGGAGTTGTGACTCCTTTGTTGGAAGGGTTCCTTCCGTAGTGTGAGGATTGGATTTCAATCCGTTTGGTGAAGTGACTGAGTTGTCCCTTGGTAGGAGATAGGTCGAAGGGGGAAAGTTGACGTACCCAAATCGGGGAACCACTATAACTCTTTGTGTGTTTTTTGTGCTGTGTTTGTTAATTTTTGCAGGTACATTTAATTCCGCAAAAGACTGCACGACACCTATTCCCCCCCCCCCCCTTAGGTGGATTTAGTCGACAATAGAAACTTTCAACTATTTTGCTGAATCTCGTATACATGGAATCTATGTTTTCATCAACCTCCATCTTGAACTTTTCAAATTCTGACTCTAACTGGAAAAGCTTTGAGTCATTCACCTGCGATGTACCTTCATGAATAACTTCAAGTAAATTTTAAATATCATACGCAGTTTCACATGCAGATACTTGATTAAATTCAGTTCTATCTAAACCACAGAAAAAAGCAGTCATTGCATTAGCGTTATTTTTACCCCTTAGCTTGTCAGTGTCATCCCATTTGTCCTTGGGTTTTTCCATAATGACACTTCCAACTACCGTTGTAGATGGAGTGTAGCATTTTTCTATCATGCCCCATACTTCAATAACTAAGGCGATTAAAAAACATCGCATTTGAGTTTTCCAATAGTTATAGTCCATGTCAATGAACAAGAGAGGTCCACTAATCCCCTGCCCCTCAGAAAATACGTGACCATTATGCGTTATTACTCCCGGTGGTGAAACCGATTTGAAGTAACCTTACTCTGATACCAATTGTTTGATCATGAGGCGCCTTTAGGGGGGGTGAATAAGGGTTAACACTAATTTTTCTCTAAGTCTATTTTTTTAAATGAAATAATTAAAGAAATCAAAAGCAATTTTTTCTTAATCAACTATGAATACTTAGTAAATCAGATAAACACAAATGACAATAGTTTATTTGAAAATGTTACAAATAAAATACAAAGATTCTCTATAAAGCTAGAGATCAAGGCTAAGAAAAATATACTCCTTTTGATTTCACCGGTCCTACCAAGAACCGACCGGCTATAGTATATCTCTCCCTAGATCTTACTACTAGCCTCCCCTAGATCTCACCATGATCTATTCGCTGCACATAAGGCGGTGAAAACTCCCTAAGTCATACAAGGACATAGATGTCACGCACAAGGCGGTGATTTCCTCCTAAGCCACACACGGACCTAGACGCCACATACAAGGCGGCTATTTCCTCTATCGATTACAATGATGAAATAAATAAGTACAATGAATAACTTTCAGAAAGAAAACTCCCTCTAAATGAAACACTTAAGGTGCCGACGAATTCTTGTTAAGGTTGCTTAAGATGTTGTGTACGAGTCGTCGCTCTTTCGTTCTTAAACCTTCTTGGGAAGATGAAGTTTTTCTGGATGCTTGAGCTCTCTAGAAAGGATGCACGGGAAGGAACACTACAGAATCTGAAAAGTCGTAATCTCCACATAAAAATGAGCTGTATATATATATTTTGGCGATATCGCTGGCGATACTGGATATCGCCTGCCAGCGATATCCTATCCGACTATCATGTGTCCCATGGATTCGAAACTCTGCGGGATGATTCGGTCGTCGCCAATCGCGCGCTATCGTCTGAGCGATATCGACATCTTCAGGCAATATCGAGGTTAACTACACGTCGTGGAGATCATATGGTAACTATTCAACGAGTTATCACCGGGTGGCGATACTGGATATCTCCATGCGATATCACCTTAACTTCGCTTTGCAATCCCAAATCCAAGCCAAAAATGATTTGAGTGTTAGACATGTTATATCTGCACATCATAAAACACACGATAATTAAATGCAAACAAGATTTGTTATTAACAAACCAAGAAGCGTGGAACGCATGCTCTAACACACTCTTGTGTTGAACACCACAATGTAGATTTGATTTAGTCATTGTTGTTGTGTAAGTCATCCTAGTTGCAAACAGGATGCAGGTACAACTTCACCTCATGTTGATCTCATTTCACCAAATTCATATCACACACCTAATCCACTCGAGAGGACATAGGCTTCACCATCACTATCATCGTAGGAGGTCTAAGTGCACTCCATTATGGATTTGTAGAAAAGGTTCGCCTTTTATCACCATAATAATGGGGTTTTGTTACGTGCTTCAAGATCTCCCTTATTCCAACCTCTTGCAATGCAATAATGCATTTCTCGAAGTCTTCTTCGACACGCAAATCATGCATCACCATTCCGAACCAATGATCACAGATGAGCTTCACACATCATGCCTAAATCTGTAAACTAAACAGATTTCTATATACAATATATGCAGAAGACGTACACAATCAACCTAGAGGAAGTCATGCCTTCCGCTAATTAGCAAATGAGACAATTCCATATGCAAATATATTTCTTTAAAATAGGACAAACACATCCTAAGACCAGAGAGAAGTATCGTGACCCTTGACAATCGTTTCGACGCCATGAAAGAAATCTAGCTGGATGGAATTGACCGCAACAGACTAACCTTTGCGGATCTGAACTTGACTTGCAATTCAGATCTCCGAAGCTCCGACAATGGAAGGAAAATCTTCCCTTCTTCTTCCTTTTTCTCTCACTTCAACTTCTCAAAAGCTCTTCAAATGAGAAGTGAAGGAGACGAAAGTTACTGTTTGTATCTTTAGTATTAAAGGGAGGTTTTTTCTGGAATATCTGATCGAGTTCCATAAAGGATTAAATAGCCTCGATCACAGATTTTTAAATCTGTTTCCGTCACCTACCACCCGACGGTAGCTACTGTGCCGCGATATACCCTTAAGCAGTGGCGGTGTTCTGATCCAGAACCATCAATGGTGCTACCAACTATATGACCTACCGTCAGCGGTAGCACTACCGCTCAACGCCAGTGTCTAGTCGATCATCTACATATTTAGTCAATTGCCGACACATCTAAACATGTTAGGTGAATCAACTTGAAGAACTATCGTCAGCGATATCACTTAGCTCCCAACGTTAGTGTCTTGTTGTCTTGAGGTCTAGCCGATACAGTGGAGCTTCTAGCCGATACGAGACACATCTAGCTGATATGGCTACCGCCAGCAGTAACATTTAATGCTCGAAATTAGCTTCTGTTAAACAATTCTTTACTTTTATTACCAGTGGAAAACTAGGGCGTTACACCAGCGGCAACACTGGTTCTTCCTGCAAAATCAGCTTATCCACAGGCAACTCTGGGGGGCCCTCAACCTCGGGAGACTTAGGTGGGGGAGCATCACCAAGCTCATCTAGGCAATCGTCAATAACCTCGATGATATTCTTAGGGACAACTGAGGATGGCCCTATCTCCCGCTACTTTAGCGAGAAGTTCTTTTTCCTCCTTCCCCACTTTAAGGGAATGGTACAGCTCTGCTCTGCTTCAGTGGAGAGGCCCGCTAGGACCCGCCTCTTCTCTACAACGAATGTGACAATCCTCAGGAGCGCACCAGCCAGCTCTTGCGGTCCTCAAAACAAAATACAAATTAAAATCGTACTCTTGCCCCCGCAAGATAACCATAACTCCTCGGGACCTCCCTCCAAGTCTCAGGGAGTTTCAAAGGATTCCTGATGAATCCTAAGAGTGTCCCTCAATGAAGGTAATCAGTCTTGTACTCAAACACGAGTCTTTTCTTGTTACTCCTCACTTTGATCTAATAGTTAGATCCAGGGAAGACTTTACACCACAAACAAAGTAGTTGGACGAACATGTGAGATTCATGCTCTCGGAAGAAACATATCAGCCCCATGATCCTTTTCATCCCCGCCGAGGAGAACTGCGTTATCGACAAGCCACAAAATTTGAAGATCTCGATAGTCTCCTCAGCATGAGGGATTTGAAAACCCATATTAAGACACCACTCCAAAATCATGAAGTAACCCGCTCCAATGGAGAATGAGAGCGCTAAGTTGTCAACCTAAATCACCTAGAGGGGGGTGAATAGGTGAATTTCGTGTCAAATGCGGAATAAAAAAATATAACACAGCACAGATTCGTAATCAAGCAATCACACAGACGACAAGAGATTTATAGTGGTTCCCCAATCTTGGGTACGTCCACTTTTCTCACCGATCTAGCAAATCACTAGACTCGGCTACTCCACTATCTCGGATTGCAAAAACAATCCTACACCTCGGAACCACGTTCCTACAAAACTCGATCCCAAACGGATCTACACTCGGAAGATAAAACTTCCTACCACTCGGAGAAAGATCTCCTACAATGAAATTTATTTGAATAAAGTTTACAAACAAGAGTATCACAGATCTGGATCTTTAACGTAATCTTCTTCTTGAGAGATTTTCGGTTTGAACAGAAATAGTTGAAGAAGACTTGACTGAGATCCACGATTCTGAGATCTAGAATCACCACGATCAAGAAAGTAAATCAGAGATGATGAAGCACGGAGAGATCGGATGATTCTTCTTGAGTCTGGATCGCTAGAGAATCAGAGATCGATAGCTGCGGCTGAGAGAAGACGATCCAGAGCTTCTTCCGAAAACGGTAATGGCGGCGGATGAGAAAATTAGGGTTTTCGGGATTTTCTCTTTCTTAAAAGATAATCTCTGTAAACGCGTATCTTTAGTCAAATCTGAAAAGACCTATTTATAGGCTATCTCCAATGGTCATAATCGTAATTAAGATTGACACGTGGACCAATCAGAAAAAGGTTCATTTCAAATCTCCGTCAATTCTGGACTTAACGATTTCTGGAATTCTGAGCCGACATACTCGGGTTAGATAAGATACTCGAGTATAAAGGTCTGCTACTCGAGTAGATAAGAGAAACATGTACTCGAGTAATAGAAATGACTACTCGAGTGCCTTGGAAGAACTACCCGAGTTGCTCTAGACAGATTACTCGAGTAAGTAGAAACATCTACTCGAGTACTAATCCAAACTATTCGAGTATAAGAAAAATCTACTCGAGTGCTAAGCCAGTCTACTCGAGTATAAGAAGGATCTACTCGAGTGCTAAGCCACTTACTCGAGTATATAAGCGAAGTTACTCAAGTATGTGGACTTAGAAATATTTAGACTGAACAGTTAGCCCTACTCGAGTATAACTAAGAGACTACTCGAGTATGACTAAGGCTCTACTCGAGTACACAAACACCTACTCGAGTAAGGAAAAGAGGTACTCGAGTATATGAATGGATTTACTTGAGTATATGGACTTAGAAACTTTCTGAGATGAGAAGTCCAGATCAACTCGAGTACGATCAGAACACTTACTCGAGTAACTTGAGAACTACTCGAGTATGTAATCCAATCTACTCGAGTACTAAGTCACTTACTCGAGTATATAGAAGATACTACTCGAGTATGTGGACTTAGAAAAAATTTCTTCTGAGAAAGACTTCAATACTCCAGAGTCCATTAGTCCAAGTGCATGGAAACAAAGTGTACCCCAATAGAGAGGCTATACATGAGTCAACACCTTGGATCACACAATGAGGAATTACATTGTATGGTCCTGTGTTTGATGACCCACTATAGACTGACATTAGTTTACACTTGGCAATAGAGTCCTGCATGCACAACTTAAACACAACATCAAATACAACTTAATTCATCTTAGTTTCAGGTCTGACTTTCCACAAATCTGGGGTATTGTGAAGACAATTCTCAACAATCTCCCCCTATTTGTAGAAGTCAGCACCCTTTGCACTAAAATGAATTTCTAGAAAAGAAATGATCATCTATAACAACAAGCAATAGAAAATGACTAAAATAGAGAATAATAGCAAATAAGGGAACCATAATCAGAATTAGATATATTAAATAGAAAGATTTTCCAGTTCCACAAAACACTTTCAGGGGTAATTCTCTCTGTGATGTTTAGCTTTCTTCAGCCCTTGCCTTTCCAAATAACTGAAGGGTTTAGGAAAATAAGTCTTTGGCCTTGGAGGAGCTGCTGGATTGTTGAATCCCCATTGTCTGTCATGTAATCTGATCTTGATTTGAGATACATCATAGGCTTTCCATTCTGAGTAGCTGTAGAATTTGTCTTTATTTTCCTCAAAATCAGTTACCAGCTTTAGAGTGTCAAAGATTAAAGATTTGGAGGTTGGACTCCAAACTTCTGAATGTACTGACTCTGATCTGCCCTCTGAAGCTTGAGCTTTCTCTCTCTTAGGTGCAGAACGGCTAGCAGAAGCGCCGTCACCATATTTTCTTTTCTTGCTAGGGCCACCTTGATCAGCAGGTCTTCTAGAGGAGGAAGTACCTCGATCAAAGTGCCCCTGAGAGCTGGCAGGGACATCCTCTTTCCACACATCAGAATATGAAAGAGGAGGCTCAGACATCTCTCCAGCAGGTCTGGGAGAGAAGGCTGGCACTGCCTCTGGAATGGTAGCATGAACCTGGGCATTAGATGGAGGATGTTCCTCAAGAGGATCTAAGCTTTTAGGAATGATGGAGGGGTCAAGCTGGAATTCTGGAAAATTCTGATTATGTACCCAAACTGTAGTGTCATAAATGTAGAATTTGACAGACTGTAGCTGGGCTAGAATATCTGCTTTCATGGTGTTAACTAATCCATCCAGGGTCTCTTTAGACTTGGTAGAGATTTCAGCAGAAATTTTCTCAACTTGTTCTTTCACTATTTTCTCCCCCTTGCTAATTTCTACAGATAGCTTTTCAATAGCTTCATCTCTGAATGTGCCTACTTCGTCACAAACTTTCAACACATTGGCTTCAGCTCTTTGGTCTAGCAGAATCTGGTTATGTGCCACTGTTTCAGCTTGATTTCTGACTTCACCCATGCTGGTGATGGTGTGATCTATCGCATTTTCACCTATTTTGAAGAGTTGTTTAAGTTCATCAGTGTTGGCTTGAATTTCTGCAAAGCCTCTGCTCATCTCAGTTTCAAGAGCAGAGACCTTGTTGTTAACTGATTTCAGAGACTCATCAAAGTAATTTCTCTGTTCTTGGAGCATCTTCTCAATCTTACTGATGATGTCTGAGGAGCTGAGGGAAGCAGAAGATGGAGCACTGGGAGAAGTAGAGACCTGAGGGAGCTGAGAGACTGATGGAGCCCAAGGAGGGATTTCTTTCACAACCACTGAGCTAGCAGTTCTCTTGGTGGGAGTGATTTCTACTGAATCCAGGGGATCTGTGAAGGAGGGGATAGTGAAGGCTAATGTCCTTAGAGGAGGCTCAATAGGTTCTGGGGATAACTCCTCTTCATCGGACAGGATGATACTATCATGTTGTTCTGCTTCTTCAATGGGAGACTGAGCTGAGGATGGAGAGGGTTCCTTGAGAGGGATCTGTTCATCTTGTACCTGAACCTCAGGAGTACCAACAACTGGGTCTGCTGGTGGTAGGGGAATGTCTGACCTTAGTTCTTCAATAAGTTTATCAATCTCTGCATCTGTGGACAGAAGGTCTTGTTGAACTTGAATCTCTGGGGAAACTTTATTATCTGCTGGAATTTGTACATCTATTGGAATATCTTCTGGAGGAGGAGGAGGAGAAGGATCTCTGACTGTCTGGGAGGGAAGTTCTGTAATCAGAATCTGGGAGCTAGATGAGGCAGGCTCCCCCTCAACTACTGCACCCTAGGTGTCAGTAGCTTGATGTAGAGGAGGAGATGGAGTCCTGTCATCAACAACATGCTGTGGGCTGGGGACATCTTCATCCATAATGACTTTGGAGGCTTGGGCAGTGTTCTTGAGTTGGATTTCATATCTTTGAATGGAGGAGATGGATACCTTCTTCATGTGATGGAGGGGAGTTCCTTTGGAGAAATCAAACATTGTAGGATTAATCTCATGGAGGAGGAGTGAGATAATCCTAGCATAGCTTGGTTGTTTCACACTTTCTCTGATCTTGTCCAGTATCATCATTCTAAACTGGAATTTCTTCCGGCAGACTATGGCTTGCATAACATCAAAAAAATTTTGGGAAATTTCTCTAAGGGAATAGGTTTTGCATAGAAGAACTTTTGCAATCACATCCACAAGGAATTTGCCCTCTAAATTGTAATCTACACGGCGGAACGAATATGCTTCATACGGGTTTATTCCACAGAAGAAACTGGTTCTCTCGGAATCTTCAGGAGTCAGATCATCTTCTTCATCCACCACTGGCAATTTTAACAGAGTAGCTAAGGAAGTTTTGTCCAGACGAATTTTTATCCCACTGACCTTGGTTTTGAGTACCTTGCCATTTCTCTTAACCTTGAGATTTTTGTAGAACTCTTCCACTGCAGAAAATAGGATCTTACACGGCGTCTGTAATAGGAACGACAGCCCGGCTGTGTCAAGGAGAATGAGAAGGTTTCGGAAGTCATCGGAGAGATGGGCGATTCCATCTATAACCAATTCGGACCCGATTCCGATCTTGGATGGAGGAGCCATCGAGTTCTGGAGTAACGGATTCTGGAGAAGACAACGCTCTGCGGTTCTGGAAGGCGAAGCGCCGACGAGTACTCGAGAAAGGTTTCGTGGAAATGGATTACGGGATCATTCTATTTATATACATAACCCTAATTAGGTTTAAGATTGGGTTTTAAAATAAAACATACCTTATGGGGGGCGGCAAAAATCGAGGTGTGCGAAAAGAGAAAAATGAGATTTTCAAAGTTCTGGAATTTCCAGGTACTCGAGTATATATCGGCATACACGAGTAATCTGTTGTAACCTACACGAGTAAGTCGAAGACCAAGTAGATCATAAAGTACTCGAGTGAGTTACTAAGTACTCGAGTATGAAGAATATGTACTCGAGTGAATTTTTTTACCTACACGAGTAGATACTTTGAGTGTAGTCGTGTAACTACTCGTGATTGTTTCCAAGTACTCGAGTATGTGAGTACACTTACTCGAGTAAGTCACTTTGACAAAATATTTTTCTCGAAGCACTGATCTTTATCTCCACCAACTTTTAACTCTGAGACTTTGATAGAGACCACTAATCTTCTTTGTTGAGCATCCCAAGTTCAGTTTTGAAGAATGAGAACTTGGTCTCATCTAGCGGCTTCGTGAATATATCTGCAACTTGCCTATCTGTGGAGACGTATTATAGATCTATGTCTCCATTCTCCACATGCTCCCGGATGATGTGATATCGAAGCTCTATGTGCTTTGTCCGACTATGGGAGACTGGGTTGTTGGCGATTGCTATTGCACTGGAAGAGTCGCAAAGCAGAGGGATGTTCTGGAACTTCATGTTATAGTCTTCAAATTGATTCTTGATCCATAGAAGCTGTGCACAACAGCTCCCTGCAGAGATGTACTCTGACTCAGCCGTTGAAATTGCCACACAGTTCTGCTTCTTACTGCTCCAGGAAATAAGTCTCCTTCCCAGGAATTGGCAAGTCCTAGAAGTGCTTTTCTTGTCGTCTTTACTTCCTGCAAAATTTGCATCTGAAAATCCAATTAGTTCACTATCATTACTTCTTGGGTACCATAAGACAAGATTTGGTGTACCTTTGAGGTATGAGAGGACTTAGCGCAACCACTCGCACCAAAAGCCCGGACTGATGGAGGACGACGCAACTAATCTTTATATCAAAGGTCCTCGGGCGGATCCACGGGGCAGCCAGTTAAGCCATTACCGCATAGCACCGCAGCGCGGGGGCGATTCCAGACCGCAGCCCCAACAATCCCCCCCCCCCCCAGAAATGACCCCGGGGTTTCGAACCCGCAACCCCCTCTGATACCACTTGAGAGGACTTAGCGCAACCACTCGCACCAAAAGCCCGGACTGATGGAGGACGGCGCAACTAATCTTTATATCAAAGGTCCTCGGGCAGATCCACGGGGCAGCCAGTTAAGCCATTACCGCATAGCACCGCAGCGCAGGGGCGATTCCGGACCGCAGCCCCAACAAGGTATCTCAAGATTCGCTTTGCAGCAATGTAGTGAGATTCCTTAGAGTTCACCTGAAATCTAGCACATACACATGTGGAAAACATTATGTCTGGTCTACTTGCGGTAAGGTAGAGCAAGGACCTAATTATGCTTCTGTACTTAGTTTCATCAAAAGGTTTCCCTTTCTCATCCTTGTCTAGAGACATAGCTGAGGCCATTGGAGTCCTCATAGAGGTTGCGTTCTCCATTCCGAATTTCTTAAGTAGCTCTTTGGTGAATTTAGTCTGTGAGATGAAAATTCCATCCTCATATTGTTTCACCTGAAGCCCTAAGAAATACTTCAGCTCTCCCATACTGCTCATTTCAAACTTCCCTTGCATAAGTTTAGAAAACTTCTTACAGAGGTTGTCATCCGTAGAGCCAAAAATAATGTCGTCAACATATATTTGTACCAGCAAAATCTTGCCTTTTATTTCCCTAAGAAATAATGTCTTGTCTATCTTTCCTCTTGTGAACTTGCTCTCAAGAAGGAAGCTACACAACGTCTCATACCAAGCTCGGGGAGCTTGTTTAAGACCATATAATGCTTTTTGCCGTAAGTAAACATGATTGGGAAAGTTTGAATCAACAAACCCTGGCGGTTGCTCTACATACACTTCTTCCTTAATGTTACCATTTAAGAAGGCAGACTTTACATCCATTTGATAGACTGTAAAGCCCTTAAGTGCAGCATAAGCAAGGAATAGCCTGATCGCCTCCAGTCTAGCCACTGGAGCATATGTTTGATCAAAGTCGATTCCTTCTTCTTGATGATAGCCCTTGGCGACAAGTCTTGCTTTATTCTTTATAATTGTTCCATCTTCGTCCATCTTATTCCGGTAGACCCATTTTGTCCCGATGACATTCTTACTCTTGGGTCTAGGAACAAGTGTCCAAACTTTGCAACGTTTGAACGGATTCAACTCTTCTTCCATGGCTAGTATCCAGGATGCATCCGAGTTTGCTTCCTCGAACTTCTTAGGTTCAACCTGTGATAGAAAGCTCAAGAATAAATTCTCGTTAGCTGTACCTCTCCGGGTTCTGACACCATCTTGAGGATCTCCTATGATTTGATCTAAGGGATGATCCTTCAAGTGTCTGAACTCTAGAGTCCTTGCATCTGGGATCTCTTCAGCCACTGGTGTTGCATCTTCAGCTGGGATGTGTTCTTCATCTTGATCATCTACCTCTCCAATAGGGGTTGTAGAGGTGATCTTGATGAACGTCTCATCTTTATCTTGAGTAGGCTCATCCAAGCTAAGTTCCTTCATCTTGGTACATGCATCTTCAATGAGCACACTAGAAGAGTTGCTTTGCAGCAAACTCGTCTCATCAAATACAATGTGTATTGATTCTTCTACCACCAGAGTTTTTCTATTAAATACTCTATAATCCTTACTATGGCTACTGTAACCTACAAAAATACCTTCAAAGCTTTTCTCGCTAAACTTGGTAGTATGATACTTGTCGTTGTTAAGTACGAAGCACTTACAGCCAAAGATTCTAAAATATGAGATGGTTGGTTTCCTGCCTTTTAAAAGTTCGTAAGGAGTCTTATCATGGTTCTTGTTGATGAGAGCTCGATTTTGCACGTGACAAGCGGTGTTGACGGCTTCAGCCCAGAAGTACTCTGGAAGTGAGACATCACTCAACATGGTCCGGCAAGCCTCTATGAGTGTTCTGTTCCTTCTCTCAGCTACTCCATTTTGCTGTGGAGTGCGAGGAGAGGAAAACTCATGAAAGATACCTTGACTTTTGCAGAATTCTGTCATGTCTCCAGACTTGAATTCTATTCCATTGTCACTTCTGATTTTGACTACGGAACAGTTGTATTCATTCTGGATTTGCCTAACAAAACTAGTGACAGTATTGAAGGTATCTGACTTGTGTTTCAGAAAGAACACCCACGCAAAGCGCGAGTAATCATCCATAATAACCAACGTATATTCCTTACCTCCCAAACTTCTAACTTGCAGTGGACCAAACAAGTACATATGAAGAAGTTGTAAGCCTCTATTGGAATCCTTGCCTATTATGCTTTTAAATAAACTCCTTGTTTGCTTGCTTTTGATACAGGCATGACAAAGACTGTCCGTAACGCACTTGACATTAGGGGCATCACGTACTAAGTTTTGGGAGAATAGTTTATTAATAGTTTTGAAATTAATATGTGCTAGTCTCTTGTGCCATTGGTCAGCGAGAGATGCACTACTTTTTGCTAAAAGACATACTGGTGTAGAGGAGTCAATACAAATGAAATTTAAATAGAAAATATTTCTGCTTCGAGTGCCTGATAAAACAGTTTCCATGTTGTCAACCGATTTTATCAAACACTTGTCAGCATGAAATTCAACCACGTATCCTTTGTCGCATAGTTGGCTTATGCTGATGAGATTGTGTTCCAATCCTTCAGCATAGGCTACATCCGTAAAGGATACGCTACCGTTAGAAATCATACCGTAGCCTTTAGTTATTCCTCGATCTGACCCTCCAAAAATGACCTTTGGTCCGTTGCAGACTGAGGTGAAGTTCTGGAGTAGACTCCTTGTTCCGGTCATGTGCCGAGAACATCCACTGTCCAAGTACCAGATTGGCATTTTGGTGGTCTTTGGACATACCTGTAATTACAATCACTTAGCCTTAGGAACCCAAACAAGTTTGGGTCCTTGGTCTCGAGTTAGAATACTCCCCCTACGAGCATTAGCCTCATGAGTGGTCATTCTCACGTTGCTAACTTGAGGGGTTGTAGCATTTCTAGGATTGAACCAACAATCGATGGCAAAATGACAAATTCTGCCACAGCACCAACAGTCGAACCTGTTGTATCTTTGCCTGGTGTATTCCTGCTTGATTTTCTGAAGTGATGGTCTAGCAGGAACTTCACTCTTGGAGGAGGAAGCTTCATGATGGTGGCAGCTACATGAAGTCTTCTCCTTCATAGGCTTTTCCACAATAGGTTTTACTTTTGGTGTCTTCTTGATGTTATGACCATGAGCATATGGTCCATAGTTCTGAAGTTGAATCTCTTCAAAAGGTGCCTTAAAGACACTCTCGCCAAAGTTACGAGGACGAGTCCAACCTTGGTATCTTGACTTAGGCTTCCCGGGGATCGGCCTAGAGAAGTGTCCATAGGTGGACTCATAGTCAAGTTCGTTCGTAGGAAAGATAACTTTCTTGAACAATACCGGTTCCAAGGGAGCTTTCCCCTTTTCTTCAGCTAGAGCCTTCTGGGCAGCCTTATTCTTTCTCTTGGCCTTGTTTCTCCTAGAAGATTTACTAGAAGCACCAATGTGGCCTATACCAGCACCCTTGGCCTTAGCTGAGAACTCAGCAACGAGTGGAAGAACTGTCTTAGGCTTGGAGAAACTCTCAGCAAGTTTCTTCTCAGCCTCGAGTTGTTGTTCCAATTCTTTGATGATTTCATCTTTAAGGTCGAGGTGCTTGAGAGCTTGATTGTATTCTTCCATAGCAACATTGAAGTTCTCTTGAAGAGAATTAGTCTTGGTGACTTCTTCCCTCAAGCTGCTCTCACTAGCCTGTAGAGATTTTATTTCTTTGGCTTGAGTTTTCACGACTCTGCGACATTTTTCGTAAGCCGTGAGGAACTCATTATACTGTCCCATGAGTTCAGATTCATCTTCAGAGGAATAGCCCTCTTGCTCATTATCATCATCAGATTCAGAGAGAGGAGTGTGAGATTTTACCTCCCCAGTAAACTGGGGGACTTGTTCATCATCAGAGTGAGCCATGAGCCCGAAGTAAGCTTCCTCTTCTTCACTCGACTCAGATGAGTCGGAGTCGCTGAGAGTTTTGCTCTTCTTGGCTAATAAGCTCTTCTCTATCCTCTTCTTGTGGTATGAAGATTTCTTTTCCTCTCTTCTGCCACCCTCTTTCTTCTTGTGAGGGCAGTCCGCGATGACGTGACCTGGCTTATTACAACAATAACAAACGATGTCAGTTGAAATTTGTTTGTTCTGTTTGGAGTTATACCTGTCATGGCTGCTCGAGCCATTCTTTCGTTGATCACCGTTATGTCGTGATCTTCTGTATGAGGCATCTTTGCCTCTCCATTGCTTCTTCTTATTCAAAAATTTCTTGAACTGCTGCGAAAGCAAAGAGAACTCTCATTCAGATAGTTCTGAGCCTAAGGTGCTTTGCTCGGAGCCTTCTTCTTCACTTACTTCTTGAGGAGGTGCTGGTAAGGCAGCTTTGCCCTTCCTTGAACTATCAGCCTTTAAAGCAACCGACTTCTCTTTTGAGGAGAAGCGACTTATCTCTTCTTCGGCTTTTCTGGAGTTGATTTGCAGTTCATAGGACATCAGCTTGCCAAATAGATTCTGTGGATCTGTCTCTGCTAGTCTGCCAAACTCTCGGATGGCACAGACTTTATTGTCCCATTATTTGGTGAGAGATCTCAGAAACTTATCATTCAGCTCCCCATTAGTAAAGACTCGGCCATACACTCTCAGTCCATTGACTATCTTAAAGAAGTTTTCAAATGTGTCAGCTATGGGTTCCTTGTTACCTTGTCGGAAGGCTTCATATTTCTGATTCAGTAGGGACCTCCGATCATCCCTCACTTCTTCAGTACCTTCCATTAAAGTAACTAGGGACTGCCACATCTCTTTAGCTGATTGGCAGTGAATTAGATTCTGCAGCATTGAGTCATCGACTGCACTTGCGATAATATTTTTAGCTTTCTTATCCAGGGAGACAAGTGCAATCTCGTCCTTATCCAAGTCCATCAACTTCTTTGGGACCTTTTTGGTTGGGTCTATTGTTGATGCAGTCATAGGAACATGCGGACCTTCTTCCACAATCATGAAGATTCGAGGGTCTACTGCTTCCATGAAGAACTTAACTCTTTCCTTCCACATAGGAAAATATTGTTCTTGATGCAGATAGGGAGCTTAGCAAAATCCTTGGTCTTACTCATGCTTGATACTTCTCTAGAGACAACTTGATGAGGATTAGATCAAGGTGTTAACCTTTTAACGATCAACCTCCCTCTAATACCAATTGAGAGCGCTAAGTTGTCAACCTAAATCATCTAAAGGAGGGTGAATAGGTGAATTTCGTGTCAAATGCGGAATAAAAAAATATAACACAGCATAGATCCGTAATCAAGCAATCACACAGACGACAAGAGATTTATAGTGGTTCCCCAATCTTGGGTACGTCCACTTTTCTCACCGATCTAGCAAATCACTAGACTCGGCTACTCCACTATCTCGGATTGCATAAACAATCCTACACCTCGGAACCACGTTCCTACAAAACTCGATCCCAAACGGATCTACACTCGGAAGATAAAACTTCCTACCACTCAGATAAAGATCTCCTACAATGAAATTTGTTTGAATAAAGTTTACAAACAAGAATATCACAGATCTGGATCTTTGACGTAATCTTCTTCTTGAGAGCTTTTCGGTTTGAACAGAAACAGTTGAAGAAGACTTGACTGAGATCCACGATTCTGAGATCTGGAATCACCACGATCAAGAAAGTAAATCAGAGACGATGAAGCACGGAGAGATCGGATGATTCTTCTTGAGTCTGGATCGCTAGAGAATCAGAGATCGATAGCTGCGGCTGAGAGAAGACGATCCAGAGCTTCTTCCGAAAACGGTAATGGCGGCGGATGAGAAAATTAGGGTTTTCGGGATTTTCTCTTTCTTAAAAGATAATCTCTGTAAACGCGTATCTTTAGTCAAATCTGAAAAGACCTATTTATAGGCTATCTCCAATGGTCATAATCGTAATTAAGATTGACACGTAGACCAATCAGAAAAAGGTTCATTTCAAATCTCCGTCAATTCTGGACTTAACGATTTCTGGAATTCTGAGCCGACATACTCGGGTTAGATAAGATACTCGAGTATAAAGGTCTGCTACTCGAGTAGATAAGAGAAACATGTACTCGAGTAATAGAAATGACTACTCGAGTGCCTTGGAAGAACTACCCGAGTTACTCTAGACAGATTACTCGAGTAAGTAGAAACATCTACTCGAGTACTAATCCAAACTACTCGAGTATAAGAAAAATCTACTCGAGTGCTAAGCCAGTCTACTCGAGTATAAGAAGGATTTACTCGAGTGCTAAGCCACTTACTCGAGTATATGAGCGAAGTTACTCAAGTATGTGGACTTAGAAAAATTTAGACTGAAAAGTTAGCCCTACTCGAGTATAACTAAGAGACTACTCGAGTATGACTAAGGCTCTACTCGGGTACACAAACACCTACTCGAGTAAGGAAAAGAGATACTCGAGTATATGAATGGATTTACTCGAGTATATGGACTTAGAAACTTTCTGAGATGAGAAGTCCAGATCAACTCGAGTACGATCAGAACACTTACTCGAGTAACTTGAGAACTACTCGAGTATGTAATCCAATCTACTCGAGTACTAAGTCACTTACTCGAGTATATAGAAGATACTACTCGAGTATGTGGACTTAGAAAAAATTTCTTCTGAGAAAGTCTTCAATACTCCAGAGTCCAGTAGTCCAAGTGCATGGAAACAAAGTGTACCCCAATAGAGAGGCTATACATGAGTCAACACCTTGGATCACACAATGAGGAATTACATTGTATGGTCCTGTGTTTGATGACCCACTATAGACTGACATTGGTTTACACTTGGCAATAGAGTCCTGCATGCACAACTTAAACACAACATCAAATACAACTTAATTCATCTTAGTTTCAAGTCTGACTTCCCACAAATCTGGGGTATTGTGAAGACAATTCCCAACAGAGAAGGAATCTGAGTCTCCATGTCTGCAATGATTCCAAAGCACTTCGACCATGTGCTCACCCGATCTACACTAAAATTGGGGGGAGGCCCATAGAACTCGACGGAACGCCATGCCGTGAAACTTGATGAAAAACTAGAAGTCAACATATGGGCAATAACAAAAAAATATCAAAACGTCTAGACCAAGATAGAAGTTGAGCACCTGTGCCAAGAATGTACAGTGGTCGCGTACGCGACACGAGAACCACACGCTCGCATTAGCACTGCGCAAAGCACTAGAGTCTGCGAGCTCTGCATCGCGCGTACTCTCAGGTGTTGCGCGACCGCACAGCGTAGACGGGCAGGCACTGCACGGCAGCGCGGGCGCCGCTCGCCTGCGTCGACACCACGCACCCAGATAGGCTTCACACCGCGTAGACGGGCAGACACCACGCGCCCAGATAGGCTTCACACCGCGTGGACGGGCAGACACCACGCTCCCAGATAGGCTTCACACCGCGTGGACGGGCAGACACCACACACCCTACATGCACCACATGACCGCAGGGACGTCGCACGTGCCTGAGCACTACTGTACGTCCCCATAGGTGTCGCGCATCTGGCGACCCATGCCTAGGGGGTCGCCGAGCAACTGTGAGGGACGGCGGCGAGTGCCTCCCGACGCGCACAGTTTTCTCTCTCCCTCGTTTCTCCTTCTTCAAACTTGGACTAATTTTGCAGAAAACACATTAACTTTCTTGGGAGGAGGCATGCCGCCGAGTGAACTCCGCAAACTTCGGGCAAAAACTCCAAAGTCTCAATGACAACGTAGATGAGAAAGGAGCGCTCTCAAATTTATAAAACCTATAAGTGACTCATAATGGAAGGTTACATTAAGGCTGAAAAATATTTTATCAGAGTTTGTTCTTCATAAAGGGAAACACAATCAATCATAATCCAATCAAATATTTCACGAAAAGGGAAGGAAAAATCCTACAATAATGACGAATATTCAATTCAATCAAAAAGATTCTCTTAATTTCAAATCACATGCGGATAATAATTCAGAATATGTGCTCATAATTATACCCAAAATCGCCACAAACGCTAAGAAAAATTTTCATCGTAAAAATTTGGGGGTATTAAAAGGGGTTTCCCCGGAATTTTCTCGAACCAACCTGATGGAGCCAAACACCCATGCACACAATAGTACATGATCACACCGCTAGCACACTCGCGCACTCGCGGGATGCACGTGCGCAGAAGGCATCCCCGCGTAGGCACGGAAGGCACACATGCCCCGTGCGTGCTCCCTCATGCGGGGAAGGCATCAATGCATGCACGCGCCCCTGGTGCACGTGCCCATTGCTCAAAAGTGTATGCTTCCAGTTCTGTCGTTAACGCTTTCTCTGACGGCCTCTAGCCACCACCACTGCCGGGCAACCTGCCCGGGCCGCACTGACCTGTTAGGGGGCATGTTCATCATTTCGTAAAAATTGGTGATCCAAGTGATCAAAACAGAGCGACGTCATTCACCAACTCAAGACTCAGCCAACACAGTTACCAACGCGTCATGGGTTTATCAACCGGGGGTAAGTAACTCTAGAGATTAGAGAGAGCTCTGTGATTTATCACTAAGAACGTGAGACTTAGATCGTTACTTTGCTCGGGATTCGGTTTGCTCCCTCTCTAATCCGCTCAACGCTCAACTCTCATGTGAAAACTTTAGTGAGCCCGAGAGAAGGCATAAGAGAACACTCTTGGGGACGTATTGTGGAAACTCCATAGACTTAAATTTTTTTCTCTTTTCCTTGCACTACAAGCTTGTAACGGAGAGGTGACATGTAACCCTTCCGAGAACTTCAAATTCTTATAAACAAAAGGAAAGAGTGGATTTTGGCCCGACAACCACATGATTTTTCACCATTTTCGGGTTTCACGTTAAAAAAGTCACATGTCATTGCTGCTTGGTTTTTCACTTGACTGGTTGCAAGCACGGACCGACTCGGAGCTAAGACGATCTGATTCTCCGGGCCGGAGGAAAACCAGGCGACTTACAATAAAATTATTAATACCTTAATAGGGTAAATTACCGGTACCTCACTGCGCGTTTGCATAATTATGAGCTCAATGTTTCTATATTACAAGGACCTCCCTCGAGAATTTTACAATTTTACAAATCCCACTTTCCGTTTAATATTCTATTATACGGTTTTAAATAAAGGTCCAGAATACCCTCTTTTAAAAAAAAAATAAAGCACATTTCAAATTAAAGTAAGACAGTTGTGTGCAAATCGATTTTGGATACGTGCAACCAAATTTTTTAAATAAAATCTACTAAAACTCAAACCCTAAAATCTGATCGGTGCAAACCAACCCCTTGCTACCCCTGTACTCCCGCAAAATTTTTTTCATACACTACCCGCGCTCCTTCCCCAAGATGAAGCTTCGCAAATCGTGCATTGCATTGGTTCTTTCTTTTTTTTTTGCTTTGTTTTTTCGCAAACGCTCGATCAAAAAATAAACATCCTAGATTTCACCCACTCCCACTTTATGGAACGCTACCCGTACCTAATTATTATTCTTTCGAAACATTTCATTGTTTCGTTGCGAGCTCTGTCAGCCTCCGCCAGCATGAAGTACCCTTGTCGGTCGTCGATTACCCCTCTCCGGCTGACGTCCATGCGCGGCTCGCGACTTTGGAGTAACCCTAAGGATCTCTGTTGGAGTGAAACAATTGTCGTTCTAGTGTGGATGTCGAGCTCTGCTCCCATCAACGACCTTCCATGTTCCACTCCGTAAGCGCCTCCCTCTCGGCTCTGGTTCTCAACAATTCTACCGTCGCGGTCCAGGCTGTAGGTTTCCCCATTTCAAGCGCCTAATCTGGCTGTCCTCCCTTTAAAAATCCTCTACTAACAGGTAATGACGCGCATTCAAAGTCCAACATTGTGTTTTTATTTCTGATGGCCGGTAATCGATGGGAATCCTCCATAAAGCATGTCGTTTTCTCCGACTTTGTGTTTTCAAGATTGATATCAAAGGAAAATAGTTCTGCATTTTACATTCATTATTTTGCTCATCAACTACAGCTTTTATTAGTAGCAGTTGCAGAGGGTCATTCTAAAGTTACTGAGCTTTTTTTTTCCATATTAACACGGCGTTGAATGTGGTTGGTGGATCTTGCAAACGGCGCGACTGTCTTAGAGCACTAGAAGTCGAAAGAGTTGCACAGGAAATAGGTTGTGGAGAATTGGAGAGTGGTCGGGGATTAAATCAACCACTTGAAATTAAGAAGGCAGGAGAAACGCGATGGGGTTCACATTATGGTACTGTTTTGAATTTATTCAATTTCGTATGTTTTCGTCTATAGTGAATGTTCTTGAAATTATTAAATTGATGGAATAAATGCAAATCAAAGAGGAACTGCAAGCAGTCTTTTAAAAAGCATAACAACTTATGATTTCATCTTTCTTCTCCATTTAATGAAAAATATTTTGTCGAGAACAAATGAGTTATCAAAGACGCTACAAAAGAAGGACCAAGACATCATCAACACAATGAATTTCGTAAATTTGTCCAAGCAGTTGTTATTTAACATGCGGAATGTTGATATACAGTGGGAAACTTTCATAAAAGAAGTTTCAAACTTTTGTGATAAACACGACATTGATATTCCAAATATGGAGGAAAAATTTATTCAAGCAAGAAGATCAAGACATAATGCGAGAGATATTACAAATTATCATCATTTCCGGGTTGAGATCTTTAATGCCGTGATTGATTGAATGTTAAACGAGTTAAATGATCTGTTTAATGAAGTAAATACTGAATTACTTCTCTGAGTTTCAATTCTTGATCAAAGTGGCAATTTTATTTCTTTTGATAAAAATAAGTTGATTCGCCTTGGAGAATATTACCCAAGTGATTTTTTCTCAATTGGACTTGCAGTTACTAGATGGACAACTAGATACATATATTTTTGATGTTCGCTCTAATGAAAAATTCTCACAAATTAATGACATAAGTGGGCTTACTGCAAAATTAGTGGAGCAGAAAAAACATGATCATTACCAGTTGGTGTATCGACTATTGAAATTAGTTTGTCTTCTACCGGTTGCAATTGCTACTGTGGAAAGGATGTTCTCTGCTATGAAGATTATAAAGAATCGTTTGAGGAATAGAATGGAAGATGAATGGATGAATGATTGTCTCATAGCATATATTGAGAAAGATATTGCAGACAACATTACAAATGATGAAATTATTCAGCATTTTCAAAACATGTACTCAAGAAAAGTGTTTTTTTTTATTTGTAAGCTCTTTTTTTAACCCTAAACTATCAAAAAAAATTCATTATATAATGTTTAGCTTTACTATATTATCTATTATGATCAGTTACAAATTTCTCGTTTGTGCAATGTTATGATTTTGTTAACAATGTTAAGTGCATTATTTTTTGGATTTCATTTTTATTACTGTCATTTGCAATATTTCCTCTGAATTTTGAATTAAAAGTTATCATAAATTAATATTATTGCTATGGTGCCCGGATCGAATTTAACTTCTAGTTCCGCCACTGCTCCTGTGACTATGGAACCTACCAGCATATTATCTCCTCCTATCTCCTCCGATAAAAGAGAGCTAATAGAGGATGATAGGGTTGTCCATACAAGGAATACTCTTACTACTAAGTACAACAAATGTACAGGAATTGGGCACAATACAAGGGCATACAAAAGTGACAACTCAGGTCTCTTTTTACGTACAAATCTTTCATATTCAACATTTTATAAAATTATGTAAAATAATATTATTTTCTTTCACTTGCAGTTGCATGATAAAACTCCAATAGTTGATTTTGTTCATCAGAGGAAAAAAGCGAAGGCGAGGCCAGGTCAATCCAGACATTTGAAGAATGACTGTTTATGTTTATGAGGGAACTTTTGGATAAAAATGTTGTAATTTTTTGATGTTAGAAAGTGATTATTTTTACAAAGTGCGCTGTGTAATCTTATTTTCACATTTTCCAACAATTATCTCTAATCATGGACTTGGGTTTTATTGACTATGACTGGAAACAAATTGCCAACACAAGTTTTTGTTATGCTATTGTCATCAAATTGTCTGTAAAAGAATCATGTTGGCGCTGCTATAAAAAGAAAAAAAAATTACTATACAAATTTCGATGAACAAAATTTTTTTGGGGGTGATTTTACCTTCTTTTAAACTATTAAAATAAGTATATTGATATTGCATTAAATAATCATATTATATTAACTTAATGAAAATTAATACATTACAAAATAACTATTTTATCAACGATCATGTTAAAATTGGTATTAAGAATTTATACAAAAACATTACAAACTCATCTCTATGGTTTTTAAGACATTACAACTAGATCCCTTGCACTTTCATAACAAGAGTAATATAGGAATATGATATATTTTATTTATTGAATAACACATTTTTTATCCTATTTTTTAACAGATGAGAGAGATTGTAAACTTCCAAAACTCACAAGACTACAAGAGGGATAATTGTATTATTGATACATGGAGGAGAGCTACTTGTAATTATGCAAACTCACAGGGGAGGACCCGTTAATTTACCCTACATTAATATATAAATTAAAAGATAATTAAATTTATTTATGATTATGTATATAATTAATAAATTATAAAAACATGATATATAAAATATTCCTGATAAATCCCACACCATATTAAAATCAACACGAAAAACTTTCAATGTCGTGTCCCTGACATCCGACATCTGCAATTTTGTTAAACTTTGTTTACAGGATCAAAGAGTGGATTTAATCAGGCTGTGCCTTCACATGATCTCACCAGGAAATAATCAGGAAGATGAAGAGATCATGAAAAACAAATTAGAAAGAAAGCCTCTGAGAGTAAGATCTCTCGCAGATCAAACTTCGGCGACGAGCCTATCTCTTGACCGACTCTTCCCATAGTTCCACAGATCTGTGAGCTCTCCTCTGATCCAGCCCAATATAACCACAGGTCCTGATCAACAAAAATACAAAAGATCGATTATTCAATCTCGTCAGGTGTAGAAAAAAGGAGAGGTATTCCTTCTGTATGAACAAGAGGTTGATGAGGTACTAAGATCTTACCCAATGTACAAGGAACAAGATATAGCAGAGCAGGTTGTCCATGTCCGTCCATAAGATACAAAGCAGTGTATGTTAGGAATAGGCCTGCATCGAAAAAATGACCGTCCATCAATGTCAGGCGTGGGCGCAAGATAGCATTCTAGAGAATGAGATTTAAAGAAATCTGTAAGTCCGCTTGGTTAGGAGACGCTCAACAGACATTCCGCTGGATTTTCTTCATAGGAAATCAGTGGTTTGAAATGGGCCTTAAAATAAAAGATAACAAACGTCAGAGGTTCTATAAGCAAGCTAGGGGAGCATGTGTTCAAAACAATTGATCTCATCCCAGTAAAGAATTTTGTAAATTCATGGTAGCAAGAGCAATTTTGACAAGAAAAAAGGTGATTTTTTCAAAATCAGTTCAGTTGAATTGTAGGGCTGGGATGAGGGTACTTACCCATGCAATTATAATGGTAATCACAGAGAATTGACACAAGGAGGCACAATAAAGACAAGTAAATACAGTTTGGATCCCGACTTTTAAGTAAAAAACTATAGAGGGCAATATTTTCTATCTTGGAAAGAAAAAGATGGATATGCCTCTTGTTGATTTTTTTCCAAGGGTCGTTTACCGAAATCTTTTCTGTAAGTTTGCAAAATTAAAAGTTGCATTCCTCTATTTTGAAATTACAATAATCACGCCTGTGAGGTTATATTACAAAACATGCTTTCACAAAAATCCCCCCTGGACCATGCATATTATGAAATGTAAACTCAAAGGGAAGATTTTTGTAATTTCAAAAGATAGAGGGCTGCAACATATAATTATGTAAAAACCCAGAGGAGAATGGGGTAATTAATGGTTTCTCTAACGAAGGATTTTTGCTTTCTAATTCAGGAGAAATGCATGTTCATGTTCATCAAATAAAATTGAAGCTAGCCATCATTCCACCAAACAAAACCGATATGAAAGGTAAAACAAGGAAACAAATTTGACAGTAGAAAAAATTATGGAAACCAAAAATCAGTTATTTTTCCAATGGCAAATGTCCTACTGAACCAAATTCCATCTCAAGCAGAAATACTCCCCTATATTGATGTATCAGTATTAGAAGTTAGAACCTACATTAAGTGCACGACACTACATGAATTTTCTATAATTTTATTCTTTAATTTTTATTTCATCGTCATTTCATGGAGCTTGGAAGGAATCCAGGTTCTTGGATGATTTTGCTAAATTTTGGTCGACATTTGCCGACCGAGCAATCGCTGATCGTTGTCCCAACCATCACCGATTGCCGACCGAGCTTTTGATGTTCACCGACCGATTTTTTGTCATTCGCCGACCAAGGCCGTTCGCCGATCGGGCAATCGCATATCGCAGACCGAGCTATCATTGATAGCAGACCGAGCTTTTGTTGTTCGCAGACAAAACCTTACATGTTTGCTGACCGTGCAATCACAGGTCGCCGATCGAGCCATCACCGATCGTCGATCGAGTCATCGTCGATCGCCGACCAAACTGCCATCGTCGATCGTCGACCGAGCTGCAATCAATGTTCATCGAACGCGCTTCTGAATCACCGTTAGTTGAGCATCGACTGAGCGTAATAAGTTTATGTGGTTTTTTTTGTGTGCCTTGTAAAGTTTATTTCCGATTCATGGTTTGGTTTCAACATTAGGGTCCCATGATCAAGCTAACTTTCACATATATTTAAGTCCAAAATGCTATCTAATAAAGAAACAACATAGACACAACTCAAAAGCTCCCAAAGATCAAGCTCATAAAGTTAATCTAAGTTAGATTTTTTGATGTAAGGCCCGACAAGACGCCCGAAAAAATTTGTGTGTGTGTGTGGGGGGGGGGGGGGGGGGGGGGGGCGTTATCATTTTAAGCACAAATATCATTTTTGAAAATATCGCTAGATATATTGGTTTTATCCAATATATTAGGATATCTCGCGACTGATATATCAGTGAGTATTAAAAAATATATATATATTCTTTTAAGCGATCGAGCGGGTAATATTTTGTGTCAAGCTTCATTTCGTCTTTCTGAGCCTAGCTTCGAAGAATTTCTCATCTCGCTCCCAATTAGTGCTCTTTATGTCGTTTATTGATATAAGCAGCTCTTTCTTATGCCCTAGCTATTTGGAATTGGGCAATTATGTTATTCTGCAAGATGCAATTCATATAAGAAATCGTAATTAACATAATAGAAAAAAAACAATAATAGAAACTTATATGGAGTCTCTAAGCGGTAAAAAAAAATGCACACACAAAAATTCCACATAAATACTAATTAATCTGCATTCGGAGCCACAACAACTTCAGATCTAGTAAAGTCATTAATAATCCAAACCTAGTGGTATCATGAGTATTATGTTGTTCGGATCGTACTTAAATCTATCACAAATTTATTATTACAATGTAATAAAACAACAAAAAGTAATTTTGGATAAACAAGAATTACAAAAAGTAAATTCTTAAGCCAATAGGCTTTCCATATAAGTCATATCTAAGGCTATGAATTTCGACTCTATAGTGCTCCTATATATAACGATATGTTTGGTAGAAGCCCGTGAAATAGTAGTTCCTTTAAGAAGAAAAACATATCCTATCTAAACTTAATATTTAATAAATCAATTACTCAATTGATATCTGAATTGTACAACCCCGTATCCACGGAGTGGGCTCCCTCCAGCAGCCGCGGGGCTAGCCATGCAATTTTAAGCTTTTTGAGGGGTTTGACACTCTTGATGGCCAATTTAGGCTCAACCTGCATAATATACTAGTAGGGAGTTGAAAAATTTGCCTCCCCCCGGCCCCTTTGAGGGGTCGCCCCGACCAGTACTCGCCTAGTCACCGAGCCCGCCAGGCCGCCTTCTCTCCCAGGCCGCGTCTCGCCTAGCCGCTTCTCGCCTAGCCGCAGCTCGCCAGCCTCGGTCTCTCCTAGCCGCTTCTCGCCCAGGCCGCGTCTTGCCTAGCCGCTTCTCACCTAGCCGCAGCTCGCCAGCCTCGATCTCGCCTAGCCGCTTCTCGCTCAGGCCGTGTCTCGCCCAGGCCGTGTCTCGTCTAGCCGCTTCTCTCCTAGCCGCAGCTCGCCAGCCTCGGTCTCGCCTAGCCGCTTCTCGCCTAGCCGCAGCTCGCCAGCCTCGGTCTCGCATAGCCGCTTCTCGCCCAGGCCGCGTCTCGCCTAGCCGTTTACTCGTCCGGCCTGTGCTCGCTCAGCAGCCAGCTCACCCGGCCTGTACTCGCCCGACCTGTTTTCGCTCAGCAGCCAGCTCGCCCGGTCTGTACTCGCTCAGCCGCCAGCTCGCCCGGCCTGTTTTCGCTCAGCAGTCAGCTCGCCCAACCTGTACTCGCCCGGCCTGTGCTCGCTCAGCAGCCAACTCGTCCGGTCTGTACTCGCGCGGCCAGTGCTCGCTCAGCAGCCAGCTCGCCCGGCCTGTACTCCCTCGGCCATGCTTTTATCGTTATGCCCCCGGGGTGGAATTACCTCTTTACCCCCTGGTGTGGATGTTTTCTATTGGCCCAGGACTTATTTATCTTAGGGGTATTTCTGACATTTTGGTCCCCAACTTTGATAAATCTATAAATAGACCATTGAGGATGTCTTAGAGAGCATTGCTTCTTAGCCACAAAAATCCCTCTGTTTTCTTCCTCCAAGGCACCTAGCTCAAGCATTGGCTAGGGAGGGGGAGACCTCAAAGGTCTTCCGGGTGTGAGGTGGGACCTCCACGCTAGAGCCAAAGGTCTGTTCCTATTTTCCTGAGTCTTTGGCCTGTGACGTTCTCCTGAGTGTAGTAGGTGTGAGGTCATCCCTTTCTTGGGACCCCGAACTCCACGAGAGACCAAGTTTTTGGTTTCAACATTTTGGTGTGGTGAGCGTGGAGAGTGACCAGCACAGAAGATCTCGAGAGTGTCATGGTCGGAGATTAGGGAGGTAGTGACGATCTCAGCGAGCTCCCCAACCCATCACCCTTCGTAGGAAGGGAGGAGTTTATGGCATCCATCCAAGACATCATGGAGATGTTGCGAAGTATTGCCCCTCGGGATGACAGCTCAACCCCCACCGCCCAGGGACTGGCTCCCAGGGGTCTCGGCAAGCTGACTCATAATGGTCTCGGCGAGCTGCCTCCCAGGGGCATAGGCGAGATGACCCCAGCAGGGGGAGAAAGAAGTGCACCAGGGAGACGGCCTGGGAAGGAAAGGATGGGAGAGGGGTTCGAGCAAGACCTCACCGGCCGGGAGTTGTTCCCCAGCCCGGCGAGTGTTAGCCTTCCAGGCGAGCAGGTCGCGCGAGTAGAGGTTGCGAGACCACCACTCTGGGGGTCACCCTTCAGCGAGCTGATCATCTCAGCTCCCGTTCCCGAGGGGTTCAGAGAGCTTGACATGGCTTACTATACCGGGAAGGATAACCCCGTCCAGCACCTGCAGTGGTTTGAGGATGCCGTCTCCATCAGGCCGATGACTGATGCCTTCAAGTGTCGCCTCTTCGCGATCACGTTGAAGGACAAGGCAAGGGACTGGTTCCACCAACTCCCACCGAGATCGATCTATGGGTTCGAGGACTTGAGTCGGAGCTTTCTGCTTCGCTTCTCCACCTCCAAGAAGAGAAAGAAGAGTCCTAAGCCCATCTTCCTGATAAGGCAGGGGGTCGAGGAATCGCTGACCCATTACGTTGACAGGTTCTAAGAGGAGATCTTAGATATCCAGGAGATGTCGGGGTATGCCCTCCAGATGACATTCACGGTGGGGTTGCGCGAGGGGTTCTTCAAGATGAGCCTGACCCGAAAGGCCCCCCTTTCCTTCGAGGAGCTAATGGAAAGGGCAGCAGAGGAGATAGCCATGGAGGCGGCCAACCCGGCGTTTGTCAAGAAGTTGGCAAGGTTGACAGAGGCGGAGTCGAAGGAGCAAGTTGGCTCGAGACATCAAGAGGGAAGACGGAGAGAGGAGCCGGGAGCTCAGGGGTTCCATGGACAGGAAGGTCCGGAGCCAGGCTCGAGGCATCAGGAGGGAAGGAGGAGAGAAGAGAAGAGAGCTCAGGGATTCCAGGGACCTCAGGAAGGTCGGGAACCTTGTTGGAGGCAGCAGGGAGGGCCCATTCAGGGTCCAGGGAGAGGTCTCTTCCAGGGTGGGGGGGATTTTCATGGAGGCCAAGGGAGGTTCAACTTCCAAAGGCAAGCCCTAGGCAACTCCTACCCCCACCGCAGCAAGCGATGGAGATTGGTCGAAGGGAGAGGAGGAACCGCATGGGAAGAGGAAGAGTCGGAGTAGAGTTACCCTACTGTGAGTTTCACCAGGAGGAGGGTCATGCAACAACTACTTGCCTCAAATTCCTGGAGTTGAGAAGGACAAGAGCTTCGGCACCACAACCTCAACAACCGCAAGATCCGGTACGGATTGAAGAAGTCCAACCCGAGGCAGCAGGGGAGAGATGTGAGGACAGGGTTGATGTAGGCACCCGGGGAGGGATCCGATGATGCACGAGGAAAGAGGGAGGTAGTGAAGAAGTGGATCATCTCTTGTAATGAATTTTGCTTGCATTGTATCAACTATAATTGATGAAAGAGACCGCCGGAAAATATTTGTGATTCATGAAAAGCCCCGAGATGATTCCGCTGACCAGGCTCCCACTAGCAGGCAGGGCAGGTTGATCTCTCGGAGGGGTGAGTAGGCCTTACCCCAAGATGATTCCGCTGACCTGGCTCCCACTAGCAGGCAGGGCAGGTTGATCTCTCGGAGGGGTGAGTAGTCCTTACCCCGAGATGATTCCGCTGACCAGGCTCCCACTAGCTGGCAGGGCAGGTTGATCTCTCGGAGGGGTGAGTAGGCCTTACCCAGAGATGATTCCGCTGACCAGGCTCCCACTAACTGGCAGGGCAGGTTGATCTCTCGGAGGGGTAAGTAGACCTTACCCCGAGATGATTCCGCTGACCAGGCTCCCACTAGCTGGCAGGGCAGGTTGATCTCTCAGAGGGGTAAGTAGGCCTTACCCCGAGATGATTCCGCTGACCAGGCTCCCACTAGTTGGCGGGCAGGTTGTTCTCTCGGAGGGGTGAGTAGGCCTTACCCCGAGATGATTCCGCTGACCAGGCTCCCACTAACTGGCAGGGCAGGTTGATCTCTCGGAGGGGTGAGTAGGACTTACCCCGAGAGGACTCCGCTGACAAGGCTCCCACTAGATGGCAGGGCAGGTTGATCTCTCAGAGGGGTGAGTAGGCCTTACCCCGAGATGACTCCGCTGACCAAGCTCCCACTAGCTGGTAGGGCAGGTTGATCTCTCGGGGAGGCTAAGTGTTTTCTACCCCGAGGCCGTCTCGTCACCCAGGCTCCCATTAGCTGGCATGACAGGTTGACCCCTCGGGGAGGCCAAGTGTTTTTTACCCCGAGGCCGTCTCGTCACTCAGGCTCCCATTAGCTGGCATGACAGGTTGACCCCTCGGGAAGGCCAAGTGTATTTTACCCCGAGGCCGTCCGTCACCCAGGCTCTGATCAGCTGGCATGACAGGTTGACCCCTCGGGGAGGCCAAATATTTTTTATCCCGAGACCGTCTCGTCACCTAGGCTCCCATCAGCTGGCATGACAGGTTGACCCCTCAGGGAGGACAAGTGTTTTTTACCCCGAGGTCGTCTCGTCACCCAGGCTCCCATCAGCTGGCATGACAGGTTGACCCCTCGGGGAGGCCAAGTGTTTTTTACCCCGAGTCCGTCTCGTCACCCAGACTCCCATCAACTGGCATGACAGGTTGACCCCTCGGGAAGGCCAAGTGTTTTTTACCCCGAGGCAGTCTCGTCACCCAGGCTCTCATCAGCTGGCATGACAGGTTGACCCCTCAGGGAGGCCAAGTGTTTTTTACCCCAAGGCCGTCTCATCACCCAGGCTCCCATTAGCTGGCATGACAGATCGACCCCCCAGAGAGGCTAAGTATCTTTTTTGACCGCGCAAAAGAACTACACTCAGCGAATACGTTAGATTGGATGTTTCTTTCCGAGCGTGGAACTCGCTCGAAAAGAGCGGGGATTTTGTACAACCCCGTATTCGCGGAGTGGGGTCCCTCTAGCAGCTGCGGGGCTAGCCATGCATTTTTAAGTTTTTTGAGTGGTTTGGCACTCTTGGTGGCCAATTTAGGCTCAACCTGCATAATATACCAGTAGAGAGATGAAAAATTTGTCTCCCCCTGGCCCCTTTGAGAGGTCGCCCCGGCCAGTACTCGCCTAGCCGCCGAGCCCGTCAGGCCTCCTTCTCGCCCAGGCCGCGTCTCGCCTAGCCGCTTCTCGCCTAGTCGCAGCACGCCAGCCTCGGTCTCGCCTAGCCGCAGCTCGCCAGCCTCGGTCTCGCCTAGCCGCTTCTCGCCTAGCCGCAGCTCGCCAGCCTCGGTCTCGCCTAGCCGCTTCTCGCTCAGGCCGCGTCTCGCCTAGCCGCGTCTCGCTTAGCCTCTTCTTGCCTAGCCGCAACTCGCCAGCCTCGGTCCCGCCTAGCCGCTTCTCGCTCAGGCCGCGTCTCGCTTAGCCGTCTACTCGTCCGACCTGTGTTCGCTCAGCAGCCAGCTCGCCCGGCCTATACTCGCCCGGCCTGTGCTCGCTCAGCAGCCAGCTCGCCCGGTCTGTACTCGCCCGACCTGTGCTCGCTCAGCAGCCAGCTCGCCCGACCTGTACTCGCCCGGCCTGTGCTCGCTCAGCAGCCAGATCGCCCGGTCTGTACTCGCCCGACCTGTGCTCGCTCAGCAACCAGCTCGCCCGACCTGTACTCTCCCGGCCATGCTTTTACCGTTATGCACTCAGGGTGGAATTACCGTTTTACCCCCTGGTGTGGATATTTTTTATTGGCCCAGGACCTATTTGTCTTAGGGGTATTTCTGACATTTTGGTCCCCAGCTTTGGGAAATCTATAAATAGACCCTTGAGGGTGCCTTGGAGAGCATTGCTTCAAAGGTCTTCTAGGTGTGAGGTGAGACCTCCACGCTAGAGCCAAGGGTCTGTTCCTAGTTTCCTGAGCATTTGGCCTGTGACGTTCTCCTGAGTGTAGTAGGTGTGAGGTCACCCCTTTCTTGGGACCACGAACTCCACGAGAGACCAAGTTTTTGGTTTCAACATGAATATCCTCCAATTACTTCGGGAAAGCAAGTATATACTACGATTAAATTTAGCAGTCTTATTTGATTTTTTATATTAATCTAATATTTCATAAAGTGATCTAATATTTCATAAAGTGACTAATATTTCATAAAGTGATCTAATATTTCATAAAGTGATCTAATATTTCATAAAGTGATCTAATATTTCATAAAGTGATCTAATATTTCATAAAGTAATCTAATATTTCATAAAGTACGTTCAGGTGTTTCGCCTTTGTGGTGGGATTGTTAGAATTTTATTATTTAATTTTATTTCATTACTATTTCATGGAGCTTAAATTTAGCAGTGCAAGAAGGACGAATGACTTCATTAAAGTTGGGTGATCAAGATATTTCCCTCAGTGAGTGTTTTAAATATCTTGGATTGATAGTTCAAGGATGGAGGTGTTGATAAAGATGTGATTCATAGAATCTAAGCAGGTTGGTTGAAGTGGAGAGGCACATCAGAGATCTTATGTGATCGTAAAGTACCATTAAAACTTAAAGGCAAGTTTTATCGTACTGTAATTAGACCAGTGATGCTCTATGGTTCTGAGTGTTGGGCAGTGAATTGTGTACATGAGAAAAAAATAGGAGTTGTAGAGATGAGAATGCTTAGGTGGATGCATGGACACACGAAACTAGATAAAATTAGGAATGAATGTATGAGAGATATGACATAAGTCACACCAATTGAAGAGAAGATGTGAGAAGCATGACTAAGATGGTTTGGACATGTAATAAGGCATAAGGGAGACAAAAGATCCATATAGCCGACCTCACTATAGTGGGATAAAGGCTTGAGTGTTGTATCATTCCATGGAATCTTCATGGGTATGGTGTTTGTGCTCTTCATCAATTAATGAGAAAAGCTCAAAATTATTTGGAGAGAATCTCGGAGGGAAATCATGCTTAATGATTTTACAAACTTTCGTTTGACGTTCGCCGACAGAGTAATTGTCGATTGCCGATCGAGCCATCATCAACCGCCGACCGAGCCATGCCGATCACCGACAGAACCACAACAATTAGGGCCCGACGACCGAACTTTCGTTGTTCGCTAACCAATTTTGTCATTCGTCGACAGAGGCCATTCGCCGACTGAGCCATCGCCGAATGCCGACTGAGCTTCATTGTTCAACGACCGCACCTACATATTTGCAGATCGCACTTTGCAATCATTGATTGTATCATTCTATGGATCTTTGATTGTTGAGCAAGCTGCAATCGGCGTTCGACGAGTGCGCTTTCGAAACATCGTTCGCCGATCGAGCATAAAAAGCTTACATGATTTTTTGTGCACCATTTTTGCTAACTGTAATTGAATTTTATACTTGTTGGAATTTTACTTAATATAATCGTTGCTAATTAATAATGAGATTAATACTTGCAGTTTTGGGTGACTCATTAATACTTGCACCTTAGTTTTCTTTCTCTCTCTTGCTTGTGATTTTTCTCTGCTCTTTGTATTTGCTTTATAAAGTGGAAGTTTGGGTGCCCTGGACATCTTCGATGACTGGACACAATGAAACTTTCAGGATCTAGGCAGGTGTTATACCTTGTGAATTGAGCATTAGTTGAAAGCTCTGTCACAAAGCAATGTAACTTCTTTAGGGCAGTGATCAAAGACCTTACCCAAACTCGCTTTCTTAATCTCTTATTAATGCAACTTTTGATTTATTTTTATAAAGATCCTGCCATTTAATATATATCATTCCAATAGAATTTTCCGATGGGAAATTTATCTTTAACACACCACAACGCGTGCAGGGCCTTTGGACTCACGTTTTTTTTTAAATTTAGGTGACGCAGGAGTGAAATGTCAAGCATAGCTTTCTTTATTACCGTGTTAGAACTTGAGCATAAATTGATTATTAGTGGAGGTATCTAGAATCTATGTTAAGTGTACAAGGTTACATAAATTATCTCACGTGGAAAGATATTTTTTAACAAAGCTAAATATAATCCAAACATACATAAAAGCAAGAGCAACTTCAATATTCCAGTGAAAAACACAAGGACTATCAAAGTTATAAAAGACACATGAGTAACTCACCAATCGCATATCCAACTGTTAGCCAAAGAAAATAACCATTGACAACTCCCTTTCGGTTTGCTCTGTCATATCTGCACAAATTCATAAGAACAATGTAGATGGCTTAAAGACCATTCTGGTAAAACTGGAGTAATAACAATGCTGTAGGGAAAACGGGATGCAATGAAATCATTTTGTTCGTTATATTATACTTATGGGTTGATTAGATGATTGTTAAGATGCTTTCAAATATTTACTGAAGAACAAATACAAAATATTTATAGATAAGAAAGCAACTATTTCATAGAACCTCAAAGACAATGAAAATTATCTGCTTCAGTAGTCCTTGCGTTACTAGGAAAACCACAGGGAAGATATTTGAAATGATTGGACGACCTGTTAACTGAACTAGATGAACATTGTAAGTGCGTATCATTCATAAAGCGTATTGTTACGGAGCTGCATGACGCCAAGCAACCATCGCGAGTCTACACGCGCTGGACGCGTACATCGCATGGCCCCACCGAGCCCACGGGGGAGATCGCGCCTTAATCGTTTATTTTTATTATTTATTTTCAGCACTTTTATTTGGCAGACTGTTTGCGCCTTTATTTGCACCCAACTACTATAAGGGGTAAGATATATTGTGTGTTTGGACATCTTGGATGAATGATAGGTTTTCTGCTTTCTCTCGGCATAATTTCTTCCCTCTCTCTCTCTCTCTCTCTCTCTCTCTCTCTCTCTCCCCTCTACCGCCGACTTTTCTCCCGGTCGGTTTCCCGAGTTCGCATCAATCTGGTCCGACGCAGCCATACCGCCGGGTCCCTCTGCTACTTCTGTCCCCCGAGCCGCGCGTCGCGTTCGGTTGTTCTGCGACTCCCGTCCCGCGGGTTGCACGCTCTTGATTTTGGCGAGTTTCGCATGCCGTCGCCCGCCTACTTCGCTGGTCACCGTCCGCCAGTGCCGCTCCGTCGGATCCCGTCTGCTCCTGTCGTGCTCCACCTGGCAACCCCCGCTGTCTGCCATGCCCCCTATTACCCGTTCCTCCGCTGATCCGCTGCAAAAGAACTCCACCGAGGCCCTCCTCCGCCGCGTCGACGCCCAGGAATCCCTTGTAGCCTCCATGCACGCCTCCATTCTCTCCCTTCATGCCAAGTTCGACGCCCTCCAACCCTCTGCCGCCTCATCCACGAACGGCTCCGCATGTCCGCTCGTCGGCACGTCCATCCTTGGGGCGGCGGCCCTCCCGTACACCCGGGACTCAACACTGCCTCTTGCGGGCTGCTCCACCCTCGCTTTGGATCTTCCCGTATTTTCCGGCGTTGACCCGATTGGATGGATCGCCAAAGCAGAATAATATTTTGACCTCCACACTTCGGAGCAAGATAAAGTATCCACCGCCGTCGTAGCACTCGATGGCTCCACACTTCATTTGGCTCGGTGGCTTCGGCAGTCCAACCCGACCATCTCTTAGTCGGAGATCAAACAGGATACAATTACATTAATGAGTTTGTGTCCCTCGTCACCCATGTTCCCGGCTTACCACCGGATCACTACCCCGGTTTCTTCATGCAGGGCCTCTTGCCCAACATCCGCTCCCGGCTCTGCACTCACCATCCACGGACGGTTTCATACGGCCTCGACATGGCCCGTTTGGTGGAGGTGGATTTGTCTCCTCGTCTACCACCTACGGGAGGCGGCATTCTGCTGGGGGGGGGGAGGGAGGGGACGTGGTGAACCGCGCCTGCAGACCCTCTACCCCCTCGCCCCCTCAAGCAACTCGGCCCGGCCGACCGGCTCCCCGGCAACGCTTCTCCACCCGCGAGTTTGACGACCTCCGTCATAAGGGGTTATGTTTTCGCTCCCGTCAGCCCTATCCTCCCACCCGCGTGTGCGCGGTCAAGGAGTTCCGCTCCATCGGCGACTTTGAGCGGAGGAGATTTTAGCGGATTTCACGAACATCGACATTCTTGAGGAAGACACTACTGACGTTTCCGCACAGCGTTTGGAGCTTCCTTTTTTTTCGGGGGCGGAAATTCCGGTCCCCAAACCATGAAGTTGGCGGGCAGGCTCGGTGACCGCCACAATGTTGTCATGCTGGACAGCGGGCTGGCCATAATTTCCTCTCCTCCCAACTGGACCAACAACTACACCTTCTGATGGAGCCGTCCCCCAGACTTCACTATCAGTTTGGGCGATGGTCTCCCCCGCTCGATCCAAGGCTGCTGCCCGGCCATCTCCCTCTCTGTGAGTACATGCTCGGTGATGACAGATTTCTACGTCTTCAGCCTTGGAGGTATCGACGCCATCTTGGGCGTTGGGTGGCTTAGCATGCTAGACGACGTTCAGGTCATCTGGGGGACTATGACGATCCGATTTCTCCAGGACGGTAGGGAGTGCTGCCTTGTGGAAGATGCCTCCTTACTTCGCTCCCCCGTCTCTTTTCACACGATTCAGAGGATTTCAGACGTCGATTTCTTTGCGTGCCTCTGGACCATCTCGGATGCTGCGCCGCCGATCCCATCATCGTCATCGGCCCTTTAGTCTCTTCTCTCCGAGTTTGCGGACATTTTTACTGCACCATCCAGCTTGCCGCCATCTCGACCGCACAATCATGCCATTCCTCTTCAGCCCGGCGTGTCGGTAGTCTCTGTCCAGCCGTATCACTATGGGCACGTGCTAGCCATGCTAGATTTCTCTCAGCCCTTCCTCGTGGAGTGCGACGTGTCGGGCGTCGGCGTCGTTCTTATGCAAGCTGGCCGACTTGTGGCCTGTTTTAGTCGCGCCTTCTCTGACACTACTCGCAGCCGCTCTGCATACGAGAACGAGCTCATGGGCCTCATCCCCGCAGTTCAGCATTGGCGCCCCTATCTCCTGGGCCGCCAGTTCGTGCTCCGCCGCCGGTTCGTGCTCCGCACCGATCACCACAGCCTCTGCTACCACCTGCAACAGAAGATTGCTACTCCCGCTCAACAGGTGTGGGTGGCCAAGCTCTTGGACTATGATTTTAGCATTGAGTTCCGGCCGAGGAAGGCAAATTACGCGACCGACGCTCTCTCTAACAATCCTACACTAGCGGCCAATTGCCAACCAGTCTGGGAGGATGCAGATGCCCTCCAACGGGAAGTCGAAGCAGATCTGGTGCTCAACGAAATTCGGACAACGCTCCTCGTTGATGCTACCCCGGCCACCTTACTCCTTGATCGGGGAAAGTCTATTTTTGAGGGGACGCCTCGTCCTCGCCCCCACCTCTCCGAGCATTCCGCTTTTGTTGGCCGAGTTCTACGCATCCCCGTCGGTGGGGCACGCAGGCGCCTACCGGACGTACCGCCGGCTGGCAGCCTCGCTCAACTGGCCTCACATGTTCCGTCAGATCAAAGCATTCATGGCCTCCTGCCTCATCTGCCAGAAGGCCAAGTACGAGGCCGTATTTCCGGGTGGTCTACTCCAGACACTACCTATTCCCGACCACGTTTGGGATGACGTCGCCATGGACTTCACCACGTGACTACCTCACTCGTTGAGACACGACTGTATCCTGGTCATGGTGGACTGACTCTCGAAGTATGCTCATTTCATTGCCCTCCACCATCCATACACTGCAGCCACAGTCGCCAACAGCTTCATCCAGGGGTTCGTGCGCCTCCACGGGTTTCCCTAGTCAATTTTGAGCGGCCGCGACCCGCTCTTCTTGAGTACCTTTTGGACTACACTATTCCTCCTGCAGGGCACCCTTCTTCGCATGAGCACGGTGTACCACCCACAGACAGATGATCAATCGGAGATCCTCAACCGATTTCTGGAGACGTACCTCCGCTGCTTCGTGGGGGAGCAGCCCCGTAGCTGGACCGAGTATTCTTACAACACCGCCTACCACCAGGAGGCCGACACTACCTCATTCGAGGTAGTTTATGGTCGCCCCCCCCATCCATCGTCTGCCAGCTCCCAGGGGAGTGCCAAGGGGAGAGCCTGACCACCGCTCTTCGCGATAGGGACATCATTCTGGATCATCTGAAGCACCACCTACGACGGGCCCAACAGAAGATGATTTCTTTCACCAACAAGAAACCCTGTGACCTCTCCTTTGCGGTGGGTGAGAAAGTTTTCATCAAGCTCCATCCTTACCGACAATTATCAGTTGCCCGCCGACCGTGCCCGAAATTGGCCCCTCAATTCTTCGGGCTTTTTGAGATCCTCGCCCGCATAGGGGCGGTCTCTTACCGCCTTCGCCTTCTAATAGGGAGCCACATCCACCTAGTCTTCCATGTCTCGCATCTGCGGCGCGTGGTGGGCGAGCATACCACCGCAAATCACATCCCGGCAGACCTTGACCTCTCCGGGGAGGCGCCCTAATTCCAAGGGGCCATACATCGGAGGAGGTTCTCGTGGCTTGGACCGGTTGCCTCGACTCTGAAGCAACTTGGCTGCCCCGGGATGATTTCCTCTGCAAGTTTGCAGACTACTGCCTTGAGGACAAGAAATATTTTCCAGACGACGACATTGACGGAGCTACAAGACACGAGCCACCATGGCGAGTCTACACGCGTCAGACGCGTACATCACATTGCCCCACCAAGCCCACGGGGGAGATCGCGCCTTAATTGTTTATGTTTATTATTTATTTTCAGCACTTTTACTTGGCGGCCTATTTGAGCCTTTATTTGCACCCCACTACAATAAGGGGTAGGGTATGTTGTGTTTGGACATCCTGGATGAATGTTATGTTATCTGTTTTCTCTCAACCCTAATTTCTTCCCTCCCTCTTTCTCTCCCTCTCTCTGTCACTCCCCTACCGCCGACTTCTCTCCCGGTCGATTTCCCGAGTTCGCATCACGTATATAGTTTCTGTAAGTCAGTTCAAACACATTAGACAAGCAGAATAAATTACATACCATGTTAAATTTTTAACATAATGCATGTGGCTACGCTATGTAAATCCTTGCATTTCATTAAAATCCTAATTAATTTTCAAAAGAAATATTTAACTAAATGACACAACAAATAAGCTTCCTTAATGATAATTTGATTTAGGTTCCGTTTGGCACAGTGGCGTTGGTCGTAAACGTATGGGTTAAACCGTCATTCGTAAAGGATCATCTAACAAACAATATCCGTTTGAACATAAAAGTGGATGAACTTCCTTAGGTAAGCATTAACGAATCACAATTTAACCCCCATGTTCATGACCGCCACCACCGTGCCAAACAGAGCCTTAAGGAATGAGTACTATATGCGCCTTTGCTTTAGACATTTTTCTAATTTATAAGTCTTCTTTTAAGTTTAATTTTTTTATTTAGCTTTCATCACTTTGACGTTTGAGTTGGGCTCTTGGCCTATGTGAGGAGGGTCTTTGGGACAGGATAGTGAAGGTTATGTTTAGGACTAGTAGTTTTAGGCATCTCTAGGCATATTTGATATCATGTCTGGTTGTGTATATATGTTGGATATCTATGATTTTGGTGAATGCTATAAAATTTCATAGCCACATGGACACACACAACCACACATACACACACCCACACAGACACCCACAACCACACAAACACACACCATAGACACAGACACAAACAGCCACAACCATACACACAGCCACGTCCACAACCACACACACAGCCACACACACACACACACACACAAGCACACACAAACACAGCCACATACACACAGACACAACCACACATACACACATCCACACACAACCACACAGACACACACACAACCACACATACACACATCCACAACCACACAGCAACACAGACACATACACACACAGTCACAACCACACACACAGCGACACACAACCACAACCACAGCGACACACAGCCACAACCACAGCTACACACAGCCACAACAACAACCACATCCACACAGCCACACACACATAACCACAGTCACACGGACACACATAGCCACATATACAGATAGCCACAGACACAGACAGCCATGAACACAGACAACCACAACCACAACCGCAGCCACAACCACAACCACACACATGCATGAAAGTATCTAGCGTCTAGCTAAATCACCTAGAGGGGGTGAATAGGTGATGTCTGTGTATTTTCACGGAATAAAAAGACTTAAAAAATTAAGCACACAAACACCGAGATTTTATAGTGGTTCCCCGAGTTGGGTACGTCCACTTTCCTGGCTCGCCTATCTACCACGAAATGCTAGATTCGGCTACTGCATCAAACTCAGATTTCTTCAAATCATACACCTCGGAGACGCAACTCCTACAACTTGGAGACAAACCTCCTACTACTCGGAGAACAACCTCTCCTACAACTCGATCCACAACCGGAACTACAACTCGAAGAAAAATCTCCTATAATATGTAAAGGAATATTACAATATAATAAAGATTACAAGTCTTCACTCCGACGTTCTTCGAAAAAGTAGATCTTGAAAATTCTGGAGAATTCGGAAAGTAGAAATTCTTGGAAGACCTTGAATCTTGAATCTTCAATCGACTAGATCTGGAGGAATAGAAATCTTCAAAGAGGAGCCATCCAGTCGTAGAGATCGATGAAGAATGAATCGTGCAGCATTTGTTGTTGTCGGCTGATCGGAAATCGCGTATCGCACAGGAGGCCGACGGATTTGCTCTTTTTGGAAAGTTTCTCGATTTGAAATGAGAATAATTTGCAAGATTAGGGTTGAAGAAAAATCCACCCTAAGTATATATAGGCATCATCAAATGCAACGGTTATAAAAGAAATTCCAAAAATAAAACTTCTGAAATTACTGTGCATGGCCGGCGCAACCCGAGCCTGAAAAAAAATTGTCAGAAAAATTGACCCAAGTCATATTCGTCGAATATCGTCGAGTATCGCTAGTATACTCTCCGAATAGTCATTGATATACGACGAATTTAACTTACCCAGATTCAGCTCAAGCTGGCTAGACACTCAACGCCAAGGCTCAAGTCATACTCGACGAATTTGTCGAGTATCAGTTATTATACTCGATGAATTCGTCGAGTATAGGCTAGCAGACTCAACGCACTCAACGATGTCCATGCACACGACTCTTTCAACACGACACACTCGACGCCAAGATGCACTCGACGCTCTCGACGCCAAGATGCACTCGACGAATTTGCCTTAGGAAAAATCAGAGAAGTAACGTCGGGATGACTCGACGAATTCGGCGCGTACCGTCATGTATATTCGACGAATTCGGCGAGTATCGTTAGATACATTCGACGAATTCGACGAATTCGGCGAGTATCGTTAGATACATTCGACGAATTCGGCGAGTATCGTTAGATACATTCGACGAATTCGACGAATTCGGCGAGTATCGTTAGATACATTCGACGAATTCGACGAGTATACTTGATGATACTCGTCGAATTTTACTTAACTGTTTTTCCAATTATTTCAGAAATTCTACACAAGTATATATGAAGAATTCGACGAGTAATAGTAAGCATATACGACGAATTCGACAAATATCAATGATACTCGACGAATTCGACGAATATCTTACGATGCTCGACGAATTTTACTTAGGTAAAATTTCTGTTTTTTTGAATTGAAGCTCTTCTTCTTCCTTGAACCTTCTCACGTACTTGAGATAGAAGTACACCCCAATAGAGAGATTACACATGAGTCAACATCATGACATATACAATGAAGGATTACATTGTATAGTCTCGTGTATACTGACCCACTAACCTGACATTGGTGTGTACTTAGCATTGTAAACCTGCAAGTACATAACTAGAATATCATATCAAATACAATCACAATTCATCTTAGCTTAACAGGACCCTTCTTCAAATCAGGGTTATTGTGGATACAATACCCAACAATGCACACACACACACGCACACACGCACACACACAAGCGCACACGCGCGCATACACGCGAGATTATTAAATAGGGTAAATTTGGAATATCATAAAATAATTTGGCATATTTTATGTTTTCCATCTAAATTTCTAAAGAAAAAGGTCACACCTTTCAATGTAGAGTCATTAAAAAGGGTAAAATTGAATATAATAAAAATAATCTCGCTGGTTTTATCATTTTCCAAAAGGGGCATTTTTGTAAACCGGGGAAACTTAGAGGAGAGGTAAATACAATTTCACAAGATAGTGTGGTGCAACCTGTAATTATGCAAACTCCTAGGGAAGGCCCCGATAATTAACACTATATATAGAGGTTCTGATTAGAAGGGTGCTATCAATTTTGAACCTTTTTCTTTGGAGATATAGATATCATCTATTTTAACAACCAATCTTATAGGTTTCTAACTCAGAGATGGTAGTTTCCCTAGATTTTCTCCTGTAGACCTTTATAGGAGAGATACTTCTAGAGATCAGCAATATGAGTAGCCTTAGTGGACACAATAGGAAATCATGTGTCTTTACCATCAGCTAACTATTTTTAGGTATGAGTGCAGTCTCACAAGCCTGAGGAATTCCCATGATCTCCCACAAGAATACTGCTCCAGCGGAAGTATGTACATTGTCCTGACACAGTGATTCTTCGTGGGAAAGTGTAATATCGGCTAAGGTTGCTAAGGCAACGTCCGATGACTCCCCTTATTTATATGGTAAGGAGACATCTTGTTGGGAAGATGAAGTATGCTCAATGTTGAGTACAGTATCAACGAAAGCTTGAATATCATTATCACTGGAAAAGCCAGTTGGAATAGTTGTATTAGGCATAACATCAGAAAAGGATTACAAGGAGCACCATGATCAGAAGAGCAAGTGATATCATTAGGAATCTTTCCAGACGAACAAACCTTCTCCCCCTTCTTGATTTCATCAACTAGAGAAATCAAGAACTCCTTAATGAGAGGAGATGAACTGATATGTTGAGAAAGTGTACCCACCTTTGTTGAAAGAAAGGTTATTTTTGTATCAAGAACAAGTCAGTAGAGAAATGTTGAGAGAACTGAGTTATCTCAGCTGTCATGAAGGAGGAAATAGATGTAAAGGTAGATAGAATAGTACGAGAATTAATGTGGATATAAGAACCCCTTGGTGACACAACAAGAAACTCAAAATGAGCAGGAAAAAATGTAGTTGTAGGACTAAAGGGAAGAACGGAGGTAGTCACAGAATGAACAGCAGGTGTGGATGGAAATCATGAACAGCTGAAGAAGTTGAAGAAGAAACTGAAATGTTTACAGAAGGAACAGTAGTTTCAAGAGAGGATTGTGGAGGTGGAGGCAGATGTGATTTCAGTGGAGGCAGATGTGATTTCAGTGGAGGCAGATAGTGATTTCAGTGGGAACTGAAGTAGATGCAGTAGATAATAAGAAAATATTCTATTGCAATGCCCTAATAAAGGGTAGGCATGCAAATAAAGGATAAGTGTAAAGTGACATATTAAGTGTAAAGTGCGGCGGAAAAATAACAAAATAAAATACATATATTCAACTCTCCCCGTCAATTTGGGAGTATATATCAATCATTTCCAACTTGATACTATTGTCCATAAAGTTGTCATGACTTAATCCTTTGTTGAAGACATCGACCGGTTGATTTTGAGAATTCACAAAAGGTGTACAAATATTGTCTTTGTCTAGGTGATCTTTAATGAAATGTCTCTCCACTTTAACATGTTTCGTCCTATCATCTTGAACCGGATTATGAGCAATATTGATGGAAGCTTTATTGTCGCAATAGATTGTAACAGGTTTGTTCACCTGGAGTCCCACATCCTGGAAAATTGTCTACAACCACAATCGCTCACATATTCCTTGTGTCCTAGCTTTTTCTAAAATACAAGATTTCCACCCATAAATAAGAAATATCCGGTAGTAGATTTTCTATCATCTTGGTTGTCAGCCCAATAAGCATCTGTAAACAATTCAATTTTTAAAGGTTGATTAGCAGAGAACAAAATGTCACGTCTTGGAAACTTCTTGAAGTATCTTCAAGATTGCAGATGTCGGATGTCGGACTCATGTCGGTTTGAGTTTTTTATGTCGGATGTCGGATTGCGGGGGATATATCGGGGACATTTCAAATTGTCGGATTGTATTGTTATATATATATGTGTGTGTTTCATAATATTTTCATCTATTAATTAGATGATAATTATTTTATCCGATTAAACGTAAATTAAAATTCATTAGAGAAAATTAAACTACTAACGAGTGTTTAATCGTATTTGATTGGTGTCATTTGGAGTCACCTTCTCACCAAATGCCCAACATAGATCTCTACATACTAAGGAAGAAGCACTAGGTATCTTGCTAGAACTTTCTGATGAATTCATTCTATAAAAAAATATACTTTTTTAAAACAAAAAAAAAACGCAACATTGGGACGAGATTACCTGACATTAGCCGACATTTGCCGCAATATTGGGCCGACATATCCGACATGTCGGCAGCAATACTGAAAAATGCCAGAATTGTCATATGTGACGATTATGTGTCGTTTCCCCCTCAAAACTGACATGTCGGACGACCGCAATCTACAAGCTTGAGTATCTTAATACCCAATATGCAGCCTACTGACGACGAATTGTAGGAGAGTGCATGAATCTATTTAGGACACCAACAACATACATACTATCAGAGCGAGAATAAGATAAGTATATGCAATGTTTTAAATATCGGATGTCGGCGACATCGGATTGAGTTTGTAAACATAGGAGACAAGTCGGCGATATTTTAAAATATTGAATTTCCATATATTATAAAAAAAATTTATTTTATGTATACTAACTATAATTATATGTTATAAAAATTGAAAAATAATATAACAAATAGATAAAAAAATGAGTCATTTATATTATGAAATAAATTTAAATAATATCTAAGAAAAAATATTATTAACAAATACAAAATGATGCATTATAAAATATATTTAATAGTATACAGTAATTTTATTTTGATAACAATAAGTTTGTTGAAAATAAAAAAGATTTAAAAGTTGAAAATACTTGATTTATTATAAGTCTTTTCAAACTTATAAATTTATATTAAAAATATGAAACAATCACCTAATAAATGTATTAAATATTTTTTTTTTGTAAAATGAAATTAAAAAATTGTGAAATAATTATACAAAATTGATTTTAAGAATAAAACGTTAAAAAATTGAAATAATAAATTTAATCGATTTTGTAAAGAGAGGTCTCAAACCTTGTATATACTTCTTGAATAAATAGTTACAAATATGAATACATTTATATAGGAAAAAAGAAAGGAGAGAAATCTCAATCCAAAATGTGGGACTAATATAAAGAGAGAGAAAAGAGAGAAAAATGGGCCCCTAGATGAGCCCTTAATTAGGCTTTTCTAACACTCCCCTGCAAGCTGAAGCGTACAAGTCGTAGGCACCAAGCTTAGATAAAAACTAGTAGTATAGCGACCGGGAGAGAGCTTTAGTCAAGATGTCAGCAACTTGGTTTGTAGCAGGAACATGCTCCAAATCTATCTTCTTTGACTGTACTTTTTCCCGAATAAAGTGACAGTCAATTTCAATATGCTTTGTGTGTTCGTGAAAGACCGGATTCTTGGCAATATGTATTGCTGCTTGATTATCACAAAATAGGGTCGTCGGTGATGAGAGATAAACACCCAAGTCTCCCAGAAGGCTCTTAATCCAAGTTAACTCGGAAACAACAACAGCCATAGCCCGGTACTCGGCTTCAGCAGAAGAGCGAGCAACCACAGTTTGTTTCTTGCTACGCCAGGTTATGAGATGTCCACCGAAGTATGTGCATAAACCAATAGTGGATCGTCTATCATCAATGGATCCTGCATAGTTAGCGTCAGAGTACGCGACAAGAGATAGAGATGTGGATGGCTTGTACACAAGCTCTTGTCCTGAAGCATTCTTGAGATATCGAAGAATGCGCTCGACAGCTTGGAGATGAGATGTCACGACCCGCATTTTCTCCGAAGAAAACGGATTATCAGAGTAGGAGAAAACACGCGTCATGATGCCACGTCGAGCAGGGGATAACTGTCGACGCTCAGGCAAACCACTATAAACTATAATTTATGAAAATTCATAAGTTATATGATTAGAAAATCAGTTATATTTTTAGAGGCCGTATCCCTCGGCTCGGTGGATCACCTAATCCACAATTTAAAAGTTATACTTATACGCTGCGAAAAATACTTTATTCAGATTTGACATCCTAAAAGAGTGCATAAGTGTCCCCAGAGGACAACTTATACTATGCAGGACCCTACTTTTGATTTATATTATATATATAGGAAAATAATCTGTTTACGTTATTTGGAAAATAGTGTTGAGTTTTATAAAACATGCTGATCATGAGATATACTTATAATAGTGTTTTTAAGTTTAAAAGTAACTAGCAACCTAGCATAAATCATCCCAAGAGCAAGTAGACTAACTACAGAAAGGTAGCAGCAAAAAGTAACACATCTAGTATCAAGGTAAAACTACTAGTGGGCGCCAACAACCTGACACGAACTCACTGGCAAGTATGTATGTCTGTAAGAAAAACAGTAAAACTACCTCACAAGACCAAGAAACTAATCTCCACAGAACGAGAGACCACCAGCAACAGCACAGCACCACTAGCCGCTTAATCGGCTACTAACCAGAACCTGAGGCATTCAAAGAAGAAAAGAATACCTCAGCAAGCTAAACAAGTAAACTGTACGGAAATGTAAGGTTATAAGGTAAGCAAGAAGAGTAAGTAAACCGAAAACAAGCACCACTGTCCAAGGCAAGACAAAAGAAATGCACTAAGTGCGAGGAAACAGCAACAACCCGGCCAAAAAATAAATCCTGCAGAGTTTACCAGGCTACAATGAGCCCAAACGTTGCAAATTTACAAAGGAAGAAACGTCTAACACCCTAAGCTGTGAGAGATGGTAGTAGCAAAAACAACACGGATCCGGGTTGGAGGCAAACTTAGTCCTCCAACCACCTTTTCCAAGAAACAAAGCTCAGGGGTCTACATGTGAAAGCACTAGGGAATTCCCACCCCCTTGCCCAGCCCGTACCTGGAGCAAGCTAAAAGAAAAAGGGTGGCCTTGGCTAAATTACACAACACCTCCCCTATTAAGAGCTTCAAACCACCACTACTAACCACGACTCACGATTAGGCCTTTTTGGAAAAAGAAAATAGCCGACAAGGAACTTCAAATCAAGGAAATTCACTCGGGGGAGAAAATCAAGTTAAGGGAAAAGCGTTGAGATGACTCAACACGGCATGACGTTGAGTGAGCCCCACTCACTCAACGCCTAAACAGACGGTGGCGTTGAGTGAGCTAATCTCACTCAACGCCAAAACAGTAATGGTGTTGAGTGAGGTTCACTCACTCAACGCCTTCTGCAACACTGGCTGTGGCGTTGAGTGAGCTAACCTCACTCAACACCAAAACAGCTATGGCGTTGAGTGAGGTCCACTCCCTCAACGCCTTCAGCAAAGCAAGCTGTGGCGTTGAGTGAGCTAACCTCACTCAACGCCAAAACAGCTATGGCGTTGAGTGAGGTCCACTCCCTCAATGCCTTAGCACTTAACCGCAAAAGCCAACGGTGGCGTTGAGTGAGTCCACCTCTCTCAACGCCAAAACAGCTTTGGCGTTGAGTGAAGTCAACTTACTCAACGCCAAAGTACTTACCTGCAGGAAAAACCCTAAACCAACGCCATCCGGAAGAGGTCGGCGGGAATGCAGACTGATTCTCGCCGAACCGGCGGTAATGCAGATTGATTCTCGCCGAACCGGCGGGAATGCAGATTGATTCTCGCCGAATCGGCGGGAATGCAGATTGATTCTCGCCGAATCGGCGGGAATCACTAACAATTCTCGTCGAAATCGGCGAGAATCACTTAGTGATTTCCGTCGATTTTGACTTAGAAGAATTTTCTCGCTCAACGCCACACTACTTAGCCGCAAAAGAACAGATCAAGGGGCAATGGCATTGAGTGTGTGCACCACACTCAACGCCAAGTCCCAGCAGACCCGGCGTTGAGTGTGTGCACCACACTCAACGTCAAGCCCTGAATCCTCCATCACTCACTCCAACAAGTCTATTCCTGTAGTAATATTAATCTAACAGCCAAACACATTTCTAGGGTTATAATGAGGACTAGCACAATTTTCGAGTTAAAACTTCTAACTCCTACCAGGCTACAGCTACGGCACAGGAAAATGATAACCTAACCCTTACTTCCTTCCTCGGCCCGAGAACAAACAAGCTATAGCGAAGGAAAAAGAACAGAGAACATACACGGCTGTTTTGGGCAAGGTTCTGTACAGGGAATTTTCTAACAGCAAGCTTAGGCTTCATCACCGGTTCTTGCACAGGAAAAGAAAGCATCTATTGTACAGGAAAGGAAACTGACTATGGCTAAAGCAATGCTCGGTTGTATCAAATGGGCTAACTGGGCATATAAGAAAAAACAGGAAAACTAAATGGCAAGGGCAAGAGTACCACTTGCCTCGATTTCCAGCGGAGCTTGGTCGGCCTCCCTTATCCTCACTCGGTACCAACAGCAGCAACACCTAAAGCAGAAATCTGGGGCTTTAATGACGGAAACGGGCAACCCTAGAAAATCGAGACCCCTAGAAACACCACGAAAACTGAATTTCTTACCGTAGGAATGAAGGTCTAGGCGAGAGCAATCCAAATCCGCTTTCAGAATCGAATTCCATCCACCAGCGCTCTCAGAATCAGCGTCCGAAGGGGAGCAGTTCTGGCGGTTTCTCTGCTTTCCGCGAACAGGCGCGGACTGGTTCGGTCTTTCGGGAAGATGAACAGGAGTGGTTTCCTCTTAAGTCTAAACTATCCTATATATAGAACTCTCTTAATCTTAATTACTAATCAATTAATTAAGGCTAAAATGACAAGACAAAACCGTCAAGCATCCGCACCCTTACAAAATAATTTTTAATATAATATTTATTAAATAGTTTTATTTTTCATAAAATACAAAACGACGCGAAAACCGAACATTCTCGGAATTCGACGAAATTCGCACCGTAGCAAAATATCCACGCTACGAACACAACGGCGAAGTCAAAATTAACTTTCGACGAACAGAACTCGAGTTATACCCAGCCGAAGCCAAAACACAAGCATCTCCCGAGAGGCCACACCGGGTCACCCAAAACGACTCGGCTTGTTAGGGAGATCTTGCCAATAGGCTACAAATAGGCCACTCAGTTCTAAGGAGTTAAGACCACACTCCACAGATGACACAAGCCAAGAAAACGCGTCGACGTAACGCCAAGCAAGAATTAAATAATCGCAGAAAAATCGGAGGCGTTACAGTCACTCCCCCTAAAAGAAAGTTTCGTCCCGAAACTTTACGCACAACGCCTGAACTATAGAGGAAAGGTAACAAGCCAAACATTACAAGAAGAAAACAAACCAATCTAATCAGGGAAACAGTTGAGGGTGAGCCTCCCTCATAGCCGACTCTAACTCCCAAGTCGCGCTTTCCAAAACCTGATTCTTCCATAGAACTTTGACCATCAGGATGGACTTCCTTCGCAGCACCCGATCTTGAGTATCCAAAATGCGGACCGACACTTCAATAAAAGAGAGATTAGGCTCCAACTGGGGAACAACATCCAAGACTTGCCCACTACTGCGCACACACTTCCGCAATTGGCTTACATGAAATACATTATGAACACCTGGGAAGTTTGCTGGCAAATCCAACCTATAAGCTGACACGTCAATCCTTTCAACAATCATAAACGGGCCCACATACCTCGGGTCCAATTTCCGGTTTTTACCGAACCTCTTAACTCCAACCATCGGGGAAACCTTAAGAAACACAAGGTCCCCTACAGAAAACTCCAATTCCGACCTACGCCTATTGGCGTTCTTTTCATATCTCTCCTGAGCTAAACGAAGCTTTTCTCGAATAAGTTTCACCGCGACTTCCATCTCCTCGAGCGCATCCGGACCCAACAAGGGTCTCTCACCTGCCTCAGCCCAAAACAGGGGGTTCTGCAGCGCCTCCCATACAAAGCTTCAAACGGAGCCATTTGCAAACTTTCTTGATAACTGTTGTTGTATGCAAACTCCATAAGTCGCAACCGCTCATCCCACGCTCCACCGTGGTCTAGAATGTAGCATCTGATCATATGCTCATTGGTCTGTGGGTGGTAAGCAGTTGAATACCTCAGATCGGTACCCAAACCCTCCTGCAGACTCTGCCAAAAGCGAGAAGTAAACCGGAAGTCTCGATCAGAAATGATGCTAACAGGCACACCGTGCAATCTGATGACCTCATTCAAGTACAACACTGCTATCTTCTTCATCGGATAGTCAATCTTATACGGCACGAGTGAGCACACTTCGTCAGTCTATAGACTATGACCCAAACAGAATCAAATCCCCTTGGAGATTTCGGTAAGCCCGTGATGAAGTTCATAGAAATACTTTCTCACTTTCAAGTCGGGATCTCTAGTGGAGTCAACTTGCCACCAGGCCTTCCGTGATCGGCCTTCACACGCTTGCAAGTGTGGCAATCAACAACAAATCGGGCTATATCATTCTTCATCCCATACCACCAGGCAATTTGCTTCAAATCACGATACATCTTTGTAGATCCCGGATGGTAGGCAACACTGGATCCATGAGCCTCTCTGTATATCATACCCCTGATGTCTCCAACAGCAGGGATGCAAAATCTGCCGCGGTACTTCAAAGTACCCGCATCATCGATGGAAAAATCCGGCAACTCCCCTCTCTCAGTCCTGAGGTATAAGTGCAGAAGGTCCGGATCATCCTTCTGGTGCAACCTAGTAAGAGAAATCCAAGACGGCTCTGCTAATGTCAAACTACTCTGCATGCCACAGCATCCCGCCGAGATATCCATAAGGAGGAACTCTTCCACTAAAAGATCGGCGGAGAGATTAAAGATCTTCCCCGTCTTCCGGCTCAGGGCGTCGGCCACCACATTGGCCTTGCCTGGATGATACTGGACTCTATGTCATAATCGGCCACATACTCTAGCCACCGACGCTGGCGCAGTTTCAACTCCTTTTGTGTGAACACGTACTTCAGGCTCTTGTGATCAGTGAAGATCTTGCACTGAGCCCCATAAAGTAGATGCCTCCACAACTTCAACGCATAAATTACCGCTGCAAACTCAAGGTCATGCGTAGGGTAATTTCTCTCGTGAGTCTTTAATTGCCTTGACTCATACGCAATCACTTTTCCAACTTGCATCAACACGCAACCTAGACTAACATGTGAAGCATCCACGTAAACATCATACTCCACACCCTCAGTAGGTAGGGTCAGGACAGGAGCAGAGAACAATCTGTTCTTTAGCTCCAGGAAGGCTTCTTCGCACTTCTCGCTCCAAACAAAGGCCGCGTTCTTCTAAGTCAAGCTGGTCAAAGGTGCAGCCAGGGTAGAGAAACCCTCCACGAACCTCCTGTAGTAGCCGGCCAACCCTAGGAAGCTTCTGATCTCCTTGGGCGTGCCCGGCCTGCTCAAATCTATCACTGTTGCGATCTTTTCTGGGTCGACCGAGATCCCATCCTTGTTCACCACATGGCCCAGAAACGAGACCTGAGGCAACCAAAATTCGCACTTGCTCAACTTGGCGAATAACTTGTGATTCCTGAACTCCGATAGAACCAAGCGCAGATGCTGCTCATGCTCCTCAGTGCGGCGGGAATAGACCAACACGTCATCGATGAAAACCACAACGAACTTGTCTAGGAAATCCTTGAACACCCGGTTCATCGTATCCATGAAAGCTGATGGTGCGTTGGTCAATCCAAACGACATCACCAAGAACTCAAAATGACCATGCCTAGATCTAAACGCAGTCCGTGGAATATCTGCCTCACGGATCCTTAGCTGATGATAGTCAGAACGAAGATCGATCTTGGAGAACACTGTGCTACCACGCAATTGATCAAATAAGTCATCGATCCTCGGCAGAGGGTACCTGTTCTAAATAGTGACCTTGTTCAACTCCCTGTAGTCGATGCAAAAGCGCATCGACCCGTCCTTCTTCTTTACAAACAAAACAGGAGCACCCCAAGGCGACGAACTCTGTTTGATAAACCTTTTTGCCAACAACTCATCTAACTGGACTCGCAACTCCTCTAGCTCACGAGGGGCCATCCGGTACGGCGCCTTAGCAATAGGACGCGTACCCGGTTCCAACTCAATCACAAATTCGACATCCCGATCGGGAGGAAGACCAGGAAGGTCATCAGGAAAAACATCAGCGAAACCACGAACAACGGGAATCTCTCTAAGCGCGGTACACTAACAGCGGTCCCAACCACCGAGACTAAACAAGCAAAACAATCAGAAAGAAACAACTTCTGAGCACATACCGCAGAAAAGACAGGAGAATCTTGGCAAGCATACACGCTTCCCGGCTGACCATTGTCCTTGATGAAGTCCAAGCGCTTCCCTTTGCACTGAATGACCGCATCATACCTATACAGCCAGTCCATGTCAAGAATAACATCGAAGTCCTCCAGATCAATCATCTTTAAGTCTGCCCTCGCAAGAAAATCCCCTAACAAAACCGGGCAATCTAGAATGCCCAAATCTGATAACACAGATTCACCAGAAGGGAACTTGACGCGGAAGGTATCACGAACTCGATCTAGAGTTAACCGATGTCGCTCCACAAAGGCTCTAGCTACAAATGAGTGGGTAGCGCCGGAGTCGAACAGAACACGCGTCCAGCAGTTCTTCACCTTAAATTTCCCTATAGGAGTATATACAACTAAGGATCTACCAAAATCCAACTGTAACCATTCTAACAAATAAAACTTCCAAGCTGGAAAAAGAAACAACTAACCTGAGATGACCTGAGTCGAAGCTTGAGCTTCCTCGAAAGAGATCACGTTCATCTTTCCTTTGCCCTTGTCCACACGCTGAGGCGGAGGTAGTGCCTGAAGTGGAACTGTATGAAGAGTAGGCTGGACCTGAGGACACCTAGACTTGATGTGACCCTTCTGCCCACACTGATAGCATACTTTATCCTTGGACCAGCACTGGGCAACATCATGCCCGGGTCGCTTGCAAACAGAGCATGAAACATCCCTCCTAGGAGCACCCTGAATAGCATGAACTTGCTCCTTCTTCTGAGCTGCTGCCTTCTTGAAACACCTCTCAACAGGGTCGCCTGACCGACCACAGAAGCTACACACCACCTTGCTCTTCTTTCCTGAAACAGCACCGGGTACCTGGGGTTTCTTCTCCTCAACAGACTTCCGCTTGTCCTTCCTCATTTGCTGGCCTCTGCTCTTTGCGGTCTCGATAGCCTCCACCTTCAGAGCAGTCTCCACCTTCAGAGCAGCCTCCACTACCCCTGCATAAGTCTCTAATCCATAAGCACTGGTCAACTGCTGCACCTTGCTCCTCAAGCCACCAATAAATCGCTTGACTCGATCAGCCTCAACACTCACCAACCCAGGAGTAAACCGGCTCAACTTGCTGAACTCTACCTCATACACACCGACCGTGAGTTATCTTTGCTTCAGGTGGAGGAAGTCGTTCATAAGACGGTCACGCTCGACCGAAGGTAAGAACTTCCTCAGCAGCATTTCCTTGAACACTTCCCAAGAGCAAGCAGCTACAAAGCTCTCATTTTTCTCTAAGCCACCAACTCTTAGCCAAACCCTTAAGCTGATAGGCGGCTATCATCACTCTCTGATCATCTGCAATACCGGAGTACGAGAACATCTCCTCCATGGAGATCAGCCAATCGTCTATGACCATGAAATCTGCCTTCCCATCAAAAGTAGGAGGGCTAAGTCTCTGGAACTGCGAGATGAATGTCATCTCTGCTGGCACCACCACTAGAGGTCTCAGGGGTGCAGGAGGAGGAGGAGGAACAGCTAACCCTCCTGCAAGGCCTTGCACTCCCTGAGTCTGCCCTGCCACAACTGCCACCAAAGACTGGATCTGGGCTCGCACTTCCACCATCTGCCTGCTCAAGGAATCGCTACTCTGTCGCAGGCTCTCGATTACCGCATCATTCTGCGCTCCCGATGACTCACCCTCAGATAGGAGGGTCGATCTAGTCGAAGGGCGTCTCGCCATCCTAAAATCATAGCGACATTAGTCAGATCCAAGTACGACAGCTGCAACTAACTACAAGTACAGACAATACATACATAAATATGAACTTAAAGCTGCTAAACTTGCTCTAGGAGTTTATTTTTACAAGAATTGATGTTATGCCTTAACCTAGGATGGTTAACCACCACCATACTAACTCTTGTGCCTAGATCGGGAATGCACGACTTATATTATTTTTTGACTCGAAAACTTATGTGTGTACATATGTCATCATGTCAGTCTTTATCTTGGCACGCTGTGCTTATGCAATGTTATGCTATGCATGTTTGTGTTATGCATTCTAAAAAGGCCCTAATGCATGTTATGAGCGGCGTACACATGAAAATGTTATGCATCCCATACTACATAACATCCTCATGCAATGAAAAAGAAAACGAGCAAGTCGCAGCCATGTGGTGAGGTTATGCATCTCATACAACATAACCCTCACATGTTGCCCCTATGGTGGATCCATATACGAACACATATTATGCATCTAATACTACATAATATGCCCGGTATACTACATGTTATGCTACGAGTGCAGCGTTCGTGCTTTTGCCAAGACGTGTTGATGACATATCGGTGTGTGAATAACATGATGCTGAACTACTAATGCAATCAAAAGGGAAGGTTGCCCGACTAACTTGTCAAGCAACCTCCCTCTGATAACAACTGTCACAACCCGCATTTTCTCCGAAGAAAATGGATTATCAGAGTAGGAGAAAACACGCGTCATAATGCCACATCGAGCAGAGGATAACTGCCGACGCTCAGGATAACCACTATCAACTATACTCTATGAAAATTCATAAGTTATATGATTAGAAAATCAGTTATATTTTTAAAGGCCGTATCCCTCGGCTCGGTGGATCACCTAGTCCACAATTTAAAAGTTATACTTATACGCTGCGAAAAATACTTTATTCAGCTTTGACATCCTAAAAGAGTGCATAAGTGTCATCAAAGGACAACTTATACTATGCAGGACCCTACTTTTGATTTATACTATATATATAGGAAAATGATCTTTTTACGTTATTTGGAAAATAGTGTTGAGTTTTATAAAACATGCTGATCATGAGATATACTTATAATAGTGTTTTTAAGTTTAAAAGTAACTAGCAACCTAGCATAAATCATCCCAAGAACAAGTAGACTAACTACAGAAAGGTAGCAGCAAAAAGTAACACATCTAGTATCAAGGTAAAACTACCAGTGGGCGCCAACAACCTGACACGAACCCACTGGCAAGTATGTATGTCTGTAAGAAAAACAGTAAAGCTACCTCACAAGACCAAAAAACTAATCTCCACAGAACGAGAGACCACTAGCAACAGCACAGCACCACTAGCCGCCTAATCGGCTACTAACCAGAACTTGAGGCATTCAAAGAAGAAAAGAATAACTCAGCAAGCTAAACAAGTAAACTGTACGGAAATGTAAGACTATAAGGTAAGCAAGAAGAGTAAGTAAACCGAAAACAAGCACCACTGTCAAGGCAAGACAAAAAAAATGCAGTAGGTGCGAGGAAACAGCAACAACCCTGCCCAAAAATAAATCCTGCAGAGTTTACCAGGCTACCATGAGCCCAAACGTTGCAAATTTACAAAGGAAGAAACGTCTAACACCCTAAGCTGTGAGAGATGGTGGTAGCAAAAACAACGCAGATCTGGGTTGGAGGCAAACTCAGTCCCCCAACCACCTTTTCCAAGAAACAAAGCTCAGGGGTCTACATGTGAAAGCACTAGGGACCTCCCACCCCCTTGCCCAACCCGTACCTGGAGCAAGATAAAAGAAAAAGGGTGGCCTTGGCTAAATTACACAACACCTCCCCTATTAAGAGCTTCAAACCACCACTACTAACCACGACCCACGATTCGGCCTTTTTGGAAAAAAAATAGCTGACAAGGAACCTCAAATCAAGGAAATTCACTCGGGAGAGAAAATCAAGGTAAGGGAAAAGCATTGAGATGACTCAACACAGCATGGCGTTGAGTGAGCCCCACTCACTCAACGCCTAAACAGACGGTGGCGTTGAGTGAGCTAACCTACCTCAACGCCCAAACAGCAATGGCGTTGAGTGAGGTTCACTCACTCAACGCCTTCTACAACACTGGTTGTGGCTTTGAGTGAGCTAACCTCACTCAACGCCAAAACAGCTATGACGTTGAGTGAGGTCCACTCCCTCAACGCCTTCAGCAAAGCAGGCTGTGGCATTGAGTGAGTTAACGTCACTCAACGCCAAAACAGCTATGGCGTTGAGTGAGATCCACTCCCTCAACGCCTTAGCACTTAACCGCAAAACCCAACGGTGGCGTTGAGTGAGTCCACCTCTCTCAACGCCAAAAAAGCTTTGGTGTTGAGTGAAGTCAACTCACTCAACGCCAAAGTACTTACCCGCAGGAAAAACCCTAAACCAACGCCATCCGGAAGAGGTCGGCGGGAATGCCGACTGATTCTCGCCGAATCGGCGGGAATGCAGATTGATTCTCGTCGAATCGGCGGGAATGCAGATTGATTCTCGCCGAATCGGCGGGAATGCAGATTGATTCTCGCTGAATCGTCGGGAATACAGATTGATTCTCGCCGAATCGGCGGAAATTACTAACGATTCTCGTCGAAATCGGCGAGAATCACTTAGTGATTCCCGTCGATTTTGATTTAGAAGAATTTTCTAGCTCAACATCACACTACTTAGCCGCAAAAGAACAGATCAAGGGGCAATGGCGTTGAGTGTGTGCACCACACTCAACGCCAAGTCCCAGTAGACCCGGCGTTGAGTGTGTGCACCATACTCAATGCCAAGTCCTAGCAGACCCGGCGTTGAGTGTGTGCACCACACTCAACGCCAAGCCCTGAATCCTTCATCACTCACTCCAGCAAGTCTATTCCTGTAGTAATATTAATCTAATAGCCAAACACGCTTCTAACTCCTACCCGGCTACAGCTACGGCACAGCAAAATGTTAACCTAACCCTTACTTCCTTCCTCGGCCCGAGAACAAACAAGCTACAGCGAGGGAAAAAGAACAGAGAACATACACGGCTGTTTTGGGCAAGGTTCTGTACAGGGAATTTTCTAACAGCAAGCTTAGGCTTCATCACCGGTTCTTGCACAGGAAAAGAAAGCATCTATTGTACAGGAAAGGAAACTGACTATGACTAAAGCAATGCTCGGTTGTATCAAATAGGCTAACTGGGCATATAAGAAAAAACAAGAAAACTAAATGGCAAGGGCAAGAGTACCCCTTGCCTCGATTTCCAGCGGAGCTTAGTCGGCCTCCCTTATCCTCACTCGGTACCAACAGCAGCAACACCTAAAGTAGAAATCTGGGGCTTTAATGGCGGAAATGGACAACCCAAGAAAATCGAGACCCCTAGAAACACCACGAAAACTGAATTTCTTACCGTAGGAATGAAGGTCTAGGCGAGAGCAATCCAAATCCGCTTTCGGAATCGAATTCCGTCCACCAACGCTCCCGGAATCAGCGTCCAAAGGGGAGCAGTTCTGGCGGTTTCTCTGCTTTCCGTGAACAGGTGCGGACTGGTTCCATCTTTCGGGAAGATGAACAGGATGTTGGAGTTACCATGGTGATTTAGAAGTTGTCAAACATGTAATCTCACTGCCAACGCGATATGAGCCTGCAGGGTCGCACATAAGAGCTGTGGAGGAGTTGGAAGATTGACCGTATTGGTAAAGGTTACCAATCACCATTATGTATGGGGTTAGGCAATTGTTGCCAATAAAGTTCATAGGGCATGGATAGTCGAAAGGTCGTCGAGAATGTCTCGACGACCAAGGCAAGTCGTCGAGAATGTCTCGACGACCAAGGCAAGTCGTCGAGAATGTCTCGACGACCAAGGCAATGTCGTCGAGAATGTCTCGACGACTAGCGGGGTTTAGTCGAGAATCAATCTGATAGATTCGTCGAGAATCAAAGACTTAGTCGTCGGGACTATCCATTGATTCTCGCCGAATCTGCCTGATGATTCTCGCCGATCGACGAGTTTCGTCGAGAGTTATCGAATATGACTCGATGACTAAAGGCCATTCGTCGAGAATCGTCCCTGATTCTCGACGACTTGGCGGATGATTCTCGCCGAACGCCTTTGCCGATTCTCGCCGAATTCTTCCAGAGACCCTATGCTGTGTGGTCTGCGAATAGCCATTCCTTTAGGTCTATTTATACCTTTGGTATAAATAGACACTTAGGGTTTTGGAAAACGGTGTGACTTGTGTTTTTGCGGCCGATTAGAACCCGACGGAAAGAGTTCCGCCGATCGCTCGTTCCGCTGCATCCCGCACATCGCCGGACGGAAGTGTTCCGCCGCCGCCGTGTCTGCTCCGCTGACCTTCCCATTTCCGGCGATAGTCGTTGTTCTTGCCTCTCCTGGCGCGGACCTAGCAGTCCGTGGAGTTGCAAAGGTGTGGCTGTCTTCCTCCCGATTGTTCGTGCGACGAGCTGTTCGGGTTTCTCCTGCTCGTGTGGATTTCTGCAGAGACGTGGATATTATTCCACGTACAACTCGCCACCGACAGCACTCAATACTTGGAGCATCTTCGTTGAGTTGTGACTCAACGCCACTAAGGTATTTTGCCCTAGTTATTTTGTTTACTTCTTGATACAACGATCATGGCCAGATCCAGTTCTTTTGGGCTGTTCTCGTACTTTTCCTTTCCGCTGCGTGCACAAAGTGTTGTGCCAACCCTCACGAGAAAACCCCAACACGAGCGGTTTCCTCTTAAGTCTAAACTATCCTATATATAGCATCCTCTTAATCTTAATTACTAATCAATTAATTAAGGCTAAAATGACAAGGCAAAACCACCAAGCATCCGCACCCTAACAAAATAATTATTAATATAATATTTATTAAATAGTTTTATTTTTCATAAAATACAAAACGACGCGAAAACCGAACATTCTCGGAATTCGACGAAATTCGCACCGTACCTAAATATCCACGCTACGAACACAACGGCGAAGTCGAAATTAACTTTCGACGAACAGAACTCGAGTTATACCCACCCGAAGCCAAAACACAAGATCCCCCGAGAGGCCACACCGGGTCACCCAAAACGACTCGGCTTGTTAGGGAGATCTTGCCAATAGGCTACAAATAGGCCACTCAGTTCTAAAAAGTTAAGACCACACTCCAAAGATGGCACAAGCCAAGAAAACGCGTTGACGTAATGTCAAGCAAGAATTAAATAATCGCAGAAAAATCGGGGGCGTTACATGAGATGTCCGAGAAACATGCATAAAACGACTCTCAACTCCCACGGCAAAAGAGATGTTTGGTCGAGTAACCGTAAGATAGATCAGCTTCCCAACCAAGCGTCTATAGTATTCCGGATTTGTAAGCAGCTTATCGGAGTCAGAGCTGTGGGTCGAGAGCTTGTGATTAGCGTCCATAGGAGTATTCGCAGGCTTGCATCCAGAATAGCTGACATCGTGAAGGAGGTCCACACAATACTTCCTTTGGGATAACACAGGACCATCAGGGCGTCGTGCAACCTCAAGCCCAAGAAAATACTGAAGGTTGCCAAGATCTTTGGTCTGAAAGGCAGAGTTCAGTTGTTGCTTGATATGTTGTATCCCTGTTGTATCGTCGTCAGTAATGAGGATATCGTCAACATAGAGAAGTAGGTTCACAGATCCGGTTGACCGGCATCGGGTGAAGAGAGGAAAGTCAGTCTAGCTCCGAATGAAGCCAATATCGCAAACAACCTTGCTGAATTTTTCAATCCAAGCTCGCGGGGACTGTTTGAGACCACAAATAAATTTCTGAAGATGGCAGACTCGAGACTCCCCCGTAGTCTCAAACCCGGAAGGTTGGTGCATATAAACAGTCTCCTGCAGATCGCCGTTGAGGAAGGCGTTCTTAACATCCAGCTGATAAAGAGGCCAATGACGATGAGCAGCCAAGGAGAGAAGAACGCGGACCGTGTTCAATTTGGCCACCGGAGAAAAGGTTTCCTCATAATCAAGGTCATGTTGCTGAGTAAAACCCCGGGCCACGAGGCGGGCCTTTAGATGCTCAACGATACCATCCGCCGCATGTTTAACAACAAAGACCCACTTACAGCTAACACAGTGTTGGCCTGCAGGAAGAGGAACCGGATCCCAAGTCCGGTTAGCCCAGAGAGCCCGCATTTCATCGGTCATGGCCGCCCGCCACCCCGGGTGTTGAAGCGCCTCCTGCACAGTGTTAGGAATAGAAATAGAGGAAAGATAGGTGGCAAAGGCGTAAAGAGGTGGAGTTAGCCGATGGAGAGAAACGTAGTTTGCCAAGGGATGAGCAGTAGAGGCGGGAGCTAGATCTGCCGTTGCCGGGGTGTCGTTGGGAGAAGGGAGCTGGTGCAGGGAATCATCTTTGGAACGACGATGAGTGTAGACACGGATAAGGGGCGGAGGAACCCGAGGGGGGACAGGGAGAGAGGAGGAAGGAGATGGCAGAGAAGAGGACGTGACAGGTACGACATGCCTGGGAAGAGGAGGAGAGGAAGACGGGGTGGGGGATGGTAAATGGAAGGGCTGGTCTTCGCAGAAGGTGACATCTGCCGAGACGACCAGCTTGCCATCAGAAGGAGAGTAGCAAACATACCCATTTTAAGTACGAGAATAACCAACAAACATATTTTGCCGCCCGAGGAGCAAGTTTGTCGGAAGAGGGGCCAAGAAGATAAATATAACACACACACACGAAGACCCGCGGGGTGAGAGAGGTGGGGTTGTTGGAAGGATAGAGGAGTTGGATATGTGAGGCAAAGTCAAGAACAAACGAGGGTAGGCGGTTGATGAGATGGCAGGCTGTGGAGACGGCAAAATTCCAATATTCGATCGGAACCTGCATTTGAAACATGAGGGACCGAGCAACATCGAGAAGATGGCGATTCTTTCATTCGGCCACCCCGTTTTGCTGAGGAGTATACGCACACAAAGTTTGATGGATGACGCCAAATTCGGTGCAGAGATTGGAGAAGGTGTGAACCGTATACTCGCGAGCATTAACAGTGCGAGGGACTTTGAGGGGGTGGCGAACTACGTACGCATCTCAGTCAAAAAAGCACGAAACACAGATGTAAGTTCAGTACGATCATGCAGTAAATATAGCCACGTAGTACGCGAGTAATCATCAATAAAGGTGACAAAATAGCGAAATCCAAAGATACTGGGGACTTTATAAGGACCTCATACATCAGAATGAACTAAAGATAAAGGAGTACTACTCCTAGTACAGGTAGGGGGGGAGGAAGAACGATGTTGTTTGTCGTAGATACAAGATTCACAAGAGAACTCCCATAAAGGAACATCAGGAAGAGCCCGCTTGAGAATCGGAAGGGGAGCATGCCCAAGGCGGCGATGCCAATCGACAGTGGAGACGGAGGAGAGAAGAGTGCGTGGGATATCCAAGATGTAGAGCTCATTCAACAGTTGCCCCTTACCAATGATACTCCGGGTGCGGCGATCCTGCATAAGAAAAGGAGAAAAGTTTATGCAACAATCAAGGTCGTGCGTCAGGGGACTAACAGAAAGAAAATTGAAAGGAGACCCCAGAACGTGAATAACCGAGGAAAGAGAAAGGTTCGGGTAAGCTAGAGAGCAGCGGCGCCAGAGACCGGTAGGGTGTCACCATTGGCCACAGTGATACACGGAGGATGAGCCGTCTGGAGATACTGGGAGGGCTTCTGGGAGGTAATATAGTGAGTAGCGTTGGAATCGACAATCCAGTGGGGGCTATGAGAGAGACAGGTTATACCTTCCGCAGAAAAAGACGCAACCGAGCCGGAGGAGCGGCCGAGGGCACCCTGTAGCTGGTGGAGTTGGGTGCGGAGCTCATCGATATCGTGGCGCGTAGTGGACGTCGGATCCTGGGCAGAAGCCCCAGTGGGAGCAGGAGCAGCAGAGAAAGTAGCAGCAAGGTGGGGAGGAAAACCATGCTTGATGTAACAGGTAGCCTCAAGATGACCACCTCGGCCACAATATGTGCATTTCATAGACGAACGACCACCACGTCCACGTCCCTAAGACGGAGGTCGGCCCCCTCGAGTGGAAGATCCACGAGCAGGAGGTGGGTCGGAAGGAGAGGCTGCTGAAGAAGAGTCGGTGCAAATACGGGAGGAGCCTCAGTAGGAGGCATAACTCTAAGCAGCATTGAGCAGACATAAGACAATGAAGGAGTCGTCGTGGTAGAAAGGATTTGGGCCCGAACACTATGCAGGTGGGGCGGAACACAGGACATCATCATCACGATGGTGACAGCCTCTTTCTGGGCCCGTTGAGTAGCCAGATCAGTAGTTGGAGGCTGATGTTGAATCCAAGCCTCGGTCAGGGTCTTTGCCTGGGCAACGAAAGAGATCATATCGTCGGGAGCACCAGGAGCAAGGTTCTGAAGGTCGGAGAGAATATCATATAAGTGCTGAAGACTGTTGTGCCCAAAGTAAAAGGAGTGGAGCTCCTCCAACATGGCCTTGGTTGTGTCATGATACATGGTCATCCTGTAGGGCTCGGTGTCCATAGAGTTGAGGAGCAAGGACTGGACCCGACCATCATCGCGAAGCCAGTCATCGGAGGGAGCATCGGGGATAGCTCGGGTCAAGTGGTAAAGAAGACCCTTTGTCTGCAGAACACGACGAACAGAGTGAACTCATTCAACGAAATTCGGTTTCCCAGTCAGAGAGATGGTAGTAATCTGTAGCTCATCACGGAGTTCGGAAGCCATAGCAGCCGCACGGGCTGGCGGAGCAGAAGTAGCAGCGGATGCATCAGAAACCATGCGGCTAGCAGAAGAGATCGGGTGTCTAGCAAGAGAAGTCGGGCGGCTAGTAAGAGAAGCCGGGCGGCTTGGTAGAGATGGTCGAGCGGCTTGGCAGAGATGGTCGGGCGGCTTAGCAGAGATGGTCGGGCGGCTAGCAAGAGAAGTCGGGGGCTTGGCAGAGAAGGTCGGGCGGCTTGGCAGAGAAGGCTGGGCGGCTAGCAAGAGAAGCCGAGTGGCTAGAAGGAGAAGAGGCCGAAGAGAGAGAGAAGTCGGCAGAGGAAGAAGTCGGACAGTCTCGGCGGACACATTAGCGACAAGGAAAGTCGCGACCAGGATGCGGCTAAGGGAAGAGGAGAGACCGTTAGCGACAAGACAGGTCGCAGCGACTAGCGGTGAAGCGGTTAGAAGAGAAGTCCGCACGGTCAAGGTGAGTCCACTCGACTAGCGGTGAAGAGGTTAGAAGAGGAGTCCGCACGGTCAAGGTGAGTCCACCAGCGGCAAGGAGAGATGCCACGACCTAGATACGGACTAAGGAGAGAAAAGAAGAAGAAACCGCAGCGAGCAAGAGGCGCAACCTACGGCTAGAAGAGAGAGGCCGCGACGACTTTAGAGAGGTCGCGACAAGGGGGAAGAGAAAGAAACGCAAGAGAAAGGCCGCGTGGATAGCAAGGTAGACCGGGCGACCAGAGAAAGAAACAAGAGAAAGTGGACCCTACGTGTGAGAAACGTTATAAAAGAGGGGTAGGAGGAGGAGGAGGAGACGTGGAAGCCACGAGAAAAACAGAGTTACGGAGACAGCGGCTAGAAAAAGACAGGTCGTACGACACTGCGGCTAAGCTGGAAAAGAAAAAGTCGCGCGGTCAGCCGGGAGAACAGGCGGTTTCCAAACAGACAGGCCGGACAACCTAGCTCGGGCGGTTAGGAAAAAAAAGAGACCGCGAGTAGCCGCGAACAGAAAACCGAAAACCCAAGGAGGAGACCGGTACTCTGATACCATTTAAAAAGAGGCCTCAAACCTTGTATATACTTCTTGAATTAATAGTTACAAGTATGAATACATTTATACAGGAAAAGAGAAAGGAGAGAAATCCCAATCCAAGATGTGGGATTAATATAAAGAGAGAAAAGAGAGAAAAATGGGCCCCTAGATGGGCCCTTAATTAGGCTTTTCTAACAGATTTAAACATGCATAATATAATATTCATAGGTGATTTAAATATATGATGTTTATCTGCAAATATAACATAAAATAAAATAGCTGGCGATATATTTAAAAGTCATGTCGGCTGATATATCGGAAAAAAACGGACATGTCGACCTATATTTTACAAAATGACAATCTATTTTTTTATAAAAACATATCGTTTTCTCCTAAAAAAATGACATGTCGGACATGTCAAAGGACAATTAAAACAATGAGTATATGAGTTTCCCAACCAATCGTTGGTACCTTGAGATATCAACTTTCACCGATTTAGTATCATCATCAATCTTGTGATTAGCCTCAATGGGTGTATCCACAGGAGCATACCCAAACATATTAGTTCCTCCAGAAGATCAAGGGATACTTTCTCTCATAGATGAAGTATCCCTGACGAGACCTTACTACTTCAATCCCCAGAAAGTATTTTAACTTTCCCAGATCTTTGACTTCAAATTATTTGCTGAATTGTCAGTTTGTGTGCATGATTTCCGTCAGTTAAATTATTGTAATGATGATGCCATCCAGGTATATAATGAGCATCGATATTTGAGTTCCACTCCTGATAAAGAGAGTATGATCAGCGTGTCATTAAGTATAACCTAGTTGTAACATGATTTTGTGAAGCTGTCCAAACCAGGCTCTAGAGGATTGTTTTAGGCCATATAGAGATTTCAATTGAAGACAGAACTTTCCATTAGACCCTCCTTTGGTAAAGCCTGGTGGGATAGTGATGCAGACTTCTTCTAGATCACCATGCAAGAAGGAAGTTTTGAGATCAAGTTGTTGTAACTCTCACCCAAGACATGTTGCACAAAAGAGGATCATATAGATAAAATTCATCTATGCAATAGGGGCAAATGTATAATGGTAGTAAATTCTTTAGGTTTGGGTCTACCCTAGAGCAACCAAGCACACTTTATATCGCTCCACCACCCAATCTTGATTCTGTTTAACAGAGAATCCAACGCGATCCAACTATTTGCTTCCCAGGGGGAAGACTAGCAAGTTGTCATGTTTCATTTTTTTTTCAAAGCACACATTTTTTTCTTCAACAGCGTATTTCCACTTAGGTATCTGAATAGCCTCTTGGCAGTTCTTAGGAATAACAATAGAGGAAAGAGGTGAGATAAAAGCTCTGTGAGCATGAGAGAGGTGATATTAAAAAATGAAATTGGCAATGAGATGTTTGGTATCATCATTATTACCTTTAAGAAGAGCGAGGGGAATGTGGAGGTCATCATCCAAATCTAGAGCAAGAGCGGGTGCCGACATTGGTGGGACATCCACGGATGGTACTTTCTCAGCGGTAGGAGAAACGCGAGAGTTTGTATATAATATAGGAGGAATAAAATTAGAATGGGCAGTACTGGGAGAAATAGAAGCTGTACTGAGAGAAAGAGGAGTAGGAGTAGGAGAAATGTGAGAAGAAGCAACTATCAAAAGAGGAGAGTCGAAGATCCCATCATTATTAACTATTCATCTCCCCTTGACGAGGACCAAAATACGACTCCCCCTCCCAAAAAGTTACATCTGCAATGCAGCATAAGCGACGTGTAGGAGGGCGATAACACGGATAACTTTTGGTGGTCGGAGAATAGTCAATAAAAACACATTTAAGTGAACGAGGGTCTAATTTATCTCGATGAGGGGTATGGACATGAACAAAGCAAACAAAATCAAATATGCAAGGAGAGATGTGTGAGGTGCGGACAATGCATTTTTGGGATAAACAGGAAAGTAGTGTATCGTAGTGAAGGGAGCAAGACGGTAGACGATTAATTAGATGAGCGTTAGTGAAAACCGCATCACCCCAATAGGACTTGGGAAGGTGCATGACAATCAACAAAAAATGAGCGACCTCTAGTAAGTGCTTATTTTTTCCGTTCAGCCACTACATTTTGAGTAGAAGTGTGGACACATGATTTGATGAAGAATGTCATGTTTGGCAAAATAGACACCAAACACACCCAGATCATCATATACCCCACAATTATCAATACGGAGCACACTAATTGTGTCATTAAACTGTGTCATAAACATTTGATAAAAGAAACGAAAGAAAGTAAACACTTCACTCTTCTGTTTTAAAAAATAGAGTCAAGTAGTACAGGAATAATATTTAATAAAAGTTACAAATCATTTACAACCAGATAAAGATAACACAGGAGAGGGACCCCAAACATCAGAATAAATCACATCAAACGGGTAAAGACTAGAAAAAGAAACATGATTGAGACTATGACGAACATGTTTTGACAGTTCGCAAGTGTCACAAGTAAAAGACTTAATTAAACAACTGAAAGCAGAAAATAGTTTGATTAGATATAAAGCAGAAGGGTGGCCAAGACGAAAAATGTCAGCGCCAGATATCATGCAGAGTAAGAGCATGGGTGGTTGAGAAGGCACCGGGAGACAACTGTTGGTTCAACAAGTATAGTCATCCAACATTTCTACCACTGGCAAGCATCCGCTTCGTATCCAGATCCTGAAACACACAATCATCAGGAAAAAAAGAGTACAGAGCAATTTAAAGAAGCATTCAAATGACTAATGAAGAGAAGATTGCGAGAAAACAAAGGGACACGCAAGGCACAAGAAAGAAAGATGTCAGAAGAATAAGCGATGGTTCCTTTATTATTAATAGAGAGAAGGGAACCATTGGCAGCAATAACCATATCATGACCAGAGAGAGGAGTATAGGAGGTAAAACCTCAGGCAGAGCCGGTCATGTGATCAGTATCAGCTTGGTCAACGATCCACTCGAGCGGGAGGAAGACACAACATGAACAGTCGAGATACCTGAAGTAGAAAATGGGGTAGTGGAATCAGTGGGTGTGGAGTCGGAATGAGAACACAACAGACGGAGCAAGACCTCTAACTCTACAGTATAAAGGCCCCTAAAGGGGGAGTTGTCCTCATAAATTTTTGTGGAATGGGACGCATACTGTGTGTGGGAACTAAACGGACGACCACCAACACGGTGACCGCCTCTCCCATGAGCACCAAATTTTCAACCAGGTAGAGCAAGATGAGGATGTAAACGGAAATAGTTGTCCTTAGTATGTCCTTTCTTCCCACAATGGCCGCATACAGGAGAGGTGTAAGGAGAAGGACCACGACCTATGCCAGCAAGAGCAGAGTGATCCGTAGAAGAACAACGGGAGTGGCGACAATTCTCATCACAGAGGAGAATTTTGAAGTCCTACCTGAGGGAAGAGGCTCGCGACGGAGGACATGCGGGCGAACATCATCAAACTCCATATTGAACCCCATATGAAAGATGTGAACATGAAAGCGGTATTTATCCTTCTGAAGAGTTTGCGCATCTGCAGTGCATAAACCACTAAAGGTGTTGAAGTAATTCAGTTCTTGATGAAAGCGTTCAAACTAAGAGTAGTAAGCCGACATATATATGGTTCCTTGATTCAACTCCAAAATACGGCAAGTGAGCTCATAAATCTGCGTCAAACTCCCCTCCTAAGAGGTATCACGGGCCTTTATTTCCAAATTTCGTGAGCAGAATGCAGAAGCATGTAACTACGGTACACCTGAAGGGACATAAAGTGAAATAACCATGAGACAACCCTTTATTTCCATGAGGATCGATACGCGGTGACTAAACAGTGGTTCCATCAATATGTCAATATAGTTGGTGATACTATAGGCCTAACTTACGAGTCCCTTTTAAATATCTCAATACCCTTTTTTACAGAGGTCACATATGAGATTCTTTGGGTTCAACCCAAAATCGTGCACAAACATAGATTGTAAACATTGTCAGGTTTACTAACACTAAGATATATGAGAGATCCTATGATGGCCATATAGATCTTTTGATCAACAGATTTACCTATCGCATCCTTATCAATTACTGCAATTGTAACCATGATTTTCATTATGCTAGCACTCTCTAGTCAAAATTTCTTGATTAATTCTTTGGTACATTTGAACAGAGAGATGTGAATGCCTTCACGAGATTGTCTTACTTGAGACCAAGGAAATATGTAAGCTCCCTCATAGTACTACTCATTTCAAACTTTGATTGCATTAGAACAACAAATCTTTTGTAGAGTTTTCTGTCTGTAGACTCAAATATAATATCATCAACATATATTTAAAATAATAATAATTTTTTCTTTTGTTTTCTGTTAACCAATATTTTATATATCTTACCCCTCATAAAAGAGTGTTCAAGAAGGAAGATAGAAAGAGTCTCATACCCGGCTTTTGAAGCCTGCTTAAGACTATATAAGGTCTTATTTAATTTATAAACAAAGGATGAATGAGTAAGATTGACAAAACCTAGAGTTGTTCTACATAAACATGTTCTTGTAGAATACCATTGATGTTAACCCAAATCCTACAACAACCGAGGCAAGCATCAGACAGCGGGGACAACTTACCGAGCGACCATTCTTAGAGGTCCGCGGACATTATGGCCCTGTGATGGTTGATTCACTAGCTCGCGAGGTCTTCAGGCGGGCATTCTGGATGTCCACGGGCATTCTCCGGTCTGAGGCTTTGGCAAAGCAGTATCCGGCGCGGGCACTCTTTAGGGGACCCCGACATGTGCTTTTGGCAGGCGGTCTCTCAAAGGGAAGCTTCATAGTTCCAGCCCAGAGGTCGCGGTAGGCACTTCTCCTGAGCCCGCGCGTACTCGTCTCTTCGGCATCGCCCTCAGTGGTACCACACAGTTAAGTGTAGTCTCTTTTCTCAACCCCCGCCACCCGACTCATCATGTACCTCGGGCGGTTGTGCATTAAATGTCGTAGTTAATGATACGTTAAAAGCCCTTCGGTTCATGAATCGTCCGAGCAGCATAACCTCAAGTATAAATAGGGACCAGAGGTGCTTGGATGGGAGACGCAGACTTAGCCCAGAACCTGCCTAGTTGCTGGTGCGGACACTAAGTCCAGTCAGTCTTCTCTCTTTTCCCCACTTGTACTCACTCGTACACTTTATTGTAATCCCTCTATGATTAATCAAGAGACCCGTTGCAAGGAAGGCATTCGTCGCAGCGGGTCAAATATGGTGTTCGCCGCTGTCATCGACACCTGATTTTCACACTCCTTTTACTCTCTTAAGCTATCTGCAGGGCCAATAACCGATCGCTTGCGAAGAACTTTTTCCTCTACCGACCACCCGACCCAGGGGTAGCGCGCGGAGAGTTAGTGACATTTTTGGTCCCAACAAAATTTGGTGTGGTGAGAGTGGGATCAAGTGATCGGTGAAATCGCCCCTCAGATTCGATCGGTTTGTAAGGTCGCCCGGTGCGCGGGCAGTGCGAGCAAAGACTGCCAGAAGCCTTCGCAGGAAATGCTACAAGACGCCCATTCAGGCGAGCAGGCACTCGCAGAAGACCGCGAGATGGGGGCAGGCGCACAAAATCGGTTGGCGACTCGGGCTAGCGGGCTGCACCTCGAGCCTACGCAGGAAGTCAAGAAGTACCCGTCCCAAGAGGGTATGGAGGTAGGACCGTCTTCATCAATGCCGAATTGGAAGGAAAGCAAGGCGTTACTGGTCTAGTGCATGCTCGGCAATCTCAACCTCTTTGTATTGTAGGCCTCTGACATGCCTGGATCAGCTCAGAGGTCACCTGTCATCGTCTCAACATCGACCCTAGCTTCAGATTAGTAAGGCAAAAGAAGCGTGCGGTGGCAACCAATCTTGCTGAGCCCATCCGTGAGGAAGTGGCTAAGTTACTGGAAGCAGGGTTTGTTTGGGAGGTGCAGTATCCAGATTGGATCTCTAATATGGTGATGGTACAAAAACCTAATGGGAAGTGGAGAATGTGTGTCGACTTCACGCGCCTCAACAAGGCGTTCCCTAAGGACCGCTATCAATTGTCACAGATAGATTCCCTGACCGACTCTGCAGCAGGGTTTTCAGTGATGAGCTTTTTGGATGCTTTCTCTGGGTATCATTAGATAGGGATGCACGAACCTAATGTTACCTGCACCTCGTTCATCACGAATGAGGGTTGTTATTGTTATCAAGTTATGTCATTCAGATTGAAGAACGCTTGTGCTACCTACCAAAGAATGATGGATTAGGTTTTCAAGCATCAAAAGGATCGCAACTTAGAGGTTTATGTAGATGATCTGCTCGTCAAGAGCCACAATGTTGAGGATAACCTTAAGGAATTGGCAGAAACGTTTGACACTCTTCGTAAGTTTAACATGCGTCTCAACCTGGACAAATGCGTTTTCGGAGCTAGTAAGGGTCTTTGGGCATCTACTCACCCCTCAAGGTCTGGAGCCAAATCCTGACACGGTAAGAGTCATCTTGGAGATGAAGTACCTAAAGAGTCCGAAGGAAGTTCAGCAGTTGGCAGAAAGGTTGCAGTACTTAGTCGCTTAATCTCACGCTCTGGAGACAAGTGCGCCCCTTTCTTCAAAACCTTACGGGGAAAGAAGAAGTTTGATTGGACAGAAGAGTATGATCAGACATTCGAGAAGCTAAAATGCCAGTTAACTACGACCCCGCTCCTGCAGAGTACTCGCCAATCAGAAGATCTTCTCCTATGCCTAGAGGTTGGACAGGATGCCATCATCTTGTCCTAGTTCGTGAAGAAGGAAAGAAGCGGTTTCCTATTCATTATGTTAGCTCCATTGTGTTGGAAAATGTTTGTCGACGGGGCCTCCAGTTTGAATTCGGTTGGAGCAAGGATTGTCTTAGTAAGCCCCTGCGAAACCAGGATCGAGCAAGTTGTGAAATTACATTTTCCCGTGACAAATAACCAGACTGAGTATGAAGCTTTGATAGTAGGGTTGAGCTTGACCCGAGAGATAGACGTCGAGGACATAGAGGCAAAGAAAGACTCATTAGTCATGGCGCCATAGGTCAACAATGTTTTCAAAACAAGTGAGACGCTCCTACAGAAGTATCTAGTCCTGCCAAGCAGTACGTGGGGCCTTTTTGTACCTTCACTATTCACCATATCCCAAGAGAGGAAAATGTGGAAGCCGATGAACTAGCAAAGTATGGACACCCCGCTGGAGGAACTCTCACAGATCTATTTTGCCCTGCGATTGAAGGGGCAAACGTCGTGGAGGTTAATCAGCGCCCATCTTGTTTAGATCCTTTTGTTCATTACTTCATGACTGTTGGGGAGGGGGGGGGGGGGGGGGGGGGGGGTCATCCTTCGATAATTGATAAGAGGTGGTTCAAGCTAAAGGCGGATCATTACTCACTGATCTCGGGGATTCTCTATCCGAAGACACTTCTCTCGCCTTTAGCAAGATGTGTGGTGGAAGAAGAGGTCCTCGAATCCTCCAAGTACATCCGGAAGAGTGGTGGTCATTCAAGAGCTAGAACCCACGAAAAAAGAATCTTTTGTCAAGGTTATTTTTGGTCAATGATCAGAAGGGATGGTGCGGATTTTGCCAGAAAGTGTGTAAGGTGTCATAAGTTTGCTCCACTTCAAGTCCAGCCGGCTCAGCAACCTAAGTCCATCTCTGTCCCCTGGCCTTTTGTCGTCTAGGGGATGGATCTGATAGGCCCGTTCCAAAAGACAAGTGGGCAACCATCCTGGTCGTGATCGATTACTTCAGCAAATGGATAGAAGTTAAGGAACTAGCCAAAACGATAACTCGGGTGGTTAAAAGCTTTATTTGGAGAGAGATTATCTGTCGGCATGGAGTCCCAGCGACCATTATCACGGACAACGATCCTCAGTTTGCAAGTGAGGAGCTAGCTAGTTTTTGTGATATGGTAGGGATAGAGCTTCGATTCTCATCGGTCCATCACCCACGTAGCAATGGACAGGTAGAGGCGGCCAACAAGTAGATCCTATGTTTGCTTAAGAAGGTGGTAAATGCTCGCGGTAATTGGGCAGAATAGTTGCCGACAGTTCTGTGGACCTTCCAGACAACTCCATCGGCGATCAGTGAATCCCGTTCAAATTATCGCATGAGTCCGAAGCTCTCATCCCGATAGAGTTTGACATAAAATCCCTTGTCCTACTTGCCAGGCAAAGTGATGTCAGCTGGATGGAAAAGAACGAGGAAGAGCTGAGGTGCAGTCTTGATCTGATCGAGGAGCTCCACGACTGGTCGATGATCCGACAAGCAGAGGAGAAGCGAAGAATGGTGAGATATTTTGATAAAAAACGTACGAGTGAAACAGTCCGAAAAGTGGGCCATCGTGCTAAAAAAATGGATGCAGTGGGAAGGCAGCTCAATGGGGAAGCTTAATATCAACTGGGAGGGACCGTTCATCGTCAAAGAAGCGCACAGGAATGGGGCCTACCGGCTGTAATCCCATGAAAGCAAAGAAATATCAAACATCTAGAGCGGTGACGACCTAAAGAAATACTACTCCTAAGCTAAGGTACGCATCCTCCCTAGCGCTTGGCACCTGGGTTAAATCTTTGAAGCAACATTTGCTCCCTAGGAGCCGTCACAAAGAACTTGTCGCATGGAGGATTATTAGTACATTGCGACGTTAGGAATGATTTTTGGCGGGGGCACGCGACCTCAAATCCGTCCAGTCAGGTGAGTCCCGGGGCTTGCTTGGACCTCCCTCGAACGAATTCGGACGTTCTGAGCGAAGGCAAACATCCAACCTCTCACCCTCCTGCAGATGTGAGTAGTTTTCCCCACCATACGACCGTGATCAATTTACAAAATCCGTATCGTAGGATCGTAAAATCCTACGATCCGGATCGCAATCCTGATAACCATGGACCCAACCCAATCCGCCTCCCACATCCCCGTCCCCGTTTAAAACCACTCCCACATGCCACAATCACTTCCATCTTCCAAAACACTACTTATGATACCACTCCAGCCTCCACTCCCTTCACCAACAACCATAGATAGCTTCCTTCTTATATATAATCGCGACCCATCATCAACTTAACATCTTAGATCCCATCCCTCCACCACGAAGGCATGGATACCTCCAGTCCTACCCCACGACATCCTAGAAGTCTGGCGAACAGGAGTAGGTCCAGCTCTGACGGTCTATTGGTTTAATCCTAGCGGTCTATATAGGCGGACTGGTCTGGCGGTCTGAAGATTTAGTTGCGACGGTTTACTTATCTGGCAGATCTAGTTCTGTTGCTGCATAGGTGGTCTTGCCAGACTAGTGACTTGGACTAGCGACATGGTGGTATTCTGAGGGTAGCCGCTGCTAGTGGTTTGTGCTAAGTCGTGGCGACAATCGGAGATCAGTCAGTTGTAGATTGGTGATGTTGACAGTTATTGCAGTCAGGCGGGTAGGTTGTGCTAACCGTCACAGTTGCCCTGGAGCGGACTACTGCAATAGAGGCGGATAAATTCCACAGCAAATTAGTTGGTGTTTGGAAGCTTTGTAGTCGTGCGGTGAGATATGTCTAACCGCACAGTCTGTGTGGTTTGATTTTTTGTAACCACCTAGTCGCATGTGACAGGTGTTGTATATTCTCTCTCTTATTTTTCTCTCTCTACCCCCTTTTTCTATAAATAGAGGGGCATACCTTTGTATTATGTAACTTTTTGGAGCAACAAAGTTCTGTTATTTAGCTCTTTTCTCACATGGTATCTGAGCAAATCGGTCATTTTGATCCCATTTTTGCTTTCTCGGATGTGTTGTAGTGCAAGCGGTCTCTATTTGTTTAACGGTATACTCTTCTCTTGCTGCGGTTTTCGTTCTTAACTGCGTTCTTCTCCCATCTATCTTTTCCGCGGTCTCTCTTACTTTTCCATGATCTCTCTTTTCTTGCCGCCCTCCCTTTGCTTGTCGATTTCTTGCAGTTGGCTTCATTCCTACGGCCTCGTGCTCTGTTCGCGCGTCGTCCACTTGATCAGTTCACGCGACCCCTTGCTTTGTTCGTTTTCTGCGACAAGTTCTTTTCTGGTCTCTCCCTCTAACCGTGCGGTTAGAGTCTCTCTGTTAGTCTTCTTTTTCTCTACGTGGTCTCTCTCTTTATTAGCAAAGAAAGGGCATAACTCTTCTCGTCCTTTTGAGCTTGTTCATTCTGACATTTGGGGGTCCTGCTCCTACCAAATCTGTTGAAATGGACAGTTTGTATTTTGTCACATTTATTGATGATTTTTCTAAATGTACTTAATTGTACTTGTTAAAATAACGTTCTGAATATTTTTTGTTTTTAATACGTTCTATAATGAGATATGTACTCAATTTTGATACTCCTATTAAAGTGATTCGCACTCATAATGCCAAAAAATACCTTAGTCATCAATTTTCAGTGTTTTGTATACATCATGGTATTATACACCAAACTAGTTGTCCTTACACCTCTCAACAGAATGGGGTTGTTGCACACAAGAACCATCATCTTCTTGATGTGGCTAGCACTCTTCTCACTCAAATGTGTGTTTCTCGGTCTTATTGGGGACATGTCGTTCTTCTTCTTGTTACCTCATCAACTGAATTCCTTCTTTGATTCTCAACGGCAAAACACCTTTCTTCATTCTGTATCCTAGTGCGACACTGTTCCTTTACCTCCACGTGTCTTTGGATGCACATTATTTGTTCACTCACCTTCTCTTGGACGTAACAAACTCTCTTCTCACTCAGTTAAGTGCATTTTTCTGGACTATTGCCCGACACATGAAGGATATCGGTGATATGATCCTCTTCTCTAAAAACAGTATGTTTCCGTGGATGTCACTTTCTTTGAAGATTCTCCTTACATTTCTCGCACCTCTACTCTCTCATCTTTTGATGATCGTTCTTCTCTACCTATTGTCTTTGCACCTCTACTTGAACTTGTGTCTCTTCCTTCTACACCAGTATCTGATTCTACTTCTCTTTCTCCCGATTCTGCTTCTCTCCAAGAGCCGTTGCTGACAGTTCTCGAGTAAGCAGTCTCTCCGACGGATGGTTCTGGTACTATCGACAAATCAGACCTTGATCTTCTGATTGGCCTTCAAAAGGGAGTGCGAACATGCACTCAACATCCTATTCATGATGTTGTTTCTTATGCACGGTTGTCTCCTTTCTGCAAAAGTTTTGTTGTCGCTCTTTCGGTCAGTGTCATCACGGCTACCTATCAAGAAGCTCTAGCTATTCCTCATTGGAAAGCCGCCAAGGATGAAGAGATGAAAACTCTGATTGAACGGGGTACTTGGACTCTTGTCCTTACCCCTCCAAGAGCTGATGTGGTTGGCTGTAACTGGGCCTTTGTGATCAAGTTTCTTCCTGATGGTACCATCGATCGTTATAAGGCTCGGCTTGTTGTCAAAGGCTTTATTCAGACATATGGTGTGGATTTCTTTAACACCTTCTCTCTAGTTGCTCGAATTAACACGATTCGTGTTCTCTTTTCTGTGATTGTTAATAGAGACTGAGAAATGTCACAGTTTGATGTCAACAATACCTTTGTTTTGGAGATCTATATGAGATAGTCTATATGGAGCAACCTCCTGGGTCAGTTGTTTCGGGGCAGTCTCAGGTGTGTAGATTGAGGAAGGCAATCTATGGACTTAAGCAAAGCCGACGGGCCTGGTTTGAGAAGTTCAGCGAGGTTATCTTTGTTATTGGGTTTGCTCGAAGTGCTGCAGATCACTCTTTATTCATACGCAAGACTTCTACATGGCTAGTTGTTCTTATTGTTTATGTAGATGACATTCTTCTTATAGGAGATGATAAAAAGGGAATTGACCTAACAAAGAAGCATCTTCTTCAAAATTTTGTTATACAAGATATGGGGTCTCCAAAGTACTTTTTGGGAATTGAGAACTCTCGAAAGCCCAATTCTGTAGTGTTCTCACAACGAAAGTATGCCTTAGATCTTTTAAAATAGACAGGTCTTCTTGGAGCTAAACCTGTTCGATGTCCAATACCCGTTGGTGATGACAAGTGTTGGAGTGATGATTCACCTCTCCTTGCAGATATCACCAAGTACAGGTGGCTTGTGGAAAACTCAATTATCAGACAGTCACAAGACCGGATATCTGTTATGTGGTAGGAAGGGTGAGCCAGTTTACACAAGCTCCCAAGGAGTGTCATCTACAATTAGCTCTAAAGATCTTGAAATATGTGAAAGTATCTTCAGGAAAGGGATTTATGTTTCAGAAGAATAATCATTTGAGTGTTGAAGCTTATTCTAATGTCAGCTATGCAGATAACAAGGAGGATAGAAAATCTACGTTTGATTTTTGTACCATCGTAGGAGAAAATCTGTTAAGATGGAAGAGCAAGAAACAGTATGTTGTCTCCAGGTTAAGTGTTTAAACTGAATACATAAGTATGACTTTGACAACATGTGAGCTGAAGTGGTTATGGGCAATGATGCTTGATTTGGAAAAAGTTTTTGATCATCCTCTGCCAATGTTCTGTGACAACAAGGGGGATATATATATTTAAAAAAATCCAGTGTTTCATGAAAGGACGAAGCATATTAAAGTATATTGTCACTCTATCAAAGAAGCGATATCGAAAAATCCGTTTGTCACCTCTGACAAAGAGCTGGCTGATGTTTTCACCAAACCAGTGTCTTCTTTTTCAGATGTCTGTGACAAGCTGAGAATGGTTGACATATATGCTCCAGCTTGAAGGGGAGTGTTAGAACTTGTGCAGTTCTGGCGATCTGGTGAACAAGACTGGAGGACAGGTTAGGCAGTCTAGCGACAAACAATGGCGGACAGGACTAGCGAACTGGCGGTTTAGCCCTCGCGGCCTGCCTCTGTTAAAATGCAGCATCCTGGCAGTCTGGCAAACAGGAGTAGCGGTCAGCTCTGGCGATCTAGTGGTTTAATCCTAGCGGTCTATATAGGCGGACTGGTCTGGCGGTTTGGCAGTCTGGAAATTAAGTTGTGACGGTCTGCTTATCCGACAAATCTAGTTCTGTTGCTGCACAGGTGGTCTTCTCGGACTAGTGAATTAGACTAGCGGCCTGGTGGTATTTTAAGGGTAATCGCTGGTAATGGTTTGTGCTAAGTCGTGGCGACAATCAGAGACCAGTCAGTTGCGGATTGGTGTTGTTGATAGTTATTGTAGTCAGGCAGATAGGTTGTGCTAACCGTCACAGTTGCCCTGGAGTGGACTACCGCAATAGAGGCGGATAAAGGCCAGGGCAAATGGTTGGTGTTTGGAAGCTTTGTAGTCGTGTGGTTAGATATGTCTAACCACACAATTCGCGCAATTTGATTTTTTGTGTTAGAGAATATGAGAGAAAACGATGTAAAAGCCCATGTATAAGGCCCATCTATAGGCCCGCTTATTCATCCATCTATTAGTCCAACATCTCTTGTATATGATTCTTTCTCCTTCTTTTCTCCTATATATTTGTACTCTCTTTTGTATTTTGGTTTTGACAAAGTATATACAAGGTTTGACTCTAAGTTTCTATATGGTACTAGAGCCTATCTGATCCTAGGTGGATACCTATTTTGTAACCGCAGCTATCCGCGCGGCTTCTTCACTTCTTCCCGCTGCTGTTCTGCAGCCTCCTCTTTTCTGACCGCCCCTACTCCTCTCTCCGTGGCTTCCACCTCTCTTCCCCTCCTTCTCCCTACTTTTATAACCCACTTCTCTCTGACCGGTGGGACCCCCCTACCCCCTTCACGTTGTTCTCTCTTCTACCCGCTATGGGTTGCCTTGCCGCTGCGGATTGCCTAGCCGTTGCGGGTTGCCTTGCTGCTGCGGATTGCCTAGCCGCTGCGGGTTGTCTATTCGCTGTCGCATGTCGTTGCTCCTTGTCACTGCTTTTGGTCACAGCTTCTAGTCGCTGCTTCTTGCCGATGCTTCTAGTCACTTCCTCGGTCTGCTGCTTCTGGTTGCTTTGTTTGGTCATTCGGCCTCTCCTTCTCGCCGCGGTCTCGCCTATCCGTTGACCCTTGGGAATTTCTTCTAATCACTACAGTCTCGCCTTAACCGCTGCTTCTGTCCGCAGCGGCCTGGTGTTCTGCTCTCCGCGCGCTCTCTTAGTCGCGTCCTCTCTTACCTTATCCTTCTCTCCGCGGTCCCGTCCTAACCGTTGGCCCGGTGTTCTGCTCGGCAATTTCTTCTAATCGCTATAGTCTTGCCTTAACCGCTGCTTCTGTAAGCTGCTTCTAGCCCTTGGCGATTTCTTCTAGATTGTCGCGACGGTCTCTGTTCGTCGCGGCCTGGTGCTCTGCCCGCCGCGCGATCTCTTTACTGTGGCCTCTCTATCGCGCGCTCTTTTAGCCACTGCGACCTAGTCTTCTAACCTCTTGGCTAGCCTTCCCAGTCGTCGTTCTTGGGTGTTGTCTGCATGGCTTCCGACTCGCCTACTGCTTCCGATTCAACTACACTTCCCGGACATCCTCGTTTTGCTCCCTTGGAACTCGATCATGAATTACGTATTACCACCATTTCTCTCCATAGCAAACCAAATTTTGTTGAATGGGTTCACTTAGTTCGTCGTGTGCTGCAAACTAAAGGACTCATTCATCACCTGACAAGGCCTCCTCCCATTAAACCTACGGATGAGTGGATCCGAGACGATGGGCATGTCCAATCTTGACTTCTCAATTTTCTGGACACTAAGCCGTATCGAATGACCATGTATCACGAGACGGCCCATGTTATGTGGACGGACCTTCATTCTCTCTACTCCGGGAAGGACAGTCTACAACACTTATTCGACATTCTTACCGATCTTCAGTCCCTCGACTCTGGAGCTACTGGTGACTTGACGTCCTTTGTTGCTCGGTCTAAAACTCTTGTGGAGGCTTGGATCCAACATCAGCCACCCACCACGGACTTGGTTACTCAACGACATTAGAAAGAAGCAACTAGGATTGCTATAATGTTGGTCTGTGTTCCACCACATATTCATAGTGTCCACGCTCATATCCTATCTTCCGTTGTTACTCCGTCCCTCTCGGACGTTTGCTCGATGCTTCTGAAAGTTACCCCTCCATCGGATGCTCCGCCTCTCTCTTCAGCTCTCCTTAAGCAACCCGTGAATAATCTTGCTCCTTCTACTCATGGTCACTCGGCTCGTGGGGATCGCCAATCTCGGGGACGAGGTCGTGGTGGCCTTACTCTCTTCAAGTGCTCTCACTGCGGCAGGGATGGTCATCTGGAGGCCACTTGCTACCGCAAGCATGGTCTGCCCCCTCACCTTGCTGCTTCGGTTACTCCCACACCTCCCTCTGCCATTAGTGAGAATATTGTTGCTCTGCGTGCTCAACTCCATCAGCTTCAAGGGGTAGTTAGTTGCTCCTCTGGTTCAGTGGCCTCGATCTCCAATGAAGGTATATCATGTCTCTCACACAGCTCTTCCTGGATTGTGAATTCGGGTGCTACACATCATCTCTCTCCGCAGAAGCCGTCTTAATACTTAGATACTGCTTATCCCAATTTCATCACTGTGGCTAATGATGACACGGTCCCGATTGCTGACACAACTCATCTACCTCTTACTTCTTCCCTCTCCTTATCCTCGGTTCTTCATGTTCCAGGATCCCCTTTCAATCTACTTTCTGTTAGCCGTCTTACACAGGACATTGATTATTGTGTAACCTTCTCACGATCTTCATTTGTTGTGCAGGATCGACTAACGCAGAATATACTTGGTATGGGGCGACTGTCTAACGGGTTGTATCTTCTCGATGTTCCTCCCGCTGTTCTCACCACAGTCTCCTCCACTGATTGGCATCGTCATCTTGGGCATTCTCCTCTTCCGATTCTCAAGAAAGCTCTTCCAACTGTTCCCCTTCAGGAGTTTTTTTGTGAATCATGTATTTTTGGCAAACAACACCGTGTATCGCTTACTTCTCCTTATACTCGAAGCGATGCCTTTTTATCTTTGGTGCGTTATGATATCTGGGGACCATATAAGATCCCTAATGTTTTTGGTTATCGTTATTTTGTAACATTTATTGATGATTACTCTCGGGTTACTTGATTGTACTTAATTCGTGATCGTACCGAACTCACCTCCACGTTCCGTACGTTTCTTACGGAAACTCGTACCCAGTTTTCAACGTGCAAAAATTCTCCGTACTGACAATGCTCGTGAGTATACTGCTCACACCTTCTCCAATTTGTGTGCCGAGTTTGGTATTATTCATCAGACTTCGTATGCTTATACCCCTCAACAGAATGGCGTAGCGAAACGGAAAAATCGCCACCTCCTTGATGTTGTCAAATCTCTCATGATCCAAATATAGGTTCTTCCTCTCTACTGGAACTTTGCGGTTTCCATTGCTTGCCACCTCATCAATCGCATGCCCTTGTCTATTGTCCACTTTGTGGCTCCCGTCACTCTCCTTTACCCATCCAAGGCTCACTTCTCTCTTACTACTCATGTGTTTGGATGTACATGTTTCGTCCATCAACTTGGTCCTCCAAATGACAAGTTAGCCCCTCGTGCTACCAAAGCTATGTTTGTTGGGTACTCTCGCACTCAAAAGGGGTATGCCTACTATTACCCTACCACCGTGAAGGTGGTTGTCTCTGCTGATGTCTCCTTTCATGAAGACCAACCATATCACATCAGTCCTACTTATCCTCTTCTTCCTCCTCCGCTACCTCGGCCCACAGTTCCAATTACGTCCCCTCTTCCACCCCTTCTACCTACTCCTCTGCTACCGATTCCTACACCACCACCAATCCCCTCCAAACCTCCTATCATTCAGGTTTACACTCGTCATCCTCCACGTCCAGATGCCTTGCAGCAGCTTCCCTCTACTGGTGTATCCTCGCGGCTTGTTGATTCGGCATCAGCTTCGATGGCTCATCCCTTGGCCAATTATGTCTCTTTACATCAGCTCTCTCCACCTCTTCTTGCATTTGCTCTCTCTCTTCTCTATCTCTATACCAAAATCTGTGCAGAAAGCTCTCAAGCATCCAGGGTGGCGTGCAGACATGGATGAAGAAATGACTGTCCTTGGGGTAATCTGACTTAGGATCTTGTCTCTCTTCCTCCTGGCCAAAGTAATATAAGTAGCAAGTGGATCTTTACAATCAAGCATATAGAGGATGGGAAAGTTGATCGCTTGAAAGCTCTACTTGTGGCACGGGGTTTTACTCAACAATACGGCCTTGATTATGATGAAACCTTCTCCCCTGTCGCAAAATTAAATTCGATTCGGGTTCTGCTCTCCTTAGTTGTTCATCGCCAGTGGCCCCTCCATCAGCTGGACGTGAAAATTGCCTTTTTTAATTGTGATCTTCTTAAGATTGTTTACATGCATCAACCGCCTGGGTTTGAGACCACGGGGGAGTCTCGTGTATATTTTCTTCAAAAATCTATCTATGGTCTCAAACAGTTTCCTCAGGCGTGGTTTGAAAAATTCAGCAAGCCAGTTCGTGAGGTTGGTTTCAAACGAAGCTCCACGGATTTCTCTCTTTTCACTCGTCACCAATCAACCGGGACTGTAATACTACTGGTTTATGTGGACGATATTTTGATCATGCGTGATGACTCCGTTGTGATACAACATGTTAAGCAACATTTAAATTCTGTCTTTCAAATCAAATATCTGGGAAACCTTCGGTATTTTCTTAGACTAGAGGTTGCACGGCGACCTGATGGCTTTGTCTTATCCCAGCGCAAGTATTGCATTGACTTTCTACAGGATGCTGGCCTCTCAGGGTGCAAACCTGCGGAGACCCCGTTGGAAGTCAACCACAAGTTATGTGCTCAGGGATCTGAGTCTGACTCTCTACTTCCAAATCCGGAATACTATCGGGCGTCTTGTGGGAAAACTGACATACCTAACAGTTACAAGACCAGATATCTCGTTTGTGGTTGGAGTGGTCAGCCTCTTTATGCATACTCCACGGGTTTCTCATCTTCAGGCAGTGGAACGCATTCTCAGATATCTGAGAACTGCTCCTATGTATAAACAATCTTTGAAGTTTTCTCTTATTGCTTACTCTGATGCGGATTATGCGGGCTCGCTGGACGATCGACGAGCTACAACTGGTTTCTGTACTTTGGAGGAAATCTTATCACATAGCGGACTAAGAAGCAGTCGGTGGTTTCTCGCCCGTCTGCCGAGACTGAGTACCGTGTGATAGCGATTGTTGTATCAGAACGAACCTGGATTGAAAGTCTTTTTATGGATTTTTAAATTATCCTCACCTTCAACTTTGTTCTGTGACAGTTAGGATGCAATTCATATTGTAAAGAATCCTGTGTTCCATGAGCGGACCAAACATATTGAAGTTGACTGTCACTTCGTTCGAGAAAAGGTCCAATTTAATGTAACAGACATTGTATATTCTCTCTTATTTTTCTCTTTTTCTATAAATAGGGGGCATATTCTTGTATTATGTAACTTTTTGGAGCAACAAAGTTCCGATATTTAGCGCTTTTCTCACGCATTGTACGAACGTTCATATGCTAATTAGTGGCATTCCAACTATTCCATTGTACTCTTTCTCTCAATGAACGAGAAATACAAATTCGTCATGTGTTTGATTTCATTGTACTCGCATTAATTTACAATTATTACCTATAGCTTTTACTTGAAATCTGTGTGACCAATCTTAATTACAGTTTATGTTTTATAGACTATTTGTTTAATGCAATCAGATGTCAGAAATTATTGTAAAATGTATCATGTAATTGCATCGCATCATAAGGATATGCGTTAGTCCTAACCATTGATGGTATGATTGTTTGCATTGTCACATAATGTAGGCCATGTCGAACCATAAAGCATTTTCCCACGTTATAATGGCTACAAAAGATTCTTTTCTGTAGGAAAACGTAAACCTTGTATGTAATTTCTCATGTATCAAAAACAAAGTATGAGTACATATTTATAGGAGGAAGAAAGAGAGAGGAAAGTCCTATACATGATGTGGGACTAAAGAGAGGAGAGAAAATAATAATAAAATACAAAGGAATGGGTCATTGGGCCTTTGTTATATGGGTTTTTCCAACACTCCCCCGTAAGTTGGAGCGTACAAGTCATATGCACCCAGCTTGGACAGACATTGATAAAATAAGGTACTTGATAAAGCCTTTGTGAGGAAATCAGCAACTTGATCAGTGCCCGAAACATGCTTTAAGTCTAGTTTCTTCATTTGAACTTTCTCCCGAATAAAATGACAGTCTACTTCGATATGTTTCGTGCATTCGTGGAAGACCGGATTCTTTGCTATGTGTATGACCGATTGACTGTCACAAAATAGAACAGCAGAAGAGGGAAGATTCACCCCCAGATCAGTAAGGAGGCTTTCAAGCCATGTGAGTTCTGAGACAACTGATGTCATCGATCGGTATTTTGCTTCCGCTGAAGATCGAGCAACCACTGCTTGTTTCTTACTTTTCCATGTAATGAGATGACCTCCAAAATATGTACAAAAACCACTGGATGACTGCCGATCGTCCAAGGAGCCAACATAATCGGCATCTGAATATGCAACCAATGTTGAAATAGAGGTGGAGGTTTTGTAAACCAATCATTGACCCGGAGATGCTTTAAGGTATCGAAGAATACGTTCAACAGCTTGAAGATGAGGGACTTAGGGAGCATGCATGAACCGACTGACAACCCCAACCGCGAACGATATATCTAGCATTGTGACCGTTAGATAGATCAATTTTCCCACAAGACATCGATAGTATTCCGGGTTTTGGAGAAGCAGATCAGCATCAGAGGCATGAGCACATAGCTTGTGATTTGCATCCATCGGAGTAATTGTCGGCTTGCATTCAGACTGGCCAGCGTCTTTGAGGAGGTCAAGACAATACTTCCATTGGGAGAGGACAAGTCCATCCTGACGTCTTGCGACCTCAAGACCGAGGAAGTAGCGAAGATGCCCCAGGTCTTTTGTCTAAAACACGGTGCTAAGGTGCTGTTTGACTGCTTGAATCCCCTTCGAGTCATCCCCAGTAAGTAGGATGTCATCAACATAAACTAACAGAAGAACAGTTCTTGTTGCCCGGTGTCGAGTAAATAGGGAGAATTCTGCTGAGCTCCGAGTGAAACTCATGTCCCGAATAGCCTTACTGAACTTGTCAAATCACGCCCGAGGGGATTGTTTGAGACCATAGATGGATTTCTTCAGAAGACACACACGAGACTCCCCCGTGGTCTCAAACTCGGGAGATTGGTGCATGTAGACGGTTTCCTGAAGATCGTCATTCAGGAACGCATTCTTGATAGCCAGCTGATGAAGGGCCAGTGGCGATGCACGGACACTGAGAGAAGGACGCGAATGGTGTTGAGCTTGACCACCTGAGAGAAGGTTTCCTCATAGTCAAGACCATATTGTTGAGTGAAGCCACGGGCCACCAGGTGAGTGTTCAGACGGTCAATGGTGCCATCAGGAGCGCGTTTGATGATGAAAACCCACTTACACCCAACGGGTGTCTGACCGGAAGGTAAAGGGACGAGGACCCAGGTTTGGTTAGCCCAAAGGGCCGTCATTTCTTCTTCCATAGCGGCCCGCCAGCCGGGATGTTGAAGAGCCTCCTGCACAGAATTAGGCACAGAAATAGAGGGTAATGACGTGGCAAAGTGACGAAGTGGCAGGGAGAAGCGATGAAGAGAGACATAATTTGTCATGGGATGAGCGGTGGAGACTGGAGTCGGAGCAGCAGGCCGCGGAGCGTCAGAGGTTGAAGCCAACTGTAGTGGGGCAACGAGACGAGAAGAGCGGCGAGAATAGACCTGGATGACAGGCGTCTTGGGAAAAGCTGGAGGCTGGGCAGGAGGGAGAGATGGTGGAGAAAGGTGCACGACGGGCTCAGGAACAGGTGTTGGATCCGGAAAAGTAAAATGAACAGGTATGGCAGGGCGCACGACGGGCTCAGGAAAAGGTGCTGGATCCGGAGCAGAGAAGAAAGGAAGATCCTCCCGGAAGGTGACATCAGCAGAAAGTCACCTTATGGGTAACGGGAAAATAGCACATATATCCCTTTTAAGTGCGTGAATAGCCCACAAAGACATATTTGGCCGCACGGGGATCCAACTTGTCCGTAGACGGGCCTAGGGTGTGAACGTAGCACGTACACCCAAAGATGTGAGGAGTAGGAGAGAAGGCCAGAGTGGAGGGAAATAGGAGGCTGAACGGAGTAGCATTGTTGAGGACGGAGGACGGGAGATGGATTATGAGAAAAGAGGTCGTGGAAAACGCAAAGTGCCAATAGGGTTTAGGAACCCGCATTTGAAGCATAAGAAAGCAAGCCACATCAAGGAGATGGTGATTTTTACGCTCCGCGACACCGTTTTGCTGAGGATTATAAGCAAAAGACGTTTGGTGAATGACCCCAAACTCAGAGCAGAGGGTCACGAAATCATGGTCAGTGTACTTGCGCGCATTATTAGTGCGAAGAGTTTTGATGGGCACAGAGAATTGAGTGCAAGTCTCAAGCAAGAAGGCCCGGAATACACGGGGAAGCTCGGAACAATCACGAATGAGATACAACCATGTCATGCGAGAATGGTCATCTATAAAAGTAAGAAAATAACGTTAGCCAGAAATACTAGGAATTTTGTACGGACCCCATATATCGGAAAAGATGAACGAGGCTGTTTGTCAAAAATACATGTTTCACACTAAAAAGCAGGAAGAGAGATATCGGGGAGAGCCTTCTGGAGGACAGGGAGAGGAGCATGACCAAGATGTCGATGCCAATCCTCGGAGGAGACAGATGCGAGGAGAGTAGGAGAGTCATCAAGAAGGTAGAGCCCGTTTTGCAGTCTCCCCCTACCAATGATAGTCTGCGTCTGTTGATCCTGTATCAGAAAAAAAGAAGTAAATGTCACAGAGCAATGTAAGTCAGCAGTGAGGCGACCAACAGAAAGTAAATTGAATGGAAAGCCCGGAACATGAAGAACCGAGCGCAGGAAAAGCGAGGAGGTGAGAGGAATATCAGCACAGCCAGAGACAGGGGCAGCTGCCCCATTGGCCACAGTAATGTACTTCGGATGAGGAGAGGACAAGTACTGCGGAGGTCGAACAGAGGTGATGTGATGAGTGGCACCAGAATCCACAATCCATCGCGTACCAGTGGAGAGGCAGCCGATACCTTCATTGGAGACGGAGGCAGCTGAGGTAATCGAGGCAGGCAGGCGGCTGAGCAGGCCCTATGCCTATACAATGTATACATGTGAGCAGTCGATCCTGTTGTCCATCTTGTTGTTTGGAGATGGGATGTCACTCCCTATGCCAATACAATGTATACATGTGTTTGTATTTACATAATACAAGAGAGTAATAAATATTATTATTTATGTGTTTACCATTTCACATGGTATCAGAGCGACTCTAGTCATAAAGACTCCTCCCACTTAAATTCACTCGCGCTTATTGAGCTCCTGCTCTCGCGCAACATGAGCTTCCAATTTAGCGTTGCTCTAGGCGTAACATCTCTGCTATTAACTGGAACTCGGCAATCACTGGAACTCGCCAACAAAACTAATTGTTGTCGAGTCCACCGATCAGAAGTGCTCGTCAAGAGCTTGATTTTCTCTGCGAGCTTATCCATCTGGAGCTCGTCATCCTAATACTTCCAGGGTCTTCTCTGGAGCTCAACTATATAAGGGGGAAACATGTATGAGAGCTCTCTGTCAGGAAAGACGAGTGCTCCAAGCTATCATATACTTGCAGAAACTTGTTTAAGCTTGTTGACACTTGCTTAACAGGAACTCGTCAGAACTAACCAATTAAAACTCCCTTACAGGGAAGACAAGAGTTCGATCCCCTGTGCTCGCAGAGGAGGTCGCCGATAGTATTACTTGAGCTCGATAATCTAATTGTTTGAGCTCGCCAAGGTCAGTAGATCTTGCATGAGTCTCCTAGATTAGTTAGGTCTCTTATTTAATTTATAAGATGAGGACAAATATTGCTTTAGCCTCGTCTACTATTCTGATGAGCCCGCTCCCACTCTTGTATATGAAGTTCGAGACAAGTTGAAGATCACTATTATTTCTCTTAAAGGGAAGAAGAACTTTGTTGAGTGAGTTCACTCGGTGCACCAAGTATTCTAGACTAAGGGTCTCCTTCATCATATGACCCGCGAACCTCCAACTGAGCTTACTGAGTAATCGCTTAAAGATGATGCTCGAGTTCACGCCTGGATATTGAACTCCATGGAAAGTGAGTCATGTCGAATGACTATAAACCACAAAACTATGAAGGCTATGTGGGATGAATATATAACATATATTCGATCTATTCTGGGACCTTCAAATTGCTAAACCTAGTCTGAATGACGATATGATGTCATTTATAGATCAATATAAAACTCTCATTGAGGCCAAATTTCAACACCAACCTCCTACTCTTAATCTAGCAACCCATTGGGAGCTGAAAGAAGCAGTGGGTATAGCTATGATGATGAATCAAATACCACCACATTTTTACAGTGTTCGTATAAATTATAAGAGGCCAATTGTTAAAGGCTCACTTCTATGACTCATTAGGAGTATTGTTCATCATGTATAGTTTAGTACCACGGCGTGGTTTAGAGTTGCGATGTCACTCATCATGCATATAAATATATATACATGTGTTTGTATTTACTTAATATAAGAGAGCAATAAATATTATTATTTTTGTGATCAGCATTTCACACATCTTTTCTGCTTATTTTATGACTTTCTCCACGAGGGATGCGAGGAGATGGTGGAAGAGGAATCCAAGAGTTTAGGGGTTCGTTTGACATGGCGATGGCGGTCGTGCACATGGTGCCTATGAACGGTCATCCATGCACGCCCGATCTCACCTAAGGAACATCAACCACTTTTATGTTCAAAATTAGTTTTTTCCTTTGGTGGCGGTCATAATGGTTGTGATGTCAAACACATCAATTATGAAGGTTACATTTTTGTCCAAACTCACCGGAGACAAAATTTTGCTCCAAACAGACCCTAAGTTAGTGCCCAAACCTTACGGATAAATTGGATCAATGGAGGGTTTTTCGATTTAATTGCACAATTGATTTATCTAAATGCTAAGTAGCATAAGAGATAAAGAATTTCATAAATCTATCTACCAAAAGAAAATCAATTGGATTATTTGGCCAGTAAGAGGGATAATTAGGGTTCTTGCGCAGAAAATAATGGTTTGAAGATGGTCAGACAACTAGGTAGGTGACTACTAAATCGTGTGGTATACACAATGGAGAAACAATTTACTAAGAAAAGGACCTGAGGTGCCAACAATTCGATTTGATGGTGGTTCTCTTCATGCAAAATTACTCCCTCTAGAAAGTTGAAACCTCCTCTTGATCAACTTGCAAATGTGATTTATTCTTTCCATGTTGGTTGATGCGGCAAAGGCGTCGCACCTGCCCGCCACCCTGGCATTAGCACAAGGGGGCCCACCTTGGCGTCCCACCAAGGCGGCTTTAACAAGGCATGTAGCCCGTACACCCCAACCTCCTTGATAAACAGTCTTCAAGCATGATGCGTCCATGAGTAGTCTAGGAGTTATTCACACGCAAGAGGGCCAAGCATTGGTTTACTACAAAAAAAAGTATTGTGTGACAAAACTTGCAACGAATTGCGAACTTTCGTCCTGGCCATTCACTACTATCAACCTTGCATCTTGAGTTATCATTTTATTATATGTGCTAATCATCCAAATTTTTGTTATTGTCCTTATAAAAAATCATTATTCCCACCAAAAAATTGTGGATCTCTAAGCTAGTTGGACATAGTTTTTCCATCAAATTAAATGATAGCTTCTTCGACTCAACCACAGATTTCTTGTCCCACAAATCTAAGGATGGGATGTTTGCAGAAACTTCGCATCCTCGGTGGTTAGATGTTGATGTTATCCCAGTTAAAGTTGTCTATGACAAATATTATTCCATCTTTAATGAGGACCTTCGACACAATCAAACATCCAACTCATCATACTATCATATCAGTACCCGACTCCACTACAACACTAGCTTGGTCGCTGCTGATACATGTGTAGATCCTTGCCTCTTGCATGAGTTCAATTTCACCACCATTAGGAGCCATTCTAGAGAATTCACACATATCAAGACTCTAACCGCACTTTATTGGAGGAATATCCTAAAAACAATCCAACATTTTGTGGCTAGTTGCTTATTCTGCAAAATTGCAAAATATAAAGTCATAGAATCCAAGATCTATTACAACCGACATTGGTTCCAAATGCTATTTGGGGTGATATCTTGATGGATTTAATAACACAACTTCCAAAGTCCCGCGTATTTGACTACTTATGGGTTGTGGTGGATAGCCGATTTAAGGCCACTTTTTCCCAACGCAGAGACAAGTTCACCATGTCGTGAATAGACAAAAAGGACTATAAGGATAAAAGGGTGTGCACGTGAGTAATCAATTATTATGCTGGTAAAATTGAAGAAGTCCTAGCAAGACTAAGACTTCTGTCACAACTCGCATTTTCTCAAGATTTAAAGTATTATCAGAGTAAGAGAAAACACGCGTCGTGATGTCACGCCGTGCAGGGGAGAACTGTAGACGCCCAGGCCAGGACAAACTCCTAATCAATTCCATAAAAGACATGTATCTTTATGGTTAAAAACGTTATTTGAGTTTAGAGTTCAAAACCATGTCCCTCGGTTTAATGGATCAACTAATCCACAGATGAGAAAAAAAAATTGCAGCAAAAAACTTTTAATTTGCTACATTCATTCATCCTACATGAACATGAAAACCCGTTGAACATGTTAATGATATGCAACCTCTAAATTTAGTATAATTAAAGGAAAAGAGTTTTATATTCATTAAAGTGGGTTTATATTAAGTTGAAAAAATTCTATGAGTATGAGTTGAAATACAGATTTATTCATGTATACAATAACTAACATGCGTCCTAGCATAAAATGTCCCCAGAGGAAAACACTTCATTGAAGAAAATACCAGTAATAGCAGAGACAGCAGAACAACAGTCTAAAACACAAAAAAATCGTGATATGGGCGCCAACCAACTGACACGAACCCGTAGCACGTGCAGCAAAAGTCTGAACTTCTAACACCAAGAAAGAAAAAGACACCAACCACTCCTCAGCTGGAAGAGGGAGGGGAAAACAGCCGCAGAAGACTGGTCCAACAACTCGGTCGACTCTACCTGCTACCTGCCTGAACCTGAGACATTCAAAAGAAAGAATGTATCAAAACAAGAGCACAAAAGGCGACTTGAACATAAATCAAAAGGTTTAAAAAAGATAAGTGTGTTACCAACCTTACTGAAAAGCTGCAAAAACACAGAAGTCAAATGTATAAGAGTAAGGGAAATGATTAGTTGCACACAAAGCTGCCATAAAGAGAAAAATTTGCACTAAGTGCAAAAAGGATTCTTATTAGAGTCCAAGGTACATATATATATATATATATATAGTTTTGTAATAACATTTATTAGCTGGAAGGGTGAATCATCGACGTCGGACGTAAAACGGTACTGAGACGCTCGCTATCTTTCCAACACAAACCATCAGACCAACACATCCAAAGAAACATGACATTGAGATGGTGGTACTTTATCCATTGCTAACCAAAACTCCTAATAATAAAGTCGTCAGATGTGATGATTCACACGGACACTAAGGTGGTGGTCCTTTATCCACTGTCAACCCAAGTTCCAACAATAAATCCAAATACAATAATAAATGGAAAAAAAAGACCCAAGACTTGGCATCGGATTGTCACAGCGTCACAAGGAAAGAAAATCCAGAAATTTCTAAGGGTATACTCGGTGAATCTACTGTTCACTCGACGAATTCGGTTAGACTACACGAGAATACTCGACGAATCCACTGTTCACTCGACGAATCCACTGTTCACTCGACGAATTCTACTCGATCTCACGAGTTCACTCGACGAATTCTACTAGACTACACGAGTACATTCGACGAATTTGGCTAAACTACACGAGAACACTCGATGAATCCATTGTTCACAAGACGAATTCTACTCGGTCTCACGAGTTCACTCGACAAAATCTACTAGACTTCACGAGTACACTCGACGAATTTTACTTGACCAACTCAGCTAATTACTCGGGAACACTCGATGAATTCGACTCGGCCTCACGAGTTCACTCGACAAATTTGGCTAGGCTTCACGAGAACACTCGACGAATCCACTGTTCACTCGACGAATTCTACTCGTTCTCATGAGTTCACTCGACGAATTCTACTAGACTTCACGAGTACACTCGACGAATTCGGCTAGACAACACGAGAACACTCGACGAATCAACTGTTCACTCGACGAATTTTACTCAGTCTCACGAGTTCACTCGATGAATTCTACTAGACTTCACGAGTACACTCGACGAATTCTATTTGACCAACTAAGCTAATTACTCGGGAGACAAATTCGGCTCGGCCTCACGAGTTCACTCGACAAATTCAGCTAAGCTTCACGAGAACACTCGACGAATTCACTGTTCACTCGACGAATTCTACTCGGTCTCACAAGTTCACTCGACAAATTCTACTTAGGATAGATTTCTTTACATCATCATATTCGACCAATGCGATTATTTCCAGAACTAGCGATATTTCTAAGTCCTATAAAGAAAGAGAAGAAATAGACAAGAATAATGGTAACAAAGCAAGAGGGGTAGATCGCCACTTGCCTCAAATCTCGAAAAAATCGCCTCTACAGCACCCCACGCCACGAATTGGCCGAGAGAAATGTCCAACGAGAAGAATTTGAAAATTTTGGGGTGAAAAAGAAGGTTAGGACTACTCGCTCCAACTCCAAAAATCCACGAAACCTGAAAAACTCACCGCACACACGAAGGTCTCGGCGAGAGCAGTCCGAATCTCTACCCCGATGACGATTTCCTGCACTCTAGCTCCGGCGGCGGCAGGCGGTAGACTTCCAAAAAGGCCGACTTCTCCTCTATCGCGTGGTCGGGTTCGGCGAAAGAAGAAGTTTCGTAAAAAACTAATTTTAAGGGTTCTGCTTTTATAGGTGGAGAGATTTTAATTAAATATATTTAAAATTGTATTATTATCTTACATTATGGATGTTTACAAAAGAAATTGTCGACGCACCGAAACTCATGAACTAACGTAACGCCCTTACGCTACTATTACACGACTGAATTAATTATCGAAATTTCAGAAGCGTTACAATCTCCTTGGAGGAACTCTTCTCTAATGAACAAGATAGAAATTCATCAATTAGATGAGTACGTAAAATTATTGTTGACGGCTTATGGATGAAATAGATAAACATGAGGTAGCATAAGTAGACGTTCTTCCATGATTTGCACAAAATAACTTTAATACCTGCTTGCCCGATGCAAATGAAAACAAGATGATGATTCATAAAATCTTACTCCAAACTTTTGATCATGACATTTTCTTCTAGTTAGAATGAAATATACTCTTAAAAAGAGAAGATTTGTCAAAAACCAGCAGAAATAACATAGAATCTCAAGGTACCTGTAACTGAATGCGACTAGCAAGCCAGGAAAAATTATGTCGCCAAAGCCAATCATATCATAGCCTCCCCAGGGATCAAAAAACCGAGGAATTCTCAAAAGCATTGGAATTGTCTCTCCGCTATTGTCTCCACGAGCAACCTAAAGAGAAAGGACATATTATTAGCCCGTATTGAAGTTTTGATCAAAAGATAGGGCACAATGGAGAAAAAGGATCCATATAGCCGACCCCACTATAGTGGGATAAAGGCTTGAGTGCTGTTGTTGTTAACATCAGGCCGGTTCAATTATCCAAGTATTAAAAAAAATTCAGCTAGAAAGCTATTAACATTAGCCATATAAGTAGTAAATGCAGAACATAGAATATTAAACAAAATATAAGTTTGTAAATAAACAAACATATTGCATTAATACTTCTGCCCTTGCATACAGAAGGTTTTAATCCAATCTACCACCCAAGAGTAAAAATATTTATTATCTAAATCAAGATATTAAACATTTCACTATCCTGAATTAGTACCAGTCAAAATAACTTTCCCATGTCACGGTCAGACCCATGTAAGCTATGATTTCAGCAATGATGGTAAAAATCATGATAGGAGCGACTAAAAGCCTTTAGAGGAAAATGTTTACATCAAAGTGTTACCGTTTACCTCTCAAAAATTAATGCTTATAGCTAAAATTTAAAAATGAGGAAGCATCTGAAAAACATTGATCATTCTTAGTAACATTCGAGGGTGTGTTTTAACATCCTTGCACCTTAACTAATCACTTTTCTCAAATAAAGCGAAGAAATTTTTTTAAGAGGCTGTGGCACTCCGATGGTCTAATTTAGGAAAAACTGGGGACTGTTGTAACCCTTTGTTTCTTAAAGTAATCTTTGTTCGAAGAAAACTGATGACAGTTTTGAAATTTCAAATTATGTTATGATGGTTAAAATTAGGTAAGACAATGCTAGAAAATTTTGGTTCAGTATTACTTAAAATGATGCAATGGCATCATAGAGCATTTTTTTCAATTGTATCTAAAACTATAAAAAGAGACGATTCTACTACTACAAGATGAAATATTAAATTTTAGGGTATTGTACTTACTGCAATCATAACACTTTCGTGAAATATAAGGGGTGATATGAACACCCAGAATACATCATATATAAAAGCGCAGCTAAGGAGTGCTGATGCAACCTGGGCAAGAACATTAAACCAGATTAGTATAAAAAGTGAACCGACCAACTTCGCTAGAAATACTTAAAATCGTAAACCAAGATATTCAATCAAATCACCTTAATGTTAGGTAATCGAGCCATTTGTAATACAGTGATCATTAAACAGATTCCCTGAAAAACAATGATTAATATGATCAAGAGCGTAGAAGATGATGTAAAATCAACTAATCTCTAAAGATTTAACTAGTATCTCAAAAAAAAGCTAGAAAATTATAACCGTATGACCATTGTATTTCCAACAGTAAAAACTCGGAAATAAGTGTTCTAATCATCCATAACTTTCATGGGAACCTATAACTTCAAATTTACCCATATCATAGGGTGACCATTTTTATAGACTAGCTGATTATTATGAAAATCAACTTTCTCCAGTTAGGTATGACATGTTCCATGAACAAAGATACAAATTTTTCACCTAGCTAGAAACCTAACTTAGTTTTATTACATTCATTGTTGTAGATGGCACCCGAAATATCTGTCGATATGACGTTTAGAAGGAGGAACAACGTGACACCATCATCTTTGAGAAACTATTGTTTTGTATTACGGCTGTCCATACAACAACACTCAAGCCTTTATCCCACTATAGTGGGGTCGGCTATATGGATCCTTTGTCGCCATTGTGCCCTATCTTTTGTCATAATCTTACTAATGCCTAAGTACATCATGTATTTCCTTACAGATTCCAAGTCTTTATCGGTATACCCCTCCCTCGTTTAACATACCTAGTGACTAGATTCTCACAATGCCCTAACAGGTGTCTCTAATGGTTTCCTTTGTACGTGTCCAAACCATCTTAGGATATTTTCCCATATATGAATCTATCACAAGGAAAACTGTAGTTGATGATTACAAGTTCGATCATAACGAAGCGTGGAGCCTTGTCGCGACCGACATAGATGGGAATCCTGAAGAAGAGTTACCAAATCCATAAACCTTGCTAATCAGAGGGTTATGAAGAGCAGATGAGACTACTTTCCTATTTATTTCATTCCAAAATGTAAGGCTCTGCTTGGGACAGCTTATGCTAATGATAATCTCTATTCAAAACGTAAACACAGTTTTACAACTGTTGTTTTTGCACCTTATAAAAAATCACTTGTTTTAAAATTGATGATATGCTGGTTTTTCATAAGCTATTCAGGTGCAGGTTCTGTCTTCTCATAAGCGTTTATCCATTAAAAAAGCCCCAAATTGATTTTTTTTTGCACGGGCACGATTTTTTCGACAAGCGCGATTTTTTTGCTCGGCTGAGATTTTTTCGCCCGGGTGCGAAATTTTTTCCCGAGTGCGAATTTTTCGCTCCGGCACGAATTTTTCGACCGGTCGCAAATTTTACGCCAGGGCGCAAATTTTTCATTCGGGCGCGTTTTTTGTCCGGGCGCGTTTTTTTCGCCCGGGCATAATTTTTTCACCCGGGGGCGATTTTTTCTCCCATGCACGAATATTTTCGCCAGGCGCGGATATTTTGCTCGGGCAAGATTTTTTTCTTTCGGGCACGAATATTTTGCCCGGGGGCGAATTTTTCGCCCGGGTGCGATATTTTTGCCCGGACACGATATTTTTGCCCGAACGCGATATTTTCGCCCAGGCGCAATTTTTCGCCCGGACGCGATTTTTTCTGCACTGATACGATTTTTCAGCCCGGATGCGATTTTTTCGCCCGGGACCGATTTTTTACCGAGCACGATTTTTTTCGCTCGAGCACATTTTTTTCACCCGGATGTGATTCGCCTAAACACATTTTTTCGCCCAACCTTTTTGAATGAATGAAACTTTAGATAAGCATTTATGAACAAACTATCAAAACAGTCTGCTGCTAATTCATCATTGTTTTTTATAAAATCTCTATGCAAGCATCAATTTTCAATTAGCAGCTTATTCAGCATCATAAGTTGTCGCAAACAGAGTCTAGACTCTTCAAAAAGAGTAACATGAATGTCATTTATCTATATACTCATACTACTTGGGGAAATACCAAAAAGAAGAAGATGCCCGAAATAACAAAAATACTTGAACACAAAAATATAGCACTAGACAAAAGAGTCAGCCTCTACTATAGATCCTAACATCACTTGTTTTTTGCAGGCAAAGAGGGTACACCATAATGAGTTCATCCTGAATCTTTATATGGGCTTGCAATCCCTTCATTCTCATAGAAGCTAATTTCAAGGAAAAAGTAGTTTCTCTTAGCGGTGGTTCGGGTGTAAACTTCGTAATAATTGAAGCAAAGTCCTCTGGTTTATTGTCACATATGCATGCTAAGAACATTGTCGTGATTAAGTTTGTCAGGTTCTAGACCTCGATGACTAATCTCATAATTGTTTCTAGATCACAGACTCCACCAATGCCCACTTGACCTAGAATGTATCAACCATAGTCTCACAAACAATGATCGACATCTAATAATGCATCATTGTTGCCCAAATAAAACAAAAGTTGGTAACACAATGAAACATGTAAGTAAACAATGTTCCAGTGTTGTTTAGTCCTTTTGTCCTTGACATCTGGACTGAATCCGAGGGATGGAAAGTATCACCCTCTTCATAATTCAATCTTTATTTCCTTGATCTCCAAGTAGACTATATTAAACAAATGAATACAATATCATATATGGACTCAATATAGTACATCCATGCATTTTATAATCTCACTCTATCATGGGAAAAAGGAAATAACTTATGTACTATAGTAGGGACAAATTCCATCTACATCACTCACAATTACCCAGGCCATTTGTAATGCACCCAATAACAAACTTTAACAACAACATTTCTCGAAGAAGACTTTAATTGGCATCAAAGTATAATTCCCCTCATGTAATAGATGTAGTGACTTTATGTCAAAAATAGCATACATCATTGTAATTATGAGAACTACTTGAGACACATATCTATCCAACAAAAGTTAAATATATCTATTTTGTTTTTTTTCTAGCATATAAATATGTAAGCCCGGTTAGGGAAAACGCTATTATCGATCTATTCTACTTGGTATCAGAGCACAGGAAACTCCGTCGCTCGCTCGTTCGCTCGCATCTCCCGGTCGCTCGATCCGCCCGTCGCAGCGCTCGCTCTCTCCGCTCGCTCCGCCGCCCGCATCGACCAGCTCCGGCTCCGCAGCGCCCGCATCGTCCCGTCGCAGCGCCCGCAACGTCCCATCGCTTGATCCGCCCATCGCAGCGCCCGCATCGTCTCGCTCCACTCGCTTCTCCGCTTCGCTCGCCCGGTTAGGGCGTGATCGGAGGGTGTTTTGCCCTCCATGGGGGCTGCCGGAGACGCCTCCCCTCCCTCGGGTGTTCTCTTCGGCTTTCAGATCTAGCCCACACCCGTAGGATGTCCTCTTTTTCCACTTGAGATTCTTGTTCTCCACTATGGAGGCTCAATCCACTTTGTCTCCTGCTTCTCAATCTGGTGCTCTTCCCGGTTCCCCGGCAACCCGATCGGATACTTTGCATAGTCCCTCGGCTGATCCTCCTCGGAGTCATGGCCAGTCATTGAAGATTACTACTGTTGCCTTGGATGACACAAATTACCTGGAATGGTCTCGGGCGGCTCAACATGCGATTCGCAGCCACCTGTTATATGGTCTTATTGATGGTACTATCGTTGAGCCACCACGTTCTGATCCCTTGTGGCGCAAATGGGATGCGGACAATTCCTTGGTCGTCTCGTGGCTTCTTCATTCGATGTCTCCTCAGGTGTATCGGAGCTATATGTTGTTGGACTCCGCATACGATATTTGGACGAGAGCCAGTGATACTTACTCCAAGGCCGGCAGTTCGATGCAGGTATATGAGCTCACTCGCCGTGTTCTGGAACTGAGACAGGGAACTATGCCCGTTGCTGCCTACTATTCTGAGTTTGAGCGTCTTTATCAGGAGTTGGATTTCTTTAATACATTTATTGCAGCCTGTACGACTGATGCAGTGGCTCTTCAGAAGGATAAAGACCGCTTCCGTGTTCACGTCTTCCTTATGGGCCTTAACATGGAGTTTGATGTTGTTCGTCTGCATGTTCTCCATCGTGAACCTCTTCCCTCCCTACGGGAGGCTTTCAGCATGCTCCTTAGTGATGAGAACCGTCGCCGCACTCTTGGCCCTACTACCGACCACTCTGCGCTCGCTGGGATTTCTCGCGGCCCCCCTCCTGTTTGCAGTCACTGCGGGAAAAAAGGTCATATCAAAGACTCCTGTTTTTGCCTGCATCCGCACCTTGCCCCATCCGGTCGAGGTTTTGGTACTCGTGGTAGAAGTGGATATCGTGGAGGTGGTCGTTTTTCTGCTGACCGTGTTCAGTCTTCTGCCTACTCTACTGAGGTTCTGGAGGACACCTCTGGTGGTTTGTCTGCGGCCGAGTTAGAGGCCTTCTGCCGCATGTTGCGCTCTCACACTGACTCTACTTCTGCTTCCTCTCACGTTGTTGTTGCCACTTTAGGTCTGTCCAGTGCTCATGTTGTGTCTTCCACTCCTTCCGAGTGGATCATCGACTCAGGTGCGACCGACCACATGACCGGTTCTGCATCAGGTTTTACCTCCTACACTCCCCTCTCTGGTCGTGATAAGGTTATTGCTGTCAATGGCTCTCTCTCTACCATTACTGGCAGAGGGACAGTCTCATGTTCTCCTGACCTATCACTTTCCTCTGTTTTGCATGTTCCTTCTTTTCCCAGAAATTTACTCTTTATTAGTCACTTGACTAACTCACTACACTGTTCCGTGACATTCTAAGTTATCAAAGGCGCAAGGCGCACCGAGGCGCAAAGGGCCCCTGGAGCCTAGGCGCAAGGCGCAGGCGCGCGCCTGAGGCACGTGAGGCGCAAAAATTGGGGAAAAAGAAAATTGAGCGAATTGGGCGCCCAATTCGCTGAAATTGAGCGAATTGGGCGCCCAATTCGCTGAAATTGAGCGAATTCGGCGCCCAATTCGCTGAAATTGAGCGAATTCGGCGCCCAATACGCTGAAATTGAGCGAATTCGGCGCCCAATTCGCTGAAATTGAGCGAATTCGCTGAACTTCAGGGAATTGGGAGCCCAATTCGCTCAATTTCAGCAAATTGGGCGCCCAATTCGCTCAATTTCAGCGAATTGGGCGCCCAATTCGCTCAATTTCAGCGAATTGGGCGCCCAATTCGCTCAATTTCAGCGAATTGGGCGCCCAATTCGCACAATTTCAGCGAATTGGGCGCCCAAGTGCGTCTAGGGGGTGCCTCGGGTGCGTCTAAGATCATGTTTTTGCCAACATCAAAAAAAAATTTTAAAAAAAAACCTTAAAAGGCCCGGGCGCGCCTTTGGCGCGCCTGGGAGCCTGTAAGGCGCGCGCCTAGGCGCGCCTGGGCGCGCCTGAGGCGCGCCTGGGGCACATCGCCCGCCTCAGCTGTGCTGAGGCGCGGCGGACTGCGCCTGGTGCGCCCGGCGCCTCAGGCGCGCCTAGGCGCGCGCCTAGGCGCGCGCCTTGACAACTTAGGTGACATTCTTTCCTAATGTTTGTGTTTTTCAGGATCTGGCTACGAGGCGGACACTTGGAAGTGGTAGGAATGTTGGCGGCCTGTACTTGCTGAACCAGTCTTCTCCCAGTGCTCTCTCTTCCACCAGATCTCCGACTATTGATGATCTTTGACGATGGCATCAGCGCCTTGGCCACCCTTCTCCTTTATATCTTACTAAATTGTTTCCTGTCTTTCATCATTTACTTCAGTCTTTTGTTTGTGATGTGTGTGAACAGTCTAAACATGTTCATCGTCGTTCTACTCATTTGTCTGTTCCTAGTCTGTATCCATTTGATGTTATTCGCTTTGATGTTTGGGGTCCATCCCGTGTCCTCTCTTTATCTGGCTATAAATGGTTTGTAACGTTTATTGATTGCTACTCCCGCACTACTTGGCTTTATATGCTTAAAAAGAAAAGGGATGTTTTTTTGTGCTTTCAAAAATTTCATAAGATGGTGGTCCAACAATTCGGAGGCAAAATACGCGTGTTACGTAGTGATAATGGTAGCGAATATGATGATCGCGGTGCCTTTGGGGCCTATCTTGCGGACCATGGCATCATCCATCAAACTACGTGTGTCCACACCTCCACTCAAAATGGGGTGGACGAACGAAAGAATAGGCAGTTGCTGGAGGTGGCCCGATGTTTACTTCTTTCTATGCATGTCCCTAAATCCTACTGGGGGGATGTTATTCTTACAGCCGCGCATCTCATTAACCGTCTTCCGTCTCGTGCTCTCTCGTTTGATACGCCCCTATCTCGTCTCGAAAAAATGCACATTGTCCATACCTCTTATCTTCCCCCTCGTATCTTCGGCTCCATGTGTTTTGTTCATGTCCATAGCCCGCATCGTGATAAACTCGATGCGCGGTCTCTTCGGTGTGTTTTCGTTGGTTATTCCTCTACCACCAAAGGGTATCGGTGTTATCACCCTCCGACACGTCGGTACTATTGTACTGTCAATGTCACCTTTCGTGAGGGGGAGTCGTACTTTGATTCTCGTCAGGGGGAGATGACTAGCACTAGTGACGAGCTGATCGACTCCCCGCTCCCTATTGTTGCTCCTCATCCTATTCCTCCTCCTGCTCCCATCCCTATTGTTGACTCTCATCCTATTCCTCCACCTGCTCCCGTTCCTTCCACCTGCGCTCCTCCGACAATATACACATACTCTCGTCGTCCTATAACTGTTGAGCAAGTGCAGACTGAGGATGTTTCGCCAGTACCGGTGACTGTCTCCAGCCCAGATTCAGATGATGACCTCCATATTCCTCTTGCCCGTCTTATAGGTAAGAAGGGTAGTACTAATCACCTCATTGCCAACTACATTCGTTATGATCATCTTTCTCCGGCACATCAAGCCTTTATTTCTTCTCTTTCATCTATTGTTATCCCTAAGACATGGCAGGAGGCTGTTCAGATACCTGAATGGAAAACGGCAATGGAGGAGGAACTTTGTGCCTTGGACAAGAATAAAACATGGCAGCTGGTGAGCCTTCCTCCAGGGAAGCGAACAGTTGGATCCCGTTGGGTCTACACAGTTAAACAAAACCAAGATGGTGTAGTGCAGTGGTACAAAGCTCGTTTGGTGGCTCAGGGATATACCCAGGCTCAGGGGATCGACTATCAGGAGACCTTTGCTCCTGTTGCGAAGATGAACTCTATCCGCGTGCTTTTCTCGGTTGCTGCAAGCCGTAGATGGGAACTACTTCAGCTCGATATCAAGAATGCCTTTTTTAATGGCGATCTGGAGGAGGAAGTTTACATGGATATTCCACCAGGCTCTGTTATCAAAGGGTCCAAGGGAAAGGTGTGTCGGGTTCTAAAATCCCTGTACGGCTTGAAACAGTCTCTGAGAGCGTGGTTTGGACGTTTTTACAAGTTCATGCTTCAACTCGGATACACTCAAAGTCATGCTGACCACACGCTCTTTATTAAGAGAAAGGGTGCCCAAGTCTCTATTCTTATTGTGTATGTAGACGACATTATCATTACTGGGGACCACTTGGAGGGGATCACTTACCTGAAGGAGCAACTGAGCAAAGAATTTGAAATTAAAGACCTGGGAAAGTTGAAATATTTCTTGGAAATTGAAGTTGTGCGGTCTCAACAGGGGATTTTCATCTCCCAAAGAAAGTATACTCTAGACCTTCTTGAAGAAACTGGGATGCTTGGGTGTGCACCCGTGGACACGCCTATTGAGGCTAATCACAAAATTGATGCAGATGCTAGTGGAGAAAAAGTGGATGTCTCAAAATACCAACGTCTGGTTGGACGTCTCATATACTTGTCCCATACTCGCCCTGACATTACGTATGCTGTGGGAGTCCTAAGTAGGCATATGCACTCTCCTTCCGTTCGTCATCAGCAGGCGGTCTTTAGAGTGCTGCGTTATCTCAAAAAGGCACCAGGCCGTGGGATCCTTTTGAAAAACGGCCAATCACTAGAAGTTGAAGTGTTTACAGATGTTGATTGGGTCGGTAGCCGAGACGATAGAAAATCAACCACGGGGTACTGCACCTTTGTGGGAGGCAACCTCGTTTCATGGAGGAGCAAGAAGCAGAATGTGGTAGCTCGGTCAAGTGCAGAGGCAGAGTATAGGGCTATGACACAAGGTGTTTGTGAAGGATTGTGGATGAAGAATCTTCTTCGTGATATTAGTCTTCAGGGGAACAACCCTATCATGATCTACTGTGACAACAAAGCTGCCATCAGTATTGCGCACAACCCAGTGCAACATGATAGAACCAAACATGTGGAGGTTGATAGACATTTCATCAAGGACCACCTAGACAAAGGAAATATTTGCACCCCTTTTGTGAACACATTCGACCAGCTTGCGGACGTCTTCACCAAGGATTTATGCAGCGATAACTTCAAGGACAGCACAAACAAGTTGGGAATGATCAATATCTATTCCCAACTTGAGGGGGAGAGTTAAATATATCTATTTTGTTTTTTTTTCTAGCATATAAATATGTAAGCCCGGTTAGGGCAAACGCTATTATCGATCTATTTTACTACAAATACTCATATGATGAGTTGATATTCAATATCATGGCCTATGAGACTCGCTCATCAGTCAATCCACATAATAGTCATAATATATCATTGTTGTCCATTTTGCAACAATACATTGACTCACGACGATTTAATAATATTGTTTTATATGAAATATAGGATCTCAAATATTTTAAGAACAATTATTATGTTCAATTATACCATAAATATATTAGAATAGACATTATCGCAAAAATATTTTACATTTATAAATGAAATAATAGTACTAATCATCACATAAACATAAAACTGTTGGTGTTACCATTGTGATCTGGAAGTAATCAAGTATGTAGCTTCACTGTCAACGCAGTATGAGCCTATCAGTGTCGCGCATAAGATTGTGGAGAAAATGGGAGATTGAATTAGTATGATATAGCTCATATGATGAGTCGAAAAGACTTAGCTCAAACTAGCTAAGAAAGCGTCGAGTGCGTTGAGACCACTCAATGCCTTCGTCGAGTTAAGCGTTAACTCGTCGAATGGAGGCGTTGAGTGTGTTGAGTTTACTCAGCAATTCTTTGAGTCAAGGAATTGATTCGTCGAGTATTGCACTTAAGCGTTGAGTGCGCTGAGTCCACTCAACGATTCGTAGAGTCAAGATGTTGATTCAGCGAATCTGAGTCTTAGGCGCTGAGTCCACTCAACGCCTTCGTTGAGTCAAAGGTTGACGAATCTGGCACTTAGGCGTTGAGTTCACTCAACGCCTTTCGACGAATCTGGCATTAGGCGTTGAGTGCACTCCATGCCATTCGTCGAGAATGGAGCAGAAAGTGTTGAGTCCACTCAACGCCTTCACAGAGTCAAGCATTGATTCAGCTGAGGATGGCGTTGAGTTCGGCGTGTACCTATGGATACTCAACGATTCGTTGAGTATGTGATGATACTCGACGATTCGTCGTATATGCCATGGATACTCGACGATTCGTCGAGACAAGGGTTGTCTGGCCGAAGTTCTATAGTCTAAGTCTTGGGTCTGCGGATAGCGGCGGAAACTGTCTTATTTATTCCTTGGAGTATAAAAAGGAAGTTTTAGGGTTTCTACAGTGGGTGATTATTCTGTCTAAGCACACAAGCCGTACTGTGCAAAAAGACGAGAAACCTAAAAGACCGACATAAATTGTTTCGCTGATCCCGTTGCCGATCTCGACGAGTGTCGCCACCGCCTCTCCTGTAACAGATCTAAAAGTTTGTGGGGACGTCGAGTGTCCTCTCCCGAGCTAGTGCTTGTTCGACAAGTGGTTGCGGGTTCTCACAATCGTGTGGATTTCCTGTAGAGGCGCGAATATACTTTTTGCGCTCAGGATTCGAGCCGCTAAGTGCCCGGCTGATTTTTTTGGAGCATCTAGGTTGAGTATAGACTCAATTCCACAAAGGTAATTTTATTTACAGCAAGTTTTACTTCTTGATTCATGCACATTGCCAGATTCGAATTCTTTGGGCTTTTCTTGTTCTTTATTTTCGCTGAGCACAATGTGTTGTGATGTGAAGAAAAATCCAACAAAAACTAGAAAATCAAAACACACAAGTCTCTAATTAGAGTTGATCATACAGATATCCAATACCAAGTAATATACTATGGTTGTCATGCTTTCTCAGAGGAAGATCCTTCATCAGTGGATCTATAATATTGTCGTCAGTCGACACTCTGCATATGTTCACATCTCCTCTTTTGACGATCTCTTTAATGTGGTGGAACCACCAAAGTATGTGCATGGAGCATTGATGAGATCTAGGTTCTTTGACTTGTGCAATGATTTTATTATTGTCACAAAAAAGACTAACTAGCCCAATAATGTGGGAACTTCATCAAGCTAATTGATAAAGTTCTTCATCCAAACAGTCATCTTCTCCGCATTAGCAACAACGACCTTTGTCACATTAGTAGTAACAATATACTCGGTCTCTGTTGTAGAATCGATCAATGTCTCTTTCTTCAAACTCATTTAGCTTGCAGCATCTTCATTCAAGAAAAACAGAGATTAAACAAAATGAATGCAATTCACAATGGAAATGATTTCTATCTCACGACTCCCTCTCCAGAAACTCACACGACTGTGTTTCCCGGCAATGCAGCCAAAAACTTGATGCGGTATCACTCCCGTTGGCGGTAGAGGTGAAGACGAAAGAAGACTGACGGTAGGCAGTTTTTTAAGACGACGGAGTAACAGATACTAACGTGGCGCGTTAGTTCTACCCTAAGTTAACAAATGCGCGTCGAGACGCAAAGGGCCCCTAGAGCCTAGGCGCAAGGCGTAGGCGAGCGCCTGAAGCACGTGAGGCACACAAATGGGGGAAAAAGGAAATTGAACGAATTTTGCGCCCATAGACACACTTGGGCACCCAATTCGCTGAAATTTAGCGAATTGGGCGCCCAATTCGCTGATTTTCAGCGAATTGGGTGCCCAAGTGTGTCTATGGGTGCCTCGAGTGCGTCTGAGATCATGTTTTTGCCCATCTCAAAAAAAAAATTTATTAAAAAACACCTTGAAAGGCCCAGGCGCGCCTGGGGCACATCGCCCGCCTCAACCATGCTGAGGCGCGGCGGGCTGCGCCCGACGCCTCAGGCGCGCGCCTTGACAACTGTGGTTCTACCACAGTGCGGCAAGGCAACGATCCGCTACGATCAGCACGATCCGCTACGATCAGCACGATCCAGGCACACGATGCAGCTAACGCGGGGAGTTAGTAACTACCATGGGGCGAGAGTGCCACGATCCCCGCAATCCCCACGATTTTTGCTACGATCTCCACGACATCGACCACATGTCTACACATTATGCTACTGCAGGGAGGCATCACTACCGATGGAGTTGGCTCCCTATGTCAGTTTAAAGAGTGGCTTCCCTCCCTCTATGGAAATGGTTCTTTTGCCTCGAAAGCCAAAACTCTGAATATCTTGAAAGAGGCTCATCTCCATAAATTAAGAGAACTCCCTTGGGCGAACACGAAGATCAAAAAAAGATTATGAAGGAGGTCTACAATGCATATTCAACACAAAGGGTGAACGCATCAACAACATCGACGTCAACATTACCTTCATCAACACCTTCAGAAATTCTTAGGGAGTCTCTCTTACATTTTTATTATCTTGTAATCTTTTTACTTTTTATTTTTGTAACGGGTATAAAGAAATCGTTTGGGGAGAACGTCGGATTATGGGAAGGATTCTGTGGGAAATTCGCTGCAATTGTTGGAGACTAAGTCTTGCGAGACTTAGGGGGAATTCGTCGTAGTGTGTGTGGTGACTAAGTCTAGATGTAGATCTAGGGGAGGCTAGAAGGTGTATCTGGGATAAGATAGGCTATAACCAGTTGATCCTTAGGAGAAGAACTGGTGAAGCAACAAAAGGGGTTTTTATTTACCACCTTGATCCTAGGATCATAGAGATCAAAAATTTTGTAATCCTTATTATTGAAACAAAAATCATGTCTCATTTTTGTATTGTCAAATTGATTTAACTCTCAACTCTTATTAAATAAAATCATGCTTTTATTTGTGTCATGATCTTGATTTTATTTCTACCAAAAATTATTTTAAAGCAATTCTTTATTTTGAAGTCTTATCACAAATATATTATAAGGTTCTTTTGTGTGGAATAACTCAAAAGAATTCATTCTCTGTGAGCTAGCTCCGGAATGTAGCTTCTATTGCCGGCGATAATAAAGAAATATTGAATTCCGCATATTTTTAAAAGTAATATTCAATATAATATTTTTTGAGATATTAAAATATATTCTAATAAAATATTCCGAAATTTCTTTAATTAACTCTGATATTTATATTTAAAGTTTTAAATTCTCTAAAGCCCTTATTACCCCCCCCCCCCCCTTTAAAGGCACCTAAAGATCTAACATTTACAATTAATTCATCCTTACAACCATACACCAAAAATACATCATTAGTCATCAAGTACATTGGGATATTCTTCACTGCCATCTAGTGACCATATGGATGAGATTGTTATTTGCTAACCATGCTAAATGCATGTGAAATATCAGAGCGAATAATTAACATTGCATAAAGATTGCTTCAATTGCAAAAATATATAGAATCAAACTCATGTGATCACTATCTTCCTGAGATTTAGGACATTGAGACTTAGAGATTTACACAACATGAGACATGGATAAAAAAAATTTCTTAGACTCAAGCATATTGAACCATTTCCGCTACCCACTAAAGCCTTTATTTTTTTAATTGATTTCAGGATCCCTCGACTCTGCAGACGCCTCTTTTGATACTACGTACCACAATCGAAGAAACAGAAGCTATCAATCCTTGTGATAAATACACCCTTCTCCATCTAAGCCTTCTTATTCCTTGCCTCTTTCTGCTTCGAGTTACGCATATACAAAATCATGAAACTCCATCATCCGGACTCTACCGTGAAGCGCCAGTCGAGCCTATGCCATCTATAATGCCCCATATGATAGTTTTACTCCCAATATTTGTGTAATCATTGTCCTCCAACGATATCGTCATCCCCATAACAACAAACAGTGCAACACTCTGTTCTTGTGCGCTTGCCTTCATGCAGTCCTAGGTCAGTTATGAAGGACCCCCTTCTGGCAGCGAGCCCTAATTCTATAAGGCCAGACATTGTCGACATTTTCCAACCCGTCGTTCCTCCATAATTTTATTTAGTGCACAACCTCTTTCGTCGAGTCTCAGTCTAAGGTACAAGTGAGCACGCATCCCTTTTCACCTATTCCTTAGGCCCGCAAACAACTGCTACGCCCATCTCCATCAAAGCCTTCATCTTGCTCGCCTCTCCGTGCTTCTAGTTTCATCCAAACAGGATTGTGAAGTTCCAATCTCCAGAAGCTATCATGAAGAGCAAGTCGAGTTGGTGCCCTCTGTAATGCCTCGTGGATTTTCATCATCCAACACTTGCGTAATCATAGTCCTCACAGTGTGTCGTCTAACCCATAACAACAAATTCTGCAGCCCTTTGTTCCTGTACCGGTGCGCGCGTTTCCGTGCAATCCTTGGTTAATTGTTAAGGACCACCACCGCGCAACAAACCTTATTTTTATAAGGGCATACATTGTCGAACTCTTACAGCTCGTTGTTCCTTAGTAATCTTGTTTAATGCGCGAACCACTTCCATAGAGTCCCGATTGAAAGTACAAGTGAGCATTTTTTGCCTTTTCCTCGGGCTCGCACCAACAACTGTCAGACTTCTGTCTTCCTTTTAAATATTGGAGCCCAGCACCTCCTTTAACCTAAGTTTCTGCTTTTCGTTGAGCCTAGTGCCAACTTACTCTGCGTGTTTAGGGCCTGGCATCATTGATTGATCTACCTTTTGATTAATTAATTGGTTTCTTTGGACAAATTTAATTGATTAACTTATTAACTAATTGGTTTCTTTGGACATTTACACCTTTTTTTCTAAGACTCTCCATAAAATCTCTCTTGGAACTCTATCATAAGCCTTCTCAAGATCGATGAACAACATGCGCAAATCTTGTTTTCTTTCTCGGTAGTTGTCAATGAGTCTCCTCAAGAGATGTATAGCTTCCATGGTCGAACGCTCTGGCATGAATCCAAATTGATTTTCCGAGATATTAGTCTCCCGTCTTACTTTTATTTCTATTACACGTTCTCATAGTTTCATAGTATGACTCATCAATTTAATTCCTCTGTAATTAACACAATTTTGTATATCTCATTTGTTCTTATATAAAGATACCAAGAAACTTTCTTCATTGGTCTGACATCCTCTTTGACTTCAATTTCTTATTGAAAAAACATGTAAGCCACAAAATTCCTTCAATCCTTAGACATTTTCATAAATCGATGAATATATCGTCTGCCACAACCGTCTTTCCAATTTTCATCTTCTTTTGAGCACTAGGCATATTAAACGAGGGAGGGGTAGACCAATAAAGACTTTGAATGAAACTATAAGGAAAGACATGATGTACCTGCATTAGTGAGATTATGGCAAAAGATAGGGCACAATGGAGACAAAGGATGCATATAGCCGACCCCTGTGATAAAAGCTTGAGCGTTGTTGTTGTAACTTATTAACTAATTGATTAATTCAATACTGAATTATTTAATTCAATAATTTGTTAATTATTTCCCAAAACTCAGAAAGCTTCAATACCCATGGGAACTATCACCACGACATTAATTAAGGTTGCCCGACAAAAGTATTTCAAAGTCATGACAATTTTGGAGTTGTCAAATAAGGACCTAATTGTTACCGATGCGGCGACACACTGAGCTTTCTCCATTCTCATCTTTATATTCAATGTCCCTCAACTGCACAAGAAGACACCGTACCATCCATTATATCATTACAAATTGTGTCCGAACACAATCAAACATTGTCAAAAACACAACAATCACCTACTGCTCGAGATGCCCTACTCTCCAACCCTCGAGGCACCGCCAATAGTCATCAATGTCTCCATCAAGTAACATTGGTGGAGACCAACCCCGATCAGGTCGACAAAAAAATGTCCAACGTCACACACGACCGGATCTCTACCGACCTGGAGTGATTGCATTTTCATTTTAAGTTTTACTCCATTTTTATTTTTGCTAATTTTATGATTGTCAATTTTAGTTGTCGCGCGTCTGTGTCCATAGCCATGTAATTGCACGCCTACGCGCGTAGCCATGTTGGAGTTTTATTTAACTCTATTATATATATATATATATATATATATATATATATTTTTATTTATTTATTTATAGTTATATATAAATATACCTATATATATGTATATATATAGGAGTGCAGACATATATATATATATAATTATACATATATTAATATATAAGCATATATTAATATATATACATATATATATATATGATAAGGCAGGACAACAGAGGCCGAATTGGGGAATAAAACCCTATTCATCTTCCCGATTCGGTGAAATCCGCAAGCTAGGGCTCACAGCAGCTTCTTCCGCCCACGACGAGGACACAGTGAAACACCCACGATGCCGCCCCAACTTCCGAAGATGAGCGCAACCGTCTCCATTTGGCCACGATCCCGGCGCAACCGCTTCAACGATCCGCCAAAACCACTCCGCCCGAGCTTCCTCCATGGCCGATTCCTCCAACTACCTACAGTTAAGTGAAATTTGTTGTATTTTTCTCTTCTTTGCCGCTCTATAAAGAGGAGACGAGGGTTATCTGTTAGGAGGTGGTGATGAATGAAATATTGAAAGGGTTTGCTATAAGAGCTTGCTGTGGATCTTCTGTTTAGGTGTTAGCGGTGGCATGTGTGCTTCTTGTTAGAGTAAAATTTGTAGGAGATGATGAACAGTGCTTCATCCTAGCCGATGTTAGAGTTGTAGGAATTAGGGTTGATGAAAGTATTGAGTGATTGCTACTATAGAGAATTTATTGTTCCTGGAGTTTGCTTTCTTCCTGTTTCCGATTGGGAAGATGAACAGTAACATTAAAGTTACTGTTCATGCCTTGCTGTGATATGAATTCCCAATTGAATTAGGAATTAGCTGCTGCTTGTTCTTGTTTTCATGTTGTCGTTCAGGATGATAATTGAATGTATGGAGTTACTGTTTTTTTTTAGATGTTAGGAGTTAGGAAACGTTGTTTGCCGTCCAATTGAAAGGTAAAGTTGGCTTCGTGCTTTCGTGTGAGCAATGGAAAAGAGAGTGATTTTCCTCTTTGTGCGATAGAGATTACGTGGAACCTCTTGTTAGATTAGCTAGAGATTTTGTGGCTCCACCTTGAGTGTGAAGAGCGAGTGAAGTTAGGCTGTCAGGTTTGTGGCTTCTCTAGAGTGAGTGATTTCGTGGAATCACTTTCGAGTGAGAGTGAGCAAAATTTCTCCTTGGTACCCGTGTGTGATAAGTGATAATGCCCGACCTCGGAGCGGGAGATCGAAGGTGACGAGGAGTTTCTCGCGTGATCGTCATCAACTTCGAATACGAAAGACGTCTCTTCCGTGGGTAATTGTTTCTATCTTTTCCTTTGTGTGCGCCTTATATTTTCTCGTACAATAATAGACTCTTTGCTGGGTTTTCGCCCGAGTTTTGTCAGCGAACGCTACATCAAAAACTCCAAACGTAAACGTATTTAGAGTTCACGATTTCTATTGTGCTACGACAAAGTGAACGGAACGAAAGTTGCAAGCTTTCTTCCCGGATTTAAATTGAACCATTTATTAAGAAAATTTATTTTTTTCTAACAACGTAGTAAATTTCGTGTTTTGCAAAATTACGTTACTTAATTTCATAAACTCTGTGCAACGCCCGCTCAAATATTTTTTTTTAAAAAAACAAACATATTTTGTTGCATTCGGTTAGGGTTTCCTAGAAAAAGCCGACAGACGTGCAAACCCTACGCGTCGTCCTGCATCAAACATCCTCTCTAGACACAGATTTTACCGAGGCCAATACAGTGGGCCACACCATCTACTCCTGATGGGCGCATCCAGTGGCTCCCTCTGCCCTGACATTAGTCATTGAGCCGCCCAGACCGCCAACTCCACCCACCAAAAGGTCGTCGATATACAGATGCGGTTCCTGCAATGCACTCTTCCTTCACTCCATTAGTGTGTGCGAGTGAGACTCACAAAGGAACGATGCCTGTCGGGTGGAGGGATCATTATAAGTTGCTCTTCTAGAGAGAGATAAATGAAGAAAGCCACAATTCAGAGTACCTTCCAAGCTTGAGTACAGGGTCAAAGTGAAGGGCGAGTGGATGTCGATGATGTCCAATATGCTCCCACTATAACAGGATGGGTCACATCAAGGATACTTCTTATGGTCTATATGGATTTCCTACACTCTGTCAATCTTTGTTTCCTCACTCAGCTCATCTTGTGATGCACAATACGAAGCATCAACCTAAACCTATTTATTTGCATGAATTTATTTATTGTTTCTAGTTATTTTTTATTTATGCTCTTTGTTTCAATGGTATCAGTTTGATCAACATTTTTGCACATGTTGCAGTTTGATTTTGGTGTATTGGAGACCTTAAATAAATTGGTTCGTCAATACATGTATGAGTGCTATGCAAGCAAACAAAAATAGTTTTAAAAAAACTTTAAAAAGTTATAAATTAAACTAATCAATATTAACTTTCACAACTAAAGTTCATTTTTGGAAATACAAAATAAAGTATTCAATGGTATTAATTTTGATTGTTTTGGAATGAGTATTGAGTAGAGAAGTAAAAACACCTCTTAAACTGCTCATTGCTGTAGAAAACTGAGAAGTCTTCAATCCGAAATCTAAAGCCTATAAATCCCCTACCCTGACCACTGATTTTGTAAACCTTAACCTTTCAAGACAAGAATTTCTTCCTCTGCCCCAAGATTTAGTGCCAACCACCCCTGCCTGTTCCGATAACACTTTCTAATCATTCGTGAGTTGATTTCTCTCCTAAGCCGACGATCACTTCTAGTACTCACTCGTTCTCAATTCTCCTTTTGAACGACCTAACAACGAGAGACAACTTATTTCTCTTTTGCCTCCATCTGAACTGGAATGCCGGCGTGCAGATCCTGTCGATCCCAAGTGCCGAACAAGATTGGTCCGACTACAAGTTCTAGCTCTCCCTTGGTGCATGTTCATCTCCCTCCGCTTAGACAATTAGTTTCCTCTATACGCAGCCGAGCCCAGTTCCACTTCTCGACCACCTCCAAGCATTCTACCAACATCCCAAATCCAATACCCATCCAGAAGAGGCTCGCACCCTATTCCACCGCTTCAGAACCCTAGCCAGAGCCACTTCAATCACTTCCTAACTCGTTCCCCTATCTCAGTCATCCTACACGAGCCTAATTCATTAAATCGTCATGAAATCAACCACATCACAACCACCTCATTAAGCCTAGAATATCCTTGCCCCAGCCGCCGAACGTACCTAATTTAGACCTTCCTTCAATGTAGTGGTTGTCCTGAAAGTTCTCATACAAGGTATCCAATATCGCTTATCTAGGGTTACAATATTTTTATACAACATTTAACGATAAATTTAATCTTGCTTGTGATAATCATCTCACTCCTATTATGGTTATTTTCACAGTTGGTTCTCGTATTTCTTGCGGATAATTATGTGTGAAAACATTGGTGGACTAAAAATATTGGTTAGGTTTTCTTTTGCTAATCGATTGAGTAAACTACTAATCACTACGAGTTTCTTACAGACATTTGAAAAGTTGTCAAGTAAATTAGCACATTAAGTGCGAGCTCAAAAATTAAATTTTAACATGCATCATATGGCCTCCACTGTCATTCGATCAGGATAGACTACAATCCCAATCTCTATAGAGGATTACTCCCGACTTCTTCAAATCCAGGTCTCTCACACGCATGCCCTTTAGGAGTGCAAGTTAGACACTTATGTTTCTTCTTCAGCTTTTATTACTCAAATATGAACATCTCCTGCCTGGATTCAAGATTCAGGTGTTTTGGATCATATGTGCGGTAACGCAACTTTTTTATTAAATGCACAAATCTCAATTTTTGGCTCTTCACACTTGTTAATGGCTCCATTTTTCAGTTCAGGTTATTGGTAACATCAAACCTATATCCTCGTTACCTCTTCACTATGGTTATTTTGTTGCTAATTTTCAGTATAATCTTATTTTGATTTGCAAACTTAATCATCAACATAATTGTATAATAACCATATTTGCATCTTTTTTAAGCATACAAAAAATGAATACCAGGAAGGTGATTGGTATATGACGTGAGTTCAAAGGGGTACATTATCTTGTTGCAAACTCTTCTTTGATGACTGCACTTTTTGTTCGAATTCATTCTCATGTTTGGGGAGTTGGGTCGCATCAAAACTTGATTTTTGACATTTTGTTACATTCATCGAAGACTATTCTCGAATGACATTATTGTTTTTACTTAAAGATTGTAGTGATTAATTTAATATTTCAAATACTTTCCACTACAATTAAAACTCAGCTTAATACCCTTGTCTGTATTCTTCGGTCTAACAATGCGTGTGAAATTAGAGCCCACCCAGGCTCATACTCCTCAACACTTCATATGTAAGTAACTGAAAGTGAAGGGATAGATACTACTCTAGAGGGGGGGTGAATAGAGTTATCAAATTTTGCACTAGACAAAACTTAATGGTCTACCCAACTCCCTTGGAGTGAAGTGCGGAATGAAAAGATTATAGATATAGAATTAACCCTATAGCCTAACACGAGAGATGTGCACAAACTCAAGCTAACTGTAATTACAGTTAAGGCTTGAAAAACCTAATCAGCAACTAGCAATCCTAGTTATATCTATTCACAGCCACAATGCAGGAATTAAACAAGGGAATCCAGACGACACAAGGAAATTTATAGTGGTTCACCAAACAACTTGGGTACGTCCACTCTTCTACCCACACGGTAGGAATCCACTCAGGTTTTTGATCAGGTGCCCTGCCACCAACAGGATCTGCTTCAGGTAGATCCAGAAACCCTTTAGACTTTTGATCAGGTGTCTAAAAACCAAGCACAGGTTTTTGATCAGGTGCCCTGCCACCAAGGGATACTTTTGAAGGGAGTAATAACCCTGTACAGGAGGGGGAAGAAGGTTAAGATGTCTTCTCTATTTTGCAAAGATTAGAGAAGCACAAAGACTTGCACTGAGCTAGAGAGCTCTTAAAGAATCAAGGCTCCCTCTGGCTCAAAGATGTCCAGGTGAAGTCTTGCTTCAGTGCAGAAAACTCTTCAGAAAGATCTGAAGGAAAAACTACAAGAAGATAATAAATAATAAAATTAGCAATCTTCAAGCAGCTGTCTTCTTCTTCTTCTTCTTCAAAAGAACTCTGAGTTTGAACTTCCTGGAAGCAGGAGAACTCAGGTTGAAGAAGAGTAGAAGGGCTTAACACTTCTCAGTTGGATGGAAATTGCTGAGAGCAGAAAACTTGATCTTGAGGAAGGCTTGAGTGCTTAAATGAATAACTGGGTAACTAGTTAGCTAGCCTGAATCCTTCTTCAAAGGATCCTTTTTATAGCAGCAACAAGCAACGGCTCTCTTCAATTTGAATTACTTGTCTTCTTCTGAAACTTGAGACCTGGGCTGTAAATATCAAGAAGACAAAACAATCTCTGCAGCAGAAACTTTCTATAAAAGGAATAAACTTTTTTCTAGGAAGCTGCAGGAAGCAATCTGATAATAAAGTACTAAATAAAGTCATATTAGAAACAAACTCTTTATAGCAAAAAGAAGACTTTTCAGTCTAACGGCTATAAAGGGCTGACAGCAGATAAAGTAAAATATAATGTCAGCTAATAAGACAAACAACTTTATCTAAAAAGATTTGACTCAGGCAAAAGGGATGGAGCAAATATTGCCTGAAAATTTTATCATAAAACAACTAAAACAACGTGCCAGAAAATGTATTAATTAATTAAATATAATAAATAAATACAAAATATAAAGGCAGACAGAAAGCGTTGAACGACCCTCGGAGATCGTCGACCGACGCACGGAGATCGTCGAGCTATCGGGCAGATAGTCGAACGATCCAGATAGTCGACCTATCGAAGAAGATAGTCGAACTACTCCGGCAGATAGTCGACCTATCAGAGCAGATAGTCGAACTATCAGATAGTCGATCTATCTGGACAGATAGTCGAACTATCCAGCACAAACAGATAGTCGATCTATCAAACAGATAGTCGACCTACCTCAGAAAACAGATAGTCGATCTATCAACAGATAGTCGACCTATCAAAGCAGACCAGATAGTCGACCTATCAACAGATAATCGAACTATCAGATAGTTGAACTATCAGGACAGATAGTCGAACAATCAAAGACGACAGATAGTCGACCTATCGACAGATAGTCGAACTATCAACGCAGACAGAGCGTCGACCAACTGATAGACGATCGTCGATCAGCCGATAGACGAAAGTCGAGCGGCGTTCGACTATAGTCGAACGAAAAGCCTACTTAACCAAATTCTTCATCTGGAAAAGTGAGGGCTCTACGGCTAGACCACTAACCAAAGACCATAGATATTTCTTGGGTCAAGGGACTAAAAAGGCAAGACTAAACTCAAATCAAACTAGGGTACCAACAATCTCCCCCTATTTGAGTTAAGTCTCTCAAAAACTAACACATAAAGCTAGCTAAAGAGCAATAAAATTAATACAGGAAATAGTTAACAATTAACTAGCAGTTATCAAACAGATAGATAATAGACAAATAAAACACAACAGTCAATCAAACTATTAAGAGTCTACAGAATCTGGCAAAGGGTCAGAGGAACTAGGAACAAAAGAAATTTTCCTCAGAGGATCATCAGCCTCTTTCTTTGACATCTTCAAGTCCTGCACACCAATGATCTTCAATTCTGCAGCCCTTGGAACAACTGCTTCAGGGTGCTTTTCCATATACTTTGAGGGGTCAAATACATCAGGATTAACCTGGAACTTTTCGAACTCTTTCTTTCTGAATGAAGACATGGTGGTTAAACCAGTAGTATCTTTTCCTTCAGCTTTTGCTTTTCTGATTTGAGCTGCTCCAACCAATTCGTGAAAGCGAGCCATCCTAAAGTTAGGATCAAGCTCAGGACTTTCATAAACAGACTCAGGAGGAGTAGCATCTGATTCTTTATCTTGATTAACTAGATAAGACATGGGAGCAGACTTAGCAAAAGTTCTTGCTAGAATTTTAAAACAAAATAAACTACTTACCTTTTGAAACAACTTTTTCAGACTGTACTGGCATTGGAGATGGAACTCTTTTCTTTGGAGAAGGAGGAGGGGAAAAAGTTGGTCTTTGAAACACAACCTCCTTCACTTGTCTTTGAGAACCAGAATACGATCTGCCTTGGGAACTTTGAGAGCTTTTCCTTGGCTGAGGCTGAGAAGGTGCAGATTTTCCAGAAGAGGCAGATGGATTAGCAGAGAGGTTGCCAGAGGCTCCTGCACTGGGAGGTGGAGGAGGACCTCTGGGTGTCCATCTGGAAGCAGGAGAGTCATATCTCTTAGTTCTCTTTCTCTCTTTCTGCTGGTTCTTGGAGAACCACATCCAATGCTGAAATTCTTTTGATTTGGGGTCAATTCCTTTAAGAATGGAATATGGAGTATCATTTTCTCGATTGGGAGGAGGAGGAGCAACGGCTTTTCTTTTCTTTTGAGCAGCTTTCTTTCTCTTTGAATTTTCAGACAAATCAGAATCATCTTCATCATCAGAGTGAGATGATGGAGGATTGTCATATGGATCATAGGCTTCAGAAACAGCCTTTTCCTTCAAAGCAGCTTTCTCTTTTTCTTCTTCTATGGCATCCTGAGCCAGAAGGAAATCTAAATCAAGACCTGGTGAGTCATCCCAAACAGTTGACTTTTCAACTTGCAAATCTTTTTCTTTTTCCTCTAACAAAGATTGAACTCTTTGATTCCAAGCATCTCTTGCTTTCTTTTCTTGAATTTCAGACACATCTTCTATGTCATCTAAAAAAGAATCCAATTCTGGATCTACTTGAATATCAGGAATATCTTGAGCAGCTTCTGAAACAATGACTATAATCTGAGCAGCTAAATCTTCTTTAATATAATTTGTAGAATTATGAACACAGATCTGCTAAATAAGCAAAAATCATTCCTTCTAGGTATTCACAAGCTATCAAATTAATTGACTCGTCAATAAAGCGGATGAATGAATTACCTTCATACTTGACCAACTCCCAAGATTCATCTAGGTAGGATGTAATAATCCCTTCTAGGAAATGGGCAACCACGGGAGTGGTGAGATCTTCTAAGCAAACTTTCACACCAAATTCAGATAGCATAATAGCATCAGATATATCTTTGTCAGACAACACTGAACCTGATTGATCTTGAGCTTGTACTGCATCAGACTTTTCTTGAACTGCTGGAAGGGAGGCTGGAGGCTCTGAGGCATCTTCACAGAACATCTCCCCCTGCCTGATTTCAGTGGAAACTGAAACCAGGCCCCTTGAAGAAGAGGGCTCAGCAGATTTAGAAAGAGATTGGATGGAAGCAGTCAAGGAGGCAATGGAGGAGGCAAGTGGAGCAATTGCCTCTTCAATCATGATTTTGATTGAAGGGGTAATCAACTCCAGAATGCCAGAAATGAATGCTGGGGTGATCTCAAAAGATGATGGAAGTGTAGTGGATGGAGATGCAGCAGAGATAGTTGTAGTGTTAACTGGAGATCGAATGGGAGATGGAGCTGGAGAGTTAACAGGAGTGTTAACTGGAGAATGAATAGGGGACTGAGGAGGTGTTGGAATCCTCTCAGATCCTAACAGATCAAAACTAGGAGCAGATATCCTAGCCAGATGAGAAGGAAGAGGAGATGCTGGAGGGGAAGGAAGAACAACCGTGGTTGTTTCTCTAACAGGAGAAGGAGAAAGTCGTACTTCAGCTGAAGTTGATGGAACTTCAACTGAAGCAGAATGCAAAGCAGAAGAAGATGAGGGAAGGGAAGGAGCTGAGCCAGCTTCTTGAGGGTGAGGAGCGACCGAATCAGTCCTGATGCTCTCTGATGTCGCTGGAGCAACCCCTGTGAGAGCGGGTTTCACAAAAATTCTCTTCCACTTGGAGAACAGATTTGGGTCCATCTTCTTGCTCGCATTTATGGTTGTTGCAACGGAGACCAGCAGCTGAGGATACTTTTCCTTTAGGAAAATTCCAATAACCCTTCCGAGGGTAACTTCCTTCTTACTATTCTTTTTCCTTATCAAATCAAACATTACTCCTGCCCAATCAATCTTTTTCCGATTAACAATTGCACACATCAGTGCAAATTGTTGCCTTGTGATATTGTCATGAGCAGAGTGCTTTCCAAGGAGCACTTTTCCGACTAACTCAGCGAGAAATTTAATCTTAAAGGGAAAATTGACCTTGAGCAGCTTCGTGGGAATGCCCTCCGCATGTCCCAGCTCAGTCAGCATCCTTCCAAACTCTTGAGCATCTTACTCATAATCATCTTCACCATTAACTAATCCAAAAATATCAGTCAGAACGGCCGGAGTTAAAATTACCTCTTCTCCGCCGATGGTGCCAGTCATCGAATCGTCAGAGGATGACGAAGTGAAAGCCCATTCCTTGATCTCGGGAATATTTAACTTTATCCTTGTCGACATTAATCTTTCTAGACCTTGGTCCCGGCATAACTGAAGAATTTCTACAACTCCTGCTTCACAGCTACTGAAGGCGTCAAAATCGACGTTGAAGCCTGCATCGAACTTCACGACAGCTAGTACTGCTGGAGAAACCGACATGGAATTGCTGGAGAATGCGCGAGAAAGACGGAGAAGACGAAGGAGACGAAGCGACAGAAAATCGTAAGCGGGAAGACAGAATGCGAAAAATCACGCTCCGTCGACGATAAAACAAAAGATCTTTTAACCTAGGTCGACTATCGGCTTTATATTGGACCGGAGATAGTCGATCTATTAAAAAGATACTAGACCCGATGGTCGAACGGTCGTTCGACGATCGGTCCAGAAGCAGAGTAGTCGGACAATCGTTCGACTATTTCTGGCTTCTCAAACAACAAGCTGTCGTCATCCAGAGATCGACGATGAGCTCGACTTGTTCGACTATGGTCGAACGCCGGTCGACGATCTTCAATCAGACAAACTTTCATCAACCATAGGTCGACGATGGGCTTGACCCGATCGACTATCTTCGAACGTCGTTCGACTATCTTCAAACAAGTTTCAACATTGGCAGATATAGTCACACTTAGTCTCGTCCATTGATCATGCCTAGTTGAACTAAAAAGGACAGATGCTTCTGTTCATCTAAGGGCTTGGTGAATATATCACCTCTCTGAAACTCAGTGGATATGAACTCAAGACAAATCTTGTTCTTTTCCACACAATCTCTCAGGAAATGGTGCCGAATCTCAATGTGCTTCGTTCTAGAGTGGTGCGCTGGATTTTGTGCAATTGAGATAGCACTGGTACTATCACACATGATTTTGGTGTTCTTGTGTGAGTAACCATAATCCACAAGCTGGTTTTGAATCCACAGAATCTGTGAAAAACAACTGACAGCTGCTATATATTCAGCCTCTGCAGTTGAAGTTGAGACAGAAGCCTGCTTCTTACAGAACCAAGAGACCAATCTCTCTCCCAGGAACTGGCAAGTTCCTGAGGTGCTCTTCCTGTCAACTCTGCAACCAGCATAATCAGAATCAGAATATCCAATTAATTCAAATTCTGACTCAGCTGGGTACCAAAGTCCTAGATTTGGGCATCCCTTCAGGTATCTCAGGATTCTCTTTAGAAGAATCAGATGAGATTCCTTGGGGTTGACCTGGAATCTAGCACAAAGGCATGTAGCAAACATTATATCTGGCCTACTTGCAGTTAGATACAATAGGGAACCAACAATGGCCCTATAATTCTTTTGATCAACTGGCTTGCCGTGATCATCAGAATCAATAACTACATTAGTAGCCATGGGTGTAGGCATTGCTGAAGCATCAGCCATCCCAAATTTCTTTACCAATTCCTTGGCATATTTGGATTGGGAGATGAAGATACCATCAGCATCTTGCTTAACTTGGAGACCAAGAAAGTAAGACAGCACACCCATACTACTCATCTCAAACTTGGAATGCATCAAGTTGGAAAACTTTTTGCACAGTTTGGGATCAGTGGAGCCAAAAATAATATCATCTACATACACCTGAACTAACAGGATTGTGTCCTTGTGATGCTTGACGAAAAGGGTTCTATCAACTACTCCCCTAGTAAAGTTGTGCTCTAACAGGAAACTAGCTAAGGTCTCATACCAGGCTCTAGGAGCTTGCTTTAGTCCATAAAGAGCTTTCTGCAACTTAAACACATGTGAAGGCTGAGTTGAAGAAACAAACCCTGGTGGTTGTTCAACAAGCACCTCTTCCTTAAGCTCACCATTTAGGAATGCACTTTTGACATCCATTTGGAACCACCTTAAACTTCATGAAGGCTGCATAGGCCAAGAAGATCCTTATTGCTTCTAGCCTTGCAACAGGAGCAAAGGTTTGGTCATAGTCTATACCTTCCTCCTGTCTGTAGCCCTGAGCTACAAGCCTAGCTTTATTCCTTACTATAATTCCATTTGCATCCAACTTGTTTCTATACACCCACTTGGTGCCTATGATCAGTTGGCCTTTAGGTCTTGGAACCAAAGTCCAAACTTTACATCTCTCAAACTGATTGAGTTCCTCTTGCATTGCAATGATCCAGTGGGGATCTAGCTCTGCATCTTTAAAGGTGAGGGGCTCAACCTGTGAGAGGAAACAAGCGTGCATCACATCCTGTCTTAATTGATGTCTTGTTTGCACACCAGCTGATATGTCTCCAATCACTTGAGATGTCGGGTGATCTCTAAGTGTGACAATATCAGCAGGTGGGATGAGATCTTCAGCAACAGTTGGGATTAATTCCTCAGGAGGAATTTGATCTACTGTTGGTGGTACAACAACAGCTTCAGCAATGTCTTCATCACTGTCTGATTCAGTGATCTGAAGAGTTGATAGTTGAAGAATTTCTTGAGGGGCATCAGGTACCTGCAATGAACTGGAGGAAGGAGAATTTTCCTTCTCCTTGTAAAACATCTGAGACTCATCAAAAGACACATGCACAGATTCTTCAATTTTACAGGAAGATTTGTTATAAACCCTATAAGCTTTGCTTACTTGGGAATATCCAAGCATGATTCTCATTGAAGCTTTTGCTTCAAATTTTCTAATATATTCTTTATTATTATTATGAATATAAACAATACAACCAAATACTCTAAAATAATTAATTTTAGGTTTCTTTCCCTTAAGCAACTCATAAGGAGTTTTACACTTAAGCTTGTGTATCAAACTTCTATTCAAGACATAATTGGCTGTATTAACAGCTTCTGCCCAATAGGAGAGAGGCATGTTAGCATCTGCCAACAATGTACTAGCAGCTTCAATGAGTGTTCTATTCTTCCTTTCAACTATCCCATTTTGTTGGGGAGTTCTAGGAGCTGAGAAACTATGTTTGATACCTTCTCTCTCACAGAATTCTTGCATGAGAAGAGAGTCAAACTCAGTACCATGATCACTTCTGATCAAGGCCACATGAGTAGAGTACTCAGTCTGCACACATAGTAGAAAGTCTGTAAGGGCTTTGAAGTTATCAGACTTAATTCTCAAAAAGAAAACCCAACTGAACCTAGAGAAGTCATCTACAATTACTAAGGTGTAATACTTCCCTCCTAAACTCTGTACATTTATTGGGCCAAAAAGGTCCAAATGTAATAGATACAGGATTCTAGGAGAATCACTTTTATTTACAGATTTAAAAGAATTTTTGGTTTGCTTGCCTAGCTGACAAGCCTTGCATAAGCTCTCCTTCTTGTAGGGGCAAGAAGGTAAACCTCTAACAAGGTTGTGTTTAGATAACCTAGATATATTTTTAAGGTTAACATGACTAAGCCTCTTATGCCACAAAGAATTATTATTAAGTGTTACTTCATTAAACAGACAGATTTCAGAATGAGTTGAATCGAAATCTACTAAATAAATATTACCTATTCTAATGCCTACTAAAACAATATTATTATTTATAAGTAATATTGCAAGAGGAGTTAGAAAATGAAACCTGGTAGCCAGCATCACATAGTTGGCTGACTGAGATCAAATTGTGCTTCAGTTCTGTCACATATGCAACTCTCTTGAAAGTGACATCTCCAATTGTGATCCTGCCATAGCCTTCTGTCTGACCACAGCTGGAATCTCCAAATATAAACTTTGGGCTGAGCTTAGCTTTGAATTTTGACAGATGATTTTTATTTCCTGTCATATGCTTGGAGCATCCATTATCTAAATACCACTTATTTTGAGTGATTGGATAGGCCTTCACCTGCAAGACATTTATTTAGACAGTGTGGACCCAGGTAACCTTGGGTCCCTTGTTTTTCACATAAGAAAAACTGGAAATATATGAAAATGCAGGCTGAGGGTGATAACCTAGTGGGTGAGATCTCCTAGGTGGGATTCTCCATGCAGATGATGGGTCAACGAACCTAGGGTTTCTATTTTCATTTAGGTTTCTATGGTACTGATTATGATTTTGAAAATCATATTGAAAACATCGATCGACGTTCGACGATGGGTGCTCAGATCGTCGAGCTTCGTTCGACCATTGAGCTTCCGATCGTCGAGCGGCGTTCGACGCTCTTTGCATTTCTTTAAAAAATTTCTTTCTCTTTTCTCTCTTAACTTTATTTAAGGTTTTATTAACTAGATTTACTTGCTCAGTGTTCTTCATTCCACTAGCTGAAATGAAGTTCACTGAAGTTGAAAGATTGTTTTTAAGAAGAACTGGGGGTTCACTGGGAGAAGCTCCTAAGCCTAGTTTGTTATTAGCTGACCTAGTGTTAGTCATGCTGGTAATTTCTAACAACTTAAGGCTTCTACCATTAAGTGATTCTTCTAACCTCTTAGACTTAGCTAACTCCATTTTAAGAAATTTAATTTCTTCACTACAAGTAGTGAGATCTTCCTTTAACCTAATATTTTCTGTAGCAATTACTTCTGAGTCAGCTAACTTATTTCTAAGTTCTTTTATCTCCTTTTCTGAGCTAATCAAATCTAAGCATAAAGATTTAAAATCTAATTTAAATTCTTCTGAAGTGAAGTCATAAGAAGAGAGTACCTCATCTTCTGTTGGCATCTCTTCATCTGAATCTGAACTCTCTGCAGCTGAGTGGTTGTTGCAGGCATCTATTGCCATGAGGCAAACTTCTTTTGCCTTCTTCTCTTCCTCATCCTCACTGGAGCTTGAGGAGGAGGATTCTTCATCAGAATCACTCCAGGTTTCAGCAATGAAACCTCTCTCATTTTTCTTGTTCTTGTAGGAGGATGGCTTGGAGTGCTTCCTGTGTTGTTCTTTTTCTTTCCTCTTGTCTTTGTTTTTCTCCTCTGGACACTCTGGCAAGATATGTCCAGGCTTCCTGCAACCATAACAAATAATTTCTTTAGCAGGAGAACGATCATACCTTGGTTTGTCTTCATAGCGTGAAGACTTCTTTCTGAACTCCTTTCTCCCCATCTTGAGAAACCTCTTGGCAAACAATGCCATTAGTTTCTCATTTGATTGGCTGCCTTCAGAAGCATCAGCAGCCTTAAGAGCTAGAGATTGCTCTTTTCTTGTTGGAGTGGGGGTCTTTGCTTCAGCTTCTGCTTCCCTTGTCTTCAGCACTTGCTCAAAAGACTTGAGCTTGCCGAGATGGGCCTCTGTTGAAATCTCATTTGTACTTCTGGCTTCCTTGATGGGCCAGATCCTTAGATCTCATGTGCTAGGGAAGCACATAAGAATCTTATCATTGACCTCTGTCAATGATATGTCATTGTCCAGGGTCCTCAGCTCATTGATGATTGAGCTGAGCCTGGTGTACATGGCTTTAACTGATTCAGCATCAGTTTTCTTGAAGTTCTCATACTGTGAGATCAGGTTGGACCTTCTGTCCTTCCTTTCATCAGCTGAACCAGCTACAATCTGGTTCAGTGTATCCCACATGGCTTTTGCTGAGGAGCAGTCAGCAACCTTCTGGAATACCTCATCAGACATTGTCTGAGCCAGAATGTTCATCGTCTTGGCATCTGCTATCTTTGCCTTCTTGTACTCATCGTTGTAATCTGGAGGAGGCACTGCACTCATATCAGATGATGAGGCAGAAGCAGCAGCAGGTGCTCTTGGGGGTCCTGACAAAATAGAAGCAAAGATGTTTTCATCAATAGAATTCATATATAATTTTATCCTTGCCTTCCAGATGCCAAACTTAGCTAAGTTGCATGCTGGAGGTCTGGTGCTAAAATAATCCTTGGACTGGGCCATGAAAGTGAATATCTATAAGCTTTGGTATCTATCAGGATCTTGTGACTTAGGTATTAGCCTATTCAGTCAGTCAACCTCCCTCTGATACCAATTGAAAGTGAAGGGATAGATACTACTCTAGAGGGGGTGAATAGAGTTATCAAATTTTGCACTAGACAAAACTTAATGGTCTACCCAACTCCCTTGGAGTGAAGTGCGGAATGAAAAGATTATAGATATAGAATTAACCCTATAGCCTAACACGAGAGATGTGCACAAACTCAAGCTAACTGTAATTACAGTTAAGGCTTGGAAAACCTAATCAGCAACTAGCAATCCTAGTTATATCTATTCACAGCCACAATGCAGGAATTAAACAAGGGAATCCAGACGACACAAGGAAATTTATAGTGGTTCCCCAAACAACTTGGGTACGTCCACTCTTCTACCCACACGATAGGAATCCACTCAGGTTTTTGATCAGGTGTCCTGCCACCAACAGGATCTGCTTCAGGTAGATCCAGAAACCCTTTAGACTTTTGATCAGGTGTCTAAAAACCAAGCACAGGTTTTTGATCAAGTGCCCTGCCACCAAGGGATACTTTTGAAGGGAGTAATAACCCTGTACAGGAGGGGGAAGAAGGTTAAGATGTCTTCTCTATTTTGCAAAGATTAGAGAAGCACAAAGACTTGCACTGAGCTAGAGAGCTCTTAAAGAATCAAGGCTCCCCCTGGCTCAAAGATGTCCAGGTGAAGTCTTGCTTCAGTGCAGAAAACTCTTCAGAAAGATCTGAAGGAAAAACTACAAGAAGATAATAAATAATAAAATTAGCAATCTTCAAGCAGCTGTCTTCTTCTTCTTCTTCTTCAAAAGAACTCTGAGTTTGAATTTCCTGGAAGCAGGAGAACTCAGGTTGAAGAAGAGTAGAAGGGCTTAACACTTCTCAGTTGGATGGAAATTGCTGAGAGCAGAAAACTTGATCTTGAGGAAGGCTTGAGTGCTTAAATGAATAACTGGGTAACTAGTTAGCTAGCCTGAATCCTTCTTCAAAGGATCCTTTTTATAGCAGCAACAAGCAACGGCTCTCTTCAATTTGAATTACTTGTCTTCTTCTGAAACTTGAGACCTGGGCTGTAAATATCAAGAAGACAAAACAATCTCTGCAGCAGAAACATTCTATAAAAGGAATAAACCTTTTTCTAGGAAGCTGCAGGAAGCAATCTGATAATAAAGTACTAAATAAAGTCATATTAGAAACAAACTCTTTATAGCAAAAAGAAGACTTTTCAGTCTAACGGCTATAAAGGACTGACAGCAGATAAAGTAAAATATAATGTCAGCTAATAAGACAAACAACTTTATCTAAAAAGATTTGACTCAGGCAAAAGGGATGGAGCAAATATTGCCTGGAAATTTTATCATAAAACAACTAAAACAACGTGCCAGAAAATGTATTAATTAATTAAATATAATAAATAAATACAAAATATAAAGGCAGACAGAAAGCGTTGAACGATCCTCAGAGATCGTCGACCGACGCACGGAGATCGTCGAGCTATCGGGCAGATAGTCGAACGATCCAGATAGTCGACCTATCGAAGAAGATAGTCGAACTACCCCGGCAGATAGTCGACCTATCAGAGCAGATAGTCGAACTATCAGATAGTCGATCTATCTGGACAGATAGTCGAACTATCCAGCACAAACAGATAGTCGATCTATCAAGCAGATAGTCGACCTACCTCAGAAAACAGATAGTCGATCTATCAACAGATAGTCGACCTATCAAAGCAGACCAGATAGTCGACCTATCAACAGATAGTCGAACTATCAGATAGTTGAACTATCAGGACAGATAGTCGAACTATCAAAGACGACAGATAGTCGAACTATCAACGCAGACAGAGCGTCGACCAACTGATAGACGATCGTCGATCAGCCGATAGACGAAAGTCGAGCGGCGTTCGACTATAGTCGAACGAAAAGCCTACTTAACCAAATTCTTCATCTGGAAAAGTGAGGGCTCTACGGCTAGACCACTAACCAAAGACCATAGATATTTCTTGGGTCAAGGGACTAAAAAGGCAAGACTAAACTCAAATCAAACTAGGGTACCAACAGTAACATTTTACTTTTGGGATGATTCCATGTTAACCTCACGTCACATGCTCTCCTCTTCCTTGCATCGCCAAGTTCCCTTCTCCATTGCTTTTCCTCAGGACTCGTTGCAACCAATAGCACTTCGCGTCTTTGGATACACCTATTTTGTTCACAATGTATTCCATAATCAAGATAAATTATCTCTAAAATATATCAAGTGTAATTTTAGGGTACTCTTGCAACTAAAAAGGATATTGGTGTTATTCCCCAACACTTGGACATGTTATTATTTCAACTGATATCAAAATTTTTTAGTCCACAAATTTTTCAGTAAACTTCGATCTATTATTACATCCAGTCACGGAGTTCTTCATGTTTGAATCCCACTCATTCACCTCCTAATTTGATTTTATTGTCTATGGTGATATGGATTTGCATCCTTTGTCAAAGTCTTTTGATAAGACTTGTGCCTTCAATCTCGGCATCGCCAAGAAAAGCCTTCCACAGTGCCTATAAAGGTCAAAACTTTACAAATCCCTCTCGGATTGACGATTCACATCCATCTGATGTTGACCTTCACATCCATCTGATGTTGACCCACCACCTTCTGATGATCATTTGATTGTCATACGCAAGTCTCGCGGCACATGCACCACTAATCACCATATATGACACTTGTCTCCTATGATCACTTATCTTCAATTATCGTGCATTTGCTACCGCCCTTTCTTCAGTTTCTCAACTTTCAACATTGTTTGCTTCTTTGTCTCACTCTGGGTGGAGGCATACTATGTTTGAAGTAATGAAGGCCTTGGACTCAAATGGGGCATGGGATTTAGTTAGCCTTCCATTCCAAGTTTGATCGTCTTTGGGTTTATAAAGCCAATGCTCGTCTGATGCCACCATCGAAATATTAAAGTCTTGCTTGGTTGCAAATGGATACACTCAAATACTCATGTTGATTATCTTGAAATGTTCTCCCCAATGGTCAAAATTGTCCTGATACAATTATTCTTAAGCCTAGATATTATTCATGATTAGCATCTTCATCGGTTTGATATCAAGAACGCAACCATACATGATGATTTGGATTAAGTACATAGATCAATCACTAGGATTTGTTGCTCAAGGGGGACTATTATGGTATGTGGTGTACGCCACATCAAAAAATCAATTTATGTCCTGAAAAAATCACCATGTGTCTGGTTCATGAAACAATCACCATGCTACTGCTGAGGAGAAGGGTCCGCACGGGCACTTGGCAAGTTCCCAACGTGACTTCTCTGCTAATCAGTTGACGAGAACACCAGGAGAGTGTGCACCCCCCCCCCCTATCGAGTACTATTGCACGTGCCTTTGCTAAAGAGAGCGCGTGGCTTGTCAGGCAGTGCATGCGAATACTTCCAAGCAACTGTCTGGATGTATTGTGACCGGCATCGGCTGATGTTGCCCCCCGTTGCAGGATTTTGGTTAACATACGCCCCGCAATTTTTTGAGCCCACACGAACAACGAAAAAGCATTCAGGTAACCGTAAATACTACGACTCGATTTTTGTGCCGCCAAAAATCTATAAATACCACGAACCTTCCTCCTGCAAAGATATCTCCTCAAAGCTGTCGACCGGTCCAAGCAACTTCTTTGCAAAATGTCGAGCTTGAACGCCAAAGCACGTGCTAGGATGGACGTCAAAATAAATCTGGCCAAGACACCTGTGGATCATAACCGGACGGGGAAACCCTTGAAGAAGACGACTGGTAGATCTTCGACGAAGCCGCTGGTACTTCCGTCTCCGGTGAAGTCTTCCACGTCTGTCAAAGGGAGCGGGCAAGACCCTTCTCTCTTCGACCTTGATGTCCACATGAAGACCTTCCCGGACGTGGCAGCGAGCTCCTCAAGCAAAGAGCTAAAGGACGGTTCCTTGGTGACCTCTCTTGCTCCACTGACAAGAACTTCTTACAGGAAAGGCGAGCATAAGTCCAAGAAGATCAAGATCATTAATACGAGCACACCGAAAAATCAGGCGGATGCTTCTGCGTGCACTGGGGCGCCTGTGGAAACTGCGCCAAACTTGGAGACAACTGCGCTGAATGCTTCGGAGAAACAATCCCCATGGGTGAACTCGGACCCTTTTCGACAAAAAATTCTGGAAGATGATGCCGAGCTGCAGGAGCACCCACCGGCGGATCCTCTAAAGAAGCTCGTGGCGGTGGAGAATGTTGAGAAAGAGGAAAAGTTGGAGGAGAAGGAGAAAGAAGCTGAGAGAGAGGACGTGGACACAAACGACGAGGGTACCGATGAGGGCGACAAAGGCAGGGACGGCGACGAGTAGGACGAGAATGAAGTTTCGAAAACGGATCCCCCGCCCAATAATAACAAAGGGAAAACGGTAGAAACCCCGACCGCGCTGCTTGTCGTCGCTGACGCGCCTTTACAACCCACACCACATGATGATCACAAGAAAAAAAGAAGAGAAAGAGAGAACTTGAGCCCAGGGGAGTGAGTACCCCGCGGTCGCCGAAGAAGAGTTTTGTCGCGAAGGCGTCAGATTCTCGGAAGGTGGGTGACCTTTTAGGAAGTGTTTTTCACGGTGGGTGAGCTTTCAGGAAGTGTTTTATCTCTCGTAAACTGCACAATAATTATACAATCAACTAACTCACATACTTTCGTTTGCAGCGGACTCTTTTGAAGGCGCCCCAGCCTTTGTCGCCTTCAAATTACATGAGGAGATGGCGGCGATGCAGAAAGAATTATGGGTGTCGCGTGCACGGATCGTCTAATTGGAGAGGGAGCTGGCGGCGATGAAGATAACTCGTGCGCGCAATGTTGAAGGAAGGCATTTGCCAGCACCGCGGATAGGCAACCGCAGAATCCGGTCCCCCCGAAGGATGTTCTCTAGAGATACACAAAGAAAGTGAGGGAGGATGCCTGCGTCGTACACACCTCGGGCGCTAAGCTGAAAAAGCTTATAGTGAGAGCGCAGGGCGCACTCATCGAGATAATAAATGGCTTAGCATTCGTGGGTGTAGAGCGGACTCTCGCTGAGGAAACTCAGGGTGTTTGAGTGATTTTGTGAGGACATTATGGTCTGTAATAATTAACATAGTTTGCAGACACTTAAGGTTGGGCACTCTGGACGTCAGCTCGACTTGTTATATTTTACTAAGATCTATTTCCTCTTCCTCCCGGTCAATCCTGTGTCAGTCGCAAGTGGGTCTTTGTTATCAAACATGCTCCAGATGGGACTGTTGACCGCTTAAAGGCTCTCTTCGTGGCCCGGGGATTCACTCAGTAACAAGGACTTGATTATGATGACACCTTCTCCCCGGTCTCCAAGTTAAATACGGTTCAGGTCCTAATCTCCTTAGTCATGCATCATAAGTGGCCCTTACATCAATTGGATATCAAAAACGTCTTTCTCAATGGTGATCTCCAGGAGATTGTTTATATGCACCAACCTCCGGGGTTTGAGACCATGCGGGAGTCTCGGGTATGTCTTCTTTGGAAGTCTATATATGGTCTCAAAACGTCTCATTGTGCTTGGTTTGAGAAATTCAACAAGGTTGTTCGCGAAGTTGGATTTACACGGAGCTCGGCAGACTTCTCCATCTTCACTCGTCATCAACCAACAGGCATTGTGATTCTTCTTATATATGTTGATGATATTATGATTACGGGCGAGTGGGGATACAAACAGTCAAGCAAGATTTAAACTCAGCATTTCAGACAAAAGACATGGAAAATCTTTGATACTTCCTTGGGCTTGAGGTCGCAAGACAACCTGAAGGCCTTGTGTTGTCCCAATAGAAGTACTGCATTGATCTTCATGATGTCGGCTACTCAAGGTGCAAACCTGCGGACACCCCCTATGGATGCAAATCACAAGCTTTCTGCACATGGTTCTTATTCTGACCCACTGCTTACAAATCCAGAGTACTAGCGACGCTTGGTGGAGAAGTTGATTTATCTTACAGTTACACGACCCGATATCTCATTTTTCATGGGGGTTGTGAGTCGATTTATGCATGCTCCTCAGACATCTCATCTCCAAGTGGTCGAGCGTATTCTCCGATATTTGAAGACTGCTCCGGGACAAAGGCTCGTTTACAAACCATCTACCTCTCTATCTCTTGTTGCGTATTCTGACGCTGACTACGCGGGTTCTCTTGATGATAGGCGTTCCACAACTGGTTTTGTACATACTTTGGTGGACACCTTATTACCTTGTGTAGCAAGAAGCAGACTGTTGTTGCTCGCTCGTCTGTTGAGGCTGAGAACCGTACTATGATAGCGGTTATTTCTGAGCTAACCTGGCTTGAAAGTCTTGTAAATGATTTGGGACTCACTCTCATCTCTGGTAACCTTATTCTGTGATAGTCAAGCCGTTATACATATTGCCAAGAATCTCGTATTCCATGAACGAACAAAGCATATTGAAGTTGAATTTCACTTCGTTAGAGAAATAGTTCAGTCAAAGAAGCTAGATTTGGAGCAAGTTCCCGCTACTGGACAAGTTACTGACATCCTGACTAAAGCTCTCTCTCGCCCGTTATATTATCAGTTCTTATCCAAGCTTGGTGCCTACAACTTGTATGCTCCATCTTGCGGGAGAGTGTTAAGGAAAAAAGATAAAAACCCAATATAAAAGCCCACTCTTGGGGCTCATGTAAATCCCTCTTTAGTCCAACATCATAGGATTGGAGTTCTCTCCTCTTTTCTCTTCCTATATAAGTGTATGTATACATGTAATGTACAAGTTGGAGAAAATTAATAAAATTTGAATTATTTTTCTCAAGTTCTGTTTTTCTCTACAAAAACTATCTGACTGAATATTGAAATTCCTGATGATATACATATCAAAAGATGATGCATAATTAACTATGTGCTATGGTACTTAATTGTTCAATGTGTGATCAAACGTCATATAAAGGATCTAGCACATGAGGTTCAATGAATGGAAAATTTGGTTGCTTATCATTAAGCCTACAACAAAAACACTCAAGCCATTATCCCACTATAGTGGGGTCGGTTATATGGATAATTTGTTGCAAATGCCTATTATTAAGCCTATTTAGCATTAAATTTCAGTCAAATAAAATAGAAGGGTTACAAAATAAGAATTTATTAATTGAAAATTAAGTGGACTACCAATGCAGTTATTAAATTTTCAGGATCCAAAAACAGCACACCGCCGTGTTCAGTTTATAAGATTCATAAACCATACCACACCAAGACTACCCAATTTGGTTTAAAATCAATGCGGCCTGTGTCGTATCTGCGGTTTATGAAGTTCACCTCTATACAACATGAATGACCCCTACGTAAGGGGACACGATGCTAGAAGGTATATTGGAGTTCGAAGAATTATATGAGCAGGAGGAAGAGGAACAAATTGTCCTCGATATCTCACAACATGTAATAACTGAAGGAACTCCTAGACAATGCAGATCAAAACTTTTATATACAATAAGTAGGTGATGGCCTGTTAATTTGGGTGGCGCACGCATTCATCAGTAAGATCACCACTCGAGGCTTTGAGTTGCCTATTCTATCATGACAAGGCATGTAGGTTGTAGTGTACGAGCAAAAGATCTGCAAGCCAGATTATTGCAATGGAGTCCAGCTACAGTTTAGACAAAGATTGTATCTCACTAGATTTATATAGCATCCATGTGGACCAATTTGAAGCATTTTGGGAGTGAAGTGGCTCAATAAACTGGGGTTGATCCTGTAGGACTTCATTTCCCTCACCATGTCTTTTCGAATGAAAGACAAACAGGTTACATGGCATGGAGAAACAAATCTCTTCCCAAGGTTCAGGCTATACAAAGTCAACATTCTCCCACTGACTTGATGGATAAGTTCCTGATTGACTTCTGAGAAGCTTTTCACGAGTAAAAACCCCTCTCTTCACCACAACGGTAATCGCATTTATATTTTGCAAGGAATGCCCCTGGTTGTAGTCAAACTTGACAGATATCCATTATACAAAAAGATGAGATTGAAACAACGTGACCACTTGCTATAATAAGACATTATAAGCCTTATTCTCCATTTTCTTCTTCAATGCCCTTGGTCTAAAAGAATGAAGGGGCCTAGAGTTTTTATGTGGATTACCAAAAGTTGAATGCCTAGCAGGGAATGACAGTTTTGCTATACTAGTGGTGGACAACTACTTGAAGAGTTGTATGAAACATGTGTTTACCAAGCTTAATTTTCAATCAAACTGCCATCATGTGTGGATAAATCAGGGGGATATTGAGAAGAGGACTTCTGGCACACATATGGGCATTTCGAATTAATAATAATGTCATTCGACCAACACTCCCTCAACATTTCATGCTCTAATGAATGAGGTATTTCATCCCTATATCAGAAAATTCATTTTAATTGCCCAATAATATCCTCCTCTACAGCAAGAGATGGAAGAAGCATCTAAAATACATGTAGACAGTGTTACAACTGATCAAAACTCATAGCTGTTAGATTTACCAATTATATTTTTTTGACTTTTTCCTTTATTGTATTCCCTTCATATATAGGAGGGGAACCTCTCTTTATGAAATATACTCATTATTCTCTCGGTCAACATGGTATCAGAGCCAAAACCCTAGTTTAGCTCGATCCTGATCCCGCTCCGTCCCGCCGATCCCGTCCCACCGTCCCCGCTCCGCTTCTTCTTCTCCCGCGACTCCGCTCCGTCTCCCGCTCTCCCCGCTCCTCTTCTTCTTCTCCCGCGGCTCCACTCACGTACGCTTCTTCTTCTTCTACAAGCCCATGGCTGTTTGAGTTCTTCGACGCCGGATTGATGCAGGGATCGCTTCTCCGGCATCTATTTCTTATTCTTGTAGGGATGTCTCTTCTTCTCTTGGCGTGATTGGTCTTCTCCGGGCCTCTCCTCTTTCTATGAGTGAGATATTTCTCCGTCGGCAGCCCTATGTTGTCCGGTTACCTCGCCTATGATGTCAGGGAGTGGTGAAACACTGGATATCTCCTCTGGTGGGAGTGCTCCTCTGGATTCTCTGCCTCCTATTGGATCTCTTTGTGTCTCTCATGATCACGGGACTCCTCAAATTACAACTATTCGGTTGGACGGAACAAATTATCTTCCGTGGGCTCATACTGTCACTTTGGCCCACAAGATCCGTCGTCTGTTTGGCTACCTCAGTGATACTACCAGGGCACCTTCGCCTACCTCTCCCGATTGGCCACAATGGGATTTCGAGAACTCTTTGGTTATGTCTTGACTCACCAACTTCATGCAGGAGTCTATTGCCCGCAATTATCTCTTCCTGGATACTGCAGCTGATATTTGGAAGTGTGCTGAGATTACTTATTCATGTCAGGGTAATGCGGCTCAGATCTTTCAGTTGCGACAACGGATTTTTCTTTTACACCAAGGGGATCGTCCTCTCGCTGCCTACTACTTGGAGTTTACCCAACTTTATCAAGAGTATGATCATTTCGACGCGCTTACTCTTGTCTCTCCTGAGGATGAGGTGCTGCTTCGTGCCCGGGAGAAATGCAAGCGGATCTTTGAGTTTCTTCATGGTCTCCATCGTGACCTTGTTCCCATCAGTGTTCAGATTCTTGGTCGCTCTCCCCTACCTTCCTTGCCTGAGGTGTATAGTTTGGTTCAACAAGAATATGATCGCCGACAGATTCACCTGCCTGACACTGTTACTGAGGGACCCGCTCTTGCCGCTCGGTTCAGTCCTGGAGGTCACTCTTTTCATGACACTAAGGACAAGCCTGTGGACAAGGACCAAGTGACATATGATTATTATGGGAAAGCCCGCCATGCTCAGGACACATGCTTTAAGCTTCATGGCTTTCCTTCCTCTCGTGGGGGTCCTACTCCTCGTGGCGGACGTGTCTCTAGTTGCAGTTCGAGCCAACCCCATCCCTTTCGCTCGGCTCATCTCTCCGATGTCGGTGATGATCCTGATTATTATGGTGGACCTGCTGCACTTGAGGTTCCTTCTTCCCTTTCCGCTGAGGACATTCTCGGCTTCCTCCGCTTCAGGCTTGGCAACTCCTCCAAGTCTGCTACAACTAGTTCCTCTTATGCCCATTAGGGAATTCCTAGTGCTCACTCTGTCACTGTCTGCTCTTCTTCCCAATGGATCATTGATTTAGGTACCACCAACCACATGACAAGTTCTGCTACAGGTTTTGTCCCTTATTCTCCTTTGTCTGGTCGGGACAAAGTGAGCATTGCTGATGGATCCATGTCTCTCATTGCTGGGAAAGGGTTCATTCCTTTCTCCTCTCTTACTCTCACTTCGGTGCTCCATGTGCTTAAATTTACCTGTAACCTGCTTTCTATTGGTCACCTCACTAATTCTATGAATTGCTATGTAACGTCTTGCTCACCCAAAGTGGCAGGATGCTAAGCGTGAGGAGATGCAGGCCCGGGAAAAGAATTGCCCTTGGGATTTTGTTCCCTTGCCACCTGACAAGATTGTGGTTGGATGTAAATGGGTGTTCTCCGTCAAGCAGAACTCTGAAGTTGTAGTTGAGCAGTGCAAGGCTCGGTTAGTGGCAAGGGGCTACACCCAGACCATGGGGATTGACTACCAAGAAACCTTTGCTCCTGTGGCGAAGATGAATTCTATAAGAGTTTTGCTCTCATGTGTTGCCTGCAAAGAATGACTTCTAACTCAATTGGATATGAAAAATGTGTTTCTTCACGGGGACCTGAAATTCACGGGGACCTGAAAAAAGAAGTCGATATGTCTTTACCGCATGGTCTTACCCTGGCAGGATCTGGGGGAAAAGTATGCAAGCTGAAGAAAGCCTTATATGGCCTAAAACAATCTCCTCGGGCTTGGTTTGGGAGATTTCATAGAGCTATGGTCGCATTTGGATACTCCCAAAGCAACGCTAATCACACCTTATTTGTAAGGCCCAAGCATTAGAGGCTTACTGTCCTTATTGTCTATGTGGATGATATAATTATTACGGGTGATGATACTGAGGAAATCCAGTCCTTGAAACAGAGATTGACAAAGGAGTTTAAAGTGAAAGACCTAGGAAATCTCAAGTACTTCCTTGGAATTGAGGTTGCTCGATCGAAGCATGGTATATTCATATCCTAGAGGACGTATATCCTTGACTTGCTTCAGTCGTGTGGGTTGAGTGGGTGCAGATCTGTTGACACTTCAATTGAAGTCAACCACAAATTGGGTATAGATGATGGAGAAGCGGTTACAGATAGTGATGGATTGCAAAGACTGGTCGGTCGCCTTATTTATTTATCATATACTCGTTCGGATATTTCATATGATGTGAGTGTCATTAGTCAGTTCATGCATTCACCCAGAGCACATCATGTAGAAGCGGCCTACCGTATCCTACGGTATTTCAAGTCCTCCCCTGGAAGGGGTACCCTGTTCTATCCTGGCAAAGAATTGACAGTTAAATTCTATACAGATAATGATTGGGCAGGTTCTGTTGATGACAGGAGGTCCACTTCTGGTTATTGCTTTATTTTTGGTAGTAACTTGGTAACGTGGAGAAGTAAAAAATAACATGTAGTTGTCAGGTCAAATACAGAGGCGAAATTTAGAGCTATGACTCATGGAATCTGCGAAGGACTGTAGATTAAATCCTTGTTGAATGATCTTGGCATAGGGACTAAAGACCCCAAAATATTGACTTGTTTACGTCTTGTACATTGGTATTTATGTATGAGTGGGTTTAGTCTCACATTGCGGGTTAGTTTTTTGTGTATGTGTATCTCCTATATATATCCCCTCATAGTGGATGAATAATTAGAACATTACTCTCAATTTGGTATTAGAGCATCTCTGAACCGAGCCCTAATCCCATGTCGCCTCTCCCGTATTTCAGACCGCGCCCTGATCTCGCGTCCCGCGTCGCCTCGCCTCTTCTCTCCCGCGACATCGACCCTGTCGCGTCGATGTGAGGGCTCTCCCTCTTTCGTCGTCCACCAACGCAGCCTCTTCCGCCATCCTCCACTGCGTCGTCCTCCGCCAGTCCAGCTTCCCGCGCCGATCCCGCGCCAACATCCCGATTCCGCGCCAGCATCCCCTGCTCCCCTGTCGGCATCCTGTGCCGCTCCGGCTGCCCTTTTTTTCCTGCAAGCTTTTCCAGCCTGATTTGCTTGGTATTTAACACCCTTTCCCCCATTTCATTTCTTCTCATGACCTAGATCATTGATCTACGGCCTTTCTTTTTTTTGGATGGGATTCCCTTCTTGTGTTTAAGGGTTTCTTTGTTATCCTCCCTTGGAGTTTTTCGCCATTTTTTGGGCGTTCTCTTGTTCCCAACCCATGGATTCCTCCCTTCTTAGTTCGAATGATGGCTTTGCTCGACGCATCACTACCGCCCTTCTCAATGAGAAGAACTTTGTCGCTTAGTCCAACTCCGTGCGTGTCCATCTTGCCGGACATGACAAGCTCGATTGACTTGAACCTAATGGTGTTCCCGAGCCTACCGATGAAAAGGTTCTCCGTCAATGGCGCACGAAAAATTTCAAGATTCTTGGGTGGCTTCACTGCTCCATGGAGCCCCGCATTTACGAGCAATTTATGCGTTTTGATTTTGTGTCGTCTCTTTAGGCTGCCTTGACCCGAACCTACGATCACACACGCGTTGATACGCGAATTTATTCTATCTTTCAGGAGATTTCTACTGCTCGTCAGGGGGATCGTTCTGTGCACGAGTACTTTACCTTTCTCTCTGGGAGATTCCAGGAGCTTTCTGACCTCGAGCCGCTTAGTGCTTTTACACATCCAAAGGATCTGCTTGTTGCCAAGCGGAGGTAGGAGAAGTGGGAGACCTACCAGTTCCTGATGGGGTTGCGGCCCAAGTTTGAGCATATTCGGGTTCAGATTTTCAGCATGAATCCTCTTCCTGATATCTTGGATGCCTATTCCATGGTGGATGAGCATGAGCGTCGTGCCCGCCTGATCGCCATTGTTTCAGCTTCTGTTGCTCTTCCAGAGCAAATGGCCCTTGCTTCGGTTCGTCCTTCTTTTGGGGGGGCGTACTTCTACCCATAAAGGTCGCGTGGGTGGCCGTAGGAGCCCATTTGCCTCTGTTCAGTGTCAGCACTGCCTCCGGACTGGTCATGAGAAGGCCAGATGCTGGCTGTTCTTTCCTCACCTATACCAGCAATCCTCCGCCACACGTACCGCCGTTGCTACTTCTTCAGACTTTGAGGGGCAGCCTGCTTACAGTGCCTCTTTTGGGGCCCCTTTCGCAGACTGGAGTCAGCTTATGGCTCAGGGACAGCAGCTTCAGTCTAAGCTTCAGCAGCAGTCCCCGTTTCAGCCTTAGCACCAGTCTCTTCCTGCTCAGCCGTTGTCTGCCTCCTCGTCATACTCGTCGACTTCAGCGTCTGCGCCAGGTACCCCGACGGCCTTTCACGTCACTCAAAAGGGGTCTTCCTCTCCCTGGGTGATTTGACTCTGGTGTCACTGATCACATGATTGGTGAGACACGTTTGTTCTCTTTTCTTGAGTCTCTGAGCGTCCATCGACAGGTTCGCCTTGTCGATGGCTCTGTGACCCTCATCCTTTACCAGGGCACAGTTCCTTTGTCCTCCTCTTTCTCCTTGGGTTCAGTTCTTCATGTTCTCAAGCTTGCTTTAAATCTTTTTTCTGTGAGTCAATTGACTCGTTCGATGTACTACTCGGTGACATTTTTTCCTTCTGGCTGTGTTCTTCAGGACCTGACTACGAGGAGGACTTTTAGCTACGGTCTTGAGCGCAACGGGCTTTACCAGCTGGAACTCCCACCTCTTTCGCAACGTCTCTCCCCACCGTCCATCGTTGTCGCTGCTACTTCACCTGCTCTTTGGCATGCCAGACTGGGGCATGCGAGTCCTCGCCTGCTCTACCCCTAAAGGTCGCATGGGTGGCCACGGGAACCCATTTTCCTCTGTTCAGTGTCAGCACTGCCTCCGGACTGGTCATGAGAAGGCCAGATGTTGGCTGCTCTTTCCTCGCCTACGCTAGCAATCCTCCGCCACACGTACCGCCGCTGCTACTTCTTTAGACTTTGGGGGCCAGCCTGCTTACAGTGCCTCTTTTGGGGGCCCTTTCGCGGACTGGAGTCAGCTTATGGCTTAGGTACAACAGCTTAAGTATCAACTTTAGCAGCAGCCCCCGCTTCAGCTTAAGTATCAACTTTAGCAGCAGCCCCCGCTTCAGCTTCAACACCAGTCTCTTCCTGCTCAGTCGTTGCCTGCCTCCTCGTCATACTCATCGACTTCAGCGTCTGTATCAGGTACACCGACGACCTTTCACGTCACTCAAGAGGGGTCTTCCTCTCCCTGGATGATTGACTCTGGTGCCACTGATCACATGACTGGTGAGATAAGCTTGCTTTCTTTTCTTGAGTCTCCGAGCGTCCATCGATAGGTTCGCCTTGTCGATGGCTCTGTGACCCCAATCCTTCACAAGGGCACAGTTCCTCTGTCCCCCTCTTTCTCCATGAGTTCAGTTCTTCATGTTCCCAAGCTTGCTTTAAATCTTCTTTCTGTGAGTCAATTGACTCGTTCGATGCACTGCTCGGTGACATTTTTTCCATCTACCTGTGTTTTTCAGGACCTGACCACGAGGACTTTTGGATATGGTCGTGAGCGCGACGGGCTTTACTAGCTGGAACTCCCACCTCTTTCGCCACGTCTCTCCCCACCATCCAACGCAGCCGCTGCTACTTCACATGCTCTTTGGCATCCCAGACTGGAGCATGCGAGTCCTCAGATTGTGTCTTCTCTTTTTCCGAGTGTATTGTTTGAGCACTCCTTTCAGTGTGATGTGTGTCAACTTAGCAAACACACACGCACTTCATATCTTGTATCTGTTTCTCGTTGTTCTGCACCGTTTAATATTATTCACTCAGATATTTGGGGGCATGCCCCGGTTGTTTCTTATGATGGATTTCGGTATTTTGTTACTTTTATAGATGATTTTACTCGTTGTTGGGTATATCTTATGCATGCCAAATCTGACGTCTTTGATTTATATACCCAGTTTACTCATATGGTTAGGACTAGGTTTTCCTCTCGTATTCGGGTCCTTCGCTCCGATAATGGGGGGAGTATACCACTTCCTCTTTCACAGCTCTCCTTGCTAGCCAAGTAACCTTTCACCAACTCTCCTGTCCCTATACCCCGGAATAGAACGGACTGGCGGAACGCAAAAATTATCATCTATTGAATGTGACCCGTTGTCTTCTTCGTAGGCCTCACGTCCCTAAGTATTTTTGGAGTGCTGCCCTTCTTACGGGGACCTTCTTGGTCAACCGTATGCCTTGTCCGTCTTTAAGCGGGTCGGGTCCCCTTAGTCTCCTATCTCCCCGCCTCCCTCTGTTTCTCGTTCCTCTCCGGGTGTTTGGATGTGTGTACTTTGTCCAGGACCATAGTCTGACTCGGACAAAACTTGATGACAAAGCTATCCGCGGCTTATTTTTGGGATATTCCTCCTCTTCCAAAGGATATCGATGTTTTGACCCCTCTTCTCGCAGGACTTTTCACTCTCTGGATGTTACGTTCTTTTAGGATGTCCCTTTCTATGGTGCCTCTCCAGTCTCTGTTGCTCCTTCTGCTCCGCCACTGTCGACTCTGATTTCTCTAGCTCCACTACACGACTCACTTCCGTTGCAGACGTACACTCGTGGCCCACGCGGGCCCTCACATGTCCACCCCATACTTCGGGATTCCCTGGTTACGCCCAGCTCACAGGACCTTGTGTCATATCCTCTGGCAGGTGATGTTCTTCATTCCTCTGACTTACCCATTGCACTTCGCAAGGGTAAGCGTTCTTGTGTTAATGACCATCCAGTGGCAAGCTATGTGTCCTATCTACGTCTTTCCCAGGGTTACCAGGCTTTCCTGACTGCTACCGACCAGATCAGAGTTCCGAGTTCGATGACTGAGGCGTTCCAGCATCCCGAGTGGGTAGCGGCTATGGAGGATGAGATGTCCGCATTACAGAAGGCTGGCACCTGGCGTTTGGTTCCTCTTCCCGCAGGTCGAAAAACTGTTGGTTGTCGTTGGGTTTACACCGTCAAGTATAATGCTGACGGTTCTCTTGACCGCTACAAGGCCCTCCTTGTCGCAAAGGGCTTCACTCAGACTCCTAGGAATTACGGAGTGACCTTTGCCCCTGTGGCCAAGCTCTCTACTGTCCGTCTACTTGTTTCTCTTGCTACCTGCCATGGGTGGCCTCTTCATCAGTTGGGCGCGAAAAATGTCTTCCTCAATGGCGATCTTGCTGAGGAAATTTATATGGATCTGCCCCCCGGTTACAAGCTTCAGGGGGAGTATTTGGGTCGTGTTGTCTTTTGCAGAAGTCCTTGTATGGGTTGAAGCAGTCCCCTCTGTTGGTACCCTAGTTTGATTTGAGTTTAGTCCTCTCCTTTGTGCCCCTTGACCCAAGAAATATCTATGGTCAATGGTTAGAAGTCTAGCTGTAGAGTTCTCGCTTTTCCAAATTGAGAATTTGGTTAAGTAGGTTTTTCGTTCGACTATAGTCGAACGCCGTTCGACTATCGTCTATCGGCTGATCGACGATCGTCTATCAGTTGGTCGACGCTTTGTCTGCGCTGATAGTTCGACTATCTGTTGATAGGTCGACTATCTGTTCTGCGCTGATAGGTCGACTATCTGTTGATAGGTCGACTATCTGTTCTGCGCTGATAGGTCGACTATCTGTTGATAGGTCGACTATCTGTTCTGCGCTGATAGGTCGACTATCTGTTGATAGGTCGACTATCTGTTCTGCGTTGATAGGTCGACTATCTGTTGATAGGTCGACTATCTGTTTTCTGAGGTAGGTCGACTATCTGCTTGATAGGTCGACTATCTCTGTGCGCTTGATAGTTCGACTATCTGTCCTGATAGATCGACTATCTGATAGTTCGACTATCTGTTCTGATAGATCGACTATCTGCCGGGGTAGTTCGACTATCTTCTTCGATAGGTCGACTATCTGGATCGTTCGACTATCTGCCCGATAGATCGACGATCTCCGTGCGTCGGTCGACGATCTCCGAAGGTCGTTCGACGCTTTCTGCCTGCCTTTATATTTTGTATTTATTTATTATATTTAATTAATTAATACATTTTCTGGCACACTATTTCAAGCTGTATGATAAAGTTTCCAGGCATTATTTGCTCTATTCTTTTTGCCTGAGTTCAAATCTTTTAAGATAAAGTTGTTTGTCTTATTAGCTGTCTCTTTAAATTACTTTATCTGCTGACAGCCCTTTATAGCCGTTGGACTGAAAAGTCTTCTTTTTGCTATAAAGAGATTATTTCTGATGTGACTTTATTTAGTCCTTCTGATTATTTGATTTAAGCCTGCAGCTTCTTAGAAAGAGGTTTATTCCTTTTTGTAGAATGTTTTGCTGCAGAGATATTTCTGTCTTCTTGATATTTACAGCCCAGGTCTCAAGGCTCAGAAGAAGACAAATAATTCAAATGGAAGAGAGCCGTTGCTTGATGATGATTATATAAAGAACCCTTTGCAGAAGGATTCAAGCTAGTTAACAGAAGCTAATAGCTAACCAGTTGTTCATTCAAGCTTTCAAGCCTTCAAGCTTCCTGCTCTCAGCAAACTCCATCTAACTGAGAAGTGTTAAGATCTTCATCTCTTCTTCAACCTGAGTTCTCCTGCTTTCAGGAAGTTCAAACTCAGAGATCCTTTGAAGAAGAAGAAGAAGAAGAATAGCTGCTTGAAGAGATTTCTTTTTGTTATTTATTTTCTTCCTGTAGCTTTTCCTTCAGAACTTTCTGAAGAGTTTTTCTGCACTGAAGCAAGACTTCACCTGGACATCTTTGAGCCAGGGGGAGCCTTGATTCTTTAGAGCATTCTAGCTCAGTGCAAGTTTTTGTGCTTCTCTAATCTATTGTAAAATAGAGAAGACATCTTAACCTTCTTCCCCCTCCTGTACAGGGTTATTACTCCCTTCAAAAGTATCCCTTGCTGGCAGGGCACCTGATCAAAAACCTGTGCTTGGTTTTTAGACACCTGATCAAAAGTCTAAAGGGTTTCTGAATCTACCTGAAGCAGATTCTGTTGGTGGCAGGGCACCTGATCAAAAACCTGAGTGGATTCCTACCGTGTGGGTAGAAGAGTGGACGTACCCAAGTTGTTTGGGGAACCACTATAAATTTCCTTGTGTCGTCTGGATTCCATTGTTTAATTCCTGCATTGTGGCTGTGATTAGATATAACTAGGTTGCTAGTTGCTGATTAGGTTTTTCCAAGCTTAACTGTAATTACAGTTAGCTTGTGTTTGTACACATCACTTGTGTTAGGCTTTAAGGTTAAATCAATATCTATAATCTTTTCATTCCGCACTTCACTCCAAGGGAGTTGGGTAGACTATTAAGTTTTGTCTGTGCAAAATTTGATAACTCTATTCACCCCCCCCCCCTCTAGAGTAGTATCTATCCCTTCACTTTCAATTGGTATCAGAGGGAGGTTGACTGACTGAATAGGCTAACACCTAAGTCACAAGATCCTGATAGATACCAAAGCTTATAGATATTCACTATCATGACCCAGTCTAAGGATTACTCAAGCACCAGACCTCCAGCATGCAACTTAGCTAAGTTTGGCATCTGGAAGGCAAGGATCAAACTTTATATGAATTCTATTAATGAAAGTATTTTTGCTTCTATTTTGTCAGGTCCCCCAAGAGCACCTGCTGTTGTCACTGCCTCATCATCTGATATGAGTGCAGTGCCTCCTCCAGATTATAATGATGAATACAAGAAGGCCAAAATTGGAGATGCCAAAGCAATGAACATACTGGCTCAGACTATGTCTGATGAGGTGTTCCAGAAGGTTGCTGATTGCTCTTCAGCAAAGGTCATGTGGGACACACTGAACCAGATTGTAGCTGGTTCAGTTGATGAAAGGAAGGACAGAAGGTCCAACCTGATCTCACAGTACGAGAACTTCAAGAAAACTGATGCTGAATCAGTTGAAGCTATGTACACCAGGCTCAGCTCAATCATCAATGAGCTGAGGACCCTGGACAAGGATATATCATTGACAGAGGTCAATGATAAGCTTCTTAGAAAGGAGTTCAGAAAGAAGTCTTCACGCTATGAAGACAAACCAAGGTATGATCGCTCTCCTGCTAAAGAAATTATATGTTATGGTTGCAGGAAGCCTGGACACATTTTGCCAGAGTGTCCAGAGGAGAAGAACAAAGACAAGAGAAAAGATAAAGAACAGCACAGGAAGCACTCCAAGTCATCCTCCTACAAAAACAAAAAGAAGGAGAGAGGTTTCATTGCTGAAACCTGGAGTGATTCTGATGAAGAATCCTCCTCATCAAGCTCCAGTGAAGATGAGGAAGAGAAGAAGGCAAAAGAAGTTTGCCTCATGGCAATAGATGCCTGCAGCAACCACTCTGCTGCAGAGAGTTCTGATTCTGATGAAGAGATGCCTACAGAAGATGAGGTACTTTCTTCTTATGATTTTTCTTCAGAAGAATTTAAAGTAGAATTTAAATCTTTATGTTTAGATTTAATTAGCTCAGAAAAAGAAATAAAAGAACTTAGAAATAGGTTAGTTGACTCAGAATCAATAGCCTCTGAAAATGTTAGGTTAAAGGAAGAACTCACTACTTGTAGTGAAGAAATCAAATTTCTTAAAATAGAGTTAGCTAAGTCTAAAAGATTAGAAGAATCCCTTAATGGTAGAAGCCTTAAGTTATTAGAAATTACCAGCATGACTAACACTAGGTCAGGTAATAATAAACTAGGCTTAGGAGCTTCTCCCAGTGAACCCCCAGTCATTCTTAAAAATAATCTTTCAACTCCAGTGAACTTCATTTCAGCTAGTGGAAAGAAAAACACTGAGCAAGTAAATCTGGTAAATAAAACATTAAATAAGGCTAAGAGAGAAAAGAGAAAGAAGTTTTTCAAAGAAATGCAAAGAGCGTCGAACGCAGCTCGACGATCGGAAGCTCAATGGTCGAACGAAGGTCGACGATCTGAGCACCCATCGTCAAACGTCGATCGACGATTTCAATATGATTTTCAAAATAACAATCAATTCCATAGAAACCTAAATGAGAATAGAAACCCTAGGTTTGTTGACCCATCATCAGCATGGAGAATCCCACCTAGGAGATCTCACCCACTAGGTTATCACCCTCAGCCTGCATGTTCATACATTTCCAGTTTTTCTTATGTGAAAAACAAGGGACCCAAGGTTACCTGGGTCCACTCTGTCTAAATAATTGTCTTGCAGGTGAAGGCCTATCCAATCACTCAAAATAAGTGGTATTTGGATAGTGGATGCTCTAAGCATATGACAGGAAATAAAGATCTACTGTCAAAGTTCAAAGCTAAGCTCGGCCCAAAGGTTATCTTTGGAGACTCCAGCTGTGGTCAGACAGAAGGCTATGGCAAGATCACCATTGGGGCAGTTACATTCAAGAGAGTTGCTTATGTCAATGGACTGAAGCATAATCTGATTTCAGTCAGCCAGCTGTGTGATGCTGGCTACCAGGTTTCATTTTCTAATTTCTCTTGCAATATTACTTTAAATAATAATGTTGTTTTAGTAGGTATTAGAATAGGTAATATATATTTAGTAGATTTTAATTCATCTCAATCTGAAATCTGCCTGTTTAATGAAGTAACCCTTAATAATAATTCCCTATGGCATAAAAGGCTTAGTCATGTAAACCTGAAAAATATATCTAGGTTATCTAAGCACAACCTTGTTAGAGGTTTACCTTCTTGCCCCTACAAGAAGGAGAGCCTATGCAAGGCTTGTCAGCTAGGCAAGCAAACCAAGAATTCTTTTAAATCTGTAAATAAAAGAGATTCTCCTAGGATCCTGTATTTATTACATTTGGACCTTTTTGGCCCAATAAATGTACAAAGTTTAGGAGGGAAGTATTACACATTAGTAATTGTAAAAGACTTCTCTAGGTTCAGTTGGGTTTTCTTTTTGAGAACTAAGTCTGATAACTTCAAAGCCCTTACAGACTTTCTACTTTGTGTGCAGACTGAGTACTCTACTCAGGTGGCCTTGATCAGAAGTGATCATGGTACTGAGTTTGACTCTCTTCTCATGCAAGAATTCTGTGAGAGAGAAGGTATCAAACATAGCTTCTCAGCTCCTAGAACTCCTCAACAAAATGGGGTAGTTGAAAGGAAGAATAGAACACTAATTGAAGCTGCTAGCACATTGTTGGCAGATGCTAACATGCCTCTATCCTATTGGGCAGAAGCTGTTAGTACAGCCAACTATGTCTTGAATAGAAGTTTGATACACAAACTTAAGTGTAAAACTCCTTATGAGTTGCTTAAAGGAAAGAAACCAAAAATTAATTACTTTAGAGTTTTTGGCTGTATTGTGTATATTCATAATAATAATAAAGAATATATTAGAAAATTTGAAGCAAAAGCTTCAATGGGAATCATGCTTGGATATTCCCAAGTAAGCAAAGCTTATAGGGTTTATAACAAATCAACTTGTAAGATAGAAGAATCTGTGCATGTATCATTTGATGAGCATCAGATGTTTTACAAGGAGAAAGAAAATTCTCCTTCCTCCAGTTCTTTGCAGGTACATGATGCCCCTCAAGAAATTCTTCAACTATCAACTCTTCAGATCACTGAATCAGACAGTGATGAAGACATTGCTGAAGCTGTTGAAGCTGTTGTTGTACCACCAACAGTAGATCAAATTCCTCCTGAGGAATTAATCCCAACTGTTGCTGAAGATCACATCCCACCTGCTGATATTGTCACACTTAGAGATCACCCTACATCTCAAGTGATTGGAGACATATCAGCTGGTGTACAAACAAGACACCAATTAAGACAGGATGTGATGCATGCTTGTTTCCTCTCACAGGTTGAGCCCCTCACCTTTAAAGATGCAGAGCTAGATCCCCACTGGATCATTGCAATGCAAGAGGAGCTCAATCAATTTGAGAGATATAAAGTTTGGACTTTGGTTCCAAGACCTAAAGGCCAACTGATCATAGGCACCAAGTGGGTGTATAGAAACAAGTTAGATGCAAATGGAATCATAGTAAGGAATAAAGCTAGGCTTGTAGCTCAGGGCTACAGACAGGAGGAAGGTATAGACTATGACCAAACCTTTGCTCCTGTTGCAAGGCTAGAAGCAATAAGGATCTTCTTGGCCTATGCAGCCTTCATGAAGTTTAAGGTGTTCCAAATGGATGTCAAAAGTGCATTCCTAAATGGTGAGCTTAAGGAAGAGGTGTTTGTTGAACAACCACCAGGGTTTGTTTCATCAACTCAGCCTTCTCATGTTTTTAAGTTACAGAAAGCTCTTTATGGACTAAAGCAAGCTCCTAGGGCCTGGTATGAGACCTTAGCTAGTTTCCTGTTAGAGCACAACTTCACTAGGGGAGTAGTTGATAGAACCCTTTTCGTTAAGCATCACAAGGACACAATCCTGTTAGTTCAGGTGTATGTAGATGATATTATTTTTGGCTCCACTGATCCCAAACTTTGCAAAAGGTTCTCTGACCTGATGCACTCTAAGTTTGAGATGAGTAGCATGGGTGTGCTGTCTTACTTTCTTGGTCTCCAAGTTAAGCAAGATGCTGATGATATCTTCATCTCCCAATCCAAATATGCCAAGGAATTGGTAAAGAAATTTGGGATGGCTGATGCTTCAGCAATGCCTACACCCATGGCTACTAATGTAGTTATTGATTCTGATGATCACGGCAAGCCAGTTGATCAAAAGAATTATAGGGCCATTGTTGGTTCCCTATTATATCTAACTGCAAGTAGGCCAGATATAATGTTTGCTACATGCCTTTGTGCTAGATTTCAGGTCAACCCCAAGGAATCTCATCTGATTCTTCTAAAGAGAATCCTGAGATACCTGAAGGGATGTCCAGATCTAGGACTTTGGTACCCAGCTGAGTCAGAGTTTGAATTAATTGGATATTCTGATTCTGATTATGCTGGTTGCAGAGTTGACAGGAAGAGCACCTCAGGAACTTGCCAGTTCCTGGGAGAGAGATTGGTCTCTTGGTTCTGTAAGAAGCAGGCTTCTGTCTCAACTTCAACTGCAGAGGCTGAATATATAGCAGCTGTCAGTTGTTTTTCACAGATTCTGTGGATTCAAAACCAGCTTGTGGATTATGGTTACTCACACAAGAACACCAAAATCATGTGTGATAGTACCAGTGCTATCTCAATTGCACAAAATCCAGCGCACCACTCTAGAACGAAGCACATTGAGATTCGGCACCATTTCCTGAGAGATTGTGTGGAAAAGAACAAGATTTGTCTTGAGTTCATATCCACTGAGTTTCAGAGAGGTGATATATTCACCAAGCCCTTAGATGAACAGAAGCATCTGTCCTTTTTAGTTCAACTAGGCATGATCAATGGACGAGACTAAGTGTGACTATATCTGCCAATGTTGAAACTTGTTTGAAGATAGTCGAACGACGTTCGAAGATAGTCGATCGGGTTAAGCCTATCGTCGACCTCTGGTTAATGATAGCTTATCTGTTTGAAGATCGTCGATCGACGTTCGACCATCGTCGAACAGGTCGGGCTCATCGTCGATCTCTGGATGACGATAGCATGTTGGTTGAGAAGCCAGAAATAGTCGAACGATTGTCCGACTACTCTGCTTCTGAGCCGATCGTCGAACGACCGTTCGACCATCGGGTCAAGATCTTTTTAATAGACCGACTATATCCGGTCAGATATAAAGCCGATAGTCGACCTAGGTCAAAAGATCTTTTGCTTTATCGTCGACGGAGCGTGCCCTTTCGCATTCTGCTTTCCCGCTTGCGATTTTCTGCCGCTTCGTCCCCTTCGTCTTCCTCCTCCTTCTCGCGTTTCTCCAGCGATCAATGGCGGTTTCCCCAGCTGTTCTAGCCGTTGTCAAGTTTGATGCAGGATTCAGTGTAGATTTCGAAGCATTCAGTAGCTGCGATGCCGGAATCGTGGAAGTTCTCCAGCTCTGCAGGGATCAAGGTTTAGAGAAGTTAATGTCTGAAAAGATTAAGATCAACATTCCAGAAATCAAAGAATGGGCTTTCACGTCGTCTTCCTCAGACGAATCGATGACTGGTACCATAGGCGGAGAAGAAGTTATCCTGACTCCGGCCGTTCTATCTGATGTTTTTGGTTTAGTTAATGGTGACGAAGATTATGAGCAAGATGCTCAGGAATTTGGAAGAATGCTTGTTGAGCTGGGACATGCTGAGGGCATTCCCACCAAGCTGCTCAAGGTAAACTTCCCTTTCAAAATCAAGTTTTTGGCTGAGATAGTAGGAAAAGTGCTCCTGGGCAAGCACTCTGCCCACGATAATATAACAAGGCAGCAATTCGCACTCATGTGTGCAATTGTTAATCGGAAAAGAATAGATTGGGCTGCAGTTCTGTTTGATTTAATCAGGAAAAAGAATGGCAAAAAGGAAGTTACCCTAGGAAGGGTTATCGGTATTTTCCTGAAGGAAAGATTCCCCCATCTGCTGAGTTCCACTGCAACTACAATCAACGCCAGCAAGAAGATGGATCCTCATCTGTTCTCAAAGTGGAAGAGAACGTTTGTGAAATCTGCTCCAGCAACATCTGAGGACACAAGAACTGTATCAGTCGCTCCTCACCTTGGTGAAGCTGGCTCAGCTCTTCCTTCCTCCTCCTCTGCATTGCCGTCTGCCTCAGTTGAAGTACCATCAACTTCAGCTGAAGTAAGACCTTCTTCCTCTGCTGCTCCAGAAACAACTATGGTTGTTCCTCTTTCCCCTCCAGCCTCTCCTCTACCTACTCATCTGGCTAGGATATCTGCTCCTAGCTTCGATTTGTTAGGATCAGAGAGAATTCTTACTCCTCCTGTATCTCCCGTTCATTCCCCAATTCATTCCCCAATTAACTCTCCTGCTGTATCTCCAGTTCGATCCCCTGTCCACATCATTTCTCATCCCAGCACCACTACCATATCTGCTGCTGCTCCATCCACCTCTCATCCATCATCTTTTGAAATCTCTCCAGAGCTTATCTCTCGCATTGTGGAGCTGATTACCCCGTCAATCAAAACCATGATTGACGAGGCAATCGCTCCCCTTGCAGCCTCCATTGACCTTTTAACTGCCTCCATCAAATCCATTTCAAAATCTGCTGAGCCATCTTCCTCTAGGGGCCTGGTTTCAGTAGCCACTGAAATCAGGCAGGGGGAGATGTTCCATGAAGATGTCTCAGACCTCCCTGCCTCTCCTCCAGCTTTAAAGGATTCAGTCATGGCTGCCCAAGCTGAAATAGAAATAGCTCCAGATGTTGTAATGACTGAGATAGAAATAGCTCCAGTTTTGTCTGAGAAGGAAATAGCAGATGGAATCTTATTATCTGAGATTGCAGTTAAAGTCTGCTTAGAAGATCTTACCTCTCCTGTGATAGTTAGATTCCTGGAAGGAATTATAACTTCATATCTGAATGACTGCTGGGAGATGGTTAAGTATGAAGGTAACTCTTTCATTCGTTTTGTTGATGAGTCGATTAATTTGATAGTTTGTGAATACCTTGAAGGAATGATCTCTGTTTATTTAGCAGATCTATATTCATAATTTTACAGATGTTATTAAAGAAGATTTAGCTGCTCAAATCATAGCAGTTGTTTCTGAGGCTGACCCAAGTATTCTTGCTACTCAAGTAGACCCTGAGTTGGAATCCTTCTTAGATAATAAAGAAGATGAGTCTGAGAAAGAGGAAGTCAAAGTTGACTCTCCTGTTCTGAATTTAGAAGAAGATCAAGCAAGAGCAGCATGGGATTTAAGAGTTCAATCTTTAAAAGAAAAAGAGAAAGATTTGCAAATTGAAAAGTCAACCATCTGGGATGACTCTCCAGGGTTGGATTTAGACTCCCTTCTGGCTCTGGATGCCATGGAAGAGGAAAGAGAAAAATCTGATCTTAAGCTTAAAGAAAAGGCTGTTTCAGAAGCCTATGACCCTTATGAAAATCCTCCCTCATCTCAGTCTGATGATGATGATTCTGATATTTCTGAGAAGTCAAAGAAAAAGAAATCTGCTGCAAAGAAAAGGAAAGCTGCTGCTGCTCCTCCTCCTAGCAAGGATAATGATATTCCTTATTATATTTTGAAGGGCATTGACCCTAAATCCAAGGAATTCCAGCATTGGATGTGGTTTTCGAAGAATCAGCAAAAAGAAAGAAAAAGAACCAAAAGGTATGATAGTCCTGTCTCAAGATGGACTCCCAGAGGTCCTCCTCCTCCTCCAGGTGCAGGAGCCTCTGGGAACCTTTCAGCTCATCCTACTGCCTCCTCTGGAAAATCTGCGTCTGTTCAGCCCCAGCCAAGACAAGGTTATCAAAGCTCTCAAGGAAAATCATTTTATGGTTCTCAAAGACAAATGAAGGAGACTGTGGTTCAAAGACCAACCTTTTCCCCACCTCCTTCTCCAAAGAAGAGAATTTCATCTCCTTCTCCAGTTCAGTCTGAGGAAATTGTATCAAAGGGTAAATAGTTTATTTTGTTTTAAAAATATCTAGCAAGAACCTCTCTGCTAAGTATTCTCTAATGTCTTATCTAGATAAAATAGCTGATGCTGCTTCTCCTGAGCCCGTGTATGAAAATCCTGAGCTCGATCCTAACTTTAGGATGGCTCGCTTTCAAGAACTTGTAGGAGCAGCTCAGATAAGAAAAGCTAGAGCAGAAGGAAAAGATACAACTGGTTTTACTACCATGTCAGCTTACAGAAAGAAAGAATTTGAAAAGTTCCAGGTTAATCCTGAGATTTTTGATCCGTCAAAGTACATGGAAAAGCACCCTGAAGCTGTTGTCCCTAGGGCTACAGAACTGAAGATCATTGGTGCGCAGGACCTAAAAATGTCAAAGAAAGAATCAGATGACCCTCTAAGAAAAATTTCCTTTGTTTCTAGTTCTTCTGATCCTTTACCAGACTCTAAAGATTCTTAATAGTTTAATTAACTGCTGTGCTATATTTGTCTATCTGATTGATAATCTGCCAGCTTTATTGTTATCTATTTGCTGAAATTATTTTTAGTATTATATTGCTAGCTGTTTTAGTTTTTGAGAGACTTAACTCAAATAGGGGGAGATTGTTGGTACCCTAGTTTGATTTGAGTTTAGTCCTCTCCTTTGTGCCCCTTGACCCAAGAAATATCTATGGTCAATGGTTAGGAGTCTAGCTGTAGAGTCCTCGCTTTTCCAAATTGAGAATTTGGTTAAGTAGGTTTTTCGTTCGACTATAGTCGAACGCCGTTCGACTATCGTCTATCGGCTGATCGACGATCGTCTATCAGTTGGTCGACGCTCTGTTATGCGCTGATAGGTCGACTATCTGTTGATAGGTCGACTATCTGTTCTGCGCTGATAGGTCGACTATCTGTTGATAGGTCGACTATCTGTTCTGCGCTGATAGGTCGACTATCTGTTGATAGGTCGACTATCTGTTCTGCGCTGATAGGTCGACTATCTGTTGATAGGTCGACTATCTGTTGATAGGTCGACTATCTGTTCTGCGTTGATAGGTCGACTATCTGTTGATAGGTCGACTATCTGTTTTCTGAGGTAGGTCGACTATCTGCTTGATAGGTCGACTATCTCTGTGCGCTTGATAGTTCGACTATCTGTCCTGATAGATCGACTATCTGATAGTTCGACTATCTGTTCTGATAGATCGACTATCTGCCGGGGTAGTTCGATTATCTTCTTCGATAGGTCGACTATCTGGATCGTTCGACTATCTGCCCGATAGATCGACGATCTCCGTGCGTCGGTCGACGATCTCCGAAGGTCGTTCGACGCTTTCTGCCTGCCTTTATATTTTGTATTTATTTATTATATTTAATTAATTAATACATTTTCTGGCACACTATTTCAAGCTGTATGATAAAGTTTCCAGGCATTATTTGCTCTATTCTTTTTGCCTGAGTTCAAATCTTTTAAGATAAAGTTGTTTGTCTTATTAGCTGTCTCTTTAAATTACTTTATCTGCTGACAGCCCTTTATAGCCGTTGGACTGAAAAGTCTTCTTTTTGCTATAAAGAGATTATTTCTGATGTGACTTTATTTAGTCCTTCTGATTATTTGATTTAAGCCTGCAGCTTCTTAGAAAGAGGTTTATTCCTTTTTGTAGAATGTTTTGCTGCAGAGATATTTCTGTCTTCTTGATATTTACAGCCCAGGTCTCAAGGCTCAGAAGAAGACAAATAATTCAAATGGAAGAGAGCCGTTGCTTGATGATGATTATATAAAGAACCCTTTGCAGAAGGATTCAAGCTAGTTAACAGAAGCTAATAGCTAACCAGTTGTTCATTCAAGCTTTCAAGCCTTCAAGCTTCCTGCTCTCAGCAAACTCCATCTAACTGAGAAGTGTTAAGATCTTCATCTCTTCTTCAACCTGAGTTCTCCTGCTTTCAGGAAGTTCAAACTCAGAGATCCTTTGAAGAAGAAGAAGAAGAAGAATAGCTGCTTGAAGAGATTTCTTTTTGTTATTTATTTTCTTCCTGTAGCTTTTCCTTCAGAACTTTCTGAAGAGTTTTTCTGCACTGAAGCAAGACTTCACCTGGACATCTTTGAGCCAGGGGGAGCCTTGATTCTTTAGAGCATTCTAGCTCAGTGCAAGTTTTTGTGCTTCTCTAATCTATTGTAAAATAGAGAAGACATCTTAACCTTCTTCCCCCTCCTGTACAGGGTTATTACTCCCTTCAAAAGTATCTCTTGCTGGCAGGGCACCTGATCAAAAACCTGTGCTTGGTTTTTAGACACCTGATCAAAAGTCTAAAGGGTTTCTGAATCTACCTGAAGCAGATTCTGTTGGTGGCAGGGCACCTGATCAAAAACCTGAGTGGATTCCTACCGTGTGGGTAGAAGAGTGGACGTACCCAAGTTGTTTGGGGAACCACTATAAATTTCCTTGTGTCGTCTGGATTCTATTGTTTAATTCCTGCATTGTGGCTGTGATTAGATATAACTAGGTTGCTAGTTGCTGATTAGGTTTTTCCAAGCTTAACTGTAATTACAGTTAGCTTGTGTTTGTACACATCACTTGTGTTAGGCTTTAAGGTTAAATCAATATCTATAATCTTTTCATTCCGCACTTCACTCCAAGGGAGTTGGGTAGACTATTAAGTTTTGTCTGTGCAAAATTTGATAACTCTATTCACCCCCCCCCCCTCTAGAGTAGTATCTATCCCTTCACTTTCACCCTCGAGCGTGGTTTGAGCGGTTCGGTACCGTTGTGCTTCAGAGTGGGTTCACTAGGTGTCATGTCGACCACACGTGCTTTGTTCGGACTGTTGTGGATGGTCGTAGGGTCATTATTCTTATCTATGTTGATGATATCATTCTTACCGGTGACAACAGCTTGGGAATACTTCAGATTAAGGGGGTGCTTCAGAAGGCATTTGAAGTAAAAGATTTGGGGCCTCTAAAGTACTTTCTCAGGATTGAGGTTGCAAGATCTCAACAGAGAATCTCTTTGTCTCAGCGCAAGTATACACTCAACCTCTTAAGTGATACTGGCCTTCTTGGGTGCTCTCATGTGTCTACACCCATGGATCCGAACCACCACTTACACGCCGAGTCTGGCGATCCACTCCCTGAGCCGGGCAGATACCAGCGTCTTGTTGGCAGACTTATCTACTTGACCAACACTCGCCCCGATATTAGCTTTGTTGTGAGTGTGGTCAGTAAATTCATGTATGCTCCACGGACTTCTCACCTTGATGCAGCATTTCGGATCCTCCACTACCTGAAGGGATCTCCTGGCCTCGGGCTTTTCTACTGTTCATCTCTGTCCCCTGGTCTCACCTGTTACACGGATTCTGACTATGTGGGTTCCCTCACTGATTGACGTTCTACTTTGGGATGTGCACTTTCTATGGTGGCAATCTTATTTCCAAGAAAAGCAAGAAGCAGAGTGTTGTCTCCCGCTCGTCCGCTGAGACTGAGTATCGGGGTATGGACCATGGCGCTACTAAGCTCCTTTGGCTGCGTACTCTCTTGACCGAGCTTGGCTTTCCTCCTTCTGGTTCTTCGACACATATTTGCGACAACCAGTCCGCTCTCATGCTAGCCTCCGACTCTGCTTTGCACAAGCGAACTAAGCATATTGAGGTTGATATTCACTTTCTCAGGAAGCACATACGTTCAGGGACTCTTACATCATCTTATGACCCCTCCACAGAGCAGATTGCAGATGCCTTCACCAAGGCGGTTGGGTCTTCCATGCTCCTCTCTACTTGTAGCAAGCTGGGCTTTCTTGATCTCTTCGCGCCAGCTTGAGGGGGAGTATTGACTTGTTTACTATTGTTATTTATGTATGAGTGGGTTTAGTCCCACATTGCGGGTTAGTTTTTTGTGTATGTGTATATCCTATATATATCCCTCCATAGTGGATGAATAATTAGAACATTACTCTCATATTCAATTCATAAGACTCTACTGCGATAGCAAAGCCGCCATTAGCATAGCTCACAATCCAGTCCAACATGACCACACAAAGCATGTTGAGGTTCATGTCACTTCATCAAAGAAAATATAGAAAGAGGAGTTGTGAGCACACCATTTGTTCCCTCAGATCAGCAGCTTGCGAATGTTCTCACCGAGGGTTTAAGTAAGACCGCGTTCGAAAAAATTATGTGCAAGTTGGGCATGCGCAATATCACACGCCCAACTTAAGGAGTGTTAGATTTACCAATTATATTTTTTTGGCTTTTTCCTTTATTGTATTCCCCTCGTATATAGGAGGGGAACCCCTCTTTATGAAATATACTCATTATTTTTTCGATCAACAATAGCCTTTACCTAAAAAGGGAGAAGTGCTCATTCAGGGCCATGACCATTACACACATCAGGTGTGGGTTGATTGTCTATGGATTTCATAGAGAAGTTGCCTAAGTCAAAAGGAAAACCAGCTTTATCTGTGGTAGTAGATCACCTCTCTGAGGGGGGCTAAATTTCATTTCTTTTATCTCACACCTACACAGCTATCAGTGTAGCACAACCTTTATTTGAACACATCTTCCGCCTTCATGGGCTTTCGAGACCATAATGTCGAACCGCTACAAATTTTTACAAGTCATTTATGACATGTGCTTTCAAGTTCAACAGGACTCAACTCTACGTATCATTAGTATATCACCCCTTAATGGCCAAACAGATATGGTTAACACGACTATTGTACTTACCACGAATTCAAGAGATGGGTCAAATGGATCCCTTGGGGCCAAATATTGCTATAATAAATCTTATCACACTTCATTATAAGGAACACATTTTCATGTGTTCAGTCATTATCTCCCACTCCATATATGTTAATACCTGATTCAGCATCATTGGGTGGAGTTGAGCAAATGCTCTAGAGCTGCAACCAGATTCTATTAGTCATCTCTTACATAAAGCAATATTATGCTTTGCACCATCCTGAGGTTCATTTTGAAGTGGACTTAGTTTGGTTGAAGTATACCAGGTTCATTTTGAAGTGGAGGACTTGCACGCATATACACAAATCTCTCCCAAGTTCTATGGTCCCTTTCAAGTGTTAGGCCTAGTGAGAAAGGTGGTATACAGATGGAGCTTCCTCTGAATGACAAAACATGTATTTCATATTTCTCTGTTCAAAACTTTTCAAAGGGGATCAACCTCAACGCATCGTAAATCTTCCTCCAGCAATATAAGGTTACACAGTCCCTACACCCATAAAAGCACTTGTCTTCATTTGAACAAAGCCATCAATGATATTCTAATTCAGTGGGAAGGCTCGTCAAAACTGGAAGCCGCATAAAAAACACATGAAGCATTCCTGGAAGCATATTCATCATTGCTTCTTAAGGATAAACTCATTTTTGAAGGTGGTGGAGAAGTTATAAACAAATTATGTAGAAGTATATTCAAGAAGAAGAAGACTGATTAACGGGAGTCGGGCCAAAGTGGGTGCTGAATTTCAAATTCCTGAACTTTTGTTTTTATATCCATTGAGGACTGAAAAGAGACAAGATTTAACCTAATTTTTTTTCTCTCCCCTTTTATATTCCCACCCGACAAAAGAGAGAGCATGTCCCTTTTGGTGGAGACCAACCCAGATCAGGTCGTCGCAAAAGTGCCCGACGTCGCACACGACCGGACCTTTTTGAGCCTTAAGTTTGCATATGCATATCGCGTCGCGTTATTTTATTGTTTCGTGTTATATTTTGTATGAAATATATGTATATATATAAGTACAAAAATATATATATATACATATATGGGGGTATGTGTACTAAAAGACTGTGTGTGTTTATATATATATATATATATAAAAATACATGATATATATATAAGAATATTAAAATATATATATATATATATAAGAATATATATATATATATATATATATATATATATATATATATGTTAAGTTAGGGTAAAGAACCGGCCCATTAGTCTTCCCAGCCGGTACATCTTCCCCGACCCCTGGAGCTGCGACAGAAATGGCGGAAGGCGGAAGCTCCTTGCCGGTTATCCCACACCCAGCCCCCACGATCTGATCACACGTTTCTTCCCCGATATCAACGCTGGGCCTGGAGTAGTTCCCCCTCCACGACGAGCCACGACGCCCCAACTGCTGCAGTTTCTGCCATGGCCGCACCTCAAGCTTCGGGCGGTTCCGCCATGGCCGTGGCAAGTTTTCATTTTTTTTCTTCTTTCTTTCTTTCTCTTCCTGTTTGTAACCCTATAAAAGGGAGATATATTTGTATTTTTCGGTGGTGATGAATGAAATATTTAATTCGATTGTGTGTTTGCCGGATTTTTTTTCCGATGGAGTTGCTGTGTGCTTCCCGCTAGAACTAGGCGCGATTGAAACTCCGTGTGGGAGTTGTAGGTGTAAGGGAAGGTGAAGATTGCTGTAGTTAGGAGATGTGTGCTAGTCCTGTAGCCTGTTAGAGGTTTGTAGAGTAGGAAAATTGCTGTTTCAAAGTTGCTGTTACGTTTGTGTTCATTTCCCATTTGAGAAGACAATGAACAGTAACTTTTGGTGTATTAATTATTGATTTTTCTGTTAAAGAGAGTTGAAGATTTTGGAAGTTTAACTGCTTCGTGTGTGAGTTTGCTGTGAGATTATAGTTTAATTTAGTATTTCCTGCCTAAGGAACAATTGAATTAGTTCATGTGGAGTTAGGAAATTGGGATTTTGATTCTACTGTGGGAATCTTGTTCCACTTAGGTGTGAGATTTAGTGAAGCCACCGCGAGTGTTTGAGATTTCGTGGAACCACTTCGAGTGTGAGAGCGAGTGAATTTTAGGCGTGTTAGTGTATGGCTTCCTTACTTGTTGAGTTATTCCGTGGAACCACTTTGTGTGAGGGAGTGACTTATTTCCTTGGTGCCCGTGTGCAATAGCGGCCGACCTCGGAGCAAAGGACGAAGGTGACGAGGAGTTCCTCGCGTGATTTCCATCGACTTAGGAATACGGAAGACACCTCTTCCGTGGGTAATTGTTTCTCTCTCCTTCCTTTGTGTGCACCTCTATATTTTCTCGTAGGAAAATAGACTCTTGGCTGGGTTTTCGCCTGAATTTCGTCAGCAAACGCTACGTCGAAAACTCCAAATGGAAACGTATTTGGAGTTCACGATTTCCGTTTTGCTATGACAAGGGGAACGGAACGAAAGTTGCAAACTTCCGTCCCCGGATTTAAAACCGAATCATTTTATTTAAGAAATTCATTTTAAAACAAAATAGCGAATTTTGTGCTTTATAAAAAATTAGTTGCTTTATTTTAAAGTTCGTGCAAATTTCGCTCAAATTTCGTTGCGCAAGCTCATCGAATATTGCATGCATTAGGGTTTCCTTGAAATAGCAGACAGGCGCGTAAACCCTACGCGTCGTCCTGCATCACCTTTCCTCCCTTCTCACTTCTAGTTCCCTGTAACTCTCTTCCATCATCATAGAAAACAACAAGAATCCAAGAGGTAGAAAGTAGAAGTATAAGGCTATACTATCTAAGCCGATCTTCAATCATCCCGTAACAAGATCCATTACTGGCGCACAAAACAAATGTATTAATAATCTAAAATTTTGGCCAAACTACCTTAATCATTGTAAAAGTTAATTGATGTATTGGAGACGACTTTTCACATACTTGAGCTAGAGGAGAGACCTCCACTACTACAAAATGCTCAATTTTATTTCTCATTGTCATTGATTTTCTTGTCTTTTTTTGCAATTTTTGTGGTAGAATTCTATGTTGTAAAATAATATTTCATTACTCTACTCCACGGAATACTAAGATTTCAACACTAATAATAATAGAAGAAGATCCATTAAATATATGAATACAATCATGTAATTAATTGCTTATAAGTTCAAGGGAATTAATTAAAATGTGCATCGTGTGTTGTCATAAATGTAAAGATCAAAGCAAAACATAACAATAAAAAAATATCTTACAAGGATATCTTGACCTATCCAAGCATAAGACGCGTGTCTATTAGCAGCCCAAAAAATGGCAAAGGTTGTACAGAGTGGTAAAATAACAATAGAGAGAACAAGGACGTCCCCCACAAGAGGAAGGATTATTGTCATCCGGCTACAATCTTTCAATACCCTGTTCAAACAATTCAATAAATAAAAATACTAATATGATGAGTCGGCAACAACTTCATTACTACCAGAAAAATCAACAGCAAACAAGAAGAGAAACTCAATAAGATGTATTCATGTGGTCATACCTTGACAAAACTGTTACTAAACAAACATGCATTCCCTGAAAGGAAAATTATATCCAATTAAGCACACATAAGGAAGCAAACAAAAATATATATGCAGCTAAGCAAACGAGCATAAGTAAACGATCAAATGTTATACCAAGTTTACAGAGCATTTCAACTTTAAAGATACTGACTTTACACAAAGATAAATGTGCATAGAAATAACCCAGTGAATCCATAAACATCTAATGTTACGAAATGAGACAATGAGGAGACGGAGATGCTGACCTGGAGGGTCTACACAAACAAGGCGAGCTGGGCGGACTAGAGGGATATTTCTGATGGACTGTTCGAGGAGAACACTTTTGTTTTGCATGTTATGATATTTGGCTTATTTCCCATTTCTTATTTTGATTGAATTAGTGTATTTATACCATTGTCAATCTCATGAGGCATATAGGTGTGTATGGGGTTAGTGTGGACTTATGCTTTGTTAATGAATATTTTGGTCTAGGGTTAACTCATGGGGTTCTCTATTGAAATTTCTTTCATATCTTGCTCTTTGCTTCTCCTACTCCCTCCAAATCTCAAGATGTTATTCCGGTCGTCGAGAAACAGCCAACCCTTCGGTCAACCATTAATTCTAAATCACAGATTGTCTACAATCAATAGACAAACAACATTGTTACCTTTGTGTATTGTATGCGATGGACGAACAACACCTGCGTCGGATACGGCTATTGCCTCGCACTTCTACACTGCTCGATGCTCTTTGTTTTGCAAGCCAGGGCCATGTGCCAGATGAACGTCATCATCTCCTCTGCGTGATTCTTGCGTCCCACAAGCCCACACCTCTCTCCTATGCATGTAGTGCATGTTGCATACAATAGTGGTGGGCAACGTCCACATCGACATAATCAAAAAAGCCTTTATCGTCGGCATGAAGTCCACGACGACTTGCCCACTTCCACTTAAGAGGACCTCCTACGCATTGTGTTGGGTCCGGCGTTCCTTCACTTGACCCGTGGCGCTCTGCTACTTATTTAAGAAATTAAGTAGCACCCTTTCTAACGGTCCGGGCTTTTGGAACAGTTGGGCATGCGCTTGATCCTACATTTGGTATCAGAGAAGGTCACGGGTTCAAGACCCCCGGGGGGCGGGCTATTAAATCCCGATTTTTCCCTTCTACCTGTGTGGGTCAGGCAACCGTGGACATGTGGTAACCCCACGTTTGAGCCATGTGGTAACCCCACCTCTGCGCCATGTGGTAACCCCACCTCTGAGCCGACGGGTTGTGCTAGACGCCGGGGGGAGGGGGGGATTGTTGGGTCCGGCGTTCCTTCACTTGATCCGTGGCGCTCTGCTACTTATTTAAGAAATTAAGTAACACTCTTTCCAACGGTCCGGGCTTTTGGAACAGTTGGGTATGTGCTTGATCCTACACATTGACTCCTGGAAGAACATTCTTTTCCCCATCACCCTTCAAGCTCACCGAATTTGACCGCAAACACTCCTTCCTTGTTCAACTGCATAAGCTTTTCCATTGGGGTTGTCATTTTTCGAGGCGTTCACTCATGCCCCTTGCACTTTAAAAGCGCTCTACTTCAATGGCTCCAAGCACATGGGGTGGATTGTCAAGGGCAAACAGTTCTTCGACCTCCGTCATACACCATAGGCGCAAGAGTTTTCATCATGATACTGGGCATGGAAGGGTCTGACTTGCAAGGGGTCTGCTAGCTTCGCCAGACTACATCGACCCTCGCTTGGGCCAATCTGAAGGAGGTCAACAAGCGTTATGATGTTCATTACTCAGGTAATGACATGGAATGCCTTTGCAGCGTTCATCTAACTGGATCCCTTGATGTCTACATTAAAGAGTTCATAGAAATCGTCACGCATGTGCCCAATCTTCCACACAATCTTTATTTAGGATTCTTCATGCAAGGTCTCCTTCCCCACATATGTTCTTCGCTTCACAGTCACCATCCCTGTACAATTATGAATATAATGGGCATTGGCCATTTGGTCAAAGCCAATTCATTGTTGAAGACATCTAAGTACAACCACCGTGATACTGGACATGGAAGGGTCTGCCTCACATTGGGTTCGCTAGCTTCGCCATACTACACCGACCCTCTCTTGGGCAAATCTGAATAAGGAGGTCAACAATCGTTATGATGTTCATTACTCAGGTAATGACATGGAATGCCTTTACAGCATTCGTCTAACTGGATCCCTTGATGCCTACATTGAAGAGTGCATAGAAATCATGGCATATGTGTCCAGTCTTCCACACAATCACTATTTAGGGTTCTTCAGGCAAGGTCTCCTTCCCCACATATGTTCTTGGCTTCACGGTCACCATCCCTTTACAATTATGAATATCATGGGCATTGGCCACTTGGTCAAAGCCTATTCATTGTTGGAGACATCTAACTACAACCACCCCATCTCAAGTCCAATCAGAAGTAAATGGCCTCCCTTCAGCCCACAACCAACTACTAAAATAACCCCCCCCCCCAAACCACCAAAACATCCATCCACCATGCTCACTTTCCAAGGAACCTTTTTCTCCGCCGCATTGGCCGAAACTCACACACCCAACATCTCTCTAATAAGGAGTACAACGGCCTCAGGAGTAAGTGCTTGTGTTTTTGTTGACAGTGAACTAAGGCTCCTAACCATGCATGATATTGTTATTGTCGTGATGATCGACAGTGTCATGAGCCATAATTTCATCATTAAGTATGACGTCAAGGAGGACATCCTAGCAGACTCTTAGGATCTGAAGGAGACCTCTCTCGACCACCACCGCTTGACCCACCATGTTTTAGGGGGTGGCATTTTCGAGCATAAGACCATGAAGCTCCAAGGGAGGTTGCATCATGCATGGCATTATTATTTTCGTGATGATCGACAGTGTCATGAGCCACAATTTCATCTCACGGAAATTGGTGACCACTTAAGGATTCCAATTACTCCAACATTTACTATGTTCCTAACGATGGGCGTCATTGCCACACCAAAGACCATTGTGCGGCACTACAACTCTTTATTTTCCCGGCAAGGTGATCGTGAACTTTTATGGCATAGGCCTTAAGGGACCAGGGGTATCTATGACATCTTAGGCATCGCGTGGCTACGTACTTTGAATACGTGCATGTCAATTGGGCCTACATAATGATAACATTTGCACATACAAGGCAACTGCAGACCTTTCGCGGTGACGCCTCCCTTACCCGCACTGTTGTGCCCTTCCAAAAATGAGTGGCAGAGACTTTTTTGCCTTACTCGGCCATGTCGCTGAGCCAACTTCTAGCCCCATCCTGTTAGCCCCTCATTTGTATTGCATCCATGTCTCCATGATATCTTCCCTGCAGTGTTTTCCGCAATGCAAGGCTTGCCTCCTCATCGGCCCACCGATCACAAACTCCCCTTGTCCTAGGGGTCGAAGCAATTTGGACTGTCCATACAATTAAGGCCTTGTCCAGAACAACGAGATCGAGCTCTTGGTCAAAGAGAAGCTCAAGGGGGGCCTAATTCGACCAAGCTCCAGTCCATTCTGTAGTCATGTGCTTTTGGTTCACAAGAAAGATGGCATTTGACACTTCTGTGTCGACTACCGCAAATTTGAACAAGGTTGTTATCACTGACAAGTATCCCATCTTAGTCACTCAGTATTTACTCAATGAGCTTTATAATATCACAAACTTTTTTCAAACTGGATTTGTGCTCCTGCTATCACCAGATTCAAGAATGCGGGGACAATCCCAAAATAGCATTTTGAACTCATTATGGCCACTACGAGTTTATTATGATGTCATTTGCCCAAACAAACAAAACTGTTCGATCTATAAGCACCCTTAGAGGGGGTGAATAAGAGTGTTTAGATATTTAGAGTTTACTTAAAAACTTTGAACAAAAGTATTTTTCTAAAATATTTTAAGCAAATACAAATTGAAATCAAAGTAATAAAAACATAGTGCATGATTATATTTCACTAATAAATCAATTACAAAAAGTAACTTCCATGGCGCTAGTAATCAAAGCAGTGAATATAAGAATCCTTTTATTTTTTGTACCGATTCTTCTCCTTAAGTACCAGTTAGCCCTAGCATATCTCTCCCTAGATAGGCCTCAAGACGCACCCCAAAACTATTTCCTAGATCTAGTCGCCAAAACCCGCAGCGCATTCCTCCCTAAGCAGAGAACGACCTAGTCGCCAACTCACGCGGCGAATTCTTCTACCGTTAGAAGGAAAGGTAACGAAAAAGAAAAACGTTACAATGGATGTGATGTAAAATATGCAGTAGAACTCCCTATATAGAACTTCTGAAGGTTAAGACGAAGGCACGAGAGAAATCATCATTATTGATATGTTCAGCATTCACGTATAATAATCGTTGATGCACTTCTCCTTCAAGTTCTCTTTTTGATCTTAGTATTTGCCTGAGGGAGTGCTCTAGAATTAAGGGAAGAGGCTCTGGAAATAGTTCGAAGTGATGGTGCTCCGGTTATTCGTTGTCGTTTCAATATCATTGAAGAAAGGAGCGAACATGTCTTTAAATAGACTCTGCGAGTAACTGTTGGCGATAAGTCCTGTCGTCGTGCGGTATCCATTAAGGAAACCTCTTGGCACACGAATCGAGCAGACATGATAAGCATATTTCTCCATTTCATACGTTCTTCATTTTAGGTAACACCTAACGCGTCGCGCTAACTTCTTTACATATTGGCCTCTTTGCTCCTGCCAGAGTTTTCCTTTAAATGCATTTTGGGACTCGTCCCAAAATTTAACGTTACAGCATGCGGTAGGTGTTACCGATCCGTAGTAGGACACATAAGTCAAAGTATCGTCGGTTCGTTCACTTGTTAGCTTCAGTTTGTTGTACCAGTTATTTCTCGTACACTATAAACACGAAACAAACTTGATCAAATACATAACGTAATTTGTTATTCTCCAATTAAAGAGATGTAGAATGCATGTTCCAAAAAACTCCCTCTTTTCATAATAACAAATTCTATAATGAGAAATCAGTCAATTTAGAATATAGTTGTGTGTATAGGGTGGTGCGGTAAATGATAATCATAAGATAAATAGGTTTTGCAAATATAATCAAGTACATATCAATGTTCATTATTAGCTTTGTGTACTCCCTCTAAATGAGTGCTCCCCCTATATGGATTCTCTCATGATTGTATTTGTTCTCCCCCCTAGGTATTGATTATTCTCCCGTTTTAGATTTTAAAATTTATGCTCCCCCTTTTGGTATTATCAAAAGAGAGTGTAGTTGGAGTGTAGTCTTGAATTTGTTCCCCCACTTTATTAGTGAATTTAAGAATAAGAATTTCAAAGATAATTATGATCGAGCATAAGAATAAAAACAAAATAAACACATCATGAAATTAGTGTGGAATTATAAGGAGAGGCACATATGTAAAGCGGGGATTGCATAGTAGAAGCACAAATACAAGGGTTAAAAATGACATGATATGGATATGCTATCACTTGTTGAAAATAATCACGTAATTTATGATCAAGAGATGAGATTCATTTCATTGATTTTTAAGAGATGTCATACAAGATAGTTAAATTCAAAAAGATTACAACCTACAATGAAAAAGATTTGTAAATCAAACATTTAGAAAAATATTATAGCATTCATACTTAGCAAAATAATAGTTTTCTTAATATTTGTAGATGTTGAAGAAAAATGTGTATAAAGGCCCAAAATAAGGCTCATCTTGGGCTCATTACTTCTCTAGGTTATAATCTCACATCTTAGAATATGATTTATTCTCCTCTCTCCCATCCTATATAATAAGTGTACAAATACCTATATGTATTAAGAAATTATTGAGAGATTAATAAAGTTTTCTTTTATTTTTTATTCATTTTCGTATATTTATAAATTGTATCGGAGCCAAACGATTCGAGAAAAAATAATTTTTTAAGTAACCTGCACTGCTACCGCCAAGGCTTCCTTCTCTCTCAGTGTGATCTGACATCTGAAGACCGTGGTTTTGTGTGTTTCCCGCGGCTCTGCTTTAGTTCTCCCCCCCCCCCTTCTTTCTGCTATTTTTATAGCTTTTCCTTTTTGCTGCTCTGGGACCCACCACTGGCGTTCTGCGCAATCTCTACTGAGTTGTCTGTTCTAGTCGCCAAGCTCCTTCTACTCCTAGAAACTGTTCGCAGTGCCTGCCTGATCACAGATCTTGTTTGTCGAGCTTGCCAAGCTTCTCATAATCGCAGAGAAGGATCGCCGAGCTCCACCTGACCGCGGATACTGTTTGTCGCACTCCTATTGTTGTGTTTCTAGTTGCCAAGATTCTCTTGACCGCTGACCCTTCTCGCGTGATCTCTTTCCCTCACGATCTATTAGTCATCGAGCTTCTCCCACTAACTACCAAGCTTCTCCCACTAACTACCAAGCTTCTCCCACTAACTACCAAGCTTCTCCTAGTCGTCAAGCTTCTCCTGTTGTCACACTTTTGTTGTGGTGCTTCTGTTGCCGCGCGACTATTGCCTCTTTTCTATTGCCAAGCTCCTCCCCCTAACCGCCAGACCGCATTTTTTCCCAGTCAATGGAACAAAATAATTCTTCGTCTCTCCCGGCACGTGTTGCGCCTCATGTTCCTCAAGTACATGATGAGCTCTAGATCACCACTATCTTCCTTAATGGAAAGAAGAACTTTGTTGAATGGGTGCACTCCGTCCGCCGTGTCCTCCAGACCAAAAGTCTCCTTCATCATTTGACTAAGGCTACTCCTACAGTGCCCAACGAGGATTAACTCTGTGATGATGATCGTGTCCAGTCCTGGCACCTAAACTCTATGGACAGTGAACCATATCAGATTGTCATGTATCATGAGACGGTCAAGGTCATGTGGGAGGAGCTCCATTCCCTCTATTATGACAAGGACAATCTTCAACACCTATTTGACATCATCACGGACCTTCAAACTCTCGGCACAGGGGTTGAAGATGACTTAATCTCTTTTGTTGCACGGTCCAAAACTTTGGTCGGGGCCTGAATTCAACATCAGACTAGAACTGCAGATCTTGCTGCCCAACATGCTCAAAAAAAGGATGTCGGTAGTGTCATGATGATGGCTCGTGTTCCGCCACATTTCCACAGCGTCCAGGCTCTGATTCTCTCCTTTTCCGCTATTCCCTCTCTCTGATGTTTGCTCCATGCTCTTGAAAGTAACACCGCCCCCAGATGCTCCCAAACCTCAATCTCTGGCATTTCTCCGACACTCATCTATTTATTCCTCACCCCACTCCTCTATCCGCTCGTGGAGGCCGCACCGGCTACCAGGGTAGAGATCGCAGCGACAGGCCTCATCTCAGGTGTACTTAATGTGGCAGGGATGGACGTCTTGAGCCAACCTGCTTCGTAAGCATGGTATACCTCTTCCACCCAATGTCATTATTGTTGTTGACACTTCTTCTACCACTCGAGCCGACATTGTCTTCATGCGCATCTAGCTCCTTCATCTCTGGGGGTTAATCAATCATCCTCCTGGCTCTGCTGCTTCTATATCCAATGAAGGTATCTCATGTCTCTCTCATCACTCAACATAGATTCTGAACTCGGGTGCCACCCATCATCTTACTTCGCAAAAACCACCTCAGTGCTTACAATCTGCGTAACCCAAGTTCATCATTGTGGATAATGGTGACACCACCCCGATTTTTGGCTTTGTTGATCTTACCCTCACTCCAAGTATCTCTTTTCGCTCGGTCCTTCATGTTCTGGATCGCCTTTTAACCATTTTTTATTAACCGTCTTACCCAGGACCTTGATTGCTACGTAACCTTCTCTCACTCATTTTTTATTGTGCAGGGTCGACGGATGCAGAATATCATTGGTAAAGGGTGACTGTCTAATGAGCTTTATATCTTGGATGTTCCACCCACGGTTCTATCATATGTCACCATTATTGATTGGCATCGACATCATAGACATGCTCTCCTCCATATCATCAAGAAAGTTCTTCCCAATATCTCCCTCAATGACTTCACTTGCAAATCATGTATCTTTGGAAACAACATCATTTATCTTTTCTGCCTAATTGTACTCGGAGGAATGCTCCTTTAGATTTAGTACACAGATGTTTGGAGATCATATAAAATATTTAGTGTTTATGATTATCGTTACTTTATTATATTTATTGATGATTACTCTCATATGACATGGTTGTATTTACTTCGTGATAGTGCTAAAGTAACATCTACCTTTCATACATTTATTATTGAGACTCATACTCGGTTTTCAAGTTCTCTTAAGATACTTTGCATTGACAGTGAATACATAAGCCATACTATTACTAATCTTTGTACTGAGTTTGGGAACATCCATCAAACTTTATGTTTATATGCCCCAACAAAATGGTGTGGTCGGGCATAAAAAATGTCACCTTTTTGAGGTCGCACGCTCACTGATGTTTCAAATGCAGGCACCCGCACATTACTGGGACTTTACGGTCTCTAGAACCTGTCATCTCATCAATCGCATGCCCTCCTCCATTCTCAACTTTGTTGCTCATTTTAGCCATCTTTTTCCTTCCACGTCCCCCTTTTTTTTTGTCACACATCACGTTTTTGGGTGTACCTGTTATGGCAATCATCATGGTCCTTCCACTAACAAGTTTGTTCCTCGTGCTACCAAATATATGTCTGTTGGTTACTTATGCTCTCAGAAAGGGTATGTATGTTACTCTCTCAATGATCGCAAGGTTGTCGTTTTTACAGATTTAACTTTCATCGAAGACCAACCTTTTCACTATTCTCATCTAGCTCCTACATCTCCACTACTACCACGTCCTACCATCCTCATTACGTCTGATCTTCCACCACTCCTTCCAACTCCAACTCCAGTACCCTCCAAACCACCTCTTCGTGTGTACGCTAGTCATTCTCCTAGATCAGATGCCCTACAGCAGTTACACTCTACTAGTGATACCTCGCGGCCTAAAGATCTGGCATCAGTCACTACGACTCATCGCTTGGCTAATTATGTATCCTTGCATCGCCTCTCTCCAGCCCTTCTCAAATTCGCAACTTCTTTATCCTCCACTTTTATACCTAACTCATCGCAGAATGCTCTCCAACATCCGGAGTGATGTGCGGGCATGGATAAGGAAATGTCTGCTTTATGGGCTAATCAGACTTAGGATCTTGTCCTTCTTCCTCCAAAAAAGACTTGTGTGGGATGTACGTGGATCTTTACGATCAAACATGCTCCAGACGGGACAGTTGAACGCCTAAAGGCCCGCCATGTGGCTTGGGGGATTACTCAGCAACAATCCTCGATTATGATGAGACACTCTCACCAGTCATCAAGTTGAATACTATTCATGTCCTGATCTCTTTAGTTGTTCATCGACAATGGCCGTTACATTATTTGGATGTCAAGAATATCTTTCTCAATGGCGATCTTCTATAGACTGTCTACATTCACCAACCTCCCAGGTTTGAGACCACGAAAGAGTCTCGTGTTTGTCACCTCAAGAAATCTATTTATGATCACAAACAGTCTCCTCGTGCATGATTTGACAAGTTCAGTAAGGTTGCCAGTGATGTTAGATTCACTCAAAGCTCGACTGACTTCACTCTCTTTACTCTTCATTGACCGATAAGTATAGTGATTCTCATAGTTTAAACCGATGATATTCTAATTACATGCAATGACTTCAAAGGAATACAAATGATCAAACAACACTTGAACACGATCTTTTAAACTAAAAATCTGAGAAATCTTCGGTACTTGGTCATGAGGTAGCGAGATGTCCTGATGGTCTTGTACTACCTCAACGGAAGTACTGTCTTGACCTTCTTCACGATGTTGGCTATTCTGGATGCAAACTTGTTGATACTCCTATGGATGTCAACCACAAGCTTTGCGCTCATGACTCCGACTCCAAGCTACTACTTTCAAACCCAGAGTATTATCGTCGTCTTGTAGGGAAGCTGATTTATCTTACAGTTACAAGACATGATATCTCATTGGTATTAGTACTTGAAGTTGTCAGTTGATTCATGCATGCTCCACGGACCTCTCACTTCCAGACCGTCAAGCGCATCCTCAGATAGTTGAAGACTACTCTTGGACAAAGGCTTGTATACAAACCTTATTCTTCTCTACCTCTAATTGCCTCATCTGATGCTAACTAAGTCGGCTCTCTAGATGATCGAAGCTCCATAAGTGAATTTTGTACTTACTTCGGAGGACACCTTATTACCTAGCGCAGCAAGAAGCAGTCTGCGGTTGCTCACTCATCTGTTGAAGTCGATTATCGTTCAATGGCAATTGTTGTGTTTGAGCGTACAAGGCTAGAAAGTCTCATAGGTTAGTGGTTCCCTCTCTTTTGGAAGTATACAAACCGATATGGGAAGACGGGGCAACAATGCAAGAGGAGGTGTTAGTGGTTCCCACATTAGCAAGGTTCTCAAAGGGGCACGAATTGACCCCACGGGCCACCCACCCTTCTCCATTATTGGGGTTTGGCACCTTCACTGAGAGCATTTGTCCAATCCACAACATCCAACTGCATTCTCAGATCCTCGTTGAGTTTCACATTATGCCCATCGTCAGTCATTCCAGCGTCATTCGTACTCTCCACCAACTAGTTGTATCCCTTTACTGTCAAGATATGATCAATAAGTGATGTCGTGTGTGGAAGCATGCCTACTGTGCCAATGCTCCAAACATGAGGCTAAATTTTCAGGTGGGCTTCTTCAGTCCACTCATTCGAAGATAGATTGGGGAAGACATGGACACAGACTTATCATCAAATTGTCGCACTCCAATGGTTACCGCTACAACCTAGTGATGGTGGACCATCTATCGAAGAATGGTCATTTTTTGCTGAACCAACACCACTTTACGAGCATGATTTTCGACGAGGTTCCCATTGAGGGAATCCTTCGACTTCACAAATTCCGACAGTCGGTTGTGAGGGGCAGTTATTCATTATTTGGAGACCAAAGTGTTGTCAGAAGTGCTCAGCAAATATTTGGAAACTTGCCTCTGTTGTTTCATTAGTGATCAGTTGAGGGACTGGTCCAAGTGGATGAGCTGAATGAAGTACTCAAACAACACATCATTTCATTATACAGTGGGCATGAGGCCATTTCAGGCAGTGCACAGACGCCCCCTCCTTCCATCCTTCATCATTTGCCTGGTAAATTCCAATTGGAGACATTGGCCACCGGTCTGAGAGATCGGTATGAGAACATGCAACAACTCAAACATCACATACAGCGGACATAGTCAATAATGACTTTCCAAGACAAATAAGCATCACTAAGGTACAGTTTGAGGTTGGAGACTTTGTGTTTGTCAAACTCGAGATTTGCAGACATATATCAGAGGCCAACCGGCTGCATCTGAAGCTATCATCCTATTTTTATGGCCCCTTCCAAATTGCAGCATACATAGGCGTTGTATCCTGTATATGTGTTGTGTCCTACATAGGTGTTCTGGCCTACCATCTGCAGATTTCGGAATCAAGCGACATCCACTCGAAGATGCATGTATCTCAGCTAAAGAAGGAAATTGGTGATCATGTGATTGACGATACACTTCGGGCGCAGCTCGATGACACTGACACCATGGCGTGGATTACAAAGGTCATCCTTGACCATCAGACTGGCGGTGGAATGTGTTGGGTATTGTATTGACAATAGCTCTGATTTGAAGAAATGTCTGTTGAACTAAGTTGAATTGAGTATGTATTTGATGTTGTTTTTTGTTATGTGTGGTGCAGGTCTTAATTGCAAAGTACAAACCATTGTCAGGTTACAATGGGTCTCCAAACACAATTCTACGCAATGTAATTTCTCATTTTATAGAACATCTTGTTGACTCATGTGTAATCTCTCTAATGGGGTATACTTCATCTCTAGAACCCCAAAAAAATTGTTCAGAATTTCAGAATTTGCTAAGTAATTTCGTCCAGTAGTCTCGTGAGGACTCGTGAAATTCGTCAAGAACTCACGTAAACACTCGCGGAATTCGTCGAATGATCTCGAGAGTACTTGAGAGAACACTGTGAACTGTTGTCCAGAATGGCTAAGTTACGGCAACTTAGTCCTCTTGTATATACTCGACGAATTCGTCGAGTACTCACGTAAGTAACTGTGAAATTCGCCGAGTGCTCTCAAGAGTTCATGTAAACTGCTTCAAGGTTCCAGAGTTTGAGAGAAAGTTTGAAGAATTTGTCGTATACTCAAAGAATTCGTCGAGTACTCTTGAGCTCTCATGTAATTCGTCGAAAGATCACGTGAATTCTAAATATCTCAAGCAAGATCTTTCTCAAGTAGTTTCGACAGGTTCGGCGAGTGGTCTCGAGATTTCACGTAAGGTCTCCACGACTTAATTCAGTTTGTACTTAAACAAATTTCGTTTTTGACGGCTTTCCAGATTTAGGGCTTCTGTCATGTACAGTACACGTGGACGGTAGAACTGAGTTCAAAATTCAGCCGTTCGTGAGGAATCACCTATAAATAGTAAAGGGTATTTTTCAGAAGCACTAATCACTAATCGTGAATCGAATTTCAAATCACCCATCATTGATGTCGATGGAACTTCTGATTCGTGATTCCTCCTGCAAGAAAAGACTTGATCGATCTCGTGATTTCAGATTCAAATACTTTCAGAGATCCGTCGATTCTCAAGATCAGATCTCTCTGCACAAATTTCAGATCCTTTTTCCTCAAAGATTTCAGACAAAGCTTTCACACAAAAAAGAAGGGTTGTTTTCAGATCTGAGAGAGAAGATTGTTTTCAATCCATTTCTTTTTTTATTGCTTTATAGGAAGTTGTTTCTTCCGAGTTTTTATAGATCCTTGTTGAAGGATCGAGTGCAGGAGAAATTGTTCTTCGAGATTATAGAATTTGGATACTCCGAGTGTAAGTTTTTTATAATCTGAGTCATGGTGAAGTAGCCGAGTCTAGCCCGAAGTGCTAGATAGGCGAGGTGGGAAAGTGGACGTACCCATCTTCGGGGAACCACTATAAATCTGTGTATGTGTTGTGTTGTGATCTCTTGTTTTGTGTGGTTTATTTTGTTAAATATTAAATTCCGCCAAAAGCTGCGAAATTCAACTATTCACCTTCTCTAGGTGATTTAGGTCCACAACTAGATACTTTCAATTAGTATCAGAGCAAGAAGTTATTTATCTCATAATCATAAATCAATTTTTAATTCCGGCAAAATCTTATCTGGTATTTGGACAGTGGATGTTCAAGGCATATGACCGGAACAAGAAGCCTTCTACAAAATTTTACCTCAGTCAAATACGACCCAAAAGTTATTTTTGGCAGATCCGATAGAGGAATTACAAAAGTCTACGGTATGATTATCAATAGTATAGTCTCTTTCACAGACGTGGTTTATGTTGAGGGATTACAACATAATCTCATAAGAATAAGTCAATTATGTGACAAATGGTATATGGTTGAGTTCTACAAATACAAGTGTCTTATAAAATCGTTTGCTAATTCAGAAACTATTTTATCAGGCACTCGGAGTAGAAATATTTTTTGTATAAATTTCAAAACTATAAGTATGTTATTCTCTCACAACTTAGTGTATGATGCACCCGATATTAAGTGCGTTAAAGAGATATCGTGTCATGCATGCCAGATGGGTAAGCAGACAAGGACAACTTTTAAAAGCATTATTGTCAAAGATTCTTCCAGATACTTATATCTACTTCATATGAACTTATTCAATCCTATGACTGTTCATAATTTATGAGGTAAGCTAACACATTGGTTATTATTGATGATTACTCACGTTTTGCATGGGTATTCCTTCTGAAACACAATTCGGATATCTTTGACTCTTTCACTAGCTTTATCAAACAGATACAGAATGAATTGAACTGCTCTGTGGTCAAAATCAAAAGTGATCATGAAACAGAATTTGAGTCTGGTGTTATGACAGAGTTTTGTGCAAGCCTAAGTATCTTTTATGAGTTTCCTCTCCTCTTACTCCACAGCAAAATGAAGTTGACGGGAGAAAGAACGGAATACTCATTGAAGCAAGTGCCACAATGTTGAATGACTCTTCATTACCAGAGTACTTCTGGGCTGAAACTGTCAATACAGCTTATCAGGCGCAAAACAGAGCCTTACTCAACAAGAATCACTGTAAGACACCTTATGAACTTCTGAAAGGCTGAAAAATGACTATGTCCTACTTTAGAATTTTTGAAAGCAAATGTTTCGAACTTAATAACGGGAAGTATCACAAAACTAAGTTTAGTGAAAAATGTTTTGAAGGTAATTTTATAGGGTATAGTAGCCATAGTAAAACATATAGGATTTTTAATAAGAAAATCCCGGTTGTAGAAGAGTCTATTAATATTGTTTTTGATGAGACGAGTATGCATCATAGCAGCTCTCCTAGTATTTTTATTGAAGATGCAGGTTCAAAGCTAAGAGAACTGAGCTTAAAAGAAGTCAAAGAAGATCTCTCAAGTTCCATCAAAGTCAATATTCCGAACTTGATTGAAGATGAAGAGCATCAAGATGAAGAACGTGCACCAGAAGAAGCAGAACCTTCTAGTGGCACTGCAAGGAATCTAGTAATCAGACATTCAAGAGATCACTTTATTGATCTGATCATTATAGATCCTAGTGAAGAAGTTAGAACAAGAAGAGTTACAGCTAATGAAGCCTTACATTTGAGTTTTCTTTCCCAGATTGAGCCGAAGAAGTTCGAAGAAGCAAATAAAGATGATTCATGGAACGATGCAATGCAAGAATAGCTCAATCAGTTTGAAAATTGCGGGGTGGAGCCAAGGCCTAAAGGTCAAAATGTTATGGAGACGAAATGGATTTTCAGAAACAAGCTGTACAAAAATGGAATTATTATGAAGAACAAAGTCAGGCTTGTAGCTCAAGGTTACCGACAAGAAGGAATCCACTTTAATCAAACTTTTGCTCTGGTGGCCAGACTTGAGGCAATCAGATTATTCCTAGCGTATGCTACACACAAAGGCTTTAAAGTCTACAAAATGGATGTGAAGTCAGCATTTCTCAATGGTAATTTAAAGGAGGAAGTATACGTGGAACAACCCCAGGTCTTGTCGTTCCAACTTTTCCTAATCATGTCTATTTCCTGAATAAAGCTTTATATGATTAAAAATAAGCTTCTAGAACTTGGTATGAGACGCTATCTAGCTTTCTTCTTGAAAATAAGTTTTCGAAAGTGAAGATAAATAAGGCATTATTTCTCAAGAAAGTAAAAGGCAAGATCCTGATAATACAAATATATGTAGATAATATTATATTTGAATCTACAGACGACAACCTTTGCAAAAAAATTTCTAACTTGATGCAAAAGAAGTTTGAAATGAGCAGTATTGGTAAGCTGAAGTATTTTCTAGGACTTCAAGTGAAGCAATCTAAAGATAAAATTTTCATTTATAAGACGAAGTTCACCAAGGAGTTACTAAAAAATTTGGAATGGAGAGTGCAACCTCTATGAGGACTCAATGGGTTCAACAATGTCTCTGAACAAAGATGAGAAAGGTAAACATTTTGATGAAACCAAGTACGGAAGCATAATTGGATATTTACTCTACCATACTGCTAATAAGCCAGATATAATGTTTTCAACATGTATCTGTGCCAAATTTCAGGTGAATACTAAGGAATCTCATTATGTCACTACAGAGAGGATTTTGAGATACCTTAAAGGCACACCAAATCTTGGCTTATGGTACCCAAGAAGTAATGATTGTGAGTTGACTGGCTTCGCAGATGCTGATTTTGCAGAAAGCAAGGATGACAGGAAAAGCACTTCTGAAACGTGTCAATTCCTTGGAAGGAGTCTTATCTCATAGAGTAGCAAGAAGCAAAATTATGTGACAATTTCGACTGTTAAGTCGGAGTACATCTCTGCAAGCAGTTGTTGCACATAACTTGAAAACTACAACATGAAGTTAAAGGAGATTCCAATATTCTGCGACTCATCCAGTGCAATAGCAATTGCTAACAACTCAGTCTCTCAAAGCCGGACAAAGTTTATCGGGATACGCTATCACTTCATCCGGGAGCATGTGGAGAACAAGGACATCAATATTTGTTATGTCTCAACGGCCAAGCAGTTTGCAGATATTTACACGAAGCCGCTGGATGAAGTCAAGTTCACATTCTTCAAAATGGAACTTAGAATGCTCAACAAGGAATCATGAAGCGCTGAAGAAATTTGAAGAAATCTGTCCAAGTGAAGAAATTCTTTTCATGTTCACACTCAAGTACTCATGAAATAAATCGGAAGAACTCAAGTGCTTTCGACGAATCGACGAGACATCTCGACGAATCAACGAGACATCACGAGTCCTCTCGACGAATTTCATGAGCACTCACGTGAGCTTTCGACAAATGTATTTATCCAGATTTTCTTTATTATTGGATCCGAAGAATCTTTATCGAATATTCGCAGGTACGCGCCTCTTCAATTTTTGCAAAATAAAATATCTATATAAGTGTTTTAAAGGCATTACGAGACTTCACGCATACTTTTCGAAACCCTTCATCGAACTATGCGATCGTCTCTTTGTTTTTCCACCGCTAGTTCTCCATCTCCCGTCGTTTCAACTCCAGTTCTCGAAATGGCTCAAAGAGGAGCGGGTAACCTTCAAGTTGGAGGAGAGCTCGTTAGGTCTGTGGTCTGTTGGTGCTTCAGATGAATTTCACAACATCATTCTGCTCCTGAAAACCGCTGGATTATCATTCGTCTGGGAAAAGGAGTGTCGGGTACTTGATAAAGAAGTTCTTGAATTTTATAAGAATGCAGAGCTGAAACACAAAGGGTCCTTGATCAAAAGCAGTGTTCGAAATTTTGAGGTTAGAATGAAGCCGAAGTTTTTAAACCAATTTCTGCGAATTCAAGAGGTAGAGGAAGACGATGAACTATCTGATGAAGACTAGAATCGAGCCTTATCATTCTGTGATTTAGAGAAGAAAGCTACTACAATTAAATGAAGGAGATGAACGATGAAGGAAAATTGTTAACAGACATTCTTGGGAAGGTGTTTCTGTGGAAGACCGGTTCTCATGACTACATTTCAGGAGACATGTTCAGGTTGCTGACAGCAATTATTTGCAGAAAAAGAATAAACTGGGGAATAGTCTTGTTTGACCAAATAAAGGCCTGCTTAATGGCACCATTTGGAAGGATTATCACTATTTACCTCAATCAGTTGAACAAGAATCAATTTGATATGTCAACAGGTATGCAGATTCATTATATCAAGAAGATAGACTCCTCAATTTTTGCTAGATGGAAAAGGAGAATTCTGATAGGAACTACTAGAGGGAGAGGAAGAAAACGGGAGAGAAAAAGGAAGGAGGCTAGGGTTTAGAGGAAAAAAGAGAAATACCTTAGGGTTAATTGCTTGTCTCCAATAGATGACATCCCCGGGTATAAATACCCGGGCCAAGGAGGGAGCCGGCTGGCCCCTCCACATAGGGTTGAACCGGTTGGTTCAGCCCTTGGCCGGCCGTTTCTACTGAGTGGGGGCTGAACCGGATGGTTCAGCCCCTTCGTTGCTCGTCGTCTCCTTGCGCCTGCGAGCATATAACGCCCCGAGAAGTGGGCCCCGGTCAGGGGCTTAACATTCCCTTCCCCATCAAGACTCATCTTGTCCTCAAGATGAAAATCTGGGTACAGCTCCTTGAATTCCAACAAATCAAGCCAGGAGTTATGTGCTTCCGATAAGTGCTTCCACTTGACCAAGAGTTCGGCCCAAAACTCGGCACCCCGCTGCTTCCACCTGAGTAATAGAACATTCTCCAGCATCGGCTGAAGTTCGCCGGCGACGGTAGCTTCCGGCAAGAAAGGGCTTGGTTGGGCACTGTCACCAATCTTCTTCTTGAGCAAGGAGACATGAAATGTCGGATGGATGCGGGAGCCCGCGGGAAGCTCCAACGTTTAAGCGACCGGCCCCACCCTTTTGAGAACACGAAAAGGGTCATAATATCGAGGAGCCAGCTTCTGATTTGTACGGCGAGCCACTGAGAGCTGTCGGTAGGGTTGGAGCTTAAGGAATACTTCATCTCCCACGGCAAACTCCCTCTCCTTGCGGTGCTTGTCCGCCTGGGCCTTCATGCGATTCTGGGCAAGGAGAAGATTCGCCCGCAATGTCACTAAGGTGCGGTCGCGGAGGGCCCGATCATCCGCCGGTAACGCCGTGCTGCCCGGCTCATAACTTCTCAAAGAAGGTGGCCGGTCGTAGACCACCTCAAATAGTGTCATCATGCTGGCGGAGTGGTAAGCAGTGTTGTAACAATACTCGGCCCAGCGTAGCCAACTGGTCCAAGTCCGAGGCTTGTCCATGACGAAACACAAGAGGTATGTCTCCACGCTGCGATTAAGAACCTCCGTTTGGTCGTCGGTCTGGGGGTGATTTGCGGTACTGAAACTCAAGCAAGTCCCTTGAAGCCTGAAAAGCTCCCTCCAGAAGTGGCTTACAAAAGTGAGATCACGATCAGAAATGATGGCGCGTGGGAGGCCGTGCAAGCGGATGACTTCCCGAGTAAAGAGTTCGGCGACCGACTCCTCCGTATAAGGGTGACTGAGAGCGAGGAAATGACCATACTTGGAGAGCTTGTCGACCACCACCAGAATGACCGACTTGCCCTGAGACTTGGGCAATCCATCAATAAAATCCATCGACACAGTATCCCAAATGTGCTGCGGAATCTCAAGTGGGTGGAGAACCCGGCAGGTGTGGTGGTCTCGTACTTCTGTCACTGACATGTCTCACACTGTCGTACAAACTGCTTCACATCTCGGCGTATTCTCAACCAAAATACATTTGCTCTCGCCATTTGGAGGGTACGGAGCACTCCTGCATGACCCCCCACTAGAGAGGAATGAAACTCGTGGAGCATAACTGTCTTCCATGCTGAGCCTGGAGGTATGACTACTCTGTCGTGGTAATGTAGTCGCCCACTCTGTAGATGATAACCTGGCGTCACAGTCTCCCCACGCTGGAGGGCCTCCACGAGGGCGCGTAGAGAGGGATCCTGCAAGACCTCCTCATGTATGTCATCGAACGAGTCGAAGACCGGCCCCGAAATCTGGGTGAGTGCACCATCAGGTTGGCGGGACAAGGCGTCCGCCACCACATTCTCCTTGCCCTGGCGGTAAACGATCTCATAATCGAAGCCCAAAAGTTTGGTGACCCACTTTTGCTGAAAAGGAGAGGAGACTCGATGGTCCAACAAATGCTTCAAACTTTGGTGATCCGTACGAATCTTGAAGTGCCGCCCCAAAAGATATGGCTGTCAAAGGGCCACTGCCTGAACCACTGCCAACAACTCCTTTTCATACGTGGATAGTCCCAACGTCTTAGGCGCCAACGCCTCACTATAAAAAGCCAGTGGGCGGCCCTCCTGCATCAATACTGCACCCAGCCCCACCCCTGAGGCGTCCGTCTCCCCAACGAACTCCTTAGTGAAATCCGGGAGGGCTAACACTGGGGTGGTCGTCACCACCTGTTTGAGCGCCTGAAAAGCCGCCTCAGCATCATCTTGCCATGCGAAGGCATCCTTTTGCAGTAGCTGGATCAGTGGCCGAGCAATCTTCCCATAATCCCGCACGAACCGTCGGTAGTAGCCGGTGAGGCCCAAGAATCCCCGCAGAGGCCGAACAGTCTGGGGGCGCGGCCAAAAAACCATGCTCTCAATCTTCTGAGGGTCTGCTTTGACCCCTTCAGCCGAGACCAAGTGGCCCAAGTACTCGACCTCCTCCTGTCCAAAGGAACACTTGGAGCGCTTAGCATAGAGTTGATGCTTGCGTAGAATAGAAAAGACCTGTTCAACATGGCACAAGTGATCTTCCCAATTAGCACTGTATATCAAGATGTCATCAAAGAAAATCAGCACAAAAAGGTGAAGTAGTGGGCGAAAAATCTCGTTCATATTGGCTTGGAAGGTGGATGGCCCGCCAGTCAGCCCGTTGGCCATCACCAGAAACTCGTAGTGGTCGTCGTGGGTCCGGCAAGCCGTCTTATGGACTTCCTCTTCCCGCATAAGGATCTGGTAGTAACCCGACCGTAGGTCAAGCTTCGTGAAGCGAGTCGCCCCGTGTAGTTCATCCAAGAGCTCTTCAACCAATGGAATTGGAAACTTGTCTTTCAAAGTGATGTCGTTCAAAGCCCGGTAGTCGACACAAAATTGCCACGAGTCATCCTTTTTCTTGACGAGAATAATCGGGGCCGAAAAGGAGCTCGTGTTGGGTCGGATGATCCCGGCGTCGAGCATCTCCCGGACGCTGCGCTCGATCTCTGCCTTCTGCATGTGTGGATATCGGTAAGGCTGGATATTGGTAGGCTCCGCTCCAGCCTTGAGTACAATCTGGTGATCCCGAAACCGCGATGGCGGTAGTATACGTGGCTCCTGAAAGACGTCAGAATACTGCTCGACTAAGGACTGCAACTGTATGGGTACCTCAAACGACCAGGCCTCATCAGACCGCACCCCCAAAAGGACTTCCATCAAGCTCCCTTCTTCTTCGAGTTGCTGCATGCTCCGAAGAGAGACTTCCTTTACTAGCAAAACTGTGAGACCCTTCAAACAGAACTGTCGGCCACGCTGCAGGAACTCCATCGTCATGAGCTCCCAATCAAAAGTGACCCGCTTCAGCTGCTGCAACCACTGAACTCCGAGTACCATATCTGATCCCCGGATGGGTAGAAGGTATACATCCGTGCTCCCAATGTATCCCTGAATCCGCAACTCCACTCTCTTCATGACCCCTTCGCACTGCAACTTGCTGTCGTCAGCCACCATAACCTGGAATGCAGCTCCCCTATCAATGTCATGCCCAATCCACTGAGTAACGGCCGGATGAATGAAATTGTGGGTGCTCCCACTGTCCACTAATATCGTCACTTTCTCATGTCCAACCCGTCCGGCAACCCGCATCGTGAGGGGCGGATTGCACCCTTCCATGGCCTGGATGGAGACCCCAAACTCCGTCACATCCACATCCTCCTCCAATAGCGCCTCCTCGACTGCTACCTCGGGCGAAGACTCGTCGCCCACCTCTTCATGCAGTATGAAAACCTGTATCTTCTGACACTTATGCTCGGGCACAAACTTCTCGTCACAGTTGAAGCAGAGGCCCTTCTCCTTGCAGGCCTGGAGCTCGCCCCACGACAAACGAGTCACCGTAGGCTTGGCAACCGTCTGTGGCTCTCTCCTGGCTATGGCGGGTGTGGCAAGAGGCTTTCTCGTGGATCGTGACCGCTGCCGGTTGAATCGCTCCTCCTGAATGTGCGCTAGGATGATAGCGTGATTCAAGCTCCGTGGCATATAAGCATGAACCTCATCCCGTAAATGCTCCTTCAAGCCCGACACAAAACAACTCAGCAGTGACTTCTCTTTCCATTGTACCTGGTTGGCCAATTTCTCGAACTCCGTCTAGTACTCAGTCATTGTCCCCTTCTGTCGTAACTTCTGCAGCAGCACCTCAAACTCCTCATACTCCAGTGGCCCGAACCGGGCTGTGAATCCCTCCACAAAATCAGTCCAGGGTACATAATCTCTACCTCTAAGGAACCATTGAGTCCACTAAAACGCGTCGTCTTCCAGATGGAACGACGTTATTTGCACTCATTGCCCCTCCGGGACCTCCTAATAGCTGAAGAACAACTTCTCCTTATGAACCCACTCCAATGCATCCCCCCTTTGAATTTGGGGAAGTTCATATGTGTCAACTTCGGTGGCATGTACGCACGCGGCCCGGCCTGCCCTTGCCAGCCCTGTCCTTGCCCATTCTGTCGTCCCACATGCCCATCGTGTCCACCCGGGTAGCCTTGAGGTGGCTGACCCTGATGAGGAACGTGTTGCCCAGCCCACGGAACGTGGCCTCCAAACCCGCCAGGAAGAATGATGTCGCCTCGCGGGTGAGGAAGAAGCCCCGCTGCACCTCCTGGATCCCGTACAGCAGCCCCCTGCCCTCCAACAGCTTGTAGCCACGGCTGTCGCCCGCAATCCACTGGTCCAGCCATGCCGAAGCCGCCACCCGGATGTCTGGCCGGCCCGCACTCAGCCGGCCCAGCAAAACTGGGGCCGCCGCCTCCTGCTACTGCCGTCGGCCACGTCGCCTCTCCCCCGCCTTCGTCGGTGATGCCCCAGGGTCGGGAGAACCCGACGCCGCTGTTCCCGCCCAGTCCGGGCGCTCCAATGTTCGTCGTCCCAGCAAAGCTGGGGCCGACGCCCCCTGCTGCAGCCGTCGACCACGCCGCTTCCCCGTGCCCTTCGTCGGTGGTCCCCCAGGGTCGGGAGAGGCCAATGCCCCCGTTTCCACCCAAGGTCGACGCTTCCGTGCCCAAACGCCCCGGATCGGGCGTTCCGGACGCTTCGGCGGACCGATCGGTTCTTCCTCGCACGTGCTTTTTCCTTTCAACAGTGCTTTAAGCTCCTCCATACGCACGTCTATGCGCTCCTCCAACCGCTGTGTAGATGTGCGCATCTCTTGCTCGATTGCGGTTACCGAATCCATCAATCCACCATAGTTCTCCTCCAAGGCCTCCAAACGGGTGACCTCTTGCATGCGAGTGGTGACCATCGTCGGAGAAAGACCGCTCTGATACCAAATGATAGGAACTACTAGAGGGAGAGGAAGAAAACTAGAGAGAAGAAGGAAGGAGGCTAGGGTTTAGAGGAAGAAGGAGAAATGCCTTAGGGTTAATTGCTTGCCTCCAATAGATGACATCCCCGGGTATAAATACCCGGGCAAAGGAGGGAACCGGCTGGCCCCTCCACATAGGGCTGAACCGGTTGGTTCAGCCCTTGGCCGACCAATTCTACTGAGTGGGGGTTGAACCGGATGGTTTAGCCCCTTCATTGCTCGTCGTCTCCTTGCGCCTGCGAGCATAATAACGCCCCGAGAAGCGGGCCCCGGTCGGGGGCGTAACAAATTCCCAGGAAAGGTGCAGAGAGGGTAGTGGGTGAATGTTCTGGTATGCAAGATAGACCAAACCCTGCATCCATGGAGAATGATGTGTCTCCACTACCACCACCACCACCCCCCCCCCCCCATGAAGCACCTGAGAATGTTGGTACAGTTGCTGAGGGGGAGAACATAGAAGAATTAGCTGAAGAAATTGCTGAAATATCTGTTGTTTTAGAAGAAACCCATGCTGAAGAGGCAGTTCCTTTGGTGGAAGAATTTTCAGCTGAGACTACTGCAGAGCCATCTATCCAAGAGCCGTTGGAACCAAATTTTGAACTTGCTCTGATCAAAGGAAAGCAAATTGTTGTGGAGCCCAGATGTGTGGTGATCAAATGTGCTCCATCTCCAGGGGGAGCTGCATCTAGCAGTTTTGAGACTAATTCTAACAGTTTTGAAGCTCACAGATCTCAAGGTGAGAGTACCCCTCCATCAGACAATTCTTTGTTATAGTCATTAGAAGCTCTGCTAACCAAGCAGAAGGACCACTTTGATTTTTCCTGAAAACAAGTATTTCTACAAAGTGGGTCAAGTCAAGAAGGATTTAAATAATGGTCTAGCCCAAGTCAATCATAACATGGAAAATCTGAAGATATATTTGACTGAGTGGATGTCCCAAAGTGGTAAAGTTATTGACCATGCCATTCAGGGCATCGGTCATGTGTATGGAAAGGTAGTCCATTTTTCTGATGAGACTGATACTATGAGGCATTCTCATGACTCTAGAATGCATTATATTGATTCTAAGATGGGAGAGTTCAAGGATGAGATTATCCAAACCCTACTTGAAGAAGTTAGAAAGGGGGAGGAAAACTAGAAAGTAAGTTGAAATCATTGAAAGTAGGTGTTCGACATCAGATTCACAGTGTTAATTAATACTGTTTTCAAAACATCAAATGGTTATATGATAAGTTTTTATGGGGAGCTCAGTCTCAGTTCTCTGGTTCAGAACAACCTTTTGTTGGTTATGCCCCTCCAAATCAGTATGCATAGTTGTTAAACCTTGCTATGGAAGAATCCTGAAGGCTCCGTTAAAAAAGGAGAAGGTATGGGGAAGGACTGTCTGCAAGCAGATCAGAACCAGCTCAAAAGAAAGATTTTGTTGAAGTTTGTAGTCCTATCTCCAAAAGGATTATTATGGACACTTTCGATTTATTTGATCTGTCAAATTAGGAACCAAGGCAATATTACAGCAAGGAAGAATGGGACAAGCATGAGATTTCCAATGTGAAGAGGAGGCTTCATTTTAGAAAGCATGGAAAATCCAATCCTGATGCTCCTCCTCCATCTAAATATTATCCCAAGCTCAATGCCTATTTTGACCGTCAAGCAGGAAAGAGGAAGTGGCTATCATAAGACTTTTATTTCTTCATGATCTGTTATGATGAGAATGTCTTGAAATGTCATTAGAAACACTCATATAAAAATTATTGTTTTGTTGATCTCTATTCTTTTCATTATGTCATTTCAGTGTATCTTATATTTTTTCTTTTATGTGCAATTCAACTTAGTATAAAGGGTTCTAACTTCTTCAAATATGAGGAGATTGTTGGATATTGTATCCACAATAGCTCTGATTTGAAGAAATGTCTCTTGAACTAAGTTGAATTTAGTATGTATTTGATGTTGTTTTTAGTTATGTGTGGTGCAGGTCTTAATTGCGAAGTACAAACCATTGTCATGTTTGTTGAAACCAAAAACTGGTCTCTCGTGGAGTTCGGGGTCCCAAAAGAGGGGTGACCTCACACCTACTACACTCGGGGGAACTTCACGGGATGAAGACTTAGGAAACTACAAACAGACCCTCGGCTCTAGCGCGGAGGTCCCACCACACACCCGGAAGGTCACAGGAACCCTTCCCCTCCCTCACCAAAGGGCTAGGCTAAGCGCCTTGGAGAGCTCTCTCTACTCTACCAAGAAGAAGCTAAGGGAGGAGGAGGTAAAAAATCTCCTCCTCTCCAAAGGCACCCAAGGGGGTCTATTTATAGTTTTTCCAAGTCATGGGGGTAAAATGACCAAAATGCCCCTAAGGGCAAATACTCCTCTAGCCAATAGAAAACGCCCACACTGGGGGGTAAAAAGGGAAAAACTGCCCCCAGGGGCAAAGAGGTCCAAGGGCGAGAGGAGGCCAAACCACACCCCTCCCACCTCCATGGACACCCGAGGCCGGGGCTGCGCGGGCGGGAGACTGCCTGGCCGGCGGTCTCGCCTCGCAAGGAGGGGCTGCGCGGGCGGGAGACCGCCTGGCCGGCTGTCTCGCCCCGCGAGCAGGGGCTGCGCGGGCGGGAGACTGCATGGTCGGCGGTCTCGCCCCGTGAGCAGGGGCTGCGCGGGCGGGAGACCGCCTGGCCGGCGGTCTCGCCCCGCGAGAGGGGCCGCGCGGGCGAGAGCCCGCCTGGCCGGCGGTCTCGCCCCGCGAGAGGGGCCGCGCGGGCGAGAGACCGCCTGGCCGGCGGTCTCGCCCCGCGAGAGGGGCCGCGCGGGCGAGAGACCGCCTGGCCGACGGTCTCGCCCCGCGAGAGGGGCCGCGCGGGCGAGAGCCCGCCTGGCCGGCGGTCTCGCCCCGCGAGCTGGGCCTGGTCTCTGGCTCGGGACTAAGGCGCATCAACACGGGGGGATGAGACCTTGGTCTCCAGTCGACCCTGTTGCCCCCACCTTGCACTTTACCAAGTCGGGGAAGGGTCGCCCAACTTGCCGCTCCCGCCCCTCAAGGAAGGGGGCAAAGGGGGAGGCAATTTTTCCTCCCCCTACTAGTATATCCTCAAGGTCAAACCAAAATTGGCCACCAAGAGTGTAAGATCTCTCAAAAGCTTAAAAACCTACAGTTGGTTCTGCGCCTGCCGGGAGGGCCCTACTCGGCGAATACGGGGTTGTACAGAATCCCCGCTCTTTTCGAGCTTGACACAAGCTCGGAAAGAACATCCAACCCAACGTATTCGTTGAGTGGTATTCTTGGGGGTGAAAATCACTTGGCCTCCTCATGGGGTCAACCTGTCAGGCCAGCTAATGAGAGCCTGGGTGACGAGACCAACTCGGGGAAAAGAACTGGGCTACCACGAGAGGTACCACCGAACCTGTCAGCTAGTGGGAGCCTGGCAGCGGGACCATCATCGGAGCAAAGGAACTAGGCTACTACGAGAGGTACCACCAGACCTGCCAGCTAGTGGGAGCCTGGCAGAGGGACCGTCATCGGAGCAAAGGAACTAGGCTACCACGAGAGGTACCACCGGACCTACCAGCTAGAGGGAGCCTGGCAGCGGGACCATCATCGGAGCAAAGGAACTGGGCTTCAACGAGAGGTACCACCTGACCTACCAGCTAGAGGGAGCCTGGCAGCGGGACCGTCATCGGAGCAAAGGAACTAGGCTACCACGATAGGTACCACCGGACCTGCCAGCTAGAGGGAGCCTGGCAGCGGGACCATCATCGGAGCAAAGGAACTAGGCTACCACGAGAGGTACCACCGGACCTGCCAGCTAGAGGGAGCCTGGAAGCGGGACCATAATCGGAGCAAAGGAACTAGGCTACCACGAGAGGTACCACCGGACCTGCCAGCAAGAGGGAGCCTGGCAGCGGGACCATCATCGGAGCAAAAGAACTAGGCTACCACGAGAGGTACCACCGGACCTGCCAGCTAGAGGGAGCCTGACAGCGGGACCATCATCGGAGCAAAGGAACTAGGCTACCACGAGAGGTACCACCGGACCTGCCAGCTAGAGGGAGCCTGACAGCGGGACCGTCATCAGAGCGAAGGAACTAGGCTACCACGAGAGGTACCACCGGACCTGCCAGCTAGAGGGAGTCTGGAAGCAGGACCATCATCGGAGCAAAGGAACTAGGCTACCACGAGAGGTACCACCGGACCTGCCAGCTAGAGGGAGCATGGCAGCGGGACCATCATCGGAGCAAAAGAACTAGGCTACCACGAGAGGTACCACCGGACCTACCAGCTAGTGGGAGCCTGGCTGCGGGACCATCATCGAAGCAAAGGAAATGGGATTCCACGAGAGGTACCACCGGACCTGCCAGCTAGTGGGAGACTGGCAGCGGGACCGTCATCGGAGCAAAGGAACTCGGCTACCACGAGAGGTACCACCGGACCTGCCAGCTAGAGGGAGCCTGGCAGCGGGACCGTCATCGGAGCAAAGGAACTAGGCTACCACGATAGGTACCACCGGACCTGGCAGCTAGAGGGAGCCTGGCAGCGGGACCATCATCGGAGCAAAGGAACTAGGCTACCACGAGAGGTACCACCGGACCTGCCAGCTAGAGGGAGCCTGGAAGCGGGACCATCATCGGAGCAAAGGAACTAGGCTACCACAAGAGGTACCACCGGACCTGCCAGCTAGAGGGAGCCTGGCAGCGGGACCGTCATCGGAGCAAAGGAACTAGGCTACCACGAGAGGTACCACCGGACCTGCCAGCTAGAGGGGGCCTGGCAGCGGGACCATCATCGGAGCAAAGGAACTAGGCTACCACGAGAGGTACCACCGGACCTGCCAGCTAGACGGAGCCAAACAGCGGGACCGTCATCGGAGCAAAGGAACTAGGCTACTACGAGAGGTACCACCGGACCTGCCAGCTAGAGGGAGCCTGGCAGCGGGACCGTCATCGGAGCAAAGGAACTAGGCTACCACGAGAGGTACCACCGGACCTGCCAGCTAGAGGGAGCCTGGCAGCGGGACCGTCATCGGAGCAAAGGAACTAGGCTACCACGAGAGGAACCACCGGACCTGCCAGCTAGAGGGAGCCTGGCAGCGGGACCGTCATCGGAGCAAAGGATTTGGGCTCCCCGAGGTACCCTCGACCCATCCAGCTAGTGAGTGCCTGGCATGAGGAGGTCCTCTCGGGGGGTGGGATTGGGCATGTCACCTAAGCTTTGTCAATTCCAACATCCTCAAAAGGGGGAAAAAGATGGTTACATGACTCCCCCGACTCTACCGGTCGGGGGCTGGACTCATTACAATATAAGTAAAAGGCACATGACTCCGTCGAGGCGAAGCTTCTTCAGGGGGGCTGGGAATGGTGGTCATCCTCGGATTCCATCCCACTGGACACCTCCATCCTGCTCAGGCTCTCCATGATCTCCTCCATCTCCTCCGCCTTGGGGCAGAGATTCAACCCGCTCTGGTGGCTGTTGCTGGGTTGGTGCTTCCGCTCCCCTCACCTCCAAGAACTCAGGCCAGGTAGCCGTGGCGTGACCCTCCGTTTGGTGGAAGTCACAGTACAACAACACTCCTCCCCCCCTTCGGCGGGTCCGGCGATCTCTCCTGTTGCATCTTCTTCCTTCACCTATTGTCAAGGCTTGCTGTGGTGGGGGTAGGAGCTGCCTCGGGGCTTGCCTCTGGAAGTTGAACTTCCCTTGGACCCCGTGGAAGTTCCCCCTGGATGAGAGCTCATCCTGGACCCTGTGCAGGTCCTCCTTGCTGCCTCCAACCTGGTTCTTGACCCTCCTGCCCCTGGAACCCATGAGCTCTCTGCTCTTCTCTCCGTCTTCCTTCCTGATGCCTCGAGCTACCCTGCTCCTTCAGTTCCGACTCTGTCAGTTTTGCCAACTTCTTGAAAAATCCAGGATTGGCCGCCTCCATGGCTATCTCTTATGCCGCCCTTTCCATCAGCTCCTCAAAGGAAAGAGGGGTCTTCTGGGTCAAGCTCATCTTGAAGAACCCTTCGCGCAACCCCACCGTGAATGCCATCTGGAGGGCATACCCTGGCACCTCTTGGATGTCAAGGACCTCCTCCTGGAACCTGTCAACGTAGTGGGCCAGCGACTCCTCGACCCTTTGCTTTATCAGGAAGAGGGACTCGGGACCTTTCTTCCTCTTCTTGGAGGTGGAGAAGCGAAGCTGAAAGCTCCGGCTCAAGTCTTTGAACACGAAGATGGACCTTGGAGAGAGTTGATGGAACCAGTCCTTTGCCTTCTCCTTCAACGTGATCGCAAATAGACGGCACTTGAAGGCATCCGTCATTGGCAGGATGGAGACGGCATCCTCAAACCACTGCAAGTGCTGGATGGGGTCATCCCTCCCGGTATAGTATGTCTTATCAAGTTCCCTGAACCCCTCGGGAACGGGAGCTGAGAGGATCAGCTCGCTGAAGGGTGACCCCCTGAGGGGTGGTCTTGCGGTTTCTACAGGCGCGACCTGACCGCCTAAAGGGCGAGCACTCGACGGGCTGGGGAACAGCTCCCAGACGGGGAGGTCTCGCTCGACCCCCTCTCCCATCCTCTCCTTCCCAGGTCGCCTCCCTGGGGCACTTCCCTCTCCCCCTGCTGGGGTGATCTCGCTTAGATCCCTGGGAGGCAGCTCACTGAGGTCCCCGGGAGCCGGTCCCTGGGGGGTGGGGGCTGAGCTGCCAGCCCGAGGGGCAATGCTTCGCAACATCTCCATGATGCCAGAGAAGGAAGCCATGAACTCTTCCCTTCCTACGAAGGGTCCTGTGTTGGGGAGACCACCGAGGTCATCATTACTTCCCTGATCTCCAGCCATGACACTCTCCCGAGATCTTCTGTGCTGGTCACTCTCCACGCTCACCGCACCAAAATGTTGAAACCAAAAACTGGTCTCTCGTGGAGTTCGGGGTCCCAAAAGAGGGGTGACCTCACACCTACTACACTCGGGGGAACGTAACGGGATGAAGACTTAGGAAACTACGAACAGACCCTCGGCTCTAGCGCGGAGGTGCCACCACACACCCGGAAGGTCACAGGAACCCTTCCCCTCCCTCACCAAAGGGCTAGGCTGGGCGCCTTGGAGAGCTCTCTCTACTCTACCAAGAAGAAGCTAAGGGAGGAGGAGGTAAGGAAATCTCATCCTCTCCAAAGGCACCCAAGGGGGTCTATTTATAGTTTTTTCAAGTCATGAGGGTAAAATGACCAAAATGCCCCTAAGGGAAAATACTCCTCTAGCCAATAGAAAACGCCCAAACTGGGGGGTAAAAAGGGAAAAACTGCCCCCAGGGGCAAAGAGGTCCAAGGGAGAGAGGAGACCAAACCACACCCCTCCCACCTCCATGGACACCCGAGGCCGGGACTGCGCGGGCGGGAGACCGCCTGGCCGGCAGTCTCGCCCTGCAAGGAGGGGCTGCGCGGGCGGGAGACCGCCTGGCCGACGGACTCGCCCCGCGAGCAGGGGCTGCGCGGGCGGGAGACCGCCTAGCCGGCGGTCTTGCCCCGCGAGATGGGGCTGCCCGGGCGGGAGACTGCCTGGCCGGCGGTCTCGCCCCGTGAGCAGGGGCTGCGCGGGCGGGAGACCACTTGGCCGGCGGTCTCGCCCCGCGAGAGGGGCCGCGCGGGCGGGAGCCCGCCGGCCGTCTCGCCCCGCGAGAGGGGCCGCGCGGGCGAGAGCCCGCCTGGCCGGCGGTCTCGCCCCGCGAGCTGGGCCTTGTCTCTGGCTCGGGACTAAGGCTCATTAACAGGGGGGGATGAGACCTTGGTCTACAGTCGACCCTGTTTCCCCCACCTTGCACTTTACCAAGTCGGGGAAGGGTCGGCACTCTTGTCACTCCCGCCCCTCAAGGAAGAAGGTAAAGGGGGAGGCAAGTTTTTCCTCCCCCTACTAGTATATCCTCAAGGTCAAACCAAAATTGGCCACCAAGAGTGTAAGATATCACAAAAGCTTAAAAACCTACAGTTGGTTCTGCGCCTGCCGGGAGGGCCCTACTCGGCGAATACGAGGTTGTACACAATCTCCGCTCTTTTCGAGCTTGACACAAGCTCGGAAAGAACATCCAACCCAACGTATTCGCTGAGTGGTATTCTTGGGGGGTGAAAAACACTTGGCCTCCTCACGGGGTCAACCTGTCAGGCCAGCTAATGAGAGCATGGGTGACGAGACCACCTCGGGGAAAAGAACTGGGCTACCACGAGAGGTACCACCGGACCTGTCAGCTAGTGGGAGCCTGGCAGCGGGACCATCATCGGAGCAAAGGAACTAGGCTACCACGAGAGGTACCACAAGACCTGCCAGCTAGTGGGAGCCTGGCAGCGGGACCGTCATCGGAGCAAAGGAACTAGGCTACCACGAGAGGTACCACCGGACCTACCAGCTAGAGGGAGTCTGGCAGCGGGACCATCATCGGAGCAAAGGAACTGGGCTTCCACGAGAGGTACCACCGGACCTACCAGCTAAAGGGAGCCTGGCAGCGGGACCGTCATCGGAGCAAAGGAACTAGGCTACCACGAGAGGTGTCACCAGACCTGCCAGCTAGTGGGAGCCTGACAGCGGGACCGTCATCGGAGCAAAGGAACTAGGCTACCACGAGAGGTACCACCGGACCTGCCAGCTAGAGGGAGCCTGGCAGCGGGACCGTCATCGGAGCAAAGGATTTGGCCTCCCCGAGGTACCCTCGACCCATCCAGCTAGAGAGCGCCTGGCATGAGGAGGTCCTCTCGGGGGGTGGGATTGGGCATGTAACCTAAGCTTTGTCAATTCCAACATCCTCAAAAGGGGGAAAAAGATGGTTACATGACTCCCCCGACTCTACCGGTCGAGGGCTGGACTCATTACAACATAAGAAAAAGGCACATGACTCCATCGAGGCGAAGCTTCTTCAGGGGGTCTGGGCATGGTGGTCATCCTCGGATTCCATCCCACTGGACACCTCCATCCTGCACAGGCTCTCCATGATCTCCTCCATCTCCTCCGCCTTGGGGCAGAGCTTCAACCCGCTCTGGTGGCTGTTGCTGGGCTGGTGCTTCCGCTCCCCTCACCTCCAGGAACTCAGGGCAGGTAGCCGTGGCGTGACCCTCCGTTTGGTGGAAGTCACAGTACAACAACACTCCTCCCCCCCTTCGGCGGGTCCGACGATCTCTCCTGTTGCCTCTTCTTCCTTCACCTATTGTCAAGGCTTGCTGTGGTGGGGGTAGGAGCTGCCTCGGGGCTTGCCTCTGGAAGTTGAACTTCCCTTGGACCCCGTGGAAGTTTCCCCCCCTGGATGAGAGCTCTTCCTGGACCCTGTGCAGGTCCTCCTTGCTGCCTCCAACCTGGTTCTTGACCCTCCTGCCCCTGGAACCCATGAGCTCTCTGCTCTTCTCTCCGTCTTCCTTCCTGATGCCTCGAGCTACCCTGCTCCTTCAGTTCCGACTCTGTCAGTTTTGCCAACTTCTTGAAAAATCCAGAATTGGCCGCCTCCATGGTTATCTCCTCTGCCGTCCTTTCCATCAGCTCCTCAAAGGAAAGGGGGGTCTTCCGGGTCAAGCTCATCTTGAAGAACCCTTCGCGCAACCCCACCGTGAATGCCATCTGGAGGGCATACCCTGGCACCTCTTGGATGTCAAGGACCTCCTCCTGGAACCTGTCAAAGTAGTGGGCCAGCGACTCCTCGACCCTTTACTTTATCAGGAAGAGGGACTCAGGACCTTTCTTCCTCTTCTTGGAGGTGGAGAAGCGAAGCTGAAAGCTCCGGCTCAAGTCTTCGAACCCGAAGATGGACCTTGGAGAGAGTTGATGGAACCATTCCCTTGCCTTCACCATCAACGTGATCGCAAATAGACGGCACTTGAAGGCATCCGTCATTGGCAGGATGGAGCCGGCATCCTCAAACCACTGCAAATGCTGGATGGGGTCATCCCTCCCGGTATATCATGTCTTGTCAAGTTCCCTGAACCCCTCGGGAACGGGAGCTGAGAGGATCAGCTCGCTGAAGGGTGACCCCCTGAGGGGTGGTCTTGCGGTTTCTACAGGCGCGACCTGACCGCCTAAAGGGCGAGCACTCGACGGGCTGGGGAACAGCTCCCGGACGGGGAGGTCTCGCTCGACCCCCTCTCCCATCCTCTCCTTCCCAGGTCGCCTCCCTTGGGCACGTCCCTCTCCCCCTGCTGTGGTGATCTCGCTTAGATCCCTGGGAGGCAGCTCACTGAGGTCCCCGGGAGCCGGTCCCTGGGGGGTGGGGGCTGAGCTGCCAGCCCGAGGGGCAATGCTTCGCAACATCTCCATGATGCCAGAGATGGAAGCCATGAACTCTTCCCTTCCTACGAAAGGTCCTGTGTTGGGGAGACCACAGAGATCATCACTACTTCCCTGATCTCCAGCCATGACACTCTCCTGAGATCTTCTGTGATGGTCACTCTCCACGCTAACCGCACCAAAATGTTGAAACCAAAAACTGGTCTCTCGTGGAGTTCGGGGTCCCAAAAGAGGGGTGACCTCACACCTACTACACTCGGGGGAACATCACGGGATGAAGACTTAGTAAACTACGAACAGACCCTCGGCTCTAGCGCGGAGGTCCCACCACACACCCGGAAGGTCACAGGAACCCTTCCCCTCCCTCACCAAAGGGCTAGGCTGGGAGCCTTGGAGAGCTCTCTCTACTCTACCAAGAAGAAGCTAAGGGAGGAGGAGGTAAGGAAATCTCCTCCTCTCTAAAGGCACCCAAGGGGGTTTATTTATAGTTTTTCCAAGTCATGGGGGTAAAATGACCAAAATGCCCCTAAGGGCAAATACTCCTCTAGCCAATAGAAAACGCCCACACTGGGGGGTAAAAAGGGAAAAACTGCCCCCAGGGGCAAAGAGGTCCAAGGGCGAGAGGAGGCCAAACCACACCCCTCCCACCTCCATGGACACCCGAGGCCGGGGCTGCGCGGGCGGGAGACCGCCTGGCCGGCGGTCTCGCCCCGCAAGGAGGGGCTGCGCGGGCGGGAGACCGTCTGGCCGGCAGTCTCGCCCCGCTAGCTGGGGCTGCGCGGGCAGGATACTGCCTGGCCGGCGGTCTCGCCCCGTGAGCAGGGGCTGCGCGGGCGGGAGACCGCCTAACCGGCGGTCTCGCCCCGCGAGAGGGGCCGCGCGGGCGAGAGTCTGCCTGGCCGGCGGTCTCGCCCCGCGAGAGGGGCCGCGCGGGCGAGAGACCGCCTGGCCGACGGTCTCGCCCCGCGAGAGGGGCCGCGCGGGCGAGAGCCCGCCTGGCCGGCGGTCTCGCCCCGCGAGCTGGCCCTGGTCTATGGCTCAGGACTAAGGCGCATCAACAGGGGGGATGAGACCTTGGTCTCCAGTCGACCCTGTTGCCCCCACCTTGCACTTTACCAAGTCGGGGAAGGGTCGGCCAACTTGCCGCTCCCGCCCCTCAAGGAAGGGGGCAAAGGGGGAGGCAAGTTTTTCCTCCCCCTACTAGTATATCCTCAAGGTCAAACCAAAATTGGCCACCAAGAGTGTAAGATCTCTCAAAAGCTTAAAAACCTACAGTTGGTTCTGCGCCTGCCGGGAGGGCCCTACTCGGCGAATACGGGGTTGTACATGTTGCAATGGGTCTCTAAACACAGTTCTAAGCAATTTAATTCCATATTTTATAGAACATCTTGTTAACCCATGTATAATCTCTCTAATGAAATGTACTTCATCTCTAGCACCCCAAAGAAAGTTGTTGTTCGGAGTATCAGAATTTGCTAAGTAATTTTATCGAGTAGTCTCATGAGGACTCGTGAAATTCGTCGAGAACTCACGTAAGCACTCGCGGAATTCGTCGAGTGATCTCGGGAATACTTAAGAGATCACTGTGAACTGTTATCCAGAATGGCTAAGTCACAACAGCTTCGTCCTCTCGTATATACTCGATGAATTCATCGAGTACTCACGTAAGTACTCGTGAAATTTGTCGAGTACTGTCGAGAGTACATGTAAACTCCTTTAAGTTTCAAGAGTTCCAGAGAAAGTTTGAAGAATTTGTCGTATACTCAAAGAATTTATCGAGTACTCTTAAGCTCTCATGTAATTCGTCGAAAGGTCACGTGAAATCTAAATACCTCAAGCAAGCTCTTTCTCAAGTAGTTTCGACGGGTTTTTCGGGTGGTCTCGAGAGTTCACGTAAGGTCTCGAGTCTCGACGAATTATTTCAGTTTGGACTTAAACAGTTTTCGTTTTGTTTTTGACGGCTTTCCAGATTTAGGGCTTCCGTCATGTACAGTACACGTGGACGGTAGAACTGAGTTCGAAATTTAGCCGTTACTGAGGAATCTCTTATAAATAGTAAAGTGTTTTTTTCAGAAGCCCTAATCGTTAATCGTGAATCGAATTTTAAATCGCTCATCACCGACGCCGACAGAACTACCGATTCACGATTCCTCTGATAAGAAAAGACACAATCGATCTCGTGATTTCAAATTCAAATATTTTCAGAGATCCGTCGATTCCCAAGATTAGATCTCTCTTCACAAGTTTTAGATCCTTCTTTCTCAAGATTTCAGACAAAGCTTTCACACAAAGAAGAAGGGTTGTTTTCAGATCTGAGAGAAAAGATTGTTTTCAATCCATTTCTTTTATTATTACTTTATAGGAAGTTGTTTCTTCTGAGTTTTTGTAGATCCTTGTTAAAGGATCGAGTGTAGGAGAAGTTCTCCGAGATTGTAGGAGTTGGATACTCCGAGTGTAAGATTTTTATAATCTGAGTTTAGTGAAGTGGTCGAGTCTAGCCCGAAGTGCTAGATAAGCGAGGCGGGAGAGTAGATGTACTCGTTTTCGGGGAACCACTATAAATCCTTTTGTTTGTGTTGTGCTGTGATCTCTTGTTTTGTGTGCTTTATTTTGTTAAATTTTTAATTCTGTCAAAAGCCGCAAGATTCACCTATTCAACCCCTTCTGGGTGATTTAGGTCGACAACTAGATATTTTTTATTGGTATCTGAGTGAGGTTGTTCGTTAAAAAGTAAACACCTTAAACATATCCTGATCTAATTGTCAAAAGAGAAAAGCATGTCTGGAATGGACAGGAGCAAGGATTTATCCTCGATGAAGCTGTCGGTGCGCTCCAAGGACAATTTCCCTATGTAGAAGGAAAGAGTAAAAATTTTCATTGAAGCTTCTGATCCCAGAATCTTCACAATTGTTGAAGAAGGTTCGCATGTTCCTGTGACTCTGTCAACAATTGATCCTAATCTAATGGTTCCCAAAAAGATGATGGACTTGAACAAAGATGAGATTGCTCTCGTCGCTCTAGATAAGAAGACGAAGAACATCATTACTAGTGCGGTGGACGATTCGATGTTACAAAAATTAATCCACTGTAAGTCAGCTAATGAGATGTGGCAATCTCTAATTGTTCGTATGAAAGGAACGGGGAAAATTAGGGATGATAGGAAATCTCTCCTCAATCAGGAATACGAGACTTTCAAGCAAAATAAGAGGGACATTATTTCTGACTGCTACGACAAGTTCTTTAAGATCGTCAGCGGCCTAAAAAATTATGGTCGTGAGTTTACCAACGGCGAACTTAATGACAAATTCTTGAGATCCCTGACTAAAGAATTGGATATCAAGGTTTGTGCAATAAGGGAGTTTGGTAAAATGGCTACCATGGAGCCACAGAACTTGTTTGGAAAGCTGCTTTCCCACGAGCTGCAACTCGACACCAGAAAGGCAGAAGAAGAGGCAAGTAGGACTTCTGTCAGAGAGAAGCCTGTCGCACTGAAGGCCGAAGGGTTAAGGAAAGGTAGAGTTGTGTCACCAGTAAGGACACGGGCTTCAAATGAACATGAAGATTCAGAGTCAAGTGCCTCTAGTTCTGAAATGTCAGGTGGAGAGCTTTCTTTACTCTCCAGGCAGTTTAAGAGGATGTTTTGTTGGAACCGACAGTTCACATATCCTTAGTTTGATCAAATCTTGTGTTTGATAGAGTGTGCAGGTTTACAGGTCCAAGAAATCCAAGGAACTCTCCTCAGGAACCTACTGTCAAGCGGTAGCAGCTAACGCCGCGCGGTAGCATGAAATAAATGGACAAAGTGCTCGGGAACGTACCGCGCCGCGCTAGTCCTACCGCCCGCATTAGCGCGATGAATTATCTGGACCAGGCGCTCGGGAAGCTACCGCCAAGAGATAGTAGTTAACGCCAAGCGATACTGCGCGCGATAGCTGGAGGAATTAATTTCCAGGCTCTCGGGAACCTACCGGAAAGCGCTAGTCTTACCGCTCCGCGCTAGCCCACTCAACGCCGTGTTAAGTGCGTCGAATCTGAGGCGTCGAGTAAGAGATACCGCACAGCGATAACTGTTAACACGCCGCGCTAGCACGATTAAAAGGAAAAATATTTGTTTTAAATATTTTTCGAATTTTGCAGAACAGCTGTCAGCACGAAGCGCGTGAACCTACCGTCGGGCGCTAGCCTTACCGCCGGCGGTAGCGTATTTTTATAAAGACGTGTATAAGGCGCCTCGTGTTCTGTATTCAACACCACGAAGAAAAGAGATCAAGTTCTTGTATTATAGGGTTCGGCCACCTCTCTACGTTCCGTTCCAATCGTCTTCGTCAAAGGAAAAGAAAACCGCCTCCCTCCCGTTCGAGCACGAAGAACTCTGGCAATCCAAAGACTACATCGATTACAAAGAGACGACCGGTTGCAAGCACGCGGAGATCTCAAGTACCGGCCGCGGATCGCTCTACGGAGAAATCGTCAAGAGAGAGACTTTAATCTTTAAATTCTTTAAACCTTAGTTTTGTTATCTTCTTTCCTTTTCATTCTTGTGTGGTGGGGAAAATCGACCGGTGAAGGTCGTCGGAATCCGGGAAGGATTCCGTGGGAAATCGTCCCGGGGTAGGGACGTCTAGATCGGGAGATCTAGCGGGGCTCTAAGACCCTTCCTTGCATGGAGATGAAGAACCGGCTCGAAGACCTTTCTTGGAGGGAAAGGGAGAGAGCCAATCGGTCCGTGGAGCGGGTCGGTATAGAAAACAAAAGAGTTTTCTTTCTCACCGCCTTTGATCTCTGGCGTCACGGGGATCACAATTTTGTAATTGTCAAAAACAGTTGTTCTAATTCTTGCAATGAAATTCATTTTTTGCTCTATTACTTCTGTGACCTGTTGTGATTGATAAGTGGTAGTCTTCTAAGGGGTGTACAAGAGAATTTGCACAGGAAACGTGTTGGTACCCTATTTTGATTTGAGTTTAGTCTTGTCTTTTTAGTCCCTTGACCCAAGAAATATCTATGGTCATTGGTTAGTAGTCTAGCTGTAGAGTCCTCGCTTTACCAGATGAAAAATTTGGTTAAGTAGTTTTTCGTTCAACTATAGTCGAACGCCGCTCGACTATCGTCTATCGGCTGATCGACGATCGTCTATCAGTTGGTCGACGTTCTGTCTGCGTTGATAGCTCGACTATCTGTTGATAGGTCGACTATCTGCTTGGTTTGGTAGTTCGACTATCTGTCCTGATAGTTCAACTATCTGATAGCTCGACTATCTGTTGATAGGTCGACTATCTGTTCCGCTTTGATAGGTCGACTATCGGTTGATAGGTCGACTATCTGTCGTCTTTGATAGTTCGACTATCTGTCCTGATAGTTCAACTATCTGATAGCTCGACTATCTGTTGATAGATCGACTATCTGTTTTGTTTTGATAGGTCGACTATCTGTTGATAGGTCGACTATCTGTTTTCTGTGATAGGTCGACTATCTGCTTGATAGGTCGACTATCTGTTTGTGCGTGATAGTTCGACTATCTGTCCGGATAGATCGACTATCTGATAGTTCGACTATCTGCTCTGATAGGTCGACTATCTGCCGAGGTAGTTCGACTATCTTCTTTGATAGGTCGACTATCTGGATCGTTCGACTATCTGCCCGATAGGTCGACGATCTCCGTGCGTCGGTCGACGATCTCCGAGGGTCGTTCGACGCTTTCTGTCTGCCTTTTTATTTTGTATTTATTTATTTTATTTAATAAATTAATACATTATCTGGCAGTTTATTTCAGTTGTTTTATGATAATATTTCCAGGCAATATATGCTCCATTTCTTTTGCCTGAGTAAAATTTTTTCAGATAAAGTTGTTTGTCTTATTAGCTGTCATTATATTTTACTTTATCTGCTGTCAGTCCTTTATAGCCGTTAGACTGAAAATTCTTCCTTTTACTATAAAGAGTTTATTTCTGATGTGATTTTATTTAGTACGTTATTATCAGATTGCTTCCTGCAGCTTCTTCGAAAGAGGTTTATTCCTTTTATAGAATGTTTTTGCTGCAGAGTTTGTTTGTCTTTTTGATATTTGCAGCCCCGGTTTCAAGTTTCAGAAGAAGACAAACAGTTCAAATTGAAGAGAACCGTTGCTTGTTGCTGATATAAAAGGAATCCTTTGGTGAAGGATTTGAGCTAGCTAATCAGTTATTCATTTAAGCATTCAAGCCTTCATCAAGTTCAAGTTTTCTGCTCTCAGCAATTTCATCCAACTGAGAAGTGTTAAGCTCTTCTGCTCTTCTTCAACCTGAGTTCTCCTGATTCCAGGAAGATTCAAACTCAGAGTTCTTTTGAAGAAGAAGAAGAAGACAGCTGTTTGAAGATTTCTATTTTATTATTTATTTATCTTCTTGTAGTTTTTCCTTCAAATCTTTCTGAAGAGTTTTCTGCACTGAAGCAAGACTTCACCTGGACATCTTTGAGCCAGGGGGAGACTTGATTCTTTAGAGCTTTCTAGCTCAGTGCAAGTCCTTGTGCTTCTCTAATCTCTGTAAAATAGAGAAGACATCTTAACCTTCTTTCCCCCTCCTGTACAGGGTTATTACTCCCTTCAAAAATATCCCTTGGTGGCAGGGCACCTGATCAAAAACCTGTGTTCGGTTTTAGACATCTGATCAAAAGTCTAAAGGGTTTCTAGATCTACCTGAAGCAGATCTTGTGGTGGCAGGAGACCTGATCAAAAACCTGTAGTGCATTCCTACCGTTTGGGTAGAAGAGTGGACGTACCCAAGTTGTTTGGGGAACCACTATAAACTCCTTGTGTCGTCTGGATTGCCTTGTTTAATTCCTGCATTGTGCCTGTGAATAGATATAACTAGGTTGCTAGTTGCTGATTAGGTTTTCCAAGCCTTAACTATAATTACAGTTAGCTTGAGTTTGTGCACAACACTTGTCTTAGGCTTTAGGGTTAATTCTATATCTATAATCTTTTCATTCCGCATTTCACTCCAAGGGAGTTGGGTAGACCATTAAGTTTTGACTAGTGCAAAATTTGATAACTCTATTCACCCCCCCTCTAGAGTAGTATCTATCCTTTCACTTTCAATTGGTATCAGAGAGAGGTTGACTGACTGAATAGGCTAACACCTAAGTCACAAGATCCTGATAGATACCAAAAGTTTATAGATATTCACTATCACTATCATGGCTCAGTCAAAGGATTATTCTAGCACCAGACCTCCAGCATGCAACTTAGCTAAGTTTGGCATCTGGAAGGCAAGGATAAAATTATATATGAATTCTATTGATGAAAGCATCTTTGCTTCTATTTTGTCAGGACCCCCAAGAGCACCTGCTGCTGCTTCTGCCTCATCATCAGATTTGAGTGCAGTGCCTCCTCCAGATTACAATGACGAGTACAAGAAGGCAAAGATAGCAGATGTCAAGGCGATGAACATTCTGGCTCAGACAATGTCTGATGAGGTTTTCCAGAAGGTTGCTGACTGCTCCTCAGCAAAAGCCATGTGGGATACACTGAACCAGATTGTAGCTGGTTCAGCTGATGAAAGGAAGGACAGAAGGTCCAACCTTATTTCACAATATGAGAACTTCAAGAAAACTGATGCTGAATTAGTTGAAGCCATGTACACCAGGCTCAGCTCAATCATCAATGAGCTGAGGACCCTTGACAAGGACATATCATTGACAGAGGTCAATGATAAGATTCTTATGTACAAATGAGATTTCAACTGAAGCCCTTCTCGGCAAGCTCAAGTCTTTTGAGCAAGTGCTGAAGACAAGGGAAGCAGAAGCTGAAGCAAAGACCCCCACTCCAACAAGAAAAGAGCAATCTCTAGCTCTTAAGGCTGCTGATACTTCTGAAAGCAGCCAATCAAATGAGGAACTAATGGCATTATTTGCCAAGAGGTTTCTCAAGATGGGGAGAAAGGAATTCAGGAAGAAGTCTTCACGCTATGAAGACAAACCAAGGTATGATCGTTCACCTGCTAAAGAAATTATTTGTTATGGTTGCAGGAAACCTGGACACATTTTACCTGAGTGTCCAGAGGAGAAAAATAAAGATAAGAGGAAAGAAAAGGAACAGCACAGGAAGCACTCCAAGCCTTCCTCCTACAAGAACAAGAAGAAGGAGAGAGGTTTCGTTGCTGGAACCTGGAGTGATTCTGATGAAGAATCTTCCTCCTCTAGCTCCAGTGAGGATGAGGAAGAGAAGAAGGCAAAAGAAGTTTGCCTGATGGCAATAGATGCCTGCAGCAATCACTCAGCTGCAGAGAGTTCAGACTCAGAAGAAGAAATGTCAACAGAAGATGAGGTACTATCTTCTTATGACTTCACTTCTGAAGAATTTAAATTAGATTTTAAATCCTTATGCTTAGACTTAATTAGTTCAGAAAAGGAGATAAAAGAACTTAGAAATAAGTTAGCTGACTCAGAATTAATTGCTACAGAAAATATTAAGTTAAAGGAAGATCTCACTACTTGTAGTGAAGAAATTAAATTTCTTAAAATAGAGTTAGCTGAGTCTAAGAGGTTAGAAGAATCACTTAATGGTAGAAGCCTTAAGTTATTAGAAATAACCAGCATGACTAACACCAGGTCAGGAAATAACAAACTAGGCTTAGGAGCTTCTTCCAGTGAACCCCCAGTTATTCTTAAAAATAATCTTTCAACTCCAGTGAACTTCATTTCAGCTAGTGGAATGAAGAACACTGAGCAAGTAAACCTAGTTAATAAAACTTTAAATAAAGCTAAGAGAGAAAAGAGAAAGAAATTTTTTAAAGAAATGCAAACAGCGTCGAACGCCGCTCGACGATCGGAAGCTCAATGGTCGAACGAAGCTCGACGATCTGAGCGCCCATCGTCGAACGTCGATCGACGTTTTCAATATGATTTTCAAAATCATAATCAGTACCATAGAAACCTAAATGAAAATAGAAACCCTAGATTTGTTGACCCATCATCTGCATGGAGAATCCCACCTAGGAGATCTCACCCATTAGGTTATCACCCTCAGCCTGCATTTTCATTTATTTCTAGCTTTTCTTATGTGAAAAACAAGGGACCCAAGGTTACCTGGGTCCACACTGTCTAAATAAATGTCTTGCAGGTGAAGGCCTATCCAATCACTCAAAATAAGTGGTATTTGGATAGTGGATGCTCCAAGCATATGACAGGAGATAAAAATCATCTGTCAAAATTCAAAGCTAAGCTCGGCCCAAAGGTTATCTTTGGAGATTCCAGCTGTGGTCAGACAGAAAGCTATGGAAGGATCACAATTGGAGATGTTACTTTCAAGAGAGTTGCATATGTGACAGGACTGAAGCACAATTTGATCTCAGTCAGCCAGCTATGTGATGTTGGCTACCAGGTTTCATTTTCTAACTCCTCTTGTAATATTACTTTAAATAATAATGTTGTTTTAGTAGGCATTAGAATAGGTAATATTTACTTAGTAGATTACAATTCATCTCACTCTGAAATCTGTTTATTTAATGAAGTAACAATTAATAATAATTCTTTTTGACATAAGAGGCTTAGTCATGTTAACCTTAAAAATATATCTAGGTTATCTAAGCACAAGCTTGTTAGAGGTTTACCTTCTTGCCCCTACAAGAAGGAGAGCCTATGCAAGGCTTGTCAGCTAGGCAAGCAAACCAAAAACTCTTTTAAATCAGTAAATAAGAGTGATTCTCCTAGAATCTTGTATCTATTACATTTGGACCTATTTGGCCCAATAAATGTACAGAGTTTAGGAGGGAAGTATTACACCTTAGTAATTGTATATGACTTCTCTAGGTTCAGTTGGGTTTTCTTTTTGAGAACTAAGGCTGATAACTTCAAAGCCCTTACAGATTTTCTACTATGTGTGCAGACTGAGTACTCTACTCATGTGGCCTTGATCAGAAGTGATCATGGTACTGAGTTTGACTCTCTTCTCATGCAAGAATTCTGTGAGAGAGAAGGTATCAAACATAGCTTCTCAGCTCCTAGAACTCCCCAACAAAATGGGGTAGTTGAAAGGAAGAACAGAACACTCATTGAAGCTGCTAGTACATTGTTGGCAGATGCTAATATGCCTCTCTCCTATTGGGCAGAAGCAGTTAGTACAGCCAATTATGTCTTGAATAGAAGTTTGATACACAAGCTTAAGTGTAAAACTGCTTATGAGTTGCTTAAAGGAAAGAAACCTAAAATTAATTATTTTAGAATTTTTGGCTATGTTGTGTATATTCATAATAATAATAAAGAATATATTAGAAAGTTTGAAGCAAAAGCTTCAATGGGAATCATGTTTGGATATTCCCAAGTAAGCAAAGCTTATAGGGTTTATAACAAATCAACCTGTAAAATTGAAGAGTCTGTGCATGTATCTTTTGATGAGTCTCAGATGTTTTACAAGGAGAAGGAAAGTTCTCCTTCCCCCAGTTCATTGCAGGTACCTGATGCTACTCAAGAGATTCTCCAGCTATCAACTCTTCAGATCACTGAATCAGACAGTGATGAAGACATTGCAGAAGCTGTTGTTGTACCACCAACAGTAGATCAAATTCCTCCTGAGGAATTAATCCCAACTGTTGCTGAAGATCACATCTCACCTGCTGATATTGTCACACTTAGAGATCACCCTACATCTCAAGTGATTGGAGACATATCAGCTGGTGTGCAAACAAGACACCAATTAAGACAGGATGTGATGCACGCTTGTTTCCTCTCACAGGTTGAGCCCCTCACCTTTAAAGATGCAGAGCTAGATCCCCACTGGATCATTGCTATGCAAGAGGAACTCAATCAGTTTGAGAGATGTAAAGTTTGGACTTTGGTTCCAAGACCTAAAGGCCAACTGATCATAGGCACCAAGTGGGTGTATAGAAACAAGTTGGATGCAAATGGAATTATAGTAAGGAATAAAGCTAGGCTTGTAGCTCAGGGCTACAGACAGGATGAGGGTATAGATTATGACCAAACCTTCGCTCCTGTTGCAAGGCTAGAAGCAATAAGGATCTTCTTGGCCTATGCAGCCTACATGAAGTTTAAGGTCTTTCAGATGGATGTCAAAAGTGCATTCCTAAATGGTGAGCTTAAGGAAGAGGTGTTTGTTGAACAACCACCTGGGTTTGTTTCTTCAACTCAGCCCTCACATGTTTTCAAGTTGCAGAAAGCTCTTTATGGACTAAAGCAAGCCCCCAGAGCCTGGTATGAGACTCTAGCTAGTTTCCTGTTAGAGCACAACTTTACTAGGGGAGTAGTTGATAGAACCCTTTTTCGTCAAGCACCACAAGGACACAATCCTGTTAGTTCAAGTGTATGTGGATGATATTATTTTTGGCTCCACTGATCCCAAACTGTGCAAAAAGTTTTCCAACTTGATGCATTCCAAGTTTGAGATGAGTAGTATGGGTGTGCTGTCTTACTTTCTTGGTCTCCAAGTTAAGCAAGATGCTGATGGTATCTTCATCTCCCAATCCAAATATGCCAAGGAATTGGTAAAGAAATTTGGGATGGCTGATGCTTCAGCAATGCCTACACCCATGGCTACTAATGTAGTTATTGATTCTGATGATCACGGCAAGCCAGTTGATCAAAAGAATTATAGGACCATTGTTGGTTCCCTATTGTATCTAACTGCAAGTAGGCCAGATATAATGTTTGCTACATGCCTTTGTGCTAAATTCCAGGTCAACCCCAAGGAATCTCATCTGATTCTTCTCAAGAGAATCCTGAGATACCTGAAAGGATGTCCAAATCTAGGACTTTGGTACCCAGCAGCATCAGAATTTGAGTTAATTGGATACTCTGACTCTGATTATGCTGGTTGCAGAGTTGACAGGAAGAGCACCTCAGGAACTTGTCAGTTCTTGGGAGAGAGATTGGTCTCTTGGTTCTGTAAGAAGCAGGCTTCTGTCTCAACTTCAACTGCAGAGGCTGAATATATAGCAGCTGCCAGTTGTTGTTCACAGATCCTGTGGATTCAAAACCAGCTTGTGGATTATGGTTACTCACACAAGAACACCAAAATCATGTGTGATAGTACCAGTGCTATCTCAATTGCACAAAATCCAGTGCTATCTCAATTGCACAAAATCCAGTGCACCACTCTAGAACGAAGCACATTGAGATTCGGCACCATTTCCTGAGAGATTGTGTGGAAAAGAACAAGATTTGTCTTGAGTTCATATCCACTGAGTTTCAGAGAGGTGATATATTCACCAAGCCCCTAGATGAACAGAAACATCTGTTCTTTTTAGTTCAACTAGGCATGATCAATGGACGAGACTAAGTGTGACTATATCTGCCAATGTTGAAACTTGTTTGAAGATAGTCGAACGACGTTCGAAGATAGTCGATCGGGTCAAGCCCATCGTCGACCTATGGTTGATGAAAGTTTGTCTGATTGAAGATCGTCGACCGGCGTTCGACCATAGTCGAACAAGTCGAGCTCATCGTCGATCCCTGGATGACGACAGCTTGTTGTTTGAGAAGCCAGAAATAGTCGAACGATTGCTCGACTACTCTGCTTCTGGGCCGATCGTCGAACGACCGTTCGACCATCGGGTCCAGTATCTTTTAAATAGATCGACTATCTCCGGTCTAATATAAAGCCGATAGTCGACCTAGGTTAAAAGATCTTTTGTTTTATCGTCGACGGAGCGTGACTTTTCGCATTCTGTCTTCCCGCTTGCGATTTTCTGCCGCTTCGTCTCCTTCGTCTTCTCCGTCTTTCTCGCGCATTCTCCAGCAATTCAATGGCGGTTTCTCCAGCAGTGCTAGCTGTCGTGAAGTTCGATGCAGGTTTCAGCGTCGATTTTGACACATTCAGTTGCTGTGAAGCAGGAATTGTGGAAATTCTTCAGTTGTGCCGGGATCAAGGTCTAGAAAGATTAATGTCGACAAGGATAAAGATTAATGTTCCCGAAATTAAGGAATGGGCTTTCACTTCGTCATCCACTGACGATTCGATGACTGGCACCATTGGCGGAGAAGAGGTAATTTTAACTCCCGCAGTTCTGACTGATGCTTTTGGCTTGATAAATGGTGAAGAAGATTATGAGCAAGATGCTCAAGAGTTTGGAAGAATGCTTATTGAACTGGGACATGCGGAGGGCATTCCCACGAAGTTGCTCAAGGTTAATTTCCCATTTAAGATTAAATTTCTTGCTGAGATAGTTGGAAAAGTGCTCCTTGGGAAGCACTCTGCTCATGACAACATTACAAGGCAACAATTTGCACTGATGTGTGCAATTGTTAATCAGAAAAAGATTGATTGGACAGGAGTAATGTTCGATCTGATAAGGAAAAAGAATAGTAAGAAGGAAGTTACCCTCGGAAGGGTTATTGGGATTTTCCTGAAGGAGAAGTTTCCTCAGCTGCTAGTTTCAGTTGCTACAACAATAAATGCCAGCAAGAAGATGGATCCCCACTTGTTCTCCAAGTGGAAGAGAACATTTGTGAAGCCCGCTCTCACAGGGGTTGCTCCAGCGACATCAGAGAGCACTAGGACTGATTCAGTCGCTCCTCAACCTCAAGAAGCTGGCTCAGCTCATCTTTCCCTTCCCTCATCTTCTTCTGCTATGCAGTCTGCTTCAGTTGAAGTTCCATCAACTTCAGCTGAAGTGCGACTTTCTCCTTCTCCTGTTCGAGAAACAACCACGGTTGTTCTTCCTTCTCCTCCAGCATCTCCTCTTCCTTCTCATCTGGCTAGGATATCTGCTCCTAGTTTTGATCTGTTAGGATCTGAGAGGATTCCAACACCTCCTCAGTCCCCTATTCAGTCCCCTATTCATTCTCCAGTTAACACTCCTGTTAACTCTCCAGCTCCATCTCCAATTCGATCTCCAGTCCACACCACTTCTCATCCTAACACTTCAACCATCTCTGCTGCATCTTCATCCACTGCAATTCCATCATCTTTTGAGATAACCCCTGAATTCATTTCCAGCATTTTGGAGTTGATTACCCCTTCAATCAAAATCATGATTGAAGAGGCAATTGCTCCACTTGCCTCCTCTATTGCTACCTTGACTGCCTCCATCCAATCACTCTCTAAATCTGCTGAGCCCTCTTCTTCAAGGGGCCTGGTTTCAGTTTCCACTGAAATCAGGCAGGGGGAGATGTTCTGTGAAGATGTCTCAGAGCCTCCAGCCTCCCTTCCAGCAGTTCTTCCAGCAGTTCAAGAAGAGACTGCTCCAGCTCCAGCTCAAGATCAATCTGTTGCAGTGTTATCTGACAAAGAAATATCTGATGCTATTATGTTATCTGAATTTGCTGTGAAAGTCTGTTTAGAAGATCTCACCACTCCCTTGGTTGCCCATTTTCTAGAAGGGATTATTACATCCTACCTAGATGAATCCTGGGAGTTGGTAAAATATGAAGATTATATTAAAGAAGATATAGCTGCTCAGATTATAGTAATTGTTTCAGAAGCTGCTCCTGATGTTCCTGATATTCAAATAGATCCAGAACTGGATTCTTTTTTAGATGATATAGAAAATGTGTTTGAAAATCAAGAAGAGAAAGCAAGAGATGCTTGGAATCAAAGAGCTCTATCTTTGTTAAAAGAGAAAGAAAAAGATTTGCAAGTTGAAAAGTCGACTGTTTGGGATGATTCCCCAGGACTTGATTTGGATTTCCTTCTGGCTCAGGATGCCATAGAAGAGGAAAAAGAGAAAGCTGATCTGAAATTAAAGGAAAAGGCTGTTTCTGAAGCCTATGATCCATATGACAATCCTCCATCATCTCACTCTGAAGATGAAGATGATTCTGATTTATCTGAAAATGCTAAGAGAAAGAAAGCTGCTCAAAAGAAAAGAAAAGTTGTTGCTCCTCCTCCTCCCAATCGAGAAAATGATACTCCATATTATATTCTTAAAGTAATTGACCCCAAATCAAAAGAGTTTCAACATTGGATGTGGTTCTCCAAGAACCAGCAGAAAGAGAGAAAAAGATCTAAGAGGTATGATAGTCCTGTTTCAAGATGGACTCCCAGAGGTCCTCCTCCTCCACCTCCCGGTGCAGGAGCCTCTGGGAACCTTTCTGCTAATCCATCTGCCTCTTCTGGAAAATATGCATCTTCTCAGCCTCAGTCAAGGAAAAGCTCTCAAAGTTCCCAAGGCAGATCTTATTCTGGTTCTCAAAGACATGTTACTGAAGTAAGAGAACAAGTGAAGGAGATTGTGTATCAAAGACCAACCTTTTCCCCTCCTCCTTCTCCAAAGAAAAGAGTTTCATTTCCAATGCCAGTGCAGTCTGAAAAAGTTGTTTCAAAAGGTAAGTAGCTTATTTTGTTTAAAAATTCTAGCAAGAACTTTGCTAAGTCTGCTCCCATGTCTTATCTAGATAAAGAACCAGAGGTTACTCCTTCTGAGAATGTTTATGAAAGTCCTGAGCTTGATCCTAACTTTAGGATGGCTCGTTTTCACGAATTAGTTGGAGCAGCTCAAATCAGAAAAGCAAAAGCTGAAGGAAAGGATACCACTGGATTAACCACAATGTTTTCATTCAGAAAGAAGGAATTCGAAAAGTTCCAGGTTAGCCCTGATGTATTTGACCCTTCAAAGTATATGGAAAAGCACCCTGAAGCAGTTGTTCCAAGGGCTGCAAAATTAAAGATTATTGGTGAGCAGGACTTGAAGATGTCAAAGAAAGAGGCTATTGATCCCCTGAGGAAAATTTCTTTTGTTCCAAGTTCTTCTGACCCTGTGCCAGATTCTGTAGACTCTTAATATTTTGATTGACTGCTGTTTATATTTGACTGTTTGATAATTGCTAGTTAATTGCTATCTATTTCCTGTATTGATTATAGTGTTCTATTGCTAGCTCTGTGTTTTAGTTTTTTAAGAGACTTAACTCAAATAGGGGGAGATTGTTGGTACCCTAGTTTGATTTGAGTTTAGTCTTGTCTTTTTAGTCCCTTGACCCAAGAAATATCTATGGTCATTGGTTAGTAGTCTAGCTGTAGAGTCCTCGCTTTACCAGATGAAGAATTTGGTTAAGTAGTTTTTCGTTCGACTATCGTCTATCGGCTGATCGACGATCGTCTATCAGTTGGTCGACGCTCTGTCTGCGTTGATAGCTCGACTATCTGTTGATAGGTCGACTATCTGCTTGGTTTGGTAGTTCGACTATCTGTCCTGATAGTTCAACTATCTGATAGCTCGACTATCTGTTGATAGGTCGACTATCTGTTCCGCTTTGATAGGTCGACTATCGGTTGATAGGTCGACTATCTGTCGTCTTTGATAGTTCGACTATCTGTCCTGATAGTTCAACTATCTGATAGCTCGACTATCTGTTGATAGATCGACTATCTGTTTTGTTTTGATAGGTCGACTATCTGTTGATAGGTCGACTATCTGTTTTCTGTGATAGGTCGACTATCTGCTTGATAGGTCGACTATCTGTTTGTGCGTGATAGTTCGACTATCTGTCCGGATAGATCGACTATCTGATAGTTCGACTATCTGCTCTGATAGGTCGACTATCTGCCGAGGTAGTTCGACTATCTTCTTTGATAGGTCGACTATCTGGATCGTTCGACTATCTGCCCGATAGGTCGACGATCTCCGTGCGTCGGTCGACGATCTCCGAGGGTCGTTCGACGCTTTCTGTCTGCCTTTTTATTTTGTATTTATTTATTTTACTTAATAAATTAATACATTATCTGGCAGTTTATTTCAGTTGTTTTATGATAATATTTTCAGGCAATATATGCTCCATTTCTTTTGCCTGAGTAAAATCTTTTCAGATAAAGTTGTTTGTCTTATTAGCTGTCATTATATTTTACTTTATCTGCTGTCAGTCCTTTATAGTCGTTAGACTGAAAAGTCTTCCTTTTACTATAAAGAGTTTATTTCTGATGTGATTTTATTTAGTACGTTATTATCAGATTGCTTCCTGCAGCTTCTTCGAAAGAGGTTTATTCCTTTTATAGAATGTTTTTGCTGTAGAGTTTGTTTGTCCTTTTGATATTTGCAGCCCCGGTTTCAAGTTTCAGAAGAAGACAAACAGTTCAAATTGAAGAGAGCCGTTGCTTGTTGCTGATATAAAAGGAATCCTTTGGTGAAGGATTTGAGCTAGCTAACCAGTTATTCATTTAAGCATTCAAGCCTTCATCAAGTTCAAGTTTTCTGCTCTCAGCAATTTCATCCAACTGAGAAGTGTTAAACTCTTCTGCTCTTCTTCAACCTGAGTTCTCCTGCTTCCAGGAAGATTCAAACTCAGAGTTCTTTTGAAGAAGAAGAAGAAGAAGACAGCTGCTTGAAGATTTCTATTTTATTATTTATTTATCTTCTTGTAGTTTTTCCTTCAGATCTTTCTGAAGAGTTTTTTGCACTGAAGCAAGACTTCACCTGGACATCTTTGAGCCAGGGGGAGCCTTGATTCTTTAGAGCTTTCTAGCTCAGTGCAAGTCCTTGTGCTTCTCTAATCTCTGTAAAATAGAGAAGACATCTTAACCTTCTTTCCCCCTCCTGTACAGGGTTATTACTCCCTTCAAAAGTATCCCTTGGTGGCAGGGCACCTGATCAAAAACCTGTGTTCGGTTTTAGACACCTGATCAAAAGTCTAAAGGGTTTCTAGATCTACCTGAAGCAGATCTTGTGGTGGCAGGGCACCTGATCAAAAACCTGTAGTGGATTCCTACCGTTTGGGTAGAAGAGTGGACGTACCCAAGTTGTTTGGGGAACCACTATAAACTCCTTGTGTCGTCTGGATTGCCTTGTTTAATTCCTGCATTGTGGCTGTGAATAAATATAACTAGGTTGCTAGTTGCTGATTAGGTTTTCCAAGCCTTAACTGTAATTACAGTTAGCTTGAGTTTGTGCACAACACTTGTGTTAGGCTATATGGTTAATTCTATATCTATAATCTTTTCATTCCGCATTTCACTCCAAGGGAGTTGGGTAGACCATTAAGTTTTGACTAGTGCAAAATTTGATAACTCTATTCACCCCCCCTCTAGAGTAGTATCTATCCCTTCACTTTCAAAACGAGTTCATAGATATACCGTCGCGCGTTAGCTACCTAACGCCCCGCGGTAGCTTCCAGAACTTGATTTTCTGGGGAAAAATATTTCGAATTTTTAATTGAGAAGTAAAACCTTATTAACCCCCCCCCCCCCCCCCCCCCGCTAAAGTTGGTCACTAGATCCAACAAGTGGTATCAGAGGGAGGTTACTTCAAAAGGCTTAAAATCCTGAAGTAAGATGGCTAACTTTGTTCACGCATTTTCTGAGGGACAAGGTGTGAGTAGACCTCCACTGTTCATGGGGAGTGACTATAGTCACTGGAGAACCCGAATGAAAAATTTTCTGATGACATAAAGCATGAACGTATGGGCCATGGTAGAGACAAAGTACACTGCACCCACTATCACAGTTGGGGATACCGTCTTAGAGAAACCACACGATAAGTGGGATGACGCTGACAAGCTTAGATGTACGAACAATGCTAAGGCTATGAATTCTTTATTTTGCGCCCTGGACAAAACTGAGTTTAATAGAATATGTAATTGTGAAACTGCATATGATATATGGCGTTTACTTGAGCTTACTCACGAAGGTACCTCGCAGGTGAAGGAGTTGAAGCTGTTCTGACTCGAATCTGAATACGAACAATTCCGGATGGAGATCGACGAGGAAGTAGACAACATGTATACACATTTCACCAAGATCGTCAACGCCTCAAGATCCCTCGGGAAGAGTTTCTCAAATGGGAATCTGGTGAGAAAGATCCTGCGATCTTTGCCTCCTCGCTTCAACCCGGAGGTGACTGCTATTGCTGAATCTCATGATATCAGCACCCTGGAGATAGAGAGTCTCATCAGCAATCTGAAGACACACGAACTTGAATTAAAGATTCAAGCGGAGGAGTATCCCAGGAAAATAAAGAAGAAGGGACTGGCACTGAGGGCCACAAAGGAGAGAAACGTTGCAGAAGAATCGGAGGAAGACGACAAGGAAAGCCTCTATGTTCGGGAATTCAAAAAGTTCATGAATAACCCCAAAAAACAGGGGCAATTTAAGAAATTCCTGAATAGAAGAGCTGGAGAAGCCAGAAGGTGGAACAAGCTGTCAAAGGAGACGGAAAGCGATGATGAGAAGTCTCAGCCCGAGTGTTATCACTGCCACAAGCCTGGGCACATAAAGAGGGAATGTCCAAGACTCCAGAAGGAGGAAAAGGAGGAGCAAAGCCGACACAAAGGGAAGAAGAAGGTGTTTAATGCGCTAACTTGGGACGAGGATGGATCTGACGAGTCTAGCTCCTCAGACTCGAACAGTGAAGACGAGGCAAATTTGTGCCTCATGGGAAGGAATCAAGAGGAATCTGACAACGAGTCCAGTGTCCAGAGCGACACTGAAGTAACTCCACCCTCTTATACTGAACTTCTTGAAATTTATGAACATCTATGTAAGAAATTAGATAGTGTTATACAGGAGAAGAAGTTCATTCGAAACGATAACAAGAAAATCAAAAAGGACTTAGATAATTTAAAAAAATGAATTAATAAAAAGTGGCAAAGAGAAGATCGAGTTTCTAGAGTGCCCTCACTCGATGACAATGATCGAAGAACTAAAAGCAAGTCTCTCCAAGGCAACGTTGAGAACTAACAGTCTCATTAATAAAAGGAATGTCTTGGAGAAAAGACTTCAAATGTCTCTTGCCAAGATAGAGGAAGGCAAAAAGCAATTTGTCAATCGGTGCGTAATGCTAGTCACTAAAAACACCGCCTTAAAGGCGAGAATCCATGATCTCAACTGTGTTATCCAAAAGTTTGTAATAGGCCAAAGATCGATGGATATGCTATTGGGAGCACAGTGTCATGGATCTGATAAATTTGGACTAGGGTACGTAAGTCAAACATTACCAGCAAGCGGAAATCACTATCATGCCAAGTCTAGTACTAACTTTAACAAGTCTCAAAATAAGGTCAAAAGTTCTGGAAGGATATCCCCATCCTCAAGCACGAGCTCTAGCAACACGATAAAGGCAGCATTCACTGCTTACACTTTGTGTGCAAACTGTCATAAGTTTGGTTACACATCTAGCTCATGTCTGAGGAAAGGTGCCAAGAAAAACATGCAAGTCTGGCTACCAAAGTCTTCTACCTATCGTATGGGTGGGATAACTTGGGTAACCAGATCTTTACCCTAATCTTCTTTTTATGTGTGTTAACAGGCTAAGAACAAGGAGAACGTGTGGTACTTGGACTCTGGATGCTCCAAGCACATGACAGGAGATAAAGACAAGTTCCTTAGTCTGGAGAAGAAGTAGGGAGGCATGGTGACATTTATGGACAATAGCAAAGAACGCACTTGGAATCGGCACCACAGATAACAAGGCATTTTCAATTTCCAATGTACTATTTGTAGATGGACTTAAGCATAACCTAATTTCTATTAGCCATCTTTGTGATAAAGGTCTAAATATTATATTTGAATCCTCTACAAATACATGCAAAATTATTGATGCCAAAACTACTAGTGTTTTACTTGTTGCTTATAGAACCCATAATGTTTATTCTGTTAGTTTTGAGGATATATCTGCGTTTGATTTGAAATGCCTAGTTACCAAGAATAGAGAATTAGATCTTTGGCATAGGAGACTAGGACATTCTGGAAGCAAACTAATTGTTAAATTATCGCAAAACAAACTTGTTTGTGGACTTCCCAAACTAAACGATAGTTTAAATTCCTTGTGTGCTCTTGTCAAAAAGGTAAATTTATTAAAACCTCTTTCAAAAGCAAACATGACGTTTCCACGAGTAGACCACTTGAACTCATTCACATGGATTTGTTTGGTCCCCTAAACATGTGCAGTCTAGGTGGAAAACGATACACTTTCATTCATGTAGATGATTACTCACGTTATTGTTGGACGATCTTTATCGCGAATAAATCTGACACCTTTAGCGAATTCTCAAATCTATGTGAATGATATCATCTTTGGGGCCACAAATGAAAAGTTTTGTGAGGAGATTGTCACCTTAATGCAATTCGAATTTGAAATGAGACTAGTCAGAGAACTCACATATTTCTTAGGATTTCATATTTCTCAACGCAATGACGGAATTTTTATAAGTCAGTCAAAATACATCAAAGATATGCTTGTGCGATTTGGCTTTGAGTGTGTCTCTAAAGTTAGGAAAAGATGAAAGTGGCATTTTGGTTGATCAAACTGTGTTTAAAGGTATGATAGGATCATTGCTATATTTGAGTGCCTGACATCAAAATTGTGGTGTCTTTGTGCTAGGTATCAAGCCGACCCTAAAGAGTCGCATTTGAAAGCAGTAAAGCATATCTTTAGGTATCTTATAGGCACCCAAAATTTTGGACTTTGGTACTCACACACCACTAATTTCACACTTAACGGGTACTCTGACTCTAACTATACTGGATGTTCACTTGATCGCAAGAGCATAAGTGGTACATGTCACTTCCTAGGCCCTGCACTAGTCTCCTGGTCAAGTAGAAAACAGAACTCGGTTGCCCTCTCTACCGCTGAAGCCTAGTATATCGTCTTAGTAAGTTGTTGCGCACAAGCACTTTGGATGTCACAAACGTTGGAGGACTTTGCAACAGTCTTTAGGAACATTAATCTTCGGTGGAACAACAAGAGTGCTATAGACTTGACGAACAATTCAGTGCATTATTCAAGGTCAAAACATATTGACGTATGTCACCATTTCATTCGGGATCACATTAAGAAAGAAAACGTGTGGGTAAGCATCATTGGCACCGACGACTAACTAGCTGACATTTTCACAAAACTACTCTCAGATGCCCGTTTCTTGTTCCTTCGACTCGAGCTTGGTGTTTTAGATCTTACTGCATAAAAAGTCATGTCTGTTTTTCTTTATTGTTTGTTGTGTATTTTTACTTCCACTCTTTAAAATAAAAATAACAAACATAAAAAATCCAAAAAAAAACTAATAATCCAAAAACATGTGCTTGGCTATTTTCCTTCTACTTTTCAGTTTTTTTTGTGCTATTTACCTTTGTGTATTTGTGGTAAATCCGAAAAATCAAAAAATATATATATAACCCATAAAAAAAATTTAAAAAAATAATATAAAACCAAAACAAAAAAACTGAATTTCGATCATGTTTTCGAACACACATGACGTTAACTTAGACCATAACGTGTACATACAATGTTTGAGTTAGGATTGGGACTCCGTGTGAACATTGTCCTCCTATTATGGTGTGTCAAATCTATAGGTGCTAAGCTACTGAGTGCGATAAGACTTGTTAGTGTCTGTTGACTATGTCTCTAGGTATGTGAGGATTTAGATAGGGGAATGACTTCACACTATTCACACATCCCTAGACGGAGCACTCATGTATAAATGTTAGGCTTACATGCTATAACTCGTGATATTGTATCTTAACACGTTAGATATACTTTGAATAATCAATGTCACGATATATATGTGTTTATATAAAGATTAAAACTTCGGGCCAAATCTCTAGTGCTAAAGTCTGATGTATACAAGTTAAAGTGTATCTATCTACGTGGATAGATTTCGATTTACTCAGACCACCTTGAACTCAAAAAAATATAAAAGTGATAGCGCAAAGCAAACTAAAAAAGAAACTATGCAAGCTATCAAATATCTTGTCAAGGACCCCCCAAGCACTACCCAGTCCTCCTGATAAGTCTTTATGAGCATTGTGAGGATGAGCATCTTGGTTCAAAGAGTCATTTTGATCTTGTGCATAGACTCTAACTTAAGCTTAGTGCCCCTAGTTCAAGTCTTGGTATGACATAGATAGACATGTGACGTGATCGTTCACTCTATTTCTCTTGTGTTAGCATTTTAAAGAATCGAGATAAAACATATAAAATATGATATTTCTACTTGGTGTTTTCTCTCTTTTGATGTTACACGTACACATGTCATTGTCTTATTTAACGCTTTCATGCATAAGTATTGAACTGAAACAACACTATACGTTTTTAGCACATAGGTACTAGCACACGATTTATACTTTTAACGTTTACAATGTTTCAATGTGACTAACTCTATAACTCTCGTAGCATTGTAGTCTTCCTCGTTGTGTGCTTGGTCCACTCTATGTTGTCCAATCCGTATAAACTCTGCAAAATGATTTATTTTATGTTCACGTACTCCACTCTTTTGTGTGACTCATGTGCTTCATATTCTCTGATTTGCATTTTTTTGGGTCCCCCTATGTTTCTCACTTCTTCCTTTACTGATTGCGTGCCCTGTCTGCAGTCTATATCACGCTCATCATATATACTGTTTCTCATCCCGCATGTTTGTTTGGTCTGGCCCGGCCTTTTTGATACTATCAAAGGGGGAGAAGAAATTGTTCATGAGTATGAGTCACGGGTTAGGAAAGATCACATGTATGGGGAGCTTGTTACAATGCATGCACATAGATAGGGGGAGCGTGTAGAACACGTCGATAGGGGGAGCGCGCGTGTAGGGGAGCTATATAGAACCTGAAACCTGAACTTAAGAGATTATCTCGTATATATATATGTTGTATCATGCACTTCATTTATATTTCTCATGAACGGGATTTGATATTATCAAAAAAGAGAGTTTGTTGGAACCGACGGATCACATATCCTTAGTTTGATAATATTAAATCCCATGTTGTACTTGATCACATCTTGTGTTTGATAGAATGTGCAGGTTTACAGGTCCAAGAAATCCAAGGAACTCTCCTTAGGAACCTACCGCCAAGCGGTAGTAGCTAACGTCGTGCGGTAGCATGAAATAAATGGACAAAGTGCTCGGGAACATACCGCGCCGCGCTAGTCCTACCGCCCGCGTTAGCGCGATGAATTATTTGGACCAGACGCTCGGGAAGCTACCGCCAAGCGATAGTAGTTAACGTCGAGAGTAACGTCAGGCGATACTGCGCGCGATAGCTGGAGGAATTAATTTCCAGGCTCTCGGGAACCTACCGGAAAGCGATAGTCTTACCGCTTCGCGCTAGCCCACTCAACGCCGCGTTGAGTGCGTCGAGTCTGAGATACCGCGCAGCAATAACTGTTAATGTGTCGCGCTAGCACGATGAAAAGGAAAAGTATTTGTTTTAAATATTTTTCCAATTTTGGAGGATAGCTGTCAGCACGAAGCGAGCGAACCTACCGCCGGGCGCTAGCCTTACCGCCGACGATAGCGTATTTTCATAAAGACGTATATAAGGCGCCGCGTGTTCTGCATTCAACACCACGACGAAAAGAGATCAAGTTCTTATAGTCTAGGGTATGGCCGCCTCTCTGTGTTCCGTTCCAATCGTCTTCGTTGAAGGAAAAGAAAACCGCCTCCCTCCCGTTCGAGCACAAAGAACTCTGGAGATCCAAGGACTACATCGATTACGAAGAGACGACCGGTTGCAAGCACACGGAGATCTCAACCACCGGCCGCGGACCGCTTTACGGAGAAATCGTCAAGAGAGAGACTTTAATCTTTAGATTCTTTAAACCTTAGTTTTGTAATCTTCTTTCCATTTCATGCTTGTGTGGTGAGGAAAATCGACCGGTGAAGGTCGTCGGAATCCGGGAAGGATTCCGTGGGAAATCGTCCCGGGGTAAGGACGTCTAGATCGGGAGATCTAGCGGGGCTCTAAGACCCTTGCGTGGAGGTGAAGAGCTGGCTCGAAAATATTTCTTGGAGGGAAAGGGAGAGAGCCAACCGGTCCGTAGAGCGGGTCAGTATAGAAAATAAAAGAGTTTTCTTTCTCACCGCTTTCGATCTCCGGCGTCACGGGGATCACAATTTTGTAATTGTCAAAAACAATTGTTATAATTCTTGCAATGAAATTCATTTTCTGCTTTATTACTTCTGTGACCTGCTGTGATTAATAAGTGGTAGTCTTATAAGGGGTGTACAAGAGAATTTGCACAGGAAACGAGTTCATAGATATACCGCCGCGCGTTAACTACCTAACGCCCCGCGGTAGCTTCCAGAACTCGATTTTCTGGGGCAAAATATTTCGAATTTTTAATTGAGACGTATAACCTTATTCACCCCTCTCCTAAGGTTGGCCACTAGATCCAACATGTTTAGCAAAAAGAGGCAAATGAAAAATCAGCCCTCTTCTTCTGATCACAGAAGATTTCGTCGTAATGGTGATCATCACAAGAAGAGCAACAACGGCAGTGATAGGTATAAATCGAAACAGAACAAACATGTTTCTTCTAACATATTTTGCTATTGTTTTAATAAGTCAGGGCACATGATCGCCGACTGTCCACATAAAAAGAGGGAAGGATCCAAGAAAGAAGAAAAGAGATCCTTCAAAGACAAAAACAAAGAAGAAAAGAGCGTCATCGCTAAGAAGCCGAAGACTTTCAGCGATAGCGACTCAAGTGAGCCAAGCTCGGATGAAGAAGCCTATTTTGGGCTTATGGCACATACCAACGAGAATAACTGCGACTCCCAATATAGTGGAAAGGTAAATTCATATACTCCTCTGTCTGAATCTGATACAACCTGCGATGGTCATGAAGACTACTCATCTAAGGAGGATTCAGACTTAATGGTGCAGAATGGAGCATTACTGAAGGGATTTGACAAATGTCGTAAGGTGGACAAATCTCAAGCCAAAGAGATCATCTCTCTCAAGACATTGGAATCTGAACTAAGGGAGGAAATTTAGAGATTGACTCCTCACAGAGACGAAATTCAATCATTGAAAGAGGAACTGGAATGCTCTACTGAGTTAGTAAGTCTGAAAAAGAAGTTCATAAATGAATTGGAAGAAAAGTTTTGACTGAAAGGAAGCTTGTAGAAAACTTCTCAAAACCAAAGACTGTCCTTCCTCTCATTGATGGATTTTCGGCCTCTAAGAAGGGTGGCATTGGACATGATGCTGCTAAGGATAAAGGGAAGGCTCTTCAAAGTCTGCCTTCCTTCAAGAAGGTAATTTTTCCGACAAATCAGTATGACCTTGAAACATCCTCCGGTCATTTTGCTAGACCAACACACGTTGCCTCTAACAAGAATAATCAAGGACGGAGCCGTCCCAGAAATCTTGGAACGAGTGCTCTCAAGACATCTCATGAAGAGATCATCCTTAAGGATCATGGTCCATTTGCTCACGGATCGTATGCTAAGAAGCACCGAAAGTCAAACATGTTGCTAAAAAGTCATATGAGACAAAGAAGTCGAGCGTATGTTGTTCTCATGAGGCTTCTACTTGTAGATCAGTAGCTCCTGCCAGAGCTCCCGTTCAAAATGTGAGGCATGAGAAGAAAAGAAGTTACAACAGATTCGATTGTTGGTGTTGTGACAAAATTGGTCATTTCGTCATAGATTGTTAGTTCAATTCTATTAATTATAATACATCCCGAGTTAACAATGCAAGAATGATCACTCGCAATGTTAACATTCCTAGTGGTGTTTATCTAACAAGAACCAAAGATCCAAAACTATTTGGATTCCTAAGGGTGTTTAATCTGTGAATGCCGGTATGTCCAAAAGCCAATAAATATTCTATCTGGTATTTGGACAGTGGATGTTCCAGGCATATGATCGAAACAGAATGGTACTTGGGTCAATCAAGTTCTTGTGAGCTAGCAACACAAGCCTCCCTCTGATGTCACCTAAGTCGATCGTGAAGATCGCCACCGCCGGTTTTAGGAGTTCTGCATTGAAAACAAGAAACATTTCTCAGATAATAGTATTGCTACAAAACGAGATGACAAGCCGACGATGCGCACCCGGTGGTCTACACACACATAGTGAGCCTGGTGGTCCAAATGGATATTTAGGACAAATCATTTGAAGAGATCACTTTTATTTCATATGTTATTTTTTTTGGCTTATTTCCCTTTTCATATTTTGATTGAGCTTCTGTATCTACATGTTGGCAATTTTCACGGGCCATATAAGTATGTATGGGTTTGTACGAACTTATGCTTGGTTGATGCAGATTTTGGCATATGTCTCACTCAAGGGATTCTCTCCATTGAGATTTAACTCATCTCTTGCACCTCCCTTCTCCTCCCTCCCAATCTCTACTCTCTTGGTACCTTCAAACAGAGGAATTAATATCGAACTTGTCATAATAACTGTTATGATCAACCCTTTTTTACATAATTAAAAGTAATCAATTTAATTAATCTGGAATCAACAAAAATAATTGAATATTGATATAAATGATTTCACGAACATTGTGGTAAATAAAGAGTATGTTGGGAACATGTAAAGTTTTATTTGAGTAACACAATAATCAACCAAATTTGCAATAAGCAACATGCTAAAATGTACACTTAAATATCAGTGTATTATTGTTAGACCACCACAGAAAATGAACCATGTGCACTTAAAATAAGCGCTTATCACTACATACAAAAGATTTATTAATCCACACTTAACCAGTTTTGAAATAAAGTAATTATATTAATGAAAGAAAAATATATAAATCTGAAGGAGGATATACCTCCACACCACCAATGCAGAACAATACGATCAGCAGCCAAATAAACCAGGAGGACATGAAAAAGAACAAAAGCATCAGAAAAGCTGATGCTGAAATCACAAATATAATAGCTCCTTTGGCATTAATCTCCAGAATTTCCTTCCCATTTTCCCTGTTGTTCGTTCCACTGCAAGGCTGGTCCTGTTTACACCCAAAAATCCTACATAAATGCACTGTATCAAAAGTATTTATACTATATATTAAGGGAGTATGCATATTTGGTGATGACACCATCAAATTCATCACAACCGTACCATGGCGTTATGTTATTATTATGATTTTAAACTTTTGAAAAAATGATTTTGAACTTTACAAAAAAATTAAAATTAATTAAAAATATATTTTCAAATCTGAGGAAACTATTCTTTAGGAAAAGATGTTGTCGGCCCCGGATTGTTACTGTAGAAACTTAGAGCCAAACCTTGTATATACTTTGTCATGACCAAAATACAAGAGAGTACAAATATATAGGAGAAGAGAAGGAGAAAGAATCCTATAAAAGAGATGTAGGACTAATAGAGGAAAGAATAAGCGGGCCTATAGATGGGCCTTATACATAGGCTTTTACATTGTTTTTCCTTATATTCTATAACACTCCCCCGCAAGCTGGAGCGTACAAGTCGTAGGCACCAAGCTTGGACAGGAACTGATGGTACAATTTCCGAGGTAATGCCTTAGTAAGAGTGTCAGCAACTTGCCTAGAAGCAGAAACATGCTCAAGCTTTAGCATCTTCGATTAGACCTTTTCTCGAATGAAGTGACAATCAACTTCAATATGTTTGGTCCGTTCGTGGAATATAGGATTCTTCGCAATATGGATTGCAGCCTGACTGTCACAGAACAAAGTTGAAGGTGAGGATAATTTAACTCTCAAATCCATAAGAAGACTTTCAAGCCAGGTTAGTTCTGATACAACAGCCGTCATCGCACGATACACAGCGTCAGCAGACGAGCGAGCAACCACCGACTGCTTCTTACTCCGCCATGTGATAAGATTTTCTCCAAAGTGAGTACAGAAACCAGTTGTAGATCGTCGATCATCCAGCGAGCCCGCATAATCCGCATCAGAGTAGGCAATAAGAGAAAGCTCTGAAAATGGTTTATACACAAGTCCTTGTCCAGGAATAGTCTTCAGATATCTAAGAATGCGTTCCACTTCCTGAAGATGGGAAACCCGTAGAGTGTGCATAAAGTGGTTGACCTCTCCAACCGCAAATGAGATATTTGATCTTGTAACTGTTAGGTATATCAGTTTTCCCACAAGACGGCGATAGTATTCCGAATTTGGAAGTAGAGTGTCAGACTCAAATCCCTGAGCACATAACTTGTGGTTGACTTCCAACGGGGTCTCCGCAAGTTTGCACCCTCAGAGTCCAGCATCTTGCAGAAGGTCAATGCAATACTTGCGCTGAGATAAGACAAGGCCATCAGGTCGCCGTCCAACCTCTAGTCCAAGAAAATACCGAAGGTTTCCCAGATCTTTGATTTGAAAGACAGAATTTAAATGTTGCTTAACATGTTGTATCCTAACGGAGTCATCACTCGTGATCAAAATATCGTTCACATAAACCAGTAGTATTACAGTCCAGATTGATTGGTGACGAGTGAAAAGAGAGAAATCTGCGAAGCTTCGTTTGAAACTAACCTCACGAACAGCCTAACTGTCTTGCTGAATTTTTCAAACCACGCCCGAGGAGACTGTTTAAGACCATAGATAAATTTTTGAAGCAAACATACACGAGACTCACTCGTGGTCTCAAACTCGGGCGGTTGATGCATGTAAACAGTCTCAATAAGATCACCATTCAAAAAAGCATTTTTCACGTCCAGCTGATGGAGGGGTCACTGGCGATGAACAGCTAAGAAGAGCAGAACTCGAACCGAATTTAATTTTGCGACAGGGGAGAAGGTTTCTTCATAATCAAGGTCGTATTATTAAGTAAAACCTCGTGCCACAAGTCGAGGTTTCAAGCGATCAACTGTCCCATCCGCCGCATGCTTGATTGTAAAGATTCACTTGCAACTTACACAACTTTTGTCAGGAGAAAGAGAGACCAGTTCCCAAGTCTGATTACCCCCATAGAGCAGTCATTTCTTCATCCATGGTTGCACGTCACCCCGGATGCTGGAGAACTTCCTGCACAAAGTTAGGTATAGAGATAGAGGAGAGATAGAGCAAATGTAAGAAAAGGTGGAGAGAGCCGATGTAAAGTGACATAGTTGGCAAAGGGATGAGCCGTCGAAGGTGATGCTGAATAAACAAGCCACGAGGATACATCGGTAGAGAGAAGCTGCTGCAGGGCATCTGGACGTAGAGTACGACGAGTGTAAACCTGAATGATAAGAGGTTTGGAGGGGACAGGTGATGGTGTAGGAATTGGAAGCAGAGGAGTAGGTAGAAGGGGTGGAAGCGGGGACGTAACAGGAACTGTGGGCCGAGGTAGCGGAGGAGGAAGAAGAGAATCAGTAGGACTGATGTGATATGGTTGGTCTTCATGAAAGGAGACATCAGCAGAGACAACCACCTTCCCGGTGGTAGGGTAATAGCAGGCATACCCCTTCTGAGTGTGAGAGTACCTGACAAACGTAGCTTTTGTAGCACACGAGGGGCTAACTTGTCAGTTAGAGGACCAAGGTGATGGATATAACACGTATATCCAAACACACGAGGAGTAAGAGAGAAGAGCGTCTTGGATGGGTAAAGGAGAGTGATGGGAGACACAAAGTGGAGGATAGACAAGGAAATGTGATTGATGAGGTGGCAAGCAGCGGAAACCGCAAAGTTCCAGTAGAGAGGAGAAACTTGCATTTGGATCATGAGAGATCTAGCAACATCAAGGAGGTGGCGATTTTTCTGTTCCGCTACGCTATTCTGTTGAGGGGTATAGGCACATGAAGTCTGATGAATAATACCAAACTCGGCGCACAGGTTGGAGAAGGTGTGACCAGTATACTCATGAGCATTGTCAGTACGGAGAATTTTTACACACGTTGAAAACTGGGTACGAGTTTCCGTAAGAAACGTGGAGGTGAGTTTGGTACGATCACGAAGTAAGTACAATCAAGAAACCCGCGAGTAATCATCAATAAATGCTACAAAATAGCGATAACCAAAAACACTAAGGATCTTATATGGTCCCCGGATATCAAAATGTACTAAAGATAAAGGGATATCGCTTCAAGTATAAGGAGAAGTAAAAGATACACGGTGTTGTTTGCCAAAAATACATGACTCGCAAAAAAACTCCTGAAGGGGAACAGATGGAAGAGCTTTCTTGAGAATCGGAAAAGGAGCATGCCCAAGACGACGATGTCAATCAGTGGAGGAGACAGTGGTGAGAGCAGCGGGAGGAACATCGAGAAGATACAGTCTGTTATACAGTCGCCCCCTACCAAGTATATTCTGCGTTAGTCGATCAAGCACAACAAAGAAAGAGCGTGAGAAGGTTACACAACAATCGAGGTCATGTGTAAGACGGCTAACAGAAAGTAGATTGAAAGGGGATCCTGGAACATGAAGAACCGAGGATAACGAGAGGGAAGAAGTAAGAGGCAGATGAGTTGTACCAGCAACCGGGACCGTGTCACCATTAGCCACAGTGAAGAACTTGGGATAAGTAAAATCTAAGTATTGAGGAGGCTTCTGCAGAGAGAGATAAATTGGGAAATCCTATATAGATTATGACCTGAATCGATGATGTGTAGCACCCAAATCCACAATCCAGGAAGAGCTGTGTGAGAGACAAGATATACCTTCATTGGAGATCGAGGTTACTGAACCAAAGGAGTGACTAACTACCCCTTAAAGTTGATGGAATTGAGCACGCAGAGCAGCAATATCCTCATTAGTGGCAGAGGGAGGTGTGGGTGTAGCCGAAGCACCAAGGTGAGGGGGAAGACCATGCTTACGGTAGCAAGTGGTCTCCAGATGATCATCCCTGCCACAATGAGAGCACTTGAAGAGAGTACGGCCACCACAACCTCATTCCCGAGACTGGCGACCTCCACGAGTCAGGTTCCCTCGAGTAGAAGGAGCAAGAGTAGCCACGGGTTGCTGAAGGACGGCTGGGGAGAGAGGCGGAGCATCCGGTGAATGTTTCAGAAGCATCAAGCAAACGTCCGAGAAGGACGGAGTAACAGCGGAAGACAGGACATGATAGCGGACACTATGAAGATGTGGTGGAACACGAGCCATCATCATAACAATCTAAACTGCTTCTTTCTGATGTCGTTGAGTAACCAAGTCCGTGGTGGGTGGGTGGCTGATGCTAGATTCAAGCCTCCACAAGAGTTTTAGCCCGAGCAATAAAGGACGTCAAGTCACCAGTAGCTCCAGAGTCGAGGGACTGAAGATTGGTAAGAATGTCGAATAAGTGTTGAAGACTGTCCTTCCTGGAGTAGAGAGAATGAAGGTCCGTCCACATAGCGTGGGCCGTCTCGTGATACATGGTCATTCGATACGGCTCAGTGTCCAGAGAATAAAGAAGCCAGGATTGGACACGCCCATCGTCTCGGATCCACTCATCAGTAGGTTCAGTGGGAGGAGGCCTTGTCAGGTGATGAAGGAGACCTTTAGTTTGAAGCACACGGCGAACCGAGTGAACTCATTCAATAAAATTTGGTTTGCCACGGAGAGAAATGTTGGTAATACGTAATTCATCACGGAGTTCCACGGGAGCAACACGAGGATGTCCGGGAAGAGTAGTTGAATCGGAAGCAGTAGGCGAGTCAGAAGCCATGTAGACAACACCAAAAACGGCGACTCGAAAACTAGCCAAGCGGTTAGAAGACCAGGCCGTTGCGGCTAAAAAGGCGTGCGGTAGAGAGGCCGCGGCAAAGAAATTGCGCGGCGAGCAGAGCACCAGGTTGCGGCGAACAGAGACCGTCACGGAGATCTAGAAGAAGTCTCCAAGGAAAACATCAGGCCAGCGGTTAGGACAGGACCGCGGCGAGAAGGATAAGATAAGAGAGGCCGCGGCTAAGAGAGCGCGTGGCGAGCAAAACACCAGGCCGCAGCGGACAGAAGCAGCAGTTAAGGCGAGACCGCAATGATTAGAGGAAATTCCTAAGGGCCGACGGATAGGCGAGACCGCGGTGAGGAGAGACCGAATGACCAAACAAAGCAGCCAGAAACAGCGGACAGAGGTAGCGGCTAGAAGCAGCGGCAAGAAGCGGCGACTAGAAGCAGCGGCAAGGAGCACCGGAGGCAAGAGGAAACGAATAGTCAACCCACAACGGCTAGGCAATCCGCAGCGGCAAAGCAACCCGCAGCGGCTAGGCAATCCGCAGCTGCAAGGCAACCCGCAGCAGGTAGAAGAGCGAACAGCGGGAAGGAGCACCAGCAAGAGACAGCGACTAGTCAACCCACAGCGGCTAGGCAATCCGCAGCGGTAAGACAGCCCGCAGCGTCTACGCACTCCACAGCGGCAAGGCAACCCGCGGCGGGTAGAAGAGCAAACAGCGGGAAGGGGGCGGGTCCCACCGGTCAGAGAGAAGAGGGCTATAAAAGTAGAGAGAGGGAGGGGAAGAGAGGTGGAAGCCACGGAAAGAGGAGTAGGGGCGGTCAGAAACAAGGAGTTCACGGAACAGCAGCGGGAAGAAATGAAGAAGCTGTGTGGATAGCTGCGGTTACAAACAGGGTATCTGCCCGGGATCGGATAGGCTTTGATACCATGTAGAAACTTAGAGCCAAACCTTGTATATATTTTGCCATGACCAATATACAAGAGAGAGTACAAATATATAGGAGAAAGAATCATATACAAGAGATATGGGACTAATAGAGGAAAGAATAAGCGGACCTATAGATGGGCCTTATACATGGGTTTTTACATCGTTTTCCCTCATATTCTCTATCAGTTACCATGACTCACCAATAATTTCATTACTATTGAAAAATAGGTTTATAACTTTTGAAAGACAAGTACAATGGCACATATAAGTTTACTATAACAAACTCATGCAATTAGTTAAGGTATTTGATGATTAAGCAGAATATGATAGCATTGAGAACAAATGCCATTAGTGAGCCCGCCCACTGGCTAGGTAGAATTATAGTTTTGCCTCTTCAACGAAGATGTTTTATGTTATAAAGACAGTATGGTTACCAATTTAACAAAAATATTTTATTATACAAAGCAATAATTTACCAACATGATCAAAAGGTAACAATAATAAAATATGCACAACTTATTGCTTTAGTTATTATCTAACATTTCAATAGATTGTTCCATGCAGAATCACACCGGATGAGATTCACATATTTTGAGTAACAATGAACTTCATTAGCTTAAGAAAATGATGGCCAATAATCTGAATACGGATGATATTAAAGGATTGTGGAAAAATAATAAACAAGGACAGAGCAATAGCATAAGATGCACATGAGACATGTAAAAAATTGTACAGCAGTATCAAGTGTCCAATTTCTTTTGCTTCACATGCAAATACAACCATAAAACTATTCCCTACTTGATGCCCTACATAAGTAAATTTCTTAAAACAGATTCAGTTTTATGGGCCAAACCCAGGGATTCAATCAAGTAAGGAAGGAGCTAAACCAGGGTAATTTGAAGCCTTTAAGGCCAATCATTACTTATGGACGAATTTTGCATTATTTAGTTTTTATTATATTATATGTGTTGAAAGAGCTCCAAAACTTGTATGTATTGCTTGTGTGTCTAAATACAAGGAGAGAATACAAATATATAGGAAGAAGAAGAAAGAAGAAAATCATATACAAGATGTGGGACTAAAGGAGGAGAGAAGATAAAACAATAAATGGGTCCAATAATGGGCCCTTTACATGGGCTATTTTAACACTCCCCCGCAAGCTGGAGCGTACAAATCGTATGCGCCAAGCATGGACAAGCATTGATAGAAGAGTGTCTTGGAAAGAGCCTTCGTGAAGACATCCGCAACTTGTTCCGATCCTGGGACATCCTTTAGGTCAAGCTTCTTCATTTGAACCTTTTCCCGTATGAAGTGACAATCGACCTCAATATGCTTCGTTCTTTCGTGAAAGACCGGGTTCTTTGTGATGTGTATGGCGGCTTGACTGTCACAAAGGAGAAGAGCCGGTGATGGTAATTTTACACCCAGATCAGTAAGAAGACTCTCAAGCCATGTCAATTCTGATACAACTGATGTCATTGTCCGGTACTCTGCCTTGGCTGAAGATCGAGCAACGACCGCTTGTTTCTTACTTCGCCAAGTAACCAGATGTCCGCCAAGGTAAGTGCAAAAACCACTCGTAGATCGTCGGTCATCGAGAGAGCCAGCGTAATCAGCATCTGAATATGCCACCAATGTTGGAGCAGAAGAGGAGGCCCTGTAGACAAGTCCCTGACCAGGAGCGGTTTTCAGATACCTGAGAATTTGTTCCACTGCTTGAAGATGAGATTTTCGAGGAGAGTGCATGTATCTGCTGACAAGACCAACAGCAAAAGAAATATCCGGTCTGATAACCGTGAGATAAATCAGTTTTCCAACAAGACGTCGATAATATTCAGGATTTTGGAGAAGGAGATCGGAGTCAGATGCCTGGGCACACAGTTTGTGGTTCACATCCATAGGAGTATCACTTGGCTTGCAGCCGGACTGACCCGCATCATGAAGAAGGTCAAGACAATATTTTCGTTGAGAGAGAGTGAGCCCATCCGGCCTTCTGGCAATCTCAAGACCCAAAAAATAGCGAAGAGGTCCCAAATCCTTTGTCTGGAAGACTGAGTTTAGATGGACTTTGACTGCTTGTATCCCTTGAGAGTCATCTCTAGTAATGATAATATCGTCGACATATACTAACAGAATAACCGTTTCTGTTGGTTGGTGACGAGTAAAGAGCGAGAAGTCGGTCGAGCTCCGTGTGAAGCCAATCTCACGGAGGACCTTGCTGAATTTTTCAAACCATGCCCGTGGAGATTATTTGAGACCATATAGAGCCTTTTTAAGATGGCAGACCTGAGACTCCCACATGGTCTCAAACCCGGGTGGTTGTTGCATGTAGACAGTTTCCTGGAGATCCTCATTCAAGAAAACATTTTTGATATCCAGCTGAAAGAGAGGCCACCGGCGATGGACAGCAACAGAGATGAGGACGCGAACACTATTAAGTTTCGCAACCGGAGAGAACGCTTCCTCATAATCTAGCCCCTCCTGTTGAGTGAAACCTCTAGCCACAAGACGGGCCTTTAGACGGTCAATTGTCCCATCGGCAGCATGTTTGATGACAAAGACTCACTTGCACCCAACTGGTTTCTGGCCCGGTGGAAGGGGAACAACAGACCATGTCTGGTTAGACCAGAGAGCAGACATATCTTCCTCCATGGCCGCTCGCCATCCTGGATGTTGAAGCGCCTCCTGCACAGAATTAGGAAAAGCAACCGAAGAGAGAGAAGTAGCCAAAGTGTGTAAATGGGGAGAGAGGCGATGAAGAGAGATGTAGTTTGCCAGCAGATGAGCAGTGGAAGGCGATACCTGATCAGTTGGACGCAGAGTATCCATGGTAGAGACCGACGGCAAAGGGGCAACGGAAGTGGTAGAGCGACGAGTGTAGACGCGGATAACTGGTGGTTTGGAGGGAACGACAGTCTGTTTAGAGGGAACGACAGCCGGAGGAGTAGTTGCGGGAATGACTGGGCGGGGGATGGATGGAGGAGTAGGTGTGGGTGGTAGATGGTCAGGTGCAGGAAAGAATGGTTGATCCTCGCGGAAAGCGACATCAACAGAAACGAAGATCTTGCGTGTAGCAGGAGAATAACAAACATACCCCTTTTGGGTGCGCGAATATCCAACAAAGATATGTGTGGCCGCTCGAGGATCCAACTTATCCGGGGAAGGCCCCAAACGGTGGACATAGCAGAGGCTACCGAATACACGAGGTGGGAGGGGAAAGGCCGGAGTGGAGGGAAAGAGTATGCTAAACGGAGTAGCATAGTTGAGAATAGAGGAAGGGAGACGGTTAATGAGAAAACAGGCGGTCGAGACCGCAAAGTTCCAATATGGTTTGGGGACATGCATTTGAAGCATGATGGAACGAGCAACATCGAGTAAGTGACGATTCTTACGTTCGGCAACACCGTTTTGTTGCGGCGTGTAAGCGCAGGAAGTTTGATGTAGAATCCCGAACTCAGAACATAAAGCAGTAAATTCGTGACTAGTGTACTCACGAGCATTGTCAGTTCGTAGTACTTTGATGGTCGTGTGAAATTGCGTACAGGTTTCGAGGACAAATGCTCGAAAGACACGGGGAAGCTCGGAGCGATCACGAAGTAAGCATAGTCAGGTAATGCGAGAGTGATCATCAATAAACGTTATAAAATACCGGAAACCGGAAATACTAGTAATTTTAAATGGTCCCAAAATATCTGAATGCACTAAATCAAAAGGAGCAGTGCTCTGAGTACAATGGGAATAAAAAGATGAACGAGTCTGCTTGCCGAGGATACATGAGTCACACTGAAAGGGGGTAAAAGAAATATCGGGAAGAGCCCGCTGGAGGACCAGTAGAGGAGCATGCCCAAGTCGACGATGCCAATCAGTTGAAGAGACGGATGAGAGGATGGTGGGAGAGTCGTCGAGAAGGTAGAGCCCATTCTGCAGCCGGCCTTTACCAATGGTAGTCTGCGTCCGCCGATCCTGTATAACAAAAGAAGAGGAAGTGAATATAACAGAACAATCCAGATCATTACTAAGCCGTCCAACAGAGAGTAAATTGAACGGTGAACTCGGGACGTGAAGAGCCGAGCGAAGGGAGATGGAGGAGGTGAGAGGAAGATCTGCCGAGCCGAAGACAGGAACAGTGGCTCCATTGGCCACAGTAATAGACTGTGGATAAGGGGAAGTCAGGTACTGGGCAAGTCGATGTGGAGTAATGTGATGAGTAGCGCCAGAGTCCACAATCCAGCCCAAGCCGGTGGAGAGACAAGCGGTACCTGTGTTAGAGATGGAGGCAATGGAGGCAGATGGTGGGTTGAGCAATCCCTGGAGATGCTGGAGCTGAAGACGGACACTCTCAAGATCAGGAGGACCAGCATCGGTAGCAACAGAAGCCTTCGGGCGAGGAGGATAGCCAACTTTCTTGTAACAGGTTGCCTCGAGATGACCATCTTTCCCGCAGAAGGAACACTTCGGCCGTCCCCGGCCACCACGACCACGGCCGCGAGATTCCGAACGACCCCCCCCCCCCCCCCGGAGTAGAAAGAGGAGGAGGGAATGGTAGAAGCGGAGGTGCCTGCTGAAGAAGGGCCGGAGGAGCCGGAGTATCTGAAGGAGGTGATACTCGGAGAATCATGGAGCACACATCAGAAAAGGATGGTGTGGTAGAGGAAGCCAGGACATGAGCACGAATGCTCTGAAGGTGAGGGGGAAGACGGGCCATGATGATGGCAGTACAGGCGGCTTCCTTTTGAGCGCGTTGAGCAGCAGCATCATTGGTGAAGGGCTGATGCTGGATCCATGCTTCAGCAAGAGTCTTCGCACGAACAACAAAGGAGATCATATCTGAAGCCCCTCCAGCGTCAAGAGCAAAGAGGTCATTGAGGATGTCGTAGAGATGCTGGAGGCTGTCCCGTCCCGAATATAAGGAGTGTAGCTCAGTCCACATATCTTTGGCAGTCTCAAGATACATAGCTATTTGATATGGCTCACCATCTAAAGAATTCAAGATCCAGGTCTGAACTCGGCCATCATTGCGGAGCCAGTCATCGGTAGGAGGGGTGGGAGGAGCCTGAGTAAGGTGAGGGAGAAGGCCCTTGGCCTGAAGAACCCGTCTAACAGAATGTACCCAAGGGACGAAGTTCTTCTTTCCAGAAAGAGAGATGTTAGTGATGTGCAGCTCGTCACGGACTTCTGTAGTGCAAGTCGGGCGGTCAGTTGGACAAGCCGGGCGGTCAGTTGGACAAGCTGGGCGGTCAGTTGGCGGGCTGGCCGTCGAGCCAGAGGAGTTACCGAAAGAGCCCATAATGGCAGACCGCAGAGGCAGCTGGCTGAGGTCGCTGCGAGAAGGGCAGGAGGCCGTTGCGAGAAGGGAGCAAGGTCGCGGCGAGGAGAAGACAAACTGCCTGCGAGAAGACAAGGAGGCCGCTGCGAGAAGGGAGCAAGGCCGCGGCGAGAAGAGGACAATCCGCCTGCGAGAAGACTAGGAGGCCGCCGCGAGAAAGACTGAGGAAGACCACGACCAGAATGCGGATAGGCAGCAGTCCGCACGGTCAAGCCGGATACCATCGAGTAGTCAGTTCGCGACCAGAGGGCAGAAACAAAAGAGAGACCGCCCCGGTCTAGGTGAAGCCAGCAGCGGTCAGAAAGCGGAAGGAAACCGCGAGAGAAAGCAAGCGAGAAGAAGGAAACAGAGAGAAGGCGAAGCCGCAGCGGATAGACGGCGGAGCCGCAATGGACAGAAGGCGAAGCCGCAGCGGGCAAAAGGCGAAGCCGCAGCGGTCAGAAGGCGAGGCCGCAGGAGACAGAAGCCGCAGCGGACAAAGGCGAAGCCGCAGCGGACAGAAGGCGAGGCGGACTTGCAGCGGACAAGGAAGCAAGAGGGAGAGGAACTCGCAGCGGATAGAAGGGGAAGCCGCAACGGATAGAAAAGAAGTGGACCCCACGAATTAGAGAGAATGGTGGCTATGAAAGGGCCTGAAGAGGGTGGAACCACGGAGAGAGAGAGGAGAAGAGGCAGGCAGAGGCAAACCGCAGAGCCTGCGGATAGGAGCCCGCAGATAGGAGACCGGAGTGGGTAGGCTCGCAGACCGCAGGAGTAGCAGAGAGGGGCGGGCGGGGGCGGGTTGGGCGGTTAAAGATAAGGAGACCGCACCGGAAAGACCGCTCCCTCTGATACCATGTTGAAAGAGCTCCAAAACTTGTATGTATTACTTGTGTGTCTAAATACAAGGAGAGAATACAAATATATAGGAAGAAGAAGAGAGAAGAAAATCCTATACAAGATGTGGGACTAAAGGAGGAGAGAAGATAAAACAATAAATGGGCCCAATAATGGGCCCTTTACATGGGCTATTTTAACAATATGTAATAAAGATAAGGATACTACCACACTCATTTTAGGAATAAGAATAAGATTCATGCTAACCAGGTTTGTTTTCCTTTATAAATAGGACTTGTAATAGAGACTTGAATGAATTGATTTCTTATGAGAACAACAACTGCTTCTTATGGTTGGTCCAAATTGTGTGCATCTATCACTCCAAGTTTTGTACTTGAAGTTCCTCTTTTGAATGAAGATGTTAGAATGAACTGGTTTTTATGACATCACAGATCGCTTCTGACTCATGATCCAAACTGCATACACATATCACTACAAGTTTTATGCTTTATGTTCCTTTTCTCTCCTTATTCAAAGTTGTGTGCGTGAAGTTCTTCCTTATATATCTAATATTTAAGCATGTGTTTATTCTTTTCCCCTCCACTAAATGGCATTAGAGTGAGATGTGAAATTTCACAAGTCTTCCACCTACAATGTGCTTTCAGGCCTTGACCCATCTCGATGAACACAACAATTGCATATTTTCTCACCCATTGCATCCGTTCAACCGCTTTTCCGTTGTCAGCCTCACCTGCAATGCTCACCTTTCCAATATCATTAAGGTGCAAGCGTCAAACATGCCCTCCCATGCGATCTCCAGCATCATAATAGTCTACAAAACTCTGAACCAATTCCTCATCTTACACGTCTCTGATCCAGTCGGGGATGATTACTCATTGATACTTGCTACATAGGTAATTAGTGTCATAATTATTCTTTCTAAGAGATCACTTGCGTATACTGTCATATGGCCTTCCTATATAAGGAAAACTATCTTGTAAGCAAACATATGAGAAATATAACATTTTTTTTTCATTCGGCATGGTCCTGGAAGCAGCCTCTTGCAAAAATGCAAGGTAAAGTTTGCCTACATTTAAACCTTGCGGTGGGACCCTTCCCCGGACCCTCATTGTGCGGGGATGCTTTGTGCACCGGCCTGCCCTTTTATGGTATTAGAGACTGTTATAAAAGCCTTAGTTAGGGCCCATCTAGGGGCCCATTTTCTCTCTTTTCTCTCTCTTTGTATTAGTCTCACATCTTGGATTGGGATTTCTCTCCTTCTTTTCCTATATAAATGTATTCATACTTGTAACTATTCATTCAAGAAGTATATACAAGGTTTGAGGCCTCTCTTTACATGGTATCAGAGACAGCGGTCTCCTCCTTGGGTTTACTGCCTTCTATCTGCAGCTTTTCGCGGTCTCCCTCTTTCTAACCGCCTGCTCTTCCCCGCTGCCCGCGCGGCTTCCCCTTCTCCAGCTTAGCCACTGTTTCGTGTGGCTTGTCTTCTTCTAACCGCTTCCCTTACTCTGTATCTCTTGTGGCTTCCACGTCTCTTCCCCCCCCCCCTCCTACCTCTCTTTTATAATCTCTCGCACGTAGGGACCACCATCTCTTGTTTCTTTCTCTATCCGCGCGGCCTCCATTGCTATCCGCGCGGCTTGTCTTCTTCTAACCGCTTCCCTTGTTGTTCGCATCTAGGTCGGGGCATCTCCTTGCCGCTGGTGGACTCACCTTGACCGTACAGACTTCCTCTCGAATCTCATCTCTGACTAGTCGCTGCGACCTATCTAGTCGCTAGCGGTCTCTCTCCTCTTCCCTTAGCTGCATCCCGGTCGCGACTTTCCTTGTCGCTGGTGGACTCACCTTGACCGTGCGGACTTCCTCTCTAACCTCATCTCCGACTAGTCGTTGCGACCTGTCTAGTCGCTAGCGGTCTCTATCCTCTTCCCTTAACCGCATCCTGGTCGCGACCTTCCTTGTCACTGGTGTGTTCGCCGAGACCGTGTGACTACTTCCTCTACCAACCTCTCTCTCTCTCTCTTCGGCCTCTTCCTTCTAGCCGCCCGACTGTCACTGCCCCACCGCCCGACTTCTCTTGCTAGCCGCCCGGTCTTCTCCTTGCTAGCCGCCCGGCTCCTCTTGCTAGCCGTACGGTCTTCTCCTTGCTAGTCGTCCGGCCTCTTTTGCTAGCTGAATGGCTTCGGACACTTCCGTTGCTACATCTACTCCTCCAGCTCGTGCTCCTTCTGCGGCTCCGGAACTCCGTGATGAGCTCCGGATTACTACCATTTCTCTTACCGACAAACAGAACTTCGTTGAATGGGTTCACTCTGTTCGTCATGTTCTGCAGACCAAGGGTCTTCTTCACCACTTGACCCGAGCTACCCCCGCTCCCCCCTCCGATGACTGGCTTCACGATGATGGTCGGGTCCAGTCCTGGCTCCTCAACTATATGGACACCGAGCCCTACAGGATGGCCATATATCATGACACGGCCAAGGCCATGTGGGAGGAGCTCCACTCCTTTTACTCTGGGCACAACAGTCTTCAACACTTATATGATATTCTCTCCGACCTTCAGAACCTTGCTCCTGGTGATCCCGGCGACATGATCTCTTTCGTGGCCCAGGCCAAGACCCTGGCCGAGGCTTGGATTCAACATCATCCTCCAACTCCTGATCTAGCTACTCAATGGGCCCAGAAAGAGGCTATCACCATTGAGATGATGATGTCCCGTGTTCCTCCCCACCTGCATAGTGTTCGGGCCGAGATCCTCTCTTCTACGACGACTCCTTCGTTGTCTGATGTCTGCTCAATGCTGCTTAAAGTTACGCCTCCTACTGAGGCTCCTCCCGGCTTTGCACCGGCTCTTCTTCAACAACCTCTCCTTCCAACCCCTCCTGCTCGTAGATCTTCCACTTGAGGGGACCGACCTCCGTCTCGGGGACGTGGACGTAGTGGTCGTTCTTCTATGAAATGCACATACTGTGGCCGGGATAATCATCTTGAAGCTACATGTTACCGCAAGCATGGTCACCCTCCCCAACTTGCTGCTACATCCTCTGTTGCTCCTGCTCCTACTGGGGCTTCTGCCCAGGATCCGGCATCCACTACCCGTCAAGATATCGATGAGCTCCGCACCCAACTCTACCATCTACAGGGTGCCCTCGGCCGCTCCTCCGGCTCGGTTGCGACTTTTTCTGCGGAAGGTATAACCTGTCTCTCTCATAGCCCCTGTTGGATCGTCAATTCCGGCGCTACTCACCATATTACCTCCCAAAATCCCCCCAACTATCTCCCAACGGCTCATCCTCCGTGTATCACTATGGCCAATGGTGCCGCTCCTCTCCGGCCTACACCGGCCCTTTCTCTCTCCTCGGTTCTTCACGTTCCGGGGTCCCCTTTCAATTTACTTTCTGTTATTCGTCTGACGCACGACCTTGATTGCTGCATAACTTTTTCTCCTTCTTTTTTATGCAGGATCGCCGCACCCGGAGTATCATTGGTAAGGAGAAGCTGGTGAATGGGTTGTACGTCTCGAATATCCCACCCATTATTCTCTCTGTCGTCTCCACTGTCGATTGGCATCACCGCCTTGGGCATGCTCCCCTTCTGATTCTCAAGAGGGCTCTTCCTGATGTTCCTTTACGGGAGTTCTCTTCTGAATCTTGTATCTACGGCAAACAGCATCGTTCTTCCTTCCCCCCTGCCTGTACCAGGAGTAGTACTCCTTTATCTTTAGTTCATTCCGATGTATGGGGTCCTTATAAAGTCCTCAGTATCTTTGGATTTCGTTATTTTGTCACCTTTATTGATGATTACTCGCGTATTACCTGGCTATATTTACTGCATGATCGTACTGAACTTACCTCTGTGTTTCGTGCTTTTTTAACTGAGATGAGTACGCAGTTTGACACCCCTCTCAAAGTCATCCGCACTGATAATTCTCGCGAGTACACTGGTCGTACCTTCTCCAATCTATGCACCGAATTTGGCGTCATCCACCAAACTTTGTGTGCGTATACCCCTCAGCAAAACGGGGTGGCCGAACGGAAGAATCGTCATCTTCTTGATGTTGCTCGGTCCCTCATGTTTCAAATACAGGTTCCGATCGAATATTGGAATTTTGCCGTCTCCACAGCCTGTCATCTTATCAACTGTCTACCCTCGTCTGTTCTTGACTTTGCCTCACCCATCCAACTTCTTTATCCTTACACCAACACTACCTTTCTCACCCCACGGGTCTTCGGGTGTGTTTGTTATGTTCATCTTCTTGGCCCCCCTTCCGACAAACTTGCTCCTCGGGCGGCCAAATATATGTTTGTTGGCTACTCCCGTACTCAAAAGGGGTATGTTTGCTACTCTCCTTCTGATGGCAAGCTGGTCGTCTCGACGGATGTCACCTTCTGCGAAGACCAGCCCTTCCACTTACCTTCCCCAACCCCGTCTTTCTCTCCTCCACTTCCCCGGCCTGACGTACCGGTCACGCCCTCTTCTCTGCCATCTCCTTCCTCCTCTCTTCCTCCCCCCCTCGGGTTCCTCCGCCCGTTATCCGTGTCTACACTCGTCGTTGCTCCCAGGATGGTTCCCGGCACCAGCTCCCTGCTCCCAGCGACACCCCGGCAACGGCAGATCCAGCTCCCGCCTCTACAGTTCATCCCTTGGCCAACTACAATTTTCTCCACCGGCTGACTCCACCTCTCTACGCCTTTGCCACCTCTCTTTCCTCTATTTTTATTCCTAACACTGTGCAAGAGGCGCTTCAACAGCCGGCGTGGCGGGCAGCCATGGACGACGAAATGCAGGCTCTCTGGGCTAACCGGACTTGGGATCTGGTTCCTCTTCCTGCCGGCCAACACTGTGTTAGCTGCAAATTGGTCTTTGTTGTTAAACATGCGGCGGATGGCACGATTGAGCGTCTAAAGGCCCGCCTCGTGGCCCGGGGTTTTACTCAACAGCATGGCCTTGATTATGAGGAGACATTCTCTCTGGTGGCTAAATTGAACACGGTCCAGATTCTTCTCTCCTTGGTTGTACATCGTCATTGGCCCCTTTATCAGCTGGATGTTAAGAACGCCTTCCTCAACGGCGATCTACAGGAGACTGTTTATATGCACCAACCTCCCGGGTTTGAGACCACGGGGGAGTCTCGGGTCTGTCATCTTCGGAAATCTATTTATGGTCTCAAAAAGGCCCCGCGCGCTTGGTACGGCAAATTCAGCAAGGTTGTCTGTGATATTGGCTTCATTCGAAGCTCGGCTGATTTTTCTCTCTTCACCCGACACCGGTCAACCGGAACTGTGATCCTACTTGTATATGTTGACGATATCCTCATTACTGGCGACGACAATACAGGGATACAACATATCAAGCAATAGTTAAACTCTGTCTTTCAGACCAAAGATCTTGGCAACCTTTGGTATTTTCTTGGCCTTGAGGTTGCACGTCGCTCTAATGGTCTTGTGTTATCCCAAAAGAAGTATTGTACGGACCTCCTTCATGATGCCGGCTATTCTGGATGCAAACCTGCGGATACTCCTATGGACACCAATCACAAGCTCTCGGCCCACAGCTCCGACTCCGACAAGTTGCTTACAAATTCGGAATACTATAGACGCTTGGTTGGGAAGCTGATCTATCTTACAGTTACTCGGTCAGACATCTCTTTTGTCGTGGGAGTTGTGAGCCGCTTTATGCATGCGCCTCGGACATCTTATCTTTGGGCTGTCGAGCGCATTCTTCGATATCTCAAGACCGCTCCAGGACAAGGGCTTATGTACAAGCCATCCACATCTCTATCTCTTGTCACGTACTCTGACGCTGACTATGCTGGATCCATTAATGACAGACGTTCCACAACTGGTTTTTGTACCTACTTCGGTGGACATCTCATAACCTGGTGTAGCAAGAAACAGACTGTGGTTGCTCGCTCTTCTGCTGAAGCCGAGTACCGGGTTATGGCTACTGTTGTTTCTGAGTTAACCTGGCTTGAGAGCCTTCTAGAAGACTTGGGTGTTCGTCTCTCATCACCGACGACACTATTTTGTGACAGTCAAGCAGCAATACATATTGTCAAGAATCCGGTCTTTCACGAACGCACAAATCATATTGAAGTTGACTGTCACTTTATCCGGAAAAAGGGACAGTCAAAGAAGATAGATATGGAGCATGTTCCGACTACAAACCAAGTTGCTGACATCCTGACTAAAGCTCTCTCCCGGCCGCTATACTACCAGTTTTTATCCAAGCTTGGTACCTACGACTTGTACACTCCAGCTTGCGTGGGAGTGTTAGAAAAGCCTTAGTTAGGGCCCATCTAGGGGCCCATTTTCTCTCTTTTCTCTCTCTTTGTATTAGCCCCACACTTGGATTGGGATTTCTCTACTTCCTCTTTTCCTATATAAATGTATTCATACTTGTAACTATTCATTCAAGAAGTATATACAAGGTTTGAGGCCTCTCTTTACAGAGACCTAGGGGGCGTCATCAACCAATCAAACTTCTCGCGCGACTCTTCTGAAACTTTGGTCGTTGCTTCTCTTGCATGATCATTTGATGAGTTAGCGTACACAAGTCGGCAGAATTCTAATTGTCATTCCGTTGGAAGGCATTTGATGACCCGCTTTGGCAATTGTCATTCTGCTAGCATACATTCAACAACATGATCGTATATTTTTGTTGCTCCTTGATACGTCTCCCTCCTCTCATCCGTTTGTGATTGCATCCTCCTTTTCAACTATGGTATTGACGTATCGTTCATGCCTAACTCGAATCTTTCAGAAATCACTGGAAATCAACATTGCAATGGGCATGAGAATCACTCAATTACCATTACATCCATTATCCTTAATGATACAAATTATCTAGTTGGTCCTAACGTTTTTCTTTGCTCTTCAAAGTCGTTGTCCATTTGGGTATATCAGTGAGAGTAAACCTTCCCCGTTTACCATTGACTCTGTTTCTGATAAATGGAAGTCCAAGAAATTCTATGGTTTTTTCTTGGCTTTTTGGTGACTAGTAATTTAGTCATCATTTAGGGCTATTATCTTATTAGGTACTTAAATAAATAGTTGCAGTTGTTCGTTATTTCTATTAAAAAATTTCATGAAAATAATATTTTATATTATAACTCATATATTTTATTTTGCAGGAATACCGCAGGACTTGGGGAATTTAGGTGCAATATCCCACTATCGTGCCCAAGATTCGTGCATACGAGTCAAGTCCGCCATCATGCTCGGCCACCTTCCTCGGCCACCTCAACCCGGGCTCCTCCATGCAAAGCACTGCCACGTCAGCAATCCAGCCGGCCTCCTCCATGCAGAGCACTGCCATGCCAGCAATCCAAGCACCTCCTCCACTATTCCCTCCTTCAGCAATTAAGCCTCCATTATTCCCGCCTTCGGCAATTAAGCTTCCACTATCCCAGCCTCCAATTAAAGATGGTCTTTATTGCCCATACCAGAATTATTATTTTGCACCTATAAATAGGGCTGATTGTGGTGGAGAAAGGGGCATTCAAAGTTTTGGGCAGAGATTTAGAGTATTCATTTTGCTAGAAAGTTTCATTCCAGAAATTCATTTGAGAGTTTGTTCATTCCGAGGAAGAAATATTTAGAGGAGATTTGGAGTTCGTTTATTTCGTCAACTTGTAACTTTGCACTTTTATTTCTCGCATTTTCTTTTTTGTCTAGCAATAAAATTTCAAGTTTCATTTCACTTCAAAATATTGTTATTCCTATTCCAAATTTTGTCTCTTGTAATCGTACAAATTTTATCTCTCGTCACTTTCTTTCTTTTCTACCATGTCGTCTTTTCATGTGAATGATTCCTCCATCTCCATGAGTAACTAATCTCTATAGTGCTTGATCAAGATGATCCAAGGATGAGATAATATTGCCGTGATTTTATATTTGTTTTTTTCTAATTGTTAAACGCTTACGATTTACCTATGATCAAAAATTGTTATGAGGCTGTATCGTCGATATATAGTTTTCATGTTGTTTTCGTTCTTTAGTTAACCGAGAGACTCGTAAGACGAATCGTTCACTCATAGGTAAAAAGGAGTAGAATGTAACCCTCGAAAAAGGACGACGTAACTCTTCCGGATTGGAGCAAAATCCAATAGTGAGGTTCACTACCTAAAGCAAATCTTAGACGATGCGATTTGATAACGAAAGTTCGGTCGATACACCTAAGCTTAGTTAAATCTAATCCTCGAAAGAGGAGTGTTCATGCTTCGGGGACCTCCACGGTCAAAGCCTCTTCAACAAGAGAATTGCATTCTATTTTTCATTCCATATTTTCTTTTTCCAAGGTGATTCAAGGATCGGGCACTAGCTGGTAACCCATCGAATTAATTCCGTTAGCATTTCTAGTTTTTATTATTCGCAATCCAAAACTCAAAATTTTAATTGATAAGATAATAGCGATTTTCGAAGTAAAATTACTCAACCACCCCGAGTCTAATACGATCTTGGTTTTTATAAACCTATACTACTTCCGATACGGTACACTTGCCGTTGTCAATTGCAGGCATAGTTTTGCGCATCATTTCTCAATACGATGAAGCCAAACATTTAAAATATGTATGTAATGTTCGACGCCACATATAATATTTGGACCCAAGTCAACCTTACCAACTCCCGGGAATACTACACAAATTTTTTAATACGGGAAAAGGTATATTGAATTGTTCAATAAGAGAAGACCGACACTCAATGCCATTATGAGTTATGTCAGTTAATTCAGAAGTACAATTTTCTTGACCCTCTTTTCCTTAAGTGTACCGAGGATGTTAATGTATTTCAAAAATAGAAAAAAGTTGATAGAGTTTATTAATACTTAAATGGGCTAAATCAATATTTTGATCAGATTTCGTTACAAATTTTGGGATGAATTCCTATATCTTTGTATTAAAGATTTGGCAATGTACAACAAGACACAGATCGCAAGGAATTCAAATCTATCAACTTTGTTGTAGGGGCATAATGATTGAAAATCGATAGTCGCTCGAAAATCGCTCGAGTTTTAATTTGAATTGAACTCGGAATTAAAAATTCGAATCAAATTGAATCAAATCAAAATTAACTCGTGTTAAGATAGCCCATGTAAAGGGCTCATTATTGGGCCCTCTTTTATTGTTTTATATTCTCTCCTCTTTTAGTCTCACACCTTGTATAGGATTTTCTTCTCTCTCCTTCCTCCTATATATTTGTATTCTCCCTTTGTATTTACATATACAAGCAATACATACAAGTTAATGAGCTCTTCCAACATGGTATCAGAGGCAGCGGTCTCTCCTTAGCGGTTTCACTGTTTTTAACCGCCCAGTCCGCCGTACCCGCACTCCTCTTCTCTTCCTACAGATTGTGCGCCTATCCAGTCTCCTATCCGCGAGCTCGGCGGTCTGACTCCCTGCATTCCGCTTCTCCTCTCCCTCTCCGTGGTTCCACCCTCTTCAGGCTTCTTATGGCCACCTCTCTCTACTTCGTGGGGTCCACCTTTTTTTTCTATCCGCTGCAGACTCTGCCCCTGTCCGCTGCGCGCTCCCACCCCTCCTTTGCTTGTTTCCTGTCCGCCGCGGTCTCAGCGGACTCTGCGGCCTCTGCGGACTCCGCCCTTGTCCGGCGCTTCCTCCCTTTGCTTACCGCGCGGTCTGTCCACACCGCTGCAGATTCTTTCTATTCAACCCGTGCGGACTGTTTGTATCCGCGCGGTTTCCCTCTCTCTCTCGTTGCGGTCTTCCTCTCCGCGCGGACTGCTTCTCTCTCTCGTTGCGGCTTCTCGCGGACTATTTGTATCCGTGCGGTTCTCTCCCGTTTTTTTGCTCTCTGACTGTTGTCGGCTTCACCTTGACCTCGCGGTCTCTCTTTTGTTTCCGTCCTCTGGTCGCGAACTGACTGTCCGGCTTGACCGTGCGGACTGCTGTCTATCCGCATTTTTTTTTGGTCGCGGTCTTCGGTAAATCTTGCGGCTTGTCGTGCGGACTGTCGCCTATCCGTTGTTTGTTGGTCGTGTGGACTGCTGCGGTCGCCGTGTCTTCTCGCAAGGGGTTTATTTCCTTCTCGCCGAGTCCTCTGCGGTCTGCCCTTATGGGCTCTTCCGGTAACTCCTCTGGCTCGGCGGCCACCCTGCCTGCTGACCGCCCGGCTTCTCCGACTAACCGCCCGGCTTCTCCGACTAACCGCCCGGTTTACCCTCCAGAAGTCCGTGACGAGGCTACATGTTACAAGAAGGTTGGCTATCCTCCTCGCCCGACGGCTTCTGTTGCTACCGACACAGGTCCTCCTGACCTTGAAACTGTCCGTCTTCAGCTCCAGCATCTCCAGGGTTTGCTCAGCCCACCAATTGCCTCCATTGCCTCCGTCTCGAACACAGGTACTGCTTGTCTCTCCACCGGCTTGGGCTGGATTGTGGACTCTGGCGCCACTCATCACATTACTCCACGTCGGCCTACCCAGTACCTGAATTCCCCTTATCCACCATCTATTACTGTGGCCAATGGAGCCGTTGTTCCCGTCTCCGGCTCGGCCGATCTTCCTCTCACCTCATCTATCTCCCTTCGCTCGGCTCTGCATGTCCCGAGTTCCCCGTTTAACTTAATTTCTGTAGGACGGCTTACTCATGATTTGGATTGTTCTGTTATATTCACTTCCTCTTCTTTTGTTATACAGGATCGGCGGACGCAGACTACCATTGGTAAAGGCCAGCTGCGGAATGGGCTCTACCTTCTCGACGACTCTCCCACCATCCTCTCTTCCGTCTCTTCAACTGATTGGCATCGTCGACTTGGGCATTCTCCTCTGTCGGTCCTCCAGCAGGCTCTCCCCGATGTTTCTTTTACCCCCTTTCAGTGTGACTCTTGTATCCTCGAAAAGCAGACTCACTCCTCATTCTCTTCACATTGTACTCGGAGCGCTGCTCCTTTTGATTTAGTGCATTCGGATATTTGGGGACCTTTTAAAATTACTAGTATTTCTGGTTTTCGGTATTTTATAACATTTATTGATGATCACTCTCGTACTACCTGGCTCTACTTCGTGATCGCTCCGAGCTTCCACGTGTCTTTCGGGCATTTGTCCTCGAAACCCGTACGCAATTCCACACGACCATAAAAATTCTACGAACTGACAACGCTCGGGAGTACACTAGTCACGAATTTACTATTTTATGTTATGAGTTCGGGATTCTCCATCAAACTTCCTGCGCTTACACGCCACAACATAACGGTGTTGCCGAACGCAAGAATCGTCACTTACTCGATGTTGCCCATTCCCTCATGCTTCAAATGCATGTTCCTAAACCATATTGGAACTTTGCGGTCTCGACCGTCTGTTTTCTCATTAACCGTCTCCCTTCCTCCATTCTGAACTATGCTACTCCTTTTAGCATACTCTTTCCCTCCACTCCGGCTTTTTCGCTTCCACCGCATGTTTTTGGGAGCCTATGCTACGTCCACCGTTTGGGGCCGTCCTTGGATAAATTGGATCCCCGCGCGGCTAAGCATATCTTTGTTGGTTATTCCCGCACTCAAAAGGGGTATGTGTGTTATTCTCCCGCTACACGCAAGATCTCCGTTTTCGTTGATGTCACTTTCCGCGAGGATCAACCGTTCTTTCCTGCTCCCTTACCCGACCATCTACCACCAACACCTCCTCCTCCAACCATTCCCCGCCCGGTCATTCCCGCCACTATACCACCTCTGTCGGTTCCCTGTGAACCGCCTGTCGTTCCCTCCAAACCACTCATAATCCGCGTCTACACTCTCGCTCTACCAATTTCGTTGCCCCTCTGTCGTCGGTCTCTACCATGGATCCTCCGCGTCCCCATGATCAGGTATCGCCTTCCACTGCTTATCCTCTGGCAAACTACATTTCTCTTCATCGCCTCTCTCGCCATTTACACACTTTGGCTACTTCTCTCTCTTTGGTTGCTATGCCTAATTCTGTGCAGGAGGCGCTTCAACATCCAGGATGGCGAGCCGCCATGGAGAAAGAAATGTCTGCTCTCTGGTCTAACCAGACATGGTCTGTTGTTCCCCTTCCCCCAGGTCAGAAACCAATTGGGTGTAAGTGGGTCTTTGTCATCAAACATGCTGCCGATGGGACAATTGACCGTCTAAAGGCCCGTCTTGTCGCTCGAGGTTTCACTCAACAAGAAGGGCTAGATTATGAGGAAACGTTCTCTCCGGTCGCGAAGCTTAATAGTGTTCGCGTTCTCATCTCTGTTGCTGTCCATCGCCGATGGCCTCTCTTTCAGCTAGATATCAAGAATGCTTTCTTGAATGGGGATCTCCAGGAAACTGTATACATGCAACAACCACCCGGGTTTGAGACCACGGGGGAGTCTCCGATCTGCCATCTTAAAAAGGCTCTATATGGTCTCAAACAATCTCCACGGGCATGGTTTGAAAAATTCAGCAAGGTCCTCCGTGAGATTGGCTTTACCCGGAGCTCGGCCGATTTCTCGCTCTTTACTCGTCACCAACCAACAGGAACGGTTATTCTGTTAGTATACGTCGACGATATTATCATTACTGGAGATGACTCCCAAGGGATACAGGCAGTCAAAGTCCATCTAAACTCAGTCTTTCAGACAAAGGATTTGGGACCTCTTCGTTATTTTTTGGGTCTGGAGATTGCCCGAAGGCCGGATGGGCTCACTCTCTCTCAACGGAAATATTGTCTTGACCTTCTTCATGATGCGGGTCAGTCCGGCTGCAAGCCATGTGATACTCCTATGGATGTGAACCACAAACTGTGTGCCCAGACATCTGACTCGGATCTGCTTCTCCAGAATCCTGAATATTATCGACGTCTGGTTGGAAAACTGATATACCTCACGGTTACCAGGCCGGATATTTCTTTTGTTGTTGGTCTTGTAAGCAGATACATGCACTCTCCTCGAAAATCTCATCTTCAAGCAGTGGAACGAATTCTCAGGTATCTTAAAACCGCTCCTGGTCAGGGACTTGTCTACAGGACCTCCTCTTCTGCTCCAACTCTGGTGGCATACTCAGATGCTGATTATGCTGGCTCTCTCGATGACTGGCGATCTACGAGTGGCTTTTGCACTTACCTTGGAGAATATCTTGTCACTTGGCGAAGCAAGAAACAAGCGGACGTTGCTCGATCTTCAGCCGAGGCAGAGTACCGGGCAATGGCATCAGTTGTATCAGAATTGACATGGCTTGAGAGCCTTCTTTCTGATCTGGGTGTAAAATTACCATCACCGGCTCTTCTCCTGTATGACAGTCAAGCCGCCATACACATCGCCAAAAACCCGGTCTTTCACGAAAGAACGAAGCATATTGAGGTCGATTGTCACTTCATTCGGGAAAAGGTTCAGATGAAGAAGCTTGACTTAAAGCATGTCTCAGGATAGAAACAAGTTGTGGATGTCCTCACGAAGGCTCTCTCCAAGGCACTCTTCTACCAATGCTTGTCCAAGCTTGGCGCATACGATTTGTACGCTCCAGCTTGCGGGGGAGTGTTAAGATAGCCCATGTAAAGGGCCCATTATTGGGCCCTCTTTTATTGTTTTATATTCTCTCCTCTTTTAGTCCCACACCTTGTATAGGATTTTCTTCTCTCTCCTTCCTGCTATATATTTGTATTCTCCATTTGTATTTACATATACAAGCAATACATACAAGTTGATGAGCTCTTCCAACAACTCGAAATAGATTTTGAGACGATTTTGAGCCTCACATGAATCGCTCAAATATTGATTCGAGCCAGCTTGATTTAATATTTTTTTTTAAAAAAAACAATTTTCAACGGTTACTTTATTCAGTTTCCAAAGTTCAACTATTATTTATTTTTGAACTAGGGGTGGCAGGCACAGGCTAGCACCAAAATGGCTATGATTCTACTCTCCTTTCTATATGTTATTTTCGCACCAAAATTACTATTGATTAATAACATAAAATCATTAATAGTTTGCATAGTTCAAAATCGAACTGAATGGTCTCGATTTTTACACACCTCAAATCAAAACCAACTGAAAATATATACATATATAGTTCTCTTTTAGATTGGTTTTGCTATTATTCATGCATTTCTCATAGCATAAAGATTAGGCTCCATATTTTTTTAATCGCAAGAATAATTGTATGGCTACTGATCGGTACATCATGATCTACCCATAAAGATGAGAAATTTGCAACTATTGCATCTCAATTTAATTTTGTTAGAGTGTGGTGCACCCTAAAAAAATCAATTTTACTGACTAAGTTCAAATCAACTCAATCAAATATGCTTCAAATTCTGCATTTTTGGACTCCATGAACTCATCTCAAAATGTCCATTCTTTTATGCACCCAAACAATATGCACAACAAGATCTTTCATGCCCAAAAATAAATAACGATTCTTACTCGATCGGGATTCCTACATGTTGTTCTTATAATATATAACATGTAAAAATTGTTCTGCAAATTGCAAGGGAAAGAAAATGAAGAAAGGATTTGCATATATAGATACAAAAATATATGAGGTATCAGGATTAATACGAGGATGAAGAGAGGAGGAGGAGGATCCTTACGCCATTTGAAAGACTCAGTCGGAATTGAGAAGAAACAGCGGTCGGGAAGGAGGGGAAATGACGGTAGAGGAAGCTCTGGTCTACCTAGGGCTTCGAATGAAGGGTGGGCAACACTTTAATAAAGGCCATCGTACATCGTCCGCTGTTCATCACGATATGAGGAAGATGCACGGCTTGGCGTCGTTCGGTGGTGTTCGGCGTCGGGGAGGAGGAGAGCACGGCTTGGCGTCGGCATCGTTCGGCGGAAGGAGAGGAAGATCGCGGAATTGCAAAGATCGGGCTCGACGTCGTTTGGCGGAAGGGGAAGAGAGAAACGGACCGGTGTGCGGTTAATGGAGGTGAGTTAGGGTTTTTTGTGATTTTTTAAGTTAGAATTGGTGCGTCAATAGCGTAAATCGGTGTGCTTATAACATTGCTCTTTTTTTATTCAGTCTTTACTCCGTAGCAACATTTTTTAGCCAAATCATATTAGCTATTGGTGGGAACACTGCTGGTCGACTTGTCCATGTGAAATTTATATGTAAAATATATTAGCTTTCACTTCTTTGAAAATGAATGTTCATCTTCATATACGATTGTGAAGGTGATGTTATTGTTAATGTACATATAAACTATAATGTGTAATAAATTAATTTTTAATAAAAATTAATTTCAAGCCGAATCGAAATTGATTCGAGTAGGCTCGGAATCGAATCGATTTCGAGTCGAGTCGGCTCGATTTTGATTCGAGTCAATTTCGAGCCGACTTGGAGTCGAAAATTTCGATTTCGAGCCGAGTTGAAATCGACTCAACATCAACCCTACTTTGTTGAGGGCAGATTCGTCCTTACAGTTGATAACCCTCATTCTTTTGCTTCCTCACATGAACCATTTTTGTGATTACTATAACAAATCAATATATGCCAAAGAAATTTTTTGTAAACTGCATGGTCACCCACCTGGTCAGGGTGACTCCATTTCCCGTGGTGGTGGACAAGGGACGACGACATATGCATGATTTACCTATTAGGCCTTCATCTTCAGCATTCATAGCATCAGGTAACTCAAGAGCCGTGAGAGCTTTCTTACCTCTAGCTCAACCTAGTCGGCCATTGATCTGATTTTGTTAGCACGCGGTTGGTTAACCCACTAGTTTTACCCCCTATACCCCCTCTCTGGTAAGAATACAGCCAGTCTAGTTGATGGATCCCCTGCCCCATTTTTGGAAAGGAATTCACTTTCACTCCCTTTCTCTTATAGTATCGTATGTTCTTCATGTCTCTAGATATCCTAAAAATTTACTATATTTTAGTTATTTAATTCAACTTTTGAATTACTCCGATATTTTATATTCCTTGTATGCTTAGTTTCAGGAACTTACTACGGAGCAAACAATTGGATCAGGAAGATTGTAAGATGGAAATTATGTGTTGGATTGGGTCTTGCAGACTCTGGCTCGAAGCCACGACTTATCCTCTACAGGATTAGCCTCTAGAGATTTCTAGAGAAATCTAGGATCTTGGAGAATTTTTGTACATGGAGTTCTAGAGAATAGTCTGGAGAATTTTTGAAAGATATACATATAAGATAGTGGTAGAATAGTCTAGATCTTTCCATCCATTGGAGGAAAACCCTTTTGGGGCCTATATAAGGAGGAGACCCCTCATTTGCAAATCATCCAAGAAATTCAAGCATTCAAGAATTCTTGCTCTCTTGCACTCTCGTTCTCTTACTCTCTCTTTCAAAGTGCTCACTCACCCATCTTGAAACGATCAGTGTTGAGGAGGCTGACTTAGCTAGCTGTAAAGGGGCGCAGAAAGAAGCTAAGGCCGCACACGACATTGTCAAGGGGACAAGTCGTTGACAGTTGGTATTAGAGTCAGGTTAACTCAAACTCGTGGTTCATGCTAAAGAGTAATGTGGCTTTGGAAGGAACAATATCTCAAGCGTCATTGTTGAGCGTGGCAGGGCAACCGAGGAGAAAAGGGAAAGAAGGAAGAGGGATCAAAGCAAGGGGTCGTGAAGTTCGCAACGTGGAGCAAAACATGATGAATTTGGTAGAGTATGAGATATTGCGGGATGCCCACCTTGTTTTACAACGAAAAGTGGAGAATATTTGCAAGTATTTTGATATTTTCCATGTTGAACAAGAAAAGATGCAAATGGGTATCGATCTACTTAAAGAACAAGCACTGGTCAAGCCGGAATCCTCTCACAATGCTTTTGACACTATCATTAGTGACTTTGAAGAGCACTTAACAAATCTTGAAATAAAAGTGGAAGATTTGCGCAAGAAAAGTCCTACAAATTTTGGGAACATTGGAGACATGGTGAACTCATGGTTGGATGTGCCAAAACCCAAGAAGTTTGCGTGGAAGCGGGATGCTTTGGAGGTAGAGAACTTGCTTTGGCATATGGAGAAATGCTTGGAGGGATACGACATCACGGATGATGCATTGAAGGTACGTCATGCTAGCTACTTTTTAGAAGACATTGCTTCACTATGATGGCGAAAAATACAAACAGATGGAGCCAAAGGACTCTAACGGAACGACTCTTGGAAGGACTTCAAGCAAGAGTTGAGAAGGAACTTCATCCCTGAGAACGTGAAGGATGAGAACTTACGAAAGCTCAGGGAGCTAAGACAGAAGAATGTCATTGGAGACTATATTAAGGAGTTCGTAACATTATCTCTACAAGTATTTGATGTCCCCGAACATATTCTCTTTTTCAACTTCATTGATCCGCTGCAAAATTGGGTCAACAAGAGGTCAAGAGGAAGGACTCAAAGACCACCAGAGATGTCATTGTTATCGCCGAGTCTCTTATTGAATTCCAATGTCAACCCAATCCAACATAGGAAAGAAAAGGACAAGTTCAACCAGGGAAAAGGCGGGGGAGATCGACAAGACAATAAAGCCACTCACTTAAAAGGTGGATCAAAGACTTTGCCCGACCCGCGAAAGGAGTTTGAAGAAAGGAAGAAGAACTTCACACCAAGAGGCGGATGTTATGTGTGCAAGGGGGCACATTCGATGAGCAGCTGCCCAAAGGTGGGTTCATCATCAGCTATGGATGTCACCCCATCGAAAAAAGGTACTTCGCAAATGAGTTCAATGCAATTACTAAACGCTTTGAAGGTGCAGCCAACAAAAGATACATCAAGCAAAGGGCTGATATATGTGGAAGTTTTAGTCACTGCGAAGGCCATAATCGACATTGTAGATTCACACAAATTCATGACAGAAGGAGAGTCCAAGAGGTTGGGCTTGGAAGTTATGAAGGGCGGAGATTGAATCAAGACAGTGGACAGCCAAGTGAGGCCACTCGATGGAGTTACAAGCAACGTGGAGTTGCACATGGGCACCTGGAAGGGCCAAGTGGACTTTTCAATAGCACACAAGAATGACTTCAATGTTGTGCTAGGAATGGACTTCCTAGAGAAGATGCAAGCCATTGTCATGACAGCACATCGCTCAGTTTGTATCTTAGAGGAAGAAACTGCATGCATAGTCCCCACGGTGCAAGGACCATCAAGACTTAACAAGGAAGGGCTGAAACAACTATCGTTCATGCAGATTGCAAAGGGGTTGAAGAATGGTAAACTAACATACTTGGTCACCCTAAAGGAGGAAGACAAAGACAACATAATGGAGGAGGTGCCTCACCTCCTTGCGGATGTTCTCGCGAGGAATGAAGTCATAATACCCGCAGAATTACCTCTCAAGGTACCACTTCGGAGGGAAGTGGATCAAAAGATCGAGCTGGAGCCAGGGACAAAGCCACCAGCCAAAGCACCATATAGAATGGCTCCCCCTGAATTGGAAGAGTTAAGGACAAAGAGGGAACAATTCCACTTACAAATTGTCAAATTTTAGGATGAAAACAAGTTCCTTCAAACATACAAGACCTAAGCCTTTATGGCTAGGGTAACACCAAAAATGCAAATTATTCCTTCAAGTAAAAGGGAACTGCAAAAAATATAAATACGCAAAAGAAGGTAAATTAATTAGTCCCCAGGTCTAAAAAATGTTTGTTCCTGATCCCGATTGAATTGCACCATGAATTAGATGGTCCAGATGGCTGCATCAGAATAGCACTCTGACAAACATACATGAACATGTATCATAGTAAGTACAAAATCAAAAAGAGATATTTTTTTCATGTAATATAGAGTTTAGAAACTTCTAGGAACATTTTGAGTAAAAATTATGGAAACATATATGCAAAAAAGATAGAAACCTTCAATGCCAACTGACTGTAGTGCTCATCAATAGGTTCACAAGCAATGAATTCAGCCCATAAGGAAGCACAGACAATTGTTCCAAGAGCCATCAACCACAAAAAAGTTGCTGAGAAATCCACAACAGGGCGCTCGGGAGAATATAAGAGCACTTCAACTGTCATCAAAATTATCAACCGAATTATAAGACTAAAGAGCTCTGATGCAAAGAGTGTGTAAGCACCATTTTCAATACAATACTGAAATAAAATAATAACTTAATTATTGATGAATTCAACATTAAAACATTTACAAGAACAATTTTAATTTCCCCTAGCTCCATTAACTACATTGCAAGAACTGGTAAAAGAACATATAAGAAAACAGTTGAAATTATTGGAAAAGCCCATGTAAAGGGCCCATTATTGGGCCCTCTTTCTTTATTTTTCTCTCTCCTCCTTCTTTAGTCCCACATCTTGTATATGATTTATTCTTCTCTCCTCTTTCCTATATATATGTATTCTCTCCTTGTATTTGACACCTGAAGTAATACATACAAGCTTTTGGACCTTTTCCTACATGGTATCAGAGCCAGGTTTCCGATTCCTGCGGCTTCTAAATTCTATCCGTGCGGACTGAGGTTTCCGATTTCTATCCGCGCGGACTGCGGCTTCTGTTTTCTATCCGCGCAGACTGCGGTTTCCGCGGCCTGTGTTTTTCTGTCCGCACCGACCTGCCCTCTCTTCCCTCTTCTCCCTCTCCTCCCGTGGATCCACTCTTCTGGTCCTTTTATAGCCCCCTCTCTCTGGTCTGTGGGGTCCACTGTTACCCACAGTCCGCCGCGGCCTCCTTCTGACCGCTGCGAGCTAGGCGACCTCACTCCCTAACTCCGCGGTCTCCTTCTGTCCGCCGCGAGCTCGGCGATCTCGCTTCCTCTTCTTGCTTGGCGAACTCGCTCTCTAGCCCAGCGGTCTTCTTCTGTCCGCTGCGAGCTCAGCGGTCTCGACTCCTCTTCTTACTCTCTTTGGTCCGCTGCGAGCTTCGCGGCCTCTCCTTCCCGCACGACCTCTCCTTCCCGCGGCTTCTCCTAGCCGTTGTCGGCCTCTCCTAGCCGTTGTCGGCCTCTCCTAGCCGCTGTCGGCCTCTCCTTCCCACGCGGCCTCTCCTTCCCGCGCGGCCTACCCTTCTCGCGGCCTCTCCTAGCCGCTGTCAGCGTGCTGAGTTCCCCCCCCCCCCCCCGCTGGTCCTCCCCTCTCTCTACTCGTCGCGGATTGTTCCTGTCCGCCGCGAGCTGCCCTTGTCCGTCGCGGCCTGCTTTCTATTCGCCTCTTCTCCTCCAGCTCGCCATGTCTTCTAGTGACTCGACTACCGCTACCCCTACAGCAGACCGCACAGCTTCTGCTCTTGAACTCCGCGATGAGCTTCGCATTACTACTCTTTCCCTTTCGGGGAAGTCCAACTTCATCCCATGGGTTCACTCCGTTCGGAGGGTCCTGCAAGCAAAAGGCCTTGCACGACACCTTACCCAGGGACCGCCTTCTCCTACTACTGACGACTGGATAAGAAATGACGGCCGCGTCCAGACCTGGATCCTGAACTCTCTGGAGGGTGAGCCCTACCAGATGATCATGTATCATGAGACCGCAAAGGCAATGTGGGATGAACTCCACTCCTTGTACTCGGGCAAGGATAGCCTCCAGCACCTCTTCGACATCATCACCGATCTTCAAGCTTTGGATGTTGGCTAAGTTATGGACATGACCTCCTTTGTGGCTCGTACAAAGACTCTCACGGAGGCCTGGATTCAGCACCAACCATCTACTACTGATCTCGCTGCTCAGCGTGCCCAGAAGGAGGCTGTTTGTATTGCTATGATTATGGCTCGGGTCCCGCCACACCTTCATAGTATCCGGGCACAGGTTCTGGCATCACCTGCTACCCCCTCCTCCGATGTGTGCTCTATGTTACTTCGAGTACCTCCTCCCCTGGAGACGTCTGCACCACCATCGCCGGCCCTCCTTCAGCAGGCCCTTCCTCCCTTACTTCCCCCACCATCTTCTCATCGGGGCGGTCGTACGGGTTCCCGCGGCAGGGGCCGTGGTGATAGGGGTCGCCCAAAGTGCTCATTCTGCGGCCGAGATGGACACACTGAAGCAGTCTGTCATAAGAAACATGGCTACCCTCCTCGCCAACTTACTGCTGCTACTACTGATAGCTCTCCATCCGCCGGAACGGACATTGAGGCTATTCGCCTCCAGCAGCAACACCTCCAAGGTCTCCTCAACCCTCTGTCTGCTTCGGTTGCCTCCACCTCTACTGCAGGTATTGCATCCACCTCCACTACAGGTATTGCCTGTCTTTCTTCCAGTTCCCGTTGGATCCTGGACTCGGGAGCCACCCACCACATCACCTCACTGATGCCGCCAAGGTTCTCAGCAGCTCCTCATCCCACGTCTATTACCGTGGCCAACGGTGCGCATGTTCCGGTCTCCGGTTGTGCTGATCTCTTGATCCACCCCTCCATCTCTCTTCGCTCCGCTCTTTATGTGTCGGCATCCCATTTTAATTTACTATCTGTTGGCCGTCTTACTACTGATATGAACTGCTATATCACCTTCACCTCTTCTGGTTTTTTGATACAGGATCGGCAGACGCGGATTACCATTGGTAGGGGTCGACTGCAGAATGGGCTCTACCTCCTCGATGTTTCCCCTACCGCCCTTTCCTCTGTATCCTCTAGTGATTGGCATTGCCGTCTTGGGCATGCTCCTCTACCTATCCTCCAGAAGGCGCTTCCTGATGTATCCCTTCCTGTTTTTCAATGTGATTCATGTATTTTTTGCAAACAGCCCCGTTCTTCCTTTCCCGCACATTGTACTCGGAGCTCTGCTCCTTTTGATTTAATACATTCTGATATTTGGGGTCCGTACAAGGTTACAAGTATCTCTGGTTATCGTTACTTTATAACATTCATTGACGATTATTCTCGCACCACGTGGTTATATTTACTTCGTGATCGCTCAGAGCTTCCACGTGTCTTTCGGGCTTTTGTATTAGAAACTCGTACGCATTTCTCTACTACTATCAAAACGTTCCGCTCTGACAATGCCCGTGAGTACACGAGCCACGAGTTTGCCAATCTCTGCACGGACTTCGGCATTATTCATCAGACATCCTGTGCCTACACACCTCAACAAAACGGGGTCGCCGAACGTAAGAACCGCCACCTTCTTGATGTTGCTCGATCCCTCATGCTTCACATGCATGTTCCCAAAGAATATTGGAACTTTGCGGTCTCCACTGCATGCTTCCTCATCAACCGTCTCCCATCTTCGGTTCTCCAAAATGCTACCCCATTCAGCCCTCTTTCCCTCCGCCCCAACCTTTCCTCTCACACCCAGGGTCTTTGGATATTCCTGTTTCGTCCATACCATGGGTCCCACGATCGACAAACTGGATCCCCGAGCAGCGTAACACATTTTCGTCGGCTACTCCCGCACCCAAAAGGGATATGTGTGTTATTCTCCGGCTACCCGGAAGGTTTCTGTGTCAGCTGATGTTACCTTCTGGGAGAATCAACCCTTCTTCCCTCCTCCTTTCTCCCCTCCTCTACCACCAACCGCTCTACCACCTTCCATACCCCGTCAAGTTATCCCCGTCCACTCGCCTCCACCCCTCCCTTCTACTCCTAAGCCGCCCGTCATTCGGGTCTATACTCGACGCCCTCCTCCTTCCGTTGCCCCTATGCAGTCGGCTTTGACCTCGGCTTCTCCGTGCACTGCTGCTCCGGTGCCCGCCTCTACAGCTCATCTGATGGCCAACTATGTTTCTCTACATCGCCTCTCTCCACCTCTTCAGACCTTGGCTACTTCCCTATCCTCGGTTTCCGTTCCTAACTCCGTCCAGGAGGCTCTTCAACATCCTAGGTGGCGCGCTGCTATGGAAGAAGAAATGGCTGCTCTTTGGGCTAACCAGACTTGGACCCTGGTGTCCCTTCCTCCCGGCCAGAAACCCGTTGGGTGCAAATGGGTTTTTGTCATCAAACATGCCCCTGATGGGACCATTGACCGACTCAAAGCTCGTCTGGTCGCTCGAGGCTTCACCCAGCAACAAGGTCTCGACTATGACGAGACTTTCTCTCCGGTAGCAAAGCTCAACACCGTCCGCGTTCTCATCTCGGTGGCTGTCCATCGACAATAACCCTTACTTCAACTTGAAATCAAGAATGCTTTTCTGAATGGCGACCTTCACGAAACAGTGTACATGCAGCAACCTCCCGGGTTTGAGACCACGGGAGAGCCTAGGGTGTGTCACCTTCTCAAATCACTCTATGGTCTCAAACAATCCCCTCGGGCATGGTTCGACAAGTTCAGCAAAACTCTCCGGGAAATTGGCTTCACTCGGAGCTCGGTTGATTTCTCATTATTTACTCGCCACCAGACAACGGGTACGGTTCTCTTATTGGTATATGTCGATGACATCATAATTACTGGAGACGACTCGAACGGCATACAGGTCGTTAAGCAACATTTGAGCTCTGTCATCCAAACTAAAGATCTGGGACATCTTCGGTACTTCCTAGGTCTGGAGGTTGCTAGACGATCAGATGGTCTGGTCCTCTCTCAGCGGAAATACTGCCTAGACCTTCTTCATGATGCAGGCTACTCCGGGTGCAAACCTGTAAACACTCCCATGGATGTCAATCATAAACTATGCGCTCAGGCCTCGGATTCTGATACTCTTCTCCAAAATCCAAAATATTATCGTCGCCTAGTTGGGAAACTAATCTACCTAACGGTAACAAGACCGGACATATCCTTCGTTGTGGGGCTCGTTAGTCGGTATATGCACTCTCCTCATAGTTCTCATCTTCAGGCAGTGGAACGGATTCTCAGATACCTCAAGACAGCTCCTGGCCAAGGACTTGTATACAAAACCTCATCTTCAATCCCAACATTGGTGGCATACTCTGATGCCGACTACGTTGGCTCTCTTGATGATTGACGATCCACTAGCGGGTTCTGCACATATTTCGGAGGACATCTAATTACTTGGCGGAGCAAGAAACAAGCAGTTGTTGCTCGATCCTCAGCAGAAGCAGAATATCGGGCAATGGCTTCTGTGGTCTCAGAACTCACATGGATTGAGAGTCTCCTTGCCGACCTTGGTGTAAGGCTATCCTCACCAGCTCTCCTCCTATGTGACAGTCAAGCTGTTATACATATTGCGAAGAACCCAGTTTTTCACGAAAGAACAAAGCATATTGAGGTAGATTGTCATTTCATCCGAGAGAAAGTCCACATGAAGAAGATCGAGCTCAAGCATGTTCCGGGTACTGAACAGGTCGCGGACGTCCTCACAAAAGCTCTACCAAGTACCCTCTTCTATCAGTGTCTATCCAAGCTTGGCGCATACGACTTGTACGCTCTAGCTTGCGGGGGAGTATTGGAAAAGCCCATGTAAAGGGCCCATTATTGGGCCCTCTTTCTTTATTTTTCTCTCTCCTCCTTCTTTAGTCCCACATCTTGTATAGGATTTATTCTTCTCTCCTCTTTCCTATATATATGCATTCTCTCCTTGTATTTGACACCTGAAGTAATACATACAAGCTTTTGGACCTTTTCCCACAGAAATCAATATTTTACGTCAAGTCCCCGTTACATGTATTTTACCCTCTTAGGGGTATTTTGGCCTTTTGTTATCGACCCTTAATCAATATGTGTATGAGTAAAAAGGGCTCTTAATTATTATTATTATTCTCTTTTTCACTCAACTTGGTATCAGAGGAGAAAATACCCTAATCCGTAGCTCTCGCTTCCGCCGCCCGCTTCTCGTGTTCCCTCTCTTGTCGGCCTCATCCCGCAACCGCAACCTCAAAACTCCCTGCTGTTTTGAGGTTCCCTTGATGCTGAGTCGCGGCCCTCTCGCTGGAGGTTACGCACGCTGAAGGGGACTGCCGCCTCTCCTTATGACGCGTGCCGACTTGCTGTCATCGATCCTTCTCCGTTTTTCTTCGCGTGTTCCACATCCTGATCGAAGCTCGATCTTCACCTGCTTCTTCGTCCTCACCTCCTGTGACGACTATGCCTCTGATCCAGCAACTGCATCGGCTTCTCTTGGATCTACTTCTGCTTCTCCGGGCTCCAGCGCTGACTGTTGTCCTTGTTTTCTTCCGTTCCCGAGGCCGCTTGTTTCCTTAAGGGCATGGCTATTTCCACTATGTTCTCCGTCGTTTCTTGCTGATTGTTTATCATTAGTGATTCTCCAGCCACGGTTGGTTCTTCCACCTCGCCGAGTGTTGTAAAGCCCAAGATGAGTGACCCTCAGTGGTCTCATGACCACGCTGGCTCTTTAAAGATCACCATTGTAGTACTGTACCCCTAGATGGGACAAATTACCTTGAATGGTCTCATGCAACTCAACATGTAATTCATAATCATCAGATGTTCGGATATATAGATAGCACAATCGTGGCATCTCCTCCAGGTGATCCTACTTGGAAGCGTTGGGATTCTAAAAATTCCCGTGTTGTCTCGTGCCTCCTTCATTCCATGTCGCCTAATGTATACCGTAGTTATATGTTGTTGGACTCGGCCTACGATATCTGGACTCGAGCACGCAAAACTTACACTCAGATCGGCAATTCCACCCAGATCTATGAGCTGACACGTCGTATGCTGGAGTTGCGTCAGGGATCCATAAAGGTGTCTACTTACTTCTCGGAGTTCGTGCGTATCTCTCAGAAATTGGATTACTTTGAACAGTTAACTCTCGCCAGTACTGCCGATGAAGTCCTATTGCAGAAAAGGGACGTACGGTTTCGTCTACATGTTTTTCTGATGGGTTTGAACATGAAAATGGATATGCTTCGGACTAATATTCTTCATCGATCTCCCCTTCCATCTCTTCGGGAGGCCTTTAGCATGGTTCTTGACGATGAAGACTGTCGTAGGTCCCTCAGCACGACAGCTCCTGATCGCTCCACTTTTACTAGTGTTGATCGGGGTGGTTCCAAGCATACAACAATAGCCCCTACTTGTGATTATTGTGGCCGCGGGGGGATACACTCAGGATGTCTGTTTCAAGCTCCATCCACACCTTGCTCCACCTGGACCCAGTCGGGGTGTGGTCGTGGAACATGATGGGGGGAGCCCGACAGAGTGGTTCTCGTCCTCATGATGTCTGTTTCTTGCGGAATTCCTCCTGCGTGCAGCGCCAAACTCGGGGACGAACAGGGCTTGCGGCTGGTAGCCCAAATACGCGCAATTACAAGCCAGGAGACAACCTGCGGCTTAGGAAAGGATGATCCGGAAATAATCTACTTCATAGGTCGGTTCTTCTTTGATGGAGGCTTTGGGAAGAACAAATTAAAACAAAAAATGAAAGATTCTAAAAGCGGCTACGCACGCAGGCGTGCAATGAAATAATTTCCCAACATAAAATAAATGCAAATAACATAAAATGCAAAGATAACATAAATTAAAATGCAATAACTCAGGGCCGGTAGAGGTCCGGTCGGGTGCGGCGTTAGGCACTTTTGCGTCGACCTTATCTGGGCCAGTCTCCACCACTGTGTCTGTCACTCGTGTACATATATATATATATATATATATAAGTAAATGTCATATAAGTAGTTAAGTACACACACACACACATATATATAAATATGTACATTTCCTTATATATATATAGACATGCATATATATATATATATATATGACTTTTTTTAAAGAGAAAATATTAAAAGTAGAAAAAATCATGATGAACAAGTAGAAACCCAATTTGCAAGACTTAGTCCATAAATATATAGTAAAAACAAAATAATAAAATTTAAATCTAAATTATTTATAGTTTTAACGAAGAAAGATACTTAAATCCGAAGCACATTTTCCTACTATAATAAATAAATACTGGTAATTGCATTTATGGGGTCACAATTTTTTTAAAAAAACACGGGTTTTTTTTATTTACTTCAAAAAAAAGCATACTACTATCACTATGCAGAACGATCTGCCAAGTCCAAGTTTATCTACAGGAGTAACAGATGTATCCACTGAGTATCAAATACGTACCGGTACAGGTACGTGGCCCTCGAGGAAGTATTGGTGTTTCATAGATGGTTAATTATAATTTTCCAGTGAAACTTTTGGCACTATATGTTGGATATTTTTGTGCAATTACTGTATTTTTCAGGGACCTTTGATGGCAGCCTCTTTCAATCCAGCCTCATTTGACGCAGTCGATCTATGGTGTAAAACCAATCTGCTTTGATATCACATAAGCAGTCTTCCCCGCTTTCTGTTGTCCTCTTGCTTGATCCCATCAGATCCATTCCACTGTATGCTCGATCAGGTCAGCTACATCTGGAATTGTAGCACCTTTAACTCTCATTGCTTATCTTCAGTAATGTCGCAAGTAAACGCAAAGCATATGCAGTTTGTCGCATGCGCCTGTCTTCTCCATGTCAACAGTCATTGTAGTTATCCTCTCCTGTTGAGAGTTGACGTTGCAGCTGTCCTCTCCTTCAGTAATCGCAAGTGTGTATTCTTGAGAATCAGTTGTTTCCAATCGCCTAAATCAAGTCACAATCTGGGTCATTTCAGTAGACTTATCGATCTTGTGTTCAGGGCATGGAGATCCCTTCTTCAAATAATATTCATCATCCTTAGATAGTTGGCATGTGGGCTTCTAAACATATGACTGAAGATTCATCTATGTTCCATATGTATTTCCCATTACCTGGTGGCTCTTGTGTTAAAAATTTTATGGCTCCCCAGCTCCCCATTGTTGGGAAAGGAGACTGGTCAATAAACTTATTTATTTATCTCAACAAAAAATACTTAATATCAACCAATCTGTAGAAATTTATTATAAATATTATTATACTTTTCTTCCTGTACTATTAGCACCATTAATACGAGAGAAGGGACCCCCCCCCACCACCACCACCACCACCACTGCCACCCTCCTTTGAATAAATAAGGTCTGTTTATGACCGCAATCATCAATTCCTCCTCCCTCCTCCCTCCACCCTCCTCCCTCCTCACTCCTCACTCCAGTGAGATCAAGCTTTCACTAGGCAGATGAGGGGAGAAAACAAAAAAATAGTATTACATGATGGAAGATATAAAGCTCACTGAATGCATGTTTACAGCCATTCTATAAAAAGGTGATCAAATTAAGACATCAACAATGCAGAAAAATTCATAAATATCATTAAACAAGAAGAGTAGAAGAATATTTGCTAAAACTAAACATTCATTAACTCAGGTAAAAGAAATTACAGTTCACCTCTCCCTCCGTTATCCAATAAATTCTTTAACATATCCCCAGCAAACTTCGGTATCATCACCACAGGAATACTGATAGAGACAGAAGTATCATTTTCACTACATACCATTTTGTAAAGATCTGCAAAAAAGTAATTATCTATGGAACAATTCATCTGTAACATAAACGGAAAAAAAAAGTGTAAACATCCAGAAAAGTAGAATATCATGATGATACAAGATTACTGTCCCAAAAGGAAGGTAGATAATACCCTGCCCTTCCCTCTTTGGACAAGCACTGATAGAGGTCATAGGGCTAAACCAACACGTCAATGTCATAAAGTGCCTGGAATCCTGGGAGATTTTAGGACGGCTGTTGATCAAATGGCCAGTATTCAAGTTACTAACTTATAGCAAAAATATGCATATCCTCAGTCTTGGCCCTGTGCTTAAGAAAAGTAAAACACTGCAAAAGCGCTTCGAATACATTTTCCTGCAATAAAAGAGACTTGCGTGATAAAAGTTAACCTTCATTATCATTTATCACCAACAAGCCTGTTGCGCCGCCAGCCTGTGCAAAAATTGCCTTCGCAGTGAAGCTGCAATCTCCACGTTTGGCCAAAACAATGGAATTTGGTAACTGCAGCAAAGGGATCTTCCTCAGTTCTAATTAAATAGAGGAAACATTACAGAAGAAATTGCAAGCTCAAACAAGGAAACTTAGCACAAACTTGATCCCTAATAAGAATGATAATGCTTCGTTAATTCACAAAAAACAAATTCCTTGCCTAGTAAAGACCAAAAGAGTATCCAGAACACAAATAGTAGCTTTTTGGAACTCAGACGTTGTCCAATGACAAAAATAACTTTTAAGATGTGTACAAGCTCTCTTTAGTGATACCCATGCTGATATTAAACGTAGAAAACCTAGAGCATCCAATTCAAAACTGACGGATTAGAGTGAAGAGACTCCTGAGGATCTACAAAGCACGGGAGGCAACTTGGATACACAATTTGAGACTAAAGAAAAGCTCCATCCCATAGGGCACTGACAGAAGAGGCCACTTTGGAGATAATCCGAACAATACATGGTTCCACAAGACTCATGATCCCACCGTAAAATATTGCAATGCACCCCTCTCACATATATACCCATGTGGACACTAGAGGAGTGGGCCCCAGGAACCTGACTCTAATAGCATGCATAAAACTCCGAAGAGTCCAACTCAAAACCATATGTTATAGTGGAGAGGCTCACAGCTCTGAAGAACAAATACCTGCAAAGTGTCTTACGTATCAAAGAAGCAAAGCATAGCCACTTGTCCCTCAAAGGTATTAGAAAGTGGACAAGATGGACAAAAGTTCAAAGATGTGGCATGTTCAGTAATTGTTCATTTTGCTCAACCCAAATGCCAGTCTTTCCATATCTATCTAAATCGGATACCACTCCCTCTCTCTCTCCTCCAATCAGAGAGCTCGGAAATAAGGCGACAGCATATAAAAGAAACATGATGGAAGATTGGGGAAGGAGGAATATTCAAAAGAGGAGTTTAGAAAGAGGAAATTCATCAAATTCAAATGAGTGTTTATTCTCCAAACCTCTAATTAAGTAGACATCAGCTGTGCTGTAGATTCAAATCTCACCATTATTCCTTTCTTTTGGGCTTGGAAAAAATCCACCATCCGTAGACTTTGTTTTACCCAAATTGCTACAGAGAATATGTTACTATCACGGATAACATTACAAGACCCCAAAGGCTCTATATATAGGTGCCGATGGCATAATTGTAAATATCACAAACATACAACAAATATTAAAATATTAAAACACTACGACGCGCTCGATACTACACGACTCGATATAATACGACTCAACATATAAATAATAATAATAATGTAAGATAACTGATGGCGGATCCCATGCAAGATAACTGATGGCGGTTGTAACTGAATAATTCTCTTCTAACTATTTTCTTGATGGACAGCATTTGGGAAGGTTAAACTATAATCTCTGTAATTATAACTCAATCTCAATCTTAACTGAGGCACCAAATATTCCATGGTACCTCTATCTCATGAATTTCCCTTGTGGTCATAAATATTTAGAAGACTAACACATTAGTATGCATCACTAGATTTGGATGAAGACTAACATTCTAGAATGCATCACAAGATCTAGATTACTATTCCTACTTAGATTGGGAAAAAAAATAAGCATGCCATCTGTTCTCAGCAGTAATGGAGATACAAAGTAGTTCAAGAGTACAAAGCGTGATGGGGTCTCCCCTGAAACTTCTAAGTCAGACCAGCAAAACTCGAACCGAGAACGTGTAAGCCCAACCTAACCGATTACATGCATCAAAGCTGGAAACCCCAGAAACCACCAAGGAAGAAGCCGAACCCGCGTGCGCACGGCAGGGCCGCACAGGCGCGTCCGGCCTGCGCGCAGGAGCGCCCGGCGCACGTGCACCCGGCTTGCGCGCTCGCGGCCCGCGGCCTGCTCACCACGGGCCGCGAGGCCGCACCCCACGCTGTCGCACCCAGTGCGGTCGCACCAAGAGCGGCCGCACCCAAAGCGGCCGCACCAAGCGTGGCGGCATCCCGCGCGGTCGCAGGGCCGCGCCCCTCCGCGACAAGCCCACGCGGCCGCAGGGCCGCGCCCCCACGCAGCTGCACACCGCGCGGTCGTGCGCCGCGCCCGCGTCGGCGACACCCGTCGTGACCGTCGCCGCCTCCGGGCACCTTGCCCGGGCCGCATGAACCACCCGGGGGGCACTTCTGTCATTTTGCTAAAATTGGTGATCCAGGTGACCGAAATGGAGCGACGTCGTTCGCCTACACAAATTCCTCCCTGTCGCGACCATAGACTCACCCGCCAAGAGATCAGGGACATAATCAAGGAAGAATATGCCCAGGAACGACGTCGCCCCATGAACGCACGGCGCCCCTTCCACCATGGGTCTCCGCTCGTCCCTCAAGTCATGGCACACCCCGTCCCGCACGGATTCAATCCACGGCACTTTGAGGCCTTCAACGGGGTAGAAGACTCCCTAAAACACGTAAATCACTTCGAGACGATCATGCGCATTTTCAGCGCGCCCGATCAACTGTTGTCAACTGTTCCCCACAACTTTGAAGGGGAAAGCACACACGTAGTTCCACTCCTTGCGAGAGGGGACAATCAACAACTTTGGGGAGCTCACTCGCCTCTTCATTGATCAGTTCATAGCCAACCGACGGATCGTCAGAGATCCCTCGCACCTCTCCGGCATCCGCCAAAACGAGGGAGAGTCGCTCAAGGATTTCTTTTATTGCTTCACCTCTGAGGCACGACAGATCCCAGGGGTTGACCCGGAGCTTCTTCGCGGCGTCTTCCTCGGAGGACTCCGCCCAAGTGGATTCTACTCTGCCCTGATGAACGAGACAGTCCCAAGTTATGTCGACCTCGTTCACCGGGTCGAAGCACAAATCGCGGCCAACGAGGCCATTGAAGCCCACCGCCAGCAATTTGAAGGATCTTCCAAATGGAAGAGGGAGTCGGAACCTGCGTCCCCAACACACTGTCGGAACGACGACCGCCGCGACAATCCTCGTCAAGACCAAGGCCCCAGTCAGCACTGGGAATTCACCACGCTAAATACCGCTCAGACGCAGGTACTCATGGCGATCCAGGACTCTGGAATGCTCTGATACCCGAAGTCGTAACCACTGAACCAGGGAAACCAGACACAGTACTGTGAATTCCACCGCAGGAACGGGCACAGCATGGAGGACTGCACCCGACTGAACGAGGAGATAGAGCGCCTCATCCGGCAGGAGCATCTGGGAAGATACTTGCAAAGTCAAGTACCCAATCAGCCCTCACTGCACCAAACTGGAGGGGATCAGCCCCCGCCGCACCAGGATGCGGAGGGGTGCAGGCAAGCGGTCGGGGAGGTCGGAACCATCGTCGGCTCGCCCTTCCAAATCCTCTCCATTGCTCAGTACGAGAAAGGCCCAGAAGACCCGAAGCCACGGGCGGCTACCTCCATCAGCTTCGGCGACAAAGATTTGAGGGGCGTGTGCACGCCGCACCAAGACCCCCTTGTCATCAGCGCGGGAATCGACGATCCATGCTTCAGGATCAGGAGGATACTAATTGACAGTGGGAGCTCGGTGGACATCCTGTTCGAATCTACAATGTACAACATGAAGATCCCTCGAGAGCGCCTCGAGCCAGCGACCGGACCGCTATACAGCTTCGACGACGCGCCCGTGCTCGTGCGGGGCACGATCACTCTCCCTGTCACTCTAAGGGAGTTCCCAATGCAAGCAACTCGGGAAGTCCAATTCGTAGTAGTCGACTCCAGCTCGGCGTACAGCGCGATTTTTGGCCGGCCTCTCCAAGCACTGAAGTTCGTCACACCATGCGGAATAGGTATTGCACGAGGAGACAAGGAGGCGGCACGACTCTGCTACCTTCAGCAAGCGCACCCCGGGCAGGAGGCGGTCCCGCCCTCGCGCTCGTAGGCGGCCCCGAGCGCAACAGCGCAGCCGGCCTCACGCGCTCACGCGTGCTCCCCCGCGCCCGCAGACGGCCCCGTGCCCCCCCCCCCCCCCGCGCACGCCGCCTCCCAGTTTGTCGCCTCTGTATCCGCCGCCTCCGCGCTCGACGCCCCTTCGGCGCACCCCCAGTTCAACGTCACTTTGCGCGGGATTCGCCGCCTGCATCCTCTCCCTCCTACTCGGTCCTAGGGCATGAAAGTACTAACCTTTTTCGAGGGACACATGACGGCCGCAGAAAATGCGAACTTCAAGCAGAGGCTCCGCAAACTCCAAGATCTCTACAACAGTTTGGGAGAAGAACTGAATGACCCCCTCCAATTTATAATTCTCAAGGGAGAGCTAATAATGGAAGGAGGCAAAGATAGAAACAATTTGTTTGCCAAATTTCCCTGCCTTGAAACAGGAGGCGAATAAACGCTCGTCTTTGTCAAGATATCTTGCAAGAAATGACAGATAATTTCCTAATGATCGGAGCACACCGAGAAAGGCAAAAAATTTCCGCGCTCATCGCTTCGTAGGGCATGACTCGCGAAAATTTGGGGGCATTTGATGGGGTCCCCCTGAAACTTCTAAGTAAGACCGGCAGGACTCGAACTGAGTACGCGTAAGCCCGACCGGACCGATTACATGCATCGAAGCCGCAAGCCCGCGCGTCGCAGGGTCGCACCCCCACCCCGCGGCCAGCCAGCGCGGCCAGCCAGCAAAGCCGTGGGGTTGCGCCCCCCGCGCGCGCGCCAATGGCGACCCCCGTCGTCTCCGACCGCCTCTGGGCACCTTGCCCGGTGGGCACTTCCGTCATTTTGCAAAAATTAGTGATACAGGTGACCGAAATGGAGCGACGTCATTCACCAACACAAATTTCACCCCGGCGCAATTACCACCATGACCCTCCAGAAAACTATAAATAGGCCCCCTAGCCTTCATTTGAGAACAAGCAACTCCAGAGGAAAGAGAGAGCTCTGAGGTTTTCCGGCGAGACTTAGGCTGATTTTTCGCTCAGGAATTCTCTCCGCATCTCTCCTTGCACTAAGATTCCAAGAAGCTTCAAGTCACGTTGATCGCCTCCGCGAGAGCGCTCCCATCAAGGCTCCGCTTCAACGAGAGCGCTCCCCCCAGCAGCTTCGTGAACTTAGAGAATTTCCAGCCTGAACGCTCACACCAAGATTCCGTGAGGTCAGCAACATTCCAAGGTCGGAGTGCTTCCTTTGAGGCTTCGAGGACTTAGCCGTTTTTCTTCATTTTTGTACTTTGCACTTGTAACGGAGTAGCGGCTTGTCGACCTCCGAGATCAAATCAATCATTGTAAAACTCCATGAAGCTAGTGGATTTTGGCTCTGCACGGATCCAGCCACGTGGTTTTTCACCCTTTCCGGGTTTTCCACGTCAAAAACGTCTCGTCATTTGTTGCGGTTTACTTTGACTATTTACGCGCTCGGTCCGATTCCGAGCTAAGGCAGTCCGATTCCGACGGGCCGGGGAAAAACCGGGCGACCCGCAACAAAGCGTATTATTAACAAGTGACATTGAACATTATAAACAGATAAAAAAATAAACTAACATAAATAGGCACCAATCATTGTTACAAGTCATTTGTAATATATTCAAACATTTTTATAGTATTAAGAAAATGAAAAATCAGAAATTCAATTCATGTGCACGCAGGGAAAAGAACATAATTAAGAAATTAGTGATCAGGCATATACACTTAGTGTAAAAAAACAGATAATAGGTATCCTCTCCCTCCTACTCGTTCCCAGGGCATCCTCTCCCTCCTACTCGCTCCCAGGGCATCCTCTCCCTCCTACTCGCTCCCAGGGCATAACTAAATAGGCATCCTCTCCCTCCTACTAACATAAATAGGCATCATCTCCCTCCTACTCGCTCCCAAGGCATGAAAGTACTAACCTTTTTTGAGGGACACATGACGGCCGCAGAAAATACGAACTTCAAGCAGAGGCTCCGCAAACTCCAAGATCTCTACAACAGTTTGGGAGAAGAACTGAATGCCCCCCTCCAATTTATAATTCTCAAGGGAGAGCTAATAATGGAAGGAGGCAAAGATAGCAACACATTTTTTTGCTAAATTTCCCTGCCTCGAAACAGGCAGCGAATAAACGCTCGTCTTTCTCAAGATATCTTGCAAGAAATGACAGATAATTTCCTAATGATCGGAGCACACCGAGAAAGGCAAAAAAATTTCGCGCTCATCGCTTCGCAGGGCATGACTCGCGAAAATTTGGGGGCATTTGATGGGGTCCCCCCGAAACTTCTAAGTAAGACCGGCAGGACTTGAACTGAGTACGCGTAAGCCCGACCGGACCGATTACATGCATCGAAGCTGCAAGCCCGCGCGTCGCAGGGTCGCACACCCACCCCCCCCTGCGGCCAGCCAACGCGGTCGTACGCGGCCAGCTAGCGTAGCCGTGGGGCTGCGCCCCCCCCACCCCACCCCACCCCCCGCGCCGACGGCGACCCCCATCGTCTCCGACCGCCTCTGGGCACCTTGCCCAATGTGGGCACTTCCGTCATTTTGCAAAAATTAGTGATACAGGTGACCGAATGGAGCGACGTCATTCACCAACACAAATTTCACCCCGGCGCAATTACCACCATGACCCTCCAGAAAACTATAAATAGGCCCCCTAGCCTTCATTTGAGAACAAGCAACTCCAGAGGAAAGAGAGAGCTCTGAGGTTTTCCGGCGAGACTTAGGCTGATTTTCCGCTAAGGAATTCTCTCTGCATCTCTCCTTGCACTAAGATTCCAAGAAGCTCCAAGTCACGTTGATCGCCTCCGCGAGAGCGCTCCCATCAAGGCTCCACTTCAACGAGAGCGCTCCCCCCAGCAGCTTCGTGAACTTAGAGAATTTACAGCCAGAACGCTCACACCAAGGTTCCGTGAGGTCAGCAACATTCCAAGGCTGGAGTGCTTCCTTTGAGGCTCCGAGGACTTAGCCGTTTTTCTTCATTTTTTGTACTTTGCACTTGTAACGGAGTAGCGGCTTGTCGACCTCCGAGATCAAATCAATCATTGTAAAACTCCATGAAGCTAGTGGATTTTGGCTCGGCACGGATCCAGCCACGTGGTTTTTCACCCTTTCCGGGTTTTCCACGTCAAAAACGTCTCGTCATTTGTTGCGGCTTACTTTGACTGTTTACACGCTCGGTCCGATTCCGAGCTAAGGCGGTCCAATTCCGACGGGCCGGGGAAAAACCGGGCGACCCGCAACAAAGCGTATTATTAACAAGTGACATTGAACATTATAAACAGATAAAAAAATAGACTAACATAAATAGGCACCAATCTTTGTTACAAGTCATTTGTAATATATTCAAACATTTTTATAGTATTAAGAAAATGAAAAATCAGAAATTCAATTCATGTGCAGCAGGGAAAAGAACATAATTAAGAAATTAGTGATCAGGCATATACACTTAGTGTAAAAACACAGATAACAGGTAACCTTTGATGTCAAATTGTAGCAGCAGTTTAAAGGATCTGCAACAGCAGAGGGCCATTGCCTAGTTTCAGAAGCATGCCTTGGCAAAGAGGCTCCAAATCTTGCACTAAGCCCGACTATATTTGCATTTTCGACACCATTTACCCAGTACCTTACTTTCACCTGGGAAAAGATGAATAAAAATGCAAAAAAAATCAGTCAGACTGGCATTAATTAAAAAGTAGTAAAGTTCAAGTGAAATAGCATCTCTTTCAAAAGTGAAGTATCTACAGATTGCTCCAGAGTCTAAATATAGATAGAACTCTTCTAAAATGTAATCACGGACTTGTTGCATATGAAAATCAAATGTGTGAAAGAAGATCCAAAGTCTTATTCTTCAACTAGAAAAACAAGTACATGTACACTTATTAATAGCTTGAAAGAGAGACAAATTCTCAGTAGGCAATGTGGGAGTATTGTCTATATGTTACAGATTTTATGGATTTACGTTGTGGAATCACGTGCAAGCATCGTACCGCGGCACATGCTGCTTAGGATTATCTTTATGTTTTCAGCTTTGTATCATTAATTTCGGAATTTGTATTTTTATGTTGGAACTTTGGGTTTGGGTTGGTCTCCAACCCATATGGGGAAGGAAAATCATTAATCAAAACATCTCTCTCTACCTCACAGAAAAGGCTGACGCCCTAACCGCTCACGCCTTCCGCTCGCAGTCGCATCCCCAATTGCCTCCCGCGCCCATTTTCCTTCGTGCGCTACCGCCGATCGACGGCTTCCCTCCAGCCACCTCCTTCGTCGCTCCTCTCCAGGCGAGATAGGTTCGAGGGGATCTCGCAAGAGCCACGCTGACCTTCTAGTATTATGCATCTTGTAATAGATCATTGCAATATTTTCGTTGGAATAATGTGAGTTCATTATGACGACGGGTTACTTCAATATCGAGAAAATATTGAAGACGGTCTAAATCCTTGGCATGAAAGTGAGTGGTCAGGTGCTTTTTGATCATAGATATGTCAGTCAGATCATCATCGTGATTATGACATCATCAACATAAACTAGAAGAATTTTGATACCCTACTAGTGACAATGTGTGAAAAGAGAGATGCCAACCAAGCTTCAGGCAAAACCAAAATCCTGAACCACATGTGTTAACCCAAATCCTGCGACAGGAGACAGCATCAGACAACATCAAAGACAAAGCAGCTAAGCGGTTACATGGTGCTCGCAAGTACTTTCCAGGTAGGGGGCGCGCACAGTGGCATTCGGCAAGAGGTCTTGCGACCTCTCAGAGAATAATTCGGCAGTCTGCCGAAAGGGTCGCGGTGGGCATTACGCCATTACAGCAGAGCCCGCGCAGATTCTCCTCCTTAGCAGCAACACATGCGGTCACGCGTGGTTACTCGTGGTCTCTTCTCTCACACACACACCCCCCACCGCCCGACTTTTCGTGTACCTCGGACGGCAGCGCATGTATGTTATGTTTAATAAGGCATTGAATGTCTGACTCTTCATGAACCGTTCGAGCAGCTTACCCTCAAGTATAAATAGGAACCATGGGTGCTCGAATGGGAACAACGTACTTAGCCCAGAATCTACCCCGTTGTAGGTGTAGGCACGGACTCTCTCAATTTTCTACCCTTTTGCCACTCTTGTATTTGTGCATACGCCATGGGTACTTGCACCCTCCTGTGTAACCTTTCCCGGAGTAATAGAAGAACCTGTCGCAAGAGAGTCATTTGCCGCGACAGGTCAGTCTGGTGTTCTCCATTGCCAGTGGAACCCATTTTCTGTATTTCTTTTGTACTTGTTGAGCCCCGCAAGGCAAAGTAACCAGTCGGTTGCAGTCTTCGATCTCTTCGCCGAACTCCCTAGTCGGTCGTTGAGGGTGAAAGAACTATGCGACAAATTTTGCACCAACAGTTCGAACATGCGACCTTCATATCCAAGCAACTGGCGAAGACGCCCAGCGCGTGGTCAGCACAAGCAGAGCCCGCCAGAGCTCTTCAAGAAAGATGTTTTTGAGCACCGTCCAGAACGAGCGAACACTCGTCAAAGACCGCGAGAAGGGTGCGAATGCCCGGAAGCGGTTTGCGGCCCGAGCCAGAATGCCTGGAAGCGGTTTGTGGCCTGAGCCAGCGGTGCACACCTCGAACCCGCTCAAGAAGTCCAAGAAGTGCTCAGGGGGAGATGGAAGCAGGACCGTCTCCATCAACGCCGAATTGAAAGGAGAGAGTACGGCGCTACTCATCCAATGCTTGATTGATAATCTCGGCATCTTCGCATAGTCAATCTCCGACATGCCAGGGATCAGCCCGAACGTCGCCTGTTACCATCGCAATATCAGTCTCAACTTCAAGCCGATAAAGCAGAAGAAGCAGGCGGTGGAAACCACCTTCGTTATCCTATCCGAGAGGAAGTCTCCAAGTTGTTGGAGGCCGGGTTCATCCGAGAAGTTTAGTACCCGGAATGGATCTCTAACGTGGTCATGGTGCAGAAAACCAACAGGAAGTGGAGAATGTGTGCCGACTTCACCCGCCTCAACAAAGCATGTCCAAGGATTGTTATCCATTGCCCCAGATAAATTCTTTGGTCGACTCCGCAGTGGGATTCTCGATGATGAGTTTCTTGGATGTTTTTTCAAGATATCATCAGATACAAAAGCATGAGCCTGATGTGTCTCACATTTCATTCATCACAAACAAAGGTGGTTATTGTTATCGAGTCATGTCGTTTGGATTAAAGAACATCGGTGCCATGAATCAAAAAATGATGGACTACGTATTCAAGCATCAGAAAGGATATAATTTGGAGGTCTATGTCGACGATCTTCTCATCAAGAGCCATAAGATAGAAGACTGCCTCGGGGATCTGACAGAAACATTCGCTACTCTTCACAAGTTTAACATGAGTCTCAATCTAGCCAAGTGTGTCTTTGGGGCCAGTAAAGAAAAATTCCTTGGGCACCTGCTCAACCCTCAGGGTCTGGAGCCCAGCCCTGACAAGGTGAAGGTCATATTAAGATGGAACCGCAAAGAAGTCTGAAGGAAGTCCAACAGTTGGAAGGAAGGGTGACGGGGCTTAGCCCCTTTGTCTCGCGCTCCGGAGATAAGTGCAACCCCTTCTTCAGAACCATTCGAGGAGAAAAGAAGTTTGAGTGGGCCGAGGAATGCAACCAAGCTTTCGAGGAGTTAAAGCGTCAGCTGACTTCAACTCCACTTCTCCAGATCCCTCGTCAGTCAGAAGATCTGTTCTTATACCTGGGGGTTGGCAAAGATGTCATTAGGTAGTCTTGGTTCGGGAAGAAGGCAAGAAACTATTTTCCATTCATAACGTCATCCATGTGTTAAAGAGCGTCGAGACGCGCTACCCAATCTTAGAAAAGTTGGCCCTGGCCATGATAATCTAGGCGTGAAGGCTCCGACCTTATTTTCCAAGCCCATTCTGTCAAGGTAAATCACTAATCATCCCTTGAGAGCCATTCTATAGAAGTCGGGCCATTCAGGACGACTAGCAAAGTGGGTCAAAGAGCTCAGCGAGTTCGATATAGCATATATCCCAAGAACTATCATCAAGGTTCAAGTCTTAGCTGACTTCCTCATCAACTTTGCAGACGATGGCGCCGCTGGACAAGAGACTCCGGCTCCGTTATGCTGGAGAATGTTTGTAGACGGAACTTCCAGGCAAAACTCCGTTCGGGCAGGGATCATCCTAATCAGTCTTTGTGACACCAGGATTAAGCAAGCAGTCAGGTTCCATTTCTCCACCACAAACCAGGCTGAGTACGAAGCATTAATAGCAGGGCTAAGACTAGCCTGGCAAATCGGCATCGATGACATAAAAGTGAGGACAGACTCGCTAGTTATGGCATCGCGGGTCAACGATACTTTCAAAACACAGGAACCACTCCTACAAAGGTATCTGACCCTCGTCAAGAAGCACATTGGATGCTTTCGCACCTTTAACATTCAGCATATTCCAAGGGAGGAAAATGTGGAAGATGACAAATTGGCCAAGTATGGCTTTCTGGCCAGAGGAACTCTCACAGAGTTGTTTCAACCTGCGATAGATGAGCCATATGTTATGGAGATTGATTAGCACTCATCTTGGGTAGACCCACTTGTCCATTACTTCACAACTAGAGAAGTCCATCCTTCAATAAGCGACAAGAGAAGGTTCAAGCTAAAGGCGGCCAACAATACCTTTATCTCTAGAATTTTCTATCGGAGGACTCTCCTCTCACCTTTTGCAAGATGTGTGATGGAAGAGGAGGTCCCTCGAATTTTGCAAGAAGTGCATTCGGGGGAGTGCAGTAGTGTCATTTAGGGGCCAGAACCCTTGAGAAGAGGATTCTCCGTCAAGGATACTTTGGCCTACAATCGGGAAGAATTGTGGGGACTTCGCCAAGAAGTGTGTGAGGTGTCAGAAGTTCGCTCCCCTCCAGGTCCATCTAGCGCAACAGCTCAGATTTATCTTTGTTCTCTGACCATTCGCCATGTGGGGAATGGACTTGTCGGTCCCCTTCCTAACAGCAAGAGGGAAACGGCGCTTTATCTTAGTGATGATCGACTACATCAGCAAGTGGATAGAGGCCAAGGCATTAGCCGAAACAACAACTCAAGTGGTAAAGAATTTCATCTAGGGAATAGAGCTTCGGTTTTCATCAGTTCATCATCTTCCAAGTAATGTCCAGATAGAAGCAACCAATAAGTAGATCCTGAACTTGCTTAAGAAGGTGGATAACACTCGCAGGAATTGGGCAGAACAGTTACCAGTAGTTTTGTGGACTCTTCGGACGACCCCTTCTTCGACAACCGGAGAAACTCCATTTGAATTGTCACACTAGTCTGAGGCTCTCATCTGGGTGGAATTCGATGTGGAGAGCCCTTAAGTATTACTCTCTAAACGAGGCAATGACAAATGGATGGAAGGCAACATAGAAGAGTTAAGATGCAGCCTTGACTTGATTGAGAAGCTCAGAGATCAATTAGTCATTAGACAAGTCAAAGCAAAGCACAGAATGGCCAAACACTTTGACAAGAATGTGCGACTAAAGCAGTTTGTAAAGGGTGATCTTGTGATGAAGAAAGTGGATGCAACTGGAAGAGCGACCTCGATAGGAAAGCTCAACCCTAACTGGGAAGGACCCTTCGTCATCAAGGAGGCGCTCAAGAACGAGGCCTACTGGTTGTAGTCTCATGAGGGCGAGGAAGTGTCCAACACTTGGAGCACCGACGAACTGAAGAGGTATTATTCCTAAATCAAAGTACACTCTCTCTCCCTTTCCCGAGAAAAGTACATGATTCTTATTTTTAGCATGGAGTGCATATTGCAGAGTCCCGTGTATATATTTATGTATGTGGTCACTAACGTTCCTTCCAGTAAAGAGCATACAAAGAGCTCTCGGCACGCCGCAATACCGTGCGAAACCCTCGGCATCGACCAACCTGACCTAGCCTCTATTTTCTCCAGCCCGGTGAGTCCTAGAGCATGCTTAGACCCCCTCGGGTGTACCTCGGCGTCTCGTGCGGAGGTCATCAAGCTGCCAACCCTCCTGTCGGTTTGAGCAACTTCCCCCACCCTAAGACCACTATGATTTCCCTCGTGGAGGTACTCCTGAGTGGCATATGTGACAGGTCCAAATGTGATAGCCAACCGCGCATCGACTGAGGCGTTACTATTGTTACTAGCTCCCTTTCCGAAGACAAGCTCTGAACAGCAGGTGCTTTATAGCCTATCAGCGCCTTCAATGCTGCTTGCGGACAAGAATCCTGCGGATGCCTTATGCCTGATTGGCAACCTTAACCTCTGGTAACAGGCCCGGCCATTGCGATGGCGGTCGTCACTTTCCCCTGGATGCCTTTTCGGAGGAGCGCTATGTCCTCAGGACACCCATAACCCCACTAGACATCCTAGGATGGTGAGATACCTTGGGCATTTCTTCTTAAGGGTTTGGGTCTGACTTCAAGTGGTTACCTGAGGATGAATGTGTCAGCAGTGGTCATGTGTGTGTCCGCCACGGTCATACGTACACCCGTTGCAGTCATAAAAAGCGGTCATCGCCTAGTTGATGCGGGGAAGAGCCCACTCACGCCAGCCCTAAAACTACACACACGGACACCCCACCTATGGTACGCGGGTCCCATGTCGGGTGGTATTGTACAAAGGTTATGGCAATAAGAGTGGGCATAAAACACAAAAAGAAAGAAATGTAAAGCAGGAAGCGGACAAAAACTACAACTGTGAATCGTCATGGGTCAAAATGAATAAACATTTATATAGTTTTTTACAATCCGCGCGAACACAAAAAAGAGCGCCAACGGTAGCACAGGAGTATATCTCACTGCTCGTCGTTGTCTCAGAAATCTCTTAAGAACACTTCTTCTCTCGACCCCAGATCTTTTCCTTGAATTTTCGGTCGGCGTGTATCCGCGAGAGATAGTTCATGCAAAAGAGAATAGCACATGCATATCCGCTTACAAGTAAAATATTCACAAGAGCGGGGATAAGTTGCAAATGCAAAAAAGCAAACACAAATAAATAGTTTGGAGGCCACATATATAATGTCTGGTCTAAGTGTCTGCGAGCCACAAATCATTATTATTACAAATCCAAACAAAATAATAGCCAACTCCCTAAGCATCCTCAGCGGGAATCCGCTCCACACCCACGAACGTCAAGCTGTCTGTTATCTCTGCGAGCGCGCTCTCCGCACCCACCAGATGTTTGTTCGGCTTGGCGCCTAGCTTGTGTATGACGCAGACGTCCTCTCTCACTTTCCACGCATACTTCTGGGAAGCGTATTCCAGGGGAACCGAACTCTGCTTCTCTTTTAATTGTCGAACGCCAACCTCTCCGCCCTTGCACCACAAGTTATGTTGCTTCCCTGCACCGCCAGTTTCGCCACACCCCCTGCACCGCCAGTTTTGCCGCCGCCTGCGTCCAGAGGGAACCCTGCCTGATCTCCCTCTAGCGTCGGGTCTGCATTCGCCGTTTCCGTTGATTTCTAGCCGCCGCCAAACTTGTTTGGAAACGAGTTTGTCGGGCGTCGTTGACTTCTGAAATCCTACATGACGTCCTGGCAATCGATTAGCGTTGTCGACTTCGGCTTCCCTTCCAGCTGCTAATCCAGACGGCTTTTCGATCATTATTTTGGGAGAACTTTCTTCATGTGCATGAAGGACTTGGGGATCACTACCTCGCCACTATTTGCTTTGGGTATACTCGTTTGCTCCTTTGCATTAGTATAAATTTATTCTTTCACATAAATAATCTTTGGGCTTGCCTTTACGTTTGCACTACTGTTAATACCATTTATTCATAAATTGTTGATTATAAATTTTGCATGTGGCCGTGTTAGTTCCATGAGAGATCCACACAAGCGATATTAATGAATTTCGAAAAGTCCAAAACGACGAGTTTGGCTTGCGTGCGCAAATTTGATTTGGCCACTCAGCCCTTTCTATTTTCCAAAATTATTTTTCGACCGCACTATTTAAAATACCGAGTTCTTCAAACCCTAGTAGCGACCTACATCAGTTTGATATCAGAGCTCTTTCGATTCACTTCTATCGTGGAACGGTTGATCCATTGTTTTAACAAAAAAAGAGGGATTTTATTGAATTTATTTTATTCTTCATTTAACTTTTTTTAAAGGAAAAATTTACAAAAAAAATTAATATCAATTTGTAATTTGAATTAGTGAGATTATGACAAAAGATAGGGCACAATGGCTACAAAGGACTCATATAGCCCACCCTACTATAGTGGGATAAAGGCTTGAGTGTTGTTGTCATTTGAATTTTTTAAAAAATTTACAAAAAAAAAAGATAAAAAATTATTTTTCTCCCACTCGGGAACGCTCTCTTTTTAAAACTATTTTTTTAATCAACTAAAGTATTTTGAAATTTTGTTTTAAGAAAAACAAAAACAAATGGTTTTCAATGGATAAAAGAGTAGATCACTTAGAGACAAGTGTCGGAGATTTGGCCGAACGAATGAGCGATTTGATGAAGACGGTCGAAACTCTCACCGCCAATATAGGTAGTGTCGCACATGTCATGAACGGGTTGCGCACTTCGGTTAATAATAATGAAGGCATCATGCACAAAAACTGAGCACATGCCCCAGTGATCGAAATCGGCCCTAACCCTAGACCTCTAGAACTCGCACACCCAAACCTAGAACCACATAACAGACCACATCACCAACCCCGTTAGGATATGGGAATCAAGTTGGATATGGGTGACTTCGAAGGGCGATTAGAACCCGAGGGGTGACTATAGTGGTGTGAAAGGATGGATCGTTTCCTGGCTTGGAAGCAATTGCCCCAAGCTAGGCAAGTTGAATACACTACTCTTAGGTTAAAGGGATCCGCACTAATTTGGTGGGAACAATTAGAGAGGTCTCGGTTCAATTTAGGCATATCCCCCATCACTACGTGGGATGAGATTAAAACACAACTTCGAAAGCGATATGACCTCCCCCCCCCCGATTATTTGCAGACCCTCTACCGCTGGTTCCATAACCTACGGCAAGACAAATTATCGGTGGATAAGTACATGAACGAATTCGTAGTTCTTCAATCTCGCCTCGACCTCCAAGAGGACGACGATATGACCGTCTTCTGTAATCTGAACGGGTTACGAAATTCCATTAGAGATCAACTAGAATTATTTGACTATAAGGACCTAAGAGAGATCTCGAGTCGCGCACGTAGAGTAAAGTCTTCACAAAACCAGGCATCTGGAGTTAGGTCTATTGATAGGCTTCCACTGACTCACACTTACATTCCTGTTGACAGGACTGCTGGACCCTCTCGACCGGCAGTACCCACGAGTACCCCAGCAGTCCCCGCCCCACCCTTAGGAGGCGAGGAGGTTATAGGTACTAGACCTCAGCCTAGGACGTTTCAATATTTTAAGTGTATAGATCCGGGTCATAAATCTTCTGAGTGCCCGCGACGCCACTTCGTTGTAGTCATTGGTTCTGAGAGTGGATAAGAACCTGAGTACGGGGTCTTCCTTAGTGATCCCCAGACTAACCCAACCCCTGAGACTGAGTAAGAGAGCGAGTACGAAGTTGAGGGAGAGCAACCCGATCAGATAGTGTGTATTCTCCAACATAGTCTCTTAACTCCTAAGACTCCCGCTGACGACGACTGGTTGAGCAATAATATTTTTCGTACCACCGCCCACATACAGGGACAGTTTTGTTTCATCATCATAGATAGCAATAGTATGGAGAACTTTGTTTTTCAACGCATGGTTGATAAGTTCAAATTAAAAACGTAGTCCCTAGGAAAATCTTATGGTCTGTCATGGGTCACTAGCAGTACGACCATCCTTATCACGCACCAGTGTCACGTCAAGTTTTTCATAGGCGGAACGTATCAGGATGCAGTATGGTGTCGCATTGCTACTATCGAGGTTTGGCACATCTTATTAGGACGACCTTGGCAGTACGATAGACATGTTATTCACGACGGTGTAAAGAACTCTCACTCATTCGAGTACAATGGGCGCAAGATCGTTTTTCTTCCCCAGAAGAATAGTCTTGTCCCCAAATCCCCAGAGAGGGCTTCACACCCACCTACCGATGTCTCTGCGATATCCTTTCCCTATGTCATTATGTTAGTGACTGGATCCCAATTCCAGGAGGAGATGAAGGATAGTGAAGTCGTTTATATGTTGTCCGGTATTGATTCCGCTCCCACTACTTTTGACATCCCTAGTACAGTGTGACCTCTCATTGATAAGTTCTCTGAGATTATGCCGGAGGAGTTGCCCGATCAGCTACTCCGGATGAGAGACATACAGCACTGCATCGACCACGTCCTAGCTTACCTCATTTACCCCATCATCGCATGAGTCTGAAAGAGCATGAGAAGCTACATAGACAAGTAACCGATCTGACTTTAAAGGGTCACGCTAGAGAGAGTATGAGTCATTGCGCCGCCCCTGTACTAATAGTCCTTACGAAAGATATGACCTAGTGCATGTATGTAAACAGTCGCGCGATAAATAAAATTACCATCAAATATCGCTTTCTGATTCCCCGTTTGCACGACATTTTGGATATGCTTAGTAATTCCTATGTGTTTTCGAAGATCGATTTAAAGAATGGATACCACCATATTAGAATTCGACCTGGTAACGAATGAAAGACAGCGTTTAAGACTAGGAAAGGATTATACGAGTGGCTGGTGATGCATTTTGGGCTCTCCAATGCTCCCAACACATTTATGTGAGTGATGAATCAAGTGCTTAGACCACTCAAAGGAGTTTGTGTAGTGGTGTACTTTGATGATATCATGATCTATAGTCTTGATCCTAATCAGCATCAGATTCATCTTAGGCAGGTCTTAGAGATCCTACATGAAAATAAATTATATATAAATTTGAAGAAGTGCACATTTATGACCAATAGCCTGACCTTCTTAGGATATATCGTTTCTTCTGAGGGCATTAGAGTTGATAGAAAAAAAGGGCAAGGCAATAAAATCATGGCCTAGCCCTAGAACGATTACTGGGGCTCAGGGATTTCATGGGCTAGCATCATTTTATCGACGTTTTATCCGGAATTTTAATACCTTGATTGCACATGAGACTGATTGTTTAAAAAAGGGATTATTTATTTAGACTAAGGAAGTTGAACACACATTTTTATTAGTAAAGAAAAAACTCACTAGTGCACCTGTATTAGCGTTGTCTGATTTTGATAAAACTTTTGAGGTTGACTGTAATGCATCTATTATGGCATTGATGCAGTTTTGAGCAAAGAGGGACGACCTGTAGCGTTCTTTAGTGAGAAGTTAAACGAAGAAAAGACTAGGTATTCCACATACGACATCGAGTTTTACACTATCGTTCAGGCCCTCCGTCATTGGAGACACTACCTAATTCAGCGCGAGTTTGTGCTGAATACCGATCACAGGACATTAAAACATCTGAACTCCCAGAGGGAGATCAGAAGTCATGTCAAGTGAGATGCTTACCTGCAGGAGTTCACTTCCCATTTAAAGCACAAACCTGGTGTCACGAACCGAGTAGCCGACGCACTTAGTCGTCGCATCCATCTACTAGTTACATTGCAGGCTTGTATCACTGACTTAGATTCACAGCGCAATTTATACGCTACTGATCCTTTCTTCCGCGACATTTGCATCTCATGTCGGGATGGTGGGACTGATCCCACTACACAGCACGTAGTGAGTGAGGAATATCTGTTTAGAAGCACCCATCTTTGCATTTGTGAAGGGCCACTACGAGAGACACTGCTTCGGGAACTCCATTCATCTGGGTTAGGTGGGCACGTGGGTCAATCCAAATTATTAGATCTCACTAGCGCTCGATATTATTGGCCCAAGATGAAGCACAATGTCATTGTATTTGTTAGGTAATATATGACTTGTCACGCACATAATATTGGATTATACACCCCTTTACTGATACCTGAGCGACCATGAGATGACATCTCGATGGACTTCGTGGTAGGACTTCCTCGCACTCAGAGAAAAGTCGATTCTATTTTTTATACGTGGACAGATTTTCGAAAATGACGCATTTTATTCCGTGTAGGAAAGCATCTAGTGTTTTACACATCGCTAAACTTTTTTAAAGAAATAGTTAGATTGCACGGAATTTCACGATCGATCACTTCTGATAGGGATACTCGTTTTATGGGTATTTTTGGAAAATATTGTGGACCCGATTGGGTACCAAACTCAAGTTTAACAGCGCATATCACCCTTAGACCGGTGGACAGACTGAGGTCGTTAATAAGAGTTTGGGAGACCTTCTTAAGTGTTTGACTGGGGAGAATCTAAAACAATGGGATCTTATACTGCCACAAGCTGAATTTGCATTCAATAATTCTACCAATCGCTCCACTGCTAAATCACTTTTTGAGATTGTTTAAGGGTTCTTTATACATCATATACTTGATCGTCACTCCCTTCTGAATCATAAACATATTTCCTTTGATGTGCAAGCCTATGTTGATTATTTAAAGAAATTGCATAAAAATATTACTAATAAATTACGAACGACTTCTAAAACATATAAATCCTTGGTCAATCGTCGTTGTCAGGAATTATACTTTTCAGAAGAAAATTGAGTGTTTGCTTATTTCAGGAAGCAGAGATTTACTCCGGGTACATACCATAAGCTACAACAGAGGAAGTTCGGTACTTTCCAAGTTTGGAAACGCATCAGTGAGAATGCATATCTCCTAGATTTGCTCGTTGAATTCGGTATTTCACTGATATTTAACGCGGCTGATCTGGCGCCATTTTATGGAGACCCGCCTAGCTCCAGCCCGAGCCCACCTGCGGAAGCTCAAGAGATTCCACCTGAATTAGCTCTAATGCAGACACCCACCACTGAGGAGATAGATCAAGTTCTTGATGTACAAGAGTTTCGTACCCGCAACGGGACTTACTAGCGCTACTTGGTCTCTTGGTGGGGACGCGGCATCACAGATAGCTCTTGGAAAATCACTGACGAACTACGGGGCCGCCGACCAGATCTCTCTATCGCTGGCTTTTGCGAGTTCTTGTCGGGGTTGAGTTCTTTCAACCCCGTGGGAATTGATACATCTTGTGACGCGTCGTAGTCTTTTTCCCATATATTTATTTATGCATTTTATTTCATGTACTCGTTTATTTCATGTTCTCGTTTCATGTACTCATTCTCATTTCATATGCTCATTTAGCTTATCGGTTTGATCGCCCGATGAGACCCTGAATAAAAATCTGGTATTATTAGTAATAGAACAGTAAAGGCAAGCCTAAGTTATTTAAGAAAACATAAATTTAAAATTTAAAAAATTTCAAAAGTAAAATAGTAATACACCTAATACGCGCAAGAAATGCACACACGATGTCTTTTTTAATCACTTTCCAACTACATGTCAACTAGTGGAACCTAGGCTTAAGAATTTTAATAGTGGTCCTACCAGTCACGTTGTTTTCCCCACGAGCACATTTACCCCACTTGGCTCCACTGAAGTACTCCATTTAGTTGAGGAGTTTCTTCCTGAGCCCCAACTCCAGAAAGAAGAACTTCCTCCTCATCTCCTCATCCCGACTGAAATGGTGCTTCCACTTGCTCACATTAAAGCACAACCTCTAATCGTCGAGTTTATTTTTGAGGTCCCGCTCCAAGAGGAATTTATTAGCAACACAGGCTCGATCTTAGTATTCCTCAAGTCACCTAGTCTACCACAGTTGCCTAAAGCTGAGCCTGAAAGCATGTTGTTTTATGATCACTTGTCATTCACATTAGATTCATCACAATATATTGATTTTATATTTGGAGAACATCACTTTATGTCAGTACATTATCACATAATTATAAATGTGTCTGAAAAATTTTATTATCAAATTATCAATTTATTTAAGAGAACTCGTGTTCTAAGGATAATAAGAACCCCAATAAATTTCACACCAAACAAAGATACTCGATTTAAAGGATTTCTCTGGAAAATTTTAAATACTAAATTTGGGATTAATTTTAAAGTTTGAAACGTTAGTCAGATTCGATCAGGTAATATGTTTGAGACAGTTGATTGTGGTCTAGTAGACGCTCGTTTGTGTCTAATAGGAGAGCGTATGATGCGACGTGATTTAATGACTCCACGAGTCGAGCCTATTTGCTTCCGACCCCATTTCGTTCACAACCACTCTCCCTCACTTTGCGATACCATTCTTTCTTATGCTCTGAATTTTTTTGTCATTTAAATAGCATGCATAACATTTTGACTAACTGTTTGCGAGCATATTCGGAAATTTTATAATTTCATGGTTGATTCTATCACCAGGAATTATATTTTTTTTAAGGAGATTGGTTTCCTGTATTTTTCAGGAAAGGGAGTTTACCTACAGGTCATGAGTTGCGGCAAAGAAACTTTCTTTTGCCTCACTCCAGAGCCAAACAGTAGCGGAGCATTTTCAAATCGGCATCCGGACTTCTTGGTTGCAACTACATTACACTCTCAACGTGGTCGAGGTTTTTCAACCCCCGGAAAATTGGTGCAACCTGCATCACATCATGTGTCTTATTTTATGTCAAGCAATTTTAATTATGATATTTATAGCGCATGTATTAGCGCACGTGTATTTTCTTTCACGTATTTTTATCTTGGTATTTGTAGCGCATATATTAGCGCACATGTATTTAATTTCATGCACTTGTATGGCTTATTGAGGTGATCGTCCAATAAATCCCTGAATAAAAAGATTCACCAAATTAGGTAATAGGATAATTAAGGCAAGCGCTCCAAAATAATTTATCAAAAATTAAGCATATCTCATTCTAGGCAAAACCCAATTTTGGAATTAATTAATATGGAAGAAACATTTCTGCTTTATTGGAAAGGATTTAAAAACCTTATTTTGTTCTCTTACCAATTATTTTCACTCTTACCCGTATTTCTACCATTTGATTATTTTTTTCCCTTTAAAAATAATCCCAAGGCAGTCGGCACCCCTCACCTTACCAATTTAATATCTCTCCTATAAAATATCAATTCTTTTATCCCAAAAGCAGCTTGGCAGAGATCGGGAACAGAGTTGTCTCTGTTTCTCAGTTAGCCGGTCAGATAGCCCGTCGCTCCCCCATGTTCTCCTTCTGTAACATCCCTTTTCTGACACCAAAAATATTAATTTAATTGCAGGGTACGTTCGCGAGAAAATTTGAAGGAGCAGTTAGTACGTCAAGGTATGACCTTAATTAATTGTCGCACATTGAAATAAATAGTCGTTACTACTGAAATGTCTTAGTCATGTGATAGTGCGATGTTGTAAAAAAAAGAGATATTCCAAATGGTGTTGTTACATTTCCGTAATATCAGGGAGATGTCTAACTTCCTAAGCGAAACGAAGTTTTCCCCGATCCACCTCTTCTACGGTTGTCGTAACCACTCCTCCCCTCGGTGTTACCGCTCAATTATAAGCCGCAATCCTCCATAAAACCATATTTATTTTATTTCCCTTCTCAGGCGAGCAATAGAATCGACCGTCGTTTCTCCCCTGCAGACATTGCATGCCCAGACAGTCCTCCCGTCTCCCTCGCCTTTAGTTGTTGCCGCAAAGGGATCAAGTGATTTCTTCGCCTGCACCAGAAGTCGTCGACGGTGCGGTCTTCCATCCCTCACCCGTTTTCTATTTGTCGGCAACCGCAGCAGGTGCCCTGTTTTGTGCGGTGAGGACACTGGCAGCCTGTTTTGACCGCTGTCCTCCTTCCAGAAATCCAAAATATTCTTCCTTGCTTTGTAAGGAGGCCTCCATCTTTTTCCTGTGGGGTTTCTCTCTTGGATTCCTAGCCTTTCAGCGGGTCCTTTCCCGACTTGTGCCCGGGGTTTTGGAAACCCTAACCGCTGAAGCCTTACAGCAGTCCCTTCTCCGTAATACAATCAGTGTAAGGAGCCCCTTTTTAACCATATTTCAATTAACTTTTATGTTAAAGTTTTCCTTATGGTTGCATGAAATTGTGTTAGGATCTTGTGCGGAAACACTTAGTGAGGGTGAGGATGCGATCCATATTAGAAATAGCAACCTCCACTATAGAGAAGTGGTATTTCTCTTTTCTTCCTCTCGAATTGAAACAGTGATCCTAAAAAAATTAGTAAGTCTTCTGTTGAACTTATTCGTGTTAGGGTTTGAGGAGTGTTGGGGTGATACTTCCTTAGCAACTGAAGATAGAATACGTGATTCAGAATATTTTTCTTGGGAGAAGCTATGCCGCCACGTCAGGTGTACGAGCGTCGTAACACTACGGTAAGAAATTCTTATTCTTCTTTGCTAGACATATCAGATAGCATGTATAATTATGTTTAATATAATTCAGTAAAATTGATACGGGTAAGAAATTTCTAATATCAACAGAGATTACTAATGCAATTACTGTCTAGCTAGTATATGCAGTATGTATTTAATTTTAATAAATCTCAAACAGTTAGGTCATGCGAACAATATAGTCATTCGGTTAGATTGACAAGCAGAGTAGCATTAGACAGAAAATGTTGTGTAGGCACGGTGGAGATCTTCTCCCGTGTTTGATAGAGGCGCACTATCAGTCTCGTGGGTGATAGTATACCACTGAGTCAAATTGTTTGGGGAATATACCCCGGTTTAGATATTAGTAGATTCGAAACTGTGTTCGTGAGACACTAGAACACTTGAGTTCGTTAGTAAGACTCGGATCGTTAGACTAGTGTTACGCGTTAAGAGCTACTCTGCCTAGTGCCTTGTCGAAGGATAATCATAAGTGAACTTAGAACTCTAGTTTAGGCTGAACCCTAGAAACTCATAGTTAACCAAATTATTCGGAACTTGAGTAAAACTTCACATTATAAGCAACTAGAACAGTCATTTATTTTGCTAGTTTTACTTTTAGAAAACCATACACAGTACACTAGAATACAGTTTTTATTATGGCACAAAAGTATTTCTAAAACATGCAAACTTATTCTAAAAACAATTTTAGTGTCACTAGGAAGAATAGTTTTTCTTACTCTCTCATTGGGCTGACCCATGTTTGGGCATGTTTTTACAGGGGACCCAGGTGGGAAACTGCGCCTAGGATGAGCATGTCTATGGAGTCACTCCTATAGTTTGTTTCCTTCCAGTCGTTGTTTTACTTCTAGTACCATACTATTTAGTTTTGAATACATGTAATATTAACGTTTAAGATTTTCTTGTACCAGACTTGTTGTAAAACTTTCAGATATGCAGTTAATTGTTTTTCATTCATTCTTTTAGTGGCTTTATGAAATCACCAGGATGAGGTACACTTTTAACCTTAGATTCTTATGCAACTTCCGCTGTAAGCTTTCATTTCAGTTCTTTCAATTATGTTTGTTATGTACTAGTTTTAATACTATTTCTTGGTTGATTTCTTGTCGCTGGACCCGGCCGGACGGCTGATGGGTTGTTAAACTAGGTTAGGGTGTTATAAATTGATATCAGAGCAGGTTTAGGATCCCATGACCTAGAAAATTCACAGAGCCATAGGATTTCGTCTCTATTACTCATTCGACGATAGTGTCACCGAGTTTTATCTAATTCTCAGTTGTACATGCGTTTAAGTTTGTCCTTCTTAATAGATCCTTTATTGTATTTCTCTCAGGAATAAATATTTTCTTTCCTCACATGTTATAGGTACCGCGTACTAATGAGGCCGGCGAGCCTTCTCGCTGAGATAGCTATGGATGATATTAGTGCCCCAGCAGCGCCTCCAGCACCAGCAGCACCAGCAGTGCCAGACCCAGCAGATATGGTTGTCATTATTGCTAAAGCGGTGGCCTTAGCTATGGTGGAATTCAGGAATGCATTGCCTGCTACATCCAACCACACTTCCAGTGCCAGCTGCAAGGGGATTTAGGGTTGGAGCGTTATCTGAGGAACCTCCGCGATCTACAACCCTCCAACTACATTGGAGAAGAGACGTCAATGGAGACTGATATTGGCTGATTAAGACTTGTGAACTGTTTGAGGTGATGGAGTGCCCAGAGAACAAAAAGGTTCCGTTAACGGGTTTTCTCCTGCAAGGACAGGCCCATCAGTGGTGGACCAGACAATTGGCGGACGACCCCGCTCGTAAGTGCTTTAGTGTAACATTTGTCTTTTCCTAGATTTCCTAATTCTTTTAGCTTAATGATTTATGTTTACCCATGTTGTCAGGTCGTACCGCAGACATGTTTACCTGGAATGACTTCTCGACAGCGCTAGGTAGCTGGTTTGTTCCCCCGTCCGAGCGTCGCAGTCTCCAGGAGAAGTACCTTAAGTTGACCCAAGGGGACAAGACAGTGGTGATTTATGAACGAGAGTTGACCCATCTTTCTCGTTATGCGGGCACGATGCAGGGGGATGAGAACGAGAAGTGCAGCCGTTTTGTGGACGGTTTACGTGATTCGCTGAGACAACCGTTGATGACAATGGTCAATGCAGATTATAAGAGTTTAGTGGACACTGCCAGAAAGTTAGAAGCTGATCGGCAAAAAGTACAAAAAAGCAACAGTTTTCGTTCGAAGCGACCTCAGGATGCGCCTCAGCAACAACATAACAAGAATAGCCAGGGTAGAAACTGGAACAAGAAGCAGAAGTCAGGTGCCCAGAAAGGTGATCAGACTGGGACCAAGATCAAGGATTATCCCCTTTGCCCGAAGTGTTATCAACATCACCTAGGAGAGTGTTTGGCTACCGCAGGGGTATGTTACAAGTGTTAGCAACCAGGACACATAGCCCGCTATTGTCAGGGAACTTCCGGAAATCAGGTAATATAAATTAAGTGTTTAAATTCTTCTTATCTATGCATACCCTTTCCACATTAGTCTGATTTAGCGTATTCCTCTCGTGTAGTCAAAATTTGAGGTCGGTGGCCTGAGTAAAGCTGACAAAGGGAAAGCACCAATGGGTGCTGACTCAAGACTAGCTCCGGAATGGGAACCAGTGCAGTCTAGAGCTTATGGTCTTGGCCAACAAGAAGCCAAGGAGCAGGAGGATGTGGTGACAGGTATGTGTTATGGTATGACTGTCTTATAGAAAACTTAATTAAATCCTCCATAGTGACACTGAAAATTTTCTTGTTAAATCATTCATGTAGGTATTCTTATGATATATAATATATCCTCCAAGATTCTCTTTGATACGGGAGCTTCGCACTCGTTCATGGCAGAAACTCTCGTGCATAGGCTGGGAATAGAAGTCTTTCAAGAGGCATTGCCGTTAGAGGTTATGATGCCCAATGGATCCCTCTTACAGACCAGAGATAAGTGTAGGGTACCAGTGCATTTTGGAGAAGCGAAGATTGTTGTAGAAGCCTTGTTACTCCCTATCGCAGATTTCAATTTGATTGTGGGGATGGACTGGTTATCATCTGTAAATGCTAAGATAAACTACAGAAATCAGCTGATACAGTTTGAAGGACCCAATCAAATCGCTGTCACTTTCCAGGGCATGAAGGGAGTCGTTAAGCTGATTATCTCGCCTGTTAAGGCGGTTAGATGCATTAGCAAAGGTTGTGAAACCTTCTTAGTGCTAATGAACGCAGAAGCCAAGACTGTTTTGTCAGAGGTTCCCGTGGTTCGGGAATTTCCTGAAGTCTTTCCAGAAGAATTACCTGGTGCTCCTCCTACTAGAGAGATTGACTTTCAGATCGATCTTGTACCTGGAGCGGTACCAGTGGTCAAGTCTCCTTATCGTATGGCCCCTAGAGAACTCGCAGAGTTAAAGGTCCAGTTGCAAGAGTTGCTCGATTTGGGTTTCATTCGCCCCAACACTTCGCTTTGGGGTGCGCCAGTTTTGTTTGTGAAGAAGGATGGTAGTCTGAGACTGTGCATTGACTATCGCGAGCTGAACAAGTTGACAGTAAAGAACAAGTATCTTATCCCCAGGATCGACGACTTGTTTGATCAGCTTGTGGGTTCTAGCACGTTTTCTAAATTAGACCTCAGGTCAGGTTATCATCAGTTGAAGATTCATGAAGTAGACATTCAGAAGATGGCATTCCGGATCAGATACGGACATTATGAGTTCATGGTTATGCCGTTTGGGCTGACCAATGCCCCGTCCGCTTTTATGGATTTGATGAACAAGGTTTTTCCGGAGTTCTTAGACCACTTTGTTATTGTCTTCATAGATGATATTTTAGTGTATTCCAAAAGTGCAGAAGATCATGTCTTTCATCTCAGGACTGTTTTGGGGACGCTTAGAAAGAATCAGTTGTATGCAAAATTTTCTAAGTGCGAATTTTGGCTGCCAGAGGTTGCATTTTTGGGACATGTTATCAGTCAGAGAGGGCTTTTCGTTGATCCAAAAAATATAGAAGCAATAAGGGAATGGCCGAGAACGAGGGCAATCACGGAGGTCCGCAGCTTTTTGGGTTTGGCAGGTTATTAAAGGAGATTTATAAAAGACTTCTCGAAGATAGCCTTACCACTGACTTTGCTTACCAGGAAGGGCAAAGCTTTTAGTTGGACAGTGGAGTGTGAGTTGGCGTTTGAGGAGCTGAAGACCAGGCTGATGACCGCCCCGATTTTGAGTTTACCATCAGGGTCAGATGGATTTCAGATATATAGTGACGCCTCAGGTCAAGGTTTGGTTTGTGTGCTTATGCAGCATGGTAAGGTTATAGCCTTCGCCTCCAGACAGTTGAAGGTTCATGAGAAGAACTATCTCGTGCATGACCTAGAGCTAGCAGCGGTCATCCACGCTCTAAAGATTTGGAGGCATTATCTTTATGGGGTCTGTTGTGAAATCTTTACGAATCATAAAAGTCTCAAATATACATTCGATCAGCAAGAACTCAATATGAGGCAGCGCAGATGGTTAGAGTTTCTGTCTGACTATGAGGTGGACATTCAGTACCACCCAGGAAAGGAGAATGTGGTAGTTATGCACTTAGTCGCAGAGGATCAAGTTATTTTCTCCTTACTCAGCAGGAGAAGCTGGTGCGAGAGTTGGAAAGGCTAGAGATCAGTGTTGTATCGAGTTCAAAGGTTAGATCTGCAAGATTGAGTTGGATGGAGATCACTTGCGACATCAAGGATAAGATCAGGACAGCTCTACCCTTAGATCCTAAGATGTCAAAGATTTGGGATTTGACCCAGGCAGATCAGAAGGAGAAGTTCAGTATACTTAAGGATTTACTACTGCGCGACGGCAGGGAGTGCATTCCAAATGTTAGTCACCTTAGGGGGGCATACTGTTTGAAGCCCATAATTCTAGATATTCGATACATCCTGGTAGCACAAAGATGTATGCGGATCTGAAGAAGATAGTGTGGTGGCCAGGCTTGAAGGGTGACGTCGTTGAGTATGTTGGAAAGTGCGAAACATGCAAGTTAGTCAAAGCTGAATGTCAGAGGCGCGAGAAACTTGCAAAAGACGACGGTTACAAACAAGAGCCACAGGAGATTGCACGAGGCCGCACGAGGCCGCACGAGATGGGTGTGGCGGTTTCAACAATGAGCCCGCCCGAGAAGGAGTTAGCGAGCAAAAGAGCAGGTTGTGCGAGTTATGGCTTGCGAGCAGAAGAATGCGGCAGAAGGTCGCACGAGCAGAGGAGTGCAGGTAGCGCGAGCTATGGCGTACTCGTATATCGCGCAAGCAGAAGGCGCGAACAAAAGGAACGTAGCAGAAGGTCGCGTGAGTAGAAGAATGCGCAAGAAGAGGGGTGTAGGTCGTGCGATCTATGGCGGACTCGCAAGTCGCACGACAAGAAGAGGTGGACTTGCAGATCGCGCGAGTAGAGAGTGTAAGTCACTCGAGCAGGAGCTATGAGGGTCCCAATAAGCAGCTGAAGATGCCTATAAAAGCAATAGGGGGCTCAACGCAAAGTTTTTGCTCGGAGGAAAGCAGAGGAGAGGGCTCAAAGATAAGTCTGCAAGGCCGCGCGAGTAGTGAGTTTGAAAAGAAGCGCGGCCCCAAGCCGGCTACGTGAGCGTGAGCTCAATCAAAAAATATTAGGATTCGTACAGCTATGATACCATGTACGAAATGAGAATTTAGAGAATAAAGAGGAATATATTAAAAAAAAATTGAATAATAATTACATTAACACATGTACAAGATGCTCTTTATATAAAGACAGGAAAAGAGAGCTAAGAAAAAATCCAAGATGTGGGATTAAAGTAGTCTAAGAGAGGAATGGGCCCAAGGGGCCATTATACATGGGCATAAGTACAATGTTTGTGAATAAACTATTTATGAGTCTTCTCCAACAATTCGAAGGATATATTAAAGTGTGTAACTAGCCAAACTAAAACCTGCCTATTTAAGAAATATTTGCGTTCAGGGTACGATATGAATGTGCCGATTAAAGTTCTAACATAATTAACGATGGTGTTTTTGATGAATTTCATGAAATTTAAATGTTGTATGTTTCCACCTAATCATATATGTCAACTGGATTATGAAAGGTATGTGCAATGTAAAATAAATCCCCGATGAGGGTCTTCGTTCGTATTATTGGTCTTCAATTGGTCTTGTATACTTCCATGTAGTTGGCACTTTGTTACCTTTACAATGTATGTTGGCATGAATAGTTGGGTTGTATAGTTTTATGGCATGGCATGCTCACAGAATTTTCATTTCATCTGCTCTAATTTATCTCATTTCATCTCAAATTATCATCATTGTCTCTATAATACTGACCTGCAGTTTCAATGTTTTAATGATCCTCTAGAATCCCTTTTAGAGTACTTGTGAGGATAGAGGAGTTACTACGTCATTTTGCCCCCCCCCCCCCCCCCCCCCCCACACACACACACACACACATTTTTTATCACGTTTGAAGTGAAATGAGCATAGTGGCTAGCAGATTGAGAATTCCTTTAATTTAATCATGTTAAGTTGGCGTACTAATTGTAAGGTTTATAAACTGAAAAGTTGGTGTAGAAGTTATGTGATTTGTATGATGGGACAGCCATTATTGGATTAAATGTGTTATTATGTCCTGTTATATATCAAGCAATAGAGTTTTAAGTTTTGTGTGTTAAGTTAAATCATGTTTTATTCCATTTGTGTGCACTTCGTATGATTCTACTTTATGCTACGGGCATTGGCCGCATCATAACAAAATAATTAGGCAAAGTGTTACAACAGCTATATCACTTCGTCAAGCATAACTGATTGAATTAATAAGTTGTAAAGGACACGGAAAGCACCGTTTTCAAAACTTGCTAATTAAGCAGAAAATCCGCAGCTCCCAAATCAAGCTGGAAGGAATAACCTTCGGTGCATTGCATCAAGCAGACTCCAGACCAGAAGTCCATAAGATAGAGTCTCTTACCAGTTGGAATTTGTTGTTGCAGGAGGCAGATTTGGGTGTTAAGTCGTCGTCGTGAGATGCGTCGTCGGCATCGGCGGCGACAAGAACATCAATCGAACCGACGAGGCAGAGAACGAAAAAGATGGCGGGAAGAAAGAGCTCCAAGGGGCGAAGAGTAACGAGCTGAGCTCTACGCCAAACCATGGCGGAAAAAAACGGAGATTTTTGGCCAAATCGCCCCTTGTGCCCTAGAAATGCAATGGATCCCTCTCCCTGTCTCTGAAGACCCCTTTGACTAATATTTCACCTATGTACGTGAAGGACAGACTACCGTTGAATTCTTCTGGGCAGCCCACTAAATATTACTCTACTTTTTTTTTTTTTTTTGGAAGTAATAATTATTATAGGGTGCTATTATTAGCAAACTCATTTTCCTTTCTAGCAAATCAGAAAAAAAAAAACAGCTTCTGTCATTTTTGCATTTTTTTCTCTTCCAAAAAATTACTACTAGCAAACCAATCTTGCTTTTTGGTAATTTTTGTATTTTTGAATTTTGAGCCCCAAATATTTCTCATTTGAAAAAATGATCAACATGAAAGTTGTAGATCTCGATGAGATCTACAAATTTCATGTTAATCATTTTTTGATTTGAAGCCGTTTAGGCCTCCAATTTGGGCCCTAAAAAAGACATGCACGGAACGTACAGATTTACGGCATGACTTTTTTTGGGGCCCAAATCAGGGATCTAAACTACTTCATATCAAAAAGTGTTCAACATGAAAGTTGTAGTTCTCGACGAGATCTACAACTTTCATGTTGAACACTTTTTTATTTGAAGCCGTGTAGGCCCCCGAAAAAAGTCACGTCGATCCCGGGCGTCTGTACATATGTACGACGTAACTTTTTTCAGGAGTCAAATCGGGTGCCTAAAGTGCTTCAAATCAAAAGGTGTTCAACATTAAAATTGTAGATCTCGACGAGGTCTACAACTTTCATGTTGAACACTTTTTGATTTGAAGCTGTTTATGCCCCCGATTTGGCCCCCGAAACTATCCCGGGCGTCCGTACATATGTACGACGTAACTTTTTTCAGTGGCCAAATCGGGGGTCTAAAGTGCTTCAAATCAAAAAGTGTTTAACATGAAAATTGTAAATCTCGTCGAGATCTACAACTTTCATGTTAAAAACTTCTCATGAAATTGTACGTATAAGACGCAGTTCAAAAGGACATATATATTATTATATACACTTAAATCGTATATACAACACATCCTTATAGGAATTAGAAATCAAATATATTTCTAAACCGACCGATATTTTGTTTAAAGATTTTGGTGCAAATAATGATATTTTGTTGAAAAAGCAGTTTTGGACATACTAAACATTTGCGGCATTTTGACTCATCTATAATGCTAACATAAGTGATTGAATGAATACATTTGAAATCATTTGTAATGTCATTATATGCAGCGGATTATTTTGAAAGAATGAATGTTTTAAACAAAATTTAATTTTTTTTAAAAAAAATTATGTTGATTTGCTAGTAACAAAATGGTTTTCAAATAGTCATTTTGAAAACTGAGGGTTTGCTAATAGTAATGGTTTGCTAAAAACCAAATTAGGTTTGCTAGTAACAGCACCCTTATTATATTATAAATATTATATATAAAGTGTTCCTTGGAATCAGTCAGCTTCTACACCTTTATAGCTGGCCCGAACCCGGCTGTTCTTTGATTTAGTTTATTTAGGGCGTTTATATTGGCAGCTCGTATTTCGATATTGGCAACCCAGTAAATAATGAAAAACACGTGTAATATGCCCGCTAATAGCAGCCTAGAATGTGAGTTCCGCGCCTTTTGAAAATAGACCTACTATATGATATTTTTAGAAAAAGTGTTCAACATAAAAGTTGTAGATCTCGTCGAGATCTACAACTTTAATGTTGAACACTTTTCCTAAAAATGACTTTTAAAAACCTAATTTTTGGGTTGTCATTAGTCATTGGGCTGCCAATATCGATTTACTTGGTTGTCATTATAATTGGGTTGTCAATATCGATATACGGGCTGCCAATATAAATGCCCTTTATTTAACTCTCTCTCTCCTATATATTTCATTATTATAAGGAAAAAATTGTCTTTGATAAAACATTCAAAAATATCAATTATGTGCTCATTTCATATTTTAATGACTTGACATATATTATAATCTATTTCAAAAAATTAAAATACAATGTTAATTCAAGTAATTACACTATCAAAAAAATTAGAAGTAATGATGAAAATCTATTTAAATTCAAAAAGTTTTTTAGTAGAGCTCCTACACACTGTGGTAGGTTGTCATTAGGCATGTCAGCGGTCTATTCAAGGAAGGTTGTCATTAGGCATATCAGTAGTATTTTCGAGATGATGACATTAAATCAATCAACTTTATTAAAATCAAAATTAATATTTTTAGGCCAAAACGTATATTATTTACAAAATAAAAATTGTAATATTTATGTATATTTTTTACGGTCATTTTGAGTACTCATATGTATATGTTGCGGGCGAAACCCGTCTTGATGGGGAGGGCGAAACCCGTCGTCGACGATCGGGTACTGTCGTGCATGGTCATAGAGGCGGAACGACATATATATATATATATATATATATATATATATATATATATATATATATATAGTGTGTATAGAGGCGGAGCCCTGTGTTGTCATCTATATATATATGTTGTACAACCCCGTGTCCGCCGAAGGGGCCCAAGCAAGCAGGCGGGCCAGCCCCCGCTCGCCTCTCCTAGGCGGGCCGGGCCCCAGCCGCCTCTCTCAGGCGGGCCAGCCCCGCTCGCCTCTCCTAGGCGGGCCGGGCCCCAGCCGCCTCTCTCAGGCGGGCCAGCCCCCGCTCGCCTCTCCTAGGCGGGCCGGGCCCCAGCCGCCTCTCTTAGGCGGGCCGGGCCCCAGCCGCCTCTCTCAGGCGGGCCGGGCCCCAGCCGCCTCTCTCAGGCGGGCCAGCCCCCGCTCGCCTCTCCTAGGCGGGCCGGGCCCCAGCCGCCTCTCTCAGGCGGGCCAGCCCCCGCTCGCCTCTCCTAGGCGGGCCGGGCCCCAGCCGCCTCTCTCAGGCGGGCCAGCCCCCGCTCGCTTCTCCTAGGCGGGCCGGGCCTCCAGCCGCCTCTCTCAGGCGGATCGGCTGCAGTCCACCTCCCTCCAGATGACAGGGGGTGACTCGACAAGAGGTGCGCATAACCAGCCAGAACAGCGGGGTTTGGCTGTTGGCAGGCCAACCCAAGGGGCTCTTTAGTAAATTCAGGCTACCAGGGGCAGGTTATTTGCAGACCATCCAAGGTAATCTATAAATAAGACCCAAGGGGTACCTCAGAAGGCACGCTTACTAGTTCACAAATCTTATAGCGCTTTCTGAGGTACCTTAGCCCGGCAACTGGTTAAGGAGGGGAAGCGCTCTAAGATCTTCCGGGTGTGTGGTGGGACCTCCGAGCCGGGCCCTTGGTCCTGTCTTCTGTTTTTCTTTCCCTTGTTGTTTCTCTTGCAGGAGCGAAGTAGGTGCGAGACCACCCCTTCCCCAAGGGTCGAACTCCACAGAGGCCGGTTTCCGGTTTCAACATATGTATAGAGGCGGAGCCCTTGAACACAACAAATATGTTGAACACGACAAATATCGATTTGGATAGAGGCAGGGCCCTGTGTCTGTCACGACAAATGTCGTCCCCACTACAAATACCTCTCCCAAGACAAATGACGTCTCGCACGACAAGTGTCGCCCCCACGACAAATGCCTCTCCCACGACAAATGTCGTCGCCCACAACAATTGTCGCCGCCCACGACAATTGTCGTCCCCACGACAAATGTCGCATGTCACACCATCGGCAAATGTCGCACCCCAGTGAATGTCGCACCCCGCCGATTGCCCCCAGGGCCGAAGGGCCGTGCCTGTCACTTGTATATATATATATATATATATATATATATATATATATATATATATATATATATATATATATATATACAGTGTTTTCCCGGTTCATTGTGGCAAGAGGTAGAACTGAGCATCCGGCCGAAAAAGCTTCCCGATCTCCAGACATTGAGTGCGAGCGGCGGTCTTCGGCATAGGAGTCTTGGGATCCGACTGTGAGAACGAGGGTGGGCACCAGCGGCATTTTCAGGCACGAGAAGGCGGAGTAGTGTCTTCTCAGGCCATCTCTATGTTGTTCGCCCGGTTCGATCTCTGTCGTTCTAGGGCCAGTGTGATATCTTGATCGTCGGCGAGTTCTAAACTTTGGCGCTCCAGGTTATATTATTCTTGTTACATCTTTTGTACTTTATCTCTGATTATAGTGGATTCTAAACTTTGGCGTTCCGGTTATATTGTTCTTGTTACATCTTTTGTACTTTATCTCTGATTATAGTGGATCTTCTTCGGCGCTCTCCCCGTGGATGTAGGAGCTTCTCTCTGAATCACGTATATCATGTGTCGTCTGTGTGTGCGCTATTTTGTTTATTTATTTATCTCTTAATTTTGCGGATATTGTTATTGTGTTGCGCGCTACGCGGTGATTGGAAATCGGTGCGGTTTTCATAACAATTTGTATCAGAGGGAGGTTTCGGTTCTCGGCAATTCCTAAGCAACACGATGGCGGTAAAATTCGAGATTCCTAAGTACAACGGTAAGATTGACTTTGGTCTGTGGCAAAAACGAATCAAGGCGATTCTCGTTCAGCAAAGTCTTCATAAAGCACTTATTGGCAAGTAGAAGTTTGGGAAGGAGGACGACGAATGGGAAGAATTGGATATGAATGCCATCAGTACAATTCAATTATGACTAGCAGACGAAGTAATGTAGTCGACGCTGAGACTACAACAGATCTATGGAAGAAATTGGAGGAGCTTTACATTTCTTAAGTCACTCACGAACAAACTTTATGTCAAGAAGCAGTTATACAGCTTAAGGATGTCCGAGAGTACTCAATTGCTGGAGCATATGAATGTATTCAACAAGCTCATCTCTCAGTTGTGCAACATAGATGTAAAAGTTAAGGAAGAATACTAGGCTCTTCTTCTGTTGTCTTCATTACCAAATTGAGAGGACTTAGCGCAACCACTCGCACCAAAAGCCCGGACTGATGGAGGACGGCGCCACTAATCTTTATATCAAAGGTCCTCGGGCGGATCCACTGGGAAAGACACCCTGGAGATAAAAGAGGTGATGACTGCGTTGTTGTTGAATGAAACGAGAAGACAGTCGGGTTCTAGCACCAGTGAAGGTCTATTTGTGAAGAGCAACGACCCGATCAGAGACAAATCCAGAGACAGGGGTAAGAAAGGGAATGGGCCCAGGTCTAAGTCTAAGAGTAGAAACAACAGGTGTCATTATTGGAAGGAAGATGGACACTAGAAAAATAACTGTCTAAAAATATGCTCATGGAGAGGACACAAGAGCCACAGTAGGTTGCGGTGACATCTGATAATGAGAGCGATGCTGATGTTCTCTATGTCTCACCCAGTCTCGACATCACCGACACATGGAGCATGGATACTAGATGCTTTTATCACAAGTGCCCGAATAAAGAATGGTTTTTTAACTTTAGGCAATATGATGGTGGTCGTGTTCTGATGGGAAACCACTCAGAGTGCAGAACGATGAGGATTGGCAGTAATAGAATCAAGATGTTCGATGGAATTGTCAGAACGCTTACAGATGTCAGATACATGTCTAATTTAAGAAAGAGTCTGATTTCTTTAGGCACTCTAGAGGCGGACGGATATTCCTACATTGGTGATGATGGCTATTTGAAGGTTAAGAAAGATGCTCTAATTGTGATGAAAGGTGAGCGCTCAGGTGCTCTATATAAATCAAGATCCTTTCTTATGAACCTTGTTTATAGATCCCCTATTCAAAATATAACAAGTTGTATTGACTGCCTCAACCCAGATATATTTTGGTAGTGAGGAGTCACTCAACAATGTTATGGTTTCCTCTATCAGGGTCATGTTCTTTCTCTAAGCTACTCCATTCTATTGTGGAGTTTTGGGAGAAGAGAACTCCTGGGAGATACCTTATTCTTGACATAAATTTTTCATAGCTTCAAATTGAAATTCTATTCCATGATCACTTCTCATTTTAATCACAAAACAATCCATTTTATTTTTAATAGACTAGACAAATGTCATGAAGATATTAAGGGTATCTAACTCCTTTCTAAGGAAGAAGACACATGTATACCTAGAGTGATAATCTACTATCACAAAGGTATACAGCTTCCCTCTTATGAGAAAAGAGCTAAATAACAAAATTTTATTGCTCCAAAAAATTACATAATGCATGAGAATGTCCTATTTATAGAAAAAGGGGAGGGAAGAGAGAAAATATAAACGAGAGACTATACAATGTCAGTGTCACATGCAACTAGGAGGACATATAAAACTAGTCACGTTGGCTGTGCGGTTAGACAAGCTAATCACATGACTATATAGAGCTAAAATAGGCACCAAAATGGTTTCTCTAGTCTCTATCTGATAGTGTCCAACGAATAGCTTTAGGAGATAAAGTTGCGGTTAGACTGTCTAACCATTAGGCCACACCAGAGTTTGTGCTTGAAAATAGCGAACTCCAACTGCGGTCAAGCCTCTGCTGATCAATAAAGAGCACATCTACGGGAAGAATAAAGAAGCATCGCATGTGGTTAGGTATGTGTTAACCGCCTGACTGTCAACTAATTCTGATCTCAGTAGTCCGCAAGGCCACTGCCCCTGATTACCAGACCGCACTATAGTTAACCGGTGTGGTTTACAACAGACTACTACTTGACTGCTCGTGCGGTAACACTGCTAGAAATATCAAAAAGGTAGACTGTCATGTCTGTCTGCCACTATTATTTACCAGACCACCTAACCTATCTGTCTTACCTGACTGCCAGACCGTCTGGTCTCCATATGTTCCAACACTCCCCGTCAAGCTGGAGCATATATATTAATTATACCCAGCTTATCACAGACCTCCGAAAAAGAGGATATCGGTTTGGTAAAGATATCGACAAGCTCTCTGTCAGGGGTGACAAATAAAGTGCATATTTGATTGTTCAACACCTCTTCTCTTTTAATATAGCAATCTACTTTAATATGTTTTGCCCTTTCATGAAACATGGGATTCTTTGAAATGTATATATCTGTCTTGTTGTCACAGAACATTCACAGAAGATGATCATAAAATTCTCTCAAATCAAGCATCAATGCTTGTAACCAGTTCAGCTCACAAGTAGTCAAAGTCATGCTACGGTACTTAGCTTCAGTACTTGACCTGGAGACTACGGACTATTTCTTGTTCTTTCAGTTGATCATATTTCCTTCTATTAAGGTGCAAAAACCAGACATAGCTTTTTTATCCTATTTGTCATCTGCATAACAGGCATCAGAATAAGCTTCAATCATCACATGATTATTCTTCTAAAAAAATTCCCTTTTCCGGAGACCCTTTCATATATTCCAAGATGTTTAGAGAAGATTTAAGATGACACTCCTTGGGAGCTTGTATAAACTGACTTACCCTTCCTTCTACATAATATATATTTGGTTTTGTAACTGTCAGATAAATGAGTTTTCTCACAAGCCGCGTGTATATGGTGATATCTACAAGGAGAGGTAAATCCTCATTTCAACACTTGTCATCACTAATATCTATTGGACTCCAAGCAGGTTTGGCCCCAAGAAGACCCGTCTCTTTCAAAAGATCTAAGGAATACTTTTGTTGTGATAACACTACAAAATTGGGCTTATGGAATATCTCAATTCCCAGGAAGTACTTGGGAGTCCCCATACCTTTTGTAACAAAATGTTGTAGATAATGCTTCTTTGTTAGGTCAATTCCCTTCTTATCATCCCTTGTAAGAAGAATGTCATCCACATAAATAACAAAAACAACAAGCCATGTAAAAGTCTTGCGTAAGAATAAAAAGTGATCTACAGCATTTCGAGTAAACCCAATAATAGAGAAAACTTCACTAAACTTCTCAAATCAGGCTTACGGACTTTTCTTAAGTCCATAAATTGCTTTTGTCAACCTACACACTTGAGACTCCCCTTGAGCAACATACCTAGGAGATTGCTTCATATAGACCATCTCTTATAGATCTCCATAAAGGAAGACATTCTTGACGTCTAATTGAGACATCTTCCAGTCTCTATTAACAACCATAGAAAAGAGAGCACAGATCGTCATAATCCGAGCAACTAGAGAGAAGGTGTCAAAGAAGTCCACACCATAAGTTTGGGTAAATCTTTTGGCAACAAGCTGATCATTATATCTATCGATAGTACCATTAAGAAGAAACTTTATCACAAAGATCCTGCGACAGCCAACCATATCAACTCCTTGAGGGGTAGGGACAACTAGTTTGATGTATGACATGATGCATACAAAACAAAAAAATGGATGACTAAGGTAATCTTTGACTTTATTAGTGTGAAACACTTTAATAGGAACATCAAATTAAGTACGTATCTCATTATAGAATATAGTAAAAACTGAAAAAGTTCAGAACGTTCTTTTAATAAGTACAACAAAGTACATCTAGAAAAATCATCAATAAATTAAAAGTGAGGGATAGATTTTATCTTTACTCTAGAGGGGGGGGGGTGAATAGAGTATTAAAAATTATTAACTTATTTTTATAGCAGATTAAAAAATAGTGATATACATATGTATATAAAGAAGATCACATCACATAAATAAAGAAAGCAATCAACAAAGACAACACAAGTGTTGGAACACCCTATTACTAATTTGGGTAAGGATCACTATGTCCATAGGATTGTGTCTTGACCTCATTGTATAGATATAAAGGTCAACTAGAATAGGTCTAAGGCTTATAACTTAGGTTTGAAAGCTGCCCCCAAGACCTCCTAGTTCAGATTACATGTGCAGAAGACCAAAGGAAATTTTCGTCGAGCTCAGATCAACGAGGCGTCGAACTCAGTTTGACTATCTCTGAGCTCAGGTCGACGAGGCGTCGAACTCGGTTCAACGATCTCCGAGCTCAGATCGACGATTTCTGTCTCAAGTCAAAATCCAGATCTCTGAGCTCAGATCGACGATAGCCGAGCTCAGATCGACGATTTTTTGAGAGATCGACGATTTCAGGATTTCAAATCAGACTGTTATGGAATTCAAATATCTTCAATATACAGCATTTAATGCAGAAGATTTTATAGTCGTTTCATAAATCTGGAGCAAGTTTCAAGGAGACTGAAAGGGAATGTTTCTTAGGACTTTCCATCAGAGACAACTACCAATTAAGGAAGTCATTTATGACTGGATAACGGATATCTAGGAGATTGGATTTCATAATATCATTACAGACAATAGAGACAGATAACCAAGGAGAATATCTCTCAAGAATTCTACATGATTATACAGTTAGAGTTTTGTAGAACACAAGCAATAGAACAGAGAAGGAGATCAACACACAGAGAAGAATCTCTTCCATTCTTTCAGATCTCTTGTCTGATTTAAGTTTTCAAGGCTTCATCAATCAAAGACTCCAGACAAAACACATTTCAGCCTCTGCTGAAATTATCAATTGCTGGAGATCTCAACTTACTGAAGGCCTATCACCCTGTGCAAAGCTTCTTCTCCTGACCTACTACTAATCTCAGGGGGAGCTTTGACATCAACAAATCCACTAGTCTTCTCTTTGATTGTTGACAGAGAAGAACACCTTCAACTCTTTTTATTTTTTTTTGCTGTAAAAGGGTTATTCAAAACTCCCTTCAAAAGTTTTGTGTTTGGTTCCTGAGACCTTGTCAAAACTCAGTGGTGGCAAAACACCTAATCAAAAAATCTGGTTTGGTTTTTGAGTACCTTATCAAAAGCTCATTGGTGCCCAGGACACCTAATCAACTCATCCTGGAGTGGATTCCTACCTAGGGTGGTAGAAGAGTGGATGTACCCAGGTTGATTGGGGAACCACTATAGCTCCTTGTGTCATCTTGTTTGCTTGTTTATTGGTTGCTGTGTGCTGTGTTTTTATATCTTGCTTTACCTCTTTTTATTTACTGCAAGCACAATACACTATAAATAAATTAAGTCTTCCACTGCCAATTAGTTTTTAATTTGCAAAATTATTTTAAAATACTCTATTCACCCCCCTCTAGAGTAAAGGTAGATCTTACCCTCACTTTCAATTGGTATTAGAGGGAGGTTGGTTGTTTTTACAGGCTAACACTTGAACCAAAAGATCTCTGATAAGATCAACCTTTAATAGAGGGTTGTTATTTCTATTATAATTATTTTAATATAAATCCATGGCACAGAACAAAGACTATGCAAGTACCAGACCTCCAGTGTGCAATCTTTCTAAGTTTGCACTTTGGAAGGCAAGGATTAAATTGTACATGAATTCTATTGATGAGGATATCTTTAATTCTGTTTTGACAGTGTGTTAAAGACCTCCAGAAATCACAAGTACAAATGTTGTTCCACCCCCTTCAGGAACAGATGCAGACATCAAGAAGTGGACAATTGCTGATGCAAAAGCAATGAATATATTGGCTCAGACAATGTCTGATGATATATTTCAAAAAGTAGCTGAATGCAACTCAGCAAAGGAAATCTGGGACAAGCTATCTGAGCTTGTATCAGGATCCACTGATGAAAGAAAGGACAGAATATCTCATCTCATAACCCAGTATGAGAACTTCAAGAAGAGAGAAACTGAGTCAGTAGCTGACATGTATAACAGACTCAGTCTGATTGTCAGTGAATTAAAAACTTTGGACAAGGAGATCTCACTGACTGAAATTAATGATAAGATCCTAATGTGCTTCCCCAGCACTTGGGACTCAAGGATCTGGCCAATCAAGGATGCCAGAAGCTTGAATGAGATCACCACTGAAGCTCTATTGGGCAAGCTTAAGTCTTATGAGCTGCTCATCAAAAATAGAGAGGAAGAGCAAAAGATAGCTTCTCCAGCAACAAGGAAGGAGAAGACAATTGCTTTTAAAGCTACAGAAGAACAGCCTGAAGACAAGATTACAGGCAATGAAGAGCTAATGAGCCTACTAGCCAAAAGATTCTACAAGATGGCTAGAAAAGACTTCAGGAAAAGGTCATCCAGAGGCCATGAAAAGCCAGGGTATGAAAAATCCAGTAATAAAGAGATTATCTATTTTAGATGCAGGAAACCAGACCACATTGTGCCTGACTGTTCAGAGAACAAAAATAAGGACAAGAAAGATAAGAGAGAAAGGAAAAGAGACAAAGACTCCAAGAGAAACAACTATGACAAATCCTCCTCTAGCATGAACAAGCATACCAGGAAAGGATTTGTAGCTGAGACCTGGAGTGAGACTGAAGCAGAATCAGATACTTCATCAAGCTCAAGTGATGATGAAGATGATGCCCAAGAGAAGTAATTCTTGCATGATGGCTATCAATGCCTCTCAACACAATTCAGATGCAGAACAAGAGTCAGGATCTGAATCTGAACTTGAAGCTGAAGAAGATCAGGTAATAGACACTTTTGATTTTGATTCAGAGGACTTTAAATTTGAGTTTAAGGCACTGTGTTTAGACCTACTCAAGTCTGAGAAAGAGATTATCTCTCTCAGAAATCAACTTTCTGAACACAGCACCTTAAAATCAGATAACCTCAAACTCTCTGAGGAGTTAGAATGCTATAGGGAGCAGATAGCTTCACTGAAAAGTGAACTATCTGAGGCAAAGAAGTTTGATGAATCCCTCAATGGGAGAAGCATCAAACTGATGGACATCACAAGTACAGTGAATTCAAGACTTAACAGTACACTGGGTTTGGGTGCTTCATCCAGCCAACCTATAGTATTAACAACCCTAATCAAATTTATCACAGATAAAGGAAAGGGAGCTGTAGAGATAGCTAGGAAGAATTCTGATATACCTAAGAAAAATAAGGTTCAACAGAAAATGTCGAACAGAGCTCGACGATCTCCGAATGGAGCTCAGCGATCTCAAGCTGAATCGTCAAACTCAGGTCGACGATCTCTGAACTCTGAACTCAGGCAAAGTCGATCTTCGAATGGAGCTCGATGATCTAACCCAAGATCGTCGAACTCAGCTCAGAGATCTTCGAACAGAGCTCAGAGCTTTGAACAATCTTTTAAGGGTAAGTTAAAATTCAATTCTAGAGGTCCTACATCCCAAGGCTTCAACCCTTATGCTGAATGGATAATACCTCCTAGGAGATATCATTCTGAAGGCTATAAGAGTCAACCAGGGATGTCTATTATTTCAGATTTTAAAGGTTATCTTCCTAGACCCAAGGTAAACTGGGTCAAAAACAAATAAATTGTTATATGTGCAGGTGAAGACCTATCCAACAATAAACCAACAATGGTATCTAGATAGTGGGTGCTCAAAGCACCTGAGAGGGAGCAAGGATAATCTTACATCCTTCAAAGCCAAGCTTGGACCCAAGGTCATATTTGGAGACTCAAACTTTGGACAGACCAAGGGATATGGTGCAGTCCAGATAGGGTCAGTCACATTCAAGAAGGTGGCCTATGTGGAAGGACTGAAGCACAACTTAATCAGCATCAGTCAATTGTGTGATGAAGGCTACCAGGTGACTTTCAACAAATCTTCATATAAAATCAAATCAGAGGACAACACAACTGTGTTGACAGGTAAAAGGAAAGGTAACATCTGTATTGTAGATTTTCAATCAACTAAGGTAGATATCTGTTTGTTCAATTCTGTTAGTAAACCAAATGAGCTATGACATAAGAGATTATGACATGTAAACCTTAGAACCATTGCTAGGCTATCCAATGACAACCTTGTTAGAGGACTACCTTCTGGCCCCTACAAGAAGGAAGGATTTTATAGGGCTTGCCAATTAGGCAAGCAAACTAAAAATAGCTTTAAGACACTTAATAAGAGTGATTCACCTAGGATTTTGTATCTGTTACACATGGATCAATTTGGACCCATTACAGTACAAAGTCTGGGAGGGAAATCTTACACTTTAGTAGTTGTAGATGACTTATCTAGATTCACATGGGTGATCTTTCTGAGGAAGAAGTCTGATAACTTTAAGTGTTTGACAGAGTTTCTCAAATGCATACAGATTGAGTTCAATACTCACATTGCCCTAATCAGAAGTGATCATGAGACAGAGTTTGATTCTCTTCTTATACAAGAGTTTTGTCAGAGTGAAGGGATCAGGCACACTTTCTCACCTCCTCGAACTCCTCAACAAAATGAGATAGCTGAAAGGAAAAATAGAACCCTTATTAAATCTGCTACTATATTATTGACAGATGCTCACCTTCCTCTATCCTTTTGGGCAGAGGCAGTGAACACCTCAAACTATGTATTGAATAGAAGCTTGATACATAAGCTGAAGGGCAAGACTCCCTATGAATTACTCAAAGGGAAGAAACCTAAAGTAGACTATTTCAGAATTTTTGGTTGTATTTGTTACATACATAATAATGACAAGAAATATATAGCAAAATTTCAAGCCAAAGCTGATGAAGGAGTGTTTCTGGGATACTCCATGATCAGTAAGGCTTATAGGGTATATAACAAATCATCTCTTAAAATTGAAGAATCTGTACATGTGTCCTTTGATGAAACTAATATGTTTTCAAGGAGAAGAATACCTCTACCATAGAACCTTTGCAGGTACATTCTTTTTCAGAGAATTTAAACAGGATAAACATCATTGAAGAGGATACAACACCTTCACTTATCCAACAAAAAGGTGAAAGCAGTGAAGATGAAGAAGACATTCAACATCCTGGTGAGAATCACATTGAAGAGCCAGTTGTTGTTCCACAAGAGGAAACAACAACACAGGTTGGTGAACAATCAACACCCCCTGTTGATTTAGTAACATCAAGAGATCATCCAATCTCCCAAGTGATTGGAGACATCTCAGCTGGTGTGCAAACCAGAAATCAGGTCAACCAAAATCTGATGCACACCTGCTTTTTTTCTCAAATTGAGCCTCAATCCATACAAGATGCAGAACAAGATCCACACTGGATCATTGCAATGCAAGAGGAGTTAAATCAGTTTGAAAGAAACAAGGTTTGGGAGCTAGTGCCAAGGCCAAAAGATCATCCCATTATTGGAACAAAATCGGTATTCAGGAACAAACTAGATGATCAAGGCATTATTGTAAGGAACAAGGCAATGCTAGTTGCACAAGGATACTCTCAAGAAAAAAGAATAGATTATGACCAGACCTTTGCACCAGTTGCAAGGTTAGAGGCCATAAGAATATTCCCAGCCTATGCAGCTCACAAGAGATTCAAAGTTTATCAAATGGATCTGAAGAGTGCATTTCTAAATGGAGATATCAAGGAAGAAGTCTATATCAGACAACCCCCAGGTTTTATCTCTCCTACTCATCCTGATCATGTTTTTAAACTGCATAAAGCATTATATGGTCTCAAGCAAGCTCCTAGAGCATGGTATGAGACCTTAGCATGCTTTCTTTTGTAAAATGATTTTAAAAGGGGTAGAGTAGACCAAACTCTTTTCATTAAAACCCATAAGTCCAATATCCTACTAGTACAAATTTATGTAGATGATATTATCTTTGGATCTACTGATTCAAACTTGTGCAAGAGGTTTTCAACCCTAATGCATTCAAAATTTGAAATGAGTAGCATGGGTGAGCTTTCCTTCTTTCTAGGATTGCAAGTCAAACAGTATGCTGATGGCATATTCATTTCTCAAACCAAGTATGCAAAAGAGTTTGTTAAGAAATTTGGTATGTCTGAAGCATCATCTATGAAAACACCTATGCCTACTAATGTTGTATTAGATACTGATGAACATGGGAAACCTGTTGATCAGACAACATATAGAGCAATGATTGACTCTTTATTGTATCTTATAGCTAGTAGACCTGACATAATGTTTGCTACGTGTATCTGTACTAGATTCCAAGTAAGCCCTAGAGAGTCACACCTAACATTAGTAAAAAGGATTCTTAGGTATGTAAAAAGTTGTCCAAATCTAGGTCTCTGGTATTCAAAAGATTCAGGATTTGAATTAACTGGATTTTCAGATGCTGATTATGCTGGATGTAGAGTAGACAGGAAAAGCACCAGTGGAACTTGTCAATTTATTGGCGACAGACTTGTCTCCTGGTTTTGTAAGAAACAAACATCTGTGTCCACATCAACTGCTGAAGCTGAATACATGGCAGCAGGTAGTTGTTGCTCACAGATATTGTGGATTCAAAATCAGCTCCTATACTATGGTTATAACTTAGATAAGTCAAAAATCTTTTGTGATAACACCAGTGCTATTTCTATAGCCCAAAATCCAGTCCTCCATAGTAGGACAAAATATTTAGAGATTAGGCATCACTTCCTAAGAGATAACGTTGAAAAGAATAAAATTGAACTTCAATATATCCCAACTGATTTGCAAAGGGGAGATATTTTCACCAAACCCTTGGATGAAAAGAAACACACATTCTTCCTGAATCAGTTAGGAATGTTAGATGGAGGAAGTCTAAATTAAGATCCAATATTTTTAAAACCTTAAAATTGATAAAGACTAGGCTAAAAACTTGATTTTTTTAGTGTCTATAGGTTCTTTCTTAACTCTGAACTATGCTCGACATTTTTCCTAAAGATCGTCGAATGGAGATCGACGTTCTTATGAAAGCGTCGAACGGAGCTCAGCGTTTCCCAGATAGTGCTAGGCTATCTCTTTACGGTCACAGATCGTCGAACGGAGCTCGACGCTCTCCAATATCATCGAACGGAGATCGACGATGTTGAAGACCTTTCAGATTCCTTTAGAAGCCTAGATCGTCGAACTGAGTTCAACGATCTTTCCATTTCAGCGTTGAACCCTGATATAAAATGATTTTCGACCGTCATTCTCTTTTGCGCATTCATACTTTATGCAGAGCTTTCTTTCCCTCCAAACTTCTCTACACTTGGTCTTGTTTGGTTTGTTTTTGCAGGAAAGTCATGGCCGTTTTAGTTGCTGTCCTAGCTGCCATGAAATTCGACACAGGAATTGACATTGATATGGATTCATTTGAAGGCACCGATCAGATTTTCAAGGACATCTTAGAGTTATTCAAAGAACAACAGCTGGTCATCATTATGACTTCAAGGATTAAGCTTGCTGCCGATGAAATCAAGGAATGGGTATACACAGCCCATAACCTAGATTATGGATGATTCACCTTCTTCTCCACAAGAGCTTCCATCTTCTTCCACTTTCTACCAACAGCTTCTTCAAGATATCTTAGCCCAACCCTCATTCACACCATCCATCTCCACAGTCACACCATCCATCACCATCCCAGTTTCATCCATCACCACCATCCCTATATCTGAACCATTCATACCACTTTCATCAACATCACCTCCACACATTTCTACAGCTCCTCCAACAATATCCACTTCTGCAACATTCTTCTCTACCTCTACTCAAGCCTCCCTTGAGCAAGTAGATGTTCCTGCACTTGCAGATATGTTATATGAGATATTAGCTCCCAGGCTAACACTCCTGTTGGAAGCCTCCTTGGCTCCTCTTCTAAAATCTATCAATGATTTCTCTGCAAGGCTATCTTCTTCATATCCTCCTCAGGCAATCAATTCTTTGGGGTGCCTAGATCCAGTTTCTACTGAATCAAGGCAGGGGGAGATGCCCAATGAAGAAGCCATGCTGCCTGCTGAAGTTTCAGATTTCATACTAAGTTCAGAAGCAGTGCCAGAAGTTCCAGCTCCAGCCCCAGTCCCATCTTTCAGTGCAGTTGATCTCAGGTTCCTGCTTTAAGTTTTTGATGTTCTATATAGCAGATATCTTCCATCTCCAGATGCTGAAGATCTTTCTAAGGCCATTGTTCCTGTTTCAATCTGTGATCCCAGCTTGATCCAATCATATATTGATTCAATCAAGTCTGTAGAAGTTCCAACTGCTGATGATGCTTTTGTTGATGATGATGATGTGATGATCACAGAGGCTATTGTTGAGCCTGTTGTTGTTTCAGAGCCTGCTGATGTTGTTTCAGAGGCTGTTGTTGTTGTTTCAGAAGCTGCTGCTGTACATGTTATTCCAACTTCTACTATTATTATTCCTACTGTTGCACCTTTTGCTTCTGCTCCTATTTCCCCCACTAAGGCAGCTTACAAGGAAATAGATGTTATGTATGATAAGCCCCAGAGTTCTGAAAGTGATGAATATAGGACAGATTCTGATGATTCTTCTGCAACTATTGCAAGGAAGAGGAAATCTAGAAGTAAAGAAATGAGGAGAGTTCCTGCAAAGAAAGCCACTTCTTAAAATGACATTTCTTATTATATATTGCATGATTGTCCCATTACAGAACATTGGATGCAATATTCTAGGAATCAGCTGAAGGCTATGAAGAAGAAAAAGAGATGCAATGAAAGATCTCTTCCATTTATTCCTCCTCCTCATCCTCCTTCTCTTGGTGCAGGATCTAGTGCTGATTCAGCCTCCAATATTTCTACTCAAAGATCTGCCCAGTCTCATGTTCAAGCAAGAGGTTCTCAGTCCAGAATCTACAGCTCCAGGGGAAATCAATCTAGAGGAAGCCAATAGAGAGGCAATCAGAGAGGTCAGGAAGTATACACAAAAGGACAGTCAAGATACAGGCTATATGAAAGAAGAAGACAAGCTGCTTCCAGTGATACTTCTGCAGGGCTATTCCCTTATAAACTCAGAGAAGGATTTCATGAAAAAGCTGCTCCTTCAGATACTATTAACAAATATGAGCCTGTTCCATTTGAAGATCCAGAGAACAATCCAGTCTCTTGGACAGCCAGGATGAAGGAGCTAGCTACTTTAGATCAGATGAGGAAAGCCAGAGAGCAAGGGAAAGACACCTCCAATATCTCAACACTTTCTGAGCAAAGAAAGCAAGAACTTGAAAGGTATTCATCCAGGAAATTCTTTGACCCAGAAAGGTATATGGAATTGCATCCAGAGGCAGTTGTTCCTAGAGCTAAATCTCAAACTACTCTTGGTGCTGTTGAAGATAGAAGATCAAAGAAAGAAGCAGAAAACCCCAATAGGGAAAATCTTTTCAAGAAAGGCAAGGAAAAGGACTGCTAGTGTAAGCTGAACTATATATCTCACTCAGAACAATTTGCTGTGTGTTATATATATATGCTTCTGCAATGCTGTTGTCTATAATTCTGCAATGTCGCATTTATTTCTGCTTATTTGTATTTAAATTCCTATAAATCATGTAAATAGTAATCCTAACCCAAATAGGGGGAGATTATTGGAACACCCTATTACTAATTTGGGTAATGATCACTATGTACATAGGATTGTGTCTTGACCTCATTATATAAATTTAAAGGTCAACTAGAATAGTTCTAAGGCTTAGAACTTAGGTTTGAAAGCTGCCCCCAAGACCTCCTAGTTCAGATTACAAGTGCAGAAGACCAAATGCAATTTTCGTCGAGCTTAGATCGACGAGGCATCAAACTCTGTTCGACTATCTATGAGCTCAGGTCGATGAGGCGTCGAACTCGGTTCGACGATCTCCGAGCTCAGATCGACGATTTCTGTCTCAAGTCAAACTCCAGATCTATGAGCTCAGATCGACGATAGCCGATCTCAGATCGATGATTTTTTTAGAGATCGACGATTTCAGGATTTCAAATCAGACTGTTATGGAATTAAAATATCTTCAATATCCAGCATTTAATGCAGAAGATTTTGCAGCCGTTTCATCAATCTGGAGCAAGTTTCAAGGAGACTGAATAGGAATGTTTCTTAGGACTTTCCTTCAGAGACAGCTACCAATTAAGGAAGTCATTTATGATTGGCTAATGGCTATATATCATTACAGACAATAGAGACAGATAACCAAGGAGAATATCTCTCAAGAATTCTACAGGATTATACAGTTAGAGTTTTACAAAACACAAGGAATAGAACAGAGAAGGAGATCAACACACAGAGAAGAATCTCTTCCATTCTTTCAGATCTCTTCTCTGATTCAAGTTTTCCAGGCTTCATCAATCAAAGACTCTAGACACAATACATTTCAGCCTTTGCTGAAATTATCAATTGCTGGAGATCTCAACTTACTAAAGGCCTGTCACCCTATGTAAAGCTTCTTCTCCCGACTTACTGCTAATCTCAGGAGGAGCTTTGACATCAACAAATCCACTAGTCTTCTCTTTGATTGTTGACAGAGAAGAACACCTTCAACTCTTTTTATTTTCTTTTGCTGTAAAAGGGTTATTCAAAACTCCCTTCAAAAGTTTTGTGTTTGGTTCCTGAGACCTTGTCAAAACTCAGTGGTGGAAAGACACCTGATCAAAAAATCTGGTTTGGTTTTTGAGCACCTTATTAGAAGCTCATTGGTGCCCAGGACACCTGATCAACTCATCTTGCAGTGGATTCCTACCTAGGGTGGTAGAAGAGTGGATGTACCCAGGTTGATTGGGGAACCACTATAGCTCCTTGTGCCATCTGGTTTGCTTGTGTATTGGTTGCTGTGTGCTGTGTTTTTATATCTTGCTTTACCTTGTTTTATTTACTGCAAGCACAATCACTATAAATAAATTAAGTCTTCAACTGCCAATTAGTTTTTAATTTGCAATTTTTTTTTAAAATACTCTATTCACCCCCCTTTAGAGTAAAGGTAGATCTTACCCTCACTTTCAACAAGGATTATAGTGGTTCCCCAATAAATTTGGGTGCATCAACTCTTCTACCACCCTGGTAGGAATCCACTACAGGTTTTTGATCAGGTGCTCTGCCACCACAAGTTTTTGCTCATGTGCCCTTCCACCACAAGATAAATTTTTTAAGGGAGATCTAGCAACCTTTTGAGATTTTGATCAGGTGCCCAAAAATCAAACCTAAGTCTTTTGATCAGGTGACTTATGAACCAAAGATCTAACTTTTGAAGGAAGTTAAAACCCTGTACACAGTTTATGGAATAAATAAAAAGGTGATGATGTTCTTATCTGTCAATAATCTCTGAGAAGATTAGTCGATTGTTGAAGCAGAAAGCTCCCCCTAATTTGAATAGAGTTTATGATCAGGTGAGGGAGTCCTTTCTTTAGGGTGTAGGCATTCTTTAAAAACTTCTTCTTCAAGTAAATGTTTCTAAGAGACGTGAACTTTTGTCTCAGATTGAAGATCTATTGCTAGAAGAAAAACTTGAAGCAAAAACCTTATTCTCTTTAAAACAAGATATCTCTCAAAACTGTAACTATCTCTATCTGAAGTAGAAAAACTTCTAAGCATATATTTTGAATGATTCAAATATTTGAATTCATTAACTCTGAAACGGCTGGAGAATTCCCGAGAAGGTAACTGCCTTGGAAATTAATTAGCAATAAACTCTGTGATAAATCCACATTCAATGCTGCCTCTAAACAGATATATTCGATAAAATATTTAGCATTAAATGTCAGAATCACAACTACCTATAATTAGGCCTATAAATTATTCTCCCTTTAGAAGATATAATTAGTCTGGAATTATGTCACAACCCGCATTTTCTCTGCATTAAAGATATATCAGAGTAAGGGAAAATGCGCGTCATGATGCCACGTCAACAGGGGATAACTGCGGACGCACATGCAAGACTCTTACTTGACTTACAAAGAAAGATTTTAAGTTATTTAGAGAAAAAAATCCAGTTTAAGTTAAACGGTTAGCCATATCCCTCGGCTTAGTGGCTCATCTAGTCTACGGGGAAAATAATTATACGCGACAGAGAATACTTCTTTTATGAGTTAAACATCCTACATGAGTATAAACGACCCCAATGGACAACTCATGTTATGCAAGACCCTAGATTTATAATAAGTATATCTAAAAGTCTTTACACTAAACAGAAAGTAATGTCTTCATTTTGAAAGAGATGACATGTATGATATACTAATAATAGAGTTTTTAAGTTGAAAATATCTAACATGCAGTCCTAGCATAAAACATCCCAGAGAGCAAGTAATCCAATTCATCAAAAAAAAAGACAACTAGCAGCTAGCAAGGTATCCAAAATCAACTATCATGTGGGCGTCAACAAGCTAACACGAACCCACAAAAAACAAAAGTATGTCTGAACTAAGTAAGCAACTAAAACAACAAACTATCTCGCAATGACGAGGTGAAAACCACAGCCAACACTGCTGCCCAAAAACTCCAAAATCAGCTCCACTACCTGCTAAAGCTCCGAACCTGAGGCATTCCAAACACAGAATACCTCAACAAGAAAGTACAAGCGGTGACAGAAAAGTAAGCCAAAAAAAGTAAACAAAGGTCAAAAGGGGTACCAACCCAAGACCAAAAGTACTGAAGTAAAGTACAGAAGTAAAGTACTAAAATCAGAAACATAGAAATTACGTGAATCGTCACGTACAACAAATCACACCAGATGCACAAGGCTAAAAAAGTGGAAAGCAAGATTAAATCATAAGAAAGAATACTCAAAAACTTTATTGGCTACATGGTCAACTCTACCCAAAAACACAAGCGAGGTGGTCACTCATCTAGACACACCCTCACAGATATATAATATCTGTCTAACTTTAGGGGAGACTCATACACCCCACCATTCATCGCAGACGCCCAAACACCCAGTAGAGTTCTACAAGTTACTAATAAAGGAAACAAACCTTGCGGCGGTGGATTCGCCCACTAACACCCGCAATAAAGAAAACCATGATAAAAAAATCTCAGACATTACGGAGGTGGTACGTACACTAACTCCTACAACCAGAGAATCATGAAATATCTCAAAACTCGGCACATCAGATTCTACTAGACATTTCTAGATTAAGAAGCGGTTGATCAACCTTCAAGAAGGGATCAACCTTCAGGAAGGATTTACAATCCTAGATAAATTCTAACACGCTCTACACAATAGATAGGGGCGATTAAATCCAACAATATAACATTTCATCAAATCACTACAACCCTTCGAAGTTGAATAATCATGACAAGAACTTATAAATTCAAGTAGATTCAAAGGGGGATTAAAAATATCTATAGTTGGAATGACAAAAGTGCAGAAGGATTAAAGAACAAAAGTTAAACAGTTACCATCAAGATCAGGAAAGAGGGGAAAAAGAGGGAAAACCACCACTTGCCTTGGTTTTGGCGGAAAAACTCTCTAAATTGCTCCTTGTCATAGATCGGGGATAAAGAAGACAAGGGAAATCGAAATCTAACAAGAACGGCCAAAAAATAGGAGTTAGGGCCGAAAACCCTAGCGAGAAAAACTCAAGGAATGGGGAAGATTTTACCGCAATGATGAAGCTCTCACTGAGAGCTTTCCGGATCTATGATCGGTTCAAGATTCCGAGCACCGGAGCACCGTCGGCGGCCACCGGAAGGATCACGGAAAAACTTTCTCTCTCTCGTTCAAGCCGCTCTGGTTTGGGAGATAGGCATAAATTCGGTCGGCTTAAAGAGGAAGAAGAAGTAAATATATATATATATATACTAGGTGAGGTATTAGAATAACTGCACTTAAGGAGACGAACCGGGGTTGGATAAACCGGGAATCTCGAAATGAAGAGCGGATTACTCGAGTGGAAGGCAGGTTCTCGAGTACTAAAAGACAGTTCTCGAGAACAAGAATGTTTTCTTGAGAACAAGGGCAGATCTCGAGTACTACTTCTCGAGAACAACACAAGGCTTCCCGAGAACTAAAAGGACTTCTCGAGTACAAGGTATGCAGTACTCGAGTACTAAAGAAGGCTTCTCGAGAACTAAGAGGGACTTCTCGAGACCAGCAAGTCAGGACTACTCGAGTGAAAAGGTAAGCAGTACTCGAGTACTGAAGAAGGGTTACTCGAGTACAGAAGAAGACTTCTCGGGAACTAGAATGGATTACTCGAGAACAATAAAGTCCTTCTTGAGAACTACATGGACTTCTCGAGAGCTAAGGAAAGACTTCTCAAGAGCTAAGAATGGATTTCTCGAGTACTAAAAAGACTTATCGAGAACCAACAAGGGTTTCTTGAGAACAAAAATCTGGGCTACCCGAGAAAAGACTAAGGACTTCTTGAGAAGGGCTTCTTGACCTCTCGAGAACAAAGACATCATTTCTCGAGAAGAATTATAAAATTCTCGAGAACTTCTCCCTGCTTCTCAAGTAATGAGAATGGTCTTCACGAGTACAAGCATGGTTTTCCGAGAACTAAGCAGGAAAGTATCAGAAATTCAGATTTGACTAATATTCCGGGATAAAATGTCAACTCTACGAAATTAGCAGCGTAGACAAACCCTAGAATCCGACACACCATTCTTGAGACATCAACACCAATACCGACTATAAGCATAAATATTACAAAATCCAAACACGCGCCGAGGTTCCAAAAATGCTCGGATAGCAATTAAAACTGGACAAGTCCAAAAATCTCAAAACTTCACCCCTTTCAATCAAGGAAAACATTCTATCCAAATCAAAATCCCAAAATCTGGTCAAACAGACCCAACGGACGCAAAAATGCACTAACGGTGCAGCGCCGTCAACTTGTCGTAGAAAAAGTAATGCCTCGACGTCATGAATATCACGATACCAATTCAAATAATATTATCGATAAAATAGGTGGCGTTACAGTCACTCCCCCTAAAAATAAGTTTCATTCTGAAACTTATCATAACTTCAAAATCAAACCAAAACGAGAAAACCAATATTCACCAAAAATATGGAGACATACCAGACACTAATAGAAGAGATGAGGATGAGATTCCCTCATCGCCGACTCCAATTCCCACATCGCACTCTCGACATCATGATTTCTCCAAAGAACCTTAACCACGGGGATGGTCTTTCTCCTCAACACTCGATCTTGAGATTCCAAAACACGGACAGGTTCTTCCACATACGAAAGGTTGGGCTGAATCTGGGGCACCGAGTCTAGGACTTGACGATCATGAAGAACACACTTCCACAACTAGCTCACATGGAACACATCATGGACACTAGGGAAGGTAGCAGGCAAATCCAACCTATAAGCTGATACTCTGATGCGCTTAAGAATTTGAAAAGGTCCCATATACCGGGGGTCTAACTTGTGGTTCCTTCCAAACCTTTTAACACCTGACATTAGAGAGACTTTCAGAAAAACCATGTCCCCAACGTCGAACTTCAGATCAACCCTTTGTCGATTAGCATATTTATCGCAACGCTCTTGTGCTATACAGAGCTTTTCTCGAAAATGAGTCACAACACAATTCATCTCTTCAAGTGTAACGCCCCCGATTTTTCTACGATTATTTAATTCTTGCTTGGCGTTACGTCGACGCATTTTCTTGGCTTGTGTCATCTGTGGAGTGCGGTCTTAACTCCTTAGAACTAAGTGGCCTATTTTGTAGTATATTGGCAAGATCTCCCTAGCAAGCCGGGTCGTTTTGGGTGACCCGGTGTGGCCTCTCGGGGGATGCTTGTGTTTTGACTTCGGGTGGGTATAACTCGAGTTCTGTTCGTCGAAAGTTAATTTCGATTTTGCTGTTGTGTTTGTAGCATGGATATTTAGCTACAGTGCGAATTTCGTCAAATTCCGAGGATGTTCGGTTTTCGCGTCATTTTGTTTTTTATGAAAAATAAAACTATTTAATAAATATTATATTAATAATTATTTTGAAAGGGTGCGGGTGCTTGGCGGTTTTGCCTTCTTATTTTTATGCCTTAATTAATTAATTAGCTAATTAAGAATAAGAGGATGCTATATATAGGATAGTTAAGACTTAAGAGAACTGCTGCTGTTCATCTTCCCGAACCCGTCTGCGGCTGTTTGCGGAAAGAAGCGGAGAAACCGCCGAACCTGCTCCCCTTCAGACGCCGATTCCGGGAGCGTTTGTGGACAGAATTCGATTCCGAAAGCGGATTTGGATTGCTCTCGCCTAGACCTTCATTCCTACGGTAAGAAATTCAGTTTTCGTGGTATTTCTAGGGGTCTCGAAATCCTTGGGTTGTCCGTTTCCGCCATTAAAGCTCCAGATTTCTGCTTTAGGTGTCGTTACTGCTTGTGCCGAGTGAGAGTAAGGGAGTCCGACCAAGCTTCGCTGGAAATCGAGGCAAGTGGTGCTCTTGCCTTTGCCATGTAGTTTTTTCTTGTTCATTTTGTTCCTTACTGTTAATGGTTTTTCCAAATTTCTCTTGCTAAAAGGTCCAATTTCCTTTCGATTATAACCAAGTTTTGCTTAAGCCTGTAGATAGTTTCCTGTACAGATTTTATTTTTCCGAAATCAGCCTTGCTATTAATTTTTTTTTCCTTCCTACTGTTAAGTTAGCTTGTTCTCGGGTTGGGAGTAGAGAAGTGATTGCTGGTTCAAGCTTTGGAGATTTCAGGATTTGGCGTTGAGTGTGGTGCACACACTCAACGCCGGGTCTGCTTGGATTTGGCGTTGAGTGTGGTGCGCACACTCAACGCCGGGTCTGCTTGGCCTATTTTCGCAGCTAAGTACTTTGGCATTGAGTGAGTCGACCTCACTCAATGCCAAAGCTGTTTTGTCGTTGAGAGTGGTGGACACACTCAACGCCGTAGTGTATTTTCGCGGTTAAGTACTTTGGCATTGAGTGAGTCGACCTCACTCAATGCCAAAGCTATTTTGGTGTTTAGAGAGGTGGACTCACTCAACGCCGCAGTTGGTCTTTGCGGCAAAGTGCTAAGGCGTTGAGTGAGTGGACCTCACTCAACACCATAGCTGTTTTGGCGCTGAGTGAGATTAGCTCACTCAATGCCAAAGCCAGTGTCGTAGAAGGCGTTGAGTGAGTGATCCTCACTCAACGCCATAGCTGTTTTGGCGTTGAGTGAGGTTAGCTCACTCAACGCCACTGCCTGTTTTGCTGAAGGCGTTGAGGGAGTGGACCTCACTCAACGCCATAGATGTTTTGGTATTGAGTGAGGTTAGCTCACTCAATGCCACTGCCTGTTTTACTGAAGGCGTTGAGGGATTGGACCTCACTCAACGCCATAGCTGTTTTGACATTGAGTGAGGTTAGCTCACTCAACGCCACAACCTATTTTACTGAAGGCGTTGAGGGAGTGGAACTCACTCAACGCCATAGCTGTTTTCGCGTTGAGTGAGGTTAGCTCACTCAACGCCACAACCAGTGTTGCAGAAGGCGTTGAGTGAGTGAACCTCACTCAATGCCATAGCTGTTTTGGCGTTGAGTGAGGTTGCTCACTCAATTCCACCATCTGTTTAGGCATTTAGTGAGTGGGGCTCACTCAACGCCATGCCGTGTTGAGTCATCTCAACGCTTTTCCCTTACCTTGATATTCTCTCCCGAGTGAATTTCCTTTGGTTTTGAGGTTCCTTGTCGGCTATGTTTTTCCAAAGGCCGAATCGTGGGTCGTGGTTAGTAGTGGTGGTTTGAAGCTCTTAATGGGGGTGGTGTTGTGTAATTTAGCTGTGGCCACCCTTTTCTTTTATCTTGCTCTAGGTACGAGCTGGGCAAGGGGGTGGGAGGTCCCTAGTGCTTTCACATGTAGACTCTTGAGCTTTGTTTCTTGGAAATGATGGTTGGGGGACTGAGTTTGCCTCCAACCCGGATCCGCGTTGTTTTTGCTACTACCATCTCTCACAGCTTAGGGTGTTAGACGTTTCTTCCTTTGTAAATTTGTAACGTTTGGGCTCATAGTAGCCTGGTAAACTCTGCAGGATTTATTTTTGGGCAGGGTTGTTGCTATTTCCTCGCACTTAGTGCTTTTCTTTTTGTCTTGCCTTGGGCAGTGGTGCTTGTTTTCAGTTTACTTACTCTTCTTGCTTACCTTATAACCTAACATTTCCGTACAACTTACTTGTTTAGCTTGCTGAGGTATTCTTTTCTTCTTTGAATGCCTCAGGTTCTGGTTAGTAGCTGATTAGGCGGCTAGTTATGCAGTGCTGTTGCTGGTGGTCTCTCGTACTACGGAGATCAGTTCTTTGGTCTTGTGAGGTAGTTTTGTACTTCTTTCTTACAGACATACATACTTGTCAGTGGGTTCATGTCAGTTTGTTGGCGCCCACTGGTAGTTTTACCTTGATACTGGATATGTCATCTTTTTGCTGCTACCTTTTTTTTGGAGATAGTCTACTTGCTCTTGGGATGATTTATGCTAGGTTGCTAGTTACTTTTAAATCTAAAAACACTATTATAAGTATATCTCATGATCAACATGTTTTATAAAACTCAACAATATTTTCCAAATAACATAAAAATGTCGTTTTCCTATATATAGTATAAATTAAATGTAGGGTCCTACATAGTATAAGTTGCCCTTTGGGGACACTTATGCACTCTTTTAGGATGTCAAACATGAATAAAGTATTTTCCGCAGCGTATAAGGATAGTTTTTAAATTGTGGACTAGATGATCCACTGAGCCGAGGGATACGGCCTCTAAAAATATAACTGTTTATTTCTAATCATATAACTCATGAATTTTCATAAAGTAAAGTAGATTGTTTTGCCTGAGCGTCAGCAGTTATCCCCTGCTCGACGTGGCATCACGACGCGTGTTTTCCCATACTCTGATAACTCTTAATTCGGAGAAAATGAGGGTTGTGACAGTTGGTATCAGAGGGAGGTTGCTTGACAAGTTAGTCGGGAAACCGTCCCTTTTGATTGCATTAGCAGTTTAGCATCATGTCATTCACACACCGATATATCATCAGCACATCTTGGAAAAAGCACGAGCACTACACTCATAGCATAACATGAAGTATACGGGGCATATTATATAGTATGGGATGCATAATATGTGTTCGTATATGGATCCACCATAGGGGCAACATGTGAGGGCTATGTAGTATGGGATGCATAACCTCACCACATGGCTGCGACTAGCTCGTTTTCTTTTTCGTTGTATGAGGATGTTATGTAGTATGGGATGCATAACATTTTCATGTGTACGCCACTCATAACATGCATTAGGGCCTTTTTAGAATGCATAGCACAAACATGCATAACATAACATTGCATAAGCACAACGTGCCAAGCTAAAGACTGGCAGGATGACATATGTACACACATAAGTTTTCGAGTCAAAAATAATATAAAGTCATGCATTCCCGATCTAGGCACAAGAGTTAGTATGGTGGTGGTTAACCATCCTAGGTTAAGGCATAACATCAATTCTTGTAAAAATAAACTCCCAGAGCAAGTTTAACAGCTTTAAGTTCATATTTATGTATGCATTGTCTGTACTTGTAGTTAGTTGCAGCTGTTGTACTAGGATCTGACTAATGTTGTTATGATTTTAGGATGGCGAGACGCCCTTCGACTAGATCGACCCCCCTATCTGAGGGCGAGTCATCGGGAGCGCAGAATGATGCGGTGATCGAGAGCCTACGACAGAGTAGCGATTCCTTGAGAAGGCAGATGGTGGAGGTGCGAACCCAGATCCAGTCTCTGGTGGCAGTTGTGGCAGGACAGACTATGGGAGTGCAAGGCCCTGTAGGAGGGTTAGCTGTTCCTCCTCCTCCTGCACCCCTGATACCTCCAGTGGTGGTGCCAGCAGAGATAGCATTCATCTCGCAGTTTCAGAGACTTAGCCCTCCTACTTATGATGGGAAGGCAGATTTCATGGTCATAGACGATTGGCTGATCTCCATGGAGGAGATGTTCTCGTACTCCGTGAAGGATCAAGCGCATACCCAACTGCACCAAAAGCCCGGACTGTTGGAGAGGGCGCTACTTAATTTTTTATATAAGTAGCAGAGCGCCACGGGTCAAGTGAAGGAACGCCGGACCCAACAATCCCCCCCCGGCGTCCAGCACAACCCGTCGGCTCAGAGGTGGGGTTACCACATGGCCCACACGGCTCAGAGGTGGGGTTACCACATGTCCACGGTTGCCTGACCCACCGGACCCACACAGGTAGAAGGGAAAAATCAGGATTTAATAGCGCCCCCCAGTCTTGAACCCGTGACCCCCTCTGATACCAATTGAAGGATCAAGCGCATACCCAACTGCACCAAAAGCCCGGACTGTTGGAGAGGGCGCTACTTAATTTTTTATATAAGTAGCAGAGCGCCACGGGTCAAGTGAAGGAACGCCGGACCCAACACTCCGGTATTGCAGATGATCAGAGAGTGATGATATCCGCCTATCAGCTCAAGGGTTTGGCTAAGAGCTGGTGGCTTAGAGAAAAGGAGAGCTTGGTAGCTGGTTGCTCTTAGGAAGTATTCAAGGAAATGCTGTTGAGGAAGTTCTTGCCTTCGGTCCAGCGTGACCGTCTTATGAACGACTTCCTCCACCTGAAGCAAAGGCAACTCACGGTCGGTGAGTATGAGATAGAGTTTAGCAAGTTGAGCCGGTTTGCTCCTGGGATGGTGAGTGTTGAGGCTGATCGAGTCAAGCGATTCCTTGGTGGCTTGAGGAGCGAGGTGCAGCAGTTGACCAATGCTTATGGATCAGAGACTTTTGCAGGGGTAGTGGAGGCTGCTCTGAAGGTTGAGGCTATCGAGACCGCAAAGAGCAGAGGCCAGCAAATGAGGAAGGACAAGCGGAAGTCTGTTAAGGAGAAGAAACCCCAGGTACCCGGTGCTGCTTCGGGAAAGAAGAGCAAGGTTGTGTGTAGCTTATGTGGCCGGTCAGGCAACCCTGTTGAGAGGTGTTTCAAGAAGGCAGTAGCTCAAAAGAAGGAGCAAGTTCATGCTATTCAGGGTGCTCCTAGGAGAGATGTTTTCTGTTCTGTTTGCAAGCGACCCGGGACTGATGCTTCCCAGTGCTGGTCCAAGGATAAAGTCTGCTATCAGTATGGGTAGAAGGGTCACATCAAGTCTAGGTGTCCTCAGGTCCAGCCCGCTCTTCATGCAGTTCCACTTCAGACACTACCTCTGCCTCAGCGTGTGGACAAGGGCAAAGGAAAGCTGAACGTGATCTCTTCCGAGGAGGCTCAAGCTTCGACTCAGGTCATCTCAGGTTAGTTGTTTTTCCAGCTTGAAAGTTTTATTTACTAGAATGGTTATAATTTGGTTTTGGTAGTTCCTTAGTTGTATATACTCTTATAGGGAAATTTAAGGTGAAGAGCCGCTGGGCGTGTGTTCTGTTCGACTCCGGCGCTACCCACTCATTTGTGGCTAGAGCCTTTGTGGAGCGACATCGGTTTACTCTAGATCGAGTTCGTGATACCTTCCGCGTCAAGTTCCCTTCTGGTGAATCTGTGTTATCAGATTTGGGCATTCTAGATTGCCTTGTTTTGTTGGGGGACTTTCTTACGAAGGCAGACTTGAAGATGATTGCTCTGGAAGACTTCGATGTTATTCTGGGCATGGACTGGCTGTCTAAGTATGATGCGGTTATTTAGTGCAAAGGGAAGCGCTTGGACTTCATCAAGGACAATGGTCAGCCGGGAAGCGTGTATGCTGATCCGTGCCAAGATTCTCCTATCTTTTCTTCGGTATGTGCTGAGAAGTTGTTTCTTTCTGGTTGTTTTGCTTGTTTAGTCTCGGTGGTTGGGACCGCTGTTAGTGTACCGCGCTTAGAGGAGATTCCCATTGTTCGTGGTTTTGCTGATGTTTTTCCTGATGACCTTCCTGGTCTTCCTCCCGATCGGGATGTTGAGTTTGTGATTGATTTGGAACCGGGTACGCGTCCTATTGCTAAGGCGCCGTACCGGATGGCCCCTCGTGAGTTAGAGGAGTTGCGAGTCCAGTTAGATGAGTTGTTGGCAAAAGGATTTATCAGGCAGAGTTCGTCGCCTTGGGGTGCTCCTGTTTTGTTTGTAAAGAAGAAGGATGGGTCGATGCGGCTTTGCATCGACTACAGGGAGTTGAATAAAGTCACTATTAAGAACAGGTACCCTCTGCTGAGGATCGATGACTTATTTGATCAATTGCGTGGCAGCACGGTGTTCTCCAAGATCGATCTTCGTTCTGGCTATCATCAGATCAGGATCTGTGAGGCAGATATTCCACGGACTGCTTTTAAATCGAGGCATGGTCATTTTTAGTTCTTGGTGATGTCGTTTGGATTAACCAACGCACCATCAACTTTCATGGATATGATGAACCGGGTGTTCAAGGATTTCCTAGACAAGTTCGTTGTGGTTTTCATCGATGACGTGTTGGTCTATTCCCGCAGCGCTGAGGAGCATGAGCAGCATCTGCGCTTGGTTCTATCGGAGTTGAGGAATCACAAGTTATTCGCCAAGTTGAGCAAGTGCGAATTTTTGTTGCCTCAGGTCTCGTTTCTGGGCCACGTGGTGAACAAGGATGGGATCTCGGTCGACCCAGAAAAGATCACAACAGTGATGGATTGGAGCAGGCCAGGCACGCCCAAGGAGATCAGAAGCTTCCTAGGGTTGGCCGGCTACTACAGGAGGTTTGTAGAGAGTTTCTCTACCCTGGATGCACCTTTGACCAGGTTGACTCAGAAGAATGCGGCCTTTGTGTGGAGCGAGAAGTGCGAAGAAGCCTTCCTGGAGCTAAAGAACAGATTGTGCACTGCTCCCGTCCTGACCCTACCTACTGAGGGTGTGGAGTATGATGTGTACGTGGATGCTTAGCATGTTGGTCTGGGTTGCGTGTTGATGCAGGTTTGAAAAGTGATTGCGTATGGGTAAGGCAATTAAAGACTCATGAGAGAAATCACCCTACGCATGACCTTGAGTTTGCAGCGGTGATTTATGCATTGAAGCTGTGGAGGCATCTACTTTATGGGGCTCAGTGCAAGATCTTCATTGATCACAAGAGCCTGAAGTACGTGTTCACGCAAAAGGAGTTGAATCTGCGCCAGCGGTGGCGGCTAGAGTATGTGCCCGATTATGACGTAGAGATTCAGTATCATCCAGGCAAGGCCAATGTGGTGGTCGACGCCCTGAGCCGGAAGACGGGGAAGATCTTTAATCTCTCCCCCGATCGTTTAGTGGAAGAGTTCCTCCTTATGGATATCTAAGTAGGATGCTGTGGCATGCAGAGCAGTTTGGCAGTGGCAGAGCCGTCTTGGATTTACCTTACTAGGTTGCACCAGAAGGATGATCCGGACCTTCTGCACTTATACCTCAAGACTGAGAGAGGGGAGTTGCCAGATTTTTCTATCAATGATGCAGGTACTTTTAAGTACCGTGGCAGATTTTGCATCCCCGCTGTCGGAGACATCAGGGGTATGGTGTATAGAGAGGCTCATGGATCCAGTGTTGCCTACCATCCGGGATCTACAAAGATGTATTTTGATTTGAAGCAAATTGCCTGGTGGTATGGGATGAAGAGTGATATAACCCGATTTGTTGATGAGTGCCACACTTGCAAGCGTGTGAAGGCCGATCACGGAAGGCGTGGTGGCAAGTTGACCCCACTAGAGATCCCGACTTGAAAGTGAGAAAGTATTTCTATGGACTTCATCACGGGCTAACTGAAATATCCAAGGGGATTCGATTCTGTTTGGGTCATAGTGGATAGACTGACGAAGTGTGCTCACTTCGTGCCGTATAAGATTGACTATCCAATGAAGAAGATAGCAGGGTTGTATTTGAATGAGGTCATCAGATTGCACGGTGTGCCTGATAGCATCATTTCTGATCGAGAATCCAGGTTTATTTCTCGCTTTTGGCAGAGTCTGCAGGAGGGTTTGGGTACTGATCTGAGGTATTCAACTGCTTACCACCCACAGAATAATGGGCAGACGGAGCGGGTGAACCAGATAGTTGAGGATATGATCAGATGATACATTCTAGACCACGGTGGAGCGTGGGTTGAGCGATTGCGACTTACGGAGTTTGCATACAATAACAGTTATCAAGAAAGTTTGCAAATGGCTCTGTTCGAAGCTTTGTATGGGAGGCGCTGCAGAACTCCCCTGTTTTGGGCTGAGGCAGGTGAGAGACCCTTGTTGGGTCTGGATGCGCTCGAGGAGATGGAAGTCACAGTGAAGCTTATTCGAGAAAAGCTTCGTATAGCTCAGGAGAGATATGAAAAGAACGCCAATCGGCGTAGGTCGGACTTGGAGTTTTCTTTAGGGGACCTTGTGTTTCTTAAGGTTTCCCTGATGGTTGGAGTTAAGAGGTTCGGTAAGAACCGGAAATTGGACCCGAGGTATGTGGGCCCGTTTAAGATCGTTGAACGGATTGGCGTGTCAGCGTATCGGTTGGATTTGCCAGCAAAATTCCCAGGTGTTCATAATGTATTTCATGTGAGCCAATTGCGGAAGTATGTGCGCAGCAGTGGACAAGTCTTTGATGTTGTGCCACAGTTGGAGCCTAATCTCTCTTTTGTTGAAGTGCCAATCTACATTTTGGATACTCAAGATCGGGTGCTGCGAAGGAAGTCCATCCCAATGGTCAAGGTTCTATGGAGAAATCAGGATTTGGAAAACGCGACTTGCGAGTTAGAGTTGGCTATGAGGGAGGCTCACCCTCAACTGTTCCCCTGATTAGATGGGTATGTTTTCTTCTTGTAATATTTGGCTTGTTATTTCTTTTCCTTCTATAGTAGAAGTATTGTGCGTAAAGTTTCAGGACGAAACTTTTTTTAAGGGGGAGTGACTGTAACGCCCTCGATTTTTCTGCGATTATTTAATTCTTGCTTGGCGTTACGTCGACGCATTTTCTTGGCTTGTGTCATCTGTGGAGTACGGTCTTAACTCCTTAGAACTGAGTGACCTATTTTGTAGTCTATTGGCAAGATATCCCTAGCAAGCCGGGTCGTTTTGGGTGACCCGGTGTGGCCTCTCGAGGGATGCTTGTGTTTTGACTTCGGGTCGGTATAACTCGAGTTCTGTTCGTCGAAAGTTAATTTCAACTTCGCCGTTGTGTTTGTAGCATGGATATTTAGCTACGGTGCGAATTTCGTCGAATTCCGAGGATGTTTGGTTTTCGCGTCGTTTTGTATTTTATGAAAAATAAAACTATTTAATAAATATTATATTAATAATTATTTTGAAAGGGTGCGGATGCTTGGTGGTTTTGCCTTGTCATTTTTATGCCTTAATTAATTGATTAGCTAATTAAGATTAAGAGGATGCTATATATAGGATAGTTAAGACTTAAGAGAACTGCTCCTGTTCATCTTCCCGAACCCGTCTGCGGCTGTTCGCAGAAAAAAGCGGAGAAACCGCCGAACCTGCTCTCCTTCGGACGCCGATTTCGGGAGCGTTTGTGGACGGAATTCGATTCTGAAAGCGGATTTGGATTGCTCTCGCCTATACCTTCATTCATACGGTAAGAAATTCAATTTTCGTGGTATTTCTAGGGGTCTCGAAATCCTTTGGTTGTCCGTTTCCGCCATTAAAGCTCCAGATTTCTGCTTTAGGTGTCGTTGCTGCTTGTGCCGAGTGAGAGTAAAGGAGGCCGACCAAGCTTCGCTGGAAATCGAGGCAAGTGGTGCTCTTGCCCTTGCCATGTAGTTTTTTCTTATTCATTTTGTTCCTTACTGTTAATGGTTTTTCCAAATTTCTCTTGCTAAAAGGTCCGATTTCCTTTCGATTAGAACCAAGTTTTGCTTAAGCCTGTAGATAGTTTCCTGTACAGATTTTATTTTTCTGAAATCAGCCTTGTTATTAATTTTTTTTCCTTACTGCTGTTAAGTTAGCTTGTTCTCGGGTTGGGAGTAGAGAAGTGATTGCTGGTTCAAGCTTTGGAGATTTCAGGATTTGGCGTTAAGTGTGGTGCACACACTCAACGCCGGGTCTGCTTGGATTTGGCGTTGAGTGTGGTGCACACACTCAACACCGGGTCTGCTTGGCCTATTTTCGCGGCTAAGTACTTTGCCGTTGAGTGAGTCGACCTCACTCAATGCCAAAGCTATTTTGTCGTTGAGAGTGGTGGACACACTCAACGCCGCAGTGTATTTTCGCGGTTAAGTACTTTGGCGTTGAGTGAGTCAACCTCACTCAACGCCAAAGCTGTTTTGGCATTGAGAGAGGTGGACTCACTCAACGCCGCAGTTGGTCTTTGCGGCAAAGTGCTAAGGCATTGAGTGGACCTCACTCAATGTCATAGCTGTTTTGGCGCTGAGTGAGGTTAGCTCACTCAACGCCACAACCAGTGTCGCAGAAGGCGTTGAGTGAGTGAACCTCACTCAACGCCATAGCTGTTTTGGCGTTGAGTGAGGTTAGCTCACTCAATGCCACTGCCTGTTTTGCTGAAGGCGTTGAGGAGGTTGACCTCACTCAACGCCATAGCTGTTTTTGCGTTGAGTGAGGTTAGCTCACTCAACGCCACTGCCTGTTTTGCTAAAGGCGTTGAGGGAGTGGACCTCACTCAACGCCATAGCTATTTTGGCGTTGAGTGAGGTTAGCTCACTCAACGCCACAGCCTGTTTTGCTGAAGGCATTGATGGAGTGGATCTCACTCAACGCCATAGCTGTTTTGGCGTTGAGTGAGGTTAGCTCACTCAACGCCACAACCAGTGTTGCAGAAGGCGTTGAGTGAGTGAACCTCACTCAACGCCATAGCTGTTTTGGAATTGAGTGAGGTTGCTCACTCAACGCCACCGTCTGTTTAGGCGTTTAGTGAGTGGGGCTCACTCAACGCCATGCCGTGTTGAGTCATCTCAACACTTTTCCCTTACCTTGATATTCTCTCCCGAGTGAATTTCCTTTGGTTTTGAGGTTCCTTGTCGGCTATGTTTTTCCAAAGGCCGAATCGTGGGTCGTGGTTAGTAGTGGTGGTTTGAAGCTCTTAATGGGGGTGGTGTTGTGTAATTTAGCCGTGGCCACCCTTTTCTTTTATCTTGCTCCAAGTACGGGTTGAGCAAGGGGGTGGGAGGTCCCTAGTGCTTTCACATGTAGACTCTTGAGCTTTGTTTCTTGGAAATGATGGTTGGGGGACTGAGTTTGCCTCCAACCCAGATCCGCGTTGTTTTTGCTACTACCATCTCTCACATCTTAGGGTGTTAGACGTTTCTTCCTTTGTAAATTTGCAACATTTGGGCTCATGGTAGCCTTGTAAACTCTGCAGAATTTATTTTTGGGCAGGGTTGTTGCTGTTTCCTCGCACTTAGTGCTTTTCTTTTTGTCTTGCCTTGGGCAGTGGTGCTTGTTTTCGGTTTACTTACTCTTCTTGCTTACCTTATAACCTAACATTTCCGTACAGCTTACTTGTTTAGCTTGCTGAGGTATTCTTTTCTTCTTTGAATGCCTCAGGTTCTGGTTAGTAGCTGATTAGGCGGTTAGTTATGCGGTGCTGTTTCTGGTAGTCTCTCGTACTTCGGAGATCAGTTTTTTTGGTCTTGTGAGGTAGTTTTGTACTTCTTTCTTACAGACATACATACTTGTCAGTGGGTTCGTGTCAGTTTGTTGGCGCCCACGTGTAGTTTTACCTTGATACTAGATATGTCATCTTTTTGCTGCTACCTTTTTTTGGAGATAGTCTACTTGCTCTTGGGATGATTTATGCTAGGTTGCTAGTTACTTTTAAACCTAAAAACACTATTATAAGTATATCTCATGATCAACATGTTTTATAAAACTCAACACTATTTTCCAAATAACGTAAAAAGATCGTTTTCCTATATATAGTATAAATTAAATGTAGGGTCCTTCATAGTATAAGTTGCCCTCTGGGGATACTTATGCACTCTTTTAGGATGTCAAACCTGAATAAAGTATTTTCCGCAGCGTATAGGGATAGTTTTTAAATTGTGGACTAGATGATCCACTGAGCCAAGGGATACGGCCTCTAAAAATATAACTGTTTATTTCTAATCATATAACTCATGAATTTTCATAAAGTAAAGTAGATAGTTTTGCCTGAGCGTCAGCAGTTATCCCCTGCTCGACGTGGCATCACGACGCGTGTTTTCCCATACTCTGATAACTCTTAATTCGGAGAAAACTTGGGTTGTGACATCAAGGGCTTCTGGACCTAGCAGCGGTCTCCTTCCAACCTTAGCCAAAAACAAAGGAGTCCTACAATGCCTTCCATACAAGGCCTCAAACGGGGCCATCTGCAGACTCACTTGATAACTATTATTATAAGCAAATTCCATGAGTCTGAGGCTTTCATCCCAAGAACCACCATGGTCCAATATATAACACCTTATCATGTCTTCCACGATCTGATTTACCCTTTCCGCCTGACCATTTGTCTGCGGATGATAGGTGGTGGAATACCTTAAATCAGTGTCCAACCCCTCTTGTAAACTCTTCCAAAAGCGAGACGTAAATCTGGAGTCTCGATACGATACGATGCTAACAGGCACTCCATGTAATCTGATGACTTCATCAAGGTATAACTCAGCTATCTTTTTCATAGAATACCCAATCTTAAAGGGTATAAAGTGAACACACTTTGTCAATCTATCGACTATCACCCAAACAGAGTCGTGCCCACGGGGAGATTTTGGTAGACTGGTGATGAAATCCATTGAAATACTCTCCAACTTCCAACTTAGAATATCAAGCGGTGTTAATTTACCACCAGGCCTCCTATGATCTACCTTAACACGCCGACACGTGTAACATTCTTACACAAACCTTGCTATATCCTTCTTCATTACCGACCACCAAATAATTTGCTTCAGATCCTTATAAATTTTGGTGGAACTAGGATGGTAGGCAACACTAGAAACATGAGCTTCATTACAAATTTTAGCCCGAATGTCACCAAAAGCGGGAATACAAAATCTACCACGGTATTTCAAAGTATCAAACTCATCCAAAGAAAAGTCAGGTAGCTCTCCCTTATCAGTTCTATTCCAGAGATGCAATAAATCAGGGTCATCCTTCTGGTGAACTCTGGTAAGGGAAATCCAAGAGGGCTCTTCTGCTTCAAAACTAGCAGGCACAGTACTACTCCCAACTTCAATGTCCATCAACAAGAATTCTTCCACCAAGGATTGCACAGATAAATTGAAGATTTTAGCGGTCTTCCTACTCAAAGCATCGGCTACTACGTTAGCCTTTCCTGGATGGTAAAGGATCTCCACTTCATAATCGGCCACATACTCTAACCACCTACGCTGATGCAGATTCAGCTCCTTTTGAGTGAAAATGTACCTCAAACTCCTATGGTCTGTATAGATATGTCACAGCGCGCCATATTGTAAATGTCTCCAAATCTTCAGCGCATAGATTACAACAGCAAATTCCAAATCATGTGTAGGATAGTTTCTTTCATGAATCTTTAATTGTCTAGATCCGTACGCGATCAACTTTCCTTCTTACAGCATAACACAACCAAGTTCAATGTGTGATGCATCCACATACACCGCGTACTCGACTCCTTCAGTAGGCAAAGTTAAAACTAGTGCAGTACACAATCTCTTCTTCAACTCTTGGAAGGCTTCTTCACACTTATCGCTCCAAATGAACGCGGTGTTCTTTTGTGTAAGTCTAGTTAGAGGAGCAGACAACACAGAGAACCCTTCCACGAATCTTCTATAATAACCGGTCAGACCTAAGAAGCTCTTAATCTCTTTAGGAGTAGAAGGTCTCTCCCATTCCATCACAGCAAAAATCTTGGTCAGGTCTACAGAAATACCGTCCTTGCTCACATGGCCCAGAAAAGAGACCTAGGGTAACCAGAATTTGCACTTACTCAGCTTGGCATAGAGTTTATGCTCTCTCAGGGTTGACAAAACTAAACACAAGTGTTGAGTATGTTCCTCAATACTGCGGGAATACACGATGACTTCATCTATGAATACAATCACAAAAAGGTCCAAGAAATCTTTGAACACTTTATTTATTAAATCCATAAAGGAAGAGGGGGAATTTGTCAACCCAAAGGACATCACCAAGAACTCAAAATTCCCATGTCGGGAACGAAAAGCCGTCCGTGGAATATCAGCCTCACAGACCCTCAACTGGTGGTAGCCTGATCGAAGGTCAATCTTCGAAAACATAGCGCATCCCATAAACTGATCAAATAGACAATCAATCCGAGGCAATATATATCTGTTCTTGATGGTTACCTTATTTAACTCCCGATAATCTATGCAGAGCCTCATGGGATCGTCTTTCTTCTTTACGAACAAAATAGGTGGACCCCACAGGGAAGAACTTGGCCTAATAAAACCACACTGCAGCAACTCATCCAACTGAGTCCGCAACTCTTCTAACTCACGCGGAGCCATACAGTATGGTGCCTTAGCAATAGGGAGAGTACCTGGCTCAAGGTCTATCACAAACTCCACCTCTCTCTCAGGAGGAAGTCTTGGAAGGCTATTAGGGAAGACATCTGGAAACTCTCGCACCACCGAGATATCCTCAAGACGTAGTGTAACAAAAGCTGTTTCCAAAGCAGAAATAGAAACGAGATACGCCTCGCAACAAGACTCTAGAGCTCGACAAGCACGTACCGCAGAAATAACGAGGGAACGCTTATCCTAAAATCCATAGACACTCAGTAGTTGGTTGTTGACCATCTTGAAGTCTAGTCGCTTTGCCTTGCACTAGATTACCACATCATACTTGGATAACCACTCTATGCCAAAAATCACGTCGAAATCTACCAGATCCAACACCATCAGATGCGCAAAGGCTAGGAAATTGCCTAGACAAATAGGTCACCTCTGAATTCCTTGATTGGATAACACCAGATCTCCGGAGGGAAGCTTGACGTTGAAGGAAACTCCTAATTGATCCACGTTCAAACAATGTTTATCTACAAAACTTCGCACCACGAAGGAATGGGTGGCACCCGAATAAAAAAGAATGTGCGCCCACCTATTCTTCACCTTAAACTCCCCTAAAACTATAACATACATAGCTAAACGAACGAAAACTGGGAAAAATAATGGAGAGTAAAAGATAAACTAGAATCTAACCTAATATAACTTAGGTAGAGGTCTGAGCTTCATCTCTGGTCACTACATTTAGCTTTTCTTTTTTTCGTTTGTCCTGGTTTGGTGGCGGCGGTAGAGCCCAGAGCGGGGCAGGCTGTAGTGGGTACTGAGCTTGGGGGCATAAAGACTTCAGGTTCCCCTTCTGCCCGCACTGGAAGCAAGCCTTATCCTTCGACCAGCAACGACTCACGTCATGACCCTTCCTTGAACAGAATGAGCACACCAGATCTCCCTTGGGTGCGCCTTGGATGGCGTGCACTTGCTGCTGCTTCAGAGTGGCAGTCCTCTTGAAACACCTTTCGTAAGGGTGGCCGGATCGACCATAGAAGCTACATACATCACCACTTTTCTTCTTCGAAGAAGGGCCAGATGCCCTAGAGCTTCCATCATCAACACCTTTCCTCTTCTCTTTTCTTGCTGCGGTACCTCGATTCTCGCGCTTTCAATCGCCTCAACTTTTAGTGCGGCTTCCACTACCTCCGCATAAATTTCAGCTCTATAAGCGCATGCCCACTATTGGACATCGCTTCTCAGTCCTCCTAGGAAACGTTTCACTCTTCCCTCCTCTGAAGCTACCAAATCAGGAGCAAATCTGCTAAACTTACTAAACTAAATCTCGTCTTGCTCACCGTAAGCTGTCTCTGCTTCAGATGTAGGAAGTTGTTCATCAGAAGGTCCTGCTCGACTGAGGGTAGAAACTTTTTCAGCAATATCTTCTTAAAATATTCCCACGAGCATCCTTCACTTAGGCTTTCCTTTTCCCGAATCCACCAACTCTTTGCAAGAACTTTTAGCTGATAGGATGCAATCATTACCTTCTGGGCTTCCGCAATTCCCGAATACGAGAACATTTGCTCGATAGCGATGATCCAATTATCCAAAACCATGAAGTCGGATCTCCCGTTGTAAGTGGGAGGTCCCAGTCACTAGAAATGCAAGATAATATTCATCTCTGACGGTAGCGTCACCAGGGGCACCAGAGGAGTAGGGGTACCGAGTGCGGTTTGACCTCTGACAGGATCTTGTACTAAGGGTTGCTGTGCAGGAGCAGCAGACAATAAAGACTGAATTTGCGATTGCATTGCAACTAATTGTCTCGATAGAGCCTTATTGCTCTGATGCAGACTCTCGATCAATGCATCACTCTGCACACGTTACGACTCACCCTCCGACTTGGGAGTCAACCTCGTCACAGGATGCTTTGGCAGCATTTTTAAAAGGGGAAACAAACAACTCATCAAAATCCTAGATTGCGACTAGGCCACGCAACTTAGTTCAGACCATACTTAAAAGACACTTGCTTATGCTATAAATTTCTCTAGGACTTTACAATGATGTTATGTCCTACTTAGGATGATATCCTCTCATCCTATTGACTCATGTGCTTATGATATGAATGCATGTATTCTTTATTCTTATTTAAAATTATGTGTGTATATGTGTCATCATGCAAACCTTAACTTAGCACGCATACTTATGCGATGGTATGCTTTGTATGCAGTGCTATGCATTATAAATAGGCCTTAATACATCTTATGAGCGGCGTACACATGAAATGTTATGCATCCCATACTATATAACATCACATGCAATGAGAAAAGAAAATGTGCTAATGGGCATCCATGTGATGGTGGTTATGCATCTCATACTACATAACCGTCACATGTTGCCTCCTATGGTGGATCCATATACAAACACATATTATGCATCCCATACTACAAAATATGCCCCATATACTTCTTATCATGCAATGAGTGTAGTGACTATGTTTCAGCTGAGATGTACTGATGACATATCGGTGTGTGTATGAAAATGAATGAAGGAAAAAAAAACTATATCAGATTGGCTGGTTCGACCAACTTGTCAAACCAAACTCCCTCTGATACCAATTATCACAACCCACATTTTCTCGGCATAAAAGATATATCAGAGTAAGGGAAAATGCGCATCATGATGCCACGTCAACAAGAGATAACTGTGGACGCTCAGGCAAGACTCCTACTTGACATATAAAGAAAGATTTTGATATTTAGAGAAAAAAATCCAGTTTAAGTTAAACGGTTAGCCGTATCCCTCAGCTTAGTGGCTCATCTAGTCCATGGGGAAAATAATTATACGCGGCGGAGAATACTTCTTTTATGAGGTTAAACATCCTACATGAGTGTAGACGTCCCCAATGGACTACTCATGTTATGCAAGACCCTAAATTTATAATAAGTATATCTAAAAGTCTTTACGCTAACCAGAAAGTAATGTCTTAATTTTTAAAGAGATGACATGTATGATATGCTAATAATAGGGTTTTATTAGTTGAAAATATCTAACATGCAGTCCTAACATAAAACATCCCAGAGAGCAAGTAATCCAATTCATAAAAAAAGACAATTAGCAGCTAGCAAGGTATCCAAAATCAACTATCCTGTGGGCGTCAACAAGCTGAATGAACCCACAAAAAATGAAAGTATGTCTGAACTAAGTAAGCAACTAAAACAACAAACTACCTCGCAACGGCGAGGTGAAAACCACAGCCAACACTGCTGCATAGAAACTCCAAAATCAGCTCCACTACCTGCTAAAGCTCCGAACCCGAGGCATTCCAAACACAGAACACCTCAGCAAGAAGGTACAAGCGGTGGCAGAAAAGTAAGCCAAAAAAAGTAAACAAAGGTCAAAAGGGGTACCAAACCAAGACCAAAAGTACTGAAGTACTGTACAGAAGTAAAGTACCAAAATCAGAAACATAGAACTTACGTGAATCATCATGTACAACAAATCACACCAGATGCTCAAGGCTAAAAAGGTGGAAAACAAGATTAAATCATAAGAAAGAATACTCAAAAACTTTATTAGCCACATATGGTCAACTCTACCCAAAAACACAGGCAAGGTGGTCACTCATCTGGACACACCGTCACAGATATATAATATCTGTCTAACTACGGGGGAGACTCATACACTCCACCATTCACCGCAGACGCCCAAACACCCGATAGAGTTCCACAAGGTATTAATAAAGGAAACAAACCTTGCGGCGATGGATTCGCCCACTAACACCCACAATAAAGAAAACCATTATAAAAAAATCTCAGACATCACGAAATTGGTACGTCCACTAACTCCCGCAACCAGAGAATCATGATATATCTCAAAACTCGGCACATCGAATTCAACTAGACATTTCTAGATTAAGAAGCGGTTGATCAAACTTCAGGAAGGATTTACAATCCTAGATAAATTCTAACACGCTCTACACAATAGATAAGGGCGATTAAAGCCAACAATATAACATTTCATCAAATCACTACAATGCTGCGAAGTTGAATAATCATGACAAGAACTTATAAATTCAAGTAGATTCCAAGGAGGATTAAACATATCTACAGTTGGAATGACAAAAGTGTAGAAGGATTAAAGAACAAAAGTTAAACAGTTACCATCAAGATCAAGAAAGAGGGGAAAAAGAGGGAAAACCACCACTTGCCATGGTTTTGTCGAAAAAAACACTCCAAATCGCTCCTTGTCGTAGATGGGGCTAAAGAAGATGAGGAAAATCGAAATCTAACAAGAACGGACAAAAAATAGGAGTTAGGGCCGAAAACCCTAACGAGAAAAAATCAAGGAATTGGGAAGATTTTACCACGATGACGAAGCTCTCACTGAGAGCTTTTCAGATCTATGATCGGTTCAAGATTCCGAGCACCGAAGCACCGTCGGTGGACACCAGAAGGATCACAAAAAAAATTTCTCTCTCTCGCTCACGCCTCTCTGGTTCGAGAGATAGACAGAAATTCGGTCGGCTTAAAGAGGAAGAAGAAGTAAATATATATATACTAGGTGAAGTATTAGAATAACTGCACTTAAGGAGACGAACCAGGGTTGGCTGAATCGGGAATCTCGAAATGAAGAGCGGATTACTCGAGTGGAAGGCAGGTTCTCGAGTACTAAAAGACAATTCTCGAGAACAAGAATGCTTTCTCGAGAACAAGGGTAGATCTCGAGTACTACTTCTCGAGAACAACGCAAGGCTTCTCGAGAACTAAAAGGACTTCTCGAGTACAAGGTATGCAGTACTCGAGTACTGAAGAAGGCTTCTCGAGAACTAAGAGGGACTTCTCGAGACCAATAACTTAAGACTATTAGAGTGAAAAGGTAAACAGTACTCGAGTACTGTAGAAGGGTTACTTGAGTACAGAAGAAGACTTCTCAGGAACTAGAATGGATTACTCGAGAACAATAAAGTCCTTCTCGAGAACTACATGGACTTCTCGAGAGCTAAGGAAAGACTTCTCGAGAGCTAAGAATGGATTTCTCGAGTACTAAAAAGGCTTCTCGAGAACCAGCAAGGGTTTCTCGAGAACATAAAACTGGGCTACTCGAGAATAGACTAAGGACTTATCGAGAAGGGCTTCTTAACCTCTCGAGAACAAAGACATCATTTCTCGAGAAGAATTATAAAATTCTCGGGAACTGCTCCCAGCTTCTCGAGTAATGAGAATGGTCTTCACGAGTACAAGCATGGTTTTCTGAGAACTTAGCAGGAAAGTATCAGAAATTTGAATTTGACTAATATTCCGGGATAAAATGTCAACTCTACGAAATTAATAGCATAGACAAACACTAGAATTCGATGCACCATTCTTGAGATATCAACATCAATGTCTACTATAAGCATAAATATTACAAAATCCAAAGACGCGCTGAGGCTCCAAAAATGCTTGGATCGCAATTAAAATTGGACAAGTCCAAAAATATCAAAACTTCACCCCTTTCAATCAAAGAAAACATTCTATCCAAATCAAAATCCCAAAATCTGGTCAAACAGACCCAACGGACACGAAAATGCACTAACGGTGCAGCACCGTCAACATGACGTAGAAAAAGAAACACCTTGACGTCATGAATATGACGATACCAATTCAAATAATATTATTGAAAAAATCGGGGGAGTTACAAATTTAGCCTGAAATTGTTCGTCCATCTGCAAAAAGAAAACTGCCTAACACACTGCTTAGAAATCGTTAAACTCAGCATATATTTCGTTGAACTGAGCCTGGAGTTCGTCGAACTGATTCTTCATATTCGTCGACCTGAGCTCAGAGTTTGTCAAGCTGAGCTTGACTTTTGTCGGGCTGATGCTGGCTATCGTCGAGCTGAGTTTCTGAGTAGAGAAGAGAGTTCGTCGACCGGAGTTCAGCTTTTGTCGAGCTCAACTCAGAGTTAGAACTCTGAGTTCGTTGAGCTGAGCTCTGTGTTCGTCAAACTGCGCTCAACTTTCGTCGAACTGAATTTCTGAACTTTGGAATTCTTCTAAGGCAATAATCTTGGAGAAACCTATGACCCTAGACTATACATGTTGGGTCAATCTAAACATCATAATAGTAATCCTAGCCCAAATCAAAACTGGAGTTCCAACATTCTCCCCCTATTTGGGTGAGGATACTATTTACACAAAGCACACAAAATAAATATATCTAGCAGAATTAAAATTTTCAGTAGATATATGTTATAGTGCTATGGGAGTTCAAAAATAATTACAACAAAGTTCAGAATAAAAGTAGAAAACTAAGAATCCTTTTTAGATGCATTTTAAGGAGAATCTGAAGAAGGTTTGGTAAAGATCAAATTCCTGGTAGGATCTGCAACCTCCTGTTGAGTCATCTTCAGATCTTTAGAGCCAATAATCTTCAAGGAAGTAGATCTAGGCACAACTGCCTCTGGGTGTAAACTAATATATTCATCAACATTAAATAGGTTCTTTACCTGATACTTGTCCAACTCTTTCTTTCTGTAGAATGACATGGTTGAAAATTGAGAAGAGTCCTTCCCTTCAGCTTTGGCTTTATTAATTTGGGATAGAGAAATAAGCTCATTAAACCTTGCCATTCTGAAGTTGGGATTCAACTCTGGATCATAAGTTTGTGAAGGTGGCCTATCTAGACTTAATTTATCCTGCTGATTGCCTTAATTTGTCTATTGTTGGCTGCTTTGATTTCTTTTCTATTGTTGTTGTGTTCTTTGATCTGAATTGTTACGCCCCAAAACTCAAAAGTGGGTGGCATTTTGGAGCCAAGTCTGGGATTTGGTAGAGGTGATATGGCGTGGGACACGGGCGTGTCCCAGGGCGTGTCGTGCTCGGGTTCGGCAATGGTCTCGTGGTCGATGAAATTGCAGTCAACAGTCGTCGGGGTAGTTAACATGGCCTGGGACACGGGTGTGTCAGCCACTCAAAGACTTTCACTCAACGATCGTTGAGTGAGGACGCACGGCTTGAGCCCAGGCGTGTTCGGGTCCGACACGGGCGTATCAAATTCGATACGGGCATGTCAAATACTTGTGTACTCCTCGGGACGTTTGACGAGTTGTGCTTTGGTATTTACACGGCCTGGGACACGGGCGTGTCCCAGGGCGTGTTTAGCACACGACATGTGACACGGGCGTGTCACATGGCCGTGTCCTTCTCTGGACATTTCTGGACCTGTGCCGTTTGGGCACACTGTCCGTAACACGGGCCATGATACGTGCGTGTCATATATGATACGGGCGTGTCGGAAGCCGTGTCACAGGACATGTTCTGGTTGGGAATTTCCTGAGTGATGGTGAATGGGTTATACGGCCTTGGACACAGGCATGTCGCAAACCGTGTTCGTCCCAGGAAGTTTAATTTTGGGCTGAATCGTGGCCGTCTATTTCCTTGGTTTGGGATCTGATGGTTCAAGCTCTTCCCACCTTAGTGTTAAGGCCGGTTTAGGGGTGTAAAGCCCTCATTATCTTGGATTTACTCTCTTTCTAAGATCTAGAGAGAGGAGAGAGCAAGGAGGAAGAAGAAAGGCTAGATCTGGTTACCGACAGAGTTTCAGAGATCCAAATCGCGAGCCGACTTCGGATCTATGGAGGCAAGGAGATTGCGGTGCCTTTCATCCGCGTAGTTTTCCATGGCGCCAAGGAGAAACGCTAGGGTAATGATTTTCATCTTGAGCATGTGAAGCTCTTCTTCCTTTGCATGGGAAAACCCTTCTCCCGTGAGTGTGCAACGAGTTTGCGGTATTCCTTGGGGTAGATATGTAAAGTCCCCCTTGTTAGAGTCCGGAATCGTAGTACGGACATAGACATGATATGTGAAGCCTACCTGGACATATTGGTCTGGATCGGTGATGATTTGCTATGCATTGTTAGTCGGAGAAGACTCCGAGCGTTTTGATTGTTTTCGGGTTGCTATCGTTAGAATGCATCAGGGAATCTTGGGGATTAACACCAAGGTGCACCCAAAAATCTGGGCGGAAACGCATTTCTGCCATGTTGGTGGCATGGGAGCCAACCGGGTACATAACAGGGCTATGTACCGTGTTTGATCGATAGTTGGGACTGGGTGAAGCTTGGCTCGCGTCAAAGGCCAAATGGCCATAGCGGGGTGAGCAGCTAGCTGGTGGAACCCTACCCTCTCCATCTATTTCAGTTAAAGTGACCTAAAGTTAGCGTGGGACTTACCGATGATTTGGAGAATGAGTCCAGACTATGGCTGAAAGGACTAAATGCTCATGAGGTTTGCCGCCCCTGGGGGTGGTGGTGGAGTCAAGGATCGGACGGGGTTCGAACTGGCTTCATCGAGTAAGTGCCCTAAGAGTACGGGGTGTACGACCGTGTGTGCGTGCACCTATGTTGTGGTGTTTATTCGCTATGTTGCTTGATTTGCTAACAAGTGCAGGGAAGGAGCTTTGCCGCCCCAGTTTGGGGGCGGAATCATTATAATTTGGTCAGCTTTAGCTGACCATTATTCTTATTTGCCACCGTTGCGGTGATTTGTGATTGCAGGTGCTGCGGAGCCGAGCAACAAATAGCGGGCTAAAGCCCAAGTTACTGAGCCGACCCTCGAAGGCCTTGTGTGTTTACTTTATTTATATCATGTGTGGCCGGCCTGCGAGCCGAAGTCTGTAAAACACTATTTATTTAAAGTGAACTGTTGTAAGGCCTTAAGGCCAGTACATTTGCGTATTTTGTACTTCATCCCTACTGGTCTTTTATTAGTGGACATTCGTGCTTGTGTTGGGTTCATTTCTTTGCAACTTAATAAATCGCTTCCGCTAGATGCTCTGTGTAGGACGTTGTGATTGGTTGAATGGTTTCAATGAGTAACCCACCGGTTTGTCCATGGCATATGGCGTCGGGCCCCGACCGGACCTACTACTATATACTATGTGATGGATAGGGGTGTTATAATTTGGTATCAAACTACCGGTTTCGGTCCAGCTTAAATGAATTCGTGGACGAATTCACTTTAAGGGGTGGTGAGCACATGTATGTGCATCATCGTTATAACATGAAAAGAACCCATGAATGTCCACTTAGGAATGAAAATACACATGTCCGAGGAACCTGCGTGTTCCTATAATTGCTTTTTACAATTTTGTTCGGTCACTTATTGGTGTTTTGTACGACTATAGGTGTCCGGGAGTGGAGCGTGGTAGTCTGAACGCACGTTTTCTGAGCAAAGTACTGTACCAAGCGACGTGCCTGAGACCCCTTCTTCTTTTCAAACCATAAGAAGGGTAGTTGAAGCGATGTTCGCTGTGACCAACGCACAACATGGAAGAAATGTGCAACTCCCTATCCTTGAGATGGCCCCAACACCAGGCGGTGTGATGGAGTAAAGGGCATTTAGAGGTCCATTAGGGCAGCAGATGAGCATGATTGTGGTGTAGGGAGCGCACTCAGTTGACGAATATTTACAGACATTCCTTATGATAAGGCGCTACCCAGGATTTGAGTGGGAAAGCGAGTAGTCTATAGTCGATAGATTCTATAATGGCCTGCGCAGCGAGTTACGTATCCCACTGCTAGGACCAAAGTTATTGGGATTCTGAGCTTTGGTGGAGTCGGCCTGAGCCTTGGAAGTAGAGTTGGGGAAAACTCACCAAATACTAGTTAATAGGGTACCGAACCCTGTAGATCCTAAAAAGACTGCCTACCGCAAAACGCTGAGAAAAGAGGCTAGATCATCTACTAGCCAAACAACTTACAATTGTCATTCTTGTAGCGAGAAAGGGCACTTTGCCAGAGATTGTTGGGAGGGTGCTCAGAAGACAACGAAAGCTATGACAGGAGCAGTTGAAGCCTCTGGTGCAAAGGAAACGATGTCCAAAACGCCGAGCACCTCAAAATCTGGGTACCGTAGGTGGTGCAAGAAGGCTAGGAGGTCGGGTCTAGTCCCTTCCTCTAGCGCATCCGAAGCGACTACAGCCCAAACCCCGGGTGCATGCTTTATTTGTGGAAAGCCGGGACACTATGCCCGGGATTGTTAGAGGGGACGCCCAATGTCTGAAAAGAAGCCGGGGGCAACATTTGAGGAGAAGGGAAAGGTGGTGGCATCCACCGCATCGCTATATACTCCGGCCCAACTGGGAGTGGACATCCTTGGCTAGCAGGAGGCCATGTGGCCGACCGTCAGGATGACAGGTATGGTTTAATTGATAGAAATCTAGCTTCTTATACCTGATACCTTCAGCGTGTTAGCTTAGGAATGGAAGTTCTAGTCATTGTCTTAGATTTTTGGTAATCCGGCGAGAGCATAGTTTCGATACGGGAACTTCGCACTCCTTCTGTCTAAGGGATTTGTATCACGCATCGGAGTATCCCCTTCGATGGAAAAGGGACAATTTGGATGTGTTATTGCCTTGTAGTCATTCAATGCGCACGGAGAGAGAGTCTGTGTTGTAAGGTTACAGTTTGGGAGTCAGGAGTTTTACGTGCAAGCGTCGCTACAGGCACCATGGGAGTCTTCAAAGCCTAAGCTTATGTTGGACCATATCTCGGGTGGATCCGAGTATCCTAAGGTGTTCCCTGACGATCTCCCTGGAACCCCACCGTGCGAGTGTTTGACTTCACTATTGAGCTAGTGCTAGGTTGCCAAACCTGTGTCACGCTCTCCGTATGGGTTGGCGCCTAAGGAAATAGCGGAACAAAAAGGGGTCAACTTGAAGAGCATTCGAGTAGGGTTATGTGCGTCCGAGTTCATTTCCTTGGAGCACACCGGTCCTTTTTACCCAGAAGAAGGACGGGAGCTTGCAACTTTGTATCGATTGTAGAGAGCTGTATAAGTTTGCAGAAAAAGGACAAGTACTCGATCCTAAGGATTGATGATCTTTTGATCAGTTAGTCGGGTCATCGGGTGACTCAATAGTGGATCTTAAGACCGGTTACTCTCAGCTGAGAATAAGGGAAAGTGATATCACAAAGACGGCGTTAAGCACAAGGTATGGGCATTTAGAGTTTACGGTCATGCCGTCTTAGCGGACAAATGCGTCATCAGTATTCATGGATCTGAAGAACAGAACGTTCAGGGAGTACCTAGGCCATGTTGTGATCTTCTTCATCGACGACGTATTGGTGTACTCGCAGTGCAAAGAAGATCACTTTAAAACCTCTACTTTTGGTTTTGGGGATGCTAAGGAGGAACCATCTATACGCCAAGTTCTCCAAACGCAAGTCTTGGGTTATCCTCGGTAGCGCTCCTCGATCTTATAGTTGGTAGAGTGGGCGTTGCGCGGATCAAGCGATGTTAGTTGTGATACGAGGGTGGCCTGAGTTGTCTCGATAGCGAAGTCCAGAGTCTTCTGGGATTGGCCGGCTACTATAGGAGCTTCGTAGAGGACTTCTGGCGGATAGAGTTACCCCTCACAACGTTGTCAAGGAAAAACTTAAAAGTTTGTTTAGATGCGCGAGTGAGCATGAGCTTTTGAAGGGTTAAAGAGTCGGTTAACCACAGTGCCAGTGCTAAGTTCGCCGAGTGGGACCAAAGGCTTTGAGATCTATAATAATACTTTGGGCAGTGGATTGGGCTGCGTGCTGCTCCAGCATGGTAATGTTATGGTTTATGGCTCGCGCTAGCTGAAAGTGCATGAGAGGAATTTTCTGGTCCATGACTTTGAGTTGGAGGCCGTGATTTTTGCGCTAAAGCTGTGGAGGTACTACTTGCACGGCGTAAACGTCGATATTTATACCGACCCTAAGAGCCTTAAGCACCTGTTGGATCAGAAGGATCTGAACATGAGGCAGCGGAGATGGATGGAGTTCCTGGGGGACTATACGTTCAAATTCATTTTTGTACCCGGGAAAGGCAATGTAGTTGCGGATGCGTTGAGTCGCAGGGCTCCCGCCCAAGACAACTGGTTGTCGGTTTATGATGAGAGATTGATTCGGGAGTTGGAGGCATTAATTATCTCTTGTGTTGACAAGTAGACTAGCTGTCACAACCCGCATTTTCTCCGAATTTAGGAATTATCAGAGTATGAGAAAACACGCGTCATGATGCCACGTCGAGCAGGGGATAACTGCTGACGCTCAGGCAAAACCATCTACTAACTTTAAGAAAGAATTTCATGAGTTTAATGATTAGAAAAATCAGTTATATTTTAGAGGCCGTATCCCTCGGCTCAGTGGATCACCTAGTCCACAGATAAAAACTATACTTTACGCTGCGGAAAATACTTTATTCAGGTTTGACTTCCTAAGGAGTGCATAAGTGCCCCAAGAGGACAGCTTATGCTATGCAAGACTCTACATTTATTTTATATTATATATAAGAAAACGATCTTTATACGTTGTTTGGGAAAATAGTGATTTTAGTTTTATAAAACATGCTGATCATACGATATACTCATAATAATAGTTGTAGTTTTAAAATAACTAGCAACCTAGCATAAATCCTCTACAGAGCAAGTAGACTATCTCTAGAAAATGGTAGCAGCAAAAAATAATATATCTAGTACGAGGGTAAAAACTACCAGTGGGCGCCAACAACTTAACACGAACCCACTGGCAAATATGTATGTCTGTAAGAAAAGTACAGAAAAACTACCTCACTAACAAGGCAACAGGCACTACTAGAAAACAGACTTTTAGCCACGACAGATTGCCGTGGCTAGAAGTCCAAAACCGTGGCTAATACCTTTTAGCCACGACCTACCCACGACAAATGGGCGTGGGCAATACGAGCGTGGCTAATAGTATTAGCCACGCTGAATCTGTGGCAAATAAGTTATTAGCCACGGTTTAATTGTCGTGGCTAAAACTTCCTTATTTGCCACGGTTCAATTGCTGTGGCTAAAGGGCTGGTAACAAACGCTATTTCATAACAGAAAAAAATTCGGCCGGCCGCCGCCGCCGCCGCACGGCCGCCGCCGCCTGCGAGCCAATTTTATTTCAAACATTAATTGAGATTGAGCAATATAAACCCCAAATCGATCTTTTAGTTGGCGGTGTGGGACTAAAAAAAATCCGACTTTTTGCCACGGATTTGGCCTCCGTGGCTAATACTTGATTATTAGCCACGAAACAGGCAAACCGTGGCAAAAAGTCTGGTTATTTGCCACGGATTATTCATCCGTGGCTAATACTAGCTTATTAGCCACGGAATAGAAACTGTGGCTAATACTACAGTATTTGCCACGGTTTCCCCCCGTGGCAAAAAAATTCGTGGCTAAAAGTCATTTTTCTAGTAGTGAGGATCTCCAAAGTCCAAGAGACCACCAGCAACACCACCGCAACCTAGCCACCAAACTAGCTACTGCTCAAAACCTGAGGCATTCAAAAGGAGAAAGAATACCTCAGCAAGCAAAACAAGGAAAAACTGCATGAAAGTGTCAACCAGGGAATAAATGAAAGAGGAAAACACACAGCAGTAAAAGTCACAACTGCCCAAAGCAAGACAACAAGAAATGCACTACGTGCGAGGAAACAGCATCAACCCTGCCCAGAAACTAAATCCTGCAGAATCTACTAAGCTACCAAGAGCCCAAAGTTCTGCAATCTACCAAGGAAGAAACTTCTAACACCCTAAGCTGTGGGAGATGGTAGTAGCAAAGACAAACAACATGGATCCGGGTTGGAGGCAAACTCAGTCCCCCAACCACCATTTCCAAGCCAACAAGCTCAAGGGTCTACATGTGAAAAACACAAGGGACCTTCCACCCCCTTGCCCAGCCCGTACCTGGAGAACGATAGAAGAATAAGGGTGGCCTTGGCTAAATTACAAAAAACCTCCCCCATGAAGAGCTTCAAACCACCACTACTAACCACGGCCCACGATTTGGCCTTAAGGAAAGAAAAACATGGCCGACAAAAAAGTCAAAATGTAATCAAGGAATTCACTCGGGAACGAAAATCGAGGTAGAGTAAAAGTGTTGAAATGAATCAACACGGCTTGACGTTGAGTGGGACCCACTCAACGCCTACCTAGACCTTGGCGTTGAGTGAGCTAGCCTCACTCAGCGCCAGAACAAGAATGGCGTTGAGTGAAGTTCACTCACTCAACGCCTCCAGCAAGAACAACTCTGGCGTTGAGTGAGCTAGCCTCAATCAACGCCAAAACAGGCATGGAGTTGAGTGAGGTACACTCACTCAACGCCCTGGTACTTAACCACAATCAGAGAAAGTGGCGTTGAGTGAGCTGGCCTCACTCAACGCTAAAATAACAATGGCATTGAGTGAAGCTCACTCACTCAACGCCCTTACAATTAGCCGCAAAAGAGAACTACGGCATTGAGTGAGTCCACCTCACTCAATGCCAAACAAGCAATGGCATTGAGTGAGGTTAACTCACTCAACGCCCTGACACTTAGCCGCAAATAGGCAATTCTGCGGCATTGAGTGAGCTGACCTCACTCAACGCCAAAATAGCAATGGCGTTGAGTGAGGTCGTCTCACTCAATGCCAGAAGTTCTAGCCGCGAAGAAGAGCTGTGGCGTTGAGTGAGTCTGCCTCACTCAATGCCAAAGCAGAAATGGAGTTGAGTGAGGTCAACTCTCTCAACGCCACGAGACTTGGCCGCAAACTTGCCTTCAGCGTTGAGTGAGGCCACCTCACTCAACACCAAACCAGGAATGGCATTGAGTGAGGTCAACTCACTCAACGCCAAAGTACTTAGCCTCAGAAAAGGCTATGGCGTTGAGTGAGCACACCTCACTCAACGCCAAAGTACTTGGCTGCACAGAAGCGACGACGTTGAGTGAGTCCACCTCACTCAATGCCAAAACCGAAATGGCGTTGAGTGAGGTCGACTCACTCAATGCCAAAACAATTAGCTTCTCAGGAAAACCGCGGCGTTGAGTTAGCTTGCCTCACTCAACGCCAAAATAGAAATGGCGTTGAGTGAGGTCGACTCATTCAACGCCAAAGTACTTAGCCGCTAGCAGGGGCTGTGGCATTGAGTGAGTCCACCTCACTCAACGCCCCAGTACTTAGAAATATTCTGACTGGCTACAGCTGCGGCGTTGAGTGTATGCACCACACTCAACGCCAAATCCGCAAAGGCTTTGAGTGTGTGCACCACACTCAACGCCGGCCAGATAGAACTCAAAAAGGCTCTTACCAACAACACAGCAGGAACCCCCTTCTCTCTCTCGGCTTCACCCGCAAGCCACCAACCAAACAACAATCTGGAATAAACTGATGGCATTACACCGGCGGGTTGAGCACCAACAACACAAAGAAGGGGGGCTCATGGGAGAATCTAAGCCCTAAATTCAGCAAGAAAAAGAGAACATGCTTGGCTTCTACCCTAGGGCTAACCGGGAAATTTCAATATTCAAGAAAACAACAATGGAAAGGGCAAGAACACCACTTGCCTCGATTTCTGGCGAAGCTTGGACGGCTTTCCCTCCTCTTACTTGGCACTAGCAGCAGCAACACCTAAAACATACTCCCGTACATTAATGGCGGAAAAACCTCAAGACCGAAATCCCAAATCTCCTAAAAACTCCATGAAAATCGAATATCTTACCGTCGAAACGTAGATCTGAGCGAGAGAAAGACAACGCCGCTTTCGGAATCGAAATCTGTCCACGAACACTCCCGGAATCACCGTCCGAAAGCTAGGGCAGCCCGTCGTTCCGCCTCTGATTTCCGCGAAATAGGAACATCAGTTTTCTTTTGGTCTTGGGAAGAAGGAGGAAGGAGAAGTGGGCCCACCACTTCTTAATAAGGCTTTTATAACTGCTTCGCACGTTTGGTTCAGCCTAAATGCAACCCAGCCGCCGGTTCACTCAGCTTAAAAATCAAATTTCAAATTTGATTTTACTAATAGCACACCCAAAACGACGCGAAAGCCAAACTATCTCGAAATTAGACGAAATTCGCACCGTAGCTAAATACCCACGCTACGAACACAACGATGAAGTCGAAATTAACTTTCGACGAACAGAACTCGAGTTATAACCTCCTAAAGCCAAAACATAAGCATCCCCCAAGAGGCCACACCGGGTCACCCAAAACGACTCGGCTTGCTAGGGAGACCTTGCCCATAGGCTACAAAATAGGCCACTCAGTTCTAAGGAGCTAAACCACACTCCACAAATGGCACAAGCAATGAAGACGCATCACCGTAACGCCGAATGAGAGTAAAATAGTCGCAAAAAAAATCGGGGGCGTTACACTAGCTCCGAAGCATTAGTGGACTAGACAGATGTTCAGTATGACATGGCTGATCGGATTTGGCAGACTGTGGATTTGGATAGCAATATGAAGGAATTTATGGATGCGGCTTCGATGGGTCAAATTCCCAATCGACAGTTGAAGGTGGACTGCCAAGGAAGGACAATCGTTTGTGCGTCCCAAATGTGGGTAATTTACGGGTGGAGTTGGGGTACGATCATACCAAGTACTCAATTCATATAGGGAGCACGAAGTTGTACCGAGATATGAAGAAGTTGTTCTGGTGGCGGGACTCAAGAAGGATGTGGCACTTTATGTTGCAAAATGCCAGACTTGCGCCTTAGTGAAGGCAGAGTGCTAAAAGCCAGGGGGTTTCTTGAAATCTTTGCCTATTCCAGAGTGGAAGTTCGACTGGACTTTGTGCATGGCTTGCCCAGGTCGCAGTAGGGAAACGACGCCATTTGAGTGATCGTAGTTTGGTTAACAAAAGTGTCGTACTTCAGGAAGGATGATTTGGTGGAGAAACTGGCAAAGATGTTTGTGGATAATATAGGTAGACTGCACGGTGTGCCCCGCAGCATTGTAAGTGATAGAGTTGGACAGTTTATGCCCAATGACTTGAAATTATTGTAGAAAATGCTGGGGACTAAGTTGAAGTTCAGTACAGCCTTATATCCACAGGCGGATGGGTAGATCGAGAGGGTCAATAGGACGATGGAGGACATGCTTCGCATGTGCGTTCTGGACTTCAGAAAATAGTGGGAAGATCGCCTGTATCTGGTGGAGTCTGCGTACAACAATAGCTACCAAGCGAGCATACAAATGATTCCCTTCGAGGCCCTATATGGTAGAAAGTGTCGCACGCCATTGTCGTGGCTAGAAACGGGTGAGGCAAGGTTGTACAAAAAGAAGGAGGTGGAAAGCGCCACTTCGTTGGTACGAACCATTTGAGAGCATTTGCTGATCGCTCAGGTTAGACAAGCTAAATACTTTAACGCCATGCATCGGAGTGTGGAGTTCGCAGTTGGCATATTGGGAGCTATAGTTGTTCAAGAATGTCTTGCGGGTGATCCGCTTGAAGAAGCTGAGCCCAAGATACCTTGGACCATTTGAGATTCTGGAACGGATCGGTGAAGCGGTTTATCGCTTAAGGCTATCAGTGGAGTTTAGTGGTCTACACGGTGTATTCCACATAGCAGTGATGCGGAAGGCGGTGCAAGAGCCTTCGAACTTGATCGCGGGTGATCAAGTATCGGTGGACGAAGGGTTGACGACTAGGGTCAAGCCCATTCATATTGAAGACTTTGAAGTTAAGCGACTCCGTAACATGGAGATCAGGATGGTCAAGGTCCGTTGGGACAATTGCGGTCGTGAGGAGCTCTCTTGGGAACGGGAGAAGACCATACTGGAGGAGTACCTAGAGTTATTTTGCTTAGGTATCGCTTATAGTTTTCTGTTTTCTTTCCCTTTAGTAATTTCGTGGACGAAATTCTTTTAAGAGAGAGAGAGTTGTAACGCCCCGAAACTCAAAAGAGTGATGGGTGGAGTTTTGGAGCCAAGTCTAGGATTTGGTAGAGGTGACACAGCCTGGGACACGGGTGTGTCCCAGGGGCATGTCGTGCTCGGGTTCGACAATGGTCTCGTGGTCGACGAAATTGCAGTCAACGGTCGTCGGGGCAGTGAACACGGCCTGGGAAACGGGTGTGTCCCAGGGCGTGTCAGCCACTCAAAGCCTTTCACTCAATGATCGTTGAGTGAGGACGCACGACCTGAGCCCGGGCGTGTTCGGGTCCGACACGGGTGTGTCAAATTCGACACGGGCGTGTCGAATACCCATGTCCTCCTCAGGACGTTTGGCAAATTGTGCTTTGGTAGTTACACGACTTGGGAAATGGGCGTGTCCCAAGGCGTGTCTAGTACACGGCATGTGACACGGGCGTGTCACATGGCCGTGTCCTTCTCTAGAAATTTCTGGACCTGTGCCGTTTGGGCATACGGGCCATGATACAGGCCATGACACGAGCGTGTCACATGTGACACGGGTGTGTCAGATGTTGTGTTATAGGCCGTGTTCTGGTCGGGAATTTCCTGAGTGACGGCGAATGGGTGACACGGCCTTGGACACGGGCGTGTTGAAATTTGTGTTCGGCCCAGGAAGTTTAATTTTGGGCTGAATCGTGGCCGTCCGTTTCCTTGGTTTGGGATCTGATGGTTCAGGCTCTTCCCACCTTAGGGTTAAGGCCGGTTCAGGGGTGTAAAGCCCTCATTATCTTGGGTTTACTCTTTTTCTAAGATCTAGAGAGAGGAGAGAGCAAGGAGGAAGAAGGAAGGTTAGATCCGGTTACTGGCGGAGTTTCGGAGCTCCAAATCGCGAGCCGACTTCGGATCTACGGAGTCAAGGAGATTGCGATTCCTTTCATCCGCGTAGTTTTCCATGACGCCGAGGAGAAACGCTAGGGTAACGATTTTCATCTTGAGCATGTGAATCTCTTCTTCCTTTGCATGGGAAAACCCTTCTCCCGCGAGTGTGCGACGAGTTTGCGGTATTCCTTGGGGTAGATATGTAAAGTCACCCTTGTTAGAGTCCGAAATCGTAGTACGGACATAGACATGATATGTGAAGCCTACCTAGACATGTTGGTCTGGATCGGTGATGATTTGCTATGCATTATTAGCGGGAGAAGACTCTGAGCATTTTGATTGTTTTCGGGTTGCTATGCGTTAGAATGCATCAGGGAATCTTGGGGATTAACCCCAAGGTGCACCCAGAAATCTGGGCGGAAATGCATTTCTTCCATGTTGGTGGCTGATGACTAGTTTTAGTCATCCTTTTTTAGGGTAATTAGTAGTCAAAATTCCTAAGTTTTATTAAAATTTTGTGTTTTTGTATGCTAGTTATGATGTTGTTGTATTATTATTATTATAATATAAGAATCTATAGTTTTATTATATGTATTGTTGTTATTTTATATTTTATGTTATTATTATGTTTAGTTTTATTTATAAATATTATTATCTTTGTTATAGTTTAGTTTTACACAATTAATGTTATGTTTATTTTGTTTAGTTTTTATAACTATTTAATAGTATGAATTATTATGTTTAGTTTAATTTAATATCATGATATGTTATGTGTTTTAAAGTTTCTAATGTTTGTTTTATCTTGTTATGTGTAGGTTCATGGCCCAAGTTCAATACAAATGTCGCAGCCAACCATCATTCAAAGCAGCCCTCCTTTTCCTCCAGCCCGAGCCTCCACCATACACCACTTGAGCCCGAGCCATGATGTTGAAGTAGCCCTCATGCCTACATGCAGCCCACAAGCCCCTACCCGAGCCCTACTTGGAGCAGCCCAAGTAACCAAGCAGCCTACCCGAGCTCACCAAACAACCCCTCAACCCGAGCCCCTCATAAAGCCCACCATGCAACCCCCTTTAATAAAACTTGGAGCAGCCCTTCATGTAGCCGTCCACCTCATGCTCTCTCTCCCTCCTCATTAATTAAATACATGCATGCATTTTCAATCCATGCATTGGCCGGCTCCCCTCTTCCTCCTCTCTCTCTCTCCATCAATTAATAAAATACATGCATGCATTCCCCCCCTATGTGGCCGGCCACTCCCTTTTCCCTCTATTTTATTTCTCTTTATTCCTCATTCACCCCTTCTTTCCCTCTCTCTCATGCCCATTTAAGACTCATACATTCCCCCTCTTCATTTTATATTTTTATTTTCATACAATACATTGAACCCCTCTTTCTCTCTCCTCTCATTTAAAACTCATGCATGAACCTTCCTTTCCATGAGGCCGGCCACCCCTTTATCTCCCCTCATTCTAGAACATTCCCCTTCATCTATAAAAGGACCCCTTGCCTCTTGTTTTAGATATGTAGTTTTTTTTAGTGAAGCATATGAAGAAGGAGTTCTTGTTAGAGAGTTTTATTTCAAGTAGTTTAGTGTTTTATGTTTTATGTTTTATTTTGTTAGAGTAATGTTATAATGCCCATTTAGTTTTTCCATGTACCTCTCTTTACTCATGCAATGAAAACATTTCCTTTGTCTCTTATTATTATTATTTCTTTTTCAATCATGCTTAGCTAATTTGTTTTTGTGCCCGATCGCGACGAACTTTGCGATGAAATAACGTATCTTTATTTTTATGTTTGCATTTGTATTTTTTTTATTTTTGATTCTTCCTTGATTTATTTCGTGTTGACTCCGTATTTCGGTATACGGTAGTAGGCATTTGATCTCATTTCATAGAAGCTGAGAGGCTCGTGAATGTGAAAGATCACTCAAGGAAGGAAGGAGTTGCACGCACCCCTAGAGATAGGATGACGTAAATCCTCCGGATTGGAGTCAAATCCAATAGTACAGGTCACTTCGATAATGCGACTTTAGGCCTTTTTGACTTGAAAGAGATTTCGGTCAGAACGTCTATAAGTCAGGGGATTTAATGCTCTAGCGAGATTATTTCCTAATATCGGATCCGTCACGGTCTTAATAGAATTGCAAATGCTAAACTAATTTATTTCGTTATTTCATTTCAAAGTGAATCATCGATCGAGCACTTTTCTCGTAATAGTTTATTTTCTCTTTTAATTAAGTTTATTTTTATTTTCAAAACGCATCAATCATCCGGTAGGATAATAGAGTCGTTGTGAGTAATAGTACTTGCCTGCCCCGAGTTTTTATACGACCTTGATATATTTTTATCACTATACTATAAAATGATAGGTACACTTGCCTATTCGGATTGTAGTCCGTGAGACGATTTTTACGCATCAAGTTTTTGGCGCCGTTGCCGGGGACCTTTTTTGCAATATTACGAAAGCATCGAATTTATTACTTCTACTAATATTATTATTATTATATATATATTATAATCAACCCACATCACCTAATTTCTACCCAACCTAAAATCTCTCGAAAAGGGTAAGGGGCTTTAAGCGCCACCATTTTACCTAGTACCTTGCGAACCCTTCACCGGGTAGCCCTTGGGAAGTTCGAGAGCCAATCCACTAAAAAATCTATTTTTCAAAAAAAAATATATATCTAAAAAAAAACAAATCAAAAATTAATTTTTCTTTTTCGTTTTGGTAACAGTTTAATTTTTTTTTATGGAATCATCATATTTTTGCGCTTTTTGCGGGTCGCCCGACCACTTTTATTCTGAATGTCTTTCGGGAACCCCTCCCTCTTTTGATTTTAATTTTTCTGGGGAAGGTCAAAATGGCTAATTTGACCCTTACTCCAATTTTTATCCTACTTGGGAGATGGGGAACCCGTCTTATTTTTCTTATGATTTTGCCCCGCAAAGCGCCGCGCCTCCAAATTTTAATTTTAATTCTATCGATAATGAGTTTCTTGAATTGCAAACTTCTATTGATAATGTTAATTTGCATTTCAAAACCATTATGGATTATCTTTCTCATGAGGCCGCATCTTTTTCTTCGTCTTCTTCTCCGTCTCCTCCAATTTCTTCATGTAATGAGTCATCAGATATCCCGGCTTGTCTTGTTCCTCTCGAGGAGGATAACTATTCGGATATCCCGGATTGTTTCCTTCCTCCTTTGGAAGACACCTCTATGGATATTCCGACGTGCTTCTTACCCGTTGAGGATGACGAGACGTCTCATATTTCTCCTTCTGAAGACGTTTGTGATTCCATTTCAATCTCAACTTTAACTGTTCCAACTTTTTCTAGTTTTAGCGAGTCTTTTTCTTCTTCTTTTATTTTAGATAATTCTTCTTTAGTCCTCTCTACCCCTTCTTCTCCCGAAATTTCACAAGTCTCTCATTCTCCTTGTGAAATTTCCGTTGATGAAATTTCTTTTTCAACTTCTTTTATTCCTCTTTCTATTTCTTCTTCTTTTCTTTCTTCTTCTTTTGACGACCCTTTCTTTCCTACCTTACATACGACGGAGTTCTTTTATAACTCCGTCCATTCCTTTTCGGGCGTCCTTCCCTTGAAGTTTCCACCGCATGTCGGTTCGATTCTTCAATTTTTCTTTTTTTTGATTTACTCTCCTAAGCACATACTTAGTGAGTTACCTCTTCACTTTAGTTTTTATTTTCCATTTAGCTAATAAATAACGTCGGGCTCAGACGACGTTAAACAAAGAGCGCTCTTGGGAGGTACCCCTTGCTTATCCTTTTTTTTTCTTTTTCTTTTTCTTGTTTGCTTGTTTTATTTTGCAGGAATAAAACCCCCCCGGCGGTTCGTTTGGCTCCATCATTTCCTCTCTTCCTTAGGCCTGAGCCGATGTCCAGCTTAAGTAAGGGGGCGCGACATATGCATTCGGCCTTACGAATTCGGGGAAGTTGTTTTCTTTTTAAGTATTTACTTTATTGCATTCCCCCTCCCCATTCTTCTTGCTCTTTCTTTCTTGTTTTTATTTTTCATTGAGGACAATGCAAAATTTAAGCATGGGGGAGGGTTTAGTTATTTTATTTCTTCTTTCTTTTCTAAAAAAAAATGTTTTAAATTTTTACAAAAAAACTTTAGTATAGTTTTATTAAGTTTCTTTAGTACTGCTTTTATTTAGCCTTATCAAAAACCCAAAAAATTAGAAAAATAAAAAATTCCAAAAAAGATTATATTTCAAAACAAAAAAAAAACAAAAAAATGTCAAAAAATCAAAAAAATAATAAACCTTATGCTTAGCTTTTTGTTATTTTCAGAAATTTAGTTTGAGTTTGTTTATAAGCATTTTATTTGCTAATCTTTTATTTCATCGTATTTAGTTAAATATAATATTTAGTGATTTATTTTTGAGGATAATCTTATGATTTTAATTTGCTTAGAGTAATTTATTTAGCACTTTTTCTCTTTTATTTTAAATAGTTTCAATTTTGTAGTAATTTTGCTTAACAATTTTGGATTCTAATGATTATTACCTCATGTTTTTAGATTCTTAGGAAATCTCAATCTACTAGTAGTTGCTCTCTAGTATTTTAGTTTATTTTCTAAAAATCTTGTTTAACCCTTTATCCTTACCCAATTCTTTTTTTTCTTTTATTTGTTAGATCATATGTCATGGGAATAAGGAGATGTTTGTTCCTTATTCTCTGGTACACATATGCAACCCAAAAATGAAGAGAGGAATTAAAAGTTCATATATGTCGGGGGAAGTGATAGGATGTTAGTCTATCATTTTCTGGTATTACATATATATTTTATGGTAAAAAAAATGCGTGGGGTGTGAAGAAAAAAATGATGATCACCTCCAATCAAAGACCTCTTCATGTTTATTTCCTCCCCAAACCCCTTAGCCAATATTATTGTCTTAGTTTTTAAATTAAAATATTGGGGAGCATAAGTAGTAGGTTGCACTTTTTCCTTAAGTTTCTTTCAAGTTATGGTTTTTATAATTTTATTCCAACCTTGTTTGCACTTTACTTAATTTTGAGTGCTAGTTATTTTATTAGAGAATTTTTGGCTAAATATTTCTCTCTTTTCACTTTAATTTCATAATCTAGGACTTAATTTGTAAATCCCTAAATTTTATTTTTGGCTAGATTTTGGTGTAAATAACTTTTTAGTTTAATTGCAAATTTTATAATTGTCTTATAAATATTTCTCATACTTTTGCTCTGGAATAGCAAAAGCCTAAGCATGAGGGAGTTTGATGACTAGTTTTAGTTATCCTTTTTTAGGGTAATTAAGTAGTCAAAATTCCTAAGTTTTATTATAATTTTGTGTTTTTGTATGCTAGTTATGATGTTGTTGTGTTATTATTATTATAATATAAGAATCTATAGTTTTATTATATGTATTATTGTTATTTTATATTTTATGTTATTATTATATTTAGTTTTATTTATAAATATTATTATCTTTGTTATAGTTTAGTTTTACACAATTAATGTTATGTTAAATGTTATGTTTATTTTGTTTAGTTTTTATAACTATTTAATAGTATGAATTATTATGTTTAGTTTAATTTAATATCATGATATGTTATGTGTTTTAAAGTTTCTAATGTTTGTTTTATCTTATTATGTGTAGGTTCATGGCCCAAGTTCAATACAAATGCTGCAACCAACCATCATTCAAAGCAGCCCTCCTTTTCCTCCAGCCCGAGCCTCCACCATGCACCACTTGAGCCCGAGCCATGATTTTGAAGCAGCCCTCATGCCTACATGCAACCCACAAGCCCCTACCCGAGCCCTACTTGGAGCAGCCCAAGTAACCAAGCAGCCTACCCGAGCTCACCAAACAACCCCTCAACCCGAGCCCCTCATAAAGCCCACCATGCAGCCCCCTTTAATAAAATTTGGAGCAGCCCTTCATGTAGCCGTCCACCTCATGCTCTCTCTCCCTCCTCATTAATTAAATACATGCATGCATTTTCAATCCATGCATTGGCCGGCTCCCCTCTTCCTCCCCTCTCTCTCTCCATCAATTAATAAAATACATGCATGCATTCCCCCCTATGTGGCCGGCCACTCCCTTTTCCCTCTATTTTATTTCTCTTTATTCCTCATTCACCCCTTCTTTCCCTCTCTCTCATGCCCATTTAAGACTCATACATTCCCCCTCTTCATTTTATATTTTTATTTTCATACAATACATTGAACCCCTCTTTCTCTCTCCTCTCATTTAAAACTCATGCATGAACCTTCCTTTCCATGAGGCCGGCCACCCCTTTATCTCCCCTCATTCTAGAACATTCCCCTTCATCTATAAAAGGACCCCTTGCCTCTTGTTTTAGATATGTAGTTTTTTTTAGTGAAGCATATGAAGAAGGAGTTCTTGTTAGAGAGTTTTATTTCAAGTAGTTTAGTGTTTTATGTTTTATGTTTTATTTTGTTAGAGTAATGTTATAATGCCCATTTAGTTTTTCCATGTACCTCTCTTTACTCATGTAATGAAAACATTTCCTTTGTCTCTTATTATTGTTATTTCCTTTTCAATCATGCTTAGCTAATTTGTTTTTGTGCCCGATCACGACGAACTTTGCGATGAAATAACGTATCTTTATTTTTATGTTTGCATTTGTATTTTTTTTTATTTTTGATTCTTCCTTGATTTATTTCGTGTCGACTCCGTATTCCGGTATACGGTAGTAGGCATTTGATCTCATTTCATAGAAGCCAGGAGGCTCGTGAATGTGAAAGATCACTCAAGGAAGGAAGGATTTGCACGCACCCCTAGAGATGGGATGACGTAAATCCTCCGGATTGGAGTCAAATCCAATAGTGCGGGTCACTTCGATAATGCGACTTTAGGCCTTTTTGACTTGAAAGAGATTTCAGTCAGAACGTCTATAAGTCAGGGGATTTAATGCTCTAGCGAGATTATTTCCTAATATCGGATCCGTCACGGTCTTAATAGAATTGCAAATGCTAAACTAATTTATTTCATTATTTCATTTCAAAGTGAATCGTCGATCGAGCACTTTTCTCGTAATAGTTTATTTTCTCTTTTAATTAAGTTTATTTTTATTTTCAAAACGCATCAATCATCCGGTAGGATAATAGAGTCGTTGTGAGTAATAGTACTTGCCTGCCCCGAGTTTTTATATGACCTTGATATATTTTTATCACTATACTATAAAACGATAGATACACTTGCCTATTCAGATTGTAGTCCATGAGACGATTTTTACGCATTAGTGGCCTGGGAGCCAACTGGGTACATAACGGGGCTATGTACCGTGTTTGATCGATAGTTGGGATTTGGGGAAGCTTGGCCCGCGTCAAAGGCCAAATGGCCATGACAGGGTGAGTAACGGGCTGGTGGAACCCTACCCGCTCCATCTATTTAAGTTAAAGTGACCTAAAGTTAACGTCGGACTTACCGATGATTTGGAGAACAAGTCTAGGCTACGGCTGAAAGGACTAAATGCTCACGAGGTTGTCCACCCCTGGGGGTGGTGGTGGAGTCAAGGATCGGACGAGGTTCAGACTGGCTTCATCGAGTAAGTGCCCTGAGAGCACGAAGTGTACGGCCATGTGTGCGTACACCTGTGTTGTGGTGTTTATTCACAATGTTGCTTGATTTGCTAACAAGTGCAGGGAAGGAGCTTTGCCGCCCCAGTTTGGGGGCGAAATTGTTTTAATTTGGTCAGCTTTAGCTGACTGTTAGTCTTATTTGCCACCGTTGCGGTGATTTGTGATTGCAGGTGCTACAGAGCCGAGCGACAAATAGCGGGCTAAAGCCCAAGTTGCTGAGCCAGCCCTCGAAGGCCTTGCATGTTTACTTTATTTGTATCATGTGTGGCTGGCCTGCGAGCCGAAGTCTGTAAAACACTATTTATTTAAATTGAACTGTTGTAAGGCCTTAAGGCCAGTACTTTTGCGTATTTTGTACTTCATTCCTACTGGGCTTTTATTAGTGGACATTCGTGCTTGTGCTAGGTTCATTTCTTTGCAACTTAATAAATCACTTCCGCCAGATGCTCTGTGTAGGACATTGTGATTGGTTGAATGGTTTCAATGAGTAACCCACCGGTCTGTCCGTGGTATATGGCGTCGGGCCCCGGCCGGACCTACTGCTATATGCTATGTGATGGATAGGGGTGTTACATGAATGCTGTTGACTGCTGCTCTGAGATGGTCTGGAATGATGATGAGAGTGAGAGGTAGACGTGTGAGACTGAGAAACACTTCCTGCTGCTCCTACTGCTTGAGGAAGAAGAGGAGGAGGTCCTTTACAGTTCTTCCAAGGAGGAGAATTGTATCTCTTCATCTTCTTTCTCCTTTTCTACTCATTTTTGGAATATCTCATCCACTGTGGAAGGTCTGGAGTGAGAGTAATCCCATGCAGAATGTAGTAGGAAATGTCAGTAGTAGAAGAAGGTTGAGGAACAACCTTTGTAGGAGCTTTCTTTTTCTTATACTTTCTCTTCTTAGAGCTAGAGTCATCAGACTCATCTGATTCTTCATCATTATCAGAATCTTCCTGAGGATAATCATATAAATCATCTAACTGTTTAATTAAATCAGCATTATCCTTTACTTGCACTTCTGTCTGTACATTTATAATCTCTATAACAGCGTGAGTTTGCATAAAATCATCTCCTTGCGTATCAGAAAACATAATGTCATCCATAATTAGCATTGGAGTTTCATTCATCACATAAGTGGGAGGGGAAAAACCTTGCTCTATGACATTTATTATATTCTCAACTGTTATACTCTCAGAGACTGAAGAGATACTAGTAGGAATATTACTGAAACTAGATCCAATCTCTTCTAAAACTGAAAAATCTACTGGAGCAATATAACATACTATAGCTTTAACAAGCTCATTCTCATAAACTGGATAACTACTACTGTGCAGAGTATCAAAATTGGACAATAAAGATTGAAGGTCAATTGTGGGATGAATAGATACATCACCAACAGTGATTATTTCTGGAATAACTATTGTTGCTTCTGTTTCTTCAGCTAAACTTAACATTTTAGTATCTTGAATATTTATAGAATCTGTTGCTGCTGCTGGGCTGTTCGCTGTTGCTGGGCTGTCTGTTGTTGTTGTTGGAACTCTGGCTGTTGGAGCTTTTTCATAAGACATCGCCCCCTGTCTGGATCCAAGGAGACCTGAATCTAGGCCCCCAGAAGAATGAACAACATAGGAGGAGGCAAGCTGAGTAGAGAGAGCAGAGATGGAAGCAACAAGAGGAGCCACAACATCAGCTATCAACTTTTTGAGTGTAGGAGTAATGAATTCAATGAGGTTTGATGCAATGGAGGAGAAATCCAGAGACATAAATTCAGGAGTAGTCTGAGTAGAGGTGGATGGTTGATTTGGGGTGGAAGAAGATGGGTCAGATCTGCTTGCACAGATTTGACATATGGTGAAAGCCTGAGGGATGGAAGATGGGGGAATATTGATTACAGAAGGAGTGAAATCAGGAATGATTTCTTCCTGAACAGGGGAGTGAGGTGGATATGGAGAGATATGAATTGGAGATGAATGAGGTGGATATGGTGGAAGAAGATTGAAGTTAGGTAGATTAGAGAGAAGTGGAGATGATGGAGATTACTGATGAGTGGGTGAGTCAATAAGGAATGAGGTAGATGGAATATCTACAGATGTTGAAGGTGGTAGAGGTGATGACTTAGGAGAATGATGTATTGGGGAGACAGTGTGGAAAGATGTGGAAGGCGCATCTTTAGTGAGAATTTGTTGTTGAGGAGGTGATGACTGCCTAGGAGAACTGTAGAGAGATGGAGGAGGAGGAGGAGAATGAGGTGGAGCAGAAACTTCTCCTATGGTTTGGTGAGTGGCTGGAGCAGCCCTGGTGTCTTCAGAAGCTATTGTGGAAGAAGTAGCTCTGGAAGGCTTAGGGATGACCCTCTCCCATCTTCCAAATAAGGCAAATGTCAGCCTCTTGGATGCATTTATAAAGATGGTCTTGGAGACCAACAACTCTGGGAGACCAACAGCTCTGGACATTTCTTCTATAGGAAAATTCCTAAAATTCTGTCATATCCTCCAGATTTACATGTAATCTTCTTCTTAATGGAATCAAACAGAATTAATCCCCAATTAATCCTCTTTTGATTCACCAAGGCACACATCAGATGAAACTGGTGCCTGGTTATGTGATCATGAGCCGAGTGCTTGCCCAACATAACCTTTCCAACAATATCAACCAAAAAATTATATTCTATTGAATTTTTTTTCTTTAAAAGGTGGTTAGGGTTTCCCTGAGAGTGACCCAACCTATCTAGCATATCATTAAACTCAGAGCTAGACAGTTCTATATCATCATCTCCATTAATAAAACCAAAAATTTCAGTAAGTATTTCTGGAGATAAAGGAACCTGATTACCCAAGATTGATCCAATAATAACTGCAGTATCCTGAGACTTTGCAGTATGCATCCATTCTTTTATCTCTGCCACTGGTAGTTTTATCCTGGTAGTCATTGTTGAAACCGAGAACCGGCCTCTTGTGGAGTTCACCCTTGGGGAAGGGGTGGTCGCGCATCTACTTTGCTCCTGCAAGAAAATAACAAGGAAAATAGAGTAAAGGACTGGACCAAGGGCCCAGCGCGGAGGTTCCACCACACACCCGGAAGATCACTGAGTGCTTCCCCTCCTTAGCCAAATGCCGGGCTAAGGTACCTCAGAAGGCGCTAGAGAACTGGGGGATAAGTAAGCATGCATTTCTGAGGTACCCCCTGGGTCCTATTTATAGGATTTTGAAGGTGGTCTGTGAATAACTAACCTACACTATCTTGAAATTACTTAAAGCTCCTCGGGATGGCCTGCCAACAGCCAAACCCCGCTGTTCTGAACAGCTATATGCAGCCCACCTGGGTCTGCAGACAACGAGACCTTGCTGTTTTGACTGGTTAGGGGCAGGTCAATGAGGCAAAACAGTGAGGAATCCCCCTCCACTAAAGATCGAGTGAGTAGCCCTTCAATGCTTCCCCTCGGCGTGAGGCGCGGGCCGGGGCCGGCTCGCCGGGATGGCACAGACCGAACCGCCTAGGAGAGGCGGGCGGGCCTGGCCCGCCCAGGAGGGCACGAGTCGACCCGCCTAGGAGAGGCGGGCGGGTCTGGCCTGCCCAGGAGGGCGCGAGTCGACCCGCCTGGGAGGGGCACGAGTCAACCCGCTTGGGAGAGGCGGGCGGGGCTGGCCTGCCCAGGAGGGCGCGAGTCGACCCGCCTGGGAGGGGCGCGAGCTGACCCGCCTAGGAGGGTGCGGGCCAGGCTTGCTCGCTTGGGCAACCCTTCGATGTGGATCGGGGCGGCCCGCCTGGCTGCCTGAGTCCCCTCGGCGAACACGGGGTTGTACATAATCCCCGCTCTTTGCGAGGTTTTTGAAAAGGCTCGGAAAGAAACATCCAACCCTCACGTGTTCGGCAAAAACCTTGCTTAGCCGGAGGGAATCTTTTGGTGGGGCCCATCTTCTCGCTATAAATAAGCTGTCCGGCCTCTGGGAAAACTCCTCTTCTTTGCTCCCTTCCATGATCTATAACCGCGAGATGCCTATGTCTGAGGAGATGCGAGCTCGTTTGGCGGCTGCAAGTGAGGGCGCCCGGGATGCGGCTCTCGAAGCCGCCCCGTGGCTAGCACGCGGGTCGCCTGGCCCCCTTTTCAAGCCAAAGAAAGCGAAGGTCGTTCGGCGGTCTTCAGGGTGCGATGTACCTACCCCCAGCTCGGCCGGCGGTGCCGAGGTCACCCCTGAGGTATATGCGCTTCCCTTGCTCGATTCTTTTCCCCCCCCACTTCTTGACTTTTCTTTCTTTCCTTTTGGTAGGAGATGTCTCGGGGAGTTAGGGCAGACGAGGGTGATCCCGGGCGTTCCGCTCTGGCGGCGGCCGACCGAGTCGACAGTCCCTTGCTGTAGGAACCTATCCCTCCTGTGGTGCCTCCGTCGCCAAGGCCCCATGGCTTGAGAAAACCCTTCGTTACTCTAGGGGTAGAACCCTTCCAGGGTCGGCCAGGCACCTCTAGGCCTACTGAGGGTGCGGGCGACGTGCCAACACCAGGTGAATCCTCTGACTTTGGCCCGCTTACTGCTGCCGCCTCTTCTTATTTTGTTCCTGCGGGCTATAATGCGATTTCCTCCTCCGAGGCTGAGATGAGCGAAGGGTACTCGCCTCCCCCCAACACGGACCGCGTCTCGAAATACCTGGGAGATCCGTTAAATGCCGAGAAGATGAAGACGCAGGTGACGCGGTTGATCCAAAAGCACACGCTGCTTTTGCGGGAAGTCTTCGATAGAGTGGAGAAGGACAAGGCCGAGGCGGAGGAGCGGTTCGCGGCTCTGGAGAGGGAGAGAAGTCTATCTGATGAGGACGAGGTGACTTCTCCGGGTATGCACATCACGCGGGCCGAGGGGCGACTGAGGCGTGTCTCGGAACAGATTGATATGACCCAGTGGGAGCTGTCGGCGGTCCGCGAGTATCACTACCCTCGCGTACCGCCCCGAACTAGCGCGAGGAGGGGAGGTAGGTGGAAATGGATCCCACGCTGAATTTTCATCCTCCCCTCGCCGGTCGTGACCCACTGGGTCCAGGTCGCCCCGCATGCAGCAGTCGAAATGCTCTGGGTGTCAATTTCTTTACTTCGGACAGTGAATGCTTGTAATAATTCATGACTATCCCGCCTGCCAAGGGGCTAGTATTTGCTGTATTTTTCTTTCGGTCATGTCACCGTTCAGATCTCCGCAGGTTGTGCGGGCGAGACACTCTGGCTCGGCCGACCTTCCTTCGCGCGGGCTCGGCCTTGCCGAGTCGCCTCGTCAGGCTCTTTTTCTGTACTGGCGAGGGCGAGCCGGTTGCTCGCGGGTTACGCGACGGGTGACTCGCGCACGGGTCAGAACTGGCCCGCTCGGCGGCCGCTGTTTTATTCTGCGGGCGCGAGTGCAGGTGGTTCGTAGCAGACTGACGGGTTGGCGAGAACCCGGTTTGGGTTCAGAAGTCGAAACGTCAGGGCCATATTGCTATCCGCACTTTTCCCTCCAAAGGGGCTTTTTCCCGCCCTTTCTCATCCTATAAATAGCCCCTGCCGGCCCCTCCTCACCTATCGCATTTAAGATTTCTCCCCCTAGCTCTTTGCGAGAAAACCCCCTGTCCCGCTCGGCAAGATAACTGCAAGATGGGTGGTGGTAGCGGCGAGGCGGAGGGGAGGGCCAAATGTGCTTGGACCTTCTCCGAGCACGATTTCCCTCTCGCCGTCCTTATGGAGAGGGAATTCATAGACGCGGTCAGCCACTTCGTCCCGCCTGGTTTTGAGGTGAGGCGGCCCAGGAAGGAGGAACGGATAAACGAGCTATTCGCTGGCGAGCTTGCGTTCCCGGTGGCCCATTTCGAGGCGGGCCTTCGGCTACCCCTATGGCCGAAAGTCCGCCAAATCTTTAAGTACTACAGGGTGGTTCCCGGGCAGATGACCCCAAACTCCATCGCAGTGGTCGTTGGGTTCGCCTGCTACCTGCGAGAGGAAAAAATAGAGTTCAGCCTCGCGGTATTCCGCAAGCTGTTCTCTTTCCGGGAGAATAAGGACGGGACCGCCTGCTTCGCTAGCAGCCATGTCAAGGTGCAAAAGACGGTCAATAAGAGCCACAACTGGCTCAAGAAGTTTATTTTCGTCAAGGGGGACTTCGGCAACGTTCCCCTTTAGCTTGTCCAGCTCAGCGAGGCGAGCTACCACTCCCCGACTCTAGGAGGCCACGAAGCGGGGTTGTTCGGGTCCTTCATCGGGAAGAAATTCGAGGTGGCCTACCTCCGTAGGAATCTGGGCGACCTCGTCCCTGTCCTGCCCGGTGAAGGTATGCGGCTCGCCCTGTCTACATATCCTTGATTTTTTCTAATTTTTTCTAAGTCCCACTTCTTGCAGGCGAGTGCGACATCCCAATCCATCCTCCGTATGAGAGCGTGCGACTTGCCTCAAGTGAGCTAGCGCGGGCCGAGGAGGCTTTTGCCGCCCATCGCGAGCTCTCAACTCTTGCTCCCGCGAAGCGGTCCCGCCATAAGTAGCCTCAGGACCCGCCACCACCAAAGAAATTGAAGAAGGCAGGTGGTCCACCTCCCACGGCTCGGGACAAGGGCAAGGCCCCCGCGAGCCAGCCGTCTACCGTTCCTGCCCCCGCGACTTCTCTGGCCGTCAGGTCTTCTGGCGGGGAGGCGGGCACGTCACAGCCGCCGAAGGAGGTTCTGCCTGCCGGGAAGGCCATCCCCCGGGGTCATCGTAACTTTGGTTATGACGAGGGGCCTACGGACGAGGCCGGAGTCCCGCTGCTTTAGTGGGATAAGGAGACCAATAGGGTCCACATATCCTCGCTGCTGCCGAGCTGGTTGGAGGATTACTCCAGCAGCGGGGACGCTTACAACCTCGCCTTCGGCGTCTATGGGCGAGAGGACGCTGTCGTCTACGATGAGGAGGCGATGAGGGTGCTGATTTACGAGAGTGCGCGGGCCCAGTTCCGCAGCCTCGAGCTGGCCCACATGGTCGGCTGGCGGTGTCTTTGGCTGGACAAGAGCGCCCCATCCCTCACCAGGCTCATCGACGATAAGGAGGAGGCCCGCCGACTTGCTCGGGAGGAGGCAGACGAGCAGCGGAAGCGGGCCGATGCGGCGGAGGCCGCTCTCGCTCAGTACCTAGGCAGAGCGGTAGGTTCCTTGACTCGCTTCAACCTTTCCTCCTCCCGTATAATTTAACTCGATTGTTCTCCTTTTCACAGGACGCGGCGACTGCCAGCCAGCTGGGCACTGAGATCGCCACTCTTCAACAGGAGAAGCAGGCGCTTCAGGAGCGGGTGGACGCGTTGGAGGCTGCTGTGGCTGCCCCCCGCCGCCATCTACAAGCGGTTGCCAGCTCGTTCATTACAGCAATCATGAGATCGAAGTGATGATGCAAAAGAACGCGGCTGGTGCGGCGAAGTACACTTTCCAAACGCTGTAGTGGGCCAACCTAATCAAAGACGACGGTGCCAAGCTTCTGGCGAGCGAGGTGGTACCGAAGCTGTTCCTTCCAGTACCGGAGCCGGGCGATGGGCCCTACCATCGTATATAAGAGCCAGCCGCTCAGGGCTCGCCTCGCCGGGAGCTTACAATCGTCCACTTTTGCTGTGGCGGTGACGCGGGCCAAAGCCCAATTTTTGTAGTAGTATTTCCTTTTTTGATCCCCTCTAATGTATGTAAAACTCTTTTGATCTGGAAATGTGAATGTTTGTATTTCTCGCTTTCACCCCTTGATTCTTTCTGATGCCATAATCTCTTTTATATTCGAATGCTCTCTTGGGCACCGCGGTAGTGAGCGAGCGAGTGAGGTCGCCTGCTCGCTTTAGACTCTGAACTTAGGCTTGGGAGTGAGGGGTAGGTTAGGTGGCCGCGATGCGAGAGAGCGAATCGCCTACTCTATCCGGGCTTGCTAATCCATCTGCGTCATTGGGTGGGTGAGAAAAGCCTAGCACCCATTTGGAATTTGGGTGGGCCGGCTTCCAGGGGCCTTGGCGCAGTCGGGTTGTCGCCGCCCGGGCCTTCTTCTCTGGGGCTCGCCGATCTCTAGGCCGGGGGATGGCTTTCCCGATTTGCTATCGTATCGAGGACCATTTGTCGACCCGCCGATCCATTCGTGGCGAGGGCGGTTAGCACCTTCGCCCCCAACGCCCCCTGCCATAGGACCCGCCGATCTCTAGGCCGGAGCTGGCCTTCCTTACTCGCCATCGTGCCGGGGTCCCCTCGTCAACCCGCCGATTCATTCGTCGCTCCCTGCCGAGGTAGAGAATCTGCTCGGGGGGTTGTGGGACAGACTACTCCGAGTTACATTCTGCCCCACCAGCTTGATGGGAGCCTGGCAGTGGGATCTACTTGGGGGCTGAGGCAGACTCCTCCGAGTGATATCTAGCCCTGCCAGCTTGATGGGAGCCTGGCAGCGGGATCTGCTCGGGGTCTGAGGCAGACTTGCGTTTGCGTTTTTCACTGTCGGGGCATAAGCTCATCAACAGAAGCTTTATTAGAAAACTAGAGTGACATTTACATGACTCAGGGGAAAAAATGCTTCAAGTCATCACCACTCCAGGTGAGACTTAGGGTCTCGCCCTCCATATTCCGGATGCGGTACCCTCCTTTCTTCAAGGCCTCCTGTACAATGTATGGCCCCTCCCAATTGGGGTTGAGCTTCCCCACGGTTGCTGACCTTCCTGCGACATCCACTTTTCTCAAGACCAAGTCTCCCTCTGCGAATTGTTTAACTCTGACGTGCTTGTCGAAGTATTTGGCCATTCTTCTCTTCACCTCTTCTTGCCTGATGGCGGAGAGGTCTCGCAATTCCTCAACCATGTCGAGTGAGAGCCGCAACTCTTCCTTATTCTCGGCCCTCCATTCTTCTCTGCCCTCTCTGGCCTCGACCACTCGAGGGGTCCGGATCTCGAACTCTATTGGGAGCACCGCCTTACACCCATGGGAGAGTTTGAAAGGAGTCTCTCCTGTCGCCATATTGGGTGTGGTTCTAAGGGCCCAGAGGACCGAAGGGAGCTGCTCCACCCAGCTTCCTCTCAAGTTCTCTACCTTCTTTCAGAGGAGGTTAATAATGATCTTATTTGCCGCCTCCACCTGCCCGTTGCTCCTGAGGTGATGAACTGAGGCGAACCTAAGATTGATGCCGAACTGTTCACAGAAGCTAATGAACTCGGCGCTGATGAATTGAGGGCCATTGTCCGTGATAATGGCCTGTGGCAACCCGTGACGACAAATAATCTCCCCCCATATGAAGTTCCTGATGACCTGGGAGGTTACCTTGGCCAATGCCTAAACTTCCAGCCACTTAGATAAATTGAAAGTGAGGATAAGATCTACCTTTACTCTAGGGGGGGGGGTGAATAGAGTATATTAAAATAATTTTCAATTTAAAAATATTTGCAGTGGAAGACTTGATTTAAGTATAGGTGTAATGTGCTTACAGTAAATAAAACTAAGATAGCAAGAAAGATAAAATCACAGCACACAGCAAAGCAAAAACACAGCAATCCAGAAGACACAAGGATCTATAGTAGTTCCCCAAACAACCTGGGTACATCCACTCTTCTACCACCCTAGGTAGGAATCCACTGCAGGAATAGTTGATCAGGTGTCCTGGGCACCAATGAGCTTTTGATAAGGTGCTCAAAAACCAAATCAGATTTTTTGATCAGGTGTCTTGCCACCACTGAGTTTTGACAAGGTCTCAGAAACCAGCCACAAAACTTTTGAAGGGAGTTTTGAGAAACCCTTTTACAGCAGAGTAAGGAAAAAGAAAAGAGATGTTGTTCTTCTCTGTCAACAGTCTAAGAGAAGACTAGTGGATGATGTTATCAAAGCTCCCCCTGAGATCTGCAATTGTTCAGGAAGAAGAGCTTTGCATAGGGTGATAGGTCTTCAGTAACTTTAGATCTCCAGCAAGAGATGATTTCAGCAATTGCTGAAATGTGATGTGTCTGGAGTCTTTGATGAAGAAGACTTTGAACACTTGAATCAAAAAGATCTTGAAGGAGTAGAATAGAAGAAATCTTTTCTGTTTGATGATCTCCTTCACAGTATTATTCCTTGTGTTCTGTATGAATTCTAACTTGTAATACTGTAGACTTGTGTCTTAGAATCTTGAATGATATCTCTTGTGTATTCTTCAAAATGATTCTGAAGAGATATATTGAAGAGCAGCCTTCTGAATAGCCGTTAATCAGTCATAAATGACTGCCTTAAATGAAATTTGTCTCTGGAGGAAAGTCCTAAGAGACATTCCATTTAGTCTTCCTTGAAACTTGCTCCAGAAAGATTGAAACGGCTACACTATCCTTTGAATTAAATGCTGGATATGAATCAGATTGAATTCTATAACTGTCTGAATTTGAATTCCTGAAATCGTCGATCTCTTCAGAAAATCGTCGAACTGAGCTCAACTACCGTCGACCTGAGCTCAGAGATTGGACTTAGACTTGAGACAGAAATCGTCGATCTAAGCTCGACTATCGTCGACCTGAGCTCGGAGACTAGGATAATAGCTAGAGACAGAAACATCGATTTGAGTTCGAAGATTGTCGATCTGAGTTCGACGACTAGTTGAACGTTAATCAGAGATAGTCGAACTGAGTTCGACGCCTCGTCGATCTGAGCTCGACGAAAATTGTCCTAGTCTTCAGCACTTGAATTCTGATCTTAGAAGGTCTTGGGGGCAGCTTCCAAACCTAAGTTCTAACCCTTAGACTAATTCTAATTGACCTTTAAGACTATACAATAAGGTCAAAACAATTTCCTAAGAACATAGTGATCTTTGCCCAAATTAGTAATAGGGTGTTCCAACAATCTCCCCCTATTTGGGTTAGGATTACTATTTACATGACATGTAGGAAATAACAAGCATACATGCAGAAATAAAAAGCAAAAACAACATAGCAGAAGAATGAATTGCAGCATTGCAGAAGCACAGATAGAATCACAGCAGACAGTCCGAATTAGATATATATTGTCAGCTTACACATTTACTTCTTTTCATTGCCCTTCTTGAATAAGATTTCTTTGTTAGGGTTGAGAGCTTCCTTCTTGGATCTCCTATCATCAGCAACACCTAGAAAAGTTTGAGATTTGGGCCTGGGAACCACAGCCTCTGGGTGCAGCTTCATATAGCTTTTCGGATCAAAGAATTTTCTTGATGAGTATCTTTCTAGTTCCTTCTTTATTTGCTCAGATAAGGTTGTGATGTTTGAAGTGTCTTTTCCTTGTTCTCTTGCCTTCTTTATCTGATCCAAAGCAGCTAGCTCTTTCATTCTGGCAGTCCAAGATAGTGGATTATTTTCTGGATCTTCAAAAGGGACAGGAGATTCATATCTATTCATTGTATCATCAGAAGGAGGAGTTCTTGAAGCAACAATATCTTTCAGCTTATAAGGGAAAGGACCAAAAGTTAAGTCAATGGTTCTTTGTCCTTCCCTTTGATATGGATGTTGTCTAGATTAATCTCTAGAGTATACTTTATAATCTCTTTGGCTTCCTCTATACTGACCTCTCCTTGATTGATAACCTCTATGTTGATATACTCTTGATTGAGATCTGTCTTGAGATTGAGAGAAGCTTTGATTTGCAGCAGATGAGATCTGAGAAGCAGAAACTCCACCAATTCCTATATCTGGAGGAGGAGGAGGATTAAAATGAGAAGATACTTTATCATACTTATCATACTTCCTCTTTTTCTTCATGGCCTTGAGCTGGTTCTTTAAATATTGCATCTAGGGTTCAGAGATGGGGCAATCATGTAGAATGTAGTATGGAATATCATTGTCATCTTTCACTTTCTCTGGAGGTACCCTCTTTAATGCTTTGCTTCTAGCTTTCCTCTTCCTTGCAATGGTTGTAGAGGAGTCATCAGAATTAGTTTGGAACTTGTCACTATCTGAACTCTGAGGATTGTCATACAGTTCATCAATACTTTTGATGTATTCCTTTTGTTGTTTTGATTGATCAGAAGAAATAACAGCAGCAGCAGTAGCAGTGACAGAAGCAGCACTAACAGATACAACAATAGCAGCAGGCTCAACAACAGTAAAAACAATTGGGGCAACAGAGCAACAGAAATAAAAGCTTCAGCAGAATATTCTGGAACAACATCATTAGTAACAGCAGGTTCTGAAACAATATCATCAGTATCCACAACATCAACAGAATGAATACTTTCCACAGCCTTGAATGACTTAATATATGAAGAAATCAGGCTGGGCTCATAGCTGGCAATAGGCACAATGGCCTTAGTGAGATCTTCAACTTCCTGAGCTGGAAGATAGCTGAAGTGAATTGTATCAAAAACTGATAACAGTGACCTGAGGTCAACTGTTAGAACTAGAACTGGATCTGTAACTGGAATCTCTAGCAGGAAATCTTCTGAGGATGGCACCATCTCTTCTTCATGAGGCATCTCCCCCTGCCTAGATTCAGTATACACTGGATCAAGGCACCCCACATAAGGGATTGCCTAAGGAGGAGAAAGGGAAGAGAGCCTGGCAGATAACTCCTGGAGGGATTTCAGGAGTGGAGCCATGGAGGTCTCCAGCAGGAGTGTTAGCCTGGGAGCCAACATCCCATACAACCTATCTGCTAGGGCAGAAGTGTCTACTTGCTCAAGTGAAATTTGAGTAGAGGTAGAGGAGAGAGTGACAGAGATTGGTGTAGAAGGGGCTGCAGATATGGTAATAGAAGATGTGGAAGGTAGGATGGATGGTTGAGAGATGGGAATGGTGGAGATGAGATGATGATGGGGGATAAAATTGAAGTAGTGATGGTGGATGTAGGAATGGTAAAAGAAACAATTAGGGAAGATGATGGAGATGAAGAGGAGGCAGGTAATTCTTCCAATGGGGCAGTTGCCTGTGGGGAAGTTACCTGAACAGTCCTGGTGCCTGAAGTTGAGATAGCTGTAGAGGCTCTGCTTCGTTTGACAATTTGTCTGTCCCATTTACCAAATAGGGAACAGGACAGCCTCTTGGAGGCATTGATATGCATCCCACTGGACACAAGCAACTGCGGGCATCTGTTATGCAAAAACAGCCCTAGTATCCTCACAAAATTAACAAAATTCTTATTTACCTTTTTCTTGATTAAATCAAAGAAAATCTCCCCCCAATTGAGATGCTTCTTATCCACTAAAGTAACCATCAAATAGAATTGATACCTAGAAATGGTATCATGAGCAGAATGCTTGGCTAACAGCACCTTTCCTACAACATCAGCTAAAAATCTATATTCAACTGACAGATTCTTTTTAAGCAGTTTATTAGGGTTTGTTGCAGAGTGACCCATTCTATCAAGCATACTTGCAAACTCTTCTCCAGATAACTCAACTGAATCATGCCCAATGCTCAATTGAAAAACTTCTGTAAGGAGGGAAGGAGTTAGGGATACCTGAGTACCGGCTATTATACCAACCACTGTATTTTGATCCAGGTTATGAGCCGTATACACCCACTCCTTGATTTCATCGGTAACAAGTTTCATCCTTGTGGACATGATATACATCAACTGCTGTTCCTTGAATAATTCTAGAATGTCTTTGAATATTTGGTCACTGCCTTCAAAGGAATCCATATCGATGTCGAATCTAGTGTCAAATTTCATTGCGGCTAGAACTGTAACAGAAACGACCATTGTATACCTGCAAAAATGAACAAACGAGACCAAGTACAGAGAAGTTTGGAGGGAAATAAAAGTTCTCCAGAGAGTATGAAAGCGCAAAAGGTGAACGATGGCCGAAAAATGAATTTTATATTAGGGTTCGACGCCGAAAAGGAAAGATCGTTGAACTCAGTTCGATGATCTGGGCTTCTAAAGGAATCTGAAGAGTTTTCAACATCGTCGATCTCCGTACGACGATATTGGAGAGCGTCGATCTCCGATCGACGATCTCTGACCAGAAGAAGATAGCCTAGCGCTATCTGAAAGCGCTGAACTCCGGTCGATGATTTCGGAAAACGTCGATCTCCGTTCGACGATCTTTGGGAAAATCGTCGAGCGCAGTTCAGAGACCAGAAACATCCTATAGACACTAGAAAAATCATGTTTTTAACCTAGTCTTGATCAATTTTAGGGTTTTAAAATCTTGGATCTTATTTTAAGCTTCCTCCATCTAACATTCCTAACTAATTTAGGAAGAAGGTGTGTTTCTTTTCATCCAATGGTTTGGTGAAAATGTCTCCCCTTTGCAAATCAGTTGGGATATATTGAAGTTCAATTTTATTCTTCTTGACATTATCCCTTAAAAAGTATGCCTAATCTCTATATGTTTTGTCCTACTATGGAGGACTGGATTTTGTGCTATAGAAATAGCACTAGTGTTATCACAAAAGATTTTTGACCTTTCTAAGTTGTAACTATAGTCTAGGAGCTGGTTTTGAATCCACAAAATCTGTGAGTAACAACTGCCTGCTGCCATGTATTCAGCTTCAGCAGTTAAGGTGGACATAGATGTTTGTTTCTTACAGAACCAGGAGACAAGTCTGTCACCAAGAAACTGGCAAGTTCCACTGGGGCTTTTCCTATCTACTCTACATCCAGCATAATCAGCATCTGAAAATCCAATTAATTCAAATCCTGAGTCTTTTCGATACCAGAGACCTAGATTTGGACAACTTTTCACATACCTAAGAATCCTTTTTACTAATATTAGGTGTGACTCTCTTGGGCTTACTTGGAATCTAGCACATATGCATGTAGCAAACATTATGTCAGGTCTACTAGCTGTAAGGTACAATAAAGAGCCAATCATTGCTCTATATGTTGTCTGATTAACAGGTTTCCCATGTTCATCAGCATCTAATACCACATTAGTAGGCATAGGTGTTTTCATACATGATGCTTCAGACATATCAAATTTTTTAACCAATTCTTTTGCATACTTGGTTTGAGAAATAATGATGCCATCAGCATGCTGTTTGACTTGCAATCCTAGAAAGAAGGAAAGCTCACCCATGCTACTCATTTCAAATTTAGAATGCATTAGATTTAAGAACCTTTTGCACAAATTTGAATCAGTAGATCCAAAGATAATATCATCTACATAGATTTGTACTAGTAGGATATTGGACTTATGAGTTCTAATAAAAAGAGTTTGGTCTACTCTACCTCTTATAAAATCATTTTTCAGAAGAAAGCATGCTAAGGTCTCATACCATGCTCTAGGAGCTTGCTTGAAACCATATAATGCTTTGTGCAATTTAAAAACATGATCAGGATGAGTTGGAAAGATAAAACCTGAGGGTTGTCTAACATAGACTTCTTTCTTGATGTCTCCATTGAGAAATGCACTTTTTACATCCATCTGATAGACCTTGAATCCTTTGTGAGCTGCATAAGCTAGGAATATTCTTATGAACTCTAACCTTGCAACTGGTGCAAAGGTCTGGTCATAGTCTATTCCTTCTTCTTGAGAGTATCCTTGTGTAACTAGCTTTGCCTTGTTCCTTACAATGATTCCTTGATCATCCAATTTGTTTCTGAACACCCACTTTGTTCCAACAATGGAGTGATCCTTAGGCCTTGGCACTAGCTCCCAAACTTTGTTCCTTTCAAATTGATGTAATTCCTCTTGCATTGCAATGATCTAGTGTGGATCTTGTTCTGCATCTTGTATGGATTGAGGTTCAATTTGAGATAGAAAGTAGGTGTGCATCAGGTTTTGGTTGACCTGATTTCTGGTTTGCACACCAGTTGAGATGTCTCCAATCACTTGGGAGATTGGATGATCTCTTGAAGTTACTAAATCAACAGGGGGTGTTAATTGTTCACGAACCTGTGTTGTTGTTTCCTCTTGTGGAACAACAACTGGCTCTTCAATGTGGTTCTCACCAATATGTTGAGTGTCCTCTTCATCTTCACTGCTCTTATCCTTTTGTTGAATAGGTGAATGTGTTGTATCCTTTTCTATAATATGTAACCTGTCCAAATTTTCTGAAAGAGAATGTACCTGCAAAGGTTCTATGGTAGAAGTATTCCTCTCCTTATAAGACATATTAGTTTCATCAAAAGATACATGTACAGATTCTTCAATTTTAAGATAAGTTTTGTTATACACCCTATAAGCTTTATTGATCATGGAGTATCCCAGAAACACTCCTTCATCAACTTTAGCTTGAAATTTTGCTATGTATTTCTTGTCATTATTGTGTATGTAACAAATACAATCAAAATTTTTTAAATAATCCACTTTAGGTTCTTCCCTTTGAGTAATTCATAGGGAGTCTTGCCCTTCAGCCTATGTATCAAACTTCTATTCAACACATAGTTTGAGGTGTTCACTGGCTCTGCCCAAAAGGATCGAGGAAAGTTAGCATCTGTCAACAATATAGTAGCGGATTCAATAAGGGTTCTATTTTTCCTTTCAGCTACCCCATTTTGTTGAGGAGTTCTAGGAGCTGAGAAAGTGTGCCTGATCCCTTCACTCTGACAGAACTCTTGCATAAGAAGAGAATCAAACTCTGTCCCATGATCACTTCTGATCAGGGCAATTTGAGTATTGAACTCAATCTGTATGCATTTGAGAAACTCTGTCAAACACTTAAAGTTATCAGACTTCTTCCTCAAAAAGAACACCCATGTGAATCTAGAGAATTCATCTATAACCACTAAAGTGTAAGATTTCCCTCCTAGGCTTTGTACTGTAATGGGTCCAAAAAGATCCAAGTGTAACAGATACATGATCCTAGGTGAATCACTCTTATTAAGTGACTTGAAGCTATTTTTAGTTTGCTTGCCTAATTGAAAAGCCCTACAAAGTCCTTCCTTCTTGTAGGGGCCAGAAGGTAGTCCTCTAACAAGGTTGTCCTTGGATAGCCTATCAATGGTTCTAAGGTTTAAATGTCCTAATCTCTTATGCCAAAGTTCATTTGGTTTACTAATAGAGTTGAACAAACAAATATCTACCTTAGTTGAATGAAAATCTACAAGGTAAATGTTACCTTTCCTTTTACCTGTCAACACAGTTGTGTTGTCCTCTGATTTGATTTTGCATGAGGATTTGTTGAATGTCACCTGGTAGCCTTCATCACACAGTTGACTGATGCCTATTAAATTATGCTTCAGTCCTTCCACATAGGCCACCTTCTTGAATGTGACTGATCCAATTTGGACTGCACCATATCCCTTGGTTTGTCCAAAGTTTGAATCTCCAAATATTACTTTGGATCCAAGTTTGGCTTTGAAGGATGTAAGGTTATCCTTGCTTCCTGTCATGCGCTTTGAGCACCCACTATCCAGATACCATTGTTTGTTCATTGCTGGATAGGTCTTCACCTGCACATAAGCAACTTATATATTTTTGACCCAGTTTACCTTGGGCCTAGGTTGATAACCTTTAAATTCTGAAATAAAAGACATCCCTGACTGACTCTTATAACCTTCAGGATGATATCTCCTAGGAGGTATTATCCATTCAGTATAAGGGTTAAAGCTTTGGGATGTAGGACCACTAGGATTGAAGTTTGATTTGCCTTTAAATTTTTTTTCAAAGCTCTGAGCTCTGTTCGACGATCTTTGAGCTGAGTTTGATGATTTTGGGTCAGATCGTCGAGCTCCATTTCGAAGATCGATTGTGCCAGAGTTCAGAGTTCGGTGATCGTCGACCTGAGTTTGACGATTCAGCTTGAGATCATTGAGCTCTATTCGACGATCGTCGAGCTCTGTTTGACGTTTTCTGTTGAACTTTGTTTTTCTTAGGTAAATCAGGATTCTTCCTAGCTACCTCTACAACACCCTTTCCTTTATCTGAGATAAATTTAATTGGGGTTGTTAACACTATGGGTTGGCTGGATGAAGCACCCAAGCCCAGTGTACTGTTAAGTCTTGAGTTCACTGTACTTGTTGTAAGACCCCCCTCCCGGAACACAAGACACGGCACGAGAGGAGTCTTATGCCCAGAACAGCCGCCTTGCGGTAACACTAGCACTCAGGCTAGCCTGTACCACAAGACGCATATTCTGCCGGCTACAAATAATATCAACAAATAAATGCCAACCCAACCATAATAATATGAAAGTCAAATCCACACCAAGCATATGTCCATAATATCATAAATAAAGAAGCTACAGCAAGCTTCTAATTATCAGAGTACGTAAACAGAATTGCCTCGAAGGGCTACAAAAAAATCTCTCTCTTACTCACATCTGTAACCGACGGTAGCGACGGTACCGTCCTTTCAGGCCCTATCACCCTGGCCTGGCTGTCCGTCTGCATAGCCTGCTGCTCCACCTGTTGGGTTTCCTCCTAAAAAGGAAGACGTAGCAACCGTTAGTCAAAAAGACTAAGTGGTTTCACATCCGCTCCCCCGGCAACTCCTCGGCCCCGGGCGGAGAAAGGAACAGGTACAATATATAAATAACAGTAGTACAACAGGTGAAGTGAGTATACATATTATAAGCAGCAACATCGGTAGTGTATAATAAACAAGCTCTTATTTCAGATCTACGAACCACAGCAGCAAGAGAGTATATAACTAGAACAGTAAGTAACTCAACTTATATGGATGCCCATACAAGCATATAAGTTGAGGGTCGTTCAACAGAAAGTAACTCATCGTATAGGAGTGCCCATACAAACTTATACGATGAGGGTCTTGTGTATATAATGAAGTGCAATGCTATGTATGTAATGCAATGACACACCCATGCTCAAGCACATGCAATCGCTATGTCGACACAGACTTATAGTTCCCACTATTCGAGCAGGTAGCTAACCTCTCAGGCATCAACTGTCGTGGCCAAACGGTGATAGTGGAGCGGGCAACTCCACTACTAGGCTGGTCTCCACACTACCTGGCCTAGGCCTCCGTACGCCTCCACGCTAGGAACACAACAGCGGAGCTCACATGCGTACTATGGCTCAGCAGGTTCTCTCGGGTAAATATGCACCAAGATCCTAGCCCCTGACTGGCCTATGGTATGACACGGAAGGAGCCTCGGAAATGAGCACGAGGACCAAGCCCAACCGTTCACTTAGCACGGAAGGAGCCTCGGGACGCGAACACCGAGGACCAAGCCCAACCGCCTAAGGTCTAACTGTCAACTCCCATCAGTGTGACGATTGGAGAGCCCATAGACCTGCCACACTATCCTTAACCCGGGATTACGACACTGCGTGTCGACTCACACCACATGCAATTCCACAATTCCGTGGCATGGAAGGAGACTCGGAGAAAGCACGAGGACCAAGCACAACCATCCATCAAATATGGAAGGAGCCTCGGGACGTGAACACCGAGGACCAAGCCCAACCGTCCAATTTTATCCAACTCAACCTCATTCCCATTAGTGACGGTCAACACCGCACTTGTTAACTTCCACAATGCTACCCATGGGGAGACGACACTCTAAGCATTGGACTATCCATTCCCTTCTATCAATCCATTATACATCCTGGCCATAGTTCTAATCATTTACTAATCCTTCCAAATGAATTCAACATATTATAGACAATGCGCATAATGGAGATCTACCAAATATAACAAAGCCTTTCATTCACTTAGGCTTGATTCACATCTCGGCATAGGGATTCAAGTCCTCAAACATCAATCTTCACATTACCTCGGTGATTAACACAAAAGAATTCACCCAACCTCGAGATGAATTGCAACATCTATTCCATCGAATCCAAGTTCATATTATAATCACCTAGAACTGTATGTAATCTGGTCAGCAACTTTGACTGAGGATTCCCGTGGCTACAGGTATCTCCTGAAAACATGCCACCACTCGTTGGAAAGGTAATTTTAAGGGCTACGACTTTTGTGTTTAGTCAAAAGCCCAGATCTGGGCACATCATGCCAGAAATGCAACTCGAAGTCTGCTGCGTACAGGATACAGAATTCCTGGGCAATAACTTCCAACCGCAGTAGATTCAAACGGACTTTCCCGTGGCTACAGGTATCACATGGAAACGTGCAACCGCTCGTTGGAAAGGTAATTTCAAGGGCTACAACTTTTGTGTTTAGTCGAAAGCCCAGATCCGCCCCCTTCTTGCTTAAAAAATAGCCAAGAAGGTCGCTGCGTGCAGAATACAGATTCTGCACACATCTTGAAGCGAAGTGAACGACATCCGTTTATCTTCCTCCTCAAGTGATTTTCTCCAAATCGTAGCCAGAAGTTCCTCCACCCTTATTCTCCCTCTTGAGGCCATTTCCTCTTCACGAGACCACCCCTATCATCACCTTGAAGCGAGGGGAGGTTGAAGACGACTAAGCTTTAGAGCATAAGCTCTAGCATGGCCTTCCTAGAAAGCTTCATCTCACACATCAAGACTCATTTGAGTCGATGTCTCGCCTAAGAATAACTATAGATCTAGCACCAAGGGAGAGGGGAGGAAACTCACATCATTTCCGGCGTTTCCTCTGTTGCCGGCCATGGATCGCGTTATTCTTCGTGGCGACAGCCTTGGCTTTGTTAGCAGTGTTCTTCCACGGAAACAGCGGAGCTTTTCCTCCAGAATCCGGCTCCGGCGACCTGCGATATCTCCTCTTCCGCTCCCGTCGGTTTGCACGGTGACGGCTCGACAAGAAGGATCGGATGCGATGGTTAGGGTTTGGTTTACTTCCTTTTTATATTATGTATTAGGTTAAGTCCTTTCCGCCACGTGTCACTCTCTAATTGGACCGCCCAAATTAGGTTTCATTTGAAGTGACCGGTCCAAGGATCACTCAGCATGAATCCCGAGGTCCAGTTCGGTTCGCCTGTACAAGCCGGTGAATCGGCCTGGGCGCAGAAAACGCCCAAGTCAAATTCGACGGGAATCAGCCAGTGATTCCCGTCGATCGGCGAGTATTGGCAGGTCATTCTCGACGAATCCGTCGAGTATCAACAATGATACTCGACGATTTTCCCTTGTTGATACTCGACGGTCGGTGGGTATCACCGGGTATTTTCGGCGATCGGTGAGAATCGTCAGGCACTCTCGACGATTTTCCCTTAGCCTACTGCAGTTTTGAGTCCGGCGGGTATCGACCACCGATACCCGTCGAATCGGCGAGAATCAGTCCTCCATTCTCGACGATCGACGAGCATCAACCTCCATTCTCGACGACTTTTACTTAGCCGAGTTCCCTCATCTCGGCTACTGGTTGGGGTATCCTTGAACCCAACCCTACACTTATTCTATGCACCTGACACCTCGCGTCGGTGCACCCCGAGCCCGAGTTGAGTCTCTTGACTCAGAAATCGTGCGAGGGGCCTAGCGCGAATTGGGACGTTACAAATCCTATAAACAAAATAAAAAGATTTCGTCCCCGAAATCAGGCTGAGGTCGTGGGGAGTAAAGCATACAGAAAACAAAATATGCTTTTAAATAAAATTACCTGAAGCAAACAACTCCGGGTAGCGTCTTTGCATCAAATCCATTGGCTCCCACGTGAATTCCTCCTTCCCATGATTAGACCATAACACTTTTACCAAGGGGACACTTTTGCGGCGCAAGGTTCTTATCTCATTATCAACGATCCGCACCGGCTCCAGTCGCACAGATCTGTCAGACGCCACAGTACCATCAGTTGTGGGGATGTATTGTTCGGGCCGCAACAGCGCCTTCCGAAGCGACGATACATGGAACACATCGTGGAGATTCTCTAGCTCGGGCGGTAGCTCCAGCCGGTAGGCCAAAGGGCCAACCCTTTCCAATATGACATAGGGCCCAACATACCGTGGACTGAGCTTCTTCACTCCTCGCACTCATGACACTCCATGCATCGGCCGAATTTTTAGAAACACCTTATCACCCACTTGAAATTCCACCATACGGTGCTTTGCATTATAATACTTTGCCTGCCGATTTTGAGCCTCCAACATGCGATCCCGTTTTAGCCTAACCACCGCATCAGTGTCATCTATGTACTCAATTCCCAAAGTCTTCGGGTCTTCATCTTGCACCCAAGACAAGGGGGTCCTACACCTCCTTCCATATAGGGCTTCATGGGGCGCCATGCCAATACTAGCTTGATGTCTATTGTTATAGGAGAATTCCACCAAGGGAAAGAGTCTTTCCCACGGCTCTCCCCTATCTATCACACACAACCTCAACAGATCTTCCAATGTTCGGATGGTCCGCTCAGACTGTCCGTCCGTCTGAGGATGAAATGCGGTACTGAAGGTAAGACGTGAGCCCGAATACGTCTGTACCGCCTTCCATTCCTTGGAGGTGAAACGACCATCACGATCCGAAACTATCGTCTTAGGTACGCCGTGATACCGTACAAATTGTTCCACAAACAGGCGTACCAAGACATCCACGTGAGCCTCCTTCTTCATAGGAATGAACCGGGCAACCTTCGTCAGGCGATCAACGATCACCCATACTGAATCATTCCCTAAGCGGGAGCGAGGTAGCCCATGTACGAAGTCCATGGATATATCCTCGAACTTCCATTCGGGGATTGGCAACGACTGCAACAGGCCACCGGGGCTCCTACATTCCGCCTTCACTCTTTGGCAGGCTTCACAATGCGTGACAAAGTACCGGACATCTTTCTTCATCCCTGGCCAACACATCGTCTTTCGTAAGCCGGCGTACATCTTTGAAATTCCTCGGTGCACGGAATATTGAGAGCAATGTGCTTCTCTCATAATATCCTCCCGGATTCTGCCACCTTTGGGAATGTAGAGTAGGCCGCGAAAGTAAACGAGGCCGTCCTTTAGTGTGTATTCGTCGGTAGTCCCATCTTCAATTAACTTTATTATCGGGGCCAAAGCCGCATCTAATCCTTGCTCCACTCGGATCCGGTCCCGGATATCACAAACTATGCTCATGCTGGACAGGTACTCCGTATATTCCGAAGAAGCCTTAAATATTAAGGTGATGTCCATCTCCTCGATCATCCGTGCCAACTCCATGCTCATCAATCGAGATTCTGGGCTTGAGCCGGGTACTTTCCTACTCAACGCATCGGCTACTAGTTTGCTTTTCCGGGGTGGTAGTTCAAGGTGAACTCATAGTCGCATAGAAACTCTAACCACCGCCGTTGTTTTAAGTTCAATTCCTTCTGGGTATGGACGTACTTCAAATTTTTATGATCCGAGAAGATTTCGCAGTGGACGCCGTATAGATAATGCCTCCATACCTTCAAGGCGAACACCACCGCTCCTAGCTCCAAATCATGCACCGGGTAATTGATTTCATGCTTCTTCAATTGTCTTGAAGCATAAGCAATTACGTGCCCATGCTGCATCAACACCGCTCCCAACCCCTGATAAAACGCATCCGTATAAACTTGAAATCCTTCCTTCCCAGACGGAAGGACAAGGATGGGGGCGGAGGTAAGTCTATCCATCAATTCCTGGAATGCCGCTTCACACTGGGGTGTCCACTCAAATGGCACTCCTTTCTTTGTCAAGGAAGTAAGCGGGAGGGCAATCTTGGAGAATCCTTTTACGAACTTGCGGTAGTATCCGGCAAGTCCAAGAAAACTCCTCACATCAGCCGCCGACTTCAAAGGTGACCACTCCTTCACAGCGTGCACCTTGGCCGGATCCACAGCTAGTCCTGCCCCACTGATTACATGGCCCAAGAAAGCAACTTCCTTAAGCCAGAATTCACACTTGCTAAACTTGGCGAACAGGGCGTGCTCTTTTAGCTTCTCTAGAACTAAGGCCAAATGTCCGGCATGCTCTTCCTCCGTCTTCGAGTAGACTAGGATGTCGTCAATGAACACAATGACGAAGACATCTAGATAGGCCTCAAACACTTTATTCATCAAGCTCATGAAAGACGATGGGGCGTTTGTGAGTCCAAACGACATCACTGTGAACTCATATAAGCCGTACCTTGAGCTGAAAGCCATTTTCTGTATATCATCATCCTGTATTCTCAATTGGTAGTACCCCGAGCGCAAGTCTAACTTGGAGAACCAATGCGCTCCCACCAATTGGTCGAACAACTCATCGATCCGAGGTAACGGGTAGGTGTTCCGTACTGTCAGTCAGTTGAGTTACCGATAGTCTATACATAAACGCAGGGTTCCATCTTTCTTCTTGACGAATAGAACAGGGGCTCCCCAAGGCGACGAGCTGGGGCGAACAAACCCTGATTCTACCAACTCCTGCAATTGCACTCTAAACTCCGCAAGTTCTTTTGGGGCCATCCGATAAGGGGTCCTGGAGACAGACTTAGCTCCTGGTACAAGCTTAATTTGAAAATACACTTCTCTATGCGGGGGTAACCCTGGCAGTTTCTCGGGAAATACCTCAGGGAAATCCCGTGCTACCCGCACATCCTTCACATCTAACTTCATCTCTTTTAGTTCGAATCGTATCATGTAGACTTCATCCCCTCTCATATGAGCTTTCAAGGTCTGGATCGAGGATAACAAGATTTGTGGTGCGAAATTTATACCTTGGAAGACTACATCAGTATCCCCATGTCTCAAATAGATACGCTTCTCCGCACAGTCAATACTCGTATGGTGCTAATCCAGCCACGCCATACCCAGGATGAGGTCGAACTCTGGTATTCTCAAAATTATGGCAGGGGTATCAAAGGTCTTTCCCCCAATGGCTATCTCTAACTCACACTTTGCGATTGCCATCATCTCAGATCCGTCTGGGAGGCGTACTCTTCGAGCAATACCAGTGAAATATTGCACTCCGTGTATATCTTTGATGAGGTCTTCAGACACGAATGAATGTGCGGCACCGGTATCAAATAACGTATGAGCCGATTTCCCGCCGACCATCACGGTGCCTAAGTGTCATTAATAATACTCAAGCTAGATGTCTAGTATATCTCAAGCAACTAGAGGATATTAATGAAAGCAAAATGACCAATTCGAATCGTACCTGCAATCATCTCTTGAGGGTTCCGCTCTTGAGTCATGTCCAGGGCATACATCTGATCTCGAGCGGGTCCGGGGTTTCTTCCTCGTGGTCCTCGTCCTCGATCACGCACATATCCCCGCCCTCGAGGGGCTGCTGGAGGGAAATTAAGAGGCGCATCACCAAACAGTTGTGGGCAGTAATGTCGAATGTGGCCCGGTTGGTTGCATTCGAAGCACACCCGTTCCTGCCTTCCGCCGTGTTGCTGAAACTGTGGAGGTGGAGGTAATGCTGGCGGTTGTGGAACCGGGCGCTCCTCTCCAAAGTTCTGGGGAAAATGCCCGCCAACCCTCTGATATCCTCTTCCTCTTTTATTGTCAAACCTCCTTCTGTTGCTGGGGCCGGCTTCCATCACGCCCTCTGCTGGCCTCTTACCACTTCCCAAGTGGTCCGCTTCCAATCTCTTTGCCATATCAATAATCTCCGCCAGACTAGAGTCTGCTATAAACAAAAGGGCTTGCCTTAGGGGGTCTCGCAAGCCTTTGTAGAATCTTTTGGCGTACCCTCTATCATCCAACTCATAGAAGTCAGCGAATCTAGCCAGGTGCTGAAACTCCCGTTGGTACTCCGTCACCGACATGGACCTTTGCTTAAGTTGCAAAAATCTCTCTTCCAGGCCATCCCGAGCGGCCGAGGGGATGAAATGCTCTAAGAAGGCTTCGGAGAATTCGCTCCAACTAATGTCCGTGTACACTCTTCCACGAAAAGTGGAGCCCATGAGGGACTTCCACCACCTTTTGGCGTGCAGCTCTAAGAGTGTCACCACAAGGGTCACCGTCATGTTGTTTGGACATCTTATTCCTGCCAACAACTCTTGTATAGTGTCGAGCCACTCTTCCGTACGCACTGCCGACTCTGTCCCAACATAAGCGGGAGGGGAGAGAGCACGGAAAACGCTTAACCAACTAGATCCCGGACCATGTTGTTGTACAGGTGTCTGCTGAGATTGGGACCTAAAGGCGTCCAGAATAGCTGTGAGCGTCTGCCCCAGCTCTGATTGTTGGAATTGTGTAGGTACGGACGGGGCAGGGGTGCCCCTTACTGGCTCAACAAGTGCTGGGATCTACACATAAGGTACAAACTTAGGGTTAGGTTGGCTAATCTAAGGTTAAAGATGGACAACTTAGTGTGAATTATATATGAGCACACCACTGCTTCCGCTAAGTCAACTTGTCCCCAAACTGACTAATCAAATGGGGGTGGTACCATTGGTAAGTGACTTTCGCCTTGGAGGATCGTAGCAAGCTGATACCATTTGTAAGACCCCCCTCCCGGAACACAAGACACGGCACGAGAGGGGTCTTATGCCCAGAACAGCCGCCTTGCGGTAACACTAGCACTCAGGCTAGCCTGTACCACAAGACGCCTATTCTGCTGGCTACCAACAATATCAACAGATAAATGCCAACCCAACCATAATAATATGAAAGTCAAATCCACACCAAGCATATGTCCATAATATCATAAATAAAGAAGCTACAGTAAGCTTCTAATTATCAGAGTACGTAAACAGAATTGCCTCGAAGGGCTACAACAAAATCTCTCTCTTACTCATATCTGTAACCGACGGTAGCGACGGTACCGTCCTTTCAGGCCCTATCACCTTGGCATAGCTGTCTGTCTGCATAGCCTGCTGCTCCACCTGTGGGGTTTCCTCCTAAAAAGGAAGACGTAGCAACCGTTAGTCAAAAAGACTAAGTTGTTTCACATCCGCTCCCCCGGCGACTCCTCGGCCCCGGGCAGAGAAAGGAACAGGTACAATATATAAATAATAGTAGTACAACAGGTGAAGTGAGTATACATATTATAAGCAGCAACATCGGTAGTGTATAATAAACAAGCTCTTATTTCAGATCTACGAACCACAACAACAAGAGAGTATATAACTAGAACAGTAAGTAACTCAACTTATATGGATGCCCATACAAGCATATAAGTTGAGGGTCGTTCAGCAGAAAGTAACTCATCGTATAGGAGTGCCCATACAAACTTATACGATGAGGGTCTTGTGTATATAATGAAGTGCAATGCTATGTATGAAATGCAATGACACACCCATGCTCAAGCACATGCAATCGCTATGTCGACACAGACTTATAGTTCCCACTATTCGAGCAGGTAGCTAACCTCTCAGGCATCAACCGTCGTGGCCAAACGGTGACAGTGGAGCGGGCAAATCCACTACTAGGCTGTTCTCCACACTACCTGGCCTAGGCCTCCGTACGCCTCCACGCTAGGAACACAACAACGGAGCTCACATGCGTACTACGACTCAGCGGGTTCTCTCGGGTAAATATGCATCAAGATCCTAGCCCCTGACTAGCCTATTGTATGACACGGAAGGAGCCTCGGAAATGAGCACGAGGACCAAGCCCAACCATTCACTTGGCACGGAAGGAGCCTCGGGACGTGAACACCGAGGACCAAGCCCAACCGCCCAAGGTCTAACTATCAACTCCCATCAGTGTGACGATTGGCGAGCCCGTAGGCCTGCCACACTATCCTTAACCCGGGATTACGACACCGCGTGTCGACTCACACCACATGCAATTCCACAATTCCGTGGCATGGAAGGAGCCTCGGAGAAAGCACGAGGACCAAGCCCAACCATCCATCAAATACGGAAGGAGGCTCGGGACGTGAACACCGAGGACCAAGCCCAACCGTCCAATTTTATCCAACTCAACCTCATTCCCATTAGTGACGGTCAACACCGCACTTGTTAACTTCCACAATGCTACCCGTGGGGAGACGACACTCTAAGCATTGGACTATCCATTCTCTTCCATCAATCCATTATACATCCTGGCCAAAGTTCTAATCATTTACTAATCCTTCCAAATGAATTCAACATATTATAGACAATGCGCATAATGGAGATCTACCAAATATAACAAAGCCTTTCATTCACTTAGGCTTGATTCACATCTCGGCATAGGGATTCAAGTCCTCAAACATCAATCTTCACATTACCTCGATGATTAACACAAAAGAATTCACCCAACCTCGAGATGAATTGCAACATCTATTCCATCGAATCCAAGTTCATATTATAATCACCTAGAACTGTATGTAATCTGGTCAGCAACTTTGACTGAGGATTCCCGTGGCTACAGGTATCGCCTGAAAACGTGCCACCACTCGTTGGAAAGGTAATTTTAAGGGCTACGACTTTTGTGTTTAGTCAAAAGCCCAGATCTGGTCACATCATGCTAGAAATGCAACTCGAAGTCTGCTGCGTACAGGATACAGAATTCCTGGGCAATAACTTCCAACCGCAGCAGATTCAAACAGACTTTCCCGTGGCTACAGGTATCGTATGGAAACGTGCAACCACTCGTTGGAAAGGTAATTTCAAGGGCTACAACTTTCGTGTTTAGTCGAAAGCCCAGATCCGCCCCCTTCTTGCTTAAAAATAGCCAAGAAGGTCGCTGCGTGCAGAATACAGATTCTGCACGCATCTTGAAGCGAAGTGAACGACATCCGTTCATCTTCCTCCTCAAGCGATTTTCCCCAAATCGCAGCCAGAAGTTCCTCCACCCTTATTCTCCCTCTTGAGGCCATTTCCTCTTCACAAGACCACCCCTATCATCACCTTGAAGCGAGGGGAGGTTGAAGACGACTAAGCTTTAGAGCACAAGCTCTAGCATGGCCTTCCTAGAAAGCTTCATCTCACACATCAAGACTCGTTTGAGTCGATATCTCGCCTAAGAATAACTATAGATCTAGCACCAAGGGAGAGGGGAGGAAACTCACATCATTTCCGGCGTTTCCTCCGTTGCCGGCCATGGATCGCGTTATTCTTCGTGGCGGCATCCTTGGCTTCGTTAGCAGTGTTCTTCCAAGGAAACGGCGGAGCTTTTCCTCTAGAGTCCGGCTCCGGCGACCCGCGATATCTCCTCTTCCGCTCCCGTCGGTTTGCACGGTGACGGCTCGGCAAGAAGGATCGGATGCGATGGTTAGGGTTTGGTTTACTTCCTTTTTATATTATGTATTAGGTTAAGTCCCTTCCGCCACGTGTCACTCTCTAATTGGACCGCCCAAATTAGGTTTCATTTGAAGTGACCGGTCCAAGGATCACTCAGCATGAATCCCGAGGTTCAGTTCGGTTCACCTGTACAAGCCGGTGAATCGGCCTGGGCGCAGAAAATGCCTAAGTCAAATTCGGCGGGAATCAGCCAGTGATTCCCGTCGATCGACGAGTATTGGCGGGTCATTCTCGACGAATCCGTCGAGTATCAACAATGATACTCGACAATTTTCCCTTGTTGATACTCGACGGTCGGTGGGTATCACCGGGTATTTTCGGCGATCGGTGAGAATCGTCAGGCACTCTCGACGATTTTCCCTTAGCCTACTGCAGTTTTGAGTCCGGCGGGTATCGACCACCGATACCCGTCGAATCGGCGAGAATCAGTCCTCCATTCTCGACGATCGACGAGCATCAACCTCCATTCTCGATGACTTTTACTTAGCCGAGTTCCCTCATCTCGGCTACTGGTTGGGGTATCCTTGAACCCAACCCTACACTTATTCTATGCACCTGACACCTCGCGTCGGTGCACCCCGAGCCCGAGTTGAGTCTCTTGACTCAGAACACGTGCGAGGGGCCTAGCGCGAATTGGGACGTTATACTTGTGATGTCCATCAGTCTGATGCTTCTCCCATTAAGGGATTCTTCAAACTTCTTTGCCTGAGATAGTTCACTTTTCAGTGAGGCTATCTCCTCCCTACAACATTCCAACTCCTCAGAGAGTTTGAGGTTATCTGATTTTAGGGTGCTATGTTCAGACAATTGATTTCTGAGAGAGATAATCTCTTTCTCAGACTTTAGCAAGTCTAAACATAGTGCCTTAAACTCAGATCTAAAGTCCTCTGAATTGAAATAAAAAGAGTCTATTACCTGATCTTCATCATTTTCATGTTTAGATTCAGATTCTGACTCTTGTTCTGCATTAGAATTATGGTTAGAGGCATTGATAGCCATCATGCAGAACTCCTTCTCTTCAACATCATCTTCATCATCACTTGAGCTTGATGAAGCCTCTGATTCTTCTTCAGTCTCACTCCAGGTTTCAGCTATAAATCCTTTCCTGGTGTGTTTGTTCTTGCTGGAGGAGGATTTGTCATTGTTGTTTCTCCTAGAGTCCTTGACTTTTCTCCTATCTTTCCTGTCCTTATTGTCCTTATTCTGATTTTCTGGACAATCAGGCACAATGTGGCCTGGTTTCCTGCATCCAAAACAAATGATTTCTTTGTTACTGGACTTGTCATACCTTGGCTTTTCATGTTCTCTGGATGAATTTTTCCTGAAATCTTTCCTGGCCATCTTTTAAAATCTTTTGGCCAGTAAGCTCAACATCTCTTCATTGCCTGTGACTTTGTCTTCAGGCCGATCTTCTGTAGCTTTGAATGCTATTGTCTTCTCCTTCCTGATTGCTGGAGAAGCAACCTTTTGTTCTTCCTCTTTATTCTTGATAAGCAGCTCATAAGACTTGATCTTGCCCAATAAGGATTCAGTAGTGATCTCATTTAAGCTTCTAGCATCCTTGATTGGCCAGATCCTTGAATCCCAAGTGCTGGGGAAGCACATTAGGATCTTATCATTGAGTTCAGTCAATGAGATCTCCTTGTCCAATGTTTTTAACTCACTGACTATTAGGCTGAGCCTGTTGTACATGTCAAAAACTGACTCAGTTTCTCCCTTTTTGAAGGTCTCATACTGGGTTATGAGATGGGATCTTCTATCCTTCCTTTCATCAACTGATCCTAACACAAGCTCAGATAGCTTGTCCCAAATTTCTTTTGCTGAGTTACATTCAGCCACCTTTTGGAATATGTCATCAGACATAGTCTGGGCCAATATGTTCATTGCTTTGGCATATGCAACTTTCAATTTCTTGATTTCTGCATCTGTTCCTGAAGGGGGTGGAACAACACTTGTACTTATAGTTACTTGAGGTCTTGGACACATTGTCAAAACAGAATTAAAAATGTCCTCATCAATAGAATTCATGTATAATTTGATCCTTGCCTTCCAAAGTGCAAACTTAGAAAGATTGCACACTGGAGGTCTGGTGCTAGCATAATCTTTATTCTGTGTCATGGTTTTATATGAAAATAAATATAATAAAAGTAATAAATCTCTATTAAAGATTGATCTTATCAGAGATCTTTTGATTTAGGTGTTAGCCTGTAAAATAACAAAACTAGTGAAGATCTAGTTGTTGAATAACCAACCTCCCTCTGATACCAATTGAAAGTGAGGATAAGATCTACCTTTACTCTAGAGGGGGTGGGGGTGGTGAATAAAGTATATTAAAATAATTTTCAATTTCAAAATATTTGCAGTGGAAGACTTGATTTAAGTATATGTGTAATGTGCTTACAGTAAATAAAACTAAGATAGTAAGAAAACAAAAATCACAGCACACAACAGAGCAAAAACACTGCAATCCAGAAGACATAAGGATCTATAGTGGTTCCCCAAACAACCTGGGTACATCCAATCTTCTACCACCCTAGGTAGGAATCCACTGCAGGAATAGTTGATCAGGTGTCCTGGGCACCAATGAGCTTTTGATAAGGTGCTCAAAAACCAAATCAGATTTTTTGATCAGGTGTCTTGCCACCACTGAGTTTTGACAAGATCTCAGAAACTAGCCACAAAACTTTTGAAGGGAGTTTTGAGAAACTCTTTTACAACAGAGTAAGGAAAAAGAAAAGAGATGTTGTTCTTCTCTATCAACAGTCTAAGAGAAGACTAGTGGATGGTGTTGTCAAAGCTCCCCCTGAGATCTGTAATTGTTCAGGAAGAAGAGATTTGCATAGGGTGATAGGTCTTCAGTAACTTTAGATCTCCAACAAGAGATGATTTCAGCAATTGCTGAAATGTGATGTGTCTGGAGTCTTTTATGAAGAAGCCTTTGAACACTTGAATCAAGAAGATCTTGAAGGAGTAGAATAGAAGAAATCTTTTCTGTTTGATGATCTCCTTCACAGTATTATTCCTTGTGTTCTGTATGAATTCTAACTTGTAATCCTGTAGACTTGTGTCTTAGAATCTTGAATGATATCTTTTGTGTATTCTTCAAAATGATTCTGAAGAGATATATTGAAGAGCAGCCTTCTGAATAGCCGTTAATCAGTCATAAATGACTGCCTTAAATGAAATTTGTCTATAGAGGAAAGTCCTAAGAGACATTCCATTTAGTCTTCCTTGAAACTTGCTCCAAGAAGATTGAAACGGCTACAGAATCCTTTGAATTAAATGCTGGATATGAATCAGATTGAATTCCATAACTATCTGAATTTGAATTCCTGAAATCGTCAATCTCTTCAGAAAATCGTCGAACTGAGCTCAACTACCGTCGACCTGAGCTCAGAGACTGGACTTAGACTTGAGATAGAAATCGTCGATCTGAGCTCGACTATCGTCAACCTGAGCTCAGAGACTAGGATAATAGCTAGAGACAGAAACGTCAATCTGAGTTCGTAGATCGTCGAACCGAGTTCGACGACTCATTGAACTGAACTCAGAGATAGTCGAACTGAGTTCGATGCCTCGTCAATCTGAGCTCGACGAAAATTGTCCTAGTCTTCATCACTTGAATTCTGATCTTAGAAGGTCTTGGGGGCAGCTTCCAAACCTAAGTTCTAACCCTTAGACTCATTCTAATTTACCTTTTTGACTATACAATAAGGTCAAAACAATTTCCTAAGAACATAGTGATCCTTGTCCAAATTAGTAATACGGTGTTCCAACAGAAATAATCAATCATCATGAGTAGGAACCTTCTTTGGCCGCTGGCCTGGGGGAAGGGCCCAACCAAGTCCATTCCCCAGATTGCGAATGGCTAGGGGGCTGTGATACTCCTGAGGCGCTGGGCTGGCTGTAGCTGGAGGGGGGAGAACAGTTGGTACTTATGACACTCCTTTGTGAACTTCACCGCGTCTTGGCTCAAGGTCGACCAAAAGTATCCCTGCCTGATGATACGACCCTCCAAGGTTCGACTCCCGGAATGGCTTCTGCACTCCCCGGAGTGAATTTCTTCCAAGACCCTTAGGACCTCCCTCTCGGCGACACAACGTGCCAACATCCCGAAGAGGGTCTTTCAGTATAGCTGGCCGTCTCGTATGATATAATATACCGACTTGTACCTGAGCTTCTTCCTGTCCATCCCCTCAGGATACTCCCCCTTGGACAAGTACGTTGAGAAGGGATCCATCCACGAGAGGTGCTGCTCCACCTCCATCAGCTCCCCCTCTTCAATGGACGGACGGAAGAGATCTGTGAGGGTACCCCCCTGAAGGAAGTGGTGTTTTGAAAGTTATCTTTTACTTATGTTCATGTTTTAGAATGTTGTAACATTTTGTTCCTTGATTATATGACTTGTATCATGTAAGGTTTGGGAAGATGCGCTTGAACTTGAACCATAGAACCATGTTTTTTTATTAAGTCATGTAATCTTAAGTTATCCTCACAATCGTGGTAATCAAAGAGGAACATTGATTGCCGAGTTAAGATTGTCATATCGATTAAAGTACATTTGAGTTCTATAAATGTTGATAAATGATTATTGTTTATTCATATGAGTGTGTATGCGTGTGATTTCATACACATTGAGAGTGACCTATTTTATGTTGTAGCATTATGTGGAATGTGTTAAGTGTCAATAATGTTTACAACGTGTCTATTAAGTTGGAGATACAAGATGTGTAGATTTAGCGTGTCAGTGTGGGCAGCGTGATTATAGTTGAAAACTATCCTCTGATAATGATAAATACTATGATTCGTTGTTCATACTTACGCGTAGGAAATGTGCACATCGAAATATCATTTTGTCCCAAAATTATTTTGGTAATGATATAGTCAGGCCCTTGGCCGAGCGAGGTTGTATAACATGCATTATAACTAACGTAGTTATAAATACAACTCACTTGTGAGACCAAGAAAGACAAATATAATGCGAAATGACACAGTACCAGTTTGCACAATATTTATGATATAATGTGACAAAGAAATAGACGCAGGTCATTTATTGTGTTACTTAGTTACCATGTTGTTGGGGCAACTATAATGCAGTGATAAAGCCTCTTATAGTCCATAATATATGATGTTATATTATAGCCTTGACAACATGGTTCCTCTTTAAGGTCGCACCAAATGAACGGGAACAACATCCGTTCGGCTTATTTGGGGTATTTGATTTTATGGAACATTTAATCTAAGTACTATAGTAAGTACGAACGTCTAATGTCGTGACTCGACATGTTTAGATAGAATTCCTTTGCTACTATCAAAGAAAAATAATTATGACGGAGCGAGTCTTCGTAATTATTTTGGTAGGAGTGCATAGTATTTTGGAGTTATGGGATTATATATATATGTGGCATGTATATGTGCATAAAGTGTACACACATACAATATATATATATATATAAGTTATATATTAATATATATATATGTAAGTATTTATATATATAAGATATATATATGTGTTATATATATGTAAATATATATAAATATATGTATATAATATATATAGATTTATATATATAAGTTTATATACATATATATATAGATATATATAAACCGGGGGAGAGTGAGCAGTAGGTTAACAGTTTTGTCAAAAACCTAGCCGCAAAATAGAGAAAAGGGGTTTTGCGATCTCGTGCTTCCGGCCGCCATCATCGCGCAGCTCCCAGCTCTCCTGTCGGGCGAGTTTGCCGCTGGCATCGTAACAAATCTCCGTCGCCTGGTAAGCTTGCCGCCGCCATAGACTTGGCGCCCGCTGCTCCATCGCCGGGCAAGTTTGCTGCCGCCATCGCCCTGCAGCTCGCGACCCTAGGTGTTCCTTCACGGTCGACCACAGCTTGTGTGATGGTTTGAGTCTGCTCCTTCTCCACAACGGTTTTAGATCCTTCTCCACCTTTCTCTTCCCTACCCGACGACTAGTGTGGTTCGGCCACTTGGAGTCATCGGTGCAAGAGGAGTGAAGTTCTGAGCTAGTGTTTCTATTCCCCGTCAACGAAATAGAGATTTGTCGTTGTTCGGGTTCAAGGTTAACCAAGAGGCGAGGCGATCAGCCTCGTTGTTGCGATGGGATCGCCATCATTTTCTTCCTCCTAGAGATTGTTCTCTAGAGGTATAATCTCTAACGCTTGTGATGGATTGGATGTGATGAGTTAGGGTTTATGTTTGTTAAGTCTGTTTTGCATTGCTTTGAGATATCCAATCCCTGTGTATTGTATGGTGTTTGGGAATTTTTTTTTGATAAGTCGCCCCTGCGTTCTTTAGCCCGAAAGGCATCATTTTATAATAGTAGCATCCATCCCTGGTGATGAAGGAGACATCTTTGATGTCAGGTGGGTGCATCCTGATCTGGTGATAACCAGAAAATGCATCTAGAAAACTCATTACGGGGAAACCGACGGTTGAGTCAACCAACGCGTCGATCCGAGGAAAGGGGTAACAATCTTTAGGGCATGATTTATTAAGAAGCGAAAAATCAACACACATACGCCACCGACCGTCTCCTTTTTTTACCATTACAACATTGGAGACCCAGCCGGGGTATTGGATCTCGGATACAAAACCGGCCTTAAGGAGCTTGGCCACCTCCTCTCGAATCGGCTTGGCCAACCTGTCCGCGATAGGCCTCTTCTTCTGCTGGATGGGGCGAGCCTCTGGATCCAGGTTGAGGCGATAGCAGGATACGTCGACGTCGATCCCGGGCATCTCTGCAGCGCTCCAGGAGAAGATGTCCACATTGTCAAAGTATGAGACCGGGCGGTCTAGCGGTTTGAGCCTGGCGGGTTGTAGACCGGGCGGTCTGGCGGTTTGAGTCTGGCGGGTTGGTATCCAGGCTGTTACTGTGTGGTGTCCGGCGGTCTGGCGGTTTATCTCTGGCGGCTTGGAAACTGGGCCGATTTGGCGGTCTCCTACCGCATCTCTCTCTTGCTTCTGGTATTGCCGAGCGGTTAGAACATTGTCTAACCGCACGGCCTGTTTCGGTCTGTTGTTCAAGCCGCCTAGACCTGTTGTATAGCTTTAGTCCCACATTGTTAGTTTGTACTCTATCCTCTCTCCTCCATTCTATAAAAGGGAGGCCATACCTTTGTAAATGATATCTTTTTGGATAATAAAATTTTCAATTATTCAAAGTTCCGGCTTGTTTTCTAGTCGTTTGTTCGCTACTTTAGTCGTTTGTTCGCTACTTCTCACATGGTATCAGAGGACTCGATCTTTTCCTCCTGATTCTGTGCGCCCTGTCCGCGCGGCTTGCCCCTTCCTCTCGCGACCTGTTCTCGCGGCTTGTCTCTTCCGCCTGCTTGTGCCCTGTCCGCGCGACCTCCTTTTTCTTGCCTTTCAGTCGCAGCGACCTATTACTTTGTTCGCTGCGGCCTACTTCCTTATTCGCCTTGTTTGTTCCTCCCTTCTTTTCGGACGGTCTATCTTCTAGCGCGGCTTGGTCGTGGCTTCTCTGGCCGCTGGTGTTTGACATCGTGATCGCCGCAGCTCTTCTTCTTCCTATCTGCGCGGCTTGTATTCTAACCGCGCGGCTTCTCGCTGTTTTATCCTATGGCCCTTTCTGAAACCTCCACTACCACCACTCCTATCGCCACTCCAGCTCCGCCTCCTACTCCCTCTAGAAACCTTGGCACGGTTTCTAAACTTGTTGGCTCCAACTATCTGGATTGGAGCATTTCTTTCACCTTTCTTCTTCGCTCTCAGCGCAAACGTCATCACCTCACCGATGACCCTCCTCCTCCAGACTCTGCTCAATTTGATGACAGGGATGCCAGTGATGCGCTTGTCCGCACTTGGTTGGCTAACAGCCTCTCCGATGAATCCCTTCCAGTCATACGCCATGATGAGATGGTCAAGACCGCGTGGCTTCACCTTGCTGCTCTCTACTCGAAGGGGGCTTAGACATCCCGCATTTATACTCTCTATGCGGATCTCTTCGCTCGCCCTTCCATGTCTCCTGCTGCGGCTTATCAGCAAGTTCAGGCTCTTGGCGCTGAAATCCTCAAAAATCGCCCTTTCTTCGCGGACTTGGCCGAGCAGCACAAACACTTCCAGGAACTCCTTGTTGTTTGTTATCTTCTACGGCTCCCTGAGTCTTTTGATATGATCCGCCAGCAGATCTTGGGCGAAGCAGAGTCTCCCACCTTGGATTCCACCGCGGCTCACATCACCGCTGTTACTTCACTGCTCCAACGTCCTCTGTTGTCTTCCCCTCCTCCACAGGACTCCTATGCTCACCAAGATCAGCGGGGTGGCAATAGTGGCCGCAGACAGTCTGGCACGCGCGGTCCGTCAAGGTTCCTCTGCTCTCACTGTGGTCGTACCAGCCACTCTGTTGACCGCTGCTGGCAGAAACATCCTCATCTTCGTCCCTCCGGTGATACTTCTTTCTCAACCTCCGCCTCCTCTCAGCCATCTGCTTCTGTAGCCGCGACCTCAGGTAGTGCACACGTCATTACCCAAGGTAAATGGCTGATTGACTCTGGTACTACAAATCACATGACCGGAAACCCTCACTGCTTCTCTCTCCTAGAGACGCATGATCGGTTACCCCCGGTTCTTGTTGCGGATGGTTCGCCTTCCCCGGTTCACGGGACGTGCATGGTTCAAGTCACCCCGTCGCTTCGCTTAGCGGACACTCTCTATGTCCCGAAGTTCCCTTGCAATTTGCTCTCAGTTACTACTTTATGCAAGCAACTTCAGTGCTCTGTATTATTTACTCCTACTTCTTGTTGTTTTCAGGACCCGAGGACCCAACGGACGATTGCTACTGGGACTGAGAGCGGCGGCCTCTACTTCCTCGACAATGTTTCCGCTCTGTCCGCCTTCTCTTCCTCGTCTACCGATCTGCTTCAATGGCATCTTCGCCTTGGACATCCTCCTCCTCGGATTCTTTGTCAGCTTCTTCCCCACTTACCTCAGACCAGTCCTCCGCTCAACTGTGATGCGTGTCAGCTTAGTAAACATCATCGCTCCTCCTTCCCGCCGAAGCAAGGCTGTGGTTCCTCCCGCTCTTTTGATCTCATTCATTCTGATGTCTGGGGTCCTGCTCCTACTCTCACCGTTGGTCGGGGTAGTTCTTACTTTGTGACTTTTATTGATGATTTCTCTAGATGTACCTAGGTGTATCTATTAAGAGATCGCTCTGAACTATTATCTGTATGGCAATCCTTTTACAATATGATTAAAACTCAGTTTGCTATTTCTATTAAAGTGCTACGCTCTGATAATGCTAAAGAATATCTCAGTCATGAGTTTTCGTCTTTTTGTATGCAACATGGTCTTATTCATCAGACCAGCTGTGTTTACACCTCCCAGCAAAATGGGGTGGCGGAGCGTAAAAAACGTCATCTCCTCGATATCGCTCGCACTCTTATGACGCAGATACAAGTGCCTTACTCCTACCGGGGCTATGCTGTTCTTCTTGCCTGCTATCTCATCAATCGCATTCCCTCTTCGGTTCTCCACGGGAAGACCCCCTTCTCCATTCTCTACCCGGGCAAGGAACCCTTTCCTCTTCCTCTCCGTATCTTTGGGTGTACGGCTTTTGTGCATGCTCCGTCTGCTACCCGTGACAAGCTTTCCCCCCATTCCACAAAATGTGTCTTTTTGGGATACTCGACCACTCAAAAGGCTATTGTTTCTTTGACCCCGTTCTGCGCAAATAGTTTGTTTCCTCGGACGTCACCTTCTTCGAAAATGCATCCTACTTTTCTTCTCAATCCCCGCTTCCTCCTACTGTCTCTGACTCTCCACCATCTCTCTGTGATCCTTCCACGCATATCGACGTCTCCCTTCCTATATCATCTCCTCCTTCGTCTCCTCCTCTCTCTATTATACCCCCTCCTTCTTCTCTGCAGCCGTCTCTCTAGTCCCAGGCCAGCTTTCTCCGCCACGGACGCTACGGTCCCTGAGACATAAGACGACCTGGATCTTCCCATTGCCCTTCGCAAAGGGGTGCGGGCGTGTACCCAACACCCGCTTGCGGCTGTTGTTTCCTATGATCGACTTACTCCCTCTCACAGGTGCTTTGCTTTGGCTATCTCGGCTACTACCACTCCCCGTACTTACTAGGAGACTCTTGTTATTCCTCATTGGAAATCTGCCATGGATGAGGAAATCGCCACTCTTACTGAAAGGGGTACTTGGACCCTTGTTCCTCCATCGGTAGGTACTGATGTGGTTGGCTGCCGCTGGGTGTTCGTTGTGAAGTTTCGCCCAGACGGAACTGTGGATCGTTACAAATCCCGACTGGTGGCCAAAGTCTTTACTCAGACTTATGGAGTTGACTATTTTGATACTTTCTCCCCGGTTGCTCGCCTCAGCACCATCCGGGTTCTTCTTTTTGTGGCCGTCAACAGGGAGTGGGCTATTTCCCAGCTTGATGTCAAGAATGTTTTTCTGTATGGGGATCTTCAGGAGGACGTCTATATGGAGCAACCTCCTGGGTATGTTGCTCAGGGGGATACATGAGTATGTCAGTTGAAGAAGGCCATCTACGGCCTAAAACAGAGCCCTCGGGCATGGTTCGACAAGTTTAGTGGCATTGTGGTTGCCATTGGCTTTACAAGAAGTTCAGCCGATCACTCATTGTTTATTCGCAAAACCGCATCGAGCCTTGTGGTTTTGGCGGTGTATGTGGATGATATTCTTCTTACCGGCGATGAACAGGTTGGGGTGGACTTGACAAAGAAACACCTCTGTCAACACCTAGTCACGAAGGATATGGGCTCCCCGAAATATTTTTTGGGGATAGAAATCTCTCGGAAGCCCGACTCGTTGGTTCTCTCCCAACGGAAGTATGCTCTTAATCTTTTACAAGAGGCATGATTGACCGGTGCCAAACCGGCCCAGTATCCCATGGCCACTGGAGAGGACAAAACATGGACAGATGACTCACCTCTTATATCCGATGCCACGAGGTATAAACGTATGGTGGGCAAACTCATTTATCTAGGGTGACCAGACCCGACATCGCCTATGCTGTAGGCAAGGTCAGTCAGTTCATGCAAGCTCCCAGGGAATGTTATCTTCAGTATGCCTTGAAGATACTATAGTATGTCAAAGCAGCACCAGGAAAAGGGCTACTCTTTAAGAAGCATGGTCATCTGAGAGTTGAAGCCTACTCAGACTCAATCTATGCGGATGATAAAGGTGACCATAAATCTACATCGGATTTTTGCACATTTGTTGGAGGTAATCTTTTGAGCTGGAAGAGCAAGAAGCAGTCTGTTGTCTCAAGGTCTAGTGCAGAAGCCGCATACTGGATTATGTCGTCAACCACGTGTGAGTTAAAATGGTTTCGGGCTCTCATGCTTGACCTAGGAGAGGTTTACGACTATCCTCTGCCTATGTTATGTGACAACAAGACCGCTATATACATATCCAAAAATCCGGTCTTCCATGAGAGAACGAAACATATAGAGGTCGACTGCCATTTCATCCGAGAGGAGGTTTTGAAGAGATAGATTTGCACTCTGTTCGTCACCTCCGACAAAGAGTTGGCAGATATATTCACCAAGACGGTTTCTACTTCCTTCTTCCACATTTGGGACAACCTGGGCATGATTGATATCTATGCTCCAGCTTGAGGGGGAGTGTCGAAGTATGAGACTGGGCGGTCTGGCGGTTTGAGCCTGGCGGGTTGAATACTGGGCGGTCTGGCAGTTTGAGTCTTGTAGGTTGGTATCCAGACTGTTGCTGTGTGGTGTATGGCGGTCTGGCGGTTTATCTCCGGCGGCTTGGAAACCGGGCCGGTTTGGCGGTCTCCTACCGCATCTCTCTCTTGCTTCTGGTATTGCCGAGCGGTTAGAACATTGTCTAACCGCACGGCCTGTTCCGGTCTGTTGTTCTAGCCGCCCAGACCTGTTGTATAGCTTTAGTCCCACATTGTTAGTTTTTACTCTATCCTCTCTCCTCCATTCTATAAAAGGGAGGCCATACCTTTGTAAATGATATCTTTTTGGATAATAAAATTTTCAATTATTCAAAGTTCCGGCTTGTTTTCTAGTCATTTGTTCGCTACTTTAGTCGTTTGTTCGCTACTTCTCACACACATTCTTCTAGATGCACTCCAACATCTTGCCTTGGGCCTCCGGGCTCAGCCCCCCGCAGACGCGAACCTTCTCTACCTTGCCTTCGAGGGTGAGAACCTCCATCTCCACTACCTCTTCGGCCGCCTCCAAACGAGACTGCTCCCCCCATTCTTCAGCAACCCCTCCTCCTGGGGCGAGGGTCTCTACCTCGGCTTCTTCCCGTGCCACTGCCTCGGCCGGCTCTTTAGCTTCCATCACTTTCTCCTTCTGGGCGCAGCTCTCCTCCACCTCCATCTCCTCCAGACCAATCCCCTGCTCTGTCTCATCCATCCTTCGCCCCATTTATTCGGCTCCCTCTGCCATGAGATTGAGTTGACGGCAGTGACATAGCACTCCCTTGCCATCTTTGGGTCTCCGCGGACCCTGACCTTGAGCCCCTCAACGTTGAACTTCAAACATTGGTGGAAGGAGGAGGGGACGCAGTGGAAGGCGCTGATGAGGGGCCTCCCGAAGATTGCGCTGTAGCTACTGGGAGCATCCACAATGACGAACTTGCAATTGCGGGACTGCCCTCCCAGGGAGACGTGGAGTCTTACCCCTCCTTCGACCTCCTTCCTCTCCCCCGAGAAGCCGAACAGGGGCCCATCTGAGGCCAACACCCTCCGGGCCTCCACCTTCATTGCGTCAAATGCCTTCTTGAAGATGACGTTGACTGAGCTCCCGTTGTCGATGAGGATCCGAGAGACGGTGAAATCTTCGATGGCCATCTGGATGACCAGCGCATCGCAAAAGGGGTCCTCGTGACCCGACATGTCCTTGACCGTGAAGGTGATTCTTTCTTCCGGGGATGGGGTCTGGGATGTGGAGCCGACGCTCCGCCGGTACATGGTGTGGAGGCTCGCCTTTCGGGAAGCCTCAATCCCCGCCCCTCCATTGATCGCTCCGATCCCTCCTCGGGTCCCCACATCTGCCCGGTCTTCGCACCTGTCCTCCTCTGCCCGAGGCTGGACCTCCTCAATACGCACCCCTTGGAGGTCTCACTGCTGCTACTGCTATTCCCTATTTCCCCTCATCTCGAGAAACTCCAGGCATGTGGCCGTGGCGTGCCCCTCCTCCTGATGGAAGTCACAGTAGGGTAACTCCACCCGAACCTCCCTTCTTATCCTCCGCGCTGCTCTTCTCCTTTTCCCCATGGCTACGACCATAGCCTCCTCTTGATCAGGGAGGGGGGGGGGCCTCTGCCACTGTCTCCCACCTGGAGGGTAGAGCTGGCCCTAGCCTCCCTAGCGGTAGTCCCTTCCGCGAGACCCTCTCCTCGCCCCCTGCTCCTGCCATTCGGGCCTCCACCCCAGCTGATGATTCGTCTCCTAACGCCCTAACCTGGGTTACTGCTGTGGCTGTTCCCTCTATCGAGGCTCAGCTCTTCTTTCCTCCTACCCTTTTTCCCCTCTGGGTCTCTCTTCCTCCGTAGCCCACCTGGCCAACCTTCGGGCAAACTCCGGGTTCGACGCCTCCCCGTCGACTTCTCTCGCCGCCCTCTTCATCAACTCCTCGTAGGAGAGGGGGGGGGGGGAATCCTCTTCAACTCCATTCGGAAGAAACCTTACTACAGCCCTAGGGTGAAGGCCATCATCATAGTTGTGCCCGACATCTCCTTAACCTAGGTGACCTCCTCTTGGAAGAGATCGACGTAGCTCCCCAGGGTCTCGTTCACCCCCTGCTTGATGCAGAACAGGGACTCTGACTCCCTCTTCCTCTTCTTCGAGGTTGTGAACCACAGCATGAACCCCCGGCGGTGGTCCTCGAAAAAGAAGATGGAACTGGCCGGCAGCTGGTGGAACAACTCCCTGGCCTTCTCTTTTAGAGTGATGGCGAAGAGCCTGCATTTGAAGCCATCTGACATCTGCCGGATCGAGACCACATCCTTAAACCACTGGACGTGCTGGACCGGGTCACCCCTCCCGGTATAGTTGGACATCTCGGGCTCACTGAACCCGTCTGGGACTGGTGCAGAGAAGACCAGCTCGCTTAAGGGGCTCTCTCCCCCTATTGGCCGAGCGGGAGGGTCTCGCGCCCCCAACTCGCTGATTCGGCCGCCGCTTCCTGAACCTGGGAAGAGTACTCGCCCTGGGAGCTCGGCGCCCCGACCTTCCTCAGCCACTTCCTTCCCCGCTTGCCTGGCGGGAGCGACTTCTCCGAGCGCCAGGTCCACGAGAACAGGAATCACCGGAGTCGAGCTCTCGGCCCGCACACCGAGTGCGAATCGGACCATGCCGAGTACTTCCTTCTTGAACTCCTCAAGCATCCCCATGGTGGCGAGAGGGGGAGGGGGTGGTGAGTCGGTCCTGTCTGATCCTTGCCCTTCTCCTCCCGTCATCGAGCTCACTGAAGGTTTTCTGTGCTGACCACTGATCCACGCTCACCGCACCAAAATGTTGAAACCAAGAACCGGCCTCTTGGGGAGTTCACCCTTGGGGAAGGGGTGTTCGCGCACCTACTTCGCTCCTGCAAGAAAATAACAAGGAAAAGAGAGTAAAGGACTAGACCAAGGGCCCGATGCAGAGGTCCCACCACACACCCGAAAGATCAGTGAGTGCTTCCCCTCCTTAGCCAAATGCCGGGCTAAGGTACCTCAGAAGGCACTAGAGAACTGGGGGATAAGTAAGCATGCATTTCTGAGGTACCCCCTGGGTCCTATTTATAGGATTTTGAAGGTGGTCTGTGAATAACAAACCTCCACTGTCTTAAAATTACTGAAAGCACCTCGGGCTGGCCTGCCAAAAACCAAACCCCGCTGTTCTGAACAACTATATGCAGCCCATCTGGGTCTGCCAACAACGAGACCCCGCTATTTTGACTGGCTAGGGGTAGGTCAATGGGGCAAAACAGTGAGGAATCCCCCCCACTGGAGATCGAGTGAGTAGCCCTTCAATACTTCCCCTCGGCGTGAAGCGCGGGCCGGGCCGGCTCGCCGGGAGGGCACGGATCGACCCGCCTAGGAGAGGCGGGCGGGCCTGGCCCGCCTAGGAGAGCGCGAGTCGACCCACCTTGGAGGGGAGCGAGTCGACCCGCCTGGGAGAGGCGGGAGGGCTGGCCCGCCCAGGAGGGCGCGAGTCGACCCGCCTAGGAGGGGCGCGAGCCGACCCGCCTAGGAGGGTGCGGGCCAGGCTGGCTTGCTTGGGCAACCCTTCGATGCGCGGGTCGGGGCAGCCCGCCTGGCTGCCTGAGTCCCCTCGGTGAACACGGGGTTTTACAGTCATAAAGGTTCGCAGATTCTGAACCTCAAATAACTGTAAGATATCCTTGAATATTTGGTCAGAATGACTGAAAGATTCAAGGTCTATATCGAATCCAACGTCAAACTTCATTGCTGAGAGCATTGCTGAAGAAATCGCCACTGCTCTACAAAACAAAAAGATCAAGTGCAGAGGAAATAGAGAAAGCGCGGGATGGAGTTCGATGAAAAGCTAGATATAAGTTTTCAGAAGGTGAAAAGGCGAACTCCGTCCGACTAAAATTAAAGCATCGAACTCTTGTTCGATGAAAAATCTGAAAAGAAATACGTCTCGTCTATCTCCGTCTGACGAAAGTTTTGCGATAAGAATTGCATTTCATCGATCTCCATTTGACGAAAAGAATTTGAAATAAATTCATCGATCTCCATTCGACGATAATTTCACAAAGAAGTTTTGTCGATCTCCGTTCGAAGAAAATTCCAAGAAAAGTTTGACGAACTCTCCTCTCGACGAAAGGTGACCAGTTCGTCGATCTCAGAACAAAAATTAAATTAATGACTCACCATTTATCATTCCTAGCTGATTTAAGAAGAAAATATGTTTCTTTTCATCTAAGGGTTTAGTGAAATTATTAGCTCTTTGTAAATCAGCAGAAATGAAGACAAGATTAATTTTATTTTTGTCTATATTATCTCTAAGAAAATGATTCTAATTTCTATATGCTTAGTCCTACTATGCAGAACTAGATTTTGTGTAATAGAAATTGCATTGGTATTATCACAAAATATAGTTGAATTATTTAAGTTGAAACCATAATCTAGAAGCTGATTTTGAATCCACAAAATCTGTGAGCAACAGCTACTAGCTGCCATATATTCAGCATCAGTAGTTGAAGTAGACACAGATGTTTGCTTCTTGCAAAACCATGACACAAGTATATCACCAAGAAACTGACAAGTTCCTGATGTGCTTTTTCTGTCAACTCTGCATCCAACAGAGTCAACATCTGAGAATCAAGATAATTCAAATCCTGACTTTGTAGGATACTAAAGTCCTAGATTAGGACAACCCTTTATATATCTCAAAATTCTTTTTACTAAAATTAGGTGAGATTCTTTAGGATTTATTTGGAATTTAGCATAAATACAGGTAGCAAACATAATGTCTGGTCTACTTGCTGTTAAATATAATAGAGACCCAATGATGGATCTATATATTTTCTGATCAATAGGCTTATTGCCCTATTCATCATTATAAACTACAACATTTGAGGGCATGAGTGTTTTCATAGCTGAGGCATCTGACATCCCAAATCTTTTAATAAGCTCCTTAGCATATTTAGATTGAGATATGAAAATACCATCAAGGGATTGCTTCACTTGGAGACCAAGGAAGTAGGATAGTTCACCCATGCTACTCATTTCAAACTTTGAATGCATCAGGTCTGAAACCTTTTGCAAAGTTTGGAATCAGTAGAACCAAATATTATATCATCTACATATATTTGAACTAGCAAGATTTTAGATTTATGATGTCTAATAAATAATGTCCTATCTACTAAGCCTCCGCTAAACTTATTTTCTAACAAAAAACTAGCAAGAGTCTTATACCAAGCTCTTGGAGCTTGTTTAAGACCATAAAGAGCTTTGCTAAGTCTAAATACATAAGAAGAGTGAGTTGAAGAGATAAAATATGGAGGTTGTTCAACATAAACTTCCTCTTTGAGTTCTCCATTTTGAAAAGCACTCTTGACATTCATCTGATATACTGTGAATTTCGTGAATGCTGCATATATAAGAAATATTCTGATAGCCTCTAACCTTGCAACAAGGGCAAAAGCCTAGTAATAATCTATGCCTTCCTCCTATGAATAACCTTGAGCTACCAGTCCCGATTTATTCCTTACAATTACTCCTTGAGCATCCAAATTGTTTCTGAAGACCCATTTGGTTCCAATGACTGGATGGTCTTTGGGTCTTGGAACTAAATCCCAAACTCTACACCTCTTAAATATATTGAGTTCCTCTTGCATTGCAATGATCCAGTAGGGATCTTGTTCTGTATCTTTTATGGATTGAGGTTCAATCTGAGAAATAAAACAAGCATGCATTTTATCTTGGTTCAATTGATGCCTTGTTTGAACACTAGTTGATATGTCCCTAATCACTTGAGATCTAGGGTGATCCCTTAGTGTGACAAAATCAGTGGGTAGAGTTAGTTCTTCAGCTACTTGTGGTACTAATTCCTCTGGTGGAATTACATTTGCCACAATATTTTCAGCATATATTTCTTGAATTTCTTCATCACTATCATCATCAGCAATCTGTTGAGAAGAATGTGATATATCCTCTTATGTTAGGATTAAATCATCAAATTTCTCACACAGATGTGGTACCTGAAAAGAGTCTATGGTAGAAATTTCTTTCTCCTTGAAAAACATGTTAGTCTCATCAAATGATACATATATTGATTCTTTCATTTTAAGAGTTGATTTATTATAAACCCTATAAGCCTTGCTAACTTGAGAATATCTAAGAAAAATTCCCTCTACAGCTTTGGCTTCAAATTTCTTTAGGTATTTCTTATCATTGTTGTGAATTTAACATTTACAGCCAAAATTTTTAAAATAATTTACTTTAGATTTCTTAGATTTAAGTAATTCATAGGGGGTCTTACCCTTTAGCTTATGAATTAGACTTCTATTCAGAACATAATTTGTTGTTCTTACTGCCTCTGCCCAAAAGGATAGGGGCAAGTGAGCATCTGCAAGTAATGCCCCAACAGATTCAATCAGGGTTCTATTTTTTCCTTTCAGCTACCCCATTTTGTTGAGGAGTTCTAGGAGCAGAAAAACAATGCCTAATACCACCCTGGTAGGAATCCACTAGCAGGTTTTTGATCAGGTGACTGCCATCATAATATCTAGTTGCAGGGAGATATTGCAACCCTTTGAGCTTTTAATCAGGTGCCCAAAAACTAAACTCAAGTCTTTTGGAAGGTGACTTGTGAACCAAGCTAACTTTTGAAGGGAGTTAAAACCCTGTACAGTGGGATGGGAAGGAAAGTGATGTTAGTTTTCTATTTTCTCAAATGCACTTTGAGAAGACTTTGTGTGGATTCCAAATCTTGTCAAAGCTCCCCCTGAGATGTAGAGTTGTTCAGGATTGAGAAGCTTTGTTCAGGAGTGTGTAGGTCTTCAGCTTGTGTAAGGCAGATCCAGGAACTTTAGACAGATGGATCTATATTGTGTCAGCAAATTCTTGGAGATAGAAGATTAAGAAAACTCTTGATCAGTTTGTATTGTTCTTCTTCTATCTTCTTGAGAGCACAAAGAGAGATGAGGATTGAGAGCTGCTGTGAGGTTTTTGCTCTTGCTAAGAAAAATCTCTCTGCAATTTTTCTGCTCTGAAAGAATTGAATTGCTGTTGTCAGTCTCTATCTTCTTTTTGAAAAAGTATTCTTTATATATTCTCTTCGACAACCAATCTTCCTTCGAAATTGAATAATCTGCAATTAATGCCTTGCTGGAAAACTTGGAAGGAAAACGTGTTGGGTACATTAGAAACTGTGTACCTGATTTGGATGAAGTCTCACTTAACTCAATGATATACATCAATATGTATTTGATGGGATGTTGAGTTTTATTGTGCAGGTTAAGGAAATATAAAAAAATATTCTAAATATAAGTGTCGACACTTGTGAAGGAAATGTGTCGACACTGGAAGCCAGTTTGTGTCGACACACAAGACTTGTGTCAACACACAGAAATTCTGTCAGCAACAATTATGTCGACACATTGGACTTGCGTCGACACACAGAAATTCTGTCAGCAGCAATTGTGTCGACACACAGGACTTGTGTCGACACATAGAAATTCTGTCAGTAGCAATTGTGTTGACACACGCAAGAATTCTATTAACACCAACTATGTCGAGACTAGAAGTTATTGTGTCGACACATAGGACTTGTGTCGACACATTCTACAGAAGCTGTGTCAAGAAGATAAAGAATGGCTGTGTCGACATTGTGTGAGCTGTGTTGACATCATCAAGAATTGTGTCGACACATGGTCTATTTGTGTTGACACATATGAAGTATTGTCTCGACGCTTTTTTGCTGAGATAGAGTATAATGAGGTATCAGGTGTCAAGACTGAAGACTTGACAGCTGTCATAATTAACAAAGCTGTCGCATCTGTCAGAGCTGTCAGAAGGCTGTTATGAACTGGATCAACCAGTAACCTCAGATGGGATCTATATAAAGACTTGTTTTATCATAAAAAAGAGATCTAAGAAGAAAGGACTTGCCATTTTTTCTAACAGTTGAAATCTACAAGTCATCAAGAGAAGGCAGATCCTGAACAAGTCTGCATGAAGAATTCAGATCAAATTCTGAATAGGTGAAGGAAGTTGGATTGAGGTTCATCTCCAACTTCATAAGAAGATCAACCTTACTTTGTTCATATTCAAGAAGCTTTGAAGAAGCTAAGACAGGTTGGATCTTAAGAAGTCAGATCAATCAAGAACTGATCAAGAAGCCTTCACCCCTTTCTCTCTCTACCTGGGTGAAGGATTTATCTCTTTTACAATCAATTTTTCTGTAAGATCTTTTATAGATCTGAGTGTAAGAGAATTATCTCTCTGAGTTATAAGCCTAAGTTTATAAAGGCTGAGGTAGGGCTGAGTGCCTGAGGTAGGATCTTTATGACTTGTGTTGTAGGCCTGGTGATAAAGGCTGAGGTAGGGCTATTTGCCTGAGGTAGGATTCTTGGGAAGAATCTGAGTTATAGGACTTGAAGAAGTCTGAGCTGTAGGACCAAGTGTGGTTCTGAGTTGTAAGATCTGAGGATCTGAGTTAGTGGAAGGAAGTTTGGCCGAATCCAGCTCTCTGCTAGATAGGTGAAGGGGGAGAGTGGATGTACCCACTAATTGGGGAACCACTATAAAACACTGTGTGCTGTGCTGCTGTTTTCTGTGCTTATTTTTATCCTGTGTTGTGATATATGTAGCTTGTTTAGCTATGCTTAGATTATCATTTTAATTGCCTATGTTAAAATTGGATTTGAACCTATTCACCCCCTCTAGGTGTTTAGGATCTTTAAACAAAATCTTTCAAGTGGTATCAGAGGGAGGTTAACTCAAATATAGACCTAACAGTCTGAGTTGATCTCCAAGGCAGTTATCTATTAGCTAGAATGGGTTTAAGTTAAAATCAGAAGGAACTTGGATCCATGAAACTTTTTATCTTTAGGAAAGAAAACTTTGGCATATGGAAAGAGAGGGTTAGATTGTTCATGGAAGCATCTGATCCAAGAATTTACAACACAGTTCTAGAAGGGCCATTTATTCCTATGAACATTTCAGTTCTTGATGCCAACCTCAAGACTCCAAAAAGTTATTCATAAATTACTAAGGAAGAGATCATCCTAGCAACCTTAGACAAGAGGGCACAAAACATAATTGTGAGTGCCATAGATGATTCTACATTCCAGAATTTGGTCCATTACAAAACCTCCAAGGAGATTTGGGACACTTTAATTGTCTACATGGAGGGAACAAAAGAAGTAAGAGAGGATAGAAAGTCCATGCTAAATCAAGAATATGAGAGTTTTAGACAAGCCAAGACAGATAGTATAGCTGAATGGTATAAGAAATTCTTTAGAATTGTAAATTAGCTAATGACCTATGGAAGAGTCTTTAGCATATATGAACTAAATGACAAGTTTCTCAGATCACTAACCAAGGTCTGAGATACTAAAATATGTGCCATCAAAGAGGTGGCCAGGCTTGCTGATACACCTCCACTAACCTTATTTAGAAAACTATTATCATATGAAATGCAGCTCACTGCTAGAAAGGAGGAGGAGAAAAGCAATAAGTCTGAATACAAAGAGAAGTCAGTAGTCTTCAAGGCTGAAGCCACAAGAAAGGGCAGGAGAAAGTCTCCTTGTCCTCTCAGGAGAATTGCTGAAGTTGAATCAAAAAATACTGACATCAACACTTCAGACAACCACAACTCTGATGAAGACTTTACTGCCTTCACAAGGCAGTTTCAAAGGTTCTTGAAGAAGAAGAAATGGAGAACAAAGCCATCTTCATCTTCCTCCAAGGATGACTATTATAAGAAGAAGAAAACTTCTAAGGATGATAGGTATGGCTCTAATCCTAGTAAACAAATTTCTTCTAAAATTGTTTGTTATTGTTGAAATAGGCCAGGACATGTCATAGCTGACTGTCCTGATAAAAGAAAGGAATCTAATGATAAGAAGAAGCTTCAAAATAAGGGCAAGAAGGAGAGATCCTTTGTTTACCAGAAGTAGAAGAGTTGGACTGACTCCTCATCATTAGAATCTGGAGAAGAGGCTGAAATTAAAGCCTATATTGGATTGTTCACTACTGAAGAGGATTCAGTAGAATCTGAATTCTTGCAAATGCTAGACTCTATAAATGGGATTGAAGATCATCATTGCAGAGGGCTGATTGCTTTGTATGAGGAAGATCAGTTCCAGGATCAACCTGGTCCCAGTAAGGTAAACAATCTATCTTCAGTTTCTGATTATTATACTAGATCAGAATCAAAAGTATCTGCATCAAGAGATGAGGATGGTTCTGAATCTGAAGGGGATATTCATCAACTAATTGATGAGTATGGTGGTCTGTTGCAAGCTCTTAAGAGAAGCAGAATCCTTGTCAAAAAGCAGGCTAAGAAAATTGCATCTCTTAAATTGGCTGCATCGGATTCATCAAAAATGCTGGATTTGAAGTTGAATGAAGTTGCCAAACTAAAAAACATAGCTGTTATTCAGATGGGTACAATTACCTTCAAAAATGATCACATCAAGAGTCTGGAAGTCAGACTTCAAAGAGAGAAGGATCTTGTGGCTAAATTCTCAAAGCCAAAGTCAATCTTATCCTTAATTGATAACTTCATCTCCCAAAATGGTATGACAAGATTAATCTTCAAGGGAAGAACAAGGGCTGCTAATTCTAAAAGAAAAGGCAAAGCCCCAGTTCAGCCACTAGCCTCCAAACCCCATATTTCTTTCAGGAAAGTGATGCAGCCTACTAACAGGTATGATCATGACATTACATATGGTTACTATAAGCATGGTGATCAGGATGGCAAGGGTGCAATTGCTAATAGGGCAGCCCATGAGCAAACACACCATGTCCTTTAGGATTAATCTGTGTTTGATGCACCAGCCCCTGTACTTAAAAAGACTGCTGACAGTAATGCTGTTAAGCCTGTACTTAAAAGAAGGTATAAAAGATATGAGTGCTGGTGTTATGGCAAAGTGGGCCACTATGCCATTGATTGTTGACAAAATGCTAGTATCCAGAAAAATGCCAGCATACCTGTCAGAAAGGCTGCAAGTAAGCATGTCAAATTCTAAGCTAACCTGAACCTAGGACCCAATAACAATTGGGGTTCTAAGGATAAGTAATTTTATTTGATGCAGGTGAGTCCAAGTGACCATACCCTAATATGGTACTTGGACAGTGGATGTTCCAGGCACATGACTGGAACAAGAAGAATGCTGAAGGATTCTTCTCCCATAGAAAATGGACCCAAAGTGATCTTTGGTGGATCTGAAAAGGGGATTATCAAAGGGTTTGGTAAGATTTCCAATAACTCTATCACTATCACCCAAGTGGCTTATGTGAAAGGTCTGAAACATAACCTAATAAGCATAAGCCAACTAAGTGATCTTGGTTATGACACTTCTTTCCTCAAAGATGTGTGCCAAATAAGAAGGTCAAGTGATCAAGAGATCATTCTAACAGGCACTAGGAAAGGAAATGTCTACTGTCTTAATTTTGATTGTGAGTGTAAGAACTCTCTTATTTGTCTTGTTGTAGATGAGAAAACATCTCATTGTGTCCAATGGCACAAAAGGCTAGCTCACTTGAACTACAATTAAATAGGCCAACTCTTTAGTATGGAGTTAGTGAGGAATGGTCCTCAGGTCAAGTGCATTAAAGAGGGTGTATGTTCAACTTGACAAAAGGGCAAACAGACCAAGACCTCTTTCCATGGCCATGATACCAAAGATTCTGTGAGATGTGTATACCTCCTGCATATGGATCTATTTGGTCCTATGCCAATTCATAGTCTAGGTAGGAAAGTTTATTCATTTGTAGTTGTGGATGACTATTCTAGATTTACATGAGTTTTCTTCCTGAGGCATAAATCTGAAACTCCTACTATCTTCCAGAATTTTGTCAGGCAAATTCAGAATGAATTTAACAATTCAGTGGTCAAAATCAGAAGTGATCATGGGACAGAATTTTAGTCTGAATGCATGACAAGGTTCTGTGAAGAACTTGGGATTCATCAAGAGTTCTCCTCACCTAGAACTCCCCAGTAAAATGGGATTGCTGAAAGAAATAATAGGACTCTTATTGAGGCTGGTAGAACACTTCTAAGTGACACTTCTCTCCCAGAATATTTCTAGGCTGAGGAAGTAAACACTGCTTGTCATGTTCTCAATAGAGCTTCCATCACCAAAAGCCACAAGAAGACACCCTATGAGATTATGAAAGGCAGAAAACTAAATATAGCCTACTTTAGAATATTTGGTAGCAAGTGTTATGTTCTTAACAATGGCAAATACTATTTAACTAAGTTTGCTGCCAAATCCCAAGAAGGGATATTTGTTGGGTATAGCAATAATAGTAAGGCATACAGGGTCTATAACTTGACTACTCAAGTTGTATAAGAATCTGTCCATGTAGTCTTTGATGAATTTAAGTTAATTAACTGTGAGCTGTCAAGCACTTCTTCTAGCTCTATAGGATTGGAAGATAAGATGAACAAGCTGATCATCAATGAAAACCAACCTATGAGACAGGATGAGGAAAATGATGGATGCTGTCCAGGGGGAGTATAAAACCCACAAGCTGAAGATGAAGACAATGAAGTACAGCTTATTGAGGAAAATGAAGAAAATCAAGAGGTGGATAGATTTCCTCCAGCAATAAGACATCTGAGGGATCATCCTGCACACCAAATCATTGGTGAAGCAAGACATAGAGTTCTGACCAGAAGCAAGAGAATGAATACAGTTCTATGTTCAAGATTCCTATCCCAGATAGAACCTAAGAAATTTGAAGAGGCTATACAAGACCCAAATTGGACTGATGTCATGCAAGAAGAGCTGATTCAATTCAAAAGATGTAAAGTCTGGAAGTTGGTTCCTTAACCAAAGAATCACAATATCATAGAGACTAAGTGGATCTACAGGAACAAGTTAGATGAAAATGGCATTGTAGTCAAGAACAAAGCCAGACTAGTAGTAAAAGGCTATAAACAAGAAGAAGGAATAAACTTTGACCAGACATTTGCCTCAGTGGCAAGGTTGTAAGCAATAAGGCTGTTCCTTGCCTATGCAGCTTACCATGGGTTTAAGGTACGTATTCCAGATGGATGTAAAGTCAGAATTTTTGAATGGTGACTTAAAAGAGGAAGTTTATGTTGAACAACCTTCAGGTTTTGTAGATCCTCTTTATTCTAACTATGTTTATAGGCTTAAGAAAGCTCTATATGGATTGAAACAAGCCCCTAGGGCTTGGTATGAAGCTCTGTCTACCTTCCTCATTGAGAATAAATTCTCAAGGGGGAAAATTGACAAGACTATTCTTTAGGGATTCAAAAGGCAAGATCATCCTAGTCCAGATATATGTTGATGACATTATCTTTGGATCAACTGATAACAACCTTTGTAGAAAGTTTGCCAAACTTATGCAAGGGAAGTTTGAGATGAGCAGCATGGGTGAGCTGAAATTCTTCTTGGGACTCCAAGTTAGACAGACTAATGATGGCTTGTCCATATCCCAGTCTAAGTTCACCAAGGAGTTAATTAAGAAATATGGCATGGAGTCAGCCTCCACCATGAGAACTCTAATGGGATCAAGTATGCCTACAGGCAAAGATGAGGCAGGAAAACCTGTTGACGAGTCTTTATATAGAGGGATAATTGGCTCCCTTCTTTACTTGACTTCTAGTAGACCTGACATCATGTATGCCACTTGTGTCTGTGCTAGGTACCAAGCTTTCCCAAAGGAATCTCATTATTCTACTGTCAAGAGAATTTTAAGATATCTTAAGGGCACACCAAATCTTGGTCTTTGGTACCCTAAGAATAGAGATTTTCTGCTAACAGGTTATTCAGATGCAGACTTTGCAGGCTGCAAAGAAGATAGGAAAAGCACCACATGCACATGTCAGTTCCTAGGTGGAAGATTGGTGTCATGGAGCAGCAAAAAGCAGACAAGTGTGGCTATATCCACTACTGAGTCAGAATATGTAGCTGCAGGCAGTTGCTGTGCTCAGCTATTATGGATACAACATCAACTTGAAGACTATGACATCAAGGTAAGTAAATCTCCATTATATTATGATTCTACTAGTGCTATATCTATTGCTAGAAATCCAGTTTCACATAGCAGAACAAAGCATATAGAAATCAGGTTTCATTTCATTAGAGAACATGTTGAAAAAGAAGACATAAGTCTAGAATTTGTCAACACTAACAATCAAATTGCTGATATATTTACAAAACCTCTTGATGAAAGTAAATTCAATTATTTTAAGATTGAATTAGGTATGTTAAACATAGAGTAAAATATTAGGTCAACACAAAATTTTTCAAAAATTGTCTAAGTTAGAAAGTTTGTGTCGACACAAGCTCACTGAGTCGACACTAACAACTCATTGTGTAGACAAAGGAATAAAACTATGTCGACACAGAAATAAAATCTGTGTCGACAGAAAAGGTTTGTGTCGACACAACTCTGTCAAGACCTTGTATTAGAAGATTTCTGTGTCAACATACAAAAATCTTTGTCGACACATAGACATGTCGACACCTATAATTCTCTGTCGAGACCTTAGTAGTCTATGCCGACACATGCAAAATTATGTCGACTCATAAGATTCTTATTTAGGCGCGTCTTTTGACCTACCCTTTACAAGAATTCTATAAATAGGAGAAATAAAATCTTGTTGACTGTGCTATCCAGAACTCTCGACTTTAAACCCTGTGTCGACAAGAAATTCTACAGTCTACTCTCTTCTCTCTCTTTCATCCATGATGCCATAGATGGAAGACAAAGTAAATGAGGGATATGAACTGGTTCGCAATGTGTTTGAGACTGCCTTACAAGAAATCAAAGCCGTGATTACCCTAATCACTGACAACGGATTGGAGTACCTAGTCTCAGAACCTACCCGGATATGAAAGAAGGAGGTTCTTGAATTCTACTCATCGACATCAATGGATTCGAAGAGCATGAAGATTAAATCATCTGTCCAAGGTACTAAGGTGAAACTCACACAGAAGAGTTTAAGTAAAACACTTCAGCTTCTCAGGATTAAGGAAGAAGATGACATAGCATCTTCCATGACAAAAGATGCTCTCCAATGGTGCGGACTGGATCCCACTACCAAGATTGGATCATCAATGAATAGGAAGGGAATGAATTCCCAGGGCAAATTCCTGTATGAGATTATCAGCAAGGTAATTTTGTGCAAATCAGGAGGACATGATATGATTTCAGCCTATATGTTCAATCTCATGACCAGAGTAATATTCAAGGTGAAAATAGACTTGAACAAACAGAATTAGTCGAGTTGAGAACTGGTCTTGGAGAAAACTTCAACCACAGAATATATCCTTCTGATGAATATCGTCAACCTGAGCTCTAAGTTCGTCGATCTGAGTTCGACGAATGTCGAACTAATTTACAGACAACTGAAAATCTTCTAAGTCTTGAATCTGAAGTCTACATCAGGCAGGTCCATGAAGATTGACACTTGGGGGTCTGGTCTAAAACTTAGAAAGAAAAACTAGTGACCCTAACTATACATCATGGGTCAACACAACCTAAGAAGTGAACCTAGCCCAAATCAAAACAGGGGTTCCAACAATCTCCCCCTATTTGGGTGAGGTTACTTCAAAACAAAATAGAAACAAAAACATAGCAAAAAATATAGAGCTGATAGAATAAAAAAGCTATCAGCAAAAGATTAAAGCTATGATACAGATATTGTTTAAAGAAAAACAGACAGTACAAAAATAATAAGAGTCATTGGGAGGAGCAAAAGATTTTGCAAAAATGATTGTCCTGTTAGGATTAATTACTTCTCTGACAGTCATCTTCATTTCTGCATCACCAAGAGTCTTTCGAGTAACTACCCTTGGAACAACAGCTTCAGGATGAAGGTCCATGTATTCATCTGCATTGAAAAGTCTTCCCACCCGATATCTCTCAAGCTCTTTCTTCCTATAGGAAGACATAGTAGAGAATTGGGAAGTATCCTTACCTTCCTCTCTGGCTTTCCTAATCTGAGATAGAGCAACCAGCTCATTAAACCTAGCCATCTTTGTATTAGGATCCATTTCAGGATCATAGGCTACAATAGGAGGGCCTTCAGGACTATTGTCTCTTTTAGGAGATGAAGAGATTCTTGAAGGGCTTGGATGCTTGGCAGGAAGAGGAGCATGGCTTCTAGAAGAGTGATGATGTTGCTGTTGGGGATATCTGCTTCTAGAGGATTGAAGGGGTCTGCCTTGCCTTTGATAGGTTTTGGTGACGGATGAGGATCTCTGACAAAGATTTCCAGTTGCACCAGCAGCTGGAGGAGGAGGAGGAGGTGGATCTTTCCTGAATTTCTTCACTGGAGAGGATCTAGACTTCTTCTTCTTCTTTAGTGCTTTAGCTTGATTTCTAGACAGCCTCATCAATTGAGGAATTTTAGGGGTGAGAGGAATATTGTGCAGAATATAATATGGAACATCATATCAGGACTGGGCTTGGGATCAGCCTTTGCTGGAGCTTTCCTCTTCTTTGATTTGGATCTCTTGGCATTGTCAGATTCAGAATCATCAGCTGGGTCATCTTTAGAAGAACTCTATGGATTGTCATATAAAGAATCTATTTCTTTTATTGCTTCCTGTGAAATTTGCTTGTCTGCTTGAGGAGGATGTGGAGGTAGAACAGCTTGAGGAGGGATAACAGTCTCTGAAAGCATCTTTGAATCATTTGTGTCTTTATTAGTCAGAAGAAGATCATTTATCTCAGGATCTTTTTGTATTTGGTCAATCTCTAGTGCAATATCTTGTGCAATTAAATCATCTAGACTTGGTAAAGGACTATCATCCATAACATAAGTTGGGCCAATAGGTTCCACAACTATGTTAGAAACAAAGCTTGTTTGAATCACCTGAAGATTTCTGTACTAACTGGAGCTGTATAACAAATGATATCTGTGCAGTACTTGGGAGAAACAAATAAGAGGATGTTCCTATATAAGAGATCAAAAGAAACTAGAATTGACTTAAGTTCAATTGTTGGAGAAATGGAATAATCTTTAAAAAGAATATCCAAAGAAGGAACTAAATCAACTGACTCAGAATCAGTGTCCAAAAATTCTGTGAGATTTGCATCTAGTATCTAAGTATCAACAAACTCTATCTCTGCTACTGATGCTGCTGTTGCTAGAGCTACTTCTTCATGGAGTATCTCCCCCTGCCTGGGTTCAGCAAGCACTGGAGCCAGGCCCTTGACTAAAGAAGGAGGGACAGTGAAGGCAGAAATTTGAGCAGCAAGAGATGAAATAGAAGAAGCAAGAGATGAAATAGCCTCTGCTATGAGTTGTTGTAGGAAAGGTGTGATGGATTGCAGAATGGATGAAATGGAGGGTGAAACTATGTTCAAGAATTCAGCTGGGGTTTGAGTAAATACAGATGGATAGAAGGTGGATGATGATGGATGGAAGGATGTGGAGTCTGAAATTTGCTCATCTGGTGAGGATGGGGTATGAATGGGTGATGATAGTAGATTGAATGAGGGTAGGGATGATAGATTTTGAAGAGGAGGAATTTCAGAAAGATGAGAAGGGAGAGGGGAGAGAGGAGGAGTAACATGCTCTGGTGAATGATGTTGAGGGGATATATATATTAGAGAATGAATTAGTGAATGTTGAGGTAGAGGGGAATGAACTGGTGAAGAAATATGGATGGGGGAAGTAGGAGGTATAGGTGAATGTGTTGGAGTTGTGGAAGTAAGCTGGAGGGGTGTTGAAGTTGTTTGAACAAGTGGAGGTGGAGGGGGAATGGAGATATCCTCAGCAGGGTGGGGAGTGGCTGGATCAGCCCTTGTACCCTTGGAAGGTCTGGAAGAGGAAGCCCTGGATGGCTTAGGGATGTTCCTCTCCCACTTACCAAACAAGGCGCAGGTGAGCCTCTTGGAGGCATTTATGAATATGGTCGGGGAGACCAGTGATTCAGCAGCCTTGGCCTGAAGAAAAATTCCCAAAATCCATCCAAAACACACTTCCTTCTTTGTATTTTTCTTCTTAATCAATTCAAACATAATTTTGGCCCAGTTCACGGCCTTCTTGTTTGCCACTGCACACATCATAAGGAACTGATGTCTAGTTATGTGATCGTGGGCGGTGTGCTTGCCCATCAGAACTTTTCCTACAATATCTGCCAGAAACTTATAATTTGCAGATGGACGTTTCTTCAACAATTTGTTAGGGTTGTCACCAGAATAACCCATTCGATTCAACATTTCATCAAACTCAGCCGAATCAATTTCAAAGTCCTCTTCTCCATTCGATAAACCAAAAATTTTAGAAAGATTATAAGGGGTGAGAGAGACGGCGTTACCCGCTATTGTTCATACCAATGTGTCAGCATCTGAAGACAATAACGAGTAAATCCATTCTCTAATCTCGGTCGCCGCAATCTTTATCCTGGTTGTCATTAGATTCTTCAAATGTAAGTCTTCAAAGAGTTGCAGAATGTCAAGGAAGATTTAATCTGAGTATTTAAAAGAATCGAGATCGATGTCTAAACCCATATCAAATTTCTTTGCTGCGAGAGTGCTTGCTGGAATCGCCATGGTCACCTGCAACAAAGAAACAAAGAGATCAAGTGCAAGGGAACTGAAAGCGCGGGATGGAGCTCGAAGAAAACCTAGTTATAAGGTTTTTCAGAATATTAAACGTCAAGTTCCGTCCTGTGAAAAAGAAAAATTCTTCGATCTCAGGTCGACGAAAAATTTCATGAAGAGATAAATTCGTTGATCTCAGGCTGAAGATATGGAGATATTTCATCGTCCTCATAAATATTTCCTAAAACAGGATCGTCGATCTCAGGTCGACGAAACTGACTTCACATAGAGATTTTGTCGATCTCCGGTCGACAAACTCTCAACGATAAGTTTGCAAATCGTTGATCTCAGGTCGATGAATTGTTTCCAGATCGTTTACACTAAGGATAGAATTAAAATTAAGCCTTTCCCTCTATCATTCCTAACTGATTCAGAAAGAACAAATGTTTAGATTCATCCAAGGGCTTGGTGAAAATATCTGCCCTTTGCAAATCAGTGGAGATAAATTTAAGGTTAATTTTCTGTTTGTCCACACAGTCTCTTATGAAATGATGTCTTATATCTATATGCTTTATCCTACTATGATGCACTGGATTATGTGCAATAGAAATTGCACTGGTACTATCACAAAATATGGTTGAATTATTTAGATTGAAACCATAATCTAGGAGTTGGTTTTGTATCCACAAGATCTGTGAACAACAGCTGCCAGCTACCATGTATTTAGCCTCATCAATTGATGTGGACACAAATGTTTGCTTCTTACAAAACCAGGACACAAGTCTATCACCAAGGAACTAACATGTTCCTGATGTGCTTTTCCTGTCCACTCTACATCTAGCATAGTCAGCATCAGAAAATCCAGTAAGCTCAAATGTTGAATCTGTTGGATACCAGAGTCCTAGATTAGGACAACCCTTTATATATCTTAAAATCCTTTTAATTAAAATAATATTAGATTCTTTAGGGATCACTTGGAACATAGCATAAAGACATGCATCAAATATGATGTCTGGTCTACTTGCTGTGAGATAGAGTAGGGATCTAACAATAGCCCTATACTTGGTCTGATCAACTGGTTTTCCATGTTCATCAGAGTCAATCACAGCATTGGCAGCCATGAGAGTTTTCATAGAGGAGGCATCAGCCATCCCAAATTTCTTAATAAGCTCATTTGCATATTTAGATTGGGATATGAATATGCCATTAGAGGATTGCTTCACTTATAGACCAAGGAAGTATGATAGATCTCCCATACTACTCATCTCAAACTTTGAATGCATTAGATCAGAGAATCTCTTGCATAGTTTGGGATCAGTAGAGCCAAATATGATGTCATCTACATATATTTGTACTACTAAAATTTTATCATGATGCATCTTAGAAAAAAAGAGTCCTATCTACCATGCCTATAGAGAACTTGTGTTTTAAAAGGAAACTAGCAAATATTTCATACCAAGCTCTTGGAGCTTGCTTTAGATAATAGAGAGCTTTATACAATTTAAAAACATATGAGGGATGAGTAAAAGAGATAAAACCTGGGGGTTGTTCAACATAAACCTCTTCCTTTAGTTCTCCATTCAAGAAAACACTCTTGACATCCATCTGGTAGACTTTAAACTTCTTAAATGCAGCATAAGCAAGAAAAATCTTGATTGCTTCTAGCCTTGTAACAGGAGAAAAGGTTTGATCATAGTCAATGCCTTCCTCTTACCTATAGTCTTAAGCAACAAGCCTAGCCTTGTTTCTCATAATTACACCTTGGGCATCAAGTTTGTTTCTGAATACCCACTTGGTTCCAATTACTGGATAGCCTTTGGGCCTTGGAACCAAGTCCCAAACTCTGCATCTCTCAAATTGATTGAGCTCCTCTTGCATTACAATAATCTAGTGGGGATCTTGCTCTGCATCATTTATGGATTGAAGCTCAACTTGAGAGAGGAAACGGGCATGAATCACATCTTGGTTGAGTTGATGCCTTGTCTGTACACCTGTTGACATGTCCCCAATCACTTGAGATTTAGGGTGATCCCTTAGTGTGACAAGGTCAGTGGGTGGAGTTGGTTCAACAACAACATTTGGAATTAATTCCTCTTGTGGAATAATGTCTGCTGTTGGATGAGGTTCAACCACTTCCAAAATTTCTTCTTCACTATCTTCATCAGCTTGTGGAGGTGGATGTGATATGAACTTTTATGTAAGGTTTAAATCACCCAACTTCTCACACAAATGAGGTACCTGCAATAAATCTGAGGTAGAAGAATCCTTCTCCTTATAATACATGTTAGCATCATCAAAAGAAATATGTATAAATTCTTCAATTTTTAAAGATGATTTATTGAAAATCCTATAAGCCTTGCTAACTTGGGAACATCCAAGAAAGATTCCCTCTGCAGCTTTAGCTTTAAATTTTCTAATGTGTTTCTTATTATTGTTATGAATGAAACATCTACACCCAAAAATTCTAAAGTAATCAATTTTAGGTTTCTTCCCTTTGAGTAATTCATAGGGGGTCTTACCCTTAAGTTTGTGTATCAAACTCCTGTTCAACACATAGTTTGCTGTGCTCACAACCTCTGCCCAAAAAGATAGGGGCATGTGTGCATCTGCAAGCAATGTTCCTGCAGATTCAATGAGTGTTCTGTTTTTTTCCTTTCTGCTGCCCCATTTTGTTGAGGAGTTCTAGGAGCAGAAAAACAATACCTGATACCTTCCTCCTCCCAGAATCTTTGCATGGGAAGAGATTCATATTCAGTACCATGATCACTTCTGATCAATGCAACTGGAGTTGAATACTCAATCCTTATGCTCTTAAGAAAGTCTATAAGGACTTTAAAGTTATCTGACTTGTTTTTCAAGAAGAACACCCAAGAGAATCTAGAGAAGTCATCTACAATAACTAGAGTGTAAGACTTCCCTCCTAAGCTTTGTACATCAATGAGTCCAAAAAGATCCATATGTAGCAATTACAGAATCTTAGGTGTCTCACTCTTGTTAATTGTCTTAAAGCTATTTTTAGTTTGCTTGCCTACTTGACAAGCCTTGCATAAGCTTTCCTTCTTGTAGGGGCCAAAAGGCAATCCTCTGACAAGGTTGTCCCTTGATAGCTTAGAGATGTTTCTAAGGTTAACATGACCTAGTCTCTTATACCAAAGATTATTGTTATTACTAACTTGATTGAATAAACATAGTTCTGAGCTAGCAGAGTTAAAGTTTACTAGGTAAATATTCCCTTGTCTACATCCTGTTAAAATAGTTTAGTTATTTGAAGAAATAATACATTTGGAATTAGTAAAGCAAACATGATAATCTGCATCACATAACTGACTTATGGATATTAGATTATGTTTGAGACCATTTACATATGCCACTTTTCTGAAAGTGATAGCTACACTGTTGAAGTCTCCATATCCTTCAGTTTGTCCAAAGCTGGAATCTCCAAAGATCACTCTTGGACCAAGCTTTGCCTTGAAATTGATTAGGCTGTCCTTGCATCCAGTCATGTGCTTTGAGCACCCACTATCCAGATACCACTTATTTTGAGTGATAAGATAGTTCTTCACCTGCAAGGAAGTAGATTAGATGTTCCTGACCCAGGTCACCTTGGGTCCTTGTATTTTTTCATATAAAAAACTGGAAATGTAAGAATATTCAGGTTGGCTTTTATAACCTAAAGGGTGAAATCTTCTAGGAGGAATTATCCATTGGGTGAATGGATTGATATTTTCCCTAGGTTGGTTAAAGTTATTATTAGACTTTCTGTTAGAATTGAAGTTTCTGTAAGATTGATCTGGGATCGACGAACTCTGGTAAGTTTGTCGACCCGAGGTCGATGAATTGGGATAAGATCTTCGATCTCTGCTCGAAGAATGAAGATATTCATTCTCAGGGCACTAATATCGTCGATCTCTGGTCGACAAACCAGGCTGTTTTCGTCGATCGTGGATCAAAGAATAATTATTATTGTTGTTGGCGTTCGGAGTTTGTCGTTCTGAGTTCGACGAACTGTGCATATTTCGTCGATATGAGTTCAACGAAATCTGTTTAACATTGTTGTAGTTATTTTTCTTCTTGTTCTTAGATTTTTGTTTAAGTTCCATTTGTTTTAAGACTTAATTTACTTTGTCTACTTATTCAGTATTCTTCTTACCCTTATCTGAAATGAAATTTATAGGTTTAGATAACTGATTCTTCTAAATTATAGGTGGTTCACTAGATGATGCACCTAGTCCTAGTTTACTATTATTTGCCATTACATCTATAGTGCTAGTTATTTCTAATAGTTGTAAGCTTCTACCATTAAGTGATTCTTCTAATTCCTTAGCTTTGCTTAACTTAGTTTTTAAGAAAGCAATTTCTTCATTTGCTGAGTTAAGTTCATCTGTTAGTTTAGTATTTTCAGAAATGTACTTATCTTGTTCAGCTAATCTTTCTCTGAGAAGTTTGATTTCCTTCTCAGAGCCTATTAGATCTAAGCACAGATTTTTAAATTCAGTTTTAAATTCTTCTGAATTAAAATCATAGGATGCTATTACCTGGTCCTCTGCTGATAGAGATTCTTCATCTTCTGAAGCTTCAGCCTCTGACTTACTGTTGGAATTGTCTATTGCCATTAGGCAAACTTCCTTTGCCTTCTCTTCTTCTTCATCATCACTAGAGCTGGAGGATGATGACTCTTCTTCCGTATCACTCCAGGTTTCTGCAACAAACCCTTTGTCCTTCCTCTTGTGTTTGCTGTAGGAGGGCTTGATATGATGTGTTCTTATGGAATCCTTTTCTCTTCTCTTGTCCTTCTTCTTAGTTTCTGGACATTCTGATATGAAGTGTCCAGGCTTCCTGCATCCAAAATAAACAATTTTTTTAGATGGAGTCTTGTCATACCTTGGCTTGTCATCTTGTCTTGATGAATTTTTTCTGAAGTCCTTCTTTTCCATCTTGAAGAATCTTTTGGCAAAGAGGATCATCAGCTCTTCATTGATTGGAGTCCCTTCAGACTCTTCAGCAGCCTTGAATGCAATATTGTGCTCCTTCCTGATAGGTGTTGGAGTCTTCTGTTCAGCTACTGCTTCTCTGGTCTTCATTAATTGCTCATAGGATTTGAGCTTTCTAAGAAGTGATTTAGTAGAGATTTCCGTCATGCTTCTGGCTTCTCTGATTGGCCAGATTCTTGAATCCCATGTGATGGGGAAGAACATAAGGATTTATCATTGACTTCTGCCAGGGTGATGTCCTTGTCTAAGGTCTTTAGCTCATTGATGATAGAGCTAAGCCTATTGTCAATATCACTCACTGACTCAGCTTCATCCTTCTTGAAGTTCTCATATTGTGAGATGAGATTGGATCTCCTATCCTTTCTCTCATCAATAGATCCAGCCACCATCTGATTTACAGAATCCCACATGGCTTTGGTTGAAGTGCACTCAGCCACTTTTTGAAATATATCATCAGACATAGTCTGAGCTAGGATGTTCATGGCTTTGGAATCTGCAATCTTAGCATTCCTCTGTGCATCTGTCCAATCTAGAGGTGGAATAACACTTAGATTTGTTGAAGTAGATGGAGTGGAGGCCACTGGAGTTGGTGGTCTTGTCAAAATTGAATTGAATATGTCTTCATCAATAGAGTTCATATAGAGTTTTATTCTTGCCTTCTAGATGGCAAACTTTGTTAAGTTGCAAACTGGAGGTCTGGTGCAAGCATAATCCTTGTTTTGTGTCATGATATAAAATATGAAAGGAATAAGATTTAATCAGAGATTATCTTAGGATCTTGGTTAGTCCACGTGTTAGCCTGTTAAAATGATTAACCTCCCTCAGATACCAATTGAAAGAAAAGGGAGAGTAATCTCTTGTTAACTCTAGAGGGGGGGGGGGGGGGTTTACAATTATAAAGTTAAGTGATAAAATAGGTGATATAGAAATAGCTAAGAGAAGTTAACAAAAGGAAAGAAAAAGCTACACTAAGCTATCACAGCACAAGACAGAAGGAAAACAATAAACACACAAACAACACAAGAATTTTATAGTGGTTCCCCAACTGGGTACATCCACTCTTCTACCACCCTGGTAGGAATCCACTAGCAGGTTTTTGATCAGGTGACTGCCACCACAATATCTATTTGTAGGGATATATTGCAACCCTTTGATCTTTTGATCAGGTGCCCAAAAACCAAACTCAAGTCTTTTGGAAGCTGAATTGTGAACCATGCTAACTTTTAAAGGGAGTTAAAACCCTGTACAATGGGATTGGAAGGAAAGTGATGTTAGTATTCTCTTTTCTCAAATGCACTTTGAGAAGACTTTGTGTGGATTCCAGATCTTATCAAAGCTCCCCCTGAGATATAGAGTTGTTCAGGATTGAGAAGCTTTGTTCAGGAGTGTGTAGGTCTTCAGCTTGTGTAAGGCAGATCTAGGATCTTTAGACAGATGGATCTATATTGTCTCAGCAAATTCCTGGAGACAGAAGATGAAGAAGACTCTTGATCATTTTGTATTGTTCTTCTTCTATCTTCTTGAGAGCACAGAGAGAGATGAGGATTGAGAGCTGCTGTGAGGTTTTTGCTCTTGCTAAGAAAAATCTCTCTGCAATTTTTCTGCTCTGAAAGAATTGAATTGCTGTTTTCAGTCTCCATCTTCTTTTTGAAAAAGTATTCTTTCTATATTCTCTTCGACAACCAATCTTCCTTCGAAATTTGAATAATCCACAATTAATGCCTTGCTGGAAAACTTGGAAGGAAAATGGCTAGCATATCTGTCATTATTCATTTCCTTAACAGTCCCGAGAAATATGTCAAATAAATCCTCTAATGAATACCATAATCAATGCTGCCAGAAAATGACTATATTCATAGGGAATATATGCATTGATTACTCAGGGAATTTATGACTTAAAATAGTAATAGAAAGCGAACAGATAAGGAAAGAACAAATAACAGACAACTTACAGAATTCGTCGACTAGAGAACAGATTTCGTCGACCTGCACTCAGAGAACGTCGACCTGAGAAATCCTGTTCGTCGACCTGAGCTCTGCGAAGCACACACTGAATAAAAACAACTGATTCTATGCTCCAAGAACGTCGAACTGAGAATCTATTCTGCACTCAGAGATCATCGACCACAGAACTTGAACAAACAAAATTAGTCAAGCTGAGAATCGGTCTGAGAGAAAATGTCGACCATAGAATATATCCTTCTGAAGAATATCGTCGACCCGAGCTCTAAGTTCATCGATCTGAGTTCGACGAACGTCGAACTAATTTCCAGACAACTGAAAATCTTCTAAGTATTGAATCTGAAGTCCACATCAGGCAGGTCCATGAAGATTGACACTTGTGGGACTGGTCTAAAACTTAGAAAGAAAAACTAGTGACCCTAACTATATATTATGGGTCAACACAACCTAAGAAGTGAACTTAGCCCAAATCAAAATAGGGGTTCCAACAGAGCCTCATGATCAGTGTTCAGCACAAACTCGCGCTGGATCAGGTAGTGTCTCTAATGTCGGAGAGCCTGAACAATAGCATATAACTCTTAAGTCATAGGTGGAATATCTAGTCTTTGCCTTGTTCAACTTCTCACTAAAGAATGCGATGGGATGACCCTCCTGACTCAGAACTGTGCCAATGCCTATAATCGATGCATCACAGTCAACCTCAAAAATTTTCTCAAAATCAGGCAGCGCTAATACAGGTGCACTCGTGAGTCTCTCTTTAACTACAATAAATTCTCGCTCGGACTCCTCAGTCCAAATTAACAATCCCTTTTTCAGACAATCAGTCATAGGTGCTATCAAGGTACTAAAGTTTTGAATAAATTGCTGATAAAAAGAGGCTATCCCATGAAATCCTCGAGAATTAGTAATTGTCCTAGGGCTAGGCCATGCTGCTATCACCTTAACCTTCTCTCGATCAACTCTAATGCCTTAAAAAGAATGATATATCCTAAGAAGGTCAGGATGTCAGTCAAAAACATGCATTTCTTCAGATTTATATATAATTTATTTTCACGTAGTATATCTAAGACCTGCCTAAGATGAATCATGTGCTGATCCTGATTAGTGCTGATAGAATTTGAAGCCTTTGTGAGCAAGATACCCAAGAAATAACCTGATCGCTTCGAGTATGGCCACTGAAGCAAAGGTCTGATCAAAGTCGATCCCCTCTTCTTGTCTGTATCCTTAAGCTACAAGCCTGTCTTTATTCTTTATAATGACTCTATTCTCTTCCATCTTGTTTCTGAATATCCACTTGGTACTGATCACGTCTGTCCTCTAGGCCTGGGCACAAACTCCCAAACCTTACATCGTTCAAACTGATTGATCTCCTCTTGAATGATCAATATCCAAGAGGCATCCTTGTTTGCTTCTTCAAACTTCTTTAGCTCAACCTGAGATAGAAAACTAAGATGTAAAACGTCGTTAGCAGTACCTCTTTTAGTTCTAACACCACCTCCTGGCTCTCCAATGATTAGATCAGCCAGGTGATCTCTTAGGTGTCTAAATGCTGGATTTCTTCCTCTCCCACTAGCAAGTTCTGCTACGTCCAGTGCATCTCCTATAGGGTGAGGTAGTTCTTCAACTAGTAGTTCTTCATTCGCCACACTTGGATCGATGACCTTGACTGAGCCTGACACATCTTCCTTGACTACTTCCAAGCTTAGTTCTTTGAACCTGGTACATGTATCTACACCAAAAATACTAGACGAGCTACTATGGAGCATGCTTGTCTCATCAAATACGACATTGATAGACTCTTCTACAACAAGATTTTTCTTATTAAAAATTCTATATGCCTTACTATGGCTACTATACCCTACAAAAATATCTTCAAAACATTTTTCATTAAACTTCGTGCGATAATTCTTCCCATTGTTAAGCACAAAGCATTTACTGCCAAAGATCTTAAAGTAGGACACAGTCAGTTTTCTACCTTTCAACAGTTCATATGGAGTCATATAGTGGCATTTGTTGATTAATGCCCTATTTTGCACGTGACAAGCTGTGTTGACTGCTTCAGCCTAAAAGTACTCTGGTAGTGAAGCATCATTCAACATATTAGTATATGCTTCAATTAGGATTCTATACCTTCTCTCAGCGACTCTATTTTATTGCGGAGTACGCAGAAAGGAAAACTAATGAAAGATACCTTGACTTTCACAGAATTTTGTCATGCCACCAGACTTAAATTCTGTTCCGTGATCACTTCTGATTTTGATCACTTAGCAGTTTAATTCGTTCTGTATTTGCCTAACAAAATTTATGAAAGCTTCAAAGGTGTATGACTTGTGCTTCAGAAAGAACACCCAAGTAAAATGGGATTAGTCATCAATAATGACCAACGTATAAACTTTACCTCCTAAACTGTGAATTGGCATAGGACTGAATAAGTCCATATGAAGTAGGTATAAACTTGCAGAGGAATATTTTTCAGAAATACCCTTAAAGGTAGCCCTTGTCTGCTTACCCATCTGGCATGCGTGACATGGACTCTCTTTAAGGCACTTAATGTTAGGGGCATCACGAAATAAGTTGTGAGAAAATATCATATTTATAGTTTTGAAATTAATATGTGCTAATCTTTTGTGCCATTGGTCACAAAGAGACGCACTATTTTTTGCTAAAAAACACACCGGTGTAGAATTGTCTAAACATAGAAAATTTAAACAGAAAATATTTCTACTCTGAGTGCCTGTTAATATTGTCTCCAAATTAGCAGACGACTTTATCAGACACTTGTCCTTGTAGAACTCAATGATATAGCCTTTATCACATAATTGACATATGCTTATCAGATTATGTTGTAATCCTTCCACATAAGCCACGTCTGTGAAAGAGACTATGCCGTTGGAAATCATACCGTAGCCTTTAGTTATTCCCCCATCAGACCCTCCAAAGATAACTTTTGATCCGTCTTTAACTGGGGTAAATTCTCGCAGTAGGCTTCTAGTACCGGTCATATGCCGAGAGCATCTACTGTCCAAATACCAGATTGGCGTTTTGTTGGCCTTTTGAAATACCTGCAAACACAAATCATTTTACTATAGGAACTCAAACAGACATGGGTCTGTGGTTCCTTGTTAGTCTAACACCACTTGGAACATTAACGTTATGAGTGGTTGGCCTCGCACTGCTAACTCGTGGAGTTTCAAGCTTTACCGAATGAAACCAACAATCTACGGTGAAGTGACCAATCTTCCCGCAACACCAGCAGTCAAATCTGTTGTACCTTCTCTTATACTTATGCTTGACCTTTTGAATGGGAGGTCTAGCAGGGACTAGTGAATTGGAAGCGGAAGACTTGTAGTTGCAGCATACACAAGGCTTCACAGTTTCCTTGGCCTTAGGAACAATAGGGTTGGCTTTTGGAGCCTTCTTACCACTTGGTCCATGAACGTAAGGACCATAGTTTTTAAGAGTAATCTCTTTATAAGGTGCTTTGAAAACACTAACACCAAAGTCTTGTGGATGGGTCCATCCTTGGAAATGCCTTTTTGGCTCTACGTAAGTAGGCCTAGTAAAGTGACCGAAGGATGACTCAAGGTCAAATTTATTCATCGGGAAGATTACCTTCTTAAACGAGGGTTAAACTTGTGTTGCCTTCCCTTTGTCTTTGGTACTGGCTTTCTTAGCATCCTTACCTTTTCTAGCTATGTTGCCAAGACCACTACCCTTCTTGGGAGCAGAAAACTCATCAATGAGGGGAAGGATGGTCTTAGGTTTTGAGTAACTTTAAACTAGCTTCCTTTCAACCAAGAGCTTATATTCCAGCTCATCTAAGTATTTCTCCTTCTGACTTAACAATTCAGCAAAGCATTTCAATTCCTCTTGCAAGGAGTGAACTTCACTTCTGAGAGGAGTTAATTCAGCAATTTACTCCCTCAGGCTTGATTCCACTACCTTGAGAGAAGCAATCTCTTTTAGTTGCCTTTTGACCACCCTACGATATTTGTCAAAGGCTTTCAAAAGTTCTTTGTGCTGAACCATCAAGTCAGATTCGTCTTCCTCAAAAGAGTAGTCTTCATGAACATTAGTGGAAGTTTCTGATTCCGAAAGGATTGTGTGAGAGTTTACCTTCCCTTGGTAATGGGAGTCGCTTACTTCCTCATCTGATTGAGGCATGAGCCCGAACTAAGCTTTCTCATTTTCTGAACTTGATTTACTCGAGTCACTACCGCTGAGAGTCTTGGACTTCTTTGCGACGAAGCTTTTCTCTTCCCTCCTCTTACCTTTGAAGGATCTCTTCTCTTCCTTTTTGGAACCTTCCTTCTTCTTGTAAGGACACTCAACAATCATGTGTTCTGTCTTACTACAGCAATAACAAACAACGTTAGAGAAAGACTGTTTATTCGGTTTAGATTTATACCTATCCTCTCGGTTATAGCTCTTCTTAGAGCAATCACCATCGTGATGTGATCTTCTGAAGTCAGAGGAGGAGGACTAATTTTTCATTTGCATCCTCTTGCTGAGCAGTCTCTTAAATTACTTGGAGATTAGTGAGAATTCTCCATCAGTCAATTCAGAGCCTGACGTGCTTGGCTCAGAGTCTTCTGGAGTATCTGGAGCTCGTGTCCTTACTAGTGACACAACTTTAGACTTTCTTGCTCCCTCAGCTTTCAGGGAGACTGACTTCTCTCTGCTTGAATTCCTGCTGCTTTGCTCCTCTTTCTTTCTAGTATTCATTTAAAGTTCGCAAGAGAGCAACTTTCTAAAGAGGTTCTGGGGATCAATCTCCGGCAGCTTCCCAAACTCCCTAATAGCTACAAATTTTGTGTCCCAGTCCTTTATCAGGGATCTGAGGAATTTGTCGCTTAGTTCACCATTAGTGAAGGTGTTGCCATAGTTTCTGAGCCCATTGACAATCTTGAAGAATTTCTTGAAGCTGTCAGTAATAGTATCATTAGCACCTTGCTTGAACGCTTTGTATTCTTGATTCAACAATGATCTATGATCGTCTCTAACTTGTTTGGTTCCTTCTATGAGAACTACTAGGCAATCCCACATCTCCTTGGAAGATTTGCAGTGGAATAAATTTTGAAGCATTGAATCGTCCACTGCACTAGCTATAATATTTTTTTCTTTTTTGTTCAAGGAGACTAGGGCAATTTCATCCTTGGTCAAGTCCATCTTTTTCTTTGGAATCATGACTACAGGATTCAGAGCAGAGGCTTGCGTAGGAATGTGAGGTCCTTCTTCCACAATCTGAAATATTCTGGGATCTACTGCTTCTATGAAAAATCTGACTCTTTGTTTCCACATGAGAAAGTTCTCTTTTGTGCACACAGGTAACTTCATAGAAGACATATCCTTGCTTTTGTCCATAGCAACAAAGTGGAATTTCTTGACACTAGATAAGAGATCTTGTTCAAAGTGTTAACCTTATGTCGAACAACCTACCGCTGATATCAATTGAAAGTATCTAGTGTCTACCTAAATCACCTAGAGGGGGGTGAATATGTGAGGTCTGTGTCTTTTTGTGGAATAAAAACAACTGAAAAATTTTGCCCACAAAACACTGAGATTTATAGTGGTCCCCCGAGTTGGGTATGTCCACTGTCCCGTCTTGCCTATATACCAGAAGGTCTAGATTTAGCTACTTTACCTTTATCACAGATTACAAAGAATCTTACACCTCAGAGCCTCAACTCCTACAACTCAGAGACAACGCTCCTACCACTCGGAGAACAACCTCTGCTACAACTCGATTCAAACAAGGATCTACAACTCGATCTAAACACAGATCTAAAACTCGAAGGGAAAACCTCCTACAAATGTAAAGAAAGATTTACACAATAAAGATTCACAAACAATCTTATTTAGATCTAAGTCTTCTATACGTCGTTCTTCGAAAATGTTGATCTTGAATGTCTTAGAGACCACAAAAACTTTGATTGCGTTGAAGACTTTGATCTGGAATCACAGATCGACTAGATCTGAGAGAATTAGAAGCTTTACAGACCAATGATCCACTCGATTAGGTTGAAGATGATCGAATCGTGCAACACAGTCATCGGTCGAGCGAAAATTACGAAATAGCATACTAAGCCGATGGAAACTTTTTGATTGGAATGTTTCTTGATTTAAGCACGATTAGGGTTGATGAAAAATCCACCCTAAATATATATAGGAATATTCCTTTACAATAACTAGAAAAGTTATTCCATACCCGAAAGGTCGCAGGTTACTGTACATGGCGATCTATAAGAACGAACCGGAAATTTGAAATCAGGAAGAAAATAACCCTAAGTATAATTCGTCGAGTATCGCCGTGTATAGCCTTGTATACTCTTCGAACTGCATATGAATCTCGATGAATAAAACTTGGAGAAATTCAGCCCGATCGAACTTATCACTCGACGCTCTGGAGAAGATATACTCGATGAATTCGACGAGTATCAGCTGACCTACTCGATGAATTCAACGAGTATTAGCTGATATACTCGACGAATTCGATGCATGAGCTAACTAAAATTCGACGAATCTGAATTAGAAAATTTTTAGAGAAGTAAATTCAGAGACTAAAGGTATACCCAAAGAGTCTCGACGAATTTGGCGTGTTTCGACATGTATATTCGACGAATTCGACGGGTATCAGAAGATACACTCGACGAATTCGACGGGTATCCGAAGATACACTCGACGAATTCGACGAGTATACTTGATGATACTCGATGAGTTTTACTAAACTGATTTTCCAAGTCTCAGAGATTTTACCCTAAGTAAAATATGACGAATTCGACAAGTGCCAGTAGGTATACATGATGAATTCGATGAGTGCCAGTAGGTATACACGATGAATTCGATGAGTATCTATGAGTATACTGAACGAATTCGACGAATATCCCTTACGATACTCGATGAATTTTACTTGGGTAAAATTCTATTCTTCTGATTCCAAGTCATTATATTTTCTTGATTCTTCTAATGCCCTTGAGATACAAGTATACCCCAATAGAGAGATTACATGTGAGTCAAGACATTGGCCTACAAAATGAAGGATTACATTGTATAGGCCTGTATTTCATGACCCACTATAACCTGACATTGGGTTGTACTTAGCAATTCTGTCCTACAAGCACATAACTAAAATAGAGCATCAAATACAATCTCAATTCATCTTATCTTAAGAGGAACCTTCTTCAAATCGGGGTTATTATGGATACAAACCCAATAGCTCCCTCCTCTACCTTACTACTAGTAGGCCAGACATCATGTATGCCACATGTGTTTGTGCTAGATACCAGGCTTGCCCTAAAGAGTATCATTATTCTACAGCTAAAAGAATTTTGAGATATCTCAAGGGCTTACCTGATCTTGGCCTATGGTACCCTAGGAATAGTGATTTTGAACTAACTGGGTATTCAGATCCAGACTTTACAGGCTGCAGAGAAGATAGGAAAATCACCTCTGGCTCCTTTAAATTTCTAGGAAGAAGGCATGTATCTTGGAGTAGCAAGAAGCAAATAAGTGTTGCAATATCAATAGCTGAATCAGAATACATATCTTATGGAAGTTGATGTGCTCAGCTATTATAGATCCAACATCACCTCCCAGACTACAACCTCAAGCTAAGTAGAACTCCTATTACTAGGAATCATGTCTCTCATAGCAGGACTAAACACATATAGATTAGATATCATTTTATTAGAGAGCATGTGGAATGTGAGGACATCAGTCTTCAGTTTATCCCCATAGTCAAGCAGGTGGATGATATCTTTACTAAGATACTAGATGAAGCCAAGTTCAACTCCTTCAAATTTGAATTGGGTATGATGAACTTAGTATAACTTCAGTTGCTCTTCATGTTTTTTAGTTGCATGTAGTATTTACCTATACTGGATAATAAAGGAATTATGGACTAAGTGTCCTAGCATCGAGTGCACTGAATCAACATCAGGCGTCGAATGCATTGAGTCTAAGAGTTCATGCATCGAGTACACTAAGTCAACATCAGGCATCGAGAGCATCGAGTGCGTAATTCACTCAACGCAAACTTTCAGGGACTTCTATTTACAACTAATTTACGGGTTTGATCTCAATCGTTGATCTCCTCACGATCATCTCAATAGGTGTGCGCCTCTCCACATTCTCAAATTAGAGGTAAGTTTAAATAAAAAGGTGTGTGCTTATAATAAAATACACTATTCCTCGCCCTTCTTTCCCCCTACGACGAAATGACGAAAGCTCAGAAAATCAACAGAAATTCACAGAAGCAATGGCGTCGAGAGGATTGGATTTCCTATTTGAGGGATCAGAGTTAGTGATAAATGGGTTCAATGATGCACCAGAGGAAGTTCAACTTATTCTCCACCTCCTACAGGCTGCTGACCTAGAACATGTTCTTTCAGAGCCGAGTCTGCTATGAAAAAGGGAAGCTCTTGAGTTATACTCGAACACTAAGGTCGACTTATCCTCCACTAAAATCAGGTCATCCATCAGCGAAAATAAGATCAAGATTACCCCCCAAAATATTGAGCAAGGAACTACAACTGTCCAAGTTCAGGACGTCAGATAAAGAAGAAGAACTGGACAAAATAGATGTCAGATCTGCCCTGAAGTGGTGTGGACTGTCAAAGCACTCTACTGGATTAATTTTGAGAAAAGAACTGAACCTAAAAGGAAAATTTCTAGCAGATGTTGTTGGGAAGGCTCTGCTGTGCAAGGCTGGATCTCATGATAAAATATCCAAGAAGATGTTAGAGTTGATGAGAAGAATAATTCTTTATAAGAAAATAGACTGGGGAAAGGTATTTTTTGAAAGAATAGTAGAATGCATCCCAGAGCCAAACTTGGGAAGGATTCTGTCTCTGTATCTGCACAACCTGGGAAAGATTCTTGATAGGATGGACTAAAACATTGTCCAGCTTGATTCCTATATCCTAACAGGGTTGGTGACATGGTTTGTCATGTGCTTCCGGATAGGGGTGTGCGAGTTCCCGAGGCCTATGGTCTAGGTCGTTTTCCACCAACGGGGCAGGTGTTCGGTTGATGTGCAAGGTTGCTTCGATATTATTAACTGAAGTGCGTAGTCCGTTCATGATATGTGTGACACTACTCATGCCGGTGGCGAGTGTCTCGACCGTTTTCATTAAATCACTCATGTGTTGGGCCAAATCTCCAACGCTATTTTCTAATTGATCGACCCATTTCTCCATCGATAAATTCAAAATATTTTTTTGTTTTGTTGACATAAATTAATTTTAAAATAGAGAGCTCCCGAGCAGGAAAAAATGATTTTTTTTAAGGAAAACAAATTCTTTTTTTGTAGAAAATAAAAAACAAACTTTAAATTTAAATTTCTCTTTTTTTAGAAAGATTTTTTTTTAAATCTCCTTTTTTTATATATAAAAATTAAGATCGTCAGATCGTCCGTTTCACGATAGAAGTGAAGCGAATCCCTCTGATATCAAACTGATGTAACCCAGATTCTGATATCTCCTTTTTTTATACTCGAACTGTAACACCCCAGAAATCTCAAAAGCCAAAGTGGGATTCAGGTTGGCTGACACGGCCTGAGACACGGGCGTGTCTCAGGGCGTGTCAGGTGTACACGGCCTGGGACACGGGCGTGTCCCTATTCTCGACAAGTACTCGAGAACTGATCGTCGAGTGTAGAACACGGCCTGTGACACGGGCGTGTCACAGGGGCATGTTTGGCACACGGCTAGGAACACGGGCATGTGACTTAGCCATGTCCTGCTCGGGTAATTTTGGAGATCGTGTTATAGGGGTGACACGGCCGGGTACACGACCGTTTACTGTGTGACACGGGCGTGTCAGGCCCTACACGGGCGTGTCAATGCCTGTGTGCTGGTTTATTTTCAGTCGGTTGTGCACCGCTTTAGGAACACGGCCTGTGACACGGGCGTGTCACAACCCGTGTTCGGCCCAGGGAATCAAATTCAGGGCTGATCAGAGCCGTTAATTTTCTTTGACCAAGATCCAATGGTCTTGGCTCTTCCCTGGGTTGATAAGGCCGGGAGTGAAGAGGAGAAAGCTCATTTGAGTTTCATAATTCTCTTTCTAAAGTTAAAAGAGAGAGGAGAGCAAGGCAAGGAAGAAGAAGGGGAATCCGGCTGCTGGTGTTGCTGTGGCGGTCCAAATCGCGAGCCGAGTTCGGATTTATGAAGGCAAGGCTGCTATGAAGGCTTTCATCCGTCTCAATTCTCTCCATGGCTCCGAGGTGAATTCTAAGGGTAACGATTTCCGTCTTGGACATGTGAAGTCCTATTTTCCTGCATTTATACAGGGAAAACCCTTCCCCGCGAGTGTGCGGTGAGTTGCGGTGTCCCTTGGGGTAGATATGTTAAGTCCCCCTTGTTAGAATCCGGAATTGGAGTACGAATCTAGGCATGCTGTGTGAAGCCCATCTGGACGTGGTTGTCTGGATTGGTGATGCCTTGTTTGCATTTCGGAGAAGCCTCCGAGTATTTGATTGTTTGTGTGCAATCTGTGGCATATACCTGTACTAGAGGAAGTATAGGAAATTGTGAGAGTTGGGTTCAACTCTTGTGGCAGTCGGGAAAGGTGAAGCTGTACCCGCGTCAGTCCAGCCTTGCGTCTAACGATGTGAGCAACGGGATAGGCGGATCTGTACCCGCGTTAGGGTTGTCTAACCTTGGGTGCTTAAGGCCCTGTTAGGATCACATAGCGAGAGTCGACGGCTTGCGTGCCGATCAAGACTAGAATGCTCATTGATGGGAGCCGGTGTTTCCGGTACACCCGAATGTGCCCTAAGTGCACGGAGGGTCGGGCCGTCGTGCCGGCATTTATGATATGTATTGACTGTGCGGTCGTGAACGTCTTGCGTGGTTTGCTATACAAACTATTAGAAAAATGCTATGCAGGGATGGAATTCCGCTGCCCTGTGCCAGGGGCAGGGTCGTTATAATTGGTCAGCTAAATGCTGACCGTTGCCTTGTTTGCCACCGCTTGGTGGATTGGTTCTTGCAGGTGCTGGAGGTGCTGGTCCGAGCAAGACTTAGCAGGCTAAAGCCCAAGCTGCGTTGCTGACCTCGAAGGCTTTGTTTTGTTTCTTCTTGTTCATGTGTGGCCGGTCTGCGTGTCGATGTCTGTAAACCACACCTTATTAAGAGAAATTTTATAAGGCCTTAAGGCCAGATGCTTTGGTTGTATACATTCCTATGGTTTAGTGGACAGTTCTTGTTTTGCTTGAGTTCAATATTTCAACCGTGAAGCTTCCGCTAGAATGCTCTGTGTTAGGATGCATTGGTTTTGATATTATTTCGTAGCGTCTCCGCCTGTTTTTGGAATATGGTGTGGGGCCCTGGCCGGACCCTCTATTATATTCTTCTTGACGGGTAGAGGTGTTACAATTTGGTAACAGAGGGAGGTTTCGATCCTCCGACCTGTGGGTTATGGGCCCACCACGCGTCCGCTACACAAGTATGTCACCTTGGAGCGCGCCTGTTCTTTTTGTGAAAAAGAGAGACGGTAGTTTGCGGCTATGTATTGATTATCGCGAACTGAATAAGCTGACGGAGAAAAACAGGTATCCGATTCCACGGATCGATGACTTGTTTGATCAGCTAGCAGGCTCAACCGTCTATTCCAAGTTGGATTTGAAATCCGGGTATTACCAATTGCAGAATGCATTATAACACTTAACTTGAACTCAAGAATGTCCACTAAGGAATGCAAATACACTTGTTTGCGGAACTTGCGCGTTCCTAATTATTGTTCTTGCTTGCGCGAGGGCACGAATGTTTGCTCTGTTTGGGGTCCTTGTGTGTTCCTGCTTCTACTTTGTGCAACATTTTAGTTGCTTACTTGTGTGTTTTACGCTTGTAGGCGACTAGTAGTAATAAGGGACAGCAAGAACCCCAGCATGCAATGGGGATTAATGAGCCAACACTCCCTCTTTCAGTAGCGACGGTCCGGTTGATCACTGATGTTGTTTTTGCAGTGATCAATGCCCGCCACGAGGGACATGTACAACCCTCTGTGCCAATGGTGCCTCTCATGCCGGTTTGTGTACCTGAGTAGCTAGCAAGGAAACGAGCATCGGCCCCGCCGGTTAATATGCATTTAAGCCAAGGACCATATATGGTCGAGGAGTACTTTCATGCATTTGTGGCGCTGAGACAACATGCAGCGTGTGTGGTTGAAAGTGAGGAGATGAAGATTAACAGATTTTATAATGGTCTGCGCAAAGAACTGCAAAGTCTATTGATGGGTCCAAAGTTACTTGGCTTTTGTGCCTTGGTCACGACAGCTCGGTCTTTGGAAATGGACTTAAATCAGTTCAGGGCAAGGTACGGTGCCAGTGTGTCCACCATGAAAAAGATGCCAACAACAAGTTCTCGTAGGCGGAAGAAGAATAGACCGATGTGGGAGTCGACCTCTGCTACCACCAGGGGGGCAAAAGAAAGGCGTGTTTGTTTTGTGTGCGGAAAAGTAGGGCATTTTGCCCGGGACTGCCATGGTAATGCACCAAGGATAAAGAAAGCTAAGGCTGGAGCGGTGGCAGGACAAGTTCCACCCATTTTCTACTCGTGTGGTATAGAAGGACATAAAGCTCTAGACTGTAGAGTTGGCCCTTAGACGAGTGGAAAGAAGAAGAGAAAGGATGGACTGTACATAAATAAATGTCACTATGTACTGTACATATCCGCGTATGTTATGCTTGCTTTCAAACTTGTTTTGTATCTATATATTTATGTTTTGTTGATGAATAAGAAAAACGGTGGTGTATAGCTTGTTCCACCCTAAGTATGAATCTGTACAACAGAGATACTAGTGAAACGACATGCCCGTAGTGGAAAGAATGCATAGGTTATTTGAAGTTATCGCAGACCATAGGACCATCTGTGGTGAACGAAGGACCAAGAGTGCGTGTCTGCTCGCTAGATGTTCGGTCATGTGTGAAGCGAGTCTTCATGCCTCTAGCGGTCGACAAGCCGAAGACGGGTTGAGTGACCCTTCTTCTGTGTGGTTGGTTTAGAAAGATGTTTTGAGTGATGAGGTCCATAGGAGATCGACTTCGCTATTGCGGTAGTGCTCGGTGCGAAACCTGTGGCACGCTCGCCATAGCACGTCGTGCCAACGGAAAGGGCTTAATTGAAATTCCAATTGCAAGAGTTATTGGAGCAAGGATACATACGCTCAAGTATGTCACCTTGGAGTGCGCCTATTCTTTGTGTGAAAAAGAAAGACGGTAGTTTGCGGCTATGTATTGATTATCGCGAACTGAATAAGCTGACGGAGAAAAACAAGTATCCGATTCCACGGATCGATGACTTGTTCGATCAGCTAGCGGGCTCAATCGTCTATTCCAAGTTGGATTTGAAATTCGGGTATGACCAATTGCGGATTAGGGAAGGTGACATTCCCAAGACAGCGTTTGGCACACGCTACGGTCATTATGAGTTCACAGTGATGCCGTTCGGCTTATGTAATACGCCTTCGGTATTCATGGATCTCATGCATCGAACGTTCCGCGAATACTTGGATCTGTTTGTGATTGTGTTCATTGATGATATCCTCGTGTACTAACAGTCAGAGGAAGATCATGCAAACCATTTGCGGTTGGTATTGCACACCTTGTGGAGGAATAAGCTGTATGCCAAGTTCTTTAAGTGTGAGTTCTGGCTCTCGTCGGTGGCTTTTCTGGGCCATGTGGTAAGTGGAGAGGGCATAGCGGTGGATCCGGCAAAGATAAGTGCCATTCGTGATTGGCCAGTGATGTCTTCGGTGGTCGAAGTCAGGAGTTTTCTTGGACTGGCAGGCTACTATAGACGATTTGTGGCGAACTTCTCCCGGATTGCTTTGCCTTTCACTACGTTAACGAGAAAAGATCAGAAGTTTGTTTGGACGCCGAAGTGCGCACGAGCTTTTGAGGAACTAAAGAGTCGTTTGACCACGGCGCCTGTTTTGACGTCGCCATGTGGTACAGACGGTTTTGAGATATACAGCGATGCGTCAGGAAGTGGCTTAGTCTGCGTTCTCCTTCAATTTTGCAAGGTGATCGCTTATGGCTCACGTCAATTGAAAGTGCATGAACATAATTACCCCGTCCACGACTTGGAGTTGGCGGCGGTGATCTTTTTGCTAAAGTTGTGGCGGCACTATCTTTATGGCGTGAAGGTAGATATTTATACAGATCATAAAAACCTGAAGTATCTGCTCGATCAAAAGGATTTGAATATGTGACAAAGGAGGTGGATGGAATTCCTAGGGGATTATACCTTCGACATTCACTATGTTCCCGGAAAGGGAAATGTGGTCGCTGATGCCTTGAGTCATCGGGATCCGGTGCGGGCAAGTTGGTTGCGGATACATGACGAGCGTCTAATCCGAGAGTTGGAAGCGTTGGAGATATCTTGTGTTGAGAGGGATTCTTCGGCCGATGCACGCCTGAACTGGATGGAGGTTCAATATGACCTTGCGATCAGAGTTCGGCGGGCAACGGAGTTGGATGAAAGTCTCCAGCGCTGTGCAAAGGAAGAGTCTGGTTACCAATTCTTCTGGGCTGACGGTTTATTACGGAAGGATGACCGATTGTGCGTCCCTTGTGCGGGGAAATTACGAGAAGAATTGTTATACGAAGCGCACTTTACAAAGTACGCAAGTCACCCTGGGAGCACAAAAATGTACAAGGGCATGAAGAAATTGTTCTGGTGGCCCGGTTTAAAGAAGGACATCGCCGAGTATGTGGCTAAGTGTCGTACTTGTGCTTTAGTAAAGGCAGAGTGTCAACGGCCTAGTGGTTTCCTGAAATCATTGCCAGTTCCGCAGTGGAAGTTTGAGGATATGTCTATGGATTTCGTGCACGGATTGCCGAGATCGCAACGCGGAAATGACTCAATCTGGGTGATTGTAGACCGATTAACAAAGGTGGCTCACTTCCTACCAAACAAGCGGGACGATTTAGTGGAAACGTTGGCAAAGCTCTATGTGGAGCAGATTGTTCGATTGCACAGTATCCCCCGAAGCATCGTCAGTGACCGTGATGGGCGATTTAGTCCAAAAGATTGGAGGCTAATTCATCAGCTAGTTGGCATGAAGTTAGCATTCAGTACGACCTTTCATCCGCAAACAGATGGCCAAACTGAACAAACCAACAGAACAATGGAGGATATGCTCCGTATGTGCTCCCTGGACTTCGGTAAGAAATGGGAAGATCGTCTTGTTATGGTCGAATTTGCCTATAATAATAGCTACCAAGCGAGTATCTGCATGGCACCGTTTGAAGCTCTGTATGGTCGCAAGTGCCATACACTGCTAGCTTGGGAGAATCTGGCGAGTCCAAACTGTTGGGAAAAAAGGAAGTCGAGGATGCTACCTCACCAATACGCTCTATTCGAGAGAGGCTACTAATTACCCAGGTTCATCAAGCCAAGTATTACAATGCTAAGCACCGAAACGTGGAGTTTGCGGTAGGTGACTGGGTCTATTTAAAGATTAAACCCTTCAAAGGCGTATCTCGGATTCGACGGTTGAAAAAGCTAAGTCCGCGATACCTTTGTCATTTTGAAGTAGTGGAGCGAGTTGGGGAAGCTGCCTATCGGCTAGCTCTTTCATCGGAATTGGGTGGACTGCATGATGTGTTCCACATCTTGGTACTACAAAAAGCAGTCAAGGATCCAGCTCAAGTGATTGAGAATGATCGGGTGTCGGTTGAGTATGGGCTAACGACAAAGATTAGGCCCATTCGGATCGAAGATCGAGCCGAGAAACAGTTGCGGAACAAAACGATCAGGATGGTCAAAGTCCGGTGGGACAATTGTGGCCGAGAAGAGCTAACATGGGAGCGAGAGCAGACCATGCGAGCCGAGTTTCCCGAGTTATTTTGTAACCTGTTGGCTCATTTGTATATATTGTAGCAACATATATTGTGTTATACTTTTATCTCCCTACCGTATCCAAATTTCGGGACGAAATTTTATTAAGGAAGGGAGGATTGTAACACCCCAGAAATCTCAAAAGCCAAAGTGGGATTCAGGTTGGCTGACACGGCCTGAGACACGGGTGTTTCTCAGGGCGTGTCAGGTGTACATGGCCTGGGACACGGGCGTATCCCAGGGCGTGTCCCTATTCTCGACAAGTACTCGAGAACTGATCGTCGAGTGTGGAACACGGCTTGTGACACGGGCGTGTCACATGGGCATGTTTGGCACACGGCTAGGAACACGTGCGTGTGCCTTAGCCGTGTCCTGCTCGGGTAATTTTGGAGATCGTGTTACAGGGGTGACACGGCCGGGTACTGTGTGACACGGGCATGTCAGGCTTGACACGGGCGTGTCAATGCCCGTGTTCTGGTTTATTTTCAGTCGGTTATGCACCGCTTCAGGAACACGGCCTGTGACACGGGCGTGTCACAACCCGTGTTCGGCCTAGGAAATCAAATTCAGGGCTGATCAGAGCTGTTCATTTTCTTTTACCAAGATCCAATGGTCTGGGCTCTTCCCTGGGTTGATAAGGCCGGGAGTGAAGAGGAGAAAGCTCATTTGAGTTTCATCATTCTCTTTCTAAAGTTAAGAGAGAGAGGAGAGCAAGACAAGGAAGAAGAAGGGGAATCCAGCTGCCGGTGGTGCTGCAGTGGTCCAAATCGCGAGCCGAGTTCGGATTTACGAAGGCAAGGCTGATACGAAGGCTTTTATCCGTCTCAATTCTCTCCATGGCTCCGAGGCGAATTCCAAGGGTAACGATTTCCGTCTTGGACATGTGAAGTCCTATTTTTCTGCATTTGCATAGGGAAAACCCTTCCCCACGAGTGTGCGGTGAGTTGCGGTGTCCCTTGGGGTAAATATGTTAAGTCCCCCTTGTTAGAATTCAGAATTGGAGTACGGATCTAGGCATGTTGTGTGAAGCCCATCTGGACGTGTTGGTCTGGATTGGTGATGCTTTGTTTGCATTTCGGAGAAGCCTCCGAGTATTTGATTGTTTGTGTGCAATCTATGGCGTATACTTGTACTAGAGGAAGTACAGGAAATTGTGAGAGTTGGGTTCAACTCTTGTGATGGTCGGGAAAGGTGAAGCTGTACCCGCGTCAGTCCAGCCTTGCGTCTGACGATGTGAGCAACATGATAGGCGGATCTGTACCCGCGTTATGGTTGTCTAACCTTGGATGCTTAATGCCCTGTTAGGATCACATAGCGAGAGTTGACGGCTTGCGTGCCGATCAAGACTAGAATGCTCATTGATGGGAGTCGGTGTTTCCGGTACACCCGAATATGCCCTGAGTGCACGGAGCATCGGGCCGTCGTGATGGTATTTGTGATATGTATTGACTGTACGGTCGTGCACGTCTTGCGTGGTTTGCTATACATACTATTGGAAAAATGCTATGCAGGGATGGAATTCCGCTGCCCCGTGCCAGGGGCAGGGTCATTATAATTGGTCAGCTAAATACTGACTGTTGCCCTATTTTCCACCGCTTGGTGGATTGGTTCTTGCAGGTGCTAGAGGTGCTGGTCCGAGCGGAACTTAGCGGGCTAAAGCCCAAGCTGCATTGCTGCCCTCGAAGGCTTTGTTTTGTTTCTTCTTGTTCATGTGTGGCCGGCCTGCGTGCCGATGTTTGTAAACCACACCTTGTTAAGAGAAATTTTGAAAGGCCTTAAGGCCAGATGCTTTGGTTGTATACATTCCTATGGTTTAGTGGACAGTTCTTGTTTTGCTTGAGTTCAAGATTTCAACCGTGAAGCTTCCGCTAGAATGCTCTGTGTTAGGATGCGTTGGTTTTGATATTATTTCGTAGCGTCTCCGCCTGTTTGTGGAATATGGTTTGGGGCCCCGGCCGGACCCTCTATTAAATTCTTCTTGACGGGTAGAGGTGTTATACGAACGCTAAGGTCGACTCATCCTCCACTAAATCAGGTCATCCATCAGCGGAAATAAGATCCAGATTATCCCCAAAAGATTAAGTAAGGAACTGCAACTATCTAAGTTCAGGCCATCAGATTAAGAAGAAGAACTGGACAAAACAGATGTCAGATCTGCCCTGAAGTGGTGTGGACTGTCAAAACACTCTACTGGATCAATTTTGAGAAAAGAGCTGATCCTAAAAGGAAAATTTCTAGCAGATGTTTTTGGGAAGGCTCTGCTGTGCAAGGCTGGATCTCATACTAAAATATTTAAGAAGATGTTCGAGTTGATGAGAAGAATAATTCTTTATAAGAAAACAGACTTGGGAAAGGTATTTTTTGAAAGAATAGTAGAATGCATCTCAGAGCCAAACCTGGGAAGGATTCTTTCTCTGTATTTGCACAACATTGTTCCAAGGATCCTAAACATAAGGCTAGGAACAAAAATCCATCACATAAGGAGGATGGACTAAAAGATTCTTGATAGGTAGGACAGAGTTCTATTTCCATATCAACAGACTGTTGAAAAGAAGAAAAAAGAAAGCAGTCCTAGCTACTAAAGATAGCACAAACAACAGCTCTTCAAAGAAAAGTGAAGAGGAGCCACATAATCCCCAACCACTGAGTCTACTGAAGAGACTAGACGGGATATGAGTGCTCATATATCAATTTCTTCTGAACCTGCAGCAAGGAGACAATTGGCTGGAACACAGTCTGAAGAAATCAAAGCTGATGCCATGGACATACTGTCTGGCCAGCTAGTAAAAAATATCCGTGCCAATATTGAGGGGGATATATAGAGAATAGATGCTCTAGTTGAGGGAGAGCAAGTTCAGTATGATATTCAGGACAAGCTTGACTCCCTCCTAGAAAATCTACAAAGCAAAATAGACCAAATTCCAACTCAAATTATATGGAAGATTCCCCATACTCAAATTGAGGATAAACAAGCTCTTGCAACAGTGACAGAAGAGGTTCAGTACAATACTACAGGAGATCAGATTGTCTCTAAGGACAATGCTGAGGCTGAGGGGGAGATTCACTCTGAACTCCCTACTCAAGATACAGTGTATGATATTGTCATCTCTGAATCTGACAAGGACATTGCTGCTGCTGATATACAAGCTGATGTACATTCTTTAGAATATATGATGGCTGATTCAGAAGATAGGATTCCTGCCAGGGATAGGGATGAAGAGGTCTATGACCAAGACACATATGCTAAAGATGATCAAATGACATCCTCCTTCATAGCCAAACTAAAAGGTTTACTAGATGATTAAAGATGACAACTGGAACACTACATTGATGAATCCATCAAGGAAGTGAGACCAGATCTTTCTATTAAAATAAAGTCCATCAAGTTTGACGTCAACCTGTTAAAAGAAAATATTGTAGCATTCTTCATGAGGGCTGCACCTGCTGTAACTTTTACAGAGAGCAAGTTAAACTGAAATCAGTCAGATTTAAAATGGAATCTTGGAAAATCAGAACATAACTTCTAGCAACATGCAAATGGTTCACAATGTACAGAAGGATCTGATGGAAGCTCATATGACTATAATTGAAAGGAGAATGGATGCATGCACTCAAATTCTGGATGGCCACATGCTCTAGATCGAATACCATGTCACCAAGGGTGTAAATTACCTAGATGTCAAGATAGCTGAAGCTAGCACCTCCCTGACTAATGTTGTTTCTAAAGAAGTCAAAAAGGGGGAGAATACAATGATAAAGGCAAATACTGCAAAATGCAGTTTGGATTACAAATGTAATCAGAGGCTCTTTGGGACATGATCAACTCTCATATGAAAATATTTACCCCACTCCAATCCCAACAGATCAGTATGGTGATCAATATGGTGCTCAATATGGGGATCAGAGTGGTGTTAAATATGCTGAACAAAGTGGTGCTCAGTGGGCTAAACCTTCAGCTATTTATGTAATTCCTACATTCAGCCCCACTGCTGATCAGATTGTCAGGGCCAAAGGCAAGTCATTTACTGAAGAAGATGAAGAAGTAAGTCTCAACAAGAAAAGATACAGAGAAGAGATTGAGACCAGACCTGAATTTGAGAAGTGGAGTCCTCAATCAAGGTTAATCATCTTGTCTGCCAGAGATCAAATTAAAAAGCAAAAATATGACAGGGGAAAGCTATATAGCTCCCTAGAATGGGCCAAGATTTAAAGGAATGAGGAATTGAGAAGAAAATTCAGAAGAGACCAAAGTCAGGTGCACTACCACCAGATGTTGTGGAGCACAACAATTTCTTTCCTAAGCCACACAATTACTTTAAAAGGCAGAAGGAGAAGAAATCTGAAGATCAAGTAAAGGCTGTCAAGAAACAAAGCAGGGGCATAGTTACGAGGGAACCTGAAATATAGAAATGTTCTTAGTTTTCCTTAAGGGCTGTAGGAGAGTGATCATTTTGTTTTATGCACAATGTCTAATCATGATTTATTTCTTTAATGAAAATCATATTTTTGTGTGTGTATAAATTATTGCTCTTTTCTACTGTGATGTTTATTTGCTAAATTAGGAAGTGTATAACATTGACTAGGGTTCTGACTTCTTCAAATAGAGGGAGATTATTGGGTCCATTGATCACAATATCCTAAATTTGAAGAAGTCCCACAAGTCAATGGTATATACATGAATGCATTTAATGCATGCCCTAAGTTCAAAGTATGCAGATTGTTCTCTGTTGAACTGATTTGACAGGTAGTTTGAGTCACAAAGACAGATGGACTCATGATAGGATGCTGGCAAAGCAGAAATCTTGCTGTACAACCTCGGGCTCGCAGCCCGGGAAGAGGGCCCCAGGCGAGAGGAAAGAGGGTTCAGCCCAGGAAGAGGGCCCCAGGCGAGAGGAAAGAGGGTTCAGCCCGGCGAGAGGGACCCAGGCAAGAGTAGAGAGGGCCTAGGCGAGTCGAGAGGACTCAGAAGAGAAGCTCCGTGGCGAGAGGACCCAGGCGAGTCGAGAGGATTCGGCGTGGCGAGACGACCCCAGTGAGAGGTGCCTCGAGAGAAGGGTCGTCTTGGTTTCAGGGCTGGTTCAGGTAAGGTCGGGCCCACCTTCTGGGCCCCGGAGGTATTTTTACTCTTTTACCCTGCGTGGGCTGCATTTAGTCTTTTAAGACAGCGGAGTTTAGCTGTTGGCAGACCCAGCCAAGGGTATTCTGGTATTTTCACAGCAGCATAGTTTGGTTATTAGCAGTCCCAGTTTAGAGGCCTATAAATAGACCAGTAAGGTGCCTTAGAGAAGGAAGCATACTGGACTCCTCTTATCTTTCCTAAGGCACCTAGCTCAGTTTTGGCTAGGGAGGGGAAGAGCTCTAGTTCTAGTCTCTTCCGGGTAAGAGGTGGGACCTCCTCACTGAAGCCTCCGGTCTAGTTCTTCGCCTGGAGAGGGATCCCAAGGGAGTAAGCACGAGCTGCCTCGGTAGTTCCGAGCTTTAGGTGGAGTCGGCTTTGCTGGTTCCAACATTTTTGGTGCGGTGAGCGTGGAGCTGCAGCCCGTGCGGAAGAACGAGGGGTTATCTCATGGCGGGAGATGTGGGAGGAGGAGGCGAGAGGTCCCCCAGCCAGGAGGAGTATGTTGGGAGGACAGAGTTCATGTCGTCCATTAGAGGGATCATGGATCTCCTCAAACAACTCGCACAAAGAGGCGAGTGCGAGACCCCCCTCCTCAAGTGCCAGATCTCGCGCCCAGGGGAGGGGCCGACTCGGCGAGGATAGGCGAAGATGCACCTGGGAGGCGGCCAGGAAAAGAGGTAATGGCGGAAGGAAGTCGGCGAGAGGTGGAAGGAAGGGAGCTCTTCCCTAGTCCGGCGAATGTCGCGCCGGTGGACCACGTGGCGCGAGTGGACCAGGCGAAGTCACTGGCAAGAGGATCTCCTTTTTGCGAGTTGGTCCTCTCGGCATCCGTTCCAGAAGGGTTCCGTGAGCCGGAAATGAACTACTACGTGGGGAAGGATGATCCCCTCCAACACTTGCAGTGGTTCGAAGACGCAGTTTCCATCAGACCCATGACGGACGCCTTCAAGTGCCGCCTCTTCGCCATCACTTTGAAGGATAAGGCTAGGGATTGGTTCCACCAACTCCCGACTGGTTCTATTTATTGCTTCGAGGACCTGAGCAGAAGTTTCCAGCTGCGGTTCTCAACCTCCAAAAAGAGGAAGAGGAACCCGGAGTCCATCTTCCTGATCAAGCAGAGGGCAGACGAGTCTTTGGCCCAGTACGTAGACCGCTTCCAGGAGGAGATGTTGGACATTCAGGAGGTGCCTGGCTTCGCCCTCTAGATGGCTTTCACCGTGGGGCTAAGGGAAGGCTTCTTCAAGATGAGCCTCACCAGGAAGGCGCCGTTGTCCTTCGAAGGGTTGATGGAGAAGGCCGCGAAAGAAATAGCCATGGAGGCGGCAAACCCGGCATTCGCAAGGAAGTTGGCAAGGTTGACGGAAGTGGAGCAAAGGGAGCCTGGAGGGGGAAGGCAGCCAGAAGGAAGGAGGAGAGAGGAACTAAGAGGGCCCGTGCACCCGGAGCCGGGGTGGAGACAACCGGGAGGCCCGGTTCAGGGACCTGGGAGAGGTCCTCCACAGGGGGGAAGAAACTTTTATCAAGGACCAGGAAGGTTTCACCCGCCAGGATGGGGGCATGGTCCGAGGCCGCTCCCACCCCCACCTCAGCAAGCTATGTCCATAGGCAGAGGGAGAGGAAGGGGAAGAGACCGTGGAAGAGCGGGAGCAGGGAGGAGGAGGAATCCCCTGGAAGAGAGACGTGGGGAGGGAGTTTTGCCCTATTGTGACTTCCACGAGGAGGAGGGTCACGCGACGGCAACATGTCCCGAGTTCTTGGAGTTGAAAAGAGGAAAAGGAGGAGAAGACCGACAACCGGCAGTGCGGATAGTAGAGGTGCCGGGAGCTGGGGAGGAAGATCGGTGTGTAGACCGTTCAGATACAGGAGATCGAGGAGGGATTGGAGTGATTCATGGGGGGGTGGGGATCGAGGCCACCCGCAAGGCCAGTCTTCACACTATGTATCGTCGGAGCGTTGCCTCGACGTCGCAAACCCCGCCCCCGGATGAGAAAATCACGTTTTCCAGAAGGGACCTACCTGACCACGAGGACCCTTTCTGTGACGCGCTGGTGATCAGGACTACCATCGAGAACTTCACGGTATCCCGCATTCTGGTGGACAATGGGAGTTCCGTTAATGTAATTTTCAAGAAGGCTTTAAACGAGATGAGGGTGGAGCCTCGAAGGGTGTTGGCGGCGGATGGGCCGTTGTTTGGTTTTTCAGGAGAAAGGAAGGAGGTTGAGGGAGGAGTAGGACTTCAGGTGACCTTGGGGGGGTTGTCCAGGAATTGTCGTTTCGTGATAGTGGACGCTCCCAGCAGTTACAACGCGATCTTTGGGCGCCCTCTTATCAGTGCCTTTAGATGCATTCCGTCCTCTTTTCATCAGTGCCTAAAGCTCAATTCGGGAGGAACCCAGATCAGGGTGAGAGGGGACCCGAAAGCGGCTCGGGAGTGTTATGTAACGGCGGTCAACACCATCTCGTGGATGGAGGATGCGGAGGAGCTGGGAGCAAGGATGGAGAGAGAGGAGCTGGGAAGCATGGGAGCAGGAGTGGAGGAAGATCTGGTAGCGGAAGAAGAGATAGCTGAAGGAGAGGAGTTGGAGATAGTAGTGGAGAGGGGCATTGCGGTGGAGCTAGTGATGGCTGGAGAGCAGGTGGCTGGAGGAGAGGAGCTGGGAAGAGCAGGAGCAGGAGTGAGAGAAAGTCTGGTAGTGGAGGAGGAGATGGATGAAGGAGAGGGGTTGGAGAAGGGAGGAGGAGGAAAGGCCCAGGAGAGGGTGGCTGCTGTGGAAGTCTCAGGAGTTGGGTGTGGGTCGAAGGATCTAGAGGAGGAGCCGAGAGAGCAGGAGGAGGAAGAACCCTCGAGGTTGAGGGCGGCGGTAGAAGTTCTGGAGGTCGAGATCCTCACCAAAGATGGGAGAAAAGAGAAGATAAAGATCAACGGCGAGCTCACTCCGCAGGACCAGGAAGAAATTCGGAAGTGTGTAGAAGAGAACATTGATGTCTTCGCCTGGAGCGCAGCAGACATGCCGGGGGTCGACGCGGATATGGCGTGTCATCGTCTCAACCTCGACCCCGGGGTTCGCCCCATTCAGCAGAAGAAGAGAGCCATCGCCTCCAAGATGGCCGGGCCCATCAGAGAAGAGGTAGAGAAGCTACTCCGGGCGGGATTCATATCGGCTAACAGATGCTTTTTCAGGGTACCATCAGATACGCATGCACCCTCCGGACGTCAAGGATGTCACCTTCGTCACGGAGGATGGTTGCTTTAGCTATAATATGATGCCCTTTGGGCTGAAAAATGCGGGAGCAACCTACCAAAGGATGATGGACCGGATATTCCGGGAGCAAAAGGGGAGGAACCTCGAGGTCTACGTGGACGACTTGATGGTGAAGAGTCGGGACCTTGAGTCTCATGTCCTAGACCTACAGGAGACTTTTGCAACCGTTAGAAAGTATAAGATGAGGCTTAACCCTCTGAAATGTGTGTTCGGGGCCAGCCGAGGGAAGTTTTTAGGACATCTCATCACCCCGGAAGGGGTGGAGCCCAACCCTGACAAGGTGAGGGCGATACTGGAGCTGGGATCTCCTAGGAATGTCAAAGAAGTCCAACGTCTCACTGGTAAGCTAGCCGGTTTGAGCAGGTTCCTCTCCAGAGCGGGAGAGAGGTGCTCTTCTTTCTTTCGAACCCTAAGGGGAGGGAAGGAGTTCGAATGGATCATTGAGTGTGAGAGAGCCTTCGCGGCTCTAAAGCAGCAACTCACTCAGACGCCGCTACTTCAGGGGCCGAGGGAAGGAGAGAACTTGTTCCTCTACCTCGGGGTAGGGACGGGGGCGGTTAGCTCAGTCCTCGTCCGCGAAGAAGGGAAGAGGCAGTTCCCAATCTATTATGTAAGCAGAGTCCTCAAGAAGGCAGAGCTGAAGTACCCCATCCTTGAAAAGTTGGCTTTCGCCCTCATTGTGTCAGCCCGGAAGCTCAGACCCTATTTCCAAGCCCATGCCATCCAGGTTGTGACGGATCACCCCCTTCGCCGCATCCTCGAAGGGGTCGAACACTCGGGGAGGTTGGCCAAGTGGTCGATAGAGCTCAGTGAATTCGACCTCTCCTACGTTCCTCGAGAGGCTATTAAAGCACAAGTGGTGGCGGATTTCTTGGCGGACTACGTACTGGAGGCCGAAGAAATGGAGGTACCTCCCGTGGCAGCATGGAAGATGCTGGTAGACGGAGCTTCTGGTAGGAATTCTTTCGGGGGAGGGGTCATCCTGGCGAGTCCTGAAGGGACTAGGATTGAGCAAGCTTTGAAAATACACTTCACCCTCACCAATAATCAGGCGGAGTACGAGGCCATCATCGCCGGACTTCGATTGGCCAGGGAGTTGGGTATACAGGATATCAGGGTCTTCACGGACTCCTTGGTGGTGGCGCGACATATCAGCGGAGAGTTCGAGGGGAGGGAGCCGACTCTCCAGTTGTACCTAGTGAAGATAAAAGGCATAGTTGGACAGTTCCACAGCTTCTCCATTCAGCATGTTCCTCGAGAGGAGAAAGAGGAGAGGAGACCCCGAGCAGACCCGCTGACCAGGCTCTCATCAAGCTGGCAGGGCTGTAGGCTCACTCGGTGGTTGGAGGAGAAAGAGGAGAGGAGACCCCGAGCAGACCCGCTGACCAGGCTCTCATCAAGCTGGCAGGGCTGTAGGCTCACTCGGTGGTTGGAGGAGAAAGAGGAGAGGAGACCCCGAGCAGACCCACTGACCAGGCTCTCATCAAGCTGCCAGGGTTGTAGGCTCACTCGGTGGTTGGAGGAGAAAGAGGAGAGGAGACCCCGAGCAGACCCGCTGACCAGGCTCTCATCAAGCTGGCAGGGCTGTAGGCTCACTCGGTGGTTGGAGGAGAAAGAGGAGAGGAGACCCCGAGCAGACCCGCTGACCAGGCTCTCATCAAGCTGGCAGGGCTGTAGGCTCACTCGGTGGTTAGAGGAGAAAGAGGAGAGGAGACCCCGAGCAGACCCGCTGACCAGGCTCTCATCAAGCTGGCAGGGCTGTAGGCTCACTCGGTGGTTGGAGGAGAAAGAGGAGAGGAGACCCCGAGCAGACCCGCTGACCAGGCTCTCATCAAGCTGGCAGGGCTGTAGGCTCACTCGGTGGTTGGAGGAGAAAGAGGAGAGGAGACCCCGAGCAGACCCGCTGACCAGGCTCTCATCAAGCTGGCAGGGCTGTAGGCTCACTCGGTGGTTGGAGGAGAAAGAGGAGAGGAGACCCCGAGCAGACCCGCTGACCAGGCTCTCATCAAGCTGGCAGGGCTGTAGGCTCACTCGGTGGTTGGAGGAGAAAGAGGAGAGGAGACCCCGAGCAGACCCGCTGACCAGGCTCTCATCAAGCTGGCAGGGCTGTAGGCTCACTCGGTGGTTGGAGGAGAAAGAGGAGAGGAGACCCCGAGCAGACCCGCTGACCAGGCTCTCATCAAGCTGGCAGGGCTGTAGGCTCACTCGGTGGTTGGAGGAGAAAGAGGAGAGGAGACCCCGAGCAGACCCGCTGACCAGGCTCTCATCAAGCTGGCAGGGCTGTAGGCTCACTCGGTGGTTGGAGGAGAAAGAGGAGAGGAGACCCCGAGCAGACCCGCTGACCAGGCTCTCATCAAGCTGGCAGGGTTGTAGGCTCACTTGATGGTTGGAGGAGAAAGAGGAGAGGAGACCCCGAGCAGACCCGCTGACCAGGCTCTCATCAAGCTGGCAGGGCTGTAGGCTCACTCGGTGGTTGGAGGAGAAAGAGGAGAGGAGACCCCGAGCAGACCCACTGACCAGGCTCTCATCAAGCTGGCAGGGATGTAGGCTCACTCGGTGGTTGGAGGAGAAAGAGGAGAGGAGACCCCGAGCAGACCCGCTGACCAGGCTCTCATCAAGCTGGCAGGGCTGTAGGCTCACTCGGTGGTTGGAGGAGAAAGAGGAGAGGAGACCCCGAGCAGACCCGCTGACTAGGCTCTCATCAAGCTGGCAGGGCTGTAGGCTCACTCGGTGGTTGGAGGAGAAAGAGGAGAGGAGACCCCGAGCAGACCCGCTGACCAGGCTCTCATCAAGCTGGCAGGGCTGTAGGCTCACTCGGTGGTTGGAGGAGAAAGAGGAGAGGAGACCCCGAGCAGACCCGCTGACCAGGCTCTCATCAAGCTGGCAGGGCTGTAGGCACACTCGGTGGCTGGAGGAGAGAGAAGAGGAGGGACTCAACACTCTCGGGCCCTCCGCAAACAAGGTTTTGTGCTTTCGTGTTAATATCCGCCAGCAGCAACGGAGGTCGGCTAATCAGGAAAATCTATTCCCCTTAGCAAAAAAAAAGGGGATGCTTCGGGGGAAGTCATTGCATAAAGAAAAAAAGAGGAAGGAGAAAAAGGGGAGAGAGGGAGGATAGCAAACCCTCCCTATCCACTCGTGCCGAGAGGATCCATCCCGCGAGCCGAGAGCGGGGAATACTCCTCTCGCTCACAGAAAACCATGGAGGCTCACCAACTTACCCCAGGAGCCAAGCCCGCAGGTAATAATTAGGCGAGAGGGAAGGCAGCTTTCTCTCGCCTATCAACAATCTCGAGGTTTACTCGAGCAATCCCAATATAAAAGAAAGGGCTGGCTTTAAGAAGGCGCGAGCAAGAATATATATGTACATGCACATGAGTCATCAATATTTTAAGACAACGCATTCACAAGATAAGAGAGAAGCGAGAGGCGAGCAAAAAAGTGAGAATTTAAACGTGAGTTATAACAGCGTTTAACACCCTACAACTATGGAAGATGAAGTATTACAATCTCAGCAAAAGAAAGAAAAATAAGGCCCTAGCCCCTCTCACTCGCTGAGGGATCCTCGTCCTCGCCATAGATCTCGGGCACGAGATCTCGAGCAGTGATGTCTTCGCAGTCGTCTTTTACAACACCTAGCTCTCGCATCATCTTGAGAATGAGCTCGGCGGTCCTTATGTTCGCATCCCTACAGAACTCTTCCACATCATCGTGGGTGTAGCGCGCGAGAGGAGGTGGGGAGGCCTGTGAACGGGGAAGGGGAGCTTCCTTAAGCCTGGCATTCTCCGCCTTCAGCTCTCTTACTTCGGTCTCCAGCTCCTCCACCCGCGAACGAAGTCGATCGGCCGTCTCGGCATCCTGCGAGAGAAAGGAAGAGGTGTAAAAGAGGAAAAAAGAAAGAGGGTACCGGGGCAAGTGCCCGTAGAACATTGGCAGGGTATCGACTTACCACTCCGCCGCTAGCTTTCGCCAGAAGGCTTTTGGACACCTTTAGCCGCTGGGCGAGATCCCCTAACTTTTCACACTCGGCCTCTAGCTTGGCGTGTATCTCCTTCCAGCTCTTGGTGTTGAAAATCAGGCGCCGCGAGAGGCGGTGCGACAGCTCTAAGGTGCGCAGCTGCGAGTGTGCCATCCTCAGGACCAGGTCTCGCGTAGTGGCCGCGTCGAGTGGATCGGGAGTAAGGCCTCCATATAGGCCGAAGCCCAAGGAGAAAGCGTGAGCACTGGGCTCAGCCTGCTCTCTCCAGGAGTGCAGGAGGGTGGAGATGGAGACTCGGTAGGACCCCTTGTCCCAGATCAGAGAGGGGTCATTGTTGCCGTCAGGGACCGCCGGCCCCATGTCGAAGTTGAGATGACTGGACGGCGGAGGAATCTGAGAAGTCCCCTCGCGAGAGGGGGATCGAGGGGTAGGGTAGGATGAACTCGCCGGGGGAGCGAAGGGGGCTGCCCCTTTGGGGAGCGAGACCGCTTTACGTGGAGAAGTTAGAGGAGGCGAGTGGGGAGACAGAGACCCCATGGAAATTGGGCTCAGTGATCCCGGCGTCCCCGCGAGATCGGCAGGAGATTTGCCCTTCCCAGAGGGGAAGGAGACGGTCTTCTTGGTTTTCATCTTCATCTTCTTCTTCGAGGGGCTAAGGCGGAGCGGCGCGGAATCCTCGGCCACCCTCTTTTGGGAGGGAGGGGCCAGCGATTCTCTGGCCGCCTCGGCCGCCATAGTGGCGAGAGCCACATCGGGGGAAGGCTTAATAGCGCTTCGATAGGGGGGATGCATTGGCACGATCCTCTCACCTGAAAAGAAAAGAGAGAACTAACATCAGTAAACAAGCTCTCGCGAGAGAGAGGCGAGGGATAATGAAAAGAGAAGTTCGAAGTGTACCTTCTCCAGGGAGCCGGGGGGTAGAGAGGCGAGCCCTCTCCTCAGATACCGGACTTCAAAATTCTTCCCTGCAAGGTATTCGCAGAGAAGTCTGTCCGTGCCGCCCACCTGAGGGGAGGTGTAGAAGACTTCAGCAGGAGACACCGGCGCGAGAGGAACTCCGCCTAGATTCCCGCGAATGAATACGAAGCGGGTGAGCCAGTGGTGGTTCTTGTTGGGGGTCTCGCACACCTTCAGGTTCAGCCCCGTGAAGAAGGACACTCCGTCCTGATTGGCGTGGTACACGAACATCTTACGGAAGACGGTAAGGCTAAACTCTATCCTTTCCCTCCGCATATAGCAGGCGAATGCAATGATGACGGAGATGGCATTCGAGTTCAGCTGAGCGGGTACAACGCCGAAGTAATTCAGGACCTGTTTTACCTCTGGCCAAAAGGGAAGCCGGAGCCCAGCCTCAAAGTGGGAAATTGGGAAGGCGAGTTCTCCCGGGTAGAAAGTGTTGATGCTCTCGCCGACCCGGGGAGGGCGCGACTCGAAGCCTTCCGGCAGATAATCACTCCGAAAGGTCTCATAATCGTCGGCAGGGAGGCGACCGGGGGGGAAGTCATGATCGGTGAATCGCTTTCCGCAGCGGCTGCGCCCCTCATTCTCTTCGGACCTCTTCTTTACCATTATGAGCGCAGGACGAGAAGAAAGGGAGGTGGCTGGCGAGTGAGACGAGCGAGTTAGCGCAAGAAGCTGGAGGAGCTGGAGCGCGAGGCGAGCCACATGAAGAAGGTTACTCGCGAGTGGAAGTCTAAAGAAAGCGTACCTCTTGCCCCGGCAGGGGGGGGGAGTATTTATAACCTTCCCCAGCGGGGAAGTACGAGCAAAGGGGTTGCGTCAGGGGAGGGGAAGAGTCGGCCGAACCTTCGCCCTCCAGGCCTCGGGCAGCGAGATGCCGGGTGAGCGGCCTTCTCGAGAAAATAGCGGTGAAAAGACAGCGGGGCAGACAGCTAATGATGAAAGTCAATAATGGTGAATAAAAATTAATTAATATCCAATAAGAATCAGTAGTGACTATTAAATACCGACGAATTATGAAATTAATTAATCCCGCACATGGCGGGTGGCGAGTTCAAAGAGCGCACAGCAGGCGCTATACCAGTCAATCTTATTACAGGATAAGAAAAGAGAGTTATTGGGCGGAAGGCGAGAAGCGAGAGGCGACTGCATGAGGAAAGAACGCTCGGGCTCCATCAGTTCTTGTCCCACCTCCATCATCCTCCACGGCCTCTCACGCAGGGGGGGCGATGGGGGAAGTGGAAGGCGCGAGCAGCCGCAACACCGCGCCGGGCAAAACGGAGCTGTTGATCGACATCGTTCAGAACCGCTAAAGGATCAGTCTGGTCCACCTCCGTGTCGACATCAATCTCATTCGATAGGCGAACACATTCCATCTCAAGCCAATCAATTCGGTGGTCCGCGGCCTGCTTTCCTTTTTCTAGTGCTTGGATGAGCAACGCGTGTTTCTGCAGCATCTTGACCACCTTTCGTTTCATCTCTATGGGGTCCGCGGGATCGCCCAGATAATCGTCAATCTCGTCTACTGGCGGAGGAGGCGAGAAGGCTTCTGGCCCAGAATAACCCTCAGTCAGCGAGTCGGCGGCCAGAGTGCTCTCAGCAGGCCTCCCACTCGCACCTGCCAGAAGACCAATATTGGTTGAGAGTGGCGGAAGGAATACCAAGGATGGAACAAGTCAGTGGTAAGATCTCTTACCAAATCGGCGAGTGCGGTCCGAGGTGGTAGAAGGGTCATCCCTCTTCGTCACCGGCGTAGAAGGAGTGGAGTCCTGGGGCGAGAGGCGCTGAGAAGGGAGTTCGGATATGTTTATACGGATGGTCTCGGGACGTTGAGAGGCCTCCAAAAATCTCTGAGAATAGACAATAAATAAAGAATGGGCAGTGACAAGAAACCAGGAGGGGTTGGAAGAACGTACTTCTTTTCCCTTGAGGCTAGCAGGGGCCGGGGGCGTCGACCCCCTTGGATAGGTGCGAGAGGGTTCCTCGGCCAGAATATGAGGCTCAGGAGTTTTCGTCTTCTTAGGAGGAGACGCGGATAGCGGTAGCGAGGGAGGAACACGGGCAGGGATCTTGTTCAGACCCGCCGCCGTCGCCTTATTCCGCTGGCGCACGGCCGCGATGCGGTCCCGAACACTTTGGCTGAGAGACATGGACAAGCGTCAAGGAGGGAGAGAGAGGAAGCACCCCCTCGAGGGGAGGGAGGTTCTATATTTATAGGTCAGGCCAGGGGCCCACCAAAAGATTCCCTCAATAAATGGGCTGTACCATCACAAGCCTCGGTTGGACTATCTTTCCGAGCTTGTGCCAACCTCGAAAAGAGCGGGGATTGTGTACAACCTCGGGCTCGCAACCCGGGAAGAGGGCCCCAGGCGAGAGGAAAGAGGGTTCAGCCCAGGAAGAGGGCCCCAGGCGAGAGGAAAGAGGGTTCAGCCCGGCGAGAGGGACCCAGGCGAGAGTAGAGAGGGCCTAGGCGAGTCGAGAGGACTCAGAAGAGAAGCTCCGTGGCGAGAGGACCCAGGCGAGTCGAGAGGATTCGGCATGGCGAGAGGACCCCAGTGAGAGGTGCCTCGAGAGAAGGGTCGTCTTGGTTTCAGGGCCGGTTCAGGTAAGGTCGGGCCCACCTTCTGGGCCCCGGAGGTGTTTTTACTCTTTTACCCTGCGTGGGCTGCATTTAGTCTTTTAAGACAGCGGAGTTTAGCTGTTGGCAGACCCAGCCAAGGGTATTCTGGTATTTTCACAGCAGCATAGTTTGGTTATTAGCAGTCCCAGTTCAGAGGCCTATAAATAGACCGATAAGGTGCCTTAGAGAAGGAAGCATACTGGACTCCTCTTATCTTTCCTAAGGCACCTAGCTCAGTTTTGGCTAGGGAGGGGAAGAGCTCTAGTTCTAGTCTCTTCCGGGTAAGAGGTGGGACCTCCTCACTGAAGCCTCCGATCTAGTTCTTCGCCTGGAGAGGGATCCCAAGGGAGTAAGCACGAGCTGCCTCGGTAGTTCCGAGCTTTAGGTGGAGTCGGCTTTGCTGGTTCCAACACTTGCTAAGTTTAGAAGCATTGAGTGAAGGCAGTTCACCCAAAGCCAAAATGCTAAAAGCATCGACTAGTGCTCAGGCAGTCAAAGCCTAAGTATTGCTAAAGAAAAATCTGGTTAAGTCCAGAAGCATTGAGTAAAGCTAGTTCACTCAACGCCTAGAAGCAAAAGTGTTAAAAGAACACCGAACAATCAAAGCTGCAATGTTGTTGTCAAGAAATCTGTCTAAGGACTGAAGACTTGGGTGAAGGCAGTTCACTCAACGCCTACTCAACAAGGATACAGTCTAAGGACATAAGCATTGAGTGAAGGCAGTTCACTTAATGCCTCATCCAGAAGCCGGGCAAAGTACAATAGCGTTGAGTGAATGGGCTTCACTCTATGCCTTCATTCAGAGAAATCCAACTAAGTCCAGAAGTATTGAGTGATAAAGGCACACTCGAAGCCTAAGCGGTTAGAATATAAAAGTCTATATGCGTTGAGTGATAAAGGCTCACTCAACGCACTCAACGCCTGAAGATGCAGAATTCTGCTAAGTACTTTTGCATTGAGTGACAAGGCTTCACTCAATGCCTGAGAAGTCTGTCTGGAATTTACGAAGTCCAAAAGCGCTGAGTCATGCTGATGTTGGCAGAAATTCAAAAATCGCGTGATTTGCTTGCTAGAAGACAAAAGGCGCCGCTTGCCTTTAATACAGCTGTAAATGCAAAAGTGATGTGGCAGTTACCAAACCCAGTGGTCTATACTACACAAAGAGCCGTTGGACAGCGAAATACAAAAGTAGAGTTCTGAGGAAATAGAAAAAAACTTTTGGAAACAAGAGCTTTGTGCTTCATCTTCTTCCTCTCGACTAAGTTGTAGAGCTTTAAGAAAATACTCTTACTATTGGTCTGAGAAGTTCAAATAGTTAACTGTTGATAGTCACATCTTCAACAAGTTCAGAAAGTTCACTCTCTGAGATATATGGAGGAGCAGAGCAAGCCTAAGCTGCTGTTAATTTTCAAGGCCACTGCATTTAACTCTTCTACTCAAAAGAATTGAATAAACAGTGTTCTGTAGGTTATTTCATAGCACAAGAAGAAAACCTTGAAGATCCCTTCTTGGTGTTATGAAGAGTATAGGGCTGAGTCTTCTTAGTTCATGAAGAGAAGAACTCAGAGATCACTTCACTGGAGTCAATCATCATTAACAACCAACACTTCTTCTATAGGATCTTAAAAGATCTGAGTTGTAAGCCTAAACTATAAAGGGCAAGTTATAGGATCCTACTGTGGATCTGAGGTAGGGCCTGTGTGCCTGAGCTGTAGGAGAGTTATTCTCTGAGGTAGGATCCTGTGGTAGATATGAGTGTAAGACTAACCTCCTAGCCTGAGTGTAGGACTTTAGATAAAGTCTGAGGTAGGTGATCTGATGTAGGCTAAGGGGTTTTATGTGGTGATTTAATATGACATTTGATTTACTTTGGAGATTCGATGTTCTTTTACGTTAAACACTTGAGCTATATGAAAGTTGGCCTTACACAAATAACAAGATAGAAATGCGATTGTCAACGATTGGTGTCGTGTGATGAGTTGCTAACCGATAATGTCTAATCTTACAATCATGTAGAAGAATATTACTAAGGCTTTGAAAGAGAAATACCATAGCCAAACTAATTTTATATTTTTAGTTGAGGGATAACTCAAGCTAGTACTGATCGGACAGTCCTTCGCTAGGTCGTTGCCTACTCCTTCCTTGAAAGTTCTTCTTCAAGGGCTGTACACTCTCACTCTTAGTAGTCCTTCACTTAGATGAAAAAGTACAAAGAAGAACAATGTAGCAATAGCTAACAATTTCAATTTTCATTCATTCAAAGGATGATTACAACAAGAGCATTCATGCCTATTTATAGATCTTAAGAGCCATGCAAGGTGAGGAGGGAATGACTTTGGATTCCATGTATTTGGTTGTAGGTTGGTCCATTATTATGGTGGTCTTTAGTCACATGTTTGAATGATGATAAAAATAAGGTAGCTTATGTGTGAAATGGGACAACTTTATGGTGGCTATTAATGATAAGAAGAAAATAAAGTGGTTTATGTGTGAAAAGGGAGTGGTTTATGGTGGCTAATAATGACATGTTGGAAATAAAGTGATTTATGTGTGAAAAGGGGGTGGTTTTTGGTGGCCATTCATATAACACCCCTATCCATCACATTGAATATAGCAGTAGGTCCGGCCGGGGCCCAACGTCATATACCACGGACAAACAGGTGGGTTACTAGATGAAACCATTCAACCAATACACACGTCCTACATCGAGCATCTAGCGGAAGTAATTTATTAAGTTGTAACCATAAGAAACCAGCCAATAAGCATGAATGTCCACTATTACACCAAACAGGAATGAAAAACAAAGTGCTAAAGAGTACTGGCCTTACGGCTTTACAATAGTTCACCAATATTTAAACAGTGTCTTACAAACTTCGGCTCGCAGGCCGGCCACACATGATTTAAACAAAGTAAACAAACAAGGCATTCGAGGGCCGACTCAGCAACTTGGGCTTTGGCCCGCTATTTGCTGCTCGGCTCCGCAGCACCTGCAAGCACAATTCACCGGAAAGGTGGCAAACAAGAATAACGGTCAGCTAAATCCGACCAAATTATAACGATTCCGCCCTCAAACTCGGGGCAGCAAAGCTCCTTCCCTGCAGTGCATTAGTATAAACAAACAGGGTTACGGAAGTACAATTTAAGCACACTTCACCACAAGCGTGGGCACGCACGACCGCACACCCCGTGCTCTCAGGGCACTTAGACGGTTAACTCGGTCCACCACCGCCCCCAGGATGGCAATCTCGTGAGCAATAAAGTCTTCATGGCCACGACACTAAAAATCATCGGCGCGAGCTAAGTTCAATGCTCACACTGCCACGACACTAAAAATCATCGGCGCGAGCTAAGTTTCCCTGTAACCCATAAATCGATCAACCAATGTACATAACCCAGTCATGTACAATGATGGCTCCCGGGCCACCAGCAATGGAAGAATCACGCTTCTACCCAGATTTCTGGGTGTGCCTTGGGGTTAATCCCCAAGGATCCCTGCTGCAATCTACCACGTAGAAACCAAAAAATAACCAAAGGCATGAAGTCTTCTCCGGCTAATCATACATATCAAATCATCACTGATCCAGACCAACATGTCCTTGTAGGCTTCACACACCATGCCTATGTCCGTACTACGATTCTGGACTCTAAACAAGGGGGACTTTACATATCTACCCCAAGGAACACCGCAACTCACCACACACTCGCGGGAGAGGGTTTTCCCTATGCAAAGGAAGAAGAGATTCACGTGCTCAAGATGATAATCGTTACCCTAGCGTTTCTTCTCGACGCCATGGAAAACTATACGGATGAAAAGCACCGCGATGATCTTGCCTTCGCAGATCTGGGCTCAGTTTGTGATTTGGCGCTCCGAATCTCCTCCGGCGACCGGATCTCTCTTCCTTCTTCCACCTTGCTCTCCCTTCTCTCTAGAAGTTAGTAAGAGAGTGAACCCAAAAGAAATGAGGGTCTAAACACTCAATCCCAGCCTTAACCCTAACATGGAGAGATCTGAGCCATTAGATCCCAAAATAAGGAAACAAACGGCTGCGATTTGGCCCAAAAATAAACTTCTTGGGTCGAACACGGCTTGCGACATGCCCGTGTCCAAGGCCGCGTGCTTCAATCGACACTGAAACCATCACATCCTGAAAAAAACACGGGCACTCGATATGCCCGTGTCAGGCTTGACACGACCGTATCATCCAGTACACGCCCGTGTAGCTGGGCGTGTTCCTCCATCGACACAGGTCCAAAACGTCCAAAGCACGACACGGCCATGTGACACGCTCATGTCACATGCCGTGTGCTAGACACGCCAGTGTCTCAGGCCGTGTAGCTCCCTCAGCACAAACCCGCAAACTTCCCGAGTAGCACACGGCCATTGACACGCCCGTGTGTCAGGCCGTGTGCCCTCACTCAATGATCGTTTAGTTGAAAGCTTTGAGTGGCTGATACACCCTGGGACATGCCCGTATCCTAGGCTGTGTTCACTGCTCTGAAATCCGTTGATTGCAATTTCATCAACCACGCGACCATTACCGAACCCGAGCACGACACGCCCTGGGACACGCCCGTGTCCCAGGCCGTGTCACCTCTACCAAATCCCAGATTTGGCTCAAAACACCACCCGTCACTCTTTTGAGTTTCGGGGCATTAAAATTCATGACTTGTAGAAATTTAAGTGGTTTATGTGTGAAAAAGGGGGTGGTTTATGGTGGTCATCATTGTATAAAGAAAAAAAGATGGTTTATATGTGAAAAATGGGTGGTTTAACATGTGGGCTAAGTTATGTTAGGTTTGGATGGTATTGGGTTTGGCTTGCTCAAGATCTATAATATATCCTACAATATGAAAAGCTCATATTACATAAGTAATAGACCAAAATACATAAGGCTTAAAATGCGAGTGAGCTCATAAGTATGCTCAAAATAAAATACATAATAGAAATACAGATTTAATTTGAAGGTTCATTGGCATCATACGTGTCGACGTCAAATTTGTCTACCGTCTTGATTTAACTTGTCCTGCATTAGCTCCCCCACGAGTTAAAGAATTTGACTCTATCGAATGTGAGTCTAAGTAAGCCTGTAGGAGCACTAAATCCAACTGTTGTAGCTCTTCAATAGTAATCCATGAATCATCAATTTGGGATAGACCTTTCCAACGAACAAGGAAGCGCTGAGAAACACCATTAACTGAACATATCACCTGCTCATCAAGTATTTGCACTGGCCGATGAGACCTCAAACGTCTCGAGGAAGAGGTTGGCAGTTGTCTACCAGCTAGTTCCAGTATGTAAGTACTAATAGGAGTATTCGCATCGAAACCATAATACTTAGTTAGATCGGCAATATTAAATACTGATGAATAACCAACATCTATAGATATATCTAATTCAAAAGCATTATTATTAATCTTCTTAATGATCTTGTATGGACTAGCTCTTTTATTGGTTAGCTTCTTAAGAGTGCATTCTTTATGGTCTAACCTTCACAAGCACCATATCTCCGACTACGAATTCAACGGGGTGCCTATGTTGATTAGCTTCTTTCTTGTAGCTTTCATATTTTAACGTAAGTTTTTGTCGAATCTCCTTATGTATCTCATGTATATGTTCGACAAATGATGATGTAAATGTTGATGTCTTATAAGTAGAAGGTAAATCAATGAGATCAATGGGACTTCTTGGGTCATATCCTGTAATAGTTTGAAAAGGTGACATACCCGTGGATCTATTAACAAAACTATTATAAGCAAACTCAGCGATATGTAGAACAAAATCCCAAGTAGCAGAATGTTCAGCGACTAAGCTCCTAAGAAGGTCTCCAAGGCTACACTTCACAACTTCTGTATGACCGTCAGTCTGGGGATGGTATGCAGGAGAAAAGGAAAACTTAGTTCCTAATTTCTTCCATAGAGTTTTCCAAAAATATCTAACAAAGCACAAATCCCCATCAGATACAATAGGTTTTGGAAATCTATGTAGACGAACTACTTCCTTCATGAAAAGTGTGGCAATATGTGAGGCATAAGATGTTTTATGACATGGAATGAAATAGGCCATTTTGGAGAACCTATCAACGACAACAAATATATAATCATAGCGATGTGTCGTGCGTGGCAAACCTAACACAAAGTCTATACTAATGTCCTCCCAAGGTCTATATGGTATGGGTAAGGGGGTATATGAGCCAGCCATTGTCCTCCCTCGCTTTGCCAATTGACAAATACGACACCACCCAACAATACGAGCCACATCACGCTTAAGGCTAGGCCAAAAAAATCTATCCTCGATGATAGCAATGGTCTTATCTCGTCCAAAATATCCAGCACCTCCTCCTGCATGTATTTCCTCGATGAGGAAGTCATGAAGTGAAGAATCAAGAATACAAAGATGTGTTCCCCAAAATAAGTAGCCTTCTCTTATTTGGTATTAAGTGTGAGGACTCTGGGACTCAACATTAAAATATGCATAAATATGACTAAAATCCTTGCAATTAATGTAATCTTAAGAAGGCCTTAGAGGTTGTCTTAGTCCATCTAAACTCACCCTTTTGGAGATATTGAGTGATATGTGCCATTATAGTGCTGAATTCTCTAATAAATCGACGATAGAAGGTTGTTAATCCATGAAAACTACAAACTTCATGAATAGATGATGGTACTGGCCACTCTTGAATGGCTCTTATCTTTTCAGGGTCTGTAGAGACTCCTTCACTTGACACAACAAAGCCTAAAAATATAGTCGAGGGGGTCATAAATGAACATTTTTTAAGTGATGATAAAGTTTATCTCGTCGTAGAATCTCAAATACTTGTTGAAGATGCGAAGGCTAATCATCCCTATATTTTGTAAAAATTAAGATATCGTCAAAATATACGACAAGAAATTTTCCAATATGTCTTTTTTTCTCTTTTCGTTCTAATGCGAATGCAATTTCTCAAAAAAAAAAATATGGGTCTTGAATCGCATAATTGTGCCTGGGGCATTAGTTAACCCGAACGGTATGACTAACCACTAAAATAACCCTTCTTTTGTCTTAAAGGCAGTCTTCCACTCATCACCTTCTCGTATGCGGATCTGGTGGTATCCGCTTCGAAGATCAATCTTCGAGAAGGTTGTTGCTCCTGGCATCATATCTAACATATCATCAAGTCTTGGTATTAGAAATCTATATTTAAATGTAATTTTATTTATCATACGACTGTCAATGCACATATGCCATGTTCCATCCTTCTTAGGGGTAAGAAGGGCAGGAAATACAAAAGGAGACATACTATTCCTAATAAAACCTCTACTCAGGAGGTCATCAACCTGACATTTTATCTCAGCATGCTCAGTAGGACTCATCCAATAATAGGGTAGGTTTGGGAGCGTATATCCATGAACGAGGTCCATTTCATATTGAATACTTCTTAATGGTGGTAGTTCAGCTGGTAACTCTTCTATACAAACATCCTTGAATTCTTGTAGGAGGTCACTTACCTCAGATGTTAATGTATTCATAAGTACCATACTAGGTGAATTTAATATAACTAGAGCAAACATAAGTGGATGGTCTATTTCCTTTTTGAACTCATGTGTCTTAATGATATGAAGTGACTTATGTTCAATAGGGGCCGATGAAGCCACTAGTTATTTTAGTGCATCTTCTTTAGATTTAGCAGGTTTTAGGATTACACGCTTACCTCCAAAAACAAATGTATATGTGTTTGATCGGCCATGATGTGTCACATTCAAATCGTATAACCATGGTCTTCCTAAAAGTATATGTGTAACATCCATGGGGAGGAAATCGCACCATATTTTATCACTATATCGACCTAACTGTATTGACACCAAACAACGTTGAGAGACAGATATGGATGTTGTATCTATCCAAGCAACTTTGTATGGTCTAGGGTGATGTTCAGTAGTAAGATTTAGTCCAATAAGAGCTATACTTGAGACAACATTCATGCAACTACCACGATCAATATTAATTTTGTATGTCTTCTCTCCTATTTTAGTAATTGTAGTAAATATTAATGTGCGCTTCCAATCTTCACCAGTCTATGGTGTCGTAAGCATACACCGTACAACTGCTAAATGATTAGAATCAAGTGCTTCGTCAGATTCACCGTCTTCTTCTAATGGCTCTACTTCACTATCTTCTAAGTCTTGCGATAATTGAATGGGTTCAAATCCTATATGAAGGTTACGCGGGTACTGAGATGCATAATGCCCTATTTTTTTGCAACTAAAGCATGTTATATTTGTGGCTTTGGGACTTGTATTTCCATTAGTTTACTTTGAGCCAGATGTCCCTACAATGGACTTTCCTTTAGGTTTAGGGAGTGATGTAGAAATAGTTGATGTGGGCAAGGACAGTGCTACCCTTGGTGTTTGGTTACGTTGAGCGGAGGCTTAAAATTTATGTTATCGTTGGGTCTTGAGGTAAGACTCAATTCGAATTGCCATGTGAGAAGCTTCCTATAAAGTGTTCACATCTCGAATGGTCATTTATACCTTGACATCTGGTCGTAACCCAGCCTTAAATCGAGCAATGAATGCCTTAGGAGTTTCTAATATGTCACATCTATGCATTAGATCATCAAAACGGGTTGAATATTCAGCCACTGTTAAGATTCCTTGCTTAAGATCATGTAATTCTGAGAAAAGTTGATCATTATATGACTCGAGAAGGTATTTCTCAGTTAAAAGTGCTTTCATATCCATCCAAATACCAACCTCCTGATTTTATGCTCCTCCTTCCTCTCCACAACAGTCCAGTAAGTTCGAGTGGGTCCTTTTAACATTAACCTAGCATACCTGACTTGAGAGTTTGGTCGAATATTAATCCAATCAAAATATTGTTCAATATTAGTGAGCCAATCAGAAAAGACTCTAGGATCAAGTTTCCATCAAAGGTTGGAGCTTCGATTTTAGCTCTACGAGTAAGCTCATCATCAATATTTCTTTTTAGATTCTTTGGAATAACATGATTATAAACAAACCTTTATTCTTCTTGATGGTAAGGATGCCTTATAAATCTTCTTGGTTCTTGATCAAGATGAACATCTAACTCAAAATCAGAAAAATGATTTCCTATGAGTTCAGAATTTTGAATGTTAGGCCTTTGTTTAGGCTTATCTTGATCAATCAGGTGTCTTAGTGGGAGTGTGTCTACTATTATTTTCAAGCGTCTCTACTCGATCTACCAAAATTTGGTTGGAAGTTTCCATTCTTCCCAACCTCTCTATTATGTTTTATAACATGTCTTTGATGCTTGTAGATGTATTTATAGCATATTATGTACCACTGTGAGTAGACATTGATGAAAACTTTATAGGATGAAAAATACTTAACTTCGATAAAGCCACAAACCTAATTTCTAGTTGACTATGAGTTCTATATTAGGGCTTAACTTTTTATAGAAAGTTATAGAGGACTTCAAAAAAAGAGATGAAACTTTATTTCATAATATTTGGAGAAGTATTGTAGGAGTTATGATTTTTTAAATAAAATAGGCAGCAAGCTGAATTTTAGAATTCAGCACTGCATGATTTAGAAGAAACAATGAGATTTATATCTAATCTTTGAGTTTCTTGCTCAAATTTTGAATGTATTTAGGGAATACACTAAAGTTAAGATCTGGAGTGTTTCAATTGTTTTTGAGCTTTTTTAAAAAGAGTTTTAGCAAAAAAAAGTTATGCTAATAATGTTTGCGTGAATGCAGGAAAAAAGATAAAATATGTTAATGATTAGATTTTTTTTAATATACCAAATTTTAAATGAGCTTCAAACTTTTGTGAGATATTTATAAATATTAAAAGAGATTACTATTAAAATTTTAGCACAAAATACATTGATTTATTATTTTTAAATTTTTTTTATATATAATCATGTATGTGGCAACAAAAAAATTCTCTTTTTTTTGGATGTTCCATAGACAAGAGTTAGGGAAACCTACCTCTGATACCAACTTGATGTAGGCTATAGGATTTTATGTGGTGATTTAATATGACATTTGAGTTTAGAGATTCGATGTTCTTTTACGTTAAACACTTGAGTTATACGAAAGTTGGCCTTAAATAAATAGCAAGACGGAAATGTGATCGTCAACAATTGGTGTCATGTGATGAGTTGCTAACCGATAATGTTTAATCTTACAATCATGTAGAAGAATAATACTAAGGCTTTGAAAGATAAATACCGTAGCCAAACTACTTTTGTATTTTTAGTTGAGGAATAACTCGAGCTAGCACCGATCGGGCAATCCTTCGCCGGTTCATTGCCTACTCCTTCCTTGAAAGTCCTTCTTCAAGGGCCTTACACTCTCACTCTGAGTAGTCCTTCACTCAGAGGAAAAAGTACAAAGACGAACAATGTAGCAATAGCTAATAATTGCAATTTTCATTCATTCAAAGGATGATTACAACAAAAGCATTCATGCCTATTTATAGATCTAAGGAGCCATGAAAGGTGAGGAGGGAATGACTTTAGAGTCCATGTATTTGGTTGGAGGTTGGTCCATAATTATGGTGGTCTTTAGTCACATATTTGAATGATGATAAAAATAAGGTAGCTTATGTGTGAAAGGGGACAACTTTGTGGTGGCTATTAATGACAAGAAGAAAATAAAGTGGTTTATGTATGAAAAGGGGGGTGGTTTATGGTGGCTAATAATGACATATAGGAAATAAGTGATTTATGTGTGAAAAGGGGGTGGTTTTTTGTGGCCATTCATGACTTGTAGAAATTTAAGTGGTTTATGTGTGAAAAAGGGGGTGGTTTATGGTGGTCATCATGATATAAATAAAAAAAAAGGTGGTTTATATATGAAAAGAGGGTGGTTTAACATGTATGCTAAGTTATGTTAGGTTTGGATGGTATTGGGTTTGGCTTGCTCAAGATCTATAATATATCCTACAATATGAAAAGCTCCTATTACATAAGTAATAGCCCAAAATACATAAGGATTAAAATGTGAGTGAGCTCAAAATAAAATACATAATAGAAATACAGATTTAATTTGAAGGTTCATTGACATCATGCATGTCGACGTCAACTTTTTTTACCGTCTTGATTTAACTTGTCATGCATCAACTCCCCCAGACTTTAAAGAATTTAACTCTATCGAATGTGAGTCTAAGTAAGACTGTAGGAGATCTGAATCCAATTGTTGTAGCTCTTCAATAGTAATCCATGAATCATCAATTTGGGATAGACCTTTCCAACGAATAAGGAAGTGTTGAGTAACACCATCAATTGAACATATCACCTGCTCATCAAGTATTTGCACTGATCGATGAGACCTTAGACGTCTCGAGGAAGGGGTTGGCAGTTGTCTACCAGCTAGTTCCTGCATGTTAGTACTAATAGGAGTATCCGCATCGAAATCATAATACTTAGTTAGATCGACAATATTAAATACTGATGAATAACCAACATCTATAGGTATATCTAGTTCAAAAGCATTATTATTAATCTTCTTAATGATCTTGTATGGACCAGCTCTTTTATTGTTTAGCTTATTAAGAGTGCCTGAGGGCATTCTTTCTGTTCTCACCTTCACAAGCATCATATCTCTAACTGTGATTTCAATGGGGTGCCTGTGTTAATCAACTGCTTTCTTATATCTTTCATATTTTAACGTAAGTTTTAATCGAATCTCCTTATGTAACTCATGTATGTGTTTGACAAGTGATGATGCAAATGTTGATGTCCTATAAGTAGAAGGTAAATCAATGAGATCAATGAGCTTTCTTGGGTCATATCCTGTAATAATTTGAAAAGGTGACACACCCATTGATTTTTTAGCAAAACTATTATAAGAAAACTCTGCGATATGTAGAACTAAATCCCAAGTAGCAGAATATTTAGTAACTAAGATCCTAAGAAGGTCTCCAAGGCTACGGTTCACAACTTCCGTTTGACGGTCAGTCTGGGGGTGTTATGTAGTAGTAAAGGCTAACTTAGTTCCTAATTTCTTCAATAGAGTTTTCCTAAAATAGCTAATAAAGCACACATCCCTATCAGATACAATAGTTTTTGGTAATCCATGTAGATGGACTACTTCTATCATGAAAAGTGTGGCAATATGTGAGGCATAAGATGTTTTATGACATGGAATGAAATTGGCCATTTTTGAGAACCTGTCAAAGACAACAAATATGGAGTCATAGAGATGTGTCGTGCATGGAAACCCTAACACAAAGTCCATACTAATGTCTTCCCAAGGTCTATATGGTATGGGTAAGGGGGTATATGAGCTAGCCATGGGCCTCCTTCGCTTTGCCAATTGACAAATACGACACCGCCCAATAATACGAGCCACATCACGCTTAAGGCTAGGACAAAAGAATCTATCCTCGATGATATCAATGGTCTTATCTCGGCCAAAATGCCCAACACCTCCTCCTTCATGCATTTTCTCGATGAGGAAGTCACGAAGTGAAGAATTAGGAATACAAAGATGTGTTCCCCGAAATAAGTTGCCTTCTCTTATATGGTATTTAGTGTGAGGACTCTGGGACTCGACATTAAAATATGAAAAAAAGGGCAAAAATCCTTGTAATTAATGTATTCATTCTTTATATTATCAAACCTAGTGACTGTAGTGCTCATGACCCTCATAGTAGTACATACTCGACTTAGTGCATCTACCACTTTGTTCTTAGCACCAGATGTATGCTTAAGGACAAATGTGTACTGTAAAAATTGAATCCACTTAGCTTGTTAGGAGCTAATCTTCATTTGAGAGTTTATATATTTTAGTGCTTCATGGTCGGAATACAACACAAATTTTTTAAAAAGAAGATAATGTCTCTAATGACGAAGTGATTGAATAATAACATAAAATTCTTTATCGTAGGTTGAATACTTTTATTGAGCCATATTTAGTTTTTCGCTAAAGAATGCAATAGGATGGACTTCTTGCTTTAGGACGCCACCAATGCCAACTCCCGAAGTATCACATGCCACTTCAAAAACCTTAGTAAAATCTGGGAGCCTCAAAATAGGGGGCTTGATAAGTAATTCTTAATCTCTAAGAAGGCCTTAGAGGCTGCGGTAGTCCATCTAAACTCACCCTTTTGGATACATTGAGTGATAGGTGCCATTATAGTGCTAAATCCTCGAATAAATCAACGATAGAAGGTTGCTAATCCATGAAAACTACGAACTTCATGAATAGATGATGGTACTGGTCACTCTTGAATGGCTCTTATCATTTCAGGGTCTGCAGAAGCTCCTTCACTTGACACAACAAAGCCTAAAAATATAGTCGAGGGGGTCATAAATAAACATTTTTTAAGTGCACATAAATTTCATCTCGTCGTAGAATCTCAAATACTTGTCGAAGATAAGAAAGGTGATCATCCCTAGATTTGCTAAAAATTAAGATATCGTCAAAATATACGATAAAAAATTTCCCAATATGTGGTTGAAGAATATGGGTCATGAATCGCATAAATGTGCTTGAGGCATTAGTTAACCCGAATGGCATGACTAACCACTCAAATAATCCTTCTTTTGTCTTAAAGGCAGTCTTCCACTAGTCACCTTCTCGCATGCAAATCTAGTGGTATCCGCTTCAAAGATCAATCTTCGAGAAGGTGGTTGCTACTTACATCAAATCTAAATATCATCAAGTCTTGGTATTGGAAATCTATATTTAACTGTAATTTTATTTATCATACGACTTTCAATGCACATGCGCCATGTTCCATCCTTCTTAGGGGTAAGAAGGGCAGGAACTGCAAAAGGGGACATACTATCCCTAATGAAACCTCGACTCAAGAGGTCATCAACCTGACATTTTAGCTCAGCATGCTCAGTAGGACTCATCCGATAATGGGGTAGGTTTGGGAGCGTAGATTCTGGAACGAGGTCCATTGCACGTTGTAACACATATATGTTTTAAGGTGACCATACATACTTCATGTGGGCTAACTTACTTTGTTTATGGCACCCTGCTATGGTCACATAGAACCATTTACTCCAGCCTGACATGTGGCACAATGACTATGTCCGTGATTTTAAGCACAGTTTAAGTAGAAAATCTAAATCAAGTTAATTCATGGGATTTGCTGCATGAAGTCAGGGATTGCCAGCAAGGGGAATTATTCTTATTCATTGGAGAATATTTCCAAAATTTCTAAATCATTCCTTAATCAGATTTTGATAGCCGTTGAATATTCCATTTCAAGATATCTTCCTAAAGTGCAGCTAGATGTTTGAAGAATTTTTGCCAGAAGATTTCCTATTCTTTAATCCTTCCTTAGGTTAATTCAAAAAAGTCATTTAAGAATTCCTATTCAAGAATTTACAGAAGAAAGATTGAATAGCCATTGAAAAGTTCAAATTTAATACTTGATTTCTCAGCCAGCCAAGTCCAGTATAAAAGAAAGACTTGGAGATCTGAGAAAGGTTATTGTTGTTCTGAATTTAAGCTCTAGCTCTTGATAAAAAGGATTGGAAGCTTTCAGTATTCATAGAGATTCTTCACGACTCACACTTCTAAATTTTGTGAAAGGTTTTAACAAGGGTTTATCTTCAACTAGAAACCATCTTCAACCACTGAAAGTTCAGAGAGAGATTCTTCATCTTGTTCAGCAATATCTTTTGGGAAGAACTCTTTTTCTAATACAAGATCTATTGATCAAGTCAGTCATTCCAAGAGATTATATTAAGTGTTGATCAAGAAGAGGAAGAAAGAGCCTGCTGTGTGTGCTTCTACTTGTAGACTCAAGCTCTAGGGTGTTGAGTCAATCTTGGTTTTCTATCACTCTGTAAGATCTGTGAAGGATCTGAGTGTGAGATTACTGAGTGAATCTGAGTGTAGGATTTGTGTTCAAATTTGAGTTTTGTAGGGCTTGAGGAAAGCCTGAGTTTGTAGGGCTTGGGTTTAAAGCCTGGGGTGTAGAATCTGTTTGGAGATCTGAGGTATAGAACCTGTGTGTAAGGGTCTGAGGTAGGAAACTTGAGTTCCTGAGATTGTAAGATCTGAGGATCTGAGAAGAGAATTTTGAGAAGTTTGGCTTAATCTAGCTCTCGGTTAGATAGGTGTAAAGAGAAATTGGATGTACCCATTCTTGGGGAACCACTATAAATCATCATGTGGTGTGCTGTGTTTACTTGCTGTGATCTGCTTACTCATTGTGCTCTCTAAATATAACTCAAGCAATTTAAAAATAAGTAAATCATCTATTCACCCACTCTAGGTGAGTAACAACAATAAACTTTCAAAATTGGACCAATTCCAATTCCAAGGGAATTCATAACTTCCGAACACTGCAATTGAAATTCTGTTACTCCAATTCAAATTCCCAATTCCAATTCAAGAGATCCGAACGGGGCCTAATGGTCTGTTCGCTAGGTCGGAATTGGAGCGTTGGAATTGAAATTTAATTGAAAATTCTAATTTCAGTGTTCGATGGTCATATAAACACTTCAGAATTGGAATTCATTTTAATTCTCATAGGAATTGTTTATAAAGGAAACATGTCTCCCTCAATTATGATCTCGTGAGGTCTTCATTCACAATTCTCACCCCTAGTTATGCAACTCTATCTCTCTCAAAAAGACCTCAATGCCAACTCTATTATTCGCACGAGAGTGCAATTTTCATTAGGGTCAAACTTTTTGTCAAAGAGAGCATTTATCGTCGGGGAGCTCATTTTTCCCCGGGGGGAGGGGGGGGGGGATTTTTTCCCCGGGCGCGCATTTTTTTCCTGGGTGCAAAATTTTCGTCGTGGCGTGCATTTTTCGCCGAGCGCACTTTTTCAGCTCAGAAGCGCATTTTCAGCCCGAGCATGCATTTTCAGCTAAGACACAAATGTTGAAATCGAAAAATCGGTTCCACCTAGAGTTCGGACCTAGGGTGCAACTCACACCTACTTTTCCCAGGCCATCCCTTGGCGAGGGACTTGAATTTGGAAGCGACTCTTGGCTCTAGCGTAGAGGTTCCACCTCACACTCGGAAGACATTTGAGATCTCTCTTTCCCTAGACAATGCTGAGCTAGGTGCCTTGGAGGATGAAGGAAGAGGATAAAGAGAGTGAAGAAGTGATGATCTCCAAGGCACCCCTAAGGTCTATTTATAGTTTTTGGGAACGACCTGCAAATAGCCAACCTCCTTTTCTCTAAAATTACTAAAAACAGCCCGGGGCTGGTCTGCCAACAACCAAACTCCGCTGTTTTGAACAGCTATTCGCAGCCCACTAAGGGAAAAAAGGAAGACCCTCAAGCCGGGCGAGCTAGGCGGCCTGGGTGAGTTGGACGGCCTGAGCGAGCTGGCAGGGTGACCTGAGCGAGCTGGCTGGGAGAGGTGAGCGAGCTGGCCAGGCGAGTTGGGACGAGCTGGTCGGGCGAACTGGTCGGGCGAACTGGGACCCTGGGTGAGCTGGGACCCTAGGCGAGTTGGGTGGCCTGGGCGAGTTAGGCGGCCTAGGCGAGCTGGTCGGGCGATCTGAGCGAGCTTGCCGGGTGAACTAGCCGGGCGAGCTAGGACCCTGGACGAGCTAGGCGGCCTGGGCGAGCTAGGCGAGCTGGATGGGTGACCTGACTAAGCTGGCCGGGCGAGCTGGGATGAGCTGGCCGGGCGAGCTGAGCGAGCTGGTCGGGCGAGCTGGGATAAGCTGGTCGGGCGAACTGGGACCCTGGGCGAGCTGGGACCCTAGGAGAGCTGAGCGACCTGGGCGACCTGGCGGAGCTGGGTGTCCTGGGCAAGCTGGTCGGGCGAGCTGAGCGAGCTGGCCAGGCAAACAGTCCAGGCGAGCTAGGACCCTTGGCGAGCTGGGTAGCATGACCGAGCTGGCTGGGCGAGCTAGCCTGTCGAGTTGGCCGCATAAACTGGTTGGGCAAGCTGGGACCCTTGAGTCGGCCTCTCGCCATACCTGCCCCCTGAAAACAGGTCGGGGGGAGGAAAATATTGTACAACCCCATATCCGGCGAGTGCGGTTAGTAGGGGCCAGATCAGTCAAACCTAGCCCAAATCCCGGGCGAGTTGGGCCCTGGGCGTCGAGTCCATTCAATGCCCCCATACCCTGGCATTAAGCTCACTCAATACCCCCAACCCCTGGAGCTAAGCTACCTATATGCCCCCAGTCCCTGACGCTAAGCTCACTCGACGCCCCCATCCCCTGACGCTATGCTCATTCGACGCCCCCAGCTCCTGGTGCTAAGCTCACTCGACGCCCCAACCACTGGCGCTACGCTCACTCGACGCCCCCTGCCCCGTTCAGCTCGCAAGGGTTTGTCGAGTCCAGGTCGACAGATTCCAGGCCGATCGTTGAGCTCAGCTCGGCGAACTTCTGGCCCGATCGCCGAGCTCGCGGTAAGCGGGTAGGGCGGGCCAAGCTCGTGCTCGCCTAGTGCCGAGCCAAGGCAGCGAGTACCAGCTCCATCTGGTACTCGTCGCCCTTGCCGAGTAGAGGCATTCGCAGGGCAACTCGCCCCTTCAGCTGTGATGTATTTTTACCATTTTGCCCCCGCTGGCCTGCCCATAGCCAGTTAAAATAGTGGAGTCTCGCTGTTGGCAGACCCGGGTGGGCTGCACATAGCTATTCAAAATAGCGGAGGTTGACTATTTGCAGGCCATTTTCAGAAATCTATAAATAGGACCCAAGGGGTACCTCAAAAGGCACGCTTACTTATCTTCTAGTCTGCTAGTGCTTCCTGAGGTACCTTAGCCCGGCACTTGGTTAAGGAGGGGTAGCGCTCAGTGATCTTCCGAGTGAGTGGTGGGTCCTCCTCGCTGAGCCCTTGGGTCCTTTCCCATCCCAGTTCCTTCTTCCCAGCTCTCCAACTCGTAGAGGAGAAGTAGGTGTGTGATCACCCCTTCCCCAAGGGTGAACTCCACAAGAGACCGATTTTCGGTTTAAACATTTTTGGTGCGGTGAGCGTGGAGAGTGGTCAGCACAGAAAATATTCAACGAGTTCAATGATTGGAGGAGAATGGAAAGGATCGAATAGGACCGACTCGCCACCCCCTCCCCCTCTCACGACAATAGGGATGTTCGAAGATTTTAGGTAGGAGGTACTCTGCCTAGTCTGATTCGCACTCGGCACGCATGCCGAGTGCTTGACTCCAGCGATCCCAGTTCTCGCGGATCCGGTACTCGGCGAGGCTGCTCCCGTCCGGCGAGCAGGGAAGGAGATCGCCGAGGAAGGTCGGGGTGCCGAGCTCCCCGGGTGAGTGCTCTTCCCAGGCTCGGGAGGAAGCGACAGGTTTGGCGAGATGGGGGCGCGAGACCCCCCAACTCGCCCAGTGGGGGCAGAAATCCCCTTCAGTGAGTTGGTCTCCTCTACACCAGTCCCGGAGGGGTTTAGGGAGCCCGAGATGTCCTACTACACCGGGAAGGAGGACCCAGTCCAGCACGTCCAATGGTTTGAGGATGTGGTCTTGATCCGACAGATATTGGATGGCTTCAAGTGTAGACTCTTTTCCATCACTAAGAATGAGAAGGCAAGGGAGTGGTTCCACCAGCTGCCGACCAACTCCATTTACAGCTTCGAGGACCTATGTCGGGGGTTCATGTTGAGGTTCACAACCTCGAAGAGGAGGAAGAGGGAGTCAGAGTCCCTGTTCCACATCAAGTAGGGGGTGAATGAGACCCTGGGGAGCTACATCGATCGCTTCAAGGAGGAGGTCACCCAGGTTCAGAAGATGTCGGGGCACACTCTGATGATGGCCTTCACCCTGGGGCTGTAACAGGATTTCTTCTGAATGGAGTTGAAGAGGATCCCACCCCTCTATTACGAATAGTTGATGGAGAGGGCAGCGAGTGAAGTCGACGGGGAGGCGTCGAATCTTGAGTTTGCATGAAAGTTAGCTAGATGGACTACTGAGGAGGAGAGGCCCAGGGGGGCCAGGAGCCAAGAGGAGAGGAGAGCTGAACCCCGGTAGAGGGAACAGCAGCAGTAACAGCCTAGGTGGGGGTGTCAGGAGCCAAATCACAGGCTAGGGTGGAGGTCAGAATGGAAAGATTAGGGGGCGAGAAGAGGGTTCCATGGAGGGGACCGTCGCCAGAGAGGCCAATGCCAGTTTTTTCCTCTGGGAAGGAGGCAGGTCTAGAGGCCGCCTCTTCCCGACCAAGAGCAGGCTATGGTAATAGCCATGGGGGAGAGAAGGAGGGTGGCAAGGAGGAGGAGAAGGGAAGTTAGGGTGGAGTTGCCGCCCTATTACGACTTCCACTAGGAGAAAGGGCACGCCACGACCACGTGCCCGGAGTTCCTCGAGATGCGAGGAAACAGGGAGCAACAACGGCAGCAGGAGTGTCAGGAGGTGCGGATCGAAGAGGTCCTGCCATGCTCGGAGGAGGACCGGTTTGAGGACCGGGTGGATGTGGGGACCCGGGGAAGAATCGGGATGATCCATGGAGGGGCAGGTGTCGTGGCTTCCCGCAAAGCAAGCCTCCATACCATGTACCGAAGGATCGTCGCCTCCACGTCCCAGACCCCACCCTAGGAGGAGAAGATCACCTTCTCGAGGAAGGATATGCCGGATCATGAGGATCCGTTTTGTGATGCACTGGTCATCCAGACTGCCATCGAGAATTTCACCATTGCCTAGATCCTCGTCGATAATGGAAGCTCGGTCAACGTCATCTTTAAGAAGACATTCGACATGATGAAGGTGGATGCGAAGAGGGTGCTTGTCTCAAACGAACCCTTATTCGGGTTCTCGGGTGAGAGGAAGGAGGTAGAAGGTGGAGTGGGACTCCATGTCACGCTGGGGGGGCAGTCTCGCACTTGCAAGTTCGTCATTGTGGACACCCCCAGCAGGTACACCTCCATATTTAGGAGGCCCCTCATCAGCGCCTTTTGCTGCGTCCCCTCGTCCTTCTACTAGTGCTTGAAGTTCAACATTGAGGGGGTCCAGGTCCGAGTCCGCGGGGACTCTAAGATAGCAAGGGAGTGCTATGTCACCGCCGTGAACTCCATCTCATGGCAGGAGGGTGCCGATGAGATGGGGTGAAGGATGGAGGAGGCGGAGCCGGAGGTCGGTGGAGAGGAGATGGAGGTAGAGGTGACCCGCCCTCGGGAGGAGGAGGTGGAAGAAGTCCAGGAGCTGGCCGAGGTAATGGCCATGATGGAAGCTGAGGAGGTCCTCGCCCCCTGAGGTAGGATGCTGAAGAATGGGGGGAGCAGTCTCATCTGGAGGCATCGGAAGAGGTGGTTGAGATGGAAGTTCTCACCCTCGGAGGCAGGGTGGAGGAGGTCCGTGTCAGCCGGGGGCTGACCCCGGAGGCTCAAGGCAGGGTGCTAGAGTGCATCCAGAAGAATGTGGACGTCTTCGCCTGGAGTGCCATTGAGATGCCAGGGATTGATGCGGATGTGGCCTGCCATCGCCTCAACTTGGATCCGGAGGCTCGCCCATCCAGCAAAAGAATAGGTCTATGGCGGACAAGTTGGCCGAACTAATTCGGGAGGAGGTGGCCAAGCTCCTCAATGCCGGTTTTGTATCCGAGATCCAATACCCTAGCTGGGTCTCCAATGTTGTAATGGTTAAAAAAGGAGACGACTGGTGGAGGATGTGTGTTGATTTTTCTTTACTTAATAAATCATGCCCTAAGGATTGTTATCCCTTACCTCAGATCGACGCGCTGGTTGATTCAGCCGTCGATTTCCCTATAATGAGTTTCCTAGATGCTTTTTCATGTTATCATCAGATTAGGATGCACCCTCCCGACATCAAGGATGTCTCCTTCATCACAGGGGACAGATGCTACTGTTATAAAATGATGCTCTACCTTCTTCAAAACTCTGAGGAGAGGCCGGAAGTTCGAGTGGACCTCAGAGTGTGAGGAGGCATTCCAGGCTTTGAAGAGGCAGCTTAGTCAGGCCCCCCTGCTCCAAGGGCCAAAGAAGGGGGAGGACTTGTTCTTGTATCTAGGGGTGGCAGCGGAGGCCCCGAGATCTGTTTTGGTTCGGGAAGAGGGGAAGAAATAACTCTCGATTTACTATGTGAGTCGGGTCTTGAGGAAGGCAGAGCTTCGGTATCCTATCCTGGAGAAGCTGGCCTTTGCTCTCATCATTTAGGCCCGAAGGCTCCGACCCTACTTCCAGGCACACTCGATCCGAGTGGTGACTGACCAACCCCTCCGCAGCATCTTCAAGGAGGAGCACTCAGGCCAGTTGGCCAAGTGGTCGCTAGAGTTGAGCGAATTCGACATCTCCTTTGTCCCTCACCTTTCGATCAAGACACAAGCAATGGCCGACTTCCTGTAAGATTATGTGGTGGAAGTGGCGGAGGCGGAGCTCCATCACCCAGTCCCTTAGAGGGTGATGGTTGACGGCGCATCAGGAAGACATTCCCTGGGAGTTGGGGTTATCTTAGAGAGTCCACAGGGGATGAGGATTGAACAAACGGTGTGGTGCACTTCCCCATCACCAACAATCAGGCCGAGTACGAGGCGGTAATCGTTGGACTCCGCCTAGCCAGAGAGTTGGGGGTGCATGATGTGGAGGTCCTCACTGACTCCATGATGGTGGCCTCCCAGATCAACAGAGAATTTGAGGAAAGGGAACCAACTCTACAGCTGTACTTGGTAAAGGTGAAGGTGATCATCAGAACATTCTAGAACTTTTCCATCCAACATGTCCCTCGGGAGGAGAGTGAGCAAGCGGATCAGCTAGCTAAGCATGGTCCCTGGGTGGGGGGTACCGTCACAGATCTCTTCCGACCATCGATCAAAGAAGGAAAGCTGATGGAGGTGGAGCAGCGCCCCTCATGTATGGATCCATTCACGATCTTCTTGTCCACGGGGGAGTATCCGGAGGGGATGGACAGGAAGAAGCTCAAGTACAAATCGGTATACTATCTCATGCGCGATGGGCAGCTATACCGAAAGACCCTTTCATGGATGTTTGCACATTGCGTGGCTGAGGGGGAGGTCCCGAGAATCTTGGAAGAGGTCCACTCCGGGGAGTGTGGAAGCCACTCTGGGAGTCGGACGTTGGAAGGGAGGATCGTCAGGCAAGGGTACTTTTGGCCGACCCTAGGCCACGACGCAGCAAAGTTCACAAAGGAGTGTCATAAGTGCAAACTATTCACCCCCCTCCAGCTGCAGCCGTCCCAGCGCCTCAGGAGTATCACAGCACCCTGGCCATTTGTAATCTGGGGAATTGATTTGGTCGGACCCTTTCCCCAGGCCAGCGGCCAAAGAAGATTCTTTCTAGTCATGACCGACTATTTCTCCAAGTGGATGGAAGTCAAGGCTTTGGCTAAGATTACCTCCCAATTCATTCGGAACTTTGTTTAGGGGGAGATCATCTGCCGACACGGGTTGCCCCAGGCCATCGTCACGGACAATGGACCTCAGTTTGCTAGCGCCGAGTTCATTAGCTTTTGTGGGCAGATCGGGATTGATCTTAGGTTCTCCTCGGTCCATCACCCAAGGAGCAATGGGCAGGTGGTGGCAGCGAACAAGATCATTGTTAACCTCCTCAAAAAGAAAGTAGAGAACCTGAAGGGTAAATGGGTGGAGAAGCTCCCCTCGGTCCTCTAGGTCCTTAGAACCACACCCAACACGTCCATAGGGGAGACCCCTTTCAAACTTTCCCATGGGTGCGAGACGGTGCTCCCAATAGAGTTCGAGGTCTGAACGCCCGAGTGGTTGAGGCAGAAGAAGGTAGGGATGAATGGAGAGCTGAGAATGAAGAAGAGCTACGACACTCCTTTGACATGGTTTAAGAGCTGCGAGACCTCTCTGCCATCAGGTAAGAGGAAGTAAAGAGAAGAATGACCAAGTACTTTGACAAGCACGTCAGAGTCAAACAATTCGCGGAAGGGGACTTGGTCTTAAGAAAGGTGGATATCGCAGGGAGGTCAGCCGCAGTGGGGAAACTCAACCCCAATTGGGAAGGACCATATATAGTGCGGGAGGTCTTGAAGTTAGGAGGGTATCACCTTCGGAATGTGGAAGGCAAGACCCTAGGTCTCACCTAGAGTGGTGACAACCTGAAGCGCTTTTACCCCTTAGTCATGTAAGTTCTATTTTGTGAAATAAAATTTCTCGAGATGCTTATGATCATGACATATTTTGTGCAAGTGGAAGAGTGAATTTGCCCTAGACCCCGAGCACATCCCGCTGTCAGGCTCCCATCAAGCTGGCAGGGCTGGATGTCACTCGGAGGAGTCTGCCCCAGACCCCAAGCAGATCCCGCTGCCAAGCTCCCATCAAGCTGGCAGGGGCTGGAAGTAACTTGGAGGAGTCTGCCCCAGCCCCCGAGCAGATCCCGATATCAGGCTCCCATCAAGTTGGCAGGGCTGGAAGTCACTCGGAGGAGTCTGCCCCAGACCCGTAGAAGATCCCGCTGCCAGGCTATTATCAAGCTGGCAGGGCTGGAAGTCACTCGAAGGAGTCTTCCCTAGACCCCGAGCAGATCCCGCTGCCAGGCTCCCATCAAGCTGGAAGGGCTAGAAGTCACTCGGAGGAGTCTGCCCCAGACCCCGAGCAAATCCCGCTTCCAGGCTCCATCAAGCTGGCAGGGCTAGAAGTCACTCGTAGGAGTCTGCCCCAGACCCCAAGCAGATCCTGCTGCTATGCTCCCATCAAGCTGGCAGGGCTGGAAGTAACTCGGAGGAGTCTGCCTTAGACCCCGAGCAGATCTCACTATCAGGCTCCCATCAAGCTGGCAGGGCTGGAAGTCACTCGAAGGAGTCTACCCCAGACCCCGAGCAGATCCCGCTGCCAGGCTCCCATCAAGCTGGCAGGGCTAGAAGTCACCCGGAGGAGTCTTCCCCAGACCCCGAGCAGATCTCGCTGCCAGGCTCCCATCAAGCTGACAGGGCTGGAAGTCACTCAGAGGAGTCTGCCCCAGACCCCGAGCAGATCCCACAGCTAGGGCTCCCATCAAGCTGGCAGGGCTGGAAGTCACTCGTAGGAGTCTTCCCCAGACCCCGAGCAGATCCCGCTGCTAGGATCCCATCAAGCTGGCAGGGCTGGAAGTCACTCGGAGGAGTCTGCCCCAGACCCCAAGAAGATCCCACTGTCAGGCTCCCATCAAGCTGGCAGGGCTAGAAGTCACTCGGAGGTGTCTGCCTTAGACCCCGAGCAGATCCCGGTGCCATGCTCCCATCAAGCTGGCATGGCTGTAAGTTACTCGGAGGAGTCTGCCCCAGACCTCGAGCAGATCCCACTGCCAGGCTCCCATCAAGATGACAGGGCTAGAAGTCACTCGGAGGAGTCTGCCCCAGACCCTGAGCAGATCCCGCAGCCAGGCTCCCATCAAGCTGGCAGGGCTGGATGTCACTCAGAGGATTCTGCCCTGGACCCCGAGCAGATATCGCTGTCAGGCTCCCATCAAGCTGGCAGAGCTGGATGTCACTCGGAGGAGTATGCCCCAAATCTCGAGCGGATCCCACTGTTAGGCTCTCATCAAGCTGGCAGGGCTCGATGTCACTCGGAGGAGTCTGCCCTAGACCCCGAGCAGATCCCGTTGTAAGGCTCTCATCAAGCTGGCAAAGCTGGATGTCACTCGGCAGAGTCTGCCCCAGACCCCGAGTAGATCCCGCTGCCAGGCTCTCACCTAGCTTGCAGGGCTGGATGTCACTCGAGGGGGGGGGGTTAACTTTCTCCTGGAATTATTCAAGAAGATTGCTTTCCTAAAGGTACGAGGGGAGAAGACCCTCGCGGGCGAGATTGTACTCGCAGGCCCATCTTGGCAAAAGAAGGCAAGCCGTCCTGAGCATCCCATTGAGGGCGAGCTCCAACGAGGCACTCCACCCCCTTCAGTTTTACTTAGAAATATTTTGATGGTTTTGACTCGACATTAGCAAACAGAAGGTTAACTCGCGCGTGAGCTGGGTGGATACGACCCCAGCTCGACAGGCCCATGTCTGGTTGGCCTGGGAAAGGGAGAGCTCTCAGAATCCGCTCGCGAGTACGAGTCATAAACATGCGTTCTAGCATCAAGTCCTGTCCTAGCGAGATCTGCCAAAGGGGAGGAAACTCGCGGGCGAGTGTGACACAAAAAAAGAATTCAAAGCAAAAAGGATAGAGAAATCTCATAAACATTTACAAATGATTTTCATTCTTTAAATATCTGATTACAATGTCAAAACTCGCCTACACGAGGTGTCAAAACTCGCCTTCGCGATGTTACAAAAGAGGGAGAGGGAAAGAAAAGAAAGAACGAAAATCTGGCTCAGCTCTCGCCCTCCTCCCCGAAGGTGCAACCTTCCTCGCCCCTGGCTCTTGTCCATGTCCCCGAACAACGAGGCAAAGCTGTCCACCTTCTCGCCAGGCGGGCTTGGCGGGTATAGACCCGACATGAGGTCACGAACTGCGACCTCCTCGCAGCCATCTACCAGTATCCCCGTACACCTCATGGCATCCATAAGGCACTCTGCAGACTCAATGGAGTTGATTCGCAGCCACTCTTTTACCTCCTTCTCGCCAAAGATCCGCGGTCTCCGGAAGGGGTAGGGGGACTCACCACCACCCGTGGGGACAAGAAGCTCCGCCTGCCGAAGGAGCTCGCTGTGAAGCTCCCGGTTCTGAACTTTCAATCTTCCCACCTCGGCCTCCAGCTCAGCAGTACGAGCCTCCTGCTCGGTAGCACACGTCTCTCGCTCGCTGAAGTGAGCCTCTTACTCGGCAAGGCGGACCTGCAAGTGGGCGACCTCCTCCTCCAACCCAGAGGTGCGGTTCTGTAACCTGTGAGCGGCCTCAGCATCCTGTGGACCATCAACTAAGCACCAATTCCGAAAAATTTTCTAAGTAAAAAAGGAAAGGGACGGTCGACACTTACCCACCCTCCGGTGGCTTTCGCGAGTAGGCTCTCGGCCATCCCGCAGCATCTTTCCGCATCGATGACCTTGTCCATCGTGAGATCGCGCTCCTGCTCAGCCTTCAATAGCAGCCGGTCGAGGGTGAAGCCGCGGCGCACCATCATATGGTGCAGCTTGAAGGACTGCAAGTACGCCCGCAGGCCCTCATGACCCAGCTGGCGGGGGGTCATGGCCTTGAAGGCTGTGACGCTATCTCGACCATAGAGGCATAAGCCGAGTGCATAGGTGTGGCCGGTAGGAGGTTGGCGAGCACCCTAGGAAGGGTGGAGAGTAGAGATTGAGACCCGGTGGGCCGCCCCGTCCCACTTGATCATCGGCTCGCCGGCCGAATCCTTGTACCTCTCCCCCATGCCGAACAGGGGGTGATCCTTTGGTAGGCCAAGCTCGCTAAGCATCGGCCCTTCTGCAGCCTTGGGGGAGGGAGCCTCGCGCCCTCAGCGATCTCTCCCCGATGACTCCTTCAGTGGGCTCTCTGGCGAGGCGTCAGAGGGAGTCTCGGGCAGCTCCATGTACGTGGGGGATTGCCTCTCCCCTAGGGAGACGACCTTGGCCCTCTTCTTCTTACGGTCTGGAGGTCGGTAGGACGAGTCCGGCCCCCCAAGTACCAGCCGCTTCTTGCTGTAGGAGGGTAGGGATGTCGCCGCGTCATCTCGGCAGTCCCGAGCAGCCGCTCGCGCGAGCTAGAGCGGGTCAGGGTAGATCCCCGAGTCCGCAAAGGGAGGATTCTCGAGGATAAGCCATTCCCCTGTAGAAACGACTTAGTTAGATTTATCAATGTTGTCTCTGCCGAGCTCGGAAAAAGCGGAAGGGGATCCGAGCATACCTTCGCCAGGTAAGACAGTTAGAAGGGATTCGAGGCCTCGGCGTTTGTTGACGACCTCAAATTCTTTGTGGAGTAAAAATTTGTGGAGGTTGGCGTGGTTGCCCGAAACCGATAGGGGACGGTATACCTCCTCAGCCTTCTGTTGGGGCGAGAAGGGGACGTTGCCGAGATCGCCCTTGTTGAAGACAATCTTGGTCATCAGGTTATGATGCTTGTTCACAACCTCGCGGACTTTGATGAGGGTGCTGCCAAAGAAGGTGACCCCGTCGGTAGTCGCCTTGTAAGAGAATAACTTGCGGAAGACCGTCAAGTTGAACTCTATCCGCTTGCGGCCATAAGCAGGCCTAGGTTTGGACACATCCGGGCACGAGCCCGGGTGCGTTTTTTCGGCTATATGTACAGGCGCCTCTACACTTCTCCGTGCCCTAGCCCGCCTCTCCTTGCTCCCATCGTGCCCGCTCTCCCGATCCCAGCGGCAGGCGCTCGTGCCCTCTCCATCTCTCCCGATCCTAGCGCTCGTGCCCTCTCCCGATCCCGGCGCTCGTGCCCTCTCCTGTTCCCGGAAGTAAGCTGTCGTTCTTCTTCTTATTCTTGATAGATGCCCCCTTGCTGGATGCCCCCTTGATGGATGCTGGATGCCCCCTTGCTGGATGCCTTCTTGCTGGATGCCGCCGTTATTTTTGCTCTATAAATCTACAATGTAGTGTTGAATGATTAAAAATGTAATATTTATGTTCACTTTTGAATTAACACTATTGATGTATAAATATTTAAATAACATTGTTAATTGATTTTAAATTTAAATTAATTGTGCCCGGGCTTCAAAAATTTCCTAGTTCCGTCACTGCTCGCGGCGGAGGTAGAAGATGAACGCGACCATCATGGCGATGGAGTTCGGGTTTAGTTGTGCGGGTACCGCGCCATAATACTTCAGCATCTGGCGAATCTCCGGCCAGAGGGGAAGGCGCAACCCCATCTCGAAATGCGAGATGGGGAAGGCGAGTTCATCGGGGTAACAAGAATTGATGGCCTCATGCTCGGTTGGAAGGCGAGCCGTGAAGCCGAAGGGGACGAAATTAACCACGCACTCGGCGAACTCCTCCGTCATTGTGTTTCCCTCAAAGAAGCAGTTCTCGGCAAAATGCCGAACACATTTGACCCTCCCATCGGAGTCGGGATTCCCTTTGCCCATGCTTGCCTAGATTGAGAAAACAAGCAACAGGGAATGCAATAAAAGAGAAAGTACGGGGGCAAAAAAGGCGTGACAGGGGTTTGTGGGGAGGCTTATTTATAAAGGGAGGAATTTGGGACTACCCCAGCTTGCCTGCCCCAGCTCGCCTACCCCAACTCGCCTGCCCCAACTCGCCTACCCCAGCTCGCCTACTCTCCAGTTCTATCTCATCGACTACCGAAGACCGGCCCCTCTCTACGGCGAGGCGAGACTAACGAGACGTCAACGGTTATCACTCAAACATATAAACAATAATGGAAAAATTGTCACAAGTTATTATAGACAGGGTTCAAATAATTTCCAGAGAAGAAAATGAAAAGTCCCCCGACGCGCGGGGACCAGGGAGAGTAGGGGCGAGTACCGGTAGGCCCATCAGGGAGGCCATTTCTAGCTACCTCGGTCTCGCGACCCTGTCACCGCAGGATGCCGCGCGTGGAGCACGCGGAGCTGTCCCAGGTTCCGGTGGACTGATTGTAAGCTCTCTTCAATATCGTCAAGAAGCAGGGAAGAAGATGCCTCCTCCAATGCCGGGCTGAATCCCACCATGACCGCAAACCGAGCTCATTCCCGCTGCAGCCTGAGGTTGTCCCTCTGCACCTCGTGGAACTCCCGCACCAACTTATTGAGAACTTGCTGTTCTCTCCTTGACCGTTCAGGACCCTCCAACTCGGAATCCAGGAAGGCGTCCAAGGTGCGCGGTTAAGGGAGAGACGAGTACCGAGTCTGGTCCGCAGACTCATCGGCCTTCGAGTCCACGGTGAGGTCTGCACGAACAAATATGGGGTTGAGAAACAGGGGCGAGCGTCACCAGGATTGAACAAAATTTAGGAAAGTTAAGAGCCTATTGTGCACACCCCACTCCTCCATTCCGACGCGAGGAGGGGGACTACCCAGAACCTTGCCGCGATAATGACATGGAGCCTCTGGAGAAAGGAGAGCAAAGCCGGGGGTGGGGATGATCTCGGTTCCTTACCCACCGGATGCGGAGGCGAGATGCTACTGAGAAGGAAGGCGAGTCGGCGACTTTGAACTTTGGGAGTCAAGTCCTGTGGTGCCGAAGCTGGGGAACGAGGCCTGCAAACGCGCGTCTGACGCCTGATTTGGTGGACTGTTAAGGGGGCTCTTAGCTAACGATGCAGGCTTCTCCCCACTATGCCCCCAGCTTGTCTGGTCAGCGGGAGGAACGATGACATCCTTGTCTTGGGGGTGCGGCGTTGGCTGGGTGGAGGTACCGGCCCAATTATTCAGGGCCGTCTTGAGCTCGTTATAGATGGGCTCAACATCTTTCAAAAGGGGCTTCACCTTTTTTGCTGAGCTGAACTCGGCCAAGTTACGAGGTAGGGCGCTGAGGTCAGTTAGGCTCGCGACGCGAGTTGCAGTCTCTGCCCGGGATCACGCCACTCGCTCCAGGACCTCTTTATGGAGCAGCATCTTAGCAAGGTTACGGTAAAGGGAAGGGCAAAGGTCAGCCAAATATGCAGGAGCATGTATATATAGCCGCTGATGGGCCCCACCGAGAGATTCCCTCGGAATTTTCCACTCGCTTAATCCTGTGGGGTTGGATGTTTCTTTCCGAGTTTATGCCAATCTCGCAAAGAGCAGGGATTGTGTAAAACCCCGTATCCGGCGAGTGGGGTCAGTAGGGTCCAGATTAGCCGAACCTAGCCTAAATCCCAAGCGAGTTGGGCCCTGAGCGTCGAGTCCATTCAACACCCCCAGCCCCTGGCGCTAAGCTCACTCAACGCCCCCATCCCCTGGCGCTAAGCTCACTCAACGCCCCCATCTCCTGGCGCTAAGTTCACTTGATGCCCCAAGCCCCTGGAGCTAAGCTCATTCGATGTACCCAGCCCCTGGTGCTAAGCTCACTCAACGCCCCGAGCCCCTGACGCTAAGCTCACTCGACGCCCCTGCCCTGTTCAGCTCGCAAGGGTTCGTCGAGTTTAGGTCGACGGATTCCAGGCCGATCGTCGAGCTCAGCTCGGCGAACTTCTGGCCCGATCGCCGAGCTCGTGGTAAGTGGGTAGGGCGGGTCGAGCTCGTGCTTGCCTAGTGCCGAGCCAAGGCGGCGAGTACCAGCTCCATCCAGTACTCGCCGCCCTTGCCGAGTAGAGGCATTCGCAGGGAAACTTGCCCCTTCAGCTGTGATGTATTTTTACTATTTTCCCCCACTGGCCAGCCCATAGCCAGTTAAAATAGCGGAGTCTCGCTATTGGCAGGCCCGGGTGGGTTGCACATAGCTTTTCAGAACAGCAGAGGTTGGCTATTTGCAGGCCGTTTTCCGAAATCTATAAATAGGACCCAAGGGGTATCTCAGAAGGCACGCTTACTTGTCTTCTAGCCTACTAGTGCTTCCTGAGGTACCTTAGCCCAGCACTTGGTTAAGGAGGGGAAGCGCTCAGTGATCTTTCGGGTGAGTTGTGGGTCCTCCTCGCCGAGCCCTTGGGTCCTTTCCCATCCTAGTTCCTTCTTCCCAGCTCTCCAGCTTGTAGAGGAGAAGTAGTAGTGCGATCACCCCTTCCCCAAGGGTGAACTCCACAAGAGACCGATTTTCGGTTTCAACAAATATTGCATCCCCTACTAATATATTATGAAGGTCGACCCTAAATTTGCACCCAAGAGTGCAAAAACCCTTAAAAAACTTAAAACTGCATGGCAAGCCTTGCGCCTTCTTGGGGACCCCAATCCGCGAATACGGGGTTGTACACAATCCCCGCTCTTTTTTAGCGAGTTTCATGCTCGGAAAGAAACATCCAACTCAACGTATTTGCTGAGTGTAGAATCCTTGGTACCAAAAATACTTGGCCTCCCGGAGGGGTCAACCTGCCATGCCAGCTAATGGGAGCCTGGGTGACGAGATCCCCTCTAGATAGAATTCACTTAACCTCTCTGAGGGGTCCACCTACCATGCCAGCTAATGGGAGTCTATGTGATGAGATCCCCTCCGGGTAGAATTCACTCTCCACTGAGGCACATTCGACCCAACCATCTAGTGAGGGACTGGATGGGGAGATCGTCTCGGGGGGGGGGGGGACTTACTCTCCCCGAGGCACATTTGACCCATCCAGCTAGTGAGAGCCTGGATGAAGAGATCCTCTCGGGGGTGGGACTTGCTCTCCCCGAGGCACATTCGACCCAACCAGCTAGTGAGAGCCTGGATGAGGAGATCCTCTCGGGGGTGGGACTTGCTCTCCCCGAGGCATATTCGACCCAACCAGCTAGTGAGAGCCTGGATGAGAAGATCATCTTGGGGGTGGGACTTGATCTCCCCGAGGCACATTCGGCTTATCAAACTAGTGAGAGCCTTAATGAGGAGATCCTCTCGGGGTTGGGACTTGTTCTCCCCGAGGCACATTCGACTCATCCAGCTAGTGAGAGCCTGGATGAGGAGATCCTCTCGGGTGTGGGACTTGCTCTCCCCGAGGCACATTCGACCCAACCAGCTAGTGAGAGCCTTGATGAGGAGATCCACTCGGGGGTGGGACTTGCTCTCCCTGAGGCACATTCGACCCATCCAGCTAGTGAGAGCCTGGATGAGGAGATCCTCTCGGGGGTAGGACTTGCTCTCCACCGAGGCACATTCGACATAACCAGCTAGTGAGAGCCTGGATGAGGAGATCCTCTCGAGGGGTGGGACTTGCTCTCCCTGAGGCACATTCGACCCAATCAGCTAGTGAGAGCCTAGATGAGGAGATCCTCTCGGGGGTGGGACTTGCTCTCCCCGAGGCACATTTGACCCAACCAGCTAGTGAGAGCCTAGATGAGAAGATCCTATCGGGGGTGAGACTTGCTCTCCCGGAGACACATTAGACCCATCCAACTAGTGAGAGTCTGGATGAGGAGATCCTCTCGGGGGTGGGACTTGCTCTCCCCGAGGCACATTCGACCCAACCAGCCAGTGAGAGCCTGGATGAGGAGATCCTCTCGGGGGTGGGACTTACTCTCCCCGAGGCACATTCGACCCATCCAGCTAGTGAGATCCTGGATGAGGAGATCATCTCGGGGGGTGGGACTTGCTCTCCCCGAGGCACATTCGACCCAAACAGCTAGTGAGAGCCATGATGAGGAGATCCTCTCGAGGGTCGGACTTGCTCTCCCCGAGGCACATTCGACCCATCCAGCTAGTGAGAGCCTGGATGAGGAGATCCTCTCGGGGGTGGGACTTGCTCTCCCTAAGACACAATCGACCCAACCAGCTAGTGAGATCCTAGATGAGGAGATCCTCTCGGGGGTGGGACTTGCTCTCCCCGAGGCACACTCCACCCAACCAGCTAGTGAGAGCCTGGATGAGGAGATCCTCTCGGGGGTGGGACTTTCTCTCCCCGAGTCACATTCGACCCAACCAGCTAGCGAGAGTCTGGATGAGGAGATCCTCTTGGGGGTGGGACTTGCTATCCCCGAGGCACATTCGACCAAACTAGTTATTAAGGGCCTAGATGAGGAGATCCTCTCGGGGGTGGGACTTGGCGTGTCACTTAACTTTTTTAAATTCAACTTCCTCAAACTGGGAAAAATTTAAGATACATGACCTCCCGACTCAGCTGGTCAGGGGTAGAGCTCATTACAAAAAATATGTAAGGAAAAAATACTTTACCCAAGCAAGGTTCCCTCAGGATGCTCGAGTATGAGGGCCGTCACTCGCCTCCTTTTCCTCTGATACCTTTATCCTGCAAAGGCTCTCCATGATCTTCTCCATCTCCTCTTCCTTGGCTAACCAGGAGATGGTGTTGATGGTCATGATGTAGCACTGTCTTGCCATCCTGGGGTCTCCCCAAACACTGACTTGGATCCCTCCCGTGCCGAACTTGAGGCACTGGTGATGTGATGAGGGCACACAACGGAAGGCGTTGATGCCTTTCTTTAAAAGATTGCATTGTAACTTCTTGGAGAGTCAACAATGACGAACCAGCAGTTCTTTGAGGTCCCCCCAACTTCACTTGGAGTCCGACTCCACCTTCTGTAAAGCCCCGAAACTCAAAAGAGGAACGAATGTCATTTTCAGGCCAAGTTGGGTTCTGAGTAGGCTGACACGGCCTGTGACACGGGCGTGTCACAGGGCGTGTCGTGCTGGAGGTCGACATTTTGCCGAGAGGTCGATGATTTTTAGTCGACGAGTGTCGACACTGGGCACACGGCCTGTGATACGGGCATGTCACAGGGCGTGTCGTGCTTGAGTTCGACAATTTTTCCGAGAGGTCGACAAAATTCAGTCAACGAGTGTCGAGACTGGGCACACGGCCTTAGACACGGGCATGTCATAGGCCGTGTCCTGCTCGGACAGTTTGGCGAGTTGAGCTGAGTATGTTACACGGCCTGGGAGACGGGTGTAACACCCCGAAACTCAAAAGAGGGACGGGCGACGTTTTAAGCCACGTCTGGGACTTGGAGCAGGTGTCACGGGCCGTGTCATGGGCGTGACACGGGCGTGATACGGGCATGACACGGGCGTGTCACGGGCGTGTTCGGCCACGGGTCGCGTGATCGACGTTTTGGCGGGCAGGAGTCGTCGAGGGGTGAACACGGCCTGGGACACGAGCGTGTCCCAGGGCATGTCAGCCACTCAACGCCACTCAACGATCGTTGAGTAAGGCACACGGGCCATTACACGGGCACGAACACGGGCGTATCACATGTGACACGGGCATGTCTTGTGCCATGTTGTATGGCCGTGTCCTTCTTGGGTCGCGAGTGTTGGCCGATTGCACACGAGGGGTGTGACACGGGCATCGACACGGCCGTGTCGCAGGCGATACAGGCGTGTCAAAGGTCGTGTCAAATGTCGTGTGCTGGTTATCGCGTCGGTCGAGACGGCGAATGGGTTACACGGCCTTGCACACGGCCGTGTTGCAACCCGTGTTCGGCCCAGATTTTGTAAAATTTGGCTGAATCGCAGCCGTTCAATTTCTTGATTTTGGATCTGATGGTTCAGGGCTGTTACTGGCATGTTATATCCGGGTATAGGGTTTAGAAGCCCTCATTTCACTTGGGCTTTATATCTCTAAGACCTAGAGAGAAGGGAGAGCAAGGAGGAGGAAGAAGACCAAGATCCGGTCACCGACGGAGCTTCGGAGCTCCAAATCACGATCCGAGTCCGGATCCGCGAAGGCGAGGCCGATACGGTGCTTTCCATCCGGCTAGATTGTTATGGCGCCGAGGAAAAGCGAAAGGGTAACGATTCTCTTCTTGATCATGCGAAGCTCTTCTTCCTTTGCATGGGAAAACCTCTCTCCCGCGAGTGTGCGACGAGATCGTGGTATTCCTTGGGGTAGATATGTGAAGTCCCCCTTGTTAGAGTCTGGAATCGTAGTACGGACATAGGCATGTTGTGTGAAGCCTACCCGGACGTGTTTTCCGGATCGGTGATGACTTGATGTGCATTTTTAGCCGGAGAAGACTCCGAGCATTTTGATTGTTTTCGGGTTGCTATGCGGTAGAATGCATCAGGGAATCTTGGGAATTAACCCCGAGGTGCACCCGGAAATTTGGGCGGAAGCGATGTTCTGCCATTTTGGTGGCCGGCGAGCCAGCCGGGAACATAGCGGGGCTATGTACCATGTTTGAATGCATTAGGGATCCTTGGGGATGAACCCCGAGGTGCACCCGGAAATTTGGATGGAAACGCAATTCTGTCATATCGGTGGCCTAGGATCCAACCGGGTACATAGCGGGGCTATGCACCATGTTTGATCGGTATTTGGGACTGGGGAAGCTTAGTTCGCGTCAAAGGCCAAATGGAAACGGCGGGGTGAGCAACGGACTGTTGGACCCCTACCCGCTCCACGTGCTCGGTTAAGGCGACCTAAAGTTTTACGTGGGACTTACCGAGGTTTGGAGGTCGAGTCTAGGCTACGACTGAAAGGACTAAATGCTCACGAGGTTGCCATCCTGGGGGTGGTGGCGGAGTCAAGGACCGGACAGGGTTCGGACTGGCCCGCCGAGTAAGTGCCCTGAGAGCACGGGGTGTACGGCCGTGTGAGCGTGCACCTATGTTGTGATGCTTATCTTGCTGTGTTGCTTGTTTTGCTAACAAGTGCAGGGAAGAAGCTTTGCCGCCCCGGTTTGGGGGCGAAATCGTTATAATTTGGTCAGCATAGCTGACCGTTGCCTTTGTTTACCGCCGTGCGGTGGATTGTTGCTTGCAGGTGCTGCGGAGCCGAGAGGTAAATAGCGGGCTAAAGCCCAAGTTGCTGTGCCGGCCCTCGAAGGCCAGGTTTTGAGTGTTTTCCTTTTTATACTCATGTGTGGCCAGCCTGCATGCAGAGGTTTGGAAGACACTTTTATTAAGCAACTCTTGTAAGGCCATAAGGCTATTTCTGTTTTGTGTATTATACATTCCTATGGGTTTGAGTAGTGGACATTCATGCTTGGCAGGGTTCTTTATTATTTTGCAACTTTAATAATTGCTTCCGCTAGGTGCTGTGTAGGACGTTGTGATTGGTTGAATGGTTTCAATACGTAACCAACCGGTCTGTCCGTAGTATATGGCGTCGGGCCCCGGCCGGACCTACTGTTATATACTATGCGACGGATAGGGGTGTTACAAATTGGTATCAGACTACTGGTTTCGGTTAAGCTTAAATGAATTCGTGGACGAATTCACTTTAAGGGGTGGTGAGCACATGTATGTGCGTCATCGTTATAACATGAAAAGAACCCATGAATGTCCACTTAGGAATGAAAATACACATGTTTGGGGAACCTGAGTGTTCCTATAATTGCTTTTTTCAATTTTGTTCGGTCCCTTATTGGTGTTCTGTACGATGGTAGGTGTCCGAGAGTGGCACGTGGCAGTCTGAATGCACACTTTCTGAGAAAAGTACTGCACCCAGCGACGTGTCGGAGACCCCTACGTCTTTGGAAACCATAAGAAGGGTGGTTGAAGTGGTGTTCGCTGTGACCAACGCACAACATGGGAGTAATGTACAACCATTTGTCCCTGAGTTGGCCCCAACATCGGGCGGTATGTTGGAGCAAAGGGAATTTGGGGGTCAATTAGAGCAGTAGATGAACATGACTGTGGTGCAGGGAGCATATTCAGTTGACGCATATTTACAGATGTTCCTTATGTTAAGGCGCTACCCAGGCTTTGAATGGGAAAACGAGCAATCTATAGTTGATAGATTTTATAACGGTCTGCGCAGCGAGTTGTGTATCCTACTGCTAGGACCAAAGTTGTTGGGATTCCGAGATTTGGTGGAATCAGCCAGAGCTTTGGAAGTGGAGTTGGGGAAAACTCACCAAGTGCTAGTGTATAGGGTACCAAACCCTACAGATCTTATAGGGACTGCCTATCAAAATACGTCGAGAAAAGAGGCTGGGTCATCTACTACCCAAACTACCCTCAATTGTTATTCTTGTGGCAAGAAAGGGCACCTCGCCAGAGAGTGTTGGGAGAGTGCTCAGAAGACAAGGAAAGTTTTTGCAGGAGCAGTCAAAGATGCTATGGCAAAGGATTCGGTGGTCAAGTTGACAACCTCAAAATCTGGGTACCGTAGGTGATACAAGAAGGCTAGGAGGTCGGGTCTAGTCCCTTACTCTAGCACATCCGGAGCGACTATAGTCCAAACCCCAGATGCATGCTTTGTCTATGGGAAGCCGGGGCACTATGCCCGGGATTGTTGGAGTGGACGCCCAATGTCCAAAAAGAAGTTGGGGTCAATATCTGAGGAGAAGGGAAAGGCGGTGGCGTCTCCCGCACCGCTGTTTACTCCGGCCCAACTGGGAATGGACATCCTTGGCCAGTAAGAGGCCATGTGGCCGATCGTCGGGAAGATAGGTATGGTTTATTAGCTTCTTATACCTGTTGCCTTTTGCGTGTTAACTTAGGACTGGAGGTTCTAGGCTTTGTTTGGATTTTTTTTTGGCAATCCGGCGAGAGCATTGTTCGATACGGAAGCTTCGCGCTCCTTTTGTCCAAAGGATTTATATCGTGCATTGAAGTACCTTCTTCGATGGCAAAGGACAATTGGATGCGTTGTGGCGTAATGGATGTTCAATGCGCGCGAAGAGAGTTTCTGTGTAGCAAGGTTACGGTTTAGGGGTCAGGGATTCGACGTGCAAGCGCCGTTACTGCCACCATGGGAGGCTTTGAAGCCTAAGCCAACATTGGGTAGTATCTCGTGTGTATCCGAATATCCTGATGTGATTCCCTGATGGTCTCCCTGGAGTCCCTCCGTAGCGAGCGATCGATTTCGAGTGAGCTGGCTCCAGGTGCCAAACCTGGGTCACGCTCTCCATATCGGCTAACGCCTAATGAGTTGGCAGAATTGAAAGTTCAACTGGAAGAGTTTCTGGAGCAAGGTCATGTGCATCCAAGTTTGTCGTCTTGGAGCACACCGGTCCTTTTCGTATAGAAGAAGGACGGGAGTTTGCGGCTCTGAATCGTTTATGGAGAACTGAACAAGTTGATAAAAGAGAGCAAGTACCCGATCCCAAGAATTGGCGATCAGTTTGATCAGTTGGGTGGGTCAATGGTGTACTTAAAGTTGGATCTTAAGTCTGGTTACTATCAGCTGAGAATCAGGGAAAGCGATATCCCAAAGACAGCGTTCAACGCAAGATATTGGCATTTCGAGTTTATGGTCATGCCGTTCGAGCTGACTAATGCGCCATCGGTGTTTATGGATCTGATGAACAGAACGTTCAGGGAGTACTTAGACCATGTTGTGATCATCTTTATTGACGACCTATTGGTGTACTCGCAGTGCAAAGAAGATCGCTTCAAGCATCTGCGTTTGGTTTTGGAGACGCTAAGGAGGAACGAGCTATACGCAAAGTTCTCCAAAGGCGAGTTTTGGTTATCTTCAGTGGCGTTCCTTGGTCACGTAGTCAGTGGGGAAGGAGTTGCGGTGGATCCGGCGTAGATTGTTGCAATACGAGAGTGGCCTGTGTTGTCTTCGGTAGCGGAAGTCCAGAGTTTGCTGGGGCTTGCCTTCTTTTACAGGCACTTCGTGGAGAACTTCTCACGGATAGCCCTACCTCTCACGACTTTGACAAGGAAAGATCAGAGTTTTGTGTGGGTGCATGAGTGTGCGCAAGCTTTTGAAGAGCTGAAGAGTCGGTTGACCACGGTGCCAGTGCTTAGTTCGCCGAGTGGGACCGAGGGCTTCGAGGTTTATTGTGACGCCTCGGGTAGTGGTTTGGGCTGCGTGCTGGTGCAGCTTGGGAGCGTGATAGCTTATGGATCACGTCAGCTAAAAGTGCATGAAAGGAATTATCCGGTCCGTGACTTGGAGTTGGCGGCTGTGATATTTGCGCTTAAGTTGTGGAGGCACTACTCGTACGGCGTTAAGGTCGATATTCATACCGACCATAAGAGCCTGAAATACCTGTTGGATCAATAGGATCTGAACATGTGGCAGCGGAGATGAATGGAGTTCCTAGGGGACTATACGTTCAAGATTCATCATGCACCCGGCAAGGGCAATGCAGTTGCGGATGCGTTGAGTCACAGGGCTCCCGCCCAAGACGAATGGTTGTCGGTGCATGATGAGAGGCTAGTTCGGGAATTGGAAGCGTTAGAGATCTGTTATGTTGACAAGCGGACTAGCGCCAAAGCATTGTTGAACTGGTCGGAAGTCCAGTATGACCTGGCTGATCGTATTTGGTAGACTATGGTTGTGTAGCTGTATGAAGGAAATCGTGGGTGCGGCTCGATGGGTCAAAATCCCAAATCGACGGTTGTAGGTGGGCTACCAAGGAAAGACAATTGTTTATGCGGCCCAAGCATGGGTAATCTATGGGTAGAGTTATGATACGTTATATCAAGTACTCAACTCGCTTAGGAGGCACGAAGTTGTGCCAATATCTGAAGAAGTGCTCTGGTGGCCAGAACTCTAGAAGGTCGTGGCACTATATGTGGCAAAGTGCCAGCCTTGCGCCTTAGTGAAGGCAGAGTGCCAGGTGCCGGGGGATTCTTGAATCCTTGCCTAGTTCGGAATAGAAGTCCGACTGGACTGTGTGCATGGTTTGCTAAAGTCACAGTGAGGTAACGACGCCGTTTGGGTGATCGTAATTGTGTTGACTTTAGTGTCGCACTTCATTCCGCATAGGAAGGATAATTCGGTGGAGTAACTGGTAAATAGTTATGGATAACATCGTTAGGCGGCACGGTGTGCCCTACAACGTCGTGAGAAATCGAGGTGGGCGTTCTACGTCTAATGATTGGAGTTAGTTACAGAAAGTGCTGGAGACTAAGTTGTAGTTTAGTCCACTCTTCCATCCGCAGACAGATGAGCAGACCGAGTGGGTCAACAGAATGTTGGAGGGCGTGCTTCGCATGTGCGTTCTGGACTTCGGGAAGCAGTGGGAAGGCCATCTATTTTGGTAAAGATTGCGTACAACTTTAGCTACCAAGAGAGCATACAAATGGCGCCCTTCGAGGACTTTTTTGGTAGAAGTCGTCGCATGCCATTGTCGAGGCTAGAAACGGATGACACGAAGTTGTATTTAAAGTAAGAGGTGGTAAACACTACCCTTTTTGGTGCGAACCATATAAGAACTTTTGCTAATCGCTCAGGAGAGGCAGACTAAGTGCTTTAACGCCACGCAACGGAATGATGAGTTATCGGATGGCGTGTTGGAAGTTATAGTCGTTCAAGAGTGTTTCACGAGAGCGACGCTTGGGGAAGCTGAGCCCGGTGTACCTTGGACCACTAGAGAATTCTAGAGCGGTTTGGTGAGGCGGCGCAAGAGCCTTCAAACTTGATCGTGAGTGATCAAGTTTTGGTGGACGAAAGGTTGACGACTAGGGTCAAACCCGTTCGTTTTGGAGACCGTGAAGTCGAGCGACTTTGTCTCAAGGAGATCAGGATAGTCGTGGTCCGGTGGGACTTTTGTGTTAGCCAGGAGCTCTTAGGAGTGAGAGAAATCTATGCTGGAAGTGTACCCGAAGTTGTTCCGCCTGGGTACCATTGAGAGATTCTGTTTTCTCTCCTTTGGTAATTTCATGGAAGAAATTCTTTTAAGAGGGGGAGAGTTGTAACACCCCGAAACTCAAAAGAGGGACGGGCGACGTTTTAAGCCAAGTCTGGGACTTGGAGCAGGTGTCACGGGTCATGTTACGGGCGTGACACGGGCATGTCACGGGCGTGTTCGGCCACGGGTCGCGTGGTCGATGTTTTGGCGGGCAGGAGTTGTCGAGGGGTGAACACGGCCTGGGACACGGGCGTGTCCCAGGGTGTGTCAGCCACTCAACGCCACTCAATGATCGTTGAGTAAGGCACACGGGCCATTACACGGGCACGAACACGGACGTGTCACATGTGACACGGGCGTGTCTTGTGCCGTGTTGCATGGCCGTGTCCTTCTCGGGTCGCGAATGTTGGCCGATTGCACACGGGGGGTGTGACACGGGTATCGACACGGCCGTGTCGCAGGCAACACGGGCGTGTCGGAGGCCGTGTCAAATGCCCTGTGCTGGTTATCCCGTCGGTCGAGACGACGAATGGGTGACACGGCATTGCACACAGTCGTGTTGCAACCCGTGTTCGGCCCAGATTTTGTAAAATTTGGCTGAATCGCAGCCGTTCGATTTCTTGATTTGGGATCTGACGGTTCAGGGCTGTTGCTGGCATGTTATATCCGGGTATAGGGTTTAGAAGCCCTCATTTCACTTGGGCTTTATCTCTCTAAGATCTAGAGAGAATGGAGAGCAAGGAGGAGGAAGAAGACCAAGATCCGGTCATCGGCGGAGCTTCGGAGCTCCAAATCACGATCCGAGTCCTGATCCACGAAGGCGAGGCCGATATGGTGCTTTCCATCTGGCTAGATCGTCATGGCGCCGAGGAAAAGCGAAAGGGTAACGATTCTCTTCTTGAGCATGTGAAGCTCTTCTTTCTTTGCATGGGAAAACCCCTCTCCCGCGAGTGTGTGGCGAGATCGTGGTATTCCTTGGGGTAGATGTGTGAAGTCCCCCTTGTTAGAGTCCGGAATCGTAATACAGACATAGGCATGCTGTGTGAAGCCTACCCGGACGTGTTTTCCGGATCGGTGATGATTTGATGTGCATTTTTAGCCGGAGAAGACTCCGAGCATTTTGATTGTTTTCGGGTTGCTATGCAGTAGAATGCATCAGGGAATCTTGGGGATTAACCCCGAGGTGCACCCGAAAATTTGGGCGAAAGCGAGGTTCTGCCATTTTGGTGGCCGGGGAGCCAGCCGGGAACATAGCGGGGCTATGTACCATGTTTGAATGCATCAGGGATCCTTGGGGATGAACCCCGAGGTGCACCCGAAAATTTGGACGGAAACGCAGTTCTGTCATATCGGTGGCCTGAGAGCCAACCGGGTACATAGCGGGGCTATGTACCATGTTTGATCGGTATTTGGGACTGAGGAAGCTTAGTTCGCGTCAAAGGCCAAATGGCAACTGTAAGACCCCTTTTTTTTTAAACCCGGGGTCTTATGCCCAGAACCGCCGCTTTGAGGTGACACCTTCGCACCCGGGAAGGTCATCACTACAACGTGCCGATTCTGCCGGCCTTTTTGATCACAATCAAGTAGCAAGTAGAACAGTAAAGAGTAATGCTGTCCACAATATAATATCACATATAAATAAAAACTCCACGAAGGGAGTGTCCACAGAAATTATCAGAGAACAAAGATACTAGAAATATAAGGGCTCATGCCCAGTACATCAAGTCCTCACTACAAAATCACTCAATGCGGAAGCAAAACTAAAACTCTACTAAAGGTCGGGACTCACGGTCCCTGCAGTCTGGACTCCAGTGCTAGACTGCCCCATCTCCAAGCGTACCGGCCTCTTGGGCTGCTCCTCTGGGCTGGGCTCCGCGATCCCTAATATGATATGGTTCGAAAACCGTTAGTCTAAAAGACTAAGCCCTATCATCCCCCACCCCTTCCCCCATGCTCTAAGGCACCGAGCGGAGAGTAAGAAAGGGGAGGACATGAAAGTGGAGATAAATTCCAAAACAGATGACGGTGGACCTAACTAGCAAGTTATAACAGGTGAACAATCTAAGTGTTGTAATAGGTATAACAGAAAGGAAGTAAGTAAGAAATTAAACCTTCGCTTATGTGAGTACATATAAGCCAAGGGATCTTTTGCAAGGCTCCCATCGTATAACGCGTCCCATACTGCTTATATGTTGGGGTGTCGGTTATCAAGCAGCAGATATACATATATCAAATTGACCTTAATTTATAAACTTGCCCACGCAAGCTTATAGACCAAGGGGTCGTTTTGCAAGTCCTAAAGTATAAGCGTCCCATTCCACTTATATTTTAGGTGTCAAGGTTGTTATGAATGATTATGACATGCAGCTATATGGTGGGTTATGATGTTCAAGCAGTGCAACTCACACACCCAACTTTGTGTACACAAACCTTTAGTTCCCCCTTTCTGGAGATAACTCCCAGGTTACTCCCGTAGTGGCAAACGAAAGCGGTGGGTTGGGCCTCGCCCACCTCAAAACCAGTAAAAGCACCACTGGTCTGACCTATCGTACGCCCTCAACGCCTGGTGCACGAGGCGGACTCCTGCGTACTCTTGCCGACTGGTCCGCCGGACTTAACCTTGGCTAAGTGCTAGTCACCTTGCCGAGTCAACAATATCGGTGTCGGTGCAATCGAACTCCCCGATATCGAAAACCCACCACCTTAACTTTTCCTATTTTTATGCATATGCAGCAGTTTAATATTTAACCATTTAAAGTGTCAAACTCCCGGACTAAACCGTCCGTATCAACCACATCCGAGACCAAATTCCCCGGACTAAACCGTCCGGCTCATCTCCAGACTACATCCCTTAGAACACCACGGGACGACGCCCCCTTGAACACCTCGGGACGACTTAACCATTACCAACCCTAACTAATGAGTGTGTGTAATGTGAATCCCTATTAGGCTAATTACTCTTTCGTTTGTTTTAAGATTTACGTTAGCCTAGGACTGCCTCCGGAATATACCCTGTGAGGGGTTCTCAATAGGCACTAGGAACCAAGACGGCGGCATTACGGCCCGAAGTTCCCTTTCGCAAGGCACTTATTATTATTGGTTGTTTTTCCCTTACCCGTTCCCTTTATAAATTGCATCAACAAAACCTAGGGTGGATTTGACTCTTCACTTTTACGGGGGCGACGATCTTTCGTCGGTTCCGCACACCTTCTAGAGCACATCAACACATTCCTCACCACACTTGAAACCTCCTATGGTGATCCATCCTCTTTCTTTAAATCCAACCAACACAAACTGTCCTTACGCTAACCCAAACCTTATCCTGTTACTCATTTCCCAAAGTTACTAACTACAGACCACCTTATACTAAGTGATGTCTATGATAGGATGTTCTTTGTGTTTTCATCCGAACAGCCTAAGTTATTTACTGGGGTCATATCACAACATAATTGAATCAATTCCCGATTATAACAATTTTCTCAATTAATCTATTAATTAATTAATTTTACTAAAATCCAAGGTCTTCCAAATTTGAACAAGGAGTATACTTTTCAGTCATGTATAAATCATAATAAATTTAAGACAAATACTACTATGTCTAAAAATGATATATCCAAGGTTTGGTAATTTTCACTAAGGTCTAAGGGGCCTAAACATATTTTTGCAATAATCCATTTCTTTCATGTCTAATGAATAAACCACATCAAATTCTCTTCTAAATAATTTGAATTAATTACAGGGTACTAGAAATACCATGAAAACAGTACTATAAAAGTTTCATAATTTTCTTGCTGGAAATTAATTTATAATAAAACATTTACTAAAACCCTAATCTAGCATAATTGTGAATCAAGTACAATATCCATAACTCCAAAAATCTAGATTATAATCCCACTGATTCAAAATGATTTAAAAACCCTATTTACCAACTTTCATAACTTTCCAGAAACTATTTATGCTATAAAATATTTTTAAACCATAAAGCCCTTTAATAACACTTGTGAAAGAAGTACTCTATTTATTCAACATAAAATTAAACTAAAATTCATGAGCATTCCTACTGGCCAACAACATCTAATTCCAGAGTTTCAAGGGGGCCTTATTTGAATTAAAAATCTTTAATAAATAAAACATCAAATAGGGCTATACCCATATTCATGAATGAAGTACTAAAAAAAATAATCCAAAAATTCTAGTAAAATCAGCCAAGGGTCCTAACTACCCTAGAAACACTCTACCGAAGTTTCATAGCTTTTGAGTGCATTTAAACTACTACTTTGACCTAAAATCCCTTCTACTCTAAAACTAGGGTTTAGGTTTTGAGGTACCTACCTACCTCAAAATTCTCTAATATTATAACCAGAAGGTTAAATACCCATTAACTACCTCTCCACCAAAATCCAAGGCCATACAAGGGCATTTGCCCCTATGTCCTTCACAAGCCCCCAAAGTCCACATTTAGGGTTTGAACCTGGGCCCTAGGGTAAACTTACCCTAATCCATCCAATTTTCCCTAAGGGAGTTCTTAGGACCATTTTAAACCAGTGGTCAAAATCTCAAGCTCTGTTGAGGTGAGATGATCACACAAGTGTCAAAAAAACCTTTCCCTAAGCTTCCCTTCACTAGGTCAAAATTAGGGTTTAGAGGATTCCTATTCAAAACTCAACCAAATGAGTTGAAATTTGAACCAGACCTAGATACCTATGCCAGGGACACCTCACCAAAATTTGGGAGGGTATGGAGGTCATTTGACCCTTTAAATATCCTACCCTAGGTTTTCTAGGGTTAGGGAAAAACCCTAAGCTACACTATCCCAAATGGTCTCCAATTTTTACAGGAGCTAGATCTATGTAATAATAAGCCTCTGTACAAAATTCAGGGAATTTGGACCAAGGGTTAGGTGTGGGGAATTATTTTAAAATATGTCCTACATATAGGACCTACCCTAGAAAAATGGCCCTAAAAGTCAGTAGACTTGTCCTAAAATTTTCCATAACATATCAATCTGTAGATAATAAAAAGACCTACAACATTTATATAGATCATCTTTGATGAAAATGCCCCTAAAGGGCCTAAATAATTTTTATAACAAATCTGCCCTAATTCTAGGACATACCCATAATAAAATGGCCCTACAGGTCTTGGTTCCCTACCAAAATTTCACCACAGCATATCAAATTGTAGGTATTTAAAGGACCTACAACTTTCATGCTATAAACTTTTTTAGGAGGTGCCCAGAAGGGGCCTAAATTCCATTTACAGTAAATCTGTGTAAATAAAATACAGAAAATTGAATATATAAAATCATTAAACTTATTTAATAGGGGTTGCACGAATCTTAAAGCAAGATCCAACGGAGGCTGTTCGTCTTCTCCGATTGAGCAGAATTTCAGGCCGTGGGGGAGGTGTTTCACGGGCCATATCCCGGCGGCCTGATGCGGCGCCACCACCGGAAAACGTCTCCTATGTGTTCCCGGTGGTGGGGGCTATTCTTTGCCGGAGCTAGGGCGGCCGGAGGTGGCGGCGCCGCCCTACCCGAGAGCTCCAAAAGTCCATGAAAAATGGAATTTTTCTGAAATTTAAACTCCTATTCCGTCTTGTTTGAGCACGACATCAACTCCTAAACATTCCTAGGATCTAAGCATGGAAGAAGAGGTGAGGGAGGACCTTATTTTGGGGTTCGGCGACGATGGCGGTGGCGGCGGTTTGTCATGGCGTTTTTCCTCTCCGGCGAACTTGTCCGATCTCTCGTTCCCCCACCAAAAATATTGATCTTATATGCTATTTTGACTGCCATGGACGCTTTGAGGGAGATGGAATAGTCAAAAATGAGAATAGGTGGCTGCAAATGAGGTTTTATATTTTTTTCATGGGAGGGGAGGTGAAGGGATGTTCGGCCATGGTGGTTGGGCTTCTCCATTGATGGTGGCTGATGAGAAAATGATGGGAATCTCTTCCCAAGGGTCAGGAAGGATGAATGGGGGCTTGGGGAGGTGAAAGGGGTGGCTCATGGTCTCCCTCCATAACTCCTCTCTCTCTTTTCCTCTTTCTCTCTCCTCATTATTCATGAAAATGATATTTTTTCTCTCTCCTAATTATCATGGACGAATTTGCTCATCTACCTCAACCTATTAGCAGCCCACTAAGGTTTATAATTCCCTTAGGAAATATCATGAAGGGAGTGGTTCACCTTCCACCATAAGTGGCCTCTTTAAACACTTTCTCTCTCCTCTTTATTTCTCTAAATTTAGGCTTCTCTCTCTCCTAGTCACTAGGTTGACTAGTCAATGGTCTAGGTTATTGGCAGCTATGAATAATCATATTAATCATGCACTCAAGGTTAACTTAGAGGAGAGAGTGGCTTGAGCTTGGGTTAACCCAAATAGGCTATGTTGACTTGACTTGGGTTAAATGTTGACTTAGTGACTTTGACCTTTTGGGTCAACATTAATGGGTCCTTAGTGACTCATTGGGCTCCCCTAAGGCCTAGGTAGGGTTAGTTGGGGTTGGCTTGGCACCTTGGAGGTTACATGACTCTTAGGAAGGGCACTTTGACCACTTTAGGGCTAGAGTTGACTTGAGTCAATTTAGTCACTAGGGTTGACCCCAATGAGTACCTGGTGACTCATTGGCCCCATATTGGGTCTAGGGATGCCTTGGGGTCAGTTTGAACCCACTAGGTCACTCAAACCCAGTGTTTTAGAAACTTGCCATTTGCAACCCAACTGAGTCTCCACTAGGTCTTTAGGTCACTTGCTCTTCTTGGTTCCCTGAGAACTTGTCATGATCTAGTCTTGCTCAAAGCCACTCCTAGGGGGGTCCAATTTGAAAATGGGATGTTACAGCAACGGCGGGGTGAGCAACGGACTGGTGGACCCTTACCCGCTCAACGTGCTCGGTTAAAGCGACCTAAAGTTTTACGTGGGACTTGCCGAGGTTTGGAGATCGAGTCTAGGCTACGGCTGAAAGGACTAAATGCTCACGAGGTTGCCATCCTGGGGGTGGTGGCGGAGTCAAGGACCGGACGGGGTTCGGACTGGCCCGACGAGTAAGTGCCCTGAGATCACGGGGTGTACGGCCATGTGAGCATGCACCTATGTTGTGATGCTTATCTTGCTGTGTTGCTTGTTTTGCTAACAAGTACAGGGAAGAAGCTTTGCCACCCTGGTTTGGGGGCGGAATCGTTATAATTTGGTCAGCATAGCTGACCGTTGCCTTTGTTTACCGCCGTACGGTAGATTGTTGCTTGCAGGTGCTGCGGAGCCGAGAGGTAAATAGTGGGCTAAAGCCCAAGTTGCTGTGCCGACCCTCGAAGGCAGAGTTTTGAGTGTTTTCCTTTTTGTACTCATGTGTGGCCGGCATGCGTGCCGAGGTTTTGAAGACACTTTTATTAAGCAACTCTTGTAAGGACATAAGGCTATTTCTGTTTTGTGTATTATACATTCCTATGGGTTTGAGTAGTGGACATTCATGCTTGGCAGGGTTCTTTATTATTTTGCAACTTTAATAATTGCTTCCGCTAGGTGCTGTGTAGGACATTGTGATTGGTTAAATGGTTTCAATACGCAACCAACCGGTCTATCCGTAGTATATGGCGTCAGGCCCCGGCCGGACCTACTGTTATATACTATGCGACGGATAGGGGTGTTACAACGGGTGTGTCCCAGGGTGTGTCTAGCACACGACATATGATACGGGCGTGTCACATGGCTGTGTCCTATTCGGTATTCGACGGTTGCAGCATCTATTGAGGCACACGACCCATGACACGGGCGTGTCACTTGAGACACGGGCGTGTCCCAAGCCGTGTCACAGGCCGTGTCCTGTTCTGAAATTTTAGGTTTGGCATTGAGTGAGGGAACACGGCCTTGGACACGGGCATGTCACAAGCCGTGTTCGGCCCAAGAAATTCTTTTTCAGGGCGAATCGTGGCCGTTCGTTTCCTTCAAGTAGGATCCGACGGCTCAGGCTTTCCCCTGCAGGTATTAGGCCGGGAATAGGGTTTCAAACCCTCATTCAATTTAGATCTTTCTCTTTCTAAGGGTTAGAGAGAGGGGAGAGCAAGGAAGAAGTGGAGGAGAGTTCTGGCCGTCGGAGAAGCTTTGGAGACCCGTTTCTCGAGCAGAGTCCAGATCCGCGAATGCTAGATCGTTGTGGTGGTGTTCATCCGATCAAGTTTCTCCATGGCTAGGAAGAGAGGTCATAAGGTAACGACACTTCTCCTCTTGGTTTTTAGGATGCATGCTTAGCATCTTTTATTTTCCATTTTTGGGCTCTAGATATCTCAAATGAGAGGAGTTTGGGGTGCCATGGTTCAAGAGGAACCTCCGGGTCGATTGTGTCCGTCCCTGGCATGATTTTGCATTAGAGATCTTCTTCATTAGTTGATTAGGCGTGATGGGTGAAGCCGTAGTCGCGACCGTTAGTCCGACTCGGTGATGTTGCATGGAGAGCTTTAAGGATTCGGTTGAAATACGTTGCCGCAAGATGCCGTTGTGATGTATGGGTTTTCCCCCTTTTCTTGAGTGAGTACTTGTAGCCGGAACCAGACAAGGTTAGCTCCGCAGTGGCGGTAGATGGTTTCCTTGGTGTGCGGGAACATTGCAGTACAAATGGTGGATTAGGGTGGGAAAGTTTATGGTTGTGCTATGCTAAGGCGTTGTTATGTCTCCGTGGTCGGCTGGCTATCCCATGACGTGAAAGTCATGTGGGGGGAGTGTCCCGGCGAGACTATTCCCCTTCTATAAGACTGACGAGAATGCCAAGCATAGGGAAAGCCCGGACAATGAAGCCATGAGCAGGTGGGGTCAAGCAAGGGTTCTTAGAATCAGTTTGTGTGTGAGACGGAATCCTGACGCGAGAAGTCAGAATTTGCAAGCAAGCCCGGGTTTAAGACCCATGTGCGGGTGGGGCCTTGGCAAGATTTCTATGTAGCGGCTGTTGAGCCATTAGGGGCATTGTAGTCCCCTTTTGTTTGTGGCTTTACGCCAATGGGGAAATGGAAGTACCCAGTTGTGATGATGTGCTAGTTGCATACGCGATAGGGTGCTTTAGGTGAAGCCCGGGTTTGCATACATGCTGCATAGTAGGCCCCTTTTTATTCTGTACTCAACATAGAAAGCGTGATTGTTGTATGAGACATCCAAACCTGTTTTAAAGCTTTATATTTTTATATATATGGTATACGAAGTGCCGACTTGCAGGTTGGGGGGGTACCACGGGGTCCGTTAGGCGTGGCCGGGTGGAGATGTGTAGGTTACACAGTAGAGGTCAGCCTTTGCTGACCCACATTACTACAAATTTTTACAGGGCAAGGATCGCAGGCGGGAGCAAGTGCACTGGCTAAAAAGACCTAAGCCTCATGAAGTGTTTGCTGTACTTTCTAGCTTGTTTCCTTTTGATTGTGTGCTTCCTGTTTTGGATATATCCCGGCTGGCATACCGAGGTAGCATAGGAGTGCTGTTGTACGTTGATATTAAACCTTGTGTTCTTTCTGTTTTGGACTCTTTTTTTGTAAGGCCATAAGGCCGTGGTGATACTCCTGTTTTAGTAGTGGATAACTTCGAGGTTTTTGGTTATTTTTGTTTTGTTTTGTTCTGAGTTTTGAGATTGGGTAGTTAATATCATCTTTTAATGCCAAAGATGTGGCGTGTGTATGTTGTGTGGCCCCAGCCGGACCCATATTATACGGTCATTACAGGGGAGGTGTTACAATTTGGTATCAGAGGGAGGTTTGCGTTCCAAAGAGAGGATTCGTGGTCGAAATTCATAATCGAATCACGTATAAGAAGTTATCCACATAGGAGTATCACAGGACCATGAGTGTCCTTGTGTTTGAGTCTTGCGATTAGAGACTGATTTGTGTTTACTTTGCTTGTGTTAAGAGTGCAAGCAACGAGGCGAGAATGTCGAGAATAAGAGAAGAGCTTTCAGCGAGCAGCGCTACTGCGTATGGTCCTTTAGGCATGGGGATAACCCCGACCGAGTTTTGCCGCATGCTTGCAGAAGCAATGGTGGCAGCCCAAACTGTAGCGGCAGTACATGTAGCAACCCCCGTTGCTCAGGTAGCAACTCATACTACCCCGGATATGGCGACGGCCGCACCGGGTGGAGAGGCCAGACGAGCAGAGCCAATGGCCGAAAGGGTGATTGTCGGGCAAGGGGACCGGCAAATGAAGTATTTTCTGATCTTCCATCCTCTAACATTCAAGGGAGTCGGTACGCCGACTGATGCAGAGGATTGGTGGGCACGGATTCAGGAACTTTTGAGGGAGGCAGAGATGCCAGAAGAGAAGAAGGCTGAGTTTGCAGCCTTCATGTTGGAAGGAGACGTCAAGTTATGGTGGGTGAGCCATAGTGGCCGGCAGTTTCCGGGACACATCCCATCCATTGATTAGTTTGGGAATGCTTTTCTGAAGAAGTACATTCCGGCATCGACAAGTTTATCCCTCCAAAGGCAATTTCTGCACTTGGTGCAGCGAGACAAGACCGTTGATGAATATGTTCAGGAATTCACTCGGTTGCGTCGTTATGCGGGAACGACCATGGCGGACGATGAGGATAGGGACAACCTCTTCTACCACGGATTGAGGGAAAACCTGAGGCAACCACTCATATCTATGAAACGCGCACGTGTCAATGAGTTGGTTGAGGCAGCCCGAATTTTGGAGAGCGATATGGAGCGAACCAAACGCCGCAAGGGTTTCGCACCCAAGCAAGGGGAAGGGAAGCCTTCTCTATCCCAAGGAAAGTCTGAAGGGAGCAGATGGAAGAAAAAGCCTCACCCATACAAGTCTGGTGATAAAAGCAACTGGACGTCCGGAGGGTCTCACTCTAAGGGACCTCTGACGTGCTTTAATTATGGCAAGGTGGGGCACATAGCTCGATTTTGTACTCAAGGGGGAACTGAGCAAGAGCCAATATAGGAGCAGACTGTGCGCTCCGGCCCCAGTACCACAGAGAAAGGGAAGATGGTGGAGTCGAGCGTTTCTCGATTCCAACTGGTGTAACCAAGGGCCTATAACCTTGGGCAGCAGGAAGAGATCCGTCAACCTGATGTGGTGATAGGTATGAGAGTTTAATTTTAACCTTGTGTTTCATACTTTCAAGCCGTTTACATTTGTTGCCTGTGTTTAGGCTTTGTGATAGTTTCTGGATACCCCGCTAGGGTATTGTTTGATACGGGAGCGTCGCACTCCTTCCTTGCAGAAAGCTTTATCTGGAGGATTGGAGTTGAGTTATTCTCAATGGACGTGGAGTTGAAGGTGTGCATGCCCAATGGGTCATCCATGACTACTAGGGCTAAGGGACGTATTTGTTGGAACTTAGACGGAGTCGACTTCATGTTGATAGCGACGGTCCTACCGTTGGTTGAATTTGATGTAATATTGGGAATGGACTGGCTAGCAGAGCAGCGTGCCAATATTGACTGCCTATTTAAGGTGGTAACCCTGAGGAGCAAAGGGAAAATGGAAGTTAAGTTTGAGGGTCTTCACGGAGTGGCCTGTTCCCTAGTTTCGGCCATACAGTTGGTGTGGGCAGTCAATCAGGGAGGGGTAGCCTTTGTAGCATTGTTGGAGGTTAGCCTTTCCAGGTTATCCCTTGGAGAAGTTCCTGTAGTGGAAAAATACAAGGATGTGTTTCCTAAGGAGCTTCCTGGAGCACCTCCTCGACGGGAGATTGATTTCTCAATTGAGTTAGTGTTAGAGGCTAGGCCAGTGTCACGTCCACCTTTTAGGATGACACCAAAAGAGTTGGCCGAACTCAAAGTACAATTACAGGAACTGTTGGAGCAGGGGTATATCAGACCCAGTTCTTCATCGTAGAGCGCGCCGGTGTTGTTTGTGAAGAAGAAAGACGGTAGTATGTGGTTGTGCATAGACTACCGAGAGTTGAATAAGCTGACTATCAAGAATAAGTATCTGATTCCTCGGATAGACGATCTGTTCGACCAGTTGGTGGGGTCGGTGGTGTATTCATAGTTAGAATTGAAGTTAGGATACTATCAGTTACGAATTCGAGACGGGGACATACCCAAGATAGCGTTTGGTACGAGGTATGGTCACTTTGAGTTCTCCTAGATCAGAAGGATTTGAATATGCGGCAGCGCAGGTGGGTTGAGTTTCTTGAAGACTACGATGTGGAGATTCAGTATACGCCAGGCAAAGCCAATGTGGTGGCTGATGCCTTGAGTAGAAAATACTCTGGGCTAGGGAATTGGATCGAAGATCATGATGAGGGACTGAGGCGGGACTGGGAGTCCCTAGGCATGGAGTGTGTAGCCAGAGGCGAGTCTTGTGTGGCTCGGTTGAACTGGATTGAAATGCAGAACGATTTATCTGATCGTATTCGGGAAGCGACCAGTTTGGATGTGGAGTTCCAACCATATGTGGAGGAAGCTCAAAAGGGCGAGTGCAGCACCTGGGAGATGATTGATGGGATTCTGAGGAAGGGCGGGAGGATTTGTGTACCGCAGTTCGGCAAGCTCCGTGAGGATTTGATGTTTGAGGCCCACTTCACAAAGTACTCCATTCACCCAGGCAGTACAAAGATGTACTTGGATATGATAAAATCCTATTGGTGGCCTGGTCTGAAGTGGTACATAGCCTTGTATGTGAGTCGGTGCAAAACTTGTGCCTTGGTGAAGGCCGAGTGTTAGAAGCCGGGCGGGTTCTTGAAGCCTCTTCCTATCCCCGAGTGGAAATTTGATGACATCTCCATGGATTTTGTGCATGAGTTAACTAGATCGCAGTTGGGTAACGACACAATTTGGGTGATCATGGATCGCTTGAGCAAGGTGGCACACTTCATCCCAAATTGGAAGGAGGACGACTTGGAGAAGCTGGTGGAATTGTATGTTCAAAACATTGTGCGACTACAAGGAATTCCTAAGAGCATAGTTAGTGATAGCGATGGACGTTTCATGTCTAAGGACTGGAGGTTAGTTCAGAAGAGTCTGGGCACGAAACTCAAGTTCAGTACGGCTTTCCATCCTCAAACTGATGGGCAAACCGAAAGAACGAGCCGTACTATGGAGGATATGATGAGGATGTGTACTCTTGACTTCGGCAAGAAATGGGAGGATCACCTCTTCATGGTAGAGTTTGCGTATAATAACCGTTACCAAACAAGTATAAAGATGGCGCCATACGAAGCTTTGTATGGGAGGCGGTGTCGAACACCGATGTCTTGGACAGAGGCAGGAGACACCAAGCTTTTGGAAAAAGAAGTGGTTGCTGATGCATGTGAGTTGGTGCGAACCATTCAAAAGCGCATTAAGGTAGCTCAAGATCGACAAGAAAAATATTTTAATGCTCGCCACAGGAAGGTGGAGTTCGCAGTAGGTGACTGGGTATATCTAAAAATCAAGCCGTTCAAAGGCGTTTTGCGGATTCGCCTGAAAGATAGGGTAAGCTCTGAAAAACTCTAAGGGGGGGGGGGTGAATAGAGTTTTTAAAATCTTTTTGATTTTTGCTGAAATAGAAGTCTTTAATAAAATATGTTACTATGATATAGGTGTATGAGTGTACAAGTGCAGCAGATGAACTAGAGAAAAGATAACTAAGCTACACAACAAAACATATGACAACACAAGCACACAGGAAGATCACAGCCACACAGACAACACATGAATTTTTATAGTGGTTCCCCAAACTTGGGTACATTCACTCTTCTACCACCCTAGGTTGGAATCCACTACAGGTTTTGATCAGGTGACTGCCACCAATGAGCTTTTGATCAGGTGCTCAAAAACCAACCCAAGTCTTTTGGAAGGAGACTTGCAACCAGAATAATTTTGAAGGGAATTAAAACCCTGTACAGAGGTGGGGAAGAGAGGTTGATGGAAGTCTTCTTTTCTCAAGTAAAAATGAGAAGACTATGTAGATTCTGTGGTGGTCAAAGCTCCACCTAGAATCTTGAATGGTTCAGGAGTGGAAGCTTTGCTAAGGGTGAGTAGGCCTTTTGCTATATGATCAACTCTCCAGAGATCCTTTGACTGATTTGAATATTCTTGTCACTTGAGGTCCCTGAAAACAAAGAAGGTGAAGAAGAAAGACTCTTGATTGTGATTGTTGTTCTTTCTTCTTCTTTTGAGAGCAGTTGATTTCTTGAGAACTGTATGCACTGCACTTGTTTATTTTGTCTGTCTTCTTTTTTCGTATCCCTTCTTGTTGATCTGAAAGAGTTTTTTTTTGTATTCACTTCTTTCTGGTAGAGAGATGATCAGATTGATAACTGCCTCAAGGTCGAATTCAAAAACCTACAATAAATGCTCAGCCAAAATCTGGGAAATGAAAACGGCAAGTATGCTGTCATATATTCTATTCTATGTCTGTCCCGTGATATAAGCAATTAAATCCATGGAGGATATTTGCAATCAATGCTGCCAGTAATGGCTCGATTCAAAGGATATAAGTGCATTGATTATCCAGGGAATTAACGGCCTATAATAGATATAAAATAAGGAGATAGAAAAGGAAAGAATAAATAACAATATGTCTTACAGTTTTTGTCGACCAAAGAACAACTTTCGTCGACCTGTGATCAGCTTTCGTCGACCTGAGATCTGCTTTTGTCGACCTTAGATCAGCTTTCGTCGACCTGTGATCAGTTAAAAACTGCACGGCATAAACTGACGGATACTGTGCTCTAAGTTCATCGACCTGAGAATGTGAAATTAGTCAACCTTAGAACTTGGTCAAACTGATGGCGTTGAGATAATAACACATCTAGCGTTGAGTCATTTGAGAGTGTTGATTCATTGATAGCGTTTAGAGCGTTGAGTGATCTTTGGCTTTGAGTAAGCTTTGGCTTTGAGTGAATTATGACGCTGAGTCAATTATGGCGCTGAGTGATCTTTGGCGCTGAGAGTTGAAGTGTTAGTCGACCTAAGAACAGAGTTCGTCGAGCTCAGCTCAGAGAATTTTTTATCTGAGTTAGTCTAGATGAGCACGACTTTCGTCGACCGCAGATCGACGAACGTAGATCTCCTATTTCTAAAACTTGAATTCTCTAAGTCTTGAGTCTTTGGCAGTGTTGGAGGCTGGTCCTTTGTACTGTTGACTCTAAGGACTTGACCTAGACTCTAGAAACACGTAAAACTTGACCCTTCTATACAACATGGATCACACCCTAAGAAGAGAACCAAGCCCAATTCACCTAGGGGTTCCAACAATCTCCCCTTATTTGGGTGAGGTTACTTCAAACAGAAACAGAGAAAAAAACACAAGACAAAATGAAGTAAACATAGCATAAAACTGAGATAGCTGATAGAGTAAATAAGCTATCAGTACCTTTATAAGGCTAGCACCCAAATTGTTCACAATAAAAATAGAGACTTAAAATAAATAACCTAAATGTCCTTGGGAGAATCAGAAGATTTAGCAAATTTAATTTCTCTATTAGGATCTTATGCTTGCTTCAGTGTCATAGTCATATCTGCATCCCCAAGTGTCTTTTGAGAAGTAGTTCTAGGAACAACAGCTTCAGGATGTAGATGCATGTATTCTTCAGCATTAAACAACTTTTCAACTTGATATCTTTCAAATTCCTTTTTCCTATGGCTTGACATTGTTGAAAATTGAGAAGGATCCTGACCCTAATCTCTGGCTTGCCTTATCTGAGAGAGAGCCATAGATTCTTGGAATCTAGCCATTCTGGTAGTTGGGCTAGTCTCAGGATCATAGGCTAGAATTGGAGGTATTTCAGGGCTGTTTGCTTTGCCAGGAGATGAAGGAGGAGAGAATGCTGGCTTGGGGGCAAATTGCTAAGCACTGGATGAACTTCTAGAGGAGAGTTGATGTCTATGTTGGTGCTGACTGTCTCTAGAAGATTGAGAAAGTCTTCCTTGTCTCTGATAGGTTTTGGTGAATGTAGGCTTGGGAAGTGCATCTGAGCTTTGAGAGATGGTTCCTGAAGCACCTGCAGCTGGAGGAGGAGGAGGATCCCTTTTAAATTTTTGTGGAGGAGGAGAATATCTGCTTCTTTTCTTCCTTGCCTTCTGTTCATTTTTGGATAGCCACATCCATGCTGGCATACCCTTATATGGAGTTATATTGTGCAAAATATAGTAGGGTGTGTCATTTGTTGGGTTGAGTTTTGGAGCAGGAGGAGGAGGAGATTTTCTTTTCTTAGAGTTTTTCTTCCTCTTTGGATCCTCATCAGAGTCATCATCATCATCATCAGAAGATTGGGGATTGTCATACATATCATCAATTTGGCTTATTGTATCCTTGGGGATTTCTTTACTTACTAGAGTGGGGACAATTTCAGCATGAGCTACTTCAGTTTCCATGGCAATGTCTTGAGCTATTATGTCATCCAGATTGGGGATATGGCTATCATCCATGATATAGGATGGCCCAGGAGAGCTAGATCTCTGATCAGACAATATTTCTGGAGGAGCTGTCAAACTTTTCTTTACAATGTCTAACACCTCTGAGCTAACAGGAGAAGTGTATCACACTATTGCTCTTGATAATAGAATGGGAAAGGTAAAATAAATATAGGATCCAAATATTTTTAGCAAAGTTGGTAGATTTGCTTTGGGATTGATAATATAGACCCTTCCAGGCAAAATTTCTGGCAGAATAACCTCTTGAGTATTTGACATTGTAATATTTGTTCCTGCTTCTCACACTTCTGTTGTTGCTGCTATTGCTACTGCTGCTTCTGCTGTTGGTTCTGCTAGTGTTACCGTTGCTTCTACTTCTGTATCCATTATAACTGGTTCTGCTGTATATGAGACTTGTACAACTAGTTCTGCTGCTGATTCTTCTTCATGAAGTATCTCCCCCTACCTGGTTTCAGTAGATACTGAAGCCAGGCCCCCAAATGAAGAGGGAGCAGTAGTGAGGGCAGAGATCTGGTCAGCAAGTGATGATATGGAGGAAGCTAGAGGAGAAATGGCCTCTACTAAAAGAGATTTGAGTAGGGGTGTGAGGAGAGTAATGAGTGGGGTGACAAGAGATGGATTCAGGTTTGGAGAAGTGGATTGTGGGATAGTAGCTGGTTGAGTGGAAATTGTAGTTGCTGGGGGTGATAGGTGGAGATGGAATGGGAGTGTCTAGGAGGGAGTCATATTGAGGAGAGGGAGTGTGCAGTGGAGATGATAATAGCTTGAAGGATGGAAATGAGGAGATGTTGATGTAGGGGATATCAGAAAGATGAGATGGAAGAGGGGATTGAGGTGGTGTTGGCATTTGTGTATCTTGTTGGGGGGAAGGTGTAGAGGAGGAAATATGTATTGGAGATTGAGGAGTTGGGGATGAAGGTAGGGAAGTAGAGACTGTAACATAAGTTGAAGTTGTGGTGTGTTGAGTTCCTATCAGAGATGAAGGTTGGAGAGTGGGAGATTGAGAAGTGGCTTGAGTAATGTTGGATGGAATAATGTTGGATGGGATCTCTTCAGAGGGGTTGGGAGTGGCTGGAACAGCCCTTGTACTTTCATAAACTTGGGTGGCAGAGGATGAAGCCTTAGAGGGCTTTGTGATTGTCCTCTCCCACTTGCCAAACAAGGCACATGTGAGCCTTTTGCTGCCATTGATAAATGTGGTCCGGGAGACCAGTGATTCAGCTGCCTTTTCTGTCAAGAAGATCCATAGGATCCTTCCAAAGTTTACTTCCTTTTTACCGTTCCTTTTCTTGATAAGATCAAAGATGATCTGTGCCCAGTTCACCTGCCTCTTGTTTACCACTACACACATAACCAGAAATTGATGCATGGTTATATAATTGTGTGCGGTGTGCTTGCCTAGCAAGACTTTCCTAACAATATCTGCGAGAAACTTGAACTCGGCAGATAAGTGTTTCTTCAGTAGTTTATTTAGGCTGTCTCCAGAGTAACTCATCAGACTTAACATCATATCATATACCTCATTATCAATTTCTAATTCTTCTTCTCCATTATCTAATCCAAAAATTTCAATTAATACAATGGGAATGAGAGAGATGGCAGTACCCACTATTGATCCGATCATCGTGTTGTCCTCGGTTGTAGACGTAGTAAAGACCCATTCCTTAATTTCCATGCTGGGTAATTTGATTCTGATGGTCAGCAGATTTCTCAGTTTCTGGTCTTCCAGCAGTTTCAAAATGTGGAGGAAGATTGGATCGGAGTGCTGGAAGGAGTCGAAATCCAAGTCAAATCCGGTATCAAACCTCATTGCTGCAAGAGCGCCTACTGGAATCGCCATGAGTGCACCTGCAAGAGAGAAAATAAAGATCAAGTGCAAAGGGAACTGAAAGAGCGGGACGGAGGTCGAAGAAAACCTAGATATAAGGTTTTCCAGAATATGAAACGACAAACTCCGGTCTACGAAAAATAAAAAATCTTCGTTTTGAGGTCGACGAAATAATTTAGAGTTTAACAGTTCGTCGAACTCAGTCTGAAGGTTTGAAGACATTTCGTCAATCTCTGGTCGACAAAAGGTTTCTGAAGTAAGTTCGTCGATCTCAGTTCGACGAAAATTACTTTACTAGGAGATTTCGTCGAGCTCAGGTCGACGAAAAATCTCAAGAACAGTTATCAGTTCGTCGATTTCAGGTCGACAAACAAAGACAATTCTTTGACCATAGACAGAGCATTAGATTAAATCCTGACCATTTATCATACCAAGCTGATTGACAAAGAACAGATGCTTGGATGAGTCCAATGGCTTAGTGAATATATCTTCTCTTTGCAAATCAGTAGAGATAAATTCAAGTTTAATCTTTTGTTTGTCAACACAATCTCTAATGAAGTGATGTCTAATGTCTATATGCTTGGTTCTAGAATGCAATACTGGATTTTGTGCAATTGAAATAGCACTTGTATTTTCACATAGAATAGTTGAATTATTTAAGTTGACACCACAATCCAGTAGTTGGTTTTGTATCCACAAGATCTGTGAACAGCAACTGCCTGCAGCCATATATTCAGCTTCAGTAGTGGATGTTGAAACAGATGTTTGCTTTCTACAGAACCAAGATACAAGTCTGTCACCAAGGAACTGACAAGTTCCAGAGATGCTTTTCCTGTCTACTCTGCATCCAGCATAATCAGTATCAGAAAATTTAGTTAACATAAATGCTGATTCTGTTGAATACCAGAGGCCTAGATCTGGACAACCTTTTATATATCTTAAAATCCTTTTTAAGAAAATAAAGTGAGATTCTTTAGGGTTCACCTGGAACCTAGCACAAAGATATGTGGCAAACATAATATCTTGTCTGCTTGCTATTAAATACAGTAGGGATCCAACAAAGGCCCTATACCTGGTCTGATCTACTGGTTTTCCAGATTCATCAGCATCTACAACAGTATTGGCAGCCATGAGAGTTTTCATGGCAGAGGCATCATTCATCCCAAACTTCTTAATAAGCTCTTTAGCATATTTAGACTGAGAGATGAAGATCCCTTCAGGGGTTTGTTTCACTTGGAGACCAAGGAAATATGATAACTCACCCATGCTACTCATCTCAAACCTTGAGTGCATTAAATCAGAAAATCTTTTGCACAGATTGGGATCAGTAGAACCAAAAATTATGTCATCCACATATATTTGTACTAAGAGAATTGTATCATGATGCAACTTTGTAAAAAGAGTTCTATCTACCATGCCTCTTGAAAAACCATGCTCTAAAAGAAAGCTGGCTAAGGTCTCATACCAAGCTCTTGGAGCTTGCTTTAAACCATAGAGAGCCTTATGCAATTTAAAAACATAAGAGGGATGAGATGGAGAGATAAAACATTGAGGTTGTTCAACATACACCTCTTCTTTGAGTTCTCCATTTAGGAATGCACTTTTCACATCCATCTGGTAGACTTTAAACTTTTTGAATGCTGCATAAGCTAAGAAAATCCTTATAGCTTTAAGTCTAGCAACTAGAGCAAAGGTTTGATCATAATCAATCCCTTCCTCCTACTTGTATCCTTGAGCAACAAGCCTTTCCTTATTTCTCACAATCACTCCTTGGGCATCAAGCTTATTTCTGAATACCCACTTAGTCCCAATTACTGGATAGCCCCTAGGCCTTGGAACTAAGTCCCAAACTTTTCACCTCTCAAACTAGTTGAGTTCCTCTTGCATTGCAGTGATCCAGTTTGGATCTTGCTCTGCTTCAGATATGGATTGAGGCTCAATTTGAGAGAGAAAACATGCAAGCATCACATCAGGGTTGAGTTGATGCCTTGTCTGCACTCCTACTGATATGTCTCCAATTACTTGAGATCTAGGGTGATCCCTAAGTGTGACAAGATCATTAGGTGGAGTTAGTTCAGTGACAGTTATTTGATTTAATTCCTCTTGTGGAATTGTATCAAATGTTGGAGAAAATTGAACTGCTCCCACAGTCTCTTCTTCACTTTCAGCTTCTGATATAGATTATGGAGAGGGATGTGATTCAACCCTTGAGGTAAGGTTTAGATCATCCAAGCTCTCACACAAATTTTGTACCTGCAGATTATTGTTGGTAGAGATTTCTCTCTCCTTATAAAACATATTAGATTCATCAAATGTCACATGCATAGATTCCTCAATTTTTAATGTTGATTTATTAAGCACCCTATATGCCTTGCAGACTTGGAAATATCCTAGGAAAATTCCCATTACAGCCTTAGCTTCAAACTTTCTAAGATGGTTCTTGTCATTATTGTGAATATAGCATATACATCCAAATACTTTAAAATAAGTTATTATAGGTTTCTTCCCTTTTAGTAGTTCATAGGGAGTCTTAAGCTTTAGTTTATGTATTAGGCTTCTATTCAGGACATAATTTGCTGTGCTTACTGCCTCTGCCCAATAGGAAAGAGACATGTAAGCATCTGCAAGCAATGTACTTGCAGCTTCAATTAGTGTCCTATTCTTCCTTTCAACTACCCCATTTTGTTGAGGAGTTCTTGGAGCTGAGAAACAATGTCTGATACCTTCCTTCTCACAGAACTCTTACATAAGAAGAGATTCAAACTCAGTGCTATGATCACTTTTGATCAATGCAACTTGAGTAGAGTACTTAATCTGTATGTTCTTGAGAAAATCTGTGAGAACCTTAAAAGTATCTGACTTAGTTCTAAAAAAAACCCATGTGAATATGGAAAAATCATCTACAATAACTAAAGTATAAGACTTTCCTCCTAGACTTTGTACTGCAATAGGGCCAAAAAGGTCCATATAGAGCAAGTACAAAATTCTAGGTGAATCACTCTTATTAATAGATTTGAAACTAGATTTAGTTTGCTTGCCTAGTTGATAAACCCTGCAAAGGCCTTCCTCTTGTAGGGACCAGAAGGTAAACCTCTAACAAGATTGTCCTTAGATAACCTAGCTATATTTTTATGGTTTACATGTCCTAGTCTTTTGTGTCATAAGCTAGTTTGAATGCTGAAAGAATTGAATAAGCAAATTTCAGATTTAGCTGATTCAAAATTTACTAAGTAGATGTTGTCTTGTCTAATTCCTGTTAAAATAGTTATGTTGTTTAAAGAAATAAGACATAAAGAGTTAGTGAAGCTTACTTGATAACCTGTATCACATAGTTGGCTTACTGATATCAGGTTATGCTTAAGACCATTTACATAAGTCAATTTCTTGAATGTGACAGTTCCACAGTTGAAATCTCCATAGCCTTCTATCAGTCCAAAGCCTGAGTCCCCAAAGATTACTTTAGGTCCAGTCTTGGCTTTATAGTTGATTAGGCATTTCTTGCAACCTGTCATATGTTTAGAGCAACCACTGTCCAGGTACCACTTGTTTTGAGTGACATGGTTCTCTTCTACCTGCAAAGAGGATTAGCAGTTTTTGACCCAGATTACCTTGAGTCCTTGTTGTTTAACATAACTGAAACTTGAAATAAATGAACATTTAGGTTGATCCTTATAACCTAAAGGATGATACCTTCTAGGAGGTATGACCCACTAACTAAAGGGATTAAAGGATTTATCAATTTTTAGGTTACTCTGGTTATGAACTGAGTTTGACAAATTTGAGTATGTTCGTCGACCTGAGCTCGACGATCTGGGTTGAGTTCTTCAATCTCTGCTCGAAGAATGGAGGTATCCATTCTCAGAGCCCAAAAAATGTTGATCTCTGGTCGATGAACCATACTGGTTTCGTCGATCCCAATTTGAAGAATAGTTTACATTATTATTTGCATTCAGGGTTCGTCGTTCTGAGGTCGACGAACCATACCCATTTCGTCGTTCTGATTTCGACGAAATATGCTGAGCATAGTTATGTTGTTTATTTTTCTTTTTCCTGATTTGTTTTCTTAAGTTCTAACGGTGTAAGAATTTCATTAACCTTCTCTACCTGTTCAGTATTTTTCTTACCATTTTCAGAGATGAAGTTAATAGGTTTTGATAATTGATTTTTCTGAATTAGGATTGGTTCACTAGATGAGGCACCTAATCCTAGTTTGTTATTGTTAGATCTTGTATTAACTGTGCTAGTTATATCTAACAGTTGTAAACTTCTACCATTCAAGAATTATTCTAGTTCCTTATCCTTACTTAATTCAGATTTCAGAAAAACTATTTGTTGATTGGCTAAGCTTAATTCTTCAGTTAACTTTTCATTTTCAGCAATGATTTTGTCTTGTTCTAAAAGTTTTTCCTTGAGAAGTTTGATTTCCTTCTCAGATCCTATTAGGTCTAAACACAAGAGTTTTAATTCAGATTGAAATTCTTTAGATTGAAAGTCATAGGAAGCAATTACATGATCCTCTTCAGAGAGGAATTCTTCATCATCTGATTCTTCTGAATCTGATCTACTGCTTCCAACATCTATTGCCATAAGGCAAATTTCCCTTGCCTTCTTTTCTTCTACATCATCCTCACTGGAACTGGAGGAGGATGTTTCATCTTCAGTATCACTCTAGGTTTCAGCTACAAAGTCCTTTTCCTTCTTTTTGTACTTCCTAGAGGAGGCCTTGCTGTGCTGATGTCTTCTTGAATCCTTTTCTTGCCTTCTGTCTTTCTTTTGGACTTCTGGACATTCTGAGATGAAGTGTCCAGGTTTCCTGCACCCAAAACAGACCACCTCTTTATAAGGGGTCTTATCATATCTTGGTTTATCTTCATTCCTTGAGGGCTTCCTCCTGAAGTCCTTCCTTGCCATTTTATAGAATCTCTTAGCAAAGAGACCCATAAGATCTTCATTTGCTGGCAAGCTGGGAGATTCTTCTACAGCTTTGAATGCTAAGTTCTATTCCTTCCTGGTAGGTGTTGAAGCCTTTGGTTCAACTGCAGCTTCTCTTGACTTGATCAATTGCTCATAGGATTTGAACTTTCTAAGCAGAGATTTTGTTGAAATTTCAGCCATACTTCTGGCTTCTCTGATGGGCCAGATTCTGGAGTCCCAACTGCTAGGGAAGAATATGAGGATCTTTTCATTGACCTCAGTCAGAGTAATTTCCTTGTCCAATGTTCTAACCTCACTTATAATGGAGCTTAGCCTGTTGTACATTACTTCCACAGATTCTACTTCATCTTTCCTGAAATTCTCATATTAGGATATGAGGTTGGATCTTCTATCCTTCCTTTCATCAGCAGAGCTTGCTACCATTTGGTTGAGGGAATCCTAAATGGCTTTAGCAGATGTACATTTAACAAATTTTTGAAATATATCATCTGACATAGTTTGGGCCAGTATGTTCATAGTTCTGGGATCAGTAATCTTTGCTTTCTTATGTGCATCAGCTTGATCTGGAGGAGGCATTGCACTGAGATTTACTGGAGTTGAAGTGGAGGGCACTGGAGTTGGTGGTCTTGTCAAGATGGAATTAAAGATGTCCTCATTAATAGAGTTCATATAAAGCTTGATTCTTGCCATCCAGATCCCAAACTTTTGCAAGTTGCATACTGGAGGTCTGGTGCTGGCATAATCCTTATTTTGTTCCATGATATCAAAAAATAAAATCTAATCAGAGAAACTAATAAGACTTATTCAGAGTTTATCCTGAGGATCTTGATTAATCCAGGTGTAAGCCTGTATGATATGATTAACCTTCCTCTGATACCAATTGAAAGATAGGGTAAGCTTTAAAAACTCTAGAGGGGGGGGTGAATAGAGTTTTTAAAATCTTTTTGATTTTTGCTGAAATAGAAGTCTTTAATAAAATATATTACTATGATATAGGTGTATGAGTGTACAAGTGCAGCAGATGAACTAGAGAAAAGATAACTAAGCTACACAACAAAAAATATCACAGCACAAGCACACAGGAAGATCACAGCCACACAAACAACACAAGAATTTTTATAGTGGTTCCCCAAACTTGGGTACATCCACTCTTCTACCACCCTAGGTAGGAATCCACTACAGGTTTTGATTAGGTGACTGCCACCAATGAGCTTTTGATCAGGTGATCAAAAACCAACCCAAGTCTTTTGGAAGGAGACTTGTAACCAGAACAGTTTTGAAGGGAATTAAAACCCTGTACAGAGGTGGGGAAGAGAGGTTGATGGAAGTCTTCTTTTCTCAAGTCAAAATGAGAAGACTATGTGGATTCTGTGCTGTTGTCAAAGCTCCCCGTGAAATCTTGAATGGTTCAGGAGTGGAAGCTTTACTAAGGGTGAGTAGGCCTTTTGCTATATGATCAACTCTCCAGAGACCCTTTGACTGATTTGAATATTCTTGTCACTTGAGGTCTCTGAAAACAAAGAAGGTGAAGAATAAAGACCCTTGATTGTGATTGTTGTTCTTTCTTCTTCTTTTGAGAGCAGTTGATTTCCTGAGAACTGTATGCACTGCACTTGTTTATATTATCTGTCTGCTTTTTTCGTATCCCTTCTTGGTTATCTCAAAGAGTTTTTTTTGTATTCACTTCTTTCTGGCAGAGAGATGATCAGATTGATAACTGCCTCAAGGTCAAATTCAAAACCTGCAATAAATGCTCAGCCAAAATCTGGGAAATGAAAATGGCAAGTATGCTGTCATATATTCTATTTTATGTCTATCCCGAGATATAAACAATTAACTCCATGGAGGATATTTGCAATCAATGCTGCCAGTAACGGCTCGATTCAAAGGATATAAGTGCATTGATTATCCAGGGAATTAACGGCCTATAATAGATATAAAATAAGGAGACAAAAAAGGAAAGAATAAATAATAATATGTCTTACAGTTTTCGTCGACCAGAGAACAGCTTTCGTCGACCTGTGATCAACTTTCCTCAACCTGAGATCAGCTTTCGTCGACCTGAGATCAGCTTTCGTCGATCTGTGATCAGCTAACAACTGCACTGCATAAACTGACGGATACTGTGCTCTAAGTTCGTCGACCTGAGAATGTGAAATTAGCCGACCTTAGAACTTGGTCAAACTGACGGTGTTGAGATAATAACACATCTGGCATTGAGTCGTTTGAGAGTGTTGATTCATTGATAGCATTGAGAGCGTTGAGTGATCTTTGGCTCTGAGTAAGCTTTGGCTTTGATTTAATTATGGCGCTAAGTCAATTATTGCGCCAAGTGATCTTTGGCGCTGAGAGTTGAAGTGTTAGTCGACCTGAGAACAGAGTTCGTCGAGCTCAGCTCAGAGAATTTTATCTCTGAGTTAGTCGAGCTGAGCACAACTTTCGTCGACCGCAGATCGACGAACGTAGATCTCCTTTTTTTAAAACTTGAATTCTCTAAGTCTTGAGTCTTTGGCAGTGTTGGAGGCTAGTCCTTTGTACTATTGACTCTAAGGACTTGACCTAGACTCTAGAAACACATAAAACTTTACCCTTCTATATAACATGGGTCACACCCTAAGAAGAGAACCTAGCCCAAATCACCTAGTGGTTCCAACATCGCCGACTCAAGAAGTTGAGTCCAGGGTTTTTGGGACCGTTCGAGATTATAGAACGGGTTGGAGAAGCAGCGTACCGGTTGGCATTGTCCAAGGAGCTGAGTGGATTACACGATGTCTTCCATGTCTCCGTCCTGAGAAAAGCTTTGGTGGAGGCTAGTGTGGTGATCAAATCAGCATTAGTTCCTGTAGTAGAGGACTTGAGGACGCGAGTATATACAAATAGTATAGAAGATTCAAAAATTTGGCAGTTGCGGAACAAAGAGGTCAAACTCGTAAAAGTTCATTGGGACAACTGTGGTCGTGAGGAGCTTTCATGGGAGCGAGAGTAGGCCATGCTTGAGGAGTACCCCGAGCTTTTCTCCTCAGGTACCGTTTAAGTTTTGTGTTCCTTCTTATTTAAATTTCGGGACGAAATTAATTTAAGGGGGGAGGAATTGTAACGCCCCGAAACTCAAAAGAGGAATGAATGGTGTTTTCAGGCCAAGTTGGGTTCTGAGTAGGCTGACACGGCCTGTGACACGAGCGTGTCACAGGGCGTGTCGTGCTGGAGGTCGACGTTTTGCCGAGAGATCGACGATTTTCAGTCGAAGAGAGTCGACACTGGGCACACGGGCTGTGATACGGGCGTGTCACAGGGCATGCCGTGCTTGAGTTCGACAATTTTTCCGAGAGGTCGATGAAATTCAGACGACGAGTGTCGAGACTAGGCACACGGCCTGAGACGCGGGCGTGTCATAGGTCGTGTCCTGCTCGGGCAATTTGGCGAGTTGAGCTGAGTATGTTACACGGCCTGGGACACAGGCGTGTTATAGGGCATTTCTAGCACACAGCATATGACACGGGCGTGTCACATGGCCGTGTCCTGTTCGGGATTCGATGGTTGCAGCGTCTATTGAGGCACACGACCCATGACACGGGCGTGTCACTTGAGATACGGGCGTGTCCCAAGCCGTATCATAGGCTGTGTCCTATTCTGAAATTTTAGGTTTGGCGTTGAGTGAGGGAACACGGCCTTGGACACGGGCGTGTCACAAGCCGTGTTCGTCCCAGGAAATTCTTTTTCAGGGCGAATCATGGTCGTTCGTTTCCTTTAAGTAGGATCCAACGGCTCAGGCTTTCCCCTGAATGTATTAGGCTGGGAATAGGATTTCAAACCCTCATTCCATTTAGATCTTTCTCTTTTTAAGGGTTAGAGAGAGGGGAGAGCAAGGAAGAAGGTGGAGGAGAGTTCTAGCCACCGGAGAAGCTTCAGAGCCCGGGTTTGCATACATGCTGCATAGTAGGGCCCTTTTTATTCTATGCTCAATATAGAAAACATGATTGTTGTATGAGACATCCAAACCTATTTTAAAGCTTTATATTTTCATGTATATGGTATACGAAGTGCTGACTTGCAGGTTGGGGGGTACCCCGGGGTCCGTTAGGGGCGATCGGGAGGAGATGTGTTGGTTACACAGTAGAGGTCAGCCTTTGCTGACCCACGTTACTACAAATTTTTATAGGGTAAGGATCGCAGATGGGAGCAAGTGCGCCGGCTGAAAAGCCCTAAGCCTCATGAAGTGTTTGTTGTGCTTTCTAGGTTGTTTCCTTTTGATTGTGTGCTTGCTGTTTTGGATATATTCCGGCTTGCATGCCGATGTAGCATAGAAGTGCTATTACATGTTGATATTATACCTTGTGGTCTTTCTATTTTGGACTCTTTTGTTGTAAGGCCAAAAGGTCGTTGTGATACTCCTGTTTTAGTAGTGGATAACTTCGAGTTGTTTGGTTTATTTCCACTGTGTTTTGTTCTAAGTTTTGAGATTGGGTAGTTAATATCATCTTTTAATGCCAAAGCTGTGGCATCTGTATGTTGTGGGGCCCCGACCGGACCCATATTTTATGGTCATTATAGTGGAGGTGTTACACCTTCTACCTCCTTCCTTTCCCCTGAAAACCCGAACAGGGGTCCGTCTGAGGCCAACACCCTCCTTGGTTCCACTTTCATCTCATCAAACGCCTTCTTTAAAATGACATTGACGGAGCTCCCATTTTCAACCAAGACCCGGGAGATGGTGTAGCCTTCAATGATCGTCTGCATGACCAACGCATCCCAGAACGGATCCTCATGACTCGGCATGTACTTCATTGAGAAGGTGATCTTCTCCTCTGGGGGTTGGGTCTAGGATGTCGAAGCGATGCTCCGACGGTACATGACATAAAGACTTGCCTTCCGAGTGGCCTCAAACCCCACTCTACCATGGATCACTCCTATACCTCCTCGGGATCCTACATCGACCCGGTCATCTCATACATCATCTCCCCCTTCTCTGGGGAGAACTTCTTCAATCCGCACCGGTGGCTGCTGCTGGGCAGGGGCTCTCGCCTCTCTCACTTCAAGGAACTCTGGGAAGGTAGCTATGGCGTGGCCTTCCACCTGGTGGAAGTCACAGTATGACAGTGCTCTTCCTTCCCTTCTTCGACGGGCTGGGTTATTTCTCCCGTTACCTCATCCCCCTCTTCCTATCGCCATGGCTTGCTGCAGTGGGGGTAGGAGTTGCCTAGGGGCTTGCCTCTGGAATTTGAACCTCCCCTGACCTCCATGGAAGTTCCCCCCATCCTGGGCAAGACCTCTTCCTAAACCCTGAACGGGTCCTCCCTGTTGCCTCCAACCTGGCTCTGGACCTTCCTGAGGTCCCTGGAATCCCTGAGCTCTCTGCTCCTCTCTCCTTCTCCCCTCCTGATGCCTCGAGCCACCTTGCTCCTTCGACTCTGCCTCTGTTAACCTTGCCAACTTCTTGACAAACGCCGGGTTGGCCGCCTCAGTTGCTATCTTCTCTGCCTCCCTTTCCATCAGCTCCTCGAAGGATAAGGGGGACTTTCAGGTCAAACTCATCTTGAAGAACCACTCGCGTAGCCCCACTGTAAACGCCATTTGATGAGCATACCCCGACATCTCCTGGATATCCAAGATCTCTTCTTGGAACCGGTCCACATATTGGGCCAACGACTCCACCTCCCTCTGTCTTATCAAAAAGATGGACTCGGGGCTCTTCTTACTCTTCTTAGAGGTGGAGAAGCGAAGTTGAAAGCTCCGGCTCAAGTCCTTGAACCCATAGATTGATCTCGCTGGGAGTTTATGGAATCAGTCTCTTGCCTTGTCTTTCAACGTGATCGCGAAGAGGCGACACTTGAATGAGTCCGACATCGACCTAATAGAGACAGTGTCTTCGAATCACTGTAGGTGCTGGACGGGGTCATCCTTCCCGATATAGTAGGTCATGTCAGGTTCCCTGAACCCCTCGGGAGCGGGAGCTGAGAAAATCAACTCACTAAAAGGGGACCCCCTACTCGGCGGTCTCGCGTGGTCTACTCGCGCGACCTGCTCGCCTGGGAGGCTGGCACTCGCCGGGCTAGGGAATAACTCCCGACCGGTAAGGTCTCGCTCGACCCCCTCTCCCATCCTTTCCTTCTAGGGCCGTCTTCCTGGTGCACTTTCTTCTACCCCTCTTGGGGTCATCTCACCTAGATCCCTGGGAGGCAGCTCGCCGAGACTCCTGGGAGCAGTCACGCCAAGACCCTTGAGAGCTAAGTCCCGAGGAGTGGGAGTTGAGTAGTTACCTCGAGGAGCAATACTTCGCAGCATCTCCATGATGCCTTGGATGGATGCCATGAACTCTTCCCTCCCTACAAAGGGTGACGGGTTGGGGAGCTCACCGAGGTCGTCACCTCCTCTATGATCTCCTGCCATGGAACTTGCTCAGGAACTTCTGTATGAGCCGTGGTCCATGCTCACCGCACAAAAGGGTTGAAACCGAAAAATCGGTTCCACCTAGAGTTTGGACCTAGGGAGCAGCTCAAACCTACTTCTCCCAAGCCGTCCCTTGGCGAGGGACTTGAATTTGGAAACGACCCTTAGCTCTAGCGCGGAGGTCCCACCTCACATCTGGATGACCTTTGAGATCTCCCCCTCCCTAGCCAATGCTGAGCTAGGTGCCTTGGAGGATGAAGGAAGAGGATGAAGATAATGAAGAAGTGATGCTCTCCAAGGCACCCCTAAGGGTCTATTTATAGTTTTTGGGAACGGACTGCAAATAACCAACCTCCGCTGCTCTGAAATTACTATAAACACCCTGGGCTGGTCTGCCAACAGCCAAACTCCACTGTTTTGAACAGCTTTTTGCAGCCCACCAGGGGCAAAAAGGCAGACCCTCAAGACGGGCAAGCTAGGCGGCCTGGGCGAGCTGGGCGGCCTGAGCGAGCTGGCCGGGCGACCTGAGCGAGCTTGCCGGGCGTACAGGCCGGGCGAGTTGGCCGGGCGAGCTGGGACGAGCTGGGACGAGCTGGCTGGGCGAACTGGCCGGGCGAACTGGGACCCTGGGCGAGCTGGGACCCTGGGCGAGCCGGGACCCTAGGCGAGTTGGGCGGCCTGGGCGAGTTGGGCGGCCTGGGCGAGGAGGCCGGGCGAGCTGAGCGAGCAGGCCAGGCCAGCTAGCCGGGAAAACTAGCGGGGCGAGCTGGGACCCTGGGCGAGCTGGGCGGCCTGAGCGAGCTGACCGGGCGACCTGAGCGAGCCGGCCGGGCGAGCTGGGACGAGCTGGCCGGGTGAGCTGAGCGAGTTGGCTGGGCTAGCTGGGACGAGCTGGCCGGGCGAACTGGGACCCTGGGCGAGCTGGGCGGCTTGGGAAAGCTAGTGGGGTGAGCTGAGCGAGCTGCCCGGGAGAACCGGCCAGGCGAGCTGGGACCCTGGGCGAGCTGTGCGACCTGAGCGAGCTGGCCGGGCGACCTGAGAAAGCCGGCCGGGCGAGTTGGGACAAGCTGGCCGGGCGAGCTGGCCGGGCGAGCTGGCCGGGCGAGCTGAGCGTGTTGACCGGGCGAGCTGGGACGAGCTGGGACTTTAGGTGAGCTGGGCGGCCTGGGCGAGCTGGCCGACCTGGGCAAGTTGAGCGTCCTGGGCGAGCTGGGCGGCCTGAGCAAGCTGGTCGGGCGAGCCGGCCGGGAGAACTGGCCGGGCGAGCTGGGACTCCGGGCGAGCTGGGCGGCCTGGGAGAGCTGGCCGGGCGAACTGGCCGGGCGAGCTGGGACCCTTGAGTCGGCCTCTCGCCGCACCTGCTGTAACGCCCCTGGTTTTTCTGCATTTTGGTTTGATCATTGCTTGGCGTTATGATGATGTGTCGTCATCTTTTGCCATCGTTAGAGCGTGGTCATAGCTCTTTAGGTTCCTCTAGTGATCCATTAGGAGCCTGTTGCAAGATTTCCCAGCTAGCCGGAGTCTGTTTTGGTGACTCGGTTGGGCCTCTTAGGGAATGCTTGTGTTTTGCTTCGGGCAGTGTTAGCCCAAGTTTTGATCATCGTGTGTTGTTTTCGACTTCGCCGTTGTGTTTGTAGCTGTAGTGTTTAGCTACGGTGCGAGTTTTGTCGAAATCCGAGATCATTTGTTTTTCGCGTCGTTTCGACGTGCGTTTTGTTAGCCAGTTATGGCTACCCGTTTGTTGTGCGTGGACTTGTGTGATCGAGCTTGGTAAGGCCGGTGCTTGTTTTAGGCTAAGCATGTGCCATTTATGTTGTGTATGCATATATGTGTATGTACATAAATTTTGTATGAGTTGTGTTAAATATATATGTATAAATATATATAAATGTAGATATATATATATATGTATATCTATATATGTATATATATATGCATAAAAATATATGCTATATATATTAGCTAGCTGAGGCTTGGGTTGGCTGCCCAGCTTTGCTCCTCTTTAGCTTAGTTACTGTTAACATATATCTATATATATATATATTATATATATGTTTGCTTTGTGTGTGCTGGCTGGGAGTAGCAAAGGGGCTCGGGTAGCAGCTTCAGCTAGCCTTTCCCTAGTTTGGTGGCTAATAATATATATATTATATATTATATTATATATATATATATATATTATTGCTTAGCTGGATGTATGTGGCAGAGCTTGGGATAGCTTTTGAGATAAGCTTTAGCTTAGTGACCGATTATATTCCTATAGTTTAAGCATTAGTGGGGCTAAGTAATATTATTTTAATAGCTTAGTGGGGCTAATATTAATATAATATTAACTAATGGGGGTATTTCCCAAGCCTTTTCTTATCTCTTTCCCCAAAACCCGAGCAGCAGTTTCCAGCGGAAGAGGCGGAGGCGGAAGGATAGCTGCGGCTTGGTTTGGTGATTTCTGGCGATCTAGAGCACGGTTTGCCCGGAAGTTTGCGGATTTGAGCTGCTCTCGCCGAGATCTAGCTTTCTAGGCATGTTTATTAGCTTTTAGGGATGTTTTTAGAGACCCTAGACATTCGGGTTTTCTCCTTTTACCTCTCTAACAGTTCCAGCTCTCGGTTTTCTTTAGGAAGCTCGGCTGTTAGTCCAACCCGTGGATTTAAGTGCTCAAGCTTAGCTTCCTAGGTGGCCGATCTTGCCGCCGGAGCTGAAGAATGGAGGTTTCCGGCTGTTTACCATAAGTAGAGGCAAGTGGCTCCCTTGCCCTTGCCCCCTTTGTGTTTGTAAAGCTTGCTCAACTCCTTTATTTCATTTTATTTCCTGTGCAATAGCTGAATCAACCACTTTGGGCTGTTTTGTTTTGAGTTTCTCTATCCTTCCTTTCAAGTAACTCGGTTAGCAGCTTAATTAGCAGCTTGTTTGAATTTTAGCCTAAGTGTAATGGTGTCTTAAGGGTAGGGTAGTGCTGCTAGATCGGTTAAGAAAGAGCAGCATGAGCCTTGGCAGCTCAGTTGGTGATAGCGTTGTTGGATGAGTTGGCTATCAAGGGTTGCGGGTTCGATGCCTAGCGCCAACATCGCACTGTTGCTGAAAAACAGGCACAGAGAGGCGTTGGGGTGTACGGGCTGCAGCCCTGTAGCGGCCTGGTAAGCCAATGCAAGGCGGGCCGTTACACCTGCCCCCTGAAAACAGGTCGGGGGAGGCAAATATTGCATCCCCCTACTAGTATATTATGAAGGTCGACCCTAAATATGCCCCTAAGAGCAAAAAACCTTTAAAAGCTTAAAACTGCGTGACAAGCCTTGCGCCTTAATGGGGACCCCAATCCGCGAATACGGGGTTGTACAACAAATATTCTGCCCGGATGCGTATTTTTTGCCCGGGGACGTATTCTTTCTCCCGGGCGAGCATTTTCTGCCAGAACGAGCATATTTCGTTCGAGTGAGCATTTTTTCCAGGGTGCACATTTTTCGCCCGGGCGCGAATTTTCCGACAGGGCGCATTTTTTCCGCAAGAGCACACATTTTCCGCCGAGGCGTGCGCGTTTTGCTCCTGGGCGCGCATTTTTCGAATAGGGACGCATTTTCCGTCCGGGCGTGCGTTTTCGACTCGATGCGCATTTTCTGCTAGGGTGCGAATTTTCCGCCATGGTGCGCATTTTCCGCCCGATCGCGCATTTTTTGCCCGGTCGATCATTTTCCGCACGGGCGCCCATTATTCGCCCGAATGCGCATTTTCCGCCGGGGTGCGCATTTTCCGCCCGGGCGCGCATTTTCCGCCCAAATGCGCATTTTCCGCCCGGGCACGCCTTATTCACCCGGGAACGCAATTTTCGTCGTGCACACATTTTTTGTCAGGTCGCGCTTTTTTTGCCAGCGTGCAAATTTTCAGCGCGGGATTTCTCGTCCGGCCGCGCATTCTTCCGACCGGGCGAGCATTTTTGGCCCGAGAGCCTTTTTTCAATCCGCACACACATATTTCGCCTGGCTGCACCTTTTTTGCCCGGTCACGAATTTTTCGCCGAAGCACAAATTATTCGCTAGAGCGCACATTTTTCGCCCGAGTGCGCATTTTTCTCCTGTGTGCGCATTTTCGCATGTGCGCACATTTTTTGCCTGTGCTCACATTTTTCGCCCGGGTCTGCATTTTTTCGCATTTGGGAGAAAATGAGCATCTTGGAGAAAATGCACACCCTGGAGGATATAATGTGTGCTCGAGCGAAAAATATGCTCCCGGACCGAAAATGCGCACCCTGGAGAAAATGCACGCCTAGCAAAAATGTGCTTCATAGCAAAAGATGTGCGCCCTGACAAAAAATACGTGTTGTTCAGAAAAAATGTGTGCCACGGCGAAAAATTTGAGCCCCGACCAAAAAATACGTGTCGAACATATATTTCTTCATTTTTGATGGCTTTGAAGAAATCTATGTTTTGGTGTGTGTAGATATTAATTTCCGTACCAGAATTCCAGCATTTAGCTGAACAGGAGAATTAGAATTGACTTTAATTTCAATTCTAATTTCAATTTCTGCATCTCAATTTTTGCCAAACAAAAGTAGCCTAAAAGGTTGGAGATTGTTTTTTCAAAAAATAAATTTTAGAACTGAAATATTAAGGTAGATAAAAGTTAGTAACTGAAATATGTATTTGTTCTTCAATTTATTAGGATCGCTAACAACCGGCTCATTTGTCATTTGGACAGAATATAATGGGTTAATTTTAATGTTTTGGCGTTGATTTTTAGTTGATATATGAGAATATGTTTTTTAAAAAAAATTGATGACAATTTGAGATCAACAACAATGGTAATCGGAAGAATTAATCGTTACCACCATCGAGCTTATAATGTGGGGGAAAAAGCTTAATTTTTTTTTCCGATGATAACCTAATGACTTCCGAGAAATAAAAATAAAGCAAAATTTGGAAAACCAGTAACAACATAATTGTTGTAGGCCGCTCAACGTTCTCACGATTCGATTGAAGTGAGTCGTCTTAGCTTGGGAGCAATCCAAGCACACAAGCAGTCACAGAAAAACCAATAGATGATAACAAGATTTTTAATGTGAAAACCCATGAAATAAAAAAAAAATTACAGGGACGGATCAGTGCCCAACAATTTCCTTTATCTTTCAAAGGTTTTGTTTGGGGGGACTTATTTTCACCGGTCAAGCGGTTACGAACGCATGAAACGGACCTTAATTATGGTCTGATTCATGCGGTCATAATCGCTTGACCGGTGAAAATAAGCCCCCCCCCCCCAAATGGAGCCAAAGTGTTACAAATAGTTGTTTCTCGGGGGTGACAGATCACCGCTCGTTACAATTGAGTTTTCAAGATCACTGGAGGCACTTAGAGCAGAGCGGTAAGAAGCGTGCTCAAGAGCATTCTGGAAGGATGAACACATCAATGGGGGCTCTGGACTCGAAGTGTAGGGTTGAAGGAGATCATCGAGACATCTCCGAAGGGATCTTCGATTATTGAATGAGATTTTCGAGATGTCTTCGAAGGAGTTTTTAAACTCTGAAAGAGATCTTCGAATGTCGAAGTAGATCTTCAAAAACCGAAGAAAATCTTCAAAAGAATCTTCAAACACCGACGAGGAATTCTAGGAAATCTTTAAAGGAAGACTCAGGTGCTCCCTTTAGCACTGAAGGTAATATCTCTCAAATTAGTGCTCAGGCCAATTTTATAGTGTAACGCTCCGAAACTCAAAAGTGAAACGGGCGGTGTTTGAACCAAGTTCGAGTCTTGGTAGGGTGAACACGGCCCGTGACACGGGCGTGTCACATGGCCGTGTTGTGCTCGGGTAGTCGAGTTGAGGTCGACGAGCGTTGAGTGCTCGAACACGGTCTGGGACACGGGCGTGTCCCAGAGCGTGTCAGGCACACGACATGGGACACGGGCGTGTCACATGACCGTGTACTTCTCTGGAAAGTTTGGTTTTGTGTCGACTGAGGGACACGGCCTTGAACATGGACGTGTACTGGTTGACTCGGGCGTATCAAGTCTGACACGAGCGTGTCGCCACCCGTGTCCAATTTGGGATGTGATGGTTGGCGTGGCGGTTATTTGCGACACGGCCCCTGGTCACGGGCGTGTCGAGGACCCGACACGGGCATGTCAGGTTGGGACACGGGCGTGTCCCAACCCGTGTTCTTTTCTTTGCTCGATAATCGTGGCTGGATCGAGGCATACGGCCTGGTACACGGCCGTGTGCAAAGCCGTGTTCGGCCCAGGATTAAGAAACTTTAGGCTAGTCTAAGCCGTTTGTTTTCTTTAAATACGATCTGACGGCCCAAATGAGATCCTGCTGTGTTAAGTTCGGGAATAGAGGATTCATCCCTTATTTTCCTCTTGAATTCCCTCTTTCTAAGAAGTTGGAGAGAGAAGAGAGCAAGGAAGAAGAAAGGGAGGAATCCGGCCGCCGGCGGAGCATCGGAGCACCAAATTGAGAACCGAGACCAGATCCGTTGAGAGAATTTCCTTGCGAAGCCTTCCACCCGGCTAGTTTTTCATAGCGCCAAAGAAGACTTCAAGGGTAACGATTCTCCACTTGGACATGTGAAGTCATTTTCTTTTCTGTATAGGAAACCCGCTCCCGCGAGTGTGCGGTGAGTGTGTGGTGTTCCTTGGGGTAGATGTGAATAGTCCCCCTTGTGTTGCATGTAGAGTCCGGAATCGAAGTACAGACTTAGGCATTGTGTGTGAAGCCTACCCGGACGTGATTGTCTGGATTAGTGATGTTTCATATTGTATGGATTGCCGGAGAAGACTCCGTGCTTTGTGTTTTCGGGTTTCTACGCAGTAGATTGCAGCAGGGATCCTTGGGGACTAACTCCAAGGCACACCCGGAAAACTGGGCAGAAATTTAATTCTGCTAACTTGGCGGCCGGGGAGCCAGCCTTGAATATAACTGGGTTATGTGATGTTTGGAAATGAATTAGGATCCGGGTGAAGCTTGGCCCGCGCATATGTCTTAAAGTGACTAGGCGGAGTGAGCAACGGGCAGGTGGAAACGGACCTGGGCTATGCGGTTCGGTGCTAGAGGCCCTAAAGTGGAACTGGCCGTTGGCATAGTCGAGAGTCTTAGACGGTGGTCAGAAAGCCTAAAATGCTCACGATGTTTCCATCCCGAGGATGGTGGTGAAGCCACGAAAATTGACTGAATTCACCGATAATGTGCCCTGAGTGCACGGGGTGTTTGGCCGTGCGAGCCTACACCTATGACGAAGTATGTTTGCACTTTATTGTTTAGCTGGGCTAATGAATTGCAGGGAAGGAGCACCGCCGTCCCGAGTAAGGGGCGGGATCGTTATAATTTGGTCAGCTTTAGCTGACCGTTGCTTTGTTTGCCACCGTACGATGGAATGTTGCTTGCAGGTGCTGCAGAGCTAGGTACCAAATAGTGTGCTGAATCCCATGCTGCTGAGCTGGCCCTCGAAGGCAAAAGCGAATTGTTGTTTTACTTTTGTCATGTGTGGTCGGCCTGCGAGCCGATGTATATAAAACACTACTTTGTTAAGTGAACTCATGTAAGGCCATAAGGCCAAGTACTTTCAGTGTATTTGTTATTTCATTCCTATGGTAGTAAGTGGACATTCATGATAGTTGTGTTCCAATTATGGGTTCTTTCAAACTATGTAAAAGCTTCCGCTAGAATGCTTTGAGTTAGGGCGAGTAGTTGTATTTGAATTTTGATATTCTTAAGTAACCCTTCTGACTGTCCATGGTATATGGCATCGAGTTCCAGCAGGACCTTCTGTTATATGCCATACGACGGATGGGGGTGTTACATATAGCCTTTGAGAGAGGAGCCCCAATAATTGCGCCACCATAACCACCAAATGGGCGAATGAAAACACTCGATAGTGGGCACTCAGATTGCCATTTTTGCGAATTTAATGATTCCCCCCGTAGCTAATGGCAGGACCGACGACGATGGTGCAGATGATGGCGTCGACATCTGCATCGGTTGGCGATAGTATAGAACCCCGTATTTATCGAGTGGGCCCATTGAACCTAATAGGTGTAAGGGGGTAAGACTAGCCCATCGTCAGCGATATCTCTACCGCGCGATGCTAAATCCAGATGATACGACATGCTTCTAGCCAATCAATCAGGCTTCTAGCCAATCGACCAAACTTCTAGCTGATACGCCTACCGCTGGCGGTATCGCTATCATATGGAAGTGCATGCATCTAGACAACACAACATTCTAGAGGAGGGGAGAGTGCATCCATTAGGACTAGTGCACTCGCCAACCATGGACGTGTGCACCCCTGAGATCTTACACCCGCCCTTGGTTCATGGCGTGTCGCGATAACCCTTCATCACTGAGTACTTGCCACCCCAAGGCGAGCACTCCTCAAGTGGCGTGTACTCTCCCTTAGGGGGTAATCCATTTTCCTAGGTAATTTCGCTTTGGCCTGCAAATATCCATACCAAACCACAAGATTCCGATATTAGTAGACCATATTGGGATGCATATAGTAATTCTTAAAGGCGGGATTCCTCTATCCGCAGATCATTTTCAAAAAAAAACTATAAATAGACCCATAAGGGCACCTTTGGAGAGGAATTTTGGGAGTTGGTTCATGTTGGCGAGATCTCCTGCACTATATTCACCTAGGTTTCCGGGATGACATTCTGATGCTCTCGAGTGCCCTCCAGGGTGTCTAGATCAGCTTTGATTTGGGAGGGAAAGATCTCTTTGATCTTACGAGTTTTTAGCGGGACCTCCTTATTGCAGTCACTGGGTCTTTTTCTAGTTACCTACCTTTATGAGTGAGGTTCATTGCTCTAAGTGTTCAACCTAGTTTTTCTACTCAGGAGAAGTATGCGCAAGCTACACCTAGTCAGTCCAAACTCTTATTGAACCCAGGTTTCAGGGTTCAAAATTTTGGTGCGGTGAGCATGGATCATAGCTTGTTTGGAAAATTTTGAGTGAGTATCATGACCGGAGGCAAAGAGCAAGGAGCTGACCCAGGTAGTTCTCCACCCTCAAGTGAGTTCGTCAAGTAGAGCGACTTCGATGAGTTTAAGAAGACCACCTTGGAGACCCTGTGTCTATTGGGAATAATGCACATAATGTTCCTGATTTAAAGATGTGCTCACAATATAGTTGAACACACTTATATTTGAGCAATGTGTATTCATGTTGTGATGCAGACAGGTACATAATAGTACAAGCTCATCATAGGGCTAGACTTAATGTCATCATAAATAGTTTTGCCAATATAATATCTCACTGTACAAGACACCATGTCGACTTATGTTCTAGGCTAGGTTGAACTTGTTACTTGGTCTGAAAAAGATCATTCAACTAAGTTTAAGAAGTATCAGGATGTGCAAAGGAATCAAACTCAAAAGATTAATATTCGGTTAAGTCAAAATTCGACCGGGCTTCAAGTCGATCGGTTAGACAATCTAGTCGATTGATTAAAACAATCAAGTCAAATCATGCTTATCATCAAAGCATTAGAATTCTTGTCAGGCATTGATTCGACTAGACAATCAAACTGGATGATTGCATGTTAGACGACTCCTGTGGCACTATCAGTGAATTTTCTAAGTATTGGAATCAACTAGAAAATCTTTTCACTCATTTAGAAATGTTAAAGTCAATTCATTCTGAAGTTTCTTGAAGTTGAAAATCAACTTAAGTACAAATTCAAGCAGAGATCAAGTCGATGATGCTAAATCATTAATTTGACTCTTGCTAATGTTCAAGAAATATAAAGTCTGAGAAGGTTTGAGTTATCTTTAAAGTATTTGTGCAGATATGTCAAGGAAAATTGAGCTGAAGAAAAAATTGATATGCTAACTATGCATTCTGTATTTTGACTAGACTCTTTCAGCTTAACAATGAAAAGAAGAATTGCTCCATGTCCAGTTTCGACTGAAATGAGTTTATAAAGAGAATTCAATCAAATGTTCTCAGTTTGATCGGAAGAAGAAACTCTTCAACTAGATGCCTAGTAAATTCAAGTAGAAGGATTCTCAAGAAGTTATTTTACTGGATAAGAAAAAATTCGACCAAATATCGAAGAATCGAATAGATGGAGGTATGAAGGAGGAATTTGACTGAATAAGTTCAATTCAACTTGACAAGAGCAATTTGACATAACAAAGCTGAGCAAGTCGAATTTTCAGAAAAGGCTGAAATTATAATTGCACGTAAATTTATCTTATTGCATTTATTGTCACCGTGAAAAGCACCAATCAGATTCGTCCTTTGTGAAAAAAGATTTCTGACAGTCGCAGTCCGAGAAGCGACCATTACACCTCGATCCTATATAAAAAGGATCAGAACTGTAATATTAACAAGAATAGAATCAAGAAACATATAACGAACAAATCGATCAAAAAAAAATCAAGAAATGCCTTTTCGTCGTTGCTTTCAGAAAGCTTTAAATTGGAGAATACTTTTAGAAGAACACATTTTCAATTCTCCGAAAGAAATAAATCGATTCGTCGCTGCTCTTATTGAGTAAGTACATCTTTCAAAAGTAGTAGAATGATCTTTAGTAGTGTTGAGAAGTTTATATTGAAAAAATAAATATTTCTCAGGCTAAAGATCAAGAAGAAGCGGTTCTACATCGAAGCTTCAAGAAGACTCCTGTGTCATCAAAATATATTAAACAAAGTTTATAGAAAGTTTTCATTTGTAAAATATTAATCAATTGTAGGATATACTTGAGATCTGAGCTATAGGATCCTTTGTGGATCTGAGGTTTATGATCCCTTATGAGTGATCTGAGCAGTAGGGTTCTAGAGTGAATCTGAGTTGTAGGATTTTGGGTGTGGAAATTTGAGGTGGGATCCTCTACGGATCTGAGGTAGGGGATACAGTCTCTGAGTTGTAGGATCTATTGATCTGAGTTATTAGTGGAGTTTGCCGAGGCTAGCTCACTGCTAGATAGGCGGAGGGGGAAAGTGAACGTACCAAAATCGGGAAACTACTATATATTGATGTGTGCTTATGTCGTGTGTGATTGATTCTAAGCATTAATTCTAAGTTTCACAAACATTTTCAAAAAGGCTAAACACCTATTCACGCCCCCTCTAGGTGTGTAGTAACATACTATGACTTTCAAGTGGTATTAGAGGGAGGTTATTCAACAAGAATTTAACAACTCGAACAAATCTACCTTTAAGTTGTCATCTCTCACCATAGCTCCTGGAGAAAACTACAAAGTGTTAAACTCCCTGAAGTTGTCAATCTGCTCCAAAGAAAATTTTGTCATCTGAAAGGAAAGGGTGGGTCAAATTATTAATGGAGGCTTAAGATTCAAGAATCTTTATCGTTGTCGAAGAAGGTTCTTTTGTACCAAAGAAATCACCTACTATAGATCTGACCAAGTAAGTGCCCAAGAAGTACAATGAGATGGATAAGGATGAGATTGTACTAGTCACCATATACAAGAGGGCTAAAAACATCTTGGTAAGTGCAATTGATGATTTCATCTTCCAAAATTTGATCCACTACCAAACTGCAAAAAGATGTGGGATTCCCTCATCTTTTATATGGAGGGAAAGAGGAGGTCAGGGATGATAGAAAATCTCGACTGAATCAAGAGTATGAGACATTCAGACAGGAGAAGAATGAATCTATTAAAGAATGCTACAAGAAGTTCTTCAAGAGAGTAAATGGGTTGAAGACATATGGGTGAGCATTCTCCAATTATGATCATCAACATGTACTTCGAGATTATTTCCTTTTTGTTGCTTTAAAAAAAAGTCCATCATGCACTGATAGGTCACACAAATATTCTTAAGCCCGAAAGGCATTACGAGATAACAATAACAACTGTCATTCCTAATAAATGATGTGCGAGGCACATCAGGATTATGTATCCTAATCTGGTGATAACTAGAGAATGCATCTAGAATGCTCATACATGAATACTCAACCACGGAATCAACTAAAAAAATAATCCGAGGAAAGAAGTAATAATCTTTAGGGTATGTTTTATTGAACTTTGTAAAACCAACACACATTCGCTACTTTACTTAGCCTTTTTAACCACTACAACATCAAAAACCCATTCAGAGTATTAAATTTCAGGAATAAACATGGTTTTTAGGAGTTTGGACACCTCCTCTTTGATTGGCTGGGCAAGAGTCATCATCACCAGTCTCTCCTCTGCCGAATTGGCTTGAAGCTGAGATCAATATTAAGGTGGTAACAAGTGACATCCTGATCAACTCCTGGCATGTCTTTTGCTGACTAGGCAAAGACATCCAGGTTCTTCAGGAGGTAGGAGATCAATTGAACCTTCTCCTCCTCCGACAGCTCGGAATTGATGGAGAGTCTCTTCTCCCCATTTTTAGTAATCGACACTTCTTAGGTCATTTGGGTAGGTTCTAGGTGAGCTCCTTTTTGGACATCTTCTTTTGCTGTCTCTTCAACAACTTCTTGATGATTGGAGATTTCTAGGATATGCTGAGTTAGAAAAACTTTTGGGGGAGGCACTTGCTCAATCAAATTGATCATCCTAACATAGAATTCCCAGGCTATTATTGGATCGCTTATAACCGAGTACTGCTTTACCTGAAGAGCAAACTTGATGTCTAAATGGAAGGTGGAGACCACCACCTGATACTCATAGAGTACAGGACTTCCAAAGATGACATAGTAAATGCTTGGAGCGTTAACTACTATGGACTGAATGAGCTTGGGGATCCCTCCGAATGTCACAGATATAGTGACACTCCCTTCTTCCTCTTTTTTTTGCCAAAAAAACCATAGAGCGGCCCTTCAGTGGAAAGAAAAGGCTTTCCGGTCTTCATGGCCACGAATGTTGACTTGAACAGAAGATTAGTCAAACTACCAGTGTCTATTAAAATTTTATGCATTATATAGTTCTCAATGACTACTTTTATGACCACAACGTCACTAAAAGGATTTACAGTCGGTGGGAGGTCATCTTGGACAAAAGTTATGACCCCCTGGCTGGAGCAGAAGGAGAGGTGGCAGATACCTCCTGCCAGAAAACCCTGGAGATGCTAGCTTTTCAGGATGACTCAGGTCCAGCCCCACCATGAATACAAAAGAGGTGGCCAAGAGAGCACTCATCACCCGCATCTATGCACTCAGCTTCAAAATTAATGTTTCAAAGATGGCCAACGCCATTTACTTCTTTACATTCCCAAAAAACTTCGGCCACTTCCTTGCCCATGGAAGTGGATGGCTGAGCAGGATCATTCTTCGAGACAAGGTCTTGCAGTTTTCCATCCTTTAATAGCTTCTCCACCAATATGCAGATAGATCTACAAATCTAAGTCAAGTTACCCCTCTCTCTATGGTGCTTATAGTAGGCGTGAGGTTCTATGAATTGATTCCTGTCTTCAAAGGAGAATGCCTCTTATAGTCAAGCCGCTTTTGGAGGATTTGAACCACTTCGTCCATGGAGACATTAAGAGGAGTGAAAGACTCTTGAGAATCATCGAACTGTGAAAATGGTTGAATAGCTAGAGGTGGAAGTAGTGGATACTGCGGCTGATATACATATACTACTTACAGTATGAGAGCAGATGGAGCGAATGGGGCAGCTAACAACAATTTTATCTACTGAAATTGTTGATGACCGACATGGGGGAGACGATGGCGAAAGTTGCTTTCTCTCTGAGCAGAGGGTTGGAACTCTGGGCGAGGAGGTCTTCTTGACTACTGAGAGGTTTAAGATCTAGCTACCTCCCTTTAGCCTGATTTAGCAATCAAATTAGATACATATGAAGGATTGGCTCTCTCCCATTGGATATACTTATTAGTGAGGCTAATCATTTCCTGATAAGTTTTTGGATCTCTAACATTTTCCTCGAACTTTAAAGGTCACTCGTGGAGACTGTTGATCAAGGCCACTTTATATAGTTTAGGATCAACGTTACTTACTTCCATTATTTCTTTTTGGAAGCGATTCACAAAATGAGCCCATGACTCATTTTCCCGCTACTTGATCTCAAAAAGCATTGCAGGACCACTTTTCCTCTTCTTAGAGGTAGAAAACCTCAGAAGAAGCTCACTTCAGTGATCAGCTAAACAGGAGATGTAATTGGGACGCAGTCCATAAAAACACTCTTATGCATGTCCATTGATGGAGGTCACAAGGAACTTGCACCTTGTTGTGTTTGAGAGAATCCTCAGAGCGACATCTAACTTGAATGCTTATAAATAAGGCATGGGATCAATCTCCCTGGCATACACTGGTAAAAAAGGCTCCCTAAAGTTATTAGGGGCAGGCTCTTAGTGAACTCTATTAGTAAAAGGAGACGACTCTTCTTCATCATAAGCTGGAGGAGGGGACAGAGGGCGCGCAATAACTAGAGTAGGAGGATATGCTTTATATTCCTCCCGAAAGTTCAACACTTTGGCTTGACTTCCTCGGGCTACCTCCTAGAAGAAATATTGGCGAGCATCGAACTCTTCTTCTTAAAGCCACAGAGGAGCTGCGGTCAGAGCTAGAGGATAGGGTGGTGGAGGAGGATCCCCCACTATAGGAGCTAGGTCTGGTGTTTCAAGAACAACAAGTTGAGGTGCTAGTCCCTCTATAAAAGTGGCTAGCACTTGGATAATTTCTTCAAACGGTTGGGCAGTCTCCTTGCGAGACTGCTCAGTCTCTAGGTGAGACTGCTAAGCCTCTCAGCGAGTTTGCTCAAGATCTTCTCAAAGAGAGGCTTCAGTTGGACTTGAACGAGTTGGGCGCTTGGCGGACTCGTGGTTTATCATAGCAATATGCTAGAATTTAGTCTCCACGCTTACCTCACCAAACTATTGGTACCAAATTCGATACCAACTCTTCACGCACTACTGCAAAAAGGGTCGGATGGAGGAGGAAACACTACAAGAAAATAGGGTTTTAGTGACGAAATTTTTGGTCACTAAATATTGCGGGTTGGTCACTAAAACCATTTAGTGACTAAAATTATTCTGTCACAAGGTTGTTGCAAAATGTCCGTTACTAAATGTATTTAGTGATAAATTAGTTTTTGTCACTAAATATATTCTATTAGTGACGAAACGAGTCGCCGTTACTAATTGTTTTTAGTAACTAGTTTATTTGTCACTAAAAATGCATTTTTTGTGATCAAATTAATTTAGTTACTAATTGTTTAATGCAATAGTGTCAAGAGTTTTTGTCACTAAATAATGCTTTTGTGACCAAATTAATTTAGTCACTCATTGTTCATTACAATAGTGACTGTTTATTTAGTCACTAAATGAAACTTTAAGTGACAAAGTATCCATCACTAATATTTTATAATTGTTCAGAGATTAGATTTTAAATAAATTTATTTATTTGATACTAAATATAATACAAATATATTAAAATACAATAATAAATATAATATCTATTTTGTAAGAGAATCTTAACGAAAAAAATATTTTTATTAATACTAAAAAGGTGGGAGATATCCAAAGCCCCTCAATACAAATTAATAGAACATTTAACTTTATTACACCCATTACATGAAAAAAATATATAATAAACAATTTGTTCATAAAAATATTTCTCTTTCTTCTTTATGGGCTCGTCTCTCTTTACTTCTTCCTTCTTCAATGCCTCCTTAATTTGGTGCCTCATTCTGGGGATCTTTTTTCGGCCACTTGGGTACAAGCCCGTATATATCCGATTCTTCTTCAATATAATATCTTGCATGAAACACCGCCAGATAAGCTCGATGACTTGTTCAATTTCCTGCACCATGAGTTTTACTTTTATGAGATCCATGAACTAAAATATATCTTTTTTTCGAAATTAGAAGAAGATACTAGTAAAACGGCCTGAACAGGTTGGAGAACTCTACTCTTTGGTCTGATTTTCATTTTTTTAATATGAAAATATAATTCTAGAGAATCAAAGATTGATTCCCAAAAATTTGTATTCATAACACTTCTCCCACTACCACATTATATTTCATCTGAAAACTTTCAAAATACAACTTACAATTTAACCAAAGAGCTGTGTTAATTAGCACTTACCAAAAATCAAGAACCTTGCAATTACAATCTTTGCATAAGTAGAATGAGTATGGATCAATTATGATAAAACATGCCTGCACAGGAAAAAAACACCTCAATATAGAAAACCACAAAATTTTCAAATTAGAATGTTAGAAATATAATATGCAATAGACAAACCAAATAGTAGAGTCCTCCAACACGGCTATGTAAGAAAAAAAGTAACGCCAACTGAAGATCCGCAACAAAGAGAACACAAAATCCTCAAATCTGAACTATAGATCCAAAATCCAAGGCAAAAACTATATAAAAACAAATTTTTACCTGAAATCCCTGCAGTACAGTAGATCAGAGCAAAGATCATCTCACCAAAAGCCCAAGCAAAGTTCATGGATGGTTTTGAGATATATTTCAAACAACCTGAAGTTAGAGAATTTTTCATGTGAGAAAAATGTAATCGTTCAAGATCTGAAAAGACAACCTGTGTGGCAAAGAGAACAATATGGGTTAATTCACATTAAAGCAAACTATAAGGGACTTGCACAATAGTTGAGGTATAACTTTTATAATCCAACCTAGGTCATCTTTCCAGAGATCTTGGGCATATCATCAAACTTATAATTTCACCATTAAATAATATGCTTGTTTGACTAATCTAGTTATGGTTAAGAGCTATATAGTATATGTGGAGACATAGAATATTGATCTAGTAGTTAATTGATGACAACATGGAAGAAATGTTCGTGGCTTGGAACCCGGGTCTCCGACTTGGGGATAAACAGATCTCTGACATTGTGGTCAGCTGTTTAACAAATAGGAATTTATTTCATTGTGAAGATTGACTGCATGAGTGAGTGATTGTAGAATGTTAGTTGTAAACATTTCGTGTAGCATTTCTGGTACATATTATGGTTGTTATGTAATCTTTGTGCAACAATTGATGATTTTGTTTGGTTCGACAAAAGAGTAGTAACATAATTTATCAGTTAAAAGTAGCTCATAATTAAACAAAGGATCATAAACAAAAAATAAGAAAAGGAAACAGATTACCAGTGCTTAGATGCAAATTTGGATCACCATATAAAGCTATCGATCGACCAGTAGACTCTGGTGATGTATCATCAAATCTAAGCACATCAGGAAGTAAAGCTGGAAGAGGACGCCCTTCTCAGTACCGCTCCATCAAATAGAGAGCAACAAAAAATTCTCTTAACGAAAGCATGCTATCATTATCTTGGTAAGATAAGTCCCACACCTGCTTCAGAATCTCTAGAAAAGAAACGAGATAGTTTGTTCAAAGGAAATTGACTTGTAAGATTCTAATGCTAATTAACAACATCCCAAATCTGGACAATAAACGTGAAGAATTACAAGAAATCAAGGGCACCTACCTTGGAATTTTGATATACAACACTAGATGAAGTAATGCCTGATGAGTTAAGGATGCTACCAGAACAGAAGGCAGGTGAACTATTATTTGTACCAACTCCAAAAGCAGAAGAAAAACCAATTCCAGATACAACTAAACCTTTTGATTCCTTTGAATTCAATACATTGGTGGATATATAATGACGACAATGCTACTGATGGTATAGGTAGAACCAATCCAGTTGTTGTTAATTCCACATTAGGCCCCATGCCATCGTTGACAGGCTTGATGTGTTTGAAACTGGAGGTAGACCTGAAAAACTAGTTGTCCTAGGTGGTGCTTGACTGGCACCCTGGATTGGAAATGACACAGTAGCAGGTGTCCCTTGAGGCAACCTTCCTACATGTCTGATTCGAGGAAACAACAGTTGATTCACACCTAAACTAAGTAGCATTCCACTTGGGAGAGAATTTTTAAATCCACTAGGTGATGCAACACTCAAGCCTAAATAGTAATAATTGAAGGGAAAACTGGTAGTGGAAAAGCACATTTCTATTGCAAAGCGAAGAGTAGTAATAGTCTACCATAATTTAAAAAAAAGATATAACAAATAACCATTGAAGGTTCATGTGAGCAAAAAACTATGATTAGTAATAAACTTAGACGTTTTTTCAATTTAAAAAATTCAAAATTAGCCAAAATTCCTCTACTCAGTGCTGTCCATCTGATCCTCTATTTGTCTTTGTTCTATGAATGTCATCATTCGTGCCTCCATTTGCTCCATGTGTGCTTCTCTTTGCTCCATTCGTGCCTCTCTCTGTGCCACTCTTTCCTCCATTTCTTGAAAACGTGCGCTCATCTCTGCTTCTACTTCAGCTCGAATTTGTGCTTTGAGACGTCCATTAGTAATTTCATGCTCCAAAGGTTTTGGTCCTGGGCCCATGCCAGGAATATAACCTGATCGTTTACCAAGTACGAAGGTGTATGCTTCTTTCGTGGTTAATTTGTCATAAGTTTAATTAAATTTTAAAAGAGGGGAGGATGGGTACTGTTCAGATTTAATTGACGAATGCAAGAGACAATCTATTCTGAATCTTATTTTATAATAATAATATTATTATTATTAACTTTATAACTTTATAACTTTATAACTTTGTATTTAATCTTAATGACGGGGAGAGCTCAGTTCATCGAATGAAGGTAGGTATATTCAACGTATTTATCTTTTTATTTTTAATAATAATAATAATAGTAATAATATAAGTATTATATTATTACGAAGGGTTAAACGTACACTGTTTCAAATGAAATTTGTACCCTAGGTAAACGACAGTGCTACGAATCCAACAGCGAAGTTGAAATCCAAATTCGATAAACCAAACTCGGGTAAAACACCGCCGGAAGAAAAATCACCACCACATCCCTATAAAAAGCTCCAACGAGTAACAAAAACAGACCTTGCTCGCGAGGGAAGGTGCACAACCAAATAAGAAAACCCATAGAAAAAACCCATGCTCCAACCAATGACACTCGTTAACTATGCGTCAACGTAATGCCCTGTCATCAAAAATAAGTCACTACGGGAATTAAAATATATACCAAAAAATCTGGGACATTACATCTCAGGATAAATTGAAACTTTGAGAATTCCTTACAACCAGGATATAATTCTTTTTCAGCATCACTCAACAATTCATAAAATTTTTTAGCTGCTTCATTTGGGTAATAATTACTACATTCTTCAACATTCTCATTCATGTTATTATAACCAACATTAAAATCATCCAGCATAGCATACATATCATCATGCTCTGTAATCTCTTGTTCATCTTCACCAAAAATTGAATTTAGGGGGTTATCACTGGTGTTAAGGGAATAGTCTTCTCCGTGACATGACCACCACTTATAAGTCCTAATAATTCCATTCATAAGAAGGTGTCCAAACACAATATCTCTAGTGTGAAAGAAAATATTTCCACATTTATAACAAGGGCAGCGAATATTATTTCCCCTAGCGGAATGGGTAAAAGCAAAATCAAGAAACTCATCCACTCCATTGATGTAAGTTGGTTGTCGTCGATCATTGAGATCCATCCAACTCTTGTCCATTGCACTACAAGTTAAAAAATTATTAAAATTTAATGAAATCATATATTGTTATATCTTGCCAATTAACTAAAAGCAAAATCAAGAAAAGAATTTACTTTGCAAAAGAAAACTATTATGACCTCTAACAAACTGGAATAAATATAATTCAATTTAGTCTCTACTTTAGATAAGATATTGCTGATTTGAGGGCACTTAGCCAAATCCAAATTCTTGTTATAATCGAATTCAAATGAATAGAAGACTCAACAAGTTGGTGAGTATAGCGACTATCCCGGCATGAGCCCTTATCTTCTATATACGAAAGGATTATACACATGTCACTTTAATTTTTTAGATAAAAATTTCCTGGGTAAAGCTTACTTCCGAAACAAATTTTGAAAAGGAAAAGAAATACTAAGTAATTAACAAACACAAAACAAAATGGATAAATGTGAAAAATTAAAACTAGTTGGCCCTGAAAGAAACTAACACAATTTTCATTCAGTACTATGCACAAGTTAACAAAGTTTGAATGCAAGAGATGTACAATGACAATAATAACAGAGGCTCGTTGAGAGCAGTGGCGAACCCAGGATTTTCATCCGACCCGAGCACCAAGTAAAGAATATAAATTTTTGATAATTTTTTAATTCAAAATTATCTAAAACAATACCTCAAGTGCCTAAAAAATGTAACAAAACATTTTTTAAAAAGGGCACACATACACTATCTTGCTTAAAATAATTAAGTTCTACCCACAGAAAAGAGAACTAAAAAGTGTTTATAAGGTGCTTAATTAATAGAGATAATAATCAAATCAAGGTAATTAAATTTAACTACAAAGAACTACGTACCCTAATATGGGGAAACACTAGTGAAAACATAAGGAGAAAGAGATTGTTCAAACCTAAAATAATAAAGCACAATAAAAAAGAATACAAAAGAAGTTTTTAATCTTAAAAATGAATCGGACATTTTAATGCTCTTGAAAAAAGAGAAAATGGAGTCTCCAACAAAAATTGGGGCTACATGTAATCTGGAGAAAATTGGGGCAAGATGAAACCTGTAAAAAATTAGGGCAAGATGAAACCCGGCAAAAGGAGATTTGGAGAAAATGAGGTGAGAGAACTAAGTTGTCAACCTAAATCACCTAGAGGGGGGTGAATAGGTGAAATACGTGCCAAATGCGGAATAAAAAAATTAACACAGCACATATAAGTAATCAAGCAATCACACAGACGATAAGAGATTTACAGTGGTTCCCCAATCTTGGGTACGTCCACTTTCCTCACCGATCTAACAAATCACTAGACTCGGCTACTCCACTATCTCGGATTGTAAACCAATCCTACACCTCGGAACTACGTTCCTACAAAACTCGATCCCAAACGGATCTACACTCGGAAGATAGAACTTCCTACCACTCGGAGATAAATCTTCTACAATGAAATTGTTTGAAGAAAAATACAAACAAAATAATACAGATATAGATCTTTGGCTTTGTCTTCTTCGTTGAGAGCTTTCGGCTTGGACAGAAAAAGGTTGAGGAAGACTTGACCGAAATCCGGAGATCTGAAATCTAGAATCACCACGATCGAATAGAAATATCAGAGATCGATGAAGCACGACGTGATCGGATGATTCTTCTTGAGTCTGGATCGCTGGAGAAACTGAGATCGATAGCAGCGGTGTGAGAACGACGATCCAGAGCTTCTTCCGAAAACAGTAATGGCGGCGGACAGAAAGATTAGGGTTTTCGGGATTTTATCTTTCAAAAAAATAATCTCTGTAAACGCGTGTGTTTAGTCAAGTCTGAAAAGACATATTTATAGGCGGTTTCCAACGGTCATAAACATAATTAAGGATGACACGTGGACCAATCAGAAAGGACTATTTGATAATACACAAAGAAACTTGACTTAGAGAAATTTAGGAAATTCGAACAGACATACTCGAGAGACAGAGACATACTCGAGTAAGAGGTTACATACTCGAGTGGGTATGAGGAATATACTCGAGTATCAAGATAGAAACTACTCGAGTGCTTCAGGGATCAATACTCGAGTGACTTAGAGAACCTACTCGAGTATGAGCAAATATACTCGAGTATAAGCACTTAGAAAAATTTCTCAGATAAGACTTGAAGAACTACTCGAGTATAAGAGTTTGAGATACTCGAGTATGGAGAAGATAGACTACTCGAGTATCTAAGGAAAACTACTCGAGTGACCACTAACCTACTCGAGTATGAAAAACAATCTACTCGAGTACAGAGTTACTTACTCAAGTATTTCAGAGAACTACTCGAGTATGAGGACTTAGAAACTTTCTAGGATAAGAAGTTCAGATCTACTCGAGTACAACCAGAATGCTTACTCGAGTAACTTACCATCTACTCGAGTATAAGGTATCACTTACTCGAGTGAAGGAAAATCTACTCGAGTATAAGCTTTCATACTTGAGTAAATAGAGAATCCACTCGAGCAAGTAGTCCAACCTACTCGAGTACAGACTCACTTACTCGAGTATACTATAGAAGTACTCGAGTATGTGGACTTAGAAAATTCTTCTGAGATAGAATTCAAAACTCCATAGTCCAAGTGCATGTTGATAAAGTGTATCCCAATAGAGAGGTTATACATGAGCCAACACCTTGGATCACACAATGAGGAATTACATTGTATGGTCCTGTGTTTGGTGACCCATTATAGACTGATATTGGTCTACACTTGGCAATAAGAACCTGCACACATACAACTCAAACACAATATCAAATACACCTTAATTCATCTTAGTTCAAGGTCCGACTTCCTACAAATCTGAGGTATTGTGGAGACAAATCCCAACAATCTCTCCCTATTTGTAGATGTCAGCATCCTTTACACTAAGGTGAATTACTTAAAGTAAAAAGAACAACAAAACATATACTGATGAAAAATAAAAATGAAGCAGGAAAAATGATAAAGATAGCCATAATTAGAATCAAATATATATATATAGAAATGTTTTCAAAAGATTAAATGTCCATTTCCACATCCTCAATCACTCAAGAAGGAGCTCCTCTATGCAGTCTTTCTCTTTTAAGCTCTTGCCTCTCCAGGTAGCTGAAAGGTTTGGGAAAATAGGTCTTGGGACTTGGAGGAGCAGCTGGATTGTTATATCCCCAATTTCTATCATGCAGTCTGATTTTGATTTGGGATGCATCATATGCTTTCCATTCAGAGTAGCTGTAGTACTGATCTCTATTTTCACCAAAATCTGTTACCAGCTTCAAGGTATCAAGGATAAGAGACTTGGAGGTAGGACTCCAAACCTCTGCATGAATAACTTCTAGTCTACCTTCTGGAGCTGGGGCAGGCTCTTTCCTTGGTGCAGAACGGCTAGCAGAAGCGCCGTCACCATATTTTCTTTTCTTTCTAGGGGCACACTGAGAGCTTTGAGGAAAATCATCTTGCCACACATCATCATAAGAAAGAGGAGGCTCAGTCATGTCACCAGTAGGTCTAGGTGAGAAGACTGGCACATACTCTGGAAATCTGGCCTGATCTGGAGCACTTGAGGGAGGATGATCTTCAAGAGGATCTAGGGACTTTGGAATTATGGCAGGGTTAAGCTGGGAGTTGGGAAAATTCTGATTATGCAACCATACTGCAGTATCATAGGTATAGAATTTTACAGATTGTAGTTGAGCTAGAATGTCTGCTTTCATTTCTTTGACTAGATTGTCCATAGATGCTTTAGATTGTTCAGATATTTTTTCAACTTGTTCTTTGACAATCTTCTCCCCCTTGCTGATATCTACTGATAGTTGGGCAATTGCTTCATCTCTGAATGTTCCAACTTCTTCACAAACTTTCATGACATTTGAGGCAGCATCCTTTTCCAATTGAATCTGATTATTTGCAACTGTTTCAGCTTGATCCTTGAGTAGACCTATACTGGTAATAGTATGATCAATGGCTTTGCCACCCAACTGAAACAGTCTCTTGAGCTCATCAGTGTTTGCTTGAATTTCAGCAAATCCTCTACTCATCTCAGTTTCAAGAGTAGAGATCTGGTTGTTCACTGATGCCAGAGAATCATCAAAGTATTTTCTCTGTTCACGGAACATTTGCTCAATCTTGCTTACAAAATCTGAGGAGCTAGGGGGATCTGAGGCTGGGGCTGAGGCTGAAGGAACAGGAGCAACCCAGGGGGGATTTCAGTAATCTCAACTGAGCTTTCAGCTCTCTTGAAAGGTGGTACCACAACTGAATCTTCTGTAGGGATGAAAGAGGGAATAGAGAAGTCTAGTGTCCTCAGAGGAGCATCCACTGGTTCTGGAGACATGTCCTCATCATCAGACAGTAGATTAATCTCTGGCTAACCTTGCTGTTTATCAGGGGACTGATCAGGAGAGGTAGGGGGTACCTTTACAGGGGAGGGAGAAGGATCCTTAGCAGGGAAAGGATCTGCTTGAGAGTGATCCTCAGGAGATAGCATAACTGAATCATCTTGAACTACTGGATCATCTGTCCTGAGTTCATCAATCAGTCTGTTAATGTCTTCAGTAATAGTGAGAAGGTTTTCTTGAGCTTGAATTTCTGAGGTGAGATCTTCTGGAGGTGGAGAAGGAGGAGGAGTAGGATCTTGGATCAGATCTTGCTGAGCAGAGTCTTCTGATGCTTTGTGCTGAGGATTAGATGAGGCAGGCTCCCCTTCAACTATTGCATCCGAGGTGGTAATAGTGTGATGTAAAGGAGGAGATGGAATCCTGTCATCTGAGACAAGGGGCTCTCTGGGCTCATCTTCTGAGGTGACAGCTGCTTTGGAGGCTTGAGCAGTGTTGAGGAGTTTGATTTCATATCTTTGGATTGAGAGGAAGGATAATTTCTTCATATGATGGAGGGGAGTTCCTTTAGATAAATCAAACACTGTAGGATTGATCTCATGGAGGAGGAGTGAGATAATCCTGGCATAGCTTGGTTTTTTCACACTTTCTTTGATCTTGTCCAGTATCATCATTCCAAACTGGAATTTCTTCCAGCATACTATGGCTTGCATAACATCAAAAAAGTTTTGGGAAATTTCTCTGAGGGAATAGGTTTTGCATAGAAGAACTTTGGCAATCACATCCACAAGGAATTTGCCCTCTGAATTGTAATCTGCACGGCGGAACGAATATGCTTCATACGGGTTTATTCCACTGAAGAAACTGGTTCTCTCGGAATCTTCAGGAGTCAGATCATCTTCTTCATCCACCACTGGCAATTTTAACAGAGTAGCTAAGGAAGTTTTGTCCAGACAGATTTTGATTCCACTGACCTTGGATTTTAGAACTGTACCATTGCGCTTGACCTTAAGATTCTTGTAGAACTCCTCGACTGTAGGGAAAATGACTTTGCACGGTGTCTGGAGGATGAACGAGAGACCGGCGGTGTCGAACAGAATTAGCAGGTTTCGGAAATCATTGGAGAGGTCGGCTATACCTTCAGGGTCGAGCTCTGAGCCGATTTCGATCTTGGAGGAGGGAGCCATCGGCTATTCTGGAGTACGGAGGAGACGAAGCGACAGAGCTCTGCGGGTTCCGGAATATGAAGCGACGACGGTTACTCGGGAGAATGAGGAGTGGAAAGGATTTTCGATTTTCTAGATATATATATGATTCTAATTAGGTTTAAGTAGGAGTGATAAAATCATACCTGTTGCGGAGTGGCAAACGCTTTGGTGCGAATAGAAAAAAAATGAGAGATTCAAATTTCTGATTTCCGTATACTCGATTAGATTTCGCCATACACGAGTATGAGATGGAGCATACCCGAGTAGATCTAGTATATACACGAGTAGGTTACCAACTACTCGAGTAGATTCTGTTACTCGAGTATTTCTGTTTACTCGTGTATAAGTCTCTATATACTCGAGTATATCACTTTGAAATACAATTTACTTGGGAGAAATTTTACTGCCACTGATATCTTCAACTCTGAGCCTGTCTTTGAATCCACTATCATTATTCCTCTTTGTTGAGCAGCCCGAGTTCCGTTTTGAAGAATGAAAACTTGGACTCCTCCAGCGGTTTTGTGAATATATCGGCAACTTGCCTGTCTGTGGAGACATATTGTAGATCTATGTCTCCGTTTTCCACATGCTCCCGGATGAAGTGATATCGAAGCTCTATGTGCTTTGTCCGGCTGTGGGAGACTGGGTTGTTGGCGATTGCTATTGCGCTGGATGAGTCGCAGAATAGAGGAACGTTCTAGAACTTCATGTTATAGTCTTCAAATTGATTCTTGATCCATAGAAGCTGTGCACAACAGCTGCTTGCAGAGATATACTCTGATTCAGCCGTTGAGATGGCTACACAGTTCTGCTTCTTACTGCTCCAGGAAATAAGTCTCCTTCCGAGAAATTGGCAAGTCCCGGAAGTACTTTTACTGTCGTCTTTGCTTCCTGCAAAATCTGCATCTGAAAATCCAATTAGTTCACTATCATTACTTCTTGGGTACCATAAGCCAAGATTTGGTGTACCTTTGAGGTATCTCAAGATTCGCTTTGCAGCAATGTAGTGAGATTCCTTAGAGTTCACCTGAAATCTAGCACATACACATGTTGAAAACATTATGTCTGGTCTACTTGCGGTAAGGTAGAGCAAGGACCCAATTATGCTTCTGTACTTGGTTTCATCAAAAGGTTTCCCTTTCTCATCCTTGTCCAGAGACATAGCTGAGGCCATTGGAGTCCTCATAGAGGTTGCATTTTCCATTCCGAATTTCTTAAGTAGCTCTTTGGTGAATTTGGTCTGTGAGATGAAAATTCCATCCTCAGATTGTTTCACTTGAAGCCCTAAGAAATACTTCAGCTCTCCCATACTGCTCATTTCAAACTTCCCTTGCATAAGTTTAGAAAACTTCTTGCAGAGGTTGTTGTCTGTAGAGCCAAAAATAATGTCATCGACATAGATTTGCACTAGCAAAATCTTGCCTTTTATTTCCCTAAGAAATAATGTCTTGTCTATCTTTCCTCTTGTGAACTTGTTCTCAAGAAGAAAGGTAGACAGCGTCTCATACCAAGCTCGAGGAGCTTGTTTAAGACCATATAAAGCTTTTTGCAGTAAATAAACATGATTAGGAAAAATTGAGTCAACAAAACCTGGCGGTTGCTCTACATACACTTCTTCCTTTATGTCACCATTCAGGAAGGCGGACTTGACGTCCATCTGATAGACGGTAAAGCCCTTAAGTGCAGCGTAGGCAAGAAATAACCTGATCGCCTCCAGTCTTGCCACTGGAGCAAATGTTTGGTCAAAGTCGATTCCTTCTTCTTGACGATAGCCCTTGGCGACAAGTCTGGCTTTATTCTTTATAATTGTTCCATCTTCGTCCATCTTGTTCCGGTAGACCCATTTTGTCCCAATGACGTTCTTCCGCTTGGGTCTAGGAACAAGTGTCCAAACTTTGCATCGTTTGAACTGATTCAGCTCATCTTCCATGGCTAGAATCCAGGATGCGTCGGAGTTGGCTTCCTCAAATTTCTTTGGTTCAACCTGTGAAAGAAAACTTAGGTGTAAATTTTCGTTAGTTGTACCTCGACGAGTTCTGACGCCATCCCGAGGATCTCCTATGATTTGGTCTAAGGGATGATCCTTCACGTGTCTGAACTCTAGAGTCCTTGTATCTGGGATCTCTTCAGCCACTGGAGTTGCATCTTCAGCTGGGATGTGTTCTTCATCTTGATCATCTACCTCTCCAACAGGGGTTGTAGAGGTGATCTTGATGAACGTCTCATCTTTACCTTCAGTAGGTTCATCCAAGCTGAGTTCCTTCATCTTTGTACCTGCATCTTCAATAGGCACACTAGAAGAGTTGCTTTGCAGCAGACTCGTCTCATCAAATACAAGGTGTATCGACTCTTCTACCACCAGAGTTTTTCTATTAAATACTCTATAGGCCTTACTATGGCTACTATAACCTACAAAAATACCTTCAAAGCTTTTCTCGCTAAACTTGGTAGTGCGATACTTGTCGTTGTTAAGTACGAAGCACTTACAGCCAAAGATTCTAAAATATGAAATGGTTGGTTTCCTGCCTTTTAGAAGTTCGTAAGGAGTCTTATCATGGTTCTTGTTGATGAGATCTCGATTTTGCACGTAACAAGCGGTGTTGACGGCTTCAGCCCAGAAATACTCTAGAAGTGAGGCATCACTCAACATAGTCCGGCAAGCCTCTATGAGTGTTCTATTCCTTCTCTCAGCTACTCCATTTTGCTGTGGAGTGCGATGAGAGGAAAACTCATGAAAGATACCTTGACTTTCGCAGAATTCTGTCATGGCTCCAGACTTGAATTCCGTTCCATTGTCACTTCTGATTTTGACTACGGAACAGTTGTATTCATTCTGGATTTGCCTAACAAAACTAGTGAAAGTACTGAAGGTGTCTGACTTGTGTTTCAGAAAGAACACCCACGCAAAGCGCGAGTAATCATCCACAATAACCAACGTATATTCCTTACCTCCCAAACTTCTAACTTATAGTGGACCAAACAAGTCCATATGGAGAAGCTGTAAGCTTCTATTGGAATCCTTGCCTATTATGCTTTTAAATGAACTCCTTGTTTGCTTGCCTTTGATACAGGCGTGACAACGACTGTCCATAACGCACTTGACATTAGGTGCATCACGTGCTAAGTTTTGATAGAATAGTTTATTAATAGTTTTGAGATTAATATATGCTAGTCTCTTGTGCCATTTGTCAGCAAGAGATGCTCTACTTTTTGCTAAAAGACACACTGGTGTAGACGAGTCTATACAAATGAAGTTTAAACAGAAAATATTTCTGCTTCGAGTGCCTGATAAAACAGTTTCCATGTTGTCAACCGATTTTATCAAACACTTGTCAGCATAAAATTCAACCACGTATCCTTTGTCGCATAGTTGGCTTATGCTGATGAGATTGTGTTCCAATCCTTCAACATAGGTTACATCCGAAAAGGATACGCTACCGTTAGTAATCATACCGTAGCCTTTAGTTATTCCTTGATCTGAACCTCCAAAGATGACCTTTGGTCCGTTGTAGACTGAGGTGAAATTTTGGAGTAGGCTTCTTGTCCCGGTCATATGCCGAGAGCATCCACTGTCCAAGTACCAGATTGGCATTTTGGTGGTCTTTGGACATACCTGCAATTACAATCACTTAGCCTTAGGAACCAAAACAAGTTTGGGTCCTTGGTCTCGAGTTAGAATACTCCCCCTACGAGCATTAGCCTCATGAGTGGTCATTCTCACGTTGCTAACTTGAGGGGTTGCAACATTTCTAGGATTGAACCAACAATCGATGCCAAAATGACCAATTTTGCCACAGCACCAACAGTCGAACCTGTTGTATCTTTTCCTAGTGTATTCCTGCTTGATTTTCTTAAGTGATGGTCTAGCAGGAACTTCACTCTTGAAGGAAGAAGCTTCATGATGATGGCAGCTACATGAAGTCTTCTCCTTCATAGGCTTTTCCACAATAGGTTTTACCTTTGGTGTCTTCTTGATGTTATGACCATGAGCATAAGGTCCATAGCTTTGAAGTTGAATCTCTTCATAAGGGGCCTTAAAGACACTCTCTCCAAACTTACGAGGACGAGTCCAACCTTGGTATCTTGACTTAGGCTTCTCGGGGATCGGCCTAGAGAAGTGTCCATAGGTGGACTCATAGTCGTATTCGTTCGTAGGAAAGATAACTTTCTTGAACAAAACTGGTTCCAAGGGAGCTTTCCCTTTTTCTTCAGCTAGAGCCTTCTGGGCAGCCTTATTCTTTCTCTTAGCCTTGTTTCTCCTAGAAGATTTACTAGAAGCACCAATGTGGCCTAAACCAGCACCCTTGGCCTTAGCTGAGAACTCATCAACTAGTGGAAGAACTGTCTTAGGCTTGGAGAAACTCTCAACAAGTTTCTTCTCAGCCTCGAGTAGTTGTTCCAATTCTTTGATGATTTTATCTTTAAGGTCGAGGTTCTTGAGAGCTTGATTGTATTCCTCCATAGCAACATTGAAGTTCTCTTGAAGAGAGTTAGTCCTAGTGACTTCTTCTCTCAAGCTGCTCTCAATAGCCTGTAGAGATTTTATCTCTTTGGCTTGAGTTTTCACGACTCTGCGACATTTTTCGTAAGCTGTGAGTAACTCCTTATACTGTCCCATGAGTTCAGATTCATCCTCTGAGGAATTGCCCTCTTGCTCATTATCATCATCAGATTCAGAGAGAGGAGTGTGAGATTTTACCTCCCTAGTGAATTGGGGGACTTGTTCATCATCAGAGTGAGCCATGAGCCTGAAGTAAGCTTCCTCTACTTCACTCGACTCGGATGAGTCGGAGTCGCTGAGAGTTTTGCTCTTCTTGGCTAATAAGCTCTTCTCTGTCCTCTTCTTGTGGTATGAGGGTTTCTTTTCCTCTCTTCTTCCACCCTCTTTCTTCTTGTGAGGGCAGTCCGCGATGACGTGACCTGGCTGATTACAACAATAACAAACGATGTCAGTTGAAATCTGTTTGTTCTGTTTAGAGTTATACCTGTCATGGCTACTTGAGCCTTTCTTTCGCTGATCACCGTCATGTCGTGATCTTCTGTATGAGGTATCTTTGCCTCTCCATTGCTTCTTCTTATTCAAGAACTTCTTGAACTGCCGCGAGAGCAATGAGAACTCTCCTTCAGATAGTTCTGAGCCTGAGGTGCTTGGCTCGGAGCCTTCTTCTTCACTTACTTCTTGAGGAGGTGCTGGTGAGGAAGCTTTGCCCTTCCTTGAACTGTCAGCCTTTAAAGCAACCGACTTCTCTTTTGAGGAGAAGCAACTATTCTCTTCTTCAGCTTTTCTGGAGTTGATCTGTAGTTCATAGGACATTAGCTTGCCAAATAGATTCTGTGGATCTGTCTCTACTAGTCTGCCAAACTCTCGGATGGCACAAATTTTGTTATCCCATTCCTTGGTGAGAGATCTCAGAAACTTATCATTCAGCTCCCCATTAGTAAAGACTCGGCCATACACTCTTAGTCCATTGACTATCTTAAAGAAGTTTTCAAATGTGTCAGCTACGGGTTCCTTGTGACCTTGTCGGAAGGCTTCATACTTCTGATTTAAGAGGGATCTCCGATCATCCCTAACTTCCTCAGTCCCTTCCATCAGAGTCACCAGGGATTGCCACATCTCCTTGGCAGATTGGCAATGTATAAGATTTTGCAGCATTGAGTCATCGACTGCACTTGCGATAATATTTTTAGCTTTCTTGTCTAGGTAGACAAGTGCAATCTCGTCCTTATCCAAGTCCATAAATTTCTTTGGAACCTTTTTGGTTGGGTCTATTATTGATGCAGTCATAGGAACATTCGGACCTTCTTCCACAATCATGAAGATCCGGGGATCTACTGCTTCCATGAAGAGCTTAACTCTTTCCTTCCACATAGGAAAATTGTTCTTGGTGCAGATAGGGAGCTTAGTAAAATCCTTGGTCTTACTCATGCTTGATACTTCTCTTGAGACAACTTGGTGAGGATTAGATCAAGGTGTTAACCTTTTAACGATCAACCTCCCTCTGATACCAATTGAGAGAACTAAGTTGTCAACCTAAATCACCTAGAGGGGGGTGAATAGGTGAAATACGTGCCAAATGCGGAATAAAAAAATTAACACAGCACAGATAAGTAATCAAGCAATCACACAGACGACAAGAGATTTACAGTGGTTCCCCAATCTTGGGTACGTCCACTTTCCTCACCGATCTAGCAAATCACTAGACTCGGCTACTCCACTATCTCGGATTGCAAACCAATCCTACACCTCGGAACTACGTTCCTATAAAACTCGATCCCAAACGGATCTACACTCGGAAGATAGAACTTCCTACCACTCAGAGATAAATCTCCTACAATGAAATTGTTTGAAGAAAAATACAAACAAAATAATACAGATCTGGATCTTTGGCTTTGTCTTCTTCGTTGAGAGCTTTCGGCTTGGACAGAAAAAGGTTGAGGAAGACTTGACCGAAATCCGGAGATCTGAAATCTGGAATCACCACGATCGAATAGAAATATCAGAGATCGATGAAGCACGACGTGATCGGATGATTCTTCTTGAGTCTGGATCGCTGGAGAAACTGAGATCGATAGCAGCGGTGTGAGAACGACGATCCAGAGCTTTTTCCGAAAACAGTAATGGCGGCGGACAGAAAGATTAGGGTTTTCGGGATTTTCTCTTTTCAAAAAAAATAATCTCTGTAAACGCGTGTGTTTAGTCAAGTCTGAAAAGACATATTTATAGGTGGTTTCCAACGGTCATAAACATAATTAAGGATGACACGTGGACCAATCAGAAAGGACTATTTGAAAATACACAAAGAAACTTGACTTAGAGAAATTTAGGAAATTCGAACAGACATACTCGAGAGATAGAGACATACTCGAGTAAGAGGTTACATACTCGAGTGGGTATGAGGAATATACTCGAGTATCAAGATAGAAACTACTCGAGTGCTTCAGGGATCAATACTCGAGTGACTTAGAGAACCTACTCGAGTATGAGCAAATATACTCGAGTATAAGCACTTAGAAAAATTTCTCAGATAAGACTTGAAGTACTACTCGAGTATAAGAGTTTGAGATACTCGAGTATGGAGAAGATAGACTACTCGAGTATCTAAGGAAAACTACTCGAGTGACCACTAACCTACTCGAGTATGAAAAACAATCTACTCGAGTACAAAGTTACTTACTCGAGTATTTCAGAGAACTACTCGAGTATGAGGACTTAGAAACTTTCTAGGATAAGAAGTTCAGATCTACTCGAGTACAACCAGAACGCTTACTCGAGTAACTAACCATCTACTCGAGTATAAGGTATCACTTACTCGAGTGAAGGAAAATCTACTCGAGTATAAGCTTTCATACTTGAGTAAATAGAGAATCCACTCGAGTAAGTAGTCCAACCTACTCGAGTACAGACTCACTTACTCGAGTATACTATAGAAGTACTCGAGTATGTGGACTTAGAAAATTCTTCTGAGATAGACTTCAAAACTCCATAGTCCAAGTGCATGTTGATGAAGTGTATCCCAATAGAGAGGCTATACATGAGCCAACACCTTGGATCACACAATGAGAAATTACATTGTATGGTCCTGTGTTTGGTGACCCATTATAGACTGACATTAGTCTACACTTGGCAATAAGAACCTGCACACATACAACTCAAACACAATATCAAATACACCTTAATTCATCTTAGTTCAAGGTCTGACTTCCTACAAATCTGAGGTATTGTGGAGACAAATCCCAACATGAGGGCAAGATGAAACCTGTAAAAAATTAGGGCTACATGTAATCTGGAGAAAATTGGGGCTAGATGAAACCTGACAAAAATTTGGGCAAGAGGAGAAGAGATCTAGAGAGAAGAAATTATTTACCTTAAGGGCTTAGAAGCCGTCGAGTTCCCGTGCAGCGAAGTAGGGTGAGAAAAGGGAAACCGCGAACTAGAAGTAGAGAATCAGAAGGATCGCTCGCTGCCTCACCCTCGCCGCCTCGACCTCGCCGCCTCGACCTCGCCGCCTCAACCCTGCCAGTCGCACTGTTTTCACCTTCAAGAAGGATTGCGAGATGTTCCTTAGCGATGATTTTCTCCTTCTCGTGGTGGAGGAAAAGCCTCGGTGCAGAAAAAATAATTTGAGAAATGTTGGCGTGTGCTGGAAGTTATAATTAGAAAAGTAACCTAATTAATGATAATGGAGGGGATTTGAAATATCATTAGATGTGCAAATGGAGGGATGCAAAATTTGTGGAGGGAAATGAAATATTTAATGTGATATATAAATGATGGTATTTTTTATGACTAAAAGATTTATTAAATTTATCTTTTCAATTGTGTTCATTATATTTTTGTCACTAAATTGAATTATTTAGTGACTAAACTTAATTTTGTTACTAAAAATAATTTTTTGTGACTTCACTTTGTTTTGGTCACAAATAAAAAATTTTTAGTGACAAGTTTTTTATTTTCGTCACTAATTAATTGAAGATCATCATTTAGTAACCAACCTGAAATTTTGTCACAAAAAATATTTTTTTAGTGACGAAAAAAATTTCGTCACAAAAATTTCGTCACTAAAACCCTATTTTCTTGTAGTGCATCTAGGCTGATCGGCGAGTACAAAATGGCGAGACCTTCCTCACTCCCGGCGGCTAGAAACCAAACCGCCGAGCTCCTACTACAGCACTGTAGAGATCGCACTTTACAACGCCGAGACCAACACAGGCGAGTTCTCCTGCCCGCGAGAAACAACTCCGGTTAGTTCGCAAGCAGCGGCGACAACCTCCCAGCGAGCGCTCCCTCTCACGGCGAGACCTAACACACCAGGCGAAAACGACTAGGCGCGACTACAGCTCCGGCGAGACCCGACAGCTCGCAGCTTCTCGCACGCCGCGAGAACTTCTACTGCACTCAAATCTATCCGCTCGATAAAGCTTCTACTCGCCCGGCGAGATCTCCACCGGCAGAAAACGACCACTCCTAGCACTCACTATGCGTTGCAGCGCTCTCACCCTCTCTCTCTCTCAAAATTTGGGAATGGGGAATTTTCTTCTCTATTCAACAACATTTAAAAGAACTACATGGAGGGCCTTTTATAGGCAAAGCAAAACAAGAAACTCTTTCTCCTAATAAATACAATTTCTCTCTCTCTTATTAAATGCACAACAACTAAAAACATAAAATAATATCATAAAAAAACCTTGACTTGTTGACCCGGTCAACATAGTCAAACTCCAACAAACTCCCCCTCAAACTTGGCAGCACATGCTGAGTTTGCCTTTGAGCCGTAGGAACGTCTCCACCTTCAATGTCTTAGTGAAAATATCCGCAACTTGCTCTCCGGTGGGGCAATACACCACTTCGACCGTCTTCAGCTCCACCTGCTCGCGGAGGAAGTGGTACCTCGTCTCGATATGCTTGCTACGCCCATGTAGCACAGGGTTCTTCGCGAGTTGAATGGCCGACATGTTATCAACATACATTGTAATTGGCCCATCCTGCGGATGATGTAGCTCATCCATGATGTTCCTCAACCAGATCGCCTGGCAGGTACAGGTCGTGCTGCTATGTACTCCGCTTCGCATGAAGATAAGGCAATCGTTGCCTGTTTCTTTGAACTTCATGAGAACACTCTCGTTCCCACATGGAAAGCGTATCTGGAAGTGCTCTTCCGATCGTTCACATCTCCTCCGTAGTCACTATCCGAGTAACCTACCAGCTCCAGCTCCTACCCTGTTGAATACTTCAGACCGTGGCCTCTTTTTCCGTTCACATACCTTAGGATTCTCTTCATAGCTGCGAAGTGATCCTCCTTTGGTTCCTCCATGTGTCTGTTTACCACCCCGACTACATACATGATGTCAGGTCGGGTGAAAGTCAAGTAGCGTAGACTTCCCACCAAGATTTTGAATAAAGTGGAGTCTATCGCTCCTTCCTTCGACTCCTTGCTCAACTTCAGTCCAGGATCGGCAGGAGTAGAGATAAGCTTGATGTTCTCCATCCTGAACTTCTTCAGGATCTCCTCCGCATACTTCTTCTGTGAGATGAAGATCACGTATTCACTCTGCTTCACCTCCACTCCCAAGAAGTAATTTAGCTCTCCCAAATCCGTCATCTCGAACTCCTCCTTCATCATTCTCTTGAACTCCTCGTATATAGAAAGGTTGTTGCCTGTGAAGATTATATCGTTTACATATAGACATACAATCATCATGTCGCCATTCTTCTCAACCTTCGTGTAGAGGGCATATTCATGGGGCTCTTCATGTAGCCATGCTTCTGCAGGTAAGCATCTATTCTCCCATTTCATGCTCGAGCTCCCTGCTTCAGCCCGTATAAAGCCTTGTCCAGTTTGCATACTTTTCTCTCCTGCCCCTTCACCACATATCCTGGAGGCTGCTCAATGTACACATCCTCCTCCAGGTAGCCATTCAGGTAGGCAGAGACCATATCTATCTGCATGATCTTCCATCTGTGATGAGTTGTTAGTGTGATGATCAACCTGATAGTGTCGATCCTCGCCACTGGGGCAAAGAATTCATTATAGTCCACCCCTTGGACTTGCCAGTAGCCCTTTATGACTAGCCGCGCCTTATGCTTCTCCACGCCTCCATCTTTGTTCTTCTTCACCTTATACACTCACTTCACCCCGAGGGGTTTGTGGCCTGCAGGTGGATCCACCAGATTCCAGGTGTCATTCTTCTTGAATGGAGGCGATCTCCACATCCATCGCCTTTCTCCAAGTTTTTTCTTGGGAGGCTTCATCATATGAGTACGGCTCAATATCTACAAAGAGGCAATATAAAGAAAAATTCACTAGTAGAAAATTGACTTTTAGTGATAAAATTTTTCATCACTAAAAGTTAGATTTTGATCACTAATGACATTTAGTGATCCAATCTTGTTCGTCACAAAGTGGTCACGAATGCCCCGCCACTAAATGTATTTAGTCACCAAAAAAAGTTTTGTCACTAATTATACATAATTAGTGCCCAAAATAATTATCGTCACTAACAGTAGGTTTGGTGACCAAATTGATTTGATCACTAAATTAAGTGTTAGTGACCAAATCAAATCGGTCACTACATGATGTTTCTGTGACCAAATTAGTTTGGTCACTAAATGAACTTCTAGTGACCAAGTTGATTCGGCCACTAAATGTATTTTGGTTGACCAAATGAATTCAGTCAGTAAATAAAACTAGTGAAGAAATATCCGATCACTAAAGAGAAAACACAATATAACAACTTTTGTCACTAAATTCTATTTAATTTCCCCTAAAAATACCATACAATTATTTCCTTTTGCCATTACATAAAATTCAATTTTAAACATTCAAACAATAGAATAAATTAAATACACAATCACAAACAGAAATTTGTTCATCATAAGTTATTTTATTAATAGACAAAAAAGAAGGGTGGGAGGTAGCCCAAATCCCTCAATACAAAATAATAATGTTTTCAACAATAATTAAACTGAATACATGAATAAATAGCTAAAATGAAAGAAAATCTTTGAATATGCTTTTTTAACACATTAAAATTTGCATTCTATATATTTTGTCTGTCAATTGAGAAGCATGCCCTTCATCTTATGGCCGACGGAATATCTACTTTCTCTTCTCGTTGTTATCAAACTTTGTTCATGAGATGATGTCGTCGATGACATGAGTTAGGTCCTCGTTGATCTCTATCTTGCAATTGTCGGTGGAAGCAGCGACGGTGCTCAACATGCTAATAGTCTTGTTTGTACACTCCATGTATCCCATCTGAAATATCTCCAAACTCTGGCCTTCATAAGATTCTTCCCATTTGTGTCATACTATTTCTAAATATTGGCTTTGGTTTCATTAGAATTGAGTTTCCTGCAAGATGATTTATACCAAGATTATGTTTCCTTCACTGAACAAAGTGCAACTTTAGAATAGACAATCTTTTCTCAAACCAATATTCATAATATAAGCATGCTGAAATATTTATCAAACTGTATCAGTAGGCAATGAAGAAATAATAACTATTATGGTAACTAATACTGGTGTCTGAAACTTATGTTTAGAAATAAATATCCCTTGAATGTTTAGAACTTAATATCCCTGGAAATAGAATATCAGGTTGCACGAGAGAAGGATCAAATCTCCCTAGCACACCAGCAAGGCAACAACATATCCATTGCGTGCTGAATTAGCCAAAAGTGCATGTATACAATGCATAATCTAAAATATGATGCAATTCGTAGCAAAAGGAAACAAGACCCCAACTAGCATAAAGAGGTAATACAGATATGTCATCGAGCGTTGAGGAGAGGAGAGGAATGAGGCAGAGGAGGAGTATATTGCTAAGTCTGAAGGCAAACAATGAAGAAAGGTTAGATTAGCAGAGAGGCGAGGGAGATCGAGTTGAATATGCCCTTACTCATGAAGAAGAGGATGCGTTCCTGGAGTCGAGGTGGATGCGGAGAAGAGAAACCTCTTTACTGTGGAGGCGGATGCAGAGATTTGAAGTCGGGGTGTGCGCTAGAAGGCTTCTACATCGGCGGTAATCGAAGGATCTGCATGGAGAGGGAGAGTATCGGGGAAATAGGGTTGGCTCAATATTTTTGATACCTACGTTGTTTTTTAAGTCGTTAGATATTTTGGAAGCCTCAGGATTAATGTGATGGATTTAAAATCATGGTTTCTTAAAGCCATTCTATATTTTTTTAAGATAGTATAAATATAGATATAGATGTATATTCCTTCACGAGTCTCACACCGTCGACCACCAGTTATTCATAAGCCGACAACAACTATACATTGCCTCTCAGATTGCGCCAGATTATTTTCACATCAACTCTGTTTTGTCATTTGGTCTCTCACAGAATTCCACCCCATCTGTCGGCTCCACCAACATTAACAAAACTCTGAAAATATTGGATGACGTGGGTTCTATTACCTCTAATGATGTTTTATTAGAAACAAGAATTTTTATGGGCACTAAATAAATAATTGGGAGAGAATAAATGAATTTTGTATTTAATAAACTCGAAAATTTTGATGACTAGTGACTAATTGTTTTGGACACTAAATAAATAATTTAGTGACTATATTATTTTTGGTCATTAAATACTTTAGAAAATGTACTTTACTGACAGAATGTATATTTCGTCACTACAGATATGTCATCAGTGACCAAATAACTATTTAGTCACTAAAGGCATGTTTTAGTGACGAACTATATTTTGTCACTAAAGAGGTGCGTTTAGTGACGAAATACATTTCGTCACAAAGTTTTTGTCACTAAATGTGAGTTTTCTTGTAGTGATTGTTAAGTGTTGGAGCCGTCTCCTCATAGATATCATCCAGCCTCCTCATCCTCGGTTGAGGACGATCATCTTTGGTTCCACTTGTGCTTGCTCCACCAGATCCACCTCTACTTGTACTCGCTCCACTCGAGTAGGGGGTGAGAGCTCCCCCTGACTCCTTGCTGGGTGGTGATGGTGGCTCAGCTCCACCCATCTTAGCTTCTGCTTCCTGACCACCCCCTTCTTCCTCATCATCAAAGAACATCCCTTTGATGCTCCTCACTTCTTCATCCCAGCTCCAGCTACTACCTTCCTCAAATACAACATCTCTTGCGATGATAGCCTTCTTTGTCACCGGGTTGTATAACTTGTAAGCTTTGCTAGCTGGAGCGTAGCCTTCGAAGATACACCTCTCACTTCTGTCATTCAGCTTCTTCCTCCTCTGGTCCGGGACATGGGCATAAGCCACACACCTGAAGACCCTTAGGTGCTTCACACTTGGCTTCCACCCACACCATGCTTTGAACAGAGTCTTGAACTTCACACTCTTCGTTGGGCATCGGTTTAGCAAGTACACAGCCACCTGTACTGCTTCCGCCCAAAACTTCTTTGGCAACCCTTTGCCTTTCACCATGCTCCTTGCCATATTCATGATGGTCAAGTTCTTCCTTTCCACTACTCCATTCTGCTGAGGTGAGTACGCCGCCGTCAGCTGATGAGAGATCCCCCACTCTCTACGGAAGTCATCAAACAGCCTAGAGGTGTACTCCCCACCTCTATCTATCCTAAGCACCATCAGTGGCTGCCCACTCTCCTTCTCAGCCATTGCCTTGAACTCCCTGAACTTGTCAAGGGCCTCAGCCTTCTCCCTCAGGAAATACACCCAACACTTCTGACTGAAGTCATCTGTGAAGGTAATGTAGTACTTGTTCCCACCAACTAAGGTAGTCTCAAACGGACCAGCTATTTCCGATTGAACTAGCTCAAGTTGCCTTGGTTTTCTCCGGAACTTGCCACCCTCGAAAAGTTTGTCTCTTCTGCTTCCCCTTGGTACATGCCTTACAGACCTTCTATGGAGGCGAGATCATTGGCAGTCCTTCTACCATCTTGGAATGAGATAACAACTTCAGGCCTGTGAACCCTAGATGGCCCATCCAATGGTGCCACAGCCAAGCTTCCTCTTCTTCTTCCGTCCTCGCGAGACACGCCGTCTCTTTGACATCCATCCTTAGAGTAAAAAGACGATTCATCGTCATCTTCACCCTTACAACTTCCCTTCCTTGATGATCCTTCATAGCTAAAATATCATCCCTCAACAAGACACGATAGCCCTTCTCCACTAGCTGTCCAAGACTTAGGATGTTACTCCTTAAGCCTGGTACATAAAATACATCATTAAGATGCACCTCCTTCCCTTTCATAGTAACCGCAATCACTCATCTTCCTTCCACTGAAATCTTCTAAGCGTCGCCAAAATTGACCTCACCACCATTTGGTTCGAGGCTAGTGAACAACTCCTTCTCTCCACACATGTAGTTACTTATACCTGTATCCAAATACCACACACCGTTCCTCTCACCTCCTTCTCCTTGGACGGTTAGGAACATCATCGGGTCGCCACCCGTGTTGCTTGCTTCAACGTAGTGGTTGGCTTCTCCTCCTTTCTTTGGAGCCCAACAGTCATGGCTCATATGCCCAAACTTGTTACAGTTGTAACATTGAATTTGGGACATATCACCTCTTCCTCTTCCTTGACCTCTTCCTTGGTCCCTTCCTTGGCCTCTTCCCTAGCCTCTTCCTCTTCCTCCTGCATCTTGCCTCCAACTTTGAGGTTGCTCCACCTCTCTCTGGTTGAACTGGTTTCTACCAAAATCTCTTCCACCTCTTCTTCCTCTACCTCTACCTTGGTAACCTCGGCCACGCTGGCCTCCTCCTCTTCCTGAGCTCTCTACAAAATTAAGCTGAGTCTGGAGTGCTTTCTCCAAGCCACTCGACTCCTCATCATCTTGCAACATGCGATACTCGTGGGCTTGCAGCAAGCCAACGAGTTCATCTACCGCCATCACGGTGAGATCCTTCGACTTCTCAATGGCCACTACCACATGCATGAACTTCTTAGACATAGATCGCAGGAGCTTCTCCATGAAGTTGACATTGTCTATCGTCTCTCCATTCCTCTTCATCTCGTTTGTAAGCGTCCGTAGACGGGTCACATAATCACCAACTTTCTCTGCACTCTACATCTTCATCACTTCATATTGGGCATGAAGGGATTACAGTTTTCACCTTCTTAGCCTTGTAAACCCCTTGCATAGAGCATTGCAGTATCTCTCATGCTTCCCTCGATGTCCCCGCATCTGAGATCTTCTTAAAAGTCATCTCATCGACGCCTTGGTATAATAGGAATAGAGCCTTCTTGTCCCACTTCTTCGATTCTCTCAACGCCGTCTTCTGAGCGTTAGTCAAAGCTGCCTCCGCTTCAGCAGTAAGCACCTCTACGCCTTCTTCCAATATCTCCCATAACTCTTTGGAGGCGAGTAGTACTCGCATTTGTATACTCCAATTCTCATAGTTGGTTTTGGTCAACTTGGGGACTTGCCCCGACATTCCACTTCCCATCTCCATCTCACTTAGCGCTTCGCTCCCGATCAACTCACTCCGAAGGTCGTAACCTGCCTCTGATATCACTTGTTGGAAACGCGAAAGGGTCCTTTCTTCAACTCAACTTCAAAAATCACAACTTCAGAATCCCACTACAACACACCTAGGCAGATCGGCGAGTACAAAATGGCGAGACCTTCCTCACTCCCGGCGGCTAGAAACCAAACCGCCGAGCTCACACTACAACTGCCGAGACCAACACAGGCGAGTTCTCCTGCCCGCGAGAAACAACTCTGGCTAGTTCACAAGCAGCGGCGACAACCTCCCAGCGAGCTCTCCCTCTCGCACAGCAAGACCTAACACACCAGGTGAAAATGACTAGGCGTGACTACAGCTTCGGCGAGACCTGACAGCTCGCAGCTTCTTGCACGCTGTGAGAACTTCTACTGCACTCTCGGCTAGCTCCAAACCCGCCCAACTACAACCAACTCGCCCGGCCACCAAATCTATCCGCTCGGCAAAGCTTCTACTCGCCCGGCGAGATCTCCACCGACAGAAAACGACAACTCCTAGCGCTCACTATGCGCTGCAGCGCTCTCACCCTCTCTCTCTCAAAATCTGGAAATGGGGAATTTTCTTCTCTATTCAACAACATTTAAAAGAACTACATGGGGGGCCTTTTATATGCAAAGCAAAACAAGAAACTCTCTCTCCTAATAAATACAATTTCTCTCTCTCTCTTATTAAATGCACAACAACTAAAACATAAAATAATATCATAAAAGAACCTTGACTTGTTGACCCGGTCAACATTGTCAAACTCCAACAGTTGTTGCCCGCCAACCCTTTCGTGTTAAGTACTACATCCCGCCTCCAAGAAAAAACCTGTTCATGGACCACTTCTATATAAATGCAAATGTCACCTCAATTCTTCTTGTGATGTTGCTTGTTCATTCCTCATCCATGCACTTAAAATATTAATATCTCCCCCATGCATACCCATTCATTTCCCTCTATATTACCTGCCACATCATCATCTAAATACAGGATCCGGATTCTCTCCATTTCAAATGAAATGGAGTGGATCCATTTCATGCTTTAGTGGACAAGTTAAGTCCAAAAAATATCTAGTGGACATGATTTTTTTGATTAAAAATATATATAAAAGAAAGAGAAATGTTGCACCCGTCGGATCAAAAAGCAATTCATCATGGCCATGAAATGGATCCCCTCCATTTTGTCAGAAATGGAGAGGATCCTGATATCTAAATGCATGCATGCACGCCCCTCTTATTCCCATTAACTAAATGTTGCCACCTTGCTTCCTTAATGTGGTTGCTCCCATTCATTCCCCCTCCATTATTCTCGCCTTGCACACATTAACTCCTCTTGATTGTTTCTGTTGGAACACCCTATTACTATTTGGGTCAGGATGACTATATTTCTATAGGGATTTTGTGTTGTGACCTCCTTGTTGTTATAAAGGTCACATAGGTTAGTTAGAGTCTTCTTCAGCTCGACGCAGAGTCGACTTCAGCTCGACGCAGAGTCGAACTCAGCTCGACGCTGAGTCGACCTCAGCTCGACGTGGAGTCGACCTCAGCTCGACGTTCCGTCGACCCCAGTTCTGCTTTCTGTAATCACTCTCTGGCCGACGTGTGTCGTGCTCAGATCGACGTTTTATTGTGAGCTCGACGTTTTCCAGGCTCCCGTCAGTTTTGAATAGGAATTCAAATTCCTTCTGTCAGAACAATTAATGCTGAAGATTTATTGACCGTTACAGCAAATCTAATGCATGGCTCAAGGAATTTTCTAAGGAATGTTTGCCTGACACTTCCTTTGGAGACATGGACATTTAAGGAAAGCATTTAATGCTTGCTGCCAACGGCTATCAAAGACTCAGAAGAAGAATTCAGAGATATATTCTATCAGTCAACAGAGAACAACAGAATACCTCTCTCTCTTGCTCTCTGTGATATTCATTCAAGCTTACACACAGGAATTCTGATTGCTTCATACACAACCATCCAACTTGTTTGGATCATCTTTTGCTGGAGCAGATCAGATCATTGAAGACCTGTCACCCTTATGCAAAGTTCTCCTTCCTGAACTACTTCTTGATCTCAGGGGGAGCTCTGACAACATCAACAGATCCACTTTGCTTCTCTCTACTTATTGATAGAGAAGACACCATCAGCTTTTTCTTTTTCTTTCTGTACAGGGTTTTAACTCCCTTCAAAAGTTACTTTTGGTTTTGCTGAAACCTGGTCAAAAATCAGCCCCTTTGGTTTGTGAGAACCTGGTCAAAAACTCTCTGGTGCTCAAGACACCTGATCAACTCATCTTGAAGTGGATTCCTATCAAGGGTGATAAAAGAGTGGACTACCCAAGATTTTGGGGAACCACTATAGCTCCTTGTGTACTCTGGTTGCTTGTTTCTTTGTGTTTTGCTTTGTGCTGTGATACTTTTCTTACTTTGATTAGTTGCTATAGCACCATACACTAAGTAAATCTAAGCCTTCTCTTCACATAAATTTTAATTTGCAAAACTATTTTAACTCACTCTATTCACCCCCCCCCCCCTCTAGAGTTAGGATTGATCTTATCCCTCACTTTCAATTGGTATCAGAGGCAGGTTGATCATTCATACAGGCTAACACCTGGATCAAAAGATCTCTGATAAGATCATCTCTCTCAAAAGGGTTATTTCTTTTAGTTTTACTTATCTTTAAAACTCATGGCACAAAACAAGGACTTTGCTAGCACCAGACCTCCTATGTGCAATCTCTCTAAGTTTGCACTATGGAAGGCAAGGATTAAACTTTACATGAATTCATTTGATGAGGACATCTTTAATTCTGTGTTGACAGATTGTCCAAGGCCTCCCACAGAAACAAGTACATCAGCTGTTCCTCCTCCTTCAGGAACTGATGCTGACATAAAGAAGTGGAAGGCAGCAGATGCTAAAGCCATGAACATCTTGGCTCAAACCATGTCAGATGACATTTTCCAGAAAGTAGCTGAATGCAATACTGCCAAAGAGATCTGGGAAAAACTTTCAGAAATTGTATCAGGTTCTGCAGATGAAAGAAAGGATAGGAAATCCTACCTCATCACCCAGTATGAGAACTTCAAAAAGGCAGAGTCTGAGTCAGTTGCTGACATGTACAATAGACTGAGCCTAATCATCAGTGAGCTTAGATCACTAGAAAAGGACATATCTCTCACTGAGATAAATGACAAGATACTGACTTGTTTCCCTAGCTCTTGGTACTCAAGAATCTGGTCAATTAAAGATGGAAGGAATGTCTGCGAGTTATCCACAGAAGCTCTTCTAGGAAAGCTCAAGAGTTATGAGCAATTCATTAAGAAGAGAGAAGAAGAGCAGAAGATATCCACACCAACTGAAAAGGTTGAGAAAACCATTGCCTTCAAGGCACAGGAAGAACAACCTAAAGAAAAGGTGTTGGGAAATGAAGAGCTTATGAGCCTACTTGTCAAAAGGTTCAATAAGCTGAATAAAAAGAACTTCAGAAGATGGTCATCCAAAGACAAAGACAAAGACAAGCCAAGGTATGACAGATCTACTAATAAAGATATTATCTGTTTTGGCTGCAGGAAACCAGGACACATTGTCACCAACTGTCCAGAAAATCAAGATAAGGACAGAAGGGACAAGAAGGAAAGAAAAGATAAAAGGAAGGATAAGGAGTCAAGGAAGTACCATGACAAGCCTTCCTCCAGCAACAGCAAGCACACCAGAAAAGGATTTGTGGCTGAATCCTGGAGTGACTCAGATGAGTCTGATTCATCATCCAGCTCTAGTGATGATGAGGATGATGCAGAAGAAAAAGGATTCTGCATGATGGCCATCAATGCATCTCAAAAGAATACTGATTCAGAGCTTGATGATGACCACCTATCTGATCAGGAACTTACTGAGGATCAGGTAATAGATTCATTTGATTTTAATTCTGATGAATTTAAATCTGAGTTCAAATCTATGTGCGTTGACTTGATTGAATCTCAAAAGTTAATTATAACTCTTAGAGAACAATTGATTGAATGCAAATCCGTTAACTCAGATAATCTTAGACTCTTAGAAGAGTTGAAGCAGTGTGGGGAGGAGATAGCTTCACTGAAAGGTGAGCTATCTAAGGCCAAATAATTTGAAGAAACCCTTAATGGGAGAAGTATCAAATTAATGGACATCACAAGTACAGTGAACTCAAGATTGAATGGTTCACTGGGCTTGGGTGCTTCATCCAGCCAACCCATAGTGCTGACAACTCCAATCAAATTTACCAGTGACAAGGGTAAAGGAGTCTTGATAGTGGCTAGGAAGAATGCTGACTTAACCCAGGAAACTGGACAAAAAGCGTCGAACGAAGCTCGACGGACGTCGACCAGAGCTCGACGTAATCGCAAGAAAACGTCGAACTCAGGTCGACGCCTTCTACCTTCTGAACAAAGCAAGACTTCGCCGTCGAATGGAGATCGACACACTCACCAGAGTCCGTCGACCGAAGCTCGACGTGCGTCGAGCCAAGTTCAGAGCAAAAGTCAGTTCTCAGGGGTTAATTCAAGATTTAATTCCAGCTCCACATCTCATCACTTTAACCCTTATGCTGAATGGATAATACCTCCTAGGAGATATCATCCTGTAGGCTATAAGAGTCAACCTGAGATGTCTTTTATTTCAGAATTTAAAGGATATCAAGAAAGGCCCAAGGTAAACTGGTCAAAAACAATTGATTTGTTGTATGTGCAGATAAAGACCTATCCAATTGAGAACCAGCAGTAGTACTTGGACAGTGGGTGCTCAAAGCACATGACTGGCAACAAGGAGAACCTTGTGTCCTTCAAAGCCAAACATGGAACCAAAGTAATCTTTGGAGATTCAAATTTTGGACAAACAAAAGGCTATGGCCAAGTCAAAATAGGGTCAATTACATTCAAGAAAGTGGCCTATGTGGAAGGACTAAAGCACAACTTAATCAGCATCAGCCAGCTATGTGATGCTGGTTATCAGGTTTGGTTTACCAACTCAGCATGTAATATTGCATTAAATAACAACACTGTTTTGATTGGTAATAGACAAGATAACATATACCTAGTTGATTTCAATTCATCTAAAGTAGATATTTGTTTATTTAACTCCCTTAGCAAACCTAATGAACTATGGCATAAAAGATTAGGACATGTGAACCTTAGAACCATTGCTAAGTTATCCAAAGACAACCTTGTTAGAGGACTACCTTCTGGTCCCTACAAGAAGGAAGGACTTTGCAAGGCTTGTCAATTAGGCAAGCAAACTAAAAATAGTTTCAAGTCACTTAATAAGAGTGATTCACCTAGAATTTTGTACTTATTGCACATGGACCTTTTTGGACCAATTAATGTACAAAGCCTAGGAGGGAAATCTTATGCTTTAGTAGTTGTAGATGACTTCTCAAGATTCACTTGGGTGTTCTTTCTGAGAAAGAAGTCTGATAACTTCAAGATTTTGACAGATTTTCTCAAAGGTATACTGATTGAGTTCAATACTCACATTGCCCTGATCAGAAGTGATCATGGGACAGAGTTTGATTCTCTTCTTATGCTAGAGTTCTGTCAGAAGGAAGGTATCAAGCACACTTTCTCAGCTCCGAGAACTCCTCAACAAAATGGGGTAGTTGAAAGGAAAAATAGAACCCTTATTGAATCTGCCACAACATTGTTGACAGATGCTCACCTTCCTCTAACCTTTTGGGCAGAGGCTGTGAACACCTCCAACTATGTGTTGAATAGAAGCCTGATACATAAACTGAAGGGTAAGACTCCCTATGAGTTACTTAAAGGGAAGAAACCTAAAGTAAATTATTTCAAAATCTTTGGTTGCATTTGCTTCATTCACAATAATGACAAGAAATACCTAGCTAAATTTGAAGCCAAAGCTGATGAAGGAGTGTTTCTGGGATACTCCATGATTAGCAAGGCTTATAGGGTTTTTAACAAGCGCTCTAATAAAATTGAAGAATCCATGCATGTTACATTTGATAAAACTAATATGTCTTATAAGGAGAAGGAGACTTCTACCATAAGCAATTTGCAGGAACATTCAATTTCAGAAAATCTGAAGCAGCTTACCATCACAGACAAAGATTCATTACCTTCAACAATTCAGCTAGACACTGAACTTAGTGACAATGAAGAGGAATCTCAGGGTTTGGAAAGCTCAAATGGTCAACAAATTGAAGAACCAGTTGTTGTTCCACAAGAGGAAACAACAACACAGGTTGATGCACCATCAACACCCCTTGTTGATTTAGTAATAGCAAGAGATCACCCAATTTCACAAGTAATTGGAGATATCTCAGTAGGTGTGCAAACAAGGAATCAAGTTAATCACAATATTATGCACACTTGCTTTCTTTCTCAAATTGAGCCCCAAACAATACAAGATGCAGAGCAAGATCCAAACTGGATCATTGCAATGCAAGAGGAGTTGAATCAATTTGAAAGGAATAAAGTTTGGGAATTAGTACCAAGACCAAGAAACCAGCAAATTGTTGGAATCAAATGGGTATTCAGGAACAAGTTGGATGATCAAGGAATAATTGTGAGAACAAGGCAAGACTTGTTGCACAAGGATACTGCCAAGAAGAAGGATTGATTATGACCAAACCTTTGCACCAGTTGCAAGGTTGGAGGCCATAAGAATCTTTCTTGCATATGCAGCTCACAAGAGATTCAAGGTATATCAGATGGATGTCAAGAGTGCTTTTCTCAATGGAGACATCAAGGAAGAGGTTTATGTAAAGCAACCTCCAGGTTTTATCTCTCCAACCTCTCCTGATCATGTTTTTAAACTGCATAAAGCTTTATATGGTCTCAAGCAAGCTCCTAGAGCATGGTATGAGACCTTAGCTCATTTTTTATTAGAAAATGATTTTAAAAGGGGTAGAGTAGACCAAACTCTCTTTATTAGAACCCATAGGTCCCATATCCTACTAGTACAAATTTATGTAGATGATATCATATTTGGGTCTACTGATTCAAACTTATGCAAAAAGTTCTCACAACTTATGCATTCAAAGTTTGAAATGAGTAGCATGGGTGAGCTTGCTTTCTTTCTAGGATTGCAAGTTAAACAACATGTGGATGGCATTTTTATTTCTCAAACCAAGTATGCAAGAGAACTGGTTAAGAAATTTGGAATGTCTGAAGCAACCTCTATGAAAACACCTATGCCTACAAATGTTGTTTTAGATGCTGATGAATCTGGAAAACCAGTTGATCAGACAAACTATAGAGCAATCATTGGCTCATTACTTTATCTAACAGCTAGTAGACCAGACATAATGTTTGCTACATGCATTTGTGCTAGATTCCAAGTAAGCCCTAGAGAGTCCCACCTCACATTAGTTAAGAGGATTCTTAGGTATGTAAAAAGTTGTCCTAATCTAGGTCTCTGGTATCCATATGACTCAGGATTTGATCTAACTGGATTTTCAGATTCTGATTATGCTGGATGTAGAGTAGACAGGAAAAGCACCAGTGGAACTTGTCAATTCCTTGGTGATAGACTTGTCTCCTGGTTTTGTAAGAAGCAAACTTCTGTGTCCACATCAACTGCTGAAGCTGAATACATGGCTGCAGGCAGTTGTTGCTCACAGATTTTGTGGATTCAAAACCAGCTCCTAGACTATGGCTATAACTTAGAGATGTCTAAAATCTTTTGTGATAATACTAGTGCAATTTGCATTGCACAAAATCCAGTTCTCCATAGTAGGACTAAGCACATAGAGATCAGACATCACTTCTTAAGGGATAATGTAGAAAAGAAGAAAATTGCACTAGAGTACATTTCCACTGAACTACAAAGAGGAGATATTTTCACCAAGCCTTGGATGAAAAGAAGCACTTCTTCTTCCTCAATCAGTTGGGAATGCTAGATGGAGACAGTATAAATTAAAACTCCAAGATTTTGAAACCCTTAATTAACAGGAATAGGAAAAATTTCATTTTAAAATTCCTCTGTCTGAGTGGTTTCTTTGAGCTCTAAACTAAGCTCGACGCTGCGTCGAACTAAGATCGACGGTCTGTCGCCCTCAAAAGCATCGAACGTCGACCTCAACTTCTAGCGTCGAACTAAGTTCACAGCTCCCTGGCTTCTTGAGTTTTTATCCCTTCGGTCGACGCCTTCGTTCAACGTCGACCTGAGCTCGACGTATAGCATCAGCCCAAGCGTCGAACGTCAACCTAAGCTGCAAGCTGTTGAGCCGTTTTAGTTCCCCTAGAGCCTTAGAGCGTCGACCTGAGCTTGACGTTCTTTCCAATTCTGCGTCGAACCCTAGTATAAAATCATTCTTCTCCGTCGTTCGCAGTTGCGCTCTCATATTTTTCTGCTCAAGCTTTTTCCCTCCAAATCCTTTACTCTTGATCTTGGAAGGTATCTATTTGCAGGATAATGGCGATTGCTGCAGGTGTATTGGCGGCAATGAAGTTTGATTCAGGTTTTGACATCGACATCGACTCCTTTGATGGATCTTCGCAGAATTTTCTGGACATTCTGGAGCTATTCAAAGAGCAGCACCTGGTTAACTTCATGACAACCAGGATCCCTCTTCCAGAAGCTGAAATCAAAGAATGGATTTTTACTGCAGTGAATTCAGATAACAGTACGATGACTGGAACAATTTCAGGGAATGAGGTAGCCATTTCTCCTCAAATCATTTCAGAGGTTTTCGGTTTTGCTGTTGGAGATGATGAGATAGAACTCTCTGTAGAAGAGTTTGCTGTGATGCTAGACAGAATGGGGCATAATTCTGGTAACCCCTCTAAACTTTTAAAAGTTAACCTAGCTATTGAGTTTAGGCTGTTAGCAGATATCACAGGCAAGGTAATCTGTGCAAAGAGGACTGCACACGATGCCATTACTAGGCATCAGTTTTGCATTATGGCTGCAATTTTGGATAAGAAGCATCCCAATTAGGGTTTGATTGTTTTTGATATGATTAAGAAGAAAATGGATAAGAACTTTGTCCACTTTGGAAGGGTTCTTGGTTTAATTCTGAACCACTGTTGCCCTCAGTTGCTTGTGTCCTCAAAGAAGCACATCAATGCTTCTAAGAGGCTCACTTGTGCACTGATTGGCAAGTGGGACAGGAAGATTGTGAACTCCAGGGCAGCTGCAGCAATGAGGACTTCTGCAGACACCAGGACTGTAGAGGTCACTCTTCCTCAGTCTACTGGCCCAGAAGCAGGGATTTTGCCATCTTCCTCCATCATCCTCCCATCCTCTTTCATTCCAACAACATCAATCATCTCATCCACTCAACCCATCCCTTCATCCATTTCTACTATTGCATCCTCCATTCCTCCACTCATCACTTCTTCTTCCATGAGCTTGGACTTCTCATCTCATGAGGACTTCCTTTCCCTTGACATTCATGATGAATCCTTCATGGATGCCTCTCACTCCTCTCCTCATGACTTCCATCCTTCATCAACTTTTTCAGAACTTCTTCTATCCTCCATCCATGAATCAGCTATCCCTCCCATGTCTGCAACACCAACAACATCTTGTACCTTCACCTTCTCTGCTGCTCCCTCTACCTCTACTCAATTCCCACTTGAGCAAGTAGATCTTTTGCCTTTGGCCAATAAGCTTTTTGATATTTTGGCCCCTAGGCTCTCCTCTCTATTGGATGCCAAGCTGGCTCCTCTAGTCCTTTCCCTGAGCTCTCTCTCTGCCTCAGTCTCATCCCTCTTATCCTATCTGGCATGCCCTTCTTCTGGGGGCCTAGAGTCAGCTGCCACTGATTCTAGGCAGGGGGAGATGTCAGCAGAAGAAGAGCTGCAGCCTTCAGCAGTACAGGTAGTACAGGCTTGTTCAGAGACAGTCTCAACAGTAGCAGTTCAGATGACCTATGAGGCTCCTCCTCAAGGTTCAGGTCAGATGATCAGCAGTGCCTTAGACTTTCAGTCCTTGGCATCTTCTGTCCAGAGCTTCCACCTTCCAGCACATCTTCACTTCAGTATCTACAGCCTCCTGCCTCCTCAAGAAGACCTGTCTAGGGCCATTGTCCCTTTTCAGAAGATCATTCCATCCTCCTTGGCTGTTGATGCCATGATCCTTGATGAAGCAGTGGTAGCTATGGCTCCTGCTTGTGATGATATTGTTGTTGAAGCAGTAGTAGCTGCTAAGACTGTTCCCTCAGAAACTTCAGGTGAATTGATTGAGACACCAGATGAAGTTGAGACCATTGTCTCACAAGTTCTTCAGGAACTAGCCACCTCAGCCTCTATGGCTCCTGAGGCTATTCCCTTTCCTGCAGTGTTAGACTCCTCTTCTACACTGTCAGTAGACCCTCCTGCAGTTACTTCTTCAGCTGCTCCAGCCCCCATCAATTTTCCTATCTCAAAGAGAACCTACATAGATCCTTATGATGAATCTCAAAGCTCAGAGGATGAATTTGCAACTGATTCTGATGACTCCTCTGCAACCATTGCAAGGAAGAGGAAAGTAAGATCCAAAGCAATGAAAAGAGTTCCATTGGCTAGATCCACAGATCATGACATCCCTTACTACATCAAGTACAACTGTGAAATCACTGAGCCCTGGATGCAATACTCTCTAAACCAAAGAAAGACAATGAAGAAGAAAAGAAAGTTCAATGAAGGCCCCTCCAAGTCTGTCCTTCAGCCTCCACCTCCACCTCCTCCAGATGCAGGTGCAAGTGCAAGCCTCTCTTCCAATCCTTCCCCATCATCTCTGCATGGCAAGACCTATCAGTCAAGAAGATCTCAAGGGTATAACCAGCAAAGGGGAAATCAGCAAAGTGGAAACCAGCAAAGAGGATACAATAGAGGCAGGCAGTCTAGAGGAAGATCAGGATCTCAACCTTACCAAAGGGGAGGACCCATTGATCCAACCTCTGGTCCCTATCCTTACAGACCCAGAGTTGACTTCACTCCAAGAACTCATCAAGAACACTCTGCCAACAGATATGAACCAGCTATTCCTTTTGAAGATCCTACTAAAACTCCAGCTTACTGAAAGGCTAGGATGACTGAGATGGCTGCTCTGAATGAGATTGACAGAGCTAGAGCAAAAGGTCTAGACACCTCTCAAATCAGCACCATGTCAGATCAAAGGAGAGAAGAATTGGAGAAATACAAATCAAAGAAATTCTTTGATTCTGATAAGTATATACAGCTTCACCCTGCAGCTGTACCAGCTAGTGGAAAAAGCCAGAAATCCTTAGGTGCAGCTGAAGATTACAGATCCAAGAAGGATGCTACAAATCCTAACAGGGAAATTATCTTCAAGGGAAGTGATCAAGACAAAGCTCCAAAGGAAAAGTAATGTAAGGCATTTTTCTCTGCTGGATACAGGACATTAAACATTATTGCTGCTATATAGTGTTATATATATGCTGCTTTATTCTGTCATATGTCTGGTTGTATTTTATTCAGCTCTGTTTTGCTTTATTTCTTTTTGAATCCCTAAATGCATGTAAATAGTAATCCTAATCCAAATAGGGGGAGATTATTGGAACACCCTATTACTATTTGGGTCAGGATGACTATATTTCTATAGGGATTTTGTGTTGTGACCTCCTTGTTGTTATAAAGGTCACATAGGTTAGTTAGAGTCTTCTTCAGCTCGACGCAAAGTCGACTTCAGCTCGACGCAGAGTCGAACTCAGCTCGACGCTGAGTCGACCTCAGCTCGACGTGGAGTCGACCTCAGCTCGACGTTCCGTCGACCCCAGTTCTGCTTACTGTAATCACTCTCTGGCCGACGTGTGTCGTGCTCAGATCGACGTTTTATTGTGAGCTCGACGTTTTCCAGGCTCCCGTCAGTTTTGAATAGGAATTCAAATTCCTTCTGTCAGAACAATTAATGCTGAAGATTTATTGACCGTTACAGCAAATCTAGTGCATGGCTCAAGGAATTTTCTAAGGAATGTTTGTCTGACACTTCCTTTGGAGACATGGACATTTAAGGAAAGCATTTAATGCTTGCTGCCAACGGCTATCAAAGACTCAGAAGAAGAATTCAGAGATATATTCTATCAGTCAATAGAGAACAACAGAATACCTCTCTCTCTTGCTCTCTGTGATATTCATTCAAGCTTACACACAGGAATTCTGATTGCTTCAGACACAACCATCCAACTTGTTTGGATCATCTTTTGCTGGAGCAGATCAGATCATTGAAGACCTGTCACCCTTATGCAAAGTTCTCCTTCCTGAACTACTTCTTGATCTCAGGGGGAGCTCTGACAACATCAATAGATCCACTTTGCTTCTCTCTACTTATTGATAGAGAAGACACCATCAGCTTTTTCTTTTTCTTTCTGTACAGGGTTTTAACTCCCTTCAAAAGTTACTTTTGGTTTTGCTGAAACCTGGTCAAAAATCAGCCCCTTTGGTTTGTGAGAACCTGGTCAAAAACTCTCTGGTGCTCAAGACACCTGATCAACTCATCTTGAAGTGGATTCCTATCAAGGGTGATAGAAGAGTGGACTACCCAAGATTTTGGGGAACCACTATAGCTCCTTGTGTACTCTGGTTGCTTGTTTCTTTGTGTTTTGCTTTGTGCTGTGATACTTTTCTTACTTTGATTAGTTGCTATAGCACCATACACTAAGTAAATCTAAGCCTTCTCTTCACATAAATTTTAATTTGCAAAACTATTTTAACTCACTCTATTCACCCCCCCCCCCCCCCCCCCCTCTAGAGTTAGGATTGATCTTATCCCTCACTTTCAGTTTCCTTCTCCAACTCTTCTTCTTCCCCTTCCAACCCTTCATGAGTCTCTGATGTTCATCCCCCTCTTTGCTTATATAAGGCCGGTTGGAGCGCGCTATGGTTAAGGACTACTACTGATTTTTATTTTGGAGTGTTTTTACTAGTGTTCTTTTATTTCTTTTACTTTCTTGCATCTTTAATTTCAAGCTTTGTAATCTTACACTTTCATTTCTATTGTACTCTTCTTTTAAATAAAAATAAAACACACTTCTTTTTCTTTACTTCAGTTTTTTTACACATGTAAGTACTTAATATTTCTTTTGTTTCCTTTATTGTCATGTATAACTAAATTTTTATTAGTACTTGATCAAGATGATCCGAGTAACAAAATGAATTTCTCTTCTTAATTTAATTTGTTTGCTTTCAATGAATGCTTAGGATTTACGCCAGATTTATTTTTTAGTGAGATCATATTATCGATATATGATTTTTGTTTCTGTTTCCGTACTTTAGTAGTCGAAAGGATTGTGCGCACGGATCGATCACACACGGGTAAAGAGAGTTGAATGCAATCCTTGAAAACAGACGACATAAATCTATCGGATTAGAGTCAAATCCAATAGCGGGGTTCACCATGTAAAGCAAGCTTTAGGGGTTTCGATTTGAGAACAAAAGTTCGGTTGATCAACCTAAACTTAGTTGGGCGTAGCTTTGAAAGTGGTGCGTTTATATTTTGGGAACCTCCATGGTTCAAACAATTTAGTTAAAGTGATTTAGGAATTTATTTTATTTTGAACGCTTCATTTCAAGGTGAATCAAGATCAAGTGTTAGCCTTCTTAATATTATCTTAATAAATTTTTAATCGTAATTTACTTTCGCAACAACCAACCCAAAAATCTATTCGATAAGATAATAGTGAACCCTTAAAGTGAAGTAATCAATGCGTCTTGGTTTTAATACGACCTTGATTTTTCATATCCTATACTATAATCGATAAGGTACACTTGCCTTTATCGAACATAGAATCAGAGACAACTTTTTATAAAACATAAAATTTCTTCATCAGGCCCCCCACAACGTGGCCCCCCAAGTAGTGCGACCAGCGTACGTAGCCCCCCAAGCGGCACGGTTCCCACAGTGCGGCCCCTGCCTAGGCCACACGGCCTCAACTGCACGACCTTTGGCTCACGACCGCCAAGGTTGCATAGTTCTGATTGGGCATTTCCGACCATGTGACCCCAGACATGCTTCCTTCAAGACCGCACGGTCCCGCAGTCCAGGTCGCACTGCTCCGACCGTGCTATCCGAGCAATTCTGACCTCTTGGTGCTCGTGAAACCACCGTTTAGGAACCCTTGCACACGCGAACGTGTGTGGTTTTTCCTTTACAACCCACATGGTAGGATTCTCCTGCGCGAGCAAGGGCGCAGAGCTTGCTCTGCACTCCTCTTTGCTTGTTGCCTTCACAATCATTGTAAGATTCATCGTCGAGCCTATTACCCGCCACCATGCTTATCTCCCACAGCCACGCTCATCTCCTGCCACCACGCTCATCACCCGAGGTCATGTTCATCGCCTTCCCCTATTGTCGCCTCCCAACCGTGGGGGGGTGCATATAGTAAAATACTCACTATGGGGAGAAAATAGTAAAATCCTTATCATGAGGGTGCGAATAGTAAAATCATCATCATGGAGCGCAATTTGGAAAATCTCTCATCATGAGGGTGCACATAGTGCAAATAGAAAAATATCTCAACATGAGGGTGCACAACGACTTTGATACATACGCCAAGTTATATGCAAATGCTAACTGAGCGCCAATCTTCGGCACTATCCCCGAGCACCAATCTCTGACATTAACGCCGAGTGGCAACCTCCGAAGCTAACTTCAAGCTACAAGCTCAACGGTCCCTAATAAGGGCGAACAAATGTCCCCTTATGCAAGAACCGAGTGACGACCTCAGATATCACTGTTAAGCAACGACTGCGATAAGCAATAAGCTTGCAACAACCAAGCGTCCACCTCATCCACTGACACCAAGATATATATCCCGACATATACGTGGAGTGGAAAACTCGTAGCCATGCGAGTTGTGACAATTCACCCAAACAAGCTCACACACAAAAATATACGGTCCATAAAAAAAATTCGGGCTCTTTTTCTATAAAAGCGACCTCAGAATATGGGTGGAAATTTGATGGGGTGTCCTAATAATGGGTTCAGCCAAACTAAATACTTTTAGCAGCAACTTCAACCTGCTCGCTGATGCAATTCCAACGGTCACATTCCTATGCAACTCCAATTTTATTTGGTCTTCCAAACAGACGTCGGGAAGCACAAATGCACATATGCGCTAAGCGCACGCCTCATCATGGAGGAGTGGGCAACCCCCACTCCTTTATTAGGGAGAGAGCCCTACTCCCTTAGTGGAAAGGAGAGGGAAATGCCCACAAATCTATGCAACGCAACTGTGTGCACCCCAATCGCATTGCGCATGAATCACATGATGGGGATGGTAGCATGATCGTCCTTGTTGCGCGATCACAAAAGCCACGAGAGTGCTCTCGCAGTGTGGCCGCCCAGGTTACGCGGCCCCTTAGACTACACGGGCCCAGCCGCGCAGCCGCTTAAGCTATGTGAATCAAGCTGTACGACCTCCATCATGTTTGAAAGATAAATCTATGGGTAATTAATCACCTAGAGGGGGTGAATATATGTCTTTTAAAATCTTTAGCACTTATACTTAATAATTCAGCAGATACTTGAAAATAAACAATCATAGAGTACACAGAAGCCTTATAGTGGTTATCCTATCTAGGGTACATCCACTTTCCCCCTTCTTCCTCACTAGCAATATGTTAGATAAGGTTATATCTCCTCCTCTTCAACTCAGATCAACAGATTTTACAAACCCAATTTCTTTCCAGAAACCTACACCTCAGACCAACAGGTCCTATCTCAGAGATCCACCCAATTTCCTACCTCAGGTCCCTTAAAAACCCTACCTCAGATTGTACAAGTCTTACACCTTAGTGATCCCACACAAATCACCTACCTCAGGTCCCTCATGAACCCTACCTCAGACTATACAAGTCTTACATCTCAGTGATCCCACACAAATCACCTACCTCAGGTCCCTCAAGAATCCTACCTCAGCCTTTATAATACAGACTTACAACTCAGAGAATAAAACTCCTACACACTCAGATCTCAAAGAGATCTTACAAGTTTAATAGAGAAATAACTAGTATAATTATCTGAGTAAACAGATTCTTCAATTCAGCAACTGCACTAGATTGATTCTTGATGAACAGACTGGCTGAAATGAAACTTCACTGGATCTTCAATGTTCTTGATGATGATCGGCTTGAATCTTTGAAGAACTTGTTAAATAGATCCAACTTAACCCTCTGATCGACTTGTTGAAAGGATCAGAAAACTTTCTTGAAGACCTGTGTCTTCCTTCTTCTTGGAGTTGTCGCCCTTCTCCGACTTAGAATAAATCAGAATGAGTGAATTGATTGATTGATTTGATTATTTTTTGTGTAGACAACCCCTCTATTTATAGCCTTCACTAGTTGTTGGCTTCTGATTGATGACATCATCATATGTCATCATACTTCAAGCTTTCCTTCAAACAGATTCTGATGACATGTCAAGTCACGGTAGCTGACATGGCACTTCTGATTTGACTTGACACTCAGCTGTGTTGACTCTGTATAACTTCAGAATCATAAGTGTCGAGAAGTCTCAAGTGTCTCGACACAATAATACTTAGTGTTCTTAGACTATAAACTGCAAGGTATCGAGACATCTTAGTAGTCTCGACACATCTGTACTTGATAGAATTTCCAGTCTGAACTTGAAGATGTCGAGACAGTTGATTTATCTCAACACAACTATCTGTTGGGTGTCGACATCTTTAAGTCTATACTTCAGTTCTTCATTGTGTCGAGACAGTTGTATTGTCTCGACACAGGTGTCTGAACTGTCGAGTGAAGTGTTGTGTCTTGACACTGTTGTCTTGTATCTTTCTGATATCAACGCATCTCCTACAAAAGTATCGACATAGTTGTGAAGTGTGTCGACACTTTTGTACTTAGTCATTTCTTCTACGCTGCAACTTGCTAGGCTTTGACTGTCCTGACTTCACTCAGCACTATTATCTGTATGGCGTTGATTGAACTGGTTTCACTCAACGCCTGTGGTCTTAGTCAATTTTCCTCAGCAACTACCTTGATATTTGGTGTTGTGTGAGCTTGCTTCACTCAACGCCTGTGGATTTAGACAATTTCCTACCTTTCCAGTCAGCTTTTTTGAGTCCATCTATCAATATCACTTAGACCACATGTCCAATCAATATGACATAGACTAACTTGCATGCATGAACTGAAACATACATCAAATACAACTATATGTATATCATTGAGTTTAAAGGACTTCTTCAAATCAAGTATATTATTTCCAATGTACCCAACAATCTCCTCATATTTGGAGAAGTCATAACCTCAATTCAATGATATACACCACAATACCAAAATAAGATAATTATGATGTACATGAAAAGTGATGTAACAAAATTATAAATGAAACAGCAATAAGAAAAAAAATATAACAAAGTGCAACTAAACTTTTTCATTCCAATTTGTTCAAAGATTACACTGTTCAGTTTTTACAATATCCTAAAACAAAATTACAAAGTTTCTAGAAAAGAGAAATAATCTAAGATTGTTTTGGCTCTTTGATGACAATGTCTTTTCCTGATTGTATCTTAGCTTTGACTTCAGGCAGCTTGTCTTCAATAACCTTCTTCTTTCCCTTGTCATCCTTGGCCTTAGAGATCTCTTCTTCCTTGAGCCTTTGCCTTTCAGCATAATGATATGGTTTGGGAAAGTACTTGCTGAGCTCTATAGAATCAGCTGGGATCTTCCTTTCCTTCAGATCTTTCCTGAATTTATAAATAATCTCCTGCTGCTTTGTATGTTTGACCCATTCTTGTTCTGAGTACCATTTGCCCCTATCAGCTATATTGTTGTTAATTGCTTTCCATGCAGTGAGTATAATAGATCTGGAAGTTGGAATCCACTGCTCAAAATCTGGCTTTGCTTCAGCCTGCTCCCTGAATCTCTTCTTAGATAATTGAGCTTCTTTTTCTTTGAGCAAGGAAGGAGCAGTCATCCCCACCTCCTCACATACTATATTCTGAACCTGTGGTGGAGGATTGTATATAGTCTGTACTGCAGTGTGAATAGCCTCAAACTGAGATGGTTGGCAGCCAGACTCAACTATTTTATCTTCATCATAATTTATGGGAGGAAATCCTAGAGTATCTTTGATACTATCGGAGGTCCAAATAACATGCTCAGAGCTTGACTTTATCATTACTCTATCCCCCTTTATGACTTCTCTCTCCACATGATCCCTTAAGTAATTTTTATGAAACCTGATTTGGCCTTCTAGATGAGTAATCCCTCAGGAAAAATGATTCTTCACTTTGAGCAAGTGATCATCGATGTCTTTGCAAGAAGCCTTGACTGCTTGAACCACAGAGGTTGTGTGAGTGGAGAGCTTAGATTCAATAGATGTAGAAGTAGACCCTGTCTTTGTCTCCAGAACTGTAGTTTTCTCAGCTAGCTTTATCAGTGAAATATTATGCATTATTATCATGTTATCATTCATTCTTATCTGGTTTTCAAGTACATAACCTTGTTTAACAATTATATCTTTTTGAGTCTCCTTTGACTCCTTATTCTATTGAGCAAGGTAGACTACAACATTTGCTCCTCTTTGGAAGAAGTCAGTCACATCCTTCTTCAACAAGTTGACCTCAAATCTAATGGATTTGATATCTTGTATTAGCTGGAATTGTACCTCCTTAGTGCTTTCATCTATATATTTTTCCAGTTGACTTCTTTTTTGATCTAGCTTTATTTGCATTTGAATCAATAGGGAGCTGAAATCCAGAGGAGGAGCAGGTGTTGTTCCATATTGAACTGTTTTCTTATAGCTCCTACTCCTTTTCCTAAGTTCCTCAATTTTCCTTTTCTTGAGCTGAGAGGCTTCCTCCTCATCAGAATCTGAAGAACTGACAACTTCAACTGAATTAGGCTCTTTAACTCCTTTATTATTTGGGGCCAGATATTCTATCTCCCCCTCAACCCTTACACCTACTTCACCAAGGTTGAGTTCATCCATGGTTTCATCCTCTAGTTGTGCTGAAGCATCATAATCATGATCATCTGGGAGTGTATCCTGTAAATTCCCCTGGATATCATCTTCTTTATCAATAGGAAATTCTTCCTCAGTATCCTTAGAGATCGCATTCTCATTCTCTTTATCATACATTTGCACCTCTTGTGCAGGAACGTTTTTTAAGTCTGGAAGATCATTGGGGTTCTCCCCCTCAATGTGATCCTTCTCTGGTCTTGTCTCCCCCTGCATCTGATCTCCAGTACCAGGAGAGGTCCTTGGAGAATTTTCTGGTCTGCATCATCATGTTTTTTTGTACTAGAGCTTCCTTGTTCTTCAGAGTCATTGGAAGATTCTTCTTCCACAACCAATACTTTCTTTTTCTTCTCTTTCTTCTTCTCTAGTACTGGTGTCTCTTTTGTTAATACTCTATATCATCTTGCTAGAATTCTTATGTCCATTTATCTCATGTGATTGATCTTAGATCCAATCTTAAGATTGAGACTGTCAGGAAGTGCTTGACCAAATGAATGCTAATAATCCTTCTTTTATTGGGCTTCTTGATGCTCTCTACTATTTTGTCAATGACAATTTTGCTCCAGTTGGTCTTCATTTTGAATATTATATCCTTGTCATCAGCTCAAACATTTGAGCAGAGATTTTGTCATGTGCTCCTTTTTTGCATAATAACACTTTTCCTATAATCACTGACAGAAATTTATCTTGTGTATTCATTCCCTTTCTTACTAGGGTGCTTCCAAGCTTTGCGGTTGGGGCAAATCCACACCACTCCAAAGCTTCTGCAGTCTTGGCAGACTCTAGGTCATCTTCTTGATCAACCTTGGGTAAGTGAAATATCTTTATCAACCTTCTTGTTGTGATCTTAACTTTCATTCCATTTATTGTGTACTTAATCTTGTATGTATTCAAATCTAGTTGGGCATTGGAAAAGAACTCAAGAACTTCTCATTTCCAGATATTGGATGGTTCTAAGAGCAAATACTCTAATCCGACTCATATGATAAGTGTTATCGCATCCTTAATTTCTTCTGATGCCGAGTCGAATCCATGTCGAACGAGTTCATATCCTTCAAAGACGTTGTCGTCACTTTTGGGATCCATTGGAGAGAAGGAATCGAAAGAGGTGTGTCGACTAAATGGAGTTTTAGGTCTCGACACTCAGAAATCAAACTCTCAAGATCTCAAGAAGGCATAGTCGACCTCTATTCTCATACCCTATTTATAGTCTAGGCTCTCCTGAAGTTGAAAAGGTGCGCTCCATTTAGACTGTTCCAAATTTTTAGGAAAAGATCTAGTGTCGACACTGGAAAAGTTTTCTGTCGAGATGTGTCGATACAAGTCGACACAAGGATAATGTCTCTCGACATATACCTTAGAGTCTCGACACTCTTTGATGTCTCGACACATACTTTGGTGTATCGACACATTTTCTGGTATCTTGACACAACTTTTGACTTAGCCAATATTTTGTCTCCTGAACAATGGAAACTTGATACTTATATGTTTTTACTTGATATTTAATTAAGTAAACTAAATTACTGATTAATATTTTATTCTTATTTTCATCAGTTTTTATGTATGCATTAATTATTCTAGATTTAACATGTCAAGTTCAAACATAAAGAAATTAAATTTCACTTCATCTAGGGGCTTAGTGAAAATATCAGCAATCTGTTATTTGTAGGAACAAATTCTAGATTAATATCTTCCTTTTCTACATGCTCCCTAATAAAGTGATATCTAATCTCAATATGTTTAGTTCTACTATGTAACATAGGATTATTTGCAATTAAAATGACACTAGTAGAATCACAATATAATGGAATTTTGCTTAGCTGAATGTTGTAGTCTTGTAATTGATGCTGAATTCAAAGCAATTGTGCACAGTAACTTCCAACTGAAATGTACTCAGATTCAGCAGTGGATATTATTATACTTGTTTGTTTTTTTGCTGCTCCATGACACTAGCCTTCATCTAAGGAACTGACATTAACCTGAAGTGTTTTTCTAGTCTTCTTTACAACCTGCATAATCTACATCTGAAAAGCTTGTTAGTTCAAAATCACTATTCCTGAGATACCATAGGCCAAGACTAGGTGTGCCCTTTAGATATCTCAATATTCTTTTGAGTGTTATATAATGAGACTCCTTAGGTAAAACTTGATACCTAGCACAGACACAAGTAACATACATTATGTCTGGTGATCTACTGACAGTTAGATAGAGTAGTGATTTAACTATGCCCTTATACAAGGTGATATCAACTGACTTGTCAGCACCATCCTTGTCTAAAGACATACTGGATCCCATAGGAGTTCTTATGAAAGTGGTTGTTTCCATTCCATACTTCTTGATTAACTCATTGGTAAACTTAGACTGACTAATGAAAAGTCCATCTATAGTTTGCTTAACTTGAAGACCCAAGAAAAACTTGAGTTCACTCATGCTACTCATCTGAAACTTACCTTGCATAAGTTTGACAATTTTGGTGCAAAGTGACTCATCAGTAGAACTAAATATAATATCATTTACATATATTTGTACTACGATAGTCTTGCCTTTGACTTCCCTTAGAAATAGTGTTTTATCTATTTTCTCTCTTGAGAATTTATTCTCTAGAAGGAATTTAGATAGAGTCTCATACCAATCCCTTGGGGTTTGTTTTAATACATAGAGAGCTCTTAATAAAAGATAAACATAATTATGATGAGTAGAGTTAATAAAACTTGAGGGTTGCTCAACATAGACCCTTTCTTTGAGGTTACCATTAAGGAAGGCTGACTTCACATCCATTTGGTAAATCTTGAATTCTTTGTAGGTTGCATATACCAGGAAGAGTCTAATAGCTTCCAATCTATCCAGTGGTGCAAAGGTTTGATCAAAATCTATAACATCTTCCTGTCTATAGCCCTCTGCAACCAGTCTAGCCTTGTTTTTGACTATAACACCATTCTCATCCAATTTGTTCCTGTAGATCCATTTGGTTCCTATGATGTTACAGTCATCTGGTCTGGGAACCAGCTTCCAAATATTACATCTCTTGAACTAGTCCAATTCTTCCTGCATAGCCTCTATCCAAAATGGGTCTATATTGATTTCTTCAAACTTCTTTGGTTCTGTTTGAGATAAAAAAAACTTGAGTACATTACATTGTTGTGTTATCTACTTCTTGTGGTCACACCATGAGCTGCATCTACAATGATCAGTTTCTTTGGATGATCCCTTAGATGTCTGATAGCAACTGGTAATGTGACCTCTTCTCTTTGAACAACTTCATCTTGTTGCTGAGTCTTTTCTTCTAGTTGTTCCTGTGCAAGTTCTTCCTCAACAATGTTGACTCCATCTTCTATAATTTGGCTTACTGGAGCGGAGTCTTCTATTGATAGCTCCTTTAGCTTCAAGTCTTCTCCTATTATGCTTGATGTACCTGGTATATCATTGTAATACATAGAGCTTTCATCAAATACAATATAAACAGACTCTTCTACAACTTGATCCCTCAAGTTGTAGACCCTATAGGCCTTACTGTGGTTATTATAACCAACAAATATGCCTTCATAGGACTTCTCAGCAAACTTCATAGGATCCTATAAGCCTTACTTTGGTTATTACATCCAAAGATTCTAAAGTAGGCCAAGTCTGGTTTTCTGCCCTTCATTAGCTCATAAGGAGTCTTATTCAGGCTTTTGTTGATTGAAGATCTATTAAGAACATGACATGTTGTGTTAATAGCTTCAGCCTAGAAATATTCTAGGAGAGAAGAATCACTCAGTCTGGTTCTTCCAGCTTTAATGAGAGTCATGTTCTTTCTCTCAGCAATCTCATTTTGCTGAGGTATTCTTGGAGAGGAAAATTCTTACTGAATCCCAAGTTCTTCACAAAACTTTATCATGCATTTAGATTAAAACTCAGTTCCATGATCACTTCTGATTCTGACCACAGAACTGTTCAATTCATTCTGTATTTGTTTGGCAAATGTCTTGAAGACATTAGGAGTTTCAGACTTTCTACTTAAAAAGAAAACTCAGGTAAATCTGGAATAGTCATCAACAACCACAAAGGTGTAGACTTTTCTACCTAGACTATGAACTGGCATAGGACCAAACAAGTCCATATGCAAGAGGTATAAGTACCTCACAGAGTCTTTGGTTTCAATGATTTTGAAGGAAGCTTTAGTCTGCTTGCCTTTTTGGCATGCATAGCAAATGCTCTCTTTTGTGCATTTAATGTTAGGACCATTTCTAACTAGCTCTTTACTGAATAGCTTGCCTATGGTCTTATAGTTCAAATGAGCTAGCCTCTTGTGCCATTTAACATAGTGCGAGACTTTCTCATTTGCAACTAGGTATATGGGAGAGTTTGAATTTAGACAAAGAAAATTTAATAGTACATATTACCACTCCTAGTGTCTGTCAAGATAACCTCTTGGTCACTTGACTTCTTTATGTGGCATTCATCCTTGTGAAATGAAATATCATAGCCAATATCATAAAGTTAGTTTATGCTTATAAGGTTGTGTTGCAACCCTTCTATATAAGCCACTTTAGTGAAAGTGTCTAAGCCATTTGAAATCTTACCATAACCTCTGGTAATCCCTATGCTCCACCAAAAATCACTTTTGGTCCATCCTTTACTGGAATAAACTCCCTAACATTGCACTTTGTTCCAGTCATGTGTCTGAAACATCTACTATCCAAGTACTAGATGGGCCTATCTCTAGTGCTTGGATATACCTGTAAAATAAAATTTTATTTATCCTTAGGAACCCAAATTATTTTGGGTCCTAGGTGCTTGTTAGTTATGGCTCCATTGAGACCGCCTGAGAATTTCTTAGCTGGGTACATTTTCTGTCCATGAGACACTATGTGATTGAACCAATAGTACAAGTCAAAGTATCCAATCTTTTCACAATACCAGCACTCATATCTGTTGTATCTCCTCTTTGGAGGCACAATATGAACTTTATGCTAACATTCCTTAGGACAGGAATCAGCAGCTTTTACAATTACATATTGACTGTGAGCAAGTTGTTTGTTTTGCCTCAGTACCACAGCAGTCCTCCTTGGAGGAAACTGTAACACCCCTATCCGTCGCATAGCATATAGCAGTAGGTCCGGCCGGGGCCCGACGCCATATACTACGGACAGACCAGTTGGTTACGCGTTGAAACCATTCAACCAATCACAACGTCCTACACAACACCTAGCGGAAGCAATTTATTAGAGTTGCAAAGAATAAAGAACTCTGCCAAGCACGAATGTCCACTACTCAAACCCATAGGAATGTATAATACACAAAACGGAAGAAATAGCCTTAAGGCTTTACAAGAGTTGTTTAAATACAAGTGTCTTCCAAACCTCGGCACGCAGGCCGGCCACACATGAGTACAAGAGGTAAAACACTCAAAACAAGGCCTTCGAGGGCCAGCACAGCAACTTGGGCTTTAGCCCGCTAATTACCTCTCAGCTCCGCAGCACCTGCAAGCAATAACCCACCGCACGGTGGTAAACAAAGGCAACGGTCAGCAATGCTGACCAAATTATAACGATTTCGCCCCCAAACTGGGGCGGCAAAGCTTCTTCCCTGCACTTGTTAGCAAAATACGCAACACAGCCAAACAAGCATCTCAACATAGGTGCACGCTCTCACGGCCGTACACCCCGTGCTCTCAGGGCACTTACTCGGCGAAGCCAGTCCGAACCTTGTCCGGTCCTCGACTCCACCACCACCCACAGGATGGCAATCTTTGTGAGCATTTAGTCTTCTCAGCCGCAGCCTAGACTCGATCTCCAAATCTCGGTAAGTCCCACGTAAACTTTAGGTCGCTTTAACCGAGCAGTTGGAGCGGGTAGGGGGCTACTAGTCCGTTGCTCACTCCGCCACTGCCATTCGGCCCTTTGGCGCGGACTAAGCTTTCCCCAGTCCCAATTAACGATCAAACACGGTACATAGCCCCGCTAAGTACCCGGTTAGCTCCCAGGCCACCGTTATGACAGAACTACATTTCCGTCCAAGATTTTCGGGTGCACCTCGGGTTTCATCCCCAAGGCTCCCTACTGCAATCCAATCATGATACATAGCCCCGCTATGTTCCCGGCTGGCACCCAGGCCACCGAGATGGCAGAACCTCATTTCCACCCAGATTTCCGGGTGCACCTCGGGGTTAATCCCCAAGATTCCTGATGCATTCTACCGCATAGCAACCCGAAAACAACCACAACGCTCGGAGTCTTCTCCGGCTAAAATATGCATAGCAAAACATCACCGATCCGGAACACACGTCCGGGTAGGCTTCACACAACATGCTTATGTCCGTACTACGATTCCGAACTCTAACAAGGGGGACTTTACATATCTACCCCAAGGAATACCACGATCTCGCCGCACACTCGCGGGAGAGGGGTTTTCCCATGCAAAGGAAGAAGAGCTTCACATGCTCAAGAAGAGAATCGTTACCCTTTCGCTTTTCCGCGGCGCCATCGAAAACTATGCGGTTGGAAAGCACCACAACGGCGTCACCTCCGCGGATCTGGACTCGGATCGCGATTCGGAGCTCCGAAGCTCCTCCGACGGCCGGATCATGGTCTCCTCCTCCAAACTTGCTCTCCCCTCTCTCTAAACTCTTAGAGAGAGAATGGCTAAGGGAAATGAGGATTCCCAACCCTAAATCCCGGATAAAACCCCTCAGGAACAGCCCCCCACCGTTGGATCCAAAGCCAAGGAAACGAACGGTCAAGATTGAAAACCAGCACACGGCCTTTGACACGGCCTCCGACACGCCCGTGTCGCCTACGACACGCCCGTGTCGGGACCCGTATCACACCCGCCGTGTGCAATTTATCAACACTTCGCAGTCAGAGAGGTACACGGCTTGGAGACACGGCATCAGACACGCCCGTGTCAAACTAGACACGCCCGTGTTCGTGCCCGTATCATTTCCCGTATACCCAACCGCACAGCCCAGGTGTGGCACGGCCTGGGACACGCCCGTGTCCTAGGCCGTGTTCCACCACACAACCATCGTCGACCTGCACTGGTCGACGACACGGCCAGCTCGACGGCTCGAGCTCGACACGGCCTCCGACACGCCCGTGTCGGGGCCCGTGTCGCCTGCACCAAAAATCTGACTTGGACAAATTTGATCCCCGTCGCTCCTACAACATTTTGGGGTGTTACAATTCTACCCCCCTTAAAGAATTTTGTCCACGAAATTAATATAGGAAGAACAGGACTTAACGCAAAACAGTACCTGAGCGGAACAATCCCCGGTACTCCACGAGCATAGACTGCTCCCGTTCCCAAGAGAGCTGCTCACACCCGCAATTATTCCCACTGGACCTTAACCATCCGTATCTCCTTGTTACGGAGTCTCTTGACCTCCACAACTTCGATACGAATGGGCTTGACCTTAGTCATCAACCCCTCGTCTACCGGCACTTGGTCAACCGCGATCACCTGCGAAGGCTCTTGCACCGCCTTCCGCACACAGAAAATGTGGAACACATCATGTAATCCACTTAATTTCTCTGATAACCTCAAACGGTATGCAGCTTCGCTGACTCGCTCCAGAACCCCAAAAGGTCCAAGGTATCTTGGGCTCAGCTTCTTCAAGCGTCTCACCCGCGAAACCCCCTTGAACGGCTTCACTTCAAGGTATACCCAATCGCATACCGCGAACTCCACGTTCCGGTGCTTGGCATTGTAATACTTCGCCTGCCGGTCCTGAGCGATCAACAAGCGCTCCCGAATGATCCGCACTAAAGAGGTAGCACTCTCCACCTCCAACTTCTTGTACAACCTTGCCTCACCCGTTTCTAACCAGGATAACGGCGTGCGACATTTTCTACCATATAGGGCCTCCAAGGGCGCCATTTGGATACTCGCCTGGTAGCTATTATTGTATGAGAACTCCACTAAAACAGGTGGTCCTCCCAAAGCTTCCCGAAGTCTAGAACACACATGTTGGGCATGTCCTCCATCGTTCTCTTGACCCTCTCGGTCTGCCCATCCGTCTGCGGATGGAAAGCTGTGCTGAACTTTAACTTTGTTCCCAGCATCTGCTGCACCAACCTCCAATCATTTGACGTGAACCGCCCATCGCGATCACTCACAATGCTACGGGGCACACCAAGCAGTCTAACAATATGGTCAACATACAACTTTGCCAACTTCTCCACCGAGTCATCCTTCCTATGCGGAATGAAGTGCGACACCAGTGTCACCACAACTACGATCACACAAACGGTGTCGTTAATTCACTGTGACTTTGGCAAACCATGCCCACAGTCCAGTCGAACTTCTATTCCGAACTAGGCATGGATTCAAGAATCCCCCGGCACTTGGCACTCTGCCTTCACTAAGGCGCAAGGCTGGCACTTTGCCACCTATGGTGCCACGACCTTCTAAAGTTCTGGCCACCAGAGCACTTCTTCAGATATCGACACAACTTCGTGCCTCTTAAGCGAGTTGAGTACTTGATATGACGTATCACAACTCCACCAACAGATTATCCACGCTTGGGCCGCACAAACAATGGTCTTACCTTGGTGGCCCACCTACAACCGTCGATTCGGGATTTCGACCCATCGAGCCGCACTCATGATTTCCTTCATGCAGCTACACAAACCATAGTTTGCTAACTACGATCAGCCAGGTCATACTGGACTTCCGTCCAGTTCAACAATGCTTCGGTGCTAGTCTGCTTGTCAACACAACGGATCTCTAACGCTTCCAATTCCTGAACTAGCCTCTCAACATGTACCAACAACTATTTGGCTTGGGCGGGAGCCCTGTGACTCAACGCCTCCACACTGCGTTGTTCTCGCCGGGTGCATGATAAATCTTGAACGTATAGTCCCCCAGGAACTCCTTTCATCTCCGCTGCCTCAAGTTCAGGTCCTATTGATCCAACAGATATTTCAGGCTCTTGAGGTCGGTATGAGTATCGACCTAACGTCATATGAGTAGCGCCTCCACAGCTTAAGCGCAAATATCACGGTCGCCAACTCCCAGTCGCGGACCGAATAATTCCTTTCATGCACTTTTAGCTGACGCGAACCATAGGCTATCAAGTTCCCATGCTGCAACAGCACGCAGCCCAAACCACTACCTGAAGCGTCACTAAGAACCTCGAAGCCCTCGGTCCCACTCGGCGAACTAAGCACTGGCGTCGTGGTCAACCGACTCTTCAGCTCTTCAAAAGCTTGCGCACCCTCATGCGCCCACACAAAACTCTGAACTTTCCTTGTCAAAGTCGTGAGAGGTAGCGCTATCCGTGAGAAGTTTTCCACGAAGTGCCTGTAAAAGCCGGCAAGCCCCAGCAAACTCCGGACTTCCTCTACCGAAGACAACACAGGCCACTTCCGTATTGTAACAGTCTACGCCGGATCCACCGCAAATCTTCCCCACTGACTAAGTGACCAAGAAACAACACTGAAGATAACCAAGGCTCGCCTTTGGAGAACTTTGCGTATAGCTCGTTCCTCCTTAGCGTCCCCAAAACCAAACGCAGATGCTTGAAGCGATCTTCTTCGCACTGCGAGCACACCGATAGGTTGTCAATAAAGACGATCACAACACGGTCTAAGTACTCCCTGAACGTTCTGTTCATCAGGTCCATGAACACCGATGGCGCATTAGTCAGCCCGAACGACATGACCGTAAACTCGAAATGCCCATATCTTGTGTTGAACGTTATCTTTGAGATAACACTTTCCTTGATTCTCATCTGATAGTAACCAGACTTAAGTTCCAACTTTAAGTACACCGATGACCCACCCAGCTGATCAAACAGATCGCCAATACTTGGGATCGGGTACTTGATCTCTTTTAACGACTTGCTCAGTTTTTCATAAATGATTCAGAGCCGCAAACTCCCGTCCTTCTTCTACATGAAGAGGACCGGTGTGCTCCAAGACGACAAACTTGGACGCACAAAACCTTGATCCATACACTCTTCAAATTGAACTTTCAGTTCTGCCAACTCATTAGGCGTTAGCCTATAAGGAAAGCATGACCCAGATTTGGCACCTGGCGCCAGCTCACTCGCGAAATCGATTGCTCGCTACGGAGGGACTCCAGGGAAACACATCAGGATATTCGGATACACCCGAGATACTACCCAATGTAGGCTTAGGCTTCAAAGCCTCTCATGGTGGCAGTAACGACGCTTGCACGTCGAATCCCTGACCCCTAAACCGTAACCTTGCAACACAGAATCTCTTTTTGCGCGCATTGAACATCCGTAACGCCACAACGCATCCAATTTGTCATTTGCCATCGAAGAAGGTACTTCAATACATGATATAAACCCCTTGGACAAAAGGTGCGCGAAGCTCCCGTATCGAACAATGCTCTCACCGGATTGCCAATAATCCAAACAAAGCCTAGAACCTCCAGTCCTAAGCTAACACGCAAAAGGTAGCAGGTATAAGAAGCTAAATTGCTATCAATTAAACCATAACTGACTTCCCGACGGTCGGCCACATGACCTCCTGCTGGCCAAGGATGTTCACTCCCAGTTGTGCCGGAGTAAATAGCGGTGCGGTAGACGCCACCGCCTTTCCTTTCTCCTCCAAGATTGCCCCCGACTTCTTTTTGGACATTGGGCGTCCAAACCAACAGTCCCGGCATAGTGCCCCGGCTTTCCACAAACAAAGCATTCATCCAGGGTTTGGACTGTAGTCGCTCCGGATGTGCTAGAGAAGGGACTAGACCCGACCTCCTAGCCTTCTTGTACCACCTACGGTACCCAGATTTTGAGGTTGTCCGCTTGACCACTGAATCTCCGACTGTTCCTGCCGAAACTTTCCTTGTCTTCTGAGCACTCTCCCAACACTCTCTGGCGAGGTGCCCTTTCTTGCCACAAGAATAACATTTGACGGTAGTTTGGGTAGTAGATGACCCAGCCTCTTCTCTCGGCATCTTTCGATACGCAGTCCTTATAGGATCTGTAAGGTTTGGTACCCTATTCACCGGTACTCGGTGAGTTTCCCCAACTCCACTTCCAACGCTCTGGCCGATTCCACCAAAGCTCGGAATCCCAATAACTTTGGTCCTAGCAGTAGGATACGCAACTCGCTGCGCAGACCGTTATAAAATCTATCCACTATAGATTGCTCGCTTTCCCATTCAAAGCCTGGGTAGCGCCTTACCATAAGGAACGTCTGCAAATATGCGTCCACCGAATGCGCTCCCTGCGCCACAGTCATGCTCCTCTGCTGCTCTACTTGACCCCCAAATGCCCTTTGCTCTAACATACCACCCGATGTTGGGGCCATCTCAGGGACAAATGGTTGCACATTACTCCCATGATGTGCGTTGGTCACAGCGAACACCACTTCAACCACCCTTCTTATGGTTTCCAAAGACGTAAGGGTCTCCAGCACATCGCTGGGTGCATTACTTTTCTCAGAAAGTGCGCATTCAGACTGCCACGCGCCATTCTCGGACACCTACAGTCGAACAGAACACCAATAAGGGACCGAACAAAATTGCAAAAAGTAATTATAGGAACACGCAGGTTCCCCAAACATGTGTATTTTCATTCCTAAGTGGACATTCATGGGTTCTTTTCATGTTATAATGATGACGCACATACATGTGCTCACCACCCCTTAAAGTGAATTCGTCCACGAATTCATTTAAGCTTGACCGAAACCAGTAGTCTGATACCAATTTGTAACACCCCTATCCGTCGCATAGCATATAGCAGTAGGTCCGGCCGGGGCCGACGCCATATACTACGGACAGACCAGTTGGTTACGCGTTGAAACCATTCAACCAATCACAATGTCCTACACAACACCTAGCGGAAGCAATTTATTAGAGTTGCAAAGAATAAAGAACCCTGCCAAGCACGAATGTCCACTACTCAAACCCATAGGAATGTATAAACACAAAACGGAAGAAATAGCCTTAAGGCTTTACAAGAGTTGCTTAAATACAAGTGTCTTCCAAACCTCGGCACGCAGCCGGCCACACATGAGTACAAGAGGTAAAACACTCAAAATAAGGCCTTCGAGGGCATCACAGCAACTTGGGCTTTAGCCCGCTAATTACCTCTCAGCTCCGCAGCACCTGCAAGCAACAACCCACCGCACGGTGGTAAACAAAGGCAACGGTCAGCAATGCTGACCAAATTATAACGATTCCGCCCCCAAACAGGGCGGCAAAGCTTCTTCCCTGCACTTGTTAGCAAAACACGCAACACAGCCAAACAAGCATCTCACATAGGTGCACGCTCTCACGGCCGTACACCCCGTGCTCTCAGGGCACTTACTCGGCGAAGCCAGTCCGAACCCCGTCCGGTCCTCGACTCCACCACCACCCCCAGGATGGCAATCTTTGTGAGCATTTAGTCTTCTCAGCCGCAGCCTAGACTCGATCTCCAAATCTCGGTAAGTCCCACGTAAACTTTAGGTCGCTTTAACCGAGCAAGTGGAGCGGGTAGGGGGCTACTAGTCCGTTGCTCACTCCGCCACTGCCATTCGGCCCTTTGGCACGGACTAAGCTTTCCCCAGTCCCAATTAACGATCAAACACGGTACATATCTCCGCTAAGTACCGGTTAGCTCCCAGGCCACCGTTATGACAGAACTACATTTCCGTCCAAGATTTCGGGTGCACCTCGGGTTTCATCCCCAAGGCTCCCTGCTGCAATCCAATCATGATACATAGCCCGCTATGTTCCGGCTGGCACCCAGGCCACCGAGATGGCAGAACCTCGTTTCCGTCCAGATTTCCGGGTGCACCTTGGGTTAATCCCCAAGATTCCCTGATGCATTCTACCGCATAGCAACCCGAAAACAACCACAACGCTCGGAGTCTTCTCCGGCTAAAATATGCATAGCAAAACATCACCGATCCGGAACACACACGTCCGGGTAGGCTTCACACAACATGCCTATGTCCGTACTACGATTCCGGACTCTAACAAGGGGGACTTTACATATCTACCCCAAGGAATACCACGATCTCGCCGCACACTCGCGGAGAGGGGTTTTCCCATGCAAAGGAAGAAGAGCTTCACATGCTCAAGAAGAGAATCGTTACCCTTTCGCTTTTCCGCGGCGCCATCGAAAACTATGCGGTTGGAAAGCCCGCAATGGCGTCACCTCCGCGGATCTGGACTCGGATCGCGATTCGGAGCTCCGAAGCTCCTCCGACGGCCGGATCTTGGTCTCCTCCTCCAAACTTGCTCTCCCCTCTCTTTAAACTCTTAGAGAGAGAATGGCTAAGGGAAATGAGGATTCCCAACCCTAAATCCCGGATAAAACCCCTCAGGAACAGCCCCCCACCGTTGGATCCAAAGCCAAGGAAACGAACGGTCAGGATTAGATCTGAAATCTCAAAAACTGGGCCGAACACGGGTTCACACACGGCCGTGTGCCTGGCCGTGTAGCTCATTTGCCGTCTCGACCAAGATTGAAAACCAGCACACGGCCTTTGACACGGCCTCCGACACGCCCGTGTCGCCTGCGACACGCCCGTGTCGGGACCCGTGTCACGCCCGCCGTGTGCAATTTATCAACACTTCGCAGTCAGAGAGGTACACGGCTTGGAGACACGGCATCAGACACGCCCGTGTCAAACTAGACACGCCCGTGTTCGTGCCTGTGTCATTTCCCGTGTACCCAACCGCACAGCCCAGGTGTGGCACGGCCTGGGACACGCCCGTGTCCTAGGCCGTGTTCCACCACACGACCATCGTCGACCTGCACTGGTCGACGACACGGCCAGCTCGACGGCTCGAGCTCGACACGCCCGACACGGCCTCCGACATGCCCGTGTCGGGGCCCGTGTCGCCTGCACCAAAAATCTGACTTGGCCAAATTTGATCCCCGTCGCTCCTACAACATTTTGGGGTGTTACAGAAACACATTAGGAATAGCTTTCCTATTCACAGATGTGTTAGGTGCTCCTGGTCTAAACTTCTGGATTTTTTTCCTTTGGTCTAAGACATAGGATGTGGCAACACTGGACCCGTTTGTCCTGTCAGCTTTCTGCCTCTCCTCCTAGGTTTTATATAACTAAGACAACTTCCAGGAGTTCCTGAGATGGTATCTATTATGGGGAGCACAGTCTTAGGTTTAGAGAACTGCTAAACAAGTCTTTTTTCATTCTGGAGTTTGAGTTCTAACTCCTGAATGGTTGCATCTCTTTGTTTAAGCAACATGATTTGATCATCAATGATCTTAGTTAGCTTAGCTAACTTTGAACTTTCAAGACCAATCTACTGAGTAGCCATCTCATGATGGTACTTAAGACCTCTTAGTGATGCAATCTTGATGGCTTGTTCTTTGATAAGCTTTTTGCTCTTTACAAGAGCCTCTAGCTGTTTTCCAAACTTAACTGTGAGCTGTTGTAGTTCAGTCTCAGAATTGAACTCATGTGAATCAAAATTTGAGCTACATGAGTCTGACTCATCCTCAATCTTATGAACAGAAGTTGTAGAACAAATAGATTTGTCAAAGATTATCTCATTGTTTTGACAGTCAACTGTTTCTGTTTCTTGATTATCAATCAGTGCCATTAAATTGACCTCCATATCATATTCAGAGTCATCACAGAGTGATGTAGTTGAGTAGTTCTTTCCCTTATATATGGTTTCTCTAAATTCCTCAGTGCCTTCCATATAGACTATTAGAGTATCCACATCTCCTTGGATTTTTTATAATGGACTAAGTTTTGAAAGGTAGAGTTATCTATAACACTCACAATTATGTTCTGTGTCCTTTTATCCATGGTGGCTAGAACCACCTCATCCTTGGTCATTTCAGATAGACTTTTTGGAGTTTGCACATTAGCATCTAAGATAGATACTTCATAGGAATGTATGATCCTTCTTGAACTATGACAAAAATTCTTGGATCAGATGCCTCCATGAATAATCTCACCCTCTGCTTCCAAATAACAAAATTATCCTTTGTACATATAGGAAGCTTCATAGAACTGAGTTCTATATGAGATTCTGAACCCATGAGATCTGATATGTATCAACCACCCTTAGGATCTTTTTCTGACTGTTAGGTCTTTCTTTGAATAACCTCTCTCTGATACCACTTGAAAGATAAATCTATGAGTAGTTAATCACCTAAAGGGGGCGGTGAATATGTGTCTTTTAAAATCTTTAGCACTTATACTTAATAATTCAGCAAATACTTGAAAATAAACAATCACAGATCACAACATACACAATCACAGAGTACACAGAAGCTTTATAGTGGTTCCCCTATCTAGGGTACATCCACTTCCCCCCTTCTTCCTCACTGACAATGTGCTAGATAAGGTTATACACCTCAGATCAACAGATCTTACAAACTCAATATTTTTCCAAAAACCTACACCTCAGACCAACATGTCCTACCTTAGAGATCCACCCAATCTCCTATCTCAGGTCCCTCAAGAACCCTACCTCAGACTATACAATTCTTACACCTTAGTGATCCCACACAAATCACCTACCTCAGGTCCCTCGATCATGAACCCTACCTCAGACTATACAAGTCTTACACCTCAGTGATCCCACACAAATCACCTACCTTAGGTCCCTCAAAAACCTTACCTCAGCCTTTATAACAAAGTCTTACAACTTAGAGAATAAATCTCCTACACACTCAGATCTCAAAGAGATCTTACAGGTTTAATAAAGAAATAACAAGTAGAATTATCTGAGTAAACAAATTCTTCAATTCAGCAACATCACTAGATTGATTCTTAATGAACAGACTGAGTGAAATGAAACTTCACTGGATCTTCAATGTTCTTGATGATTATCGGCTTGAATCTTTGAAGAACTTGTTGAATAGATCAAACTTAATCCTCTGATCGACTTGTTAAAAGGATCAGAAGACTTTCTTGAAGACCCGTGTTTTCCTTCTTCTTGGAGTTATTGCCCTTCTCCGACTTAGGAGAAATCAGAATGAGTGAATTGATTGATTTGATTTGATTATGTTCTGTGTAGATGACCCCTCTATTTATAGCCTTTACTGGTTGCTGGCTTCTGATTGATGACATCATCATATGCCATCATACTTCAAGTTTTCCTTCAAACAGATTCTGATGAGACGGCTGACATGACACTTCTGACTTGACGTGACACTCAGTTGTGTTGACTCTATACAACTTCAGGATCATAAGTGTCGAGAAGTTCCAAGTGTCTCGACACAATAATACTTAGTGTTCTTAGACTGTAAACTACAAGGTGTCGAGACATCTTAGCAGTCTCGACACATCTGTACTTGATAGAATTTCCAGTCTAAACTTGAAGGTGTCGAAACAGTTGATTTGTCTCAACACAACTGTCGGCTAGGTGTTGACATCTTTAAGTCTATACTTCAGTTCTTTATTTGTGTCGAGACAGTTGTATTGTCTCGACACAGCAGTCTGAATTATCGATAAACTGTTGTGTCTTAACACTACTGTCTTGTATCTTTCTGATCTCGACACTTCTCCTACAAAGGTGTCGACATAGTTGTGAAGTGTGTCGACACTTTTGTACTTAGTCATTTCTTCTGCGCTGCAACTTGCTGGGATTTGACTGTCCTGACTTCACTTAGAACTATTAGCTACATGGCGTTGAGTGAACTGGCTTCACTCAACGACTGTGTACTTAGCCAATTTTCTTCAGCAACTGCCCTAATATTTGACGTTGAGTGAGCTTGCTTCACTCAACGCCTGTGGACTTAGGCAATTTCCTGCCTTTCCAGTCAACTTCTTTGAGTCCATCTGTCAATGCCACTTGGACCACCTATCTAATCAATATGACATAGATTAACCTGCATACATGAACTGAAACATACATCAAATACAACTATGTGTATATCATGCAGTTGAAATGACTTATTCAAATCAAGTACATTATTTCCAATGTACCTAACAACGTTTTTGTGCGGTCGGCCACGCGGTTGCCCAAGCGACATGGCTCTGTCCAAGCGACCTCTATCGTGTAGCCTCGATTGCGTGGCCACCCAAGCGACATGGATCCAACCAAACAGCCTCCGCCGAACGACAACCCATGCCCCATAAACCTAGCCTCGTGGCTCCTGTTAGAAGCGAACTAAAATAAGCCGGAAATGGTATAACTGATATTTTATTATCAAAAAAAGGTATCTATTACAAAGGTATGACCTCCCTTATATAGAATGGAGGAGAGAAGAGAGAATACAAATAAGAGATGTGGGACTAAAAACACGCGGACTGTACAAACACAAACCGCACAAGCCGCACGGTTAGACAGAAGGGCTAACCGCCCGGCCACTGCCAGAGAGAGAGACAAGCCGCCATGTTAGATCGTTAGACCGCCCGGTCTCCAAGTCGCCAGTGACAAATCGCTAGACCGCTTGGACCTCAGACCGCAACACAGCAACCAAACCGCTGAAGGCAAACTGTCAGACCGCTCGGTCAATAACCCGTAAAGCCAGACCAACAGACCGCCCGGTCTCCAACTTCAACACTCCCCCTCAAGCTGGAGCATATATGTCGATCATGCCCAGCTTGTCACATATATGAAGAAATGAGGCGGATACTAGCTTGGTGAAGATGTTAGCCAGCTCTTTTTTCAGACGTGACGAAGGGGATGCAAATTTGTTCCTTCAGAATCTCTTCACGAATGAAATGACAGTCGACCTCAATGTGCTTGGTTCTCTCATGGAAGACTGGATTTTTGGAGATGTATATAGCAGCCTTGTTGTCACAGAACATAGGTAGAGGATGGTTGTAGACCTCTCCTAAATCCAACATGAGAGCCCGTAGCCATTTTAGCTCACAAGTGGTCGATGCCATACTCCGATACTCTGCTTCAGCACTGGACCTGGAGACAACAGACTGCTTCTTGCTCTTCCAGCTTACCAGATTGCCCCCAACAAAAGTACAGAAACCGGAGGTAGACTTGCGGTCCCCTTTGTCATCAGCGTAACTCGCATCTGAGTATGCTTCAACCCTCAGATGATCATTCTTCTAAAAGAGCAATCCTTTCCCTAGGGCTGCTTTGACGTACTCCAAGATCCGCAAGGCGAACTGTAGATGGCACTCCCTGGGAGCTTGCATGAATTGACTCACCTTGCCCACAACATAGGAAATGTCGGGCCTAGTCACGGTGAGGTATATGAGCTTACCAACCAGACGCCTGTACCGCGAAGCATCTGAAAGAAGAGGCGAATCATCTGTCCAGGTTTTGTCTTCTCCAACAGCCATGGGACATCGGGCAGGTTTGGCCCCAGTCAATCCTGCTTCTTTTAAAATATCAAGGGCATACTTACGCTGAGAGAGGACTAAAGAGTTGGGCTTCCAAGAGATTTCGATCCCCAAAAAGTACTTCAGAGAACCCATATCTTTCGTGACCAGATGTTGGCGAAGATGCCACTTTGTCAAGGCTATCCCTTCCTGGCCATCGCTAGTGAGAAGAATATCATCAACATATACTGCAAGAACCACCAGTCCCGAAGAGGTTTTGCGAATAAATAGAGAGTGATCAGCAGAGCTGCGAGCAAAACCAACGGCCACCACGATGCCGCTGAACTTGTCAAACCAAGCTTGAGGGCTCTGCTTGAGGCCATAGATTGCCTTCTATAGCCGGCATACACGTGTCTCCCCCTGAGCAACATACCCAGGAGGTTACTCCATGTAGACGGCCTCCTAAAGATCACCATAAAGGAAGGCATTCTTGATATCCAGTTGGGAAAGTGGCTAGTCTTTGTTGACCGCCACAGAGAGAAGGACCCGTATAGTGCCGAGACGAGCTACGGGAGAGAAGGTGTCAAAGTAATCAACCCCATAGGTCTGAGTAAAGCCCTTAGCCACCAGGCGAGCTTTATAACGGTCCACAGTGCCCATCTGGGCCAAATTTGACCACAAAGACCCAGCGAACAACAACATCTGTATCAATGGGAGGAGGGACAAGAGTCCAGGTACCCCGCTCTGTTAGGGTCGTCATTTCCTCATCCATGGCCATCTTCCAGTGAGGAATAACAAGGGCCTCCTGGTAGGAACGATGTGTGGTAGTGGCAGAGATAGCCAGCGCAAAGGTGTTGTACCCTAGTTTGATTTGAGTTTAGTCCTCTCCTTTGTGCCCCTTGACCCAAGAAATATCTATGGTCAATGGTTAGAAGTCTAGCTGTAGTAGTCCTCGCTTTTCCAAATGAGAATTTGGTTAAGTAGGGTTTTTCGTTCGACTATAGTGAACGCCGTTCGACTTCGTCTATCGGCTGATCGAAGTCGTCTATCAGTTGGTCCGCTTTGGTCAGCGCGTATGATAGTTCGACTATCTGTTGATTGTAGGTCGATTACAGCTCGTATCTGTTCTGGCTGAATAGTTCGACTATCTGCTTGATAGGTCGTATCTGTTCTGCGCTGATAGTTCGACTATCTGCTTGATAGGTCGACTATCTGTTCTGCGCTGATTGGTCGACTATCTGTTGATAGGTCGACTATCTGTTCTGCGCTGATAGGTCGACTATCTGTTGATAGGTCGACTATCTGTTTTCTGAGGTAGGTCGACTATCTGCTTGATAGGTCGACTATCTCTGTGCGCTTGATAGTTCGACTATCTGTCCTGATAGATCGACTATCTGATAGTTCGACTATCTGTTCTGATAGGTCGACTATCTGCCGGGGTAGTTCGACTATCTTCTTCGATAGGTCGACTATCTGGATCGTTCGACTATCTGCCCTATAGATCGACGATCTCCGTACGTCGGTCGACAATCTCCGAAGGTCGTTCGACGCTTTCTGCCTGCCTTTGTATTTTGTATTTATTTATTATATTTAATTAATTTATACATTTTCTGGCACATTATTTTAAGCTGTATGATAAAATTTCCAGGCATTATTTGCTCTATTCTTTTTGCCTGAGTTCAAATCTTTTAAGATAAAGTTGTTTGTCTTATTAGCTGTCTCTTATAATTACTTTATCTGCTGACAGCCCTTTATAGCCGTTGGACTGAAAAGTCTTCTTTTTGCTATAAAGAGATTATTTCTGATGTGACTTTATTTAGTCCTTCTGATTATTTGATTTAAGCCTGCAGCTTCTTAGAAAGAGGTTTATTCCTTTTTGTAGATGTTTTGCTGCAGAGATATTTCTGTCTTCTTGATATTTACAGCCCAGGTCTCAAGGCTCAGAAGAAGACAAATAATTCAAATGAAAGAGAGTCGTTGCTTGCTGATGATTATATAAAGAACCCTTTGCAGAAGGATTCAAGCTAGTTACAGAAGCTAATAGCTAACCAGTTGTTCATTCAAGCTTTCAAGCCTTCAAGCTCTCTGCTCTCAGCAAACTCCATCTAACTGAGAAGTGTTAAGATCATCTCACTCTTCAACCTGAGTTCTCCTGCTTTCAGGAAGTTCAAACTCAGAGATCCTTTGAAGAAGAAGAGAGAAGAAGAATAGCTGCTTGAAGAGATTTCTTTTTGTTATTTATTTTCTTCCTGTAGCTTTTCCTTCAGAATTTTCTGAAGAGTTTTCTGCACTGAAGCAAGACTTCACCTGGACATCTTTGAGCCAGGGGGAGCCTTGATTCTTTAGAGCATTCTGGCTCAGTGCAAGTTTTTGTGCTTCTCTAATCTATTGTAAAATAGAGAAGACATCTTAACCTTCTTCCCCCTCCTGTACAGGGTTATTACTCCCTTCAAAAGTATCCCTTGGTGGCAGGGCACCTGATCAAAAACCTGTGCTTGGTTTTTAGACACCTGATCAAAGTCTAAAGGTTTCTGAATCTACCTGAAGCAGATTCTGTTGGTGGCAGGGCACCTATCAAAAACCTGAGTGGATTCCTACCGTGTGGGTAGAAGAGTGGACGTACCCAAGTTGTTTGGGGAACCACTATAAATTTCCTTGTATCGTCTGGATTCCATTGTTTAATTCCTGCATTGTGGCTGTGATTAGATATAACTAGGTTGCTAGTTGCTGATTAGGTTTTTCCAAGCTTAACTGTAATTACAGTTAGCTTGTGTTTGTACACATCACTCGTGTTAGGCTTTAAGGTTAAATCAATATCTATAATCTTTTCATTCCGCACTTCACTCGAAGGGAGTTGGGTAGACTATTAAGTTTTGTCTGTGCAAAATTTGATAACTCTATTCACCCCCCCTCTAGAGTAGTATCTATCCCTTCACTTTCAATTGGTATCAGAGGGAGGTTGACTGACTGAATAGGCTAACACCTAAGTCACAAGATCCTGATAGATACCAAGAGCTTATAGATATTCACTATCATGGCCCAGTCTAAGGATTATTCAAGCACCAGACCTCCAGCATGCAACTTAGCAAAGTTTGGCATCTGGAAGGCAAGGATCAAACTTTATATGAATTCTATTGATGAAAGTATTTTTGCTTCTATTTTGTCAGGTCCCCAAGAGCACCTGCTGCTGCCACTGCCTCATCATCTGATATGAGTGCAGTGCCTCCTCCAGATTATAATGATGAATACAAGAAGGCCAAAATTGCTGATGCCAAAGCAATGAACATACTGGCTCAGACTATGTCTGATGAGGTGTTCCAGAAGGTTGCTGATTGCTCCTCAGCAAAGGCCATGTGGGACACACTGAACCAGATTGTAGCTGGTTCAGCTGATGAAAGGAAGGACAGAAGGTCCAACCTGATCTCACAGTACGAGAACTTCAAGAAACTGATGCTGAATCAGTTGAAGCTATGTACACCAGGCTCAGCTCAATCATCAATGAGCTGAGGACCCTGGACAAGGACATATCATTGACGGAGGTCAATGATAAGATTCTTATGTGCTTCCCTAGCACATGGGATCTAAGAATCTGGCCCATCAAAGAAGCCAGAAGTACAAATGAGATCTCAACTGAAGCTCTCCTCGGCAAGATCAAGTCTTTTGAGCAAGTGCTGAAGACCAGAGAAGCAGAAGCTGAAGCCAAGACCCCCACTCCTACAAGAAAAGAGCAATCTCTAGCTCTTAAGGCTGCAGATGTTTTGAAGGCAGCCAATCTAATGAGGAACTTATGGCACTGTTTGCCAAAGGTTTCTCAAGATGGGGAGAAAGGAGTTCAGAAAGAAGTCTTCACGCTATGAAGACAAACCAAGGTATGATCGCTCTCTGCTAAAGAAATTATCTGTTATGGTTGCAGGAAGCCTGGACACATTTTGCCAGAATGTCCAGAGGAGAAGAACAAGGAAAAGAGAAAAGACAAAGAACAACACAGGAAGCACTCCAAGCCATCCTCCTACAAAAACAAGAAGAAGGAGAGAGGTTTCATTGCTGAAACCTGGAGTGATTCTGATGAAGAATCCTCCTCATCAAGCTCCAGTGAAGATGAGGAAGAGAAGAAGGCAAAAGAAGTTTGCCTAATGGCAATAGATGCCTGCAGCAACCACTCTGCCTGCAGAGGTTCTGATTCTGATGATGAGATGCCTATAAAGATGAGGTACTTTCTTCTTATGATTTTACTTCAGAAGAATTTAAGTTAGAATTTAAATCTTTATGTTTAGATTTAATTAGCTCAGAAAGGAAATAAAAGAACTTAGAAATAGTTAGCTGACTCAGAATCAATAGCCTCTGAAAACATTAGGTTAAAGGAAGAACTCACTACTTGTAGTGAAGAAATCAAATTTCTTAAAATAGAGTTAGCTAAGTCTAAGAGATTAGAAGAATCCCTTAATGGTAGAAGCCTTAAGCTGTTAGAAATTACCAGCATGACTAACACTAGGTCAGGTAATGATAAACTAGGCTTAGGAGCTTCTCCCAGTGAACCCCCAGTCCTTCTAAAATAACCTTTCAACTCCAGTGAACTTCATTTCAGCTAGTGGAAAGAAGAACACTGAGCAAGTAAATCTGGTAAATAAAACATTAAATAAGGCTAAGAGAGAAAAGAGAAAAAAGTTTTTCAAAGAAATGCAAAGAGCGTCGAACGCAGCTCGACGATCGGAAGCTCATGGTCGAACGAAGGTCGACGATCTGAGCACCCCATCGTCGAACGTCGATCGACGATTTCAATATGATTTTCAAAATCACAACCAATTCCATAGAAACCTAAATGAGAATAGAAACCCTAGGTTTGTTGACCCATCATCAATGGAGAATCCACCTAGGAGATCTCACCCATTAGGTTATCACCCTCAGCCTGCATTTTCATACATTTCCAGTTTTTCTTATGTGAAAAACAAGGGACCCAAGGTTACCTGGGTCCACTCTGTCTAAATAATTATCTTGCAGGTGAAGGCCTATCCAATCACTCAAAACAAGTGGTATTTGGATAGTGGATGCTCTAAGCACATGACAGGAAATAAAGATCTACTGTCAAAGTTCAAAGCTAAGCTCGGCCCAAAGGTTATCTTTGGAGACTCCAGCTGTGGTCAGACAGAAGGCTATGGCAAGATCACAATTGGAGCAGTTACTTTTCAAGAGAGTTGCTTATGTCAATGGACTGAAGCATAATCTGATTTCAGTCAGCCAGCTATGTGATGCTGGCTACCAGGTTTCATTTTCTAATTTCTCTTGCAATATTACTTTAAATAATAATATTGTTTTAGTAGGTATTAGAATAGGTAATATATATTTAGTAGATTTTAAGTCATCTCATTCTGAAATCTGCCTGTTTAATGAAGTAACCCTTAATTATAATTCCCTATGGCATAAAAGGCTTAGTCATGTAAACCTGAAAATATATCTAGGTTATCTAAGCACAACCTTGTTAGAGGTTTACCTTCTTGCCCCTACAAGAAGGAGAGCCTTTGCAAGGCTTGTCAGCTAGGCAAGCAAACCAAGAATTCTTTTAAATCTGTAAATAAAAGTGATTCTCCTAGGATCCTGTATTTATTACATTTGGACCTTTTTGGCCCAATAAATGTACAGAGTTTAGGAGGGAAGTATTACACATTAGTAATTGTAGATGACTTCTCTAGGTTCAGTTGGGTTTTCTTTTTGAGAACTAAGTCTGATAACTTCAAAGCCCTTACAGACTTTCTACTATGTGTGCAGACTGAGTACTCTACTCATGTGGCCTTGATCAGAAGTGATCATGGTACTGAGTTTGACTCTCTTCTCATGCAAGAATTCTGTGAGAGAGAAGGTATCAAACATAGCTTCTCAGCTCCTAGAACTCCCCAACAAAATGGGGTAGTTGAAAGGAAGAATAGAACACTAATTGAAGCTGCTAGCACATTGTTGGCAGATGCTAACATGCCTCTATCCTATTGGGCAGAAGCTGTTAGTACAGCCAACTATGTCTTGAATAGAAGTTTGATACACAAACTTAAGTGTAAAACTCCTTATGAGTTGCTTAAAGGAAAGAAACCAAAAATTAATTACTTTAGAGTTTTTGGCTGTATTGTGTATATTCATAATAATAATAAAGAATATATTAGAAAATTTGAAGCAAAAGCTTCAATGGGAATCATGCTTGGATATTCCCAAGTAAGCAAAGCTTATAGGGTTTATAACAAATCAACCTGTAAGATAGAAGAATCTGTGCATGTATCATTTGATGAGCATCAGATGTTTTACAAGGAGAAAGAAAATTCTCCTTCCTCCAGTTCTTTGCAGGTACATGATGCCCCTCAAGAAATCCTTCAACTATCAACTCTTCAGATCACTGAATCAGACAGTGATGAAGACATTGCTGAAGCTGTTGAAGCTGTTGTTGTACCACCAACAGTAGATCAAATTCCTCCTGAGGAATTAATCCCAACTGTTGCTGAAGATCACATCCCACCTGCTGATATTGTCACACTTAGAGATCACCCTACATCTCAAGTGATTGGAGACATATCAGCAGGTGTGCAAACAAGACATCAATTAAGACAGGATGTGATGCATGCTTGTTTCCTCTCACAGGTTGAGCCCCTCACCTTTAAAGATGCAGAGCTAGATCCCCACTGGATCATTGCAATGCAAGAGGAGCTCAATCAATTTGAGAGATGTAAAGTTTGGACTTTGGTTCCAAGACCTAAAGGCCAACTGATCATAGGCACCAAGTGGGTGTATAGAAACAAGTTAGATGCAAATGGAATTATAGTAAGGAATAAAGCTAGGCTTGTAGCTCAGGGCTACAGACAGGAGGAAGGTATAGACTATGACCAAACCTTTGCTCCTGTTGCAAGGCTAGAAGCAATAAGGATCTTCTTGGCCTATGCAGCCTTCATGAAGTTTAAGGTGTTCCAAATGGATGTCAAAAGTGCATTCCTGAATGGTGAGCTTAAGGAAGAGGTGTTTGTTGAACAACCACCAGGGTTTGTTTCTTCAACTCAGCCTTCTCATGTTTTTAAGTTACAGAAAGCTCTTTATGGACTAAAGCAAGCTCCTAGGGCCTGGTATGAGACCTTAGCTAGTTTCCTGTTAGAGCACAACTTTACTAGGGGAGTAGTTGATAGAACCCTTTTCGTCAAGCATCACAAGGACACAATCCTGTTAGTTCAAGTGTATGTAGATGATATTATTTTTAGCTCCACTGATCCCAAACTTTGCAAAAGGTTCTCTGACCTGATGCACTCTAAGTTTGAGATGAGTAGTATGGGTGTGCTGTCTTACTTTCTTGGTCTCCAAGTTAAGCAAGATGCTGATGGTATCTTCATCTCCCAATCCAAATATGCCAAGGAATTGGTAAAGAAATTTGGGATGGCTGATGCTTCAGCAATGCCTACACCCATGGCTACTAATGTAGTTATTGATTCTGATGATCACGGCAAGCCAGTTGATCAAAAGAATTATAGGGCCATTGTTGGTTCCCTATTATATCTAACTGCAAGTAGGCCAGATATAATGTTTGCTACATGCCTTTGTGCTAGATTCTAGGTCAACCCCAAGGAATCTCATCTGATTCTTCTAAAGAGAATCCTGAGATACCTGAAGGGATGTCCAGATCTAGGACTTTGGTACCCAGCTGAGTCAGAGTTTGAATTAATTGGATATTCTGATTCTGATTATGCTGGTTGCAGAGTTGACAGGAAGAGCACCTCAGGAACTTGCCAGTTCCTGGGAGAGAGATTGGTCTCTTGGTTCTGTAAGAAGCAGGCTTCTGTCTCAACTTCAACTACAGAGGCTGAATATATAGCAGCTGCCAGTTGTTGTTCACAGATCCTGTGGATTCAAAACCAGCTTGTGGATTATGGTTACTCACACAAGAACACCAAGATCATGTGTGATAGTACCAGTGCTATCTCAATTGCACAAAATCCAGTGCACCACTCTAGAACGAAGCACATTGAGATTAGGCACCATTTCCTGAGAGATTGTGTGGAAAAGAACAAAATTTGTCTTGAGTTCATATCCACTGAGTTTCAGAGAGGTGATATATTCACCAAGCCCTTAGATGAACAGAAGCATCTATTCTTTTTAGTTCAACTAGGCATGATCAATGGACGAGACTAAGTGTGACTTTATCTGCCTATGTTGAAATCTGTTTGAAGATAGTCGAACGACGTTCGAAGATAGTCGAACGGTTTAAGCCTATCGTCGACCTCTAGTTAATGATAGCTTATCTGTTTGAAGATCGTCGATCGACGTTCGACCATCGTCGAACAGGTTGGGCTCATCGTCGATCTCTGGATGACGATAGCCTGTTGGTTGAGAAGCCAGAAATAGTCGAACGATTGTCCGACTACTCTGCTTCTGAGCCGATCGTCGAACGACCGTTCGACCATCGGGTCAAGATCTTTTTAATAGACCGACTATATCCGGTCTGATATAAAGCCGATAGTCGACCTAGGTCAAAAGATCTTTTGCTTTATCGTCGACGGAGCGTGCCCTTTCGCATTCTGCTTTCCCGCTTGCGATTTTCTGCCGCTTCGTCCCCTTCGTCTTCTTCGTCCTTTCTCGAGCTTTCTCCAGCGAATCAATGGCGGTTTCCCCAGCTATTCTAGCCGTCGTGAAGTTTGATGCAGGATTCAGTGTGGATTTCGAAGCATTCAGTAGCTGCGATGCCGGAATCGTGGAAGTTCTCCAGCTCTGCAGGGATCAAGGTTTAGAGAAGTTAATGTCTGAAAGGATTAAGATCAACATTCCAGAAATCAAAGAATGGGCTTTCACGTCGTCTTCCACAGACGAATCAATGACTGGTACCATAGGCGGAGAAGAAGTTATCCTGACTCCGGCCGTCTTATCTGATGTTTTTGGATTAGTTATTGGTGACGAGGATTATGAGCAAGATGCTCAGGAATTTGGAAGAATGCTTGTTGAGCTGGGACATGCTGAGGGCATTCCCACCAAGCTGCTCAAGGTAAACTTCCCTTTCAAAATCAAGTTTTTGGCTGAGATAGTAGGAAAAGTGCTCCTGGGCAAGCACTCTGCCCACGATAATATAACAAGGCAGCAATTCGCACTCATGTGTGCAATTGTTAATCGTAAAAGGATAGATTGGGCTGCAGTTCTGTTTGATTTAATCAGGAAAAAGAATGGCAAGAAGGAAGTCACCCTAGGAAGGGTTATCGGTATTTTCCTGAAGGAAAGATTCCCCCATCTGCTGAGTTCATCTGCAACTACAATCAACGCCAGCAAGAAGATGGATCCCCATCTGTTCTCAAAGTGGAAGAGGACGTTTGTGAAATCTGCTCCAGCAACATCTGAGGACACAAGGACTGCATCAGTCGCTCCTCAACCTGTTGAAGCTGGCTCAGCTCTTCCTTCCTCCTCCTCTGCATTACCGTCTGCCTCAGTTGAAGTACCATCAACTTCAGTTGAAGTAAGACTTTCTTCCTCTGCTGCTCCAGAAACAACTATGGTTGTTCCTCTTCCCCTCCAGCCTCTCCTCTACCTACTCATCTAGCTAGGATATCTGCTCCTAGCTTTGATCTGTTAGGATCAGAGAGAATTCTTACTCCTCCTGTATCTCCCGTTCATTCCCCAATTCATTCCCCAGTTAACTCTCCTGCTGTATCTCCAGTTCGATCCCCTGTCCACATCATTTCTCATCCCAGCATCACTACCATATCTGCTGCAGCTCCATCCACCTCTCATCCATCATCTTTTGAAATCTCTCTAGAGCTTATCTCCCGCATTGTGGAGCTGATTACCCCGTCAATCAAAACCATGATTGACGAGGCAATTGCTCCCCTTGCAGCCTCCATTGATCTTTTAACTGCCTCCATCAAATCCATTTCAAAATCTGCTGAGCCATCTTCCTCTAGGGGCCTGGTTTCAGTATCCACTGAAATCAGGCAGGGGGAGATGTTCTATGAAGATGTCTCAGACCATCCTGCCTCTCCTCCAGCTTTAAAGGATTCAGTCATGGCTGCCCAAGCTGAAATAGAAATAGTTCCAGATGTTGTAATGACTGCTCAGGAAGAATCTGCCCCTGCTGAGATAGAAATAGCTCCAGTTTTGTCTGAGAAGGAAATAGCAGATGGAATCTTATTATCTGAGATTGCAGTTAAAGTCTGCTTAGAAGATCTTACCTCTCCTGTGATAGTTAGATTCTTGGAAGGAATTATAACTTCATATCTGAATGACTGCTGGGAGATGGTTAAATATGAAGGTAACTCATTTATTCGTTTTGTTGATGAGTCGATTAATTTGTTAGTTTGTGAATTCCTGGAAGGAATGATCTCTGTTTATTTAGCAGATATGTATTCATAATTTTACAGATGTTATTAAAGAAGATTTAGCTGCTCAAATCATAGCAGTTGTTTCTGAGGCTGACCCAAGTATTCTTGCTACTCAAGTAGACCCTGAGTTGGAATCCTTCTTAGATAATAAAGAAGATGAGTCTGAGAAAGAGGAAGTCAAAGTTGACTCTCCTGTTCTGAATTTGGAAGAAGATCAAGCAAGAGCAGCATGAGATTTAAGAGTTCAATCTTTAAAAGAGAAAGAGAAAGATTTGCAAATTGAAAAGTCAACCATCTGGGATGACTCTCCAGGGATGGATTTAGACTCCCTTCTGGCTCTGGATGCCATGGAAGAGGAAAGAGAAATATCTGCTCTTAAGCTTAAAGAAAAGGCTATTTCAGAAGCCTATGACCCTTATGAAAATCCTCCCTCATCTCAGTCTGATGATAATGATTCTGATATTTCTGAGAAGTCAAAGAAAAGAAATCTGCTGCAAAGAAAAGAAAAGCTGCTCCTCCTCCACCTCCTAGTAAGGATAATGATATTCCTTATTATATTTTGAAGGGCATTGACCCTAAATCCAAGGAATTCTAGCATTGGATGTGGTTTTCGAAAAATCAGCAAAAAGAAAGAAAAAGAACCAAGAGGTATGATAGTCCTGTCTCAAGATGGACTCCCAGAGGTCCTCCTCCTCCTCCAGGTGCAGGAGCCTCTGGGAACCTATCAGCTCATCCTACTGCCTCCTCTGGAAAATCTGCGTCTGTTCAGCCCCAGCCAAGACAAGGTTATCAAAGCTCTCAAGGCAAATCATTTTATGGTTCTCAAAGACAAATGAAGGAGACTGTGGTTCAAAGACCAACCTTTTCCCCACCTCCTTCTCCAAAGAAGAGAATTTCATCTCCTTCTCCAGTATAGTCTGAGGAAATTGTATCAAAGGTAAATAGTTCACCTTTGTTTTAAATATCTAGCAAGAATCTCTCTGCTAAGTATTCTCTAATGTCTTATCTAGATAAAATAGCTGATGCTGCTTCTCCTGAGCCCGTGTATGAAAATCCTGAGCTCGATCCTAACTTTAGGATGGCTCGCTTTCAAGAACTTGTAGGAGCAGCTCAGATAAGAAAAGCTAGAGCAGAAGGAAAAGATACAACTGGTTTTACTACCATGTCAGCTTACAGAAAGAAAGAATTTGAAAAGTTCCAGGTTAATCCTGAGATTTTTGATCCGTCAAAGTACATGGAAAAGCACCCTGAATCTGTTGTCCCTAGGGCTACAGAACTGAAGATCATTGGTGCGCAGGACCTAAAAATGTCAAAGAAAGAATCAGATGACCCTCTAAGAAAAATTTCCTTTGTTTCTAGTTCTTCTGATCCTTTACCAGACCCTAAAGATTCTTAATAGTTTAATTAACTGCTGTGCTATATTTGTCTATCTGATTGATAATCTGCCAGTTTATTGTTATCTATTTGCTGAAATTATTTTTAGTATTCTATTGCTAGCTGTTTTAGTTTTTGAGAGACTTAACTCAAATAGGGGGAGATTGTTGGTACCCTAGTTTGATTTGAGTTTAGTCCTCTCCTTTGTGCCCCTTGACCCAAGAAATATCTATGGTCAATGGTTAGAAGTCTAGCTGTAGAGTCCTCGCTTTTCCAAATTGAGAATTTGGTTAAGTAGGTTTTTCGTTCGACTATAGTCGAACGCCGTTCGACTATCGTCTATCGGCTGATCGACGATCGTCTATCAGTTGGTCGACGCTTTGGTCTGCGCTGATAGTTCGACTATCTGTTGATAGGTCGACTATCTGTTCTGCGCTGATAGTTCGACTATCTGCTTGATAGGTCGACTATCTGTTCTGCGCTGATAGTTCGACTATCTGCTTAATAGGTCGACTATCTGTTCTGCGCTGATTGGTCGACTATCTGTTGATAGGTCGACTATCTGTTCTGCGCTGATAGGTCGACTATCTGTTGATAGGTCGACTATCTGTTTTCTGAGGTAGGTCGACTATCTGCTTGATAGGTCGACTATCTCTGTGCGCTTGATAGTTCGACTATCTGTCCTGATAGATCGACTATCTGATAGTTCGACTATCTGTTCTGATAGGTCGACTATCTGCCGGGGTAGTTCGACTATCTTCTTCGATAGGTCGACTATCTGGATCGTTCGACTATCTGCCCTATAGATCGACGATCTCCGTGCGTCGGTCGACGATCTCCGAAGGTCGTTCGACGCTTTCTGCCTGCCTTTGTATTTTGTATTTATTTATTATATTTAATTAATTAATACATTTTCTGGCACATTATTTTAAGCTGTATGATAAAATTTCCAGGCATTATTTGCTCTATTCTTTTTGCCTGAGTTCAAATCTTTTAAGATAAAGTTGTTTGTCTTATTAGCTGTCTCTTTAAATTACTTTATCTGCTGACAGCCCTTTATAGCCGTTGGACTGAAAAGTCTTCTTTTTGCTATAAAGAGATTATTTCTGATGTGACTTTATTTAGTCCTTCTGATTATTTGATTTAAGCCTGCAGCTTCTTAGAAAGAGGTTTATTCCTTTTTGTAGAATGTTTTGCTGCAGAGATATTCTGTCTTCTTGATATTTACAGCCCAGGTCTCAAGGCTCAGAAGAAGACAAATAATTCAAATGGAAGAGAGTCGTTGCTTGCTGATGATTATATAAAGAACCCTTTGCAGAAGGATTCAAGCTAGTTAACAGAAGCTAATAGCTAACCAGTTGTTCATTCAAGCTTTCAAGCCTTCAAGCTTTCTGCTCTCAGCAAACTCCATCTAACTGAGAAGTGTTAAGATCCTCATCTCTTCTTCAACCTGAGTTCTCCTGCTTTCAGAAGTTCAAACTCAGAGATCCTTTGAAGAAGAAGAAGAAGAAGAATAGCTGCTTGAAGAGATTTCTTTTTGTTATTTATTTTCTTCCTGTAGCTTTTCCTTCAGAATTTTCTGAAGAGTTTTCTGCACTGAAGCAAGACTTCACCTGGACATCTTTGAGCCAGGGGGAGCCTTGATTCTTTAGAGCATTCTGGCTCAGTGCAAGTTTTTGTGCTTCTCTAATCTATTGTAAAATAGAGAAGACATCTTAACCTTCTTCCCCCTCCTGTACAGGGTTATTACTCCCTTCAAAAGTATCCCTTGGTGGCAGGGCACCTGATCAAAAACCTGTGCTTGGTTTTTAGACACCTGATCAAAAGTCTAAAGGGTTTCTGAATCTACCTGAAGCAGATTCTGTTGGTGGCAGGGCACCTGATCAAAAACCTGAGTGGATTCCTACCGTGTGGGTAGAAGAGTGGACGTACCCAAGTTGTTTGGGGAACCACTATAAATTTCCTTGTGTCGTCTGGATTCCATTGTTTAATTCCTGCATTGTGGCTGTGATTAGATATAACTAGGTTGCTAGTTGCTGATTAGGTTTTTCCAAGCTTAACTGTAATTACAGTTAGCTTGTGTTTGTACACATCACTCGTGTTAGGCTTTAAGGTTAAATCAATATCTATAATCTTTTCATTCCGCACTTCACTCGAAGGGAGTTGGGTAGACTATTAAGTTTTGTCTGTGCAAAATTTGATAACTCTATTCACCCCCCCTCTAGAGTAGTATCTATCCCTTCACTTTCAAAAGGCCCTGCGAGAAGAGGTAAGACGATCATATGAAACAACGGCAGCAAGGGGGTGTAGGGTACACGTCCGCACCCCTTTGCGAAGAGCGACAGGAAGATCCAGGTCGGCGGGCTCTTCGGTATCCAGAGCATCTGTGGCAGAGAGAGCTGGCCCGGGAGGAGAGAGCGACGGCAGCGGAGATGAGGGAGATGGAGGCGGAGAGAGATGCGGAGAGAGAGGAGTGGGCGGAGACGGAGGAGGGGCGGATATCGCAGTAGGAGACGAGGGAACGAACGGAATAACAGGAGAATCAGAGGTGGGGGGAAGAGACGAGGAGTCATCCGAGAAGTAGGAGGCATTCTCGAAGAAGGTAACATTAGCGGAGACGAACTGCTTACGAAGAACAGGGTCAAAGTAGCAGTAGCCTTTCTGAGTGGCGGAGTACCCCAGAAAGGCACATTTGGTGGAGCGAGGGGAGAGCTTATCACGGGTGGCAGATGGGGCATGCACAAAAGCAGTGCACCCAAAGATTCGGAGAGGGAGAGGAAAAGGCTCCTTGCCTGGATCAAGGATGGAAAAAGGGGTTTTTCCGTTGAGAACGGATGAGAGAATGCGATTGATGAGATAGCAGGCAAGAAGAACAGCATAGCCCCAATATGAGCGAGGGACATGCATTTGAGTCATCAATGTGCGAGCGACATCGAGGAGGTGACGATTTTTGCGTTCCACCATCCCATTTTGTTGGGATGTATAGACACAGCTTGTCTGATGAATAACGCCATGTTGCACACAGAAGGAGGTAAAAGCATGACTTAAGTACTCTTTTGCATTATCAGAGCGAAAAGTTTTACTACCAACACCAAACTGATTTTTGATTAAATGATAAAAGGAGGTCCATACATTAAAAAGTTCAGAGCGATCTCGTAAGAGATACACCCAAGTACATTTAGAAAAGTCATCGATAAAGGTTATAAAATAAGAACTACCCCGACCAATAGTAAGGGTAGGAGCAGGCCCCCAGATATCGGAGTGGACAAGATCAAACGGACGAGTAGAGCCCCGACCTTGCTTCGGCGGGAAGGAGGAACGATGATGCTTGCCAAGTTGGCATGCTTCGTAGTTGAGAGGAGTATTGGAGGGAGGGAGGTGGGGTAGAAGCTGATGTAGAAGCCGTGGTGGAGGATGACCGAGACGGAGATGCCACTGGAGAAGATCCGTATAAGAAGAAGAGAAGACAGACAAAGCGGAAACGTTATCGAGGAAGTAAAGGCCGCCGCTCTCAGTTCCAGTAGCAATCGTCCGCTGGGAGCTCGGATCCTGAAAAGAACAAGAAGAGGTAGCGGGAAGAAGGACGTCCGCCAGACTGATGACTGCGGCTACCAGAGCCACTCCGCTGAGTTTGATGAGCATAGTTGTCCGGTGGAGAAGGAGCGGGCAGAAGCGGGCGCTGAAGGAGAGAGGTGACAGCGGCGATGCGAGCAGCGGTTGCATCTAAAGTAGGAGATTCCGCCTCACCCAGAATTTGTTGGCGGATCATGTCATACGTGTCAGGAAGACGTAGCAGATAACACACAACCAGAAGCTCCTGGAAGTGCTTGTGTTGTTAAGCCAGATCCGCAGAAAAGGGGCTATTCTGAAGAATCTCATCCCCAAGAACTTGAACTTGTTGGTAGGCAGCAGCAGGAGACAAGGTAGGCCGGGCAAAGAGGTCCGCATACAACGTATAGATACGGGACGACTGAGCCCCTTTGGAGTATAGAGCAGCAAGATGAAGCCAAGCGGCCTTCACCGTCTCATCATGACGGATGACGGGAAGGCACTCATCAGATAGACTGTTAGCGAGCCAAGTACGCACGCGCGCGTCACTCGCATCCCAGTCATCAAAGAGAGGTGAAGTGGTAGGAGGAGGGTCATAAACGAGATGGTGGCGTTTATGTTGCGAGCGAAGGAGAAAGGTGAAAGAGACGCTCCAATCCGGGTAGTTGGAGCCGACAAGCTTGGAAATGGTGCCAAGGTTCCCGGAAGGAGTAGGAGGTAGAGGCGGAACCAGATTGGCAACAGGGGTGGAGGCAAGAGTGGTGGCAGTGGAAGCATCAGAAAGAGCCATAAGAGCAAACAACAGGAAGCCGCGCGGTTAGGAAACAAGCCGCGCGGATAGGCAGAAGAAAAAAACTGCAGCGGTCAGGATGTCAAACACCAGCGGCCAGAAAGACCACGACCAAGCCGCAGTATCAAGCAGAGGGGTAGAAGTCGAGCGGCAAGCAGACAGTCTGCTCGAACAGAAGCACAAGAGAAGGCAAGGCACACGACGATAGGTCGCGGCGAACAAGGCGACAGACCGCAGCGAACAAGGCAACAGGTCACGCACACAGAGGGCAACGACAAGGAGAGAAGGAGACAGCGCGGACAGGGCGCAAGCCGGAGAAGCAAGTCGCGCGGACAGAGAGGGCTCACAGAATCAGGAGGAGAGGATCGATGCCTCTGATACCATGTTAGAATCGAACTAAAACAAGCCAGAAATGGTATAACTGAAATTTTATTATCAGAAAAAGGTATCTATTACAAAGGTATGACCTCCCTTATATAGAATGGAAGAGAGAAGAGAGAATACAAATAAGAGATGTGGGACTAAAAACACGCGGACTGTACAAACACAAACCGCACAAGCCGCGCGGTTAGACAGAAGGGCTAACCGTCCGGCCACTGCCAGAGAGAGAGAAAAGCCGCCATGTTAGACCGTTAGACCGCCCGGTCTCCAAGTCGCCAGTGACAAACCGCTAGACCACTTGGACCTCAGACCGCAACACAGCAACCAAACCGCTGAAGGCAAACTGTCAGACCGCTCGGTCAATAACCCGCAAAGTCAGACCGACAGACCGCCCGGTCTCCAACTTCAACAGCTCCGACCGTACGACCTCAAGCGTGTAGCTGCCAAGGTCTCATTGTTCCAATCGACGCATCTCCGACCGTGTGGCCCAATCGCAATGCCGACAAATACGCACGGTCCCGACCAGATCGGGCGGCTCTGACCGTGAGACCCCAACCGTATGACTACCCTGGTTGCGCAGCTCCGATCATTCTATCCGCGCGGATCTGGGTGCTTGGTGCCCGTGACACAACTGTCTGGGCACTCGTACGCTGCCTTGCGTGGCACCCACGCAATCATGCACGAACTTTTCTACACGGCCCGCGCTGGAGGCTTCTCCAGTGCGCGCAAGTGTACAAAGCTTGCTCCTCACATATGCGTTATGCGGGTTCCTCTCTGCTTTTTGCCTTCACAATCATTGTAGTATTCGACGTCGTGCTCATCGTCTATCGCCACACTCATCTCCCTATATCGCACTCATCTCCTACCATCGTGCTCATCTCCTACCACCGTGCTCATCACTCATAGTTGTGCTCATCTCCTGTTGTCGCGCTCTTCACCCGCCCCTACCATTGGCTCCTGACAGTAGGGGTGTGTATTGTAATATCCCCAATATAAGGAGCAAATGGTAAAATCGTCATTATAGGGGTGCAAATATTAAAATTCTCATCATAGGTTACAAATAGTGGAATCTACCAGTATGGGGGTGCAAATAGCAAAATTACCCATCATAAGGTACAAATAGTAAATCTCCTATCATGAAGGTGCACATAGTAAAATCTCTTATCATTGGTGCGCAGATAATAAAATCTCTCATCTTGAGGGTGCAAATAGTAAAATTCACCAACATGAGGGTGCAGATAGTAAAATCTTTTAACTTGGGGGTGTGTATAACCATATCTCATGATTACACAATTACTAAGACACCCCCTCAGAAGCTATAAAAGGAGTCTAGAGCCAACATTTGACAAGATCTTGTCTTATGTACCAGAGAGAGCTCCTGAGTTTTCCTTCAGTGACTTTCTAGAGTTCTCTTTCGACGCTTGAAGATTCCTTTGACGATCTCCTTTGGCGCTCAAAGTTCTCTTTCGACATTCGAAGACCTCCTTTAAAGTTTGAAAATCCTTTAAAGATTGTTTAAAGATTTCCTTTGATCATTGAAGATTCTTTTGGAGCCTCAAAGATTTCCTTCACTCCAAGAGACTTCCATGATTCAAAAAAATTATTGTAACAAGCAATGGCTTGTCATACTCGTGAAACAACCTCTTTTAATAAATTATCTAAAAGAAAGTGGAATTGATCGGCACCGATTCGACACATTGGTTTTTTTCCTTTCTGAGTTTTTCCACGTCTAACACCTCTTGTCATATGCTCGTTCTATCTGTGATGGTCCACACGCTCGACTCACTCTCGAGTTGAGATAGTTCAATTCAACCGACTGATAAAAACTTATAGCGACCCGCAACAAATTTATAGAACCCCCTTAACCAATCAATGTGCTTCTTTTCTACTTCCTCTACAAGATGTCCACATTTCAATATAATGCACCACAAATTTGCTTCCATTTATACAAGAAAAATTGGAAATGTAGTACATCTTTTTTTCTGGTTCGATTGCTCAACAACAAAATTGCTCATCATCTTGGATGGGGAATGCAGTAGTCCCTTTTTCAAAGGCAAATAAAAATGACTATTCGCAAATCTTTATTAACAGCAAAACATATTTTTAGAAAATTACTTAATGCAAACAAAAATAGAAGCAAGAAATGAGATCAATGGAGATAGAGGCATAACGAGCGGGAGATCTTCTTTAGGGCTTGAAATGGATCGGACAGAAGAGGATGAGGTTTTAGAGATGTTCTACGAATTTGCCACGTGTCAACAATTTATGGCTTAGGAAGAACAATTTAAATCATAAATCTCGTCATTACTCATTAATCTGATCTAAATCTAATCCCTTATCCCGCGTCTGTTTCGACGGACATCACCGCCCCACGTGTCCTCAAGTCAACAAGTTGGCTAACATTGTTACACGTGAGGGAATCACCATGACCCCACCTGAGTTTACGTGCGGACGCCCGCACTCCCCGCTCGCCTTCCGCATACTAGAACTGTAATTTTATATGCGATCGGCAACAATCAAAACAAGCCCAGTTGTGTGTTCCTTCTTCCTGCTTCTTCTTCTTCTTCTAAGCTGCTTCAATTTTCGCAAGATTTGAGATTCCTTCTTACCGTAAGATGGATGGAAGCTTCGATCCCACAACTATGGCGCGCGGGCGATTGGCGGTTCTCACCTCCCATTTCATCGGAAACCTCGCCGCCGAACATCTTCCACCATCTCTGGCGGCATCTCCCGTCTCCGCTCAGGAGATCTCGCAGCCGCCGGGAAACCTTGGCGGCGGGCTTAAAGTGACTGACTCAAGAACGGGGAAGCAGTACGACCTCGAGATTTCAGAGGAAGGCACTGTTAAAGCTGTCGATTTCAAATTGGTTAGTCAAAATTATAGCCTATGACGAAGTCTTCGTTAGTAGCTTCCTTCTGGCTGTTCGAGTTTTATTCACTTTTGCTTATCTAGTAGTTTTTAAGAATTTACTTAAGACATATCCTGATGGTTTCCAATATATTTCATAACTGTTTTGTGGGATCTTTTTTTTTCAATCTTTTGTTGCTTGTTGGAGAACATTCATAAGGTCTGTAGGGCGTGAAACTTTATCACTGTCTGTAATGATCTTCTGATCGTAGAAATATAGAAATGCAAAATCTATAGTAGCAGAGATATAGGGAAAGGCCAAGAGGAGAGGTGGCCGGAGGTGAGGGAGAGGAAGAAAGGCCGGGGGTGGCCGGAGGCGAGGGAGAAGAAGAGGGATCGGGAGAAAGAGAGAGGAACATACAACTTTATTAATCCTTTTCATAATCTCTATTACAACAAATAACCCCTATTTATAACACCACCAACAACAATGATTATAATGAATTGAGAACGTGGACTCTTTGCTGTTACATTGCATTCCCCTTTTGAAACGACGTCATCGTCGTTCAGTTATATAAAAACTATATATTGTGTTCTTCAAATTTAGCGGATGCCAGACCGAAGATGAGGATTATTGTTGTTATGCCTGGACGTCTCAATGGGAGCTAGAATTTCCTCCTGGATCAAAAACGAGAATAACCAAAGAAGTTGGTATTGGCCTGACCACCCCTACATCAAGTGGTTCTTGCTCATGTGGTTGTCTTGGCAATGGTGACAATGAATTCGTAATAGAAACCACAATAATTGTGTCACTGCTCCCAATTTTCTTATGTTCAACGTTCATTGTTGGCGGCGTTGTCATGGATGGTGACGGTTCCGTCAATTCTTTTGGAGTTATCCATGGTAAAGGTTTCAAAACATAGTGCTCTTCCGACACATCCTCATAATCATTCTTGATTGCGGATGTGATAGACATACACATCAAATCATATTCCACTTGCTTCGAAGGCTCAAGGGTTACAGTGACGTGTTTAAGAACTATATCATGAACATTTTCTATTGTTGTTGGCGACGATTTGATGATTGCCGGAGAAAAGGTAAGCCCGTCCAGGAAAGAAATGCATGGTTCACGGGTCGATAATTCCTCAATTAACATTTGAATAGCTTTAACCGTTGATGTTTGTTGAAATTGATTTATCGCCCCAACTGAATTTTCGAGGGTAGAAGAGCCGTATTCCTCAACAATGACATCAACAAACATCGGAAATGTTAAAGATGGATGAACGCTTAATATAGCCCTATACCAGCTAGATGCTAGTCTATTTAAGTGTAGAGTGCGTAGATCATGAAATCTATCGAGCGAATGTTGTTGTACGAAAAATACAACTGTAATTTGTAAAGCCAATCTACGGGATTTCCATCAGAAAAACGCGTACAAAAGTCATATTTTGCTTGTAAAATATTGTCCATGCGCTGCTGAAAAGAATCAAAACTGTGTATCATATTTTGCTTAAAGGCTTCAATAGCAACGTATAAATCATCCACCATTGTAGAAGATTGAGAAACTGGCACGAATCTTGATTATTTTATTTTGATCAAGCCTTCTTAGTGATGCAGGTTAAACTTCTACAATTTTTTTTAAAACTGACTTTTCAATTATTCTGTTTCTTTACTTGACTTGCAGCAACTGGTCTGACAGAAATCCAAAATTCATGATGCTGAAAACACTAAAAAGGACCTTTTTTTTCATGCCTGGATCTACAGAGGTGAGGGAGATGACCCCGATCTTGAAAACTTAGGCTTGGTTGCTGCTTATTTTCCGATGGGTGTACCACCAACGTCAATGATCCACAACTGGAGATGCTTGCCTCCGATAATGTCAAGGTTGGTGAAGATGCTGAGAACAACGGTGATGATATCGTGTTGCAGAGCAGAACTAGTTCGAGCTTGCGGTGGTAGCTGCGGAGGCGGCGAAGTGGCAGATTCAGCGCAGCGGAGGTGGAGACGCAACAACGGCCGTAGCTGCGGAGGTGGCTAAGTGACGGTGGAGGCGGCGGAGGCGGTGTTTCTTGGGTTACTTGCGTAGTCCTGATCGGTTTCCTTCCAGGTACGATAGAGATTTGAAGATGACTAGGTGGGAGGAAGAAGAAAGCTCGATGTGACGCGGCAGTCGACGATTACGGATCTTGCGAATCGGCGCTCCGCCGTTCCTACAACTCTTGATGCAAGAAGATGTGCAAGCGATGGTTGTCCCGACGAGATCTTGTTTTGGCAGAATTAGCGTGAGCTTTTGGTGGCTAAAAACAGGGCTGAAATAGGGGTCCAGATATCCAAAAATCTGGAGCAAAAACTGGAGCAAGATTGTAGAATCGCCAATGACTGTTGGTATCCAAAATCTGGAGCAAAATATCCAAAATCTGGGTCCGGTGACTGTTTCGACAGAGGCAAAATAACTCGCCAGAGTGGGAGATGAGTTCTTGATTGCCGGTGTGGGAGGGCATTTCTTGATCGCCGGAGATGTTCGCCGGCGTTATCTCAACAAGAACACCAAATGTAACGATCTTCCGATCGTAGAAATATAGAAATGCAAAATCTATAGTAACAAAGATATAGGGAAAGACCAAAAGGAGAGGTGGCCGGAGGTGAGGGAAAGGAACGAAGGCCGGGGTGTCCGGAGGTGGGAGAAGAAGAGGGGTCAGGAGAAACAGAGAGGAACATACAACTTTATTAATCCTTTTCATAATCTCTATTACAATAATTAACACCTATATATAACACCACCAACAACAATGATTATAATGAATTGAGCACTAGGCCTAATGGCCGTTACACCGTCTTCCTCAAAATCTGTTCTCATACAATTTTACATGGAAAACCCATGAAGGGAGACACTACAGTCCTAGAGAATTGAATTATTGGCAATTGGTGCCACCAACATGGATCTATAACTCCCCAAGCCTTAGGCTCCGTTTGGCACGGTGGTGGCGGTCATAAACATGAGGGTTAAATTGCCATTAGTTAACGCCCACCTAAGGAACTTCATCCACTTTTATGTTCAAATGGATGATGTTTGTTAGGTGATCCTTAATGAATGACGGTTTAACCCATGCGTTTACGATCGCCACCATCGTGCCAAATAGAGACTTAACCTAGTGTAACGGTGGTTCTCTGGCGGTAGAGCGGTGGTAAATCGTCCAGTCTTTTGTGGTGGGGATGATGATGAACATGACACATAATAAGAAAGGGAATTACATTTTATTCATTTTGATATAGGACTGGCTAACTTACAAAACTGATAAAGGAAGATAAAGAAAAAGACTGATATTCTTATTCAATATCTATTACACATGGTGCTCTCTATTTATAGCCCTTATTCACATCATAGCTTCACATGTATTTACAATAATACCCTTATACTATTTTTTACACCTAGTTAGTTTAGGTTGGCTCAAACCTGTTAGAGAATACTAGGAAAAATGATGTATTGACCCATTAACTTGGCCCATGTAGGATTTAGTGTTTAGTCCCACATTGTTTGTATAGCTAGATCTTACTCTCTTCTCTCCTATATGTTTGTACTCATACTTGGTTTTTGATTATTCAAGAAGTATATACAAGGTTTGATCCATTTTTTACATGGTATCAGAGCGAACGGTCCATCCTGTTCTGTTTCTAACCGCCCAGTCTTCTGGTTAATCGGGCGGCCTGTGGTTCCTCTTAACCGCATAGCTTCTGCAGTCTTGTTCCTTCTAACCGCCTCTTATCTCTCTCCCGTGGATCCACCTCCTCTCTCTTCTCCGCTCCTCTTATAGGCCTTCCGCTCTCTGACAAGTGGATCCCACTCTTGTGTGGCTAATTTTCTAACCGCTCTGGGCTTCCTTTGGTTTTTTTCTTCTTTCTTCTTCTTGCGGTTTGGTCTATCCATCTGGCGGACTGTTTTCTGGCGGCTTGTCCTTATCCACGGGCTGCTCTCTACCCGCTGCGGCTTCCTCTCTTCCCGCGGTGCGATCTACCCGGATCTAACCATCTGGCCTCTTGTTCTACCCGCCGCGGCCTGTCCCTGTCCGCTGCGACCTCCTGTTCTCTTCTCGGTCTTATCGCTGCGGCTTCCTTCTTGCCGCGCGGTCCCCTTATCGCAAGGAGTTCTCCTTTACTACAAGCTCTTCTTGTCTCGCGGTCTTCTTTTTGTCGCCAGGAATTCCTTGCCTTGTCGCTCTTCTCTTGTCGTCTGCTTTGTTGGTTTGCGCTTCTCGGATCGCTTGGCTGTTCGCGCGGACTGCCTCTTCCAATCTTATTGCGGTTTGCTTCTAAACCGCACGGACTGGTGCCTATTTGCTTCTAGTATTATTGTTTGCCTCTAACCGCCCGGCCTTTGCTCTTGTTGCGGTCTGATTCTTACCCCTCGGTCTAGTGCTTGTTCACCGACCTTTGTTTCTTCTGGTTGCTGTCCACCCAGGATTCTTGCCGCCGTTCCTCTAACCGCTGCGGGCTTCTTCTTACCGCTATATTCAACCGCTGCAGCTCAAGAGGGCTCTATTCTAACAGCTGGTCGTGGCCTTCCTTGCCGCTGGTGCGTTGACACCGTGACTGCTGGAGCCTGTCTCTTACCGCGCTGGTCGTGGCCTTTCTTGCCGCTGGTGCATTGTCACCGTGACTGCTACGGCCTCTCTCAGTCGCTGCTTGTGCCCGCTGCAGACTGTTCCTTACAAGATGATAAGCTGTCCTCCGGACTCTGTGATGTCTATTTCCGATGGTGGTACCTCCTGCCTTGCTCATAACTCTTCCTGGATTTTGGATTCCGGGGCCTCTCACCACATTATCTCACGGAAACTACCACAATATTTGAACTTTGTGCATCCCAAGTTCAGCACTGTTTCTAGTGGGGACACCATTCCCATTTCTGACGCAGCAGACATTCACCTTACTCCCTCCATCACTCTTCGCTCTGTCCTTCATGTTTCAGGCTACCCTTTCAACCTTCTCTCTATTGGTCGTCTCACTACTGATCTTGATTGTGATGTAATTTTTTCATCCAACTTGTGTGTTGTGCAGGATCGCATGACGCAGATTATCATTGGAAGAGGACATCTGTCGAATGGTATCTATCTTCTTGACCCCTCTCCTCCAACGGTGTTGTCCTCTATTAGCTATGTTGATTGACATTGGCGTCTTGGTCACGCTCCTTTGAACATACTCAGAAAATCTCTCCCCGAAGTTCCCTCCAAGAATTCACATGTGAGTTTTGTATCTATGAAAATATCATCGGTCTACGTTCTCACCACATATTACTCGGAGTACTGCTCTCTTTGATCTAGTCCACTCAGATATTTGAGGACCCTATAAAATTGCTAGTGTTTTTGGATATCATTATTTTGTCACATTTGTAGATGACTACTCTCGGGTGACCTGGCTGTATCTCCTTCATGACCGTTCTGAATTGCCTGGTGTATTCCATACTTTTTTCATAGAAACTCGCAATCAGTTTTCCACTATAATTAAAACTCTCTGCATCGATAATGCCCGTGAATACACTAATCATGCCTTTGCACACTTATGTGCTGAGTTTGGGATTATCCATCAAACCTCCTGTCCCTATACCCCCCAATAGAATGGCGTTGCTGAACGCAAGAATCGTCATCTGCTTGAGGTCACCTGCTCTCTTATGATTCAAATAAATGTTTCCAAACAGTATTGGAATTTTGCGGTTTTTACCGCCTGCACTCTCATTAACCGCATGCCTTCCTCTATTCTTAATTTTGCGGTTCCCTTCCAAACCTCCTTTCTCCATCACCCCTCACGTGTTTGGCTGCGTGTGCTTTGTTTATTATCTTGGCCCGTCCACTAACAAACTTGCTCCCCGTGCCATTAAATACATGTTTGTGGGTTATTCTCAGACTCAGAAGGACTACGTTTGCTTTTCTCCCAAGGATCGCAAGGTTGTTACTTCTGTTGATGTCACCTTCCTCGAAGATCAGCTATATTACTCTCAAACAGCTGATCCTCCTCTTCGGCCACCTCTACCGCGGCCTGCTATCCCTGTTCATTCAAACCTTCCACCTCTTCTTCTTACACCAATCCCACCTAAACTACCTACACCACCTATCATTCGTGTGTACTCTCGACGTCCTTCTTCGTCTACTGCCCTACGGGAGCTACCCTGCTCTAATGATGTTCTGCAGCTTGCGGATCCGGCTACAGGTTCCACCGCCCACTCGTTTGCTAACTATGTCTCTTTTTACCGCCTCTCCCCGGAACTCCGACATACTGCTCTTTCTTTCTCCTCTATTTCCACCCCTAATTTTGTACAGGCGGCTCTCCAACATCCCGGGTGGCAGACGGCTATGGACGAGGAAATGTCTGCTCTCTGGGCAAACCACTCATGGGATCTAGTCCCGCTACCTCCTGGACCATCTTGTGTGGGATGTAAGTGAGTGTTTGCCGTCAAACAGGGTCCGGATGGGACGGTTCACTGTTTGAAAGCTCGTTTAGCTGCTCGCGGCTTCACTCAACAACAAGGTCTGGATTTTGATGAAACCTTTTCTCCAGTCGCTAAACTCAATAATGTTCGTGTGTTGATCTCCCTCGCCGTTCACCGCCACTGGCCATTGCACCAAGTGGATGTCAAAAATGCTTTTCTTAATGGCGATTTACAGGAGACCGTTTATATGCAGCAACCTCCCGGGTTTGAGACCACGGGGGAGTCTCTTGTCTGTTGTCTGAAGAAGTCTCTTTATAGTCTCAAACAGTCTCCTCGGACATTGTTTGACAAATTTAGTAAGTCCGTTAGTGCTGTTGGGTTCACTCAAAGTTCGGCCGACTTCTCTCTGTTCACTCGTCATCGTCCAACAGGCACAGTGATTCTTTTTGTTTATGTGGATGATATTCTGATTACAGGAGATGATCTTTCAGGAATTACAGATGATCAAACAACATCTAGCAACTGTGTTTCAGACAAAGGACTTGGGAAGCCTTCGATATTTTCTTGGTCTCGAACTGGCTCGGAGATCTGATGGGAGTGTGTTATCTCAGAAAAAGTACTGTCTTGACTTACTTAATGATGCAGGCTATTTTGGATGTAAGCTTGCTGACACTCCCATGGATATCAATCACAAGCTTTGTGCTCATGCCTCAGACTCTGATTTGCTCTTTCTGAATCCAAAGTAGTATCGTTGTCTTGTGGGAAAGCTGATATACCTCATTGTTACTAGACCTGATATATCATTTGTTGTTGAAGTTGTCAGTCAATTCATGCATGAGCCACGTATCTCTCATCTTCAGGCTGTTGAACGTATTCTTCGATACTTGAAGACTGCTCCTGGACAAGGGCTTGTATACAAGCCCTCTTCGTCTCCCTTATCTCTGATTGCATACTCTGATGCTGATTATGCTGGCTCTTTGGATGACTGTCGTTCCACAAGTGGATACTGCACTTATTTTGGAGGATCTTATTACATGGCGCATCAAGAAACAGTCAGTGGTTGCTCGCTCATCTGCTGAGGCCGAGTATCGATCTATGACAACTGTTGTGTCTGAGCTCACATGACTTGAGGGTCTCCTTGATGATCTAAGAGTCAAGCTCTCCTCACCTGCCACTTTACTGTGTGACAGTCAAGCTGCTATACATATTGCCAAGAATCCGGTCTTCCATGAACGAACAAAACATATTGAAGTTGACTGTCACTTTATTCAGGAGAAGGTTCAGTTGAAGAAGATAGAGTTAACACATGTTCTTGCTGCTCAGCAAGTTGCTGATATCCTCACCAAGGCCTTACCACGTCATCTCTACTATCAGTTCTTGTCCAAGCTTGGTGCCTACAATTTGTACGCTCCAGCTTGCGGGGGAGTGTTAGAGAATGTTAGGAAAAATGATGTATTGGGCCATTAACTTGGCCCATGTAGGATTTAGTGTTTAGTCCCACATTATTTGTATAGCTAGATCTTACTCTCTTCTCTCCTATATATTTGTACTCATACTTGTTTTTTGATTATTCAAGAATTATATACAAGGTTTGAACCATTTTCTACAAAACCCAATCCGACTTTTAAGTGGATTAATGTCCACTTTTGGCATCATCCTTGTTGTAATACCCTGTTGCAGTTCGCTCAATGCCTTCGGTAAACCGGTTCTGGATCGGTCCGTCTTAGCCCCGGACGATCGAGTACGCACACAGTCAAAGTAGAAAAAGAGAGATTGTACACACACAACTATAGCGTGGAAAACCCCTGAAAGGGGAAAAAACCGCGTGGCCGGGTCTGTGCCAGCCAAGATCCACTATTTGCCTCTGTTACAGTGTTCTTGTAGAGAGAATGCGAGGGCGACAGGCCGCGCCTCGTTACAAATACTGGGGGGGTTGAGAGAGCTCTCCTTGGGTGACAGACCACTGCTTAGGAGTTCGTGCACTCTGACGTGCGTCTTTCTTGAGTGTTTGCTCCTCCGGCTTGCGCTCCGTAGGATGCCTGCACTTTATCCCTCAGAGTGAGGAGGGTCGCCTTAGTCGGCACTTCACTCTTTCTTCTTTGGGCGGCGCTTAGAGGAGAACCTGCCAGATTAATGAGTGAAAGAGGAGGAGAGGAGCGTAGAGAGAGAAGCTCTGGGGAGAAGCAGAAATGAAGAGAGAGAGAGAGCGAAGGAGAGAATGAAGGAGGATCCCCTCAAATGAACTATCAGGGATACTTATATAGGATTTACGAGGTGGTTAGGGTGGTTACGGTGGTTAATCATGGATCGGAGGACTGTGATCGTTCGTGGCGATCGGAGGGCCGTAATGGCCCGCCGCGATCGGACGGTGGAGAGAAGGCCGGCCCACGATGGTGGTCGGAGGAGGCGCGCCGGCCGGCGGCCGCCCGAGGGAGGGGGCGGCCGGTCGCGGGCGGCCAGTCCTTGGGCGGCCGGTCCTTGGGCGGCCGGTCCTTGGGCGGCCGGTCCTTGGGCGGCCGGTCCTTGGGCGGCCGGTCCTTGGGCGGCCGGTCCTTGGGTGGCCGGTCCTTGGGCGGCCGGTCCTTGGGCGGCCGGCCAAGGCCGCCAGACCGGAGAGGGTTGGCCGGCCGTGGCCGCCGCCCGCGAGGAGGCGGCCGGCCGCGAGGGGGCGGCCGGCCACGGTCGGCCGGCCGCGGCCGCCGGCCGCGAGGGGGCGGCCGGCCCGGCCGCCGGCCGCGACTGCCGGCCGCAAAGAGGCGGCCGGCCGAGGCCGCCGACCGCAAGGGGGGGGGGGGGGGCGGCTGACCATGGGTGGCCGGGCTCCGGGCGCCGCCCACCCGTAATGGCGGCGGCGGCGGTTGCGGGATCCTGCGCGCGGTGGTTGCTCGATCTGGCGCGCGGGAGTTGGGATCCGACGTGCGGTAGTTTGGATCCGCCGCGCGGTGGTTTTGATCTGACGCGCGGTAATGGGATCCGGCGCGCGGTAGTTAAGATAATCTTCTATAAATTAGGGGGTACCCATCATTTTCCCCCCAAAATTCCCTCGTCTTGGAGCGAACGGAAAGCGCGGGAATTTTCTTCTTTGCGACGGGGCTTGGCGGCAACGGCCGGAACGGGTGCAAAGACTGAGATGGGCGGCGACGACGACAGTGCTAAGGTGAGACTCTGACCGAGGGAAAGGTCCGGGCACCGGACGACGCCAGAGGGGAGGAGGCCCCTCGCGCCACACGTACGTAGCGAGACCTTAAAAGAGTTTTTCCGCCGATTTATTGCGGAAGCGAGACAGATCCCCGGGGTAGACCCTGAACTCCTTCGAGGGGTCTTTCTCGGGGGACTCCGACCAGGCGGATTCTACTCCGCTCTAATGTGGGATACTGTCCCCAGTTATGCAGATCTAGTTCACCGAGTGGAAGCTCAGATAGCCGCGGACGAGGCCATTGAGGCACACCGTCGACAGTTTGAAGGAGGCCAAAAGAGGTAGAAGCAGCAGGAGCAACCCTCCGGAAGACGAACAGATAGGCACGACGAGAACCGTCGCAACGAGCATCGCAATCAGGAGCCCCGGAGAGGCCAGGATTATGGGCCTCCCCGGACTTACACCCCTCTCAACAACATTCGCGCCAACGTCCTATATGTCATTCAGGACGATCCGGCGCTCCAGAGGCCAAGGGCGCTCCCTCCCAACCCAAGGGCTGATCAATCAAAGTACTGTGACTTCCATCGAGGAACCGGGCACACTACTGAAGAGTGTGTGAAGTTGAAAGATGAGATAGAGCGTCTTGTTCGGCAGGGGATGCTCGAGCGTTTTCTGCAAGGATATGTGCAAGAGCAGAGCGGAGGCGCGCCTGCGCGGAGGGAACCTCCACCTGCACGTCGAGAAGCGCAGGGGGGCGGGCAGGTCGTCGGGATTGTGGAAGTCATCTCCGGCTTTCCCTTTCCCGCGGTCAACTCCATCGCCGCTCCCCAGGAAGACAAGGCGGCTGGAATCATTCCTACCATTAGCTTCGGCGAGGAGGACCTCCGCACACCGCACCAGGACCCGCTAGTTATTATAGCAGAAATTGGCAACCCCAGCTTCCGCGTAAAGCGAATTCTGGTGGATAACGACAGCTCGGTAAATGTTATATTCATGACTGCGTTAACCGGTATGAGAATCCAAAAGCAGAATCTTCGTCCAGCATCAGACCCCATTTACGGCTTCAACGGGGCACCCGTGTCCGTAGCAGGCACCCTCACCCTTCCGGTGACACTAGGAGAATTTCCAAGGCAGGTTACGCACGACATACAGTTTGTGGCAGTCGATACAGAATCGCCCTACAACGCGATCTTTGGTCGCCCCCTCCAGACAACTTTCCAGGCAGTTCCGTCAATCCCGCACCTCGCGATGAAGTTTGTCACGCCTGCCGGAGTTGGGGTCGTCAGGGGCATCCAGGACATGGCACGCTCATGCTATCTGCACCAAGCGCAGCCGGAGGCCGTCTCAGGAACCAGCATCTACCGCATCTAGAAGGCCGCTCTGGAGAAGAGCCAGAACCGAGGCGAACGCGCCTCCCAGAAACATTTCTTTATATCTAATCACCTAAGGACAACTATAAAGTCGCGAGGAAAACCCTCGTGCACAAACTATCCTGCTTACTGCATTTTCCGCTTTCATACTAACTCTTGTCATGCAGCAAACACGTCAGAAGGACATCTCATCCCTCAGACCCTCCTGAGGCCAGGATCGTCTGTTCCTCAAGGCGGTCCGGGATCCATTGACATGCGACCCGCTTGGCGGTTCGGAATCCGTCATCGTGCAATGGCATGGCCAGGCTAAAGAAAAAACAAAATAACTCATCTCTTTACATTTATATACTGTGATTGCGATGTCACTAACTCTTAAAACTTGCAGGATCGATTTGGAATTCGTCCCCTGGGGTCCGGCGAGCAACTGTAGCACGATTGTCTCGATCCCCTTGCCGCGGTTCAAAGGTTCGCCCTTCACCCGTCCAGCAGATTGCGACGCCGTCGGGAATGAGCACCCCCGGTTGACCGCGGCCCATAGCGCGACAGCCTCGGCCTAGCAACAGGTTGCGATGTTGCCTGGGGACCGAATACCAAGTCCCACGCAGACTGTAGCACGGTGGCCTCGACCTTTCTCCTATGGCAGAAATGCTCACTCTTCTCCTACGGAGCAGGTCGCGACATCGTCAGGGACCAGCTCCCTCAGTTGTGCGCAACCCACAACGCGATAGCCTCGACCTCACTCCACCGGCGCAAGGACCCGGCCTTCGCTGCGTAGTAGGTTGCGACGTCGTCCGGGTCTTCGGGGCGCCTCGCCTCAGCAAATACTAGGGTCCATCAGCTGCTCACGGGGGTTCGAATCGACCATGTCCTCCTGCCGACAATAGGCCGAGGATTATGACTCTTCACCTGCATCCGAAGCTCGACGCCCCGCCATCCCGGGAAAGCCCCCACGATCGGTGTAATTACAACCTCAGGGTCCATCAGCTGCTCGCGGGGGTTCGAATCGACCATGTCCTCCTGCCGACAATAGGCCGAGGATTATGACTCTTCACCTGCATCCGAAGACTGACGCCCCACCCTCGCAGGGCCTGCCCCCCTCGCGACTGGTGCCTAACTAAGCTACAATCGCAACTAAATCGTGTTCCGGCCCCGCTGAATCCACACCTAACCAACCACAGCCATACTGTGGCGCGATGGCTTCACTCTCTCTGCCGCGGTTCAGGGGTGCACCCTTCGTCCGCCCAGCGGTTTGCGACATCGCCGGGGACCAGCTCCTCCAGTTGTGCGCTGCCAACAATGCGATATCCTCTGCCTAACAACAGGTTGCGGTGTCGCCAAAGGGACCAAACGTTGAGTCCCCTGCAGACTGTAGCACGACGGCTTCGACCTCGCTCTCATGGTGGCAAGGCTCGCCCTTCTCCTACGAAGCAGGTCGCGACGTCGTCGGGAGCCAGCTCCCTCAGTTATGCGCAGCCCGCAGCGCGATGGTCTCAGCTTCTCTACTCTGGCACAAGGGGACGCCCTTCGCCTCGTAGTAAGTTGCGACGTCGTCAGGTTCTACGGGGCACGCCCCTCCAATGCCACCGGGTTCACCGCAACTCGCAGGGGTTCGAACGAACATGGCCTCCCGCCGACAATAGGCCGGATCTCCCATAACTCTTCACTTCCATCCAGAGCAAACACTCTTCCACCGCTCAGGGCCTGCCCCTCGCGGTTGGTGCTTGGCTAAGACAACAGTTGGCCGCAAAGTCAGAAGCAAAGGCAATGACGACCACTCAACAAACATATCGACAAATCGAAAAAGTACAAAGGTACGAATCGACGGAGACAAACCCTCAAATACAAAGAAGTACATGTATACAAATCAATAAAGAGCATCAAAGAGATATTGCTGTCACTCAGTGGCCTCACCCGCCTCAGCATTGTAGCCCTCCTCCTCTGACAAATCCTCAAGCCCGAGGCCGGTAATGTCGCATCCCCGTTTCAGGGACACCATCCGAAGGGTCTTCGTCATCCCCTGGCAGAAAGCGACTTCCCGCAAGTCCTCCATCTGTGACTCCACCTCCTGAGTCCACACCTCCTCGCAGACCTCCTCCGAGATCAGACACCGGTCTCGCATGTAATCCACAGAGTCCCGGTACTCTGCCAGACCAGCCGCCTTCAGCTCAACCTCCCGATCCGCGGAGGAAAGGCGCATCACCTCCGCCTTGGATAACTCCAGCTCTGCCCGAACTTCATCTAGAAGACGCAAAGTCTCCTCCACAGCCGTCTTCTCGGCACTGTGCGCGGCTCTGGCGTCCTCCAGCTCACACCGCAGCTCGGACCCAATCTACCTAAGTCGCGAAATATCGCGCTCTCGTCGCCCTTTCAGATCCCAAAGGGCACTCTTCGCCTCCCGGAGCTCACCCTGAAGGGCCATAAACCCGTTCTTCAGGCTCACGTAATGATCATTCCACGTAAGCGCAATGTTCGCCTGAGTCTCCATCTGCAAAAGAAAATGGACAAGTCAGAAGAGCTTTCCTCAAAAGCCACTACTCAAAAGTTGAGATCATACGTACCGCATGGTTCATCGCCTCCAAGGAAGAGGAGACCCTCTTTCCTTTCACCACCTGCCGCACCGCAGCCCGCGCTGGGGAAGCCTGGGGGGCAGAGGACGCCAGGACCTCAAGATCCGCATCATCTGGCTCGCCTCCCGCTCTAGAGCAGCAAGGGGTAGCTCCCTCTGAAAGTACATCCTGTCGCAGCAGAAGACCAGGACCCGCCTCCTCAACTCCACAACCTCCAAACACTAGCTTCCTCTTCCTGTCACGGGAGAGGAATGGCGGCAGCACGTCCCGAATCAACAGACAGCCCGCATAGCAGCAGACGCTTCTCATCGACGAAAGTAGAAATGCTGAACAAGATATTCCCCAGCTCTCGGGGCTCCACAAAACCAAGGACGGGAGTAAACTCCCGCTCGTGTCCTCTAGGACGCCGACAACGGTCCGGAAGCACACTCCACACCTCTGGCAATCCACCTGGGTTCCTGACATATCCAAACAAGGTATTCCCATGACGACGATCCGCCCGGGTTTCGAACTCCAGCCACCGCTTGTTGCTGAAGACATCTACGCGGCCCCCGCCGTCAGCACGCACCTCGCACCAATCCTTGAAAATATCCAAGGAAAACCTCGATCCGTGCTCGCGAAAAAACGCGATCAACCCCATGATCCGCGTCATCCCAAGAGGGGTAAACTGCGACACAGGAACGCCGCAGAACTTCAGAATCTCGGCAACTTACTCGCAAGCCGGAAGGCGAAAGCCGCACCGAAGAGACGACTCGCAAAGGGTCATCCAGCCACGCGGAGGGTTTTGCACCCGCTCTTCAGGACTAGGGATCCGCACCTCCAAATCGGGGGGCAAGTTGAAGCGCCTCCTCCAAATAGCTACGTGCTCGAGGGAGAGACTCGAGCGCAGCCGCATAGGACGGCTCTGCGCGCACCGCTTGGAAATGGAAAAACGGAAAAGTAAGGTCGGTAAAGCAAGTCCGAGCACGATTAAATCCTAAACGCGTACCCGATCTACAAGGATCGAGTCACACGCGTGTGCCGCGCACGGCTCCAGCCCACGCAAACATTGTGCACCAGTGGGAACTGCAAAGAACGCACACATTGCGCCCACGCATTTGAGCTACACACGTGCACAAAGCACGCACAAAATCAGCCCGCGCACGCATCACCGCGCGCGGGAATTTCCCGCGCACGCACGCGCGCCTGCACGCCCGGACAGCGCGCGAGCGAGCGGCCGCACCGCCCGTGCCCTGCGTGAGGCCGAACCGCGCGCGAGCGCGCGCCCGCACCGCGCGCGAGCGCGCGCCCGCACGGCGCGCGCCCTTCGCGCGGGTTCAGCCCCGCGCGCGCCCTGCTTGCGGGTTCAGCCCCGCGCGCGCCGCGCGCGCCGCGCGCGGGTTCAGCCCCGCGCGCGCCGCGCGCGGGTTCAGCCCCGCGCGCCCCCCGCGCGGGGGCTCCGCGCGCGGGTCCAACCCTGTGCGCGCGCGCAGCGCGGGGGTCGGACCCCGCGTCCGCACGCACCGCCTACGTGCGTGTGGCGCGAGGGGCCTCCTCCCCTCCGGCGTCGTCCGATGCCCGCACCTTTCCCTCGGTCAGAGTCTCACCTTAGCACTGTCGCCGTCGCCGTCGCCGCCCATCTCGTTGTTTGCACCCGTTCCGGCCATCGCCGCCAAGCCCCGTCGCAAAGAAGAAAATTCCCGCGCTTTCCGTTCGCTCCAAGACGAGGGAATTTTGGGGGGCAAATGATGGGTACCCCCTAATTTATAGAGGATTATCTTAACTACCGCGCGCCGGATCCCATTACCGCGCGCCGGATCCAAACCACCGCGCGCCGGATCCAAACTACCGCACATCGGATCCCAACTCCTACGTGCCGGATCCAAACTACCGCACATCGGATCCCAACTCCCGCGTCGCCGCCCATCTCATGTCTCTTCCCACGTTCACCTTATTCAAGTTATTTTACTTTACATGTATTTATTCACAACCATGTATTCATGGTTTTTTAAAATTGGTCTGTATGCCCATATATTCAAATTATTTTATTTAGTGTACATGCAATTTTGTATGAATAAGCCACATCACTCAGAGCGCATGCATCAAGACCTGCTCTGGGCCAATTTTCGTTATTGGTGGTTATAAGCTCGTCATATGGACGTTTGGAGCCAACATATGCAATCAATATTTTTTCAAAATTTTCCGCAATATCTTCTATTTTTTGGTTGGATTTTGTTGTTCTAGTCTAGTCTCCTAATGTTGGTCATCCAGACCCTTCATTGCAATTAACCCAATGATATAGTCTTTTAAATAAATATCATGTCATGTGAGGGCATCCAAAGTTTTGGATAAATTTTTTATGACCATGGATCATGTGCTGGTGTCGAAGCCAATCAAACCTCCACGATGTCGATCCCGTGGAGCATTTCCTTGCTTCCTCCACCGGAGGCCTTGCTGCTGTTTAATCTAGCCGCCTCATCTTTCTCGTTCACCAATTAGTCTCTACAACCTTGTAACCCCAGTTCAATATTGACTCTGCTTAGCCCGATGTATTCCTGCACCATTTTCGGCGGAGGGCTTTTCTCCACTTCCGCAGCCACAGATCCCCCTCCACTAGTTACTGTAGTGGCTGCAGCCTCCAACGACGCTTGTCGTACTTCTTCTGCCATTCTTGTACTCCCTTTAGCCTCATCCTACCATGTGCACCTCCCACAATTCATGCCAACACCAGTGTGCATTCCCTGCAAAGATGAGCCCCCATTCTTTTTTCAACTCCAAACCTTATAACCACCACCTCTTATAACAAACCTTTTCATACCGCAAACCTGTAATCATAATTCCTACAACCACTGTCTCCTCTTCTCACAATCACCTACCCTTTAGTAAACTCACCCCGCCTCCAGCCCTGGATCACACCTATCTTCAACACGACATAACAAGAACAATTGCTTGATGACTCTTTATTTTAGTTTCAGATTTCTTTACATTATAGAAACAAACATTTTTTTTAGTGATATTTATCTGTGTATTTTGTAACTTTCCTTTTAGTAAACATGTAATTTAATTTAGCTTACATTTAATATTTCAGCATTTTCATTTATGCGCGATATCATCTATTGTCCTAGTACAAATTATTTATGATCAATTTTAATTCTGTGTAATTTAAGAATACCATTATTTAGTTAATTATGCATCTTATATTTGCATGTTGGCATATATAAATGCTTTACATTAGTGTTAGGGTTGTCATTATTACCACATTTCACTTCCCGTTGGGTCAACATCCGTTCCTTATAGCTTTGTCCTACGTCACAGTTCCTTATAGCTTTGTCCTACGTCACAGTTCCTTATAGCTTTGTCCTACGTCACAGTTCCTTATAGCTTTGTCCTACGTCACAGTTCCTTATAGCTTTGTCCTACGTCACAGTTCCTTATAGCTTTGTCCTACGTCACAGTTCCTTATAGCTTTGTCCTACGTCACAGTTCCTTATAGCTTTGTCCTACGTCACAGTTCCTTATAGCTTTGTCCTACGTCACAGTTCCTTATAGCTTTGTCCTACGTCACAGTTCCTTATAGCTTTGTCCTACGTCACAGTTTCTTATAGCTTTGTCCTACGTCACAGTTCCTTATAGCTTTGTCCTACGTCACAGTTCCTTATAGCTTTGTCCTACGTCACAGTTCCTTATAGCTTTGTCCTACGTCACAGTTACTTCTACGTCTCAAGGGGTAGGGGATTATAGCTGCTAGAGGATTGATGCCCAATCTCTATGGATTCTACTACTTTCGACTCATGTATGAAAATCTCTTCACTATTGAACACCCCTCTGTTTATAGATGAAGGTTGATTGTTTGTATTACAACTTGTCATGTTAAACTATTAACCTTCACCTACTTCTCTTATCGTGAGCATCCTATGTTGTTTATTATGAAGTCTTCATCCATGGTTTATTTTCCTTCCTTGATGAATCGCTGGCTTCTCTTTGGTAATCATCGAGATGCTTCTTCGATTCAGTTAATGTTGTTTATAGAAGAAGTGTTTGTAAAGGCGAATGTAAAGGTCCTCTATGGATCATTAGGAGAATATTATATAGTTTAGTCACACATTATGGTTTGAAGTTAAAGTGTCACTCCTCCCACCTATAAATATATGCACATATATTTGTCTTTACTGAAGTGAAGAAATAAAATTATTGCATCGTTCACTCATAATTTAACTTAATATTAGAGCAATATGATTTTTGAAATACGATCTCGATGATTGAGCTCCCATTCTCACTGATTGAGATCTCACTTTCACTTCCAACAAAATCAGCTCTCCACCTGCACTCATTGGCTTGAGCCCGCTTTCAGCCTACTCGCCTGTTCATTGTTTGAAATCACGATCCTCAAACCTATCACTCATCTCACTCGCAGAACTTGTACTGCATGCTCTCTCGGGCTTGTCCTGTATCGTTCCTCTTTTTTTATAGATGCATCAAATCTCGCCTTGCCAACTCCTACTTACCAATCTCACCAGCTCGCCTCCCTGTTTGCTCTCCGTTCTCTCGAGTTTGCTGACTCCTACTTGCCTATCCCATGGGATCGCTTGCTCGTTGATCTAACTGGTTCGCCTTCTTCTGCTCTCCTACTCGTCATCCCCTCTGCTCGCCTACTTGCTGAACTTGCTGCTTGAGCCCTGCTGATGTCAACAACTTGATTACAACATGACTTCTTCCTTCGTACCAATACAAGGCCTAGTGAGTCTTTTAAATAGGATTTACAACAGACCTTTAATGGAAACACGAGACAGACTTGGACATGCGACTAAAAAGGACACCTCGTAAAAACAGGACATAAATAACAACGTCATATAAGACCGCGACTTTAAGACAAAATAAATGCATATTAAGAAAAAAGTAATAATAAATAATGTCGTCTAAGGACCCGTGGCATCTTTCCCGCCTTACAAAACGAGCTTATCCTTAAACTCAAGGGAGTTCAATGGTGTCCGCATTATCTGATACCATCATCATCAGAGTCCTCAACGTGTAGATAGAAAATCCGTTTACACCCGTTTTCGCGAATGTGCTGTTCGTCGCAGTTGTAACACAACCCTTGCACGTGTCGTTCCATCATATCGACCCGAGATAGTTTACGGACTGGTGGGCCTGGACAACCCTCAAGATGACCTTGCTGTATGTTAGTGCCGGTGGGCCAATAGTCCTCCTGTGCCAGTTAATGACGACAGTTACATAGCCTGGTCAGACTCATAGCAGTCACTATGTCTCGAGGAGCCTTAAATTTGACATTAAGTCGCAGGCGATCATAAAGTTCCGCTGTGAAGATGTCGACCTACATCTCTTGGGAAAGCGTGACGCGCGCTAGAAAAAGTTGAAACTGGTCCAGATAGTTGTCCAGGAAGTTTGTCTGGCGTAGTGTCGTGAGGGCACCGAGGGGGTTGCTGCAGATGGGAGTGCCGAAACGTAGATTGCAAAATCGCTTGAAGTTGTCCCACATTAGGCCCGGCTGATCAGTGAGGAGACGAGTAACCCAAAGCAAGGTCAAGTCGATAAGGTGGAAGGAGGCCAGATGAAGCCGTTCAGCTGTCAGAGTTTGTTGATGGACAAAGAATTGTTCACACTTGGTGAGCCACCCCAAGGGATCAGTTTTCTTATCGTAGGTGGTTAATTCCAACTGGGTATAACGCGGCAGAATAGGATCTTTGGGGCATAAGAGGGTCTGCGATGGCGGCTCATGGTAGATGAGCGGCGGTAGCAAAACTTGACTGTTGCTGGCGTGATCCTTGGGTGGGGTGGTAACCACAAGAGTCCTATTGGTGGTGAGGGTTGTCATGTCGTCCTTATGACGTGCGTCGGCATCCTGAAAGCATGCTTCTACATCCTGAAGGCATGCATCCATGTCAGATATAACTGCGTGTAGCCGGTTCATAGCATTCAAGAAGTCGTTCAAGTCTCCCATATTATGGATGGAGGTAGTACAGGATAAGCAGCGGGTGACGGGGCGGCTTGATTGCTTGGAGGCTGCTGTTTGGGAGGTAGCGAGAGATCCACGCCATCTCCCAATGATGAAAAAAATACTCCAAGCTGGTAATTCGCTTGGTGTATATTATGGTTGGATAGTAATTCTAGGCCCGCATGGCTCACGACCCAAAATAGGACTAAATTAATTCCAAGGCAGACGATATAGCGGAATTAATTGAATCAAAACTGCTAATTACGGTAGTAGATTGGCGCGAATGTGTAAATTATTATTCCTTCTGGCAGTCAACAAAAATGAAGCGTGGGTGCCAAAACCGACGACCGAGTGATTGATGGAGCGGCGTTGTCTACTGTTTCGTAAGTAGCCCGTGGAAACGAGTGGGCTTCAATGTGGTAGGTATGGGGTGATGGAGACGATGGCTACGTTTGAATTGTCGTCTGCTCGAGGAAGGGTTGTCAGCGGACGATGCTGGACGCGGCAAGGTCGTTACTATTCGGGAACGTCGATGGCGACGAAAGATAAAACAAGTAACCGTGGGTTCCAGTAGATCCCGTCGGAGATGAATAAGAAGTGACTTGGTGAAGGAGTGGGCTGCTCGGACCAGAGGAAGACGGCGTGTGCTACTGAAAGCTTGTCGAACCAGAGGAAGACGTTTGGAAGCTTGTGGTTCGTGGAGATGCGTTTCCGGTGGAGGGAAATAGCTTCAGAGATGCGGTTGACTGGAGACGCAATCGACTGAGGAAGCACGCTCATATAAGTATAATCGGGCTCAAAATATTGTTGGGAGAACGATCAGTCGTGAGACCCGACAACTGGAGTAAGAGATAGGATGCACAGACAGCAGATTCGGCGAAAAAAGAGGTGTTTCCTCTGATACCAAGTTGTTAAGGGGCCTACTCGGTGGTCACCAGAGGAGTAGCCGGAGGTGGAGATGATGGTGACGAAGATACTACTTAGCCTTGACCGCGGCTGCCTAAGCGGGAGTGCTCGAGAGAGAAAGATTTCAAGATCTCTTTTAGGGTTTGAGAAAAATAGATTTGACAGACTTGCATCCTAAATATCCAGCATCCTGAAGAAGGTCAAGACGATACTTTTGTTGAGATATGACAAGACCATTAGGACATCGTGCTACCTTAAGTCCCAGGAAGTACTGAAGATTTCTCAGGTCTTTAGTTTGAAAAACTGAGTTTAAGTGCTGCTTAACCATTTGGATTCATGTGAAGTCATTACCCGTAGTCAAAATATCATCAACGTAAAACAAGAGGATTACAGTGCTGGTTGGTTGATGACGAGTAAACAGAGATAAGTCAGCTGAGCTTCGAGTGAATCCAACATCCCGGACAACCTTAATAAACTTGTCAAACCATGCTCGCGGAGACTGTTTGAGACCATATATAGTTTTCTTAAGGTGACAAACACGAGACTCCCCGTGATCTCAAACCCGAGAGGTTGATGCATGTAGACAGTTTCTTGAAGGTCGTCATTTAGAAAGACATTTTTGACATCCAACTGATGTAAGGGCTACTGTCGATGAACAACTAAGGAGAGCTGGAGCCGAACAGTATTCAACTTGGCGACTTGTGAGAAAATCTCATCACAGACGAAGGGGTACGACAAGTGTATACATGAACCAGAGGTGATTTTGGTAGATCGGCGTGGGAAGGAGAGGTGAAAGGTTAGAAGGAACAGAGACAACAGGCTGTAGAAGTAGAGGTGAAAGGTTAGAAGTAACAGGGACAGCAGGCCTCAAAAGTAGAGGTGGAAGTGGAGAATCAGTAGGTAGATAGTGATAGGGCTTGTCTTCAAGAAAGGTGACATCAACTGATGTAACATTGCGATCAGTGGGAGAGTAGCATGCATAACCCTTCTGAGTGTGAGAGTACCCAACAAACATATATTTTGTGGCACGGGGAGCTAACTTGTCAGTCGATGGACTATGATTATGAACATAGCAAAGGAAAACAAATATATAAGGTGGGATGTAAAAGGGATTTGTGGAGGGACAAATGAGATTAAAGCGAGGCACAAAGTTGAGAACAGAGGAGGGAATGCGGTTAATAAGATAGCAAGTCGTAAAAATCACGGAATTTCAATAGAGCTTGAGGACATTCATTTGATACATAATGGAGCATGCGACGTCAAGAAGGTGACGATTCTTGCGTTTAGTAACATCATTTTGTTGGGGGGGGGGTATAAGCACAAGATGTTTGATGAATGATCCCGAACTCAGTACACAAGTTTGTAACCCCATGACTTGTGTACTCACGAACATTGTCGGTTCAGAGAGCTTTAATGGTAGTAGAAAAATGATTGCGAGTCTCAATAATAAAGACACGAATCACTCTAGTTAGGTCAGATCGATCATGAAGCAAATATAACCATGTCATTCGAGAGTAATCATCAATAAATGTGATGAAGTAACAATAACCAGAAGAACTTGCGGTTTTATAGGGTCCCCAATTATTTGAATGAACAAGAACAAAGGGTACATCACTCCGAGTATACGAAGGTGAAAAAGTAGCACGATGTTGTTTGTCGTAGATACAAGACTCGCGCGTCAAGTCATTGAGGGACAAATCAGGGAGAGCTTTTCGGAGTACGTGGAGAGGTGCATGCCCAAGACGCCGATGCTACTCGACAGAGCTAATAGATGAGAAAATCGTGGGAGGTGGGGAAGGTTCCAGGATGCAAAGCCCATTCAACAGTTGCCATCTACCAATTATAGTCTGCGTCTTGCGAGCCTGCACAACAACCAAGGTGGAAGAGAAGATTACATAGCAATCAAAGTCTTGAGTGAGACGACTAATAGATAGGAGTTTAAAAGGAGAGCCCGAAACATGAAAAACCGAACGAATGGTGATGAAAGAAGTAAGGGCAACGCCAGTCGAACCAAAGATTGGGGTAGTGACCCCATTGGCAACAGTAATATACTTGGAATGTTGAATTCAAGTATTTAGAAGATTTCTTTGAGGTAATATGGTGTGTTGCTCCGGATTCCATAATCTAAGATGAACTGTGGGCTAGACAGGAGATCCTGCCATCTAAAATAGACACAACAATGCCGGAGGAATGACTGAGCAGTTCTTCAAGCTGTTGGAGTTAGATGCGTATGACATCAATGTTGGCGTGAAGGCTGTCTGAAGCAGGGATTGCAGTAGAGATAGGCGGTGCGGGAGGTAGATCGCGCATACAGTAACATGTGGCTCTACAAGAGGATGGAGGTGAACGTTGAGCCATCACAATAAAGGAGAACGGTGGTCAGTCTTCTGCAAACAACATACAACATCGACAAGTGAACAAAGCAGGAGGCAAGACAACTGCGGCCTGGCGAGCAGAGCTGCAACGGTTAGAAGAACAACCGGAGGATAGAAAAAGGTGGACATCGGCAGTGAGAGGATAGAAGAGTAGAAGGGGGTCTGGAGAAAGCAGCTGCGACAGGCGAGCAAACAGTTTGCGACTAGAGAAGATCCTGCAGCAAAGGAGCGCTAGAAGTTGCGTTCTGAAGGCTGCAGTCAGAAAACTGCGGCAAGAGCTGCGGCATAGGTTGCAGATAGAGCTGTGGCAAGAACTGCGGATAGACCTGTGACAAGAACTGCTGCAAGAGTTGCAGGTAGCACGACGGATAGAACTTCCTGCAAGAGCTGCAGGTGGCAAGAAGTTGACTGGAAGCGAGCAAGCCGCGTGGCAAAGCAGAGAAGCTGTGGCAGAGGCTTGACTTACGGCTAGAGGATTGGCGGTTAGAAGGCAGATGCGAGCTCCAACAGCGGGAAGCAACTCTGGGCAATGACAGTCAGGTGAACTCAATGCGGCAAGGTGCACGACAACAACAAGGAGCTGAGGCTAGCTGAGGCAAGAAACATTGACAAAAGGTGGCGATATGCTGCAACAAGGATTTGCGATAATGATGTTGCGACAAGAGCTGGTACGACTGGGAAGCAGAGGAAAAGTAGGCGGCTTGGCGACCAGGAAAGGTTGCGGTTAGGCTAGTGGGTCCCAATGACGGGGAGGAGGAAAACCTATAAAAGGAGAGGGAGAGGGGAGGAAATGAGAAGCACCAGCAGAAAGAAGGAAGGTTGCGATTAGGCCAAATAGTAACCGCAGAGGGAGGTGAAGAGCAGGAAAGGCTGGGCCGCCGAGCAGGAGGTGCGGTTAGAGAATTCCTAACCGCCCAAAGATCAACAAGCAAGCGTACGACTTAAAACACTTGTAAGATCGTTGGCTCTGATACCAAGTAGAGAAACATTGGAGAGAGAAAAATCAAGAGAAATTTTATTAGTATCTCAAATTCTCATACCTAGAAATACATGTATTTGTACATTTAAATAAGAAAGGGAAAGAGGAGAAAGTCCCTATCCTAAGATGTGAGACTAAACTATACACAAGATGGGCTACAAATTGGGCCTAATTATGAGCCTTTTTATATTTTCTTCAACAATACCGAGCTTCATTTAGTTGAGTTGTAATCAATATTTTACGTCAAGTCTTTATTATATGTATTTTACCCTCTCAGGGTTATTTTGGTCCTTTGTTGTTTACCCTTACTCAATATATGTATGAGCAAAGTGCTTCTTATTCGATCAATGAAATTACTTTTGCTCTCAACTTGGTATCAGAGCCAGGTTACTGAGACTGTCTTCTTCCTCCAACGCCCCTACTTGCTCTGGGCAGATTCTGTTGCTGAGGCTATCTTCTCCGCCATTGCTGCTGTGTTCATGGCTATCCAGCACCCTTTCTGACTTGTTGTCCTTGGCTATTGCTACTGTGTTCTTCGCCAATTTCTGTCTCTAGTCCATCATGTATGATTCTCCTGCCATGATCGATTCTTCTACCTCCTCGCCACGTGTTGTGACGCCCCAGATGAGTGACCCTCAGTAGACTCATGGCCACACTGGCTCCTTGAAGATCACCATTGTGCCTCTGGATGGAACGAATTATCTCAAATGGTCTCGTCCAGTTCAACTTGTAATTCACAGTCATCAGATGTTCCGCTATATTGATGGGACAATCTCCTCCTCCGGATGATTCGACTTGGAAGCGTTGAGATTCTGAAAACTCCCTTGTTGTCTTGTGGCTTTTCCATTCCATGTCTCCGAAGGTATACCGTAGTTATATGCTGATGGACTCTGCTTATGAGATATAGACCCGGGCATAAGAAACTTACTCTCAAATTGGAAACTCCACCCAGATCTATGAGCTCACGCGTTGTATGCTGGAGTTGCATCAGGGATCCATGACAATGTCTACCTCTCTGAGTTCAAGCATCTCTCTCAGGAATTGGATTACTTTGAACAATTCAGCTCCGCTTGTACTGTCGATGCAGTCCTGTTGCAGAAAAGGGACGAATGATTTCATCTACATGTTTTTCTGATGGGTTTGAACATGGAAATGTATATGGTTCAGACTAATATTCTACACTGTTCCTCTCTTTCATCTCTTCGGGAGGCCTTTAACATAGTTTTGGCGATGAAGACCGTTGTATGTCCCTCAATACGATTGCTTCTCCCGATTGCTCTGCCTTTACTAGTATTGGTCAGGGTAATTCCAATCATACCAACACAGTTCCTACTTGTGATTACTGTGGACGTAAGGGTCACACTCAAGATGTCTGCTTCAAACTCCATCCTCACCTTGCTCCGCCTGGATCCAGCCGTGGTAGGGGACGTGGCCGTGGACATTGCCGGGGGGGGGGGGGAGCCCGACAGAGTGGTTCTCGATCCCATGATGCTACCCACTCCACAGAAGTCTCTGACGACCATCACAGCCAGCCCCCGGGACATTTTACCGCGCATGAATTGGATGCTCTCCGTCGTCTTTTACACTCCCAGCCGGACACCGCCTCTGGTACTTCTACCTCCTTTGCTACTGTCGCTATGCCCAGTACTTATGCTGCCGCGACACCTCTGTCTGAGTGGATCATTGACTCAAGAGCCACCGATCACATGACCGACTCCTCCTCAGGTTTTACTTCCTACACCCCGTGTCGCTGTCGCAACACCTCTATCTGAGTGAATCATTGACTCAGGAGCCACCGATCACATGACCGGCTCCTCCTCTGGTTTTACTTCTTACACCCCTTGTCCGGTAAGGACAGGGTCATCTTAGCAAATGACATCTTGTCCCATATTGCGGGCAAGGGTAACATTCCATGTTCCTCTTCTATTTCACTTTCTTCTGTCTTGCATGTTCCCTCTTTTCCTCGCAGCCTACTGTCAATTAGCAATATCACTCGGTCTCTTAACTACTCTGTAACCTTCTTTCCTGATTCTTATGTATTTTAGGAACTAGGTACGAAACGGATCATTGGTAGTGGTAGGAATCGTGGTGGCCTGTACTATCTGGATTCTACGACATCGCCTCTTACTCTTTCTTCTTCTGCTCTTACTACTACTGATGCTCGACACTGGCATTTGTGACTTGGACATCCCTCTTCAGTATATCTTCATAAGTTATTATTTCTTACTTTATTGCCGTTTATTAAAACTCTAGCTTGTGATGTTTGTTAAATGTCTAAACTTGTTCGACATTCATCGTCGCATTTATCTTCTCATACTACTACTCCTTTTACTGTTATACATTCTGATGTTTGGGGGTCTTCCCTTGTTTTATCTTTATCTTGTTTTCGTTGGTTTGTCACGTTCATCGATTGTTTTCTCGCACTACTTGGGTTTATCTCTTAAAGAAGAAAAACAAAGTGTTTCCGTGTTTTCAAATTTTTCATAAAATGTTGTAAGCTCAAATCAATGGTAATATTTGCGTTCTACGTAGTGATAATGGGGGGGGGGGATATGATGATCGTGGAGCATTTGACTCATATCTCACAAGTTATGGTATTATTCATCAAACCACTTGCGTTTACACCTCCACCCAGAATGGTGTTGTTGAACGAAAAAATCAACATCTCCTTGATGTTGCTCAGTGCCTTCTCACCACCATGCACCTTCCGAAATCATATTGGGGTGACTCTATCCTAACTGCTACTCAGCTTATCAATCGACTCCCTTCACAGGTTTTAGATTAAGCTACTCCTCTAGCCTGTCTCTCCTCTACTTCTGTTGTTCATACTTCTCATCTTTTTCCCCGTGTTTTTGGTTGTGTATGTTTCGTTCACAAACATCAGTCTCATCGTGACAAATTTGACCCTCGAGCTCACCGATGTGTCTTTATTGGCTATTCTGCCACTACAAATGGGTATCAGTGTTGTCACCCTCCCTCCAGACATGTTTTCTGTACCATAGATATTACTTTTCGTGAGGAGGAATCATATTACTTGGATTCGACTCGCTCCACTCGTTAGGGGGAGAACGATGTCATGGATTCTGACTCTATGGTTCCTCTCCCTCTGATTCCTCCTACTTCTACTATGTCATCCACCATACCTACGCCACCTACGTCTCCTACGCCACCTACGTCTCCTACGACACCTACATCTTTTTCTCATATATACCATCGCTCTTATCTCATCTCTCATTTTCCTCATATATACCATTGTCGTAAAACAGGTAAACAATCCTCCGTCGTTTCCCCGCTGCTGGTGTCTGCTTTGGACTCAGATTTTAGTGATGATCTGTATGTTCCCCTTGCTTCACTAAAAGGTAAAGGTGTGTGTAACACCCTATCTCTAATCATATTGCATACGATCACCTTGCGTAGACTCATCAGGACTTTATATCTTCCTTGTCCGTGATTACTATTCCAAAGACGTGGCAGAGCGGTAAGCATCTCGGCATGGGCACAAACGATGAAGGAGGAAATGTCTGCCTTGGAGAAGAATCACACGTAGGATGTCTCTCCCCTTCCTTCTGACAAGAAAGTTATCGGTTCAAGGTGGGTCTTCTCTATTAAGCAAAACCAGAATAATAAAGTTGAGCACTACAAGGCTCGTCTCGTGGCTCGTGGATGCACCCAAACTCAGGGATTTGACTACCAGGAGAACTTTGCTTCAGTAGCAAAGATGGACTCTGTTCGTGTCCTTCTATCTTGTGCCGCATGCATGGACTGGGATCTTCCCCAACTGGACGTTAAAAAATGCCTTCTTGCACAGTGATCTGGATGAAGAAGTGTACATGACATTACCTCCTTGGTTTGTGAAGAAGGGACAAGAAGGGTTTGTCTGTCACTTAAGGAAGTTATTATATGGTCTAAAACAGTCCCTCAGAGCTTGGTTTGACAGATTTCTTAAGGCCATGATCAAATTTGGCTATAAATAAGGACAATCTGATCATACTTTGTTTATCAAGAAAAAAATTGTGGTTCTTCTCGTCTATGTTGATGATATTGTAATCACAATGATGACTCAGATGAAATCACAAATCTAAAGGCCCTCCTGTCTGCTGAGTTTGAAGTAAAGGACTTAGGGAGATTACGTTACTTCCTGGGAATTGAAGTAACCAGATCAAATCAAGGTATCTTCATCTCTCAACGCAAGTATGTTTTGGATTTGTTAAAAGAGACTGCTATGCTCAGTTGCGTTCCTACTAACAGTCCTATGGAGGAGAACCATAGGATTGATGAAGACAGTGACAACGATCGCACTGAGGCCTCAAGTTATCAGAGATTGGTTGCGAGGCTTTTATACCTATCTCACACTCGTCCGAACATTACATATACGGTAGGAATCTGGAGTAGATATATGCATGCTCCCATGATCAGACATCAGGATGTTGCTTACCGTGTACTACGGTACTTGAAGAAGTATCCTGGTCGTGGGCTTATGTTTTTCAAGAATAACCACTTAAAGATTGAAGTCTTTATTAATGTGGATTGGGTCGGAAGCCGTGATGACAGGAAATCTACAACGGGGTCTGTACCGTTGTTGGTGGAAATTTGGTGACATGACGTAGCAAGAAGCAAAATGTTGTGGTCATTGTAGAAATCAATGGACAAACCTTGTAGATACTTCTTCATTAATTAAGTACAAGAGTGAATACAAATGTATAGGAGAAGAGAAGAAGGAAGAATCCTATACAATAGATGTGAGACTAAAGGAGGAGGAAATCGGCCTATAAATGGGCATTTACATCATTTTTCCTTATGTCTTATAACACTCCCCCGCAAGCTGGAGCGTACAAGTCGTAGGCACCAAGCTTGGACAAGAACTGGTGATACAATTTGCGAGGTAAAGCCTTGGTAAGGATGTCGACAACTTGCCCATACGCAGGAACATGATCAAGCTTTAGCACCTTTGATTGAACCTTTTCCCGAACAAAGTGACAATAAACCTCAATATGTTTAGTGCGCTCATGGAACACGGGATTCTTCGCAATATGTATTGTAGCTTGACTGTCACAAAACAACGTCGATGGTGAGGACAATTTAACTCCTAAATCCATTAGAAGACTTTCCAGCCAGATTAGTTCAGATGTGACGGCTGCCATCGCACGGTACTCAGCTTCAGCAGACGAGCGAGCAACCACCGTCTGCTTCTTACTCCGCCATGTGATAAGATTTCTTCCAAAGTACAAAAACCAGTAGTTGAACGTCGATCATCCAACGAGCCTGCATAGTCCGCATCAGAGTATGCAATAAGAAAAAGGGAGGAAGATGGCTTATACACAAGTCCTTGCCCAGGAGCAGTCTTCAGATATCTGAGAATCTGTTCCACTGCCTGAAGGTGAGAAACCCGTGTGGTATGCATGAACCGACTCACCACTCCAACCGCAAATGATATATCTGGTCTCGTAACGGTTAGGTATATCAGTTTTCCCACAAGACGACGATAGTATTCTGGATTTGAATGTAGTGAGTCAGGCTTAGATCCCTGAGCACACAACTTATGGTTGAATTCCATCGGGGTTTCCGCTGGTTTGCAACCTGAGAGACCGACATCTTGCAGAAGGTCAATGCAATACTTACGTTTGGATAAGACAAGGTCATCAGGTCGCCGTGCTACCTCTAGTCCAAGAAAATATCAAAGATTTCCCAGATCTTTGATTTGAAAGATAGAGTTTAAATGCTGCTTAACATATTGTATCCCAGCGGAGTCATAACCAGTGATCAGAATATCGTCCACATAAACAAGAAATATTGTAGTCCCCGTTGATTAGTGACGAGTGAAGAGAGAGGAATCTGCCGAGCTTTGTTTGAAGCCAACCTCACAAACAGCCTTGCTGAATTTGCCAAGCCACGCCCGTGGAGACTGTTTGAGACCATAAATGGATTTGCGAAGTAAACAAATATGAGACTCCCCCGTGCTCTCAAACCCGGGTGGTTGTTGCATATAGACAGTTTCATGAAGGTCGTCATTCAAAAAAGCATTTTTGACATCCAGCTGGTGGAGAGGCCAGTGGCGATGAACAGCTAAAGAGAGCAAGATCCGAACCGTATTTAATTTCGCGACTGGAGAGAACGTTTCCTCATAATCAAGCTCGTACTGTTGAGTAAAACCCCGTGCCACAAGCCGAGCCTTTAAGCGATCAACTGTCCCATCCGCGACATGTTTGATTGTAAAGATCCACTTGCAGCTAACACAACTGTGGCCAGGAGGAGACACAAGATCCCAAGTATGCTTATCCCACAGAGCAGTCATTTCTTCATCCACGACGACACGCCACGCCAGATGCTGGAGAGCTTCCTGCACAGAGTTAGGTATAGAGATAGAGGAGAGAGAGAGCAAAGGTAAGAAGAGTTAGAGAGAGCCGATGTTGTGAGACATAATTGGCCAAAGGATGGGCCGTTGAGGAGGAGGCCGGATCAACAGGCCGCGAAATCACATCGGTAGAGGGAAGCCGTTGCTGGGCAGCTGAACGAGTAGGACGATGAGTGTAAACTTCAATGATAGGAGGTTTGGAGGGGACGGGTTTGGAGGGTACTGGTTGTGTAGGAATCAGAAGCAGAGGAGTAGGGAGAAGTGGTGGAAGCGAAGACGTTACGGGAATGATGGTCGAGGTAGCATAGGAGGAAGAAGGGGATCAGAAGGACTTGCGTGATATGGTTGGTCTTCATGAAAGGAGACATCAGCAGACACAATCACCTTTCTAATGATAGGATTAAAGCAGACATACCCCTTCTGAGTTCGGGAGTACCCAACAAACATGGCTTTGGTAGCACGAGGGGCTAGCTTGTCATTGGAAGGACCAAGATGGTGGACATAATGGGTACACCCAAAAACACGAGTGAGAGAGAAGAGATTCGTGGATGGGTAAAGGAGAGTAATGGGTGCCACAAAGTTGAGGATAGACGAAGACATGCGGTTGATGAGGTGACAAGCAGTAGAGACTGCAAAGTTTCAATAGAGGGGAGTAACCTGCATTTGGATCATAAGAGATCTAGCCACATCAAGGAGGTGGCGATTCTTCCTTTTCGCGATGACATTTTGTTGAGGAGTGTAGGTACATGAAGTCTGATGTATAATACCGAACTCAGCGCATAGATTAGAGAAGGTGCGACCAGTATATTCTCGAGCATTTTCTGTACGAAGAGTTTTGACACAGGTAGAGAACTGAGTGCGAGTTTCCGTAGGAAATTTACAGAACGTGGTTGGGAGTTCAGTGCGATCACGAAGTAAATACAACCAGATTATCCGTGAGTAATCATCGATAAAGGTAACAAAGTATCGATACCCAAAAATACTAGGGACCTTATAAGGCAGGACCCCCAGATATCAGAGTGAACTAAGGATAAAGGAGCAACGCTCCGGATACAGGAAGGAGAAAAGGAGACGCGGTGTTGTTTGCCGAAAATACATGATTCATAAAAGAACTCATGAAGGGAGACAGTAGGAAGAGCTTTCTTGAGGATTGGAAGAGGGGCATGCCCAAGACGACGATGCAATCAGTGGTGGAGACAGTAGTGAGAGCAGTGGGAGAAACATCAAGAAGATATAGCCCGTTAGACAGTCGCCCTCTACCACAAAGGAAGAGCATGAGAAAGTAACACAACAATCAAGGTCTTGCGTAAGACGACTAATAGAAAGGAGATTAAAAGGAGAACTCGGAACATGAAGAACCGAGGATAAGGAGAGAGAAGGAATAAGAGGCAGATGAGCAGTGCCAGAAACCGGGATCCTGTCACCATTGGCCACAATGATGTGTTGGGGGTAAGCAATATCTAAGTATTTGGGCGGCTGCTGCGGAGAGAGATGATTTGTAGCACCCGAGTCCACAATCCAGTGAGAGTTGTGTGAGAGGCACGATATACCTTCCGGGAAGATCGAGGCCACGGAGCCAGAGGAGCGACGAACTACCTCTTGAAGCTGATGGAGTTGAGCACGCAACGCAGCAATCTCATCTGCAGTGGTGGAAGCAGAAGCCATAATCCTGATCAGCGACTAGCCACAGAAACCGGGCGGCAAGAAAGCATGCGTCTTGCCGGACAAAACCAGCGGTTACCACAGAGGAAGCACGCGCGAGAAGAGGAGGCGGCGAGAACAAGCCGCAACGGCGAGAATAAGCCGCAGTGGCGAGAACAAGCTGCACGAGAAGAGAGAAACCACAACCGGAAGAAAGCGAAGCGGAGTAGGGAAGCCGCCTGGTCTCGGTGTCAACACACCAGCGGTCAAGAGCCCGCGACCAAGAGGCGGAGCCCGCAATGGGTAGGGAAAGTAGCAGTAGGAAGTTAAGCCGCAATGACTAAGCAAGGGAAGAAGCCGCGCGAGAAGTCGGCATCGGTCACGGTAAGCACTCCAGCGGCAAAGGACGATGCCACGACCTAGATGTGGAGCTCGCAGCGGGTAAGGAGCAACTTGCGGCGAGAAGAGAAGAGAAGTCGCGGAGACCAAGTGAAGTCGCGGCGAGCAGGGAGTAAAGAAGCGAGAACAGAACAAAGAGGGAGGCCACAACGGAGAGAAGAAGTCGGCAATCCCGCAATCCGGAAGAACGGACCGCGCGGATACAGAGACCGCAGAGAGCAGCAAGTCGGCAGGGCAGAAAACCGGCAAAGCGGAAAAGTGAGGAAGGCTATAAGATTAAGAGCGGGTAAAAGAGGTCGCTGTAGGAAGAAGCAGCTGCTACAGGTAGAGAAATCCGCGACGAGAAGAGAAGGCCGCCACGGGTAAAGACAGACGTCGCGGGAAAGTAGGTAGCGGACAGTGCGGTTTAGAAATAGACCGCACCCAAGCGGAGGCCGAGCAGGTAGGAGCAGACCACAACGGTGAGGAGCAGACCGCAGCGGTAAGGAGAAAAGAGAGACCGCAGAGGATAGGAAAACAAACAGAACGGAGGTGGGGGCCACGAGCTAGGGAGAGGAAGGCTATAAAGAGAGGGAAGGGCGGTGGATCCACGGGAGATGAGAATGAAGCGGGTAGAGTAGAGAGAAGCCGCAACAACAAGCGGTCAGAAGGGAAAAAGCAAGCCGCCGCGGTCAAAAAGTGAAACCGAGCGGACAGAGAACTAGAGAAGCCGGGCGGTCAGAGGCAGGTCGGACCGGGTCCCTCTGATACCATGTAGAAATCAATGGACAAACCTTGTAGATACTTCTTCATTAATTAAATACAAGAGAGAATACAAATATATAGGAGAAGAGAAGAAGAAAGAATCATATACAATAGATGTCAGACTAAAGGAGAAGGAAGAAATGGGCATTTACATCATTTTTCCTTATGTCTTCTAACAACCATATCTAGTACTGAAGCCGAGTATCGGTCAATGTCTCAAGGTCTCTGTGAAGGTTTATGGTTGCGTACTCTATTGCAAGATCTGACTCTCCAGGAGAATGTTCTCATCTCTCTATTATGTGACAACAAAGCTGCTATCAGCATAGCTCACAAACTTGTCCAACATGACATAATTAAGCGTGTTGAGGTCGATCGTCATTTTATCAAAGATCATCTGGACAAAGGAAACTTAGTCATCCCTTTCGTTCACACTAAAGATCAACTGCCCGATGTCTTTACCAAAAGCTTGAGTTGTGATGTTTTTACTGATAATATCCATAAACATGGAATGAAAGATATCTACTATCCGAATTGAGGGGGAGAGTTGAGTTGTAATCAATATTTTACGTCAAATCTCTATTATATGTATTTTACCGTCTCAGGGTTATTTTGGTCCTTTGTTGTTCACCCTTACTCAATATATGTATGAGTAAAGGGCTCCTTATTCAATCAATTAAATTACTTTTGCTTTCAACTCATTTAACTATCTCTCGTGGTTTCGAGAGTCTTCATTTATTCCCAAGCCAAATGTCTTCTTCCTTTCCTTGTTCTTCTGTACTGGAGCTTCCATGTGAAGCTAGGACTTTGATTTCCCCCCTTCTCTCCCTCCACCGATCGTCGCCAGTGAAGTAGGATATTGCTTTCTTCCTCGACGACTGCCTTGGCAAATGAAATAAAGAGATACATAACTTATTATTCTCTCAGTTTGTGCAGATGGTGTTCTCCTTACAAGTGATGACATTGCCCGATGCAATAAAGTGATTGTACTATCACAAAGGAATTATGCCATGGTTCTTCTTAAGGAGACTAATTTACTTGGAGCTAAGCCAACATGTACTCCTATGCCTATGGGGATTGACAATATTTTGGATGACACATGTCCCCATCTTTAGGATGTCACTTGCTACAGATGCCTTGTTTATAAGCTCATTTATCTCACCATCTCAAGGCCGAACATTGCGTTTGCAGTAGGAAAAGTCAACCACTTTATGCATAATCCTAGAGAGTGTCATCTTGAAGCAGGTATGGAGATATTAGAATAGATCAAGGGCTATCCCTGTAGAAGTCTCTGGTCCAAGGAATGACCACCTTTGTGCCAAAACATATTTTGATGCTAGTTATGCAAATAAGACAAACTTGAAATCTACTTCATATATTGTACATTTTTAGGGGGAACCTTGTCCCATGTCATAGTAAGAAACATATTGTTGGTTCTAGATCTAGTGCAAAAGCAAAGTATGATGGAATGACATAGATGGCTTGTAAATTGAAGTGGCTCAGGATCCTCCTGAGTGACTTGGGAGAAAGCTTACAATACACTTCTATCTATGTACTGTGACAATAAGATAACATCTATATTTCTAAAAATTTCGCGTTTCATGAAAAAATAAAACATATAGATGTGAACTGTCACTTTATCAGAGAGGAAATCATTAATGAACTTATATCCACTCCGTTTGTAACATCTAACAAAGAACTGACTGACATGTTTACCAAAGTTCTCCCTTCGTTTCTGATTTATGTACCAAGCTAGAGATGATTAATGTATATGTTTTAGCTTGAGGGTGTGTTAAAGCCCACACAACAAAATCCACATTGAACCCATGTATATTTTCTCTGTCTCTTGTTTAGTCCCGCATCTCTTGTGGAGGTTTGTTATCACCCCTTGTATCTCTCTCTCTCTATATATATATAGAAGAGAGTCGTTGTACTTGTGATAATAATGAATAAAATTTATTTGTGTTTCAACATAGGCAATGGATGTAAAATGATATCTTGATGACTTTGTGGAGGCAGCATGTGTATCATTGGCATTGATGCAATGTTGTACGGGAGTGGCTGATCTGACATTTTGGTTTCAAAGACCGTGATGCGTTTTTCCTCTTAACCCTAGGAGGTGTGCCATGTGCTGCCTCGTCTTGTGGATATTACCTGGTGCTTTCGAGGAGAAACCACCTATTAGTTTGTGGTAAAATATCTATTAATATCTAAAAACGTGCATGAATAAGAGAATGGAAGTTACATCAAGTGCCATTCAGATAATTATGGCTAATTTCACCCTCCCAATCTTACTCCAATTTTGATTCCTCTCAATCTATTAGCCAACCCTGAGACCCACTCCACTAAAATAAATCAAAATGAGCAGAACCCACCTATCACTGGTATGAGCATTTCACTTAGACGGGAAAAATACTCACATTCGTGGAAGTCCAAATAGTATCTAATTAACATGAAAAAGTTTACTAGGTCGACTCAATTGAGATTGTCTACTCAATGCAAAAAGTCTAACATCCTCAACTTCCACCTATATAGGTGAATGTGAAAAATGAGACGGACAGATCAATCATTTTGGATAAAGCTTAGTAGAAGCAAAAATAGTGATGTAGGGTAGGCTATGGGGGTGCACAAAACCAATGCTACTAGGGGCGAAATGTCAATGCGACACACAAACTCTAATATAAATGCAATGCAACCGTCGATGACGGCGACGAATAATTCAGAGCAATGAAAATATTAATACCACACAAAATAATTGATAAGTAAAATTTTTGTTTTCGAGATAGGTTAAATTTAAAAACAAAGTTGCATTTGTAAATTACGCGTTTGTGTGTTCTATCTTTTTATGTTTTTACTTATATACTGTGATTAAGGCAAGCATACCTATCGAGTAATAGTACCGTATTTTTTTAAATATCAAGGTCGTATTTTTTCACAGATCTGTGTCGAGTATTCTACTTTAAGAAATTAAACTATTATTTTATCGAAAAGAGATATTGATTTTTAAAAGTACAAATGAAAGTAATACTTAATGTTTTGAAAATAGATGAGGTAAAGAGCCCTCGATTTTGATTTACTTTGGAAAAATAATTTTTAAACAAGAAAACTCTACTTTTCTATTAATTAAAATCTTTGACCGTGGAGGTTCCCTAAATATGAATGCACCTCTGTTGATGATATATCCACCTGTGATTATGTACTTTGACCGAACTTTCGTATCTAATCAAACATACCTTAATGCACGTGTTATGGTCCTAACTCGGTTGTGGCCAGAAGTGGGGATGATGATGGTGGAGGATACCGTAGAGCCGGAATCGCGGCTGCCTAGGCGAGGTTGCTCGTTGGAGGAGAGAGCGACCAATATCTCACAACAAGGGGACAAAGAAACTAGAACTTAATTTCATATCCCCCAACATACAATACCCATGCTTTTATATAAGCTACAACATATAAGAAGATAAAACACTAATGATGACACCTAATACTAGACTCGGGGCTCGAGACTACTACAAAATGATAAAAATAATAATATTACGCAGCACGACACACATCATAACTCATAACTCATAACATCTCACCCTTCCTCCAAAAAAAGCTTGACCTCAAGCTTTATCAGGTGCCCTCGTCGTCAGAATCCTCAACGTGCAGGTAGAAAAGCCGGTTGCATTTGTGGCTGCGAGTGTATTGTTCGTCGCAATTGAAACATAATCCCTGAGCGCGGCGGTGCAACATCCCAACCCGGTGGGGCCGGGGGACCCTCGATACGGCCCTATTGAATAATGTTGGTGGCAGGTGGATAGACTTCCTGGGCCAGCTGGAGGAGACGATCGCAGAGCCGGGCCAGACTCATAGCAGTTACTAAGTTCGTAGGGGCTTCAAGCTCAACATCCAGTCGCAGTCGCTCGCGAAGTCCAGCGGTGAAAATGTCGACCTACATATCCGGGGCGAGAGGGACATGTGCTAAGAGAAGCTGAAATTGTTCCAGGTACTCGTCCACGATACCAGTTTGGCGTAGAGATGTGAGTGCGCCGAGGGAGTTACTGCGGATAAGAGGCCCGAAACGCAAGTTGCAGAGTCGCCTGAATTCATCCCAAATCAGATTCGGCCGGTCGGTGAGAAGTCAAGAAGCCCATAAAACATCGGAGTCGACCATATGGAAAGATGCTAAATGGATCCGGTCTGCGGTCGGTGTCTGTTGGTAGCTGAAAAATTGCTCACATTTGGTGAGTCAGTGCAATGGATCCGTTTTCCCATCATAGGTAGGAAATTCCAATCGGATGTAGCGTGGAATAATAACAACACTGGGGTGCGCGAGGACTGGAGGCAGAGGCTCATGGATGGTTAGGGGCGGCGGTGCTTGGCGGAGAAGCGGTGGTGCCTGACTGCTACTTGTAGGATCGAGTGCAGGGGTGGTAGAAAGATCATCAAGGCGCTTGGAGTGCGCAATAATGGCCTCCTGATGACGGTTCGCGAGCGCAGCGTGCGCAGCTTGTTGCGCCATGACGGTTTACAGCATGGTCATAATCTGACTTAGTTAGTCCGGCGAGTCCCCCGTAGTGCGGGATGAGCGAGAAGAGGAGCGGGTGACCGGGCGGTCAGAGTGCGCCGATTCGGATGACTGAGAGTGCCCGCGAGAGCCGCGGTGACGCCCAATATTGACAGCAGAGGAGGTGGGCCCACTGGAAAATAAAATGAGACTTGGAGAAGGTCTGGCCGAGCGGTTTAAATATTAAAATGGGGATGCTGGATGGAAGAGAGGGTGGGGGATTAATTAAATAGAAATATGGTGGTTTAAATTATCATTGTGGCTGCAAGTTTGGAAAGGGGTGGGGCCCAATGCTAATAGGTTTAATAAAATAAAACTTATATGGGGAGGGGGTCAAGGCGGAAGAAATAAAGTCGTAATTGATTAAAAACGGGATGTGGGGTGAGAGAGAAAAGGGAATGAGCGGTCCTTAGAGTGTTGGCAGCAGGAAATGCACGCCTAAGAGTGTTGCTTTTATTGGCGCAGGGCTCGAAATGAGTATAGGCACGCGGAAAAAAATGCCAGAGTTTCCGCTAGGGCTCGAGGCGGAAAAGGATACAGGGCGGCGTGCAACGCTGGATTGGCGGAAAATGTCGGGGCAATACCCGTTGGCCTCGACGCAACAATAGGGCGTAGAAGGGCGCGACAACGCTCACAAACCCGGCGTGCGTCGCTGGATTAGGGCAGAGTCCGATCGTCGATCCGGGCACGCCATATATGGTAAGTTGTCAAATCAGTCCCGAACGGGCTCAAAAGTCGTCCTCGTCTCTGCTCCGCATCAATCTCCCAGCTTAAAAGAATTTATCTCCCGATGAATTGAGATTGGAATTCTCTCGATGAATGCCAGGTACAAAGAGGTCCACCGGAAGTCATCTAAGTGTCGTCGACGAAAGAGTGTCCTCACCAATTAACTCCCCCTGACTGAAAAGTTGTCATCTCCGGTGAATGGAGACGGCCGTGCTGAAGTCGAAGTCTAGGGGCGAATCGAACAAGCTCTGCGGCAAGTATCCAAACGTCATCTGCATCGGGGCGGCCCTGCCAATGTACCAAGTTGCAACAGTGCGACCCATCTATTGTAGGAACAAGCTGGTGGGATCTAAACTCTGTGATTCTCTCATCGCTCATCTCTCGAGTGGTGGATCCCAGTGCAATCAGTGGTGCCGTCGGTGAATTCAAAGAAGACAAATCCCAGGGTGGATGGGTGTCAACAATAGCTGGACTGTGGTGGCTATCAGACGTAGGCGGGCTATGAGGGTGGTAAAGCAACGAGAGTGGGGGTGGTGGCAGCTGGGTGTCTCCACTACTCAGGCTCACATACTCGTGAGGCTCGTAGTACAACGTCAGATCCTCAACAATAATTATTGGATGGATTCTCATACTTTCCCGGATATCGAGCCGGTAGACGTTTGTTTCAATGCGACTTATAATAGAGTAGGGGCCCATTCCCATGACCTTAATTTTTTGGCAGGCCCCGAAGGGAGCCTCTCAGGGCGGATTCACACCATTACCTTTTCGCCAACTTGAAATACCTGCTTCCGTCTTCGCTTATCTGCATGGGTTTTATAATTATCATTGCTCGTTATTATCAGTCGGCGGACCGACCCATGCAAATCTCATGCAAAAGACTCAGCAAACTCCTGCAGGTAATGCAAATGATGCAAATACAACACGACAGACACGGTACACTCGTTATAGGAAAATCTAATAACGACCGAGATGTCTCTAAAATGTGGTGGCCTATCAGGAGGTTCTTTCAGTGGAATATAAAAATATTCATCTAGTGAGCGACGAATACTAAAAAGACTTCTTGGGACAACAATACTAAGTTGCAGAACTATGAGATGTCAAATACATTCCAAGGGTTGTGAGCCATCGAGCGGCTCACCTTGTGATAGATAGAAAATTTCATCGTGAATAATGTCATCACTGAAAGTACTAGCGCAGGCGGGGACAAAAGAACATAATGTAGGGGTGTGTCGAGTACAACTCTAATGATAAGGCCCGTCAGGCGGCTCTCTCGGAGGTATATAGGAGAAGTCCTCTCGAATATTCAGCTCGCTAGTGCGAAGGTACAAGTCAAGCATGCGAAGTGGAGTGCTCCTTGGGAAGGGAAGCTCGTCAAATGGGTCTCTCAGGGGCTCAACAAAGGGTTTTTCAAGGGGGTCAATAATGACAAGATGATCTGCTAAAAGAAAACTGCCACCAACAATAGTGTCTACGAAAATAAATGGGACATCCACAACAAAGTGAATGCTAGACCCATGACCCTCCCAAGGGATTAGTGGATTTTCAGTAGGCTCATCAGGTGGTTCAATGATGAGGTCAATAATAGTGAGATAATCCTCTAGATGAATGTCGATGATAAAGGTAGTGTCCTCATAAGCGAGTGAGGCAGTCACTGGGAGGTCAACGCTATGCTCTCGGCTCTTGGTCGCAATATCGCTCAGGACAATGTTAAGGGAAGAGTAAGAAAAATCCATACTCAATAGCGGCCCGTTAGGTATACTGTCGAGGCCCATCTTTTTAGTCGAATGGGAAACTAAGTCTAAGTGAGGTGTAGAAGGTGGATATACCACTACTGTGTCACTGAATCGCTCGTCCCCACTCTCGTGACCACTCTCCCTAGTCATATTAGTGTCACTCTCCACCTATATGGTTGTATGAAATGGTCATGATCGGACTGGACTCCAAGGTCAAGTGGGAACCGAGTCTCATCCAGACTAGATAAATCAAAATCAGGTATCATATCTTTCATGTCAGTGGGAGCACTAATAGACATGTCGGTGACTTGACTTAAATCTCTAGGCTTCCTCTTATTGATTTTTCTTAGGGCAGATCTCATGTGATTAAAACGAGCATCCAAGCGGTCAAGTTGATCAAAAACTAACCGTTGAAATTCGACCTCAGGTATTTTTGTTAGCGCAACATTAGGAGGGTCTTGATATGTGGTGTGATCTTGGCGATGGTGATCTCTGTAGGGCTCGAGAGTCACCTAGACGGTCATCCCTAATATAACCAGATCGTGCTCATGGGTGGACATGATCCCTACGGATGGGCGACAATTATCAACCTTATAGTATGAGAACCTCTCTGGAGGAACCCTATGGGGTCGAGCATGTACTAAGTTTGATTCCTCTAATAGTGGAGAAGTGTAACGATGCTGACCTGAATGGTACTCAGTCCTACCATCATATGGTCGTGGAGAAGTGTAATGATGATAATGTGCGGATCTTCCATCACGGTGTTCGTCTCTAGCATAATGGAATCGTCTCGGAGGATCGACACGATCTCTGGAAGTAGTTTGTCGTAGACGATAATAATCATCATAATAACGTGAAAATTTCTCTGAAGTCACTCTATGAGATCGGGTATAGGCGGACTCAAAATTCCCAAATAGAGGAGAGGAACGCCGACGATAATTAGTCATAGATGAACCTAAAGACTCTATATGACCTACCACTACATATATAAATGTGGCCCAAATCTTGGGCTCTGATACCAAAATGATGTAGGGTAGGCTATATGGGTGCACAAAACTAAGGCTACTAGGGGCAGAATGCAAATGCGACACACAAACCCTAATCTAAATGCACTGCAATCATCGATGACGGCGACGAATAATTCAGAGCAATGAAAATATTAACACCACGCAAAATAATTAAAGAACACCGTGGCTTGATCGCGGGAATCCGGGAAGAAGACTCTCCAAATTCTGCAATGCCTAGACCATCCCCCTATCACATCTATTTATAATAAAACAAGGATTAGGGTATCCCCCATCAACGGCTATGATATGCTGGAGGTGGGGCTACCCAAATACATCAAAATAAATGCAAACATTGTAAAATAATATATCAAATCGATTCGCAACACGAATCCGGACACATTTGCGGAGTGCGATCGTCGATCCAGGTACGCCATATATGGTAAGTCGCCAAATCAGCACAGAACGGGCCCAAAACTAGTCCTCATCTCTACTCCGCATCAAATAGAAGACTTTATAAAGACTTTTCCCTCCACAAGGCCTTAAGAGCAAAATAACAGTGATGATATAATCTAATGTGATAGCAATTTTTACCTTGATTATGTGTATGAAGAATAATTTATGCTCTACATTTTTAATTTAAATATAAACTGGTAGTCCAGGCTTACGCGTGCTTCTTAATGTCTCTCTTTATTAAATCATAACTTATTTCACTTTGGTTGGATATATTTGACTATATAATCAGTATCGTGGTTTTTGAATTGAGAGGTTTGATCCACTTTTATCCACTCCTTCATTTATTTAAACTTTAGGATTGCTACTCTATTTTGAATGTTTACATTATAATTTTTGCAGATAACAACTGCAAAGGATGACAAAGGTGTTAAACTTTATGATCCTGGATATCTTAATACTGCTCCAGTAAGATCTTCTATCTGTTACATTGATGGAGATGAGGGCATTCTTCGATATAGGGGCTATCCTATTGAGGAATTAGCTGAGAGTAGCACATTTCTTGAAGTAGCATATCTTTTAAGTAAGTTATACCAGTCCAATGTATGCTAAAATTAGAGTGTTGTTGTCATGGTTTCAAAATTTTTTCCTGAGCTGAATGCTTATGGTGTATTTAGATGCTAATGAAATTTATTTCCAGTGTATGGAAATTTGCCTTCTAAGACTCAGTTGGCAGACTGGGAGTTCACTATTTCTCAGCATTCTGCTGTTCCCCAGGGCCTTCTGGTTTGTTTCTTAATTTTTTGTATACTCCAATCATTACCCTAGTTTACTTTGTAGACGTTTTTCCTGTGAAAGGCTACAAAGACCGCTTTAGAACACAAAATTACCTATAATAGATATATGTTCTTTCTTTTCACTAATTAACACTTTTTCTCCTTTTTTTGAAGGATATTATACATGGAATGCCTCATGATGCACATCCTATGGGTCTTCTTGTTAGTGCAATGAGTACTCTCTCTGTGTTTCATCCTGATGCTAATCCGGCTCTCAGAGTGAGTAAAAACAAAATTACCTCTTGCTATTGAGATAAATGCTATTTATAAAATTACTGAATTCTTCCAAAAAAAATCTTCATTATTTGAAGTTATCTGGCTTACATCATGGTTCAGCTTAAAACCCTTATCTCTTTACCCTTATCATAGATGAGCTCACCGGACATATCCAACAAACAATACCTTGGTGTTTATTGTTTGCGGATGATATTGTTTTGGTCGATGAGACACGCGAGGGTGTAAACGTAAAACTTGAATCTTGGCAAAGACACTTTAGAAAAGAAGGGTTTTAGGCTGAGCAGGGCAAAGATGGAGTATATAGAGCTTAAATTAGCAGTGCAAGAAGGACGGATGACTTCGTTATTAAGTTGGGTGATAAAGATATTTCCCGTAATGAGTGTTTTAAATATCTTGGATTGATAGTTCAAAAAGACAGAGGTACTGATAAAGATGTGACACATAGAATCCAAGCGGGTTGGTTGAAGTGGAGAGGCACGTCAGGGATCTTATGTGATCGTAAAGTACCATTAAAACTTAAGGGCAAGTTTTACCGTATTGCAATTAGACCAGCGATGCTCTATGATTCTGAGTGTTGGGCAGTGAACTGTGTACATAAGCAAAAAATGGGAGTTGCGGAGATGAGAGTGCTTAAGTGGATGTGTGGACACACGAGACTGGATAAAATTAGGAATGGATGTATCAAGGATAAGACAGGAGTAGCACCAATTGTAGGGAAGATGTGAGAAGCTCGACTAAGATGGTTTGTACACTTACAAAGGAGACCATTAGAGGCACCTGTTAAGCATTGTGAGAGTCTAGTCACTAGGCATGTTAAATGAGGGAGGGGTAGACCAATAAAGGCTTGGTATGAAACTAGGAAAGACATGATGTACTTAGGTATTAGTGAGATTATGACAAAAGATAGGGCACATTGGCGACAAAGGATCCATATAGCCGACCCCACTACAATGGGATAAAGGCTTGAGAGTTGTTGTATTTGAAGTGATCTGAATGCTAACAGTTCTATGTTGAATGATGTAAAGCTACATAGACATTAAAGCAGATATGAAGGGCAATCCCACCCAGGTTTATAATTTATTTCTTGCATTAAAATAACATCAGTAGCTACTAAGTATTTTAGACAAAAATGAATAAACATATGATTAAGAAGAGTTGAGCATCATTTACAACATATTGGATTAAAATTCTTTGTTAGCCAATGGGGCGAGCAAATAGTTCTCCACTTTGAAGATAGAAAAAATGCCAAGTTTTGATTTATCTATCTACATCTTATGTTCCTGTCACAGGACCATACATAGGATTGGGTCACCAGACAAGATGTGATGGAGAAGGGAGGGTGGGTTTGTTGCAGATGATGTTTCCTCCATCCTCACTGGAAACCTACGATGTGGTCAACAATTGGAGCCTTTCTGTGGTGCCCCAAGCAAGGGTTGTCGAATGTAGAGTGGAGACAGACCAATGGAGAAGTTTTGCACGATGGCGGGAGGCCAGAATACTCACGGAATGGCCACCCATGTATAGCTGACATTGAAAGACAGTGCATGTGGTGCTAGGGAGCTGGCTCGTGAGCAAGTTGGGTGCAGCTAGATAGTAGCCCAGATGCGCAGTTAGCACCTCAGGGTCCGTAGAGGTGTTGGGAGCAGATTAACAATTGCCTAGATTTGCAAGGAGCAGACTGGGGGTTGCCTAGATTTTAGGGCATGGTTCCCATCGGTTCGTGGCCGCTGCAGGGGAGGAATTGATAGTCATTTTATGTTGTTGATCTGGTCTAACTGAAGCTGGCGATCACATATTTGTGCTAGGTTCATGGTAACGGTGTGATTTATATAGCCTTCAAACTCAACATCCAAGTGCAGGCGCTCCTGAAACCCGACAATGAAGATAGCAATCTGCTGCTCCAGTCAAATGTTGGTCACATGCGCCAATAGTATCTAAAATTTCTCTAGATTGTCATCGATAACTTCAATATGCTTGAGGGAGATCAAATCTGCCAAGAGTATCTTCGCATCGGCAGTCCAAAGCCATTCCATGCGGGGCTTCTCCATGTTAAGACAGAGGAACCACCTCTGTGCTTCCTAAACCAAGTGATAAATGACCAATGAAATCCACTCCATAGACGGGGTAGAAAATACTGCTTGCATCGAGCTAACAATCCTTGCGAATCTCTCTTGCCATGATACGTTGGAAAATCCAGTTTGACGTATCATGGAAGGACATTGTTTTTGTAATGCCTCCCATAAAAGCCCTACCCATGCTTGTTGGAAGGGGAGTCTCCATGGTAATTGCTTCTAGTCCCATCACTATGAAAGCCACCTGTGCTGTGCTGAGGTGGAATAAGATTCTCCATGTGAGCCGAGAGATCGACCAAGGCCTCTTGTGGTCGTCTCTCAGATGCATCGAGTTGTTCCATCGTTAATTATATTATTCTCTTTAACATAGACTCCATGAGATCACTAGATATGGTTGGCCATGATACCAAGTTTTCACAGACTCGTGCATAGGATCGGGTCATTGGACCATATATGACAAATGATGGAGGAGGGATTTGCTGTGGATGAGGTTTGCCACTTGATCCTCAGTGGCGACCTATGATGTGGTCGACGATTGGAGCCTTTCAGCAGTGTTTGAAGCTGGGGCGGTGAGCTTGGAGCCTTTCAGCAGTGTTTGAAGCTGGGGCGGTGAGCTTGGAGTGCATGCAAAATGACGATGAAAGCTTGCATGATGGCATGAGGTCGGGATACTCACAGAATGGCCTTACAGAGCCAATGTTGGAAGATAGAGCCGACAACATTAGGGAACAACCTTGTGAAGCGGAAGTTACCACTGGATGCGTCAGGCATGGTCGAACAACATCCTACTATGCAGGGATAAGCTTGTGGGTCGACAATTGTGCTAGGAGCGGTTTGACAGTATCCCGGTTGTGTTGGAAGCAGTTGGGTGGGGTGGGGGTGGGGGTCAGTGACTGCGTTAGGAGTAGCCCAGCGGGTGACGATTGGCCTATGTTTAGCCCTAATAGTCAATTAGTATGAGAGGCAAGGGACCAATGGGGAGAGTTGTGGAGAGGGAGCCCTAATTCCTTTTTGATACCAAAATAATAATTTGATTTCAGCATACCCGGTATAACACCCCGGGCATGCATTATTGAAATAAAACAAGATCACGAGAAGTAAAAAATTAACAAAAATAATAAAGCCAAATAAGAAAAAAATAATGGAAAAATTGCATCATTTATATGTATTCCCATCATGGGATCTCCTACTTGACAATTTCATCAAGTTCTACTCTATTGCATGTATGCCCCGCTTCTTTGACGATAATGATTTTGCTCCATGCTTAAACTTTCAAGGAGTAAGAATGTTTTTATACTCCTTGAACAATTTCTGCAACTCGGGCAACCTCTTGACCCTATCAATTGAGAATGTTTTTTGAACAAATCCCTGCCAATCTCCAATCCCTGAACCCTGTCTACTCACATGATGTTGTATGTCATCCTCCATATACTAGAGGTCCATCTCATTGGAGTGAGTGTTTAATTCCATAAACTTGGGGTTGCATATCATGAAGAGGAATAAGATTCAAAACTCGTTGTGACATAGGTCATGTCAAATATGAACATGTCAAAATTTGAACAATAGGAGTCTACATATTGGGATTAATTTAGTAATAAATCTGAATCTAATGCTTCTTTATTTAGTGAAATCTTTCATAGAAGACTTATTCATTATGAAAGATTAATGGTAATTTTTTTAATTTCTTTTTTTGTTGTAAAATTCAAGTATCGGAGGTAAATGATGCTTTAAAGAATATGAAAAATGAAAAAATGGTTGGGCCAGAAGATGTACCCATCAAAGTATGAAAATGACTAGGGAAAGAGAATTTAGTGGCTTACATGTTTCTTCAGTAAGATACTGAAATCAAAGAGAATGCTTATCCAATGGAGAGAGAGTATCTTTGTACATTTGTATAAGAGCAAAAGAGATATATAAAATTATGTTAATTACAGTGAAATTAAATTAATGAGTCATACCATGAAACTATGAGAATGAGTAATAGAAAAAAGACTAAGAAGAGAGACGCATCTCGGAGAATCAATTTGGATTCATGCCAGGGAGGCCGACCATGGAAGCTATACATATCTTGAGGAGACTCATTGACAATTACCGAGAAAGAAAACAAGATTTGCACATGCTGTTTATCGATCTTGAGAAAACTTATGATAGGGTTCCAAGAGAGATCTTATGAAGAGTCTCAGAAAAAGAGGTATATATGTATCAACACAGGAATCCCCTATCACTGTTGACTTGCATCAAGGTTCATCTTTAAGCCCTTATCTTTTTACCCTTATCTTCGGTGAGCTCACCTGACATATCCAACAAGCAATACCTTGGTGTTTATTGTTTGTGGATGATATCGTTTTGGTTGATGAGATGCGCGAGGGTGTAAACACAAAACTTGAATCTTGGAGAGACACTTTAAAAAGAAGAGTTTTATGTTTAGCAGGGCAAAGATGGAGTATATAGATCTTAAATTTAGCAATGCAAGAAGGACGTTGTTGGGTGATCAAGATATTTCCCGTAGTGAGTGTTTTAAATATCTTGTATCGATAATTCAAAAAGATTGTGTTGATATAGATGTGATACATAAAATCCAAGCAGGTTGGTTGAAGTGGAGAGACACGTCAGGGATCTTATGTGATCGTAGAGTACCATTAAATATAAAGGCAAGTTTTACCGTACTGCAATTAGACCTGCGATGCTCTATGGGTCTGAGTGTCGGGCGATGAATTGTGTACATGAGCAAAAAATAGGTGTTGCAGAGATGAATATGCTTAGGTGGATGTGTAGACACACGAGACTAGAAAAAATTATGAATGAATGTTTCTGGGATAAAACAGGAGTGACGTCAATTGCAAAGAAGATGCGAGAAGCTCGACTATGTTGGTTTGGACACGTACAAAGGAGCCCATTAGAGGCACCTGTTAGGCATTGTGAGAGTTATTCACTGGGCATGTTAAACGGGGGAGGGGTAGACCAATAAAGACTTGAAATGTAACTATAACGAAAGACATGATGTACTTAAGCATTTGTTAGATTATGACTAAAGATAGGGCACAATGGAGGCAAAAGATCCATATAGCTGACCCCACTATAGTGGGATAAAAGCTTGAGTGTTGTTGTTTTTTTGTCACATGTGCAATCCTTCTGTAAGTACAACAGAGTTGTAAGGCTTGATATCCTTCTTTTCCAAGGTGTGCCCAAAATCCACCTGTTCTCTTTCTCTCCTTGTTTCTTTTTTCTCTCACTCCCTCTTTTACCCCCCACCCCCACACACACACTAAACACTCACAAGTCACAATTGCTTTTTAAAGGAAACCTATAACTTCACCTAAACAAGCCCCTCTTTGCTCCATAACCCTAATTTTAACCGAAACACCACCAGGACCCACTAGAACCACCAAGTTGAGAGCAAACCCTTCCTAAACCGAGCCAGCAACTTCCAAAATAGTCCAGCAAGTATAAAAAGATCTAAATTATTATCTAATTTATCATAATTGATTTCCACCTGATTTTAAGATCAATATATCTTCAGAATTAGATCACAAATCCTGTTCAAAGTTCTAACAAATTTCAAATAATTGCTCAAATCCCCTTACAAATATTCCCAAAGAATTCATCTATTAAATCTACTCCCTACATATTGTTTTTGAATGTTGAAGTTTGTTAGAGTTCTTAGTTTTATATTAATATTTAGGTCCATATAGGAGTCCTTTAGGAGTATTCGGTTTTGTCTCATATTGTCGTTTCGAGTTTATCGTGACAAATGCAATGAACCTAAACGCCGTCTAATGAAGGGTTAGAGGCTTGATATGTGACAACTAGAATGCAACCTTAATATGACGTACAAGTGATAATTTGGTTACACACATGAACTCTTTATAATCACACTTGCATGAACCGACAACAAATCAAAATAGAGCAATAAAAGATTAAATCACACGCATATGATTATAGAAAAAGCAAAATAATTTCTTTAGGCAAGCGATTTTAGGCTTTCCTCTACGTGGAGGGTCAAAATAAGAGCGTACAACGAATAGTTCCCGCAAATCACAAAATAATCTAGAACAAACATAATGATATTAAAGATGATGAGATCACAATACCATATATTAATATTGAAAATTATAGTTCCATACAACAAACAGCAACTCGCAACGCCTGGGGGCTGTCGTAGGAGAGTCTATCCGGAGATGTGCGCCACAATAGGGATGATTCGGAGAGGAACCAGTGGCTGAAATGATGGGACAACTGGATTTGACAGATTGGGATGAGATCAGGACTGGTCGAGCAGAGTTTTGGGTTGTGGCTTCCTGGGAGGTTCACAGGGGAGGCAGTGGGATTGGGTGGTGTTGGGACTATGGAGGAGGGGAGTAGAGGGGCCGGCGGAGTGTTGGTGGGATGGAACGACAAATATGGGCGGTTTAAGGGGAGGGCTGGCTATTTTGGGGGAGTCAGACTGTAGAGGAGTGTAAGGGAGGGAGGGGTTACAGCGACTGCTAGGGTTTGAGGAGGGGCGGCAGGAGCGGGGAGGGTGGATGGACGGGGAGGCGGCCGCGGGGCGACAAGGAGGAGGCGGCAACAACAGTTTGGGTGGCTGTAGGGGCCGCGACTTGCTGTAATTTACGACAAATTTTTTTTTTAGGGGGGGGGGGAGGAGATATGAGGGGCGGCTGGGGCTGAGGGGAGTGAACAATGAAGGATATGATTAGATAGTGTCTTAGGAAGTGTTAGAGTTAGTATATTTATATTATTGAGTTTAGTCCCACACCGCCTATCGGTGTTAGGTGTCTTGTTGTATCTCCTATATTATGCCCCTTTGTGGAAGAATAAAATTGCACCTTTCATTTCCTTCTACATGGTATCAGAGCATCGATCTGAAATCTAAAACTAATAATTTTTCTCGTCGTCCGCTATTGCTCTCCCCCCCGACCCGTGCTTCCAATTCCGCGAGCTGCTAGGGCTCATGCCCGCCGCTCCCGCTCCTGTCGACGATGTCGATCGTTGATCCCGTCGACAGGAGCGGTTCTGATTTCGCTGCTGCTTCCGCCTGCATCATCGACGCCTATCGCTGCTTCTCCCAACGACGCCGACGCCTGTTGCTGCTTCTCCCGACTTCGCCGACTGCTTCCGCCGCTGCTGCTGTACTGCTTCGCCGACTGCTTCCACCGCTGCTGCCGCACTGCTTCTCCCGATGACTTCGTTGTCTGCTGTCGTGCTTCCCCTTCTCCCGTCGACAGCAGACGATGCTGCAGCTCTGCCCTGGCCTGCTTCTTCTTTGGCCTGGAAGACTTCTTGCCTGCTGCTCCTCTGCGCCAGATCTGCCCTACAGTGATGTGCCTCCTCCAGTTCTGTTGTTGTGCTCTGTTTTGCTGCAGACTGCCTATCTTATGGTCGAGCTCCGTTGCCGCCGTTGCTCTCGTGCAAACCTTCTGGCCCCGTCTTTCCGTTCGTCAGGGATATGAATCCCGCTGCCCCCCTTTGCTCGATGATGATGGTGCTACTATAGTTTTTTTTAAAGTTGTTTGTTGTTGTTGTGTTGTCGTGTCTTCCTTCGTTTGTGTCTCTATGCGATTTCGGCCTTCCTCCACGTGATCTGGGCTCATGTACCCGACGAGGGTCCCACACATGCACGTGATCTATGTGAGGGGGAGTGTACGTCGCGGCCTCCAGGCATAGTCTATGCCTTCTTGCACGTATTCCACGTGAGGAGGAGTGTTTGTGATAACGACGACTCGGATGCCTCTTTCCCGACTCCTGCCTTAGTCACACATGTCCCCTAGGTTGATTTCGTCTGTTTGTGTCTTCCCTTTTCTTTTCTTCGCTTTGTGGTAGGAATAGTTTGACATTTTTTTTTGACCAAGTTTCAGCTCCGGGTGTATCTAGCGTGATCATGGTCGGTTTGTGGACCAACGTTGTGTGGCCTTTGACCGGTTATAGTATCCCCGGTGACACACGGTTGGGCCTCGGTGGCTGTTATTTTGTCCCATGTTGCTAACCTTCTTTTACCTTCCGTTTTATGTTGTGTTCAAGCTGTAGGTTTGCCCTCCAGCTTGAGGGGGAGTGTTAGAGTTAGTATATTTATATTATTGAGTTTAGTCTCACACCGCCTATCGGTGTTGGGTGTCTTGTTGTATCTCCTATATTATGCCCCTTTGTGGAAGAATAAAATTGCACCTTTCATTTCCTTTTACAGGAAGGAAGAAGAGCAACGAGGAGTCATTACCTAGGGTTCCACGGAGTCGGCACCGCGGAGCGATCGCTAAAATCCGGGAATAGTAATCTCCAAATTCTGTAATGACCTCTAGCAGCCCCCATACACTCGTATTTATAATAAAGAGATATTAGACATCCCATGATTGGCCGGAGATGAGGTAGCCTGATTATATCAAAAATAAAGCAAAAAAGATAATGTAATATATGAAATCGTGTCGGAACGACGGTTCGGACGCATCCATGGAGTCGGATCATCGATCTGGTTACGTCATATGTGGTAAGTAGCCAATCGGCCCCGAATCGGCCCTAAACTCGTCCTCCGTTGCAGGTCCGCGTCTCCGCTTTAGATCATTCTCCCTGGCTTGAAAAAATTCATCTCCTGATGAATAGAGATCAGAATTCTCTCAATGTATGTCAGTTAAGACTCGATGAGGTCCATCAGAGATCGTGTTGAGCGGTGAGAATGTTAATTGATTATCAGGAAAAGAGAGCCCCTCCATAATATATAGGAGGTCAAAAATACAAGCATAAAATAATAATAAAATTAAAAGCCTAACATTCCCCCTCAAGTTGGGCTTGTGATATCTATCACACCCAACTTGGATATAATGTTACCAAAACACTTATGACTTATGAGACAAGGCTTTTGTGTGAACATCAACCAGATGTTGATCTGAAGGGACAAACAGAGTGCTAATAACTTCCCTCACAGTATTTTCTTTAATGAAATGACGATCGACTTCCACATGCTTAGTGCGGTCATGCTGAACTGGGTTGTGAGCAATTCTAATAGTGACATTGTTATCACAGTATAAACGAATCGGGTCATTGCTCTGAATCCCAAGCTCAATAAAAGGATCGAATCCACATTCCTTCACATATGTCCCTGGCCATCACCCGGAATTCCGCTTCAGTACTGGATCTAGCAACTACATGTTATTTTTTGCTCCTCTAAGTCACCAGATTCCCCCCCCCCCCCACTAAGGTACAATACCCGGTCGTAGATCTACGATCATCAACAGACACTGCCCAATCAGCATCTGTGAAAACTTCTTTAGCAGGAGAGAACAAGATGCCACGTTCCGATGAAGTTTTGAGGTATCTAAGAATCCGATGAGCAACATCCAAGTGGTGTGACTTGGGAGGATGCATGAATTGGCTGATAACTCCAACAACATAGGAAATATCTGGACGAGTATGAGATAGGTAGATGAGTATCCCCACCAGCCGTTGAAAGCTATTGATGTCAGTGACAGGTTCTCCACCATCCCTTTTCAATCTGTGATTTGTTTCAATTGGGGTGTCAGCAGGTCTGCACTCACTTATCTTGTAGTCTCCAGCAAGTCAAGGGCGTACTTCCTCTCGGGAGGTAAAGATATCGTGCTTGGATCTGACAACCTCTATGCCAAGGAAGTACTTGAGGTTCCCATGATCCTTTACCTCAAATTCGCTAGCCAGTCTTGTCTTCAGGTGTTTGATTTCTTTCATGTCATCCCCAGTTATTACAATGTCATCCACATAGACTATCAACGTTGTCAATTTTCCTTGTATGTGCTTAACAAATAGAGTATGATCAGCATTACTCTGAGTGTACCCAAATTTCACCATTACTCGTTGGAATCTCTCAAACCAAGCCCTCGAGGACTATTTTAGGTCATATAGAGTTTTCTTCAATCTGCATACCTTTCCCACAGATCCCTCAGAGGTGAAGTCAGGGTGTAGAGCCATATAAGCTTCTTCTGCCAAATCTCTATGGATGAAGGCATTTTTCACGTCTAACTGGCTGAGACTCCACCCTTTACATGCAACACACGAGAGTAGAATCCGAATAGAGTTCATCTTTCCAACATGAGCAAAGGTTTCCTGATAATCAATCCCAGCCGTTTGGGTGTATCCTCTAGCCACCAACCTAGCCTTGTAACGGTCTACAAGGCCTTGGGGGTTTTGTTTCACCGAAAAAATCCATTTGCTTCACCACAGTCTTGCCTTGAGGGAGATCAACAAGGTCCCATGTGTAGTTCTTCTCAAGGGCAAACATCTCTTCCTGCATAGCATCCTTCCATTTTTTATGTCCCATAGCTTCCTGCCACGAGCAGGGAATAGAAATGGAAGACAGAGAAGTGACAAAGGCTCTATGCCGGGAGGACAATGAGACATAAGAATATAATCAGATAAGGGATGTAGGGTGGAAGCACGGTTACCTTGAGGACCTTTAGACGGATCAGATTTGGTTTTAGGTATAGTGTACAGGATCTGACCATTTGTGCCCCTTCGCCGACGAGTATAAATCTGCAAAGGAGTAGGACGAGGAGGTAAAGGAGATGACGGATCCACAGGTGGCTGCGGAGCTACATGGCTGATAGTAGGAGCAGAGACAGGGAGGCTGATATGGAGGAGATATAGGTAGAGGGATAGTGGGGGAGCTCACTTCCATGATGTCAGTCTCCCCCTGAAGAGAGCTCCCATAATAATGCTCGGATTCATGAAAAGTGACATCCATGGTGACAAAGATCTTCTGGGTCCCAGGATGAAAACACTTATACCCTTTTTGAATGTTTGAGTATCCAATGAAAACACACTGAAGTGCCCGAGGATCGGGCTTGGAAGTATGGTGCACATGGACAAAGCACACACATCCAAAGATATAAGGTTTGAGCTCACTAGAAGGGATATTGAGAGTTTCTAACAGTGTCTTGTGGTTTAGGAGTTGAGTAGGCCACTGATTAATAAGTTGCGTAGCCGTGAGGACCGTATAACCCCAGTAGTGTTTGGGTAGGTGCGTCTGAAGTAATAAACAACGAGCACCCTCTAGGAGGTGTCGATTCTTACGCTCGGCCACCCCATTCTGGGCAGGAGTGTACGCACATGAAGTTTGGTGGATGATACCCAAGTCACGTAGGTAGCGTTCAAAGTGAGAATTAGTGTATTCACGACCATTATCACTTCGCAAAATTTTCATAGTGGCATTGAATTGGGTGGTAACCATCGTATGGAAACATTGAAATAACGGAAACACATTAGTTTTGTTTTTCATGAGATAAGTCATGTGCGCCGAGAAAAGTAGTCAATAAAAGTGACAAACCATTTATACCCAGAAATATAAGCAACGGGGCTAGGGTCCTAATCATCAGAATGGATAACTTCAAAAGGAGTAGCACAAGGAGGGGACATCCGAGGAAGAGAGGACCGCTTGTGCTTTCCCAGTTCACATACAACACAACAAAAAATATTAAAAACAGAAGACGACATAGCTGGAAATAGCAATTTCATAACGGAGACAGATGGATGTCCAAAGCGACAATGCCAGGATTCCAAAGTAGTAGAGGGAGCCACGTGAAGAGCCTGCGAAGGAGCAGGAGCCGAGCTGGAGGGGTCAAAGAGATACAGTCCATCGCACAGTTTACCAAAGTTAATCACCTTCCCCGTCGTCAGATCCTGAAAGACACAAGAAGAAAGGGAAAAGGTCACTGAGTAATGCATGAAGTTAGTTAATTGACTAATAAAAATGAGATTTTGAGTAAATTTAGGGACATGAAGCACAGACGAGAGAGTGAGGGTAGAATAGGGAATGGTTCCTTTCAAGCAATAGGGAAAAAGAATTATCAACAAGACTCACTTTGTCACGACCTGACAGAAGAGAGTAGGATACAAAACTTGAAGTAGTGCCAGTCATATGATCGGTTGCCCCGTTGACAATGATCCACTGGGTGGGGGTGTAGCTGGTAGCCGAATGAGCACCCGGGGGCCCCTGGCGGTCGGGCATAGGAGGAGGACAAAGCAGAAGTCTCGGAGGGATGACCGTGCATCAGACGACAAAAAGGCAAGAATCTCGTCGGAGGGGAGAGCAGGAGGAGCAGCCTGAGTAGACGCATCAGCAGAAGCATCAGAGAGATGAGTTGAGCGGGACAGAGAATGACGTCCCGGAGAGCGACCGTAACTACGACCACCACGAGTAGTTGAACCCCCTTTGGGCGATGAAAAACCGTAGAGCTTGAAACAAGTGTCTCGTGTGTCACGAGTCTTCCCACAATAATCACAGAGAAGATGATCCTTCTCCCCAGACTTAGGTAGGAGGTCACGCGGAGGATGCCCACTGGGACGAACATGGCCAGCAAGAGCAAAGCTGTCAGAAGTATTGTCGGCATGTAAAGTCTGGCGCCGATCGAATCCTTGTTGAACGAGACTGAAAACCTTCGGCAAGGAGGGAAGAGGAGCACGACCAAGGATATGAACGCTAATTTGATCAAAGTCCCGATGCATGCCATGTAGAAATTCACAGATATGATTACGTTCTTCGCGAGCCCGTAAAGAATCTCATCTTCAGGGGAGATAAGGTTGAGAGCATCAAGGTGGTCATACTCCTGGTAGAGCTGAGTAAATTCCAGGTAATAGGAGGAAGGAGAACGATCAGCTTGTCGCAAGAGAAAAATTTGCTGACGAAGTTGAAAGATCTGAGCGGTATTTCCCCGACAGAAATAGGTATCTCAGCTATTTTCCAAATATTTGTTGCAGTATCAAGGAATAGGTAATTCCTAGAAATGCTCTCCTGTATAGAATTGAGAAGCCATGACATGACCATGAAATTTTCGGAATCCCATTGAGACCATTCAGTTGAGGTAGGATGGGGGCAGCGGTAGTGCCAAAAACATAGTCAAACATACGGAGGCTCTTTAGAGCAAGAGTGATAGACCGAGCCCATGGGAGGTAATTGGTGCCATCAAGCCTCATGATGGTAATTTGAGGGGTCCTGTGGTGATGGAGGACACGGTTAGAGCCCAATGCTGACATCGGTGAGGATTCAACACGTACGCCGGAGGACAAAGTTGGAGATTCAACGCTCCCGTCCATAGCCACCTTAGGATAGAAACGAGAAGGAGACCAAATGGAAATCAAGAGGCAAAGCCCACAAAACTTCTCATAGAAAGAGAAGTGCTCAGTTGAGCCCGACAAGGCAGCCGAGGAAGGGAGAGAAGGGAACAATGACAGTCATTCCCTCACGTAGAAGAAATGGACGCCAAAAATCTAGGGAATCGCCTCACAAGTACATCACCCACGAGAGCTAGCGTCCAGAAAAGAAATTTGGGACGGAGCGGAGGTGCTAGAGGCGGATAGGAGGCGCTGGAGGCTGTGCGGAGGTGCTGGAGGCAGACCGGAGGCGTTGGAGGCGGGTGATACAGAAGAGGAGCGGAGATGCTGGGTTCGCTGAGGCGGGCGGAGAGGGTGATGCGCGGGAAGAAGATGCGAGAAGGAGCGTCGCGGGAATAGGGTGCCGAAGCCGCAGACACGCGAGCGGCTGGACGAGGCGGTATATTGAGCGGGACTCCGAGCGGCGGAACGACTTAGGGCATCGTACCCTCTGATACCATGTTGAACGGTGAGAATGTTAATTGATTATCAGGAAAAGAGAGCCCCTCCATAATATAGAGGAGGTCAAAAATGCAATCATAAAATAATAATAAAACTAAAGCCTAATTGGTCACCCATGTGTCGTTGATGGGAAAGTATCCTCTCCAATGATACTCCAGCGTCTGACTGACTGGTGCGGGTATGCATGCATGAGCCACGATATATATAATGCTCTCAATAATCCATTGATGTGCTGGAAGTCACAGTCCGATCACTGGTGTAAACGGTGAAGTCATAGACGACCGACCCAAAGGCAGGTGGGGCTCAGAAGTGGACTGGGTGCAGGACTGAGGATGTCAGGGTGCAGGTTCTAAAGGATGTAGGGGTGTAGGCTCAAGAGGATCTCCACGAAATGAGTCCACATGCTCGTGAGGCTTATAGTATGACATTAAGTCATCAGCATTAAATATGGGACGGATACTCATGCTCGTCGGGATATCAAGATCATAGATATTTGCTCTGATCGGTCTTATGATTGTGTAGAGATCCATTTGCCTAACACTCAAACTTTTAGCAGGCCTCCCACAGAGCCTCACAACGTAGATTCTCATCATCACCTGCTCACATTCATAAAATACATGCTCTTGTCAGTGAACATTTGCATGCGATTTATAAGATTTATCACTAATATTGATCCTCCATTGTACTGACTCATGAAACACATCCAAACGATGAACAAACGACTCAATAAACACATGCAAATGATGAACAATTAACTCAATAGGCTCTTGCAAATGATGCAAATGAAACATGTTTGACACGATACACTTACTAGGGGAAAATCTAATAATGACCGGGAGATTCTTTCGGTGGAATATATAAATATTCGTCTGGTGGGCGACGAATACCAAAAAGACTTCTTGAGATATCGGTACTGAGTTGTAGAACTATGGGATGTCAAATACATTCCAAGGGTTATGAGCCATTGGGCGGCTCACCTGGTGGTAGATAAAAAAATTCATCGTGAATAATGCCATCACCAAAAGTACTGCGCAGATGGTGACAAAAGGACGTAATGTAGGGGTGTGTCGAGTACTACTCAAATGATAAGGCCCGTCAGTTGGCTCTTTAGGAGGTATATAAGAAAATTCCTCTCGAATGTTCAGCTCACTAGTGCTAAGACACAAGCCAAACATTTGAAATTGAGTGCTCTTTAGGAAGGGAGGCTCGTCAAATTGGCCTCTTGGGGTCTTAACGAAGGGTTTCTCACGAGGGTCATTAATGAAAAGATCATCCAAAATAAAACCTCCACTAACGATAGTGTCTATGAAAATAAATCAGACATCCATAACAAAGTCAATGCTAGACCCATAACCCTCTCAAGGGAGTAGGGACTCATCAAGAGGCTCATCGGGGGGTTCAACAATGAAGTCAATAATTGTGGAATGATCCTCCAGATGAGTATCACCAATACAGGTCGTGTCCTCATAAGCGGGTGGGGCGGTCACTACGGGATCAACACTACGCTCTCGGCTCTCGGTCACAATGTGGCTCGGGACAATGATATGGGAGGAGTGGAAAAGTCCATACTTAATAGTGGGTCACTGCATATAATGTCAAGTCCTGGCTTTCCAGCCTGTAGAAGAGCACAAAAGAGAGTAAGAGATAAGAGATTTTATTAATTTCTCCAAAAATACTTCCATACATCATACTATATTTGTACACTTATACACTTATATAGGAATAGAGAGAGGAGAAGTAGTCCCAATCTAAGATGTTTGACTAAATCCTAAAGATGAAGTAGGCTCTAGATGAGCCTTATATTGAGCATTTACACATTTCTTCTTCAACACTCCCCCGCAAGCTGGAGCATACAAATCGCAAGCACCCAGCTTGAACAAAAATTGGTAGTAACATTTACTATGATTGTCGTAAAGTAGCGTGGTAAGACCTTGGTGAGAATATCAATTACTCGTTCAGCAGCAACATGTTTTAATTCAAGCTTCTTTAAGTGAACCTTCTCCCGAATGAAATGACAATCAACTTCAATGTGTTTGGTCCGTTCATGACAAACAAAATTCTTGACAATGTGTATAGCAGCTTGACTGTCGCAAAGTAGCGTGGCCGGGGAGGAAAGTTTGACTCCTAAATCACCTAGGAGACCTTCAATCCATGTAAGCTCAGACACAATAACTGTCATTGAATGATACTAAGCTTCAGTAGATGAGTGAGCAACCACAGACTGCTTCTTGTTGCGCCAGGTAATGAGATGTCCTCCAAATTAAGTGCAGTATCCACTTGTGCAACGACGATCATCCAATGAACGAGCATAATCAGCGTCATAATATGCAATAAGAGATAAGAGAGACGAAGAAGGCTTGTATACAAGTCCTTGTCCAGGAGCAGTCTTCAAGTATCGAAGGATACACTCTACTATCTAGAGATGAGAGATCTGTGGTTCATGCATGAATCGACTGAGAACTCCAACAACAAATGATATATCAGGTTTCGTAACAGCGAGATATATTAGTTTTCCCACAAGACGACGATAATACTTTAAGTTTGAAAGAAGAAGATCAGAGTCTGAGGCATGAGCGCAGAGCTTGTGATTGATATCCATGAGAGTGTCAGCAAGCTTGTATCCAGAGCAGCATCATGATGCAAATCAATGCAGTACTTTCGTTGAGATAAAACAAGTCCATCAGGACACTGAGCTACCTCGAGATCAAGGAAACATCAAAGATTTCCCAGGTACTTAGTTTGAAACATTGTAGCCGGATGTTGTTTGATCATGCGTATTCCTGCGAGATCATCTCCCGTAATCAAAATATCATCAACATACACCAAGAGAATCACTGTGCCTATTGAACGATGACAAGTGAATAAAGAGAAATCGGCTTAACTCCGAGTAAACCCAACAACACGAACAGTTTGACTGAACTTGTCAAAACATGCCTGAGGAGACTGTTTGAGAGCATAAAGAGATTTATTCAAACGACATACAAGTCACTCTTCCGTGGTCTCAAGCCCGAGAGGTTGTTGCATATAATCAAGCTCTTGTAAATCGCTATTAAGAAAACATTTTTGACATTTAGTTGATTCAACATCCAATGTCGATGAACAATGAGGGAGATCAAAACACGAAGGGAAAACTAAGTCTAAGTGGGGTGTAAAAAGGTGGATGTACCACCATATTGTCACTGGGTCATTCTTCCCCATTCTAGTGAGCACGCTTACTAGTCATACTAATATCACTCTTCACCTGTATGAAATGGTCATGTTCAAACTTGACTCCAAGATCAAGTGGGTACTGAGTCTCCTCAGGACAAGACGAATTAAAATCTAGGAAGCACCGGTACGGGTATCGGGTACGACAAAATTTTAAAAACCAAGGACGCAGGTACGGTGGGATACATTTTATTAAATATAATAAATATATATGTATATATCACAAATGCAATTATAATTTCTCAAAACAATAAAACATAAATAATTAATTGAAGTACACGCCCATAACTAATGCAATATAGCATGAAGTTCTTAGACATAAAATATTCATAATCATTCGAATTTAACGATGTTCATCACTCATTTTCTTCATCTTCCTCCGTGTTGTTGGAGATCAATTTCTGTCTCATCTAAAGACAAGTTGACAATCGTAAGTATGTCAACTCCATTAAAAGGATTTGCCCATGCATCTCCTCTTATATGCCACATTCTATTCCAGCAATTTTTTGCAATTTAAGTGCTGAAGTTCCATAGTAACTACACCAATCTTTGGACAATAATGAAGCTCTACTCTCCAAACTATCTGGCTCACTAAGAGCTTGAACAAGCCATGTGAATCTAGAGAACTCATTGATTACTAGATTCCTCTCCACCACATCAGAAAAGTATCTTCTTAAGCATTTATTCCTCTCCAAAGAAATCTCATCATCCGTATTTGGAGCAACTCTACTTGGCCCTCCATCAAGCCATTCTCGACTATAATACCTACAAATAAAAGCAAATAGTAAATAAATAAATCATAGTAAATGTTAAATATCAAATAAGCAAAAAAAACCTTGGATTAAGAGGATGAGTCATGCAATATAGTGGTGTGCAACTCTTGGTCCATCGATCAATGAGGGCATCATAAATTGCCTCATAAAGAGGGCAATGAGCTTCCATGTCCATTAACTTTTCATGTCTATATATTTCAATCTTCACATTTTCTATCATTGAATCCCACATGTTATATATCAAATGAAGGTTAGGTTTGTCTGTATCACAAATCCTAAGCATATCATATATGAGTCTTGTTATATCAAGGATCTTGTCCACATCATCCCATCATTTGTCACTATAGATGCTTCTTTTAACCTCTAGAGCTTTCTCAACATTATCTGCTCTATACATAGTCTATTCTGGACATCCAACCGGTGCATTCTCAGTCATAACATATATAACATTTTCGGCATCAACTTCATTAATAACTTTAATCATCAAATTTGTAATATAATGTCTCTCCTTGTACTCTCCTTATGCATCGACTACCTTTAAAAAAATAGGACCATCCTTAGAGGTCGCCATAAAATTAATTAAAGGTCTTTTTGAGCATTTATCCAACCATCACTAACTAAGTTGATTCTCTTTTATGTCCAAGTATCTTTAATTGGCTGTAAAATTCTAGTGATATTGGATTTTTCTTTTTACCAAAGTGTAGTTCTTAGAGAATTATATACAAGAGGAACAAATCTATCAAGATTGTGATTAATAACAAATTTATATGAACTAATATAATATGGATTTCTAGCTAGATGAAATGATAAAGTACTAGAATAAAACATCATAGTTATGTGGCTGCTCAACTCATCTCTAGCTTTATTTTTGAAAGCCATATCTATAGGTCCACCTCTTCTTTTTTTGTTTCCCCAACTAATTGAGAAGTTTGACGTGCATTAGAACATGATAGTACCTTGGGAGCCGGTTTGCATTTTTCTTCTGAGAGAGAAATCACTCTTTAAAGCTCTCTTTTAAATACTCCTGGGTTACCTTTGGACATATACCCTAATACCATTCATAGATATTTTTAGCAAGTGACTCTTTACCCTAGGATATAAGTCGCTGAAATCAATCTCACAAAAATTTCATTTTTATTTTCTATTTCTGCCGCCGACTTCTCTGCTATGGATTAGAGATACATAATCTCAGAGTGGTGCATTGTCATCCTTGTTTGTGTCATCAGAAATAAATCTACTTGTTGCTGACGTAGAAGTTGAACCAGTGACACTAATAGGAGATTGTGATTAAGACATAATTGTTGTAATAAGAAAGACAAAATACATAATAAACATTCATCACTAATTTAGTGTCCGAGAAAGATAATTATATGATAGTTACTGCACGAAACATAAATCAAATAGTGACTATAAAATATTAGTTGTATTTGAAAACTGGATCCCAAGGTACTATGTAATTTCTTTAGTTTTCTTTAATAAGCGGGTCGGGTTAAATACAATATATATTTTTTAAGCAATTCAAAAATCATATAGCTTATCAATAGTGGACATTGATGAAAACGCTTAAAACAACTCGTGTACGGGCCAATTTTTGGAGTATCAGTGCTTCTTAGATCAAAATGAGGTGTTAGGTCTCTCTTGTCGGTGGGAGCACTACTAGACACATCAGTGGTTTTACCAAAATCCCTAGGCTTACTCCTATTGATTCTTCTTAAGGACGACCTCATGTGATCAAAATGAGCATCCTAGCGATCAAGTTGATCAAAACTAGCCGCTGAAATTCGGCCTCAGGTATTTCAAATTGTGGAACACTATGAGGGTCTTGACATGTGATGTGATCTTGACAATGGTGATCTAGGTAGGGCTCATGAGGGTCATCTAGACGGTCGTTCCTAACATAATCAGATCGTGCTCATGGGTGTCCGCAATCCATATGAATGGGCAACGACGGGCGAGGATGATCAATATGATAGTTTGAGGACTTCTCTGGAGGAACTCTATGGGGTCGGGCATATACGAACTCTAATTCCTCTAATAATGGAGAAGTATAACGATGATGACCTGAACGGTACTCAATCCTACCATCATAAGGTTCGTCTCTAGCATAGTGGAATCATCTCAAAGGGTCGACACGATCTCTGGAAGTGGTGTGCTGCGATCGGGAATAATCAACATAGTAACATGAGGATCTCCCTGAAGGGGCTCTATGTGAGCGGGTGTAAGTGAACTCGGATCCCCAAATAGAGGAGAGGAATATTGGTGATACCTAGAAATGAAAGCTATAAACTCTACAACTGTGTATCAAAAAGAGCGCTCGCAACCTGGCTCTAATACCAATTCACGCAGGATGAATCTATTGGCGGCGGATTAACGTTGTCCTTACCCTACATGCAATGCAAATGAGCACGTGATAAATGCAATGAACCTAAACACCTTCTAATGAAGGGTTAGAGGCTTGATATGTGACTACTAGAATGCAACCTTGATGTGACGTACGGGAGAGAATTTGGTTAGGCGCATGAACTCTATGATCGCACTTGCATGAACCGGAGACAAAATCAAAACAGAGCAATAAAGCATTAAATCACAGGTATATGATTATAGAAAATGCAAAATAATTTTTTTAGGCAAGTAGGTTTAGGCTTTCCTTCGCGTGTAGGTCCAAAACAAAAGCGCACAGCGAATAGTTCCTGCAAATCACAATATAATCTAAAAAAATAATGATACTATAGATCCATGCGGTGATGAGATCACAATACCATATATTAATATTGGGAATTAAAGTTCTATACAACAAATAATTATTCATAACACATTGGGGCTGCCGTAGGAGAGTAGATCCAAAGATGTGTGGCATAATAAGGACGATCCAAAGAGGAACCTGTGGTTGAAATAACGGGACAACAACTGGATTTGACAAATTGGGACTGGTAGGGCAGAGTTTTGGGGGATGGTGGCTTCTTGGGAGGTTCACAGGGGCGACAGTGGGATTGGGGTGGTGTTGGGACTGTGGAGAAGGGGAGTAGAGGGGCTGACGGGCTGTTGGTGGGTTGCAACGACAGATCTGGGCGGTTTGAGGGGAGGGATGATTGTTTTTGGGGAGTCGGACTGTAGAGGAGTGGGAGGGAGGGGTTGCGGCGGATACTAGGGTTTGAGGGGGGGGGGGTGGCAGGAGCGGGGGTGGTTGGAAGGGGCGGAGGTCGCAGGGCAACAGGGAGGAGGCGACAATGGCTGTTTGGGTGGCTGTAGAGGCGGCGACCTGTTGTATTTTACAGCATTTTTTTTGGGGGGGGATATGAGGGGTGGCTGGGGCTAAGGGGAGTGGAAAATGAAGGCTAGGGTTAGATAGTACCTTAGAAAGGAATAAGAGCGCTTAGGAGTCATCGCTTAGGGTTCCACAGAGTCGGCATCGTGGAGTGATTGCTGGAATCCGGGAATAGTAATCTCCAAATTCTGTAATGACCTTTAGCAGCTCCCATACACTCGTATTTATAATAAAGAGATATTAGAGCATCCCACCATCAACAACTATGATTGGTCGGAGATGAGGTAGCCCGATTATATCAAAAATAAAGCAAAAATGACAATGTAATATATGAAATCTTGTCTGAACGACGGGTCAGACGCATCCATGGAGTCAGATCATCGATCCGGGTATGCCATAATGGTAAGTAGCCAATCGGCCCCAAACGGGCCCAAAACTTGTCCTCCACTGCGGGTCCGCGTCTCCGCTCTGCATCAGTATCAGATTAGGAATTTATTTCTCCCTGAAATTTCTGGCCCTGAAATTTTGGCGTCTTGAATTTTAGGCTGTCAGCTTCCGCCAACACTCCCGTATTTTCTCTCTAGATAATCTGCGATGTAGGTCCAGTTTTCCGCTTCCATCTTCTGATGTAGACATTATTTTAAATGTCCTCTGACATATCTTTCGACATGTCATTTTTAAGGGCAGAACAATATGTTTTTCTAAAAAATATATTGTCCTTTTGTAATAGCCAACATGTCCGGTTTTTTCTGATATATCGGGCGACACGACTTTTAAAATAAACATAAGATAAACATATGACACAAGACAAAGATAAACATGTTTAAATATACGGATTAGCACGAACATAAGATAAACATCGTTATAGGCTATAACAAGACAAAGAGAACTAAATTGCTAAGCAACATCTGACATAAGTAACGGGAGAATAAGAATTACTTCTAAACAATTTGTAGAGAAATGCCCAAAATATTGGGAATAACTGAAAAACTTTATTAATACTTCTTCAATCTGTAAATACAAGTATGTGTACACTTATATAGGAAAAGAGAGAGATTCTCATTCAAGATGTGAGACTAATATATAAGGAGGAAGTGGACCTTTGATGGGCCTTCCTTTGGGTCTTTACACGATTTTCTTCTAACACTTCCCCACAAGCTGGAATGTACAAGTCGCAAGCACCTAGCTTGGATAAGAACTAATGATATAGAGCACAAGGTAGGGCCTTTGTGAGGAGATCAGCAACTTGATCAGTAGCCGAAACCTGTTTCAACTCTAGCTTCTTCATTTGAACCTTTTCCCGAATGAAGTGGCAGTCAACTTCAATGTGTTTCGTCCGTTCATGGAAAATAGAATTCTTAGCTATGTGTATAGCCGTTTAACTCCCAGATCACCTAGGAGACTTTCTAGCCACGTGAGCTCCTGATACAACAGATGTCATTGAACAATACACAGTTTCGGCCAAAGAGCAAGCAACCACAGATTGTTTGTTGCTGCGCCAGGTAATAAGGTGACCTCCGAAGTAGGTACAGAATCTGTTGGTGGATCGTCGATCATTCAGAGAGCCATCATAATCAGCATCTGAATACACAATCAACGTTGGAGTAGAAGAGGAAGAGGTTTTATATACTAGCCCTTGACCAGGGGTTGTTTTCAAATATCTTAGGATGCGTTCGACAGCCTGTAGGTGAGACATTCGAGGAGAATGCATATATCGACTGACAACCCCAATAACAAAGGAGATGTATGGTCTTATAATTGTAAGATAAATCAATTTTCCAACAATACGTCGATAGTATTCTGGATTTTGAAGGTAAAGATCGATGTCAGAGGCATGAGCACAAAGCTTGTGATTGACATCCATAGAAGTATCAATCGGCTTGCATTCAGACAGCCAACATCTTGAAGAAGATCGAGACAGTACTTCCTTTGAGATAAGACAAGGCCATCAGGACGCCTTGTGATTTCTAAGCCAAGGAAGTACTGAAGATTCCCCTGATCTTTTGTTTGAAAAACAGAATTCAAGTGCTGTTTAATCATTTGTATTCCCTTTGAATCATCTCCCTTGATTAGGACGTCATTGGCATAAACTAAGAGGGGAACAATGTTTGTTGGTTGATGATGAGTAAATAAAGAAGAAGTCCGCCGAGCTCCGAGTAAATCCAACTTCACGGACAACCCTGCTAAATTTATCAAACCATGCCCGAGGAGATTGATAGAGACCATAAATCGAATTCTTGAGGTGACAAACTCGGGACTCCCCCGTGGTCTCAAACCCGGGAAGTTGTTGCATGTAGACTGTTTCTTGTAGGTCTCTATTGAGAAAGACATTCTTGATATCCAGTTGATGTAAGGGTCAATGTCGATGGACAGCTAAGGAAAGTAGGACACGAACCGTGTTGAGCTTGGTCACCAGAGAAAAAGTTTCCTCATAGTCGAGGCCTTATTGTTGAGTAAACCCACGAGCTTCAAAACGGGCCTTAAGACTGCTACGGATAAGGTAGGATGTCAGGAGAGCAAATTCGGCAGCAAAGGTGCGGCTAAGTAGAGAAGACGACAAGCAGGGAGACGACGTCCAGCGATGGCGTCAAGCAAAGCTTGTGGCTAGGCGAGGAGAGCTTGTGGCTAGGTATTGAAGGTACAAGTAGAGACTGGCGGCCAACAATTGCAACTAGCAAAGCTTACAGCTAGATGGTGAGACTGGCGGCTTGACAACTTGGCAGGAAGAGCGGCAGTAAACCAAAAAGGGCTCCAGCGGCAAGCGAAGAGATATGTGGTAAGACAATGAGCAACGACGGCCACAGCTAGGCCAGAAGAGCTGTGAAAAAATAGAGAGCGGAGGCGACCTTCCTTGAGGCTAGGCAAAAGCAGGCGGCGGTTAAAAGAACGGCAACAAAAATTGCGACTTAGAAGTGGAGACAAGAAGGCAGCACCAAACAACGGCTGGAAGCAATGAAAAAATACTGCAGCAAGGAGAACTAGCAGCAAAGTTGCTCGGGCGGCTGAGAGCAGAGACGGGCAACTAGCGCAGAGAGAAGAACAAGGCCAGCAGACAGGCTGCGACAAGCAGGGAATTAGGCAGCGGCAGCCCAGCGAGCAGCGTGCGCGGTTAGAAAAGGCGGCCTGGTGATCAATTCACCGACGTCAAGGAGCAGAAGTCGAATGAGAAGCGGCAAGGGCGGCAAGGGTGGGGACTTGCAAGCACAGTTGGCCCCCAGAGAAAAAATATAAAAGGGCAAGGGGAGGGAGGAGAGGTGTGGAGTCCAGACAAGCCAGAGAGAGAAGTGAAAGCCGCAGTTAGAGGATATCAAACCTCCCAAGGAAGGAAAAAATAGCAGTTGCGGTTAGGAAAAACCTAACCGGCCGGATTAGAAAACGGGACCTGCCAAAGGGCAGGTAGGACCGATTTCTAGCTCTGATACCATGTAAAGAAACACTCAGAATATTGGGAATAACTAAAAAACTTTATTAATACTTCTTCAATCTGTAAATACAAGTATGTGTACGCTTATATAGAAAGAGAAAGAGATAGAAAGATCCTCATTCAAGATGTGGGACAAATACATAAGGAGGAAGAGGGCCTTTGATGAGCCTTCCTTTGGCCTTTACATGATTTTCTTCTAACACAATTAAATAGAGTTTTAAAGAAATAATAAAAAGTAGTAGCAGTAGATAAAAAAGTATATAGTCATACAAAAATATCTCCAACATATTAGAGATTCATCCAAAATAATAATAGTGTACTTCGCAGAAAAAAATGCATGAAGAAAAGTGATCAACACAAAAATGCAATCAGAACATGTCAAAAGGTGGGCCGCCAGCGGGATCCTGTGAATGGTCGGCGCCGCCGGAGGACTAGTCGGGAGGCATCCCAAAGAAGGAACCCAACTGATGCATATACAACGTCATCGAATCCATCTGTGTAGACTGGTGGACGGGCTGGTGTGCAGCATCAGGGAAGATCTCTTAAAAACACCTTCGGCCATAAAAATACTCTGCATCCGCGGCTCTCTTCTCATGAACTCTCTCGGCTGCGTCTACAACATGTTGCTCCAAGGTGTGGTGGCACGACTCCTTCGCGGTCATGTTCTCCTCCACATGTCCACTGCCTGGTGTGGGAATGTCCTCATCGTGAGCCTCCACAAAGACATAATGGAAAATGTCTCTGCGGGTGACCTTTCAAATAAGCTTCGTAGCAACCAAAGTGTGGATACTCATGATAACACCCCAACCTAGTTCAACAACAAATCAACAATCCGACTGGGCCCTGTAATAAGAAGTAAACTAATAAACAGTAATAAAATTGGTACATAACAGACATAAATAAAAGTACTAAAAAAAACTTACAGCGGAAGTAAGATAAGCAGTTAAGGGTAAACATGAGTACCTCAATTTTGATACACAGAGACAACTAATAAAGGAAAGAACTATATAATCTGAATCACTGAAAGCTTACATAATAATGTATGTTACATTAAAAATATTAGACAATTCCAGTACATGGAGTCCAAAGTACAAGTACAATAACTGAACTGAAATACAACTGAAGGAAAAGACGAACTAAAATGAAGAACCGTGACGCTTATCCTATGCGCAACTCCCTATTGGTGACCCCTATAAAAAATGTCTGAAGACAGATCAACCCAACTGGTGAGTGAGAAAGGCAACTCTTCCCAGTAACACAAAAAATACATAATCAGTTCGTATATAGAAATATGCGTTTTTTATTATTAATGCATGCTTCTGAGTAATTTGTCTATAGCCTTATAAGTTGTTATCTGTAATGATGCATTATGAATTCTGTCTTAATTTCTGAGTTCGTCTATACTGGTTTTTGGAACCTTGAATTATTTCTAAAGATTGTGTAATCAAATTTCATGTTTTATGATTTATTGCACTTACTCTCATTATAGAGCCTAAATGACGGCCAGAAGACGCCCTGAACTGAAGTGCTTTCTGAGTAATGCACGGGCTCGTAACTGAAAATGTCCAACTCAAGGGACAATTAGTTACCTGACAAGGAGAATTCGAAACAAAGCATGAAGGGTTCAGCCGACCACCTAGAGTACGAGAGACAGAGGTATTTGCACCTATTGTTGCTGATTTCCGCAGGGGGATGACTGTTGTGATCGATCGAAGGAGCAAGGGCGTCGACGAGGGCTGGGGTCTACCGTCGATTGCAGAAGAGGACTTTGATTCGCCGCTGGGTGCGATGACGAGAGGTGGGAGGGGGTCGACGGTTTTGTCGATCGAAGGAGTCGGCGGTTTCTTTACGTGCAGCTGAGAGCGATTAAAAGGGGGAGGACGTTGAGGGCTTTTATTGAGGAGGAGACTTAGGGTTTTCACCATAATTACAAAACTGTCACTACTTTAAGAAATAGACTATTAAGTGCATTTTGTTCTCGCGCATCCTAAATGTTTCCACTGAGTTAGACCTCTTACCAAACGACACTTTTGCAGATGACGATTTAGCGAGTATAACTAGTGTTACCCAGTTAAGAATACCTCGATTCGCCAGTGCCGCCAATCATTTTTATGTGTGGTCGGAACCTGTAGATAATGAGTATTTTGTGTTAAATTTTGGAGATGTTACACTCACGACATCCGGAGAGCAGGCCAACCGTATATTGGGAAGTGAGCTTCGTAATCCCATGGAGTGGGCCAGCTTCGTGATGAATTGTGACCCTGAGATCTTTTTCACGTGTCTGTCTATCGTCTGATGGAGCAAGAACTTCGCGACCATCACCCTCGGGTTTATCAGGACACGACGATCGATTTTGTATATGTACAACAACTCCTACCGGCCGATGATGTGGGTGCTCAGGCCCTGCACAACAATACTATGGCTCAGGACATGGTGCACTTAACGAAGCTTGTGTCGTACAAGCACGGTTGGCCCGACAAGCCTCATACTCCACTCGCCCCCCCTGTGATCTCCTTCCAATACTCTCGACGGGAGACACCAAGGGAAAACCCAGAGGGTAAAACCAAAAATCACGCGGAGTTTACGAACTCGGCAGGATAAATCCCTAAGTGGAGAGTGAACTCAATGACACTCAGCCCATGTGGCAGTAAGCGATGGTGGGGGCATGAGGTTGTTCCGCTATCTCCAGAGCAAGAGTGCGATGAGAGAAACTCGAGCATCAGCTAGAAGTAGCCCAGGTCAACAATACTTAACAGCTCGTTCCACCCTCTATGCATTACCAATGCTTCAACCCGTGGCCATAAAGGGAGAACTCAGAATACTTCCCACCCAATATAGTGGTGTCTTGCGAATTCTATATCACGGAGCCGACCAAAACGTCGACGCATTTCAGGATCCTCGAAAGTAAGCATTGCGAGCCGCCAAAGTTGCATCCTTGGCTCACCTCCGCTTTGAGATTACTTCCTTTTGCTTCCTTCCAAAATCCTTTTTCATGTTTGACACAAAGATTGCAAGAAGGCAAACCATAATTGATTATCCTAGGGGTATCTCCTCGTCTGTGATCCCTCAAAAAAAATGTCCGAAGACGCGCCCACAAAATAAAGTCTTTATGAATTAAATAATGATGCTAAAACGTAAGGATCGAGCTAGAACATAAAATTCTAAATCATATGTAGAATGATGTTCTTTGTATCGTGGAGTTTCTCACTAAAGAATGCTATTGCATGGCATTTTGGCTTAGAATGGCCCCAATGCCTAAATGTGAAGTACCATATTTAACTTCAAAATTATTGTCAAAATTAATTTTTCTTTTGTTAAATAAAAATACTTATTTGCATCCTTTATCTAAATAAAGTATTTACCTTTCATATAATCAATTAATTGAGCAATAATAGAACTATAATTCTTATGAAACGACAATAAAATGTTGCTAAACCTTGTAAACTTCTTACCTCAATAATTGGGTGTCGGGCCATTTCATTATTGCTTTGATTTTATCTTCATCAATCTTAATTCCTACAGACGTTATAACATGTCCCGAGAAAATTAGACTATTCGTTATGAATGAACACGTTTTTATATTAATATATAATTTTTCACTTCCAAATTTTTGAGAAATTTCGCGTACATGCCCGATATGATCATCAATATTTTTTACTGAAAGTAAGAATATCATCAAAATAAGTAACAACAAATTTCCCAATAAATGATGTTGAAGTTTGGTTCATTAGGCCCATGAACATCTTAGGTACATTTGAGAGTCCAAATGTCATAACAAGATATTCATAAATTCCATCTAGTATTGAAAGTGGTTTGCCAGTCATCGCCAAATTTTACTCAGATTTGATGATAACAAGTCGAGTCATCACGAGTCCCCATTGTTGGTCGCCGATTATGTTACACATATTTATTTATGTTATTTCGAGTTGTATGAGTTGCATCGTTTCAAGTCGAGTCATCATGAGTCATTAGCACTCGAGTTATCATGAGTCATTTGGAGTCGAGTCATCATGATTCATTTGGAGTCTAGTCATCACGAGTCATTAGGATTCTAAGTCTTGTTTAGTCATTTTTGTTATATTATATATAGACTCACTTGGGTCATGAGAAGGGCAAGAATGAATCAAATCTTCTTTCTCTCTCTAAGTTCCTCCTCTCTCTAGTTCTCCCTTCTTTCTCATTTTCTAGGGTTAGGGTTGAACAAGGCTCTCTTTCTCTCCCTTCGCATTCTCTGTGGGTAGAGCTCGGGTCCTCTTGTATCTCCACCTCCACCGTCACCTTCGACAATGTTACCGGCTAGGGTCGTAATATCTTGGTATGAAAGATTTTAGATCCTCCCCGCACATCCTCGGTCGACCCCTCTCTTTCTCTTATCTAGCCCAGCGACTCTCTCCATTCCCGATCTCTTAGTTGTCTCCGCTCATCATCGTATCTCCAGACTTATGCCTACGTCACACGATCGTCCAACCACATGGGAGCCTCACATGATCGTCCTACCGTGTCTTCCCGGTTGATCGATGCCCTCCAACGATCGTCTTCTCTGGACGGATCAACGCATGCCGACCCCTTCCTGCATGCACACGCCAAGACGTTTTCTTTCGCCTTTCTTGCATTGACACCCTCACTATTCTCTGCACCGAGCCCTGCTTGGCAAGGACCACCATCATTGACCTTCTACGTAATTGACCTCTACTTCAATTTTAGCATATGAACAACCAACACTCCTCCTTGAGCTACTTCGCTGTCGTGTACCATTCATGTGTCTTGAGACGCACACTCTTTTACTTCCTCGTGCTCACTAGACCGCAGAACATTGTGATCATCAGCAAATCTCCCTCTGTACGAGGCTGCAGAAGTTATTTGAGATGTCGATATCATTTGATGTCGCGCTTTTGCGATTCACCACCAGCATTGACCGCTACTTTGGGGGTCCGATTCCACCAGAGTTGCCACTAATCCCACCACAGTTGTTATTCCAGCTGGTGCATGCGGCCTCCCCTTCTTTCCTAGCTTGCCCAGTCCCACCATTGCCTACACATGCTCCACTGAGACTGTCGATTACGCCGCTGCAACCCATACCACTGTCGGACCTATAGGCCGCCTCTAGATGCAACTTCCACCTCCCCGCCGCCGATTTCACTAGAGCAGTCACCGGTCCCACTGACTATCGAAGCGGCTCCACCGCTCTCCGCAGTTCTTGTCACTTCATCACCTCCAATGGTTCCCTCCCCACAATTTACATCACTGGCATTGTCGCCTCCAAGCTCCTTGGTGGTACTGCTCCATTTGGTGTCGCCGTTATCAGTTCCTTCAGTCTCCATTCTGCAGCCTCTCCTCTGGCCACCGGCTTTGCCGACTCCTCTGGATCCATTCCTTTCGCATACTGCTCCATTTGGTGTCGCCGTTATCAGTTCCTTCAGTCTCCATTCTGCAGCCTCTCCTCTGGCCACCGGCTTTGCCGACTCCTCTGGATCCATTCCTTTCGCATATTGTTCCCCAGTCGGCACCGCCGTTTCTCATCACGGCAGCTCACCTATGGACCGGTCTTTCGTCGCCCTCGACTGTACACCAGACGCACTCACCCCAACTCTAGTTCTGCCCGACAGTCTCCCCTCTGTAAGTTCCTCTGCCATGCCAACTCCTTGTAGAGTATTTTATGACACCTATGACTCGCCGACGACCCTCACTCGATGCCGCCGCCGCCACACCAACGCGCTATCAAGAGTTGTTTTGGAGGGAAATTAAAGAGTCGGATGTTCACGCCATCCCAGCATTATTCAAGCTTGAGGTCAAGCTCGATTTAAATGTCGGGGGGGGGGGGGGAGTATGTTATGGGTCTCAACTATTTGCCGTCAATTATGTTGCACATTTAATTATGTTATTTCGAGTTGTATGAATTGCGTCATATCATGTTGAGTTATTGTTTTCGAGTCGAGTTATTGTGAGTCATTAGGAAAAAAATAGGTTTTTGTGAGACTACCCTTAAACAACTAACATTCGAGCGCACACCGCACTATGATTCATTTCTTTCTCAAGCATATTAGCAACAAATTTAGTTTAAACAAGAATATGCAATTGACAAGGGAAATTTCAATTGACAAGGGAAATTTTAATTGACAAGGGAAATTTCAATGGCAGAATAATTAGCGACAAGCTCTGAATGTTTTAAAGGTCAAATAAAATCAAGCATAAAGCTATAAAAATAGATGTGGAACAAATATAGATATAGGAGTATACCATACCTTCTCAGGTGCAACAGGAGAGTGAAGGAGAGAACACCAGGAGCGGGTTAGGCTTCTGACGGATGTTGGGCTAGAAGGTTGGATGACAGGCGGCTGGATTGCTCGTTCGGCGGGGACGCCTGCTGGGAAGGCGAAACGGAAAGGTATTCTCCGTTTCGTTCTTTTCCCATGCTACTTTTCATGATGGATGTGTTGCGACCTATTAAAAGGGTCGAGTCAGTTGTTTTTAATGGAGGTTTTAATTTAGGCTAGATAATAATAGCTTTTGAATAAAGGGGACTTTAATGGACCGACTGCGCTAAAGAGGAGGGAGATTTTTTTTGATCTTCCAATTGAAGGCATTAATTGTAATGGAGGGGATTTCAAGATAGTTTTGATTGGTATCCTTTTTTAGTAATCTCCATTAAGTTTGAAATTAATTTTAATTTAAAATTTTATATTTTATTACAATTTTTGAAATTAAAATTAAATATGCAAACTAAAAAGCGTTAGAATATATAGCTTGCACTAATTATCATCTAACCTAAATTGATCGGCATTTTTCATTCAGGGTCTTATTGATCGGCCGCGTCAATAAGCAATACAATGTGTGCCAGTGACATGCGCGAATAACATGCACAAAAAGAACATATGCGGAAATAAATGAGAAAAATGTGCGCGAAGACATGCTGATGTAGGGTAGGCTATGTGGGTGCACAAAACCAAGGCTACTAGGGGCGGCAGCGGGGGGTAGATGCAACACACAAACCCTAGTCTAAATGCAATGCGGTCGTTGGTGATGACGACGATTTATTTTGAGCAATGAAAATTTTAACACTACACAAGATAATTAAAGAACAAAAGACAAGCATACAATTTAGCAAAATTTTAACACCACTCAGAGGACCGAGATAAGCACGTGGCGAATAATTCCCACCTGCAAATTATAATTGTATCACAACAAAGTTCTACAGGTACGAGTCCAAGCAAAGCACAATAAATAATCCAATATTAATGTCAAATCACATAAACCAATACAACAAGAGGCTCACCAAAGTAGCGTGCTGACAGAGGCACTGAAGTTTTTGGATCCGGAGGCGAGGATCGGCGATCGAAGGTGGAACCAACGGCATGGAAATGATGACAGTGGTTTTCCTCGGCGATAAATGATGAGATCCGGCCGGAAGTAGATAGATCCGGCCGGAAGTAGATAGATCCGGGCACGAGGGAGTAGATCCGGGCAAGGAGTGGGTGGATCCGATGTTTGAGAGCGGATCCGGGCTAAGGAATGAAGTATGAGTGATGGAAATAACGGGTCGGGACTGAAATTCTTAGATCTGGATTGATTTAGAGAATTAGGGCTGTTTGGAGGTGGTTCCACGAAGGGGGGGCTGGCGGTGGTAGAGGGGATTTGTGGGAAATCAGCGGCTTGCTTGATAGGGGATTAGAGGCCGACAGTGGAGGGATTTGTTGGGGGAGTTGCGGGAGTTGCGGTTGAGGGTGTAGCAAGGGACGACCGGCTGCAGTAAAGCAAGGGGAGGTCGGCTGTGGAGGGGCGGCGGTGGGGAGGTTCACGGGGCATTGGACTTTAGGATACTACAGGACATTTCATCAAACAGTGTTTTTGATTGTTTTTTTTTTATAATTGAAATAAGAACTGAGGATTGAGTTTTTTTGGGAGAAAATTGCAAGAAATGGGTTTGGGCTTCCGGTGGAGGGTTTTAGGAGAGGGAAAATGAAGGTTAGGGATAGAGAATACCTTGGGGAGTAAGAAAACCACCTCGGAGTCATCACCTAGGGTTCCACGGAGTCGGCACCGTGACGGGATCGCGGGAATCCAGGAAGAAGACTCTCCAAATTCTGCAATGCCTCCATTCAGCCCCTAACACCTCTATTTATAATAATAAGAAGACTAGAGCATCCCAATCAACGACTTTTATTGGTCGGTGGGAAAAATACATAAATACTACAATAATAAACCGAAATATATAAAGTAATATATGATCTCGACTTGCGACGCGGATCCGGACACATCCACGGAGTCAGATCGGCGATCCGATCAAGTACTCCTGCGCGAATACACGAATGTGGGTCCCGTCTTGCGGCGAACCCCTCCTTGTGCATGATCTGATGGATCCCCATCACATGTGCTGCACAAAAAAAGAGGAAATACAGTAAAATAATGGTGCGACCTAGGTTGTATCGTGTGCAATATCCGACAACTCTTCAAGGAGCTCAACCATTTTCTTATGAACTTTTTCAACCATATCATCATTCCTTCTCGATTGGGCGATTAAAACACAAGTGTTTGGTTCTTATTTGCATGTTCTCTCAAATTGTTTTAATGTTAAACTAATTTTATCACTCTTTGTAGGCTTTTCTCAAACATCTTTCAAGTGAGTCAATGCATACTTAAATGCCGGTAAATATGAAAGAGTGAATACTTTTTTACCATCACGGTGCACATTCCTATTATATTGTGAAGGTCTACCCAATAAAATATGAGATGCATCCATAAACAATATATTAAATCATATTTCATCACAATATTTTCCTATTGAAAATTTAATTAAACATCATTCACAAATGGCTCACCCCCTTTATTAAACCCTAAAATTTTATAAGCCTTGAGTGTTTCTGACATTTTAATTTAAGTTTCTCAATCATTTCTTTAGACATCCTATTTTCACAACTACCTGATTCAATTAAAAAAAGACATTTCTTACCACAGGTCATACAAAAGAATCCTAAGCCATTTGTTATCTTCCAAACAACAAGACTTTCAGCTCCACTAACGGGGTCACATAGTTCTTGAGGTTAATCCTCGTCATCATTATTATCTGTATAACAATAATATCATTTTTAATTTCATTCTCTTTAATCAGATTTAGTTGTTTTTTTTCTTTAGGGGCCATCATAATCAAGATGCCAATCTTTTGACAATGAAAACACGTGGTTTTAGAGTTTTCTCTCTTCTTTTCAAAGGAATTAATCATTTTGCCTGGGGTTCTTGATTACTCATGATTACGTCGAGTAGTGTCTACCCATTTTTCTTTTGTAGTCTCATTCCTAGTAAATTTATCATTTTTTCTAAAAGATATTCATTATAGTTTTAACTCTGCTTTTAGAGCCATTTATAAGCACAATCAAAATTGTTATAGTGCTAAATAATTTCTTCATGGATGGATGGTTTTAAACAATTAAGATACCTAGTAACTAATTAATCATCGGATTCTTGCAAACTCAGTAGGCTTAAATTTATAAAACTTTTCGGTATAATCAGTAACAAATTGATTAATATTTTGTTTTAGATGATGACATTTCTTGTATAATGTTTAGGAATAATCAAGCGGTAGAAATTTTTCTTTCATTTCAACCAAGAGTTAATTCTTCTAAGACTACAGCTTTCATGATTTGATTGGTGTTCTTGTCACCAAATTAAAGCATGTCGTTTTAGTTTTGTGGCAACAAAACTTACCTTACGCTCTTTTCATAATAGCCATTCTAAAAAGTATTTAGCAATGCAATTCAATTTAAATAAAACATAGGGCTGAGTTTACCATCATAATTAGACACATTTACTTCTATACTTTTGTCCGCATTCTCCAAAGCTCGAGCGAGATGTTCCATGTCCCATGCTGATTGGGCTGCCGGTTGCAGCATCGACTGCTGTTGGGATGGTGTTGTTTAGCTTGATGAGCAGTAGCCACCATTTTCCAAAGGATCTTTGAGCCACCTATGGTTTGAAGTTGTCAAAGGACCTCTTCCATCATTTGATGGAGGTTGTTGGTCGATTGTCGTAGCTCATCTACTTCTTTATGGATGGTAACATCATTAAGCATTGCAGTTTCTGCACCACAGAAGTTGCACCCACGAGGTATGGTTGTAACCTGCTCTGATACCAATTGATGTAGGAAGAATATCTGAATATTGAGGTGAGGACTCACTGAAGATGAAAGGAGATTCACTCACCTAAGAGACTCACTAAAGAGAAGTCATGAAAGAAAAACTAGTTCTTTAATTAAAAATATTATTACAACTCCCTCATATATCTATCTACACACACAGAAGAAAACAAAGAATGAACAAACAAGGCTATAACAATTAGTTATTTAAATGCAATACATCTTTCTAGAATAGTTAATTAAGTGCAAGATAAATTCCTAGGATTAAAATAAAACTGCAACGGCTGGTTAATTAAATGATCAAATGTCTAGTAATGGCTTCATCAATTATGGTTTCAAGAGACTTGTCAATCTCATCTACATCAACGATTATCCATGAACTAGGTGTCGTTGTTTAGCTAGAGTTGTAATTCACTAGTGATTCCAGATGCTTTCCAAATCTGAAAAAAAACCTGAAAGTTATTTATATTCATTGGAACCACCGCCCGCATCTATGTTCAATATTTCCTGACCTACTTTTTGCCAAACCACTTGGGCACTGGGTGCAATATGAGTAGGACCGTGTTATGGCCCTTGCCCTTGGAGCGTGTTACCGGCGGTGGAGCGATGGTGGCGTAGCTGGATGCGCGGCGTCGATCGAGCAAAGTACGCGGCTGGAGGAGCAGTGCGGATGTCGGCTAGGGCAAGCACAGGATAAGAACCGTGGGTTAGAGAGAGAGAGGGAGAGGAAGAGGGAAATAAGTGAGAGAGATTCTTGTTCTAATTTTTATTCCCCCAAAATTAACACAACTAGCCACTTAAGTAGGTTCCAACGTGCCCCCCATTTGGGCTTACTACAAATGGGTAAAAATACTACTAAAAACTAACACAACATAAACGACATAAAATTAAGATAACTGGCCTCGTCACGCCTCATAACATCGCCGCCCCCGTCCGAAGACAGCTTGTCCTCAAGCTAGATCGAAGGGAAAAGCAGTGGCCTCTCCCCCTGTCGTGTCATCATCGGGAGGATCATCTACTTCGAGCCAAAATAAGCGTTTGCATCGATGTTCCGGCGTGAAATCGTCATCACAATTATAGCACAAGCCTTTCGCGCGGCGCTCGACCATCTCGGTGCGGGACAGACAACGGCGAACCGTAGGCCACGGTGTATAATCCCAGGACAGAGCCCTGTCCGACAAGCCAGCGTGAGAAAAATAGCCTTGATAGTCCCGACGTCCCAAAGGAGGACGATCTAGTAACATTCGTCGTTCACAAGCCCTGGAAAGGCACATAGTTGTGTTGAGATCGCGAGGCAAAAGGAACTCCACATCCCAACGTAATCGCTCGTGGAGGCCGGCGGTGAAGAGGGGAACCTGCTGCTCCGGTAAGACGGATGTTGCTCTAGACAGTAGGATTTGGAATTGTTCCAGGTAGGTGTCAATAGAGCCATCTTTTTTGAGGTTCGCCAGATCGCCGAGTGGGTTGCCCTGTAGAGCCGGGCCGAACCGAAGGGTACAAGTCGTGCCAAAATCTGCCCAGGAAATGTTGGGTTGTTCCCGCAGAAGTTGAGTGAACCATAGTTATGCGGGGCCGAGTAAATGGAAGGAAGCGATGCCGACGCGTTCTTCATCCGGTGTGCGGTGGTTTGCAAAAAAAATATCGCAACATGTAAGCCACGAAAGGGGGTCTTCGCGGCCCTCGTAGATGGGAAAATCCATCCGAATAGTACGTGCGTAGGAGGGATAGTCCACGCCCGGAGGAGCGGCGGAGTCCACCCGACTTGCCGAAGGTGGTCGGCCATAGTCAGATTCGGAGGAGAGGGCATGCCTTGTAGGGCATCCAAACGGGCGTTGAGGGCGTCCATCTTGGCGTTCTGAGTCGCAAACATAGAGTGTAAAAGAGCCATGAGCTCGGCGAGGGAGGGAGGAGCATCTTCCATCGGAGATAGGGCAGTACGGTTGGCGGGTGGTGTTGGAAGGGGGGCGGCAGAAGAAAAGAGACACGGAGCGGTAGGGACGGCTGGAAGACCAGGCAGCAACCGCCAAATCGGCCGGATCGAGGTCGCTGGCGCTAAGAGACTGGCCGACGAGCGGGTTGGGCTGGCCCTGGCTTGCCGATGGACTGGAGGAGTGATCTCGTGCGCAGGAGGAGAAATCGGCGTAAGCGGCGGAACGACCAAGTCGCGCGATGGCGGGTGCGGCTGAGCGGAGGAGAGTCCCTCTGATACCAAGTTGTTATGGCCTTTGCCCTTGGAGCGTGTTACCGGCGGTGGAGCGATGGTGGCGGAGCTGGATGCGCGGCGACGATCGAGCGAAGTACGCAGCTGGAGGAGCAGTGCGGGTGTCGGCTAGGGCAAGCACGGGATAAGAACCGTGGGTTAGAGAGAGAGAGGGAGAGGAAGAGGGAAATAAGAGAGAGAGATTCTTGTTCTAATTTTTCTTTCCCCCAAATTAACACAACTAACCACTTAAGTAGGTTCCAACGTGCCCCCCATTTGGGCTTACTACAAATGGGTAAAAATACTACTAAAAATTAACACAACATAAACGATATAAAATTAAGATAATTGGCGTCATCACGTCTCATAACAGTCCGCTTAGCCATGCTTCATAATTGGAAAAACGGTCGCCATGGAAGTACATGTCACTCAACCAAAGAAAGATAATACAGAGTTGACTAAAATGAGCACTAAATACTTGAGTACTATTGGCGTAGTCGGTCTGGCTTTGAACCTACGTTCCTATGACTTCGTTTCCCATGAAGTTCGTGCATTAGAAGATCCTGAATTTGAAACTTTCTACACCAAAAATATTCTCTTAAACAAAGGTATTCGTGCTTCAATGGTGTCTCTGGATCAGCCTCATGAAAACCTTATATTCCCAGAATAAGTTCTACCCCGTGGAAACAGTCTTTAATGGAACTTTAGCCTTAGTGGGCCGTAACCAAGAAACCACCGGTTTCTCCTGGTGGGTCGGGAATGCGAGACTTATCAATTTGTTCGGTAAACTACCTCCTTGAAAGAGAGATGTTCTGAACCACTAAATGATGAGGGCATACCCACCCCGAGTCTCATCATACTACAACAATAATATGAGTAGTTTTTTTGGAATTGTCAATATTCAACAAACATAATGAAAATAAAATGTATGACTAAATCCGAGGAGTCTTTCGTACTTTTATGTTATGATCCCCTATAAATTTTTTTATTTGATGGTTCGTTCATGAATGGGCTATCCCATACTCCCATAAATATTCTGTCCTAGAAATATATCTATAATTCAAAACTATATACTATAATTAATAGGTTTATATATATAGGAAGGAAGATCTATTCAATAAAACATTTCAATAATGGAAATTATGCACACATTCAAAAATAATTTCAATAAAGTCAATAGAAAGTCAAATTCAAATTTCATTAAATAATGAAACATAACGAAACCAAAACAAAGTAAAAGTACAAGATCCCTTCAACTTAGGGAGTGATTAGTCTGATAGAAAAAAAGAATCAAACTCTCATTTCTTTTCTTCAATTTGAACTCATTGCTTCGTTCAATGTTCGGATGAGTTAGACCTATCGCTCTCATATCATGTTGGAGGAGAAAATTAATTTTTGTTATATCTCTTAGAATAGTATCTTCTCCCCCAATATATAGGTAGTAAGGTTAATGCACAGAGTGGATATAAAATGTGGACTAAACATGTAATACATAAAATAGCTATTAATAAAAAAGGCTAACTAGTATTTTCTCTGTATATATGGAGGTGTGAGGAGCCTTAGAAGCATAGTTGGAGAAGCCCTGTAAGCTCTCTATTGGAGAGGAATTCTCTGAGGGAACCAACTCTTGAGAGCCTGGCACTAGCATACATTGCTAGTTTGTATACTGGTTTCAACTTTCAATTATACTTCTATCTATCATCTTGTACATATCTGTTGCCTTGGAGTTTTAGATGTTTATCCAGCATATGATAGCGGATGAATTTAATTTAGGATATAGTTATATGAAATGGAAAATTTGGTAACAGAATATTAAAATACTCGAACTAATAATTTTTCACTTTTCATTTTGATCGTTACCTTACCTCTTTCTCTCTTTAGTCATTTGACCTTCAATGCATTGCAAGTCTGTCATAACTCTTAATCGTACTTTTAATATTTATAGATTTTTATCCCCAATGCAAACGTAAATAGTTCTTATGTTCTTTTTTCCACGTTTCTACCTATGCAGGGACTTGATCTTTATATATCAAAAGCAGTGAGGGACAAGCAAATAGCTAGAGTTCTTGGGAAGGTACTGATCATGTCTTTTGTTTGATAGAAGATCTTGTAGTGACTAGTGATCTCAAGTAATCATTCCGTATTGATCACAGGTCTGTCATGTCTGTAGGTTCCAACAATTGCTGCTGCAGCCTACTTGAGATTGGCTGGAAGACCACCAGTTCTACCTTCCAGTAACCTTTCTTATTCAGAGAACTTCTTGTATATGTTGGACTCTTTGTAAGAACTTTTCTAGTTTCCTATATTATTTTTTTATTTCTGTTCCTCGCGTGACATTTCTATACATTGTAATGGCTCGCTAGACTGTCACAATTTTAAATCCTATGTGTACAATCCCGTATTCGCTGAGTGGGCCCCCTCCGGCAGATTCAGGGTATTGTAGGACATTCAGGCCCAAGAATACCAGATTGGCGAGTGAGGTAGGTTGGCCTGCACTCGCCCAGTGCCCAAAGGGGCATTCACACGAGTCAGGGGGGAATCAGGCTCTTAGGCGAATGCGATCTTCATCACGCACTCGCCCCATAGTCGCGCCTCAGCGCATGCAGGAGGACATCTCGCCAGGCCGGGAGAACGGTCGCCCAAGAGGGCACTCGCCCTTCTGAGAGAACCTAGGAGGCGAATTCATGACTCTCCCAACATTCACTCCTTTAGGCGAGTGGTGCCTTCATGGATCTCTCGCCTAGTGGGACCCATAGGCAGAATTACCTGGATGCCCTCAGAGGTCTGCATTTAGCTCCTTAGAACAACGGAGTTACGCTATTGGCAGACTCAGTTGGGCTGCGTATAGCCATTTAGAACAACAGAGTTGCGATGTTGGCAGACCCGATTCAAAAATCTATAAATAGACCCGAGGGGGGTACCTCAGGAGGCATATTTTTTCATTCTCTGGTCTTCTAGCGCTTTCTGAGGTGCCCTTAGCTTCAGCACTGGCTAAGGAGAGGAATCGCTCTAAAATCTTTCGGGTGTGCGGTGGGACCTCCGTGCTGGAGCCTTGAGTCAGTTTAGAGTTTTAAGTCTTCAGTCAGTCAAGCTCGCTAGGAGAAGTAAGTGTAAGGTCACCCCTTCTCTAAGGGTCCGAACTCCACAGAAGCCGGTTCTCGGTTTCAACAGTATGACTTCCATAGACAAATAGAGTTTTGCATCCATGTTTGCTCTGTTTTTTCATCGCAGAGGAAATAAAACTGCATAGATACAGTATGATAAGAAAAAAAAAAGGAGGAACATCATTTGATAATAAATTATACTATTGCATTTTCATGTACACATACACATGATACAGTCAAAATATTGAACTGTACATAGTGGCAAGTATAATACACAAAACGGTTACTAGGCATTAACATCATACAACAACCCCACTACCCAAAACCTATATCTCATCCTAACAGAGACTACCTAACCAAAATACAACTGAATGTCGTGATGGTGACAATCCTTGTCCTTATAATGCTCTTTATGTTCTATTTCTTAGGCGACTGCAGTAATAATCTTGACCCATAACCTGCATTTCTACGCCCTAAGTAGTGTCTTTCCTTGGACGGTTTACTACTGACTTCATTGTTCTTTACCTAAAATAATTTGTAATAAAAACCACCAGTCACACTGATCTAGCACATTATCATTTTCTTAACTGCTTACATGCAATTGAAGGATTAGTACTAATATTCACATGTATAAAATGAGATATGAAAAACATTTCGCATATTCATAATTTGTAGATCTTCTAAAATTATACATTAAAATCAGCTGTGTGGAAGAATAGTTGTAACATTTCATAAAAGTGGAGGGGAAAAACAGAATAATAAATATATGTTTTTCATGATTCATTCAGTACTTAATTTTGTTGAATGATTAACTTTTCTAGATGTCCAGTTCTGATTCTAATATTCTGTCATATGATGCACAACATTGTTTTCTATCTTATCCATATCTTAATGTTAAGGACTAAAGTAGACACCTTATATTAGTCTAAAATAGGACTGAAATAAGAATTTTACCAACACTGTAGGGAGTTCTTAGAAGAGTCCAATGACAGCCAGCAGCAGCAGTCCCACACAGCAGGAGATAGCTGAGAGTAGTAAAGTTAGGGCCAAGGAGTAGAATCAGATGTCCAGGACAGGGGGGTGGGAGGAGGCTGTGAGCAAACTTGTGAACTGGGAAGTAGAACCAGTCAGTTGGAAGCAAAATCAGGGTGAGCTGTGAGTAGAGAGAGCTGCAAGTTGGTTAAGGCGGAGTGTTAGAGGCCTGGAGGCAAGCTGCAGCCTCTTCCTATGCCAGAGTGAAATTTCAAGGACATCTCTATGGATTTTATGCATGGAATCCCTAGATCACAGAGTGGGAATGACTCGATTTGGGTGATCGTGGATCGACTGTCCAAGGTTGCACATTTTATTCCCAACAAGAGGACCGACCAGAGTCCAAAGTTGGCTCAGCTATACGTGGATGAGATAGTCCGACTTCATGGTGTGACGAAGTCTATTGTATTGGATGGAGATGATAGATTTACCGCCAGAGATTGGAGATATGTTCAGGAGCGTCTGGGTACTCAGCTGAAGTTCTGCACAACATTCCATCCTTAGACTGATGGACAGACATAGCGTATTAACAGAATCATGAAAGATATGCTCCGTATGTGTATCTTGGACTTTGGAGGCAAATGAGAGAAATATGTCACTTTGGTGGAATTCTCCTATAATAATAGTTTTCAGACGAGTATCGGCATGACACTATTCGAGGCGTTGTATGGCAGACGCTGTCGTACACCTTTATGTTGGACAGAAAGTGAAGAGACAGCTGCCAGTAAAGAATCATGGATAGATATGACCACAGCCCGTATCAGACTCATCTAAGAGCGGATGAAGATAGCTCAGGACAGACAAGCCAAGTACTAAGATCAGAGGCATAAAGCATTTGAGTTCAAGGTTGGAGATCACGTTTATCTGAAGGTGACACCAGTCAAGGGGGTCTCTAGGATAAAGCAAATGAAGAAGTTGAGTCCCAGATTTATTGGTCTGTTTGAGGTACTAGAGCGCATAGGTGAGGTTGCATATAGGTTGGCCTTACCCGTGGATATGAGTGGATTGCATGACGTATTCCACGTCTCCTATTTGAGGAGAGAAGTCAGAGACCCTAACCGGGTGATCAGTACTAAGGATGCGCCGATTGAATTAAGTCTGAGTATCAGTATTTTACTTGTCAGGATTGTGGACTAGAGGATTCAGAAGCTCAGAAACAAAGAGATCCGTATGGTTAAGGTCCTTTGTATGAACTGTGGTCGACCTGAGTACACTTGGGAAAGAGAGGACGAACTTCGTGACATTGTAGATTATGCGTTCTTCTTCGATTCAGGTATGTTTGTAATTTTCGAGGATGAAAAATTTTTATGAGGGAAGATTTGTAACATCCCAAAATATTGACGTCGCGTTAAATTAAGTTTCAGGGTCCGATCGCGAGCATAATTAATCGAACCGACGATTTGTGGAGGTAATAATCTACTCTTAATTAATTTATTATGCATGGTAACTAGAGAATGAAGTGTCGACGTAAAATGTTTAATAATTCATAGTGGTTGCGGCGATTTAATTTTTCACGCGCGTTATTCGTTGAAAGAAAATTCGTACTCATCGACTTAAGACAATTAGTAATATCATTGCTAACATTTTTTTAAAAAAAGGGGGTTTTCCTCCTCTAATAACCGATTCATGGTTATTATAACCATAATTAAACCGCACTCCCCCCTTATTATTGCGTAATTGTCCAGTCAGGCGGCTTTTCCTATTTCCGAAAACACTGTTTTTGGTTCCAGTGAGTGTTGCTCCTCTTTATTCTTCCGTCCTTGTGAAAATCGTCATGTTTGATACCCAACTATGATTACTCTTTGTTTCTTTCATCGTAAATTAGGAATCAAAGAACTCAGACTTTTCCAATCAGAAATCAATCACCTATTTTGTTGTTTAGTCGCTGTTAATTTTAGGTAACGCTCTTGTTTGCATTCTTTTCCACTATAGATAGTTGTTTGATAATTTTATGAGGAATTTCCACCGAAACCCTAAAGGGGAAATCTCTTAAGTTAGGATTACTATTGGATTTCAGATTTTCGTGGTCGTTGGAGCAAAAGATTGGAGAACTATACTTATTACTCTGATTCGAGGTGAGACTTTTGATCTCCGAATATCTTTTTCAGTTGTTTTTGTTTCCAGTCAACGTATTATATTCTTCTAGAAATTGCTCCTAATACTAAGTATTGTCTGGGTTTTGTGCTAAGGGTTTCCTAGCTTTTGGAAAGGGTGTTTTATTTTTCACCCCTAGTTGAAACAGTTCTTAGGAGTCAGATCCTTAAGGAAAGAGCACGATGTCACCATGTTGCGTGTACGAGCGTCGAAGCACCACTGTAAGAAACTCGACTTCTGTTAGTCTAATAGTTCAGATTATTTTTAATTCATGTATTAACTATGTTGGTTTACTCACTTAGAAATCACAAGTTCTTATAGTCAGAACCAAGTCAACGGGGTAGGTGTACACTTAGGCTAAGTTAGCAGTTTCAGTGTCATGAAAACCCTAAGCCCAGTATTTTTTTAACTAGAACGTTACTCCGTGTTTGACTCACTGAACACTAGTCTAAGTTAATTCAGAAAAGAAAAGGCGAGTAAGGTTTACCCTCGCGATTATGGTGGAGGCACACCACCGTGTTCTCAGGGCCAGTAGGCCACCACTCGAACTTCAAGCTCAGGGTCGATGACCCTTGCTACTGATATATAACTCCTTAGATAGGAGTCTGTATTCCACTTGAGGGACATCCATTTTAGGGCACCATCAGGTTTGCCACTCAGACTGCAGTCACTAGTTTATGCACAGTCGTCCTTAGTGATAAGTGTTAATAAGATAACATAGAAGTTGGTTGAATCTTACATCAGTCAAAAGTTCAAACTACAGAAATCAACGATTTGTACAATTGAGACAAGAGTGTGTCAGATCACTCAATAGGCTGATTCTATCCTAGATCATGAACTCAAATGCCAATTTTTATATCAGACTGACAGTATATCAGTTTCTTAGTGTTATATTATGTTTTAGTTGGCTCTGTGAATTCAGCATTGTGAGATACACTTTTACCCATAGTTAATTTTTTTAACTCTACTTTTGTTGTAAGTTTCCTTTTAGCACTTTTAAATCACCTGCTTTATACCAATTTATATACCGTTACTTAGTTTACTTTTTATCGCGGGCCCAACCGGACTACTGATTTCCTGCTAAACTAGGTTAGGATGTTACAGTATGTAGTCTGACTTAACTGTTTTTCCATTTTTCATATTCTTCAGAGCATCATTTACCTCCGCTATTTGAATTTTACAATAAAAATTTACATTCCTATACTCCTTCGATTTACGTAAGTCTTTCAAGCTCTGTTCATTATCTTTTTTCATTGTAGAGATTATAAAAGTATTTTTTCATTGCTCCTTAATAGTCACATCATTTGTTAAAATCATATCTGTTTCATCCTTCATGCATTTAACATGTCTTAAATCCCTTGTCTTCCTCTCTCTAGCTTGTGCTATTTTATATATGTCATACTCTCTATATTTGATATCTAGTCTCTTGTAAAATTCTTCGTAAGTTTAATTTCTTACTTTACCTACTGCTTTTTCACTTCTTCCTTAACAACTTTATATCTTGTCAAGTTTTCATCATTCTTACAAAGTTAGAATGCTTTATACCTAGCCCTCTTTGTCCTCGCTTTGTCTTGCACTTTCTGATGGAGATCGGCACCAGACTACGGGTCACTAGTCGGCAGGGCTCACATTTGTATATTCGCGCAGGAGGCTCTAATCGGATCGGTGATCCGAGACCCCGAGCGTATTCAGATCGTTGTTTTAGGACATCGGGCTTAACGCCCAATCATATTCGTTCACACCCGGTGCCCAACTGCCCCTCTTGTTATAAATAGGGGAGGGTGCTTTAATTTTTTTAGTATTGATTGTATTGTGAGAGAATCCAAATCGGCAATCTTATCGTGGCGCGACGCCGCGAGACCCGGAGTGTGACATCATAGTTCATTTTTAGTTATCTTTTCATTTCCATTCACTATTTCCAAGTACTGTTGATCCCATATCATGGATCCACCACTAACTCCCCCTTTATACCACGATTTCTCTTGAATAGAAGGAGTAAACCGCCCGCTCCTCTGTTCAGAGCCCTCAATCTCAATGGAAGAACGACGCCCAGCCGCATCATCTTTCTCCTCTGTCGATACACATTGTCGCATCTCCCAAGTCCCAACGTTCCATTCCCCTCATCTCCTAGCGTGAGCCGTTCGACCCCATCCCCTTCCTTTACCATCCAGTCGCTTGACTGTCATTGTTTCCATCTCCATTCGCAAGCCCCGCTCACCCCTCAATCGATCCTCGCTGATAAGCAAGTTGGAGCCCTAAATCACTCACAACAATGCTTCACATCCTCGTTTCATGTGGATCCACCTTCGCCTAAGTCCCAATCGTCTTCTTCCTTCACCCAACTGCCCAACCCACTGGTGTTCCCTGTCAATCCATCTTCCCTGTCACAAAATTCCTCACTCCCGTACATCTCTTGCCGCCCCATTTCTGCTGCTCCCGTCACGACCATCTCCTACAAATCCTTATTCTACAGTAAACCAATGACTCCAATTCACTTCAACCCGCCTCCCCTGTCGTTCCGGCTATTTTCTTGCACTGTAACCTTGCCGTAAATACCTTTCCCTTTCCAATCGAATCTCCACAATCCCCCCTCTTTCAAAACTAAGAACAGTCGTGCCCTACTTTCGGGGGTCTCGTCTGTGCATTCCCATGACATCTTTCCGGGACTTCTTGATTTGGGAAATGCACGTTTGTGGTTAGGGCTAATATCTAGTTGAGTTCGAGCGATTCTGGCTCGGCTCGAAATTGAAATTTTCGGCTCGAAATCAATTTCAAGTTGAGTCGGCTCGGCTCGAAATTGACTCTATTCCGAGCCGGCTCGAATCAATTTCGAGTCAGCTCAAAATTTAATGTTTTCAACATTAAAAATAATGAAATGTATCAAAATAATTAACTTATAGACTTTTTATTCCGTATTTTTGCGGGTCTAGATAAAAGATTTCTGGAAAGTATTGAAGTTCTTATGAATTAAATACGTTGAATATCAAAAAATTTATGAATCAAAGGTATCTGTTCATACACTGGTGGTTTTGTTTGGGGGAGCGGTGCTGCTGGTTTTAGGAGCTCTCACCCTTCGGTGGGAAATGAAGCAAAAAAATGAGATTTTTGGCATACTGTGGGGTGAGAAATGAAGTCAAAAATGATATGTTTGGCATACCATAGTACAAAACAGACAAATTTCACCAATGACATTTTTATCCTAGTAAAATGAACTAAAAACAACCAAACAAATGGAACCGTATTCTTTGAGGCTTGGCATGAAAAAAATCGCAAGTGCAAATGCAATCAGGAAACATAACTTTAGCAAGTTTCTGAATCTCAAATCAACCCTCAGATCAACGCTGAGGTAGACTCGCCATGACGCCTTCGCTAAAGATGAGGGAAGCAGGTCCCCGTGAGTTGTGAGTCGTGAACCCGTCTCCGACGCTTCACTGGATTTAGGCTCTTCCCGGCGTCCGTTGGATTTGGAATTTGGAAGCTTGGATTTTAGAACTAAAAACACCGAACGGAAAAGGCTGAGCAGCACTACAGCAGGCGATAATGTTGAAGAATGAAGAAGACCAATTCTCATGAGGGCCAAGAGACAGCATCATTTAATTTTCAAATGACAACCTTAATTAAAGCGCAGAGGTAAGAGGAGTGGGCTGCTAGGCGTCAGAATTTAATGGAAAAGTTGTTTGGGATGGGATGTTGTCATTATCATAACCGAACCTTGAAAACAGAGCAGCACTTAAAAAAATTGATATAATAATAATTTGAGCTGGCTCGAATCAACAAATGAGTGAGTCGTATGAGGATCAAAATCGATTTCGAGTCAATTTGATTCGAGCCAATTTCATTCGGTTCATTTTAATTTGATTTTGATTTGATCAAAAATTCGAGCGAATAACGAGTTTCGACTATTATGCTCAGCCCTATTTGTGGTGCAGCTGGATACTTTGGTAGAGATAAGACGATTTCTTTAGCTGAGGATCGCTTCTACTGGCCCGCCATGAAAAGGGATTTGGCGCGTGTTGTGCGACACTGCGACAATGTCTGACAGCGAAGGGTTCAAAACAAAATATTGGACTCTATACTCCTCTTCCGGTCCCACACCAGCCTTGGGTTGATATCATTATGCATTTTGTGTTGGGTCTTCCTCTCACTCTGAGGAAGTATGATTCTATATTTGTAGTGGTAGACCGGTTTTTGAAGATAACTTACTTTATTGTCTGCTCCAAGACCGTTGATGCAGCTCATGTGGCGGCCCTTTTCTTGAGAGACATTTTTCGATTACACAGATTACCCAAATTCATAGTGTCTGATTGTGATGTACGGTTTTTGAGTTATTTTTGGAAAACGTTATGGCATAAGATGGGCACAACTTTGAAGTTTTCTACCTCCTTTCACCCATAGATTGACGGCCAGACTATGGTCGTTAATAGGAGCTTAAGGAGTATGTTATAGTGTCTAGTTGGCAATCATCCATCGTTTGGAATTTTTTGTTACCCGCATTGGTGTATATGTTACTCGACATGTCTGACATGTCGGCCGACATAAAAATTTTGGAGAGAAAACGGCATGACATCAACATTTTTAGTAAAAATATCATTTTTGGAAACATTGCCGGAAATATCGGTTTTATCCGATATATCGAGCGATATCTCACAACCGATATATCTGCGTGAGTATTAAAAATACAAATTTCAGTTCTTTTAAGCAATCGAGTGGTAATATTTTGTTTCGTGCTTCATTTAGCGCATCTCTGTTACAGTTCAAAAAATAGCACTTGCACTAAAAGAAAGTAAGATTAATACAATCACGAGATATGCTCGTGCCCAACTTCAGGAGGTTGGTTCCTCTTAGAAGTCTCTCTCCAAATGGAGATCTCAAAACTCTAATGATCAAAAAATGAAAATAAACTCTCTCATACCACCTTCTTATGTAGGGAGGGGGGCTCACATCTTAATAACCCTAATGCAACAAATAACCAAACAAATATAATGAGTGTGTACCACTGCATCCCGCTAGAAAAATGACCTTGACCCCAAGGTTGGAGTGTTCCCCCTCCCTAGATGATAAGCCTGCGGGTGGCCGGCTATAGAGGTGCCCGGAGTGCTGTCTGGTAGTATATTTGTGATCATCAGAGCGTCAAATTTAGTCGTGCTAATCTCGTGCACGTCCTCCCTCATGAGGAACCGGAACTCCTCCAGACAATTATGAGTGGGCGATTAGGGTTGCTTGCAACAGAAGCACAAACCCCTGCTCCGTAAGTCATTGTACTTTTGGTTGGATAGGTATATTTGTGATCAACAAAAATGACATGACGGTTGTTGCGTGTGCTCATAATGGGTGGACGTGGTAGAGGAGGTTGCAGTGGTGGATGTTTAGGCGGAGGATGAAAATATGGTTGGTAGGGAGGTTTGGAGGGAGGCGATGGGGAAGTAGGGTCCCCAAACGTCGTCAGGAATTCAACCTCGACTAGTGTGGAGAGATTTATGGCTTGGTGGACAGTTAACGGTTGCAGGGTGCGGAGGAGGGCTTGGATGTTGGGTTATGAGCCGTACATGAAATAGACCAAGTAATGGTCTGGTGGAAGACCCAAAACATGCGTCGCGAGGGCGATAAACTCATCGATGTACTCGTCATGGGAGCCCGTCTGACGGATGCCGCAGAGTCTCTCCACTCCAGAGCCCAAGTAGCGGGTGTCATAACGGCGAATGAGCTTTTGTTGAAGGTCCGACCAAGACATGGCCGGTTGGGGTTGACGTAGCCAACGCACCCAGTGGAGAGTGAAGCCCTCCGTGTTGATCAATGTCGTGCTGACCTTCTGTGCCTCAGAGATCTGCTGAATACCAAAGAACTGTTCGGCTCGAGCAATATATCTTATAGGATCGGTGACATTGAATGAGGGAACATCAAATGAACGAGGCCCCTGTGAGACCCCCCCCCCCCCCGGCAGGGGGGCTGCGGTCTGGGACGGATCCGTGGAAGCTCCAAGAAGGGACGACGAAGCCACGTTGGACGTCGCGGACGTGATAGGGAGACCGTCCAAGAGGGAGTCGATCTTGGCATCCATGAGGAGGATGAGGGCTTGCAGCGAGGCGATGGCGCCGACGTGTTCATCCAAACAGCGAAGGATTGTTGGATTCGTGGGTGGGGGTGGCGGAGTTGCATCGTGGTTGACAATTGAGCGCAGCCTAAGGGGCATGCAATCGACCGTATGGAGGGAAGGGAACCCCGAAGCGCTGTCAGTGGTAGGGCGTAGGCGCGATGTTCGTTGGAGCCGTGTCTAGGGTAGGCGAGAAGATATGGAAGATCGGGAGGATCGGCTCTGGGGCCACGACAGAGGCACTGGCGGAACGATGCTCGGCACTGGAAGCGGCGTATTTGAAGCGCAGAGTCATTTGGTGTCAAAGAGGAAGCCGAAGTCGTGTCGATCGAGAGTGGCGGAACGGCAGAAGGCGAAGCGTGCAGGAGGAAATCAAAAACAACACAGACTTGGATCGAAGCAGCTACCAGTGGCGACGTGCGGGGGGTGAGGTGGGTCAGACCAAATGTTACGGATCAGAAAATAGCATTTGCACGAAACGAAAGAAAGATTGATACAATCATGAAGTATGCTCGTGCCCAACTTCAGGAGGCTAGTTCCTCCTTGAAGTCACTCTCCAAATGGAGATCTCAAAACCCTAATGATCAAAAGATGAAAACAAACTCTCCAATGCCACCTCCTTATATAGGGAGGGGGGCTCACATCTCAATAACTCTAATTCAACAAATAACCAAACATGATATAATAACTGCGTAACAATCTCGCTTAGCCTAGCTTCGACAACCGAGCGATAATATTTTGTTTTTTGTTCATTACTTCATTATAATCATATTATTACATGTTTATTGTATAATTGAGACACTGAGAGTGATGAAATTGACCTTTTTGACTAAAATTTCTTTTATGATACAGGGGTAACAGGTCCTATAAACCTAACCCTAAGCTTGCTCGGGCAATTGATATTCTATTTATCCTCCATGCAGAGCATGAAATGAACTGCTCTACTGCTGCTGCAAGACACCTTGCGTCAAGGTATACTTTTTTTTATTACGCATTAGATGATTTGTGCTATAATTTTCCTACTCATATATTTTTAACTTGTTTTTTATAGTGGTGTGGATGTATACACTGCTCTAGCAGGAGCTGTTGGAGCATTATATGGACCTCTTCATGGTGGAGCAAATGAGGTATTTAAGAATCTGTATGTGTATTATGATATCATAGACATACTGCGAGCAATTTTTTTAATTCTTTAGATTAGTGAATGCTTTGTGGACTTGGATATTACTTGTGTGGGAGGTGTAATTTTTAGTAATCAAATTCTCCTCATAATTTCTGCTGATATCTCTGGCAATCCATAACATGATGTTGCACGGTGAAGAGGACATGGTATCAACTTATTATTTATTTTTCATTATTCTGAATACCTGAAAGATTCCATAGAAAGGTGCTACTTTTTATAGTATCAGCGCGTCCAGCCATCCCTTGAGAGAGTGTTGCACTATTTATAACTCTTTCATCAGCCAATGATTTTGTTCATTTTTCCCCCAATGTCTATTTGGCTTCTGCTTTCAGCTTATCTGAAAAAAAAAATGTATGTTTAGTAATAGGATGGTTGCTATTTCCGTACTCCAGGTGCTAATGCAATCTATCTTCCCTTGCATCTGCTTAATGCTCTGACCAATTTACTTTCATTTTCTCTATTGCTGTTTAGTTGTATGTTCTTAACACCCTAGGTCTATTTGCTTGTCATTCTTTACTACCTCTAATCATGACCAATTTCTACTATGATTTTTTTATTGTGTGATTTGCTTCACTATGGAAACTGCAGGCCGTCCTTAAGATGCTTAATGAGATTGGAACAGTTGACAATATTCCAGATTTTATTGAAGATGTAAAGAACAGGTGACGTTTGGTTTTCCCCCCTTTCCATCCTAAGTGTAGCTAAGCTTCCATCTACTGAATTTCTTTGAGAATCTTGTCATCTCAATATTCCTTATACTGGCTTGTATAGGAGGAGAAAGATGTCTGGTTTTGGGCATCGAGTGTACAAAAACTATGATCCTCGTGCTAAGGTTATCCGCAATCTGGCAGAAGAGGTCTTCTCAATTGTTGGCCGTGATCCGCTTATTGAGGTTTCTTAATTTCATAGTTTATTATATGTATATTTGTCTAATTTCGCAAGAATAATCAGCTGATAATGTACCTGTATTTGTGTACGCAAGGATAAATTTAATGTCACTAGCCATCTTTCTTTGGAACATGTAGTTGATTTTATGTTTTACATGGTTAAGGTCAAGTTATTTGTGGGCACCTTTCTCTCATTGTCTCTTATGAGGCCGTGTTTTTTACCTAAACTATGTTATGTTGTAAAAAAATGGCCTTGGCGGCTGAAACAATATTGTAGAAATACGCAATAGAGAGAGAAAAGAATAATATTTTGTTAATGCCTCATAAAAACTTTGTACAGTTGCAAGTATTTGTATGTATATATATATATATATATCTCGAAAGGAGTAGAGTAAACTCCATTCTAAGATGTGAGACTAATCCCTAATGATGAAATGGGTCATTTTATGGGCTTTTGTACAAGTTATCTTAACACTCCCCTACAAGCTGGAGCATACAAATCGTAAGAACTAAGTTTGGACAAGAACTGGTGATATAGGGGTGTGGTAAGGTCTTTGAAAGAATATCAACGCTTTGCCCAGTAGCAGAAACATGTCTTAAGCCCAATTTCTTTAGTTGAACCTTTTCTCGAATAAAGTGACAATCGACTTCGATGTGCTTAATATGTTCATGGAACACAAGAATATTGGCAATATGGATAGCATCTTGACTATCACAAAACAGGGGGCCGAAGAGAACAGTTTGACACCCAGGTCTCTCAGAAGGCTTTCCAACCATGTAAGTTCATAAACGATTGAGCCATTGAACGATACTCAGTTTTTTCAGATGAGTGTGCAATCACAGATTGCTTCTTGCTTTGTCGGGTGGCAAGGTGTCCACTATAATATGTGCAATATCCACTTGTGGATCGGCGATCATCCAGAGAGTCAGCATAGTCGGCATCAAAATAGGTAATGAGAGATAAGGAGGAGCGCTTATACACAAGCCATTGTTTAGGAGTTTTCTTGAGATATCGGAGGATGCGCTCAACTGTTTGGAGGTGAGAGATCCGTGAAGTATGCATAAAATGACTGACATCCCCATCGACAAAGGATATATCAGGTCTTGTAACTATAAGATATATCAACTTGCCACAAGACGACGATAATGCTCTGGGTTAAGAAGGAACGGATTAGAGTTGTAGGTATGTGCGCAAAGTTTGTGGTTGACATCCATAGGTGCGTCAGCCGGCTTTCATCCAGAGTTGCTAGCTTCATGAAGAATATCAAGACAGTACTTCCGTTGAGATAGGATAAAGCCATCAGGACGACGGGCTACCTCAATACTGAGAAAGTATCAGAGATTTCCCAAATATTTGGTCTTAAATGCGGATGTCAAGTGCCTCTTGATCATGTGTATGCCTTTGAGATCATCACCTGTTATCAAAATATCATCAACATATAGCAAGAGTATCACTGTGTTTGTCGGGTGGTGATGAGTGAATAAAGAGAAGACGGTCACGCTTTGAGTAAACCCAACATCATGAACATTCCGACTAAACTTGTCAAACCAAACTCGATGAGACTGCTTGAGACCATCGAGAGATCTCTTAAGGTGACACACAAGAGACTCCTCTATTGTCTCAAAACCAGGAGGCTATTGTACGTAGACAGTCTCAACGAGATCATCATTTAGAAAGACATTTTTGATGTTCAATTGATGCAACGAACAATGACGATGAACCGCCAGAGAGATCAAAACACGGACAATATTCAACTTTACAAAAAGTGAGAAAGTTTCCTCATAGTCTAAGGCCATGTTGTTGAGTAAAACCTAGGGCCACAAATCGGGCTTTTAGTTGTTTAACTCTCCCATTTGTACCTTGCTTGATGAAAAAGACCCACTTACAACCCACACATGTTTGGCCAAGAGGCAAAGGGACAAGGTCACAAGTTTGATTTTCCTAGGAAGCAGTCGTTTCCTCATACATAGCAGTGTGCAAAAAGTAAGGGTGGAAATAGACTACAAAGAAGTCACAAATTGGTGAAGCACCGGAGACAGTCGATGCAATGAAACATAATTAGATAGGGGGTGACCAGTAGAAGCCGGTGCCGGATCAACAGACTGCGGAGCATCAACAATAGAAGTAATTGTCGCAGAGCATGTGAACGTGGAATACGACGAGTGTATACACGAAGATGGGCGGGTTGGATGGTATGGTTGTTGTTGTGGGAAAAATAGGACGAAAGGTAAAAGTGGTAGGAATGACAGGGTGTGGTAGTGTAGAAATTACTGGAGAAGCACTGTGCAAGTGAAATGACTGGTCTTTGAGGAAGGTCAAATCCACAGACGTAACTAACTTGTGATAGGTGTGAGAATAACCGACAGAGACTTTTTTAGTCGGGGAATATCCAACAAACATATATCACGTAGAAATATGCAGTAGTAGAGAGAGAAAAACAATATTTTATTAATACTTCATAAAAACCTTATACAATTATAAGTATTTGTACACATACATAGGAAGGAGTGGATTGTACACATACATAGGAAGGAGTGGATTGTAAACTCCATTATGAGATTTGAGACTAATCCCTAAGGTTGAAATGAACTCTAAATGGGCCATTACATGAGCCTTTCTACTAGTTATCTTAACAAATAGGAGTGAAATGGCTAGTCTTTGTGGAAGCGACAAACGTAACTAACTTGCAATAGGTGTGAGAATAACAGGGACTTTTTTAGGAATATCCAACTAATGCATATCATGTAGAAATACACGGAAGTAAAGAGAGAAAAATAATATTTTACTAATTCTTCATAAAAACCTTATACAATTATAAGTATTTGTACACATAGATAGGAAGGAGTGGATTCTAAACTTCATTATGAGATTTGAGACTAATCCCTAAGAATAAAAAGGACTCTAAATGGGCCATTGCATGAGCGTTTCTACTAGTTATCTTAACAAATATGTTGAGAATTATAATTTCTATCCTATATGAGCTAGATAGAACATTGTTTCCATTTCTTTTACTGGTTTCATCTACCAAATCATAGTATTGATTTAGGATAATTATACAGGACATGCAGAATAGTAATTGGAAGCTGCTAAAAGATACCAATTGGACAGTACATATGCAGAATAATCGGATGATTAATGTCTTTGGATGACAATTTTCTTTTATGACAAGTTAATTTGATTTTGTATAAACCCAAGAGAATCCAATTTAAAACCAGAAAGTTAGAATAGGGAGGCCCACTAAGCCCTTTAAAGCAGAAGAGGCATACGCGAGTAAGCAGTGCGGGATTAATATGACATACAAGACACTTGGGGGATATTCTAACACACGTGGTCTACACATGACACATGACATACCGCTGCGCCATGATCTCCAACATGCCCCTTCACGTGGTACACATGCAGAACAAACTGTTATGGGCCTATCTCCTAAGGTGTAGATATCTTGTTAGTGGTGGTGGTGGTGGAGATACAATAGAGAGGAGCTCAACCTATGAAGAATGTGAGGAGAAGAAAGAAGGGGAGTAGTGATCAACCCTAGTCCTAGAAGGAGATGAAAGAAAGATCTAGAGAGAGAGGAAGAGATTTGAACTTCTCATATTTTCTTGGATTCCCTCATTCATGACTTAAGGGGTCTTTATATGGAATTACAAAATGACATGTTCTTAATAAAAGTCTGAACATTTTGACTTCTATAACATTCATAAAATCTTAAAAGTCCCTAATGACTTCTAACTACTCACAACATAATGATTTAAAGAAAACATACATAAAATTAAATAGATAATTGATCGCGTGGGATCATATCACAAACCTGACACTGATACCATGTAGAAGCGACAAGAGCTAACAATGTGAGACTAATGTGACAAAAAAACCACCTCGTGATATTCCAACACATGTGATCCACACATGACACGTGGAATGCCGTTGTGCCACAATCTCCAACTAATTCTCTATCCACTATAGAACAAAATACACACTCTTTCATTTTGCAGTGATTTATATAATTACTAGCTTGTAGTCTAATAATGAGGAATTTTGGTTATTCAATATATGTTTTTTCTTGATATTTAGGTTACAAATTTTATCCGTTTTTTATTCACTGTAATGAATGATCTCAATATCTGGCTAAACTTATGGAAGTAATTTTACCCGACTACAGCTCCACCAAATGGGAGTCGCGCTACACACTATCCGCCACGCCAAATGGGGTCTAAGTGCGCATGATCCGCCGCCCCAAAGGGTGCCTAAGTGATTATTATAAAACTCAAGTAGATAAGCACAAGAGAGAACAGATTTGAAGCTGGAGAGCAAGTGATGATTCACATACTATCTTAGAGATTCCCAACAGGAACAACAAAAAAATTAAGCGCTCGCCGAATGGGTCCCTTTAGAGTCATACGACGGATAAGTACCAACGTGTATGAGATTAACATCTATCAGAATATGAGGATCAACCGGGTATTCAATGTAGAGGACTTGACTCCTTACTTCAAGGAGCGCATGTATGTGGATCTCTTCCCCACTTTCGTACCTGATTCACGACATCTTTCTTCTCCTCCTACCTTCCCTCGGTCTCATCCTATGGAGTCTCATCATGAGGACCACTCTACAACCCCGACAGCTCCACCAATTCAACGTCTATATGGAGATACATCTTATTCAGAATCATTCATGTCTGCCATAGATATACTTCAGATTATCACTCTTGACTTCACAGCAGTTGGTGAGCGAGATACCCTACGATATCGCGTCCGTTGGAGCAGCCGCCCGATTTCAGATGACACTTGGATTTCTCCCGAGGAGCATGACCGACTCTCCCCTGGGCTTCGCCGAGAATATGATCGTCTTCACTCAACGGTGATGAGTGATTTCAAACTGAGGGGAGTTGATGGAGACCGCCGGCCCACACGTGTATTCCCACTGTAGGCGGTGATCCACTGCACGTTTGGACAATCTGAGTCCACATACGTGTCCGGACTATCGTTCTGAGTATTTTTCATACATTTTTTATTTTTGAGTTGTGTTTGACACCCGATCGGCTCGGACGATATGAACCGTCTGATTTGGGTGTTCTATTTAGTTATGAATTATTTAAGCATGCAGGTGGCCTGTTGAATAGGGGTATCGATGGTTTGTTGCAGTATCAAAATTGTCGGTCCTTGCTTCTCTTGGTGCAACTCCGGGAAGCTTCCCCTTGGTACGACTCCAAGGCAACGCCGCCCTCACCTCCCCCACCAACACTGACCACTGTAAGTCCCCTTTCTTTCCCCCCACTTCTCAGCCTTCAAACCACAATCCCCCTTCCGTCGTTTATTCCTGATCTTAATCTTGTCTCCATCCCTATACCATCCCATATTCATGTGCCCATTTCTCTACCACATATGCAGCCCCCCTTTCCCCCTCTTATTTCCCGCTCGATCTCTCCCCACTTGCTCTCTACTTCCCAATCAACTCCCAACGCCCATCTACAGAATTGAGCAAGGTTCTGTCCAGGAACCGACCCATGTTGTCTCTTGGATCTTCATTCCAGGGGCCAGAGCCACCTAACCCTTTCCCTAGCCCTCACTTATTTCCCTAACAACTACTAAAAACATGTTCTTCCAATTTTCTTCAGTCCCCCTCACCCCCTGCCACCAATGTCTAGCCCTCTAAAGACTCATTCCAGTGTCACATCACACATTTCTTCTAGTTTCACTCCTTTTACCTCACCAACTGCCCTCCTACAACCCCCCGATTTCCCCCATTGCTGACCTCAGTCGCCCCTTGCATGCGTTCGTTAGTTTGACGTCATGTTTTCTATTATTGTTTATGTGGACCATATTTTGTTGGATGTGTGATCATATGACATTATTGTGAACTCATTAGATTTGCGGAACTTATTTTGTGCACGCTAAAAGTATGTGCACCTCAATTCTTTTGTGAATTAAAATTTGTTTTTCAAAATTAATTTTTTGTGAACAAATGTGCCTCTAATAGGTTTTATTTTGTTTAATTATTTAGTATTAATATTAATATAATCGGAGAACTCCTTGCATTTGCATTGTGTTGCATCTCATATAGGATTGCATTTAGGATACACGTGTCATTGTCAATCTACCCCTGCATCATTTTTCATCATGCGTTTAATACTTTTTTGTGCGTCGATTATTTCTCGACGTAGGAAGCTTATTTTCATCCTTCGCATGCGTCGAATTCTTTTCAAGATGCGTTAATTACTTCTGGACGCAAGAAAATGAATCAAATGATCTTTATAGATAGAAGAAAGAAAAATACATGGAGGTAGAAAGGACATAATGACTTAACTTAGTGAGAATATAATTTGATTTATTAATCTTAAAAAAAACTTTACAACTCTCTCTTTCTTCCTTTTCACAGACACGACACAAAAGAAAATGCAGAAAAAAATGATATATTTATATTCCTATCATTTTTCTTACCAATAAACCATATATTTCAGCATACAGTCTTTCTTTGTGTCAAACATATATGCAATATAACTTTCTTTTATCTTTTCTGGATTGGTTTTCATGTATCTTATAATTCTTACCAGCTTTTGAGGAAACTCATAATTTTCTGATTGATTATGAAATAAAAGTTGAAATCAAGTTTGTTTATGCTTTATTGTATTTTAGTATTTTACCCTCATAAGGGTGTTTTAGTCTTTGTACGCTTTTCCCTTACTCTATATATAAGAGTATAGGGTTGATTAATCCAAAGTATTATTCAGTTTTATCCTCTCAACTTGGTATCAGAGCCACGACCGAGTGAACCCTAATCCCGAAACCCGATCCCGCATTTTGTCGCTCGTCGCTCGCCCGCGCTATTCCGTCCTCCTCTCGCCCCGCAGGTTTGATGTCGCCTCCTTGGTGAACCGCGGCTTCCTCGCCGGCGGTGGGCGCACTGAAGGAGACTACCGCATCTCCTCATGACACGCGTCGGGTTACCGTCGACCTGCTCCGTCTCTGCAACTGTCTCCGCGCCTAATCCTGTCGATCGACCGTTTGCGCAATCGTCTTCCCTGGGTTTTTTTCTTCCCTATTGTGCTTCTCCCTGCTGCACTGACGTCGTGCTTCTTCCCTGCCGGAAGTCGCCCTTCTTCTTCTTTGTGATCGACTGGTGCGCTGCTGGGCCGGAAGTTGTGTCTGCCCATCTTCTGATCCAGTCGATCGACTGCTTCTTCTCCTGTGCCAGCCGACTGATGGCTTCATCCTCTTCTGCGACGGCTTTCAGATCCACTGGTTTCATCCAGATCCGTTGGTTTCTTCGTTGTCGCTGCCTCCACTCTCCAGATCTGCCGTCTGCAGTTGTCGTTGTCGTCGAAGATCTTTGTTGCTGGAGTCTGTTCAGTGTCGCTGCTTCCAGATTTGCTGAGTGATGTTCCAGTGCCAGATCTGCAGTTTTCTTTTGGTTTGCATGGTGACGGCTTATCTTGTTTGATTCTGTCAGTTGTTTCTCATGGAGGATTCTTCAGCGACTGTTGATTCTACATCGCCGAGTGGTGTGGCACCCCAGATGGGTGACCCTCAGCGGTCTTCTGGCCATGCTGGCTCCCTGAAGATCACTATTGTGCCCCTAGATGTGACGAATTATCTGGAATGATCTCAAGCGGCACAACATGTCATTCGTAGCTAACAACTGTTTGGATATATTGATGGGACCATTGTGGCACCTCCTCTGGGTGATACTTCTTGGAGGCGTTGGGACTCGGAGAACTCTCTTGTTATCTCCTGGCTCCTTCATTCCATGTCTCCTAAGGTGTACCGTAGTTATTTGTTGATGGACTCTGCCTATGAGATCTGGACTCGGGCATGTGAGACTTGCTCTCAGATCGGAAATTCCACTCAGATTTATGAGCTAACGCGTCAGATGCTAGAGTTACGTGAGGGAACCATGATGGTGTCTACTTCTCTGAGTTCGAGCTTATCTCTCAGGAATTCGATTATTTTGGGCAGTTTACTCCCGCTTGTACTACCGATGCAATTCTGTTGCAGAAAAGGGACGAACGATTTCGTCTTTATGTGTTTTTGATGGGCTTGAACATGAAAATGGATATGGTTCGAATAAATATTCTACACAGATCTCCCCTTCCATCTCTTCGGGAGGCCTTTAACATGGTTCTTGGCGATGAAGACCATCGGAGGTCCCTCAGTACAGTTGCTCCTCTCTCTGATCGCTCTGCTCTTACTAGTGTTGATCGAGGTGGCTCCAACCATACCAACGTGGTTCATACCTGTGATTACTGTGGTCGCAGGGGTCATACTAGGGACGTGTGCTTCAAGCTCCATCAGTCGTAGTCGAGGACGTGGCCTTGGTCCAGGACGAGGGGGATACCGTCAAAGTGGTTCTCTCTTTTATGATGCTGCTTACTCCACTGAGGTGCACGACGACCATCATGGTCAGCTCCCAGGACATTTTACCACATCGGAATTGGATGCTCTCCGCCGCCTCCTGCACTCCCAGCCAGACACTCCCCAGAGCGGTAATTCTACTTCCTTTGATATTGTTGCTATGCCCAGTGCCAATGCTGTTGCGACACCTCCGTCTGAGTGGATCATTGACTCTGGAGCGACTGATCACATGACCGGCTCCTCCTCAGGTTTTTCTTCCTACACTACTTTGTCTGGTTAGGACAAGGTTATCTCCGCAAATGGCACCTTGTCCCCTATTGCGGGCATGGGCAATATTTCATGTTCCTCTTTTCTCTCTTTCTTCTGTTTGCATGTTCCCTCATTCCCTCGCAGTCTTCTTTCCATTAGCAATCTCACTCGATCTCTTAACTGTTCTGTAACTTTTTTTCCTGATTCTTGTGTTTTTTAGGAACTGGGTACGAAGCGGATCATTGACAGTGATAGGAACCGTGGTTGCTTGTACTATCTGGATGCTACTCCCTCGTCCCTCTCCATCTCTTCTTCTGTTGTTACTACTACTGATGCTCGATGCTGGCACTTGCGCCTTGGTCATCCTTTTCCTGTCTACCTTCAGAAATTATTTCTTCCTTTATCGCCGTTTGTTCAAACTTTAAAATGTGATATCTGTGAAACGTCAAAACATGTTCGTCATTCATCGTCACATTTATCTTCTCCTAGTACTACTCTTTTTGCTATTATACATTCTGATGTTTAGGGGCCTTCCCCTTGTTGTATCGTTAACTGATTATCGTTGGTTTGTTACTTTTATCGATTATTTTTCCCGCACTTATTGGGTTTATCTCTTAAAGAAAAAAATTAAGTGTTTCCGGTTTTTCAAACTTTTCATAAAATGGTGCAAACCAATGTCAATGGTACAATTTGTGTTCTTCGTAGTGATAATGGGGGGAATACGATGATCGTGGAGCGTTTGGCTCATACCTCACTAGTCATGGAATTATTCATCAAACCACCTGTATTTACACCTCCACCCAAAATGGTGTGGCTGAACGAAAAAACCGGCATCTCCTTGATGTTGTCTGGTGTCTTCTCACCGTCATGCACCTCCCGAAATCATATTGGGGTGATGTCATCCTTACTGCCACTCATCTTATCAATCGTCTTCCCTCACAGGTTCTAGCCTATACTACCCCCCTAGCCTACCTCTCTTCTACTTATGTCATTCATACCTCTCATCTTCCACCCTGTGTGTTTGGGTGCATTTTTTTGTTCACATCCATCAGCCTCATCGTGACAAACTTGACCCTCGGGCTCTCCGTTGTGTCTTTCTTGGCTATTCTGTCACCACTAAGGGGTATCGGTGTTATCACCCCCCTTCCAGACGTGTTTTCTGTACCATGAACGTGACTTTCCGCGATAAGGAATCTTATTACTTGGATTCGACTCACTCCACTCGTCAGGGGGAGAACGATGTCATCGATTCAATGACACTCCCTTTGATTCCTCCTATACCTATCATTCCTCCTACAACTACTCCTACACCTCCTTCACCTTCATCCCCTTCGTCACCTACACCTACGTCGTTTTCCCTTATATATCATCATTCGTCCCCCATCTCTCCGTTCCCTCATATATATCATCGTCGACAAACAGGTAAACAACCCACCGTTGTTCTGTCGCTGCCGGTGTCGTCTTTAGACTCAAATTCTGATGTTGATCTGTATGTCCCTCTTGCTGTGCTCAGAGGTATGGTTGTGTGTACGAAACACCCTATCTTTAATCATGTTGCTTATGATCACCTTTCTCAGCTTCATCAGGGCTTTATATCTTCCTTGTCCGTGATCACTATTCCTAAGACGTGGCAGGAGGCGGTTTGCATTCCAACATGGGCTCAAGCAATGAAGGACGAAATGTCTGCCTTGGATAAAAATCACACATGGGATGTCTCTTCCCTTCCTCCTGACAAGAAAGTCATCGGCTCTATGTGGATCTTCTCCGTTAAACAAAATCAGGATGGTAAAATTGAGCGATATAAAGCCCGTCTGGTGGCTCGTGGTTATGCTCAGACTCAGGGAGTCGACTACCCGGAGACCTTTGCCCCGGTAGCAAAGATGGACTCTGTTCGTATGATTCTATCTTGTGTTGCGTGTTTGGGCTGAGATCTACATCAACTTGATGCCAAAAATGTGTTTCTATACGGTGACCTCGATGAAGAGGTGTACATGACCTTTCCCCCAGGTTTTGTGAAGTGGGGACAAGAAGGTCTGGTTTGTCGCTTAAGGAAGTCTTTGTACGGACTGAAGCAGTCTCCCAGGCCTTGGTTTGGCAGTCTTAGTACGGACTGATGGAGGTGGAGCAACAGGCGTCATGTATGGATCCATTCATCACCTCCTTGACTTCGGGCAAATTCCCGGAAGGGGACATGGACAAGAGACGGTTCAGACATAAGTCGGCGTACTACCCGTTGCGTGAAGAAGGGTTATATAGGAAGACCCTCGCCGGGCTTCTAGCTAAGTGTGTACCATAGTAGGTGGTTCCGAAAGTCCTAGAAGAGATCCATTCAAGGGAATGCGGCAGCCATTCCGGTAGAAGGACCTTGGAGGGAAGGGTACTAAGGCAAGGATATTTCTGGCCGAGTCTCAGCAAGGACGTAGCAGAGTTCGCAAAGAAGTGTCTAAAGTGTCAGTTGTTCGCTCCTCTCAACTCCTACCTGCCTAGAGGCTCAGGACCATCACAGCTCCGTGGCCTTTCGCAATATGGGGAATGGATCTGGTAGGACCTTTCCCCCAGGCCAGTAGCCAAATGAAGTTTCTACTAGTCATGATCGATTACTTTTCAAAGTGGTTGGAGGTGAAGACACTAGCCAAGGTAACTTCTCAAGTTATCAGGAATTTTGTATGGGGAGAGATAGTTTGTCGACATGGGCTACCCCTAGCCATAGTCACAGATAACGGGCCACAGTTTGCTAGCGAGGAATTCATCAGCTTCTGCGGTCAGCTGGGCATAGATCTTCGCTTTTCGTCCATCCACCATCCTAGGAGTAATGGGCTGGTGGAGGCGACCAAAAGTGATTGTGAACTTGCTAAAAAAGAAGGTCGAGAACCTGAGGGGCAACTGGGTGGAACAGCTCCCCTCAGTCCTTTGGGCTTTGAGAACCACGCCAAATACAGCCACGGGCGAGACCCCCTTCAAACTCTTCCACGGTTCCGATGTCGTGCTGCCAGTCGAATTTGAGGTTAGGTCACCAAGGGTGGTCGTGGCAGGAGGAGACGAGGAATGATGAGTGGAGAATGAGGAAGAGCAAAAGCTCTCACTTGACCTGCTAGAAGAACTTCGGGACCTGGCACCGATCTGACAAGAAGAGGTCAAACGACAAATGACGAGGTATTTCGACAAGCACATTTGAGTCAGGCAATTCCAAAGGGGGGATCTAGTACTTAAAAAGGTCGATGCAGCCGGAAGGGGGCAACGGTTGGGAAGCTCAATCCCAATTGTGAAGGCCCCTACATTGTAGAAGAAGCTTTGAAGTCGGGGGGGTACCACCTCCGAGATGTGGAAGGGACATCCCACGGCCGCACGTGAAGCGACGACGACCTGAAACGTTTCTACCCATGACGAAGTAACTTTTAATATATTGATGTTGTCTTTCATAACCTTGTCCGACTATGGGTATACGTAATGAACATGACATGTGGACACCCCCAATTGGATCACATTGACCAGGCTCCCGCTAGCTTGCAGGGCCGGTAGGTCGCTCGAGTGGTTACACCCCCGATTGAATCCCACTGACCAGGCTCTCACCAGCTGGCAGGCCCGGCAGGTCGCTCGGGTGGTGGGTGGTGGGTGGTTGAGAAAAAAGTTTGTTTAAGCCCTCAATTGGATCCTGCTGATCAGGCTCCCGCTAGCTGGCAGGGCCGGCAGGTCGCTCGAGTGGCTGCACCCCCGATTGGATCCCGCTGACCAGACTCTCACCAGCTGACAGGGCCGGCAGGTCGCTCGGGTGGTGGGTGGTTGAGAAAAAGGTTTGGTTAATCCCTCGATTGGATCCCGCTGACCAGACTCCCACTAACTGGCAGGGCCGGTAGGTCGCTCGAGTGGCTACACCCCCAATTGGATCCCGCTAACCAGGCTCTCACTAGCTGCCAGGGCCGGAAGGTCGCTCGGGTAGTGGGTAGTTGTGAAAGGAAGAGAGTTTGTTGAGAAGAGGGATTCAGGACAAAAGGAGGATCGATGCAAAACGCCACTCGCTCCAAACCAGGGACGAGGAGTAGGCGAGTACGCATAAACAGGTACTCGCGAGTCGACGAGGAAAGCAAGGGATACCGCAACGCGAGCATAAAAGCAGATCTATCATACGCGCATGTGAGGCGAATGTTCTACCATACGCGCATGCGAAGCGAATGTTCTACCATACGCGCATGCGAAGCGAGTGCTCTATCATGTGCTCTACCATAGTCCTTGGAGCCTCGCGGGCGCGAGCACGCACAAGCTTGAGCAAGGCAAATAAATTCGTCTAAGTCCCAATGGGTGCTTGAGCCGCACCATTCACAGGTCGTCGCTCGCAAACTGTCCTATGAAGTGGTCACATTACTATGTTGAGATGTAATAAGACGGGCGGGCACAAGTTAGCGACGCACGCATGAAAATAAATTGAGTATATACCGCGACGCGAGCATAAAAGCAAATCGAAAATAACAATCCTGCTAAAGCGCGAGCGAAAGAACAGAGTTGATTACGAAGGTTTGCATGAACACAAAATTTGATTATATGTAAAGGGGGGCATCGCCCATTACAGTACAAAGACAAAAAGATATTACATAGCTCACCTCGAATATACGGGGGCGAGGGAAAAATGAAAATAAAAAGCGAAAATTTATACATCTCCTTCCGAGTCTCCAACCTTCTCGCTCTCGCGAAGGAGCAGGTCGATGTCGTCCTCGGACTCTGAAAGAGGAAGGAAAAGCTCCGGGACCACATCCCTCACGCTGACTCCCGCGCCCTCGCTGGTCACGAGCCCGGCCTGCTGCATCACCTTAAGCGTGTGCTCCGCCGCCTTGGCCGCGTTCAGCTGCATCATCCTCTCGATCTCGTGATTGGAGTACTGCTTGAACTTGCTCCCACTAGGGTCCAGCGGGAGGACAGCTTCGATCAGGTGGAGGTTCTAGGCATGCAACTCTTTGTTCTCCTTCTCCAATGTGGCGATCTGGGTGTGGAGCCGCTCGGCGGCTGCGACATCCTGAGAACAAATAACAACAATTGACAACCAACGCCAAATGAAGGCTTGGGGGAGGCGAATGAGATTACACTTACCACCCCTCCCGAATGGCTGGCGAGAAGCCCGTCCGAGGTCTCTAACCTCTTCTTGAGGTTCACGACCTCTTCAAGCGTGAGACTATGCGCTCGCTCGCTGTCTGCGATGTTCCGCTCGACTTGCAGGTCGCGATGCCCCATCATGTAAGCCAATTCTAGGGCGCGGAGCTGGGCTCGCGCGCTCTCGTGCGCCAATGTCCGAGTGGACTCTTTGTCGAAGACAGCTCCATCTTCTCGCCCATAAATCCCGAAGGCGAATGCGTAGCCCTGGCCGCTGGTAGTGTCTTGTTCTAGCCAGTAGGGAAGGAGGGTGGATATGGAAGCCCTGTTGGCCCCCCGGTACCAGAAGAGCAGGGGCTCCCCAGCCTCGTCCTGATACTTCTCACCGAGGCCAAAGTTCCTGTGCCCCGTCGGCTCTGGCTTCCGGGCGACCTCTTTTTCAGGGGCAATTGAGCCAGGGATCCCGTCGGCGGCCTCGCCGGCGGCCTCGACGACATTCTCGCCCGTGTGCCCGCTCAAGGTCAGGGCCCTCTCCGAAAGAGTCCCCGCGACCTGCTTACCTTTGTCAAAGCCCTGGAACTTTTGCCTCTTGGACGTCGGTTGTTGTGATAGCGCCTCGCGGAGCCAAGTCGCTTTTGGCCAGCGGGCGCGGAGGAGGGACCCGCTGGTTCTCTATATGCGGCGGCAGCCTCCTCGATGCGAGAGAGGTCAGAGGAGGCGACCTTGGCGCTCGTGTATGGGGGATGCACAGGAAGATCTCGCTCCCCTTTGGTTTCTTCGGATTCAATAGAAGATAGCCAGGAAAGGAAGGTAAAAAATAATAACGAATACAAGGAAGAATACCTGTTCCGGGGAGTACGGGAGGAAGCTCATCGACTTTCCTCCTCAGGTAGGAAACCTCAAAGTTCTTCCCGACGAAGAACTTGAAGAGGGCAGCCTCGTGACCTCCAACAGTAGGAGGGAGGTAGGTCCCCTCGTCCTGCTGGATGGGAGAGTAGGAGATGTTGCTGAATTCCTCCTTGACGAACACAAATTTCTAAAGCAAGTGGTGGCTCTTGTTGACTGTTTCGCGGACCTTGGCGTGCTGGCTGGAGAAAAAGGTGGTCACATCCATGTTGTCCTGGAAGGAGAAGATCTTGCGGAAGATTGTGAGGCTAAACTCGATCCGTTCCTCCCGAATGAAGCGCGCGAATGCGACCAGAATCGCGACTGAGTTGGGGGTCAATTGACCCATGACCACGCCGAGATACTTAATCACTTGGCGCACCTCTGGCCAAAGCGGCAGTTGCATCCCCGTTTCGAAGTGCGCAATGGGGATCGCGACTTCGTCGAGGTGGAGGTCTTTGATCAACTCAAACTCCCCCGGGTGTCGGGCGACGAACCCGGGCGAGATGTAGTGGGCAAAGACCGAGAGGGTACTCGCTCTCGATGAGATTGCAGTGGAGGAACATGTAGTCTAGGAAGGCCCACGCTCTCTTGGATCTACCCTCAGCCTCGCCACCATCTCCACCCATCTTTCAAGTATCGGTGCGAGAGTCGGACGGCGAGTGCTTGCAAGAGCGTCTGAAAGGCGAAACACTCGGGAAAAAAATGGCAGGGAAATGTGGGAGTATTAATGCGGTAGGTGAAGGAGAATGGGGGAGGGACTATTTATAGAAGGTAGAATGGGCGGGAGAAATCGAGGCGGGAGGTGTGCAAATAGCAAAATGTCATATTTGTACCTTGATTCCCGATCCTGCCCCTCTTTCTCATCCGTTCGCTCATATCTCAAATTTTAGCTCTCGTGACGGTTCTGAAGTAAAAGCGAGAAAATATAAGTGCGAGAAAAGAAGCGATGCGATAAATAAATAGTAAAAAGCCCCATAATAGGCGAGAGCGTCAAGAATATGTTTATAGGCACTCATGGAGTTCATAATCCAACATTACAAAGGAAAATAAAAATAATGTACGGACTGGCGGGTGCAAGCCTAAGGAAAAGGATAGGGAGTGCGAGTGTCGGTAGGCTCAGTGCTTGAGCCATTTTCACCTTCCCCGGCCTCGCACTCCCGAGCTCGGCGGCGCGGGAGAGTAATGGTACTCCCGGACGGCTGGTCTTCGGCCCGCGAGATGTGGATCCCTGGGGAGGTCGCCTCGCTATCAACTCCACGCTGCATCTCGCCAAGAAGCTATGTGTAGTCTCTCTCAAGGGAAGACAGTTGTGACCCGGCTGTTTCCCTATCCTCTTGCATCTGGTTGTAAATCTCCCCCAGCATAAGACCGTGCTTCTGGAACAGCTCGATCATTTGCCTCTTCATCACCACAGGGTCCATCGGGTCGCCCAGGAAATCGGAAATTTTGTCTGGAGAGGGAGGAGGTGAGAATTCTTCCTCGTCTAGATCAAGATCGGTGGAAGAGACCTCTCGAAAACCTACGGAAGAGAGAGTATTATCCAAGCAAAGGTCGGGTTTTCAAGGAAGAATGAGGGATCAAGTTCACCTGGCGAAGATGCAACTCCTTTGTCGGGGTGTTGACGAGAGGGGCCCGACCGCACATGGAAGGGTTCATTGAAGGGGAGCGTTAGGGATTTTCCCGATCCAGGGCGAGCTGGTGCGTTGTCCGCAATATGGAAGGTGACTGGAGTTGAGCCGTCGAGGTCCTTTTCAACCGGGCAGCCGGAGCCCGGGGTGACGCCGAGTGCGATTGGACGAGCTGGTGACCTCGGCGGTGGAACGAACAGGTCGGTGGTCCCGAAAGTGTAACTGCGAGAAGCGACGACAGATAAGAATCAAGAACCAGTTAGGGGCAGGGCGAGAGAGACAGACAAGTAGCGCTGATCGTCCGGGATGGAGGGGAGGTCAATCTCCATAGCCGCAGTGCCGGCTCTCCCTTCGGGCAAATGTGATTGAACATTCGTCGGGTCCCCACCCGCGGTTTCCTTATCAGGGAGTTTTCTCTGCGAGTAATCAAGATATCTTCAATTCATATCAACCATTGACAAGCAATCGGCGTACATACCTGTGGGGCGAGCCCAGTGGAAAACGGAGGACCCACTAGGGGGGATCCATCCTCCCCCGAGTTGCGCTTGACCATCATAGCCTTCTTAATCTTAAAGGGAGAGCCCGGAGTGGAGTTCGTCGAGCGAGCCAAGGTGCGAACTCTATGGTGAGGGAGCGGCTACTCTCCCTCGCGGCGTTTAGGCGGGCTTGGACTTTTTCCGAAAGCGACATTTTGCGGCTACAGTAAATTGCCCTGACAAAGGAAAGGGAAAGACTTGGGAAGCTCCCTCACCCCTACAATTGGAGGTATTTATAGTGTAGGGGAGGGGCCCACCCAAAGATTCTGTCTAGGTCAGCAGGCACTCTCCGAACACTGGGGTTTGCACTTTTCTTTCCGAGCTTGAAGCAATCTCGCAAAGAGCGGGGATTGTGTACAACCCCGTGTTCGTCGAGTGGACGAACCAGAATGACTCCACGGCTCCAGGCGAGCCGGGGAGGCAGGCTCACGATTCGAAGCGACAAGTACCTAATCAGCGGGGCGAGTTGTGAAGGACCACACTCGCCCCGGGCAGGCGAGTGTTGAGGATCTCGTCATAGAAGCGGGCGAGTACCGGTTGCGTTAGGCACTCTCCCCTCCGAAGAGGCAGGCGAGTGCGGGTTTCATCAGGCACTTGCCACTCTAAAGATGCGGACGAGTGTTGGTTTCATCGGACACTCGCCAATCCAAGCAGGAGCTCGTGTGCAAAAGCACTCGCCTTAGAGAGCGAGGCGAGCTGAAGGCTAGGTGTCGGTTTCATCAGGGCACTCGCTATCCAGGAACAGTCGCTGTGCAATATTATATTTATTTTTTGTCTGTTGATAACCATTCCAAACAGCGGGATTCGGTTGTTGGCAGGCCAATTTGGGGTGCGCTTAGCAAAACTGAAAAGACGGAATTGAGATATTGGCAGGCCCCGCTAGAAAAACTATAAATAGACCCTGAAGGGCACCTTAGAGAGGATTTAGTTTTCTTTTTGGCTTCCTCTTCTTCAACTTGTTTTTGGTTAGCTTCGAAGGCTCTCCAAGGTGCTCAACTTTAGCTTTAGTTTGGGAGGGAAAGCGCTCAAAGATCTTGTAACATCCGATTTTATCTTGACGCAGAATTTATTTAAAATTGTAGGGTCCAGTCGCGACGAATTATGACCGAGGCAGCGCGTCGTCGAGGTATGAGATAAGTTTGGCCAATGTACCGCATTCTTTAAAATGGGATTTAGGTTAATCATAATTAGTAAGACGCATTTTTAATTTTAGTACAAAATGCGCGAAAAGAACCGTATATAAAAAAAAGGGGTGTTAGTGTAGTGTAAAATATCATTTTGGGGTGCCAATAGCAGGTATCACCCCTCTCCTCATGCGGTTACCATCCAAACCGCATACCCGCAACTTTATTAAACCCGTAAACTCATTTCACGGAAGAAAACCCGCAGCCCGTTCCGTCTCCTTCCGCCTCCCGCTAGCAGCGCAACCGACGAACCTTCCAGCCGGGCTTCCGCAAGCCCTAGCCGGCGGCCTCCCTCCCTCCAGAAGTCTACTCCGGCTTCTCCTCCTTCCTCTACGAGCATTGGTGGGTATTCCTTTTCCTTCTTTGGCCTTGGAAGATCCGGGTTTAACCCTAACCAAAGTTTTGGTGTTGTTTTGGTTCCGGTGAGTAGTTTCCTCCCTTACCTCGATTTCCTCTTGAAGATCCCTCGTTGTAGAGGATAGACTAAACAATAAATTTTGTTCCTGTTGCCCTACTCTAGGTTTTGGTGGTCGTGATCCTCCGCGGGTTTTGTGTGGGACGCTTTGAGAGCCCCAATCTCTCCGCATAAAGGTAATATACGAAGCTAGTACACGTATTTTTGCAACCTTAGATGATTTGGAATTTTTCCACCGGAAAACCCTTAGGGAAAAATTATGAGTTTAGGTTTGCCTTGAATTGCAGGATTTTGGTAGGTTCGGGGCAGCACTTTGAAGGTCCCCAGCAGTAGGTTTACCTTCGGAATAGAAGATGTCGCCGCGCCGAGTCTACGAGCGCCGCACCACCGCTGTAAGGAAATTTAATACCTGTTAGTTAGACATAACAAAAGTTATATTTTTGTATACGCATATGTAGGTTTCGTACAAGCAGCATAACCATGCATAGTAAAGTGTGACGGTAGGAAAATGGTCGCGGAAAACGTGTAGGATGACGCCCTTTTCCATGACCCAGTTAGTCAAGTTATGAATAATTATCGTAAGTACGAAACTTTACCCGCGTACGTAAGCTTGGAATTTGTCCAACCAAGGGCGTGAATGTCCCTTCAAGTCGACCACAAGAAAGTCAAAGGTCGCTTAGTAGTACACCAGAAAAGATATCCCTTGCAGAGTAGCGTCAGACCACAAAGGTCAGCCAGCACACAGAGTTTCTTCCGTGCTAGGTAGAGGCGCACTACCTTTCTCATAAGGCACATGGAACCTTATGAGTAGTACAGACTTGGGAAGTGTCTTCCCTTGAGCCAGTTAGTGGATTCGAGACCGTGTCCGCGTGACACTAGAACAATTGGGTTCGTAAGATGGTCTCGAGTCGTCAGTTTCAGTTGCGCGTTAGGAGCTACTCTGCCTAGAGCCTTCCTAGTAGATGAGCAGGTTAGAAGCCACTTAGAACTCAAGTATAGACCTGACATGAGACATTACACTAGGTAGTGAACGCCAGGACTTGAGTTAGTAAAATAACAGTCACGTGCTTAGTACGAGTAGATGTGTGACCAGAGAATAGTGCGAAGGCATGCATAACACATGGCATAAAAGTTTTAAATGCATAAAATTATTTTCAAAGACATACATGCATTCATATGTTAAACTGGCTTTTAGTGTCACTAGGAGGGGTTATTTTTCCTTACTCTGACCCTTCGTGGGCACTGTTTTTCAGGTGACCCAGGTGGGAAGTTACGTCTAGGATGAGCATGTGGTGGCGTCAGTTTGTACTATTTATCTTTTCAGTTACTCTATTTCAGCATGTACCTGTAGATGAGAACATTGTATCAGATTAATATTTTATCTAATTTATTTCAGACTGTTTATGGTTAACCAGATTTTCAGTTAATTCAGTTTTACTTCCTGTTTAGTGGCTCTGTGAATCCAGATATCAGGTATGTGGTTACCCTTAGTTTACTTTATTCAAACTTCCGCTGTAAGTCTTAAATTGCTTAGTATAGATTTTATTACCTGCTGCTACTAGTTTTAATACTGTTTCCTAGTTTTCTTTATATCGCTGACCCGGCCGGACGGCTGATTTCTGAAATACTGGGAAGGGGTGTTACAAATTGGTATCAGAGCCAGGTTTAGGATCCCTGGACCCTAGAAAGAATTCACAGAGCCATAGGAGCGTATAAGAGTAAACTATTGTCAGTAAAGTACTTTAAGTTGCGATTAAGCCTTAGTGTTCGCTAAAGTACAAAATAAGTTGCTAGATCAGATTTCTTAGATGCTTGATAAATAATCAGATTTCCTTTATATATTCTATCAGGCACCACGAGTTAGTGAACCAGGTGAATCTTCACGCCAGAACCCGACTCCTAATGCAACCATGGGAGACGCTGCCATGCCACAGGTACCGCCAGTTCCAGCAGCTCCAGAGGGCACTGACATAGCGTCTCAGATTGCCAGGGCGGTTACTGTTGCCTTGATGGAGTTTCAGAGAGGACTGGCTGCAGGGTTTCCAGCTCCAGTACAAGTACCAGTCCCTGCACCAGCTCCTGCAGCAGCACCTGTGGAGATGACCCTGGAGCGCTATTTGAGAAATTTTAGAGAACTTCAGCCTTCGAACTACAGTGGGGATGAGACCCCGATGGATACTGATGATTGGATAGCTAACACCAGAGACCTGCTGAATGTGTTGGAGTGCCCGGAGAATAAGAAAGTTCCTCTGGCAGCTTTCCTCCTCCGAGGAGAGGCAAAAGTCTGGTGGGACAAATACCGGACAGATGATCCTGCAGGTAAAGTGTTATGATCAATTTCTTTATTTTAGGAAGTAATGTGTTAATTTTAATATGGTATGATCGTATTTTTGTTTGGCCAGGCCGTACCCCAGACATGTTCACTTGGGGCGAGTTCTCTAGAGCTCTTGCTAGTTGGTTCGTGCCTCCTTCCGCACGACGAGGTCTCCAAGAGAAGTATCTGAGGCTTTTCCAGGGGGACAGGACAGTTACTGAGTACGAGCGAGAGCTGACTCATCTGGCTAGATATGCGGGCGTGATGCAGGGAGATCAGACTGAGAAGTGCAGTCGTTTCGTGGATGGCTTGCGTGACTCGTTGAGGCAGCCGCTGATGACTATGGTCAACGCTGATTACAGGAGCTTAGTGGATACAGCTCGCAGACTGGAGGCTGACCAGCAGAAGGTTCAGAAGCGAAGTAGTTTCCGTGCGAAGCGATCTCAGGATTTGCATCAGCCGCAGCAGAACAAGAATGACCAAGGTAAGAACTGGAACAAGAAGCCGAAGCCTGATGCTAAGAAGAATGGTCAATCTGGTGACCGAAGCAAGGACTATCCCACGTGTCCCAAGTGTCAGCGTCGTCATTCAGGAGAGTGTTTGGCCAGTGCAGGCGTATGCTATAAGTGCCGACAGCCTGGACACATAGCTCGCTTCTGTCAGGAAGCTGGGCCAAATCAGGTAATCAAGGTCCTTTTTGTATTGATTACATTTATGTAATTTCGATAGATTTTTAATGAAATTTATTTTACTGCAGTCGAAGTTCGAGGTTGGTGGCCCTAGCAGGGTAGATAAGGGCAAAGCATTGATGCTCACTGATGGGAGACCACAGCAGGGTCGAGACTTAGTGCAGCCCAGAGCTTATGGGCTGGGTCAGCAGGAGGCGAAGGATCAGGAGGATGTTGTGACAGGTAAGTGTTGTTTGCTTAACAAGTTGGTTTTAAATCCTCCGTAGTGACACGTTAAATTTTTCATCCTTCATAAATCATTCATGTAGGCATCCTTATGATTCGTAACTTACCCTCTAAGATTCTGTTTGATACGGGTGCCTCGCACTCGTTTATCGCGGAATCTTTAGTGCGTAAGTTGGATTTAGAAGTCTTCCCCGAGTCAGTACCGCTGGAAGTCATGATGCCGAATGGATCCCTTCTGCAGACCAGAGACAAGTGCAGGGTGCCAGTGCAGTTTGGTGACACTGAGATTATCGTGGAGGCTTTGCTGCTACCTATAGCAGGGTTTGACTTGATTTTTGGAATGGACTGGCTTTCAGCAGTCAACGCCAGGATTGACTGTAGGGCGAAGCAGATTCAGTTCGATGGCCCCAACCAGACATCTTTCTCTTTTCAGGGATTGAAGGGAGTAGTGAAGATGATCATATCTGCAGTCCAAGCGAGGAAGTGCATTAGTCAGGGTTGTGAAACCTTCGTAGTACTGATGAGCGCGGAGTCTAAGGTTGATTTGGCAGAGGTACCAGTGGTGCAGGAGTTTCCAGATGTTTTCCCGGAAGAGCTCCCTGGTGCCCCTCCAGATAGAGAGTTTGAGTTCCCGATAGACTTGCAGCATGGGGCTTCACCGGTAGCCAAATCTCCCTATCGGATGGCTCCAAGGGAACTAGCAGAATTGAAGAGCCAATTGCAGGAGCTGCTTGATTTGGGTTTTATACGCCCCAGTACTTCGCCTTGGAGTGCTCCAGTGCTTTTTGTGAAGAAGAAGGATGGTAGTCTGAGGTTGTGCATAGACTACCGCGAATTGAATAAGCTGACCGTAAAGAACAAGTACCCGATTCCTAGGATTGATGATTTGTTCGACCAGTTGGTGGGAGCGAGCACCTTCTCCAAGTTAGATCTGAGGTCGGGCTATCATCAGCTGAGGATTCGTGACGTGGATATACAGAAGACTGCTTTCAGTACCAGATATGGACACTTCGAGTTCGTGGTCATGCCGTTCGGGCTGACCAATGCCCCTTCAGTATTTATGGACCTGATGAACAGGGTTTTTCGGGAGTATTTAGATCGTTTTGTCATCGTCTTCATAGATGATATTTTGGTGTTCTCTAAGAGTGCAGAAGATCATGCAGCACACCTCAGGATTGTGTTGAGCACACTCAGGAAGAACCAGTTGTTTGCTAAGTTTTCTAAGTGTGAATTTTGGCTTCCAGAGATTGCATTCTTAGGCCACATCATCAGTCAGAAAGGGGTTAGCGTTGATCCAAAGAAGATAGAGGCCATTAAGAGTTGGCCAAGGCCGACGACAGTTTCAGAGGTTCGCAGCTTTTTGGGTCTTGCTGGATACTACAGGAGATTCATCAGGGATTTCTCGAAGATAGCCTTACCACTGACTTCCCTCACTAGGAAGGGAAAGGGCTTGGATTGGACAGTTGAGTGTGAGTTGGCCTTTGAGAACTTGAAGAACAGATTGATGACCGCACCAGTCTTGAGTTTGCCTTCAGGGCCAGACGGATTTCAGATCTATAGTGATGCTTCAGGTCAGGGTTTGGGTTGTGTTCTCATGCAGCATGGAAAGGTCGTAGCCTATGCCTCGAGACAGTTAAAGGTTCATGAGAGGAACTATCCCGTACATGACTTGGAGCTTGCAGCAGTCATTCATGCTCTGAAGATATGGAGACACTACCTTTATGGAGTGCGTTGTGAGATCTTCACTGATCATAAGAGCCTTAAGTATATCTTTGATCAGCGAGAGCTCAATTTGAGGCAGCGTAGATGGTTGGAGTTTCTAGCAGACTACGATGTAGACATTCAGTACCACCCAGGAAAGGCGAACGTGGTAGCTGATGCTCTTAGCAGGAGAGGCTCGTGTTTCTATCTTCTCACTCAGCAGGAGGAGTTAGTACGAGAGCTGGAGAGACTGGACATCGTCGTTGTGCCCCGTGGCAGTTTTGGTTCAGCTTGGTTGAGTTGGATGGAGATTTCGTGCGATATTAGAGATAGGATCAGGACAGCTATATCGTTGGATCCAAAGATGGCAGAGATTTGGATCTCAGTGCAGTCAGGTCAAAAAGAGAGGTTCTCTATTCAGGATGAGTTATTATTGCATGATGGCAGAGTGTGCATCCCAGATGTTAGTCACCTTCGGGAGGACATTTTGTTCGAGGCACACAATTCTAGATATTCGATACATCCTGGTAGCACGAAGATGTATGCAGATCTTAAGAAGACAGTCTGGTGGCCAGGTTTGAAGAGTGATGTTGCAGATTATGTAGGGAAGTGTGAGACATGCAAGTTGGTTAAGGCCGAGTGTCAGAGGCCTGGAGGCAAGTTGCAGCCACTTCCCATTCCCGAGTGGACATTTGAGGATATATCTATGGACTTCATTCATGGTTTGCCGAGATCGCAGAGTGGGAATGATTCCTTGTGGGTTGTAGTAGATCGACTTTCTAAGGTCGCCCATTTCATTCCTCTTAGGAAGACAGATCAAGGTCCGAAGCTAGCCCAGTTATATTTAGACGAGATAGTTCGACTTCACGGTGTTCCCAAGACTATAGTTTCAGACCGAGATGGCAGATTTACCTCCAGGGAGTGGCGATACGTTCAGGAGCGGTTGGGTACCAGGTTACATTTCAGCACCGCTTTCCATCCTCAGACCGATGGACAGACTGAGCGCACAAATAGGACTTTGGAGGATCTGCTACGGATGTGCATTCTAGATTTTGGAGGAAAGTGGGAGAAGTATGTTACTCTGGTGGAGTTCTCCTACAACAACAGTTTTCAGGCGAGTATTGGGATGGCACCGTTCGAGGCCCTCTATGGTAGACGTTGTCGGACACCGTTATGTTGGGCAGAGAGTGAGGAAAGATCTTCTATCAGGGAGTCATGGATTGATAAGACCACAGACAGGATTAAGCTTATTCAGGAGCGTATGAGGACAGCTCAGGATCGCCAGGCCAAGTATCATGATCAGAAGCACAGGTCAGTAGAGTTCAGTGTTGGAGACTACGTTTATCTGAAGGTCAGACCAGTCAGAGGAGTCTCTAGAATAAAGCGAATGAAGAAGCTGAGTCCCAGATTCGTTGGTCCTTTCGAGGTACTGGAAAGAGTTGGTGAGGTTGCATATAGGTTGGCCTTACCTGAAGAAATGAGTGGTGTACATGATGTATTCCACGTCTCCTACCTTAGGAGAGCAGTCAGAGATTCCAGTCAGATTATCAGTACCGAAGAAGCACCAATCGAGACAGATCTTAGTATTGGAGTTAGACCAGTCAAGATAGTGGACTCAAGGATTCAGAAGCTCAGAAATAGAGAGATTCGCATGGTCAAAGTCCTTTGGATGAACTGTGGCCGTCCAGAGTATACTTGGGAGCGAGAGGATGAGCTAAAGAGCAATACAGACTATTCTTTTCTCTTCGATTCAGGTATGATTTCAATTTTCGAGGACGAAAATTTTTATTAGGAGGGGAGATTTGTAACATCCGATTTTATCTTGACGCGGAATTTATTTAAAATTGTAGGGTCCAGTCGCGACGAATTATGACCGAGGCAGCGCGTCGTCGAGGTATGAGATAAGTTTGGCCAATGTACCGCATTCTTTAAAATGGGATTTAGGTTAATCATAATTAGTAAGACGCATTTTTAATTTTAGTACAAAATGCGCGAAAAGAACCGTATATAAAAAAAAGGGGTGTTAGTGTAGTGTAAAATATCATTTTGGGGTGCCAATAGCAGGTATCACCCCTCTCCTCATGCGGTTACCATCCAAACCGCATACCCGCAACTTTATTAAACCCGTAAACTCATTTCACGGAAGAAAACCCGCAGCCCGTTCCGTCTCCTTCCGCCTCCCGCTAGCAGCGCAACCGACGAACCTTCCAGTCGGGCTTCCGCAAGCCCTAGCCGGCGGCCTCCCTCCCTCCAGAAGTCTACTCCGGCTTCTCCTCCTTCCTCTACGAGCATTGGTGGGTATTCCTTTTCCTTCTTTGGCCTTGGAAGATCCGGGTTTAACCCTAACCAAAGTTTTGGTGTTGTTTTGGTTCCGGTGAGTAGTTTCCTCCCTTACCTCGATTTCCTCTTGAAGATCCCTCGTTGTAGAGGATAGACTAAACAATAAATTTTGTTCCTGTTGCCCTACTCTAGGTTTTGGTGGTCGTGATCCTCCGCGGGTTTTGTGTGGGACGCTTTGAGAGCCCCAATCTCTCCGCATAAAGGTAATATACGAAGCTAGTACACGTATTTTTGCAACCTTAGATGATTTGGAATTTTTCCACCGGAAAACCCTTAGGGAAAAATTATGAGTTTAGGTTTGCCTTGAATTGCAGGATTTTGGTAGGTTCGGGGCAGCACTTTGAAGGTCCCCAGCAGTAGGTTTACCTTCGGAATAGAAGATGTCGCCGCGCCGAGTCTACGAGCGCCGCACCACCGCTGTAAGGAAATTTAATACCTGTTAGTTAGACATAACAAAAGTTATATTTTTGTATACGCATATGTAGGTTTCGTACAAGCAGCATAACCATGCATAGTAAAGTGTGACGGTAGGAAAATGGTCGCGGAAAACGTGTAGGATGACGCCCTTTTCCATGACCCAGTTAGTCAAGTTATGAATAATTATCGTAAGTACGAAACTTTACCCGCGTACGTAAGCTTGGAATTTGTCCAACCAAGGGCGTGAATGTCCCTTCAAGTCGACCACAAGAAAGTCAAAGGTCGCTTAGTAGTACACCAGAAAAGATATCCCTTGCAGAGTAGCGTCAGACCACAAAGGTCAGCCAGCACACAGAGTTTCTTCCGTGCTAGGTAGAGGCGCACTACCTTTCTCATAAGGCACATGGAACCTTATGAGTAGTACAGACTTGGGAAGTGTCTTCCCTTGAGCCAGTTAGTGGATTCGAGACCGTGTCCGCGTGACACTAGAACAATTGGGTTCGTAAGATGGTCTCGAGTCGTCAGTTTCAGTTGCGCGTTAGGAGCTACTCTGCCTAGAGCCTTCCTAGTAGATGAGCAGGTTAGAAGCCACTTAGAACTCAAGTATAGACCTGACATGAGACATTACACTAGGTAGTGAACGCCAGGACTTGAGTTAGTAAAATAACAGTCACGTGCTTAGTACGAGTAGATGTGTGACCAGAGAATAGTGCGAAGGCATGCATAACACATGGCATAAAAGTTTTAAATGCATAAAATTATTTTCAAAGACATACATGCATTCATATGTTAAACTGGCTTTTAGTGTCACTAGGAGGGGTTATTTTTCCTTACTCTGACCCTTCGTGGGCACTGTTTTTCAGGTGACCCAGGTGGGAAGTTACGTCTAGGATGAGCATGTGGTGGCGTCAGTTTGTACTATTTATCTTTTCAGTTACTCTATTTCAGCATGTACCTGTAGATGAGAACATTGTATCAGATTAATATTTTATCTAATTTATTTCAGACTGTTTATGGTTAACCAGATTTTCAGTTAATTCAGTTTTACTTCCTGTTTAGTGGCTCTGTGAATCCAGATATCAGGTATGTGGTTACCCTTAGTTTACTTTATTCAAACTTCCGCTGTAAGTCTTAAATTGCTTAGTATAGATTTTATTACCTGCTGCTACTAGTTTTAATACTGTTTCCTAGTTTTCTTTATATCGCTGACCCGGCCGGACGGCTGATTTCTGAAATACTGGGAAGGGGTGTTACAGATCTTCCGGGTGTGTGGTGGGTCCTCCGTGTTTTAGCCAGGGTCTGTGTCAAGTTTTGAATCTTCAGCCTAGCGTCCTTTCTCAGGAGTAGTAGGTGTGGGTTGCCCCCCTTTTTGGGTCCGAACTCCTCGTTGGGCCGAATCCCGGTTCCAACATTTTAGTAGGTGAGGGTTGCCCCCCTTTTTTGGGTCCGAACTTCTCGTTGGGCCGAATCCCGGTTTCAACAAAAGGTTTGAGTGTTGTTGTTTAGTCTGAACAATTATATTATAGTCCGCACTGTCAAGTTTTCTTTTGGATAAGTTAGGCTCCCCTTTCTTAAATCTGCTTGACACACTTACTGGTTACTGCTTCCGGAAAGGTGGCAAAGAACAGTGACTTTCCTTTACACATTGTTCTTCTTTCTGAGATACTGTGGGGGCAGACTTATTTGGCTCTCCCCCCAAGTCTATGGTAGGTTTTAGAAACTTTAGAAGGGAGAGGAGACACAGTTTGCATTGTAGGAGCACCAATATAACTTTCAATTTGACCCTCCCTCTGGGATGCTGCTATAACTGGATTTTCAAGAAAGATATTACCAGCAATTCTAGCTTTACTAAGTCTTGGGGAAAAAGTTGAATCTCACCACAAAAGATTATGGGGACAGCATAAAAAGGAGCTGCAATAAAAGAAGTCTATGAGATAGTAGTTTAAAGGCGATATTGTTTGAATTCATCACTTATTATACATAGTTTAAAGGCTTGGTGAAATGAAAATGAGTTATATCACGTTATATTGTCGTATCATATTATCTTCCACTTTCTAGTTTTATGTTTTAGAAATTTTGAATTGATGACATATTTACTAGGTAGTCTTTTCAAAGATTCCTCTACGTTTGATTCACTGTACTTAGTATTTTCACATGTATGAAATTGAATCATCCTTTTTTATGTGCATTGTGTAATTACAAGTTTAGATTCTCTTTTAAAAACTCATAAATTAATTTTCTACTTTGAAAAATGAGAAAGCATGCAAAATATTAGAAAAAACTTGTCAATATGCTAAACTTAGTTTACTTTTTTGTCATCTGAACTTTTATGATTTACACCCGAGGTTAAGGTAGTAGGATGATCCAAATCTAAAAAATGATTAGGACTTTCTTTCTTTCACCATCTTTACATTTTATAGTCTATCACAACAATATTACCACTAGTTCCCCTTTTGAGCTTAAATATCATTTTTTTGTTAAACCCATTATATTATTTCACCAAGGAAAAAAATCTATACTTAATTTCAAATCTTTGGACACTGTCATTATATAGGAGCGAAGGTGATAAAAATTGTATGAGAAAAAATTAGCTCATTTAGAAAAGCTACATGCAAAAAAACGGAAGAATATTTGATGTATGTGGCTAAGAAAAATATCTATTTATGCCAAAGAATAAGTGGATGTAGAAGCAAACATCATTTGCTATTAAAGTGCCCTAGTTTTGATTTTTTACATTATATATGCTAGCTACAAATCACATTCTATTTGATCCTTTTGTTTTTTAATTGTACTGAGTCCTATGAGTGTGGAGAGAGTAATGAAAGGAGAGCCTATGAATTGAACCGAGTCCTATGAGTGTGGAGAGTAATGAAAGGAGTGTCTATGGATCAAGGTTGTCAGGATCGAGATCCTAGATGAGATCATTTCGAGGTAGGATCGGATCTGATAGTAGGGTCGGATCGAGGATCGATTTACAAAATCTGGATCGTAGGATCGTAAGATCCTATGATCTGGATCGCGATCCTGACAACCTTGCTATGGATGATGACTCTAATAGAGGAGACACTCTAAGCATAGCATGTGCATAATCTCATCTAATATGATCCTATTAGCTCAATGCATTCCTCATTGAATAAGTTTGACATTGCGGAATATTAATTTTGATGATTTACATTACATTTTTTTATTTTTTTGTTGTCTCTAATGCTCTTAGAAATTAGAGAATTCAAGAAAATCATGTGAGAATTACTTTTCTGTAAAAGAGGATGGAATATCAATTTTGATGATTTACATTAATTTATACTATGCATCTTTCTTAATTTCTTTAACTTAAAATTCTCTTTGCTCTGGAGTCTGGAATATCAAAGTCTAAGTTGAGGGGTATTGATAAAATTAAATAAGTGATCCTTATTTTTTCCGTATCCTATATAACATTAAAGGTTTATGCATTTTATTGAATTAGAGATGTACTTTCACTTTTTTGATATTTTTATTACGAGACTGAAGGAATAATTGAGAGCTATTTGGAGCTATTTGGAGCTAAATGGAGCTTAATGGAGTTAAAAGAGATAAATGCGACATGTAGGAGACATGAACAAAGGTATAAGTGCACAATGTCATAATGCACTGTCCAGAGCACGCCCTTGCGTCCAAGCGCACACCCTATGAAGGGTGTGCTCCCAAACACACTGCTCGTACGTTATTCGCATTCTAGAATGCAGACCGTTGTTCTCAATACATTTCCAACGCAGACCCTTGCATCCCTCAAGTACGCATGCCATGACCCAGAACACACACATATTTGTTCTTCCTGATCCATCTCCTTTGGCAGTTATAAGATGAACACACACTTGTGCATTTCCATGCATGCCCGAGCATCTCCTGCAGTTAACTCAACTCCTCGGCAGTTTCAGGTAGTTCCCTCCATTTCACAGACGGTTTATTGCAGTTACGAAAAGTATGTGCTCATGTGTTTTCACGCATGCCCGTGCATTTTGCTTATTTCTATATATGCCTTCAATTTTGTTTTGAAGAGAGCTTCCTTTAGTTTTCTTCCTGAAAGCAAGGTTTTACCTTAGCCTAAGAGGCCCGAGGTTCCACAAGACAAATTGTATTTCCACTTGTATTTGGGAGATTTTAGAGAGCACAGCCATAAAAGATCAAGAGATTGAGTATTTAAAATCTGATTCTGAGTCTAGCATGTGAATGTTTTATAGGACGGATAATTGCGTTTTCATTTCTATTCTCTTTACTCAAATCATTTTGCAATTAATTTTCTTGAATCTTTCAAGGATTTACCCAACAATGAGAGACTAACTGACGGCTCACCACGACCGACATGCGCGTATTCCCGCAGGAGGCGGTGACCCGTTGCCCTTAATTACTTGTTGTAATTTTAGCGGACCGCTCTTGCACTGCATTACATCTCATCGTATTTTGGGCTATATTTAGAGGAGCCACTCCGTGTCGGCCTTACCACTGCATCAAATTGGTATCAGAGCCCTAGGTTAGGACATTTTCATGTTACGTAGTGGTAGGGAATATCGTCAGTCCATGTCAAGTCACAATTACACCGACGATAGGACCGCTAGTTCACAGACAGGCATGACTCCCGCTGAGTTTTAACGTTTGGTTCTCGACCGATTTGATCGGATGGGAGCCCAATTCGAAACTCTTAGAGGCAATTTTGCGAGGGTTAACACGAGGGTAGAACATTTAAAGACACCTAGAGGACGAGCAACTCCACCCCCTGTTGAGGAGCCCCACGAGGGTCCACGAGATGCTACACCCCCTTCGGAGAGGCGTGGTAGAGACATCCCTCGCCGAGATCCCCCTCCCTTTGCAAGGGGGAATTATCATCATGGATTCGAGTATAGGCGAGATCCAGGGAGGGACCACCGACCTCCTATTGAGCCTCGTCCTCCCCCACCTCGTCGTAGAGATCGAGCACGCTATGATTATGCTTATGAGGATTATTATGGTGAATACCGTGAGCCGCGCCATGAGATGACCCCCGAGGAGGATGAAATCACCCGACGAATTCGCAATGATGCGCCCTCCTTCTACGGTCACCTAGACCCTAAGGCATTTAGCGATTGGCTCATGAACATGGATCACTGTTTTGATTGGTTTGAGATGAGCGACGAGAGGCGAGTGTGATTCGCCAAAATAAAGTTAATCGGCCAGGCAAAAATTTACTGGTCGAGTCTCGAGAGATTACTTGAGCGAGATGGTTACTACCCCATCACCCAATGGGATGAAATGAAGCAACGCTTACAAGATAAATACCTCTGTATCGAAATCAACTTTTAGACCAGCTCTACGCACTATGTCAGGGGACACTTTCCATTGCAGATTATATGTCCCGATTTGACGAGCTAGTAGTTTCCAGCGATATTATAAAGGAGCTCATTGCCACTGAATCACGCTTTCGTGTTGGACTTAGAGCGAACATCCAGAGGGAACTAATTCCCCATAATATGGACACGGTTGAGCAAGTCTTTCAGCTCGCTCTAGAGTACGAGCAATATTTACGTACTGCTGGCCCTAGGCAGGTCACCACTCGACCCGATGCCACCACAATTCGGAGACCTCCTCCTGCCACGACTACTGACACCTTTCGTGTTTCCGCAGACGCGGCGGGAAAAGCTACTGTACCTGGAGTCCCCAAGCCTGGGGGGGGGGGGGGGGTCCAATGTTATTGGTGTTCTGGCAGAGGGCATTTCGCAGCGCAGTGTCCGACTAGGAATTTACTGATTGAGGACTCGGGCAAACCCAGTGCTGAGGCTGAGGACACCGACATCGAGGAAATTACTGTCGTCGTAGAGGACGGATGGGAGAGCGATACTGAGAGATCACTTGGGTTTGGAGTCCTCCGTCATCTTCTCCACACCCCATACACAACTATTTTCTTCACATATTTCCCGAGTGCAGGAGGCCCCTACAAGCTCTCTATTGACTGGGAGCTGCGTAAACATTATTGCTAAGAAAGGGTTGGATAGGATGCAACTCACGACTGAACCACATCTGTATCCTTACCGTGTATTATGGGTGGACAAGTCCACCATTCATGTCACGCAGCGGTGTCTGGTACCGATCCGTTTAGCACGAAGGACCAGGTTTGGTGCGATGTTATCCCTATGGATGTCGCCCACATTCTGCTTGGGAGACCTTGGTTATATGATCGCGATGTCGCGTGGCCGGTCCAACACATATGTATTCTTTGACAAGGGTCGAAAGATTACCCTTACCCCGGCGCAGCCCAGTGATCCTCCCAAGGGCAAGGTTGAGTCGTCTGCTAGTGCGGGATCTTCGAGACCACTTCATGTCTTGAGGAAGGGTGATTTCCTGAGAGAGAGTTTTGGGACAGAGGGTGTGTTTTGTGAGGCGGCCACGATGGCGACTAAAACACCTATCAAGATTAAAACTGATGAAGTCATTGTTGAACCTCCGGATAAGCCACTATTCCCTTTGGAGGTTCAGAAAGACATCATTGACTTTGTTGTAGGTGACCTACTTGTTCCCATGGACACTACCGTTACCAGTGTTTCCCTGTTGGATGGCCAACATGCCATTGTTGATCTCCCCGAGATTAAATCTCTGAAAGGCTTTGACGAATCTTCCCTCCTACAGTTTAATGATGGATCGTGTATCTCCACTAGTAATCGTCTCAGACGTGATGAATTTAGGTATACATACACCCCCTGGTGAGCCACCTGATGGGCTTTATACTTACACCCCTAGTCACGTGTTCATCATTTTGATGCACTACTTGAGTCGGTCCGTAACAAAATTGCAGCTTGTAATGATTATTATAAGTATCATGTAGATCAGAACAGTCGGGAACAAATATTTGAGGCGGAAGAACATGTATTGATTCGCATTCGATCTGAGAGAGTCTCGCAAGGACCAGCAAAGAAATTAAGCGCGCGCAGAATGAGCCTCTATACAGTTGTACGGCGAATTGGTACAAACGCATATGAGATAAACATCTCTCATGGTATGGGCATCAGCCAAATATTCAATGTAGAGGATTTGACTCCTTACTACGAGGAACACGTGTATGTGGACCCCTTCTCCACACCTCTACCCGATCCTTCATCTACCATAGCCCCTCTACCTGAGTCTTCACCTCCTATTGCCTCCATCAGTCCCTATTTGTTACCACCCGCGGAGTCGCGCCCTCAGGATCGCATCGCACCATCGACGGTTCCACCAACACACCTGTCAGACGGAGATACACCATTGTCAAACGGAGATACATTAGTGTCATCCACTTCTACAGACAACGTGCTTCAGATCATCGGTCACGACTTCTACATCGCGAACGGGCGAGATATCGTGCGTTATCTTGTCCATTGGAGTGGTCGGCTACCACATGATGCTACATGGATTTCTTCAGAGGATTTTGATAGACTCGCCCCGCGATTACACCACGAGTACGATCATCTTCACTTACCGAAGATGAGTGCTTTTAAGCCGGGGGAGTTGACGGCGCACCACGACCAACATGTGCGCATTCCCGTAGGAGGCGGTGACTCGTTGCCCGGGTGGTTGATCCGAGTCCGTGGTTGCATCCGGATGGTCAATCTGAGTCAGATTCATATAGGATTTTTTATATTTTGAGATGTATTTAGCCCCCGATCGGTCCAGACAATTCGAACCGTCCGATCCGAGTAGTTTGATTTTAGTTTGTATACAACAGTTTTAATTTAGGGTTATAAATATAGCACCACGACCAACATGTGCGCATTCCCGTAGGAGGCGGTGACTCGTTGCCCGGGTGGTTGATCCGAGTCCGTGGTTGCATCCGGATGGTCAATCTGAGTCAGATTCATATAGGATTTTTTATATTTTGAGATGTATTTAGCCCCCGATCGGTCCAGACAATTCGAACCGTCCGATCCGAGTAGTTTGATTTTAGTTTGTATACAACAGTTTTAATTTAGGGTTATAAATATAGGTAGCAGCGGCAGTTTCAGGGGGTCGTGAGTTTTTGGAGAAAATGCCGAAAACCCTGCGGTCAAGCGGTGCGACGCCGACTTCCTCTCTTTCTTCCGGTGCAATGTCGGTAAGCCCATCCACCTCCTCCGCCCCATTCTCCACTTCTAACCCATCCCGGCGGTTTCCCCTTCCTAGCGCAACAAACCCGGCGGCTTCCCTTTCCCAATGAAAACAAACCCGTCGGCCTACCCCCTCCCCTGTCTCCGACCACCCACCGTCAGCCCCAGCCTCCATCTACAGCCCCGTCAGCCACCACTCGTCCCCTTCGCCCCTTCAACCCGTTGTTTCCCCTCCCCCGTCAGCCCTCGTCCAGACCGACCGACCTTTCCCCCCTCAGATCTGGCGCCGCCATCTTCTTCCTCCTCCTGTCGGCCCAACTACCACCTCCTGTCAGCATTCTATCCACCCAGAAAACCCTACAGCTCCCCTGTCCACAGCCGGCCCGCAAATCCCTCCTATCAGCCCTTCCAACCCAAGCCCCCTCCCTTTCTCGTGGATCTCACTTCAGATCAGCCCCCTCCTCGATGTTGCCACTCCTGTGTATGCCCGTCGACATCCGTCATTGCCGCATGCGCGTGTAACTTGTGGTATAAAGTTCTGTCCCTTTGTTGTTGTTTATTCTCAGCTACTTATATTATGGTGGATGTTTATTATACTGTGTTATGTGATCATTTGTTGTGCTACTTGCGGAGCTTATCCTGCGCTCGCTTGAAATGAATTGCACCTCGTTTGAATTGTGAATATTGTTTGTTTAAATAAATCAAAGTTTTGTCAAGTTTGTGCACGTGCTAATTTTGTATAATAATTAATTACTTGTTGTAACTTTAGCAGACCGCTCTTGCACTACATTACATCTCTTGTTGGCCTTACCACTAACTCTCTTGTTGAGGTGATTGTGTAATAATGTGATATGATGTGTAACAAGGAGAAGACCTTCCTTCGGCTCAACACCCCATTTTGTTCGATCGGTGCCGATCAGCACTGATCAACGCAACCATCAGGAACGCGCCAAAGGAAGGTCTTCTCAATGGAGGAGGCTTCTGCATCGACTGGAAAGAGTGTTACGAGGTACTGTGTTGCAGCAAAAGTTTGTTCTGTGCAGAAAATCGTGATTCGGCGGAAGCGGGCAAACCAGCGGAACCATATTTCGCCTACAAAACAATATTAAAACTGAAGTTCATTATAATTTTTTGATAAATGGCCAGTCACTCCTCTATATATAATAGAGGAGTGTGTACAACAATAGTAAGACCTAGCTTGGTCTCAACACTATCTTTTGGGGCTTTCTTGCCCTTAAGTGTTTAACACTCACCCTGTGGAAGGTAATTACAGTAAATTGAAAAGATAGTGAGATTTAATTCAGAGCTAGCTAAAGGTAATTGTTGGGTATTGTATCCACAATGTACCTGATTTGAAGAAGTCTCTGAACAAGCTAAGTTGAATAGATAATGTATTTGATGATCTTCTTCAAGATGTGCTTGCATTTATTCCATGCTAAGTACACATCAATGTCAGGGTGCAGTGGGTCAATATACACGGGTCTGCGCAACGTAATCCCTCGTTGAGCAGATCAGTGTGTTGGCTTACGTGTACTCTCTCTATTGGAGTGTACTTATTTTCAAGTACAGGGCTGAGATGGATCAAGAGCAGAAGAGGAGCAAGAATGGGTCAAAGACCAACTCATGGGAAGAAAGACGAAGATTCGTCTAAGTTAAATTCGTCGGGAATCACTAAGTGATTCTCGCCGATTCGACGGGAATCACTAGTGATTCTCGCCGAATCGTCGAGAATCGCTCGCCGATTCCCGCCGACTGCATCCGGCTGACTCAACGCCTTCAAGAATCCTGCTAAGTCAGAATCGTTGAGAATCAATAAGTGATTCTCGCCGAATCGTCGAGATTGACTCTGCATTCTCGCCGATTCGTCGAGAATGGTTTTGACTCCCGCCGATTCACTCCGGATGGCAAGCTTTTTAGCTAAAATTCTTCCAAGGAAAATTCGACGGGAATCATGAGTGATTCCCGCCGACTTCGACGGGAATCACCAATGATTCTCGCCGAATTTGCCTTAGGCGATTTCTACCTGCTCGCTGGACCGAACCAAGATATCAGGCGTTGTTTGGACCGGGCTTAGGGTTTCTCCTTATGGGGCCCACAACGGTCATTTAGGGTTGGTCTATAGTATAAATACTCGTGTATTTCGAACTCCAACAGAAATCAATCACGTGAAATCAAAGCCGCCGAGCGTAACCTAGCCGATCGCGAAACTCGTTCCGTCGCCGTCGCCGCTCGCAAGATAGTCGCCGTCGCTGATCTTAGAGGTCATCTTTGATCGTCCGGCGATAGGACCGAGGCTAAGCTTAGCGTCTCACGTTTATATCTTGAGATCCTTTGTCTCTTGATTTGTTGAGCGGGAATATTTCTCCCCTCCGAATCGATTGAGACGATCGATCCAAGTAAGATCGTTGGTAGACCTTGCTAGCTTCGTCAAGAAGTTTGGATCTACAAAGCATCGCCGCCGCAATCCTTTGCCGCCGCCGATCTCAAGAAGATCCTCTCCAAGAGAGTGCTCCGATCGTGGACTCTTCGTCTTCATCAAGAAAGCTTCATTGAACGAAGAGGGACATCGGGTTCTCCAAACGTTGTTTGTATTTCTTGTACATTCTATTTTAACTTTGTTGTAAAGGAACTTTGTTTCCTCGTTGTAAGGGTTGGGTGCAACCCGTGGTGGAGGAGTAGTGACTCCTTCGGGTGGAAGGGTTTCTTCCATAGTGTGAGGATTGGATTTCAATCCGTTTGGTGAAGTGACCGAGTCGTCCCTTGTTGGGAGATAGGTCGAAGGGGGAGAGTGGACGTACCCAAATCGGGGAACCACTATAACTGCTTGTGTGTTTCTGTGTTGTGGTTGTTTTTGTTTTCTTGTGCAGGTTAATTTTTAAATTCCGCAAAAGACTGCAGAACACGTATCCCCCCCCCCCATAGGTGAAGATAGGTTACACTAGATAACTTTCAGTAATTACAGCAAATGAAGATTCTTGTCTACCTTATTCAGGCCTTCTTTTCTATAAGCCGGTTTTGTAGACCATATCTCTTTTCAATGTTGGTCTCAAGCCCGGATAAAAAATGGTGAGGGTTGTGTAAGGTAGACGGCCAGCGTAAAATTTAGTCACCCTTATGAATATGGATCATTGTAGAATTTTTAGTGAGATTATGGCAAAAGATAGGGCACAATGGCGACAAATGATTCATATAGCCGACCCCACTATAGTGGGATAAAGGCTTGAGTGTTGTTGTATCTCTTTTCAATGCTGATGGATTTTTTTAGCTTCATTTGATCTATATTTTATTTGTACCTATGCCTGTTTTGGGGAGATATGGATACAAAGCCATACTTACGTTTACAGGAAGAAAAAAAGAGGATCAAAATAAAATAAAAGAAAGTTGGAAGAGTTTTTCAATATATATATCTTCAAAAAAGAAAAGTTGCTTTTGGCAAAACATTCAAAATTGCCCAATATAGCCTTATTGTTTTAATCTAATAACTTAACATATATTGTAATCTATTTCAAAAAAAATTAAAATACAATGCATGTTCAAGTAATTACATACTATCCCCAAATTAAAAATAATTATGGAAATCCATAAAATTGAAAAAAAAAAATTTAGAAGAGCTCCTATACCTACTATGGTAGGCTGTCATTAGACATGTAAGTGATATTTTCGAGAAAGGCTGTCATTAGGCTTATCAGAGGTATTTTTGAGGAGTTACCCTCAAACCCATCAACTTTATTAAGGTTGATTTGACATGCATGATGATAAATGCATCAGGATGAGAATTTTGTTAACAATAATAAAAAAATAGTGTAACTACTTTCCGCATTAAAATTACAGTCTAAGTTGGTTATATGGCCTTATCCGGAGAAACTGTGCCACAAGCCCAACAAAATTGAAATATCCAGCATACATGAATTATGTGCAGGTTATGATCCTCTTATTACTAGACGAACGTAGCAACTGCAAGGTAGTCATATTTTTTATTTGCCTTTTCCCATCTCTAATTTTATATTAACCTATGTCTAATTTACTTTCAATTTACCTGTTCTATGTCTAATTTCATATTAACCTAGTAGAAGCATAAATTTTACAATATATGGAATTAAGTTTGGCTTTCATTGAACATACTAATAGTACGTGTACAGGTAGCTACTGCATTGGAGAAAGCTGCTTTATCTGATGAGTACTTTGTCAAGAGAAAGCTTTACCCTAATGTTGATTTCTATTCTGGTTTGATCTATCGGTAAGTTCCTTCCAATTTTGTCCTTCTATTCCCTTGTTGTGCATCTGTTTTGACCTTGCTACGTTGTGGGCAGTGCTATGGGATTTCCGACGGAGTTTTTCCCTGTCTTGTTCGCTATCCCACGAATGGCTGGATACCTTGCACACTGGAGAGAATCACTTGATGATCCTGATACAAAGATAATGAGACCGCAGCAGGTTTGTTTAGGGTTTCTCATTCAGATTTGTTTCCTAATTTGGACAATCATCTATCTATTATTTCTATTATCTATATATTGTATAGATAAGAGGGGGTGGTTTACATTTGTGCTTTCCAAATATAGCCGATCAGCACAGGACATCTTTGATAGATGGAAGATTAACTTTAGTTGTTTTAATGGTCGAGCTTACACACGAATAATCAAATAATGTAGTACACACACATTTTTTACATTGATAATCCAGGAAAGAACATAGAGCCTGGCTCAATTGCTATTTAAAAATATTAGAAAACTATTTGTAAAGGTCTATTTAGAGGCCCATTATAGGTCTTTTTACTTTCTCATGTATTAGTCCCACATCTTGTATAAGGGATGATTCTCTCTCTCTTGTCCCTATATATTTGTACTCATACTTATAATTTGTAATTCAAAAAGTATATACAAGATTCACTCAATTCTTCTACAAAAAAGATTACATGGAGCAATTGTTCTTATAATATGTGATCACTTGAATACAACTAAAAATGCAGGACCATGACTAATGTCATTGACAAAGTGGGTGCTAAGTAGTACTGGACGTGCCTAGAAATTGTCACATCATTAATCCAAAGGAAAAATCTAGTACCTGGGCTTTTTGGGAGACTCGATAGAGAAAAACTGAAAATTTGAACATGCTAGCACTAGCAAATGGTGCGTTGTTTATCTTGGTTCATGGACAATGGTTACCAAGAGTCTCAGAATATCAAGGTACTCTTTGGATTTGACGGGAATTCTCCCAAATTTCCACAAATGTGTAACGATGGACTATTTATAATTTTTTAGGCCACAGTCATTGTCAAGAATAATCTACATAGTTATCAACAGTTCCACACGTGACTCCATTCTTTTTTTCGCGCTTCAGACCTGCAGCTATACTTTTTCTTAACCGCTCCCCCCTCCCCTTCTCCTTCCTCACACTACTTGTCTGTCTCGCTGCTTTTATAGATTTTGGTCACCGCCTGCCTGGGTCCCGCTCCTTGGCGCCTATTGCGAGCTCTTTCCTGCCAGGGCTCTGTTCTCCAAGCCGCGAGACCTTCCTGCTAGTTCTCTATTCGCCAGCCTGCAAGCTCTTTCCCGCTAGCGCATTTGACCAGGTAGTCTGTCCATCCGCCCCTCTTCTCTGCTCACGTGTCTGATGCTCGCGCTCGTCCTCCTGATCGCAGTCGGTCTGGTCGCTATTCCTGGTCGCAGTTCCCACTTGCCTGCTCACCGCTGGTAGCCGCGGATGTCGACTTTCTTTCTTTGCCACTGAATGCTTGTGCGATCTCTCCTATTCGCAGCTCCCCCCGAGCGATCTCTCCAGCCGAGCTCTGTTATTTTCGCGGATCTCTGCTTCCCTTCGACTTCTGCTCGTGTCGATGGGATCTCTCCGCTATACCGCTCAAGTCGTCATGCCCTTTCTTCTGATCGCGAACTCTGTCTTTTCCCAGCTCCTCTACCGATTTCTCAATTGGTTGTATCTTATCCAATGGTTGAACATGATACCCCGTCCCTTTCGACCCTACTCCTGCAGTCACCTCCATCTCCGTCGTCACATCCATCTCAGCGGTCACCTCCATCTCCGTCGTCACATCCATCTCAGCGGTCACCTCCATCCTCTTGTGGAGGTCGCACCTCTTCTCGGGGTAAAGGTCGACACAGTCGCGCTCCTCTTAAGTGTACTTACTGTGGCAGGGTTGGTCATCTCGAAGGCACTTTGTTGTCTTATGCATGGTCTGCTTCCTGCACCGCCTGCCTCTATTGCATTCCAAGCTCCAAACAACATTCAAACTGACATTGATGCCCTACTCACTCAACTCCAGCAACTTCAAGAGATGATCAGTCGTTCCTCCGGCTCTGTTGTGTCTATTTCAGATGGAGGTATCTTCTGTCTCGCCCACAGTTCATCCTGGATTATGGATTTCGGAGGAACACACCATATTACCTTGACAAAACTTTCTCAATACTTGGGCTTTGAGCAGCACAAGTTCATTACCTTTGTCAATGGGGACACAACCCCAGCCTCTGGATCTACCGACGTCACCCTTACTCCCACCATAACTTTTCACTCAGTTCTTCATGTTCCGGCTCTTCTTTCAATCTCCTCTCTATAACTTTATTAGCCGCCTCAATTAAGACCTTGATTATTATGTAATTTTCTCTTCCACATCTTTTGTTGCTCGGGATCGAATGTTGCAAACTATAATTGGCAAATGGCAACTGTCGAATGGGCTTTACATCCTATACCCCCACCCCACGATTCTCCATTATCCATTAATCAAAACTCCGGAAAACACTAGATGAATGTTTGAGAAAATACTACCATTCCTATCAAGAGTCGAATTTATATCTTCAATTTCCTCGAGTTCTTATGCATGCCTATAAACTTGTGATACATTTGAGCACGTTAATGTTTGCTGAGTTTGACTACACTATATTTGGGAGAATTAATGTTTACTGTGTTCAAGTTTGATATGTTAAAGCGATCATTTAAATATTTACATACATTACCGATTACGGAGTACAACTATGCTAGAGTTTAATTTGAAATAACTAATGCATTATTACGAAGTAAAATACATCTTGATACATTTTTTTGATCAAATTAGTTGTAGCATTTCTATTGTTGTGATATGAAATATAAAAATTATAATTTGTATCAAATTTAAAATGACTAATAATGAGCGAGTTCAAGTGTCATTTAACTATATACATATTTATAGATGTACATTCTTTGAGTTATTATAAATGACCAATTCCAATTTCCAGAATTATGTTACAATTGACCAATTCCAATTTTGAGTTATTACAAATGATATTCTTGGAATATCAGAAAATATTTTACCTACTTTTATCACGTTTCATCTATAATTCTAACGAACTGGAGAGTTGTAAATAGACCGAAATTATAGGAGAGGTCTTTGAATTTCGAAAAACAGAGGGGAGATCCTTATAATAATGCAAACTTCCTGGAGAAGTCCCCCCCCCTTCTCTCTCTCTCTCTATATATATATATATACGTGCGCTCGCGCACCCTCACACACGTCCACGCGCACACGCGCCATCCAGCTCACGTGCACCTGCCCGCCCTACCGTCTGCCCGCTTTCGGTCATCCACCTGTGCTCACCCGCTCGGGCGCTCGCACCCATGCGCACGCACACAAGCATACCCTCGCACATGCGCACGAGTGACAGTGTACGGGGGGCCCCGTGCGGCCGCGATAGTACCTCTGCTAGTTGTGAACGGGATCCGCCCATCTATGGGCTGCGAATGGTTTTTGTCCATTCGTATTTTGTGAATAGGCTACCAAGGCCCGTCCTTGGTTGCTCGTCCTCTCTTGTGGATGTGCTTTGCTTGTCCGTAGGTCGAAGAATACATGAGCCCTGTTGAATCTGTAACCAGAAAATAAGTTGAATCCGACCTAAAAACTGTTGAGAATCAAAAGCTTGCTGATGCGGAGCAGAGACGAGAACGTGTTTTGGGCCCGTTCGGGGCTGATTTGGCGACTTACCATATATGTCGTGCACGGATCGACGATCGGACTCTGCAGATGTGTCTGGATTCGCGTTGCGAATCGATTTGATATATTATTTTACTATGTTTGCATTTATTTTAATGTATTTGGGTAGCCTCACTTCCGGCCAATCATAGTCGTTGATGGGGGATGCTCTAATACTTGTTTTATTATAAATAGGTGTGATAGGGGGCTTGTTTAGGCATTGCAGAATTTGGAGAAAGCTATTCTCGCGATCCCTCCACGATGCCGACTCCGTGGAACCCTAGGTGATGACTTCTAGGCTTGTATCTCCCTCCCCAAGGTTTGTCCTAACCCCAGGTCTCTTTTCCCCCTCCCAAATCCTCTCCCACAGCCACACAATCCCTCCCAAACTCTACCGCCTATTTTTGTCCAGCACTCCTATTTCCCTTCCTAGTTACTATTTAGAAATGAAATTTACTATTCATATGATATAGTTTTTTTCCCTCCTGTCAAAGCAGCCGGCCTCCCCTTCCTTTGTTTCAGCCGGCCGCCCCCGGCTACACCCTCAACCGCAACTCCCTCAGCAAATCCCTCCATTGTCGGCCTCTAATCCCCCATCCAGCAAGCCCCCGATTCCCCCAATCCCCTCTGCCACCGCCAGCCCTCCCCATGGAACCGCCATCCAAATCTACCCTCTTCCCGGATCAGCCCAGATCCGGGATTTTCAACCCCCACTCTGTATTCCCCTCCACTCGTACTCCATCCCTTACCCCGGATCCGCCACCAAACATCGGATCCACCCATCCCTCGCCCGGATCTACCTTCACGTGTCCGAATCTATCCATTTCCGGCCCAATTTCACCATCCTCCGCCAAGGACAGCCACCTCCGTCATTTCTACGTCACCGGTTCCACCTCGGATCGCCGTCCACGCATCTCCGGCTCCGGATTCTTCAGTGCTTTGGTCAGCCCACTATTTAGTGAGTATTGTTGTATTGGATTATTATTTTTCAGCATTTATTTATCGGATTGGACATCATATTTGTTTGGATATCTCGTGTGGTAAATATTGTGATTTGCAGGGTTCATTTGCCGCGCGCTCTCTCTTTGGCCCCCGCGCAGAGAAAAGTCTAAGCTTGTTTTTGCCCTAATAAAATATTCTTTCCTTGTTTTGAATTTGACTGCGTGGGATGTGAAATTTATTATTAAATCATGATCTAACCGTCGGGCTTTTGCATAGCATGTAGGGTTAGGTCATTGATTTTCCACCGCCTATAAATTCGCCCTGCGTCAATTGGTATCAAAGCGAGGTTACGCGCTCTTTTGATACGCACTCGTAGAGTCTATAGGTTTTTTCATTATGTCTAGGTGTCGCAATTATTCCTCCCCTAACTTTGGAGGTCTCGAATCCACTTGCACCTGCTCTCACAGAGCCCCGTCAGGGAGACCCTCACATTACTTCGACAGTTATCCCCGATCGCTGCACACCACTTTTAGAGATCGTGTTAACCCACCGACACGACCCCACTACACTAGAGACGATCAGTATGATGATTTTTGTCGTTCATATCCTTGCACGCGAGCAGATCGTGTTGACCCTTCGACGTGACTCGATTACCTTAGGGATGACTATTATAAGGATCGTCGCTTTGAGAGAGATCTTGAGAGTCAGTTTCGTACAGTTGTCTCTTCTTTTGACGGCTCATCGAGTCCCGAGTCTTTCAGTTATTGGCTCCTGGATATGGAGTATTATTTTGATCATTTTGAGTTATTCGGTGAGCGCCGCGTCAAGTTTGCGAAACTTAAACTTATAGATCAGGCGAGGGCTTATTGGTGTAGCATTGAGAGGACCCGCGAGCGAGACTGTTTTCGTCGCATCACTAGTTGGGTGGACATGAAGCGTATATTGTGTCAGAGGTATCTGCCTTCATCGTATCAGAGTTGCTTGCTCGACCAATTATTTTCCTTTCAACAAGGATCCATATTTGTCGCTGAGTACAGGGATTGCTTCGATGAGTTAGTTGTGAGGAGTGATATCCGAGAGGACTCAGCCATGACCACTTAGAGATTTCGGTATGGGCTTCGATCTGACATTCATACTAAGGTGATTTATCATAGCTTGAAGTCCCTCGAGTTGACATATCAGCTCGCCCTTCGTTATGAGCAGTCTTTGAGAACCGCAAGAGCTAGTCAATTGGATCCTCACCTTGTCCTCCATGGTACGAGCTCCTCCCACACCGAGAACACTACTTTTCCTATCATTATTCCGTCAGACATGACTGAAGTGATACTTGATACGGATGGCTCTCACCCCAGTGAGGTGCTTAGCCCAACGAGTGACCTATCTCTTGTGTCTTACCCGACCCTTGTGACCACGATTGAGAGTGAGCCTGAGCGACCTATTGCGTGTGTAGTGTTGTGTCCCTCACTCACGCCTCTTCCTCTGTCATCCACCGGGTTAGTTAGCACCCTAACTACAAACCCATTTCCTGACACTGCACCGTTGGATCCATTCTTGAGTGTAGGCATATGTCGCTCTCCCATGGTCATTGCCCTGAGGCACATCACGACCGAGAGCCCAGAGTCTGCTACTAATCTCGTAGTGGTTATATCACCCATTCACGGGGACTACCCCTCACGATGGTACTCATCTGTAGGACCACGACCCTAGTGATGAGTTCTATCACGAGTTCCCCAGTTGAGCCCCTGGATGATCCGCCACATCCGGGTGAGGATGTGATTCATGTGAGCTGCTTGTTTACGAGTTCTGAGTTATTGGCGCCTCTTCCATTATCGTCTCAGGCCTTGCCCCATAGAATGGATATTGTGTGAAGCATTGAGTGTCTAGGGCACCACCGGTTGACGCACCACACTCTAGATGAGTTTTGAGATGCACCACCCGCTGATCCACTAGACGAGTTCTTCATTTTCGGGGATACTCCCCGCACAGTCACGCCTTCTAGTTTTTGTACACGATTTTCACCTAGGTGGTCATCTTATCCACAGTGACTTCTTTTACACACCTCCTGGTGAGCCTCCTGATGTACTACATTCCCCGAGAGATATTTGGCTCTTTACGAGCTCACATTGGAGTATATATGTCTCTTACGGTCATCTGAGCACTCGTCTCACGCGGGATGAGTTTTTCTAAACCCCACCGAGAGAGCCTCCTGATAGGCCACCTCGCTCGATAGATTTTCAGGTCATTAGTAGATTTTCCCATATAGAGTAGGTTGTGTTGGTCATGTGTCATTGCCATCATATGCGTGAGTCTGTTGAGTCATTTCATCATCATTTGCATGATTCTGTTGTGTTGTATGTTCATCATTTGCATGTGTGTCATGAGTCGGTCCGACGAATAATCCATATTGATAATAAAACTTGTAAATCACATGCAGATATTCATTGGCAAGTGCATGTACTTCATGAAGGCGAGCAGGTGATGGTGAGAATTTGCATTGTGAAACTCCGTGCGAGGCTGCTAAAAGCTTGAGCATTAGGCGAATGGATCCTTATATAATCTTAAGACAGATCGAAACAAACATCTACGATCTTGATATTCTTGCGAGTATGGGTATCCACCTGGTATTTAATGTTGAAAATCTGACGTCGTACTATGAGTCTCGTGAGTATGTGGACCCAAACAGTGAGGAATTCCAGCTGCCCACGCTTTCATTTTTGTGTCTTGCCACCTTCATAGCCCACACACGTCTGATGGCCACCACTACTCACCCACTTCTGACACTCACCTACCTGGGGACTCGTCTTCTTTGGTTCTACTGACGGTGTCGTCGATCGCACCGGGATCCACCACTCGTGAGTTGAGCATTGAGAGCATCATGGAGATCAGACTCCACCAGTGCATTCCCATTATAGACGTTGGTGACGCTTGGATACTTGCAGCAGAGCTTGATCGATTCGCCCCTGGACTTCGACATCAGCACGACCGTCTCCATTCACCGGAGATGACAGCTTTTCAATCAGTGATTAGCAATGACACTCTTCCATCGACGGCACTTGGACGACTTCCGGTGGACCTATTTGAGTTATACCTGACATCCATCGAGAGAATTCTGATCTCAATCCATCAGGAGATGAATTCTTTCAAGCCGGGGAGATTGATGTGGAGCAGAGATGAGGATGAGTTTTGGGCCCGTTCGGGACCGATTTTGCGACTTACCATATATTGCATGCCAGGATCGACGATCGGACTCCGTAGATGTGTTCGGATTCGCGTTGCGAATCGATTTGATATATTGTTTTACTATGTTTGCATTTATTTTGATGTATTTGGGTAGCCTCACCTCAAGCCAATTATTGTCGTTGTAATACCCCTTCCCAGTTTTACAATAATCCGCCGTCCGCCCGGGTCAGCGATATAAAAAGAACTAGGAAATAATATCAAAACTAGTACACAGCAGGTATAAAGAAAAATAAATACTGAAACTTTAAACTTGCAACGGAAGCTATGAAAGATACTAAGGGTAACCACATACCTTTATATATTGGATTTACAGAGTCACTAAACATGAATTAAGATGAAAGAACTGAAAATCTGAAGTAACATAATAAGTCTGATACATACATTTCAAACATTAGCCGCGTACAGTATTCAAGGTTACAAGTGTATACTAAAAGAAAAGAAAAACTGAAAAGAAAAACACTACAAACTAACACCACAAGGACGCTCATCCTAGGCGTAGTTTCCCACCTTGGTCACTGATGCGTCGGCAAGTGTACCGATCGTAGTCAAGTAATAAAGTTAAGGAGTTGAATCCCCGGATATCGATCTCTCGAGGAGTGCAAGTAGGGAGTGTGATTTCGCTATTGAAAAAGTGATTGCAAGTGTTAACGTAAACAAAGGGGGTTTTGGTTTGGAGTTTCCTAAGTTTAACACTAATAAACCTATTGCGGGTCGCCGTCACCGCATCTCTTTGGTGGATTACTCAAGAGAGTAATATGAAAGATGGATGAGCCAATGAGGGTCGCAATCACCTCTTCGCCACGCACGCTTCTAGCAATCGCTAGAACGGCACTATCTCAACAAGAACAAGAAAAATTGAAGCTCATCAACACAATCAAGAACTAAGATATAACAACACATAGACATGCTGAAGTACTTAAACTAAACAGTGTTCTTAAGCAACAATCAAACAACCACAAGTCCAGAACAAAGTAACTACAAGAGTAGGGGGAGAAATACAACCAAACGCGCGAAGGCTTTCCGAGATTCGCGGCCGGAGTCAAGGGTTGTCGGGCCTTGTCCGAGCTCAATCTACAGATGACGTCCAGGGTCCAGAAGGGTTGTCACCTCCTTCCAATAACCCGTCTTCTTTGTGAATAATCGCTGGGCTAAATCTATCCTGAGAACTCCACGGATGCAGCACCCTAAGAGCTTGAAACGGAGATTGGAGTTCTGAGAAGACAATGGTGGCCGGAGATGATGTTATTGCGAGCTCTTGGAGGAAGAATGGTGGCCGGATCAACTCTCCAAGGAGGAGAGAAAAAATAGCGGCTGGAGGGAAGTTTTCCCGCTCAGAGGAGCGGAAATGGCGGGTTGGATCGGACTGGCCCGACAACCCTTGACTCTGGCCGCGAATCTCCCCGGCAAATCCCCGGCAATGGCGCCAAAAACTTGATGCGTCAGTAAGTGTACCGATCGTGGAAAAATAGCGCCAAAAACTCTAGAAAAATGCACGCAACGGTTGCACTCCCCGGTAACGGCGCCAAAAAACTTGATGCGTCGGCAAGTGTACCGATCGTAGTCAAGTAATAAAGTTGAGGAGTTGAATCCCCGGATATCGATCTCTCGAGGAGTGCAAGTAAGGAGTGTGATTTCGCTATTGAAAAAGTGATTGCAAGTGTTAACATAAACAAAGGGGGTTTTGGTTTGGAGTTTCCTAAGTTTAACACTAATAAACCTATTGTGGGTCGCCGTCACCACGTCTCTTTGGTGGATTACTCAAGAGAGTAATATGAAAGATGGATGAGCCAATGAGGGTCGCAATCACCTCTTCGCCACGCACGCTTCTAGCAATCGCTAGAATGACACTATCTCAACAAGAACAAGAAAAACTGAAGCTCATCAACACAATCAAGAACTAAGATATAACAACACATAGACATGCTGAAATACTTAAACTAAACAGTGTTCTTAAGCAACAATCAAACAACCACAAGTCCAGAACAAAGTAACTACAAGAGGAGGGGGAGAAATACAACCAAACGCACGAAGGCTTTCCGAGATTCGCGACCGGAGTCAAGGGTTGTCGGGCTTTGTCCGAGCTCGGTCTACGGATGACGTCCGGGGTCCAGAAGGGTTGTCACCTCCTTCCAATAACCCGTCTTCTTCGTGAATAATCGCTGGGCTAAATCTATCCTGAGAACTCCACGGATGCAGCACCCTAAGAGCTTGAAACGGAGCTTGGAGTTTGGAGAAGACAATGGTGGCCAGAGATGATGCTATTGCGAGCTCTTGGAGGAAGAATGGTGGTCGGATCAACTCTCTAAGGAGGAGAGAGAAAATAGCGGCTCGAGGGAAGTTTTCCCGCTCAGAGGAGCGAAAATGGCGGGCTGGATCGTACTGGCCCCCCCGGGACGATGAAATCTGCGTCTTAAATAGAAAAATCAGAAATAATGGTCACGCACGGTTTGGCGCACGACCGTGCGCACACCGTGTGATATTAACTTTCAGAACAAGCCTGTGGAAGGAGAAGCGTTGACCCGTGCGTTTTACTCGCGCACGGACGTTTCCGCCCGTGCGTGAAGGAAATCGCACGGGTAACAACAGAAAGCTGGAATTCAAGTCAAGTAGGTGGAACCGTGCGTTTTACTCGCGCACGGGCGCTGCCGCCCGTGCGTGAACAAATCGCACGATTAACCATAGATTGATACAAACAAGAAAGCTACAGGAAAACCGTGTGTTTCCTTCTCGCACGGTTTAGCCGAACCCGTGCGGGAACAAAACGCACGGGTAACCACAGACGTCCCCAGAATTTGTGTATAACGCACGATTAATCTCAAACCGTGCGTGAACAAATTCACACGATCGTGCGTTTTACACAGGACCTGGAAATGGAATCCGGGATGTCCCGACTACCTGCATAGCAATAAAACCAAACTGGAGCAAAAGCTCCTAGCACCAGAATGCAATCAACAACATCCAGAAAGAGCCACGTGGAGTACCAGGTGCTTACCCCCGACAACAGAATGCGCAATTGCACACCCATAGGCCAAAATAGTGCACAAAGTGGTCATAGACCGAACGAAGCAAATATAACCGATTACCGGCTGAAATGCAGTGCACGAGTGAGATATTAAATGTTATGCTACGCATGCAATGCAATTGTGCCTAAAATGCATTCCTAAGAATGTTCACGAATGGATACGCATACCATGTTAAGTGTCCATATCGCTTAACATGTCATGCATATTACGTTATTAATGTCATCGTACTTGAAATATTAAATTTTTCCATAACCATTTAATTTTCGCAAACGGTGTATATCTTAATGGAAATTTATATGCACATAAAATGATAAGATTGTGCATAACCCATTAACATTTGTGTGCATACTACGCATGATTATGAGTGTCGTGTGAGTGTTTTAGCCGATAGCAACAGATAATGACAAGGTGAGTGAAGAAATGATGTATGCATATATATATTTATACAATACAATTCAAAATATATGAAAATTATAAGATACTTTATCTTAAAGCTCAACCTCCCTCTAATACCAACTGTCACGACCCGTCTGAAAGCAAAAATCAGAATGTATTTTGGGATGGCCGTGATGCCACAGACATGGGGAAAGAAGCATCATGTCTGTTAAGCGGGAGCTGAATTAATGTTATTAAATTTAAAATAAATAATTTTGAGAAAAATACACTATCTTTATAAGGAAGGTTTAAAGTATAGCAATGAAGAGTTAAATACACATGCATTTTAACAAACTCATGATACAAAGCTCTGATACAAATTTCATGCAATGAAAATTCCAAAAAAATGAACATGCAGCATATCCAATTCCAGTACATAATTTTTCGTCTAGCAGTTCTTCATGAATAAAGAGAAATACAGCATAGAACCGGGCACAACACGAAATAAGATAAACCTTCAGAAACAGGAACTTGATGCGGATTGGGCTCAGTAGCATGCGGTGCCGTCACAGACACTAAGGTAAATTTCAAAATAAAAAAGAAAAAACCTCAGAACATTGAAAAAAGTAAGTAAAGTAAATTACATAACTAGCAAGGGGTCAGAAATGTACGTGTACTAATTTTTAGGAAATGAAGCTAGTAAAACACCCAAGTAAATAGTGAAGCAAAAATAACCAGAATTATTGCCTACTCCAGAGTGTAGTAAATATTCATTCATGTAATGACATAAGTAGTGACAAATGAAAGGTTTAGGTTTTTTTATTTGATGCACAAGATTCATGATTCAGAAAGATTCAAGATCAGATTTAGGATTTATCAGAGATTCAGAATTTATGTCCGTGATCAGGTTTAGGTTCATGCTTGTTATGATCGGTCATTTGTTCCTGTTAGGTATTCAAGAGTGGACCCAAGTCAAGAAGTTGCATCAATTAAACGTTACCCTTCAGTGTTACCCTTCAATGTTGCTTATGATATTAATGCATGAAATGATTGATAGTTTAGTGATTCCTAGCATATTAAAACATGTTATTAATTTAACGATTCAGGTATTCAAGAGTAAAATTCATGAACATAAGAAAATGTACATCAAAATAAGACCATTGTTTGCAAGTGAGAGATTTCTCTACTCACCTTAAGTAAGGCTGAATCTGACGGTGGCGGCTAAACAACGCAAGCAAAATTTTAAAACCTTATTTCAAACCTGTTCATGCACAATCATAAATATTTGAAAAAACTCTATGCTGGCACATGCAATTTAAAAGGGTGAACAGTTGTGAATAATCCTCTGAGAATTCTCTAGAGATGAGGTGAATAGAGATTTAAAATATTTTCTTAAAACAATTTACTGATTTTAAACAATCTCAATTTTTTATCCACATAATTCTAGCCAAAAAAATTAACACAGGAAAAATAAGAGCACAGAAAATCACAGTACTGAAGATACCAAAACTATAGTTGTTCCCCTAAATCTGGGTACATTCACTCTTCTACCACTTGGTAGTACACTATCTCAGTGTCTGAGTCTTTTGATAAGGAGACTCTCAGAACCAACAAATGAGTCTTTTGAGAAGGAGACTCTTAGAGTCATGTCCAAATCTTTTGATAAGAAGATCTTGAACCAAGACTAAATCTTTTTCTAACGAGACCCTCAAAACCACACTGAATCCTTTGAAAAGGGATTCTCAAAATTCTTTACTCAATTTATAGTGAGGGAGAGTAGTGGAGAAGATAAAAAGAAGAACTGATGCCAGCTATCTTTTTTTGTTTTTAATGCTAATTGTATTTAATCCCTATTCTGTATTGTGTATTTCTCTCATTCTGAATTTTGAGTATATCAAACCCTTAGAGACTTCAAATTCCTCTCAACGGGGAAATTGTCTTCAAAAGGAATAGTATATTATTCTTCTATATCTGTCTTCATGAATTACGACAATCTCTTCAAATATCTTTCATATATTCTTCTGAAATTAATGAAGAAATCTTTATTTAGGCTCTCTTCCAACAGCTCTAAAGATTCAAAAGAATTTCATAATAATCTCCTCTAAATAATTCTGAACAGATTTTCTGCAATTTTCATTCTGGGTTTTATTTGACGCTATGTCGACTTTTAGTTGAAGGTGTGTTAAGATCTGTCTTTAGAATGAAAGTTCTATCAACTTAGTCAAATGATCGACATTGCGTCGATACAGTATCGATGTATGCGTCATCTTCTACTTTGGATTTGCATCGACTTATCTTCGTATGATGCACCGATATCCAGTTGGAGTGACGTCGACTCTCAGTCGTCGCATAATTACTTTGATTGATTTTCTTCCTATATTTAGTGTGCCTTTCTCATCTCTTTGACTTAACTGACTTCTAAAGACTTCTATGATCAAATTACCCTCTCTATACACATGGGTAATTAACTTAGAATGTAAAATCACTTATAATTAATTTGTTAAGTTAAATCATAAGGGTTTTTCTAACAATCTCCTCATATTTAATTTAACAAATTTTACAAGATGGTTTAAAGTGATTTTGCAGAATAATAGAATAAAGAAAACCAACAGTTTACAGCATTGACATATACAGAAAGACAAGGCATGAGCAGACAACTGAAAGTATGTATCTTCAGAATAGAATTTATAATAATAGTAAGCAATTTCAGCAAATTATTATACTTTTGTAAGATCAATTGTTTTTCTTATTGAGTTCTGAAGTAAATATATCAGTCATATAGTTATAGAGATTGATCAGCAATTTGTCCATGGTTCTTTCAGAATAATTAAAATTTGTTTGAATTTCCAATAGTCAAGCTTTTCTGAAGAAAATCTAGAACTGTAACTAGTCTTTTTCAACCTCTAAGATAATCTGTATATACTTGGTTTTGATTTCTGTCTCTTTGATTGAGTTCAGCAATATTTCTTTTTGATTTCATTCATGACATCCTCAGATCTGATTTCGGTTTTGCCCTTCACAAACTTAGCAGCATCATTGATCATTTGCTTCTTTGTTCTTGTATCAACTGGATCTTCTGGCAAAGGTATTGGAGGGATACTGTAATTTCCTCTGCTCATTTTGGTCACATCTTCAACTTGTTGCATGACTATTCTAGGAGGCAACTTCTTCTTTTTAGACTGTTGACCCTATTCAGTCATTTTTGAAAATTGAGTTTGCTTTCCCCCTTTTAGTGTATCTAACGCACTGCCCTTTTTGTAAATTTCAATGATGTCTCCTCTTCATTATTATCATTCTCTTGAGGCTCCCCCTGAGTTAATGTAGTACTAAACTCCCTCTGAGTTAAAGGATTATCTTGTTCAGCAATTTCTCCCCTGATTGGATACAACCTCTAAAGTAGTCTGATCTGATGCAATATCTGTTTGATGATTATCATCAAATTCCTCTACAAAATGTTCATTTTCAACAATCTTAAAGGGATATGGCCGTTGTGAAGCACTAGAGACCTTTGTTTCCTCATCTTCCTCGTCTCCCCCTTTTTAACCTCATTGACAAGATAGGTTAAGAAAATTGTGTCACCAAGGAGGAAGATACTATTGATTTCATCCATTGCACAGAAGTAGTAACCTCATCAAGTTGAGATTGCATCTGATCAATGGTTGTTTTGATTTGAGATGCATGCTCATTCGTACTAGTGGTCATATGTATTTCTTGATGAATGATTGCATTTAGATTGAAGGAGGGGGTGACTGGCAAAACAGGTGAATTGATTCTGAGGGAGGATGGAGGTAGTTGTGTGGTATGTTGGGGAGCTTGTTCTGGTACTGAAAATGTGGGAGAGTTTAGAGGAATGGAGGATGAATGTGGAAAAACATGCAAGGAGGTTGTTGTTTGAAGTGGTACATCAATTTCCTCTAGATTGTGATATGGAGAATCACCAACTTGTGGAGAGGGTGGTTAAGAGGACTCTTTCTTGGAACCAGGAGGTATGATTTGTCTGTGCCATTTTGAGAATAGAGAGATTGAGAGTCTCTTGCCAGGAGGAATGGACACTCCTTTTGATTTGCACAGAGCAAGGTTGTTGTGCTACAATATCTGGCTCATAAATGTCATGTATGCTTTCTCTTTCCATGCATATTTATGAGACTCATCTTTAACAAACATCTCCCCCAGTTTATCTTTTTACCAAGAACCAATACTCCCATCAGATGAGCTGTGCTCTGGGGATGACATCATGGACAGATTTAGCACAGCAACATTTCCCTAACAATGTCTGTCAGAAATTGATATTCTTCAGAAAGGTCCTTCTTCAGATGGATTGGCTTTTCTTTGGAGAAATTCGTAATCTTCTACACCTTTTTTACTTTTTTTTCAGAGAGCTATAACTCTGCTTCTCTGGATGGAGGGTCAAATGTTGCTTGAATGATCTCAGCAGTTATTTGAACTTCTGTCTCACCAATGATTCCAGTCATTGGTTCATCCTTATCAACTTTGGCTTGTGCTAGAAACTGGGTTATCTCTGCTCCATATTAGATGCATCTGGTGGAAATTAATTTGTTCATTCCAACACTGTTGAAGAGTTCCAGAATGCCTTTGAAGGCATCACCTGTTGCGCTGAAGGAGTCCAAATCAACGCTGAATCCCGAGTGTTTGTGCTTAGCTTCATCAAGGAGCTTTGTGAAAATATCAGTCCCATTGATTTTCAATTGACTTTGGAGGTACCATTCCCCTTTGGGAGCTCATAGGGAGCCTTTAGCTTAGTTTTGTAAATGAGACTTCTATTCAGAACATAGTTGACAGTGTTAGCTGTTTTAGCCCAAAAGGACTTAGGCAAGTTTGACTATACCAATAATGTTCTTCTTGATTCAATTATAGTTCTATTTTTCCTTTCAGGTACCCCATTTTATTGAGGAGTTCTGGGAGCTGAAAAGCTGTCTTATCTCTCCATACTCACAGAGTCTATATATTAATTGATTTTCAAACTCTGTGTCATGATCACTTTTCTGATCATAGACACTGGAGTGTTGAATTTAGATTGAACCTGTTTAATGAATCTTGAGAGGATCTTAAAGGTGTTAGACTTAGCTGTCAGAAAGAACACTTGACTAAATCTAGAGAAATCATCCACTATTTCTAAGGTAAAAGATTTTCCTCTAAAGCTCTAAGTGGTGATTGGACCAAATAGATCTATATGCAGTAGGTAAAGAATTCTAGGTGAATCATTCTTATCAATTGTTTGAATGATGATTTATTTTGTTTACCTAGTTGGCAAGCTTTGCATGGGTTTAATTTCTATACGTACATTTTGGTAAGCCTCTAACTAAGTCATTTCACTAGCTTGGCTATGATCTTGTGATTTAGATAATCAAACCTTCTATGTCAAAGTTCATTTTTGTCCATTTCAGAATTGACTAGACAGATTTCCTTCGAATTAGAGCTGAAATCAACCACATATATATTGTCTTTCCTAAAACCAGATAGCATTATTGCATCTGTTTTAGTGTTGACTATTTGGCATAGATTGTGAGTGAACACAACTTTTTACTCATCATCACAAAACTGACTTGTGCTTATGAAATTATGTTGAAGTCCTTCACATCAACATAATACTTTAGAGAATGAGTTGTCTCCAATTTTGATCATATCATAACCTTTGATTTGACCATAAGTGGTCACCAAAAATTACATTAGGGTCATTTAACTCTATAATATTCCAGCAGATTTTTATGTTCAGTCATATACCTGGAGCAGTCATTGTCCAAATACCACATCTGGTTTATGGATGGTCATTCTCTTACCTGCACAAGCAACTAAACATTAGTTGGGACCCAGGTTAACTTGGGCCCATTTCTTTTACCATTATAAGGAGTAATGAAAGTGTAAGATGGTATTTCATGATACCCCTTAGGATGAAAGAGTGTTGGTCTGTTAAATCAATATCTTCTAGCATCATGTTCATTTTTTAAATAGATATTACATTCAGATTTATAAGAATGATAATCAGTGAACATTGTAGTATTTGTTGGATCTAGTGATCAACCTTTTAAGGGGGTGAATAAGTTTTTAACGTTAAATAGAATTTAAAATATTTCGCCTCAGAAAATCAAGTTCTGGAAGCTACCGCGGGGCGTTAGGTAGCTAACGCGCGACGATAAGTCACAGAGCTCGTTTTTTTGTGCAGATCCGAGTTCTAACCCCACAACCACACACACTCGCTAAACAATCACAGCACACACCCAGAAGTAATCAACACAAAAATAACAGATTTCATTGCATGAATTCAAAACAACAATAGTTCTAGATGAGTACAAAAAGGTTATCTCCGTGACGCCAGAGATCTAAGGCGGTGCGTAGAAATGATCTTTTGGTTTCTATACCGATCCGCTCCACAGACCGGTTGGCTCTCTCCTTTTCCCTCTAGGAAAATTCTTCGAGCCGGCTCTTCACCTCCTCCCAAGGAAGGGTCTTAGAGCCCCGCTAGATCCTCTGATCTAGACGTCCTTATCCCCAGGACGATTTCCTGCGGAATCCTACCCGGATTCCGACGACCCTTACCGGTCGATTTTCCTCGCCACAGGATTTAAAAAAAGGAAAGATTACAAGAATAAAAGATGTAAATAATTCAAAGATGAAGTTCTCCCTCTTGATGACTTCTCCGTTGAGCGATCCGCAGCCGGTGCTTGAGATCTCCGTTTGCTAGCAACCGGTCGGTTCTTCGTAGTCGATGTAGATCTTGGATCGTCGGAGTCTTTCAAACATGAGCGGAAGGGAGACGACTTTCTTCCTTTTAGATGAAGACGATCGGAACGGATGCAAGGAGGCGGCCGAACCCTAGAGTGCAGGAACTTCTGTCTATTTTTCGTCTGGATTCTCTTGTTGGTTAAAGGAACAGAAACCAAGGCGGCCTTTTATACGTCTTTGTGAAAATAATCTACCGCCGGCGATAAGACTAGCGTCCGGCGGTAGGTTCGCCCGCTTGTTGTGCCAGCTGTCATCCAAATCTGGAATAATATTCAAAACTAATATTTGTCGTTTTATCGTTGCTAGCGCCGCGCGGTTACAGCTACTGCCACGCGGAAATATAGGACACGACGATTCTGATAGTCGTGTCGATACTCGTCGAGAGGCTACCGCGGCTCGGTAACAGCTATCGCCTACGGTAGTTTGATTTCTCGAGAAATCCTTCTCAGCATTCGTCGAGAGGTTAGTGTGGCGCGGTAACTACTATCGCCTGCGGTAATTTGGTTTCGCGAGAAGTCCTCGACATTCGTCGAGAGGTTAGCGTGGTGCGGTAACTACTATCGCCTGCGGTAATTTCCCGAGAGGCTGGCCAAGATAATTCCTTTAGTTAGCGCAGGTGGTAGGACTAGCGCGGCGCGGTAGTTTCCCGAGACCTCTGTCCATTTTATTCACAGCTACCGCTCGGCGTTAGTTTCCATAGGAGTCTTTTTCTTCACTTGCACATGTCAACCTTCACACTCTATCAACACAGGACGTGATGAAATATAACCTGGAAGTTGATATTCTCAAACACAGGGAACATGAAACATTGGTTCCAACAAACTCTCCCTTTTGATAATATCAAATCTCGTTCATGAGAAATAACATTGTGATAGAGTGCATATAAAGAATGAGAGTTATAAGATAACATCAGGTTGCAGGTTCTTTATGGCTCCCCTACACTCACGCTCCCCCTATCTACTTGTTCGACTTGCTCCCCCTATCTATGTGCACACATTGTTAACATGCTCCCCATACATGTGACCTCTCCTAACCCGTGACTTATACTCCCGAACACTCTATTCTATTGCAGTTATACTCCTGATACTCATGAACATTCTATTCTCCCCCTTTGATAATATCAAATAGAGGCGAGCAAGGTCAATCAGACATGCGGGATGAAAAATAGTAAATGTGATGAGCGTTAGACAGACATCAGATAGTGCACACATAAGGTACAGATAAACATGACAAGCATAGAGGTGATTAAAAAAAGTACATATCAGAGAATTGTAAGCACATGGGTCACACAATAGAGCAAAGTACATAGTCAGAGAAGATCAATTTTCAGAGTTAATATGAATTGGACAGCACAGACTAAACTAAGCACACAGCGAATACGTCTACAATGCTATAAGAGTAAGGAGGTAATCAAGTGAAACAAACATTAAAAACGTTATGAGTGTAAATCGTGTGCTAGTACGTATTGTGCTAAAAAAAGATATTGTAGTTGCAGTCCAATTCTTATGTGCGGAAGTCTTAGACAAGGAAATGACATGTGTTCGTGTAGCATCGAAAGCGAGATAACATCAAGAAAAATACTAGCATAGTATACATGGTTATCGCGATCGTTTAGGAACCTAACACAAGAGAAATAGGGTGAATAATCACCTCACATGTCAATTGATGTCATACATAGGCGAAAACTAGGGGCACTAAACTAAAGATAGAGTCGATGCGTAAGATCGAAAGGACTCTTTAACCAAGGTGCTCATCCTCAAAATGCTCATGAAGACTTATCAAGAGGAATGAGTAGTGCTTGGGGGAACCGTGACAAGAGATGTGATAGCGTGCATATTTTTATTTTGTTAGCGTGGATCCATCACTTTTGTTATCATTTTTTTTATTCACGGAGCCCCGAGTCAATCGAAATCTACTTTAACTTGTATACAAACGACTTTTATACTAGAGATTTTGCTAAGTTTCACACCTAATATAATCACAAGTGTATCGTGACATTAATTATTCAACGTATTTTTAGCGTGTTAGAGTATAGTGTCACGATATATAGCATGTAAGCTTTGCAAATTTTTGTATTTTTCTTGAGTGCACCGGCTAGGGATGTGTGTATCATGTGAAGTCATTCCCCTATCTAAGTCCTCACATATATCTAGAGGTATAGTCAACAGACACGACCCCGTCTTGTCGCACTCAATAGCTAAGCACCTATAGATTAGCCCACTATAATCGGAGGATAATGTTTATATAGATTACGAGTCTAAACTCAAACATTGTACGTACGCGTTATGATGTAAGTCACAGTCATGTGAGCCCTTATAGCATGAGCACTTCACAGTTTTTTTTGTTTATATATATATTTATTTATTTTTGTTAAAGAAAAAATGACAAGGAAACTCAAGTAAAACAACTCATAAGCAAATACTCGAAGGAAATGAAACATAGAGAAGGAAAAAAAACTACAAACAAAAGAACAATCAAACACCAATAACGATGACTAGGATGAGAGATCCAGAACACCAAGCTCGAGTCGAAGTAGTGAGAAACGTGCATCTAGGAGTGGTTTAGTGAATATGTCCGCTAGTTGGTCATCGGTGCCAATGAAGCTTACACTCATGTTCTCCTTTTTTATATGATCTCGAATGAAGTGGTGGCGCACGTCAATATGTTTTGATCTTGAATGGTGCACTGGATTATATGTTAAGTCTATGACACTCTTGTTGTCGCACCTAAGTGTAACATTCCTACAAGTTAGGCCAAAGTCTTCTAACGTTTAAGACATCCATAGTGCTTGAGCGCAACAGCTTCCTAAGGTGATATACTCGTCTTCAGCGGTGGAGAGTGCAACCGAGTTCTGTTTGCAGCTTGACCAGGAGACTAGTGCAGGGCCTAGGAAATGACATGTACCACTTGTGCTCTTGCGATCAAGTGAACATCCGGCATAGTCTGAGTCCTAGTACCCGTGAAGTGTGAAATCAGTGGTGTGTAGGTACTAGAGTCCAAGGGTTTGCGTGCCAATCAGATACCTAAAGATGTGCTTTACGGCTTTCAAGTGTGACTCCTTAGGGTCGGCTTGATATCTAGCGCAAAGACACACATCGAATGTGATATCGTGCCTAGAGGCACTCAAATATAGCAATGATCCTATATGCCCGACTCTTGCTCGAGTATCCTAAGAAGGTACCTAGATCAGATTTTTCGTCAAATTTTTCTAGATGATCCTTAGTGTTTAGAATGTAACACAGGCAACCAAAGACCCTAAAGTACGATACAGAGGATTTCTTTTTGAAATACAGCTCGTATGGAGTTCGCTTTAAAAGTGGGCGAAGCATGACTCGGTTCATCGCGTAGCTTGTCGTGTTATCCGCTTCAGCCCAGAAAGATCGTGGTAAGCCGAACTCGGCGAGCATTGTGCGTGCTAATTCTTGAAGGGTGCGGTTCTTTCTTTCTACAAACCCGTTCTGTTGAGGAGTGCGAGGGACAGAGAATTCGTGCTTAATTCCTAAGGTGTCGCACAGGTTTGAGAAATCCTCATTCTCAAACTCTTCTCCATGATCTGATCTAATACATTTTATTTTTAGCTCCTTCTCATTTTGAAGTCTCGTGCATAGATGTGAGAATTCGCAAAAAGTGTCAGATTTGTTCGCAAGAAAGATCGTTCAGCAATAGCGTGAAAATTCATCTATTATAACGAAGATGTATCGTTTTCCACCTAGACTACACGTACTAAGGGGTCCAAACAAGTCCATGTGAATGAGTTCGAGTGGTCTAGACGTGGAAACTTCAGTTTTGCTCTTGAATGAGGTTTTGACAAATTTTCCTTTTTGACAAGGAGCGCATAAGACATTTAAGCTACCGCTTAAGTTGGGAAGTCCCCAAACAAGTTTATTTTTTGATGTTTTACAATAAGTTTACTCCCAGAATGTCCTAGTCTCCTATGTCAAAGATCTAATTCATCATTCTTACTAACTAGGCATTTCAAATCAGATGCAGATATATCGTCAAAACTAACAGTATAGACATTATGATTTTTGTGAGCTACAAGTAATAGTTTTGTCATCAATAATTTTGCAAGTGTTCTGGACACTGGACTCATCGTCAGATTCTTCTTGATTCTTTCTCATGATACATAGGTTTGTCTCGTCTTCACTACCAGAGTTTGTGGTGCTTGATTCGTCAGATCCATCCTCATCACAGGTGAGCTCCTTCAGCACTTTCTTCTTCCCTTTGTGCATGCTTTGCTTTTCTTTTTCCTCCTTCTTGAGTCTTGGGCATTCTCTCTTTAGATGCTCAGGCTTGTGGCAGTAATAGCACTCCGGCTGGGACTTCTCATCATCGCTTTCTGTCTCTTTTGATGGCCTGTTCCACCTTCTGCCTTCTCCAGCTCCTCTCTTCAGGAATTTCTTGAACTTTCCTGCTTCTTGGGATTATTCATGAATTTTTTGAACTCCCGAACGTAGAGGCTCTCCTCCTCATCTTCCTCAGAATCTTCATCAGCTTTTCTCTCCCTTGCGGCCTTCAGCGCCAGTCCTTTCTTCTTTACTTCCCTGGGATATTCCTCTGCTTGAATCTTCAATTCAAGTTCGTGTGTCTTCAGATTGCCGATGAGGCTCTCTATCTTCAGGGTGCTGATTTCATGAGACTCAACAATAGCCGCCACCTTCGGGTTGAAGCGAGGAGGCAGAGATCTCAGGATCTTCCTCACTAGGTCACCATTAGGAAAGCTCTTTCCGAGAGATCTTGAGGCGTTGACGATCTTAGTAAAACGCGTGTACATGCTGTCCACATCCTCATCGATCTTCATCCAGAATTGTTCATATTCAGACTCGAGTCGGAACAGCTTCGAGTCCTTCACCTGCGAGGTATCTTCGTGAGTTAGCTCCAGAATACGTCATATATCATAAGCAGTCTCGCAGTTACATATTCTATTGAATTCAGTTTTGTCCAAGGCGCAGAATAACGAATTCATAGCCTTGGCATTATTCGTACATCTAAGCTTTTCTGTGTCATCCCACTTATCACGTGGTTTTTCTACAACGGTATCCTCAACTGTGACAGTGGGTGCAGTGTACTTTGTCTCTACCATGGCCCATACGTCCATGTTGTGATTCATCAGAAAGATTTTCATCTGAGTCCTCCAGTGACTATAGTCACTCCCCATAAACAGTGGAGGTCTACTCACACCTTGTCCCTCATTGAATGCGTGAACAGAGTTGACCATCTTACTTCAGATTTTTAAGCCTTTTTGAAGTAACCTCGCTCTTATACCACTTGTTTGATCTAGTTGCCAACCTTAGAGGGGGGTGAATAAGGTTTTAATGTTAAATAGAATTTAAAATATTTCGCCTCAGAAAATCGAGTTCTGGAAGCTACCGCGGGGCGTTAGGTAGCTGACGCGCGTCGGTAAGTCACAGAGCTCGTTTTCCTGTACAGATCCGAGTTCCAACCCCACAACCACACACACTCGCTAAACAATCACAGCATACACCCAGAAGTAATCAACACAGAAATAACAGATTTCATTGCATGAATTCAAAACAACAATAGTTCTAGATGAGTACAAAAAGGTGATCTCCGTGACGTCGGAGATCTAAGGCGGTGAGTAGAAACGATCTTTTGGTTTCTATACCGATCCGCTCCACGGACCGGTTGGCTCTCCCCTTTTCCCTCCAGGAAAAATCTTCGAGACGGCTCTTCACCTCCTCACAAGGAAGGGTCTTAGAGCCCCGCTAGAGCCTCTGATCTAGACGTCCTTATCCCCAGGACGATTTCCCGCAGAATCCTACCCGGATTCCGACGACCCTTATCGGTCGATTTTCCTCACCACAGGATTTAGAAAAAGGAAAGATTACGAGAATAAAAGATGTAAATAATTCAAAGATGAAGTCCTCCCTCTTGATGACTTCTTCGTTGAGCGATCCGCGGCCGGTGCTTGAGATCTCCGTTTGCTAGCAACCGGTCGCTTCTTCGTAGTCGATGTAGATCTTGGATCGCCAGAGTCTTTCAAACACGAGCGGGAGGGAGACGACTTTCTTCCTTTTTGACGAAGACGATCGGAACGGATGCAAGGAGGCGGCCGAACCCTAGAGTGCAGGAACTTCTGTCTATTTTTCGTCTAGATTCTCTTGTTGGTTAAAGGCACAGAAACCAAGGCGGCCTTTTATACGTGTTCGTGAAAATAGGCTATCATCGGCGGTAAGACTAGCGCCCGGCGGTAGGTTCGCGTGTTTGTTGTGCTAGCTGTCATCCAAATCTGGAATAATAGTCAAAACGAATATTTGTCGTTTTATCGTTGCTAGCGCCGCGCGGTTACAGCTACCGCCGCGCGGAAATATAGGACACGGCGATTCTAAACAGTCGTGTCGATACTCGTCGAGAGGCTAGCGCGGCGCGGTAACAGCTATCGCCTGCGGTAGTTTGATTTCTCGAGAAATCCTTCTCAGCATTCGTCGAGAGGTTAGTGCGGCGCGGTAACTACTATCGCCTGCGGTAACTACTATCGCCTGCGGTAATTTGGTTTCACGAGAAGTCCTTCTCGACATTCGTCGAGAGGTTAGCGCAGCGCGGTAACTACTATCGCCTGCGGTAATTTCCCGAGAGGCTGGCCAAGATAATTCCTTTAGTTAGCGCGGGCGGTAGGACTAGCGCGGCACGGTAGTTTCCCGAGACCTCTGTCCAATTTATTCACGGCTACCGCCCGGCGGTAACTTCTACCGCTCGGTGTTAGTTTCCATAGGAGTCTTCTTCTTCACTTGCACCTGTCAACCTGCACACTCTATCAACACAGGACGTGATCAAATACAACCTGGGAGTTGATATTCTCAAACACAGGGAACGTGAAACATTGGTTCCAACAGTATTAACCTTTATTATAATTGTTCGCTGGGAATTTGCTTCGATTTGAACTCAACGCAACTATCTGGTTGCGTCGTCTGGGAGTCGACGTATATATGATGTTGCGTCGAGATGAAATTGTCGCAAATTCATTTTTGTGTTGAGTGGAATTCGACACACCTGCTGAATTGCGTCGAGATGAAGTCAAAGCATGTTCCCAGATCACATAATTTTTTATTTTAAAAGCTTTATCTTTTATTGGTCTTTTTCCTAGAATGCCCTTGTTATTAGATGAGTCAAGCTTGTTAAGAACTGTAATTTTTTCGGGTCATCTTCTATAATGATTATGAATTGTTTTTCTTTAGTTTTGACAAGGGTTATAGGATTTTTTCAAACAGGTTTGTTGGAAGCTCTTTCTGAGCTTGTTGGCTCAGCTCCTAATCCTAGAATATTGAACCTAACTAAAAGATTCTCAGATATCTCTTTGAGTTTTTGACTCCTGCCATTCAGTGAGTCTTCTTTTGCCTTTGCTATCCCTTCTCTTAGTGATTTATTTTCTATAGTCAATTGATTAACTTATTGTTTTAAGTTCTATGCTTCAACTCTAAGTTGATTATCCTGATGGATTTGTTCATCATCAGGCTTGTCATTGCTTAGCTCTTCTAGTACTTTGCTTGAGTACTTGCATGAAGCATATTCACAGTCGTAGTTTCTTCTTTCTTTTAAACCTTTTCTTATAGAAAACCCTTATATGGATAACACTTTAGCGCAGCAAGAAACCCAAAGCTACATTCATATAGCAAAATCGAACTGGTCAATGCAAGCATGCGTTAACCATCCTTAAGCTTTGAGGTTTGAAACCACCTACCTCAGGCAAGAAAAGCTTGATTGGATATTTTGTGTTTTAATAGTCCTACGGAATAATAGTTTTCAAGTGCAAATACAACTTAGTGTGCACTATCAAAATTACTAAATATTAAACGTTTGCAGTCCATAATGTGATTGTATATTTGAAGAAGTATATTGTTTGCTTTTCTCTCCCATTAATTACAACTGTATTCACAAATTGATTTTTCTTACAGTTCTTGCGAACTAGACGCATCCAAGGTGCAGGCATAGTTCCTCAGTTTGAAATATGATTTTATCTCTTTCCATATTTCACACAGTGGCTATCTGAGGGCTCAATTTGCTAGCTTCACGAATAATATCACTATCTTCATAGCAAGATCACATGCCTCATTATGATCTTGTACGCATGTTTCTCAAGCTACTTGATTTCCTACTACACCGACTGCCTTTTCCCAAGGGCACCCTAAAATTAGTCCATTGTACTGTGCCACAGAATCATTCACAAAGATTTCTGTTAGAGAAGACATAAGTTATTAATTTATAAAGTTGTTCTCCATTTTTTCTTTTTTGTTTGTCTAAAAAGCTATAATATATGCATCTTCACAAAGGTATTGATGATCAACTTTTTCTGCTTTTTTATTCTATGATTTTCTTGCTTACCGGTTTGGTTAATTCCTTCTCTTCTACTTTTGATGGGCTAGGTATATACTGGGGTCTGGCTACGACATTATCAAAGCCTGCAGGAACGAGTGGCTTTGCCTGAAACTGATGGGCACTGGCAAGTCTCAGTTTCCAATGCAACTAGAAGGAGGCTAGCTGGGTTAGGTGTATAGTTGAAAGCGTTGGGAAAAATGTAAACCAGGAATAAAATCTGGCATGAACATGTCGCGCCTTACAGCTAATCTTCAGTACACATGACCCATAAAAATAATGGCAGTGCTTCAAAACTATGAAGGTTGATGGCAAAATGCTACTAGTATTTCTCACTATGTTAATTTCTTTCTTTTAATGTTCATTTTGTGTGTTGAATTTCTATAATATGTTTATGGTTTGTGTGAGATGACCCTAAATTGTCTTAAAATTCACAAATAATCATGATTGTGATTGTGGGGAAGAAGCAAAGAGGAAACTTTGAAGTTGTTCTATAAAAGATTTTCTTTGTGGTTGTAAAACACTCAACCCTCAGATAGAGGTTGATTGCTGGATTCCCTTTGCTAAGAATTTGATTTGGTTGATGGATAATTGTCCTTGTTGTGCTTATTGGATGAACTTCTTACTTCTATGTTGATTATGTTATTTTGACCTAATTTTCTCATGGAGAAACTGTGGTTGATTGGTGCTCATAACCTCTTTTGGATATATTGGATTGCCTCAATCACCTTTGTATGTGTTGAACTCTAATCTAATGTTGACAATTAGTAAGGTTATTGTGAATATGTAAGTACCTTTAGTTGTCTAATTTTTGAATGAGTAGTGCATTCATGGAAGGGATGGCGCCTAACACCCATCTCTGAAATCTTATATGAAGCTTTTTCAGTCATAAATTTTAGTTTGCCACTCCTTCCATTGATGCAATCAAGCTATTCTTGAGCTTTTGAAATTTCTGTTATTAATCACATGTTTTTCACAAGATATTTTCCTGTTCTGGAATCTTCTTATTATCTTTCCATGAGTTGCTATCAATGACTTCTATTAAAGCTTGATATGCAAGTTTTTTATGCAATTTAGAGTTTCATTGAGAGAGATGTTTGTTTTCTAGGAGAGTCTTGATTTTTCTTTCATACTTAAGGTTATTTAGACAAATTCAAAAAAATATTTCTAAAGTTGGGATTAAAGAAATCAAAAGATTTAAAGTTTATCACCTCATAAGAATTTGAGGTTTCTGCTATTTGGTGAGAATTGCAGCAATGTTCTTTAGAATTGTTGCATTCATCATCTTTTGCTTGAGGTCTGTTGCAACCCTCCTCTTCTTTTGAACAAGAAAGGTTGTATCAGTAGAGTTTATGTGCTCCTCAACCCTACAATTTCATAAGGCAAACATGTCATAGCTGCTCATGAGAGGTCCTGAAGTTGAGATAAGGTCTCTCAATAAAATATGTTGGGAAAAATCTCTTGATTTGGCATATCAGATTAAATAAATGATTTATGTATGCCTTGTGATTGTATAAAAAAGTTGATATGTATTGAAGGTTTAATAAAAGTATAAAACTAAAGAAAAATGTCTGCAGAAGGCTTTGTATGTCAAGAAGTAATTGACATGTCGAAGAGCTATGGCAGCATGTGTTGACTTATCTAAAGGCTTAACAGAAGAAATTGATATTCAGTATTTGAGAATTCAACTTAAGTCAATTTCTTATATACATAAAAAAGCGACGTACATCGTGAAGTAATCAAGATTTGATAGATTTGCATCAAATTCTCTAAGAAAATAAAGTATTGACATTATTTCTAACGATATTGATATTAAAGTATTGACTTTAAGAAAATAAAAGTCTCTAAGAAAATAAAGTATTGGCTTTATTTTCAACGATATTGATATTAAAGTATTAACTTTAAAAAAATAAAAGTCATTTCTGCTATTTGTATCAACAATTGTAGAGTGAAATTGGCTTTCTGGTGAAAAGTCGTAGATATTCGCACAAAACTAAAAGCTCATTGGTTCAATGTCTATCTCCAAGTGTAGATATTGAGACTGTCAACATCGGTTTTTCAAAAGAAGAGTAATTTTTTCTGCATGAATGTAATTTTTTTGGACCAGACATGATTTTTTGCCCAAACGTGATTTTTTTGCGCGGACGGGATTTTCTGGCCAGGATGCTATTTTTTCGCCCGGATGCGTTTTTTTCGCCCGGACGCGCATTTTTCGCCCGAACGCAATTTTTTCGCATGGGCGCGATTTTTCACCCTGTCGCGATTTTTTTGGCCAGACGTGATTTTTTCACTCATGGGCGTTTTCTTCGCTCGTGGGCGTTTTCTTCGCCCGGACGTGATTTTTTCGTCCGGACACTATTTTTTTCGCCCGGACGCGATTTTTTTCGCCCGGACGCAATTTTTTCGCCCGGTCGTGATTTTTTCGCCCGAGCGCGATTTTTTCGCACGGGCGCGATTTTTTCGCCCGGGCGCGATTTTTTCTTCCGGGCGTGATTTTTTCGCCCGGTCGCGATTTTTTCGCCCGACCGCAATTTTTTCGCTCGTGGCGCGTTTTTTGCCCGGAATTGATATTTTCGCACGGGCGCGATTTTCCGCCTGGGCTCAATTTTTCCGCCTGGCCGCGATTTTTCGGCTTGAGCGCAATTTTTCGGCCCAACCGCGATTTTTCAGCCCGCACGCAATTTTTTCGTCTGGGCGCAAATTTTCCGCCCGGACGCGAATTTTCGCCCAGACGGGATTTTTAGCCCGGATGCGATTTTTTCGACCGGACTCAATTTTTTCGCCCGGACGCAGCTTTTTCGACCGGACGCGGCTTTTCGCCCGAACGTGACTTTTTAATTTACCCCGACGCGACTTTTTCTCCCGGACGCGATTTTTTCGCCCCGAAGTGAAAATTTCGTGTCGGGGCGAAAAAATCGAGTCCGAGCGAAAAAGTCACTCCCCGGCGAAAAAATCACATCCGGCCAAAAAAATCGCGTTCGGGCAATTTTTTCACGTCCGGACAAAAACTCACGTCGGGTACATTGAAATTACTTGATATGAATCTTTCATTGAAAAAGGGGAAGAAGAAAACCCCGTTTGAAAATCGCGTCGGGGCGAAAAATCGCGTCGGGTGAAAAAATCTCGTGCAAGCAAAAAAAATCGTGTCCGAGCGAAAAAGTCGTGTCCGGGATTAAAAGTCGCGTCCGGGCTAAAAAGTAGTGTCGAAGCGAAAAATTTGAGTTCGGGCAGAAAAATCGGGTCCGTGCGAAAAAATTGCGTCTCGATGAAAAAGGCGTGTTTGAACGAAAAATTTCGCGTTCGGGCTGAAAAAATTAAGCCGGACAAAAACATCGCGTCATGACGAAAAAATCGTGTCCGGACGATAAAATTTATGTCGGGCGAAAAATCCTCGTTTATTATTTTTAATTGAGAGCATTGACCAATGTTAATTCCTATGATTGAAAATCTTTCTGCAAACGAACAATAAAAAATGATTAATGTCAATTCTCATGACAGAAAGTCATCATGCGGCCGAACAAAAGAATTGTATTTAAACTCAATGTCATTTTCCATGTGTCTTTATATTGGATTAAAAACCAATACTTCAATATCAATGTCGTTGAAACGAACGAACCCTAAAGGATCATAGTTAAAGTTGTGAGCAAATTAAGGGCGTGATTGTATTTCCAATCTAGTTGTTGGTGCTCCACTTAAAGAAAAAGATGACATTGAATCAAAGATGAAAATGAATGTTCTAATTTAGATGGACTCCTATATATATAGAAGATTTAAATCGAGAAAGGTACTCGACTGTTTCAAGAAATTGAAAAATAAAAATCGTCTTCTCCTCTCTTTAACGATCTCAAGAAGGTCTCATTTTCTCTTTGGGTATCACTTAAATTCTTCTTCTTTCAATCTAAAAATAGTATTTGTGATGCAAGCCCTCAAGAAAAGAAAAACAAGTTGTTGATTGTTGTTCTAACTTCTTCCTCTCAACAAGAACAGTTAATCTAATTTGATTCATATCCTTCATACAACTATCTTAAAAGAATTTTAAGAATCCCCTCTAAAGGATTCAATAATAAAGTTATATGAATCCTTCTTTAAATGATTCCGTGTGAAAGTGAGGAAAGTTATTAAGATTAATCAAGAGGGGGAAGAGAGATTTAAAGATTTTTATCCCTCAATAAGTCACAGCGCATGTCACAGTTAATAAAAATAAAAATAATAGAGGCAAAAAATAAACAAAAAGATATGTAATTAGAAGACGCAATAATTTTGTAGTGGTTCCCCCTTAGTATTGGGTATGCCATCTCTTTTACCCCTTAGTAGGTTTTTCACTAAACAATATTGTCTCTTTTAATAAAAAAGCTCTTAGAACTAATATACTAAGTCTTTTGATAAGGAGACTCTTAGAATCAATACGATGAATCTTTTGATAAAGAGATTTACAAAACCAACTAAATCCTTTGAAAAGGAGATTCTCTCGGGACCAACTGAGTCTTTTGTTAAGGAAAATCTTAGAACTGAAAATATGAATCTTTGTAAGAGATATTCTCAAAATTCTATTATGGATGGTTGAAAATTTAGAAGCAGCTCTTTCACAATGTGATTATTGCTCAACAAATCTCTAAAGAATTTTTATCTTTGAAGTACTGTGTGGATTCTTGATGGTGGTGGATGTAGGCAATTCTTCTTGTGAAAGAAGTGTGAATTCAATAAAAAGCAGATGAATCCAATCTAAGGGGAATCCTGAAGAAGTAGAAGAAAAAGAAGAACCCCTTGAGATATGGAGAGCCTGAGATCAAAGAGAAGAGATCTTGTCAACTAGGTGGGCGTAAGGTTGGTGGTCGGACTGTGTACCATACACTTTCTTTCGGTGGATAGCAGCTCACCCATAACCACTTTCCTCGGCACCAATCAAATAACAAGAAGTTAACAAGTACATACTAAAGCGAATACTGATGGGGTTTCCCTCAATTTATAGGAATTACGGGCGGTAAATAGCCGGAATACTTATATCCCCCACTAATTTAGTGGGGTGTTCGGGGAAACACTGACATATGTGCAATCTGTGTGCCCAATCTAAGTGCAATCTACACGCCAACCGTCGCACATGTGATTCCCCCACCGCACTAACTGCCTCCCTCACACTAAACGTCCGCAACCGATCAACCAATCGGCTGCCGCCTCACGGATGCGGCCCTCGAGGTCTGTAGTTGGCCTCTTGGCCGGTCGCGATCGCATCTCCTGGTCGTATGTCGAAGACCACCAAGAGGAGGCAGCCCCTCGACTGGCACGTCTACGGCCTCCCGGTCAGCCCCTCCTTGATTGTCATGCCTGCAGTCGCCAAGCGCGGGCAGCCTCTCCTCAGTCAACACACCCTTAGTCAGCCTTTTGTCGACCACGGTCATGCCTTGCGGCTACCTTACCATGACCACAAGGAGAGCCTGGAGCTGTCCCCAGACTTCCCGATTGGCCACCCTGTCTGGCGCGCCTGCGGCCGGGCTTGCAGACAACCGTGGTCGTGCCCCGTGGCTGTATGGCATGGTTGGTGTTACAGTTGGCCACCCGACCGGCGTACCCGCGACCGTCCACTGCTCTCCCCTCCCTGGATGGCCTCCTGCTGTCAAGGGCTTGCCTCAAACCGTCGCCACAGGTCATCCCCATCAACGGTCAATCCTTTGTTGTCTGATCGCTATCACGCGATCTCTACCATCTAATATACGGGTAACCACCCACGTAACCACCGGTGTAACCACTCAATATGGTTTGGCGCAAATAGCTGAAATTATATCAGTCTACATGTAGTAAAATCATTAAAATATACGTGCATTAAAATATATTGAATTGGTTTACAAATAGCATATAGGGTGGTTATGGTTTGCGGATAACCGTGAAACCAACATATCCACCTCAGGGGCCTATAAAAAGGACCTCGGTCTCTCCTTCATTTCCATCTTTCTCTTCCTTTGCTTCTCCCAATAAGCGCTTCAAAGCTCCGCCAGGGATCTCTTTCACCTTCGAAGATGCCCTTGAAGATATTCAAACACTTCGAAGACTGCCTGTAGACCTCCACCCACCGTCAAGCTTCCTTCGGCGTGCCTTATGCGTGTAGCGCTCCCAGCATTTGACGCCCACCTATCAACCGCAAGCATTTTCCGATCCAGCCTCCGAGAACAAGAAGAAGTCTACCAAGTCTCTAGAATAAGTGATCTCCGCCGCGAATAAAGACAAATGTTTAGCTTCGTCAGCAGTGACTTGTCACCCTCCGAATGCGCCTTTCTCTCTCTCCCCTCATGTTATAATGAGGAGCATCCTGTCTCCCTCAAGTTCTTTACAAAGCTTTGTGCACAAAAAACAAATAGTGATGTTTGGTCGGCACAGCCCCGACCTCGTGGTTTTTCACCCCTTTTGGGGTTTTCCACGTAAAAAATCCTTCTTACCAGCCATCTCCTTTTCTCTAACTATTTGCATGCTCAACCACTCAAAGGCAAGAGGATCCAATTTAGATCAGTCTACCAAGAGCCTCGAGTGAGGCACAATAGTTTGTCATTATCTCTAAGAAGAGGCTTCCCAACATTCCTAGAATATTCAGAAGACAGTATCCCCGGCACAGCAATACTGCAAGCAAGTGTCAATAGCGAGAAGAAGAACTCGCGCAACCTAGGGATCAGTCCGCGAGGGACATGGCAATCCCAATTCTTCCCACTCTCTCATCAGCACACATCGACTAGAGAAGGCAGTAATTACGCACGTAGCCGCGCTTGAGAGGTGTGTGCAATAGATGGAGGAGAATCAAACAGAGATGCTGGCTCTCCTCAAGAATATAGAGGTTGCATGAGTTCCCCCTTCGCCCCCCCCCCCCCCCCCCCACACCTATCAAACTACCTCCTCCACCACCAAATCATGCCCCAGAAAATGACCAGGAAGAGGACTTCAAGTTCTCACAAGCAGCTAGTATAATTTTCCCCTCCCGTCTATCCAGGGTCGCTGAAACAGGCCCGCAGCAACACCGCCAGAGGGCGGGCGGCCTTGAGAACCTTGTTAGGAGGTTGACCCGGGAAGAAGGTAGAGAACTGACAGTCGAAGAATACGACCAGCTGGATTTTCGAGCTACATACAACCACCACCCCATCCGCAATTGTTCGATATCAGCGTCAGAGGTCCTGGTGCATCTGATATAGTAGGATTCAAGCTTCTGAGCATCGAGTCTTATGGCGGGATGGAATACTCTAAAGCACGTGAACCACTTCACCACCATCCTCTGAATCTACAATTCTCCTGATCAATTACTCTGCCAAGTTTTGTCGACCACACTGAAAGGCCAAGCAAGGACTTGGTTCCACTCCCTTCGAGAAGGAACCATTGGAAACTTCATTTAACTGACTCAGCAGTTCCTGGACCAGTTTATTGCCAACTAACAGATATTGAAGGACTCCTCCCATCTCTCAAGATTCTAACAAAGAGAAGGGGTGTCCCTCAAAAATTTATTCCATCGGTTCACCATTGAGGCTAGGCAGATCCCAAGCACTGACCCTAAACTTCTATAGGGAGTCCCTAGCTATCCCAATCTGGTGCACTGGGTGGAAGCACGCATCGCGGATTATGAAGCAATCAAATCCCATCGCCGGCAGTTTGTAGGAGGATCGAAGAGGAAAAGAGAAGAGCTAGCCACGCGGGGACAAGAAGAGCACCGAAACAACAAGCGGACGCAAGCCCTCTGATAGTTTTACTTTCAAGACAACCTAAACACCTAGAGGGGGGTGAATAGGTTCTAATTGCTTGTTTATACTTCTAGGCAGAATTCAATAGCAGAAATAAAACATTCAGCACAGTAATCACAGAAATTGAAACATCACAGATTGCACAATGTTTTATAGTGGTTCCCCAAGATTTGGGTACATCCACTTTCCCCCTTCACCTATCTAGCAGTATGCTAGATTCGGCCAAACTTCCACTATTCTCAGATCCACAGATCCTACAGCTCAGAACCTGGATAGGTTCCTACAACTCAGGCTCAACAGCCCTACCTCAGCCTTGCCTCAAGGCCTACCACTCAGAGAAGAACCTTCTCCTACACTCAGGCAAATAGCCCTACCACTCAGAGATCACCTCTCTTACACTCAGCCTTTATAATACAGGCTTACAACTCAGATCTGTATAAACAGATCCTACAGAAATTTAGAAAAGATATCTTAATATCTTGCCTTTGTTGAGAGAGAAGAGGACAAGACACTTCTTGATCAACTGATGAAATCAACTGAAACTGAGCTTTCTTCAAAGCTTCTTGAATCTGAACTTAGCTGAGTTGATTTCCAAACAGCTTCTTGAGAAACCACTGATGGCTTCCTTCTTCTTCTTCAAGATGACTGGATCCCTCTCTATCCAACACCTTTTCTGATACTTCAGACTTCTTCTTCTTAGATCTTCTGATGAAGATCTTCTTTAGAGCTTAGCACTTTCTTGAATTGAAACTTCAATAGGATCGTAATCCTTCTTATCTTTCTTTTCTCCTTTGTTTTTTATCTTCTTCTGAATATGTCTATTTATAGACTTTCTTCATGGTAACCGGCTGATCCGGTTTCTAACTATTTTCTGACAGGTCTGACAGCTTCAGTTAAAAGGTGGCAACCCACAGCTGTCAAGTCTTCAAACAGTTCCTGTACCTTAGCCTTGGACAGCAAAATGTCGAGACAGTCTGTCAGAAAGTGTCGAGACCAATCTGTCTATCTGTGTCGACACAAGTGACTTTGGTGTCGACACAGTCTTTGATGATGTCAACTAAGTTGCCTTTAAGTCGACACAGCTTCTTCAGAAAATAACTTGGTCTTGACTCTGCAGTGTGTCGACAAAAGTCCTGTATGTCGACACAGTTGTTGTAGATTCAGAGCTCAGTATGTGTCGACTCAGCCTTCAGGTGTCGACACAGCAATCTTCAATTCTGCCAAAATGTGTCGACTCAGTCTTCTGGTGTCGACACAAGCATAGTCGACTTCTGCCAATATGTGTCGACTCAATCTCAAGGTGTCGACACATCCTCCCTGTGTCGACACAGTTGAGGTCGACTATCATCTTCTGTGAGTCGACTATCTTTCTCTGGTCGACTATCTTTCTCTGGTCGACTATCTTTCTCTGGGTGTCGACTATCTTTCACTAGTAGACTATCTTTCACTGGTCGACTAACTTTCTCTGGGTGTCGACTATCTTTCACTGTGTCGACACTGCTTCCCAGTGCTGAGGTCGACGATTTTCTTTATGTGTCGACACTGCTTCCCAGTGCCGACATAAATGTGGTCGACTATCTTTCTCTGTGTCGACACCGATATTCTGAAGTGTCGACACAAATATTCTGAAGTGTCGACACAATTTCTTCAGGTGTCGACACGTGGACTTAGAATATTTTTCTGCATTCTTTAATACTTCTTCACCTGCATATGTCAACTCAAAACAACATCAAATACACCTTGATGTATATCATTGAGCTAAGTTGGGCTTCTTCAAATCAGGTACATATTTTCCAATGTACCCAACAATCTCCCCCTATTTGGAGAAGTCATAACCCTTATAGCCAATGATATACACCATTTATAAAAAGTATAAACTGATGATATATGACATAACAGGAATACTTAATATAAACAAAATAAAAACAATCCATCACAGAATGAACATTATATGATATCAAACAACATTTTTTTTATAACTTGATAATGTTTGAATACAGAGTTTTACATTTAATGATCAAAACATAACAAAATACTTTGAAAGAATTAAAAGTTAAGACTGATCAGGCTCTCTTATGATAATCCATTTGCCAGATTGGATTTGAGCCTTCACAGGAGCTTCAGAATCTTCAGCTGGTTTCTTGCCTTTTAGCTCAGCTTTCTTCAGAGCTTCTTCCCTGAGCCTTTTCCTTTCAAAATAATGAAAGGGCTTTGGAAAGTACTTGCTCGGCTCCTGAGCATCTGGTGGCAGCCTACCCAGCTTGGCCTTTCTTCTAAACTGTATTATTGCCTCTTGCCTGGCTTCATACTTCTGTCATTCCATCTCATTGAACCACTTGCCTCTTTCATGTACTTGGTCTTTGACAGCCTTCCATGCAGTGAGTATAATGTTTCTGGAAGTAGGACTCCACTGCTCAAAGTCTGGCTTAAGTTCAGCCTGCTCTCTAAATCTTTTCTTAGATAGTAGAGCATCTTGCTGTTCTTTCAAAGTAGCTTCAGGCTTATCTACTTTCCCAATAACAATCCTGTTAACCTCCTTTGGAGGACTATACATTCCTTGAACTTGCTGATCAATCATATCAAAATCTGGAGGAGGGTAAATGACTTGGGCAACCTCAGGTTGATTGCCTTCAAGTAGACCTGTTTGTATTCCTGACTCAGCCACCATAGCATCATCACACAAAGGTGGATATCCCAATGTGGCTCGAATACTATTGGTCACCCATTTGGTGTGCTCTGAGCCTGCATGAACTAACAACCTCTCCCCCTTTATGGCTTCTCTAGTAATATGATCTCTTAGATCTTCCTTCTGAAATCTGATTTGTCCATCAAGATAATTCACACCCTCTTTAAAAAATGGTTTTAACTTTAGAAGCTTGTCAGATATGTCCTTTTGAGAGGTAGTGATAGCAGTTTTAACAGAATCAATAGCAGCTTGAAAGTTCTTATCAAAGTCTTCCATTTCCTTTGCTCTAGCTGCAGGCTGGCCTGGAATAGTCTTTTTCAATTCATTAATTATCTCTTGATGAGATTCAGTTAAATTGTCATTCATCCTTATCTGATTTTCCAAAACATAGCTTTACTTTAAAGCAATATCATCCACTTTAGGGATGATGGACTGCTGTTGTTTTGCCAAATATACCACAGCATTACCTCCCTTATGGAAGCAATCTGTCATCTCCTTCTTATGCATATTGACCTCAAACCTAATAGATTTTATATCTTGAGCCAAGTCAAATTGAAGGGACTTGTTGTTCTCATCAACATATTTTTCAATAGCCACTCTGTGTTCATCCAATTTCACTTGTAAATCGACCATAAACTTGTTATAATCAAATTCAGAAGGAGTGTGATGTGTTGTAGGCTGTAGAGCCTGCTTATAGCTCTTGCTCCTTCTCTTGAAGACCATAAGTTTTCTCTTCTTAGCCATCCTGGGTTCTTCATTCTCAGAATCAGAAGTACTATCAATTTGAACTCTCTCTTTGGGAGGAGAAGGAACATCTGCTTCAGTGCCATGTTGTTCAGCCTCAACATGCACAGGCTCCCCCTCAATTTCTTACTCCACTTCCATTCTATCAGTAACTATTTCATCATTTGGAAATAACTCATCTAGAGTATATTCCTTCTGGGCTGGAACATCTTCAGTATTCAAATCTTGAGATAAATCAGTTTGAGCTTCCTCTTGCACTTGCTCAGACAGCTTCTCCCCCTGTACTTGTTCAGTATTGGTGATGTCCTGGGCAGGTGAGGACACTTGCTTCCCCTGGACCTGTGCAGAAATAGAAATATTAGAAACGTCTTTTGTTGGAAAATACACCAGCTCCCCCTGCACCTGTACCTGGTCATGAGTAGATACAGCCTGTGTAGGTGAATAAACTTGCTGAGCTGGTATTCTTACTTCTTCTCCTTGAATTGCAGGTACAGTGGCATCCTGAACTTGTGTAGAAGCAGGCTGATCCTCAACCTCTTGTCTTACTTGCTCTTCTTGTGGGTGCTCAGTACTGGTAGCATGACCTGGGGATTTCTCAGGTTAATCCTGCCTTTCCACTTCAGGCATCTCTTTGGTCAGCACCCTATCCCATCTGGAAAACAATCTCATGTTCATCCTTCTCATGTGATTAATTTTTGTTCCAGGTAGTTGTTGCATAACATCAGGAATCTCCTTAGTTAGGTATATACTCATTATTCTAGCCAGATTTGGCTTCTTGATTCCTTCCTTAATCTTTTCAAAGATTACAGTGGACCAATCTGTTGGAATTATAAACACAATCCTGGTCATGAGGCTGAACATATAGGCGGAAATCCTATCATGTCCACCTGGCTTGCACAGAATAACTTTGCCAACCACCTCAGACAGAAACTTGCCCTGTTGATTCATTCCTTTCCTGTTGAAAGCGGCTCCAATTTTCATGGTGGAATCCAATCCACACCATTGAAGAGCCTCCCTTGATTTAGAAGCAGGGACGTCCTCTTCATTCTCAATTATAGGTAATTGAAGAATTGTTCTTAACTTACTTGGAGTAATTTCCACTGTTGACCCATGAACTGTGGATTTTATCTCTTGACTTTCAGAATCTACAGATGCAGAAGTAAAGAACTCATGCACCTCCTTCTTCCATATCTTAGATGGTTCGGAGACTAGAAATTCTAATCCCGAGTCGGAGAGGAGAGAGATAACCCCGTGAACATCTGGTGGGGCAGCAGCAAAGGCCTGGCGCACCAACTCATATCCTTCATTTATATTATCTTCAATCTTTGGCGCCATAGATCAGTCGAGAAAGCTTGAAAGATGAGAGAAAGAGAGAGAGGGAGAATGTCGACACAGGGTTTCAGTCTCGAAAACCTTGTAAGCGTGTCGACAGAATGAGTTTTTGACCTATTTATACCTTCTGTTTAAAGAAGATCAAAAGACGCCAAAAACAGACTATAAGTGTCGACACAGATGGAATGTGTCGACACAAGCTTCTATTGTCTCGACTTCAAGTCTGTCTATTATGTGTCGACACCAATTTGCGGATATGTCGACACCAGAGATATATAGTAGAGCATCAGAAATTCTGTGTCGACTCTTAGTATAAGTGTCGACACAAAATCTATAAGTGTCGACACCACTAACCTGGTGAAGTCGACACTACATTCCTGGATAAGTCGACAATAAGATTCTTAAGTGTCGACACATATTTTCTGTGTCGACACAATATCTCTGACTTGTCGACATTACTACCCTGAGTCGACACATTATTACTGAATGTGTCGACACCATCTTACTTAGCCAATTTCTGTTTGTTCAACACAACTTATAAGTACTACAAAATACTTGATACAACTTCAATGTGTCTTTATATCACTTGAATGTCTTGTACCACTTCAACTCCATTGTTGATGATTTTCTGATTACACTAATCAATGGATAACATACCTAATTCAATTTTAAATTTATTGAATTTGGTCTCATCTAGGGGCTTAGTAAACACATCTGCTATTTGATAATCTGTTTTCACAAATTCCAATGAGATGTCTTCTTTTTCTACATGTTCTCTAAGAAAATGGTATTTAATTTCTATATGCTTAGTTCTACTATGAGAAACAGGATAATTAGCAATAAAAATTGCACTCTTAGAATCACACAAAAGAGGTGTTCTACTTACTTGAATACCATAATCTTTAAGTTGATGTTGCATCCATAATAGTTGTGCACAGCAGCTTCCAGCAGCAACATACTCAGACTCAGCTGTGGAAATTGCCACACTGGTCTGCTTCTTACTACTCCATGATATTAGTCTTCTTCCCAGGAATTGACAAGTACCTGTAGTACTCTTCCTATCCTCTCTACATCCTGCAAAATCTGCATCTGAATAGCCTGTTAGTAGAAAATCTCTATTCCTAGGGTACCAAAGACCTGGATTAGGTGTGCCCTTAAGATATCTCAGGATCCTTTTGACTGCAGTATAATGAGATTCTTTAGGGCAGGCTTGGTACCTAGCACAGACACATGTAGCATACATAATATCTGGTCTACTAGCAGTGAGATATAGTAGTGAGCCAACTATTCCTCTATACAAAGTCTCATCAACAGGTTTACCTGCATCATCTTTGCATATGGGCATACTTGTTCCCATAGGAGTTCTCATGGTGGAGGATGACTCCATACCATACTTCTTAATTAATTCTTTGGTGAACTTAGACTGGGATATGGACAAGCCATCATCAGTCTGTCTTACTTGGAGTCCCAAGAAAAACTTAAGTTCCCCCATACTGCTCATCTCAAACTTCCCTTGCATAAGTTTGGCAAACTTTTTACAAAGGTTGTTTTGAGTAGATCCAAAGATTATGTCATCAACATATATCTGGACTAAGATGATCTTACCTTTGGATTCCCTAAGGAATAGAGTTTTGTCTATTTTTCCTCTTGAGAATTTATTCTCAATGAGAAAAGTAGACAGGGTTTCATACCAAGCCCTTGGAGCTTGCTTTAACCCATACAGAGCTTTCCTAAGCTTATAAACAAAATCAGGTTTAAGAGGATCTATAAAACCTGATGGCTGCTCTACATATACTTCTTCTTTAAGATCTCCATTCAGAAATGCTGACTTCACATCCATCTGGTATACTTTGAAGTCTTGATAGGCTGCATAGGCAAGGAACATTCTGATTGCCTCCAGCCTTGCTACTGGAGCAAAGGTTTGATCAAAGTCAATCCCTTCTTCTTGCTTGTATCCTTTTGCAACCAATCTTGCTTTATTCTTCACTATTATTCCACTTTCATCTAGCTTGTTCCTATAGATCCATTTTGTGCCAATTATGTTGTGGCCTCTTGGTTTAGGAACAAGCTCCCAGACATTGCACCTTCTGAATTGATTCAGCTCCTCTTGCATAGCATCAATCCAGTGCTGGTCTTGGATAGCTTCTTCAAACTTCTTAGGCTCCATTTGTGACAGGAAACTTGAATGTAGACCTGTGTTTTGATTTCTGCTTCTAGTTTGCACCCCCTGTCTTGGATCACCTATTATCTGATCAGCTGGATGATCTCTTAAATGTCTTGTAGCTGGAGGAAGATTCCCTTTTGGTTGAACATCTCAAGCTCCTTCATTTAGCTGAATCTCTTGGTTTTCATCAGCTTCTATAGTGTCTTGTTCTCCCCCTGGACAGAAGCCTTCATTTTACAATGCTCCATCTTCCTTTAATACTTCAGTAATGGAGAGCTTGTCCATACTTTTGCTTATACCTGTTGAGTCATTTGATCTACAAGACAACTCACAGTTGATTAATCTTGTTTCATCAAACACAACATGCACAAATTCTTCAACAACTTGAGTAGTCAAGTTGAAGACTCTATAGGTCTTACTATTTGTGCTATACCCAACAAATATCCCATCCTGGGATTTGCCAGCAAACTTAGTCAAATATGACTTGTCATTGTTAAGTATATAACACTTGCAACCAAAGATCCTAAAGTAAGATAGATTTGGTTTTCTGCCTTTCACAATCTCATAGGGAGTCATTTTGTGGCTTTTGGTGATGGTAGCCCTATTGATTACATGACAAGCAGTGTTAACTGCCTCAGCCCAAAAATATTCTGGGAGAGAGGTGTCACTCAACAGAGTTCTACCTGCTTCAATTAATGTTCTATTCTTTCTTTCAGCAATTCCATTTTGCTGAGGTGTTCTAGGTGAGGAGAACTCTTGGAAAATCCCAAAGTCTTTACACAATTTTGATATGCTTTCAGATTGAAACTCAGTACCATGGTCACTTCTGATTTTGACCACTGTACTATTCAGTTCATTCTGAATTTGCTTTACAAAATTAAGTAATACACTTGGGGTTTCAGATTTCTGTCTCAGAAAGAACACCCATGTGAATCTAGAATAGTCATCTACAACCACAAAAGTGTAGACTTTCCTACCTAGACTGTGAACTGGCATAGGACCAAAAAGATCCATATGCAGGAGGTATAAGCACCTCACAGAATCCTTATTTTCAAGGCTTTGAAAGGAGGATTTTGCCTGCTTGCCCTTTTGACAAGCTGAGCATATCCCTTCCTTTATACACTTAACTTGAGGTCCATTCCTCACTAACTCTTTGCTAAAGAGTTGGCCAATTGTCTTGTAGTTTAGATGAGCCAATCTCTTGTGCCACTTAACACAATGAGAAGCATTGTCATCAGCTACAAGACAGATGGAAGAAGCCTTATTCTCATATTCAAAATTAAGACAATATACATTTCTCTTCCTATACCCAGTCAATATGATCTTTTGATCACTTGACCTTTTGATATGACATCCATCTTTAACAAATGAAATGTCATATCCTAAATCACTTAGCTGGCTTATGCTTATTAGATTATGTTTCAAACCTTTTACATAAGCCACTTGAGTGATAGTAATTAGGTTAGAAGAAATGTTACCAAACCCTTTGATGACTCCTTTTTCAGATCCACCAAAATCACTTTAGGTCCATCTTTGACAGATGAATACTCCTTCAGCAGCCCCTTTGTTCCAGTCATGTGCCTGGAACAACCACTATCCAAGTACCATATGGGGGCATGGTTACTTGGATTCACCTGCAACACAGATTTACTTTCCCTTAGAACCCAAGCAAGTCTTGGGTCCTTGGTTCAAGTTAGCATAAACAAAGCTACCATTATTTCTTCTAATAGGTAGACTATTGTTCTTTCTAACACTTGTGTTATACCAGCAGTCTAGTGCAAAATGGCCTCTCTTGCCACAGCACCAACATTCAAACTTATTGTATCTAGATCTAGATACATCCTTGTCAGAAGAATTTCTGTTCATTGCTGGTGCTGCAACAACTTCACCTACTGATTTCTTAAAACCATTGGGTTTATGACCATAGGTAGGCCTGTTTGCATTTACACCCTTGTTCTTCAGAACATTAGTCTTAATATGACCTTGAATATCTTCATGATCATATTTGTTAGAAGGCACCTCCACCTTACTAAACTTTATGGGGACTGAAAGGTTTAGTGACTGAACATGAGCTTTGCCTTTCCTCTTAAATCTGCCAGCCCTGGAGTTACCTTTAAATCCTAATCCAGCCTTACCCTTTTGAGTGACAAATTCATCTATCAAGGGTAAGACAGATTTTGGCTTAGAGTAACTAGCCACTAAATCCCTTTCAATTTTAAGTCTGGCCTCCAGACTCTTTACTTGATCATTAGTATAATTAATTGTGCCCATCTGAATAATAGTTATATTCTTCAGCTTGGCAATTTCATTTAATTTTTGATCAATAACTTTCTCCAACTCAGTTGTAGCAACCCTTAGTTCAGCAATTTCCTGAGCCTGAGTTTTAACCAGGTTCTTGCTTTTCTTAAGGGCCTGCAACAAGTCCCCATACTTGTCTATCAATTGATAGACATCTCCTTCAGATTCAGATGCATCTACATCACTTGATGCAGATGTAACTGATTCTTCACTTGTACTACAAACATATGTAATAGAAGGACATTTTACCTTATTAGGACCAGACTGATTCTGGCATATGTCCTATTCTGATCCTACCATCAGCCCTATACACTAATGATCCTTTTGTTCATTGATGGAGTCTAGCAACTGTAGAAACTCCTCTTCTTCAGATGCAGCATATAGTCCAATATATGCTTCAGCTTCAGATTCTGACTCTGAAGTTGACTGGTCTGTTAGACTCTTATCTTTCTTTGCAACAAAGGATTTCTCCTTTTTGCCTTTCTGATGAGTCTTCTTCTTATCTGAAAACTCCTTTCTCTTATCAGGACAGTCAGCCACTACATGTCCAGGCCTATTGCAACAATAGCAGACAATCTTTGAAGTAGTGGCTTTGCTGGGCTTTGATCTGCTCTTCTCTTTCCTTGATGACCTTTTCTTCTGATAATAGTCATCAACTTGCTGTGATGTGGAAGGCCTAGACTTCCATTGCTTCTTTTTCAAGAACCTCTGGAATTGCCTTGTGAATGCAGCAAAGTCTGCATCTGAATCACAGCTTTCTGAACCCTTATCTGAATTTCCAGAACTATCTTCTGCAACTTCCTTAGGAGGAGATGGTGATTTCCTCCTATTCTTTCTAGTGGCTTCTGCATTGAATGCCACAATCATTTCTCTATGCTCTCCTCTTGAATTCTTTTCTTCCTCCCTCCTCACCATAAGTTGCATTTCATAGGATAGCAACTTTCCAAACAAGGTGGGAGGAGAGATCTCTGCCAATTTAGCCACTTCTCTTATGGCACAGATCTTTGTGTCCCAATCCTTTGTTAAGGATCTCAAGAATTTGTCATTCAGTTCATAAGTACTGAAGACTCTTCCATAGGACATAAGCTCATTCACAATTCTATAGAATTTCTTGTAGCACTCAGTTATGCTATCAGATTTTCCTTGTCTAAAACTTTCATACTCCTGATTGAGCATAGATTTCCTGTCCTGCCTTACTTCTTCAGATCCCTCCATGTAGACAAACAATGTGTCCCACATCTCTTAAGAGGTCTTGCAGTGAATCAGATTCTGAAATGTTGAATCATCTATGGCACTAACAATAATGTTCTGAGCTCTTTTATCCATGGTTGCAAAGATGATTTCATCCTTGGTCATTTCTGAATAACTTTTTGGAGTTTGGATATTTGCATCAAAAACTGATACCTTCATTGGAATGAAGGGGCCTTCCTGTACTGTGATGTAAATCCTTGGGTCAGATGCCTCCATAAACAATCTGACTCTTTCTTTCCAAATTCCAAAAATTTCTTTCTTGCATATGGGTAATTTCATAGATCCTAGCTCCTTATGATTCTCACCAGAACCCATCTTTTTGAATCTTGATTCTGCCTTTCAGATCTACCTCAGACTGTTAAGTCCTTTTTGAAGAACCTCCCTCTGATACCACTTGATAGTTTTACTTTCAAGACAACCTAAACACCTAGAGGGGGGGTGAATAGGTTCTAATTGCTTGTTTATACTTCTAGGCAGAATTCAATAGCAGAAATAAAACATTCAGCACAGTAATCACAGAAATTGAAACATCACAGATTGCACAATGTTTTATAGTGGTTCCCCAAGGTTTGGGTACATCCACTTTCCCCCTTCACCTATCTAGCAGTATGCTAGATTCGGCCAAACTTCCACTATTCTCAGATCCACAGATCCTACAGCTCAGAACCTGGATAGGTTCCTACAACTCAGGCTCAACAGCCCTACCTCAGCCTTGCCTCAAGGCCTACCACTCAGAGAAGAACCTTCTCCTACACTCAGGCAAATAGCCCTACCACTCAGAGATCACCTCTCTTACACTCAGCCTTTATAACACAGGCTTACAACTCAGATCTGTATAAACAGATCCTACAGAAATTTAGAAAAGATATCTTAATGTCTTGCCTTTGTTGAGAGAGAAGAGGACAAGACACTTCTTGATCAGCTGATGAAATCAACTGAAACTGAGCTTTCTTCAAAGCTTCTTGAATCTGAACTTAGCTGAGTTGATTTCCAAACAGCTTCTTGAGAAACCACTGATGGCTTCCTTCTTCTTCTTCAAGATGACTGGATCCCTCTCTATCCAACACCTTTTCTGATACTTCAGACTTCTTCTTCTTAGATCTTCTGATGAAGATCTTCTTTAGAGCTTAGCACTTTTTTGAATTGAAACTTCAATAGGATCGTAATCCTTCTTCTCTTTCTTTTCTCCTTTGTTTTTTATCTTCTTCTGAATATGTCTATTTATAGACTTTCTTCATGGTAACCGGCTGATCCGGTTTCTAACTGTTTTCTGACAGGTCTGACAGCTTTAGTTAAAAGGTGGCAACCCACAGCTGTCAAGTCTTCAAACAGTTCCTGTACCTTAGCCTTGGACAGCAAAATGTCGAGACAGTCTGTCAGAAAGTGTCGAGACCAATCTGTCTATCTGTGTCGACACAAGTGACTTTGGTGTCGACACAGTCTTTGATGATGTCGACTAAGTTGCCTTTAAGTCGACACAGCTTCTTCAGAAAATAACTTGGTCTTGACTCTGCAGTGTGTCGACAAAAGTCCTGTATGTCGACACAGTTGTTGTAGATTCAGAGCTCAGTATGTGTCGACTCAGCCTTCAGGTGTCGACACAGCAATCTTCAATTCTGCCAAAATGTGTCGGCTCAGTCTTCTGGTGTCGACACAAGCATAGTCGACTTCTGCCAATATGTGTCGATTCAATCTCAAGGTGTCGACACATCCTCCCTGTGTCGACACAGTTGAGGTCGACTATCATCTTCTGTGAGTCGACTATCTTTCTCTGGTCGACTATCTTTCTCTGGTCGACTATCTTTCTCTGGGTGTCGACTATCTTTCACTAATCGACTATCTTTCACTGGTCGACTAACTTTCTCTGGGTGTCGACTATCTTTCACTGTGTCGACACTGCTTCCCAGTGCTGAGGTCGACGATTTTCTTTATGTGTCGACACTGCTTCCTAGTGTCGACATAAATGTGGTCGACTATCTTTCTCTGTGTCGACACCGATATTCTGAAGTGTCGACACAAATATTCTGAAGTGTCGACACAATTTCTTCAGGTGTCGACACGTGGACTTAGAATATTTTTCTGCATTCTTTAATACTTCTTCACCTGCACATGTCAACTCAAAACAACATCAAATACACCTTGATGTATATCATTGAGCTAAGTTGGGCTTCTTCAAATCAGGTACACATTTTCCAATGTACCTAACACCCTCCGTGGGGATACCCCCCCCCCCAGATTACCAGAAGTATACACTGCTCAACACCTCCTGAGCAAATGTGTTATACATAATTCAGGATAACTTAGTGATGTAGAGGCCGAGAGAGATCCTGCAAAATAGGGGAGATCGGTCTAAGTATTGCGAGTTCCACAAAGGAACACAACACACCACCGAGGAATGCGTGAAGCTCAAGGATGAGATTGAACGCCTCATCTGGCAAGGCATCCTCGTAGGTTCTTACAAGATCAGAATCAGAACCAACCAATAGAGGCAAGGAGAGAGCATCCAAATGCACACCACGATGCACAAGGGGGCAGCCAAGTAGTTAGAATAGTGGAAACCATCCCTGTCTCCCCCTTCGCAACCATGATTTTTATTGCCTGGCACTAGGGTAAGAATTAAAATGTGTATCTCATGCAAACCATTAGCTTCTGGGATGAGGACTTGAAGGGGTTGCTCGTGCCGCACCAGGATATGCTTGTCATTGGCACAGATATTGGGGATCCTAGCTTATGCGTCAAGCGGATACTAATCGACAATGGCAGTTGTGTCAATATCGTGTTCATGCCCACTCTCTTTGGTATGAGGATCCTGAAGGAGAAGCTTCAGCTAGCCTCCAGACCACTCTTTTCCTAAGGCCGCTTTAAGTTGTTAATGGGGTTGAAGGAGGAAGTGGGGCTGAGGAACCTGATAAAGTCATCTTCTTCACTTGATTAGGTTGAAGATGGAACCGAAGGGATGTGGGGAAGACGACGAAATTCGCTGTGATTAATCGGTAAATTCGTGTTACAGGGATTTGCATTTTTCCTCTGCTTATTGTAGTTTCAGAAATCATAATTTTATTACTAGCATTTTCGCACGGGGCTGTCCTCAATGCTCCTGGTTGCTTTGGGTGCTCACGGGCAAAGCATTAAAAAAGGATTTTTCGGTTGCACTTTTTTTTATTTAGCATTATTTGTTTTAGAGTATTTAGAGTTTAGGGGGAGTTTACAAAGAAAAGCCAGATGAACATCAAAGGCTAAATCTCAGAAGCAAGGTTGCTGGTATGCTCAGAAACTTTGAATCCAGCATGGACTTCAAGTATACAGAGCAGAGATAAGTAGAATTCAGCTTTCTTTTATTCTACCACTTAATTTCAAAATTGATTACTCATGCATAAGAAGGATAATTGAAACAAATGACTAAGAAGAGGTAAAAACAACAACTCTTCTTAATACATGTGTTAGTGGCTTACATGTTCACCATGCCACAAAATATAACTTGTCTCAACATACCCAAAGACATATTGCATATGGAATACTAAGCTAGGTTAGTATCAAAATTTGGTTGAGTCAATTGAGGTTGGGGGCTAATACTCTCTCTGTTGAAATAAATATAAGGTTATTGAAATTTTGTTTAATTGCATCCCAATAGAACACGGTTTAGAATGTGTACTGCAGGTTTATATTACCCCTACAAGTTAGGACAACACCGCTAGGGCTAATCGAAAATTTAATTACTAAAGAAAACTGATGTTAAGCTAATTAAGCCCACTTAACAAATACTGGAGAAAAGACGGACTGCGGATATGTGTCGAGATTCAATCTTGGTCATTGATCAAGATTAAACAACAAAGATGGATTAGTGACTTTCCGCCTTCCTTTTAGCAATACCTATAAATAGAAGGACTTGTGCAATACGCCAAGTCACTATTCCTTACTCTTTCCTGCCCGTATTCGCTAAATCGACGGGAAGCCGCTTTCGCTAGCATTCTCAAATTCTCCAGAGAGATGGCGCCCAAGGGACCGGATTTCCTCTTTGAAGGAGCAGAATTGGTACGAAATGGATTCGTTGATGCTCCGGAAGAAGTTCAGCAGGTGATTAATCTTCTACAGAAATCTGACCTAGCCTTCGTCCTGACAGAACCCTATCTTCTGTGGAAGAGGGAAGTACTGGAGTTATTTGTCAACGCCAAAGCAGATGCTTCGGCTGGTAAAATTGAGACCATAATAAGGGGAAAGAAGATCAAGATAACTCCTAGAAGGCTAAGCAAGGCTCTACAGCTGCCAAAGTTCTCTACAACTGAGGACAAAGAAGAGCTATTGTTGGACAATGCAAAATTGGCAATGAAATGGTGTGGACTTTCCAAGCACACAACCGGATCAATTCAAAGGAAAGAACTCAACCTGAGAGGCAAATTCCTAGCCGATGTCATTGGGAAAGCTCTTATATGCAAAACAGGCTCCCATGACAAAATCTCAAAAAGGATATTTGAACTAATGGCTAGGGTCATACTGTCCAAGAAAACTGATTGGGGAAGAGTGATGTTTGAAAGAGTAGTGGATTGCATGGCTGAACCCAATTTGGGGAGAATATTTTCTCTATTTCTGCGAGAAACTGCTCCAGAAATTCTGAATCTAAAACTTGGTGCAAGAATACACCACATGAGAAGGATGGACATCAGGATGCTTGAGAGATGGGAAAGGGTCCTTCAGCCCCATGGTCCAGAAGTTGTGGAGAGAAAAGGAAAGAGAATTCCTGCTATTGAGCCCAGCTCCTCTAGCAGCTCATCTAAGGACAAAAAGCCTCATGATCCTGATCTATCCTCATCTACTGAAGTGTTAAGGAGGGACATGAATAACCAAGTATCCGCCTCGTCTGATATTTCCCCTCTTAGTCGTGTGAGCAGACTAGAGTCAGATTCTATTCCTGAAGTGGATGAGATTGTTGTCGGGTTAGCTGGATCTGCTGGAGAGGAAGGAGATTATTTGCCTCCAGCCAAGGATGCTGGGCAAATAGCAGAGGAAATTGTTAACAAAATATCTGCAGAAATAGGGGATGATGACTCCAGATTAGAAGATGCAGATAGCTAGGCATATACCTATGTCTGAAGATGAGGAACTACAGGATAAAGTCTTGGAAAATCCTAGTGCTAAGGGAAGGATTGCTCTAATTGAGGGGGAGCAACTGATGCAAGAAATAATGCATGATGCATTATTTGTAGGGGAGCAACTGGAGGTTCCTCCAATAAAGGATGTTGTTGTTGCTGACCTGCATGCAAACAAAAGCATGAAAGTGGTTGAGGGGGAGAAACCTTCTAATCTCCCTGGTCATGAGGTACATAATCTAGTGTCATCAGAATCTGAGGAAGAGGAAGACAGTGATGAGAAAGCACACTCCTCACCACATCTAGAAACAGAATAGCACAAGAGTGGCACAGCTCAAGGAATAGGGAGCAAGCCTGTACAAGGAGAAACTGAAGCCCTGGATGAGGGCATATCTGCCAGATTTGATCAGTTGTCACCTACCTTCATGGCCCAGCTAAAAGGTTTGTTAGATGAGCAAAGAAGGGCAATGGAAGACTATGTGGATGAAGCTCTCAAAGATGTTAGAAATGATCTTGTAACTGAGATCAAATCTATAAGATTTGAACTGAATCTGATTAAAGGAGAAACAGTAAAATTCTTTACAAGAGCTGCTCCTACTGTAGATTACACCATGGAGAAACTAGATGTGTCAAACTAGAATATTGTTATTATCGTTGAAAATCAAAATATTCAGGCTAAAAACTCTGTGACCATTCATGAGAATGGTAAAATTCTGAGAAAAAAAACATAATACTGAAATCTTCACAAAGATTGATGTCTGCACCAAGATGCTTGATGACCACATGTTAGAAGTTAAAAATCAAGTAACTGCTGGAGTAAACTACCTGGAAGGGGAAAGAATCAAGGCAAGCAACTCCCAGACCACTAAGCCAATTGAAGAAGCCAAAAAGGGGGAGAGAGAAGTCATAAGGTCCAATACTGAAAACATGGTTTGGGCAACAAATATTGTGAGAGAATCATTGGGATTAGAGCCAGTACAATATGATAATATCCCAATGATGCCTACTCAAGTATTAGAAATATTAAACAGAGAGCTTGCCCAAGATCAGCAAGAGTATGTGATATATATGGAAGATCATGATAGTGCTGGAAATCAGTGGCAAGTGCGGCCCACTGATGCTGAAATTCCCTCTTTCAGCCCCACTATTCAGAAAAAGAAAATGACTACTGACACTGCTGAAACAGAAGAAGTTGTCAGGGTGAGAAAGAGAAATTACAGAGAAGAAATGGAAAAATGACCTGATTTCGAGCAATGGAGCCCAGAGTCCAGGTCCATCATCTTGCTTGCTTGAGACCAGGTCAAGAATAAGAAATCAGATAGAGGTAAATGGTACAGCAAGACTAAATGGGATAAAATGGAAAAGAGAGACACGGAAAGGACTTTCTATAGGAACAAAAAGGCAAATCTTCTCACTCCTGATGTTGTAGAACCATCCAAATACTTTCCCAAGCCTTTCAGCTATTTTGAAAGATAAAAGGATAAAGCTGAAGCTGGAGCTACTAAGGCTAAGGCTGTTGATGGAGTTGATAAGAAAGGAAAGAAGATAGTTGGAGATGAAGACAAGTTGGCAAAGAAATTCAGAGGCAGTGGAATTATGATAAGGGAACCTAAAACTTAAAATATTTCAGGTTCTGCTTTTAGGGCTAGGGATGAAATACTGTGCTTATATTGCTCAAACATTTATTCCCCATATGATTAAATAGAACAACCATTTATTATAATCATGATCTGTCTAACTCATCATTTGTTATGTCTTTGACTTATCTGCTACATCATTTGATATGTCTATGATTTATCTGAATTATGTTGTAATGATATGTTTTAAATATTTATAACATAAGTATGCTTAGTGTATACATTGGCTTAGGTTTTGACTTCTTCAAATAGGAGGAGATTATTGGGTCCATTGATCTCAATGTCCTGAATTTGAAGAAGGACTGGCAAAAAAATGTATACACATGATGAGATCTAACTTGTATTTAAGGTGAATGATTGCAGTTTGTCCTGATAAGCTATGATGGGATAGGTAGCCTAAGTGGCTAAGTCAGGTAAGTTCTTACCTAAGTAGTGGAAAGGCAGATAACTGTCTAAGTCCATAAGAGTTGAGTGAAGATCAATCACTCAACGCCTGATGGCTTATATCGTTGAGTGAAGCATATACAATCAAAGTCAAGGGAGTGGCAAGCTGAGAAAATAGCCAAGTTCACAGGCATTGAGTGAAGTCAACTTACTCAACGTCATACAGCAAAAGACTGTGAGATAGGCTAAAGCAGTAAAAGCCTGAAGTTAGAATGAGCTGAAATGTGGTCAAGTCCACAGGTGTTGAGTGAAGTCAACTCACTCAACGCCATGCTACTAAATAGAAAATTGGCTAAGACAGAAAGCGTTGAGTGAGGCGTATTCACTCAACGCTCTCAACGCTTAATTTGTTTAAGGAGCAGAAATTTGGTTAAGGCAAAAAGCGTTGAGTGGAGGTTACTGACTCAACGCTGTCAACACCTAGTAAAAACAGAATTTTGTCTAAGGGGTTTGGCGTTGAGTGATGCTTACTCACTCAACGTCAAGCAGTAGAAAGCTGATAAAGCAAGTTTGGCATTGAGTGAAGCTGAATAACTCAACGCCTAGTAACAGATTGATATTCTAAGTAGTTTGGTGTTGAGTGAAGGTTACTCACTCAACGCCAAGAGACAGTAAATCTGCCTAAGTATTTTGGCATTGAGTGAAGCTTACTCACTCAACGCCTATGCTAATGTTTCTTGATTTTTGACTAAGTCCACAGCTGGTGACGTTAGCAAGTCAACAAGTCAACATATTTCAAATAAGTGGCGGGATGACTACAGTACGCGACAAAGGTTGTCGCAGACCTACTGTACGACAGTTGGCGTTAAAGCAAACTTGCAGCCAGTATTAAAAGTGTGGGACCCATTTATAAAAGAGTCATTGGGTCTCAATAAATAAAAGAAGTAATAGTTGTTCTTCCGGCTGCCATTATTGTGGAGATATAGAACGGGAAGTTAAAGCTGAGAAAGAAAAGAGAGCAAGTCATCTGTTGAAAAGAGAGCAAGTCAGCTGTTGAAATCAACATCTTCAACAGCAAGATAGCTGGTGCCATTCTCACATGCACCAGCAAGCTAGTTCAGAGTATCTTTTCTGAGCATAAGATAGCAGCCAAGGGCCAACCCTTATTGCAGGTTCTTCACAGTTCCAGCAACTCAAGCACCTGAAGATCTTTTTCTGAAAGCTGTGAAGAGAAGAAAGCTTGAAGAAGTAGAGATCTGAAAGAAGGCTCGGGGGACTATTCCTCAGAAGTCAAAGTTAGGGTTGAATCACCTTAGCCCAGGAAAGAGAGAAGGGCAGAACAGGGTTATACAAGTTGCTTATAGCACAAGGATCATTGTTGTTGTGAAGAAGAGAGGGCTGAGCTTCTGTCTTAGTTCAGGGAGAGGCAAAGCATTGCTCTGCAAGTAACTTCCAGCACAAGTAATTGCTTGTTGCTGTGAAAGTAGTTAGGACTAAGTATATCTTAGTTCAGTAAAGGTAGACTCAGGAAATAATCTCCTGTAGTCATTGTTGGGCTGAGTCTATCTCAGTCAATAAGCTTGACACAGAGAAATATCTCTTGTGTCAAGAATATCCATCAACCCACTTTCATCTTGTAATATTCAGTTTACCTAAATCTGAGTTGTAGTTACCTGAAATGGTACTGAGTTGTAGGAGTGTTGCAGCACTCTGAGAGTAGGGTTGTGTGCCTGAAGCTGTAGGGCTATAGAGCCTGAGTTGTAGGCCTTAGAAATAAGGCTGAGGTAGGAGATCAGTGTATCACTGAGCTATAGGAGCTCTGCAGGGCTCTGAGGTAGGAACCCTTGTGGTTCTGGGCTTGGATTCTGTGAAGAATATGTGTGTAAGGCTGAGAGCCTGAGGTGTAAGCTCCTTGGAGTATTTTGGAGAAGTGCTTAGTCTAACAAGACAGTTGGATCGGTGGGAGGGAAAGTGGATGTACCCATTTGGGGACTGTACAACCCCATATCCGGGCGAGCGGGATCCGACCCAAGTGGCGGACTCGGGACGTGCTACAAGCGACATTTTGGCGCAGCCCCGTTCGAAGACGTGCGGGTGCTTGTGCGTGCGCGCGAAGGTTTCATATTGAATATATTATGTTATATATATATTATATTATATTATATATATTATATTTTATATATTATATATATTACATATATTATACATATTATAGGTATAGGGGATGAATGAAGAGGAAGGGGGGAGCAGGCGGGTACAGGAGGCAAAAAAAGAAAAAAGAAAAAGCTAAAAGAAAAGAGATAGCAGGTGGGGGGGTACGGGCAGGGCAGAAGAAAAGAAAAACAAAAAAAAGAGGGGAAGATAGAGAGCAGCGGCAGAAAGGGGCCATCGGGAAGGAAAAAGGAGGAAGAATCCCTAACCCCCATGGCCGCCCCTCCCCCCTCTCTCGATCTCTCTCGTCGATCGGCCAAGAATAGCCCGACGCCATCCTGCTCGGCCTCCTCCTCTCCCGCCGCCGGCAAGCCCGAGCTAGGGCTCAGCCCCCCTCTTTTTCCCGGCCTAGAGCAGCACAGCGGGGCCGAGCTTTTCTCGGCCCCCTCTTCCTGTCGCCGCCTCCAGCGGGGCCGAGCTCCTCTCGGCCCCTTCTTCTTCCAGGCCGCCTCCAGCGGGGCCGAGCTCCTCTCGGCCCCTTATTCCCGTCGCCGCCTCCAGCGGGGCCGAGCTCCTCTCGACCCCTTATTCCCGTCGCCGCCTCCAGCTGGGCCGAGCTCCTCTCGACCCCTTTTCCCGTCGCCGCCAAGGCATGGCCCAAGCTCGACCCTCTTCCTCGACTCCGCCTGCGACAAGGTCGAGCTCGGCCACCTCCTCGAAGCCGGCTGCATCTAGGCCAGACCGGCCACCGCCATCGCCGCCTCGAGCAAGGCTCGGCCTAAAAAGGAGGACGGCCACCGCCATCGCCGCCTTGAGCAAGGCTCGGCCTAAAAGGGAGATCGGCCACCGGCACCGCCGCCAAGCACGCGCCAAGGGTAACGATGTTTCTACTCGGGCAGGTGAAGCCCTCAATTTACATATTTGCATGGAAGCCCCTCTCCACCAACAGGTGGGGGAAGGGAGCTCTCTGACGGGTTGACGCGTACGTCCCCGCTATTAATTGCATCTAGTATCCGGAAGTGTGAGTACGGATTTAGGCATGCTGTGTGAAGCCCATTCGGACGTACGAGCCGAATTGGTGATGTGCTGTGTGAAGCCCATTCGGACGTACGAGCCGAATTGGTGATGTGCTGCGTGAAGCCCATTCGGACGCATGAGCCGAATTGGTGATGTGCTGTGTGAAGCCCATTCGGACGTACGAGCCAAATTGGTGATGTGCTGTGTGAAGCCCATTCGGACGTACGAGCCGAATTGGTGATGTGCTGTGTGAAGCCCATTCGGACGCATGAGCCGAATTGGTGATGTTCTGTGTGAAGCCCGTCCGGACGTATGGGCCGGATAGGTGATGTTCTAGGGTTCCCGGAGAAGACTCCGAGGAAGTTGGATATTATCTACTTGCAGGGAATGCGCACCGTAGCCCCAAAAAAGGGGTGTACGAAATACATTTGTCCAGCTTATGTTAGCCGACTGTTGTTCAGCTGGCAGTCATTCGTCGAGACGTTGGCGTACAGGTGTTGCAGTACCAAGCGGGGAATAGCGGGCTTAAGCCCAAGCTTGTGCCGGCCCTCGAAGGCCTATTTTTATTTATATTGCCGGCCTGCGTGCCGAAGTATGGAATTTATATTCCTGTAATAATTTATAATCTGTGATGCCCTGTGGATGTATGTTTTATTCCTTTTGCTTTGGGCGAACGGTGTGCTCGTGAACCGCTCGTCCCGTGGGAGCCCCGAGGTTTATGCCGGGAAGCCCCTATTGGCCTGTTGATAGCCTTTTAAGGCAGCGGAGTCGCGCTGTTTGCAGCCCAGTTGGGCAGCGTATCGTAGAATGGCTTGGCGATGTTGCGCCTTTAGTAGCGCGGATGAGGAGCATTTTGTATAGACCCAAGGAGATACATCTGGATAGGAGAGAGTTGGTCTTAAGACCCTCCTTAGATGTTCCGGTCGGCCAAGAGCGCCCTCCGAAGGTGTCTTAGCTCAGCTTTTGGCTTGGGAGGGGAAGAGTTCGTTAGTCTTCCGGGTATGTGGTGGGTCCTCTACGCTGAGACATTGGGTCTGTCCCTTAAGTTCCTAGTCTAGAGCCTAGATCGTTCATTTGAGTGTAGTAGGTGTGCGGTCACCCCTTTTTTGGGACCCCGAACTCCACGGAAGTCAATTTTGACTTTGGTCAATTTTGGCTTCAACAGGGACCATTATAAATATCTGTGTGCTTTGATGTGTTGTTTTCTTTGTGTAGTGTAAACCATCTTGAAAGCAGAAATTAATCAACCACTCAAGCAGCAAACTAAAAGAAAAGAAAAGAATTAATAAAGAGACCAATAACCTATTCACCCCTCTCTAGGTGATTTAGCTATCCTTGAAATTAAAGACTTTCAACTAACCCAGATCGAAGGTCTGCCCTTCGCCTGCATAGTAGGTCACATCATCTGGGTCCAGTCTGTTCAATCACATTTAGACCGCAACATGACGGCCTTGTTAGGGATCAGATCCCCCGGTAACGCATAAACCGTAGCATGACGGCCTTGACCACACTACCTCGGCTCAAAGGGTCCACCCTCACCCTTATAATTGGTGGTGATGTCATCGGGGATTAGATCCCCCGATTGTGCATAGCCTGTAGCACAGTGGCCTTGCCCTCATTACTCTGGCTCGAAGGTACTCCCATCTCCCGCATAGTAGGGTACGACATTGTTAGGGTCTCTCTAGTTTCACGCCCCGGTGACCTCCCATTGCCCTGGATTGAAGGTTCTCCCTTCTCCCCTATAGTTAGTCACGACGTTGACATAGCCTACCCCCTCATGTTCGCCAACAGTTCAAAGCATATGCCTGTCACCTTCTCTCTGGGGACACGCCCCTATGACCTCGCACTGTCCCGAATGAAGATTCGCCCTTCTTCTTTGCAGTATGTTATGGAACCTCCAGGGCCTACCCCCCTCACGGTTGTCTAGGTTCGAGGGTTCATCCTCCACTGCCTCAATTAGGACAACTCGCAGCACAGTGGCCTCAACATCTCACTACCCCGGTTCGAAGCGTCCACCCTTCGCCTATATAATAGTTTGTGACATTGTTAGTGTCTCATCCCCAAACCACATGGTCTTGGATCAAAGGTCTACCCTTCGCCCTCCCCCTGTAGGTCTCATCACAGCCAAAGACAACTCGCAGCACGGTGACCTCGATCTCTCACTATCCCAGCTCGAAGCATCTACCCTTCGCCCACGTAGTAGGTTGTGACATTTTCAGGGTCTCATTTCCATGACACTAACATCTAATGACAAACTAAGTCGTGATGTTGACACCATAAGAGCCAAATAACTATACAAGCAGTGCTCCAAACTAGAGAAATCCAATCTTAGCAATCCAAAGTGCAAAAAATATCTAAAAGCGCTATAATAACATACAAAGTAACTACGAAGTATAAAGGTACATAATGCAAATACTACACAGTACAAATGAGAAAAGGTACAACAAAGGCGAAGCTACTCCTCGCCCTTGATATCCACACCAGAATCAGTACTCTCATCCTCAGAAAGATCCTCTATACTAAGGCATGTTACATCATAGATGCGCGCTTATGCCACCATACAAAGGGTATTCGCCATCCCTAGCTTTAAGGCCACTTCCCGCTCGTCCTCCATCTGGGTCTCCACCTCCTAAGTCCAGATCTCTTCGTGGATCTCCTCAATACATAAAGCCGATAGAGTCCCTATACTTGGCAACTCCTATGGTCTTCAGCTCCACAATCCGCTCTTGTGAATAAATACACTCCACCTCGGTCTTCAAAGACCCCAGCTCAGTCTCCAGGAGAGACATATCCCCTTATGCGTTCTTCAAAAGCTACATTATCTTCTCCACGAGTGCCTTCTCAGTCCAAAGCTCCTCCCATGACTGCTCTAGCTCTACTCGTAGCTCGGACACGGTCTGCTGAAAGTGGACAAGTCTCGATCTCGTATTCCCCTCAAATCAGAAAGGTAGTTCTCCACTCTTCGAAGTTCCTCCTAAAGCGCCAGGTACCTATCTTTCAAGCTCACGTAATGGTCATTCCATGTGAAGGCAATGCTTGTCTGGACTCTGATCTGCAAAAATAAATAAGTCAGATTCATTCCAAGATAACAAGTAAATCAAAACAAAATATTGCACTTACCGAATTGTTCATCATTTCCAAAGAGGAATACGCGTGTTTTGCCTTAGTCGTCGGCGACATAGAAGTCCCCTCGAGAGTTACCTGGGGAAGAAGAGCTCGGATCCTCAAGGTCAGGATTAGCAGGCATCCCATAAATTCTAGGGCTTCTAGGGGCCACCTCGTTAGATCGCTCTCTCGACAGAGAAGAAGGTCGAGACTTATGATTAAAATCGCCGCACTTGAACACCGGCCTCCCTCTTTTGATCACGGTTCAGCAGTACCGCAGAATTGTGCTCAGGATCGATAGAGAGCCCTCAAACCAACAAGTGTTTCTCTTCCACAAATACCGAGATGGCAAACAAGGGGTTCGCCAACGCATGTGGCTCAATAAACTCTAGCACCGATATAAACTCTCACTCATGTGCCTTCACTCGGCGGAAATGTTCGGGAAGCGACTTCAAAAGCTCTGGCAGGCCCCAAGAATTCCTGACATAATCAAACAATGTGTTCCCGTAACAACGACCCACATGGTTCTCAAACTCAAGTCAGAGTTTGTCGCCATGGACCTCTATACGCGCAGCTCCATCAGTTTGTACCTCGCACCATTCTTTTAAAAGGTCCAAGTAAAACCTCGAACCGTGCTCCCTGAAGAAGGCAATCGGCCCCATAATGTGTGTCATCTAGGAAGGAGTAAACTGGGACACCGACACGTCGTAATGCTTCAAGATGTCAACCACCTCCTCGCATGATGGCAAGAGAAACCCGGACCTCGGCAATAACTGGCACAACATCATCCAACCCATCGAATGATTCTGCACCCATTCCTTGATGCATGGGATTTTTTTTATCTCCAGACCGGTAGGTATTCTGTATCGCTTCTTCCATATATATATTTCTTCAGCAGTAAATGAAGAGCGCAGTCGCATTGCTCGACCATGAGCGAAATGCCTTAGTACTTGAAACAAAAAATTCATTCAAAAATTAGTAAAAGGTAAATGCCCAAGAATCGTGGCATATGGAGGCATCCACTGTGCACGCAAGACGCCAAACACGTGACCCACGCTTAACGCACATGCGTGTGTGCAGCGCTGCCCGACAAGCCCATCGCATGAAGGCATGCAAAGAGCGCAACGTTTGCGAGGGAGCGTGCTATGCTCCCGGCATGAGGGCGTGTGCATTGCGCCTTACGTGCAGGCACACCCGCGCGCACCCAACATACGGGCCTGCGCGCGCATCTTTCACGCAGGGGAACTCCACACACCCTACCACATATCGTGTCTTACCTTCGCACCACTACCACTTCTGCCTACTTCCTTCCACTGGTCATCATTCGCTTCAACCATAAACGTCGAAACCCGCTCACAAAAAGTTCCTGCACTGCTCTCAATATTGTATTTTAGTTATATTTTATACAAGAAGATCATATGTGTGGTGAAGAACATAGGGTGATGTTTTTTGTTAAACTCTTTCTGACTTTAGTTGTATTCTATATGCTCAAGAGAATATTGTATTTTAGTTATATTCCTTGTATCTTTTTCTGACTTCATTCATGGTGTCACAGTTTTTCTTTGGATAAGCTACATGCCTCCTCTCCGCAGTGGTAGTTTTTTGTTTATGAATGGAGTATTTCAGCTAATCTATCTGTCGGGAGACCATGAATGAAATATATCAGATTCACGATATTATATATGTTTGTACCCAATTTTGTTTGTTTGTTATACCATACTAGCAATTTAGAGCAATTAGTTTTACTATTTCATTGTGTTTTTATCAGATACTGGTGTTGAACAAACTCACTCCTCTAAACACTGATAATATGGATGATGCTCAGTCTTCTAGTATGGGCATTAGTGATGAAGAAGTCAATCAAAATATTGTGACAAATAAAGTTGATTTGCTTGAGCCTCCAAAAATTAATACATCTTTTGATAGTATTGAGCAAATATATGATTATTACAGAAAATATGGAATGCAATGTGGTTTTGGGATATCTAAGAGATCTTCTACAAAGTCAGAGGGGGTACCAACATATATAACAATTGGATGTAGTAGATTTGGAAAATCAACTATTTCTTCACAAAATGTTTTGAATCCCCACCCGATTACCAAAACACAGTGTAAGGCCGGACTTCATGCAAAAAGATAAGAGGACAATAGGTAAGTTGTTACAAGTTTTTCATATGAGCATAATCATGTATTGACCTCTAGGAAGTCACGTAATCACAGGTGTAACCGAATGCTAACAGCTATCACAAAGAGAAAACTTGAATTAAATGATGCTGCTGGTATTAGAATGAACAAAAAATTTAATGTGTTAATAGTTGAAGCAGGCGGGCATGAAAATTTACCATTTTTAGAGAAAGACTGCAGAAATTATATTGAAAAAGTAAGACTGCTCAGTTTGGGTGCAGGTGATGCTATTTCACATCATAATTATTTCCAAAAAGTACAATCAATTGATTGCAATTTTTTTATACTATTGATTATGATGAAGAAAATCGAATCAAAAATTTATTTTGGGCAGATGCAAGATATAGAGCAACTTATGAAGATTTTGGAGATGTCATCACATATGATACTACCTACTTGACAAATAAAAATGGCATGCCTTTTGCTCCATTTGTAGGGGTTAATCATCATGGTCACTCAATTTTACTGGGATGTGGTTTGATATCTTTTGAAGATACTGAAAATTTCATTTAGTTATTTCACACTTGGTTGACCTGTATGAATAATTAGCCACCAAATGTTATTATTAATGATCAAGATAGAGCTATGCAGAATGCAATTCAAAAAAAAAATTCTAATACTTCTCATAGATGGTATTTATAACATATTTTAAAGAAAGTTCCAGAAAAGTTAAGAGGTATGAATAAGTATGAGTTGATAAAGTTTCATTTTCTTCGAGTTGTGTATGATTCTTTTACTATTATCGAGTTTGAACATAGATGGTATGATATAATTATTGAGTATTCATTTAATAATAATGATTGGTTGAATGTGTTATATGCTGAAAGACAACGTTGGGTTTCAGTTTTTGTTAAAAACACATTTTGGGCTAAAATGTCTACCACTCAAAGAAGTGAAGGAATAAATATTTTTTTGATGTTTATGTAAATTCAAAAACAACACTGAAATAATTTGTTGAACAATATGATAATGCTCTATGGAGTAAAGTTGTTAAAGAATAGAATGCATACTTTAAGTCTTTCAACTCTTGGATATCATGTGTAATATATGCATTATGTATTGCAAATCTACTTTGCTAGATTTAGTTGATTTAAAGTATTATTATGAAGTGTCAGAGCTGAAAAAATATGGGGAAAATGACAAGCAAATGAGGAGAATCAATTTCAATATTTCTTTTTTTACAAATGAAAAAGGTGAAATTGAAATGCAATGCATTCACAAATTATTTGAATTTTGTGAAATATTATGTAGGCATATATTATTGATTATGATTGAGAATAATATATTTTTGATTCCCTCAAAATATATTATACAACGATAGAGAAAGGATATAAAAAGACATTATACTAAGAGCATGGTCACTTATAGTAATTGGAAGGATACAGATGATAGACGCAGATTTGACAAGATGTCATCAGTTTTTAACGAAGTTGCTAATTTTTCAAATGAATCTGAAGAGAACTGCAATATGGTGATTGAATGACTTGAAGATCTCAAGATAGATTTGAAAGATAAATGTGTCAACACTAGAAGAGGTTCATGTATATCAGCTAATTTAAGTAAGACAACATCACTGACAAACAATCAGATACAGTCACTCATAGTTAAAAGAGGCAAGCGTCGCCCAACAATTAACAGGAAAAGATCTAAGGTAGAACAAATCGTTGATAATATAAGAAAGAAGAAATCTCAAATCACCAAAAGATCAAAAAGGCAAAAGAAAGAGGTAATATTTAATTTTTAAATTTAAGGTTGTTGTTTTGTACCTAATTTTTATTTATTCACCGTTATTTTTTACAGGAAACCCAGATGCGCGAGACTACACAGTTAATTTCAGAGTTAAATCACAACCTATAAGAAAGTCGTTTGTCACTCGATTTTGATCTAAATGTTGTAAATCTTATTTTTTAAAATACAATTTGATTATTCATACATTTTTTTTATAAATTTATAAATTTTTTGCTGTAAAAATAGTCAAAAATGATGAACTTGACGCCGACGGCAAGGCTAAAACAACCTTAGGGAGGGGCGAGGATCGTTGCAGCAACAAAAAAACGGAAACAGAATGATAATATTGTGGAACCCTGTAAAATTAAAATTCACTGTTTATTGGAAACATTTGGGGGTTTTTTAGCTCTCTGGATGAAATGAAATTAGATAGAATGATAATAGGACAAGGGAGATAAATGTGCAGCGCCCAGGTGGCTTTCCGGTGAGTGGGTCAAATTCCGGCGTAGCCAAAAAAGCAAGGATACGGCCAATTGAATTTTATTCTATTGCCGGGTGTTTCTTTTTATTAATGGGGCCCACTTTTTGGGTTTTGGCTATCTGTTTGATATGTGTAGTATTGTCCATAATTAATATTAAAAGGAAATACATGAAATACATTTTTCCTATAATTAATGTGATAGTCCATTAAAATTGATGCATACTGAAGGATAGGTCACCAATAAAAATAGGGTGTTGTTATAGGCAAATCATATTTCGCTTCTAGCAAACCAAAAAATATTCAAAATATTAATATTTATGTTATTTGAAATGACTTCTAGCAAACTCTATTTCCCTTCGTGCTTTTTTAGGTTTTCTACGTGCATTTTTATGAGAAGTGTTCAACATGAAAGTTGTAGAACACTGAAAAAAGTCACGCCGAACCCGAGCGTCCGTACATATGTTCGACATGACTTTTTTGGAGGGCCAAATCGGGGGTCTAAACTGCTTCAAATCAAAAAAATGTTCAACATGAAAGTTGTAGATCTCGTCGAGATCTACAACTTTCATGTTGAACACTTTTTTGATTTGAAGCCGTTTAGGCTCCCGATTTGACCTCCGAAAAAAATCATGCAAACCCGGGCATCCGTACATATGTTCGACGTGACTTTTTTTGGGGCCAAATCGGAGGTCTAAACTGTTTCAAAACAAAAAAGTGTTCAACATGAAAATCGTAGATCTCGTCGAACACTTCTCATGAAAATGCATGTATAAAACGCAGTTCAAAAATACTTGTATATTCTTATATACACTTAACTCGTATATAAACACACCTTATAAGAATTAGAAATCAAATATATTTTGAGGCACCTGCAACTCAATTTCTAAGCCAAATGATATAGTATAGTACAAATATTTATTTTTGGGAGTTTTTTTTATATTTTTTTGCGTGGTTTGCTAGTAACCAATTGTTTTTCAAATAATCATTTTCAAATTTTATGATTTGCTAGTAGAAATGATTTGCTAACAACGGAAATGGATTTGTTTAATAACAGCTCCCTAAAAATATGTCATCACAATTTAAAAAGGAGACGTAAAATTACAATTTTCATGTTGATAACTTTAATAGAAATATAACAAGTGCTCAATTATTTAAAATAGGCTAATTATCAAAGTGTGACATTAAACTAATAATAGGGACTACCCAGTACCCATGTCCTAAAGCACCAAAATTTTGATCAAAGACATTAATAAGTAGGGGTGTAAACGAGTTGAGCTCTAGTCGAGCTTGTCAAAATTCTCAAGCTCGAGCTCGAGCTCGAGCTAAATATTTCGAACTCGAGCTCGCCGAGCTCAATTTGCATGGCTCGAGCTCGAGCTCGAGCTCGAGACTTATATATATTGAGCTTGAGCTCGAGCTTTTGAGCTCACAAGCTCGAATCGAGCTCGAGCTGTTCACGAGCTTTTCAGTTTATTAACCATTTTTATTTATAATTATTTATTCTTTCTTTAAAAAAAGTCAAAATAAAAAGCTCGCGAGCTCATGAACAAGAGGAGGGGAGCTCGAGTCCGCAATCGAGCTCGAGCTCGAGTCGTGCTTTTTTCGAGCCGGCTCATCGAGCTCACGAGCCGGCTCAACTCAACTTGCACCCCTATTAATAAGTGCATCCAAAGAATATGGCAAACCAAACTAAAAATCATAAAGACTTATTAACCCATAAAGAGCCAATCTGTTTTGACATTTTCTTTGAAAAAGCGATTTGCATATAGTCAAAGTTGATTTGCACGTAAGATTAACCAAAAAACTAAAAACAGAATATTAAAAAAAAAGAACAAATTTCATAAATTAAAAAAATATATACCAAATTCACAATTTTGCCAAATTTAACTGATCTATAACTAGTAAGTGCAATTTCTTTATGTGAAAAATACCAAATCCCTATCCTTTTAGGCAACTTAAAGATAGGGTGGTGTTAAAGGCACACTATTTTCAGCTTTGTGCACATCAATACTATGTGCACCCATTAGAATTTTATGTGCACACCATCTTCGATTTTGTGCACATCAATACTATGTGCACAGTCTGAGCAAACATAACTGCAATGTATGTGAACTCGTTGAGCGTCGTTGCCGTCTCCTTCATCAGAGCAAACAGATCGACGACAAGGCGGTCATGGCCGTGCATCGCGAGCCCTCTGATCATCACGTTTCAAAGCACGACGTCTTTGCTCGAAACCCGACGGAACACCTCCAAAGCTACTTCAACGCACCCGCATCTGCAGTACATGTCCACCAGAGCTGTGGGGAGGATGACGTTGCCGTGATTGCATAGTTTTTTTAAAATGAAATACGCGCCTTTTTGAACTGCGTCTTCTACGGTCATTTTCAGGAAAAGTGTTCAACATGAAAGTTGTATATCTCGACGATATATACAACTTTCATGTTAAACACTTTTTGATTTAAAGCCGTTTAGGCCCCCGAAAAAAATCACGCGGAACATTAAATGTTCCGCATGATTTTTTTTCGGGGGCCAAATCGGGGGCCTAAACGGTTTTAAATCAAAAAGTGTTCAACATGAAAGTTATAGATGTCGTTGAGATCTACAACTTTCATGTTGAACATTTCTCCTGAAAATGAACGTAAAAGACGCAGTTCAAAAAGCGCATATCGGGAAGGGGGAGGCGGGCTGCTTCGGCTTTAGTTGGGTGGGGTTTAGAAAACCTAAATTATTAAGGATTATATTTTTGATGGGTGTGCACATAGCCGAAAATGGTGTGCCTTTAACACCACCCTAAAGATATAGGCTCCGTTTGAGGGGACTTATTTTCGCCGGTCAAGCGGTTACGACCGCATGAATCGACCTTAATTTAAAGTCCGATTCATGCGGTCGTAACCGCTTGACCGGTGAAAATAAATCCCCCAAACGGAACATATATCTTTAAGTTGCCATAGCCTGCAGTTCTTAAGCAACCATGATCAGAGCAAGCCTATCATTCCACCAGTTAAAAGAAACAATTCATTCACCTTCTATGTCTAGGCCAAAAACAAAACAACAAAAATTTACAAGGCTGCTAAATATAGGAAAGCCTGAGAGACAAACAAAACACATAATTGTTCCATCTCCTCATACTCCTTTTCATCTGCAATAATCTTCATCTTCTTCACAAAATTACTCCATCTCCTCGTCCTCATCATCTGCAATAATCTTCATCTTCTTCACAACCTGGGCAGCATTGTCTCTGCCGCCATCCGGTATCTGGATCAAAATATCAGTTTTTTCCCCAGTGGATCCATTCACCATCCCACCATTGTTTTCCACCCTAAAGGACAGATCCTTCTTCCCCTTCGCAGCGTCAATGTACACTGTGGAGCTCTCGTCGATCTCCTCTCTTATCAGCATCCTCGACAGCTCCGTGACAACCCGCTTCTCCAGCCACCTCCTGATAGGCCTGGCGCCAAATATCTGCAAGCAAGCACAAAAAATCCCATGTCTGTCAAGCATTATATGCTCCCTCAAAAACAGTTAAGAAACAGTAAGACTTTAGCTTAATAATACAGACCGGATCGTAAGATTCAGATAAGACTACGTCGAGAGCGGCATCCGTGACGGCCAACGCAATGCCTCTCTCAGCCAATCGGGCTGCCACATCCTTCATCTGAAGCCTTGCAACCTTCCTCAGTTGGTCATGGGACAATGGATCAAATATGACAATCTCATCAAGCCTATTCAGCAGCTCAGGCCTGAAGTGCTTCCTCACCTAAAAGATCAAATCTCAAAGCTAAGAAACCAACTAACCATACCTCATCCCTATGTTATTAAATGTGCAAGGCGCAACAAGGCGCAAATAATTGTTGGAGCCTAGGCGCAAGTGCGTTCTAGGCACGCCTCAGGCACATTGCCCGCCTCTGCCCGACAGATGCGGGGACTGTGTGCCTAGTGCGCCTGAGGCGCCTTTAATAACATAGCCTCTTCCATGTGACAATGAGAGCAGACATGAAATTAATACCTCTTCCATCACACGATCCCTTGCTGTTTTCATGGAGGAATTGCCTAACATGCCTGTGAGAAGATGCTCGGCGCCAAGATTTGATGTCATGATGATGACTGTGTTTCTGAAGTCCACAGTTCTACCCTGACCATCAGTGAGCCGGCCATCGTCGAGGACCTGAAGCAGGGTGTTGAATACGGATAGATGCGCCTTCTCGACTTCATCAAAAAGCACAACACTGTACGGCCTCCTCCGAACAGCCTCAGTGAGCTGCCCTCCTTCCTCATAACCAACATATCTACACTCCAGAATGAAGAACACGTTAGACAAATTCATGGTGATATACATCTAATTACAAGCAGGAAATTATGAGAACAGATTTTTACCCGGGTGGTGCTCCAATTAGACGGGACACTGAATGCTGCTCCATATACTCGGACATATCGATCCGAACTATAAGGTTCTCGTCATCAAACAATTGCTCGGCAAGAGCCTTGGCGAGCTCGGTCTTTCCTACACCAGTCGGCCCAAGGAAAAGGAACGAACCGGTCGGCTGTTGCGGCCTCCCGAGACCCGCCCTTGATCGTAAAACTGCCTCTGCCACGGCCTCTACTGCCTGATTCTGACCAACAACTCGTTTATGCAGCCTCTCGCCAAGACCTATAAGCCTTTCCTTCTCGTTCTGGCCAAGCCTTGTCACCGGAATTCCCGTCCAACGGCTAACCACCTAAAAAGAGACATGAATCATACAATCAGCCTTCAAGCAAATTCTAACCCAGCCATGAACATTTTCTCATACAGTACCTCTGCAATCTGATCGGGGCCAACTGTCTCAGTCAGCATCAAGTTGTCGCCACCAGCTTCGCCTTCGAGCCGAGCAATGGCTGCATCTACCTCCTGAAGAGCTCCATATCGAAGGTCGGCAGCGCGAGGCAAATCCATCCTACGCTCAGCTTCTTGCATGGCAATATAAAGCTCTTCACGCTTCTGCTTCAGTCTCCGAATCTCGTCTATTCTTTCCTTCTCCTTTTTGTACCTCATCACCAAAGGTTGTAACTTGTCCCTCAGATCATCCAATTCCTTTTTGACCTGTAGAAACGTACACAAACCGTATATAAATGATATGGAACTTTGCACCCCAAATCTTTAGAATTAGCCCTTTGCACCCCTCAATAACTGATTTCTGGCACTTTGCACCTCCAGGGCGAAACTTCAAAAATATTTAAGTTTGGGCAACACCAAAAATGTTCAGCATTTAGGTCCGAGCAGGACCAATAATTATTATTGGAGTGCAAAGTGCCAAAATGAGCATTTTTTATGCTGACCGGACCTAAATTCCATAAAATTTCAGTTTGAGGGTGTGAAGTTCCAAAAATTGATAATTGGGGGATGCAAGGTGTCAATTTTAAATATTTGACATGCAAAGCGTCAAAACCCAGTGCAAAATTCCACAAAACCAGCATTCAAAATACCATCTAGATGACATCAAACCAGAGAGGTTATTAATGAAAACAGATAAATAAACGGCAATATCAGAAACTCACATCTGCAAGCCGAGATTTGCTGGCTTTATCCTTCTCCTTCTCCAGAGCATGCATCTCAACTTCAAGTTGAATCCTCCTCCTCTCCAGATTATCAATCTCCTCTGGCTGGCTATCAAGCTGAACCCTCACATTAGCGCATGCCTCATCAACCAGATCAATGGCTTTGTCAGGTAAATGCCGGCCTTTATAAACACAAACCAGTAAATTAGGGGATAATTACAGTCTAGTCAGGATTCGGATCCTCTGGAGTTCAGGAGGAACTTCACAGATCCAACGCGCGAGATCTCACGAACTCCACAAATTCTGTGGCTAAAAAAATTTAGCCACTAAAAACAAAAAAAAATTTAAAGTAAAAAATAACCTTAAAATCTAAAAAATACCGGTGTTCTCGCACGCACGAGAACCCCCAAACTCCACACCGGAGTTGTCCGTACCACTCCAGAGGATCCGAATTCGTCTAGTCACTAGTGTTGAAATTGAAGGAAAAAGAGATTTTTTTGCACTTTGCGCCCTCGAAATACGAGTTTTTGAAATTGACACTTTACACCCAGGTCAAAATTTAGGTCCGAACATCACCAAAAATGCTTATTTTGGCAATTTACGTCCCGGATTATTGGTGCTGTCCAGACCTAAATACCCTTGAATGAGCCTTTTTGTTGCTGCCTAGACCTAAATACACTTAAAATTTTGACACGGCGATGCAAAATGCTAGAAATCGATAATTGGGAGCCGTCTGATGGATCTTTAAAGCTTGTGTTTTGCTTGTTTTTTTTATTTTTTTATTTGGTAAAGGAGAGTGTAGGATTTAAAGTTTGGCAGCTTGAATCTCACCGGCTTCCAGTGAAGGGAACGCTACCCGTACGGAATAATTACTCCAATTTCAAAGTGCCAAAAAAAAACCAGAAGTGCAAAAAAAAACACTACTTAGTACTTACCAGTTATATATCTTGATGAAAGCTGTGCAGCAACAACAATTGCCCGATCTTGAATTATAACACCATGATGGCCTTCATACCTCTCCTTCAACCCTCTGAGAATGCTAATGGTGTCCTCCACACTAGGCTCAGCCACATAAACTTGCTGAAATCTCCTCTCAAAGGCTGCATCTTTCTCAACATATTTTCTATATTCCTCCAATGTCGTCGCGCCAATGCACCGCAATTGCCCCCTCGCAAGCATTGGCTTGAACAAGTTCGCAGCGTCCATGGAACCCTCAGTTCTACCGGCGCCAAGAACCAGATGAACTTCATCAATAAACAGAATAACCTTTCCACTGGCGTCTTCCACTTCCTTGAGGACGGCCTTCAACCTTTCCTCAAACTCTCCCCTGTACTTCGCTCCGGCGACCAAAGCGCCCATGTCGAGGGCGATGATCCTCACATCGGCGAGATTGCTGGGCACATCACCCCTCACAATTCTCTGCGCCAATCCTTCCACAACGGCGGTCTTGCCGACCCCGGGCTCGCCGATGAGGACGGGATTGTTCTTGGTCCGGCGAGAGATAATGCGAACCACGCGGCGTATCTCTTCGTCCCTGCCGATCACCGGATCGAGCTTCCCGGCCTGCTCGACGAGATCCCGGCCATATGTTTTGAGCGCTTGGAAATTAGTATCGCCTGAAGCGCTCTCCACCTTCTTGCCTTCCTTTCCCCTAAGCTTCTCAACCTCAGATCGAACCTTGGATGATGAGATTCCGGCCTCCTTTAAACAATCGCCAATCTGAGCATCCTCGAGAATGCCGAGAATGAGGTGATCGACGGCGAGGTGAGTGTCGCCGTGCTGCTTCTGCGAGGATTGCGCGCGGCGAAAGGCCTTGATGAGAGACGTAGAGGCGGGGATCTCGTCGGGAGGAGGATGCTGAGAGGGGATTTTTTTGAGGGCCTGGTTTAGAACGCGGTCGAATGAGACGACGGTTGATTCGCCCTTGCCGCCGGAGGCGTTGGCGATGGCCTGCCGGAGAATGCCGGCGGGATCGTTGGCGAGAGCTTGGGCGAGGTGGAGAGGGGTGAATTGAGCATGGCCGAGATTGATTGCGAGCTCGTGAGCGTTGGCGATGGCCTCGTTGGTTTTGTGGGTCAATTTGTCGGGATTCATTGGGAGAAGAGGGGTTTAGATGATGGACGATGAATTAGGGTTTTTTTTCTGGGAGAGAAGACGAGAAGGAAGGAATTTAAAGAGATAATAGAGAAAGTTCGCCATTAAAGTGGAAGTGTAGAAGAAGATCGAGTTGGGGCTAGAAGTTCGTGGAGGATACTAGAGACTTCTAGACCTCCACCAATTTGACAGTTGGTGTAAATGTGTATTTGTCTGACCTTTCGGATCCCGTGCTAGGATCCGCCTTTTATTTGGGTTTTAATGGTAGAGATTTGGCCGTATCTGATTCGCCAATACATCCGATTATATTTGTAACAGAAATAAATTTTTTTTTCGCTATCCATTTTCAGAGGAAGGAGCACGTGTAGCCAAGAAACCATCCGATCGCGCTTTAAAATTTATGTTTTGTTTGTTTTTTTGTTTTTTTTATTTTGTTAAAGCTTGTTAAAGCACAAATGTTGCATTTAAAGCTGAGCGATTTGGATCTCACCCACTCTCAGAGTAGGGAACGTTGTCCGTACAAAAATATTACTCCTGCAACAGATACGGCTGAGAGCTGGCCATTAAAATCTCATGTCGCACCTCTCATAGATGCGTTACTAATGCGAAAAAAAATTTTGATAAAATGAGAGCGGGATTTCAAAAAAAGATTATTTTGTTTGTATGATGAGCCTTAATGCTATTGTATACATTGTTGTCACAAAGAATGTGAACTGAAATTGTAAATAATGGGATGAAAGTGAATTGTAGGTGAATTATGTAGTTTCGCTTTGAATTTTGGAATTGTGAATAGTAATGGTTTGGATGTGGTTATTTCATTTTACTATTTAATCAAAATCGTAATTGCAACATATAAGTCTGAGCGATTTCAGAATTTATATATCAGATACAGACCGGAACAAAATAGAACTGAACCGCAACCCACTATTATTATTTTTATTATTACTATTATTATTATTATTATTATTATTATTATTTTATTCTAATCTAGTCCCGCCCTGCCGCCTCCATGCCTCGTGGCCTCACGAGTGCGGCCGCTAGAGGCCTGCGATCGGCCGCACTGCACCCGCGCCTCGTGGTCGTACTGCACCCGCACCTCACAGCCGCACGCATGCGATCGCGAGAGGCCCGCGGCCGACCTCTAGGTCGAGCGATGTCGTGCCACATGGTCGCATAAGTGCGGTTGCAAAAGGCCTGGGTCGGCCTCCCGGCCGGCAACTGTCGTGCCTTGCAGTTGCACGCTCGCGGCTGACCACCGTCGTGCCTCGCGGCAGCTTGCGTGCGGCCGCTAGGGCTCGCAGCCAGTCTCACTAGGTCGCCCCCTCCTTTGAGAGCGAGTGATCGGTCGCCCGTCCAGCCTCTTGCCATCTGAGCCTCGCCGTTGGCTGGCTTCCTCGTCGTCGTCGGGCTGACCTCCTCCAATCAAATAGTTAGTCGCCACGTAATCTCCATCGTCTGATCGTTGATTAACCAACTCGTAACCACTCGTCGTGTGGGGTGCGCATAATTAAATTTAATATTGTGTGTGCATATATAGTGTCACCTAAAAATACGGTTCATAAATTATAAGAAAATGGTCAGCTAATAGTACATAAAATGATTATGATTTGCGGATAACCGTGTAAACACCATAACTACCCCTAAAACCTATAAATATGACCTCATTGTCTCCTTCATGTTCATCTTCTTTTCCTCCCACTTCGCCTCCTACGCACGTGAGAGCTCCTCAAAGAACCACCCACTGAAGATTTATTTTGCCTTCGAAAAATTCTTCGAAGACCTTTGAACGCCTTCGAAGATTTTCGATCATCTTCAAACGCTCCTTGAAGGTTCCACACTACGCACACTCCGCTTTGTGCACTCTCCCCATACGCACACGCTTTACTCAGCACGCGTCCAGCTACGCGCCCAACGCATTCAATGCTCGACTCAGCAGCAAGCCTTCCGTTCCAGACTCCTCCTCAAGCAATAGGAGACAAGCCATGGCCCCAAGCCGTGTTGAACGCGCAGCCCCGACTTTTGAGCACCAACAAAAGTCTTCAGAGCGCTCGGAGCACAGTGCTCCTTGCAGTAGCCAAGAAGATACTTAGCTCTGAGAGCGGTGGCTTGCCACCCTCGGAGCCCTCTCTTGTTGGAGCATGCGTTCTGCGCTTCTTATTTTGAGAATAACAAATCCCGGATGTATTTGATCTTGGTATGTGTTTAAGTGTGCAGGGATAACAGGTTTTTTATATACTAAGGATTGGCTGAGCAGAATATTGAAGAAAAGGAAAATCGCGTTATCGTTGGCGATAACACTACCGCAAGCGATAGCGTGAACAGTTGTTACTGACGTCAGCCATGATCCGCACGTTGCCGCGCACGAAGTCACCTTTCAGCGCTATCGTGAGGCGATATCGCTATCGCCGCGCGATAGTCCACGATCGCCACGTTCTCCACTCAGATCTGAAAATCCGCGCGACGTGTCCCATGTGTCAAGTCACGGAGAGTTTTCGCAATCGCGGGGCGTTAACCAGCCATGATCCGCACGTTGACGCGCACGAAGTCATCTTTCAACGCTATCGTGAGGCGATATCGCTATCGCCGCGCAATAGTCCACGATCGCCACGTTCTCCACTCAGATCTGAAAATCCGCGCGACGTGTCCCATGTGCCAAGCCACGGAGAGTTTTCGCAATCGCGGGGCGTTAACGCTACCGCAGGCGATTGCGTAAAATGCTAAATAAGGCCACAAATTTCAGGGATTTGGTAACACCTTCCAGAGCCTTGATTCCCAGGGATTTTTATGAGCCTTCCACCTTCGTTTTCAGACGAACTCCCTTGGTCCATTGCAATCTCGAAGAGCGAAGGAGATACGTCTGTGCATTCAAGATTGGAGATCTTCTCATCGGTCCACCATCATCTTTAGAGCTCGTGTTTGAGGGAGTTTTTGAGTTTTACTATTGTATTTCCATTTTCACTTTATACTTTGTAATTGGGAAGGGAAAATCACCACCTTGTGTGTGGTCTCTAAGTCCTTGTGTGGCTTAGGGGCAAATCACTGCCTTGTGTGTGGTGTCTAGGTCCTTGTGTGACTTAGGAGCAAATTGTCGCCTTGTGTGCAGCGTCTAGATCAAGGCTTGATTTAGGGGGAGGCTAGTGGCCATATCTAGGGAGATATTGGCTATAGCCTACCGGTTTTTGGGAGAAGGACGGGTGAAAAAGTCAAAAGATTTTTATCGTTGTAAGCCTTGATTTCAAGCTTCATTGAAATCATTTTCTACTTATCTTGTTTATGAAATAAAATCTTTTTTTTTCATTCAAATATTTGTCATCAACTTTGTGTTTTAATTACATTATTTTAAAAAAAAAATATAATTTTTAAAGAACCCTTATTCACCCCCCCCTAAGGGCGCCACAAGATCCTACAAATGGTACCAGAGGAGGTTATTCCTAATACGCTTTCACCACCAGGAATTATGGCACAAAATGACCATGCTTTCTCTGAGGGGCAAGGTGTTGGAACTGCGGTTCAGAATCGCCCCGGTGCTGCGGTACTATTCGAAGCAGAAGGATGCTTTCCCTGCGGGCCTAACTGGCTGCCCCGTGGATCCGCCCGAGGACCGTTGATATAAAGAATAGTTGCGTCGTCTTCTATTAGACCGGTCTTTTGGTCGAGTTGGTTGCGCTAGGTCCTCTCAATTGGTATCAGAGGGGGTCGCGGGTTCGAAACCCCGGGGTCGTTTCCGGGGGGGATTGTTGGAACTGTGGTTCGGAATCGCCCCGGTGCTGCGGTACTATTCGAAGCAGAAGGACGTGTTCCCTGCGGGCCTAACTGGTTGCCCCGTGGATCCGCCCGAGAACCGTTGATATAAAGAATATTTGCGTCGTCTTCTATCAGACCAGTCTTTTGGTCGAGTTGGTTGCACTAGGTCCTCTCACAAGGGATTAGTAGGTCTCCCTTATTTACTGGATCTGACTATAATTATTGGAAAACTAGAATGAGGTGTTTTCTAATTTCTCTTGATATTGACGTTTGGAATATGGTAGAGAGTAATTATACTCATCCCATTTATAAAGTAGGAGATGTAGAAATGGAAAAGCCTAAAGATAAATGGGATGATTAGGATAAGTTGCGGTGCAAAAATAATGCAAAAGCTATGAATACATTATTTTGTGCACTAGATGGGACTGAATTTAATATAACCTGTGCTTGAAATAATGCTTATGAAATTTGGAATTTACTTGAAGTTACACATGAAGGTACCTCGCAGGTGAAAGACTCGAAGTTGTTTCAACTGGAGTCGGAATTTGAAAAGTTTAGGATGGAAGTGGCTGAGGACATAGACTCGATGTACACCAGATTCACCAAGATAGTGAATGATCAAAAGTACTTGGTAAAAAATTTTCAAATGGTTATTTGGTGAGAAAACTTCTTAGATCACTCCCTCCTAAATTCAATCCCAAAGTGATGGCTATTTCTGAATCTCATGATCTAAAATATCTTAATATTGAAAGCCTGATTGGGAATTTGAAAACTCATGAAGTTGAATTGAAAATTCAACAACAAGAGTATATGGAGCCAAAGAAGAAGGGATTGACTCTAAGATCTAAGAAGGAGGAAGGCAGTGATCCTGAGGAGGAAGAAGAAGATGAGGAAAGTTTATTTGTGAGGAAGTTCAAAAAATTTATGAGGAATCCGGAAAGAAGGAATTCATTTAAAAATTATTTTAAGAAGGAGACGTTTAGAAAGAAAAAAGGAAAGGATGATGAGGAGGAGGAAGACAGACCGCCATCGGAGTGTTATCACTGCAAGAAGATAGGACACATATGAAGCAAGTGTCCAAAATACTTGAAAGAAATTAAAGAAAAGAAGCATAAGGGGAAGAAGAAGGTGTTGAAGGCGAAAACATGGGATGATACTACTTCCGAAGGTGCAAGCAGTTCAAGCTCAAGCGAAGAAGAGGAGGTCAACATGTGCTTGATGGGAAAGAGCGTCATATATGATGATGAATGCAGTGTCCAGAGCGACACTGAGGTAACTCCTCCAACATATGATTCTGAATTTTTACATACTTGCAAATTTTTTTAAAAAAATTTAGAAGATAATGATCTTCTTAAATCTGAAAATAAAGTTTTACATAAAGAAAATAAAAAATTGTTAAATAAAATTAAGACTATTGGAAAAGAAAGAGTTTCTTGCCAAGAGTGTGATCATTTTTTGGGAAGAATAAAAGAGCTTGAAGAACCTCTTTCCAAATCTCATTCTACAATAAAAATTCTTACTAAAAATAATGAAATTTTAGAGAGAGATTTGAAAACTTCTATTTCCAAAGTCCATGAAGGAAAGAAAGCTTTTGAACGTAGATGCGTAAATCTAGTATCTAAGAATACGGAAATGAGAAACCAGATTCATGACTTAACACTAGCCATGAAAAGTTTGGAATGGGCCAAAGATCACTGGATATGATCTTAGGATACCAATGTCATGGATCTGGAAGGTTTGGACTCGGATACATGACTGGAAGCTATCGCCCAGCGATAACCCCTATCGCCGGCGATAGCGAAAAATCCAGAAAATCTGGTTTTAAAAATTCTGATGTTAATAAAGTGTCTAATATCGCATCATCTTCTAGCAAAAGTCTAGAGAAGTTATACTCTTCTCAGTTCATTACATGTGCCAAATATAATAAGTTTGGTCACACCACGGACTCATGTTGGAGGAAAGAAAAAAGTAAAATCAAGCAAATATGGGTGTCTAAGGCTTCTACCTATATTATGGGTGGAACCACTTAGGTAGTCAGATCTTTACTCACCCCCTCTTTCTAGGTGTATTGGCAGGCTAAGAACAAAGAAGATGTGTGGTACTTGGACTCGGGGTGTTCAAAGCACATGACGGGCAATAAAGAGAAGTTCCTTAGCCTGGAGATGAAGAAAGGAGGAGTTGTAACATAAGGAGATAATGGTAATGGAAAAATCATCAGCATCGGTGTAGTGGGTAATGAAAGTTTTCAATTTCAAATGTTTTATTTGTAGAAGGATTAAAACATAATTTAATTTCTATTAGTCAATTATGTGATAATGATTTAAATGTTTATTTGAATCTTCTTCAAATTTGTGCAAAATTATTGATTCTAAAACAAATGAAATTGTGTTTATCGCACCTAGATATCATAATGTATATATGATTAAATTTCTTGATTTTTCCAATTTTACTTTAAAATGTTTCTTATCAAAAAACAAAGAATTAGAATTATGGCATAGGCGACTTGGACATTCTAGTGCCAAGTTAATTACAAAACTTTCAAAGGATAAATTAATTAAAGGTCTACCATTACTAAATTGGAATTTATCTTCATTATGTGAGCCCTGCCAAAAAGGAAAATTTTCAAAATCATCTTTCAAAAGTAAATATTTTATTTCTACCACTAGGCCACTTCAATTAATACATATGGATTTATTTGGACCAATTGGAATTTCTAGCCTAGGAGGTAGAAAATATACATTTGTGTTGATTGATGATTATTCTCGTTTTTGTTGAACTTTATTTCTAATCTCCCAATCCGATGCATTTTCAGAATTTTCTAAATTATGTTTTCGTATACAAAATGAATTTGAGTTAAAAATTAAACGCATACGATCGGATCATGGAGGGGAATTTGAAAATGAAATTTTATTTCTTTTTGTACGGAGTTAGGAATTAAACATGTATTTTCCGCTCCACGCACACCACAATAAAATGGTGTAGTGGAGAGGAAAAATAGAACTCTTCAAGTGCTAGCCCGTACGATGCTTTCAGAATTTAAATTACCAAAATCTTTTTGGGCCGAAACGGTTAATACGTCATGTTATGTAATTAATAGAATAATATTTCGCCCTATTTTAAAATTAACTCCTTATGAATTAATTTTTAATAAAAACCAAATGTTTCTTATTTCAAAGTTTTTGGATGTAAATGTTTTGAAGGATCAAGCGAACATGTTTCATTTTGAATTCTAAAGATTCTTTAGGTAAATTTGATGAAAAATGTGATGAAGGAATTTTTATTGGTTATTCTTCTACTAGTAAAGCTTATAGAATTTTTAATAAAAGAACAAAAATAGTTGAAGAATAAATTCATGTTAGATTTGATGAGTTTGTTCCATATGTAGAAAAGAAAACGATATGGAAAGAAGATGAACCCCTTCCTTCGATGGAGACTGGAGATGAACTTGGAGGAAATGAAGAAGAAAGAAAAGAAGAAAGAGAAGAAGAAAGAAATGAAGAAGAAAGAGAAGAGTATATGCCTCCAAGTTAATTGAGATTTTCAAAGGATCATCCGAAGGAGCTTATTATTGGAGATCCGCATAAAGGGGTTAGTACACGATCTTCTTTACATGTCTTATTTTCAAATCTTTGTTTTGTTTCTGAAATTGAACCAAAAGATGTTTCCACCGCGTTAAATGATGAATTTTGATTTTTAGCTATGAATGAAGAGCTTAATCAATTCGAACGTAATAAGGTTTGGAATCTTGTTGAAAGACCTGAAAATCATACAGTAGTTGGAGTAAAATGGATTTTTAGAAATAAATTGGATAGTGAATCTAGAATTGTTATAAACAAAGCCAGATTAGTTGTTAAAGGGTATGCCCAAATTGAAGGGGTAGATTTTGATGAAACTTTTGCACCCGTTGCAAGACTAGAGGCGGTTAGAATTTTTCTTGAATTTGCTAGTTTTAAACGATTTAAATTATATCAAATAGATGTCAAAACCACTTTTTTAAACGGATATATAAAAGAAGAGGTTTATGTTGAACAACCTCCTGGCTTTGTAAATGAAAAATATTCAAATCATGTTTATAAATTAGATAAAGCGCTTTATGGTTTAAAACAAGCGTCTCATGCTTGGTATGATCGATTAACTCAATATTTGTTAAAGCACAGTTATAAAATGGGAAGTGCCGATTCTACACTCTTCATTAAGCAAATTGATAATGATTTAGTTATTTTGCAAATTTATGTTGATGATATTATTTTCGGAGCTACTAATGAAGAGTTATGTAATGAAATAGTTCAAATTATGAAAAATGAATTTGAAATGAGCATGGTAGGAGAACTTTCTTTTTTCTTAGGTTTTTAAATTACCCAAAAACATGATGGTATTTTTATTTGTCAATCTAAATACGTTCATGATATGTTCAAAAGATTTGGTTTTGAAAATCTTAAGCATGCGAATACTCCTATGAGTGCTTCATTAAAATTAGGTAAAGATGAAAATGAAATTTCAATTGACCAAACCCTTTATAGAAGTATGATTTGTTCTTTGTTATATTTAACTGCATCTAGACCTGATATTATGTTTGTCGTTTGCTTATGTGCTAGATTTCAAGCAAATCCCAAAGAATCACATTTAAAAGCGGTGAAACGTATTTTTAGATATCTTATAGGAACATCTAAACTAGGGTTATGGTATCCTCATAATGATTCTTTTATTTTACATGGCTATTTTAATTCTGATTATGCGGGATGTTCATTAGATCGAAAGAGCACTAGTGGCACTTGTCACTTTATCGGTCCGTCACTTATTTTTTGGTCGAGTAGGAAATATAATTCTGTTGCCCTCTCTACTACCGAGGCCGAATATATTGCACTAGGTAGCTGTTGTGCTGAAGTACTTTGGATGACACAAACACTAGAAAATTTTGGCATACGCCAAAATAGTGTTGAATTAAAATGTTATAGTAAAAGTGCTATCGATTTAACAAACAATCCCGTATTACATTCTAGATCAAAACATATAGATATTTGACATCATTTTATTAGGGATCATATAAAGAAAGAAAGTGTTAAAATTTATTTTATTGGAACAGATTCTCAAGTAGCGGATATTTTCACTAAACCTTTTAATGATTCACGTTTTTCAAGGCTAAGATTAGAACTTGAAATCTTAGACTTATAAATTAAAAAAAAAAGATTTTATAAATTAAAATTGTAATTATTTATTGATAAATTTCTGGAAATTTCAGGTGTTTATTTTTATAAATTATGTTTACATAAATTATTAAAAACAAAAAAAATTTTAATTAATTGCTCCATTAACATTCCATCACAGAACTTACTATACAAAATTGTCCCAAAATGCATAGGATAAAAACTGGAAATGAAAAACAGAACACATATAGAGTTTTCACTATCGCCGGGCGATAGCGCTGTCGCTGGGTGATAGCTCAAATTGTTCAAAATCACATAATATTACATCACAACAAATTAAATGTCAATCATCCATGTTTTCTTCAGTAAAAGCAGGCAAATCATCACTAGAAGTCGGTGTTGATTCTCTAGGTCTTCGGGTTCGCCTTATCGAATGTCATGGAGGATCCTCGACTGGACTCCCCCATTCTCGCTCTTCTTCCGGAGTTGGCTTTAGTTTTAGCCCCTTTACCAGGAACTTCATGAATTTTCGAAATCCTGAATGACTTCGCCTTTGTTCCTCTCTCATCTCCTCCACCGTCTCTCTTAGGTCTTCCATCGATTCACACAAAGACCCTCCTCTTCGGAGTGGTTGTCTTGAAGAAGAGACGACCCTTAGAGATTGAGCTCTAGATGGTTCTAAAGTATGTATCGTCGGGATACAGTCGTCGATGTAGAATTCTTGATCTATCCAAACATATTTATGATATACGACTCTTTGAATAACACTTCCTAATGAAAGTGTATTCAATTTCCTCCTAAAAGGATGCTTCACTTTATAAGTATATCTTATGATGGATAACACAAAATCAGCCACATCGAACTTGATTCTCTCTAATACATAGTACGTCACTAAGCTCAATTGAGTCGTGATCTTCCTTGTATCACCGGATTTCAACATAACTGTATTTCTCAAAATATCTTGTACTACAAATGCATCGCGAGTCAGTGATGAGATATCTTGAATCAAACCCCTGCTTTCCTTCCCATGAAGGACTTGATTCAAGATTCTTCAATCCCGATCTTTTCGGTAGTTCTCTACAATGTCCATAAAGTTTTCTTCACAAGTAGCAAGATTATATTCACGTCTTAAGTCTGCATGAGTAATCTCTATTTCAACTCCTTGGATTTTTGACCTTATTCCTCCATTCAAACCCGTATATTTCGGATCTTCCAAATTGTTATAAAAATCCCTTACGAACATAGAGGAAAAAAGATTCGGTATAATGAGAGACGTTATACCTGCCTCCACCAGTAATTCATAGATTTGGGGTGGCAATGATTCATCCAAGAGTTTAGCAACACCAACCGACACATTCTCGATACCCGAATACGTTTGATATGATGAGTGTGGGTTGCGGCTGGTGTTTTTCCTTGCACGGGATGATGATGTCATTTCCTAGAAAATTATTTTAAAATCGTGTTAATAAATCAAAACTAAAAGTTTTTTATCGCCGGTGATAGTACTGTCATCGGGCGATATTGCAAAAACTATCCTATTCGCATTATTTTCACTATAAATCTTAAGTTCTGTGTTTAACTATTTTTTAGTCTACAAAAATTCAAAAAAAAAATACTTTTTCAAAAAAAAATTTCTTATTTTTTCTATTTACTTTTAAAAATCAAAATTTTCTTTTAGATCTAAGCTTGACATTTGAAATTTCTTTTAGATATATACTTAACATTGCATTATAATTTCTAAGTGTTGGTACCCTAGTTTGATTTGAGTTTAGTCTTCTCCTTTTGTCCCTTGACCCAAGAAATATCTATGGTCAATGGTTAGTGGTCTAGCTGTAGAGTCCTCGCTTTTCCAGATGAAGAATTTGGTTAAGTAGTTTGTTCGTTCGACTATCGTCGAACGCCGCTCGACTATCGTCGACTAACTGTTCGACGATCATCTATCAGTTGTTCGACTTTCAGTCTGCGAGGATAGTTCGACTATCGGTTGATAGTTCGACTATCTGTGTGCTTTGATAGTTCGACTATCTGTTTGGATAGTTCAACTATCTGATAGCTCGACTATCTGTTGATAGTTCGACTATCTGTCGTTGTTGGGTAGTTCGACTATCTGTTGATAGTTCGACTATCTGTCGTTGTTGGGTAGTTCGACTATCTGTTGATAGTTCGACTATCTGTTCTGCGTTGATAGTTCGACTATCTGTTGATAGGTCGACTATCTGTTCTCGCTTGGTAGTTCGACTATCTGCTTTGATAGTTCGACTATCTGGTAGTTCTACTATCTGTTGATAGTTCGACTATCGGTTCTGCTTTGATAGTTCGACTATCTGTTGATAGTTCGACTATCTGTTTCGCTTTGATAGTTCGACTATCTGTTGATAGGTCGACTATCTGATAGCTCGACTATCTTCTGATAGTTCGACTATCTGCTGTGATAGTTCGACTATCTCCTGTGATAGTTCGACTATCTGGATCGTTCGACTATCTGTCCGATAGTTCGACGATCTCCGTGCGTCGGTCGACGACCTCCGAGGGTCGTTCGACGTTTTCTGTCTGCCTTTATATTTTGTATTTATTTATTATATTTAATTATTTAATACATTATCTGGCATGTTTTATTTCAGTTGTTTTGTGATAATATTTCCAGGCAATATATGCTCCATCCCTTTTGCCTGAGTCAAATCTTTTCAGATAAAGTTGTTTGTCTTATTAGCTGTCTTTGTATTTTACTTTATCTGCTGTCAGTCCTTTATAGCCGTTAGACTGAAAAGTCTTTCTTCTGCTATAAAGAGTTTGTTTCTGATGTGACTTTATTTAGTACTTTATTATCATATTGCTTCCTGCAGCTTCTTCGAAAGAGGTTTATCCCTTTTATAGAATGTTTCTGCTGCAGAGATTGTTTTGTCTTCTTGATATTTACAGCCCAGGTCTCAAGTTTCAGAAGAAGACAAGCAATTCAAATTGAAGAGAGCCGTTACTTGTTGCTGTTATAAAAAGGATCCTTTGAAGAAGGATTCAAGCTAGCTAACTAGCTACCCAGTTGTTCAATTAAGCATTCAAGCCTTCATCAAGATCAAGTCTTCTGCTCTCAGCAATACTCATCCAACTGAGAAGTGTTAAGCTCTTCAACTCTTCTTCAACCTGAGTTCTCCTGCTTTCAGGAAGTTCAAACTCAGAGTTCTTTTGAAGAAGAAGAAGAAGAAGACAGCTGCTTGAAGATCTCTAATTTTATTATTTATTATCTTCTTGTAGTTTTTCCTTCAAATCTTTCTGAAGAGTTTTCTGCACTGAAGCAAGACTTCACCTAGACATATTTGAGCCAGGAGGAGCCTTGATTCTTTAGAGCTTTCTAGCTCAGTGCAAGTTCTTGTGCTTCTCTAATCTTTTGTAAAATAGAGAAGACATCTTAACCTTCTTTCCCCCTCCTGTACAGGGTTATTACTCCCTTCAAAAGTATCCCTTGGTGGCAGGGCACCTGATCAAAAACCTGTGCTTGGTTTTTAGACACCTGATCAAAAGTCTAAAGGGTTTCTGGATCTACCTGAAGCAGATCCTGTTGGTGGCAGGGCACCTGATCAAAAACCTGAGTGGATTCCTACCTTGTTGGTAGAAGAGTGGACGTACCCAAGTTGTTTGGGGAACCACTATAAATTCCTTGTGTCGTCTGGATTGCTTTGTTTAATTCCTACATTGTGGCTGTGAATAGATATAACTAGGTTGCTAGTTGCTGATTAGGATTTCCAAGCCTTAACTGTAATTACAGTTAGCTTGAGTTTGTGCACAACACTTGTGTTAGGCTATAGGGTTAATTCTATATCTATAATCTTTTAATTCCGCAATTCACTCCAAGGGAGTTGGGTAGACCATTAAGTTTTGTCTAGTGCAAAATTTGATAACTCTATTCACCCCCCATCTAGAGTAGTATCTATCCCTTCACTTTCAATTGGTATCAGAGGGAGGTTAACTGACTGAATAGGCTAACACCTAAGTTACAAGATCCTGATAGATACCAAAGATTATAGATATTCACTATCATGGCCCAGTCCAAGGATTATTCTAGCACCAGACCTCCAGCATGCAATTTGGCTAAGTTTGGCATCTGGAAGGCAAGGATAAAATTATATATGAATTCTATTAATGAAAGCATCTTTGCTTCTATTTTGTCAGGTCCCCCAAGAGCACCTGCTGCTGCTACTGCCTCATCATCTGATATGAGTGCAGTGCCTCCTCCAGATTACAACGATGAGTACAAGAAGGCAAAGATAGCAGATGCCAAGGCGATGAACATTCTGGCTCAGATAATGTCTGATGAGGTATTCCAGAAGGTAGCTGACTGCTCTTCAGCAAAAGCTATGTGGGATACACTGAACCAGATTGTAGCTGGTTCAGCTGATGAAAGGAAGGACAGAAGGTCCAACCTTATCTCACAATATGAGAACTTCAAGAAAACTGATGCTGAATCAGTTGAAGCCATGTACACCAGGCTCAGCTCAATCATCAATGAGCTGAGGACCCTTGACAAGGACATATCATTGACAGAGGTCAATGATAAGATTCTTATGTGCTTCCCTAGCACATGGGATCTAAGGATCTGGCCCATCAAAGAAGCCAGAAGCACCACAGAGATCTCCACTGAAGCCCTTCTCGGCAAGCTCAAGTCTTTTGAGCAAGTGCTGAAGACAAGGGAAGCAGAAGCAGAAGTAAAGACCCCTACTCCAACAAGAAAAGAGCAATCTCTAGCTCTTAAGGCTGCTGATGCTTCTGAAGGCAGCCAATCAAATGAGGAGCTAATGGCATTATTTGTCAAGAGGTTTCTCAAGATGGGGAGAAAGGAATTCAGAAAGAAGTCTTCACGTTATGAAGACAAACCAAGGTATGACCGTTCACCTGCTAAAGAAATTATATGTTATGGTTGCAGGAAGCCTGGACACATCTTACCAGAGTGTCCAGAGGAGAAGAACAAAGACAAGAGGAAAGAAAAGGAACAACACAGGAAGCACTCCAAGCCATCCTCCTACAAGAACAAGAAAAAAGAGAGAGGTTTCATTGCTGAAACCTGGAGTGATTCTGATGAAGAATCCTCCTCCTCAAGCTCCAGTGAGGATGAGGAAGAGAAGAAGGCAAAAGAAGTTTGCCTCATGGCAATAGATGCCTGCAGCAACCACTCAGCTGCAGAGAGTTCAGATTCAGATGAAGAGATGCCAACAGAAGATGAGGTACTATCTTCTTATGACTTCACTTCTGAAGAATTTAAATTAGATTTTAAATCTGTATGCTTAGATTTGATTAGCTCAGAAAAGAAGATAAAAGAACTTAGAAATAAGTTAGCTGACTCAGAATTAATTGCTACAGAAAATATTAGGTTAAAGGAAGATCTCACTACTTGTAGTGAAGAAATTAAATTTCTTAAAATGGAGTTAGCTAAGTCTAAGAGGTTAGAAGAATCACTTAATGGTAGAAGCCTTAAGTTGTTAGAAATTACCAGCATGACTAACACTAGGTCAGCTAATAACAAACTAGGCTTAGGAGCTCCTCCCAGTGAACCCCCAGTTATTCTTAAAAATAATCTTTCAACTCCAGTGAACTTCATTTCAGCTAGTGGAATGAAGAACACTGAGCAAGTAAACCAAGTTAACAAAACTTTAAATAAGGCTAAGAGAGAGAAAAGAAAGAAATTTTTTAAAGAAATGCAAAGAGCGTCGAACGCCGCTCGACGATCGGAAGCTCAATGGTCGAACGAAGCTCGACGATCTGAGCGCCCATCGTCGAACGCCGACCGACGTTTTCAATATGATTTTCAAAATCATCATCAGTACCATAGAAACCAAAATGAAAACAGAAACCCTAGGTTTGTTGACCCATCATCTGCATGGAGAATCCCACCTAGGAGATCTCACCCATTAGGTTATCACCCTCAGCCTGCATTTTCATTTATTTCTAGCTTTTCTTATGTGAAAAACAAGGGACCCAAGGTTACCTGGGTCCACTCTGTCTAAATAAATGTCTTGCAGGTGAAGGCCTATCCAATCACTCAAAATAAGTGGTATTTGGATAGTGGATGCTCTAAGCATATGACAGGAAATAAAGATCATCTGTCAAAATTCAAAGCTAAGCTCGGCCCAAAGGTTATCTTTGGAGATTCCAGCTGTGGTCAGACAGAAGGCTATTACAGGATTATAATTGGAGATGTTACTTTCAAGAGAGTTGCATATGTGACTGGACTGAAGCACAATTTGATCTCAGTCAGCCAGCTATGTGATGCTGACTACCAGGTTTCATTTTCTAACTCTTCTTGCAATATTACTTTAAATAATAATGTTGTTTTAGTAGGCATTAGAATAGGTAATATTTATTTAGTAGATTTCAATTCATCTCACTCTGAAATCTGTTTATTTAATGAAGTAACAATTAATAATAATTCTTTGTGGCATAAGAGGCTTAGTCATGTTAACCTTAAAAATATATCTAGGTTATCTAAACACAACCTTGTTAGAGGTTTACCTTCTTGCCCCTACAAGAAGGAGAGCCTATGCAAGGCTTGTCAGCTAGGCAAGCAAACCAAAAACTCTTTTAAATCAGTAAATAAGAGTGATTCTCCTAGAATCCTGTATCTATTACATTTGGACCTATTTGGCCCAATAAATGTACAGAGTTTAGGAGGGAAGTATTACACCTTAGTAATTGTAGATGACTTCTCTAGGTTCAGTTGGGTTTTCTTTTTGAGAACTAAGGCTGATAACTTCAAAGCCCTTACAGACTTTCTACTATGTGTGCAGACTGAGTACTCTACTCATGTGGCCTTGATCAGAAGTGATCATGGTACTGAGTTTGACTCTCTTCTCATGCAAGAATTCTGTGAGAGAGAAGGTATCAAACACAGCTTCTCAGCTCCTAGAACTCCCCAACAAAATGGGGTAGTTGAAAGGAAGAATAGAACACTCATTGAAGCTGCTAGCACATTGTTGGCAGATGCCAACATGCCTCTCTCCTATTGGGCAGAAGCTGTTAGTACAGCCAATTATGTCTTGAATAGAAGTTTGATACACAAGCTTAAGTGTAAAACTCCTTATGAGTTGCTTAAAGGAAAGAAACCTAAAATTAATTATTTTAGAGTGTTTGGCTGTATTGTTTATATTCATAATAACAATAAAGAATATCTTAGAAAATTTGAAGCAAAAGCTTCAATGGGAATCATGCTTGGATATTCCCAAGTAAGCAAAGCTTATAGGGTTTATAACAAATCTTCCTGTAAAATTGAAGAATCTGTGCATGTATCTTTTGATGAGTCTCAGATGTTTTACAAGGAGAAAGAAAATTCTCCTTCCTCTAGTTCATTGCAGGTACCTGATGCCACTCAAGAAATTCTTCAATTATCAACTCTTCATATCACTGAATCAGACAGTGATGAAGACATTACAGAAGCTGTTGTTGTACCACCAACAGTAGATCAAATTTCTCCTGAGGAATTAATCCCAACTGTTGCTGATGATCACATCCCACCTGCTGATATTGTCACACTTAGAGATCACCCCACATCTCAAGTGATTGGAGACATATCAGCTGGTGTGCAAACAATATAGGGTTTATAACAAATCTTCCTGTAAAATTGAAGAATCTGTGCATGTATCTTTTGATGAGTCTCAGATGTTTTACAAGGAGAAGGAAAATTCTCCTTCCTCTAGTTCATTGCAGGTACCTGATGCCACTCAAGAAATTCTTCAATTATCAACTCTTCAGATCACTGAATCAGACAGTGATGAAGACATTGCAGAAGCTGTTGTTGTACCACCAACAGTAGATCAAATTCCTCCTGAGGAATTAATCCCAACTGTTGCTGATGATCACATCCCACCTGCTGATATTGTCACACTTAGAGATCACCCCACATCTCAAGTGATTGGAGACATATCAGCTGGTGTGCAAACAAGACACCAGTTAAGACAGGATGTGATGCATGCTTGTTTCCTCTCACAGGTTGAGCCCCTCACCTTTAAAGATGCAGAGCTAGATCCCCACTGGATCATTGCTATGCAAGAGGAACTCAATCAGTTTGAGAGATGTAAAGTTTGGACTTTGGTTCCAAGACCTAAAGGCCAACTGATCATAGGCACCAAGTGGGTGTATAGAAATAAGTTGGATGCAAATGGAATTATTATAAGGAATAAAGCAAGGCTTGTAGCTCAGGGCTACAAACAGGAGGAAGGTATAGATTATGACCAAACCTTTGCTCCTGTTGCAAGGCTAGAAGCAATAAGGATCTTTTTGGCCTATGCAGCCTATATGAAGTTTAAGGTGTTCCAGATGGATGTCAAAAGTGCATTCCTGAATGGTGAGCTTAAGGAAGAGGTGTTTGTTGAACAACCACCAGGGTTTGTTTCTTCAACTCAGCCCTCACATGTGTTTAAGTTGCAGAAAGCTCTTTATGGACTAAAGCAAGCTCCCAGAGCCTGGTATGAGACTCTAGCTAGTTTCCTTTTAGAGCACAACTTTACTAGGGGAGTAGTTGATAGAACCCTCTTCGTCAAGCATCACAAGGACACAATCCTGTTAGTTCAGGTGTATGTAGATGATATTATATTTGGCTCCACTGATCCCAAACTTTGCAAAAGGTTCTCTGACCTGATGCACTCTAAGTTTGAGATGAGTAGTATGGGTGTGTTGTCTTACTTTCTTGGTCTCCAAGTTAAGCAAGATGCTGATGGTATCTTCATCTCCCAATCCAAATATGCCAAGGAATTGGTAAAGAAATTTGGGATGGCTGATGCTTCAGCAATGCCTACACCTATGGCTACTAATGTAGTTATTGATTCTGATGATCACGGCAAGCCAGTTGATCAAAAGAATTATAGGGCCATTGTGGGTTCCCTATTATATTTAACTGCAAGTAGGCCTGATATAATGTTTGCTACATGCCTTTGTGCTAGATTCCAGGTCAACCCCAAGGAATCTCATCTGATTCTTCTAAAGAGAATCCTGAGATACCTGAAGGGATGTCCAAATCTAGGACTTTGGTACCCAGCTGAGTCAGAATTTGAATTAATTGGATATTCTGATTCTGATTATGCTGGTTGCAGAGTTGACAGGAAGAGCACCTCAGGAACTTGTCAGTTTCTGGGAGAGAGATTGGTCTCTTAGTTCTGTAAGAAGCAGGCTTCTGTCTCAACTTCAACTGTAGAGGCTGAATATATAGCAGCTGCTAGTTGTTGCTCACAGATCCTGTGGATTCAAAACCAGCTTGTGGATTATGGTTACTCACACAAGAACACCAAAATCATGTGTGACAGTACCAGTGATATCTCAATTGCACAAAATCCAGTGCACCACTCTAGAACGAAGCACATTGAGATTCGGCACCATTTCCTGAGAGATTGTGTGGAAAAGAACAAGATTTGTCTTGAATTCATATCCACTGAGTTTCAGAGAGGTGATATATTCACCAAGACCTTAGATGAACAGAAGCATCTGTTCTTTTTAGTTCAACTAGGCATGATAAATGGACGAGACTAAGTGTGACTATATCTGCCTATGTTGAAACCTGCTTGAAGATCATCGAACGATGATCGAAGATCGTCGAACGGATCAAGCCTATCATCGACCTCTGGTTAATGATAGCTTATCTGTTTAAAGATCGTCGACCGGCATTTGAAGATCGTCGAACAGGTCAAGCTTATCGTCAATCTCTGGATGACGACAGCTTGCTGTTTTAGAAGCCAGAAATAGTCGAACAATTGATCGACTACTCTGCTTCTGGGCCGATCGTCGAACGACCGTTCGACCATCGGGTCTAGTATCTTTTTAATAGATCGACTATTTCCGGTCTAATATAAAGCCGATAGTCGACCTAGGTTAAAAGATCTTTTGTTTTATCGTCGACTGAGCGTGACTTTTCGCATTCTGTCTTCCCGCTTGCGATTTTCTGCTGCTTCGTCTCCTTCGTCTTCTCCGTCTTTCTCGTGCTTTCTCCAGCAAATTCAATGGCGATTTCTCCCGCAGTGCTAGCTATTGTAAAGTTCGATGCAGGTTTCAGCGTCGATTTTGACGCTTTCAGTTGCTGTGAAGCAGGGATTGTAGAAGTTCTTCAGTTATGCCGGGATCAAGGTCTAGAAAGATTAATGTCGACAAGGATAAAGTTAAATATTCCCGAGATCAAGGAATGGGCTTTCACTTCGTCCTCCACCGACGATTCGATGACTGGCACCATCGGCGGAGAAGAGGTAATTTTAACTCCGGCCGTTCTGACTGATGTTTTTGGATTAATAAATGGTGAAGATGATTATGAGCAAGATGCTCAAGAGTTTGGAAGAATGCTGACTGAGCTGGGACATGCGGAGGGCATTCCCACGAAGCTGCTCAAGGTCAATTTTCCCTTTAAGATTAAATTTCTCGCTGAGTTAGTTGGAAAAGTGCTCCTTGGAAAGCACTCTGCTCATGACAATATTACAAGGCAACAATTTGCACTGATGTGTGCAATTGTTAATCAGAAAAAGATTGATTGGGCAGGAGTAATGTTTGATCTGATAAGGAAAAAGAACAACAAGAAAGAGGTTACCCTAGGCAGGGTTATTGGAATTTTCCTGAAGGAAAAGTATCCTTAGCTGCTGGTCTCCGTTGCAACAACCATAAATGCGAGCAAGAAGATGGACCCAAATCTGTTCTCCAAGTGGAAGAGGACTTTTGTGAAACCCGCTCTCACAGGGGTTGCTCCAGCGACATCAGAGAGCACTAGGACTGATTCAGTCGCTCCTCACCCGGTAGAAGCTGGCTCAGCTCTTTCCCTTCCCTCATCTTCTTCTGCTATGCAGTCTACCTCAGTTGAAGTTCCATCAACTTCAGCTGAAGTACGACTTTCTCCTTCTCCTGTTCGAGAAACAACCACGGTTATTCTTCCTTCCCCTCCAGCATCTCCTCTTCCCTCTCATCTGGCTAGGATATCTGCTCCTAGTTTTGATCTGTTAGGATCTGAGAGGATTCCAACACCTCCTCAGTCTCCTATTCAGTCCCCTATTCATTCTCCAGTTAACACTCTTGTTAACTCTCCAGCTCCATCTCCAACTCGATCTCCAGTCCACACCACTTCTCATCCTAACACTACAACCATCTCTGCTGCATCTCCATCCACTGCAATTCCATCATCTTTTGAGATCACCCCAGAATTCATTTCCAGCATTTTGGAGTTGATTACCCCTTCAATCAAAATTATGATTGAAGAGGCAATTGCTCCACTTGCCTCCTCTATTGCTACCTTAACTGCTTCCATCCAATCACTTTCTAAATCTGCTGAGCCCTCTTCTTCAAGGGGCCTGGTTTCAGTTTCCACTGAAATCAGGCAGGGGGAGATGTTCTGTGAAGATGTCTCAGAGCCTCCAGCCTCCCTTCCAACAGTTCTTCCAGCAGTTCAAGAAGAGTCTGCTCTAGATCCAGTTCAAGATGAATTAGTTTCAGTGCTATCTGACAAAGAAATATCTGATGCAATTATGCTATCTGAATTTGCTGTGAAAGTTTGCTTAGAAGATCTCACCACTCCCGTGGTTGCCCATTTTCTAGAAGGGATTATTACATCCTACCTAGATGAGTCCTGGGAGTTGGTAAAATATGAAGGTAATTCACTCATCCGCTTTATTGACGAGTCAATTAATTTGCTAGCTTGTGAATACCTAGAAGGAATGATTTTAGCTTATTTAGCAGATTTGTGTTCATAAATCTACAGATTATATTAAAGAAGATATAGCTGCTCAGGTTATAGCAGTTGTTTCAGAAGCTGCTCCAGATGTTCCTGATGTTCAAATAGATCCAGAATTGGATTCCTTTTTAGATGATTTAGAAGATGTATCTGAAAATCAAGAAGAGAAAGCAAGAGTTGCTTTGAATCAAAGAGTTCAATCTTTGTTAGAGGAAAAAGAAAAAGATTTGCAAGTTGAAAAGTCAACTGTTTGGGATGATTCCCCAGGACTTGATTTGGATTTCCTTCTGGCTCAGGATGCCATAGAAGAGGAAAAAGAGAAAGCTGATCTGAATTTAAAGGAAAAGGCTGTTTCTGAAGCCTATGATCCATATGACAATCCTCCATCATCTCACTCTGAAGATGAAGAGGATTCAGATTTATCTGAAAATTCAAAGAAAAAGAAAGCTGCTCAGAAGAAAAGAAAAGCTATTGCTCCTCCTCCTCCCAACCGTGATAATGATACTCCATACTATATTCTGAAAGGAATTGACCCCAAGTCAAAAGAGTTTCAGCATTGGAAGCGGTTCTCCAAGAACCAGCAGAAAGAGAGAAAGAAAGCTAAGAAATATGATAGTCCTACCCCTAGATGGACACCCAGAGGTCCTCCTCCTCCGCCTCCTGGTGCAGGAGCCTCTGGGAATTTATCTGCCAATCCTTCTGCTCCGTCTCAGTCTTCTTCAAGAAAAAGCTCTCAAGATTTTCAAGGTAAATCATATTCTGGCCATCAAAGAACTGATACAGTAAGAGAACAAGTGAAGGAGGTTGTGTTTCAAAGACCAACTTTTTCCCCTCCTCCTTCTCCAAAGAAAAGGATTTCATCTCCAATGCCAGTGCATTCTGAAAAAGTTGTTTCAAAAGGTAAGTAGTTTATTTTGTTTAAAAATTCTAGCAAGAACTTTGCTAAGTCTGCTCCCCTGTCTTATCTAGTTAATCAAGATAAAGAATCAGATGATACTCCTTCTGAGACTATTTATGAAAGTCTTGAGCTTGATCCTAACTTTAGGATGGCTCGTTTTCACGAATTGGTTGGAGCAGCTCAAATCAGGAAAGCAAAAGCTGAAGGAAAAGATACTACTGGTTTAACCACAATGTCTACATTCAGAAAGAAGGAGTTTGAAAAGTTCCAGGTTAATCCTGAGGTCTTTGACCCTTCAAAGTATATGGAAAAGCACCTGGAAGCCGTTGTTCCAAGGGCTGCAGAATTAAAGATTATTGGCATGCAAGACTTGAAGATGTCTAAGAAAGAGGCTATTGATCCTTTGAGAAAAGTTTCCTTTGTTCCTAGCTCGTCTAACCCTAAGCCAGACTCTGTAGATCCTTAGTTTTGCTTGACTGCTGTTATATATATTTGACTGTTATTTATCTGTTTGATAACTGCTAGTTAATTGTTTATCTATTTCCTGTATTAATTTTATTGTTCTTTAGCTAGTTCTATGTTTTAGTTCTTGAGAGACTTAACTCAAATAGGGGGAGATTGTTGGTACCCTAGTTTGATTTGAGTTTAGTCTTCTCCTTTTGTCCCTTGACCCAAGAAATATCTATGGTCAATGGTTAGTGGTCTAGCTGTAGAGTCCTCGCTTTTCCAGATGAAGAATTTGGTTAAGTAGTTTGTTCGTTCGACTATCGTCGAACGCCGCTCGACTATCGTCGACTAACTGTTCGACGATCGTCTATAGTCTGCGAGGATAGTTCGACTATCGGTTGATAGTTTGACTATCTGTGTGCTTTGATAGTTCGACTATCTGTTTGGATAGTTCAACTATCTGATAGCTCGACTATCTGTTGATAGTTCGACTATCTGTCGTTGTTGGGTAGTTCGACTATCTGTTGATAGTTCGACTATCTGTCGTTGTTGGGTAGTTCGACTATCTGTTGATAGTTTGACTATCTGTTCTGCGTTGATAGTTCGACTATCTGTTGATAGGTCGACTATCTGTTCTCGCTTGGTAGTTCGACTATCTGCTTTGATAGTTCGACTATCTGGTAGTTCTACTATCTGTTGATAGTTCGACTATCGGTTCTGCTTTGATAGTTCGACTATCTGTTGATAGTTCGACTATCTGTTTCGCTTTGATAGTTCGACTATCTGTTGATAGGTCGACTATCTTCTGATAGTTCGACTATCTGCTGTGATAGTTCGACTATCTCCTGTGATAGTTCGACTATCTGGATCGTTCGACTATCTGTCCGATAGTTCGACGATCTCCGTGCGTCGGTCGACGATCTCCGAGGGTCGTTCGACGTTTTCTGTCTGCCTTTATATTTTGTATTTATTTATTATATTTAATTATTTAATACATTATCTGGCATGTTTTATTTCAGTTGTTTTGTGATAATATTTCCAGGCAATATATGCTCCATCCCTTTTGCCTGAGTCAAATCTTTTCAGATAAAGTTGTTTGTCTTATTAGCTGTCTTTGTATTTTACTTTATCTGCTGTCAGTCCTTTATAGCCGTTAGACTGAAAAGTCTTTCTTCTGCTATAAAGAGTTTGTTTCTGATGTGACTTTATTTAGTACTTTATTATCATATTGCTTCTTGCAGCTTCTTCGAAAGAGGTTTATCCCTTTTATAGAATGTTTCTGCTGCAGAGATTGTTTTGTCTTCTTGATATTTACAGCCCAGGTCTCAAGTTTCAGAAGAAGACAAGCAATTCAAATTGAAGAGAGCCGTTACTTGTTGCTGTTATAAAAAGGATCCTTTGAAGAAGGATTCAAGCTAGCTAACTAGCTACTCAGTTGTTCAATTAAGCATTCAAGCCTTCATCAAGATCAAGTCTTCTGCTCTCAGCAATACTCATCCAACTGAGAAGTGTTAAGCTCTTCTACTCTTCTTCAACCTGAGTTCTCCTGCTTTCAGGAAGTTCAAACTCAGAGTTCTTTTGAAGAAGAAGAAGAAGAAGACAGCTGCTTGAAGATCTCTAATTTTATTATTTATTATCTTCTTGTAGTTTTTCCTTCAAATCTTTCTGAAGAGTTTTCTGCACTGAAGCAAGACTTCACCTGGACATCTTTGAGCCAGGAGGAGCCTTGATTCTTTAGAGCTTTCTAGCTCAGTGCAAGTTCTTGTGCTTCTCTAATCTTTTGTAAAATAGAGAAGACATCTTAACCTTCTTTCCCCCTCTTGTACAGGGTTATTACTCCCTTCAAAAGTATCCCTTGGTGGCAGGGCACCTGATCAAAAACCTGTGCTTGGTTTTTAGACACCTGATCAAAAGTCTAAAGGGTTTCTAGATCTACCTGAAGCAGATCCTGTTGGTGGCAGGGCACCTGATCAAAAACCTGAGTGGATTCCTACCTTGTTGGTAGAAGAGTGGACGTACCCAAGTTGTTTGGGGAACCACTATAAATTCCTTGTGTCGTCTGGATTGCCTTGTTTAATTCCTGCATTGTGGCTGTGAATAGATATAACTAGGTTGCTAGTTGCTGATTAGGATTTCCAAGCCTTAACTGTAATTACAGTTAGCTTGAGTTTGTGCACAACACTTGTGTTAGGCTATAGGGTTAATTCTATATCTATAATCTTTTAATTCCGCAATTCACTCCAAGGGAGTTGGGTAGACCATTAAGTTTTGTCTAGTGCAAAATTTGATAACTCTATTCACCCCCCCTCTAGAGTAGTATCTATTCCTTCACTTTCACTAAGGTTGAACAAATTTTCAAGATCTACCTCTTATGATTCACCATTTGTGAAATACTTGCATGAAAATCAAACTTTTTCTTCAAAATATTTTCTTTCTAAAATATATGCCCAAAATTGAACTTTTTTCCATAGATCTATCTTCTTTCATCATCTAGATTCTAGATCTATTTTTATTTTGGAGAAAAACACAAAAAAAGAGAGATCTAAGGCATACCTTTTGGAGTTTTGAGGGTTTCACCGAAAGAAAATGAAGGGAGGCAGTCAAGGCTCGGTCAAATGAAGATATGTGACTTTCTTATCCGTCATTTCGCCTTTTATATAAAAAAACATCTATCGCCGGGCGGTATCGCTATCGCTGGCGATAGTGAATTTTCAGCACTATTACAATCAACTTCTATGTTATCTTTTTACAATTATCTTTCTAGTGTTACAGTACAATTTTGGATGGTTATCAGGATACAATACCTCGTACATGTGTGATTATTAGTTTATGAGTTCTTTGAACATTGTTTTTAATTTTTCTTGTTTTTGCTATCTACCTATATTTTTGATGACTAGAAGTTAAGTAGAATTATTTCCGCATGCCTCTAAGTATGAGTAACATTTTATATTTGATAATGTGCTAACACTTACACAAGTAGATAATTAACATATACTTAAGTTTCTTATTACATGATATTGGTTTGTTTCAAAGCTTGGAATGCATAGCTAACTTTTTCATATATGCTTCATTCCCAAAGATTTTCACAAATTGTTGGCCATTTAAAAAAAAAATTTATTTTCATGTTTGCAATATAAGTGAATTCGGAGTCCTAAGTCAAAGTTTATAAAATAATAATAAAAATAATGAATGACTACAAAAAACAAAAAAAACAAACAAAATTGCAAAATCAAATAAATATGACTAGGATACTCCATCAAGCTCTACTCACCCTCCTGATAAGTCTTAATGAGCATTGTAAGGTTGAGCACCTTGAAAAGAATTGTAAAGTATCTTGTGCAAATAGACTTGGCCATTTTTTAAATCATTGTGACATGAAATTATTTATGGACATATATTAGTTATGAATGTTTCTTGTCTTAATCTATTACAAACCTTCATGTAAAATTATTTCTTAAGGAATCTGTATACTTTATCACTCTTCACATGTACACATCATTATCTTTTATAAAAAAATTTCTCATGAGAATTGGACCGGAAATAGTTCCTCTTCTATTTCATCTACTCTACTGCTTTAGATATCTTGGCTTGCCTATTTTCAATGTTTAAATTCACTTTTTCCACATGATACACCTTTTTAAATGATTAAATTCCAAAGTTTGTTGTCATACTATTCCATAGTTATTAATATTGATATCTTACTCCTCGTGTTTCCCAATTCTTTTACTACTTTATTAATCTCTCACTTCTTAAAGCTTCCGCATTTACAACTCACTTCATATTATTTCTTGTCTTTTATCTTCATACCCCACCTTCTTTTGTTAATACAAAAAGGGGGAGATTTAAGTAAGAAATCAAAAATCAAGTTGATTAGTACATTTAGGGTGAGTAATTAATTCTTTTAATTTTTGGAAGGAAAGCTTTTATATAGTGGGAGAATATAGTCTTTATATAGGGGGAGTTTATTATATATACTTACGCACTTTGATTCATAATGCTTATCTAAATTGTTTCACATTCTACTGATCTCACATAATTTCTTTTTTAGTGGATTTGTTATTATCAAAAGGGGGAGATTGCTGGAGCATGCGTTCCGCGCTTCTTAGTTTGAGAATAACAAATCCCGAATGTATTTGATCTTGGTATGTGTTTAAGTGTGCAGGGATAACAGGTTTTTTATGTACTAAGGATTGGCTGAGCAGAACATTGAAGAAAAGGAAAATCGCGTTATCGCTGGCGATAACGCTACTGCAGGCGATAGCGTGAACAGTTACTGCTGATGTCATCCATGATCCGCACGTTGTCGCGCATGAAGTCACATTTCAGCACTATCGCGAGGCGATATCGCTATTGCAGCGCGATAGTCCACGATCACCACATTCTCCACTCAAATCTAAAAATCTGCGCGACGTGTCCCACATGTCAAGCCACGGAGAGTTTTCGCTATCGCGGGGCGTTAACGCTACCACAGGCGATAACGTAAAATGCTAAATAAGGCCACAAATTTCAGGGATTTGGTAACACCTTCCAGAGCCTTGATTCCCAGGGATTTTTGTGAGCCTTCCACCTCCGTTTCTAGACGAACTCCCTTAGTCCATTGCAATCTCGAAGAGCGAAGGAGATACGTCCGTGCATTCAAGATTGGAGATCTTCTCATCGGGCCACCATCATCTTTAGAGCTCGTGTTTGAGGGAGTTTTTGAGTTTTACTATTGTATTTTCATTTTCACTTTATACTTTGTAATTGGGAAGGGAAAATCACCACTCTATGTGTGGTGTCTAAGTCCTTGTGTGGCTTAAGGGCAAATCATCGTCTTGTGTGTGGTGTCTAGGTCCTTGTGTGGCTTAGGAGCAAATCACCGCCTTGTGTGCAGCATCTAGATCAAGGCTTGATTTAGGGGGAGGCTAGTGGTCATATCTAGGGAGATATTGGCTATAGCCTACCGGTTCTTGGGAGAAGGACCGGTGAAAAAGTCAAAAGATTTTTATCGTTGTAAGCCTTGATGTCAAGCTTCATTGAAATCATTTTCTACTTATCTTGTTGATGAAATAAAATCTTATTTTTTTCATTCAAACATTTGTCATCAACTTTGTGTTTTAATCACATTATTTGAAAAAAAAAATTATAATTTTAAAGAGCCCTTATTCACCCCCCCCCCCCCCTCTAAGGGCGCCACAAGATCCTACATCTCTCTCCCTGCAAATTGTAAAGAGAGGTGACTCGTCGCCCTCTCTCTCCCTGAAAATTGTAAAGAGAGGTGACTCGTCGCCCTCAAATTCTCTTTAAAGTTTTGTACAACTCCACAGAATAGTGGAAGTTTAGTCAGCGCAACTCCAGCACGTGGTTTTTCACCCCCTTTTTTAGGGTTCGCCATGTTTAAAAACTCGGCTTGCCATTTGCTTCGTTCATCTCAACATATATTGACTATTTGCGTGCTTGACCACTCTGGGGCTAAGGCGGTGCAATTTAGATCGGTCTACAATAGCATCGAGTTTGTCCGCAATAGTTTGGCGTTATCTGTCGGAAGGTGTTCTTAGCATTCCCAGAACTTTCATATGACAGTATCTCCCTCACAACGATACTTGTGACTAGCAGCGATGAAAAATGAAAGGACTCGTGTGTCCATCAAGAATACCTCCGAAGAATACAATGATTGGGCCTCTAGTAACACGCATGCTAATGGCACGCAACTTCTTGAAGAAGCCGCCCTTGTGCTACCCGCATCCCAAAAAGAATGTATCTGTTGTGTGGAGGAGCACAAGAATCTGGTGCTCTTCTTCTAAGGGATTTATCAGGCTCATGTTCAACTTTCGCGCTAGACAATCAATCCATACTAGATACAAAAAGCTTCGAGCCTCAAGCGAGTAAAAGTGCTAAAAATTTTTATAAAGACAAATTGACCAACACCACAGAAAATGGCAAAAAGATCATTCCTAAAGAACTGTGCCAGCAACAAGATAGGAAAAGGGAAAGAAAATAAGCGCCACCGTCAACACCTAAAGAGAGTGATGGACATCACACCGACATCTGTCTCCCAAGGGTGCATTCCCAGCCCCGAAATTTCACCTTGCTTAATACCACTCGGGGAGAAGTTTTGCTCGTCATCAGTGATCACCCTGCCCTTTAAAGACCTAGACAACTTGCCCCGAATAAAGGGGATTTGACAAAGTACCACAACTACCATCAAAGTCACAGACATGACACAAAAAAGTACAGTCTATTAAAGGAAGAGATTGAACGATTAGTTCGCCTAGGTGTCATCGATAAGTTTTGGCGAACTCAAGCACAAAGACAACAAGCCTCGAACATACCCACACGGAAAAAAAAGAAAGACGAAGGTGTACCTAGCATCGTAAATAGGCCATATCCCATCAAAGAAAATTCTCCATAACATAGACCACTAAGCATCATCGTAGCTATTGGGGACCACCCCCCCACACACACATAGATAAATTGAATATCAGTCAAAGACAAAGTAGCGGTCAACATGATGTTCATGTCAGCATTACTATAGCTCAAATTGACGAATGGAAGCATCAAATTGAAGGTGGCTAGCACGTGTGACCCAGTTGTACCCCCCATACCGGTCCTAAGAACCATCATTCTTTTGATCACTCTAGGGGAGCCTCTCGCGCAAGTAACCTATGTTGTAGAGTTCACCATCATAAAAGTTGACTCTAACTACAACGTCATACTCCAACAAATCATTCTTGGATGCCTTCCTGACCATTGCCCGCTGCTACCACTCCCTTCGAAGACAGTCCTAAGCCTGAAATTGGGCAGTTGAGCCATACTATATTCTGGCTTCACCTACTTCATTTTCTTTTATGTCTGTATTTACAAACAATCACAACTTTAAGTCATAAGTTTGCACTTACACGCGTACGGTTACTCGTTTCAGTCAATTGTTCTTTAAATTGTATTTCTAACTCCTTTACAGTGCAGGGACGTTCACAACAATGATCTCTCACTACCACGAATCGAAGGTCTGCCCTACGCCCTTGTAGCCAGTCACAGCAATGTAGGGGGTCGTCCCCCTACGACCACTCACCACCACAGTTTGAAGGTCCGCTATTTGCCCTTATAGTAGGTCATGCAATCGACAGGATCTGCCCTCTTCGCAATCTCAGGGTTCTACGGTCCTCCCTTTACCAAAAAAATTAGGGCTTGTCCTTTCGACCTCTCACTACCATGGTTCGAAGGTCCTTCTTTCACCTTGTAGTAGGTTGTGCAATTGTTAGGGTATACCCCCCTTACAGTTGCCAGGTTCGAAGGTCTGCCCTTCTCCAAAACTTTGGGGCATGTCCCCTATGACCTCTCACTATGATGGTTCGAAGGTCCGTCCTTCACCCTTGTAGTGTCGTGTAATCACAAAGGCCTTCCTTGCTCGCTGTCATTAGGTTCGAAGGTCCGCCCTTCACTAAATCTTTGGGATTCGTCATGTTGATCTACTACTATGGTTCGAAGGTCTGCCCTTCACCCTTATAGTAGATCACACCACATCAAAGGATAGCCTGCAGCACAGTTGCCTTTACCTCACACTACCCCAGCTCGAAGGTCCGCCCTTTTTCTCTGGTAGTAGGTTGTTGCCCTGTCAAGGCCTTGCCCCCAAAATGCTAGTATTAATAACATAACAAAGCAACAAAATAAAGTCATTGAACAACTAATCCCACAAGTTGGAACAATCTACAAACAACCATGCAATCAGCAAAAGGTGACCAAGGCACTACAATAATGCATGATACAAATACAAGATACGGTCTGCACAGGCAGACACTAAGATACAAGTACAAAAATACACAAATACAAAGAAAACTAATACATGAGCTACGCGCTCATCCTCAGAGAGGTCTCTAATACTAAGACCATAAATAACACAACTATGTGTCTGCGCCACCATACATAGGGTCTTTTTCATCCCTTGCTTCAACATCATCTCACGCTCATCCTCTAGCATGGGCTCCACCTCCTTCATTATGATCTCCTCGCGAATCTCCTCTGAAAGCACATAGTACTCATGCATGTAAGCAAGGGAGTCTTTTCACTTAACAATTCTTGTTGTCTTCGGCTCCTTTATAGCCTACTTCAGGGAAAAAAATCGCTCCACCTCGGTCTTCAAAGACCTCAGCTCAGCATCCTGATTAACCATCATGCCCTACAAACCCTCCAGCAGACGAACCATCTTCTCAACAAGGGCCTTCTACATCCTAGTCTTCGTCCGTGAATGCTCCAGCTCGCTCTGCAACTCAACCTCTATCTGACGAAAGCACGAAATGTCGCGGCCCGTCTCCCCTAGATTCAAAGAGGGAAATCTTCACTCCACGAAGATCCTCCTAAAGTGCGATGAACCCCTCCTTTAGTCCCACGTAATGGTCGGTCCACGTATGGACAATACTGACATGGACCCCGATCTGCAAAGAAGGGAAAAGTTAGATTTCTCTCAAAACAACAAGAAAACAAAATTAAAAGTGCTACACTCACCACGGAGAACTGTCTTGCCTTAGTTGGCAGTAGCGGGGAAGCAGAGCCCAGAACCTCGAGATCAGGATCGATAGACTCAACGACAACCGCTCTGAAACTGCAATGAGCCACCTCATCAGCGTGCTCCCTCAGTCAGGAAGAAGTGGAATAAAAAATAGAATCCACGCTACCACACTTAAAAACTAACTTGCGCTTCCTCTTACAGTCTATAGGAACCGCCACAAAACGCTCATCATTGGTGAAAAGTTTACACAATAGCAGACAATTTTCTTCAACAAACAAAGAGATGCAAAACAAAGGTTTTGCTAGCGTGACCATATAAATAAAGCCCTGTGTCAGCGTGAACTCCCTTTCTCATCTCGTCACGCAGCGGCAACGTCCCGGAAATGCCCTCCAAAGCTCTTGCAGATCCCATGAATTCTTAATATGCTCTTACATGGTATTCCTGATCCTCGAACTGGAGTCACTACATGTTGCTTTGCATCTCAACATTACCGCCTCCGTTGGTGCACACCTCGCACCATTCCTTGAATAGATATAAGGTAAATCTCAAGGCATGCTCTCTGAAGAAGGCAATCAAGCCCATAATTCACATCATTCCAGCATGGGCATACTGGGAAACTGGTACTTTGCAGAATCGAAAAATCTTGATTGTATCTTCATAAGACAGGAATAAAGATCCATACTTCAAAGATGACTTGCACATCGTCATGTAGCCCATCGGGGGATTCTGCACTCGTTTTTCGATATGGGGTATCTTCACCTCAAGCCCTACAGGTATCCCATATTGCTTCTGCAGACATCGATTTGCTCAATAATGAGTGAAGAGCGCTATCGCATCCGCCTCCCTTGCGAGCAATGCCTCAGTACCTGAAAGGTAAATGTTGAACTGAAACTTGGCTTCTTGTGGAGTTTGGACCCAAAAGGGGTAACCTCGCACCCACATCTTCTGAAGAAGTGCAACAGACCAAAGACTTAAGACTAGGAACAAATCCTGGGCTACAGCAAGGAGGTCCCACCACACACCCGGAAGATCTTAGAGCGCTTCCCCTCCCTAGCAAATGCTGAGCTGGGATACCTTGGAGGACACTTGAAAGCAACCCAGAAAACTAGAGGTGGATGAATTCAAAGAGAGAGCCCCCCACCAAAGGTGCGTCTATTTATAGTTTTCCAAGTCTGGTCTGCAAACAACGTAACTTCATTGTTCGGATCTACTATATGCAACCCAACTGGGTCAGCCAACAACATAACTTCACTGTTTGGGAAGGCTAATCGCAGGCCAAAACATAACTCAATGAAGGAGTGGCGAAGGCCTATGCGAGACGGCGAGCATCCGCCTACTCCTGGCTGAGAGCAAGTGCCTGATGAAATTCGCACTTGCCCACTACCCACTCGTGCCCTAGGCGAGTGTGGACTGACCATCACGCTCGCTTTATGCGCACAAGCCTCGGGCCCTGGGCAAATACAAACCATTTGGCCTCATTCATCGGGTCATGCGCAAGCCTGCGGTCCTGGGCGAGTGCGGGCCCGACTGCCCCACTCACTTGTTCGGACACCCTAGGATATGGGGCCTTTTTGCCCCTAGGGCTTCCTGAGGGACCCACTCACCAAACATGGGTTGTACGCAATCCCCGCTCTTTTCGAGATTGGCAAAAGATCGGAAAGAAACAACCAACCCCAGGTGTTCGGTGAGTGCATGCTGACCTGGCAGGACTCTTTTGGTCGGTCCCCCCACTCTGCTATATAAACCTAGTCATAAGTAGATGATGTTTGTTCTTCCCACCCTTCTCGACCTTATTTCTCGCCTCTAGATCTTAATGCCGCTCTCGAAAGAAGTTCAGGACTGACCTTTTGTCGTGAGAGAGGAAGCTAAGTCTTCTATCATTAGGTTTGCTCCCTGGCTCTCTCGGAAAGCTTCAAGCTCTGGCCCAAAGCTAAAAGGCCAAGATAGTCAGGCGTGACCTGACGGTGGGCGGGTCCATCCCGTTGACTTCATCACCACACCTTGGTACTCCACAGGTTTTCATACTCGTTCCTCTACTTGTCATATTTTTAGAGAAAAGACAATCGACACTGATGTGGCTACTTGCAGGAAAATCCTTCGAAGGAGAAAGATGGCAGGGAAGGGACAACGAATGCCGGCCTGCACTCCTCGAAGTCGTGGGCGATCAGCCAGCCCCAGAGACTATTACCCAAAACACCTCAGATGTTCTCCCGCATACCCCCGACAAGTCACCTTTTGTGCCATCCTTTCTTATCCCTTTCTCTTACTTATACTTCTCGCAGCTCCCGCCTTTGGGACCACGGGCCTAAGCACTTTACTGCCCAAGTCCCCAGCCCATCAGATCCTTACAGATCTCACCTCAGGCTCACACCCCCCTAGTGGAAGGGGTTTCTATACTCCCTCCTCTTGCCAGTAATCCTGTCGTCAAACAGGCGCCTCTCCGCCTAGGGCTCGGTAAGGCGCACATTACCTTCAACACACACTTAGAGGGGGGACCCAGTACCTCTTGACGGCACCCGGGTAGATGTATTGATACTTTATTTGGTAAATAAGCGAATTCGCCTCCTTCATACTAGAATTCGATCATGCATGGTTGAACCTATCTACTGCAGGCTATCACGAGATCTCATCGACTGATGTTGACATTGATAAGGAGGAGTTCTCACCGCATCCCTCTCCTGAATCAATTGTAGCTTTCATGGGTGACCTGAAGGACATCGTAGTACTGAAGAGGCGAATGATCGAGCTGTTTTGGAAACATACCCTCATGCTACGCGAGATCTATAATCGGGTTCAGGAAACCAAGACTCCGTCGAGGAATGAGTGCTCATCCTGGAATATAATTATTCGTAGCTGGTGGACGAGTTAAGGGGAGCAGCTGGAAGTAGGACAGACTACCCTAGATTTTACATCGCCCGAGTCGAGGACCAACTGCGCTTGGCGCAACAGGAGTTATAAGCCATTTACACACATTAAATTTCACGCATGCCATCTAGGGCGGGGAGGAGAGGTCGGGGATGGCGGTAACGGCCCCCTGATGGGCCTACCGGCACATGCCCCATGCCCCTTCTTTTTCTAATTATACATGTTGTAATATTTACTCTTGTGGTTGTCAAACATTGTTCCTGTCGTATAAGTATCGTGAATGTGAATGTTCACTTGATGCTTTATTACAATCTCGCCTCATGATTTCCCTTTTCTCTCGCTGATCTGCTTTTAAAGTCTTGAATATGGTATTAGATCAGACTTGACGACAAGCTGGGGAGTGCGGGATCAGTCCAGGGACCAAGGTGGTACAGGGAGTTGGCTATCCGCAAATCCCTGGCCTTGGATCCCTCCCGCCCAATATTTTTTATAAATATCCCCTTCATCCACTGCATTTACTACCTCTCGATACCTTTAACCCTCTTCCCTTTAACTTTACTTTCTTACACTCGCACTTTACGTTCTCTTTCCGACACTAGCGCAATGACTAGTGATATTGATGGCCGAATCAAGTGCGCCGCGGCCTTTGCCGACTAACCCTTCCATAACTGCAACTTCACTGAGGACGAGTGCCATTCAATGGTGGGGCTCTATGTCTTGCTTGAGTTCACCGCGTGTCACCCAGGGAAGGAGGAATCACTAAACCACTTCTCGCAGAATGAGCTCGTGATACCCACAGAACAATTCGAGGTAGGGCTCTGCCTCCCCATGTGGCCAGAGGTGCGTCAGGCCCTGTGGTACTTTAGAGTTGTTCCTGCTCATCTCAACCCCAACTCAATCGCCTTGCTGGTAGCATTCGCCTGCTATATGCGGTAGCAGCGTATAGAGTTCAACCTTCTTATCTTTCACAAGCTTTTCAATTTCAGGGCCTAAAAGTATGGGATCGCTTTCTTCTCCGGTAACAACCTAAAGGTCATCAGTCTCGCCAACAAGAACCACCACTGGATCCGCAAATTCATATTCGTGTCAGGTGATTTTGACAACCTTTCCCTCTCGCTTATACAATAGGAAGAATCAACCTATCGCCCTCCTAACCTTGGAGGTCACGAAGCCAAACTCCAGCAATTCTTCTTTCAAGAGGACTTTGACGTCCCTTACCTAAGGAGGAACGTCGACTCGCTCCTTCCAGTACTCGTCGATGAAGATACCTTCAATCCCCCTGACTTCTAGACTTGGCTCTCTTCTTTAGAATTTCTTTGCTAGCTGTCACATGCACGGGGGCGCGATACCTACCCCCTTCATCCGCCTTATGTGAGTGGTAAGACTCCCGCCTCCGAATATGCATGCGCGGAGGCTGTTGTCGCGGCTTGCAGGAGCGAACTGGTATCCTTGCCGAAGCCAAGTTGCCAGAAGCAAAAACCCGCCACGCCCCTTGTCATGTCGATCCCCAAGAAGCCAAAGGCTACAATACATGCCAAGGGAAAAGATATCAGCATGGCTCCTCCTGCGAAAATCCTGGTCGCGAGTGAGACCGCTGGTAGGATCTCCAGCGGGACCATCGAAACCTCTGCAGCGCCGAAAGATAAAATGGTGTTGAAGGTCACCAAAATTTTGGACTGGGCGAGAAGTTGTTGGATGACGCCGGTGAGCCACTACTGCTCTGGGATAGAGATGTAACATCCCCTTTTCTTTTAGACCCCCTTAACACACATTAGGGTAGACATGTGGTGAGAGTGGTGGGTTAGGCTAGATAGTGACCTTAGGACCCAAGGGTTAGCCGCCCACTATAGTATTCAAGTCAACTTAGATCAACTAGCATAAACTGGAAACCACAAGTATAAATTGACCTCACCATCATGTCCCTAACCCTAAGAGAACCCTAAGTGACTTAGAAGCCCTATCACAGGGTCACCAAATTGGCCAATTTAACCAAACCGCCCTTAGGGTCAACATGGGTCAATTCAACCCTAACTGGCTCAATTGAGCATCACATGGCTAATTTGACCCTACCCCTAAACTCCAAATTCTAATTTGAGTACAATGGACCATAAATCCCCATCACATGGTCACTCATTAGTCCAATTTGACCAAAGTCAATCATAACCCTAATTTGGTCAAAATCACTTACATAGATCCAATTAGCTCAAGTAGGGCATCACCATGACCCAACCAATGTTGGATGGTGTCATAGGACTCATGACCATAATGTGGGGCCAGCCCACTCACCAAGTTGACGAAGTCAACCCTAAAGTCAAACTTGGTCAACATTAAGCCGAAATAGTGAATTAAGGAGTCAAGCCCAATTCCAACGGGCTAAGGCCATGGACAATGACCCAACCTATGTTGGTTGGTGTCATAGGAATCATGACCATCATGTGGGGTCAGCTCACTCATCAAATTGACCAAGTCAAGTCTAAAGTCAAACTTAGTCAACCTTAGGCCTAAATAGAGAATTTAAGAACCAAACTCATTCCTAATGGGCTAAGGCCTTGAACTATGGCCCATTAGCAGACCATTAACCCAATGAACACCCATGTCCTCTGAATTTGGAGAGAGATGACATGCATGGGGTATTTTGGTCATTTTTCCCAAAATCAAGAGAGAGAAGAGAGGGTAATGAGGGATGGAGGCCATGTTGCCCTCCTCCTCCCTTCCCAAGCTTATTTATGAGCTCCAGCAGCATTTCCTAGCCATTTTCAGCAAGTTCCATGCCACATGGTGTTGGGTACATTGGAAAATGTGTACCTGATTTGGAGAAGCCTCACTTAGCTCAATGATATACATCAAGGTGTATTTGATGTTATTTTGAGTTTATATGTGCAGGTTAAGTATTGGCTAAAATGCAGAAAAAGTTTCTAAGTCCATGTGTCGACACTAAAGCAAGCCTGTGTCAACACTTGGAAAAGCTGTGTCGATACCCGAAGCAACTGTGTCGACATACAGAATTTTGTAGTCAACATCAACTATGTCGACACCAGGAGGCAGTGTCGATACACAGAATATGTTAGTCGACATCAATTGTATTGACACCGGGAGGCAGTGTCGACACACAGAAGCAGAGTCAACATTAACTATGTCGACACCTGGAGGCAGTGTCGACACACAAATTCTGAGACTATATCAACTGTGTCGACACACAGGACTTGTGTCGACACACAGTAGAATTTCAACATAGTTGATTGTTGTGGAGTGAAGAAGTGGTTGTGTCGACACAAATAATCAGTGTCGACACATTCTCTAGATGCAGTGTCAAGAAGCTATGTTGGCATCACCAAAGTCTGTGTCGACACTTAAGTCACATGTGTCGACACATATTGGCAGACTATCTCAAAACTTTATGACAGTCAATCTAGACGCTTTGCTGACAGAGACAAAAGCTCAATAACTATTTGAAGACTTGACAGCTATGAGTTACAATAGGTTTACTGAAGCTGTCAGACTTGTCAGAAGTTAGTTAGAAACCAGATCAGCCGGTTACCATGGATGAAGTCTATATATAGATGGATTCAGAAGAAGAAGATGATGAATTGATACACAACTAACACAACTATTGTGAGATTGATCTCTGATCAAGAAAGTGCAAGTCACAGAAGAAGATTTTCGTGAGAAGATCTAAGAAGACATTTTGTAGTGTTCATCTACTCAGATTTTGTCTAAGGGGAATTCATTTCAGAATTCAGAAGAAACTTCAGAAGGTTTGGGGAGAGAGAGCTCCAGCTGTTTTGAGTTCAAGAAGGAGACAATCACAAGTCTCTTAAAAAGTAGATCCTGAACTAATCTACTAAGAAGATCCAGATCCATATCTGGAATCCAAGAAGGAAGCTGGCAGTCAGTCAACTTCAAGGGAGATCAACTCAACTAAGTTCAGATTCAAGAAGCTTTGAAGAAAGCTAAGCACAGGTTGATTTCTGTCATCAGGTTCATCAAGAAGCTGATCAAAAATCCTCTTATCCTTTCTCTCTCAACAAGGGTAAGAAACCATCAAATTACATATTAATTTCTGTAGGATCTTTTCAAAGATCTGAGTTGTAAGTCTGTGTTATAAAGACTGAGTGTAAGAGATTTAATTCTCTGAGTGGTAAGGTTGTTTGAGCCTGAGTGTAGGATATTTTGATCTTTGAGTGGTAGGGTTGTTTGAGCCTGAGTTGTAGGCCTTGGGGCAAGGATGAGGTAGGGCTGTTTGAGCCTGAGTTGTAGGCCTTGGGGCAAGGCTGAGGTAAGGCTGTTAGCCTGAGTTGTAGGAACCTTATAGAGTTCTGAGTTATAGGAACCTTTCAGGGTTCTGAGTTGTAAGATCTGTGGATCTGAGAAGAAAAGGAAGAAGTTAGGCTGAATCTAGCACACTGCTAGATAGGTGAAGGGGGAAAGTGGATGTACCCAGACCTTGGGGAACCACTATAAATCTGTGTGCAATCTGTGATACTTGTGTTATTATAGTTTCTGTGATTGTATGTGATGTGGTAGCTGTAGAGATTTGAGCTTTATATTAAAGATCTGTAGCTAAATTCATTATTAAGTTAAAACAAGGAAAAGAATCTATTCACCCCCCCCCCCTCTAGGTGTTTAGGTTGTCTTGAAGTTAAAACTATCAAGTGGTATCAGAGGGAAGTTGCTCAAAGAAGGACTTAACAGTCTGAGTTAGATCCCAAAGGCAGAATCAAGAAAATGGGTTCTGGAGAAAATCATAAGGAACTAGGTTCTATGAAATTACCCATCTGTAGGAAGGAGATATTTGGAATATGGAATGAAAGGGTCAGGTTGTTTATGGAGGCTTCTGATCCAAGGATCTATATTACAGTACAAGAAGGTCCTTATATTCCAATGAAGGTGTCTGTTCTAGATGCAAACCAAAGAACTCCCAAGGATTTTTCTGAGATGACTAAGGATGAGATTATACTGGCAACTTTGGATAAAAGAGCTCAGAATATCATAGTAAGTGTCATAGATGATTCAACCTTTCAGAATTTATTTCACTACAAGACCTCCAAGGAAATGTGGGACACTTTGATAGTCTAAATGGAGGGTTCTGAAGAAGTTAGACAAGATAGAAAGTCTATGCTAAATTAGGAATATGAAAGCTTCAGACAAGGGAAGTCAGATAGCATATCTGAGTGCTATAAGAAGTTCTACAGAATTGTAAATGAGCTGATGTCTTATGGAAGGGTCTTTAGTACATATGAACTGAATGACAAATTCCTAAGATCCTTGATAAAGGATTGGGATACCAAGATTTGTGTTATTAGGGAAGTGGTCAAACTTACAGATATTTCTCCTCCAACTTTATTTGGAAAGTTGCTGTCTTATGAAATGCAACTAATGACTAGAAAAGAGGAAGAAAGAAATGCTAAATGAGAGCATAGAGAGAAGTCTGTGGCCTTCAAGGTTGAAGCCGCTAGAAAGAATAGGAGGATGTCTCCATCACCTCCTAGGGAAGTTGCTGAAATTGTTTCAGATAATTCAGACAATCAAAGTTCAGACAGCAGTGACTCAGATAAAGACTTTGCTACCTTCACAAGGCAGTTTCAGAGATTTCTGAAGAAGAAGCAGTGGAAGTCAAGGCCCTCCACATCACAGCCAGCTGATGACTATTATCAAAAGAGAAAGTCATCTAAGAAGGACAGGAGCAGGTCAAAGCCTTGCAAATCTAAAACATCAAAGATAGTTTACTATTGCTGTAATAAGCCTGGACATGTTGTGGTTGAGTGTCCTGACAAAAGAAAGGAGTCTACTGATAAAAGAAAGAATCAACAAAAGAGCAAGAAGGAGAAATCCTTTGTTGCTAAGAAGGAGAAAAGCTTGACAGACCAATCAACTTCAGAGTCTGAATCTGAAGCTGAGGCATACATTGGTCTTTATGCAGCTGATGAAGAAGAAGAGTTTATGCAATTGCTGGACTCTATCTATGCACAGGAAGACCATCAATGTATTGGACTGATGGTTGTATCAGAAGAAGACAAACGCCAGGATCAGCCTGGTCCTAGCAAGGTATAATGTTTATCTAGTAATTCAGTTTGTAGTACTGGCACAGAGTCAACTACATTTGCATCAAGTGATGTGGATGGATCTGAATCTGAAGGAGATATTCATCAGCTGATAGATGAATATGGGGACTTGTTGCAGGCTCTAAAGAAAAGCAAGAACCTGGCCAAAACTCAGGCTAAGGATATTGCAGATCTTAAGATGGCTGCATCTGACTTAGAGAAAGAGTTAGATCAAAAATTAAATGAGATTGCCAAACTGAAAACTATAACTGTTATTCAGATGGGCACAATCACATACAAAAATGATCTAATTAAAAGTCTGGAAGTCAGACTTCAGAAGGAGAAAGATTTGGTGGCTAGTTACTCCAAGCCAAAATCAGTTTTACCCTTAATAGATGAGTTTGTGGCTCAAAAGGGTAAGGCTGGAATAGGCTTTAAAGGTAACATCAGGGCTGCCCAATTCAAGAGAAAGGGCAAGGCCTCAGTTCAGTCATTGAATTTTAAAGTCCCTATAGTTTTTAGAAAGGTACAAGTGCCTTCTAACAAGTATGACCTTGAGAATACTCTTGGTCATAATAAGACTGAAGTTCTGAATGACAAGGGTGCTTATGTCAATAAGGCATCCCATGTTCATAAATCTCATGGTTATAAGAAACCAGTGGGTGTAGCTGCAGCAGTACCAACACAATACAAAAGATTTGCTGCCAACCAGACTGTCAAGAATGTATCTAAAAATAGATACAAAAAGTATGAATGCTGGTGCTGTGGCAAGACAGATCATTATGCCAAAGATTGCTGGCACAACACTAGTGTCAGGAAGAACAACAGTCTACCTGTTAGAAGAGCTGCAGGTAGATTTGTTAAGAATGAAGCTAACTTGAACCAAAGACCCAAGACTTATTTGGGTTCTAAGGGAAAGTAATTCTTTATTGCAGGTGAGTCCAAGTCATCATGCCCCTATATGTACTTGGACAGTAGATGTTCCAGACACATGATTGGAACAAAGGGATTGCTGAAGGAGTATTTACCTATCTCAAATGGGCCTAAAGTAATCTTTGGTGGCTCTGAAAGTGAAATCATCAAATGGTTTGGTAACATTTCTAGTAACCAGATTACTATCACTCAAGTGGCCTATGTGAAGGGTTTGAAACACAACCTTATCAGCATAAGCCAGCAGAGTGATTTAGGATATGATATTTCATTTGTTAAGAGTGGATGTCATATCAAAAGGTCAAGTGATCAAAAGATCATTTTGACAGGATATAGAAAGAGGAATGTGTACTGTCTCAATTTTGAGTGTGAGAACAAAGGTTATCCTATTTGTCTTGTAGCTGATGAGAGAGCTTCTCATTGTGTCAAATGGCACAATAGGTTGGCCCATCTTAACTACAAAATAATTGGCCATCTCTTTAGCAAAGAGTTAGTGAGGAATGGTCCTTAAGTTAAGTGTATAAAGGAAGGGATATGTTCAGCTTGTCAAAAGGGCAAGCAGACAAAATCCTCCTTTCATAGCTTTGAAAACAAGGATTCAGTGAGGTGTCTATACCTCTTACATATGGATCTTTTTCGTCCTATGCCAGTTCATAGTCTATGTAGGAAGGTCTACACTTTTGTGGTAGTAGATGACTATTCTAGATATTCCTGGGTGTTTTTTCTGAGATATAAATCAGAAACCCCAAGTGTTTTACATAATTTTGTCAAACAAATTCAGAATGAACTGGACAGTACAGTGGTCAAAATCAGAAGTGACCATGGTACTGAATTTCAATCTGAAAGTATGATAAGATTGTGTGAAGAGTTTGGGATTTTTCAAGAATTCTCTTCACCTAGAACACCATAGCAAAATGGTATTGCTGAAAGGAAGAATAGAACATTGATTGAGGCTGGTAGAACTCTATTGAGTGACACTTCTCTCCCAGAATATTTCTGGGCTGAGGCAGTAAATACTACATGTCATGTGATCAACAGGGCTTTTATCACCAAGTGCCACAAAAAGACTCTCTATGAGATTTTGAAAGGTAGAAAACCAAATTTATCCTATTTTAGGATCTTTGGTTGCAAGTGCTATATCCTTAACAATGATAAGTCTTATTTAACTAGGTTTGCTGCCAAATCCCAAGATGGGTCATTTGTTAGGTACAGCAACAATAATAAGGCTTATAGAGTGTACAACTTGATTACTCAAGTTGTAGAAGAATCTGTACATGTTGTATTTGATGAAACTAGATTAATCAACAGTGAGTTGCCTTATAGTTCATGCAGTCCAACAGGTATAAATGAGAGAATGGACAAGCTTTCCATTGCAGAAGATTCAACTACAGATCAAGAAATGGAAAATGGTGGCAACTGTCCAGGGGGAGTACAGGACTCTCTAGATACTGAAGTACATCAAGAGGTACATCATATTGAAGAGATTGGAGGTGTTCAACCAGAAGACAGTCTACCTCCAACTGTTAGACACTTAAAGGATCATCCATCAAATCAGATAATTGGTGATCTAAGACATGGAGTGCAAACCAGAAGCAGGAACTTGAACACAGTGATATGCTCAAGCTTCCTATCTCAACTGGAGCCAAATAAATTTGAAGAAGCTATCCTAGACCCACATTGGATTAATGTCATGCAAGAGGAGCTGAATCAGTTCAAAAGATGTAAGGTCTGGGAGTTAGTTCCTAAACCAAGAGACCACAACATCATTGGAACAAAGTGGATTTTTAGGAACAAAATGGATGAGAATGGAATCATTGTGAAGAATAAAGCAAGACTTGTTGCAAAAGGATACAGGCAGGAAGAGGTTATTGACTTTGATCAAACCTTTGCCCCAGTAGCAAGACTGGAAGCCATCAGAATGTTCCTTGCCTATGCAGCATATCAAGGATTCAAAGTATTCCAAATGGATGTAAAATAAGCATTCCTGAATGGAAATCTAAAAGAAGAAGTCTATGTAGTGCAGCCTTCAGGTTTTGTAGATTCTCTCAAACCTGATTATGTTTATAGACTTAGGAAAGCTTTGTATGGGTTAAAGCAAGCCCTAAGGGCTTGGTATGAAACCCTGTCTACTTTCCTTATTGAGAACAAATTCTCAAGAGGGAAAATAGACAAAACTCTATTCCTAAGGGAATCCAAAGGTAAGATAATCTTAGTCCAGATTTATGTAGATGACATAATTTTTGGGTCTACAGAAAACAACCTTTGCAAGAAGTTTGCTAAACTTATGCAAGGGAAGTTTGAAATGAGCAGTATGGGGGAACTTAAGTTCTTCTTGGGACTCCAAGTAAGACAGACTAGTGATGGCTTATCCATATCCCAGTCTAAGTTCACCAAGGAATTAATTAAGAAGTATGATATGGAATCATCCTCCACCATGAGAACTCCTATGGGAACAAGTATGTCTTTATGCAAAGATGATGCAGCTAAACCTGTAGATGAGTCTTTGTATAGAGGAATAATTGGCTCTCTACTATATCCCACTACTAGTAGACCAGACATTATGTATGCAACATGTGTCTGTGCTAGGTACCAATCATGCCCAAAAGAATCTCATTACACTGTTGTAAAGAGAATTTTGAGATATCTTAAGGGCACACCTAATCTAGGCCTTTGGTATCCTAGGAATGGAGATTTTCTACTAACAGGATATTCAGATGCAGACTTTGCAGGTTGCAAAGAAGATAGAAAAAGTACTACAGGTACATGTCAATTTCTAGGAGGAAGATTGATATCTTGGAGCAGTAAGAAGCAGACTAGTGTGGCAATATCCACAACTGAGTCTGAATATGTAGCAGCAGGAAGTTGTTGTGCACATCTGTTATGGATTCAGCATCAGTTAGAAGACTATGGTATTCAGGTAAGTAGAACACCTTTGTTTTGTGACTCTACTAGTGCCATTTCTATTGTTAATAATCCTATTTCACATAGTTGGACTAAACATATAGAAATAAGGTACCATTTTCTTAGAGAACATGTAGAGAAAGAGGATATCTCACTAGAATTTGTTAAGACAGATTATCAAATTGCAGATGTATTTACTAAGCCTCTAAATGAAACTAAATTCAATAGATTTAAAATTGAATTAGGTATGTTGACCATATCTTAGATTACCAGAATTGGCTAAGTAAAAGTGTGTTGACATATTCAGTAATAATGTGTCGACACAGAGGATTTGTGTCAACAATTCAAGGAAATTGTGTCAACACAATATCATAGTGTCGACACCTAAGGGACAAAGTGTCGATACATCCAGAATAGTGGTGTCGACACAACCAATATAATGGTATTGACACTTCCAGAAATTGTATCGACACTTGCAATAAGAGTCGACACAGAATTTCTGATGGTCTACTAAGTATGTCCAATGTTGACATATCATCAATTGGTGTCGACACATAGTTGTCAGCGCCGTGGTCGAGACAATAGAAGTTTGTGTCGACACTTTTCAACAGTGTCGACACTTTTCAACAGTGTTGACACTTTTAGATAAATTTTGCTCGCCTTTTGGCCTTCTTTTAAAAGGGTATAAATAGGTCGAGAACGTATTCTGTCGACACGCTCTCCAGATTTTCGAGACTAAACCCTTGTGTCGACAAACTCTCTTCTCTCAATTCAAGATTTCTCTCCATTCCAATGGCGCCAAAGTTTGAAGACAACATCAACGAAGGCTACGAGCTGGTGCACAATGCTTTTGATGATGCGCCGACAGAGATTAAAAGGGTCCTTACCCTAGTTACTGATAATGGATTGGAATTTCTCGTTTCTGAACCTACAAAGATCTGGAAGAAAGAAGTATTTGAATTCTATGCTGTTGCAACAATGTACTCCACTGTCCTCAAGATCAAATCAACAGTTCGTGGAAATAAAGTCAAACTTACTCTAAAGAGTTTAAGAAAGATTCTTCACCTACCAAGAATCCAGGATGAAGAAGAGGTCCCTGCCTCAAAGACAAGGGAGGCCCTTCAGTGGTGTGGATTGGATCCAACCATGAAGATTGGAGCAGCAAGCAACAGAAAAGGGATGAATCAACAAGGCAAATTTCTCTCTAAAGTAGTAGGGAAGGATATTTTGTGTAAACCTGGAGGTCATGATAGGATATCAGCATTTATGTTCAGTCTGATGACAAGAATAATCTATAAGATTAACACAGACTGGTCTGCAGTTCTGTTTGAAAAGATAAAAGAAGGAATCAAAAAGCCTAATTTGGCTAGATTAATGAGCTTATACCTGACTGGAGCAATTCTAGAGGTAATGCATCAGCTTCCAGGAACTAAGATAAATCATATGAGAAGGATGGATATCAGGATAATATCCAGGTGGGATAGGGTCCTCTCAAAGGATATCCCTGATGTGGAGACTGTAGCTAAATCACCAGTCCATGACAGTACTGATCTTGATCATGTGCAGGAAGATACATTGAATGCACAAGTACAGGGGGAGCAAGTTAGGGAACAGGTTCAGGACCTGGATGAAACTGCCCAAGTTCAGGAAGAGACATTTACTACACAGTTGCAGGGGGAGCAACATTCTGCACAAGGATAAGAGGAAGAAAGAATTCACTTGGCAAGTGAAATGAATCCATAATCTGTTATTGACACTCCTCATGTCAATAGTCCAACACTAGATGTGATCCTGGAGGATACATCTATGGTTGCTGATGCTCCAGAAAAAGCAGTTCACACTCAACAAGAGTTCACCATGGAAGAATTATTTCCTGAAATAGAGGGAGCAGCAGTTGAGGGGGAGCAGGTTAACATTGAGGAGGTACCGGATAGGACTGAAAAAGAGATGCCTCCTAGTCCAAAAGAAAGAGTTGATATTGCCAGTTCTTCTGATTATGAGGATGAGGAGATTGTAAGTGTTAAGAAAAGAAAACTAATTGTTTTTAAGAGGAGAAGCCAGACCTATAAGAAGGCTTTGCAAGCAACTATATCCCAACCATCCCCAGAGATTGATTACAGCAAATACTTGGTTGATTTACAAGTGAAATTTGATGAGCAGAGATTGGCTCTTGAAAAATATGTGGATGAAATCCATAAGGCTCTTAAATTTGATTTAGCCCAAGAAATAAAGTCCATCAGATTTGAGGTAAACCAGAATAAGAAAGAGATGACAGATTGCTTCCACAAGGGGGACAATGCTGTGGTATTTCTTGCAAAGCAACAAGCAGAAATAAATAGGCAGGTGGATGAGATTGCTGTCAAACAAGGCTATGTCCTTGAAAATCAAATAAGAATGAATGACAATCTGACTGAATCTCATAATGAGATAGTCACTGAGTTAAAAAATGTTGTTACTGGAATGACTGCTGCAAGGGCTAAAGAAATGGAAGACTATGATAAGAAGCTACAGGCTGCCCTAGATTCAGTTAAAACTGCCATCACTTCATCTCAAAAATTAATTAATGACAAGCTTCAAAAGTTAAAGCCATTCTTTAAAGATGGAGTCAATTACTTGGATGGGCAAATCAGATTTCAAAAAGAGGACTTAAGAGATCATATGACCAGAGAAGTCATAAAGGGGGAGAGGGTGTTAGTATATGTTGGCTCTGATCATGTCAAATGGGTAACCAACAGCATTAGAGCCACTTTGGGATATCCACCTTTATGTGATGATGATAATGTGGCTGAGTCAGGTGTGCAACAAGCTCAACTTGAAGGTGATCAACCTGAGGTTGCCCAAGTTATTTACCCCCCTGCAAATCTTGAGATGATATATCAACAAGTTCAGTCTATGTACAGCCCTCCTCCACCAGTTACTAATGTTATTATTGAAAAAGTAGATATGTCAGAAGCTGCTCTAAAAGCTCAGCAAGATGCTCAATTATCAAAGAAAAGATTTACAGAGCAGGCAGAGTTAAAACCTAATTTTGAGCAATAGAGCCCCACATCTAGAAATATCATATTAACTGCCTGGAAAGCTGTCAAAGACCAAGTTCATGAAAGGGGTAAATGGTATAATGAGCAGGAGTGGCAGAAGTATGAGGCTAGGCAAGAAGCCATACTTCAATTCAGAAGGAAGGCCAAGATTGGGAAGCTACCTCCTGATGCTCAGGAGCCTAGCAAGTATTTCCCTAAGCCTTTTCATTACTTTGAAAGACAAAGGATTAAGGCTGAAGTTCAAAAGAATGCTGATTTGAAAGGCAAGAAGCTCATTGAAGATACAGAACCTTCTGTGCAGGCTCAGATTAAACCAGGAAAAGGAATAGTCATCAAGCCAGCCCAGCCTTAGTTTAAGTTTTACTAGATGTTCCTAGAACTATGTAATTCTTAGTTTAAAAGAAATCTATGTAATCTGTGTTAAGAAACTTTTTGAGATAATAAACAAAACCATATTCCATGTTCATTTAGTTTGCATTCTTATTCTGTGATGTGATTTTGATATTTGTTTTGTTTATAAGTTACCATGTTAAAAATGCTTATACACATCATCATGTTTATTTATCATAAGTGGTGTATATCATTGAGAAAAGGGTTATGACTTCTCCAAATATGGGGAGATTGTTAGGTACATTGGAAAATGTGTACCTGATTTGAAGAAGCCTCACTTAGCTCAATAATATACATCAAGGTGTATTTTATGTTATTTTGAGTTTATATGTGCAGGTTAAGTATTGGCTAAAATGTAGAAAAAGTTTTTAAGTCCATGTGTCGACACTTAAGTAAGCCTGTGTCGACACTTGAAAAAGCTGTGTCGACACCTGAAGCAACTGTGTCGACATACAGAATTTTATAGTCGACATCAACTGTGTCGACACTGGGAGGCAGTGTCGACACAAAGAATATGTTTGTCGACATCAATTGTGTCGACACCGGGAGGCAGTGTCAACACACAGAAGCAGAGTCGATATCAACTGTGTCGACACCTGGAGGCAGTGTCGACATACAAATTCTGAGACTATATCAACTGTGTCGACACACAGGACTTGTGTCGACACACAGCAGAATTTCAACATAGTTTATTATTGTGGAGTGAAGAAGTGGTTGTGTCGACACAAATAATCAGTGTCGACACATTCTCTAGATGCAGTGTCAAGAAGCTATGTCGACATCACCAAAGTCTGTGTCAACACTTAAGTCACATGTGTCGACACATATTGGCAGACTGTCTCGACACTTTATGACAGTCAATCTCGACGCTTTGCTGACAGAGACAAAAGCTCAATAACTATTTGAAGACTTGACAGTTGTGAGTTACAACAGGTTTACTGAAGCTGTCAGACTTGTCAGAAGTTAGAAACCGGATCAGCCGGTTACCATGGATGAAGTCTATATATAGATGGATTCAGAAGAAGAAGATGATGAATTGACATACAACTAACACAACTATTGTGAGATTAATCTCTGATCAAGAAAGTGCAAGTCGCAGAAGAAGATTTTCGTGAGAAGATCTAAGAAGACATTCTGTAGTGTTCATCCACTCAGATTTTGTCTAAGGGGAATTCATTCAAGAATTCAGAAGAAACTTCAGAAGGTTTGGGGAGAGAGAGCTACAACTGTTTTGAGGTCAAGAAGGAGACAATCATAAGTCTCTTAAGAAATAGATTCTGAACTAATCTACTAAGAAGATCCAAATCCATATCTGGAATCCAAGAAGGAAGCTGGCAGTCAGTCAACTTCAAGGGAGATCAACTCAACTAAGTTCATATTCAAGAAGCTTTGAAGAAAGCTAAGCACAGGTTGATTTCTGTCATCAGGTTCATCAAGAAGCTGATCAAGAATCCTCTTATCCTTTCTCTCTCAACAAGGGTAAGAGACCATCAAATTATATATTAATTTCTGTAGGATCTTTTCAAAGATCTGAGTTGTAAGCCTGTGTTATAAAGGCTGAGTGTAGGAGATTTAATTCTCTGAGTGGTAAGGTTGTTTGAGCCTGAGTGTAGGAAATTTTGATCTCTGAGTGGTAGGGCTGTTTGAGCCTGAGTTGTAGGCCTTGGGGCAAGGCTGAGGTAGGGCTGTTTGAGCCTGAGTTGTAGGCCTTGGGGCAAGGCTGAGGTAGGGCTGTTTGAGCCTGAGTTGTAGGCCTTGGGGCAAGGCTGAGGTAGGGCTGTTAGCCTAAGTTGTAGGAACCTTATAGGGTTCTGAGTTGTAGGAACCTTTCAGGGTTCTGAGCTGTAAGATCTGTGGATGTGAGAAGAAAAGAAAGAAGTTAGGCCGAATCTAGCACACTGCTTTATAGGTGAAGGGGGAAAGTGGATGTACCCAGACCTTGGGGAACCACTATAAATCTGTGTGCAATCTGTGTGCAATCTGTGATGCTTGTGTTATTATAGTTTCTGTGATTGTATGTGTTGTGGTAGCTGTAGAGATTTAAGATTTATATTAAAGATCTGTAGCTAAATTCTGCCTTAAGTTAAAACAAGGAAAAGAACCTATTCACCCCCCCCCCCCTCTAGGTGTTTAGGTTGTCTTGAAGTTAAAACTATCACATAGCATCTAGGAGGAGCATCCAATGTAGAGATCGAACTAACCTTAATGGCACCTCTATATACATCCACTCCCAGCCAAATTTGACACCACCACTAGCTTTAGAGCATTGAGAAAAGTGGAATTCGATATCTGAATCAAGACATGAGTGGAGAAATAAGTTCAGCAGCAAGCTCGTCGGAGGAGAAGTCGGTCATGGCACACCACCACCACACCCGCCGTCAAGCCCATTTATAGGTCTGTTTCTCCTTCTCTCCCTCTGTGCTAACTTCTTAGATCGATTAGGAGAGATATCGGGCTCAATTGAGCCCGATCTCATGAGACGAAATCAAGAAAAATCATGTTTTTGGAGGTGCTCGGGTTCGCCAGAAATCGCCGCCTCTGGCGGACAAGTCGTCGCTAAATGTTAGCCTCCACCTCAACGGAGGTGGTGGTTGTGGTGGCCGGCCGGGGAGGTGGCTGGATGGCCGGAAAAAGCAAGATCAACATGCTCCAGGTCGGGATGATCTGGGTCGTCAGCTGGAGGTAGGAGATGATGGGATGTCGTTGATTTTGATGGGTATTAAACTATATTTTTTTTTTAATTTCTGTCACACTTTATTCAGTACCTTGCATGTTAATTTTAGGCCCTCTAGGGGCAGATTCAGAAAATTTTTACAACATAAAAAATATAGCTCTTGGTCTTATCTTTAATTAAGCATCTAAATCAAGCTATTTGGAGTACTGTAGCTCCGTGTAGTCCTATTCTTCTAGGACTTCTCCTAGCCTGGGTCAAAAATTAAAATGGATTATATATGTTAGGTTACAACTCCACATGCAATGAAATGTGGACCATGCATGTGTGTGTACTAAATCTATCCTTTGCCCAAAAATTAGAATTTTTGGAAAATATTTCCCTATAGTAATAGTCCATAATTTAATTTATCAAATAAATGAGATTTAGGGAGATTTACAACTCCAAATACCCTCAAATTTGGGTGGCATGACTCTAATGTCATTTTAGTACCTTGGTAAAAATTTAGAGTCATTTGGACCTCTGCATGTTAGAGGATCCAACTTGTATGATGAAGGTATAAGTATGTGGCGTGTCAATAGCAAAAAGGACAAAAAAAGAGGAATTAAGCCCATGTTACTCATTGTATGTCAATGAAACTTTGGCTAAGGTTTATGGAGATGAAATACATCAGCCATGGAGAAGATAGGATTTTTGGAATAAAAAATCATATAGTTTTTATTTAATTTAATTATCGCACACATTTATGACATGATAGGAAATATGGGCATACTAATTTGGAAAATTCTAAATCATTGACACAATCCCTAAAATATTATTTTGATTCTCTTGAAAATTTATGAGGATTTTTGGAATTTATTTCATGTGAAAATTAATACTAATTACTTTTATGTCCTTAAATGTTGTTGGTTAGAAATGTGAATTATATGACTTGGAAAAAATAAAAAAATTTTACTAGAGCTTTATTTCAGTATTATAGACCTCTATAAATTTTCTTAATATTTTTGGATGGACAGAAATGATGTTTATATGAGTAGTGATATTTTTGTAAATATCTTAGATTGTGAAAATCATAAGTCAAATCTCTATGAAAAATTATGAAAATTTGTTTTAAACAATTTCATAACAATATTATCATCTGGAAATTTTTTTGAATTATTGGTACATTATTTTTGGTGCTTTCTTTGAAAATGGATAATATGACATTAATATTCATAAATAGAAACATGGGTCAAATAACTCTGGAAAATTAGAAAAGTTTGTACACTGACCTCTTATACCAATATGAACACCAGATAAATTAATTAGATCTTGAGGACCTCGGGTTTTGGTAGATCATGTTCAATGTGACTTATGTCACATAATTAAATAGTTTTAATTGTGGCCAAAAATAATTAGAAAATTGTGAATTTTTTATTTCTCACTAATTACCATATGATGAAATCATGAAAAAAAATTGGTGGTCTTTTGCCTAAGGAATTGGAAGTCACCTTATATGGGCTAAGGATAGACTCTGGGGTTCATTTAGTAAAAGTTGACATATAGTGTTTAGATCATTCAAAGAACATGAAAATGTTACCCAGCCGCCTAAAGTCAAGAATAATGTCTTGGTGCATCATTAGAAGTGTTTTCGGTTCATGAAGATCAACAAGTAAGTTTACACCACACTTAAGGGTTTTCGAGTTCGCATCGTCTATGCAATGAATGCATAAGGGTGGGCTGGGTACAACATTCAAGGTATATGAATTTAACTAATTTAAAGATATGTTTGGGAGACCTTGAAAGTCTGGTTGGAATTCTAGGTTAGGTCACCTCTTAGTATCGAGCACCAATGTGTATAACCACTTAAGAAAATAACTAGATTAAAGTCCGACGAAGGATCGTCATTCTCTTATAAATATCATAACTCATTAGATTTACTCAAGAGCAATAATGAGAGTGAGCGATTAATAACGGGTAGTCACTAATAATAGTAAGTGTCCTATAAAGGGGGATTTAGGCTTCAACCCATCATATTCCCTAGTACCGCTGCGAGCCCTTCACCGGGTAGACCTCGAGAAGTCCAGGATTAACCCTAAATCTCTAAGTACAATTAAAAGTTAGACAAGAGTAGTTTAATAGGTTAGGTTGAAGGAACAATATAGCAATCTCACCCGAGTAGGGTTGGAGGGATACAAGACAGGTTAGTCCTGCGAGCTAGAGGCTCGAGAGTTTGATATCAGGAGGGATTGGTCCTACGAGCTAGAGGCTCAGGAGTTTGAAATCAAGACAGATTGGTCCTGCGAGCTGAAGGCTCGGGAGTTTGATATCAGGACGGATTAGTCCTGCGACGTGGAAGCTCGGGAGTTTAATATCAGGACGGATTGGTCCTACGAGCTGAAGGCTCGGTGTACAACCCCGTGTTCGCCGAAGGGGCTCGGGCAACCAGGCGAGTCAGCCCCGGCCCGCCTCTCCTAGGAGGGTCGGCCTCCAAGGGTCGCCCAGGCGGGTCAGCCCCAGCCCGCCCCTCCTAGGCAGGCCGCCCCCGGCTCGCACCTTCCCAGGAGGGCCGCCTCCAACTCGCGCCCCCTAGGTAAGCCAGCCCCGTATCCGGTGAGTGGGGCCGGCAGGAGCCAGATTGGCCAAGTCTAGCCCAGACCCCAGATGAGCCAAGTCCGTGAAGTTGAGTAGAGCTCACTTAACGCCTTCAGCCGTAGCGCCGAGTGAGGCGAGCTCACTCAACGCCTTCAGCCATGGTGCCGAGTGAGGCGAGCTCACTTAACGCCTTCAGTCGTAGTGCCGAGTGAGGCGAGCTCACTCAACACCTTCAGCCGTGGCGCCGAGTGAGGCGAGCTCACTCAACGCCTTCAGCCGTGATGCCGAGTGAGGCGAGCTCACTCAATGCCTTCAGTCATAGCTCACTCAACTCCTTCAGCCGTGGTGCCGAGTGAGAGGAGCTCACTCAACGCCTTCAGCCGCGGCGTCGAGTGAGGCGAGTTTTGTCAATGCCTTTTGACCTCGGCGTTGGGGGACATCCCGACACCCGTCAGCTCACGCTCGCCAGCTCGCACTCACGGAAGACGAGTGGGGTAGGCCGAGGCTAAGCTCACCTACTGCCGAGCCGAGGCCTGCGAGTACCAGCTCCATCGATACTCGTCGCCTTTGCCGAGTAGAGGACATTGCAGGGTAGCTCTCCCCTTTGGTTGTGATGTGTTTCCCACCCTTTTGCCCCCGCTGGCCTGCTCATAGCCTGTTAGAACAGCGGAGTCTCGCTGTTGGCAGACCTAGGTGGGCTTCACATAGCTATTCAGAACAGCGGAGTTTTGCTGTTGGAAGGCAAGCCCAGGGGTTTTTAGTAATTTCAGGCCAGCATAGGTTGGTTATTTGCATATCGTTTTCGGAAATCTATAAATAGGACCCAAGGGGTACCTCAGAAGGCATGCTTACTCATATCCCAGTCTTCTAGCGCTTTCTGAGGTACCTTAGCCCGACATTTGGCTTAGGAGGAGAAGCGCTCAGTGATCTTCTGGGTTTGTGGTGGGACCTCCGTGCCGGGCCCTTGGTCTAGTCCTTTGCTCTTTCTTTCCTTGGTTATTTTTTTCTTGCAGGAGCGAAGTAGGTGCGCGACCATCCCTTCCCCAAGGGTGAACTCCACAAGAGACCGATTTCGGATTTCAACATTTTGGTACGGTGAGCATGGATAGTGGTCAGCACAGAAAACCTTCAGTGAGCTCAATGACTGGAGGAGAAGGACAAGGATCGGATAGGACTGACTCGCCACCCCCTCCCCCTCTCGCGACGATGGGGATGTTCGAGGACTTCAGGCAGGAGGTACTCGGCCTGGTTCGATTCGCACTCGGCACACGTACCGAGTGCTCAACTCCAGTAATCCCGGTTCTCGCGGATTCGGTACTCGGCGAGGCCGCTCTCGCCCGACGAGTAGGGACGGAGATCGCCGAGGAAGGTCGGGGCGCCGAGCTCCCCGGGCGAGTGCTTTTCCCGGGCTCGGGAGGCGGCATCAGATTTGGCGAGTTGGGAGCGCGAGACCCTCCGGCTCGCCCAGTGGGGGGAGAGAGTCCCTTCAGCGAGCTAGTATCCTCTACACATGTCCCAGATGGTTTCAGGGAGCCCGACATGTCCTACTACACCGGGAAAGGAGACCCGGTCCAGCACGTCTAATGGTTTGAGGATGTGGTCTCGATCCGGCAGATGTCGGATGGCTTCAAATGCAGGCTCTTCGCCATCATTCTGAAAGAGAAGGTCAGGGAGTGGTTCCACCAGCTGCCAGCCAGTTCCATCTACTGTTTCGAGGACCTCCGTCGGGGGTTTATGCTGAGGTTCACAACCTCGAAGAAGAGGAAGAGAGAGTCAGAGTCCCTGTTCCACATCAAGCAGGGGGTGAATGAGATCCTGGGGAGCTACGTCGATCGCTTCCAGGAGGAGGTCACCCAGGTTCAGGAGATATCGGGCCACACTCTAATGATGGCCTTCACCCTGGGGTTGCAGCAGGGTTTCTTCCGAATGGAGTTGAAGAGGATTCACCCCCCCTATCCTACGAGGAGTTGATGGAGAGGGCGGCGAGAGAAGTCGACGGGGAGGCGTCGAACCCGGAGTTTGCCCGGAGGTTAGCCAGGTGGGTTATGGATGAGGAGAGGCTCAAAGAAGGCAGAGGTCAGGAGGAAAGAAGAGTTGAGCCCCGACAGAGGGAGTAGCCACAACAGCAGCCCAGGTGGGGGCGTCATGAGTTGAATCAACGGCTAGGGTAGAGGCCCGAATAGCAGGAGCAGGGGGCGAGGAGAGGGTTCCGCGGAGGAGACAACCGCCAAGGAGGCCAGGGCCAGTTCTACCCTCCAGGTGGGAGGCAGGGAAAGAGGCCCCCCTCCTCGATCAAGAGGAGGCTATGGCCGTAGCCATGGGGGAGAGGAGAAGAGCGGCTCGGAGGAGAAGAAGGGAGGTTAGGGTGGAGTTACCCTACTGTGACTTCTATCGGGAGGAAGGGCATGCCACGGCCATGTGCCCGGAGTTCCTCGAGATGAGAGGAAACAGGGAGCTGCAGCAGCAGCAGCAAGACCACCAAGGGTTGCGGATTGAGGAGGTCCTGCCTCAGGCAGAGGAGGACAGGTGCGAAGACCGGGCAGATGTGGGAACCCGGGGAGGGATCGGAGCAATCCATGGGGGCGGGGATCGAGGCTTCCCGTAAGGCGAGCCTCCACACCATGTACCGACGGAGCGTTGGCTCCACATCCCAGACCCCTCCCCCGGAAGAAAGAATCACCTTCACGGTCAAGGACATGCCGGGTCACGAAGACCCCTTTTGCGATGCGCTGGTCATCCAGACGGCCATCGAGGATTTCACCGTCTCTCGGATCCTCGTCGACAACGGGAGCTCCGTCAACGTCATCTTCAAGAAGGCATTTGACGCGATGAAGGTGGAGGCCGGAAGGGTGTTGGCCTCAGATGGGCCCTTGTTTGGCTTCTCGGGTGAGAGGAAGGAAGTCTAAGGAGGAGTAGGACTCCGAGTCTCACTGGGAGGGCGGTCCCGCAACTGCAAGTTCGTCATTGTGGACGCCCCTAGAAGCTACAGCTCCATCTTCCGGACGCCCCTCATCAGCGCCTTCCGCTGCGTCCCCTCGTCCTTCCACCAATACCTAAAGTTTAATGCCGAGGGAGTCCAGGTCCGGGTCCGCGGAGACCCTAAGATGGCAAGGGAATGTTACGTCACCGCCGTAAACTCCATCTCATAGCAGGAGGGTGCTGAATAGATGGGGCGGAGGATGGAGGAGGCAGAGCAGGGGGTTGGCCCGGAGGAGATGGAGGTGGAGGAGAGTTGAGCCCAGAAAGAGGAGGTGAAGAAAGTTCGGGAGTCGGCCGAGGCAATGGACGTGGAAGAAGCCAAGGAAGAGGCCCTCGCCCCAGGAGGAGGGGATACTGAAGAATGGGGGGAGCAGTCTCGTCTGGAGGCGGCCGAAGAGGTAGTGGAGATGGAGGTTCTCACCCTCGGAGGCAAGGTGGAGAGGGTTCGCGTCAGCGGGGGGCTGACCCCGGAGGCCCAAGGCAAGATGCTGGAGTGCATTCAGAAGAACGTGGACATCTTTGCTTGGACCGCTGCAGAGATGCCCGGGATCGACGCCAACGTGGCCTGCCACCGCCTCAACCTGGATCCGGAGGCTCGCCCCGTCCAGCAGAAGAAGAGGCCCATGGCGGATAGGTTGGCCGAGCCGATCCGATAGGAGGTGGCGAAGCTCCTCAAGGCCGGTTTTGTATCCGAGATTCAATACCCCGGCTGGGTCTCCAATGTTGTAATGGTTAAAAAAGGAGATGGTCGGTGGCGTATGTGTGTTGATTTTTCTCTTCTTAATAAATCATGCCCTAAATATTGTTATCCCTTGCCTCGGATCGACACGCTGGTTGACTCAACCTTTGGTTTCCCCGTAATGAGTTTTTTAGATGCATTTTCAGGTTATCACCAGATCAGGATGCACCCTCCCGATATCAAGGATGTCTCCTTTATCACCGGGGAGGGGTACTATTGCTATAAGATGATGCCCTTCGGGCTAAAGAACGCAGGAGCAACCTATCAAAAAATGATGGATAGGGTCTTCCGAGAGCAGAAGGGAAGAAACCTGGAAGTGTACGTTGACGTTCTCATGATCAAGAGTCGAGACAGTGACTCTCACCTCCAGGATTTGGAGGAAACCTTCGCCACCCTGCGCGAGTACAAGATGAGGTTGAATCCCTTGAAGTGCATCTTCGGGGCAAGCAAGGGCAAATTTCTGGGCCACCTTCTCACTTCCGCTGGGGTAGAACCCAATCCTGACAAGGTCCGGGCGATTATGGAGCTGGGGTCGCCCTGGAATGCAAAGGAGGTACAGCGGTTAACAGGGAAGCTGGCAGGGTTGAGCAGGTTCCTCTCTCGGGCCGGGAAGAAGTGCTCTCCCTTCTTCAAGACCTTGAGAGGAGGTCGGAAGTTTGAGTGGACCTCGAAATGCGAGGAGGCATTTCAGGCCTTGAAGAGGTAGCTGACTCAAGCCCCCCTGCTCCAGGGGCCAAAGGAGGGGGATGACTTATTCTTGTACTTAGGGGTCGGGGCGGAGGCCCTGAGCTCTGTTTTAGTTCGGGAAGAGGGAAAGAAGCCGCTCCCGATTTATTATGTGAGTAGGGTGTTGAGGAAGGCCGAGCTCCGCTATCCCATTTTGGAGAAGCTGACCTTCTCTCTAATCATCTCGGCCCGGAGACTCCGACCTTATTTCCAGGCACATTCGATCCGAGTGGTGACTGACCACCCCCTCCGCAACATCTTCGAGGGGGTGGAACATTCGGGCAGATTGGCAAAGTGGTCGGTGGAATTGAGCGAGTTCGACATCTCCTTCATTCCCCGCCTCTCAATCAAGGCCCAAGCTATGGCTGACTTATTGGTAGACTATGTGATCGAAGTGGCGGAGGAAGAACTCACTCGCCCGGTTCCTTGGAAGGTCATGGTGGACGGTGCCACGGAGAGGCATTCCCTTGCGGCAGGGATCATCTTGGAAAGCCCCCCAGGGAACGAAGATCGAGCAGACAGTGGTGATACATTTCCCCATCACCAACAATCAAGCCGAGTACGAAGCTGTGATTGTGGGTCTGCTCTTGGCCAGAGAACTAGGGGTGAATGATGTGGAGGTCCTCAGTGACTCCATGGTGGTGGCTTCCCAAATTAACAGGGAGTTTGAGGCAAGGGAGCCGACTCTGCAGCTCTACTTGGCAAAGGTAAAGGGATTCATCGGCACCTTCCAGACTTTTTCCATTCAACATGTGCCCAGGGAAGAGAGCGAGCAAGTAGATCAGCTGACAAAATATGGCCCCCGGGTGGGGGGTACCCTTACAGATCTCTTTCGCCCATCCATTGAAGATGGGGAGTTGATGGAGGTGGAGCAGCACCCCTCGTGGATGGATCCCTTCTCGACGTACTTGTCCACTGGGGAGTATCCTGAAGGGATGGACAGGAAGAGGCTCAAGTACAAGTCGGCATACTATATCATGCGAGATGGCCAGCTATACCGAAAGACCCTCTCCGGGATGGTGGCGCGCTGCGTGGCCGAGAGGGAGGTCCCGAGGATCTTGGAAAAAATTCACTCCGGGGAGTGTGGGAGTCATTCCAGGAGTCGAACCTTGGAAGGCCGGATCATCAGGCAGGGATATTTTTGGCCTACCCTGAGCCGAGAGGCGGCGAAGTTCACGAAGGAGTTTCATAAGTGCCAACTGTTCTCTCCCCTCCAGCTACAACAGGCCCAATGCCTCAAGAGTATCACAGCCCCCTAGCCATTTGCAATCTGGGGAATGGACTTGATTGGGCCCTTCCCCCAGGCCAGCGGCTAGAGAAGGTTCCTGCTCGTGATGATTGATTATTTCTCTAAGTGGCTGGAAGTTAAGGCGTTGGCCAAGGTAACCTCCCAAGTCATCAGGAACTTCAAGTGGGGGGAGATTATCTGCCGTCACGGGTTGCCTCAGGCCATTGTCACGGACAACGATCCTCAGTTCGCCAGCGCCGAGTTCATTAGCTTCTGCGGACAGCTCGGGATCGATCTTAGGTTCGTCTCGATTCATCATCCCATGAGCAACGGGCAGGTGGAGGCGTCGAACAAGATCATTGTTAACCTCCTCAAAAATAAGGTAGAGAATCTGAGAGGAAGCTGGGTGGAGCAGCTCTCTTCGATCCTCTGGGCCCTTAGAACCACACTCAATATGGTGACAGGAGAGACTCCTTTTAAACTCTCCCATGGGTGCGAGGCGATACTTCTGATAGAGTTCGAGGTCTAAACCCCTCGAGTGGTCGAGGCCGGAGAGGGCAGAGAGGAATGGAGGGTCGAGAATGAGGAGGAGTTGCGGCTCTCACTCGACATGGTTGAGGAGCTGAGAGACCTCTCTGCTGTCAGGCAATAGGAAGCGAAGAGAAGAATGGTCAAGTACTTTGATAAGCACGTCAGGGTCAAACAATTCGCGGAAGGGGACTTAGTCTTAAGAAAAGTGGATGCCGCGTGGAGGTCAGCTACCGTGGGGAAGCTCAATCCCAACTGGGAGGGACCATACATTGTACAGGAGGCATTGAAGTCGGGAGGGTACCACCTCCGGAATGTGGAGGGCGAGACCCTAAGTCTCATTTGGAGTGGTGATGACTTAAAACGTTTTTCCCCTGAGTCATGTAATTGTCGTTTCGGTTTCTAATAAAGCTTCTATTGACGAACTTGTACCCTGACGATGAGAAGCGTATACGCAAGTCTGCCTTAGATCCCAAGCAGATCCCGCTGTCAGGCTCCCATCAAGCTGGCAGGGTTGGATGTCACTCAGAGGAGTCTGCCTTAGACCCCGAGCAGATCCCACTGCCAGGATCCCATCAAGCTGGCAGGGCTGGATGTCACTCGGAGGATTCTGCCTTAGATCCCGAGCAGATCCCACTGCCAGACTCCCATCAAGCTGGCAGGGCTGGATGTCACTCGGAGGAGTCTTCCTTAGACCCCGAGCAGATCCCGCTGCCAGGCTCCCATCAAGCTGGTAGGGCTGGATGTCACTCGGAGGAGTCTTCCTTAGACCCCGAGCAGATCCCGTTGTCAGGCTCCCATCAAGCTGGCAGGGCTGGAGGTCACTCAGAGGAGTCTGCCTTAGAACCCGAGCAAATCCCGCTGTCAGGCTCCCATCAAGCTGGCAGGGCTGGATGTCACTCAGAGGAGTCTGCCTTAGACCCCGAGCAGATCCCGCTGTCAGGCTCCCATCAAGCTGGCAGGGCTGGATGTCACTCGGAGGAGTATGCCTTAGACCCCGAGCAGATCCTGCTGCCAGGCTCCCATCAAGCTGACAGGGCTGGATGTCACTCGGAGGAGTCTGCCTTAGACCCCAAGCAGATCCCGCTGCCAGGCTCCCATCAAGCTGGCAGGGTTGGATGTCACTTGGAAGAGTCTGCATTAGACCCCGAGCAGATCCCGCTGCCAGGCTCCCATCAAGCTGGTAGGGCTGGATGTCACTCGAAGGAGTCTGCATTAGACCCCGAGCAGATCCCGCTGTCAGGCTCCCATCAAGCTGGCAGGGCTGGATGTCACTCGGAGGAGTCTGCCTTAGACCCCGAGCAGATCCCGCTGTCAGGCTCCCATTAAGCTGGCAGGGCTGGATGTCACTCGGAGGAGTCTGCCTTAGACCCCGAGGAGATCCCGCTGCCAGGCTTCCATCAAGCTGGCAGGGCAGGATGCCACTCAGAGGAGTCTATCTCGGACCTCGAGCAGACCCCGCTGCCAGCTCCCATCGTGCTGGCAGGGTTGGATGTCACTCGGAAGAGTCCATCCAAAATCCTAAGCAGACCCCGGGAACCCCGCTCAGAATCCCACTGACCGACGTGGGTGGGGAATCTCGGCAGGAGCAGCGTATGAGGGAAGGAGCTAGCCGCCCTCGCCACGAATGGATCAGCGGGTCGACGAGGGGATCTCGGCACGATGGCGAGCCAGGAGAGCCGGCCCCGGCTTGGAGATCGGCGGGTCCCATGGAAGGGGGTCAAGGCGGCGAAGGGGCTGATCGCCCTCGTCACAAATGGATCGGTGGGTCGACAAAGGGATCTCGACACGGTGGCGAGCCAAGAAAGTCGGCCCCGGCCTGGAGATCGGCGGGCTCCAGGAAAGGGGTCCAGGCAGCGACACCCTGACCGCTCCAAGGCCCCAGAAAGCCGGCCCGCACAAAGTCCAAACGCACGCCAACGTTTCCTCGCCCACCCAATGACGTGAATGGGTAGCGAGCCCGGATGGAGTAGGCGAGTCGTTCCCTCGCATCGCGACTATCCAACTTACCCCTCGCTCCTAAGCCTAAGTTTAGAGTCTAAAACGAGCGGACGACCTCACTCGCTCGCTCACCGCCGCAACGTCCAAGAGAACATTCAAGAATAAAAGAAATTATAACAAGTGTGAGAATCAAGGGGAGAATGCGAGAAATAACGATATTCGCGTTTCAGATTAAAAAAGAGTTTTTTTACATTGGCGAAATCAAAATAGATAAAACTATTATAAGAGCTGGGCTCTGGCCCGCGTCGCTGCCACGACAAAAATGGGACGAATGCAAGCTCCCGGAGAGGCGAGCCCTGAGCGGCGGGCCCTTATATAAGGTGGTAGGGCTCGTCGCCCAGCTCTGGTACCAGAAGGAACAACTCCGGTACCACCTCGCTCGCCAAAAGCTTGGCACCGTCGTCCTTGATAAGTTTGACCCTCTGCCACGTCCGGAAAGTATATTTCGCCGCGCTGGCCGCATTCTTCTACATCACTTCGATCTCGTGATCGCTGTAATGAGCGAGCTGGCAGCCGCTTGTAGATGGCGGCGGGGAGGCCGTTGCAGCCTCCAATGCATCCACTCGCTTCTGAAGCGCCTGCTTCTCCTGCTGGAGGGTGGCGATTTCAGTGCCCAGCCGGCTGGCAGTCGTCGCGTCCTGTGAAAAGGAGAACAACCGAGTTATGTTATGCGGGAGGGAGGAAAGATTGAGGCGAGTCGAGAAACCTACCGCTCCACCTAGGTACTGAGCGAGAGCAGCCTCAGCCGCTTCAGCCCGCTTCCGCTGTTCACCCGCCTCCTCCTGAGCGAGTCGGCGAGCCGCCTCCTTCTCATCGACAACTTGTGGAGGGACGGGGCGCTCTTATCCAGCCGAAGGCACCGCTGACCGACCATATGGGCCAGCTCCAGGCTGCGAAACTGGGCCCGAGCACTTTCATAGATCAGCACCCACGTCGCCTCCTCATCGTAAACGGCGGCGTCTTCTCGCCCGTAGATGCCGAAGGAGAGATTATAAGCATCCCCGCTGTTGGAGTCGTCCTCCAACCAGCTCGGCAGCAACGAGGATATGAAGACCCTATTGGTCTCTTTGTCCCAATAAAGTAGAGGGACTCTGGACTCGTCCGCGGGTCCCTCCCCATAACCAAAGTTACGATGCCCCCGGGGGATTGCCTTCCCGGCGGGCAGAACCTCCTCCGGCGACTGCGACGTGCCCGCCTCTCCGCCAGAAGATCTGACGGCCAGAGAGGCCGCGGGGGCAGGAACGGCGGATGGCTGGCTCGCGGGGGCCTTACCCTTGTCACGAGCCGGGGGAGGTGAACCACCCGCCTTCTTCGATTTCTTTGGCGGTGGTGGGTCCTGAGGCCGCTCGCGACTGGACTGCTTCGCGGGAGTAGGGGTTTAGAGCTCGCGATGGGCAGCAGCAGCCGCTTCGGCTCAGGCGAGCTCGCCGGCAGTGAGTCGCGCGCTCTCATAAGGCGGGTGGAGAGGGATGTCGCGCTCGCCTGCAAAAACATGAAACTTAGAAAATATTCGACATAACTAAAAATGAGTAGAGGGGCGAATAACTTACCCTCACCAGGCGGGACGGGGATGAGATCGTTCAGGTTTCGGCGGAGGTAGGCCACCTCAAAGTTCTTCCCAGCGAAGAACCCGAATAAACCCGCTTCATGGCCCCCAGGGCCGGGGGCGGTAGCTCGCCTCGTTGAGTTGGACAGGCGAGAAGGGGACGTTGCCGAAGTCCCCCTTGACGAAAATAAACTTCTTGAGCCAATTGTGGCTCTTGTTGACGGTCTCCCGCACCTTCACGTGGCTGCTGGCAAAGCAGGCGGTTCCGTCTTTATTCGCTCGGAAAGAGAACAGCTTGCGGAATACCGCGAGGCTGAACTCGACCTTCTCCTCCCGCAGGAAGCAGGCGAACCCGACGATCACTGCAACGGAGTTCGGAGTCATCTGCCCGGGGACCACCCCATAGTACTTGAAGATCTGGTAGACTTCCGACCATAAGGGTAGCCGGAGGCCCGCCTTGAAGTGGGCCGTGGTGAACGCAAGCTCGTCAGCAAAGAGTTTGTTTATCCGTTCCTCCTTCATGGGCCGCCTCGCCTCGAAACCGCGCGGGTAAAGTGCCGACTGTATCTATGAACTCTCTCTCCTTAAGGACGGCGAGGGGGAAATCGTGCTCGGAGAAAGTCCAAGCACACTTGCTCCTCCCCTCCTCCTCGCCACTGCCGCCTCCCATCCTGCAGAAGTCTTGTCGAGCGGGACAGGGGATTTCTCGCAAAAGCTAGGGGAAGGAGGAAGTCTTAAATGTGGTAGGTGAGGGAGGGTCGGCAGGGCCTATTTATAGAGTGAGAAAGGGCGGGAAAATGGTCCTTTTGGCGGGAAGAGTACAGATAGCAATATAGCCCTGGTGTTTCGACTTCCGCACCCAATCCGGGTCCTCTCCCACCCGTTAGTCGGCCGCGAAACGCCCGCACTCGCGCCCGCATAATCGAATGCGGCCACCATGCGGGCCGACTCTGAACCGCGCGTGAGTCACCTCTCGCTCGACCCGCGAGCGGCCAGCTCGCCTTCGCCATTACTAAGTAACAATGGCTAGGCGAGGCGATCCAGCAAGGCCGAACTCGCCCGAAAGAAAGCCGGCCTAGCCAGGGCGTCTCGCCCACACCTCCCACGGAGATTGAAGCTTCTACACAGCCAAAAGAAAATCACAGCAAATACTCGCCCATGGCGGGTGAGAGTGGTCCTGAATTATTACAAATGTTCACTGTCCAAAGCAAAGAAGTTAGCGCCCTGAGCGTTTCGACCGCTGCGTGCGGAGGCGATTCGGACCCAACGGATCACAACCAGCGAGGGAAGTGAAAGACTCAATGCGGGATCCACTTCCACCTGCCTCCCCTTCCCGTGTTGGTTCGGGGCGGTACGCGAGGATAGTGATACTCGCGGACCGCCGACAGATGTCGCTGGGTCCGATCAATCTGCTCTGAGGCACGCCTGAGCCGCCCCTCGGCTCGCTAAATATGTACACCCGGAGAGGTCGCCTCGTCCTTGTCAGATGGAAATCTCGCTCCTTCCAAAGCCGCGAGTCGCTCCTCCGTCTCGGCCTTATCTTTATCCACTCTGTCGAAGACCTCCCGTAGCAGCAGCGTGTGCTTTTGAAACAGTCGCTTTACTTGCTTCTTCATCTTCTCGGCATCAAGCGGGTCTCCCAGGTACTCGGAGATGCTGTCCGTGTCAGGGGGAGGCGAGTACCCTCCGCTCATCTCGGCGTCAGAAGAAGAGATCGCATTATAGCCTGCAGAGATAGGATCAGAAGGAGTGATGACCGTAAGCGGGCCAAAGCCAGAGGGTTTACCTGGCGTCGGTACGTTGCCCGCATCATCAGTAGGCCTAGAGGTGCCCGGCCGACCCTGGAAGGGTTCCCCTCCAAGAGTGACGAAGGCTTTCCCCAGGCCGTGGGCCTTTGGCGACGGAGGCGCCGCAGGGGAATCGGTATCTGTGGCAAAGGACTATGGCACGATCGACCGCCACCAGGGCGGAGCTCCCAGGTTCTCCCTCATTTGCCCTATCACCCCGGGGCATCTCCTACCAAAGAGAAAGGAAAAGTCAGGAACCAGGGCGGTGGATCAAACATGAGAACATATATACCTCCGGGATGACCTCGACACCGCCAGCCGAGCTGGAGGCAGGGTCATCGGGCACCCGAGACCGCCGGACGACCTTTGCTTTCTTTGGCTTGAAAAGGGGGCCAGGCGACCCGCGCGCCAGCCACGAGGCAGCTTCGAGAGCCGAATCCCGGGCACCCTCCCTCGCAGCCGCCAAGCGAGCCCGCATCTCCTCAGACATAGGCATCTTACAAATATAGATCACCGAAGGGGGAAAAGAAGAGGAGTCATCCTAGAGGCCCGACAGCTTATTTATAGCGTAAAGGTGGACCCCCACCGAAAAGATTCCTTGCTGCTCAACAGGACGTTCGCCAAATATGTGGGGTTGGATGTTTCTTTCCGAGCCTTTTGCAAAGCTCGCAAAGAGCGGGGATTATGTACAACCCCGTGTTCGCCGAAGGGGCTCGGGCAACCAGGCGGGTCGGCCTCCAAGGGTCGCCCAGGCAGGTCAGCCCTGGCCCGCCTCTCCTAGGTGGGTCGACCTCCAAGTGTAGAACAAACGGGTTAGCCCCGGCCCGCCCCTCCTAGGTGGGCCGCCCCCGGCTCGCCCCTTCCCAGGCAGGCCGCCTCCAACTCGCGTCCCCTAGGCGAGTAAGCCCCATATCCGGCGAGTGGGGCCAGCAGGAGGAGCCAGATTGGTCAAGTCTAGCCCAGACCCCAGACGAGCCAAGTCTGCGGCATTGAGTAGAGCTCACTCAACGCCGTCAACCGTGGTGCCGAGTGAGGCGAGATCACTCAACGCCTTCAGCCGTGGCGCCGAGTGAGACGAGCTCACTCAACGCCTTCAACTGTGGCGCCGAGTGAGGCGAGCTCACTCAATGCCTTCAACCGTGGCATCGAGTGAGGTGAGCTCACTCAACGCCTTCAGTCGTGGCGCCGAATGAGGCGAGCTCACTCAACGCCTTCAGCCGTGGCGCCGAGTGAGGCGAGCTCACTCAACGCCTTCAGCCGCGACATCGAGTGAGGCGAGTTTTGTCAACGCCTTTTGACCTCGGCGTTGGGGGACATCCCGACACCCGTCAGCTCGCACTCGCCAGCTCGCACTCGCGACAGACGAGTGGGGTAGGCCGAGGCTTAGCTCGTCTACTGCCGAGCCGAGGCCTGCGAATACCAGCTCCATCGATACTCGCCGCCTTTGCCGAGTAGAGGACATTGTAGGGTAGCTCGCCCCTTTTGGTTGTGATGTGTTTCCCACCCTTTTGCCCCCGCTGGCTTGCCCATAGCCCGTTAGAACAGCAGAGTCTCGATGTTGGCAGACCTAGGTGGCCTGCACATAGCTATTCAGAACAGCGGAGTTTGGCTGTTGGCAGGCCAGCCCAAGGGGTTTTCAGTAATTTCAGGCCAGCAGAGGTTGGTTATTTGCAGATCGTTTTCGGAAATCTATAAATAAGACCCAAGGGGTACCTCAGAAGGCATGCTTACTCATATCCCAGTCTTCTAGCACTTTATAAGGTACCTTAGCCCGGCATTTGGCTAAGGAGGGGAAGCGCTCAGTGATCTTCCGGGTTTGTGGTGGGACCTCCGCGCCGAGCCCTCTGTCTAGTCCTTTGCCCTTTCTTTCTTTGGTTGTTTTTTCTTGCAGGAGCGAAGTAGGTGCACGACCACCCCTTCCCCAAGGGTGAACTCCACAAGAGACCGATTTCTGGTTTCAACACTCGGGAGTTTGATATCAGGACGGACAACCCTCTCCCAATAGATATCGTCTTCCATATTTGAGTTTTACGCAAAATTTGAAATTCGAATTTTAAATCCGTCAAAAACTTGTTGTGATAGTTGAAAATAGGTTATTGTACACAGCCAAAATATAAATCCAACTTTTACTTCTCCTATTCGATTTCTATGACATTTCTAGTTAGAAAAATATAAGCAAAATAACTCAATTAATCTTAAATAAAATAAATATAAATTTATGTATATTTATACTCATTTAATTGTTTCTTCTCATTTATAACAAATATTAAGTAAAAATAAGGAACTCGATAACTTCTTTTGGGAAGTTATCACTAAGCCCGTTTAAATGGTGCAACAAAATATTTATCGAATCTAAATAAATGGGTGAAATCAAATAAGAAGACTCCTATGAATGAAGTGATGAACTTATCTCCTATGAACAAAGATGGAACTAAAGACTCCTATAAACAGAGTGATGAACTTGTCTCTTATGAACAGAGATAAAATTAAACTTGCCTTCTAGGATGGAGAAGGAACTAAACAACTGAACTTTTTTCTTTCTGCTATTTAATTCAGTATTTTAGATTTCCGCATTTATTTCAGTTCAGTACTTTATTACAGTTAAGCACTATAGTTCAGTTCAGCTTTTTGTTTTAGTACAACTCTTTATTATAGTTCTTTCAATTCAGCATTTTATTATTGCAGTTTGTGTTAGCACTTTTTTCAGTACTTGATTTCTGTAGTATAATTCATCAACATTTTCTTACCGCACTTAATTATTACAATTTATTATTCCTGCATTTTTTGCTCTGATCCTGCTCTGACGAGCAGTTGGCTTTCTGGTAAAGTGTTAGTTGGGGATAACAGAGAGTTGAGTTATTTCTCCAAGGCTAGCCCCAAATAATGTGTAACACCCCGAAACTCAAAAGAGGGACGGGTGACGTTTTAAGCTCAGTCTGAATTTTGGAGCAGGTGTCACGGGCATGACACGGGCGTGACACGGGCGTGTCACGGTCGTGACACAGGCGTGTTCGGCCACGGGTCATGTGGTCGACGTTTTGACGATCGGAGATCGTCGAGTTGAGGCACACGGCCTGGGACACGGGCATGTCCCAGGGCGTGTCACTTTGGGCAGTTTTCGGAGTCATGCACACGGGCCATGACACGGGCCCAGACACGGGCGTGTCACATGCGACACGGGCGTGTCGGGTGCCGTGTCGCAGGTCGTGTCCTCCTCGGGTTGGGAAAGCTGGCCGATTGCACACGGGGGAGGGGGGGGCGTGACACGGGTCTCGACACGGGCGTGTCGGAGGCCGTGTCGAATGCCGTGTGCTGGTTTTCGAGTCGGTCGAGACGGCGAATGGGTGACACGGCCAGGCACACGGCCGTGTTGCAACCCGTGTTCGGCCCCAGATTTTGTATTTTAGGCCTAATCGTGACCGTCCATTTTCTTGTCTTGGGATCTGATGGCTGGGATTGGTCCTGAGGGGCTTAAATCCGGGAATAGGGTTTAGAATCCCTCATTTCCCTTGGTTGACTCTCTTTCTAAAGTTAGAGAGAGGAGAGAGCTTGGAGGTAGAAGGAGAAGCTAGATCCGGTCACCGGTGGGGCTTCGGAGCTCCAAATCGCGAGCCGTCTTCGGATCCGCGGAGGCAAGGAGATTGCAGTGCTTTTCATCCGCGTAGATTTTCATGGCACTGCGGAAGAATGCAAGGGTAACGATTTCTCATCCTTGGGCATGTGAAGCCCTTTTTCTCTTTGCATAGGAAGCCCTCTCTCGCGAGTGAGCGAAGAGTTGGAGCGTTCCTTGGGGTAGATATGTAAAGTCCCCCTTGTATAGAGTCCGTATACGAAAACGGGCATAGACATTGTGTGTGAAGCCTATCTGTACATGTAGAGCCGGATCGGTGATGTTGCATTGCATATGAACCGGGGAAGACTTCGGGTGTTTGGGCATTTTTCGGGTTTTCTACGTGTTAGATTGCAGCAGGGAGCCTTGGAGATTAACTCCAAGGTGCACCCAAAAAACTGGGCAAAAGCGGGTTTTGCCAACATGGTGGCCGGGGAGCCAACGTGAACATAACCGGGTTATGTGAATATTGTGGTGGAAACGGTACTCGGTGAGTCTTGACCTGCGCATATGGCTTAAATTGTCGTTGCGATATGAGCACGGGTCAGGCGGAACCGTACCCGATCTATGTCATTCGGTGGAACCGTTGGCATGGATGAGGGTCTTCGGCGGTCTATGGCTTAAATTGTCGTGACCAAGGCCAAGAAGACAAAATGCTCATATGGTTGGCCGTCCAAGGGGCGGTGGTGGAACGGGAATGTCTATGACTTGAATTGACGTGACGTGGGCCGGTTCGCCGTGAATGTGCCCTATGTGCACAAGGTGTGTGGTCGTGCGAGCCTACGCCTGTGTTGAAGTGTGTTTACACTATATTGATGCTATACTAATAAGGTGCAGGGAAAGAGCATCGCCGCCCTGATTATGGGACGGGATCGTTATAATTTGGTCAGCATAGCTGATCGTTGCTTTTGTTTACCACCAGGCGGTGGATTGTGGCTTGCAAGTGTTGCGGAGCCGAGCGGGAAATAGCGGGCTAAAGCCCATGTTGCGGTGCGGGCCCTCAAAGGCCTACCTTTCTTTATGTTTTCCGTTTATCTCATGTATGGCCGACCTGCGAGCCGATGTATGAAAGACACTCTTGTTGAGAGAACTATTGTAAGGCCATAAGGCCGGTACTTTTGTATTAATCATTCCTATTTTATTTAAGTAGTAGACATTCGTGCTTGACAGAGTTCTTTTACTTGTGCAACTTAAGAAATTGTTTCCGCTAGAATGACTCTGTGTAGGACATTGGTGATTGGTTGTATGGTTTCAACGCGTAACCAACCGGTCTGTCCGTAGTATATGGCGTTGGGCCCCGGCCGGACCTACTGTTATATGCTATGCGACGGATAATGGTGTTACAAATTGGTATCAGACTACTGGTTTCGGTCAAACTTAAATGAATTCGTGGACGAATTCACTTTAAGGGGTGGTGAGCACATGTGTGCGTCATCGTTATAACATGAAAAGAACCCATGAATGTCCACTTAGGAATGAAAATACACATGTTTGAGGAACCTGCGTGTTCCTATAATTGCTGTTTGCAATAGTATTTGGTCGCTTATCGGTGTTTTGCACGTTTATAGGTGACCAGAAGTGGTGTTGGGCCGTCAGAACGGCCAAGTTCTGAGGCAAGCAGTGCGCCAAGTGAAGCGCCTGCAACACCTCCGTCTGCCGAGACCATTAGGTTGGTGGCAGAAGCTGGCATGACGATGATTAATGCGCAACCTGCAAGACAGGTGCAGCAGCCTGCTCCTTCGGGGGAGCAAGTGCCGCTCCAAGCGGCGGAGCCTAGAAGGGTTGAGCAGTTGGCGGTGGAGCCGGAGTTGCCTCGAAGAGCAACTGAGAGACAGCTTAAGCATGTGATGGGCTTCCATCCACCGGTGTTTTCGGGAACGGGAACCCCGACCCAGGCTGAAGATTGGCTCTCAAGAGTCAATAGGGTGATGACAGCAACTGAAACGGAAGAATGGCAGAAGACCACAATAGCGACGTTCCTATTGGATGGGGACGCAAAGTTATGGTGGGAAGGTCTAGAGCTACATCATTTGAGGGGAAGGCCGTTGGCCGAAGTATCTATGGAGGAATTTTCGAGACTGTTCATGGCTCGATACCTCCCCTCAGCGCAGAGGATCGCACTAGAGAACGAGTTCCAAAAGTTGGTGCAAGGAGATAGCACTGTAGACGAGTACCTCCACGAGTTTACTCGATTGGGGAGATATGCTAGCGCTACCTTTGCCGATGAGGAGCGAAAGACTAACCGCTTCTATGAAGGGTTAAGAGATGAGCTGAGGTTGCTACTGTTAGGGCCCATGGCGCAGGGTTTCCTAACCTTGGTCAACTCGGCCCGGTCCTTGCAGAAGGACATGAGAAATGTGCAAGCTAAGAAGGAATCTAGTGGGAAGAAACCAGAGTTCAAGGCGCCGACTACGTCGAAGTCGGGCTATCAGAGATTCTACAAGAAGGCTAGGACGTCAGGTCCAGCTTCTTCTACAGGTGCCGCGGGGGCAACTACCAATTGAATCCCGGGCGCTTGTTTCACGTGTGGAAAGACGGGGCACTTTGCCCGCGATTGCTGGAGCGGACGCCCAAAGTCCGAGAGAAAACAAGGAGCTACTTACGAAGAGAAGGGCAAGGCGGTGGAGTCAACCGCGTCCCACTATGCTCTGACTCAGCTGAGAGTCTACAACTTGGGGCAGCAGGAGGCCATTAAACAAGCGGATGTGGTGACAGGTACGAGTTAATTTATAGCAAGTTAACTTAGATACTGTTGTTTATTGCTTGTTAGCCTAATATGGTGTGCATAGGCTTTGTTTTGATTAGCGATAGTCCGACACGGGCACTGTTCGATACGGGAGCTTCACACTCCTTCTTGTCCGAAAATTTTGTATCACGCATCGGAGTCCCTTCTTCGATGGCGAAGGACAAGTTGGATGTGCTGCTACCGAATGGGTGCTCGATGCGTGCGGACAGAGTGTGCGCCGTAAAGGTTCACATTGGGAGCCAAGAGTTCGACTTGCTAGCGTCATTGCTGCTGCTAGTAGAGTTCAACGTTATCTTTGGGATGGATTGGCTTTCGGAGCAGAAAGCTTGGATTGACTGCGACCGGAAGGAGGTCAAGCTGGGTGTTGGGAGAGGGGCAACATTCGAGGGACTCAAGGGGTCGAGCAAGACGATGATGTCTGCTCTTCAGCTGGTAAAGGAAGTTCGTGCTGGTGGAGAGCTGTTCTTCGCAATAGTGGGGGCTGTGGAGCCAAAGTCCACGTTGGATAGCATCCCCGTGGTTTGTGAATACCCCGATGTGTTCCCAGATAGTCTTCCCGGAGCCCCACCGCAGCGGGAGATTGATTTCACCATCGAGCTCGTACCGGGGGCAAAACCGGTGTCACGTGCTCCGTATAGGTTGGCGCCTAAGGAGATGGCAAAGTTGAAAGTTCATCTAGAGGAGCTGATGGAGCAAGGTTATGTGCGTCCAAGCTCGTCGCCTTGGAGCGCACCGGTCCTCTTCGTTGAGAAGAAGGACGGGAGTATGCGGTTGTGTATCGACTACAGAGAGTTTAACAAGTTGACGGAGAAGAACAAGTAACCGATCCCGAGGATTGATGATCTGTTCGATCAGTTAGTCGGATCGTTGGTATATTCTAAGTTGGACTTGAAGTCGGGGTACTATCAGTTGAGGATAAGGGAATGTGATATACCGAAGACGGCGTTCAGCACAAGGTATGGGCATTTCGAGTTCACGGTCATGCCGTTTGGACTGACGAATGCGCCATCAGTGTTTATGGACTTAATGAATAGGACGTTCCGAGATTTCCTGGACCGCTTTGTGATCATCTTTATTGACGATATATTGGTGTACTCGCAGTGCGAAGAAGATCACTTCAAGCACTTGCATCTGGTGTTGGAGACTTTGAGGAGGAATGAGCTGTATGCGAAATTCTCCAAGTGTGAGTTTTGGCTACCCTCAGTAGCGTTCCTTGGTCACATTGTTAGTGGGGAAGGTATAGCGGTGGATCCGGCGAAGATCGTTGTGATACGGGAGTGGCCTGCGTTGTCTTCTGTTGCGGAAGTCCGTAGTTTTCTCGGGCTTGCCGGATATTACAGGCGCTTCGTAGAGAACTTCTTGCGGATAGTGTTACCTCTCACGAAGTTGACAAGGAAAGATCAGAGATTCTTGTGGACGCAGGAGTACGTGCAAGCTTTTGAGGAGCTGAAGAGACGGTTGACCACGGCACCAGTGCTTAGTTCGCCGAGTGGGACCGAGGGCTTCGAGGTTTATAGTGACGCCTCGGGTAGTGGGTTGGGTTGTGTGTTGTTGCAGCATGGGAGCGTGATGGCTTATGGATCGCGTCAGCTAAAAGTGCATGAAAGTAACTATCCGGTCCACGACTTGGAGTTGGCGGTCGTGATATTTGCACTTAAGCTGTGGAGACACTACCTATACGGCGTAAGGGTCGATATTTACACCGATCACAAGAGCCTGAAGTACCTGTTGGATCAGAAGGATCTTAACATGAGGCAGAGGAGATGGATGGAGTTCCTGGGGGACTACACCTTCAAGATTCATTATGTACCCGGGAAGGGCAATGCGGTTGCTGATGCGTTGAGTCGCAGGGCTCCTGCCCAAGCCAACTGGTTGTCGGTGCATGATGAGCGGCTGATACGTGAGTGGGAAGAGCTTGAGATCTGTTGTGTTGACAAGCAGACGAGTGCCAAAGCAATGTTGAACTGGACAGAGGTCCAGTATGACCTGGCTGATCGGGTTCGGCAGGCATTGGAGTTAGATGATTCCATGAAGGAGCTTATGGAGGCAGCGTTGGATGGGTCAAATTCCCAATTTTCAGTGGAAGATGGGTTGTTAAGGAAGGATCATCGGTTGTGCGTCCCAAGCGGGAGTAACCTACGGGCGGAGTTGATGTACGAGACTCATCATACCAAGTACTTGATCCACCCAGGGATCACAAAGATGTATCGTGACCTCAAGAAGCTGTTTTGGTGGCCGGGGCTTAAGAAAGACGTAGCGTTGTTTGTGGCTAAGTGCCAAACGTGCGCCTTGGTGAAGGCGGAGTGCCAAAAGCCGGGAGGATTTCTGAAGTCCTTGCCTATACCGGAGTGGAAGTTCGACGACATATCTATGGACTTTGTGCATGGGTTGCCAAGGTCGCAGAAGGGGAATGACGCCATCTGGGTGATCGTAGATCGGTTAACTAAGGTGTCGCATTTCATTCCGCATAGGAAGGACGACTCGGTGGAGAATTTAGCGAAGCTATATATGGACAATATAGTTAGACTGTATGGTGTGCCTCGTAGCATTATGAGTGATCGTGATGGGCGTTTCACGTCCAATGATTGGAGGTTGGTGCAACAGATGCTGGGGACAAAGTTGAAGTTCAGCACAGCCTTCCATCCGCAGACGGATGAGCAGACCAAGATAGTCAATAGAACGATGGAGGACATGCTCCGCATGTGTGTTCTAGACTTCGGGAAGCATTGGGAGGACCACCTGTATTTGGTGGAGTTCGCGTACAACAATAGCTACCAGGCGAGTATCCAAATGGCGCCCTTTGAGGCCCTATATGGTAGAAAATGTTGCACGCCGTTGTCTTGGTTAGAAATGGGTGAGGCAAGGTTGTATAAGAAGCAGGAGGTGGAGAGTGCTACCTTGTTGGTGCGGATCATTCGGGAGCGCTTGTTGATCGCTCAGGACAGGCAGGCGAAGTATTACAATGCCAAGCACCGGAACGTGGAGTTCGCGGTAGGCGATTGGGTATACTTGAAAGTGAAGCCGTTCAAGGGGGTTTCGCGGGTGAGCCGCTTGAAGAAGCTGAGCCCAAGATACCTTGGACCTTTTGAGGTTCTGGAGCTAGTCGGTGAAGCGGCATACCGTTTGAGGCTATCGGAGGAGTTAAGTGGGCTACACGATGTATTTCACATCTCTGTATTGCGGATGGCGGTGCAAGAGCCTTTGTAGGTGATCGCAGTTGATCAAGTGCCGGTGGACGAGGGGTTGACGACTAGGGTCAAGCCCGTTTGTATTGAAGACTCTGAGGTCAAGAGGCTCCGTAATAAGGAGATCCGGATGGTTAAGGTCCGGTGGGATAATTGCGGTCGGGAGGAGCTCTCTTGGGAACGGGAGCAAACTATGCTGGAGGAGTACCCGGAGTTATTCCGCTCAGGTACCGTTAAAAGCCTTCAGTTCATGTTGTTTTCCTTTAGTAAATTTCGTGGGCGAAATTCTCTTAAGGGGGAGAGAGTTGTAACACCCCGAAACTCAAAAGAGAGACGAGTGACGTTTTAAGCCCAGTCTGAATTTTGGAGCAGGTGTCACGGGCGTGACACGGGTGTGTCACGGGCGTGACACGGGCGTGTCACGTGCGTGACACAGGCGTGTTCGGCCACGGGTCATGTGGTCGACATTTTGACGATCGGAGATCGTCGAGTTGAGGCACACGGCCTGGGACACGGGCGTGTCCCAGGGCGTGTCACTTTGGGCAGTTTTCGGAGTCATGCACACGGGCCATGACACGGGCCCAGACACGGGCGTGTCACATGCGCACGGGCGTGTCGGGTGCCGTGTCACAGGCCGTGTCCTCCTCGGGTTGGGAAAGCTGGCCGATTGCACACAGGGGGGGCGTGATACGGGTCTCGACACGGGCGTGTCACAGGTGACACGGGCGTGTCGGAGGCCGTGTCGAATGTCGTGTGCTGGTTTTCGAGTCGGTCGAGACGGCGAATGGGTGACACGGCCAGGCACACGGCCGTGTTGCAACCCGTGTTCGGCCCCAGATTTTGTATTTTAGGCCTAATCGTGGCCGTCCATTTTCTTGTCTTGAGATCCGATGGCTGGGATTGGTCCTGAGGGGCTTAAGTCCGGGAATAGGGTTTAGAATCCCTCATTTCCCTTGGTTGACTCTCTTTCTAAAGTTAGAGAGAGGAGAGAGCTTGGAGGTAGAAGGAGAAGCTAGATCCGGTCACCGGCGGGGCTTCGGAGCTCCAAATCGCGAGCCGTCTTCGGATCCGCGGAGGCAAGGAAATTGCGGTGCTTTTCATCCCGTAGATTTTCATGGCGCCGCGGAAGAATGCAAGGGGAACGATTTCTCATCCTTGGGCATGTGAAGCCTTTTTCCCTTTGCATAGGAAGCCCTCTCTCGCGAGTGAGCGAAGAGTTGGAGCGTTCCTTGGGGTAGATATGTAAAGTCCCCCTTGTATAGAGTCCGTATGCGAAAACGGGCATAGGCATTGTGTGTGAAGCCTATCCGGACATGTAGAGCCGGATCGGTGATGTTGCATTGCATATGAACCGGGGAAGACTCCGGGTGTTTGGGCGTTTTTCGGGTTTTCTACGTGGTAGATTGCAGCAGGGAGCCTTGGAGATTAACTCCAAGGTGCACCCGGAAAACTGGGCAAAAGCGGGTTTTGCCAACATGGTAGTTGGGGAGCCAACGCGAACATTACCGGGTTATGTGAATATTGTGGTGGAAACGGGACTCGGTGAGTCTTGACCTGCGCATATGGCTTAAATTGCCGTTGCGATATGAGCACGGGTCAGGCGGAACCGTACCCGATCTATGTCATTCGGTGGAACCGTTGGCATGGATGAGGGTCTTCGGCGGTCTATGGCTTAAATTGTCGAGACCAAGGCCAAGAAGACAAAATGCTCATATGGTTGGCCGTCCAAGGGGCGGTGGTGGAACGGGAATGTCTATGGCTTGAATTGACGTGACGTGGGCCGGTTCGCCGTGAATGTGCCCTGTGTGCACGAGGTGTGTGGCCGTGCGAGCCTACGCCTGTGTTGAAGTGTGTTTACACTATATTGATGTTATACTAATAAAGTGCAGGGAAAGAGCATCGCCGCCCCGATTACGGGGGCGGGATCGTTATAATTTGGTCAGCATAGCTGACCATTGCTTTTGTTTACCACCGGGCGGTGGATTGTGGCTTGCAGGTGCTGCGGAGCCGAGCGGGAAATAGCAGGCTAAAGCCCATGTTGCGGTGCGGGCCCTCGAAGGCCTACCTTTCTTTATGTTTTCCGTTTATCTCATGTATGGTCGGCATGCGAGCCGATGTATGAAAGACACTCTTGTTAAGAGAACTATTGTAAGGCCATAAGGCCGGTACTTTTGTATTAATCATTCCTGTTTTATCTAAGTAGTGGACATTCGTGCTTGGCAGGGTTCTTTTACTTGTACAACTTTAGAAATTGCTTCCGCTAGAATGACTCTGTGTAGGACGTTGGTGATTGGTTGTATGGTTTCAACGCGTAACCAACCGGTCTGTCCGTAGTATATGACGTCGGGCCCCGGCCGGACCTACTGCTATATGCTATGCGATGGATAGGGCTGTTACATAATGTGCACACACGCTCCTTGCACTCCTTGTCTAAAGTTGAGTTGCACGTTGATGTTATAAGGTCGTCTGCCCGATTTATTTTTATGTCAAGTAGGGCAAGCCACCGCAATCCTGAAGGTGTCAGTTATCTATTTTATTCATTGCTTGTAGTGGAAAAAGTGGCAGGTCGATCATGCCCATAGACCGTACGTACCGGTGCAAAAAGGTTGACGACCCAAGGCGATAGAGAGATGTGCACCCCAGGAGTTCGGTTTTGTCTTATATAGCATGTTGGGTCCCTCCGCTGGTTAGCCAAATTCATTTATTGTCGGACGTCTCCTACGGTCAAGAGTACATTAAGTTATACGTTGGGGCCTGGGTAGTGTGGTACGTCCGCACCCAAAAGTGGCACGACTGGCCACTATCACCGATAGCCACATCGATGAGGCCCGCAATGTTCGTTACCCAGCTGGAAAAGAAGCGATCCAAACTATATCGATATATGGTGTGATGACATGTTATGAACACCTACGGTGTTGTTGTAGGTTTTGAACATCTGCGTGATTGTGTGCATGTGCGTGATTGTGTGCATGTTAGTTGAGCTCTTTATAGAATAATTAATTATTATACTAATGTTGGAACTGAGATCTGGCTCCAAGAGGAGTTCAGACCCAAGAGGGTAACCTACACATAATTTTCCCATGTAAGAACACTCTATCGATGGCTTGGAACCAAAGAACAGATCTCGAGCTGCAGTGAGTAGGTCTCGCTACAGACCCGGAAGATCGAAGATAGCTTCCCCTCCCTGGCTAATGATGAGCTAGACACCTTAGAAGGCACTTGAGGCCAACCAAGGCCAACTAAAGGAAGAAGAAGCCAAAGACAGGATCCTCACCAAAGGTGCTCATGGTGTTTATTTATAGTTTTTCAAGTCTGTCCTGCAAATAGTGGAATCCCTTCTTTTGGTTTTACTACATGCAACCCAAATTGGTCTGCCAATAACGAAACTCCGCTATTTGGATGGACTATTAGTAGGCCAAAATGGTTCCCCTAGAGAACAACTTTTGGGAGAGTCAACCTTACTATCACAATCGTCTTGAGCTGCGAGTGCATAGAGAAGCTAACACTGGCCATTCCTCTCGAGTTGGGAACGAGTACGAGCCGACTCGCCCCACTCATTCACCTCATGCTCTCGACACCTACCCTAGGCGAGTCAGAAAGATAGTCACTCCTATTACATGCTCATCTCGTCTAGATCTGAACTGCCCCCCCCTTTCTGTCTTAGTTTCGTTTGAGGGCCCACTCGGCGGATACGAGATTGTACACAATTCCCGATCTTTGTGAGATTCTTCCAAGCTCGGAAAGAAAAGTCCAAGCCCAAGTATTCGGCGAGTTGGTCTGAAATTGAGAGAATCGTTTTGTGGGGCCCCCTAATGTGTTATATATACACTGAACCAAAGGGGTAGGGGTACTTTGCAAACCCCTCCCCTCTCTCATCCTCTTCTTTCTTTTCACAAGATGCCTCTTTCCAAAGAATTCTGAGATCGCCTTACCGCCACGTGGGAGAAAAACAAGTCCTCTAGCGTCGTGCAATTGTCGTGAATGTCAAGCAAATCTACAAGCACGCATCCTTAAGGCAACGCGAGTCAGCTGGAAGCCCGGGAAACCCATCTTCATGTGGTGGAAAGCCCCCTCCATATAATTCTTGATGGTCTTATGCAGACGCTTGGTGAGTTGCTTGTTATTGTATTGTCGATCTCCTTTTTTGATTTCCCGTGTTAATCTCGCGTTGCTCCCAACAGTTCCTTCTTTTGGGATCATCGGACTGGGCGCTCTACTACAAAACCGCCACCCCACGAGGCCATGTGTGATCCCGGCTCTAATTTTGTTCCCCTGGCTAAAGGCATTCTCGTCATTCATACTCCTGCCATCACCCAAGTTCAAGACTAAGATCTTTATTGTACAACCCAATATTCGATGAGTGAGCCCCATCAGGTTGGCGAGTGGCCAGTACCCGTCCCAGGCCTAAAGAGAGGCATTCGCGCAGCTAGAATAGGAGCAGTTTGGCCCTTCGGAGAGTGCCACCCTCACCTAGCACTCGTCTGAGTATCTCGCGCACTGGCGCGCGTGCGAGATTAGCTCTAGCCAAGCTAGGCGAGTGGTCGCCCAGACAGGCACTCGCCGTTCAGGGACCTTAAAGACGGCGAGTGTGTTGCACTCCCGACACTCGCCCCCTTTAGTCGAGTGATGATCTCACAGATCACTCGCCCAACAGGGCCCAGGGGCAAATTACCTGGATGTTCTCAGAGGTATGCATTTAGCTGTTCAGAACAGCGGAGTTTGGCTATTAGCAGGCCAGCCCAGGGTGTTTTTAGTAATTCAGACCAGCGGAAGTTGGCTATTTGTAGGCCGTTTTCAGAAATCTATAAATAGACCTAAGGGGGTACCTCAGAAGGCATGCTCACTGGTCTCCCAATCACTTAGTGCTTTTCTGAGGTTCCTTAGCCCGACATTTGGTTAAGGACAGGAAGCGCTCTGTGATCTTCCGGGTGTGTGGTGAGACCTCCACGCCGAGCCCTTGGGTATATTCTCTGTCCTTTTCTCTTTAGTTGTTCGGCTCGTGGAGAGTAGTAAGTGTGTGATCACCCCTTACCCAAGGGTGAACTTCATCGAGGCCGAGTTTTCGGTTTCAACATTTATCTCCTGTGTCTTAGAAAGTCGCGCATGCTTCCCCTCGACAACCCCTTCCAAGGGCGCCCTATCTTATCCCACCATCACCCAGGCAAAGGGATCGTCTCCTCACATGATTAGTGGGAGCACTTGCTGTCTCTCTATAATTACGCTGACCCTGACGCCCGTGATTCTAATCTTCTCAGATAATCCTGAAATCTCGTGGCGGGGGAATCCTTCGATGCAGGATCCTACTCGCCACATCTTTCCCCTGATTTGATTGAGGACTCTCTGGGCGATCCAAATGATCATGCGGAGATGAAGAGGCGGATGACAGAGGTCCTGCGAAAGTACGGGCTCATGGTATGTGAGATTCATAAGGAAAGGATGGTTAGCAAACATCGGCTGAGCAATCTGAAGGCCGTGTGTTGCTGGCCGAGTAGGCAAGGCTGGGGACAATACGTGAGGTGACTTCCCCCATAGTGCATATTGAGCGGGTCGAGGAACACCTGTGCCTTGTGCAATTGGAGCTTAATGCAGTCCGCGGGTATAACAATCCTCGTTGGCCGCCGGGAGTGAGAACACGAGGTGGGGGAAGATGGAAATGACTCTAATTTTGAGCTTATTGTCACTCACAACCTCCCCCTATTTCCCCACTTTCTTTATCCTCTCGCGATTCTTCTTGTCTCCTAATATATATTGGTTTGTTTGTCTTGCTTCGTTGTGAACTCATATGGAAAACGTATGCAATGATTGTGAATATTTGTCTCACACAAGTGTGGTGTTTAGATGATCTCTCTTACCTTCTATTATTTATCACGATGTTGCGCTCATTCGAATCAGTAGTGGGTAGGATAGGAGTCATGTGGTCGACCCAGGGGTGTGGACCGGGAGTCGTGAGTTGGCTATTTGTATACCTCTCCCCATCTATAACATGATCATTTATGTTTCTTCTATAAATAGGCCCCCACCCTTTTCCACCATACATCTCACCTACCACACTTATTGCTTTTGCGATTTTGCCCTCGATCTCTCTCTTAGCACTCGCCAAACTAAGTCTGGCTTCAACTAACTCACTTCAATGGGTGGAGACGGTGAGTCCACTAATGGCAGGCTGAAGTGACCGCACTAATTCATCAATCACACCTTCTATGAAGGCCATCTGCTTAAGGAGGAATACCTCACCTTTGTTGCCGAGTATGTTCCACCAGATTTCATCGTGCGTGCTCCCAACAAAGGTGAGGCAATCAACAATATTTATGAGGATGAACTCGCGTTCACCATCTTACAATTTGAGGTGGGGCTACGTCTTCCTCTATGCCCCAATGTCCGTCAGGTCCTGAAATACTTCGTCGCCATCCTAGCGCAACTGAACACCAATGTGGTTGTTATTCTAGTAGCATTCACATGCTTCATGTGCTAAGAACGGATCGATTTTAACCTCACTGTCTTCCATAAGCTATTCATATACAGGGAGACCAACGACGGTATCACATTTCTATCTGAATCGCACATCAAAGTATGTGAGACTGCCAACAAGCACCACCACTAGATGACCAAATTCATTTTCATCAAGGGGAACCTCGGGAATATCCACTACATGCCAGTCCAGCAGGACGAAGCGACATATCGCGCGCCGCAGGTGGGGGACCAAGAGTCGAAGCTCCAATAATTCTTCCTCCAAAAGAATTTCGAGGTCGCCTACTTGAGATGAAACATCGATACGCTACTTTTGGTTCTTCCTGGGGAAGGTATTGTCTCGCTTAACTTCTTCTTTATCTTGTTGCCCTTAGTCTTCGTGCTGAGGTAGTCGTGTCATAGGAGGGGCGATTCATCCCGCAAAAAATGACCTATGCAAGTGCTAAGACATCGACCTGGGGGCTACTACGAGAGGTTTTGGTCTTGTGAGAGGGAGGAGCGCGCTTAGAGCTTGACATTATGTTGGCAGTAACCTTCTGCTTGCCAACAGCTTCCAATGTGTGCTTTGTCCTGTTCTCGTCCTCAATGCGTATGAAACGCTTGAGGTCGTTCAGACCAACCTGCATCTTCTTGCGGTACATTTCTGTTTTGAAATTGTATCACGAGGAGGGCAACTTATAAACAATCGTGCCCGCAACAAAGCTATCGGGCAGACTAATAGACTCACTATGCAAGGAATCAACCAAATTTTCAAATTCCGATACCTGAGGGAGAATGACTTTCTCCTCGTCGAAGCTGAAGGAGTGGAATTTGTCCACCAGATGAGCCTTTGAGAGGTCCTCCTCCTGCTCGCGCGAGAAAAACTAGCTATCGCAGCGTACTTTGATGATCCAGGGACCTCCACCTCCCCCAACGACAAGAAACTGGTCGCACCTATTGCCCTCGACTCATTGTTGGCCTTGGTCCCACCGAAGAGGCAGAAGAAGTCCATAACAACCAAGGACAAGCGATCCGAGACGACCCCCCAGAAAGAATCGACGATGGGTGAAGCACCAGAGTCCTATACCAGGCCGAGGTGAAAGGAAAAGAAGAGGAGCAGCCCAATTCACACCCCAACTTCGGTTTAATGGAAAAACTCAAGGACAGCTCTAGCGAGCCGATGGTCCTATGGGACAAAAAGGCAAACATGGCATCTAACTCCGCACTCTTCCTCTCCTAGTCTGAACAAAAACCTCCTAGTGGGCATGTCTACGCCCTCTCATTCGGCCTCTATGGGCGGAAAGATGCGACCATGTATGACGACGTGACTATGCAGAGTCTCGCCCATGAGAGTGTGTGAGCACAGTTGCGGGATCTCGAACTCGCACACATAGGTTCGCGTCGCAGCCTACGCCTTTCCCGAAATTGGAACCAAGCTGAGACTACATGGGTACTTGCGATTGAAGAGGAGAATGGGCTCAGGCTCAGGCTAGAGGTCGCCAAGAAGCTCCTGGCAAAGGGATCCAGCAGGATGGTAAGTTTGACTTTTTCGAGGGCATTCGAGCTACCACCCCTTCTTTCCTTACAACCTGGTTCTTACTTGCCTCTCACATGATACCAAGACAGTGGTCCACATGCGTGCTCGCATCACTAGCCAGGAGGGGGAGAATAAGGAGATCAAGGCCCATGTCACCAACTTGATCTCCACCACCCTTCCACCGGATCGGGGCGAGTCGTCTACCCTAGGAGCAAAAGCGAAGCAGTACACCGAGGGTGAAATTGAGGAGATGATGTGAACCACTACTATCAAGGCCGCGGAGCACACATTCCTGATGATGCAGACTCTTGACATTCTGAAAAAGGATTGCGAAAAGGTCATAGCGGAAGATTTAGTCCCCTAGCTATTCCTCCCCATCGAGGAGTAGGAAGAAGACTTCAACTCGCTCTCTGATGGTAAAAACAGCGACCCAGGTGAGAAGGCTTGAGAGGAATTCCTAGGAGATTTTCATGTTTGCTTAGATCATTATTAATGATGTTATACACTTGTAGGCAAAGCCCCCCCCCCCTCATTTTGTAATACTAACATTGTTTTGAGATTAAAGGAATTGTGTTTTGGATTTGCCTATTTTTCATTCTTATATTTCATTAAATTTCTATCACTCGCCCCCCAAACATGGACTTGCTCGTCGCAAACTCTTAGTGTACAAACCGCGGTCGCGGTGCAATTCTTATTGCAAAGACGTCTTGTGAGTCCTAAGTTGGGCCTCGCGCGCCAATGTCTCGCTAGGACTAGATTGGCCTTACCCACTCGTCGGTTTTATGCACCCGCGATATTTGAGAGGTCTCGGAGCGACTCGTTTTACGTTTCCTGTAGGAAAGGAGTGTTCATCATTCACGAGTAGTGCTATTAGAACCCGACTCACTTTCGTTCCCTCATCATCCCTTGGGCTCCGTCCCTCATGAGGGGTGGGTAAGAGCTTATCGGGCAAGTGGGTCGTGCATGTCCTCGCTCACCTGCTTTTTAGTATTCTCATGATCTTACCTAACTTTTAATCTGATCATCATTTCCCATCAACCAGCTACAGAGTGAACCTCCAGCCTTGCCGGCCAATGAGAGTCCGGTCAGCAGGATCTGCTCGGGGCTACCAATACCACACAACCTTTCATTTCAATCTTCCCCCGAGTGAAACTTCAGCCTTTCAGCTAGTGAGAGTCTGGTCTGCGGTCCACTCCTCCCAAAGTGAATTAAGTGAATTAATCAAACATCTTTCTTTTCCTGGCACACAGAGTGAGGGATCCTACCCTGCTAACATGTGAGAGCTCGGTCAGCGATCCACTCCAACCAGTGTGAATTAACCAAACGTCTTTCTTTTTCCCGCCACATAGAGTGAGGGATTCTGCCTTGCCGTCATGTGAGAACTCAGCCAGTGGTGCACTCACCAACGGCGAATTAACCAAATATATTTCTTTTCCTGTTACGTAGAGTGAGGGATCCTTCCCTGCCAACATGTAAGAGCTCAGTCAGTGATCCACTCCGCCCGGGTCGAATTAACCAAACATCTTTCTTTTCTTATCACGTAGAGTGAGGGATCCTTCTCTGCCAACATGTAAGAGCTCGGTCAGTGGTCCACTCCGGCCGGGTCAAATTAACCAAACATCTTTCTTTTTCCTACCACATAGAGTGAGGGATCTTGCCCTTCCGATATGTGAGAGCTCGGTCAGCGATCCACTCTATCCAGGGTGAATTAACCAAACATCTTTCTTTTTTCCTGCCACGCAGAGTGAGTGATCCTGCCCTGCTGACATGTGAGAGATCGGTCAACGGTCCACTCCACCTAGGGCGAATTAACCAGACATCTTTCTTTTCCCATCACGCAGAGTGAGGGATCCTACATGCCATGCCGACATGTGAGTGCTCGGTCAGCGGTCCACTTCACCCGGGGCGAATTAATACGACATATTTCTTTTCGCGCCATGCAAAGTGAGGGATCATGCTGTGCCGACTCTGAGCTTGGTCAGTTTTTCACTCCACCTGTGGCGAATTAACCAAACATCTTTCTTTTCCTGCCACACAGAGCGAGGGATCATGCCCTGCCGACATGTGGGAGTTCAGTCAGTGGTCCACTCCACCTAGGGGAATTAACCAAACGTCTTTTTTTTCATGCCACGCCGAGTGAGAGATCCTGCCATGCCGTCATGTGAGAGCTCGGTCAGCGGTCCACTCCACCCGGGGCGAATTATCTAAACATCTTTCTTTTTCCTGTCAATCTCTTGTTTTTTCCTTGAACTTAATGGCAAAAAGTCGGTACTTGAGAGCATCTGACATTTGCCTGATGGAAACTGCATCTTCAAACCACTGAACGTGCTGAACGAGATCATGTATGTCGGTGTAGTAAGACATCTCTGACTCCCGAAACCCCTCTGAAATTGGGGTTGAGATGATCAGCTTGCTAAAAATACTTCCTCCCCTTGCAGGGCAAGCCGGCTGATCTCGCGCCATCAGCTCACTTACACCTGTCAGGCTGGGAAACAGTTCTAGCCCGGCTAGATCTCGCTCGCTTCCTGCGACTGGCACCTCCTTCTCGGGTCGCCTTCCTGGGGTGTTCTCTCTTAGAGGATGGGGCGCGACCACCAGGAGGGAAGGTGTGAGCACTCTCCACGCGTGGCGAAAGCATGATGCAAAGTCTCCAAAATTTCCCTCCTGAACTTTTCAAAAATCCTTATTGTGATGAATCCCACCAGGGGCGATGAGTCGCCCAGGTTGTCCCCTTGCTCCTCATCTCCAGTCATGAGACTTACTCAGAATTTTTTTGTGCAAGCTACGGTCCACGCTAATCACACCAAAAATATTGGAACCAAGATCCAGCTCCAATAGGAGGTAAGACCCAAGAGGGTAACCTACACCTAATTCTCCCAAGTAAGAACACTCGATCGGTGGCTTGGAACTAAAGAACAAACCCTGAGCTACAACGAGGAGATCCCTCCACACACTCGGAAGATTGAAGAGAGCTTCCCCTTCCTGGCCAATGCTGAGCTGGGCACCTTGGGATGCACTTGAGGCCAACCAAGATCAACCAAAGGAAGAAGAAGCTAAAAAAAGGATCCTCTTCAAAGATGCTCATGTGGTTTATTTATAGTTTTTCAAGTCTGACCTGCAAATAATGAAATCTCGCTTTTTGATTTTACTACACGCAACCAATTTAAAATAAATATTATGATTATTAAAAATTAAATATATATTATCAAAAAAATTGAAACAAAGTAAAAATGGAACATTTGCAAAAATATGCATAAAACAACATCAAAAAGCACATGCGGAAAATAATGATTTAAGGTGCACAAAATGAAATCATTTTCCTCCATCAAATTTTGAACCACAATGTTTTACCTAAATAGTATCATGTTCTTCACAGAAATTGAAATCATTGTTTAAGCTAGAAAACTAATGTTACCTTGTTTAAATTTTGCACACAAAAAAATCTTCATTTTGCTCACAAAAAACTCATTTCTAATTGCACCAATACAAATAACTGTCCAAAGATATGCATTAACAGTTTAAGATCTAAAAAATGATTTTGAGAGTTATACCTTAAAATTCAAAATTAGATGCATCGTACAGTTGGATCACAAGGTGTAATGAAGAGAATAAAATCAACAAGAAGAGGATGGATATCAAAAATTTAAAGCAAATCTTTTGCAGAGGAGATGAATTCACAAAGAAAGAGCCACACTTGCATACAATCTTTGAAGAACATCAATCAAGTTCCTAAGCGAGAGAGACTTGCCTAGCCTGAAAAAGCTTATGACAAGACAACATTTTTCCAAAATCTGATCCGGGCACTTGTCCGGGTGTGCCTCCATCTAGTTCTGCCCATGTCGTCAGGCAGGGAAGATGCTAACGTCACAAAGAATTTCGTTCTCATCTACAATGGAAGAAGTTGCCAGCAAATGGAATCTTGTTCACGTTATTGACGTTAGGGTTGGAAAAAGTCGCCCGCACGCTGAACTGGAAGGAAATGACGATAAACTTGAAGTCACCACTCAATTATTACAGTTCACAGGCAAACGCAATTTATAGGCAAGCCGGGCTGCACGCAGCTGAACCACCTTCCCCCCAATAGAATCATGGGAGTTATGCAGATAACCATCGCACGTGCGGTATCCGCACGCCCGATCCACATAGTAATTACCGCGCGTTGAATCGCGCGCGGAACCCAACCGCCGTCACCCGGCGGTGTTGGCCGGCTCCGGCACCTGGCCGGCTGCCCCCTCTAACCGCCCGAAGACGGGCGGTCCCGACACGACTGGCCTCCGCGAAGGCTGGCCAAGGCCGCCCATCCGCAGGAGGCCATGCCGTGACCGGCCGTTGCAAGGGCTGGCCAAGGCCGCCCGATCCCGGGCGGCCTCCTCGCGGCCGGCTCCTGCGAGGGTCGCCCGTGGCCGCCCACCCCCGGACGACCCCTTTGCCGTCGGCCGCCCCTCCCGGCGGCCCTCCGTGTGGAGGGGCGGTGACCATCCGCCCACTCCAGCATCGTCGGGCCACCATTCCTTACGGGAGGGCCTCCCCTCGACACAGGGGCAATGTGGTCATTTCCCCAAAGTGACGATTCGTGTGATCATTTTCGAGCAATCTTATTGGCCGGTCCGATAGTTACCAAGCAAAATTATCGGACCGTCCTCGTTAAAATCTATAAATAGACTCAGTTTTTATTTCAAAAGGGTTCTTTTCCCGGTTTACTTGACTTCACTCTCTTTTCCTCCCTCTTTCTCTTTGCAGAATTCCCATCCAAGACTGCTTCCGTAAGGTTCCGCCAAGGCCGCAAAGGGAAGAAGAAGTTGGTGAAAAATCAAGTCAAGAACGAGACGCGTGGAGTCGTCACCGTCGACACGTCAAGACAACTCTAGAGGCTAGGAAACACCCGCATCTCCAGCGAGCGCACAACAAAAGATTGTGGAACCAACACAACGACCAACGACACCCAACATTCACTGTCCCCCACCTCATTAAGTGTAACGAGTCGCGGTTTGTCGCCCTCGCCCTCCTCCAAGAAGCTTTGTAATAAACTATCATATAGTGAAAGTTAGATCGGCACCGTACCGATCGCGTGGTTTTTCACCCCGATTGCGAGTTTCCACGTCATCAAGTTTTCGTCCCAACATCCAGTTAATCTTTAACAGTTGACACACTCGACCGCTCGTGAGCTAAGACAGTTGAGTAGACCCGATCTAACAAATGCGCCGCACGTTTTCCCCAAAAGTTCACTGCTCTAAAGTATAGCCAGACCAAAATACCCTTCCAATTTGAACACCAAAACACAAAGCCTTATTCTTTTAATCAGAGGTGCATTTTGTCAAATTAAAATAATTGGAGGTGCAATATGACAAAATAGGAATTTGCAAAGTGCCCATTGCCCTAGTGACAACCTTCCCGTTTGCTGACTGTCCTCCCATCATTTCTACCAGAGCCGTCGCCGACAGCCCTTTACTCGCCTCCAGCCCCACCCGACGGCCCTTTCTACACCGTCCCAAACCAATCCCCCCTTCCCAGCTCGAGTCTATTCTCCGTCTCCGTGCCGGCGACCCCTGCGATGGCCCAGAAGAAGACCCACCGTCCTTCCGCCGACGATCCGGAAGTAGAACGTATTCCTCTCCAGGCAGTTCTACTCGCCGACAGTTTCGCTCAAAAGTTCCGTCCCATCACCCTCGAGCGTCCCAAGGTACTTGTTACAAAGCGGCAAACCCTACGACCTATTTTAGGGTTTATGAGCTTCATCACTAAACTTTCTTCTGAAGGTGCTCTTGCCGTTGGTTAACGCTCCGATGATTGATTACGCCCTCGCTTGGCTCGAGTCCGTTGGTGTCGATGAAGTATTCGTTTTCTGCTGCGCTCACTCTCAGCAGGTGAAGAGCTATCTGGAAAATTCCCAATGGACGAAGCAGCCTGGTGTATTTTCTGTCGCCACCATAGAATCTCATGATGCCATTAGTGCCGGGGATGCCCTTCGCGTCATCCACGAACATGGAGTGGTAAGTCTGGAATGGTTTTTTTTTTTGGTACTTTGCACCCCAAAATATGAGATTTTGACATTTTGCAATCCAAATCTTTAAAATTGACACTTTGCACCCTTCAATCACTGATTTCTGAAACTTTGCAACCCCAGACTGAAATTTCAAGAATATTTAGATTCGGGAAGCACCAAAAATACTCATTTAAGAGAACTTAGGTCCGTACAGTACCAATAATCTAGGGTGCAAAGGGCCAAAATGAATATTTTTTTGGCGCTGCTCGGATTTAAATACCCTTGAAATTTCGTCCGGGGGTGCAAAGTGTAAGAAATCTGTAATTGGGTGGTGTAAATTGCCCATTTTAAAGATTTGGGGTGTGAAGTGCCAAAACTCCAAATTTTGGAAGTGTAAAGTGTTTAAAAGCCTGTGAAATGCTATTTTATTAACTTTTAACTCTTACATTGCAATTACTAAATTGTAAGCTAGGTCTTTCCAAATCAACTTATACTTCAATTTTACTAGCGCTTCTCGAGTTGAATCTACTGTTGCCTTCTTTGAATCGCCATTCATGTGTTTTCAGCAGTTTGTATTTCTCTGGTATTGTTTCTTCTAGTCAAATGGATCTGATTAGGATTTCTATCCATGCTTTGTTGGGAGATATCACTATACAGGGCTGATATACTTCATTGATGTGACATTGAGAAAATATTTTAGTGCTTACAAATTCGTCAAATGCATGACCTCATCGTTGACACTTTAATGTTAACATACCCAAAACATTACAAAATCCTACCATTAGAACTTGCATAATCGACCCACACATAATAAATTTTTTTAATAATAAACGGTTAAAAATTTGAATAGGTAGTTGGCCCGAGCTCGAGTCTACCTCTTATTTTTTGATGTACTTGGGCATTAGTGAGATTATGTCTGAGGCCTCATTTGGTTCAGCTTTTTTGGTCCATGCGTTTTGGCAAAACGTAACTTGCATTTTTTTTTCTATTTGTTTTTCCGCCTACTGTTCGAATAGCCAACGTTTCCTTTAGCCGTAAAAAGAAGCGGGACGAAATCTAGGGTTAGAGCTCCAGTTCGTCGCGTTGGAGGAGGAAAAGTTCGTCGGTTTTGCTTTGCACTTCCGCTGTCTCTCCTGTCGCTGTGAGGATCCATCCCACCACATCTGGAGGTTTCCAAGTCCCGATCGATCCCGTCGCCGTGAGGCTCCATCCCGCCACATCGTTTGCAAGTCCCGATCGGTCCCGCCGACTCTCCAGGTATTTTTTTGGTTTGCCGCTCACTGCAACCACCTCCTTCACATTTGGTGGTTTGCCGCTCACTACTGCTTCTTCCTTTACCCTCGGTTCAAATCTGTTAGCCCGTGCTCCTGCAATTTCTTCCAAGATCTCCATACTCCAAGTATTTCTTCCAAGATCTACATCCCTAATTTTCTGTCGCCTCTACACGAATCTCACCTCTTCCCCATTGTTTGCAGCAAGGATCCCCGTTTCTTCCCGCCTTGACACCAATCTTTGCCCCTAAACTGCAGCAGTCCCATAACAGGTATATGCCGATTTCTTTTTGTATGGAATGTTTGTATTTGATGATTTTTTTGCTCATCCATGTTGATTGTGTAGGATATTGATTTGTGAGTGATTGTAGTAGTGTTTGTGTAGGATATTGATGTGTGTGTGCATGTATTGCAGTGAATGTGTGTGTTGCTTTTTCTATGCATATGTGTGTGTGTTGCTTTTTCTATGCATATATGTGAGTGTATGTATGTATGTGAATGTGTGTGTGTATGAATGTTGATGTATGTGTATGTGTAGTTGAATGTTGGTGTATGTGGGTGTATGTGTGTATGTGCTGTGGGTGTATGTGTGTATGTGCTGTGGGTGTATGTGTGTATGTGCTGTGTGTATGTGCTGTGTGTGCGTGCTCAGTGCATGTATGTGTTCAGTGTATGTATGTGTCTGGTTTGTGATTGTGCGCGTGTATGTGATGTGTGTGAGTATGTGTGTAATGTGTTTGGTTTGTGATTGCGTGTGTGGGTATGCGCTGTGTGTGTAATGTGTTTGGTTGGTGATTGTGTGTAATGTGTTTGGTTGGTGATTGTGTGTATGTGTTGTGTGTGTGTGTAATGTGTTTGGTTTGTGATTGTGTGTGTATGTGATGTGTGTGAGTGTGTGTAATGTGTTTGGTTTGTGATTGTGTGTGTGTATGTGATGTGTGTGAGTGTGTAATGTGTTTGGTTTGTGATTGTGTGTGTGTATGTGTAATGTGTTTGGTTTGTGATTGTGTGTGTGTTGTGTGTGTAATGTGTTTGATTTGTCATTGTGTGTGTGTATATGATGTGTGTGAATATGTGTGTAATGTGTTTGGTTTGTGATTGTGTGTGTGTATGTGATGTGTGTGTATTGTGTTTGTGTGTGTGTATTGTGTTTGTGTGTGTGTAATGTGTTTGTGTGTGTATGTGTTTGTGTGTGTGTATGTGTTGTGTGTGTGTAATGTGTTTGGTTTGTGATTGTGTCTGTGTATGTGTTGCGTGTGTGTTTTTTATGGTGAATGTATGTGTGTGTGTGTTCAGTGTAATGTGGTTTGTGTTTGTGAGTGTGTGCGCATGTGCTGTGTGTAGTGTGTTTGTGAGTGTGTGTATGCTCAGTGTATGTATATGTGTGTTTGTGAGTGTGTGTGCTCAGTGTATGTGTGTGTGCTGCGTGTGTGTATGTGTATGTGTGTGTATGTGTATGCGTGTGTGTTTGTTTTGTGTGGATGTGTATTTATTGTAGTTATGTGTAGATTTATTGTTGTTATGTGTAGATTTGTGTAAGATTGTGCGCTCTTTTTTATGGTGAATGTATGTGTAATGTGAATGTGATGATTGTAAGTATGTGTAGAATTTTGTAGGCTTATGGGCAAACATAAAGAATGCGGTGCTAGTGCAAACTGGGAGACCAATGATGTTATGATTTTTTGCGACTTGTGCTTGAAAGGAATAGAGTTGGCTAATCACCCAACCACTCACTTTAGTAGGGACGGGTGGACCAAACTAACAACAAATTTCTTGCTCGCACGGGTAAGTCGTATGTTCGAAATCAAATGAAGAATAAGTGAGATCAGCTGAAAAAAGATTAGAAGTTATGGCGAGATCTTAAGGGCCGTGAGACGGGTTTGGGCTGAGATCCAATTCGCAAAACTATTGCTACTTCAGAGGATCAGTGGAAAGAACGCCTAAAAGTATGAATTTTTTTAAAGATTGATTTTTTTACTATACTATTGTGAATGCTATTTTTCCTAATATATATTCATTTTCATGTCAGGTTTCGAATGCTAGAAAGTTTTAGTTTTCTGGAATATCCCCTGAGTTAGAAGAGAAACTACATATGATGTTTGGCCAGGTCGTAGCAGCTGGAGATCTTGCTTGGGCTCCAAATTCTAGGAATTTCGAGCATGAATCAATTAATGAACATGACTTGTCTACTGGAGATGACACACAAAACATTAATGAGTCTCCAAATTCTGTTGATGCAAGGGGAAAACAGACAACCAAGTGAAAAAGTAAGATGACACACAAAAAGGCGAGGAGTTCGACGATGGATGAGATTGCTGAAACATCACGCATTATTGGGCGTTGCATGATGGAGCCTCCGCGTATCTAAATATCTTCATCATTGTACACCATTCCTGAGGCTATTTTAGAGCTCGAAACAATTCCAAAGGTTATGGATGATTCAAACTACGACTTCTACCACTATTGCACCATGTTTCTGAGAGAGAAACAAAATCGCAAAACTTTTATGAGCATTCGGCAGGATCAACGTCTAAAATGGCTGCAGACTTGTTATTACAAAAAAGTCGGATTAGTTGGTGGACATGTTTTCTCTGCGATCGGATTATTTGCTGGACATTTATTTTTATGATCTTGCACTTATTATTATTATGTTGTTGCATAGATTGACATTTCTTATTATTATAATGTTGCACTTTTATTTTTATGTAGTAGTAAATGATGCTGTATGTAATTGCCGCAGATTTACATTGTCCTCAGATCACACTGACAGTTCTGATGAGGAGACTTAACAACAAGTGGCTGACTGGTTTTATCGTAATAGAGCACTGGGTGGACAACAAATGTTAATAGCAATGGGTTATCAGTTAATCGGGTCTAGTGGATCTTCTAATACAACTTGCATGACATCAAGCCAAACAGGGGCTAGATGAATTGGTGAACTTCTCAATGGACACCCTTGCAGATTTTTTAGTGCTTTTAGAATGTCGAAGGTAATATTTATTGATTTGCTAACAATCCTCACACAACAATATGAGTTGCAAGAATCCAGGAGAACTCTACCGCGCGAAGTGCTTGCAATTATCTTGCATATTTTAGGGCATAGTGTATCAATGCAGCTTGCAAGTAAGCGATTTCAGCACTCTACAAAAACTATAAGTAGATTTTTCGCAAATGGTATCACTGCAATTAAGAGACTATCTTCTGATGTCATTAGGCCTTTAGATCATCTTTTCATTGATATTCTCCCACAAATCTTAAATGATGCTCGATACATGCCATTTTTTAAAGACTGTATAGGAGCTATTGATAGAACACATGTGGACACTCGAGTTCCTGCTGATCAACAAGTTTCTTACATTGGTCGGCATGTCACAACTACGCAGAATGTCATGACGGTTTGTAATTTTAACATGTGTTTCACTTTCGCATTAGCAGGTTGTGAGAGTTCTACTCATGATAGCTGTATATTTCAGCGTGCTCTTATGGACTCCAGTTATAATTTCTCGTATCCGCCACCTGGTGAGACTTTTATAACCCGAGACTCTTTTTTATAATTTTTTTTAAGATTATTTTAATTATGGTCGTTATTATTCACACATATCGTACAATATATTATTTTGCAGACAAATATTACGTAGTAGATGCGGAATATTCACTACAACGTAGTTTTTTAAAACCATATTCAGATACACGGTATCATTTACCAGATTTTAGAAGAGGCAGTGAGCCTATACAGGGGCACCGTGAAATATTCAACCACGCTCACTCGTTCTTGCGCAGTGTCATGGAACGTTTATTCGGAGTATGAAAAAAGAAGTGGAAGATACTTAGGGATATGCCGCCATACAGTTTGACAAAGTAACGAGACATTGTGATTGCAATAATGACTTTGCATAATTACATTCGTAGACACCTATCTCGCTCAGACACTTATTTTCGTGTTTGTGATGAAGACGAGCATTTCATTTACCCAGCGGGTTTTTAAAGAAGAACATGCCATATTAATGAAAGCTCAAGTAGAGACCATGTTAGAGGGATTTGGGCAGGGTGGATGAGTTGGTGACATTGCGTGACTCCATTGCTGAACAACTACACAGAGCTTTGAGTTATCAAAGGCGCAAGGCGCACCAAGGCGCAAAGGGGCCATGAAGCCCAGACGTAAGGCGCAAGGCGCAGACGCGCGCCTGAGGCACGTGAAGCGCAAAAATGGGGGAAAAAGGAAATTTAGCGCCTAATTCGCTGGAATTGAGCGAATTGGGCGCCCAATTCGCTGGAATTGAGCGAATTGGGCGCCCAATTCGCTGGAATTGTGCGAATTGGGCGCCCAATTCGCTGGAATTGTGCGAATTGGGCGCCCAATTCGCTGGAATTGTGCGAATTGGGCGCCCAATTCGCTGGAATTGTGCGAATTGGGCGCCCAATTCGCTGGAATTGTGCGAATTGGGCGCCCAATTCGCTGGAATTGAGACAATTGGACGCCAAATTCGCTGAGATTGAACAACAATGAGAACTGTTAACTTCAGCTACAAACATACATAACAAATAGAAAGCCAGGGAGATGAAATGTTGAGGGCCCGAAAGTTACTTTGACTTGTTGTAGACAGACAGGTTGGAGAGAAGAACCACCAAGTTAGCAATGTTTGGAGATGAAATGCTCTTTCACATTTGAAAACAATGATTTGAAAATAATATTAAGAGATTGTAATGTTTGGCAAAAAAAAAACATAAACCACCAAGTCAGCAATCATAAACTCTAAATTAATGTGCAAAAAAATAACATAACATCACGTCATCACATAGTTTTACAATTTTTCCTCGGTCTTGTGATCTCATCATCATTAAGTATTAATTACTCATCGTCTGAATCAATTAAGGTTTCATCTTCTTCACTAAAATCTTCTTCTTCTTCATTGAACTCAGTTTCTTCTTCATCCTCGGCATCATCTGTACGCATTATTAGAGTAGGTGCCTTCTTCTCAGATGCGCTCCCCTTGTCAGCTACCATCTTCCCTTTGAATAAGCGCGTGAAGTAGATGTCTTCTACTCCACTGACCCTTGCTACTGCACCCCAGGTCAATAATTCGTCATCAAAAACTATATCGTCATCCTGCTCAACCTCCTCATCTTCCTCCATTCTTCCCATCAACCATTCATTGCTATCGTCAATATATTTCAGCGAGATCGGATCGATACAATCACATGAATCATATCGTCGACGCAAGATACGATTGTATTTTACAAATACTAAATCATTTAGGCGCTGCTGTGCTAGTTGATTTCTTTTTTTGCTATGGACCTGCCTGTGTTATCAAGGCGCGCGCCTAGGCGCTCCTGAGGCGCCAGGCGTATGGGGCGCAAGCCGGTGCGCCCTAACAAGCCCAAGGTGGGCGATGTGCCTCAGGCGCGCGCCTCACGCGCCTACAGGGCGCAGTTCAGGCGCGCCTTATTGCATGAACCAGTTTTAACCTAAAAACCGGTTCAGGCAAGCAAGAGCGGCCTTATATCCCGATTCATTTCCCGCAGGCCTTTTATGATTTAGGGTTAAGAATCGAGCTGCTTCCCCGACTGCCGATTCCCGTCCCCGATTCCTCCACTCTCCTTTCTTCTCGCCGGAGTCGCCACCGCTCATCTCGCCGGAGTCACTGATTTCTCGCCGGAGACGCAAAAGAAGGATTAGCCGGTTGTCGGCGCCGTTCCTCTTTCCGGAGTCAAGGAAACTCCTGCATCCTCTCATCTTCTCCTTTAATTGTAAGAATCATTCTCCATTTCTCCTCTTCTTTTAATTGCTGCTATGATTATTTGTGATGAATTTTTTTCTTTCTAAGTTTTACTTATAAGAACATTCACTGTTTGCGGTTCACTCCTCTCATCCAGTTTTACTTGTAAGAACATTCACCGGTTGGAATCATTCTTCATTTTTTTCTTTCTAAGTTTTACTTGGATGAAGCCCAGTTCACCAGTTCACTGTAAACAGTGAACTGGGTTTCCAGTTCACTGTTTTACAGTGAACTGGATGAAGCCCAGTTCACTGTTTTACAGTGAACTGGATGAAGCCCAGTTCACTGTTTTACAGTGAACTGGATGAAGCCCAGTCCACTGTTTGCAGTGAACTGGGCTTCCAGTTCACTATAAATCAGTAAACTGGATGAAGCCCAGTTCACTGTAAAGCAGTGAATTGGGCTTCCAGTTCACTGTTTTACAGTGAACAAAACAGTGAACTGGATGAAGCCCAGTTCACTGTTTACAGTGAACTGGATGAAGCCTTTACAGTGAACTGGATGAAACCCAGTTCACTGTTTACAGTGAATTGGATGAAGCCCAGTTCACTGTAAAGATGAATAAACAGTGAACTGGATGAAACCCAGTTCACTGTAAAGATGAATAAACAGTGAACTGGATGAATTCCATTCACTCTTTACATGAATCCAGTTCACTGTTGTAAACAGTGAACTGGATGAAGCCCAGTTCACTGTTTACATTGAACTGTTTACATTGAACTGGATGAAGCCCAGTTCACTGATTTGAAAAATATAAAATTAAAAGAAGGATTAGGAACATATAAAATTAATTCTGTATTATGAACCTCAACTACGTTGAATGATAGTACAACGAGGAAGATCGGGGCTCATATATTAAAAGAAGGATTAGAAGAATATTTTCTTTTCATTGCATTAATTCTCTCTAATTTTATTGATATTGCAAACAAGAACAAAGATTATGCATAGGAAAATAAAGAGAACAAGAAAGAAAAAAACAGAATGGCATATTCTCCTCATAACCTTAAATGTGTATTTAGGCACACTTCATACTCATTTGTTATGAGGAGAATATGCTATTCTGTTTTTTCTTTCTTGTTTTCTTTATTTTCCTATGCATAATCTTTGCATAATCTTTGTTCTTGTTTGCAATATCAATAAAATTAGAGAGAATTAATGCAATGAAAAGAAAATATTCTCCTAATCCTTCTTTTAATATATAAGCCCCGATCTTCCAGTTCACTGTAAATCAGTGAACTGGTTTTTGTATTATGAACATATAAAATTAATTCTGTTATTCCTTTTATTATTGGCCCAAATTTTGCATGCTTCGTATTATTAGATATTTAGCTCTGAAAATTAATTCAGCATCCAGCTTTGAAAATGGCTGCAAGTGGTTTTGGTTTATCTAGCATCCAATCAAGGATTGATCCATGCTGGAAGTACGTGCATCAGATTTTTTCCGCCAATAAAAACGACTTGACTTGCATTTTCTGTGATAAAGTCACGAAGGGTGAAATTTATCGTGTTAAACAACATATTGTTGGGGGATTTAGAAATGTAAAAGCTTGTCTCAAAAGCCCCCCACATGTGCGCAACGAAATTCAAAAATACATGGAGAAAAAAGCAAGTGCAAGCAACACATACAACCAAGCATTGCCTGACTTTGCAGATATCGACACATTTGGCAGTGATGAAGAAATGGAAGCCAATATGGGCAAGATTCATAAAAGAGAAGGCTTCTCTAAGAGGCCTCGAACTAAATGACCAATAGATGTGTTCTTTGCTCCAAAGGTTGGCAATGTAGGGGCAAAAAAGGAGCTGAACAAAAGATGAAACAAACTTATATTAATGAAGCTTGCAAAAAGGAGTTGAGAGCGCGAGCTTGTAAACATATAGCTCAGTGGATGTACGATGCAACTATCTTATTCAATACTGTAAAACATCCTAGTTTTGCGATAATGGTGGAATCCATTGGACAGTTTGGAGTTGGATTGAAGCCACCGAGTTACCATGAGATTCGTGTCCCTTTGCTAAATAATGAAGTCACTGAAGTAAAAGACATGACGAAGATATACGAGGATGAGTGGAGGGGTCTTTGGATGTTCTATTATGGCTGATGGATGGACAGATCTGAAACAGAGAACGTTAATTAATTTTTTAGTCAATTCACCAAAAGGTACATTTTTCCTAGAATCTGTCGATGCATCTAACTATTCGAAGACGGGAGAAAAATTGTTTGAATTGCTGGATAGAGTGGTTGAAAGGGTTGGAGAGGTGAATGCGGTGCAAATTGTTACGGATAGTGCCAGCAATAATGTGCTAGCTGGTAAATTAGTAATTATTCATTACTAATCTTAATCATCTTCAATTTTTATATTTTGTGTACACGATTGTATGATACTTTCATACACAACATGCACTTTAACAGGTAAATTATTGGAAGCAAAACGTCCAAATTTATATTGGATGCCATGTGCAGCGCATTGTATTGATTTAATGCTGGAGGATATTGGAAAAATGCCCAACATTAGCCGCACACTAAAGAGGGCAATGACCGTAAATGGCTATATTTATGTTCGGCCTGGAGTTGTGAACATGCTAAGGAGCTTTACAGGGCAAGCGGAGCTTGTTAGACCCGCTGTGACGAGGTTTGCAACATCTTTCTTAACAATTCAGCGCATTCACAAGCAAAAAAACAATATAAGGAAGATGTTTACCTCACCTGAATGGTCTTCGAGCAAGTGGGCAAAAGAAAACGGAGGTAAACAAGTGCAGAGCATTATACTAATGATTTCTTTTTGGAGAAGTATAGTGGATATTTTAAAGATATTTGGTCCTTTAGCCCGCGTATTAAGATTAGTGGACGGTGAGAAAAGACTTGCCATAAGTTATATTTATGAAGCGATGGATAGAGCTAAAGAAGCGATCATTACTTCTTTTAATGAGAAGGAGGACAAATATATGGATGTCCTAAAAATTGTGGATAAAAGATGAGAAAGCCAACTTCATTAACCTCTTCATGCCGCGGGTCACTATTTAAATCCAGAATATTTCTACTCAAATCCCACTATTGCAGAAGATGGAGAAATTATGGAGGGCTTATACAAGACAATGTAAAGACTGATTTCAAGCTATGAAGAGCAAGATAAAATTATTGACCAATTAACTCTATATAGAAATGCTGAAGGACTGTTTGGAATAGAGTTTGCAATTCGACATAGAAAAATTAAGTTCCTAGGTAAATTACACAATATTCAAACAAGTTTGTTTTGATTTTTGCAATTTTTAAATATTTACTATCTTAACAGCTGAGTGGTGACAATTTTATGGTGCTTCAACTCCAAACCTAAGAAGATTTGCCATAAAAGTGCTTAACCTTACATGCAGTGCATCCGGTTGTGAGCGAAATTTGAGTTTTTTTGAACATGTAAGCTTTTAAAATTTATTATCAGTAATTTATATTATATATATTAAAGATAACTTATTTATACGGTTATTATTTATTGCAGATACATAGCAAAAAAGAAATAGACTAACTCAACAACGCTTGAATGATTTAGTATTTGTGATGTACAATCGAGCGTTGAGACGTCGATATAATGCATGTGATTGCATAAATCCAATTTCGTTGATGGATATTGATGATAACAATGAATGGTTGATGGGTAGAATGAAAGGAGATAATGATGCTGAGGCTAAGCGGGAGGACTTGGTGTTTGATGATGAGTTATTAACTTGGGGCACAGTTGCTACTGCCACTGGAGTTGAAGAAGAAATTTATCGCACACGATTATCGAAAGGAAAAAATGTGGTTCCTACAAAGACACTTGAAAAAAGGAGCATTTGAAGAAATTTATCGCACACGATTATCGAAAGGAAAAAATGTGGTTCCTACAAAGACACTTGAAAAAAGGAGCATTTCAAAGATGAAAACTCTTACTCCATTAGTCATTAGAAAGACTACTACACCATTAGTCATTAGAGAGGCTAATACTCCATTAGTCCTCAAAAATGTTGATGATATTGATGAAGAGGAAGTTGAATACAACAAAGAAGAAGATATATAACGATAGTGGAGAAGATGATGAAGACATAGTCTTTTCAGAGAATGAGTAGCTAGGTGAGTAATAGATTATTTAAATTTCAGAGTACTTTAATTATTTTATTTAAATTATACATTAATAGATGTTTTCTGATTACACAAATAATAATATTTTTCAGGTCTGATTTTCAAATGGTGCCTCTCAATCTTCTGACCGGACCACTTGATGTCGCTATTCCACCCTCACTTCGATTTTCTGGCTGGACTATTTGATGTTGCATATTTGATTCAAGTTTTATTTATGTTATTGAACTTTGGTGTGCTTATTACATTGCCCTTCCTTTTGTTGTGATTTTTCATGTTAGCATTTTACTCTCGTTTTGCTCAATATAAATTTTGGTGTGTTATTACTTTTTCTATAATAAGGGTGTTTGGTTCATGCTGTCTTACTGATGCCACGTTTTGAAATAACATTATAATTTCATATGGAGGTAATCTAGATGTTGGCCTAAATTGGTGGGTGAGTTAGTTCAGTTTTATGTTCTAAATTTGATATAAAAACAAAAATTTGAACAACACGTGCGAATTGGGCGACCAATTCGCTCAATTTCAGCGAATTGGGCGCCCAATTTGCTCAATTTCCTTTCCCTCCCCTTTATTGCGCCTCACGTGGCTCAGGCGCGCACCTGCGCCTTGCGCCTAGGCTCCAGGCCCCCTTTGCGCCTTGGTGCGCCTTTGACAACCTATGGACCTGCAACATAACAAATAATTAATTAATCATATAATGATATAAATTAATATTTACATAATTGTTCAAAAAAAATTCATACATGTTCAAAAAAACTCCAGTTACGCTCACATCCAGATGAACTGCAAGTGAGACGTAAAACTTTATAGCAAATTTAGTCAGATTAGGAGTATCAACTCCATATGATTGCCACCATTCAACTGCCCAAAAAAATGAATATCAAGAAATTTATGAATCATTCTTAGTAAATAAATTGTTTGTTTGAAACTTGAAATAATATTTAATTAACTAAACTGGGGACTTTATTTTCCTACACCGAACTGCAAATTGCATTCCAAATAAATCTTCAGCATTTCTATATAAACTTAGTTGGTTCATAATTTTATCTTGAATTTCAGGACTTGGAATGAGCTTTTGCATTGTTTGATATGAACCTCTCATAACTTATCCATCTAATGCTATTTTAGGGTTTGAATAGAAGAATTCCGGATTTAAATAATGAGCCGGCGCATGCAATGGTCAATGAAGGTGATTTTCTTATCTCCTGTCGACAATCACAAAGACTTCTTTATATTTTTTCTCCTTCCCATTGAAAGTGTTCATGATTGTCTCTTTTGCTCTATCCATAGCCTCATAGATATAACCCATAGCCGGTCTTTTCTCCCCATCTACCAATCTTAGTACCTGAACTAAATGTCCAAAAATCTTCAAAATGTACATAATATTACTCCAGAAAGAGACCATGTATATAATGCTCTGTACTTGTTTACCTCCGGTTTCCTTTGCCCACTTGCTTGATGTCCACTCAGGTGAAGTGAACATCTTCCTTAGATTTGTCCTCTACTTATGAATGCGCTTAAGAGCAAGGAATGAAGTCGCAAACCTACAGGTCTAACAAGCTCCACTTGTCTTGTGAAGCTCCTTAGCATGTTGACTAGTCCAGGCCGAACATAAATATAACTATTAACGCTCATTGCTCTTTTAATTGTTCTACTAATGCTAGACATCTTTCCAATATCCTCCAGCATTAAGTCGATGCAATGGGCGACACACGGTGTCCAATATAAATGTGGCCGTTTTGCTTCTAATAATTTTCCCATTTCATAACAAACACATTCATTGTTAATATATGACATTAAAATTAAATAAATATTAAAAGAAGATTAACGATATATTTACCTGCTAGTACATTATTGCTTGCACTATCAATAACAACTTGAACAATATTGGCCTCTCCAATACGTTCCACTACTCTATCAAGCAATTCAAACATCCTCTTTCCAGTCTTCGCGTAATCAGATGCATCAATAGCTTCCAGGAAAATATACCTTTCGGTGAATTTACCAAAAAATTTATAAGAGTTCTCTGTTTCTTATCTGTCCATCTTTCTGCCATGATAGAACATCCAAACAACCTCCACTTATCCTCATAATTTTTCATCATATTCTGGACTTCAGTTACTTCATTATTCAACAAAGGCATGCGAACTTCATGATAACTGAGTGGTTTCAGTCCAACCCCAAACTGTCCAACGGATTCTATCATCACTGCAAAATTAGGGTAGGTAACCACATTAAAAGGAATACCTGCATCATACATACATTGAGCTATATGCTTGCAAGCCCTCCCTCTAAGTTTCTTCTTACACGCTTTGCTGATTGAAGTTTGCTTCATTTGCTTAAGTTGGCCTTTTTGTTTCATTTTCTTCTCAATATTAGATGCAAAAAAATACATCCATCGGTCCTTTGGTCCTAGACTTTTTAGGCGCACTGGTTGGACCACATCCATGAATCTTCGCACCGACGTCATCCATATCCTCACCGCTTCCAAAGGTATCTACATCTGCAAAGTCCGGGAATTCTTGTTTTTCCGTATTGCTTACAACCATTTTCTTTTTCATATAATCTTGAATTTCTATTCTAACATGCTGTGAGCATTTGAGACAAACTTTGGTATTTCTAAATCCCCAAACTAGGTGTTGCTTCGCACGATAAATTCCACCCTTTGTGACTTTCTCACAGAAAATGCAAATTAAATCATTTTTATTAGTGACAGATGTTTGACGCACATACTTCCAACCTGGATCATTCCTAGATTGGACACATGATGAACCAGATCCACTCGCGTTCATTTCCAGCTATTAAAACATTTTACAAAAAAATTATTACATAGAACATGATAATTAGTGAAAACTGTAGCGTCCAGTTCACTGTTTTACAGTGAACTGGGCTGCCAGTTCATTGTAAAACAGTGAACTGTCTCCAGTTCACTGTAATGGTTGAACTGGGCTTCCATTATGCTAGAACAAGAGAGGGCAGCCGGAAAAAATGGCAGGCAGTAAAAATGCTACCGGAAAAAAAGACAACCAACAACCATTATGCAAGAAGAAGGAATGTAGTGAGAAGAAGAAGTTACCAAATAAAGCGGCGACCGACGAGCGGAAGAGGAGCGGCGAACGGAAGAAGAGCGACGACAGGAGCGGAGCGACGACAGGAGCGGAGCGGCGACATGAGCGGAGATGACGAGCTTTCAACCCTAATGCCGATTCGGCGTGAATTGAAAAAATGAGGTCAACACATCTTATAAACCCATAACCCTAATTAATCCAAACCGGCTGCGCCTAGGCCAGAAATCTTCTAGGCGCGCCTAACCAGATCCTAAATGACCCGCAAGGCGCGCGCCTAGGCGCGCCTGCGGCGCGCTCGAGCCAATTCACCCGCCTCGCCCGTGATTGTGCGCTGTTTTGTGCGCCCGGTGTGCTCGGCGCCTCAGGCGCGCCTAGGCGCGTGCCTTGATAACTATGAGTCAGAGCTTGAACGTGTTTGCAATATCTGCATAGTCACTTGTTGTATTTCGAGTTTTCGATATTTTGTTGTTTACAAGTATTTTGGAGTATTTGGAGTTCATGCATATGTTTGAACTGGGTCTCACAGTCACAACCGCCATCAGAAGTTAATTATAAAATAATTATTTCTTTTCAAATAATTATTTTCAACATTTAGAAATATATCTACATATATTATAAAAAAATAATTTTAAAAATTATATAATATTCTTTTTTAAATATATAATATATACAAAACGCCACTGCAGTTTTGCCAAACGGTTCTATGTTTTGAACAATTCTGTAAACATAGACTATCCAAACAAATTTCCGTTTCCAAAAACTAGTTTCCAACAGCTCAATTTACAAACTTACATTTACAACAACTCCTTTTACAACCGCAACCGCTCCATCGAATGAAGCCTAAAGATAGTGCATCATGTTTTTCCTTATAGTTTCATTCCAAGTGTTTATTGGTCTACCCCTTCCTCGTTTAACATGCCTAGTGACTAGACTCTCACAACGCGTAATATGTGCCTCTAATGGTCTCATTTGTACGTGTCCAAACCATCTTAGTCGAGTTTCTCGCATCTTCTCTGCAATTGGTGCTACCTCTGTCTTATCCCTGATACTTTCATTCTGAATTTTCAGTCTCGTGTGTCCACACATCCACCTATGCATTCTCATTCCGGCAACTCCTATTTTTTGCTCATGTACACAATTCACTTCCCAACACTCAGAATCATAGAGTATCGTTGGTCTAATTGCAGTACGGTAAAACTTGCCATTAAGTTTTAATGGTACTTTACGATCACATAAGATCCCTGACGCGCCTCTCCACTTTAACCAACCCACTTGGATTCTATGCATCACATCTTTATCAATACCTCCGTATTTTTGAACTAACGATCCAAGATATTTAAAACACTCACTACGAGAAATATCTTGATCACCCAACTTAATAACGAAGTCATCCGTCCTTCTTGAACTGCTAAATTTAAGCTCTATGTATTCCGTCTTTGCCCTGCTCAATCTAAAATCTTTCTTTTCTAAAGTGTCTCACCAAGGTTCAAGTTTTGCGTTTACACCCTCGCTCGTATCATTGACTAAAATGACATCATCCGCAAACAATAAACACCAGAATAGCTTAACCTTTTCATAACGATACTTAACATTATTCTTTGAATCAGTTGAGTATCACTTTAACTTTTACTAAATTCTCCTGACTAATTGAAAATAATTTATCTGATATTATACTTGTATTACACATACCAAACCAGATCATCAAATACAAAATGTATTTATTATTGACTTGAGGACTGAAGATTTATTCAATTCAGGAAATTGAGGGCAAGGTTCCCAACAACAACTAATAATATATTTAGACTCAGACTGACTCAACTCATGCAACTCAGACTCGATACATAAAGACTCTTAATTAAACTATGTAAACGAGCCACTAATAGCTAACTGACGATGTGGGAGCCTAACAGAAGACAATAAGACAAGTTGGAACAACCAAAGGGGATCCTAATTCAACCTTAATTGCATTTTTATTTGTGTCGCGCATGTCTTCATGCATGTTTGCGTTTTTTTTCTCACGCATGTTATTAGGGCATATATGTTTTTTCGCGCTTGTCACACAAACGTTCGTACGATTTATTGGCATGACCAATAAGCTCTTGAATGAAATGATCCGTCAAATTATGAAAAGTGGTAATATAAATATTTTAATTTAAAATTCTAAAATTATAATTCATTATTTTAATTTCTGAAATTAAAATTAAATCCTAATTTCATGAGGAATAACAAATGAAAAGGCACCCTTTTAAATTCCCTTATTCCCATTAAAATCATGTATTAAAATCCAATAAAAGAAACTCCCATCCCTTCTCATAATTGTAACCGACCCCTTGACCCCCCTTGTAATAATGACTTTGTTAAGGGAATTATTAAAGACACTGCAGATTTGGCTAATGACAACGCATAATATTAAATTTAGGGGATAAATTCAATTCTAAAAAAATCTAATGTCACCCGGTAAATGACACCTCTCCTTTCCGCTGCCGCTCCCGATCAGGCCCTAATCCTAGGCGCCGCTCTCTCCCGTCGCACAGCTACCGTTAAGCCCGATCTCCACATTCTCCCCCTCTTTACGGTTGACACCCGATCTACATTAATTTCATAAGGGATTAGTTCATCTTGATTTTTCTTTAGCATGGATTAAATCCAAAAGAGTAGTTTTCTAAAAATTATTCTGAATCTTACTGGCCTGTGATGAAGGTAATATAGAAGGTAATATAGAATGCAATTGAAAATTTGAGAGTTTCAATTCTAGATTACCAAAACAAGTAAACTGAATTATTTTGAATGCTAGGGAATTTTTTTTACAATACAAAAATTAAAACTGTAATTAACCCCGTGTGCTTGTGGTGTCTTTAAAAAAATGCGTTGCAATTAACATTTTAGGGTGCTTTTAGCCATGTGCAGTGTCTTTAACAAAATGATGCCATTAACCAAATCTGCGGTGACTTTAACAATTCCCTTTGTGAAAGCATGACCAAAAAGCTTGCAATTATTAAATTGTGAGCGCCTATCGTAAAGCATAGCTGGGCAAAGACAAAGAAAACCTCTCAATTTTTTCAGAAGCCAGTTGTCTTCTACCTCCTGTTCCCAATTGCTCGAACTCCTCAACCAATGTTCGCCCCTGCTCACCTTGCCTCAAGACTACCTCTTAAGGGCCCGACGAGCCCCCGACTACTCATACAACTCAAACTCGAAACCTAAAGACTCATAATTAAACTATGCGTAAAAGAACTGATAATAAATAACCGACGATGTAGAGCCCTAACAAAAGGCAGTCAGACAAGTTAGAATAACCAAAAGGGACCCCGATTCAACATGAATTGCATTTTTATTTGTCGCGCATATTTGTGTTTTATTTTTCACGCATGTTATTAGGGGATATATGTTTTGTTTTGCGCATGCCACACACACGTTCGTATGACTTATTGACATGACCAACCAATAAGCCCCCGAGTGAAATGGCATGTCAAATTATGTTAAGTGGTAAAATAGGGTAAGATTTGAAAAATGATAATTTTAAGAAATTATAATTCAATATTTCAAATTTTGTAATTAAAATTAAATCCTAATATCATGGAGAATAACAAATGAAAAGATACCCTTTTAAATTCCCTTATTCCCATTAAAATCATGTATTAAAATCCAAAAAAGAAATCCCATCCCTTCTAATAAGTGTAGCCGGCCCCTTAAACCCCCCTTTATAATAATGACTTTATTAAAGACTAATCGAAAAGCTTGTAATTATAAAATTGTGAGCCCCCATCGTAAAGCATAGCCACACAAAGACAATGAAGACTTCTTTGTTTTTTCGGAAGCTAGCTGATACCTACCTCCCGCTCCTGATTGCTCGAGCTCCTCCACAAGAGCTCGCCGCCTGCTCGCTTGGCCTCAACACCACCTCCTAAGGGGCTTTATTAAAAATTAACCTAAAAGAGTATAATTATAAAATTTTGAGCCCCATCATAAAGCATAGTGGCGCAAAGACAAAGAAAACTTCTCTATTTTTTTGGAAGCCAGTCGACTTCTACCTCCCGCTCCTGATTGCTCGAACTCCACCAAAGCTTGTTGCCTACCCGCCTGGCCTCAACAACACCTCCTAAGTGCCCGACGACCTCCGACAAACCATCCCCAGCCACCGCCGACGGACTAAGTTTCCAACGTCCATTCCCGTCACCATACATAGCTTCGTCTGGACTCGCCACCGCCTTCCCCGACATCCCAGGCCTCCGACGACAGGTTTTTCCCCGACATTCGACGAAACCGACACCTTCTAGTCAGTTCCAAAGCCCCATCCCTCGACAGAACCAGCAGCCTTCACCGAAACTCCTACCATCCAGGTTTGCCACTCGACCCCAGTCCTCCTGTTTGTTGCACTTGAGCCTAACAACCGACCATCAATTGATTCTGACACCGCCACACTCGATCGGAAGGTATATCTCTCTTCCTCTTCTTGTTCCTCATGTTAGTTCAATTTATGCTTAATTTTATTTGGTTAATAGAATTCAGATTCTTCCCTAGTTTTTATATTAATCTATTTGTCGTTAATTTCAAAATCCAGCCGATTTATATTTCTTCCTTATGCTTGTGGATGAATTTATCGTATTGTTGAATGCGTGCAAAAATTAGCCTTTACGCGGCAATGCAACTAACTGTTGAATGTCACATGCTAGTATTTCTTAAAGTCTCGCGAGCACCACAAATTTTAAAAAGGTCTCAAATTTAATATTTAAAATACAATTTCTGGAAATTAGTTTACATCAGTTTTGTATCAGAGCGGTTTGATTCACTTCTATTGCCTATCAGACGATCCTTGTTTTTTTTTTTTAAAATTTAGGGTTGTAAAGCAAAAATAAATTAATTTTTTTTTCATTTGATTGAAGATCTTAAATAAAAAAAATTCTTTTAATTTCTCTCATTCAAAACGGTAAGGTTTGCGTTTTTAAAAAAAGAAGAGTTTGTGTATTTTTCCTCTCATAAATAATTTTATCCTAAGAATTTTTAAAGTGTAAAATATTTTCTTTTCAGTAGTTTTTTATTTAAAAAGTGTGTATTTAAAAACAAGATTTCTAATTAAAAAATGGAAATTTGAGTAGACCAATTAGAGACTAGTGTCCGTAAATTAACCCAATACATAAGTGATTTGATGAAGGCATGCACGATCCTCACTACAAGTATGGATGACATGAGACATGTAATGAATGGGCTTCACACATCTTTTAACAACATAAAATCAACGATACTCTTAGGAGGGGCACGTAAAATCTGAGAGATGTTTGGATTAGTACGAGTGCATGAAGGGAATCATGACATGGAAACAAATGCTTATGAATTGTCAGGTCGAATATGCCACCCTTAGGTTACAAGAACTAGGACTAGTCTTGTGGGTTCAGTTAGAGCACACATGTTTTACCTTAGGCCTAACTTCAAAAACTATCTACAAAATTTATATTAAAAATTTCACAACCTTTGCAAAGTTAGAATTTCCGTAGACGAGTACACCCAGGAGTTCTTAGTGTTGAGAGACGATATGACGATGTCCCGTTAACTGAATGGGCTCCGTTATGCTATTAGGAACCATCTCGAGTTACACGATAATAAAGATTTGGGTGAAGTGCCTAGTAGAGCCTGAGTCTACTGAAAGACCTACTCTGAGCACCATCACCACTTCCCCCATCACTAGGGTCTCAGATCCCCCTCGTCCTCATGTTACTACTAGGGACAACATTGAAGTATTCCGACGCTTCAAGTGTACGGAGTCTAGACACAAATCATCTGAGCGCCCGTGATGCCGCTTCGTCGCCATTACTGATTTCACAGATGGACATGAGCTTGAATATGGAGTTCTCCTTAATGACTCCAATCCTATACCTGAGTTTAAATATGAGAGCGTGCTAAAGGTCGAAGGAGAATAGGCTGATCATTTAGTCTGCGTCCTTTACTATAGCTTGGTTACCCTAGTGTGGCCAGTGATGTTGATTTTCAGAGAAATGATATTTTCTGCACTACTTCGCGCATTCATGTATAGTTTTTTTCCATCATCGTTGATAACAATAGTATGAAGAACTTCATTTCTCAACTTATGGTAGACACTAGAACTCGAGACTTACCTCTTAAAGCAGCCTTACAACTTATCTGGGGTTAGTAGTTGATGAGTCCCTATTTCATACCGAATTCCGGACTCATCTAGGCTCATTTGCATGTATTTGCACTACCATTTAGCGCCATTAGCACTCCTTTTGGTTCGCTACGACATGTCACGTCGTGTGCACTCTTTTAGCCTATTTCTGTGCGTGTATTTATTCTCATCGTGTGATGCATTTTTATTTCTATCTGTGACTGCCATGTCGACATCCCGTCCAGTTTTCCTGCAGGTTCTGCGATCGTGTGGGCGTCCGGGATAGGGCTTTCACTTTTTGTAGCAAAGGAGTCAATGGTCATGTGTTTTTACCCACGCACGACCATCGACCTCTTTGGCGCACGACCACTGGTCGTGCGCAGTCTGAGCTCTCGTTTTATTGTCCTGTCCCGCCATATCGCACGATCATCAGCTATACCGCGCACGATCACTGTTCGTGCGCTGCCGGCCGTGCGCAGTCATGCTATCTTTTTCCATTTTTCTGTCCCATATCGCACGATCACCGCCCTTGCCGCGCACGATCACTGATCGTGCGCTGCTGATCGTGCGTATACTTAAATTTCCTGATGCAGGTTCTACAGGTTGTTGCCGCACGGGCGCTGACATTGTTCGCGCACGACCACTGGTCGTGCGCCGGTGGTCGTGTGCGCTATTTATTCCTGTTTCTATATATACGCCTGTTCCGCGAATTAGGAAAGGAGACCGGGATCGAACTCAGCCGCCACTTCGCCCTTCCGCATTCCAGACGCTCCATCCACCTCCATCTTCATCCCTACCATCGGGAGGTGATTTCCGGCACATCTAAAGCATTCCGCATCCTCCGGTGACCCCTCCGGCCATTAATGACCTCTTCTCCGAGCTTTTTACCGAAGAAGAAGATGATGAAGACGACCTAAAGAACGGACTCAAAGGCCCTCGAGGTGACAGCTCGACGGTACCGGAAGCCTCCTCGGACTGCGCGTGGAAGCGGATTGACAACCCGCACCTCCGGCCAACAACCGCGGTGGATCTTCACTCTTTTGGTTTACTCTTCCTCTACCTATCTTGTAGTGTATGAATGACTCAAGCTTGTTATGAACTTCGAATTTCTAGTTATTTGTAATTGGATTTTTGTTGTTTAAACTTGTTTGTGGGATTTGTGTTGTGATGCGCCTTGCCCCATCTCACTTCCGTCGTTTCTTGTGATTGCACTCCACACTAAACACCTCACCCACTGGCTCACCGTCCACTCGCCCTACCGAAGTACGACATAGCGGCCGATACACCCATCTCGCCTTACGAAGCGGTGAATGCGACCCGCATAGTTAGCTTTAATTTCTTTGTTTGTAAGAACACAAATCTCAAAGCCCCTTTTGTTTCTTCTTTCATTTTACAAACTCTATTAGCAATAATTTCGGATTGTTCGTCGTTCCACGCCAATTGCATTCCTCAAGAGACCGACACTTGAGGATTCACTCCCTAAAACTTTATTACTTGTGCGACCGGTGCGCTTGCCGTATTTTCACGCATCAAGTTTTTGGCGCCGTTGCCGGGGAATGCAACTGTAGAACGACCACGACGTACGAAAGTGTTGTTATAGAGTTAGTTGTTTTTTTTGACCGCTGTTTCTTTGTGTAGTTTGCCGCAGTGAATGCAAGGACGCGCTGCTAGAGATCTCGCAGCTTACGACCCCGAGATCGAACGAACTCTTCGTGCACAAAGGCGTGCCGCTGCCATCAATCTAGTCCCAATGGGGGACCATCTGAACATTGATGCCGGGAATCGTGTCGGAGGAATCCTTCATGGTGACCGAAACGGCGATGAGAATGAAGTAAACCCGCCCCAGGTCCGCACCATGAGGGACTACACCACACCGACTGTTGGGAGCATTTACCCCGGCTTCGGACCGACGATCACCAACCAGCAGTTTGAGATCAAACCTGCTATCCTGAACATAATCCGGAACAACGCACAGTTCTCCGGAATGGCCTCTGAAGACGCCCATCTTCACTTGGCTGAATTTTCCGAAATCTGTGCCACGTTCCGCTATGCTGGAATCCCCGACGATACAGTCAAGCTCCGCCTTTTCCCCTTTTCCCTCAGGGACAAAGCCAAGACTTGGCTCCACTCTCTTTCGCCTGGAGCAGCCACCACCTGGGAGGCGTTGACAACAAAATTTTTAGCTAAGTTCCATCCGGTGGACCGGATAGTGAGCATGCGACGTGCAATTGCCAACTTTCGGCAAAATGATCAAGAAAGCCTGGCTGAGGTTTGGGAACGCTTCAACGAGTTGCTGAGGAAGTGTCCAAACCACGGATTCCAAACTTGGAATCTTGTCGAAAGCTTTTATTTTTCTATTGAACCACAACACAGGGCTATGATTGACGCCGCCTCTGGAGGGACTATAATGAATCTTGCGCCTGATGATGCATTAAGAATTTTGCAGGATACTGCCACCCACAAGGCATATTGGACTGCAGGAAGGAATTTTCCACGAGGTACGAGTGGAGTTTTTGCTATGGAAGCATCCGAGCCCACCACCGCTGCTGCTCCAGTTTTGGCGATGTCATGTCAGGGTTGTGGAGGTTCCGACCACCACAGCTTCGAATGCCAAGCAGGCGAGGTACATGGTGAAACCTCCTTTCTTAATGAGTCAATTAACTACATTTCAAATCAAAATAGGGGAGCGCCATATGGGAACACGTACAATCCGGGGGTGAGAAATCACCCAAATTTCTCTTGGAACCAAAATGTGCCAGGCCAACGATGGCAGCCGGGGCAGCATCAAAATGATGCGTACGCCTCTGGAAGCCAACCGCGGCCGCCTCTACCGAATTACCCCCAAGGGCCCCCTGCGACAAAAACAAACTCTTTAGCGGAAATGTTCGAAAAATTCGTTGTGGTCTCCCAGACCAACATGACGAATCAAGCTGCCTCAATGCGTAAGCTAGAGGCACAATTGGGCCAACTGGCCCAAATGGTCTCTGAGCGGACCCAAGGCACGCTACCGAGCAACACCGAAAAAAACCCCTATGAGCAAGGAAAAAGCCTTGGGGAAGAAAATAAAAATAAGACTCATGAGCTCGTTGTGGAGTGTAAAATTAATAATATTGAAACTACCGCTTTGTGCGATTTCGGAGCATCTAGCAATATCCTCGCCATGCAGGATGTTGCGAGGATGAACCTGCATATTGATCCAGCAATCCGGAAGTCGCTAGTTTTAGCTAATGGTATTTTGGTTGACACCGGGGGAGGTGTGCAAGAAGTTGAAATCGAGGTTAATGGGAAGTGCATAATCACTGATTTCCAGGTATTGGGACCCAAGGAAAATAATTCGATTCCTATATTGGGGGTTCCATTCCTGAAGGCTAGCGACGCATCTCTTGATTTCTCCAAAGGATGCGTAACTTGGCCGGATGTTGCTTCAACCTTGGATGCCGCTTCTGCACATGACCCTCTCCATAACGACAATTTTCATAGTGCTGCAGATATTCAGATTGGATTGGAATTTGCCTTGGTGAGTGATGCTCAGATGAAGGAGATGATTAGGGAAGTACCTTCCGAGGAGGTGATCAAGAATGATGAGAAGGAGTTCAAGGAAGAGACCAAGTGCACTGATGCAAGGGCCACCTTCCCGTCTCCTGTCGCGTCGATTTTTGAACATAGCAAAACTAGTTTTATTCGGGAGAAATCCCTGGACAGTGAATTTTGTAATATTGTTTCAAACTCTGCTAAGCGATCAGTAGCTTGGGCTGATCCGGTTGCCGTTTTGGTACCGGAAATGAAGCCGCCAACCGAAAAATTGGAACCCCCCATGGACCGCAACATTTGGAAATCTCCTACGGTGGAGAAGCTGAAAAAGGCTAAGCGTATACGCGATGAGCGTTATGCCGCCCTATGGCATGAGGAGGTGCACATTCGGAGTAAAGGGAAAGTCCTTTCTCCCAATGCAAAAAGGCACTCTGCTGTTCCCTCGCGCCCCACCGGAGAGATTTATCACAAGTCCGCGTTTAGCTGATTGCTCCGCCCCTTTTCTTGATTATCACTTATGCTTGTGCTTACTTATTTTCCTGCAACTCTTCTTTTACTGCAAAAACATTTTATAAACTGCTAATACAGGTATTTGGTCTACCTTAAGGACGGTAAACAGAAGGGCTATTCGGGAGACAACCCAAGCTTGGACCTCTTTTTGGTCCCTTCTTTTTGTGCTTTTTATTTTTGCTTTTATATTATATTCTCGGTTATTTGTCTTTTCTGCGGCTCTACCTAATTTGCAGGTTCAACATTCTTTTGTGCGATGCAGCAACCTCCGCCTTCTGGTATGCTCATTCTTTGGAGCATGGGTACCCTCTCTCCCCAACCTACTTTTTATTTTTGATGTCCATTAGCATTTATGCTTGTGTTTTCATTCAAGTCTGGGGGGAGAGCCGCTTATGCACACCACGAGCACACTGTTAGCATGCCAGTAGTTTATTTTATGTTCATTATTGTAGAATCCTGTCACGCACCACTGCACCCACTTGAGCGCGCGTTTAGCTTTTGCGTGTTGTGAGTCAAACTCGTGTCTTTGTTAGATTTGGGAAAATCTTGGTGCTGGTTTAGGATTGGGAGACAGAGTAAAATGTTGACCTTGCTGTGTTTCTAGTCAACTGCTCCCGTCTTGTGTAGAAATTCGTGTAGATTTAATTTTTCTTTATGCTTATAGTTTTGTAATTTTCTATTTGCGTAAATTCTTTTTATTCTACTCAAAAATTGTGAATCCGGTGTGAATCAAACGGTAGTTTAGGAATGTGTGTAGCCGCCACTAGACTCGTTTTGCTCGAGTCGGGAGGAAGGATTATCTTTCTCGGTGGCTAAGACTTGCCCCAAGCTACTCTCGAAGCATTGGTGCATGGTTAGTCTAGCGTGAGCGTGATGTAGGCCATCATTTTGACCCGGTTGAGCTTTGTACCGTTCCGAACGTCATACCCTCGCTAGCCCCGTTGTGCCTACCCTTCTTTTGATTCAGCTCCACCATTACTTCACCAAAGCTTTATAGCCTATCCTAGCTGCACACCCAAGTCGAGCTTAGAGTTTATCTCTTCATGTTGGGATGTGAAGTGGTGTTATTATTTGTGAATATGTGGATGTGCTCCAAGACCTATTTCTGCTGAGATTGTGAAAATAAAGAAAATGTTTTGAAAAGAAAAAAATATATATGTGAAAAAGAAAAGTGAAAAGTAAAAGTCTAATTGAAATATTTATTTGAGATGACTTGAATTTGGAGTAGGCGGTGCACACACCCATGTTGTAAAAATTACGTCTGGGGGTGTGGTGTACTCGTTTATATTGTGGGGTTTTTGAGGGATTCTTTTAGGCTAGCTCACTTGGGTTAGGTGCAAAGCCATTCTTTTTATCATTGTTTACCTCACCGTAACCCAAGCCCCGTAATTACCTTAAGTCCTACGGATTTGCGCTTGAGTTTAACTAGTGCCGTGGAGAGAGTGTGAACGGGCAAGCGTATGGTCCCCGACATTGGTGGATTCCTTTGGAGGTGATCCTGAGCCCCGATCTTTTGCAAAGCTCACCTTAGTGGCCAGCCTACTTTCTTCCTACGCGTGACCGGTTGATTCACCGTGATTCTATTTTTGAGTAGTAATAAAATGTTTTTTTTACGCATTGTGAAAAATATAAACTATTTTGCATAATTAGGAATTTCTTCTATTGTATTTTTTATGCACGCGAGCATGCGACTTCGCATGGTACCCCGTATTTGAATCTCTATTTCAGCTAGATTATTTTCCCGGCCTGCTTAGATTATGTTTGCTCGGGACGCGCAAACAGTTAAGTCTGAGGGTGTGATGAGTCTCTATTTCATACCGAATTCCGGACTCATCTATGCTCATTTGCATGTATTTGCACTACCATTTAGCGCCATTAGCACTCCTTTTGGTTCGCTACGACATGCCACGTCGTGTGCACTCTTTTAGCCTATTTCTGTGCGTGTATTTATTCTCATCGTGTGATGCATTTTTATTTCTATCTGTGACTGCCATGTCGACATCCCGTCCAGTTTTCCTGCAGGTTCTGGGATCGTGTGGGCGTCCGGGATATGACTTTCACTTTTTGTAGCAAAGGAGTCAATGGTCATGCGTTTTTACCCACGCACGACCATCGACCTCTTTGGCGCACGACCACTGGTCGTGCGCAGTCTGAGCTCTCGTTTTATTGTCCTGTCCCGCCATATCGCACGATCATCAGCTATACCGCGCACGATCACTGTTTGTGCGCTGCCGGTCGTGCGCAGTCATGCTATCTTTTTCCATTTTTCTGTCCCATATCGCACGATCACCGCCCTTGCCGCGCACGATCACTGATCGTGCGCTGCTGATCGTGCGCATACTTAAATTTCCTGATGCAGGTTCTACAGGTTGTTGCCGCACGGGCGCTGACATTGTTCGCGCACGACCACTGGTCGTGCGCCGGTGGTCGTGCGCGCTATTTATTCCTGTTTCTATATATACGCCTGTTCCGCGAATTAGGAAAGGAGACCGGGATCGAACTCAGCCGCCACTTCGCCCTTCCGCATTCTAGACGCTCCATCCACCTCCATCTTCATCCCTACCATCGGGAGGTGATTTCCGGCACATCTAAAGCATTCCGCATCCTCCGGTGACCCCTCCGGCCATTAATGACCTCTTCTCCGAGCTTTCTATCGAAGAAGAAGATGATGAAGAAGACCTAGAGAACAGACTCAAAGGCCCTCGAGGTGACAGCTCGACGGTACCGGAAGCCTCCTCGGACTGCGCGTGGAAGCGAATTGACAACCCGCACCTCCGGCCAACAACCGCGGTGGATCTTCACTCTTTTGGTTTACTCTTCCTCTACCTATCTTGTAGTGTATGAATGACTCAAGCTTGTTATGAACTTCAAATTTCTAGTTATTTGTAATTGGATTTTTGTTGTTTAAACTTGTTTGTGGGATTTGTGTTGTGATGCGCCTTGCCCCATCTCACTTCCGTCGTTTCATGTGATTGCACTCCACACTAAACACCTCACCCACTGGCTCACCGTCCACTCGCCCTACCGAAGTACGACATAGCGGCCGATACACCCATCTCGCCTTGCGAAGCGGTGAATGCGACCCGCATAGTTAGCTTTAATTTCTTTGTTTGTAAGAACACAAATCTCAAAGCCCCTTTTGTTTCTTCTTTCATTTTATAAACTCTATTAGCAATAATTTCGGATTGTTCGTCGTTCCACGCCAATTGCATTCCTCAAGAGACCGACACTTGGGGATTCACTCCCTAAAATTTTATTACTTGTGCGACCGGTGCGCTTGCCGTATTTTCACGCATCAGTAGTCACTTGATTATGCCTGTTACTCATCGCTGTCTTGTAGAGTTCTCTTCAGGGAACACATACTAGGATATTATTTTATGTCATGTCGCTCCCATCGATATCTGCCGCATCTCATAGGACGGTCATAGCAGTATGATAGACACATCATGCACGATGATGCGGGGAACTCTCATTTCTTCGATCACCATGGGCGCAAGATTCTTCTTCCCCAAAAGAATTGCCTTGTTTCTAGAGAACCCGAGAGGACCTCGCCATCATCTTACTCAACCCCGTCAGATTCCATTATGATACTTTCGTTCACTACGACACTTCTATTTGGATCCCCGCTCCACAACGAAGCACATAATTGTGAAGTGTCATTCATCTTAGGTGACCTAGAAGGGCCACCTTGTATCGATTATTGGTGAGCACGATGCGATTCATCGTTTGATTATTAGGCTATTTTGGCTTATCGGTATTAGGAGGCTTAGATCATGTCGTAAGATTTTTACTCCTCGTTGGGACACGTTTTAAGGGATTTTTATGTAAGGTTTTATATGGTTGATTTGTAATCATTTTTAAATTTTGTAATGTTAGTGAGACTTCAGCGGGTGAAATAATGATGATAGTTGATATTGGCATAGTAGACGCTCGTCGGTGTCTAGAAGGAGTGCGTATGATGTAATATGATCTAATGATTCCACATGTTGATCTTACTTACTTTTTTACCTTGCTTCTCACCTTATTTTTTCAATCCTCCTTCTGTCCCACTTTGTGATTCTCGCCTCTTTGATACTCTTATTTTTACTGATCATTTACATATTATGCATGAAATTATGACTAACAGTTTCGAGCATCTTTGGGAAATTATGACTTCATGGTTGATTTTATCACCGGAAGTTATATTTTTGCAATGAAGATTGATTTCCTACATCTTTCAGGAAAGATGTTGTACCTATATATCATGTGCTACAACGACTGGTCTTTTCATTTTTCCTACTATCTAGTATCTACTTCGGCAGGACGGTGACAGAGTATTTTCTCAGATCAACATTTAGTTTTAGTGGCACGTTCTATCATTTTCGTGATGAGGTTGAGTTCTTTCAATCCCAAAAGAATTGATGCAACCTGAATTGCATCTTTATTTTATTTTTATTTGCCTCATTTTTATTAGTGTCACAGACGTCTTCACACATTTTTGTATTTTATTTTACGTGCATGTTATTAGAGCATGTTATTAGGGCTTGTATGTTTTGTTTCACACATGTTACTCACACACGCTCGTACGACTTATTAACGTGACCGAACGGTAATACCCTGAATGAAATGATCCATCAAATTAGGTAAAGTGGTAAAATAGGGCAAACTTTGTAAAATGATTTTTTTAATATAAATTTTTTAATTTAAAATTCTGAAATCATAATTCAATATTTTATTTTCTGAAATTTAAATTAAATCCTAACTTCATGGGGAATAACAAATGTAAAAGCACCCTTTTAAATTCCCTTTATTAATTTCAAAATCCCTTTGATTTATTTTTCTTCCCTAAAATGCATGTGGATGAATTTGTCGTATTGCCGAAAGCGAGCGAAAGTTAGACTTGATGTGTCAAATGTCACATGCTAGTATTTTGTGAAATCTTCGCGAGCACGACAAATTTTAAAAAGATCTCAAATTTAAATTTTAAAATGATTTTTTTGGAAATTAGTCTACATCAGACCTACGGGGAAGGACCTCACCAACGACCTGATGTATCTTGGATAAGGGCGGGATCCATCATCTGACAACATGGTATACTCCCTTGCAGTTGCCTATGCATATGACCCATTGTAGAAGGGGAGATACATTACTAACAACTCCCAAGGGTACTCACCCAAAGCTATTGAACTCACTTGTTCTTATCTTGAGTCTGTCTATCTCCCCTTTAACCTAGCATATTTGCTTTGAGAGGGAGAGTTACTATACACTTCTGGGTACGTGATGAGACCTCCTAGCTATAGTACACCCACATTCATCTGTAATTTGAGCAATAAGAATTTTTGATTTTCTATTTGTTTCCTTGTTCCTGTGATTGTTTCTTTGGTGTGCTAGTAACCTTTGACTATACGTACTCTCAACTTTGCAATGGGTTCTCGGCTCCAACAATAGTTATCATTGATTAACTTTTTGTTGCGTCAATTTTTTATAGCATATTCTACGATTGTATGTAATTGACAATATTTGATGCCATGCAATATATTTTGTTGGCTGTAAAATGCCTATGATTGCAGACATTCCTGTTGTTACCTGTGCTAGAGATCCATCTATTATTTTGTTTGATCACAAGCATGCAATGTTGCCTTTCTTTACATGGTATCAGAGGGAAACCGGTCTCCTCCTATGGTATCTGGCCTAACCGGTTTCTTTTCCTAATCGCAACCGGTTTCTTCTCCTAACCGGTTGTCCGTGCGATCTTTCCTTCCCGCGGACTCCTGCGGCTTGTTCTTTTCTATCCGCTCCCCCCTCACCTCTGTTTCTTTCGTGGCCTCCACCTCCTTCCTTCCTCCTCTCCTCTTTTTATACTCTTCTCTAACGTGGGTCCACCTTCTCTCCCCTTCTCTTCCCGCGCGGAATCTTTATATCCGCTGCGGCCTCTCCCTGCTTACCGATCACTGCTTGCAGCGACCTGCCTCTCCTGCTCACTGCGCGGTCTCTCTATCCGCTGCGGCTTATCCCTGCTCGTTGATCGCTGCTCGCAGCGACCTGCCTCTCCTGCTCGCCGGGCGGTCTCTCTCTCTCCGCTGCGGCTTCTCCATGCTCGCTGATCGCTGCCCGCAGCGACCTGCCTCCCCTGCTCGCCGCGCGAACTCTTTCTATCCGCTGCGGTCTTCCCTGCTCGCTGATTGCGGCTCGCAACAACCTTCCTCTTCTGCTCGCCGCGACCTGCTTCTCTCTTCTCGCTGCGGCCTCGCCTATCCGCAGCTGTCCTTCCTGCTCGCTACTCGCCTGCGGCCTACCTTGTCGCTTGCGATCTCCCTCTTCTAGTCGCATTGTGGTCGCGATCTCCTGGTCGCTGGCGTGTCCGCCGAGACCGTGCGACTACCTTTTTCTTGCCACCCGACCTTCCTCTGCTAACCGCACGACAGTCTTCTTCTAACCGTCCGGCCTCTTCTGCTGGCCGCGCATGGCTTCCGATGCTTCTGCTGCTACGTCTGCTCCGCCAGCCCGTGCGACTGCCTAGGCTTCCGAACTTCGTGACGAGTTACGGATTACGACTATCTCCCTCACTGGAAAAAGGAACTTTGTTGAATGGGTTCACTCGGTTCGCCGTGTTTTGCAGACGAAGGGTCTTCTTCACCACTTGACCCGGGCTCCTCCGGCTGCTCCCTCCGATGTCTGGCTTCCCGACGATGGTCGGGTCCAGTCCTGGCTTCTCAACTCCATGGACACCGAGACCTACCGAATGGCCATGTATCATGACACGACCAAGACCATGTGGGAGAAGCTTCACTCATTTTACTCCGGGCATGACAGCCTACAACACCTATATGATATTATTTCCGATCTTCAAAATCTTGCCCCCGGTGCTCCTGGCGATATGCTCTCCTTTGTGGCTAAAGCAAAGAGTTTGGCCGAGGCTTGGATTCAACATCAGCCTCCTCCTACTGATCTCGCCACTCAACGAAACCAGAAAGAAGCTGTCGCCATCGCCATGATGATGTCTCGTGTTCCTCCCCACCTGCATAGTGTTCGAGCGCAGATCCTATCGCCCGCCACAACTTTGCCCCTGTCTGGTGTATGCTCCATGCTGCTAAAGGTCACGCCTCCTTCCGAGGCTCCTCATGATTTTGCCCCAGCTCTTCTTCAACAGCCTCTCCTTCCGAACCCTCCTACTTGTAGATCTTCCACTCGGGGGGGGGGGGGGGCGACCACCGTCTCGGGGACGAGGATGTGGTGGTCGCTCTTCTATGAAATGCACTTACTGTGGCCAAGATAATCATCTCGAAGCTACTTGTTACCGCAAGCACGGCCTAACTCCTCACCTTATTGCTACTACCTCTGCTGCTCCTGCTCCCACTTGGTCTTCTGCCCCTGATCTGGCTTCCACTACCCGCCAAGATATTGATGAGCTCCGCACCCAACTCCAACAGCTTCAAGGTGCCCTGAGCCGCTCCTTCGGCTCCGTCGCGTCCTTTTCTGCGGAAGGTATAACTTGTCTCTCTCATAGTCCCTGCTGGATCGTTGATTCCGGGGCCACTCACCATATTACCTCCCAGAAGCCCACCAAGTACCAACGGACGCCTTATCCCCTTTGCATCACTGTGGCCAACGGTGATATCCTTCCTGTCTCTGGCACCGCTGCTCTTCAGCTTATTCCGACTCTCTCTCTTTCCTCGGTTCTTCATGTTCCGGGATCCCCTTTCAATTTACTTTCTGTTAGTCGTCTCACCCACGACCTTGATTGTTGCATAACATTTTCACCTTCTTCTTTCCTTATGCAGGATCGTCGCACCTGGAGTACCATTGGTAAGGGGCAGCGGTTGAACGAGCTTTATATCTTGGACATCCCACCTACTATTCTATCTGCTATCTCCACAGTGGATTGGCATCGCCTCCTTGGGCATGCCCCCCTATCGATTCTCAAGCGGGCTCTTCCTAATGTACCTATGCAGGAGTTCTCTTGTGAATCCTGTATCTACGGCAAACAACATCGCTCTTCCTTTCCCCCTGCATGTACCAGGAGTAGTACTCCTCTCTCTTTAGTACACTCTGATGTATGAGGTCCTTATCGTGTCCCCAGTATTTTTGGTTATCGTTATTTTGTCACGTTTATTGATGACTACTCGCATATTACATGACTTTATTTACTATATGATCGTACTGAACTTACTTCTGTGTTTCGTGCTTTTGTGACTGAGATGCGTACGCAGTTCGCCACCCCCCTCCAAGTCATCCACACCGATAATGCTCGCGAATATACCGGGCGTGCCTTCTCTACTTTTTGCACCGAGTTCGGTATCATCCATCAAACTTCATGTGCCTATACCCCTCAGCAAAATGGGGTCACCGAACGGAACAATCGCCATCTTCTCGATGTTGCCCGCTCCCTTATGTTCCAAATGCAGGTTCCAATCGAATATTGGAATTTTGCCGTCTCCACAGCCTGTTATCTCATTAACCGCCTCCCCTCATCTGTGTTAAATTTTGCCTCACCGCTCCAACTTCTCTAACCCTCCACCAACCCCACCTCTCTCACACCACGGGTCTTCGAGTGTGTTTGCTATGTCCACCATCTTGGCCCTCCTTCCGACAAACTTGCTCCTCGGGCCGCCAAGTATATGTTTGTTGGCTACTCCCAGACTCAAAAGGGATATGTCTGCTACTCTCCTTCTGATGATAGGCTGGTTGTTTCTGCAGATGTCACCTTCTGCGAAAACCAGCCCTTCCACTTAACTTGCCCCACCTCGTCTTCTACTCCTCCACCTCTTCCCCGGCCTGCCGTACCAGTCACGCCATCGTCTCTACCATCTTCTTCCTCCTCTCTCCCAGCTCTTCCTCGGGTTCCTCCACCCCTTCTCCGGGTCTACTCTCGACGTCCATCCAAGGTTACTCCCGTGAACCAACTCCCCGCTACCAGCGATACCTAGACTACGGCATATCCGGCTCCCGTCTCTATAGCTCATCCCTTGACCAACTACGTCTCTCTCCATCGGCTGACACCACCTTTCTACACATTTGCCACCTCTCTTTCCTCTATTTCTATTCCTAACTCTGTGCAGGAGGCGCTTACACATCCAGGGTGGCAGGCGGCCATGGAAGGTGAAATGCGGGCTCTTTGGGCTAACCAGACCTGGGATCTTTTCCCTCTTCCTACCGGCCATACCTCCGTAAGCTGCAAATGGGTCTTTGTTGTAAAGCATGCGGCGGATGGCACTGTTGACCGTCTGAAGGCACGCCTCGTGGCCCGGGGCTTTACTCAACAACATGGCCTTGATTACGAGGAAACTTTCTCTCCAGTGGCCAAATTGAACACGGTCCACGTTCTTCTTTCCTTGGCTGTTCATCGTCACTGACCGCTTTATCAGCTGGATATTAAGAATGCCTTACTCAACGGTGATCTGCAGGAGACAGTTTATATGCACCAACCTCCCGGGTTTGAGACCACGGGGGAGTCTCTGGTCTGTCATCTTCGAAAATCTATTTATGGTCTCAAACAGTCTCCGCGTGCGTGGTTTGAAAAATTCAGTAAGGTCGTCTGTGCTAGTGGCTTCACTCGGAGCTCGGCTGATTTTTCTCTCTTCACCCGACACCGGTCAACCGGGACTGTGATTCTTCTGGTCTACGTTGACGATATCCTGATTACTGGCAACGACACGGTGGGAATACAACAGATCAAGGAACAGTTAAACTCCGCTTTTCAAACCAAAGATCTGGGCAACCTTCGGTATTTTCTCGGGCTTGAGGTTGCACGACGCTCTGATGGTCTTGTATTATCCCAAAGGAAGTACTGTATGGACCTTCTTCATGATGCCGGTTACTCTGGATGCAAACCTGCAGAGACTTCTATGGATGCTAATCACAAACAATCGGCCCACAGTTCTGACTCCGACAAACTGCTTATAAATCCGGAATATTACATATGCTTGGTTGGGAAGCTGATCTACCTTACGGTAACTCGACCTGATATCTCTTTTGCCGTAGGAGTTGTGAGTCGGTTCATGCATTCTCCTCGGACATCACATCTTCAAGCCGTCGAGCGCATTCTTCGATATCTCAAGATCGCCCCCGGACAAGGACTTGTGTACAAGCCATCCACATCTCTATCACTCGTTGCGTACTCTGACGCTGACTACGCAGGATCTATTGATGATAGACACTCCACTACGGGGTTCTGCACTTACTTTGGTGGTCATCTCATAACATGGCGTAGCAAGAAACAATCCATGGTTGCACGCTCTTCTGCTGAAGCCGAGTACCGGGCTATGACTGCGGTTGCTTCCGAGCTAACTTGGCTTGAGAGCCTTCTGGGAGACCTGGGTGTTCGTCTCTCATCACCGGCTACCTTATTTTGTGACAGTCAGACAACAATACATATTGCCAAGAATCCGGTGTTCCACGAACGCACAAAGCATATCGAAGTTGATTGTCACTTTATCCGAGAAAAGGTACAGTCAAAGAAGATAGATTTGACGCATGTTCTTGCTAAAGACCAAGTTGCGGATATCCTGAAAAAAGCTCCCTCCAGGCCTCTATACTATCAGTTTTTATCCAAGCTTGGTGCCTACGACTTGTACGCTCCAGCTTGCGGGTGAGTGTTAGAAAAGCCCAATTAAGGGCCCATGTTTTCTCTCTTTTCTCTCTCCATGTATTAGTCCCACATCTTGTATTTAGGATTTCTCTTCTCATTCTTCTCCTATATAAGTGTATTCATACTTGTAACTATTAATTTCAAGAAGTATATACAAGCTTTGAGGCCTTTCTTTACAGTTGTTATGAGGCGCATGATCTTCTCCCGTATTTTTTGAATCTTGCAAATACAAAAATTAAAAAAATGAGGGATAAAATTAGTATAATGAATGCACACCTAAATTCCTCTTCGCTTATATAATTGATGAGGACAGACATGCTTGCAAGCAGAAGAACCGGAAAGCAAATTAGATATTGCTGTGGTTCCCCTTCACGAGGCCGTGAAATGGTTTCTTGAAAATAGATATTATGGTTAACAGGAGATATCACACAATTTCTTTTCCTTGTGAAATTAAAGCCTTTATTCATCCAGAAAACATTATTCTGCAAACTAATTTTACCTTGTTTTCTTCCACTCTTTTGAAGATCCGGGGAGATTTTATTCTCATAAGTGGAGATACAGTCAGCAATATGAGCTTAGCAAAAGCACTTTATGAACACAAAGAGAGGAGAAAGAAGGACCCTCATGCTGTAATGACTATGATCATCAAACAATCAAAGCCTTCAGTGCTGACACATCAAACCCGGCTAGGGGATGATGAAATTTTTATGGCTATTGACCCTGAGACCAAAGAACTTCTTTACTATGAGGACAAGGTGGACCTATCACAGCGTCTTATTTTGCTTGACAAGATGTTACTTGTTGAAAATGGTGCTATTTCTTTACATAATGATAAACAGGTTTGTTCCCTATTTTCAGGTTTTTAAATTTAAATGTTTTTTCCATTTCTTCTGCATTTTCACATCCTGAAAGTACCTTAAGACATTGGTATTATTATTCTTTCCTAATAAGTTGTTTCTCATAACCTAGTTTTACCCTTGCATTTTTTTTTAAATTGTTAAATTAGTTGAGTAGGTATTATTGTGAATACTACTTGGAGGGATGAAGTTGTTGTGGTAAGTAGAAAAAATGATAGAATTTTAGGTCTTAAATTGGTCATAGAAAAGTAAACTATTAATGTGATCAGTGCTTACGCGCTATAAGTAGGATTAAATGAAGTTATTAAAGTACAATTTTAGAAATACTTAGAATGATTTAGTAAGGAGAATCTCACAAAGAGAGAAAAATTTCATAGGAGGATACTTAAGTGGACATACCAGGAAGAAAAATATAGATTATACAACCGTTCATGGAAAATTTGGATATGGAGAAAGAAATGAATAAAGACGAACCATTTTAGACTTTGTCGTAACAGATGAGCTAATTGTGACAAATACAATTTTCATAAAGAGGAAGAACATTTAGTTACGTTTAAAAGTGGATCAAAACAACAACAACAACACTCAAGCCTTTATCCCATTATGTGGGGTAAAAGTGGATCAAAACAAATTGATTATTTTATGACTCGCAAAATGGATAAACTGATTTGTAAGGATTGCAAAGTCTACTAAGAGAAAGTTTAACCACACAACCTATGCTAGTAGTGTTAGACATACAAATTAAAAATAATAAATTTAAGATAAGAACAAAAATATTGCCAAAAATTTGGCGGTGGAACTTGAAGATGGAATAATAGGTTGCTTTCAAGACAACAGTTATGGAACAACTAGTTTATGACCCTTATGCTGATCCTATTGTCTCAGGAGAAGTTATGTCTTCATATTTAAGCATAAGTGAAAAGAACATACTTGGAGTATCAAAAGATCGTGCACCCCCAAATAAAGAATCTTGGTGGTGGAAAGAGAAAGTGCAAGACAAAGTGAGGGCAGAGAGGGCCAGCTATAAATCACTCTATGCTTGTAAAGATGATGAAAACTTAGTCAGCTATAAAGCCACCCCAAAAAAGCTAAAATGCAGTAAGTAAAACAAGAAATCAAGCTTGTGAAGAATTTTATAAGCGACTAGATATCAAAGATGGAGAGTGTGACATATATAAAATTGCCCGAGCTAGAGAAATGAAGACAAAAGATTTAAGTTAAATAAAATGCATAAGAGATAAAATAAATACAGTTTTGACGGATGATGCGAATAAAAAGCGATAAAAAATATATCAACTCTATAATGAAACAAAAAATAATGAATTGAATTGAGAAGTGTTAAGTAAATCGGAGAAGTGTTAAGTAAATCGGAGAAGTATAAGAACATAACGTTTTATCGTGAAATTCAAGTATCAGAGGTAAATGATACTCTAAAGATGCTGGAAAATTGAAAGACGGTAGGGTCATACAATATACATATCGAAGTATGAAAATGTCTAGGGAATGAAAGAATTTTTTGTCTTATATGTTTTTTCAATAAGATACTGAAGTCAAAGAGAATGTCAGACCAATTGAAAGAAATTATCTTGATACCTTTGTATAAGAACAAAAAGAGATATACAAAATTGTATTAATTATAGAGAAATTAAATTGATGAGTCATATCATGAAACTATGAGAACGAGTAATAAAAAGAAGAATAAGATGAGAGACTGACATCTTAGAGAATAAATTTGAATTCATGCCAGGGCGGTCGACCATGAAAGCTATATATCTCTTGAGGAGACCCATTGACAACTACCGAGAAAGAAAATAAGATTTGCATATGCTGTTTATCGATTTTGAGAAGACTTATGATAGAGTTTCAAGAGAGATCTTATGGAGAGTCTTAAAAAAGGTGTAAATGTATCATACATTGACATAATCAAAGATATGTATACAAATTCAAGGGTGAGGATATCTGGAGGATTAACATAGGAATTTCCTATCACTGTTGACTTACATCAAGGCTCAGCTTTAAACCCTTATCTCTTTACCATTATCTTAGATGAGCTCACAGAACATATCCAACAAGCAATACCTTGGTGTTTATTGTTTGCGGATGATATCGTCATGGTCGATGAGAAGCATGATGGTGTAAACGCAAAACCTAAATTTTGGTGAGACACTTTAGAAAAGAAGGGTTCTATGTTGAGCAGGGCAAAGACGGAGTATATGGAGCTTAAATTTAGTAGTGCAAGAAGGACAGATGACTTTGTTGGGTGATCAAGATATTTCCCGTAGTGAGTGTTTTAAATATCTTGGATCGATAGTTAAAAAAAATGGAGGTATTGATAAAAATGTGACACATAGAATCCAAGCGAGTTGATTGAAGTGGAGAGGCGCGTCGGGGATCTTATGTGATTGTAAAGTACCATTAAAACTTAAGTGCAAGTTTTACTGTACTGCAATTAGACCAGTGATGCTCTATGGTTCTGAGTGTTGGGCAGTGAATTGTGTACATGAGCAAAAAATGGGAGTTACAGAGATGAGAATGCTTAGGTGAATGTGTGGACACACGTGACTTGATAAAATTAAGAATGAATGTATCAGGGATAAGACATGAGTAGCACCAATTGCAAAGAAGATACGAGAAGCTCGACTAAGATGGTTTGGACATGTACAAAGAAGACCATTAGAGGCACTTGTTAGGCGTTGCGAGAGTCTAGTCACTAGGCATGTTAAACGAGGGTGGGGTAAACCAATAAAGACTTGGAATGAAACTATAAGGAAAGACATGATGTACTTAGGCATTAGTGAGATTACAACAAAAGATAGGGCACAATGGCGACAAAGGATCCATATAGCTGACCCCACTATAGTGGGATAAAGGCTTGATTGTTGTTGTTGTTAAATTAGTTGAGGAGATCATTTGAACCTCTTACCACAAAAGATAGAGCACAATGACGACAAAGGATCCATGATGTACTTAGGCTTGATTGTTATTCTATCCTTTGAACCTCTTATCTTGTTTCTTCGACATCATTTGTTCATTTTGTTGTATAGCTTTTTAATTTCTTCTCTGTTTTGTTTTTTTGACCTATTATATTTTTTCAAGTAATATAAACTTGCTACCTAAACATTAATCATATTTTAGAGGATATATTTAATGTTCTGCATTTTCCCTTTGATATTTGCTTCAATTTAAGTCTAATCTCATTCCCATATACCCTTTAACTCCAATGTTATAGTACAATTCAAACTTTTGTTTGTTCTTACTTCCAAAAATAATTATAATTTTTAATACTCTATAGGATTTGTCTAGCATTTGTTAATCACTACTAGGTTTCTCCGTTTGTATATGCCTTCAGATTTAACCAACCAACGTTCCATTAGCTAAAGACCACGTGTTTTTGGAATCAAGGTAGTAGTCACGGAGGTTGGACTAAGCTGCTGTGATGGTTGAAAATAGTTTTGTTTCAGCTCTATTGTCTAGAACTATTACTTTAATCCCCTTTATCCTATTTTACTAAATGAAAGCGTACATACAATCACTAATACATGCACTTTTGTGTTCTGTTTGTCTTTTGTTGAGTTGAACCCTTATAAAGGATATGACAGGCTTTAAACAATTTTATGAATCAATATTAATAGGGCACCTAATGCAGGTTATGCATTGAAATAGCAAGGATCAGTGGGAAATAGGGAGATAACAAAGTAAAATTTTTCAGTAGCAAATCCTCAGTAATTATTGTCTAATTTTCAAGGCTTTGGGCTGATGAATCCCTGAGTCATGAGAACTAGAACCCAGAACATGCACTGCGTAAAGTATTCTTCAATTTCATCAAAAAATCTCAATAATCTAAGTGAACATATGAACTAATACACTCACTAAATATGCATGGATCCTTCTTAAACATGAAGCTAATTTAAAATTAAAATAATGGGCCATCCAAAAAGGCCTGAAGATGAGCTCTATTTAGTTCATTATCATATAGATCATTTATTGTGCATGCTATATGAGAAATTGAGTCCGGATAAATTGAATTGGCTAAATGGTGTTATTAATGCATTTGTTGGACGGATATACACGACAAGAATAGTTCACTTGATCACGCTGTCATGCCATATTTATCTTTATTTGTGTAGAGAGAAATGAAAGGGTGCAATTTTATTCTTTCACAAAGGGGCATAATATAGGAGATACAGCAAGACACCAAACACCGATAGGCGGTGTGAGACTAAACTCAATAATATAAGCACTACTAACTCTAACAGTCCCCCTCAAGCTGGAGGGGAAACCTACAACTTGAACACAACATAAAACGAAAGGTAAAAAAAGGTTGACAACGTGAGACAAAACAACAACCACCGAGGACCAATCACGTGTCACCGGGGATACTACAACCGGGCTAAGGCCACACAACGTTGGTCCACAAATCGACCATTATCACGCTGGATACACCCAGAGCTGAAACTAGGTCAACCAAAAATGCCAAACCATTCCTACCACAAAGCGAAGAAAAGAAACGGGGAGACACAAACAACAGACAAAATCAACCTGGGGGCCATGTGTGACTAAGGCAGGAGTCGGGAAAGAGACATCCGAGTCGCCATTATCACAAACACTCCCCCTCACGTGAAATACGTGCAAGAAGGCATAGACTATGCCTGGAGGCCGTGACGTACACTCCCCCTCACGTAGACCACGTGCACGTGTGAGACCCTCGTCAGGTACATGAACCAGATCACGTGGAGGAAGGCCGAAATCGAAAAGAGACAAACAACAACACAACAACCACAAACAACTTAAAAAATCAGCAGCTACGGAAAAAAACTAGGCTGGGAAGAAGAAGAGGCTCATGCGCAGCAACAACAATATGGATCCACCAAGTCGGAAGAGGAGGCGGCAAGCCAGAGTTGTCGACGGCCGGAGCAGCAAGACCAGGCGGGAGGAGGCACAGTCCTGCAGATCAAGCGCAGATGGAGTGCTGGAGGAGGAGGCGCATCGACAATAGAAGGCTGACGGGAGAAGCTTAGCGCACAACCGACAAGGAGTAGCGCAGAGAAGTAGCACGACAGCGCAAATGAGCAGCGCAGAGGAGCAGCGGGGCAGCGCAAATGAGCAGCGCAGAGGAGCAACACGACAACACAGAGGAGCGGCGCAGAGAAGCAGCACGACGGCGCAGAGCAGCGACACGACATCGTAGAGGAGCAGTGCAGAGAAGCAGGCGTCGGCGTCGGCGTCGTCGTCGTCGATGAAAGAGTAGACGTCGTTGTCGACGGGAACGAGCGTAACAGCACACAGGAGCATCCAACGCGACGTCGATGGAAGAAGCGGCCACTCCCGTCGATGGAGTAAATCGGACATTCCGTCGGCGGGAGCGGGCATGTTACTTCCTGTCGGAAGCCCTATCAACACGGACGCGGAAGGACGGGACGGGGGAGAAGCGCTATGAAACGGAAGCACAGATCGGGGTCGTGGGAAAACAATGGCGGAAGCGAAATCAGAAAATTTTTTAGGTTTCAGATCGAGTGCTCTGATACCATGTAGAGAGAAATAAAAGGGTGCAATTTTATTCTTCCACAATGGGACATAATATAGGAGATACAACAAGACACCCAACACCGATAGGCGGCGTGGGACTAAACTCAATAATATAAATACTACTAACTCTAACAATCTGTCACACATTTTTTATTAATATGTTTGAAGTACTAATTTTATTATCAAGTTTATTGTGTTTATGGGTTCAGATTGGGTTGAACCAATTGGGCACATGCCTCTTCTTAGCAGCTGAACCGTTTTTTCATAAAGCCTAGGATGTGTTCGTTCAAAGTAATAAAATTTCTTTTCGTGCAATTACCGCAAGTGGTTAAGGCTCCCTCCCGTCCTTTTTCTCTCCCGTTGAAACCAATCCGCTACATCTTTGCGACTCTCCTACCATGAGGACGCCACTCCTGCGCCGCGTCTTTCACACTCATCCCTCCAATACCCGCGCTCAGGATATCGTAGAAAAGACTCCACCTTATCTTTCCACTGATCAACCATGAAATTCTTGAGGAAGCTAGCATGCCCCTCTACACCTCTGGCTCCAAATTGTGTATCTTACCCCATAATGCTGTAACTCCCCGATCTATTACTGGTGCGCTACAAGTCTGCAAATCAGTGACCTCAACCCATCTCCATGAATCTGATTGGCCGCATCCGCTAATTCCAGTGGCAGGTTGTTGAGTTCGGGATTTGAACTCCTGACCTCCTAGATAAGGGATCTCTAAACGAGACTTGAACCAGAGACCTCGCTCGTGAAAGAAAGCATCGCACCTACGATCCAACAAATTGGGTGGGATAGAATCAATAGATTCTTTTTCGGGAGCGATTCATCCTTCCCGAACACAACATATAACTCTCTATTGTACTGCGCTCTTCAAGTGTGCTTGTTCCCCTTTCTCCCTTACTATGGCAAGTCCTTGTAAACTTCAATGGGAAGAAAAACAAAGGCATTAAGAGACCCTCCTAGCTCAATTCTAGACACCCTAAGATCCTTTTTCAAAACCGCTTGCAACTCATTTGGTGATAAAGACTAGTTTAGAGATCCATTATCTAGGAGGTCAGGGGTTCAAATCCCGGACTCAACAACCCGCCACTGGAATTAGAGGCTCCGACCAATATGCCCCGGTCTACTGTGGGTGCGCTACAGGTCTGCAGACCAGTGACCCAAACTCATCTCCACGAATCTGGTTGACTACAACCGCTGATTCCAATGACGGGTTGTTGAGGCTGGGGCTTGAACCCCCCCGGCCTCCTAATAAGGTAGCTCTAAACTGGTGCTCATCACCAACTGAGCTCCCTTATCTAGGAGGTATGGTGATGTAGTACGAATCTACAATTAGCGGAGAACCGATGCCCAAACCCTAAATGTAATGCAAACAATCACACCACGAATGCAATGAAGCTATGACGACACTAAAATGTTGAGCAAGCATAATGTGCATGCAAATGAATTGGTCCAATTACATTTTAGCCACATGCAATTAATTAAAATAAAGATTTCAAACAGCCACACAGTTGTTCACAAAATTAATTTATAAATAGTAAGTTAATATTCACAATTAATGGAGGCACAATTAATTTATGCACACAACGAATAGGACCGGTAAATCACGAAATATCACAATACAAAATGCAAGTATAAGGCAGCATCCAACAAAACTTGTGTCCGAATACACTATAATAGAGAACAATAAATCCAAACAATAACTTACATGTGTAGGTGGTGGAGGGAGGTGAACGAAAGGTGGTCCACTCGCTGAAGGCTCCGTCTGGAGTGACTGTTGGCTGGAAAGCAACGAAAAAGGGCTCGGGAAGGGGCTTTGACTAGGGACTGACTAGGGGTTAATATGGTTGAGGGGGTCGAGTAGGGTAAGTAGTGAGTACAACGTGTCTGAGGGAAAGGGAATGACAATGGCCTGAGAGTGGTTTGGGAGGAGGGAACGACTACACTGTGAGTTCCAAACTAGAAAATACCTGATCGAGAGTGGAAAATAGTTGAGGTTGAGGCTAAAGGAAGAGAAGGGAGCAGCCTTGGGGAAGGTAGGAGAAGAAAATAGGCGGCTGGTGGAAGGTAGGGAAAACGGAGACAGGCGGTTGCTCTACGACCAGACAGGGTGGGGGAAAGGGGCGAAAGGCGTGGGACTGGCTGTGGCCAAGATTGTCAGGATCAAGATCCTAGGTGGGATCGTTTAAGGGGTTGGATCGGATCGGATCGTGGATCGTAAGATCCCACTACATTCTTAAAACAAGACTTAAATGATGAAATTGAATTTGATATCAATCATATCATATAATTACACAAATAATCTATACCAAAAATCATATAATTAATCATTTCTATTTGTTTACTATAAGACTATTATTACTAGAAATCTAGAATAGATTCTAAGCCTAAGACAAAATAAGAACATGCATAAAGAAACAGTTATGATTGTAAATGTACCTGAGTAGTGTAAATTCCGACTCTACGTTAGCAACTCTAAAGTCAAGATGAGTAAGTATTTTTGTCTTAGCTGTCCCATCGTCGTCAAACTATCTTCAGTAACCAAATTATGAATATGAACCTATAAATGAGAAAATATAAATCACAGAGATAATTATAAAGAGAAATTATCACATTGTCTAACACTCTAACCTCAGAAGCAAATGATGAAGCATCAGGAGCAGAAGAAGATGAAGAAGAAGAAGAAGAGGAAGAGCCGTGTCGCGTGGGGAGAAAGAGCAGTCGAGACTCGGGCAGAAATGGGTTAGGGTTCCCGTGCGAGACTGTGAGGAAATGTTTAATAGCACCTTCAAGGATCGTGGAATCGAGTAGGAATAGCGATCCTACCGCACGATCCGGATCGCGATCCTAAGTAGACGCGGCCTGATTTCGATCCTGAACACGATTTAGATCGAAATGCATAATCCGGATCGTAGGATCGTGTGATCCTACGATCCAGATCGCGATCCTGACAACTTTGGCTGTGGCTGAGCGACGAGGGCAAAGGGCGGTAGACTAGCGGGAGGAAGGAGAAGAGGCGAAGCCACTTGGTGCACCAAAGTGGGAGTTCTCCGGTGTCGCACCAGAAAAACGGGATGACCGACAGTTCCTGGAGAAGAGGAAACCTACGATGCCCTCAGCCGGCTCCCCTGCATGTTTAAATACATCATAATAGAAATAAGACACCCATATCGGGCTGCTCAGAATGTTCGAACCGATCGGGTGTCAAAACAACTCAAAAATAAATATAAATACATGAAATTGGCTTGAAATAGCAATCCAGACACATCCGTGGACTCAGATCGTCCGAATGAGCAGCAGATCACTGCAATATCCATCAATTGATTGTTATCAGAGGGAGGTTCGGGCTTTAGTTTAATATACAGTTATTGAGTCTATAGGTTTTGTGCTATGTCGTGCCATTATCGATATCCCTCGCATTCACTGGAGAGGCACCCTTATTATTACGATAAGTATCCTCCTGCGTGGCACACCACTTCCAGGAATCACGTCGACCCTTTGAGACGATACCCTTATGCTAGAGATTACTATCACGATGAGAGGTCCTCACGTTATCATCATTACACCTCTCCACGACCTTATAATGGTAAAGTTGAGTTTTATTTGGGTAATCTTCGCTACGCCTCTCTTCAACTCAAGGGACCTGAGTCTGTATACGCGCGACCACCACCGCACGTTCGTTGGGTTCACGTCCACCCTCGAGCACGAATTGACTATGTTAGGGATGATCATCTAGATGACCTGAAAGATACCTATAGAGGTCACCAACGCTAGTATCACATCACATGCCAAGACCCTCATAGTATTCCGCAAACAGAGATACCTCAGGCCAAATTTCAACGATTGGTTCTTGACCAATTTGATTGCTTGAATGCTGATTTGGCTCACATATCAAATTCCTTAATGAGAATCCATGAAAGAAAGTTTAAGGGTTTAGGTCAAGCCATCGATGCGTCGAGTAGTGCTCCCACCGTCATGAGAGTCCCGACACCTGATTTTGATACTTCTCGTTTTGATGAGACTCAGTGCCCAAGTAATCTTGAGGTTGAATCTGATCATGACCTCATGATACAGGTGGAGAGTGATACTAGTATGACTAGTGAGCATGGTCACGTGAGTGAGGACGAGCGAACCAGTGACACTGTGATGGTATATCCATCCTTCACACCTCACTTAGGCCTAGTGTCCCCTTTGGGCAGGAACCCTGTCTTCGACACTATATCAATTGACCTACACTTGAATAGAGGCTCTTCCCACTCTCCCCTTAGCATTGTCTCGAGCCGCATCATGATTGTGACTCGAGAGCCTAGTGTCGGTCTCTTAGCGGCTGCCTCTCCCGTCTTTGGGAACACCGCACCCTCTAGGGGACTCATGTGGAGGTTCATGACCATACTGAAGTATGTTTTGATGAACTCCCTTCCTAAGCTCTTGATGAGCCATCACTCCCTTGTGAGGGTCATGGAGATATCATTGACTTTGTTGTGGGTGTCCTACTTGTTCTCATGGACATTGCTAGTGTTGGTGTTCCTCTTGGAGGGCCATCATGCCATTGTTGACCTCCCCGGGATTAAGTCCCCGAGAAGCTCATTTGATGAGCTTCCCCTCCTGAAAGGTACGCACTTTAGTGATGGGTCGTGTCTACACACTAGTGATAATCATGTGTGCGATGACTTTTGACATACACCCCCTGGTAAACCAGCTGACGGACTTTATCAGTTAAGAGGTACCCATCACACCCATACATTGCGCAGTTTTGTCACCATCTACGATGTTCATTCGGGTGATAGCGTTACTCACACCTATTTTTTCTATCGACCATCCGGTGAGCCTCCTGATGATTTACAACCTTTATAGGATATTTGGCATGTCCTGATTCTGCAACTCACTGTCCATGTCTTGGTCAGTCAGTTGGGTGGTCTCCGTACACTCAATAAGTCTTTCTACACCCCACCCAAAGAGTCTCTAGATAAGCCACCCATCCTAAGGGATTTTCACTGCTATATAACATATGCATTTAGTTTGTCGTGTCAATCACCAATCATTTGCATCTGTTGCATGATTTGCATGAATATTCTCATATAGTACACACCGCTTATATATTGCATGATTTGAGTCCATTGTCTATTTTGCATCATTCACATCATTGACATAAGTTTGTTGGGTAGCTTGTTTATCATTTGCATACACTTCATGAGTTAGCCCAAAAGATAATTGCCGCACACAATAATTATTATAAAGCTCGCAGATAGGCACAGACGGGATCACAAATTTAAAATTGAAAAGCAAGTTATGATTCACATACGATTTAAGAGGTTCCCACAGGGAACATAAAGAAAAATTAAGCGCTCGCCGAATGGGTCCTTATACTGTCACGCGACGGATCGGTATGAATGCTTATGCGATTGGCATCCTCCAAAATATGGGGACAAACCGAGTATTCAATGTAGAGGACTTGATTCCTTACTACGAGGAGCACATGTTTGCGGATCCCTTCCCCACTTCGGTACTCGAGGCTCGACGCCTTTTATTCCCTCCTCTCTCACCTCAGCCTCAGCCTATGGAGTCTCACCATGAGGACCACTATGCACCACCGACACCACTTCAGCTTTCAGACGGAGATACATCTTATTTAGACAAAGATACATCTCAGACGGAGATACATCTTATTCAGAGCCACGAACTACCACCAGAGACTTATGACTGATGCATTTGACTTCACCGCCATGGGCAGGCGCAAGATACTGTAATGCCTTTTCCACTGGAGCTGCTACCCATGCCCATGTGTTGTTTGGACTTCCCAGAGGAGCTTGCACTACTAGTCCCTGCGCTGCGCCGAGAACACGACTCCCGCGCACTCACCGGAGATGAGTGCTTTCAAGCCGGGGAGAATTGATGGATATCACAATGATCTGTTGCTCATTCGGACGATTCGAGTCCACTGATGCGTCCAGATTGCTGTTTCGAGTCAATTTCATGTATTTATTTTTTATTTTCGAGTTGTTTTGACACCCGATTGGTTCTGATATTTTGAGCCGCCCGATCTGGGTGCCCTATTTCTATTATGTTGTATTTAAGCATGCAGGGGGGAGCCGACTGAGGCATCGTGGGTTTCCTCTTCTCCGGAAACCGTCAGTCATTCCGTTTTTCTGGTTTGACGCCGAAGAACTCCCACTTCGGTACGACTCCACGTGGCTCGCCTCTTCTTCTTCCTCCCGCTAGTCCGCCTCCCTTTGCCCTCGCCGCTCAGCCACAATCAGTCCCACGCCTGTTGACTCTACCTTTCTCCCCTTTCCCCCACTTCGCCGGGTTGTGTAGCCACCGGCTGTCTCCGTTTTCCCTGCCTTCCACCATCCACCTATCCTCTTCTCCTTCCTTCCCCAAAGCCACTCCCCCTACTTCTCTTCTTTTAGCCTCCACCTCAATCATTTTCCACTTTCGATCAGGAATTTTCTAGTTTGAAACTCACGGTGCAGTCATTCCCTCCTCCCAAACCACTCAGGCCACTGCCCTTCCCCTTCCCCTAGACACGCTGTACTCACTACTTCCCCTGCTCGACCCCCTCACCCATATTCAACCCTAGTCAGTCCCTATTCCGTCCAGAGCCCCTTCTCGAGCCCTTTTTCGCTACTGTCAAGCCAACAGTCACTCCAGATGGAGCCTTTAGCGAGTGGACCACCTTTCGTTCTCCTCCCTCCACCACCCGCAGGTGTAAGTTATTGTTTGGATCTATTGTTCTCTATTAGGGTGTATTCAGACACATGTTTTGTTGGATGCTGCCTTATAGTTGCATTTCATATTATATCTCGTCCGGTCCTATTCGTTGCTTGCTTAAATTAATTGCGCCTCCATTAGTTGTGAATTTTAACTTACTATTTCTAAATTAATTTTGTGAACAACTGCGTGGCTGTTTGAAATCTTTATTTTAATTTATTGCTTGTGGTTTAATTGTAATTGGACCAATTCATTTGCATGCACATTATGCTTGCCCGTCATTTTAGTGTCATTGTAGGTCCATTTCATTCGTGGTGTGATTGTTTGCATTACATTTAGGGTTTGAGCATCGGTTCTCCGCTACCTATAGATTCGTACTGCATCATATGGGGTTCAAGCCCCAGCCTCAACAACCCGCCATTGGAATTAGCGGCTGCGACCAACTAGATTCGTGGAGATGGGTCGTGGTCACTGGTCTGCAGACCTATAGTGCACCCACAGTAGACCGGGGCATTACAAATGCGATCCTATGCTAGGGACCGTAACAATTTGATATTAGATCCTCCTTCTCGTGAGATCCAACGACCAACTCGAGTTGATGATGGAACTTATGCGTCAATCGACAAGCTTCACCGCCAGCACGTTCAACCTCCATATTCAATCCGGCGAGCTCCCACTCTGCTGATTGACGACGACAACAACGCCCCCCTCTTCCATCAATTGATCGAGCCCGTGGAGTTGGGTTGACCGCGCCGGTCCTGGTATTGGGTTGACAACACCTGTGAATGTGGTTCGGTCCATTCCTCTGCATAAGTAAACCCTACTCTTGCTACTCTATATTAAATTAAGTTTATGCATTTTAATTAAATAACTATGGGCTTGCCTCAAACGTTCAACCGCTTGAATTATCGTTATTTCATAAATTTTTACTTGTGAATTTGCTTGTGGAATTGCACGTCTTGCAGCGATTCAAATCGACAATACGCAAAGAGTTTCTCTCGAATAATAATTAACAGTTATCTCGAAGTTTGGACGTTAAGATGATTTCGCGCTCGAAAGCTTTATTTGGCCGCTCGGCCCCTTTTCCAAAACTAAAGATCAAATTATTTTCAAAAACATAGTTTTATTTTATAACAAAATTTAAAGATTTTGCTAAAAAAATTTAATTGTGAAAACCCTAATCCGAGTTTACATCAGTTTGGTATCAGAGCTAGGTTGGACTCACTCCCATCGTGAATCCAATGATTGAAATCATTTTTTTATATAAAATAACATTTTTTTATATGTTCACCGTCTAAAAAAACAAACAGAAAAAGTTTCTTTTAAGTTTTCTTTCATTTGTTTTAACCCCAAAATTTTTTTGGGTATTTTTTTAAAAAATCTCTTTTCTATTAAATTTTGTTTTTATTGACTTTAATTCGAATCTATCTAAAAAATGAAGATTTAAACGAGCGCATGAAAACTTTAATAACAAATATTGAGTTCGTCACTGCAGAATTCAAACAGAATATGCATGGATTGTGCAACAATGCACACAAACTTGAAGCGACAATGCGCAAAAAATATATTTTTCCTGATTACATCCCAACTACCTATCAATCAGTGGAATTAGCGCTTCAAAAAATTGATAGCCCCCTCTCTAGGCTCGTCGTTCCCCCTGCAAGCACCTTGACCCCACTAGTCTCCACTATAACACCCCCTTCAGTCGGGGAGTTTCTTCATGAGCCCCAGCTCCAAGAAGTGGAATTTCATCATCCTCATTTCCCCAACCCGACTGAAGTGGTGTCTCCACTTGTTCACACTGAATCACAACCCTTAGTCACCAAGTTCCTTCCCGAGCTCCTTCTCGACAAAGAAGAACTCATTAGTGACAAATCACTCATCTTAGACAATACAGAGTCAATCCCTGTCGCTCCTGGCTCTCCTCGTCTATTTCAATCATATACACTTGAGCCAAATGATATTATGCTTGTTGGTCACCCACCCATAGATCTAGTGTCACCTCCACATATTGACTTCATATTTGGTGATCACATGCCTGATCCCTTTCACAAACCGTCGAGTTTATGCAAAAAAATCGATTATGACAATCACCAATCCTTGATAGTTATATCGCCACCATATATTGATTTCATATTTGGAGACCATCATCTTATGTCATTACATCATCCTATAAATATAAATGTGTTTGAAATGTTTTATTATCAAATTATCGATATATTTAAGCGAACTTGTGTTTTAAGGATAGTGAGAACACCAAAAATGTTCACTCCGAATAAGGATACATGTTTTAAAGGATTATTTTGAAAGCTTTTATAAGATAAAATTGGAATCAATTTTAAAAGTTGTAGTATAAAGTTAGATGTAAGCGGATTAATGGAGCTGCAACATTATATTAAATATTTTATATCAATTTTTTGGAACATATTATGAGGTCGAGATGACACCACACTAGAGTTTATTAGCGTTTATCACTCTAACCGGTGAACTGACTGAAATCGTTAATAAGAGTTTGACGAATCTTCTTATAGGCGTTTAGTCGGGGCGAATCTAAAACAATGAGATCTTGTACCGACACATGAAAAATTCACATGTAATAATTCTAAAAACCGCTCTCTTACTATATCTCCTTTCGAGATCTTCTATGCGTTGCACCGCCCACCGGACCATCATTATCTTTTATTCCATGAACGTATTTCTTTCGATGCGCAAGCTCATATTAATTGTTTAAAAGAATTGCATATACTTATTGCTAATATTTTGCGGGCATCCTTTGAACATTACAAACTCATGGTCGGTCGTTATCGCCATGAGGTGTACTTTTCAAAGGGAGGTCATGTGATTGCTTACTGCAGGAGGTTTGGTCTAGTTCATGTTCAGCAGTGCATTGGGCCACCAGTTGAGCCACCCGTCGAGGCTTCAGATATTCCGCCCGATCTAGCACCAACGATGATGTCCGATCTCTCCGTTGCCAGTTTTTTGCTAAGTCTCGCCGGGGTCGAGCTCTTTCAACTACATGAGAATTGACGCATCCTTCATCGCATCGTAGTTCTTACCTATATATTTATTTTATTTTTTATATTTCATTTCTTGTATTCATTTTTATTTCATGTACTTGTTTTGGCTCGTCGGTTTGACCGACCGATGAAACCTTAAATAAAAAGGTCCGGTAATTTTAGTCGTTAGGATGTAACGAACAAGACTAAAATTATTTAAAATGCCTGAACTTAAAATAAAAAAAATTCAAAAAATCTTTGGAAATAATTCAAAAATTTGTAATCTTTTGGAAAGAGTTTTATGGTAAATTATTATTTGGAAGAGGAGAAAATCCCTTAAAAAACTAATATTTGGTTGGCCAACATGTATTTGGAAATGTTAAACTTTGAAAAATAAATATTTGATGGGCCCCCATATGTTTGAAAAGATTATTAAAAGTATTAATGCAAATCCTATTTAAGAGGAGCTGCTGAAACAGAGAAGGCACCAGACAGTAGAGATTGATTTTTTTTATCAATCTTTTACATTGCCAGCTCATCCCTGCCCCCTCCCGTACCGCTGATATTGGACGTCGTCTAACCCTTCGATGACAAGTCACCGCCCCTTGCTCTCACCATCAACACCCGGGTCCATCTCCTCCAACCCCGACGACCTCAGAGGCCCCACCTCCTCTTGCCGGAACTCCATCCCGCTAAACTCTGCCAAGTGCTGTCCGCCTCCAGCGCCGATTTCTCCTTGTTGGGACGCCGTTGACCCCGCCTTCCCCTCCGACGTCCATCGACAAGCTTCACCGCCAACACGCTCAACCTCTATATTCAATCTGACAAGCTCCTACTCTTCTGATTGACGACGAAAACAACAACCCCTCTTCCGTCAATTGATCGAGTCAGTGGAGTTGGGTTCACCGCGCCGGTCCTGGTATTGGGTTGTCAACACCTGTGTGGTCCAGTCCAATCCCCTGCATAAGTAAACCCTACTCTTGCTACTCTATATTAAATTAAGTTTATGCATTTCAATTAAATAACTATGGGCTTGCCTCGAACGTTCTACCACTTAAATTATCGTTATTTCATAAATTTTTATTTGTGGAATTACACGTCTTGCGGCGATTCAAATCGACAACACGCAAAGAGTTTCTCTCGAATAATAATTAATGGTTATCTTAAAGTTTGGACGTTAAGATGATTTCGCGCGCGAAAGGTTGACTTGGCCGTTTGACCCCTTTTCCAAAAGTAAAGATCAAATTATTTTCAAAAACCTAGTTTTATTTTAAAACAATAATTAAAGATTTTGCTAAAAATATTTAATTGTGAAAACCCTAATCCGAGTTTACATCATTTCTTCGTCTACAGTTAGAAAAGCCGCCACATCTTACTTTGGAGTAGTTCAAGCAGCTTTGTAAATGTAATATACAGTTCAACCGATTATAAGTCATAATTCCTTAGGGAGTTGATCTTCTTGAAGAAGAACATGCCTATTGACGATTTTTTGGAGAGGTTCAATACTTTGTTGACATGCGTAACAACAATTTCATCTGAGTAGTAATTCTATTCTACACGTGATCTCAGTCTCACCGAGTAGTTTCGATGAAACCAAAGCTATAAAACTTGATACGTCGCTATTGTATGTTATATTGACGATATAATAACATATTCGTCTTTCACAAAGACGAGCACACCTTTCGTTTATAGTATATGATATGCTAATTTCAGGGTCGTATTCCATTGTGTCCTTGTGAATACCTTACTTCAGTTCATTCCATTATTACACCTAAACTTACATAGATAAACAAGATAAGTGAGAAATGGATAAGGATTCTAAATTCAAAACCATATGAAGATAAGCAAATTATATTTCTATTTAATGAAAAATAACTTGTTGAGATGATGTTGTAAAAATGAATGTTAATCATTTTAAAGTTTTTTGTCTCAAGATAGTGATTACTCTAGACCTTGAGGGTTTCACACTGCTCCAAACTCTTTGGTCCAGTTGAACGGATACTAACTTTAGGGTCATCTACTCGGGAACTTAACTCGTTGCATAAACTTCCCTAAAAATTACTTTAATACTCTTTAAACCCTAACCTTTAATTACTTTCACTCCAAGACCGGAGACTTATGTCGATCTCTCTCTGAAGATTTGCATGCAACTCTTTTTATCAGTGATCTTTTTATAAAACAACGCTCTAAGTTCTTTAGAATTATGAGACTCATTACAAACATAATATCTCGAGACTACTGCCTTAGTGCAATATTAAATGCATGTAAATCATAGGAACACAATTTATAAGGAAAACGTAAAGATGAATGATTTAATATAAGCTTTACACAAATCCTAACAAATAGATTTTAATAAAATACTAGTAGAATTACACTTGAAGTACGAAAGAAAGGGGAGAGCCAAATATGGGAATAAAGATAGCGAAGATCATACTAAATGAATGATCTTTGTGTGCAGTGTCTTTCTTTTCAATCTCCTTTCTTCAAGAATTGGTTTATATATAAGCATGGACCCATCAATCTGTTTTATCCTGACACGGCCAGTTGGCACGGCCGTGTGGGTTGTCCGTATAACCACAGTCAATGCGTCTTTTTGCTTGAATCGTTCCTAACTACTGCCACGACCATAACTAGCCGACACGACCATGTTACACGACCGTGTATCTTGACCGTGTATGCCAAAAATCACGTGTTTCAAACTGCATCCAACTGCTGCATACGACCATATGACATGCCTTGGTCGGTTAGCTCGTGCATATCTCAGTTTTAGGATTGCAAAAAACATCAAAATGTGCTCCAAAACGCCCAAAATTTCTCGTACCTGCTCACATGTTACTCAAACACGCATTATAATGAAATAATCACATTAAAAACTTTTTTAAATCATATTTTTGCTCATCATTAGATGAAGTATAAAATAAAATGTATATGATTAAGCATCATCACGTACCCTCATACTTAGTTTTTGCTATTCCGGAGCCAAACAAGCTGATGGGTATCGACGCTGGACTTCAGGTCACCATTTGGCAGGGCTCGCTTTTGTGTATTCGCGCATGAGGCGCCGATCAGATCAGTGATCCAAGACCCGAGCGCTTCCAAATCGCCTTTTTATTATTTATATGTATTTTGATTTTTTTATTTAGACTCATATTTAGTGTTTTGGGACACCGGGCATAACGACCAATCATAACCATTCATTTCGGGTGTCCAACTACACCCCTTGTTATAAATAGGGGCGAAGGATGTAATTTTGATTCACATTGCTTGTGTTGTGAGAGATTCCAGACCGACAATCATTTGTGGTACGATGCTGTGAGGCCCCAGGGTGCGACGTCCCTAATATTTTAGTTATTCTTTTCACTGTGTAAATCCCTCAGTTCTAGCTCACATTTCTCCCAAAATTTCTATCTTCTTGTCGTGGAACCACCATAACCGCACAAATAAACTGTTGGACGCATGATTCTATCCTTCTTTTTCGTCGTTCTTCCTTCTTTCTTTGAAGCCCCGCATGACTCGACGCCACCTCTTCCCTTCCCGATCCCGTTCTAGGAAAACTCTGTCTTGATTTCCTACCTCCCTGGGAGTCGTCGACTCCTGCCCTAGCCGCTGCCCAGGCGTCCGCCTCGTCCACCCTGTCAAGCTAATTCCGCGTTTAAACTCCACAAATCGAAGCTTTCCTGTAACCCCACCTTGCCTATATTCCCTGTTTCCCTCATTTCAGATTCTTGCCATACTTTTCTACGAACACATTTGTCCTCCCCTAACCTACTTCAGTAGCCACACTCCCAGCGCTTCACCCGCATGTATTTATTGCAGGAGTTTCATTCCCGATCCAGTCCAGTAAAATCCTTCCCACTGCCTTCTCCTTTCTACTTCAAAACCTTAACCCCCCTTACATCCATGCCTCTCCTCACTCCTTCATCAGGATTGGGAATTGATTGTCTCGTGATAGCCGTATCCATCATCTCGTGGAGCCACACTGAATACCGCTGCCGAATCTCTGTGATTGTGTGCAACATCGTATTGTGATTTACTTATTGCATTATTGAATATTGGAAAAACATTTCGTACTTGTTTGAGTGTTTTGATTAATTAGTGCAATTGTTCTTTGTTGTCTTTTGTTCTATAAAACTTAATCGTGGAAATTGTAGTAACACATTTTCTGTGAAGTAAGCGTGATTTGCTTGTGCGTAAGAAAATTATTATTTATCTTGTGTAAATTTGCTTTGCTTGTAAAATCATTATTGTAAAGTTTTATTTCTGGATTAAGTGAAAATTGCCCATGCATCATTTTGGTTAAAGTTATTGAGTCCGTTTTGCATATTTCACTAAAGATTGTAATAACGTCGGCACACCCAAGTCACATAGCCCACTCCGCATCACAAGTTATGCAAAAAAGTGCAACCTAGTGCACAAAGCATCCCCACGCAGCGAGTCTCTGGGTAATGGACCCATCTCATGGGTGAAATGCAGGCAAACCTTACCCTGCATTTTTGCAAGAGACTGCCTTTAGGATCCAATCCCGTGACCTCAAGGTCACACAACAACACCTCAACCGGTGTGCCAAGGCCCCCTTCAAAACCAGCTTTGTAAAAAAGTTCACCAAATTTAAAAGAGCTCTAGTAAAATATATTATGACAGTACACACATGATTGAACTATCTTGGCACACATTACAGTAGACCGAGAGGAAATTTTATTCAAGGTTGCCCTAATTCGGGCCGAACATACATTTATATAGGATACAATACACGTGACATATCACGTGAAATGCACTGCGGGAAAATAAAACTAAAAATAAATGTGTATATTCAACCCCCCCCCCCAAGTTGAGAATATATATCAATCATCCCCAACTTGACTGTATCGTTCATGAAGTTGTCATAGCTTAACCTCTTGGTAAAGATATCGACCGATTGATCATAAGAATTCACGAATGGTGTATAGATATTTCCATTGTCTAGGTGATCTTTGATAAAATATCTATCAACCTCAAAATGCTTTGTCCTATCATATTGAACCAGATTGTGAGCAATACTGATGACAGTTTTGTTGTCACAATAGATAGTAACTGGTTTGTTCACCTGGAGACCAATATCTTAGAGAATTGTCTTCAACTACAATCCCTCACATACTCCTTGTGTCATAACTCATAACTCTATAATCCAATTCGACACTTGAGCGAGCAACAACATTCTGTTTCTTGCTCTTCCAAGATACAAGATTTTCACCCACAAATGAGCAATACCCGGTAGTAGACTTTTTGTAAACACTTCAATTTTCAAAGGTTGGTTTGCAGAGAACAGAATCCCACATCATGAAGACTTCTTAAGGTATCTCAATACCCGATGTGCAACCTGCTAACGGAGAATTGTGGGAGAGTGCATGAATTTACTTAGGATGCCCACACCATACGTAATATCAGAGCGAGTATGAGATAAGTATATGAGTCTCCCAACTAATCGTTGGTATCTTGAAACATCAACTTTCTCCCCGCTATTATCAACATTAATCTTGTGATTAGCCTCAAAAGGTGTATTCATGGGAGCACACCCAAGCATACCAGTTTCCTCCAGAAGATCAATGACATACTTTCTCCGAGAGATGAAAATCTCCCGACGAGACCTCACTATTTCAATTCCCAAGAAATATTTCAACTTTCCCAGATCTTTGAATTCAAATTCTTTGCCCAATTATTCTTTCAAGTGCATGATCTCCTCTAGGTCATCTCCTGTGATGTTGATGTCATCCACATATACAATAAGTAATTATATTTGAGCTCCTTTACTCTTGATAAAGAGAGTATGATCAGTCTGTCCTTGAGTATAGCCTAGTTGAAGCATGGTTTTGTTAAACCGTCCAATAGGGGACTGTTTCAGGTCATATAGGGATTTTTGCAGACGGCAGACCTTTCCATTAGACCCTTCTTTGGTAAAGTCAGGAGGGATAGTCATGTAGACTTCTTCTTTCAGATCTAATGCAAGAAAGCATTTTTATCATAAAGTTGTAACTCCTACCTACGACAAGCAGCACAAGAGATGATCACACAGATAGAATTTATCTTTACAACAAGTGCAAAGGTTTCTTGGTAGTAAATTTCTTGGGTTTGGGTATACCCTTGAGCGACCAAACGCGCTTTATGCCGCTCCACTTCTCCATCCTGATTTTGTTTAACAGAGAAAATCCAGCATGATCTAACTGTTCGTTTCCCACGGGAAAGACTTGCAAGCCGCCATGTTCCATTTTTTCTAAAGCACACATCTCTTCTTCCATAGCCTGTTTTCACTTAGGTATCTGAATAGTCTCCTGTTGGTCTTAGGAATCACAATAGAGGGAAGAGATGAGATAAAAGCTCTATTAGCATGAGAGAGGTGATGGTAACAAATGTAATTGCCAATGGGGTGTTTGGTGCGAGGTTTGCGAGAGTGTATATATAATATAGGAGGAGTAGAAGTGAGAGGAATAGAAGCAGTACTGGGTGAAATAGGAGCAGGCGGATGGGGGAATATGAGGAGAAAAAACAATCGGGAGGGGAGAGTCGATGGTCCCGTCAATATTACTACTCATCTCCCCCTGACGAGGACCAAAATATGACTCCCCCTTACGAAAAGTAACATCAACAGTGCAATAATAATGACGTGTAGGAGGGTGACAAAACCTACACCCTTTGGTGGTAGGAGAGTAGCCCACAAAAACTCATTTGAGGGAGCGAGCATCCAGTTTATCACGATGCGGGGTATGAACATGAACAAAGCAAACAAAATCAAAGATGCGAGGAGCGATGTGAAAGGTGTGGACAATGTGTTCCTTGGATAAACGAGAGAGGGGTGTATCATAGGAAATGGAGCGAGACGGAAGCGTGGTGGGCCCATAACCCACATGTCCCTGGATCGATACCTGGCTCTGATACCAAGTAGAACGAGATGAAATTTCATTCAAGGTTGTCCTAATTCGGGCCAAACATACATTTATATAGGATACAATAGATATGACATATCACGTGAAATGCGCAGCGGGAAAGTAAAACTAAAAATAATTGCGTATATTCAACTATTACGTCATAACATAGTTTTTACTTATATATCTTGTCTGTGTATACTATGTAAATAAAAATTATTTTAATCACCATCTCATTCCTTAACTTATATGTAATTTGTTCACCATATTTTGCTTAATTTAGATCATATAATAAGGATCAATTAGGTTTTTATAAATAATGATGAATACTAACTCTTATAAAATCACGTTCTCTCAACTGTTCAAGATTATATGGGTATAAAATAAGGATCAATTAGGTCTTTCTTTAGGTTGTAATGAAGCTTTTATGATTAGGTAGAGATTTATCAATGAAAGCAAACTTGAATCACATAATAATCGTAATTTATGCACGTTCTTATTAAAAGATCACATCCACGCTCCAAAAAATAACACCCCCACACTTCTTTTCTAAAGTGGGTTGTGTTCATTTTATTTCCCTTTACTTTTATATTTTTTTTGTAGAAAGATATATATATATATATATAATTATATATAAATATAAATGCATATTTATTTTATCTTTTTTTAATCTTTTTCTCATCACTCCCATATAAAAGGGTTGAAAGAGCAAAAATATAATAATAGTGAAAAGATCCCATTACTCCTACATATATTACGAGTTTATGGATGTCATCAGTAAAAATGTCTTAGCCCAAGCTTTTAGTGAAGACATTGACCAGTTTATCTTTATAGTGGACGAAAAGAGTGACAAAGTTTCCTTTCTCTAGATGGTCTTTGATAAAATGATGATCGACCTCAATTTGCTTAGTTTTGTCATATTGAACAGGATTGTGAGCAATACTGATAACTGCTTTGTTGTAGCAATGTATAAAGATGGGAACATTATCCTAGAGTTGCAGATCTTGTAATAGTACGGAGCCATAGACCTTCACAGAGATCTTGAGACATTGACCGATACTCGACTTCAACACTAGTTCTGGCCACCACATTTTGCTTCCTGCTACGCCATGTCACCAAATTTCCACCAATAAAGGTGTAGTACCCCATTGTGGATTTCCTGTCATCACGGCTTCAAGTCCAATCAACATCAATGAAGACTTCAAGTTTTAAGTGGCTGTTCTTGGAAAACATAAGCCCACGATCAGGAGTCTTCTTTAAGTACCGTAGTACACGAAAAACAACATCTTGATGTCTGATCTTGGGAACATGCATCAACTCGATTCCTACAACATATATAATGTCAGGACGAGTGTGAGATTGGTATAAGTGCCTCCCAACAAATCTCTGATAACTTGAGGCATCAGTGCGGTCGTCATCACTGTCTTCAACAATCCTATGATTCTCCTCTATAAGAGTGTTAACTGGAACACAATCGAGCATATCGGTCTCTTTTAACAGATTCAAAACATACTTATGTTGAGAGAAGAAGGTTTGGTCACTTAACGTAATCTCCCTAAGTCATTTACTTCAAACTCAGCAGACAATAGAGCCTTTAGATTTGTGATTTCCTCTAAGTCATCGCCGATGATCACAATGTCATCAACGTAGACAATACATATCACAATTTTTTCTCATCTTTCCTGATCAACAAAATTTGATCATACTGTCCCTGTTTGTAGCCAAATTTGATCATGGCCTTAAAAAACTGCCAAACAAACCCTGAGAGATTGTTTCAGACCATACACCGACTTCCTTAAGTGACATGCAAGTTCTTCTTGTCCCTTCTTCACAAATTCAGGAGGGAATGTCATGTACACTTCTTCATCAAGTTCATCGTGCATGAAGACATTTTTAACGTCCAGTTGGTGAAGATCTCAGCCCAAGCAAGCATCACAAGACAGAAGAGCACAAACGGAGTCCATCTTTGCTACAGGAACAAAGGTCTCGTAGTAGTCGACTCCCTGAGTCTGGGTGTATCTTTGAGCCACGAGGCGAGCCTTATAACACTTAAATTTAACATCCTGGTTTTGCTTAACAAAGAAGACCCACCTTGAACTAATGACTTTCTTGTTAGGAGGAAGGAGAGAGACATCCCATGCGTGATTCTTGTCCAAGGTAGTCATTTCCTCCTCCATCGCTTGTGCCCATACCAAAATGCTCACAACCTCCTGCTATGTCTTTGGAATAGTGATCGTGGACAAAGAAGATATAAAGCTCTGATGTGCCTGGGTAAGGTGATTACATGCAACATGGTTAGAAATAGTGTTGCATGCACACAAATTTACATTTTAGCAATGCAAGGGGGACATGTAGATCATCACCAGAATCTGAGTCCAAAGCAGACACCAGTAGTGGGAAAATGACTGTGGATTGTTTACCTATTCTACGATGATGGATTGATGGTATACATGAGGAAAAAGAGAGATCAGAGAAGGATAAAGGGAAAATTTTGTAGGAGACGTAAGGGACATATGCGGCATAGAAGTAGCTATGGTAGAAGAAATAGTAGGAGTAGGAGGAATCAGAGGGAGATGAACAGTAGAATCAGAATCCATGTCATCATGCTTTCTTTGACGAGTGGATTGAGTTGAATCCAGGTAATATGATTCCTGCTCGCAGAAAGTAACATCCATGGTACAGAGAAATCGTATGGAAGGAGGGTGATAACACCGATTCCCCTTTGTAGTGGCAAAATACCCAATAAAGACAATGGTGAGCCCGATGGTCAAGTTTGTCATGATGAGGTTGATGTATGTGAACAAAACCTACCCAGCCAAAGACACGGGGTGGAAGATGAGAAGTATGAACAACAAAAGTAGTGGAGAGACATGCTAGAAGAGTAGCATAATCTAGAACCCGTGAAGGCAGACGATTGATAAGATGAGCAATAGTTAAGATAACATCACTAGGGATGATATCGAGTCAAGTTCAAGCGATTTGGGCTCAGCTCAAAATTGAATTTTTTGACTCGAACTCGGCTCGAAATTGACTCGAAATCGATTTCGAGTCGAGCGGGCTCGAAATGACTCAATTCCAAGTCGGTTTGAAATCGAATCGAGTCGGCTCGAAATTGAGCAATTTTTCTCTTTATTCCTAGTTTGCTTAAAATTAAATTGGGTAACTTAAAAACTTAGCAAATAAAACACTCAAACCGTTCATTTTTTATTTAGGTTTAAGTTGTATTGTTTTTAATTTGCAAATAAAACACTCAAACCGTTCAATTTTTTATTTAGGTTTAAATTGTATTGTTTTTAATTTTGCAATAAGAATGTATTAATAAATACATAATATTTTTATTAATTCGAGCTGATTCAAATCATATTTCGAGTGATTCAAGACCGACTCAAAATCAGTTTCGAGTCAAATTGAATCGACAATCAGTTTTAACCAATTCCGATTCGACTCAATATTCGAGAGATTGCCGAGCGACTTTCGAGTTTTGAATAATTTACTCATCCCTAAGCATCACCCCAATAGAATTTCAGAAGGTGCATGATGGTGAGAAGACACCGAGAAACATCAAGGAGATGCCTGTTTTTTCGTTCAACAACACTATTTTGGGTAGAGGTGTAAATGCAAGTGGTTTGATGTAAAATACCATGACTTGTGAGATAAGTGTCAAACGCTCCACGATCATTATATTCCCCCCATTGTCACTACAGAGAACACAAATATTACCATTGAATTGCGTTTGCACCATTTTATGAAAGTCTTGAAAACACGGAATCACTTCGTTTTTCTTCTTTAAGAGGTAACCCCAAGTAATGCAGAAAAACTAGTCGGTAAAAGTAACACACCAACGAAAACCTGATAAAGATAAAACAGGAAGGGACCCCTTAACATCAGAATGTATAACCGTGAAAGAGGTGCTACTAGGAGAAGACAAATGTGACAATGAATATCAAACATGTTTAGACATTTCACAAACATCATAAGGTAAATTTTTAATAAAAAAGTAACAAAGCAAGAAATAATTGTTGAAGGTAGACAGGAGAGGGATGTCCAAGACGCAAATGCCAGCATCGAACGTCAACAACAGTAACAACAGAGAAAGAAAGGGCATGGGACGATGTCTTAGAATCTAGGTTTTACAAGCTACCACGGTTCCTACCGCTGGCAATGGTCCCCTTCGTACCCAGTTCCTGAAAAACACAAGAATCAGAAAAAAATGTTACAATGCAGTTAAGAGATCGAGTGATATGGCTAATTAAAAGTAAACTGCGGGGAAAAGTGGGAGCGCGTAGGACATAAGAAAAGGAAATTGAGGGAGAACAAGAAATGTAGCCCTTGCTTGCAATGAAGGACATGATGCTGTTTGCCGAGATAACCTTGTCCTTACCAGACAAGGGGGTGCAAGAAAAAAAACCTGAGGAAGATCCTGTCATGTGATCGGTGGTGCCTGAGTCAATGATCCACTCAGACGAAGGAGTTGTGGAAGCATTAGCACTGGGCAAAGCGACAATAACAAAAGAAGTTGAAGTACCAGGGGTAGCGTTCGACTTGGAGTGTAAAAGCCGGCGTAGTTCATCCAATTCATGCGCGGTAAAATGTCCTGGTGGTTAACAGTCGTCATAGACTTGTGTGGAGTAGGCAACATCATGAGATCGAGAACCACTATGTGTGGACCCCCGTCCTGGTCCACGACCATGTCCACGACCAAGGCTGGGTCCTGGTGGAGCAAGGTGAGGATGGAGTTTGAAGCAGACATCTCGAGTGTGGTCCCTGCGGCCACAGTAAGCAGAAGTAGGAATAGTGTTGGTGAGGTTGGCACTACCCCGACCAACATTAGTAAAGGTAGAGCGATCATGAGTTGCAATCGTGTTGAGGGACCTACGATTGTCTTCATCGCCAAGATCCATACTTAATGCCTTCCGAAGAGATGGGAGAAGGGAGCGATGAAGAATGTTAGTCCGAACAGTACCCATCAAAAAAAATATATAGACAAAAATGTTCAACTTTTTTTGCGACATGAATGCATCGACAGTACATGCAAGGGTAAACTGTTCAAAGTAATCCAATTCCTGAGAGAGACGCTCGAACTTAGGGAAGTAAGTTGACATCGTCATGAATCCCTGACGCAACTCCAGAATACGGCGCGTAAGCTCATAAATCTGGGTCTAATTTCCGATCTGAGAGTATGTTTTGTGTGCCCAAGTTCAGTTCTCATGGGCAGAGTCCATCAGCATATAACTCCGGTATACCTTAGGAGACATGGAATGGAGGAGCCACAAGACAGCAAGGGATTTTGAAAATTTTCAAAATCTCAACGCTTCCAAGTAGAATCATTCTCAAGAGGCTCCACGACCGTCCCATCTATATATCCGAATATCTGTTGAATGTGAATTACATGTTGAGCGGCACGGGACCATTCAAGGTAATTCATCCCATTCAGAGACACAATGGTGATCTTCATAGAGCCAGTGTGACCATGAGTCCGCTGAGGGTCATGCATCTAGGGTGTCACAACACTTGTGATGAGGCAGAAGAATCAACCATGATGGACTATATGGTGCTAGATCTGTATCAACAAGAAATGTTGGACATAGTGGCAATAGCCATGGCTGGATGTCACCTAGAGAAAGAAGAAATCGGTCCTATAGAAGCAGCTGACCTCTGGAGAAGCAGTCGTCGTTTGATCTGGAAGGATTTGGGAGAAGCAAGCCGATTAAGACGACAAAAGCAGTAGCTGGAGGTAGTCGGCCTTTGGAAGCAGTCCGCCTCTGGAAGCAATCGCTAGAAGAAAGCGCAAACTCTGGAAGCAGGAGACGAACCAATAGGAGGCAATGCCGATGAAGACGATGAAGTAGGCGAGAGTTGCGTCAATGAAGGCATCAAAGACGAGCGTTAAAGACCATGAGGAACACTCCAACGCAAGCAGTAAAAGGATGGAGCGTCGACAACCAAGGTTGTCAGGATCATGGGCCTACGATCCGGATTCTGAATTTCGATCCGGATCGCAAACACGATCGAAATCGGCCTCTTTCGATCGGGAGCGCGATCCGGATCTTAGGATCGGTAGGATCGCGATCCGATTCCGATCCTACGATCCCGATCAAATTATAAAAATCAAGACCGTGCTCGGCAAAACTCTATTTCGCCGCTTGCGCTCTTGTCTCTTCCTTTCTCTGCCGTGGACGCTCCATTCCTTTCATGACGCCGACGTCCATGCCGACGGCCCGACGCTCTCTTCCTTTCTCTCTGCCGACGCCGGCCCTCTCTTCCTTTCTCTCTACTCCAGGTATTTGTGCTATTTTGGGCATATGCCAGTGTATCTAGATCTTCATTATCAGTGTATTGTTTATCTAGATCTTCATTATCAGTGTATTGTTTATCTAGATCTTCATTATCAGTGTATTATTTATCTAGATCTTCATTATCAGTGTAGTGTTTATCTAGATCTTCATTATATGTTTTTCTAGACATTTGTAATTATTCATTGATGCAACAATGCTTCATGGTAGTAATTGCAGCTGATTTCTGATTAGATCTCAGAGTCTTTTTCTAAGAATAATATCAAGAGGGGAGAACTATCTTAAATTGTATGGATATCTTCATCTATGGATTGGCTATTTTTATCACTCCTCAACATGCATTTATTCTGTGTTACTCTCAAATGCTTTAACAATATCGTTTTTGTTAAACATGGTTTAGATGTGAGTTTTATCTGAATTTTATTAGTGGTTTGAAGTGATGTAGAAGCTGTTCTTGTGTGCTTTTCCTGCACCGTTGCAGGAGCAAGTTCTTTTAAGTTCTAAGTGAAAATTCATTTGTCTTTTCATATTTGGCAATTTTAGCACATCCGTACTATTTACTAACCTGTTGCAAACAATTTCTATTGGCTTCTGGACTTGCTTTTATTGTCCTCACGAGTAATTGCATGAATGTATATTCCGAGCAAGTGCTAGCCTAGGTTGGCTATTTCATCTTAGCCAACCCACATTTTTTTATGTTTAGGTGAAAATACCAAGCATCTTACAAACCTTATGTCAATGTATTTTTTAATGTTGCTGTTTAATGTTTTTCCCGTGGGAGGAAATTCTTATTGCAAGTTTGTGTTAGAGTTATTTGGGTTTGAGTATTTTAGTAGTGTTGTGTTTAGTCCCACACCGCCTATCGGTGTTGGGTGTCTTGTTGTAATCCTATATAATGCCCCTTGAGGATGAAAACTTGCACCTTCCATTTTATCTCTTCTTTCTACCTGGTATCAGAGGGTTCGATCACTCTGAAACAAAATTTTTTTTCCGGGGCTACTGTTCCTCCCTCCCAAACACCCGACCCGTTCTCCTCTTCCGCTTCCGCTCGCCTGCTAGGGCTCGTCGGGTGCCGCCTCCCCCTGCTCCCGTCCACGGAATCGCCGTCTGATTCCGGAGACGGGAGCAAGACATTTCCCTGTACAGCTTCTCCCGACGAATGATTCTCCCGACGTCGACATCGATTGCTTCCGCCGCTACTGTGCACTGCCTGCGACGCCTCTGCTTCCTGCGACATCGACGGCTTCGTCTCTGCTTCTCTCCGACCCCGACGGCTGCTCCGGCTGCTCCTATGCTCTGCTCTGCTCCTCTGTGCGATTGCTTCTCCAGCCAGCTCTCCTTCTCCCGGCGTTGCTCCGGCCTGGCTTCGTCTCTACTTCTCCGGCCTGCTTCTCTGCCGCCTCCTCTTCTTCGGCCTGCTGCTGCTGCAACTTGCTGCTTCTCCGGCCTGCTGCTGCTGCAGCTGCTTCTTCTCCGGCCTGCTGCACTGCAGCTGCTTCTTCTCCGACTGCCAGGCGCTGCTTTCTCTCCGTGTCGTTGCTGTACTATTGCTGCTCTCTTCTTCTCCGGCTGCTCTGATTGCCGCTGTTGCTCGGCCGTCTACTTCCTTCTTCTTCAGATCCAGCCCGATAGCTCTCTATGTTAGGGTTTAAGTTTTAATTTTTTTTTAAGTTGTTATTGTTGTTTGTGGTTGTTGTGTTGCTTTGCGTTTCGTTACGATTTCGGCCTTTCTCCACGTGATCTGGGTTCATGTACCCGACGAGGGTCCCATACGTGCACGTGGTCTACGTGAGGGGGAGTGTTCGTCACGACCTCTAGGCTTTTTCTATGCCTTCATGCACGTATTCCACGTGAGGGGGAGTATTTGTGATAACGGCGACTTGGATGCGTCTTTCCCGACTCCTGCCTTAGTCACACATGGTCCTCGGGTTGATTTTGTATGTTTGTGTCTCCTCGTCGTTTTCTATGGATTTGGTAGGGTTGGTTTGGCCTTTCGTGGTTGACCTAGTTTCCGCTCCGAGTGTATCCAGCGTGGTCATGGTCGGTTTTGTGGACCAACGTCGTGTGGCTCTTGCCCGGTTGAAGTATCCCCGGTGACACACGGTTGGGACTCGGTGGCTGTTGTTTTGTCCCACGTTGTCAACCTTCTTTTACCGTCCGTTTTATGTTGTGTTCAAGCTGTAGGGTCCCTCCTTCAGCTTGAGGGGGAGTGTTAGAGTTATTTGTGTTTGAGTATTTTAGTAGTGTTGTGTTTAGTCCCACACCGCCTATCGGTGTTGGGTGTCTTGATGTAAGTCCTATATAATGCCCCTATGAGGATGAATATAATCGCACCAACTATTTCTTTCTACAGTTTGCAAGCTGCAACAAGATAGGTAATATACAATTAATCAGATTTTCAAAAAGAACGCGCGTGAGAAAGCATGTCAACAAATTGCTCGTTTTTTTTTATAAATGCCATTCCCTTCAACTGTGGCAAGAACCTGAAGTTCATTAGCATGGTTGAAGAAATATGCTAACATGGCCTCAGAATGAAACCACTTTCCTATAATGATATTAAAGTAAAATACCAAAAATAAGAAGTTGATAAAACTCTAGAATTACTAGAGGAGTACAAGATGAGAATGACAAAAAGTTGGTTGTACGATTTTGTCTGATGGATGGTCAAATAGAAAACAAAAATCTATATACAACTTCCTGGTGAATTGTCCTAAAGGCACAATGTTCTTATCGTCGATAAATACTTCAGAAATCTCCAAAATCGTGAATAAAGTTTTTGAAATATTAGATGAAGTTGTGAAAAAGGTTGGGGAAGGAAACGTTGTTCAAGTTGTGACAGATAATGCTTCAAATTACAAGCCTGCTGGTGAAATGTTGATGGAGAAGAGAAAACATTTATATTGAGCACCGTGTGCCGCATATTGTATTGACTTGATTTTAGAAGATTATGAGAACAAACCTGATCTTCATAAATTAACAATTGCAAAGGGCAGAAAAAACAACATACATATATTCCAAAATTCTTCTTCACACTTGGTTGCTTGACTTTACGAAGGGGAAAAAGTTAATCCAACCTGTAGTTACTAGATTTGCAACAACTTGCTTGACATTGAGATGCCTTTATGGAAATAAAGATGGTTTGATGACGATGTTTATTTCTGCCAAATGGAAGTCCAGTCGATTTGCTGGTTCAAGGGAGGGGAAAAATGTTCTAAGAATTGTTTTGAATTCAAGTCGATTTTGATCTCATGTTACATTATGTTTGAAAGCAACACTTCCGCTCATCAAAGTGCTCAGAATGATTGATTCAGAGGTTCCTATGATGAGATTCATAAATGAGCAAATAGGTAGAGCTAATGAGAAATTCAATTAAATTTTGATAACATCAAGAAAATGTAAGTAGTTTAATAGTTTGTGTTTTCATCAATGATAATATAAGTGTTTCTTATGATTATATATGTGTTTTACTGTAGATATGAGCCAATATGGGCTATGATGATAAATGGTCAAGCCAACTCCATAGGCCATTGCATCATGCCGTTTACTATTTGAACCATCATTATCATTACAATCCCTCTTTTCTTTTAGAGCAGATGCAGAAGTAAAAATTGGGTTTTATACTTGCCTCCAACGAATGATTCCTAATGAAGATGAGAGAACAAAAATAGACATTCAGATGGATGATTTCAAACATGCTAGAGGATTATTTGGGTTAGACTCTCTAAATCAACTAGAACTAAAAGAAGTCTAGGTTAAACATATTTGTTTAATGCTATTTTTAATTATCAAGCAATAAACATGTTATTAATTATTATCATATTAAACGTTTAATGTATTGTTATTTACAGATGACTGGTGGGATTCCTACAGAGGTAATTGTCCAGAATTAAAAAGATTTGCAATTCTGGTTCTAAGTTTGACATATCGCTCTTTTGGATGTGAACACAAGTGGAGTGTATTTGAGATGGTGAAATCTACTACACAAAAATATCCTAACACATAACATTGATTATTTGACTGACTTCCATTTTCATTCATGCATGAGTGTTCTTATAATTTTTATTTTTTCAAAATAGGTGCATTCGAAAAAGAAGAAACCGATTGTATCAAAAGAAAATGAATGATCTAGTCTTTGTGATGTACAATATGAAGTTGATGGACGATAAGATAGAAGAGATATACTTCTAAAAGAGAAGTTTTTAAACTTTGAGGATATTCCTTCAGATGATGAATGAATCACTGAAATGGAAGATCACGTTCTTCCTTATAAGGGCAATTGGTTGGGAATTCTTTAAAGTAGAGATGCCCAGAAACCTATAGTGATGATAGTGCGGGAAAGAATGCTGAAGAATTCGTTGCAGCAGTAGCTATTGAATGTAAGTTTGATATTATTTAATTTGAAAATGCAAAATTATTCAACTATATTATGTATTATAATTAAAACTTTTTTATTTTAGGTTGTTCATTAGCTTATTTTTGATATAAGTACTCAAATGTTTATTAGTTTTATAGTTTCTTATGTGTTGATTGTGTGTAATTGGATGATAAAAAATTTATTTATATATTTTAAGTCTTAATTTATGATTTTTGTAGAATCTTACGATTCTCGATCCGATCCCACGATCCGATCCGGTCCAACCGGAAAACAATCCTACCTAGGATCTCGATCCTGACAACTTGTTGATAGCGAGTCAGCACACGTAACAAGGAGGGGCGACAGTCTCCTTCAGCGCGTGCAATCGCCGACGTGAGCGCCGCAGTTCAACATCATGAGCACCTCAAACCAGCAGATGGGAGGAACGGAGGCAGGCAAGCAAGATGAGATCGGCGAGAGAGCGAGCGAGAGGTTTCAATGGTGTGAGATTTGGGTTATCCCTTTGATACCATGTTGAAAGAGCAAAAATATGATAATAATGAAAATATTCCTTTACTCATACATATATTTGAGTAAGGGAGGATAAAAAGACTTAAATAACACTAAATGGATATTACACGCTAAACAACGACTTGACAAAATTATATTAATTATAACTAAGATTAAATCATGTAATTTTCTTTTCTTAAAAGTATTTATTATTTCCTTATCTCTAATCACATTTCTTAAACATATGTTTCAAGGATACAAATGAATAAATTTTAGTACTCATGAGAAATCTAATATGAATTAACATAATATTTTTCTTGTTTTCGATGGTTAAGTTCTATATTTTCATTAATTCAAGTTTAAAAAGCGATCAAATTATAAAAAAAATCATAGGAAACACAGCGTAATTTTATCCATAACGACTGAAAGTTTCAAGGTTGCCTAACCACCTAGAGGGGGGGGGGGTGAATATGTGCTAAGCTGTATTTGGCCTTTTAAATCTTTAAGCTATTCTACCACAAAAAAGAAAGCACAAATAACAGTACAAAAAAACACACAGAGATTTATAGTGGTTCCCCAGAGTATGAGTACATCCACTGTCCCTCACCACCTATCTAACAGTGTGCAGAAGTCGGCAAATTCCTCAAACTACTCAGATCAAAGATCTTACAGCTCAGATTCCTCAGAATCTACCTCAGGTCTTCAGCAAGACCCTACCTCAGGTTTCAACAAAGTCCTACCTCAGAGTGCAAACACTCATACAACTCAAAGACCTAGCTGGTCTCCTACCTCAGATCCACTCTTGGAATCCTATCTCACATCTTCATAGGATCTACCTCAGGTGCACACACCCTAGCTCAGAGTGAACACACTCCTACAGCTCAGAGAGCCAGCTGATCTCCTACCTCAGATCCACTCCTGGAATCCTACCTCAGATCTTTACGAGATCCTACCTCAGATCTTTACGAGATCCTTCCTCAGATCTTTACGAGATCCTACCTCAGATCTTTACGAGATCCTACCTCAGATCTTTACGAGATCCTACCTCTGGTGCACACAACACCCTATCTCAGAGTGAACACACTCCTACAACTCAGATTCACAACTAGAATCCTACCTCAGACATTCTCAAGACGCTACCTTAGGCTTTAATTAAAGCCCTACACTTAGATCTCAAATAGATCTTACAATAACAAATATAGTGGTTTGTTTTATAGAGGAATGACTCAAATAAGATATTGCTTTTGTAGCTTTGAGTCTTCTTAGGTTTTTTGTGTAGAAAGCCTTCTTCAGCTGCAGCACTGAATCACTCAATGGATTTTCCTTTTTAACAGGATCAATGTTGGGCTTTCTTGTGAGTAGAAGTCTTCTTGCTCTCTAGGGTAAGAGCTTTCTTTCTGTAGAAGCTCGACTTCTTCTTCTTCTCCAGAAAAGTTTGCTGTTAACTAGTACAACTTTTGACGACCTGTTCAACTTTCTGATCTCAAAGTTTTTCCCTCTGTAAGGGCTAGGGTTAGAAGACCCTCTCTTGTACTTTTGTAGCTTTGTCTTTTCCATTGATCGAAACATCAGACACATCTAGCCAAAACCTTTTACTGAAGTGATTGACGTGACATTTGCTTTCGGTGCCTCCGCCAAATTTCAAGTCCCGCCTTTCTGAAGTATGCAACGATAGATCTGGCCGTCGAGACTGTATCGTTTGGTGAGGACATCTCACAAAACGATTTTATAGTTAGCGCTTGATTCCTGCTTCTTCTGCTACTGACACAACAATAGTGTTGTGTGGAGCCTTCTAACACAACGATATTGTTATGTGATCCTTATACATTAAAACAGTATAAACTGACTTCAACTAAACTATACTTAGACCCTTTTTGAGTTGAGAGCAATTTCATTTTTTGTCTAAGCTAGTCTCCTTGTCTGAACAAGTTGATTGATAATATGATAAATTTAGCCTACACAATCCACAATAGATAGACATCAAATACATAATGTACTTATCATTATGTGGAGGACTTCTTCAAATCTGGTATATTGTGGGCAATGTACCCAATAATCTTCCCCAATTTGAAAAAGTCAGAACCCCATAAATGATAAGATACATTCATTGAATAAAGATTCTAAATAATCATAAAGAACTAAAGTCAAGACAGAACTGGGAAAAGATTAAACATATCAAGAATATTATATATGTAAATGTGACGACATTTAAAATTCATGTTCTTTTAAAGATTGTCTATATGATGCTGACAAAAAAAATATGAACAGATTATATGAGACTTTTCTTCTACTTTTCTTTTCCCACTAACATCACCTTAGTCCTTCCGCTCCTATCCTCATCCTCTAGTTACTACTGCAGGTCCATCATTCTTTATCAAGGAGGTCGGGGGATTGAGCCCCTGCCTCAACAACCTATCAACCCTGTTGTGTGGCTGGGGATGGGTTGGGGTGTACGACCTGCGGGCCTTATAAAGCCGCCTTGGTGCGACACCATGGTGGGCCCCCTGGTGGGACTCCAGGATGACATGCAGGTGTGACGCCTGTCCTGCATCATAAAAGTGCATGAGAGCTCTTTATCAAGGAGGTCGGGGGATCGAGCCCCAACCTCAATAACCTATCAGCCCTGTTTTGGGGCCGGGGATTGGTTGGGGTGTAGGGCCCACGGGACTGATAAAGTCGCCTTTGTGCGACGCTATGGTGGGCTCCTTGGCGAGACTCCAGGGTGGCGGGCAGGTGTGACGCCTGTCCTGCATCATAAAAGTGCACTTTTATGATGCGACAAGACAGGCGTCACACCTGCCCGCTATTGGGATTATCGTTGTTTTATGTTATATGGTCTGTAAATAGTCTGTATAGGTTATATTGTATTTTCCCTATTTGATATATATATATATGTTAGATCTCCTCATTGGGGATTAAGACTTTTTATTTCACAACATGGTATCAGAGGAACACGCCTAGGGTTTTTGTGGTTCTGGTTTCACCAATCTCCGGTGCTTTGTTCTGCTGGCGCCCTATCCCTCTCCCGCTGCCGCCTGATCCCGCTCTAGCACGATTCCGATTGTTCCAGGAAGTCCCGCTGCCGCCGATCTCGCCCGCTCCTGCTCCCGTTGACACTCCTGCTGCTGCCCGATCCCGCTCTCGCTAGATCCCGCCTCCGCCGCCTGTTCCAGGAAGTCCCGCTACCGCTGCCTGTTCTCCCGCTGTCGCCGCCTATTCTTGCAGCCGCCGGAGCTTCCTCTCCCTCTAGTCCTTTCCATGGAGTATGTTTCACTCTTGTAGTGAGTTCTTTATGCTGGTGAGAAGGGTTTGTGTGTGAGACCCTCATTCTCTTTGTTCTCTTGATCCTCGATCTCCGCTGCGGGAGTGATCTCGTTGATATTTGCTCCATGGATTCCAAAGACACCTATGAATCCTTTATGGGAGGACGAATTACTAGTATTCTCCTCGATGAGAAAAATTATTTTTCATTGGACACATCGATGAAAGTGGCCCTTGACGGCCGAAATAAGCTTTCATGGCTGACCGACGACCCCTCTATGCCTCAATCGACCGACACAGATGACAAAAATGAGGAGTTAGTCATGTGGTCGACGAAAAAGTACTTGGTTCTTGGATGGATTCAGTGCTCGATGGAGCCTCGCATCTTTAGTTAGTTCATGCGCTTTGAGGACATCTTCGAGCTTTGGCCGCTCTCCAGCGCACCTTTGGGCACACACATGTTGATGACCAGATTTTCGGCATCTTTCAGGATATTGCTTCCACTACTCGGGGAGAGCGTTCCGTTCAGGAGTACTTCACTTACCGATCTTGAGTCTCTTAGTAACCTGGAGTCTCCTACCGATATTGCTCTTATTCGAAAACAGCGATAGCGCCGAGAGACATACCAGTTCTTGATGGGGCTTCGCCTCGAATACGAGTCTACCCTTGCTCAGATTATGGGGATGTCACTTTTGCCAGATCTTCTTGAGGCCTACTCCATTGTTGCTGAGCATGAGAGACGTATGCAGCGACACTCTGGTCTTTCCGCCACTCGTGCTACCTCCTCTCTTCCTACTGAGCAGATGGCCCTTGCTGCTTCTTCCGACCTCCCACCTCCAGCACTCGTGGACGTGGTGGTCGGGGTTCCTCTACCCAGTCTGGTGGTCGTGGACATTCTGGTTGATGTAGCTCTACGGGTCCTCCTGGCCCTTGCTCTCACAGTGGTCGTCTGCATCATGACCGCAGTCGCTGCTATCAGCTATACCCACACCTACGGGGCTCTGAGCATACTACTTTTGGTACTGTTCCCAGGCACACTATTGCATTAGCCGAGTCTTCCGAGCCCGTCAAACGCACTTTGGGTGCCAACTCCTCTGACTTCCGTCACATGATGGCCCAGTTTCAGCAGTTCCAACAGTCTCAGTCTTCCATTATTGCCTCTGCTTCCACTGTCTCTTCTTCCTCAAGTACTCCGTTTGCTTGCTCCGCAGCCACGGTTGACCAGTCGTCACCCTTGGTGATTAATTCTTGTGCAACCGACCATATGACTGGTACGTCTTCCCGCCTGCTTCAGGTTGCCCCCTGCTCTTCCCGGGACGTGCGTCTCTCTAATGGCTCGGTTACCCCTGTCCTCAGCCGGGGCACCGTCCCTCTCTCGCCTTCTTTCTCCCTTGACTCTGTTCTTCTTGTACCTCAATTGTCCCTCAACCTATTATCTATTAGTAGTATTACTCGCTCTTTGAACTGCTCAGTAACTTTCTTCTCTGATCGTTGTGTTTTTCAGGACCTGAGATCCGGGAGGACTATTGGTACGGGATATGAGAGGAGTTGGATGTACTATCTAGAGCTACCTTCTCTCACTGCTGCTCCTCCACCACTGACACCGGCCCGCCTACCTCTTCTGCTGCTTACCCTGTTATGTCGTCGAGCATGCTTTGGTACGCACGTCTCGACCATACTAGCCCTCAGCGGGTGTTGTCTGTTTGTCCTGCCATGTCTTTTGTTTTTCCTTTTCGCTGTGATGTATGTGAGCTGTCAAAACACACGCATCATGTATGTTCCTTTTGTTAGTCGTGCTACGTCTTGTTTTGAATTGGTGCATTCTGATGTGTGGGGCTCTGCCCCTGTAGTGTCATTTGATGGTTTCTCGTACTTTGTAATTTTTATTGATGACTGCTCTCATTGCTTATGAGTTTATCTTCTAAAACATAAATCTGAGGTTCTATCTGTTTACTCTCATTTTTCACGTATGATACGATCCCAACATGGTACTACTGTTCATATACTCCGCTCCGACAATGGCGGTGAGTACACTTCTCGTCTTTTTGATCTCTTCCTCCGCAATGAGGGCACTCTCCACCAATTTTCTTGTCCGGGTACCCCCGAGCAGAATGTGATGGCCGAACGCAAAAACCGCCACCTCTTAGACTCTGTTTGTTGCCTTTTTCGGGGAATGAATGCCCCTAAGTACTATTGGAGTGCTGCTCTTCTTACAACAGCTTTTATTATTAATAAGACTCCTTCTCGTCCTCTTGGTGGTGTTACCCCCTTCAGTCTCATCCATTCACCAGTCTCCACCTTCCCCACCCCTCTCCGGGTCTTTGGTTGTGCGTGCTTTGTCCAGAATCGACGTCCTTCTCGGACCAAACTCGACGACGAGGCCATCCACTGCCTCTCCTCGGCTACTCGACTACCACTAAGGGTTATCGCTGCTATGATCCCCAATTGCGTTGTATCATTTATTCTATGCATGTGACATTCCATGAGGAGGTTCCTTTTTATCCTGCACATTTGACCCCCCTGCGCTTCCTACTGTTGTGCAACCTCTCCTTGTCTTTTCCTCACCACTGGCCGCTGCCCCCTGCTACTCCGCCTGCCCTGCTGACATACTCTCGCCGCCAGCCGCCCCCTCCACCCGCTACACTCACTTCTCCTCCAGTCCCGGATCAGCAGCCTCTTCCGGATGCATGTAACTCTCTTGAGCCTCTCTCCTCTACTTCTTTTGTTGACTTACCTATTTCCCTCCGCAAGGGTAAACGTACTTGTGCTCATTCCTCTTTTACTGAGCATCCACTGGCTAGTGTTGTTTCCTATCAGTGTTTCTCACCCTCTTACTAGGCTTTTGTGGCTACTGCTGATTCTGTTTTCCTGCCTGCTTCGACCGCTGAGGCTCTCCGTGACCCGGGGTGGGTTGGGGTCATGGAGGAGGAGATGTCTGCTCTCTATCGTACTGGGACTTGGTCTTTGGTCCCTCTTCCTCCCGAGAAACTTACAGTTGGGTGCAAATGGGTCTATAAGTGAAGCACTCTGCTGATGGTACCATTGATCGGTATAAGGCTCGTTTGGTGGCCAATGGCGTTACTCAGACTTCGGACGAGTTTTGCGCCACCTTTGCTCCCGTGGCTAAGTTGACCAGTGTTCGTCTTTTGCTCTCGCTTGCGGCTTCTCGCGTGTGGCCGCTCTATTAACTCGACGTCAAAAATGCCTTCCTGCATGGTGATTTACAGGAGGTCTATATGGCTCCTCCTCCTGGGTTTGCTCTTCAGGGGGAGTATTCGGGGCGAGTTTTCCGCCTGCTCAAGTCTCTGTACGACTTAAAGCAATCCTCGCGGGACTGGTTTGAACGGTTCAACTCGGTTATTCTTCAGTCAGGTTTCACTTAGTGCAGTGCGGACCACACTTGCTTCATCCGTGCGACTCCCGAGGGCCGTCGGGTAATTGTCTTGTTCTACGTGGACGATATTATTCTCACGGGGGATGACCATTCTGGCATCTCTGAGGTGAGAGCTACACTTCGCTCAGCCTTCGAGGTGAAAGACCTTGGACCTCTTCGTTATTTTCTTGGGATTGAAGTAGCTCGCTCACGGCAGGGCATCTTGATGCAACCCATGTTTGCATCTTTATTTTAGTTTTATTTGTATTTTTGTAGCGCACTGCTTCTCGCATTTTATGTTGTGTTGTCTGTCATGTTGAAACGCGCTTGTTATTCGCGCACTGTTGTTTGACTTATTGGAATGACCGACCAATAAGATCATGAATGAATAGGTCCGTCAAATTAGGGGAAGTGTTAAATTAAGCAAGCAAGTAATTTAAAATATAAAATATATTCTGAAATTAAATTTTACTTTATTAAATATTCCATTTCAGATTATATCAGCCCCTTTATTTCAATGAATGACATTGCATTGAAGGAATTCCTAAGTTCCAAATTACTCCAGGCTTGGTAACTTACCAAAATTACTTTATTCACAAATTTACTTTCTTTCAATTAATGCATTGAAAAATCATGCCGGACCTCTTTGAAAATTGAACCCCCCCCTCATTATTTTACCTTGTTAGTTATTAATGAATTAATGGGGCCATCTCTTTATAGCCTAGCCATTTCCGAACCCCAAGGTAGCCAGGAAAAAGAAAAGAAAACGACGTGACTTCTTGTCCACGCCATCTTCTTCTTCCAGGGCAACCGGCCGCCCATATTCCCCCAAATCCAACGCGACCCCAACCCGATTCACCATTCCTCGGCCAGCCGTTGCCTCCCACAGCTCCAGCGACCTCCGTCGACCCGGACCCAGTCCTCCGCCGGCAGAAACGAGTGGACCCTGCTCGATTTGGCGTCGGCGACCTGCACCAGCCCGCCATTCCTCCCGGACTTCCCTTCAACGACGACATAGAACCCTTCTGTGGGCTGGCTTGATCCCGATGACCCTCCCAGTGGCAACCCAGCCTCGTGCGACCACTGCGGTACCCTCACAGGCGCATACCTCTGCCCGATCCAGCAGTCACTTTCCTCTCCTGCTTTACAGTCGAACCTCTGATTTGGTCTCGGTATAATCCTCTCCAATCTTAGTTCTCTCTCCTTATTAGTATAATATCTATGCACGATATTTAATTGGCCAGTTTAACTAGAGTTTGCTTGCTTAAATTTCACTTCTCTTGTTTGTCGTTAATTTTAAAAAAATCGTGTTTGTTCTCTTTTCTTGCTAGCATGTGGATGAGTAAATCCTACCGCTGAATGCGAGCGAGTGTTGGGCATCTTAGTGTGTTTGCGAAGGCTTAGACGAATATCGATTGAGAATGCTTGTGAAAACTCCGCTTGCACTGCAAAGATTAATTAAGTTCTCAAATTTGATATTTTAAAACCAATTTCAGACTTTAGGAATGCATCACATCTCGATATCGCAGCGCAAGTACACCTTAGATCTTCTTCGGGACATGAGCCTACTTGGGTGTCGCCCTACGAGTACTCCTATGGATACCAACCATTGCCTTCATGCTGAATCTGACGATCCTCTACCAGACCCCTCTCAGTTCCAGCGTCTGGTTGACCGCTTGATATACTTGACCAATATTAGGACCTACATCAGCTTCTCAGTGGGCATTTTTAGTTAGTTTATGCATTCTCCCAGGACATCTCACCTAGAAGCTGCTCGACGTTGTATTCACTATCTTAAGGGCGCCCCGGGTCTTGGGTTGTTCTATCGGGCTGATAGTGCCTATGCTTTACTGATGCAGATTTTGCTGGCTCTTTGACTGATCGACGGTCTACGACAGGTCTTTGCGTATTCCATGGTGATCACCTTGTTTCGTGGTGGAGCAAGAAACGACCTATCGTATCCCGCTCTTCTGCTGAGTCAGAGTACCGCACTATGACACTCGGCATCACTGAGTTGGTTTGGCTTTGATCACTGCTGACTGAACTTGGCCTATCTCTTGCTACTAGCTCGACTCTCTACCGTGATAATAAGTCAGCTCTCCTACTTACTTAGGACTCAGTACTACATGAGCGCACCAAGCACATCGAGATGGATGTTCATTTTCTGCGTGACCACGTCCGTACTGGGACTATTCTTCCGCTTTCATTTCCTCGTCCGAACAGCTTGTTGACGCCTTCACTAAAGCTGTTGGTCCTACTCGTTTAGATTTGATTATTTCCAAGCTGGACATGATTGACATCTTTGCACCAGCTTGAGGGGGAGTATTGAGATTATCGTTGTTTTATGTTATATGGTCTATAAATAGCCTGTATAAGTTGTATTGTATTTTCCTATTTGATATATATATATATATATGTGCTAGATCTCCTCATTGGGGATTAAGGTTTTTCATTTCACAACACCCGCCAACCTGGAGTCCCACCAGGGGGCCCACCTTGGCGTCGCACCAAGGTGGCCTTATAAGGCCCGCATGCCGGACACCACAACCCATCCCCGACCCCACAACAAGGCCGATAGGTTGTTAAGGCCGGGGCTCGATCCCCCAACCTCCTTGATAAAGGGCTCTCATGCGGGCAATTGGTGATGAGAGCTCGCACGAGAGTTCTTTATCAAGGAGGTCGGGGGATCGAGCCCCAACCTTAACAACCTATCGGCCCTGTTGTGGGGCTGAGAATGGGTTGTGGTGTATGGCCCGCGGGCCTGATAAAGCCGCCTTGGTGCGACGCCAAGGTGGGCCCCCTGGTGGGACTCTAGGGTGGCAGGCAGGTGTGATGTCTGTACTGCATCAATCACTCACTGGATTTTCCTTTATAATAAGATCAATGTTTAGCTTTCTTGTGAGTAGAAGTTTTCTTGCTCTCTGGAGTAAGAGCTTTCTTTCTGTAGAAGCTTGACTTCTTTTTCTCTAGAAAAACTTGTTAACTTGTACAGCTTTTGACAGCCAGCTCAACTTTTCTGAGATCTCATGATTTTTCTCTCTGTAAGGTCTAGGGTTATAAGACCCTATCTTGTCCTTTTATACCTTTGTATTTTCTAACGGTCAAAACATTGGACACATCCAGTCAAAACCTTTTACTGGAGTGATTGACTTGACATTTTGCTTTCGGCGCCTCTGCCAACTTTGAAGTCCCTCCTTTCTGAAGTATGCAACGATAAATCTGGCTGTCGAAACGGTATCATTTAATGAGGACATCTCACAAAATGATTTTATACTTAGCGCTAAATTCCTGCTTTTGCTGCTTACACAACGTTAGTGTTGTGTGATCCTTATACATCAAAACAGTATAAACTGACTTCAACTAAACTGTACTTGGACCTTTTCTAATTTCAGAGCAAGTTCATTTTTGGTCTAAGCTAATCTCCTGCTCTGGACAAGTTTATTGATAATATGTTAAATTTTACACAATCCACAATAGACAAACATCAAATACATAATGTACTTATCATTATGTGGACAACTTCTTCAAATCTTGTACATTGTGGGCAATGTACCCAACAACGACTTTGTTATTAGCGTGTGTTACAAACATTTCTTATCACATATGGAGAAAGAACTCTGACAACTATACTAAAATTCTAACAAATTCAATGTATACTAAAAACATAACAATGTAATAAACTTTCATATCAAGAGTAAATGCAGAAATAAAGGCTCCGTTTGGGGGGACTTATTTTCACCGGTCAAGCGGTTACGACCGCATGAACCAGGCCTTAATTAAGGCCCCCCCCCCAAACGGAGCCAAAATAATCACTTATAAAGATAATTTTATTCATTACAACATCTAATGAAAATTTATATAAATAAAAACTAAAATATGGTCTATTAGATGTTACTAACCACACTTAAGTTATACAATGTCCTTATAGTAGAATAGATCGATGATTGGAATCGTGTACGCCCTAAACCGGGCTTACATATATATATATAGGCTAAAAAATAATAGATAAACAATAGATATATTTAACTCTCCCCCTTCAAGTTGGGAATAGATATTAAGCATTCCCAACTTGTTTGTGCTGTCTTTGAAGTTATCGCTGCATAAACCCTTGGTGAAGACGTCCGCAAGCTGGTCGAATGAGTTCACAAAAGGGGTGCAAATATTTCCTTTGTCTAGGTGATCCTTGATGAAATGTCTATCAACCTCCACATGTTTGGTTCTATCATGTTGCACTTGATTGTGCGCGATACTGATGACAGCTTTATTGTCACAGTAGATCATGATAGGGGTTTTCCCCTGAAGACCAATATCACGAAGAAGAGTCCTCAACCACAATCCTTCACAAACACCTTGTGCCATAGCCCTATACTCTGCCTCTGCACTTGACCGAGCTACCACATTCTGTTTTTTGCTCCTCCATGAAACGAGGTTGCCTCCCACAAAGGTGCAGTACCCCGTGGTTGATTTTCTATCGTCTTGGCTACCGGCCCAATCAGCATCTGTAAACACTTCAACTTCTAGTGATTGTCCGTTTTTGAAAAGGATCCCACGACCTGGTGCCTTTTTGAGATACCGCAGCACTCTAAAGACCGCCTGTTGATGACGAACGGAAGGAGAGTGCATATGCCTACTTAGGACTCCCACAGCATACGTAATGTCAGGGCGAGTATGAGACAAGTATATGAGACGTCCAACCAAACGTTGGTATTTTGAGACATCCACTTTTTCTCCACTAGCATCTGCATCAATTTTGTGATTAGCCTCAATAGGTGTGTCCACGGGTGCACGCCCAAGCATCCCAGTTTCTTCAAGAAGATCCAGAGTATACTTTCTTTGGGAGATGAAAATCCCTTGTTGGGACCGCACCACTTCAATTCCCAAGAAATATTTCAATTTTCCCAGGTCTTTAACTTCAAATTCCTTGCTCAGTTGCTCCTTCAGGTAAGTGATCCCCTCCAAGTGGTCCCCGGTAATGATAATGTCGTCCATATACACAATAAGAATAGAGACCTGAGCACCCTTTCTCTTAATAAAGAGTGTGTGGTCAGCATGACTTTGAGTGTATCCAAGTTGGAGCATGAACTTGTAAAAGCGTCCAAACCACGCTCTCGGGGACTGTTTCAAACCGTACAGGGATTTCATAATTCGACACACCTTTCCCTTGGACCCTTTGATAACAGAGCCCGGTGGAATATCCATGTAAACTTCCTCCTCCAGATCGCCATTCAGAAAGGCATTCTTGATATCGAGCTGAAATAGTTCCCATCTACGGCTTGCAGCAACCGAAAAAAGCACGCGGATAGAGTTCATCTTCGCAACAGGAGCGAAGGTCTCCTGGTAGTCGATACCCTGAGCCTGGGTATATCCCTGAGCCACCAAACGAGCTTTGTACCGCTCCACTACACCATCTTGGTTTTGTTTAACTGTGTAGACCCAACGAGATCCAACCGTTCGCTTCCCTGGAGGAAGGCTCACCAGCTGCCACGTTTTATTCTTGTCCAAGGCACGCAGTTCCTCCTCCATTGCCGTTTTCCATTCAGGTATCTGAACAGCCTCCTGCCATGTCTTAGGGATAACAATAGATGAAAGAGAAGAAATATAGGCTTAATGTGCCTGAGAAAGGTGATCATAACGAATGTAGTTGGCAATGGGGTGATTGGTGCTACCCTTCTTACCTATAAGACGGGCAAGAGGAATATGGAGGTCATCATCTGAATCTGGGCTGGAGACAGACACCGGTACTGGCGAAACATCTTCAGTCTGCACTTGCTCAACAGTCGTAGGACGACGAGAGTATGTGTATATTATCGGAGGAGCGGAGGTGGAAGGGACGGGAGCAGGTGGAGGAATAGGAGGAGTATCAACGATAGGAACGGGAGCAGGTGGAGGAATAGGATGGGGAGCAACAATAGGGAGCGGGGAGTCGATCAGCTCGTCACCAGTGCTAGTCATCTCCCCCTGACGAGGAGCAAAGTACGACTCCCCCTCACGAAAGGTGACATCGACAGTACAATAGTATCGACGTGTCGGAGGGTGATAACACTGATACCCTTTGGTGGTAGAAGAATAACCGACGAAAACACACCGAAGAGACCGCGCATCGAGTTTATCACGATGGGGGCTATGGACATGAACAAAACACACGGAGCCGAAGATACGAGGGGGAAGATGGGAGGTATGGACAATGTGCGCTTTTTCGAGACGAGATAGGGGCGTATCAAACGAGAGAGCACGAGACGGAAGACGGTTAATGAGATGCGCGACTGTAAGAATAGCATCCCCCCAGTAGGATTTAGGGAGGTGCATAGAAAGAAGTAAACACCGGGCCACCTCCAGCAATTGTCTATTCTTTCGTTCGGCCACCCCATTTTGAGTGGAGGTGTGTACACACGTAGTTTGATGGATGATGCCATGGTCCGCAAGATAGGCCCCAAAGGCACCGCGATCATCATATTCTCCACCATTATCACTACGTAGCAAGCGTATTTTGCCTCCGAATTGTTGGACCACCATCTTATGAAATTTTTGAAAGCACAAAAAAAGATCACTTTTCTTTTTAAGCATATAAAGCCAAGTAGTGCGGGAGTAACAATCAATGAACGTTACAAACCATTTATAGCCAGATAAAGAGAGAACACGGGATGGACCCCAAACATCAGAGTGGATAACATCAAATGAATACAGACTAGGAACAGACAAATGAGTAGAACGACGACGAACATGTTTAGACTGTTCACACGCATCACAAACAAAAGACTGAAGTAAATGATGAAAGACAGGAAACAATTTAGTAAGATATAAAGGAGAAGGGTGACCAAGGCGCTGGTGCCATCGTCGAAGATCATCAAGCGTCGGAGATCTGGTTGAAGAGAGTGCACTGGGAGAAGACGGGTTCAGCAAGTACAGACCGCCAACATTCCTACCACTGCCAAGTGTCCGCCTCGTAGCCAGATCCTGAAAAACACAAACATCAGGAAAGAATGTCACAGAACAGTGTAATGAGCTAGTCAAGTGACTAATAGAGAGTAAGTTGCGGGGAAAAGAAGGGACATGCAAAACAGAGGAAAGTGATAGGTCAGGAGAACATGGGACTGTCCCTTTGCCAGCAATGACAGAGAGAGAGCCATTGGCAGCAATAACCTTATCACGACCAGAGAGGGGAGTGTAGGAGGTAAAACCTGAGGCAGAACCCGTCATGTGGTCGGTCGCACCTGAGTCGATGATCCACTCAGAAGGTGTGGAAGACACATCATGAGCACTGGACAGACCTGAAGTGGCAACAACAGCGTGAGAGGAAGCCGAAGGAGAGTCAGTGTGAGAGCGCAACATGCGGCGCAAGGCCTCTAACTCGGCCGCAGACAAGCCACCAGAGGTGTCCTCCAGAACCTCAGTAGAGTGTGCAGAAGACTGAACACGGTCAGCAGAAAAACGACCACCTCCACGATATCCACTTCTACCACGAGTACCAGAACCTCGACCGGATGGGGCAAGGTGCGGATGCAGGCGAAAACAGGAGTCTTTGAGATGGCCTTTTTTCCCGCAGTGACTGCAAACAGGTGGGGGGCCGCGAGAAATCCCAGCGAGTGCAGAGTAATCAGTAGTAGGTCCAAGAGTGCGGCGACGGTTCTCATCACTGAGGAGCATGCTGAATGCCTCCCGAAGGGAGGGAAGAGGCTCGCGATGGAGAACATGCAGACGAACAGCATCAAACTCCATGTTAAGGCCCATAAGGAAGACGTGAACACGGAAGCGGTCTTTATCCTTCTGAAGAGTCACTGCATCAGTCGTACAGGCTGCTGTAAAGGTATTAAAGAAATCCAACTCCTGATAAAGGCGCTCAAACTCAGAACAGTAGGCAGCAACGGGCATCGTTCCCTGTCTCAGGTCCAGAACACGGCGAGTGAGCTCATATAACTGCATCGAACTGCCTGCCTGGGAGTAAGTATCACGGGCTCTCGTCCAAATATCGTATGCGGAGTCCAACAACATATAACTCCGATACACCTGAGGAGACATCGAATGAAGAAGCCACGAGACGACCAAAGAATTGTCCGCATCCCATTTGCGCCACGAGGGATCGGAACGTGATGGCTCAACGAGAGTACCATCAAGAAGGCCATATAACTGGTGGCTGCGAATCGCATGTTGAGCCGCCCTAGATCATTCCAGGTAATTTGTGCCATCCAAGGCAACAATAGTAATCTTCAATGACTGGCCATGACTCCGAGGAGGATCACACGAGTGGCTATGCAAGGTATCCGATTGGGTGGCCGAGGAACCGGGAAGAGCACCGGATTGAGAAGCAAGAGACAAAGTGGATTGAGCATCCATAGGGAGAACAATGATCTCAAGCGGAAAAAAAGGACATCCTACGGGTGTGGGCTAGAGCTGAAAGCCAAAGAGAACACCCGAGGAGGAAAGGGAGGCATCTTCGGCAGCCTCCATGGAGGGCAAAACGCCCTCCGATCAAGCCCTAAAAAAAGGGCGAGCGAAGCCTTCCTGTGCGCGGAGCGGGCGACTGAGGGCGAACGACCTGCGGGAGAGCGACGGGCGGGCGAGCGACCTGCGGGCGAACGACAGGCGACAGGCGAGGCGACGGGCGGGCGAGCGACGGCGGGCGGGCGACGTGCGGGCGAGCGAGCGAACGAGCGGCGGCTTTTCCTATCCTCTGATACCAAGTAGAATAGATAGATGATTGGAATCGTGTACGCCCTAAACCGGGCTTACATATATATATATATATATATATATATATAGGCTAAAAAATAATAGATAAACAATAGATATATTTAACTCTTATTATATGAGGTAGGTCTAGAAATGATAAGTTTTCAATATGATATGAGTGAAAATTTTACATGTATAAATGATGAGCGGACAGATTTTTTTTCTGAGCAATTATATAAAGAGTTATTTAAAAGTGTTAGAGTTATTATATATGCAATATTTTAATGATATTGAGTTTAGTCCCACACCGCCTATCGGTGTTGAGTGTCATGTTGTAGTTCCTATTTAATGCCCCTATGAGGATGAATATATTTGCACCTTCCATTTCATCTCTTCTTTCTACATGATATCAGAGCGACCGGTTCGACGTCTGCGGTTTCTCCTTTTCTGACCGCCCAGCCCGCCCTCCCTCCTGTCCGCAGCTTGCTCTGCGGTCTCCCGCCTACCCGCCTGTCTCCGCGGGCTCCTCTTGTGCAGACTGCGGGTCTGTCCGCTCTTCCCTTATCCGTGCGACTTTTGCGGCCTGCACTTTCTGCATCCGCATCTCCTCTCCCTCTCCGTGGTTCCACCCTCCTCAGGCTTCTTATAGCCATCTTCTGCTCTTACCCGTGGGGCCCACCTCTCTTATCCGCCGCGGACTCTCCTCTTGTCCGCTGCGGTCTCCTTGCTGCTTGAGTTCTTCAACCTCGCGGTCTCCTCTTCTCCGCTGCGAGCTCCTCTCCTTTTCCGCTGCGGATTCTCCTTTTAACCGTGCAGTCTCTTCTTCTGTCCGCTCGAGCTTCTCTACTCGCGGACTTCTCTTTCCCCGCAACGGGCTCTTCTCTTGTTCGCCGTGAGTTCCTCTCCTCTCGCCTGCTCGCGTGGTTGTTTCTGGACTCTAGCCGCGACCTGCCTCCTCTTCTCACGGCCTCGACTCGTCGCTTACTCTACCCGCGCGGACCACCTTTCTGTCCACCCGCCGCGGTCTCTCTTCCTGTCCGCTGCGGGCCCGTCCTCTTACTGCTTTGAGTTGTTTTTACTCGCGGTCTCGTCTCCTGACCGCTCGAGTTCCTAGCTCGCAGTATCTTGCTTCCCGTTGTGACCTTTCCTTACCGGTGCGAGTTCTCCTCTCTATCTCTATCCACGGCTGTCCACCTGACCGTGCGGATTTCCCTTTCCGTATTTTGGTCGCGATCTGCCTAATCGCTGGTGTGCCCGCGCGGACTGATCCACTTCTCGCCGCGGCCTCCCGCTCTGCCTCTTCTTGGTGCGACCTGCTTCTCGCTGTCGACTGCTCCTTCTCGCTGCGGTCTGGTCCTTCCCGCTGCGGCCTGGTTCTCGTTGTCGTCGACTTCTTCTTGCTGCGGCCTGGTCTTTCTCGCGGCGACTTCCTTCCCCATTTTTCTCCGTTGCTGCTTCTCGACCCGCTAAGGCCTGTGTTTTACCTTGGCCCGGTCTGTCTCTATCCGCCCGGTCTGTTTCCTTATTCGCCAGGTGTTTGCTTCTATTGCGGTCTTCTCCTAACCGCGCAGCCTGCTTGTTTCTAGCCGCTGCGGACTCTGTTCTTACCGCGCTGGTCATGGCCATTTCTTGCCGCTGGTGCGTTGTCACCGTGACCGCTGCGGACTATTCCTTGCAAAATGATCAGCTGTCCTCGGGGCTCCGTGGTGTCTGTTTCCGATGGTCGTACCTCCTGCCTTGCTCACAGCTTATCCTGGATTTTGGATTCCTGGGCCTCTCACCACATTACATCACGGAAACCACCACAATATTTGAACTACGTGCATCCCCAGTTCATTACTGTTGCTAGTGGGGACACACTTCCCGTCTCTGGTGCGGTAGATATTAACCTCACTCCCTCCATTACTCTTTGCTATGCTCTTCATGTTTCGGACTCTCCGTTCAACCTTCTCTCTATTGGTCGACTCACTGCTGATCTCGATTGTGTTGTTATTTTTTCTTCTAACTCGTGTGTTGTGCAGGATCGCAAGACGCAAACCATCATTGGAAAAGGGTATCTGTCAAATGGTCTCTATATTCTTAATCCGTCTCCCCTAACGGTGCTGTCGTCTATTAGCTCAGTTGACTGGCATCGACGTCTGGGTCATGCTCCTCTAAACATCCTCAAAAAATCTCTCCCAGACGTGTCCTTCCACGAGTTCACGTGTGAGTCCTGTATTTATGGGAAACATCATCGCTCTACGTTCTCACCACATCCTTCTCGGCGTCCTGCTCCCTTTGATCTTGTTCACTCCGATATTTGGGGCCCTTGCAAAATTACAAGTGTTTTTGGATACCGTTACTTTGTCACATTTGTCGATGACTACTCTCGGGTGACCTGGCTGTATCTCCTTCGTGATCGCTCTGAATTGCCCGGTGTATTCCGTACCTTTTTCATTGAAACTCGCAACCAGTTCTCCACAACCATTAAAACCATCCACACCCATAATGCCCGTTAATACACTAGTCATACCTTCTCTCACCTCTGTGCGGAGTTTGGGATCATCCATCAGACTTCCTGTGTCTATACCCCCCAACAAAATGGCATTGCTGAACGCAAGAATCGACACCTGCTCGAGGTCACCCGCTCCCTTATGATTCAGATGAATGTTCCAAAACAATATTGCAATTTTGCGGTTTCAACCGCTTGTACTCTTATTAACCGCATGCCTTCATCTATCCTCAAGTTTGCGGTTCCCTTCAATCTCCTTTTTCCCTCCCAACCTCCATTCTCCATCACCCCACGCGTGTTTGGTTGTGTATGTTTTGTTCATCATCTTGACCCGTCCACTAACAAACTTGCCCCCCGTGCAACTATATATATTTTTGTGGGCTATTCTCGAACTCAGAAGGGCTACGTTTGTTTTTCTCCCACGGATCGCAAGGTGGTTACTTCTGCTGATGTCACCTTCCTCGAAGATCAGCCGTATTACTCTCAACCTATTGACCATTCTCTTCTGCCACCTCTCCCGCGACCTGTTATTCCCGTAAATTCCACCATTCCACCTCTACTTCCCCCACCCATCCCACCTAAACTACCTACACCACCTGTCATTTGTGTGTACACTCGATATCCTCCCTCGTCTACTACCCTACGAGAGCTGCCCCGCTCTAATGATGCTTTGCAACCTGCGGATCCGACAACTGCTTCCACTGCCCACTCGATGACCAACTTTGTCTCTCTTCACCGCCTCTCTCCGGAACTCTGTCAGAGTGCTCTCTCTTTATCCTCTATCTCCACCCCTAATTCTGTACAGAAGGCTCTTCACCACCCCGGATGGCGGGCGGCCATGGAAGATGAAATGCGGGCTCTCTGGGCTAACCAAACTTGGGATTTGGTTCTTCTTCCTGCAGGTCAATCCTGTGTTAGCTGCAAGTGGATCTTTGTTATTAAACATGCGGCGGATGACACCGTTGAGCGTCTAAAGTCCCGCCTCGTGGCCCGGGGGTTTACTCAGCAACATGGCCTTGATTTTGAGGAAACCTTTTCTCCGGTGGCAAAATTGAATACGGTCCGCGTTCTTCTCTGCCTGGCTGTTCATCGTCATTGGCCACTTTATCAGCTGGATATTAAGAACGCGTTTCTCAACGGAGATCTGCAGGAGACTGTTTACATGCACCAACCTCCCGGGTTTGAGACCACGGGGGAGTCTCGGGTCTGTCATCTTCAGAAATCTATTTATGGTCCCAAACAGTCCCCGCGCGCTTGGTTTGAAAAATTCAGCAAGGTTGTCTGTGATATTGGCTTTATTCGGAGCTCGGCTGATTTTTCTCTCTTCACCCGACACCGGTCAACCGGAACTGTGATCCTACTTGTCTATGTTGACGATATCCTCATTACTGGCGACGATATTACATGGATACAACATATCAAGAAGCAGTTAAACTCCACTTTTCAGACCAAAGATCTTCGCAACCTTCGGTATTTACTTGGGCTTGAGGTTGCACGACGCCCTGATGGTCTTGTGTTAACCCAACAGAAGTATTATATGGACCTCCTTCATGATGCCGGTTATTCTGGATGCAAACCTGCGGATACTCCTATGAATGCAAATCACAAACTCTCAGCCCACAGCTTTGACTCCGACAAGCTCCTTACAAATCCAGAATACTATAGACGCTTGGTTGGGAAGCTGATCTACCTTACGGTCACTCAACCAGATATCTCTTTTGCTGTGGGAGTCGTAAGTCGTTTTATGCATGCTCCTCGGACATTTCACCTTCAAGCTGTCGAGCGCAGTCTTCGATATCTCAAGATCGCTCCAGGACAAGTGCTTGTGTACAAGCCATCCACATCTCTATCCCTTGTCGCGTACTCTGACGCTGACTATGCCGGGTCCATTGATTATAGGCGTTCCATAAAGGGTTTTTGTACATACTTCGGTGGATATCTCATAACCTGACGTAGCAAGAAACAGAATGTGGTTGCTCGCTCTTCTGCTGAAGCTGAGTACTGCGCTATGGCTGCTGTTGTTTCCGAGTTAACTTGGCTTGAGAGCCTTTTGAGAGACTTGGGTGTTCGTCTCACATCACCAGCGACCCTATTTTGTGACAGTCAAGCCGCAATCCATATTGCCAAGAATCCAGTCTTTCACGAACGCACAAAGCATATTGAAATTGACTGTCACTTTATCCGAGAAAAGGTACAGGCAAAGAAGATAGATTTGGAGCATGTTCTTGCTGCAAGCCAAGTTTCTGACATCCTGACTAAAGCTCTCTCCCGACCACTATACTACCAATTTTTATCCAAGCTTGGTGCCTACGACTTGTACGCTCCAGCTTGCGGGGGAGTGTTAGAAAAGCCTACTTTAGGGCCCATCTAGGGGCTAATTCTTCTCTCTTCTCTCTCTATTTTTATTAGTCCCACATCTTGGTTTGAGATTTCTCTCTTTCTTCTTCTCCTATATAAATTTATTTATACTTGTAATTATCAATTCAAGAAGTATATACAAGTTTTGGCTCTTTCTCTACATGGTATCAGAGCGAAAGATCTGAGACCTAAAATTTGTTTCCCGATTTCTCTATCCGTTACTTTTTCCTTCCCGACCTGTCCGTCAATACCGCGCCCTGCTAGGGCTCACGCCCTCAGCTGCTCCCGCTCCTGTCGACGGAGTCAAAAGTTAATCCCGTCGACATGAGTGGACACTATTTTGCCTCTGCTGCTTCTCTCCCTACAGATTCTTCTCCCGTCGTCTTCATCGCATGCTGCCACCGCGTCGTCTTCTTCTGCGACATCGACGATCTGTCGGCTCTTTGCTTCCTCTGCGACATCGATGGCTCCGACGGCTTCGTCTTCTTCTCCGACAGCTTCGTTTTCTTCTTCTCCGGCCTGCTGCTGCTGCAGCTTCTTCTTCTCCGACCTTCTCCTGCCGCCACTCTCTTCTTCTACGACTTGGTTTCTGCTGCCGCAGCTTCTTCTTCTCCTGCTGCTGCTCATCTTCTCCGGCCTTCTTCTTCTCCGGATGCTTCCTCTCCGGCCCAGCAACCCTCTTATTGCTGCTGCTCTGCCACTGCTTCTCCGGCCCGCTGCTGTAGCACCTTCTTCTCCAGCAACTGCCCCGTCTCCGACCCGGCCTTCTTCTTCAGATCTAGCCCGACAGCTCTCTATTTTTAGGGTTTAAGTTCTAGTTTTTTTAAGTTGTTATTGTTGTTGTTGTGTTGCTTTGCGTCTCGTTACGATTTCGTCCCCTTCTCCACGTGATCTGGGTTCATGTACCCGACGAGGGTCCCACACGTGCACGCGGTCTACGTGATGGGGAGTGTTCGTCACGACCTCCAGGCATTGTTTATGCCTTCATGCACGTATTCCACGTGAGGGGGAGTGTTTGTGATAACGACGACTCAGATGCCTCTTTCCCGACTCCTGCCTTAGTCACACATGGCCCCCAGGTCAATTTCGTATGTTGTTTGCGTCTCCTTGTCGTTTTCTCTGGATTTGGTATTGGTTTGGTCTTTCGTGGTTGACCTTGTTTTCGCTTAAACGAGTGTATCCAGCGTTGTCATGGTCGGTTTGTGGACCAACGTCGTGTGGCTCTTGCCCGGTTGAAGTATCCCCGGTGACACGCGGTTGGGCCTCGATGGCTGTTGTTTTGTACCACGTTGCCAACCTTCTTGTACCTTCCGTTTTATGTTGTGTTCAAGCTGTATGGTCCCCCTTCAGCTTGAGGGGGAGTGTTAGAGTTATTATATATGTAATATTTTAATGATATTGAGTTTAGTCCCACACCGCCTATCGGTGTTGAGTGTCATGTTGTAGTTCCTATTTAATGCCCCTATGAGGATGAATATATTTGCACCTTCCATTTCATCTCTTCTTTCTACAAAAAGCAGACAATTTTATCCGAGCAATTATATAAAGAGAGATTTAAAAGAAAATAAAGCATGTTGTATTTTAATTTCGCTGAATGGAAGTTTGTGGTGTGAGTTCGAATTTGAAAAATTAAACCAATGTTTGAAGAACAACCAAACAATGAAAACAACAAAAATGCAAAAAAGAGAAAAACAATTAAAAGAATTTTAATAATATTTATTTTTTTTTGTTTCATTTTTATAGAAAAGAAATGTGAACATTAAACACAATGATGTTTGGTAGAGAATAATTTTTTTTTTTGTAAATTTTACCATGATTTAAATGAATATTTGAAAAATGGAAAAATATTCCGCATAGATTCGTTCATAGAGGAATGATGAAGTATGATTAAAAATTATGGGACTATAAGTAAGATCTCGAGAAAAAAATTTAACAATCAGCTTAGATTTTATCTTCATAAAGATATAAATTGTGGAAGAATCTATAATTAATTGGTTCCCCGTGATATAATTTAAGATGATTCTTATTAACTTTAATAGTACCATCCTTGTTGTTGAAAAACTTAACTACCTGATATTCCGATAAGGAAATATAGTTTTTACTTTGAATGGTTCGGACCAACAAGACTTTATTTGCCCGGATTACCATGAAAGAGTCACAGTTGAGATTTAAATAATAAAATTTGACTACTGGGGCTGTTAGGCGCAACCTTCCGTAAATGGCGGTCATGGAAATCTTTTGTTTGCTCTTTTATAAATACAAGAGTTCTTGTGTGCCATATTAAGACCAAGGTTTTCAAAACCGGACCGGTCAATGAACCGGAAGAACGAAAGGTTCAAGGTCTGATCGGTCCAACCGGTTCAACCGTAAATATGCTAAAACAAATAAAACATGTATAAAATATTAATCAAATAATAAAATATAATTTATTAGATACAGTTTATTAATGTAATGATAAAAAATTAATCTAATTCAATGGTTCATATAAATTTATTAAATATTATATACATATATATATATAATATGTTGATTTTGTTTATATATTTTTTAATATATAAAATATAATATCATATTATGTAAAATATAGTTCAAAAGTAAACATAATCTGAAGTTTGACACACTGGTTTGAATCCCATCTTAATTATCTCCATGGTCCGCTGTTCGAAACCTGCCGTCCACATTTTTTGGAAAAAAATTAATATTGGGCTGTTCTCACAAACCCGGGCCAGTTTGCGGGTCACCGGTTAGCCCGCCCGGTTATCCGGTCCTCAGACGGTTCTTGGCTGGTCCGATTCTTAGACTTGACCGGACCGGGTACCTGGCCGGTTCACGGTCCGACCGGTCGAACCGGCCGGCCCTGTCCAGTTTTTAAAGCGCTGATTAAGACCTTCATCAAGCTCGTTTAGTTGTAAGCGACGCTACTCTCGCTAGATTTAAATTAATGTTCATCTTTTTAATGACCCAGTAAGCTTTAATTTTATTTCCATGAGCATATGACAAGCCTTGTTGTAAATTATGAGATATGACGTCGATCCAATCAGTGTCTTATACACTGTTCGGTACGCCCAAAGAGCGTCCTCTAGCTTCCTTGAACACTCCTTGCTATTTGAGTCAATCGATTTTTTGAGAATACTGTGAAAAACAGCTAAATAAAGCAAATTTTATTGCTCCAAAAAGATAAATAATACAAACGTATGTCCCATATTAATAGAAGATGGGTTAGAAAGGAGAATACAACAAGCGATGTGAGACTATTTACAAGCCGCGCTGGCTATGCAGTATGTCTATAGAATGAGACTAATGCGGTCACAGTCCCGGGATGTCACCAAACTGCAACAGAGGAAAGCCTCCAGACCGCAGCTGCGGATTGCCACCAGATCGTAGCTGTGGGTTGCCACAAGACCGCAACTGCGGGTTGCCACAAGACCGCAACTGCGGGTTGCCCTCTGGATTACAACTCGAGTAGGCAAACCTCCTGGACAGCACTGCGGGACCGTGGTCGACAACAACGGTTTGCCAAACCGCCAAGACTGCACTGCAGATTTGTCAAACCGCCTGGACTTGCTAAACCGCCAGTCTTCCAAGACAAGCCGCCAGACTTGACCGCTACTTCTGTCCACCAAGCTAGACCGTCAAACCGCCAAGCTCTCTGTCCGCCAACCACCAGGATCTAACAAATACGATTAAGTTTTTGGATAGAAATATCACCTTGTCAACTAGTTTGAAAATGATAGACGATGAAAACTCTGAGTAACCCCATATTTTTGTAAATTCTTCTCAAATTACTTATTGCAAAAAAGAATTCCTCAATCACTAATAATCATATGCAGTGTTCGAAATCTTGAAAACAATTTGCATAGAAATTTTGTAACAACCCTCGCATCATTAGTAGACAATGCCTGAGCTTCTACCCACTTAGATAAATAATCAACGAGCCGTTTGGATTTTTATTTATGTTTGATATAGAGAACAAATTGACAAAATGTATTCTTCAGAAATCAATGATCTCACAAATAAGGATGAAATTTTATGGTATCTCGCTTGTCTTGGAAATATTTTCGGCCCTCTGACCGATATCACACTTATGAGCAAAAAATGGGAATTCTTGAATAGTAGAGGCCAATAAAAGCGCTATAATACCCACCAGCCGGTCCGACATGACAATGAAATAATATCTCCCAATCTTCTTCCACCGAGACACATCTATGTATAATCGAGTAAGTGCAAATGCAAAAGAGATAAGTTTCATCCTAAAAATAATGTTTTAAATCATAAATTATTCTTCAGCTGATACGAGAATGATGTGTGTGGGGGGGGGAAACCTTAGAAATTAAATAATTGACAAAGTCTGCAAACCAAGGATAATTTATCATCATAGAGACGACCCATAAATGTTAGTCCGGGAAAATGTCATCTATATCTGATTCATGAAGTTCCTCAAGTCTAGGATTCTTAAGGCGTGATAAGCGATCAATGGCTAAGTGTTCAATGGCTAAATTCTAGGTTGAATTTTTGCAAGGTGCAGATTCCAATAATTGAGTCAGGGCTTTGCATTTGCCTTGGTCAATAAATAGTTTAACGCAGAATGATCTGTATAAACGATGACTTTTGACATAATTTATATAATCCAAACTTGTCAAATGCAAATATTACTGCTAAAAGTTGCTTCTCCATGGTTGTATAATGTTCTTGCGCCATAATGAGAGTCTTGCTAGCATAGTGTATCTAAAAGTGCTTGTTATGGTGTTGTCCTAGAATAACACCAATAACATAGTTATTTGCATGACACATAAGCTCAAATGGTAAATTAAAATCTAGGGAGATCATTATTGGGGATTTCACTTGTTTCTCTTTAAGAATTTTAAAGACTCACAAACAATCAGAATCAAAATTAAACTTTGTATCCTTCTCAAGAAATGTTGTCATTGGTTTTGATATATTCAAGAAATCTTGAATAAAATGCATGTAGAAACCTGCGTGGACAAGGAAACTCCTTACGATTCTTACTATGGTAGGGGGCGGTAATTTTTCAATTTTATCGATCTTAGCCCGATCTACCTCAATTTCCCGACTAGAAATTTTATGTCCCATAACTAAACAGTCTTCCACCATAAAGTGCCATTTATCCCAATTCAGAGTCAAATTTGTCTCTTGACACTGTGCCAAAATGCGGGCCAAGTTCCTTAAACACAGATCAAATGAATCCCCAAACACACAAAAATCATCCAAAAATACATCCTTTACATCCCTCATCTACTCATTAAAAATAACTAACATTCACCTTTGAAATGTTGCGGTTGCGTTACATAATCTAAATGATATCTGTTGATAAGCGAAAGTGCCATAAGGATAGGTGAATGTGGTTTTCTCTTAATCTTTCGGAGTTATTGGTATTTGAAAATATCTTGACTAGCCATATGAAAAACAATAATGGGAATGCCCCGAAAGTCTTACTTGGATTTGGCAATGAAGAGAAGGGGAAAATGGTCCTTACAAGTAGCATTATTGAGCTTTCAATAATCAATACATACACACCATCTTGTGATGATCCTATTGAGGGATAAGCTCATTATTCTTATTCGCAACAACCAGTAATCCACCTTTTTCAGGGACAACTTGCACCGGAATAACTCATGAACTATTAAAAATAGGATAAATCATACCCGCATCCATTAATTTTGATAATTTCAACTTTTACAACATCTTTCATATTAGTATTAAGCCAACGCTAAGGTTGCATGGAAGGGGGAAATTATTTTCTAATAAAATTTTGTGGGTATAAAAGGTTGGGTTAATCTCTTTTATGTCTGAAATCCTCCAGGCTAAATTGTGTTTGTGGGCATGCAAAACCTTCAATAACTTTGACTTTTCATTGTCGGAGAGGTAGGAAGAAATAATTGCAGAGAGTTTAGAATTTAACTCTAGAAAGCATATTCCAAATGTTCATGAAGTTTCTTTAACTCCAATTCAAGTGAATCTTCTATAGAAGTCTTATGACTAATTGTCTGGGTAAAAGATAATTAAGGTAGTGAAGAATATCTGCTTGATTTATATTCTTGTTATGAGTACTAGTAAGGAAAAGTTTAAATTGATCTTTACATAAGATATTTGGTGAGAAAGTATTGGCAAGATAATCAATCTCATCTAAAGAGTATTTAGTATCATCAAACTCTAAATGTTGTCTCGTAATTCTTCTTAAAAGGATAAATAACCTTGTCTCCAATAATATTGTTTACTGCTGTTTTTGTAGTGTTATGCTGTAGGACATTATATGTAAGTAATAAAGGTTGACCCATAATAAGAGATATTCCGTTGATCTTTCAAAATTTGTACTAGAAAATGAGTAAAAATATTAATTCATTTAATTTAACTATAATATTTGTTAATATCTCATGAGTTCTCAAATTTGTCCTATCGGTAAGTTGAATACTCACTCTAGTAGTTTCTATGTTATTTAAGTTTAATGTTTGGAAAAATTTATATGACATTATATTAACGGGCAAAATTTGATCAACATAAAAATTACCAGAAATCATATTATCGATAAAATTAAAAGCATAAACACTTCTCTTGTTCTTGAATGGTAATTTGAATAGAATATTTGAGCAATCCTATTGAGTCTTAGAATGGTCTTCTCTTCTAATATTGTGGTGTTGAAAAATAGTACTTTCACAGGTTGTGAATATTGTGCTAAATGCATATTACCTACAAAAAATGATAAATAAAAAAGTGATTTAATATTTTGATTTAAATTTTTACCTTTCCAACTGTCTATTGTTGGGTGTTTAACTCTTTTGATTAGTTCATTGAGAGTTTTTCTTCGGTTATGCTCGAGTATTAACTTTAAAAGCTCTATGATCTTTTCTTCTAGTTTCTTGATATCGTCCTCTAGCAGCTGTATAGAGACATTGACTTCTTCAAATCTTCATAGCTTTCTTGTATAAAATCAGAAAGAAAGTACTTCAGACTGTAGAAGAATTGAGTGAACCTTGTATATACTTCTTGAATTCCAAATTACAAGTATGAGTACAAATATGTATGGAGAAGAGAGAGAGAATCATCCCTTATACAAGATGTGAAACTAATACATGAGAAAGAAAACGACCTATAATGGGTCTCTAAATGGGCCTTTACAAACAGTTTTCTAACACTCCCCCTCAAGCTGGAGCGTACAAGTTGTAGGCGCCAAGCTTGGATAAGAACTGATAGTATAACGACCGAGAGAGGGCTTTAGTCAGGATGTCAGTAACTTATCCTGTAGCGGGAATATGTTCCAATTCTATCTTCTTTGGTTGAACTTTTTCTCGAATGAAATGACAGTCAACTTCAATATGCTTTGTTCGTTCATGCAAGACTGGATTATTGGCAATATGTATCGCTGCTTTACTGTCACAAAATAAGGTTGTCGTAGATGAGAGTTTGATTCCCAAATCATGAAGAAGACTTCCAAGCCAGGTTAACTCAGATACAATAGCAGCAATAGCCCGGTACTCGGCCTCAGCAGAGGATCGAGCAACAACGGTCTGCTTCTTGCTACGCCAGGTTATATGGTGTCCACCGAAGTATGTACAAAAACCCGTTGTGGAACGCCTATCATCCAGAGAACATGCGTAGTCGGCATCAAAATACGCAACTAGAGATAGAGAGGTAGATGATTTGTAAACAAGACCTTATCCCGGAGCAATCTTTAGATATCTGAAAATGAGCTCAACGACTTGGAGATGAGATGTCCGAGGAGCATGAATAAAATGACTCACAACTTACACAAAAAATGAGATGTCAGGTCGAGTAACTGTAAGATAAATCAGCTTCCCCACCAATCGTCGATAGAACTCTGGATTTGTAAGCAGTTGGTCAGAATCAGAACCATGTGCAGAGTGCTTGTGATTTACATCCATAGGGGTGTTCGCAGGTTTGCATCCTGAGTAGCCAGCATCTTGAAGGAGATCAATACAGTACTTCTGCTGGGATAAGACGAGTCCATCAGGTCGTCTGGCGACCCCGAGCCCAAGAAAGTGGCGAAGATTTCCCATGTCTTTTATCTGAAATGTTGAGTTCAAATGTTGCTTGATTTGTTGTATTCCTGTAGAGTCGTCGTCAGTAATTAAGATATCATCAACATACCCAAGGAGAATCACAGTGCCTGTTGGTTGATGACGAGTGAATAGAGAGAAGTCAGTCGAATTTCATGTAAAATCAAGTTCACGAACAACCTTGTTGAATTTTTCAAACCAAGCACGCGGGGACTGTTTGAGACCATATATAGACTTCCGGAGATGATATACATGAGACTCCCCCATGGTCTCAATCCTGGGAGGTTGGTGAATATAGACACTTTCCTGCAGATCACCATTGAGAAAGACGTTTTTAATATCCAACTGATGGAGGTGTCACTGACGATGGACAATCAAGGAGATCATGACCCGAACAGTATTAAACTTGGCAACCAGGGAGAAGGTTTCATCATAACCAAGGCCTTGCTGCTGAGTGAACCCCCAGGCCATAAGACGAGCTTTTAGGCGGTCAACAGTCCCATCTCAACATGTTTGATAACAAAAACCCACTTTCAGCTTACACAAAACTGATCGGGAGGAAGAGGAACCAAATCCCAGGTCTGGTTAGCCACTTAGCCCAAAGGGCAGTCATTTCATCATCCATGGCTGCCCGCCGTCCCGGGTGCTGAAGCGCTTCCTGCACAGAATTAGGAGTAGAAATGGAGGAAAGAGAAATGACAAAATGGTGGAGTTGTGGAGAGAAGCGATGTATTGGCACATAATCCGCCAAGGGGTGAGCCATAGAGGTTGATGCTGGATCAGCAAGCCGCGAGAATTCATTTGTAGAGAGGAGCTACTGCAGGAAAGTAGTCTTGGACTTACGACGAGTATAGACACAGAGCGGTGGTGGAGGTAGAGAAGGGACTGGGAGAGGTGGAGGAGGGGGTAAAGAGGGAGTCATTGACAGGAACGACATGACGAGCAGAAGTGGACAGTGGTGACAGGATATGAGTAGTGGAAGGTAAATTCTCAAGGAATGTTACATCAACCGAGATAATCAGCTTGCTGTCGGTAGGTGAATAACAAACATAACCTTTTTGAGTGCTGGAGTAGTCAACAAATATACATTTGTTGGCGTGAGCGGCGAGCTTGTCAGTAAACGGACCAAGAAGGTGAAAATAACATGAACAATCAAAGACACGAGGTGTGAGAGAGAAGGACGTCTTGGAAGGAAAGAGGAGACTAAATGGAGAGGCGAAGTCGAGGACGTACGAAGGCATGTAGTTGATGAGATGGCAGGCAATAGAGACTGCAAAGTTCTAATATTCTGTGGGCACCTGCATTTGAAACAGGAGGGATCAGACGACATCAAGGAGGTGACGATTTTTGCGCTCGACCACACTGTTTTGCTGGGGGGTATACACACGAGGTTTGATGTATGATGCCAAACTCGGTGCATAAATTGGAGAAGGTACGACCAGTATATTCACGAGCATTATTGGTGCGAATGATTTTTAACATAGTGGAGAATTGCGTACGCATCTTAGTTAGAAAAGTACAAAAAACAGCTGTTAGTTCAGTACGATCATGAAGTAAATATAACCATGTGAGACGCGAATAATCATCAATAAAAGTGACAAAATATCGATAACCAAAAGCATTGAGGACTTTATAGGGGCCCCAGATATCAGAATGAATTAAAGAGAACAGAGTATCACTCCGGGTACATGTAGGAGGGAAAGAAATACGATGCTGTTTGCCGTAGATACATGATTCACAAGTAAACTCTTGGAGGGAGACATCATGAAGAACCTTCTTGAGAATCGGGAGGGGAACATGCCCAAGGCGGCGATGCCAGTCAACAGTGGAGACAACAAAGAGGATGGTGGGTGGAACATCCAAGAGATACAACGCATTCGACAGCCGCCATTTACCAATGATACTCTGCGTGCGATGATCCTGCACAACAAAAGAGGAAGGAAAGATGTTATACATCAGTCAAGTTCCTGAGTAAGACGACTAACTAATAACAAATTGAAGGGGGATCCCGGAACATGAAGAACTGATGAGAGAGGGAGAGTGTGAGTAAGCCGAAGATTAGCCGCACCAACAATCGGAGTGGTGTCGCCATTGGTAACAGTGATGAACTTGGGATAAGCAAACTGCATATACTGCGATGGTCTATGGGATGTAATGTGGTGAGTAGCACCCAAATCCACGATCCAGTGGGGGCTACGAGTGAGACAAGATATACCTTCAATAGAAAAAGACGCTACTGAGCCAGATGAGCGACTGATGACACCTTGGAGCTGTTGAAGCTTGGTGCGGAGGGCTTTGATATCTTGTCTGGGTAGAAGAATCAGAATTCTGTGGAGCACCCGTGAGAGTAGGAGCAGCTGTAGTAGAAGTAACAAGGTGTGGAGGCAGTGCATGTTTGCGGTAGGATGTAGCTTTAAGATGACCCTCTCGACCACAGTAAGTACATTTGAAACCAGAGCGGCCAGCACGTCCTCGTCCCCGAGACGTGTGGCAGCCTCCCCTAGTTGAAGAGTCACGAGCTGGAGCAGGAGTGGGTGAGAGTGGCTGCTGAAGGAGAGCCGGTGAAAAATTTGTAGAGGCCTCAGAATGAGGTGTGACTTTGAGCAACATAGAGTAGACATCGGACAGGGAGGGCGTGGTGGAGGCGGAAAGAATCTGAGCCCGGACACTGTGTAGGTGAGGAGGAACTCGGGCCATCATCATTGCAATCCCAACAACTTCCTTTTGTGCCCGTTATGTAGCAAGATCCATGGAGGGAGCTGATGCTGTATCCATGTCTCTATCAGGAGTTTTGGCCTTGACAACGAAAGAAGGTCAAATCACATGTTGTCTTGGATCCAGAGTTTGAAGCACAAAGATGATATCAAACAGATGTAACAAGTTGTCTTTGCCAGAGTAGAGAGAGTGAAACTCTTCCCACATCGCCTTAGCAGTCTCATGATACATGACCATGCGATATGACTCGGTATCCATGGAATTGAGATTTCAGGGTTGGACTCGACCGTCATCACAGAGCCATTCATCAGTGGGAACAGTAGGGGCATCCCGAGTAAGATGATGAAGAAGACCTTTAGTCTGGAGAACTCGTCGGACAGAATGTACCCATTCCACAAAATTCTGTTTCCTGCTTGAGGGAAATGGTGGTGATCCAAAGTTCATCACGAACTTTAGGAGATGGAACAACTGCACGAGCCGGAAGAGAAAAACATCTGTTGAGTCCATTGCGGCAAGAGAAAAAGTAACCGGGTAGATTGAGATAACAACAAAGAAGGTAGAGATCGCAGTAGGCAGGCGACCAGAGAAGTCACAGCTACTAGCCCTGGCGAACAGCAGGAGAGGCCATTGATGGCTAGAGAGGAGGCCGACAGTAGCTTAAAAGAGAAGCACAACGGATAGGAGCAAGCCCCCAACAACGATTAAAGAATCAAGTACGCAGCGGGTAGATAAGCAGCAAGCCCACAGAAGCCAGAAGGACCACGTCTGCAACGGGTAGAGAATAGGGCCAAGCCCGCAACGGATAGAAAACCAAGTTCCGAAGCGGGTAGACAAGCAGCTAGCCCGCATAAGCCAGAGGAGAGGCACATCGGGTAGGGAGCAGAAGACCAGTCCACGCGATTAGAATAGATTGGTTGACGTTGGTTAGAAGAGAACCAGTTCGCGCAAGAGAAAGACTGAAGAAGACCGCGCGAGTCCGCAGGAGGCCGCAACGGGTGGGAGAGAACCCGTCAGTCCGCAGCGAACAACAAAGAGAAGGCACAACAGGGTAGGGAGCAGAAGACCAGTCCGCACGATTAGAATAGATTGGTCGACGTCGGTTAGAAGAGAACCAGTTCGCGCAAGAGAAAAACTGAAGAAGACCGCACGAGTCCGCAGGAGGCCGCAACGGGTATGGAGAGAACCCGTCAATCCGCAACGAACAACAAAGTGAAGGCAAGCAACGGGTAGAATGCGCGACAAGGCTAACAAGAGCAGTCTGCGAGAGGAGCTGAAGAAGACCGCGGGTCAGAGAAACTCGTGAGAAGAGAAACTAGATCGGAGCGGTCAGAGTAGGATTGGGGCCCAGACAAAGGATTGCAGTTAAGAAACTGGAGGGAGGAGAAAAACGAGACTGCATAAAGGATTGCGGTTAAGAAAAACGAGACCGCACAAAGGATTGCTGTTAAGAGAAAGAAGAGACCGCCCAAAGGATGACGGTTAGAAAAAAACGGAAAGCGGATTGGAGACCAGGCCGACGGTCAGAAAGAGGTTAACCGCCGGGAGGATCAGTCTGGCTATGATACCATGTTGAAGAATTGAGTGAACCTTGTATATACTTCTTGAATTCCAAATTACGAGTACTAATATATAGGGAGAAGAGAGAGAGAGAATCATCCCTTATAAAAGATGTGGGTCTAATTCATGAGAAATAAAAAGACCTATAATGGGCCTCTAAATTGGCCTTTACAAACAATTTTCTAACACGTACCTTTTAATTCCAACACTAGTGAAGAAAGTTGAAAATACCCCCATTCGATATTCTTTAATCATGATTATATCTGCAATCATCATGATCAAGTGAAGATATCCGAGATACATAAACAAATTACAATTAACACAAACAAACAACACATGTAAAACATATAATATGCAACACCTCAATCTAGTTTAACAACGAATCAACAATCCGACCAGACCTCGCGATAAGAAGTAAACCAAACAACGATGATAAAACTGATACATAACAAACATATAAAAAAGAACTAAAAGTAAATGTACAACGGAAGTAAGGTATGCAAAAAAGGGTAAATGAGGGTATCTCAAATTCTGATTTACAAAGCCAACTAGTAATGAAAAAGAATCATAAAAATTTGAATTAATGAAAACTTAATTAGTGTCTGATATTTTGAAAGCATTATATAATTCCAATACATTTAGTTCATAAATAAAAAGGACAACAATTGAAGGGAAGACAGACAAGAATGAAGAGCCGTGACGCTTATCCTAAGTGCAGCTCCCCTTAGGTAACCCCTGTAAAGAAATGTCCAAAAACGGGTCAGTCCAACTGACAAGTTAAGAAATATTACTCCTTCCTTGAACACTAAAAATACATAATTAGTTTGTATATAAAAATATGAGCTTTGGATTATTAATGTATGCTTCTGAATAATATGTATGTAGTCTTATAAGTGGTAATCTGTAAAGATGCATTTTGGATTGTCTTGTTATCTGGGTTCTTGTCTGTACTAATTTTTGATACCTTGAATTCTTTCTAAAGATTGTGTAATCAAATTGCATGTTTTATGATTTATTGCACTTTAATCTGAATGTGGAGCCCAAATGGCGACCCGAAGGTGCCCTGAACTGAAGTGCAACCTCAGTGGAACACAAACTCGCATATGAAATTCTAAAAGTTTGAAACTGTGGCGGACGACCCCATGACTGAGGCTTATGTGGAGGAGGCTCTCTAACATCCGGGGTGGCATGCGGCCATGGATGAAGAAATGACTGCCCTCTGGGCTAATCAGATCTGAGATCTGGTCTCCCTTCCTTCAGGACTGACTTGTGTTGAATGTAAATGGGTCTTTGTGGTCAAACATGCTCCAGAAGGAACAGTTGATCACCTCAAGGCTCGTCTTGTGGCTCGCGGGTTTATTCAACAACAAGGCCTCGATTATGATGAGACCTCTCCCGTCGCCAAGTTGAACATCGCCAAGCTTTCCTCACCAGCTACTTTATTTTGCGTCAGTCAAGTGGCTATACACTTTGCTAAGAATCTTGTTTTCCATGAACAGACCGAACATATTGAAGTAGGCTGTCACTTCATTCAGTAGAAAGTTCAATTGAAGAAGCTGAAATTGAAACATGTTCCTGTTGCCGATCAAGTTGCTGATATTCTCTCTAAGACCTTACCACGCCTGTATTATATTATCAGTTCTTGTCCAAGATAGGTGATTACGATTTGTATGCCTCAGCTTGCACGGGAGTGTTAGAAGAAAGTCATGTGAAAGCCCAATGCAAGACCCATCTTGGGCCTTCTTCCTCCTTATGTTTTAGTACTACATTTTAAATTGGGATTATTTCTCCTTTCTATCTTCCTATATTAATGTACAAATACATGTATGTATGTACAATTGGAAATATTAATAAAAATTATCATTTTTTTTCTCTCTATTCTGGTGTTTTTCCAGTCTTCATAATAGAGGTGACATGCTTGATTGAATGGACTAAAGATAAGAAGATAAGTGCGCCATTTCATTTATTTATTTTCTATCTTCATTTATTCATCACAAAATTTGATGATTCTATGAAGGATTGTTATGTTGATATTTGTTCTCCTGGAGTTCTTGGCCTTTTTGTCGATTGTTATGCACGTTTTTTAGAAAGCTAGTTATGCTATATGGATAATTTCTCTGTTGGCTAATATTGGTTATTTGGTTGTAGCAACTTGTTGCAACAGTTTGAATTATTCATTTTTCTTGTATAGTCTTCGTAATAGTGACGGGCTTTATTTAATGGACTAAAAATAAGAAGATAAACATGCCATTTCATTTACACATTTATTTACTTTTCTATCTGCATTCAGCCATTCACCAAATTTTATGATTCTATGCAGGATTGTTATGTTGATATTTGTTCTCTCGGAGTTCTTGATCTTTTTGTCGACAATTTTGACTACCAACATCTTCGCCGTCATTTTGTGAAGGGTCTGCTTGTTGATGATGTAAGAAACTTTACTGATGATGCAAGAAGTTTCCTACATAACTCTAGTCTATCTCAATTACAATATTCGTGACACCTCAAAAAAAAAGCTCAAGAGTATCTCACTGAAGAACACATCCATCAAATTTCCTGATTTGTTAATTATAATTGTTCTCTTTGATTTCAGTATTTGGATACAATAATTATCTCTTTAATGTATGTTTTAATTTGTTATTGTAGTTCATTGTTTTGATATCGTTCTAAGCCCATTCACCTTGTGGACTAGATCCCTTTATTTATATATGTAATTAAATTAACTCATGTTTAGGTTTTAGTTTCATTCAGAGTAAGGCATCTTTTGAATTTGTATATCAGGTAAGAGTTCACTCCCTTAAAATCACACACCAATGAAGTAAAATTGGTGCTTATCCGTGTTCCAGTAAGTATGATTGCTTTTGTTGCTAATAGCTAATATCAGTCCTGCATAAGAATCACGATAAAGGAATTGTTTGTCCCAGCCTATGTCATACCATGCTTTCTGTGCAACACTGTAAGGTTGAGTTTCAAAACTGCAAATGCGCATTATACAATTGTAGGACACTGTTACGGATCCTCGTTGGGGCGCGACGTACAAGCTCCACGAGTCCGCGCATAGCAACCCGCCTAAAGCATCTTTTAATTTACCACTCGTATTTTCCTATTTTTGCTTAAGAAGTTTTATCCTCATGTATTAAGCCTTAATGAGGAGGGCATTTTGGTACTTTTGGATGTTGGACCGGTTTCCACCTTATATGGGCGGATGTTGCTGTGCGTGGGGCAAGCAAGAAGTAAATTAAATCTCTTTTCTCTCTCTAGTTCTCTCTATCTCTCTCTTTTACCCGATATCCCGCCCGGATGCCCTAGCCGCACCGATCGCCGGTCTCTCCGGAACGCTCTCCTCCCCACTGCAACCATAGATCTTTGTAAGTTCAAGAAGGCTTCCTCTTCTTCCCTTGGGGACATCTCAGCCCTACCACGGTGCACCCGCTCTCAATCTCGAGCGCGTAACAACTTGGTATCAGAGGAAACCTTCCTCCCCGCTTCCGCCACTCCCGATCCGGCATTTCTTGCCCTTACCGAGGCCGATCCGGCCAGCCTGCCGTCGTCGCGCCAAGCCCTGCCCGCTCCCGCCGTTTCCGCCGGACCCGCTGCCATCTAGGAAGCACCGGTACAGGTACGGGTACTGGATACGATACGTACCCGGTACGGCGGTACGACAAAATTTTAAAAACAAGGATCCGGGTACGTCATGATGCGTTATAACAAATATAATATATATTTATATATCACAAGTGCAAAAAATAGTTCTCAAAACATCGAAACATTAAACATAAATCATAACTTGAAGTTCAAGTTCACAAATCAATGCAATATAAGATGAAGTTTTCAAACATTAAGAATTCGTAAATATTACAAAATTTAACATCTTATATGTTTAACCCTTAAGTTACTTATCTTCATTGTTGGAGATCAACATCTTTAATCTCTGGTTAGTCTAAAGACAAGTTAGCCGTAATAACTTGCGTTGAATCAACACGTTCAATACACGCACTTGTAACACGAAGGTACCGATACCAGAAACATACTCAGTACAGATACACAACTTAATTGGACGTACCAACGCTTCTTAGCATAGAGCCAACATTTGTTTACTCTAAAAAAATGGACTCCTTTCACAGTATGCAGAATGATGTGCTAAGTTCAAGTGTGTCCACATAGGTGTATCCATCGAGTATCGGGTACGTACCGGTACCAGATACGTATCCGGTACGGGTACGCTGCCTTCGGGGAAGTATCCGTGCTTCATAGGCTGCCATCTACCCGCGCCCTCCAGCAGTTTCCGCCGCTCCGTCCACCGTCCCACCCACTTTCTTCGCGGCCTATACTTCTGGGTTCTTCACTCTCCGGGGGCTACCTCCTCGCAGCATCTACCGGATTACTTCCTCCACCTTCCCCTCACCCATCGACTTCCTCCGCCATGGACGACGAAAATGGGGGCAACCCTACTCTTGCTCAGGTTTTGGATTCCTTTAAGACGATGATGGCGGACAACCACCAATCCCTTCTGGCCGCCCTCCGACCGGACGAGATTCCGCCGACGCCTCGCCCCACCGCAGATTCATCGCCATCCGTTCCCGATCTCCAAGCCGAGCTCCGGCCGCCTGATTTTCCCTCCCGCTCCAACCACTCTACTGTGTCCCCGTTATGTCAAGCTTGATTTTCCGATCTTCGATGGACGCGAAGATCCCTTAACCTAGGTTGAATCGTTGCAAGCAGTTCTTCACCGCGCAACGCACCCTATGGGAGGACTGGCTTGGCGTCGCCTCCTTCCACCTCATGGGCTCCACCCAACTGTGGTTCTCACACTTTCATCGGGAGAGGCCCGACCTCACGTGGGATGACTTCAAAGCTCAGTGCTCTCTCCGCTTTGGGCCATTGCTCCACAACAACCCCATCGGCAATCTTATCTCTCTCAAGCAGTCCAGAACCATTGATGACTACTTCGAGAAATTCCAGGTGCTCCTGGCGCAAGCCCCATCCATTCCCCCGACCCACCGAAGTAGCCTTCTTTACCGCCGGCCTCCATGAGCGGCTGTGCATTGGATGTTGAATTTCAGAACCCACCCGATCTCACTACAGCGATGAGTTTGGCTCCGCCTCTGCGAGAAGCACATTCTCATGGACCGACCGTATCTTGGCCGTCGTACCGGCGAAAGCTCCTTTCGAAGTTCCAGCTAGGCCCACACAACAGTCATCAGCAGCCTCCACCGACCCAAGGAGGGGGCATGGCCCTCCACCATCCGGTGCCTGTCACCCCAGGAGATGGCTGAACGACGTGCCAAAGGACTTTGTTTCAACTGTGATGAGCACTATGAAAATGGACACCATTGTAAACACCTTTTTTGTCTGGAGGTTGATGACCCTCAGATGAGGAATTTGGGGATGACGGGCCAGGGGACCCGACGATTTCCATAAATGCCATGTCCGGCCCTCACACTTCCGACACATTACAGATGCCCATTATCGTGGCGGGTCACCGCCTTTTAGCCCTCATGGACACCGTCAGTACACACAACCCCCTCAGCGATCTAGCTGCCCAGCGGCTCCAGCTCCCCATCACCAGCCGCAGTCGTTTGAGCGTGGCCGTGCCGAATGGCACCGCCATGGCCTGTACTGGGGTTTGCCGAGCGGTTCCCATCATTGTGGAGGACTATCCATTCCCATGTCGACTTCTTCGTCATCGCCTTACGGGGATTCAATGTTGTTTTAGGAACGCGCTGGATGCGCACCCTCAACCCGATTTTGTGGGATTTGGAGGGCATGACAATGTCTTGGGGTTCAGGACCCTGGCCGACGGTTTGGCAGGGCCGTCCGACAGTAGATTCGAGCCGCGTCTCCTCCCTTCGGCTCGAGCCAACAGTGCAGCAGGACCTTTCGTCCCTTCTCGCCGAGTTTAGTGACACTATGCTTCCACCCGCCGGCCTTGCCCCTTCCCGCCGCCAGGACCACCATATCTGTCTTCTTCCAAACACATCACCAGTGGTCGTCCGTCCCTACCGTTACCCCTTCCTGCAGAAGGACGAGATTGAGCGGCAGTGCTCCGACATGCTTCGTCAGGGAATCATCTGTCACAACATTTCTCCATTCTCCTCCCCTGTCCTTTTGGTGCACAAAAAGGACGACTCATGGTGTTTTTGTGTGGACTACCGCGCCCTGAACGCGGTCACGGCGAAGGACAAATTCCCTATTCCAGTTGTCGAGGAGTTGCTGGACGAGTTACATGGGCCCTGTTTCTTCTCCAAGCTCGATCCTTGCTCGGGATACCATCAGGTCCGTATGTTCCCCGCCGATGTGGAGAAGACGGCGTTTCGCACGCACCATGAGCATTTTGAGTTCCTCGTGATGCCCTTCGGGCTCACAAATGCCCCATCTACATTCCAGGCCCTCATGAATGAGGTATTCCACACTCTCCTTCGTCGATGTGTATTTGTTTTTTTCGATGATATTTTGGTGTACAACAAGACTTGGAAAGCACATCTCGATCACCTCCGCACTGACCTCCAACTGGTCCACTCTCATCGTATCTCCCTCAAGCATGCCAAATGTTCCTTCGGCACGGACAGAGTGGCATATCTTGGCCACATCGTCGACCATGCAGGCGTTTCCGCCGATTCGATCTAGATTCAAGGCGTCCTCGACTGGCCCCTTCCTCAAACTCAGCGGGAGCTCCGCGAGTTCCTCGGCTTAGCGGGCTATTACCGCCGCTTTATCCAGGGCTATACAGTGATCGCCGCTCCCTTACTCTCTCTCCTGCGCCGCCAGTGTTTTGTTTGGGATGACACCGCAACAGCGGCCTTCCGGGCATTGCAGTAGGCTTTGGTCTCGGCACCAGTCCTTTAGCTTCCAGATTTCGAGAAGGATTTTCAGGTGGAGTGCGATGCTTCCGAACTCGGGTGTGGAGCGGTCCTGCAACAAGAGGGCCACCCGATCACTTATTTCAGCCGCACGATCGCCCTCCACCATCGGAAACTTCCGACATACGAGCAGGAGCTCATCGGCCTAGCCAAGGCCGTTCACCATTGACGACCGTACTTGTTGGGCCGAGCTTTCATCATCCGTACCGATCATTTCAGTCTCAAGTACTTGTTGGAACAGCGCCTGACGACAGTCCCACAGCAGTGTTGGGTGAGCCGGTTGTTGGGCTATGACTTTCGGGTGGAATTCAAGGCGGGGCACTTGAATCGTGCGGCCGACGCTCTATCCCGTCGCGACTCTTCTGGCGCACTTCTCTTTGCCGTCTCCACACCGTCGTCTCTTGTTCTGCCTCGCCTCCGTCAGGCGATCCTCGACACACCGGCCCTGACCGAGCTCCTACACCGCATTCAGGAGGGCCGCCTTCCACCACACTGGACAGTACATGACGGTCTGATCCTGTACTGGGATTGCTTTTTTGTGCCCGACTCTTCCCCGCTGATTACTGGCATCTTAGCGGCCGTCCATGGACATACACATGAGGGGGTCCAGAAGACCCTTCAGCGCGTGTGTGCCGAGTTCTTTTGGCACGACCTCAAACAGAGCATCCAAACATTCATTTCCACCTGCCTTGTTTGCCAGCGCAATAAATCCGAGTCCCTTCACCTGCCGGCCTCCTGCATCCCCTTCCAGTCCCCACTCAGATTTGGGCGGACATATCGATGGAATTCATCGAGGGATTGCCTTCTTCTCGGGGCCACACCATCATCTTCGTCGTCGTCGACCGGTTCTCAAAGGGGGTGCACTTCATTGCCATGAGCCGTCCCCATCACCGGACCCACAGTGGCCCGTGCCTTCTTTGATCGGGTGTTTTGCCTCCATGGCAATTCCCAAGAGTATTGTATCTGACAGGGATAAGGTTTTCACCTCCCAGTTCTGGCAGGAGCTCTTCGCCCTTTGCGACACAAAGTTGGCCCCTCTCCCGCCTATCATTCCTCAGTCGGACAGCCAGACTGAAGTGGTCAATCAGACACTTGAGATGTACCTCTGCTGCATTACAGGGGATCACCCCAAAGACTGGGCCTGTTGGCTTCCATGGGTGGAGTACTGTTACAACACTTCCTATCATACAACCCTCCAGACTACTCCGTTCAGCCTCATCTATGGACGGGAGCCACCCCGCCTCCTTACCTATCAGAGTGCCTCCGCCCGCTCCACCGCCGTTGATACAGAGCTGTGCCTGCGCGACGAGTTTCTGCGCCTTGCGCGTGACCGCCTTCTCCAGGCTCAGGCATGCATGGAGATCCGCCGACAATCGGGGCCACCGCGAGCTGTTCTGCGCCCCGGGAGATTGGGTTTGGCTGAAACGCCGCCCCTACCGTCAATCTACTGTCTCCAAGGGAGCCTATCAAAAGTTGGGGCTCAAGTTCTTTGGCCCGTTCGAGATTTCCCACCGCATTGGGGAAGTGGCATATCGCCTCCGCCTTCCCGCCGGCACCCAGATTCATGATGTCTTCCATGTGTCCTAGCTGAAGGCCTTCATCGGCGAAGCCGCCCACCGCAACCTTAGTTCCGCCCCCACCACCACCGCAGGACAAGCTTGAGGACAAGCTTGATGTCGAGCAGGGTAGAGATGTTACAGATCCTTGTTGGGGCGTAACGTATAAGCGCCGCGAGCCGCACATAGCACCCGCCTAAAGCATCTTTTAATTTACCGCTCGTATTTTCTTATGTTTACTTAAGAAGTTTTATCCTCATGTATTAAGCCTTAATGAGGAGGGCATTTTGGTACTTTTGGATGTTGGACCGGTTTCCAGCTTATATGGGCGGATTTTGTGTGTGGGGCAAGTAAGAAGTAAATTAAATCTCTTTTCTCTCTCTAGTTCTCTCTATCTCTCTCTCTTTCACCCGATATCCCGCCCGGACGCCCTAGCCGCACCGATCGCCGGTCTCTCCGGAACGCGCTCCTCCCCACTGCAACCATAGATCACCGGAAGTTCAAGAAGGCTTCCTCTTCTTCCCTTGGGGACATCTCAATCCCGAGCGCGTAACAGACACACAAACATGAACACATTAATACTGATGAATGAATTAATTTTGATGCTTATGGAATGGGAGTTTAGATGCATTTTTAGAAATATTTTCTTTGAGACATATTTAACATTAATGATTGGTCATCAAGAACAATATTCTAGTTATGCCCAACTATTGATATTTACTGAACGTTATTACATTTGGAAGAGCCATTTAATTACCTAGTTGGCGAAGTTTCCATTGCTGCTTGCTAGCATGAGCTAATAATATGCTTTGTCGAAACTCAGGGATCTGTTTGGTTGGGTGGTGGCAATTGGAGATGGAACATTTGAAGATGAAGATTAAATGAAGTCTTGAATAGTTGAACGTAGCTCTCTCCGTGTCATTGGATTCAAACAAAAACAACATATTGGGGGATCTGTGGTTCCAAATTGAAGTTATTTTGACACAAAAAATAGCGTTTACGTTGTTTTAAAAATACAACGGAGAAAAAAATCCCCAAACTGGCGGAATCTTAAAATATATTATTCAGTAAAAGAGGCACTATGCTTTTCAGGAAATATTGGGTATATTAAGAAATATTAGTTGACAAAAGATAGGGCACAATGACGACAAAGGATCCATATAGCCGACCCCACTATAGTGGGATAAAGGCTTGAATGTTGTTGTTATAAAGAAATATTAGTTGAAGTATTTTGTATTGAGGTTGTCTTCTTGAATATTAAAGGGGAGAAATTAAATTAGTTGTTGTTCTATTTCTCTTCAAAAATAAATTAAACGCAAGGGGAGAACCTTGACACTACTATCAATCATTCCCCACCATCATTGCCGTCTGTCTCCGATGACTGTTAGATGTCGCCACCAAAAAAGCCATAGTTGAGCCCCTTTATCACCGTCAATTCAATCGCCCATTGTCAGAATTCTGAGGTGACTTATAACCTCGGGGGAAGAATTAGAAGAGGTTTCACTACCTTTTTCTTGTATCATTGAATGTTGAAGAATATTCTTGAAATACTTCTTTACTGATAGTTTAAAATCGAGAATCTTAGAAAGACCAATAATTCTATTCTATCTCATCTAACTCCTTATTGCTGGTTTCCTACTATAACGAGAAGAGCTAGGTCTGATCACCTAGAGATTGTATTTGTCAACAATCTATACTATATGGAATTTCTGTTGGATGTTGTGTACACGGCTCATTAGATATAAATTCTTTTCTTATACTCCATGTAGACGATAATGCAAAGAAAATCTTCATTGCAACATCAAAATATGATTGAAAATAAAGTATAACTATTTATACTGGGATTAAAACATACTAAAGTAAATGTCATCCTAAGTTAGGTTTTTAGGTTTGGGGGAACAACTCTGCCTCACAAGTTTTCATTTTCTTTAATATGCTCTTTACATATCAATTAATTAGTGTGTTGGTAAGGTAATTCGAATGGAGTGATGTCCCTACCTGAGAGCTAGTACCCTTCTTTGCCGTACGCTGCTGAAAATTTTCTGAGGATCTTGTGCATTTTACAACTTTGCTCCTCACGAGCATTGATAACATGTGTCAGCAATATCCTATATTGAAAAAGAGGTTTGTCACCCCTTAATTATTGTGTTTATCTTCAATTTTAGAGATGCCGCTCAACCCAAGCAGTTCTTAGTTTCACACCAGTTAACTTGAGTTTACAAACATACATCACATCAATGCCCACCTGGGGCCATGACAATTAGTCCTATGATTTTATGATTTCAATTATTGAGTCTTACTTTAACGGTTTAACCTATCCTTACTTTTTAATTAAGTTAAAAGGCTGCGTAAGGAAGAGAGTCTTACTTATTTGCCTTATAAATTTGCAAGAATATAAAACTTTCATAATATAAGAATATATTTTAAGCTCCTAATGAGTTTAAGTTTTGTTTAAAAGTTTCCTGTCTGGTCAACAGGTCTATGGCTCTCACGAAAACTCTTGGTGTTTTGTTGACCTGAACAACATTACATTGACAGGAAGCCCCAATATGTGTTAATACCATTTGAAAGGTTCCTCCTTATGTTCTCAAACAAAGGTAATTTTTAAATAATTTGAATTAATAGTACTTGTCACCATACATGAAAATATTTGCAGTATAATATATAAGAGTTTTAGAAGAAATTTAGCCCACCCAAGCTTGCAAATTCGTTACCCTATTGAAATCACACAGCCGGTCAACACACAAGAACACAAAGTGAAGGGAGGGTTGTCTTAGCTTAAAATGTAAAGGGAAATTTGGTTAGCCCTAACATTGTATTGTGAAACATGTAACATTCCTTAATTACCACATAACATATTTTGGAATCGACCGGTCTCCATGATGTATTAAGGTTAGAATGGTGATTACATAGCAATAAACAAATATCCTGCTGCAATCAATACTATTTGCACTACACAATTATTCTGGTTTATTGAAATATGTAAACTAGTACTCACTGTTTTCTTTTTCATGTGGACATACATATACATGTATATCATAGAGTACTGTTATGATTTTCCAAAATTTCAAACTAAACGTTTTACACATATTCATATACATGTCTATTGCATCATAGTTTAACAAACACAATCTAACTAACTTTAATTTGAGCTGACAAAAACTCTGCATCACATAATCTTGCCCAGTGTACCTGCAAACTAGTTTTATAAGAGGGGCTAGTCATCGATAACTGAGTAACTTACCAACCTTCTTAAGTATAAGCCAACCTGCAATTTCAATTTGCTTCAAAAAATTTCATTATTTCATTTCTATATTTACATTCAAGTTTAAACCAATGTATATCACATAAAAAGATTTCTCAACATTATTAATTTTAATTCTGGTTGGACTGCTAACGAAGGTTAGGGTAAGATTTCATTTAGGTTTTATGGATGCTACCCAGGTCATCGAGACAATGTTCAATGTGAGAGTCAATATACTCGCGACCATTATCACTCGCAACACTTTAATGGTAGCGTGGAACTGAGTAGCGATCATTTTATGGAACCGTTGAAATAGGTGAAAAACTTCATTTTTGGTTTCATTAGGTAAACCCATGTGCAACGAGAAAAACAATCTATGAAAGTAACAAATCATTGTCAACCAAAAATAAAAGCAACCGGGCAATGGCCCAAACATCAGAATAAATAACCTCAAAATGAGTAGCTCTAGGTGGGGAAACTTGAGTAAGAGAAGGATGTTTGTGCTTATGAAGTTCACATATGTTACAAGTAAAAGTGTTAAATAAAGAGTTTGATATAGCAGGTAGCAAAAGTTTCATAGTAGGGATAGGCAGATGTCCTATGCGACAATGCCATGAATCCAAATCAGAAGACAGAGTCACATTAAGAGCTTGCAGAGGTGGAGCCGAGCTAGAGGGATCAAACATATGCAGTCCATTGTACAGTCTACCAAAGCCAATCACCGTTCCCCGTCTTTAGGTCCTGAAAGATACAAGAAGAGAGGACGAAAGTTGCCGAACAATTCATAGAGTTAGTCATGTGGCCTGCGACCTCGATCGATGGAGGAGGGCTCGATCCTTCCTGGACTACTATCCGCAAACTCCCAAACGAGGATGAAGTCTTGTTGACTCCCCAGAATGAGCAAGTGATCGCCCGCGGGAGGAAAATTAGCAGCAATTTCAACTCAATTTTGGCTGGGAGGAGGAGAAATAGGTTTTCGATTGACATGATTATGGAAATCGTGGGGAGGAGAAAACGTGACTCCCTAATAAAAGAGGGTGAAAAGTAAAATTTTCTCTTTATTACAAGTTTGCCATTGTACCACTTATATATTAATATTCTGAGATTAAAGTTCTCGCGAATCTCTAAGTTGCGCCGAATAAATTCCAATAACTTCAACTAATTTATTGACAATGCGCAACAATTAACTATAATAAAAATGTACCTTGAAACGACACTGGCTCGATCAATTTCACTCGCGATCGGATCTTGAATTTTAATTTAACATTTGCCTTCAAATTTACGGTGGCACGTTTTCTTCTGTGATGAAGAGTTTGTTCCTAAATGCTTCGAATCATGAAGGTAGTGCTGCATGTAGGAGGTATACTTCAGCTCCTTGAGATCGCTCATGGTATCATCGTAAAGGGATGGGCTGAGTCTCTCTTGCACGACAATGGCAAATTCGGTCCAGGGTAACTCAGTTCTAGCTATCCTGGCTTGGGAATAGTTCTGGAACCACGCCGATGCTCTACCCTCCAAATTGACAGATGTCAATTTAACTTTCAAACTTTTTGACATTTCATCTATTTGAAAGAATTGTTCACATCCGAACAACCATTCCTTGACCGCGCCACCTTAAAATTTGGGAAATTCTAGCCGAGCGCAGCTTGTGGGCAGGGATTAGGATTCCTGAGGTAAAGGTGGTTGCTCAGAAGGTTTTGTGGATGATGATACTGCGCCATGCCATTCCATTGTCAGCGTGGCAATCATGTTGCACAATTCTTCCATTGTTGTGTTTTACTTCGTCTCCACGTCTTGTATTGCTTGCTTCATATTCTCCATCTCTTTGCGTATGTCTTGATTTCTGGTATTGTGCTCACCCATGACTGCAGAAACGTCGGCCCAGTATGGCTTTAATACCTTTGTTATTCGTCGAACCAGAGGTTCAACGACAAAATCCTCCTAAGGCAAAAGCCTTAATACGGTTGGAAGGAAATTCCAAAGGAGCTTCCGAGAAGAAGAGAGATAGGGAAGTTGTTAAATATTTTTGATAAAATTTTCCATTGATACCTGTTTAGGTTATTTAACTTTCACACATGCAGGTTGAGCTCCATCATGGACATCTTTGACAATACACCCACACCTGACAACTGCCGGCGGTTCACAACGACTCAGCACATATAAAGTACTAGTTGGCGGTTACCAAAACAGGAAAAAGGAAAATACAAGTTGACAAGGAAAATAATGGCAAAAACATAACAATGTTTTATTTCATTGCTGTAGGCTCTCTCCTTCCATGAATTTCTTATTCTTTTTCTCCCCTCCCAATACACTAAAATTTCCTTGGGTTTGCGTTAATATGGTGGCCGGCCACCATTTTCTTTTCCTCAAAACCCGAGAGCTTGTTCTTACTTCTTGGTGATTAAGGCTCCGTTTGACACAATGGCGGCGGTTGTAAATGCATGGGTTAAACTGTCATTCGTTAAGCATCACCTAACAAACATCATCCGTTTGAACATAAAAGTAGATGAAGTTTCTTAGGTGGGCGCTATATTAGTAAAGGCGTGCCTCGGATGCGCCTAAGGATCCGGGCTCACCAGGCTCAGAGGTTTGCGTCTCCGTGCGCCTTATTTGTGTCTTTAGAATATAAAAGGTGCGTCTGAGTGAAATTTTGTTTGTAAATTTTTTCTTCAAAAACTAAGAAAATAATAATGTAAGAACTCAATTATTTTTAATTGATTTAGTGTTTGTGAAAGATAATTGTGCATTAAGACTTAGATATGATGCAAGAGATCACATTGATTCTATTTTTAATAGAGATAAACGATAATAATGAATGATTAATTAGTAGACTAGATGAAGAATTTGATCGAGAAACGAAAATGATGTTTGATGTTGATTTTTTAAAATGAATGTGGTTGCGCCTTGCCTTCGTCAGTCGCGCGCCTGCGCCTTGCGCCTAGGCTCCAAGACCCCTTTGCGCCTTGGTGCGCCTTGCGCCTTTAATAACTAAGGGTGAGCGTTAATGAATGACAATTTAACCCCCATGTTTATCACCGCTACCACCGTGCCAAATTGAGCCTAAATGCTTTAATTCCAATTGATTCATGTTATAAAACTTTAGGAAGCATCTAGGTTCCTTGGGGAGGCAGCAACCCACATCCGCCAGCAATGTGTCCAGGAGGAAGCGCTCCTAGGAGTATTCTTGTGGCTTATGCTGATAATTTTTCGATGATCACCACACATTATTGTTAGTTTTTCGTGCTTTAAAAATTATGAAGGGATTTGAATAAAAAGTCTTATACCTTTATCACCTTATTAATATCAGATTTTGCATGCCCTTTGGGTCATCTCCAAGGCTCTAGTAACATTCCTTCCTTACCACAAAATATGTTATGGATCGGGTTGTATTCAAGTATCCATAACATATTATGTGATAATGAATGAGTGTTACTAGATAGATACAATATTTATGAGTATGTTAGCAATTTCACATCCATTTACTTAATATTAAGGCAACGTTAAGGAAGGAAATAAAGGTTAGGCAACAAAAAAATTATTCCAAGGGTACACGAGATAAAACCGTTGTGTGTAAGGCATGCTTCAAGTAAAAAAAGTATTCTAAGCATTAACAGTGAACAAGGGGTCTAAATGTAGCGTATGGAAGATCATTTGACAAGTATGTAAAGATGAGCTCGAGATTGATGAGCTCGAGATTCACAAGTCCTGACACATGCTCATGGAATTATATTTGGGGGATTAAAAATACGCATGCATTCTAATCCTTGTGCAAATTTCTACTGTAGAAAACTTACTTAGCTCTCATCATCTACCCTAAGGAAGAAATGTATTACAAGATTTTGCATTATCCACATGTACAATGAAGACAAGAGGGAGTGACTCGTGAGATCTTGGAATGAGGAAATGGATTTTGATATTTTGGATGGAGGGCTTTCCTCTTCCCCACCACTAGTAGTACAACAACTCGCCGAGAATTCTCATTCTCACTTAAGCTGGCTAGAGAGGTTGAGGAAAGGAAAGAATGGCTAAGACTTTACTTTTCCGGACAATCATGCCTTAAAAGTTATCATAACTTGTCCCTTACTTCACCCCAAGCCATTTTTGAGAACTTACACCCATTCATTGTATGCGACCTCACTCCCAACCACTGTATGAGACCTCACCTCTCCCACAGTCTTGACAAGACAACTCAACATAGGTGTGTTCTAGAATGGGTGTGATTTAAAGAATGTTTTAGCGAGTCCATGAGGTTCCATCAAACCCTATGGTCTCGTAAATCCGTGGATTCTCACGACATGAGTTTGGGCTAGCCTTCATTTACTAGGACTCAAATTGTTGTTTTGGAGGGACCCAAATTACCTCAGCAAGCATAAGAATGAAATAAATTCATAACAATAATTAAATACACTGATAAGTCATCAATGAAAGATAAAATCACCATTGAGATTTATTATGGAATTCCGGCCCTTACACCAATAGGTAAAACAATTTCAGAAAACTTTTTATTGTTTTTTCTTGCAATTGTTAACGATAGTTGGCCACCAAAAGTTATTCTATTTATGATATAAATGTTTACACACTGGAGATATTGTTAATGATTTGTCACAATCATCATTCTCCTTATAACATATGAAGTGTTTATGAATTATGAATCTTCTATCTCCGTGCATTTTTTGGAAGCTAAATGAGTGGCTAGCTCTAATGCACACCTGTTTGACTGCTTGTAACCATGTAACCTTTAGCGTATCCATTTTATTTCCTATTCTTCTCTTATCTCCACCCATTTATTAGTGCATCATTTTCTGTTCATTGTGTATCTCAAATTGTGAGGGTTGTGTTAGGTAGATGGCCAACGTAAAATTTAGTCACCCTTATGAATATGAATCATTAGATAGAGCACAATGGCGACAAATGATTTATATGGCCAACCCCACTATAGTGGGATACAGGCTTGAATGTTGTTGTGTATATCTCAAATTGCTTAAGTCATGCCACCTCTATTCATTTTGGCCTTCTTGCATGTCTATAGTGATGTTCTTTTTCTACTCATTTTCGTTTTCCTATTGCTTTTATGTTATTTCACTTCATTCATCTTATTGATGCACATTTTCCTTTTCATTTTCCCAAACAGCTATGAGTAGGTTCCATTATTTTATCTTTAATAGGTGCCACTCTCATCATCAATATGCCTGTTCTTGATTCTGTCACATCTAGTTTTGCCAAACATTCATTTTTAATATTTTCATTCAATTATCACACATAATATAAGCATAGCTATTCCCTTTTTGTTGTGATTAACGTAATATAACCATCTAGTTAGAGTTTTTCTTAGATATTATATTATTTCATAGTACTTCAAATTTTCTCCATTTTCGCTATCCAAATATAATTCTTGATGAAGTCTAGACTTCAATTTTTTTCTGCAACAAATGCGCCTGGTATTTTTTAGAGAACAACAAATAAACATAGTTCATAGAAGAATGCAATTACATAGTGATTCATATATTAATTACAGCTTACTAAGTAGTTTTTTAACAGATCATGGGATGCAAAATATTCACTCATGAGATTCAGTCAAGCTATGCAGCCAGAGTAGACAACTTTAGGAGTTACGATACAATTAGCAAAGACATAGTTCAAAGGTGGACATATCCTTTTGTTCCAGATGTTCGATATTTGGGTAATGGCTTGCAGATCAAGTTAGACAGAGAAGGAATCTATAAAGCTCCTGGTATGGCTCAAAATGTTCACGAAAAAGTTAGGAATGCATGTATTGTCATGATAATCATATCTATGCATGTAATTGAGTTCTCACATCTTTCTCCTCTATTGCTTTAATCGATCCCGGCCCACGTTTCTTTGTGTATTAATGTTGTAAATTGTGTGGTGGATTGTAATTTGGGTTCAACGATCATTAATTTTTGACTTGATTTAAACTGCCTCCACTTAGGAAAATTAATCTATTGCAATTGGATTGCAGTTTTAGGATTTGGCAGGCAGTGCAACCATGCAAAGTTAGCTTGGAATTGACAATTCTCTAATCTTATTGCTTTCTTTTGTGACTTAAAATATTGCACTGTAAAGTGTTTCAGTTGAATAACCATAGAAGAATATTTGACCTATAGATGGATACCTTATAAAGCAGGTGATATGAAGGCAAATTGATAGTGGAATGTTTTATTACCTGCAGCTTAGTAGAAGATCACTAGAAATAATAACTAAAATTTTGATTCTTTTTGGTTTTGGAGCATTTTAGTTGTAGGTGAACATGCTTAATACCTGGATAAAAGTTTGAAGCAGGTTTTTTTTAAGTACTTAAAGAAAGATCTTATGATACCCACTCCAGATAGTTACGTACATGACTTTATACTTTTAAATGTTCATGTCATCGGTTTAAGATGCTACCATGATGAAAAAGGATGAATGATTCACAAATATGAAATACATATGATGTATTTGTATAAAAAGGATGTCATGGTACCACTTTATAAGTAAACTAAGATCTATTTAGATGGATACTCATGCTGGATTTATCTCAAAGGCCCGATCTAGGATGCCTGGCGAACTTGTTTAAAAATACAAATGGAGTAAGGAAAAAATATATTAAGATATATGCAAAAATTTTAATATAAAAATATAAGAATTTTTCTTCGGCTAAGTATAAGATCTTAACAAAACTTAGCAAATTACCAAAAGTTACCATGAGTGTCGTTTGCGACTTCATCCTTCTAGTTAAGCTCAATCACTGCGAACAATCATTTAAGGAGATGATTTCATTCTTTCCTTAAAAAGATTCTTTACTAGGGCTTCTTGCTCAATCACTAAGAGATCTTTTGCGTGAAGGAAGATTGCAAAAGCTAACATTCAAATGTGAAAAAAGAATTTCATTTAGGCACCGTTTGTCGGAGCGGATCTGCGCCAGTCACGGGGACTGCACCGCCCGGCCGCGGGTTCCACGCGTTTGGCGGGGCCGCGGCTGAGCGGTGGGGATCCACACCGCCACTTAAAACCTTTAAAGAAGCGTGGATTTTATCCGCGGTACGGGAACCGCGGTCCCGCAACGCAGATAAAATCCGCTCCGCCCGACCACCGCACCAAACGAGGCCTTAGTCAATTTATTCTATATCCTTGTATTACAATTCATGAATCTTATTTATAGTCCTAACAATCAATGGAAGCGAAAGGTGAGGGTTAGTGGGGGTAACGACTAATGATTTAAGGAGTAGTGGTATAATAGCCAGTGTAATGAGAATAATGATTGTTATTTTAATGATTAGTGGAGCTAATGGTTTATTATGGCACAACCATGTAGCAATCTTAGTTGGCATTAAAGATGGCTCGAATTTTGATTTGGTTTGATTTGAATAAATTGGAAGTCTTAGATTAAGTGATAGACAAGCCGGTTAATTCGCCTTATTTTGACTTTATGTCATGCATGCTTCTACCTTAGACTCATTGACATAATCACTACTTGGACCATATATTCGATAGCATATCCTCATATATCAACTTATGATATCACGTAAAATAAAATGACTACAATTGGCACTCTATTTTAGCAGTGATGTGTCTTACATCCTCCTCCCCAATTTTAAAGAACTCGAATTTTAATAAGCAAAGGAGCATTAATAGTAAGAGATTTACCCCCAATGAATCCAAGATCCAAGTGCAATGAAGATTCATATCCTTGGAGCCTCAGGCAATGTATGGGAACTTGTAGGGACAAGTGCTATAGGGGAAAGGGGTGGGGGGTTCTATGGAAGTGGTTGTGAAGATTTTAATTGTTGTGAAATTGGTATAGGTCTGGCTAACACCACTCGTTATGAGAAGGGAGGTTCAGTTGTAGGATGCTGCTAAAGGACTGAATCGTCATCTGTGAGAGTAGTTGAATGCCAATCGTTGAACAAGAAGTATAACTGATTGTCAATTGTTCTGCAATAAGTATAATCGATTGTTGATTGTCAATCAAGAAAGGTATTTCATCGCCGACCTTCGGCCAAGTAGAAAATTCAACAGTTGATTATGAGGGATAATCGATCATCGACCAAGAAGAATAGATGATTGTAAACCGTCAACCAAGCATGCTATTGCGTTGTCGATCGTCGACTAAGCAGATAATGAGCAAGCAATGACTTGTCGACTGGCCAATAAGCATGCAATGGATCACTAATTATCGACTAAGCATGCACTGGATCATTGACCGTGTAAAGCGTCTCGGTTGATGACCGAGTTTAGGGATTTGGACGATGTTAGGATTGTCAGAGATGCAACACCTGTGGGAGAGCTGCCCCAAAGGAAGTCCCCGAAGGAGGAGCCCAATTGGAGTTCACCTAAGGTGATAGAGTAGAATGGTGACAGAGGTGTCGAGGCTAGCAAGTAGATGAAACGACAAGGAGTGGAATCAAACAAAGGTTTTCTTATGCGGAACGACAGTGCAAACTTGCGGTGGAGCACGATTTTTGGGCCCATTTGGGGTCGATTGGCCACCTACCATGTTTAGCGTCTCCGGATCGACGATACGACTCCGCAGATGCATCCAAATCTTTGTTTGCATGTTTTTTCGTATATTACATTATCATTTTCAGTTTTATTTATTGTAATCAACCCCGTTACATTAACGATAAATCAAAGCCGTTGATGTAAGGGATGCACTAAGTAGTCTTCTTTTAAATATGAGGGGGCAACCATCTTCTTGATTGCAGATTTTGGAGATAAAGAATCCACGCAATCCGGAGATCCACTCACAATGACCACTCCGTGAAACCCTAAGTGACGACTCCATGAGGCCCTAGGTGACGACTTCTTGGTTTGTTCTTGTATCCCTCTGTATCCTTCTGCACCACTGTCCGATCCCCATCCTAAATCCTCAAATAATACCTTTAGTTTTCCCCAGGAAACTCACGTTTCAGCCAACTGAACGCGGAAGCATTTTTTCCTTTTTCCCTCCAAGAAACCCACTCCTCCATCCCTGCTGTTTTCCCCCAGCAGAAGTCCGATTCCTCCTTGTTCTATCGTGAAATCCGCCTCTGCCTAACAATGCTTAAAAACCTTTCCCCAGTTTCATTATAATTTCCTTGACCCAACTTTACTTTCCAGTGGTTTCCTTACCCGGATTCCTATATCCCTCCTAGCTTGCCACCAAAACAGTCTAGGACAAGAATTTCAGCCCAAAAATCACATTTTTCGATTCAAACTCCCCACCAATTCCTTGATTTCAACCCTCCAGCCATCTATGAATCACCGTTACGGGTACGAGTACTGGGTACGAGTACTGGGTACGATATGTATCCGATACATTGGTACGTGGAGATCAAAAAATAAGAATACGGGTACTTTCGGGGCACGATGTTAATAAAATTGATATATATATATATATATATATATATATATATAAATGTACATCTATATATATGCCACTTTTTTTTAAAAGAGAGAATATAGAAAAAATTCATATTGAGCAAGTCGAAAAAACATCTAATCTTCAAATATATAGTAAATTAATAAATAATCAAATTTAAATCAATTTTTTTGTAGTTATAACGATAAAAATAAACTTAAGTCAAGATCACATTTTGTTATTGCCGTAAACAAACACCACTAGTTGCATTTTTGAGTAATTTTTTCTTTTCTAAAATACATGAAAAAGGTTTTTGTTTACTTTAGGAAAACATAATCATATCACAAAATGCAAAACAATCTATCAAATCCAAGCTTATCCTTGGAATAGAATAGCAGGTGTATCCGTCGAGTATCAGGCATATTTCCGGTACCTGATCTTGCTCCAAAGAGTGGATCTTGAGTGTAACGTCAAGTATGTAGGAATTTCTTTAAAAATACTCTAGCATAATTACAATGATTCAATAGTCTATCATCCGACCACTCACACTCTTTATGAGTGTTGGGGCACACTGCATGCTGACCCCACCAAATGAGTTCTTTCTTATGAGGGGCACTCGCCACACTCTAGAGTCACGTCCTATTGATGATGTCTATGGTTTTCACTTAGATGGTCCTCATATTCGTGATGTTTATACATACCTCCCGATGAGACCCCTAATGTGTCACATTCCCCGATAGACATTTGGTACTTTATGGGCTCATATTTGAGTGTTGGTGTCTCAAACAAGCTTTTGGATACTCATCGCACACTCGATGAGTTTTTTTACACTCCGCTGAAAGAGCCTCCTAATAGGCCAACACATTATAAAGATTTCCAGGCCATTGTCAGACTGCCCCTAGAGAACGTGTCATGCGTCATTTACATCATTTGCATGTGTCTATGAAGTCATTTGTTCATAATTTACATGTGTTACTTGAGTCCGTCCGATGGAGGATCAATGCAGATAATGAATCTTTTAAATCTCATGCAGATAACCATAAGATGGAGCAGCTATTTCATGAAGGCGGGCAGGTGATAGTGCGATTCCACATTGAAAGATTCCCTTGGGGACCTGCTAAAAACTTGAGCGTCATGAGATTGGTTCAAAGCAAATGCCTACGAGCATGATATCCCTAAGAGTATGCATATCCATACCATATATAATATTGAGGACCCGTTGCTAAGAGCCTCAAGTATTGCTAAGAGCCTCGAGTATGTGGACTCGTTGATACAGGATGGTCCTATGCGATGAGGAAAATGTGGGTGGTCACTCCTACTGCAACCATACATATCAGACGAATTTAAACTTGCAATAACTTTTCTTTATAACTCAATTACGAATGATAAATCACTGTAGTTAAAACATACGAGGAAGGAAACAAGAGAGGTTGTATAAACGCAAGAGCGTACAAAAATAAATGATTAAATAAATTGGAACTTACAAAGACGGTTTTTGGAACACAGATTACAAACCAACATCTCGTTAGTGGAGAATTAAAACAAATATTCAACTAGAAAAATCAACAAACAAACTTTGAATATCACAACTATATTGAGGGGAGGGCTTGAGGTATCTTCAGAAGGTTGTCGGGAAGCCAAGATCGTGAAACAAGACTGGTTTTAGACCTCCTGATGAAGGCCCAACTGCAATTGGGAATGAAATACAATCTGAAATGTAGTCTCAAATCCCAAAAGAACACCTAGTGCTTGCAGGGTTTATTCGCCGTGCGCTCTCGCTTTGGCCCTCCACATGATGAAAAACTTATGCTTGCTTTGCCTAATATAAATAAATTGCTTCGCTTAAATTATCGCTTGAGATTTAATTATTTATTGCTTTCTTTGTTCTCTCCGTCGCGTTTTGTTGTTATATTACATATAAGAGAGCTACATAATTGCACCTCACTTAGGGTTGTTTGTTACTCACACATCCATGTGTCCCACTATTCATCAAATAGTGTTTAGGCTCATTGCATTCATTGCATGATTACTCACATTACATTTAGGGTTAGGGCATCACCAATTCGCCACCTATTGATTCGTCCTGCTTCATTTTCTTTGTTCGATACTTTCCTCCTTTGCCTAGATTATGTGGTAGCTGGTAGGAATATAAATAAATTGTTGGATAAAAGATATTTAATTTGCGGAGAATTTTATTTGTTTTTTAGGATTTTAAGCGGTTAAAACCTCGACGCCTTCTTAAATTGGGTTTTGATTATTTTGAAAAATATTTAATATTTATTATAATTTTTAAATTTAAATTTACTTGTTTTGGCTTAAGCTCTTAAAGTGACAGATCTATTCATTCACAATCTTATTGGTTGGTCAAGTTAATAGGTCGTAACAAAAGTACTAATGCGCACTGAAGTTGCTAGCAAGTACACTAGTAAAATAAAAATATGCAATTGCGTACAAAATAAATACGTAAAAAAGGTAATTATTGTGTAGTAAAATTACATCTTTTTTTTTTTATAATATTACATCTTGATTTTTTTGCAATATCATCATTACTATAAAGTTATTGTTAATCTACAGAGATTCAAAATTACTGAAAAATAGATAAGAGATATTGCTCTTCATTCATCTCAGCTTGGCCAACCACATCAAGGGGCGTGGTTTAATTGCTCACAACTTTCTTGTTTCTATTCATGACCAGCTGGTGTTTGTTTTGCAATCCATTTTTGTCCGTGTACTATTAATTATCTTTTTGATCTGAACAGTTGGCTTCTAAAAAGCATAATTGGCAATATTTGTGATCATGCCTAATGTGTGGCCATTATTAATACACAATCTTGACCTCAAATCACACTCACTTCCAAGATATCTTTCTTCTTGGAGAAGATAGATTGCAAAAGCTTGCACACCAAGGTGGGAGAATTCAATTCATTTAATAAACTCTTTCTGTATCCTCACATTACAACTCAAACTCATATCTATAGTCCTAGCATGCCACCAAAGAAGGGAGAAGTAGGATAGTGGCTGACATTTAAGGAATAATGGATTGGTGACTAGTGTAGTGTGTAATGGCTGGAATTCAAGGGAGTAGTGGCACTAATGGTTAGTTATGACATGATGATGTGTTAATATTAATTGGCACACAAGAGGACCCATATTTCACATAGGTTGGGTGCAAAAGTGGCTTAGGTTTTTTGGGAAGGATTAAGGTTCCTTTGGTGAAGGGTATTTGAGTTTAAAGCAATATTAGAAGAATTAATAAAATAGAAGGTTGCGGATATTAATGGTTTGTTTGGGGCGGCGGAGGCTGGAACCGGCTGCTGGGAAGGGAGGTCTGGTACCAGAGCTGTGTGTGTGTGGGGGGTTGGGGTTGGAGATGGAGCGTCTGAGGGCGTTTTCCGCTTTGCTGCAGGAGCAAACTCCGCCGCCCGACATTTGTTTTTCTGCCTTGCAGCGGCGGTTGCTCCCGCACCGGCGTGAAAATGCCGCCCCAAATGAACCCTAAAGTTGAGAAGACACATCAAGACTTCAGAGTTTTTGTCAAGAAGTTTTAGTCAAATACTTAAAAGGTCCTTTAGAAAACTTAGTTTAGTTTGGTGATTCTAGTTTGGTTTGCATAAAATGTAAGTGTTTGATGAGTTGCTGGTCAATCAACTATACTTAACTTCCTTTTTCTTTATCTCATGCATGTTTATCTTAAAATTGTTTACGCACTATCTACTTAGACCACACATTTAAATCGTCAAATGCTCCCATTACTTCCTAAATACTTATATATGACAACAAAATAAAATAAAATTACAAAAAATGAAATGGACATTTTTTTTATGTTAATTCATCCTATATCAAATATCAATTTATTTTAATATTTTTTCTAGATATTATAGCCACCAATTTGAGAGCATGCGTGAGTAGGGGTGCAAGTTGAGTTGAGCCGGCTCGAAAGCTCGATGAGCCGGCTCAAAAAAAGCTCGACTCGAGCTCGAGCCTGTCGAGCTCAAGCTCGAGCTCGACGAGCTCAAGCTCGATTACGAGTCGAGCTCGAGCTCATCTAATGTTGTTCATTAGCTCGCGAGCCGGCTCTCGAGCTTTTTTATTTATACATTTTTAAAAAAAGTAAAAAAAAATAAAAAAATATGAAAATAAAGCTCATGAGCTAAAAAGCTCGCGAGCAGCTCGAGCTCGAGCTCGATAAGTTGGCCTTGAGCTCGAGCTGGGATAATTGAGCTCGAGCTGGGATAATTGAGCTCGTCGAGCTTGAGCTTGAGCTCGAGCTCGAAATGAAAAGCTCGAGCTCGAAATGAAAAGCTCGAGCTCGAAATGAAAAGCTCGAGCTTGGAAATTTTTCCAAGCTCGACTCGAGCTTGACTCGTTTGCACCCCTATGCGTGAGGTCTCAGAGGAAGAAGTACCCTTGAAAATCTTCCCATCCTTTCTTTGTTCTACACATTAAAGATTTCCTAATGGTTGGGAGCAAACATAGTGGTTCTACTAGAAGCCATCGATCACACAATTTCCAGATCCGGAGGGGATTGGGGTTCACCGAGGGGATGAGGAGTCTAGCTCATCTCCTTGTTATATGAGCCGTGAGAGATGGAGGAAACAATGCAATAAAATTTGGTCTTCCAAATTATTCATTCAATCCATCACCCTTGAGTTTCAATGGTTTAAATCTTAGATATTACAAAAAGTCTACTAAGCATGGGGCATAATGTCTAAACATATGCATTAGAATAAAAGTGCTATAAGAAGATGCTAAGACTTGTTCGTGCTGTGATAAGAGACTCCCCATTGGGAGCCCATAACATAACCTCCCTCTTGTTGATCAAACTTGTCCTCAAGCTTGAATTATGGGAATGTCATTCGAATATGAGAGCAAGGTGCCCAATTCACATCTATAGATTCATCTCCTTCCCATTATATAAGATATTCTATCACCCCTATCTTCCTTATTTTCTAGAATTCGGAGCGGTTGCACCACTCCTTATCCTTCATGTATGGGGTAAAGTTGCTTGTTTCGTTGGGGCTTCCTCTGCATAGGGCTTACTTGTGGTACACGGAAACCCCACAGGCCTTATCATCTACTTTAGCTTGTATGCCACCTCCCTAAGTTTCTTCTCAACTCTTAATGGCCATAATGTCTAGGTGAGACTTTTGAAGCCTCTACAAAGATCTTTTAAGGTACACACAAACAACACTAAGTCTTTGGGTATAAAAGATACTTCCCCATGTTCCTTGTTGCTGGGATTTTCCATGCGCACTTGACTCTGCTCCAGGAGAGTTTACGTGTCACAGAGAATATGCGATTTCGATCAATAAGAGCTCTATGCACCTTATCAACTATGACGTGCCTCCTTCATATGACACCGGTCTTTGAAGATGACACCTGTGCATTATCTTAGAAGGAATTGTTTGAAGGGACCTGTCATAAGAGTTGGTACAGAAATATTCCACCCATAAAATTCATCACACCCAATCCGTAGGTCGACTCTTTGATGCATCTCTAGTATATTTCCACCGTCCGGTTAACACTTTCCTTCTGTCCATCATTCCATGAAAATTTTAAATGTATATTTTTTAAAATTACGTTTTGAGAATCTTATCATTGTCAGAGACGATGTTCTCTGGGAGTCCATGAAGAATATTTTCGAAGAAGGTTTGTGCCATGCTTTGTGCTCTTGAAGGGCATTAATAGAAAGACATTATCCCCTTCCGTGACGCTTAAATACTGTTGCAAAGATGGCTTGTGCCACACTTTGTGCCGTGAAAGGGTGTCAATAGAATGAAATTAGTTCCAATTGACCACTATGAATATCATAGATTTTTCCATGGACATTGACAACCCTAATATGAGATTCATAGAAATATCAACCCAGATTTCGAATAGAGGGTGCAAAATTTTTAGCTCGCCGGCCCGGTGGAGGTGGTTGGTTTTATTTTGCTAACATGTAGCCAATGTTGTAAACTTCGAATGTCGGCTCGCAAGTATGTAATTTGCTATGACAGAGGGATTTCTTCATGCTGAAGGGCGTGATCAGTTGTCCCCTTGCTGCAGTACATCGATGTTGCTCATGTCTGAAGCATCACACTCAACTTAGGGAGATGAAGGAATATGGCGGATATTAGTTCGCACTTAAGGTTCTTGAATGCCGCGGTGACCTAATCATGCCATTAGAGTTAGCTCCTATGACATTTAAGTCCTAGTGGGCACAATTCAGATCTTATCTAGATCAATCGATACCCCTTGTCCATGCGTGATACGCCATAAATAAGAGATCCGTAAATCACCAAATGATCATTTTTTGAGGTGCAACCAATGTCACCTAATTAACCGTCGGATGGTGCATAAATGCACCAAATAATCTTCCCATTTGCCACTACTACCGGTCAATCGCGTGCCTATACCTGTGCCTGACTGCTCTTGGTTATGAGCGGGTTTCACGCATCCATGGATTGCTTTAGGCTTTGTGCACACAGGCTTATCCGTGACCGCTGCGAGGGAACATGCAGTTCCTCTCGCTTTCTACTACACCTAATTTTAATCTTCCAAAACAAGGGAAGGGGGCTCCTGCATGACTGCTCTTGCAGTCGAATGGGCTTCACCCGTTCGTGGTATCTTTTTGTACTCCTTTGCTTGATTGCTTTTGGCGGCAAATTGGGTCCGCTTGTTCGTGGTTGCTTTGAATGATCACAAGCTTTGCCAATGCACAACTGGTTCTGGAGGTGCACAATTGGGGTGAAAACTAGTTGAGCTCGAGCTGAACTTTACAAAATTCACATGCTTGATCTCATTTTGCATGAGTCGAGCTCGAGCTGGAGACCTATTTTTTGAGCTTGAGCTCTAGTTGTTCACGAACTTTTTTGCTCTTGAGCCGTATTTTTTTTATATTTATAAAATTTTAAAATATAAAAAATTAGGAATGAATGTATCTGGGATAAGATAGGAGTGACACCAATTGTAGAGAAAAATACTAGAAGCTCGACTAAGATGGTTCAAGCACGTACAAAGGAGACCATTAGAGGCACCTGATAGGTATTGTGAGAGTTTAGTCACTAGGCATGTTAAACGGGGGAGGAGTAGACCAATAAGACTTGGAATGAAACTATAAGGAAAGACATTATGCAATTTAGCATTAGTGAGACGATGACTAAATATAGGGCACAATTGTGACAAAGATTCCATATAGACAACCCCACTATTGTGGGATAAAGACTTGAGTGTTGTGTTATTATATTTTAAAAGAACGTTCAAAGAATAAGCTCTCGAGCCGACTTATGAGTTGATTAGCAAGAGCATGTAAGCTCAAGTCGCGTCATACATTAGTAAGAGAGAGAGAGAGAGGGATATGTGAAGAAGCCATGACATACATTGGTAGGGAGGGAAAAGGGTGTAAGTGAGGGGGGGGGGATATTACCCTAGTTTGAAATGAAGTTCAGAGGAATGCACAGTGAAGGGGGAGAACCGTTTTTTGGTGTGGAACGTTGGCTAACTACGTTTTAAGGCAAGACGCTGAATTCCACCATGTTTAATGCTGCTTGACGAATTTAAAAGTGGGACCGAAGAAAAAAATGCCTTGTATATTTTTGATCGAGAGTGTGGACTTCGATCGCTGTTGTGAGAGAGGAGAGTGAGCGGGAATGCAGAGCACTGTTGTGAGAGGGTAGAGGATGAGGATCGAAGATCGGGAAAACGTCCATCGTGAGGGTGATTTTGATTCGATGAATGTGAAGTCTTGGAGTGTTTTCCATCGTCTGCGTACAATTGATATCCCTTTACTTGGGACTCCTTAACATACTTAGCTTGACACGTGGCTATGACAATGAGTGGGGGTGAGTGTCAAGCTGACGCGTGTGCAGGAAAAGTTTTTTTATGAGATAATATAAATACAAAATAATATCATCAAAGAAAACTATTACAAATTTACACATGCGTTCATGAAATGTCCCATTTGTGAGTGTTTGGAAGGTGGAGGGGCGTTGGTAATGCCAAATAACATCACCAAGAACATTAAATACCCATGATGAGTTTGAATTCGCCTTCACTATTTCCATAGTATCCATTCACACCTCATGATACCTCGAGCATAAGTCCAACTTGAAGATGACTCAAACCTTATGCAATTTGTAACAACCATCATAGTATCATAACTTATCAAAAGCCCATCCGACACTCGTGTTTTGAAGTAAAACTAGAAAAAAATATGTAATCAGTCCAACAAAAAAATTGCAGTAATTGCAACTAAAATAAAGAAATAAACTAGTGCTAGGGTTAGAATGAGTACTTCTATATTTGAATCATAGAGCCAACTAGTGCAACACTGCAACCAATGTTGCAGATGTCAGATGTCGGGGGCACGTCAGTTTGTGTATTCATGTCGATTATATATATATATATATCAGGGGATATATCGAGGTTATTTCATATATTGAGTTTTAATAATTAATTAATTATATATATAATTGATTATTTTTTTATATATGCAACAATACTAACTATTTTACAACATATTGAACTTCTAAATATTAAAAGTCGTATGAAACATTTAACATACAATTTTTTAATGATTGAAAGTGTGTAAATTTAGTAATATTAAGAATCTTGCAACTATATTTTGTTTTTATGACATGAAAATTTTAAAAATTTAATTTCAAACTTGCCCTATTCTTCAATCTTCATAGCTTACAGACTCATTTATAGCCTGCAGAGTTGATAGAATATGGTCATCATCTAATGAACTCTTTAGATTTGCCTCCACCTCATATATTTTTCTCTTTCCCTTTCTTTCATAACTAATTATCGCTTCTTTTCTTATAGTTAGTCTAAGAGGTTTCCTTTCATTTATGATCAACGTCGATTATATTTTTAATTTGCGCCCATGTCAAGCCCTCTCTAGGAAAGACTTCATCATCGTCGTCTTTATTTTCATCTTCAGGATCAACATTCACCCTCCACTCTTGTACCTGTTGGAGCATGCGTTTCACACTTCTTGGTTTGAAAATAACAAATCCTGAATGTATTTGATCATATTATATTTATGGTGTACAAATATAATAGGAAAAATATTCTGATGCTTTTGGTTTGAAGACGAGCATCAGTTTTTCAAAGGAGGAGATATTGCTAGCGATAGCTCACTATTACCTGGCAATACCGCAGAAAGGATTGCGCGTCGTGTCCAGAACGTGTGGGTCATGGCCATCATCATACTACAAGTCTGCAGACCAGTGACTGATATATCAGTCCGTTTTTTTTTCAAAATGTTATGGGCCAAAAAAAACTCAGAAACGTGGCGTTTTAGGTCCCAAACTTTTATGTCGGCCGATATCTACAACAATGAGTGCAACTAAACTAATCATTAAAATATTGCAAAATGTACATTTATACGAGACAATAGAAAATATAGGATATATATTAGTAGAGTATGGATGTCTTTGAAAGTTTTCAAACAAAAGATGACCCAAAAACTACGACTACATAAAAATCCTAGGTAGATCATCCTAAGTGGACCTCTCAACCCGTGTTTCCTGTAATGAAAAACCCATAAAACGGGTCAATCCACGGATGAGTAAGGATAATTTTTCTCTTGCGTGACTGTTAGAATAAATTCTCAAAGAAAGGAAGTATTTTGCCAATATTTCTTATGCACAAAGGTTTTTTTTAATGAAATAGAATGCATATGTCATTATTATTATTAAGTTTTTTTGAACATGCTTGATTGTAGCATAGGTGAAACATATTAAACTAAACTATGGTTGGTAGTTTTCATATCTAGAGTTTTTAGCTTACCATTAAAAATATTAAGTTTTATTAATCCCTATGTTCGGAGTTTTACTTATTGTTAAGGGAGAACATGTTTCATGTTGTATTATCTTAAATATAGTCTTACTAGGCACATCACAAGATTTGAGTAACGAGCGACCAACATACATGTTCTAGTTTGTTCCATCACAATATTTGAGTAACCAACGACCAACATAAAATGGGTCATAGTTTTCGATTCAAGGCTCATATGATCTAGTGTGTCTTGTGAGTATGATGGTGTGCCACTAACATTCACGAGAGAATCATCTTCACACCTGTAACGCCCCGGTCTACTGTGGGTGCACTACTTGTTTGCAAACCAGTGACCCTAACCCATATCCACAGATCTGATTGACCGCAGTTGCTAATTCCAATGATTGGTTGTGAGGTTGTGGCTTGAGACCCAGACCTCCTAGATAAGGGAGCTCTAAACTGTTCCTCATCACCAATTGAGCCACACTTTTTATGTAACGCCTCAATCTAATTGTGGGTGCGCTACAGGTCTGTAGACCAGTGACCCCAACCCATCTCCACGGATCTGATTGGAAGCAGCCACTAATTCATGACGCAGGTTGTTGAGGTCGAGGCTTGAACCCTATGGACCTCCTAGATAAGGGCACTCTAAGCTGGAAATTGAGCTCTCTTTTCTAGGTGGTCTGTGGTTCAAGCCTCGATCTCAACAACCCGCAATTGGAATTAGCGGCTGCGGCCAATCAGATGCGTGGAGATGGGTTGGGGTCACTGGCATGCAAACCTACAGTGCACCCACAGTAGACCACGACGTTACATAAAACTGCAACTCAATTGGTGATGATGACTAGTTTAGAGCTCCCTTATCTAGGAGGTTTGGGTTTAAGCCTCGAGCTCAACAACCCGTCATTGGAAATAGTGGTTGCGGTCAATCAAATCCGTGAAGACGAATTGCGGTCACTGGTTTGTAGACCTTTAGCGCACCCACAGTAAACCGGGACGTTACATAAAATGTACAATATCCCCGGAGACTAGGCTGCCCCCTTCAATCATGCAATATTTGGATGTGGACCTCCTGTCATTAGTGCAACTAGCCCAGTCTGATCGCAATAATCCTCGATGTTCAAATGCCCATTTTCCAGAAGATCAACCCCTTCCTCTGTGCACTTTTCACGTATCTTAGAATCTGGTATACATCATCCATATGACCCTACCTAGGATCATGTATATAGCGGGCCACTATACTCACAACAAAGGATATGTATGGACGAGTATGACTCAGGTAGATCAAGCAGCCTACCAACCTTCGGTATCTTTCTCTATCGATTGACTCTCCTACCTCAGGATTGAGCTTGGACTTCTGATCGATAGGAGCAACCTGTCACGGTCTTGTAGCTCAAGACACAGTCGTGACCATGTATGCATGCATGGGAGGTACAATAGGTTGCATTTTGATGCGACAATGCTTCATGGAGGTCAAGGACTTGGGTGTGAGAGCCTTTTTGGTATAAACATGACTTCATACTCGAGTTGTGCATGCATAAGCGGCGCATGCCCAAACAAAGACATGACATTCTTTGGCACAAGAGGATGCGGAAGTCTTTGGAACAGTGGAGAGAAGCCCTTAAGATGGATCATCATCTTTGCGGTTAATGTTTGGGAAGATTTTAGAAATATCCGAAGTGGTACATATGGTGATGATAGAGTGTTTTAGAGTTCTCTTGGGAGCATTCTAGAGAATTCATGAAAATTGTATAGTGTAGAGTATTCTAAAAAAGTAGAATTTTAAAGCCTTCCATACTTTAGAGGGAAAACCCTTTTGGGGCCTATAAAAGGGGAAGACCCCTTCATTTGTATTCATCCAAGTTAGAATCCACGTTCTAGTGAAGCTTTTGAGTTCTTTGGAGTTCCTCTTGCAATTGTGAGTTCTCTTGAGTTCTTCCATTATCCTTTTCTTCATCACCTCCTAGTTCTTGCAGGGAAAGTATGAGTTAGCTTTGCTACGTGGAGTGCCAAGGAGGAGCTATGATCACACAGAATCTTGGAAAGAGACAAGTCCGTGAGAGTTGGTATCAGAGCCAGGTTCATTCAAGTACGTGGTTGGTGCATAAGAAGACTAGATGGTTGGTGAAATGGACAAACCCAAACATGGATGAGCGTGTCTGGGAGGTTAAACATCAATCTGAAAGGAAGAAGCGAAGACAAAGCAAATCTTGTTAGCCTGGACACTGGGATCTTGCATTGGTGGATTGGGACAAGCGCATGACAGCGGTAGAGTAGGACCACCTACATGTTTGCGGAGAACTAGATGTTGTCAAGCAAGTGGTGCCGACTTGCAGAGAGCTGGACTATTGAGGGCTCAAATCCAAGCTTGCCTTGATGCAAATTCAAAGCTTATACAAAGGTGCGATCAGCTTGAGAATGACTATGAGGAGCGGATCGCCAAATTGGAGGAAGAATTGGCTGTGTGCAAGAAGACCATCGCTAATGGAGAAAATGTTGGGGTTGTGGAAAATATAAGGATCAATGTGTCTAAGTCAAAACCCTTCACCAGAAAGAGGGATGCGAAGGAAGTTGAATACTTCTTTTATCAAATAGAGGTCTACTTTGAAGGATGTAACCTCACGGAGGAGTCACTTAAGGTAAAGATTGCAAGTTATTATCCTTCAGATATTGCATCTCTTTGGTGGCAAAGGAAGCTTGCAAATATCAAGAAAGGGACATGCAACTTGGACACTTGGGAGAAGTTCAAGGTTGAACTCAAGACACATTTCTACCCGGAGAATGTTGAAAATGAGACAAGGAAGAAGTTGAAAGAACTAAAGCAAAAAAGTTCAATCACAGAGTATATGAGGGAGTTCCAAACCTTGATGCTGATGGTACCTGGCATGCCCGAAGATGACCAACTCTTCGACTTTAAAGATGACCTTCATAATTGGGTGAAGCAGGAGGTGCATCGGCGGGATGCAAATACACTTGATGAAACAATTGCTGTTGCCGAAGCAGTGACCAAGTTTCAAAGACCATCAATAGATGCTCCAACAAAAAAGGGCTACAAGAATGAGCACACCAAAGGTGGGGCAGAAAGACAGGAGTCATGGAGACCCCATAATGGAGATCATACTTCCATGCATCATGAAAAAGATATGGATGACACAAAAATGGATGTTACACCAAAAGGTGGATGTTACACCAAAAGGTGGATGCTACATTTGCAAGAGATCACATATGATGAATAAGTGCCCAAAGCTTGGTTCACTTTCAACATTACAAGATAAGGATTTAGCATAGTGCAAGGATGGTGAAGGTAAAAACCAAATTTGCTCTCTGTAACTTCTAAATACCTTGAATGTAAAACCAGCAGAGAAGGCAGCTAGTAAAGGACTTATGTGCGTCGAGGCCATGATTAACAACAAGTCTACCAAAGCCGTGGTAGATACGGGTGCAGCATACAACTTTATGACATAGGAAGAAGCACGAAGGCTAAGCTTTCATATGACAAAGAGTTATGGACGGCTCAAGACCGTGAACGAGAAGGCAAGACCGCTATCTGGAGTGGCTTGTGACGTGGAGCTTCGCTTGGGAACGCGGAACGGACATGTGAACTTCTCGGTCATGACGATGGATGATGACAAGGTTGTGTTCAACATGGACTTCTTTGGCGAGGTAAATGCAATCATCATGCCAACTTGTCGCTCGGTATGCATCATGGAAAAAGGAACAACTTACTTGGCTCCCGTGATAGTGGGGCTTTTAAAAGCATTGGGACAAAGCAACTATCTACTATGCAGATAACCAAGGGAGTTATGAAAGGAGAACCTAATGTCTTAACGACCTTAAAGGAGGAAACGATGGCCATGCAACCACGTCGTTGCTTCAGATGCAAGTAGAGTTATAGATCGCTGGATTGCCCAAGGCGGATTCCCTGTAAGAGGGCATGCATCTTTTGCAAAGGTCATAATTTGGAGAGTTGTCCAATCATGCCTGAATTTAGGGACCTTCCAAAAGAATTCTACATCAAGCCTAAACAAGATGTGGAGACGAGATGCCATGAGGACCACACTTCCGCGGAGGAAGAAGTGGTGTTATGCGATGTGCAACAGGATGTGGACAAAGGCCCTGAGTGCAAGGAGGGCGAAGCTCACAAGCTGAAATGAATCTTGGGGATTAAGGAACAACTAGTTGAGGACACAGAGTCCAAATGCTACGGGGCGAGGCTGACATAAAAGATCCAGTTGAGGAGTTCAAAGGTGAGCAATCGGGGAAAAATAGGTCCAAGAGCCGCGAAGGCAATGCTCCCACAAGGTCGCTATGTGCAAGGATCACTTTGGAGCATGAAGAGGACATGGAGTCCGATGTCCAAGGGATCAAAGCTCACATTGGGATTGACTTGAGGATAAGCCAAAGGAGGACACAGAGTCCACACTGTGTGAATTCATGATCTTTGAAGATGCAGAGAAGTCACTACTCGACGTTGAGATGGTGATACTAGTTGATGGAGTTGAAGACCCCCAACTAGTGATGGATTACTGTAGACAAGATCTTCTTGGTGACAACAAAGTACAAACAATGTTGCTACTTGATGTATGGTTGCGACGAGGGCAACACAAGATTGGGTGTGAGAGAATGTCACGATTTTGTTGATCAAGACACAACCTTGACCATGCATGCATGCATGGGTGGTGCAATAGGTCGTATGTTGATGCAAAATTGAGGAGGTCAAGGACTTGGGTGTGAGAGCCTTTGGTATAAGCATGACTTCATACTCGAATTGTGCATGCATAAGCGGAGCATGCCCAAGCAAAAACATGACATTCTTTGGTGCAAGAGGATGCAGAAGTCTTTGTAACAGTGGAGAGAAGTTCTAAAGATGGATCATCATCTTTGGGGTTAATGTTTGGGAAGATTTTAGAAATATTCGGAGTTGTACATATGAGGATGAGAGTGTTCTTAAGTTGTCTCTTGGGAGCATTTTAGAGAATTCATGAAAACTGTATAGTGTAGAATATTATAGAAAAGTAGAATTCTAGAGACTTCCAAACTTTTGAGAGAAAACCCTTTGACGTCTATAAAAGGGGAAGTCCCCCTCATTTGTATTCATCCAAGTTAGAATCCACGCTCTAGTGAAGCTTTTGAGTTCTTTGGAGTTCCTCTTGCAATTGCGAGTTCTCTTGAGTTGTTTCATCATTCTTTTCTTCATCACCACTTAGTTCTTGCAGGGAAATGATGACTTAGTTTTGCTATGCGGAGTGACAAGGTGGAGCTAAGGCCGCACAGAAGCTTGGAAAGAGATAAGTCTGTGACAAACCGCAGGCCTGCACCCCCAACATACCTGTCTCTGCCAACAAGTTTAACACATATTTCCGTTGTGATAGAACAATCCCCTTTGCACCATGAGCCATCTTAATCCCAAAAAAATATCTTAATGCCCAGGTCCTTTACCTCAAATTTCTTGCCCAATCTTGTCTTCAGTTGAACAATTTCACTCTCATCATCATCTGTGATAATCACATTGTCCACATACACAACAAGCATTATAGTGTGAACTTCATATCTCCTAAAGAACACTATATGATCAACATTTCTGCCGATGCCCTATGCCTATCATTGCTCTCCTAACGTTGTCAAACGAGGTTCAAGGAGATTGCTTTGGCCCATAAAGAGATTTCTTGAGTCTACACACCTTACCGACCATTTTTTCGTGCCAAAATCTTGTGATACCTCCATGCACAACTCCTTCAACAAATCACCATGAATAAATGCATTCTTCACGACGAGCTGGTCTTATTTTCATCCCCCATTCGTTGCCAAGGATACCAGTTTTCGCTTTGTACTCATCTTTTCCACAGGTGCAAAAGTCTTATCATAGTCAATACCATAAGTCTAATTGTACCCCTTTTCTACCATTCGGGCCTTGTAGTGCTCGGCCCGACCCTTTGTGTTTTGTTTAATAGTGAAGACCCACTTGCACCAAACTGTCTTCTTACCCGATGGTAGTGATACAAGCTCCTAGGTTCTGTTCTTTTCCAAATTTCCAAGTTCTTCTAGCATTGAAGCTTTCCACTTTGGATCCTCCTTAGCAACCTGACAACAGTTAGGAATAGAGGCGATGCCCAAAAATGCAATGAATGCTTCATGCACAAGGGATATATGAGAGTAGGAAATGAACTGGGCAATATCACGAGAAAAGTCATATCTATCAGGTGAGACTCCCGCATTACCGCGAACAGTCCCTTACTGGTAGGGGAGTGGGGGTAGGGAGTGGAATCATATCATTTGTGTTTTCTGAGTTTGAGGGGGATGATATAGGTGTCTCAGGAGTTGGAGTAGGCAGGGGAGCATAATTTCCCGATTCTGTTTTCTTCTACTCATATACACTCTCTGCTCCCTCTGCGCCTGAGGTCCACCATTCTCGGATTCATTTCCCTCATGCACATGCAACGTAGTTGACTCCATACTCGACACAAGAGGACAAAGGATACTCACTATCTTTCTCTCACCGCTACTACTATCCTCCCCATCTTGCCTCATACTGTCTGTAACGAGCGAGTCCCCAAAGGGTGAGTTAACTTGAGAAGAGTAGTATGACTTAAGCTCTCTAAATGTAATACCCATACTAAAGAATAACCTCCTCTTAGCTAGATTTCAACATACATCCTCTTTTTGAGTATCTCTTGGATCCAACTTGCCTTCATCTGGTCTATTGTCTTATACGAAGTACATAGAACCAAATTTTTTGAGAGGAAGAATATATCCATTCTTACCTCTCAGCATTGCAGTCAGAGACTTCCATTCCAATACCTGTGAGGCCATTCTATTGATCAGATAGGCCGTGGTCAGGATTTCTTGCCCTCACAAGTACTTTATCATCTTCATCAATATCATCATATTTTGAGTCACCTCAAGAAGATGCTTGTTCTTCCATTCGGCGACCCCATTATGCTCTTGTGTGTGTGGACAAGTGTTTTGATGGCAGATTCCCTGTGATGGCAAGTACTTTTTAAATACCCTGTTTGTACTCTGTCCCATTTTTATACCTCAACACCTTCACAACTACACCGTATTTAGTTTGATCACCACTGTGGAAATCTTTGAAGCAAGCAAACACCTCATTGTTGTTTTTCATCAAATAAAACCAAGTGACATGAGAGAAGCAGTCAATGAAAGACATAAAATATCAAAATCCATTCACAGTAGGTGTGGGACACGGTTCCCAAACATTAGAATGCAACAAGTCAAAAGGACAAGAACTCATACTACCAGAATTAGAATAAGAGTTTCTGATATGTTTTTTTAATTCATATACATCACCTATATGTTTTTATTGATTAGCTTTTTCAAAAAAAAAAGCGGATACAACCAACTCAAAATAACAAAAGAAGGATGACCCAGGTGCCGATGATGAATCAACAACAAGTCCTCCACGCTCCTCCCAACTCCTCCAACACCCTCTATAATGGATGAAAGGGCTGAGTTCATACTTTCCCTATCTATGTACCACAAACCACTATATCATATGCTAGTCTCAAGTCTTATACTAATTTCCTTCTCCTGTAAGATCACCTTTGAAATATTAATCAAAACAACACATTTTAGTTGGGATATAATGTCACTAATGTATAAGGGGTTCATCGGAAAGTAAGGAGCATGCAAAACATTGGACAAAGTCAAAGTGTTTGTATAGTGCACATTAACCTTACCAACCACTGACAGAGTTGTACCATCGGTAGTCTGAATGCGCTCTGGGACTGCTAGTTGAGTGTTAAAAAAGCACTCCGTAGCATCCCCGGTGACTTGCCGAGAAGCACAAGAATCGACTATCCAATCTGGTGATCTAATGGTGGATATAAATGCGAGAGCAATTGTATCACAAGTACCTTTGGCTGAGTGAGCGAAAGAGTCAATTTTACCCCTGGATGAAGAAGAGGTGAATGCGTCATCAACCACACCCTTTTGCTTTCTCCTCATCAGCTAAGAGTAAGTATCCATGATCGTCTGCTCCTCCTCAGAGTGACCCACATCAACTTTACCCCCTTCTGCCTCGTCCTCTGTTATCATCAGATTTTCCTGGTAACCTCCTCGACCACCACCTCACAACCCCCATGGCCTCGACCACGACACCCAAACTTCCCTCGTACACCTGCATCCCGCTCCTTTGGCTGCTTAGGACAAGCCTGCCTGAGATGACCGATCACACCGCAGTTAAAGCACCGTCTTGTCTCACACTTGTATCCCGTGTGACCTAGATTTGTGACCACTAGTGTTGACTTCACCCTTGGAAGGCTAACTGCACCATACTGGAGCCTAATTTTGCTCTCCTCCTGCATCATGGTCAAGATCGTCTCATCCAGGGAGGGAATCTCTAGCTGAGCTAGCAACTTTTCACACATTGGCTCAAAGGTCAGATTCACCCCCCTCATAAAGTGCATAGTCCTTCCATCTTGCTCTCCTTTCTTGCACTCAGAATCTTTGGAACACACAGATGGTGAGAAATGATCATAATCTGGCCACAATCGCTCCGGATCAGTGACATACTCCTGGATCAATCGATGTCCCTAGGTTACTGCCTTTATCTCCCTCTTGATTTAAAAGACCCTCATGTTGTTGTCGACTTCTGCATAAATCCTCTGCAACTTCTCCCAAACATCACTCACGGTCTCTATACCATCCATCGTGATAGCTATAGACGTAACCATTCGAGTCCTGCTCTCGCTCCCCCTTATCACCTGTCAAATAGCCCTCCAGGTTCCTTCCGGATAGGACCCTCTTCACCCGTCACGACCAACTCAAATATGTAGCTGATCCATCAAGTTTCAACTTCACAGGAGGAAGACCCAACTTGGCGACGGCGGTGACTGAGATGATCTCTTGCCTCTAGACATCCTCAAGAACTCAAAGAACACTTTTTCATCCGCCTCCTCCATCTTTACAACTAACTTTTTCGTGAGAACGGGGGAGTACAATGTATAACAAGTCTTGAAGGAGCTGGGGTAAAAGAAGACATCACTGCAGAGTTAGGAGGCATCTTCCACTTGAAAGTGAAAATCATATATCTGATTTTGGAGAGCATTCAACCGTTGGAGTCGTCTAGAAATCCAGTATGATGATAAGAAGGCCAAAGAAAAACTTTTCCCAAAATTTGGGATCAATCGGATTGTCGAAAGGACACCGGAAGCCTCATACCGTCAGCAGGCGCCTCTCGATTGACCGAAACAACGTCGGCGGGCACGAGCGGGAAAGATGCTTTGGAAGCTACTGCGGAGGGGGAACGACGACCGAAAATGGAGGGAGGAACACAATTGAGAGGTCACTAGAAGCAGTCACGTGGAGATGGCGAGCAGAAGCGAGCGGCGGTTGCGCAGTTAGGTCAAGGAATGGGTCTCGCTCTGATACCAATTGGATAAATGAATTCGTAATTATTTCATTCGTGTCCCCATACATATTATATGTACATTTAAATACCAAAAAATATACCTTCGAATATTCATACTTGTTTTTTAGAATTCACTTTTTGTATGCATTAATCGTAGCAATAATGATTGCAACTCATCGGGACTTCTAATTATATTTGTTTAAAAATAGTCTTCTTTTGACAATATAAACACTCAAATTTGGACAAAAAACTACACGAAGCTTTTCCTTGTGTTTGCTATAAGCAAGCATGGATCGATCTGTAAATCTGGTGATAATGCACAAGATAATGCTCTACAAAGTTGGATTTTTTTAAACCCAGCGATGGGTGATCAACTCCCTTTAAACATACAATCTTGTAACAGCTCTATTATTTCTTCTAAAAGAGGATTGCATTTAAATCTACCTGACTTTAATTATCTTCAGTATGCTATATTACAAACTTGTTTTATGTAAAAGGGTTTGATGTTTAGCTTATCTTTCCAGATGTTGTCCAGTCACGTTCTGCACATATTGATGCTTTTACTGTGCTTGGTAATGCAACCACTGTTGGTGATAATACTAAGATCTCTAATTCAGTGATTGGTCAAGGTTGCATAATTGGACACAATGTTGTAATAGAAGGTTCGTATGTATGGGATAATGTTACCATTGAAGATGGCTGTAAATTAAGCCATGCTCTGATTTGTGATGGTGTTCACCTAAGAGAAGGTGTAATTCTTGAACCAGGAGTTATAATATCCTTCAAGGTGAATGATTCTGTTATAACTGTTTTGATTCATTATTTTTGTGGATGAAATGTTACTCGTTTTCATTCATAATTTGTTCTACCAATATTAATTTATGTCTCTTTATTACCTATGCAGTAAGTTTAATGATTAAGCCATATTTTGGTTGCAACATTTTGACATACTTGGCTTCATTAATTTACGTGCTTATCAAAGTATGACATTCTGTTGGCCTATATCATGGGCCCTCCATGAAAAAATGCTGTAAAGGAATATTTTGAGAACGAATCTTAGTAGGAATACCAAGTACCTGTGTTTTGAAGTTGTAATTTAAAGTTATTGATGGCAATATTGTTGCATAACATTGTTCGATGTCTCCTAATACTCATTCTTAAAGAGTGAAATCAAGTATTCTAATTGGATTTGACCTGGTTTCACTTCTTTGCCATACATGGTGTTTCTACCACCTATTTTCATCTGAACATGATGGTCTGGCTTTGGTCATGAGTGTGTTATGGGTTTCTTGTGGGATTTTGTCTCCACAATAATGATACAAGGTAGTTTCAACCATAGAGCTTGAAGGAGAAGAAGTTGAGGGAAGAGGAAACCCTAGAGGGAAGAAGAGGGCTTTTAGAGAGAGATAGAGGAATTAGAGAGAGGAGGAAAAGTTTTATTCATTCATTGATTAATTCTTTCATACAAGACTACAAGGCCTATTTATAACGAGCCCCAATGGTAAATCTATAATTACATCAAGATGAAAGATTAAAATATATGGAAATATTAAAAGACCAAAAATATTCTTGTGGCTCAATACGACCCGACTCATACAATAAAGACTCGACGAAATGCAACTCGATACTATAAGACTCCTAATACTAGATAACCAACGGCGCATGGTCCATGATACTCCACTCGTCCTTGAAATCGAGCTTGTCCTCAAGCTCGTACTCTAGTTGGATGATCGACTCATCTGGATCATTGATTTCACGCCATAATAGCGCTTGGTAGCACGCTGCGACAACGTTGGCGGTAATGAGTAGAGGTGACACCATTGAAAAGACGAGCTGCGGAAGGAATGTTGTCGGCTGGTCCGACGAAAAGTAGAAGTGGCAGGGAGGCCGATGGAACATTGGTTGGCTGGGTTCGGCGAGACCGATGGCAAAAAATTGCGATAAGACGGTTGGGAGAACCATGGCCGCTGGGAGGAACATGTCCGTGGTGGCGCGAGGCAACAACGACACGACGACCAAAGGGACCAACAGAGCAAGGGCCGACAGAGTCGGGGACGACAAACAATGCGGCGAGGTGGTCGAAGGAGGCAGAGCGGGGGACTACAAAAGAGGCAGAGAGATGATTGGTTGGGACGATAGGATAGGGGCCGACATAACAGATGACAATTTGATCGACGGTGGTATCTGTGCTGGGAGGCGGTCAAAAGGGCCGACAGGGGTAAAACTTGCAGAAAATGCGCCGGGCTTGCTGGTGGAGGAAGTTGCGTCGGGAGGTGACTGGCAGGATGTATCAGTGGTCTGGGAGGCCGTGGCGCCAACAACAGACCCGGGGAGCAGGGGCCGACGGGATTGGGGACGACATAGTAGGCGACAGAATGGCCGGTGGAGGTGAAGCCTCGAAGTGCCCCAATGTGACCAACTGGTCAATTTTGCTCTGAATGCTAGATACGACGTCTTGAAATAACGTGAACATCTTCAACATCATCGAACAAAGGGTGGCCTTATTCACGACAGTGAGCATGACGTCCATTGTAATTAATGGATTGTAAATTAATTCAATTATGGATTCATTGAAATAATCAAGTAATCAAGAGGGCCGACTATTGCCCTAATCCTGTGAACGGGGTTGGCCCGCTACTGTTGTTTTTGGGGCTCAACGAAGTACGAGATGACAGCTTGAGGCTCGATAAATTTGTTTTATAAAAAGCACTGGCTGACGAATTGGGCTGATGCCTAGTCTACTGGAAGGCAGAGATGGAAGGCACCCGACGACTCGAAAAAAATTAGAGGGAAAGTGCCGATGAAGAAGAACATTAGTGTCGTTGTCGTTGAGATGTACGAACGAGAGTTAGTGGCGGCTAGTCGACTAAGGAAGGAGCTAGGAAGTTGATCGAAGATGATCTGAATGGTGGCCGACAAAGTAGTGATGGAGTGCACTGTGATCAATCGACAGAAGCAATCGACGAAATCGAAGCCTCGGTGAAGAGTCTCTAGAGATCGATCGATGGAAGTGAAGCGTCGTTGAAGAGTCGCAAGAGCAAATGGACGTGCTTCAGACATCGACGTAGGAGGCTCTGCTGGGAGCTATCAACGGAGATGGAGGGATTGTCGTTAGCACCGGTGGTTGGGGAGTTAGCGTGCTTGTGGCGTCAAGAAGCAGTGGCTGACAGAAGGATGTCGCGGCTGGACTTGGACGGAGTCGTGATTCGTAGTGGTTTAAGAAGCGCAAAGGGAGGAATGAGGGCTATGATACCAAAGATGTTATGGGCTTCTTGGGGCATTTTGTCTGAGATGTAACACCCCAACCTAGTTTAACAACAAATTAGTAGTCCGACCGGGATCCGTGGTAAGAAGTAACTTAAGCATCGATAATTAAACTAATACATAACAGATATAAATAATCATGTACGTAAAGAAAACTTACAACGATAATAGAAAATGCAGCTAAGGGTAAAAGTGTACCTCATCATTTCTGAATTCACAGAGCCAACTGGATTTAGGCTCCGTTTGTTTCGACGTTTTCGCCGCGTTTGGAGAAAACGCCGCCGGACGGCGGGTAAACAAATGGGATGCCGGCGGCGTTTGCTCCGTTTGCACCCGCCGCAAGAAGAAAAAGCCCCTCAAACGCCGCTTTTCCAACCCCGCCTCCCCCCTCCGGTTCCAACTCTCCATTTCGACCCGCCGGGTGCAAACGCCACCGCCGTACCAAATAAACCCTTATAAAATGAACCATGCATATGAAATACTATGTAATATTTGGTACAAGGAAAAACTTAAACATTAAGATTAAATAGTGTCCATGAAAGGAAAATAATACAATACTGAAAGGAAAAACAACTGAACGAAAATTAACTATAATGGAACTCCACAAACACGCTCATCCTTGGCGCAACTTCCCACCCGTGTCCCTTGTAAAAATGTGTTCGAAAATGGGTCAGCCAAACTGGAGAGTAAGAAAAATTATTCTTACTAGTGATACTAAAAAAATATGTTGAAAGAATATAAATGCATGCTTTTAAAATAAGTTTTTATACTATAGAAAAACTATACGCTGGTTTACTATGCATGCATTTTCTAAAATAATATCGGCAACATAAATCTCTATTCTAGTTTAAACATGTTAAGCAAATTTACTAAGATTCCAAAATTTTGTTGACTAAAAAGATTTCTAAGGTTCGCTCTACACTTGAGGTCTAAGTGGCTTATGTTTGACCTTCTTTAAATTCTAGGCAGAGTAGCTTGTAATGCGTAATTCTAATCTAACGATCCGAGTTTCTACTAATGAACTCTAGCGTTCTGGTGTCTCACGGACACGGACTCACATCTACTAATCTTCTGAAAGGGAGTATCGTATCCTCAAAATTGAGGCTCATACGGTACACTATGCCCCATGAGTAAGATAGTGCGTCTCTATCTATCTCGAGAGAAGGTCTCAATGGTGCCTTCTAGTCATTTTTTGCCTAGTGCTTCTCTGCTTACGTATTTCTCTGCGTATCTTAAGTGATGCCTCTTATTAGTTATTGTATTAAAATTCATATCTATATAATTGATATTTTCCACATTTTAAATATTTATGGAGGTCTAACTGAAGGGGAAAATATAAATATTACTTATGCTCTACATATAGCAGATGAATGTTGGGTTATAGCTCTCTAACAGTAATTACAGTTTCTTAAAACTATAATAATTTTCGGAATAATAAAGAGCATTTTTATGCAAGGCTATCCGGTATGTCTAGCCAAAAGAAATAAGAGTTTCTTACCTCAGCTGTGCGACGCTCGTAAACGCGACACGACAACATGTTTCTCTAAAAGAAATATTCTGAAGCACTAATTTGTTCTTCGAGTAACAAGGAGGCTTATTTCATCAAGAAACTTAAAAGGGGCATTCAACATAGTAATATATCTCTCCAAAATTTTAGGGAATATTGTTTTATAATCAAAGGAAGACATTTACCACTATTTTAATAGTGGGGTATATTGATTTCCGAATGAGACATGACTACAGCCAAATCTGTAACTGTATCGGAGCACTAGAAATCAATTATAGGCTAGGAACTAAACCTTGGACTTATCTCTTACACCTATAGTTGATTGGGAGATCATATTGATTTATGCAGAAGGAATTATTTGGGAGGGTAAAAATACCTGAGTAGAAAGATCGGTCCCCCTAAAGACTGCCGTGGAGGAGATAGGGGAAATACTTCAAATTAAGCCTCTAATCACACATTGGGAACACCCATAGGGAGCGACTCAATCCGGTGCCGAGCCTCATGACTTTAGAGGAAGGAGAAATTGTGAAACATGAGTAGAAAAAGTGCGCAACTTTACTAAAAAAATTTATATGGCAGGTATTTGAGCAGTCAGGGGGTGAAGAATCGTTGAGGAGGAAGATGCTTGCAGACCCAGGGAAGGATCAGTGAGCCTTTCCACGAAACAAAGAGGATGTTTGGAGCATTTCTGGAGGGGAAAAACCGATGCTGCGCCTCCTAGCACCAACGATTGGTACGACCAAGACTCTCGCACTGTCGGCTGAAAGGATCGACGAGAGGGGAGGACTCGACGACTTACTTTTGTCGTTTGGTTGGGAGAGAGATCGTAGAGGGGGAAGAAAAAATTTGGGCTCCACTCAAAACTGATCGTTCCTATCGGGAAAATAATGGAACCGATAGCAGTTCCTGATTTTATTGTGCGTGGGGGAACGAGCAATTGAAAAGGTGCATGGTCTAAGGTGTCAGTTATGGTAGGAAACCGTAGAGATTGCAATTATTCGCAATTGAAACTGTGAATTGGAGAGGGGAGAAAAACATGGCTAAATTTCTTAGGAGGAAAAATTAAGCATTAAAGTCTTATTTAATTGCTGTCATGCCTCAATAAACGTTACATCTGCCCGTTAATTCTTCACATAAATATTTACACGCGTCAAATAAAAATACTTTCATTAATTTATTAATTAACACATCCATTAATCATAATAAATTCGTATCTCGACCCGATATTGACTCGATAAATTTCGCTCGTGATTGGGTCCTGCAGTCAAATTTAATTTTCGTAATAAAATTAGGGATGTTACATTTTAAACTCTAGAACTTGAAGAAGGAGAAGAAGTTGGTGGAAGAGGAGGGAATCTTAGAGGGAAGAAAAGAGCTTTGAGAGAGGCAGAGGAATTAGAGAGAGGAGGAAAAATTTTATTCATTCATTGATTAATGCCTTCATACAAGATTAAGGCCTATATATAATGAGCTCGAGGGTAAACCCATAGTTACATCGATATGCATAAACGATAAAAATACATGGAAATATTAAAAGACCCAAAATACTCATGTGACTTAATACGACACTACTCATACAATAAAGACTCGATGCATTGCGACTCACTATTATAAGCCTCCTAATACTAGATAACCAACGACATGGCGTCCATAACGGAGTGCTAAATGAAATTATGGGGGATAGGAGTTGTGAAATGTTTTTATCTTTTTCTATGTTCACCCCGTGTCGGGGTAGTTATGTCTTTTCCGTGTGTTTAGGTTTTCCTTTACTCAAGTATATATATGAGTAAGGGACTTGTATTATGATTATTGGCAATATATTTTTCTCCCTTCTCCATTTGGTATCAGAGCAAGAAAAAAAACCCGTGCCCTAGCCGCCAGTCAGATCGATCTCATCGTCTCCCGTCGCGCTTCTTCCCGCAAGTCGTCATCGCCGTCTCCCGTCTCCCGCGCTTCATCCCGTCGCGTCTCCCTCTTCGTGATGCCGGGCGATACCCTTGCCCGCTGCTGAGAGGAACGACGCCGCCGTTCCTCCATGAAGCAGTCCGCTTCTCCTTCATGGAAAAAAACTCTGGTTCGTGCCGCTGTGCTTCCTCCGTGCCGACTGTACCGCTACTCGTGCTTCTCCCGTGCCGATCCTAGGTTGTTGCCCGTGCTGATATGTTGATCTGCATGACATAATAAGGTGCTGCTGATCTGTGCTTCTTGTGACGGTATGGGTGAACCCGATTCATCAGTTTCTTCTCCAGGCGTGATCCAGCGTCCGATGGTTGAGCCTCAGCGGCCCCATGATCACTCTTGCTCCTTGAAGATTACCACGGTTCCTCTGGATGACACGAATTACCTGGAATGGTCTCGTGCTGCTCAACATGTCATTCGTAGTCAACAGATGCTTGGCTATATTGATGGGTCGATTACGGAGCCTCCAGTGACTGATCCCTCCTGGAAGCGCTGGGATTCTGACAACTCTCTAGTTGTGTCTTGGTTCCTGCATTCGATATCGCCCAAGGTTTATCGGTGCTGTATGCTGATGGTCTCTGCGTTCGAGATCTGGACTCGTGCTCGTGAAACATACTCTCAGATTGATAGTTCCACCCAGGTTTATGAGCTCACTCGCCGCATTTTGGAGTTGCGTCAAGGGTCGATGACTGTTTCAACTTTCTTCTCAGAATTTGAGCCCTTGTATCAAGAACTGGACTACTTTGCACATTTCACTCCAGCGTGTACAGCAGATGCCGTCCTGTTAAAGCAACGAGATGACCGCTTCCGTCTTCATGTCTTCTTAATGGGATTGAATATGAAATTTGATGTGGTCCGGACACATGTTCTCCACCGCTTCCCTCTTCCCTCTCTTCGGGAGGCGTTCAATATGATTCTGGGTGATGAAGACCGCCGCAAGTCTCTCAGTGTTATGACTCCTCCTGATCGTTCTGCCTTGACGAGTGTTGGCCATTGCCTCATCCCTACTCCTGTATCTTCTGTGCCTATCTGTGATTACTGTGGACGGAGGGGGCACTCTCGGGAGGCATGCTTCAAACTTCATCCGCATTTGGCTCCTCCAGGTCGTGGTCGTTGTCGGGGCTGTGGACCTGGCCGTGGGGGCCATAGGCACAGTGGCTACCGTTCTCATGACGCTGCTTACACTACTGATGTCTATGATGAATCCCGGTCTTTGGGTTTCCTCCTATCTTACTGCACATGAGTTGGATGCCTTTCGCCGCTTGCTCCACTCTCAGTCCGATCCGGTCACTGGAAGCTCTACCTCTCTTACCACTATTGCTATGACTAGTGCTCATGCGTCCACCTCCTCACCCTCTGAGTGGGTGCTCGACTCCGGTGCCACCCACCACATGACTGGGTCCTCCTCAAGTTTTCTCTCTTATACTCCTTTGTTTGGTATGGAGAAAGTTATTTCTGCTAACGGATCGTTGTCCTCCATTGCCGGAAAGGGCAATATTTCTTGTTCTCCGTCCATATCTGCAGTGGTAGGTGCAGTGGCGGCTTGTACTACGTGGACACACCTCGTTCTCAGGCTCTTTCCAGCTGTACTGTTACTGCAGAGGATGTTCACCGTTGGCATCCGCGTTTGGGACACCCGTCCTCTGTCTACCTCCAAAAATTATTTCTTGTTTTTTTATCTTTTCTTCAGAAATTTTCTTGTGATATTTGTGATCGGTCTAAACATGTGCGACAGACTTCTTCACATCTTTCTTTTCCTAGTAGCACTCCTTTTGATGTTATACATTCTGATGTTTGGGTGCCGTCCCCCGTTGTATCGTTGACTGGTTTTCGCTGGTTCGTCACCTTTATTGGCTGTTTCTCCCGTACTACATGGGTTTATCTATTAAAAAAGTGACGTTTTTCCGTGTTTTCAAGGCTTTCATAACATGGTGAAAAATCAATTTAATGTCACTATCCGTGTTCTTCGAAGTGATAATGGAGGGGAGTATGCCGATCGTGGTTCCTTTGGCACTTACCTCACCTCTCACGGTATCATCCACCAGAAAACCTGTGCTTACACATCTACTCAGAACGGAGTGGCCGAACGGAAAAATCGGCACCTCCTCAAAGTTGCCCGTTGTCTCCTCTTGACGATGCATCTCCCTAAATCATATTGCGGTGACGCGGTGCTTACTGGTGCATATCTTATCAACCACCTTCCTTCTCGTGTTCTCTCCTTTACTACTCCTCTAGCCTGTCTCTCTACCTCTGGCGTGGTTCATACTTCTCATTTGCCACCCCGTATCTTTGGGTGCGTCTGTTATGTGCATGTGTACCAACCTCAATGTGAAAAACTTTACCCTCGGGCTCAACGTTGTGTCTTCCTAGGCTGTTCCTCCATGACCAAAGGATATCGCTGTTATCACCCCCCCTCCCGCCGTATGTTCTGTACCATGGATGTTACCTTCCGTGAGGGGAAGTCCTACTTTCCATCCTCGACTCATGCTCTTCGTCAGGGGGAGAGTACTACTACAGATGATATTACTGCTGTCCCTCTGCCTCTTCTTCCGTCCTCTTCTTCTATTCCTTCAACGCCTTCTACTCCGGTACCCAGAGCTCCTCCTATCCCAATACCAGACTCCTCTACTATGCTCTCTCCTTTTCCCCATATATACCACCGTCGTTCAGGTACACAGGTCATGGCCGCTCCACCTCTACCATTGCTACTTCCACGCAACATTCGATTTCTAATCATGTGGCTTATCGCCATCTTGCTCCGATCCAACAGACTTTTGTTTCATCTATTTCTCTAGTTGTTATTCCAAAGACATGGCAGGAAGCATTGACAATACCGGCATGGACACAGACTATGCGTGATGAGATGTCCGCCTTGGAAAAAAAATCATACGTGGGATACCTCTGCTCTCCCTTCAGGAAAGAAAGCTATAGGTTCCCGGTGAGTCTTCTCTGTTAAGCAGAACCAAGATGGTAAGGTGGAACGGTACAAAGTGTGCCTTGTCGCTCAAGGATACACCCAGACTCAAGGAGTTGATTATCAGGAGACTTGTACTCCTGTAGCTAAATGGACTCTATTCGGATTCTGTTATCATGTGCAGCTTGTCTGGACTGGGAACTTCATCAACTGGACGTGAAAAATGTATTTCTCCATGGTGAGCTTGATGAGGTGTACATGAAATTCCCTCCTGGTTTTGTGAAGGAAGGAACTGAAGGGCGAGTCTACCGCCTAAGGAAATCCTTATATGGACTGAAACAATCTCCAAGGGCTTGGTTTGAAAAATTTCTCACAGCTATGCTCAAATTTGTGTACAAGCAAGCCCAACCGGATTATACCATGTTCATACGGAGACATGAACAACACGTTGTGGTTCTCATTGTCTACGTGGATGACATCATGATCACTGGAAATGATATAAAAGTGATTGTCAACCTCAAGACCCTCCTATCGGCTGAATTTGAAGTGAAGGACTTGGGAATTTTACAGTACTTCATGGGCATCGAAGTGGTTAGATCTGAGTGCGGTATCTTTATATCCCAACGGAAGTACATATTGGATCTCCTAAAGGAAACTTGTATGCTTGGTTGTGTTCCTGCGAACACCCCTATGGAGGAAAATCACAGAATTGATGAAGATGGTGATGGTGACCATGCGGATGTATCACGTTACCAAAGATTGGTCGGAAAACTTATATATCTATCCCATACTCGTCCCTGCATTACGTATGCAGTTGGTATTCTTAACAGATACATGCATTCTCCTAGAATCAGACATCAAGAAGCGGTGTATCGTCTACTGCGGTATTTAAAGAAAGCTCCTGGTCGCAACCTCCTATTCTCTAGGAACAACAACTTGGAGATTGAGATTTTTCCTAACGCTGATTGGGATGGATGCCAGGATGACAGAAAGTCCACAACGGGATACTGTTCCTTTGTTGGTGGTAACTTCGTAATGTGGCGGAGCAAGAAGCAGAATGTGGTGGCCAGGTCAAGTGCAGAGGCCGAATATCGTGTCGTGACCCAAGGCTTATGTGAGGGATTATGGCTGCCTACTGTTACAGGATTTGGGCTTCCCTGTGACAACCCCTTTTTCCTTATTCTGTGACAATAAGGCTGCAATTAGTATGACTCATAATCCGGTCCAACATGACAGGATAAAATATGTCGAAGTGGATCGGCACTTTATTAAGGATCACCTGGATAAGAAAGCAGTTGTTACTCTGTTTGTTCACTCCAGGGATCAGCTGGTCGATGTGTTCACCAAAAGCTTGGGGTGTGATGTGTTTACCGACGATATCCGAAAAATTGGCATCACTGATATCTTCCGTCCGAGTTGAGGGGGAAAGTTGTGAAATGTTATATGTACAAGTCGTTTTTTTATCTTTTCTATGTTCATCCCGTGTCGGGGTAGTTATGTCTTTTCCGTGTGTTTAGGTTTTCCCTTACTCAAGTATATATATGAGTAAGGGACTTGTATTATGATTATTGGCAATAGACTTTTCTCCCTTCTCCACTATAGGGACCATTTTGAATCTTAACTTAGATACAATCGACAAATATATGAGAATCTCAATTTTGGAGCTACTATTGCAGTAATTGTCTCGCAAGATGTTGCTAAGTGCGTACTTATTCTCATTATTTGAGAGTGCTTCATGCTTTGTTCAGCTCGATAGTACGATGATTCCAGCATGGAAGAACTATTGTGCACTTGTAGACGGTGCCAATTTGATGTTTTTTTTTTTTTCAATTTTGAGTTCCATAGTGCATAATGGTTAAAGTGAATTTGTCACATTATTCAGTTCTATGATCCATGATTATTTTCTAGTTCTCTGCTATGAGTTTTCTAGAAGACTGTCTTTACTATAGGTACTTATTTTTTTATTTGTTTTGGAATTTTTTTGGTCAAGCTTCTTACTTACAAGTTTATTTCAAGTTCCATTACTAGACCCTTTTTCGACCTAGCCTTCTCAATGGAGGAAGATACAACAGAAGCCGGGATCGACGGGGAGAGGAGGGAAGAGGGGGGTCCTTGCTCAATCCAAGCCCTAGCCAAGAAGATGAGAAGAGAAGAAGATTCAAGAGAAAAAATTAGGGTTTTTATTATTACAACCATCAAGCTCACCCTCCCCACCACTATATAGTGAGAGGGAAGAGTTTAACAAAATTTATCAAATATGCCCCTCACCCGGGCTACATAATGCCTGGGAAATAAAAGTGTGCTAAAATAAAGATACAATGTAACCGATACATGTCATCCCAGACACACGTTGTCACCTCATACGTGGACCAATTACATCTCCCCCGTTCGAATCGAGCTTGTCCTCAAGCTTGAATTATAGGAGTCCCACTGAGCCGGTATTCTTGCCCTCATCATCTAGGTGATCGTCCACTTTGAGCCAAAAAATACACTTGCATCGATGTCCGACTGAATATGATTTGTCATTGTTGAAATAAAGGCTTCATGCATATTACTCTGCTATCTCTGTTCGTGAAAGGCGCTTGGTGGTTGGGGTGGCACTGGATTCCCCACCCTTAAGTGGGGTAGACAAATTGCTAAAACAGGGGGGGGGGGGGGTTCTCATGCCGACTATCCCCGTACATGCCGAGGTGGATGCCAGACGGGGTGCCCATAAGGAGCCATTTCTCACAAATTCTGGCGAGACTCCTGACTGTGCTAAGGTCCCGCGGGGTTTGGAACTCAGCATTAAGGCGCCGCTTATCGTGCAGTCTGGAAGTGAAGATAGATACCTGATACTCTAGCAAGATATAAGGAACTCAGGCAAGTAACATCTGGAAGCTCTCCAAGTGATCATCCACGACTCTAGATTTTTTGTGATTGACGAGGTCGCCCAAGGGATTACTGCAGAGAGGCGTCCCAAAACGAATGGATAATTCCTCTAGTAATGGATAACGTGATGATCTTTCACCATGATGTTCGTCTCTAGCATAATGTAATCGTCTCGAACGATCGACACGATCTCTAGAAGTGGTGTGCTGCGATCGAGAATAATCACCGTTGTAACGTGAGGATCTCCCCGAAAGGGCGCTATGGGAGTGAGTGTAAGTGGACATGGAATTCCTAAATAGAGGAGAGGAATATTGGTGATACCTAGCCATGAAGAAACCTATTGACTCTACAACTGCGTATCAAAAGAGTGCTCACAACCTGCATTTGATATTAATTTGATGCAGGACGAATTTATAGGTGGCTGATGAACGATGCCCTAACCCTAATGCAATGGAAAGCCCAACTGAGAAATCACAATCAGAATAAATAATTAAATCACACGCATATGATTTTATCAATAGTCAAATAATTCTTTTGTGCAAAGCAGAGAGTTCGGCTTTCCTCCGTATGGAGGGCCAAAGCAAGAGTGCGCGGCGAATGGTTCCTGCAAATCACAAAATAATCTAAAACAAACGACTATTCCATAGATTCAAGCAAACATGAAATCATAACAATATATATTAATTTTGAGAATGAAAATTCCATACAACAAATAAATGCTCACAAAATATGTGGGCTACCGTGGAGTAGTTCCGGCTAGGGCGATGGTGCAGTGGCGAGATGTGAGGTTACGGGGCTAGATCTGGGTGGAGGTGGCTATTTTTGATGGTGGTGGCTGGTTTTAGATAAATCTGTGTGGAGGGACAGATTTTGGATGACGAGAGAGAATAGATCTGGAAGGGAGGTTGTTGGAGGCTTGAAGGATGGCCGGTGGATGGTTGGAGTGGCTGAAAAGGGGGGTGGAGGCAGGGTGTGAGGGGCGGTGGCCAGCTAATCAAGCCTTATATCTCTCCACAACCTTTTATTGATTCTGCTTAACAGAAGGTCCATCTAGACCCAACATCCCTTTTACCACGACCGGGGTACGCAAGCTTCCATGTTGGATTTTCCTCTAAGACGAATTTCCTCTTCTTCTGCCTTTTTTGATTTAGGTATCTCATCTGCTTCCATTCAGTCATTTGGAATCACAAGAAAAAGTATGAGCTAGACAATGGAAATGCAGAGATCATCATCAGAATCTGGATATGAAACTTGAAGCTGCAGAGTATGAACATACTTTCTCGATAACTGGAGGCTTGTGATGTTAGGTTTTTGGAAGAGGATGTATGGGATGCCATATAGGAACAACAGAAGCTGCATTAGGTGTTGAAGTGGTAGAAAGATGACTGGGAAATGAGTCAGGTGACTTGGATGTGGAAGTAGACAAGAGGAATGAGAGAAATGGCAAAAATATCACAAGTCCCGTCATCATCACTTCGCTTCTCCTCACAACGACTATCAAATGGAATGTAACAACAAATGCACAGAAAATGTAATTAGAAAGAGGGTGAACAACCATAACTCTTGATAGTAAAAGAGTATCCAACAAAATCACATTTTTATGAGAGGGAATCCAATTTGTCACGATTTGATTGATGAACTCGAACAAAACAAACACGTTCAATATACGAGGGGAAAGTGAGAATGCATACCTGAGCTTTACTGTGAACTATAAAGTTCATAAATTTCTGCAAATAGAACTTTATGATTAAAAGCTTCATTTTCCAGAATTTAGTGGGAAAAATTAAGTGAGATGAAGATACCTGCACATAAGATGGCTATGGAGATACTAAACTCCAAAAAATTCTCTAACTTGAAGAGATTCTTCTGAAATAGGCTTGCGTGCAGAGGGGACTGAATAGGTACAGGAAAAATGCCTCTCTTCCCCATTTTCTTTCTTTTGGAGTTTTATGAAAAAGTGGGTTAGTTACAGATGAAGAAAGGGGTTAGGCTGGAGATGCCGAATAAGGGGGGTATATTTATACTCATCGAAGGAATGGCGTGCCTGTAGTCTAAGAATCATCGTTGGAGACCAAATGTGAAGGACATTGAAGATGATGCCATAGATCGTTGCCTTGCTTGCTGCAAATCTTACACCAAAGGGTTGGGTTTGTTTATAGGTTGTATATATGTATGTGTGTGTGTGTATATATATATTGTTTAAAGGAAAAATTGTATATTATTATTCATCCACATAGATCTATTTAAAGTATTACAACATGACACAGAGAGGCGGATAGACAATGTGAGACTAAAACATGAATATGAAATAACAGATAACTCAACCCCCCCCCCCCCCTCAAGTTGGGCGTGTGATGTCAGCCATGCCCAACTTGCCAACAAGCTCTTTAGAGACACTCATACACAACCCCTTTGTGAGGATGACTGCCAATTGTTGTTCAGATGGAACAAACGGAGTAACCACAATGCCTCTATCTATATTCTCTTTGATGAAGTGTTTGTCGATCTCGATGTGTTTTGTACGGTCGTGTAGTTGTAATCAATATTTTATGTCAACTCGGCGTTTTTTTGTATTTTACCCTCTCAGGGGTATTTCAGTGTTTTGTTGTTCCCCTTACTCAATATATGTATGAGTAAAAGCTCTTAATGATATTATTATTTTGTTTTCCTCTCAACTTGGTATCAGAGGAAGAAACCCCCCCTAATCCGCAGCTCTCGTTTCCACTGCCCGCGCTCGCTTCCGCAGCCCGCGTCTCTCTCTCTCCGGTCTCATCCCTCAACCTGCAGCTCTCTGCTGTTTTGTGGTCCCTGTGATGCTGAGCCGCGACCCTCTCGCCGGCGGTTGCGCACGCTGAAGGAAACTGCCGCCTCTCCTTATGATGTGTGCCGACTTGCTGTCGTCGATCATTACTGCTGCTGTTCTCGTCGCGTGTTCCTCATCTTGATCCGAGCTCAATCTTCGCTTGTTTCTTCGTCCTCATCTCCGGATGATGGTGCCTCCAGATCCAGCGACGTCTGCGTCTTCTCCAACGTTTGCCTCCTGATCTTTGCCTCAGATCCAGCAACACCGGTCTTCCAATATCTTCCCGCATCAACCTCCGTGACGTCAGTGTCTCTGATTCAACGACTGTATCGGCTTCTCCAGGATCTCCATCTTCTTCTCCGAGCTCCGACGCTGTCTGTTTTCCTCGTTTCCTTCCTTCTCGAGGCCATCTGTTTCCTTCTGGGTATGGCTATTGCCACTATTTCATGCTGATTCTCCGTCGGTTTCTGCTGATTGTTCATCAAGGGTGATTATCCAGCTACGGTTAATTCTTCCACCTCGCCGAGTGATGTGACGCCCTAGATGGGTGACCCTCAGCGGCCCCATGTCCACGCTGGCTCTTTGAAGATCATCACTATGCCCCTAGATGAGACGAATTACCTTGAATGGTCTCGTGCGGCTCAACATTTCATTCACAACCATCAAATGTTCGGATATATAGATGTGACAATCGTGACACCTCCTCTGGGTGATCCTACTTGGCGGTGTTGGGATTTTGAAAATTTTCTTGTTGTTTCGTGGCTCCTTCATTCCATATCTTCTAAGGTATACCGTAGTTATATGCTGATGGACTCGGCCTATGAGATCTGAACTCGGGCACACGAAATTTACTCTCAGATTAGCAATTCTGCTCAGATTTATGAGCTGACGCGTCATATGCTGGAGTTACGACAGGGATCCATGACGGTGTCTATTTTTGTGAGTTCGAGCATATCTCTCAGGAATTGGATTACTTTGAACAGTTTACTCCCGACTCTACTGTCGATGCAGTCCTGTTGCAGAAAAGGGACGAACGATTTCGTATACATGTTTTTTTGATGGGTTTGAACATGGAAATGGATATGGTTCGGACTAATATTCTACGTCGATCCCCCTTCCATCTATTCGGGAGGCCTTTAACATGGTTCTTGGCGAGGAAGACCGTCGGAGGTCTCTCTGCACGATTGTTCCTCCTGATCGCTCTGCCTTTACTAGTGTTGGTCGAGGTGGTTTCAACCATACCAACACTGTCCCTACTTGTGATCATTGTGGCCGCAGGGGCCATACTCAGGATATGTGCTTCAAGCTCCATCCTCACCTGGACTCAGCGTGGTCGTAGACCAGGACGGGGGGGAGGGGGGAGAGCCCGACAGAGTGGTTCTTGTCGTAATGATGGTGCATACTCCACAGAAGTCCATGACGACCATCATGGTCTGCCCCCAGGACATTTTACTGCATATGAATTGGATGCTCTCCGTCGTCTCTTACACCCCCAGTCAGACACTACCTCTGGTACTTCTACTTCCTTTGCTACTGCTGCTATGCCCAGTGCTAATGGTGTTGCGACACCTCCGTCTGAGTGGATCACTTACTCGAGAGCCACCGATCACATGACCGGCTCCTCGAGTTTTTCTTCCTACACTCCCTTATCTGGTAAGGACAAGGTTATCTCCGCTATCGACACCTTGTCCCATATTGCGGGCAAGAACAACATTTCATGTTCCCCCTCTATTTTCCTTTCTTCTGTCCTGCATGCTCCTTATTTTCCTCGCAGTCTACTTTCAATTTGCAATATCACTCGGTCTCTTAGCTGTTATGTAATTCTCTTTCCCGATTCTTGTGTTTTTCAGAAACTGGGTCATGTGGATTCCTTGCTGAATCCCAGATCGACGGAAATGCTCATGTGGATTCCTTGCTGAATCCCAGGATCAGGCGGAAATGGGCCTTAAAACAACAGTAGATCGTCTTTTTCCGGCGGATTGAGCCAGTAATTTCTCCTCCACGACCGGAGAAGATGATCGCTTCTCGGCGATCTCCCCAATGTGCGGAAGAAAGGAAGCCGTGAAGGAGGAGAGAATGCAAGCTGGTTCTGAATCGCGCTGTTCTTCAGCCCTTCCAGTTACCTATTTTATAGCAGCTTAGCCGTCCATCGAAGTCTGGTAACCGGACGTCATCTTATCGAACCGGCAATTACTTTATCAGTTGGAGCCACGCATTATAGTTTGGCGCATATTTTTTTTATTTTGCTCATGTGAATTTGGACAAAAACTTCACAATAGTATGTATGTTTTGCATTGATTTATACATGCCTAATTTTGTTCTCTCTTAGATGTCCATAAAATTACGGGTTACATGGATGGTGTTACCGACAGCCCTAATTTATCTAATGACAAACGATGTTCTGAAAAATTAAGGTTTGTTTTTCTCCTCTTCAAACTTATTAGTGGCAGCCATAACAACCCAAACTGGAGCTCACGGGTAGGGCCACCGCCGGCGGTGGCCCTGCCCGCTCGCCGCCAAAAAACCCCCGGCGGGTTTGCCAGAGGCCGGCGAACCCCCCGGTGGGCGGCGACGGCTCAGCCGGCGGCGGCGGGGTGAGGCCGTGAAAGCACGGGAGGCACGGGAGATGCGAACAGTGTTTTGGGTTTTGTTTTTTTCCTATTTTATAATTTAATAATTAATTAAATATAAAATTATAAAAAATTCAGAAAATTAAAATTTTGAATACATTTAAATACTTTTATAATTTAATGAAGCTCGCCGGGGGGTCAAGCGGGCGAAGCCCGCAGCGACGCATCGAGAACATGCGAAGCCCGCAGCGACGCATCGAGAACGGGCGAAGCCCGTTCAAAAAAGCTAGTATATATATATATATAAGAGTTTTTTGAATAATTTAAATAATATGCACTTTTTTGTTCTAGATGTATTTTTACCTTGGTTAATGTGATTCTTCTCAATTTTTCTTTCAGGTTGAGGTTGGGCAAAATATAGTGGTGCCAACATACTCAAAAGTTTCCCTTCTTCCTCAGCCTTCCAAGCAGGATAGTGATGAAGAATTGGAGTATGCTGATACTAACACTGGAGCTATAGAAAGCACATGTAAATAATCATTTTTGGCAAATTTTTGTTTAATACTTCATTTAAATTTTCTTTTCAATGGAGAAAACTATAAAAGTAAAAATACTTGCTTGTAGAAGAATTTTGGTTTTGCTGGATTGATTGTCAGTTCCTTCTCAAAGCAACCTCTACTCATATTTTTCTTAACTCCAAAGAGAAGATAGTTTATGGAATCTTGTTTCCACATCTTTTACCACTGACTGAAAGAAGTTGTGACTTTGTTTTAGATTTTAATAAAAGAAAATTTGTCAAGAGAAATAAAAGCTCAGTCAATTAATAATATGAGAACTCTTCCTATATAGGGATTAGAGAGGAGTAATGCAAATAATACAAAATTAGCACTAATTAACAATAATTCTAACACCCCCTCCTATTGAGTATGTTATATTTCTCATACTCAACCTGTCAATATAACCACAAAAAGCATTCACTCCCTGATTCTTAGTGAGAATATCCGCTATTTGTCCTATTGATGGAACAAATGGGGCACAAGTAATCTTTTTTTCAATACTCTTTGATAAAGTGTCTATCCACCTCAATATTGTTAGATCTAGTAGACAACCTTAGAGGGGGTGGTGAATTTCGTTAATGATAAGTTATAAATTTTCTTTTACTAATGATTTAACGTTGCACAATGGAAATAAAATATTAGAGAAAATTAAAGCAAAGTATGAGTAAAAACCTTCATTATATATATCAATATGATCTTTTAACTCAATGATAAAAGGCGATGATTCTTACAACTTTGGTTTTTTATACTGACTCTCATCTTGAACCGATTGACCGTAGCAAATCCTCCTCTGAATAAGTCCCAATCCTCAGACCTAATCCTAAATCTAATCACTTAACAATGGCGAATTTGTGACCTAGATATCCCTTGAACTAGTCGCCACACTTGAGGCGAATTTCTCTCCATTGACCTAATCCTGCATAGTCATCATACATGAGGCGAATTCATACCCATTATATTATTCGGCATTCAACTCAAAACAAAGAAAAAATACTATAAGACATGTAAAGATAAAGAGAAAATTACTCTCTAAAGGAACTCTTGATATTTATGTCATCTTATGACTGCGCGATCTTTGTGGCTTGGGAGGCTTTCTCTTTGTTCTTCGTATGATCCTCAGAAATCTCCATTTAATAAGAATTTTTTGCAGCGAGAATTCTTGGATATTCAAGAGAAAAACTTCAAGATAATTTTGAGAGAACGTTTCTTGTTCACCGTTTTAATAGCGTTCAATCTTCTTGCATGCATATCTTTTGATCTTCCTTGAAGAAACCTTTCTTGAATCACTATGAATGACCCCTTCAATCCCTCTAGACTGTCAGGACAAACAATCCTCTAAAATTTCTTGTGTTGGAATGAAATCTCGTGCGAATAAATTGATGTTTAAATTCTTTTTTGAGCTACCGCATGGTGGCAGCATTGAAATTCATATATCCCGCATTCGATTTACTCTTCTACACCGCAGATGTTTTCATATGAAGTTGGAGCCATTGTTAGGTGATAGCTACTACCATGGGGAGGTAGTAAATTTTGAATAGCCGCGCACTGTTCCTCTTCTATATCGCGGGGTTTCTTTATGAAGTTTAGCGCTAACGCGGGACGATAACCACTACCGCCGAGCGACAGTATCCTTTGGAATGCATCATTAAAACCCTGCGTTATTAGCCCTGACACTAGTACTTACTGTGGGGTGGTATTGGGATTTCTTGGTGCCCATCTAGATTGACTCGAATCTATCCAGAGACTGCTCTAGGTTGCTCATCTGAGCTATCGTTGTTGGGCGATAGTCGTAACCGCTAAGCGATAGTCATAACCACTGATGGTAACACCCTTTTTGAAAGTTCTCCAGGCAACCAAAAAAATTTCTAAGTTCATAACTAATCGTCGACAACATATCGATATATGTCTGGTTCTACACTGGGCAATACCAGCTACCGCTGGCAGTAGTGTTCAGTTTTGGACTTTAGATTTTTCATTCAGCCTTATTCTTTCCTTGCCATCCATTACTTATATCAGCAATTATACATGTATCTACACACTATGAAACACTTGCAAATATATATTAGAGATTTATCAATATTTTTTATTCTCAAACCAATACTGTCGAACCACGTTCCAACAAATTTGTTTAGTGCTAGTCTGTTGAACATAGCCGTTGCTAATACTGATTGCAACATTTTTGTTACATCGGACCCGAATGTGAATAGTCTTACTTAGTACCGGATCACACTTAAGGATGCGTAACGACAATCCCTCATATATGCCATATGTCATAGCTTTAAATTCAGCTTCTATACTAGACATTGATACAACATATTGCTTTTTTACTTCTCCACTTAACCAGGTTTCCAAAAATGAACAAACATTACCCAAATGTAGATCACCTGTCTTCAATAGATCCAACCAAATCTTCATTAGTATGAATTTTAATTTTTAACTCGGTGCTAGGAATGAAGATGCCTTTCCAGGCGAGGTCTTTAGATACCTCATGATTTTATTGTTAAACCACCGCACCCATTTTCCGTTCTAAAACCCGGGTCGAAGATAGGAGAGGTGTGACCTATTTTAGGCACGAGTGGGTTGTCTGGGTAGGCAGTGTGAGACTAATCTTGACATGCCTTTTTTGGTTCATGATGGATCGTCCAATACGCCCCCTCAGCGTGAACCTTGCTCTGATACCATATTAAAAACCACCGCACTCATTTTCCATTCTAAAACCCGGGTTAAAGATTGGAGAGGCAAGACCTATTATAACGACAAGTTTACTGTCTGGGTAGGCGGCGTTAGACTAATCTTGACATGCCTTTTTTGGTTCATGCTGGACTGTTCAACATATATGAGCAACATTGAGAGGTTGTCATTGGGGAATTTGTATATTGGCTAACGGAACTTATAACATAAGCTATGTCAGAACGAGTATAATATATATAGATTAACTGCCCGACAAGACGTTGGTAATGGGTGATGTCTTGAATAATACCCACGTCATTCGTTTCAAGGATATATTTCTTTGAGAGATGAAAATATCATGTTTAGATCTAGCAATTTTAATCCCTAGAAAATACCCAAGTTTTCCTAGATCTTTTACTTCAAACTCCTCTAAATTCTCACTTAAAATTTTCGCTTCTTCAACACCATCGCCTCTTATAACAATGTTATCAACATAGTGAATAAGAGTCGCTAACATGTTGTCCCTCTGTTTGATAATCAAAGTATGGCCAGCTTAACTTTGTTTGTTTACAGGAGAGATCATGAATTTGTGAGAATGGCTAAACAAGCCCTCATAAATTGCTATAGACCATAGAGGACTTTGTTAAGTTTGCACACTTTCCTTTCAAAACCGTGATGAGAAAAAATAGGTAGGAGAGATATATATACCTTTTCTTCTAAGTTTTCGTGAAGGAATGCATTATTCACATCTAATATTTAAGATCTCATCTCTTGCACGCAGCACATGATAACAAGACACTTATATAGTTCATTTTGTTACAAGGGAAAAAGTTTCTTGATAAATAATCCTCAGAGTTTCAGTATGTCCCCTTGCCACCTGTCTCGATTTGTGACATTCCACCAAGCCTTCAGTGTTCTACTTCACAGTGAACATCCACTTACAACCAATTCTCTTCTTTCTGTTTGGGAGGTGTGCTAAATCTCACATATGATTTTATTTTCAAAGCTGACATTCTCTCATTCATTGACTTTTTTACTTTGATGCCCAAGTGCCTCCTGCCATGAGGTTTGAATTGGAATAGATGCAAGAGAAGATACAAAGTTCTATGTGAAATTGTTAGTGTCATAGGAAATATAATGACACAATGGGTGTTGGGTGCACGATCTAATACCCTTAATGGGGGCAATGGGAAGTTCATATTAATCTACTGACGGATTTGGCACTAGCACTGGAGCATGATATGTGCTTGTGTGTTTAGACCTTTACACCATCTGGTGTACACTTGTAATTCCTATTCTTTTAGAGGAAGCTCCCCTAGATTTGGTGTCTCGTCATGAGTATGTGTAAGAATAAAGTATGATGGATGAATCGATAAGGATATAATATGAGAGCTTACTTCTGCTGCAGGTGTTGATTCCCTCTAAAGTGATGTAATGTAATAAGGCTAATCAGGCGATTCATGAAAGGTAATATCCGATGTGCCAAAGATCCTCTTTGTAGGAGGGTGATAATATTTATACCCTGTTCGAGTGGGAAGGTCTCCCAGGAACACACCCTTGAGAGCACATTGTCATGTTTAAACTGTCCTGGAGAATGTATGCGAGAAAAGCATCCCAATCAAATATTTTTTGTTGGGGAGTATGTGGGTTTACCCCTATGGTGATAAGAGAGTTTGGTGCTCTAAGAACTTCTAGGGCATGTGGTTGATGAGATAGATATTCGTGGGAACGACATCTACTAATAGAATTTAGGAAGGTTCAGGTGAAGAGTAAATATTGAACAATTTCCAAGAGGTCACAACATTTTTGCTCAGCTACCCCATTCTAAGAAGGAGAGTGAACATATGAAGTTTGATGGATAATGCCGTGATCGACAAGATAGTGTTCAAATGGCGAGTTGATATATTATCGACCATTGTCATTATGTAAAATTATGATATTAGCGAAAAATTAGGTAGAAACGATGTTATAGTATTTCTGAAAGAGATAACACTTCCCTCTTATTTTTCATCAAAAATGGAGAGACGAACCATCAACAATGCTCAATTTATCTCTTCTAGAAAGAGGGGAATATGATAAAACCTAAAGTTGATTCAATCATGTGATAAGTGGATCCTGAGTTGATAATGCACTAAGGATAAGGGCGACTGATAGCAGAGTGGGTACCCGTTGTATCTGTGCGGGCAAAGGCATACGGGGAAGTAGAGGTGGTTGGACTCTCAGGAGTAAGACCATGCATCAACCAGCGAAGACGCCGAACCTACATCTCTTTTGCAGAAAAGAATAACTTTCTGCGAATTCTTACTTTCCTTGATTACCTTTGATGGATTGATTTGAATTAATTATAATCATAGATTTTTGCCAACTTACGCAGTTATTTCTTCCATGTACCTTTTCTTGTATATGTATTTATGTGTTAACTCTCTTTTCCTTATCTTTTTATATCATAAGTTCTCTTATATCACCACTTTTACTTTCAATCATAACTTCAATTCTTCTGTGAATAATAACCTAGATGGAAAAAGGTAACTAAAAATTGAAGCATGGAAGTCATCTACCCATCTAGAGTTTCATTTTTTTGCATGAAAGTGGAGGAAAAAATATAATACACATGTTAAATCTCCTCTAAAATTCATGAGGAGAAGAAATTCAGGAAATTGAAGCTTTAGAACATAGTTATGGATTTCAGATCTACCAATCAGAGCCACAAATTCACATGAAATTAAAAAGAAGTTGAGAGTGATGGATTACTTTTCTATAGGAAGAGTAATTTGGGTTGTCGACGAGAGATCGTGTGCACTGGCTGCTGTCTGGAGTCAGGAGTGGTTTCGTGCTCGTGAACATGGAGGAATGAAGAAAGTCTCTACTCTTTCAATTTCTTAATCGTGTGACCTAACCCCTCATCGTGACACGCAAGAGTCGTTCTATCGTGAATCGTGCTTGAACCGACTGATTTTTCATTATCCAACCAAGCTCTATTTTTAAAACCTTATAATAATACTTTCACTTAATATAAACTTGTAATTATTCTAACTAAATTACGTATTTCGTTACATCTGTGCAAAACTATGTCGTCAAATTAATTTATTATCCAACCAAGCTCTATTCCCTGGTTACAAAAAACTCCATGTTATTAAAAATCCCATTCATCTGAAAAAGCTGAGAAAGAATGGAACAAAGAATTTTATTTCTATATTTGACACCTTCGACACCTGACCACTTCTTCGTGTTTAACCCACTCTACTTAATAGATCCTCAGTTACCTCGACTACATCCTCTAGGATTCGCCACTGCTGTCGGAGCCCTACTAGAAGGTCGATAACCCTTCCTCGATGTTCCTTCGACTGTTTAATCAAGTCTTGTCATCACTGCCATTATTCCATGAACATACCTCTCCTATTCAACCTCGTGTACACTGGAACTTCTCTGGTCACATCCAAACTTCTTCCGGCCATCCACAACCTCATAGAACCTATGCCATTTCCACTTTATATACTATTTTTTCTAGCCAATCACTTCCCATTTCATGAGCTGCTAATACCTATTTGTTTAATTCATGCACTGCCGCCCTCTTACAACCCAACCCCAAGCCTTGTCTGGCCATCGGGAACACTTCACGTGTCTAGTGGCCTCGCCCCTACCTATGTATCCACCTATGCCCCCCTACAAATTCAACCTTCATGTGGCAGTTATCATTTTGGTCGATGAGACGCGCAAGGGTGTAACCGCAAAACTTGAATCTTGGTGAGACACTTTTGAAAAGAAAGGTTTTAGGTTGAGCAGGGCAAAGACAGAGTATATGGAGCTTAAATTTAGCAGTACAAGAAAGACATGATTTCGTTATTAAGCTGAGTGATCAAGATATTTCTCATAGTAAGTTTTTTAAATATCTTGGATCGATAGTTCAAAAAGATGTAGGTATTGATGAAGATGTGACACAGAGAATCCAAGCGGGTTGGTTAAAGTGGAGAGGTGCGTCAAGGATCTTATGTGATCGTTTAGTACCATTAAGAGTTAAAAGAAAGTTTTATCGTACTGCAATTAGATTTGTGATGCTCTATTGTTCTGAGTGTCAGGTAATGAATTGTTTCATGGACAAAAAATGGGAGTTGCGAAGATGTGAATGCTTAGGTGGATGTGTAGACACTGGACACATGAGATTGGATAAAATTATGAATGAATGTATCAGGGATAAAACAGGAGTTGCACCAGTTGCAGAGAAGATGCAAGAAACTTGACTAAGATACTTTGAACACGTACAAAGGAGACCATTAGAGGCGCCAGTTAGGCGTTTTGAGAGTCTAGTCACTTAACATGTTAAACGAGGGAGGGGTAAACCAATAAAGACTTGGAATGAAACTATAAGGAAAGACATAATGGACTTAGGCATTAGTGAGATTATGACTAAAGATAGGGCACAATGGCGACAAATAATCCATATAGCTGACCTCACTATAGTGGGATAAAAGGCTTGGGTGGTGTTGTTGTTATTGTTGTTTGCGTGATTTTATTTATGCCCAAAGACATGATGTACTTAGGCATTAGTGAGATTTTGACTAAAAATAGGGCACAATGGCGACAAAGGATCCATATAGCCGACCCCACTATGATGAGATAAAAGTTTGAGTGTTGGTTTTGTTGTTATGATTTTATTTATATTCGCTCGTGGCATTCATGTACACAGTTTATGTGATCGCGTTGCTGTTATGACTTATTGATGTGACTATTAAAAAAAGACTAATCAATGAGACCCTAAATAAAATGGTTCGTCAAATTAGGTTACATTGACAATTAAGGCAAGTGAATTAACTTCATATAATTTTTTTCAAAATATTTTATTTTGGGAGGCCATATAATTTTTTTATTAAATATTTTATATTTAATGTGGAAATTTCATAAGCATTTCTTTCTTTCATAAAAGTATCCTTTAAAATCCCCTATTAGAAAAAAACCATATTCATCTAAAAAGGCAAAGAAGTATCGAAACAAAGTATTTTATTTCTCTGCTCGACTACACCTTCAATACTGGCCCGCTTCTTCATATTTAACCTCCGTTTGCTTGATAGACCATCAATCACCCTCGACAACATCCTCCCAAGATTCAAAATTGCTGCGGGAGCCCTAACCAAGGCTAGACAATCTGATGTTGATGTTCCTCCTACGGTTTCAATAAGTCCCTTCATCATTGTCATTAATCTTGATGTCTGGCCCACATGTTCAACCCTATGTACCTTGGAGCTTCAGCCACCGCCAAAGCTCTTCTAACTCTCCCTAACCCTTCGAACCTATGCTATTTACACTTTCTTCATCCGGTACTTTTGTAGCGAATCGTTGACCATTTTAGGAGCTGCCAATACCTATCTATCTAATCCAACCACTGCTCACGCCCCAATCCGCACCAAGTCTTGTCCGACCATTAGAAACCCTTCCCGTGGCTGGTTTCCTCGCCTACACATGTCCAACCACCGAACATGATCAATTTAACTGAATTAAAGATTTAAAATGTGGTTCTTGTTAATAATCAAGCTAACTTTTTGCCTCCTGAGGGCGACCTTATCACTAATAGAAGTTGTTTGGGTTTAACTGGGTTGTTTTTTCTTTCATCAAAGATAGCACATTAGATACTTGGCTGTGATTGTGAGGGAGTCTTGATAGACAAAGAGAGATTTGAAACTTTCAAATCCTCTCCAAAATTCTTCTTGTAAATACTTTGTTCCAATTCAATGAGGTTTTGAAACCTTAAAGGGCCTTTTTGGCATTTTCCAACTTATTTTTTCTGTGTAGTGGAAGCCTTCCATCTCCTGAGCTTCAGATCTTCCATTTGATGCTATCCCAACTGAGCTATCCCCATGTCCTCTTGTCTGCGTTCAATCTCTCTCCCCAACAACAACAAATAATCAACTGATCATCAACGAGGAATCTTTGTCGCTCTAGGAATCTCCGACTCGGCTCTCAATTGTAGTGTTTCCTCAAAGTGTCGAAACTTCATGCTCTTCATTGCTCCATGGTTGTAGTATTTTTCTCTCATTTGTTTCCTGGGCCATTGGAGCCGCGCCGACAACTGAAGCTTGATTTTATTGGGAACTTCACAGAAGGATTCCTTTGGTGAAAGACTCTTATCTAGGAGGTCAGTTGTTCAATCCCGAGCCTCAAAACCTACCGTTTCCTAGTGATGGAAGGTGGAGAGTTAGTTGGGGTTATGTGCCGCATCCCTGATGAAAGACGCCTTGGTGAGATGTTAGGGTGGACCCCCTGGTGGTGATGCCAGGGAGACAGTTAGTAGAACTTATCTTTGGATCTTATAAGCGTTACTTTGATCATCTTTAATTTTTTTCCAATGACATCTCACATAATTGAATAACTAATATTAGTTTCTTACTACAAATTTTGTGTCCAAATCTAATATGTTGTCAGTGCTCCCATTGTTTGCTCTGGATGATGTATTTGGTGAGTGCGTTTTACGCTCTCTTTGGTTCGGCTGCAGCACTGGCAGAAATTCTTGTTGGAAACAATGGTGGTAGGAAAATTAATTAAACTGTTAGGAAAAACTCCATTTGCAGTGTTGTTTGAATCATAAACTGATTTATCTATTTGGCTATATAGTTTTGTAGTGACTGTTTATATTAGAATAAAACTATTTTGAATAATGCAAATATTTTTTATAAGAAACATTGCAGACTTCTCTTTGGAAATTTAACATTGTCCAAAATTACAATATTAAAATTAAAAAAATATGAGTAATCATAAGTTTTTTCTTAATAGACAATCATGATCCTTCTGCATAATATATTGCATCCTCGTCCTGTGTCTCAAATGTAATCGAACTCTAACTGCATAATAAACATATCTATAATTATCAAATTATAAAGCTATTAATTGTAATATTGAACTACAAAATGCATGTTACCTATGATCATTTTGCAATTGTCCGCAATGAAGTCCCTTATTGCAGGCATCTCAACTGCTCCAGTTCCCTCAAATGTATTAGGATCAATGCTTGGATCTGTGTTGCTATTCATTTTACTAGTGCATGTCCTATGCTCATATGAACTAAAAAAATGCATGTACATGTGATCATTTTGCAATTGATCCGCAATGAAGTCCCTTAATGCTGACATCTCTGTTGCTCCAGTTCCCTCAAATGTATTATGATCAATTCTTGGATTGTGATGTTATTCATTTGACTAGTGCCTGTTCTATGCTCTTATGAACTAAAAAAATGCATGTTACCTATGATCATTTTGCAATTGATTTGCAATGAAGTCTCTTAATGCAGACATCGCAGCTGCTCCAGTTCCCTCAAATATATTAGGATCAATGCTTTGATCTGTGTTGTTATTCATTTGACTAGTACTAACACTATGCTCGTATGTCTCTAGATGAACAAAAAATCTATCACGATCACATGCACCAAACTTTGGATTTGTACGCGATGGATGTCTCTTAATATAAATATCTAGTGTCATTGTTGCCACCATAATCACACATTGTTTCGAGAAAACGTTTTAGAGCATATCCCTAAATATTCCCCATTTCTTCTTACATACAGTAAAGCTTCGTTTGATAACACTATGAAGTGAAGAGTGTGCTCTATTAAATATGCCACGATCTCCTTCGACTGTGCGATTGTCTCGAGCAAAGTTAGGATGATATCTAGTTTCATGAAAGGGTTTCAAGATCCCCTTCTCTAATTGATATCCAAAAGAAAGAATATAATTTTACCTACGATGTTTTGAAATGACTAAAAAAGATATGAAATGAGTAAGTATTTAAAGTATACAAATATGTCTAGCTAATAATTCACTGACCAAGTTGTCCCTTGTTTGAGATTATGTTATACAAGGTGTTTTGTCGCAATATAACAATTTATATTCATGAATCACACTTGCGGTCGCTTCTATGATTTGACATTCATGATTCACTAGGTATGCTGACATTAGTTCATCATCATAAGTCATGGATTCCTCATCATTTCTTGTTGCCGTTCTTGTCACTATAGAAAACCCTAGTAGCGGTTTTTCAGTCAAGCACCCTCGTACTATATGGAATATTCAGAAAGGTCACTCCATTAACAATAGTGTGGAAATGCACTATAGATAAATCCGAAAAATGTGTCTTCGAATATATTGTTAAGTGCTTTACTCAATAGTTAGGAGGATTAGGCGGAGCTAAATTGCTACAACCAATTGTTCAAAATATGGTTATCCTAACTCTTCAACACATGATAACATTATGTGCTTTGTGCTTGTATCCTTCCTGTTTGTGACTCTCTTGGGGTACTTGCAGCGAATCATTGGCAAATGCTGGCGCAGAAATATTCTCTATGTATGTATCCTATTCATCGGATACAATTTTAGGCTGAAATTATCTCATGTGGCAACAACAAGATTATTCATTTTATCATGTCTCTTCTCCATCTCGGGCGATATTCCAGCATATCAAATTTTCTTTGCATTCGGAATCATTTAAAATTAAAAATAGGAGTTATAAAAGATAAAAAAGTGATAGTAGAAAATATTAATAGAATTTTTTTAGAAAACTACAAAATATTAACTAAGTTCTCTCATATAAATCTTGCTCTCTCATATAAATCTTGCTTACTCTCGTGCTTCAATTGATCTCATTTGTTCTTCAATTGTGACCGGTTATAATTTAAACTCGTATGCTCTTTGAAAGTTTTCATCAAAGTAGTCCAACCATTCATACTGAAGTGAGTGGTTGGCCAATTCCCTAACTTGATCTCTCTTATATATAAATCTCAGAATAACATCACATGGGATGCTTTCATGTTGCTGATATTCTACCTTCTCTTGATTTACCCATCTATTTTTGTAATTAATTTTTAGTAGTGTATTCTTTCCACTAAAACTTAAGGGCAAGTTTTACCGTACTGCAATTAGACCCGCGATGCTCTATAGTTCTGAGTGTTGGGTAGTGAATTGTGTACATGAGCAAAAAATGGGAGTTGCGGAGATGAGAATGCTTAGGTGGATGTGTGGACACACGAGACTGGATAAAATTAGGAATGAATGTATCAAGGATAAGACAAGAGTAACACCAATTGCAGAGAAGATGCGTGAAGCTTGACTAAGATGGTTTGGACACGTACAAAGGAGACCATTAGAGGTACCTGGTAGGCGTTGTGAGAGTCTAGTTACTAGGCATGTTAAAAGGAGGGAGGGGTAGACCAATAAAGACTTGGAATGAAACTATAAGGAAAGACAGGATGTACTTAGGCATTAGTGAGATTATGACAAAAGATAGGGCACAATGACGGCAAAGGATCCATATAGCCGACCCCACTATAGTGAGATTATGACAAAAGATAGGGCTCACAGTATTTTGACAGGGAGAAACAATCAGTATTCCAAATTCTGATTTATCCCATATTTGAGTCTTCTGCTTCATCAGAATCTGAACTAATTTTATCTTTTTCTGTGACTTCACTTCAAGAGTCTTGTGTATCGTCTTCCAAATTGTCTAATCCATTCTCAATACCTTTAGTTTTTCCTGAGTTACTTATTATGGCTTTCTAACGTTTGTAACATTGAGTTATTTCCGACATCATTCTCAACTTTTTTGATCAAAAAATTCTTGTTTGAATCTTTTGTTTATTCTTAACCAATTTGCTTTATCATATTTGTCTGACCTTTTTAATCACTTAAGGGACCTCCTTGTTTTTCCCAGCACTAACATTTCCTTCCCCACAATTATTCCTTCTCATTCAGCTGTATGCTTACCAGAATCTTTATTCTGCCCTGCATTTTCTGAGGTGGATTTAATTTCTTTCATCTGAAATATTATATTTAACATTAAGATAATACCATTTTAAATTATTTTAATGTAAAAAAAAATTAAATGATATTAGAAGATACTATTATTGTCATTTTTACTTTTAATATTTTAAAACAATCTAAAACTAGGTGAGAAATTCTTAAGAAACATATATTTACTGCACAACTGATAAAAACATTTCATGGTGACAGTTCAGTCATTTTGTTTAAAAAACACTACATTTGTTCTTCCAAGCAGATAATACTGTTTTTGGTCGTGCATTGTTCTCAAAATGGAATTCTTTAAGACGGTTATTATTTTCCACTGTTTTGTACTGTTTTATAAGTCGTGCCTGTTGCTTTCATATAAGTCGTGCCTGTTGCTTTCATATAAGTCGTGCCTGTTGCTTTCATATAAGTCGTGCCTGTTGCTTTCATATAAGTCGTGCTTGTTGCTTTCATATAAGTCGTGCCTGTTGCTTTCATATAAGTCGTGCATGCTGCTTTCATATAAGTCGTGCCTGCTGCTTTCATATAAGTCGTGCCTGCTGCTTTCATATAAGTCGTGCCTGTTGCTTTCATATAAGTCGTGCCTGTTGCTTTCATATTAGTCGTGCCTGTTGCTTTCATATAAGTCGTGCCTGTTGCTTTCAAAGTAATGCATATGGTCGTTACTCTATTTATTACATTTCTTTCTGATTTTCACTGCACTTGTCGTTTCAATAATTCTATCATTCATTAGTTTATCTTTTTTGACGTTCTAGCACTCTTGTTGCAGCAATGGCTACTGTGATGAATACTTCAAAGTTGGATTTTACTCTTGGTACCTTGGATGCAAAAATTTCTGGGAAACCCGAGGTATGTTTCTTGCTATTCATTTATTTGTATGATCCAATTTACTTCGATGATAATCCGTAGAGTTTTAATATCAATTTGAAAATTTATTATCGTTTTTTGGATTATTTGAAGGACCTAATTTTGAGAATGTCTAGGTCTCAAATTTAGAGTATATTGGTGCAAAAATTGTTACCTAGCTTTTCACACTCTAACGACCCTGAGGAGTCCAGAGGAGAGATTGGAGGACACCATATTTACCTGCCACGTCGAATACCACTTGCGGAGAGCAATGCTATTGCTCGATTGAAATGAGTACAAGTGGGTACTGCGCGTACAAGTGAGAACAAAGAGAAAGAAATCACCCGAGAGACGGACTCAGTAACCACACCTACAATTGGGTAGATTTTGGTCTAAGTCTCTCTCCAGCCCCCCCGGATCCCTTATTTATATTTGTGGGTAGGCTGTCCAAATGGTTGGAGACATTTAATGCAACATTAAATTCGCAGCCGCCCGAGATACACGAAGCGTCGGGTGGTTGGTGGTGAGAGAAGAGACCGCGTGGTAGCTACGCGTGTCACTGCCAAGGGAAAGGTCCGCGCGGGCTCCTGGCGAGTGCTCGCCGCTGCTTTTCTGACGAACAACTGAAGAAGCTTCCGAGAGTGCGTGTAACCCTCCTGCCGAGTACTACTGTGCGCGCGGTTTCTTAGATGATGCCCGTGAGTACTTCTGAATACCCCCCCCCCCCCCCCAGATATTTTGTAGCCGGCGCTATTTGATGTTGTCCCTCGATGCAGGATTTTGGTTAACGAAATAAATATGTTATCTTATGAACTTATTTGGATATCGGTTTTACCAAGTGATTCTAAAGAAGGATGGCATGTGCTCCTACGTGGATATCTGTGCATATCTTCCAAGTATCTCCCAGTCCTATATGATTTTAAACTGGGTTAATCTTTGTTGTGCATTGGCAAATAGTAATCGTGCTATTTGTTTTTCCTGGTTTTCATTTGTGAACTTATTTTATTCCTTATTTTCTATAGTTTTGTTGCGGATTGAGAAGAGTTAAGAAACAAAGTGTTATTGGCCTAACACGTAACGGCGTGCAAGATCTCATTGGAGGTGGCAGTGGAGAAGGAGATACAAGGGAGTTGAGCTTAACCCACAGAGAATATGAGGAGGATGAAGGGGAAGTCTTACTCAACCCTAACCCTAGAAGGAGGATGAAGAGTGAACTAGAGGGAGAGTGGAAGAAAACTTTCATAATTTCATTCCTTGATAAGTCATGACCCAAGGGGTCCTCTAAATATATATTATATGACCCCGACAATTTACAAAAGGATCCAACTTAAAATAGAAGACCTGAAAACCGTAATAGCTCTAAAGAGCAACACTTAATAATGACAACATAATCATGACAATTAATAATACATTTATCAAATTAAATGGTAATGCAGACTATTGCAGGTCAATAGCTTCCCACCTGTTCTTCAAATCGAGGTTTCTCTAAAGATCAAACGAGGCTTGCACGACATCTCTATCTGGCTCTTTGATTTCTTGCCAGAACAACTCGTTGCTCCTTACTGAACAGAGGCAGCCTCAGGTGGAATGCACATGTTGTGCACATTGAGGTCCTGAAAGATAAAGATGTTGCTCGAGGGACCCAGGGGAGTGGGACAATTGGCTGACTGCATGATGATGACTATTTGGCATCTTTTGAGGATTGAGGCTGACATATAGACTTGAAGAATGAGGACTACGGTGAATGAGCATTGTTGTTGTACCACCCCCATCCATCATGTAGAATATAACAGAAGGTCCGGTCGGGGCCCCACGCCATATTCCACGGACAGTCAGTGGAGTTACGCATTGATCCCATAATATTTACGTATCTTAACTCAGAGTTGCATTCTAGCGGAAGCATTAAGAGTAATAAGAATCCAAACACATGAATGTCCACTAACCAACATGCAGGAATGATAACCAAAATATACAAAGAGTTTGGCCTTAAGACCTTGCAAACGGTTTCCAATAATTAAGGTTATTTGCATACATCGGCACACAGACCGGCAACACATGAAAATAGTAAAGATGCTTCTCTTGGTCCCAGACCGATGGTTCAACATTGAGCATTATAAGTCTTTCCGGCCCGTAACCTAAGACTCTTTTCCTCCTATACTACGACAAAGTCAAAGGCGGGCGCTTTATTTACTTTAGATACATGCCAGTGACTCACTCCAAGTCGATCGTCATAGGGTGGGTACAAGTTAGTCACAGTCTGTTGCTCAAACCGTCAGGCTCGCAAGCCACGACGCGGGTCAGCCTCCCCTTGCCCATTCATACAATACATAACCGCGTTATGTTTCAAGGCTGGCTCTCACGGCCACCATAGCTGGGCACTTTATGCTCACAACTAAACATATTGGCCCCTAGTCTCCAAGAGACAGACGTCACAAATAAATCTCTGGGAGCTACCGCCGCGCGGTAGGGGACATAACACGAATTCTTCCCCCAAAACTTGGGTATTTTCTTGGAGACCAACTCCAGTACTCTCATTGCAGTAATCTGCACACCCCACGACTCCGTAAACTACACGTTTAGCCACAGAGTTTTCTCCGACACGCTAAGCAATACATCACCAATTTAGAACAACCTGTCCGAATGAGTTTCACACATCATGCATATTCCGTACTTTGATTCTGAATTCTATATGCAAGTATCTCACCGGGGATACCATCGATCAACCCGTTGGAAATCCCTTTGCTCTCCACCAATTTGGTAGCATTTGGTTGAGCTTTTTGCCCGCGGTACGGTGGAAACGCACCGCCGTTTTGCAAATAAGCATCGTTTGGCGCGACTTATTTTGCAAACTGCGTTTCTTTCATTCCGCGGTTTTCTGTAATAACCCATCTTCTATTTTTTCCTCGTTCAACCACGCTTTTCTTCTCGATAACCTAGCGCGAGCAGCGTCTCTCCCTATCCAGTCTTCCCCGACGACGATGACCGACGAATCGCCTGCGTCTCTTCCGAATCGCTTGTCGACGACGTCGTGAATATCCTTGCATCGGTGCACTCCTCTGGTTAATTTTTTCACTGTCTCTCCTGATTCCATTCTTCCGCTGTTTGTTCTCCCTGCATCAGCGTAATTCCCCTCCACCTGCTTGTTTGCGGCAGGTTTTAGGTGTCAATTTTTCCTGCATATTTGGTGCGTCGCCGTTCTCCCTCTCGCTGAGGTATACCCCTTCTCCTGCTTTGCAATTTTAGGGGTTTTCCCCCATTCTTCCTCTCGTTGTAGTGTCAACTAATGAGGAATAGGATATTGGATTTATGAGATGTTGATATTAGATTTCTAAGATGTGTGTATTGGATTTTTGAGATGTCTATTTTTTTCTTTTGTTGATTTTTTTTCTGAGATGTGTGTGTGTTGTACGTGTATGTGTCCGTGTTGTTTGTGTGTATGTGTTGTGTGTGTTGTAAGTGTGTGTTGTAAGTGTGTGTGTGTGTGTTTCTGTATTGTTTGTGTGTGTATATGTGTCTTGTATGCGTCTGTATGTGTGTGTTGTATGTGTGCGTGTGTGTTGCATGTGTGTGTGTTTTGTATGTGCGTGTGTGTTGTATGTGTGTTGTATGTGTGTTTTATGTGTGTGTGTGTGTGTTGTGTGTGTGTGTATGTGTGTGTGTGTTGTATGTGTGTGTGTTTTATGTGTGTGTTGTTTGTGTGTGTGTTGTTTGTGTGTGTGTGTGTTGTAAGTGTGTGTGTTGTATGTGTGTGTTTTATGTGTGTGTTGTATGTGTGTGTGTGTTTACTAATGTAGTTATCTAGTCTAGTGATTAGTTCTGTATGGTTATTATGGATTATTATTCATAAATATGTATGTGTGTGTTTAGTAATGTGTATGTGTTCATAAAAAATAATTTATTTTATTTTCTAAGGATGGGCAAATCAAATGATGGCGGGTTGAACGTTTTTAGGACATTATAGATATCATGCATTTCTGTGGCATATGCATTAAAGAGATAGATGTTGAAAATCGGGCGACCACACATTTTAATAAAGAGGGTTGGACCAACGTTATAAAGAAATTTAAAGAGCTGACTAGAAAACAATACGATAAAGTCCAATTGAAAAATAAATGGAATCATTTGAATGAGTGAAAATTATGGACGGAGTTGAAACGTGGTGAGACCGGATTGAGTTGTAATACATAAAGGAAGACTATAGATGCCTCAGACGAGTGGTGAGATGAAAAATCGAAGGTATTTATTTACAGAAGTAAAATTTATTTTACTTTTTTAAAAAATTATCAACGTTTGATGTTAAATATATGTATTTTTCAGGTTGTCCCGGCGGCAAAGAAATTCCGGTACTCGAGAATCCAACCAGAGTTAGAGGAGAAACTGAACATGATGTTCGGTTCTGTTGTCACGACTGGACATCATGCTTGCACCCCCAACACCATTAATGAGATCCCAGAGTTCGTTGATGAAAGAGGAATGTCAGATGGTGATCCTGGAGACATTGAGGTCAGCCGAGTTCCTCCGCCACGTGAGACCACAACTACATCTAATGTTGGCAAGAAAAGAAATAAATGGAAAAACAAAGTTATTAGCTCCGTGTTAGAAGATTTGACGAGTCTTCTAAGACCATTAGTCGATGCATCCAGGAGGTACCCAAAAAATCTTTTTCTGAGTTTAGCATCCGCCGGGCAATAAATAAATTAGCCATGTACTCAGAAGTGCTATCTGCTATGAAGCACGGATACTTCCCCGAAGGCAGCGTACCCGTACCGGATACGTATCCGGTACCGGTACGTACCCGATACTCGATGGATACACCTATGTGGACACACTTGAACTTAGCACATCATTCTGCATACTGTGAAAGGAGTCCATTTTTTTAGAGTAAACAAATGTTGGCTCTATGCTAAGAAGCGTTGGTACGTCCAATTAAGTTGTGTATCTGTACTGAGTATGTTTCTGGTATCGGTACCTTCGTGTTACAAGTGCGTGTATTGAACGTGTTGATTCAACGCAAGTTATTAACAAAACGACTAACTTGTCTTTAGACTAACCAGAGATTAAAAATGTTGATCTCCAACAATGAAGAAAAAAAAACTAATAAGTAACTTAAGTTTAATTTTATCTCTTTTGGTTAAACATATAAGATGTTAAATTTTGTAATATTTACGAATTCTTAATGTTTGAAAACTTCATCTTATATTGCATTGATTTGTGAACTTGAACTTCAAGTTATGATTTATGTTTAATGTTTCGATGTTTTGAGAACTATTTTTTGCACTTGTGATATATAAATATATATTATATTTGTTATAACGCATCATGACGTACCCGTATTCTTGTTTTTAAAATTTTGTCGTACCGCCGTACCGGGTACGTATCGTATCCAGTACCCGTACCTGTACCGGTGCTTCCTAGGCTATCTGATGAAATTTTTTATGATTTTGCTATAACAACCCATGTTGTATAACATAAAAATAAACTGTCCCCCCAAATTAATTACTTTAAAACTCTTTTCAGCATTCTCTGCTTCCGTCGTAGCAGACGTGGTTTTCTTTCCGCCCATGCCTGTGTCATCACGACTCGCCCCAAAGCGCACTCTGACTTTTGTTGAGACGGGCCGTGACAGTTGCTATCAGAGTCATGTTAGCTTCTAAAGATAAAGTATTTTATAAATTTCACATATTTGAAATTGCATTGTTTAAATATATATAAACATGTATCATTACTTCACTTAGCTTGTCATTATTTGTTGTTCGCTGCTGAAACATGCGCACACTCACTTATACACATGAGTAGTATCCAAACGAATGTTAAGGGGTTATGAACAAACTTTACATTTTTGTGCATATGAATTTTCACTAGGATACACATGGCTTGCGAATATTAAATTGTATTAGCGGTTTAATATTTTCAAGTGCGTTGATATTAGAATTATAATATGTATGACATGCTAAGTGAAATGAGCGTTTAACATGACATGTTTCCATTCATTTGCATTCATATCATAAATCATTGCACAAGTGTTAAGTTAAGAATTGTGTTGTCAAGGTGCGCGCCTGAGGCGCCAGGCGCATGCGGCGCCAGGCGCGCCAGGCGCAAGGGGCGCCAGACGCAAGGGGCGCCAGGCGCAAGGGGCGCCAGGCGCAAGCTGGTGCGCCCCAACAAGCCCAAGTCGGGCGATGTGCCTCAGGCGCGCGCCTCACGCGCCTACCAGGCTTAGCTCAGGCACGCCTTATTTCCTGAACCGGTTTTAACCTAAAAACCGGTTCAGGCAATCAGGCACGGCCTTATATACGATTCATTTCTGCTGGCTTTTAGGGTTTAGAATTGAGCTTCTTCCTGCTGAGTCGATGTCTGCCGACTGCCGATTCCCGTCCCCGACGCCTTCACTCTGCTCCTTTCTTCTCGCCGGAGTCACTTTCTCGCCGGAGACGCGGAAGAAGGATTAGCTGGCTGGCGGCACCGTTCTTCTTTCCGGAGTCACGGAAACTCCTGCATCCTCTCATCTCCTCCTTTAATTGTAAGAATCATTCTCCATTTCTCCTCTTCTTTCTTCTTTTAATTGCTGCCAGTGAACTGGATGAGGTGAATCATATTATGATTTTGAGTTGTTTTAAGCAGTTATTTCAACTCTTAAACATGGTTAATGATCTTATATTTCTATTAAACATTTTTTTGCTATTATCTTACCTTGTTACTGGTTGTTTGCCTTCTAGTATGTCTTCAAGGTTGTTGATATACATAACTCAAGATATGTCTATGAAGTTTCAAATTGAGCTTTTTAAACCTGATACTCAGTCATAGCTACAGTCAATGTGCACTATATTTAGTTATGGATCTTATATGATTTTTAAGTTGGTTTAAGCAATTATTTCAACTCTAAAACATGATTACTTCTTATTTATGCTAACATTATTTTTTTGCTATAGTCGTTAATTACTCCTGGTTGTTTTTTCTCATATTAATCTTTTAAGTAGTTTTAGTTAAGTTCAATCCATGAAAATGATTTTGCTGAGCAGATGATATGAATATTGTTGGTGCTAGAAATGCATCTCCACAACGACACGCTGGAGGGAAGCTAAAGGGAAGGAGGTGATTGCGAATTATAGGCTACTAGCGGTCGAGCATATGGAATAGTTTATCTTCTTATAAAATAGGGTTGTTTGTACTAATATCAGCTGTTAAATGCAACTCAGTGGTGTCATACAACGTGACATTATGTTTATTCTTTTTATTTGCTTAAGTACACAAAAAATGTTTTTGTATTATGAACGTATAAAATTAATTCTGTTATTTCTTTTCTTACTGGCCCAAATTTTTGCATGCTTCGTACGTGCGTCAGATTTCTTCCAGCTCTTAAAATGGATGCAAGTGGTTCTGGTTCTTCCAGCATCCAATCAAGGATTGATCCATGCTGGAAGTACGTACGTTAGATTTCTTCAGCCAATAAAAACGACTTGGCTTGCATTTTTGTGATAAAGTCACGAAGGGAAGAAATTATCGTGCTAAACAACATATTGTTGGAGGATTTAGAAATGCAAAAGCTTGTCTCAAAAGCCCCCACATGTGCGCAATGAAATTCAAGAATATATGGAGAAAAAAGTAAGTGCGAGCAACACAGACAACCAAGCATTGCCTGGCTTTGCAGATATCGACACGTTTGGCAGTGATGAAGAAATAAAAGCCAATGTGGACAAGATTCATAAAAAAGAAGGCTTCTCCAAGAGGCCTCAGACAAAAGGACCAATAGATGTGTTTTTTTCTCCAAAGGTTGGCAATGTAGGTGCAAAAAAAGGAGCTGAACAAAAGATGAAACAAACTTCTATTAATGAAGCTTGCAAGAAGGAGTTGAGAGGGCGAGCTTGTAAACATATAGCTCAATGGATGTACGATGCAGCTATCCCATTCAATACTGTAAAACATCCTAGTTTTACGATAATGATGGAATCCATTGGACAGTTTGGAGTAGGATTGAAGCCACCGAGTTACCATGAGATTCGTGTTTCTTTGTTAAATGATGAAGTCAATGCAGTGAAAGACATGAAGACATATGAGGATGAGTGGAGGGTCTTTGGATGTTCTATTATGGCTGATGGATGGACAGATCGAAAACAAAGAACGTTAATTAATTTTTTAGTCAATTCACCAAAAGGAGCATTTTTCCTAGAATCTGTCGATGCATCTGACTACTCGAAGACGGGAAAAAAATTGTTTGAATTGCTAGATAGAGTAGTTGAAAGGGTTGGAGAGTTGAATGTGGTGCAAGTTGTTACTGATAGTGCCAACAATAATGTGCTAGCAGGTAAATTAGTAATTATTCATTACTAATCTTAATAATCTTTAGTTTTTATTTTTTGTGTACACGATTGTCGGATACTTTCATACCCAAGAAACTAACACTCTAACAGGTAAATTATTGGAAACGAAACGTTCACATTTGTATTGGACGTCATGTGAAGCACATTGTATTGATCTAATGCTTGAGGATATTTGAAAAATGCCCAACATTAGCCGCACACTAAAGAGGGCAATGATCGTAAATGACTATATTTATGTTCGGTCTGGAGTTGTGAACATGCTAAGGAGCTTTACGGGGCAAGTGGAGCTTGTTAGGCCCGCTGTGACAAGGTTTGCAACTTCTTTCTTAACAATTCAATGCATTCACAAGCAGGGAAACAATCTAAGGAAGATGTTCACCTCACCTGAGTGGTCTTCGAGCAAGTGGGCATAGGAAAGCGCAGGTAAACAAGTGCATAGCTTATACTAATGATTTCTTTTTGGAGAAGTATAGTAGATATTTTAAAAATATTTGGTCCTTTAATCCGCGTATTAAGATTAGTGGACGGTGAGAAAAGACCTGTCATGGGTTATATTTATGAAGCGATGGATAGAGCTAAAGAGACGATCATTAGTTTTTTTAATGAGAAGGAGGACAAATATATTTTGACTTCCTAAAAATTGTAGATAAAAGATGGGAAAGCCAATTTCATCGACCTCTTCATGCCGCGGGTCACTGTTTAAATCCCGAATATTTCTACTCAAATCCCACTATTGCAGAAGATGGAGAAATTATGGAGGGCTTATACAAGACAATGCAAAGACTGATTCCAAGCCATGAAAAGCAAGATAAAATTATTGACCAATTACCTCTATATAAAAATGCTGAAGGACTGTTTGGAATGAAGTTTGCAATTCGACATAGAAAAATTAAGTCCCCAGGTAAATTACACAATATTCAAACAAGTTTGTTTTGATTTTTCAACTTTTGAATATTTACTATCTTAACAGCTGAGTGGTGACAATCTTATGGTGCTTCAACTCCAAACCTAAGAAGATTTGCCATAAAAGTGCTTAGCCTTACATGCAGTGCATCCGGTTGTGAGCGAAATTGGAGTTTTTTTGAACATGTAAGCTTTTAAAATTTATTATCATTTATCAGTGATTTATATTTTATATATTAAAGATAACTTATTTATACAGCTACTGTTTATTGCAGATACATAGCAAAAAAAGAAACAGACTAGCTCAACAATGCTTGAATGATTTAGTATTTGTGAAGAACAATCGAGCGTTGAGACGTCAATATGATGCACGTGATCGCATAGATCCAATTTCGTTGACAAATATTGATGATTGCAATGAATGGTTGATGGGAAGAATGGAAGAAGATAATGATGCTGAGGCTGAGCGAGAGGACTTGGTCTTTGATTATGAGTTATTAACTTGGGGCACAGTTGCTAGTGTCACTGGAGTTGAAGAAGAAATTTATCACACACGATTATCGAAAGGAAAAAAATGTGGTTCCTACGGTTACACAGACACTTGAGAAAAGGAGCATTTCGAAGATGAAAAGTCCTACTTCATTAGTCATTAGAGAGGCTACTACTCCATTAGTCATTAAAGAGGCTAATACTCCATTAGTCCTTAGAAATGTTGATGATGTCGATGAAGAGGAATTTGAAGACAACGAAGAAGAAGATTATAATGGTAGTGGAGAAGAAGATGACGACATAGTCTTTTCAGAGGATGAGTAGCTAGGCGAGTAATAGATTATTTTAATTTCAGAGTACTTTAATTATTTTATTTAAATTATACATTAATAGATGTTTTCTATTTACACAAATAATAATATTTCTTAGGACTGATTTTCAAATGGTGCCTCTCGATCTTCTGATCAGAACACTTGATGTCGCTATTTGATTGTCAATTCGATCTTCTGGCTGGACTATTTGATGTTGCATATTTAATTCACGTTTTATTTATGTTATTGAACTTTGTTGTGCTTATTACATTGCCCTTCCTTTTGTTGTGATTTTTCATGTTAGTATTTTACTCTCATTTTGCTCAATATAAATTTTGATGTGGTATTACTTCTTCTATAATAAGAGTGTTTGGTTCTTGCTGTCTTACTGATGCCACGTTTTGAAATAACATTATAATTTCATATGGAGGTAATCTAATTGTTGACCTAAATTGGTGAGTGAGTTAGTTCAGTTTTTTGTTCTCGTAGTGCAAAGGTTGCTTGAATTGAAGAACCAAATTCAGTTCACATGCAAAGAATGACCAAACAACATACAGTTATATGACGACTATTCTGATATTTTTGTGTTTTTATGGACTGTTTTTATGGATTAGAACCTACTTTTATTTAATGAACTACATTTTTGTATTTCAGCGAATTGGGCGTCCCATTCGCTCAATTTCAGCGAAATGAGCGCCTCATTCGCTCAATTTCAGCGAATTGGGCGCCCCATTCGCTCAATTTTTTTTCCCCCCCATTATTTCGCCTCACGTGCCTCAGGCGCGCGCCTGCTCCTTGCGCTTAGGCTCCAGGGCCCCTTTACGCCTCGGTGCGCCTTGCGGCTTTGACAACCTAGGTTAAAAACAACAATAATGATTGTACACACATAGTTTTATTATTTGCTTGGCATCGCACATGATCTCATTGTTGAACCTCCATGATCACTACCTAGAGTTGTCCACTGAAAAATGCTATAATTATTATATGATTTATGTACCTGACAGTAGGAAATGTGTTAGAATCTCTAGTTTTAAGTTTTTGATATTCGTAATCAGTCTTTTTTATTCCGCTTGGCTATCGATTTTATCCGGTCCTTTTGTATCCCATTGTAGTTAGCTCTTAAGTGTCAGTGAGAAATGAAAGTCCTCTTGTAAATGGTTCTGCTGAATTACTTCAGCGTTGTTTTGTGTTCTTGCATCCCCAGGGTGACTCGCTTCTGTCGATACTTAATCGTCATTCAGTTTCTTTTCTTCTTTGGTGTCCTGTCTATCCTTCGTGCAAGATCTTTTCGCTCTCGGGTTCTCGAGTCTTAACCCTCAATTTCGAGCTAATTGAATCAATTCATGTGTTTTCTGAAGCCGATCTTTCACACCTAGTCGAACCTTCTAAGATCGTGGAATAATCAGTGCGCAAGTTTCGAAAGAGAATCATTCATAGGGTAAGAGTGCCTTGAATGCCTGAAAAGTCTGAGGAGTTCACTTGAGAACTTGATTCTGACATGTATAATAAGTATCCACAAATTTTCTCTTGATCTTTGTAAGTTCTTGCGGTTGTTCTTATCCATGTTTCATTGTATTCAAAGTTAGCTTTCATGCCTTGATTTGCAAACCTTGTTAGAATGACTAACGTTTTAATCTTCACTATCACAGCTCAGTGAATTTTCAGAAAGTTTCGGAACGAAGATTCCTAAGTAGTGGAGAATGTAACAACTCATGTTGTATAACATAAAAATAAACTGCCCCCCCCCCCCCCCAAATTAATTTTTTTAAAACTATTTTTAGTATTCTCTGCTCCCGCCTTAACAGACATGGTTTTCTTTCCGCCCATGTCTGTGACATCACAACCTACCTGAAACGCACTCTGACTTTTGTTGAGACGGGTCGGATGGGTCGTGACATTTGCCATAACATATTTTATGGACAAAAATCATAGGGAGACTTTCTTGTGTCTTCCGAATAACATGAACATAAAGTGGTTGCGTAACCGCTTCATCCGTGGGGGGTAGTTGGGTTACCTTTTCTAATGTTTTATTCGCTCGCTGTTGTGAACATTATTATTAGAACATTTTTTAAATTTGTTATGTTTATTCTGTTGTTTGGACACTATTATGATGTCATCTTTTGTTATGGTTGTTCTGCTAAGTTTGATCTGCAGTTTTTTTGTGTTGTTTTCATATTTATTTTTGTGATAATAACTATTAGTAATGCATGTTATTAACAGAATATGTATAGCGATGATTCTGAAAACTCCACGGAAGAGCGGTAAATTACTGGAAGAAATTATGTGATTTCCCATCATCTGAATGTGGTAGCAACAATATCTTTGATATCCAAATATACCTATATGTTACACCTTCCAGTACCACGCATGACTTCAAAACAAGCAGGTGATAAATGGGTTGGAGAGCTTCTTCTCGGGCCACAGGTGAGATTTCATGACTCTTTCATGACGAGTCAAGAAATATTTATGGATTTATTGCATTTCTGGAGAAATGTGCATTTCAGGGAACAAGAAGAACTGCATCCAGAGAAATCGTAGCATTGACTATATACATATTATCTCATAATGAATCAATGAGAAAAATAATTGAACTCTTTCAGCATTAAACGAAGACAACTAGCCTATTTTTTTCTCGAGGTCTTCGCGCTTTTGCTACAGTTAGTGGAAGAAGTGATTCAGCCATCAGATAAGTCTTTCAGTAGCACTCTGCTAGAGATTTTGTATGACAGACGTTACATGTCATTTTTTAAAGATTGCATTGGAGCAATAGATGAGACACATGTTGACGCGTGCATTCCAGTTGGAAGTCAAGTACCATATATTGGGAGACGTGACAGTCCAACTCAAAATTTCATGACTGCTTGTGATTTCAACATGTGTTTCACTTTCGTTATGACGGGTTGGGAGGGATCAGCGCACGATAGTCGCATTTTCAATTTTGTCATAAGTGATCCCTGTTATAACTTCCTGCATCCACCTCTAGGTAACTATTTAAAATTTTGTTTGTTTATTTATTAATATACAAAAAAATTATTGTTAAATAATTTTTAATAATTTACAGAAAATATTACTTGGTAGATTCTAATTATCCTCTACAAAGAGGATACTTAAAACCGTATCAAGATCAGTGTTGTGGATAACATGTCGGCCGACATGAAGGTTTTGGAGCAAAAACGACATGAAATCGTTTTAAATTTAGATCGTGGCGTTTTGAAAAAAACGGGCCGATATATCGGTTATAACCGACACATCGGCCCAAAAAAACGGGGATATCGCCCGTTTTTTTCTAATTAATTAATTTATTTATTTTTATTTTTTTATTTATTATTTTAATTATGAAATGAACGGGGTCGGGCCGCTGTTTTAACTCCCCCGACCCCGCTCATTTCATTTCATCTCGTCGCTCCTGCCCTAGCTCTCCATGTCGCTCCTACCCTAGCTCTTCCTTGCGCGTTGTCGGCTCTCTAACTTCTGTTGTTCTTTCCCTCTCTAACGCGTTGTCGTCACTCTATCTAGTTCTCTGGTGCAATCAATGATGCATGTATATCCAATCTCATTTTTAGTTGTCTTGCTGCTTTGTGTCTTTTGATAAATAAAATGTCGGATGCTTTGAAAGTTTGAAGAATAATTGAATGTTTTGTTTCTTTTGTTGGATACTTTCAAAGTTTGAATGATAGTTATAACTTTGTATACTAGTATACTACTGAGGATGCAAAATGTTGTTGAATAAATAAAATATTGCGTGGATAATATAAAAGATGTCTGAAGATCTAACGATTTAATGAAGTTATGGGGTTTTTCTGATGTTGATGTTAAATGTTAAATATAGCTTAAAGTTATACATATATTCATCTTTAAAGTGTTGTATGTTAAATGTTACATATAACTTTTAATATTTAAAAGTTCAATAGGTTGTAGAATAGGTAGTACTGTGACATGTATAAAAAATAACACTTAATTACATATATAGTTAATTAAATATTAAAATCCGATATATGAAATATCCCCGATATATAAAAAACCGACATGAAAACCCAAACCGACGTGTCTCCGACATCCAACATCTGCAACATTGATCAAGATACACGGTATCATCTACCAGACTTTGCTCGTGGTGGTCGTCGAGCAGAAGGACGTCGAGAGATGTTCAATCATGCACACTCATCACTTAGAAGTGTGATTGAACGATCATTCGGGGTTTGGAAAAAGAAGCGAGTCATACTGCGGGACATGCCAAGCTATCGCTTCGACAAACAAGTACATAATTTTATTCGTCGGCACCATTCGCGTGTGGATATTGATTTTAGTAATGCGTGGAAAGGAGTCAAGATCATGGGATAACCTCACAAGGGTGGCAAGAAACTTGTACTGACACTGCAGGTAGTGTAGAGGAGATGATCACGCTACGTAATATTATAGCAAATCAGTTGTATGAAGCTAGAACATATGACAAAATGACGGGGTTGGTTCTAAAAAATATCTGAATGAATCATTTTTTTGGTGGTGGGTTATTTTATAAAAAAAATTGTTTTTTCATACATTTAATGGTTAATAATTATAAAATATGGGGAAAAAATTCACTCAAAACTCGGTTTTGTTTCCAAACAACTTTTTGAAAACTCCGTCTTGCAAACTCCATTTAACCCAAACAGTTTTTTAACAAAACTCCGTTTTCCAGAATTAGCACTTTTTCTATCAGCAGCTTTTCATCAGCAGCTTTCCATCAACAACAACCCAACCAAACAGAGCCTTAGTGGGGGACTTCATGCAACTAATGCCAAAATAAGGGCTTCACACGTCCAAGGAGGAAGATTGTTACCCTTGAAGCTCGTTTCGGCGCCTTGGATGAGAAACTAGTTGGATGTAAATGACCGCAACGGACTTGCCTCCGCGGATTTGAACTCGGCTCGTGACTCGAAGCTCCAACAATGACGGGATCTTCTTCTTCTTCCTCTACCTTAGCTCTCCTCTCTCTACCTCTTAGAAAGAGAATGGCCCAAGGGAAATGAGGTTCAAATGAACCTCATTTCCCAACTTTATCTCAACGAGGAAGTAGATCCACCGTCGGATCTTGCTTAAGATCCACGAGTGTCCACGATTCGATTTAGGTTTCCCGTTCAGAGTGCTACTGCTGCGCGGTAGCAAGCTAACGCCGCACGGTAGCTCGGTCTTTGGCTTCTCCTGCAAGCCCATCGTTTAAACACACCACTCGAACGCCGACATGTGGCCTCGATGTCTTTAACTCGTCACTCACTACCGCCAGACTGTATCGCTACCGCCGGGCGGTAACTCACTGAGAGCTACGCCAATTAAATCAACTACGCTACCTCCAACGCTGGCACTACCGCCGGGCGGTACTATCCAGTGAGTTATTTCTGGTAAACTCCGGGGTGTTACAGTTGTACTACCACGCTGGAGTAGAGTCGAAGCCGACCGAATAAGTGACTGAGAACGAATCAGTAACACAAACAGACGACAGAAGTTGAGGTGCAGAATGGAGATGACCGACAACTTAACTAGTGTGGTTCTCAAAACTGGTCGTATTGGCGATGGACGAGGTGGAAGCTTGCTTGCAGGGTTTGGCAGCGACATAGGTTGCATCGACTGAATCATGGGTGTCAGTGGAGCAATCGTAGGCTACGGTGGGACATGCCAAGCTTGTATGGAGGGGGAGGCGTCATGTGCTGGCTTGGATGACAGTTGCACTAGTGGAAGTTGGACCCCGATGTGTCCATACATCAAATATTTATCGTTGTTGGCGGTGTGTCGCGTCATGGAGGCCTAATATAAAACCATATGTGTAACATCCTAAATCTTAGATTGCGGTCTGATGAGGGTGTGCGGTGATTTAGGGGCAGCAAAATCTAGGCAAAGTTGCTCATAGCTGGCTTCTAGGATGTCATGTTTCCACATGAATGGTGCAAGAATATGCCGAATCTCACATCAGAATTAGTGGGAAATTTGTTGAGTTTAAGTAATAATTTGAATCATAAAATATTAGAGGTATCTTTTCAGAGTAACTGGTGGTGTTCGAAACTCCATAGTTAAGCGCTCTGGTAGTCCTGAGATGAGTGACCTATTGGGAAGTGCACGTAGGCCGCCTGTGAAAATATCGAAACCTTGTGGTTTAACTCAGTATGGGTTGGGATGAACCAAAACAAACAATACTTATATTGTGAGAGTCTGGTCGTTACAAATGGTATCAGTGCCAGGTTTTGAGCCTAGGACTTGTGGGTTGTGGGCTCATAACTCATTGGTCCGAGGATCAAAACCTCTGATACCAAATTGTACACCACACCTATAACTACCATATATTATGGGTCTGCACGAGCCCATGCCATACAACCATCACAAGTTAGATATTAAAAGTTGTATAAAAGCATAACTCCAATAAATATACAATCTCAGAAGTACTAAACACATCTGAAAATTGTACAAGTGTCAAAAAACTAAATAATGTTGTCAAATTCCTTGGCCTTATGGACGATACTTCACAAGTCTAGTAGGTTCTACAAGCAAACTTGGCACGCAGGCCAGAAGAACATGGAAAAGAGTACATGAAAAGGTACAGTAGAACACTTCATGAGGAATTTCATTTCATTTTGATTTGGGCATGCTAGCGTGCACCCTTCTTCGAGTCATACCCTGCAGCCAAATACACTTGAGAGGTAAAACGAGTGTCAACTCAATATGGGTTGTGATGAACCAAAGCGAGCAATACTTTTGACATTGTGAGGGTTGGGTCGTTACAAATGGTATTAGAGCCCTTTCTTTTGACGACTTTCTGCAGTACGATATGTGGTTCGGGGACAAACCGCACAGAAGTTTGTGGTTCTGTAACATCAGTTACGTGGGGGTCGTTGTTTTTAGAGGGATCTTTAGTGACAGTTTTGCACTGATGCCCTTTATTTTGACGACTCATCGAGTCCCGAGTCTTTCAATTATTGGCTCGTGGATATGGAGTATCATCTCGATCATTTTGAGTTATTCGGTGAGCGGCGCATCAAGTTTGCGAAATTTAGACTTCTAGATCAAGAAAAAACATATTGGTATAGTATTAAGAGGACCCGCGAGCGAGATCGTCTTCATCACATCACTAGCTGGGTGGATATGAAGTCTATTTTATGTCAGACATATTTCCCTCTATTGTATTAGTGTCGCTTGCACGAGCAATATTTTTCCTTCAGCAAGGACCTATGTCTGTCGCTGAGTACATGGATCGTTTTGGTGAGTTAGTTGTGACGAGTGATAACCAAGTGGAGTCAGCTATAACCACTTCGCGATTTCGGTCTTGACTTCGATCTGACATACATACTGAGTTATCTTATCACAGATCGAACTCCCTTGACCAGGCATATCAGCTCGCCCTTCATCATGAATAGTCCTTGAGATCCGCAAGAGCTACTCGATTGGATTCACACCTTGACCTCCGCAGTACGAGTCTGTTCCATACCGGGGTCACCACTTTGCCTACCATTGTCCTGTCAGACACGACATAAATGATTCCTGATACGGATTTCTCTCAACCCAGTGAGGTACTTTGCCCAGTGAGTGGTCCGTCTTTTGTTTCTGACTCTTCACTTCTGACCTCGACTAAGATTTCTGAGCGACCCATTGATTCTATAGTGTTGTGTCCCTCACCTACACCCCTTCTTCTTTCATGTCCTGGGTTAGTTAACACTCCTACCATAGAATCATTTCTTGACACCCCACCTACAAAATAATTCTTGAGAGTAGGTCTATGTCGCCCTCCCCTTGTCATTGCCCTGAGCCACATCACGACCAAGAGCCAACAACGTAGTGTTGATCTCGTAGTGACTATCTCACCCGTTTATATGGACACTACCCCTTACGATGATACTCATCTAGAGGATTGTGACCCTATTGACGGGTTTTATGGAGAGCCCCTATTGAGCCTCTTGATGAACCGCCACTTCCTGGTGAGGATGGGATTTAGGTGAGCCACTCATTTATAAGTATCGATTTATTGTCTTCTGTTACGGGCCCCACGAGTGGTTACGTGGGCCCGAACAGGCCCGCGAGCTGCACACCCCAACCCTTCTCCAAAGCCGATCGGAGAAGGGTTGGGGTGTGCAGCCCGCGGGTTTGTTCGGGCCCACGTAACCACTCGTGGGGCCCGTAACATCTTCTCTCCCTTTATTGTCTTTGATCATGCCCTTGAGAATGGATCTTGAGTGGAGCATTGTGTATGTAGGGCTTTCCTTAAGTACACTTGAGCATACTCCCGTTATTTCGAGAGTCTACCTTATGACCCATCACACTCTTGATGAGTTTTGGGACATACTGCATGCTAAACCACCAGATGAGTTCTTTCTTTTCAGGGGCACTCACCACACTTCTAAGCTGCATCCTATTGTCGGTGTCTCTGGTATCCACTCAGGTGATCATCGCATCCGTGATGAATTTTCATACATACCCCCCGCTGAGCCCCATAATACGCCAGAATCCCAAGAGACATTTGGCATCTTATGAGCTCTTCTTTTTGTGTTGATGTCTCACACAGACACTCATCACATACCGGATGATTTTTTTACACTCCACCAAGAGAGCCCCCCATGATAAACCACCTCATTTTATATATTTTCAGGTCATTGTCAGACTGCCCCATAGAGAGCGTGTCGTGTCTGTCGTGTTTCATTTACATCATTGACATGAGTGTGTTGAGTCGTTTCTTCATTATTTTCTTGTTTTTGTTGAGTTGTTTGTTCATCATTTGCATGTGTTGCATGAGTCGGTCCGGCGGATGATCAATATAGGTGATAAGTCTTATAAATCCCATGCAGATTTTCACTGAAAAGAGTAGGTATTTCATGAATGCTAGCAGATGATGATGAGAATCCGCGTTGTGAGGTTCTATGGGAGGCCTACTAAAAGTTTGAGCGTTAGGCGAATGGATGCTTACAAAATCATGAGAAGGATCAGAGCAAATGCCTATGATCTTGATATCCATACGAGCATAAGTATCGATCCCGTATTTAATATTGAGAACCTAACACTATACTACAAGCCTCGCGTGTATGTGGACCTGTTTCATTGAGATCCTCTTGAGACTACACCCCTACATCCTTTGGAGCCTACACCTCGACATTCTCAGTCTTGCACTCATCCACTTCTAAGCCCCATCTGCCTTTGGGTCAAGCGCTTATGGCTTCACCGTCTGCACAGTGATCGTACCAGGACTTCCAACACATCAGTGGATTATTGAGAACATTATTGATATCGCGGCTCATACATGCATAACCGCGCCAGACAGTCAGACACGGGAATGTTATTGGCGAGGATACTTTACCATCGATGATATTTGGATATTGTAATAATATAACTGACGGGGAGGTGATATCTGGTCTTCTATTGGGTCGTGGTTGTCTTCCCACGACCACAGACTATGCACTATCAACTTGCATACGATTTCAGACTCACATAGTTTTTGTATGGTGTCGCACGGGTTGCCCTTTCAGATCAGCCAGCTTGCGGGTTGCCTCATAGTAAAACTCGTCAGCCATCCAATATTCTCCCCAAGGCGCATTTCTCAAAGAGATGTTTAATTCTCGTTAGAATTATATTCTCAAAGACACATTTATTCCCACTGGAATCATTTTCTCGAAGACACATTTTATTCTTGTTGGAATTATATTATCGAAGACACATTTTATTCTAGTAGGAATTGTTTTCTCGAAGTCTCATTTTATTCCCGTAGAAATTATTTCTCAAATGCATCATTTATTATCACATGACGAGAACAATTATTATTTTAAAGAAACCATAATAAAGAACTCAAAACTGAGTCAAGGTCGAAACCTCATCCAGCCCAACCAAGTTATAAACCTCAATTAAGCCATTGTAACTTTGGTAAGCTCTATCCTCGGCTCAGCTTGATAAGCTTCGCGGCCTCTTAGATTATGAACTGACTCGTCCATAATAGCTTGCCGACACTTAATAAATCAAGTATACATGTGTGCTACAGGTTTCAGCCATAAAAGTTATCAATTTAAAGTTTGTTAAGAATTTCCAACATAGAGATTGGCAAGAATAGATCTTACTGTTAGAAACCACGGTGGGGCCCATTTGAGGGGGGCACATGATATCCAGATCCGTGGCCGACTTCAGTCGAATGGCGGAGCATCCCCAACCAAATCACCCAGGATGAATTTAACCGGGGTAGGTTGTTGAGGCGTGGGATCGAACCCACGACCTTCTTTATCAAGCTCCTTAGCAGAGACTTGATACCCAACTGAGCTGCATAGGTAGGTTATTGAGGCGTAGGTTGTTGAGGCGTGGGATCGAACCCATGACCTCCTTTATCAAGCTCCTTAGCAGAGACTTGATAACCCAGCTCAGTTGGATATCAAGTCTCCGCTAAGGAGCTTGATAAAGGTGATCGTGGGTTCGATCCCACGCCTCAACAACCTACCCCGGTTAAATTCATCCTGGGTGATTTGGTTGGGTATGCTCCGCCATTCGACTGCAGTCGGCCACAGATCTGGATATCATGTGCCCCCCTCAAATGGGTCCGACCGTGGTTTCTAACACTTATCATTGTTACATTAGCGAAGATCAGTTAAAACATTAGGTGCAACTGCTAGTCCTACATAACTCTATTAAATATATTAAGTCATATAAAATTCCTGCAATTAGTCAAGGTAAGAATAAGACAACCCACTTTGAGGATTAAATCCATGAAAACCACCAAGGTTAAAACTATGACGATTAAATCTGTGAAAACCACCAAGGTTAAAACTATGTGGAAGAATTACTAAGGACAGAACATGACCTCTTATACTTTGACTATAATTTCATTGAGGTTATAGCCAACTTAGTTGAGACCACTCCTGACAAGGGATTCCAACTGCAGCCTCATATTTTAGTCATTTACTATGAATCAATTCTTTATTGAACTCATAACTTTATAAAGCCATGATTAAATAAATCAACACCGATCAGCAAAGAAGATTATAGTTGTGTCGAATGCAAAGCAAATGCAACATTAATTCTTGTTCCGATATAGCATCAACCAATAAATTCACATTTTCCAAATTAAATCGATAGAAAAGGTGTAATTGGACCAAATGCATGGGTTACCGAGAGATTCCTCTCAGGCCATCCTTGTTGCTTTGCTATGGGTGCGGAGAAGAGACGATGAAGCCGATATGCCGCCGTCCTTGTTCAGTTCTATCCCTCTATAATTTCAGAAACTTGAGAGGTAGTGGAGAAGCTTGGTTAAGAGGGGAAGAAACAGAGAGAGGTAGGGAGAGAGAGAGACGCCTTGTCATTAATATTTAATATTTAATATTTTTATTTCCATGTGAATGGAAGAGAAGCTCTTCAATCCAACAATTAAGTAATGAAAATGATTGTAGGGGTGGAATAAAGAGCTATTGAGAATTTGGTTTCCAGAATTTCACCAATAAGTTCATATGATTCAACAACGACCAAAGCAACATCATAAGGATGACATTGTTGGTGACCTAAAGATTTACCAAGTGATAATTCATGAATTTGAACGAGTGAGAGTTACCAGAATTTGAGCGGGATGGAAGAGAAAGGATAAACTTTCGGTTGTTTGGAATCATTTTTCCCAAGCTAATCTCTTGTAATAAAATTCATAGTTATCCCACAGTCACCAATTTCGCAAAAGAGCAGCACATCCAAACCGAAGAAGGGCCCCCCCAATAGAAATCAAAACGATTAACATTGAAATGAATTCTATATTAGAAATACTTGAAATCGGAGAAAAGAAGGGGAGAGAGAGAGGGGGAGAGGGAGAGATGCTACTCAAAATTGTTGTTGGGATCTTCATCCAAACCAGAAAGCTCGACGGAGAGGAAGAAGAAGATAGAGAGGGGCGGCTCTGTCGTGGAAAAAGAACCAAGCGAGGGGGGTTCTTTCTTGTGAGTCTGTACCCCCATAGGATGCCGATCCAGCTAATTCATAGCCATATCCAGCCAATCCAGGGCATTCAAGAACTCAAAAAAAATCCAAGGCAACGTTGCACTTCTCCGTTGGTCTCCTTCTTGTCGATGAACCTCCCCAGATTCTTGGGCAAACGGGGGTGTCTCCCCCTGTTTCGCTGATTTTAGGAAGGGATCCCGTTCTCTCTTTTTTTATACGTAAACACACACACACACACACAGCCATATAACCATTGGCGCGGGAAAATTGCACTGAGGGTGTTATGGCATCCATAACAGACTCACGACTCTAAGGAGTATATCTGAAGTTAATTCTAAATCCGTTTACTCGTAATTTCTTGCTCGAGTCGCCGCGTTAACTCAAAATGACTCGTTTCGGTTTACTTTCTTAATTTACGTCTGAATTAAATAAAACAGATTGCACCGCGCTTGATCAGAATCAATTGTTAGTTTGTTTGCTCAGATTTACGTATTCAGGTTGACTCGTAGTTCTAATGCGACCTAAATGATCAATTTTCTCGACTTACGTCAGAATTGAATGAAACGAAATGCATCGAGTGCGTATTGGTCATATGAGTTCAACGCAACTGACTGTGGTCGATTCAGAGCCAGTTTGCTCAAAAAGTCACGTCGGGGTCATCATATAACTCGATTCAGTCTAATTCCGCCAACTTCATCATTATACGTCGAAATGAGGCATAATTGGTGTCATTGAGTTTTTATTGATCCTACGAGTGCATTGCCACAGATTGAGATCGATTTTGAGTTGATTTACTCCAATATCTATATATCAAGGCATCATAGTTCAAAATTGATATTAATATTAAGACGAAGGTTAGGTCACGGTTCACCATGGCCATGACTAAGCTCTTTCGGGCCCTTTATCAAAGTTGGGATGTTACATCAGTGATCTTACTATATATGTGGGTATCATTCTTCTCCTCGGAGATGACTCCTATGACATAAAACAGCAAAGAAACATCTTCAGACACATTTTGTTATAAAAGATAAGAGTATTCACAGATACTTTGTGGGTATTTAAATTGCGAGTTGCAACAACAACACAATTCTTTTTTAACAAAAGTATGCCTCAGATTATTTGATGAAACATGTATTTTTGGCGTGAAGCCTACTTGAAATCCAATGCTTATGGGCACTGCCATATGTGGGGTGAGAATTTTCCTTCTCTTGATTATATCACTTGTTACTGACATCTGGTCAGTAAGCTCATCTATCTTAAGGTGCCCAAATCCGATTTCTCTTCCGCTGCTGAAAAAGTCGGTCAATTTATGCAGGTTCCTAGAGAGTGTTATCTTAAAGCGGCATTATAGATTTTAGAATACCTCAAAAGATTTCTCGACAAAGGACTACTCTTTAGATGAAATAATCACTTTCGTATTAATGCGTATTCAGATGCATTCTATGGAGATGATAAGGGAGATCAAAAATTCACTTATGAATACTGTGCTTATGTCAGAGAAAATTTATGGTAGAGTGAGCACCAATAGGGTATGAGGGAGCATGCTAAGCTCATCACACTTCTTGTGTGGTAATTAACGTTATTTGGGAGAAGACCTTTTTCGCCAAGGCAACCATATATGGTTCCCGGTGTGAAAGCACAACGTGAGATACTACTCATAGTACAAAGGTAGTTACAACCACTCCACCGTACAAATAACTGTCCGTATTTTTGGGGAGGTTGGTTCACGAAGTGTGGTTGTTGGACTTCCTATCCAGAACAAAAAGAACGAGGCTAGAAAGGCCTTGATTGTTAGTGAGAGCATTGAAGTAGAAGAAGATAAAATATAATGATATTAATGTTTCTTATTCATGGAGGAGGTCTTGAATCCTTGAAGTGCTAAGCATGGGCCAAGTGTACAAGTGATAGATTAAGTCAACCTTCACTCTACTGAATCCTTATGGATCCATGCCATTCATTGCGTTGTTTGGCCTATGATGGAAAATCTTCTAATGATGATGTCATCATTGACACTCACACTGCCATCGAGAACTAATGAAGTCCTGTTGTTCAGCGAATGTGTTGTTGTTCAGCGAATGTGTTATTCAAGGCCGCTTTTGATGAGTTGAGGTTATTGAAGGTCCTCAAAACTAATGAAGTCCTGTTGTTCTTGTTTCTTGTCAACAAAAAGGAGATTTAGGCGGTTGTCTCGGTGATGTTAGTACTCATTTAGGTCATCAAACTCTATCGAATTGTTATTGTGGATACCGTCAATAATTCTAATGCCATTTTTGACAGACTGTGCTAGATGAATATCAAGTGGGTGACTCGTCCTACCAGCAGAAAAAGTTCTAATTGGGGTGTTGAGGAGGGGGTTAGGTGGTCGGGGGTCAATCATCTGTAACAATTTGGCAGCTGTATTTAAGTGCTACATTAATTTCGTGAATATGGTGAGGACATCAACAAAGTTGCTAGATGTCAAGCAGGAAGAGAAGAAACCACGCCAAAGTTGGGCCAAGAAAAATTAACAGAGAAGGAAGTGCGTTAGGAAGTGATGCAAGCAGAGGAGTGTGTAAGGAGGTTGTGCAAGATGTTGAGAGAGCACAAAAACTTGTATGTATTGCTTGTGTGTCTAAATACAAAGAGAGAATACAAATATATAGGAGAAAGAAAGAGAGAGAACAATCCTATACATGATGTGGGACTAAAGAAGAGAGAAAAGGATAAACAAAAATGGGCCCAATAATGGGCTCTTTACATGAGATTTTCTAACACTCCCCCGCAAGCTGGAGCGTACAAATCGTATGCGCCAAGCTTGGACAAGCACTGATAGAAGAGGGTACTGGAAAGAGCCTTTGTGAGGACATCCGCAACTTGTTCAGTCCCTGGAACATGCTTTAGATCGAGTTTCTTCATTTGAACCTTTTCCCGGATGAAGTGACAATCGACTTCAATATGCTTTGTTCTTTCGTGGAAGACTGGGTTCTTGGTAATATGTATAGTAGCTTGGCTGTCACAGAGGAGGAGAGCTGGTGAAGGTAGCTTTATACCCATATTGGCGAGAAGACTCTCAAGCCACGTCAGTTCAGATACAACAGATGCCATTGCCCGGTATTCTGCCTCAGCTGATGATCGAGCAACGACCGCTTGTTTCTTGCTTCGCCATGTAATCAAATGTCCTCCAAAATAAGTGCAAAAACCACTGGTTGATTGCCGGTCATCAAGGGAACCAGCATAATTAGCATCCGGGTATGCCACCAATGTTGGAGCTGAAGAGGAGGTTCTGTAGACAAGTCCTTGACCGGGAGATGTTTTAAGGTATCTGAGAATGCGCTAAACAGCCTGAAAATGAGATCTTCGAGGGGAGTGCATATACCGACTGACAATGCCCACGACGAAGGAAATATCTGGTCTGGTTACCGTGAGATAGATCAATTTTCCAACGAGGCGACGATAATATTCTGGATTTTGGAGTAGGAGATCCGAGTCAGATGCCTGAGCGCACAACTTGTAGTTTACATCTATTGGGGTGTCACTCGGCCTACAGCCTGAATAGCCCGCATCATGAAGGAGGTCGAGGCAGTACTTTCGTTGAGAGAGGACAAGCCCATTTTGCCGTCTGGCCACCTCAAGACCCAAGAAGTACCGTAGGGACCCCAAATCCTTTGTCTGAAAGACGGAACTCAGATGTAGTTTGACCGCATGTATCCCTTGTGAGTCATCTTCCGTAATGATGATATCGTCAACGTATACTAACAGAAGAACCGTTCCTGTTGTTCGGTGACGAGTAAACAGTGAGAAGTCGGCTGAGCTTCGAGTAAAACCAATATCCCAAAGGGCTTTACTGAACTTGTCAAAGCATGCCCGTGGGGATTGTTTGAGACCATACAGAGTCTTCAAAAAGCGACAGACCTGAGACTCCTCCGTGGTCTCAAACCCGGGTGGTTGCTGCATATATACCGTCTCCTGGAGATCACCATTCAAAAAGGCATTCTTGATATCCAGTTGGAGTAAGGGCCACTGGCGATGGACAGCTACGGAGATGAGGACACGAACCGTATTGAGCCTTGCCACTGGAGATAAAGTTTCCTCATAGTCGAGCCCTTGTTGTTGGGTGAAGCCACGAGCCACTAGACGATCCTTCAGACGGTCTATCGTCCCATCAGCAGCATGTTTGATGACAAAGACCCATTTACACCCAACCGGTTTCTGACCCGGAGGATGAGGTACTAGAGTCCATGTCTGGTTAGCCCAGAGAGCAACCATTTCCTCCTCCATGGAGGTCCGCCAGCCCGGATGTTGGAGCGCCTCCTGCACAGAGTTAGGAACAGAGACCGAGGAAAGAGAATTTGCTAATGTGTGAAGTTGGGGAGAGAGGCGATGGAGGGAGACACTGTTTTCCAGTGGATGAGCAGTGGTGGGCGGTACTTGATAATTAGGATGCGGAGTAGCCGTGGTTGAGGCCGACTGCAGAGGGGCAACGGAATTGGGAGGGCGACGAGTGTAGACACGGATAACTGGTGGTTTGGAGGGAGCAGGAGCCGGTGCAGGTGGAACCGGTGAAGGTGGTGCAGTAACGAGGATAACATGACGTGGGATGGATTGCAGGAGAGGAGCGGGCGGTAGATGAGCGGGGAAAGGAGCAGGGAAAAAAGGTTGATCCTCCCGGAAGGTAAAATCAGCAGAGACCGAGATCTTTCGGGTAGCTGGAGAATAACATGCATAGCCCTTCTGGGTGCGTGAATATCCGACAAAGATGTGTTTAGCCGCCCGGGGATCCAACTTGTCCGAGGAAGGCCCCAGACGGTGCACGTAGCATGTGCTGCCAAAGATACGATGCGGGAGAGGAAAGCGGAGTGGCAGGAAACAGTAGGTTGAACGGAGTAGCATAGTGGAGGACGAAGGAAGAGAGACGGTTGATGAGAAAGCACAGTGGAGACCGCAAAGTTCCTGTAAGGTTTGGGAACATGCATTTGAAGCATGAGGGATCGGACTACATCGAGTAAGTGGCAGTTCTTTCGTTCGGCAACGCCGTTCTGCTGGGGTGTGTAGGCACATGATGTTTGATGAATAATCCTGAATTCAGAGCACAAATCCGTAAATTCGTGACCGGTGTATTCGCGAGCATTATCGGTGCGTAATATTTTTAGGGTGGCGTGGAATTGTGTACGGGTCTCAAGGACAAAGGCCCGAAAAATACGGGGAAGCTCGACGCGATCACGAAGTAAGTAAAACCATGTTGTGCGAGAGTAATCATCAATAAATGTTATAAAGTACCGAAACCCAGAAATACTAGTAATCTTAAAAGGACCACATACATCAGAATGCATTAAATCAAACGGAGCAGCGCTCTGCGTACAATGCGTAGGAAAAGAAGAACGCGACTGCTTGTCGAAGATACAAGACTCACACTGAAACGAATGAAGAGATATATCAGGAAGAGCCCGCTGGAGGACCGGCAGAGGGGCATGCCCAAGTCGTCGATGCCACTCACTGGAAGAGACAGAGGAGAGAATGGTAGGAGAGTCATCGAGAAGGTAGAACCCGTTCCGTAATGTGCCTTTACCAATGGTAGTCTGCGTCCGCCGATCCTGTATAACAAAAGAAGTAGATGTGAATATCACAGAGCAATCAAGATCACTAGTAAGACGTTCCACAGAAAGTAAATTGAACGGAGAGCTCAGAACATGAAGATCCGAGCGAAGAGAGATCGACGGGTTGAGAGAGAGATCCGTCGAGCCGGAGACGGGAACCGTCGCCCCATTAACGACAGTGGTACATTTCGGATGAGGAGAATCCGAGTACTGGGCAGGCCGTCGCGAGATAATGTGATGAGTGGCACCTGAGTCCACGATCCAGCATGGACTGGTGGATAAACAAGCAGTACCTGTGTTGGAGACAGAGGCAGAGGGCGGGTTGGGTAGTCCCTGGAGTTGTTGGAGCTGAAGACGGACGACCTCAAGGTCAGGAGGGGCGGCAGAGGAGGCGTCAGCAGCAACAGACGCCATCAGAGGAGGAGGATAACCAATCTTTCGGTAGCAGGTCGCCTTAAGGTGGTCGTCCTTCCCGCAGTAAGAACACTTCGGCCGACCCCAGCCAGCACGCCCATGGCCCCGGGATTCCGAACGTCCGCTACGAGTAGAGGTAGGACAGGACGGTGGGGGGGATGGGGCCTGCTGAAGAAGGGCTAAGGGAGAGAAGGCGCAGAAGTATCCGGAGGAGGTGACACACGGAGAAGCATGGAGCAAACATCAGAGAAAGACGGTGTTGTGGGAGAAGCCAGAACCTTAGTACGAATTCTCTGAAGGTGAGATGGAACACGAGCCAGCATGATGGCAATGCAGACGGCTTCTTCTGAGCGCGCTGAGTAGCATGATCATTGGTAGATGGTTGATGCTGGATCCAGGCCTCAGCCAGGGTCTTGGCTCGAGCGACAAAGGAGGTCATGTCCGAAGCCCTGCCAGTGTCGAGAGCTAGAAGATCAGTGAGTATGTCGTAGAGATGCTGAAGGTTGCCCCGGCCTGAGTACAAGGAATGCAACTCATCCCACATAGCCTTGGCAGTTTCGTGATACATGTCCATCTGATAAGGTTCACCATCCAAGGAATTGAGGAGCCAAGTTTCAACGCGACCATCATTGCGGAGCCAGTCGTCGGTTGGAGGAGATGGAGGTGCCTGAGTGAGGTGAGGCAAAAGGTCCTTGGCCTGAAGAACCCGTCGAACAGAATGCACCCAAGGGATAAAGTTCTTCTTCCCAGAGAGAGAAATGGTACTTATACGCAGCTCGCCGCGGATTTCAGCAGAACAAGCCGGGCGGTCTGCTGGACAAGCCGGGCGGTCTGCAGGCGGACTAGCCGCCGGGCCGGTGGAGTTGACAGAAGAGCCCATAGAAGCAGCAGGAGAGAGACCGTTACAGGTCGGGCGGTTAGCAAGCCACAGCGACTAGAGACTGTAGCGGGTGACGAAGGCCGCTGCGAGAAGAACTAGAGACCGCTCGACAGACAGATAGGCAAAGAGAAGACCGCGACCACAATGCGAGAGAAGCAAACCGCACGGTCACAATGTGTACACCAACGGCCAAACAGACCGCGACCAAAAAATGCGGAAAGAAGATAGACCCTACGGTCTCAGTGTGCACACTAGCGGTCAGAGCAAAGAAGGGGGCCGCGAGTAGAACTCGAGCGGATAGGAAGAGGAAGCCGCGAGTAGAAGAACTCGAGCGGGCAAGAGGAGGAAGCCCGAGCAGAGAACTCGAGCAGAAAGGAGAAGAGTCTGCGAGTTAGTGAACTCGAGCGGATAGGAGAAGAGTCCGCGAGTTAGAGAACTCGAGCGGATAGGAGAAGAGTCCGCGAGTTAGAGAACTCGAGCGGATAGGAGAAGAGTCCGCGACTTAGAGAACTCAAGCGGATAGGCAGAGAGACCGGGCGAGTAATACCGTAGGAGGGGCCCACGGGAGAAGAAAGCAGGGAGAAGGCCGCGAGCTAAGAAGGGAGCTCGCTGCGGGAAGGGAGAAAGAAACAAACCGCGCGGGTAGAGAGGAAACCACACGGGATAAGGGAGGTGGGAAAGGGCCCCACTGGTGAGAGATACTCCTATAAAAGGATAGAGAGTAGAGAGAAAGAGGGTGGAGGCCACGGGATAGGGGTGGGAGGGAAGAAAGAGGCGGTTAGCAGAAGACTAGTCGCACGCCTTGCGCGAGAAGGGAAGGTCGTCCGGTTAGACAAAGGCAGACCGCGCCTACCTCAAACAGAGTCAGGTCGGGAGGTTAGCAGAAGGCTAGCCGTAAGGAGAGACCGAGTCCATTTGATACCATGTTGAGAGAGCACAAAAACTTGTATGTATTGCTTGTGTGTCTAAATACAAAGAGAGAATACAAATATATAGGAGGAAGAAAGAGAGAGAACAATCTTATACATGATGTGAGACTAAATAAGAGAGAAGAGGAAAAATAAAAATGGGCCCAATAATGGGCTCTTTACATGAGCTTTTCTAACACAAGAGGTGCATTAGGAGGCTGCACAGCCATTTAGGTGCATCACGAGGGGGCTTAATCACAAGCGGTTTGTCAAAAGGTGGCTCAGCTAGAGGTGTGTTAGGAGGTGGCGTGAGTGGGAGGAGGGTCAAAATAGATAGAGAAGTGTCACCAATGTGCCACTTTATCACTTAGAGCATTGAGGTGAAATCCCGAGACTGAGCTATCACACTACTTTTTGTAGATGTCTCGCCAAAGTTGCTCTTTTTGATTCTGAGCATTATGGTGGAAACTATGAGATCAACCTATTGCATTAGCCATTTTGGAGGTCTTGCTAATGTACCATTTTTTCCACTAGGATCACGGAAGCTAAAATGCTGTCTTGCCAAGGTATTTCTTTGCCATTTAGAGCATGTAGGGGGAAACTGCAGATAATGCTAAGCTGTGTGGTCTCTCCAAAGTTTTGGTTTGCCACTCAAAGAATTATGGTGAAAACGATGAGCCTGATCTATCAAACTACTCCCTAGTGACATCCTGTCGTAAGCTTTATTATCTATTTAGCGGACATTATAATGAGAGTAAATTAGACAACCAGTAAACACCTTGCCTGTTTGGGATTGCCTATGTTTCAATGTTAAAGACTTATGTATCTTTGTGTTATTGAAGAAAAGTTCTAGGGCTGATCCAGGAAGTCTTTAAATTTTGCCTCTTCTAGTCTCCTACTCTCCTTTCTTCTGTCTTCCTCTGCCCATTCTTTATTGGTATCCCTAGCCATCCAATGGGGTAATTTATTTTAACCGGTAATACTTTATCTCCAAACAGTTCCTGATGTAATGAAAAATCTTAAGAAGTCATTTTGTGAAAGGGAATTTTCTATTTATTTGGTTTGATGAGAGGAAAAAGTTGAAGAAAATTTATTACGATAATGGAGGTCCATTTCCTTTTCTCCTGAAATTAAGAATATGAGTTTATTTAATAATAATAATAATTATTATTATTATTTTCATGAGGAGCACCAGAGGGAGAATTGCCGTGCCTAAAATGGAATCTATAGGAAATATATCATTATTTAGTATTATTATTTTGGAGGAGTGTCGAAGAACGAATGCTGGAAATGATTTGCATCTCTATCGGTACCCACGAACGCTAGAACTCCGGCATAGTCCTTCCAAAGACCTCACGAAAGGAAGAGAATCATTTGTCTCTGATGCCGAACTACTAGTTTCGTTTCTACAGACAGTCTCTACTTTCCTGCTCTCTTTCTCTCTAAGTCTCTCTCAGAAGCCCACATAAATAATAACTTACTGTTGCGCAAACCACAATGGTTTTTTATATTTATCTAGAGCGTGTTTCGAAAACACTAAATGATGAGTAGTGGATATGCGAAACTCGTCTCCAAAACTAAATGTTGCCTCTTCGGTTCACAAATAAAATTAATATTTTGACATTAATTAATTCTAAATTAATCATTATCCATTAATACATTTTTAGTTTTGTGTTAAATTAAAGTACGACTTATATTAAAATCAACTCGTTCATTCTTCCTATTTCAGTACGTTCTTATTGTGCGACCCCATACATTTCTATTATGTTGTCAGCGGCATAATTCCTTGATTGCTCTTGGGTCACAAACTCTAACAATTATCTCTATTGGATCCTTTTCCGTAGATTACTTATAACTACCTCTTTTATAGCTTACATATTTGTGGATGAATGTTAATAACTTGTTTCTATTAAATTTCTTGTGAAGGAACAAGTCAAGTGAGAAATGCCGGCAAACTTATTGTTAAAGTTCATTTATATTAATTTTCTTGTGAAGGAATACGTCAAATGAAGAATGCGACAAATTTAATATGAAATTTCATTTATTTTTTGCTACAATATATTTTGTTTTAACAAGAGATATCGCTACACAATTGGTTTTGTAGCTCCAAGGCTCTGGACCGGGTTATATATGGTCATCATCTGAAGGAGGAACTGAAGAAGAATGCAGACAGTCAATCGCTCCAATCCCTGCAGGAAAGCTGTTGGAGTTACTGCAAAGTAAAATTTATGATAACAATGCACCAGACCAAGACATGATCAATACTCCTGCATCTGGAGAGTTGCTACCTGATTCTGAGAGTACATTTGGTGATGGTGATGATGATAGAGAATATGTTGATTTTGAGAAGGAGGTATACTTAGTGTTGTTTTTCCATGTTCTTCATCCAACCACAGTGAGTGAAGATTCAATTTTTCTTTAGCTAACATTTTTATTGAAATACAACATCAGGTGGAAGCAACTTTTCAACGTGGTCTTACTGGTGTGGAAAAGGAGAATGTTATCTTGGAAATCAATTCACTACGGTTAATTTTATATTCTTCTTCGTAGAAAGATTTTATACATGTTTGTTTGTGGTCAGTTTCAGTTTTTTTACATTAAAAATTGTGATTTTAAAATTTCCTGATTCTTCCCTCTGGAAAATGTCGGGGAACTTAAATAGAAAAGTTCTTGAAAAACAAATCAGTTCCTTCGTGAAATTGAGATTAAATTGCTTTTATTTGCAATGAAAACTATGCATTTATTTACAAACTTTCAAAATGCCATTTAAGGTCCTATCTTTATATTCTTAAGCACCCTATGCTTGAATTATTATTTTATTATGTCATAAGACTTCATTTTTTTTCAGACTGTCGTGCAATATGGAACAAGCTGATTGTGCTGGGGCGTTGTTCCATTCTATAATGAAGCAAGCTTTGGTAGCACCCTATTCTTGTAAAAGTAAGAGCTTAATTTATAATGCTTGTAGATTTGTTTGTAGATTTGCATGTTCTATGGTTAATCAATCCCATTTGTGTTTCTACATTCTTCTTTAACAGGTTGAGGCTGTTAGAATAAAGATTTGTAAAGGCCTAATGTAAGGCCCATCTAGGGTCCTCTTCCTTCTTTTGTAATAGTCCCACATCTTAGATTGTGATTGTTTCCTCTTTCTCTCTTCCTATATTAATGTACAATTACATGTATGTACACAAGTTTTTTGGCGAAATTAATAAAATTCATGGTTTATTTCTCTATTCTGGCATATTTTCACATGGTTTCAGAGCCCAACGGTCCTTTATTTTTCTGTTACGGGTCTCTATCACGCCAATCTGTGTGGTTAGAAATATTCTAACTGTAGCTCCTCTTCGTCAGCTCCCTTGGTCTTCTTTCTCCCATTCCACGCCCACCTCCCCTGCTTTTATATATTTTATGGGCGGGACCCTCTTGCTTGCATCTTCAGTGGCTTGTCAAGGCTTGCCGCAGCTTCTCTTTCTTCTCGCTGCCCCACCTCCTCTTCTGGTCGGTGTTTATTTCCCTTGTGATCTTTGACGCAAGCTTCTGGTTGAGGGACCTTCTTGCTATTGAGATCGTAGCTTTCCCGCTCCTAGTGTCTTGCCCCCATTCTAGCCTAGCCGCAGATTCTTCTCGATGCTTCTTGGGCCTGTCTAATCGTCGTTCTTCCCTGCCTCTCCATAGTTTTGCTTGTCGTCTCTACTTGTCTAGCCGCAACTTTCTTTGCCTAGCCGCATTGCTTCTCTTGTCTAGCTGCATCAGGGTGCTGCTAGAGTTGCCGCCAGTTTTCTCTTGACAACATCTGCTCGCCCGACTCTCTGTTTGCTGCAAGTTCCTAGTCGCCACCAGTGTGATATATTTGCAGGAATTTGACCGCTGCTTCTCTCTTCTTACTAGCCGCAGCAAGGTGCCCTCAGTCCGCAAGATCAACGATGTGCTCTGCTCTGTGCACATCTTATCGCAGGCCCGCAACTCCTGCTTTGTCTAGCCACTGCAAAGTGCAATTTGACTGCTCTTCTCTTTATTTCTCCCATTCTCCTAGCCGCCTGAGAAAGCTTCATGGCGTCAACCGATGCTCCATCCCTTCTCGTGTTGTGGCGCCTCCTCTCGAAGTTCGTGATGTGCTTCAGATCACCACTATTTCTCTTATTGGGAAGAAGAATTTTGTTGAGTGGGTGAACTCGGTCCGTCGTTTTCTTCAGACAAAGGGCTTTTGCATCATCTAACTAAGAACACCCCTTCTGTACCCACTGATGACTGGCTTCGATATGATGGTCGCATCCAGACATGGTTCCTCAACTCCCTGGATGGTGAACCTTATCGTATGACCATGTATCCTAAGATGACAAAGGCTATGTGGGAGGAATTTCACTCCCTCTATTCTGGCAAGGACAATCTTCAAGATTTATTTGACATCATTACGGCCTTCAATCTCTCAACTCGGGAAGTGTTGGTGACTTAACCTCCTTATTTGTGCGGTCCAAAATCTTTGTTGAGGCCTGGATTCAGCATCAACCTCCTACTACTGATCTTGTTGTGCAACGTGCTCAAGAAGAGGCTTTTGGTATTGACATGATTATGACTCGTGTTCTGCCTCATCTCCACAGTGTCCGGGCTCTTATAATCTCCTCCTCCACCATTCTCTCCCTCTCTTCGATGTTTGCGCAATGTTGTTGAAGGTGACCCCACCATTAGATGCTCCTATACCTCCCTCTTCAGCACTCCTCCAACACTCATTTATATCTCATCCCCTCCTCCCTCTACCCGAGGAGATCGCACCGGCCCCCGAGGGCGAGATGTCACAACGGCTAGCCTAGATTCGAGTGTACTCACTGTGACAGTGTTGGACATCTTGAGGCAACTTGTTATTGATGGTCTGCCTCCCCCGCCCCATGTCTCCGTTGCTGTTGACACACCTTTTGCCACTGGAGGTTATATTGATGTCATGTGCCTCCAGCTCCAACATCTCCAAGGGTTACTCAATTGTCCATCTGGTTTCGTTGCCTCTATCTCAATTGAAGGTATCTCCTGTCTCTTCTATAGTGCACAGTGGATTGTGGACTCTGGTGCCACCCACAATATCACTTTGCAGAAGCCACCTTAGTACTTGGACTCTCTGCATCCCAAGTTTATCACAGTGTCCAGTGGTGACACTGCCCCTGTCTCTGGCTCTGCTAATATGTCTCTCAGCCCCTTTATCTCTATTCACTCCGTTCTTCATGTCCCAGACTCTCCTTTCAACCTTATTTCTGTTAGTCGTCTTACTGAAGATCTTGAGTGCTCTGTGGCATTCACGTCTTCTTCTTTTGTTGTGCATGATCGACAGACGCAGAATACCATTGGTAAAGGATGACTGTGCAACGGGCTCTACCTTCTGGACGTTTCTCCCATCATTCTTTCATCTGTCACTTCTGTGGATTGGCATCAGTGTTTTGGGCATGCCCCTCTTCCAATTCTCAAGAAGGCTCTTCCCGATCTCTCTCTTCCTGCTTTTACCTGCGAGTCATGTATTTTTGGCAAACAATATCGTTCTTCTTTTTTTTTATTGTACTCGGAGCGATGCCCATTTTGATTTAGTACATTTTGATGTTTGGGGACCATATAAAATTGCTACTGTCGCTAGTTATCGATATTTCATTACTTTTATTGATGATTATTCTTGCATGACATACTTACTTCATGATCGGTTAGATCTAACTAGTGTATTTCAGGAATTTATTCAAGAGACTCGTACTCAATTTTCCTGAACAATTAAAACTATTCGTACAGATAATGCTCATGAATATACCAATCATGCATTTGATGCTCTCTGTACGGAGTTTGGGATCATCCATCATACCTCATGTGCTTATACACCTCAACACAATGGTGTGGCGGAGCGCAAGAATCGACACCTTCTTGATGTTGCTCGCTCACTTTTGTTTTAAATGCAGGTTCCCAAGGCTTAATGACACTTTACAGTCTCTACGGCATGATATCTCATTTATCGATTGCCCTCCTCCATTCTCGACTATGTCACTCCAGTTAGTCTCCTCTTTCCCTCCACACAGCCCTTCTCCATCACACCTCGAGTCTTTGGTTGTACCTGCTATGTCCATAATATAGGTCCTTCCACTGACAAGCTTGCTCCTCGAGCTGCCAAATATATGTTCGTTGGTTACTCCCTTACTCAGAAAGGGTATGTCTTTTATTCTCCCACTGATCGCAAAATTGTTGTTTCTGCTGATGTTACTTTTCTCGAGGATCAATCTTTTAACTCTCTTCCAACCTCTCCTCCTCCCTCTCCTCTTCTACAGCCATTATTGCCATGTCCCGCCGTCCTTGTTACTTCTCCACTCCCACCCCTCCTTCCAACTTCGGTTCCCGTGCTGAACAATCCACCTCTTCTTCGTGTATACACTCTTCATCCTCCTCGCTTTGACGCCCCACAACAATCGCCCTCTACCTCTGGTGCCTTGCGGCCTGATGATTCGGCTCCTCTATCCACTACTCATGCACTGGCGAATTATATATTCTTACATCGTCTCTCCTCGACACTTCTCAAATTTGCAAATTTTTTTATCTTTTATTTCTATACCTAACTCTGTCCATGAGGCTCTCTGATATTCGGTGTGGCGTATGACCATGTTTGAGAAAATAACTGTCCTCTGGGCTAATCAGACCTGGGATCTGGTCTCTCTCCCTCCAAAGCAGACCTGTGTTAGATGTAAATGGATCTTTGCGATCAAACGTGCTCCAGATGAGACAGTTACTCGTCTCAAGGCTCGTCTTGTGGCTCGCAGGTTTACTCAACAAAAAGGCCTCGATTATGATGAGACATTCTCTCTCGTCGCCAAGTTGAACATCGTTCGTGTTCTGATTTTCTTGGTTGTTCATCGTCAGTGGTCATTACATCAATTAGACATCAAGATTTATGTTTTTCTCAATGACGACCTACAAGAAACTGTCTATATGCACCAGCCTCTCCGGTTTGAGGCTACGGGGGATTCACTTGTTTGTAATCTCAAGAAATCAATTTATGGTATCAAACAGTTTCCTCGCGCATCGTTTGACAAGTTCAGTAAGGTTGTCTGCGATGTCTTGATATTTTTCATGATGTTGGCTATTCTGAATACAAGCATGCTGATATTTTTTAGATATCACTCACAAGCTCTTTGCATATTCCCCCGACACTGATCTCCAAACCCAGGGTATTATTAATGTCTTGTAGGAAAATTGATTTATCTTATAGTTACCAGACTGGATATCTCATTTGATGTTGGTGTTGCCCGTCGATTCATGCATTCTCCACGGATTACTAACCTCTAGAATGTCGAGCGCATCCTCAGATATTCTAAAGCTGCTCCTGGACAAGGTCTAGTATACAAACCATCTCCCTCTTCTGCTCTGTCGTTGGTAGCTTATTCTAATGTTGATTATGTTTGCTCCTTGGATGATCGACCGTCCACAAGTGAATTATGTACCTTCTTTGGAGAACACCTTATTACGTTGCGTAGCAATGAACAATTTGTGGTTGCTCGCTGTTCGGCTGAAGCAGAGTATCATTCGATGACTTTTGTTGTATCTGAGTTTACATGACTAGAAAGTCTCCTTGATGATTTGGGATTCAAGCTTTCCTCACTTGCTACTTTATTCTACGACAATCAAACAGCTATACACATTGCTAAGAACGATGTTTTTCATGAACGAACCAAACACATTAAAGTAGACTGTCACTTCATTCGGGAGAAGGATCAATTGAAGAAACTGGAATTGAAACATGTTCCAGCCGATGATCAAGTTGCCGGTATTCTCTCTAAGCCTTACCACGTGTGTTATATTATCAGTTCTTGTCCAAGCTGTGTACCTACGATTTGTATGCTTCATCTTGCGGGGGGAGTGTTAGAAGAAGGATTTGCAAAAGCCCAATGCATGGTCCATCTAGGACCCTCTTCCTCCTTTTGTAATAGTCTCACATTTTAGATTGGGATCGTCTCCCTTTTCTCTTTTCCTATATTAATGTACAAATACACGTATGTACACACGTTTTTTTGGAGAAATTAATAAAATTCATCGTTTATTTCTCTATTCTGGTATATTTCCAGAGGTTATCAAATATATCGTTCGTTTTCTAATATTGTTTTTGTGGGAACATCAAGATATAACTTCAAACTTGAGAAGATTAACACATTGTGAATTAATCTCATTAAGGTAGAAAGGTCGTGAGGCATTTCCATAAATTAATAGGGGCCATGTTTTATTCTGAATGTTATTTTTTTCATCATTTTCCTTCATTCAAGGAGGTCATCTGACACGAGCACGAGCGATCCCATCCCCGGGAAATTATGCACGCGGGTTTACACATGTGCACACGCTTCAATCACAGTGGCGAAATGACTTTGGGTCATGTTATACTTTTGTGCTTGCTATTTATTTTATTTAGTAGTGGACCCATATAGCCAACCCCACTATAATGGGATAAAGGCTTGAGTGTTGTTGTTTATATTAGTGGACCCTCCTATATATAAAGGAGTCTAGTCTTTGATGTTATGCAATTATTATTCAGTTTTTACCTTGAAATTGAAAGGAAGAACGACCCAGTGTTCCCGTTGGCCTGATGTCCCCGCTGGTTCGTAACATTTGTTCTGCCTATCTCTCCATCGTCGTTCTCATCTCTTGATGCTTCGCTTCTTGCGTGTCGCATCTGCCTCACCTCTCCTCGTATTGTTTGTCAAACCCGACACCCACATCACACATCCGCAGTGTCCCAGTCCGCACACCCCATAGCGTTTCCGTCTGCGCCTTTTATGCCAGTCGCAATTGTGACCGTCCTTTCCACCCATGAGTGTCCTCTCCTTCCGATGCGCCCCTGCTACCGCCGATCCTTGCATGCCCATGATCCGCAACATTTCACGAGATAAGGATTCCCGTCCTTCAGTCGACGATCCCTCTAAATGCATGGATCGTGTCGAAACCACCCTCTCCGACCTCCAGATCGCAGTCCTCCACATCCAATCCCTTCTTTTCAATCAGCAAGCTACTCCTCCGCCTCCCTCTCCTCCGACCCCGTTTGTCTTCTTGGGCAGCAGTGCCGCCGACCATCTCGGGCTCTCACAGCCTTTGTGCGACCCTTCGACAGCCCACCAACACTAGCTCAACTTTTCTGTATTCGATGAGGTCGACCCCATGAGATGGCTGGCCTGCATTGAACATTATTTTAAACCCCAAGGCACACCTGAGCTTCAGAAGGTTACACTTCGATGAACTCATCAATGTAGGAGTCGACCAACTGCGCCCGATCAACAATGCTCAAGCTGAAACATACAAATCATAGGGGGATGATGAATTTGGGTTGGCCGACTTTGAGGCTCTCGAGTTACCTGTGGTTGATCTAACTTCTTCTCCACCAGCTCAACTCAACCTCTTAAATATCTCATGCTACTCAGTTGGTAGGATGACTGACCCTTGTACTATAAAGCTGACAATATGGTGCTTTTGATTGACAGCGGGGCGAGCCACAACTTCATCTCCCAACACCTTGTGGCCGAGCTACAACTTACAATGACACTTTCCCCATATTTTTACTTGTTCCTACACCCCCAGCACCACGGGTTGTTGGAGTCCATAACCTCCCTTTGATGAGGGAAACTCAAGTTAAGCGGGTAGCACGAGAACATCCCAGGAGGTTACTCATACCAAGACTACTCTCGGCTGAGCACGCTTAACGTTGAAGTTTTTTCACTTCTCATCACCAATTGAGTTGTAGATATGGACTCCTAGATTTTTGGAGAGATCGCTGCTAGTTTGATTTGGGAGTAGCCACCGGACCGAGATCCTTGAGCAAGAGAAAATCTGCGAAAAATCGCGCATTTTCTACGGATTGCAGCACAATCTGGGTGTTGAGGTCGTTGTTGCCTCCATAGCCAATTTTCCCGCGACAAATCTGTCGTGCCAAACCAAGTCCTAGTCTCTTTTGTTTGGTAGGGCTGCACGAGTAACAATGTCAATTCCCCTTAGAAGGAGATTTTGGTAGCTCTCCGGGAAAGTTGTCTAAAAATTATGCAGAACAATTATTGCTACGGAAAGGATTGTGTTATCCATCTATAAATCCTTTTCAACCTTTGACAGAGTAAACTTGTACTCATGCTTAGAAATCATGTAGTCACGTGCACTTTTCTCACTGAAAGACCCTTTATGGTACCTACTTGCACTGGATTTTGTTGATTTTCTCTGGGTTAAAAGGACCCAAAGTAGTGTGTTTGCCCATTTTTAAAGAATCATAAGTGTTCAAAAAACTTTCATGAATTAGGCCTATCAAAGTTCCATGGTCTACTAAGAAGGATACACCAAGTAATTATGTGTACAATATCACAAAGTAATTTATCTACATGAAAAATTCCAACTAAAAATCAAAATGGGTTTTGCTCGGAGGCTCTTAACCACTATATTTGTTCTACTCTTATAACTTGTATGTATTGAGGACGGGAAGTTTTTAGGCAAAAACAAGTTACACAACAATTATGGGAGTCATATTGATGCAGCGGGTGATGTTGAAAAACGACCATAGAAGATTGCACTTAATTTTTATTATACGTTTATTTATTGTTTTTAATTGATTGTAAATTTACTTTTCATTTTTTTTTATTAATTATTGTATTGTTGTGTGGTTGTTGTGTATTTTTGTAAATGCGATAATTTATGATCATAGTTGTAGTTTATGTTTAAAAAAGTTTGGCCTCTCAATTCTTATTTTCCCACCAACTCTTGTCTGCAGCAGGTTACACTAATCCCCTATAGCTCTCTCACAGGCCTGTTAATACTATGCTCGTTATCTTTTGTGCTACATTTAATTGTATCCTCTATCCCTTCTGATATCTCAACCCACCGTCTATTCAAATCTGCAAAAGGAGAACACCGGAGAAAAAACTTCCTTGCCCAGTGAGATCGTTTCAACCATGAAGAATGAATGCATTTGTGTTAGTATAATTTGTCCTAGTCGATTGTAAATTACATTTCGAGGTAAGTTTTCAGTGGTTGTATTAGTTCTTTACTGTAGTTGAGTGTTATGAGCTACGTGCCCAGTTAATTATTGCATCTTTAATTATGTTTTATCGTATTGTATGTCACACTTATTTTATTATTTTTCCTTAAGATGTGTCATTATTAACACGTTTGCCCCTTTATATCATCTATTTAAGAGACTCTTGAGTCTTGCAATATTGTGAAGGAAGAAATCTATTTCTCGTCTTAAGTGATATTTTGCAAGCTCTCTCCTCTCCTCGAGCACGCCTCGCTTAGGTAGCCTTGGTTAAAGCTTCATTGTATTTTCTGTCTCCGTTAACTCCACCTACGACCACTCTTGTGAAGTTACCGCTATTACGGAAGAAAGTCTGTAACAAATTGGTATCAGTGTCATTGTTCCTCCTCGTCTGGTTATCTCACGCAAGACCACTCTATTGTTCCTCCCTTCAATGTTTGTCCCTCCCTTCAATGTTCGACCAGCGCTATACTTCCGCTTCTGCAAGGTTCATCTCGCTACCGCGGAGTAAACCCTCCCTGTCTTCTCCCGCAGCAAACGCATGGGAATGACTCTATGCTTTGCCCTCACGAAAGCTCTGCCTGCTTAGACGAGCTTGACAAGATCTGCAGTCGTGCGCGTCGTCCAAATGCTTCCCTTGCAGACCAGCTCGATCCTCCAACCTCATTTCAATTTCCTCTTCTTCAACAGTCGCGCTCAACGTCGTATGTCCGAGGAAACGACATTGACTCTGCGTTTCTTCTTCAACGCTGCCGACGACACGTCCCATCTTCGATTTCACACTCCACTGAAGCATCCTCCTTGTCCGAGGAACTGAAGACATCTCCTTACTCCAGCTATCTCTCGAGCTTTCCGTCGTCATATTCCAGAGCCCTGCGCCTCGACGACCTATTTTATGGAGACACCAACCATTTCCTCTATCCCAGGCTGTTGTTATTTTGTCCCATCGAGACATCTGCTACTCTTTCCCCCAATCTTTTTTTCCCTTGAGCCATGTGCTGCTCGACCGACCTGCCGATTCAAACCCACAATTACAACACGCCTTGTTTAAATTATAACGCCTTCTGTCGCCGTCACTATTGGCAAGCATCGTGGCTTTCGTGGCACTTCAAGTTTCAGCACGCTCGTTTCACTTCCTACGCCTGACTCACATTGACCTGTCACCCGCTCCTCTCGCACCATTCATACTATGGATAAAACTGTGGTTGCTCTCAACTAGATCCAAACATTCATGTCTGCCTTGGATGCAAGTCATCAGGACGCCAAAGCATGTCATCAGGACGTCGAAATACGTCATTAGGAAGATATGACCATACTCACCCAAAATTTTAATTAATTGACTGATGCCCTTCCAATTGTTATTTCCCCGCCTACAAATCATGCCCTTAGCAGGCAGGCGTCGCCTCTGCCACTTATCTGCCACTTATCTGCCACGATCAACCGACCTTCATCTGCCCTGAAGCTGCTATTTTGTCGTATTACACTAGGTTGAAATTTCCAACCTATGATGGAAAAACTCAACCCTTGGTCTGGCTCACTTAATGCGAGCAATTCTTTGGCCACCAACAAACCCCAGCACCTGAAAGGTTTCCTCTGGCCTCTTTCTACCTTCTCGACTTTGCACTGCTTTGGGCTACTCATCTCCTCATCGACCATCCGGGACTGGCATGGGAAGCATCCAAGCGACTCTGCAATATGCGTTTCAGTCCTCTTGTCTGCAGTAACCCCCCCACCCAGTGCCTTCACAACATTACGTCAGGCGGATTCTATGGACGATTATTTGGAACAATTTCAACTTCTTCTGACACATGTCATGTAACACCCCAATCTACTGTGGGTGCGCTATAGGTCTATAGACCAGTGACCGCAACCCCTCTCCACGGACCTGATTGTCCACAACCGCCAATTCCAATGGCTAATTGTTGATGCTAGGGCTTGAACCTAGGCCTCCTAAAATTGCTCGAGAAGGAGAGAGGAAGACAATAGATTTATGCCAAGTATGAAACAGATACGATTTTGACGAATGATATTGCTATTAAGGAGCGTTTGAAAAAATATTTCTGTCAAATCTACTGTGAAGAAAAAGACAATGAACTAAGCTTGAAAGAGTTAAGTAAATCAGAGGAGTATAAGAACATAACTTTCTATCATAAAATTCAATCATCAGAGGTAAATGTTGCTCTTAAGAAGATAAAAAATGAAAAGGTGGTTGAGTCAAACGATATACCAATCAATGTATAAAAATGTCTATGGAAGAAAGTAATTTTGTTTCTTACATATTTCTTTAATAAGATATTGAAGGCAAAGAATATCTCGGACTAATGGATAGAAGGTATCTTGAAATTTTTGTATAAGAACAAAATAGATACAAATTTGTGTAATTATAGAGGAATTAAATTAATGACTCATACCATTAAACTATAAGTATGAGTAATAGTGAGAAGAGTAAGACAAGAGACTAACATCTCAGAGAATTAATTTGACTCTATGCCAAAGCGGTTGACCATGAAAGCTATATAGCTCTTGAGGAGACTCATTGACAACTATCGGGCAAAACAAAATTTGCATATGTTGTTTATCGATCTTATGAAGGCTTATGATAGGGTTCTAAGAGAGGTCTTATGGAGAGTCTTAGAAAAGAAAAGTGTAAATTGTCATACATTGACGTAATCAAAGATATGTGTACAAATTCAGTGACGAGGGTGAGGACATCTGGAGGATTAACATAGGAATTCCCTATCACTATTGGCTTATATCACGGGTCAGCTTTAAGCCCTTATCTCTTTACCCTTGTCTTAAATGAGCTCACCGGACATATACAACCTGCAATATCTTGGTGTTTTTGTTAGCAGATGATATTGTTTTTGTCAATGAGACGCACAAGGTTGCAAACGCCAAACTTGAATCTTGGTGTGACACTTTTGAAAAGAAGACTTAGATTGAGGAGGACAAAAACAAATTGAGAAGGGCGGATGTCTCCGTCATTAAGTTGGGTGACCAAGATAATTCCCCCAATAAGTGCTTTAAATATCTGGGATCGATAATTCAAAAAGATAGGGATGTAGAAAAAGATGTGATACATAGAATCCAAGTAGGTTTGTTGAAGTGGAGAGGCGCGTTTGGGATCTTATGTGATCGTGAACTACCATTAAAACTTAAAAGCAAATTTTACCATATTGCAATTAGACCAACATTGTTGTACAGTTTTGAGTGTTGGGCAGTGAATTGTGGACATGAGCATAAAAATGAGTTGTAGGGATGAAAATGCTTAGGTGGATGTGTGAACACACAAGACTGAATAAAATTAGGAATGAATGTATCAGGGATAAGATGGGTGTGCCACCAATTGTATAGAAGATTCGAGAAACTCGATTAAGATGGTTCAAACACATACAAATCAGATTATTAGAGGCACTTGTTAGGCCTTGTGAGTGTTTAACCACTAGGGATATTAAACGGGTGAGGGGTAGACCCAAAAAAACATGGAATGAAACTATAAAGAAAGACATGATGTACTTAGGCATTTGTGAGATTATGAATAAAGATAGGGCGCAATGGTGACAAAGGATCCATATAGCCGACCCCACTCTGGTGGGATAAAGGCTTGAGTGTTGTTTGTTGTTTTTATCTTTCAGGACCCGAAGACAGGGATGGTTTGGCTCTGGTAGAATGTGCGAAGGCCTTTACGTGTTTGATCCCTCTAGCTCAGTTCCCCCTCCGCAAGCTCTTCGTGTGGCCCAGTCTTCTTATTTGGATTTCTTGCATTGTCACTTATGATATCCTTCTTTCTCTTCTTTGAAACTTTTGTTACCTGCTATGTCCAACTATTTGTTTAATACTTTTACTTGTGTGTCAACTCAATAAGTGTAAACATACTTCTCTTACTCATGTTTCACCACTTAATGTTATTCTTTTTGTTATTATCCATGTTGATGTTTGGAGCCCTTACCCAGTTGCGTGTATCTCTGGTTTTCACTGGTTTGTTACATTCATAAATTGTTTTTCTCGTTGCACATGGGTTTACCTAATGGGAAACAAAAATGATGTGTTTTCCCTGTTTCTACAAAATGATAGCTACTCAGTTCAATGATATCATTAAAGTGTTGCACAGTAACAATGACCATGAGTATATCGGCCCTTAATTCAAGCGCTACCTCAGTGACCTGGGCATCATTAACCAAACCTTGTGTCTACACTTCTACTCAGAATGGAGTCAATGAGCTTAATAATCGACACCTTCTTGAGGTTGTTTGGTGTTTGTTGCTTAAGATGCACCCTTCTAAATATTATTGAGGGGATGTTGCCCTTACGGGCACGTATCTGATTAATCACATGTCTACCCGTATCCTTGGACATAAAACACCCCTCGACACTCTGCACGTTTCTCCTACTCAAATTCCTCCTTGTATCTTCAGGTGTGCGCGCTTTGTCCACGTGTATCACACATCCAAACTCAACCCCTATGCCTTGCGGTGTGTCTGTCAGATATTTTCTATCCAAAATGATATAAATGCTTCCATTTAGTGACCATAAAGACATTTATTTTTATGGTTGTCACGTTTCATGAATCCGAACCTTATTATGAGAAATCACTTCAAGGGGAGTCTGTTACCTTAAAAATGAACTCTCCCTCTATTCCTCTACATATTTTCCCTTCATATCAGCCTCCTAGTCCACCTACTCCCAATGGTCAGGTGGTTTTGCCTCTGTCATTACCACTTCCTTCTTTTCCTCCTCCTTTGCATATACTCGGAGACGCAGGTGCACAAACACACTGGCTTCGTCAGTAATACCAGATCCATCTTCTGGTACTCAAGGAAATCGTGCGTCTACCCAGCATCCTTTATCTCATTTTGTGACTTACGACTCTTTCTTCTTTGCATTGAGCATTTGTCAACTCTCTGTCTTCCATATCCATCTCCTCTTCTTGGAAGGAAGCTTTGGGGAACTAAAGTGGAAGGACACTATGCTTGAGGAAGTGGTGGCTCTTGGAAAAATTTGCACGTAGAATATTGTTATCTTCCCCAAGGGAAGACTGTTGTTGGGTGTAAGTGGGTTTTCTCAGTGAAGCAAAACTCCCTAGGACTTATTTAATGATACAAAGCTAGATTGGTGGTCAAAGAATATACTCAGGCTACTGAGATTTTGGTACGATCCCGGGGAGGTGGTGGCTCCGGTCAGTCTGAGGGAGAGAGGGAGAGGGAGGGGAGGAAGAGAGAGGGAGGGGAGGAAGAGAGAAAGAGAGAGAGAAGATTAGGGTTAGAGAGGAGGAGAGGGAAATCTCAATTTCATTTCAGGATGAAAACAATACAAGGCTTACACGTCCTCTTATAGTGACGAGGAGTGAACACAAAAAAGAAATATTCTAAAATAGGAAGTACCGAAATACTTAAATTAAAACACGCAAACAAAGCAGCAAATTAACGTCATAAGCAAATACAGTAACAAATTAATTAATTATTCGCTGCGTGAATTGTGGGCCCATCCGCTATACGTGTCCAGCGCGTGTAAACTTTCCAAGGTGGCTCGTCGTCATCCAACTCCGTAATAATGCTGTCATCTGGGAAATGTGCCTTGTTCTCAAGGCAGAAATCGGGAAACTTGCGGCGGAAATCATCCCGGGGCAACCACGTTGCGTCCGAGTCTGGCCGACCGGTCCAGGCCACAAGGACTTCCTCCGATGTGCGGTCTCCTGGGATGCGACATCTCTGATCGAGGACTGAGGTGGGGTAGTAGAGTGCCTCCCCTACGAGGTCGATGTCAGCCAGAACGTGATTTGTGGGAGTGTGGTCTTCCACAACGCATCGTAGCTGTGAGACATGGAAGATCAGATGAATGCGGCTCCCGGCTGGAAGGCGATGACGATAGGCGACCGCACCTATTCGAGCGAGGACCTCGAAAGGCCCGAAGCGAGGAGCCAGTTTCGGGCAGGGCCGGCGGGCCACCGAAAGCTGTCGGTAGGGGTGGAGTTTGACGAACACCCTTTCGCCAACCTCAAAAGAGAGGTCTCGGCGTTTCTTGTTGGTGAAGGAGAACATCTTCTGTTGGGCCCGCCGTAAATGGTGTTTCAAATGATCCAGGATGGTATCTCTGTCACAGAGAGCGGTGACGAAGCTCTCCACCTGGCACTCCCCTGGAAGGTGGCGGACGATCGACGGAGGCAGGCGGCTGTAAACGGCCTCGAATGGGGTGGTGTCGGCCGCCTGATGGTAGGCGGTATTGTACGAGTATTCGGCCCACCCGAGCCACTTGGCCCAACTGCGAGGTTGCTCTCCCACGAAGCAGCGGAGGTACGTCTCCAAACACCGGCTGAGGACCTCTGATTGGTCGTCTGTCTGCGGGTGGTAGTTTGTGCTCATGCGGAGACGGGTGCCCTGTAAGCGGAATAGCGTGGTCCAGAGCGTACTAAGGAAGAGCGGATCGCGGTCGCTGACGATCGACCGAGGAAACCCATAGAGGCGTACGAACCCCCGGACGAAGCTGTCGGCGACGGTGGCCACCGTGTATGGGTGGCGACCGTGGCGCAGGGGAATAAAATGAGCATACTTCGAGAGCCGGTCCACTACAACTAGGATGTTGTCGTGCCCCTGTGATCGGGGTAGCCGTATGATGAAATCCATGGCGATGCCGTCCCAAATGCGATCTGGAATCGGAAGGAGCTGAAGCAGACCACCGGGAAACATGACCTCGTACTTGGCTTTCTGGCAGGTGAGGCAGAATGCCACAAAGGCCTTGACCAGTTTGAACATATGAGGCCAATAGAGTGAGGCGGCCAGCCGTCGGTACGTCCGGTAAGCTCTGGCGTGTCCCCCCGTAGGTGAAGCATGGAACTCGGTCAACAACAGAGGAATGCTCGGGGAGGAGGGGGCGAGTATGAGGCGGCCCTTGTAGAGTAATCGGTTGTCAACCAATAAGTATGGTGGGTGGCTTGTGGCGTCCGCGAGAAGTGTTATCCGTATCTTGTTGAGCATCGGGTCGGCTTCTACTTCCCGTTGGAGGGTATCCGTATCCTCCCACATCGGTCGAGAAATGGTTGTGGGATGGGGTTGCGCGAGAGGGCATCGACCGCACAATTGTTCTTCCCTGGCCGAAACTTGGTGCCTAAGTCATAGCCGAGGAGCTTGGCCACCCATACTTGTTGAGTGGGTGTAGCGATCTTCTGTTGTAGGAGGTAGCGAAGGCTATGGTGGTTGGTGCGGACCACAAACCGTCGGCCCAGGAGGTAAGGTCGCCAATGTTGCACAGCGAGGACAAGGCCCATGAGCTTGTTCTCATAAGCCGAACGGCTGCAGATTGTGTCTGAAATAGTGCGGTTGAAATAGGCCACCGGGCGACCGACCTGCATCAAAACGGCTCCAACACCGACGCCTGACGCGTCGCATTCCAGGAGGAAGGGCTGTGAGAAATCCGGCATAGCCAACACCGGAGCTCGAACTAAGGCCTGCTGTAGCGTAGTAAAAGTGGCGGAAGCCGCGGACGACCACTCGAAGGGCCCTTCAGCCGACTTTTTCAGAAGCTGGGTGAGGGGTCGGGCCAGCGTGTCGTACCTTTGAATGAACCGGCGGTAGTACCTTGTCAGTCCCAAAAATCCACGGACATCGCGGAGCGACGATGGTGTCGGCCACTGGAGGACCACCTCAATCTTGTCGCTATCCATGGCGACTCCTGTTGTCGAGATGGTGTGTCTCAAGTAGCACACCTCGGGAACCCCAAAGGAACACTTCGTTGGGTGGAGCTTGAAGTGGTGGCGTCGTAGAGTTGCCAATGTCTGTCGGACGTGCTGGAGGTCCTCCTGCCAAGAAAACTGTAGACCAATATGTCATCAAAAAAGACGAAAACGTGCTGTTGAAGTACCGGGCGAAAGATATCATTCATTGTGGCCTGAAAGGTGGTCGGTGTGTTGGTCAGGCCGAAAAGCATAACCAGAAACTCATAGTGGCCGTCATGGGTCCGGAAGGACGTCTTGGCTACATCGGCCGGCCGAACGCGAATCTGGTGGTAGCCGGCACAGAGGTCCAGCTTGGTGAAGACGGTCGCGCCATGGAGCTCATCCAAAAGCTCCTGAATCACCGGAATCGGGTACTTGTCTGGAATGGTGGCTTTATTGAGCTCCTGATAGTCTATGCAAAAATGCCAACTACCGTCTTTTTTGCGGACCAACAGGACCGGGCTTGAGAAGGGGCTGGCACTAGGGCGGATGAGGCCCCCATCAACATGTCGTGGACCAGTCTTTCGATCTCGTCCTTTTGTACGTGCCCATAGCGGTATGGACGGAACGAGACTGCCGTCGCGCTAGGCTGAAGAGGTATAGCATGATCGTGCGGCCGAGCTGGTGGCAGCTCGGTTGGTGGAGCAAAGATGTCTGCAAACTCTGATATGAGGGCCTGAAGGTCCGGAGGCGGTGCTGAGACTGGTGCTACGGCGGCCGAGTTGGGCCACATCAGGGCCGAAAAATCGACGTTCGCAGTCCGCTGAATGGTGTGGGCGGAGACCGAGGAGCAAAGAAGTGTGGCTTCTCCCACAAGGCGGCACTCCCGATCGTCCTGGAGGAACCACATCGTCATAGAGTTCCAGTTGACTCGCACGTCGCCGAGCGTGCAGAGCCACGCTACTCCCAAAATGGCATCGATCCCGCCAAGGCCGAAGACGTAGAAGTCCGTCGTCATCAAGTAGGGTCCCACTGAGATCGAAATGGCCGGACAACGGCCCTGGATCGAGCGACGACGATCATCGCCCAGACAAACCGTGAAATCTGGAGAAGGTTCTGTCGGAAGACGTAGTTGCTGGACCATATGAGATGAAAGAAAATATGGCTTGCTCCGCTGTCAACCATGATGACTATGTGGCGGTCGCCCAACTTGCCTGCCAACTTCATGGTTTGGGGGCCAGAAATGCCGCCCACGGAAAAACAAGGAAGCTCCAAATGGTGAGGGTCTGCGTCAGCGGCGGCCTCGGTGGTGTCCTCTGCAGTGATCTCGAGGTCTTCAAAATCTGCTAAAGTGATCTCTGGCTCGAAGTCGCCGATGATGGCATGGAACTCCTTGACCGCGCAAACGTGGGTCAGGGAGTAGGGCTGGCGGCATCGAAAACATAGCCCCTTGCTGCGGAGATCATCGAACTCGCGGTTGGAGATTCGTTGTGGCGGGGCTGGGCGCCCTGGCCGGGCGGCTGGCTGGGGGCGAGGACCTTGAGTTTCTGGAGTAGTGGTTTACCAAGCCCGACCGCCTAGCGGAAGCCCACCGGGAATCGGTGGTGGCCGAGGAGACAAATTCGTGTCCACATGGCGGGCTATGTCGAGGGCCTCAGAAACTGTCCGGGGGTGGTGGGTGCGGAGCCGGGACCGTATGTTGGGGCGAAGGCCCTGCATGAAGAAGCCAAGATAGTGGTCCGATGGTAGGCCTGGAACATGAGTGACGAGGGCCACGACTCATCGATGTACTCCTCCATCGTACCGGATTGCCGCACCCCGCATAATCTTTCGATGACGGAGGCGGAATAACGGGTGTCGTAGCAGCGAATTATTTCCTGTTTGATTTCCGGCCATGAGATGAACGGATTGGTCTTTCAGAGCCATCGGGCCCAGTGGAGGGCGGAGCCATCGGGTCCCACGACGGCGGTAAAGACCTTGTCCTGCTCGGGGGTGTGGTGGAGATCGGAGTGTTGTTCTGCCTTGGCGATCCACCCAATCGGATCAACCCCGACGAAGGTTGGAAGATCCAAGGTAAGGGTCGGACGGCCGGCCGGAAAGACCAAGGGGGGAAGCGTCCCCCATGTGCATTGGAGGTGCCGCCCCTAGGATGGACATGCTCGAGGCCGGTTGCGCGGAGCCATTGGCGGAGGGGGCAACAGACGGCTATAATGCATCGAGCTTGGCGTGTATGGCGATCAGGGAGGTCTGCAAGGAGGCCACAATGGACTCCTGTGCGCTGACACGACGAAGGAGGGCCTCGTTAGCGTCCTCCGATGGAGCCTTGGCGGTGGAGCGAGTGTTTGGGGCCATGGCGGCGGCGGCGCGACAGGACAACCCTAGTTCTTCGGCAACAGCAGAGGGAGGAGGGCTAGAGCCGCAGAAGGAGGGTCGGTGGTGCGGGATGCGGCCTGGATGGCGGTGCGGCACACAGTCAGGGAGGAAGGAGTACGGGCAGCTGGAGCGGCTTGCGGTATGGCGCAGGTTCTCCAGCGGCTGTTTGCAAGCGGAAGCGGCAGGTCGGACCAGTTTGGTACGATCCCGGGGAGGTGGTGGCTTCGGTCGGTCTGAGGGAGAGCGGGAGAGGGAGGGGAGGAAGAGAGAGAGAGAGGATTAGGGTTAGAGAGGAGGAGAGAGAAAACACAATTTCATTACAGGATGAAAACAATACAAGGCTTAGGAGTCCTCTTATAGTGACGAGGAGCGAACATAAAAAGGAAATATTCTAAAATAGGAAGTGCGGAAATACTTAAATTGACACACGGAGACAAAGGAACAAATTAACGTCATAAGCAAATACGGTAACTAATTAATTAATTATTCGCTGCGGGAATTGTGGGCCCATCCGCTATACGCTCCCGGCGCATGTAAACTTTCCAAGGTGGCTCGTCGTCGTGCAACTCCGTAACAGATTTACTATCAGGAAATCTTTGCTTTGTAGCAAAGATGAATTCTATTAGAATTTTGCTCTCATGTGCATCATGCAAATGATGGAATCTCAACTAGTTAGACGTCAAGAATGTCTTCTTCATGAGGATTTAGAAGAGGAAGTATACATGTCCCTTCCTTTAGGTCTTACTGCTGAAGGATTTGAAGGAAAGATCTGCACTTTAAAGAAATTTCTATATATTGCCTAAAACAATCTCCTAGGGCCTGCTTTGAAAGGTTTCATAGAGTCATTATGACATTTGGTTACACTCAGAGTAATGTCGATCACACCATGTTTATAATGCACACGCAATAAAAATTGATTGCTCTTATAGTCTATGTGGATGGTATTGTTATAATTGGGGATGACATGGAGGAGATCCAAAGTTTGAATACAAGATTGACAAGCGAATTTGAGGAAAAAATCTTCGGAATCTCAAGTACTTCCTATGCATTGCGGTCGCCGGATCCATGCACAGAATTTTTATCTCTCAGAGGAAATACATCCTTGACTTGTTCAAGATATCAGGGATGAGTGAATGTAGACTCGTTGACACCCCGATTGATGCCAGCCATAAATTAGAAAGATATGATGGAGTTGTTGCTGACATTACTGGTTTTCAACGGATGGTAGGGAGGCTTATCTATTTATCCCATACCCGCCCAAATATCTCATTTGCTGCTCCCTGGTTGGAGGTAATCTGGTAACCTGGAGAAGCAAAAAGCATGTAGTTACTGGGTGTAGTACTGAAGTAGAATTCAGAGTTATGCCTCGTGGGATTTGTGAAGTAACGTGGATTCAGTCCATTCTGTATGAACTTAGCATTCAAAGACGGGATCATATCAAGCTTTATTGTGACAACCTATGTAGCACAGAGACGGAAACGAGATACGATACGAAACAGATACATGAAACATGATTTTTCAAAACATAAGGATATGAGAAACGTTTTAAATTTTTTTTAATTACTTTAATATAAGTATTAATTAATATAAAAATAAGACAACTAACAAATTAAGTGTACATATCTTGAATTGTAGCAAAACAAATTTAATAAGACTACAACATAGAACATACATATGATAAGTTCTAAATAATGTGTTATGCATTGATGATCTTGTTTAGAGATAGTATGCAAGACAATTATAATGTATTATGCAATGCAATTGACCTATTTACAACCGAAATCAAACCAATACTAGATGTATTGATTGACCTTGTGGAGATATTTTGTACGGATATAATATGATAAAGTTGCATTGATTGTATGGATTGTAACTTAGGCATCATGCCTTAGGATGCCGAAATACTCATCTAAAATTTTAGATCTTCAAAATATAACTTGGGAATGCTTTAAATAAACATATGTTATAAGTTAAGCTCTATGGAAGCTTGACATAACCTAAGTCAATGGAAAGAATAATAACGAGACATATATACCATGAAGTTATAGTAAAAACAATTTTTATAGGAATAAATCTTGGGTATCTTTCTAAAAAAATAAGATATTGAAAATGACAATGATCAAAACCGGGAAGAAGAAGAAGAGAAAGAAGAAGAGGAAGAAGAAGAAGAAAGAAAAGAGGAAGAAGAAGAGGAGAGGAAGAAGAAGAAGAGGCGTAGGAGGAGGAGTAAGAAAAAAAAAGAAGAGGAGGAAGAGCATATGAGAAGGGCGTGATCTGGATCAAGAGAAGGGAGAGGGATATGGAGTGGCAATGGAGCAGTAGCAAGAGAGGGGAGAGCTTCGACAGGCGTAATGTTGGAGAGCTTCAACGCAGAGACCTGTCCTCTCGACGGCCGCGTGATGCGGAACAACTTCGAGTGCACGATGAATTGCGTAAACCTAAAGCTAAGTCGTGAAATGAATAAGCAACGGGACTTTTACCGCACGAGAATCGCGTATGATTCCGAATTAAAAATGTTTTTTTAAATTTAAAAATGCGTTTTCTAGAGTTTCGAAAACGCGTTTCCGGGCATTTCTCATATCCGATACGCAGAGTATTTTTAAGTATTCGTGCTTCATAAGTGACAACAAGACTGCTATCAACCTTGCGCACAATCCAGTTCAACGTGACCGCACTAAGCATGTTGAAGTTGACGGACATTATATCAAGGAGAACATAGTAAGGGGAGGTATAAGCACTATATTGTCCCCCTCTGATCAATGACTGGTTGATGCTCTTACTAAGGTATTGATTCTGAGTGCCTTTGGAGAAATTATGGGCAAATTGGGTATGACAAACATCACAAGCTCAACTTGAGGGAGAGTATTGGAGTTTGTGAATTATTTTGATATTTTTCTTATATGTTTTATTGTATTACCTTATATTTTTCCCCACTCCAATGTATTAAGGAGTGCAATCAAAATGGAATTATTATGTTCATATTTTCGACAGATGGTTTGTGACCTTTATTGATTGCTTCTTTCACTCTACTTAGGTGTACGTATTGAAATGGAAAAGCGAAGTTTTTAATTGCTTTCGTATTTTTCACAAAATGGTGGCTACTCGATTTGGGAACATTATTTGTGTGTTGCATAGTACAACGAGGGTGAGTATGGCGATCGTGGTTCTTTCAGCACTTATCGTGCTGAGTATGAGATTCTTCATCAGGCAACGTATGTCAATACCTCTACTCAGAATGTTGTGGTTGAACGCATGAACAAACATCTCCTTGAGGTCACCAGATGCGTTCTTCTCACCATGAATCTTTCCAAGTCCTATTAGGGTGACACTGTTCTCACCACCGCTTACCTCATCAATCACGTACCCTCTAGTACCTTACATTATGCGTTTTATTTTTCCTGGTTGTCCACTAAATGCATTGCCCTCGCCTCTCATGTACCTCAGTAAGTGTTTCGCTGTGTCTGCTTTGTCTAGTTTCATCAACACCATTGTGATAAATTGAATGTGTGTTCCCTCCAATGTGTCTTTGTTAGCTACTCTGCTAATACAAAATGGTATTGCTGTTATCATCCTCCCTCTCGACGTTTCTAATACACCATGGACGTGACTATTCATGAGGAGGAACAATATTTTGGTTCTCGTATGGGGGGAAGGGACACTGTTGTCAACGCTCCCAATCTTCCTAGTGTGTCTCTGCTGCTACCTCCCTTGCCTTCCTCTGACATACCTCCTCCTACCTTGTTTGGTTCACTACCACCTCTCATGAATCCTTCTACCGTGTTTGTTCCACTATCTCCTACCCTCGAGAACCTTATTCCCTCGCTGTCTCGGGTCTATCACAGACGCAACACTGGTGATGTTGTGTTACAACCCCGGATCATTCTACCTCGACAGGTATGCTCTTCTGACCCAGACTCTGACGACGCGCTTCTTCGTCCTAATATACAATTTAAGCGGACTTCTACCTCTATTAAATATTCACTTGCCAATTATATCACTTATCAAAATTTGACAAACACACATAGAGCCTTCATCTCCTTGGATTCTTTGTGCATTCCTAATACTTTGCATGAAACTATAGAGGTACCTATGTGGCGCAAGACAATGGAAGAAGAGATGCTAGCATTGGAGAAGAACCAAATTTGGGCACTCACTCATCTTCCCGCCGGGAAGAAATCTGTCTGTTCCAGATGAATTCTATATGAAAGTTCCACCTCATTTCGTAAAGACGGGATCTAAAGGAAAGGTGTGTTATCTTCAAAAATCTCTTTAAGGTCTAAAGCAATCCCCCGAGGCTTGGTTTGGAAAGTTCTAGAATGCTGGCATTATTGGGATACAAATAAAATCACTCTCATCATACCTTATTCGTAAAAATAAAGCATAGTAAGTGGTTATTCTAATTGTATATGTCAACTACTTAATCATCACCAGAAATGATATTGCTAAAATTACGTGGCTTAAGACGCACCTGTGTAACGAGTTTGAAGTTAAAGATCTAGGAAAATTGAAGTATTTCCTGGGACTTGAAGTTTCATGCTTTGATCATGGAATCTTCATTTTTCAGAGAAAATATGTCCTAGATTTTCTAGAAGAAACTGAGATACTTGGTTGTGCTCTTGCTAATATTCTTATGGATGTAAATTACATGATTGATGAAGACAAAGATAGTGAGATGGTGAACAACTCTAGCTACCAAAGACTGGTGAGTCGGTTGATCTATATTTCACATACTCGTTCGAATATCACACATGTTGTTGGGATCCTTTGTGGATACATGCATTCTCTCATATTGCGATATCATGAAGCTGTTATGCGTGTGTCATGGTACTTGAATAACTCTCTTAGATGCAGAATTCTATTCTCCAGGAACAAACAGTTGGATGTTTAAATTTATATAGATGTTGATTGGGTTGGAAATCAAGATGATATGAAGTCCACCACCGGATATTGCTCATTTGTTGGTGGAAATCTAGTGACCTGGCAAAGTAAGGAACAAAATGTTGTAGCAAGATCCAACACAGAAGCAGAGTATAGACCAATGTCATAAGGAATATGTGAGGGGCTCTGACTTAACTCGATAATGCGAGATTAGGGACTACAGACTGGAAAGCCTAATAGATTATACTGCAACAACAAAGTTGACATCAATATTGCACATAACTCTATTCAACATGATCGAATAAAACATGTCGAAATTGATAAACACTTTGGTGGAGACCAGCCCCGATCTGGACGCCGCAAAAGTACCCGACGCCGCACACGACCGGACCTATATCGGCCCTGAGTCTTGCATTATTTTTTATGTCATTTACAATTTTTTTGCAAAACATGTATTTGTATTTATTTTATGTGTGTTGTGATATATAAATATATATATATATATAACTTGTATATATATATATATATATACAAGTGCCTTCATTAAAGCCCATGAAGAAGAGGTCCAGCCGGCCCATGAAGAAGAGGAGAAAGGACAAAGAGATATCAAATTATGATCACATTGACCGGGTCAACCTGTCTTCACCAGCCAAGCACGCAAACATTTCCTCCATTACTGGCCTCACGCCATGCGAAAATCAAGCTCAACCCTCCCCTCGACGACGCCAGGATTCCAACCGCACGCCACGAATCCTCTCTCTGGTGGTTACAACGACCGACCCCGGCAGTTTCAACATGTCGCAGGATACTACTCTTCCGGCAACCGCCAGTTCCAAATCGCTTGGCGGTTAAGTGTTCGTCTGTGTTTTGAAACCCTATAAAAGAGGGGATATGTATGTTATTTGTTCAGAGATGAACATGAAATTACTGATATGTTGCGTTTCATGCTTCCTGTTGAGAAGTGTTGGAGGTGAGATTAGGCGTGAGTGATTGTTAGATCCTGTTACTGATAGAGTTAGGTTGGTGTTGAAGATAATGAACAATTGCGGTAGAAGTAAAGTCTGCGGCTTCATTTATTCCTGTTTAGCAGTGAAGGCTTGAGTGTTAATTACATTTTCCTGTGACTTCACAAAAGAAAAGAGGAGCGTACTGAGCTTTTTGTGGAACCTCCTTGTGTTAGCGTTAGTAAATATAGTAATTTAGGATTGGAAATGAGGAGTTCATTTCCTTGTGTTAAAGATTTCGTGGAGCCACTCGTGTGAGAGTGAGTGAACGAATTTTGGTTGTTAGGTTTGTGGCTTCTCTAGAGTGCTTGAGATTTCGCGGAACCACTTTTGTGTGAGAGTGAGTGAAAATTTCTCCTTGGTGCCCGTGTGCGATAGCGGCCGACCTCCGAGCGGGAGATCGAAGGTGACGAGAAGTTCCTCGCGTGATCGCCATCGACTTCAAATACGGAAGACGTCTCTTCCATGGGTAACTGTTACTATCTTTTCCTTTGTGTGCGCCTCTATATTTTCTCGTAGGATAATAGACTCTTTGTTGGATTTTCGCCCGAGTTTTGTCAGCGAACGCTACGCCGAAAACTCCAAACGAAAACGTATTTAAAGTTCACGATTTTCGTTGTGCTACGACAAAGGAAGGAACGAAAGTTGCGAGCTTGCTTCCCGGATTTAAAATTGAACTATTTTATTAAGAAAATTCATTTTTCTAACAATGTGGTGAATTTCGTGTTTTACAAAATTACGTTGCTTAATTTCATAAATTCTGTGCAACGCCCGCTCAAATCTTTTTTTTAAACATATTTCGTTGCATTCGGTTAGAGTTTCTTAGAAAGAGCCGACAAGCGTGGAAACCCTATGCGCCGTCCTGCATCAATTTGGTATCAGAGTCAGGTTACGAATTTTTTCTAAGTTTCGAGATCCGTCCTGCGTAGATTAGGAACCCGCATAACATTTAAATTTTTTTCAAAAAAAAAAGTTCTTTTAAGCATATTTATACATTTGCATTTATTTATCTGTTTGCTTGCATTTGCGTAGTGGTAGGTTAGTGTGTATGAGTTCACAACGCCACAATTCACCACCTGAACACCTTCACGAGATAAACCTGGAGATGCGTCGAGTTGACCATAGTCATCCGAGTCGGGGAAACGAAGGGAATGAACCACCCCCGTGGTTTGTACCTTTTGCCCACCAAATGACGACATTAAACGAGAGCCTTTACCAAATGAGAGAAGGGCTTACAAACCTTAGTGTCAGGGTGAATAGCTTAGAAGTACCCCCTCAAGCGTCAATGACACCTCTAGTTAGAGGTGAACATTCATTCAATGAGACCCCAATATGAGGCTCCACCTTATCAAGAAAGGTCTGCACTTAGAAGAAACTCTCTTTTTGAGGAAGAGGTTAGAAATCCGATAGATAGGTTTGACTTCGAGTACGACCAGGGTGGGAGTTTCTTGAGGAATTTTCCTGAACCCCAGCAAAAGCCTTTCCTAAGTACGTGAAATCATTATCAGGAGAGACTCTATAATGACGTAGCTAGAGAAGAGCGACCGCGAGACCATCATAGGCCAATACCAGCCATGCATCGTGATGATCGACCTAGAGATTGACATCGACCGCCACCCCCCCCCCCCCCCCCCCCCCCGGCGTCGTGACAATCATGATCCTTACGACTATCCTCCCCAGGATGGGCGACCGGATCTTACACGTGTTGTGAATTTAGATCCGCCACTTTATGATGGTTCTATGGATCCTGAGGTCTTTTCAGACTTGGTTATAGACATAGAGACCTATTTTGAGTGGTATCGCATGACGGAAGATCAAAAGGTTCAGTTTGCCAAGATGAGGTTATCTGGTCGAGCGAAAATCTTTTGGATAGGTGAGGAACATAGTATAGAGAGGAATGAGCGCCCTCCCACTACACATTGGGCACAAATGAAAGCCATATTGGAGAAGCAGTACATTCCCTAGCACTACCAGACCCGTCCGCGAGACGAGCTGACGTCTCTACGTCAAGGGTCCAAATCAGTTTCTGATTATTTAGCTGAGATGAAGGATCTTATGATTAGGTGTAACGTAGTCGAACACCCACGAGATACATTATCTAAATTTAAGTGTGGACTACGATCTGAGATTCACGATGAGTTGATTCGATATGACCATTATTCCTTTGCTGAGACTGTATCTATCGTCATCGATATAGAGGAACATCAAAAGAGAACCTCTCGGTTTAAACCTCAAAACAAAACAAATACTCCATATAATAAAGAAGAATCAAAAAGTAAGGAGACTGCGCCCAGCCTACCTCAACCTTTACGAGTGATCAGAAAGAGAAATCCCCCATGGGAACTATGACCCCTTCACAGATCTTATGTTATGAGTGCTAGTAGATGGACCATATATCTAGGGATTGTCCCAAGAGGAGAGGCGCACTAGTTATTCATGAGATGACTGAGGAGGATGAGCCTATAAAATAAGCTGGAGTCGAGAGGGACTCACACATTTTGAATGATGAAGTGTATGGTACGCCTAGTGATGAGGAGGTAGATCCCGATGTCCTAGTGGTGAGATGTTTGCTATCTACACCAAAGGAATCAGTCGATTATTGGCGGACGAACATCATCCAAGGCTACTTCAAGGCTGGGGAGAAAGTGTGTCGTTTAGTAGTAGATAGCGGAAGTTGTATGAATGTGATTGCTGAGAGAGCTTTAGCCCGCATGGGACTCACTGCTGAGTCGCACCCTTCCCCATTTCAGGTAGCTTGGGTCACCAGGACTATCTTATCTGTGACTAGGAGATGTTTAGTACCCATCACTATCTGTCCGTATACCGATAGGATTTGGTGTGACGTTATGCCTATGGATGTGTGCCACGTATTACTAGGAAGACCTTAGTTATATGACCGAGATGTACTCATACATGGCAGGTCCAACACTTGCTCTTTTCTAGTAGATGGAAAGAGAGTAGTGTTGAACCCGGTGCGACCCACAACACCAACATCCTGCACGAGTAGTAGTGCAAAAGAATCTCTTCCTCCCACTGAAAGGAAGAAGACTCTTAGCATTATACGAGGCGCTGAGTTCCATCGAGAGAGCTTCGATGGTGGATTTTATTATGCCTTAGTGATTTTACAGGCATCTGACGTATTAGAGAAATACAAGTCTATTCTTATACCTGCTAGGAGACTCTTAGAGGAGTTCCATGATATACACCCTGATGAGCTTCCGATTGAGTTACCTCCCGTGAGATGTATTCAACATGCGATAGATCTCGTTCCTGGAGCTTCCCTCCCACATTTACCGCATTACCGATTGAATCTTGCTGCCCATGAGGAGCTGCGGAAGCAGATCAGAGAGTTACTTGATAGAGGCTTTATCCGTCATATCCTTAGTCCATGTGCGGTGTCTGCCCTCCTTGCCTCGGAAAAGGATGGTACTTTGCGTATGTGCGCGCGCCTAGGCGCGCCTGACGTCGGGCGCAGGCGCAGCCCGCCGCGCCTCAGCACAGCTGAGGCGGGCGATGTGCCCCACGCGCCTGGCGCGCCTCAGGCTCCCACGCGCCCGGGCCTTTTAAGATTAAAAAAAATTGATATTGGCAAAAACATGATCTTAGACGCACCCGAGGCACCCCCTGGCGCACTTGGGCGCCCAATAAATTGGGCGAATTGGGCGATTCCTGAAATTGGGCGATACCCCAATTCGAAATTGGGCGCCCAATGGATGACATGTTGGATATGTTGACTGAAATTGAATTCGCTGAAATTGGGCACGATTGGGCGCCCAATTTGAAATTGGGCGCCCAATTCGCTGAAGGGCGCCCATCGCTGAAATTGGGCCCCAATTCGTAGTGGTTATCATCAGATTCGCATTCGCTCAATTTCAGAAGGAGACGAGTGGAAAAATTGGGCTGCATTTAATTTAGACGAGTGGCTTGTGATGCCCTTTGGCCTCACGTTATCCCTTGCGCCTTGCGCCTAATGCCCCTTGTACTTTCGTATGTGCTCGGCTGATGACCCAGGTCTTTAGAGTAGAAAACCCTATGGCTTGTGATTGGGAAGTTCGTAGTGGTTTATTTCGACGACATTTTGATATATAGTCAGACTGAGAGTGAGCACTTGACTCACCTACATACTATTTTCGAGCTCCTGCGAGCTGAACGACTGTATATCAACTTGAAGAAGTGTATATTTATGGCTGAGTCTGTTATCTTTCTTGGATATATAGTGAGCTCCGCTGGCATCACTATGGATCCCAAGAAAGTTCGAGCGATTCGTGAGTGGCCTACCCCTCAGAACATTCACGATGTCCATAGCTTTCATGGACTAACCGCATTTTATCGTCGATTCAATAAGAACTTCAGTACGATTATAGCACCTGTCACTGAGTGTACGAAGAAGGGAAGTTTTCAGTGGACATCATCGACAGCTAGAGCCTTTGAGATTTTCAAGGATAAGATGTCCACTGCACCTGTTTTGAGACTCCCTGATTTCAGTCAAGTGTTTGAGGTATCCTGTGATGCCTCGGGAGTTGGGATAGGAGGTGTACTTAGTCAAGAGGGTCATCCCGTTGGATTTTTCAGTGAAAAGCTCTCAGGCCCGAAGCTGAATTATTCCAACTATGAGCGCAAGTTCTATGCGATATTACAGACGTTACGTCACTGGAGGCATTATTTGTTGCCTAAGGAGTTTGTCCTCCACTCTGATCGTCAGGCGTTGCGTTATATCAATTCGCAACAAAAGTTGAACCCTCGTCAGGCTAAGTGGGTATCTTATTTACAAGAATAAACCTTCGTTCTCAAGCACTGTAAGGGAACGAAGAATAGGGTTGTCGACGTCCTTAGTCGAGTCACCCTCGTATTATCACAGATGCGTACTCAGGTGATAGGATTTGACCGTGTCAAGGATGACTATTCCAGTTGTCCTGATTTTAGCGGTATCTATGATGCGATACATTCGGATCCCTATCACGATGAGACCGATTATCTCATTCGAGACAGATATTTGTTTTGTGGGGCCCGTCTGTGTATTCCCCGCACCTCGTTGCGAAACTTCATTGTATGGGAATTACATGGCGGACGCTTAGATGGACATTTTGGACGTGATAAGACGATAACCTTAGTAGAAGAGCGCTTCTATTGGCCCGGGATGAAGCGGGTTATTGCTCAGATTGTCTGTAGCTGTCGCACTTGTCAGGTAGCGAAGGGCAATAAACAACTCGCTGGATTATATACACCTTTACCGGTGCCCAGTATTCCTTGGGATGATGTTAGCATGGATTTTGTGCTTGGGTTGCCGCGCACATTTAGGAAACTGGATTTCATACTTGTAATGGTTTACTGGTTCTCTAAAATGGCGTATTTCATCTCTTGTAACAAAACCGATGACGTCTCTCATATATCCCGTATTTATTATAAAGAGGTTGTCACACATCGAGGAATACCATCGACTATCGTTACCGATCGAGACGTTAAGTTCACTAGTTATTTTTGGAAGTCACTCTGGAGACTTTTAGGTACCAAACTTCTATTTTCGACCGCTTATCATCCACAGACCGACGGTCAAACTGAAGTTGTGAATATAAGTTTAGGAAATTTATTGCGATGTTTTGTAGGAGATCACCAGGGAAATTGGGATCTAATTTTTCCGCACGCTCAGTTAGCGTATAATAATTCGAAGAATAGATCCACTGGTTTATCACCTAATGATGTTGTTCATGGTCACACTGTACGAGTGCCGCTAGATTTATCACCACTATCACACACTTTTATGACTAGCCAGTTTGCACATGAGTATGCATTACATTTGTATGATTTGCATAAAGAGATTGAGCGGAAGTTGCATGGTACTTATGATCTTTACACAACTCAAGCTAATAAGCACAAGAGAGCTACTAGTTTTAAAGTGGATGACTTGGTTATAGTTCGGCTAAATCCGGAACGGCTACCATCGGGTACCGTAAAGAAGCTAGTTGACCGTAGAACTGGACCCTTTAGAGTGGTGAAGCGGATTGGGCAGAATGCGTATGAACTTGAGATGTCTTCCGTTTGGGGAGCAAATCCTGTTTTTAACGTAGCCGATCTGACTTTATTCCACGATTACCCATATGAGTCTTTAGAATTTCCATTGCCTTCTCCTCCAATTGATTCTTCTTGGTTGGTGAGTGAGAGTGAGGAGCCACATTCAGGACATACTGACATTCATTCTGTTACTGACACGTCCACTGCAGTTCCTCCCATTTCCACTGGCAACTTTCAGGTTGAGCATGAGATACCAGATGAGTCTACTATACCAGTTCCCAGAGCTGCTGATCGACTTCCACGACAGATTTTGGTTCCCGAGCAGATATTGGACGACGAGACAGTAACCACTACTGATTGTGGTTAGGGGTGCGCATGAAAAACCGAAAACCGACCAAACCGCTCCGAACCGCCCAAACCGAATCGATTTTACACCGAACCGAACAACTCGGTTCGATTTTGGCTTTCCTCTCTGAAAAACCGAACCGCACCGACTCATAATGCATGTTAAAATATTATCAATAATGATCTTTTAACTATTTTTATTAACTAAATAATGTACATAAATTATATTAACTTAATAATTTTAATATCATTTGAACCAAACTAATTTTTTTTAATGCATATTTTATGCATCAAGAAGAATTAAACATTTTGTTTAACTGATTTTTTTATATCTTTTTTATATTTATTACTTGATTTCAAAATAAAAATATTCAATCGTTTTTTTATGTAATATGAGTTATTAGCTATAATATATCATATGTAAATAAAGCTTGATGATATTAATTTTTTAATTATCATATCCTTTTAAAAAATTTCTTGAAATATTTTAGTACACAATTATTTTAAATAATGTAACTGAAAAACCGAAAACCAAACCGAATAAACCGACCAAAAAACTGAACTGAACCGATAAACATCGGTTCGGTTTTGGTTTGGGTCCAAACCGACCCAAACCGAACCGCTTGCACCCCTAATTGTGGTTTTCAGAGATACTTGGTTCGTTGGCATGACAGGCCAGAGTCTGAGACCAGCTGAGTCTTGGCCGAAGAGTTAGAGCGCATGAATGCTGATCTTCTACAGCACTACCGATTGGAGCACTCACTAGAGATGAGTGATTTCGAGAGGGGGAGTGTTGGTGGAGACCAGCCCCGATCTGGACGCCGCAAAAGTACCCGACGCCGCACCCGACCAGACCTATATCGGCCCTGAGTCTTGCATTTTTTTTTATTTGTCATTTACAATTTTTTTGCAAAATATGTATTTGTATTTATTTTATTTTTGTTGTGATATATAAATATATATATATATATACAAGTGTCTTCATTAAAACCCATGAAGAAGAGGCCCAGCCGGCCCATGAAGAAGAGGAGAAAGGACAAAGAGATATCAAATTACAATCACATTGATCTGGTCAACTTGTCTTCACCAGCCAAGCACGCAAACATTTCCGCAATTACTGGCCTCACCCCATGCGGAAATCAAGCTCAGCCCTCCCCTTGATGACGCCAGGATTCCAACCACACGCCACGACTCCTCTCTCTGGTGGTTACAGCGACCGACCCCGAAAGTTTCAACATGTCGCAGGATGCTACTTTTCTGGCAACCGCCAGTTCCAAATCGCTTGGCGGTTAAGTGTTCGTCTGTGTTTTGAAAACCTATAAACGAGGGGATATGTATGTTATTTGTTCAGAGATGAAGATGAAATTACTGATTTGTTGTGTTTGATGCTTCTTGTTGAGAAGTGTTGGAGGTGAGATTAGGCGTGAGTGATTGTTAGATCTTGTTACTGATAGAGTTAGGTTGGTGTTGAAGATAATGAACAGTTGTGGTGGAAGTTAAGTCCGCGGCTTCATTTATTCCTGTTTAGCAGTGAAGGCTTGAGTGTTAATTACATTCTCCTATGGCTTCACAAAAGAAAAGAGAAGCGTAATGAGCTTTTCGTGGAACCTCCTTGTGTTAGCGTTAGTAAATATAGTGATTTAGGATTGGAAGTGAGGAGTTCATTTCCTTGTGTTAGAGATTTCGTGGAGCCACTCGTGTGAGAGTGAGTGAACGAATTTAGGTTGTTAGGTTTGTGGCTTCTCTAGAGTGCTTGAGATTTCGCAGAACCACTTTCGTGTGAGAGTGAGTGAAAATTTTTCCTTGGTGCTCGTGTGCGATAGCGGCCGACCTCGGAGCGGAAGATCGAAGGTGACGAGGAATTCCTCGCGTGATCGCCATCGACTTCAAATACGGAAGACGCCTCTTCCGTGGGTAACTGTTACTATCTTTTCCTTTGTGTGCGCCTCTATATTTTCTCGTAGGATAATAAACTTTTTGTTGGGTTTTCTTCTGAGTTTTGTCAGCGAACGCTACGTCGAAAACTCCAAACAGAAACTTATTTGGAGTTCACGATTTCCGTTGTGCTACGACAAAGGGAACAGAACGAAAGTTGCGAACTTCCTTCCCAGATTTAAAATTGAACTATTTTATTAAGAAAATTCATTTTTCTAACAACATGATGAATTTCGTGTTTTACAAAATTGCGTTGCTTATTTTCATAAACTATGTGCAACGCCCGCTCAAATCTGTTTTTTTAAACATATTTTGTTGCATTCGGTTAGGATTTCCTAGAAAAAGCCGACAGACGTTCAAACTCTACGCGTCGTCCTGCATCACACTTTATCAAGGATCACTTTGAAAAAGGCAATATTTGTATTCTGTTTGTTCATCTCAGGATCAAGTAGCAGACATATTTACCAAGTGCTTGTGTTGTGATATTTCAAGGACAACATCATCTTGAGAGGGAGAATTGAATTAAATGTTTTATAATATATTGTAAAAGGCCAATTATAAAAGGCCCACTTTTTTTTGTTGTTTTTTGGGTTTCACCCGTTCTATATAAATAAAGGGTGTTGCCCTTAAATTAATAATGATCTCATTTTTCCATCACACTACCTCTTGAGCAACATTATCAGGAGGTTGCTCCATATAGAATTCTTCGTTTAAGTCACCATAGAGGAAGACATCTTTGACTTCTAGATGAGGCATTTGCCATTTCTTGTTGATTGCAATGGAGAAGAGTACCCGAATAGTTTGATATGAGCAACCAGAGAGTACATGCCAAAGAAACCAATACCATGTAACACCTCGGTCTACTGCGGGCGCGCTACAGTTCTGCAGACCAGTGACTCCAACCCCTCTCCACTGATCTGATTGGCTCTAGCCGCTAATTCCAATGGTGGGTTATTGCGGCTGAGATTTGAACCCCAAACCTCTTAGGTAAGGGATCTCTAAATTGATTCTTATCACCAACTGAGGGAATTAGCGGCTGTGGACAATCAGATTCGTGGAGAGGGGTTGGGGTCACTGGTCTGCAGACCTGTAGCGTGCTCGCAGTAGACCTGAGCGTTACATAAAAAGTGCACTTTTTATGTAATGCCCCGGTCTACTGCGGGCGCGCTACAGGTCTGCAGACCTGTAGCGCGCCACAGATCTGATTGGCCGCAACCGCTAATTCCAGTGTCAGGTTTTTGAGGTCGGGATTTGAACCCTTGACCTTTTAGATATGGGATCTCTAAACTGGTCCTTATCACCAACTTAAGGACCAGTTTAAAGATCCCTTATCTAGGAGGTCAGGGGTTCAAATCCCGGCCTCAACAACCCGACACAGGAATTAGCGCCTGTGGCAAATCAGATCTGTGGAGATTGGTTGGGGTCACTGGTTTGCAGGCCTGTAGTGCACCCGTGGTAGACCGAGGCGTTACATCAGCAGTGGTGATAAGGGCCGGTTTAGAAATCCCCTATCTAGGCGGTCAAGGGTTTAGATCCCAGCCTCAACAACCTGCCATTGGAATTATCGTCTACGACCAATCAGATCCCTAGAGAGGGGTTGGGTTCACTGGTCTGCAGACCTGCCCCTGTAGTAGACCGGGGCGTTATACACTATATGCCTAGGTACATGCCTTGGTAGTCATACGGCCTTATATTGATCTACAGTGTCGTCAAGGAGGAGCTGGATGATAAAGACTCAACGACAGCCAACACTATCGCCTCCAGTGGGTGTAAGAACAAGAGTCCGGGTACCCTGTGATGTCAAGGTAGATATTTCCTCATCCATAGCCACTTTTCAGGAACGTATACGAAGAGCTTCATGATAGGTAGTAGGAATGGTGGTGGTTGAGAGTGCCCTGATAAATTTGATGCATGACAGATTTAGATTGGCATATGAGACAACATTTGTAAGAGAATGTAGTGAACTCCCCTTTACCCCGATTGTAGAGTAATGAGAACATCCAGGTACGAGTCTGCTGTGACGAAGGAACCTTACAAAGAGGATAGAGTTGGACAAGGAACTAATGGCGGGAGTCTGGAGTTGGAATGAGGACAAGTGGAGAAGCTTGGCGACAATGATAATAATAAGGAAAAGGTGAAATCAAAGGTATAAGTCAAGGAGTTGTGGAATATTTTGTGAATGAGCATGAATGATATAGAGCGATGAAATCAAAGTGGGAGGAGAGGTGGTAGAGATAGGAGGAGAGAACTCGGGAGTAATAGCCCCTCTATTTTTGGAGAGATAAGGGGTAGACTCAAAGTAGGTGACTTCAGCATAGACATATTGACGTTTAGAGATTGGGTTATAATAACGATTGCCTTTCTCAGTTGGAGACTATCCCATGACGATACATTTGATGGCGCGAGCGAAGAGATTGTTGTAATCATATGCAGGAGTGGGGACAAAAGACAACCAAACACATGCGAGATTCGGGAAAAAGGTATCCCAGACTGATAGATACAAGAAAAAGGTGTCTTGCCCTAAAGAGTAGAAGAAAGTAGATAGTTGATTAAAAATCAAGAAATGAGAATCACATACTCCAATAAGATCGTGGAACATTCTTTTGACACTAGAGTGTTCGAGCAACATTAAGGAGATGACGGTTTTTTCTTTCAGTCACTCCATTTTGTTGTTATGTTTCACACAATTGGTCTGATGAATAATATCGTTGGAGGTGTAAAAAGATGAGAACTGCTGGCTCATGTATTTCATCACATTATCGGTCCGAATAATTTTTAGAGGTAAAGCTAACAGTGTGAATTTCATTATAAAATTTAGATAAAATAGAAACAAGTTTTGAGCACTTCTTTAAAAGATACACACAAGTACATCGAGATAAATCTTCAATAAAAGTTACAAAGCACAGATTTTGTCCACCAATAGACTTGGTGGGACTAGACTCTAGATGTTTGAATAAACAAGGACGAAAGGACGAATAGAACTCTTACGAAGTTAAGCAAGGAAAGTAGTACGATGATGTTTGTCACATTGTCATGCCTCACATTCTAAAGTAGAATATTGTTTTTAAGATGATAAGAGCTAGCAGAGCGGACGTGCTGGAGGATGGCCAAGACGATGATGCAACTAAAGCAGAGAAGTAGAGGCGGTAGATGCAAAGAATATTGGAAGATCATTGAGGTAGTATTGTTTGTCCCCTTCAGTCTCAGTAGTGATCGTCCTCTTCGATTGAAGGTTTCGAAAATAACATGTAGTAGGAGAAAATGAGATAAAATATCGTATTAGTCGTGAAAGCGCACTGGTTGGTAACAAATTACAAAGAAAATTTGGGATGAACAGGGTGTCATTCAACTGGAGAAGAGAGGCGTCTACCACAACTCCAGATCCATAAACTGGAAGGAGAGCCATCAACCACAAAGATTGATGGTAACCTGTTATGTTTTTTGAGGTGAGAGAAGACAAATGTTTTCCCAGTCATATGATTGGTGACATTAGAGTCGATGAGCCACTTACCATGGCAGCCACATGCGCACTATTTGAAGAAGTGGCAATAGAGGCAGATTGCTTAGAGTCACTGGTGTAAGCCTCAATATTTGCCGATGTGAACCATCGGTCGGACTGTGGAGGCAAAGTATGGGGATGCAAAAGGCTCAAACCTAGTAGTACTAACATGTTCCTGACGATGAAGGTGAGGATGCTTCCTAAGGAATTTCTCAACAAGATGATTGAGTCGTCCATAATGCGACGAAAGAGGGTGAAGATCCACGATTGACTGCCTGAGCAAAATTGTCGGAGGGTGGAGGGGACTCAATCAGAGGTCGTTGTAAAAGGTTGATAATAGAAAAGATGCGAGCAACGTTTGCATTTAAGATGGTAGTATCATATTCTCCCAAGATTCGTTGGTGTATCATCTCGTAGGAATCTGGAATACAAAGAATACAACATACCTCTAGGTGTTCTTGAAAATATTTTTGTTGAGTGACAAGGTCAGTTGAGATGGGGAGGCACCGGAGAAGTTCTGCACTAAGAGATTGAACTTCCTGATACACAACATTGGGTGAGAGTGTTGGTCGAGTGAAATGATCAGAATAGATGGTGTATATGCACAATGGTTTTGCACCCTTTGAGTGAAGGGCAAGAAGATGATCGCATGTTGCCTTTACAATGTCATTTTGTTCATTGCAAGACAAACAAACATCAGAAAGACTATTTGCAAGCCATGTGCGAACAAGAGCATCACTGCGTTCTAGTCAGCGTAGGTGGGAGACACTGGGTCAGCAGAGCATTAGTGAGATAATGGTGTTTGCGTTGAGAAAGAAAGGTGAAAGAAGCACTCCAATCTGGATAATTTGAGCCCATTAATTTTGAAGCCATCCCGAGATTTCCAGGTGCATTGTAAATATTTGTGGGTGCAGGAGCAGGAGTGTTTGGAGGTGTTGTCATAGATTTATGAGAGGAGCTTGGCAAGCCAGTCAATGGAGGTCTCTCAGGAGGGGGCTAACTGGGAAGGAGGTTGTACAAGAATTCGTTGTCTGGAAACCCGCAGGAGAAGTCCCCTTAGAGTAATCCCAGTCCTGTACAAGCCACTATAAAAGGGGAGGGTTGGACAAAGAGTGTGGGAGATCTGCAGGCTCGCGGTTGGAGTTCGCAGAAGTTGGCGCATGAGATATATGGGTCAAACCACGCAAGTTGCGAGTTATGCAAGCAAGGGGTCGGTGTACGAGTTCTGCAAACTCGAACATGAGGATAGTCGAAGCTCAAAGACTCAAGATGCTATGCTTGATGAGTTCTCGTAGAGGAGGCGCCGAGAGGTCGCACGCAGAGAGCTCGCACGCAAAAAGTTCACAAGTGAATTTAGACGAGGAGGTTGATGGCAACAACAATCGTAGTTGTGGTGAGGGCAGACGGCGAGTTCGAAGATAATGCAAAGTTCACTAGCGGAATAGATATTTGGCAACCGCGCTGAGATCAGGATGGACTTGCAGGTTGAAGGTCTCCACTAGTCGTTTCTCTGTAAACGGCGAAGCAGTAGATCAAGATTCTCGGGAAATTTTCTTTTAATATTGAATAAAAAGTTTGAATGCTCGTGAATACTACCAGATATAGCCGAGTGATCTCAAAAATATCCAAAATCTGTGTCTATTATATATGATGACATGGAGAAAAATATGTGGCAGGGAAAGTATTGTGTGATTGGTAGTGGGATCCAATTGATTGTATGCTTTTGTTTAGGGCTCATATATATAATTTGATGTTGTTTTGTAACGCGAGCTTTGTCTTCATTTAATAAACGATGTGCAAGATACAATAAAAGCCCGATGCACAAAACATCCCCGCGCAACGAGGGCCCGGAAAGGGGTCCCACCATAAGGCTGAAATGTAGGAAAACCTTACTCTGTATTTATGCAAGATACCATGATTAAAATAATGAAGAGGACTTGCATGTTATGATGTTACACATGCTTTTGTATGAATTTGTATTTTTATGTAGATAATTTAAATTTAAAAACGTACCTCGTATCCTGGGTATTTTTAAAATCACGAATCCCGTATTTGTGTCAAATCTCGTATCCCATCTTCGTTTCCATGCAATATGGCCTCTAACAGAGCCTTGTTCTCATGTAACCTTGATTGTGATAGTCAGATTAACCTATTGTGTTTATTCATGCTGCTACATCCTTACGGCATGGAAAAAGGTCAAAACATGATATCTTACTGAAGAATCTTGTATATTTATGTCTATCTTCTGCTTTCTTATTCTGAAATTATTATTAGAATAAATTTTTGCATAAAAATTGATGGCTCGCCAATTCAAAGTTTTTGGGCACTGCCCAAAGCTTTTGAGCAATCCCACTTCCTTTTATTCACCTTATTTCTTAAGCATGTTTTTTGCGCACATTTTAATAACATTGATATGCTAGTTTGAGTATGAAGATAACATTTTATCTGTTTTCTTATGTAGACGAACTATATGCCAATGCTATAAAGGAAATTATCAAATGGGGGGATCTTCTCAAGCATTACCTTACAACCGCAGATGAAGAGGTATGCCTTCAAAGTTTAATTTCGGTTAGTATTGTTAGAGAATATTATGAAGAATATGTAAATAGCCCATTTATAGGCCCATTTAGGTCTCTAGTTTTAGTCTCACCTTGTTTGTTTTGGGATTCATCTCTCTCTCTTCCTATATATATGTACTCATACTTGATAGTGAATGGTGAAAATACAGTCTACAAGTTTCGACTCAATATCTTTCTACATGGTATCAGAGCTCGAAACGGTCCTTCTGGCAGTTTGAATTTTTCTAACCGCCGGCCTCCCTTTCTAACCGCCGGCCTTCCGTTTTATAGTCCTTTCCTTCTTGGCTTCTAACCGGTTCTTCCCAGCCCTCCGTGGCTTCTCTTCTTTTATCCCTCCCTCAGTCCTTTTATAGTCCTTCCCTTCCAAAGTTTGGTGGGACCCTCTATCCGCTTCTCGCGCGGTTACTCTTCTCTGTTCGCAGTAGCTTATCGCACGGTTACTCTTCTCTGTCCGCAGCGACTACCCATCTGTCTGCAGCAGCTTCTCGCGCGGTTTCTCATGTGTCCGCAGCAGCTTCTCGCGCGGTTACTCTTCTTTTTCTGCAGCGGCTACCCTTTTATTCGCAGCAGCTTTTCGCGCGGTTTGTCTTCTGTCCGTTGCAGCCTTTATTCCCTTCTCGTGCGGGTTCACTCTATCAAGCTTCTCACAGCTTCTCCCGCGGTTTGCTCTAGCGGACAGTTCTGTTCTCACAGACTGTTCTTGCCGCCGCTCCCGGGGTTTGTTCTAGCGGTCTGCTCTAGCCGCTGCCACCCGCAGTCTCTGCCCGTCTTGCCGGGGCGCGTTTTGTTCGCGTGGTTGCATTCCGCGGTCTATGGACTTTTGCTCGGCCTGTCCGTGTGTGTTCTGTCCATGCGTGTTCTGCTTGGTATCCGGCTATTCGCTTGGCCCATCTACCTGATCACCCGGCCTCTGCTTCATGGCTTCCACCGATGCTTCTATGGACTCAACTGCTGCCTCCTCTCTTCCGGCTCATGTTGTTGCTTCCGCTATTGAACTTTGGGATGAACTTCGAATTACCACCATTTCTCTCAATGGGAAACGAAACTTTGTGGAGTGGGTGCACTCTGTTCGTCGTGTGTTGCAGACGAAAGAGCTTCTACATCATTTGACACGGGTTACACCTTCTGCACCCACTGACGAGTGGCTTCGTGATGACAATCATGTTCAATCTTGGCTTCTCAATTCCATGGATACCGAGCCCTACAGGATGGTCATGTATCATGACACGGTCAAGTCAATGTGGGAGGAACTTCACTCTTTCTATTCTAGCCAGAACAACCTCCAACACTTGTTCGAGATCATTACTGATCTTCAATCTCTTGACCCCGGGATACCAGGTGATATGACCTCCTTCGTTGCCAAGGCCAAGACCCTTGTTGAGTCATGGATACAACCCAGCCCCCTACCACTGACTTGGTTGCCCAACGGGCACAAAAAGAGGCAGTCGGGATTGCTATGATGATGACCCGTGTCCCCTCTCACCTGCATAGTGTTCGGGCTCATATTCTCTCCTCGGCTACTACCCCCTCTCTCTCAGATGTTTGATCTATGTTTTTGAAGGTTACATCGCCACCGGAGGCTCCTATGCTTTCCTCTCCGGCACTTCTCCAGCTACTTACATCAACTCATTCCACCTGTGGTTCTTCATCCCGTGTGGGTTGCCACTCGTCTCGGGGTCGAGGACGTGTTGGAACCCCCCCCCCCCTCTTAAATGCACTTATTGTGGTCGGGATACTCATCTTGAGGCCACATGTTATCGTAAACATGGTCTGCCTCCACACCTTGCTGCTTCTACTAAGGCCGGGCCTCCGCACATTGCTTCTGCATCAGATTCTTCCTCCTTCGCTCCAATAGATGTTGAAAGTCTTCGTACCTAGCTCCAACATCTCCAAGGGGTGATTGTTTGCTCTTCTGGCTCCGTAGCGTCCATCTCAAATGAAGGTATATCCTGTCTTGCCCAGAGTTCTCACTGGATAGTGGACTCCTGTGCTACACACCATCTCACTCCGCAAAAGGCGCTGCAATACTTGGTGTCTTCGCATCCTGAGTTCATTACTGTGGTCAATGATGATACCACCCATGTCTTCGGCGCTGTTTATCTACCTCTCTCTTTATCTTCGGTTCTTCATGTTTCGGGATCCCCATTTAACTTGTTGTCTGTTAGCCGGCTTACTCAGGATCTTGATTGTTGTGTTACATTCTCACCATCTTCCTTGTTGTGCGGGATCGACGAATGCGGAATACTATTGCTAGAGGGCGACTATCTAATGGACTCTATCTCCTTGATGTTTCTCCTTTCGCTCTCTCTGTTATCTCCTTCGTCGATTGGCATCGTCTTCTTGGGCATGCTCCCCTCCAGATTCTCAAGAAAGCTCTTCTGAATATTACTCTTGCATGAGTTTAATTGTGAATCTTGTATCTTTTGTAAACAACATCGTACTTCCTTTAGTCCTGTCTGTACTCGGAGTTCTACTCCTTTATATTTAGTTCACTCCGATATTTGGGGACCGTGTAAAATCCTCAGTGTGTCTGGGTACCGCTATTTTGTAACCTTTATTGACGATTATTCTCATTTAACATGGTTATATTTACTTCGTGATCACACTGAACTAACATCTATATTTCGAAATTTTGATGTTGAAACTCGTACTCAGTTCTCCTCTCCCTTGAAAATCCTTCGAAGTGATATTGCGCGAGAATATACAAGTTGGACGTTTTCTATTATTTGTGCTGAGTTTGGTATTTTCCACCAAACCTCATGCACATATACCCCTCAGCAAAATGGCGTGGTCGAGCGGAAAAATCGTCATCTCCTAGATGTCGCTCGGTCTTTAATGCTTCAACAGCAAGTACCCACAGAATACTGGCACTTCGCTGTGTCAACTGTCTGCCATCTTATCAACCACATGTCTTTCTCTATTCTCGCATTCGCCACTCCGTTTAGTCTCCTCTTCCCCTCTCTGTCTCCTTTTCCTCTCACGCCTCGGGTGTTTGGCTGCATCTGCTATGTCCGTAATCTTGGCCCACCTTCGGATAAATTTGCCCCTCGCACAACAAAGTGCATGTTCGTCGGGTACTCTTGCACTCAAAAGGGTTATGTTTGTTATTCTCCCGTCGATGGCAAAGTGGTTGTCTCGGATGATGTCACCTTCCTTGAAGACAAACCATTTCACACTTCCTCTTGTACTTCTCCTCTCCCTCCTCCCTTGCCTCATCCTACCGTTCCAGTCACGACTCCTTTACCACCTCTCCTTCCAACTCCACAACCGGGACCACCACCACCTAAACCACCTCTCCTTCTTGTCTACACTTGTCGTGCTTCACAATCTGGGGCCCATCTGCAGCTACCCTCTACCAATGTTATATCGCGGCCGAACGACCCTGCCTCAACCTCTACGGTTCATCCACTGGCAAACTACATTTCTTTACATTGGTTATCACCCCCTCTCCTCAAATTTGCTCTTGCTCTATCCTCTGTTTTATCCTTAACTCTGTGTAGGAAACTCTTCAACATCCTGGGTGGCGTGCGGTAATGGATGCTGAAATGTCTGCCCTTTGGGCGAATCATACCTGGGATCTGGTTCCCCTTCCTCCTGACCAGTCCTGTGTTAGCTGTAAATGGGTTTTTGCCATTAAACATGCTCCGGACGGGACTATCGATCGGCTCAAAGCTCGACTTCTGGCACGAGGGTTCACCCAACAACAAGGCCTGTAGTACGGGGAAACATTCTCGTTGGTTGCCAAACTGAATTCTGTTCGGGTTCTAATCTCCTTCACTGTCCATCGCCACTGGCCCCTTCATCAGTTGGACACTAAAAATGCTTTTCTGAATGATCTCCAAGAGACTGTCTACATGTGTCAACCTCCCGAGTTTGAGACCACGGGGGAGTCTCGTGTGTGCCTTCTTCGAAAAGCTATTTATGGTCTTAAACAGTCTCCTCGGGCTTGGTTTGAGAAATTCAGTAAGGTTTTTCGCGAAGTTGGATTCAAGCGGAGCTTGGCTGACTTCTCTCTTTTCACTCGTCATCAATCAACTAGGACTGTCATTCTCCTGGTCTATGTGGATGATATTTTGATAACGGGTGATGACTTCAACGGGATGCACCAGATCAAACAACACTTAAACTCGGTTTTCCAAACAAAAGATCTGGGAAATCTTTGATATTTTCTTGGTCTGGAGATAGCAAGACGACCTGATGGCCTTGTCTTATCACAAAGGAAGTATTGTCTCGATCTCCTTCAGGATGCTGGCTACTCTGGGTGCAAACTTACGAAAACTCCTATGGATGTCAACCACAAGTTATGTGCTAATGGATCTGACTCTGATTCACTGCTTACAAATCCATAATATTATCGGCATCTTGTAGGAAAACTGATATACTTGACGGTCACGAGACCCGATATCTCATTTGTTGTTGGGGTGGTCAGTCGCTTTATGCATTCACCACGGATTTCTCATCTACAGGAAGTCGAACGCATCCTCAGGTACTTGAAGATTGCTCCGGGACGGGGGGCTTGTATATAAGCCATTTACCTCTCTTTCTTTTTGTTGCATACTCCGATGCGGATTATGCAGGCCTTCTTGATGATCGACGGTCCACTACGTGATTTTGTACTTATTTTGGAGGAAATCTTATCACATGGCGAAGTAAGAAACAATCAGTGGTTGCTCGTTCTTCTGCTGAAGCCGAGTATCGTGCAATGACAGATGTTGTATTTGAATTCACCTTGTTGGAAAGTCTGCTTGATGATTTGAGAGTCAAACTATCCTCACCTGCAACTTTGCTCAGCGACAGTCAGACTGCTATACATATTGCCAAGAACCTTGTATTCCATGAGCGAACAAAACACATTGAAGTTGATTGTTACTTTGTCCGGGAAAAAGGTTCAACTGAATTGGAGCATGTTCCGGCCTCTGAGCAAGTTGCCGACATCTTGACCAAGGCTTTACCAAGACCAATGTATCTGCAGTTTCTATCCAAGCTGAGTGCTTACGATTTGTATGTCCCAGCTTGCGGGAGTGTTAGAAAATATTATGAAGAGTATGTAAATAGCTCATTTATAGATCCATTTAGGTTTCTAGTTTTAGTCTTACATTGTTTGTTTTGGGACTCATCTCTCTCTCTCTTCTTATATATATGTACTCATACTTGATAGTGAATAGGGAAAATATAGTCTATAAGTTTTTACCTAATATCTTTCTACAAGTACTTTCAGATATCTGTCATCTATTTCTTTGCTGCTGTTTGGGTGATACCATATCATATTTGCTTTACTAGAGATTGCGATATGATATTAATTTCTATTTATGAATTGTAGTTAATTGGAATAGTGGTTCTCTGAGCAAAGGAAATAACGTGTAATATTATAGCAATGGAAATCAATGAAATAAATCCATGCTCTCCTTATTTATATTGAATGCGGTAATTTGCTCTCAAGTATGAATATTTTCAAACTTATAGTTGCAGGTAATTTTCATTTGATATTAAGTTTTTGTTAAAGTTAGTATTGCAGCCATGGTTGTTACCTTGCACTGTTCATTGCTCTTTTTGGTTTCCAACCAATAAGTTTGACTGTAGGGGTTGGGTTTGAGGTTCTGGGAATTGTATAGTTGGAATTATGCTTTCCACATCAATAAGAGATTTGCTTTTTTTTTCCGGGTAAGCACCCAATCTCTTGTAATCAGATGACTTGTTCTGTATTACTGCATGCTCTTCCAAACATTGTTGTTTGGGCTGCTAATAGGTTAATTAAAATTTTAGCTTAGGATGGGCTAGGCATGGTCTAACAAAGGTTTTGCAGCCGGATTGTAGATTTGAGTCTCAATGTGATATTAAAACAAAGCATGGAAATTTTTTCCAAAATAGTATTTTACCATTATAAAATTCTATGTGCGTATGTTGCTGATGATAGAGCAGGCCAGTTGGAGTTGAATGTACCCGGAGGAGGAGAAAATGTGAAAATAAGAGAAGAATAGCATAACTCACTCTACAACCCATGGTGTTACAGATCCCGATGGAGCGGGCGAGGGCGAAGGGCGACTGCCAGTGTGGTTGGTGTGTCAACGCCGCGAGCCTGGCACACGTAACTTGCCGGCCTAACTGACATAGTCGAGGGGCGTTTTTATCCTTTATATTATTGTTGTCTTAATTTCCTCTACCGTTATTTTATGTTGTGACCGGCGACTTTAAGCCAAAGACTATGGTATTTTAGGCATGCTTGAATGAATTTGGAACTTTTGATTTTCCCTCCCTCTCTTCTCCTCTAATCTCTCCCTCTCCCCCCCCCCCCCAACATTTGGTCCGACCTGTCGCCTTCCGGTCGCGGTCTCCGCCACTCGAAAGTAACCGCACCAAGGGAATCCTGCCAACGTGCTTCCGTCTGGTCTCCTCCCGCATCGCGACCACGCTGTCGCGCCCCCCGTCTATTTTCCCGACACGACTCGCACCCCGTGCAGCCCCGATCCATCCGTAGTCACACCTTCCGAGTTCCGTGATCCCCTCGTCGGCCTTCGACGCACCTATCACGGCTCCAGCGGGCTACCTTCTGCCTCCCTAGGGCTTCCAGCGGTTCTCGCTCTCCTTCCCTCCAACTGGTCGAGTGCAGGCCCCCTCCTGCTATCAATGGTCAACACCGACGCCCCCACCCACGGATCCCACCATCCTTCATCGTTGGGATGAACACGACGGCTCGATTGCGTCACTGCAGGCCCTCATGCTATGCATGGATGCTAAGATCGACTCCCTCTTGACCAGCCTCCCTACCCCATCCGCGACGTCCGTTGCGGACACGTCGTCCCTCCTCGGAGCCCCCCTCCCCCTCCCGGACTCGTTCTATACAGCAGCCCCCTGCCCGAGGCTCTCTCACTGGGCCCTCGTTCCTTTGATGTTCCCTCTTTCAACGGCACCGATCCCATGAGATGGATTTCCCGGGCCGAACAGTTTTTCGAGATACAACAGATCGCGGAGCCATAGAAGGTCAGCACTACCTTGATCGGCATGGAGGGCTCCGCCCTCCACTGGGTACATTGGCCCCGACAATCCAAACTTACTCTGACTTGGTCGGACCTTCAACATGAGCTCATTCATCGTTATGACACCCTCTACTCAGGCTCTGCGGTGCAACGACTTTGTAGATTCCTCCAGACAGGCTCCCTTGACGAGTGCATCGATGAGTTTATCGCATTCGCGACACTTATGTTAAGACTTCCGCCACACGACTACCTCAGCTTCTTCATGCATGGGCTCCTCCCCCACATTTGTGCCCAGATCCGCACCCACCATCCGTCGTCGATTGAGAAGCCATGGATCTCGCTCGCTTGGTGAAGCATAATTTCAGATCCGGCCTCTGTACACGGGCAAACCATACCCGGTACCTCCGACGCGCCCGGTCAACCGGCCAGCAGCGACCTACCGCCCTGCTCAGCTGGAGATACCCCCGGCCCCTGGCCGGGCCACACCACCTCCCCACCCTCCTAGGCCTATGGCCCACCCCGACTCTCCAATCAGGAGTACTATGATCTGCGCACCAAGGGGCTGTGCTTCCGCCGCAAGCAACCCTACTCTCCTACGCACGAGTGCCCGTCAAAAGACCTTCGAATCCTCATTGACGAGGAGGAATCCGAGGTGACACTTGCGGACTTAGAGGCCCTCGAGTTGGATACGGTGACCGAAGACCCCCAGCGGCCACCTTTCATCGTTTGGTTCTTCCACTATTTGTCGTTGGCGGATTCTCTGGCCCACTGGCGATGAATCTGCGAGAGACACTTCACGGGACATCTATTGCGGTGATGATCGATAGCAGGGCGAGGCACAGTTCATCTCTCAGCACCTGGTGGATCGTCTGGTGCTGCCAGTGCAGGCCGCCGAGTGTTTTTTTGTCTGTTTAGGGGATAGGAGGCGGCGGTCTATGGGTGGCTTGTGTGCGGCCCTCAATCTCACCATCGGCAGCAACCCATTTCAGGCAGATTTCTACGCCTTCTCTTTGGGCGGGGTGGATGTTATTCTCGGTGTGGCTTGTCTTTGTACCCCGGAGGGCAATTCGGCGCTACTTCGTCGGTTTGTCTCCTTACGGTCGCTCCAGAAATCCACTGACATGGATTGGGCGGGCTCCTTGTGGTACGTGGAGGGGCAATCCTCCCAATGCTCTCTGAGGGCTTCGGCGCTCCAGGCTATATTGAACCTCTTTTCGGACGTCTTCACTGACAATACCCGCTTCCCCCAGCCTGGCCGACAGATCATTGTATCCCCCTACAAGGGGGTGTGTTGTCCATCTCAGTTCAACCATACCGCTACGGTCACGCTTAGAAGAGCGAGATCGAGGCGCTGGTGGGCGATATGCTCATGGAAGGCATCATTCGCCCCAGCTCTAGCCCCTTCTCGAGCCTAGTCCTCTTGGTCCGCAAGAAGGGTGGTAGCTGGCGCTTTTGCATGGACTACCAGGAACTCAACAAAGTCACCATCCTGGATAAGTACCTTACTCTGATCATTCAGGAGCTCCTACATGAGTTACGATGAGCAGTCTATTTCTCTAAGTTGGACCTACGCGCCGGCTACAATCAAATACAGTTTCGAGAGGAGGATTTTCCCGAGATGGCGTTTCGCACGCATGATGGTCATCACGAGTTCCTGGTCATGCCTTTTGTCCTGACCAATGCTCCAGCCACCTTTCAGGCTACCATAAATGATCTGTTCCGTCCAGTCTTGCGCAGGTATATATTGGTTTTCTTCGATGACATTCTAGTTTACAGTTAATCTTAGTAGGACCATTTGGACCATGTTCATGCCACTCTCACCACTCTCCTGGAGCACTCTTTCTGTGTGAACCCCCAAAAAGCGTCTTTGGACAGACAAAAATTAGTTACTTCGTGCACACCATATTCGCAAACGACGTATCTATGGATCCAGACAAGGTACGGGATGTCCTTGAGCGGCCCACACCCCGATCACTCCGCGGCATCCGGGGATTCTTGGGTCTCATCGAATACTACCGTCGGTTTATCCGGGACTACGACAAGATTGCCAAACGCTCTCTAGCCTGCTGAAGAAGTCAGAGACCAACATTTTGCAGTGACGACTGGCGGCAGCCGCGACATTCCAGACCCTTCAGCAAGCCCTCAGCACCGCCACTGTGCTAGTTATGCTAGATTTTTCATAACCATTTGTGGCGGAGTGCAACACATATGAGTCTGAGTTGATGGCGTTAGTTTTAGAAGTACAATATTGGCGGCCCTACCTGCTTGGACGCCACTTCACGGTTCGTACAGGTCATCACAGCTTCCGCTATCTCCTCTACCAGAAGATTGCGACCCCGACGCAGCAGGTTTGGGTGGTCAAACTCTTGGGATACGACTTTGACATCGAGTTTCGAGCGGGATCGTCCAATTGGGCGGTCGACACCCTCTTCCGCCAGTCGCAGACGACGAATCTAATTGTCATTTCCCGACCGGTCTGGGAGGACGCCTCCATTCTTCAGCACAAACTGAGAGGGGAGAGAAATAAAGAAAATAAGAAAAATAAGAAAGCCATCGAAGAGAAGTGTGTTAAAACTAAGGGGGATTTCGATTGTATGACCATCTCTTGGCATGCGGGCTCTCGTTTGGTACAGTGGCAAGGGCAGGTTTCCCAGCAGTCTTCGTCCTCCTTTTTAGTCCATACTGAGCCGCTGGCCGTTCCAACCAAGCTTGTCAAGGCGACAAGGCGACCAAGGCGTTAAAGGGTGTACCTAGGCGACCAAAGCGTTTAACATGCTCAGTAAAGTGTAACTCCCTTTTAAACCACAACATGCAAAATAATTGGAATGGTTATTTTCACTCTTACTCACATGGGGTAACTGAGCTAAAATCACTCTTCAACTAGTCAATAGTTCTCTACATTATCAACAAAATATAAGCATTCGACAGTAAATATTGAACACCCTAAATAAATTTCTAAATTTCATACAAAGCATCCACAACCACTACAATGTTAGTGGTAACAAAAATAAGCCAACTATGACATTACAAAATTATACTTAAACAATGTAAACAATATATGCATTTGAAAAACATGAATGTAGGAAAAAAACACACGTGATTATATCTTTGTTAGTGATGATGTAACAAACATACAGTCATTAAGAAAAATTATCAAAGCTTGAAGACCAAGGAAAAAGTAAAGCTACAGTAGCAGGTAAGAAGTCTTCAATAACAAGTTTTCAAAATAATAAGTTAGGCATTTAGGCCAAATTCATCTTCAATATCAAGTTTCAAAATATTAAGTTATCATCTTTTTCATTTGAATGTCCCTCCTCCACTGGACCAGTTATGCCAAAATCGTCTTCAATATCATCATCATCATGCACTTCTTCAATCTCTAATGCTGTCTCATCAAATGACTCATCACTTTTAATCCTCCTTGATCTATTTTTATTTTGGAATGATGTAGATGCTCCAAATTCTCTATCTATCATGCTTCACGTTAGATCTTCATTTGGATGAACCAAATCATCATCTGGATGGCCAGTCATCTACTCACTGCTCCAATTAAGCTCTTCAAGAACCAAAAGATTAAAATTTTTGCAGTTTTCTCTTCTCTCTTGAAATCTTGCTTGAAGACGTCGATTATATTGAATGTAGACAAGATCATTCAATCGTTGATGTTCCAATCTATTCCTCCGCTTTGAGTGAATCTAAAGAGAGTATAACTTTTTTAAAAAAAATCAAGAGATAATTAAAGTTAGTATAACTTTTTAAAAAAAATTAAAGTTACTTACAAACTCAAATGTGCTCCAATTGCGTTCACAACCTGATGATGAACAACAAAGACTGAGCAATCGTATGGCTATTTTGCAAAGATCTGGTGCAGAACTTCCATGTCTTTGCCACTATGAAATTGAAAAATTAAAATTTTAAGACATAAATTATTAACATATTCTGGATGATTTCTAGAGCAGAAATCATCCAAAAAAAGAGCATAGCAGTAGAAAGAAGAAAATAGAGTATAACAGTAATCATCCAGACTAGAGCATAGCAGTTAGAGCATAGAACTCCAGAAATCATCCAAAAAAAGAGCATAACAGTAGAAAGAAGAAAATAGAGCATAGCAGTAATCATCCAGACTAGAGCATAGCAATTAGAGCATAGAAATCCAAAAAAAGAGCATAGAAGATGAACTTTTGGACGAGCTACATGGAGCATGCTTCTTCTCCAAGCTCGGCTTGTTTTCCGGATACCATCAAGTCCGCATGGCGGATACGGACGTGGAGAAAACGGCATTTCGGACGCTTCACAACCACTTCGAGTTTCTCATTATGTTGTTCGGTCTAACGAGCGCGTCATCTACATTTCAAGCTTTGATGAATGAGGTATTCCAACATGGCGGATACGGACGTGGAGAAAACGGCATTTCGGACGCTTCACTACCACTTCGAGTTTCTCGTTATGCCGTTTGGTCTAACAAGCGCGTCATCTACATTTCAAGCTTTGATGAATGAGGTATTCCAACCCTTCCTCCGCAAGTCCGTTCTGGGTTTTTTTGACGATATTTTGGTGTATAACAAACCTTAGGAAGAGCACCTACGTCATCTTCGGGCCGTCCTCAGTTTGGCGCGCACACACCAATTGGTTCTCAAGGCTTCAAAGTGCTCGTTTGGGCAGCGTTCGATCACTTACTTGGGCCATGTCGTGGATCACTCGGGGGTCTCATCCGACCCGGCCAAGCTCGAGGGTATGGCGTCGTGGCCACTGACGCAAAATATCACCAACCTCTGAGGCTTTCTCGGCCTCACAGGCTATTACCGCCACTTCATCCACTATTACAACATCATCGCCGCCCCCTTGATCAACTTGGTTCGGAAGAACGCATTTGTATGGACTGATGCGTCGACATAGGCGTTGCATTCCCTTCAAGCGGCATTGTTGTTCACTCCTGTTCTCCGTCTTCCAGACTTCACAGTACCATTCCTCGTCGAGTGTGACGCGCCCGGTTTAGGCTATGGTGTGGTGCTGCAGCAGGAGGGCCACCCCATTGCCTATTTCAGCCGCCAGACGGCCATTCACCATCGGATGTTACCTGCATATGAGCAAGAGCTCATCGGGCTCGCCAAGGCTATCCAGCATTGGCGACCTTACTTATGGGGTCGTTCCTTCGTCATTCGGGCAGACCACTACAGCCTCAAATACTTCCTCGAGCAGCGCCTCATTACCATGTCATAGCAGAGGTGGGTCAGCTAGTTACTCGGCTTTGATTTTCAGGTGGAGCACAAGGCCGGGTCACTCAACCGTGCCGCCAACGCGCTATCCCGCTGGGACACTCCAGCGGATGCCGCCATCCATGCCATCTCCTTCCCCACGGCCGGCCTCCTCTCCTTGCTTCGTCAGGAGATCCATGCTTCTCCAAATATGTAGCATGCCATCTCCTTTCCTTACTGGTATCCTTACTTGCTTTATAGCATGTCATTCTTTCTTTAAGAAAGTGATTAATGTGTGTCTAAATATGTACATTTGACACATAATAGAAAAGCGGTGGAAATCTCTTTCTGATTTTTGGGTGGACACTTGCTGGAATAGGAGGAACTAGCAAAAATAATGTTTAACTTTTTATTCCATACAATACACCATACGCCTTTATATAGGCTTACAAGTGAGCATAATTGTAAATTAACAAGACAAGGAAACATATTAAAATATATTAAATACTATGACTAGATAAAATGGACGCGCAGCCCATAACACAATCTTACTCCCTTGCTTACAAATGTACTATTAAATAATTGCGGCTAGTGCTCATTGCTGAAGACGACAACATTACCCTTGCTGACTTCGAAGCTCTTGTGCTGCTCGACGATGACACCACCAAACTCGACTATGAGGCGGAGTATTGATTTATATACACACCGGTGCATATGTATTCAGATTACTGTCCTTGGTAAGTGGAGATCTATATCTGATCATTCCAGAGCATCTATTACTATTGTATGATTTATTAGTGACATTTTGGATAGTTAATAGTAGTACCCCTTCTTATATAAGGTGTTGTGTGGAGACTTTGAAAGGTCATGGGTTCTTGCCTTGAAATCTCTCTGTAAAGAGGACTCTTAGCGGGAAGCATCCCATAAGGACTTAACGTGGGCATGCCTTGTGATTGTATTGTGTTCTACATTTTAGTGCAATTTATTTTTTTGTGTACCATGCTCACTTTCACATTCATTTTTCCTGGCATTTATGAGCTATTATAAACCAACTCTGTTTTTTATACCTTTCATTTGATTGTACATCTTTATGAATATCATAATTTTGATAATATACATTCATAGAAACTATTGATTTCTAGTTTAGATAGTTATATGTATTATCTCATTGTTGTTCAAATATCATTTGTGGTTATGTTTTTACCTGTTTTCTGCATTATTTAAATTAAACGGGTTTATGATGTGTTGGCTGGTTGTTTCTTCTGGCTTTGCAGTTTGAAGTCATTTTAAAATTTGAAGATATTTGTTTGGGGACAACAAGAGATTTTTCTCCTTTGTTTTCAAATGTAAGTAATTATGCAACACATTTATCTTTTCCTTTGTATGTGCATTTACTCAATTTGTAAGTTTATTTTGTTTGTATTCTTAGGATTATAAATTTGGCACTTAAATATTCAGTTCATTGATACTTAAAAATGCTTCGCGTATTGGCTCGAACAAGCATCAGATACGGAAAACGCGCGGAAACGCGTTTCCGAAACATAAGAAACGCAATATTTAAATAAAATAATAAATTTTAATCGGGAAACGCATATCCAGCTTGCGGGATTACGCGTTTCCCGCTTTTCTCATTCACGCATCACGCGCGGCGTTCACGACTCAGTACTTACGCCTGATATAATTTGAGTTTTAGGGTTCTCGACTCACGCGCACGACCCCCACAACTTTCCTCGCTCTGCGTCATTCTCCCCTGGCCCCCGCAGCCGAATGTCTGTGTTGAAATCCCTTCGCAGCTCTCCTCATCGTGTGGGCTATGAATTCCCAGCTCATCCCATCCACTCCAGATATGCAACACCTTCCACCTCATCCTTCGTTCACCTCGCCGTTATTTGCTCGACCTTCTCGGTTGTTTCTTGCCCAAGTCGACTTCTCCCCCGCTCTATAAAGGTATACACGTGTGTGCAACGCACGTCTTGCTGCTCGAACTTCTCGCAAGCGTGGAACCAAACACCACATTTTTCTCCTTAAACCACCATCGGCCTACCCTTTCTAAGATTTACCAGTAATGATCTTTCTCACGTTACTTCTCCTTTTTGCAGTTCTTCCTTCCTAATTTCCCCAGCTTTTTCCTCCAACCCATCGCTACCCTACCCTGCCTGCATATGAAGCTGACCACCGGCTCTACCTGCTACAGTTATTGATTTCAAGTTGTCGGTCAACCTGCCCTTCCTCGCACTGCAGGTAATCAACTTTTTCGTTTTTTGGTTTTCCCCTTTGTTTTATTTATCTACTGATTGTATATTATCCTCTATTTTTTATTTTGTTTAGCCACTATCTGTATATCAACCTCTGTTTTTGTTTTCAATTCTAAGAACAAGAGAAACCCGAAACCTATATTAAAAATACTCAAAACAAACAAACAAACTCAGTTGTCATTTGTTATTTTTATGCGTCATTAAGATTTCAGCTCTACATAATTTGAGGATTACATCCACACAAACTCAGTTATCTCACTGAACCAAACTCAGTAATAACTAAAAATGATGTTATGGTAGCATACTATGATGTCTTATGATTCATTATATTGTCATTGTAATCATACTTATCCAGTCTGCTTGTTTACATTATATATCATCATAGTTAGGGCCATGTTTACATTATTTGTTAATTTACATTTTTATGCTTCAAACTTGGGTACGTAATTAGTTTACATTTTTTATATTGAAATGATTTAAAAAATTTAAAAATATTTCCCGTATCCTTATTTTTAAAAAAATATATCACGTATCTCGTATCTGTTTTGTATCGTATCCCGTTTCTGTCCTTGTGCTACATAGGCTACACTGAAGAGACTGGAGAGGAGCAACTAGAGTAGGGGAATCATGCAAGCGGTGGGCTGTAGCATGGAGAAGGCACTATTGTTTTTCTCTCAGCACTCCTCCGCAAGCCTGTGTATGCCCCAAACATATGCAATGGAAGACACTCACATTGATGTCATGGAAAAGCCCCTCTCCCGCCTACTTGACTCTCATGAGTATCTCTTAGTCTCCATCCAAGCCACCCTCTTGCGCAATCTCTCTTGCTGGATCATTTTTCCCCCATCGACTGCCGCTCTCATTGGTTTTCTCCATCGAGCTGACTTTATCCCCGGCCTGCTCTTGAGACCGCCGCTGGTTTTTCGTTCATGGTCAAGGCATCGAGCCATCCACCTCCCATCCTCGAAGTTTCATATTCCAACAGATCTGATCATATGGGGTGTATCACCAAGGCCGAATTGAACCTCCACCTCACCCCAGAGACATCGAAATTATCAATCTTGTTGGGCATGGAAGGATCTATCCTACACTAGGTATGCTGACTTCGATAGAACGACCTCGAGTAAGAGCTTATCATGCGTTACAACATTCCGCTGCTCTGGGAATGTGGTAGAATGATTGGCTGGCATTCAGCAGACCGGTTTCTTAGATGAGTCGCATATGTGCTTGGTTTACCGCTCGACCGTTACTGGGGCTTCCTCATATATGGTCTCCTTTCCCTTGTTCACTCCTTGTTTTGTACAGACCTTCCATTCCCGACATCATGGACATTGCCTGCTTAATTGAAGCTTATTTCAAGATCTCGAACAACGACTGGTTCACCACCCACCAGGTTCGTTATCACTGTTGGTCCTACCAATGCCTACCAAGCAGTTGTTTCCCAACACTACATTCCACCAACTAGAGTAAAACTACCTCAGGTGCATGTTACTATGTTTTTGTTGTAAACTGACACATACTTCTAACCATGTGTGTCTTATGAAAGAGTTATGGGCCATCATTGGCGATGAAGAGTCAGAGATTACTTTGACTCAGTTATCCTGTGATACCTGCTCTGCCACAAAGACACCAGACCTGCACAGCTGGTATGAGTTGCCAAAATTTTTGGTATGACTTTATCATTGAGTTCTGATCCAGTGGTGGCCGGTGAGATTCTTGGTAGTCCTCCTTGGGGTCGTGAACTAAGATGAGAGGAGATCGCCAATAAAAGATAAACTAATTACTTCATTCTGTAATCTCAAAATTATCCCACTAATATTTATATAATCCTTGCAAACTAATCAACTTGAAACAAAATAACCTATTAGACACAAGCATAAGTAACTTGACACAAGCAAAAATTGCAAATAACCTTTTGATTTAGAAATGAAATAGAAGCCAAAATTAAGGGCCTGTTTGGGAGAGCTTTTCAAAAAGGAGGAGCGGTGGCAAGGGTAGGAAAAGGAGCTTTTGGAAAATGAAATAGAAGCCAAAATTATAAGAATAAAAATTGCTCCCGTACCACTTTAATTCCATGCTTTGGCTTAGAACGTGTAAATGCTTATGCAATCGATCAACATAACATAGATTATCAATATTTCCCATTGCTAATGGATAATTCGGTGACTACATTAGTTCTTTGAAATTCCTTCTTTTAACGCTTGCGTATGGCTGTATGCTTGCAAACATAAGCATCTTATATTTTACTTGGAATTTGTTGCGAATGAATGCTTTTTTGTGATGTTTTTACTTGTATTGTTATTGCAGATCCTGACCTTCCTCTATGACAAAGAGATTTTATCCGAGAAGGCAATTTTATCATGGGCACAAGAGAAAGAAGGTGCTGATGAGTCCGATAAGATTTTCACTAAGCAAGCAGAACAATTTATTAAGGTACGCATTGGAAGTACTTTTTACCAAACTACTAAACGCTCTGTCTAGGAGTGTCGAGAGCCAAACTGTCGGAAAATTTTTAAGCGGCGGCATTTTGTGGTCCATGCAAATGTCGGTATACTGTTGGTCGCTAATTTCACAAGGTTGGGCATAGGACACATAAGAGTAAAACAAAATAAATGCAAGCCTTATTTAACCACACATAAGAGTAATTTTAGTGAATTGAAAAAAAGTGTATTTTTAGTTTTTTCAATAAATTGGTAAACTAAGGGTTCCAATTTTCTTTTTAAAGCTTCACTGAGTCCTAGTATTTTTGTACATTTAATTTCATTAGTTGAATGTAATTTATCCTATATTCCTACTATTTTCTTAAGCTTAGCTATTTTCTTTATTTTAGTAGGAGCAGTCATGCATAGGGTTTCTCACACACTCCACTTATCACTCTCCATCCCTGTTTGCAATCAGTGGGGGCAACAGTAATGGACCATTACTCGATTCTCTCGCTATACGTTGTGTATGTCATCAACAATACGTTAAGTTGGCGACTGTCGAGCCAGCTGCTTAATGATCCCTCTCACGCTTGACAATTGTCGAGTGGGCTAAGAGCGAGTGTTAAACAGTCAGGTGTTTCACTGTTGCATGGGATCAAAACACAGACTGGATGGGGAGAGAATTTTAATATGATGTCTATGTTTTTTTCTTTTCTTCAAACCTCCTTTATATAGTAGTATGGATATGATACATAAAACCTTGTAGGGGAGGGTTTGTGCACGCACGCACGCACGGCCTTCGGCCACATCCAGGCGGGCTTCGCCCGTGCTTGATGCTCGTATAGATATATATGATTCCTATAATTAAGTATACTGTCTCATCCTCCACGTATCTCTCTCGTGTCTCTCAGTCTCGCCACCCTCTCTCCCCTCTCTCTTTCCTATAATCAAGTATATTGTCCTCTCGCTCCCCCTCTCATTCGCTCTCCGCCGCCCTCTCTCCTCTCTCTTTCTTTCTTTCCATCTCTTTCTCTCTCTCTCTCCGCTCGCTCACCCTCTGTAAGTATAGGAGGTCTATATTTTTTCCTGTCGAGCAAGTAATGGATTGAATAATTGGACGGTGAAAATTTTGAATAAACGGCCGTGATTTAAAGTAGGTGTCACATACTTCACTCAATTTTATAACCACGATGCTTCCTTTTAAGTAGTTTAGAATCACGATACTTCCTTTTAAGTAGTCTAGTTATATGTAGGCGTGAGTGAACACAACGGACGTGCATAAATATTTATTTGTTTTCTTAAATTCAGTGGTTAAGAGAAGCTCCAGAGGAAGACGAAGAAGATGATGCAGATGACTGAAAGACACTTGTGTATGTATGCTTGTTTCATTTATTTAATTGTATATCGCAAGTTTCAGCATAGGCTCCCTTCTCCGCGCGCAATCATAACGGTTTAGGGGTGTTATTATTCATAGTATAATTATTTGTTTTAATTTATGTTAACTTGTATTTTGTGGTATAATTTATTTGTTGTAAGTTATGTTCTAGCATTAGGAAACACCTCACACAAATGGAATTATTTTTATTTTGTCGAGTCTCTCCCTTTAGCAACTTGTTTTGTGCTATTTATTTATTATGAGCTAGAGCAATTGTTAGTCCCCTTGATTACTCATGTTCACACTAAAGGGATGTAGTAGAGTAAGGGTCTGTTTGGCGCAGTCCTGGCGGCTGGAGAATCTCTATTCCAGCCGCCAGAGCTGTTTTTTAACTATTTGGGACAGTTCCTTATGAAGAGTTTTTCAGAAATCTGAAGCTGTTTTGCAGCTCTTCAGAAATCCCCCCCCCCCCCCCCCTCCCAGCTTCAGCTTCCGCAAAATAGTTTTCTCTCTCACAGGTTTTGGAAATCTAATGGTTTCTTCAGTTGGAACATGCTCAGAGGCCGGACGGCCTTCCTCCGGCGATTCCGAGCCCCGGACGGCCTTCCTCCGGCGATGTCGAGCCCCCGACGGCCAATCTCCGGCGATTCCGAGCGCACTTCTGCACAGAACACCCAAAAACTCTGCAGCTTTTCAAAACTGCTCCCCAGAAATCTATTTTAAAACAACTCTATCCGAACAGCAGCTTTTCAATCCGTCAGAGCTGTCCCAAACAGAGCCTAAGGTTCTGTTTGGGGGGACTTATTTTCACCGGTCAAGCGGTTACGACCGCATGAATCGGACCTTAATTTTAGGCTCGATTCATGCGGTCGTAACCGCTTGACCGGTGAAAATAAGTCCCCCCAAACGGAGCGTAAAGCGTTAAGAGAGTAAATAAGTAAAATAATTGGGGGTATAATTGTCTCTTATTGCTATATATCAACATGAATCAAGTCCCTTCATAATAATGTCTATGAATATACATAATATTTAAGTCTTATCTTAAGATAAAAGGATGGTAATTAGGCTCCGTTTGGGGGGACTTATTTTCAGCTGTCAAGCAGTTACGATCGCATGTACTGGACCTTAAAAATAAGTTCCCCCCAAACGAAGCCTTAAGTTCCGTTTGGGAGGACTTATTTTCACCGGTCAAGCGGTTACGACCGCATGAATCGGACCTTAATTATGACCCGATTCATGCGGTCGTAACCGCTTGACCGGTGAAAATAAGTCCTCCCAAACATAGCCTTAGTCTACAAGATATTGAATGGAGAAAACCTCTCTAGGAATCGTCAATTTCTCACCATTGTCCTTGTAAACTCAAATATGTGCACTGCGTTGCCATCTCTAATCCGCCAAAATTATTTTTACCCTTTGTTGGCCTCACCATCATGGGCAGATCTACATAGGGCCACACTGAATTTTAAAAAAATATTTTTTAAATAATAAAAAATAAGTTAGTTGCATGATAAAAAAGAAATGAGTGAATATATAGTATTAAAAATATTACAAATAAAGACATCTTGCTTTTAAGATGATTTATTTAAAGTTTTATTTATTTTTCAATATTATGATATTATTAAAAATTGTTTTTTATAAACAAACATGGTGTTGTTTAAAAATTAATTTTTATAAACAAATTGATTGCTATCTTTAAAGTTTTAGTTTTGTATAAATAAATTCATTATCATGTCATTGCTTAAAAAATTCTTTTTAAAAACAAATTCGTAACTATGTTCTTATTTAAAATTTACTTTTTATAAATATGGTAATTAGTTTGTTGCTTATTAAAAGAAATTTAATAAGTTTTCATGTTGTTCTATATAATTTTGTTTATTATAAATAAGTATTAAGTAGTTTAAACTTTGAATGATTTTATGTTTCGCTCATAATGAGTAAGGGTCTTTTTGGTGCAGCTGCAGCGATTGCAGAAGCAATGGTGGAATAATCAGCTATTTTGCAGAGTGGTGGCAGAATCTGTGAAACTGTTTGGATGAAGAGCTTTTGCAGAGTTGTTTCAAACAGAAAAGCCGTTTAATCTGTTTGGCAAAACAGCTGTGCGGTGCATAGTTCATTTTTTTTGAACTTAAAACACGATAAACAGTAACATAAAAAGAACAATTTAACTTAATGCATTTTAAGTATCTATTAATAAAATTGAAAAAAAAACTGTTTTCAAAAGGATTATTTCAGTCATGAAAATCATAAACGTGCTCTGTCATGCTGATGAAATATATCACTCGATCATCAATCGTTAACCGCACATCAAAAATAAATGTAATTACTGATCTTTTTATATATGTTTATAAATGTAAACGTCATTATGGTGTATACCTGTGATGCTCCGTGAGTTGATCTGCAATGTAGTCTCTAATATTGGTCATTTCTGCAGCTCTCGTTCCCTCAAATGAGCTTAGTGTTGTGTTCGGATTTGAATTGATAGTTCTCGGACGATTGTTTGGTCACAACTCATATGTCTCTGGATGAATAAAGATTTTATTTCCGTCACATACATCAAACTCTGGGTCAACCCTCGATGGATGTCTTCTAATAAATTTGTGGAGCGACATCATAACGATCACAACAACAGCGTGAGAATGAACCGATTCACTGCCGTTGAGGAAGATACTCCTCGCTGTGGTCGTCGGAGAGGAGGGAAGGGGGCGGCACTTGGCTCGATCGTCTGGGGAATGCTCAACAGCGAGTGCAGAAAGTTGGAGAAGAAGATCGCCTGGGCAGTGATCGGCAACAACTCTGGAGGAGGAAGGCGAGATACGTCGCCGGAGTGGAGAAATGCAACGCTCGCCGGAGTGGAGAAGTGCAATCGGCAGATTCCTCGTCGGAGATGGATGCGATGCAGGAGTTCGTGGTCGGCGGAGCGCGAGTTAGGGTGGAAGCAGCGGAATCGCGAAATTTCCGCGATCTGGAGGCGTGAGAAATTATCGCGACTCCAGATCACGCAGTTTTCGCGATTATATGGCGGCGGCGACTGCATAATCCGGGCCCGTTTTTCTGTTTGGCGGAGCGGCACAGGAATTCGAGGTCGGCTCTTCCAAAAACGTGGAGCCATACAGAGCCTAAAACTCTTGTGCTCGTCATTCCTCATCTTAAATATATAATATTTAAGTCTTCTTTATTGTAATCATAACTATCACATTCCCTCATTTGTAATAAAAATTGTAGAAATCAATTTGAACGAAATTGGCATCATTTGTTGGGGGACACCATCATTCAAATGTTTCAACTCCGCCTAGACATTGTGATTATTTGTTCTAATGTCAATTTATCTTGGTTAAAAAAAATTAAATTTATTATGGTGTTGCAATTTCCTTAAAAAAATCAGTCTATGCCGATCTCAAGTCCGAATGAAAAATACTAAGAGTTATATTAGGTAGAAGATCAGCGTAAAATTTAATCATCATTATAAATATGTATCATTTGAGAAATTATATTGCTATTTTCTTATGAAAAAGTTATCATTGAATAAATTTTAGCATGCCATACATAAAAATGTTTTACAGATAATGTTTATGTCAAATTTACTTTAATTTTGTTTTTGTGGCTTGGTATATAAATAATATTATATGGGTAGGGCTGATATCGAGTCGAGTTCGACCGATTTGGGTTCGGCTCGAAATCGAAATTTTGGAGTCGAACTCGGCTCGAAATCGACTCGAAGTCGAAATCGTTTTCGAGTCGAGTTGCCTCGACTCTAAATGGCTTGATTCCGAATCGACTCGAAATCGAATAAAGTCGGCTCGAAATCGAATCAAACCGGCTTGAAATTGAGCAAATTTTCTCTTATTTCCTAATTGGCTCAAAATTAAATTGAGCAACCTCTAAATTTAGCAACTAAAACACTTAAAGCATTCACTTTTTTTATTTAGGTTTAATTTTTATTGTTTTTTATTTAAAAAAAAATATTTTAATAAATAAATAATATTTTTAATCAATTCGAGTTGATTCAAATCATTTTTCGAGGGATTCAGGGCTGGTTCAAAATCGACTCAAATTGAGTCGAATCAATTTTAATCGATTCTTATTTGGCTCAATATTCGAGCGATTTTTGAGCAACTTTCAAGTTTCGAAAAATATGCTCAGCCCTAATTATGGGCATGATATGTCGTATCCTTATTTATCCGTCTTAATTTTGCTTTTTGTGGCTTGGTGTATAAATAATATTATTGGCATGATATATCGCCTAATAGCATGCAATCATCGAGCACCGTGCATCATGGTATAGCCCGCGAATCTAATGCCTTGTTGCTACCCACACGCTTTTTCTCTTTGATATCGATGTAGTTTGCAATCGGAGGTCGACGCCCACCGTCGTCTTCGGTCGTGCACTACCGCTTTCATCTTCAAGTCTTTATCTCTCTTTTGTTTGGCATTTTGTGTGTCTTTCATAGTTTTTCTCTCCTTTTATATAGTCATTTCACATGTCGTGACTCTTTCCAAGAAGCTTCCTTGCATGTGCCCATTCAAAACACATGAAAGTCTTGAAGAAAAGTTTATATTGGCGGTCGGTGGGTGGAGAAGGTGAAATATTTGAGTTTAAAAATTCAAAAACAACTTAACAGTTACCACCTTGATTTGAATTTCAAACACATTATGTATTAAGCATCATGTGCACTAAACACTATCTACACAAAAGATTGGTCTGCATAAAGTGTTGGTATTACCATGATGATCTGGAAGTGATCAAACATTTGGCCTCACTTTCAACGCAATATGAACCTATGGTGTAACATTCATACTTTTCTTGGGCCACCAGAACTCTAATGGGTCCAATAAAAGTGACATGAACTCCTACCCATGACCCGGTAGAAGGTAACCATAAGCAGGAAATAGAGCTAGAGAACTCCGATTTGAGCTCCTATGGCCTCGTATAGTCGATACGAGCGCGATGGAACTCGTTCCATTGGACCCAGAGGTCATGTGGTGGATGTAATCATTCCTCGTAAAATGCCACGAGAGCCAGACTTTGGATATCGACCTAGTGAACTCCGATTTGAGTTCCGTCAGTTCCTATGACCTCGTATAGTCAATACAAGCGCATTGGAACTCGCCGCGTCACGATTCAAGATCTAACGACGGATATAGACATTTTGACTATTTTAGCGCACCGCAACGCGCAGATTTTGGACTTTTACCAAACGAACTCCGATTCGACCTCGGTCAGTGGCGTAGGATTCGTATGGTCAATATAAGTCAACGGAATTGAATCCGGTCAGTTTCGGTAAAGGGTAGTCAAACCGTGATCAAATCAAGCCCAACAGTGCACCGAAAAGCGTGTGCACACCAAATGTGACCCAACACCCCAACTTTGACCCAACCCCGATTACTTGGACCTATTTTGACTTTGACCTCTATGAGTTGACCCACTAGGGTTGACTTTGGTCAAACCCTCCCTTTTCCATATTTTTGCTCTGTTTTGCCTTCAGCGGCGACCGGCGGCGGATGGTCGCCGGACCACCACCGGAGAAGATCCCTGCCCCCGGCGCGCCAGCCGGGGGTGGTTCCAGGGCTGGGCTCAATGCCGGTGAGGCGGGGTGGTGCGGTGGCGCTGGGAGCAAAACCACCGCCACCCCGCTCTCGGGTTGGCCAAACCAGGAGGTGGTCGGCGGCGGCAGGCCGTTAGGCCACCTCCCAGGGACTAGCCGACCCCCGGTGAACCGGCCTGGGACAGCGCCGACGCCCGGCGGTGACTGGCCGGCGGTGGCAGTGGTTATCACTAACTGCCGCCGGTGAGGAGCAGCAGCCGTCCGATCTGCGATGAAGATCGGACGGACGGGATTTCATTAAATCCCGCTCCCGCCTCAGCATCAGCGTCCCCCCCCCCCCACAGCGGATCCATGGCCGATCTGTTGTGGGGTCAGAAGATGATATTTGTAGAAGCCAAAATTTGACCTTAACGAAAGTTCGAAATCAGGGGTGTAGCCAACACCTACTTCTCCCAAGCCCCAACCTCTGACTGGCAGTAAAGGACCAGAAACAGTCCCAAAGACTCAGTTGGGAGGTCTCACCTCTTACCCGGAAGATCTCTGAGCGCTTCCCCTCCAAAGCCAAACGTTGGGCTGGGACATCTTAGGAAAATATGAAAGCTTGCTTTTTGAGGAGCCCCTGTGGGTCTATTTATAGCCTTTTCTGACCTGAAATTACTAAATTACCCCTGGCTGGTCTGTCAATAGCCAAATTTCGTTGTTATGAGGAGCTAAATGCAGACCCTGGGGGTATATGGGTAATTTTACCCGAGGGCATCTGGGTAATTTCACCCTGGGCCCTACCCGGCGGGAGCCTTCCTGCCGAGAACTGAAGGATCTCGCGCTTACTTCTAGCCGAGAACTCCCTTGCCCTCACCAGGCGGGAGCTAAAAGAAGGTTGTGCCTGCTCCCGCCTTTACGAGGCACGAACCTTCTCGCCTGCCTCTAGGCTGGAATGTGCCTCTACCAAAACCCGGCCTGTCTTGACGAGCGTCGAGCTCTGCTCAACGAACTGCCTACCCGAGCGTGATCGCTCTCGCCTGCTCCTATGCGAGAGCTCTCCTGTTCTAAATGGAGAGAGGGTTCTCATTCCTGGGTATCTCTGAATCTTTCTTCACATGAAGCTATCCCGAAGCTAGCCCAAACCTGGCCCTTGGCGTTTCTGGGCCCTACTCAGTGAATATGGGGTTATACACAATCCCCGTTCTTTTCGAGTTAACCATGTGCTCTAAAAGACATGTCCAACCCTTTATATTTGTTGAACACGTGTCGTCCTGAAAAGGAATCTTTTGGTGGGCCACCCCACAGCTATATATATGTGTATGCTGATAGTCACAAATCCATCCCTGCTGACGTCGCCCCGCGTTCGAGTCTTCGCACGGTCTCAAGATGCGCCCTGAACGCGCCAAAAAGTCGCCCTCGCAAAGCCTTCAAGACCGTATTGATGCGGCACAGGCGCGAGCCCGCGCCAACAGTGCCCCAGTAGCCCCTTTGAACGATGATCGGGGCTCACCCACCCCGACACCAAGCCTTGCGGATAATCCGTCTCTCCCGCAAAAGGTATGTTTTCTTGGTTCGCCTGCTACCGAAAACTGTGAACTGTTGAAGAGGAGAGAGATCGATGACTAACATGTCATACTTCTCGCATGAGGCGATTCAAGATGCCGGCACCGGGTCCCTGCTAATGGCCCCAGAGTCGGCTCCCCTCCTCCCTAGGGATCCATCACGGGTCTCGGAGGCCACCCCTCCGGCTAACCCTCTGAGGACCCCAAGTAATCTTTTACCCTCATTTTTCCCAGTGTTGATGCCAGAAACCCGACTTCACCTCGAGTTCGGATCTAGAGTTGCAGCTCACACCTACTCTTCCTGAATTCCTTCCTAGACAAGAATCTCAAGGACTAGAAACAGACCGTGAGCTTCAGCTCGGAGGTCCCACCTTTTACTCGAAAGAACTAGGAATTCTTCCCCTCCCTCTCCAGTGTTGAGCTAGGTGCCTTAGTGGAAGAAGATGAAAGGAGTCAATAATCCCTCTTCCGGGCACCTTATCGGTCTATTTATAGGCCTCTGAGTTTGACCTGCCAATAACCAAACTGAACCGACCTGAAATTACCAAGGTACCCTTGGTTGGGTCTGCCAACAGCCAAACTCCGCTGTTCTGAAGGGTTATATGCAGACCACCAAGGGAAAAAGAGTAAAATCACCTGGGGCTAAAAAGGTAAAAACCATCTTCCAACTGGACCGGCGCTAGGCCCATCGCCGAACCGGCGCTCGACGAGAACGAGCTCTCGCGGGCGAGAGCTCCTCCCCCTCCTGCCTCATCCTGTCCTGCGAGTAACCCATCTCACCAGTTCCCTCTCGTCTTGCGAGTGGGCTCTCGCCTAGCGAGTGGCCCTCTCCACGGGTCCCTCTCGCCTACTCCTCTTTCGCATGGCAAGTGGCCCTCTCCATGAGGCCCTCTCGCCTACTCCTCTCTCGCCCTGCGAGTGTCACTCTCCATGAATCCCTCTCGCATACTCCTTTCTCGCCAGGTGAGTGGCCCTCTCTATGGGTCCCTCTCGCCTTGCGAGTGGCCCGCTTACTGGGTCCCTCTCGCCTACTCTTCTCTCGCCTTACGAGTGGCCCTCTCCATGGGTCCTTCTCGCCTACTCTTATCTTTTCCTTGAGCCTTCTGCTTCCGCGGGTCCAAGGTTGTACACAATCCCCGCTCTTTTCGAGGTTATCTCAAGCTCGGAAAGAAAAACCAACCGAGGCTCGCGCCATTAATGTTCATTTATGAGGGAATCTTTCGCGGGGCCCTCTACCTGAGCCTATATATATATAATCCCCACCCCGCGTAGAGAGTGCCCCCCTCTCTCACCTCTTATTTCTTTCAGTCCATCGCAGTCATGTCTCATAGCCAGAGCTTCTGCGAACGTCTCGCGATGTTGCGCAAACAAAACAAGGCCAACATGGCCACTTTGGCCCCTGCCTTGGTTCGCACCCTGGCTTCCCTTCCGTCATCATCTCGCCCGAAGAAAGTAAAAACCACTCCCCACCCCTTCTCGGCCGAGGATCCCGCTCCAGCCTCTTTGGAAGTCCATACCCCTCCTCCCGCATCTTCTAGGGAGAGAGAGGTGAATTTTTTCTTTTGCCCCTATTTTTCCTTCACTCATCTTCTTATTTACTTGCTTCATGCTTCACCAGGGAGATATCGCAACTCATCACCAACCGATAAACTCGTTGGATAACACCGTCATCCACCACCAAGATTCCGACTCGCCTCAACCATCTACCCCTCCGAATATGAAGAATGATGACCACCCTTCCTGGGTCGCCGGGACCTCTCGCAATCCAGGTAAATGAACTTGACCTTTCCTCTCGCTTCTTTGTGTCACTCGCCACTTCCAAACCTCCATGCGATACCACCTCCCATTCTGACTTTTGACTCCTTCCTGCGAAGGCACCCAGATCGACTCGCCTGCAGAAGACTTCTCTAGGCAGCTTGTCGTCTCGCCTCCTCCTCACCCAGACGAAATTGAAGATTATCTAGGCGACCCCATGGATCCGATGGTGATGAAGCGTATGACTGACGAGATGTTTCGGAAATACATACGTATTATCTGCGAGATGTAACAGGACAAACAAGCTGCCGACAGGCGAATCAACTGGCTGGAGATTGAATGCGCTCGCCTGTCCTCCGAGATCGACGAGACCTACCCTCAAGCAATTATAAACGAGATTGACTAGCAACTTCGTCTCGCGCGTCGTGGTCTCGACGTCGTTCGCACCTTCCACGTCCCTGGTCGGCCCCCCTGTGCGGGGTCTCGCGGCGGAGGGCGCTGGAAATGGGACAAAAATTGAAGACCTTCCGCCTCGTCTCGCCTGCTTAGTAGTATCGCTCTTTTACTTTCAATCATAATTCTGTAATATATATTATGTTGTCGTCTCGCCTATACTTTAGGCCCTGCAAACATGATGCCCGCCTTGTGCGGAATGGGACAATTAATAATTATCGTTTATCCTGTTAATTTCATAGTTGAGTAATTATCATGTGGCTAGGCTCAATTAATTTCTTTTTATTTATATTTTGTTTTCTGCTTTTTCTTGCCCTGCCTTGCTAGGAAAGCCCGCGTTGGGCCACGCGATTCGAGGCCAAGAGAGAGAACGTGAAATGTCGGCCGACTCTCCCACTTCCTCGATGCTTTTCCCGCCCATTTTCTCCACTTGCCATATCCACTATAAATATCCTCACCCCCAGATCGGAATGAAACCCACGCTCTTACCCCTATTGTGTCTCAGATCTTGCTCTCTTGCTTCCTTCGTCTCGCCTCTTGCTCTCTTCTTTTCTTCTTCCCGCTACTTTCTTTGACTGTCTCGCCTTAAATGGGAAAGAAGAAGGCCGAAGAGGGTGAGGGACGCAGCCGGTGCGGGAGAATATTCGCTGACCACGACTTCCCCTCTGGCAGGATCTCTGAAGAGGAATACAACCTCTTCACCCGCGAGTTCTTGGCGGAGGGATTCGAATCGCGACCCCCAAAGGTCGGCGAGGCGATCAACACCTTTTACCCTGGCGAGCTCACCTTCCCTGTCTCGCACTTTAAGGCGGGGCTAAGACTTCCCCTCTGACCGGAGGTTAAATAGGTCCTGAAGTATTTCAGAGCAGTCCCCGCGCAGCTAAGGGTCTGTTTGTTTTAGCGATTGCGGTTGTAAAAGGAGTTGTTGTAAAGGTAGGTATGTAAAAGGAGATGTTAGAAACTGGATGCTGGAAATGGAGTTCTGTTTGGCTAGTCTGTGTTTGCAGAGCTGTTCCAAACAGAGAACTGTTTGGTAAAACTGTGTTTGGAAATGAAGATCCGTGGTTATTTTTTTTTTCTAATTATTATATATATTTTAATAAACTATTAACACATACTCAAATTGAAACAAACAAAAATTATTTAAACCAATCCTCGGCGTCAGCCGTTACAGTAGTTTAAACATATACAGATACTTGACGTTACATGCAAACTCTTCGAAATCATGAGAAATTATTTCAAGCTCGGTGCAATTGGTCGACAATTGAATCACGCAATGTCACCATCTCATCCACTCCTACCCGAATTCCTCTAACATCGTCTCCACTTGAGCCAACATTTCTTTGACTAGTTCTGTTCTGAAGGCCCGCAGGATAAATGAAATTTTCGTCTATATCACAAGCTCGAAAGTGAATGTCTGCGCGGGATGGATGTCTGCGAATGTAGTTATGCAATGTCATTGTTGCAATCATAACGTCTCGCTGTTTTGCCAAACTGTATGGTGGCATATCCCTAAGTATCTTCCATTTTTTTCAGCACGCCGAATGAACATTCGATAATACTGCGCAACGACGAATGAGCCTGGTTGAATATTTCCTGACGCCCTTGTACGAGTCTACTCCCTCTTCTAAAATCTGGTAAGTGATACCGTGTACCTGAATATGGTTTTAGAAAACCGCGTTGTAATGGATATCCGGCATCTACTACGTAATATTTGCCTGCAAAATGTATATTGCGTGTGAATAAAATACACAATTCATTATTGCTTATAAAAAAATTATTCAAGATGCAAAAGACTCACCAGGTGGCGGGTACGGAAAATTATAACTGGGGTCCATGAGAGCACGCTGAAAAATACGGCTATCATGAGTAGAACCTTCTCAACCTGCTAGTGCAAAGGTGTAACACATGTTAAAATCACAAACAGCCATGACATTCTGCGTCGTTTTGCCATGCCGACCAACGTAAGCAACTTGCTGATCAGCAGGAACTCGAGCGTCCACATGTGTTCCATCAATAGCTCCTATGCAGTCCTTAAAAAATGGCATGTATCGTACGTCATTTAAAATTTGCGGGGGAATATCATTGAAATGTGGATCTACCGGCCTAATGACATCAGCAGATAGTCTCTTAATTGCAGTTATTCCCCTTGCAAAGAATTTACTAATTGTTTCTGTGGAGTGTTGAAATCGTTCGCTCGCAATTAGCATTGATAAATTATGGCCCAAAATTTGCAAAGTAATTGCAAGCACTTCGCGCGGTAGAGTCCTCCTAGATCCTTGCAATCCATATTCTTGTGTGAGAAGTGTCAGCAAATCAATAAATATTACCTTCGACATTCGAAAGGCACTGAAAAATCTATGAAGGTGTCCATCCATAAGTTCACCAATCCATTTAGCACTAGTTTGGCATGATGTCATACATGGTGTACTGGATCCACCTTCCAAGGATAACTGATGCTTCGATGCAAGTACAAATTGTCGTCCCCCGATTGCTCTATTACGATTATACCTAGCAGCTACCTCCCGTTGAGTGTCCTCTTCCGAACTGTAACTGTGCTCCGGGCTTAGCATTGTAAATCTGTGTAAAATATATTGAAATAAATATTAATAGCCGGTCACATGAAAGTCATTGCTGTACAGCAAACAACGTTGCACATCATATAGGAAAAAACATTGCAATATCTAATAAGCATAAACATAATAGTACTCGATTCAAGTGTACAGCAAACAACATTGCACATCATATAAGCAAAAACATCTAATAAGCATAAAAATAATAGTAAATGTCCAACAAACAACATTGCACAGCACATGAAATAGATAAAGCATAGAGTCTAGTGATCTGATCAAAGGAAAAAAAACTATTGCATATTTTTGGCATAACAAGACTGCAGCCACGATAGACGTCGATCCTGCCGCATGCTCATAAATGTCTCCTGATTCTGTTTTTGTCGCAGAAAGCTGAGGCAGTAGTGGTAGAAGTCCATGTTAGAGTCAGTCATAACATCTGTCATTGTTTCCAGCTCGGTAATAGTCTCGAGAATGGTGAACAAGGATGAAGATATGTGCATGGTAGGCGGCTCCTGCATACAACGACCAATAATGCGCGATGTCTCGACTAACTCATCAATTGCAGAAGTCCTTGGCTTTTTTACAGAAATCCTTTTTCCCTTGGCTACCCTTTTATGTTTAACTGTTGTATCTTCAGTGTCGTTGATTTCCTGTGTTTCATGCTCAGGAGAGCCGTCATGTTCGTCGACTGACTCTTGCTCAAAGTTTCTTGACTTTGGCGCCCATGCAAGATCTCCATTTGCAACAACCTGGCTAAACATCATATGCAGCTTCTCTTCCAACTCTGGTGATATGTCAGCAAACTGAAACTTCCTTGCACTCGGAAGTACCTGAGAGTCATGGAGGTATTAGACATATCATACACTATTATATATTACCAACCAATAAAGGCTTAAATAAATAAAATATCATACCTTGAGGCGTTCTTTCCACCAATCTTCTGATGCAAGGATCGTTTTGCGAATAGGATCCCACCCCAGCCCCGTCTCACGACCCTTAAGCTCCCTCCATGTCTTCCAATCCTTTTTTAGCTGATCCCACTTGTTCTTCATTTGGGTTCGATCATACGCCTTCCCCATGCGAGCATGGAAATTTGTTGTCAGGTTAATCCAACCATCCCTACTAAAGTGGGTGGTTGGGCGATTACCTAACTCGATTTCTTTCAAACACAGGTCACAAAATATTAATACATCACCGGCCTCCCAACTTGCACTTACACCGCCTTCTTTGTGTTTACCCATAAGCCTATATTGAAATCTACACAAATCAGTTACAGACAAAGAAAAATTTCATTGGACCCGCACACACATTCATTGGATACACATACAGCACATTCACACACACAGCACACGGCACAGTTTGCAACACACTCACACACACAACACACACACAACACATTCACACTCACACACACATCACAAACACATACACAACACATACAAACTCACACACACAGCACATACACACTCACACACACTCACACACACATCACAAACACAGCACACTCACACACACACATCACATACAAACTCACACACACATCACATACAAACTCACACACACACTCATACACACAGCACACAGCACAATTTGCAACACACTCACACACACAACACACACACAACACATTCACACTCACATACACATCACAAACACATACACAGCACATACAAACTCACACACACAGCACATACACACTCACTTTACCTACCACACACATTTTACAGCACACACACACACACATTCACATGCACACACTCTTTACATCACAACAAAACACTCTTTACATCACACGCACACACACACATTCACAAACACAGTGGAAAAACACAAACACAAAAAACATGGTGTACTGGATCGAATATCCAGCATACACACAGCAAATGGAGCAATGGATCAACAAAAAAAAACTATATACCTGCGGCAAGTTTGTAGGAGCAGTGGATCAAGACTCTCACAGCAAAGGTTGCAGATGATCGGCACTCTCACTACTGCAAGACATGGAGAAGATGCATATCAGAGAAGCCATATCGATGGAGAAGAGAGGAGTAAGAAGTGATCGGCAAGAGAGGAAGAAGAAACATACCCGGCTATTCCTTCAGAGAAGATGCGGGATGTCGTCTGATCCCGTGGCAGAATATGCGACAGGAAGCGATGTTCGGGCGACGATGCCGAAGATCCTCGCGCGGCGACGATGCGACGACGAACGCAATTTTATGGGCGGCGACGAGGCAGCGGCGATGAAGCAGCAGCGGGGAAGAGGCGATGAAGCAGCAGCGGGGAAAACACGACAGACCGGAGGAATGTCACAGGGTTTCGGCCCGCTGTTTTTTCAGAAGGGATAAAACGGGGCGCGGCTCAAACCTAAAGCGGAAAAACAAACGAAAAAAAAATGCTGCGTTTTTTGAAAACGAAAAGCCATAAAACGCTAAAACAAACAGACCCTAAATCCAAACGCCATCTCGATTTTAGTTGCTTTCGCCAACTACATGCGCCGGGAGCGCATCGAATTCAGCTTGACAGTCTTCTGCAAGCTGTTCATCTACCACGCCAACCACGATGGAGTCTCCTACTTCACCGTGCAAGGCCTCAAGGTATGCAAGACGTCCAACAAAAATCATCACTGGCTCACTCGCTTTGTCTTCATCCGCGGTAACTTGGGGGGCGTCTCGCTCGCGCTCGTGTCGCCTGCTGAGGTGTTCTACATGTCCCCACAGGTTGGCGGCACGGATAAGCTCCTCTATGACTTTTTCATCGGCAAGAATTTCGAAGTTCAATTCGTGAGATGGGGCCTCGACTCTCTCCTTCTTGTGCTCCCTGACGAAGGTATGATCACATCCCTTTGGTCTTGCATTTATTATTTCATCTTGCCTTCTTATCGCCACGTTGTTCGTCTAGGAGAGCGGAATGTCCCAATCCACACTCCTTACAGGAGTAGCGTGAAGCCGTCGAAGGGTCTCTCCCTCGCCAGTATGGCGGCCGAGGCGGCGAAAGAATCCCTGGCTCCTTCCCTCAAGAAGAGACCCACAGAAGACGCCGCTCCCTCTTGTTGGAACACCCTATTACTAATTTGGGTAAGGATCACTATGTTTGTCTTAGGAAACCACGTTGACCTAGTTGTATAGTTGTAAAGGTCAACATTAGAATGAGTCTAGGGCTTAGAACTTAGGTTTGAAGCTGCCCCCAGGACCATTCCAATGTCAAGGATATAGAGCCAAGTCTAAGGCAATTCTCGTCGAGCTCAGGTCGACGAAACGTCGAACTCGGTTCGACGCTCTCTGAGCTCAACTTGATAAATCGTCGAACTCCAGTCGACGATCTTCGAGCTCATATCGACGATCACTCTTCAGTTATTCTTCAGGTCGCTAAGCTCGGTTCGACGATCTTCGAGCTCAGTTCGACGTTTTCTGTCTGCTTGATCTCATTCCATCTCTGAGCTCAGTTCGACGATCGTAGAGCTCAGATTGACGATTCTTTTGAGAGATCGACGCTTTTAAGGATTCAAATGCTGTTATTCTTTGGAATGTTTTTGAATGCTATCAGCATTTATGACAAGAAGATCTGCCAACCGTTTGTCTTTATTCTGGAGCAAGTTTCAAGGAATTGTTCAGGAAATATTTTATTGGACCTTCCTCTAAAAGACAAGACACTTTATGGAAGACATTTATGACTGCCAACGGCTATCCTTGACAAGAATTCTTTTCAGAGAATAAGATCCTTCTTCTTGTCTTCAGAAATATAGAGAGAATATACAACACTCAGAGAACAATAAGAAAAAGCTGTGACAGATAACAAGTGATCAAGAATTAGAAGAACAATCTTCTTGCTTACTAAAAAGTGTTCACAACTTCATCTCAAGAACTCCAGACACCTCATCTCTCAGTCTTTTTGCTGAAACAATCCTTTGCTGGAGATCTAAAAGTTCTGAAGACCTATCACCTAGAGCAAAGCTTCCTTTCCTGAACCAGTCTACATCTCAGGGGGAGCTTTGACAAAAGATCCACTAAGTCTTCTCTCATTTGATTTGAGAACAGAGAAGACAACTTCATTTCCTTTTCCTTTTTATTTTCCTGCTGTAAAAGGGTTCTTGAACTCCCTTCAAAGGTTCTATCTGGTTCTGAGAGCCTTGTCAAAACTCAGTGGTGGCAAGACACCTTATCAAAAAATCCAGTTTTGGTTTTTGAGCACCTTATCAAAAGCTCATTGGTGTCAGGACACCTGATCAACTCATCCTGAGTGGATTCCTACCAAGGGTGGTAGAAGAGTGGATGTACCCAGGTTTTTGGGGAACCACTATATTTCTTTGTGTCTGCTGGATTGTTTGTGTGATTATTGCTGTGTGCTGTGTTCTTAATTTCTTGCTTCTTAAATTTCTTTCTAGCACTCTACACTATATTGTAAATTAAATTTTATATGTGCTGATATTGTCAAAATTGTGAAACTTATTTGAATAAACTCTATTCACCCCCCCCCCTCTAGAGTTGAGATAGATCTTACCCTCACTTTCACCTCTCTCTCTCCAGCCCCAAGAAAAAGATGAAAAAGGTTGTGACGTTCCCAAAAGGGAAAAAAGAAAGGGCCTAGAAAGAGATGTCGGGGTCCCTGAGACCCATCTCCGTAGGAGAATCTCAATCTCCTCGATCCCCCCCCCGACAGGCCGTCTCGCCTACCCGCGAGACGGCACAACTCGACCAGCCCGCTGACACTTCTGCTCAACCGGCAAGATCTCCATCTCGCGCCGCCGCCTCCTCCAGTCGCACAACCCCTTCCTCTCATCAGAATTTCAACATGGGACCCGTGGTACAAGATGTCGTTGGCGACCCAGTTCTGTTGTAGGAGAAGGATGCAAACCAGGTATCGGTCTCCACCCTCCTTCCTTCATGGAAGGAGCAGGACCCTCCCACTAGCCACACCTTCTCCTTGGGCTATGGCCTTTATGGAGTTCCAGAGGCTGATTTCGTCGAGAAGGAGTCCTCGCGATACCTCGTGCTAAAGACCTCTCATGCCCAGCAGCGCACCTTGGAGCTCTCACACCGCATCTCGCGTCGCCTGGTTTTCAATAATAAAAAAATGGAAAGACGCTGAGGCGGGCCTAGCGGCGGAGCGCGAGAAGTCGGACGATCTTGAAAAGAGGTTGTCCGTTGCTAAAGCCATTCTTGCAAAGTCCCAGGGTGGTGTGGTAAGCCTTAACCTTACCCTTGGTCAGTTTATCTCGTGTGTGACCCTTGCTAACTGATGAGTGTCCCGCAGGATGCCGAGATGGCGGAGAAAATGCGCTTGCGCATAGCTGCTCTGGAGGAGGAGAACAGGGATCTGAAGGCCCAGAATGCCCACCTTCGGGACAGCGCTATAGCATCCTCTCGCCCAGAACACCTCCAAGCTCCCCCACCTCATTATTCTTTTGATGAAGTCGAAGAGCTCTACCGAGACGCCAATATCAAGACGGCTGAGCTCATCCTGAAAATTATGAAGGAGCTGGGAGTCATCAAAGAAGACTCCGAGACTGTCACCGCTCGCGATCTCGTGCCATAACTCTACGGCGAGGAGGGCGAGGATTCATCTTCCAGCGAGGAAGAGTGAAGAAATGCTAGCGGGATCTGGGGCTCTTCCTCCTCTCCTTTTTGCTTCTCTGTAATGTTTATTTAGTTTTTTTTGTGATCAAAGACTTGAAAGCATATATTCATAATAAAGCATCCCCTCTCTTTTTTGTAATGAACAATTATATATTCAAGTGTATAAACTTTTTTGCCTTGTTCTGCTCGCTTTTCCTTTCTATTTATTTCATTTTTATTTATTTCACTTACTGCGAGATGACCCTCTGATTTGCTCACGCTTGTGAGATGGGGCTACTCCTCTTCTCGCTGCCTTGCTTGAGAGTTGATTTTGTTCAGAGTGCGTGTCGTTACTTCCTCCACCGCATCTGTGTGCGAGACCAACTGATTCCCCCTCTCGTCTCACCTCAAGACACCTTTGGCGCGAGTGGCCTCCAGGGATTAATCCACTCCCTTATTAGGCAGGGACTTCCTTCCCCAGCGAGTGTCCACTCGCTGTGGGCGAGACCCTCACCCGGGGCACCAGCTGGGAATGCCTCTTCACTTACACTACTCCAACCCTTTCCTCCCACAGTTCTCTATTTTTTGTAAACTTTCCACGTTTGCCGACTAGCATGGATGTTTCTTCTTTGAGTGATCTCCATGTTTACCCTGCCACCGAGTGAGCCTACAGTCCTGCCATCTTGATGAGAGCCTGGTCAGTGGGTCTTCTCGGGGCCTTGCCTATTCATCCTGCCACCGAGTGAGCCTACAGTCCTGCCAGCTTGATGAGAGCCTGGTCAGCGGGTCTTCTCGGGGCCTTGCCATTCAACCTGCCATCGAGTGAGCCTATAGTCCTACCAGCTTGATGAGAGCCTGGTTAGCAGGTCTTCTCGGGGTCTTGCCATTCAACCTACCACCGAGTGAGCCTACAGTCCTTCCAGCTTGATGAGAGCCTGGTCAGCGGGTCTTCTCGGGGTCTTGCCTATTCATCCTGCCACCGAGTGAGCCTACAGTTCTGCCAGCTTGATGAGAGTTTGGTCAGCGGGTCTTCTCGGGGCCTTGTCATTCAACCTGCCACCGAGTGAGCCTACAGTCCTGTCAGCTTGATGAGAGCCTAGTCAGCGGGTCTTCTCGCCATTCAACCAGCCACCGAGTGATCCTACAGTCCTGCCAGCTTGATGAGAGCCTAGTCAGCGAGTCTTCTCGGGGCCTTGCCATTTATCCATCGCAATCTCATTTCATGGAGGGAAACACTTGGAATTTCATTATATCAGGAAACCATAACAAATTTACAAGTATAACAAATTCACGAGTATTGAAAAAGATAAAATGTCAAGGGTAGAATCTCTTTATGTCGTCGCCGCTTTGGGCGCGATCGAGGGGTAACCCGTCCACATCCTGGATGTGGTACCCTCCTCACTTCAGGACCTCCCTCACTATAAAGGGGCCCTCCCAGTTGGGGTTAAGCTTTCCTACTGAGGCTCCTCTGCCCGCTGCATCCACTTTCTTGAGCACCAAGTCACCCCTCTGGAACTGTCTAACCCTGATATGTTTGTCACAATATTTGTCCATTCGGCTTTTGACTTCTTCCTGTCGGATTGATGCCAATTCTCTGAGCTCCTCTACCAGATCAAGAGAGAGCTTCTGCTCCTCCTCGTTCTCTACCCGCCATCCTTCGTCTCCTCTCTTTGCAGTAGCCACACTGGGAGACCCAACCATGAACTCTATTTGTATAACGACCTCCGAGCTATGGGAGAGTTTGAATAGAGTCTCTCCCGTGGCTGTGTTCGGCGTAGTCCTTAAAGCCCATAGAACGGAAGGGAGCTGCTCTACTCAACTTTCCCTTAAGTTCTCCACCTTCTTTTTCAAAAGATTCACGATAACCTTGTTCGCCGAATCCACCTGCTCGTTACTTCACGGATGATGAACTGAGGCGAAGCGGAGATCTATGCCCAGCTGGACACAGAAGTCCACAAATTCCCTGCTAGCGAACTGCGGTCCATTGTCTGTGACGATGGCCAACGGGAGCCCATGCCGGCAGATGATCTCTCCCTATACGAAATTTCTGACCACCTGTGACGTCACCTTAGCCAACGCCTTTACATCCAGCCACTTTGAAAAGTAATCCATCTTGACTAGCAGGAACTTCCTCTGGCCACTTGCTTGGGGGAAAGGGCCCATCAAATCGAGCCCCCATATTGCAAAGGTCCAGGGAGCCGTGATTGTGCGTAATCTTTGGACGGGGAGGAGTTGAAGGGGGGCGAACTCCTGGCACTTTCTACAACTTTTTGCAAATTCTTCAGCATCCTTCCTAAGGGTAGGCTAGAAGTAGTCTTGCCTCAACACTCTTCCTTCCAAGGTCCGACTTCCCGAGTGACTCCCGCATTCTCCTGAATGGATTTCTTCTAAAATTCTTGAGACCTCCCTCTCAGATACACACCGAGCCAACAGACCCGATAGTGTCTTTCGGTACAACATCCCCTCCTTCAGCAAGTAGTAGGCCGATTTGTACCTGATCCTCTTTCTTGTCTAGGTCTTTCTCGGGAAGAAGTCCCGAGGTCAAAAAGGTGATGAAGGGGTCCATCCAAGACCCTTGCTGGTCCACTTCCATCAATTCTCCCTATTCTACGGAGGGCCTGAAGAGCTCTGTCACGGTTCCTCCAGCTCGAGGGTCGTGCTTGACGAGCAGGTCCGCCTGAGCATTTTCTTATCTTGGGATGTGTTGGATGGAAAAGTTGTGGAACTGCCCGATGACACCTTTCACCTTCATTAGATACAATTGGAGGGTGGGCTCCCTTGCCTCAAACTCTCCATTGAATTGCCCTGCCACTACCATAGAGTCCGTGGAGACCTTGATGTCTTGTATTCCGAGCTCCCGAGATAGCTTAAGCTCTTCGATGATGGCTTCGTACTCTGTCTGGTTGTTAGTGATGGTGAAGTGAATCTTCAGGGCTTGCTCAATTCTGGTTCCCTCAGGACTTACTAGGATCATCCCTCCTCCAAAAGAACTTTTTCCGGAGGCGCCATCTACTATCATCTCCCAGGCCGCTAGAAGGGGTGCCTCAGCTTCTCCGACCTTAACCACATAGTCTGCAAGGAAATCTGCAACCGCTTGCGCCTTAATGGCTACCCGAGGAGTAAAAGTGAGATCGAACTTACTGAGCTCTATCGACCACTTGGCCAACCTCTCAGAGTGCTCCACTCCTTCCAGGATACGGTGGAGAGGGTGATCTGACACCACCTGGATTGAGTGAGCCTGGAAGTATGGCCTGAGCTTCCTAGCCGAGATGATGAGTGTGAAAGCCAACTTTTCCAAGATGGGGTATCTGAGCTCTGCCTTCTTCAGGACCCTATTTACGTAATAAATCAGGAACTGCTTCTTTCCTTCTTCTCGTACAAGGATTGAACTTACTGCTCTGGTCCCCACTCCCAGGTACAAGAACAAACCATCTCCCTCTTACGACCCTTGGAGTAGAGGCATCTGGGTGAGTTGCTGCTTCAGAGCTCGGAAATCCTCTTCGCACTCAGGGGTCCATTCAAATTTCTTTCCTCCTCTCAATGCTCGGAAGAAGGGCGAACACTTCTCTCCCGCCCGGGAGAGGAACCTGCTCAGTCCAACCAACCTGCCGGCGAGACGTTGGAACTCTTTAGCATTCTTTGGAGATTCCAATTCCAAGATCGCCTTCACTTTGTCCGGGTTAGGCTCCACTCCTGAGGGGGTGAGGAGATGTCCTAAGAACTTCTCCCTGTTGGCCCCGAATACACACTTCAGAGAGTTGAGCCTCATCTTGTATTTCCTTATGGTCTGGAAGGATTCTTCCAGATCCAGGACATGGGACCCGAGATCTCGGTTCTTGATCATCAGATCATCCACGTAAACCTCGAGGTTCCGCCCCTTCTACTCCCGGAAGATCCGGTCCATCATTCTTTGATAGGTTGCCCCCGCATTCTTCAATCCGAAGGGCATCATGTTGTAGCTGAAGCACCCATCCTCCGTGATGAAGGTAACATCTTTGACGTCTGGGGGGTACATGCGTATTTGATGGTACCCTGAAAAGGCATCTAGAAAACTCATTAGTGAAAACCCGATGGCTGAATCAACTAGCACGTCGATTCGAGGTAGAGGATAACAATCCTTAGGGCACGCTTTATTCAAAAGAGAAAAGTCCACACACATTCTCCATTTTCCCTCCCCCTTTTTCACCATTACAACGTTACTTACCCACCTCGGGTACTTGCTTGCAGATATGAACCCCGCCTTGAGCAGCTTCTCCACCTCTTCCCTGATGGGCCTGGCCATCTTGGAAGCGATGGCTCTCTTCTTCTGCTGTATTGGACGAGCCTTGGGTTCAAGGTTGAGACGATGGCATGCCACGTCTGCGTCGACCCCTGACATGTCGGTTGTGCTCCAAGCGAAGATGTAGTTGTTCTCCTGTACGCATTTCATGATCTCCTCCTGGTCTTCGGGGCTGAGCTCCCCACTGACTTTTATCTTTTCCTTCCTTCCCTCTTTGGTGAGAATTTCCATTTCCAACACCTCAACCTCCGCCTTCAGCCTTGAGGGCTCCTCCTCTCCCTCTTGTTCCCTCAATCTCTCCTCATGCTCCCTGACCTCACGTTCTATGGCCTCACGCCCTTCAACGGCCACAACCACCTCCCTCAAGAACCTCTGGGCAGGTAACCGTCCCGTGACATTCCTCCTCGTGGAAGTCACAATACGGAAAGGCTACCTCCCCCTCTCGTCTCCCCTCCTGGTGGCTCCTCCTTCTTTCTCTAGCTCATGCTCTCCCCCGCTCTCTTCCTCTTCCTCGCCCTGGGCCGATGGACATAGCTTGTTGAAGAGGGGATAGGGGTGGTCTAGGACCATGTCCCCACCCTGGCTGGTTTAATCTTCTTGGTCCTCCCTGGTAATTCCTTCCCCCTTGGGGAAAACCTCTTCCCTGCCCTTGAACAGGGCCTCCCGGCTACCTCCAACCCAGCTCCAGGTATACCGGAGCCCTCGGCTCTTCCCTCTTCTTCCTTATTGCTGCCTGGCTCCTCCTGGCTCTCTCTACTCCACCTCCGTCAGTCTTGCCAACTTTCTGGCAAATGCCGGGTTCGTTGCCTCCATCGTTATCTCCTTCATGGCTTCCTCCATCAATCCCTCAAACGACAACGGCGCCTTCCGAGTTAAGCTCATCTTGAAGAAGCCCTCCCTCAGCCCAACAGTGAAGGCCATCTGGAGAGAAAATCTTGGTACCTCCTGAATGTCCAAGATCTCTTCCAGGAAGCGGTCCACGTACTAGGCTAAGGACTCATCTACCCTATGCCAGATCAGAAAAATTGATTCTGGGTTCCTCTTCCTCTTCTTCAAGGTCGAGAAGCGCAATTGGAATCTCCTACTCAAGTCCTCAAAGCCATATATCGATCCTGTTGGGAGTTGATGAAACCAGTCCCTAGCCTTATCCTTCAAGGTGATGGCGAAAAGACGGCACTTGAATGCATCCTCCATCGGCCTGATGGAGACCGCATCTTCGAACCATTGCTAGTGCTGGAGGGGGTCGTCTTTCCCCACATAGTAAGTCATCTCGGGCTCCAGGAACCCCTCCAGGACTGGAGTTGAAAGGATTAACTTGTAGAAAGGCGATCCTCTCGCCACTAGTCTCGCTACCCCCACTCGCATGACGACATATCCTGGCGAGATGGCACTCATCGGGCTAGGGAATAACTCCCTACCCGCTAGGTCTCGCCCACCTCCCTCTACCACCTTCTCCTTGTCGGGTCGCCCCCCTGGCGCATCCTCTCCATTCCATCCCTAGACGAGCTCCTCCTGGCGTGCGAGAGCAGGGGCCTGAGGCAAAGGGGTCACGTAGTCATCTCGCCGCGAGATCTCCTGTAGCATTTCCATGATGCCCCCAATGGACGCCATGAATTCCTCCCTTCCGACAAATCCTTTCGGGTTCTGAAACCCACTCCCATTCCCTTCGCCTAGATCTCCTGCCATGAAATGGTTCAATATTATTCTGTGTGGGCTACGATCCACGCTCACTGCACCAAAAATGTTGAAGCCAGAAACCCGACTTCACCTAGAGTTCGGATCTAGAGTTGCAGCTTACACCTACTCTTCCTGAATTCCTTCCCAGACAAGAATCTCGAGAACTAGAAATAGACCGTGGGCTTCAACTCGGAGGTCCCACCTCTTAGCCGGAAGAACTAGGAATTCTTCCCCTCCCTAGCCAGTGCTGATCTAGGTGCCTTAGTGGAAGAAGATGAAAGGAGACAATAATCCTTCTTCCCGGCACCTTATCAATCTATTTATAGGCCTCTGAGTTTTACCTGCCAATAACCAAACTGAACCGACCTGAAATTACCAAGATACCCTGGGTTGGGTCTGCCAACAGCCAAACTTCGCTGTTCTGAAGGGTTATATGCAGACCACAAAGGGTAAAAGAGTAAAATCACCTGAGGCTAAAAAGGTAAAAACCATCTTCAAACTAGATCGGCGCTCGACCAACTGTCGAACCGGTGTTACGCCCATCGCCGAACCGGCGCTCGACGAGAATGACATCTTGTGGGCGAGAGCTCCTCCCCCTCCTGCATCATCGTGCTCTGCGAGTAACCTGTCCCGCTAGTTCCCTCTCGTCCTGCGGGTGGGATCTCGCCTAGCGAGTGACCCTCTCCACGGGTCCCTCTCGCCTACTCCTCTCTCGCTTGGCGAGTGGCCCTCTCCATGGGTCCCTCTCGCCTACTCCTCTCTCTCCTGGCGAGTGGCCCTCTCCATGGGTCCCTCTCGCCTACTCCTCTCTGGCATGGAGAGTGACCCTCTCCATGGGTCCCTCTCGCCTTGCGAGTGGCCCGCTTACTGGGTCCCTCTCACCTACTCTTCTTTCGCCTTGCGAGTGGCCCTCTCCATGGGTCCCTCTCGCCTACTCTTTTCTTTTCCTTGAGCCTTCTGCTCCCGCGGGTCCGAGGTTGTACACCCAGCTTTTCATTCTGATCAATTTACTCTTCTAACTGTTAAATGACTTCCCGTAGCGCCCGCTCCCGCAAGCCCGGGTCTTGCCCTCCAGGGAGACGGGATCACACTTGTCAACCCTGTCACCCTGGCTATTGATCCCGCCCTCCAGGCGGGAGGAGTGTATGTCTCCGCCCCTCCTCCTAGCAAGACAGGGACTGTTACACGTAAGACATTCCGCCCGGGGAGAGGCAAGCCGCTCCACCTCTTCTTTGGAAGGGAACCTGAAGGGGAGCCCGGACCCTTTCGCCCATCATTGGTTGATGGCTCTCGCCATGCTGCAGGTACGCGAGAATTCATCACCCCCCCCCACCCCCTTTTTATGATGACTAGAACCATTTTTATTTTGCTAGGGGCTAAGGAGCCCGGGGCGGGAGCTGAAGATGAGGGAGATGAAGAGGAGGTTTGAAAGTGCAGGATAAGATCAATCCTAACTCTAGAGGGGGTGAATAGAGTTATTTAAAATAATTTTGCAAATAAAACTTGTGTGCAGAGAAAGTTTGACTTTACTTAGTGTAAGGTGCTATAGCAAATAATCAGAGTAAAAAGAAATTCACAACACAAAGCAAAACACAAAGAAACAAGCAATCCAGACGACACAAGGAGCTATAGTGGTTCCCTAAATCTGGGTACATCCACTCTTCTATCACCCTTGATAGGAATCCACTTCAAGATGAGTTGATCAGGTGTCTTGATCACCAGAGAGTTTTTGATCAGGTTCTCACAAACCAAAGGAGCTGATTTTGACCAGGTTTCAGCAAAACCAAAAGTAACTTTTGAAGGGAGTTAAAACCCTGTACAGAAAGAAAAAGAAAAAGAGGTGATGATGTCTTCTCTATCAACAAGTAGAGAGAAGCAAAGTGGATCTGTAGTTGTTGTCAAAGCTCCCCCTGAGATCAAGAAGAAGTTCAGGAAGGAGAGCTCTGCACAAGGGTGACAGGTCTTCAAAGATCTGATTTGCTCCAGCAAGAGATGATCCAAGAAGGTTGGATGGTTGTGTCTGAAGCAATCAGAATTCCTGTGAGTGAGCTTTCAAAACAGAGAGAGAGAGCAGCTGAAGTCCTGTATATTTTCTATATTCTGTATATTCTCTGCATATCTGAAAAATGAAAGAATGAATAATATATCTGAGTCTTCTTCTTCCTTTTCTTTGATAGCCGTTGGAAGTCAGCATTAATTGCTTTCCTTAAATGTCCATGCCTCAAAGGAAATGACAGACAGACATTCCTTAGAAAATTCCTTGAGCCATGCACCAGATATGCTGTAACGGCCAATAAATCTTCAGCATTAATTGTCTGACAGAAGGAATTTGAATTCCTATTCAAAACTGACGGGAGTCTGAAAAGCGTCGAGCTCACAGTAAAACGTCGATCTGAGCACGACACACATCGGCCAGAGAGTGTTTTCTGAGAGCAGAACTGGGTTCGACGGAACGTCGAGCTGAGGTCGACTCCACGTCGAGCTGAGGTCGACTCTGCGTCGAGCTGAGATCGACTCTACGTCGAGCTGAAGTCGACTATGCGTCGAGCTGAAGATTACTCTAACTAGCCTATGTGACCTTTATAACAACAAGGAGGTCACAACACAAAATCCCTATAGAAGTATAGTCATCCTGGTCCAAATGGTAATAGGGTGTTCCAACAATCTCCCCCTATTTGGATTAGGATTACTATTTACATGAATTTAGGGATTCAAAGGAAGATAAAGCAGATACAATACACTACAATACAACCAGACATGACAGAATAAAAAACAGCATATATAACATTATATAGCAGCACAATTGTTCAAAAGTCCTGAGTCCAGCATATAGAAAGAATTAAAGCATCTTACTTTACTTTCCCTTTGGGGCTTTGTCTTGATCACTCTTCTTGAAGATGATTTCTCTGTTTGGATTTGAAGCTTCCTTTTTAGATCTGTAATCATCAGCTGCACCTAAAGACTTTTGATCTCTTGCACTGGGTGGTACAGCTGCAGGATGGAGTTGCATATATCTGTCTGAATCAAAGAATTTCTTAGACTTATATTTCTCCAATTCCTCTTTTCTTTGGTCTGACATTGTACTGATATGAGAGGTGTCCAGACCTTTTTCTCTAGCTTTATTAATCTCATTTAAAGCAGCCATTTCTGTCATTCTAGCTTTCCAGTAGGCAGGAGTTTTGGTGGGATCTTCAAAAGGTACTGCTGGTTCAAATCTGTTAGAGGAGAGTTCTTGAGAGGTAGTTGGGGTGAGGTCAGCTCTAGGTCTATAAGGATATGGACCAGAGGTTGGATCAATGGCTCTTCCCCTTTGATAAGGTTGAGAACCTGATCTTCCTCTGGACTGCCTGCCTCTATAGTTTCCTCTTTGCTGACCTCCCCTTTGCTGACTGTCTCCTTGATATCTTCTTGCTTGATATGTCTTTCCATGTAGAGCTGAAGGGGCTGGATTGGAAGATAGACTAGCACCTGCACCTGCATCTGGAGGAGGTGGAGGTGGAGGCTGATGGACAGGTTTGGATGGTCCTTCATTGAATTTTCTTTTCTGTTTCATTGCTTTTCTCTGATTTTGGGAGTACTGCATCCATGGCTCTGTGATTTCACAATTGTATTTGATATAGTAGGGAATGTCATGGTCTGTAGCTCTAGCCATTGGAACTCTTTTCAAAGCTTTTGATCTAGCTTTCCTCTTCCTTGCAATAGTTGCAGAGGAGTCATCAGAATCTGTAGCAAACTCATCTTCTGAACTTTGAGATTCTTCATATGGATCTATGTACTTCCTTTTAGAGATAGGAAAACTGATGGAGTCTGGAGCTGCTGAGGAGGAAACTGAAGGAAGATCTGCTGTCAGTGGGGAGGAGGAGTCTACCACTGCAGGAGAGGGCACAGCCTCAGGAGCCATAGAGACTAAAGAGGCTGGTTCCTGAAGGGCTTGGGAGACATGGGTCTCAACTGCATCAGGTGTTTCAATCGCTTCACCTGAAGTTTCAACAGCTGCTAACATTTCAATTTCATCATTAGCAGGAGCCACTACTACCACTGCTACATCAGGGATCTTCTGAAAAGGGACAATAGCCCTAGACAGATCTTCTTGAAGCAGTTCTGAATTAGGAGGAGGAGCCACAGGTGCCATGGAAAGGTCTTCTTGAATCTGAGCTGGAGGGGAGAAGCTCTGAACAGAAGCTGCCAAACACTGAAGGTCTAAGGCACTGCTGATGAGCTGAATTGAAGCTGGAGGAGGAGCCTCAGATACTATCTGAACTTCTGCAACTGATACTGTCTCTGAACATGTCTGAACAAACTAAACTGAAGAAGGAGGCAGCTCTTCTTCTGCTGACATCTCCCCCTGCCTAGAATCAGTGGTAGCTGACTCTAGGCCCCCAGAAGAAGGGCATGCCAACTGAGAGGAGAGGGAGGAGACAGAGGCAGAGAGAGTTCTCAGGGAAAGGAGGAGAGGAGCCAGCTTGGCATCCAAGAGGGAGGAGAGCCTAGGGGCCAAAAGATCAAAAATCTGATTGGCCAAAGGCAGGAGAGCTACTTGCTCAAGGGGAACTTGAGTAGAGGTAGATGGAGTAGCAGAAACTGTAAATGTAGAAGAGGTTGAGGGTGGTGTAGACAGGGGAGGTATAACTGGCTCATGGATGGAGGAAAAGAGTAGTTCTGAAAAAGTTGATGAATGGGGGAATTCATGAGGAGAGGAGGTAGAGGCATCCATGAAGGAGTCGTCATGAATGTCAAAAGAAAAGAGATCCTCATGAGGGGTGGAATCCAAGCTTATGGGAAGGAAAGTTGTGTGAGGTGGAAGGGAGGAGGCAATGGTAGAGATGGATAAAGGTAGAGGTTGAGTGGATGGAATGACTGTGGTTGAGGGTATGAAAGTGGATGGGAGGGTGAGGGAGTCAGATGGCAAAGTCCCTGCTTCTGGACCAGTGGACTGAGGGAGAGTGACCTCTACAGTCCTGGTGTCTGCAGAAGACTTCATTGCTGCTACTGCCCTGGGATTCACAATTCTTCTGTCCCACTTGCCAATTAGGGCACATGTGAGCCTCTTGGAAGCATTGATGTGCTTCTTGGAGGACACAAGCAGTTGGGGGCAGCAATGGTTGAGAATCAACCCAAGAACTCTTCCAAAGTGGACAGAGTTTTTATCCAATTTTTTCTTAATCATTTCAAACACAATCAATCCCCAGTTGGGATGTTTCTTATCCATAAGTGCAGCCATAAGGCAAAACTGATGCCTAGTAATTGCATCATGTGCAGTCCTCTTTGCACAGATCAATTTGCCTGTAATGTCTGCTAACAACCTATATTCAATGGCTAGGTTAACTTTGAGGAGTTTAGAGGGGTTACCAACAGCATGCCCCATCCTGTCCAGCATCAAGGCATACTCTTCCACAGATAGTTCTATGCCATCATCTCCAGCAGCAAAGTTGAAAACTTCTGAAATGATTTGAGGTGAGATGGCTACCTCATTTCCTGAAACTTTCCCAGTCAATGTATTGTTATCTGAGATAACTGCTGTAAGACTCCACTCTTTGATTTCTGACTCTGGGAGCGGGATCCTGGTTGACATAAAGTTAACTAGTTGCTGCTCCTTGAAGAGGTCCAGTATATCCAGAAAGTATTGTGGAGATCCATCAAAAGAGTCGAAGTCGATATCGAATCCAGAATCGAACTTCATGGTCGCCAGAGCTCCTGCTGTGATTGCCATTTTCCTGCAAAAAGAATACCTTCCAAGATCAAGAGTAAGGTATTTGGAGGGAGAAAGCTTGAGCAGAAAGATATGAAAGCGCAACTGCGAACGACGATGAAAAAATGATTTTTATACTTAGGGTTCGACGCAGAAAAGGAAAGAACGTCGAGCTCAGTTCGACGCTCTAAGGCTCTAGGAGAACTGAAACGACTCAACAGCGTCCAGCTTAGGTCGACGTTCGACGCTTGGGCTGATGCTATACGTCGAGCTCAGGTCGACGTTGAACGAAGACGTCGACCGGGGAGAGAGAAACTCAAGAAGCCAGGGAGCTGTGAACTTAGTTCGACGCTAGAAGCTGAGTTCGACGTTCGACGCTTTTGAGGGCGACGGACCGTCGATCTCCGTTCGACGCAGCGTCGAGCTTAGTTCAGAGCTCAGAACAACCACTCAGACAGAGGAATTTTAAAATGAAATTTTTCCTATTCCTGTTAATTATGGGTTTCAAAATCTTGGAGTTTTAATTTATGCTGTCTCCATCTAGCATTCCCAACTGATTAAGGAAAAAGAAGTGCTTCTTTTCATCCAAGGGCTTGGTGAAAATGTCTCCTCTTTGTAGTTCAGTGGAAATGTATTCTAGTGCAATTTTCTTCTTTTCTACATTATCCCTTAAGAAGTGATGTCTGATCTCTATGTGCTTGGTCCTACTATGGAGAACTGGATTTTGAGCAATAGATATTGCACTGGTATTATCACAAAAGATTTTAGACATCTCTAAGTTGTACCCATAGTCTAGGAGCTGGTTTTGAATCCACAAAATCTGTGAGCAACAACTACCTGCAGCCATGTATTCAGCTTCAGCAGTTGATGTGGACACAGAGGTTTGTTTCTTACAAAACCAGGAGACAAGTCTATCACCAAGGAATTGACAAGTTCCACTGGTGCTTTTCCTGTCTACTCTACATCCAGCATAATCAGAATCTGAAAATCCAGTTAGATCAAATCCTGAGTCATGTGGATACCAGAGACCTAGATTAGGAAACTTTTTACATACCTAAGAATCCTCTTAACTAATGTGAGGTGGGACTCTCTAGGGCTTACTTGGAATCTAGCACAAATGCATGTGGCAAACATTATATCTGGTCTAGTAGCTGTTAGATAAAGTAATGAGCCAATGATTGCTCTATAGCTTGTCTGATCAACTGGTTTTCCAGATTCATCAGCATCTAAAACAGCATTTGTAGGCATAGGTGTTTTCATAGAGGATGCTTCAGACATTCCAAATTTCTTAACCAGTTCTCTTGCATACTTGGTTTGAGAAATGAAAATGCCATCCACATGTTGTTTAACTTGCAATCCAAGAAAGAAAGCAAGCTCACTCATGCTACTCATTTCAAACTTTGAGTGCATAAGTTGTGAGAACTTTTTGCATAAGTTTGAATCTGTAGACCCAAATATGATATCGTCTACATAAACTTGTACTAGTAGGGTATGGGACCTATGGGTTCTAACAAAAAGAGTTTGGTCTACTCTACCCCTTTTAAAATCATTTTCCAACAAAAAACAAGCTAAGGTCTCATACCATGCTCTAGGAGCTTGCTTGAGACCATATAAAGCTTTATGCAGTTTAAAAACATGATCAGGAAAGGTTGGAGAGATAAAACCTGGAGGTTGCTTTACATAAACTTCTTCCTTGATGTCTCCATTGAGAAATGCACTCTTGACATCCATCTGATATACCTTGAATCTCTTGTGAGCTGCATATGCAAGGAAGATTCTTATGGCCTCCAACCTTGCAACTGGTGCAAAGGTTTGGTCATAATCAATTCCTTCTTCTTGGCAATATCCTTGTGCAACAAGTCTTGCCTTGTTTCTCACAATTATTCCTTGATCATCCAACTTGTTTCTGAATACCCATTTGGTTCCAATAATTTGCTGGTTCCTTGGTCTTGGTACTAATTCCCAAACTTTATTCCTTTCAAATTGATTCAACTCTTCCTGCATTGCAATGATCCAGTTTGGATCTTGCTCTGCATCTTGTATGGTTTGAGGCTCAATTTGAGAAAGAAAGCAGGTGTGCATAATATTTTGATTAACTTGATTCCTTGTTTGCACATCCACTGAGATATCTCCAATTACTTGTGAGATTGGGTGATCTCTTGTTGTTGCAAGATCAACAAGGGGTGTTGATGATGCACCAACCTGTGTTGTTGTTTCCTGTTGTGGAACAACAACTGGTTCTTCAATTTGTTGACCTTTTGAACTTTCCAAAACCTGAAATTCCTCTTCATTGTCACTGAGTTCAGTGTCTTGCTGAATTGGTGAAGGTAATGACCCTTTGTCTGTGATGGTAAGCTGCTTCAGATTTTCTGAAATTGAATGTTCCTGCAAATTGCTTATGGTAGAAGTCTCCTTCTCCTTATAAGACATGTTAGTTTCATCAAATGTAACATGCATGGATTCTTCAATTTTATTTGAGCACTTGTTAAAAACCCTATAAGCCTTGCTAGTCATGGAGTATCCCAGAAACACTCCTTCATCAGCTTTGGCTTCAAATTTAGCTAGGTATTTCTTGTCATTATTGTGAATGAAACAAATGCAACCAAAAATTTTGAAATAATTTACTTTAGGTTTCTTCCCTTTGAGTAACTCATAGGGAGTCTTACCCTTTAGTTTATGTATCAGGCTTCTATTCAAAACATAGTTGGAGGTGTTCACAGCCTCTGCCCAAAAGGTTAGAGGAAGGTGAGCATCTGTCAACAATGTTGTGGCAGATTCAATAAGGGTTCTGTTTTTCCTTTCAACTACCCCATTTTGTTGAGGAGTTCTTGGAGCTGAGAAAGTGTGCCTGATACCTTCCTTCTGGCAGAACTCTAGCATAAGAAGAGAATCAAACTCTGTCCCATGATCACTTCTGATCAGGGCAATGTGAGTATTGAACTCAATCTGTATGCCTTTGAGAAAATCTGTCAAAATCTTGAAGTTATCAGACTTCTTTCTCAGAAAGAACACCCAAGTGAATCTTGAGAAGTCATCTACAACTACTAAAGCATAAGATTTCCCTCCTAGGCTTTGTACATTAATTGGTCCAAAAAGGTCCATGTGCAATAAGTACAAAATTCTAGGTGAGTCACTCTTATTTAGTGACTTGAAACTGTTTTTAGTTTGCTTGCCTAACTGACAGGCCTTGCAAAGTCCTTCCTTCTTGTAGGGACCAGAAGGTAGTCCTCTAACAAGGTTGTCTTGGGATAACTTAGCAATGGTTCTAAGGTTCACATGTCCTAGTCTTTTATGCCAAAGTTCATTAGGTTTGCTAAGGGAGTTAAATAAACAAATATCTACTTTAGATGAATTGAAATCAACTAGATATATGTTATCTTGTCTATTACCAATTAAAACAATGTTGTTGTTTAATGCAATATTGCATGCTGAGTTGGTAAACCAAACCTGATAACCAGCATCACATAGCTGGCTGATGCTGATTAAGTTGTGCTTTAGTCCTTCCACATAGGCCACTTTCTTAAATGTGATTGACCCTATTTTGACTTGGCCATAGCCTTTTGTTTGTCCAAAGTTTGAATCTCCAAAGATTACTTTGGGTCCATGTTTGGTTTTGAAGGACACAAGGTTCTCCTTGTTGCCAGTCATGTGCTTTGAGCACCCACTATCCAAGTACCACTGCTGGTTCTCAATTGGATAGGTCTTTATCTGCACATACAACAAATCAATTATTTTTGACCCAGTTTACCTTGGGCCTTTCTTGATATCCTTTAAATTCTGAAATAAAAGACATCTCAGGTTGACTCTTATAGCCTGCAGGATGATATCTCCTAGGAGGTATTATCCATTCAGCATAAGGGTTAAATGGATGAGATGTGGAGCTGGAATTAAATCTTGAGTTAACCCCTGAGAACTGATTTTTGCTCTGAGCTTGGCTCGACGCACGTCGAGCTTCGGTCGACGGACTCTGGTGAGTGCGTCGAGCTCCATTCGACGGCGAAGGCTTGCTTTGTTCAGAGGGTAGAAGGCGTCGACCTGAGTTCGACGTTCTCTTGCGATTACGTCGAGCTCTGGTCGACGTCCGTCGAGCTTCGTTCGACGCTTTTTGTCCAGTTTCCTGGGTTAAGTCAGCATTCTTCCTAGCCACTATCAAAACTCCTTTACCTTTCTCACTGGTAAATTTGATTGGAGTTGTCAGCACTATGGGTTGGCTGGATGAAGCACCCAAGCCCAGTGAACCATTCAATCTTGAGTTCACTGTACTTGTGATGTCCATCAATTTGATACTTCTCCCATTAAGGGTTTCTTCAAATTGTTTGGCCTTAGATAGCTCACCTTTCAGTGAAGCTATCTCCTCCCCACACTGCTTCAACTCTTCTAAGAGTCTAAGATTATCTGAGTTAATGGATTTGCATTCAATTAATTGTTCTCTGAGAGTTTTAATCAACTTTTGAGATTCAATCAAGTCAATACACATAGATTTGAACTCAGATTTAAATTCATAAGAGGTAAAATCAAATGAATCTATTACCTGATCCTCAGTGAGTTCCTGATCAGATTGGTAATCAGCATCAGGCTCTGAATCAGTGTTCTTTTGAGATGCACTGATGGCCATCATGCAGAATCCTTTTTCTTCTGTATCATCCTCATCATCACTAGAGCTGGATGATGAATCAGACTCATCAGAGTCACTCCAGGATTCAGCCACAAATCCTTTTCTGGTGTGCTTGTTGTTGCTGGAGGAAGGCTTGTCATGGTACTTCCTTGACTCCTTATCCTTCCTTTTATCTTTTCTTTCCTTCTTGTCCCTTCTGTCTTTATCTTGATTTTCTGGACAGTTGGGGAAAATGTGTCCTGGTTTCCTGCAACCAAAGCAGATAATATCTTTATTAGTAGATCTGTCATACCTTGGCTTGTCTTTTTCTTTGGATGACCATCTTCTGAAGTTCCTTTTATTCAGCTTATTGAACCTTTTGACCAGTAGGCTCATAAGCTCTTCATTTCCCAACACCTTTTCTTTAGGTTCTTCTTCCTGTGCTTTGAAGGCAATGGTTTTCTCAACCTTTTCTGTTGGTGTGGATGTCTTCTGCTCTTCTTCTCTCTTCTTAATGAATTGCTCATAACTCTTGAGCTTTCCTAGAAGAGCTTCTGTGGATAACTCACAGACATTTCTTCCATCTTTAATTGACCAGATTCTTGAGTCCCAAGAGCTAGGGAAACAAGTCAGTATCTTGTCATTTATCTCAGTGAGAGATATGTCCTTCTCTAGTGATCTAAGCTCACTGATGATTAGGCTCAGTCTGTTGTACATGTCAGCAACTGACTCAGACTCTGCCTTTTTGAAGTTCTCATACTGGGTGATGAGGTAGGATCTCCTATCCTTTCTTTCATCTGCAGAACCTGATACAATTTCTGAAAGTTTTTCCCAGATCTCTTTAGTAGTATTGCAATCAGCTACTTTCTGAAAAATGTAATCTGACATGGTTTGAGCCAAAATGTTCATGGCTTTAGCATCTGCTGCCTTCCACTTCTTTATGTCAGCATCAGTTCCTGAAGGAGGAGGAACAGCTGATGTACTTGTTCCTGTGGGAGGTCTTGGACAATCTGTCAACACAGAATTAAAAATGTCTTCATCAAAAGAGTTCATGTAAAGTCTAATCCTTGCTTTCCATAGTGCAAACTTAGAGAGATTGCACATAGGAGGTCTGGTACTAGCAAAGTCCTTGTTTTGTGCCATGAGTTTTAAAGATAAGTAAAACTAAGGAAAATAACCCTTTGAGAGAAATGATCTTATCAGGGATCTTTTGATCCAGGTGTTAGCCTGTATGAATGATCAACCTCCCTCTGATACCAATTGAAAGTGCAGGATAAGATCAATCCTAACTCTAGAGGGGGGTGAATAGAGTTATTTAAAATAATTTTGCAAATAAAACTTGTGTGCAGAGAAAGTTTGACTTTACTTAGTGTAAGGTGCTATAGCAAATAATCAGAGTAAAAAGAAATTCACAGCACAAAGCAAAACACAAAGAAACAAGCAATCCAGACGACACAAGGAGCTATAGTGGTTCCCCAAATCTGGGTACATCCACTCTTCTATCACCCTTGATAGGAATCCACTTCAAGATGAGTTGATCAGGTGTCTTGATCACCAGAGAGTTTTTGATCAGGTTCTCACAAACCAAAGGAGCTGATTTTGATCAGGTTTCAGCAAAACCAAAAGTAACTTTTGAAGGGAGTTAAAACCCTGTACAGAAAGAAAAAGAAAAAGAGGTGATGATGTCTTCTCTATCAACAAGTAGAGAGAAGCAAAGTGGATCTGTAGTTGTTGTCAAAGCTCCCCCTGAGATCAAGAAGAAGTTCAGGAAGGAGAGCTCTGCACAAGGGTGACAGGTCTTCAAAGATCTGATTTGCTCCAGCAAGAGATGATCCAAGAAGGTTGGATGGTTGTGTCTGAAGCAATCAGAATTCCTGTGAGTGAGCTTTCAAAATAGAGAGAGAGAGCAGCTGAAGTCCTGTATATTTTCTATATTCTGTATATTCTCTGCATATCTGAAAAATGAAAGAATGAATAATATATCTGAGTCTTCTTCTTCCTTTTCTTTGATAGCCGTTGGAAGTCAGCATTAATTGCTTTCCTTAAATGTCCATGCCTCAAAGGAAATGACAGACAGACATTCCTTAGAAAATTCCTTGAGCCATGCACCAGATATGCTGTAACGGCCAATAAATCTTCAGCATTAATTGTCTGACAGAAGGAATTTGAATTCCTATTCAAAACTGACGGGAGTCTGAAAAGCGTCGAGCTCACAGTAAAACGTCGATCTGAGCACGACACACATCGGCCAGAGAGTGTTTTCTGAGAGCAGAACTGGGTTCGACGGAACGTCGAGCTGAGGTCGACTCCACGTCGAGCTGAGGTCGACTCCACGTCGAGCTGAGGTCGACTCTGCGTCGAGCTGAGATCGACTCTACGTCGAGCTGAAGTCGACTATGCGTCGAGCTGAAGATTACTCTAACTAGCCTATGTGACCTTTATAACAACAAGGAGGTCACAACACAAAATCTCTATAGAAGTATAGTCATCCTGGTCCAAATGGTAATAGGGTGTTCCAATAAGGTTAGAGAAGAGGAAAAGTAAGACATCGAGAGCTCCCCTTTCCCCTCTTCCGATGAGATGGAAGAATTTCTGGACGCCGGCGGGAACGATAGGAATCGGCAAAAGAGGGTGGTAGCGCTCTTGTCGAAGCTCACTCGGTGGGAGCGGGCCAACTCCTCTGCGGTGAAGGAAATCCGCGGGATGGTGGAGCGGTGAATGAAGGTCATCGAGCGGGAATATTCCCACCTCATCGGCGAGACAGGGTGACATGATACATTTACTGCCGACACGTCTCCAGGTCGGCATGTCGCGCGAATTTGGGACCAAGAGCGCCTAATTACTCTCGGGTGCACCGCCATGACGGCCTACTTAAACCCACGAGAGCCCCCAAGGATGGGAAGGCGAGACCGAGGATGATGGCGCTGGGAGCGGTATTAAACTACAGCGTCTCGCCCCTTCTTCTCCCCACCTCTCGGCCTACCCTTCTCGTCATGTACCCCTTTATGCACTGCTTGAACAATAACTTGATTGCATGCCTGGCTGCTGTTATTATAAGACTCTCTCCTGGCGAGAGCCCTTCTTTCTTTCTTGTCCTACGTGTTTTTATGGTTCATTTATTATTATTATTATTTGATGCTTCCGTGAACGCTTGTTGCCTGCTCGTCAGCTATCGTCTTACCTCTGGGCCAAGGTCTGGCCTGGGGGCTCTCGCCCCCTACCGACTTAAGTGGTCACAACGTGTCAGAGCGGAAAATGAAGTGTCGTCGTCTCGGGACTTGACGGTCGTACCCTTGCCGTTACTTGAAAAAATCCATCATTACGGCATTTTCTTATAAATAGGTCAGTCCACCTACCGCATTTATTTCTTTGATCTAAAACCCTTGCCTCCTTCCTTGCCGCTCTCGTGCCTCTCGGCAACTTCATTAGCTTTCGCCTCTTTCTCTCGTTCTCGCCCTCTTCCTAGCAATTCTCGCTTTGGACCTCCCATTCACGATGTCGGGCGAGAGCGAAGGTCGTTCCAACTGTGTGCAAGCCTTCCTAAAGCACAAGTTTCCTCCTTGCCTCCCGATCCTATGAGAATACCATCTGATAACCACCAACTACATCCCCGCCGGGTTCACTGCGAGGAACCCAGGAAACAACGACAGGATCAATCTCGCGCGAGAGGGGGAACTCGTCATCCACTTGGAACACTTTGAGGTGGGCTTCCACCTCCCCCTCTGGCCGGAGATGCGCCAAGCTCTCCGATATTATGGGGTGGTTCCCACACAGCTCAATCGCAACTCGGTCTCCATCCTAGTGGCATTCATCTTCTACATGCGGGCCGAGCAGATAGAATTCAGCCTACCCATCTTCCGGAAGCTATTCATCTTCCGGGCCAAGAGCGGTGGGGTGGTCTTCTTCTCAGGGCAGCTGCTCAAGACCTGCGGCCTCGCCAACAAGAACCATCACTGGAGCGAGAAGTTCGTCTACGCCTCAGGCGACTTCGGCAACGTCCCTCTCGCGCCAGTCTAGTATGACGACGCAGCCTACAAGCCGCCCGCTCTTGGGTCGCGCAAGAGCGCCATCCTCGAGTTCTTTGGGACATTGACTCACTTCAGCCCATACCTCCCGGCAAAGGTATGATCTCGTCTTTACCATGTGATTCTATACTTTAAGATGTAAATCTAATTGATGTTGATCTCGCAGGTGAGCGAGAAATATCTCTGCAGGGCTTCGACCGATCCCCTAGCTCTCGCGAAATCTGTCGCGCTCTCCTGCCGAGAGGAGCCGGCTCCTGCCTCCGAGCCTTGCTCTCGGAAATGAAAACCCTGTGCCTTCTCCTTCGCCTCTCTCAAAAGACTCAGGCCAACCGTTGTGGACAAGGGTAAGTCTGTGTTGGCATCTCCTGCCCGATCTTCTACCGAGGGTCTACCAATAGCAGGCGAGGCGAATACTACTGTCGAGGCTATCGTCGGGGTTCCTGCCGAGAACCTGTCAGCCACTGGTGGGGCTGGTGACGAGAGGGTGGCCGTCGAGACTTCTGCCCAAGTCCCACCCAAGCCGGTGCCGAGAGAGCATCAGAACTTTGGCTATGGCGGCAAGTTATTGGACGCGGAGGGGAAACCCATGATTCAGTGGGTTCCTGAAGCCAACCGGGCCTCAATATCCACTCTCCTTCCCAGCTGGATGGAGCAATAAGAAGTCACCGGGGATGCCTTCGCGCTGGCCTACGGCCTCTACAGCCGCGAGGACGCCGACCTCTTTGACCTGTCGCCCACCCAGCTCTTGGCCTACAACTCCATTCGGGAGTTGATGCGCGGGATTGAGCTCGCGCGTATGTGCATGCATCGAAGCATCATCATAGACCGCAACTTTGCTGACATGCACAAAGCGAGAGATGAGGCGGTGGCCAATGCGGCCGCCCTTAAGGCCGAGTTAGCGGATGTCCGGCGGCTTCTATCTCTCCGCCCGGTCGATGAGGTAAGCTAGATCCTCCAAGGCCTCTCACTCCCCCCTTATTTCATAATCCACTCTCCTCCATGTGTTGATGAGCTCTTTGTATAGGAATCTGCCCAGAGCTCGTTGTTTCGCGCGAGGCAAGCCGGTCTGGAATGCGAGAACGTCCTGCTAAAGGCCCAGCTCCAGCGCGTGGAAGCTGTTGTGGCTACAATCCCACCTCTTCCCTCACTGGATGAGAGGCTAAAGAGCCGCCAATACTCCGAATATGACATCGACAAGCTACTGCAGGTCACTGCCCGCAGGCTTCTTCCTTGGCTTTTCGAGCATGTTCCCAAGCCTGCGGAAGCACCCGATTCCCCGCCTTTAGATGTCCCGAAGTCTATCGCTATAGCCAACGAGACATCTGGCGAGAACTCTAGCGAGAGATCGAGTGGGAGCTCTAGCAAGAGCTCAAGTGGGGAATCCGACGAAACCCCCTGAAGATCCTCGTTCTCCTCCTTACTGCGGACTCTTTTTGTTCTTTTTTGAATGCGCGAGATGTTCTCGCATGTAACCCCCTTTTTTGTAAACACATTCACCAATATATTACAATCAGTTAATATATGTTTTCTTTATCTATTGCTGCTCAAGTGCGCTCTCGCTGATACCCTAGGCCCATAGGAGAGTCGCAACCCTTAGCGATAGACCAACAGGTGGAAACTTGTCAAGAAGGTAAGGCCAAGCGCCTCTTTCTTTTTCTCCGAGTGTTTCCCGCCGAGAGCCTTTTACCGAGAGCCCTCTGCCTAGAGCGTCGACCATAGGTTTTTAAAAGGGACGCCCTCCTTTTGCGATATGCGAACAAACGGAGTTTTGCCGAGAACTTTCCGTTGTCTGTTCAAGAGCTTCCCGTCGAGTGTCCCTCGCCGAGAACTCCCTTTGCCGAGAACCTCTTGCTGAGAACCTTTTGTCGGGAACCTCCTTCCCAAATGGGTAGGGGACACTTACCTTCCTCCCAGGTTCTGTATGACTTCAAACTTTTCCCAAGCTCTTCCCAAACTCTTTCCCTGACCACCCAGGTGTGGTGTAGAATTTTACTCTGCAAGAGGTGGTGCAGAAGTTTCCAAACTGAAGTATTTCCAAGATCATTTCCAAAAGAAAATCATTTCCCCCCAGGTGTGCCTACCGCCTTGTCCAGCTAATGAGAGCCTGAACAGCGAGTCTACCCGGGGCCGAGCCAGGCTCGAGGTAGTGCAGAAGTCTCCAAGCGGAAGTATCTCTATGAGCATTTCCAAGACCAAGTCCTTTCCCCCCAGGTGTGCCTATCGCCCTGCCCAGCTAATGAGAGACTGAGAAGCAAGTCTACCCGAGGCTGAGCAGCACTCGGGGTATCCCTTACCCCCACAGGAGAGCCTTCGGACCTGCCAGCTAGTGAGAGCCTGCACAGCGGTTCTACTTGGGGTCGAGCCAGGCTCGGTGTAGTGCAAAAGTTTCCAAGCTGAAGTGTCTCTATGAGCATTTCCAAGACCAAGTCTTTTACCCCTAGGTATCCCTTCTGACCTGCCAAGCTAATGAGAGCCTAAGCAGCGAGTCTACCCTGGGCTAAGCAGCACTCGGGGTATCCCTTACCCCCATAACCGAGCCTTTGAACCTGCCAGCTAGTGAGAGCCTGTGTAGCGGGTCTACCTGGGGCCGAGCAAGGCTCGGGGTAGTGCAAAAGTTTCCAAGCTAAAGTATCTCTATGAGCATTTCCAACACCAAGTCCTTTCCCTCCAGGTGTGCCTACCACCCTGCCCAGCTAATGAGAGCCTAAGCAGCGAGTCTACCCGGGGCCGAGCAGCACTCAGGGTATCCCTTACCCCCCACAGGCCAGCCTTCGGACCCGCCACCTAGTGAGAGCCTGCGTAGCAGATCTACTTGGGGCCGAGCCAGGCTCGAGATAGTGCAAAAGTTTCCAAGCTGAAGTATCTCTATGAGCATTTTCAAGACCAAGTCCTTTCCCCCCAGTGTGCATGTCGCCCTACCCAGCTAATGAGAGCCTGAGCAGCGAGTCTACCCGGGGCCGAGCAGCACTCGGGTTATCCCTTACCCCCACAGGCGAGCCTTCGGACTTGCCAGCTAGTGAGAGCATGCACAGCGGGTCTACCTGAGGCCAAGCCAGGCTCGGGGTAGTGCAAAAGTTTCCAAGCTGAAGTATCTCTATGAGCATTTTCAAGACCAGGTCCTTCCCCCCAGGTGTGCCTACCGCCCTGCCCAGCTAATGAGAGCCTGAGCAACGAGTCTACCCGGGGCCGAGCAGCACTCAGGGTATCCCTTACCCCCACAGGCGAGCCTTCGGACCTGCCAGCTAGTGAGAGCCTGCGCAGCGGATCTACCTGTGGCTGAGCCAGGCTTGGGGTAGTGTAAAAGTTTTCAAACTGAAGTATCTTTATGAGCATTTCCAAGACCAAGTCTTTTCCCCCCAGGTGTTCCGACCGCCCTGCCCAGCAAATGAGAGCATGAGCAGCAAGTCTACCCGGGGCCGAGCAGTACTCGGGGTATCCCTTACCCTCATAGGAGAGCCTTCAGACCTGCCAGCTAGTGAGAGCCTGCGTAGCGGGTCTACTTGGGGCCGAGCCAGGCTCGGGGTAGTGCAAAAGTTTCCAAGTTGAAGTATCGCTATGAGCATTTCCAAGACCAGGTCCTTTCCCCCCATGTGTGCCTACCGCCCTGCCCAGCTAATGAGAGCCTGATTAGCGAGTCTACCCGGGGCCGAGCAGCACTCGGGGTATCCCTTACCCCCACAGGCGACCCTTCGGACCTGCCAGCTAGTGAGAGCCTGCGCAGCGGGTCTACCTGGGGCCGAGCCAGGCTCAGGGTAGTGCAAAAGTTTCCAAGCTGAAGTATCTCTATGAGCATTTCCAAGACAAAGTACTTTCCCCCCAGGTGTGCCCATCGCCTTGCCTAGCTAATGAGATCCTGAGCAGCGAGTCTACCCGGGGCCGAGCAGCACTCGGGGTATCCCTTACCCCCACAGGAGGGCCTTCGTACCTTCCAGCTAGTGAGAGCCTGCGCAGCGGGTCTACCTGAGGTCGAGCTAGGCTCGGGGTAGTGCAAAAGTTTCCAATCTCTTTACCATCAGAATTTCACAATAGGTAAAACAAAAATAAGTTAGTGAATGTAATATAATAAACTTGACTTTGAATATGCAATTTCACCTTCCCACCCCCTCATGGGTAGAAGCATTTTAAGTTGTCACCGCTCCAGGTGTGGCTCGTGGACCTTCCCTCCATGTCCTGGAGGTGGTACCCTCCCGTTTTTAGGACCCTTTCAACAATGTAAGGCCCTTCCCAGTTTGAGTTGAGCTTTCCCACGGGGGCTGACCTTCCTGCAGCATCAACTTTCTTTAGCAACAAATCTCCCTCTACGAACTGTTTGATTCTGATATGCTTGTCAAAGTATTTCGCCATCCGTCGTTTGATCTCCTCCTGCCTGATAGTTGCGACATCGCGCAGCTCTTCCACCATATCCAACAAGAGGCGCAACTCCCCTTCATTCTCCAGCCTCTAATCCTCTTCTCCTCCACCCGCGACCGCAACCCGCGGGGATCGAACCTCAAACTCCACGGGCAGGACCGTCTCACACCCATGGGAAAGTTTGAAGGGGGTCTCACCGGTTGTTGTGTTCGGGGTTGTCCGCAAGGCCCACAATACTGAGGGGAGTTGTTCCACCCAACTCCCCCTCAAATTCTCCACCTTCTTCATAAGCAGGTTTACGATGATCTTGTTTGTCGCCTCCACCTGGCCATTGCTCCTAGGATGGTGGACGGAGGCAAACCTAAGGTCTACCCACAGTTGGGTCCAGAAGCTGATGAACTCCTCACTGGATAACTGGGGGCCATTGTCTGTCACTATCGCCAAGGGCAACCCGTGTCTACATATGATCTCCCCCCAAACAAAATTCCTGATGACTTGGGAGGTGACCTTGGCCAGCGCCTTGACCTCCAACCACTTTGAAAAGTAGTCAATCATGACTAGAAGAAACCTTCTCTGTCCACTGGCCGGAGGTAAAGGCCCAACCAGATCCATCCCCCAGATGGAGAAAGGCCAAGGCGTCGTGATGCTTCGGAGCCTTTGAGCGGGCAAGAGTTGGAGGGGGCGTACAGTTGACACTTTCCACACCTCCTCGCAAACTTGACCGCATCCTTCCTCAGGGTCTGCCAGAAATACCCTTGCCTGACCACCCTTACTTCCAACGTCCTACCCCCCGAATGACTACCGCATTCGCCGGAGTGTACTTCCTCCAGGATCCTTAGGATCTCTTCTTCTGTCACGCACCTTGCCAAGATCCCTGACAACATCTTCTGTTGCAACCCCCCCCCTTCAAGAATTAGGTAATTAGCCGCTTTGTTCCTGAAGCTCTTCGCATCCTTGGTCCCTTCTGGAAGCTCGCCAGTGGTCAGAAAGGTCACAAATAGATCCACCCACGAGGGTCACCGATCCACTTCCATCAACTCCCCTTCCTCGATCTCCAGTCGAAATAGCTCAATCAGGGTTCCTCCTCCCCGAGGTCTAAACTTAGCCAACCGATCGGCTGCTACACTCTCTTCCCTGGGAACATGTTGGATTGAGATGTCTGGAACCCTCCGATGATCACCCTTACCTTGGATAAGTATTTCACAAGGGTGGGCTCCTGGGCTTCGAACTCTCCTCGGATTTGTGATACCACCACCAATGAGTCCGTGAATACGTCCACATCACGAATCTCAAGCTCCTTTGCCAAACGAAGGCTGACTATCATGGTCTCGTACTTCGCTTGGTTATTAGTGACCGGGAAGTGCAAGACAACAGCTTGTTCTATAGTGAACCCTTGAGGGCTTATCAATGCTACTCCTCCCCCAAGGGAATATATCCCCAAAGCCCCGTCAACCATCATCTTCCATCCCCCCTATGGTCGTGGTTCCTCGGCCCCAGCCTCAACAACGTAGTCAGCTAAGAAGTCAGCCACTACTTGTGCCTTAATGGAGAGCCTTGGCACAAACGAGATGTCAAACTCACTCAATTCCCGAGTGTTTTACTCCTTCAAAGATCTTGCGAAGTGGATGGTTCGTCAACACTCTGATGGAATGGGCTTGGAAGTATGGTCGGAGCTTCCTGGCTGAAATGATTAAAGCATACGCCAGCTTTTCTAAAATGGGGTAGCGGAGCTCCGCCTTCTTCAGGACCCTGCTAACATAGTAGATAAGCAATTGTTTCTTCCCTTCTTCGCTGACCAAAACAGAGTTTACAGCCTCTGCTCCTACCCCAAGATACAAGGCTAGATCCTACCCCTCCTTTGGGCTTTGAAGTAGCGGCGCCTGGGAGAATTGGCTCTTCAGCATGTGGAAGGCCTCTTCACACTCTATGGTCCATTCAAATTTTATATTACCCCACAACACCTTGAAGAACGATGAGTATTTCTCTCCCGACATGGAGAGGAACCTACTTAGCCTGACCAGTTTGCATGTTAAGCGTTGGACCTCCTTAGCATTGCGTGGTGATTCTAGATCTAGGATGGCCTTCACCTTGTCTGGGTTAGGCTCTACCCATGTCGGGGTCAGAAGATGTCCAAGGAACTTCCCTCTACTTGCCCCGAAGACACACTTCAGGGGGTTCAGCCTCATCTTGAACTTCTGCAGGGTAGCGAATATCTCCTCCAGGTCACGTAGGTGCGAGTCCACACCCTTGCTTTTGAACATAAGGTCGTCAACATAGACCTCCAGGTTCCTCCCCCTTTGGCCATAGAAGACTCGATCCATCATACGCTGGTAGGTAGCCCCCGCGTTCTTCAGCCCAAAGGGCATCATTTTATAGCTGAAGCATCCCTCCCTCGTGATGGGAGACATCATTTACATCGGGAGGGTGCATTCGGATCTAGTGGTAACCTGAAAAAGCATCTAAAAAACTCATAATAGAAAAACCAACGGCTGAATCAACCAACGCGTCGATCCGAGGCAGGGGTAACAATCCTTGGGACATGATTTATTTAATAAAGAAAAGTCTATACACATGCGCCATTTTCCACCCCCCCCCCCCTTTCTTTACCATTACCACGTTGGAGATCCAGCCCGGATACTGGATCTTTGAGATGAAGCTAGCCTCCAGAAGTTTCTTGACCTCCTCGCGGATGGGTTCCTCCAACTTGGTAGTGATGGTCCTCATCTTCTGGCGAATGGGGCGCGTCCGGAGGTCCAAGTTCAGGCGGTGGCAGGCTACATCTGCATCGATGCCCAACATGTCAGTCGCGCTCCAAGCAAAGATGTCGACATTGCTCTGGATGCAAGACCACATCCGCTCCTGGTCCTCGGGACCTAGGCCCCCGCTGATTCGCACCCTTTGCACCTGGCTGGCTCTGGTGAAGACTTCTATCTCCACCACTTCCTCAGCCAGCTCCAGCCGCGATTGCTCCCAGCCGGCCCTTGCCTCCTCTTCCTGCCCAAGCTCTTCCTCCCCTCCTTCTTCCTCAACTTCCATCGCCTCCCTCAGGCTCTCCTGCTGCTCAACCTCCCCGCCCCTTGGGGTCTCCATCTCAACTCCTCCTCGCTCTTCCTCTACTTCCTCCTCATGCGACCCTCTTGTGGCTCCGACCCTTCATCCCTCCAGACCTCATACACAACTCCTCCTCTCTGCTCCTCTGCAACCTTATCGCTCGCCTCCCTTAGGCTCACCTCCTCTCCTCCGACAACCTCTTCTTGCACCGCCATCTCCCTCTCCATCTCCTCCACCTCTGCCATCCAAGATATGGTGTTAACCGCCGTCACGTAACATTGCCTTGCCACCTTCGAGTCCCCCCGGATCCTAACCTCCCCCCCCCCCCGTTGTTGAACTTGAGGCGTTGGTGTAATGAGGAGGAGATTCAACGAAAGGCGCTGATGAGGGGGCGCCCAAAGATAGCGTTATAACTGCTCGGGGCATCCACTATAACGTACCGACAATTTCGTGACACGCCCCCCAACTTCATATGCATCCCTACTCCTCCTTCTACCTCCTTCCTCTCTCCTGAGAACCCAAACAATGGTCCGTCTGAAGTTAGGACCCTCTTGGTCTCGACCTTCATCTCGTCGAAGGCCTTCTTGAAGATCATATTCACGGAGCTCCCGTTGTCGACCAGGATCCTTGAGACCGTGAAGTTTACCACCGCCGTCTGGATCACCAAGGCATCACAAAATGGGTCCTTGAAGTCTGGCATGTATGCCAATGAGAAAGTAATCTTTTCCTCTAGAGGGATGCCTGGGTGGTCAAGGCGACCCCCCCTCAGAACATGGTCTGAAGGCTCCCCTTGCGGGTTGCCTCAATCTCGACTCCGCCATGGATCACCCCGATCCCTCCCCGGGTTCCTACATCCGCCCGATCCTCACACCTGTCTTCCCCCTCTACCTGTTGAACCTCCATGATCCTTATCGGTGGATCATTCCTCCCCATCCCCATGGCCTCTCTCGTCTCCAGGAACTCTGGGCAGGTGGTCGTCACGTGACCCTCCTACTGGTGGAAGTCACAAAAAGGTAACGCCACATTGCCCCCTCTTCCTTTTCTGCCTCCTCTTCTTCCAGCTCCTCCCCGAGCTCCTCTCCTTCCTCCTCTACCTCAGCCAACCTCCATCGCTTCTTATGGCGGGAAGTGACCCCTCTGCCTCTTCCTACCTGCTGGCTGATCAAACCTCTTTGGCTCGCGGAAGTTGTCCCTTCCCTGGAAGCCTCCGCCCTTTCCCTGGGGGCGACCCTCTTGGGGCCTCCAACCCAACCGGTTGTTTGGCTCCCAGGCCCCCCATCCTTGATTCTGCCCCTACTGCCCTCGGGGATCCTCTCTCCTTCTCTTTTCCCTCTGCTCTCTCTGCCTTCCTGCTCCCGGCTCCTTCACATCATTTTTTGCCAACCTAGCCAGCTTCCTGGCAAATGCTGGGTTTGCCCTTTCGAAGTCTATCTCCTTCACCACCCTCTCCATGAGCTCCTCAAAAGAGAGGAGGCATTCTCTTCAGCTCCATGCTAAAGAATCCCGGCCTCAGCCCCAGGGTGAAGGCGAGCATTAGTGCATACCCTGGGACCTCCTGGACCAGGAGTATCTCCTCCTAAAACCGGTCCACGTAGTGACCCAATGTATCATCTTGCCTCTGCCTCACCGCAAACAGGCACTCTGCCTCCTTCTTCTGCTTCTTCGATGTTGAGAATCTCAACAGTAACCCTCGACATAGATCCTCAAAACTCTAGATCGAGCTTGCCAGCAACTGGTGGAACCAGTCCCGGGCCTTCTCCTTCAACGTGATGGCAAAGAGCCGACACTTGAAGGCGTCTGTCATCTGCCATATCGAAACGACATCTTCAAACCACTGCACATGTTGCACGGGGTCATCCTTCCCCGAGTAGTAGGACATATCGGGCTCGCAGAACCCCTCTGGAACTGGAGCCGAGATGATGAGCTCACTAAAATGGCTTTTGCCCCCTGCCTACCAAGAAGGCATATCTCGCGGCCTTGGCTGGCTTGCTCTGTCTGCGCTGCCTTGCCCGGGAAAGAGCTCTCGCGCAGCTATATCCCTCTCGCCGACCTCTGCCTGCACCTCCTTCCCGAGACGTTGCCCTGGGAAGAGCTCTCGCGCCTCTACATCCCTCTCACTGACATCTGCCGGCACCTCCTTCCCAAGACGTTGCCCGGGGGCATTCTCGCCCAAGAGAGGGACCGCCTCTACTGGAACCTGAGGCGTAGCCCACTCGCTCCTTGCCGAGAAGGAAAGATTGATGGTCTGCAGAACCTCTCGCCTGAAGTCCTCCAGCATCTTCCTTGTCGCCACCTCTCCCCGAGAAGGGGAAACTCCCAAGCTTGATTCTTCGCCTTCACCTCCGGCCATAGGACTCGACTCAAGATTTTCTTATACTGGCTACCTTCCACGCTCACAGCACCAGAATTATTGAAGCCAAAATTTTACCTCAACGAAAGTTCGAAATCAGGGGTGTAGTCAACACCTACTTCTCCCAAGCCCCGGCCTCTGACTGGCAGTAAAGGACCAGAAACAAACCCAAATCCTCAGCTGGGAGGTCCCATCTCTTATCCGGAAGATCTCTGAGCGCTTCCCCTCCAAAGCCAAATGCTGGGCTGGGAGCTCTTTAGAAAACACTATGAGATCTTAGGAAAATATTAAAGCTTGCTTTGTGAGGAGCCCCTGTGGGTCTATTTATAGCCTTTGTTGACCTGAAATTACTAAATTACCCCTGGCTTGTCTACCAATAGCAAAATTCTACTGTTATGAGGAGCTAAATGTAGACCCTGGGGTATACGGGTAATTTTACCCAAGGGCATCTGGGTAATTTCACCCTGGGCCCTACCCGGCAGGAGCCTTCCTGCCAAGAACTGAAGGATCTCATGCTTACTTCTTGCCGAGAACTCCCTTGCCCTCACTAGTCGGGAGCTAAAAGAAGGTTGTGCCTACTCTCGCCTTTACGAGGCACGAACTTTCTCGCCCCCCTCTGGGCGGGAATGTGCCTCTGAGAGCGCTAAGTTGTCAACCTAAATCACCTAGAGGGGGGTGAATAGGTGAAATGCGTGCCAAATGCGGAATAAAAAATTAACACAGCACAGATCAAGCAATTACACAGAGAACATAGGATTTATAGTGGTTCCCCAACCCTGGGTACATCCACTTTCACCTCACCAATCTAGTAAACCACTAGACTTGGCTACTCCACTATCTCGGATCAAAACGATCCTACAACTCGGAACCACGTTCCTACAAAACTCGATCCAAACCGGATCTACATTCGGAAGAAAACCTTCCTACAAATCTCGATCCAAACCGGATCTACAGAACTCGGAGTCAAGACTCCTACAAGAATAAAAGGTTGTATAAATAAAAATACAAACAGAATTATTCAGATCTGGATCTTCAACTGTCTTCTTCTTTGAGAACTTTGGCTTGATCAGAAATGGTTGAAGACGACTCGAAGGAGATCCTCAGATCTGAAATACGGAATCACCACGATCAAGAGAAAGATCAGAGATCGATGAAGCGCGGAATGATCGAGTGATTCTTCTTGTCTGAATAGCTGTTTCGAGGAAGACCGGCGACGAAGAAGATGAACAGTATTTTGTCGGCGTGAACTTTGCGGCTTCCTGATGTCGGCGATAGAAATAGATTCAGAATTCTTTTTTCTTTCATGTTGTTAGGGTTTGTCGATTTGACAAGACCTATTTATAGGACTTCTGTAACGGTCAATACTTAAACAAGTACACGTGGACCAACCAAAATAGAGGATTTGAATTAGCCCGCAAAATCAGAACTTAGAAAAATTCTTTCTGAAGGTAGAATCAACCTACTCGAGTATATAAGTGAGCTACTCGGGTAAGGGCTGATTTATTCGAGCGAATAAGGAACTACTCGAGTATAGAGTTGATCTACTCGAGTAAGGGTTGAGCTACTCGAGTACCTTGGGGAAACTACCCGAGTTACAAACTAGACAAACTACTCGAGTAAGTGAAAGCGGCTACTCGAGTACAAAACCAAACTACTCGAGTATTAGAAAGGATCTACTCGAGTAAGGTAGGATCTACTCGAGTACAAGAATAACCTACTCGAGTACTAGTTCAGACCACTCGAGTATACTGAAATGAAAACTACTCGAGTACTAAGCCACTTACTCGAGTATAAGAGCAAAGTTACTCAGGTATGTGGACTTAGAGAAATTTTAGTCTGAACAGCTAGACTTACTCGAGTATAACTAGAAACTACTCGAGTATATTAAGGGAGGTACTCGAGTATTTGGACTTCTTCAAAATTCCTTAGATGAACTTCACCACTCCATGGTCCAGTAGTCCAAGTGCATGTAGAAGAAGTGTGCCCCAATAGAGAGGCTATACATGAGTCAACACTTTGAATCACACAATGAGGGATTACATTGTATGGTCCTGTGTTTGGTGACCCACTATAGACTGACATTGGTTCACACTTGGCAGTAGGGTCCTGCATACACAACTTAAACACAACATCAAATACAACTGCAATTCACCTTAGTTTTAGGAGGACTTCTTCAAATTAAGGTCATTGTGGAAACAAGACCCAACAGCCTCTGCCAAAACCCGGCCTGCCTTGACGAGCATCGAGCTCTGCTCAATGAACTACCTACCCGAGCGCGATCGCTCTCGCCTGCTCCTATGCGAGAGCTCTCCTGTTCTAAATGGCGAGAAGGTTCTTGTTCCTGGGTATCTCTGAATCTTTCTTCACCCGAAGCTAGCCCAAACCTGGCCCTTGGCGTTTCTGGGCCCCACTCAGCAAATATGGGGTTATACAATATTAGATGTCTGGCTCAATCTCAGCCACGAGATATCTCAGATTTACTATCAGTAGACCAGATTTAATGGCTGGATTTTGAGAAATTTCCTGATCCATTTCTAGGCCTCTTGGGGTAAAGTGATCAACATGAAAATGTTCCCCTAACTAAGGGCTTTCTTCACAAAAATATTGAGAATTTTTGAAGTTAATTTGGTATTTTTAAAAGCCCAAATTAAATTTGTTTGGTCAAATTAAAGGACCAAAACTCTTTAAAAAATTATGAAACTTTTTCCAGACTCATTTTAGACCCCCTTAAAGGTTGTGTCAAAATTTGGGGACTTAGGATCAAAATTGAACTTTCCTCAATTTCTTGGAGTCTAGGGTCGCGCTTGGTAATTATAATGCTCGTTTCACTCGGAAGTAAAAATTGGAGAACGCAACCGCCCTTTCTAATTTGAATAATAAATTCAAATGGTCTTATCAATAAAAGTTACCGAGACGAGTGACCAAGCTCCGGTTGTTCCGAGATTTCGAGAAACCGTCGAGCGCCTCGACCCTCGGGTAATTTGGGGGGCGCTCGGAAGATAAGAGTACGAGTTAGTGAGTTGCAAAATTATCCCCGACATATAATAAGGGTGTAACTCCTAATAAGCCTCTAATCTGATTAAGCCGTGATTAAAAAGGCGCAACCAAATTATTATCAGATCTTAATAATTGGTGTAACCCAAGCTAGCTTTATTAAGAACGGAAATAGAACTGTGAATGCCTCCTGAGAACAGAGAAGGAACTGGAAATATCTCCTGAGAACGAAGATGCAACTGAAGCCTCCTAAATGGAGTGATTGGACTACTAACCATTTTCTTTATGATTATTCCAATTTTACACTGGTCCAGTTCCTTTATTCATTTCAGTACTTTTAATTCAGTACTATTTCAGTCTCGTACTAGTCAAGTTCATTTCAGTTCAGTACTTTCAATTCAGTACTACTCCAATCTCGTACTGGTCAAGTTTATTTCAGTTCAATACTTTCAATTTAGTACTACTCCAGTATCGTACTGGTCAAGTTCAATTCAGTACTTTCAATTCAGTTCTACTGCAGTATTGTATTGGTCAAGTTCAATTCAATTCTACTCCAGTCTCATACTGGTCACATTTCATTCAACACTTAAATTTATGCAGCTTTTGTTTAGCAAATTTATTTACCGCACTTCATTTCTGCAATTTACTATTATAAACTCGGGTTCTGCTCTGATGAGCAGTTGTCAATTAAGGTCGGGCCTTAGTTAGGGATAACCGGAGTTGAGGAATTCTTCCAGGTCTAGCCCCAAATAAAGTGCCCCCACGCTTCTTATCGAAAGTTGAGCTAAGAGTCGCCGCCCGAAGTTTGAAGCATAGTAGGGCAGGCCACTTTAGACCTGGTGCGTGCTAGAAAAATTGACTGTTTGATTTCTTGTAAATTGCTTGTGGTAAATTGTGGCGAGTCAGTCCCTTCCACAGACCGTTCGTACCAGTGCGGGAAGGTCGACTACTCAAGGCGATATGGAGATAAGTACCACGGGTGACCAACCGCCATGTTTTATTCCCCGTCGGGTTTTTCCTCCGCTGGTCGGCCAAAATATTGAATCACCGGATATCGCTCACATCTAGGAGTACACGGGGTTGTACGTTTGGGCATGGGGTTGTGCAGTACGACCACCCTCAGAAGTGGCAAGACTGGCCACTATCACCGACGGCCACATCGATGAGGCCCGCGGGGCTCGATACCCTGCTTGAAAGAAGCGGTCCATACTATGTCGACATAGGGGGGTTATGCGTGGCTGTGAATGCATGCGATGTGTGCGCGGCTGTGAATGCCTGTGATGTGTGCGCGGTTGTGAATGTTTGTGATGTGTGCGCTGCTGTAAATGCCTGTGATGTGTGCGCGACTGTGAATGCATGCAATGTGTGTGCGACTGTGAATGCCTGCGGTATGTGCGTGGATGTGAATGCCTGCTATAGTGAAGGTTGTGGATACCTAATGTGCTGAAGTGCTAGTGGAGCCTTGATTATATCTGATAAACATTGCTGCAGCTATTCCAATTATACTATGTTGTGTTTCTTTATAGTTGCTCCTAGCCTATACATTAGTATGTACATACACTGATGTTTCCGCTTCGTCAGTCATTTTTGCAAATTTAACCTACTTTTGCAAAGTACTGACACTTTTCTTGTTACTTCTCTAGATACCGGAATACAGTAACGGGGAAACCTCTTTTAGAGGATATGTTCCCACTACCCCACCTCCAGACCCGGTCGTCCCCGCGGATGTACCGTTTGCTGAGACCGACTTGGGGAAGACATTGATAGCCATTCTGGCCACTTTTCGGACAGCCTTGGCACATCCACCACGAGAGATGACGGTGCCTACCGATTTACTAACGACTTTTCAAGGACTGAGGCCGCCCACTTTTAGAGCTACAGAGACTGTCATCCAGGCAGAGGAGTGGTGGAGCGTGTGGAAGAGTTGCTAGTGGGAATAATGTGCCCATCAGTTGCAGTTTCTCTAGTGGTGACCTTGTTGGAGGGATACGCTAGGGATTGGTGGAGAGCTGCCAGCCACTCGACATTTAGAGGACGACCGATGAGCGATATACTGTGGGGAGAGTTCTCGGAGGCCCTGCTGGAGTTCTTTATTTCAGATGCAGACCGAGCTATTCTGCAGGAAAGGTTCATGCACATCCGACAGGGAGATCATACTATGCATGAGTACGAGAGGGAGTTCATACAACTGGCACGTTTTGCCAGGAATTTAGCAGCCTCTGACAAGGATAGAGCTTCCTGATTCTACCGAGGCCTACGTGATTATCTGATGCAGGCTCTGATTATGATCTCTCAGTCTACTTTCCACACCATAGACTCTCACACAACATCGCTTGAGTTGGACCAACGGATGGTAGCCCAGTAACACAGAGGATAGGTCGATGCCCCTAGAGGTTTGAGACGAGACAGGGGAGCTTCTCCCCACCGACAGGATAGAGGGCGCAGGCAGAGGCACTGCAGACAGCCTTATAGGCGCCCACCAACATGTAACATCCTAACTTTTATTGGGCCACCAGAACCCTAGTGGACCCAATAAAAGTAGCCCTAACCCCTACCCGTGACCCGGTAGAAGGTAACTATAGGCAGGAAATAGAGCTAGAGAACTCTGATTTGAGTTCCGTCAGTTCTTGTGACCTCGTATAGTCGATACGAGCGCGTAGGAACTTGTTCCGTTGGATCCCGGGGTCATGTGGTGAATGTAACCATTCCTCGTAAAACGCCACGAGAGCCAGACTTTGGATATCGGCCTAGAGAACTCCGATTTGAGTTCTGTCAGTTCTTGTAACCTCGTATAGTCGATACGAGTTCATCGAAACTCACCGCATCGCGATTCAAGATCTAACGACGGATATAGACATTTTGACCATTTTAGCGCACTGCGACGCGCAGATTTTGAACTTTTACCAAACGAACTCAGATTCGACCCTGGTCAGTGGCGTGGGATTCGTATGGTCAATACAAAGTCAACGGAATTGGTTCTAGTCAGTTTCAATAATGGGTGGTTAAATCAAGCTCAGTTGTGCACCGAAAAGCGTGCATACACCAATTGTGACCCGACACCCCAACTTTGACCCAACTCTGATGACTTGGAGGGAGCACCGCCGGAGGGAGCGCCCACCCCCGGGCAGTTAGCCGGGGGCGGAGACACGGCCGGCCGGTTGCCGACCGGGGGAGGAGAAGGCCCGTAATGGGCGGCGGTTCGGTACATGCGTTTGGAGAAGAAGAAGATAATATATATATATATATATATTATAATTATAATATTTACAAATATTATAATTAATAATGGATTTTGATTTTTCGAGACTAAACTAGAGCCCTAATGAAAAAGTTTTGAACGTAAAAATTGTTCCCCTTGATGAGGGCAGTCTACACAAAATTTTTGGGAATTTTTTGGAATTTATTTGGTATTTTTAAAAACCTAAATAAGGATTATTTGGCCAATTTGGAGGGCCCAAATTGCTCGGAAAATTTTGGAAAAATTACTAGGCCCTTTTTAGACCCTTTTAAAGGTTGTATTAAAATTTGGGAACCTTGGGATAAAAATTGAAGATTTTCCAAATTTTTTGAGCCTTGGGTCGCGCTCGGAAATTTATGCGCTCAAATTCTTCAAAAATGAAAATCGAAGTGTGCGACCACCTTATATATTGAATATTAAGTTCAATTGATTAATCGACGAGGGTTATCGAGACAAGATTTCTAGCTCTGCGTATTTCAAGGTTTTTGCCAAAACCACCGAGCGCCTCATTCTTAAAATAACTCTCGGGCATTTTGAGTGAACTCAGAAGATGAAAGTATGAGCTTCGAGTAATATAATCTCCAATCTCGTTTCGGGTAAAGAATTTCCCTCATATTTTGGAAATGATTTTCGAGGTTGAAATTTGAGGAAAAATGTGCCCTCTGACGAGATTCTCAGATTCGATCTGACGTAAGCAAGTGTGTTGATATTTATTCTCGAATAAATAATAAAAATATAACTCATAATAAGCTTCCCCTGATCTGATTAAGCCGTAATTAAAAGGGCGCAACTGACTTGTTATCAGATCTTAATAATGGGTGAAACCCAAAGAAACCTCCTGAGAACGGAGATGGAACTAAACATGTCTCCTGAGAACTGAGAAGGAACTGAATACACCTCCTGAGAACAGAGATGGAACTGAAGCCTCCTGAATGGAGTGATTGGACTACTAACCATTTTCTTTATGATTATTCTAGTCTTGCACTGGTCTAGTTCCTTTATTTATTTCAGTTCATTACATTCAATTCATTTCTACTCCAGTCACGTACTGGTCAAGTTCATTTCAATTCAGCACTTTCAATTCAGTACCACTTCTATCTTGTACTGGTCAAGTTCATTTTTGTTCAGTACTTTTAATTAAGTACTACTCCAGTCTTGTAATGGTCAAATTCAGTTCAGTACTTCCATTTCAGTACTACTCCAGTTTTGTACTGGTCACATCTCATTATGCAGCGTTTATTATCAGCAGCTTTAATTACTCGATTTTTATTACTGTAATTTACTATTATAAGCACGGGTCATACTCTGACTAGCAGTTGTCTATTAGGGTTGAGCCTTAGTTGGGGATAACCGGAGTTGAGATGTTCCTCCGGGTTACCCTCAAATAAAGTGCTCCCACGCTCCTTGTCGAAAGTTGAGCTGAGTGCCGCCGCCCAAAGTTTGAAGCATAGTGGGGCAGGCCGCCATAGACCTGGTAAGTGTTAGCAATATAGATTGATTTATTACTTATAAATTGATTGCGGTGAATTAGTGGCGAGTCAGTCCCTTCCGCAGACCGTTCGTACCACATCTAGAAGTACACAGAGTTGTACGTTGGGGCCTGGGGCTGTGCGGTATGACCACCCTCAAAAGTAGCAGGACCGAACACTATCACCGACGGCCACATCGGTGAGGCCCGCGGGGCTCGCTACCCTACTGGAACAGAAGCGGTCCATACTATGTCGACATAGGGTTGTATGTGCGGCTATGAATGCCTGCGGTATGTGCGCGGCTGTGAATGCTTGCGGTGTGTGTGCAGCTATGAATGCCTGTGATAGGTGCGCGGCTATGAATGCCTGCGGTGTGTGCGCGGCTGTGAATGCCTGCGATAGGTGCGCGGCTATGAATGTATGCGGTAGGGTACAGGTTGAGAATACCTAATGTTTTGTTATGCTAGTAGAGCTTTAATTAATAACTGATATGCATTGTTGCTGCTTTTCCAGTTATGCTATGCTGCGCTTCTTTATAATTGCTCCTAGCCTATATATTTGAAGTGTTATACTAACTCTCACTTACTTCGACTATCTACTTTAGTTTGATGGGTGTGTACTCGTCCCTAGGATATGGAACCGGGGAGGAGATTCTTTCTACTTAGCTCTGTTACTAATGGTTATTTAAATAACCATTCACAGGAAATGGAGCACCGTAGTGACCCGCTGTCGTAAGAGATTGCGCCAGCAGATAGAACTACTCGATCAGAAGCACCCCCGACGTCTGCAAATTTTTGAGACGTGAGTACCGACAAGCTAATTAGGGAGAGAGAGTGAGGAGTTATACGCAGTACTTGTACAGCCTGCGAGCTTATATATATACATAAGATATGGCCTTATACTCGTGTAAATATATATGATATATATATATATATTTGGTACTGGTTTCCTGTTAATGCTTCAACATATCTCTGATGTATTGTGAATGTTGTCATTCTAGCCAAGCAAGGCAACCACCTTGTTCTTAGATACGGTGGGTCGTTACCCCTAAGGAGCACTGGGTGGATGTCTCAGGCAGTTAGATTCCCTCCAGCCCGACCCGGGTAAATGTTAGGGTAAGGGGTCTTACAAATGGATCAGAGCGATCATGATTCGTCCTTGTGGAGCAGTCTCAAGATCCCTCTGTCCCTCGCTTCATTCTTTGGTTCGGGACGAACCTCGCAGCGAAAGCCTGGTGGACCCTAGTGAACGTTAGTATGCTCGTACACCGTTGTTTCTGCTTCGTCAGTCGTTTATGCAAATTTACCCTACTTTTACAAAGTACTGACATTTTTCTGTTACTTCTCCAGATACCAGAGTACAGTAATGGGGGAACCTCTTCCAGAGGATATGTTCCCGCTACCCCACCTCCTAACCCGGTCATCCCCGCGGCTGTACCATTTGCTGAAACCGACTTGGGGCAGACACTGACGGCCATCCTGGCCACCTTCCAGACAGCCTTGGCACAGCCACCACGAGAGATGATAGCATCTACCGATTTGCTGACAACCTTCCGAGGATTGAGGCCCCCCACTTTCAGAGGCACGGAGACTGCCATCCAGGCAGAGGAGTGGGTGGAGCGTGTGGAGGAGCTGCTGGTAGGCATGATGTGCCCAGCAGTAGCTGCAGTCTCATTGGTAGTGACCTTATTAGAAGGATACGCTAGGGATTGGTGGAGAATTGCCAGCCACTCGACCTTTAGAGGATGACCGATGAGCGATATACTATGGGGAGAGTTCTCGGAGGACCTGCTGGAGTTCTTTATTTCAGATGCGGACCGAGTTGTTCTGCAGGAAAGGTTCCTGCACATTCGACAGGGTGATCAGACTGTGCCTGAGTACGAGAGGGAGTTCATACACCTGACACGTTTTGCCGGGAATTTGGCAGCCTCTGATCGAGATAGAGCTTCCTGATTCTATCGAGGCCTACGCGATGACCTGAGGCAGGCTCTGATTATGATCTCTCAGTCTACCTTCCACACCATAGCCTCTCACGCAGCGGTGCTTAAGGTGGACCACCGGATGGTAGCCCAGTAGCACAAAGTACAGTTCGATGTCCCTAGAGGGCTGAGACGAGACAGGGGAGTTCTCCCTACTAACAGGATAGAGGGCGCAGGCAGAGGCACCGCGAACAGCCTTATAGGTGCCCACCAGCACCCCCAGCACCCCCCGCCCCGCAACAGGACATCAGACCAGCTCCGGCACTACAGCCCGCGCTAGTAGCCCGACGTGATGTTCCCTTCACAGGGAACTGCTTCTTGTGTCAGCAGCCAGGGCATATGAGGGCATTCTTCCCACAGGCAACAAGAAGGTCAAGACTAGGAACAGTACAGGGTTGGCAGCCAGCACGGGGACAAGGCCAAAGGGGTCGCAGAGGTAGAGTTGGCAGGAGAGGCCAGCAGGGCCGAGCAGCGTCCTTGGAGACCTACGTACTAGACTTGCAGCATGGACTAGCCCTTGATGTAGTGATAGGTATATATATTAGGCGATAGGATATATCAGATGTTGCTACTTATGCTATGTACAGGATATGTATGTATGTCTACATCTTGTATATTAGTTATATGATATATATACTTCCTATATCATCAGGAATTTTGTTGGTAGGAGGACTTTCCGCCAAGACCCTCCTCGATACAGGAGCAACACACTCCTTTGTGTCCCACGAATTTATCGCAACAAAAGAGAACGTTATCTGTATAACCAGACTAACTATACGAATCTGTTTGCCAGATGGATCAGATATGACGTCTACAGAAAAGTGCTTGTTCTAGGCCGTGCTAGGAGAAGTAGAATTTGAAGTCTACGCAACCATCCTTGCAATAACTGGATTCGATATTATACTAGGAATGGACTGGCTAGCCGAGCACAAGGCGCAAATAAATTGTTCAACACGAGAGGTCTTCCTGCAGAACAAAAAAGGCTGGGACATTACGTTGACAGGTGTACCTTCGGTCTCGCATATTATTTTAACTTTTGCGCAGATTGTAAGGTCAGTCCGGTAGAATAATGAGGTGTACCTTATCTACTTCGAAATGGAAGACAAAACTCAAGTACTCACCAAAGTCCCGATGGTACGCGATTTCCCAGACATTTTTCTTGAGTCCCTCCCAGGATTGTCACCCCAGCGAGAGGTCGACTTTCAGATCGAGCTCGTGACCGGAGCACAGCCAGTGTCACGAGCAACCTACCAGATGGCCCCAAGAGAACTGGCTGAATTAAAAATTCAACTGCAGGAGCTAATAGATGTTGGATTCGTCCGCCCCAGTTCCTTACCCTGGGGAGCCCCGGTGCTATTCGTAAAGAAGAAGGACGGAACATTACGTCTATGTATAGACTACAGGGAGCTAAATAAGCTTACTATATAAAACACATACCCCCTCCCTAGGATCGACAAACTGTTCGATCAGTTGTAGGGTGTGTCCGTATTTTCTAAGATGGACTTGAGATCAGGCTACTATCAGCTTCGAATCCGGGAGGAAGATATTCCCAAGACTGCCTTCATCTCCCGATATGGTCTCTATGAGTTTCTAGTGATGCCTTTTGGGCTCACCAATGCACCCTCCGTCTTCATGGACTTGATGAATAATGTCTTTAATCCCTTCCAAGATCACTTCGTGATCGTCTTCATTGATGATATTTTGATCTACTCAAAGACCAAAGCAGACCATACTAGGCACTTGTAGATGGTGCTACTAAAACTCTGAGAACACTCCCTCTTCGCCAAATTCATTAAGTGCGAGTTTTGGTTGGAAGAAGTTCTTGGGCCACACTATAAACAAGAAAGGGGTAGCAGTGGATCAATTCAAGATCCAGGCAATGCAAAATTGGCCACTGATCAGAACAGCGGCAGATATCTGAAGTTTTCTTGGTCTTGCCGGATATTATAAGAAGTTCGTAGAAGGCTTCTCCAAGATTGTTTTACCCCTAATTGCCCTCACCAGAAAGGATGTTACGTTTAGATAGACACCGGAATGTGAGACCGCGTTCGTCGAATTGAAGAAATGGCTGACTTCTGCACAAATCCTTACGATCCCCGCAGTGACCGAGGGATTCCAGATCTACACTGATGCCTCCCTGAAAGGATTGGGAGCTGTCCTGATGCAGCATGGCAAGGTGGTGGCCTACGCATCTCGCCAATTGAAGCCGCACCAATTAAATTACACAAGTGTACCGATCGTAGTCAAGTAATAAAGAAAGGAGTTGAATCCCCGGATATCGATCTCTCGAGGAGTGCAAGTAGGGAGTGTGATTTCGCTATTTGAAAAAGGGATTGCAAGCGGGAAAGTAACCAAAGGGGTTTTGATTTGGGGTTTTCCTAAATCTAATGCTAAAAATCCTATTGCGGGTCGTCGTCGCCGCATCTCTTGGGTGGATTACTCGAGAGAGTAATAGGGAAGATGGATGAGCTAACGAGGGTCGCAATCACCTCTTCACAATGCATGCTTCTAGCAATCGCTAGAACGGCACAATCACAACTAGTACAGGAGAAAATTGAGCTCAACAAGCTATCAAGAACTAAAATAAATCAACACCTAGACATGCTGAAATATTCAAGCTAATAATATTCATACACATCATTCCAACTCTCAAAATATGCAGGAAAAGGAAATACTACAAGTGAAGGGGAAGAGAAACAACCAAACGCACAAAGTCTCTCCGAGATTCACGGCCAGATGCAAGGGTTGTCGGGCCATGTCCGAACTCGGTCTACGGTTGACGTCCGGGAACCAAGAAGGGTTGTCACTTCCTTCGAATATCCCGTCTTCTTTGTGACTAGTCGTTGGCTGGTTCTAACCGAAGAACTTCATGGATGCAGCAACCTTTGAGCTCTATATGGAGCTTGGATCTTGGGGATGACAATGGTGGTCGGAGATGAAGAGTTTGCTAGCTCTTGGAGTAGAAATGGTGGTCGGATCAACTTTCCAAGGAGGAGAGAGAAAATGGTGGCTGGAGGCAAGATTTCCAGCTCAAAAGAGCAGGAATGGCGGCTGGAAGAAGACTGGTTCGGGCCTAGATGGAAGGAAGAAGAAATCTACACTTTATATAGAAACAGGTCAGAAAAATGGGCACGTACGGTTTGGCGCACGACCGTGCATCAACCGTGCGTTATTTAATTTTCAGGATAAGCCTACAGAAGGAGAGGCGTTGACCCGTGCGTTTTACTTGCGCACGGGCGCAAAGCGCCCGTGCGTGAAGGAAATCACACGGGTAACGACATAACAGAAAAATCAGGAACAAACAGGAAAACCGTGCATTTTACTCGCGCACGGGCGATCCCGCCCGTCTGTGAACAAATCGCACGATTAACCACAGAGTGGTGCAAACAAGAAAGCTACAGGAAAACCGTGTGTTTCCTTCTTGCACGGTTTGGGAGAAACCGTGCGCGAACAAAACGCACGGGTAGCCACAGATGTCCCCAGAACTGTTGTGTAAAATGCACGATTGCAAGAGACCGTGCGAGAAGAAAAATGCACGACCGTGCGTTTCACACAGAAAATTTAAAATGGAACTTTGGACATCGCAACCACCTGCAAAGCAATAAAACCAGCTGGAACACCAGCACCCCGCACCAAGAAGCAAACAACAACATCAAGAAAGAGCCATGGGGAGCACCATGTGCTTTCCCCCAACAAATGAATGTACAATTGCACACCCAAGGGCCAAAATAGTGCACAAAGCGGTCAATGACCGAACGACACAAATACAACCGATATCCAGTTGAAATGCAGTGCACGAGTGAGAAAACAAGCCCAGATGAGTCCTAAAAACCCTATAAATATCGGACTCATCATCTATACATATGAAATATTGTACTAACTCTCCCTTGCTTCGGTTATCTACTTTTGTCGGGTGGGTGTGTGCTCATTCCCAGGATATGGATCCGGGGAGGAGATTGTTTCTACTTAGCTCTGTGACTAACGGTTATTTAAATAACAATTCATAGGAAATGGAGCACCGTAGTGGCCCACTACTGCAGGAGATAGTGCCAGCATTAGGAATACTCGAGCAGATGCACCCCTGACATTTTCAGACTTTCGAGACGTGAGAACCGACGAACTGAATAGGGAGAGGGAGTGAAGAGTTATATGTAGTACTTGTACAGCCTGCAGGCTTATATAAATACTAAGGCTTCGACCTAGTACTCATGTAAATATGTATAATGCTATATATATATTTGAAACTGGTTTCCTGTTAATGCTTCCGCAAATCTCTGATATATTGTGAATGTTGTGATTTTAGCCGAGCAAGGCGTCCAGATAGTGCTTAGATAAGGTGGGTCGTTACCCTTAAGGAGCACTAGGTGGACGTCTTGGGCGGTAAGATTCCCTTCTGCCCGACCTGGGTAAAAGTTGGGGGAAGGGGTCCTAAATATGGGGTCGAACATAAGAGCACTTGAGAGGTTAGAAAGGTTTGTGTTGGCCTTGCTCATATGTGATATGAGTGAAGGACCAAGCCTATGATGTTCTGGATGTGGATGAATTTCATTCCAGGACCTATATTGTGAATATGGGTCATCAGGTAAATGATCGAAATTATCTAAAGGAAATTCATCGAGTATGGCAGAGAGATGTCGACGAATAGTTTGAATTCGTCGAATATCGTCGTGACATCTGTTGTGCGCTAGGGTTCGAAGAAAATAAACGCAACCGAACTAGCAACCCGATGAGGCAAGTATACCTATCGAATTGTAGCAAGGGGACACAAGTGTCGTATTAAGATCCAGGAACTGTTGGCTAAGCTTACTCACACGAACGCTATTATCTTATCGACGGAAAAACTAGGGTTTTAGAAAATCTAAGCGCAATGGAGAAGTTAAAGCAAACTAAAAAGAGAACTACCGCAATTAAGTTACGCTATTAAGTAAACAACTAAGCTAGAAAGGAAATTACCGCAGTTAATAAAAGAGCATAATATATGAGATTACTACAAAAGGTAGAACAATATGAAATGGAAATGCACCCGATCGAGATTCACCTCGGCTAAAGACGGTTAAGAAAATACGATAAAAATCTAAACTTAATAGGTAAAGGTCCTTGACCGTGGAGGTTCCTAAAGCTTGAACACGCTTCTCTCGAAGTCGTGCCCAACTGAGTTTAGGAAGGTCCGACCGACTCTCGTCTAAATCGGAGGCCTAAAACTCGCTTTACGCGGTGAACCCCACTATTGGATTTTACTCCAATCCGGGAGATTTGGACGTCTGCCTCTCTCGAGGGGTGCGTACAACTCCCTTTACTCTTGAATGCTCACTTCATTCTTTCGGCCTCTCGGCTAGCCCAGAATGAAAGCAAAGGCGGAGAGTATATATCGAAAATATACCTCCGACCCGTGATAAATCAAGAGTAATTCAAGGCCCTAACCTAAAAAGAAAAGATTAATTAAAACATCATAACATAATCGCTCTAACCTCGGATCATCAAGATCGAGTACAAGGAGGATTAGTTAATCATAATGGAGTGGAGGGGGGGAAGATGAGTAGAAAAACATAAGAAGAACACAAGCTAAGGGAAGAACAATTTTATTAATGAAAAAGGGCAAGTTACACTAATGAAAATAAAATTACAAGTGCATGAAAATTAAACCCTATTCTAGCCCTACATTAAGCACTAAGCAAGAAGAAAATTACATTAAAAGCTAGCACAAACTATGATTAAACTAGGGTTAACCAAAAAGTACAAAGAGAGGGGGAGAGAGAGAGAGAAAAAGCATGAAAAAGGATCAAGAAACAAAGGGGCAGCACCTCCCCCACTCAACCAAAGCTTGCTGAAATGGGGAGGAGGGGGCTCAATTTATAGAAAAAAATCTCGGGTCGGTCACGCCCTCCGACACGCCCTAGGGGGGGCGTGTCAGGGGGGCGTGACAGTACTATGTTGACCTCGGGCTCTGGACTCTGGCGGGAGGGATGATTGCTTCGGTACGTCGGTGGTCACGCCCTAGGTCACGCCCGTGACAGGGGGGCGTGACAGGCATGTCATGTCCAAATCATTGGTCGGAAATCCGTCAGTCGCCGAAAAAGGAGGGTGTCACGCCCATGTCACGGGCGTGACATGGGGCGTGACAGTACTATTTACGTGCTGAGGCGGGAGGGCATTTAATGCGGCGGCAGCTTTGCGGCAGAGGGCGACACGCCCCTGGTCACGCCTAGTGACACGCCCAGGGAGGGCGTGATAGGGGGGCGTGACAGCGGTTTTGACCGTTTTCTGCCCCTTCCAGCAGGTGTCCTCGGGATCGGGTGACACGCCCTAGGTCACGCCCAGGGAGGGCGTGACAGGGGGGCGTGACAGGCCATTTTGGCAATTTTTCTGAAAACCTGCAAAAAGACAGGAAAAAGTTAGTGGCAATAATATTTACATAAAAAGGATAAAAATAAACTAATAATAGACATAATTTGTACAATATAAAATATAAAATACGATAATAGTTTAGACTACAAAACGTATTATCAAATTCCCCCAAGCTTAAGCTTTGCTTGTCCCCAAGCAAAAATATAAAAACTAGATATTTATAACAGGACTAATCAAAAAGTTCTAATTATGCCTACACAAGTACTATGCGAAATTCTTAGTAGGGAAAAGGTGAAATGTAAGTCTAAAACAATTATTTAGGTATGGTAAAACTTTTATAAACTTTACTTAATAAAAACAAATCATCCAAAATTTTAACGAGATTTTTTTAAATGGACTTAAGTAAAGCAACGAAAATGAAAAACACGCATTGAGTTGTTACTAGATCCAAGCAACGCATTATAATTATATCAATTTAATTATCAAAAATCTAGGTTTAAATCCAAAACTAAAACTGATTTACTGTTTTTCTTTTCTTAGTTGTTAAATAAAAAAACAAAAAGCGTGAATCAAAAGGACTTAAATAGGACAGAAACGTTTGGTTTAGGAAAATGATTAGGAGTGGAATTCAAAGATAAACGTGAAGGTTTAAAATCACACTAAACCAAAACAAAGAGTTTCAAAAACTTTCATAAAAATATGTACACATTTTTTTTTCTTTTTCTTTTTCTTTTTCATTTTTCTTTTTCATTTTTTTTTCTTTTTTCAAAACAAAGGCCATAAATATTTTTATTTTCCTTTTTGAGTTGGCCAAACAAAAATAAACATCACTTTTGAACATACTTCCCTTTTTTTTTCGAAAACCTTTCTCCACAAAAATCACAAAATACCCTATCAAAAATCGTCAAAATAATTTATGAAACTCAAAAATGCTAGTGCGATTCGATAGGTTGGAAATTTTGGCTTTGGTGAAACTGAAATGAAGAGAGGAGCTATCAAGTGAAATCGGAAAAAGGCTCAAAAACGGCTAACTAGTGGTAAAAGTTTTTAGGTTGGCAGGAAAGCTCAAACGAAAACAAAAACGGCCTAAATCATTTTCACGCTTTTGAATTTATTTAAAACAAAGGTTTGAAAAATTTCAAAAAGCGAGTCCTAGATAATAAAAGAAGATTGATGAAATTAACTCGAAAATAGAAATAATAGGTGACTTGGATCGTTCACATCTACTACGTTATTCAAAAGTTGACTTTACAAAAATTATTCAAAAATGAAAAAGAAAATAGTGGATGATGAATTTTTGAGAAAGTAAAGGAAATAAAAAAAACAAAAAACCATAATAGAAATGCGAGTTTTAGAAAAATATTTCACCTTAACATGCTACCGCGAATTAGAAACACAGCATGGCCAACATTTTACTTGTGAAACATAATTAAAAAGGACGATTAGAAATATTATAATTAACTAAGTTGTTTATAGGAGATTTTGAGTAAAACAAAACTAAAAACTAGGGGTACTATTGAAATACCAAAATGTCTAATCTATTCAAAAACACACATATATTTTTTTTATTTTGAGGAATATTCTCTTTTTTTTTGGATTTTGGAAAATTTTTCTCTTTTTTGGAATTTTAAGATATTCATTTTTTTTTAATTTATGTAACTATTTACAAAAAAGGAAATTATTTACACTAAGCAAAAATGAAGGAGGAAATCCTCCCCCAAGCTTAAAACAGACATTGTCCTCAATGGCTAAAGAAGGGGATTGGAGAAGGAGAGAAAAATAAAGTGCAGAATTGAAAAGACAGAATTGAAATACAGGTACTTCCCCGGATTTATTTGCTGCGAAAACTGAGTGATGCCGCTCCCCGAATGTCTTCTTTGGACTTTGTGATGGATTCAGCAATGTTGGAGCAGGCGATCGCAGAAGCTTCAGCTTGCCGGAGCCGTCCGAGGCAAAAATTGTAAAATAAAGAAAACAGAAAAAGATAACTTGGGTTGCCTCCCAAGAGCGCCCTTTGGTTAAAGCGTCGTTGAGCTCGACGCATCAAAAATAATATTGTCCAAAAATATTGTTGTCCCGGAATAAAATTGTTTTTAGCAAAAAAAAAAAAGTTCAAGATTAAAGTTCGTGAAGCAGAAACTTAATAGTGTTTGGACTGACATCATCATCACCAGAGAAATACAGTTTAAGACGCTGACCATTCACTTTGAAATTACCCTTATCAGGGTGAGAAATTAAAACAGTTCCATAAGGAAATACTTCTAAAACAGAAAACGGGCCAGACCAGCGAGATTTTAATTTGCCCGGAAATAAACGTAAACGAGAATTATATAACAGGACTTGGTCGCCCGGCTTAAAGTTTTTAGGGTGCCTTAAGTGTTTATCGTGTAAACGCTTCGTCCGCTCTTTATAAAGTTTATTATTTTCATAAGCATAAGAGCGCCACTCATCGAGTTCATTTAGTTGGAATTTTCGAAGGTCACCGACTGAGTGGGGATCGAAGTTTAAAAATTTTAAGGCCCAAAAGGCGCGGTGTTCTAACTCCACGGGCAGATGGCACGATTTTCCATAGACCAGCCGATACGGCGTACATCCGAGGGCGGTTTTGTACGCTGTTCGGTAGGCCCATAGAGCATCGTCAAGTTTGGCTGACCAGTCTTTTCTAGAAGTTGAAACAGTCTTTTCTAATATTCTTTTTATTTCTCTATTTACTACTTCGACTTGACCGTTAGTTTGGGGGTGGTAGGCAGTGGATAGTTTATGCGTAACGCCGTATTTAGTAAGGATTTTTGAAAATTGCGCGTTACAGAAATGGGAACCCCTATCGCTAACGATTGCGCGAGGCGTACCGAATCTAGAAAATAATTTTTTTAAAAACGTGACTACAACTCGGGAGTCGTTCGTAGGAAGAGCTTGGGCCTCAGCCCATCGTGAAACATAATCAACAGCAACTAAAATATATTTGTTTCCGAAGCTAGAAGGAAGGGGGCCAACAAAATCAATTCCCCAGAGGTCGAAAATTTCACACTCTAAGAAATAATTTTGCGGCATTTCATTTTTATTAGAAATATTGCCCGACCGTTGGCAACTATCACACCTGCTCACAAAGGCTTGCGCGTCTTTAAACAGGCTAGGCCAGTAAAAACCCGCGCAAAGCACCTTATGAGCGGTGCGAGCAGCTTGATAGTGCCCACCTGTCGGACCTTCATGCAAATGTTTTAGAATATCAATTCCTTCATCAAAAGAAACACATCTCCTTATCACTTGATCCGCACAAATTTTGAAAAGATGCGGGTCTTCCCAAAAGTAGTTCTTCAGCTCAGAAAAGAATTTCTTCTTCTGCTGAGAGGAGAACTCTTTTGGGAGCACCCGGGCCACTAGATAGTTGGCGATGTGCGCGAACCAAGGAGAAGTAGATGTATTAACTAAAAGCAGCTTCTCATCAGGAAAATAGTCATTAAAAGATTTTTCATTTAATTTTTCTATAAAGGGGTTATCTAATCTTGATAAATGGTCGGCGGCCAAGTTCTCGGCTCCTCGCTTATCACGGATCTCTAAGTCAAACTCCTGGAGGAGTAAGACCCAGCGAATCAAGCGAGGCTTGGCATCCGTTTTGGCAAGAAGGTACTTGAGGGCCGAGTGGTCCGTAAAAACAATGATTTTTGAAAGTGTAATGTAAGGGCGAAATTTATCAAACGCAAATACTACAGTTAAGAGCTCCTTCTCGGTTGTGGTGTAATTTTCTTGTGCAGATGTGAGGGTTTTACTAGCGTAATAGATGGGGTGGAAGTTCTTAGATATGCGTTGACCTAATACGGCTCCCACCGCAAAACTACTCGCATCACACATAATCTCGAAAGGAAGGTCCCACACCGGAGCTATCATAATCGGCGCGTTAATTAACTTTTCTTTAATTAATTCAAAGGCAGAAATACAAGAGTCATCAAAAATGAATGGAGCGTCTTTTTCTAAGAGATGGGTGAGGGGCTTAGTGATCTTGGAGAAGTCCTTTATAAAACGACGATAAAAACCAGCGTGGCCTAGGAAACTTCTTATAGCTTTTATGTTTGTAGGTGGCGGCAACTTCTCAATAACTTCTATCTTGGCAACGTCTACCTCAATACCTTTAGCAGAAATTTTATGCCCCAAAACTAACCCTTCCCTCACCATAAAATGGCATTTTTCCCAATTTAGGGCAAGGTTAGTTTCTTCGCATCGTTCTAAGACTTTTTCGAGGTTTTCTAAACATCTATCGAAGGTATCGCCGAACACGGAGAAATCGTCCATGAATACCTCCATAATGCTTTCTACGTACTTGTCAAATATTGCGAGCATACATCGTTGAAATGTAGCCGGCGCATTGCATAATCCAAACGGCATTCTTCGGTACGCGAAGGTGCCGAAGGGACAAGTAAACGTAGTTTTCTCTTGGTCCTCGGGAGAGATGGGTATTTGAAAGTACCCCGAGAGGCCATCGAGAAAACAATAAAAGCTATGGCCGGAGAGACGTTCTAAAATCTGGTCGATAAACGGTAGAGGAAAGTGGTCCTTGCGGGTGGCGTCATTTAACTTACGGTAATCTATGCACATACGCCAACCCGTCACCGTCCGTGTCGGGATTAATTCATTATTCTCATTACTAACTACGGTTATCCCTCCCTTTTTTGGAACTACCTGAACGGGGCTAACCCACTTACTGTCTGATATAGGGTAGATAATTCCTGCGTCTAATAGTTTCATAACCTCGCCCTTAACTACTTCTTTCATATTCGGGTTTATACGGCGCTGAGGTTGGATAGAGTTACGCGAATTATCTTCCATTAAGATTTTATGTGTACAGAAAGATGGGCTTATGCCCTTGATATCAGAAATTTGCCAAGCAATAGCCCGGCGATGCTTACGTAGAACTAGAAGAAGTTTATCGTTCTGCGTATCCGTGAGGTAGGCCGAAACGATAACTGGTAACTTGGAGTCTTTTTCTAAGAAAGCATACTTAAGGTGTTCGGGAAGTTCTTTAAGTTCTAGGGTAGGGGGTTCTTCATAAGAGGATTTTGAGATTCTTTCTTTTTCAAAAATAATATCTTCATAAACTTTTTTATAAGGAACGTAATAAGGGGTGGGGCTAGCAGCCAAGACGGCTTCTTGTACAGATTCAGTGGTAAGGAAAGAGGAAGAACAAAAATCAGAAAACTCTTTTTCAAACTCAGAAAGACAATAAGAAGATTCATCACTTCCTTGCAGTGATTCTGTTGTAAGAGAAGAGGAGCAAAAAGTAGAAAATTCTTTTTCAAAGTCGGAGAGGCAGTAGGAAGAATCATCACTCACGGCGTCTATGAAAAAACATGAGTCATCGTTCGCTAAGGTGTTCTTCATCGAAGGGGTGATCGGAAATGTGACTTCGTCGTCGCCTACTCGAAGAAAGAGCTTACCATTGCTTACGTCAATGATGGCTCGGGAGGTGGCAAGGAAGGGTCGGCCAAGGATCAGGGGAACCTCGACGTCTTCTTCGATGTCCAAAATGACAAAGTCCACCGGGAAGATGAACTTGTCGACTTTCACTAGAACGTCCTCCACTATTCCTAACGGGTACTTGACGGATCTATCGGCTAGCTGGATACTCATACGCGTGGGGTTAAGGCTACCAATCCCTAACTTTTTGAACAACGAAAAGGGCATCAGGTTTATACTTGCGCCTAAGTCGGCTAACGCGTGTTTAACAAAGAGATCACCGAAGACACACGGGATAGAGAAACTACCCGGGTCACTGATTTTTTTCGGCAAACCGTTTGTTAAAACGGCGGAGCACTCGGCGTTAAGCGTAACGTGCGAAAGATTCTCTAACTTCTTCTTGTTTGTGAGGAGGTCTTTAAGATATTTGGCGTATTTCGGCATTTGCGAAATAGCCTCGTGGAAGGGAAGATTAATGTGGATTTGTTTGAAGATTTCTAAGAAGCGGGAGTACTGATCATCTTGACGTTGTCTATTAAGTTCAGAGGGGTATGGAGGAGTTGAATTATTTTTGAAGATGGGTGGTGGAGTGAGATTATTTTCTAAAGTGGGGGTGATTACTTCTTCAGCAGAGGGTGGAAGCGGAGCAGAGCTTTGATTTTTAAAAGCGGGAGCGGAGCTTTGATTTTTAAAAGCAGAAGCGGAGCTTGCTTCGGGCTCTTCACTTACCATACCGGAGACTTGCTTCCCACTCCGAAGAGTTATAGCTTTCGCTTGCTCTCTCGGGTTGGGTTCGGTATTGGAAGGAAGAGACCCTGCGGGTCGCTCAGAAATTATTTTCGCGAGCTGTCCTACCTGATTTTCTAAACTTTTTACGCTTCCGGTTAAAGTTCTTATGGTAGCGTCATTTGTGGTGATATATTTAGAAAGTAATTCCTCCAAGCTCGGAGGTTTTGGGTAATTTTGAAGAAGTGGTGGTGGTGGTGGTGGTTGTGCAGAAAAATCATTTTGCGGAGGTGGGCGCATCGCATTCGATGGATTACTCCATGAAAAGTTCGGGTGATTTCTTAAAGCGGGGTTATAACTATTCGGAAAATTAAAACCAGGCGGATGAAAATTCGCAGCAGAAAAATTATTAAAAGCAGATCTAGGCAAATTATTAACATAATCTAAATGTTCTGGAGTAGGGGTTGCAGATTCCCATACCTGAGGGGCGGAGGCAGCAGTCATCTCCGTGATTTTTTTGCTTAGGATTTCTACTTGCAGAGCGAGCTGGGAGACGTTGTCCACTTCATAGATACCTGCAGGCTTGTTCGGGCGGGACCTAGGCACATTCCACTGATAAGTGTTCATGGCCATGTCCTCAAAAAGCTCAAGAGCGGCTTCCGGGGTCTTATGATTTAAAGTACCGCCAGAAGCTGCGTCTATCATTTGCTTCGTGCTTTGATTTAGCCCGTTATAAAACGTCTGCACTTGTAACCATACAGGCAGCGCGTGATGTGGGCATCGTCTTAATAATTCTTTAAATCTCTCCCAGGTTTCGTAAAGGGTTTCAGAGTCTATTTGTCCAAAGGCAGAGATGTCGTTCCTAAGTTTTGCAGTTTTAGCTGGCGGAAAATACTTCGCCAAAAATTTTTCAGTTAATTCATTCCAAGTGGTTATGCTATTTTTCGGAAGTGTGTTAAGCCACTGCTTAGCTTTAGTTCTTAGAGAGAAGGGGAAGAGTCTTAGCCTGATCGCATCATTTGTGACACCATTTATCTTGAAGGTGTCGCAAATTTCAAGAAAGCTAGCTATATGTGCGTTCGGATCTTCATCTTGAAGTCCGTCAAATTGCACATATTGCTGCACCATTTGAATTATGCTAGGCTTTAGTTCAAAGTTATTATTTGCTATAGTAGGGCGGACTATACTCGATTCTGTTCCCTCGAGGTTCGGTCGTGCATAATAGGACATAGTCCTTTGCACGGCCTCATCTACGTTGGGTTCTTCCATTCTTAAAGTATTAAATGACTCGGAGTCCTCAACCGGCACTTGGATAGTAGGACCTTGAAATCGCGATCTTCTCCGAAGAGTACGCTCAATTTCGTGGTCCAAGTCCAAAATAACCGACGGACTCCCGCGGGTCATGCACTAAAAGAACAGAAAAGAAGAAGAGAAAGAAAAAAAGGATAAACTAGAAAGAAAAACTAGATTTAGAAAATTAAATTAAAAATTTTTTTTTCTTTTTGAAATAGATTTTTTTTTTTTATAGATTAACTCCCGAACTTCCCAAGGACTACCCCGTGAAGGGTTCGCAAGGTACTAGACAAGACAGTGGCGCTTAAAGCCCTTTGCCCTTTTCGAGAGAATTAGGTGGCGTAGAAAAATTGTGAGGTTGGTTTCTATTAAGAGCGGTGATAATTTTTTTTTTGATTTTTTTTTTTTTTTAAAACTTTAAAGAAAGGGGATGAGAAAGAGAAGAGATAAAATTAATAGGTTCGTGTTTTCAAAATATCAACGGAAGTTGGCTCCCCGGCAACGGCGCCAAAAACTTGTTGTGCGCTAAGGTTCGAAGAAAATAAACGCAACCGAACTAGCAACCCGATGAGGCAAGTATACCTATCGAATTGTAGCAAGGGGACACAAGTGTCGTATTAAGATCCGGGAACTGTTGGCTAAGCTTACTCACACGAACGCTATTATCTTATCGACGGAAAAACTAGGGTTTTAGAAAATCTAAGCGCAATGGAGAAGTTAAAGCAAACTAAAAAGAGAACTACCGCAATTAAGTTACGCTATTAAGTAAACAACTAAGCTAGAAAGGAAATTACCGCAGTTAATAAAAGAGCATAATATATGAGATTACTACAAAAGGTAGAACAATATGAAATGGAAATGCACCCGATCGAGATTCACCTCGGCTAAAGACGGTTAAGAAAATGCGATAAAAATCTAAACTTAATAGGATAAAGGTCCTTGACCGTGGAGGTTCCTAAAGCTTGAACACGCTTCTCTCGAAGTCGTGCCCAACTGAGTTTAGGAAGGTCCGACCGACTCTCGTCTAAATCGGAGGCCTAAAACTCGCTTTACGCGGTGAACCCCACTATTGGATTTTACTCCAATCCGGGAGATTTGGACGTCTGCCTCTCTCGAGGGGTGCGTACAACTCCCTTTACTCTTGAATGCTCACTTCATTCTTTCGGCCTCTCGGCTAGCCCAGAATGAAAGCAAAGGCGGAGAGTATATATCGAAAATATACCTCCGACCCGTGATAAATCAAGAGTAATTCAAGGCCCTAACCTAAAAAGAAAAGATTAATTAAAACATCATAACATAATCGCTCTAACCTCGGATCATCAAGATCGAGTACAAGGAGGATTAGTTAATCATAATGGAGTGGAGGGGGGGAAGATGAGTAGAAAAACATAAGAAGAACACAAGCTAAGGGAAGAACAATTTTATTAATGAAAAAGGGCAAGTTACACTAATGAAAATAAAATTACAAGTGCATGAAAATTAAACCCTATTCTAGCCCTACATTAAGCACTAAGCAAGAAGAAAATTACATTAAAAGCTAGCACAAACTATGATTAAACTAGGGTTAACCAAAAAGTACAAAGAGAGGGGGAGAGAGAGAGAGAAAAAGCATGAAAAAGGATCAAGAAACAAAGGGGCAGCACCTCCCCCACTCAACCAAAGCTTGCTGAAATGGGGAGGAGGGGGCTCAATTTATAGAAAAAAATCTCGGGTCGGTCACGCCCTCCGACACGCCCTAGGGGGGGCGTGTCAGGGGGCGTGACAGTACTATGTTGACCTCGGGCTCTGGACTCTGGCGGGAGGGATGATTGCTTCGGTACGTCGGTGGTCACGCCCTAGGTCACGCCCGTGACAGGGGGGCGTGACAGGCATGTCATGTCCAAATCATTGGTCGGAAATCCGTCAGTCGCCGAAAAAGGAGGGTGTCACGCCCATGTCACGGGCGTGACATGGGGCGTGACAGTACTATTTACGTGCTGAGGCGGGAGGGCATTTAATGCGGCGGCAGCTTTGCGGCAGAGGGCGACACGCCCCTGGTCACGCCTAGTGACACGCCCAGGGAGGGCGTGATAGGGGGGCGTGACAGCGGTTTTGACCGTTTTCTGCCCCTTCCAGCAGGTGTCCTCGGGATCGGGTGACACGCCCTAGGTCACGCCCAGGGAGGGCGTGACAGGGGGGCGTGACAGGCCATTTTGGCAATTTTTCTGAAAACCTGCAAAAAGACAGGAAAAAGTTAGTGGCAATAATATTTACATAAAAAGGATAAAAATAAACTAATAATAGACATAATTTGTACAATATAAAATATAAAATACGATAATAGTTTAGACTACAAAACGTATTATCAACATCTCAACGCTTCTGACTCTAATTCTTTGAGTATCATCATGACAGTTTCGACGAATTAGACTCATTCGTCAAGTATCGCGATTCGTCGAATATCCTCTTAATACAAGGACGATTTGCTATGTATCGATTCGTCAAGTATATCTGTGTTATCTCGACGAATATCTTCTGATTCGTCGAATATCGACGTGATACTCGACGAATTCTGTTTCATCCGATTTGGTGGTTCCACCAAGGTCCAAACTTGGTTTTCATACATGGAGTCCATTTCAGATTTCATAGCCTCAAGCCAATTCTCGAAGTCCGGGCCACTCATAGCCTCTTGGTAGGTTGCAGGCTCATCATTATGATCCATAAGCAACACATTACTATTTGAGACACAAAAAATCCATATCTCTCAGGCTCAAACCTTGGTCTACTAGATCTATGTGGAACTTGTGTTTCCTGAGTAGGTTCTCTAGCTACAACAACTTGTAGTCCTAGCTCAGGTTCCAATTCCGGTTCATTCACATTTTGTAGTTCCTGAACTTCTTCAAGTTCTTCCCTGTCAGTCTTTCTACTTAAGAACTCTTTCTCAAGAAGACACCAGTACTTGCGACAAACACTTTTCCCTCAGACGATAGGTATAAATAGTACCCTTTAGTTTCCTTAGGATACCCCACAAGATAACACTTATCTGATTTGGGTTCCAGCTTGTCAGGCGTTTGACGTCGCACGTATGCCTCACATCCCCAAACCTTAATGAACGACATACTAGGACGCTTCCCAGTCCATATCTCATATGATGTATTTAGAACCGCTTTCGTTGGAGCACGATTTAGTGTAAAAGCAGCAGTTTCTAGAGCAAAATCCCAAAAGGAAATAGGTAGATCTGCATGACTCACAATTGACCGTACCATGTCTAATATAGTACAATTCCTCCGCTTAGACACACCATTATACTGCGGTGTTCTAGGTGGAGTGAGCTGTGATACAATACCACACTCTTTCAGATGATCACGAAACTTATGACTTAGGTATTCGCCACCTCGATCAGATTGGAGTGCTTTAACCTTCTTACCCAATTCGTTCTCTACTTCGTTCTTAAAGTCTTTGATCTTTTTAAAGGTTTCGGATTTGCATTTCATAAGATACACGTATCAATATCTACTGAAATCATCAGTAAATGTAACAAAGTAGAAATACCCACCTCTAGCCATAGAACTCATGGGTGCGCATATATCATTATGTATTATACCCAAGAGATCATCAACCCTTTCATTGAAACCAGTGAAAGGGACCTTATTCATCTTACCTAACAAACAAGACTCGCATCTCTCAAATGCTTCATAATCAAATAAGTCCAGTAGTCCATCTCTATAGAGCTTGGATATGCGTTTCTCATTTATATGGCCAAAACAACAACGTCAAAGATATATAGGGTTCGAGTCATTTGTTTTTAGTCTTTTAGTATTTTCTATATTATAGATTTGATGGTCTAAGTTCAAAACATATAAACCATTAAACATTTGAGCTATATCATAAAAATATCATTCTTAAATATAGAACAACAATTGTTCTTAATAATGAAAGAAAAACCAATCATGTCCAAGCATGAAATGGATATAATGTTTCTAGTTATGGAAGAAAGATAATAACAGTTATCTAGTTCTATTACAAGCCCGCTGGGCAAAGAAAGACGGTAAATGCCTACGACGACAGCAACAACTTTTGCTCCATTGCCAACACGCAGGTCCACCTCCCCTTTACTCAACAATCTTCTCCTTCCCAGTTCCTGCATATTTATACAAATGTGAGAACCACATCCGGTATCCAATACCCAGGATGAAGGAGCAGAAATGTTTATCTCTATAACATAGATACTTGAAGAGGAAGTCATACCTCCCTTCATCTTGTGCAGGCCATCAATGTACGAAGGACAATTCCTCCTCCAATGACCAGCCTTGCCATAGTGGTGGCATTTCCCTTCTTTTGTAGAGCCTTTCTTCTTCATTACTGAAGACTTGGGCTCTAGAGCAGACTTAGGTCCTTCCTTCGTCTTCTTGAAGCTCTTGCCCTTGCCTTTATGCACTATCAAAATGAGGCTAGTAGGCTTGATCTTCTTCATATTGATTTCGGCAGTTTGCAACATGCCTAGGAGCTCGGGTAGTGTCTTGTATATTTCATTCATGTTATAGTTTAAGACAAACTGCTCATAACTATCCGACAACGATTGCAGGATCAGGTCTGTGACCAACTCTTGGCCCAGAGGGAAGCCTAGTCTCTCAAGGTTCTCTATATACCCAATCATCTTGAGTACGTGAGTCCCTACTAGGTCCCGAGCTCCCATCTTACACTAAAACAATGCCTTAGTGACGTCAAATCTCTCTTGACGAGCTTGACCTTGAAACATTTTCTTGAGATGCTCGTCAATTTCCTTGCAACCATGTTCTCATGTTGTTTTTGAAGCTCAGAGTTCATGGTTGCCAGCATGAGACATTGGACGTCTAAGGAGTCGTCAAGATACTTCTTATAAGCATCCTTATCAGCACGGGACGCATTCCCGACAGGCTCTTCAGGGGATTCCTCTTCCAAAATATAGAGTTTTTGTTCTTGCCTGAGAACAATTCTCAAGCTCCTGTACCAGTCCAAATAATTAGTCCCACTTAGCTTTTCCTTCTTAAGGATGGCTCTGATGGACAGGGTGGAGTGCGAACCACTTGCTATGAAAATTCTACAAGGATTAGTGCAAAGTAAAATCAGTACTACATTTCAAAATATATTTTATAATTTCAATTAGGACTTTAATCAAAATAACTCTCACTATTTTTTATCAAATTAATAACCCTCGATATCAATTCGGAGAGTATATGCCAGTTACTCTCTTAGTGGATAAGATCCATATTTCACTATCACTATGAGTCATCTTTGGCGTTTCTCTCATAATATAGTTATTTAGGTAGGCAACGCTTGTCAATTGCATCACAATGCAATTCATGTGTGGCTGGTGAATAACTCTTTATTCGCATCCATCATATGGTGCATGCCAACCCCATGCCTCTGGGCACTCGACCTTTGAGGTCACCCTGTTAAGTTTGACCCGATGTCGACAGTGAGATATCACAATTATCCGCTCGCACCCTTACCAAGATAGATTAATGCACAGTAATTTGACAAGCCCACACTTCATCGATCGAGGCAGGAAGAGTGTCATCCATCGGAAGGCATCCGAATACTTAATATTTCTTAAGGGATTTTAGATACTTGATTAACATTTAATCATGGTCAATAATTAACTAATGTGCACATGCACAAAATAAAATTCAACATCATCCATAATCCAAATGCATCCCAGATGTGCACAAGAAAATCATCAATACTTGATGAACTTGGCTAAATTTGAACATCTAGAACCCTTCTAAATCTTAAGATTTACATGTACTGGACATGAGCAACACAAACTTCACTTACATAGTTGACAAGCCCGTCTCTCTATGTGAGATTCAAAATCTAACACATACTTGGTTTCACAAACCAACAAGAGTGACTGTTATTGCTAAGGAGTAACAAATATATCACAACAAAATCACATGCGCTCCTAGCGGGGTTCCAAGGGGTTGCGCCCCTAGCAGGGTCTTAGGGGCAAAGCCTCTAACGGGTTTTACAGATCTACACGCAATGGATTTAACAACTTCTAAAACAATGATCATCGCATAAACCTGGCTCTGATACCACTGTTGGGTTTTGCTATGATGGCACAACACTTGTGTATGCAACGGAAATAAAGAACAAGAAAACCCAAAAGAACGTTTAGATCTAGCGATGAACATTAATCAAGAAGTAAATGCGGTGAAATAAAATTACCTTTGACGGATTGAGTCTATACTCAACCAAGGTGCTCCAAATGATTCCAGTGAATGATAACGGCTTGAGTTCCAAGCGTAGAATAGTGTCCACGCCTCTACGGATATCCACACGAGCACGGAGAACCCTAGACTCTTATCACATAAGATTTAGGTCGGAAGTAGGTTTGCCCTCAACGTCTTCACGAACTACTAGATCCGTTCAAAAAGAGGTGGCGGTGATGAATCCGACGCTCAAGAAACCTTTTCCGACGATGGTAGCAAGTCGGCGGTCGACGACAACGATCGATTTCCACGAACTGGTGAAACAATTCCGTCATTGTCGGGAAAGAAAGGTCGTCACTCGATTAGGTTGGGAATGAACAATTAAATCTCTCAGTTTACTGTAGAAATCCTATTTATACAGTCTACCAAACCAAGCCATAAACCGCATACCAGTCGAACCGGACTTAAAGGAATGGGTCTTCAAGAATAAGACCGACATGGATGGGAATGTACAGACATTCAAAGGTCGATTAGTGGCTAAAAGTTTCAAGTAAATTTATGGTATTGACTATGATGAGACTTTTTACCCTATTGTCACGGTTAAGTCCATCAAAATTATGCTTCTTATTGCTGCGTATTATGACTACGAGATCTGGCAGATGGATGTCAAAATGGCTTTCCTAGATGGAAATCTCCTTGAGGAAGAGTATATGACACAACCCAAGGGTTTTGTATCTCCAGGTAAAGCCACTAAAATATGCAAGTTGTAGAGATCCATTTATGGATTAAAACAGGCTTCTCAAAGTTGGAATCTTCGTTTCGATGAAAAGATCAAAGAGTTTGGTTTTATCAAGAATGAGGATGAACCGTGTGTTTAAAAGACGATTAGTAAGAGCATCGTTGTCTTTCTGATATTGTATGTAGATGACATACTGCTGATCGGAGATGACAACCCGACCCTATAAGTTATTAAGAACAACCTACGGAGTTGCTTTTCTACAAAGGACTTGGGTGAAGCGACTTATATACTTAGTATTAAGATCTATAAAGATAGATCGAAGAAGTTGCTGGGTTTGACCCAAAGTACAAACATTGATAAGGTGTTGAAATGGTTCAACATGCTCGAGTCTAAGAAAGGATTCTTACCCATGTCTCATGGTGTGAGTCTCTCTAATGACCAGTATCCTAAGTCTTGTGAAGATAAGGAGCGCATGAAGTTGATTTCATATGCTTCGGCAATTTGGTCAATCATGTATGCAATGATATGTACTCGACCTGATGTCTCTTATTCCTTGTGCATGACTAGTAGGTATCAGTCTGATCCCGGTAAAATTCACTGGATTATCGTTAAGAATATCCTGAAGTACTTGCAAAGGACTAAGGATATGTTCTTGGTATTTGGTGGAGAGGAAGAGCTCGTTGTAAGAGGTTACACAGATGCTAGCTTCCAAACTAATAGAGACGACTCAAAGTCACAGTCAAGGTTCATATTTTGCTTAAATGGAGGTGTTATTATCTAGAAGAGTTCCAAGCAGGAGACAGTTGCCGATTCTAAAACTGAGGCCGAGTATATCGTCACTGTAAATACAGTGAAGGAGGTTGTATTGATTACGAAATTCATCTGCGAGTTAGATGTAGTTCATAACATTGTTTGTCCCATAATGATCTACAACATCTGCATCAAACACAAATAAATGGTAAACGAGGGTCAGTTATGAGCTGACCATAAACTATATAATGATCCCACCCTTGAATATCCTGGCTAACTCTAGGGCGGGGGTGCCGCTTGTAAAAAAATTGTGAGTCGTGGGAAACGGGAAACCAGGCGCAGGAACACCCAACCTATCTGAAGACAAATAAACCAGATGCACTAGAAGAGCAAGAAAACCTTGTACTATCAACAATCTTTACAAGGCGAGGTATACATAGCGAGACATGATTCGCTGATGTACCTGATGGAAGCAAAAAATATGAATTACAAAGCTAGCCGCGTGGTCTCAATGAGAAATCGCCGACTCTGACGAGCTACCTACGGAGTCCGCTGAAGCCGCCAAGTCGCTAGACCGCAACCTAGCTGAGCGGATAACTCGTAATTCCAATGCTGAGAACTTTGTCCACTGATATGCAAATTGCCTAACCGCGAGGTTGCCTAGCTGCCAGATCACCGCGAACAACTGTTGCCAAACTGAACAAGCTGCCAGAAGTAGACAACTTATTAAATTGGGAAAAGGTTGCTTAAGAAAGAAAGACTGCCTGGCCGTAAGCCACAACCTGCTACTAACCGCCGATTGATAACCGTAGAGTCCACACTAATCCCTGACTGAAGTCAGAACTAAGTCCCTAGCTTCTCAGAGCTGTCTGCACAACCTACACATCAAACACCGGTGAATCCTCCAAACTGCGTGAACACAAAATCTTGTTCACAACAACCACTCAAGCTCACTTACTGTTCATTCAGATGTACTATTGATGTGATAGGGGGTCCTATTTATAGGCACAGAGTGGAGTGTGATCACTGCCCTAGCCGATATAATTACCACCTTATCTCGCGGCGAGCACTGAGAGAATCTGCCAAGCCGCGGACACACGGTCAGTCCGCCTTATCGCTACAAAGACAAGCCATGACTAGACCGTCACACAAGCAGACCCTATGGATACACCACCAGTCCGCGTAAAAGCAGACATAGCTCCAGTCCGTACGCACCTGCGGACACTACTCCAGTCCGCACACTCCGAGCCCGCAACAAAAGCACACAAGGCTGATAATTGTTGAACTCGGCGGATAAAGAAAGTAGTCTACGTTAACCGCGTGACCTCCCGGACTGAGCGCACCTGGACTTGGTAAAAATCAAGAACAAGTTCATACCACTAGCCATCCCTGGTGCGAACACAGCACCAACGGATATAAAGACAAACCCGTACAAAACCGACGGACACCAGAACCAGTCTGTCCAAATCGGCAAACAACATAGATAACAAAATTATCCGTCAGGTTACCTCCAGGGAACAAGCTGACTACAATTCTCATGCCGACCTGACAAACCGCTACCTCTGTCCGTACAGTCCACGCGGACAGACCGCCCAGGCCGTCACTTTCACTTCAAAAAATTCAACACTCCCCTTGAAGTGAGAAGTGGAAACAAACCCCAGCAGTCCCCGTAACCATGTAAATGGCCCCTTCGACAGTGGCTTCGTGAAGATGCTCGTGATGTTGTCCTCACTCCGCATATGTCCAACCACAAGAGACCCCTCCAACACCTTTTCTCAAATGAAATGGTGTTCAATCTCAATGTGCTTGGTCCGCGCGTGACAAACTGGATTATTAATCATTTTACGGGCACTTTTGTTATCACCACGTAGTAGAGTGGGACCCCGTACTTCTTCATGGACATTCTCTACTAGCCTCCTAAGTAGATGAATTCCCGAGCTGCCAAGGCCGAAGCCTTTTACTCCGCTTCCGTAGTGGATACGGACACAGAATCTGCTTCTTGTTGTACTACGAGATACCCGTTGATCCACATGTGAAGAGATAACCTATTGAAACCGAAGAATCGGTCTCTGTGGAGTCCTAACCTTGGGGGAGGGGTGATCACACACTTACTTCTCTCTCACAAGCTAAACAACCAAAGACGTAGCACAAGAAACAGACCCAAGGCTCCAGCACAGAGGTTCCACCACATACCTGGAAGATCTTAGAGCGCTTCCCCTCCTTAGCCAAGTTTGAGCTAAGGATACCTCAAAAAGCGCAAGAAGACCAGGGCACCAGTAAGCATGCCTTCTGAGGTACTCCCTTGGGTCTATTTATAGATTTTTGAAAATGGTCTGCCAACAACCAACCTCCTCAGTTCCAAACAGCTATATGCACTCCAGATTGGCCTGCCAACAGCGTAACTCCGCTATTCTAAAAGGCTATGGGAAGGCCAGCGGGGGCAAAATAGTAAGAAAGCATCATACAATCAATGGGCGAGTGGCCCTCTAAAATCTCCACTCGCCTGAGGTGGAGAGTGCTCGATGGGGCTGGCACTCGCCGTCTCATTCTGCCCTGGGCGAGTGCGAGCCCAAAAATTCCCCACCCGCTAACTGCTTGTCGAGATCCCTAGGCAAGTGCGAGTCTATTGCTTTACTTGTCGCTGCCCCACTCCAGCCCACCTAGGCGAGCCGACGGATGTCGAGATGCCAGTCAACGCCAAGGAAGAGGCGTTGAGTGTCTGGGCTTCACTCAACGCCAAGGAAGAAGCATTGAGTGAGCTTGCCTCACTCGACGTCGGGGCAGAAGCATTGAGTGAGCGTGCCTCACTTGACATCGGGGCAGACGACGTCAAGTGGACTCGAAGCCTGGGGATTGGCTCGTCTGGATCTTGGACAAGACTTGGCTGGTCTGGCTCCCGATGATCTCCACTCGCCGGATATGGGGTTGTACATAACCGGACATTGACTTCTGGTCGTCTGAATCTCTCCCATAGTCAGCATTTGTATAACCGTATAGGTTGAAGCTTGTGTATCTCCCATAAAGGATACCCATATCAAAAGTGGACTTCACGTACTTCTGAATGTTCTTCGCCGCCATCAGATGAAGCTTCTGAGGTTTCGCCATATACCGACTTACTCGGCCTACAATATAAGCAATGTTTGACCACGTAATCGTCAAGTAAATAAGGCTCCCAACCAGAGCCCAGAACACTAAAGGATCTGGAAGTATCCTCCCCTCATCTCGTCGAATCTTGATGCCAACATCAAGTGGAGTATAACTACTCTTCCCCTCCCACATGTTGAACTGCTAAATGATCCGCTCCGCATAGCTCCTTTGGGAAACGAGTATGTCGCTCTCTTTCCTCTCCACCTCGAGTCCAAGGAAGTGGTGGAGCTCACCCAAGTCCTTTATCTCGAACTGAATAGCTAGTTTTGCCCTGAACCTAGCTACCTCCTCCTCGGAGTTCCCCGTAACGATCATGACGTCCACCTATAACAGCACCAAGACATAAAGCTCCCCCTCTTCTTGATGAACATGCTCGAATCTAAATCAGAGGCAAAACAATCACAGAACTAAAGATATTCTGCGATCTTCTCATACCATACTCGTGGAGCTTGCTTCAATCCATAAAGAACCTTCCAAAGCTTGCGGACGTATCCTGGATAATCTTCAGACACGTATCCCGGTGGCTGAACCATGGAGATGTTTTTATCAATTTCCCCGTAAAGAAAAGCATTCTTTACGTCTAGTTTCCACATCTTCCAACCTTGGCAAGCTGCCAAGGCCATCACCACCTGTACTGAAGTTATTTTGTCAATAGGACTAAACGTCTCTTTGTATTCTTCTCTGTACTGTTGAGAGAACCCTCGAGCTACAAGGAGAGCCTTGTACCGCTCGATGATCTCATTTGCCTTCTTCTTCAGCTTATACACCCACTTGCATGTCACAGGAGTAACACCTTCGATCTTGGGCACATGGTACCACGTCTCATTTTCCTGAGAGCAGTCATCTACTCATCCATGGCGTTATCCCACTCCTTGACTCTAGTGGCATCTTTAAAGCTAGAAGGCTCTCACTCGTCCAAAGGGCCTGCGAAGAAATAAGAGACCAAGCTCATCAAGTTTCCTTCGCTATAACGAGCCGGTGGTTTGACAGTCCTCTTCGATATTCAAAGAGTCTGACCCTTGCTGACCACCTCCGCTGCTTATTTTGAATCAGCTCCGTTATCGGGCACACTAGGAGCATCGCTCCCCTACTTCTTGAATCAGAAGCCTCCTCCTCGGAGCTAAAAACACCTGGAGCTCCTGGTGATACAGGCAGCTCCACCAGAAGATCCTTAACAGTTTTCTCATGTCCGTCATCCGACCTGCTTTCGTGCAGCTCCACAGAAGATCCACCTTCATATGACGTCAGCTTGTCGAAGACCATGTCTCTCAAAATGACGAACTTCTTTGTCACTAGATACATACACTTCCATCCCTTATTCTGCTTGTCATAGCCCACGAAGACAAGCTTCCTCGCCTTCGCATCCAGTTGTACTAAGAGCATCCAAGATGTGCATGTAGCAGTTCGACCCGAACACCCGAATGTGTCCAACTCCAGGCTTCTCCTTAAACCTCATCTCATAAGGAGACTTTATGTTGATCGGACTCAGAGGCATAAGATTGGTGACATAAGTTGCGCATGCCATCCCTTCTGCCCAGAAGGACCTCAGAATACCTTTGACATGAAGCCAACACTTACAGGTCTCCGTTAGATGATGGATCTTTTGTTGTGCTACTCCATTTTTTTTGTGGGGTATGAACACAAGTGAGCTCTCTCCGGATATCGTACTTTCTGCAGAAGTTAGAGAACTCATTTGAAACGAACTCACCTTCATTGTTCGTTCTCAACTTCTTTATCTGCAGGCCAAGCCGGCCCTCCCCCAGCTCCTTGAACTCCAAAAAAAAATGGAACACGTTCGGCTTCTCCTTCATGAAGTACACTCAAGTGTACCTCAAGTAGTCATCAATTAACACTAGCATGTACCTACTGCCTCCAAGACTGACGATGACGGTCAGCCCCATCAGATCACCATGGATAAACTCCAATGGCGCTTTACTTTTAGTCTACGACTTGTCAAATGGAAGACGATGAGCATTTCCATATTGACACTCCGAGCAGACATGATCGTCGCCGAAGGATGACAACTTGGGAAAGCCTTTCACAAGGCTCTTTACTGTCATAGCTTTCAATTTGTCCATCCCAACGTGTCTTAGTCACTCTTGCCAGATAGTTGCACTATTATTGGCCCTCATCCAATCAACATAGGAGCTTGTTAATATCACAAACAAGTCTTTCAACCTTCTCCCTACATTAGCAACGTCAGTCTTTACCACTGACACGTTACGGAGAAACTTTACTTCCATCAGGCCGAACAGAACGTAATAGCATGCATCCACCACGTTGGTCATTGAGAAGAGGTTCTTCTTCATGCCCAATACATGATAGACACTCCTCAAGGTGAGAGGACCATTCTCACTACCTAAAGAAACAACACCCTCCTTCTTGACTGCATGAACTGTATCATCAGCAGTTATGATAGCTTCATTACCTGAGAACGTTCGCAGAGAGGATAACTTCGACTCGTTTTCGGTCAGGTGGTGACCACACCCCGAGTCTACTATCCAGCCATCTTTATAGTCGATGATGGACAAGGCACAAGCACATGTGCCCATCATGAACGTATTCCCCCATCCGGCTTCCTCGACACTAGAACTGGCTTCTTCTTTATTTGCAATGTGTCCTGGCTATAGCTTGACCTTGCAGTCCTTCTTGAAGTGACTTAATTGGTCACATCTGAAACACCTTATCTGTAACATCCCTCAAACAACTAGACCCCCTAGGAGTGATTTTGTCATGACTAGGTCATGATAAAACCCTAGAAATCCCAAGAAGACCAAGTGAACAAGGCTCAAGGTGAAAATCACCTTAGTCTGCAAGAAGTAGAATCCCAAATACAATCCTAGGCATGACCTTAGGGTTTTAACTTGGTTCCATGATACCATCATGGCACCTTTAACCCTAAGGGAGGCCAATATGTCGCTACGGACCCATTGGGGTCAACCAAAAAGAGACCAAGATGACTCAAGTCCAGGAAGCATCGAGTGAGTCGACAAGACTCGACGAGTGGATCAGGTATCTACTTAGACAGGTTTTTTGGCTCGGGCATTGAGTGCGTGGAGTGAACTCAATGCCATGGGTTGAATGGCGTTGAGTGCGTTGAGTGCACTCAACACCATTTTACTTAGGAAGAATCTTGGGCTCGGGCATTGAGTCCGTCGAGTGCACTCAATGTCATAGGCTGAATGGCGTTGAGTGCGTTGAGTGCACTCAACGCCATCTTACTTAGGAAGAATCTTGAGCTCGGGCGTTGAGTGCGTCGAGTGCACTCAACGCCATAGGCTGAATGGCATTGAGTGTGTTGAGTGCACTCAACGTCATCTAACTTGGGAAGAATGTTGAGCTCGGGGAATTGAGTGCATCGAGTCCACTCAACGCCATGAGCTGAATGGCGTTGAGTGCGTTGAGTACACTCAACACCATCTTACTTGGAAATGGATTTTGAGTTCGGGGCGTTGAGTGCGCTGAGTCCACTCAACACCATGGGCTGAATGTCGAAGAGTTCGTAGAGTGCACTCAACGCCGTCATACAGAGAAAGGACTCCGCTGGAATTATGGCGTGGAGTGAATTGAGCTCACTCAATGCCATAGACTAAATGGCGTCGAGTGAGCTGAGCGTCGAGTGAGCTGAGTGAGCTGATCTCACTCAATGCCATTGTACTTAGAAAATTCCTGGCAATTTTGGCGTTGAGTGTGGAGGCTAGTCTCAACGCTTTTGCCTTAGAGAAATTTTCGGCCCTATTTGCTGGTTCGTATGAATAGGCTGAACCGGACCTTTTCGGGAATTGCGCCAAACTGAATTAATAGGCCCGGTCCTTTCATTAAGACTCATTTAAACAATAATAAGCAATCCAAGGGTAAAATTCCACGTGACAGACGTTTTAACCCAAAGCCATGGCCGAAATTTGGCTTTTACGGCCATTAATGACACTTGAATGCCTTGGCTTCATTCCCCTCCCCCCTTTATGGCTGGATTCAACTCCTTTGGGGAAGAGGAGGAGTTTCCAGCCATTTCCTAGCTTGATTAAGCCCATATTCATCCTCCTCCTCCATGGTCGAAAAGCTCTTAAAGGGGCATTAATGGCCACCACCAACTAGACCCCTCCCCTCCCCCATTTAATCATTTTAAAAGACTCATTGGACTTAGAGGAGCGGTTTCCACACAAAACCTGAAGGAGCCGAGGAAGCCCACTGTGCAGTTACAGAAATCGAGCGGCGCCACCACCGACCATGGCATCCCGACGATCGACACGTCTCCAGGCTGCGAGCAAGGTGCTCCCCTTCTTTTTCCTTATGGGTAGATCGTAGGAATTTTTAGGGCTATCGAACAGGCTTAATTGAGCCCGATCGGGTGATGAAAATCACGGGTTTTCCGTGAAAAAAATGGGTGGTCGGGTTCGTCGGAATCCGCCTCTCCGGCGGCCGTGTCGCCGCCCAGCGATGACCACCACCTCGACGGAGGTGGTGGTGGCGGTGGCCGGCCAGGGAGGTGGTCGGGTGGCCGGTAAAATGTCTTTGAATAAGCTCCAGGTTTGTCCAATCATGACCCTCGGCTGGAGGAAGAAGACGATCCAGCAACTGTCGGATTTTGCATCAAGATCTGTACTGATCATTTAAATCCTTTTCTTTTTTATAAATTTTTTGTATTATGATAATAGTCACTTTAGAAAATTAATGAAAAATACTTAGAGGCTCTATATAAGAAAATGGTCAACATATAATTTGTAGCACTATGGGTCTACTTATTTTAAAATTAATTTGGGTCAATATGGTCAATTGGTTTGACCAGGGCACCCATTTTGGTGGGGTCTATACATAGGGCTAGACAGGAATTAAAATGAGTGTTCACACTTCATCCCTTGTCCAAATGACTTGAAATTTGGACAAGGTGTCACCCTTATCTATACCTAGGTCTGCCTAAAAATGAGAATTTTTGCGGACAATATTTCTATAGTTTTTTAAATTATTTAATTACTCTAAGGAAAATTAATGAAGGGACCAAATGACCTCCAAACTCTCCCAAATTTTGGTGAGTGGTCAATGGGGTCATCATAAGGCTCTGTATAAATTTTCATCTCATTTGGAGATGATTTAGATTGGAAACAAGCAAACCCTAAGTTGGCTCAATAAGGGGGTATTTAGGCCCAAAGTGCACTTGGAAATTTGAGTGGCCAAATCCCCTCAACAGAGGTTGAAATTTGGACCACTGGTTGGTTATGACCTTTAGCACCCTCATATGGGATATGGGGTGGTTTGGGATTGAATTTCCTTAGGACCCAAGTTCAAACCCTATGTTAGTACTTTGGGTGTTTGAGAAGGGCATGTGGTCAAATGCCCTTGCATGGACTTGAAGTTTGGTGGAGAGGAACTTCTGGTAGATAAGGTCCTCTGGTGAAAATACTAGTGGACTTAGGGACAGTTAGGCCTCTCAAATCCCTAACCCTAGTTTATGGCACAAACCTTGTAGTGGTAGAATACGTTATTAAAACTCATTGAACAGTGATGAAACTTGGGTGGTGTATTCATAGGGTTAGTATGAACCTCTGGAAATTTAATTGGAAACTTTGGAACATTAATCTTAGTACTTCCTTTGTAATGCATGAGTTAGCCCTACTTAATTATTTGGATATTGTGAACTCAATGTCCATTGGAAAGTCATAAAAACTGGGCATGAGTCCTTATTTTAGTACTTTTAGTATATCTGTGGACACTCTCTTCGTGGAGAATATTTACTATATATGTGATGCTTGTGGACTTGCCTTTATTATATTGCTACAGTTGTGATCGAATCGGTCGGCAGGATCGTCGTTTTGTAGTGGCGGACTTCCCGGGTATGAAGGTGTCACTGCAAAGCGACGGTTCTGGGCCTAAGACCCCAGTGTTTAAAAAAAATGGGGTCTTACAAGTGGTATCAGAGGAAACCTCGATCGGAAAAGTTGTAGTCCACAAACCCCTGGGTCACCCCTGTACGAGTTTAGTTTGGGGACAAACTAAGCAGCAGAAGCAGTGGTGTGCCCATATGGGGGATCACATATAAATTGTCCGATTTTAATTAGGGATGAACGTTTACTTACAAATGACTGTTGTTACGTAGCCCCCAACACAGACTACACCATAGGGCGGAGTCCACCAGACTCTGAATGTTGCACCACCTCCCCCAGTCCCCACTCCGTTCCTACAATCAGAGATGGGGTAGACCCTGACAGCTATTTTGGATGCTTTCAGGGCCCAACAGGTTCCGGCTCCGCAGCCAAACCTGGGGGCCAATTGGCTGAGAATTTTTCGAGGACTTTCTCCCCCATCCTACTTGGGGATAAAGTCGGTCATTCGGACGGAAGTGTGGCTGGACATCATGTATGAGATGCTGATTGGGATACGGTGCCCTTGGGAGGAGAGGGTGTAAGACCCCCTTTTTTTCCTTTTTAAACCACCGGGGTCTTAGCCCAGAATTGCTGCTTTGCGGTGGCACCGACTCACGGGAAGGCCGCCATTACAAAATGCCAATTCTGCCGGCCCTTTTCGATCACAAGAGAGAGAAGTAATATTACATAAAATGTAAACAAGTCCACAGAAGCATGTAAATAAAAGTGAAATCATATCCAGTCCATCAGTAGATAATAACAGGAAATAGATAAATGGGCTCGAGCCCGGTACATCAGAGTTCTCACTACAAATCACTCATCGTGGAAGCTATAAAAATACTAATCACTCACGGAGCTGGTCGCAGGTGCACCGGTGCTATACTGACCCACCTCCATGCGCAACGTACTCTGCTGGTGCTGGTCCCTGGACTGCTGGTCCCTGTCTCCCATCCGGAGCTCCTGTAATGTTATGGTTCGAAAACCATTAGTCATAAAGACTAAGCCCTATCATCCCCTACCCCTCCCCCTACGGCTCCTAAGCACCGGGCGGAGAGGAGGAAAGGGAAGCTTCAAAAGTGGAGAATAATCAAGCAGATGACAAGGGAGCTAATCTAACAATTATTTAGAATAAAGTACAACTAGCAATCCTATGGTAGTAAATGGTAAAGAAGAGTAGTAAGTATCAAATGTATAAAAAGGCAGCTAGAGAACTGTAAGTAAACAAGCAAGTAAATAAGTAAGTAACCTTAACTTATATGAATGCTCATACAAACTTATAAGTTAAGGGGTCTTCTGCAAGGCTCCCATCGTATAAAAGGTCACATACCGATTTATACGTTGGGGTGTCGGTTGTATGCAAATATGAGTGCAGTGATATGCTATGCCATGATTCATGCAGGTGCAACTCACGCACACGACTCTATGCGCACAGACCTTTAATTCCCCCTGTTCGGGTAGCTAGCTTCACTCCCAGGAACCTCCGTAGTGGCAAACGGAGACAGTGGGTCGGGCCCCCCACTCCTAGGCGGGTATCCACACTACCAGGCCTAGCCCTTCCGTACGCCCCTAGAAGAACACAACCTAGAGTATCTGCGTACTACTGTTGGCTGTACCCATCAGACTTTCTTTGGCTAAGTGTCCCACACCGCCGAGTCAACATACCGATGCCGGTGTGAATGACAATCAGATATCGAAGACCCACCACCTTTATTCTGTACTGCAACCCTCGAGCCCTCGGCTCCCCGGACTGTCCCGTCCGTGCATCTACCTTCAGAGCTACCGTCTGAATGGCAACCAAACCAATTATTCTATCTTCCTAGCTATCGGGGAGTGTGTATGTGCAACCCTAGTTACACTAGTTGCTCTTTTAATTTATTATTCCTATGGTTTACGTTAGCCTAGGACTGCCCCCGGCATACCCCGTGAAGGGCTCTCAAGGGGCACTAGGAACCAAGACGGCGACATTACGGCCCGAAGTTCCCTTTCGCAAGGCACTTATTGTTATTGGTTGATCTCCCTTACCCGATCCCTTTTTAAGTTACTTTTGATCTAACCCTAGAGTTTTAAGACTCTTCCTCTCCTACCCGGGGTGGATGATCTTTCGTCGTTCCCGTACGCCACTTAACCTTAACCAGTCTCGCACTCTACTTATCCTGACTTTCAATAATGAAATTAATCTTAGCTTGCCCTAACCAACCAGCAACTACCAAAATTCCATTTCCCAAGTTCATTATTACTCTAGTTCAGTTTTCGTGGTTTTACTATATGCAGACCATCCTAAGGTACATGAGGAGTATAAGGGGAGGTACTCCAATTTGTCTTCCGAATCTCCTATAATATTTACTGGAGGTCTACCATGACATAATTAGTCTAAATCCAAGGTTTCCAAATTTTCCTATTTATCGGGCATTTAATTTATTTATTCTAAGATTCCAAATGCCCTAGTATGAACATGAAGTGCAATAATGAGACAACAATAAATCATCATAAAATCAGTAAAAATCCTATGAGACATTTAAACAGAAATTCCAAGTTTTGAGAAATTCCAGAGGTGTTTAGGCCTATATTTCCTAATTTACCGTTTTAGGACATTTCTACTATATTATGAAGGAAGTAATGAAAATGTGTATCTAAAAATCCCAAGAAAATTATAGGAGCTATATAGTGACCTAAAACCATCATAAACCATGTACCATAATTTTTCTCTAACATTTGAACTCTGAATTTATTTTAATTCAAGATACTAATTTTCCTAACTTAATGAAGGAGGTACTGTTTTTATCCATCTAAAATTCCAGAGAAAATTACAGGGTGACTAACATGATTTTAAACACCCACTGACCAAATTTCATAATTTTCCAAATAGTAATTGGGCCTTAACTGTATTTTTGACTACATATCACAATTAGTACGTTAAAGAAGTATGTACCAGAAATAATCAATTAAAATTTTCAAGAAAAATACAGAAGGAATAACAGGCTATAAGATGCCATAATCCAAGATTTCGTAATATTCCAGTGAACAGAAACTCCATAATCACCAAAATAAATATCTAGGGCACAATTAGAGTTGTAAATGAAGTACTGTATAAATTAACCCAAAAATCTCAACAAAATTATATCATGGCTATGTTGACCAGAAAATCCCTTTGCCCAAATTTTACCTGATTTGAAGTTCATTAGATAGCTTAACAATTCAAATTAAAGTTGGTGACTTAAACTAGAGTTAGGATTTTAGGTGGCCTAGCTGTCTCCAAATACCCTAAAATTTTGTCCAGGGAACTATACTGGTCCTATGGTTCTCTCCACCAAATTTTAGGTCAGTCCAAGGTCATTTGACCCCATAACCTTCACAACCCCAAAAACAACCATTAAGGGATATTCCCTAGGGTTCTAGGGCTACCCTATACCAAACCACCCCAAGCTCCCTTGGAGGATGTGTCATGCCCTAAAAATTCAGTGACCAAAATATCATCCCCCGTTGAGGCGACATGGCCACTCAAATACCAAGGGGGTGTTTGATCCTAGATTATCCTATAAGGATCAACCTAGGGTTGGACACAAACCTAACCCAAACATCTTCAAATGAGATGAAATTTTTACCAGAACCTTATGATAAACCCAGGGACCACTCACCACAATCTGGGAGGGTTTGGAAGTCATTTAGCCATCTAATTAAATTATGCTAGGATTATTGAATTTTTCTAAAAACTGTACAAAAACATTCTCCAAAAATTCTCATTTTTGGATAGCATGTAGATATAGATAAGATTAGGCCACACCCCAAATTTCAAGTCATTTTGATGAATGGATTGGAGTGGGGAATTTTTCTAAGGTCAAGACATCCCTATGGATAGATCTCACCAAAAAGTGTGTTGTTGTCTAACCAGGACTCCAAATTGAGTGAAATCAATTTTGAATTAAACTAGGCTTCAAGGGCTACATTTTCTATGTTGACCACTTTTTATGTTTCAGCCCCTACGGGCTATAATTTTCAGTTTTAACCTAGTGTACATTAATGGGATTTAATTCCTAATTATATAATATATAATATGATGAAAATAACACTGTTCATCTTCTTCTTTACCCGAACCCGAACAGAACCAGAAAAACGACTATTCTTGTAGCTTTTCTAAAGTTATTTCCCGGCCACCCAGCCGTCTCCCTGGCCGGCCACCACCACCATCACCTCTGTTGAGGTGAGGGCTACCGTCGGGCGGCGGCACGGCCGCCGGAGAGGCGGTTTCCGGCGAACCCGCCACCATGAAATTTTTGGAAAAACCATGGAAACGCTCACCCGATCTGGCTCATTTGAGCCCGATATCTCTCCTAACGATTTCTAAGATCTATCCGCAGAAGTAGATGGAGGGGAGGACCTTGTTCGCGGGCTGGAGGCGTGCAGAGCGTCGGGAAGCCATTTGCGCGGTGGTGGCGTCGCTGGAAATTCTTCAACAGCAAGGGAAGGAATCTGAATCAGTTTGATGGAGCGTATAACCTTTTCCTCTTGCTCTTAGGAGTCTTTTATAGATCAGCAAGTGGGAGGGAAAAGGATGAAACGTTCATGGCCATTAATATTTCTCTTAATGACGTTTCGGTTATGGTAGAGGTAGTTGAAACGCTGAAAAAGAAGAGGTGTTTGCCAGGTGGCGATTTCCTATTGAACCAACATTTCCTTATTTTATTAAATAATTAGAGTAGGAAATGGACCATAAATACTCCTGCTGTAACTTCCCATAATCAGAATTGATTACAACGTCGGTTACCGAAATTTCCAGTCTGGCTGACGTTTCGGCCTTGGTCACGGGCGTGACACATAGGTCACGGGCGTGACAGGCCCGGATGGCCAATTCTGGGTTCGACGATCGTCGAACTGAGATCGACGATCGTCGAGGGTTGTCACGCCCTAGGTCACGGGCGTGACACATGGGTCACAGGCGTGACAGGCCCGGGTGACCAATTCTGGGTTCGACAACCGTCGAACGGAGTTCGATGATCGTCGAAGGGTGGTCACGCCCTAGGTCACGGGCGTGACACATGGGCCACGGGCATGATAGGGTCCTGAGGCAAATTTCCGCGCTCGGCGATCGTCTCGTCGAGATCGACGATTGCCGAAGGGGGTTACGCCCTTGGTCACGGGCATGATACCTGGGTCACGGGCGTGACAGGGTCATGACGCAAATTATGCGCTTTGACGATCGTCCCGCAGAGATCGACGATCGTCGAAGGTGTCACGCCCTAGGTCACGGGCGTGACACATAGGTCACGGGCGTGACAGGCCCGGGTTGAAAATTTTGCGCCCGACGATCGTCTCCCTGAGATCGACGATCGTCAAAGGAGTCACGCCCTAGGTCACGGGCGTGACGGGTCAGTCACGGGCATGACCAACCCGTGACCCGAAATCTCGGTCGATTTATTTCAGTTTTTTGGGCTTCCTAGGGTTCTATCACGGCCAACCGACTCCTAGGGGTCTAGCCGGAAATGGGATGTTACAGAGGGTGCCTTTGGTTGTCTGTTGCTTAGAGTCCCATGCCAAGATATGGTGGAAGACATCGCTGGACATGACGTTTGTTTATAGAGAGGTTGTGGAGATTGCTTGGGATGAGTTCAGGGCCACACTGTTGGAGCATTTTGTTCCGCAGTCGGCCAGATATGAGCTGGAAGACAAATTTTTACAGTTGAGACAAGACACCAAGACGGTGGTGGAGTACCACCGGGAGTTCAATCTTCTGGCCCGATTTGTGGATTCCTATCAGTTGGATGAGGCCTGATACACTAAGAGGTTCTATAAGGGCCTACGAGAGGATCTGAGGGAGGCTTTGTTGTTCGTGTCTGACGGGCCTATTCCTCGGATATTGGAGATGGCGAAGAGGATTGAGGCAGATTGGCACACTACTAGAGGCCGGAAGCGACCAACTGAAAATCAGGGCCGGGGAGCCAGAGAGGATCAGCGAAGGGGCCGCTTTGCTGATGTGAGAGATGGTATAAGGTGTTGGTACCCTAGTTTGGATTTGAGTTCTGTCCCCTCCTTCTGTCTCTTGACCCAAGGTTTATCTATGGTCAAAGGTTAGTTGTTTAGTTAGTTTGCTCTAGTTTTAGAGTTGTCACTTTTCCAGATGAAAATTTGGTTACGTTGTTTTTTGTTCGACTATGGTCGAACGCCGCTCGACTATCGTCTATCGACTGTTCGACGATCGTCTATCAGTTGCTTGACGTTTGTCTGTCAGCAGATCGTCTATCTCTGAGTTAGTTCAACTCTTGGTAGCTCGACGTTCTGTGAAATCTGCCTCGCCGATCGTCGAACCCCGCTCGACTTTTTCTGACCAGACAGATTTCTCGATAGTTCGACTATCTGCTTGGATAGTTCAACTATCTGATAGCTCGACTATCTGTTTGATAGGTCGACTATCTGTTTTGTTTGATAGTTCGACCATTTGTTTGATAGGTCGACTATCTGTTGTGTTTGATAGTTCGACTATCTGATTGGATAGTTCAACTATCTGATAGCTCGATTATCTATTTGATAGATCGACTATCTGTTTTCTTTGATAGTTCGACTATCTGTTTGATAGTTCGACTATCTGCTTTCTTTGATAGTTCGACTATCTGTTTGATAGGTCGACTATCTGTTTTGTTTGATAGTTCGACTATCTGTTTGATAGGTCGACTATCTGCTTTGCTTGATAGCTCGACTATCTGTTCTGATAGGTCGACTATCTGCTGTGGTAGTTCGACTATCTTCTTTGGTAGTTCGACTATCTGTATCGTTCGACTATCTGTTTGATAGGTCGACGATCTCTGTGATTCGTTCGACGATCTCCGAGGGTCGTTCGACGTTTTGCTGTATGTCTTTAGTAATTTTGTCCTCTTCTATTCTATGATTTATTTCATATTTATTTAGCATATTATTTCAGTTAATTTATGTTATTATTTTCATGCAATCTCTGCTCCATTTTTTATGCATGAGCTAATCTTTATCTGACAAAGTGTTTTGTCTTATTAGTTGAAATATATTTTCTGCTTTATCTGTCAGACTGTCCTTTATAGCCGTTAGACTCAGAAAGTCTTTTCTGGCTGTAAAGAGTTCTTTCTGATGTCACCTTTTTTCATGCACCCATCTTATCTGATTGGTTATGCAACTTCTTAGAAAGCTTTATCCTCTTATAGTATGTCTGTCTGCAGGATTTGTTTTTGCTTTATGCTTTTTGCAGCCCAGATTGCTGATTCCAGAAGAAGACAAAGATTCAAACTCAAATTAAAGCCGTTGCAAAGGCTCATATTTAAAGAGCTTCTTTTGAAAGAAGAAAATATATACACAGACAATAATGTACATATAAGATATACACTCAGCAGTATAGAGAAAGAGAGAAAGCAAGAAAGTTCTACAGCTCTCAGAATTTCATATTCAACTGAGAAGATCAAAGCTCTTCTGCATTCTTCTTCATCCTGAGTTCATCCTACTTACAGGAAGACTTTCACTCAGAGGCCTTTAGAAGAAGAAGAAGAATAAAGGAAGCTATTTGAAGAAGAACACCTGTTCCCAATCAAGAATCTTCTTCAAGCTTCTCCTTCAGAACCTCAAGACAATTCTTTGTCTTAGTTCAGAAGAGTTCCTGCACCCTGAAGCAAGACTCCTTCCTAGATATTCTCTAAGCCAGGGGGAGCCTTGATTCTTTAGAGCTATCTAGCTCTGTGCAATCCACTAGCTTCTTTAATTTGGTTAACAATAGAGAAGAAGCCTTAACTCTCTCAATCTCCTGTACAAAGGGTTATTACTCCCTTCAAAAGTGAACCATTGGTGGCAGGGCACCTGATCAAAAACCTGTGTTGGATATTGAGCTCCTGATCAAAAGCTCAAAGGGTCTACTTGATCTACCTGAAGCAGATCAGTTGGTGGCAGGGCACCTGAACAAAAACTTATAGTGGATTCCTACTAGGGTGGTAGAAGAGTGGACGTACCTATTTAGAGGGAACCACTATAAAATTTCTTGTGTCGTCTGTGCTGTTTATTTAATTCATTGTACTGTGGCTGTGAGTAGATTTAACTAGGATTGCTAGTTGCTTTGATAGGATCCCAAGCTTAACTGTAATTACAGTTAGCTCTCTCTTGTGCACTACACTTTGTGTTAGGCTCTAGGGTTATCAATATCTATAAACTAATTCCGCAAATTAACTCTAAGGGAGTTGAGTAGGGTGTCATAATTTTTGAATACTCTATTCACCCCCCCCCCCTCTAGAGTTGTATTTATCATCACTTTCAATTGGTATCAGAGGGAGGTTGACGGACTGTACAGGCTAACACCTGAGTCACAAGATCCTGATAGATACCAAGCTTATAGATATTCACTTCATGGCCCAGTCCAAGGATTACTCAAGCACCAAACCACCAGCATGCAACTTAGCTAAGTTTAGCATCTGGAAGGCAAGAATAAAGTTATATATGAACTCTATTGATGAGAGTATTTTTGCTTCTATTTTGACAGGACCACCAAGAGCACCTGCTGTAGCTACTGCTTCATCATCAACTGATATGAGTACAGTGCCTCCTCTAGATTACAACGATGAATACAAAAAGGCAAAGATAGTAGATGCCAAAGCAATGAATATTCTGGCTCAGACAATGTCTGATGAAGTATTCCAGAAAGTTGTTGACTGCTCCTCAGCAAAAGCAATGTGGGATACACTGAACCAGATTATAGCTGGTTCAGCTGATGAAAGGAAGGACAGAAGGTCCAAACTTATATCCCAGTATGAAAACTTCAAGAAAACTGATGCTGAATCAGTTGAAGCAATGTACACCCGGCTCAGCTCAATCATCAATGAGCTGAGAACTCTTGATAAGGAAATTACATTGACAGAGGTCAATGATAAGATACTGATGTGCTTCCCCAGCACATGGGATCTTAGGATCTAGCCTATTAAGGAGGACAGAAGTACAACTGAAATCTCAACAGAAGCTCTCCTTGGCAAGCTCAAGTCTTTTGAGCAAGTGCTGAAGACCAGGGAAGCTGAGGCTGAAGCAAAGACTCCAACTCCAGCAAGAAAAGAGCAAACTCTTACTCTCAAAGCTGCTGATACTTCTAAAGGAAGCCAATCTAATGAGGAGCTGATGGCACTCTTTGCCAAAAGGTTTCTCAAGATGGGAAGGAAAGACTTCAGAAAGAAATCTTCAAGATATGAAGATAAACCAAGGTATGATAGATCTCCTGCTAAAGAAATCATTTGTTATGGTTGCAGGAAACCTGGACACATTCTACCAGAGTGTCCAGAGGAAAAGAGCAAAGACAAGAGAAAGGAAAAGGAACATCACAGGAAACACTCCAAGTCCTCCTCCTACAAAAACAAGAAAAAGGAGAAGGGATTTGTTGCTGAAACTTGGAGTGATTCAGATGAGGAATCTTCCTCCTCAAGCTCCAGTGAGGATGAGGAAGAGAAGAAGGCAAAAGAAATCTGCCTTATGGCTATTGATGCCTGCAGCAATCACTCAGCTGCAGAGAGTTCTGATGATGATGAAGAGATGCCTACAGAAGATCAGGTATTATCTTCATATGACTTTTCTTCTTCTGAATTTAAAACTGAGTTTAAATCCCTTTGCTTAGATTTAATTAGTTCAGAAAAGGAGATTAAAGAACTTAGAAATAAGTTAGCTGAATCAGAATCTATCTCCATTGAAAATGCTAGGTTAGAAGCAGAACTCACTAAATCTAGTGATGAAATAAAGTTTCTTAAAAATGAACTAGCAAAGTCCAAAAGATTGGAAGAATCATTAAATGGTAGAAGCCTTAAGTTTCTAGAAATCACAAGCATGACAAACACTAGGTCAGGCAATAATAAGCTAGGCTTAGGAGCTTTATCTTGTGAACCCCCAATTATCCTTAAAAATCATCTTTCAACTCCAGTGAACTTTATCTCAGCTGATGGGATAAAGAACACTGAGCAAGTAAGACAAGTTAATCAAGCCTTAAACAAAGCTAAGAGAGAAAAGAGGAAACAAAAATTTAAGGAAATACAAAAAGCGTCGAACGCTGCTCGACGATCGCATGCTCAGTGGTCGAATGATGCTCGACGATCTGTGCATCCATCGTCGAACGTCGATCGACGTTTTCAACATGAATTTCAAAATTATAATCAGAACCCTAGAAACCTGAATATGAATAGAAACCCTAGGTTTGTGGACCCATTAACTGCGTGGAGCATCCCACCTAGGAGATCTTACCCTTTAGGTTATAAACCCTAACCTGCTTATTCTTTTATTTCTAGTTTTTATTATGTGAAGAATAATGGACCCAAGGTTACCTGGGTCCACAATGTTTAACTTAACTCACTGCAGGTGAAGACCTATCCTATCACTCAGGACAAGTGGTATTTGGATAGTGGTTGCTCCAAACATATGACAGGGAATAGAGAAAATCTGTCAAAGTTCAAGGCCAAGCTTGGACCAAAGGTGATCTTTGGGGATTCTAGCTGTGGTCAAACTGAAGGATATGGTAGGATTACCATTGGAGCAGTAACTTTCAAAAGGGTTGCATATGTAACTGGACTGAAGCATAATCTTATCTCAGTAAGTCAGTTATGTAATGCAGGATATCAGGTATCATTCACTAACACTCTTTGTAATATTACTTTAAATAGTAATGTTGTGTTAGTAGGTATTAGACAAGGTAATATTTATTTAGTAGATTTTAATTCAACCCATTCTGAAATCTGCTTATTTAATGAAGTAACTAATAACAACACCTTATGGCATAAAAGGCTTAGCCATGTTAACCTCAAGAACATATCTAGGTTATCTAAATACAACCTTGTTAGAGGTTTACCTTCTTGCCCCTACAAGAAGGAGAGTCTATGCAAGCCTTGTCAATTAGGCAAGCAAACCAAAAATTCATTTAAATCTGTAAATAAAAGTGATTCACCTAGAATCCTGTATTTATTACATTTGGACCTCTTTGGCCCAATAAATGTATAGAGTCTAGGAGGGAAGTATTACACTTTAGTAATTGTAGATGACTTCTCTAGGTTCACTTGGGTGTTCTTCTTGAGAACTAAGGCTGATAACTTCAAAGTTCTTACAGATTTTCTATTGTGTGTGCAGACTGAGTATTCTATTCAGGTTACCTTGATCAGAAATGATCATGGTACTGAGTTTGAGTCTCTTCTCATGCAAGAATTCTGTGAGAAAGAAGGTATCAAACATAGCTTCTCTACTCCTAAAACTCCCCAACAAAATGGGGTAGTGGAAAGGAAAAATAGAACCCTGATTGAAGCTGCTGGTACATTATTGGCAGATGCTAACATGCCTCTTTCCTATTGGGCAGAAGCTGTTAGCACAGCTAATTATGTCTTGAATAGAAGTCTTATACACAAGCTTAAGAGTAAAACTCCTTATGAGTTGCTTAAAGGAAAGAAACCTAAAATAAATTATTTTAGAGTATTTGGCTGTGTAGTATACATTCATAACAATAATAAAGAATACCTTAGAAAGTTTGAAGCAAAAGCTTCAATGGGAATTTTTCTTGGATATTCCCAAGTAAGCAAAGCTTATAGGGTATTTAATAAATCATCTTCTAAAATTGAGGAATCTGTGCATGTGTATTTTGATGAATCTCAGATGTTTTACAAGGAGAATGAAACTTCTCCTTCCTCAAGTTCATTGCAGGTACCAGAATCTAGTAAAGATGCCACTCAAGAAGTTCTCCATCTATCAACTCTTCATATCACTGAATCAGACAGTGATGAAGACTTTGTAGAAGCTGTTGTTGTACCACCAATAATAGATCAAATTCCTCCTGAGGAATTAATCCCAACTATTGTTGAAGATCACATCCCACATGTTGATGTTGTCACACTTAGAGATCATCCTACATCTCAAGTGATTGGAGACATATCAGCTGGTGTTCAAACAAGACATCAATTAAGACAGGATGTGATGCATGCTTGTTTCCTTTCACAGATTGAGCCCCTCACCATTAAAGATGCTGAGCTAGATCCCCACTGGATCATTACTATGCAAGAGGAACTCAATCAGTTTGAAAGATGTAAAGTATGGACTTTGGCTCCAAGACCTAAAGGCCAACTGATCATAGGCACCAAGTGAGTGTTTAGAAACAAGTTGGATGCAAATGGAATTATTGTAAGGAACAAAGCTAGGCTTGTAGCTCAGGGCTACAAACAGGAGGAAGGTATAGATTATGACCAAACCTTTGCTCTTGTTGCAAGGCTAGAGGCAATAAGGATCTTTCTAGCCTATGCAGCCTATATGAAGTTTAAGGTCTTTCAGATGGATGTCAAAAGTGCCTTTCTAAATGGTGAGATAAAGGAAGAGATATTTGTTGAACAACCACCTGGGTTTGTTTCTTCAACTCAGCCCTCACATGTTTTCAAGTTGCAAAAAGCTCTTTATGGACTCAAACAAGCACCCAGAGCCTGGTATGAGACTCTAGCTAGTTTCCTGTTAGAACACAACTTTGTTAGGGGAATAGTTGATAGAACCCTTTTCGTCAAGCACCACAAGGACACAATCCTGTTAGTTCAAGTGTATGTGGATGACATTATTTTTGGTTCCACTGATCCCAAACTGTGCAAAAAGTTCTCTGACTTGATGCATTCTAAGTTTGAGATGAGTAGTATGGGTGAGCCGTCTTACTTTCTTGGTCTCCAAGTAAAGCAAGATGTTGATGGCATCTTCATCTCCCAATCCAAATATGCCAAGGAATTGGTGAAGAAGTTTGGGATGGCTGGTGCTTCAGCAATGCATACACCTATGGCTACTAATGTAGTTATAGATTCTGATGATCAGGGAAAGCCTGTTGATCAAAAGAATTATAGGGCCATTGTTGGTTCCCTATTGTATTTAACTGCAAGTAGACCAGATATAATGTTTGCTACATGCCTGTGTATTAGGTTCCAGGTCAACCCCAAGGAATCTCATCTGATTCTTCTCAAGAGAATCTTGAGATACCTGAAGGGATGTCCAAATCTAGGACTATGGTACCCAGCTGAATCCGAATTTGAGTTAATTGGATACTCTGATTCTGATTATGCTGGTTGTAGAGTTGACAGGAAAAGTAAATCAGGAACTTGTTAGTTCTTGGGAGAGAGATTGGTCTCTTGGTTCTGTAAGAAGCAGGCTTCTGTCTCAACTTCAACTACAGAGGCTGAATATATAGCAGCTGCTAGTTGTTCACAGATCCTGTGGATTCAAAACCAGTTTTTGGATTATGGGTACACACACAAAAACACAAAAATCATGTGTGACAGTACTAGTGCTATCTCCATTGCACAAAATCCTGTGCACTACTCTAGAACCAAGCACATTGAGATTAGACACCATTTCCTGAGAGATTGTGTGGAAAAGAACAAGATCAGCCTTGAGTTCATATCCACTGACCTTCAGAGAGGTGATATTTTCACCAAGCCCTTAGATGAACATAAGCATCTGTTCTTTTTGGTTCAACTAGGCATGATTAATGAAAAAGACTAAGTGTGACGTCTGCCTTTGTTGAAACCTGTTTGAAGATCGTCGAACGACGTTCGAAGATAGTCGATCGGATCAAGCCTATCGTCGAACTATGGTTGATGATAGTGTATCTGCTTGAAGATCGTCGAACGACGTTCGCAGATCGTCGAACAGGTCGAGCCTATCGTCGAACTCTGGTTGACGACAGCTTATTGTTTGTGAAGACAGGAATAGTCGAACGATGGATCGACTACTCTGCTTCAGGAACGATCGTCGAACGACCGTTCGACTATCGTCTCCAGTCTCTCTTAAAATAGATCGACGATTGATGGTTTAATTTAAAACTGATGGTCGACCTAGGTTAAGAGATCGTTCTTTTTATCGTCGACGGAGAGCGTCTTCTCGCATTCCGTCTTTCTGCTTGCTCCCTGTCTCGCGATTTCTATTGTTTCGCCTTCGCCGTCTTTCTCGTCTTCTCCAACCCCTTCGATGGCGATTGCTCCAGCCCTCCTGTCCGTAGTAAAGTTTGATGCTGGCTTCAGCATGGACTTCGACTCTTTCAGCTGCTGCGAGTCTGCAATAGTGGAAATCCTCAACTTATACAAAGATCAAGGTTTGGAAAAGTTTATGTCAACAAGAATAAAGATAAACATTCCCGAGATTAAAGAATGGGCATTCACTTAGTCTTCCAATGACGACTCTATGACCGGAACAATAGGCGGAGAAGAGGTAATTTTGACTCCCGCCATTTTAATTGAAATTTTTGGATTATTGAATGGGGAAGAGGATTATGAGCAAGATAGCCCTGAGTTTGGGAGGATGTTGACTGAATTAGGACATGCCGACGGCATTCCTTCTAAGCTGCTCAAGGTAAATTTTCCGTTGAAGATTAAGTTCCTTACTGAACTAGTCGGAAAAGTGCTACTGGGAAAGCACTCTGCCCATGATAATATTACCAGGCAATAGTTTGCCCTGATGTGTGCCATCGTGAACAAGAAGCAAATTAATTGGGCAGGAGTTCTGTTTGATTTGATAAGGAAAAAGAATAGCAAGAAGGAAGTCACCCTGGGTAGGGTGCTTGGGATTTTTCTAAAGGAGAAATATCCTCATCTATTGGTCTCAGTCTCTACTTCAATCAATGCCAGCAAAAAGATGGACCCAACCTTGTTTGTCAAGTGGAAAAGGAGTTTTCTGAAGCCCGCTCCAGCAGGGGTAGCTCCAGTTGCATCTGAGAGCACAAGGACTGTTTCAGTCACTCCCCCCCTTCAAGAAGCAGGCTCAGCCAATCTCTCCTTTACTTCCACTTCTTCTGCATTACCTTCAACCTCTACTGAATTGCCACCATCTACTTCAATTGAAGTTCCATCTTCTGCATCTCATCTTCTTGATTCCTCTACAATTCTCCATGCATCACCTTCAACATCTCCTCTCCCTTCTCATCTTGCTAGGATATCTCATCCTAGTTTTGATTTATTGGCTTCTGAGCTTTCTACTCCTCCTCAGTCTCCAATTCTTCATTCTGATCATATTGATATTCTTGCATCCACCCATCATTCTCCAGTTCACTCTCCATCTCATCAAGAATACACCATCCCTGCTGTTCATCCATCTAATGTGATTCCCCCACCTACATTTGAAATCACCCCAGCCTTCATCTCAAGCATCCTGGAGTTAATTACTCCTTCAATCAAAATCATGATTGAAGAGGCAATTGCTCCCCTTATATCCTCCATCTCTTCTTTGACTGCTGCCATCCAAGCCCTCTCAAAATCTGCTGAGCCCTCTTCATCTAGGGGCCTGGTTTCAGTTTCCACTGAAATCAGGCAGGGGGAGATGCTCTATGAAGATGCCTCTGAGCTGCACTTGGCCTCCCTTCCAGCAGATCCTCAAGCAGATGCAGAAAAAGAGATAGAAGAATCAGCTCCTCCTCCTATGTCTGAAACAGATATTTCTGATGCTGTAATGAAATCTGAGTTTGTTGTCAAAGTCTGCCTAGAAGAATGCTCCACTCCCCTGGTTGCCCTCTACCTAGAAGGAGTCATTACTTCCTTCCTAGATGAATTATGGGAGTTAGGACATTCTAAGGAAAATCCTGAAGGTAACTCTTTTACTCATTTTCTAGACTTGATAACTGACATGTTAGTATGGGAATACCTAGAAGGAATAATAAAATGTCATTTAGCAAATTTGTGTTCATAATACTACAGATATAATGGAAGAAGTATTAGCTGCCCAAGAGCTTGATCATCAACCAGCTCTAGAAGTTCAACCTGAACTAGAACCAATTGTTCAAGATCCTGAGGCTGCTCAGCCAGCTCGGTTAGCAGTACAAGAAGAACTGGTCTCCATGACAGTTACTGATGAACAAGAAAAGGTTCCAGAAATTCAAATGGAAAAGTCTACTGTCTGGGATGACACTCCTGGATTAGATTTAGACACTCTTCTGGCACAGGATGCCCTGGAAGAAGAGTTAGAAAAAGCTGCCTTAAAAGAGAAAGAAAAAGCTGTGCTAGAGGCGTTTGATCCTTATGATCATCCTCCTTCTTCAAACTCTGAGGATGAGGATGATTCTGATGAATCTGAAGATTCCAAGAAAAAGAAATCTACAAAGAAGAAAAGAAAAGCTGTGGCTCCTCCTCCTCCAAATCCTGATAATGATATCCCCTATTATATCTTGAAAGGTATTGATCCCAAATCTAAAGAATTTCAGCATTTGATGGGATTCTCTAAGAATCAGCAGAAGTTAAGGAAGAAGTCTAAGAGGTATGACAGTCCTGCCCCAAGATGGACTCCTATGGGTCCTCCTCCTCCACCTCCCAGTGCAGGAGCCTCTGGAAACTTATCTGCAAATCCTTCTGCTCAGTCTGATAGGTTTAACCTATCCCAGTCTTCTCAAAGGAAAAGCTCTCAAGGATATCAAGGCAGAACGCAATCTGGTTATCAAAGACATGATGCTGATGTAAAGGAACAAGTGAAGGAGGTGGTTTATCAAAAACCAACTTTTCTCCTCCTTTTTCCAAAGAAATCAAGAGCACATCTTATTCAAAGCCAGATCATGCAGTGAAAGCTGTTTCAAAAGGTAAAAGAATTATTTTCTCTGAAAAATCTAGCAAGAAATTTGCTGAGTTTGCTCCTCCTTCTTCTCTAGTTATTCAGGAAAAAGAGCTAGCTGAAAGCCTGCTAGATATGTCTATTAAATTTAAAGCTATGAAACCTGTAGATACAACTGTGAAAATGTGTATGAAAGCCAAGAGCTTGATCCTGATTTCAGGATGGCTCGATTTCTTGAGCTTGTTGGATCAGCCCAAATTAAGAAAGCCAAAGCTGAAGGTAAAGATGCTGCAGGATTAACAACTATGTCCAAATTCAGAATGAAGGAGATTGATAAATTCCAGGTTAGACCTGAGGTATTTGACCCTTCAAAATACATAGAAAAGCATCCTGAAGCAGTTGTCCCAAGGGCATCAGAAACTAAAATCATTGGAGAGCAAGATCTAAAGCTGTCAAAGAAAGAAGCTCTAGACCCTTTTAGGAAAATTACTTTTATTCCTAGTTCTTCTGAATCTAAACCAAATTCTGAAGCTCCTTAAAATTCATTGATTGACAGTTATTTACTTATCTGTTTGATTGATGTTATCTGCTTAAATATTTCCCTTCATGCACTTTATTTATTTTCAGTAATTAGTTTTGTTTTTTGTTGTTGAGAGACTTAACTCAAATAGGGGGAGATTGTTGGTACCCTAGTTTGGATTTGAGTTCTGTCCCCTCCTTCTGTCTCTTGACCCAAGGTTTATCTATGGTCAAAGGTTAGTTGTTTAGTTAGTTTGCTCTAGTTTTAGAGTTGTCACTTTTCCAGATGAAAATTTGGTTAAGTTGTTTTTTGTTCGACTATGGTCGAACGCCGCTCGACTATCGTCTATCGACTGTTCGACGATCGTCTATCAGTTGCTCGACATTTGTCTGTCAGCAGATCATCTATCTCTGAGTTAGTTCAACTCTTGGTAGCTCGACGTTCTGTGAAATCTGCCTCGCCGATCGTCGAACCCCGCTCAACTTTTTCTGACCAGACAGATTTCTCGATAGTTCGACTAACTGCTTGGATAGTTCAACTATCTGATAGCTCGGCTATCTGTTTGATAGGTCGACTATCTGTTTTGTTTGATAGTTCGACCATCTGTTTGATAGGTCGACTATCTGTTGTGTTTGATAGTTCGACTATCTGCTTGGATAGTTCAACTATCTGATAGTTCGACTATCTGTTTGATAGGTCGACTATCTGTTTTCTTTGATAGTTTGACTATCTGTTTGATAGGTCGACTATCTGCTTTCTTTGATAGTTCGACTATCTGTTTGATAGGTCGACTATCTGTTTTGTTTGATAGTTCGACTATTTGTTTGATAGGTCGATTATCTGCTTTGATTGATAGCTCGACTATCTGTTCTGATAGGTCGACTATCTGATGTGGTAGTTCGACTATCTTCTTTGGTAGTTCGACTATCTGTATCGTTCGACTATCTGTTTGATAGGTCGACGATCTCTGTGCTTCGTTCGACGATCTCCGAGGGTCGTTCGACGTTTTGCTGTATGTCTTTAGTAATTTTATCCTCTTCTATTCTATGATTTATTTCATATTTATTTGGCATATTATTTCAGTTAATTTATGTTATTATTTTCATACAATCTCTACTCCATTCTTTATGCATGAGCCAATCTTTATCTGACAAAGAGTTTTGTCTTATTAGTTGAAATATATTTTCTGCTTTATCTGCCAGACTGTCCTTTATAGCCGTTAGACTCAAAAAGTCTTTTCTGGCTGTAAAGAGTTCTTTTTGATGTGACCTTTTTTCCTGCACCCTTCTTATCTGATTGGTTATGCAGCTTCTTAGAAAGTTTTATCCTCTTATAGTATGTCTGTCTGCAGGATTTGTTTTTGCTTTATGCTTTTTGCAGCCCAGATTGCTGATTCCAGAAGAAGACAAAGATTCAAACTCAAATTAAAGCCGTTGCAAAGGCTCATATTTAAAGAGCTTCTTTTGAAATAAGAAAATATATACACAGACAATAATATACATAGAAGATATACACTCAGCAGTATAAAGAAAAAGAGAAAGCATGAAAGTTCTACAGCTCTCAGAATTTCATATTCAACTGAGAAGATCAAAGCTCTTCTGCATTCTTCTTCATCCTGAGTTCATCCTGCTTACAGGAAAACTTTCACTCAGAGGCCTTTAGAAGAAGAAGAAGACTAAGAAAGGAAGCTGTTTGAAGAAGAACACCTGTTCCCAATCAAGAATCTTCTTCAAGCTTCTCCTTCAGAACCTCAAGACAATTCTTTGTCTTAGTTCAGAAGAGTTCCTGCACCCTGAAGCAAGACTCCTTCCTGGATATTCTCTAAGCCAGGGGAGCCTTGATTCTTTAGAGCTATCTAGCTCTGTGCAATCCACTAGCTTCTCTAATTTGGTTAACAATAGAGAAGAAGCCTTAACTCTCTCAACCTCATGTATAAAGGGTTATTACTCCCTTCAAAAGTGAATCATTGGTGGCAGGGCACCTGATCAAAAACCTGTGTTGGATATTGAGCTCCTGATCAAAAGCTCAAAGGGTCTACTTGATCTACCTGAAGTAGATCAGTTGGTGGCAGGGCACCTGAACAAAAACCTGTAGTGGATTCCTACCAGGGTGGTAGAAGAGTGGACGTACCTATTTAGAGGGAACCACTATAAAATTTCTTGTGTCGTCTGTGCTGTTTATTTAATTCATTATACTGTGGTTGTGAGTAGATTTAACTAGGATTGCTAGTTGCTGTGATAGGATCCCAAGCTTAACTATAATTATAGTTAGCTCTCTCTTGTGCACTACACTTTGTGTTAGGCTCTAGGGTTATCAATATCTATAAACTAATTCCGCAAATTAACTCTAAGGGAGTTGAGTAGGGTGTCATAATTTTTGAATACTCTATTCACCCCCCCCCCCCTCTAGAGTTGTATCTATCATCACTTTCATAAGAGCATAGGACCAGCCTCGTTAGGAGGTGAGACAGGAGCAGAGGGAACCAATGGAGATGGCTCCACAACCTCTCCAGATCCGGGAGATGTAGAGACCTGGGGGTATGGCATATCCTCCGCCAGAGTGCTTCAACTGTCATCAGGTGGGGCATATTCAGAGGAACTGCCCTATGAAGGGGGCACCACTACCAGCACCACTGGCTACCCTGCCTGCTCAGTATTATGGAGGCTGAGGATGTGGCCGAGGACGTTGATACCAGGGCAGAGACCGCAGGCAGGAGAGGGAGCAAGTGTATGTTCTGGATCTGGCTCAACCACGGAACCCAGAGCAAGTGATCACAGGTACGCCAGTAAATTTTATGATTTCTTTCCTAAACTTTTAAAATTCATGGATATAGAATTTACAGACTATGAAAGAAAACCTTAACTAGATTTTCTAAGACATTTAACTACCCCAGACATAGTCTTCATCAGCGGCAAGCCCACTTATACGCTGTTCGATACCGGTGCTTCACACTCATTCATGTCGGAGGCCTTCATGGAAGGGTTGGAAGGCGTGGAATGATTCACGGGCTTGATGATGAGGATACGTCTACCAGACGGATCAGAGCTATTCACATCTGTCCACTATAACATGGAGGCAGAGATCGGAGGAAAGGCATTCAAAGCACCAGCAATGATCCTAAAGATGCTAGTCTTTGATTTGATCCTGAGCATGTCATGGTTGCATTGGAACCTTGCCCAGATTGACTGCCTGTCAAAGAGGATCACCGTGAGGCATGAGGATTTGCACATCGTCATCGAAGTTATTAGACCTATTATCCCTCTATTGTTATCATCCATGCAGGCCGTCAAGGCCCACTTACAGGGGGAGGAAGTCTATGATGTACTGTTCGAAATGGTTGAGGCCAAGGATTCCATCTCTGATATCCCAGTGGTACGGGATTTTGCTGACGTATTCCCAAAGAAGTTGTCAAGGCTACCCCCACACCGGGAGCAGGATTTCCAGATACAGCTGGTGTCAGGGGCTAAGCCAGCATCTAGATCCCCTTACCGGATGGCCCCAAAGGAGTTGACAGAGTTTCGAATCCAGCTGCAGGAGCTAGTGGAAGCCACATTTGTCTAGCCAAGCTTTTCACCATGGGGAGCCCCACTGTTGTTCGTCAAGAAGAAGGGTGGGACACTTAGGTTGTGCATCGACTACCGAGTACTGAACCGACTGACAGTCCGGAATACCTATCAATTGCCAAGGATAGATGAGCTATTTGATCAGCTGGAGGGGGCGCATTTCTTTTCAAAACTGGATTTGAGGTTGGGCTACTACCAGCTGCGGATACAGGAGGAGGACTTCTGAAGACTTCCTTTAGTAGCAGATATGGGTTGTTCGAGTTTACCGTGATGCCCTTCGGGCTCACTAATGCACCGTTACCGTTCACGAGCCTCATGAACCGGGTGTTCGAGGCTTATCTGGATGTGTTTGTCATCGTGTTTATTGACAACATCCTCATTTACTCGAGGACAGAGGAGGAGCACACACGACATCTGACGCTGACTCTAGAGAGACTGTGGGATCACCTTCTTTATGTGAAGTTTAGCAAATTCCAGTTCTGGTTGAAGGAGGTGGCTTTCCTAGGCCATATCATCAGTGGAGCAGGGTTGGCAGTGGACCCGGCCAAGATTCAGGCAGTTCGGGATTGACCGCAGCTGAAGATGGCCATAGACGTGCGGAGTTTTCTAGGACTTGTCGGTTATTACCGAAAGTTCGTGGAGGGTTTCTCTTGAATTTCCCTTCCACTCACATCCCTGGCGAGGAAGTATGTGCCCTTTGTCTGGACCCCGCAGTGTGAGGTTGCTTTTTCAGGAGCTGAAGGATCGACTCACCTCGGCTTCTATACTTGCCATGCCTTCGGGGAAAGAAGGATTCCAGGTCTACACCAACGCTTCCTACTTGGGCATGGGAGCAGTGCTGATGTAGAAGGGTCACGTGATTGCTTATGCTTCTAGCCAGCTGAAGAAGCATGAGCAGAACTACCCTTTTCATGACTTAGAGATGGGAGCGGTCGTGTTTGCTCTAAAAGTCTGGTGACATTATCTGTACGGTGTCCACTGCGATATATACTCCGATCATAAAAATCTGAAGTATGTGGACACGCAGAAAGAACTGAACATCAAGCAGAGGCGATGGGTGGAATTTCTAGCAGATTATCAGTACGAGATGCATTACCACCCAGGGAAGGCGAATGTGGTAGCCAATGCGCTAAGTCGGAGAGCCTCCACCACTGCAGCGGAGCACCAGATTATGTTCATGGAGGTGGTACTGAGATTAGAGGATATGCACATCACGCTGGTGTCGTTTGATGACCCCGAGATTTATGAGAAGTATCTAGTGCATATGAGTCCCACAAATGACATTCGAGACCGAGTCAGAGATGGGCATAGGCAGGATGCCAAGCTGGAGCCGATAATCTGGGCCTTGGAGGCATGTACTGCTGGGGATTACACATTAAGAGATGACCTAGTATGCTTCAGAGGATGGGTTTATATACCAGAGGGAGGCCAGGTCCGGGAGGATATCATGACGGAGGCCCACTACAGTCGGTATTCAGTACACCCGGGAATTACGAAGATGCCTGTGGATCTAAAGAAGACCATGTATTGGCCAGGCATGAAGAAGGATATCACCTACTTCATGACCCACTGCGAGACATGACAGTTGGTGAAGGAAGAGTCACTACTAGAAAACAGACTTTTAGCCACGGCAGATTTCAGTGGATAAAAGTCCAAAACCGTGGCTAATAACTATTAGCCACGGTCTACCCACGGCAAATGGGTGTGGGCAATGCGAGCGTGGCTAATAGTATTAGCCACGCTGAATCCGTGACCAATAAGTTATTAGCCACGGTTCAATTGTTGAGGCTAAAAGTTCCTCATTTGCCACGGTTCAATTGTCGTGGCTAAAGGGTCTGTAATAAACCTAACATAAAAAATATTTAGCCGCCGCCGCCTGCCCGAACGCCGCCGTAGCGCTGATTTTATTTCAAACAATAATTTTGAATGGGCTATATATACCCAAAATCGAGCTTTTTGTTGGCGGTGTGGGACTAAAAAAACCCGACCTTTTGTCACGGATTAGGCTTCCTTGGCTAATACTAGATTATTAGCCACGAAATAGACAAACTGTGGCAAAAAGTCAGGTTATTTGCCACGGATTAGTCATCTGTGGCTAATACTAGCTTATTAGCCACGGAATAGGAACCTTGGCTAATACTTCAGTATTAGCCACGGTTTTCCCCCGTGGCAAAAAAAATCGTGGCTAAAAGCCATTTTTCTAGTAGTGAGTGCAGAAACCCCGCAGGATTGTTGCAACCACTTCTAGTGTCGGAGAGGAAGTTCGAGGATATCGCGATGGACTTCATACATGGCCTTCCCCGATCGCGGACGGGAAACAATTCAATCTGGGTAATAGTAGACCAGCTGACGAAGGTAGCTAGATTTATCCCTATCAGGAAGGATGACTCAGTTGGTGTGCTGGTTCGTAAATTCATGGAGCAGTTCGTCCTTTATCATGGCATACCCAGGACGATTGTATCAGATCGGGATGGATGGTTTATGTCCAAGGAGTGGAGATCAGTGCAGACTTACTTCGGCACTCGACTGACATTCAGTACAGCTTTTCATCCCCAGACCGACGGGCAGACGGAACGCACAAATCGGACTTTGGAAGATCTACCGTGACTATGCATTCTGGACTGCGGAGAGCCTTGGGAGAAGCTGTTGCCACTGATCGAGTTCTTATATAATAACAGCTACCGGTCCAGCATAGGGATGACTCCTTATGAGGCCATATACAGACGAAGGTGTAGGAATCCGCTGTCATGGGTACAGGACGAAGATCTGAAGGCTTTGTTTTTGGAGTTTGTGGAGGACACCGAGGCTCAGGTGAGGCTGATACGGGACAGGATGTTAGAGGCATAAAGCAGACAGGCTAAGTATTTTGACGCTCGGCATCGTCAGGTGGAGTTTCAGGTGGGGGACCGAGTATTCTTGAAGATCCGACCGATGCATGGAGTTTCACGGGTGCGTGGTCGGAAGAAGAAGCTCAGCCCAATATATATGGGGCCTTACCGGATCCTGGAGCGGATCGGTCCCTTAGCATACAGGCTGGAGCTGCCACCGGAGCTAGAGAGTCTGCACGACGTGTTCCACGTATCCTCTCTTAGGAGGGCTCTACTACGCCCAGAGCAGCAGATTACGGCCACGGATGGGCCGGTAACATCTGATCGGTCAGTTCACCTGGAACCGGTCCGGATTGACGACAAGGGGATACGAGTCTTGCGTCGCAAAAAGGTTCCATTTGTCAAGGTCCTGTGGAGGAATCATGGGCGAGAGGAGCACACATGGGAGACACGGGACTTGATGTAACAAAGGTACCCAGACCTTTTTAGTCAGGTATTACTCACTTCTCGGGATGTTACAACTTACCTTAATACTTGAAACCCCGTAGGCCTAACTAAAATTTCAAGGACGAAATTTTTTGTTTATATATTGGGATTTGTAACATCCCTCAAACAACTAGACCCCCTAGGAGTTGTTTTGTTATGACTAGGTCATGACAAAACCCTAGAATGCCCAAAAGGCCAAGTGAACAAGGCTCAAGGTGAAAATCACCTTGGTCTGCAATTAGTAGAATCCCAAATACAATCTTAGGCATGACCTTAGGGTTTTAACTTGGTTCCATGATCCCACCATGGCACCTCTAACCATAAGGGATGCTAATATGTTGCTACAGACCCATTTGGGTCAACCAAAAAGAGACCAAGATGACTTAAGTCTTGGAAGCGTCGAGTGAGTCGACAAGACTCGACGAGTGGATCAGGTATCTACTTAGACAGGTTTTTGGGCTCGAGCGTTGAGTGCGTGGAGTGCACTCAACACCATGGGCTGAATGGTATTGAGTGCACTCAACGTCATCTTACTTAGGAAGAATCTTGGGCTCGGGCGTTGAGTGTGTTGAGTGCACTCAACGCCATAGGCTGAATGGCGTTGAGTGCGTTTAGTGCACTCAACGTCATCTTACTTAGGAAGAATCTTGAGCTCAGGCGTTGAGTGCGTCAAGTGCACTCAACGCCATAGAGCGAATGACGTTGAGTGCACTCAACGCCATCTTACTTGGGAATAATGTTGAGCTCGGGGAGTTGAGTGCATCGAGTCCACTCAACGTCATGGGCTGAATGGCATTGAGTGAGTTGAGTACACTCAACGCCATCTTACTTGGAAATGGATTTTGAGTTCGGGGCGTTGAATGAACTGAGTCCACTCAACGCCATGGGCTGAATGGCGTAGTGTAAGACCCCATTTTTTTTTGCAACAACCACCGGAGTCTTAGGCCCAGAACTGCCGTTTTGCGGTGACACCATCCACCGGGATGGTCGACACCACAAAACGCCGATCCTACCGGCCATCTTAATCACCATCGACAGAATGTATAACGAATGAAAGTGTAAGCATCCAGGTCCACAATAATATAAAAGAGGAAATCATGCGATAAATCAAGTCAACACCAGAAGAAAGTCTAAGTACCAACGCCAGAAGGTAAATACGGGCTTAAGCCCGGTACATGATAACCTCACTACAATCCACTCATAAAAGTAAAACTGCTAATACTCGACTCCACTCACGGATTCGGTTGCCTGTCCACCCGAGCTACACTGGCCCATCTCCATCTGCATCGTACCTTGCTAGTGCTGCGTCTCCTGCGGCTGCTCCCTGTCTCCCATCCGGAGAACCTAAAATATGGTGGTCAAATGACCGTCAGTCAAACTAGACTCAGTCAACAATCCCCCACCCCTCTACCCGTGGCTCCTAGGCACCGAGCGGAAAGGAGTGAAAAGGAGGACCAAAAGCAGGGCGTAATCAAGCTGGTGACATCTACCCTAAGGAATAAAATAATAAGGTATGGCAGGGGTATCACAATAATTAAACATCAGTAAACAAGTGTGTACCAAAAGTAAACAGTAAGGAGTAGCAAGTAAGTAAAAGCAGTAAGAAGAGTAAGTAAGAGCAACAAGAAAAGTAACCGTTGATTTATAGGGATTACCCTGATAGACCAAGGGGTCATTTTGTAGGGTCTATCGTTTAAAACGTCTCATACAATTTTATACGATAGGTGTCAGAGGTTAAATGCAATGATTATGCTATTACATGCAAGTATGCTATGGTATGCACATGCAAGTGAACCTCACACACACGACTCTATGCGCACATACCTTTAGTTCCCCTTTTTGGAGTTAGCTAAACTCTCAGTAACCTGCGCCGTGGCAAAACGGAGACAGTGGGTTGGTCCTCTCCACTCCTAGACTGGTAAACACACTACTCAGCCAAGCTTCTCTCGTGTATTCCCGTACTATTCCTAGTAAACCAGCTAGTCTCCCCGAGTCAACATACTGACGACGGTGTGTTCGATCGTCTAATACCGAGGACCCACCACTATTATGCACATGCAACCATGATAGTTTGTATCTAATTATAGTACCGAGCCTCCAACTCTCTAGACTACCGAGCCTACTAGTTCACCATGTTCCATAGCCCACAGCTCCCTGGACTAATCAAGTCTCCTTTTTCCAAGTCCCCGAGCATCCAGCTCCCTGGACTTCCAATTCTATACCAAGTCCCCGAGCATCCAGCTCCCCGGACTTCCAAATCAATACCGAGTCCATTTAACTCTACCAGTAAGCCCTTAGTCCACGGGCCTACGCTATCCTTTCACTACCAATTTATCTCCATACGTGTACAAGTGTGAGTGTAAGGTGAAACTATTGTTGAGGTTACTCTTATCCATATTATGTCTAAGGTTTACGTTAGCCCAAGACTGCCCAAGGCATACCCCGTGAAGGGTTCTCGAGGGCACTAGGAACTACAATGGGATGAAGCCCAAAGTTCCCTTGCCCAGGAACTTAATGTTATTGATTTCTACCCTTGATCAAACCTCTCTTTTAATTCAGTGTGACTACCATAAGTGTGTTTAAGCTCTCTGAGTTAACTTATTTCAGACCTATCCACTATATGCAAACCATGTTAAGCTACATGGTGCTCCCATTAGGGGGTACCCTAATTACTCTTCCAATAGATCCCTAACAATAATTGGGAGTCTACCATGACCTATTAAGACTAAATCCAGAGTCTCATAATTTTCTAATTATGTGGGCATTTAATTTAATTAACCCTAGACTCCAAATGCCCTACTTTGAACATGAAGCGCTCTCTAAAGTCAGAAAAAAATCACCAAAAAATTATGATAAATACTAAGTGATGTTTAAACAGTAAATCCAAGGTTTCAGAATTTTCAGAGGTGATTAAACCTACCTTTCATAATTTAGAACTTAAGGTCAATAATACCATCTAATGAAAAAAAAAGGCCAGTAATATTGTTCTAAAAATTATAATAAAATTCCAGTAGGACTATCATGGCCTAAACACACCCTTGGTGTAGTCTCATAATTTTTACAGTGAATAGTATCCCCTAATTAAATCTATAACCATTAATTCCATAACCATTGGTTAATGAAGTAAGTACTGTAATAACTCATCTAATAATTATAAGAAAATTCTAGAAGTCTGATAATGATCTAAAATCAACAGTAACCAAGTTTTACAATTTTCTTCACACATGAGGGGCTCTAAATCTAATTAAATGTAAACTTCCAAATTTATTTACTTGTGAAGTAAGTACTGGTTTTATCCAACTAAAAATCATGGGAAAATTACAAGATAATAATAATGTTTAGAAACACTCTCTGACCTAATTTCATAATTTTCTTGACAATATTGGGGCTTTGTTCATATTTTTGATCAGAATCCACAAATCATAATTTTATGAAGCAAGTACTTGAAACAGTCATCTAAAAATTTAAATAAAAATACAGAGTGCTCTATAATGATATAAAATGTCTTATTCCAAGGTTTCACAATTTTGCAATAAACAGAAACTTCACAATCAACATAATAATCTTTAAGGGCACATCTAGGATTGAAAATGAAGTACTGATTTTATTAGCCCAAAAATTTCACCAAAATTAATTTAGGAATATTTCTACCAAATCACTACCCTGCCCAAAGTTCAAGTGATTTTAAAGTGATTTGATAGCCTAATACTCCAAATTAGTTTTGGTGTCCTAAACTAGGGTTAGGGTTTTGAGGGGGTTAAAGGCTTCCAAATTCCCTAAAATTTTAACCAGAGGACTATACTAACCCTATGGTCCTTTACACCAATTTTCAAGTCATTCCAAGGTAATTTGACCCCCATGAACTTCAAACCCTAAAAATCCCCATTAAGGGACCTACCCTAGGGTTTTAGGGCTACCCTACTCCTAACCACCCCAAATTCCATTGGAGGGTGTGTCATACCATAAAAAGTCAGAGGCCAAAATATCATCCTCTGTTGAGGTGATTTGACCACTCAAAACCCAAAGGGGGTGTTTTGACCTAAGTAACCCTATAACGGTCAACCTAGGATTGGATAAAAACCTAATCAAAACATCTCCAAAGGAGATGAAATTTTTATCAGATCCCTAACATGCTCTCTAAGACCACCCACCCAAATTTGACGGAATTTTGAGGTGTTTATGACACCTAATTAATTTATATGTGATTTATTAATTTTTTCTAAAAACTATAGAAAAATGTTTTCCAAAATTCTAATTTTTGGATATATCCTAGATATAGTTAAGAATAGCCGATTCCCCAAATTTCAGATCATTTGGATGTCTGGTTTGGAGTAGGCATTTAAATTAAGCTATGACAGTCCTATGGATAGACCTCACCAAAATGAGTGATGTGGTCTAACCAGGACTCCAAATTGAGTGAAATAAATTTTAAATTAAATTAGACATCAAGGGATACATTTTCTCCAATCCGGCTCATTTGAGCCTGACTTCTCAACCTAAAAAAGTCTAGATCTAGCACGCATATGGAAGGTAAGGATTGGACCTCATTTGGGGAATTCCCTTGCTCCAATCGCCGGCCGCCATTTCCCCTCCTCCAAGCTTTGGGTGTCATCCGATTTCTTGCAAGGAGACCTCAAAACTCTCGGGAAATGGGGGGGTTTCACTGCTCCGAGGCTTGTGAAGGTTGAAAGTGAGGGTAAGATCTACCTTTACTCTAGAGGGGGGTGAATAGAGTATATTAAAATAATTTTCCAGATAAAAAATTATTTGCAGTGGAAGACTTGATTTAAGTATATGTGTAATGTGTTTACAGAAAATAAAACTAAGATAGCAAGAAAGCAAAAAATCACAGCACACAGCAAAGCAAAAACACAGCAAACCAGAAGACACAAGGATCTATAGTGGTTCCCCAATCAACCTGGGTACATCTACTCTTCTACCACCCTAGGTAGGAATCCACTACAGGAATAGTTGATCAGGTGTCCAGGGCACCAATGAGCTTTTGATAAGGTGCTCAAAAACCAAACTAGATTTTTTGATCAGGTGTTTTACCACCACTGAGTTTTGACAAGGTCTCAGAAACCAGCCACAAAACTTTTGAAGGGAGTTTTGAGAAACCCTTTTACAGTAGAATAAAGAAAGAAAGAAAAAAGTTTGTTATTCTTCTCTGTCAACAGTCTAAGAGAAGACTAGTGGATGATGTTGTCAAAGCTCCCCTGAGATCTGCAATTATTCAGGAAGAAGAGCTTTGCATAGGGTGATAGGTCTTCTGAAACTTTAGATCTCCAGCAAGAGATGATTTCAGCAGTTGCTAAAATGTGATGTGTCTGGAGTCTTTGATTGATGAAGCCTTTGAACACTTGAATCAAGAAGATCTTGAAGGAGTAGAATAGAATAAATATTCTTTTTGTTTGATGATCTCCTTCACAGTATTATTCCTTGTGTTCTGTATGAATTCTAACTCAGTAATCCTGTAGACTTGTGTCTCTTGAGTCTATTCCCAGAATTCTTGATTGATATCTCTTGTTCTGTCTTTCTCAATTATTCTCTGGAGATATACTGAAAATCTATCTTTGAGATAGCCGTTAACCAGTCATAAATGACTGCCTTAAATGAAATTTGTCTCTGGAGGAAAGTCCTAAGAGACGTTCCTTTTTGTCTTCCTTAAAACTTGCTCCAGATTAGTTAAAACGGCTATAAAATCCTTTGAAATAAATGCTGATAATAAATCAGATTGAATTCCATAACTGTCTGAATTTGAATTCCTGAAATCGTCGATCTCTTCAGAAAAGCGTCGATCTGAGCTCAACTAACGTCGACCTGAGCTCAGAGACTAAAGCTAGACTGAAAACAGAAATCGTCGATCTGAGCTCAACTATCGTCGACCTGAGCTCAGAGATTTGTATTTTGGCTAGAGACAGAAACGTCGATCTGAGCTCGAAGATTGTCGAACCGAGTTCGACGACTCGTTGAACTGAGCTCAGAGATAGTCAAACTGAGTTCGACGTTTCGTCGACCTGAGCTCGACGAAAATTGTCCTAGTCTCCAGCACTTGAATTCTGATCTTAGAAGGTCTTGGGGGCATCTTCGAAACCTAAGTTCTAACCCTTAAACTCATTCTAATTGACCTTTAAGACTATACAATAAGGTCAATACAATTTCCTAAGAACATAGTGATCCTTGCCCAAATTAGTAATAGGGTGTTCCAACAATCTCCCCCTATTTGGGTTAGGATTACTATTTACATGACAAATAGGAAATAACAAGCATACATGCATAATTAAAAAAAACAGAAGCAACAATGCAGAGAAAAGAACTGCAGCATTGCAGAAGCAGATATAGTATCACAGTAGACAGTCAGAATTAGATATATATATATATATATTGTCAGCTTACACATTTACTTCTTTTCATTGCCCTTCTTGAATAAGATTTCTCTGCTAGGGTTGAGAGCTTCCTTCTTAGATCTCATGTCATCAGCATCACCTAAGGAGGTTTGAGATTTGGGTCTGAGAACCACAGCCTCTGGGTGCAGCTTCATATAGCTTTCTGGATCAAAGAATTTTCTTGATGAGTATCTTTCTAGTTCCTTCTTTCTTTGCTCAAATAAGGTTGTGATGTTTGAAGTGTCTTTTCCCTGTTCCCTTGCCTTCTTTATCTGATCCAAAGCAGCTAACTCTTTCATTCTGACAGTCCAAGATAGTGGATTATTTTCTGGATCTTCAAAAGGAACTGGAGGTTCATAGCTATTCATTATATCATCAGAAGGAGCAGTTCTTGAAGCAACAGTATCTTTCAGCTTATAGGGGAAAGGACCAGAAGTTGAATCAATGGATCCTTGTCCTTCCCTTTGATATGGATGTTGTCTAGATTGATCTTTGGAGTATACTTTATAATCTCTTTGCCTTCCTCTGTGTTGTCCTCTCCTTGACTGATAACCTCTTTATTGATATACTCTTGGTTGAGATCTGTCTGAAGGTTGAGAAGAGCTTTGTTTTGCAGCAGATCCAAATTGAGAAGCAGAACCTCCACCAGTACCTGCACTTGGAGGAGGAGGAGGAGGATTAAAATGAGAAGATCCTTTATCATACTTATCAATCTTTCTCTTTTTCTTCATGGCCTTGAGCTGGTTTTTTGAATACTGCATCCAGGGTTCAGAGATGGGGCAATCATGCAAAATATAGTATGGAATATCCTTATCATCTTTCACTTTCTCTGGAGATACCCTCTTCAATACTTTGCTTCTAGCTTTCCTCTTCCTTGTAATAGTTGCAGAGGAGTCATCAGAATCAGTTTGGAATTTGTCACTGTCTGAACTCTGAGGATTGTCATATAATTCATCAATCCTTTTAAGGTATTCTTGTTGTTGTTTTAATTGTTCAGTAGAAATAATAGTAGCAGCAGTAGTAGCAAAAGTGACATAAGTAGTACTGACAGATACAATAACAGCAGCAGACTCAACAACAGCAGAGACCATTGGAGAAACAGGAGCAGCAGATACAGACACTTCAGTAGCAGAAATAGAAACTAAAATAACAACATCAGAGACAGCAGATTCTTCAATATGAACAGCAGGCTCATCAGCCTCTGTCATCAGTAAGTCAGCAGCACTATCAGAACAGACTACATCAACAGCAGCAGCAACATCATTTATATCATCAATAGAAAGAACATTTTCCACAGCCTTAAGGGACTTGATATATGCAGAAATCAGGTTGGGCTCACAGCTGGCAATAGGCACAATGGCCTTAGTAAGGTCCTCAGCTTCATAAGCTGGAAGAAATCTGCTGTGAAGAGCATCAAAATATGACAGTAGTGACTTAAAGTCAACTGTTCTGAAGGAAAGCACTGGAGCTGAAGCTGTAACTAGAATCTCTAGCAGGAGATCTTCTGAGGCAGGCACTAGCTCTTCTTCATAAGGCATCTCCCCCTGCCTAGATTCAGTATACACTGGATCAAGGCACCCCACAGAAGGGACTGCCTGAGGAGGAGAAAGGGAAGAGAGCCTGGCAGATAACTCCTGGATGGATTTCAGGAGTGGAGCCATGGAGGTCTCCAGCAGGACTGTTAGCATGGGAGCCAACATCCCATACAGCCTATCTGTTAGGGCAGGAAGGTCTACTTGCTGAAACCTGAGTAGAGGTAGAGGAGAGAGTGATAGAGATTAGTGTAGAAGGGGTTGCAGAAGTAGAAATAGAATATGTGGATGGTAGGATGGATGGTTGAGAGATTGGAATGGTGGAGATAGAAGTTATTGGAGTGGAAATGGATGGGGTGAAAGATGGTTATGTAAGAATGTCTTGGAGTAGTTATTGGTAGGAGGTAGAGGATGATGGGAGATCAAGAGGTGAGGAATGAGAATCATCCATGTAGGAGTCATCAAGAAGACTGAAGGATGGAATGGATGAGTCAATATCTAATGGTGGATAATAGTGTAGGGGATGGAAAAGGTCTACAGAAGTTGCTGGTGGTGGTGGTGAAGAAGTTGAGAGTGGAGATGAAATGGTGATGGGGGAGGAGATTGAGATAATGATGGTGGAAGAAGGGGTGGTTGAAGAAACAATGGGTGGAGATGGTGGAGATGAAGAGGAGACAGGCAGTTCTTCTAATGGGGCAGTTGCCTGTGGGAAAGTGACCTGAACAGTCCTGGTGCCTGAAGATGAGATAGTTGTAGAAGCTCTGCTTGGTTTTACAATCTATCTGTCCCATTTACCAAATAGGGCACAGGACAGCCTCTTAGAGGCATTAATGTGCATCCCACTGGACACAAGCAACTAAGGGCACCTGTTATGCAAGAATAGCCCTAGAATCCTCCCAAAATTAACAAACTTCTTATTCACCTTTTTCTTGATTAAATCAAAGAAAATCTCCCCCCAATTGTGATGCTTCTTATCCACTAAAGCAGCCATCAAACAGAATTGATATCTTGAAATGGTATCATGAGCAGATTGCTTGGCTAATAGCACCTTTCCCACAACATCAGCTAAGAATCTATATTCAATTGACAGATTCTTCTTAAGCAGCTTGTTAGGGTTTGCTGCAGAGTGACCCATTCTATCAAGCATACTTGCAAACTCTTCTCCAGATAACTCAACAGAATTATTTCAAGTGCTCAATTGAAAAACGTCGGTCAGGAGGGCAGGGGTTAGGGATACCTGCGTCCCTGCTATAGTACCAACCACAGTATTCTGATCCAGATTATTAGCCGTGTACACCCATTCTTTGATCTCATCGGCAGCAAGTTTCATCTTTGTGGTCATAATATGCACCAACTGCTGTTCTTTGAATAATTCGAGAAAGTCTTTGAATATCTGGTCACTGCCGTCAAAGGAATTCATATCGATGTGAAATCCAGTATCGAATTTCATTGTGGCAAGAACTGCAACAGAAACTGTCATTGTATACCTGCAAAAATGAACAAACGAGACCAAGTGCAGAGAAGTTTGGAGGGAAAGAAAAGTTCTGCAGAGAGTATGAATGCGCAAAGGAGAACGACGACCGAGAAATGAATTTTATATTAGGGTTCGACTCTGAAAAGGAAAGATCGTTGAACTCCGTTCGACGATCTGGGCTTCTAAAGGAATCTGAAGAGTCTTCAACATCGTCGATCTCCGTTCGACGATATTGGAGAGCGTCGATCTCCGCTCGACGATCTCTGACCAGAAGAAGATAGCCTAGCGCTATTTGGAAAACGCTGAACTCCGGTCAACGTTTTCTGAGAACAGAAACAGCTTATAGACACTAGAAAAATCAAGTTTTTAGTCTAGTCTTGGTCAATTTTAGAGTTTTAAAATCTTGGATCTTAATTTAAACTTCCTCCATCTAATATTCCTAACTGATTCAGGAAGGTGTGTTTCTTTTCGTCCAATGGTTTGGTGAAAATGTCTCCCCTTTGCAAATCAATTGGGATATATTGAAGTTCAATTTTATTCTTCTCAACATTATCCCTTAAAAAGTGATGCCTAATCTCTATATGTTTTGTCCTACTATGGAGGACTTGATTTTGTGCTATAGAGATAGCACTAGTGTTATCACAAAATATTTTTGACATTTCTAAGTTATAACCATAGTCTAGGAGCTGATTTTGAATCCACAAAATCTGTGAGCAACAACTGCCTGCTGCCGTGTATTCAGCTTTAGCAGTTGATGTAGACACATATGTTTGTTTCTTACAGAACTAGGAGACAAGTCTGTCACTAAGAAACTGGCAAGTTCCACTGGTGCTTTTCCTGTCTACTCTACATCCAGCATAATCAGCATCTAAAAATCCAGTTAATTCAAATCCTGAGTCCTTTGGATACCAGAAACCTAGATTTGGACAACTTTTCACATACCTAAGAATCCTTTTTACTAATGTTAGGTGTGACTCTCTAGGGCTTACTTGGAATCTAGCACATATGCATGTAGCAAACATTATATCAGGTCTACTAGCTGTAAGGTACAATAAAGAGCCAATCATTGCTCTATATGTTGTCTGATCAACAGGTTTCCCATGTTCATCAGCGTCTAATACAACATTAGTAGACATAGGTGTTTTCATACATGATGCTTCAGACATACCAAATTTCTTAACCAATTCTTTTGCATACTTGGTTTGAGAAATAAATATATCATCAGCATGTTGTTTGACTTGCAATCCTAGAAAGAAGGAAAGCTCACCCATGCTACTCATTTCAAATTTAGAATGCATTAGATTAGAGAATCTTTTGTACAAATTTGAATCAGTAGATCCAAATATAATATCATCTACATATATTTGCACTAGTAGGATATTGGACTTATGGGTTCTAATAAAAAGAGTTTGGTCTACTCTACCCCTTATAAAATCATTTTTCAGAAGAAAGCATGATAAGGTCTCATACCATGCTCTAGGAGCTTGCTTGAGACCATATAATGCTTTGTGCAATTGAAAAACATAATCAGGATGAGTTGGAGAGATAAAACCTGGGGGTTGTCTAACATAGACTTCGTCCTTGATGTCTCCATTGAGAAATGCATTTTTTACATCCATCTGATAGACCTTGAATCCTTTGTGAGCTGCATAAGCTAGGAATATTCTTATGGCCTCCAACCTTGCAACTGGTGCAAAGGTCTGGTCATAGTCTATTCCTTCTTCTTGAGAGTATCCTTGTGCAACTAACCTTGCCTTGTTCCTGACAATGATTCCTTGATCATCCAACTTGTTTCTGAACACCCACTTTGTTCCAACAATGGAGTGATCCTTAGGCCTTGGCACTAGCTCCCAAACTTTGTTCCTTTCAAATTGATGCAATTCCTCTTGCATTGCAATAATCCAGTGTGGATCTTGTTCTGTATCTTGTATGGATTGAGGTTCAATTTGAGATAGAAAGCATGTGTGCATCAGGTTTTGGTTGACCTGATTTCTGGTTTGCACACCAGCTGAGATGTCTCCAATCACTTGGGAGATTGGATGATCTCTTGATGTTACTAAATCAACAGGGGGTGTTGATTGTTCACCAACCTGTGTTGTTGTTTCCTCTTGTGGAACAACAACTAGCTCTTCAAGATAATTTTCACCAAGATGTTGAGTGCCCTCTTAATCTTCACTACTTTCACCTCTTTGTTGGATAGGTGAATGTGTTGTATCCTTTTCTACAATATGTAACCTGTCCAAATTTTCTGAAAGAGAGTGTACCTGCAAAGGTTCTATGGTAGAAATATTCTTCTCCTTGTAACACATGTTAGTTTCATCAAAAGATACATGAACAGATTCTTCAATTTTAAGAGAAGTTTTGTTATACACCCTATAAGCTTTGCTAATCATGGAGTATCCCAGAAACACTCCTTCATCAGTTTTAGCTTGAAATTTTGTTATATACTTCTTGTCATTATTGTGTATGTAACAAATGCAACCAAAAATTTTGAAATAATCTACTTTAGGTTTATTCCCTTTGAGTAATTCATAAGGAGTCTTGCCCTTCAGTTTATGTATCAAACTTATATTCAACACATTGTTTGAGATGTTCACTGACTCTGCCCAAAAGGATAGAGGAAGGTGAGCATCTGTCAACAATGTGGTGGCAGATTCAATAAGGGTTCTATTTTTCTTTTCAGCTACCCCATTTTGTTTAGGAGTTCTAGGAGCTGAGAAAGTGTGACTGATCCCTTCACTCTGACAGAACTCTTGCATAAGAAGAGAATCAAACTCTGTCTCATGATCACTTATGATCAGAGCAATGTGAGTATTGAACTCAATCTGTATGCATTTGAGAAACTCTGTCAAACACTTAAAGTTATCAGACTTCTTCCTTAGAAAGAACACCCATGTGAATCTAGAGAAGTCATCTACAACCACTAAAGTGTAAGATTTCCCTCCTAGGCTTTGTACTGTAATGGGTCCAAAAAGATCCATGTATAACAGATACAAGATCCTAGGTGAATCACTCTTATTAAGTAACTTAAAACTATTTTTAGTTTGCTTGCCTAATTGACAAGCCCTGTAAAGTCATTCCTTCTTGTAGGGGCCAGAAGGTAGTCCTCTAACAAGGTTGTCCTTGGATAGCCTAGTAATGGTTCTAAGGTTTAAATGTCCAAATCTTTTATGTCATAGATCATTTGGCTTGCAAATAGAATTGAATAAACAAATATCTACCTTAGTTGAAAGAAAATCTATAAGATAAATGTTTCCTTTCCTTTTACCTGTCAACACAGTTGTGTTATCCTCTGATTTGATTTTGCATGAGGATTTGTTGAATGTCACTTGGTAGCCTTCATCACATAGTTGACTGATGCTGATTAAATTATGCTTCAGTCCTTCCACATAAGCCACCTTCTTGAATATGACTGAGCCAATCTGAACATCACCATATCCTTTTGTTTGTCCAAAGTTTGAAACTCCAAATATTACTTTGGGTCCAAGTTTGGTTTTGAAGGATGTGAGATTCTCCTTGCTTCCTGTCATGTGCTTTGAGCATCCACTATCCAGATACCATTGTTGGTTCATTGTTGGATAGGTCTTCACCTGCACATAAGCAACTTATATGTTTTTTGACCCATTTTACCTTGGGCCTAGGTTGATAACCTTTAAATTCTGAAATGAAAGACATCCCTGGCTTACTCTTATAACCTTCAGGATGATATCTCCTAGGAGGTATTATCCATTAAGTATAAGGGTTAAAGTTTTGGGATGTAGGACCTTTAGGATTGAAGTTTGATTTATCTTTGAAAAATTGTTCATAACTTTGATCTCTGTTTGACGATCTCTGAGCTGAGTTCGACGATCTTGGGTCAGATCGTCGAGCTCCGTTCGAAGATCGATTTTGCCAGAGTTTAGAGTTCGGCGATCGTCGACCTGAGTTCGACAATTCAGCTTGAGATCGCTGAGCTCTGTTCGACGATCGTCGAGCTCTGTTCGACGTTTTCCGTTGAACCTTGTTTTTCTTAGGTAAATCAGGATTCTTCCTAGCTACCTCTACAACATCCTTTCCTTTATCTGAGATAAATTTAATTGGGGTTGTTAATACTATATGTTGGCTGGATGAAGCACCCAAGCCCAGTGTACTGTTAAGTCTATAGTTCACTATGCTTGTGATGTCCATCAGTCTGATGCTTCTCCCATTAAGGGATTCTTTAAACTTCTTTGCCTGGGATAGTTCACTTTTTAGTGAAGCTATCTCCTCCCTATAACATTCTAACTCCTCAGAGAGTTTGAGGTTGTCTGATTTTAAAGTGTTATGTTCAGACAATTGATTTCTGAGAGAGATAATCTCTTTCTCAGACTTTATCAGGTCTAAACAAAGTGCCTTAAATTCAAATTTAAAGTCCTCTGAATTAAGATCAAAGGAATCTATTACCTGGTCTTCTTCATCTTCATGTTCAGATTCAGATTCTGATTCATGTTCTGCATCAGAATTATGTTGGGAGGCATTGATAGCCATCATGCAGAACTCCTTCTCTTCAGCATCATCTTCATCATCACTTGAGCTTGATGAAGCCTCTGATTCTTCTTCAGTTTCACTGCAGGTTTCAACTACAAATCCCTTCCTGGTGTATTTGTTCTTGCTGGAGGAGGATTTGTTATTGTTGTTTCTCCTGGAGTCCTTGTCTTTTCTCCTATCTTTCCTGTCTCTCTTGTCCTTATTCTGATTTTCTGGACAATATGGCACAATGTGGTCTGGTTTCCTGCATCCAAAACAAATAATTTCTTTATTATTGGATTTGTCATACCTTGGCTTCTCATGCCCTCTGGATGACCTCTTTCTGAAATCTTTCCTGGCCATCTTATAGAATCTTTTGGCCAGTAAGCTCATTAGTTCTTCATTGTCTGTGAATTTATCTTCAGGCTGGTCTTCTGTAGCTTTGAATGCTATTGTCTTCTCCTTCCTGATAGCTGGAGAAGCAACATTTTGTTCTTCCTCTCTATTCTTGATGAGCAGCTCATAGGACATGAGCTTGCCCAATAGAGCCTCAATAGTAATCTCAGTTAGGCTTATAGCATCCTTGATTGGCCAGATCCTTGAGTCCCAAGTACTGTGGAAGCACATTAGGATTTTGTCATTGAGTTCAGTTAGTGAGATCTCCTTGTCCAATGTTTTTAACTCACTGACTATTAGGCTGAGCCTGTTGTACATGTCAGCAACTGACTCAGTTTCTCCCTTTTTGAAGTTCTCATACTGGGTTATGAGATGGGATATTTTGTATTTCCTTTCATTAGCAGATCCTGATATAATTTCTGACAACTTGTCCCATATTTCTTTTGCTAAGTTGCATTCAGCCACTTTCTGAAATATTTCATCAGACATAGTCTGAGCCAGAATATTCATTGATTTGGCATCTGCAACTTTCCATTTCTTAATTTCTACATCTGTTCCTGAAGGAGGTGGAACAACACTTATACTTGTATTCATTGGGGGTCTTGGACACACTGTCAAAACAGAATTGTAGATGTCCTCATCAATAGAATTCATATATAATTTTATCCTTACCTTCTAAAGTGCAAACTTAGAAAGGTTGCACACTGGAGGTCTGGTGCTAGCATAATCTTTGTTTTGTACCATGGTTTTGTATGAAAATAAGTATAATAAAAATAATAACCCTCTATAGAAGATTGATCTTATCTGAGATCTTTTGGTTCAGGTGTTAGCCTGTAGAAACAACCAATCTAATGAAGATTCAGTTGTTGAGTAACCAACCTCCCTCTGATACCAATTAAAAGTGAGGGTAAGATCTACCTTTACTCTAGAGGAGGGTGAATAGAGTATATTAAAATAATTTTCCAGATAAAAAATTATTTGCAGTGGAAGACTTGATTTAAGTATATGTGTAATGTGCTTATAGAAAATAAAACTAAGATAACAAGAAAGCAAAAATCACAACACACAGCAAAGCAAAAACACAGCAAATCAGAAGACACAAGGATCTATAGTGGTTCCCCAATCAACCTGGGTACATCCACTCTTCTACCATCCTAGGTAGGAATCCACTGCAGGAATAGTTGATCAGGTGTCTTGGGCACCAATGAGCTTTTGATAAGGTGCTCAAAAACCAAACCAGATTTTTTGATCAGGTGTCTTGCCACCATTGAGTTTTGACAAGGTCTCAGAAACCAATCACAAAACTTTTGAAGGGAGTTTTGAGAAACCCTTTTACAGCAGAATAAAGAAAGAAAGAAAGAAGTTTGTTGTTCTTCTCTGTCAACAGTCTAAGAGAAGACTAGTGGATGATGTTGTCAAAGCTCCCCCTAAGATCTACAATTGTTCAGGAAGAAGAGATTTGCATAGGGTGATAGGTCTTCAGAAACTTTAGATCTCCAACAAGAGATGATTTCAGCAGTTGCTGAAATGTGATGTGTCTGGAGTCTTTGATTGATGAAGCCTTTGAACACTTGAATCAAGAAGATCTTGAAGGAGTAGAATAGAAGAAATCTTATTTTGTTTGATGATCTCCTTCACAGTATTATTCCTTGTGTTCTGTATGAATTCTAACTCAGTAATCATGTAGACTTGTGTCTCTTGAGTCTATTCCCAGAATTCTTGATTGATATCTCTTGTTCTGTCTTTCTCAATTATTCTCTGGAGATATACTGAAAATCTGTCTTTGAGATAGCTGTTAACCAGTCATAAATGACTGCCTTAAATGAAATTTGACTCTGGAGGAAAGTCCTAAGAGACATTCCTTTTTGTCTTCCTTGAAACTTGCTCCAGATTAGTTGAAATGGCTACAAAATCCTTTGAAATAAATGTTGATAATAAATCAGATTGAATTCCATAACTGTCTGAATTTGAATTCCTGAAATCGTCGATCTCTTCAGAAAAGCGTCGATCTGAGCTCAACTAACGTCGACCTGAGCTCAGAGACTAAAGCTAGACTGAAAATAGAAATCGTCGATCTGAGCTCAACTATCGTCGACCTGAGCTCAGAGATTTGGATTTTGGCTAGAGACAGAAACGTCGATCTGAGCTTGAAGATCGTCGAACCGAGTTCGACGACTCGTTGAACTGAGCTCAGAGATAGTCAAACTGAGTTCGACGTTTCGTAGACCTGAGCTCGACGAAAATTGTCCTAATCTTGAATTCTGATCTTAGAAGGTCTTGGGGACAGCTTCCAAACCTAAGTTCTAACCCTTAGACTCATTCTAATTGACCTTTAAGACTATATAATAAGGTCAATACAATTTCCTAAGAACATAGTAATCCTTGCCCAAATTAGTAATAGGGTGTTCCAACAAAGGTGATAGGGGGTTAATTGGGGGTGGTAGTGGCTTTAACCCCATTTGCCATTAATGGCATCTTCACCTCCCCTCCCATGGCCGACCCTATGTATACCCCATGCCCTAATTTCCCCTAGAAATGGCTGGAATCTTCTCAAATTCATCAGAGAAGATGAATGGGAGTGTAATGGAGGGATGCTAAGGGGCGTGTCACCTTAATGGCCATGAATGATCACTTTCTCTCTCCTCAAAATTGGGGAAAACCCACATTTCTCTCTCCTAATCACCATGGCCAAATTTCCACTCCCTCCCATGTTTAATATCAGCCTACTAGGCTGGTTGACCACTCAAATTGGGCCTAGCCCAAAGGGATTGGGCTAGGTCCAAGTAATTTGACCTAATAGGGATATTTTGGTCATTTTGCCCTATGGTGACCCTAGGATGGGTATTTTTGGTCTACTAGGTCTCTTATGATGTTTTAGACCTAAAAGTGAAGTCAATTCCATATGGTGATGGTCAGTTAGGTCAATTGATGGGGGATTGACCATTTTGCCCTAATTAGGGTTAGGTTGACTTTGGTCAACTTTGCCTGTTTGACTGACCCCAATGGGTCCTGAATGTCACCCTGGGCTCCTAGATGGCCTAGGGATGTTGTGGTGGGGTCATTGAGCCAAGTTAAAGTCCTTAAGTCAAACCCTAGGCTGAATATTTGGAAATTACTATTTGCAGACCAAGGTGCTGCATTCCCTATTTTTGGTTTGTGCCAAGGAGGTTCCTAAGCTACCAAGGCCTTATCATGACCTAGTCATGACAAATTCACCTGAGGGTCTAGTTGTCTGGGGGATTTTACAAATCCCAACACATAATAAAAAAACTTTCGTCCCCGAAATTCAGGTTAGGCCTGCGGGGTTTCTACACGAGTAATAAATTATAACATCCCAAAATTTAGATTAGAGTTTACCTGAGGCGAAGAGCTCCGAGTATCTTTGCTGCATCAAGTCCTGAGGCTCCCAAGTGTGCTCCTCCTGGCCTTGATTTCTCCACACAACCTTGACAAGTGGGACCTTCTTGCGGCGTAAGACCCGCATACCTGTATCGTCAATCCGGACCGGCTCCATGTGCACTGGCCGATCAGATGCTATCGGCCCATCCATGGTGTCTATCTGCTGCTCTAGCCGTAATAAGGCCCTCCTGAGGGAGGAAACATGGAAGACGTCGTGCAAGCCCTCCAGCTCTGGTGGCAGCTCCAGCGTGTATGCCAAGGGACCGATCCGCTCCAGGATCCTATAGGGCCCCATGTACCTCGGGCTGAGCTTATTCCTCCGTCCGCAAACTCGAGAGACTCCGTACATCGGCTGTATCTTCAAAAACACTCTGTCTCCTACCTTAAACTCCACCTGACGATGTCGTACGTCATAATATTTGGCATGTCTGCTCTGCACCTCTAACATCCGATCTCATATCAGTCTCACCTGAGCCTCGGCGTCCTCCACAAATTCCGAACCCAGGACCTTCAGATCCTCATCCTGTATCCATGATAGGGGAGTCCTGCACCTCCGTCCATATAGAGCCTTGTAAGGAGCCATACCTATACTGGCCTGATGATTGTTGTTGTATGAGAACTCTACCAGTGACAACATCTTCTCCCATGGCTCGCCTCGGTCTAGAATGCACAGACGTAGCAGGCCTTCCAATGTCCGATTTGTACGCTCTGTCTGCCCGTCTGTCTGAGGGTGGAAGGTTGTGCTAAAAGTCAGTCGGGTGCCCAAGTAAGCCTGAACTGACCGCCACTCCCTGGATGTAAACCGCCCATCACGATCTGACACTATCGTCTTGGGCACACCATGATAACGAATGAATTGCTCCACAAACTTCCGCACCAGTACTCCCACTGAATCGTCCTTCCTGATCGGTATAAATCGAGCCACCTTTGTCAACCGATCAACGATCACTCAGATTGAGTCATTCCCTGTCCGAGATCGGGGAAGCCCATGTATGAAGTCCATGGTTATGTCATCAAACTTCCACTCCGGCACCGGGAGTGGCTGCAATAATCCTGCAGGGTTCCTGCACTCTGCCTTCACTAGATGACATATCTCACAATGGGTCACGAAGTAAGTGACACCCTTCTTCATGCCCGGCCAGAACATAGTCTTCTTCAAATCAGCCATCATCTTTGTGATCCCCGAGTGCACAGAATACCAGCGCAATGCGCCTCCGTCATAATATCCTCCCGGATATGGCCTCCCTCCGGTATATACACCCGTCCTCTGAAGCACACCAGGTCATCCCTCAGTGTGTAATCTCCTGCAGTGCCTGCCTCCACGGCTTGGAAGATGGGCTCTAACTTGGCATCCTGCCTCTATCCTTCTCTGACTCGGTCTCTGATGTCATCGGTGATGCCCATTGCGGCCAAGTACTCCTCATAGAGCTCAGGGTCGTCAGACGACACCAGAGTAATGTGCATGTCCTCTAGTCTCTACAGCAGCTCCATAGACATCATCTGAGGCTCTGCTCCCGCTGTAGCGGCTCTTCTGCTCAGTATATTCGCTACCACGTTCGCCTTCCCCATGTGGTAGTGCATCTCATACTGATAGTCAGATAGAAACTCCACCCACCGCCTCTGCCTGATGTCCAGTTCCTTCTGCGTGTCCATGTACTTAAGGTTCTTATGATCTGAGTATATATCACAGTGGACTTCGTAGAGGTAGTGTCGTCATATCTTTAGTGCGAATACGACTGCTCCCATCTCCAGGTCGTGCACTGGATAGTTCTTCTCATGGGTCTTCAGCTGGCGGGAGGTATATGCTATGACGTGTCTGTTCTGCATCAACACATCTCCCATCCCCTGATATGATGTGTCGGTATACACCTGGAATCCTTCCTTCCCAGATGGAAGGCCAGAATAGGGGCTGAGATGAGTCGGTCCTTCAGCTCCTGGAAAGCTACCTCACACTGCGGCTTCCACACAAAGGGCACGTCCTTCTTCGTCAAGGATGTGAGTGGAAGTGCGATCCGAGAAAACCCCTCCACGAATTTCCGGTAATAACCGGCAAGCCCCAGGAAACTCCGCACGTCCGTGGCCGTCTTCAGCGGCGGCCAATCCCTGACTGCCTGAATCTTTGCCGGGTTCACCGCCAACCCAGCTCCGCTGATAATGTGGCCTAAGAAAGCCACCTCCTTCAACCAGAACTGACACTTGCTGAACTTCGCATAAAGGCGATGCTCCCGCAGTCTCTCCAAGGTCAGTGCCAGATGTCGTGTGTGCTCCTCCTCCATCCTAGAATAGATAAGGATGTCGTCTATTAATATTATGACGAACACATCCAAATAAGCCTCGAAGACCCGGTTCAAAAGGCTCATAAATGCCGACAGAGCATTCGTGAGCCCGAAGGGCATCACGATGAACTCATACATGCCATATCTGCTACTGAAGGCCGTCTTCGGAATATCCTCCTCCTGGATCCGCAGCTGGTAGTAGCCTGACCTCAAGTCCAGATTCGAGAAATAATGGGCTCCCTCCAACTGATCGAACAACTCGTCGCTTCTCAACCTAAACAAGTCTAGATCTAGCACGCATAGAGAAGGGAAGGATTGGACCTCATTTGGGGCATTCCCTTGCTCCAATCGCCGGCCGCCATTTCCCCTCCTCCAAGCTTTGGGTGCCATCCGATTTCTTGCAAGGAGACCTCCAAACTCTCAGGAAATGGGGGGGGTCACTGCTCCGAGACTTGTGAAGGTGATAGGGGGTTAATTGGGGGTGGTAGTGGCTTTAACCCCATATGCCATTAATGGCCTCTTCACCTCCCCTCCCATGGTCGACCCAATGCATCCCCCCTGCCCTAATTGCCCCTAAAAATGGCTGGAATCTTCTCAAATTCATCAGAGAAGATGAATGGGAGTGTAATGGAGGGATGCCAAGGGGTGTGTCACCTTAATGGCCATGAATGACCATTTTCTCTCTCCTCATAATTGGGGAAAACCCCCATTTATCTCTCCTAATCACCATGGACGAATTTCCACTCCCTCCCATGTTTAATATCAGCCTACTAGGCTGTTTGACCACTCAAATTTGGCCTAGCCCAAAGGGATTGGGCTAGGTCCAAGTAATTTGACCTAATAGGGGTGTTTTGGCCATTTTGCCATGTGGTGACCCTAGGATGGGGATTTTTGGTCTAATAGGTCTCTTATGATGTTTTAGACCTAGAAGTGAAGTCAATTCCATATGGTGATGGTCAGTTAGGTCAATTGATGGGGGATTGACCATTTTGCCCTAATTAGGATTAGGGTTGACTTTGTTCAACTTGGCCTGTTTGACTATCCCCAATGGGTCCTGAATGTCCCCTGGGCTCCTAGATGGCCTAGCGATGTTTTGGTGGGGTCACTGAGCCAAGTTAAAGTCCTTAATTCAAACCCTAGGCTGAATATTTGGAAATTACTATTTGTAGACCAAGGTGCTGCAATCCCTATTTTTGGTCTGTGTCAATGAGGTTCCTAAGCTACCAAGGCCTTATCATGACCTGGTCATGACAAATTCACCTGGGGGTCTAGTTGTCTAGGGGATGTTACACGTAGAATGCGTAGAGTGCACTCAACGCCATCATACTGAGAAAGGACTTCTCTGGAATTATGGCGTTGAGTGAGTTGAGCTCACTCAACGCCATAGACTAGATGACGTCGAGTGAGCTCAGGATCACTCAATGCCATTGTACATAGAAAATTCCTGGTGATTTTGGCATTGAGTGTGGAGGCTTGTCTCAACGCTTTTGCTTTAGAGAAATTTTCGGCCCTATTTGCTGGTTCGTATGAATAGGCTGAACCGGACCTTTTCGGGAATTGTGCCAAACTGAATTAAAAGGCCCGGTCCTTTCATTAAGACTCATTTAAACAATAATAAGCAGTCCAAGAGTACAATGCCACGTGGCAGATGTTTTAACCCAAAGCCATGGCCAAAATTTGGCTTTTACGGCCATTAATGGCACTTGAATGCCTTGACTTCATTCCCCTCCCCCTTTTATGCCTGGATTCCACTCCTCTGGGGAAGAGGAGGAGTTTCCAGCCATTTTCAGGCTGGATTGAGCCCATATTCATCCTCCTCCTCCATTGCTGAAAAGCTCTTAAAGGGGCATTAATGGACACCAGCAGCTAGACCCCTCCCCTCCCCCCATTTTATCATTTTAAAAGACTCACTGGACTTAGAGGAGCGGTTTCCACACAAAACCTGAAGGATCTGAGGAATCCCACTGTGCAGTTACAGAAATCGAGCGGCGCCACCACGGACCATGGCATCCCGGCGATCGACACGTCTCCAGGCCACGAGCATGGTCCTCCCCTTCCTCTTTTCTTATGGGTAGATCGTAGGAATTGTTAGGGCTATGGAACGGGCTCAATTGAGCCCGATCGGGTGATGAAAATCACGGGTTTTCCGTGAAAAAAAATGGGTGGTTAGGTTCGTCGGAATCCGCCCCTCCGGCGCCCGTGCCACCGCCCAATGATGGCCACCACCTCGACGGAGGTGGTGGTGGCGGTGGCCGACCAGGGAGGTGGTCAGGTGGCCGGGAAAATGTCTTGGAATAAGCTCCAGGTTCGGCCAATCATGGCCCTCGGCTGGAGGAAGAAGACGATCCAGCAACTGTCGGATCTTGCATCAAGATCTGTGCTGATCATTTAAATCCTTTTCTTTTTTTTATAAATTTTCTGTATTATGATAATAGTCACTTTAGAAAATTAATGAAAAATACTTAGAGGATTTATATGAGGAAATGGTCAACATATAATTTGTAGCACTATGGGTCTACTTTATTTTAAAATTAATTTGGGTCAATTTGGTCAATTGGTTTGACAAGGGCACCTATTTTCGTGGGGTCTATACCTAGGGATAAACAGGAATTAAAATGAGTGTTCCCACTTCATCCCTTGTCCAAATGACTTGAAATTTGTACAGGGTGTCACCCTTATCTATACCTAGGTCCTACCCAAAAATGAGAATTTTTGGGGACAATATTTCTATAGTTTTTTAAATTATTTAATTACTCTAGGTAAAATTAATGAAGGGACCAAATGACCTCCAAACTCTCCCAAATTTTGGTGAGTGGTCCATGGGGTCATCATGAGGCTCTGTATAAATTTTCATATCATTTGGAGATGATTTAGGTTAGAAGCAAGCAAACCCTAAGTTGGCTCAATAAGGGAATATTTAGGCCAAAAGTGCACTTGGAGTTTTGAGTGGTCAAATCCCCTCAATAGAGGTTGAAATTTGGACCACTGGTTGGTTATGACCTTTAGCACCCTCATATAAAACATGGGGTGGTTTGGGATTGAATTGCCTTAGGACCCAAGTTCAAACCCTATGTTAGGACTTTGGGGGTTTGAGAAGGGCATATGGTCAAATGCCCTTTTATGGACTTGAAGTTTGGTGGAGAGGAATGTTGGGTATTGCATCCATAATAACCCTGATTTGCATAAAGTCACCCTTGAATTAAGATGAATTAAGTTATATTTGATATCCTTGTTTTAGTTGTGTGTTTGTAGATTACCATTGCTAAGTGTAGACCAATGTTAGTCTACAGTGGGTCATGAACACAGGACCATACAGTGTAATCTTTCACTGTGTGACCCAAGGTGTTGACTCATGTGTAACCTCTCTATTGGGATACACTTCATATTCAAACCTTGGATCATGGAATAAAGATTGGACTCTTGAAGAGAAGAGAAAGATTTTTTTTTCTAAAGTTCAGAAAATTCTCTAAGTCCACTTCTCGAGAAGTGCCTCTTAGTTCTCGAGAAGTCCTTAGAATTCTCGAGAAGCTTTGCTTCAAAGTTCTCGAGAAGTGCTTAGAGTTCTCGAGAATCTTAGCTTCAAAGTTCTCGAGAACTCCAGACAGCTTCAAAATTTTTTTCAAGTCAGAGTTCTCGATAAGTCTGATGTAGTTCTCGAGATGTCTTCTGTGTTCTCGAGAAGTCTTGGCCAGTTCTCGAGAAGTCTCAATTTTAGGTCTCGAGAAGTCTATCTTGTTCTCGAGAAGCTTGGCTTAAGTTCTCGAGAACTGGCAGCCCTATTTCTCGAATAGTCAAAAGTTGCCTCAGAAATCTCTCTTAAGTGTTAGTTCTCAAGAAGTCTCCATAGTTCTCGAGAAGTCATTTAGTTCTCGAGAACTTAGCCTTTTGTTCTTGAGAAGTCCAGACATCTTCTAAGTAGTATAGTTCTCGAGAAGTCCTGATAGCTCTCGAGAACTCAGTTTCTAGTTCTCGAGAGCTAAAGTTACTTCTCGAGAACTGTAAGTCAAACTTTTCAGAAAATTATTTTAAGTCCAGATCAGCCGAAATTTTCAAATGACTTGACGTGATTGGTCCACGTGTCGTCATTAATGTCTTTTCTAGCCGTTAAGGGTAATCCTATATAAAGTTTTATCGTTAAGACAGAACCCTAACAATTACAAGGAGCGGAATTCCGTACATTCTAAATTTCTTGATCGGCCTTCTCTTTCCAAAAGAACACGTTCTGAAGCCGCCGCCGCCGCCGCTCACGAGTAGATCGATCTTTTTGCTTTCGATCAAAGAAGACTTGTTGTTCAAGAGATCATCATCTTCTCCTTGATCGAGTAGGTCAAAGCTTTCTCAGGTCAGATCGTCAAGTCTTCTTCAACCGTTTCTGAAAGAGCCGTCAATTCAAGAAGAAGACGTAGGGCTGAATTTTTCCAGATCTGAGAAATCTCTGTTTGTATTTTTCCAAATCTTTTTGTTATCTTGTAGGAGATTATTCTCCGAGTGTAGGAGCGTTGTTCTCCGAGTTATAGGAAGTTTTGTTAATCTTCCGAGTGTAGATCCATTTGGATCGAGTTTGTAGGAACTTAGTTCCGAGGCGTAGGTTGTTTTCAATCCGAGATAGTGGAGTAGCCGAGTCTAGTGATTTGCTAGATCGGTGAGGTAAAGTGGACGTACCCAAGATTGGTGAACCACTATAAATCTTCTTGTCTTTCTGTGATTGTTTGATTTTTTGTGCTAGATTGTTAAAATTTTTATTCCGCAAATAGACGCACGATTAACCTATTCACCCCCCTCTAGGTGATTTAGGTTGACAACTTTACACTTTTAAGGAACTTATGGTAGCTAAGGTCCTCTGGTGAAAATACTAGTGGACTTAGGGACAGTTAGACCTCTCAAAACCCTAACCCTAGTTTAGGGCACAAACCTTGTAGTGGTAGAATAAGTTATTAAAACTCATTGAACAGTGATGAAACTTGGGTGGTGTAGTCTTAGGGTTAGTATGAACCTCTGGAAATTTAATTGAGAACTTTAGAACATTAATCTTAGTACTTTCTTTGTAATGCATGAGTTAGCCCTACTTAATTATTTTGATATTGTGAACTCATTGTCCATTGGAAAGTCATAAAAATTGGGCATGAGCCCTTATTTTAGTACTTTTATTATATCTGTGGACACTCCCTTTGTGGAAAATATTTACAATATATGTGATGCTTGTGGACTTGCCTTTATTATATTGCTACAATTGTGATCGAATCGGCCGGCAGGATCGGCGTTTTGTAGTGGCGACCTTCCCGGGTGTGAAGGTGTCACCGCAAAGCGGCGGTTCTGGGTCTAAGACCCCAGTGTTTAAAAAAAATGGGGGTCTTACATTATCCCTTCCTTCTTCTTCTTCTTCCAATCACGCTTAGGAGTGTAACTCCTCTCTTGCTGATATGAAGTTAAAGGGCGATCACTAGCAACATGCTTCTTCTTCTTCTCTCATCTCTTCCTATTCCCTGAGAAGAGCGCTTCACTACCTGCTTCAGAGATAGTGACTCCAGCCATATGTCTAGTTAAACTCTCCTGTGAAGCCAGCAGGTTCTTCAGCTCTAGTAAGGACGACTGAGTGACCCAACCTTGAACAGAAGTAACAAAACCCACATACTCCTTCCGCAAACCACGGATTATGTGTCTCTTCAGCTTCACTTCCGAAATAGGCTCATCAGGGTGCAACGCTGAAATCTTAGCGCACAAGTTCTTCATCTTCAGGAAGAACGTTGAGATGGGCAGATCTCCTTAAGTGATCCTTGCCAACTCATTTTCTAGGAATTGTAGCTAAGCTACATTCTTCTTATTGAAAAACCCATCGAGGTAAGTCTAAATCTCTGCAGCTGACCGACATCTGATGATGTGGTCGAAGAGTTCCAGTGAGATAACCCACTTGAGAGTAAACTCTGTTTTTGCATTTGTCTTTCTCCAAGCTCTCACCATTTCAGCATTTTCAGCAACAGCAGTAACTTCTTGCATGTCATCTCTGTAGACGACCTCCCACAGTTCCTCGCCCAGAATATAGATTTCCATACATGACTTCCACTTCTTAAAGTTAGTCGATGTAAGAATCTCAATTCCAAGAACTCTAGCAAGTCCATCTTCCATTGCACTAACCATGGTTCACTTAGACTTCCAAAAGCAATAAATCGAACTATCGGTTGATCGCTGCTTAAGCCTTTGTTCCCTCTGATACCATGTAAAAAATTTATGAATCCCGAAAAACAGAAAACCAGGCGCAGGAACACTCAACCTATCTGAATCCAAATAAACTAGATGCACTAGTAGAACAAGAAAACCTTATACTATCAACAATCTTTACAAGGCGAGGTATAAATGACGAGACATGATTTGCAAATGTACCCGATGGAAGAAAAAAACAAGAATTACAAATCTAGATGCGTGGTCTCAATGAGAAACTGTTAACTTTGACGAGCTGCCTACTGAGTCCGTTGAAGAGGCCAAGTCCCTAGACCACAACCTAGCCGCGCGGACCACCCGTTATTCTAATACTGAGAACTCTGTCTGCTAATCTGCAAACCGCCTAACCACAAGGTCGCCCTGCTGCTAGATCACCGTGAACAGTTGTTGCCGAAGTGAACAAGCCGCCAGAAGAGGACATCTGATTGAAATGGGAAAAGGTTGCCGAAGAAAGAAAGACCGCATGGCCACAAGCCGCGACCTTCTGCTAACCGTCGATTGCTAACCACAGAGTCTGCACTGATCCCTGATCAAATTCAGAACCAAGTCCCTGACTTCTCAGCGCATCCGCACAACCTGCACAGCAAACACCGGTCAATCCTCCAAACCATGCGAACACAAAATCCTGTCTGCAACAACCACCCGAGCTCACTTACTGTTCATTTAGATGTACTATTTATGCGACAGGGGGTCCTATTTATGGGCGCAGAGAGGAGTGTGATCACCGCCCTAGTCGATAGGATCACCACCCTATCCCGCGATGTGCACTGAGAGAATCCATCAAGCCGTTGACACAATGTTAGTCTGCCTTGTTGCCACAAAGCCAAGTCGGGACTAGACCGTCACACCAGCAGACCCTGCAGATACACCACCAGTCCGCATACAAGCGGACACAGCTCCAGTACGCACGCACATGCGGGCACTACTCCAGTCTGCACACTCCGAGCCCGCAACCAAAGCACGCAAGACTGACAGCTGTCGAACTCAGCGGACAAAGAAAGTAGTCCTCGCTAACCGCACGACCTCCCGTACTGAGCACACCTGAACTTGGTATAAATCCATACCAAGTCCACACCTCCAGCCATCCTTGGTGCGAACACAGCACCAGCGAGGGTGCCGCTATAAACGAGGGTCAGTTATGAGCTGACCACAAACCATATAACAATCCCACCCATGAATATCCTAGCTAACTCTGGGGAGGGGGTGCCACTCACCTGCAAGCAAGCCACAACATACAACATGTAACAAAATAAAGAAAGTGCAATTAGTCTACACATGTTGAGATTTCAAGCACAATCAATTTTCTAGGTTGAACATAAAATTAAGGGGAACCTATGAATGCAAATGATGTTGGTTGGGTTCACCGCAGCTGCCTAAGAAACCATGCATGAGGCTAACATAACACATTTCCACAATATCACAGTCATGGATACTCACTACTATATGACTTTATGCACTGAAGGCATACACTAGGATCACTGTCTCGAGTATTAAGTCCAATATAAGTTATACGAACTTACTTATTGTTTGAGTAATTGCTGGTCCGGGCGATCACACCTAAAACTCAACCTATCCCATAATCAAACAACATTCATGAGGGGAAATCGTCGTGCTGAACTGCATGGGTTTGGTTTAACTTTTGCCCATGCTCAAGAGTCACTGTGACACTGATACATTGCAGGTGCAGATTTACCTCGACCAGTAAGTGTTCAAGATACACTAATTCTAACAAATCAATATGCTACATACCTAATCCACACGTGAGGGCATATGCTTCAAACACACTACTGACATAGGAGGTCCAAGATAGTTCCGCTATGTTTAGCAATGAAGGTTTGTGTTCTACCACGTCATAACCTTATGACTTTTGCCAGGTACTCCAAGGGCTCACCCAAACCCAAGCCTCGTAAATACGTGATGCACTTCACAAATCATTCTCCGGCACACAAACCAGGCTTAAACCTATATGCAACATCAAATCAAGCATTTGGCAAATAAAAATCGAATGTGGAGGTTCCCAAATTATACTATCATATCGCAAGAGAAAATACTACCAACTAATCTTAGTATGATCGATTAAGATCACTCGACCAGTCGAAGCCCTTAAACTTGTTTTACGAGGTAAACCCTATTATAAGATTTGACTATAATCTGCCAGATTTGTCATCATCTCTCAAGGGATGCATGCAATTCCTTTCTCCTTGTATGCATAAATCACTCGACCAACTAGAATGCAGATCATGGATTGAAAAACGTATATTGACGAGATGTAATCAACAAAATTAAAATCAAAAGTAAATCATACTACTTAATCAAAGGTTATTGAAAATAAATGGCATGATGAATTTATTAAAAAAATCATCTGATCAAATGCCAAAGAAGTTAGCTAAACATGATAGAAAGACATACAATTTTATATAAACGAGAGATATTAGATATGCAAAAAAAAGTAAATTATATGCTAGAAATTGAAATTGCAAGACATAAAGTAAATTGCACATAATGAAAATACAATAAAAGTGTAGAAAACTAAGCTAAAACTGATCTAATCTAAGCAAGGACTTAATGCTGAACTTCTAGAATCAGTTGGCTTTTATAGGTGAGAAATTTTGGAAGTCACGCCCTGACCATGAAGCATGTACTTGGGGAAAAACCTCCAAAATTAAGTCGGAAATTGTTCTGGAGAAAACTGTCAATTTTCGTCATAAATTTGATGGTCACGCCTGTGATCACGATACATGTACTTGAGGAAGAACCGCCAAATTTAACCCAGAAAACACAAGAAATGTATGATACCTTTTTTATCGGAATACAATTACGACGATTTAGGGTGTCATTAATGCAAAATAAGAAATTTTAGTCCTTTTTACCGGTATACATAACACATTTTGGGGTGCTTATAACATACTATTTTTTGTGTGTGGGCTTTGTTAGCTGAAAGCATACTAGAGATATCTAGGTGCGTGTAACGCACAGTGATCATAATAGAACATCACACGGGAGCAAATACAGTCATATGATTCGTTATTCAACGCTGTTGATTGTTTGTGAAAATATTTATATAATACAATCATATTGAAAAATAATATTTTATATCAAGGCCCGTTTGGAGGAGGGGGTCTTATTTTAGACGTTCAAGCGGTTACAACCGCATGAATCAGACCTTAAATCAGACCTTAATTACCCAATTCATACAGTCATAATCGCTTGACTGGTGAAAATAAGCTGGCCGCCCAAATTTTGAATAAATGGCGTGACAGCGAAAGTTGATGTAATGTTCTAATACCCTCAAAAATATATTTCTCGAGTATTCGCAGACCATAGATAGGCCCACATGGCAAAATAGTTATCTTCAAACCGTTGGCGCTCCTTTCCTGTTCGTCTAGGGTTCCGTCACCGGTCGTCGAAGGCTCCGCCGCTGCTCCCTTTCCTCTTGTTCTCAAAGCCATAAGTTCACTCGTCACCTCCGCAAGTCGTTAGGAATTCCTCCACCGGCCATCGAGGGATCCGCCGCCGGGCATCGAGCAGTTCACCGCCGCTCTCAACAATTCCACCTTCTCCCTTTGAGGACTCCGCTGCCGCATTTGAGCAGGTGATATTCTTGAGCTTGTTTGCACAGGGCTGAAAATGATTGCGGTAGAATTCCAATATTGAGTATTTTCCTCGGGTTATATATTATGAGCAACATGTTTGTAGATAGACTTTATCAGTACACACGGTAATTTTTCAATATGTAAATAAATTATTTTTTATCCAAACAGATTTATGCAGTTTAAATGATGCCTCTTGTTCAGTTTATGGAATTGTAAATCTAATAACTGCCATGCATTCTATCATATTTACTGACAACAAAGACAGAAGAAGGCATTTATCTTACAATGAATAAATCAAGAGATTCAACTCTGACTAGAAACGAGGTTAGTTGAAAGTAACAAAAGCCTTTTTTTGGGAATATTTTTGGTGGATTTAGCAAAAAAATGTCAACTTTTTCAATTGGGTTTAGCAAATTTTGTCCTGGCGGATTTAGCAAAAAAATTTCAACTTTTACTATTGGGTTTGCCGATAATATATTTGTCTGCGAATATTTTGTTGGAGTGGTTTGCAGTTTAACAAAATGTGTGGATGTTTATTTTTTGATTTGTTGTTAACAAAAGCCTTTTTTTGGACTGCAGTTTTTCCAAAGAAGAGGGAGTGAGTAGAAGGAAAGTAAAGGCAATTTTTTGAGGCCTGGGAAGGGGAGGGAAGAGGAGAATTTAATGGAGGTTGGATTCCTGGGTCTAGGTATCATGGGCAAGGCAATGGCCCTCAATCTCCTTCGTAATGGATTCCGAGTCATGGTCTGGAACAGGACTCGCTCAAAGGTTGCTTCATCTCTCTCTCTTTATGTGTGTGTGTGCACATAATATTTATCGGGGTTTGATTTTTTGATATAAATAATTATGTCTTTGCACTAGCTGATAGATTTCTGAAGTTTTTTTCTGTTTCTGCAGGTTATTCCTTTTAATTAGCAAAAATTTACATTGGTTCTTAAAAATGGATGTATGAAAAACTAAAAAGAATTAAGGAAGGATTATATTAGAAAAAAATAGTTTGAGCGACATGTGGAAGATTATCATTCATGTGATTTGGACAAGCACAAGTTAGATGAGTGGATTGAGTTAGTTTCGAAGAATTAGATAGGTAAAGGGGTAGACTTAATAAAAAATGGATGAGAGTTGTTAAAGATAGTTTGTTCATGCAGGTTTAATACTTTGTTCAACATCTGAATGAAATAAATGGAAAATGGTGATTCATAATATTGGCCTAAATAGCCAAAATTGTGTTATTTTTATGATGATGTCGATGTTTATGAATCTTTTACTTTGGTAAAGAACATTGTACACATGAGTTCAGTTTTTTGAGATTTATATGGTTCTAGGACTCGTGCTTTGTTTTATATTTGGTATGATCTTTATTCAGTTTTGGCTTCCTTTTTGGATTGGATTATTTTGCAATTGATGGTAGAAATGAAGCTAGGACTATACTTTTCTTCTGGAAGTAGTGATGATGCATATAGCGTGATGTTTTGCCATTATCCTGAACTTTATTAGGAAAATGTAAACTCATAAAGATAACTTTCGAAGGAGAAAACGCTGATAGTGATACGAAATGTAGCGAACTCAATGCGTAAGGAGACATTACAATATCCAAGCGGCGAGATGAAGGAGAGAATAAAATAAAAGACCAACATAAGGGGTGAAAAACTTAAATTATCAACATTAGATCAAAGATGTTGTTTATTGATCTTGAGAAGGCTTATGATAGAGTTCCAAGAGAGATCTTATGGAGAGTCTTAGAAAAGAAAGGTATAAATATATCATATATTGACACAATCAAAGATATGTATACAAATTCAGTGACAAGGGTGAGGACATCTGGAGGATTAACACAATAATTCCCTATCACTGTTGGCTTACATCAAGGTTTAGCTTTAAGCCCTTATCTCTTTACCCTTATCTTAGATGAGCTCACCAGACATATCCAACAAGCAATACCTTGGTGTTTATTGTTTGCGGATGATATCGTTTTGGTTGATGAGACGCGCGGGGTGTAAATGCAAAACTTGAATCTTGGCGAGATACTTTAGAAAAGAAGGGTTCTAGGTTGAGCATGGCAAAGACGGAGTATATGGAGCTTAAATTTAGTAGTACAAGAAGGACAAATGACTTTGTTATTAAGTTGGGTGATCAAGATATTTCCCGTAGTGAGTGTTTTAAATATCTTGGATCGATAGTTCAAAAATACGGAGGTATTGATAAAGATGTGACACATAGAATCCAAGCTAGTTGGTTGAAGTGGATAGGCGCGTCAGGGATCTTATGTGATCGTAAAGTACCACTAAAACTTAGGGGCAAGTTTTACCGTACTGCAATTAGACCCGCGATGCTCTATGGTTCTGAGTGTTGGGCAGTGAATTGTGTACATGAGCAAAAAACGGGAGTTGCGGAGATGAGAATGCTTAGATGGATGTGTGGATACACGAGATTGGATAAAATTAGGAATGAAAGTATCAGGGATAAGACAAGAGTAGCACCAATTGCAGAGAAGATGCAAGAAGTTCGTCTAAGATGGTTTGGACACTTACAAATGAGACCATTAGAGGCACCTGTTAGGCGTTGTGAGAGTCTAGTCACTAGACATGTTAAACGAGGAAGGGGTAGGCCAATAAAGACTTAGAATGAAACTGTAAGGAAAGACATGATGTACTTAGGCATTAGTGAGATTATGACAAAAGATAGGGCACAATGGAGACAAAGGATTCATATAGCCGACCCCACTATAGTGGGATAAAGGCTTGAATGTTGTTGTAGATCAAAGATGTTGAAATTAAAACCATGTAAAAAAATTTAATAGGTAATTTGAACTTATGCACTTTCAGTTAACTGAAGGAAATTTTAAATATTTATAAAACCTCAAGTCCGAATGAGAAAGGATGGTTAATCTTAGCTCAACGATCAATCGTAAAAATTCGGCCAAAGTTGATGAAATGAATCAAAATTTGTTTTTTTGTGCTCAGGTGTTCCATGAAAGTGGTGCTCCACCAGCTAACTTAGGCTCTGTTTGGCGCGGCTGTAGCGACTGGATAAGCAGTGGTGAGAAGCAGTGGTGTAGTAATCAGCTGTTTTGCAGAGTGGTGATAGAATCTGTGAATCTGTTTGGAAGAACAGCTGTTTCATTGCTGTTTCAAAAGGAGAAGCTGTTAAGCTGTTTGGCAAAACAGCTTCGCGTTTTGAAAGCTATTTTTAAAAAAATTAGTGATAAACCGCAATTAATTAAAACATATTAATTAACTTAGTGTACACGATAAGTACTCCAAAATAATATTACAAAATAGAACACACTAATAAAAAGTTTTCCCACAAATCAGGCTCGTATGGGTGATCCGCCTCGAACATGCACCAATGCTCTCGATTGTCTAACATCAACTGCTTAAGTAAGAGTAGTGTAATTAATCAATTTTATAATTTTATAATAATATAATTTACAACATTAAACGTCTCATAATATTTTACCTGTGATATGTCATTAGTTGATCCGCTATGAAGTCTCTGATGTTTGCCATTTCAGTAGCTCCCGTTCCTTCAAATGTAGTAGGTGCGCAGTTGGGATTTGAATCAATTGTTCTTTGCCGATTATTAGGTCGCAGTACGTAGGCTTCTGCATGAACATAGCTTTCATTTTCATCACATACATCAAACTCGGGGTCTGAACGAGATGGGTGTCTTCTAATGAAGTTATGCAGTGCCATCGTAGCCACCACAACGACACACTGCTTTGAGAATTCGAACGGAGGCATTTTGCCAAGTATGACCCATTTTTTCTTCCAGACACCAAAGCTCCTTTCGATCACACTACGAAGCGATGAGTGTGCTTTATTAAATATCTCCCGGCGGCCTTCTTTTCGTCGATTACCGCGGGCAAAGTCTGGCAAGTGATATCTAGTTTCTGGAAATGGTTTCAAAAGTCTTTTTTCTAATGGATAACCAACATCGACCAGATAGTACTTACCTTGAATGTTGGAAAATATTAGACAATATTAACATATGACAAAACAATCATAGTAATAAATTTAATCATTATACCTTCTGGTGGAAATGGAAATTTGCTCATTGGATCCCTAACTGCACGGTGGTATATGCGGCAGTCATGTGCAGATCCCTCCCAACCAGGCACAACGTAAGTAAAACACATATTAAAGTCGCAAACCGCCATCACATTTTGAGTTGGGCTTCCGTGACGGCCTATATCAGGCACTTGATTTTCAACAGGTATTCTTTCATCAACATGTGTACACCATCAATTGCTCCGATACAATCTTTAAAAAATGGCATATATCGTTTGTCATTTCTTACGTGCGAAGGAGGACACGAAAATGAGGATCAGTAGGAGAAATAATGTTCATGGACAAGTTTGCAAGAGCACGAAGGCCTATCATGAATAACCGACTTATAGTCTCTGTAGAATGCTGGAATCGTTCACTTGCTTTCCTGAACGTCTCATTGTGACCCAGAATGTAAATTGTGATTGCCAATATATCGCTTGCTTGAGTTCTTTGTGTTCCCTTAAGCCCATGTGTTTGTTCTAGTAGTGCTAACAAATCAAAAAAATATGTCCTTTGTCATTCGAAACATGTTATGAAACCTCCCTGGATGCCCGACAAATAATTCACGTATCCATTTATGTCCGGTTTGAGAAGAGGTCATGCAGGGTGTTTTATCACACAATGGAGAGGCATACTCAGTGATTACACACTTGCTAGATGCCACAAGGTTGAGAAAGTGAGCGCATTCCTGTTGACGATTTGCACAATAATTTTGTACAAGTTCATCATCATCACTCATATTTAGATCATCATCTGTATTTTCTGCAGCCATTACAGAACCTTAAAAACAAAAAAAGTAATCAACATTAATCATCAGTACTCATGTTTGAAATAGAAATACAGTCAACATAAATTGCATAGAAGAATAAATATCATAACAGGTGCGTGAAATAATATAGTCCAACATAAAGATGCAAATAAGCATAAAGGTCCAAAACAAAAGTAACACAAAAACTAGTTGTTGAGTGAATTAATAAAGTGGGTCTGCAACCACTCCACCCGCCTATCCTCTGGTATACTCAGGAAGGTCACTCGATTCACCGGAGTTTGGAAAAGGACTGTAGCAAAATGATACAGTCGTCTATCCTCAAATATCTCTTGATATTTCTCAAGTTCCTGAATAGCCTCTCGCAGTTGGTATACACTAGGCGGGACAACAGGTGCTGCAACACGCTGCAACAAAACATCAAAAGAGTTGCACAACTTCTCAACATGTGAGAGCATAGCCTTCTTTACACCCATATCCAGCTTCTTTCCCTTTCGTTTTCTTTTTGAAATACCTCCGCTATGAGAAGTTTGTCCTGGTGTGGCCGAGCCAATATCATCACTTGCAAAAGCTTCTGGGTTGTTCTGTTCCTGTGTTTGCTCATCATCTCCTGATAAGGTGTCAGGCTGCGAGAAAAGAGAAGGCAACTCTTCAGATGAAGGCATCCATACATGATCTCCTGTAGCAACAACCAAGCTGAACATTTTATTCAATTTCTCTTCAAGCTCTGGTGAGATTCCAGCAGAGCGGAATTTTTTTCGCAGTAGGGATCATCTACAAAATTGTAAAAAACAGTTATGACATAAAAATCGTACTTACATAAACAGTAGAAAGATTCATAATATCTAACCTGAAGTCTTTCCTTCCACCATTCATCGGAAGCATCTATTGTTCTTTTAGTATGATTCCAACCAAACCCTGTCTCGCCTCTTTTTAGTTCGCGCCACAATTTCCAATCTTGTTTCAATTGATCCCACTTGTTTTTCATTTGCGCACGGCTGTACTCTATACCGGTTCGTTCCTTGAAGTTTTTCATTAAGTTGGTTCAACCCTCTTTATTGAAATGAGTGGTTGGTCTATTCCCTAAATCAATCTCTCGGATGCAGAGATCACAAAATAACAGAACATGGGATGACTCCCAATTGGCTAATATTCCACCATCTTTTAATATGACCATCTACGGGGCCAATGGTAATCATCAATCCAAAATAAAAAAAATACTACTATCTAGTATCAATCCAAATAAAAAAAAACAACTATCAATCCAAAATAAACAAAATATAATGGTTTAAATTCCATATTTACCTTTTGTGAAAGGTGTATGTTATGTTGTCACTGCAGAGAAGCCATCATTAATACAAATGAACACAGTAACTAAGATGATTTTAGTTCTCTGGACACAGTACTAAGATGAGTTTAGTTCTACGAACAAATGGATGACTCATTGCTTTATACTTTTGTAACATAAGGAATTTAAACCATAAAATTTCAATCTGCAGTTTTTGTTTTCAGTGCTAAGATGAACTGAACTATATTTATTTGTGTAAGATGAACTAAACTAAATTGACATCATGGGAGTAGAGCTAGACAAATAAAAGTCGGACAACATGAGAGTAGAAAATCTCAACATACTGCAATGTTTTTGTTTTGGCTGGTTTGAATGGGAGTAGAAAATCTCCTTTCAGGAGATTTTGTAATGGTAGGAGAAGTTCCTAGCAACAAAAAAGAGGTGAATTGCCCTAAAACCTAGCAACAAAAAAGAGGCAAAATGCCCTAGTAAACTAGGTAGAAGAAGACATGTACAGGAAAACACAAGTACCATTACCTGAAAGTTGAGGAAGAACCGTTGTGATGTTGGCGGTGAAAGGATGCTCCCACTGGAAGGTCGCCGGAAAAAAATACTAGGGGAAGGTGGCCACGAACTAGACGGTGGCACTAAGTTATCAAGGCGCGCGCCTAGGCGCGCCTGAGGCGCCGGGCGCACCGGGCGCACGGAGGAGCGCCCGATGCTGGGCGAGGCGGGCGATTTGGGCCAGGCGCGCCCCAGGCGCGCCTAGGCGCGCGCCTTGCGCCAACGTAAGGCGCTGAATAGGCGCGCCTAGCCCCTCCAACCGGTCTGAACCCGGTTTAGCACTGCGCATTGGCCAACCTCTTTATAAAGCCTGCGTGAATCGGGGTTAGGGTTACTTCCGCAGCTCTCCTCCCGCAGTGCCCGCTGGTGAAGCTATTGTCGCCGCTCGCCGCTCCTCTTCCGCCGCTTTCTTCCGCTCGCCGGCCGCCGCCTCTCTTGGTAACTTCTTCCTCTCACTTCATTCCTTCTTCTTCTTGCATAATGATGCTCCTTCTAACTTTTTTCCGGCTGATTTTTCCGGCTGAGTTCCGGCTGATGCTTCTTCTAACTTCTTCTTCTTCCGGCTGATTTTTCCGGCAAGCCCAGTTCACTGTTATCATTTCAACAGTGAACTGGGCTCAGTTCACCACTTCCCTGGGCAAGCCCAGTTCACTCAGCCGGAACAGTGAACTTGCCCAGTTCACTGTGAAACAGTGAACTGGGCAAGCCCAGTTCACTGTATCATTTCAGCGAATTGGGCGCCCAATTCGCTCAATTTCAGCGAATTGGGCGCCCAATTCGCTCAATTTCAGCGAATTGGGCGCCCAATTCGCTCAATTTCAGCGAATTGGGCGCCCAATTCGCTCAATTTCAGCGAATTGGGCGCCCAATTCGCTCAATTTCAGCGAATTGGGCGCCCAATTCGCTCAATTTCAGCGAATTGGGCGCCCAATTCGCTCAATTTCAGCGAATTGGGCGCCCAATTCGCTCAATTTCAGCGAATTGGGCGCCCAATTCGCTCAATTTTCTTTTCCCCCAATTTTAGCGCCTCACGTGCCTCAGGCGCGCGCCTGCGCCTTGCGCCTAGGCTCCAGGGGCCCTTTGCGCCTTGGTGCGCCTTGCGCCTTTGATAACTTAGCGGTGGCAGGTCGGAAACCTTCTTCTCCGGTTGGAAATCCGCCGGAACGAAGCTACTCTCGCCGGAATAGGGTGAGGGAAGAAGCTCGACTGCGCCGCTGGAAGAAGAGGAGCGAGGTAGGGCAGAGCAAAAAGCGGCTTTCCGCGATCTGATCGTGAGGAGTAATCACGACTGGATATCGCGGGTTTTGCGCGATTCAGGGGCGGGGGCGACGGGAGAAGCCAGGGCACATTTTTCGTTTGGCGCGGATTATAAGAAAACAGCGGGGTGCTGCTGTCCAAACGCGGCGCCAAACAAAGCCTTAACCGTGGCAAGGGATTATTAGGATGACACCTTTGATTTGCCACAACTTAACTCAATTAGGTGAGAAATGGGTAGTGGTTAGCTAAGATGTAATCCTAAGTTACATGACATAACTCTTTTAAGGTGAAAATAAGCAAATGTTAACTAGAACTAAAACTATGTTTTAATTTGCTACTTAATTTTTGGGGGTTTTGAATAAGAATCATAGTAATTGACAGACACATTAATTTGAAAAAGAGTATATATTACTTGTTTACAAGAAATAATAGGGAATTGTTGAAGGTGAGGTCTGCCTTATAAGTAGTTTGGGCTGGGATAACAAAAGCTATTTGTCCCAAATGACATGATAGGGAGTGCAAGCGGGTAACAAGATGAATATACAAGATCCTTATGTGAATACAATGGTACAAGGTGGAGGTCCTACCACTAAACTAGGTGTGTGAAGAACTCCCCCTCCAGAAACTAAGATCTAACTTAAGCGAGAGGGCTAGAGGCAAAGAGCTTTTGACAATTAGTCTCCTTCTCTCGAAACAACTATTCTATTTATAGATTCAAAAAACTCCAGCTTGTCGACAATTTCGCTGTTCTACTATTAACCTGTAAAATGGAATTTCGTTCGTAATGAGGCTCTACAAGTAGATACCTCTGCATTTGTGAGAACCAACGTCTTCATGTTGATGCTAAGTCTCAGTCCAAGGTTTGGATGGACAAGGGCCCGTGCGAGTAGTGCTGGCCTTTTCGACTTATTCCTTGTGGCTTGAGAGTACCATGTGCCAGATCTTCCATCTGGATTCAACTCCCGATGCTCTGTGATTAAGGGCGTATTTGTCCCCGCAGATGTCCTGCATAGCTCATCCGTGCAGAGGCCACCGTGACCGTAGTGGCCTCTCCATGGTAGGTTTCTGCTGGAAATACAAAAAAATTTGCTCGCGGGGCGGATCCCGCTGCCCGGCCACGGCCCCGCCAAACGGGCTGCCTTCATGACCGCACCAACGGTTCGCGCGATATCCGTGTCGCTAAACGTACCTTAAATCATAGTCTTCACCGAACTCAGTGCTCACAAGATCCCCACTTTTTCTAAGCTCGGCGGTAGCTCTGAAAAAGTTTCACCCCCATGACTGGGTGTTGCTGGGTTCTACCTATAAATAATGTCGCGTCATCAGTACATACTGCTTTTTAACTTTTGTTGAACTTGTCATCAAACCCTCTATGATTAACCATAGCCTCTCTCCTATTCAATGATCCTATAGCTGTCTCCTCATACTTGAGATGATGCTTGCTAGCCAATGCAAGGCTGCGGAAGATTGCAAATGCAAGCAAAAGGAGCAACTGTCTTGCGAGAAATCCTCATTGTCTGGAAAGCTCCACAAAAGAAATACTTTTTTCACTGGGACTCTTCTACAAAAACCACGATAAAATCAATTGAGTTCGACCTTCCATTTGAAGCTATAACTTTCACTTCAATCCTTACTCTGAGTTTGAAGTCCATGGTGCCTCTGTTGAGGTGAAAGGTAAGCAACTGTGAAGTAGGTCTAAAACTAAGATTTATTTTGCTACATAAAATTTTGGGGTTTTGAATGAAAATCATGGTAATTCGTTGACACATTGATTAGAAGAAGAGTATATATTGCTTATTACAAGAAAATAACAAATAGCTTAAGGGAATTGTTGAAGCTGAGATTCGGCTTACAAGTTCTTCGGATCTGGATGACCAAAAGCTACTTGACCCAAATGACATGATAGGGAATGCAAGTGAATATAAAGAGGCATGCATAGGATCCCTGAGTGAATAAGATGAGTACAAGTTGAAGGTCACGCCACTAACACAGAAGTGTGAAGAACCATCACTCACGAAACCGTGATCTAACCTAAGCGAGAGGGCTAATGGAAAGAGAGATTTCTCTAACAAATTCCCTTCCCTTAAACAATAGTTTTATTTATAGCTTCAAAAATTATCGCTCGTTGGGCAGCTCTACTATTCTATGGTCATCCTGTAAAATGGGATTTCATACCAAGGCTTTGCAAGAAGACATGTCTTGCACCCGTCGAGAACCGTCGTTATGGTAATGTTAAGTACCATGTTCCAACCCAAGTTCTGGATGGACAAGGTCCTCTGTGAGTACTACTGGGCAGGATAACATCTTTCTTGGGGCTTGGGAGTACCCTAGGCGAGATATTCCTGCTGCTTGCAACTTTTGATGCTCCTCCATTAGGTCATTTTCTTCCAAACTCAGTGCGCACAAGAAGCCCATTTTTTGTGAGCCTGCAAGAGCTCCAAAGAAGTTTCACGTCCTAATGGCTTGACGTTACCCGACCTAAACTATAAATAGGACTGATTTTCAGTCCATGCTACTCTTTCACTCTCATTTAACTTGCAATCAGACCCTCTGCGTTTAACCATGGCCCATAGCTCGCGCCTCTTACATGGAGATGATGCTTTCCAACCAACTACTGGCTGCAGAAGATTGTAAATCAAGCAAAAGGAGTAGTCCTCTTGTGAGAAATTCTCGTTGTATAAAAAATCTCAACCAAAGACACTCTTTTTGCCAGGATTCCTCTGTGAAAACCATAGAGACACCGACCAAGTCTTGTCCATCTGCAGCTCCCACTTCAATCCCTAGCTACTTTGGATCTGGAGACCGTGAGTACCTCTGTTGAGGCAAGTCTAGTCGCTTGCTTCTCCGAGTAGCTCGTTGGCATCTGCCCTTACTATGTTAGCGACGTCTCCGTCCCCGTCGCTGGTGACCCCCCTGCTAAGCTCCCTTCATATTGCGAAGGTGAGACACTATGGGAGGATGCTCTCACGGTTGAAGGCGTCACTGCCTTCTTCCATTATGTCGAAGTCTAGGTGAGATTTCACAATGTGATTTACTCGTTTCTCTGTCTTCAAAGTTCATAGTCAATTTCTTTTTAGGATGCTTCCCAGACGTCATCACAGATGCCTCCAAAACTTATTGAGAAAGTTCCCTTATCGTCCCAATGGGGATATATGGTTCCAAGAGAGAACTTTCGTCCCCTACTCCTCGACAGTCGGATGTTGACTCCTGACTTCTTGCTGGGATCAACCATTTCAATCCGCTCGATGTTTCTTCATAGTTGATGTAGTAAAATCGACTTCAAGCTAATGCTCTTCTCGTCTTTGTTGTACGAACTCCCGCGACCACCCCTCCTATTCCTGCGAGTATTGTTGCTTCCACAGGAGTTTCCTCTCTTATGGAGATCCAGATTGTGGATCCTCCCGACCCTTAGATAGTAAAGTGTGCCATTGTCATTATATCCTCAGTCGATGCAATTGGGAATCTCTCTCCAGTGATGTCAAAAGTTGTCGTTGATTTGCACATGAAGATGCATGACTTTTCATCCCACTATGAGGGGTGCTTGTAGATCTTGGAGGGCTATCCTTTGGAAATCGCGTAGCCGCTTTAGAAGGGTGGAGGGTGAAGAATGCCAGTCTCACTACACGGGTAAATTTTTTAGGGCAGTGCCTACTGGATTTCCATAACACAGTTCTGCGAGTCGCGGAGGTCGAGTAACGGTTGGATTACTTCTGCGAAAGAGCTTAGGGCTTTCGTCAATGCTCTCTCTTCGTCAAAGTTGTAGATGTCGGATGTCCGGTTCATGTCGTTTTCAGTTTGAAATATCAAATGTCAGATTGCGGGGATATATCAAGGATATTTTACAGTGTTGGATTTTAATATTTAAATAAATTTATTCATATATACACATTTTTTGTAAATTTGCGCAATTACATGCATAATTTATATTTATAAATTACATAATAAACATATACACACACAATGTATGTTTATAAACTACACAAGAAAGAGGCGTTGACGAAAATAACTGATATAAAGAACACCAAATGAGAGTGAGACGAGAAAGACGTCGAATCTATGTTCGAGTAATGAACGAAATGAAGCACAAAAAATATTATTGTTCGGACACTTCAAAGAAATGAAAAATATGTATTTTTAGTATTCTCGCAGATATATCGGACGCGAGATATCACTTAATATATCGGGTACAACTGATATATCGGGGGATATTTTTAAAAACAACATATTTGCTTAAAATGTCGACGTCGTGACATTTTCTGCCCAAAATATTTATATCGTCAGACATGTCGGCTGACATCCACAACATCGGTCCTCGTCTAGGTGTACTCGCCTTGATGCAGGTAAGACTGTCGCGGTGGATGAGGTGTCGGCTATGATCATCCATTCCTCTTATGTGCAAGTCGCTTTTCGCTTGACTGTGCTTGCAACATAATTTGTTTTGCCGTTGGTCTGGTTGAAGTACATTCAAAGGCATATTGCCTAGATCGTTGTGCTATCTTGCAGAGGGGAAGGATTCTCCGCGGGCTTGTTTAACTTTTTTCTCTTTTCTTATTTCTCACTCGCTCCCCAGTTCGACGACTTCTCGATGTACATTTTTGTAGTTATAATGCAGGATTTTTGAAGTAAAAAGTTGGGCGTGTGAGTGACTTGTTCTAGGTGAGACGGCAGGACCTTTGCGTGTGCACGATGGAGTGGTTACTCTTTGACTTCGAGCCACTGCTTATAAATAGTAAGAAGGGGGGTGGTGGTTGTCATAAATGCTTTTTGTACTCTTAATTGTACTCACACACATGTTTTTGATATCACACAACTCTCCAAACTCCCACAAGAACTTCGAACTATGCGAATGGTATAGGATGGATTAGTCTTGTGCTATTTTTTTTAGATTTTTGCTAATTTCGACTACTCTTGTGGCTGGGATTCAAAGATCTTCACGGACAGTTCCCCCTTCCCTATAGGATTCTCTATGTGATTACCCAATCCCAGCGGGAGACCCTACACTACACTAGATAGAGAGAGGGTATTTTACATGCAACAATTTCGGTTGGATCAAGGCTTTTGTTGTGGTCATAGTTTGTCGGTATCTTTCACCATTACCGTCTAGTTCCCGCCCAAGTTCATCTAAAATCGTTCTCGCCCATCTTCATATATCTCATTCACCCAAGGGAAGAGCGAGTTCGCTGGAGCTTGCTGATTTTTCATGCCATCTTCACCACGAGAGCTCACAAGGACGGGACCATGTTCTTTGGCAGCAATCACATGAGACCAAAGCACATAAATAACAAGGTCAAATATATATGCATCAATCAGGAATTTGTAGAGTAAAATATAATGTAGAAAATAAATCTAAGCTAGAAGCAAAGAGACAAATAATTTATAGTGGTCCTCTTAAAATGGGTACTCCACTCTTCCACACATATGCAATAATCTGCTGAATATCCAAGACCCGTGTCTTTTCATATGTGATCCTTAGAACTCTAGAGACTTTTCCACAAGAGCCTCAAAAACCTCAAGAGATTTTGACACATGAGTTTCAACAATCTCAAAAGCTTTTTGATAGATGACTCAATAACTCTTTACAAAATAAGATTAGGACTTCTCTAGAAGGCGGATTCTTCACAGATTGAAGTTGCGTTACAGTACAGAGCAATGCGGATGCATGATTATTAGAAGATTAAGAAAAAATTTCTTCTCTTCTATAGAAACTTGTATTTCTGTTTTTCAACTTCTCTTTCTATTTCTCAGTTGCAGATCATTCTCAAGCATATTTTGTATTCTGTGTCATGTGTTTTGTCTCTTTTCTGAGTCGTGTGTTAGGTATATTGTCACTTTTTGCTTCGCATTTTGTTTATATTTTCTATCTAAATTGAAATAATTTTGGCAGCCTTGGATAATTTTAAAAATGGAGGAATCCTCGATCTTCAAAAAGTAATCCTTCCCAATGAATCATCATTGTTCGTCTTCAATTGATATCATTAATTACCCAACAGTCTCTAACGACTATTTTGAATCTCGTAATTTTGAATTGGTCTTCGATCATCGACTGATCGATCGCTGATTGCCGGTCAACTATCGTAGATTGTCTTAACTCTCTCTGATCGATTAGCTTTGTCGCAAATTGAGGTTTGGTCGCCGCTTGTGATGCCTCAGCCGCCGAACGCCCATCAATGAACGTAAATTCTTCAATAAGTCTTTGACTTTCATCTTTGGTTACTGATCAGATAATTTGGTTGTTGATCAGTTCCTTCGGTTGATGAATATCAGTCTCTGAACTAATAGTAGTTCTTCAATCATAGAATCTCAGTCATCGAAGTCGATCACCAGTTGACAAACCTTAGTCTTCGATCACCGACAGTTGCTCGCAGAATAGACTCGTAATAAGTTCAAAAAACCATATTGATAACATTGGGGCATACACACACTCATTTATATAGAAAGTTACCACTTGTCTAACTACATGTTTAAAAGTTTTATCAGTTAAAACAAAAGAGAGGAAAATTAAAGAAATATATATGGCTAAAAGAAAAAATACAACCAATGGAAATGCCACAATATCATATCCATTAGTTATCAGGACCAAGTGAGGGGTTTTGCTATTAATTAGTTGATTATGTTGGAGGTGCCCATTTCTTCATAGAGTAGAACTCCTTTTCCTTTGTTGGTTGGAGCGGGTTCTCTTCCACAATCTGTGGTGGCTTCTGCAATTTGTGGCATACTTCCCCCTTTTGTGGTTCAACGAAGTTGGAGGCCACAAATTTGATGTAGACTCGAATCAAGGTTTCCAAAATAATTAATTTTTAAGCAGAATAATATTTATTTTGTTATAAAATAGAATGATGGATTTGAAAATAAATAATTATTTTAAGTTTTAAAAGGGGCGAGCGGGCCAAAACGAGATGTTCGCGCGTAGCACTGCTCTTACTTATAAAGTTCCGCAAAATCGTTAATCGTTATTTAAGAGAGATTCCATAGCGTCTAATGGATCGAAGCCAAGCGAGTTTTGCACAAACCACAAGCAATAATTTTTGAAATTAACGAAAAAATAAAGTAGCGAGAACGTCAAAGGCAAGCTCAAAGATTATTTAAGGAGGACGCATAAAATTAACCGAATATAAAGAGCAAAAGGCATGGATAACTTATTACCCAAAGGAGATGAGTCCGGTTCAAACCCAGCGGCGTTAGGGTGGATCAACCAGGGCCGGTCGACGAAATATAGGAGGCGAGGCCAACGTCTAACAGGAGTTGCGTACAGTGGCTAGCCTACTGGCGAAAGAGTTGACGTCGATACCAGCTGGTACGGTCACCGGAGTCGTTGGCGCGGTCGACGACGGACTAGCAAGGTCGGGCGCTGGAGGCTTTCCGCGATACGGACTTGGCGTGCATCGGCGGTCGCGATCGACGTGCGGCAGGGAAGAACGGCCGCAGTGAGTTCCAGACGGGCGGTGATGGAGGTTGCTTGACTTACACAGGAGGAGGGTTCCGACGCTGGTGGCTTACAGGAGGGGGGCGGGTGCCGACAATACAGAGGGAACAAGTGTTTCTTGTTCCTCTGTTCAATCCGGTCCTTTTCTCTTGATGGGATCCAATAAATAGAACCAAAGCTATGTCGTTATTATTTTTTTCCTTTTCCAATTTACTAAGTCATTTAAATTGTTTCTAAATGTTCTCATGGAAAGATATTTTGTAAAACCCTTTTTTTTATTTTTTTTCCAGACTTTGCCTGACGTTCACGTTTGGAAATACTTATTTCCAAACCTGCTTTATTTTCACTTGAATGGAGGAATAATACCAATGAAATATTAACTCAAATATGTTGGCTTAAGTTTATGCGCCTTTTAAATAAATTGAGCTTGCCTTCCCCCATCCTAACTATCCAAATTATGGAACTTTTTTTATTTAGGATCTCATCGGACGGTCAACCCGAAGAGCCGAACAATTTCAAATAAAAGCAGGTGCACGGTCAAAATACACGATAATAAATAAAAGCTGAAATATTAAAATGTGCGATTTATGATGCGACGAAGGATGCATCAATTCCCTCATGGTTGAAAAAGCTCGACCCCGGCAAGACTTTGCAAAAAACTGGCAATGGAGAGATTTGATATCATCGCTGGAGCTAGATCGGGTGAAATATCTGGAGGCTTGAAGAGTGGCTCAACTGGTGGCCCAACGTGCTGCTGAACATGAACTGGAGCAAGCCTCCTGCAGTAAGCAATCAACTGACCTCCCTTTGAAAAATACATCTCATGGTGATAACGACCGACCGTGAGTTTGTAATGTTCAAAGGTTGCTCGCACAATATTATCAGTAAATTTATGCAGTTCTTTTAAATAATTAATATGAGCTTGCGCATCGAAAGAAATACATTCATGGAATGAAAGATGATGGCGGTCAGGTGGGCGAGGCAATGCATGGAAAATCTCGAAAGGAGACATAGTAAGAGAGCGGAGTTTAGAATTATTACATGTAAATTTAACTTGTGGCGGTATAAAATCTCATTGCTTTAAATTCGCCCCGATTAAACGCCCAAAAAAATTCTCCAAACTCTTATGAACGATTTTAGTCAGTTCATCGATTAGAGAGGAATAAACGCTACTAAACTCGAGTTTGGTGTCCGTTTGACCCCATAATATATTCAAAAATTTGATTATAAAATGTTTAATATTTTGTTGCAATTCCACAGATTCACTTACGTTTAACTTAATATCATAAATTTTGAAATTGATTATAATTTTGTCTTTCAGAAGTTTCCAAAGAAATCCTTTAAAACGCGTGTCTTTGTTAGGGGTGAAAATTTGTGGATTTCTCATTATCCCTATATCACGGGTTTTCTTAAATATGTTCTTAATTTGAAAGTAAATTTTTTCAAACATCTTTATATTTATAGGATAATGAAGTGATACGAAATGATCTCTAAATATAAAATCCATATTTGGTGGTGATTCCATTGCTAAGGCCAAATGATAATTAAACATAGTGTTTGTGGACTCTAAGTGTTGGTGGTGGTAGTGGCCTAGGAGAATGAGGACATATGTAGCTTGACTCTACATCACCTAAGGTTAGGGTCTCATTACTAGTCAACTCTTTCTCTGGGAGAAATGAGATTGCAGTTGTTTCATCCGGGGTGAGTGACACACAACTAGTAAATTCTTTTTGGAGCGGGGCCTCAGGAATAAACTCAGCAACTAAAGATTGTGATTCAGTGTAAACAAGTGAAGATACCGCTTCAGTCGGGATGGGGTGATGAGGAGGATTATATTCCTCTTCTTTGAGCTGGGGCTCATGAAGGAACTCCTCGACTGAAGGGGAGGCTATAGTGGAGCCTAATGGAGCCAAGGTGCTCGTGGGGGAAACGACGAGTCTAGAGAGGGGACTCTCAATTTTTTGAAACGCGGGTTCCACTGGTTGGTACGTACTAGGGAAGGGATTAGAAAAAAACATATCGTTTGTGCATTTTTATTTCAAGGTTGTGTACATCGGCGCACAACCCATTCAGACTCTGCGAGAATTCTGCAGTGACGTTCTCAATGTTTTTCATTAAACACGCGCTCTTCAAAACTTTCCATTTTACTAAATACTGGAAAATAATTTGTTTTTTTAGAGAGATAAAACAACTTAAATTTTATTTTATTTTATTTTATGTTTATAACTTAAGCAAATAATTAATTTAAAAAATTCTTTTTAAGGATAGTTGACAATTTTAATGAGAGGTAAATAATTTTATTTTGAAACTCAAGAGCAAATATATATATTTAAATTGAGAGGAAAATATTTATTTTAGAATGAATTAAAATAAATTTTTTTTAAAAGGATCGTTTGATTCGCGATAGGAGCGAACCAACCTCCTCTGATACCAAACTGATGTAGACTCGAATCAAAGTTTCCAAAATAATTAATTTTTAAGCAGAATAATATTTATTTTGTTATAAAATAGAATGATGGATTTGAAAATAAATAATTATTTTAAGTTTTAAAAGGGGCCGAGCGGGCCAAAACGAGATGTTCGCGCGTAGCGCTGCTCTTAATTATAAAGTTCCGCAAAATCGTTAATCGTTATTTAAGAGAGATTCCATAACGTCTAACAGATCAAAGCCAAGCGAGTTTTGCACAACCACAAACACAAACCACAAACAATAATTTATGAAATTAATGGAAAAATAAAGTAGCGAGAATGTCGAAGGCAAGCTCAAAGATTATTTAAGGAGGACGCATAAAATTAACCGAATATAAAGAGCAAAAGGAATGGATAACTCATTACCCAAAGGAGATGAGCCTGGTTCAAACCCAACGGCGTTAGGGTGGATCAACCAGAGCCGGTCGACGAAATACAGGAGGCGAGGCCAACGTCTAACAGGAGTCGCGTACAGTGGCTAGCCGAATGGCGAAGGAGTTGATGTCGACACCAGCCGGTACAGTCGCCGGAGTCGTTGGCGTGGTCGACGGCGGACTAGCAAGGTCGGGCGCTGGAGGCTTTCCGCGATACAGACTTGGCGTGCATCGGCGGTCGCGATCGGCGTGCGGCAGGGAAGAATGGCCGCAGTGAGTTCACGACGGGCGGTGATGGAGGTTGCTTGACCTACACAGGAGGAGGATTCCGACGCTGGTGGCTTACAGGAGGTGGGCGGGTGCCGACAATACAGAGGGAAGTGTTTCTCGTTCCTCTATTCAATCCGGTCCTTTTTCTCTTGATGCGATCCAATAAATAGAACCAAAGTTATTATTTTTTTCCTTTTCCAATTTCCTCAATCATTTAAATTGTTTCCAAATGTTCTCATGGAAAGATATTTTGTAAACCTTTTTTTTATTTTTTTTCAGACTTTGCCTGAAGTTCACATTTGGAAATACTTATTTCCAAACCTGCTCTATTTTCACTTGAATGGAGGAATAATACCAATGAGATATTGACTCAAATATGTTGGCTTAAGTTTATGCATCTTTTAAATAAATTGAGCTTGCCTTCTCCCGTCCTAACTACCCAAATTACCGAACTTTTTTTATTTAGGATCTCATCGGACGGTCAATCCGAAGAGCCGAACAATTTCAAATAAAAGCAGGTGCACGAACAAAATACACGATAATAAATAAAAGCTGAAATAGTAAAATGTGTGATTTATGATGCGACGAAGGATGCATCCAAATTCTTGTAAGAAATGATCTCTGTAGATTATGCATATGGGAGGCAACATTCGAGTAGGGAGATGAGGAGGTACAAGAGGAGGATGTTGAGTGAAGGTCTTAGAATTGGTTTGTCTAATAAAAGGTGCCATCCTCTTGTGGGCCAAAATACTTTGAAGGGAGATTATATTGGAACGGTGCATGAGAGCATCAATTGTCATGGCGGAGGGTAGGGAGGTTTTAAGGAGGATAGGGAGGTTTTAAGGAGGATGCTTAAGAAGCAACCACAAGTGTAGGATTCTAGCTTAGAATGAATGAGATTGAAGATGAATTGACCCCAGTCAATTTTTTTTCTTAGGATGACTGTTTCCATCAGAATGACCTGACCACTCTTTATTCTACTGTGTGAGGATTTTTTGCAAAGTATTTCTGATAACATCTCCTAAAATTTGGAACTCAGAAGAAAAATCCTTCTTTTGAAGATTTGAACTTTGGTGCGAGAGTACCCGTTTTGGCATAATACCAATTTGGTTTCTTCAGATGTAAGAAGCTCAAATTGCTCGTCTAAAGGAATTTCGAAGCATTTCGCATGATATATTCTTTGGAGATGGAAAGGTGAAGTCCCCGAATGACTCAAGATCGGTAAAATGTGTGAATGTTGTCCAAAAATTCTTTTCTTTAGGAATAAAAGCTGTTCTAAGTCCGTGCCGACTAGAATTTGTAGATCTCTTCCAATTCTGTGACCGACATTCACAAAGGATTGGAAATCCAGTTGCCTACTACTGTAAACCTCAGGAGCCATTCCAATTTTGGAGCACTTCGTCAAACAACCATTCTATAAAAGGCATTGACAAACCAAATCTCTTGATTGTCCGAGTGTAGATGACATTTTCTTATGGAGGAACTTGAAGCTTCAAGCAATTATAGCCGCCCATCTTGGACCCAGTTCTCATATGTCGAAAAGAAATCAACGAACGAAATAAGATTGTCAGACGTCTAAGCATCATGATTTATGAGTTCCAATATGTGGTTTGATAAAATGAGTATGCACAAAGAAGAATAACTTATGAGAATCGCGACACATACTTCGACTTACGTGATGATTGGAACCGTTCATCTTATGTCGATCGACCATCCGAGTATTAGTTGTTCGTCATTTTTTTCTTTTCGAGTTGTATTTTTATTTATTTTTGGGACGCAACGATCGGCCAATCATAGTTGTCTGTTATCCCCTAGAGTCTATATATTGAGGGTGAGGGCTCTAATTTTGGGTATTGAAGTATTGGAGCATAAAAACCTTCCTTTGGTCATTTCGGTGCCGAAGCAGAGTTCCATGTACGAAGCCTTGGATCCCCATCACCACTAGGGTTGATATCGAGTCGAGTTCGAGCGATTTTGGCTCGGCTCGAAATCAAAATTTTCGACTCGAAATCGAAATTGATTTCGAGTCGAGTCGTCTCGACTCGAAATGGCTCGATTCCAAGTCGACTCGAAATCGAATCGAGTCGTCTTGAAATCGAATCGAGTCAGCTCGAAATCGAATCGAGTCAGCTCGAAATTGAGCAATTTTTCGTTTTATTCCTAGTTTGCTCAAAATTAAATTGTGCAACCTATAAGTTTAGGAAATGAAACACTTAAATGCTTCATTCTTTTTATTTATGTAAATTTTTTGTTATTTTTAATCTTAAAATAAGAATATATTAATAAATACATAAATTTTTTTAATTAATTCGAGTTCATTCTAATCATATTTCGTGCGATTCAGAGCTGGCTCGAAATCGACTCGAAATCAGATTCGACTCAAATTGAATCGACTCAAATTGAGTCGAATCAATTTTAACCGATTCCGATTTGGCTCAATTTTCGAGCGATTTTCGAGCGACTTTCGAGTTTTGAATAATATGCTCAACCCTAATCACCACCTTGCCGTCCACCACCTCTCCCCCCTTCATTCCTCCACCAAGTGACCGACCACCACCATCATCCTTCAAAACCATCCGGCTGACCTCCCCCCTCCCCCCCCCACCCCCTCCAAAAAAACAGTCACCCACCTCCTATTCCTCTCCCTTCCTAGCCGTGTACTACAAAAAATCCCCCCCTCCCAAAAAAAAATACAATCCTCTTTGATGTAGACTCGACTAGGGGTTTTCAAAATTAAACATTTTTTTCAAACAAATTAATATATTTGTTATAAAATAATAATTAGGGTTTTGAAAATACTCCGATCTTTTAGTTTGAAAAAGGGGCCGAGCGGACAAATCAAGTTTTCGTGCGCAAAATTACTCAACCGTTTGAGCATCACGAGATCGTTAATCGTTATTAGAAAAATATTCCGCGACGCCTAAAGAATTGATCCACCGCGAGATCCGACCAACCACTAGTACACCACAAGCAATAATTTATGAAATTAACGGAAAAATAAAGTAGCGAGAACGTCGAAGGCAAGCTCAGATTATCTAAGTGAAATGCATAAATTTAAGCCAAGTAAATCAAAGCAGGGAGGTTAGAGGTTACAGAAGCGGAGACTTGGCCAACCCAAAATCACGGTGCACAGTTGTCCATGCCTGATTGGACTCAAATTGGGGTCAGAGTGATGGCGAGGTCGTCGGCTGCATATTCCAGGGCATCAGAAAATGTGTCGAGACTGTCGACGCCCTGATATTCGAAATCCAGCGGGGAGAGTGGCTCTGGAGGGGTCGACGGGCTGACCACAAAGATTTCTAGACCGTCGGAGGATCGTGCCGAGGTCGACGACGATCTGGAGTCGGTATCAGAGGGGGTTGGATTCATTTATATCGTGAATCTGACGATCCCATAATAAAAAAAATTATATATTTTAAAAAATATCCTTCGTCCCCAAAAAATGGAGGATTTAAACGAGCGCATGAAAATCTTAATGAAAAATATTGAGTCCGTCACCATAGAATTCAAGCAAAGTTTGAATGGGTTGTGCGCCAATGTACACAAGCTTGAATTGAAAATGCACAAACGATATGTCTTTTCCAATCACTTTCCAACTACATGTCACATAGTGGAACCCATGCTTAAGAATTTTAATAGTGATCTACCAGTCACATTGTTTTCCCCACGAGCACATTTAGCCCACTTGTCTCCACTAAAGCACACCCTTTAGTTGAGAAGTTTCTTCCTGAGCCCCAACTTCAGAAAGAAGAACTTCCTCTTCATCCCCTCATCCCGATTGAAATAGAGTTTCCACTTGCTCACGTTAAAGCACAACCTCTAGTCACCGAGTTTATTTCTGAGGCCTCGCCCCGAGAGGAATTTATTAGCAACACAGACTCGATCTTAGTATTCCTCAAGTCACCTACTCTACCACAGTTGCCTAACCCTGAGCCTGAAAACATGTTGTTTGATGATCACTTGTCATTCACATTAAAGTCATCACAATATATTGATTTTATATTTGGAGAGCATCACTTTGTGTCAGTATATTATCCCATAATTATAAATACAACAACAACAAAACTCATATAGTCCCCAATCATTGGAGGTATGGGCGGGGGAAGATTGGAAACAGACCTAACCTTTGGCACTATGCACAAAGTGGCTTCTCTCAGAGGAGAAAGACCTAACCTTTGACAATAAATGCACAAAGTAGCTGCTCACAGATACCACTGAAATAGTGACTTCCTATACCGTCACGTTTGCTGCGGAATCATGCCCTCAAATCAAAGCCAAATACATCAGAGGGGGACATATCCAAAAATCTATTTTGATTTATGTGCACATAACCATGCTTCCTTCATTCAACATCCAGAGCATTGGCCTTGCACATAATATCCCATAATTATAAATATGTCTGAATTTTTTTATTATTGTTAGAAAAGCCCAATTAAGGGCCCATGTTTTCTCTCTTTTCTCTCTCCATGTATTAGTCCCACATCTTGTATTTAGGATTTCTCTTCTCTTTCTTCTCCTATAAAAGTGTATTCATACTTGTAACTATTCATTCAAGAAGTATATGCAAGGTTTGGAGTTACTTTCTACATGGTATCAGAGGACACGGTTCGGTCCATGCGGTTTCCACAACTCTAACCGCCCGGCCCGTCTTCCTCCCCTGTTCGCATTCTCCTCTGCGACCTCTCCCTCTACTCGCTTGCTTCGGGTAGCGAGTTCTCTTCCCTGCGGCCACTTCTTTGCTAACCGCAGCCAGATTCGAATTCTGCGGTTTTGCCTTTCTACCCGCCTGCTCGCCTCCTTCCCGCCTACCCATTCCGGTCTGTGGCTCTATCCGCTCCGGTTGCGACCTTCCTTCTCTTATCCGCATAACTTCTGCGAACTGTCCTCTTTGTTTCCGCTTCTCTTCTTCTTCTCCGTGGTTCCACCCTCCTCAGGGTTCTTATAGCCATCTTCTCCTCTGACCCGTGGGGACCACCTTCTTATCCGCTGCGGACTCTCATCCTGTCCGCTGCGAGCTCCTCTCCTTTACTGCCTCGAGCTCTTCTTCTTCTCCGCTGCGAGCTCGCTTCTTATCCGCGGCGGGCTCCTCTCGTCTTGACCGCTGCGGTCTCCCCGCTACTTGAGTTCTTCTGTCCGCTCGAGCTTCCCTACTCGCAGACTTCTCCTTTCCCGCAGGGGGCTCTTCTCTTGTCCGTCGCGAGTTTCTCTCCTCTCGCCTGCTCGCGTGGTTGTTTCTGGACTATTGCCGCGGCCTGCCTCCTCTTCTCGCGGTCTCGTCTGCTGACCGCTCGTGTTCCTAGCCCGCAGTATCTTGCTTCCCGCTGAGACTTTTCCCTACCGCTGCGAGTTCTCCTCTCTTCCTCTATCCGCGGCTGTCCACTTGACCGTGCGGGCTTCCCTTTCCGCATTTTGGTCGCGATCTGCCTAATCGCTGGTGTGACCGCGCGGATTGATCCCCTTCTCGCTGCGGCCTCCCGCTCTGCCTCTTCTTGGTGCGACCTGCTAAGGCTGCGTTTTCCTTGGCCCGGTCTGCCTCTGTCCGCCCGGTCTGGTTACTTATTTGCCAGGTGTTTGCTTCTGTTGCAGTCTTCTCCTACCCGCGCAGCCTGTGTTTCTAGTCGCTGCGGACTCTGTGCTTATCGTGCTGGTCGTGGCCGTTTCTTGCCGCTGGTGCGGGGTCACCCTGACCGCCCCGGATTATTCCTTGCAAAATGATCCGCTGTCCTCCGGGCTCTGTGGTGTCTGTTTCCGATGGCGGTACCTCCTGCTTTGCTCACAGCTCATCTTGGATTTTGGACTCCGGGGCCTCTCACCACATTACATCACGAAAACCACCCCAATATTTGAACAACGTGCATCCCTGGTTCATTACTGTTGCTAGTGAGGCCACTCTTCCCGTCTCTGGTGCGGCAGATATTAACCTCACTCCCTCCATTACTCTTCGCTCTGCTCTTCATGTTGCGGGCTCTCCGTTCAACCTTCTCTCTATTGATCGACTCACTGCTGATCTCGATTGTGCTGTTATTTTTTCTTCTAACTCGTGTGTTGTGCAGGATCGCAAGACACAAACCATCATTGGAACAGAACATCTGTCGAATGGTCTCTATATCCTTAATCCGTCTCCCCCAACCGTGTTGTCGTCTATTAGCTCCGTTGACTGGCATCGATGTTTGGGTCATGCTCCTCTACACATCCTCAAAAAATCTCTCCCTGACGTGTCCTTCAAAGAGTTCACGTGTGAGTCCTGTATCTATGGGAAACATCATCGCTCTACCTTCTCACCACATCCTTCTTGGCGTCCTGCTCCCTTTGATCTTGTTCACTCCGATATTTGGGGTCCTTACAAAATTACAAGTGTTTTTGGGTACCGTTACTTTGTCACATTTGTCGATGATTATTCTCGGGTGACCTGGCTGTATCTCCTTCGTGATCGCTCTGAATTGCCCGGTGTATTCCGTACGTTTTTTCTTGAAACTCGCAACCAGTTCTCCACAACCATTAAAACCCTCCGCACCGATAATGCCCGTGAATACAGCAATCATACCTTCTCTCACCTCTGTGCGGAGTTTGGGATCATCCATCAGACCTCCTGTGTCTATATCCCCCAACAAAATGGCGTTGCTGAACGCAAGAATCGCCACCTGCTCGAGGTCACCCGCTCCCTTATGATTCAGATGAATGCCCCAAAACAATATTGGAATTTTGCGGTTTCAACCACTTGCACTCTTATTAACCGCATGCCTTCCTCTATCCTCAATTTTGCGGTTCCTTTTAATCTCCTTTTCCCCTCCCAACCTCCCTTCTCCCTCACCCCACGCGTGTTTGGGTGCGTATGTTTTGTTCATCATCTTGGCCCGTCCACTGACAAGCTTGCCCCCCGTGCCACTAAATATATGTTTATGGGCTATTCTCGAACTCAGAAGGGCTACGTATGTTTCTCTCCCACGGATCGCAAGGTGGTTACTTCTGCTGATGCCACCTTTCTCGAAGATCAACCATATTACTCAACTTCTTGACCCTCCTCCTCTGCCAACTCTCCCGTGACCTGTTATTCCCGTAACTTTCACCATTCCACCTCTACTTCTCACACCCATCCCACCTAAACCACCTACACCACCAGTCATTCGTGTGTACACTCGACGTCCTCCCTCGCCTACTACCCCACGAGAGCTGCCCCGCTCTAATGATGCTTTGCAACCTGCGGATCCGACAACTGCTTCCTCTACGGCACATCGCTTGGCCAACTACGTATCTCTCCATCGGCTGACACCACCTCTCTACGCCTTTGCCACCTCCCTTTCCTCTATTTCTATTCCTAACTCTGTGCAGGAGGCGCTTTCACATCCAGGGTGCGGGCAGCCATGGAAGATGAAATGCGGGCTCTTTGGGCTAACCAGACCTGGGATCTGGTTCCTCTTCCTACTGACCATCGAGCTGTGAGCTGCAAATGGGTCTTTGTTGTCAAGCATGCGGTGGATGACACTGTTGACCGTCTGAAGGCACGCCTCATGGCCCGGGGCTTTACTCAACAACATGGCCTTGATTATGAAGAAACTTTCTCTCCAGTGGCCAAATTGAGCACGGCCCGCGTTCTTCTTTCCTTGGCGGTCCATCGTCACTGGCCGCTTTATCAGCTGGATATTAAGAATGCCTTCCTCAACGGCGATCTGCAAGAGACGGTTTATATGCAGCAACCTCCCGGGTTTGAGACCACGGGGGAGTCTTTGGTATGTCATCTTCCGAAATCCATTTATGGTCTCAAATAGTCCCCGCGTGCGTGGTTTGAAAAATACAGTAAGGTGGTCTGTGCTAGTGGCTTCACTCGGAGCTCGGCTGATTTTTCTCTCTTCATCTGCCACCGGTCAACCAGGACTGTGATTCTTCTGGTCTATGTTGACGATATCCTGATTACTGGCAACGACACGGCAGGAATACCACAGATCAAGGAACAGTTAAATTCCGTTTTTCAGACCAAAGATCTGGGCAACCTTCGGTACTTTCTTGGGCTCGAGGTCGCACGACGCTCTGATGGTCTTGTGTTGTCTCAAAGGAAGTACTGTATGGACCTCCTTGATGATGCAGGTTATTCTGGGTGCAAACCTGCGGAGACTCCTATGGACGCCAATCACAAGCTCTCGGCCCATAGTTCTGACTCTGACAAGCTGCTTACAAATCCGTAATATTACAGACGCTTGGTTGGGAAGCTGATCTACCTTACGGTGACTCGACCGGACATCTCGTTTGCTGTAGGAGTTGTGAGTCGGTTCATGCACGCTCCTCGGACATCTCATCTTCGAGCGGTCGAGCGCATCCTTCGATATCTTAAGATCGCCCCCGGACAAGGACTTGTGTATAAGCCATCCACATCTTTATCACTCGTCGCTTACTCTGACGCTGACTACGCAAGATCTATTGATGACAGACGCTCCACTACGGGGTTCTGCACTTACTTTGGTGGTCATCTCATAACATGGCGTAGCGAGAAACAATCCGTGGTTGCACGCTCTTCTGCTGAAGCCAAGTACCGGGCTGTGGCTGCGGTTGCTTCCGAGCTAACCTGGCTTGAGAGCCTTTTGGGAGACTTGGGTGTGCGTCTCTCATCACCGGCTACCTTATTTTGTGACAGTCAGGCAACAATACATATTGTCAAGAATCCAGTGTTTCACGAGCGCACAAAGCATATCGAAGTTGATTGTCATTTTATCCGTGAAAAGGTACAGTCAAAGAAGATAGATTTGGAGCATGTTCCTGCTAAAGACCAAGTTGCGGATATCCTGACAAAAGCTCTCTCCAGGCCTCTATACTATCAGTTTTTATCCAAGCTTGGTGCCTACGACTTGTACGCTCCAGCTTGCGGGGGAGTGTTAGAAAAGCCCAATTAAGGGCCCATGTTTTCTCTCTTTTCTCTCTCCATGTATTAGTCCCATATCTTGTATTTAGGATTTCTCTTCTCTTTCTTCTCCTATAAAAGTGTATTCATACTTGTAACTATTCATTCAAGAAGTATATGCAAGGTTTGGAGTTACTTTAAGAGAACTCGTGTTCTAAGGATAATAAGAACCCCAATAAATTTCACACCAAACAAAGATACTCGATTTAAAGGATTTCTCTGAAAAATTTTAAATACTAAATTTGAGATTAATTTTAAAGTTTGTAACGTTAGTCAGATACGATCGGGTAATATGTTTGAGACAGTTGATTTTGGTCTAGTAGATGCTCGTATGTGTCTAACATGAGAGTGTATGATGCGACGTGATTTAATGACTCCACAAGTCGAGCCTATTTGCTTCCGACCCCGTTTCGTTCACCCCCACTCTCCCCTACTTTGTGATACCATTCTTTCTTATGCTCTGATTTTTTCTGGTCATTTAAATGTCATGCATAACATTTTTACTAACGGTTTGCGAGCATATTCAGAAATCAATAATTTCATGGTTGATTCTATCACCGGGAATTATATATTTTTGAAGGAGATTGGTTTTCTATATTTTTCAGGAAAGGGAGTTTACCTACAGGTCATGAGCTGCAACGAAGAATCTTTCTTTTGCCTCACTCCAGAGCCTAACAGTAGCGGAGCATTTTCAAATCAACATCCATACTTCTTGGTTGCATGCTACATTACACTCTCGACGGGGTCGAGGTTTTTCAACCCCGGGAGAATTGGTGCAACCTGCGTCGCATCATGCGTCTTATTTTATGTCACACAATTTTATTTTGATATTTGTAGCGCACGTGTATTTTCTTTCACACATTTTTATCTTGGTATTTGTAGCGCATGTATTAGCGCACGTGTATTTTATTTCATGTACTCGTATGGCTTATTGAGGTGATCGTCCAATAAGTCCCTGAATAAAAAGATCCGCCAAATTAGGTAGTAGGATAATTAAGGCAAGCACTCAAAAATAATTAAGCATATTTTATTTTGAGCAATATTAAAAACAACAAAATTCACCTTTGGAAATTATTAGTATAGAAATTGGAAATGAAAGTCTCTGATTTTGAAAATTAGATTCCCAATTTCAAAATACTTAAAATCATTATTTTATTCTTAGAGATATTTTACTTTCCTAAAATATCTCCAAAGATTGCCTAAAATATCTCCTAAAATATTTCCCTAAAATATCTCCCTATTAAATTCTTTTCTTTATAAAAGGAATGATCCTTTGTCCAAAGAGATCGGCTGGCAGAAATCGGGAACATAGATTTTCTCTATTTCTCGGTTAGCCGCCTGAACCCCGCGACGGTAACCCCGCTTCTTACTCCTTCCCGCAACTTCAGCCGTCTGGCTCTCCTCCACCGGCCACCTCCCCCTTCCCCGACGAACCCTTTCATGCTTGCTACCGCCGGAGACGAAGCTCCATCGGAATTGACGAGGACACTTAGCCGTTCGAATCCATCGCCTCCATCCGAGGGCCGGTCGACCCCGACACTTCTTTCCCGGTCCTCCTCCCGTGACAACTCCAACGGCTGAGTTTCCCCCTATTTTAGCCTTGCTCGACTCCTCCCCATTCGTGAAACCTGAAGCCTCGCTCTAAGATCATGAAACCCCAACACCTCATCTAGCCTTCCACTGTTTAAGTCATTCCAATCGAGCCGTCCACTGATTCCAGCCATTCCAGCCACTGTTTCCCTAAGGGTTCATTGGTATACCTCCCAAAACCTATCTCCGTTGCTAGTTTCCTGTTAAACAAAATGATATGCTTAATGTTTAGATGGTTCTTAAAAGTCGGAGAGTGCTTGCCTTAATTTTCTTGTTGCCTGTTTGACGTTATTTTTCTTAGTCTCGTATTTTTCTACTCTCGTCTATACTTGTGGAGGATTTATTTCAGGTCTTTGAATATGCCCGAGTGTTAGGCTTTTATGCATATTTATGAAATTTAGATCAATTACCGCTTACTCTTTCCTCAAGAAAATCACGCTAGCACTGCAAGTTTTAAAAGAGAAAACAAATTTATTTACCTAAAATTGCCTCGAGGAATCCGGTCTCCATCACTTTTTTCCTCTTTTCCACCTCCGACGATCACCGGAGAGTGTCTTCAGCCTCTTCCGGTGATTCACCACCACTATCCTCTCATTTTCCCATCATTTTATATTTTCCGGTGATCGCTGGAAACATCTCTGACAACCACCACCATCACCAGAAACCACCGCTGGCCACCCTCCACCTCCACCAGGCGGCAACCACCCCCACCACTCATTAACCACCTCTTCACTACTTCATAACCACCTACTACCCCACTATCCTTAATTTTAGGGGTCTCACCTAAATTAAAGGAGAACCACTCCCCACTCCCTCAAATCCTTCAAACAGCCGCTCACTATATCACAACTTTCCCCTCATTCTCTCTTTCACATGGAGCCACCCTCATCTTGCATACCTGACCCCAACCTCCCCCACTCTCTTCAACTTAGGAACTAATTCCTAAGTTTCAGCCCCTCTATTCCCTTAAATCACTCCCCACCATTCCCCTTCCCCCAAACACACGTGGAGCCTCAGATATCTTCCTGATGCAGCTGAATTCCCCCTTTCCCCACTGGAATGTTCCAGCTGGCCTGCTTCCCCCATCCAGTCCTACATGTGGAGCCACCTTCCCCATCTTACCAAGGTGATGGGATCCCCCCTACAGCCATGAGCTTCCACGATACCTACTGGAAACATCATTTGCCCTTCCGGCAAAGCCGGGGTTGCCGTCCTTTTCTCTGGACAGCCACCTCCCTCCACAGATTGCTAAATGTTGCCTCCTTGCACGGCCCAAAGTTGCTGTCCCACTTTCTGAACAGCCACATGCTGCATTTGAGTTCAAGGACATCCCTCTAAAAGAATCTCCAGCCCTCCCTTCTTCTTTATTTTGCAAAGTTCAAGATGTGTTATTTTTTTTAGCATTGAATCTTGTGTTTGTTCTCTACTTGTAGAGATATTCATTCGTACACTTTAGATTTCAATTATTTGAGTTCGTGATTCTAAAAGTAATTTGATTTCGCGCACTCTCGCGCTTGTATTATCTTTATTGTTTCCTTTCTTGACTGCTTTAACTATTGTGGTTATCGTTTGTAATTGATTTTATAAAGAAAAGTTATTACAAGTTTAAAAGTCGTCGGATCTCATATTAGTTGTATGTAGTGATCACCCACATTATTCCTGTCATATTGGACCGTCCTGCGTCAATAACTAAATCTTTGCCAGTTAGATTTAGATAATGCTCGTCATCAATTTAATATGGGCAGTGTTGGGCAATACTCCTATACCCCCTCCCCATTTAAATAGTATTGTTCATACTCCTTAGCTTCATGATAACCCAGGTTACCAAAAATCTCTAATGCAACGAAAAACAACTCCGACATTTTCCAAACTAATCTCCTAATGTATATGCGATTTTCTTTATTCAGGCCCATGTGAGTGGAATGGTCGGCCTTATGGGCATGGGGGAGAGACTGGGGGCTTACGAGAAAGAGAGAGCGAGAAGGGGAAGGTGGGAGGCGATATGCGGCTAGGGCAAACAGGGGGCACCGTTGGGTCGGTACCTCCCCTCTTCAATTTCTAGATTCAATAAATCTAAAGCACACCAATAAAGTCCATATATCTCCCTTATATAGGTGGGAGACCGTATAGGCCGGTTGGCCGTACATTAGCATAAATACAACACTAAAGATATACAGATACAAGGCCCACCGAATGTTGCGCTAGGGTCATGCCGTCTCCGTTCCCCTCACGCGCCTAGTATAAATGCGTGCGAAGCGCCTTCCTTCGACCGGATCCGCCCTGTTCGTATCAACTTCTTGCAACAAATTAATCTCTTTTAGGTACCCAATTACTATTTGGTCCTGCATGGTTAGTATAAGGGTATTTTCAATACTTTGTTTGAGATGGATCCTCATAAAAAAACATCTATTGGAGTTATATCAATAATTTCTAGCAAAATGATTAATGCTGTTGTAGAAGAAACATTTAATTATGCTCTGTCCATTCATTAACAGTAACATTTAATTCTGTTATGTTTATTCTTCCTCTTAGAAGTGGAGGGGAAGTCATTCATTTCAAAATTTATGTTCCGACTTAGAATTGTCGATCGAAGCATCGGTTGGCGATCAACAATCGTTGACCGATATGTTATCATCGATCGACAAACAATGGTTGGTTCTTTGGTTGTGATCGATGATCGCAAAGGGATGAATCCGTCGCCTATCAACAAATGGATGTTCGACAACTGTCCTCATTTTCAGTTGTGGATTGATTGATCTACAATAGGTGGCCACCTTCAAGTTCGATCAACGATCTAAGATCAGTGTTCAGAGTAGAAGTTTTGATTCGGACTGATTTTTCCTCTTTTCATAGTCTGAGAGTCCTCCATCCTTTTGTATGCAGGGAAACACCCTCTATCGGTTCTTTAAGGTGAGAGAGTGAGTCTTCCTAATTTCAGTCTTTTTCTCAGAATTTTGATTTTGTGATTATGTGCCACAAATATCTTGGGTACTTTCCTCCTGTCTAACCTCTTTGGAGTTTCAACCTCTTCACGCACAAAGGCTTCATGATTCTTCAGGCAGGAGTGATCATTTGATTTTTATCATTGGAGGACTTAGCTCCAAACCCAATCTTCTAAACTTGATGGACAGATTTTCAATAATATTCTTTTGTTGTCTACTCCTTTCATTCAAAGAGTCAAATTCATTCCTGTCTTTCTCAAGTTTTGCAGTGAGATTGTTATTTTCCTTAAGAGCATTCCTAAGATCTTCAAGAATAGACATTTCTTGAAGGAGAGCTTTGAATCTCCCTCCGACAATGATATTATCATTGCAAAGATTGAAAAAAACATTTTTAAAAATCTGGAGAAGTAAAATCTAAATATTTAAAGTCTATCATCTCATCAGATCTGCGGTAGATGCCTCTTTGATAGACATCAGACCTCTATTTTCGTCTTCGTCGTCACTGTTGTTGGATGAGTGATGTAGATTAGAATTAGGAAATATAAAATAAATTTTTTTGATAAAATATTTGACTTGATATAAAATAAAATTAGTTTTTCTATTTTTTGGGGGGTGTTTAATTTGAGTGAACAAGAGGGCCGAGCGGCCAAATCGGATTGCGCGCGCAAGTCACACTCGTCACTTTGGATCTTAAGAGATTCGTTAATTTCGCTCGAGTGGATATCTCACGTGTTGTCTGATTCAAACTAAGTTATCAAAGGCGCAAGGCGCACCGAGACGCAAAGGGCCCCTGGAGCCTAGGCGCAAGGCGCAGGCGCGCGCCTGAGGCACGTGAGGCGCAAAAATTGGGGAAAAAGAAAATTGAGCGAATTGGGCGCCCAATTCGCTGAAATTGAGCGAATTGGGCGCCCAATTCGCTGAAATTGAGCGAATTCGGCGCCCAATTCGCTGAAATTGAGCGAATTCGGCGCCCAATTCGCTGAAATTGAGCGAATTCGGCGCCCAATTCGCTGAAATTGAGCGAATTCGGCGCCCAATTCGCTGAAATTGAGCGAATTCGGCGCCCAATTCGCTGAAATTGAGCGAATTCGCTGAACTTCAGGGAATTGGGAGGCCAATTCGCTCAATTTCAGCGAATGGGCGCCCAATTCGCTCAATTTCAGCGAATTGGGCGCCCAATTCGCTCAATTTCAGCGAATTGGGCGCCCAATTCGCTCAATTTCAGCGAATTGGGCGCCCAATTCGCTCAATTTCAGCGAATTGGGCGCCCAATTCGCTCAATTTCAGCGAATTGGGCGCCCAATTCGCACAATTTCAGCGAATTGGGCGCCCAAGTGCGCCTAGGGGGTGCCTCGGGTGCGTCTAAGATCATGTTTTTGCCAACATCAAAATTTTTTTTTTAAAAAAAATACCTTAAAAGGCCCGGGCGCGCCTTTGGCGCGCCTGGGAGCCTGTAAGGCGCGCGCCTAGGCGCGCCTGGGGCACATCGCCCGCCTCAGCTGTGCTGAGGCGCGACGGGCTGCGCCTGGTGCGCCCGGCGCCTCAGGCGCGCCTAGGCGCTCGCCTTGACAACTTAGGATTCAAACCCTCGAAATTAACATGACCACAAGCAAAATTAATAATCAATAACTTATGAAATAAACGGTATTAACATTAGTGCGAACGCAACGGCAAACCCAAAGATTATTTATGTGAAAACATAAATTTATACTAATGCGGAGGAGCGAACGGGAATACTCAAAGCGTCGAGCGAGGCAACGATCCCTCCAAGCCTTCCCCGCAGAGGGAGAGCATTGTATGTGGCCGCAGAATCGGCCGCAGAAGAAACAACCAGAGTAGGGCTGAGGTCGACGCCTCAGGAATCTTCCAGGCCGCCAGAATGAAGGGCTGGGGTCGACGAAGACCTGGGAGGCACGCTTCCAGGCGGTTTGGAAGAGGGCGGCAGACTTGACTAGACGACGGTAGCGGTTCCAGGGGCGGCTGATGTTTTCGGCGAAACAGGGTTCGGGCAGAATCCTTCCGGCGCCGGCGGACGGGATTGGGGTCGCTGGTTGAGGAAGGCGGTGACGAGCTCCTCCTGGTGCGGGAGGTTGAAGGACATCGAATTTGTGGGTGGCTGGACGAGTCCGCAGAGAACGAGTCGTCGTTCTCTGCTCTTTTCCTGGTCCCTTTCTCTGTTTTTGATCGGTTTTTTAATGGTCATAAAAAATATTCTTCTTAATTAAATTTTCCTTATATAGTCTTTTGCCAAAATATTAAGTCTTTTAATGGCCAGAAAAATATCCTTTTCCTTATATAGTCTTTTGCCATAAATAATAACCTGTACCCTTTTTAATAAAATTTTCAAATAGCCATGCTAATCCGGTGCATTTAATTTTAAATTTCGAAAGTTAAATTTATGTTCATTTAAATAACTTGGGTTTGCCGTTACCGTCCTACTACTAATTGTACCCGACCTTTTATTCAGGGTCTTATCGTGCGGTCAAACCGATGAGTCAAACGAGTACATGAAATGAGAGAGAGTGCATGAAATAAAATATGTACAAGCAATAAAATGCGTACAAGCAATAAAATGCGTACAAGCAACAAAATGCGTACAAGAAATAAAATGCATAAATAAATGTGTATGAAAGGAAAGACTATGATGCATCGCAGGGTGCATCAATTCCCCCGGGATTGAAAGAGCTCGACCTCGGTGAGAACTCGCAAAGACTGGCAATAGAGAGATTTGAGCAACATCGTTGTAGTTCGTTAGTGCTGATCCAAGAGTTGTCTGTGATGTCCCGTCCCCGCCAGGAGACCAAGTAGCTCTGGTAAGTCCCATTGCGAGTGCGAAACTCTCGTACATCAAAAACCTAATCTATCTCCTTAGTGGTGGACGTCTGCACTGGAGCTAAGTCGGGTGGGATCTCTGGAGCAGTCGCAGGTGGACTCGGGTTGGAACTAGGCGGGTCTCCATAAAATGACGTCAGATCGGCCACGTTAAATATCAGTGAAGTACTGAATTCAACAGGCAGATCTAGGAGTTAGAATTCTCATCGATACGCTTCCGGACTTGGAAAGGACCAAACTTCCTCTGTTGTAGCTTATGGTATGTATCCGGAGTGAATTTCTCTACTTCCCGAAATAAGCAAACACCCAATCTCCTTATGAAAAGTATTAACTCCCGTCGATGACGATCGGTCAGAGATTTATATTTTTTAGAAGTCGCTCGTAATTTATTAATAATATTTTTATGCAATTCTTTTAAATAATCAACATAGGCTTGCGCATCAAAGGAATTACGTTCATGATTTGAAAGTGAGTGACGATCTAGTTATGAGGTATATAGAACCCGTACACAATCTTGAAAGGAGATTTAGCAGTGGAGCGATTAGTAGAATTATTGAATGCCAATTCAGCTTGTGACAATATAAGATCTCATTGTTTCGGGTTCTTCCCAGTCAAACACTTAAGAAGGTCTCCCAAATTTCTATTAACGACCTCAGTCTGCCCATCAGTCTGTTTGTGTTTGGTACCGAGTCGGGCCCACAGTGTTTTCCAAAAATACCCCATAAAACGAGTATCCCTATCAGAAGTGATCGACCTAGGAATTCCGTGTAGCCTGATTTCTTTAAAAAAAGTTCAACGACATGTATAACGCTAGAAGCTTTTCTACACGGAATAAAATGTGCCATCTTTGAAAATCGATCTACAACTACAAAAATGGAATCGACTTTCCTTTGTGTGTGAGGAAGTCATACTACGAAGTCCATTGAGAGGTCATCCCATGGCCGCTCAGGTATCTGTAAAGGGGTGTATAGTCCGGTGTTTTGTGCGTGCTCTTTATATTGCTGACAAATCATGTAATGCCTAACAAACTCGATGACATCGCTCTTTCTATCTGACCAATAATATCGTGCACTGGCGTGGTCTAACAATTTGAATTGACCCATGTGTCCACCCGACCCAGATGAGTGGAGCTCCCTAAGTAATGTCTCTCGGAGTGGTCCTTCGCAAATGCAAAGGCGGGTGTCCCTAAACAGATATCCCTTACTCACCACGTACTGTGTAGTGAGATCAGTCCTACTATGTTGACATGAGATTCAAATGTCGTGAAAGAAAGGATCAGTAGTGTATAAATCACGCTGTGAATCTAAGTCAGTGATGCAAGGCTGCAACGTTACTAGTAGATGGGTGCGGCGACTAAGTGCGTCAGCTACTCGGTTCGTGACACCGGGTTTGTGCTTCAAATGAAAAGTGAACTCCTGCAGGTAAGAAACCCACTTGACATTACGTTTGTTCTCCTTCTGGGAGTTCAGATGTTTCAGAGCCTCGTGATCAGTATTCAGCACAAACTTACGCTGAATCAGGTAGTGTCTCCAATGACGGAGAGCCTGAACGATAAAGTAAAACTCTAAATCATAAGTGGAATATCTAGTTTTTGCCTCGTTCAACTTCTCACTGAAGAATGCTATAAGGTCGACCCTCCTGACTCAAAATTGCGTCAATGCCTATAATAGATGCATCACAGTCAATCTCAAAAATCTTATCAAAATCAAGCATCGCTAACACGGGTGCACTCGTGAGTCTCTCTTTGACTAGTATAAACACTCGCTTGGCTTCTTTTGTCCAAATAAACAATCCTTTTTTCACCAGTCAGTCACAGGTGCTAAAGTTTTGAATAAACCGCCGATAAAAAGTTGCTAGCCCATGGAATCCCCGAGCCTCAGTAATTGTCCTAGTGCTAGGCCATGATTTTATCGTCTTGACATTCTCTCTATCAACTCTAATGCCCTAAGAAGAAATGATATATCCTAAGAAGGTCAAGCTATCGATCAAAAACGTGCATTTCTTCAAATTTATATATAATTTATTTTCACATAGATTCACTAAGACCTGCCTATTCATAATCAGGATTAAGACTATAGATCAACATATCATCAAAGTACACCACTACGCAAACTCCTATGAGTGACCCAAGTACTTGATTCATCACTCGCGTAAATGTACTTGGAGCATTGGAGAGCCCAAATGCATCACCATCCACTCGTATAATCCTTCTCTAGTCTTAAACGCAGTTTTCCACTCATCACCGGGTCAAATTCTAATCTGGTGGTATCCACTCTTTAAATCGAACTTCAAAAACACACGGGAACCACTAAGCGTATCCAAAATGTCGTCCAAACGGGGAATCGAAAAGCGATATTTGATGGTAATTTTATTTATCGCTCGACTGTCAACACACATGCGTCGTGTCCCATCTTTCTTAGGAACTAGTAATGCAGGGATGGCGCAGACTCATACTCTCTTTAACGTGACCCTTCGAAATCAGATCGGTCACTTGCCTATATAGCTCCTCATGCTCTTTCAGACTCATGCGATAATTGGGTAAATGAGGTAAGCTAACTCCTAGGATGATGTCGATGCAGTGCTGTATATCTCATCCGAGGTAGCTAATCGGGCAGCTCCTCTGACATAATCTCAAAAAACTCATCAATGAGAGGACGCGTAGTATTAGGGTTGTCTAAAGTAGTGGTGGTGATATCGAGATCAGACAACATATAGACGACATCACTATCCTTCATCTCCTCCTGGAATTGGGACCTAGTCAGTAACATGGTTGCGAAGGGAAAGGATATCGCAGAGACAACAATGGGTGGGTGTGAATGCCTCTCTTGGGCTCTGGGGAGAAGACTATTTTTTTGGGGAAGGACAATCTTGCGCCCATTGTGCTCGAAGGTGTGAGTTCTTTACACCGCCGTGAATAACATGCCTATCGTACTGCCAAGGTCGTCCTAATAGGATATGACTAACCTCGATAGTAGCAACATGACACCATACTTTATCCTGATACGTACTGCCTATGAAAAACTCTACGAGCCATTGGTGTGTGATAGAAATGGTCGTACTTCTAGTGACCCATGACAAACTGTAGGGTTTTCCTAAGGGTCGTGTCTTCATTTTCAACTTATCTACCATGCGTTGAGAAACAAAGTTCTCCATACAATCACTAACTATGATGATGGAGCAGAACTGCCCCTGCATGCGGACGGTGGTACGAAAAATATTGTTCCTCAACCAGTCGTCGTCAGCGGGAGTCTTAGGAGTTAGGAGACTATGTTGGAGAATACATACTAACTTGTTGGGTTGCTCTCCCTCAACTTCACACTCGTTCTCTAACTCAGTCTCAGAAATTGGGTCAGTCTGGGAGTCACTAAGGAAGACCCTGTGCTCAGGTTCTGATCCACTCCCAGGATCGATGACGGCGACGAAGTGGCGCCTCCGACACTCAGAAGATTTATGGCCCGGTTCCATACACTTAAAACATCAAAAATGTCCCAGGCTGTGGTCTAGTGCCTATAACTTTCTTGCCTTTAGTGGGTAGGGTAGAAAGTGCTGGGGTGCTCGTGGGCACTGTCGATCGAGAGGGTCCGACAGTCCTGTCAGCAGGGGTGAAAGTGTGAGGTGGGGTCTATCAGTAGACCGATTCCCTGATGTCTTTTTCTGCAGGACCTTCACTCTACGCACGCGGCTCGAGACCTCTCCTAAATCCCTATAATCAAGACGTTCCAACTGATCCCTAATTGAGTAGCGCAACCCGTTCAGATAACGGAACACGGTCATGTCATCGTCCTCTTGGAGGTCGAGGCGAGACTGAAGTACAAGAAACTCATTCGTGTACTAATCTACGGTGGATTTGTCCTGTTGCAGGTTATGGAACTTACGATACAAGATTTTCATATAGTCAGAGGGAATGTAACGTTTACGTAGCTGGATTTTAAATTCGTTCCACGTAGTGATCATGGACATTCCTAGATTGAACCTAGTTCGTTCTAATTGTCCCACCAAACTAGGGCGGACCCCTTCAGCCTAAGGATGACATACTCGACTTGTCTGGCCTGGGGCAATTGCTTCCAAGTCAGGAAACGATCCATCCTTTCACACCACTCTAAACAACCCTCGGGTTCTAATCGCCCTTCGAAATCACCCACATCCAACTTGATTACCATATCCCAACGGAGTTGGTGATTTGGTTCGTTATGTGTCTCCGGGACGGGGTGTGCAAGTTCTAGAGGCCGAGGGTTATGGTCGATTTCGACCACTGGGGCAGGAGTTCGGTTTATATGCATGGTTGCTTCGATATTATTAACCGAAGTGCGCAAACCGTTCATGACGTGTGTGACAACTACCCACATTGGCGGTGAGAGTTTCGATCGTTTTCATTAAATCGCTTATGCGTTGGGCCAAGTCCCCGACACTCGTCTCTAAGTGGTCTACGCGTTTCTCCATTGAAAATAACTTGTTTTTTATTTTTTTTAAAAAGTTTCAAAATATTTTAGACGCTTAAAAAATATTCAAATATATATATTTTTAAACAAAAGGGAAGGTCTCGAGTGGGAGGAAAATAAAAGATTTTCAAAAGCTTTAAACTCAAAAACAAAAATGATGATTTTTTTTGTTTAATAATTGAAAATAAATTATAAAATATTTTAGAAAGGAAAAAAAAGAATTGTTTTGAAAACAATTTTTTAAAACCGGATCGCGTGATTCACGATAAGAGCGGATCACAGACCTCTAATAGCAAACTGATGTAGATTAGAGTTAGGAAATTTAAAATAAATTTTTTTGATAAATTTTTGCATTGATATAAAATAAAATTAGTTTTTCTATTTTTTGGGGGGTGTTTATTTTGTGTGAACAAGTGGGCCGAGCGGCCAAATCGGATTACGCGCACAAGTCACACTCGTCACTTTGGATCTTAAGAGATTTGTTAATATCGCTCGAGTGGATCTCTCACTTGTCTGATTCAAACCCTCCACAGAATTAACACGGCCACAAGCAAAATTAATAATCAATAACTTATGAAATAAATGGTATTAGCAGTAGTGCGAACGCAACAACAAGCTCATAGATTATTTAAGTGAAAACATAAATTTATACTAATGCAGAGGAGTGAACGGGAATACCCAAAGCGTCGAGCGAGGCAGCGATCCCTCCAAGCCTTCCCCGCAGAGGGAGAGCACTGTATGTGGCCATAGAATCGGCCGCAGAAGAAACAACCGGAGTAGGGCTGAGGTCGACGACTCAGGAATCGCCCAGGTCGCCAGAATGAAGGCCTGGGATCGACGACGGCCTGGGAGGCACGCTTCCAGGCGGTTTGGAAGAGGGCGACAGTTGGAAGAGGGCGACAGACTTGACCGGACGGCGACAGCGGTTCATGGGACGGCTAATGTTGTTGGTGAAACAGGGTACGAGCGGAATCCTTTCGGCGCAGGCGGCCGGGATTGGGGTTGCTGGTTGAGGCAGGCGGCGGCAGGCGGCGGCAGGCGGCGGCAGGCGGCGGCAGGCGGCGGCAGGCGGCGGCAGGCGGAGGCAGGCGGAGGCAGGCGGAGGCAGGCGGCGACAGGCTTCTCCTGGTGCGGGAGGTTGAAGGACGACAGATCTATGGGTGGCTGGACGAGTCCGGCACGGGCAGAGAGCGAGTCGTCGTTCTCTGCTCTTTTCCCGATCCCTTTCTCCTTCTTTGATCGGTTTTTTGAAGGCCTGAAAAAATATTCTTCTTAATTAAATTTTCCTTATACAGTCTTTTGCCAAAATAATAAGTCTTTTAGTGGCCAGGAAAATATCTTTTTCCTTATATAGTCTTTTCCAAAAATAATAACCTGTACCCTTTTTAATAAAATTTCCAAATAGCCAACCTAATCCGTTGCATTTAATTTTAAATTTTGAAAGTTAAATTTATGTTCATTTAAATAACTTGAGTTTGCCGTTACCATACTACTACTAATAATACTAGACATTTTATTCAAGGTCTTATCGGACGGTCAAACTGATGAGCCAAACGAGTACATGAAATGAGAAAGAATGCATGAAATTAAATGCGTACAGGCAATAAAATGCGTACAAGAAATAAAATGCGTACAAGAAATAAAATGCATAAATAAATGTGTATGGAAGGAAAGACTATGATGTATCGCAGGGTGCATCAATGAGTCCTCTGATTCAGTCTCGCTCAAGGTTTCAGGAATGAATCTTTTCTCCTTCTTCTGACTTCTTTTCTTATCTCCTCTCCTGTCATGATTTTTCTTAGACTTCTCCGTAGGCTTCTTGGGACAGTCTGTGGAGATGTGATCAGTTTTCGTGTAAGACTAACAAACAATTTCATTTTTTACAGTTAAATTTTCATACCTTTTCTTCTTTGGCAGTCTGTCTCTTTTTCTTGAGTGAGACTTATTGAATTTCTTACATTTGTTAAATGTCTTCACAAATAACCCAATCTCTTCATCAATAATCAATATAATCTTTCCAGGTTCTGTCACTCTCAGAGCCAGTCTTTTCAGCATGTGTTTAGGGTGCGGTTGCTTCCATCACTTCCTTCTGGATGAAAGAGACATTTCAAATGACAGGAGTCTTCCATAAAAAAACATCAATAGCGATCTCTTTTAATCCTCTGATTTCTCTTATGAACCGTGTACATGGGTCATATTCTGTAGTCAAGCTCTTCAGGAGCTTATCATTCTTCCCTTCCATTGTGATATCTCTTCCATAGGTTATTGTGGATGCAGAGTCATGTTAGGGAGGCATGCTCAAATTCCATCCTCATCTAGCTCCTCCTGATCATGGTCGTGGACATGGTCATGCCCCATGGTAAGGGGGATCTCGCTCGATGGGTTCGAGGTTGCATGATGTTGCTTATTTCATAGAGGTTTATGCAGAGCCTCCCATGTATGCCTCTTTGTCGGGTCCTCTGCCTATTCCCTCCTCCGGGACCTTCACAACTGATGCACTTGACGCTCTCAGGCGTCTGCTATGTTCACAAGCTATCATAGCTTCTGGTGTGTCCACCTCCTTTGCCACGACAACTATACCCAGTTCACATGTTGCTACCACCACTTTGTCTAATTGGATCATCGGGTCACAAATCATATGACCGAAATCCCCAAATCTTGTTCATCCCTGGTGTTCGTGTTGGGTGAATGCTACGTGCCTCATATGATCCTGATGGGTGAGCAATAGTCGCTTCGCCATATTACTGACTTATGGGCTAACGGGTCACACTTTGGCCACACATTCTACAAAAGGGCTCCCGAGAGCCAGAAGCATGAAAGGGCCTCAGGTTTTGTTTCCTACACCCTGTTGTTTAATAAGAACGAAGTTGTCTCTGCCAATGACACCTTGTCCTCCATTGCTGACAAAGGCCACATCTCATGCTTTGACGTTCATGTCCCTCCCCTTTGTTCTCCATGTTCTTTCTTACACCCATAATTTACTTTCAGTCAACAATATTACTAGATCTCTTAATTGCTCTGTAACATTCTTTCTCGACTCTTGTGTTTTTTAGGAACTGAGTACGAAGTAGAACTTTAACAGTGGTAGGAACCGTGGTGACTTGTACTTCCTAGACTAACAACTATCGTCTCAGGCTTTCTCCTTTACTACGCCTCACACCGATACTGTTGAGGATGTTCGAAGATAGCATCACCCTCTAGGACATCCTTCCCCGTCTTATCTTCAAAAAATCTTTCCCTCGTTTATGCCTTCTATTAAAACATTATCTTGTGATGTATGCGTAATGTTTAAACATGTTACACAACTTTTCTCATTTGTCTTCTCCTAGTTTTAGTCCTTTTGATGTAGTACATTCTGATGTTTGAGGATCATCCCATATTTTATTCTTGACTGATTATGAATGGTTTGCTACTTCTATCGATTTTTTTTCCGTACAACTTGGTTTTATCTTCTGAAGAAAAAAGTGAAGTTTTTCCTATTTTCAAGTATTTCATCGAATGGTGATGACCCAATTTCAGTGCATCATTTGTGTCCTTTGCAATGATTACTCAGGGGGGGGGGGGGGGGGGTACGGTGATCGGGATTTATTTGGTTCCTATTTCGCTAATCATGGTATTATCCATCAAACCACTTGTATTCACACCACTCAAAATGGGATCACTGAATGCAAAAACAGACACCTCCTTGAGGTTGCTCGTTACCTTCTAACTACTATGCATCTTCCCAAATCTTGTTGGGGCGATGCCATTCTTATTGCGACTCATCTCATCAATCATCTACCATCCCGAATCTTAAACTATACTACACTTTTCGTTCGTCTCTCCACCAAATATGTCGTTCATACTCTTATATGCCCCCCCGGATCTTTGGGTGTGTTTTTTGTCCATGTTCATCAACCTTATCAGGAAAAACTTGATCTTGGGTTCAACATTGTGTATTCATTGGTTATTCCTCCACCACGAATGGGTATCAATGTTACGATCCACTGCCACGACATATCTTTTGCACTATGGATGTTGCCTTCCTCGAGGACAAATCCTACTTTTCGAATCCGACCCACTCGATTCGTCAGGGGGAGATCTGTGACAATACCAATGATATCCCTCTTCCTCTCATTCCTCCCACTCATTGTATACCTTCCATCCAAGAAACACCCCATATCTAGGTTACTCATCGGTCTCTGGTATCTCCATTTCCAACTGTCAACCATCATTGAAAAACATGTACCCATGCCATTACTGTTCCACCACTATCAGTGCCCACCTCAGACTAGGATTATGGAGTTGATCTTCATCTTTTTCTTTCTTTGCTGAAAGATAAACGATTTGTACGCAACACCCTATCTCTAACTATGTTTCTTATCATCATGCGCATCAAGATTTTGTTACTTCATTATCCTTGATTACCATTCCGAAGACGTGACAGAAAGCATTGCGCGTCCCTGAATGGGCACATGCAATGGTGTAGGAATTGCCTGTCATTGATAAGAATCATACAAGAGAATTTCTCCTCTTCCTCCAGGGAAGAAAACAATTGGTTTGAGGTGGGTGTTCTTTGTTAAACAAAACCAAGATGACAAGGTAGAACATTACGATGCAAGGATGGTGGCTCAAGGATATAACTAGACTCAAGATGTGGATTGCCAGGAGACATTTACCCTGGTAGCGAAGACGAACTCCATACAAGTTCTCTTATCCTGTGCTGCTTGTCCAAGTTGGCATCTTCATTAACTTGACGTGAAGAACGTCTTCCTCCACTGCGAGCTTGATGAAGATGTATACATGAAATTCTCTCTTGAGTTTATGAGAAAAGGATAAGCAGAGCAGCTAGTCTGCCGCTTGAAGAAGTCATTATATGGCCCGAGACAGTCGCACAGGTCATGGTTTGGTATTTTTCACAAGGCCATGCTCAAGTTTGGCTAGAAGCAGAGACAGTTTAATCCCAATATGTTTATTAAAATATGTGATCAGAAGATTATAGTTCTCATTGTGGACGACATAGTCATCAAAACCGATGATTCTGAGGAGATCGCCAACTTCAAGGCTCAGTATCCACAAAGTTCGAGGTGAAGGATTTAGGAAGACTACAATTCTTCCTTGGAATTGAAGTGGCAAGATCAAATCAATGCTTCTTCATATCTCAACATAAGTATGTTTTGGACATGTTAAAGGAAACCATAATACTTGTACCCCAACAAACACTCTCATGGAAGAGAATCATAAGATGTATGGAGACAAGGACAATGATCAGATAGATATATCAAGCTATCAGAGGTTGGTCGGAAAACTCATATACCTATCCTACCCATGGCCTGACATTATGTATGCGGTTGATATTTTGAGTAGATATATACATGCTCCCAGAGTCAGACATCAAGAGACTCCACATCTAAGTGTTGAGATAGCTGAAGATGGCACCTAGTCGAGGGCTCCCATTTTCTAAGAACAATCACTTAAGGATTGAAGTATTCACAGACACAAATTGGTGTAGAAGTCGTTATGACAGGAAGTCAATTACGGGGTATTTCACATTTGTTGGTGGGAATTTGGTAACTTAGCGAAGCAAAAAACAAAAAGTAGTAGCCAAATCTAGCGTGGAGGTTGAGTACAGAGCGATGCCCCAAGGTCTTGTTGGAGTTTCCAGTGTGATCTGAAAGTAGTGAAGCAGTTGGTCTCACTGCCAACGCGATATAAGCCTATAAGATCACACATAAGAGCGTTTGGAGAAGTTGAAAGAAGCATTGTGTTGGCCTTACTTATATTGGATATGAGTCAAGAACCAATCCTATGACTCATTGGAGTTGAGTCAAATCGGCTAAATGCTCCTTACATATTGTGAATATGGTCTGGAGCATGTGGGCATGACCTCATGACGACATTGTGAATGTCTCAAGAAGGTTGGTCTGTCGTCGAGATCTTGCAAGACGATATTGTGAATATCGTCGAGACATCATGACGACATGCCCATAAAGTCTGATTTTCTAGATGATCAAAACGATTTCATGAATATCGTGGACCCAGCTCCGGCCGTCTCCACCGCTCCTTGAACGAATCTAGCAATTCGTGGAGACACTGAGGGCATTCCTTCTCCGACCCAGATCTTGTTGGACAAGATCATGGGGTTCTCCGGCGTTCGTGTGGACTTTTGTAGAGTATCTAGTTCTACGTGAACTCAAAGAGACCTAGCTGCTGATTTCGAATCAATCTCGCACAAGTATTTTACAACTGTTGCATTTTATTTCTTGATAAATAGTTTTTCGCAAGATCCATTTACTGTTTATGGTTTTCTTCTAACCTATTCCTCACACATCTGATGTGTCAACTCTTAGAGAAAACCCAACAGGTCTCTATGTAGGACAATGATTGCAATCTATGTTACAAGATATGGGATTTTGGGAGCATATTCCTATCTACTTATACTGTGATGATAAAACTTCCATTAGTATAGCTCACAACCCCGTCCAATATGATAATACCAAGCATGTTGAAGCTTATCGACACATCGTCAAAGACCACTTGGTCAAAGAGAATGTGGTCACTCCATTTGTTCATTATAAATAGCAATTGGCTGACGTTTTCACCAAAGGCCCGAGTTGTGATATGCTCATTGATGATATATACAAGCTAGAGATGATTGACATCTTCTGTTACTTGAGAGGGATAGTTGATGTTATGTTATATTACATTACGAAGTCGTATTAAGTCTCATGTTTTGTCGTATCTATATAATACTTGTTAAGGGTAATTTGGTCATATGGGTACATTTCCTCCACTCATGTATATACATGAGTTGGATCCCTTATTATCTGGTTATGGAATAATATTTTCTCTTATTTGCTTTCTATTGCTAGTTTATGCATTCTTCACGGGTCTTGTATTTACAAGCAGTTGTGTTTATTCTTTATTATCTCAAGGGCACATCGGGACGGACCTTATCTATCAACATTCTCATACTTTTTCGTGTCCTATTCTGATACTGATTATGAATGATCTATTGTTGATCGCCAATCCACTTGTGGTTTCTATACATATTTTGTGGCAAACTACTCACATAGAAGTGTAAAAGCAACAAATTGTTGCTCTCTACAACTGATGTCAATTGTTGTTCAATTACCTTTGCAGTTTTCGAGTTGACTTAAGAGCATCTTGATTGATACAAGTGTGTCTCTCCTTGTTCTTGCATCTCTTTTTCGTGATAACCAAGATATTCACATTACTGAGAATTTAATCTTCAATGAGCGTGCAAAGCTGGTATACCGTAGTTATTTTTTGTATGTATTTATTTATTGTTAGCGAGTATTTTAATTCCATATCCTGAATAGAGCTTTTGGGCTATTCCCACCTTTGTATAAATTGGTCAATTACTTGACATTACCTTACTCCTTTTTGGGCACGTAGACCCAAAACATGAAAAGACAAACATTAAAGTAAGCTTTGCGACATTTTTTCTCTTCAGCTCAAGCAACTTTGGGCTTTGACCCACTATGTACTGATATGCTACCTGCAACCAAAGACAAATCATAGAAAACGAGGGTCAGCTTTGAGCTGATCACAAACTGCGCAATGACTTCTTCCCCGACCATCCCAGCAGACTCCAAGGTGAGTCATCACACACCTACAAGCACGCATCACATAGAATAATGCAATATGTATATCAAGGCAGAAATATAATCAACAATGCTACATATGTAATGGCTTAGACATCAAACAATCTTCTATGTTGAGTAATAATAATAGGGGAGCCTAATTATGCATCATGTATGATGGTTGGGTTCGTCCAGAGACTCACCACAACCCTACCACATCATCATATGATTCTAGCATAACATCAATCATCAACATGATGAAAGGCACTCATAGCCACACATACATCCATTATAAGACATTCTATCTTATTCACAAACACAAAGTTAAGATGCACATGAGGTACCTTGCACAAGACTCTCTCCTTGTGTATCATATGGACGTAAGGTATGCAAATTATGACTCTTTTCTCGCCGCTACTAGAGTTGAAGGGTGTAACGTATAACACATACCAGTCATGGATATCTTCCCACCACTATGATAGTTAGAGAATATGATGTATATTATGTATCTATAAGGTATACACAATCATGGATCTCTTCCCACCGCTACATGAATTAAAGACTTAATATGTTCTATGTAGCAGTAAGGTATGCCCAGTATGGCTTTCTTCCTACCGCTTTAAGAGTTGGAGAATATAATGTCTATTACATAGTCGTAAGGTATATCCAATCATGGATCTCTTCCCGCCCTACAAGAGTTAAAGAATATAACTTATACTATGTAGCCGTAAGGTATGCCCAATCATGACTCTCTTTCCGCCGCTACAAGAGTATACTATGTTTTATGTAGTAGTAAGATATGCCCAATATGCTCTCTTCCCACGGCTACAAGAATTGAAGGGATAATGTATAATAACACACAAAGTCCTCTCCCCATCCGGTCTGTGGTTATCACCATCAATAACATTCAATACCAAAATAGAAGTCAACACTTCTTAGAGCAGGATAATCTCCCCTCAGGTATAATCATCTCATATAGTTCTACATGCACTGCCTCAAGATCCTTAATTGTGGAATTACTTAGGACTCGTCATCATCTACTCTAACTACCTATAATTCATACAATTAGAACGCAACCACCAAGCATATATCTACTCTCACAGGCGACATACAATAATTACATCCTAATTATCTCCACACCGCGAAAACCTCTAATCGTCGTTCTCAAGGCTACAACAAGGGGATCTCCTAGGAATATTCAAAATTCCCCAAAATACCATAACTACACATATATTTCGACGTTTAACACAGAGTATTCTCCGATTACGCAATATACAGTAGTCTTAAATTCAATCATCAAAACATCATCATCAATCTAGGACTATAACCAGGAATAGACTTTACACACCATGCCAAATTCGGACTTGAACTTCCGATTCTCTAATGCAAAGCATGTCAAGGACGCAATCTCACTCCCTGTGGTTCTAGCAAACCAAATGAGCCCATCCTCTCCACTAATTAGAGACCCTCCTACAAAAATTAAAGGTATGAAACATACCAAATGATCCTAAAACTGGAGGAAGAGATCGTTTGCCTCAAAGTATTCCTTGGCACCATGAATCCTCACGTGTTTGGGCAAGGATGACCGAAAGGAGGTGCTCGTTGCGAATCCAGTCCCGACTCTTTGATTGGAGCTCTGAATCCTCTCCAATAGCTGGATTTTTCAAACCCTAGCTCTCTCCTTTCCTTCTTCCCCTCCCCTCTCTTCCATGACAAGAAATGTCCAAAATGAAGCCTAAACCACGCGGGGCAGTGTTTTAGGTCATGATGGGGTGGATCTGGGCCATTCGATTGAGATCCACGAGTCAGATTAAAATTTAAAACATCAGTTTACGCCGATTGCACGGTCGGCACAAAACACATGATCAAATTTGGATCTCTTACATTTTTTCGGAAAACACACGGTCGTGCCGATTTATTCACGCACGATCGTGAACAAAGGAAATTCTACATCCTGCAGCTCAGTTCACGCACAAACAAAACACACGGTCGTGCACAAAACACATGATCATCTTAAGATTTTTAAAATTTTTTTTTTTTTCGAAACAGCTAAAAATGCACGGTCGTACCAAAAATGCACTGGTAATGTTTGAAGGAGATTCAACAATTCTTACATAATTCAAATGCTGAACTTCAAATGTCCGATGCTCGTCCATGGTATAAAAAGATGGGGGTGTTACAACTCTCCCCTACTCATAAGAATTTTGTCCAGAAATTATAAGAGACATCAAACATCATAATAACTCACCATCCCTATGGGAATAGCTCGGGGTACTATTCACATCTCAATATCATTAGGTGGGTATGCTAGTTTCAACGAATCTCTTTAGGAAGAGAGCATGCCATAGTCGGATTTCTTCCCAACGTAAAGGGGTAAGGATGCGATCGTTAGCAGCCACAAAGGACTTTTATGATCCATACAATCACCCAACAATTTTCCTACGCAAAGGAAACCCCATTTCACGAAGTGTGCTTGCTTAGGTCCAAACGTTCGCAAACCTTCCCACGATTCCAAATGATCAAAACAACACACCTAAAATCGTCCATCAAGCCGTCGATTTCCACCCACATTGAGAGTTTGGCCAAGGTAAGATCTTTCCAATCCACACTTTACTTGCATATAGCTGCTCAACAAGTTTGGAATAGAAATTTGAGTCTCCGAATTCAACCTATGCTAAATTGTGAAGTGCTAAGTCTCATGAATGGCAATCACACTTCACTTACAATATCGATCTTCGATTCTTCGGTTAAAATTTAAAGTTTCGTAGCGACTCAAAGTCCAGCGTCTAATGAACTCTTGCTCTTTTCTCATCAAGGTAGTGAGATGTGATGTAATGCTCGAGAAGTTTCACATGAAATGCCCACAGTAGCTGCCAAGTTCCACTTAACTTTGGGCTTCCGTCATGTTTTACGAAATGGGGCAGCTGCGGATTACTTCAACTTTTTGTGGGTCCGCCGCTACACCCTTCCCCACTATTAACGGCCAACGAAGATAAAAAAACACCAATTTGTTGAAACCACTAGCATTATCATGAACTCGAAGCATCTGATGCATATATAAATGCCGTCTTCGACACGTCACGATCACTACCTACTCTTCACAAGTTAATGGATGGGCACCTCCCTTCACAACAGTACAATGCTCCACGCGCATTAGATGGTTCGAATGATTCCACAACCATCAAGTCTACTACACACTCAATGTGACAATATGACTGATGTACTCAGCTTTCCCCAAGATTGTCAGGGTACTCAGTCATCAATTATCAGTATGAATACTTACGCCTTGTCCGTCGTATCAAGGATGACACTACAAAGTGTACAGATAATCCAATCAAATGCTCACGAGGCTAAATACTATGATTAAGCCTTAATCCTTTATTACTACGATTTATCATCCAAGCGGGTGCTTACTCGCCCAATTCTTGACGTAACCACAAACTCAGGATGCTGTGACATTGAGGGTTCATTTGGGAGTGCGGCTGCGGTTGTAAACGTAGCTGTTATAAATGAAGATTTGTAAATGGAGCTATTGGAAACTGGTTGCTGTAAATGAAGATCTGTTTGAAAAGTCCGTATTTGCAGGGCTTTTTAGAACTGAGAACCATTTGCCAAAATATCGGTGTGATATTAATGTTATAAAATTGTGTTAGTGTTACTAATATAAAATTTATCAATTTGAAAAAATACGCACTTACACAAATACTAAAAAACATGTAAATCAACGTATGCATAAACTCAAAATACATGTAAACATCAAAATAGCACACGCACACATACACACACACACACAAGTGCACATACACATACACTCAACACATATACATGCACACTCATACACTCAACACATATACATGCACACTCAACACATATACATGCACACTCACACACTCAACACATACACACACCCAACACATACACACACTACACATACACACACTCAATTTTCACAAAAAAATCAACACAAATCACTTGAACATCTTAAGCCTAGATAAATCTACATAAATTACATCCTCTCATTCCATTTTCACACAATGCAAATCACCAAAAAGTTGAACCGGAGGGGCAGGTATACTTGTTGAGAGTTGCAGATCAAGGGCAACAGTGGATCAAGCTTTTCGTGTAGAGGAGGAATCAAATCGGGGAGCACTCTGCACGTAACGGGGAAGAGGTGAGGATTTCTGTGCTAGAATTCGGGATACACATAGAGGACGCACAATTTGCGGCAAATGCAGTAAAGATGCTACATGGAGGACCAATGTACCTTCAGATCCGGGAAGAAGCAAGGTTGGGGAAGACCGTAGATGCAGGTCGGGGATGAAGCAGGCCGCAAACCCTAGATGCTGTCGGAGAAGATGCGACCGAATGGATTTCTCCTCGCAGAGACGGGAGAGACGACGGAGGTCGCGCGATACCTGATGATGCCCTCGCCTCGCCTTCCTCCTGCAAATGTGATAAACCGGAGGTCTTCCTGCGGTTTCGTCCCGCAATTTTTTGAGCTGAGAGAAATGCCGGGCGGTTTGAATATCAGGCGGAAAAAAAGAGTTTTTAACCCACGATGACGTTTTTATAAAATGAAAGGCTATAAAATGGGTTACCAAATGAGCCCTGAAAATCATTTCTTAAGTCCCATAGCTATTGCATTCCACCAAAGGGATTTATCGAGTCCATCTCATACTAAAGTTAATACCTCATGTCCGAGTCCAAATCTATCCTTATCACAGTGGCCACATTTCTCTACGGGGCCTTACCCACAAAACAGAGTTATTACTCAACAATCAATTACTTGTTCGTCCTTAGCCTATTTGCGAAACTGTTCATCAAGCCAATAAGTAACTATTTGATAGTTCATGTTGGACAAGATTTCTACATGATTCATCAATCAATAACATCAGTTTTAAGACAAAATAAATGAATACATGCAATGCCAAATACTTGACACATACTTATCATGTCATTCGTCTTTAGGTGGCCTCCTACTGCCCAAGGGAGCGTATGATTCCACTGCTACCGCTTTCCTTTTATCAACATTGCTTGGCCCCGACACTTGGGTAGCATCAATCGTTCGACTTTCATTTCTCAGGAGACAATTGTGGCAAGAACACGATTTGTGCCCTACCTCACCGTAGGTGAAGCACGTAACAAGCTTCTTGGCAATCGTGGCTACTTAAGTGGTAGAGGTTTCCAAGTCCATCTTTAATGCTCTTGTCGTCTCTACTAAGGTGCAGAATCCTCGTGACTTGAGTCCCGCCAACCTCAGTCTAAGGTCGTCACGAAGCCCTTCATAGAGCCTATGAATTTTTGTTACTTTGTCTTCGATTAACCTTCCCGCATAGCGGTTCAACCTAGTGAACGCTTGTAGGTACTCGTCCACCTTCATGTCCTTTTGAATCAGTCGAAGGAATTGGACGTCAGACGCATCACTGCAACGATATATCTTTTAAGGTAGGACTCAGAGAAGTCCTCCATTTTTATATGGGCCATCGATTGTCCACCAAAATGACGCTCCACTTCTTCATCCCACCATAGTCTAGCCTTCCCAGTTAGTAGGAAGGTGGCCACCATCTTCTCTTTCATAGTATTTGTGGTGGTCAGGATCCGCTTTATCCTTGCCAACCAGTTTTCCGCTCTGGATGTAGTTTCAACACTAAGGAAAGATGGGGGATTGAAACTCAAGAATTACTTTAGTTGGTGGTCACACACTCCGGGCTCGACTAAGGGAATTGCACAACAATGAGCACTGAGGCCCCATACAAAGTGGGAGGTGCAGCAGTCGGTGCGAGCCTTGTCGGTGCGAGCCTTGTCGGTTGTGCATCAAGTGCGGCAATCACCGCCTCGACAATCATCCTACACATCTCAACAGATGGTGGGCTCATGGTCGTTGAAGCAGAAGCATTGCTATCTCCAGCGTCACTGGATTGGGAAGGACCCGCACCACTCCTAGTTTCTTATACATGTGAAACACACGATTTAGCGTATTAAATAGACAACAAACATGGAATAATCAGTTCCCAAGAAAACAAACACAGTTTACTTAAAGTGGACCTTCTTCCTAGACAATCTTTTAGGTACTCTAAGACTTCCGCACTACACGTGCACACCACCTGTAAAAAAAGGTTCTTCCTTGAACCTAAATACTACGGGATCATATTCCTATGGATTTGATGCCAAATGGTTACACTCCACCTATAAATATCGTATAATATGGGTCCGGTCGAACCCCACAACATAGAAAATTCACAAGTTAAATGTTCTAAAGAGGTGACAAAAATAGTACTACTCTTGCAAAGTCCAATACTCAAGATAGAATGTCAACACTAAGGCTTCGTTTTGTTCGGCGTTTCGCCGCCTCCGTTTGGAGCAAATGCCGCCGGACGGCGGGTAAACAAATGGACGCCAACGACATTTGCTCCATTTGCACCCGCCGGACAGAGGAAAAGCCGCCAAAACGGAGCTTTTCCAACCCCGCCTCCCACCGCCTCTGGTTCGATCCCTCCATTTGGACCCGCCGGCTCCTCCCGCCACCGCTCAATCAAACAAAGCCTAAGTCTCAAGGAATAAAGAGTTCGGCTTTATGGCCATTACAAGCATATCAAATAAGAGGACATCACAAGGCTTGTGGCACCCAAACCCAATACATGAAAAGACAAAAATAGTAAAGTAAGCTTTGCAACATTTCTTTTCTTTCAGCTCAAGTAGCTTTGGGCTTTGACTTGCTATGCACTAGTATACGCTACATTACCTGCAACCAAATACAGATAAGAGAAAATGAGTATCAACTATGAGCTGACCATAGATCGCGTAACAACCTCCCCCCTCCATTCTAGCGGTCTCCGAGGCGAGTTATCGCACACCTGCAAGCACGCTTCACGTAGAAACACTCGATATGTATATCAAGGAAGAAATATAATCAACAATGCTACATATGCAAAGACTCAGACATCAAACAATCTTCTATGTTGAGTAGTAATAACAGGGGACCTAATTATGCATAATGTATGATGATTGGGTTCATCCTGATACTCACCACAAACCCTACCACATCGTATGATTTAGCATAAAATTAATCATCAACATGATGGAGGGCACTCAAAGTTAAGATGCACATGAAGTATGCCCATGCACATGACTCTCTTTCTCTCCGTGTATCATATAGCCGAAAGGCATGCCAGTCATGGCTCTCTTCCCTCCACGTTAGTTAGAGAATATAATCTATATTATGTAGCCGTAAGGTATGTCCATTCATGGCTCTCTTCCCGCCGCTACAGGAGTTGAATATATTATGTTCTATGTAGTCGTAAGGTATGTGCAGTATGGCTCTCTTCCCGCTGCTACAAGAATTGTAGAATATAATGTTTATTACGTAGTTGTAAGGTATGCCCAGTCATGACTCTCTTCCCACCGATACAAGAGTTATAAAATTTAACGTATAATGTAGCCGTAAGATATGCCCAATCATGCCTCTCTTCTCGCCGCTATAGGAGTTGAAGAGTAGAATCTGTTTTATGTAGTCATAAGGTATGCCCAATATGACTCTCTTCCTGCTGCTACAAAAACTGATGGGTATAATGTATAACGCACAAGGTTCTCTCCCCATCCAGTCCGGGGTTCATCAATAACATTCAATACAAAAATAGAATTCAACACTTCTAAGAGTGGGATATCTCCCCGCCTTAGGTACAATCATCTCATAACAGTCTACAAGCACCACCTCAAGATACATAATCGTGGAATTACATAAGGCTTGTCATCTACTCTAACAATCTATAAATCATAAAATTTTAATGCAACCACCAAGCATACTTTTGCGCTTACAAATGATGGCCAACAATTACTTCCTAATTATCTCCGTGTCATGAAAACCTCAAACCATCATTTTCTAGGCTATCAAACAAGGGGCTTTCTTTTGAATATTCAAAATTCCCCAAAACACCATAACCCTGCATATATTTCGACATTTAACACTGAGTATTCTCTGACTACACAATATACTTTAATCCTAAATGCAAACATCACAACATCATCACCTATCCGGGTCTACGACCACGAATAGAATTCATACACCATGCCTAATCTGGACTTAAACGTCGGATTCTCTAATGCAAAGCATGCCAATAACGCAATCCCATGCCTTGGGGTTCTAGCGAACCAAAGGAGCTCATCCTCTCCACTAATTAATGAGAGGAGAGTCTCCTCATGCAAGAAATTAAATGAATGCAACATACAAAACAATCCTAAGACCATAGGAAGAGATCGTTACCCTCGAAGGCTTCCTTGGCTCCATGAATACTCACGTGTTTGGGTCGAGGATAACTGGAAGGAGTTTTTTGTCGCGAATCCGGCCTCAACTATTCGATTGGATCTTCAAATCCTCTCCAATGGTCGGATTCTTCAAAACCTAGCTCTCTCCTTTCCTTCTTCCTCACCCTCTCTTCCACGATAAGAAAAGACCAAAATTAAGCCTAAACCACGTGAGTTGGTGTTTTAAGTCACGAGGGGATGGATCTGGGCCGTTGGATTGAAATCCACGGCTCAGATTAAAAGTTAAATGGTCAGTTTTCACCGATCGCACAGTTGTGCGCAAAACCCACGATCAAGTTCGGGTCTCTTACATTTTTGCAAAAACACATGGTCGTGCTGATTTACTCACGCACGGTCGTGCACGAAGGAAATTCTACTGCATGCATCTCTCTTCACGCACCACCAAAATGCACGGTTGTGCACAAAGCACATGATCATCTTTAGGTTTTCAAAAACTCGCTCATTTCCCAACAACTAAAAATGCACTGTCATGCCAAAAAACGCATTTGTAGCGCCTGAAGGAAATTCAACGATTCTTACTGGGGTGTTACAGAACATCTAGTAAAATAAGTAGAAACTTAGAAAAAGATAGAGAACATTTAGATGGTAGGGCCTAGAATTAATAAAACAAGATTTGAGCGCGCACACACAAGTTTACATTTCATAACATCCATGCAAAAAACGACCCCCTGAAGATTTACTCCAAGGGGATACTTTTGTGCATGGATGTTATGAAATGTAAACTTATATGAGAGGTTTTTGTAATTTTAAAAATAAGAGGGGTGCAACTTGTAATTTTGCTAACTTCTAGGGGAAGTTTTGGTAATTATTCTTATATATATACATGAGTGACAGCGCAAGGAGACCCTCATGCGATCGCGACAGTACACCTGAACGCCTGTGTGGCTTATAGACAACATGAAACAACGCCAATACCAGTAATGCTACATACATCCCGTTCGCTATCACTCGTACATACATTTGAAAATTGTTATTTAGTGCGGTTGGTAAGTAGTGTTTGTGAAATACTTTTAGTCTCAGGACTTTTTTTAAATTAATGGTATGATATTTTTTATACAAAATTGTTTTAATAAATAAATTTTTTTTTATTTTAAATATTTAATTTTAAAACAATTCAATGACCAAGATTAACCTAGTGGTCCTCGCCATTATATCAGGGTGCCACAAAGCTTTCCTTTTTAATATAGTAGTATATATATGTATCTACATATATATGTATATATGTGTGTGTGTGTGTGATTAAAAATTATCTATCGATATTATTGAATGAAGTGATACCTAGTTGCGATTTGTTTAAATATCTTGGATCTAGAGAGGATATAAATGATGACATAATTATGCGGTTAAAGTTGGAAAATAACTTAGTATGTGCATGATAAGAAGTTAACATTGCGACATAAATATTAGTTTTATAAAAATGCATTTTGATGATGTTGTATATATTGAGCTATATGTAGTAATAATATAGTTCATAGTAAGTTAGGTGTGACACATTCAATTGTTTAAGATGGATGTGTGGCAAAATTAGAGAAAATATATTAAAGAGTTGTTATAGAATATGAAAAATTGTGTCATCTATTGAAGATATGGTAATTGAAAATTTAAGTGACTTGGATATTTATAACTATGGGTATATAAGGTGCATCCATTAGACTTGTTAATAAAACAAAAGCTGAAGTTTTAACATAAATAGATTTTGTTTAAGGTTATTTCCAATGAATAGGTTTAATACCTTAGTCGTTAAAGGCGCAAGGCGCACCAAGGTGCAAAGGGTTCTTGGAGCCTAGGCATAAGACTCAAGGCGCAGGTACGCGCCTGACGAAGGCAAGGCGCAACCACGTTCATTTAAAAAAAACATCAAACATCAGTTCATCTTCTTGATCATATTTTTCATCTATTCTACTCATTGACCATTCATTATTATCATTTATACCTTAGCCAACCATCATAAATAACTATTGGAAAAGAATCATAATACTGGTCCTACAAAATTGGGATTAGTCTAGTAGTGATTATGATGATTTTCCTAGTTCCTAGAATTCTTTTATTTACATCTAAAATTGATGTTGTTTTGCTTTAGGCATCCCTGATTTGTTGGATTGTTAGTTTTTTTTTAATCTTGTATCAAATAGAAAATTTAGAGATATCCTGCATGTTAATTTTTAGCCTCATCATTTTACATGTTCAACAATGTCTAGAGGTTTCTTCATCAAGCATTATAAGTTGATATGGTTAGTCGTCATCTCAAGTGCAGTTAATTGAGTTAACTATTTTATCTGTTGATTTTATTGGTCATGTTTTAGTGTGAAGGGCTTGCTGAACATGGCGCCTCTATAGGAGAAAGTCCTGCAGCTGTAGTCAGCATGTCAAAGTACACCATTGCTATGCTGGCTGACCCAAGTGCTGCTCTCTCGGTATGTGTAAATGCTAATTTGAGTATTCTAACCAATAATATTTTGCAGCTCTGATATTTTTGAAATCAGTTCAGGTTGTGTTTGGGAAAGATGGAGTCCTTGAACAAATTTGTGATGGAAAAAGCTACATTGACATGTCTACGGTTGATGCTGACACTTCATCAAAGATTAGTGAGGTGCAAAATTTTTTATTTTAGTATACTGTCTTTACTTAATTGTAGACAACTTAATTGTCTGTACTTTCCCTTTCCTTACTACTTATGGATCATGATTTGCAACTACTTTTTGCATTAAAGGTAGAAACATATTAAAACTTATCTGTTTTGTTTGATTAATCTTTTTGTTTCTACATTGTTGATAGATATGAACTAAGATCGCACGGTCTGACTGCTTTTTAATTTGCTAGGGTTTGCCTTAGAAATCTATAAATAGTGTTGGCCTTTGATCTGAAATAGAAAATTTGTTGATGCGGCTGAAGTAGAAGTTCAAGCAAACTCCAATAATAGTGTTCGTGCGAGTAGATGCTACCGAAACTTTTTTAATCGCCAAACATAAGCATTCAAGGCATAGAGAGCTGAGTTCCAAAGTTTCTTGGGGAAGCATATGATTACACGCACAGTTATTTGGGCGACTGCCGCGAGTAGATGAAGGGATCAACACTGGTACCGAGAACGTGATCGCAATCCACATAGACCATTTTGATTATGGATTCAAATTCCCCGTCTTCTGGGAGGCCATTGAGATATTTAATCACTATGACCTGCTCCCTCGTCAGCTCCCGCTGAACTCAATAACCGCGATTTTCTATTTTATAATATATCCGCGGTCTAAGGGGTGTCCGCTTAACGATTGATATCTTCATAAATGTCTTCCTTGTGCGGTGTATGAAGGAAGGAAAGAAGGAAGAATTTAAAGGCCTGATGTACTTTGGCTGTAGCGGCATGAAAATCTTGATCTGCTGAACAAAGTTCATAATTGGACGGAGTAGTTCCTGATCTATGAAGGCAATCTCGGCGGCCCGCCCGTGTGTCTTTAAGGGCTGCGACAACAACTCATTTAAGTCGTCAAAACTGTCGAAGATGGGGCAATACATTATCAAGTTTTTTGCCAACGAGCGGTTAGATATTCACCACTATCTACCGATGTCGCCTGTGGTGGAGAACATAACTCCCGGAGACAGTAAGATATAACCAACGAACTAAATTCATCTGATTGCATTAACTGCATGTTTTACTAAAAAATTCATTTTGTGATATCTTAGAGACCTTGAAGATTCTCCTAAATAAACCGCAAAAACTGAAGGAAGGAGTCTTAACTCAGCGAGAGATGAGGAAGAGGAGGGAAGAGGAGAGGAAGGCTAGAGGCCTCTAAAGAAGCATACACATCTGGCAATTTGTTTCTTCTGACCGGCGTTGGTGGCCGCATCAACGATCTTGCCGGCAAGCTGCTGATGCGGTGGAATAGTAAGGGAAAACACACGACATTGTCAACATCTCTTCCTTCCCGGAGAAGCGACAACGTTAGCCGCCACGCCGGTATGGTTACATGTATTTATGGAAAGAAAAATCTCAACGAGCTGAGAGACATCCCGCCGCGGCCGCTCGGGAGACAGCGAGGAGCACTATAATGAACCACTTTATGGGTTGCGCACTATGTCAGTCCTTGAAGGAGACTGACGTTCTTCATGAGAAATTAGAGGTAAAAGGCTGATTTGCGATCTGAGCAGTTAGCTTTAATTGAGATCACATACACTAAAATGTTTGGTTTTTTTACATAAAGTATATGACCCAGAGAACCCTAAGTTCCGAAAAGAGGTCTTCAAACACTGCAAATATACTTGTTAAGAAACCATCAATTACTTAAGCGCTTGCGGTGGTCTGAAGGAAGAGTTTAAAGATATCTGCTTTGCTGATATCTATCCTAATTTGGCAAAGGAGTTTCCCCAGTAGCTGAAGATGGGGTGGTTCTCAATGTCCATAGAACCAAGGTTATCAGGATCGAGATCCTAGATGAGATTGTTTCGAGGTTGGATCGGATCAGATGGTAGGATTGGATAGAGAATTGCTTTACAAAATTTGGATCGATTTACAAAATTTGGATCGATTTACAAAATTTGGATCGATTTAAAAAATTTGGATCGTATAATCGTAAGATCCTATGATCCGGATCGCGATCCTAACAACCATGCATAGAACTGAAGGTACCTGCTCTGCCCAATTGCGATGAAAATTCTCAACTTTTTTCTTCAAGAGGTTCAGAATCAACTTGTTTGCAACTTCGACTTGCCTGTTATTCCTGGGGTGATGTACGCAAGCGAAACATAATTCGGTTCCTATCTGACCACAAAAGTTTATTATCTTTGAGTTATTGAACTGAGGGTCATTCTCGGTGATAATTGCCATCAGAATTCCATGTCGACAAACGATCTCTCCCCAAATGAAGTTTCTTACTACCTGAGTTGTAGTCTTTGTTAGTGCTTTAACCTCGATCCATTTACTAAAATAATCAATCATAATCAGGATAAAGCGACACTGTCTGCTTGCCATCGGGAAAGGCCCAAAGAGGTCCCTTCCCCAAATTGTGAATTGCCAAGGGGTCACTATAGATCTCAATTGATGTGCTAGTTGGACTGCAAAGGGAAAACTTCTACCACTGAACGCATTTATTTGCAAACTTTTCTTAGTTTTTCCTAATCTGGGGCCAAAAATATCCTTGCCTCAAGATTCTTTTTTCTAATGTTTGGGCTCCTGAATGACTCCCGCATTCCTCGGAGTGAACTTCTTGGAGGATGATGGGAACTTATTCCTCGAACACACCTTACTAGGGGTGACAAAAGCGTCTTCCTATATAAGATCCCTGAGGTAAGATAATGGTGAGCCGCTTTCAATCTGAAACCATGTTATGGGCCGCTCATTCACGGGTCTAATCCCGCCGGTCGAGTCACACAATATGGGCAAAGGCCCGCACACCCCAACCCCTTTCTACATGTGTTCTCGGTACGACGGCTTGTTGAGGTCGGGGCTCGATCCCCAAACCTTCTTGATGAGGGACACTTAACGCTTGCCCTCTTCACCAACTGAGCCACATATAAGTTGGTGACGAGGGAAAGCGTTAAGTTCCTCTCATCAAGGAGGTCTGGGGATTAAGGCCCAACCTCAACAACCCCCCGCATCGAGAACACGTGCGGAAAAGGGTTGGGGTGTACGGGGCTGTGACCCATGTTGAGTGGCTCGACCGGCGGGATTAGGCCCGTGAATGAGCGGCCCATTACATCAAAATTGCACTTTTGATGGGCTCAGTTGGTGATGTGAACTAGCATTAAGATTTTACATCAAGGAGGTGAAGGGTTCGAGGCCTGACCTCAACAACCTGCCGCACCGAGAACACGTGTGGTGATGGGTTGGGGTGTACGGGCCGCGACCCATGTTGTGCGGTTCGACCGGCGGGATTAGGCTCATGAATAAGCGGCCTATAACAAACCCTTTTTGTATTTGATTGATAAATGAAAATTTCCAGTGGAGTGATAGAGAATGAAATGGTCCATTCACGATGGACGCTGATCTATCTGCATGAATTCACCTTCTTCATTAGCTGAATGAAAAGTTCAGAGGTAATCCCTCCCTAGAGAAGATCATGTTTTGCTAACTCATCCACCTTGGAGTTCTCAAAAGGAGGTAGATGTTGAATGATGAAGCTTTTGAACTTGTCAATCTCTCTTTTCACTAACAACTAATATTGCTTGAGGATTGAATCCCTGATCTCAAAAGTTCCATTTACCTAATATGCCATCACCAATGAATCTGTCTTGACCTCAACATATTTATCCCGATCTCTCTAGCAAACTAGAGTCGAGCAAGAAGTGCATGCCTGATTATTAGTAGTAGGAAAATAGAATTTCACAATTTCATTCAACCTGACCCCATTTGGGTTGATTAGAACTTCACCTGTTTCTGATGAATTTCTTCCTGAAGCTCCATCTACATAGATCTTCCAAGCTAAAGGTGCTCCGACTTTCTTCTCTGTGTTGCTCTGTGTTATATCTACCATGAAATCTGCTAGGATCTGAGCTTTGATCGCCATCCTAGACACATAAGAGATGTCGAACTCTCTAAGCTCGATAGCCCATTTGACAAATCTTCTTGAATGTTCTGGCTTCTCTAGCACATTTTGAGAGGTAAATCTATGACCACCTTAATTGAATGAACTTGAAAATAGGGTCTTGGCCTTTGAGATGAGATGAGAAGAGCCAAGGCTGGCTTTTAAAGTATGGGTTATCTTGTTTTTGCATCTTTCAAAATTTTACTGGCATAGTACACCAAATACCGCTTCTTCTCTTCCCAGACTAAAATCGAGCTGACTGCATCTGAACCAAAACCAAGGTAGACAAATAATGTTCTCCTTCTCGATGACTTTGCAACAATGAAGTTGATGTTAATTGTTTTTTTAGTTGATCAAAGGCCAAGTAATATTCCATTGTCCATTCAAATCAAACTTGTAGATTGCGGCCGACATGTCAGTTTTGAGGGGGAAACGACACGTTATCGCCACATATGACAATTCTGACATTTTCCAGTATTGCGGTCGACATGTCGACCCAATATTGCGGCAAATGTCGGCCCAATATTGCGGTTTTTTTTGTTAAAAAAATTATAATTATTTTATAGAATGAATTCATCAGAAGGTTCTAGCAATATACCTGGTGCTTCTTCCATAGCATATAGAGATCTATGCTGGACATTTAGTGAGAAAGTGACTGCAAATGACACCAATCAAATACGATTAAACACTCGTTAGTAGTTTAATTTTCTCTAATTAATTTTAATTTACATTTAATCAGATAAAATAATTACCATCTAATTAATAGATGAAAATATTATGAAATATATATATATAATAATAATAATAATACAATCCGACATTTTGAAATGTCCCCGATATATCCCCTCAATCCGATATCCGACATACGACATAAAAAACTCAAACCAACATGAGTCCGACATCTGACATCTGTAAACTTGATTCAAATTTCAAGGCTCCACATAGAGTATTGAAAAATTAAGCACATTTATCTCCTCAACGAGATATAAACATGCTTAAACATGTCATTCTTCCTCCTAAACTGCTAAACTTCTTTTGGTGATTTTGGAGGCGACATTAAAAATTACTTTAACCTTATCGGGATTAGGTTTAAGTTCTTTGGGAGTAAGGAGATGACCCAAAAGTTTTCCTTTACTTACCCCAAAGGCGTACTTCAAGGGATTAAGCTTCATTTTAAAGGCTCGTTGAGTAGCAAACTTCTCCCTGAGATCTTTGATATGAATGAGAAATATTTTACTTTTGATTAAAAGATCATCAACATAAACTTCAAGGTTTCCGCCCTTCTGCCTTTTAAAACTAGATCCATCATGCGTCGATAGGTTGCACCAGCATTCTCGCGATGACAAAACCATTCATCTTTTGTAATGAAAGAAGTATGAGGTATATCGGTTTTATGCATTCTTATTTGATGATAACCAAAGAATGCATCTAAAAAACTCATATAAGAATACCTTACTGTAAAATCAACTAGAGAATCTATCTGAGGGAAGGGATGAAAATCTTTGGGGCAACACTTTGTTGAGTTTAGTGAAATCAACACATATACTCTACTTTCCTCCGGTTTTCTTAACTATTACAACATTAGATACCCACTCGAGGTATTGAATTTCCTGAACAAAATTGACCTTGAGAAACTTGGCGACCTCCTCTCTGTTATGTTGAGCGAGAGTCACCGCCACCACACGCTTCTTCTGCTTTATCGGCTAGAAGCTTGGATCGATGTTTATATGGTGACAAGCAACGTTTGGATCCATTCCTGGCATGTCATCCGCTGACCAAGCGAACACATCCAGATTTTGGAGGAGGCAAAGATCAACTCTACCTTCTTCTTTTTAGATAATTCTGCATTGATATAGAGCATCTTGTCTTTATCTTCTTTTGAGATTGAGATATTCTGGACGACCTAGGCAGATTTCTGATGAGCTCCTTCTTTCTCTTCTTCTTGTGCAGGCTCTTCCATAGCTTATTTTACTTCTGCAACTTTAGAACAATGATCACCTGGAAATATAGGTAAATTAGAGATACCTTTATCTTGGGGAGGAGAGGACTCAATGACATTGACTGCCTTCATATAACACTCTCTAGCAAGCTTTGGGTCACTCCTGAATCCGAGTTGTTTCCCTTCCATGGCAAACTTTATTGTCAAGTGTAAGGTCGAAACTATAGCCTAATATTTATTGAGAATTGACCTTTCTAAGATTGCATAGTAGCTGTTGGGAGCATCTACTACGACAAATTCTACTTGCTCGGTAACTCCCCCCAACGTCACCGAAAAAGTGACACTTCGACTTTATTCCTCTCTCCGGAGAAGTTGGAGAGAGGTCCATTTGTTGAAGGAGTCTTCCTGGACTTCAAAGTTTCGAAGGTTGTCTTGAAGAGAAGGTTCACGGAACTACCAGAATCTATCAGAATTTTTGTTACCGTGTAGTTTTCTATAATTGCTTTGATAACCACTACATCGTTGAAGGGGTTGGCAGTTGGGGGGAGATCATCTTGGTTAAAAGTGACAGTCCCTCTGAAAGGAGCTGAGGAGGCTGCTGCAACTTAAGAACGAAAGACTTGAGTCATGTTAGCCTTCCAGGAGGACTCGAGCCTGTTCCCCCCATTGATACAATTTATCAGCTATGAGAATGATTGCGTGGAAGCTGATGGCGAAGGCCCGCTAGGCCATCTATTTTGTACGATGCAAAAGAGGTTGCCCAAAGGGCCTTGGTCATCAGCTTCCACGCATTCATTTTCATAGCTGATATTGCCAAGAAGGCCAACGTCGTTTACTTCACACTCCCAGTGAATTTCTGACACATCTTTCCCTTGGCAGTGACAAGTTTATCACCATATTTACAAAGAACCAGGTCTTGGAGCTTCCCTTCTTTCAGTAATCTTTCAATGAGAATCTAAAGGGCTCGATAGTTATCGGTCAAATGACCCCTTTCCTTATGATATTCACAATATAGGGCAAGATTTTGACTCCTGGCGTCGAACCTCATGTGTGCTAGTTTCCTGAAATAGGGTTGCTTCCGGAAGATTTGTACTACTTCATTCATCTGAAGGATGAGATCAGTGATTGACTCTTGAAAGTCATGATATTGTTGGTGAGGGTTGAAGACGTTAGGTGAAGGATGGAAGTACTGAGGGGCTTGCTGAAGCTGAATAGGTACTTGGGGTCTCATTTGATGGAATTGCTGATGGTTGTAATAAGGGAGGTAATGGCGGAAATTCCTGCCCATTTAAGCTGGTGGGTGGAAATCTTGGCGGGGAGGTCTCGGAGGATGCTGATGAGTAGTGGAGAATGGAGCAACAACATGCTTCTTATGGACTAACTCAGATAGAGAGGAGATGAAACCCGGGTTAGTGATTTCACCCTCTATAAAACAGTTATCCTTGCTGATTAATTCTCTGTCAGAACTTGGCTCCTTGATGTTGACTTCAAACTTGAAGAGACCTTCTTGGAGGCCGCAAGTGAGAGTAACTTAATACGAAGAAGGATCCACATCATGAACCCTCAGGATCTTCCTGAAACCTATCAATGAAATGGCCAAGGGTTTCACTATCCCCTTGTTTAATCTGGAAGAGAGTTGGTGGCCCACTCTTCCTTTTCTTTGGGGTAGCAAACCTCAAAAGAAGTTCCCTTCTGAGATCTGAGAAGCAGGAGCCGGACTGAGACGGCAGCTTGTAGAACCATTCCCTGGCCTGCCATCGAAAGATGCGGCAAGCAATTTGCACTTGATTTCATCTGACAAGGTCATCGTCGAGACAGCTGATTCGAAAGCTTGGTGATGAGAGACAAGATTTTCTCTTCCGGCGAAGACATGGAGGGGAGGCTCTTTGAATCCGTTGGGAATAGGTTCCAATGAACTTGATCTCAAAGGAGAAGGCTCCTCCGCGAAATGGACCGAAGGATTACCATAACTTTCTTGAAAGTTCATCACTCTTGCGGGACCTCCTTGAGAGGCTGCTCTGAAGAAATCGCGACGAGCAACCGCAAACTCATCAGATTGAGGTCGCAAAGGCATTGCAGGCAAAGTGACTGGGCAATCAGGAGGAGCTGGAGTGCTAACTGGAGGAGCTTGCGAACCAGCTGGAGGGGTTTCAGTTACTGCGGTCTGGGGCGCTAACCGCTAGGTTATCAAAATGAGTGCTTGAGTCATCGCCTCTATCTACTGAGCGGTCTCGTGGCGAGCATGCTCAAACCTAAACTCTAGGGCTTCTATGACAGTTGCATTGCTTGAATTGATTCTGGTCCCTGCTAATGGGTGCTGCTGAATTTCAAGGTTAGACATCCTAACCGACCTTTTCGCTGAATAACTCGTTCTGAAGGTCATGTGTTCGTTCTGTTGGTGCAAAAAATACACATCCACAACTTCACGCTAAAAGACACTGAGGGATATTGCAAGCTGCTAGTTACTTTTTTGTTTGCAAGGTCTGACTAAAAGATGAGAACTAAGCCCGCAGAGTGGAGAGGTCAGATTTTCCTGCAACGGCAAATACCACCTGCTGTGGAAGATCTTATTTCACCAAAGAGTGGTTACAAGAATGAGATGGCCTTAATCGGTGACTAAGTGACCAAGAAGAGACCAAACTCGATACCGCAACCGGAGTAATTAGGCTTGAGGATTCGAGTTAGCATGCCTTCTGGGTACTGTTCACCCTATTTATGCTACTGGGAGCCTACCCGAACGGGTAGGCCCTAAGATTACGGGCTGCCCGAGGTACATGAGAACCGGGCAGAGGTGAGATGTTGTTACATGGTGTGCGAAAAGCATTAAGAAAGAAGAAAGAATCTGATCGCGCGGTCAGACGGTCAGACTAGCAATTGCTCTTGACCTCTCAGAAGATGATTAGAGAGATGTTTTGGGCGGTGTAGGCGGTCAACACGAACTGGGACCGCCCCAACCGATAGGCATGAAGCATGTTGAGCACTTTGCAAGGTCGCAGAATTCTGGGTAAACAGACATGTGTTGCATCTCGCTTCCTCATGGATTGTCGTAAAATCCAGTACCATTACTCTCAATGGAATTGTTCGCGGCTTGTATATGTGGTATGCTGATCTAATAGACGTGAGCAATTAGTACCGCCGTGCATCAACAAAGATATCGCCGACACTAAGAAATTTGTTATGAGGACAAGCTTTGTTTCTAACAAATGTCTTATGCCCAATTGAATTTTCTTTGGTTGTCAGGCCCTCGAGATCCCTTTAGACAAACTCCAACTTGAATATTCAGTTTTCTATTTTCAGGGATATCTCAGGCACTCTATTCCCCATGGCAGCGAGTTCTCATCGCTACTCTAGTTGATGCCATCCTTGATTTCTAATCCAGTTTCTTCTTGATTACTTGATGAGTACTCGCAGACTCTATAAATAATTATTTCCCAGTATCACTTGGTGGAATTTCAAGCGTTCCTACTAGTATTCACAGAGGTCATTGACAACAAATGGGATCCTGCTCATTTCTCATTTCTAAATAAGATTATGTGTCAAGACTAGAACATGAGGCTGCATGCCAATATTATATGGGAGTTGGCAGATGGTATTGTCTTCTCAGAATATTCTCAAGTCAAGAACATAAAACAATATCAGCGCATTTGCAGATGATATTATTTTCTCATCACAGAATATTTTCTCAAGTCAAGAGCATAAAATAGTATCCGAGTATACTAAGGAATTCATGTCTATTTTTTCTTCAGCATCGAAGAGTATTATTCAAATATAAAGAACCTGAATGTTCTCTCCAAATTCTTCAATGTCTGCAAATTAGCCCTTATATCCCTATTATAGACTTAGAATCCACTACGAATCGCCACTGTCGTCCGAAAGGTAAAACCTCTAAAAATACATAAAATAAAAATACAAAAATTACATAAAAATACATAAAATATGCTGTCGTCCTTCCGAATGCGACTATGTTATGACCTATCTAGGAGAAGAAGAGGAAGTAGGAAGAAGGCTAGAGGATTAGGGTTTAGAAGAGGAAGAAGAGAAAGGATACCTGGAATAATCTTCTTGTCCCACCAAGGAGGAGGGGTTGGGTATTTATGCTCCCACCCAACCCCTAGGGCCGGCCGGCCCCATTGGTGCTGAACCCATGTGGTTGAGCCCCCATTCTGCTTTATTGTTGGGTTCGGGCTGAACCGGATGGTTCAGCCCGGTTTTCATTCTCCGTCTCCTCCGGCCTTCGCGCGTATTTAAATCCACGGAAACGTAGATCGTCCGGGGGCATAACATTCCCCTCCCCATCAAGAAGCACATTGTCCTCAAGGTGAAAATTAGGATAGCGCTCCCGGAACTCCAAGAGGTCAACCCACGAATTGTGCGTCTCTGGCATCTGCTTCCATTTGACGAGGATCGTTGGCCGGTACTCAGTGCCTTGTTTTTTCCACGTGGTCATGAGAACTTCTTCAGGTAAGGGCCTCAATACGCCGCTACTGGTGGCCTCAGGTAAGATAGGAGTGACGTGAACAGCGTTCCCTAGCTTCTTTTTGAGTACTGATACATGAAATGTAGGGTGAATGCGGGACCCCTACGGAAGCGCTAAGGTATAGGCTACGGGTCCTGCCCGCCGAATGATCCTGTACGGCCCGTAGTAGCGTGGGACCAGTTTCTGATTGGCCCGGCGGGCGACTGATAGCTGACGATATGGCTGGAGCTTGAGAAACACCTCATCGCCTACCGCAAATTCCCTTTCCGTACGGTGCTTGTCAGCTTGGACCTTCATGCGGTCTTGGGCCGCACGTAAATTGTCTCGGAGAATAGCCAAGGTCTAATCCCGATCTTGGAGAGCCCGATCTACCGCCGGGAGGGCATTGCTGGCCGGTTCATAGGAGCACAATGTGGGTGGCAAACGCCCGTACACCGCCTCGAACGGAGTGAGCCGACTGGCCGTGTGAAAGGAGGCGTTGTAGCAGTACTCGGCCCAATGTAGCCACTTGGTCCACGTGCGGGGTTCATCCATGGCAAAGCACCGTAAGTATGTCTCTACTCCTCTGTTTAGCACCTCCGTCTGGCCGTCGGTCTTGGGGTGATTGGCCGTGCTCATGCGTAATGTGGTACCCTGAAGCCGAAAAAGCTCCGTCCAAAAATGGCTGACAAAAACTGGGTCCCTATCAGAGATATGGCCCGAGGAACCCCATAGAGTCGAACTATCTCTTTGGCGAAGAGCTCAACCACTGTTTCTCCGGAATATGGGTGGCTCAAAGCAAGAAAGTGGTCGTACTTGGACAGTTTATCGACCACTACTAGAATGACCGACTTGCCCTGCGATTTGGGAAGGCCCTCGATGAAGTCCGTGGAGACGGTTTCCCAAATCTGGTGTGGGATCTCTAACGGAGTAAGAAGACCCGCTGGGGAGATCGTCTCATACTTTTGCCGCTGGCAGACATCGCATTCCCTCACGAACTGCTGAACGTCCCGCTGCATCCCTTTCCAAAAGACGTTGGCCTTGACCCGCTGTAAGGTCCGACGGATACCGGCATGACCACCGGTCGGTGAAGCGTGAAACTCCCGAATCATAATAGTACGCTAAGGGGACGTGGCCGGTATAACGAGCCGACCCTGGTGGTAGAGCCGCGTGCCAAGTAAGTGATAGCCATCCTCTGTGCCTCGGCTCTGCTGCAGTGCTTCAACAATGGCGCAGTGAACTGGGTCCTGGAGAACTTCCGCCTGTATGTCGTCTAAGGATGCAATCACCGGCCCAGAGATGTGAGTAAGGGAGCTTTCTGGTATCCGAGACAACGCATCGGCCGCCATATTCTCCTTCCCCTTTTTGTAGACAATCTCATAATCATACCCCAGAAGCTTCGTCAGCCACTTCTCTTGTAGCGGGGATGCCAACCGTTGTTCAAGGAAATGCTTCAAACTTTGGTGGTCTGTAGGAACCTGGAAATGTCGCCCCAGAAGATAGGGCCGCCATAAAGCGACCGCGTGGATTATGGCGAGCATCTCCTTCTCGTACGTAGAGAGCCCCAAGGTCCTCGGGGCGAGAGCTTTGCTGAAATAAGCAAGTGGCCGACCCTCCTGCATGAGGACCGCGCCGATGCCGACGCCAGATGCGTCCGTCTCCACCACAAAGTCCTTGGAGAAATCTGGAAGTGCTAGCACCGGGGTGGTAGTCATGGCTCTTTTGATGCCCTCAAATGCTTCATCGGCCTCCACATTCCATCGGAAGGAATCCTTCTGTAGCAACTGGGTGAGTGGCCGTGCTATCTTCCCGTAGTCCTTCACGAACCGGCGATAGTAGCCGGTCAGCCCAAGAAAGCCTCGTAAGGCCCGGATCGTCATGGGCTGCGGCCAAGTCACCATGCTTTCAATCTTCCTCGGGTCGGCCCGGACCCCTTGAGCGGAGACCAAATGTCCCAAGTATTGGACCTCCGTCTGCCCAAAAGAGCATTTGGATCGCTTGGCATACAGCTGATGCTCCCGCAAATTGTGAAATACATGCCGAACGTGCTCCCGATGCTCATCCCAGCTCCTGCTATAGATCAAAATATCATCAAAGAAAACTAGCACGTACCGACGAAGCAGTGGTCGAAAAATCTCGTTCATGACGGTTTGGAAGGTAGATGGGGCGTTGGCCAATCCGAACGGCATCACCGGAAACTCATAGTGACCGTCGTGAGTACGGAACGCCGTCTTGTGGATGTCCTCGTCCCGCATGCGTATCTGATGGTAGCCGGATCGGAGATCCAGCTTGGTGAAGAGGCTTGCCCCATGCAGCTCGTCTAGCAGCTCCTCGATCATCGGAATGAGAAACTTGTCTTTGATGGTCGAGTGATTCAGTCCCCTGTAATCGACACAAAACCGCCATGATCCATCCTTCTTCTTGACCAAGATGATCGGCGAGGAGAACGCGCTGGTGCTGGGACGGATGATGCCGACGGTCATCATCTCACGTACGCTGCGTTCTATCTCCGTCTTCTGAATGTGGGGGTACCGGTATGGACGAATATTCGTCGGGTCTGCTCCGGCCTTCAGCTGAATCTGATGATCTCTGAACCGTGCGGGTGGTAAAGAACGTAGTTCCTGAAAGATGTCATCAAACTGGACCAATAAATCCTACAGTTGCTCTAGTTCTGACGTCGACCCAAGAGCCTCTATCCCCAACACCAGGGCCATCATACTACCCTCTTCCTCCATCCTTTGCAGGCACCTGAGGGATATCTCCTTGAATGGAGACGACCGTATCCCCTGTAGGCAATGCTCTGTCCCCAGGTGCGAAAACTCCAACGTCATCTTCTCCCAATCAGTGGTTACCCGCTTGAGCTGGCGGAGCCACTACACGCCCAACACCATGTCCGACCCCCGAATCGGTAGCAGGTAGACATCCGTCCGGCACACATAGCCCTGTAGTCGCAGCTCCACCCCTTTCAGGACCCCTTCGCACCTCAACTTGCTGCCGTCAGCCACCATAACCTGGAAAGAAGCCCCCTTGTCGACTGCATGTCCCGCCTTATGTGCTGCTGCGGGAGTGATAAAATTATGGGTACTCCCGCTATCTATTAAAATAGTCACCCGCTCAAGCCCCAACTTCCCAGCAATCCGTAACGTAAGAGGGGCTGAACACCCTTCCATGGCCTGGATGGACACCCCAAACTCCGCAAGGTCCAACCCATCTACCTCATCACAGCTAATGGGCTCCTCCTCGTCATCCTCCTCCCTCAACATGAATACTTGCACCTTTTGGCACCGGTGTCCCGGTGTATACTTTTCGTCGCAGTTGAATCATAGCCCTTTATCCTTCCTGGCCTGCAGCTCAAGCCAAGTCAGGCGTGTCACTGTCGGCCGCCCTGCCTGTGGCTTCTCACGCCGCCCTGCTACTGGTGCTGCTGGTGCTGCGAGAGCGCGTGCTCCCCCTCGATTTCGCTGGCGGCTGAACCGCTCCTCCTGTATCCTGGCTAGACTGATGGCGTGGCTCAGACTGTTCGGCATGTTGGCATGGACCTCATCTCTCAGGTGATCCTTCAGCCCTGAAACGAAACAACTGAGGAGGGTCTTTTCCCCCCAATTGACCCGATTAGCCAGCCGCTCGAACTCCGTGCGATATTCCGTCACTGTCCCCTTCTTTCGGAGTTTCTGCAAGGTAGCCTCCACGTCCTCATACTCCAAGAGCCCGAAGCGGGCCGTAAATCCCTCTACAAAGTGCGCCCACGGCGCGTACCCATAGCTTCGAACGAACCATTGTGCCCACTGGTATGCGTCGCCCTCCAAGTGAAACGACGCCAACTGCACCCATTGCTCATTAGGGATCTCTTGGTATGCGAAGAACAACTCGGCCTTGTGTACCCATTCCAGCGCGTCGCTATCCCGGAATGTTGGAAAATTCATCCGCGTTCGTTTTGGTTGCATAAAGGCCCGCTGGTTCGCTCCTCCATTCCTGCCATACCCTGGATCTAGCCCTGCTGGCCTGATTGGTTCTGCCACTAGATTCGGCCGACCATAGTAGTCTTGATAATGTTCCCCGCCGTATCCCCCTCCCATAGGAGGGCCCTCCTCGTCATCAAAAACGTGCCTGGGAGGATATCCCCGCCATTGTTCGCCTTGTCCCATCCTCACCGGAGCCCCTAGTACCGGCGTCCTGGGGAGGATCCCATTTCCAGCGCCATTTGGACCCCCCATGTGCGGCGGCGGCGGCCTCCAAATCTGCTCCTGATGTCCAAAAGGGCGGACGGCAGCCACCCCGGCGACTCCACCGCCGGCGGCCACCCCTCCTGGGCCGGTCCACCCCCCGACGACCTGCTGGTGGGGGGTTTGGTCCCGGTCCGATCCGCGGCCTGGCGGCAGGAATGCCCGCACCTGGGCTCGGCGGAACCTGCGTCGTCGGCCCTGTAGGGCTCGGCTGGCCCGACGGGCCACTGTAGCCGGCCGTCCAGCCTGGTTCCGGGCTGGGGCCGCTGTAGGGCATCATTCCCGACCCTCCCGTGGTGCCTCCGGTGGGTGACGGTGCCGTATGTGCCGATTCCCCCTGTTCCGCCGTTTTCCCCCTTAGGGTTTGCGTTAACAGCGCCTTCAGCTCATCCATGCGTCCTTCCATGCGTTCTTCCAGATTTTTCGTGGAGGTTTTGACTTGTTCTTCGATCCCGGCCACCGAATCCGCCAAGGCGACGTAGTTTTCTTTGATGGTGGCTAAGCGTGCCATCTCCGCCTCCGTGCGTGTCACCATTGTCGCAGGAAAGATGCTCTGATACCATGGTTGTCAGAATCGCGATCCGGATCATAGGATCTTACGATCCTACGATCCAGATTTTGTAAATCGATCCAGATTTTGTAAAGCGATCTTCGATCCAATCCTACCATCTCATCTGATTCAACCTCGAAATGATTTCATCTAGGATCTCGATCCTGACAACCTTGTCTGATACCAAATGTTATGACCTATCTAGGAGAAGAAGAGGAAGTAGGAAGAAGGCTAGAGGATTAGGGTTTAGAAGAGGAAGAAGAGAAAGGATACCTGGAATAATCTTCTTGTCCCACCAAGGAGGGGTTGGGTATTTATGCTCCCACCCAACCCCTAGGGCCGGCCGGCCCCATTTGGGCTGAACCCATGTGGTTCAGCCCCCATTCTGCTTTATTGTTGGGTTCGGGCTGAACCGGATGGTTCAGCCCGGTTTTCATTCTCCGTCTCCTTCGGCCTTCGCGCGTATTTAAATCCACGGAAACGTAGATCGTCCGGGGGCATAACAGACTACCGGCTCGTATCGTCCATCCAACGATTCTAGCTCTGCCTCATGTGTAAGTATATTCGGGTGAGTTCTATTAAGAGTCGGTCAACCCGTGAAATGCGATCCCCATCACTTAGAAGGGGTATTCTATAAATTTTCCAATTTTTAATTCAAAATATGCTCATGCTGGCATCAGTTATGAGGGATCATTTTAAGTAATATTAAGATATGCCTCATTAGCAAAAATGGATGTTTGAAAATCATATTTGCACTTTTTAAAACATAGAACTGTATTATCTTAATTAACATAGGCTACAAACTGAAATTTTATGGGAAGCTTTTGTGCATTCGTTCCTCCAGGAAATTACAAAGAAGGGTGGACGATTTCTGGAAGCTCCAGTTTCTGGCAGTAAAAAGCCTGCTGAAGATGGTCAGTTGATTATACTTGCTGCAGGTGAGAAGGTGAGAGCGTACATCTGTTTATTCATATTTTACAATAACAATTTCCAACAATTGAGCTGTATTGAGGGAAATATGGCTTGAAGATATTGATCTTCTCCACTAGAAACTTCTATTCATTGAACTAAAAGGTTGGTAGATAAGTCCAAATTTCCACCTGGCAACCATTGCTCCTAAACCAGTAGATTGTGTCTTTTGCAAATGTTTCTTTTACAAATGCATATCTCATACGAATGTATTTAATGACAGCATTAGAAATAATTCAGTATTACTTCCATATCTTTTATCTTTTTATATATATATATTTTGAGCAATGTTATAAGCAGTTCGAATTGGGCTATATTCACAGTCTATTGATATTTGTAGTCCAAAAAATTATTCACAGTCCAATTTTTTAATCCATCCTTCACACTCTGAAGGAACTCTTCTCGGTCACCAGAATCCTAGATTTGTCGTTGAAGGGATCCAGAACCTCACCCGCCTCTCCTCCATCGCCACCGGCTTTCCCCTCCCAGATTCCATCCCACCATGGTTCGTTCTCTGAAACCCTGAACTAGCCATTCTCAGCCTTCACCCTGCCTCCATCTCCGGCAAAATACGCTTATCCCTCGTCATTGCAGGCCTTCACTTAGATTGTTCCTATACACTTATCTCCGATTTGAGTTACAATTTCTGCACAGCTCCCCTGGACGAAAATCTCCTCTAGTGTTTCAAAGTTGGAATCTGTTAAACTGGGGCATACCAAATTCTCCGGCTTGATTCCTGCTTCTCTTTGTTCACTCTCAAACCGGAGATTTCTTGATGTATCGTTGGATTTCGTTCTGTGCATCGGGTACAATCTGTTTTACAAAGATATGTTCGAGATGATCACGGGCTCTCTGGTGAGCAAGCCACCTCTTCCGACGGTTTCTGATGTGTTCACAAGCTCGGTCAGGAAGAAACTGAGTAAGGCAAAATAATACTTTCAACCCCTTGAGGCCTCCGCGACGGAGCATCACAACGAATGGGAATAATGGAGACTGTAGAAAACAATGAACAAACTTTGTATGTACTTCATATCTCAAATACAAGAGAGTGCAAATATATAGGAGGAGAGGGATAAAGAATCCTATACAATAGATGTGGGACTAAAAGAGAAAGAAGAAATGAGCCTATAAATGGGTCTTTACATCATTTTCCTTTATATCTTCTAACACTCCTCCGCAAGCTGGAGCGTACAAGTCGTAGGCACCAAGCTTGAACAAGAACTGATAATACAATTTGCGAGGTAATGCATTGGTAAGGATGTCAGCAACTTGCCCAGAAGCAGGAACATGTTCTAGCTTTAGCACCTTTGATTGAACCTTTTCTCGAACGAAATGACAATCAACCTCAATATGTTTAGTCCGCTCATGGAACACAGGATTCTTTGCAATATGGATTGCAGCTTGACTGTCACAAAGCAACGTTGAAGGTGAGGACAATTTAACTCCCAAATCCATTAGAAGACTTTCAAGCCAGGTTAGTTCAGATACAACAGCCGCCATCGCACGGTACTCAGCCTCAGCAGACGAGCGAGCAACCACCGAATGCTTCTTACTCCGTCATGTGATAAGATTTCCTCCAAAGTATGTACAAAAACCAGTAGTAGATCGTCGATCATCCAACGAGGCCGCATAATCCACATCAGAGTATGCAATAAGAGAAAGGGAGGAAGATGGCTTATACACAAGTCTTTGTTCAGGGGCAATCTTCAGATACCTGAGAATACGTTCCACTACCTGAAGGTGAGAAACCCGTGGAGTATGCATAAACCGGCTGACCACACCAACCACAAATGATATATCTGATCTCGTAATTGTTAGGTATATCAGTTTTCCCACAAGATGACGATAGTATTCCAGATTTGGGAGTAGAGAATCAGGCTCAGATTCCTGAGCACACAACTTGTGGTTGACTTCTATCGGGGTCCCCGCAGGTTTGCAACCTGAGAGACCAACATCTTGCAGAAGGTCAATGCAATACTTACGCTGGGATAAGACAAGACCATCAGGTCGTCGTGCTACCTCTAGTCCAAGAAAATACCGAAGATTTCCCAGATCTTTGATTTGAAAGATAGAATTTAAATGTTGCTTAACATGTTGTATCCCAGCGGATTCATCACCAGTGATCAAAATATCGTTCACATAAACCAGAAGTATTATAGTCCCAGTTGATTGGTGACGAGTGAAGAGAGAGGAATTTTGCTGAGCTTTGTTTGAAGCCAACCTCACGAACAGCCTTGCTGAATTTCTCAAAACATGCCCGTGGAGACTGTTTGAGACCATAAATAGATTTGCGAAACAAACATACACGAGACTCCCTCGTTGTCTCAAACCCAGACAGTTGATGCATGTACATAGTGTCAAGAAGATCCCCATTCAAAAAGCATTCTTGACATTCAGTTGATGGAGGGTCCACTGATGATGAACAACTAAGGAGAGCAAGACCCGAACTGAATTTAATTTTGCAACCAAAGAGAACGTTTCATCATAATCAAGGTCGTACTATTGAGTAAAACCCCGTGCCACAAGACGAGCCTTTAAGTGATCAACTGTCTCATCTGCGACATGTTTGATTGCAAAGATCCACTTGCAGCTAACATAACTGTGGCCAGGAGGAAGAGAAACGAGATCCCAAGTGTGATTACCCCACAGAGCAGTCATTTCGTCATCCATGGCGGCACGCCACCCCGGATGCTGGAGAGCTTCCTGCACAGAGTTAGGTATAGATATAGAGGAGAGTGAGAGAGCAAAGGTAAGAAGAGGTGGAGAGAGTTGATGTAGAGAGACATAATTGGCCAAGGGATGAGACGTCGAGGGGGTGCCAGATCAACATGCCGCGAGATCACACCGGTAGAGGGAAGCTGCTGCAGGGCATCTGGACGTGGAGGACGACGAGTGTACACCTGAACGATAGGAGGTCTGGAGGGGACGGGTGGTAGTGTAGGAATTTGAAGCAGAGGAGTAGGTAGAAGGGGTGGAAGCAGTGACGTAACTAGAATTGTGGGCCGAGGTAGTGGAGGAGGAAGAAGGGGATCAGAAGGACTGGTGTGATATGGTTGGTCTTCATGAAAGGAGACATCAACAGACACAACCACCTTACCAGTGGTAGGATAAAAGCAGACATACGCCTTCTGAGTGCGGGAGTACCCAACAAACATAGCTTTGGTAGCACGAGGGGCTAACTTGTCATTCAAAGGACCAAGGTGGTGGACATAACAGGTACATACAAACAGACGAGGTGTGAGAGAGAAGAGAGTCGTGGATGGGTAAAGGAGAGTAATGGGAGCCACAAAGTGGAGGACAGACGAAAGCATGCGATTGATGAGGTGACAAACAGTAGAAACCACAAAGTTCCAATAGAAAGGAGGAACCTGCATTTGGATCATGAGAGATCTAGCCACATCAAGGAGGTGACGATTTTTTTGTTTCGCTACGCCATTCTGTTGAGGGGTATATGCACACGAAGTCTGATGTATAATACCAAACTCGGCGCACAGATTAGAGAAGGTGCGACCAGTATACTCACGAGCATTATCTCTACGGAGAGTTTTTACACAGGTAGAAAACTGAGTGCGAGTTTCCGTAAGAAACGTACGAAACGTGGAGGTGAGTTTGGTACGATCACGAAGTAAATACAACCAGGTAACCCGTGAGTAATCATCTATAAAGGTAACAAAGTAGCGATACCCAAAAAACACTAGGGACCTTATAGGGCCCCCAAATATCAGAATGTACTAAGGATAAAAGATCATCGCTCCGAGTACAAGAAGAAGAAAAAGATACACAGTGGTGTTTGCCGAAATTACAAGATTCACAAAAAAACTCTTAAAGAGAAACAGTGGGAAGAGCTTTCTTGAGAATTGGAAGAAGAGCATGCTCAAGACGACGATGCCAATCAGTGGTGGAAACAGTGATGAGAGAAGCTGTAGGAACATCTAGAAGATACAGCCCGTTAGACAGTCGTCCTCTACCAAGTATATTCTGCTTTAGTCGATACTGCACAACAAATGAAGAGCGTGATAAAATTACACAACATTCAAGATCTTGTGTAAGACAGCTAACAAAGAGAAGATTAAATGGAGAGCCCGGAACATGAAGAACCGAGGATAAGAAGAGGGAAGGAATAAGAGGCAGATGAGCAGTGTCAGAAACTGGGATCGTGTCACCATTAACCACAATGATGTGCTTGGGATAAGCAGTATCTAAGTATTGAGGCGGCCTTTGTGGAGAGAGATGATGCGTAGCACCCGAGTCCACAATCCAGTGAGAGCTGTGTGAGAGGCAAGATATACCTTCATTGGAGATCGAGGCCACAGAGCCAGAGGAGCGACTAACCACCCCTTGAAGCTGATGGAGTTGAGCACGTAAAGCAGCAATATCATCATTGGTGGCGGAGGGAGGTGTAGGAGCGACCGTTGCAGTAAGATGAGGGGGTAGGCCATGCTTGCGGTAGCAAGTTGCCTCCATATGACCATCCCTGCTGCAGTAAGTGCACTTAAAGAGAGTTCGACCACCACGACCGCGTCCCCGAGAGTAGCGAGCACCACGAGTTGGTGGACCACAAGCAGAAGGAGCGAGAGTAGCCACGGGCTGCTGAAGAAGAGCTGGAGAAAGAGACGGAGCATCCGGAGGAGGAGTAACTTTCAGAAGCATCGAGCACTCATCTGAGAGGGGCGAAGTGACAGCGGATGATAGAATATGAACGCGGACACTATGAAGATATGAGGGAACACGGGCCATCATCATAGCAATCCCCACTGCCTCCTTCTGCTGTCGTTGAGTAACCAAGTCCGTGGTGGGGGGCTGTTGCTGGATCCAAGCCTCAACAAGAGTTTTAGCCCGCGCAACAAAAGAAGTTATGTCTCCAGTAACACCAGCGTCGAGGAACTGAAGATCAGTAAGAATATCAATCAAGTGCTGAAGACTGTCCTTCCCAGAGTAGAGAGAATGAAGATCTGTCCACATAGCGTGAGCCGTCTCGTGATACATGGTCATACGATAGGGCTCGGTGTCTAGAGAATTGAGAAGTCAAGATTGGACGCGTCCATCATCACAGATCCACTCATTAGTGGGTTCAGTGGGAGGAGGCCTGGTGAGGTGATGAAGGAGACCTTTAGTTTGTAGCACACGCCGAACTGAGTGTACCCTTTCCACAAAATTTTGTTTGCCACAAAGAGAAATGATGGTAATGCGTAGTTCATCATGAAGTTCGAGAGGAGAAGCACGAGGATAGCCTGGAAGAGTAGACGAATCAGAAGCTGTTGTGGAGTCTGAAGCCATCTGACTGAACCACGACTAGGTAAAGAAACCGAGCGGCAAGGAAGCACGCGGCAAGCCGAACATGTCACGCAACAACTATTGATGAAGCGCCGAGAACGAGTAGGAGCCGCGCAGGGCAAAAACGGCTAGAAGAGGTCGCTGGAAGCAGGGACTAGAAGAGAAAACCAGCAAGGCCGCAGGCAGAGAACGAGTCCGTGGCGGAGAGATGTAGTCCGCGATCCGCGACGGCAGACCAAGGCGACCAAACAGATGAAGCCGTCCGACAAGAGGGAGCAGTGGGTTAGGTCACCAACCCGACAAGAACAGACCGCGCGGTAAACAGACCGCAGCGAGGAGAAAGAGGAACCGAGATCCAGCAGAGGTCTAGTCAGCAATACCGGTGAACAAAAGGATGGCTATAAGAGAGCCAAGAAGAGGAGGAAGTGGAAGCCACGAGAGAAGCAGGAGTGGGAGACACAGAAGCGGTTAGAGGAGAGGAGACCGCACAAAGGGGTGCGGATAAAAAAGGAACTAGCCGGGAAACAAACCGCACAAGAGTGCGGTAAGGCGGGAAGAGACCGGCGGGTGAACCGAGCACATGCGGTAAAGAGAAGGCTAACCGCAAATTCGGACCGGTGCCTCTGATACCATGTAGAAAATAATGGGCAAACTTTGTATATACTTCATGTCTCAAATACAAGAGAGAGTACAAATATATAGGAGAAGAGATGGATAAAGAATCCTATACAATAGATGTGGGACTAAAGAAGAAAATCGTCCTTCTGGACCCCAAGGATTGCTGCTGAAGGTAATCGATTTGCACCTAGCATGTTTCTGCTAAACACTTTGATGGCCTTCTAGAGGTTAATAACCTGGTCAATGATGCTGCATTTATAATTAAAAAGATAAATACCTTGGATTCAATGAATGCGCAAAGCAATGAAGCAGAGTGTTATTTTTGTTCCAACGATCCACAAGGATAGCATGTACTACCTCAAAAAAGGTAGACACATCTTCTTCTCTTTTCCTCTCATGAGAGTAGATAGCTTTCCTCACCCTTTCAATCATTGTATCCCACATATCATATATTAGATGAAGACAAGGCTTATCTGTATCGCAAAAGCGTATCATGTCATAGATCGGAGCAGTGAATGAAAGAATATACTCAATGGAAGCCCACCAATCATCATCTAAAACCTTCTCTTTCACATGTCTTGCCTTTTCCATATCATCATCACGATATAGAAGCCAATGATCACTAATAACCATTCTTTGGAGTCCATTCTTTGTAAGCTTGAATCGTTTTAACATGATGATCATTGAAGCAAAACGAGTTTCAACAATTGATAATAATTTCAAACTAACAAATTCATTAAACATTGCCAATCTCATGGAATGATTCATTATATAGTTTTTAATAAACATAACATCATCACCAATACGAGTAATCCACGAACATTCTTCATACGTAACCGTATTATTCTCTGAATTCTTAGCGGCACATATATTCTTCAAAGCTAGATTGAGAGCGTGCACCACACAAGGAGTCCAAAAGATTGATGGAAACTCACTCTCAATTAATTGTCCCGCCCCCTTGCAATTCGCCGCATTATCTGTTATAATCTGAACAACCTTTTCATATCCAATTTCTAAAATGACCTCTTTGATCAAAGAGGCAATAAAATACTTGTCTTTGGTTTGACTTTCACAATTAACTGCCTTCAAGAACATTGCTTTTGAATCGGTTATTGCCATAAAATTAATAAGTGGTCTTCTTTGTGGATCGCTCCATCCGTCGCTTACAATACTAACTCCTTTCTCTACCCACATCCCTCGAATGGGAACTAATCTTTTTTCAATTTCGATCTTTTCCTTCAACAATAATGTGGTTCTTAAAGAATTATATCCGGGTGGTATATATCCCGCAAGGTTATGACTAGCGGCAAAAGAATAAGATTCCCTCCAATAAGGATTTCTTGCAAGATTGAAAGGCAATCCCGCCGAAAAAATGCCCTAGCAATTAAAGCATCTAAATGAGCTCTATCCTCATTATTAAATGCACTAGAAATTGGATTCTTTTCTCCACCGCTTGAACCATCATTTCTTCTCTGCTTATCACCAACACTCCCAACACTTCCAACTCCTCTTGAAGTACTTGGAGCTACCAGTAAAATTTTTGGAAGTCTTCGCTCAATAAGCTCTTGAGCATCTTTATCTTCCTTCAACATGTTTTTGTATGTGGAAGCCGGAACTTTGTTACACGCTTCAATTTCACTACTCTTGATCCTCAATAAATGACCCTTCACGCGAGTGTTTGAGCTTTTGTAAGGCTTAGCACAAAAATTACATGTCCAATTTATACTTCCACCTCCTTCAGTTAACTTGTTCCCTCTTGTCACATATTTCCAAAAAGACTTTTCATCATTTTCAGTAACGCTGCTACTTGAATCCATGTTATACAATAACGAAACCTAATTTAAACAGTAATGAAATCATAACAATTAGAATTTAACAACATACATACCGAAAAAAAGCTACTAGAGCAACGTTAATTAGCTTATACTACATAAGAAAAAGCTAACAACTAAAAATATGACTTAAGAAAAATCTTATACTGGTACAAATTGTTTATACTTACAAAATGCTCTACATACAGTTAACAGAGATCATACAAAGAGAGATAATGAAAAGCCCTACATATATTCCGGTACAAATATTGAAACTACTCTACATACAATTAACAGAGATCATGCTAAGAGAGATAATGAAATGCCCTACATATATTCCGGTACAAATATTTAAACTAATGAAATGCCCTAAACTAATGAAATGTCGTACATATATTCCGGTACAAATATTGAAACTACTCTACATTCCTTTTTTTTTACTACTCTACATACTTACTAAGAGAGATGTATGTAAAAAAATCAAAAAATTCTGAACAATTATATGAAACTACTCGACATATATTCAAAATGAAACTACTGTACATACTTACTCAGAGAGATGTATGTAAAAAAATCAGAAATTTTTGAACAATTATATGAAAATGAAACTACTCTACATATATTCAAATTGAAACTAGAAGAAGAAGAGGAGGAGGAGGAGGAGGAGGAGTTGGCGTCGATCGGGAGAGAGCAGAGCGGCGTCGATCGGGAGAGCAGAGCGGCGTGATCGGGAGAGGGGAGCAACGGATTGAAAACCTAAATATTTTTTTGCGGGATTGGGATTGAAATAGCGGGATTCGCGTATCCCCCTAGCGGGATACGCGAATCCTAAATATTTTTATTTTTTTATTTTTAAGTGCGTTTCCTGCAGTTTCGGAAACGCGTTTCCGCGAGTTTTCGGGCGTTTCCCGTATCTGGTACGCGTTCGAGTCGATACGTTGCCCATTTTTAAGTATTCGTGCATCATAGGTTAATAACCTGGTCAATGATGCTGCATTTATATTCAGGATGTCCTTAATATGAATAAGAGTCTTTTGGGCAGTCTTTCAAAAAATCTGAGCTAATCCGCACAAAAGAGGAAAAGATAAGGCAACAAGGTTTTTTTTTATCTGTTATCTTTTTGGGTACAATTTTGAATATGGACCATTTGTAAAACTTAATGACAAGTTTTAAGGCAACAAGGTTTTGCGATGCTCTACGGTTCAGTGTTGGACAGTGAATTGTGTACATGAGCAAAAAATGGGAGTTGTGGAGATGAGAGTGCTTAGGTGGATGTGTGGACACACGAGACTGGATAAAATTAGGAATGCTTGTATTAGGGATAAGACGGGAGTGACACCAATTATAGAGCATATGCAAGAAGCTCAATTAAGATGGTTCAGACACGTACAAAGGAGACCATCAGAGGCACGTGTTAGGCGTTGTGAGAGTTTGGCCACTAGGCATGTTAAACGGGGAGGGGTAATCCAAAAAGGCTTGGAATGAAACTATAAGACATGATGTACTTAGGCATAAACCTATCCAAAAAGCCCAACAGGCCCGGGCCGGGACCGGGCCTGTGGGGATCAGGCTTTTTCCACACGGGCTTGGGCCCATGCCTGACTTTAGCCGGGCTCGGGCACCCTTTCCAAGAGGTGGCCTTGCTAAGGCCCCCAAGGCCGGTCCCGACTTTATTTTTTTATTTTATTAAAATTTTAAATATAATATATTTAATAAATAAATAAAAAATTAATGGAGTGATGAAAAAGGATTTTTTTATTAATATTAAAAAATACAAATTACAACTTTACACCAATATGATAAAAATTGGAAAATTGGAAAAATACAAAAATTAAAATTTGTTATTGTTGAATAACTTGTAAAGAAAGGCTCATTTAATAGGCCCATGTAAAACCCTCTTAGGAATTAGTCTCGCACCTTAGGATGATGTTTAGACTCTCCTCTCTCCTCCTATATATATGTACAAATACCTGTGTTGTGTTGATGGAAAATACACGAGAAATTAATAAAATATTATTTTTTCTCTCTTTTATCGTAATTCTCTACATGGTATCAGAGTCAATCGATCCTCAAATTTCTCGCGTGGCTTGAGTTCCCGGTCCTCCGAGCTCTCCCTTCTTTGCGGTTAGTTTTTTTGTAATCGCATATCTGCTTCGTGAGGAATTCCCCCTGCTCTCTTTGAGTTGCCCTTCCCTGCCTTTTATAGGCTTTCCCTGCTGCCAATCGGGCCCCACCTGATTGGTGCTTACCGCGACCTCCCATTTCTAACTGATTTTCTCCAACTAGCTCTTCTGCGATCTCTCCATCGCCGAACTCCCTTCGGTTGTTGGTTCTTGTGATTGTGTTCCCCCTTTTGCTCTCGCTTTGGACCGCTCCGATCCCGTCTCTCCTGGTTGCCCCGTTCTTCTCGTTCTTATAGTCGATAACCTCTGCTCGCCTCCAATTCTTGCTCAAGTCATAGAGATCGCGCCGCCAAACCGCTCAAAGTCGTCAACCCTCTCCTCTGCTCGGTCCTCTCTCACTGCTTCTTGTCGATGCCTATTCTCTAACTGCCGCTTCTAGGCGTTGCCGAGCTTTGGTCGTTTCCTAGTTGCCTGGCCGCTCAAGTCTCAGCCCCCCTGCCCACCTATTCTCTTTCGCACTTGCCGCATCCACAAGCCAATCCGCAGACTAGCTCTTTATTGTCTGTTCGTCGATCTCCACTGCCTCACCGCACTCCTCGGCAGAATCAGTGCTCCTTCCCGCACGTTCTCCTGACCGAACATGACCGCCAGTTCTCCTGCCAGCACATTTCTGACCACACCTTACCGCTCTCCACTTCGTGGTACCCCATCTCCATTGTTTTCTCTTCCTCAACGTTCATGACCTTGAATGATTCCTCGTCTCTTCCGGCTCGCGCCGCGACTATTCCTCCTGAAATTCGTGATAAGCTTTAGATAACCATTATCTCTCTTTGTGGTCCGAAAAATTTTGTGAAGTTGGTCCACTCGGTGCGTCGTGTCCTCCAGACCAATGGACTCCTTCATGACCTTACCAAGGCACAACCTACTACCCCCACCGAGGAATTGCTCCACGATGATGGGCGCGTTCATGCTTGGATTATGAACTCTGTGGACAATGAACCATACTAGTATGACCATGCATCATGAAGTGGCCGAAGCTATGTGAGATGAACTTCACTCTGTATACTCTAGCAAGGACAGTTTGCAACACCTTTTTGACATCTTCACCGACCTCCATTCTCTTGATCCAGGGGTGAATGGTGACCTGACTTCCTTTTTTGCGTGCTCCAAGTCTCTCATGGAAGCCTGGATTCAATATCAGCCTCCCACCCTGGATCTCACTGCCCAACAAGCCCAGAAAGAAGTTGTCGGCATAACCATGATGATGGTCCGTGTTACCCCACATCTCCACAACATCCGTGCCAATATCCTCTCATCCTCCTGTCCTCTCTCTCCGATGCGCGTTCCATGATCTTAAAAGTGACACCACTTCCTGATACTCCCGACACTGTCTCTCCAGCTCTTCTCTAACAATCTCCGCTGGTTCGCGAAACTCGCATCGGCTTTCGGGGGAGAGGTCAATCTGGTAGGTCGCGGCGCAAGTGCTCTTATTGTGGGCGAGGTCATCTGGAGGCTACTTGCTATCGTAAGCCTGGTGCCCCTCCTACACACCTTGTGTCTATGCCGGCTGTTGCTCCCACTGCTATTTCCCCTGACGTTGCTGCATTTGGCACTCAACTCCAAAATCTTCAGGGTCTGCTTAGCCGGTCTTCAGGCTCTACTTCGACCATCTTTAATGAAGGTATCTCCTGTTTATCCCATTGTCCAACTTAGATTATAGACTCTGGGGCCACCAATCATATTACTCCGTAGAAGCCTCCTCGGTACTTGGACACTGCTTGTCCGAAGTTCATCACTATGGTCAATGGTGACGCTACTCCCTTTCATGGTTCTGCAACATGGTCCTGACTTCATCTCTCTCTCTCTTTGCTTGGTTCTTTATTTTTCGGGCTCTCATTTTAATCTTCTATTTGTTAGTCGTCTTACTCAAAACTTCGACTGTTCTGTAACATTTTCTTCTTCCTTTGTTGTGCAGGATCGATAGACGCAAAATATCTTTGGTAGAGGGCGATTGTCTAGCGGGCTATACACCTTGGATACTTTCTCCACCGCTCTCTTCTGTTACCTTTGTTGAAAGGCATCGACGTCTTGAACATGCACCTTTCCCAATTCTGAAGAAAGCTCTTCCAGATCTATCCCTCACTAACTTCAACTGTGAGTCCTGCATCTTTGGCAAGCAACATCGCTCTTTTTTTCTTCTCATTGTACTCGGAGCAATGTTCTTTTTATTTTAATTCATTCGGACATTTGAGATCCTTATAAATTGGCTAGTGTTTGTGGTTATCGCTATTTTCTTACTTTTATTGATGATTACTCTCTCATGACCTAGTTGTCCTCTCCACCCCACCCTTTCTCGTAACGCCTCATGTTTTCACTGACCTGGTATGTTCACTCCCTTAGCCTTGCAACTGACAAGCTTAATCCTCGAGCTACTAATTATATATTTGTTGGTTACTCCGCACCCAGAAAGGATGTCTGTTATTCTCCTTCCACTCGCAAATTAGTAACAACTGCTGATGTAACTTTCCTCAAAGATCAGCCTTTTCACACATCACCTCTGGCTTCTCCTATACCTCGTCTACTACAACGTCCTTCCATTCCTGTCACCTCTCATGCACCACCTCTCCTTCCTACGCCGTCCACCAGCCCCACCAACCCACCTTCTCTTCTCAGTGTGTACACTCATCGTCATCCTCGCTCCGATACCTTGAGGCCGTTATCCCTTACTGTTGAAGCTTTGCGCTCTGTTGATCCGGCCACGACTTCTACAACTCAAGCATAAATAATTTTATTTTTTTGCATCAATTATCTCCAGTGCTTCACACATATATGACCACATTGTCGTCTGTTTCCACCACTACTTCTTTGCAGGAGGCTCTTTAACATCTGGGATGACGGGCGGTTATGGAAGAGGAAATGACTGTTCTCTGGGCTAATCACACCTGAGATCTTGTCCTTCGCCCTCCTGGCCAGACATGTGCGAGTTGCAAATGGGTCTTTATATCAAACATGCTCCAAATTGGACAGCGTAACGTCTAAAGACTTGCCTTGCCGCCCGTAGTTTGACTCAACAACACAGCCTTGACTACAATGAGACCTTCTCAGTTGTTGCAATGTTAAATACTGTCTATATCTTGATCTCTTTGGTTGTTCATCATCATTGGCCATTGCATCAATTAGATGTCAAAAATGTCTTTCTAATTGGTGATCTTGCCGAGACTATCTACATACATCAACCTCCCGACTTTGAGATCACGGGGGAGTCCCTTATATGTCACCTCAAAAAATCTCTCTATGGTCTCAAATAGTCACCTCGGGCACTGATCCGAGACTACTAGTGGTGGGGAATGATAACTTGACACAGTGATCCCTATTCTATATTCAATGCAACCGACGATGATGAAAACAAATAAGTACAATCAATAAAATTAATAAACCCACACAATAATATGTAAAGGAAAAACAAAAACATTCAGTTAGCTAAAAATTAATGGTTCTCCTCCGCTCGAAGGGCCAAAGCAAAACGCCCGGCGAATTAGTCCCACCTGCAAATCACAAGCGATCTAGGGTTATCTATCCACAAATAATTTTATCTAAGAAAATATGAGATCCAAAACGATAATATAATGCTGAAAATAATAATCCAATACAACAAATAGCTCACCGAGTAAGAGGTTGTCTAAGGCAATGGAGATCTCCAGGAAGGATGCACTTTGACTGCGATATGAGGCGGAACCGGAGGCGGGACGACGAGAGAGACGGCTGGATCTGACTGTGGGAAGCGGAATTGGGCTGGAAAAGGTAGATTCGTCTGTATGGACGCGGATCCGGGCGGTGGGAAGGTAGATCCGGATGTATGGAGGTGGACTTGGGCTGCGGGAGGGTAGATGCGGCTGTATGGAGGCGAATCCGGATTGTGGGAGACAGATTTCGATGTGAGGAGGCATGTGGTGGATCCACGGAGGGAGAATGATGGCTGGAGGAATCAGCGGTAGCAAAGAAAAGAGAATAGGGAAGGAGCGGCGGTAGAAGAAATCAGAAACAGGGGGCCGACGGTAGAAGGAATCAGAAACAGGGGGTCGGTGATAGCGGGATTGGTGATAGGAAGGGTCGACATTAGCAGGAAATCAGAATAGGAGGGGTTGCGGTAGCGTTAAAACATCGATAGGAAGGGTCGACAATAGCGGGATATAGCAGCAGGGGCAACAGTATGAGGTTTTGGAGGTGGAGGAAGGTGGCTAGGAGTTAGGGTTACCTTCGAGGAGCGGGAGAGGGCCTAGGAATCGTCACCTAGGGTTCCACAGTGTCGGTACCGTAGAGTGATCGCGGGATTTCGGGAACACTCCTCCAAAATCTACAATACCTCAAACAGCCCTCTACACCTCTATTTATAATAAAGAAACATTAGGATGTTCCACCATCAACGACTATAATTGGTCGGAAATATAGTAGCTCTTGATTACATCAAAATAAAAGCAAAAATAACAATATAATATATGAAATCGTGTCGGAATGCATATCCGGACGCATCCGTGGAATCAGATCGACGATCTGATCAAGTCATCCTGCGTGAGTACACGAACGTGGGTCCCGCCTTGCGGGGAATCCCTCCTGGTGCATGCTCTAATGGACCCCCATCAACAAGGGGGATCTACGATCATAGAAACATCAAGCACAAAAGAGATGAAGACATAGATTTGAGATTTTCTTCACTATGATGCACAAAAGAGAGTTAGATCTACATTTATTATTGTCTTCACTGTGGTAGGACTGTAGGACATAGGGCTTTGGGAGGGGAATTTTTTGTCTTTAAAATCTCTTGGCTCAAGCCACTTCAGTTTTACCAGATAAACAAGTATTGATGATTACACTGAGACTCCAGGAAATGTTGAGATTGGATGTTGAGTTAGAGTCCACAAGGCCTGTAATAGTTTTTTATTTAGGCAGCCGATCAATCCCGTAGCCAAGTTAAATAGCTATATCTCTTTCACAGCAGTTATTTCCAGCATTGAATTGTTGGTAACATAATTATGAGTCCCAGTTGGGAGCCATCCTTCTTAGTTTTTTGTGAAAGGTACTCTTTAAAGTCAATATGCGTTAATTCGTTCAATTTTGTTATGCAGGCATTGTATGATGAAGTGATTCCTTTCTTCGATGCCTTAGGAAAGAAGTCGTTCTTTCTTGGGCCCGTCGGAAATGGAGCGAAAATGAAGCTAGTTGTTAATATGGTCATGGGAAGGCATGCTTCATCTTTTTTCCTTTTGTATTTTTATTTTACTGTTGGATTTCTATTGGCTTGCAAAGTATTTCCAAATAGGTTCAAAATATAATATATCTGCAAATACATAGTTATACACTTCTAATAGGACTAGGAGGAAGCTCTGCTCCTCTGAATTTCCCTCCAATTTTACAGCCTGCTGTGCAATATCTAAATCTTCTGTTCTCTTTAAAATCATTAAGGCTGGTGACATGTATGATTTTAAAACTTTTAAAATCATTTTATCGTCAACAGAATCGGTCAAAATTTGTTCGCATTAAAAATGTTTCGATTGCATGATAACTGTGGGAATATAGATATGCGTTTCCAGTTGAATGCTGTTCTTTTTAATGCGCAAAATAGTCCCGCGAGTTCGTTTATTTGATTGGCATTTTTATGCATTTCTGTAGTATGATGAAAGCGTTATCCGAAGGACTTTCCTTGGCTGGCTCGAGCGGATTGAATCAGCAGACACTTCTCGACGTTATGGTTGCAAAATCCCTTGATTTTTTCTTCAATTTTCGGTACAATTGATTCGAAATTGGTCTTGTCCTGATGCTTATATTCTCTATACAGGACCTTGGTGCAATTGCTAATCCAATGTTCAGGCAAAAGGGACCTGCCATGATCCAGGGCAACTATCCTCCTGCCTTTCCTCTGAAGCACCAACAGAAGGATATCAGGCTAGCCCTTGCTCTTGGCGACGAAAATGCCGTCCCGATGCCAGTAGCTGCTGCCGCCAATGAGGTAGCCACTTATATTGTTCTCGTTGTGCAATCGTTTTTCGTTCTTAATTTATACGCGCTTCTCCCATTGATATCCACCAGGACTTTAAGAGGGCTAGAAGCCTTGGCCTGGGAGACCTCGATTTCTCAGCTGTGCATGAGATTGTTAAGGCCACAGGGAGTTGGGGTGATGCAGTGTAGTTCATTATTTTTTTGCCCCCCTTGCATTGTGTCCATGACACTTATTTTTATTTGAATAACACCTGGTTTTCTATTAAGCATAAATTGGCTCATAATTTTGACCTTAATTTAGTCGCTCAATCTAAAGTGATTGAAAATTGTCCCAAGTCAATTTAGTGGTTGGTTGACCTTGCCAAGCCAGGGGGGACTAATCGGCCGCTTTACCCCTACACACTTCAGAGCAACATTTGATGATAGAGCCATGGTTGCAGGTCAAATAAAGGATCGACAATCATGTCCGCTGGGATTGAGTCCTTCCGTCGCCCCTCTCTGTGCACAAGTTTCAATTGCGACAAATGTAACATCGGGTGATTGCAAGTGCATGCAACACGAGGAACCAAATGACTAACTTTGGTTGTGCTGTCCTTAGATGTATGTCGGGGTGATAGTTCTTCACTAATTCGATATCGCTTCAGCGTTTGTTATCATGACGAGGCATTTTCTATTATGCTCAGTGAAGGCGGTCTTTCAATCGAAGAAGAGTTTCATCCCGATCTCATTGCTCTTTAGCAAGTTCATTTACACGGAATTCTCCTAGTAGGCGACGACGCAATGTAGGAGGTGGTGGCCCATATGATCTGGAAGGAGGTGGTGTCTGCTGCTGAATGTAATGCAACATTGTATGAATATTTGCCCCAATTCAACCATTTGTGGGCTGGTAGATATAAAGCATTGGGTATATGTTTCCAGACACATGCTCTTCAGATTCACTTACACCTGCCAGGAAGCATGATTTTTTTTTTAAAAAAAAGAGACGGAGAGCCGAAGAAGAAGAGGAAGAGGAGTTTCTCTAGAGTAACAGAAGCTTATGTAGTCCCCCTCTCAAAGTTCGATCAAGTATCAAAAAGGATGAGGCGGCATAAAATATTACGCCGTTTTATGAAATAGTATAAAAATTTTAGTCTTTGTTATCGAACGTTGAGCACTTGGACTGTAAACATTGATTTGGGGTTTGGTCCAGTTTGAAAAGACCTTCCTTCGATGAACATTGCTGGACGAATACGGTGGTCAGTGATCACAGCTTCGGCCAGCGACTATTGGTCACTTAATTTAGCTCTTTCAAAAGAATGTGTCGGACCGCGATCACATGATAGTTGATCAGTGTTTACTGATCTAGATATTCGTCATTCAGGTTTCAGAGCTCTGAGCAAGTATTAGTTGTACCTTCCGCGCCATTCAATGTAAGCTTCCTTTCAGGGATTGCTTGAAGGAATTGAGGCTCAAGTGGTCAATGATGTTGAGTTTGGTCAACTAACAATTCTCCTTAGAGGACTTCAGCTCGGCCAGCGTTCTGGTTTTAGCCAATGAATACCCGATCAGTGATCGCACAACCAGTCACTGAATGCTAAGCAAGTTTACTTGAGCATTGGCTCAATCTGCACCACTTCTTTCCTGGTTTATTTTGGACAGCTTGCTTGGAAACAATACAAGACAGGAGTGTTATACACAACTAAATGCATTACACTACCTCTCTCCGTGAGTTGCAAACTTGGTATCAGAGGGATGGAAGCTTAAAAAACTTCCCCTTATTTCTCTTGATGATCCAGAGGTGTTCATGATTTGTTCATGAAGGTATTGGCATGATTTGTTCATGCTGGCTTGCATATGGTTAGAGATAGTATGCTCTGTGGTTGCCCTTCTAGGAATCCTCCACATCAGAAATCTTATACCTGAACTTGTGGCAGAAATTCATTGTGAAAATAACGGAGTTGTGGCCTTTGAAGCTGCTAGGTGTGCGGCTGTGGGTATATGCTCAGGTTTTCACAAGAATTAAGCAACAGTTGTATCATTCTGTGTGATAGCAAGTCACCTAAACACCAAAGGAGATTCCTGAGAAATAAGGCCTCTTACATCTATGGCAAACTCCCAACCTGTTACTCGCTCATCTTCTTTCTCTTATCCCCGAAATTCCTACAGTTCCCCTTCTTCCGCAAAAAACTCTGATTTGCTTTATAAAGTCGATTACCTTACTGAAGATAGTCGCATCCCAGTCACCGACCTTCCCCTGCTCAATCCTTATAAAGCTTTCACCAAGAAACATCATCCTGTTTCTCGAGTTTTCCGACAAGCCCTTACTCCCGGCAAGACGCTCGCTGCAAAAGAACTTGTCTTAGCCTCAAAGCTAGAACAAGTACCAATTCCTGCTACAGAAGCAGAGCAGATTTTCCCTATAAGACTGGATGAGGCACTACCTGGGCAGTGGAAGTCCCATGGTTATTCCCACATCCATTTTGGAGCTGTGAGAATGGCCCTTACTTTGCATGCAAGAAAAGGCCTCCCAGTAGTGGCGCGATTAGCCCTCCTGGACACAAGGTTTCAGCAATACAGTCATGCCTGCATCGCGACTATCCAGACTACCCTGAATGCTGGCACTGTATTTATAACTTTATTCCCAAATTTCAACTTGAGGCTTGATGATCCACATATCTACAACAACCTTAGTGTTCAACTTCAAATTGTTGGAGCACCCCAAGTTGCGGGAACATATGCTGCTACGCTCCACTATCAAATGGCTTATCGGGTCCAAAATCATTCATTCGACTTAAGTCTTCCTCAAGACACTGACGAAGCCCTATACTTGGAAATTGATGCCCGCTCGGGCTCCTCACGCGTTCATGTCTCAAAGCAGCTTCCGAAAGACGAGCTCATTAAACTCCTTCCAGAATCTTGGGTAACACATTACGAGAAGGTACAAACCAATAACCAACCGATTCATTCTATAAAGCCTTCATTCATAAGAAAAAAGGACGGCGCGGTAGAAATTGTGTTCAACAACGAGGACCCCTCCTCTAGCACGTTCCCCATCTTCGCCTCAGAAATAAACATGATTGAAGAACAAGATTTTGGGCTTGGTGCGCCCATACTTTCATTTACTGCTGCCGGGTTACCTATTTACCAATTCAAAGATGATGAACATCAATACTTTGATATATGCTCCTGTGCAAATTGCAAAGTAGACTATGATGATGATTCCGAGTTCGATGATCTGCCGAAACGGCGGAGAAATAAAAAGAAGTCGACGCAACAGCTGCTCAAAGAACGCTATGAAAAGGGAGATCCAAAGGTTGGATTGCTTGACGAACAATCTGGCAAATTTGACTATTATGTCCTTTATTCTAAAGAATCAGAAATCAATATGCTCCAGCCAACATCCTATCATGAAGAATTCCCTCCCATGGAGTTCGATGAAGACAGGACTTCTCATACTTGGAAGATAAAGAACCCAACTACAAAAAATCCTGATGGATCTACGAAGCATGTCTCTAACGCAGAGGCTACGTTGAACTGGCAGTCTGAAAATGCTATAGCACAAAACAAATTCTTGAAACAAATAGCAGCTAGCCAACAAACAATCGAGAAAAAGCTCGATCTCGGGTTTTCGACAATCACTGGAGTCACTATGCAACTTCAGGATGAGATAACGACTGTACATCACGAATTACTTCAACTGGTTAGTACTGTTTCTTTTAACTCGCCACTTCTGGCGCAAAAGGAGGCGGAGTTAAAGAGTCTCAAAGCCCAGCTTCATTCTATCCAAACCCAAAAACAATATCATTCCTCGGGATATTATGAAGCCCCGCCTTACTCATCATATTTACCACCTCTTCCAACATATTCTCAACCTCTATCCACTTTCTCCCCATTTGACCACAATCCTTTCAATAGTGCTGCATTCCTCCCAAAACCACGCTATGAAATACCTCAGTCATCCAAACGAAAACCAGAAAAACATCCATCCCGAGAATCTTCTCCACAAGAGTTTCCTACAACCCAAACGTCTTCTCAGCTCATGATTGGTAATCCTATATCCTCATTCCTAAACCAAATAGCCACGCAACCACTGTCTTCAAGACAACCACCATCCCTGAAATAAAAGTATTCTGAAGATTCCGACACCGAGGACATGTCACTCGAGATTTTGATGGCTGATCCACCCACAGAGGATCCAACTGTTGAAGATGATGAGACTGGCCAAACCCCCCACCAAGGGTCCGAGCAATCCAGTCAGTTCCCCAATGACCCTTCAAACGGTTTCTCATTCGACAACATCCCACCATCAAAATGGCGTGACCGAATCTATGAAATGCATGCCTGGTGCACCGCCGAGTTATTACAGCCAGGGATAACAATGCCTGCTGTAGCGGACAGATTTGTGTCCAAATTTCATGGTAGACTGAGACAATGGTGGATTGCCCTGGGACCATATAGGCAACAAATGGTCAAACAAAGTCCAAATGTTGATGCCCTAATTATGCATGTCCACAACGAATTCTTGGGAGCATGGGATCATTATACAACTCAAGCCAGAGAAGAATACTTGAGTATGAAGTGCTGCTCGTACAAAAGAAAAGATCTAGAGGATCATTATGAGAAAATGTCGAAGCGATTCTATGCCATTAATGGAATCGACGATGTTAACTTAAAGCAGACGTTTCTAAATTCGCTCCCAGAGCCACTTGGAAACGAAACATCTCGGTCCTCCAAGTAAAAAATATCCCGATTAGTCACACATCTATTGGTGAGTTTTACCAGAATGTGTTACTCTCAGTTGAGAAGCTATGCAATCAGAAACGGTTTCTCAAACAAATTGAAGATCAAAGTAAGAACCTTGGCTCAGCCTGTGATCGTCATGACCTTCAGATCAAGTGTGGCAAAGACAAATCTTGCCCATGCGGGAAAAAGAAGAAGGACAAGTCTTTCAAGTATAAAAAGGATAGAGGAAAAACTTCTTTCTCTAAAAGGAATAAAAAGCACTGGAGTTTTCTCAGAAAGAAAAAAGGAAGCACAAAATCCTCCAGATGTTATATATGCAGAAAGAAAGGACATTTTGCCAAAGAATGTCCTGACAAAGAAAGGAGCTCACGCCTCATTGCCAAACTTTCCCAAGTCGAAGATGTCGACAACGATGATATTGAGTCACTTTTCTCTATGGACGAAGAAGCTGGACCAGATACCATTCTCGCCCTCGGAGCTGATCTATCCGACTCCTCTGCCAAATCTGACGATGATATAGTTCTCTTTGACAACACTATCTACACCACCGCGCTCGATGATAGTCTTCTTTGCCAACCAACTCCTTCTGCAAAAGTCCACGTCTTCACAGGAAAATGGGAAAAACCTATTCCGGTGATCGCATTCTTTGATACCAGAGCTGCATCCTCTATCATGAAGCCTAATATTTTACCAAGAGAATGTTGGACTTCCTGTTACAGATCATTTCGAGCTGCCAACGGTGATCTCTTCACAATCACTCTGATCAGTAAACCCATCAACATCCAGATTTTTCCAGGTTATATTATTAAGCATCAAGTTTATGGCTCAGAACTCCCTGCAAAAGATTTACTTATTGGGTTTGACATCTTGCACTCACTAAAAAGGATTTCATGGAGCAAAGAAGGGCTAAGGTACGAAAATCACATATTGCCTTGGACAAAAACTCTCCATCTTTATCCATTAGAAATTCTGAGCCCCATCAGGGACGAGATTACGCGCACCTCCTGCGCTGAATCACACACGGACTTCCTACAGAAATGTGATCACCCCCTTTGGAGAAATCCTCAATTCTTTGTCTCCCTACCATTCAAAAGGAATGAAGATATCAATCCTACAAAGGCGAGCCATAAAGGTATGAACCCAGATCATTTTGCACTTGCTATAAAAGAAGTTGATCAACTACTACAAAAAGGGTTAATTGAACCCACTAAATCACAATGGGCCTGTGAAGTCTTTTACGTAAACAAAAGGACCGAGCAAGCTAGAGGAAAAATGAGGCTGGTAATAAATTACCAACCTCTCAACCATTTTCTTGAAGATGATAAATTTCCTCTACCAAAGAGAGAAGTTCTATTCCAGAAACTCCCCCAGGCAAAGTTATTCTCAAAATTCGATCTTAAAACTGGTTTTTGGCAGTTAGGAATTCATCCTGATGACAGACATAAGACTGGCTTCTGCATTCCCGAAAGACACTACCACTGGACCGTCGTAGCTTTTGGTTTAAAACCAGCACCTTCCTTATTCCAGAAAGCCATGACAAAAATATTCCAGCCAATCATGGAAAATGCTCTGATCTACATTGATGATATCTTACTATTCTCTCCAGATATTGATGCCCATCATGCCTTACTCTCACAGTTTCATAGTTTGGACCAAGAATACGGGATTATGCTATCCGAACGAAAGATGATTATAGGAAAACCAGACATTGACTTCCTGGGTATGCATATTTCGAATAGTCAATACCAGCTTCAACCGCATATTGCAACTCAACTGGATCATTTCCCGAATGAGAACTTAACGTTCAAACAAGTTCAACAGTTTCTCGGCATCGTAAATTATATGACAGAATTTATTCACGATTTGGTTAAATTTAGATCTCCTCTCACTAATCAGCTTAAGAAAGAAGCGCCGCACTGGAATGAGGCCTGCACTAATGCAGTTAAAAAACTAAAGTCCCTATCAAAGGATTTGCCCCCTCTCCAGATTCCCTCATCAGGGAGAAGAATCCTTCAGACTGATGCTAGTGATCATTTTTGGGGTGCCATACTACTTGAAGAGTTAAATGGCAAACGAAGAATCTGTGGATATAAGAGCGGAGCTTTCAAGAATGGAGAACTTCATTATCACTCCACGTATAAGGAAATCCTTACTGTCAAAAGAGGTATCGAGAAGTTTCAATTTCATCTCATTGGACAACATTTTCTAATAGAAATGGATATGTCAGCGTTTCCAAAAATGCTACATTTCAAACAAAAGATGTTGCCCCAAGTCCAACTTCTGCGATGGGCAAATTGGTTCTCTCAGTGGAAATTTGACGCCCAACATATCAAAGGAAAAAATAATTTCCTCCCGGATTTCTTATCACGAACTCAAAGAACGATCTCTATGATCTTCCCAGTCATCTACCATTTTCAGCCGGTAGATCTTCCATCACACATTCATCACAAATTGCTGCTTTTTCTCCTGCGAAAAAGATCGTTATCCTGCCTCCTGATTTTCCAGAAAATATATATCAGCAAGCACGGCCTAGATAACGGCCCTCTTGCTACTTTACTGTTCGATCCCGTTCTCCCTTTTCTTACCATACTCCAATGCAAGGCAGATTTTTATTATGATTTTCCTAAAGAAGCCTACATGGTGTTATGGTACTTTATTGAAAGCTGCCCGTTTGGAATGATATTTGACAAAGGCAAGCTGCTCCAATATATCGCCCAAAACGACGTATATCCATGCAAACCGCAACATCGATAACTCCTCAAGTGGCTCAGCTTATTTGGCGATACCAGCTTCTGGCGTAAAAACTTACGGCCTGAAGGCAATAGTCTAAATGGAGTACGCGAGCAGAAGCATGTTCTTATCCACTTCCGATGCCAGCAATCTTTACGCAATCTGGACACTCATATATTTATTCATAAACAGTATTCTTGTACTTTCTGGCATGACTACGAGTACAACAGCCCAGTTCCAACTATAGCCCATAAAGCACTCCTCTGTACTATAAACGGTGTGCCTATCACTGATGTCCCTCTGGGTCTGCCCACGGCTTACTGGCGAAATACCGGAGTTCTTCCCCTCCAGTATATTGATGAGATACAACACAGCCTCCATCTATTCCAAGGCTCTCGTTTACAGGCTCCACCAACACATCGCTCCACCCGTGCTTACGATGACGTGGAGCCATCACCTTTTTTCACCAGGGGGAAAGGATGAAAGAAGGGAATCTTATCTTTAGCATCTGTTGTAATATAAAGTTCATAAATAATGTATGATGTGACATAAAGTATTTCCGGTGTGTCGTAGAAGTCAAGAAAGGAATAAATAATGTATGATGTGACATAAAGTTATTCCGGTGTGTCGTAGAAGTCAAGAAAGGAATAACTTGTATTGTAAGAAAGGAATATTCTTAGAATATCCTTAGCGTGTGATGTAAGTTATCCCCTTACGGGATGACTATAAATAAGGGTGTATTGTAATGTTTTAGCTATCTCAGTCTTGTCAAGTATTCCAGAGCAATAAAAGTTTGCGTGTTTAAGTTCTGTTCTTCTTGTTGTTCTTACTCTTTCTTGTTGTTCTTATTCTTTCTTGTGCATCCCTTCTGTGTGATTGTACCTCTCTCCGTGAGTTGCAAACTTGGTATCAGAGTCGACTTCTTTTTATTTCTTGTTGTAATGTACCTGCTCAAAGACGCTATGTTGTGATTGTACCTGCTCAAAGAACGCTATGATATTTCCGGTGTTGTAATGTTTTATTCATCTCAGTCTTGGCAAGTATTCCAGAGCAATAAAAGTTTGAGTGTTTAAGTTCTGTTCTTCTTGTTGTTCTTACTCTTTCTTGTTGTTCTTATTCTTTCTTGTGCATCCCTTCTGTGTGATTGTACCTCTCTCCGTGAGTTGCAAACTTGGTATCAGAGGGATGGAAGCTTAAAAAACTTCCCCTTATTTCTCTTGATGATCCAGAGGTGTTCATGATTTGTTCATGAAGGTATTGGCATGATTTGTTCATGCTGGCTTGCATATGGTTAGAGATAGTATGTTCTGTGGTTGCCCTTCTAGGGATCCTCCACATCAGAAATCTTATACCTGAACTTGTGGCAGAAATTCATTGTGAAAATAACGGAGTTGTGGCCTTTGAAGCTGCTAGGTGTGCGGCTGTGGGTATATGCTCAGGTTTTCACAAGAATTAAACAACAGTTCTATCATTCCGTATGATAGCAAGTCACCTTAACACCAAAGGAGATTCTCGAGAAATAAGGCCTCTTACATCTATGGCAAATTCACAACCAGTTACTCGTTCTTCTTCTTTTTCTTACCCTCGAAATTCCTACAGTTCATCTTCCTCTGCAAAAAATTCTGATTTGCTTTATAAAGTCGATTACCTTACTGAAGATAGTCGCATCCCAGTCACCGACCTTCCTCTGCTAAATCCTTATAAAGCTTTCACATCCTGTTTCTCGTGTTTTCCGACAAGCCCTTACTCCCAACAAGACGCTCGTTGCAAAAGAACTTGTCTTAGCCTCAAAGCTAGAACAAGTTCCAATTCCTGCTACGGAAGCAGAGCAGATCTTCCCTATAAGATTGAATGAGGCCCTACCTGGGCAGTGGAAGGCCCATGGTTATTCCCACATTCATTTTGGAGCTGTCAGAATGGCCCTTACTTTGCATGCAAGAAAAGGCCTCCCAGTAGTGGCGCGATTAGCCCTCCTGGACACAAGGTTTCAGCAATACAGTCATGCCTGCATCGCGACTATCCAGACTACCCTGAATGCTGGCACTGTATTTATAACTTTATTCCCAAATTTCAACTTGAGGCTTGATGATCCACATCTCTACAACAACCTTAGTGTTCAACTTCAAATTGTTGGAGCACCCCAAGTTGCGGGAACATATGCTGCTACGCTCCACTATCAAATGGCTTATCGGGTCCAAAATCATTCATTCGACTTAAGTCTTCCTCAAGACACTGACGAAGCCCTATACTTGGAAATTGATACCCGCTCGGGCTCCTCATGCGTTCATGTCCCAAAGCAGCTTCCGAAAGATGAGCTCATTAAACTCCTTCCAGAATCTTGGGTAACACATTACGAGAAGGTACGAATCAATAACCAACCGCTTCATTCTGTAAAGCCTTCATTCATAAGAAAAAAGGACGGTGCGGTAGAAATTGTGTTCAACAACGACGACCCCTCCTCTAGCACGTCCCCCATCTTCGCCTCAGAAATAAACATGATTGAAGAACAAGATTTTGGGCTTGGTGCGCCCATACTTTCATTTACTGCTGACGGGTTACCTATCTACCAATTCAAAGATGATGAAGGGCATCAATACTTTGATATATGCTCCTGTGCAAATTGCAAAGTAGACTATGATGATGATTCCGAGTTCGATGATCTGCCGAAACGGCGGAGAAATAAAAAGAAGTCGACGCAACAACTGCTCAAATAATGCTATGAAAAGGGAGATCCAAAGGTTGGATTGCTTGGCGAACAATCTGGCAAATTTGACTATTATGTCCTTTATTCTAAAGAATCAGAAATCAATATGCTCCAGCCAACATCCTATCATGAAGAATTCCCTCCCATGGAGTTCGATGAAGACAGGACTTCTCATACTTGGAAGATAAAGAACCCAACTACAAAAAATCCTGATGGGTCTACGAAGCATGTCTCTCACGCAGAGGCTACGTTGAACTGGCAGTCTGAAAATGCTATAGCACAAAACAAAGTCTTGAAACAAATAGCAGCCAGCCAACAAACAATCGAGAAAAAGCTCGATCTCGGGTTTTCGACAATCACTGGAGTCACTATGTAACTTCAGGATGAGATAACGGCTGTACATCACGAATTACTTCAACTGGTTAGTACTGTTTCTTTTAACTCGCCACTTCTGGCGCAAAAGGAGGCGGAGTTAAAGAGTCTTAAAGCCCAGCTTCATTCTATCCAAACCCAAAAACAATATCATTCCTCGGGATATTATGTAGCCCCGCCTTACTCATCATATTTACCACCTCTTCCAACATATTCTCAACCTCTATCCACTTTCTCCCCATTTGACCACAATCCTTTCAATAGTGCTGCATTCCTCCCAAAACCATGCTATGAAATACCTCAGTCATCCAAACGAAAACCAGAAAAACATCCATCCCGAGAATCTTCTCCACAAGAGTTTCCTACAACCCAAACGTCTTCTCAGCTCATGATTGGTAATCCTATATCCTCATTCCTAAACCAAATAGCCACGCAACCACTGTCTTCAAGACAACCACCATCCCTGAAAGAAAAGTATTCTGAAGATTCCGACACCGAGGACATGTCACTCGAGATTTTGATGGCTGATCCACCCACAGAGGATCCAACTGTTGAAGATGATGAGACTGGCCAAACCCCCCACCAAGGGTCCGAGCAATCCAGTCAGTTCCCCAATGACCCTTCAAACGGTTTCTCATTCGACAACATCCCACCATCAAAATGGCGTGACCGAATCTATGAAATGCATGCCTGGTGCACCGCCGAGTTATTACAGCCAGGGGTAACAATGCCTGCTGTAGCGGACAGATTTGTGTCCAAATTTCATGGTAGACTGAGACAATGGTGGATTGCCCTGGGACCATATAGGCAACAAATGGTCAAACAAAGTCCAAATGTTGATGCCCTAATTATGCATGTCCACAACGAATTCTTGGGAGCATGGGATCATTATACAACTCAAGCCAGAGAAGAATACTTGAGTATGAAGTGCTGCTCGTACAAAAGAAAAGACCTAGAGGATCATTATGAGAAAATGTCGAAGCGATTCTATGCCATTAATGGAATCGACGATGTTAACTTAAAGCAGACGTTTCTAAATTCGCTCCCAGAGCCACTTGGAAACGAAACATCTCGGCTCCTCCAAGTCAAAAATATCCCGATTAGTCACACATCTATTGGTGAGTTATACCAGAATGTGTTACTCTCACTTGAGAAGCTATGCAATCAGAAACAGTTTCTCAAACAAATTGAAGATCAAAGTAAGAACCTTGGCTCAGCCTGTGATCGTCATGACCTTCAGATCAAGTGTGGCAAAGACAAATCTTGCACATGCGGGAAAAAGAAGAAGGACAAGCCTTTCAAGTATAAAAGGATAGAGGAAAAACTTCTTTCCCTAAAAAGAATAAAAAGCACTTGAGTTTTCTCAGAAAGAAAAAAGGAAGCACAAAATCCTCCAGATGTTATATATGCAGAAAGAAAGGACATTTTGCCAAAGAATGTCCTGACAAAGAAAGGAGCTCACGCCTCATTGCCAAACTTTCCCAAGTCGAAGATGTCGACAACGATGATATTGAGTCACTTTTCTCTATGGACGAAGAAGCTGGACCAGATACCATTCTCGCCCTCGGAGCTGATCTATCTGACTCCTCTACCGAATCTGATGATGATATAGTTCTCTTTGACAACACTATCTACACCACCGCGCTCGATGATAGTCTTCTTTGCCAACCAACTCCTTCTGCAAAAGTCCACGTCTTCACAGGAAAATGGGAAAAACCTATTCCGGTGATCGCATTCTTTGATACCGGAGCTGCATCCTCTATCATGAAGCCTAACATTTTACCAAGAGAATGTTGGACTTCCTGTTACAGATCATTTCGAGCTGCCAACGGTGATCTCTTCACAATCACTCTGATCAGTAAACCCATCAACATCCAGATTTTTCCAGGCTATATTATTAAGCATCAAGTTTATGGCTCAGAACTCCCTGCAAAAGATTTACTTATTGGGTTTGACATCTTGCACTCACTAAAAAGGATTTCATGGAGCAAAGAAGGGCTAAGGTACAAAAATCACATATTGCCTTGGACAAAAACTCTCCATCTTTATCCATTAGAAATTCTGAGCCCCATCAGGGACGAGATTACGCGCACCTCCTGCGCTGAATCACACACGGACTTCCTACAGAAATGTGATCACCCCCTTTGCAGAAATCCTCAATTCTTTGTCTCCCTACCATTCAAAAGGAATGAAGATATCAATCCTACAAAGGCGAGCCATAAAGGTATGAACCCAGATCATTTTGCACTTGCTATAAAAGAAGTTGATCAACTACTACAAGAAGGGTTAATTGAACCCACTAAATCACAATGGGCCTGTGAAGCCTTCTACGTAAACAAAAGGACCGAGCAAGCTAGAGGAAAAATGAGGCTGGTAATAAATTACCAACCTCTCAACCATTTTCTTGAAGATGATAAATTTCCTCTACCAAAGAGAGAAGTTCTATTCCAAAAACTCCCCCAGACAAAGTTATTCTCGAAATTCGATCTTAAAACTGGTTTTTGGCAGTTAGGAATTCATCCTGATGACAGATATAAGACTGGCTTCTGCATTCCCGAAAGACACTACCACTGGACCGTCGTAGCTTTTGGTTTAAAACCAGCACCTTCCTTATTCCAGAAAGCCATGACAAAAATATTCCAGCCAATCATGGAAAATGCTCTGATCTACATCGATGATATCTTACTATTCTCTCCAGATATTGATGCCCATCATGCCTTACTCTCACAGTTTCATAGTTTGGTCCAAGAATACGGGATTATGCTATCCGAACGAAAGATGATTATAGGAAAACCAGACATTGACTTCCTGGGTATGCATATTTCGAATAGTCAATACCAGCTTCAACCGCATATTGCAACTCAACTGGATCATTTCCCGAATGAGAACTTAACGTTCAAACAAGTTCAACAGTTTCTCGGCATCGTAAATTATATGGCAGAATTTATTCACGATTTGGTTAAATTTAGATCTCCTCTCACTAATCAGCTTAAGAAAGAAGCGCCGCCCTGGAATGAGGCCTGCACTAATGCAGTTAAAAAACTAAAGTCCCTATCAAAGGATTTGCCCCCTCTCCAGATTCCCTCAACAGGGAGAAGAATCCTTCAGACTGATGCTAGTGATCATTTTTGGGGTGCCATACTACTTGAAGAGTTAAATGGCAAACGAAGAATCTGTGGATACAAGAGCGGAGCTTTCAAGAGTGGAGAACTTCATTATCACTCCACGTATAAGGAAATCCTTGCTGTCAAAAGAGGTATCGAGAAGTTTCAATTTCATCTCATTGGACAACATTTTCTAATAGAAATGGATATGTCAGCGTTTCCAAAAATGCTACATTTCAAACAAAAGATGTTGCCCCAAGCCCAACTTCTGCGACGGGCAAATTGGTTCTCTCAGTGGAAATTTGACGCCCAACATATCAAAGGAAAAAATTATTTCCTCCCGGATTTCTTATCACGAACTCAAAGAACGATCTCTATGATCTTCCCAGTCATCTACCATTTTCAGCCGGTAGATCTTCCATCACACATTCAGCACAAATTGCTGCATTTTCTCCTGCGAAAAAGATCGTTATCCTGCCTCCTGATTTTCCAGAAAATATATATCAGCAAGCACGGCCTAGATAACGGTCCTCTTGCCACTTTACCGTTCCATCCCGTTCTCCCTTTTCTTACCATACTCCAATGCAAGGCAGATTTTTATTATGATTTTCCTAAAGAAGCCTACATGGTGTTATGGTACTTTATTGAAAGCTGTCCGTTTGGAATGATATTTGACAAAGGCAAGCTGCTCCAATATATCGCCCAAAATGACGTATATCCATGCAAACCGCAACATCGACAACTCCCCAAGTGGCTCAGCTTATTTGGCGATACCAGCTTCTGGCTTAAAAACTTACGGCCTGAAGGCAATAGTCTAAATGGAGTACGCGAGCAGAAGCATGTTCTTATCCACTTCCGATGCCAGCAATCTTTACGTAATCTGGACACTCATATCTTTATTCATAAACAGTATTCTTTTACTTTCTGGCATGACTACGAGTACAGCAGCCTAGTTCCCACTATAGCCCATAAAGCACTCCTCTGTACTATAAACGGTGTGCCTATCACTGATGTCTCTCTGGGTCTGCCCACGGCTTACTGGCGAAATACCGGAGCTCTTCCCCTCCAGTATATTGATGAGATACAACACAGCCTCCATCGATTCCAAGGCTCTCGTTTACAGGCTCCACCAACACATCGCTCCACCCGTGCTTACGATGACGTGGAGCCATCACCTTTTTTCACCAGAGGGAAAGGATGAAAGAAGGGAATCTTATCTTTAGCATCTGTCGATGAACTTTATATTACAACAGATGCTAAAGATAAGATTCTCTTCTTTCATCCTTTCCCCCTGGTGAAAAAAGGAGATGGCTCCACGTCATCGTAAGCACGGGTGGAGCGATGTGTTGGTGGAGCCTGTAAACGAGAGCCTTGGAATCGATGGAGGCTGTGTTGTATCTCATCAATATACTGGAGGGGAAGAACTCCGGTATTTCGCCAGTAAGCCGTGGGCAGACCCAGAGGGACATCAGTGATAGGCACACCGTTTATAGTACAGAGGAGTGCTTTATGGGCTATAGTTGGAACTGGGCTGCTGTACTCGTAGTCATGCCAGAAAGTAAAAGAATACTGTTTATGAATAAAGATATGAGTGTCCAGATTGCGTAAAGATTGCTGGCATCGGAAGTGGATAAGAACATGCTTCTGCTCGCGTACTCCATTTAGACTATTGCCTTCAGGCCGTAAGTTTTTACGCCAGAAGCTGGTATCGCCAAATAAGCTGAGCCACTTGAGGAGTTGTCGATGTTGCGGTTTGCATGGATATACGTCGTTTTGGGCGATATATTGGAGCAGCTTGCCTTTGTCAAATATCATTCCAAACGGGCAGCTTTCAATAAAGTACCATAACACCATGTAGGCTTCTTTAGGAAAATCATAATAAAAATCTGCCTTGCATTGGAGTATGGTAAGAAAAGGGAGAACGGGATGGAACGGTAAAGTGGCAAGAGGACCGTTATCTAGGCCGTGCTTGCTGATATATATTTTCTGGAAAATCAGGAGGCAGGATAACGATCTTTTTCGCAGGAGAAAATGCAGCAATTTGTGCTGAATGTGTGATGGAAGATCTACCGGCTGAAAATGGTAGATGACTGGGAAGATCATAGAGATCGTTCTTTGAGTTCGTGATAAGAAATCCGGGAGGAAATAATTTTTTCCTTTGATATGTTGGGCGTCAAATTTCCACTGAGAGAACCAATTTGCCCGTCGCAGAAGTTGGGCTTGGGGCAACATCTTTTGTTTGAAATGTAGCATTTTTGGAAACGCTGACATATCCATTTCTATTAGAAAATGTTGTCCAATGAGATGAAATTGAAACTTCTCGATACCTCTTTTGACAGCAAGGATTTCCTTATACGTGGAGTGATAATGAAGTTCTCCATTCTTGAAAGCTCCGCTCTTATATCCACAGATTCTTCGTTTGCCATTTAACTCTTCAAGTAGTATGGCACCCCAAAAATGATCACTAGCATCAGTCTGAAAGATTCTTCTCCCTGATGAGGGAATCTGGAGAGGGGGCAAATCCTTTGATAGGGACTTTAGTTTTTTAACTGCATTAGTGCAGGCCTCATTCCAGGGCGGCGCTTCTTTCTTAAGCTGATTAGTGAGAGGAGATCTAAATTTAACCAAATCGTGAATAAATTCTGCCATATAATTTACGATGCCGAGAAACTGTTGAACTTGTTTGAACGTTAAGTTCTCATTCGGGAAATGATCCAGTTGAGTTGCAATATGCGGTTGAAGCTGGTATTGACTATTCGAAATATGCATACCCAGGAAGTCAATGTCTGGTTTTCCTATAATCATCTTTCGTTCGGATAGCATAATCCCGTATTCTTGGACCAAACTATGAAACTGTGAGAGTAAGGCATGATGGGCATCAATATCTGGAGAGAATAGTAAGATATCATCGATGTAGATCAGAGCATTTTCCATGATTGGCTGGAATATTTTTGTCATGGCTTTCTGGAATAAGGAAGGTGCTGGTTTTAAACCAAAAGCTACGACGGTCCAGTGGTAGTGTCTTTCGGGAATGCAGAAGCCAGTCTTATGTCTGTCATCAGGATGAATTCCTAACTGCCAAAAACCAGTTTTAAGATCGAATTTTGAGAATAACTTTGCCTGGGGGAGTTTCTGGAATAGAACTTCTCTCTTTGGTAGAGGAAATTTATCATCTTCAAGAAAATGGTTGAGAGGTTGGTAATTTATTACCAGCCTCATTTTTCCTCTAGCTTGCTCGGTCCTTTTGTTTACGTAGAAGGCTTCACAGGCCCATTGTGATTTAGTGGGTTCAATTAACCCTTTTTGTAGTAGTTGATCAACTTCTTTTATAGCAAGTGCAAAATGATCTGGGTTCATACCTTTATGGCTCGCCTTTGTAGGATTGATATCTTCATTCCTTTTAAATGGTAGGGAGACAAAGAATTGAGGATTTCTCCAAAGGGGGTGATCACATTTCTGTAGGAAGTCCGTGTGTGATTCAGCGCAGGAGGTGCGCGTAATCTCGTCCCCGATGGGGCTCAGAATTTCTAATGGATAAAGATGGAGAGTTTTTCTCCAAGGAAATATGTGATTTTTGTACCTTAGCCCTTCTTTGCTCCATGAAATCCTTTTTAGTGAGTGCAAGATGTCAAACCCAATAAGTAAATCTTTTGTAGGGAGTTCTGAGCCATAAACTTGATGCTTAATAATATAGCCTGGAAAAATCTGGATGTTGATGGGTTTACTGATCAGAGTGATTGTGAAGAGATCACCGTTGGCAGCTCGAAATGATCTGTAACAGGAAGTCCAACATTCTCTTGGTAAAATGTTAGGCTTCATGATAGAGGATGCAGCTACGGTATCAAAGAATGCGATCACCGGAATAGGTTTTTCCCATTTTCCTGTGAAGACGTGGACTTTTGCAGAAGGAGTTGGTTGGCAAAGAAGACTATCATCGAGCGCGGTGGTGTAGATAGTGTTGTCAAAGAGAACTATATCATCGTCAGATTCGGCAGAGGAGTCGGATAGATCAGCTCCGAGGGAGAGAATGTTATCTGGTCCAGCTTCTTCGTCCATAGAGAAAAGTGACTCAATATCATCGTTGTCGACATCTTCGACTTGGGAAAGTTTGGCAATGAGGCGTGAGCTCCTTTCTTTGTCAGGATATTCTTTGGCAAAATGTCCTTTCTTTCTGCATATATAACATCTGGAGGATTTTGTGCTTCCTTTTTTCTTTCTGAGAAAACTCCAGTGCTTTTTATTCTTTTTAGAGAAAGAAGTTTTTCCTCTATCCTTTTTATACTTGAAAGGCTTGTCCTTCTTCTTTTTCCCGCATGGGCAAGATTTGCCTTTGCCATACTTGATCTGAAGGTCATGACGATCACAGGCTGAGCCAAGGTTCTTACTTTGATCTTCAATTTGTTTGAGAAACTGTTTCTGATTGCATAGCTTCTCAAGTGAGAGTAACACATTCTGGTATAACTCACCAATAGATGTGTGACTAATCGGGATATTTTTTACTTGGAGGAGCCGAGATGTTTCGTTTCCAAGTGGCTCTGGGAGCGAATTTAGAAACGTCTGCTTTAAGTTAACATTATCGATACCATTAATGGCATAGAATCGCTTCGACATTTTCTCATAATGATCCTCTAGGTCTTTTCTTTTGTACGAGCAGCACTTCATACTCAAGTATTCTTCTCTGGCTTGAGTTGTATAATGATCTCATGCTCCCAAGAATTCGTTGTGGACATGCATAATTAGGGCATCAACATTTGGACTTTGTTTGACCATTTGTTGCCTATATGGTCCCAGGGCAATCCACCATTGTCTCAGTCTACCATGAAATTTGGACACAAATCTATCCGCTACAGCAGGCATTGTTACCCCTGGCTGTAATAACTCGGCGGTGCACCAAGAATGCATTTCATAGATTCGGTCACGCCATTTTGATGGTGGGATGTTGTCGAATGAGAAACCGTTTGAAGGGTCATTGGGGAACTGACTGGATTGCTCGGACCCTTGGTGGGGGGGGGGGGGGGGTTTGGCCAGTCTCATCATCTTCAACAGTTGGATCCTCTGTGGGTGGATCAGCCATCAAAATCTCGAGTGACATGTCCTCGGTGTCGGAATCTTCAGAATACTTTTCTTTCAGGGATGGTGGTTGTCTTGAAGACAGTGGTTGCGTGGCTATTTGGTTTAGGAATGAGGATATAGGATTACCAATCATGAGCTGAGAAGACGTTTGGGTTGTAGGAAACTCTTGTGGAGAAGATTCTCGGGATGGATGTTTTTCTGGTTTTCGTTTGGATGACTGAGGTATTTCATAGCGTGGTTTTGGGAGGAATGCAGAACTATTGAAAGGATTGTGGTCAAATGGGGAGAAAGTGGATAGAGGTTGAGAATATGTTGGAAGAGGTAGTAAATATGATGAGTAAGGCGGGGCTTCATAATATCCCGAGGAATGATATTGTTTTTGGGTTTGGATAGAATGAAGCTGGGCTTTGAGACTCTTTAACTCCGCCTCCTTTTGCGCCAGAAGTGGCGAGTTAAAAGAAACAGTACTAACCAGTTGAAGTAATTCGTGATGTACAGTCGTTATCTCATCCTGAAGTTGCATAGTGACTCCAGTGATTGTCGAAAACCCGAGATCGAGCTTTTTCTCGATTGTTTGTTGGCTAGCTGCTATTTGTTTCAAGAATTTGTTTTGTGCTATAGCATTTTCAGACTGCCAGTTCAACGTAGCCTCTGCGTTAGAGACATGCTTCGTCGATCCATCAGGATTTTTTGTAGTTGGGTTCTTTATCTTCCAAGTATGAGAAGTCCTGTCTTCATCGAACTCCATGGGAGGGAATTCTTCATGATAGGATGTTGGCTGAAGCATATTGATTTCTGATTCTTTAGAATAAAGGACATAATAGTCAAATTTGCCAGATTGTTGGCCAAGCAATCCAACCTTTGGATCTCCCTTTTCATAGCGTTCTTTGAGCAGCTATTGCGTCGACTTCTTTTTATTTCTCCGCCGTTTTGGCAGATCATCGAACTCGGAATCATCATCATAGTCTACTTTGCAATTTGCACAGGAGCATATATCAAAGTATTGATGTCCTTCATCATCTTTGAATTGGTAAATAGGTAACCCGGCAGCAGTAAATGAAAGTATGGGCGCACCAAGCCCAAAATCTTATTCTTCAATCATGTTTATTTCTGAGGCGAAGATGGGGAACGTGCTAGAGGAGGGGTCCTCGTTGTTGAACACAATTTCTACCGCGCCGTCCTTTTTCTTATGAATGAAGGCTTTACAGAATGAATCGGTTGGTTATTGGTTCGTACCTTCTCGTAATGTGTTACCCAAGATTCTGGAAGGAGTTTAATGAGCTCGTCTTTCGGAAGCTGCTTTGGGACATGAACGCATGAGGAGCCCGAGCGGGCATCAATTTCCAAGTATAGGGCTTCGTTAGTGTCTTGAGGAAGACTTAAGTCGAATGAATGATTTTGGACCCGATAAGCCATTTGATAGTGGAGCGTAGCAGCATATGTTCCCGCAACTTGGGGTGCTCCAACAATTTGAAGTTGAACACTAAGGTTGTTGTAGATATGTGGATCATCAAGCCTCAAGTTGAAATTTGGGAATAAAGTTATAAATACAGTGCCAGCATTCAGGGTAGTCTGGATAGTCGCCATGCAGGCATGACTGTATTGCTGAAACCTTGTGTCCAGGAGGGCTAATCGCGCCACTACTGGGAGGCCTTTTCTTGCATGCAAAGTAAGGGCCATTCTCACGGCTCCAAAATGGATGTGGGAATAACCATGGGACTTCCACTGCCCAGGTAGTGCCTCATCCAGTCTTATAGGGAAAATCTGCTTTGCTTCTATAGCAGGAATTGGTACTTGTTCTAGCTTTGAGGCTAAGACAAGTTCTTTTGCAGCGAGCGTCTTGCCGGGAGTAAGGGCTTGTCGGAAAACTCGAGAAACAGGATGATGTTTCTTGGTGAAAGCTTTATAAGGATTGGGCAGGGGAAGGTCGGTGACTGGGATGCGACTATCTTCAGTAAGGTAATCGACTTTATAAAGCAAATCTGAGTTTTTTGCGGAAGAAGGGGAACTATAGGAATTTCGGGGATAAGAGAAAGAAGATGAGCGAGTAACAGGTTGGGAGTTTGCCATAGATGTAAGAGGCCTTATTTCTCAGGAATCTCCTTTGGTGTTTAGGTGACTTGCTATCACACAGAATGATACAACTGTTGCTTAATTCTTGTGAAAACCTGAGCATATACCCACAGCCGCACACCTAGCAGCTTCAAAGGCCACAACTCCGTTATTTTCACAATGAATTTCTGCCACAAGTTCAGGTATAAGATTTCTGATGTGGAGGATCCCTAGAAGGGCAACCACAGAGCATACTATCTCTAACCATATGCAAGCCAGCATGAACAAATCATGCCAATACCTTCATGAACAAATCATGAACACCTCTGGATCATCAAGAGAAATAAGGAGAAGTTTTTTAAGCTTCCATCCCTCTGATACCAAGTTTGCAACTCACGGAGAGAGGTACAATCACACAGAAGGGATGCACAAGAAAGAATAAGAACAACAAGAAAGAGTAAGAACAACAAGAAGAACAGAACTTAAACACTCAAACTTTTATTGCTCTGGAATACTTGCCAAGACTGAGATAGCTAAAACATTATAATACACCCTTATTTATAGTCATCCCGCAAGGGGATAACTTACATCACACGCTAAGGATATTCTAAGAATATTCCTTTCTTACAATACAAGTTATTCCTTTCTTGACTTCTACGACACACCGGAATAACTTTATGTCACATCATACATTATTTATTCCTTTCTTGACTTCTACGACACACCGGAAATACTTTATGTCACATCATACATTATTTATGAACTTTATATTACAACAGATGCTAAAGATAAGATTCCCTTCTTTCATCCTTTCTAACATGATCTATCAAATTATTAGTGTTTCTTCCAACAATATTCAAAATCCTTCTACTGGTTACACTGATTTGAACATATATTTCATCTCTTACTATTGATCTTGAAAAGTTGCACAAATTGACTACATTATGGTTGAATGCGCCAGCCATTATCAATGCAGTAAATTAGTGGCGAAGTGGAGAGCAATGTTTGTATTTGGTTAGTCTGTCCACTATGACTAAAATGCAATCAAATCCTAGTGAACAGGGTAATCAACTAATGTTCTCGTAGACTTGCCCGGGCGCAAGAAGGGGTTGAGCCAGCCCCTATGGGAAATTGTCTCATACTTCACTTTTTGACATGGTAAGATAAGTATGAAAGACCCATGCACGAATGATGAAGGGGTTCTATGGAACTTTGCTAGTATACATTGTATGAAGGTTGAAGATGTCAACACAGGCTTCGTTTGGCGCGGTGGTGATGGTCATGAACCATCGTTCGTGAATGCCCGACCTTACCAAAGAAACTCATGCATTTTATGCTCAAAACTAGTTTATTTTTTTGGTAGCAGTCATAATCTTTGTCTTGCCAAACATGCATTCTATGATAATAGAGTTTTTGAGCAAACTCATCAGAGCAAAAATGTTGTGCCAAACGAAGCCAAAATTAGCAGGCCTAATGATGTAGCTAGCCCCCAATCTGTAACATCTCATTCCACCTCTCTCAATGCATCCACAATTGAAATACTAAGCATGAATATCATTACAACAACAATATCCAAACATAGAATTACAATAGCACTAACTATGTAGGCAATGCTCCAATGCCTAGAGTACATGCCAATAATATAAAAAGTGTAAACAAAAACAATCACCGTACGCGTTTATATACTGTAGTAATAGGCACGGGCTCCGCCCTTAATGCTAACCGCGACAGTATCTCGATCGTGACAGTGCACAGGGTGCCTCCGTGCTCAGCACAACGTTATTCTTGTCATGATATTGTCCCGACACGATGGCGCTCCCGCCTCTTGCAAACTCCCGAGTGATATAGTCCGCTCGTCGCTCATTTTTACAGTGTGCATGGGATTTTGCGAGCGTTGGGGAGAACACAAATTTTTTTTGTACGTAGAGAATTGTGTATATGAGGAAGTAAGATCACTTTTTTTAAAAATAAAAAGAGAACACATAAATTTTAAGAACTGATTTTTTTTTAATAAAAAGTGATAAAAACCTTATGTAAATGTTTAACCAAAAAGATGTTTTTCCTATTAATATAGCATAAAGCTAAGATAATGAGAGTTCACACAAAGGTTGTTTATATATAAGTGCTCACAACACGTACTAAAAAAAAATATCTAAAACTCCATTATTATAAGTAACATCTCTGAGCTCATTTGAGAATATAGTCAAGTTTCATCCAAAAAGAGTTATTTTATATTTTAAGAAAGTCACTTGTCCCTAAAACAAACACAATATCATGAACGGTGATGTTTTCCAGAAAATGAAAAGGAGGAAAAAAGCCCTCCCAAACGAGGCCGTACGTTGTGGAGTAAAGACGATTATAGAAAGTAGTAACTATAAATTGGGCATTGGAGCAAAAGTTTATAGTGAAAGTTAGACTTCACAAAAAATCCTTCAGAGTGTGCTTTGATTACTAACAAGTTTTATCTATCTATACAACTTATTTCAAGTTTTTATATACAATTACATCATCACATTCAGATATAGCACGCCTAATCTCAAGCCTTCACACAACTTTCATCTATGACGTGTTTTTCCTCGCAAGGTAGGTAGTATTGAGCTTTAGACTTTTAAGGGCAATCATTTACATGGGTAGATGATCCAAATACTCAAAAGCCTACCCGAGATTCCCCCAAATACCCCTCATGATAGTGTAAAGATGCAGTTGATGGGTCCGACGGCAAGTGCATCGGCCGTCAAAAAAATATTAAATAGGAATAAATTCATGAGTATCAAATCTCTCGCGGAACACGGCGGGGTGGATTACTCTCGTCCAAAAAACTTAGAAACTAAGGCGGTGTCAGAAACATTGATTTGAGTTTGGTTTTATTAAACTACGAATGCAAGAAATAAAACTAAAGGTCGCGGGTTGCCTTTATCGCTTTGCTCTCTGCGTGTTGTCATCACAACTTCACTATCTACGGGTTGCTTTCAACTCTTTGGTCAAATATGGTGGCCAGACTCAAGGGTTGTAAGAACCTTGAAAGGCTAGCTAGGATGCTAAAAATTACTCTACAGGATGGGGGTGGGGGTGGGGGCAAATCGAGTATTTAAACATTCTTTCTATTTTTTAATCATTAACAACACATACCACAAATCTAGAAGTCACACACAAGTTTATTAGAGGTTCTCTAAATTTGGGTATGTCCCATCTTCTACCCCTTGATAGGATATCCACTAAACAAAGCTGATTTTTTTCACTGATCACACATCTCTAGAAAATGCACTCTTATAGAAATTGCAAAACTTGCATGTTATAATTCATGATATTGTGTCTAACATGGTAAAAATGACTTGAAAAAATTATTGTCACGTTGTTCATTTTTCATATATAGAGTTTAGACCATTGAGCCAAAATTACAGTTGTAAGGGTCTTTGCATACAAGTTAAAGTGTATTTATCTATGTAGATAGATTTTGATTGATTCAGAGACCTTGAACTCAAAAAAGTATAAAATTGATAGTAAAAAAATTGAAAAAAATGTGTACATTATTCTTATGTTATCAATGTTTGTGTCAAGATAACCTCCCAAACACTACTCATTTCTCCTGATAAGCCTCTATGAGCATTGTGAGGATGAGCACATTGATCTATAGAATCATTTCGATCTGGTGCAAAGACAGTAAATTGAGTTAGGGCCCTTTGTTCTACTCTTGGTATATTATAGATAGAATTGTGACATGATTTTTCACTTCATCACTCTTGTGTTAGCATATTTATTTATTGAGATAAAACATGTATTAATGATTATTTCTACCTGATGTTTTTTTTTCTTTTGATGCTACGCACACTTGTCATTATTCTATCTAACTCTTCCATGCATAAGAATTGGACTTAAATTACACTGACTATTTATCGTACAAGTGTACTAGCATACGATTACCATTCATGACACTTACAATGTTACATTGCATTAACTATATAAATCACATAACATTGCACGCCAAATCTTGTGTATTTAGTTTCACATTTTGTGTCCAAAATTTCTTATGCTCTGCCATCATTTAAATCAAATGTTTTTCTTATGTTGGCTAGGTCTGTCTAAAATTTACTTTTTCTCCCGTATTTGTGTGTTTGTTGTTCCAAAATTTCATCTCTTTATTTAATCTCTAGCCTCTACCATTAGTTCCTCGTCCTTTTGATAATATTCTTTCTATCTTTTAATCATTAACAACACATAAAAAAAATCTTGAAGACACACAAGTTTATTAGAGGTTCTCTAAATTTGGGTATGTCCCATCTTCTACCCGTTGATAGGATATCCACTAAACAATGTTGATTTTTTTCACTGATCACACATCTCTAGAAAATGCACTCTTATAGAAATTTCAAAACTTACATGTTATAATTCATGATATTGTGTCTAACATGCTAGGAATAACTTGAAAAATCATTGCCATGTTGTTCATTTTTCATATATAGAGTTTAGACCAATGAGCCAAAATTACAGTAGTAAGGTCTTTGTATACAAGTTAAAGTGTATCTATCTATGTAGATAGATTTCGATTGATTCAGAGACCTTGAACTCAAAAAAGAATAAAATTGATAGTAAAAAAATTGAAAAAAAATGTGTGTACATTATTCTTATGTTATCAATGTTTGTGTCAAGAATGCCTCTCAAGCACTACTCATTTCTCTTGATAAGCCTCTATGAGTATTGTGAGGATGAGCACATTGGTCTATAGAATCATTTCGATCTTGTGCAAAGACAGTAAATTGAGTTAGGCCCCTTTGATCTACTCTTGGTATATTGTAGATAGAATTGTGACATGATTTTTCACTTCATCACTCTTGTGTTAGCAAATTGATTTATTGAGATAAAACATGTATTAATGATTATTTCTACCTGATGTTTTTTTTCTTTTGATGCTACATACACTTGTCATTATTCTATCTAACTCTTCCATGCATAAGAATTGGACTTAAATTACGCTGACTATTTATCGTACAAGTGTACTAGTATATGATTATCATTCATGACACTTACAATGTTACACTGCATTAACTATATAAATCACATAACATTGTACGCCAAATCTTGTGTATTTAGTTTCACATTTTGTGTCCAAAATTTCTTATGCTCTGCCATCATTTAAATCAAATGTTTATGTTGGCTAGATCTATCTAAAATTTACCTTTTCTCCCATATTTGTGTGTTTGTTGTGCCAAAATTTTATCTCTTTATTTAATCTCTAGCCTCTACCGCTAGTTTCTCGTCCTTTTGATAATATCAAAAGGGGAAAATTTATTTGTTCATGAGTATGTCATACTAGTCACCTAGGGGAAGATCACGTGTAGGGGGAGCACACATGTAGGGGGAGCACACATATAAGGGGAGTCGTACTTCGTGCTTCTATTTACATTTCATGCTTATTGTTGAATTACATGCTTATTGTTGAATTACACTGTGCCACACTACTACTGATTAATATCTCATGAACGGGATTTGATATTATCAAAAGGGGGAGTTTTTTAGAACCCATGATCCACATCTCTTTAGTTTGATAATATCAAATCGCAAGTTGTATTTGATCATACTTGTATTGGGTATAATGCACAAGTTTACAGGTATAAATAACGACAGTTTCAAGGTCTGTGAACTACCACCGGGCGCTAGCGTTGAAGAATTAATGTTGAGCACACAAAAAGTATTCTTTGCGACCTACCGCCAGGCGCTAGCCAATTCGACCGCATCGCTGCCGCCAAGCGTTGGCTCTATTCCCGGGAGCTACCCAATTCGAATGCATCACTACCGTCAGGTGCTAGACCTACCGTTGGGCGCTATCCATTTTGATGACCGTCGAATCGACTGTATCGAGGAGCAACCACTACCGTCGGGCGCTAGCCTTACCGCGCTAGGGTATCCAAAAGTGTCACGAATATTATTTTGGATATTTTTCCTAATTTAATGGACAGTTGGCCACACTGCATGAAAAGACCTACTATCGGGCGCTAGATTTACTGCCGATGGTAGCTTTTTTTAAAGACGAGTATAAAAACGCATGTTTCTTTTTCCGAGGAGACAAGAAGGAGAAGTATTTCACGTCTAAGGTTCGGCTACCTCCTCTGTTGATGTGAACCACCGTCTCCAAGAAAGGAAAAACAAAATTTCTCCCTCCCGTTCGTGATCGAAGAACTCCGAAGAGCGAAGTCTCCAATGGCCATCAACAGTTTATTGAGTGTAAGAAGTACGACATTTAGAAGCCTCGATCGCACACCGTTCTATGGAGGATTTCTTATTTGAGGGAGCAACAATTTCAAACTCTTTTTTTCTTGTATTTTCTTTAATCTTGTTGTATTTTATGCGGAGAAATTGTCCGGTGTGGACGTCGAGTTCCTGGGAAGAATTTATGAGAAATCGGCCTGGGAGGTCGTCAGATTTCTGGGAGAAATCTATGGGAAATCATCCTTGGAGGATGTCTAGATCTGGGAGATCTAGTGGACTCTAAGACCCTTCCTAGGAGGAAGGTGAAGAGTCGACTCGTCAATCTTTTGGGGAAGAAGAGAGAGAGCGAATAGGTTCTGTGAGGGTCGGTATAGAAACCAAAACAAGGTTGTATTCATCGTCTCCGATCTTCAGCGTCACAAAGATCCAATTTTATTATTGTACACCTCTGTTGAGTTTTGAATAAAATTAAAGTTCTTTTATTTTATCGTGAATTCGTGGTTGCATGTTATTAGGGTTTTGAGGGTTGTGTGTAAATTAGAAAATAGCATTCTGCAGGGAAATTTTTTCTCTATGACCTACCGCCGTACGGTAGTATCCTACCGTTCCGCGGTAGCTTCCAGAATAGGTTGCCCTACTCAAATTCATTTTATTTCTAAATTAAATTGAAAACCTTATTCACCCCCTTCTAAGGTTGGTCACCAGATCCAACAAGTGATATCAGAGCTAGGTTATTCCAAAAACTATTTCACCACTGGAAATAATGGTCAACCCTGATCTCGAATTGACTATTGGGGATGGAACTTTGTACATTGAAAAATCACTAGCACCAGATATATTTACAGGTATGAACTATAATGGGTAGAAAACTTTAATGAGAAAATTTTGTATATTATAAGATACACAAGTTTTGAACATAACTGTATCAAGCTCCCAAATAATTTAAATAAGCATGAATATTATTTAAATGTCAAAACATGAATAATCTGTTTTGTGGGCTTGGTCAAGAAATTTTCAAACTCATCTATACGCTTCCTAATGCTTATGATATATGAATTTTTTTTGAGATTACTTATAGTTCTCCTTCTACAGATAATGAATCTGAGCAATTTCCCATGGATCCAAGTGAAAAATTAAATGAAGACTTGCTCTTGGAGGAGGACACTGCAAACACATTAAGCAAAAGGGAAGATAAAAAATATATCTTTGGAAGAGGAAAGTCAAGAGGAAGATGTTAAAGGAACTATATGTTCGAATCATTCCTCAACCAAGAGCATTGTAAAAAAAATCAAATTCCCTTCTTGTTTGTAATTCTATTTCTACATTGCTTGTGCTAGATGCGGCTAAACGTAGAATTAAGAAATTGAAAAATATTAATTCACTACAAGAAAATCTCTTATTAGCTAGGAGAAGAATTCGTTGCTAAACCATAAAATTCGTTGGTAATTTATATTAGCAAGGTATTTAGCAATAAAAATATTTCCTTTCTAAATTGAGCCTAGCTAAATTTAGAAAGCATTTTTTTCATTCCTATTTAGCAAGAGAATTTTAGAAAGGATTTTTATCCTTCTTAAATTAGCAAGCAATTCATATTTTGTTGCTAATTATTATGGTAAATAAAAAATATTTTTATAAAAAAAAAATAGATGCTAATAGCAGAATTCGAACCCCTTACCTCTCAAATCAATTCTATCATGCTTGTCAACTATGCTAAGAAACTTATTTATATATTTTTGCAGTAATTTATATAAATATAAATGTTAAATATTTAATTTATAATATTATGCAAAAAAATAAATATATATTATCATTTCTAAATATATATATAAGTATTAAAAATTTATAATATTATATATATCTCCCGCTAATTTATAAATATATATAAATATTTTAAATGAGTTGTTGTATATACGCGCAGCGTGTTTTTCGGCCATATACGCGCAAATGAAAAAAAATACCTATATGCGTGCATATTTTGGAAATGTTTTCAACATAAAAGTTTTAGATCTCGTCGAGATCTACAACTTTCATGTTGAACACTTTTCCTAAAAATGCAAGGTTTAAGAGTATTTTGAAAAGGCGCTAAACTATTGCGTAACTATTGCAAATTCGCAAAAGTTACGCATTGTTCGCGTCTTTTCAAAATACTCTTAAACCGTGCATTTCTAGAAAAAGTGTTCAACATAAAAGTTGTAGATCTCGTTTCGAAAAAAATGCATACATGTAGCTGTTTTTTTCATTTGCTGCGTGTACAAATATAAAACTGTATTTTAAATTTCTAAAATTATATTAAAAAAACAAATATAATATTAATTAATTTGTTCAATACTAATTAATACTCAATTATAATTTATAAATATATTATTAATTATTTTATTCAAATAATTTATGTTAGTTTCTAAGATATATATATGTTGAAGTTGAAATAATTTACAAAATTATATACAAAATTAATTATATATAATAATTATTTTGTTGGACATAAATTATGTTAATTTATAGACATATATAAATATATAAATAATTTTTTAAGTTATATGAAGTATGTATATGTATGATCATTTCATTTTAAATTTTAGCTATGACTTAAATTAAAGAGATGAACATAAATAAATAAATTATATTTTTTTTTTATGAAAGGTAGTAAATGTTTTAGAAGTAAAATTTCTCCATCAATATTTTGCAACAAAATAATTATTATTATTTTAGCAACAAAAAAGTTCGTTGCTATTTTGCAACAAATATTTTGCAACAAAATAATTCGTTGCTAATTTTGCAACAAAAAAATTTGTTACTAATTTTGTAGGTAAATAAGAAAATCATTTACCTTGCTAAATTTGATGCTAATTAGCAAGTAGCCTTTCTAATTTTCCTTGCTAAATAGACTTTTTCTTGTAGTGATTCAGAATTACATTTAGAATTTTTTTTTAAAAAAGCACAACTAAATATAAAACCAAAACTTGATGTATCCCGTTTTCCCTCTAGATCTGTAGTTGAAAATATTATATCTTGCTTTGATTGCAAAGATTTTAAAGACAAATTCAAGGTTTTTGAAAAAAAGCTAAATATTTTCAAAGAGCATAATAAAAAATTGATTAAAAAAAATTGTTGTTTTGTCTCATAAATTAGAATCATTAAAATTGTTTATTCAAAAATTTTCAAGTAATAAAAAATCTTTTATCTCTAGTTTATCTTCAAAACTATATGAGACTTCTACTAGTATGTTAATTCTTGTTAAACATACACCTAGTAGATTATTTAATTTTAAAAACATGATAAATCCTAATCCATATTTTGCCTCTCCCAATATAAGTTTAAATGTTCACAAATTTCCTATAAATGATAATTTTGAAAATCACTATGGAAATTTGAAATATAAGAATATTAAATATCCAAAGTATGAATGGAGGCCCCAAAATAAAGTTGAAATACTAACTCCATTTGAAAAGGCTCGTTCATCATGTTCTCCCCAAAAATCAACACGCAGTGTTTGGGGGCCCAAAGGCACCGTTACACTCGATCCCATTTGGATACCTAAATATTTTATTCAGTAGTATCCATCATTTGCATACAGTCGAATTTAAAACAAAATTCACAATATTCTACTTTACGATATACTTTATCATCATCTTTTTTCTTTTGCTTTTTGTTTTGCAATTCTGTTTGAGCCAAAACGCTATGGTCGTTTTATATATTTTTTGATATGCCATTCACTCTTTAATCTTAATAAATAATAAAACAAAATGATTAAAACTAAAAAGAAAGTCATATCACATCTAGGGACTAGTTATCGTTATCTAGTTTTATCCCCTTAAAAACTTATTTCTAGCAAATATCTTATAATGTTATGAAAAATAAATTAAATAATAAATTTTATAAATGATATTATAAAGACTAATAAATCATTTTAAAGATGGATTTGAAACTGTGTTATTAGGGGTGGTAGGTTAAAAATATTGAATGCGCAGTTTTATTTATTTATTTTACTAATTATGCTACACTGGATGACCCTTGACATGCACAATCATATTATAGAAAAATCAGAATATAAAAATCTCATAAACCATACTTGGTGCATTAAATTTCATTTTACCGTCGATATCGTTGGGCGTTAAAATGTGTCGTCGGTGATAGCTATTCTGACTGAAAAATTCCGTTATTTTCTAAAAGATAATTTCGGAAATATCTTGTATTGTGCTTCACTAAAATCTGCACGTATATCATTCGTGCGTAGACTTTAGAATCAACTGTATGTTTACTAACACAAATCACTGAACTAAATCTCACAATTATAGGTCTATGAACATTGAGTTAGGAACCCCATCTTGGGTGCATGCAAATCAACCATATGTTTGTTAAACCTTACATAGCAGTGCTCATGGCCATTCTAAATTATCATTCTAGCATCGTCTCTTACTAAAGAAAACTTCATCGTCATGCTAGTTATATCATGTCATGATATGCTAAAGTAAAATTTAATGTTATCCGTATAATAAATTAGCAAAGTTGAATACGAGCATCTCATATACCATGATAATTTATTCTAGTTAACTGATATCCTAAGATTAAATTCTATCTAGTTTTATAGCATAATTCATAAGTAGTGAAAACCAATTCTAAATCGACTAATTCTGTCACTACTATTAATTATAAATCATATGATGGATAATAAAACTGTACTATCGTACTCTACTTGTTATATTGTGTTTGTGAGGTAATTCACTAGTGTTTGCTTGTAGTTCTTCTATATATAGACCCTAGAATCAATAATGCTCCAATCAACAACAAGTCACATAATTTTTATCACATCATTCTAGGTTTATGGATTGAAATTTTATTTTAATACATGCAACAAGTATCACTTATTAGACTTATGACATTAATTCAAACTCATAATTATAGCATTATCATCAACTTAATTCCTTTTTTCATGCTAGCTTTCTCATATTGCCAAGATGAAGTAAATTAAAAAATAATAATAAGGTTTGAAAACCATGATATTTATTTAACTGAGTGCTTGAATTCAAATTCTAAATGGATTTAAAATCAACAATCCACAAATACTATAATAAATCCAAGCATTTATCATGCATTAATACCATAACGTATATGAGTGTCTATAAGGTTAAATGCTTAAGTATGTCCACGATCACTCACCCACTGTTTGTGTCTCACAATAGCAGGGGCGTATGGTTGTGTGCATTAGAGACGCTAACCTATAACCTTGTCTTGTCCTTAACTGAGAAGGTTCTAGTAGGGCTTTGCGAGGCACTGGGGGGGGAAAGAATGTTAGGTTGAGTGAGTTCTTTTGTATGCATATGTGATTAACACCCCAATCTATGTCATGTGTGCAGCTTGTAACACCCATATCCGTCGCATAGCATATATCAGTAGGTCCGGCCGGGGCCCGACGCCATATACTACGGACAGACCGGTTGGTTACGCGTTAAAACCATACAACCAATCACCAACGTCCTACACAGAGTCAATCTAGCGGAAGCAATTTCTTAAGTTGCACAAATAAAAGAACCCTGCCAAGCACGAATGTCCACTACTTAGATAAAATAGGAATGATGAATACAAAAGTACCGGCCTTATGGCCTTACAATAGTTCTCTCAACAAGAGTGTCTTTTATACTTCGGCTCGCAGGCCGGCCATACATGAGATAAACGGAAAACATAAAGAAAGGTAGGCCTTCGAGGGCCAGCACCGTAACATGGGCTTTAGCCCGCTATTTCCCGCTCGGCTCCGCAGCACCTGCAAGCCACAATCCACCGCCCGGTGGTAAACAAAAGCAACGGTCAGCTATGCTGACCAAATTATAACGATCCCGCCCCCGTAATCAGGGCGACAATGCTCTTTCCCTGCACTTTATTAGTATAGCATCAATAAAGTGTAAACACACTTCAACACAGGCGTAGGCTCGCACGGCCACACACCTCGTGCACACAGGGTACATTCACGGCGAACCGGCCAACGTCACGTCAATTCAAGCCATAGACGTTCCCGTTCCACCACCGCCCCTTGGACGGCTAACCATATGAGCATTTTGTCTTCTTGGCCTTGGTCACGACAATTTAAGCCATAGACCGCCGAAGACCCTCATCCATGCCAACGGTTCCACCGAACGACATAGATCGGGTACGGTTCCGCCTGACCCGTGCTCATATCGCAACGGCAATTTAAGCCATATGCGCAGGTCCAGACTCACTGAGTCTCGTTTCCACCACAATAATCACATAACCCGGTTATGTTCACGTTGGCTCCCCGACCACAATGTTGGCAAAACCCGCTTTTGCCCAGTTTTCTGGGTGCACCTTGGAGTTAATCTCCAAGGCTCCCTGCTGCAATCTACCACGTAGAAAACCCGAAAAACTTTCAAACACCCGAAGTTTTCTCCGGTTCATATGCAATGCAACATCACCGATCCGACTCTACTTGTCCGGATAGGCTTCACACAAAATGCCTATGTCCGTTTTCGCATACGGACTCTATACAAGGGGGACTTTACATATCTACTCCAAGGAACGCTCCAACTCTTCGCTCACTCGCGAGAGAGGGCTTCCTATGCAAAGGGAAAAAGGGCTTCACATGCCCAAGGATGAGAAATTGTTACCCTTGCATTCTTCCGCGGCGCCATGAAAAACTATGCGGTTGGAAAGCACCGCAACGGCGTCACCTCCGCGGATCTGGACTCGGATCGCGATTCGGACCTCCGACGCTCCACCGGCGGCCGGATCTTGGTCTCCAACCTCTCACCTTGCTCTCCCTTCTCTCTAGGATTTAGAAAGAGAATGCAAAAAGAGAATGAGGGTTTTGAAACCCTTATCCCGGCTAAAAACACCCAGGAGCAGCCCCCCACCGTCGGATCCAAAGCCAAGGAAATGAATGGCCATGATTAGGCCTCAAATTAGAAAATCTGGGCCGAACACGGGTTGCAACACGGCCGTGTGCCTGGCCGTGTTACCCATTCGCCGTCTCGACCGACTCAAAAACCAGCACACGGCATTCGACACGGCCTCCGATACGCTCGTGTCACATGTGACATGCCCGTGTCGAGACCCGTGTCACATCCCCCGTATGCAATCGGCCAGCTTTCCCAACCCGAGAAGGACATGGCCTGCGGCATGACACCCGATACGCCCGTGTAGCATGTGACACACCCGTATTTGGGCCCGTTTCATGGCTCGTGTGCATGACTCAGAAAATTGCCCAAAGTGACACGCCCTGGGACACGCCCATGTCCCAGGCCGTGTGCCTCAACTCGACGATCTCCGATCGTCAAAACGTCGACCACATGACCCGTGGTCGAACACGCCCGTGACATGCCCGTGTCATGCCCGTGACACGCCAGTGTCACGCCCGTGACACCTGCTCCAAAACCCAGACTTGGCTTAAAACGTCACCCGTCCCTCCTTTGAGTTTCGGGGTGTTACAACTCTCTCCCCCTTAAAAGAATTTCGCCCATGAAATTTACTAAAGAAAAACAATAGAAACTTAAAGCTTTTAACGGTACCTGAGCGGAATAACTCCGGGTACTCTACCAGCATAGTTTGCTCCCTTTCCCAAGAGAGCTCCTCCCGATCGCAATTATCCCACCGGACCTTAACCATCCGGATCTCCTTGTTACGGAGCCTCTTGACCTCAGAGTCTTCAATACAAATGGGCTTGACCCTAGTCATCAACCATTCGTCCACCGGTACTTGATCCACTGCGATCACTAGCGAAGGCTCTTGCACCACCTTCCGCAACACAGAGATGTGGAACACATCGTGTAGCCCACTCAACTCCACCGATAGCTTCAAATGGTATGCAGCTTTGCCGACTCGCTCCAGAACCTCAAAAGGTCCAAGGTATCTTGGGCTCAGCTTCTTCAAGCGTCTCACCCGCGAAACCCCCTTGAACGGCTTCACTTTCAAGTATACCCAATCGCCTACCGCGAACTCCACGTTCCGGTGCTTGGCATTGTAATACTTCGCCTGCCTGTCCTGAGCGATCAACAAGCGCTCCCGAATGATCCGCACCAACGAGGTAGCACTCTCTACCTCCTGCTTCTTGTACAACCTTTCCTCACCCGTTTCTAACCAAGACAACGACGTGCGAAATTTTCTACCATACAGAGCCTCAAAAGGCGCCATCTGGATACTCGCCTGGTAGCTGTTGTTGTACGCGAACTCCACCAAATACAGGTGGTCCTCTCAATGCTTCCCGAAGTCAAGAACACACATGCGGAGCATGTCCTCCATCATTCTATTGACTCTCTCGGTCTGCCCATCCGTCTGCGGATGGAAGGCTGTGCTGAACTTCAACTTCGTCCCCAGCATCTGCTGCACCATCCTCCAATCATTGGACGTGAAATGCCCATCGCGATCACTCACAATGCTGCGAGGCACACCATGCAGTCTAACTATATTATCCACATATAGCTTTGCCAACTTCTCCACCGAGTCGTCCTTCCTATGTGAAATGAAATGCGACATCTTAGTTAACCGATCTACGATCACCCAGATGGCATCGTTCCCCTTCTGCAACCTTGGCAACCCATGCACAAAGTCCATAGATATGTCGTCGAACTTCCACTTCGGTATAGGCAAGGAATTCAGAAATCCTCCCGGCTTTTGGCACTCCGCCTTCACCAAGGCGCACGTTTGGCACTTAGCCACAAACAACGCTACGTCTTTCTTAAGCCCCGGCCACCAAAACAGCTTCTTGAGGTCACGGTACATCTTTGTGCTCCCTGGGTGGATCGAGTACTTGGTATGATGAGCCTCGTACATCAACTCCGCCCGTAGGTTACTCCCGCTTGGGACGCACAACCGATGATCCTTCCTTAACAACCCATCTTCCACTGAAAATTGGGAATTTGACCCATCCAACGCTGCCTCCATAAGCTTCTTCATGGAGTCATCTAACTCCAATGCCCGCCAAACCCGATCAGCCAGGTCATACTGGACCTCTGTCCAGTTCAACATTGCTTTGGCACTCGTCTACTTGTCAACGCAACAGATCTCAAGCTCCTCCAACTCCCGTATTAGCCGCTCATCATGCACCGACAACCAGTTGGCTTGGGCGGGAGCCCTGCGACTCAACGCATCAGCAACTGCATTGCCCTTCCCGGGTACATAATGAATCTTGAAGGTGTAGTCCCCCAGAAACTCCATCCACCTCCTCTGCCTCATGTTAAGATCCTTCTGATCCAATAGGTACTTCAGGCTCTTGTGATCGGTGTAAATATCGACCTTTTTGCCGTATAGGTAGTGCCTCCACAGTTTAAGTGCAAATATCACGGCCGCCAACTCCAAGTCGTGGACCGGATAGTTCCTTTCATGCACTTTTAGCTGACGCGATCCATAAGCTATCACGCTCCCATGCTGCAACAGCACACAGCCCAAACCACTACCCGAGGCGTCACTATAAACCTCGAAGCCCTCGGTCTCACTCGGCGAACTAAGCACTGGCGTCGTGGTCAACCGTCTCTTTAGCTCCTCAAAAGCTTGCACGCACTCCTGTGTCTACAAGAATCTCTGATCTTTCCTTGTCAACTTTGTGAGAGGTAGCGCTATCCGCGAGAAGTTCTCTACGAAGCGCCTGTAATATCCGGCAAGCCCGAGAAAACTACGGACTTCCGCGACAGAAGACAACGCAGGCCACTCCCGTATCGCAACGATCTTCGCCGGATCCACCGCTATACCTTCCCCACTAACAATGTGACCAAGGAACGCTACTGAGGGTAGCCAGAACTCGCACTTGGAGAATTTTGCATACAGCTCATTCCTCCTCAAAGTCTCCAACACCAGGTGCAAGTGTTTGAAGTGATCTTCTTCGCACTGCGAGTATACCAATATATCGTCAATAAAGACGATCACAAAGCGGTCCAGGAAATCTCGGAACGTTCTGTTCATCAAGTCCATAAACACTGATGGCGCATTCGTCAGTCCAAACGGCATGACCGTGAACTCGAAATGTCCATACCTTGTGCTGAACGCCGTCTTTGGGATATCACATTCCCTTATCCTCAACTGATAGTACCCCGACTTCAAGTCCAACTTAGAATATACCGACGATCCGACTAACTGATCGAACAGATCATCAATCCTCGAGATCGGGTACTTGTTCTTCTCCGTCAGCTTGTTCAACTCTCTGTAGTCGATACACAACCGCATACTCCCGTCCTTCTTCTTAACGAAGAGGACCGGTGCGCTCCAAGGAGACGAGCTTGGACGCACATAACCTTGCTCCATCAGCTCCTCTAGCTGAACTTTCAACTCTGCCATCTCCTTAGGCGCCAACCTATACGGAGCACGTGACACCGGTTTGGCCCCTGGTACGAGCTCGATGGTGAAATCAATCTCCCGCTGCGGTGGGGCTCCGGGAAGAATATCCGGGAATACATCGGGGTATTCACAAACCACGGGGATGCTATCCAACGTGGACTTTGGCTCCACAGCCCCCACTATTACGAAGAATAGCTCTGCACCAGCACGAACTGCCTTTACCACCTGAAGGGCAGACATCAGCGTCTTGCTCGACCCCCTGAGTCCCTCGAATGTTGTCTTCCTCCCAACACCCAGCTTGACCTCCTTCCGGTCGCAGTCAATCCAAGCTTTCTGCTCCGAAAGCGAATCCATCCCAAAGATAACGTCGAACTCTACTAGCGGCAGCAATGACGCTAGCAAGTCGAACTCTTGGCTCCCAATGTGAACCTTTACGGCGCACACTCTGTCTGCACGCATCGAGCACCCATTCGGTAGCAGCACATCCAACTTGTCCTTCGCCATCGAAGAAGGGACTCCGATGCGTGATATAAAATTTTCGGACAAGAAGGAGTGTGAAGCTCCCGTATCGAACAGTGCCCGTGCCGGACTATCGCTAATCAAAACAATGCCTATGCACACCATATTAGGCTAACAAACAGTAAACAACAGTATCTAAGTTAACTTGCTATAAATTAACTCGTACCTGTCACCACATCCGCTTGTTTAATAGCCTCCTGCTGCCCCAAGTTGTAGACTCTAGGCTGAGTCGGAGCATAGTGGGATGCGGTTGACTCCACCGCCTTGCCCTTCTCTTCGTAAGTAGCTCCTTATTTTCTCTCGGACTTTGGGCGTCCGCTCCAGCAATCGCGGGCAAAGTTCCCCGTCTTTCCACACGTGAAACAAGCGCCCGGGGTTCGATTGGTAGTTACCCCCGAGGCACCTGTAGAAGAAGCTGGACCTGACGTCCTAGCCTTCTTGTAGAATCTTCGATAGCCCGACTTCGACGTAGTCGGCGCCTTGAACTCTGATTTCTTCCCACCAGATTCCTTCTTAGCTTGCACATTTCTCATGTCCTTCTCCAAGGACCGGGCCGAGTTGACCAAGGTTAGGAAACCCTGCGCCATGGGCCCTGACAGTAGCAACCTCAGCTCATCTCTTAACCCTTCATAGAAGCGGCTAGTCTTTCGCTCCTCATCGGCAAAGGTAGCACTAGCATATCTCCCCAATCGAGTAAACTCGTGGAGGTACTCGTCTACAGTGCTATCTCCTTGCACAAACTTTTGGAACTCATTCTCTTGTGCGATCCTCTGCGCTGAGGGGAGGTATCGAGCCATGAACAGTCTCGAAAATTCCTCCATAGATACTTCGACCAATGGCCTTCCCCTCAACTGGTGTAGCTCTAGACCTTCCCACCATAACCTTGCGTCCCCATCCAATAAGAACGTCGTTATTGTGGTCTTCTGCAACTCTTCCATTTCAGTTGCTGTCATCACCCTATTGACTCTTGAGAGCAAATCTTCAGCCTGGGTCGGGGTTCCCGTTCCCGAGAACACCGGTGGATGGAATCCCATCACATGCTTAAGCTATCTCTCAGTTGCTCTACGAGGCAGCTCCAGCTCCACCGCCACCTGCTCAACCCTTCTAGGCTCCGCCGCTTGGAGCGGCACTTGCTCCTCCGCAGGAGCAGGCTGTTGCACCTGTCTTGTAGGTTGCGCATTAATCATCGCCATGACAGCTTCTGCCACCAACCTAATGGTCTCGGCAGACGGAGGTGTTGCAGGCGCTTCACTTGGCGCACTGCTTGCCTCAGAACCTGGCCGTTCTGACGGCCCATCACCACTTCTGGTCACCTATAATCGTGCAAAACACCGATAAGCGACCAAATATTATTGCAAACATCAATTATAGAAACACGCAGGTTCCTCAAACATGTGTATTTTCATTCCTAAGTGGACATTCATGGGTTCTTTTCATGTTATAACGATGACGCACACACATGTGCTCACCACCCCTTAAAGTGAATTCGCCCACGAATTCATTTAAGTTTGACCGAAACCAGTAGTCTGATACCAATTTGTAACACCCATATCCATCGCATAGCATATAGCAGTAGGTCCGGTCGGGGCCCGACGCCATATACTACGGACAGACCGGTTGGTTACACGTTGAAACCATACAACCAATCACCAATGTCCTACACAGAGTCAATCTAGCGGAAACAATTTCTTAAGTTGCACAAATAAAAGAACTCTGCCAAGCACGAATGTCCACTACTTAGATAAAATAGGAATGATGAATACAAAAGTACCGGCCTTATGGCCTTACAATAGTTCTCTCAACAAGAGTGTCTTTCATACTTCGGCTCGCAGACCGACCATACATGAGATAAACGGAAAACATAAAGAAAGGTAGGCCTTCGAGGGCCAGCACCGCAATATGGGCTTTAGCCCGCTATTTCCCGCTCGGCTCCGCAGCACCTGCAAGCCACAATCCACCGCCCGGTGGTAAACAAAAGCAACGGTCAGCTATGCTGACCAAATTATAACGATCCCGCTCCCGTAATCGGGGAGGCGATGCTCTTTCCCTGCACTTTATTAGTATAACATCAATATAGTGTAAACACACTTCAACACAGGCGTAGGCTCGCACAGCCACACACCTCGTGCACACAGGGCACATTCACGCCGAACCGGCAAACGTCACGTCAATTCAAGCCATAAACATTCCCGTTCCACCACCGCCCCTTGGACGACCAACCATATGAGCATTTTGTCTTCTTAGCCTTGGTCACGACAATTTAAGCCATAGACCGCCGAAGACCCTCATCCATGCCAACGGTTCTACCGAACGACATAGATCGGGTACGGTTCCGCCTGGCTCGTGCTCATATCGCAACGGCAATTTAAGCCATATGCGCAGGTCCAGACTCACCGAGTCCCGTTTCCACCACAATAATTACATAACCCGGTTATGCTCACGTTGGCTCCCCGACCACCATGTTGGCAAAACCCGCTTTTGCCTAGTTTTCCGGGTGCACCTTGGAGTTAATCTCCAAAGCTCCCTGCTGCAATCTACCACGTAGAAAACCCAAAAAATGCCCAAACACCCGGAGTTTTCTCCGGTTCATATGCAATGCAACATCACTGATCCAGCTCTACTTGTCCGGATAGGCTTCACACACTATGCCTATGTCCGTTTTCGCATACGGACTCTATACAAGGGGGACTTTACATATCTACCCCAAGGAACGCTCCAACTCTTCGCTCACTCGCGAGAGAGGGCTTCCTATGCAAAGGGAAAAATGGCTTCACATGCCCAAGGATGAGAAATCGTTACCCTTGCGTTCTTCCGTGGCGCCATGAAAAACTATGCGGTTGGAAAGCATCGCAACGGCGTCACCTCCGCGGATCTGGACTCGTATCGCGATTCGGAGCTCCGACGATCCACCGGCGGCCGGATCTTGGTCTCCAACCTCTCACCTTGGTCTCCCTTCTCCCTAGGATTTAGAAAGAGAATGCAAAAAGAGAATGAGGGTTATGAAACCCTTATCCCGGCTAAAACCACCCAGGAGCAGCCCCCCACCGTCGGATCCAAAGCCAAGGAAATGAACGGTCACGATTAGGCCTCAAATTATAAAATCTGGGCCAAACACGGGTTGCAACACGGCCGTGTGCCTGGCCGTGTCACCCATTCGCCGTATCGACCGACTCAAAAACCAGCACACGACATTCCACACGGCCTCCGACACGCCCGTGTTACATGTGACACGCCCGTGTCGAGACCCTTGTCACATCCCCCGTATGCAATCGGCCAGCTTTCCCAACCCGAGAAGGACACGGTCTGCGACACGACACCCGACACGCCCGTGTCGCATGTGACACGCCCGTGTCTGGGCCCGTGTCATGGCCCGTGTGCATAACTCAGAAAACTGCCCAAAGTGACACGCCTTGGGACACGCCCGTGTCCCAGACCATGTGCCTCAACTCGACGATCTCCGATCGTCAAAACGTCGACCACATGACCCGTGGCCGAACATGCTCGTAACACGCCCGTGTCACGCCCGTGACACGCCCGTGTCACGCCCGTGACACCTGCTCCAAAACCCAGACTTGGCTTAAAACGTCACCCGTCCCTCCTTTGAGTTTCGGGGTGTTACACAGCTCATCATTCCCATCTGTCATATATTACGGGACTAGGTGTAGACATATTGCTTGGGTAGTTTTTGTCTTGGGCATGCTCATATTTTATCAACTGCATGACTATTACTTCACTCATCATGATCATTTATTTCATGCATATCTCATTTGTGTGAACATGTAAATCCTATGTGTTAATATCTTATCTTATTGAGCTCTCATGATAATTGACATATACAAGAGACTTTTATGTACAATCGTTTTGACACATCAGGATAAATGAATTAATAAACAACTTCTTATGTATTTCTTATGTTTTTTTGCTGCAAAAGATAGGGCTTACATCGAATACTCATATTCCAAAAAGGTTAAGAACAAAAAATAGAGAAAACTGGGCTTGCTTTCAAAATCGAGTCTCTAGTTGATATCACCTGTCATTAGTACTATCGTTGGCGATAGTGTCTCTTTCATGTTAAGCCTCGTTTTCTTTCTTCGAATCTTCTTTTGATTATTTTGTTCTCTAATTATGTGTTTTTATTTTCGTTCCAGTTCATTTAAAATAAAAATAAAAAAACTCCTAAAAATTATAAAATCCCAAAATTACAAAAACATGTTTTGATTCTTTTGTGTGTTTATTTCTTAAAAAGGTGGAACTGGAACAAAAATGACACGATAATTATTTTTAGAACATGCATGACTAGAACTAAAAATATAAAGATTACATGCAATGTTTGATTTAGGATTGCTAAACTCTGTCTAACATTGTATGGTTATGTCATGTTATGTTTATTCTATTGGTACTTATCTACTGAGTGTGAGTGGACAAGATAGTGTATGTGAACATGTCTCTAGATATGTGTGAGTATTTAGGTAACATAATGACTTTTTTACTAATCACACATCCCTAGAAAATGCACTCTTATAAAAATTTCAAAGCTTACATGTTATAACTCGTGATATTGTGTCTAACATACTAGGAATGACTTGAAAAATCAATGTCACATTGTTCATTTTTCATATATAGACTTTAGACTATTAGGCCAAAATTATAGTAGTAAGGTCTTTGTATACGAGTTAAAGTGTGTCTATCTATAGGGGTAGATTTTGATTGATTCGGGGACCTTGAACTCAAAAAAGTATAAAATTGATAGTTAAAAAATTGAAAAAAAATATGTGTACATTATTCTTATGCTATCAATGTTTGTGTCAAGGATACCCCTAAGCACGACTCATTTCTCCTGATAAGCCCATTTGAGCATTGTGAGAATGAGCGCCTTGGTCTATATAATCATTTTGATCTTATGCAAAAATTATAAATTGAGTTAGGGCCCTTTGTTCTACTCTTGGTATATTGTAGATAGAATTGTGATATGATTTTTCACTTCATCACTCTTGTGTTAGCATATTGATTTATTGAGATAAAACATATATTAATGATTATTTTTAGCTGATGTTTTTTCTTTTGATGATACACGTACACTTGTCATTATTCCATCTAACTCTTCCATATATAAGAATTGGACTTAAATTGCACAGACTATCTATCACACAAGTGTATTAATACACAATTACTATTCATGATGCTTACAATGTTACACTGCATTAACTCTATAAATCACCTAACAGTGTATGTCAAATTTTCTGTATTTAGTTTCACATGTTGTGTCCAAACTTTTTTATGCTCTGCCATCATTTAAATCAAATGTTTTTCTTATGTTGGCTAGGTCCGTCCAAAAATTACTTTTTCTCCCATGTTTGTGTGTTTGCTGTGTTAAAATTTTATCTCTTTGTTTCATCTCTAGCCTCTACTGTTAGTTCCCCACCCTTTTGATAATATCAAAAGGGTGAGATTTATTTGTTCATGAGTATGTTACTAGTCACGTAGGAGAAGATAACATGTAGGGGGAGCATACATGTAGGGGGAGTCATATTTCATACTTCTATTTATATTTTATGCTTATTGTTGAAGTACACTATACCACGCTACTACTGATCTATATCTCATGAATGAGATTTGATATTATCAAAAGAGAGAGTTTGTTGGAAACCATGATCCGCATCTTTTTAGTTTAACAATATCAAATCCCAAGTTGTATTTGATCATACTTACGTTGGGTATAGTGTGCAGGTTTACAAGTATAATGAACGACAGTTTCAAGGTCTGTGACCTACCACCAGGCGCCAACACTACAGTTGGCGCTAATATTAAAGAATTAATGTTGAGCGCGCAAAGAGTCTTCTCTGTGACAAACTGTCAGGCGCTAGCCAATTTGACTGCATTGCTACCGCCAAGCACTAGCTCTACCGTCGGGCGCTATACAATTTGGCTGCACCGCTACCGCCAAGCGCTAGCTCTACCGTCGGGCGCTAGACAATTTGACTACATAACTACCGCCAGGCGCTAGCCCTACCGCCGGGTGCTATCCATTTTGACGACCATCAAATCGACTGCAATGAGGAGCAACCACTATCGCCGGACGCTAGCCTTACCGCGTCGCGGTATCCAAAAGTGGCACAAATATTATTTTGGATATTTTTCCCAATTTAATATACAACTGGCGATACCACGTGAAAAGACCTACCATCGGGCACTAGCTCTACCGCCGACGGTAGATTTTTTTAAAGACGAGTATAAAAGCACGCGTTTCTTTTTCCAATGAGACAAGATGGAGAAGTATTTCACGTCTAGGGTTCGGCTACAACCTCTGTTGGTGCGAACCACCATCTCCAAGTAAGGAAAAGCGAAATTTCTCCCTCTCGTTCGTGATCGAAGAACTCCGAAAAGAGAAGTATCCAACGACCATCATCGGTTGATCGAGTGTAAGAAGAACGACATTCATAAGTCTCGATCATGCACCATTCTACGGAAGATTTTTTATTTGAGGGAGAAATAATTTCCAACTCTTTTATTTTCTTATATATTCTTTAACCTTGCTGTATTTTATGCGGAGAAATCTTCCGATGTGGAAGTTGAGTTTTTGGGAGGAGTTTGTTAAAAATAGACCTGGGAGGCCGTCAGATTTCTGGGAGGAATCTGTGGGAAATCGTCCTGGGAGGACGTCTAGATCTGGGAGATCTAGTGGGCTCTAAGACCCTTCATGGGAGGAAGGTGAAGAGTCAGCTCGTCAATCTTCTTGGGAAGAAGAGATTGAGCCAACCGGTCCTGAGAGGGTCGGTATAAAAACCAAAACAAGGTTGTATTCATCGCCTGCGATTTTCGGTGTAACGGAGATCCAGTTTTGTTATTGTTAACCTCTGTTGAGTTTTGAATAAAATTAAAGTTCTTTTATTTTATCACGAATTCATGGTTGCATGTTACTAGGGTTTTGAGGATTGTGTGTAAATAAGAAAACAACATTTTGTAGGGAAATTTATTCTCTGTGACCTACTGCCGCGCTGTAGTATCCTACCGTCCCGTGGTAGCTTCCAAAACAGGTTGCCCTGCTCAAATTCATTTTGTTTCTGAATAAAATGAATTTGAAGGGCATACATAAAATAATGAATATCCACTCCAATCAATTTCAAGAATCATTCTTCAAGAAAGAAAAATAAATATATTATCATCAATGTTGAAACCGGAAACCGGTTTCTGTGGAGTTCGGACCCTAAGAAGAGGTGACAACACACTTAATTCTCTTGATGAGCTCACTCAACCGAAAACTTAGGATTTGAGAATGACACACGGTTGCAGCGCGGAGGTCCCACAACACAACTGGAAGATCTTAGAGCATTTCCCCTCCTTAGCCAATGTTGAGCTAAGGTCACCTCAGAAAGCGCTACAAGACCAAAAATGAGAAGCCCCTTTTTCTAAGGTGCCCCTGTGGGTCTATTTATAAATTTTTTAGTCTGGTCTGCAAATAGCGTAACTCCGCCTTTTTTGTTTTACTATACGCATCACAAGGTGGGTCTGTCAACAACGAAACTTTGCTATTTGAAGAGGCTACTGACAAACCAAATTACATTAAATACATGTTATTAGCACCCCACATACGGGGGAGAGCGCGAGCCAACTCACCAATCCCTGGACGGGTGTGGCCACGCTCCCGCGACTAGCCTGCCTCTTAGGCAAGTGTGAGTCGGGTTCTTACAGCTTGGCTGCCTCCTAGGCGAGTGCGGGGCAGCTCCCACGGCTCGCCCGCCTCCCAGGCAGATGTGAGCCGACTCTCGTGGCTCGCCCGCATCCCAGGCGGATACAGACTGGTTCCTGCGAGCTGGGTTCCTGCTAGGCCGGTGCGAACCGACTAACGCGACTCGCGTAGAGCTTGTGATCCCATGACCTATCTCAAGGGCTCCACTCTGCCTTGTTGGGTCCACTCGGCGAATACGGGGTTGTACACAATCCCCGCTCTTTACGAGCTTTCGCAAAGCTCAAAAAGAATCATCCAACCCCGAGTGTTTGGTGAGTGCTTACTGAGATGGAGGGAATCTTTGGTGGGCCCCACCTTCGTGCTCTATATATAGCGTCAAACAATATTTTCACTATCCGCACACCTCCAGCCAAAAAGACATTTTCCTGCCCTTTTTTATTTCCATAAATAGCCCTCCCCTCCCCTTCTATACCTACCTCATTAACTCTCCCTCTGTGCTCCCTTTGTTCCCGAGTGTTTGATTCGTACGATTTGCGCAAGTCCCAGCTCTCCACTACTCGTGAGAACTCTAGCATCCAGCCCGTGCACCAGCTCGCGAGATGGGAGGAGAAGGTGGCGAGGCTGAGGGGTGAGGCAAATGAGCATGGACCTTCTCAGACTACGCCTTCTACTCTGCCAACCTTATTGAAAACGAGCACCTCTAGGTGGTCTCCAACTTCATCTCGACCGCGTTCGAGGCGAGATGCCTGATAGAGCTCGAGAAGATCAATGACCTCTACGACGCCGAGCTCGCGATCCCCGCTGCCCACTTCAATACGGGGCTGTGACTTCCCCTATGGCCATAGGTGCGACAGGTGTTGAAGTACTTCTGGGTTGTCATGGGCCAGCTAACCCCGAACTCCATCGCTGTGGTGGTCGTGTTCGCTTGCTTCCTACGAGTGGAGTAGATTGAGTTCCAATCTCGCGGTCTTCCTCAAGTTTTTCTCCTTCCGGGCAAACAAGGACGACACTTCCTACTTCTCCAACAACCACGTGAAGGTGTGGTAGATGGTGAACAAGATCCACAATTGGCTAAGAAAATTATTCTTCGTGAAGGGGGACTTCAGCAACATCCCATTCTCGCCGGTGCAGCTCAGGGAGCCGAGCTACCGTCCTCCCAGCTTGGGGGCCACGAAGCCAACCTCTTCGGGTTCTTCCTTGGGAAGAACTTCGAGGTCATATTTCTTCGAAGGAATGTCGAAACCCTAGCCCCCGTTCCTACCGGGGAAGGTAAGGCTACTCGCACTCGCCCACCCTTTCCCCTCACTTCATTTTAAGTTCTTATTGACCTCTGATAACTATAGGTGAGCATGACCTCCCCCTATACCCTCCATACGAGAGCACTCAGCTTGCTCTTGCCGAACTTGCCCTCGCAGAAGCGGCGGCTACTGTGCATCGCAAGGTCTCGGCCCCCTCGTTCCTCAAAAGTGGGCCGCTCGCGAGCAGTCTCCTTCAAAGACCACGTCAAAGAAATCGAAGACCAGGGGTTGCAAACCTCCTGCACCCTGCGAAAAAGGGAAAGAGCCGACATACCCATACCCTGAGAAGGTTGCGGCCTCTGGAGATCCCACCATCGGGACCCCTGGCAAGGCCACTGACACCTTCAAGTCACGGGATTAGGAGTCGGCCAACAAGCCCGTGCTGAGCGGGCACCGAAACTTTAGCTACGACGAGAGGCATCTCGACGAACTCGACAAACCCCTCCTGCTATGGTATAAGGGGGCGAACATGGCCTCTATCTCGACCCTTCTATCGACCTGGCTGAAGCAGGAATTATCCGGCGGGGAGGACTTTGCCTTCTCCTTTTGCCTCTACGCGCAAGAGGATGCCTCGATATTCGACGAGGAGTCCACGCGAGTGCTGGTGCACGAGAGCGCGCGGGCCCAGCTCCGCGCTCTAGAGCTGGATCAGATGGTGGCTCGCCGCTGCATGCAGGTTGAAAGGAACTCTGCCGAGCACCTGAAGAACGCCACTAACAAGGATCAAGCACACTAACTCGCGCTCAAGGAGGTGGAGCACCACAAGAAGAGGGTTGACTCCTATGACGCCATCCTCGCCGAGTACCTGGGAGGGGTGGTAAGTCCCGAAATTCTTAATGCCTTTTTTCAGAATATCTTCTTACGCTAAATCATCTTTTCACTACCTTCTGCAGGATGCGGCGACGGTCAAGCACCTCAACTACCAGATCGTTGACCTGCAGAAGGAGAATGAGGAGTTGAAGGCACTAGTTAAGGAGTTGGAATCCACAGCTCTCCTTCCGCCCTCCAACAACAGTGACAAGATCACGCGGTACACCGAGCATGAGGTCGACGAGCTGCTGCCGCTGAACTTGACCAAGGCGGCGAATTTCACCCTCCAGACGATGCAGCGGGCAGGCCTAGTGACGGCGAGGGCGTGAGGCTTATGGAGAAAGACGTGGTCCCAGAGCTATTCTTCCTGGTCCCGAAGCCGGTCGACGACTCCTATCTCCCCCTGCGGGATAGCGCGTCGCCCGAGGGCTCGCCATGAAGAGTTTACAAGCAGCATTGATTTTTGTTCGCTGAACATGTATATTTATTTTTGTTATTATTTTGTAATATTGGATACGCGGGCTGAGCCCATACTTTTAGTTTTTTAATGTAACTACTGCTTATCAATGTACATGCTCTTTTCTTGAATGGATGATGGTTAACCTTGCTATTTTTACTACTATTGACAATCTAACTCTTGTTTTCTTCATTCGTGACCTGGCTCAGTCTTCTCGCTCGCCGTGTCTGAACCCACGCCTCGACAGTATCCTAGAATGATTCTTAAGGACTTAGCATAGAGAGTGACGAGATCTTCGGTTATCGGCTCGCGAGTGGCGACCCGCCCCTCTATTTAGAGAGCTTCTACCGCGATGCCCGCGGGATCTAGGTCTAGGAACCTTCCATCCTGCTCCATGGGTGTTTATCTCGCGCAAACCATGCCTCATTCGGTCGAGTTGCTGTCTGAGGGACTCATGAGCACCCCGCACGATTAAGGCCTCGTCTATCATTCCCCTTAGACACTCTGGTTGGCCTGCATGGAGGCCTAGGGTCCGTACATTTATAGTGTACGTTCTCTCCATTTGTGAGAGCTCGCGACTTCGGTCTCATCACGAGTGTTAGGTGTACTCACCGAACGGTCACCTGAGGGGCGAGGCCCAGCTCGCCTGGAGTGCTCGCTCTCGGTAGCACTCTTTCCTCTGATTCTCCCTTTGGCAGACCACTAGGAGTTTTCACTACCGCCCGTTAGCTAGCATGAGCCTGACAGCGGGTGTTAAGAATCAACTGGATTTTTCTCCTGGCCAGCCATCGGGCGCTTCCACCGACCCAAACAGCTAGTAGGAGCCTGACGGCGGGTGTTGAACATCAACCAGTCTTTTCTCTTGGCCAGCCACCGGGCGCTTCCACCGGCCCAATCAGCTAGTAGGAGCCTGACGGCGGGTGTTGAGCATCAACCAGACTTTTCTCTTGGCTATCCACCGGGCGCTTCCACTGGCCCAATCAACTAGTAGGATCCTGACAGTCGGTATTGAGCATTAACCGGACATTTCACTTGGCCAGCCACCAGGCACTTCCAGCGTCCAAATCAGCTAGTAGGATCCTCAGTTTAACGCCCCAAATTTCTGTAGGCAGGAGAAGGAGTTACCACGCGGTGTTAACAATACCGCACAACGGTAACGTCAGACATCGAGATCGTCGAGTGGGGCGGGTTGACTCGACGCATTGTCTACCGCGCGACGATAGGTTGTTATCTCGCGGCGTTAGCCAACTAATTGGTCGACCTCTTGGGAAGTTATCGCCCAGCGGTAGGGATACCGCAGGCAGTAGCTTGGGCAATTTATTTGTCGAAGCTCTTGGGTTTCTACCGCGCGGCGGTATTAACTGTCATGTCATAACCGTCGCTAGATACCATGAGGCATTAGCATCCTATCATGCGGCGATAGTGAAGCTATAACGGCGTGGCCACGTGTCGACCTGTAGTTGGAGGGCTTGGGCAGTGGCACACGAAACGAGGCATCGATTAACGGTAGCGCGCGGCGGTAGCTAGTTACCGTACGGTGGTAGCTCATTTTATAGTGTTGGTGTAACACCCCGAAACTCAAAAGAGGGACGGGTGATGTTTTAAGCCCAGTCTGAATTTTGGAGCAGGTGTCACGGGCGTGTCACGGGCGTGACACGGGCGTGACACAGGCGTGTTCGGCCACGGGCCATGTGGTCGACGTTTTGACGATCGGAGATCGTCGAGTTGAGGCACACGGCCTGGGACACGGGCGTGTCCAAGGGCATGTCACTTTGGGCAGTTTTCTGAGTAAGGCACACGGGCCATGACACGGGCCCTGACACGGGTGTGTCACATGCGACACGGGCGTGTCGGGTGCCGTGTCGCAGGCTGTGTCCTTCTCGGGTTGGGAAAGCTGGCCGATTACACACGGGGGGCGTGACACGGGTCTCGACACGGGCGTGTCACAGGTGACACGGGAGGTCGGAGGCTGTGTCGAATGCCGTGTGCTGGTTTTCGAGTCGGTCGAGACGGCGAATGGGTGACACGTCCAGGCACACGGCCGTATTGTAACCCGTGTTTGGCCTAGATTTTCTAATTTGAGGCCTAATCGTGGCCGTTCATTTCCTTGGTTTTGGATCCGACGGTGGGGGGCTTCTCCTGGGTGGTTTTAGCCAGGAATTAGGGTGGAATACCCCATTTTCTTTTTGGCATTCTCTCTCTAAGGGTTTAGAGAGAAGGGAGAGCAAGGAAGAGGTTGGAGACCAAGATCCGGCCGCCGGTGGAGCGTCGGAGCTCCGAATCGCGATCCGAGTCCAGATCCGCGGAGGTGACGCCGTTGTGGTGCTTTCCAACCGCATAGTTTTTCATGGCGCCGCGGAAGAATACAAGGGTAATGATTTCTCATCCTTGGGCATGTGAAGCCCTTTTTCCCTTTGCATAGGAAGCCCTCTCTCGCGAGTGAGCGAAGAGTTGGAGCGTTCCTTGGGGTAGATATGTAAAGTCCCCCTTGTATAGAGTCTGTATGCGAAAACGGATATAGGCATTGTGTGTGAAGCCTATCCGGATAAGTAGAGCTGGATCGGTGATGTTGCATTGCATATGGACCGGAGAAAACTCCGGGTGTTTGGGCGTTTTTCGGGTTTTCTACGTGGTAGATTGCAATAGGGAGCCTTGGAGATTAACTCCAAGGTGCACCCGAAAAACTGGGCAAAAGCGAGTTTTGCCAACACGATGGCCGGGGAGCCAACGTGAACATAACCGGGTTATGTGATTGTTGTGGCAGAAACGGGACTCGGTGAGTCTTGACCTACGCATATGGCTTAAATTGCCGTTGCGATATGAGCACGGGTCAGGCGGAACCGTACCCGATCTATGTCGTTCGGTGGGACCGTTGGCATGGATGAGAGTCTTCGGCGGTCTATGGCTAAATTGTCGTGACCAAGGCCAAGAAGACAAAATACTCATATGGTTGGCCGTCCAAGGGGCGGTGGTGGAACGGGAATGTCTATGGCTTGAATTGACGTGACGTTGGCCGGTTCGCCGTGAATATTCCCTGCGTGCACGAGGTGTGTGGCCGAGCGAGCCTACGCCTGTGATGATGTGTGTTTACACTAATAAATTGCCTATACTAATAAAGTGCAGGGAAAGAGCATCGCCGCCCCGATTTTGGGGGCGGGATCGTTATAATTTGGTCAGCATAGCTGACCGTTGCTTTTGTTTGCCACCGGGCGGTGGTTTGTGCTTGCAGGTGCTGCGGAGCCGAGCGGAAAATAGCGGGCTAAAGCCCATGTTGCGGTGCTGGCCCTCGAAGGCCTATTTTTCTTTATGTTTTCCGTTTATCTCATGTATGGCCGGCCTGCGAGCCGAAGTATTAAAGACACTCTTGTTGAGAGAACTATTGTAAGGCCATAAGGCCAGTACTTTTGTATTCATCATTCCTAGTTTATCTAAGTAGTGGACATTCGTGCTTGGCAGGGTTCTTTTATTTGTGCAACTTAAGAAATTGCTTCCGCTAGAATGACTCTGTGTAGGACGTTGGTGATTGTTTGTATGGTTTTAACGCGTAACCAACCGGTTTGTCCGTAGTATATGGCGTCGGGCCCCGGCCGGACCTACTGCTATATGCTATGCGACGGATAAGGGTGTTACAAATTGGTATCAGACTGCTGGTTTCGGTCAAACTTTAATGAATTCGTGGGCGAATTCACTTTAAGGGGTGGTGAGCACATGTGTGCGTCACCGTTATAACATGAAAAGAACCCATGAATGTCCACCTAGGAATGAAAATACACATGTTTGAGGAACCTGCGTGTTCCTATAATTGCTTTTTGCAATAATTTTTGGTCGCTTATCGGTGTTTTGCACGATTATAGGTGACCAGAAGTGGTGCTGGGCCATCATTACGGCCAGGTTCTGAGGCAAGCAGTGCGCCAAGTGAAGCGCCTTCAACACCTCCATCTGCCGAGACTATTAGGTTGGTGGCAGAAGCTATCATGGAGATGATTAATGCGCAACCTGCAAGACAGGTGCAGCAGCCTGCTCCTGTGGAGGAGCAAGTGCCGCTCCAAGCGGCGGAGCCTAGAAGGGTTTAGCAGGTGGCGGTTGAGCCGGAGTTACCTCGGAGAGCAACTGAAAGACAGTTGAAGCATGTGATGGGCTTCCACCCACCGGTGTTCTCGGGAACGGGAACCCCGACCCAGGCTGAAGATTGGCTCTCAAGAGTCAATAGGGTGATGACAGCTACTGAAACGGAAGAGTGGCAGAAGACCACAATAGAGACGTTCCTTTTGGATGGGGACGCAAGGTTATGGTGGGAAGGCCTAGAGCTACACCAGTTGAGGGGAAGGTCGTTGGCCGAAGTTCCTATGGCAGAGTTTACAAGATTGTTCATGGCTCAATACCTCCCCTCAGCGCAGAGGATCGCATTGGAGAACGAGTTCCAAAAGTTGGTGCAAGGAGATAGCACTGTAGACGAGTACCTCCACGAGTTTACTCGGTTGGGGAGATATGCTAGTGCTACCTTTGCCGACGAGGAGCGAAAGACTAACCGCTTCTATGAAGGGTTAAGAGATGAGCTGAGGTTGCTACTGTCAGGGCCCATGACGCAGGGTTTACTAACCTTGGTCAACTCGGCCCGGTCCTTGGAGAAGGACATGAGAAATGTGCAAGCTAAGAAAAAAATCTGGTGGGAAGAAATCAGAGTTCAAGGCGCCGAATACGTCGAAGTCGGGCTATCGAAGATTCTATAAGAAGGCTAGGACGTCAGGTCCAGCTTCTTCTACAGGTGCCTCGGGGGCAACTACCAATTGAACCCCAGGCGCTTGTTTCACGTGTGGAAAGACGGGGCACTTTGCCCGCGATTGCTGGAGCGGACGCCCAAAGTCCGAGAGAAAGCAAGGAGCTACTTAAGAAGAGAAGGGCAAGGCGGTGGAGTCAACCGCGTCCCACTATGCTCCGACTCAGCCTAGAGTCTACAACTTGGGGCAGCAGGAGGCTATGAAACAAGCGGATGTGGTGACAGGTACGAGTTAATTTATAGCAAGTTAACTTATATACTGTTGTTTATTGCTTGTTAGCCTAATATGGTTTGCATAGGCTTTGTTTTGATTAGCGATAGTCCGGCACAGGCACTGTTTGATACGGGAGCTTCACACTCCTTCTTGTCCGAAAATTTTATATCGCACATCGGAGTCCCTTCTTCAATGGAGAAGGACAAGTTGGATGTGCTGCTACCGAATGGGTGCTCGATGCGTGCGGACAAAGTGTGCGCCGTAAAGGTTCACATAGGGAGCCAAGAGTTCGACTTGCTAGCGTCATTGCTGCCGCTAGTAGAGTTCGACGTTATCTTTGGGATGGATAGGCTTTCGGAGCAGAAAGCTTGGATTGACTGTGACCGGAAGGAGGTCAAGCTGGGTGTTGGGCGGGGGACAACATTCGAGGGACTCAAGGGGTCGAGCAAGACGCTGATGTCTGCTCTTCAGGTGGTAAAGGCAGTTCGCGCTGGTGCAGAGATGTTCTTCGCAATAGTGGGGGCTGTGGAGCCAAAGTTCACGTTGGGTAGCATCCCCGTGGTTTGTGAATACCCCGATGTGTTCCCGAATAGTCTTCCCGGAGCTCCACCGCAGTGGGAGATTGATTTCACCATCGAGCTCGTACCGGGGGCCAAACCGGTGTCACGTGCTCCGTATAGGTTGGCGCCTAAGGAGATGGTAGAGTTGAAAGTTCAACTAGAGGAGCTGATGGAGCAAGGTTATGTGCGTCCAATCTCGTCGCCTTGGAGCGCACCGGTCCTCTTCGTTAAGAAGAAGGACGGGAGTATGCGGTTGTGTATCGACTACAGAGAGTTGAACAAGCTGACGGAGAAGAACAAGTACCCGATCCCGAGGATTGATGATCTCTTTGATCAGTTAGTCGGATCGTCGGTATATTCTAAGTTGGACTTGAAGTCAGGGTACTATCAGTTGAGGATAAGGGAATGTGATATCTCGAAGACGGCGTTCAGCACAAGGTATGGGCATTTCGAGTTCACGGTCATGCCGTTTGGACTGACGAATGCGCCATCAGTGTTTATGGACTTGATGAACAAGACGTTCCGAGATTTCCTGGACCGCTTTGTGATCGTCTTTATTGACGATATATTGGTGTACTCGCAGTGCGAAGAAGATCACTTCAAGCACTTGCATCTGGTATTGGAGACTTTGAGGATGAATGAGCTGTATGCGAAATTCTCCAAGTGCGAGTTCTGGCTACCCTCAGTAGCATTCCTTGGTCACGTTGTTAGTGGGGAAGGTATAACGGTGGATCCGGCGAAGATACACGAGCCGAATCGGGAGCAAGAGTGGAAGCTGGCGCGGGAACAGTAGGAGCTCCACCGCTATACAGGAGTGGCCTGCGATATAGGAGTGTCCTGTGTTGTCTTCTGTCGCGGAAGTCCGTAGTTTTCTCAGGCTTGCCGGATATTATAGGCGCTTCGTAGAGAACTTCTCGCGGATAGCGCTACCTCTCACGAAGTTGACAAGGAAATATCAGAGATTCTTGTGGACGCAGGAGTGCATGCAAGCTTTTGAGGAGCTGAAGAGACGATTGACCACGGCGCCAGTGCTTAGTTCGCCGAGTGGGATCGAGGGCTTCGAGGTTTATAGTGACGCCTCGGGTAGTGGTTTGGGTTGTGTGCTGTTGCATCATGGGAGCGTGATAGCTTATGGATCGCGTCAGCTAAAAGTGCATGAAAGGAACTATCCGGTCCACGACTTGGAGTTGGCGGCCGTGATATTTGCACTTAAGCTGTGGAGGCACTACCTATACGGCGTAAGGGTCGATATTTACACCGATCACAAGAGCCTGAACTACTTGTTGGATCCGAAGGATCTTAACATGAGGCAGAGGAGGTGGATGGAGTTCCTGGGGGACTACACCTTCAAGATTCATTATGTACCCGGGAAGGGCAATGCGGTTGCTGATGCGTTGAGTCGCAGGGCTCCCGCCCAAGCCAACTGGTTGTCGGTGCATGATGAGCGGCTGATACGGGAGTTGGAGGAGCTTGAAATCTGCTGCGTTGACAAGCAGACGAGCGCCAAAGCAATGTTGAACTGGACAGAGGTTCAGTATGACCTGGCTGACCGGGTTCGACAGGCATTGGAGTTAGATGACTTCATGAAGGAGCTTATGGAGGCAGCGTTAGATGGGTCAAATTCCTAATTTTCAGTGGAAGATGGGTTGTTAAGGAAGGATCATCGGTTGTGCGTCCCAAGCGGGAGTAACCTACGGGCGGAGTTGATGTACGAGGCTCATCATACCTAGTACTCGATCCACCCAGGGAGCACGAAGATGTACCGTGACCTCAAGAAGCTATTTTGGTGGCCGGGGCTTAAGAAATACGTAGCGTTATTTGTGGCTAAGTGCCAAACGTGCGCCTTGATGAAGGCAGAGTGCCAAAAGCTGGGAGGATTTCTAAAGTCTTTGCCTATACCGGAGTGGAAGTTCAACGACATATTTATGGACTTTGTGCATGGGTTGTCAAGGTCGCAGAAGGGGAACGACGCCATCTGGGTGATCGTAGATCGGTTAACTAAGGTGTCGCATTTCATTCCGCATAGGAGGAGGACTCGGTGGAGAAGTTGGCGAAGCTATATGTGGACAATATAGTTAGACTGCATGGTATGCCTCGCAGCACTGTGAGTGATCGCGATGGGCGTTTCACGTCCAATGATTGGAGGTTGGTACAACAGATGCTGGGGACAAAGTTGAAGTTCAGCACAGCCTTCCATCCGCAGACGGATGGGAAGACCGAGAGAGTCAATAGAACGACGGAGTACATGCCCCGCATGTGTGTTCTAGACTTCGGGAAGCATTGGGAGGACCACCTGTATTTGATGGAGTTCGCGTACAACAATAGCTACCAGACTAGTATCCAAATGGCGCCCTTTGAGGCCCTATATGGTAGAAAATGTCGCACGTCGTTGTCTTGGTTAGAAACGGGTAAGGCAAGGTTGTACAAGAAGCAGGAGGTGGAGAGTGCTACCTCGTTGGTGCGGATCATTCGGGAGCGCTTGTTGATCGCTAAGGACAGGCAGGCGAAGTATTACAATGCCAAGCACCGGAACGTGGAGTTCGCGGTAGGCGATTGGGTATACTTGAAAGTAAAGCCGTTCAAGGGGGTTTCGCGGGTGAGACGCTTGAAGAAGCTGAGCCCAAGATACCTTGGACCTTTTGAGATTCTGGAGCAAGTCGGCGAAGCTGCATACCGTTTGAAGCTATCGGTGGAGTTGAGTGGGCTACACGATGTGTTCCACATCTTTGTGTTGCGGAAGGCGGTGCAAGAGCCTTCTCTAGTGATCGCAGTTGATCAAGTGCCGGTGGACGAAGAGTTGACGACTAGGGTCAAGCCCATTTGTATTGAAGACTCTGAGGTCAAGAGGCTCCGTAAGAAGGAGATCCAGATGGTTAAGGTCCGGTGGGATAATTTCGATTGGGAGGAGCTCTCTTGGGAAAGGGAGCAAACTATGCTGGAGGAGTACCCGGAGTTATTCCACTCAGGTACCGTTAAAAGTTTTAAGTTCCTATGGTTTTCCTTTAGTAAATTTCGTGGGCGAAATTCTTTTAAGGGAGAGAGAGTTGTAACACCCCGAAACTCAAAAGAGGGACGGGTGATGTTTTAAGCCCAGTTTGAATTTTGGAGCAGGTGTCACGGGCGTGTCACGGGCATGACACGAGCGTGACACAGGCGTGTTCGGCCATGGGCCATGTGGTCGACGTTTTGACGATCGGAGATAGTCGAGTTGAGGCACACGGCCTGGGACACGGGCGTGTCCCAGGGCATGTCACTTTGGGCAGTTTTCTGAGTCAGGCACACGGGCCCTGACACAGGCGTGTCACATGCGACACGGGCGTGTCGGGTGCCGTATCGCAGGCCGTGTTCTTCTCGGGTTGGGAAAGCTGGCCGATTGCACACGGGGGGCGTGACACGGGTCTCGACACGGGCGTGTCAAAGGTGACACGGGCATGTCGGAGGCCGTGTCGAATGCCGTGTGCTGGTTTTCGAGTCGGTCGAGACGGCGAATGGGTGACACGGCCAGGCACACGACCATGTTGCAACCCGTGTTCGGCACAGATTTTCTAATTTGAGGCCTAATCGTGGCCGTTCATTTCCTTGGCTTTGGATCCGACAGTGGGGGGCTGCTCCTGGGTGGTTTTAGCCGGGAATTAGGGTGGAATACCCCATTTTATTTTTGGCATTCTCTCTCTAAGGGTTTAGAGAGAAGGGAGAGCAAGGAAGAGGTTGGAGACCAAGATCCGGCCGCCGGTGGAGCGTCGGAGCTCCGAATCGCGATCCGAGTCCAGATCCGCGGAGGTGACGTCGTTGTGGTGCTTTCCAACCGCATAGTTTTTCATGGCGCCGTGGAAGAATGCAAGGGTAACGATTTCTCATCCTTGGGCATGTGAAGCCCTTTTTCCCTTTGTATAGGAAGCCCTCTCTCGCGAGTGAGCGAAGAGTTGGAGTGTTCCTTGGGGTAGATATGTAAAGTCCCCCTTGTATAGAGTCCGTATGCGAAAACGGATATAGGCATTGTGTGTGAAGCCTATCCGGACAAGTAGAGCCAGATCGGTGATGTTGCATTGCATATGGACCGGAGAGAACTCCGGGTGTTTGGGCGTTTTTCGGGTTTTCTACGTGGTAGATTGCAACAGGGAGCCTTGGAGATTAACTCCACGGTGCACCCGGAAAACTGGGCAAAAGCGAGTTTTGCCAACACGATGGTCGGAGAGCCAACGTGAACATAACCGGGTTATGTGATTGTTGTGGCGGAAACGGGACTCGGTGAGTCTTGACCTGCGCATATGGCTTAAATTGTCGTTGCGATATGAGCACGGGTCAGGCGGAACCGTACCCGATCTATGTCGTTCGGTGGGACCGTTGGCATGGATGAGAGTCTTCGACGGTCTATGGCTTAAATTGTCGTGACCAAGGCCAAGAAGACAAAAATGCTCATATGGTTGGTCGTCCAAGGGGCGGTGGTGGAACGGGAATGTCTATGGCTTGAATTGACGTGACGTTGGCCGGTTCGCCGTGAATGTGCCCTGTGTGCACGAGGTGTGTGGCCGAGCGAGCCTACTCCTGTGATGATGTGTGTTTACACTAATAAATTGCCTATACTAATAAAGTGCAGGGAAAGAGCATCGCCGCCCCGATTTTGGGGGCGGGATCGTTATAATTTGGTCAGCATAGCTGACCGTTGCTTTTGTTTTCTACCGGGCGGTGGTTTGTGCTTGCAGGTGCTGCGGAGCCGAGCAGAAAATAGCGGGCTAAAGCCCATATTGCGGTGCTGGCCCTCGAAGGCCTACTTTTCTTTATGTTTTCCATTTATCTCATGTATGGCCGGCCTGCGAGCCGAAGTATGAAAGACACTCTTGTTGAGAGAACTATTGTAAGGCCATAAGGCCAGTACTTTTGTATTTATCATTCCTAGTTTATCTAAGTAGTGGACATTCGTGCTTGGCAGGGTTCTTTTATTTGTGCAACTTAAGAAATTGCTTCCGCTAGATTGACTCTGTGTAGGACGTTGGTGATTGGTTGTATGGTTTCAACGCGTAACCAACCGGTCTGTCTGTAGTATATGGCGTTGGGCCCCGGCCGGACCTACTGTTATATGCTTTGCGATGGATAGGGGTGTTATAGTTGGTTTGGCAATTTTCACTTCATTCTTTTGGAGTTTGAGATCCTTGTCTGACGTTTAGAGGAGGAGAAGCAGCGCCGGAGAGAGGAGATCTTGCCGCCATTTAAGATTCGGAGCTCGGATTTGCGAGGCGAGTTCAGATCTACGGAGGCAAAGCCGATACAGTCATTTTCATCCAGCTAGAATCCCTTCCATGGTGCCTAAACAGACATCTAGGGTAACGATCCTCTTCCTTGGACATGTGAAGTCCGTTTTGTCATTTGAGGGTAGACACTCCACGAACACGTGGAAGATGTTCTCTTGACAGGTAGATCCGTGTTAACCTTTAAATTAGTGGATGTTCAATTGGTTGGGTTCTTGTTAACCTTTAAATTACTTCCGCTAGAATGCACTCTGTGATAGGATGCGCGTATTTGGATTATGGTTTCAATTAGTAACAAATTTGACTGTTGATATTATATGACGTCAGGCTCCGGCCGGACCTTCTATTATATGTTATGTGACAGACGAGAATGTTACAAAGTTGGTATCAGACTCTGGGTTTGATCTTTCTTATTTGAATTTGTGGGTGAATTCTTTTAAGGGGTGATGAGCACATGTATGTGCATTACCGTTATAACATAAAAGAACCCATGATTGCCCACTTAGGAATAAAACTACACATGTTTGAAGAACCTACGTGTTCCTATGATTACTTTTTGTCAATTTTTGTCACCAAATTGAGTGTTTCACGATTATAGGTGACTAGGAGTGGTGCAGAGTAGTCACAACGTCAGCACTCTGCGGAGAGTAGTTCGCCCAATGATGTGCCTGCGACCCCTCCTTTTGCTGAAACCATTCGAATGGTAGTTGAAGCAGTGTTCTCTATGATCAATGCCAAACCAGGGAGGCAAGTGAAGCCTACTGCTCCTAGATTAGGTCATGTACTGCTTGGCATTGCGGAATCTATGGTGGCAGATCAAGTAGCGGCAGAGCCCGTAGTGCAGAGGAGAGAAACTGAAAATAGCTAAAGCACGTGATGAGCTTTAATCCACTAGTGTTTTTGGAGACTGAGACCCCAACACAAGCTGAGGACTGGCTTTCCAGAGTTAAGATAGTAATGTCCGCAACAGAGACTGAGGAGTGGCAGAATGATATGATAACCACTTTCCTTCTGGATAGTGAAGCTAGGTTATGGTGGGATAAGTTAGAGCTGCATCACTTTGCTGGGAGGCAAATCTCTGATATCTTGATGGAGGAGTTCTCGAGATTATTTCTGGCACAGTTCATCTCGTCAGTACAAAAAATAACAATGGAGAATCAGTTTCAGAGACTGACTCAGGGTGAGAGTAGTGTGGATGACTACCTACATGAGTTCATGAGATTGGGACGTTATGCTGGTTCCACTTTTATTGATGAGGAGTGCAAGACCAACCGGTTCTACGAAGGACTGCGTGATGATCTGAGGTTGCTACTTTCATGTCCTATGACACAAGGCTTTCTAGTCTTGGTCAATACAACCCGATCTCTGGAGAAGGATCTGAAGAGAGTTAAAGGTAAGAAGGACTCGGCGGTGAAGAGGTCAGACTTTAAAGTTCCAAGTTTGTCGAAGTCTGGGGATCAAAAATGGTATAAGAAGCCCAAAAATTTTGGAGTGAATACTTCATCAGTTACTACTGGAGCATCGTCTAGGTGAGGAGGCCCAACTCTTTGTTATAATTGTGGCAAACCGGGTCATATAGCTCACGACTGTTGGAGTGGTAAATCAGAGAAGAAGGCAGGAGCATCTTATGCTGAAAAAGGGAAGGCGGTGGAGTCAACCGCATCCCATCAAGCTCCAACCCAACCAAGAGTCTACAACCATGGAAAACAGAAGCCCATTAAGCATGGCGATGTGGTGACAGGTATGTGTTAGAGTTGAGTCATAATACTTTGCATACCTTGCGCATTATACTTTGGTCATATGATTGTTGTGTTTTAGGCTTTATCGTGGTTATGGACTGTCTGACTCGAGCAGTGTTTGATACAGGAGCTTCACACTCTTTCCTATCCAAGGACATCGTGTCACGTATCAGAGTGCCCTCTTCTGTGGCTAAGGATAGATTGGATGTGCTGATACCTAATGGGTGTTCGATGCGCGTGGATAAAGTATATTGTGTTAAAGTACTGATCAAAAATCAAAATTTTGACTTGGAAGCGTCACTATTGAGTTTGACGTGATCTTTGGCATGGATTGGATCTCTGAGCAACGTGTGTACATCGATTGTAGTTTGAAGACTATCAAACTGGGGTTAAATACAAGCCAAGAAACTACTTTCTCTAATCTGAAGGGATCGAGCAAGATGCTGATGTCTGCTCTCCAAGTAGTTAAAGCAGTTCATAAGGGGGTGGAGTTGTTCTTCACGTTATTAGAGGCTAAGAAGCCCAAACCTGGTTTGGTCAATATCCCGGTGGTGTCGGTGTTTGTCGACGTGTTTCCTGAAGATCTCCTTGGAGCTCCACATCAGAGAGAGATTGAGTTCACCATTGAGTTGGTGTCAGGTGCCAAGCCGGTATCGCGGTCCCCTTATCGCTTAACACTGAGAGTGATGGTGGAATTGAAGGCACCACTTCAAGAATTGATAGAGCAGGGGTTTGTGCATCCAAGTTCGTCACGTTGGAGCACCCCGGTCCTTTTCGTGAAGAAGAAGGACAGAAGTCTGCGACTGTGTATCGATTATCGGGAATTGAATAAACTTACAGAGAAGAACAAGTACCTGATTTCGAGGATCGATGATCAATTCGACCAGCTAATTAGTTCGGTTGTGTCTTCAAAGCTAGACTTGAATTCTGAATATTATCGGCTGAGAATCAAAGAAAGTGATATTCCCAAGACGACGTTCAGCACGCGTTATGGGCATTATGAGTTCACTGTCATGCCTTTTGGGTTGATGAATGCGCCATCCATGTTTATGGACTTAATGAACCGGACGTTGAAAGAGTATTTGGATCAGTTTGTGATAGTGTTCATTGATGATATGTTGGTGTACTCCCAGTCCGAGGATGATCATGTGGAGCACTTACATATTGTTCTGGATACCTTGATGAGTAATCAGTTGTGCGCCAAATTCTCTAAATGTGAGTTTTGGCTATCTTCTATGGCATTCCTTGGTCATATTGTCAGCGGTGAGGGTATGGTAGTAGATCCGGCAAAAGTTGCTGTAATGTGGGAGTGGCATGTGTTGTCTTCTGTAGCGAAAGTTCAGAGTTTTCTGGGACTTGCCGGCTACTACAGGCGCTTTGTGGAGAACTACTTGCGGATAGCTTTACCCCTCACGATCTTGATAAGGAAGGATCAGAAGTTTGTTTGGTCGCCAGCGTGCGCACAAGATTTTGAAGAATTGAAAAGTCATCTAACCACGATGCCTATTCTATGCTCGCCATATGGGACTGAAGACTTTGAGATCTACAGCGATGCTTCAGGCAGTGGCGTAGGCTGTGTTTTGTTACAACACGAAAGTGTAATAGCATATGGCTCACGCAGTTGAAGGTGCACGAGATGAATTATCTGGTCCATGACTTAAAGTTGTCGGTCGTGATATTCACGTTGAAGCTCTGGAGGCACTATTTGTATGGTATGAAGGTCGACATTTACACAGATCATAAGAGCTTGAAGTATTTGTTGGATCAAAAGAACTTAAATATGCGTCAGCGAAGGTGGATGGAGTTCCTTGGGGACTATACCTTCAAGATACATTATGTCCCTGACAAAGGTAATGCGGTTGCGGATGTGTTAAGTCGCAGAGCTCCCGCACAGACCAATTGGTTATTGATGTATGACGAACATCTCGTTCGAGATTTGGAGGACTTAGATATCTCTTGTGTTGATAGGAGGTCGAGTGTTGAAGCACGTTTGAATTGGACAGAGGTACAGTATGACCTCACCGGCCGGATTCAACAGGCTTTGGATTTAGATAACAGTTTGAAACGCTACATGACTGAGTCTTTGGATGGATCAAATACCCAGTTTATTGTTGATAATGGGCTGTTATAGAAGAACAGTCGATTGTGCGTACCAAAGTTGGGTAAACTACGAGAAGAATTAATGTACGAGGCTCATTATACCAAGTACTTGATTCACCTAAGGAGCACGAAAATGTATAAATACATGAAAAAGCTATTCTTGTGGTCAGGACTGAAGAAGGACATAGGAATATATGTAGCAAAGTGTCAGACTTGTGACTTGGTGAAGGCTGAATGTCAGAAGCCCGTTGGATTTTTGAAATCTTTGCCTATACCGGAATCGAAGTTCGATGACATATCCATGGATTTAGTGCATGGTTTGTCGAGATCGCAGAAGGGAAACGACTCCATCTGGGTAATCCTTGATCGTTTGACGAAAGTGTCGCACTTCATCCTGAATAGGAGGGACGATTAGGTGGAAAAACTGGCAAAATTATATGTGGATAATATTGTATGACTGCATGGCGTGCCTCGTAGCATAGTGAGTGGCTGAAATGGGCGCTTCACGTCTACCGATTGGAGGCTAATACATCAACTATTGGGTACCAAACTGAAGTTCAGTACGGCCTTTCACCAGCAGACGAATGGTCATACCGAGAGGGTAAACAGGACGATGGAGGACATGCTTCAGATATGTGCCCTATATTTTTGGAAAAAGTTGGAAGGTCACTTGTATATGATCGAAGTCGCTTACAACAATAGCTACCAGGCAAGTATTCAAATGGCGCCCTTCGAGGCCCTATATGGTAGAAAGTACCGTACTCCATTGTCATGGTTGGAGACGGGCGAGTCAAAGTTGTATAAGCGGAAGAAGTCGAGGATGCGACTTCTATTATTCATACAATCAGGGAGCGGTTGTTGATTGCGCTGGATAGACAGACTAAATATTACAATGCCAAGCACATAAATGTTGAGTTTGTCATGGGGGATTGGGGTTACTTGAAGATCAAACCGTTCAAGGGCATTTCAGGGATTCGACGGTTGAAAAAACTAAGTCCGAGATACCTTGGGTTGTTTGAGGTGTTGGAGCGCGTTGGTGAAGCCGCCTATCGATTGAAGCTTTCAACAGAGCTTAGTGGTCTACATGACGTATTCAACATATCTGTGTTGCGGAAGGCGGTGTAAGAGCCTACGCAGGTAGTTGCGGCGGATAAGGTGATGATTGATGTTGGGTTGACAACGAAGGTCAAGCTCATTCGTAATGAAGACTCGGAAGTCAAGCAACTTAGCTAAAAATCTATCAGGATGGTCAAAGTCCGTTGGGACAACTGTGGTCAGATGAGTTGTCATGGGAGTGAGAACAAACCATGAAGGCAGAGTTTCCCGAGCTTTTCGTTTGAGGTATACTTTCGTAGTATTGATACTCTTTTGTTTTTCCTGCAATATGTAATTTCGGGACAAAATTCAATAAGTGGGGGGATATTTGTAACTCCCCAAGTTTCTGTAGGCAGGAAAAGGAGTTACCGCGTGGTGTTAACAATACTGTGTATCGGTAGCATCAGACATCGAGATCATCAAGTGGGGCGGGTTGACTCGACGCATCGTCTACCGCGCGGCGGCAAGTTATTATCGCGCGACATTAGGCAATTAATTGGTCGAGCTCTCGGGAAGTTATCACCCAGCGGTAGGGATACTGCAAGCGGTAGCTTGGGCGATTTATTTGTCGAAGCTCTCGGGTTTCTACCGCACGGCGGTAGTAACTGTCGCACGGTGATAGCATGAGCGGTTGTGTCTTAACCGTCGCTAGCTATCGCGAGGCGTTAGCATCCTATCGCACGGCGATAGCGAAGCTATAATGGTGTGGCCACGTGTCGGCATGTGGTTGGAGGGCTTGGGCTATAGCACGCGAGACGAGGCATTGATTAATAGTATCGCGTGGTGGTAGCTAGTTACCGCGCAGCGGTAGCTCGGTTTATAGTGTTGGTTTGGCCATTTTCATTTCATTCTTTTGGAGTTTGAGAACCTTGGGCTGGACGTTTTGAGGAGGAGAAGCAGCGCCAGAGAAAGGAGATCTCGCCGCTGTTTGAGATTCAGATCTCGGATTCGTGAGGCGAGTTCAGATCTACGGAGGCAAAGCCGATACGATCATTTTCATCCGGCTAGAATCCCTTCCATGGCGCCGAAACAGACTTCTAGGGTAATGATCCTCTTCCTTGGACATGTGAAGTCCTTTTTTTGGCATTTGAGGGTAGACACTCCACAAACACGTGGAAGTGGTTCTCTTGATGGGTAGATCCATGTATCCCATTAGTTTGCATTTAGATCCAGAATCGAAGTACGGAATAAGAATGCTGTGTGAAGCCCATCCGGACAGGTTGGTCTGGATCAGTGATGTTTTTATGCTTTGTATGTCGGAGAAGACTCTGTGTAATCACGTAGATTTCAGAGTCGCGGTGTGTACAGATGGATACATTGAGAGTACTGGAGGTAGACTCCAAGAAAACATCCGAATTTGGGGAAGAATCGATAGTCTGTCCCGTACCGCGCGGCGGTAGCACTCCCGCCGACGATAGCTCCCAGTGAGAGTTGTATTGATTGTGAGGCATGTCTCATGGAAACCTGGTGGTCGTTTGTTGAGTCCTGTCTCATGGAGACCTGGTGGTCGTTGCTGAGGCCTATCTCTTGAAGACCTGGGGGATAGCATATGAGAGCAAAGAGCCTGTATGGCCTAGCTTAGGTGGTCGTGAGAGCCAGCCTTGGAACATAACAGAGTTATGCATGATTGTGAATGGGAAAGGGGAGGCTGACCTGCATTGTGTCTTGTTGTGCCCAATGATTTGAGCAATGGGAAAGAGCTGAACTATACCCAACCCTATGTCGTTCGACTTGGAATGAGTCATTGAGTGAATCTTGGGGATCATCGTGACTAGTCGTAGCCATAAAGATGAGTCTTTGGCTTCGGCCCGGAAAGACTAGAAAATGCTCAAGGAAGCTAACCGTTGCTGAGAACGAAGGTGAGACCCTGGGAATTCTGGTACACTGATAATGTGTCCTGAGTGCACGGGGCGTGTGACTGGCAGTGCCAATGTTTGTGGTGAATTGTGCTTAAGTTGCACGTTTTGGTTACCAATATTTGATTATACTAATGCATGCAGGGAAGGAGCACCGCCACCCCAAGTAAGGGGCGGGGTCGTTATAATTTAGTCAGTTAATGCTGACCGTTGCTATTATTTGCCACCATTGTGGTGGAATACTTCGTGCAGGTGCAGCTGAGCCAAGTGGGAAATAGCGGGCTAGAGCCCAGGATTGCTAAGCTATCCCTTAAAGGACAAAACAAATTACCTGTTTACTTTATTGTTCATGTGTGGCTGGTCTGCGTGCTGATGTATGAGGGACAGTTTTAATTAAGTTGAATAATATAAGGCCTTAAGGCCAAGACTATTTGTGTATTTGTTTTATCATTCCTACTTTTATGATTAGTGGACATTCAATTGGTTGGGTTCTTGTTAACCTTGAAATTACTTCCGCTAGAATGTACTTTGTGATAGAATGCATGTATTTGGATTATGGTTTCAATTAGTAACTCCTTTGACTGTTCGTAGTATATGACATCGGGCCCCGGCCAGACCTTCTGTTATATGCTATGTGACGGACGTGGATGTTACAATGTCGGCGGAAGTTGAGAATCAACCAGAATTTTCTCTTGGCCAGCCATCAGGCGCTTCCACAAGCCCAATCAACTAGTAGGAGCCTGACGGCGGGTGTTGAACAACCGGACTTTTCTCTTGGCCAGACACCGGGCGCTTTCACCGGCCTAATCAGCTAGTAAGAGCCTGATGGCGAGTGTTGAGGATCAACCAGACTTTTCTCTTGGCCAACCACCGGGCGCTTCTGCCGGCCCAATCAGCTAGTAGGAGCCTGACGACGGGTGTTGTAAGTCTCTTCCAAATCTTGGAGATGAGATATTGCATCCCGACTCTTCACCATGAGGGCATCCACGTACACCTCCAAATCCCTTCCCTTTTGCTCCCGGAAGACCCGATCCATCATTCTTTGATACGTTGCCCCTACATTCTTCAGCCCAAAAGGCATCATCTTGTAACAATAGTACCCATCCCCTGTAATGAAGGTAATATCCTTTATGTATGGCGGGTGCATCCTGATCTGGTGGTATCCTAAAAAGGCATCTAGAAAAGTCATTAAAGAAAAATCGACGACCGAGTCAACCAGCGCGTCGATTCGAGGTAGGGGATAAAAATCCTTAGGACATACTTTATTTAAAAGTGAGAAATCAATACACATTCTCCAGCGCCCATCCCCCTTCTTGACCATCACCACGTTGGATACCCAGCCTGGGTACTGGATCTTTGATACAAACCCTGCCTTTAGAAGCTTACCAACCTCTTCTCGGATGGGCTCGGCCAGCTTGTCAGTGATGCACCTCTTCTTCTGCCGGATGGGGAGAGCACCAGGATCAGGGTTGAGGCGGTGGCAAGCCACATCCGCATAAATCCTCGGCATGTCCATCGTGCTCTATGTGAAGATATCCACATTTTTCTTGATGCACTCTAACATCTTCTCATGATCCTCCGGGCTCAGCTCCCCACTGACCCGCACCTTCTCCACCCTTCCCCCTGGGTAAGGACTTCCAGCTCCACCACTTCTTTTGCCACTTCTAGTTGGGACTGTTCTTCCCACTTGCCTGCTGCCCTCTCACCTAAGACGAGGTCTTCCTCCTCCTCGACTTCCTCCACTGTCATAACCTTGGATTGCTCATCCGAAACTTCCTCTGCTCCCCCCACACGGGCGTGGATCTCCACCTCCTCCACCTCCATCTCCTTTTCTCCTCCCACGGACTCCTGCCTGGATAACTCCTTTATTCTTATCTTCATCTCCCTTCTGCCACAAGATGGTGTTGACTGCGGTGACGTAACAATGCCTCACCATCTTGGGGTCTCCCTGGACCTTGACTCATTTGGCGTCGAACTTGAGGCATTGGTGAAAGGACGATGGTATGCAGCGGAAGACGTTAATGAAGGGCCGCCCAAATATCGCATTATAGCTATTTGGAGAATCCACAATGATGAATCTGTAGTTTCTAGACTGACCCCACAAGGTGATATGGAGACCCACTCCCCTTACAACTCCTTTCTCTCTCCGGAGAAACCGAACAAAGGTCCATCCGATGCTAGTACCCTCTTGGCCTCCACCTTCATCGCGACAAACACCTTTTTGAAAACAACGTTGACAGAGCTTCCGTTGTCAACGAGGATCCGGGAGACAGTGAAATTTTTTATGGCAATTTGGATTACCAACGCATCAAAGAATAGATCCTCATGATCCGGCATATCCTTCCAGGAGAAGGTAATCTTCTCATCTGGGGTGGGGCTTGGGATATAGAGGCAATGCTCCGACGATACATGGTGTGGATACTTGCCTTATGGGCGGCCTCGACTCCCACCCTCCCCCCATGGATCACTCTGATCCCTCCTCGGCCTCCTACGTCGGCCCAATACTTGCACATGTCCTCGTCCTATACTCCTGGAAGAACTTCTTCTATCCACACCTCCTAACGGGGTCTTTGTTATTGCGGGGCCTGCTCCCTTGCTCCCTTCATCTCCAAAAATTTTGGGCAGGTGGTCGTCACGTGACCTTCCTCCTGGTGGAAATCGCAGTAGGGCAGCTCCGCCCTGCCTTTCAGCCTTCTCCTCTAAACACCTCTCCTCCTCCTCCCCAGAGTTATCTTCACAGCCTGGTGCTGCTCGGGGAGAGGGGGTCTCTTGCCTTGCCTCTAGCCCGGGGGTTTGAACTGGCCTTGTCCCCCTTGATGGTTTTCCCCATCATGGAAACCTCTTCTTTGGCCCCGATCATGCCACTTCTACTGCCTCCAGCCCAGCTGGTAATTCAGCTCATGACAACCCCATCTCAACTACTACTGCTGCTCCCACTGCCTGAGCTCTCCCATCCTCACTCTCTCACCTCCTACACTGCCAACTTGGCTAATCTCCTAGCAAATGCCGGATCTGCTGCTTCTCCCTCGATCTCCTTCACCGCCCTCTTCATTATCTCTTCGAAGGATAGTGAAGCACCTGCTTTAACTCCATTCTGAAGAACCCCTATCGCAGCCCCAGAGTGAAGGCTATAATGAGGGTATGCCCAGGAATCTCCTGAACTTGGAGAACCTCCTCTTATCACCTATCGACATAACTCCCTAGCATCTCCTCCATTCCATGCTTGATGAAAAATAGGGACTCTGATTCTTTCTTCCTCTTTTTTGAAGTTGAAAACCTCAGCAGGAACCCCCGACGCAAGTCCTCAAAGCAGTATATGGAGCTGGCAGGAAGCTGATGGAACTAATCCTTTACCTTCTCCTTGAAGGTTATGGAGAAGAGCCAACTGTACAACCTCGTGTTCGCCGAAGGGACTCAAGTAAGCAGGCGGGTCGACCCCAGCCCGCGCCTCCTAGGCGGGCCAGCCTGGCCTGCGCCTTCCCAGGCGGGTCACCCTCCGACCCGCGCCTCCTAGGCGGGTCACCCCTGCCCGCCTCTCCTAGGCGGGTCGGCCCTGGGTCACCCTCCGACCCGCTCCTTCCCAGGTGGGTCAGCTTCGGCCCACGCCCTCCTAGGCAGGTCGCCTCTAACCCGCGTCCCCTAGGCGAGCCAGCCTCGACCCGCTCCTGCCGCCGAGTAGAGGCATTGAAGGGCTACACGCCCAGTCCCCAGTGGGGGGGGGGGGATTTCTTACCATTTTCCCCTGCAGGACTGCCCTTAGCCAGCTAGAACGGCGGAGTCTCACTGTTGGCAGACCTGGGTGTACTGTGCATAGCTGGTCAGGACAACGGAGTTTGGTTTTTGGCAGGCCAGCCCCAGGGGTTTTCAGTAACTTCAGGCCGGCAGAGGTTAGTTATTTGCAGGCCGTTTTCAGAAATCTATAAATAGGACCCAAGGGGTACCTCAGAGGGCATGCTTACTTGTCTCCTAGTCTTCTAGCGTCTTCTGAGGTACCTTAGCTCGACATTTGGCTAAGGAGGGGAAGGGCTCAGTGATCTTCCGGGTGTGTGGTGGGACTTCCGCGCCGGGTCCTTGGTCTAGTCCTTTGCTCTCTTTCCCTTGTTGTTTTTCTTGTAGGAGCAAAGTATGTGCACGACCAACCCTTCCCCAAGGGTGAACTCCACAAGAGACCGATTTTCATTTTCAACATTTTGGTGCGGTGAGCGTGGATAGTGGTCAGCACAGAAAACCTTCAGCGAGCTCAATGACTAGATGAGAAGGGCAAGGATCGGACAGGACCGACTCGCCACCCCCTCCCCCTCTCGCCACCCTGGGGATGCTCAAGGATTTCAGGCAGGATATTCTCGGCATGGTCCAATTCGCGCTCGACGTGCATGCCGAGAGATCGACCCCGACGATTCTGGTTCTCACGGATCCGGTGCTCGGCGAGGTTGCGCCTGCCGGGCAAGCCGGGAAGGAGGTCACTGAGGAAGGTCGGGGTGCCGAGCTCCCCGAGCGAGTGCTCTTCCCAGGTTCGGGGAGCGGCGTCAGGTTCGGCGAGTTGGGGGCGCAAGACCCTCCAGCTTGCCCGGTGGGCGGAGATAGTCCCTTCAGTGAGTTGGTCTCCTCTGCGCTAGTCCCGGATAGGTTCAGGGAGCCCGAGATGTCCTACTACACCGGGAAGGGGGACCCGGTCCAGCACGTCCAGTGTTTTGAGGACGTGGTCTCGATCCGACAGATGTCAGATGGCTTTAAGTGCATACTCTTTGCCATTACTCTGAAGGAGAAGGCAGGGGAGTTGTTTCACCAGCTGCAGGCCAGTTCCATCTACAGATTTGAGGACCTACGCCAGGCATTCATATTGAGGTTCACAACCTCGAAGAGAAGGCAGAGGGAGTCGGAGTCCCTGTTTTGCATCAAGCAGGGGGTGAACGAGACCCTGGGGAGCTACGTCGATCGCTTCTAGGAGGCGGTCACCCAGGTTCAGGAGATGTCGGGCCACACTCTGATGATGGCCTTCACCCTAGGGTTGCAGCAAGGTTTCTTTCGGATGGAGTTGAAGAGGATCCCACCCCTCTCCTACGAGGGGTTGATGGAGAGGGCGGCGAGGGAAGTCGATGGGGAGGCGTCAAACCCGGAGTTTTCCCGGAGGCTAGCCAGGTGGGCTACGGAGGAGGAGAGGCCCAGAGGGGGCAGAGGTCAGGAGGAGAGGAGAGCTGAATCCTGGAAGAGGGAGCAGCAGCAGCAACAACAGTAACATCCCATGTGGGGACGTCAGGAGTCGAATCAACGGCTAGGTTGGAGGCCAGAATGGCAAGATCAGGAGGCGAGAAGAGAGTTCCACGGAGGGGACCGTCGCCAGAGAGGCCAAGGGCAATTTTATCCTCTGGGAGGGAGGCAGGCCCAGAGGTCGCCTCTCCCCGACCAGGAGCAGGCTATGGCAATAGCCATGGGGGAGAGAAGAAGGGAGGCAAGGAGAAGGAGAAGGGAAGTCAGGGTGGAGCTACCCTATTGCGACTTCCACCAGGAGGAAGGGCAGTCACGACCACGTGCCCGAAGTTCCTCGAATTGCGAGGAAACAGGGAGCAATAATGGCAGCAGGAGCGTCAGGATGTGCGGATCGAAGAGTTCATGCCACACCCGGAGGAGGATAGGTGCGAGGACCGGGCGAATGTGGGGACCCGGGGAAGGATAGGGATGATCCATGGAGGGGCAGGCATCGAGGCTTTCTGCAAGGCAAGTATCCACACCATATACCGCCATATACCGAAGGAGCGTCGCCTCCATGTCCCAGACCCCACACCAGGAGGAGAAGATCATCTTCTCGAGGAAGGACATGCCGGATCACGAGGATCAATTTTGTGATGCGTTGATCATCCAGACAACAACCGAAAATTTCACCATCTCCCGGATCCTCATCGACAATGGAAGCTCGGTTAACATCATCTTTAATAAGGCATTCTATGCGATGAAGGTAGAGGCCAAGAGGGTGCTGGACTCGGACGGACCATTGTTCGGATTCTCGGGGGGAGAGGAAGGAGGTAGAAGGTGGAGTGGGATTCAATGTCACGCTGGGGGGCAGTCCCGCACTTGCAAGTTCGTCATTGTGGATGCCCCCAGCAGCTACACTGCCATCTTCAGGAGGTCCCTCATCAGTGCCTTTCACTGCATCCCCTCATCCTTCCACCAGTGCTTGAAGTTCAACATCAAGGGGGTCCAGGTTCGGGTTCGCGGGGACCCTAAGATAACAAGGGAATACTATGTCACCGTCGTGAACTCCATCTCATGGCAGGAGGGTGCCGAGGAGATGGGGAAAAGGATGGAGGAGGCAGAGCAGGAGGCTGGCCAAGAGGAGATGGAAGTGGAGGTGACCCACCCTCGGGAGGAGGATATGGAGGAAGTCCAGGAGCCAGCCAAGGCGATGGCTGTGGAGGAAGCCGAGGAAGAGGTCCTCGCCCCCGAGGGAGGGGATGCTCAAGAGTGGGGGGAGCAGTCTCGTCTGTAGGCGGCGGAAGAGGTGATGGAGATGGAGGTTCTCACTCTAAAAGGCAGGTTTGAGAAGGTCCGCGTCAGCGGAGGACTGACCCCGGAGGCTCAGGGCAGGGTGCTAGAGTGCATCCGGAAGAATGTGGATGTCTTCGCTTGGAGTGCCGCGGAGATGCCAGGGATCGATGCGGGCGTGACCTACCATCACCTCAGCCTGGACCCAGAGGCCCGCCCCATCCAACAGAAGAAGAGGCCCATGACGGACAGGTTGGCTGAGCCAATTCGGGAGGAGGTGGCAAGGCTCCTCAAGGCCAGTTTTGTATCCGAGATCCAGTACCCCGGCTGGGTCTCCAATGTTGTAATGGTTAAAAAAGGAGACGGTCGGTGGCATATGTGTATTGACTTTTCATTGCTTAATAAATCATGTCCCAAGGATTGTTATCCCCTACCTTGGATCGATGCGCTGGTTGACTCAGCCGTCGGTTTCCCTGTAATGAGTTTTTTAGATGCATTTTCAGGTTATCAACAGATCAGGATGCACCCCCCCCGATGTCAAAGACATCTCTTTCATCACGGGGGATGGATGTTACTGCTATAAAATGATGCCCTTTGGGCTAAAAAATGTAGGGGCGACCTATCAAAAGATGATGGACAGGGTCTTCCGAGATCAGAAGGGAAGGAACCTGGAGGTATTTGTAGACAACCTCATTATCAAGAGCCCGAACATCGACTCTCACCTCGAGGACATGGAAGAAACTTTTGCCACTCTCCATAAGCACAAAATGAGGCTGAACCCCTTGAAGTGCATCTTCGGGGCGAGCAGGGGGAAGTTCCTAGGACATATCCTCACCCCTGCCGGTGTAGAGCCCAACCCTGACAAAGTGAGGGCGATTGTGGAGTTGGGGTCACTACAGAATGCCAAGAAAGTGCAGCGGTTGACGGGGAATTTAGCAGGGTTGAGCCGGTTCCTCTCCCAGGCTGGGGAGAAGTGCTCTCCCTTCTTCAAAACTTTGAGAGGAGGAAGAAAGTTCGAGTGGACCTCGGAGTGCGTGGAGGCATTCCAAGCCTTGAAGAGGCAACTGACCCAGGCCCCCCTGCACCAAGGGCCAAAGGAGGGGGAGGATTTGTTCTTGTATCTAGGGGTCTGGGAGGAGGCCCTGAGCTCTGTTTTGGTTCGGGAAGAAGGGAAAAAACAACTAGCCATTTACTATGTGAGTCGGGTCTTGAGGAAGGCCGAACTTCGGTATCCCATCCTGGAAAAGCTAGCCTTCGCTCTCATCATTTCAGCCTGGAGGCTCCGTCCCTACTTCCAGGAACACTCGATCCAAGTGGTGACTGACCATCCCCTCTGTAACATCTTCAAGGGGGTGGAGCACTAAGGACGGTTGGCCAAATGGTCGGTAGAGTTGAGCGAATTCGACATTTCTTTTGTCCCTCGCCTCTCGATCAAGGCACAAGCTATGACCGATTTTCTAGTTGATTACGTAGTGGAAGTGGCGGAGGAAGAACTCCCCCCACCCAGCCACCTGGAGGGTGATGGTGGATGGCGCGTCAGGAAGACATTCCCTGGGAGTGGGGGTGATCTTGGAGAGTCCACAGGGGACGAGGATTGAGCAAACAGTAGTGGTGAATTTTCCCATTACCAACAATGAGGCCGAGTATGAGGCTGTGATTGCAGGACTTCGCCTGGCCAGGGAGCTAGGCGTGCATAATGTGGAGGTCCTCACTGACTCCATGGTGGTGGCTTCCCAGATCAATGGGGAGTTAGAGGCAAGGGAGCCGACTCTGAAACTCTACTTGGCAAAGGTAAAGGGAGTAATCGGCACCTTCCAGACTTTCTCCATCCGACACGTGCCCAGGAAAGAGAACAAGCAGGTAAATCAACTGGCAAAGCATGGTACCCGGGTGGGGGTACCATCACAGATCTCTTTCGCCCATCCATCGAAGAGGGGGAACTGATGGAGGTAGAGCAACACCCCTCATAGATGGATCCATTCTCAACTTTCTTGTCCACTGGGGAGTATCCTGAAGGGATGGACAGGAAGAAGCTCAAGTATAAATCGACATACTATCTCATGCGAGGCAGCCAGCTATACCGGAAGACCCTCTCCGGGATGTTGGCACGTTGCGTGGCCGAGAGGGAGGTCCCGAGGATCTTGGAGGAAATCCACTCCGGGGAGTGTGGAAGCAACTCCGGGAGTCAGACCTTAGAAGGCCGGATCATCAGGCAAGGATATTTTTGTCTGACCTTGGGCCAAGATGCGGCAAAATTCACAAAGGAGTGCCATAAGTACCAGCTGTTCGCTCTACTCCAGCTGCAACCTGCCCAACGCCTCAGGAGTATCACAGCCCCCTAGCCATTTGTAATCTGGGGAATGGACTTGGTCGGGCCCTTCCCCCAGGCTAGCGGCCAGAGAAGGTTCCTGCTCGTGATGATCGATTATTTCTCTAAGTGGCTGGAAGTTAAGGCGCTGGCCAAGGTAACCTCCTAGGTCATCAGGAACTTTGTATGGGGGGAGATCATCTGCTGTCACGGGTTGCCCCAGGCCATTGTCATAGATAACGACCCTCAGTTTGCCAGCGCCGAGTTCATTAGCTTTTGCAGGCAGCTCGGGATTGATCTCAGGTTCTCCTCGATTCATCACCCCAGGAGCAACAGGCAGGTGGAGGCGGCAAATAAGATTATTGTTAACCTCCTCAGGAAGAAGTTAGAGAATCTGAGAGGAAGCTGGGTGGAGCAGCTCCCTTCGGTCCTCTGGGCCCTTAGAACCACACCCAACACGGCCACAGGAGAGACTTCTTTCAAACTCTCTCATGGGTGCGAGGAGGTACTTCTGGTAGAGTTCGAGGTTCAAACGCCTCGGGTGGTCGAGGTAGGAGAGGGAAGAGAAGAATGGAGGGCCGAGAATGAGGAGGAGCTGCGACTCTCACTCAACACAGTTGAGGAGCTGCGAGACCTCTCTGCCATCAGGCAAGAGGACATGAAGAGAAGAATGGCCAAATACTTTGACAAGCACGTCAGAGTCAAACAATTCGCGGAAGGAGACTTGGCCTTAAGAAAAGTGGATGCCGCGGGGAGGTCAGCCGCCGTGGGGAAGCTCAATCTCAACTGGGAGGGACCATATATTGTACAGGAGGCATTGAAGTCAGGAGGGTACCATCTTTGAAATGTGGAGGGCGAGACCCTAAGTCTCACCTGGAGTGGGGACGACTTAAAACGTTTTTTCCCCTAAGTCATGTAAATGGCGTTTCAGTTTCTAATAAAGCTTCTTTTGATGAACTTGTGCTCTGGCGATGAAAATTGCAAATGCGAGTCTACCCCAAACCCCGAGCAGATCCCGCTATCAGGCTCCCATCAAGCTGGTAGGGCTGGAAGTCACTCGAAGGAGTCTACCTCAGACCCCAAGCAGATCTCGCTTCCAGGCTCCCATCAAGCTGGCAGGGCTAGAAGTCACTCGGAGGAGTCTGCCTCAGACCCCGAGCAGATCCCGCTGCTAGGATCCCATCAAGCTGGCATAGCTAGAAGTCACTCGGAGGAGTTCGCCTCAGACCCCGAGCAGATCCCGTTGTCAGGCTCCCATGAAGCTGACAGGGCTAGAAGTCACTCGGAGGAGTCTGCCTCAGGCTCCGAGCAGATCCCGCTGCCAGGCTCCCATCAAGATGGTAGGGCTAGAAGTCACTCAGAGGAGTCTGCCTCAGACTCCGAGAAGATCCCGCTGCCAGGCTCCCATCAAGCTGGCAGGGCTGGAAGTCACTTGGAGGAGTCTGCCTCAGACCCCGAGCAGATCCCGCTGCCAGGCTCCCATCAAGCTGGCAGGGCTGGAAGTCACTCGGAGGAGTCTACCCCAGACCCCGAGCAGATCTTGCTGCCAGAATCCTACTAAGCTGACAGGGCTGGAAGTCACTCGGAGCAGTCTGCCCCGGACCCCGAGTAGATCCCGCTGCCAGGCTCCCACCAAGCTGGCAGGGCTGGATGTCACTCGGAGGAGTCGGCTTGAAATTCAGACAGAACCAGCTGACGGGCCCCCGACGAACAACCAGGGGTTTGACGTCGCTTCAGGAGTTCGCTCAGACCCTCTCGCTGCCCGACAAAGGCGGGGCACCTCGATGGGCATAGCGCATGAGGGAAATAGTTAGTCACCCTCGTCGTGAATAATCGAATCAACGGGTCGACGAGGGGACTTTAGCGAGACAACAAGTGGAGAGGCCAGTACTGGCCTATAAAAAACGGCGAGCCCCGGGGAAGGGGTATAAGCGGTGAGAGCTCGGCCACGCCAAGACCTTCGGAAAGGTCGGCCCGCGCGAAGTCTTTTCGCGCACTAGTTGGGTTTTTCTCGTCCGATCTACGTCATAAGTAGAGTGGCGAGCCCGGACGGAGGATGCGAGTCGCCTGCTTGCATCATGGCTAACTAACGTCCCCTCACTCCTAAGTCTAAGTTTTGGATCTCGAACGAACAGACGACCTCACTCGCTCGCAGCAGCAAAGTCAAAAAATAGCATTCAAGGCAAAGTATAAACCGCAAACGCGAGAAAAGTGAATAGTTTCATTACAGTAAAAAGAAAAGAAGAGTTCTTGAAGTACATTCTGAGCGATCAAAAAGGGGGACTGTTACAAAATCCGGGCTTTGGCCCGCAACACTGCTGCGATAAAAGTTAGGCGGGAGAAAGCCTCTGGAGAGGCGAGCCCCGAGCAGCGAGCCCCTTATATACGGTGGTAGGAGCCGTCACCCAGCTTTAGTACCGGAAGGAAAAGCTCTGGTACCACCTTGCTCACCAGAAGCTTGGCACCATAGCCCCTGAGGAGGTTAGCCCGCTACAGAGTCTGGAAGGTGTACTTCGCTGCGCCTGCCGCATTCTTCTACATCATCACCTCGATCTCGTGATCGTTGTAATGTGCGAGCTAGCAACCGCTTATAGGCGGTGGCAGGGCAGCCGCTGCAGCCTCCAACGCATCCACCTGTGCCTGCAGTACCTGCTTCTCCTATTGGAGGGTGGCGATCTCGGTGCCCAGTCGGCTGGCCGTCGCCGCGTCCTGTGAAAGGAAGAAACACCGAATTAAGTCGCGCAGAAGGGAGAAAACGCAGATGCAAGTTGAGAAACCTACCGCTCCGCCTAGGTACTGAGCGAGAGCAGCCTCGGCCGCGTCGGCCCGCTTCCTTTGCTCGTCCGCCTCCTCCTGGGAGAGCTTGCCGGCCGCCTCCTTCTCGTCAATTAACTTATTGAGGGACGGGGCATTCTTTTTTAGCCGAAGGCACCGCCGACCGACCATATGGGCAAGCTCAAGGCTGCGAAATTGGGCCCATGCGCTTTCGTAGATCAGCACCTGCGTCGCCTCCTCGTTGTAGACATCGGCGTCCTCTCGCCCGTAGATGCCGAAGGAGAGGTTGTAAGCATCCCCGCTGCTGGTATCCTTCTCTAGCCAGCTCGGCAACAGCGAGGATATGAAGACCCGGTTGGTCTCCTTTTCCCATTGAAGCAGCGAGACTCTGAACTCGTCCGCGGGCCCCTCACCGTAGCCAAAGTTGCGGTGCCCCCGGGGAACTGGCTTCTCGGCGGGCTGAACCTCCTCTTGCGGTTGCGATGTGCCTGCCCCTCTACCAGCAGATCTGACGGCCGGAGAGGCCACGGGGGCGGGATCGGTGGACGGTTGGCTCGCAGGGGCCTTTCCTTTGTCGCGAGCCAGGGGAGGCGCGCCGCCCGTTTTCTTCGATTTCTTGGATGGTGGCAGATCCTGAGGCCGCTCGAGACTGGGTCGCTTCGGGGGAGCAGGGACCGAGAGCTTGCAGTGGGTGGCGGCCGTTTCCTCAGCCCGAGCGAGCTCGGCGGAAGCGTGTCGCACGCTCTTGTAGGGAGGATGGAGGGGGATGTCGCGCTCACCTGCAAAGCGTGGGACTTAGAAAATATTCGAGGGATGGGTTTGAGAGAGAATAAATGGGCGAACCACTTACCTTCACCGGGCGGGACGGGGACGAGGTCGTCCAGGTTCTTGCGGAGGTAGGCCACCTCGAAGTTCTTCCCGGTGAAGAATCCGAATAGCCCCGCTTCATGGCCCCCAGGCTAGGGGGCGGTAGCTTGCCTCGCCGAGTTGGATTGGCGAGAAAGGGACATTGCCGAAGTCCCCTTTGATGAATAAGAACTTCTTGAGCCAGTTATGGCTATTATTGACCGTCTCCCGCACCTTGGCATATGTGCTGGTGAAGCAGGCGGTCCCGTCCTTGTTTGCGTGAAAAGAGAATAGCCTGCGGAACACAACAAGACTGAACTAGATCCTCTCCTCTCATAGAAAGCAGGCGAACCCTACTATTACTGCAACAGGGTTTGGATTCATCTGCCCAGGGACGACTCCGTAGTATTTGAAGACTTGGTGGACTTCCGGCCATAGGGGTAGCCTGAGGCCCGCCTCAAAGTGGGCCGTCGGGAATGCGAGCTCGTCGGCATAGAGCTCGTTGATTCGCTCCTTCCTGGGCTGCCTCACCTCAAAGCCCGGCGGGATATAATTACCGACAGTATCTACAAACTCCCTCTCGGTAAGGGCGACGAGAGGGAAATCGTGCTCGGAGAAGGTCCAAGCACATTTGCTCCTCTCCTCCGCCTCGCCACTACCACCACCCATCCTGCAGAAATCTTGCTGAGCGGTACAGGGGGTTTCTCGCATAAAGATAAGGGAAGTAAGAAGTCATAAATACAGTAGGTGAAGAGTGAGTCGGTGGAGGCCTATTTATAGAATCAGAAAAGTCAGGAAAAATTCTCAATGGCAGAAAGGTGCAGATAGAAAATTTGACCCCGATGTTTCGACTTCTGAACCCAACCCGGATCCACGTCAACTCGCCGGTCGGCCGCGAGAAGCTTTCGGCCACAAGCCACCCGCACCCGCTCCCGTATGGAAGCAGAATAACCGGAGATGCGGGCCCCGCCAGGATCAGTGTGTGAGTCCCTCAATAAGCGACCCATGGGCAGTCGGCCCGCCCCCGCCAGAGCATGTACAGCTAGGGCTACGCGAGTCGCCTCCACGATGCCTAGCCTGCTAGAAAGAAGAACCGGCCGAGCTGGTTCGCCTCGCCCGCATCTTCCCCAAAAGTCGAGACCAGCACAGTCGAAAGAAAAAGTAGCAAGTGCATGCCCATGAGCGGGCGAGGGAGGTCCTGAATTATTACAGACAGCTGATGGTTCATAACAAGCGTTCAAATGACTCCAGAAGTTTCGATCGTTGCGCGAGGGGTGCAATCCTGACCCAGCAGGTAACAACGGGCGCTGGCGGGAGAGAGGCAGGTATCTCAGTATTGAATCCATTTCCACCTGCCCCGCCCCCGCTGGCCGGATCGAGGCAGCACGCGAGGATAATGATTCTCGCGAACCGCCGTCAGCTCCCGCTGAGTCAGATCGACCTGCTCCGAGACGTGCCCGAGCCTCTCCTCGACCCGCATAATGTGTGCGCCCGGGGATGTAGCTCCGTCCTCGTCAGCTGGGCGCCCTGCCCTTTCCAAAGCCGCAAATCACCCTTCCGCCTCGGCCTTATCCTTCTCCACTCTATCGAAGACCTCCTGTAGCAGCAGCGTGTGTTTCTGAAATAGTCGCGTCACTTGCGTCTTCATCTTTTCGACGTTCAACGAGTCGCCCAGGTAGTCTGCGATGCCGTCCGGGTTAGGGGGAGGCGAGTACCCCTCGCTCATCTCGACGTCAGAAGAGATCGTGTTATAACCTGCGAAGGCAAGGTCAGAAGAAGGTGACAAATGATGAAGCAGGCTAAATCAAGGGAATTACCAGGCGTTGGCATGTCTCCCACACCATCAGCTTGCCGAGAAGGGCCCGACCGACCCTAGAAGGCTCCTCCTCCGGGGGTAACGAATGGTTTCCCCAAACCAGGGGGCCTTGGCGATGGAGGAGTTGCAGGAGGGAAGCGCGCCTAGGATAAGGGACTAGCGGCCCGATTAGTCAACACTAGGGTGGATTTCCCCGGGTCCACCCTGTCCACTCCGTCATCGTGGGGCGCCCCCTACAAAAAGAAAAGTCAACAGGAGTAGCAGATCAAAGAGGGTAACCGCATACCTTAGGAACGACCTCAACATCGCCGGCCGATCCAGAAGCGAGGTCATCACCCACTGGGGACCGCCAGATGATTTTTCTTTTCACTAGCTTGAATAGGGGATCAGGCGATCTACGCGCCAGCCATGGTGCGGCTTCGAGAGCCACATCCCGGGCACCCTCCCTCGCAGCCGCCAAACGAGCCCGCATCTCCTCGGACATAGGCATCTTCCGACTATGAATTGCGGAAGAGGGCAAAGAAGAGGAGTTGTTCTGGAGGTCTGACAGCTTATTTATAGCATAAAGGTGGGCCCCCACCAAAAGATTCCCTCCAGCTCAGCATGGTTTTTACCGAACACGTGGGGTTGGATGTTTCTTTCAGAGCTTTTGCAAAACTCGCAAAGAGCGGGGATTGTGTACAACCCTTTGTTTGCCGGAGGGACTCAGGCAAGCAGGTGGTTTGACCCTGTTCCGCGCCTCCTAGGCGGGTCGCCCAGGCAGGCCAGCCTGGCCCGCGCCTTCCCAGGCGGGTCACCCTCCGACTCGTGCCTCCTAGGCGGGTCACCCCTGCCCTCCTCTCCTAGGCGGGTTGGCCATGGGTCACCCTCCGACCCGAGCCTTCCCAGGCGGGTCAGCTTCGGCCCGCGCCATCCTAGGAGGGCCGCCTCCAACCCATGTCCCCTAGGCGAGCCAGCCTCGGCCCGCGCCTGCCGCCAAGTAGAGGCATTGAAGGGCTACTCGCCTAGTCCCCAGTGGGGGGGGGGGATTTCTTACCATTTTGCCCCTACAGGCCTGCCCTTAGCCAGCTAGAACGGCGGAGTCTCGCTGTTGGCAGACCTGGGTGGACTGCGCATAGCTGGTCAGGACAGCGGAGTTTGGATTTTGGCAGGCCAGCCCAAGGAGTTTTCAGTAACTTCAGGCCAGCAGAGGTTAGTTATTTGCAGGCTGTTTTCAGAAATCTATAAATAAGACCTAAGGGGTACATCAGAGGGCATACTTACTTGTCTCCCAGTCTTCTAGCGCCTTCTGAGGTACCTTAGCCCGACATTTCGCTAAGGAGGGGAAGCTATCAGTGATCTTTCGGGTGTGTAGTGGGACCTCCGCACCGGGCCCTTAGTCTATTCCTTTGCTCTCTTTTCCTTTTTGTTTTTCTTGAAAGAGCGAAGTAGGTGCACGATCATCCCTTCCCCAAGGGTGAACTCCACAAGAGACCGATTTTAGGTTTCAACACCGACACTTGAAAGCATCCGATATCTGCCAGATTGAGATCACATCCTCGAACCACTGGACGTGTTGGACCGGATCATCCCACCGATGTAGTGGGACATCTCCGGCTCACAGAACCCCTCTGAGATTGGGGAGGATACGACTAGCTCACTAATAGGACTTCTTTCCCCTACAGGGCGAGTAGGGCGGTCTCGCGCCTCCACCTAGCTGACCCTACCCTCACTCGCTGAACCAGGGAACTGTGTTCGACCTGAGAGTTCTTGCTCGCTGCCTTCTCCCTAGACCTCCTTCCCAGGTTGCTTGACGGGGGTGTTCTCACCCAGAGACGGGGCAACGACTATTGGGATAGAGGGCATCGAGCACTCACCGCGAGCCGCGATCCACGAGTGCGGAGAGTACTAGATCTGTGACTTCCATCTTGAAGTCCTCGAAAATTCCGAGGGTGGCCGGAGGAGGGGAAGGCGGCAAGTCAGTCAGTTCAGCTTCTTGTCCTTCACCTCCAGTCATTGAACTTACTAAGGATTTTTTGTGCTGGTCATGCTCCACGCTCACTGCATCAAAATGTTGAAATCGAAAACCAGTTTCTGTTGAGTTTGGACCCTAAGAAGGGGTGATCGCATACTTACTTCTCCTGATGAGCTCACTCAACCGGAAACTTAGGATTTGATAATGACCCACAGCTGCAATACGGAGGTCCCACCACACACCCGGAAGATCTGAGAGTGCTTCACCTCCTTAGCAAATGTTGAGCTAAGGGCACCTCAGAAAGTGCTACAAGACCAGAAATGAGAAGCCCCTTTTTTTCTGAGGTACCCCCTGTGAGTCTATTTATAGATTTTTGAGTCTGGCCTGCAAATAGTGTAACTCCGCCTTTTTGTTTTACTATACGCAGCCCAAGATGGGTCTGCCAACAACGAAACTCCGCTGTTTGAAGAGGCTACTGACAAACCAAATTACATTAAATACATGCGATTAGCGCCCCACATACGGGGGCAAGCGCAAGCCAGCTCCCCAATCCCTTGGACGGGTGCAACCACACTCTCGAGACTCGCCTGCCTCTTAGGAGAGTGCGAGTCGGGGTCCTGTTGCTCGCCCACCTCCTAGACGGAGGCGGGCTGGCTACCTGTAGCTCGGCCTCCTCCTAGGAGTGTGTGGGGCGGCTCCCGTAGCTCTTGCGGGATGGCTCCCGCGACTCGCCCGCCTCCCGGGTGGATGCGGGCTGGTTCCTGCGAGCTGGGTTCCTGCTAGGCGGGTGCGAACCGGCTAGCACAGCTCGCCTAAATCTTGTGATCCCATGGCCTGTCTCAAGGGCTCCACTCCTCCTTGTTGGGTCCATTCAGCAAACACGGGATTGTACAATCAACTCCTTGTTTTCCTTGTATAAGTTGATCACTAGCCTTCTTAAGATAATCAGTAGACATTTTTGGTATTTTATATGTTGGCATATCAACAAGAGGAGCAAGAGGCATATTTTGTAAGTAGATTTTTAAAAATGTTTTAGAGAATAGATCATTTAATATTTTGCTCATAGAAACATATTCTCCATATGTACTTGCCTAATCACATTCATTCAAGTTTCCAGCTTTGGGAAAAATATTAACCATATTCTTAGGCCCGATATAAGGAAGCTTCTCAAGATATGCTGCATAAACCATTTCTCCATGAGATAAAGATATAAGTATTACAGTCTTGTAGATGGCCTATGTCTTTTTCTAGAATAGATTGTTAGGGATTTAGATGAAGAGGGAGTTGAAATCATTTGTTGAGATGAATACACAACAATTTCCATCCTATGATTTTGCTCTAGTGGAAGCAGATATAGTTTCCTCCTAAAAATTTGACTCCTCTTGTGAGAGAGTAGCATCAACTAAAGTTCTAGTGCATCAACTAATGACTCCCCCTGAGTAGCTGACTGGGAAAAATCACATTGAGGGAAAGAGATCAACTTAATATTGTGTATAATATCAACAAAAGTTTGTATATCATCATCTTACCGATAATTTTTAGGAGCGTCATTTGCATATCTTCAACATTGATAATATTATCAGCACTTTATGATAATTATTGTCATCAACATCAGTGCACTTTGTTTTAACCCCAGGAATTTTGCTGTGAGAGTATACTTTCTCTCCCTTTTGATTCTATCAACTAGGGAAATCAAGAAACTCCTAGTGCTAGTTGATGAAATTGTATTTTGAGAGAGTATATTTATTTTACTAGAAAGAGAGGTAATTTGTGTATTGAGAAACACGCATTTGTAAGAAAATGGACTTGAGAAATATGCTATCTCAGCTTCCATATTGAATGAAATGGAGGTAAATAAAGACACAATGATGTGAAAGCCATAATAAGAAGTTGAAAATTTTGTGTTCAAAAGAGGTTATTGCATGATTAGAAGTGATTATAGATGGAGATGGTGTAGTAGTTAGAATATCAACAGAAGAAGAATACAGGACTGAGGTATTCATAAAAGGGACATGGGCCTTAATGAATGAAGGTGGTGAATTTAGAGAAGAACTTGGATTAACATGAGTATTATCTAGAGAGACAAAAGCTTCTTCATGGAGAAAAGTAGGAGGAGGCGGAGCAGTCATAACTTGTTGTTTGGAAGGAATTTTTCTTGGGATATGTCTTGCCCATTTGCTAAATAAATGAATCCTTAACGCTTCCATGGAGGGATATAAACCCTTCAGTAGTACAAAGTGCAAAAAATTAGTGTTTCAGCACCATACTTAAAATCCTTCCATATGAAATTCCTGCATGATCACTGAATCTAGTTTGTATCAATTTTTTCATATATTTTCCCCCCAGTCAATCTTCTTTCTCAGAATTAAGATCCGCATCACCTAAAGTTGTGCTCTTAGTATAGCATCATGTGTTGATATTTTACGCATCATAATCTTGCCTTAAATGTTAGCAAGAAATTGGAAATTTTAAGATACTTTTTCCATGTTTGAGGGTTTAGCCCAAGTATACTCTATTCTCTGAAGGACCTCAACAATTTTCTCTTCTGTAAGAATATCTTCTTCTAAACCAGCTAGCAAATTGAATGTTGTAGTTACTTTGACATCAGTAATTCTAATATGAACCTTCATTAATAGTGCCTAACAGAACACCATCTTCAGTGAGATCTATAGATGTCTACAAAGAATGAAACTCATTGAATTGCAGTCAAGAGCGACTAAAAATCAATTATAATAATCCTCGTTCAACAAATAGATTTAGCACTTCTCGAACTTGTCCTTGGCAATCATGAATGACCCCAAATCTAGGTCGAAGCTTGGATTAATTGAAGTTGTAGTAGTTGATCACCTGCAAAAAGAGTTAGAAGAGAAGAAAAAATAGAATGGAAGATGAAAAGTTTGAAGGTGTAAAGACAAGTGAAGGAAGTTTGTATATATACATCCGTTGAGCCCTAGAGATTTACTCAGATTAAGGGCCAACCTAAGTCTCAATGTATAGAAGTTGACATTTAAGTTTAGACTAGTCAACGGACAAGTGGTCAATGCAAGCCTTCATATCAAAGCTTTCATACAACATTTATGCAGACAATCTTTAAGAAGTAGGCTTACATTGAACCTAACCTATGTCAAGATCATTAGTCAACCTACATCGAGTTTTACCTTAAGAGTTAAAATGCTAATATTTTTTTAAACATTTCTTCAAATTAATTTACTCGGCACCATCCAGCATTTATAAAGCATATATAAAATATATATGCTTCACTTCATCCAAAGGTTTTATGAAAATATCATTTTTTTTGTTTTCTGTAGGGGCATTCTAACATAATTTACCATTTCTCCAAATTATCTCTTATAAAGCGATGATTATCTCAATATGCTTAGGCCTGTTGTGAAGCATTTGATTAGAGGCAATAGAAATAACACTAGAGCTTTCACAAATGGTGAAAGAATATTCATAATCTAGAAGTTGATTTTGCATCCAAATTATTTGAGAATGGTAACTTCCAACAGATATATACTCATCCTCAACTATGGATACTGATACTATGGGTAGCTTTTTGCTAAACCAAAAAATAAGCTTAGCAATCAAGGATTTAACATGTTCCTGAAGTGATTTTCCTATCAAGCCTACATCCAACATAATCTATATTTGAGTATTCTGTTAATTCAAATTCAGATTTTATTGGGTACCAAAGCCTAGCTCCAGTATACCCTTTAAATATCTCAACATTCTTTTTACAAAAGTCATATGAAACTCTTTAAGATCAACTTGAAATTTTCAACAAATACACAAGCCTACTAGCTTTAAGATATAAGAGAGATTCAATGATTGCACTGTAGATCTTTTGATTAATATGTTTACTTGCCTCATCCTTAACAATTATAACATTAGTTGCATGGAAGTTTTCATTGTAGTGACATTCTCCATTCCAAATTTCTTGATTAATCTCTAGTGTATTTGGGCTAGGAAATCTCTCACCTGCTTGTCTTACTTGAAGATATAAGAAATAAGTGTGCTTCCCATGCCACTCATCTCAAATTTTGATTGTATGAGTGCACCAAATCTTTTGTAAAATTTATTGGCTATATAGCAAATATAATAACATAAACATAAATTTGCACTAATTACAATTTTTCTGTGTTTTTAATGAATAGAGTCTTATCTATCTTGCCCCATACAAAGGTGTTTTCAGGGAGGAACATAGAGAAAGACTCATACCTGGCTCTTAGAGCTTGCTTGAGACCATACAATGCCTTATTTAATTTTTAAACAAAAAATGGATGTGTAGAATCAACAAACTTGGAGGTCGTTCTACATAAATCTCTTCGTGTATAATGTTATTGAGGAAATCACTCTTTATATCCATCTGAAATACGTTTATTTTATTATTAGCTTCAAATGCCTTGAACATCCTTATTGCTTCAAGTCTGCCTACAAGTGCAAATGTTTGATTATAATCAATTCCTTCATCTTATCTATAATCTTGTGCAACCAATCTTGACTTGTTCCTGACAATAACTCCTTCAACATCTAAATTATTTCTATATACTCATGTATTTTCAATAATTGAGTAATTTTTTGGTCTTTCAACCATATTCTATACTTTGCTCCTCTCAAATTTAATAAGTTCTTCTACATGAAAAAAATTCAGTGTGGATCATTGTTTGTATCTTTAAAATTTTGGGGCTCAACATGAGACATGAAGCATTAGAGCATCATCTTATTTGAGAATTTGCTCCTAGTTTGCACACCCATAGAGATATCATCAATTATTTGTGAGGTAGGATGATTCCTGAGAGTGACTGGATCTGGTGGAATAGTTTCTGCCTCAACTTGTTGAGGAACAGAAACATCCATAAGGACATCTTCAACAGCTTAATCTTGAATTTCTTTTACATGCTCAACTGATTGAGCATTGATCTGATTATTATCTTCAGTGATTAATTCATCTTCATCAACTTTGAGTTCCTAGTTGTTCACAGTAGATCTTGGAATCAAGTGTCATTGAACGAGAGAAGGATTACTGGAGCTTGGAGCATCCTGACTCACTACCAGATCTTCTATCTGTGTGGTTATATCTTTTTTCTGCAAAACAAAATTAGTGGAAGAGTTTTTCCCTTCGCACATTATATTAGTTTCATCAAAGATTACATGTATTTTTTTTCTATTTTAAATATTCTTTTATTATAACATTTATAAGTCTTGTTAAATGTAGTGTATCTATTAAGATATCATCTCCTTTCTTGTCAAAATTGATAAGGTGTCTCTTACCAATATTATGAATATAACAGAAAATTCCAACAATCTTAAAATATGATATATTTGGAGTCTTGCCTTTCAATAGCTCGTAAGGAGTTCTACCCATAGTTTTATGAATGTGACTTATAATGAGAACATTGTTTGTTGTGTTAACTTCCTTAGCCCAAAATGACATAGGCAAGTTAACCACTGCTAATAATGTTCTGCCTAATTCAATTAGGGTTCTATTCTTTCTCATATATGGGATTTTACTATTAGAACTCTCATGATGAGGGATTTTACTATACACACCAACATGATGGGGGGATTTTACTATCTACATGCTCATTATGGGGGATTTTACTACCCACACCCTATGACGGGGGATTTTACTACTCGTACCCCCATGTTTGGGAGGCTACAATGACGGGTGACGAGCGTAGCAGAGAGCGATGCACATGACGGAGGGTGATGAGTGCGGTGTGGGGAGGAGCGATGAGCACGATGACGGGGATGAGCACTGCGACATGCGATGAGCCCGACTGCGGGCAATGAGCTCGGCTACGGGCGATTAGCCTGGTGGCGGGCAATGGGCGATGAGCTCGGCGGCAGCAAGGTAGCTGAAGCTGCACGACTTTTCGCACGATAGGTTCCGCGCTTCTGACGCGGCAGGTGCCTCCAACCATGTGGGGGCTGCGGGGTGGCTGGCTCCGTGTTCATGGGAGGCGGTTACTCGCACCCCCTTCATGGGGGGGGGGGGGGGGGGGGGGTTACAACCACCCCGATGATGGGGGGGGGGGGGGCGGTTACCCCCAAATTGGGGGCAGGGGTGGGGCATTTACCCTCTTCCTCATGACTGGGGGAGGGTGGTTCGCGTGTAATGCACACTCATGCATTTTGGTGTTTGTTTGGAAGACCAAACAGACTCAGAATTGCACGAAGGTGGGCCCATTGGAATTGTATCTACGAGCCAGTCATGGCAGCGACAAAAAATCTCTGATTTGATTGAATTATGTTTAGGAAACCCCATTAATAATAATAATAATATAATATAAATCGGGCGTTGCTACGTGCACACCATATTTGGCTTTGTGCACACCAATACTATGTGCACACCCAAAATCTTATATGCAGGCTAGATAAGGAACTTGGACAACGTATGGAAGTCCAGACATGGGAATCAAGGACCGGAGGAATGCAATCGGGATGTCGCTTTAGGAACGACAATGTGTTTTGCGCGGTGGGATACCATCAGCGATGCCATGATCCCTTCTTGGAAGCGGGAGCGGAGTCTTAGGGGCAACTGGGAGGAGAACGCCGGTGGAAGAGTGATCCGTATGCACATCATTGGAAGGAGGCTGGTCGAGGAAGGGGAACAATTCTTCATTCAGCTACGTTATTCCGGCTAGAGCCGCCCTTGCCATTCCGCCATCGGTGGGAGAGCGGTACACAAATGGACCTTAGAATATTCAACACAAATAATCCAAACATGACTGAAAAAACTAACTGTACATGCTTCTGGAGAATATTAAAGCATGGTTATTCTAATAAAGGAATTTCCAATAGTAAAGCTGTGAGTTCCAACATATAATATCAATAGAATCTGAATAACTGTACAAGAGTAAAAGAGCCAGGAGAAATGCAAATCCAAACAGCACAAAAGCTACATTATAATTCTCGAAGAGAGAAAGCACATGACGCAAAATCTAAGGGTCTATTTGGGACAGCTCTGACGGATTGAAAAGCTGCTGTTCGGATAGAGCTGTTTTAAAATAGATCTTTGGGAAGCAGTTTTGAAAAGCTGCAGACTGTTTGGGTGTTCTGTGCAGAAGTGTGCTCGGAATCGCCGGAGGAAGGACGTCGGGGGCTCGTAATCGCCGGAGGAAAGCCGTATGGGGCTCGGAATCGCCGGAGGAAGGCCGTCCGACCTCTGAGCATGTTCCAACTGAAGAAACCATTAGATTTCCAAAACATGTGAGAGAGAAAGCTATTTTGCGGGAGCAGAAGCTGGGGGCGGAGAGATTTCTGAAAAGCTGCAAAACAGCTCCAGATTTTTGAAAATCTCTTCACAGAGAGCTGTCCCAAACAGACTGAAAGCAGCTCTGGCGGCTGGAATAGAGATTTTCCAGCCGCCAGAGCTGCGCCAAACAGACCCTAAGTTACGAACTATATGAGTTTCATGTGCTGGCTGGAGAGGTGTTCACATAGTTTTAGGGTGCGTGAGTTTGGGAAATATTTTTAAGATGTTTCATTTTTTGGGTGTGCACATAGCCTATTATGATGTGCATGTAATTAGGCATGCAAATTAGGTATGCAGCGCCCAGGCCCCCTGTGCCCGAGCTTATTTGCTGTCGGGCCCAGATCGGGCCCTGAGCTAACCGGGTCCAGGCCTCTCTAGAAATAGATTAGGCCTATCAAGGCCCGAAAACTGGTCTTGACCGGGCTTTGAACCGTCGTCTCTGACCAAGCTCAGGCCAGATCTTTTCATTATTTATAAAAAATATTTATTAAAAAACTAAAATTTTAAATCAAAAATGGAAAAAAATAATAATAAAAGCTTAAAGTAAAATTAGGCCAAATGGACTCGTGAGTTAAGACTGTCTGGGCTTATATAAACAAATAAATAAATTCATTTTTTTAATATAAAGTTAAAGTCCAAGTTTTAAAAACGGTTATTTGGCAACCGGACGGGCCTAATATAAGTGTTTTCGAAATTTTTTTTTATTAAAACAAAAGCACATTGTAGGAATTTGAACCCAAGACCTATCAAATTAATGAAATGTTCATGACCACTCCACCAACTACTTCTTGTTATTGAAAATGAAACTATTATATATATATAATAACTTATTTTTTATTAAAAAATATAGACTTAGAATATAAATAAAATATATATTATTAAATTAAGTATAAAATTAAATATTGTTAATAATTAATTTAAACTTAGTTACAATATTATTATTTAGATTAAATAAAAATATAAATTTTCAAATTTATTTTTTAATATCATTCTATTTTTGTTACAATATTTATTACTAGGTATGATTTCTATTATACATATATTATAATTATATAAATTAGTAATATTTGAGCTCAATTTAATATTTACGCGATATGAAATATGTTATAAATTTATAACTAATTTTATATAATATGTTATTATCTAACATCCCGGTTAAACCCCGGTTCGATCGGTCCAACCGATCGGACTTTGAACCTTTGAACTCGCCGGTTCATCATCCGGTCCGGTTCTTAAAACCTTGGTTAAAGTCAAACAATCTTATGACCGTTTGGCCTTAACTTTTTGTTTTAATTTATTTTTTTTATTTACATTATATAATATAATAATATATAAGATATTATATAATATAACATTATAATTATATATCATAATATTACTTAATAGTTATTATATGATAAAGAATAATAAAATTATAAATTTAAATTTACAATTAAAAGTTAAATATAGATAATTAAAAGTGAACACAAATTAAAAATAAAATTGGGCTTTATTCAAAAAATAAAATTAAAAAATTTACATAAAATTATAAGATATGAAGATAATAATCTCAAATATTACAAATTATAAAATATTACACGAAATCTATTCTTTGTATGTAAATTACAAATTAAAGCGTATACAAATGAAATCTATTCTTCGGCCGCAATATTCATTGCACTCATGTCTTCTTCAAACTCTGAAGCGCTCGTCTCAACTTGCAAAATATTTTGCGCTTATTTCATGGCGTCAAGATAGTTCTTATAGGAAATGTAAATCTGTAGTGATTCGTTGGTTAAACGAGATCTTTGTTTGTTCAATATCCTGTCATTCAAAGAAAAAACAAATTCTGAAATCACGAAATAGTAAAACTATCATTCGTGTTCATAAAATCACGAAATATTGTTGATATATAATCCGAATTCATTTAAAGAAGAGGAGCACAAACGAAATTGATATTCTTGGCGGGGTCTCAAGCAATATAATTCAATGTAGTAATAATAATAACATTGCATAAAAATATTATTAAAATATGTTAAAGATAAATGTGTATTTATGTCATCTGTTGAATTACATATAGGCAACCATTAATATATTCTATTAATTTATCAATTCTCGTACATTAATTGTTGGATTTAATGTAACGGTAATGGTAAACATTGGAGGCATTTCGCGATAATCTTTTGAAGTTTTTGCTTCCATCACTTCAATTACCGGTTGCCAATAAAAAAATTACATATAAAAAGTATGTGTAATAACTACAAAATTTTCAAAAACACAACTAGTAGGGTAATAAATACATGATATAGCTATTGTTGCTCTATAAAAACATTCCAAAAAATTTAAATAATGATGGGTTACACCTTCATTTATAGGAAGCAAAGAGCCTCCCCCCATGATCTTCACTCAAGGAAAGTCATGGGTGGGCCCCACCCCCCATGATCTCTCATGGAGGTAATGGGGACGGGCCCCACCCCCTCCATCATGGGGAAAACCGCCGCCGAAGGAACCGCCGTCGGCAAGAGGCCAAGCCACCACCGGTGGCCGGCCCTCCCAGGGCCACCACGGCCGTGGCCCGCCGGCCACGGCCGCCCGCGGACATGGCCGCCCCGGCCATGGCCGCCGCGGCCATGGTCGGCCATGGCAATGGCCGCCCCGACCATGGCCGCCCCGACCATCGCCGCCCGGCCATGGCCGGCCGTGGCCATGGCCGCCCGGGCCATGGCCGCCCCGGCCGCGGCCGGCCTCCCACGGCGGCCGCCCGGCCACCGCCGCCGTCATGACGGCCCGCCGCCATGGGAAGGGGGCCTCCCCGCCGTCAGATCTAGAGGAAGGCCCCCCATGCCGTCCGATCAAAGTGGTAACTACCCACTACCCCACCACTTTAGTGGTGGGGCCCGCCATGATCCACCCCTGGAGGCTATAAAAAGACCCCCAGGGGACTCTTATTAATCATCTTTTTCCTCCTACGATTCTTCTCCCTCTTCCTCAGGTGAGAGCTCTCCTGTTTCCTCCACCGTGTCGGCCACCTCTCGCCGCCAGCCACCAGCGGCCACCAGCGGCCATCAGCACCTGCCATCGGCTATTGGCACCCCATCAACGCGTAGTTGGGAAGGAGGCGCCCCAAGTCAGAGGAAGCCGAAAGAAGAAGACAGTCGAAGCCCGCAAGCGCGCCGCCCCCAGGCGCACGCGCCAGAAGCATCCCGCGCATTCCACCGTTTAAGTCACTTTGGCGGAGCAGCCTGCTGCCCGCCGGCAGTTATAGTCATCCTCTCTCCCCGCAAGTTGTAACGGGAGCGGCATGTCACCCCGATTCACTCAACATACTGTAATCACCCTGATCTAGTGGATTTTGACTGGCAGCGAACCGGTCACGTGGTTTTTCACCCGGTTGAAGGGTTTTCCACGTTAAAACTCCTCGTGTACATTTCCCCTCTTCAACTGACTGTGTGCGCGCTCGACCGCTCCGCGAGCTAAGGTGGTCCAAGTTATCCGGTCCGACCGGGGCGTCGAGTTAGTCCGCAACAGTTTGGCACCGTCTGTGGGAAACATTCCCAGCATCCTTCGTAGAACAAGTTCATCATCCCTGCCACCGCAATGGCAAAGAGAAGGACCCGCACTGCCAAAGAATCCGCACTTGGGAGGCACGCTGAGTCCGCACGTTCACATTATCTAGTGGACATGCCGCTGACTGCTGAAGCCGCATTAGCTCCAAATGCCACCCTGGAAGAGCGCATCCGCCAGATGGAGGAGCAACAAGTCAAATTGCTCGCCCTGCTTCGAGATATGGGAGCATCAGTCGAGACACAACCTCCGTCAATTCACGACCCAACGCCAAAATTCTAGCAGAAAGAAGGACAAAACCTCAGGAGACAAGAAGAGTCGCGGCTAGATGAGCCACACCAGCATAACTCTTCAACGACCGGGGGGGAGCGCCAGCCCCAAGAATACTTCCCTCTAAGTATTGCATACGCTAACGCGAGGCATGCAGTACAAAGTGGTTCGAAATCGCTCCAACCTACGAATCCTCAGCCCTTCGAGCAAGCTGATTTGAAGCCATCAGAAGGGTCTTTTCTTCCAACGACGCATGACAGGCACAAAGAATATGACATAGAGAAGGAATTCTCAAGCACGAGCAGCTCCCCCGCACCCGCCGCATCACTCCAAGAGATGTACAATCATCACTTTGTCTGCTCGCATAATAAACAGAAAGTCGGAAGCATAACAGACCCTAACGCCTCGGCCACAGAGCAAAAATTCAACAAGTATCAGCCCAACTACAACTCATTAGACTCTCAGACAGCACCAAGCTTGGAGGATGGCTCCGAAATCCGTAGTTTCAGCGGGACAGGCGACTCACTGGCACACCTAGAGTATTTCAAAACTATCATGCACACCCGCAGCGCTTAAGATCAACACTTAGTCCAAGCGTTTCTGACAACACTAAAAGGCAGAGCTCGAGCCTGGTCTTACTCTCTACAAGGAGAAAAGATAGACAGCTACCTCAAACTCGCCGCCCTCTTCATCAAAAGATTCAAAAAACCCTCATCAGAAAGTCCAGGACCAAGCGGAAGGCAGAAAAGGAAGAAAGAGGAGGGACCAAAACAAGAAGAACGACCTCGGAACAGGCATTGTCGCGGTAGCCGTCAACGCGGCCCTCCAAGAAGTGGGGGGCAATATCTACTTCAAGAATACACCCCCCCTGAATACTCCCCGCATCAATGTGATGCATGCAGTTCAAAATAACCCAGTATTCCAACGGCCAAGAGCACCGCGGCCAAATCCCAAGGCTGACCAAACAAGGTACTGCGAGTATCATCGGGGCCACGGACACAACACCAACGAGTGCAATGGGCTAAAGGAAGAAATCCAACGACTGACAAGCCTAGGAGCAGTTGATCAATCCCTATTAAGAAAAACATCATCTCCCGGTCAGAGGATGACACCTACAACAATCAGAATCGGCGAGCCATCTACCGAGTTGAACCAAGTTTTGGTGGACGCAGAAATCACCGTTAATGTGTTGTTTTTATCAACACTGCTTCAGCTCAAACTAACCACCGGCCATCTCAAGCTAATGTCTGCAAGCGCGCGCGTCTCGGAAAATAACCCGGTACCAGTCATCGGCACCATCACTCTCTTAGTCACTCTCAAAGACGCGCACCGACAGGCATCCTATGACGTACAGTTTGCCGTCATCCAAGCTGATTCCGACTTCGCAGCAATACTCCAACAATCGCTCATGGATGTCTTCCAATCCCGCTCTCGTCAGCCCCATCTTTAAGTTGTTTTATTTGTTTGTTCATTCTGTTTATTGAATATTTTAAAAACCACAAACTCAGGCTTGTGAATACTATCTTTTTATCGTTTACCTTGGCAGTACAAGAATCAAAAAATGGCTTCTTCACGCTAAATCATGCAATCAGGTCAAACACATGGCGTTAATCAAGTTAACACCATGGGGGGCCTGCCCCCCTCCCAACCAAGCCATGAGCCAGTCTCGCGCACAAAGCCGTGGGCCAGTTTCACGCAACCAAGCCGCGGGCCAGTCTCGTGCACAAAGCCGTGGGCCAGTTCCACGCAACCAAACCGCGAGCCGGTCTCGTGCACAAAGCCATGGGCCAATTCCACGCAACCAAGCCGGGGGCCAGTCTCGCGCACAAAGCCGTGGGCCAATTCCATGCAACCAAGCCACGAGCCAGTCTCGCGCACAAAGCCGTGGGCCAGTTCCACACAACCAAGCCGCGAGCCAGTCTCGCGCAAAAAGCCGTGGGCCAGTTCCACGCAACCAAGCTGCGAGCCAGTCTCGTGCACAAAGCCGTGGGACAATTCCACGCAACCAAGCTGCGAGCCAGTCTCGCGCGCAAAGCCGTGGGCCAGTCTCGCGCACAAAGCTGTGGGCCAATTCCACGCAACCAAGCCGCGAGCCAGTCTCGCGCACAAAGCCGTGGGCCACTTCCACGCAACCAAGCCGCGAGCCAGTCTCGCGCACAAAGCCGTGGGCCAGTTCCACGCAACCGAGCCGCGAGCCAGTCTCGTGCACAAAGCCGTTGGCCAATTCCACGCAACCAAGTCGCGGGCCAGTTTCGCGCACAAAGCCGTGGGCCAATTCCACGCAACCAAGCCGCGAGCCAGTCTCGCGCACAAAGCCGTGGGCCAGTTCCACGCAACCAAGCCACAGGCCAATCTCGCGCACAAAGCCGTGGGCCAATTCCACACAACCAAGCCGCGGGCCAGTCTTGCGCACAAAGCCGTGGGCCAATTCCACGCAACAAAGCCGCGAGCCAGTCTCACGCGCAAAGCCGTGGGCCAATTACACGCAACCAAGCCGCGAACCAGTCTAGCGCGCAAAACCGTGGGCCAATTCCACGCAACCAAGCCGCGAGCCAGTCTCGCGCACGTAGCCGAGAACTAGCTCCACGCAACTAAGTCACGAGCCAGGTTCGTACACCCTGGCAAAGATCTACTCACTCTCTATTTTTGCAGCTAGGCCGTAAAATCAAAGACGGCTCAAACAAGCTCTCAAAGATTTGGGGAAGATGCCACCAACGCCCTCCTGCACCACCACTTTGTGGCAAAACATATCTTTGCAAAGCACATGGCGATGACATAAAAATGAAGCTATCATAGAAGACAACAAATCTCAGCCTTAAGGGCGACAATCTCAAAAGCTACAATGAAAGCAAAAAATAACAAATATACGACAAAATATACGACAGCAAATAAACACTACAGCTACCCCCCATCAGCGTTTGAGTCAGAGCGCTCATCCCCCGAAACGTCCGTAAAGCTAAAGCCAGAGGTGTCACACCCGAGGCGCTTTCCCACAAAGCGAAAGGCCTTCGAGACCCCGCGACGGAGCGCTAGCTCGCGTATATCATCCATCCGGGGCTCCACCTCCTTGGACCAGATATCATCACGAACCTCTTCCGCAATCAAGTTACGATCGCAAAGATAGTCCAGCGACTCCAAGTACTCCGCAAGACCTGCCGCCTTCAGCTCTAAGGCGTGGTCGTCAGAAGATAGCTTCTCCACCTGCGCCTTTGCCGCCCGAAGCTGAATCTCAAGGCCTGAAACCTCCTCTCGCGCCGCTTGCAGCTGGGTCCCCAAGCCAGATGTCTCCTCTTTCGCATGCTTCAACATCTGAGTGGTCCTCTCCACCAAAGCCTTCTCCACGTCCAAGGCGGCACGCGTATCTTCTAGCTCGGACTTCAGCTCTGAGCCAACTCGACGGTGCCGCGCAATATCCCGGTCATGTTCCTCCTTCAGGGAGGAGAGTGAGCCCATCGACAACCAAAGCTTCTTCTGCAAGGCGAGATATCCGTTCTTCAGGCTCACGTAATGATCATTCCAGATCACTGCAATCTGCGCCTGAGTCTCAATCTGCAAAAGAAAGACACACAATCAGCCACCTTCAAACAAAAAAGGAAGGAAAAGTGATAGTCACCCCCTTACCGCATCACTCATCGCCCTCAAGGAGGAAGACATCCGTGGAGCCGCTGCACTAAAGGGCGCCTGAGGAACCGGGGAAGCAGGTAATTGCGCCTCTGGAACTGAATCGTCAGAAGCTACCACCGCAACATCAAGGTCATCAACAGGGGCCGTCACCATTTTTCTCTTTCGGCCCCCTCCCTGAGAAGTCGTCGCCACCTGAACTGCGCCCACTGAGATACCACATCCCAGTAGTCGCTTCTCCTCCACAAAAACATATATATTGAAGAGATGATTGGCCTGCTCACGAGGCTCAGAGAATCCCAGCACTGGGGAAAAGTCCCGCTCCCTCCCTTTCACACGACGACAACGGTTGGGAAGCGCATTCCACACCTCAGGAAGACCCCAGGAGTTCTTCATATATCCAAACAAAGTATTACCGTGGCGACGATCTTTACGGGCCTCAAACTCCAGCCAAGCCTTGTTGCTGCGCACCTCAATCCGCTCACCACCATCAAAGCGCACGTCGCACCAATCCCGAAACTGATCCAAAGAGAGCGAGCTCCCATGCTCACGAAAGAAAGTAACCAAGCCCATGATTCGGGCAACCCCAGTCGGGGCAAACTGGGAGATAGGCACTCCACAAGACTTCAAAATCTCTATCACTTCATCGCAGGGTGGAAACCGGAAGCCGGATTTAAGGGATACTTTACAAATCGTCAGCCACCCGCGGGGAGGATTCTGAACCTGCTCCTCGGGCCGCGGGATCCTCACTTCTAAGTCGGCAGGGAGCCCATACTTCGCCCTCAGAATTTCCACACCATCTTCAGTCAAGGAAGAGCGCAAACGCATCGGACCAGAGGAGCGCTTCGTTACCTGCACATGATTTAGAGTAAAAATCAGCTCGCAGTTTCAAGACCGCACAATCCACGCTTGAGCGCGCACATGCTGCGCGCAAACCTCGCACAGGTGGCCGGCACGGGCGCACGCGCGGCCTGCGCGCACGCAGCCTGCCTCGGTCTTTGGGAGCTTGAAACAACATTTGATCTGGGGCATTGCAAAGTTGCATCATGATTGCGAAGTGTCTGACATGCTCTAACGGGTCACGTGTACCATCGTATGCCTCGATCTTTGGGAGCTTGAAACCGTGAGGGATTGGGTGTGCCTGAACCTCGGGTGCAAATGGCGAGTAATGATGGAGAGGGCGGTTGGCGGGAGCGGCACATTGCTTGGCCCGCTCTCGCTCTTCTGCGATTAAGTTGAGAACTTCGCGTGTGAGCCTTTCAACTTCTGTTGGCCTGATGCCTACTTCTTCTGGGTGATTGTAGTGATACTGAGCTTCAGGTCCTATGGGACGGGCTTCACATCCTTGAATATCCACATAGGGGGTTTTGCTTCAAGCATGTTGACAGACAAGTGAGGGGAAACTGGACCAACTTGCCCCCCAGGGTCATCCCTTCTGTAGTGCGGGTAACTCCTCCCGCCATAGTATCTAGTCACGAGTACCACTGCGTTGATGGTACTGTCTTCTGAGGATGTTGGGATCTCGTTTCACACAGACGATGCCAAACTGTTGCGGACTAACTCAAAGTCCCGATCATGCCGGAATTCTTGGACCGTCTTAGCTCTCGGAATGGTCGAGCGCGCACACAGTCAATGAAAATAGAAAGTTGACAAGGTAATTTTTTGATGTGGAAAACCCTGGAAAGAGGTGAAAAACTACGTGGTCGGATCTGTGTCGACCAAACCTCCACTAGATCTGAGTGTTGTTATAGGGATTTTTCAAGAACTCGAGGAAGACATGCCGCCTCTCGTTATAATTATTGGGGAAAGAGAACCTGGAGGGTAACAGGCTACCACTCACAGGACTAATTATTTCTTCAAGTGCTGCGGGGACCGATGCGCTCATTGTATTCTGGAGTCTTCTAATCATTTTTGGAGGCAGGAGTAGCTTACTGTACACGTTCTGATGTTTGGAGCTTTGAGGCTCAGAGGCGCGTTTAGTACATCTTACCCTCTGCTTCTTGTCTCCGATTGTCTTTTGGAGAAGCGTAGTTTGGTTGACTTATCGATAGATGGAGTGCTTGTTCTGGAGCGCGTGGTGCGCTTGTTGGCAAAAAGCACGCTCGGATTTTGCTGGAGGAGACCGCGCTAGGCGCTTGCTGGAGGAGGGTGCATTGAGCAGTTGCGGGTAAATAGAGAGAGCGCAGGGCGCTTGCAGAAGGAGAGTGCATGGTGTATGGGGGAAAGAGACCCCCGTAAGGTAGTGACGTGTGTGAGAGCGCGCGGGAGCATGCATAGGAGAGACGCGCGCGAGAATGCGCGAGGGAGAGGTGCATGCAAGAGCGCGCAAGGAAGTGATGAGCGGGAGAGTGTGCAAGGAGGCGATGCTCGCAGGAGTGCGCAAGGAAGACAACGTGCGCGGGAGTGCGCAGGGAAGAGAACACGCGCGGGAGAGCGCAGGGAAGAGAATGCGCGCGGGAGCGCGCAGGGATGAGAATGCGCGTGGGAGCGTGCAAGGAAGGTAATGCACGCGGGAGCGCACAGGGAAGAGAACGCTCGCGAGAGCACGCAAGGAAGGCTGTTGGGTATTGCATCCACAATAGACCTGATTTGAAGAAACCCCTGAACAAGCTAAGTTGAATTGACAATGTATTTGACAAATCTATCAAGTTGTGCTTGCAGCTATTCCATGCTAAGTACACGCCAATGTCAGGGTGCAGTGGGTCAATATACACTGGTCTGCGCAACGTAATCCCTCGTTGAGTAGATCCGTGTGTTGACTCACGTGTGCTCTCTCTATTGAAGTGTACTTATTTTCAAGTATAGGGTCAAGGTAGATCAAGAGCAGAAGAAGGAGCAAAGATGGGTCAAAGACCAAGTCATCAAAGGAAGGAAAAGAAAATTCTTCTAAGTCAAAATCGACGGGAATCGCTAGTGATTCCCGCCGAATTCGACGGGAATCGCTAGTGATTCCCGCCGACTTCGACGGGAATCGTTAGTGATTCCCGCCGATTTGTCGAGAATCAGTTAGCCTCTCCCGCCGACTTCTTCCGGCTGACAGTTTTCCAGACAGGGATTCTGCCAAGGCAGAATCGACGGGAATCGTGAGTGATTCCCGCCGACATCGACGGGAATCACCAACGATTCCTGCCGATTTTTCCTTAGGCAAATTTCCTCGTTCGCTGGACCGAACCAACTTGCCGTACGCTGTTTCAGCCGGGGCTAGGGTTTCTCCTTGTGGGCCCCACAACGGTCATTAGGGTTGGCTCCTGGTATATATATACGTGTATTTTGAACCTATATTGACAGACATTCACGCGAAAACGAAAGCAACAGACGTCGTGCCCTAGCCGATCGCGGAAACCGCCGATCGCCTGTAGCCGCTCGCAAGCTCATCGTCGCCGCTGAACTCCGATCTTCTTTGATCTTCCGACGACAGTACCGAGTCAAGCCGAGCATCTCACGCATCTCTCTTGAGATCTCTTGTCTTCCCATTCGTTGAACGAGATTTGTTCTCCATTCTGAATTGGTTGAGATGACTGATCCGACTGAGATCGTTCGTAGACATTGCTTGCTTAGTCAAGAAGTTTGGATCTACAAAGTATCGCTGCCGCAATCACTTGCCGCCGCCGATCTTGAGAAGACCCATTCCAAGAGAGAAATCCGGTTGTGCACTCTTCGTATTTTTCGTGCAAGCTACAACGAACGAAGAAGGACATCGGAATCTCCAAAAGCTTTGTTTGTATTTTCTTTTGCATTCAAATTTTGTTGTAAATGAATTTTCATTCCTAGTTGTAAGGGTTGGGTGCAACCCGTTGTGGTGTAGTTGTGTCTCCACTTGTGGAAGGGTTCCTTCCATAGTTAGGGGAGCGTTGCTCCTAGTGTGAGGATTGGATTTCAATCCGGTTGAAGAAGTGACCGAGTTGTCCCTTAGTGGGAGATAGGTTGAAGGGGGAAAGTGGACGTACCCAAATCGGGGAACCACTATAATTCTTTATGTGTTTTTTGTGCTCTGTTTGTTAATTTGTCCAGGTAAACTTAATTCCGCAAAAGACTGCACGACACATATTCCCCCCCCCCCCCATAGGTGGATTTTGTCGACACTAGAGACTTTCAAGTGGTATCAGAGGGAGGTTACTCATCAATAAGGTTAACACCTTTAGTAAGATTCTGTGTCTAGTGTCAAGAAGAAAGAAGATCTCAAGAATGGATAGACTCAAGTATTCAGGAAAGATTCCAGTATGCACCAAGCTGAATTTTCACATCTGGGAGGAAAGGATCAGGTTCTACATGTAAGCAGTCGATCCCCGACTCTTCATGATAGTGGAGGAGGGCCCTTATATCCCCACTAAGGCCTCCACCATTGATCCGACCAAGATGGTGCCCAAGAAGCTCTCCGAAATGGATAAGGATGAGATGGTGCTTGTCGGACTAGACAAGAAAGCTCAAAACATTTTAGTAAGCGCCGTCGATGATTCCATGATGCAGAATTTCAGTAACTGCAGAACTGCCAAGGACATATGACACTGCTTGATCATTCTAATGGAAGGCACAGATGAAGTAAGGGATGATCGAAGATCCCTTCTGAACCAGAAGTATGAGGCCTTCAGGCAAGGTTCCAAGGAAGAAATCAGAGTGATATTCGAGAACTTCTTGAAGATCATCAATGCCCTGAAGGGTTATGACAGAGTGTTCACCGATGGTGAACTAAATGACAAATTCCTTAGATCCCTTACTAAGGAATGTGACACCAAGATCTGCTCCATCAGAGAGTTTGGCAAGCTGGCAGAAACTGATCTCCAGATTCTGTTTGGGAAGCTAATGTCCTACGAGCTTCAGCTGAACACCAGAAAAGCTGAAGAAGAAGCGATAAGGCCGCAGCCAAAGAAAAGACCGTGGCCCTGAAATCTAATCACTCAAGGAAAGGCAAGGTGCAGCCTTGTCCTGCTTTTGTAGAAAGGCTGAGGAAGAAGACTCTGAGCCATGCTCATCCGGCTCAGAGCTATCTGAGGAAGAATTCTCCTTCATCACTCGAGACTTCAAGAAGTTCCTCAAGTTAAGGAATCAGAGAAAAAAGGATGGCTCCTCTTCCAGACATCAGAAGAAGAATTACTCTTCTGACAGGTATGAGTCTAAACAGAACAAACATCGTTCTACTGACATTATCTGCTTTGGATGCAATAAGCCAGGCCATGTCATTATTGACTGCCACCAAAGCAAGAGAGATAAGGGGAAAGGAGAGGAGCACAAGTCTTCTAGAGATAAGAAGAAGGAGAGGAGCTACATTACTAAAAAGCCAAAGACACTTAGTGAATCTGACTCTTCATACTCCAGTGATGATGAGGAAGCCTACTTCGGGCTAATGGGTCGCTCCAACTCAGATGGAGACTGTCCCCCATTTACTGGGAAGGTAAAAGATCGCACCCCCCTCTCTGACTCTTACTCTGACTCTGAGTCTCCTGAAGATGATCATGAGGACAGTCCATCTGCCCGTGAAGCTGAACTCCTCAAAAAGTATAAGCTTCTGCTCAATACTTTCGAAGAGTTCTGAAAGAGGTTAAGCGCTCAGAAAAAGGAAGTCAAATTCCCTAAGGCTGAGGGGGTGTCCTTAAGAGAAGAGATCACTAGCTTGATTTCTCTCCGACAGGAGTACCTGGACCTGACTTCTGAGCACTCAGATTCTCTAAGGCTCCTTGACCAAAAATAGGAAGAAATCAACAAGTTGGAAGAACAGCTTGCGGCAGAGAGGAAGATTGTCAAAAGCTTCTCTATGCCCAAGACCGTTCTTCCTCTGGTTGATGAATTCTCTGCTCAGGCTAAGGGGGCTGGCTTAGGGCATGTGGCTGAGCCTGGTAAATCATCCAGGAGAAACATAAATCAGAGGAAAAATAAGGCTACTAAGAAGGCCTCTGCTGCAGAAAAGGGAAAGGCCCCACTCGGTCCTATTTCATTCCGAAAGCCTAGCTTTCCATGCAATGATCTTGACTTTGAGTCAACCTATGGCCACCTCTTCCGGCCCTCGGTTGAAAAGCCCAAGAGCCGGCATGATGGTTGGACCTTTCCCCGCAACTACGGTGAGAGTGTCTTCAAGGCACCTTATGAGAAAATCCAAGTTGAGAATTATGACCACTTCTCTAGCGGCCATAATAGGAAGCAGACACCAAAGGCCAAGCCTGTTATACTGAACGAACAGGAAGTGAAGAAATCGTGTGACTGATGTCATCATGATGCCTCCACCTCCAGATCCAAGGCCCCGGCTGGACCTACCGTTACAAGGGTGAAGCAGGAACCTAGGAAACGGTACAACACATTTGACTGTTGGTGCTGTGGCAAAGTTGGTCACTTTGCCGTGGATTGCTGGTTTAATCCAAGATACAATGAGACTCCTTATGTTAGCAATGCGAGGCCGATCACTCGTAGGGTTAACCAACTGAGGGGGAGTGTGCTAACAAGAAATCTAAGACCCAAGTTCGGTTGGGTTCCTAAGGGAAACTAATTCTGTTTTGCAGGTATGTCCAAAGGCCACCAAAACGCCAATCTGGTACTTGGACAGTGGATGCTCCCGGCATATGACCGGGACAAGAAGCCTGTTGTGTGATTACTCCCCAGTCGAAAATGGACCCAAAGTCATCTTTGGAGGATCAGATCGAGGAGTCACTGGGGGTTATGGTATGATTTTCAACGGTGTGATAAAGGATTAAACCATAACCTGATCAGTGTAAGCCAGTTGTGTGATAAAGGATACGACGTTAAGTTCTTCAAGGAAAAGTGCTTGATAATATCATGTGCCTCTTCAGAGACTGTATTAACTGGCATTAGGAGCAGAAATATTTTTTGCTTAGATTTTCTTAGCTTAGACTCTTCTACCCCCGTTTTCCTAGTAGCAAAAGACAGTGCATCTCTCTGTGAATAATGACACAAGAGATTAACACATATTAATTTTAAAACTATTAATATGTTGTTTTCCAAGAATTTAGTAAGGGATGCCCCTACTATTAAGTGCATCAAAGATAGCCCTTGTCCTGCATGCCAGAAGGGCAAACAGACTCGGGCTACCTTTAAGGGCATTGCAGACAAAGACTCTTCCAGATGTCTTTATCTTCTGCACATGGACTTGTTCGGTCCAGTGCAAGTTCATAGCTTAGGAGGCAAATCATATACGCTAGTGATTGTTGATGATCACTCTCAGTTTATATGGGTGTTCTTCTTGAAACAAAAGTCGGACACGTTTGATATCTTCACTAATTTTATCAAGCAGATTCAGAACGAATTTAACTACACCGTGGTCAAAATCAGAAGTGACCATGGAATAGAATTCGAGTCTGGAGCTATGATAGAATTCTGTGAAAAACATGGTATCTTTCATGAGTTTTTCTCTCCGCGTACTCCTCAGCAAAACGGAGTTGCGGAGAGGAGGACTAGAATGCTCATTGAGGCATGTACGATAATGTTGAATGATGCTTCTCTTCCAGAGTACTTCTGGGCAGAGGCTGTCAATGCAGCCTGTCACGTGCAAAACCGAGCCTTGATCAAAAAGAATCATCGTAAGATGCCTTATGAGCTATTGAAAGGCAGGAAACCGACCATGTCCTATCTAAGGATTTTTGGCTGCAGATGCTATGTACTCAATAATGGGAAGTACCCACGTACTAAATTCGGAGAAAAATGCTTCGAAGGCATCTTCATGGGCTATAGTAGCCATAGTCGGGCATATAGGGTTTTCAATAAGAAAACCCTAGTGGTAGAGGAGTCCATTAATGTTGTATTTGATGAAGGAAGCCTGCTTCACAGCAATTCTTCCAGTGACATTCTTGAAGATGCAGGTGCAAGGCTTGAATAGTTAAGTCTAGATGAGACTGCTAAAGATGAAACTCCCAAGTACGTTAAGGTCTCCATCTCAACGCCAACTGGAGAAGATGATGGCCAGGATGGAGAAATTCTCCCAGAAGAGGGAGGAGCCCGAGAAGCTGTTGGAGCTCCAGATGTCAGACTCTTAGAGCTCAGACATGTGAGAGATCACCCAAGAGATCAGATCATAGGAGATCCTCAGGACGGTGTCAGAACTCGCAGAGGTACAATAAATGAGATTCTGCACCTTAGTTTTCTGTCACAGGTTTAGCCAAAGAAATTCGACGAAGCGAACAAAGATGCGTCGTGGATATTGGCAATGCAAGATGAACTGCATCAATTCAAACGATACAACGTTTGGATGCTAGTTCCCAGACCAAAGAAACAGAATGTGATCGGCACTAAGTGGATCTTCAGAAACAAACTGGATGAACACAGTGTCATCATCAAGAACAAGGCCAGACTGGTGGCCCAAGATTACAGATAGGAGGATGGAATTGACTTTGACCAAACCTTTGCACCATTTGCAAGACTCGAGGCGATCAGGTTGTTCCTAGTGTATGCCTCTCACAAAGGATTCACTGTCTATCAGATGGACGTGAAGTCTGCTTTCCTGAATGGAAATTTAAAAGAGGAAGTATATGCCACACAACTCCCAGGTTTTGTTAATCCAACACTCCCTGATCATGTTTACTTTCTTAATAAAGTATTATATGGCTTAAAACAAGCTCCTCGAGCTTGGTATGAGACTTTGTCTAGCTTTCTTCTTGAGAACAAGTTCTTTGGAGGAAAAATAGATAAGACATTGTTTCTTAGGGAAGTCAAAGGCAAGATTTTGCTGGTGCAAATCTATGTCGATGACATAATATTCGGCTCAATGGACAACATCCTGTGCAAGAAGTTTTCCAAACTTATGCAAGAGAAGTTTGAAATGAGCAGCATGGGAGAGCTGAAGTATTTCTTGAGACTTCAAGTGAAACAGTCTGAGGATGGAATTTTCATTTCTCAGACGAAGTTCACAAATGAATCTCAAGAAATTCGGAATGGAGAGTGCAACCTCTATGAGAACTCCAATGGGATCCACTGTGTCGCTGGACAAGGATGAGAAAGGGAAACCTTTTGATGAAACCAAGTACAGAAGCATAATTGGATCCCTGCTCTACCTTACTGCTAGTAGACCGGATATTATGTTTTCCACATGCGTTTGTGCCAGATATCAGGTGAACACTAAGGAATCTCATTATGACGCTGCAAAGCGGATTCTTAGATACCTTAAAGGTACCCCAAATCTTGGCTTGTGGTACCCAAGAAATAATGATGTCGAGCTGATAGGCTTTTCAGATGCTGACTTTGCAGGAAGCAGAGATGATAAGAAAAGCACTTTCGGGACGGGCCAATTTCTAGGAAGAAGACTTATATCGTGGAATAATAAAAAGCAGAACTGTGTCGCAACCTCTACGGCTGAATCTGAGTACATCTCAGCAGGCAGCTGTTGCGCACAACTTCTATGGATCAGAAATCAACTCGAAGATTATGACTTGCAGTTCAGAGAAGTTCCTATGTATTGCGACTCCTCGAGCGCAATTGCAATTGCGAACAATCCTGTATCGCACAGCAGAACAAAGCATATTGATGTGCGCCACCGCTTCATTCGGGAGCACATGGAAAACAAAGATATATCTCTCTGCTATGTCCCCACGGATAAGCAGATTGCAGATATTTTCACAAAGCCACTAGACGAGTCCAAGTTTAATTTGTTCAAAACTGAACTCGGCATGCTGAACTTTGAAGATTGAAGACTGAAAGGCTCAAGGCTCTTGAATCAAGGGGAAGCATCTGCTAGGCACTCTAGATCGGGCACGGATGCAAGAACTGAGGGGGAGCATTTTGCACCAAGTGAAGTCCCAGATTTGCAGAAGCCGAAAAGGGGGAGATTACCCTCTCGGCTAAGGTGGCTGCTAATGCTGAGTATGCTCTCAGGAAAATGGAAAATGGTGAGTGCTAATGCTGAGTATGCTCTCAGAAAAATGATAATGAATTTCACTCTCAACTGCACTTTCATTTTATGATTTTCATTCCCATCTATTCTATTCACCTTAGCTTGTAGGGTTTAGGCTTCTTCAAATAGGGGGATATTATTGGGTATTGCATCCACAATAGACCTGATTTGAAGAAGCCCCTGAACAAGCTAAGTTGAATTGACAATGTATTTGACAAATCTATCAAGTTGTGCTTGCAGCTATTCCATGCTAAGTACACGCCAAAGTCAGGGTGCAGAGGGTCAATATACACGGGTCTGCGCAACGTAATCCCTCGTTGAGTAGATCAGTGTGTTGACTCACGTGTGCTCTCTCTATTGGAGTGTACTTATTTTCAAGTACAGGGTCAAGGTAGATCAAGAGCAGAAGAAGGAGCAAAGATGGGTCAAAGACCATCAAAGGAAGGAAGAGAAAATTCTTCTAAGTCAAAATCGACGGGAATCGCTAGTGATTCCCGCCGAATTCGACGGGAATCGCTAGTGATTCCTGCCGACTTCGACGGGAATCGTTAGTGATTCCCGCCGTTCGTCGAGAATCAGTTAGCCTCTCCCGCCGACTTCTTTCAGCTGACAGTTTTCCAGACAGGGATTCTGCCAAGGCAGCATAAACGGGAATCGTGAGTGATTCCCGCCGACATCGACGGGAATCACCAACGATTCCCGCAGATTTTGCCTTAGGCAAATTTCCTTGTTCGCTGGACCGAACCAACTTGTCGTACGCTATTTCGGTCGGGGCTAGGGTTTCTCCTTGTGGGCCCCACAACGGTCATTAGGGTTGGCTCCTGGTATATATATATGCGTATTTTGAACCTATACTGACAGACATTCATGCGAAAACGAAAGCAGCAGACGCCGTGCCCTAGCCGATCGCGGAAACCGCCGATCGCTTGTAGCCGCTCGCAAGCTCGTCGTCGTCGCTGAACTCCGATCTTCTTTGATCTTCCGACGACAGTACCGAGGCAAGCCGAGCATCTCACACATCTCTCTTGAGATCTCTTGTCTTCCGATTCATTGAACGAGATTTGTTCTCCATTCCGAATTGGTTGAGACGACTGATCCGACTGAGATCGTTCGTAGACCTTGCTTGCTTCGTCAAGAAGTTTGGATCTACAAAGTATCGCCGCCGCAATCACATGCCGCCGCCGATCTTGAGAAGACCCATTCCAAGAGAGAAATCCGGTTGTGGACTCTTCGTATTTTTCGTGCAAGCTACAACGAACGAATAAGGACATCGGAATCTCCAAAAGCTTTGTTTGTATTTTCTTTTGCATTCAAATTTTATTGTAAAGGAATTTTCATTCCTAGTTGTAAGGGTTGGGTGCAACCCGTTGTGGTGGAGTTGTCTCCACTTGTAGAAGGGTTCCTTCTGTAGTTATGGGAGCGTTGCTTCTAGTGTGAGAATTTGATTTCAATCCGGTTGAAGAAGTGACCGAGTCGTCCCTTGGTGGGAGATAGGTTGAAGGGGGATAGTGGACGTACCCAAATTGGGAAACCACTATAATTCTTTGTGTGTTTTCTGTGCTCTGTTTGTTAATTTGTGCAGGTAAACTTAATTCCGCAAAAGACTGCACGACACCTATTCTCCCCCCCCCCCATAGGTGGATTTAGTCGACACTAGAGACTTTCAAAGGCGATGCGCGCAAGGAGGTGATGCGCGTGGGAGCGTGCAAGGAAGAGAAATAGAGGAGGGATAAAATTCGTATGAGGATTTCCCCGATGAAGAAGATGAAGATCTTCGAAGGAGGTGTTGAAAACGAAGGAGATCTTCAAGAAGCGCTTGAAGATTTTCGAAGAAGGAGAAGGAGATGAAGGAGGAAGGCGAGAGAGAATCCGTAAGAGGATTTTCCGAGAGAGGGGCGAATGAGAATTAAAGGGTGTCTGGGGCCCTATTTATAGACTTCATGGGTGGTTATGGAGATTACACGATTATCCGCAGCCCATAACCACCATGATTGCTATTAATAGATTGAAATATTATAATTATTTTTACAGGACTATGGTTTAATATGCATATTAATATTGTTTATACACATACCGTTCTATTTTTGACAACACATTATCTCCATTACGGGAGATCATGCGGGCGGTTATGTGGGTGGTTACCCATGTAACCGACGACGGCGATCGTGGGAGCATGATCAGACGACAGATAATACACATGGGTACGGCGAGCGGCGGCGGCGACGACAGGGAAGGTTGCCCATCGACGACCGTCACGCTCGACCGGAGGAACTTGGCCGGCTACCGGAGGGAAGAGAAAACCGCCCGTCGGCGGTGCCGGCGGAGGACGGACGACGAGACAGCCGCTCGTGTTGGCAAGGAAGAGGCCGCCCTTATTAGGGGCGGCCTGCGGTGGATGGGCGGACAAATGGCCGCCTGTCAGGAAGAGGGAAACACCGCCCTGTTAGGGGCGGTGGCACCTTCCTGGTGCAGAAAAAAAGGGGGAGGGTGGTCGGTAGGGCTGCACTCCCCGAAAGGCAATCCGGCCTCCCCTAACAAGGGGCGGCCGACAGTGGATGGGCGGCCCGCCCATCTGGCAGAAAACGCTACCGCCCCTGTTAAGGGCGGTGACGCTTTTCTGGCACGGGAAAAGGGAGGGGAGGGCGAGGAGGGCTGCCCTGGGCGTGTGCAGAAAAGCGCTATGGCCGGGCACAGAGGTGTGCGCGCCGAGGAGCGTGCGCGTCTAGATTCGCGTGTCCTGGACGTGTGCGCGCTTCCGGGTATGTGCTTTCCCCCGTGCGCGTGCGTGGGAGCGGACCGCGCGTCGCGTTTCGCGCGACCAGGCCAGGTGTGGCCGAAAACTCGAGCCGCGCTCGACGGATCGCAGTTTAACAGGACCGGGTATAGGGAGCCCCATCAATAATAAAATTATAAATTTAAATTTATAAATAAAAGTTAAATATTTAAATTAAAATTGAACACAAATAAAAAATAAAAATGGGCCTTATTAAAGATAAAATTACAAAATTTACACAAAATTATAAAATTAAAATTACATTATATGAAGATAATTATCTCAAATATTACAAATTATAAAATATTACATCAAATCTATTTTTATATGCAAATTACAAATTGAAGCATACACAAATGAAATTTACTCTTCATGTGTGATATTTAGCGCACTCATTTCTTCTTCAAACTCCGAGGTATTCATCTCAACTTGCGAAATATGTTGTGTTTATTTCATCGCATCATGATAGTCTTTATAGTAAATACCAATTTATAGTAATTCGTTGTTTAAATGAGATTTTTGCTCGTTCAATATCCTCTCACTCAAACAAAAAATAGATTCTGAAGTTGTGCTGTTTGCTTGGATTGTTACAATATCATAGTCATAATCGACATAATATGATAACTTCGAGTTTTAGATTTCCCCAATTCTAAAATATTAAAATTATCAATTTTTTTCATGCTCATAAAATCACGAAATGCTTGTTGATATATATATTTGAAAGCTTTTTAAAAAATTGTCGCTCGAGCTTTCTTTTGTGATATAATGTTATTAAGTATATATTTTTCATTATTGGTTGATGGAACTGGAGCAACTTTTTGGCGGGGTGTCGAGTCATATATTTTATAGTAATAATTACAACATTGCATAAAAATATTATTAAAATATGTTAGAGATAAATGTGTATTTGTGTTGTTCGTTGAATCTACATATAAGTAACCGTTAATAAATTTTATTGAATTATAACCTCCTTCTACATTAATTGTTGGATTTAATGTAATGGGAATGATAAACATTGATGACAATTCCTAATAATATTTTAAAAATTTCTTCACTACTTCAATTGCAGGTGGCCAAGCAAAAAAAAAATTTGTATATGAAAAGTTTTTGCAATAACTACAATTTTTTTAAGAATAGCACAGCTACTCCACAAGTATGGTAATAAACACCTGATAATGCTACAATTGCTCTATAAAATATTCCAATAAATTTAAATAAATTTCAATAATTTTTTAATCTTGATTATCTAAATTATGTATTGTAATACTCAAATAAAATTTCATAAGCAAAGTTTTTGTATCCACAACTATTTTTAATATTTTATATGTTGAGTTCAAACAGACAAACATATCAAATTCTGATTTTAAATTTTTTTTACATTACGAATGAATAAATTTTTTAAAATCTTATTTCTTAATTTTATTAACATAAGTTTTCATAAAATTTAGGCTTCATTTGGTTCGGCGGTGGCGGGTCGATCCGACGGGTGGAAACGGAGTGTTCGAACCAGAGGGGGGAGATGGCTGCTCCAAACGGAGCTTTTTGGGGGCGTTTCTCAAGGGAGGCGGGTGGAAACGGAGCAAACGCCGCCGAGGTTCATTTGTTTTTTCTCCTTCCAGCGGCGTTTGCTCAAAACGGAGCAACGAAACGCCCAAACAAATGGAGCCTTAAACTATCATGTATGAAAGATCTCTTTCTTTTCAATTAAATTAAATACATGATAAACACATCATGTATGAAAAAAGTGTCATTTAGAAAATGTTTTAGATCACTTTTTAATAATTCGACCGCCGCAGAATTATTTGACGTATTATAAAAAAAATACTAATAATTTTATTTTTTATTTTAAATACTCAAATGCATTATAATTTGATAAATTGCATTTCCAATATATGATGATTCTATAATTTCAAAAAAAATTACGGTTATGTTAACTCCCATGAAGTTGAATCAATCCAATGATATGTTATGCAAATGTACGATAGTCCTATGTACATGCTACCTGATTGATCAAATATTGCTCGTTAAACTAACTCTTCCATCAAAACTATTAAAAAATTTTTATTATTTTTTTTCATTTTAATATAAGCTTTGTATGCATTGGCCCTAAGAGTCGTTCTACTTCCATGATATATTTTGGTTACTCATTGCGTATTTACGATGTTTTGTCCTCGTTGTCGTAATGGTTGAAGGTTAATCCGTGCATAGTTACTGATGGGCTACACCACCATTTATAAGGAGGAATCCCCCATGATCTCCTCCCAAAGTGGGTGATCATGGGGTTGACTAGTCAACTCCACCTCCCATGAACTTCCCATAATGAGGGAAACATGGGGGGGAGGGGCCCACTCACCCATGATCTCCACCATAATAGGAGAAATCATGGGGGCCTCTCATTCCAAAACTACCGCCGCCGCCTAGCCGCCGACCTCCTAGCGTCGCCGCCTACCGCCGCCGCCGCCGCCGCCGCTTGCGCCTCCGCCGCTGTCCTACCGCCGTCGCCGCCTGCCGCCTACCGCCTCCTGCCGCCGCCGCCGGCCGCCTACCGCCGCCGCCGCCGACCGCCTCCCGTCGCCAGCCGTCACCGCCGCTCGGCCGCCCCACCACCATCAACGGCTTGCCTACCGTCCGATAGTGGTGGGCTCTCCTCGCCGTCCGATCTGGTGGGTAACCCACCCACTAACCCATCAAGTTAGTGGTGGGGCCCACCATAATCCTCTCCATGAGGCTATAAAATGTAAGACCCCTTTTTTTTTTCTTTTAAGACCCGGGGTCTTAGGCCCAGAACCGTCACTTTGCGGTGACACCTTCACGCCCTGAAGGGTCATCACCACAAGGCGCCGATTCTGCCGGCCAATTCGATCACAGAAAGGTAGCACAATAATTGAAGTAAGAGCAAGTCCACTGGAAATAAATCACATTTACAGAAATAAAACTCCACGACGGGAGTGTCCACAGAATAATACAACAGAGTACTAAAAATACGGGCTTATGCCCGGTACATCATGTCCTCACTACAAATCACTCATGCGGAAGCAAAAAAAAAAAACAGAACATCTACTGAAGGTCGAGACTCACGGTCCCAGCTGTATGAACTCCGGAGCTAGACTGCCCTATCTCCAGGCGGGCCGACCTCCGGGGCTGCACCTCCGTGCTGGGCTCCACGATCCCCTAAAATGATGCGGTTCGAAAACCATTAGTCATAAAGACTAAGCCCTATCATCCCCTACCTCTTCCCCCATGGATCCTAGGTACCAAGCGGAGAGGAAGAAGGGAAGGACATGAAGGTGGAGATTTAATCAAAGAAACAGGTGGCAGCGGAACTAATCTAGCAATTCTATAATAAATATGACAGAAACAGAAAGTAGGTAAAGTAACCTTAACTTAAGTGCCGAAGCACCTAAGACCAAGGGATCTTCTGCAAGGCTACCATCGTATAAAGTGTCCCATACCACTTATACGTTGGGGTGTCGGTTATCAAACAATAGCATATATATATATTGAATTTAACCTTAATTTATAAACTTGCCCACACAAGCTTATAGATAAAGGGGTCATTTTGCAAGTCCTAATGTATAAGCGTCCCATACCACTTATACTTTAGGTGTCAGGGTTAAATGAATCAATTATGCTATGACATGCAAGTGGGTATGATGAAACAGGCAAGTGCAACTCACACACCCGACTCTGTGCACACAGACCTTTAGTTCCCCCTTTCGGAGCCGTTACCTCCCAGGATACCTCCATAGTGGCAGACGGAAGCGGTGGGTTGGGCCTCGCCCACCTCTAAACCAGTAAAGCACTACCGGTCAGACCTATCGTACGCCTCAACGCTTGGTGCACTAAGTGGACTCCTGCGTACTCTTGCCGGCTGGCGCACCGGACTTCTGTTGGCGAAGTGCTAACCACACTTGCCGAGTCAGCGTACAGGCATCGGTGCATCGACCCTCCAATACCGAAGACCCACCACCTTAATTTTCATTCCTTTTATGCACATGCAAATTTACTCGTAAACACACAAAAACCGAGTCGAAGTTCCCCGGACCAAAACGTCCGTCTCTTAACCAACCGAGCCGAAGCTCCCCGGACCATTCCGTCCGTCTCTTAACCAACCGAGCCGAAGCTCTCATCAATCTTCATGTGCTAACAGTGTTTGTGAAAGGTGCAACCCTAATTACTAAGTTACTCTTGTCAATTTGTTATTACAGTTTACGTTAACCCAGGACTGCCCCAGGTATTCCCTGTGAAGGGCTCTCAAGGGGCACTAGGAACTATGATGGTAGCTGAAGCCCCTCGTTCCCTTTCGCAAGGAACTTATTGATATTGGTTGATCCCCTTTACACATTCCCTTCTCATATTACGATAGACTATCCTAGGGTGAGTTTTAACCTTCCTCTCTTCGGGAAAGACGATCTTTCGTCGAACCCGAGGCACCTCTTAACCCTAGCCAACACCACTTCTCTCTACTCTTCTTATCCCTATATAGTGAAATCATCCGAAACTATTCACCCAGACGAAATGGCTAACTCCAACAACTATCCCAGATCATGCCCTATTGCAATTTAACAATTTGATATATGCAGACCAACCTAGACTATATGTCAAACCGGTTAGGCCACGATCCAATACTCATCCAAATTCCCTAAATTATTTAATGGAGATTTATCATGATATAACTAGCCTAAATCCAGAAAATGTTAATTTTCTAATTTATCTGGCATTTAATTAATTTCCTCAAAATTCCAAGGGCTACTGGTTTGAACATGAACTACCCTAAGTTCTCATGCAAGATGTCTAACAAAATTATAATAAATAGTACATTATCTCAATATGGTAAATCCAAAATATCACAATTTTTCTAACATCAAAAGGGCACTAAAACTATTTTAGAAATATTTACTATCTTCCCTTATTTATGAACCAAGTACTGAGTATATCCATTCCAAAAATTATAAATTAATTATAGTATGCAGGTACAACATTAAAAGTAGTATAGACCAAGTTTCATAATTTTTCAGTAACGATATCAACCATAATTAATTTTCAAAGCAAAAACCTCTTTTTAGCATTTGTGAAGGAAATACTGGATTTACTCATCTAACAATTATACAAAAATTCAAGGGTGACCACTATATTCTAATATATTTACTTCCAAGATTTCATGAGGTTTCAATGATTAGAAAGATTCAAATAATTAAAACATCAATTGTGGCTATAACGATTGTTACAAATGAAGTGCTGTAAATAGACATCCGAAAATTCCAATAAAATTGTTATAGGTTCTGCCCGCCCTAAAACTCACTTTACCCGAGTTTCACCACCTTTAGATAATGTTTGGTGACCGATTGTGCTTAATTAGTATTTTACCCTAAAGCTACGATTAGGGTTTTGAGATATCTACTTGTCTCTAATTCCTCCAAGATTCCATTTAGATGATTCTTATCATGCTAATGACAACTCTATAGAATTTCAAGGCAATATGAGAGCAATTTCCCCCATGCCCTTCACAACCCTCAAAACCCTCCATTTAGGATTTGAGTTTGGATCCTAGGGTAAACCAACCCTAAATCACACCATTTTCTCCAAGAGGGTTATAATAATACCTCTAAGTCAGTGGTCAAAATATCAGCCTCTGTTGAGGTAATTTGACCATTCTAACCTCTAGTGCACTTTTTACTCAAAAATGCCTCACTATTGCCTAGTTAAGAATAGGTGACTCTCTATCCAAAACTCATCCAAATGAGTTGAAAATTTGTACAAAACTAGGTTTTATAGCCAGGGACCACTCACCAAAATTTGGGAGGGTTTGAAGGTCATTTGACCCCTTAAGTAAATTACTCTAAGGTTATTAAATTAAAACAAAAACTTTAGGCAAAGTATCTCCAAAAATTCCCATTTTTGGACAGCCTTTGGATACAGCTAAGGGTAACCTCCTGCCCAAATTTCAGATCATTTGGACAAAGAAAGAAGAGTGTGCATCAATTTTAGTTTCTGCCCAACTCTAGGTACAACCCCCACTAAAATGGGTGCTGCGGTCAAACCGCTTACTCAAACGAGTTGAAACTAATTTTAAATTATTCTAAAATCGAAGGGCTAAAACTTTTGTGACATGGGCATTTTTTCCTAAATTGGCCTCTAAGTGCCTCGTTTTGCAGCCTCAACATATGCTCAATTAATGTATCTTTTCATTATGTATTATATACATAATTTATATATTATAAAGTGATTTTACTGTTCATCTTCTACAGAACCCGAAGACAGAACAAAGAAAACTCATATTTCCTGTAGCTCTTTCGCGATCCGTCGCCGGCCATCCGGACACTTCCCTTGCCAGCCAACACCACCACCACCTCCGTTGAGGCGATGGCTATCGGTCGGCGGTGGTTTGGCCGCCGGAGTTGGCAGTTTCCGACGTACCCGGAAAAATATATTTTTCATGGTTTTCCATGAAAACTCGAGATAGGTTCGGCTCCGTTGAGCACGAACTTCATTTCTAAGATCCTAAGATCTACCCATATGAGAAAAAGTAGAGGAGGACCTTGTTCGCGGTTTGAAGACGAGATGAACGTCGGATTGTCATGACGTGGTGGTGGCGTTCCCGAACTTCTCCCTTACAGCAAGAGATGAAATCTGAATCCATTTGATCGAGCGTGTAACCTTCTCCTCTTGCTCTAAAGGGGCTTTTATAGATCTCCCAATGGGTAGGGGAAAGGATGAAACATTCATGGCCATGAATTCTCTGTCTTAATAGTATCTCGGTTATGGTGGAGGAAAGGAAACGTTGGAATAAGAAGAGCCGTTTAGCAGGTGGCGATTTCTATTGGACCTCACTCTCTCTTTCTTATTAAGTAATAAAAGGAGGAAACGACCCATAATTACTACTGCTGTAAATTCCCATAATCAGAATTGATTATGAATTGAGTTACAGAAATTTCCAGTCTGGCTGACGTTTCGGCCCTTGTCACGGGCGTGACATATAGGACACGGGCGTGACAGGCCCGGGTGGCCATTTCTGAGTTTGACGATCGTCGACCTGAGATCGACGATCGTCGAAGGGTGGTCACGCCCTAGGTCACGGGCGTGTCATGTTTGTCACGGACGTGACAGGGCCAAGATTCAAATTCCGCGCTCTGGCGACCGTCTCGCTGAGATCGACGATCGCCGAAGGGGTGTCACGCCCTAGGTCACGGGCATGACACCTGGTTCACGGGCGTGTCAGGGCCATGACAAAAATTCTGCGCTTCGACGATCGTCTTGCAGAGATCGATGATCGTCGAAGGGGTCACGCCCTAGGTCACGGGCGTGACACATAGGTCACGGGCGTGACAGGCCTGGGTTGCAAATTCTACGCTCGACGATCGTCTCACGGAGATCGATGATCGTCAAAGGGGTCACGCCCTAGGTCACGGGCGTGACACATAGGTCACGGGCATGACCAACCCGTGACCCGAAATCTCGGTCGATGTATTTCAATTCTTGGGCTTCTAGGGTTCCGTCACGACAGACCGACTCCTAGGGGTCTAGCCAAAAATGGGATGTTACAAATTCCAATAAACAAAACAAAAATTTCGTCCCCGAAATTGAGGTTGAGCTTACGGGGTTTTCTACCGAAATAAAATAACTTGTAACATCCCATATGGTTCTTCCTATTGGGTTCAAGCGACTACTTGTTTGATAAACAAAGGCAATCTCCCCAATAAACAAAAGATTAGCCTCTACTTTCCTGCGCATGGCTAGGTTCTCAATTTCTCTTATCTAGTCCTACCAGTTCAATACAAGAAAGTAATTTATAGTATACAAAGAGGTGGTAAGGTATACCTAACTGAACAACTCCGGGTATTTTTGCCTCATCAGGTCCTGCGGTTCCCAGGTGTGCTCCTCCTGACCATGAATCCTCCACAGAACCTTGACTAAGGTGATCTTCTTGCGGCGCAAGATCCGTACTCCTTTGTCATCGATCCGAACTGGCTCCGAGTGAACAGACCGGTCTGAAAGCTACTGGCCCTTCGGTGGTCAAAATTTGCTGCTCCGGGCGTAGTAGAGCCCTTCTCAGCGAAGAAATGTGGAAGACGTCGTGTAGAGCTACCAGCTCTAGTGGCAACTCTAGCCTGTAGGCTAGAGGCCCGATCCGCTCCAGGATCCTGTAAGGGCCCATATACCTAGGGCTGAGTTTCTTCCTCCGACCGCACACCCGTGAGACTCTGTGCATGGGCCGGATCTTCAAGAACACTCGATCCCCCACCTGAAACTCCACCTGACGATGTCCGGGCGTCATAGTACTTAGCTTGTCTGCTCTGCGCCTCTAACATCCTATCTTTGATCAGTCTCACCTGAGCCTCGGTGTCTTCAACAAAATCTGATCCCAACACCTTCGGATCCTCGTCCTGAACCCAAGAAAGCGGGGTCCTGCATTTCCTTCTATACAAGGCTTCATAAGGCGCCATCCTGATGCTGGACTGGTAGCTGTTGTTATAGGAGAACTCGACCAACGACAACATATTCTCCCACGGCTCCCCTCGGTCCAGTATACATAGTCGTAATAGATCCTCCAACGTCCTGTTGGTGCGCTCTGTCTGCCAGTCCGTCTGAGGGTGGAAGGCTGTGCTAAAAGTAAATCAGGTGCCCAGATATGCCTGCACTGACCGCCACTCCCTGGATGTAAACCGTCCATCGCGGTCCAACACTATCGTCCTGGGCACGCCATGATATCAGATATACTGCTCCACGAACTTCCGTACCAACACTCCCACCGAGTCATCCTTCCTGATTGGTATAAAGCGAGCCACCTTCGTCAACCGATATACAATCACCCAGATCGAGTCATTCCCTGTCCGAGACCGGGGAAGCCCATGTATAAAATCCATAGCTATATCATCAAACTTCCACCCCGGCACCGGGAGTGGCTGCAACAGTCCTGCGGGGCTCCTGCACTCCGCCTTCACCAACTATCATGCCTCGCAATGGGTCACGAAGTACGTAATGTACTTCTTCATCCCTGGCCAAAAAATCATCTTCTTTAAATCTGCCGTCATCTTAGGTGATCCCCGGGTGTATAAAATATCTGCTACAATGCGCCTCTGTCATGGTGTCCTCCCGAATCCGGCCTCCTGCATGTATATATACTCTGCCTCTGAAATGTAGCAATCCATCTCTCAGGGAATAATCTCCTGTCGAACCCTCCTCCAAGGCTCAGAATATCGGCTCCGCCCATGCATCTGTCTTCTGTCCGTCCCGAATGCGGTCCCAAATATCATCTATGGCCACCATCGATGCCAGATACTCCCTATACAGCTCTGGATCATCCTCGGACACTAGGGATATCTGCATATCTCTGAATGACCGAACTAGCTCCATGGACATAACCTGGGGCCCGGCTTCGGAAAGTGGCAGCTCTCCGACTCAACGTGTCGGCCACCACGTTTGCCTTCCCTGGATGGTAGTGCATCTCATACTGATAGTCTGCTAAGAACTCCACCCAGCGCCTCTGCCTGATATTCAGCTCCTTCTGCGTGTCCACGTATTTCAGGTTCTTGTGGTCGGAGTAGATACCGCAGTGGACTCCATAAAATCTGTTGGTACCCTAGTTTGGATTTGAGTTTAGTCTGCTCCTTTAGTTTCTTGACCCAAGATTTATCTATGGTCAAAGGTTAGCTAATAGGTTAGATTCCCTTAGTTGTAGAATTGCTTATCCAGATGAAAATTTGGTTAAGTTGTTTTTGGTTCGACTATAGTCGAACGCCGCTCGACTATCGTCGATTAACCATTCGACGATCGTCTAACAGTTGCTCGACTATCGTCAGCCAGCAGATCGTCTATCTCTGAGTTAGTTCAACTCTTGTCTGCTCGACGATCTGTGGGTTCTGCCTTGTCGATCGTCGAACCCCGCTCGACTTCTTTTGACCAGACAGACTTCTTGATAGTTCAACTATCTGCTTAGATAGTTCAACGATCTGATAGCTCGACTATCTGTTTGATAGGTCGACTATCTGTGTTGCTTGATAGTTCGACTATCTATTTTGATAGGTCGACTATCTGCTCTTCTTGATAGTTCAACTATCTGCTTGGATAGTTCAACTATCTGATAGCTCGACTATCTATTTGATAGGTCGACTATCTGTTTTGCTTGGTAGTTCGACTATCTGCCTTGATAGATCGACTATCTGATAGCTCGACTATCTGTTTTGATAGTTCGACGATCTGCTCTGTTGTGATAGCTCGACTATCTGATGATGGTTCGACTATCGGTTTGATAGCTCGACTATCTCTGTGGTAGTTCGACTATCCGTTTCGTTCGACGATCTCCGTGGTTCGTTCGACGATTTCTGTGGTTCGTTCGACGATCTCTGAGGATCGTTCGACGATATTTTGTCTGCGTTTAGCTTTGTTATATTTCTTTTATTCTGAGATTTAATTCCTATTCATTTAGTATATTTTATAAAAGATTATCTCATTGATTTTGTGCATACATCTCAAGGCAATCTTTGCTCCATTCTTTATGCATAAGTCAATCTTTATCTAACAAAGTGGTTTGTTTTATTAGTTGAAATATATTTTCTGCTTTATCTGCCAGGCTGTCCTTTATAGCCGTTAGACTCAAAAAGTCTTCTCTGGCCGTAAAGAGCTCTTTCTGATGTGACTTTTTCTAGCACTCTTTTATCAGATTGGATATGCAGCTTCTTAGAAAACTTTATCCCTTTATAGCATGTCTGCCTGCAGAATATGTTTTGCTTTATGCTTTTTGCAGCCCAGATTGCAGATTCCAGAAGAAGACAAAGTTCAAACTCAGATTAGAGCCATTGCAAAGGATCATATATAAAGAGCTTCTTTTGAAAGAAGAATAGCAGATATACAAATACATACAAAATACACACACAGAGATACAGATATACAGAGAGATAACAAGTTGGCATAGAGATCAAACACATAGAGATCTACAGCTCTCAGAAATTCACATTCAACTGAGAAGATCAAATCTCTTCAACATTCTTCTTCATCCTGAGTTCATCCTGCTCACAGGAAGACATTCACTCAGAGGCTTTTAGAAGAAGAAGAAGAAGAAAGGAAGCTGATTGAAGAAGAACACCTTTTCCAAATCAAGAGTCTTCTTCAAGCTTCTCCTTCAGAACTCCAAGACAGATCTTTGTCTCAGTTCAAAAGAGCTCCTGCACCCTGAAAGCAAGACTCCTTCCTGGATATTCTCTAAGCCAGGGGGAGCCTTGATTCTTTAGAGCTTTCTAGCTCTGTGCAATCCACTAGCTTCTCTAATCTGTTTTAACAATAGAGAAGAAACTTTAACTCTCCCCAACCTCCTGTAAAAGGGTTATTACTCCCTTCAAAAGTGAACCTTGATGGCAGGGCACCTGATCAAAAACCTGTGTTGGATTTTGAGCTCCTGATCAAAAGCTCAAAGGGTCTACTTGATCTACCTGAAGCAGATCAGTTGGTAGCAGGGAACCTGAACAAAAACCTATAGTGGATTCCTACCAGGGTGATAGAAGAGTGGACGTACCTATTTAGAGGGAACCACTATAAAATTTCTTGTGTCGTCTGTGCTGCTTATTTAATTATTTGCATTGTGGCTGTGAATAGATATAACTGTTGGGTTTCTCTATGAGGTTGGCACAACACTTGTGCACGCAGCGGAAGATAAAATCTAGAACAACCCAAAGAGATTGGATCGGGCCAAGAATGTTGAATCAAGAAGTAAATACATAACTAGGAAAAATTACCTCTTCGGTGTTGAGTCACAACTCAACAAAGATGCTCCAAATGTGATTCCTTGTCGGTGGCGAGTTCCACGTAGAATAGTATCTACGTCTTTGCAGAAATCCACACGAGCGGGAGAACCCCGAGCTTCGTCGCACGAAGGGTCGGGAAGAAAGTCAACCGCACCTTGCAACTCCACGGACTGCTAGGTCCGCGCCAGGAGAGGCAATACTGACGACGATCGTCGGAAATGGGAAGGTCGGCGGAGCATACACGGCGGCGGAACACTTCCGTCGGCGGTGTTCAGGGATTCGGCAAGTCGGAACAGCAGCGGAACACTTCCGTCGGTTTCCGATCGACCGCAGGAAAGTCGCGTGTGAAATCCCAAAAACCCTAAGTCCATATTTATACTAAAGGTATAAACAGACCTAAAGCATATTTATCCGCAGACCACACAGTATAAGGTTCCAGAATCGATCGACGAGAATCAGATCCAGAATCGGCGAGAATCACCAGCAGAATTGGCGTTGAGTGCGTTGAGTCATACTCGACGACTCTCGCCGAATCTGCCTAGGCATTGAAAGCGTTGAGTCATACTCAACGATTCTCGACGACTCTCGTCGAATCTGCCTTGGCGTTGAAAGCGTTGAGTCATACTCAACGATTCTCGACGACTCTCGTCGAATCTACCTTAGTCGTCGAGTCATACTCGACGACTCTCGTCGAAACAGTCTTAGTCGCCGAGTCATACTCGACGACTCTCGACTAACCCTCAATGAACTTTCCCGACAACGATTGCCAGACCCCATTTTAATGGTGATTGGTAACCTTTACCAACACAGTCAATCTTCCAACTTCTCCACATGCCCTTATGTGCGAACCCTGCAGGCTCATATCGCGTTGGCAGTGAGATTACTTGTTTGACCACTACTAGATCACCATGTAACTCCAACAGTCTCCCACTTGATCTTGAAAGTATCAAAACAAAAACCTCACAAACAATGAGCGGCATCTAGCAATGCATCATTGCTCCCCAAGCAATAAGAGGTTATAACTCATAAGCCTTCATGACCAATGTTCCAGCATTGTCTTTGTCCCTTTGTCCCTTACATCCGGAAAGAACTAGAGGCATGGACCGTGTCACCCTCATAATAGCTCAATCCAAGTTTCTTGATCTAGAACGGACTTCTAGAGAATGGTGAGTCCAATATCACATACTGACTCAACCAAGCATGGCCATGCATTTCTCAGTCCAGTTCCATCAAGGGGCCCATGGATGCAACTCCTGTCATATAGGAGGACAAATCTCATATCTGCTCACACACAAACACCCAAATGATTCGTAACATACCCAACGACCACCCTTATCATCAACCTTTCTCAAGGAAGATTTTAGATGGCATCAAAGCACGCTCTTCCTCACTTGATGAATGCTGCGACTTCAGGTCAAAGGACCACAACACCATTGCCAATAGAGACCTACTTGTGACACAATTAGATAACAATCCACAAAGTAGTCTCAGGATGGGTCTGTCCAGTACAACTTGTTCATTAACAAGTACCCACGTGATGACTTGATATCACAATATCATGACCTGTGAGAACTGGTCATCAGTCAACGCACGTGCTAGTTTTAAGGTATCATCATCACCCTTAGTTTCTATGACGATACAATGACCAGGGACCTTTTAAGAATGAAGCTTCAAATAAATCATAGGCTCTCACATTCAAGTCACGTACTTGATGTCCTATGGAAGCGAACACTCTAAGAGTATTTATTATGTTACAATTTAACTATCACATAGAAAAATCACAATAAAAGAACTTGCCATTAATTATAAAAAGAAACACTTGGTACACAATTCATCATATGAATAAACAATAAACAGCCAACAGAATATATGTTTACATGCAACCCACAAGGCTCCCACTAGAGTTGATCACTTAGGTATCGTATACCCATTGATCTAGTATGACCATCATGCTTTCTCTGTGCGAGAGGCTTTGTCAGTGGATCCGCAATATTCTCCTCAGTCGGCACTCTGCAAATGTTCACATCTCCTCGTTCGACAATCTCACAAATAAGATGGAACCGCCGAAGTATGTGCTTGGAGCGCTGATGGGATCTAGGTTCCTTAGATTGTGCAATTGCACCATTGTTATCACAGTAGAGAACTACGGGACCAACAATGCTAGGAACTACATCAAGCTCGCCGATGAATTTCCTAATCCATACCGCCTCCTTCACTACATTAGCCGCAGCGATATACTCGGCCTCTATTGTAGAATCAACAACTGTCTCTTGCTTGGAACTCTTCCAGCTCACAACTCCTCCATTAAGGCAAAACACAAAACCTGACTGAGACTTTGAGTCGTCCCTATCAGTTTGGAAGCTAGAATCCATGTAACCGCTTACAACGAGCTCTTCCTCTCCATCATACACCAAGAACACATCCTTTGTCCTTCTCAAGTTCTTCAGGATATTCTTAACTGCAATCCAGTGACATTCACCGGGGTTTGACTGATACCTGCTAGTCATGCTCAAAGCAAAGGAGACATCGAGTCGAGTACATAACATTGCATACATGATTGATCCAATTGCCGAAAGCATATTGGAATCAACTTCATGTGGTCCTTATCTTCACAAGATTTTGGACACTGGTCCTTAGAGAGATTCACACCATGAGACATGGGTAAAAATATTTTCTTGGACTCAAGCATGTTGAACCGCTTCAACACCTTCTCAATGTATGTACTCTGGGTCAAACCCAGCAACTTCTTCGATCTATCTCTATAGATCTTAATACCGAGTATGTAAGTCGCTTCACCCAAGTCCTTCATAGAAAAGCAGTTCCCTAGGTTGTTCTTAACAACTTTCAGGGTAGGAATGTCATTCCCAATCAAAAGTATGTCATCTACATACAATATCAGGAAGACAACAATGCTCCCACTGATTCTCTTGTAAACACAAGGCTCATCTTCATTCTTGATGAAACCAAACTCTTTGATTTTCTGATCAAAACGAAGATTCCAACTTCGAGAGGCCTGTTTCAGTCCATAGATGGACCTATTCAGCTTGCATATTTTAGTGGATTCATTTGGGGATACAAAACTCTCGGGTTGTGTCATGTACACTTCCTCAAGAAGGTTTCCATTAAGGAAAGCCGTTTTGACATCCATCTGCCAGATCTCGTAGTCATAATACGCAGCAATAGCAAGCAATATCCTTATGGACTTTACCATGACAACAGGGGAAAAGGTCTCATCATAGTCAATACCATGAATTTGCTTGAAACCCTTAGCCACCAGTCGCCCTTTGAATGTCTGTACATTCCCATCCATGTCAGTCTTCTTCTTGAAGACCCATTTGCACCCTATGGGTCGTACCCCTTCAGGTGGTTCCACCAAGTTCCAAACTTGGTTTGCATACATGGAGTCCATCTCGGATTTCATAGCCTCAAGCCATTTGTCGGAGTCCGGTCCATTCATAGCCTCTTGGTAGGTTGCTGGCTCATCATCATGATCCATAAGCAACACATTACCTATTTGTGACACGAGAAATCCATATCTCTCAGGCTCAAATCTTGGTCTACCAGATCTACGTAGGACTTGTGCTTCTTGAGTAGGTTCTCTAGCTACAACATCTTGTAGTCCTATTTCAGAATCCAATTCCGGTTCATTCACTACCTGTGGTTATTGAACTTCTTCAAGTTCTACCTTTTCAGTCTTTCTTGATAAGAACTCTTTCTCCAAGAAGACGCCAGTCCTTGCGACAAACACTTTGCCCCCGGACGGTAGGTAAAAGTAATACCCTTTCGTTTCCTTAGGATATCCCACCAGATAACATTTATCCGATTTGGGTTCCAGCTTGTCAGGCATTTGACGTCGCACGTATGCCTCACAACCCCAAATTTTAATGAACGACATACTAGGACGCTTCCCAGTCCATATCTCATATGGTGTCTTCAGAACTGTTTTCGTTGGAGCGCGATTCAGTGTCATGGCAATAGTCTCTAAAGCAAAACCCCAAAAGGAAACAGGCAAGTCTGCATGACTCATCATCGAACGTATCATGTCTAACAAAGTACAATTTCTCCTCTCAAACACACCATTATGTTGTGGTGTTCTAGGTGGAGTGAGCTGTGATACAATACCACACTCTTTCAGATGATCACGGAACTCATGACTCAGGTATTCGCCACCTCGATCAGATCGGAGTGCTTTAACCCTTTTACCCAACTGGTTTTCTACTTCATTCTTGAACTCTTTGAACTTTTCAAAGGTCTCGGATTTGCACTTCATAAGATACACATATCCGTATCTACTGAAATCATCAGTAAATGTAACGAAGTAGAAATACCCACCTCTAGCCATGGAACTCATGGGTCCGCATGCATCACTATGTACAACACCCAAGAGATCCTCAGCCCTCTCAGTATAACCAGTGAAAGGGGTCTTAGTCATCTTGCCTAACAAACAAGATTCGTATCGCTCAAATGATTCATAATCAAATGAGTCCAAAAGTCCATCTTTTGGAGCTTGGATATGCGCTTCTCGTTTATATGGCCCAAACGACAATGCCAGAGATATGTAGGGTTTGAGTCATTTGTTCTTAGTCTTTTACAATTTTCTACATTATAGATCTGATGGTCCAAGTTCAAAACATAAAGACCATTAAACAATTGGGCCACAGCATAACAAACATCATTCTTAAATATAGAACAACAGTTGTTCTTAATCATAAAAGAAAATCCAATCATGTCCAAGCATGAAATGGATATAATGTTTCTAGTTATTGCCGGAACAAAATAACAGTTATCTAGTTCTATTACAAGCCCATTGAGCAAAGAAAGACGGTAAACCCCTACGGCCACAACAGCAACTCTTGCTCCATTGCCGACACGAAGGTCCACCTCCCCTTTACTCAGCAATCTTCTCCTTCCCAGTTCCTGCACATTTGTACAAATGTGAGAACCACATCCGGTATCCAATACCCAAGATGAAGGAGCAGAAAGGTTTATCTCTATAACGTAAATACTTGAAGCAGAAGTCATACCTCTCTTCATTTTCTGCAGACCCTCAATGTACGAAGGACAGTTCCTCCTCCAATGACCAGCCTTGCCACAATGATGGCATTTCCCCTCCTTCACCGTGCTCTTCTTTTTCATCAGTGCAGAAGACTTGGGCTCAAGATGTGACTTAGGTCCCACCTTCGTCTTCTTGAAGCCCTTGGCCTTGCCCTTGCCCTTATGCACCATCAGTATGGGGCTGGCAGGCTTGGCCTTCTTCATATTGATCTCGGCAGTTCGCAACATGCCTAGGAGCTCGGGCAGTGTCTTGTCTATCTCATTCATGTTGTAGTTCAAGACAAACTGCTCGTAACTGTCCGACAACGATTGCAGGATCAGATCTGTGGCCAACTCTTGACCTAGAGGAAAACCCAGTCTTTCAAGGTTCTCTATATACCCAATCATCTTGAGTACGTGAGTCCCTACTGAGTCTCGAGCTCCCATCTTGCACTGAAATAATGTTTTTGTGACGTCAAACCTCTCTTGACGAGCTTGCCCTTGAAACATTTTCTTGAGATGCTCGTCAATCTCCTTGCACCCCATATTCAAATGTTGCTTCTGAAGCTCAGAGTTCATGGTGGCAAGAATAAGGCATTCGACGTCTAAGGCATCATCAGTATACTTCTTGTAAGCATCCTTATCAGCACGGGAAGAATTCCCGGTCGGCACCTCGGGGGCTTCTTCTTCCAAGACGTAGAGCTTTCGCTCTTGCCTGAGAACAATTCTCAGGTTCCTGTACCAATCCATGTAATTAGTCCCGCTGAGCTTATCATTCTCAAGGATGGCTCTCAGAGACAGAGTAGAGTGTGAACCACTTGCCATGGAATTCTACAAGAATTCATGCAGAATAAATCAGTACCAAAATTTCAAAATACAATTATTTTCTTAATTTGGACTTCAATTAAAAAACTCCCACTATTTTATTCGAAATAATAGCCCTCACTATCAATTCGGAGAGTTCATGCGAGCTACTCTCTTAGTGGACAAGATCCGTATTTCACCAACACTATGAGTCAGCTTTGGCTTTCCTCTCACAATGCGGTTATTTAGGTAGGCAACGCTTGCCAATTGCATCCTCATGCAATTCTTATATGGTTGGTGAATAACTCCTTATTCGCATCCATCACATGGTGCAAGCCAACCCCATGCCTCTAGGCACTCAACTTTTGAGGTCACCTAGTTAAGCTTGACCCGATGTCGACAGTGGGATATCACAATTATCCGCTCGCACCCTTATCAAGATAGATTAATACACCTTGCTTTGGCAAGCCTACACTTCGTCGATCGAGGCAGGAAGAGTGTCATCCATCGGAAGGCATCCGAACACTTAATATTTGATGAAGGGATTTTTGATAATAGGTTAACAATTAACCATGATCAACACTTGATCAATGTGCACATCCAAAGAAAAACACTTCACTAAAATCCCCATGCATCCCTTATGTGCACAACAGAACACTATCAACATTTGATAGAGAAAAGGGATAAATCTGAACATCTGGACACTTCCAAATCTTCAGGTTTATATGCATTGGACAAGGGACAAAAGTAACTCAACTTAAAGCAGTAGACAAGCTCATCTCTCCTTGTTGGATTCAAAATCCAAAACAAAATCGAGGGATGGTTACTGCTAAGGAGACAGTAATTCCTAACGATTAAAAATTACTACAAAATTCTAGACATTCCCGGCGGGGTGCCAAGATTAAATCTAGACATTTAGAACACTTCTAAATCCCTAGGTTTACACGTACAGGAATAAACTAACTTCCAATACAACAAATATGGCCGAAACCTTGCTTTGATACCACTGTTGGGTTTCTCTATGAGGTTGACACAACACTTTTGCACGCAGTGGAAGATAAAATATAGAACAACCCAAAGAGATTGGATCGGGCAAGAATGTTGAATCAAGAAGTAAATACATAACTAGGAAAAATTACCTCTTCGGTGTTGAGTCACAACTCAACAAAGATGCTCCAAATGTGATTCCTTGTCGGTGGCGAGTTCCACGTAGAATAGTATCTACGTCTCTGCAGAAATCCACAAGAGCGGGAGAACCCCGAGCTTCGTCGCACGAAGGGTCGGGAAGAAAGTCAACCGCACCTTGCAACTCCACGGACTGCTAGGTCCGCGCCAGGAGAGGCAATACTGACGATGATCGTCGGAAATGGGAAGGTCGGCGGAGCAGACGCGGCGGCGGAACACTTCCGTCGGCGGTGTTCGGGATTTGGCAAGTCGGAACAGCAGCGGAACACTTCCGTCGGTTTTCGATCAGCCACAGGAAAGTCGCATGTGAATCCCAAAAACCCTAAGTCCATATTTATACTAAAGGTATAAACAGACCTAAAACATATTTATCCGCATACCACACAGTATAAGGTTCCAGAATCGATCGACGAGAATCAGATCCAGAATCGGCGAGAATCACCAGCAGAATTAGCGTTGAGTGCGTTGAGTCATACTCGACGACTCTCGCCGAATCTGCCTAGGCGTTGAAAGCGTTGAGTCATACTCAACGATTCTCGACGACTCTCGTCGAATCTATCTTGGCGTTGAAAGCGTTGAGTCATACTCAACGATTCTCGATGACTCTCGTCGAATCTGCCTTAGTCGTCGAGTCATACTCGACGACTCTCGTCGAAACAGTCTTAGTCGCCGAGTCATACTCGACGACTCTTGACTAACCATTCTCAATGAACTTTCCCGGCAACGATTGCCAGACCCCATTTTAATGGTGATTGGTAACCTTTACCAACACAGTCAATCTTCCAACTTCTCCACATGCCCTTATGTGCGACCCTGCAGGCTCATATCGCGTTGACAGTGAGATTACTTGTTTGACCACTACTAAATCACCATGGTAACTCCAACAGTAACTAGGATTGCTAGTTGCTGTATTAGGACCAAAGCTTAACTGTAATTACAGTTAACTTTATCTAGTGCACTTCACTTTGTGTTAGGCTCTAGGGTTATCAATATCTATAAACTCTTTCCGCAAATTAACTCTAAGGGAGTTGAGTAGGGTATCATAATTTTTGAATACTCTATTCACCCCCCTTCTAGAGTTGTATCTATCCTCACCTTCAATTGGTATCAGAGGGAGGTTGTTCAACAAATACCTCTTCCTTTAGCTCACCATTTAGGAATGCACTTTTGACATCCATCTGAAAAACCTTAAACTTCATATAGGCTGCATAGGCTAGAAAGATCCTTATTGCCTCTAGCCTTGCAACAGGAGCAAAGGTTTGGTCATAATCTATACCTTCCTCCTGTCTGTAGCCCTGAGCTACAAGCCTAGCTTTATTCCTTATTATAATTCCATTTGCATCCAATTTGTTTCTAAACACCCACTTGGTGCCTATGATCAGTTGGCCTTTTGGTCTTGGAACCAAAGTCCATACTTTACATCTTTTAAACTGATTGAGCTCCTCTTGCATAGCAATGATCCAATGGGGATCTAGCTCAGCATCTTTTATGGTGAGAGGCTCAATCTGTGAAAGGAAACAAGCATGCATCACATCCTGTCTTAACTGATGTCTTATTTGTACACCAGCTGATATGTCTCCAATCACTTGAGATGTAAGATGATCTCTAAGTGTGACAACATTAGCAGGTGGGATGTGATCTTTAGCAACAGTTGGGATTAATTCCTCAGGAGGAATTGGATCAACTGTTGGTAGTATAGCAACAGCTTCTGCAAAGTCTTCATCACTGTCTGAATCAGTGATGTGAAGAGTTGATAGATGTAGAATCTTTTGAGTGACATCTTTATTAACTTCTGGTACCTGTAATGAACTTGAGGAAGGAGAAGATTCCTTCTCCTTGTAAAACATCTGAGATTCATCAAAAGAAACATGCACAGATTCCTCAATATTAGAAGTTGATTTATTAAATACCCTATAAGCTTTGCTTACTTGGGAATATCCAAGAAAGATTCCCATTGAAGTTTTTGCTTCAAACTTTTTAAGGTATTCTTTGTTATTGTTATGAATGTATACTACACAACCAAATACTCTAAAATAATTAATTTTAGATTTCTTTCCTTTAAGCAACTCATAAGGAGTTTTACACTTAAGCTTGTGTATAAGACTTCTGTTCAGACCATAATTAGTTGTGCTAACAGCTTCTGCCCAATAGGAGAGAGGCATATTAGCATCTGCCAACAGTGTTCCTGCAGCTTCAATCAGGGTTCTATTCTTCCTTTCCACTACCTCATTTTGTTGGGGAGTTTTAGGAGTAGAGAAGCTATGTTTGATACCTTCTTTCTCATAGAATTCTTGCATGAGAAGAGACTCAAACTCAGTACCATGATCACTTCTGATCAAGGCAACATGAGTAGAATACTCAGTCTGCACACAAAGTAGAAAGTTTGTAAGAACTTTGAAGTTATCAGCCTTAGTTCTCAAGAAGAACACCCAAGTGAACCTAGAGAAGTCGTCTACAATTACTAAAGTGTAATACTTCCCTCCTAGACTCTGTACATTTATTAGGCCAAAAAGGTCCAAATGTAATAAATACAGGATTCTAGGTGAATCACTTTTATTTATAGATTTAAAGGAATTTTTGGTTTGCTTGCCTAGTTGACAAGCCTTGCATAGGCTCTCCTTCTTGTAGGGGCAAGAAGGTAAACCTCTAACAAGGTTGTATTTAGATAACCTAGATATATTCTTAAGGTTAACATGGCTAAGCCTCCTATACCATAAAGTGTTATTATTATTTGTTACTTCATTAAATAAGCAGATTTCAGAATGGGTTGAATTAAAATCTACTAAATAAATATTACCTTGTCTAATACCTACTAACACAACATTACTATTTAAAGTAATATTACAGAGAGTGTTAGTGAAAGATACCTGATATCCTGCATCACATAACTGACTTACTGAGATAAGATTATGCTTCATTCCAGTTACATATGCACCCCTTTTGAAGGTTACTGCTCCAATGGTAATCCTACCATATCCTTCAGTTTGTCCACAGCTGGAATCCCCAAAGATCACCTTTGGTCCAAGCTTGGCCTTGAACTTTGACAGATTTTTTTTGTTCCCTGTCATATGTTTGGAGCAACCACTATCCAAATACCACTTGTCCTGAGTGATAGGATAGGTCTTCACCTGCAGAGTAAAAAATTTAGACATTGTGGACCCAGGTAACCTTGGGTCCATTATTCTTTACATAATGAAAACTTGAGATAAAAGAATAAGCAGGTTGGGGTTTATATCCTAAAGGGTAAGATCTCCTAGGTGGGATACTCTAAGCAGTTAATGGGTCCACAAACCTAGGGTTTCTATTTATATTAGGGTTTCTAAGGTTCTGATTGTAATTTTGAAAATCAAATTGAAATCGTCGATCAGCGTTCGACGATTGATGCTTAGATCGTCGAGCTTCGTTCGACCATTGAGCCTTCGATCGTCGAGCAGCGTTCGACGCTTTTTGTAGTTCCTTAAATTTTTGCTTTCTCTTTTCTCTTTTAACTTTATTTTAGGATTGATTAACTAATTTTACTTGCTCAGTGTTCTTTATTCCATCAGCTGAAACAAAGTTCACTAGAGTTGAAAAATGATTTTTAAGGATGATTGGGGGTTCACTAGATGAAGCTCCTAAGCCTAGCTTATTACTTCCTGACCTAGTGTTTGTCATGCTAGTGATTTCTAGTAACTTAAGGCTTCTACCATTTAATGATTCTTCTAATCTTTTGGACTTTGCTAGTTCACTTTTAAGAAACTTTATTTCTTCACTAGAATTAGTGAGTTCAGTTTTCAGTCTATCATTTTCATTTGAAAGAGTTTCTGATTCTGCTAATTTATTTCTAAGTTCTTTAATCTCCTTTTCTGAACTGATTAAGTCTAAGCAAAGGGATTTAAATTCAATTTTAAAATCAGTAGAGGTAAAATCATAGGATGATAATACCTGATCTTCAGTGATCATCTCTTCATCATCAGAACTCTCTGCAGTTGAGTGATTGCTGCAGGCATCAATAGCCATGAGGCAAATTTCCTTTGCCTTCTTCTCTTCCTCATCTTCACTGGAGCTTGAGGAGGAAGTTTCCTCATCAGAATCACTCCAGGTTTCAGCAACAAAACCTCTCTCCTTCTTCTTGTTTTTGTAGGAGGAGGGCTTGGAGTACTTCTTGTGATGTTCTTTGTCCTTCCTTTTTTCTTTGTTCTTTTCCTCTGGACACTCAGGTAGGATGTGTCCAGGTTTCATGCAACCATAACAAATAATTTCTTTGGCAGGAGATCTATCATACCTTGGTTTATCTTCATATCTTGAAGATTTCTTTCTGAACTCCTTTCTTCCCATCTTGAGAAACCTTTTGGCAAAGAGTGCCATCAGCTCCTCATTTGATTGGCTTCCTTCAGAAGCATCAGCAGCTTTAAGAGCAAGAGTTTGCTCTTTTCTTGTTGGAGTTGGAGTCTTGGCTTCAGCCTCAGCTTTCCTGGTCTTTAGAACTTGCTCAAAAGACTTGAGCTTGCCAAGGAGAGCTTCAGTTGAGATTTCAGTTGTGCTTCTGGCCTCCTTGATAGGCCAGATCTTGAGATCCCATGTGCTGGGGAAGCACATCAGTATTTTATCACTGACCTCTGTCAATGTAATTTCTTTGTCAAGAGTTCTCAGCTCATTGATGATTGAGCTGAGCCTTGTGTACATAGCTTCAACTGATTCAGCTTCAGTTTTCTTGAAGTTTTCATACTGGGAAATAAGGTTAGACCTTCTGTCCTTCCTTTCATCAGTTGAGACAGCTACAATCTGGTTCAGTGAGTCCCACATGGCTTTTGCAGAGGTGCAATCAGCCACTTTCTGGAATATTTCATCAGACATAGTCTGAGCCAGAATGTTCATAGCTTTGGCATCAGCTATTTTTGCCTTCTTGTAGGCATCATTATAATCTGGAGGAGGCACTGCACTGAAGTTTGTAGATGTTATAGCAGTGGCTACAGTAGGAGGTGCTGGAGGTCCTGTCAAAATAGAAGAGAAAATGTCTTCATCAATAGAGTTCATATATAATCTTATTCTTGCCTTCCAGATGCTAAACTTAGTTAAGTTGCAAGCTGGAGGTCTGGTGCTAGAGTAATCCTTGGACTGGGCCATGAAGTGAATATCTATAGACTTGGTATCAATCAGGATCTTGTGACTCAGGTGTTAGCCTGTAGAGTCAGTCAACCTCCCTCTGATACTAATTGAAGGTGAGGATAAATACAACTCTAGAGGGGGGGGGGTGAATAGAGTATTCAAAAATTATGATACCCTACTCAACTCCCTTAGAGTTAATTTGCGGAAAGAGTTTATAGATATTGATAACCCTAGAGCCTAACACAAAGTGAAGTGCACTAGATAAAGCTAACTGTAATTACAGTTAAGCTTTGGTCCTAACACATCAACTAGCAATCCTAGTTATATCTATTCACAGCCACAGTGCAAAGAATTAAATAAGCAGCACAGACGACATAAGAAATTTTATAGTGGTTCTCTCTAAATAGGTATGTCCACTCTTCTACCACCCTGGTAGGAATCCACTACAGGTTTTTGTTCAGGTGCCCTGCCACCAACTGATCTGCTTCAGGTAGATCAAGTAGACCCTTTGAGCTTTTGATCAGGAGCTCAAAGGGTCTACTTGATCTACCTGAAGCAGATCAGTTGGTGGCAGGGCACCTGAACAAAAACCTGTAGTGGATTCCTACCAGGGTGGTAGAGGAGTGGACGTACTTATTTAGAGGGAACCACTATAAAATTTCTTGTGTCGTCTGTGCTGCTTATTTAATTCTTTGCACTATGGCTGTGAATAGATATAACTAGGATTGCTAGTTGCTGTGTTAGGACCAAAGCTTAACTGTAATTACAGTTAGCTTTATCTAGTGCACTTCACTTTGTGTTAGGCTCTAGGGTTATCAATATCTATAAACTCTTTCCGCAAATTAACTCTAAGGGAGTTGAGTAGGGTATCATAATTTTTGAATACTCTATTCACCCCCCCTCTAGAGTTGTATCTATCCTCACCTTCAAAATCTCAAGTTAAAAGATAATCCCAATAAACGAAGGCAAGCCCCCAATAAACAAAAGATAAGACCCTACCTACTTTGGGCTATGTATCTTTGTTATTACAATGTTATATCCGTCGTAGCTGGGTGCACAATCCCTAGGGCATCAATTTCCGACTTGGGTTACAACCTGAAACCTGTTGATATACTCCATACCTTAAACTCTCTGAGTCACATTTATGACAACCTTATCCGGGTCAAAAATGTTCCCAATCCCAAATGGGTATCTTCCGAACTTGAATTCCTATCTGACCATCGGTGTTTGTCTTGGGGTTGTTCCCGAGTAATCTTATTACCGGTATGAGGGTTAAGACTACCTTCTTCTACCATTCTGCTAATGTATTATTGGTCTCAACTCTCCTTAAAGCAGTCTACCGCTTTAAGTAATCCTTGATTGGGATAGTAGGGACACATGAGTTTATGACTTAGGTAGCAATTCTCGTGCTCAACTCCTCCTTTATTCTCTTTGGGTATCTCCTTACCCTAACCAAGTTCATACCCAAGGTCTATTTTTTTGCCTAGGGCATACTATAAGTTGTCGTGGTTAGTTATGAGTCCTAATGGGTTGAGTCTAACGCATTGGCTAGAGAATTAAGATGAGATTTTTGCAGCCAGAGGTATTCCCTGCTGGGGGCAGAATTTGCCACAGGCCACAAAAAAGAATTCCAATTAATGGAGAAGTGGACTTCTACATGTGATTTCCCTTATGGGCACACCACTGCTTCCGCTGCTTAGTTTGTCCCCAAACTAAGCTCGAGCGGGGGTGACCTAGGGTTAGTGGACTGCTACCTTTTTCAGATCGATGTTTGCTCTGATACCACTTGTAAGACCCCTTTTTTTTCTTTTAAGACCCGGGGTCTTAGGCCCAGAACTGCCACTTTGCGGTGACACCTTCACACCCTTAAGGGTCATCACCACAAGGCGCCGATTCTGCCGGCCAATTCGATCACAGAAAGGTAGCACAATAATTGAAGTAAGAGCAAGTCCACTGGAAATAAATCACATTTACAGAAATAAAACTCCACGACGGGAGTGTCCATAGAATAATACATCAGAGTACTAAAAATACGGGCTTATGCCCGGTACATCATGTCCTCACTACAAATAACTTATGCGGAAGAAAAAAAAACAGAAAATCTACTGAAGGTCGAGACTCACGGTCCCGGCTGTATGAACTCCGGAGCTAGACTGCCCTATCTCCAAGCGAGCCGACCTCCGGGGCTGCTCCTCCGTGCTGGGCTCCACGATCCCCTAAAATGATGCGGTTTAAAAACCATTAGTCATAAAGACTAAGCCCTATCATCCCCTACCCCTTCCCCCATGGCTCCTAGGTACCGAGCGGAGAGGAAGAAGGGAAGGACATGAAGGTGGAGATTTAATCAAAGAAACAGGTGGCAGCGGAACTAATCTAGCAATTCTATAATAAATATGACAGAAACAAAAAGTAGGTAAAGTAACCTTAACTTAAGTGCGGAAACACCTAAGCCAAGGGATCTTCTGCAAGGCTCTCATCGTATAAAGTGTCTCATACCACTTATATGTTGGGGTGTCGGTTATCAAACAACAGCATATATATATTGAATTTAACCTTAATTTATAAACATGCCCACACAAGCTTATAGACCAAGGGGTCATTTTGAAAGTCCTAATGTATAAGCGTCCCATACCACTTATACTTTAGGTGTCATGGTTAAATGAATCGATTATGCTATGACATGCAAGTGGGTATGATGAAACAGGCAAGTGCAACTCACACACCCGACTGTGCACACAGACCTTTAGTTCCCCCTTTCGGAGCCGTTACCTCCCAGGATACCTCCGTAGTGGAAGACGGAAGCGGTGGGTTGGGCCTCGCCCACCTCTAAACCAGTAAAGCACTACCGGTCAGACCTATCATACGCCTCAACGCTTGGTGCACTAAGCGGACTCCTGCGTACTCTTGCCGGCTGGTGCACCAGACTTCTGTTGGCGAAGTGCTATCCACACTTGCCGAGTCAGCGTAGTGGCGTCGGTGCATCGACCCTCTAATACCGAAGACCCACCACCTTAATTTTCATTCCTTTTATGCACATGCAAATTTACTCGTAAACACACAAAAACCGAGCCGAAGCTCCCCGGACCAAAACGTCCGTCTCTTAACCAACCGAGCCGAAGCTCCCCGGACCATTCCGTCCGTCTCTTAACCAACCGAGCCGAAGCTCTAATCAATCTTCATGTGCTAACAGTGTTTGTGAAAGGTGCAACCCTAATTACTAAGTTACTCTTGTCAGTTTGTTATTACAGTTTACGTTAACCTAGGACTGCCCCCGGTATTCCCTGTGAAGGGCTCTCAAGGGGCACTAGGAACTATGATGGTAGCTGAAACCCATCGTTCCCTTTCGCATGACACTTATTGATATTGGTTGATCCCCTTTACCCATTCCCTTCTCATATTACGATAGACTATCCTAGGGTGAGTTTTAACCTTCCTCTCTTCGGGAAAGACGATCTTTCGTCGAACCCGAGCACCTCTTAACCCTAGCCAACACCACTTCTCTCTACTCTTCTTATCCCTCTATAGTGAAATCATCCGAAACTATCCACCCAGAAGAAATGGCTAACTCCAACAACTATCTCAGATCATGCTCTATTGCAATTTAACAATTTGCTATATGCAGACCAACCTAGACTATATGTCGAACCGGTTAGGCCACGATCCAATACTCATCCAAATGCCCTAAATTATTTAATGGAGATTTATCATTATATAACTAGCCTAAATCCAGAAAAAGTAAATTTTTCTAATTTATCTGGCATTTAATTAATTTCCTCAAAATTCCAAGGGCTACCTGTTTGAACATGAACTACCATAAGTTCTCATACAAGATGTCCAAAAAAATTATAATAAATAGTAAATTATCTCAATATGGTAAATCCAAAATATCACAATTTTTCTAGCATCAAAAGGGCACTAAAACTATTTTAGAAATATTTTCTATCTTCCCTTATTTATGAACCAAGTACTGAGTATATCCATCCAAAAATTATAAATTAATTATAGTATGCAGATACAATATTAAAAGTAGTATAGACCAAGTTTCATAATTTTTCAGTAACAATATCATCCATAATTAATTTTCAAAGCATAAAACCCCTTTTTAGCATTTGTGAAAGAAGTACTGGATTTACTCATGTAACAATTATACAAAAATTCAAGGGTGACTATTCTGTCCTAAAACATTTACTTCCAAGATTTCATGAGGTTTCAATGATCAGAAAGATTCAAATAATTAAAACATCAATTGGAGCTATAACGATCGTTACAAATGAAGTGCTGTAAATAGATATCCTAAAATTTTAATAAAATTGTTATAGGTCTTGCCCACCCAAAAACTCACTCTACCCGAGTTTCACCACCTTTAGATAATGTTTGGAGACCTATTGTGCTTAATTTGTATTTTACCCTAAAGCTACGATTAGGGTTTTGAGGTATCTACTTGTCTCCAATTCCTCCAAGATTCCATTCAGATGATTCTTATCATGCTAATGACAACTCTATATAATTTCAAGGCAATACAAGAGCAATTGCCCCCATGCCCTTCACAACCCTCAAAACCCTCCATTTAGGGTTTGAGTTTGGATCCTAGGGTAAACCAAACCTAAATAACACCATTTTCTCCAAGAGGGTTATAATAACCCCTCTAAGTCAGTGGTCAAAATATCAGCCTCTGTTGAGGTGATATGACCGTTCTAACCTCTAGTGCACTTTTTACTCAAAAATGCCTCACTATTGCCTAGTTAAGAATAGGTGACTCCCTATCCAAAACTCATCCAAATGAGTTGAAAATTTGTACAAAACTAGGTTTAATAGCCAGAGACCACTCACCAAAATTTGGGAGGGTTTGGAGGTCATTTGACCCCTTAAGTAAATTACTCTAAGGTTATTAAATTAAAACAAAAACTTTAGGCAAAGTATCTCCAAAAATTCCCATTTTTGGACAGCCTTTGGATACAGCTAAGGGTAACCTCATGCCCAAATTTCAGATCATTTGGATAAAGGAAGAAGAGTGGGCATCAATTTTAGTTTCTGCCCAACTCTATGTACAGCCCCCACTAAAACGGGTGTTGCGGTCAAACCGCTTACCCAAACGAGTTAAAACCAATTTTAAATTAATCTAGACTCGAAGGGCTACAACTTTTGTGACAGGTCATTTTTCCTAAATCGGCCTATAAGTGTCTCGTTTTGCAGCCTCAACATATGCTCAATTAATGTATCTTTTCATTATGTATTATATACATAATTTATATATTATAAAGTGATTTTACTGTTCATCTTCTACAGAACCCGAAGATAGAACAAAGAAAACTCATATTTCCTGTAGCTCTTCCGCGATCCGTCGTCGGCCGTCCGGACACTTCCCTGGCCAGCCACCACCACCACCTCCGTTGAGGCGATGGCTATCGGTCGACGGTGGTTTGGCCGCCGGAGGTGGCGGTTTCCGGCGTACCCGAAAAATATATTTTTCATGGTTTTTCATGAAAAATCGAGATAGGTTCAGCTCCGTTGAGCACGAACTTTATTTCTAAGATCCTAAGATCTACCCATAAGAGAAGAAGTAGAGGAGCACCTTGTTCGCGGTTTGAAGACGAGATGAACATCGGATTGTCATGACGCGGTGGTGGCGTTCCCGAACTTCTCCTACAGCAAGAGATGAAATCTGAATCCGTTTGATCGAGCGTGTAACCTTCTCCTCTTGCTCTAAGGGGGCTTTTATAGATCTCCCAATGGGGAGGAGAAAGGATGAAACATTCATGGCCATGAATTCTCTGTCTTAATAGTATCTCGGTTATGGTGGAGGAAAGGAAATGTTGGAATAAGAAGAGGCGTTTACCAGGTGGCTATTTTCTATTGGACCTCACTCTCTCTTTCTTATTAAGCAATAAAAGGAGGAAATGACCCATAATTACTACTGCTGTAAATTCCCATAATCAGAATTAATTATGAATTGGGTTACAGAAATTTCTAGTCTGGCTGACATTTCGGCCCTTGTCACGGGCGAGACACGTAGGACACGGGCGTGACAGGCCCGGGTGGCCAATTCTGAGTTCGACGATCGTCGACCTGAGATCGACGATCGTCGAAGGGTGGTCATGCCCTAGGTCACGGGCGTGTCACGTTGGTCACGGGCATGACAGGGCCAAGATGCAAATTCCGCGCTCGGAGACCGTCTCGCTGAGATCGACGATCACTGAAGGGGGGTCACTGAAAGTGAGATCTATCCTAGAGATTAAAGCAAACACACAGCAAGAATAATAAAGAAAAGAAATAAAGGCAAACCAGACGACAAAAGAATTTTATAGTGGTTCCCCTAAACTTGGGTAGTCCACTCTTCTACCACCCTTGATAAGAATCCACTGCAAGAATAGTTGATCAGGTGTCCTGGGCACCAATGAGCTTTTGATAAGGTGGTCAAAAACCAAAACTAAATTTTTTGATCATGTGTCTTGCCACCACTGAGTTTTGACAAGGCTCTCAGAACCAGACTCAGAACTTTTGAAGGGAGTTTTGATGAACCCTTTTACAGCAGGAAAAAGAAAAGGAAGAGGTGAAGTTGTCTTCTCTGTCTCAATCACTGAGAGAAGACTTAGTGGATTGATTGTGTTGTCAAATCTCCCCCTGAGATTAGCATAGGTTCAGGAGTTGAAGCTTTGCAAAGGGTGATATGTCTTCAATGAATGACTTCTCCAGCAAATGATGATTTCAGCAAAGGCTGAAATGTGAGTTGTCTTGGAGTGTGAATGATGAAGCCTTGATGATGTTGATCTTCCAGTAAGCCTTCAGACTGATGTAGAGTAGTTGTCTCTTCAGGCTTCCTGGAACAGTAGATCTGAGAAGAGCACTGGTTGTACAGGTGGTGTTGAGTTCTTCCTGGAACTCTGATTCCTGTAATACTTTTTCTTCTCTCTCTTCTATGTTTTTGTTCCTTTGTGTATATATTCTGATAAGAGACCAAAGGTCATTTGAATTCTTGCATTTATTACTGCTGCCTCTTAGTTACTCCAACGGCTATAATCTCCATAAGTGTATTCTTGTAACTGTCCTGAAATAAAGCTGTGTTGGAATATGAACAGCTCACTTTGATTGGACCAAGGTTATCCTGAAAATCTGCCTGGGAACTTGCGTTCAGTGAGATGACAGAAATCGTCGATCTCAACAAGATGATCGTCGATCTGAGCTCGACTATCGTCGACCTGAGCTCAGAGATCTGGAATTTGGCTAGAGACAGAAACGTTGATCTGAGCTCAAAGATCGTCGAACTGAGTTCGACGACTTATGGAACTGAGCTCAGAGATCGTCGATCTCAGCTCGACGCCTGAACTCATCTCGTCGATCTGAGCTCGACGCCAAGGTTTAATTCTGAATTCTTCTCTTGACTGATTTCTCTTGGCTGATTTCTTCAATCTTTGAGAGCCTCTGACTTAGCACATCCTATGACCCTTATCTATACATGATGGGTCAATCTAATAGTCCTAAAGACATAGTGATCCTGACCCAAATCCAAACTAGGGTGTTCCAACAATCTCCCTCTATTTGGGTTAGGATTACTATTTACATGAAAATGTAAATATTACAATAAGTATTACAAAGCATAAGTTATAAAAAGAAAAGCTTTGCACTGCTGTCTTCTGTTGCTGTTAAAAATTGACTGTTGTTGGCATTCTGATGTTGTTAAAACTGACTGCTGCTGGCTTTACAATCTCCCCCTATGTTGATGCAGTAACTGTGATTGGAGGAGGCTGGGATGACTTTGAAAATTGGGTTTTGATTGAGTCATCCAGCTAACTCTTATAGATGGTACCTGCAGAAAGTTATGGTAGAGATTGCTCTCTCCTTGAAAAGGATATGTTAGCAGAAAAATGATATTTGTCCAGCAAATTTTATTAGGGTTCTGAATCTGAAAAACAAAGTCTGATATCTTCCTTCCTATAGAATTTATTTTCATCAGAAGAGATTCAAACTCAGTGTCATGATCACTGCTGACCAATGCAACTAGAGTAGAGGACTCAATCTAGATGAATTTAGAAAAAGATCTATAAGAAATATAAAGTTATCTGACAGAGAATTCTCATACAGAAGTCCTAACATACTTTTGAACAAGATATCAAAAAGATAGAAGCAGGCTTAAGAAAAGATGTTTCCTAATAAATTTGTTCCAAATAAGAGAAGGATTTGAAAATATTTTAAATAGTTTATCCTTATAATTATAAATCAAATTTATGAAAAAGCAGACTGAGTTCGACGATTTTATATAGGATCGTCGATCTGAGTTCGACGATTTTATATAGGATCGTCGATCTGAGTTTGGCGATTTTAACTCATTTCGTCGATTAAAATGTTTCTTCTTCCTTTGAATATATTCTGAAAATATTCCTCCGAGAAGTTTTGTTTCCTCCTCAGGTTCTATTGAATCTTGGCAGCAAAATTGAAGTTCTAAGTTAACTGAACTGAAAGCAAGGTTAGATAATACATGATCCTTTTTAGGTTTTGATTTTCCTTCTGTTTGTTCAGCCTCTAAACTATTGCAGGAAGTATTGATGTCTATTAAACAGAATTTTTTGGCCCTTGCTTCCTCCTCTTCATCTTCAAATGATGATTCATCCCAAATAACATCTAGGGATACTGATTCTCCTCCTTCAAATAAGATGTTGTGGTTTCTTTCTATTGTTCCATCCACTGGTTTAGAAGCCATTTGATGAAGAGAATCCCATATCTCCTTAGCTGTTGAGCATTCAATAGCTTCCTGGAACAAGTCATCAGATAATGACTGTGCTAGGATATTCATGGCTCTGGCATCAGCTAGCCTGGCCCTTTTAGTTATTGTTGCTGAGGTTGAGAGACCTGTCATAATGGCATAAAATATTTCTTCATCAATATTATCCATAAATGACTTAATTCTTGTCTTCCAAAGTGCAAATTTGTTTATGTTGCACTTAGGAGGTCTGGTGCTAGAATATTCCATATTCTTGCTATGTGAAAAACAGAATAATTAATCTAACTAGGATGGATCAAAAGAGAGATCTTTTGGTTCAGGTGTTAGCCTGTATAAATAACCAACCTGGTGAAGATTCAGTTATTGAGTAACCAACCTCGCTCTGATACCAATTGAAAGTGAGATCTATCCAAGAGATTAGAGCAAACACACAACAAGAATAATAAAGAAAAGAAATAAAAACAAACCAGACGACACAAGAATTTTATAGTGGTTCCCCTAAACTTGGGTAGTCCACTCTTCTACCACCCTTGGTAGGAATCCACTGCAGGAATAGTTGATCAGGTGTCCTGGGCACCAATGAGCTTTTGATAAGGTGCTCAAAAACCAAAACTAGATTTTTTGATCAGGTGTCTTGCCACCACTGAGTTTTGACAAGGCTCTCAGAACCAGACTCAGAACTTTTGAAGGGAGTTTTGATGAACCCTTTTACAGCAGGAAAAAGAAAAGGAAGAGGTGAAGTTGTCTTCTCTGTCTCAATCACTGAGAGAAGACTTAGTGGATTGATTGTGTTGTCAAAGCTCCCCCTGAGATTAGCATAGGTTCAGGAGTGGAAGCTTTGCAAAGGGTGATAGGTCTTCAATGAATGACTTCTCCAGCAAATAATGATTTCAGCAAAGGCTGAAATGTGAGTTGCCTTGGAGTGTGAATGATGAAGCCTTGATGATGTTGATCTTTCAGTAAGCCTTCAGACTGATGTAGAGTAGTTGTCTCTTCAGGCTTCCTGGAACAGTAGATCTGAGAAGAGCACTGGTTGTACAGGTGGTGTTGAGTTCTTCCTGGAACTCTGATTCCTGTACTACTTTTTCTTCTCTCTCTTCTATGTTTTTATTCCTTTGTTCCTTTGTGTATATATTCTGATAAGAGACCAAAGGTCATTTGAATTCTTGCATTTATTACTGTTGCCTCTTAGTTACTCCAATGGCTATAATCTCCATAAGTGCATTCTTGTAACTGTCCTGAAATAAAGCTGTGTTGGAATATGAACAGCTCACTTTGATTGGACCAAGGTTATCCTGAGAATCTGCCTGGGAACTTGCGTTCAGTGAGATGGCAGAAATCGTCGATCTGAACAAGATGATCGTCGATCTGAGCTCGACTATCGTCGACCTGAGCTCAGAGATATGGAATTTGGCTAGAGATAGAAACGTTGATCTGAGCTCGAAGATCGTCGAACTGAGTTCGACGACTTATGGAACTGAGCTCAGAGATCGTCGATCTCAGCTTGATGCCTAAACTCATCTCGTCGATCTGAGCTCGACGCCAAGGTTGAATTCTGAATTCTTCTCTTGACTGATTTCTCTTGGCTGATTTCTTCAATCTTTGAGAGCCTCTGACTTAGCACATCCTATGACCCTTAGCTATACATGATGGGTCAATCTAATATGTTGGTACCCTAGTTTGATTTGAGTTTAGTCCTCTCCTTTGTGCTCCTTGACCCAAGAATTATCTATGGTCATTGGTTAGTAGTCTAGCTGTAGAGTCCTCACTTTTCCAGATTGAGAATTTGGTTAAGTAGTTTTTCGTTCGACTATCGTCGAACGCCGCTCGACTATCGTCTATCGGCTGATCGACGATCGTCTATTAGTTGGTCGACGCTCTGTTTGCGCCTGATAGTTCGACTATCTGTTGATAGGTCGACTATCTGTTCTGTTCTGATAGTTCGACTATCTGTTGATAGGTCGACTATCTGTTCCGCTTTGATAGGTCGACTATCTGTTGATAGGTCGACTATCTGTCGTCTTTGATAGTTCGACTATCTGTCCTGATAGTTCAACTATCTGATAGTTCGACTATCTGTTGATAGTTCGTCTATCTGGTCTGTTTTGATAGTTCGACTATCTGTTGATAGGTCGACTATCTGTTTTCTGAGGTAGGTCGACTATCTGCTTGATAGATCGACTATCTGTTTGCGCTTGATAGTTCGACTATCTGTCCTGATAGATCGACTATCTGATAGTTCGACTATCTGCTCTGATAGGTCGACTATCTGCCGAGGTAGTTCGACTATCTTCTTCGATAGGTTGACTATCTGGATCGTTCGACTATCTGCCCGATAGTTCGACGATCTCCGTGCGTCGGTCGACGATCTCCGAAGGTCGTTCGACGCTTTCTGCCTGCCTTTATATTTTGTATTTATTTATTATATTTAATTAATTAATACATTTTCTGGCAAGTTGTTTCAGCTGTATGATAAAATTACCAGGCAATATTTGCTCTATTCTTTTTGCCTGAGTAAAATCTTTTTAGATAAAGTTGTTTGTCTTATTAGCTGTCTTTATAAATTACTTTATCTGCTAACAGCCCTTTATAGCCGTTAGACTGAAAAGTCTTCTTTTTGCTATAAAGAGATTAATTCTGATGTGACTTTATTTAGTCCTTCTGTTATTTGATTTGAGCCTGCAGCTTCTTAGAAAGAGGTTTACTCCTTTTATAGAATGTTTTGCTGCAGAGATGGTTTTGTCTTCTTGATATTTACAGCCCAGGTCTCAAGGCTCAGAAGAAGACAAATAATTCAAATGGAAGAGAGCCGTTGCTTGCTGCTGTTATATAAAGGATCCTTTGAAGAAGGATTCAAGCTAGCTAATAGCTAACCAGTTGTTCATTCAAGCTTTCAAGCCTTCATCAAGAAAAAGCTTTCTGTTCTCAGCAATTTTCATCTAACTGAGAAGTGTTAAGATCTTCGACTCTTCTTCAACCTGAGTTCTCCTGCTTTCAGGAAGTTCAAACTCAGAGATCTTTTGAAGAAGAAGAAGAAGAAGATAGCTGCTTGAAGATCTTTATTTTATTATTTATTTTCTTCCTGTAGCTTTTTCCTTCAGAACTTTCTGAAGAGTTTTCTGCACTGAAGCAAGACTTCACCTGGACATCTTTGAGCCAGGGAGAGCCTTGATTCTTTAGAGCATTCTAGCTCAGTGCAAGTTTTTGTGCTTCTCTAATCCTTGTAAAATAGAGAAGACATCTTAACCTTCTTCCCCCTCCTGTATAGGGTTATTACTCCCTTCAAAAGTATCCCTTGGTGGCAGGGCACCTGATCAAAAACCTGTGCTTGGTTTTTAGACACCTGATCAAAAGTCTAAAGGGTTTCTGGATCTACCTGAAGCAGATCCTGTTGGTGGCAGGGCACCTGATCAAAAACCTGAGTGGATTCCTACCGTGTGGGTAGAAGAGTGGACGTACCCAAGTTGTTTGGGGAACCACTATAAATTTCCTTGTGTCGTCTGGATTCACTTGTTTAATTCCTGCATTGTGGCTGTGATTAGATATAACTAGGATTGCTAGTTGCTGATTAGGTTTTCCAAGCTTAACTGTAATTACAGTTAGCTTGTGTTTGTACACATCACTTGTGTTAGGCTTTAAGGTTAAATCAATATCTATAATCTTTTCATTCCGCACTTCACTCCAAGGGAGTTGGGTAGACCATTAAGTTTTGTCTAGTGCAAAATTTGATAACTCTATTCACCCCCCCTCTAGAGTAGTATCTATCCCTTCACTTTCAATTGGTATCAGAGGGAGGTTCTCTGACTGAATAGGCTAACACCTAAGTCACAAGATCCTGGTAGATACCAAGAGCTTATAGATATTCACTATCATGGCCCAGTTCAAGGATTATTCTAGCACCAGACCTCCAGCATGCAACTTAGCTAAGTTTGGCATCTGGAAGGCAAGGATTAAGCTATATATGAATTCTATTGATGAAAGCATCTTTGCTTCTATTTTGTCAGGTCCCCCAAGAGCACCTACTGCTGCTACTGCCTCATCATCTGATATGAGTGCAGTACCTCCTCCAGACTACAATGATGAATACAAGAAGGCTAAAATAGCAGATGCCAAGGCAATGAACATACTGGCTCAGACAATGTCTGATGAGGTGTTCCAGAAGGTTGCTGACTGCTCCTCAGCAAAGGCCATGTGGGACACACTGAACCAGATTGTAGCTGGTTCAGCTGATGAAAGGAAGGACAGAAGGTCCAACCTGATCTCACAGTATGAGAACTTCAAGAAAACTGATGCTGAATCAGTTGAAGCCATGTACACCAGGCTCAGCTCAATCATCAATGAGCTGAGGACCCTGGACAAGGACATATCATTGATAGAGGTCAATGATAAGATTCTTATGTGCTTCCCTAGCACATGGGATCTAAGGATCTGGCCCATCAAAGAAGCCAGAAGTACAAATGAGATCTCCACTGAAGCCCTTCTCGGCAAGCTCAAGTCTTTTGAGCAAGTGCTGAAGACAAGGGAAGCTGAAGCTGAAGCAAAGACCCCCACTCCAACAAGAAAAGAGCAATCTCTAGCTCTTAAGGTTGCTGATGTTTCTGAAGGCAGCCAATCTAATGAGGAACTTATGGCATTGTTTGCCAAGAGGTTTCTCAAGATGGGAAGAAAGGAGTTCAGAAAGAAGTCTTCACGCTATGAAGACAAACCAAGGTATGATCGCTCTCCTGCTAAAGAAATTATTTGTTATGGTTGCAGGAAGCCTGGACACATCTTGCCAGAGTGTCCAGAGGAGAAGAACAAAGAAAAGAGAAAAGAAAAGGAACAACACAGGAAGCACTCCAAGCCATCCTCCTACAAAAACAAGAAGAAGGAGAGAGGTTTCATTGCTGAAACCTGGAGTGATTCTGATGAAGAATCCTCCTCATCAAGCTCCAGTGAGGATGAGGAAGAGAAGAAGGCAAAAGAAGTTTGCCTGATGGCAATAGATGCCTGCAGCAATCACTCTGCTGCAGAGAGTTCTGATTCTGATGAAGAGATGCCTACAGAAGATGAGGTACTCTCTTCTTATGATTTTACTTCAGAAGAATTTAAATTAGATTTTAAATCTTTATGCTTAGATTTGATTAGCTCTGAAAAGGAAATAAAAGAACTTAGAAATAGGTTAGCTGACTCAGAATCAATAGCCTCTGAAAATGTTAGGTTAAAGGAAGAACTCACTACTTGTAGTGAAGAAATTAAATTTCTTAAAATAGAGTTAGCTAAGTCTAAGAGATTAGAGGAATCACTTAATGGTAGAAGCCTTAAGCTGTTAGAAATTACCAGCATGACTAACACTAGGTCAGGTAATGATAAACTAGGCCTAGGAGCTTCTCCCAGTGAACCCCCAGTTCTACTTAAAAATAATCTTTCAACTCCAGTGAACTTCATTTCAGCTAGTGGAAAGAAAAACACTGAGCAAGTAAATCTAGTTAATAAAACCCTAAATAAAGCTAAGAGAGAAAAGAGAAAGAAATTCTTTAAAGAAATGCAAAGAGCGTCGAACGCCGCTCGACGATCGGAAGCTCAATGGTCGAACGAAGCTCGACGATCTGAGCGCCCATCGTCGAACGTCGATCGACGATTTCAACATGATTTTCAAAATCATAATCAATTCCATAGAAACCTAAATGAGAATAGAAACCCTAGGTTTGTTGACCCATCATCTGCATGGAGAATCCCACCTAGGAGATCTCACCCACTAGGTTATCACCCTCAGCCTGCATTTTCATATATTTCCAGTTTTTCTTATGTGAAAAACAAGGGACCCAAGGTTACCTGGGTCCACACTGTCTAAATAATTGTCTTGCAGGTGAAGGCCTATCCAATCACTCAAAACAAGTGGTATTTGGATAGTGGATGCTCTAAGCATATGACAGGAAATAAAGATCTTCTGTCAACATTCAAAGCTAAGCTCGGCCCAAAGGTTATCTTTGGAGACTCCAGCTGTGGTCAGACAGAAGGCTATGACAAGATCACAATTGGAGCAGTTACTTTCAAGAGAGTTGCATATGTCAATGGACTGAAGCATAATTTGATTTCAGTCAGCCAGCTATGTGATGCTGGCTACCAGGTTTCATTTTCTAACTCCTCTTGCAATATTACTTTAAATAATAATGTTGTTTTAGTAGGCATTAGAATAGGTAATATCTATTTAGTAGACTTCAATTCATCTCATTCCGAAATCTGCCTGTTTAATGAAGTAACCCTTAATAATAATTCCCTGTGGCATAAAAGGCTTAGTCATGTAAATCTTAAAAATATATCTAGGTTATCTAAACACAACCTTGTTAGAGGTTTACCTTCTTGCCCCTACAAGAAGGAGAGCCCATGCAAGGCTTGTCAGCTAGGCAAGCAAACCAAAAACTCTTTTAAATCTGTAAATAAGAGTGATTCTCCTAGGATCCTGTATCTATTACACTTGGACCTTTTTGGCCCAATAAATGTACAGAGTTTAGGAGGGAAGTATTACACTTTAGTAATTGTAGATGACTTCTCTAGGTTCAGTTGGGTTTTCTTTTTGAGAACTAAGTCTGATAACTTCAAAGCCCTTACAGACTTTCTACTATGTGTGCAGACTGAGTACTCTACTCATGTGGCCTTGATCAGAAGTGATCATGGTACTGAGTTTGACTCTCTTCTCATGCAAGAATTCTGTGAGAGAGAAGGTATCAAACATAGCTTCTCAGCTCCTAGAACTCCCCAACAAAACGGGGTAGTTGAAAGGAAGAATAGAACACTCATTGAAGCTGCTAGCACATTGTTGGCAGATGCTAACATGCCTCTCTCTTATTGGGCAGAAGCTGTTAGTACAGCCAATTATGTCTTGAATAGAAGTTTGATACACAAACTTAAGTGTAAAACTCCTTATGAGTTGCTTAAAGGAAAGAAACCTAAAATTAATTATTTTAGAGTTTTTGGCTGTATTGTTTATATTCATAATAATAATAAAGAATATATTAGAAAATTTGAAGCAAAAGCTTCAATGGGAATCATGCTTGGATATTCCCAAGTAAGCAAAGCTTATAGGGTCTATAACAAATCTACCTGTAAAATTGAAGAATCTGTGCATGTGACTTTTGATGAGTCTCAGATGTTTTACAAGGAGAAGGAAAATTCTCCTTCCTCAAGTTCTTTGCAGGTACATGATGCCCCTCAAGAAATTCTTCAACTTTCAACTCTTCAGATCACTGAATCAGACAGTGATGAAGACATTGCTGAAGCAGTTGTTGTTCCACCAACAGTAGATCAAATTCCTCCTGAGGAATTAATCCCAACTGTTGCTGAAGATCACATCCCACCTGCTGATATTGTCACACTTAGAGATCACCCCACATCTCAAGTGATTGGAGACATATCAGCTGGTGTGCAAACAAGACATCAATTAAGACAGGATGTGATGCATGCTTGTTTCCTCTCACAGGTTGAGCCCCTCACCTTTAAAGATGCAGAGCTAGATCCCCACTGGATCATTGCAATGCAAGAGGAGCTCAATCAGTTTGAGAGATGTAAAGTTTGGACTTTGGTTCCAAGACCTAAAGGCCAACTGATTATAGGCACCAAGTGGGTGTATAGAAACAAGTTAGATGCAAATGGAATTATAGTAAGGAATAAAGCAAGGCTTGTAGCTCAGGGCTACAGACAGGAGGAAGGTATAGACTATGACCAAACCTTTGCTCCTGTTGCAAGGCTAGAAGCAATAAGGATCTTCTTGGCCTATGCAGCCTACATGAAGTTTAAGGTATTCCAAATGGATGTCAAAAGTGCATTCCTTAATGGTGAGCTTAAGGAAGAGGTGTTTGTTGAACAACCACCAGGGTTTGTTTCATCAACTCTGCCGTCTCATGTGTTTAAGTTACAGAAAGCTCTTTATGGACTAAAGCAAGCTCCCAGAGCCTGGTATGAGACTCTAGCTAGTTTCCTGTTAGAGCACAACTTTACTAGGGGAGTAGTTGATAGAACCCTTTTCGTCAAGCATCACAAGGACACAATCCTGTTAGTTCAGGTGTATGTAGATGATATTATTTTTGGCTCCACTGATCCCAAACTGTGCAAAAAGTTTTCCAACTTAATGCATTCCAAGTTTGAGATGAGTAGTATGGGTGTGCTGTCTTACTTTCTTGGTCTCCAAGTTAAGCAAGATGCTGATGGTATCTTCATCTCCCAATCCAAATATGCCAAGGAATTGGTAAAGAAATTTGGGATGGCTGATGCTTCAGCAATGCCTACACCCATGGCTACTAATGTAGTTATTGATTCTGATGATCACGGCAAGCCAGTTGATCAAAAGAATTATAGGGCCATTGTTGGTTCCCTATTGTATCTAACTGCAAGTAGGCCAGATATAATGTTTGCTACATGCCTTTGTGCTAGATTCCAGGTCAACCCCAAGGAATCTCATCTGATTCTTCTAAAGAGAATCCTGAGATACCTGAAGGGATGCCCAAATCTAGGACTTTGGTACCCAGCTGAGTCAGAATTTGAATTAATTGGATATTCTGATTCTGATTATGCTGGTTGCAGAGTTGACAGGAAGAGCACCTCAGGAACTTGCCAGTTCCTGGGAGAGAGATTGGTCTCTTGGTTCTGTAAGAAGCAGGCTTCTGTCTCAACTTCAACTGCAGAGGCTGAATATATAGCAGCTGCTAGTTGTTGTTCACAGATCCTGTGGATTCAAAACCAGCTTGTGGATTATGGTTACTCACACAAGAACACCAAAATCATGTGTGATAGTACTAGTGCTATCTCAATTGCACAAAATCCAGTGCACTACTCTAGAACGAAGCACATTGAGATTCGGCACCATTTCCTGAGAGATTGTGTGGAAAAGAACAAGATTTGTCTTGAGTTCATATCCACTGAGTTTCAGAGAGGTGATATATTCACCAAGCCTTTAGATGAACAGAAGCATCTGTTCTTTTTAGTTCAACTAGGCATGATCAATGGACGAGACTAAGTGTGACTATATCTGCCTATGTTGAAATCTGTTTAAAGATAGTCGAACGACGTTCGAAGATAGTCGATCGGGTCAAGCCCATCGTCGACCTATGGTTGATGAAAGTTTGTCTGATTGAAGATCGTCGATCGACGTTCGACCATCGTCGAACAGGTTGAGCTCATCGTCGATCTCTGAACGACGACAGCTTGTTGTTTGAGAAGCCAGAAATAGTCGAACGACTGTCCGACTACTCAGCTTCTGAGCCGATCGTCGAACGGCCGTTCGACCATCGGGTCTAGTATCTTTTTAATAGACCGACTATATCCGGTCTGATATAAAGCCGATAGTCGATCTAGGTTAAAAGATCTTTTGCTTTATCGTCGACGGAGCGTGTCTTTTCGCATTCTGTCTTCCCGCTTGCGATTTGCTGCCGCTTCGTCTCCTTCGTCTTCGCCGTCCCTCTCGCGCTTTCTCCAGCAATCAATGGCGGTCTCTCCAGCAGTTCTAGCAGTTGTGAAGTTTGATGCTGGCTTTTGTGTTGATTTCGACGCGTTCAGTAGCTGCGATGCCAGGATCGTAGAAGTTCTTCAGCTATGCAGGGATCAAGGACTCGAGAGGTTAATGTCTGCAAGGATTAAGATAAACATCCCAGAGATCAAGGAATGGGCCTTCACGTCGTCCTCCACTGATGACTCAATGACTGGTACCATCGGCGGAGAAGAGGTAATCCTAACTCCGACCGTTCTAACTGAGATTTTCGGTTTAGTTAATGGTGAAGAGGATTATGAGCAAGATGCTCAGGAATTCGGAAGAATGTTAGTTGAGCTGGGACATGCTGAGGGCATTCCCACGAAGCTGCTCAAAGTAAATTTCCCTTTCAAAATCAAGTTTCTTGCTGAGTTGGTAGGAAAAGTGCTCCTGGGTAAGCACTCTGCTCACGATAATATCACAAGGCAACAATTCGCACTAATGTGTGCGATTGTTAATCGGAAAAGGATCAATTGGGCAGTAGTGATGTTTGATTTAATAAGGAAAAAGAATGGTAAGAAGGAAGTTACCCTAGGAAGGGTTGTTGGAATCTTCCTAAAGGAAAAATACCCCCAGCTACTGAGTTCAACCGCAACAACAATCAATGCAAGCAAGAAGATGGATCCCAACCTGTTCTCCAAGTGGAAGAGAACCTTTGTGAAACCTGCTCCAGCGACATCTGAGGACACCAGGACTGAATCAGTCACTCCTCACCATGTTGAAGCTGGCTCAGCTCTTCCATCCTCCTCTTCTGCTTTGCTGTCTGCCTCAGTTGAAGTACCATCAACTTCAGCTGAAGTACGACCTTCTCCATCTTCTGCTCCAGAAACAACCACGGTTGTTCCTCTTTCCCCTCCATCATCTCCTCTTCCTGCACATCAGACTAGGATATCTGCTCCTAGCTTTGATTTGTTAGGATCTGAGAGAATTCCTACTCCTCCTTTGTCTCCCGTTCATTCCCCAGTTAATTCTCCAATTAACTCTCCAGCTCCATCTCCTGTTCCATCCCCTGTCCACATTCTTCATCCCAGCACTACATCCATCTCTGCTGCAGCTCCATCCACTTCTCATCCATCATCTTTTGAGATTACTCCTGAACTCATCTCCCGCATTGTGGAGTTGATTACCCCCTCAATCAAGACCATGATTGAAGAGGCAATCGCTCCCCTTGTATCTTCCATTGATATCTTAACTGCCTCCATCAAATCTCTCTCAAAATCTGCTGAGCCATCTTCCTCAAGGGGCCTGGTTTCAGTCTCCACTGAAATCAGGCAGGGGGAGATGCTCTATGAAGATGCCTCAGAACCTCCTGCCTCCCTTCCAGCTATAACAGATACTGTAATGACAGCTCTGGAAGAGTCTGCTCCAGCTGAGAAAGAAATAGCTCCAGTGTTATCTGATAAGGAAATAGCTGATGGAATCATGCTATCTGAAATTGCAGTAAAAGTCTGCCTAGAAGACCTCACCACTCCTGTGGTTGCTAGATTCCTAGAAGGAATTATAACCTCATATCTAGATGAATCATGGGAGATGGTCAAGTATGAAGGTAATTCACTTATTCGATTTATTGACGGGTCAATTAACTTGTTAGCTAGTGAATACCTTGAAGGAATGATTATTGCTTATTTAGCAGATCTATATTCATAATTCTACAGATGTTATTAGAGAAGATTTATCTGCTCAGATAATAGTAATTGTCTCAGAGGCTGCCCCAAGTGTTTCTGATATCCAAGTAGATCCTGAATTGGAATCTTTTTTAGATAATAGAGAAGATGAGTCTGAGAATCAAGATGAAGTCAAAGATGACTCTCCTGTTCTGAATTTGGAAGAAGCTCAAGCAAGAGCTGCCTGGGATCTAAGAGTACAGTCTTTAGAAGAGAAAGAAAAGGAACTGCAAGTTGAAAAGTCAACCATCTGGGATGACTCACCAGGGTTGGACTTAGATTCCCTTCTGGCTCTGGATGCCATTGAAGAGGAAAGAGAAAAATCTGCTCTGAAGCTTAAAGAAAAGGCTGTTTCTGAAGCCTATGATCCGTATGATAATCCCCCATCATCTCCCTCTGATGATGAGGATGATTCTGATGTATCTGAAAAGTCAAAGAGAAAGAAAGTTGCCCAAAAGAAGAGAAAAGCTGCTCCTCCTCCTCCTCCCAGTAAAGATAATGATACTCCTTATTATATTCTGAAGGGCATTGACCCTAAGTCAAAGGAATTTCAGCACTGGATGTGGTTCTCAAAGAATCAGCAGAAAGAAAGGAAAAGATCTAAAAGATATGATAGTCCTGATTCAAGATGGACTCCCAGAGGTCCTCCTCCTCCTCCTCCAGGTGCAGGAGCCTCTGGGAACCTATCAGCTAATCCTGTTGCCTCTTCTGGAAGATCTGCTTATTTTCAGCCCCAGCCAAGAAAAAGTTATCAAAGCTCGCAAGGCAAATCGTTTTCTGGTTCTCAAAGACAAGTGAAGGAGGCTGTGGCTCAAAGACCAACCTTTTCCCCTCCTCCTTCTCCAAAGAAAAGAATTCCATCTCCAATACCAGTTCTGTCTGAGAAAAGTGCTTCGAAAGGTAAATAGTTTACTTTGTTTTAAAATTTCTAGCAAGAACCTTTTGCTAAGTATACTCTAATGTCTTATCTAGTTATTCAAGATAAAGTATCTGAGGCTGCTCCTCCTGAGCCTGTTTATGAAAATCCTGAGCTTGATCCTAATTTTAGGATGGCTCGTTTCCAAGAACTAGTTGGAGCAGCTCAAATAAGAAAAGCTAGAGCAGAAGGAAAAGATACGACTGGTCTAACTACCATGTCTGCTTACAGAAAGAAAGAGTTTGAAAAGTTCCAGGTTAATCCTGAGATTTTTGATCCATCAAAATATATGGAAAAGCATCCTGAAGCAGTAGTCCCAAGAGCTGCAGAATTGAAGATTATTGGGGTGCAGGACTTAAAGCTGTCAAAGAAAGAATCTGATGATCCTTCAAGGAAAATTTCTTTTGTGCCTAGTTCCTCTGATCCTTTACCAGACTCTGTAGATTCTTAATGGTTTGATTAACTGCTGTGTTATATTATCTATCTGTTTGATAATCTGCTAGTTAATTGTTAACTATTTCCTGTATTGTTTATATTGTTTATAGCTAGCTCTGTGTTTTAGTTTTTGAGAGACTTAACTCAAATAGGGGGAGATTGTTGGTACCCTAGTTTGATTTGAGTTTAGTCCTCTCCTTTGTGCTCCTTGACCCAAGAATTATCTATGGTCATTGGTTAGTAGTCTAGCTGTAGAGTCCTCACTTTTCCAGATTGAGAATTTGGTTAAGTAGTTTTTCGTTCGACTATCGTCGAACGCCGCTCGACTATCGTCTATCGGCTGATCGACGATCGTCTATCAGTTGGTCGATGCTCTGTTTGCGCCTGATAGTTCGACTATCTGTTGATAGGTCGACTATCTGTTCTGTTCTGATAGTTCGACTATCTGTTGATAGGTCGACTATCTGTTCCGCTTTGATAGGTCGACTATCTGTTCCGCTTTGATAGGTCGACTATCTGTTGATAGGTCGACTATCTGTCGTCTTTGATAGTTCGACTATCTGTCCTGATAGTTCAACTATCTGATAGTTCGACTATCTGTTGATAGTTCGTCTATCTGGTCTGTTTTGATAGTTCGACTATCTGTTGATAGGTCGACTATCTGTTTTCTGAGGTAGGTCGACTATCTGCTTGATAGATCGACTATCTGTTTGCGCTTGATAGTTCGACTATCTGTCCTGATAGATCGACTATCTGATAGTTCGACTATCTGCTCTGATAGGTCGACTATCTGCCGAGGTAGTTCGACTATCTTCTTCGATAGGTCGACTATCTAGATCGTTCGACTATCTGTCCGATAGTTCGACGATCTCCGTGCGTCGGTCGACGATCTCCGAAGGTCGTTCGACGCTTTCTGCCTGCCTTTATATTTTGTATTATTTATTATATTTAATTAATTAATACATTTTCTGGCAAGTTATTTCAGCTGTATGATAAAATTACCAGGCAATATTTGCTCTATTCTTTTTGCCTGAGTAAAATCTTTTTAGATAAAGTTGTTTGTCTTATTAGCTGTCTTTATAAATTACTTTATCTGCTGACAGCCCTTTATAGCCGTTAGACTGAAAAGTCTTCTTTTTGCTATAAAGAGATTATTTCTGATGTGACTTTATTTAGTCCTTCTGTTATTTGATTTGAGCCTGCAGCTTCTTAGAAAGAGGTTTACTCCTTTTATAGAATGTTTTGCTGCAGAGATGGTTTTAGCCCAGGTCTCAAGGCTCAGAAGAAGACAAATAATTCAAATGGAAGAGAGCCGTTGCTTGCTGCTGTTATATAAAGGATCCTTTGAAGAAGGATTCAAGCTAGCTAATAGCTAACCAGTTGTTCATTCAAGCTTTCAAGCCTTCATCAAGAAAAAGCTTTCTGCTCTCAGCAATTTTCATCTAACTGAGAAGTGTTAAGATCTTCGACTCTTCTTCAACCTGAGTTCTCCTGCTTTCAGGAAGTTCAAACTCAGAGATCTTTTGAAGAAGAAGAAGAAGAAGATAGCTGCTTGAAGATCTTTATTTTATTATTTATTTTCTTCCTGTAGCTTTTTCCTTCAGAACTTTCTGAAGAGTTTTCTGCACTGAAGCAAGACTTCACCTGGACATCTTTGAGCTAGGGGGAGCCTTGATTCTTTAGAGCATTCTAGCTCAGTGCAAGTTTTTGTGCTTCTCTAATCCTTGTAAAATAGAGAAGACATCTTAACCTTCTTCCCCCTCCTGTACAGGGTTATTACTCCCTTCAAAAGTATCCCTTGGTGGCAGGGCACCTGATCAAAAACCTGTGCTTGGTTTTTAGACACCTGATCAAAAGTCTAACGGGTTTCTGGATCTACCTGAAGCAGATCCTGTTGGTGGCAGGGCACCTGATCAAAAACCTGAGTGGATTCCTACCGTGTGGGTAGAAGAGTGGACGTACCCAAGTTGTTTGGGGAACCACTATAAATTTCCTTGTGTCTTCTGGATTCACTTGTTTAATTCCTGCATTGTGGCTGTGATTAGATATAACTAGGATTGCTAGTTGCTGATTAGGTTTTCCAAGCTTAACTGTAATTACAGTTAGCTTGTGTTTGTACACATCACTTGTGTTAGGCTTTAAGGTTAAATCAATATCTATAATCTTTTCATTCCGCACTTCACTCCAAGGGAGTTGGGTAGACCATTAAGTTTTGTCTAGTGCAAAATTTGATAACTCTATTCACCCCCCTCTAGAGTAGTATCTATCCCTTCACTTTCATAATAGTCCTAAAGACATAGTGATCCTGACCTAAATCCAAACTAGGGTGTTCCAACAGTCACGCCCTAGGTCACGGGCGTGAAACCTGGGTCACGGGTGTGTCAGGGCCATGACGCAAATTCTGCGCTTCGACGATTGTCTCGTTGAGATCGATGATCGTCGAAGGGGTCACGCCCTAGGTCACGGGCGTGACACAGGTCACGGGCGTGATTGGCCCGGGTTGCAAATTCTATGCTCGACGATCGTCTCACGGAGATCGACGATCGTCGAAGGGGTCACGCCCTAGGTCACGGGCGTGACACATAGGTCACGGGCGTGACCAACCCGTGACCCAAAATCTCGGTCGATGTATTTCAATTCTTGGGCTTCTAGGGTTCCGTCACGACAGACCGACTCCTAGGGGTCTAACCGGAAATGGGATGTTACATAAAAGGAGTCACAGGCCTCCTCATAATTCACTTTTTTGCTCTCGGTCATCTTCTTCCTCTGGCGATAGCTCTGTCGGGCTCCTCCCTCCGATCATCTTCCAGTCACCTTGAGCCACCTCGAGCCACCCCTCTAGCCACCAACAAGAAAACAATTAAGTAGCAGAACAAATCAAAGGAGGAAGAGAACCACTAAAAGCGGTCAAGCACCAAAGCCGCGCTCCAAGCTTCGAAGCACAAGAACCACTTCTCGGATTCCAGTGTCCAAATTGCTCCCGCGGCGCAGCCTGTTGCCCATTGGAGCGGAAATCCCTCTCTCACCCCCTAAATTGTAATGGGGAGCGGCCTGTCTCCCCCGATTCTCAATAACCACTATAACCACAAAAAAAGCTAGTGGATTTTGACCGGCACAGCTCCGGTCACGTGGTTTTTTACCTGGTTAAGGGGTTTTTCCACGTCATCACATCTTGTGTCATCTCTCTCATTTTATTGACTGTGTGCGCGCTCGACTGTCCTAAGAGCTAAGGCGGTCCAGTTTATTCCAGTCCGACCGGGACGCCAAGTTAGTCCGCAACAGTTTGGCGCCGTCTGTGGAGACATTCTGAACATCCTTTAGAAGACAAGTCCCTCATCTTTACCTCTTCCAAAGCTCAGATTCAATGGCAAAAAGAAGTACCCGCACCACTGAAGGATCCGCACTTGGCGGACACATCGAATCAGCACGATCCCACTCACTAGTGGACGTGCCACTGACTGCCGAAATAGCTTTCTCCCCCATCACCGCCCTAGAGGGGCACGTCCGCCAAATGGAAGAACAACAAACCGAAATGCTTGCATTACTCTGAAATATGGGAGCACCTCCTGCTCCCCCGATGTCGCTGGCCCCAGTAGATCCTCCGCTACATCCAAGCCCGGAAAGGGTCCAAGAAGAGCCAGAGGATTATTCTGACGCCGCCAGATCCACTCACCCTGCTCAAAAAGGAGTAAGAGCAGATCATCTTCATCACCATCCCGCCAACGATGTTCGCCCCCCTCCTCTCGAAAGGTTTACTCGGGAGGAAATTCGGGAAGTTATAGCTGAAGAATACCGTCAGGATGGAAGAAATAACTTTCATGCTACCCGACCGCTCTGCCAAGGCTCCCCCTTGATGCCGCAAATCCTCGATCATCCCATTCCACAAGGATTCAAGCTTCCAAACATCGAGACATTTGATTGGACCGATGATCTACTGGAATACATCAACCACTTCACCACCATCATGAGGATTTACAACGCTCTAGACCAGTTTCTCTGCCAAGTGTTCCCAGCAAAACTCAAAGGACAGGCCCATACATGGTTCCACTCACTGAGAACTGAAACCATTACCAACTTCGTAGAGCTGATAAGGCAGTTTGTCGATCAGTTCATTGCCAATCGCAGGATCGTCTGCAACCCCTCCCACTTATCAGGAATCAGACAAAATGAAGGAGAATCCCTCAAGGACTTCTTTCGCCGCTTTACCTCCGAGGTACGTCAAATTCCGGGCGTCGACCCCGAACTTATCAGAGGCGTATTCCTTGGTGGACTCCGCCCCAGCGGCTTCTATTCAGCACTCATGAGGGAGACCGTGCCCAGTTATCCAGATCTCGTTCACCGGGTCGAGGCCCAGATAGCAGCCGACGAGGCTATTGAAGCGCATCGCCAGCAGTTTGAAGGAAGACAGAAAAGGAAGAAAAAAGAATAACCAACTCTCACAAGACAAGAAGAACGACGTCGAAGTGAGTGTCGCCGCGATAGCTGTCAACGTGACCTTCCCATGAATGGGGTGCAACATCCACTTCAGGAATACACCCCTTTGAATACCACCCGCACTAATGTGATGTATGCAATTCAAAATGATCTGGCATTCCAACGACCAAGAGAACCGCAGCCAAATCCCAAGGCTTACCAGACAAGATAATGCGAGTTCCACCGCTCAACGTGTCACAACAATGAAGAGTGTGTCGGGCTAAAAGATGAAATTGAATGTCTTGTCCGCTAGGGGCTCCTCGGGAGTTTTTTGCAAGGATAAGCACAGATCTCAGCACAAGGAAACGGTGGAGGAAGGCGGATGGTGGGCAACATAGATACCATCGTCGGACCCCCGATAATGGATACCTAGGATGGGCGCTCTCCCCGACGCAGGATGACCCTCTACAACACACCTACAGCCTGGAATTTACGTCACATCTATCCCTCCGCATTCTTATCTTTTATTAATGTTGTTTATCGTTTGCATTTTCCATCATCTTGTTTTCGTCACTTTAGAATAGTAAAAGTCATGAGCTCAGGCTCGCGCAAACCATGTTTATTTCTAAGTACAATATCATATTTGTTTTAAGGTAAAGATGTGCTTACAAACCGAACAAGCAGGTTCTTCACAAACTTTGCCCCTCAACGTCATGTCATCGTTAGGGCCTTCCCCCCTCACGATTGCACCCGGATTGAGCACTTACGTTCTCCGGCACCCGGATTGAGCACCTACGTTCTCCGGCGCCCGGATTGAGCACCTACGATCTCCGGCAGTCGGATTGAGTACTTACATTCTTTGACGTCACTCTTCATGCCATCGTCAGGGCCTGCCCCCTCGCGATTGCACCCGGATTGAGCACTTACGTTCTCCGACACCCAGATTGAGCACCTACGTTCTCCGACGCCCGGATTGAGCACTTACATTCTCCAGCACCCGGATTGAGCACCTACGTTCTCCGGCGCCCAGATTGAGCACCTACATTCTCCGGCGCCCGGATTGAGCACCTACGTTCTCCGACGGTCGGATTGAGTACTTACATTCTCCAACGTCACTCTTCATGCCAACGCCAGGGCCTGCCCCCCCCTCGCGATTGCACCCAAATTGAGCACCTACGTTCTTCGATAGTAGGATTGAGTACTTACATTCTCCGACGTCACTCTTCATGCCACGCCAGGGCCTGCCCCCTCACGATTGCACCCGGATTGAGCACTTACGTTCTCCGGAACCTGGATTGAGCACCTACATTCTCCGGCACCCGGATTAAGCACATACGTTCTCCAACGGTCAGATTGAGAACTTACATTCTCCGACGTCACTCTTCGTGCAATCACTAGGGCCTAACCCCCTCGCGATTGCACCCGGATTAAGCACTTACGTTCTCCAATGCCCGGATTGAGCACCTACGACGGTCGGATTAAGTATTTACATTCTCTGACGTTACTCATCGTGCAACCTTGCAGGGGTCTGCCCCCTTTCACAACAAAGCCGCGGACATGAGCCGTGCAAACTAAGTCACGAGTCAATCTCGTGCGGGCAAAGGCCGCGAGTCAATCTCGCATAGAACGGCGTTGCACGCCAAACTTACATAAAATAGCATGAACCTTGCCAACTGAGGTATCATTCGGCCCCGATAAAAATTGAGCCGCCGTGTTTGCATCCCTATATCTCACCACAACAAGTTTCTCCTTCCGACCTTTTACTCGGAGGCACCAGAAACTCCGCTTCTCGGTGACCTCTTCCCTTATACAGATAAGCTCTCAACGCGCCTTACATGTTACACCTTGAAAATATCACGTACGCAGCGTGCATCGCATACGCGACGCCCGTTATGCATCATGCATGATTGGGCATATCACGGTAGGCGTGCAAAAGGTCCAAATTAAACACCTCGCGCACACCGCACCCACCACGCATATCAACGCAGGGGAACCCACAACGCATACAAACTGGGAGTGCGCAACGCGCAAACTGCGTGCGCGCAACGCGCAAACTGCGCGCGCGCAACGCGCAAACTGCGCGCGCAAACTGGGCCCTCGCAACGTGCGTGGTGCGACGCACTAACTGCGCGTGCACAATGCGCTAACTGTGCGCACAACGCGCTATAGTGCGCGCTGTAATTAATTGCAGCGCAACAGTGCGCGCGCACTGCGCGCAACAGTGCGCGCGCACTGCGCGCAACAGTGCGCGCGCACTGCGCGCAACAGTGCGCGCGCACTGCGCGCAACAGTGCGCGCGCACTGCGGGCGCAACAGGGTGCGCTGCAATTAATTGCAGCGCACAGTGCGCGCGCATTCCGCGCACTACTGCGTGCTACAGTTTTGCACGCGCAGCTCGCGCGCTCCCGCACCACTTGGTCCGCACGCCTCGCATGCCCGCGCGTTGGCTGCCGCCACGCCGTCCGATCGTGGACGCGTCGTCCCACCTTCTACCGCATTTTTTTTTAATATGCCAATACTTGAGCTCGACGGGCGTCGCTCACGGACGTTTCTAGCCAGTCCCTAGACGTCGTCATAGTCAAAAGGAATAAGGGAAAATCCTTGTTCTCTCACTTGTGCCAATCTCCGACAATGAAGGATTTTGGGGGCAATTGATGGGTTACACCACCATTTATAAGGAGGATTCCCCCATGATCTCCTCCCAAAGTGGGTGATCATGGGGTTGACTAGCCAACCCCTCCTCCCATGAACTCCCCATAATGAGGGAAACATGGGGGGAGGGGCCAACTCACCCATGATCTCCATCACAATAAGAGAAATCATGGGAGCCTCTCATTCGATAACTACAGCCTCCGCCAACCATCGCCGACCGCCACCGCCGCCTAGCATCGCCGCTTACCGCCACCGCCTCCTATCGCTGCCGCCGCCTACCGCCGCCGCCGCCTACCGCCACCGATCGCCGCCGCCTACCGCCGCTTACTACTGCCGCCGCCGCCTACCATCGCCGCTCCCGGCCGCCGCCGCCGCCGGCCGCCTCCCGTCGCCAACCGTCACCGACGCTCGGCCGCCCCACCACCATCAACGGCTTGCCTACCGTCCGATCGTGGTGTGCTCTCCTCGCCGTCCGATCTAGTGGGTAAGCACCCACAAACCCGCCAAGTTAGTGGTGGGTCCCACCATAATCCTCTCCATGAGGCTATAAAAGGAGTCCCGGGGCCTCCTCATAATTCACTTTTTGGCTCTCGGTCATCTTCTTCCTCAGACGATAGCTCTGCCGGGCTCCTCCCTCCGATCATCTTCTAGCCACCTCGAGCCACCTTGAGCCACCCCTCGAGCCACCAGTGGGCCACCAGTAGGAAAAAAATTAAGTCGCGGAACAAATCAAAGGAGGAAGAGAACCACTGAAAGCGGACAAGCACCAAAGCCGCGCTCCAAGCTTCCAAGCACCAGAACCACTTCTCGGATTCCAGTGTCCAAACTGCTCCCACGGCGTAGCCTGTTGCCCATTGGAGCGGAAATATCTCTCTCACTCCCCTAAATTGTAACAGGGAGCGGCATGTCGCCCCCGATTCTCCATAACCATTGTAACCGCAAAACAGCTAATGGATTTTGACCGGCACAGCTCCGGTCATGTGATTTTTTACCCGGTTGAGGGGTTTTTCCACGTCATCACATCTTGTGTCATGTCTCTCATTTCATTGACTGTGTGCGCGCTCGACCATCCCGAGAGCTAAGGTGGTCCAGTTTATTCCGGTCCGACCGGGACGCCGAGTTAGTCCGCAACAGTTACATTCTTCATTTATGAATCTCGTTGTCTAGCTTGATCGTAAGTCCAAATTTGCTCAGCTAAAGAAAATTGTGCCTGACTCGACTCTTGCTCTTTTTATCTAGACAAACTTTCAAATGATGCATCGGTGTTGTGTTACCTTTTGCTGTGAGTTATTTTGCACAATACCAACATTTAGCTTTCAACTCATCATTGATGTGAACCCTGTTGTGAAAAATGAGCGAGAAAATGACCAAGATGTAAATAAACTGTAAATTTTATTGCTCCAAAAAGAAAATTATTACATATATATGCCCTCTTATTTATTGAAATCAAGGAAGATGAGAGAATACAACAACTGATGTATGACTAAATACAAGTCGGGCGGTCTACGCGGTTTAACATGGTAAAACCACCCACTATACAACAAATAACAAAACACCAAGCGACAACCAAGAAAGTTGCCTAACTATAAGGGAAGACCATAGGTACAGGCCGCCAGAACGCAACTGCGGGTTGCAACCACACCGCATTTGCGGCTACCCATCAGCCCGCAACTGCTACAAGCTACCAGACAATAACCACAAGTTGCCACTAGACCGCAGTTGCGGTTATCCATCTGTCCGCTGCTGCAACTTCAACCAGACCGTTGCGGCTTCATCCAGATCGCTATAGCTTACCGATAGACCACTACTGCGACTCTTTGCCAGACCGCTGCGGTTTCATTCAGACCGTTACGGCTAACCGACAGACTGCAACTGCGGCTTTCTGCAAGAATGCTGCGAATTCCTTCAGACCGCTGCACCAAACTGCTAGGTCGCTGAGATAGATTGACTGCTGCAATTAGACATAAGACTGTCTGCTCTCCTCAAGCTCCAAAACTCACCCTCAAGCTGGAGCATATATATCTACCATGCCTAGCTTGCTACAAACCTTCTCGAAAGGAGTAACTAGCTTGGTGAAGAAATTAGCTAGTTCTCTCTCGGAGGTAACAAACAGAGTACAAATCTGATTCTTCAAAATCTCCTTTCTAATGAAGTGGCAATCAACCTTGATATGCTTCATCCTCTCATGAAAGACATGATTCCTTGAAATATATATAGCTGTCTTGTTGTCACAGAACATAGGAAGAGGATGATCATCGACTTCTTCCAAGTCCAGCATAAGCGCTCGTAATCATTTCAACTCACAGGTAGTTGAAGCCATGCTCCTATTCTACTTCAGCACTTGACCTTGAAACCACTGCCTGCTTCTTGCATTTCCAGCTTACAAGGTTTCCTCCTATAAAGGTGCAAAAACCTGATGTAGACTTCATATCTTCTTTGTTATCAGCATAGCTGACATCTTGACATCATTATTCTTCTAAAACAACAAGCCCTTTCCTGGAGACCCTTTCATATACTCCAGAATTTTCATGGTAGACCGAAGATGACACTCTCTAGGATTCTGTATAAACTAACTGACCTTTCCAACCGCATAACAGATATCTGGTCTAGTAACAGTCAAATATATGAGTTTGCCTATAAGAAGTCTATAAACAGTGAAATCTAGAAGAAGAGGAGAATCTTCAGTCCACCCCTTATAATCTCCAACTGCCATCGGGCAATGAGCATGTTTCATGCCAAGAAGACCGGTCTCTTTTAAGAGATATAACACATACTTTCGCTGTGAAAGAACCACCGAGTTCCTCTTTCGTGAAATCTCAATTCCCAGAAAGTATTTCGGAGGTCTCATATCCTTAGTAACAAAATGTTATTGATGATGTCGTTTGGCTAGATCAATGCCTTCTTTATCATCACCAGTCAGAAGAATATCATCAACATAGATAACAAGAACCACAAGGCCTTTAATAGTCTTGCATATAAACAAGGAATGATCAAAAGAGCTTCGAATGAACCCAATAAGAGAAACAACTCCACTAAACTTTTCAAATCAAGCTTGTGGACTGTGCTTTAAACAATAAATCGTCTTCTAAAGCTTGTATACCTGAGACTCTCCCTGAGCAACATACCTAGGAGGTTGTTCCATGTAAACTACTTCTTGCAAATCACCATAAAGGAAGGCATTCTTCGCATCTAACTGAGACATCTCCCAGTCTCAAATAGCCACAGAGAAGAGAGTGCATATAGTGCTGATGCGAGTAATATGAGAAAAAGTATCAAAGAAATCTACCCCATACATTTGAGTAAAACCTTTTTCCACAAGCCTCGCCTTATAACGATCAACCGAACCATCTGGAAGATACTTAACAACAAATACCCACCAACATCCAACCACGTCAATGCCCAGAGGTAGAGGAACAAGAGTCCAAGTATCTCTCTCAGTTAATGTATTCATTTCTTCATCCATAGTGGCTTTCTACTGAAGAATGGCAAGAGCTTCTTAATACGTAGCCAGTATAACATTAAAAGAGATAACAAGAGCAAAACACTGGCCATCCGGGAAAAGCTGAGCATAGGAGACAACCACATCAATAAGATGCTTAGTGTATTGTCGAACGTCCTTCCGCAGGGCAATGGGAAGATAAAGATCACTCTTGTCCGAAGGAGGCAATTCACTGCCAAAAGAAAGAAGAGGTCCGACAACAGGTACATAAGGCTGTAAGGGCAAAGAATCTGCCTCGAGAGAAAGAGACGACACAATAGGAACAGTGGTGGAAAGAGCTGGTTCCGGGAGTGGTGCCGAGATAATAGGCATTGGAGAAAAAGTATCAGATGGAAAGAGAGAAGAAGTTGGAGAAAAATATGGTGTATTTTCAAATAAAGTAACATCAGCAGACACATACTATTTGCGCAGAATAGGATCAAAAGAGCGATATCCCTTCTGAGTCGGACAATAACCAAGGAATATGCATTGAACAAAATGGAGAGAAAATTTGTCACGACAAGGAGAAGGTATTTTAACAAACGTCGTACATCCAAAAATTTTGAGAGGTAAAGGAAATGGCTCGGCCCCGAGATACAAAATTGAAAATGGAGTCTTGCTCTGAAGAACAGATGAGGGTATCCTATTAATAAGATAGCATGAGAGAAGAACAACATGACCCCAATAAGATCGAGAAACATTCATTTGTAACAGAAGACTGCGAGCAACATCCAAGAGATGACGATTCTTGTGTTCAGCAATGCCATTCTGTTGAGAGATATAGAGGCAAGAAGTTCGATGAAGCAAACCATGGTTCGCACAAAAATCAGAAAATTGTTTGTTGATATATTTCTTAGCGTTATCAGTACGAAGAACTTGAATATGCACCATAAACTATGTCAAGATCTCATTATAAAAGACAGTAAACACAGTATAAGGTTCAGAACGATCTTTCAAGAGATACAACCAAGTACACCGTAGGAAATCAATAATGAAAGTTACAAAGTATAAGCTACCTCTACCAACAGTAGCAGTAGGAGCAGGACCCCAGATGTCAGAGTGAACAAGTTCAAAAAGACGCGAAGAACTACGTCCCGTTCATGCTGGGAAAGAAGAGCGATGATGTTTGCCAAGTTTACAGGTTTCACAATTCAAAGGAAAAACCTCTAAATGAAGGTCTGGAAAAAGTTGATGAATGAGTCAAGAAGAAAGATGGCCAAGACGACGATGCCATTGCTGAAGAGATGAAGAAGAAGAAAGAGCAACATCATGATCAAGAAAGAAGAGCTCACCACTAGCAGTCCCAGTAGCAATCGTAGCTTTGGAGACAGAATATGAGAAAGAACCAGTGGTGCCCGTAAAAGTAACCGTGCAATTTAACTGAGTGCAAAGAGCATGAACAGAGAGTAAATTTCACTAGAAAGTAGGGACATAGAGAGTGTACTCAAGTAGCAAAGACAGAGAGAGACATACAGTGCCAACACTATGCACAGGAGCAGAAGTCTCATCTGCAATAACAACAGGAGACAACCTGTTCTGTTCAAGTAAAGAAGAGAACAAATGAGAGTTGCCGATCATGTGACAAGTGGAACCAGAGTCAATAAGCCACTTATCAGAGGAGGGCACAAGATCACGAGCTATAGAGGAGAGAAGAGAAACCATCTCAAAGAAGAATAGAAACTAAAAGGAAGAAAAACTAACCTCACGGTTAGAAACAAGCTGACAAAAGAAGCCAAACCAAATAGAACGACAAACAAGTCACAGAAAGCCATCAACCAAAAGAAAGAGAGGTAGAGAATCAAACTGCACGATTTGAAAAGAAGCCGGAGAGAACCGGACCCCAAGAGGAGCAAACCAAGAAGAGACCGCGCGGGAAGAGAAATCAACCCATGCGAGAAAAGAGAAGTCGCAACGACTAAACAACGAACAAACCACGCGGGAAGACCGCACGGTCACGATGATACCACACCAGCGGCAAGAAAAGAGGCCGCGACCAGGATGTGGAGTCCGCAACGGTTAGAGAAGCCGCAGCGATAAGAAAAGAAGCCACAACAACAAGAAAAGAAGAAGAAAGAAGGAGAGAAGAGAACGAGTCTACACTATCACAGTGACAACACACCAGCGGCAAGGAAGATGCCGCGACCAAAACGCGAAACTCGAAACAGAAAAGAGAAGAAGCAGCGAACATCTAAGAAACCGCAACGAAATGCGACTAAGCAAAGGAAGTCGCACGAACAGAACACGTGCAAAGAGGAAAGCGCAGGAGATCGACAATCAAGGGAGGGAAGGGTGGGAAGCGAACAGGAAGAAGAGGGCGCAGGAATCAAACCGGAAGAAGCCGGCATGGTTTAATAAACAAACCACAATCTGATTGGAGCAAATGATTGAATCACTCTGATACCGTGTGAAAAATGAGCAAGAAAATGGCCAAGAGGTAAATAAACCGCAAATTTTATTGCTCCAAAAATATAATTATTACATAGGTATGCCCCCTTATTTATAGAAATCGGGAAAGATGAGAGAATACAACAACCGATGTGGGATTAAATACAAGTCGGGCGGTTTACGCGGTTTGACATGGTCAAACCGCCCACTATACAACAAATAACATAACACCAAGAGGCAACTAGGAAAGCGCCTAACATCCAGGGAAGACTGCAGGTACAGGCCGCCAGACCGCAACTGCGGGTTGCCACCACACCGCAGTTGCGGCTAGCCATCAGACCGCAACTGCTACAAGCTACCGGACAGCAACTGCATGTTGCCACTAGACTGCAGTTGCGGTTAACCATCTGTCCGCTGCTGCGGCCTTTACCAGACCGCTGCGGCTTCATCCAGATCATTGCGGCTTACCGGTAGACCGCTACTGCGACTTTCTGCCAGACCGTTACTGTTTCATTCAGACCGCTGCGGCTAACCGACAGACCGCAGCTGCGGCTTTCTGCCAGAGCGTTGCGACTTCCTTAAGACCGCCCAAACCGCTAGGTCGCTGAGATAGATAGACCGCTGCGGTTAGACATTACACCGTCCAGTAATTTCCTCAAGCTCCAACACCTGTCAAAGTGTGATCTCATACTTGTGCATGATGCTTGTGCTCTACGATTTTGATCTTTGGATTTATGCCTTGAGGAGCAGTCGCCTCATTGAGAGAGGCAATCGATATGAGCAAACGGTCTTAAGAGGGGAAACTAGATAGTAGAGAGAAAAAAAAATTAAAAGAATTTCTGATCGAATTTTAACTAAGGCCCGGTTTTCTGACCGGATCTCGCACCTAATATAGGCTTATCATACACAAAAATTACTCCTCTTTTATAAAGTGAGGAGCTGAAAAAAAATGTCAAACAGACTTATGGCCGTTTGTTTTTATTAAAAAAATTTAAATAAAATACCAAGCGATATCATGCCATCTGTCCTTACTAAAATTTAAAAAAAATTATGAAAAGTTATGGCCAAACCACAAAGTGAAACAGCTAACTTATAAATAGTGGTGCACATAAAGCCCGGCGGGCCCGGGCTTGGCCCGGGCCTGCAGGGCCCGGGCTTTTCCCAACCGGGCCCGGGCCGGGCCTAAGAAGCAACCGGGCCGGGCCGGGCCGGGCAATGCCCCCTGGGGGGGGGGCCTGGTAAGGACCCCCAGGCCGGCCCGGGCCGGGCCCGGGCTTAGCCCGGGCCCGGTTATTATTTTAATTTTTTTTTTTATAAAAATTTATATACTATTTAATTTTATATAAAAATTTAAAAAAAATATATACAATTACAAATTAATAAATTACCCTAAAAAAAAAATAAAAAACACAACAACTGAACAACATAATATTGAAAAAAAATTTATTAATAATTAATGTAATGAAATTATACAAATTTAGGAATGTGTAAAATTTACACTGTAAATATACAAAAATTATGAAATTCTAAATTTTTAAAAATTACAAATGTCAAATGACAAATATTCTAAATTATTAAAAATTAGAAAATTACAAATCAAAAAAATACAAAAAGTTGCCTAGTGGCCCTAGTTTAAATTGATCGCGTCCATCTCGTCTTCCATGTCCGACGAGCTATCCTCGATCGCTGAAATATGCTGCTTTCTCTTCATCGCGTCCAGGTGGTCCTTGTAGCATATGCAGATCTCGAGCGATTCTTCGCTTAGCCGACTTCTCCGCTCGTTTAAAACCCTACCACTAAGAGAAAAAGCAGACTCCGAAGCTACCGTGCTAGCTTGGATCGTTAGTAAATCTCGGGCCATATAGGCCATAATAGGATATGTATTTACTTTACCTTTCCACCATTTTAAAATATCGAAATTTTCTAATTCGTCAGTGGACATAAAATCGCGAAATTGTGTTTTTGTGTACAATCCTAATTCATTTAAACTACTAGATGTTGTGCGCGCTTTTTTCCTAGAAGCTAACTCTAACATTTTATTTTTAAAACTACTAGATGTTTTGGGTTGCGACACATCCTCTCGGGGCTGCGACCCATATAAATTATCGTAATAATTATAACATTGAGTAAAAATAGTGTTAAAATTTAAAATACTCAGATTATCTAAATCTGAATTATTTAGATCTACGCCTATATTGTTATTTATTTCTTCAATAAAATTTTCTACGCCGTCTACGCCGAAAAGAGGATTCAAAGCGGCGGCGCATGAAAACATAACTGGGATTTCTCTATAATATTTTAAAAATTTTATTTCCATTATTTTTATTAATTCGATCCATCCGGCGTGTTGTTTAAAATAATTTAATTTTTGTGAAATATTAACAATATTTTCAATAACTAGCGGGCTAGTAGGATAATATACGCCCGATAAACTATTTGTCGCAGTATAAAAAACTTCTAACAAATTCATGTAATTTTTTAAAATTGCCCAATCGGACTCGGTTAATTCGTGTTGACCTAACAAAGTATAAAATTCCATTAATAGTGTTTTTTGGCGAATCGCTCGTTTTAACATTATATATGTAGAGTTCCATCTAATTGACATGTCAAATAGAGGTTTTAAAAATTTGTGACCTTGATCGGTTACGAATTTTTTAAAATCTTGACGTCGTTGTTTAGAACTATAAATAAATTGTAACATTAAACGTATTTTATTAATGTATGGTTCCATATAGGACAAACTATCATGCACTACTAAATTTAAAACGTGACACGCGCAACGAGTATGAAAAAAGGCGCCGTTTAACATATGTTTCAAATCACGTTTTAGCCACTCAATTGAGGTGGTATTATTTGTGGCGTTATCGAAAGAAATACTCATAATTTTATCTTTTATTTTAAATTCGCGCACACATTTTGAAATTATTTGATAAATTGCCTCACCGGTGTGCGGGACTTCGAAACTTTCAAAACAAATTATTCGTTTATTTAGATCCCAGGAAACGGGATCGACCCAGTGACACGTTATAGACATATATGATAATCCTAATTTTATACTACTTGTCCAAACGTCGCTCGTTAAACTCACTCGACCCTCAAATTTTTCAAAAAAATTTATTAAAATTTGTTTTGCATCTAAATAATATTTAAGCGCGTCGCGTCTAATAGAAGATCGACTTACTTGGTGATATTTGGGTTGTAGCCCTTGGTGAATGTACTCGGTCTCTTTTTCATTGTCGTAGTGGTTGAACGCCAACCCGCGTCTGATGATATTCTTCACCTGCAGCTCTCGCTGCCGACCTTGATCGTATGTCCAGATTTGTCCGGATGCCGATAATTGCGCCTGGGTCGACTCGGGAGGAGCTTGTTTGGCTGCGCAAGACTTAACGTGTCTTGCGAGTGTCGAGTTGCCAGCGGTCGAAAGTAATTTCGAGCACTGTTTGCACCTCGCCTTTTGCTCCGCGCCGACTTGTACTAAGTCGAAATATTCCCAAACTGCCGCCGTACGCTTGTGCTCCACCACTTCGTGAGCGACGGATGAGGAAGACGACGCCTGCGTTGACGACATGCTCGCGAGAAAAAATAAATAGAGTTGAGAGAGAGAGAGAGGGTGGGAGGGTGAAAGGAATCGTATCACCCCCAGCCGAGTTTCGATCAAGAGACAAATTTCCCATGAAGTCGTACTCCTTGGGTGATATCTTGACATTTTTCACCTTTTGATCTTCTCCCTTTGACTCCTTTTTGTTCTCTAATAAAAATAAAAATGTAATATTAGTAATTGTTAGTAAAAAAACTATTTGAAAACAAGTTTCTTACTTTTTCTTTGCGTTGGTTTCTCCCAATGACTCTTAGGCCGGTTGTTTGATCGCCCCTTACGTCGCATTGCCGGTGGATCTCGAACATTACCCTTGTCTGTTTGATTATCAGGAAATAAACCATTTTTGACCTTTTCATCATGCTCTAATATCTCATCTGATTTCTTAGCAATGTCATTCATGACACTTAGAACATACTCTCTGGCAATCTTGCAATCTTCTACCCGATGAGTGAGATCATAGGTAAACCTCATCATATGACTTCTGAACACTAAATTGGAGTCAAAGTCATCCTGACTAGCAGTCTTGAAATGATACACATCCTTCTTCGCCGAAACGGTGAATCTTCTGAGTATGTATTTCTCAGGTAATTGCGTCACATTTTTATGATTATACACCCTTAATATATGTTTGCATAAAATTCCCCTTGTTTGAAACCCTCTGCATGAACAATCAGCATCATAATTGGTTGGATGAAAGGACATGAACCATTGTTTAACATTATTGGCAATGTCAGAATGTTGTAAAACATACAAGATACGCTCGTCAGTTAGTCTTGATTCCTCTACAATACAAACACCAACAGCACCGTCCATAAATGATTGCTCAAACAATGAATAACACTTTCGAGTGTAAATCTTTGATACTTTTTTTGAGTAGTAGGCAATCACTGTACTTTAATGTTACACTACCATGTTTGCATCGAAAGTCTTCATCGTGTTCGGATCAACGCCAACTTGAGGTTAATTTGTCCAAACCAAGATAACATTCAACAAGTGAACTTGTAGCTTTAGAACAACCATGTAAAACATTATTAGCTGATTCACTCCTTTGGGTCGATAATATACCGAGATCCAATCTCTCTTTATTGAAAGCGGTTGACCATTTCATTCTAACCTTAAATAGGTCCTGCAACCACCTGTTTTCACCCAGATTTCCTCTTCTTATCATATCACTCCAAGAATTTTCAAATTCAACTTCACTTTCACATTTACTCATACAGTTGTAGAAAAGAGATCTAATACATCTATCATGATTGAAAGCAGGTACCTTTGACGGTGCTTTCTTTGAGATGTGCCACTGACACAAACGATGTCGAGTATTGGAAAAAACTCTTTCAATAGAAACAGCCATTGCCTGGTCTTGATCCGTAAATATCGTGATGGGTTGTTTTCCCCCAACAAACCTCAAGAAGGTCTCGAACACCCAACAAAACGATTCAATGGTCTCCGTTGCTATGAATGCCCCGCCGACAAAAATATTCTGCATATGGTGGTTAACAGCAATAAAGGGGGCACATGCCAAGTTGTACTTGTTTAATCGATATGTCGTATCAAATATGATAACAGCACCGAAGCAATCGTAATCAATTTTGCTACGCCCGTCGATCCAAAAGAAACTAATCAGTCGATTCATTTCATCCGTTTGAATATCATAGGAAAACATATTATCCTCTGATTGTCGTTCCCGCAATATGTTTGACAGGCTCATGGCGTCCCCACTATCTATTATAGCTTTTCTTTCTCGTTGGACAAAATTATAGGCATCATTCTTAGAAAATCCTACATTTTCAACACCACCTACTTCATCGACAAGGAAATTGTATGCATCGGTTGTTCTAATACCCACACCTGTCATATTTTTTAGAAGACTGGCTTGGGCATTAGATATACTGCGTTGAGACCGCAACAAATGCTTGTCATTTTCTGATGCTAGAGGATGGTTATGTTCCTCGACAAATTTGGTAACCTCCCAATTCTTCTCTTCTTTATCTGCATTGAAATATATGCAAGCTAAATAACCTGTGCGAGTATCCAACTTGCGGTACCTTTTTTGATCGTCAATCGTCGGCTTAGATACCTTTACACCAGACTTGGAGCAACAATACCCTCGGCCCTTAATAATCATCGTATGTGTCCAGTAGGCAATATTTTGTTTCCTAACACTAAAGCCTGTTCTATGAGCATAGTCGCAGTAGGCACCATATGCTTCCTCCTCACTGTACACAATAGGGAATGCTACAGTTCCTCTCTGTAAATTAAAAAATAATTACAGTTATAATAAAGAAATTCCAGTTGTAATTAAAAAAATACAGTTGTATTTGAGAGTTGGCAAATATAATTCCAACTGTAATATTACGATTCATCTTGGAAATGAGGACAAATCTTGCCCGTTCTCTGTTCTAGTGGTTGAATGAAGGTGGGAATTACAGAGCAGGAAGCTTAAAGACTTACATTGCCATAACTATCAAATACTGGTTTCTTGTCCGTTTGCTCCATCAAGTAATATGGAGCTTTTCCGATTTTTCAAAAACTCAGCAGCACCTGCATTCTAAAAAAAATCCGTATAAGTAATAGAGCATGAAGTTATATTTTGAGGCAGGCTTAAAGTCTAGTTTGCTTACCTTCAAAGATCCTGAAGCCAACTAGATTGCGTAGACGAGGAGACCGGAGTAATGCGGCGATGGCGGAGGCCCGAGAAGTACGGCGGCGAGAAATGCGGCGAGTAAGGAGTCGAGGACCGCTGAAACCCTAGGCTCCGTCGGCTCCGCGAGGAAGAAGATAGGCGGGTCTTTTGATTTTTTTTCAGGAAAAGAGGAATAATGAGGTGGGGCCCCACATGAAAGAGGGTTTTTATATGGGCACGGTAGAACCGTGCATTTAGTGCACCTAAAAATTTTCCTAGGGCCAAATGGTCTCATGAGTTATGACCATTTGGCCTTATATAAACAAATAAATATATGCATTTTTTTTAAATATATATAGTTAGGGCCGTAAGGCCAAACAGTCTTATGGCCTTAACTCATGTTTTAATTTATTTTATTATTTATTTAATATAATAATATAAAAGATATTATATAACAATAATAATATAATATTTGATGGGTTACACCATCATTTATAGAAAAATCAAGCTCCCCCATGATCTCCACTCAAAGAGAATCGTAAGTGGGCCCAACCCCCCATGATCTCTCATGATGAGAATTATGGGGGGAAGCAGGCCCCACTCCCGCTCCTCATGAGGGAAACCGCCACCATCAACGGGAGAACCACCTCCGGCGGCCAAACCGTCGCCGACGGCCGGCCCTCCCGGCCCTCGCCGCGGCCAGCCTCACCGTCGAGGCGGCCGCGGTACGCCGCCGGCTCGGCAACGGCCGGCCAGGGCATGGCCGGCCTGGCCACGACCGGCCAAGCCATGGCCGGCAATGACCGCCCGAGCCGCGACCGCGCCCGGGCACGGCGTGCCGCCGGCTCGGCCGCGGCCGGCCGAGGCATGGCCAGGCCCAGCCGCGACGAGCCGCCGGCCTAGGCATGGCCGGCCGTGACCGGCCGAAGCCACGGCCGCACCCGGCCGCGGCGAGCCGCCGGCTCTGCCGCCGCCGGCCTAGGCACGGCCGACCTATCCATGGGAGGCCAAGCCGCGGCCGGCCGCCCCCGCCGCCGGCAGCCCGGCCGCAACCGCCGCTGTGACGGCCCGCCGCCGTGGGAGGTCTCCCCACCGTCCGATCTGGGGAAGCCCCTCCTCGCCGTCCGATCAAGGGGATAACCACCCACTATCCCACCACTTTAGTGGTGGTGCCCGCCATGATCTTCCCCTGAAGGCTATAAAAGTACCCCCAGGGGCTCCTCATTTCTTCACTTTTTCTCCTCCCTGGTTCTTCTCCTTCTTCCTCAAATGAGAGTTCTCCCGCCTCCTCCACCAAGTCGGCCTCCGCTCGCCGTGAACCACCGCCAGTCACCAACAGCCACCGGCGGCCACCAGCATCCACCAACGGCTATAGGCACCCCACCAACGCATTGACAGCAAGAGGATGCCCAAGACCCCGAGGAAATCAAAAGAACAGGATATTGGGATCGAGCAAGTGCGCACCGCCCCGAGCATGCGCGCTAGGAGCATTCCACACATTCCTTTGTCCAAGTCACTCCTGCGGTGAGGAGCGGTCTGTCGCCCTGATTCACCAAGCATACTGTAATCACCCAAAGCTAGTGGAATTTGTCCGGCACAAACCCGATCACGTGGTTTTTTACCCATTTCAGGGGTTTTTCCACGTCATCAAGACTTGTCTTCACTGTTCATTTTCATCGACTGTGTGCGCGCTCGACCGCTCCGTGAGCTAAGACAGTCCAAGATTATCCGGTCCGACCGGGGCGTCGAGTTAGTCCGCAACAGTTTGACGCCATCTGTGGGAACATGAGTCCCAACATCATTCAAAGTAGAAGATCATAGGCATTGCCTCTGTCAAGTTCAGCCTTAATGGCAAAGAGAAGCACCCGTACTGCTGAAGTCTCCTCCCTTGGCGGAAACCCCGATCCCCCGCATTCACGCTCCCCGGTGGACGTGCCACTGACCACTGAAGCCTCATTAACTCCTGATACCACCCTGGAGGGACGCGTCCGCAAGATGGAAGAACAACAAGTCAAGTTGCTCACCCTGCTCCGAAATATGGGAGCACCAGTCGAGCCCCAACCTCCGTCAACTCATGTCCAAACGCAAGAATTCCAGCAAAAAGAAGGAAAAAATCTCAGGGGACAGGAGGAGTCACAACAAGATTAGCCCCGCCAGCGTAACCCTTCAACGACCGGGGGGGGGGGGCAGCACCAGCCCTAAGAATACTTCCCCCTAAGTATCGCATGCGTTAACGCAAGGTATACAGTGCGAAGTGACTCAGAATCCCTCCGGCCAAGGAATCCTCAGCCTTTCGATCAAGCTAATTTGACGCCACCAGAAGAACGTCTTCCTCCAACGACACATTGCCTGCACAAGGAATATGACATAGAGAAGGAATTCTCAAGCACAAGCAGCTCCCCCGCATCCGCCGCATCACTCCGAGAGATGTACGATCATCACCTTGCCTGTTCGCATTGTAAAGAGAAGGTTGGGAACGTAATAAGCCCTAATGCCTCGGCCACAGGGCAAGGACTAAATGAATATCTACCCAACTACAACTCACTAGACTCCCAGACAGCCCCAGGCTCGGAGGATGGCTCCGAAATCTGTAGTTTCAGCGGAACAGGCGACCCACTGGCACACCTAGTGTATTTCGAAACTATCATGCACACCCACAATGCTTCAGATCAACTCATGGTCAGGGCATTTCTGACAACACTAAAAGGCAGAGCTCGAGCCTAGTTTACTCCCTACAAGGAGAAAAGATTGACAGCTACCTCGAACTCGCCGCCCTCTTTATCAGAAGATTCATAAAGCCCTCACCGGAAAATCCAGGACCAAGAGGAAGACAGAAAAGGAAGAAAAAAGAGGAACCAAAATAAGAAGAACGACTTCGAAACAAGCATTGTTGCGGTAGTCATCAACGTGGCCCTCCAAGGAGTGGGGGGAAACATCCACTTCAGGAATACACCCCCCTGAATACCACCCGCACCAATGTGATGTACGCGATTCAAAATGATCCAGTATTCCAACAACCAAGAGCACCGCGGCAAAACCCCAAGGCTGACCAAACAAAATACTACGAGTATCACCGGGGCCACAGACACAACACCAACGAATGCAATGGGCTAAGGGAGGAAATCCAATGACTGGCCAGCCTAGGAGCGGTTGATCAGTTCCTATCAAGAAAAACATCACCAACCAGTCATAGTATAAGACCTACGACAATCAGAATCGGCAAGCCATCTACCGAGTTGAACCAAGTTTTGGTGGACGCAGAGATCACCATCAATGTGCTGTTTTTATCAACACTGCTTCAGTTCAAGCTAACCATTTGCCACCTCAAGCTAATGTCAGGAAGTACGCGCGTTTCGAGGAACAACCCGGTACCAGTCATCGGCACCATCACTCTCCCAGTCACTCTCAAAGACGCGCACCGACAGACATCCTATGATGTACAGTTTGCCGTCATCCAAGCTGATTCTGACTACACAGTAATACTCCAACTATCGCTCCTGGATGTCTTCCGATCCCGCTCTCGCCACTGCCATCTTTAAGTTGTTTCATTTGTTCGTTCGTTTTGTTTATTAAATATTGTAAAAACTACAAGCCCAGGCTTGTGAAGACTAACTTTTCATCATTTACCTTGGCAGTATGAGAATCAAGAAATGGCTTTTTCACGCTAAGTCACGCAATCAGATCAAACAAATGGCGTTAATCAATTCAACACTGTGGGGGCCTGCCCCCTCATAAAGAAGCCGCAAGCATCCCTCGCGCAACCTAAGCCGCGAGCAATCCTCGCACAACACCTTGGGGGCCTGCCCCCCTCACGAAGAAGCTCCGAGCATCCCTCGCGTAACCTAAGCCACGAGCAACCCTCGTGCAACACCGTGGGGGACATGCCCCCCACACGAAGAAGCCGCGAGCATCCCTCGCGCAACCTAAGCCGCGAGCAACCCTTGCGCAACACCTTAGGGGCCTGCCCCCTCACGAAGAAGCCGCGAGCATCCCTCGCGCAACCTAAGCCGCGAGCAACCCTCGCACAACACCGTGGGGTCTTGCCCCCCTCACAAAGAAGCTGCGAGCATCCCTCGCGCAACTTAAGCCGCGACCAACCCTATCGCAACACCGTGGGGGTCTGCCCCCTCACAAAGAAGCCACAAGAATCCCTCGCGCAACCTAAGCCGCGAGAAACCCTCGTGCAACACCGTGGGGGCATGTCTCCCTCACGAAGAAGCCGCGAGCATCACTCGCGCAACCTAAGCCGCGAGCAACCCTCGCATAATACCGTGGGGGCCTGTCCCCCTCACGAAGAAGCCACAAGCATCCCTCACATAACCTAAGCCACGAGCAACCCTCGCGCAATACCGTGGGGGCCTGCCCCCTCACAAAGAAGCCACGAGCATCCCTCGCACAACCTAAGCCGCGAGCAACCCTCGCGCAACACCGTGGGGGCCTGCCCTCCTCACGAAGAAGCCGCGAGCATCCCTCGCGCAACCTAAGCCGCGAGCAACCCTCGCGCAACATAGTGGGGGCCTGCCCCCCTCACGAAGAAGCCGCGAGCATCCCTCGCGCAACCTAAGTCGCGAGCAACCCTCACGCAACACCGTGGGGGCCTGCTCCCCTCACGAAGAAGCCGCGAGCATCCCTTACGTAACCTAAGCCACGAGCAACCCTCGCGCAACACCGTGGGGGACTGCCCCCCTCACGAGGAAGACGCGAGCATCCCTCATGCAACCTAAGTCGCGATCAACCCTCGCGCAACACAGTAGGGGTCTACCCCCCTCACGAGGAAGCTGCGAATATCCTTCGCGCAAACTAAGCATCCCACGCCCGGTCAAAGCCGTGTAGTCAATACCAATCAACTACGGACAAACGTCCAAAGAAATATGAAGAGACAACAATGTCATAACAAAGCCAAGCTCAAAATAAAACAGGTACAACCAGTGTCTAGAGATATCACGCTACATAAAACAACAAAATGTACAATAACAAGTACAACTACTCTCCCTCGGCATTTGAGTCATAACGCTCGTCCCCGGATATATCTGCAAAGCTGAAACTGGAGGTGTCACACCCAAGGCGCCTGCCAACAAAGCGAAAGGCCTTCGAAACGCCACGACGGAGCGCTAGCTCGCGTATATCGTCCATCTGAGGCTCCACCTCCTTGGACCAAATATCATCACGAACCTCCTCCGCAATCAAGTTGCGGTCTCGCAGGTAATCCAGCGACTCCAAGTACTCCACAAGCCCTGCAGCATTCAGCTCTGATGCGTGATCGTCAGAAGAAAGCATCTCCACCTGCGCCTTCGCCGCCCGAAGCTGAGTCTCAAGGCGTGAGACCTCCTCTCGTGCCGCCTGCAGCTGGGTTCCTATGCCAGATGTCTCCTCTTTTGCATGCCTCAACATCTGGGTGGTCCTCTCCACCAGTGACTTCTCCACATCCAAGGCCACACATGTATCTTCTAGCTCAGACTTCAGCTCTGAACTGATCCGACGGAACCGTGCAATGTCCCGGTCATGTTCCTCCTGCAAGGAGGCGAGCGCTCATCGACAACCGAAGCTTCTCCTGTAGAGCAATATACCCGTCCTTCAGGCTAACATAATGATCATTCCCGGTCATTGCAATCGACGCCTGAGTCTCTATCTGCAGGAGAAAAACACACAATCAACCTCCTTCAACAAAAAAGAAAAGAAGGAGAGAGCTAAAAGAAAAGGGAAGTTATACCCTTACCACATCACTCATCGCCCGTAAGGAAGATGACAACCGCGGAGCCACTGTATTGATAGGCGTGTGAGGAACGGGGGAAGCAGGTGTCTGCACCTCTGGTGCTTCATCGTCAGAAGCTACCACCACAACATCAAGGTCATCAGCAGGGGCCATCACTGCTTTCCACTTACGGCCCCCTCCCTGAGAAGTCGCCGCCACCTGAACTGTGCCCGTCGAGATACCGCATCCCAGCATCCGCTTTTCCTCTACATAAACATAGATATTAAAGAGACGGTTGGCCAACTCGCGAGGCTCAGAAAATCCAAGCACCGGGGAAAAATCCCACTCCTTCCCTTTCACACGATGGCAGCGGTCGGGAAGCGCATTCCACACCTCAGGAAGGCCCCATGAATTCTTCACATATCCAAACAAAGTGTAGCCATGACGACGATCTTTGCGAGCTTCAAACTCCAACAATGCCTTATTACTGTGCACCTCCATCCGCTCACCACCATCCGAGCGCACGTCACACCAATCTCAAAACTGGTCTAAAGAAAGCTAGCTCCAATGCTCGCGGAATAAAATGTCTAACCCCATAATTCGAGCAATCCCAGCCAGAACAAACTGAGAGACAGGCAATCCGCAAAACTTCAAAAAATCGATCATCTCCTCGCAAGGCGGAAAGAGGAAGCCGGATCTCAGAGAAACTTCGCAGATCGTCAACCAACCACAGGGAGGATTCTGAACCCGCTCCTCAGGACGGGGATCCTCACTTCTAAATCAGTAGGAAGCCCGTACTTCGCCCTCCAGATGTCAACACAATCATTAGTCAAATAAGAGCGCAGGCGCATCGGACCGGAAGAGCGCTTCGAAGCCTGTACATAGCAAAATAAAAGGTTAGCCCAAAAATAAAAAACCACGCAGCACGCAAAGGCAAACGCCCGCGCAAAATAGAAAGAAGCGCAACCGCACGTCGCGGACCGAGCCGGCGCACCGCCTGATCGTGCACAGGCCTGCATGCGTGCGGCCTACGCGAGCGCGCGGCCTGCGCGGGCACGGGCGCGGCCTGCGCGGGCGCGCCCACGGCCTGCGCGCGCACGAGGCCTGCGCACGCGCGTGGCCTGCGTATGCGCGGCCTATGCGCGCGCGGCCTATGCGCGCGCGGACGGCGCATGCGGTCAGTGCGTGGCCTGCGCGCGGCCTGTGCGCGTGGCTTGCACGCCCGACCGTTGCACTTAGCGCGCGTGTGATCGGCGCAGGGAGGAGCCGATCCACCCCCGGCCGGCATGCACCCGTGCATTCCACGCACCCCGCCGGCGCCCATGATCTCCGCACGACGCACGCAAAGCCTCCACGCGCCGTCAAGCCTCCCGCCGGATACCTTGGAAGCACTGGCCGCCGCCGCCTCGGTCCTCCCACCAGAAACCATCATGACAACAGGAAGTAAGAAAAATCTCTCCTCTCGCGCTCACTTCGCTCCCATACAGCAGAGATTTGGGGGACAATTGATGGGTTACACCATCATTTATAGAAAAATCAAGCCCCTCATGATCTCCACTCAAAGAGGATCATGGGTTGGCCCAACCCCCCATGATCTCTCATGATGAGAATTATGGGGGGAAGCGGGCCCCACTCCCGCCCCTCATGGGGGAAACCGCCACCATCAATGGGAGAACCACCGCCGGCGGCCGGCCCTCCCGGCCCTCGCCACGACCAGCCTCATCGTCGAGGTGGCCGCGGCGAGCCGCATACCCGGCCACGGCCGTGGCCGGCCATGGCCAAGCTCGGCCGCGGCATGCCGCCGGCTCTGCAATGGCCAGCCAGGGCGTGGCCGGCCTGGCCACGGCCGGCCATGGCCGGCCAAGCCACGACCGGCCGTGACCCCCCGAGCTGCGGCCGCGCCTGGGCACGGCGTGCCGCCGGCTCGGCCGCGGCCGGCCGATGCATGGCCGGGCCCGGCCGCGACGAGCCGCCGGCTCGGCCGCCGCCGGCTTAGGGACGGCCGGCTGTGACCGGCCGTGACCGGCCGAAGCCACGACAGCCTCCGGCCACGGCGAGCCGCCGGCTCGGCCGCCGCCGGCCTAGGCACGGCCGGCCTAGCCATTGGAGGCCCAGCCGTGGCCGGTCTCCCCCGCCGCCGGCTGCCCGGCCACCCCCGCCGCCCCCGCCGCCGGCTGCCCGGCCGCAACCGCCGCTGTGACGGCCCGCCGACGTGGGAGGTCTCCCCACCGTCCGATCCGGGGAAGCCCCTCCTCGCCGTCCGATCAAGGGGATAACCACCCACTATCCCACCACTTTAGTGGTGAGGCCGCCATGAACTTCCTCTGAAGGCTATAAATAGACTCCCAGGGGCTCCTCATTTCTTCACTTTTTCTCCTCCCTGGTTCTTCTCCTTCTTCCTCAGGAGAGAGCTCTCCCGCCTCCTCCACCAAGTCGGCCTCCGCTCGCCATGAACCACCTCCAGTCACCAACAGTCATCGACGGCCACCAGCATCCACCAGTGGATATAGGCACCCCACCAATGCATTGGCAGTAAGAGGATGCCCAAGATCCCGAGGAAATCAAAAGAACAGGATATTGGGAGCGAGCAAGTGCGCGACGCCCCGAGCATGCGCGCCAGGAGCATTCCACACATTCCTTTGTCCAAGTCACTCCCGCGGTGCAGCCTGTTGCCCGCAGGAGATTACAGTCTCTTTCTCTTACCCCCAAGTTGTAACGGGAGCGGTCTATCGACCTGATTCATCAAACATACTGTAATCACCCAAAGCTAGTGGAATTTGACCAGCACAGACCCGGTCACGTGATTTTTTACCTATTTCAGGGGTTTTTCCACGTCATCAAGACTTGTCTTCACTGTTCATTTTCATCGACTGTGTGCGCGCTCGACCGCTCCGTGAGCTGAGACGGTCCAAGATTATTCGGTCCGACTGGGACGTCGAGTTAGTCCGCAACAATATTAATATTATATATGATAATATTATTACTTAATACTTATTATATCATAAGGAATAATAAATTTATAAATAAAAGTCAAATATATAAATTAAAAATGAACACAAATGAAAATTAAAATTGGGCATTATTAATTCAAAATGAAATTACAAATTTACATAAAATTACAAAATCAAAATTACAAGATAGATAACAGTCTCATATATTACAAATTATAAAATATTACATGAAATCTATTCTGGGTATACAAATTACAATTTGAAGTATTTACAGATGAAATCTACTCTTCGTCAGTGATATTCAGCGTACTCATGTCTTCTTCAAACTCCGAGACGCTTCTCAACTTGTGTAATATGTTGTGTTTGTTTCATGGCGTTAAGATAGTTCTTATAGCAAATGCGAATTTGCGGTGATTCGTCGGTTAAACGGGATCTTTGCTCGTTCATTATCTTGTCAATGAAAGAAAAAACATATTCCGAAGCTACGATGCTAGCTTAAATTGTTAGTATATCACGAGCCATAATCGACATAATAAGATAATTAAGTTTTAGTTTTAGATTTCCACTGCAACACTCAAACCTTTATCCCACTATAGTGTGGTCGGCTATATGGATCCTTTGTCGTCATTGTGATCTATCTTTTGTCATAATCTCACTAATTCCTAAGTACATCATGTCTTTCCTTATAGTTTCATTCCAAGTCTTCATTTGTCTACCCCTCCCTCATTTAACATGCCTAGTGACTAGACTCTCACAATGCCTAATATGTGCCTCTAATGGTCTCCTTTGTACGTGTCCAAACCATCTTTGTCGAGCTTCTCACATATTCTCCGCAATTGGTGCATGCAACTCCCGTCTTATCCCTGATACATTCATTCCTAGTTTTATCTAGTCTCGCATGTCCACACATCCACCTAAGAATTCTCATCTCCGCAACTCCCATTTTTTGCTCATGTACACAATTCACTGCCCAACACTCAGAATCATAGAGCATCGTAGGTCTAATTGCAGTGTGGTAAAATTTCCCCTTAAGTTTTAACGGTACTTTACGATCACATAAGGTCCTTGATGCGCCTCTCCACTTCAACCAGTTGGAGCCGGCGGTTCATATATCCTTAGTTTGATAATATCGTAGGTGAAGGAGTCGAAGCTACCTCGCAGGTACCTCGCAGGTGAAGGAGTCGAAGCTGTTCCGACTCGAATTTGAATACGAATAATTCCGGATGGAGATCGGCGAGGAAGTAGACAACATATATACACGCTTCACCAAGATTGTCAACGCCTCAAGATCCCTTGGGAAGAGCTACTCAAACTGAGATCTGGTGAGGAGGATCCTGCGATCTTTGCATCCTCGCTTCAACCCGAAGGTGACTGCGGTTGCTGAATCACATGATATCAACACCCTGGAGATAGAGAGCCTCATTGGAAACTTGACACATGAACTTGAATTAAAGATTCAAGTTGAGGAGTATCCCAGGGAGATAAAGAAGAAGGGCTGGCACTAAAGGTCACAAGGGAGAGAAAGGCTACAGAAGAATCTGAGGAAGATGACCAGAAAAGCCTCTATGTTCGGGAATTCAAAAGGTTCACGAAGAATCCCAAGATGCAGGAAAAATTTAAGAAATTTTTGAAGAGAGGAGCTGAAGAAGCCAGGATGTGGAACAAGCCGTCAAAGGAGATGGAGAGCGATGATGAGAAGTCCCAGCCAGAATGCTATCACTATCACAATCCTAGACACATAAAGAGGGAATGTCCAAGACTTCAGAAGGAGGAAAAGGAGAAGCAAAGACGGCACAAAGTGAAGAAGAAGGTGTTGAAGGCGCTAACTTGGGAAGAGGATGGATTTGATGAGTCAAGCACCTCTGACTCAAGCAGTGAAGATGAGGAAAATCTGTGCATCATGGGGAGAAATCAAGATGAATCTAAAGATGATTCCAGTGTCCAGAGCAACACTGAGGTAACTCCACTCTCTTATAATGAACTTCTTGAGATTTATGAACATCTATATGAGAAGCTAAATAGTGTTATACTTGAAAAGAAGTCCATTCAAAATAAAAACAAGATAATTAAAAAGAACTTAGAAAATATAAAAAATGAATTAATAAAATGTGGCAAAGAGAAGATCGAGTGTCTAGAGTGTCCTCACTTGATGACAACGATCGAAGAGCAAAAAACAACTCTCTCCAAGACATTGTTGAAAACCAACAACCTCAATAATGAAAAAAATGTCTTGGAGAAAAGACTTCAAATGTCTCTTGCCAAAATAGAGGAAGGCAAACACAGTTTGTCAATCGGTGTGTTATGCTAGTTACTGAAAACACCGCCCTAAAGGCAAGAATCCATGATCTCAACTGTGTTATCCAAAAATTTGGAATTGGGCAAAAATCTCTAAACATGTTGTTGGGTGCACAGTGTCATGGATTTGGAAAATTTGGACTAAGATATGTAAGTCCAACGCTATCACCAAGTGGAAATCATAGTCAAGTAAAGACTAAAACAAATCATAAGAAATTACACAATAAGATCAACAGTTATGAAAGGTTATCCCCATCCTCAAGCATGAGATCTAAGAACACGATAAAGGCAGTATCCACTGCCTATGCTTTGTGTCGTGTCTGAGGAAAGGTAACAAGAAAGCTATGCAAGTCTCGCTACCAAAGTCTTCTACCTATTGTATGAGTGGGACAACTTTGATAACCAGATCTTTACCATTATCTTATTTCTATGTGTGTTGGAAGGCTAAGGATAAGGAGACGTGTGATACTTGGACTCTGGGTCTTCAAAGCACATGACAGGAGATAAAGACAAGTTCCTTAGCCTAGAGAAGAAGAAGAGAGGCATGACGACATTTGGGAACAATAGCAAAGGACGCATACTTGGAATCGTCACCATATGTAACAAAGCATTTTCAATTTCTAATGTACTGTTTATAGATGGAATCAAACTTAATTTAATTTCTATTAGCCAACTATGCGATAAGGGCCTAAATATTATATTTGAATCATCTACAAACACCTGCACAATTATAGATGCTAAAACTAATAGTGTTTTTCTTGTTGCTCGTAGAACCCATAATGTTTATACTGTTAGCTTTGAGGATATATCTGCTTCGGATTTTAAATGCTTAGTTACCAAGAATGAGGAATTAGATCTTTGGCATAGGATACTAGGACACTCAGGAAGTAAACTTATTGTCTAATTATCGAAAAATAAACTTGTTCGTGGACTTCCAAAACTAAGCGGTAGTTTAAACTCCTTATGCGCTCTATGTCAAAAAGGGAAATTCATTAAAAACTCATTCAAAAGTAAAAATGATATTTCCACGACTAGACCGCTTGAACTCATTCACATGGATCTGTTTGGTCCTCTTAGTACATGTAGTCTAGGTGGAAAACGATACACCTTTGTTCTTATTGATGACTATTCCTATTATTGTTGGACAATCTTCCTTACAAACAAATCAGACACGTTCTTTGAGTTCACTAATTTATGCACTAGACTCCAAAATGATAAGGAACTAAAAATAAAATGCATAATGTCAGATCATGGGGGAGAATTTGAGAATGAAAATTTCACGAACTATTGTAATAATTTAGGAATTAAACACAAATTCTCAGCCCCACACACTCCTCAATAAAACGGGGTAGTGGAAAGAAAGAACCGCACGCTTCAATAGTTAGCACGCACAATGCTCGCCGAGTTTAGCTTGCCTCGATATTTCTGGGCTGAAATGGTTAACATGGCATGTTATGTGATGAACCGAGTAATGCTTCACCCCATTCTTAAGCTAACTCCGTATGGGTGCTATTTCAATAGGAAGTCATCAGTTTCATATTTTAGAGTCTTCGATTGCCCGTGTTTTACTCTAAACACTAAGGATCAGTTAGGAAAATTTGAAGAAAAATCAGACCATGGCATCCTGTAAGAATATTCCAATACGAGTCGTGCCTATATGGTCTATAACAAATGAACCTTAGTTGTTGAAGAATCGGCTTACGTCCACTTTAATGAAAATTCACCAACCGTAGTCCCCAGGCAAAATGAAGAGGAAATTGATGACGATGCATAGTTAGAAGCTAAGAGTGAGGAGAAAGAAGTGTCAGATGAAGTTCCAATTTATGTAGATGAATATATGCCTCCAAGTACTCTAAATTTATTAAAAGTGCATCCACGAGAACTTGTAATAGGAGAGTTGTTGGGTATTATGTTGGATCCCTAGTTGGATTTGGGCTAGGTTAACTAATTTAGGCTGAGTCTGACCCAACATTATATAACAAGGGTCATGTCCAGTAGTCCTAGAGTTTAGGCTAAGTCCTGTATGTTCTACCTCCTTGGACCAGCCAGCAAAGGACCTCAGAAGACTCAGACTTAGAAGATTTCAGAAGACAGTTTGATCAGTTCGAAATTCTTCGAACTTAGCTCGACGATCGTCGATCTCAGATCGACGATCGTCGATCTCAGATCGACGAACTTAGAGTTAATTCTCTGTGCTGAGCTCAACGATATTCAAAAGCTCCAGTTCATCAACCCACACCTACACCTACACCTCCTGCTTCCCCCATCCACCCTTCTTCACCAGTTCATCAACCTACACCTCCACAATCCCCCATTTCCTCTCTAGTACAACAACAACAACATCTAGAGCAAGCTCTTTCTCCAGATTCTACTACTGATCCTTTGTCCCCCCTTCCTTCTCATCTTGTAGATATACCTCCACTTCAAAATTTAACATCATTACCCTCATTCAACCTTCTTTCATCTCCAAGCCATTCTTTATCTCCTCCAGATGAACTCATGACAGACTGTCATCCCTCATCCTCTTCTTTCTAGAATTCATGGAATTATCTTCACCCTCCATTTCTTTCATATTGGAATCCATCACACCCCTACTTCAATAACTTATAGCAGAGGCCATTTCACCTCTTGCTTCTTCTATCTCCACCCTTACTGCTCAGCTCACTGCTCTCCCTATCCCTCCTTCTGTCAGGGGCCTGGCTCCAGTTACTACTAAAACATGGCAGGGGGAGATAGTCTGTGAAGAAGTAGCTCCAGCAGTAACAGCAGCAGAAGCTCCAACAGTTGCAGTAGTAACAATAGCAGATGAAGACATTGTTGATACAGAGATTCCTGATGCAGAACTTGATGAATTTTTGGATTTAGATTTTGAGTCAACTGAGTTACCTCTTTCTGTGGATATTCTTTATGGAAATTGTTTCATTTCTCCAGATCTTGAACTGAGTTTAGTTCTTAATTCTTTTGATCTTTTGTATAGAGACTGTCTTCCCTTTGTCTCTTTTCAGTTGTGTGCAGATATAGTTTGTTATACAGCTCCTTTCAGTTCAGACATATTACAACAGATTCAGAATAACTTTGAAGCTCCAGCGCCTGAACTTGTCTTAGTTTCAGAGGCTGAGCTTATCAAGGTGGCTGAGGATGAATTTTATGAGCCCAAGGCTCTTTCTCCTCCCACTTTTATTTTCTCCACCTCTCTATTGCCTGACATGGATGAGATCCTTGCTGAGGATATGGATCAGGAAATTGAAGAAGTTCCTGCTGAAGTCATTCCACCTCCAGCAGTTCTTCCTCCAGTTGCTCCTCCTCAAGCTGAAAAGCAAGTTCCAAAGGAAGTTATTGCAGAGATTGATGCATTGTATGACAATCCACAAGGCTCTTCTGAAGATGATCCAACTGATGATTCAGATTCTGTTGATGGCAAGAAGAAATTATTCAAGAAAAGAAAAGCTGTACCTAAGGTTGTCCCTAAGCCTAACCCTAATAATGACACTCCATACTATATTCTGCAGAAGATTAGTCCTTATCCTGAAATGCCTCAGTGGATGTGGCTGTCCAAGAATGAGCAAAAAGAAAGGAAGAAGAAGAGAAGGTACAGGTCTCCTCCAAGACAATTTAGGAAAGACCCTCCTCCTCCTCCTCCCACTTATGGCTCCTCAGGCAATATCTCTCAGAAATCTACTTCTGTGACCAGAACATATCAGAGACAACCCAGGCAAAGCAGTCAGCAATCCTCTTCAAGTAATCTTCCTCCAGACTCTTCCAAGAAAGTTCATACCGAAGAACAAATGCAGGACTCTAGTCCAAATAGGCCAAAATCTCCTCCCATTCTCTTTGTTGATCCAGAATAGGAGACCTATGCCAAAATGGCTAAATTCCATGAGCTTATAGGACTTTCATTGATCAATAAAGCAAAAGCTGAAGGCAAGGACATTTCTTAATACTCAACAATGTCAGCCTTCAGAAAAGAAGAATTGAAAAGGTATGCAAAAGCTAATAAGTTCTTTAATGTAGATGATTATATGAAACTCCACCCAGAGGCTGTTTTCCCAAGAACATCATCCCAAACTGTTATTGGAGCATCTGATATATATATGTCAAAGAAAGAAGCTGTCAATCCAAATAGGGAAATAAAATTCTAACAGACTGCTGAAGGATCAGACAAAGACAAAGCCAAGCAGAAGAAATGAGTTTATTATGTTGTTCATATTTTCATTTGAACTCTATTTTTGTATATATAATGAAGCCCATACTGTAAATATCTGCTGAATGTTTATTTCTGTCAGATATATTTTCTTTTGCTTTAAGATTGTTTGTTTTGTGTTGTATTAGTGTCCTCACCCAAATAGGGGGATATTGTTGGATCCCTAGTTGGATTTGGGCTAGGTTCACTAATTTAGGCTGAGTCTGACTCAACATTGTATATCCAGGGTCATGTCCAGTAGTACTAGAGTTTAGGCTAAGTCCTGTTAGTTCTACCTCCTTGGACCAGCTAGCGAAGGACCTCAGAAGACTCAGACTTAAGAGATTTCAAAAGACAGTTTGATTAGTTCAAAATTCTTCGAACTCAACTCGATGATCGTCGATCTCAGATCGACGAACTCAGAGTTAATTCTCTGAGCTAAGCTTGACGATATTCGAGCTCAGGTCGACGTTTAGTTTTCTTCAGTCAGATTCTCAACTCGATTAACTCAGAATGCAGAATTAGAAAGTATTTCTCAGTTAGCAGTTTGCAGAGCTCAGGTCGACGAACTGGAATTCTCTGGCCGATGATGTTGGATCTCAAGTCGATGAATTCCGTTTAGAGTTTGACGTTTTCTGTCCCATTTCCAGAATGAGTTTTTCTTCCTTATGTTCCTTATTCTCTTATTTATTAGCAGTATTATTCTGAGTATTTAATGCACATATTCCCCTGGATATAGTCGTTATTGGCTGCATTAAATATGATATTGATCAGAATAATTATTTGTTTATTCTATCAAGGACAGTTGGGGAAACTCATAAATGCTTTTATTCCAGCCATTTTGAATTCTCCAGATCAGCCAGCATTTAAGGAAATTATTCAAATTCAAAGGAGAATTTTATTTGGCATAATAATAAAAGAGATTCTCTCTTTTCAAGACAGATACAGACAAGAAAACAAAAGCACTGCACAGAGAACATTCAACCAGCAGATGACTCTTTCATTCTCTCTCAACATTTTTCATTCTTTGCCAATACTCAAGACCGAAGAAGAACACTCATAAGAAATCAAGAGTCTTCTTCATCTTCAGTTCCAGGAATCTACAGAAGCTTTCTGTTCAACATTCAATCTACTGGATTTACTGGACATTGGCAGATCAAAGATAAAGACCTACTCACCCTGAAGCAAAGCTCTTTCTTCCTGAACCTTCAACTTCTTAGGGGGGCTTGGACACTATCAAAATCCACACAGTCTTCTCAAGCTGTTTTGAGAAAAGAGAAGACTTCCATCAACCTCTTTCCACCTCACTGTACAGGGTTTTAACTCCCTTTAAAAGTTAGACTGGTTCTCAATTCTCCTTCCAAAAAGACTTGAGTTTGGTTTTTGGGCACCTGGTCAAAAGCTCAAAGGGTTGTGATATCTCCCTGCAAATAGATATTCTGGTGGCAGTCACCTGATCAAAAACCTGCTAGTGGATTCCTACCAGGGTGGTAGAAGAGTGGATGTACCCAAGTTTAAAGGAACCACTATAAATTTCTTGTGTCGTCTGGTTGCACATTTTTTGTTTCTTTTGTTCTTGCTGTGTTTGTGATTGCTGGAATAGTTAGCCTATTTTCTTTTACATAACTATTATATGGTATCACTATTTTTACTCTGATATAAATTAAAAATAACCAAAAATTTTAAAACTCTATTCACCCCCCTCTAGAGTAAATCAGATCTAACCCCACCTTTCATATTATATCCACAATAACCCTGATTTGAAGAAGGGTCCAGTCAAGCTAAGATGAATTGAGGTTATATTTAATATTGCTCTTTAGTTATGTACTTGCAGGTTTACAATACCATGTACACATCAATGTCAGGTTACAGAGAGTCGGTAAACACAAGACTGCACAATATAATCCCTCATTGTGTAGGCTAATGTGTTGACTCACGTGTAATCTATCTATTGGGGTGTACTTCTATCCCATGTACATGAGAAGGATCTTGGAAGGTCAAAGACCAGGAGCCAGAAATGTAGAATTTTACCTAAGTAAAATTTGGCGAGTATGGTTAAGCATACACGTCGAATTCATCGAGTATCATTGTTGATACACGCCGAATTCGTCAAGTATACTTACCAATACCCATCGAATTCGTCATATATACTTAGGGTAAAGTATTTGGACAAGTGAAAATTCTATCAAGTAAAATTCGCCGAGTATCGTTGTGCATACTCGTCGAATTCGTCGAATGTATCTATCGATACTCGCCGAATTCGTCGAATGTATCTATCGATACTCGCCGAATTCGTCGAATATGCTAAGTGATACATGCCGAATTCTTCGAGCCCAGTTGACGCTAATTCTTTAGATTTTTCCAAGTCTAATTCGTCGAATATCAAAGCGTTGAGTGCGTTGAGTTAACTCAAAGATATTTGACGAATGCCGCCTATGGCGTTGAGAGGGTCGAGTCTGTTGACCGATACTCGATGAATTCGTTGAGTATGCCAGGTGATACTCGATGAATTTGTCGAGTATGACTCCTCGTTATAGCGTTGAGTGACTAGCCGACCTATGATGTTTTGTATAAGTATTTTTCGTCGTATATCAAGATGTATTCGACGAGTATCATTATGATACTCGACGATACTCGATGATACTCGACGAATTTTACTTAGGTCATTTTTCCGATAATTTCTTTCTCCTGTCACGGGTTCGATCAGCCATGTACAGTGCTTTTTAGGTTTAATTTTTGGAAATCTTTTATAGTCATTTCATTTATAATCCCTCTATAAATACCTAGAGTAATTTCGAAATGAGAACGGATCTTAAAATCCTAATTTCTCGAATCAATTTTCATATTTTCCCGAAAATAGCAATCGTCGGCCGCACGCTCCTGTTTTCGCAATACTCTTCCGATCAGTCTCGATAACGAGCAATCTTCTTCGACTGGATCTCTTCCTCGTTCAAGATCTAATTTACTCCAGTCCTCGTAGGTTGAAGATTCAAGATCCAAATTTCAAGATCCAAAGATTTCAAGTTTTTCCGAGTTCTCCAAAATTCAACTTCCAACCTTCAAAGAACGTCGAATCAAAATTGGAATCGTGTGTTGTGTTATAATTTCTTTTTGAATATTGTAGGAGATTTTTCTCCGAGGTTGTAGATCTGTTTGTGGATCGAGAGAGTAGATCCGATTGTGGATCGAGTGTGTAGATCCAGTTTGTAAATCGAGTTGTTGGAGAGTTTGTTCTCCGAGTGGTAGGAGCTTCGTCTCTGAGGTGTAGGTATTGCGACTCCGAGGTGTAAGATTTGACGAGATCTGAGTTTGGTGAAGTAGATGAATCTGCACTTTGTGGGAGATAGGAGAGGCAGGATAGTAGACGTACCCAACTCGGGGAACCACTATAAAATCTTTGCGTTTGTGTGCTTGTTTTATTACGATTATTTTTATTCCACAAAAAGACGCAAACGTCACCTATTTACCCCCCTCTTGTTGATTTAGGTAGATGCTAGATACTTTCAATTGGTATTGGAGGGGCGTTTTGATTGATAAGGCTAACACCTTGATCAAGATCCCTGATCTAATGTTAAGAGATTCCACACAGTCACCATGGATCAAAGCAAAGATATTTCTTCCGTGAAGTTACCAGTGTGCACCAAAGAGAACTTTCCCATGTGGAAAGAAAGAGTACGGTTCTACATGGAAGCTGCAGATCCGAGAATTTTTTAGATCGTGGAAGAAGGAACACACATCCCTACACAAGATTCAACTATAAATCCAGCAATTCAGATTCCCAAAAAGATGATGGATCTCACGAAGGATGAGATTGCCCTAGTCTCCCTAGATAAGAAGATGAAGAATATAATAGCTAGTGCAGTGGACGACTCAATGTTCCAGAACTTATTCCACTACAAATTTGCCAAGAAGATGTGGGACTTCCTGGTTGTACTTATGGAAGGGACTGAAGAAGTGAGAGATGATCGCGGATCATTGTTGAATCAGGAGTACGAAGCCTTTAAACAAGGTGCCAATGACTCCATAGCTGACAGTTTTGAGGAATTTTTCAAGATAGTCAACGACCTCAGGAACTATGGCCTTGAATTCACTCATGGTGAACTGAACGACAAATTTCTCAAATCCTTGACAAAGGAATGGGACACCAAGGTGGTTGCCATTAGAGAATTTGGGAAGCTGCTAGAGATAGATTTACAGAACCTGTTCGGAAAGCTGCTCTACTATGAACTCCAAATGAACACCAGAAAGGAGGAGCAAGCCAACCAATCTTCAAGAAAAGATAAGTCTACAGCCCTAAAGGCTGAAGGTTCAATGAAATCCAAAGCTGTGTCACCCATAAGGACACAAGCTCCTAACACTTCTAAAGACTCGGAGACCAGCACATCAGGCTCCGAGCTATCAGATGGAGAGTTCTCTTTAATCTACAAGCAGTTTAAGAAGATGTTGAACAAGAGGAGACAAATGAAGAATAAGTCTTCCTCTTCAGATTACAGAAGATCACATCATGATGGTGATCGTACGAAGAAAAGCTACAACAAGGAGGACAGGTATAAATTGAACCTAGTAAATTTTCTTCCTCTGACGTTGTTTGCTACTGTTACAATAAATCAGGTCACATGATCGCGGAGTGTCCATAGAAGAAGGACAGCTCCAGGAAGGACGAGAAGAGATCCTTCAAAGGGAAGAAGAAAGAAGAAAAGAGCTTCGTCGCCACGAAGTCGAAGACTCTCAGCGACAGTGACTCGAGCGAGTCAAGTTATGAAAAATGAAGAAACTTACTTTGGGCTTATGGATCAATCTGACGAAGAAGTGGGCGACTCAGAGTACCACAGAAAGGTAAACTCGCACACCATTCTCTCAGAATCTGAAACCTCCAACAATGGTCATGAGGAATATTCTTTGGATGAGAACGAATCAGAATTGATGGCTCAGCACGAGCACCTATTAAAGGCTTTCGACAAATGCTGTAAGGTAGTCCGAAAGAAAGTTAAGGAGATTGCCTCTCTCAAGGCAGTGGAAACTGAGCTGAAGGAAGAAATTGCAAAATTGCTTCCTCTCAGAGATGAAGTCCACTCCCTGAAAGAGGAACTCAAGGGCTCCGCTGAGATATTAAAGATATTAATTCTAAAAGAAAAATATCTTGATGAGCTACAAGAAAAGCACGCGGTGGAGAGAAAACTTGTTGAGAGCTACTCCCAACCGAAGATTGTTCTGTCTATCATTGATGAGTTCTCCACTCATAAGAAGGGTAGTGGTCTTGGCCACATCCATGAAAAAGTTAAGGCTACCAAGAAGGCTAGCGCCAAAGAAAAGGGAAAGGTACCCATGGATCAACCTTCATTTAGGAATGTAATATTTTCGATGAACAAGTTTGACCTTGAGTTGTCCTATGGTCATCATGCTAGGCCTACTCATGTAGAGCCCAAGAATAGATACCAGGGATGGACTCGTCCCGACTTTGGTGCCAGCGTGTTCAAGCCACCGTTTGAGGAAATCCAAAAGAAGAGTTATGGTCCATATGTGCATGGCCATAACAATAAGAAGGCACCAAAAGCTACATCTGCTGTGCCAAAGGCTAAGGAGACGGGAAGCCCCTGTGTATGCTGCAACCAAGAGGCCTCCACCTCTAAGAATGCAACCCCTGATAGAACCCATATTCAAAGGGTAAAGCAGGAGTACAAACGAAGGTATAACAGATTCTCTTGTTGGTGCTGCGATAAAATTGGTCATTTTGGCGCAGACTGTTGGTATAACCCTACCAATCTTGTAACTCCTAGAGTTAGCTATGCGAGACCGAACAATCGTAAGGCTAATGTTCCTAGGGGGAGTATGCTGACCAGGAACCAAGGGCCCAAATACATTTGGGTTCCTAAGATAAACTGATTTATTTTTGCAGGAATGTCCAAAGGTCAATAGAACTCCGATTTGGTATTTGGACAGTAGATGCTCTCGACACATGATCGGGACAAGAAGCCATTTGCATGATTATACCACAGTCAAAGACGAACCAAAAGTCATCTTTGGAGGTTTAGATTGGGGAACAAAAAAAGATTATGGTATGATTTCCAATGGCGTAGTCTCTTTTACATACGTTGCTTATGTTGAAGGGTTACACCATAATCTTATAAGCATAAGTCAACTATGTGACAAAGGCTACATCGTTGAGTTCTGCAAGGACAAGTGTTTGATAAAATCGTCTGCAAATTTAGAGACGATCTTACCAGGAACTCGGAGAAGAAATATTTTCTGTTTAAATTTTCTTTGCTCACTTCTACCCCAATGTATTTTATGGCAAAAAGTAGCGCGTCTCTCTATGGCCAATGACACAAGAGATTAACACATTAATTTTAAAACCTTAAATATGCTATTTTCTCACAACTTAGTGCGCAATGATCCCAACATTAAGTGCTTTAAAGAGAGTCAATGCCACTCCTGTCAAATGGGAAAGCAGACATGGGCTACCTTCAAGGGAATTGCTGAGAAAGATTCTTCTCGATGACTACTCGCATTTCACTTGGGTGTTATTTCTGAAACACAAGTCAGACCCTTCGCATCTTTCACCAATTTGTCCGGTAAATCCAGAATGAACTGAACTGCTTAGTGGTCAAAATCATAAGTGACCACGGAACAGAGTTTGAGTCTGGTGCCATGACAGAATACTGTGAAAGTCAAGGTATCTTTCATGAGTTTTCCTCCCCGTGCACTCCACAACAAATCTGAGTAGCAGAGAGAAGGAATAGAACCCTTATTGAAGTATGTACAATGATGTTGAATGACGCCTCTCTTCCGGAGTACTTCTGGGCTGAGGCAGTCAATACCACTTGTCACGTGCAAAACAGAGCACTAATAAAAAACTACCGTAAGACCCCCTATGAGCTATTGAAGGGCAGAAAACTGACTATGTCCTACTTTAGAATCTTTGGAAGCAAATGCTTCGTACTTAATAATGGGAAGTATTACCGCATAAAGTTTAGTGAAAAATGTTTTGAAGGTATTCTTGTAGGATATAGTAGCCATAGTAAGACATATATGATTTTTAATAAGAAAACCCTGGTGGTAGAAGAGTCTATAAATGTTGTCTTTGATGAGACAAGCCTGCTCTATAGCAGCTCGTCTAGTATTATTGGTGCAGATGCAGGTACCAGGTTCAAGGAGCTAAGCTTGGATGAAGCTATCAAGGAAGACGGTCCAAGCTTAGTAAAGATTGTCGATCCGGGCTTGGTTGATGAAGAACCTCTAGAGTAAGAAGTGCCTCAACCCATATAGGCTGCATAAGATGCTGCAGAGCCTGCTAGAGACAGGGTAAGGAATCTAGGGTTCCGACACCTAAGAGATTGCCCAGCTGATCTAATCAGTGGAGAGCCAGGCGACGGTGTGAGAACTAGAAGAGGTACAACTAACGAAGTTTTGTATCTAAGTTTTCTGTCTCTGGTTGAACCAAAGAAGTTCGAGGAAGCGAACAAAGATGCCTCTTAGAAAATGGCAATACAAGAGGAGCACAACCAGCTTGAACGATGCAAAGTCTAGGAGCTGGTACCCATGCCCAAAGGACAGAACATGATAGACACCAAGTGGATATTAAAAAACAAGCTGGACAAGAACGGAGTAATCATCAAGAATAAAGCCCGACTTGTAGCTCAATAATACCGACAAGAAGAGGGGATCGACTTCGACCAGACCTTTGCTCCAGTGGCCAGGCTCGTAGCGATCAGGTTGTTTCTTGCGTATGCTGCCCTTAAAGGCTTCAATGTCTACCAAATGGACGTGAAGTCAGCATTCCTCAATGGGAATCTGAAAGAGGAAGTATACGTAACATAACCCCCAGGTTTTGGAAACTCTAAATTCCCTGATCATGTTTTCTTTTTAAATAAAGCTCTATACGGTTTAAAGCAAGCTCCCCGAGCTTGGTATGAGACATTGTCTAGCTTTCTTCTTGAGAACAAGTTCACAAGGGGAAAAATAGACAAGACATTATTTCTTAGGGAAGTTAAAGGCAAGATTTTGCTAGTACAAATCCATGTCGACGACATCATATTTGGCACTACAGAAGAAAACCTTTGCAAAAAGTTTTCCAAACTTATGCAAGGGAAGTTTGAAATGAGCAGTATGGGTGAGCTGAAGTATTCCTTAGGATTTCAGGTGAAGCAATCTGAAGATAGGATTTTCATCCCTCAGACGAAGTTCACCAAGGAGCTTCTTAAGAAATTTGGAATAGAGAGTGCAACCTCTATGAGGACTCCAATGGGTTCAACTGTGTCTCTGGACAAGGATGAGAAAAGAAAACCTTTTAATGAACCCAAGTACAGAAACATAATTGGATCCTTGCTCTACTTGACTGCTAGTAGACCAGATATAATGTTCTCAACATCTGTCTGTGCTAGATATCGGGTGAACACTAAGGAATCTCATTACGTTGCTGCAAAGCAAATTTTAAGATACCTTAAGGGTACACCGAATCTTGGCTTATGGTATCCAAGAAGTAATGAAGTCGAACTAAATTGCTTTTTAGATGCTGATTTTGCAGGAAGCAGGGATGACAGGAAAAGTACTACCGGGACGTGCCAATTCCTCAGAAGATGGCTTATTTCTTGGAGCAGTAAGAAGTAGAATTGTGTGGCAATATCTACTGCCGAGTTAGAGTATATCTCTGCGGGTAGCTGTTGCGCACAACTTTATGGATAAGGAATCAACTGGAAGATTATAACTTGAAGTTCAGAGGAATTCCTAGGTTTTGACACTCCTCCAGCGCTATCGCAATCACATACAATCCAGTTTCCCACAGCCGGACCAAGCACATCGAGGTGCACTACCACATCATCTGGGAGTATGTGGAGAATAAGGACATAGCCCTCAGCTATGTCCCGACGGATAAGCAGGTTGCCGATATCTTTACAAAGTCGCTAGACGAGACTAAGTTCTCGTTTTTCAAAACGGAGCTCGGTATACTGAACAAGGACTTGTGAAGAAGGTCTAGCAAGCAAAATTGATATCGGGATCCAGTTCCTCAAAGAATTTTTTTAAAGTCCAATTCGATGAATATTGGTCGTTTCGTCGCATACTCATACAAGTTTCGCCAAATTGAACTCCTTTAACAACAAAATTCAGAGAAGTCTACTTAAGGCAATATTTCAAATTGTCTATATTGGATCCGAAGACTCGACGACCAATTTTGAGGTACGTGCAGTCTAGATGCAATTTAAAAATCATATATATATATAATCTTATATAAATAAAAACGGGAGGCCCCCCTTCACGATATCCGCTGATTCACCGTGCAAGTCAAAACATACAGACCGAAGTTGACCTTTCGGCTCCCTATCCGCCGAATCGCCGATACCGTCGATCTCCACCTTCCTCCTGTGCCCTAGTTTGCACTGACCGTGGAAAGATTACCGCAGTGCCCTAGTTTCATGCCTGCCGCTGACTACAGTGTGTTGTCCGCCGACTACCGTGTGTCACCGCCGCCTGCCGACAAAATTCTTCCGATAATCAAGGTCTTTTCAGTACAGTGCTTGCATCGACACTAGAAGCTTCCTCAGACCCATCCAGAGTGCTCAACAGAGGTGCAAAAATTCCAGTTCTCCTTAATTTGCAATGGCTCCTAGAAGCACTAGTGGCTTGCTAGGTGGAGGTGAATTGGTTCACACTGGATTTGCTCAAGCCTCCTATGATTTCAGGAACGTCATTCTGATGCTGGAGATAGCAAGACTTTCCTTTGTCCTCGAACACCCATGCAAGGTGCTCGACAAGGAAGTCTTGGAATTCTTCAATAATGCCAAGTTACGTCATGAGGACTCTGTGATAAAGAGCAAGGTTCAGAAAGTCAAAGTGAAGATGAATGCCTCCCGACTATCTAGGTATTTGCGGCTACCTATCTGTGATCAGGCCGACTACCTAGAGGAGGATGATTTTGCCAGTACATTATCCTTCTGTGGTTTACCCCGAGGCACCAAGGCCATAAAGTGCAAGGAATGAGTTCTGAGGGCAAACTCCTCTCAGACATAATTGACAAAGTGCTTATTTGTAATACGGGCTCGCATGACTATTTGTCCACAGATATGTTCAAGATACTAGTTGTAATAGTCTGCAGGAAGAAGCTGGATTGGGGTGCTCTACTGTTCATTAAGATAAAAGACAGCCTTCACACTCCCAACTTTGGGAGGATTATCACCCTATACCTGAATCAGCTCGATGGTGATAGGTTTGATATTACCAAAGGAGTTCCTATCCATCACCTAAAGAAGATAGATTCTACAATTTTCTCGAGGTGGGATAGACGGATCATCCAGCGAGGGGGAGCCCCATTACCCCCAACGGAGGAGGAAGATCATGTTCCTGATGATAAGACCCCTTCTCCTCTCCCTAGTGAGATTCCTGCTGGATTGAGTGCAGAAATTGAGGAGGAGACAATTGCTATTTTAGATACAGTTACAATGCTTCCAAACTCAGGTTTAGGGGATATCCTAGCAGAGGTTGCTGCTATTGGTGCTACTGCCACTACAAAGGTTGAGACAGTTGATGATTCAGAAGTGCATGCTGAGGAAGAGGATCCAACTCCTTCTGATCATGATGAGGATGTTGATGCTGATATGGTTGATGCTGCTACTGCTGATAATGATCTGATAGTTGAAGATTAACACATTGAGACCGCTGATGAGGATGTGGTATTTGTTGATAAGTCTGCTGATTGTAATTCTGCTGCTGCTAAGGTTGGCTGTAGTGTCATTGTGGTTTCAGTGCCTGCGCCTGTAGTCACCCTGGTTACTCCTCTCCCTAGGACTATATCTACTGCAGTGTTTGAGGGGGAGGCATCTCCGTCCAGGATTTTTATCTCCACTCAGGTTGACAGGATGATGCGCAACCTGGAGAAGCGGATTGGCAAGATGCCAGGTGCCCCTCCAGTTTCTCCGGAGGAGGTGGTCCCCATTTCTTAGGAGGAAGGAGATGATGTTATACATTCTCCTGTCTTAGGTGCTACAGATCCAACTCGTATTTCTCCATCTGCCTCTACTCCAGTGCTGCCAAGCATTTCTAGTTCAAGTGATCAGTGACTGAAAGTTTTTGAAGAAATGCTGGCTAGGCAACAGGCTAAATTTGATGCCTCGTTGCAGAAAGTGGTCAAACGAGTTAAGCAATCCAAAAAGCTTATGTTCGATGGGCTTGCTGCATTTCAAGTGAAGTTTGATAAGCTAGAGGAAAGGTCTGACGTAAAGTATAACGAAGCTGTAACTACAGTAACTCTTATGATGAGAGAACTTAAGCAAAACGATGGAGTACTGAAAAATGTTGACACACATGCTCTTTCTCTCTCACCGAGTCCCATAACAGATCTATGGCACACTATGACTCTTCTTTGAAATCTTATGACAATGCAATTGCTTTAGAAGCCAAAAAGGGGGAGGAAGCTATTACAGCTAAGGTTGCCGGTGTTGAAAAGACTATGCTCGACCAATTCAAACAAGCAAATGATTATAAATATGACAACACCGTGTGGCTTTATGGACAGCTATTCCCTCCTCCAGTTCCTGCTGAGACTGTTCATGTTGACATTCCTCCGGCTGAGCATGGTCATGATGATATGTATCCGGCTCCGGACTACACTCAATATGGAACAGACTCAAAGAACTTCTCTCAGGTTCCTGCTACTGCTACTGTGACTCCAGAGGTTCAAGATGCTACTGATGCTGCTCTTACTGCATTCTTTGAGGCTCAGGTTATCAAGAAAAGGAAATTTGGAGAAGGTAATTCAGAAGTCAGACCAGAACAGTCAAGGACAGCTCAAGTCAGAGAAGGACCAGACCGTGAGATGGATGAAGTTTGGAGCCCTACTTCAAAGGGAATTATCTTGGGCACCTTTGCCCTCTATGATCTCGGAGCATAGAAAGCATCAGGATCACTACAGTCTAGAAGAATGGAACAAATATAAAGAGTACTGCACCAAGAGGAGGATTCATTTCTAGGAAATACAAGAATGTTGATCCTATGCCTCCTCCTCCACCAAAGTACTATTTGAGGCCCATTGAATATTTTGACAGACAATTGCAGAAGAGAAAGAACAGGAAGGGATGATGTCATATTTTCTTTGCTGATTAATGTGTGTTGGGGGATGCCCTCCCTATTCTAAAAACATTTTATTTGATATATATATGTGTGATGGTTTATATATTGATCTGGAATGCGTGTCAACTTATTTATCATGTCATGTCTTAACTTTATTTATTTCTATGAGCAATTCACCTTAGCTTGTATGATTTTTGGCTTCTTCAAATAGGGGGAGATTGTTGGGTATTGTATCCATAATAACCCTGATTTGAAGAAGGGTCAAGTCAAGCCAAGATGAATTGAGGTTTTATTTGATATTGCTCTTTAGTTATGTACTTACAGGTTTACAATGCCAAGTAAACACCAATGTCAGGTTACAGTGAGTCGGTAAACACAGGACTGCATAATGTAATCTCTCATTGTGTAGGCCAATGTGTTGACTCACGTATAATCTCTCTATTGGGGTGTACTTCTATCCCAAGTATAGGAGAAAGATCTAGGAAGGCCAAAGACCAGGAGCCAGAAATGTAGAATTTTACCTAAGTAAAATTCGGCGAGTATGGTTAAGCATACACGTCGAATTTGTCGAGTATCGTCGTTGATACACGCCAAATTCGTCGAGTATACTTACCAATACCCGTCGAATTCGTCATATATACTTAGGGTAAAGTATTTGGACAAGTTAAAAATCTATCAAGTAAAATTCGCCGAGTATCGTTGTGCATACTCGTCGAATATATCTATCGATACTCGCCGAATTCATCGAATATGCTAAGTGATACACACCGAATTCATCGAGCACAATCGACACTACTTATTTAGATTTTTCTGAGTCTAATTCTTCGAATATCAAAGCGTTGAGTGCATTGAGTTAACTCTACGATATTTGATGAATGCTGCCTATGGCATTGAGAGCGTCGAGTCTGTTGACCGATACTCGACGAATTCGTCGAGTATGCTAGGTGATCTCGACGAATTCGTCGAGTATGACACCTCGCTATAACGTTGAGTGACCAACTGACCTGTGATGTTTTGTCTAAGTATTTTTTGTCGTATATCAAGATTTATTCGACGAGTATCATTATGATATTTGATGATACTCGACGAATTTGACTTAGGTCATTTTTCCAAAAATTTCTTCCACCTGTCACGGGTTCGGTCGACCATGTACAGTACTTTTTAGGTTTCATTTTTGGAAATCTTTTATATCCGTTTCATTTCGAATCCCTCTATAAATACCTAAAGTAATTTCGAAATGAGAACGGAACTTGAAAACCTAATTTCTCGAATCAATTTTCACATTTTCCCGAAATAGCAATCGTTAGTCTCACGCTCCTGTTTTCGTGAAACTCTTTCGATCGGTCGCGACAACGAACAATCTTCTTCAACAATGACTTCTTTGACTGGATCACTTCCTCGTTCAATATCTGATTTACTCCAGTTCTCATTGGTTGAAGATTCAAGATCCAAATTTCAAGATCCAAAGATTTCAAGTTTTTCTGAGTTCTCCAAGATTCAACTTCCAACTTTCAAAGAACGTCAGATCAAAATTGGAATCGTGTGTTGTGTTATAATTTCTTTTTGAATATTGTAGGAGATTTTTCTCCGAGGTTGTAGATCCATTTATGGATCGAGAGAGTAGATCCGATTGTGGATCGAGTGTGTAGATCTGGTTTGCGAATCGAGTTGTAGGAGAGTTTGTTCTCTGAGTGGTAGGAGCTTCATCTCTAAGGTGTAGGAGTTGCAACTCCGAGGTGTATGATTTGACGAAATCTGAGTTTGGTGAAGTAGCCTAATCTGCCCTTCGTGGGAGCTAGGCAAGCGGGATAGTGGACGTACCCAACTCGGGGAACTACTATAAAATCTCTGCATTTGTGTGCATGTTTTATTACGATTATTATTATTCCGCGACAAGACGCAAACATCACCTATTCACCCCCTCTAGGTGATTTAGGTAGACGCTAGATATTTTCAAGAGCCCATACATGGGATTAGAACTCGATCGGCATTACATGAATCCTTTTCGAACGTGCGTTTCCTATCTGTAATTGAACCCAAGAACATCTCAGAAGCCTTTAAGGATGAATCGTGGTTCTTGGCTATAACTAAAGAGTTAAACCAATTCGAGAGAAGTAAAGTTTGGGTGTTACTGGAGCGTCTGGATAGCCATCCAGTTATTGGTTTGAAATGGGTTTGCAAGAATAAACTTGATGGTGACTCTAGGATAACTAGAAACAAAGCTAGGTTGGTGGCACAAGGTTACTCGCAGATAGAAGGCATGGATTTTGAGGAATCATTTACACCAGTTGCACGTCTTGAATCCATTCGTATGTTCTTATTGTTTGCATGTTTTAAACAAATTAAATTATATCAAATGGATGTTAAGAGTGCATTCTTGAATGGATATACTAAGGAAGAGGTGTATGTCGAGCAACTACCTGGATTCAAGAATGCTGACTACCCGAATCACGTATACAAGTTGGTGAAAGCCTTATATGAATTGAAGCAAGCAACCTGTGCTTTGTATGATAGGCTCACGACTTTTCTACTAGGACATGTGTTTAGTATGGGTAGGGCGCACACCACTCTCATTATGAAGCATGAGAATCTTGATTTAATTCTTTTACAAATTTTCGTGGATGATATTATTTTTTGGGCAACAAATGATAAATTATGCAAAGAAAGAGTCACTTTAATGGAGTCTGAATTTGAAATGAGTATAGTTGGAGAGTTATCTTATTTCTTAGGTTTTCAGATTTCTCAACGTAACAATGGAATCTTTATAAGTCAATTGAATACATAAAAGATATGTTTGTGCGATTTGGATTTGAGAATCTGAAACAAGTCAAGACTCCAATGGGTGCCTCTCTAAAATTAGGAAAGGATGAAAGTGGCATTTCGGTGGATCAAACTGTCTTTAGAGGAATGATCAGATCACTATTCTACTTAAGTTCGTCTAGGCCCGATATTACATTCGCGGTGTGTCTATGTGCTAGATATCAAGCCGATCCTAAAGAATCACACTTGAAAGCGGTTAAACATATCTTTAGGTATCTTATAGGCACCCAAAATCTTGGTCATTGGTACCCACAGACCATTGATTTCACAGTCCATGGGTACTCTCACTCCGATTATGCTACAAGTTCACTTGATCGCAAGAGCACAAGTGGTACCTGTCACTTCCTTGGTCCGACACTAGTCTCATGGTCAACTAGAAAACAAAATTTGGTTGCCCTCACTACTACTGAAGTCGAGTATATTGCCCTAGGAAGTTGTTGCACACAAGCACTTTGGATGTCTCAAACATTAGAAGACTTTGGCCTAATTTATAAAACGTTACTTTAGGTGTGACAACAAGAGTGACATAGACTTGACCAATAATCTAGTGATGCTCACAGCCAAAATATATTGACTTTCATCATCATTTCATTCGGGATCACATTAAGAAAGAGAACATGAGAGTAAGCTTCATTGGCACCGACAACCAACTACCTGACATATTGCAACATCCCGAATTTTATTGGCCCACCGGAACCCTAATGGGCCCAATAAAAGTGATACGAACCTCTACCCATGACCCGGTATGAGGCAACCCTAGGCAGGGTATAGAGCTAGAGAACTCTAATTTGAGTTCTGTCATTTCCTATGGTCTTGTATAGTCAATACGAGTGCGTTGGAACTCATTTCGTTGAACTCCGAGGTCATATGGTGGATATGGTCATTCCTCGTAGAACGCCGCGAAAACAAGATTTTTGAATACTGACCTAGAGAACTCTGATTCGAGTTTTGTCAGTTCCTATGATTTCGTATAGTAGATACAAATGCATCAGAACTCATTGCATCGAGATTCAAAGCCTAACGATGAGAATGAGCATTTTGACCATTTTAGCGCGTTGCGACGCGCATATTTTGAATATTTAGCAAACAAACTCCGATTCGACCCTAGTCAGTGGCATTGGATTTATATGGTCAATACAAAGTCAACGAAGTTGGTCCATGTCAGTTTCGATGACGGATGGTCAATCTATGGTCAAATCAACCACATTCGTGCACCAAAAAGCGTGCACACACCAATTATGACACGACACCCCAACTGTGACCCGACCCCCGATAACTTGGACATATTTGAACTTTGACCAACTTGGAGGACCCACCCTAGGGTTGACTTTGGTCAAACCCCCCTAAAAGGCTCTTTCCCCTCTCCATCCCTCTCTCCAAAATAAGCCCACCATGGACTTATTCTTTTGGCCATAAATAGGCCTTGCATGGTGGCTGCTATAAATGCTAAGTGGTAATCCAAGCCCAAAGCCTTCTCTCCCACCATCCACTTGTCCATCCTAGCAACTCATCTTTCCCCAAAGAAACACAAATCCATGTGATGGCCTTTGATTGGCTAGCAAGTACACCCCTCCAATAGATGAGTGTCAGCTGCTAACCATGGTTGGTGCAACCCAACCATGGTTCTTCTTGTCTTGGCCAAGAAGGAAGAAGGAGGGGCTCACCCCTTCCCTTTACATATTCATCCTCTCCATACCAGAGGACTTAAATCCTCTCCCCAGCTTGAAAAAGACCCCAGACACCCCTTCTTCTAGAGCTCAACCTCGCCGTAGAAGCATACTCGATCTCCACCACCCTCCACCACCATTAATGGCGGAACTCGCCGAGAGCTTGCGGAGACCCCAAACAAGATGGAAAACTTCTCCTCTCCTTCCTCCCTTCTTTCTGGACGATTTGCAGGCGAGCTCCGACGGCCGAAGCACCGACGCCATCAACCCCCACTCATCCGATCAAAAATAAAAAAAAGCTCGGGCGATAGACCGCCGGACCACCGCCGGAGGGAGCGCCCAGCCCCTGGGAGTCGGCCGGGGTCGGAGACATGGCCGACCGGCAGTGGGGAAGGCCCGTGAGGGCGGTTCCTTCGGTACAGGAAGCGGAGAAGATGATAATAAAAAAAATCATAATTTTCATAAAATTATGAATATTTTAATAATATACTTAAAATATGTATTTTATTTTCTGAAGGGTTCACTAGGGACCTAGTGGAAAAGTTTTTAATATGAAAATTGTTCCCCTTGATGAGGGTAATCTCCACGAAATTTTGGAGAATTTTTGAAATTTATTTGGTATTTTTAAAAGCATAAATAAGGATTATTTGGCCAATTTAGAGGCCTAAAATTGCTCGTAAAATTTTGGAAAAATCGTTAGGTTCATTTTAGGCTCTCTTAAAGGTTATATTTAAATTTGAGAACCTTTGGATAAAAATTGAGGTTCTTCCAATTTTTTGAGCCTAGGGTCGCGCTCGAAAAATTACGCGCTCAAATTCTTCGAAAATGAAAATCGAAGCGCGCGACCACTTTATATATATTGAATATTAAGTTTAATTGAGTAATCGACGAGAGTTATCGAGGAAAGAATTCAGGCACTGAGTATTTTGGGGTTTTTACAAAACCGTTAAGCGCCTCATTTTCAAATAACTCTCGAGCATTTGGGGTAGACTCGGAAGATTAAAGTACGAGCTTCGAGAAAAATAGTCCAAGACCTCATTCCAGGTTAATAATTTCCCTCATGTGTTAAAAATGATTTTCGAGGTTGAAATTCGAGGAAGAATGTGTTCTCTAATGAGATTCTCGAATTCGATCTGATGCCAGCAATCGAATTGATATTTATTTTTGTATGAATAATAAAAGTGTAATTCATAATAAGCCTCATGATCCGAGTAAGCCATGATCAAAAGGCACGAGTGAATTATTATAGAATCTTAATAATGTGTGAAACCCAAAAGAAACCTCCTGAGAATGGAGATGGAACTGAACTAATTTTCCTGAGAACGGAGATGGAAACTAAACTAAGCCTCCTGAGAACGGAGATGGAACTGAAGCCTCTTGAATGGAGTGATTGAACTACTAACCATTTTTTAATGTTTTATTCCAGCCTTGTACTGGTCCAGTTCATTTATTCATTTCAGTTCAGTACTTTCAATTCAGTGCTACTCCAGTCCCGTACAAGTCAAGTTCAATTAAGTACTTTCAATTCAGTGATACTCCAGTTCCGTACTGGTCAAGTTCAATTAAGTACTTTCAATTCAGTGCTACTCCAGTCCCCTACTGGTCAAGTTTAATTAAGTACTTTCAATTCAGTGCTACTCCAGTCCCGTACTAGTCAAGTTCAATTCAATACTTTCAATTCAGTTCTACTCCAGTCCCATACTGGTTAAGATAAATTCAGTACTTTCAATTCAGTTCTACTCCAGTCACGTACTGGTCAAGTTCAATTCAGTACTTTCAATTCAGTTCTACTCCAGTCCCGTACTGGTCAAGTTCAATTAAGTACTTTCAATTCAGTTCTACTCTAGTCCCGTACTGGTCAAGTTCAATTCAGTACTACTCTAGTTTCGTACTGGTCACATTTCATTCCAACACTCTAATTATATAGCTTATATTATCAACAGCTTTAATTACCACATTTTCATTACTATAATTTACTATTATAAGCACGGGTACTGCTCTGAAAAGCAGCCATCAGTTAAGGTCGAGTCTTAGTTGGGGATAACCGAAGTTGAGGTGTTCCTCCAGGTTTAGCCCCAAATAAAGTGCTCCTATGCTTATTGTCGAAAGTTGAGCTGAGCATTACTGCCCGAAGATTGAAGCATATTAAGGCATACAGCCACAGAATCGGTGCATCCTAGCAAAAATTGACTGTTTGATTGCTTGTAAATTGCTTGCGGTGAACTGTGGCGGGTCAGTCCCTTTTACAGACCGTTCATACCGTTGCGGTATGGTCGACAACTCAAGGCATCAGGGAGATTGGTACTACGGGTGACCAGCCGTTATGTTTTACCCGTTGGGTTTTCCTCTGCAGGTTGACCAAAATTTTGTATCGCCGAATGTCGCTCACATCCAATAGTACACGAGGTTGTACATTGGGGCCTGGGGCTGTGCAGTACGACCACCCCCGGAATTGGAAGGACTGGCCACTGTCACTGACTGCCATATCGGTAAAGCCCGCGGGGCTCGCTACCCTGCTGGAATAGAAGCGATCCATACTATGTTGACATAGGGTGTTATGTGTGGCTGTGAAAGCCTGCGATGTGTGCGCGGTTGTGAATGCATGTGATGCGTATGTGACTGTGAATGCCGGTAAAGTGTGTAACTTCCCAAAACTCAAAAAAGAACGAATAACATTTTAAGACCAATTTGGTGCCTGATTACGTTCACTCGGCCTGTGACACGGGCGTGTCCAGGGCCGTGTCCTGTTCTGTGTTGGTAGGGCGGTGTCGAGTGAGGTACACGGTCTGGGACACGGGCATGTCTGAAGCCGTGTCCGGCACATGGTCTAGGACATGGGTGTGTCCAGAGCCGTGTCCTTCTCTGTATTTGCATGACCTGTGTCAATTGTTTAACACGGGCTGGGACATGGGCGTGTCCAAATCCGTGTCCTGCTCGGGACACAACAGTTTCCTATGTCGCTTGAGGAACACGCCCTGTGGAACGGGCGTGTTAGAAGATGACACGAGCATGTCAAGCAGTGATACGGGCGTGTCTGATCCCGTATCCTGTTCTATGCTCGATGATTGTGTTCAGATTGTGGTACACGGCCTGTGACACGGGCATGTCACAAGCCGTGTTCGGTGTAACACCCCTATCCGTCACATAACATATAGCAGTAGGTCCGGCCGGGGCCCGACGCCATATACTACAGACAGATCGGTTGGTTATGCATTGAAACTGTTGGTACCCTAGTTTGGATTTGAGTTAAGTCTTTCCTTTTAGTCCTTGACCCAAGATTTATCTATGGTCAAAGTCTTGTTGTTGAGTATTCTCTTTTCCAGTAAAATTCTGGCTAAGGGATTTTCGGGTTCGACTATCGTCGAATGCCGATCGACTATCGTCGATCAGCCGGTCGACGATCGTCTGTCTGTGTGTTCGACTATCTTCTATCTTAAGATAGTCGTGCTCTGTCTCTAGTCAGCTCGACGATCTACTGCTAGATCGTCGAGCTCTGGTCGACTATCTCTTGATAGTTCGACGCTTTCTGTCTTGTCTTGACTCGGTCGACTATCTGCCTGGATAGTTCGACTATCTGAGTCGGTCAACTATCTGTCTGATAGGTCGACGATCTAAGTGGGTCGGTCGACGATCTCCGAGGATCGTTCGACTATCTTTTTCCTGCCTTTATTTATAGTTTTATATGCTTTCTTTTCCTTATTTTATTTCCCGTATTTCTAGCATATTTTTATTATAGATTATTTAATTGATCTTATGCAGATATCTCAAAGCAATATTTGCTTATACCCTTTATGCATAAGTCAATTCCTTCTGACATGTATTTTGTCTTATTAGTTAACTTTATCTGCAGCTGTCCTTTATAGCCGTTGGCTGTAAAGAGTTTTCTGATGTGACTTTATCTAACATCCTTTATCAGATTATTTATTGCAGCTGCAGTAGCTTTCCCTTTATAGAATATATATATGCAAGACTTGTTTTGTCTTTATGTTAATTGCAGCCCAGATTCAAGATCTGAGAAGAAGACAAAAGCTCATATTAGAGCCGTTGCTGCTGCTCCTATTTAAAGGAGTTCTTTTGAAAGAACAAAAGAGTAGCTGTAGAACAAGTGAGAAGAAACCTGTACATCATACAGAGAAAGAAACAGCTTACTGCTAGCTCTCAGCAATATCCATCAAACTGAGAAGATATCTCTTCTGCTCTTCTTCAACCTGAGTGCTCCTGTTCCAGGAAGATACACTCAGAGATATTGAAGAAGAAGAAGAAGAAGAAGGAAGCTGAAGAAGAACATCCATTCAGATCTCTAGTCTTCTTCAGGCTTTTTCCTTCAGAACTTCAAGACAGCTTGCTGTCAGAAGTTCTGAAGAGATTCTTATGCTTCTCTAATCTTTATTAAAATAGAGAAGACTTTCTAATCCTCTTCCCCCTCCTGTAAAGGGTTGTTTACTCCCTTTAAAAGTAAAGCTTGGTTTTTAGACACCTTTTCAAAAGTCTAAAGGGTCTCTAGATCTACCTGAAGCAGATCTTGTTGGTGGCAGGGCACCTGATCAAAAACCTGTAGTGGATTCCTTCCGTGTGGGTAGAAGAGTGGACGTACCCAGTGTTTGGGGAACCACTATAATATCTTGTGTCGTCTGGTTGCCTTAATTGATTTATTGCATTGTGGCTATGATTAGATATAACTAGGCTTGCTAGTTGCTGATTAGGTTATCCAAGCCTTAACTGTAATTACAGTTAGCTTGAGTCTGTGCACATCACCTTGTGTTAGGCTTTAGGGTTCTTATTCAATATCTATAATCTTTAATTCCGCAATCGTATCTATCCCTTCACTTTCAATTGGTATCAGAGGGAGGTTGACTGACTGTATAGGCTAACACCTAAGTCACAAGATCCTGATAGATACCAAGGATTATAGATATTCACATTCACTTTCATGGCCCAGTACAATGATTATTTTAGCACCAGACCTCCAGCTTGCAACTTAGCTGAGTTCAGCATCTGGAAGACAAGAGTCAAACTATATATGAACTCTTTTGATGAAGAAATTTTTTTGTCTATTTTGACAGGTCTCCCTACTTCGGCAACAACAACAAAAAGTGCCAGGCTAGCTGATGCCAGAGCAATGAACATCCTAGCTCAGTCATTATCTGATGACTTATTTCAGGATATTGTTGAATGCTCAACAGCTAAGGAGATGTGGGATTCCCTTCATCAAATGGCTTCTGAACCCATGGATGCAATATCAGAAGGAAGCCACATCATCTCATCTGAAGGAGAAGAATCAACATCCCTAGATGTTGTCTGGGATGTCTCAGATGATGAATCATCATTTGAAGATGAAGAGGAGGAAGCAAGGGCCAAACAATTTTGCATAATGGCCATAAATGCTTCATGCAGCAACTTAGATGCTGAACTAACATAAGGAAAATCAAAATATGAAAAGGTTCAGGTATTATTATCTAATTCTGTCATCAGTTCAGTTAAATTAGAAATTCAATATTGCTGCCAAGACTTAACAAAACCTGAGAAGGAACCAACACTCCTCAGAGAAATGTCTTCTTTATATTTTAATGAGTTAAAATCTGAGAACTCAGTTTGCTTTTTCATAAATTTGTTTTATAAACAAAAGGATAAACAAATTAGAATAATTTCAAATCCTTCTATTATCTGGAACAAATTTATTAGGAAGCATTTCATTTTTCTTAAGGCGGTTTATTATATCTGATTGATATTCTGTTCAAAAATTTTGATTGGATTTCTGTATTAGAAATTCTCTGTCAGATAACTCTATTTCTTATAGATCCTTTTCTAATTTCATTTAGACTGAGTCCTCTACTCTAGTTGCATTTGTCAGCTGAGTTTGAATCTCGTCTAATGAAAAGAAATTCTATAGGAAGGAAGATATTTGATTTTGTCTTTCAGATCCAGAATCTTAATTAAATTTGCTGAACAAAATATCATTTTTTTGCTGCTAACATATCCCTTTTTCAAAGAGAGAGCAATCTCTACCATAAGCTTTCTGCAGGTACTACTTACATGAGTTAGCTGGATGACTCAATCAAAATTCAAAGTCATCTCAGCCTCTTCCAATCACATGTACTGCATCAACATAGGGGGAGATTGCAAATGCCAGCAGCAGCCAGCTAAGCAAAGTTTTTCTTTATATATCTTATGCTTTGCAATATTTATTTATTATTTTGCTAATAGGATCCTCACCCAAATAGGGGGAGATTGTTGGAACCCTGGTTCTGATTTGGGCTAGGATCTCTATTAGGTTGTTTTAGTTTAGTTTATTTATTTCTTGTAATTTTAGTTTTTGAAAGACTTAACCCAAATAGGGGGAGATTGTTGGTACCCTAGTTTGGATTTGAGTTAAGTCTTTCCTTTTAGTCCTTGACCCAAGATTTATCTATGGTCAAAGTCTTGTTGTTGAGTATTCTCTTTTCCAGTAAAATTCTGGCTAAGGGATTTTCGGGTTCGACTATCGTCGAACGCCGATCGACTATCGTCGATCAGCCGGTCGACGATCGTCTGTCTGTGTGTTCGACTATCTTCTGTCTTAAGATAGTTGTGCTCTGTCTCTAGTCAGCTCGACGATCTGCTGCTAGATCGTCGAGCTCTGGTCGACTATCTCTTGATAGTTCAACGCTTTCTGTCTTGTCTTGACTCGGTCGACTATCTGCCTGGATAGTTCGACTATCTGAGTCGGTCGACTATCTGTCTGATAGGTCGACGATCTCAGTGAGTCGGTCGACGATCTCTGAGGATCGTTCGACTATCTTTTTCCTGCCTTTATTTATAGTTTTATATGCTTTCTTTTCCTTATTTTATTTCCCATATTTCTAGCATATTTTTATTATTGATTATTTAATTGATCTTATGCAGATATCTCAAAGCAATCTTTGCTTATACCCTTTATGCATAAGTCAATTCCTTCTGACATGTATTTTGTCTTATTAGTTTACTTTATCTGCAGCTGTCCTTTATAGCCGTTGGCTGTAAAGAGTTTTCTGATGTGACTTTATCTAACATCCTTTATCAGATTATTTATTGCAGCTGCAGTAGCTTTCCCTTTTATAGGATATATATATGCAAGACTTGTTTTGTCTTTATGTTAATTGTAGCCCAGATTCAAGATCTGAGAAGAAGACAAAAGCTCATATTAGAGCCGTTGCTGCTGCTCCTATTTAAAGGAGTTCTTTTGAAAGAACAAAAGAGTAGCTGTAGAACAAGTGAGAAGAAACCTGTACATCATACAGAGAAAGAAACAGCTTACTGCTAGCTCTCAACAATATCCATCAAACTGAGAAGATATCTCTTCTGCTCTTCTTCAACCTGAGTGTTCCTGTTCCAAGAAGATACACTCAGAGATATTGAAGAAGAAGAAGAAGAAGAAGGAAGCTGAAGAAGAACATCCATTCAGATCTCTAGTCTTCTTCAGGCTTTTTCCTTCAGAACTTCAAGACAGCTTGCTGTCAGAAGTTCTGAAGAGATTCTTGTGCTTCTCTAATCTTTATTAAAATAGAGAAGACTTTCTAATCCTCTTCCCCCCTCCTGTAAAGGGTTGTTTACTCCCTTCAAAAGTAAAGCTTGGTTTTTAGACACCTGATCAAAAGTCTAAAGGGTCTCTAGATCTACCTGAAGCAGATCTTGTTGGTGGCAGGGCACCTGATCAAAAACCTGTAGTGGATTCCTACCGTGCGGGTAGAAGAGTGGATGTACCCAGTGTTTGGGGAACCACTATAATATCTTGTGTCGTCTGGTTGCCTTAATTGATCTATTGCATTGTGGCTGTGATTAGATATAACTAGGCTTGCTAGTTGCTGATTAGGTTATTCAAGCCTTAACTGTAATTACAGTTAGCTTGAGTCTGTGCACATCACCTTGTGTTAGGCTTTAGGGTTCTTATTCAATATCTATAATCTTTAATTCCGCAATCGTATCTATCCCTTCACTTTCAGAAACCATTCAACCAATTATACGTCCTACACAAGCACCTAGCGGAAGCATTAGAATTAGGTTGCAAGATAAAAGAACCCAGCCAAAAAGCATGAATGTCCACTACAATAAAACCCAAAAGAATGTTTCAATACACAGAAAGAGAAATGGCCTTAAGGCCTTACACAATTTGCTTGACATAAAAGTGTTTTCATACTTCGGCTCGCAGGCTGGCCACACATGATTACAATGAAACACTCAAAATTAGGCCTTCGAGGGCCGGCTCAGCAATTTGGGCTTTAGCCCGCTATTTTTTCGCTCGGCTCCGCAGCACCTGCAAGCAACAAACCACCTGTTGGGTATTGTATCCATAATGTACCTGATTTGGAGAAGCCCCTGAACAAGCTAAGGTAAATAGACAATGCGTTTGATGAAATCTTTTAAGTTGTGCTTGCAGTTATTCCACGCTAAGTACACACCATTGCCAGGGTGCAGTGGGTCAATATACACGGGTCTGTGCGATGTAATCCCTCGTTGAGCAGATCAGTGTGTTGGCCTACGTGTACTCTCTCTATTGGGGTGTACTTAATTTCAAGTACAGGGCTATGATAAAGCAAGAGCAGACAAGGAGCAAGGATGGGCCAAAGACCAGCTCACGGAAAGAAAGAGGAGAAATCGCCTAAGTAAAAATCGCCGAGAATCACTAGCCGATTCTCGCCGGTTGGTGCCGGCTGACTCAACGCCGCCAGAAATTTCTCTAAGGCAGAATCGTCGAGAATCATCAAGTGATTCTCGCCGATTCGTCGAGAATGACTTTGCATTCTCGATGATTCGGCGAGAATCAAGTGTGATTCCCACCGATTCTCCCCGGCTACTATACCTGTGCAGCCTGAATTCGACTGAGTAGAATTTGGCGAGAATCGTAGGGGATTCTCGCCGATTCGTCGAGAATCACCTACGATTCTCGCCGAATTTGACTTCAGCAAATTTCCGACATTTCCTGGACCGGTCCATGTTACCTGCAGCTATTTGAACTGGACTTTGGTCTTTGCTTTGGTGGGGCCCACAACGGTCATCTCCATGACCTATTGTATAAATACACAGGTATGTGTGTACAGTGATTCAAACATACAGAATACGAAAGCCGAGCCGCCGACTAACCCTAAAATCGCGAACCTGCTCCTCCTCCGTCGCCGTCGCTCGTGTAGTGGTCACCTTAGCTGATCTCGATCTCCTCCAGATCCACGGTGACAGAAGCCAAGTCTTGCACAGCGTCTCACGCGTCTAACCAGAGATCTTTTGTCTCTTGATTTGAGATAGGGAAATCCATCCCCATCCGAATCGATCGAGACGATCAATCCTAGTGTGACCGTTGGAAGACCTTGCCGACTTCACTAAGAAGATAGAATCTCCAGTGCATCGCTGCTGTTTTCAGTTGCCGCCGCCAACACCGAGAGCCTTGCCGCCGCCTTTTGCCGCCTCCGGTCTCGGGGAGATTTTCTCCAAGAAAGATCAAGGGTTGTGGACTTTTCGTTGCCTACAAGAACAAGTAGTCTAACGAGAAGGGACACCTAGATCTTCAAGTCATTTGTATTTCTTATACACTCCAATTTCTTTTTCATTGTAAAGGAACATTTGATTCCTAGTTGTAGGGTTGGGTGCAACCCGTGTTGTGGGAGTGTTGACTCCTACGTGTGGAAGGGTTCCTTCCGATAGTGCAAGGATTGGATTTCAATCCTATTGGTGAAGTGACCGAGTCGTCCCAGGTTGGGAGATAGGTCGAAGGGGGAAAGTGGACGTACCCAAATCGGGGAACCACTATAAATTGCCTGTGTTATTTTCTGTGCTGTGTGGTTTGTTTTGATTCTGCAGGTACCGTTTTTAATTCCGCAAAAGCGACAAAAGTCACCTATCCCCACCCATAGGTGAAGCAAGTTGACACTAGGTGAACTTTCAAGTGGTATCAGAGGGAGGTTACTCATCAAAAAGGTTCACACCTTGAGTATAATCCTGCCACCAGTGTCAAGGAGAAGACCGATATCTTCCATGGACGGACTCAAGCACTCCGGCAAAATCCCAGTGTGCACCAGACTGAACTTTCCTATCTGGAAGGAAAGAATCAGATTCTACATGGAAGCAGTCGACCCCCGGCTCTTCATGATAGTGGAGGAGGGACCTTACATTCCCACTAAGGCCTCCACCATTGATCCTACCAAGAAAGTGCCCAAGAAACTTTCGGAAATGGACAAGGACGAAATGGTGCTGTTCGGACTCGACAAGAAAGCTCAAAACATCCTGGTAAGCGCAGTTGACGACTCTATGATGCAGAACTTCTGCAAAGCAGGACAGCCAAGGATCTCTGGAGCTGCCTGATTGTATTAATGGAGGGTACGGATGAAGTGAGGGACGATCGGAGGTCCCTCCTCAACCAGAAATATGAGGCCTTCAGGCAAGGGCCCAAGGAGGAGATCGGAGTTACCTTCGAAAACTTCCTCAAGATCGTCAATGCACTCAAGGGATATGGAAGAGTGTTCACTGACGGTGAGCTCAATGATAAGTTCCTTAGGTCCCTTACTAAGGAATAGGACACGAAGATCTGCGCCATCCGAGAGTTTGGCAGACTTGCGGAAACCGACCCTCAGATTCTGTTAGGGAAGATCATGTCCTATGAGCTTCAGTTGAACACAAGGAAGGCTGAAGAGGAAGCAGAGAAAGCCGCGGCCAAGGAAAAGACCGTGGCCCTAAAAGCCATTCATTCCAGAAAGGGCAAGGGTGCCGCTTCTTCCCGTGCGTGGAAGAAGGATGAAGAGGAAGACTCTGAGCCAAGCTCCTCCGGCTCAGAATTGTCTGAGGAAGACTTATCCCTTATCACACGGGAATTCAAGAAGTTCCTCAAGCTGAGGAATCAGAGAAAGAGAAATGGCTCCTCTTCAAGGGATCAGAAGAAGAACTATTCTTCTGACAGGTATGTTTCCAAACCGAACAAACACCGCTCATCTGACATTATTTGCTTTAGTTGCAACAAGCCAGGACACGTCGTGGCCGACTGTCATCAAGGCAAGAGGGAAAAGGGAAAGGGAGAGGAGCACAGATCCTCAAAAGACAAGAAAAAGGAGAGGAGTTACATCGCGAAGAAGCCAAAGACGCTGAGTGAATCTGACACATCAGACACCAGCGATGACGAGGAAGCCTACTTTGGGCTAATGGGTCGCTGTGACTCGGAAGGAGATTGCCCCCCATTTACTGGGAAGGTAAAAGCTCACACCCCTCTCTCCAACTCTGACTCTGATCCTGAGTCTCAGGATGATGACCCTGAGGATAGCCCTTCGGCCCGTGAAGCTGAGCTCCTCGATAAGTATGAGCTTCTGCTCAATACTTTCGTGGAATGTCGAAAGAGACTGGAGGCTGAGAAAAAGGAAGTTAAATTCCTTAAAGGTGAGAGTGTATCCCTGAGGGAAGAGATCACTAGTTTGATCTCCCTCTGACAGGAGCACTTGGACCTGACTTCAAAGCATTCAGAGTCTCTTAAGCTCCTTGATCTTAAGCAGGAGGAAGTCGACAAGTTGGAAGAACTACTTGCGGCAGAAAGAAAGATCGTCAAGAGCTTCTCTATGCAAAAACTGTTCTTCCATTAGTTGATACCTTCTCTGCTCAGGCCAAAGGAGCTGGCTTGGGGCATGTAGGGGTATCTGGTTCCTCATCCAGGAGAAACAGGAACCAGAGAAAGAATAAGGCCGCTAAGAAGGCCTCTGCTGCTGAAAAGGGAAAGGCTCCACTCAGTCCTGTTGAGTTCAGAAAGCCTAGCTTTCCCTGCAACCAACATGACTTTGAGTCAACCTTTGGTCATCATTTCCAGCCCTCGGTTGCAAAGCCGAAGAGCCGATATGATGGTTGGACTTTGTCCCGCAACTTCGGTGAGAGTGTCTTCAAGGCACCTTATGAGGAAATCTACTTGGGAAATTATGGTAAATTCTCTAGCGGCCATAATAGGAAGCAGGCACCTAAGGCCAAGCCTGTTACACTAAAAATCCAAGAGGTGAAGAAGTCATGTGACTGTGGTCATCATGATGCCTCCACCTCCAGGTCTTCGGCCCCGGCTGAACCCTACGTTTCAAGGGTGAAGCAGGCGCCCAAGAGGAGGTATAACAGGTTTGACTGCTGGTGCTGTGGCAAAATTGGTCACTTTGCCATGGATTGTTGGTTTAATCCAAGGAATATCGAGACTCCTCATGTTGGCAATGCGAGGCTGACCTCTCGTAGGGCTAACCAACCGAGGGGGAGTATGTTAACAAAAAATCTAGGACCCAAGTACGATTGGGTTCCTAAGGCAAATTAATTTTGTTTTGCAGGAATGTCCAAAGGCCAACAAAACTCCTATTTGGTATTTGGACAGTGGATGCTCCCGTCACATGACCGGGACAAGAAGCTTGCTGCGGGAGTACTCTCCAGTTGAGAATGGACCCAAAGTCATATTTGGGGGATCTGATCGGGGAGTCACCAGAGGTTACGGTACGATTTCCAACGGTATACTCTCTATCACTAACGTAGCTTATGTTGAAGGGTTAAATCATAACCTGATCAGCGTAAGCCAGTTATGTGATAAAGGGTATGACGTTAAGTTCTGCAAGGATAAATGCCTGATAATATCATGTGATTCTTCGGAGACTGTATTAACTGGCATTAGGAGCAGAAATATTTTCTGTTTAGATTTTCTTAGTTTAGATTCTTCTACCCCAGTATGCCTCGTTGCAAAAGGCAGTGCATCTCTTTGTGAACAATGGCACAAGAGATTGGCACACATTAATTACAAGACAATTAATATGCTGTTTTCAAAAGACTTAGTAAGGGATGCTCCCATTATTAAGTGCATTAAAGATAGTCCATGTCCTGCATGTCAGATGGGCAAGCAGACTCGGGCTACCTTTAAGGGCATCCCAGACAAAGATTCCTCCAGATGTCTTTATCTTCTGCACATGGACTTGTTTGGTCCTATGCAAGTTCATAGCTTAGGAGGGAAGTCGTATACGCTAGTGATTGTAGATGATCACTCTCGGTTTACGTGGGTGTTCTTTTTAAAGCGCAAGTCTGATACGTTTGACATCTTCACCAGTTTTGTCAAGCAGATACAGAACGAACTTAACTGCTCAGTGGTCAAAATCAGAAGTGACCATGGAACAGAGTTTGAGTCTGGGGCTATGACAGAGTTCTGTGAAGAACTTGGTATCTTTCATCAGTTCTCCTCCCCTCGCACTCCTCAACAGAATGGAGTGGCGGAGAGGAGGAATAGAACACTCATTGAGGCGTGCACGACAATGTTGAATGACGATTCTCTCCCAGAATACTTCTGGGCTGAGGCTGTCAATACGGCTTGTCATGTACAAAACCGGGCGTTGATCAACAAGAGCCATCGTAAGACTCCTTATGAGCTACTGAAAGGCAAGAAACCAACCATGTCCTATCTGAGGATCTTTGGCTGCAAATGTTATGTACTGAATAATGGGAAGTACCCTCATACTAAGTTTGGTGAAAAATGCTTCGAAGGCATATTCATGGGCTATAGTAGCCACAGTCGGGCCTATCGAGTTTTTAACAAGAAAACCCTAGTGGTAGAGGAAACAATTAATGTTGTTTTTGATGAAGGAAGTTTGCTTAATTGCAACTCCTCTAGTGGTCTTCTTGAAGATACAGGTGCCAGACTCGACAAGCTACACCTGAATGAGCCCGAGGAAGATGCAACTCGAAGTACGTCAAGGTCTCCACCTCAACACCGATCGGAGAGGATGACTGTCAGGATGAAGCGGTCCTCCCTGAAGAGGAAGGGGCCCCAGAAATTGCTAGAGCTCCTGATGCAAGACTTCTAGAGATCAGAAACGTGAGGGATCATCCCAGAAATCAAATCACTAGAGATCCCCGAGACGGTGTCAGAACTCGCCGAGGTACTCTTAACGAGATTTTGCATCTTAGCTTTCTGTCGCAGGTTGAGCCAAAGAAGTTCGACGAAGCGAACAAAGACGCGTCATGGATTTTGGCCATGCAAGATGAGCTGCATCAATTCGAAAGATGCAACGTCTGGACGCTGGTTCCCAGACCGAAGACGCAAAATATGATTGGCACCAAGTGGATCTTCAGAAACAAGTTGGATGAACATGGAGTCATCATCAAGAACAAAGCCAGACTGGTGGCTCAAGGATACAGACAGGAGGAGGGGATTGACTTCGACCAGACGTTTGCACCAGTTGCACGGCTCGAGACAATCCGGCTATTCCTAGCCTATGCCTCTCACAAAGGATTCACAGTCTATCAGATGGACGTGAAATCGGCTTTCTTGAATGGAGACTTGAAAGAGGAAGTATACGTCGCTCAACCTCCAGGTTTTGTCAATCCTACTTATCCTAATAATGTATATTTTCTTAATAAAGCGCTATATGGCTTAAAACAAGCTCCTCGAGCTTGGTATGAGACATTGTCTAGTTTTCTTCTTGAGAACAAGTTCTCTAGAGGAAAAATAGACAAGACATTGTTTCTCAGGGAAGTCAAAGGCAAGATTTTGCTGGTGCAAATCTATGTTGATGACATTATATTCGGCTCAACGGATAACAATCTTTGCAAAAAGTTTTACAAACTTATGCAAGGAAAGTTTGAAATGAGCAGTATGGGAGAGCTGAAGTATTTCTTGGGACTTCAAGTGAAATAGTCTGAGGAAGGAATCTTCATTTCTCAGATGAAGTTCACAAATGAACTCCTCAAGAAATTCGGAATGGAGAATGCAACCTCTATGAGGACTCCAATGGGATCCACCATGTCTCTGGATAAGGATGAGAAAGGGAAACCTTTTGATGAAACCAAATACAGAAGCATCATTGGATCTCTGCTCTATCTTACTGCGAGTAGACCGGATATCATGTTCTCCACATGTGTTTGTGCCAGATATCAGGTGAACACTAAGGAATCTCATTATGTCGCTGCAAAGCGAATTCTTAGATACCTTAAAGGTACCCCTAATCTTGGCTTATGGTACCCGAGAAGCAATGATGTCGAGCTAATAGGGTTTTCAGATGCTGATTTTGCAGGAAGTAGGGATGACAGGAAAAGCACCTCCGGACGTGTCAATTCCTCGGAAGAAGGCTCATCTTTTGGAATAGCAAGAAGCAGAATTGTGTTGCAACCTCCACAGCGGAATCAGAATACATTTTGGCTGGGAGCTGTTGTGCACAACTTCTATGGATCAGAAATCAGTTAGCAGACTATGATCTCTAGTTCGAGGAAGTACCGATGTACTGCGACTCCTCTAGTGCAATTGCTATTGCCAACAATCCGGTATCGCATAGCAGAACGAAGCATATTGAAGTGCGTTACCATTTCATTCGGGAGCATGTGGAGAACAAGGATATCTCTCTCTGCTATGTTCCCACTGACAAGTAGATTGTAGACATTTTCACAAAGCCCCTTGACGAGGCCAAGTTCAGTATGTTCAAAACTGAATTGGGGATGCTAAACTACGAGGAATGAAGACTACAGAAGCTCAAGGCTCATGTGTCTAGGGGGAGCCTCTGCTAGGAATTTAGTGAAAGCAAAGGTACAAGAACTGAGGGGGAGCATGGTGTCTCATGCTTCAGTCCCAGATTTGCAGAAGCCGAAAAGGGGGAGATTACCCTCTCGGCTAAGGCTAAGGTGGCTCCAAGTTTGCTCTCAAGTAATTGGTAATGAAAATCTCTCTCAACTCAATTTTAAGTTTATGATTTTCATTTCTATATGCTCTATTCACCTTAGCTTGTAGGGTTTAGGCTTCTTCAAATAGAGGGAGATTGTTGGGTATTGTATCCACAATGTACCTGATTTGAAGAAGCCCCTGAACAAGCTAAGGTAAATAGACAATGTGTTTGATGAAATTTTTTAAGTTGTGCTTGCAGTTATTCCACGCTAAGTACACACCAATATCAGGGTGCAGTGGGTCAATATACACGGGTCTGCGCGACGTAATCCCTCGTTGAGCAGATCAGTGTGTTGGCCTACGTGTACTCTCTCTATTGGGGTGTACTTAATTTCAAGTACAGGGCTATGATAAAGCAAGAGCAGACAAGGAGCAAGGATGGGCCAAAGACCAGCTCACGGAAAGAAAGAGGAGAAATCGCCTAAGTAAAAATCGCCGAGAATCACTAGCTGATTCTCGCTGGTTGGTGCCGGCTGACTCAATGCCGCCAGAAATTTCTTTAAGGCAGAATCGCCGAGAATCACCAAGTGATTCTCTCCGATTCGTCGAGAATGACTTTGCATTCTCGACGATTCGGCGAGAATCAAGTGTGATTCCCGCCGATTCTCCCCGGCTACTATACCTGTGCAGCCTGAATTCGACTAAGTAGAATTCGGCGAGAATTGTAGGTGATTCTCGCCGATTCGTCGAGAATCACCTACGATTCTCGCCGAATTTGACTTGGGCAAATTTCCGACATTTCCTGGACCGGTCCATGTTACCTACAACTATTTGAACCGGACTTTGGTCTTTGCTTTGGTGGGGCCCACAACGGTCATCTCCATGACCTATTGTATAAATACACAGGTATGTGTGTACAGTGGTTCAGACATACAGAATACGAAAGCCGAGCCGCCGACTAACCCTAAAATCGCGAACCTGATCCGCCTCCGTCGCCGCCGCTCGTGCAGTGGTCACCGTAGCTGATCTCGATCTCCTCCAGATCCACGGTGACAGAAGCCAAGTCTTGCACAGCATCTCACGCATCTAACCAGAGATCTTTTGTCTCTTGATTTGAGATAGGGAAATCCATCCCCATCCGAATCGATCGAGACGATCGATCCTAGTGTGACCGTTGGAAGACCTTGCCGACTTCGCTAAGAAGATAGAATCTCTAGTGCATCGCTGCTGTTTTCAATTTGCCGCCGCCAACATCGAGAGCCTTGCCGCCGCCTTTTGCCGCCGCCGGTCTCGGGGAGATTTTCTCCAAGAAAGATCAAGGGTTGTGGACTTTTCGTTGCCTACAAGAACAAGTAGTCTAACGAGAAGGGACACCTAGATCTTCAAGTCGTTTGTATTTCTTATACACTCCAATTTCTTTTTCATTGTAAAGGAACATTTGATTCCTAGTTGTAGGGTTGGGTGCAACCCGTGTTGTGGGAGTGTTGACTCCTACGTGTGGAAGGGTTCCTTCCGATAGTGCAAGGATTGGATTTCAATCCTGTTGGTGAAGTGAACGAGTCGCCCCAGGTTGGGAGATAGGTTGAAGGGGGAAAGTGGACGTACCCAAATCGGGGAACCACTATAAATTGCCTGTGTTATTTTCTGTGCTGTGTGGTTTGTTTTGATTCTACAGGTACCGTTTTTAATTCCGCAAAAGTGACAAAAGTCACCTATCCCCCCCATAGGTGAAGCTAGTTGACACTAGGTGAACTTTCACCACCGCCCGGTGGCAAACAAAAGCAACGGTCAGCAATGCTGACCAAATTATAACGATCCCGCCCCAAAAATTGGGGCGGCGATGCTCTTTCCCTGCACTTTATTAGTATAGGCAACAATTAATAGTGTAATCACACTACATCACATGCGTAGGCTCACACGTCCACACACCCCGTGCACTCAGGGCACATACTCGGTGAATCCGATCAAATCCGTGGCTTCACCACCACCCCTTGGATGGCAAAAATCGTGAGCAATCTAGTCTTACCGGTCTATGCCTAAGACTCGCACAACCATGCCAATGGCCAGTCTCTTTTTCAGATGTCTGTCACCAAACTGTATATTCCCGGGTCCGCGTCCACTTGCCCGTTGCTCACACCGCATAGTCATAATAAGACGTACGCGCGGGCCAAGCTTCTCTCGGATCCCAAAATTCGATCACACAAACACATAACCCAGTTATGTTCAAGTTGGCTCTCCGGCCACCATGTTGGCAAAACCCGCTTTTGCCCAATTTTTCGGGTGCACCTTGGAGTTAGTCTCCAAGGATCCCTGATGAAATCTACCACGTAGAAAACTCAAAAAACACCCAAACACCCGGAGTCTTCCCCGGTTTATATGCAATACAACATCACCAATCCGGACCAACTTGTCCGAATAGGCTTCACACACAATGCCTATGCCCGTTTTCGCATACGGACTCTATACAAGGGGAAATTTACATATCTACCCCAAGGAACGCTCCAACTCTTCGCTCACTCGCGAGAGAGGGCTTCCTATGCAAAGGGAAAAAGGGCTTCACATGCCCAAGGATGAGAAATCGTTACCCTTGCATTCTTCCGCGACGCCATGAGAAATCTACGTGGTTGGAAAGCACCGCAACGACGTCGCCTTCGCGGATCTGGACTCGGATCGCGATTCGGAGCTCCGACGCTCCACCGGCGGTCGGATCTTTGGCCTTCTCCTACACCTTGCTCTCCCCTCTCTCTACACTTTAGAAAGAGAAGCCCTTGGATGAAATGAGGGATTTCAAACCCTAACTTTGGGTTTAAACCTCCAGCACTAACTCTCAGCCGTTGGATCCAAAGCCAAGGAAACGAACGGCCACGATTAGGCCTGAAATTACAAAATCTGGGCCAAACACGGGTTGCAACATGACCGTGTGCATGGCCGTGTCACCTAATCGCCGTCTCGACCGACGCGAAAACCAGCACATGACATTTGACACGGTCTCCGACACGCCCGTGTCGCATGCGATACGGCCGTGTCACGAGCCGTGTCGCGCCCATGTGCAACGACCAACAATTCTTCCCGAGAACTACACGGCCTTTGACACAGCCTCGAACACGGCCGTGTCCAATTGACACGCCCCGTGTCGGTGCCCGTGTCACGGCCCGTGTAGAAGGAACACAGAACCAACCCGAGCGGGACACGGCCTGGGACACGCCCGTGTCCCTGACCATGTTCAATGCTCGACGATCGTCGACTCCACTCTCGTCGACTTCTCAGCCAGCTCGTCGACCTGGGCTCGACACGCCCTGGGAAACGCCCGTGTCCCAGGCCGTGTGCCCCCTTACCAAAAACCTGTTTTGGCCAAAAACGTCGCCCAACGCTCCTACAACTTTTGGGGTGTTACATTCGGCCCAGGAAAGTGATTTTTAGGGCGAATCTGGCCGTTCATTTCCTTATAATACGGTCCAACAATCCAGAGATCTCCCTGCTATTATAAGGCCGGGAGTTGAGGGTTATACCCTCATTTATTTTAGGTCATTCTCTTTTTAAAAGAGTTAGAGAGAGGGGAGATCAAGGAAGAAGTAGAAGGAGGAATTCGGCCGCCGGTGGAGCTTCAAGGCCCCAAATCGCGAGCCGAGTCTAGATCCATGGAGGCGAGGCCGTTGCGGTGCTTTTCATCCGTCTAGTTTCTTCTCTTCTTCATGGCGTCAAAGCGAACCGCTAGGGTAATGATTCTCTTCTTGGACATGTGAAGTCCTCTTCCTTTTGCATAGGAAACCCGCTCTCGTGAGTGTGCGGTGAGCGTGAGGTATTCCTTCGGGTGGACATGAATAGTCCTCGTAATTTTGCATATAGAGTCCGAAATAGAATTACAGACATAGGCATGGTGTGTGAAGCCTACCAGGATAAGTTGGTCTTGATCGGTGATGTTTCATTATGCATGGATTGCCGGAGAAGACTCTGTGCATGGTTGTTTTTCGGGTTTTCTACGTGGTAGATTGCAATAGGGAGTCTTGAGGATTAACTCCAAGGTGCACTAGAAATCTGGGTAGAAGCGAAGTTCTGCCATTTTGGTGGCCTGGGAGCCAGCTTTGTACATAGCTCGGCTATGTACTGTTGTATGATCGATATATTGGGATTTGGTGAAGCTTGTCTCGTGCCGATGACTAAATTGCCGTGGCAAGGTGAGCAACGGGCTGGTGGAACCTTACCCACTTCAAGTGGATCGGTTAAAGATGGCTTGGAAAGTGAGTCTAGGCTTCGGCTGAAAGGACTTTAATGCTCACGTGTTTGCCGTCCTCGGGGCAGTGGCGGACTGCGGAACGAGCTGGGTTCAGACCAGGTTCACCGAGTAAGTGCCTTGAGAGCACGGGGTGTGTGGCCGTACAGGCCTACACCTGTGGTGTATTGTGCTGATGTTGTACTTTCACTATAATGTTTGGCTATGCTACTAAAATGCAGGGAAGGAGCACCGCCACCCCAAGTAAGGGGTGGGGTCGTTATAATTTGGTCAGCTTTAGATGACCGTTGCTTTTGTTTACCACCGCTGCGGTGGAATGTTGCTTGCAGGTACAGTGGAGCTAGTGGCAAATAGCGGGCTGAAGCCCTTGTTGCTGAGCCCCCTTGAAGGCCAAAGCGAGTGTTTACTCTTTACGCTCATGTGTGACCGGCCTGTGCGCTGAAGTATGGAAGACACTTATTGTTTAAGTAAACTCTTGTAAGGCTATAAGGCCAACTATTTGGTGTATTTGTTCGGCCATTCATACTTTGGGTTTTAGTGGACATTCATGATGTGGTTTGAGTTCTTTTCTTTTCAACCTTTAAAATGTTTCCGCTAGATTGTGCTCTGTGTAGGACGTGTTAAATTCGGATACTATCAGTTGAAGATAAGAGAAATTTACATCCCCAAGACAGTTTTCAGCACGTGGTATGGGTATTATGAGTTCACCGTCATGCCGTTTGGGCTGACTAATGCACCATCCGTGTTTATGGATTTGATGAACAGAACGTTCAGAGAGTACCTGGACCACTTCGTGATAGTCTTTATTGACGATATATTGGTGTACTCTCAGTGCGAGGAGGATCATTTTAAGCATCTGTATATGGTGTTGGAGACATTGAGGAGAAATCAACTTTATGCCAAATTCTCCAAATGTGAATTCTGGTTATCCTCGGTAGCATTCCTTGGTCATAGAGTTAGTGGAGAAGGGATTACGGTAGATCCGGCGAAGATAGTTGTGATACGGGAATGGCCTATTGTAAGACCCCTTTTTTTTTCTCTTAGAACCATATGGTCTTAGGCCCAGAACCGCCACGTTACAGTGAAACCTTCACGCCAGGGAAGGTCGTCACTACAAAACGCCGATCCTGCCGGCCAAATTGATCGCAAAAAAGTAGGAAAATAGTAAATAAAACATGTCCACAGAGATCACATATATAATAAATAATCTCTATGAAGGGAGAGTCTACAGTAATAATAAAGGTAGTACTGAAAATGGGGCTCACGCCCGATACATCAATATCCTCACTACATATCACTCATTGTGGAAGCAAAAACTAAACATCTACTAATGATCGGGACTCACAGTCCCAGCTGTCTGAACTCCGATGCTAGACTGTCCCATCTCCAAGAGTGCTGACCTCCCAGGCTGCTCCTCCATGCTGAGCTCCATGATCCCCTAAAATGATGTGGTTCGAAAACCGTTAGTCTAAAAGACTAAGTCCTATCATCCCCCACCCCTTCCCCCATGGCTCCTAGGCACCGAACAAGAAATAAGTAACCTTAACTTATATGAAAACACACAAGCTAATGGATCTTTTGCAAGGCTCCTATCGTATAAAGAGTCCCATACCAATTTATACGATAGGGTGTAGGTTTTCTAGCAAACATGTATATATCTACAGAATAAAAACCTTAACTTATAAGCACTCTCACACGAGCTTATAAACCAATGGGTCGTTTTGCAGGGCGTATTGTATAAAAAGTCCCATACCAATTTGTATAATAGGTGTCAAGGGTTAAATGCAATAGTTATGCTATGATATGCAAGTATGCTATGATGTAAATCATGCAAGTGCAACACACCCACTCGACTCTGTGCGCACAGACCTTTAGTTCTCCCTTTCTAGAGCCTAACCTCCCAGGATACCTCCGTAGTGGCAAACAGAAGCAGTGGGTTAGGCCTCACCCACCTCTAAACCGGTAATAAAACTACCAGTCAGACCTATCGTATGCCTCGAAGCTGGTGCACTAAGCAGAGCTCCTGCATACTCTTTTTCGGCTGGTCCACCGGACTTAATTTGGCGAAGTGCTAAACAACACTTGCCGAGTCAATATATTGGCGTCGGTGCATCGACCATCCAACACCGAAGACCCACCATCTTATAATTTATACACATGCAACCTTGATGTATCAACCACCGAGCCAAAGCTCCCCGGACTAACTCGTCCATCACAACTAACAGCCGAGCCAAAGCTCCCCAGACTATCCTGTCCGTTACAATTATCTACCGATCCATCAGCTCGCCGAGCTAACCTGCCCATCACCAAAACCACCGAGCCTACCGCTCGTGAAACCCAACCTAACTTCTGAGACACCAAGGTGTGTGAAAGTGAACCCCTAGTTGTACTAGTTACTCTTGAAGTTTATTATTCCTATAGTTTAGGTTAGCTCAGGACTGCCCAAGGCATACCCCATGAAGGGCTCTCGAGGGCACTATGAACTATGATGGGCTGAAGCCCAAAGCTCCCTTTTGTAAGACACTTACTGTTATTAGTTAATACCCGATCCCTGATCCCTTTTAATATTATTCTGGATCTAACCATAGCGTGTTTTGACTCTGTCCCTCTCATTTCATTAGAAAGACGATCTTTCGTTGATCCCTAGTACCACCGAATCTTAGACAACCCTACAACCTACTCATCCTAACTTCCAATGATATACTCCAATCCACTTCACTAGAATCAATAAACTCAATCCCATCTCCCTACGACCATTCCATATGTTATCACAATTTTCGTAGTTTTACTAAATGTAGACCACCTTATGTTATATGATGTGCATGATAGGAGGTGCTCTAAATCCTGATCCAAATAACCTAAGATAATTAATGGTGGCCTATCATGATATTTATAGCCTAAATCCAAAAACTTTGAATTTTCCTAATTTATCTGTCATTTTATTTATTTTTTCTAAAAATCTAAATGCCCCAATTTGAATGTGAAATGGCCTTTACAGTCATGCAAAATGCTCCTCAAAATTATGATAAATACTAGGCAGCTAATTAACAAAAATCAAGTCTCCCAATTTTTTTGCAAGGTTTAAGTCTCTCATCCAAAATTTTAAATATAAATACATAGTTAACAATTAAAGAAACAAGTGCTGCAATTAAGCTTCTAAAAAATTATAAACAAATTCAAGCATGACTAAAATGATATAAAAACACTCCTGACCAAGTTTCCAAATTTTTCAGTGAATAATGAGCTCTAATTTTAATTTAGAATGATAATCCTCTTTCATAAATTAATGAACCAACTACTGAAAATATTCATCTAAAAATTATGATAAATTTTCTCATGGGCATATTGCCCTAATATCACCACTGAACAAGTTTCACAATTTTATAACAAGCTTTGAGCTCTAAATCTATTATTGAACATAATTGCATAATTATAAGCTTGTGAAGTAAGTACTAAAAATATGCATCTAAAAATTATAATAAAAATCAGGTATGAGCATAATGACCTTAAGTTTCCTCTTCCCAATTTTCTCAATTTCCCAATGAACAGTGAGATCATAATAAACAAAAGACTATCAAGGGCAATTCCATGTATTATAAAGGACGTACTAAATTTATTGTTTCAAAATTACAAATAAAATCACCAGAAGCTCTCATTAATCCTATGACCATACTTCCCAAGTTTCACAACTCTCATAAAGTTTTGATGGCATATCTTACATGTATAAGGTTGGTGCCCTAAACTAGGGTTAGGGTTTAGGGAGGTTAAACAGCCTCTAAATCTCATAATAGTTTTACCAGAGGACATTGAACACGCTAAAGTCCTCTCCACCAAGTTTCAAGTCATTTCAAGGTCATTTGACCCCTTAACCTTAAAACCATAGGTTTGCACACATAGGACCTACCCTTGTGTCCTAGGGATCCACCCTTCAACTTCAACCCAATATCAGTGGAAGGGGTATTTTGTGTGCTAATACAGCTGAGTGCCAAGGTCCATCACCTTTGGGTGAGGTGGGCCAACTCAAGAGTACTTAGGGCACTTAGCCCTAATTTGACCTAAAAGGGGCCAACACTTGGCTACATAATTACCCTATCAAACCAAACTAAAAAGTGATGAAATTTTTACCAGAGCCTAATAATAATCCCTAAGATCTCCCTCCAAAATGTGAGGAGTTTTTGAGGTGTTTAAGACACCTAATTAAATTATACTTGACTTATTGAATTTTTTCAAAAACTATAAAAAAAGTATCTCCAAAAATTCCCATTACTGAACAGGACCTAGATATAGGTTAGGGTGACTTCCTGTCAAATTTTCAGGTCATTGAAACAAGGGATGAAGTAGGGACACTCATTTTAGTTTATGTCTAACCCTAGGTATAGACCACACCAAAATGAGATCCCTGGTCAAACCAAGCACCCAAATTGGTTCAAATAAATTTTAAAATAAATTTAACTTCTAGGGCTACAACTTTGATGTTTACAACTTTTTCTTTAGGTGACCCTAGGTATTTTTAATAAATAAAAACATTAAATATATATCCAGTGATAGAAATGAAACGAAATGAATATTATCCAATATTTTTAATATAATATCGGCCCGAATCTTGGCGCATGATGGATGAAATCTGGTCATCTTCTACCTCTAGCTGACGCCCAGGATCGTCCCGACCTGGAGACACTTCCCGGCATAATTCCTGACCATGCGACCATCTCCCTGGCCGGCCACCGCCACCACCACCTCCGTCGAGGTGGTGGCTATTGCCAGACGGCGGCACAGTCGTCAGAGGGGCCTTTTCCGGCGATCCCGACAAGAGGAATTTTCCCGAAAAACTAGGAAATCGAAAGCTTTGATCGGGCTCAATTTAGCCCGATATTCATTCTAATTGAAACCTAAGATCTACCCACAGAGTAAGGAGAGGAGGAGGACCTTATTGGAGGCTTGAAGTCGCGTTGATTGATGGGTTGCCTTGGTGGTGGTGCCTTCGATCAGGTTTCTGCAATAGCATAGTGAAGTGGCTCGAAATCTTCAAGTAAATGGTGGGGAAGGCTCCTCTCAGGCCACTGATGGTGTTTAAAGCCTTAGTTGGGGAGGGGAGAGGCCAAGCATCAATGGCCATTAAAAGTGAAATTTTGGCCATGGTGGTTCTCCTCCTCTAGACACTGCCATGGCCTAAAAAACCCTTGGACTTCCCTTAACTGACCAGGGGAGATGATTCCAACAAGAGGAGAGGGGTCTTGGCCTTCATAGCCATGAATGGCCCTTCCCTTCATTTTCTCTCTCCTCCATTAAAGGGGAAAAGTGAGGTTTCCTCTCTCCTAGTCATCAAGGCTGACTTGGTAAACCCTTTAGGCTATTTGCAACCCACTAATTCATATCATCACATAATTAAGAGTTGGTTAGCCCAAATGAAAGAGGGCTTGCGCTTGGGTTAGCCCATTTGGGCTAAGTTGACCTAAACTAGACTAGGGTTGACCTTGGTCCTTTTGACCTTTTAGGTTGGCCCCAATGGGTCCTTGGTGACCCATTGGCCTCCCATAGGGTCTAGATAGGGTTGTGTAGGGTTAACTTTACCACTGAAGGTCACTTGCCCCTTAGTTAGGGCACTTTGACAACTTTAGGGCTAGGGTTGACTTGGGTCAATTCAGGCTCTAGAATTGACCCTAATGGATCTTTGGTGACCCATTGACCCCACTTTGGGTCTAAGAAGACCTTGGTAGGGTTGTTTGGGCTTATTAGGGGCACATTGCCCTTAGTTAGGGCACCTTGCCCAATTTAGGCCTATGATGGTCCTAGGTCAACTTGGCCACCCTGGGTTGACTCCAATGGACCCTTAGGGCCTTTAAATAGATTGGTAAGGTCATGGAGTCATGGTAAAGCCCCATGATCATCCTAACCTAGGGTTTAGGAATCTACTATTTGCAGACCATAGTGATCTCACCTATATTTCTAGGTCCACCTTGTCTTCTTGGCCTTTCTAGGGTTTTGTCATGACCTAGTCATGACAAAAACACTCTTAGGGTGGTCTAGTATTCTGAAGGATGTTACAAATCCCAATACATAAACAAAAAATTTCGTCCTCGAAATTCTAGTTAGGCCTACAAGGTTTCAAGTATGAAAAGTAAATTGTAACATCCTGAGAGGTCGTGAGGGATACCTGACTGAAAAGCTCTGGGTACTTTTGTTGTATCAGATCCTGCGGCTCCCAGGTTTGCTCCTCCTGACCTTGATTCCTCCATAAGACCTTGACCAACGGAACCTTCTTGCGACGCAAGACTTGTATCCCCTTATCATCAATCCAGACCGGCTCTAGGTGAACTGTCCGATCAGATACTATCGGCCCATCCGTGACCGTAATCGGCTGCTCCGGGCGTAGTAGAGCCCTTCTCAGGGAAAACACGTGAAACACGTCGTACAGACCCCCAGCTCTGGCGGCAGATCCAGCCTATATGCTAAGGGACCGATCCGCTCCAGGATTATGTAAGCCCCCATATATCTCGGGCTGAGCTTCTTCTTCCGACCACGCACCCATGAAAATCCATACATTGGTCGGATCTTCAGGAATACCCGGTCCCCCACCTGAAACTCCACCTGACGATGCCGAGCGTCATAATGCTTAGCCTGTCTTCTCTGAGCCTTTAACATCCTGTCCTGTATCAGCCTCACTTGAGCCTCGGTGCAACAAACTCCGAACCCAAAGCCTTCGGATCCTTGTACTGTATCCATGACAGCGAAGTCCTACACCTTCGTCCGTATAGGTCCTCATAAGGAGACATCCCTATGCTGGACTGGTAGATGTTGTTATATGAGAACTCGACCAGTGGTAACAACTTCTCCCAAGGCTCTCCGCAATCCAGAATGCATAGTCGCAATAGATCTTCTATAGTACGATTGGTGCGTTCCGTCTGCTCATTTGTCTGGGGATGAAAAGCTGTACTGAATGTCAGCCGAGTGCCAAAGTAAGTCTGCACTGATCGCCACTCCCTGGACGTAAACCATACATCACAATACGATACGATCGTCCTGGGTATGCCGTGATAATGGACGAACTGCTCCACAAACTTCCAAACCAGCACACCAACCGAGTCATCCTTTCTGATCTAGATAAATCTGGCTACTTTTGTAAGCTGGTCAACGATCACCCAAATCGAATCGTTTCTCGTCCGCGATCGGGGAAGGCCATGTATGAAGTCCATCGCGATATCATCGAACTTCCACTCCGGCACCGGGAGTGGTTGCAACAATCCTGCGGGGTTCCTTCACTCCGCCTTCAAATGCTGGCATGTCTCGTAGTGGGTCATGAAGTAGGTGATATCCTTCTTCATGCCTGGCTAGTACATGGTCTTCTTTAGATCCGCAGTCATCTTTGTAACTCTCGGGTGTACCGAATACCAGCTACAGCGGGCCTCCATCATGATATCCTCCCGGACCTGGCCTCCCTCTGGTATATACACCCGTCGTCTGAAGCACACCAGGCCATCCCTCAGTGTGTAATCTCCAGCATGACCTGCCTCCAAGGCCCGAAATATTCGCTCCAGCTTGGCGTCTTGCCTCCGCAGATCTCTGACTTGGTATCGAATGTCATCTGTGGCGCTCATCGCTTCTAAATACTCCTCATAAAACTCGGGGACATCAGATGACACCAGCGTGATGTGCATATCTTCTAATCTATACACAAGCTCCATGGACATAATCTGGGGCTCCGCTCCAGAGGTGGCGGCTCTCCGACTCAGCACATCAGCTACCACGTTCGCCTTCCCTGGGTGGCAGTGCATCTCGCACTGGTAATCTACTAGGAACTCCACCCATCGCCTTTACCTGATATTCAGCTCCTGCGTGTCCACGTACTTCAAATTTTTGTGATCATATTATATGTCGCAGTGGACACCGTATAGTTAGTACCTCCAGATCTTCAGTGCAAACACTACTGCCCCCATCTCTAGGTCATGAATAGGGTTGTTCTGCTCATGTTTCTTCAGCTGGCAAGAAGCATAAGCAATCATGTGGCCTTTATGCATCAACACTATACCCATGCCCTGGTAGGAAACGTCGGTATAGACCTGGAATCCTTCTTTCCCCGAAGGAAGGGCAAGGATGGGGGCGGAGGTGAGTCGATCCTTCAGCTCCTGGAAAGCCGTCTCACACTGCGGGGTCCAGAAAAATGGGGCATACTTCTTCGTCAATGAAGTAAGTGGGATGGCTATCTGAGAAAACCCCTACACAAACTTCCGGTAGTATCCGGCCAATCACAGGAAACTTCGGACATCTGTGACCATCTTCAGCTGAGGCCAGTCCCGTACTGCTTTAATCCTTGCGGGGTCCACTACCAGTCCCACTCCACTGATAATATGGCCCAGAAAGGCCACCTCTGTCAGCCAAAACTGGCACTTGCTGAACTTAGTATATAGTTGATGCTCCCTGAGCTTCCCCAGGGTCAAGGCCAGATGCTATGTATGCTCCTCCTTCATCCTTGAATAGATGAGGATGTCATCTATAAATACTATGACAAACCAGTCGAGATATAGCTCAATAACCTAGTTCATTAAACTCATAAAGGCTGAGGGCGCATTCGTGAGCCCGAAGGGCATCACTGTAAACTCATAAAGACCGTATCTACTACTGAAGGCCGTCTTCGGGATATCATCCTCATGAATACGCAGCTGGTAGTAACCCAATCTCAGATCCAAATTTGAGAACCAGTGGGCTCCCTCCAACTGGTCAAATAGCTCATCTATCCTCGATAGAGGGTATGTGTTCCGAACCGTCAGCCTATTGAGAACCCGGTAGTCGATGCATAGTCGGAGCGACCCATCCTTCTTCTTGACAAACAGTACCAGAGCTCCCCAAGGCGAGGAAATCGGTCTAACGAACCCAGCCTCCACTAGTTCCTTTAACTGGCTCCTAAACTCCACCAAATCCTTGGGAGCCATCTGGTAGGGAGCCTTTGACACCGGCTTAGCTCTCGACATTAGCTGTATCTGGAAGTCCTTTTCCCGATGTGGCGGTAAACCTGGCAGCTTCTCTAGGAATACGTCAGCAAAATCCCGCACATGGTATACGTCTTCTCCCTATAGGTGGGCCTTGACAGCTTGTACAGATGAAAATAAGAGAGGGGTGGTAAATATAATACCTTCAATGATGACATAGGAATCTCTATGCCTTAAGGTTACCCTCTTTGCCAGGCAGTCAATATGGGCATGGTTCCACTGTAACCATTTCATGCCTAGGATCAAATCAAAGACTGGAATCCTTAGGATTATCGCTGGTGCTTCGAATGCCTTTCTGTCGATCTCCACCTCCATGTTGTAGTGAACGGAGGTGAATAGCTCCGATCCGTTGGGTAGACTGTAGCACCCCCCCCCCCCCTCAACCTTTGCTTGGGTCAGGCCGGAGGGGTACTACTGGCCCAAGAAGTCCACCCAATGCTCCTTAGGGGAAAGGATCCACCCTGTCTAAGCACTAGATGGCCGCCTTGCTCAGCTCGAATCACAACATTCACAACCCATCAGAATATAACAGAAACATTAATAGGAAACCACTGCAGATTTATATAATACATCATAATAATACAAAGGATCTAGGGCTGAAGCCTAAGCATTTATATAAGCCCGTAGGCTATACATGTACTATATAAGTCTCTCACACTCTCTCTCCCTAAGTTGCTCAGCAGTACTCACGTCTCTAAACTCTGAGGATGCCGGGGGTGCATCTGCTCGAGTAGTTCTAGCTGCTGGCGTAATCTCCTGTGGCAGCGGGTCACTACGGAGCTCCACCTCCTGTGAATGGTTATTTAAATAACCGTTAGTCACAGAACTAAGTGGAAACAAATCTCCTCCCCGAATCCATATTCTGGGGACGAGCACACACCCACGCAACAAAAGTAAATAGTCGAAGCAAGAGAGGGTTAGCACAACATTTCATATATGTATAACTAGGAATGAAATGTGACCAGTATGAGACTGGAGTAGTATTGAGAAGAAAGTACTGAAATGTATGGCTAGGAATGAAATGTATAGCTAGGAATGAAATGTTGCTCCTGGAGGTGTGGAGGGTGGTAGTCTCCACCACCCCCGGCCAGCCTCCGCCAGCCGCCATCGCCGGCCCCAATCAACTCTCCGGGGGTCGACGACTCTCTAGGTGGTGGTCCAGCAGCCTGGCGCCGCCGGCCGCCACCAGAAATCCCCATTCCGAGAGCCTGGGGTGGAGGTGGCCCTACTCCCAGCGCCACCGCCCCACCCCCGCTCCTCGGGTGGATGGCCGCCAACCAGTCCACCACCGGTCGACGGGATGGGGGTCGGGCTTCTTTCCAGCGGTGGTCAGGCGACCATGCACCACCGACCGCCGCCGCCAGCTCTAAATAGAGCGTCACTCTGTTTCGCGGGTGCCGCATTTTCCGGCGGTACCGCCGCTCTTCGCCACTGGGGGCCGCCACCCCCAGTAGTATAACACTCCCCCAGGGCCACCACCGACACTGGGGGAGGAGTTCTCCTCCTTAGGCACCACCCGGCCTGGAACAAGTCTCGGGTGGCGCCGGCGGCGCTCCGGTCACCGGGAGCGCCATGCTTAACATCCAGAATGGGGAGAGGGGAGGGAGAGTGATGGAGCCGTCTACCCCCGGCGTGTTGATTTGGAGCGTCCTCCCCTGGATGACTTTGGTGATCCAGTGCTTGTTGATGAAGACCCGCTTCCGGATGATTACGGCGACCCGGTAGATATTGTTGCGGGCACTTTCTTGATTGATGGCGTTGCTCGCCGTCTCTTGTTGTTCGATGACCATGATGATCGTTGCCGCAAGCTTGAAGGTTGGAACTTGGCCGCAACATCCACCGCCATCGCCGCGTTAACATCTTCGCCGCTTCTACGATCAAATTTATAATTATGTTGTTTAATTTAGTCATTTAATTTCAGCATGGTTATTTTGTTCATGTGGCCTATGTTTAGCCACTTTGGTGTGCACTTAGCCTATTTTCTTGTAAAGCCTATAAAAGGCTAACCCTTGCTTTATTTTGGTAGAATGAATAGAAATCAAAACCTAATTTCAGATTTATTGAAATCCTTCTTCCCCTTCCTCTTGTGGCCGCCCACTTCCCCTCTCCTTCCCCCTTAGGCCGCCGGCCTCCCTTCTCCCTCTCTTCCCCCTCCAACCTCTCGGCCAAGTTAGGCCGACCACCTCCCTCCTCCTCCTTCTAGCCGTCGACCACCTCCCTCCCTCTCCCTCTTGTGGCCGCCCTCCTCCCTCTCTCCCCTCCAACATTTCGGCAAAGGTTAGGCCGCCCACCTCCCTCCTCCTCCTTCAAGCCACCGGCCTCCCATCTCCCTCTCTCACTCATATTTCTTACTCCTTCTTGAACGGCGCACCTTCCGTATTTGGGCGGCACCATCTCCGGCGTGAACCGAAGAAGGCGATTGGTTTTCCTCCAACCGGTGTGGCTTCGGTGGAACCGGAACCGGAACGATCCCTACAACCTCGTCGACATCTGAGCGGGGGTAACGAATATTTCTTCACAAACCTAGTGATTTCCCTCTTGATATATATTGTGGCTACGGCATGTTGTGTGATCTGTGACGCAGGATTTTCGTGACTTATATTTCTTTGATTTGCTTGCGTATTTCCGATCTTCATTTACGTTCGTGAGGCTTGGCGGCCCTCGTTTATTTTGTTGGGAGAGAACCACCCGTTTCTGAATCGTTTATTTTTGGTGGGTTCTCTTTTGGTACAACTACGCTCGATCGAACCGTGTGAGTTCCTTTCGCTTGAGAGGACCTTGGCCTATAGCCTTGGTATCATCTTGAAGGGCTTTGCGACCCCTACATAATAACCTAACCACTAATATCCGGATCTGCATGTAGCTGCGTTTCACATGTGCTTGGGATCGTTAAGTCATCGGAGAGAGTCTCGCTTAGTCACGTCGTCTCCCGTAACGCCCAAAAGGACTAGCCTACATCAAATTTGGTATCAGAGGGAGGTTGTTGTCGATTTCCTAATCGGCACCATCCTTCTATATTTCGGTAGGCTATTTGAGTTTCGCTAGAAAAAATTTCAGCAACATAAAAAAAAAAATCCTGCATATGTAAAATTTCTGATTTTGGTCTGCCAATAGCGTGCTAGAATCCAGAATTTTTACCTTTTTAAAAAAAGAAAAATTTTGCATTTTCTACTTCATAACCTTAGTAAGAAATTAAAATAAAATATTATTTCAGTCCTATAGGAAGGCTAGAAAAAAATATTTAAATATAAAATTTTACTTCTGATAAGAGCTTATGTAGGCAAAAACCGGTTTTCAAAACTTTATTTGCATGCGTTAGGTTGCGTCGTGCGTGCGCACCCATCTCCTCTGACCATGGCACATGACATTGATGCTTCCCGCCGGTTGGCGAAGCATCAAACGGATGACCTTAGAGATTGGTTAGCGCAAGTAGATGGTCACAGATTTGCTCCCCCTTCGCCGACGGCTCCTAGGAGGCCCTATGACCAGTTTAGCCCTCATCCCAATCGAATGACTAATGTCGTGTCTAGATCTTCCAGGAGCGTTGCCCCCACCTATGATGGGTTGGGAGGTCCCCTGATCCTCCTACGTTGGGTAGACGACATTGAGCATTATTTCGTACGTGAACGTGTGCATGACTACTCCAAGGTCGGGGTCGCGAGCATACAATTATATGGTCGAGCCCAGAGCTTTTGGCTCAATGAAGAGCGACGTTTTAGAGGCTGTGTCAGTTGGCTTAACATGAAGAGCCTTCTCATCGACCAATACGCTCCTGCGTGGATGTTGAATGAGGTGGCTTCTACTCACCGGGGCATTAGATCCCCACCTGACTATAGGAGTGGCATGTCCCCTCAGGTTAGGCCCTTTCTCCATGAGGTTGGAGCTACCCGTAGCGTACCTGTACCCACCTACCGGGGAAAGGAGTACTATAAGTCCCATATCCTGAGCCCGTTAGAAAAGGTTGCTAGGATTGCCATGAGCCCACGGGGTGAGAGTAGTCCTATCTGTACGGTTAGTCAGGCGAATGTGACTTGTGAGTCTGTGGTGATGTTTTTGGCTGAGCCCGCCACTGAGGGCGAGGTCGATTTCACTGTCGATTGTAGTGACGCTGAGGAACTGGGATATCCTAGTGATTTGGATGAGGATTTCTCCGTTGAGGAAGTTCCCCCTGGGATTATACTCCTTCCCCTCGACCATGTTGCTGATCCGTCCCCTTTGACTGTCATTGAGCCATCTGTTAACATTGATTTGGGTGATATTTCGACGGTGTTGGAAGAGTCTCCTTTGGACGAAGGCGTGTTATGGGATGATCTTAATTATGAGCGTTCAGAAGATAGATCTTTGATTTTATTGCCTTTACTCGAGACTCAGGCTATCTTGGAGTCTCCACGGGATTGGATTTGTCCTACCCTCCTTCCTGATTTTGATGATGTGCCAACGTCGTGGGAAGATTTAGCTGTCGAGAGTAAGGTGTTATTGGAAGATATTAGTGCTAAGGACCCGAGAGATGCTTCCGTGGTGTTATCTCCATCTCCTGACGGACAAAGTGATTTGGACAGTTTGTCGGGTTCGGCTATTCCTATTTCTGAGCTCGTTTCTGGCACTCATTTGAGTATAGTCTCTAGTATGTTGGAGGATTATCCTAGCAAGGGAGATAGACTTTTAGATGATGTTATTGTTGTTGAGCCGGGCATGTTACTTGTGATGCAGTCCCCGTTGCATGTGATCCAAAATGACTTTGATTTTCACCCGGGCTCAATTTTACCGCCTCTCCCTCCGGATCCCTTGACCCGATTTGTGGACCTTTTTGGATACGAGTCTATTTTGCCGGGTCCGTGTCATTCATTTCTTTCGACCATGTTGGCCCCTCCTTTGGGTGTATCTCGAGGTACTAGTGTTAGTAAATTGGTTGAGTCACCTGGTAGCGAGTGTTTGACTGAGATTGAGTTAGGTGATGATACTTTTCTTGAGTTTGATAGTACGCGCCCGAAGGATTTCTCTTTGATGATTTCTCCATGGTATGATGATCCTTTTGAATTAAATCCTTCAGTTACCTTGACGCAGGTAGTTGACTTGTTAGGACATGTGCTGGTTCCTTCTAGTCTGGGATATTTTGATGCGCCCACTTATTTGGCCCCCCTGTTGGACTTACCTAGGCGGACTTATGCGGGCGAGTTACTGTTGGTCGTGTTCGGTCTCTCCATCACCTTTCGTAGACATGACTACGCTTTTACTAGGATAGACCATTCTTTTGGAAGCCCGACGCTGGGTAAGCCCTTGCTTTGGATCGCTAGTGAATCCAAGGTTTTGGTTCCTCCGCACGAGGTACCACCTAGACATTCCTATATACCACACCCGGTTGCTCGCATTTACCCACCCCCTTTTGTTGACCTTCATATGTACACATTCGTGGTCGTAGTTGGGTACGTTGAGTTGTGTCGTTCACACGGTCGTCTGCTTCTGAGAGCGTCCAACTCTATGGTTGGGGATGTGCGAGTTTCTCTAGTCTTTCTTTATGTTTGTAGAGTGCCCGTGCCACCTGATTTTCTAACGTTAGTCTACACTTTGGTTTCCCGTCTTGTTGCACACGGGTTCACTCCTCACGGTTATAGTTTACGCATGCGCACATTTAAAATCTTTATCGTTCAAAATGTGTTTTTCACTTTATGCGCTAGTTTGTTTCGGAGAGCCCCACGCCACATTGCACATGGGTTCACCCCTCACGTTCACTATTTTCTTAAGCGCATTATTAAATTATTTTCCAACTTAAATGCATTTTACTTACTCGACGCTAGTGCGTATAGGAGAGCCTCCCACAGTTATGTGAATGATTTGGATTTGGCTGATCTCACCCCTGAAGGGAAGCCCTCGGGCGCCTTAGAAAATTTAACGAATCAAGTCAATCCTTTGCGAATATTTTTGGAGGTTGGTGACCTTGCATCTCTGGTGGTATTTTTCACTGATTGGGGCATAGCTCCTATTTTCATTGTGTCACATTTTACAATTCATGCTTATATGCCACTTGATATGTCTACCTTCCCGTTTTTATTTTCCACTGTCTCTTCTATTGGGTTGGGTGGTGAGAGTTTCCCAGGATCGTTCTCTTTCTTGGCCTCCATCGGAGGTATGTTGGTTGATGTTGTGGAAGCTTTGTTTCCTTCTTTGGCTAATGCATTTATGAGGTCCCCCCAAGACCACCTTTTGCCCTGCAGGTTCCTCTTCCCCGTCGACGCTCTTCCTGGTGTGTACACACAGGTCTACTCATCGGTGATAAGTACTTTTGAGAGGGGGAGGATTGATGGAGCCGACTACCCCCGGCGTGTTGATTTGGAGCGTCCTCCCCTGGACGACTTTGGTGATCCAGTGCTTGTTGATGAAGACCCGCTTCCGGATGATTACGGCGACCCGGTAGATATTGTTGCGGGCACTTTCTTGATTGATGGCGTTGCTCGCCGTCTCTTGTTGTTCGATGACCATGATGATCGTTGCCGCAAGCTTGAAGGTTGGAACTTGGCCGCAACATCCACCGCCATCGCCGCGTTAACATCTTCGCCGCTTCTACGATCAAATTTATAATTATGTTGTTTAATTTAGTCATTTAATTTCAGCATGGTTATTTTGTTCATGTGGCCTATGTTTAGCCACTTTGGTGTGCACTTAGCCTATTTTCTTGTAAAGCCTATAAAAGGCTAACCCTTGCTTTATTTTGGTAGAATGAATAGAAATCAAAACCTAATTTCAGATTTATTGAAATCCTTCTTCCCCTTCCTCTTGTGGCCGCCCACTTCCCCTCTCCTTCCCCCTTAGGCCGCCGGCCACCCTTCTCCCTCTCTTCCCCCTCCAACCTCTCGGCCAAGTTAGGCCGACCACCTCCCTCCTCCTCCTTCTAGCCGTCGACCACCTCCCTCCCTCTCCCTCTTGTGGTCGCCCTCCTCCCTCTCTCCCCTCCAACATTTCGGCCAAGGTTAGGCCGCCCACCTACCTCCTCCTCCTTCAAGCCACCGGCCTCCCATCTCCCTCTCTCACTCATATTTCTTACTCCTTCTTGAACGGCGCACCTTTCGTATTTGGGCGGCACAATCTCCGGCGTGAACCGAAGAAGGCGATTGGTTTTCCTCCAACCGGTGTGGCTTCGGTGGAACCGGAACCGGAACGATCCCTACAACCTCGTCGACATCCGAGCGGGGGTAACGAATATTTCTTCACAAACCTAGTGATTTCCCTCTTGATATATATTGTGGCTACGGCATGTTGTGTGATATGTGACGCATGATTTTCGTGACTTATATTTCTTTGATTTGCTTGCGTATTTCCGATCTTCATTTACGTTCGTGAGGCTTGGCGGCCCTCGTTTATTTTGTTGGGAGAGAACCACCCGTTTCTGAATCGTTTATTTTCGGTGGGTTCTCTTTTGGTACAACTACGCTCGATCGAACCGTGTGGGTTTCTTTCGCTTGAGAGGACCTTGGCCTATAGCCTTGGTATCATCTTGAAGGGCTTTGCGACCCCTACGTAATAACCTAACCACTAATATCCGGATCTGCATGTAGCTGCGTTTCACATGTGCTTGGGATCGTTAAGTCATCGGAGAGAGTCTCGCTTATCACGTCGTCTCCCGTAACGCCCAAAAGGACTAGCCTACATCAGAGAGAGATTCCACCTGGGTCTAGTGGGCTCGGGAGGGGCCAGCCTGGTCGGCCATGCCTTGGTGGTGGTGGAGGAGGGGGAGGGAGGCATCAGTTTGGCTTTTTACGGCCACCTGAGCTCCGGTAGGGGTCAGGCAGGGGGGGGGGTTAACTTCTCTGAGGTTTGGGGAAGGAGAGGGGTGCAGTGGCCTTTTATAGGGTTGGGGAAGGGGGAGCTCCCCTCCCTTGGGCAAGGTGGGACTAACCCCTCCTCAGGGAGGGTTTAATCCCCACCATCCAACTGTCCAAGGACAGCTGGAGTTGCCATATTTTCCCCCATGTGGGGAAAAGGAATGATGCCCTCATGGGCTTGGGCCTTTGAAAAGGAAAGGGGGAAAGGGAAGAGAGGAGGGGTAGGGTGGGCCTCCACTTATAGTGGGATTTATGAAGGTTGGGGGAGGGCCCAAAAAAGAGTGAGGGGTATGGTTATCCTTCCTTGGAGAGGAGGTGGGTCCCTTCTTGGAGAAAAAAATATGCAAAATAGGTTTTTAGGGGGGTTTGACCAAGTCAACCCTAGGGTGGGTCCCCCTTGCTGGTCAAAGTCAAAGTGGGTCCAAGTAATCGTGGTCGGGTCAAAGTTTGGGTGTCGTGTCACAATTGGTGTGCACACGCTTTTCGGTGCGCGATTATGCTTGATTTGACCACGAGTTGACTAATTGTCGTCAAAATTGACTGGGATGACTTCCGTTGACTTCGTATTGACCACACGAGTCCAACACCACTAATTGGGGTTGAATCGGAGTCCGTTTGGCGAAAGTCCAAGATTTGCGCATCGCAGCGCACTAAAATGGTCAAAGTGTCTAAATTTGTCGTTAGATCTCTAATTGAGATGCGACGGGCTCTGATGCACCTGTCTTGGTTTTATGAGGTCACAGGAATCGACAGTACTCAATTCAGAGTTCTCTAGCTTGATATCCAAAATCTTGCTCTCGTTGTGTTTTACGAGGAATGGTCACATCCACTATATGACCCTAGGGTCCAACTAAACGAGTTCTGATGCACTCGTATCTACTATATGAGATCACAGGAACTGACAAAACTCAATTCAGAGTTCTCTAGCTCTATTTCCTGCCTTGGGTTATCTCCCACCGGGTCTTGGGTAGGGTTCGGGCCACTTTTATTGGGCCCACTAAGGCTCTAGTGGCCCAATAAAAGTCGAGATGTTACAATCCAATAAAAATAAAAGGATTTTCGTCCTCGAAAATTTGCTTGAAGTAGGGGGAAAAAGTAACATACCTGGGGAAAGAGTTCTGGGTGCTTCTCTCGGAGGAGTGCTTCAGGTTCTCACGTGAACTCCTCTCATCCGTAGTTTGACCATAGTATCTTGACCATCGGGATGGTCTTGTTACGTAGTGTCTTTACCTTATAATCTACTACTCTGACGGGTTCGAACTGGACGGATCTATCTAACTGTAGTTGCGCCGGTGGGGTAGGATGGTGCTGCTCTGGTTGCCGGAGGACTCGTCTCAAGGAAGAGACATGAAACACATAGTGAAGATTCCCCAACTCTGGGGGCAAAGCTAAACGATAGGCGACAGGGCCAACACACTCTATCATTGGATAGGGGCCCAAGAAGCGAAGATCTTACTTTTTCTGCTTTCTCAACCAGGAGACACCATGCATGGGATTTATTTTCAAAAACACCATTTCCCCCACGCTGAACTCCACCGGTCAGTGTCGTGTATCATAGTACTTGGCCTGTCGGCTCTGCGCTTCCCGCATTCGCTCCTGGATCAGCCGTATCGCTGCCGTAGTGTTATCAATGTAAGCCACTCCCAAGGCTTCTGGGTCCTCTTCCTTAGCCAAAGTCAATGGGCTTCGACAACGTCTTCCATATAATGCCTCGTATTGAGTCATCTTAATTCTAGCCTGGTAGCTGTTATTGTATGAAAATTCGACAAACAGCAACAACTGCTCCCACGGCTCGTTGTGCTCCACTATGCACAATCGAAGAAGATCCTCCACCGTCTGGTTCGTCCTCTTCGTCTGTCCGTCTGTCTGTATGTGGAAGGCGGTGCTAAAGGCCAATTTGGTTCCTAAGTATGCCTGCACCCGTCTCCATTCCTTAGATGTAAAATGCCCGTCACGATCTGATACGATGGACTTCGGTACTCCGTGAAATCGAACCACTTGCTCTAGGAACATTCTGGCCAAGATATCAACTCCGTCACCCTGTCATTTTGGAATGAACCGTGCTATCTTGGTGAGTCGATCTACGACCACCCAAATCGAGTCATTCCCAGCGCGGGATCGAGGTAGGTCGTGGATGAAGTCCATGGAGATATCTTCGAACTTCCATTCTGGTATCGACATGGGATGTAATAGGCCTCCTGGATTGCGACATTCGGCTTTAACCTTCTGACAGGTCTGACACCAGGCCACAAAGTTTGTGACATCTCTTTTCATTCCAGGCCAGTAAATGATCCTGCTCAGGTCCACGTATATCTTAACTACGCGAGGGTGAATCGAGTACCTGGACTAATGGGCTTCTTGCAGAATTTCTTCACGAATTCCTCCAGTAGCGGGAATGAATATGCGATGCTTGAATTGTAGAATCCCATCATGCAGATTGTAATCCTCCTGTGCCCCTCCTTACAGAGATCGGATGATCGACATTGCCTCTGGGTCGCTCTTCTGGGCTTCACGCATCCGGTCTTAGATGTCGCATTGGATCTACATCCAATACAGCTGAGAATAGTACTTTTCCGGATCTTTTCGGGCAACCAGGGTAATCTCCAAGTCCATCAAGGACTGGAATAGTTCCTTGGGGATCTGCTCCATCCAACTTCCGGCTATCGCAGGCTGGCGGCTCAGGGCGTCAGCGACTCTATTATCTTTCCCTGGGTGATATTGGAGAGCGAAGTCGTAATCACATAGGAATTCTAGCCATCGGTGCTGCCGGAGATTCAGCTCTTTCTACGTGAAGATATATTTGAGGCTTTTGTGGTCGGAGAAGATCTGACATCTTACTCTGTACAAGTAATGCCTCCAGATTTTAAGGGCAAAGATTACGACGCCCAACTCTAAATCGTGTGCTACGAGTTTAACTCATGCAGACTTAATTGACGAGATACGTTGGCCACTACCCTGCCATGTTGCATTCGAACAACTCCCAATCCCTTCAGGGAGGCATCAGTGTAGATTTGGAATCCCTTAGTCCCTGTGGGGATTGTAAGGATTGGCGTAGAAGTCAGCTGCTTCTTCAGTTCGACGAACACAGCCTCGCACTCCGGCGTCCATCAGAATGCGACGTCCTTTTTAGTGAGAGCAGTTAGGGGTTGAGCGATCTTGGAAAAACCTTCGACAAATTTCCTGTATTATCCGGCAAGACCGAGAAATCTTCGGATATCCACAACTATCCTGAGTGGTGGCCAATTTTGTACCGCTTGGATCTTGTCTTGGTATACTGCTACTCCTTCCTTATTTATCGTATGGCCGAAAAATCCAACTTCTTCCAACCAAAACTCACACTTACTGAATTTGGCAAAGAGGGAGTGCTCCAGGAGTTTTAGTAGCACCATTTGTAGATGCCGAGTATGGTCCGTCTTGGTCTTTGAGTAGATTAAGATGTCGTCTATGGAGACGATGACAAAGTGGTCCAAAAAGGGTTCGAAGACTTTATTCATCAGAGCCATAAAGGCGGAGTGTGCATTGGTGAGCCCGAAGGGCATCACTAGGAACTCATAAAAGCCGTAACGGGAGCTGAAGGCAGTCTTGGGAATGTCTTCCTCCCGGACTCGAAGCTGGTAATAGCCGGATCTCAGGTCTATTTTGGAGAATACGGATGCACCTTGCAATTGATCGAATATCTCGTCGATCCTAGGGAGGGGGTATATATTGCGTATAGTAAGCTTATTTAGTTCCCTATAGTCGATGCACAGTCGCAATGAACCATCTTTCTTCTTGACGAAAAGCACCGGGGATCCCTAGGGAGAGGAACTAGGACGGATTAATCCAGCATCTATCAGTTCCTGTCGTTGAATTTTAAGTTCAGTCAGCTCTCTTGGGGCCATCCGGTAGGGGGCTCGTGATACTGGTCGTGCTCCGAACACGAGCTCAATCTGAAAGTCGACCTCTCGTTGGGGTGGAAAACCCGGGAGGGACTCAGGGAAAATATCTGGAAAGTCATGGACAACCGGGACTTTGGCGAGCACCTGGGTTTTGTCTTCCATCTCGAAGTAGATAAGGCATACTTTGTCCTTCTGTCGGACTGATTTCACAATCTGCGTAGAAGTTAGAATAATGCGCGAGACAGAGGGAACACCTGTCAATGTGACACTCTGGCCATTTGGTTTCTATAGCCGGACTTCTTGCGTGGAACAATTTATCTGCTCCTGGTGCTCAGTCAGCCAGTCCATCCCCAGAATAACGTCAAATCCAGTTATTACTAGGATGGTTACATAGATCACAGATTCTACTTCTCCCAGCACAGCCTGGAACGAGCACTTTTCTGTAGATGTCATATCTAAGCCGTCTGGTAAACGGATTTGTATAGACAGTACGGTTGAACGAATAACGTTCTCTTTTGTTGCGATGCATTTGTGGGAGACGAAAGAACGTGTCACTCCTATATCAAAAAGGGTCTTAGCAGGGTGTCCTTCTACCAATAAGATTCCTGATGATATGGGAAGTATATACATATATATCATCTAACTGATACAAAAGATGTAAGTAATATACAACATCAGTAGTAAGATCTAGTATCTCCCTATCGCCTAAAGTATATACCTATAACTACATCAGGGGCTGGTCCGTGCTGCAAGTCCAGTGCGTAGGCCTCTAGGGGCGCTGCTCGGCCCTACTGACCTCTCCTGCCAGCTTTGCCTCTGGGGCCTCTCTAACCCTATCCCTGTGCTGGATGTCCACCCTGAACTATTCCTAATCTCGGTCTCCCTATCGCCTGTATGCAAAAGGCTCTCATGTGTCCCGGTTGCTGACATAAGAAGCAGTTTCCTGCGAAGGGAACATCTCGTCAGGCCACTAATGGGGGCTGTGGTGCTGGAGCTGGTCTGATGTCTAGCTACGCAGCTAGGGGTGCTGGGGGTACTGATGGACACCTATAGGGCCGTTTACGGCATCGCTGCCTGCGCTCTCTATCCTGTCTATGGGGAGCGACTCCTCCATCTTGCCTCTGGTCTCGAGGAATCTCTACCTGGCCTCTGCGTCGATGAGCCACTTTTTGCTGGTCCAACTCTAATGCTCCCACATGGGTGGCTATGGTGTGAAAGGTGGCCTGAGAGAGCATGATCAGGGCCTGCCTTAGGTCGTCTCGTAGTCCTCGGTAAAATTGAGAAGCTCTATCCCTATCGAAGGCAGCTAGATTCTTGTCGAAGCATGCCAGGTGTATAAACTCTCTCTCATACTCTGTCACTGTGCGGTTGCCCTGTCGAATGAGCAAGAACCTCTCCTAAAGCGCGGCTCGATCTGCATCCATGATGAAGATTTCTAGTAGAGCCTCTGAGAACTTCCCCTAAAGGATCTCGCTCAATGGATGACCTCGAAAAGTAGAGCGAATAGCCGCTCTCCACCAATCCCTCGCATATACCTCCAAAAGGGTCACCACTAAAGACACTGCAGCCACAATCGGGCACATCATTCCCACTAATATCTCCTCAACCTGCTCCACCCACTCCTCTATCTGGATGGTCATCTCAGTACCTTTTAAAGGGAGAGGCCTCAGTCCTCAAAAAGTCGTCAGCAGATCGGTGGGTGCGGTCATCTCTCGCAATTGCTGTGCCAAGGCTGTCCGAAAAGTGTCTAGAATGGTTGTCAATGTCTGCCCCCAAGTCAGTCTCGGCAAACGGTACAACTGCGGGAGCGACTGGGTTTGGAGGTGGGGTAGCTGGAACATATCCTCTAAACGAGGATCCCCCATTACTGTACTCTGGTATCTGGAGAAATAATAGGAAAGAGTGTCAGTATTTTGCAAAAGTAGGGGCAATTTGCAAAAATGACAGACAAAGCAGAAACAACGGTGTATGGGCATACTATCGTACAGTCTAGAATCCCTAAGCCTCTATATTAGGGTCTACCAGGCTTCTGCTGCAAGGTTTGTCCCGAACCTAGAACGAAGCGAGGGACTGAGGGATCCTGAGACTGCCCCATAAGGACAAATCATGATGGTTCTGATCCATTTGTAGCACCACCCTCACCTTTTCCCGGGTTGGGCTGGAGGGGTACTACTGGCCCAAGACGTCCACCCAGCGCTCCTTAGGGGAAACGATTCACCCTGTCTAAGCACTAGATGGCTGTCACAACCCGCATTTTCTCCAAAAGGACAAGTATCAGAGTATGAGGAAACACACGTCGTGATGCCACGTCGAGTAGGGGATAACTACCGACGCTCAGGCAATCAGAACTACTATTATAAAAATATTCATAAGTTTAATGATTAGAAAGTTGCTTATGTATATAAGGGCCGTATCCCTCGGCTCAGTGGTTCATTAGCCCACTTAGAAGAAAACATAATTTATGCTGCGGAAAATACTTTAATTAAGATAACTTATCATCCTACATGAGTACAAACGTCCATGAAGGACAACTCATGTCATGCAAGACTCAAAATTTAGTATAAGTAGGGAAATGCCTTTTTCGCTAGTTGCAAAGTACTTCTTTTAAGCTTAAAGACATGAGATGTATGCCATACTATTAGTAAGGTTTAATATTCAAAATAACTAACATGCATCCTAGCATAAAACGTTCCCAAGAGACAAGTAACAGCTCCCAAACTGGGTAACCAAACCAACATAGAAGAGTAAACAGTAGTCTGAGAAAAACAACCACTGAAGGGCGCCAACAAACTGACACGAACCCCTCGGTGTACATGAATGTCTGAGTCAACAAAACAACAAGCAATCTCACCTAAAGTGAGAAAAACACTCCTGCAAAGCGGTCAACCAAAACACACCTCCAAACTAGCCGCTCGGACAGCTGTAACCTGGACCTGAGGCATTCAAAGACAGAATACCTCAGTACAAATAAAACAATGCAAGTGGCAAAAAGAGATAAAAGCTCAAAGCAAAGAAAAGATCAATCAATAGGGGAGGATCAACCCCCACCCAACAAGCTGTCAAACTCTGCAACAAGTCAACAAATGAACGAGATTATAACAAACAAATCATCAATAAAAGCTGAAGGAAATGCACCAAGTACCTCGGATAGACAACCCGCTTCGGCTCAAACCTGCTGAAGTAAAGCAAGAAATGGCTAAACCAGCCAACATCCAAAACAAGGATAGGAGCAACGGTCCAAGGATCATGATAGGAAAAAATCATTAACACTTAGTGATCCTCGTCTCGGAGGAGTGGGTGACCCTTATTTCAAAGGCATTTTATTTGCTTGTAACGACCTGACAAGCTAAGTAGCACAGCGTCGCCCGGCCCACTAGCAACCCATGGAGAACCCGTGGCGCTCCAGTGGTGTAGCCGGAATCTACAAGACATGCCATGAAAACCAACACCCACAGAACACCTCACCAAGACCTCGGTATCCGCATGCTAACAAGCGATACAAACTGACAGTCCCATCCACATTAACTTCTATCAACGTTCCTGGTAACACTTTCCAAAGGTTGGGGTCAAAACCCCGAAACAGACCCCCAAGGACTTCACTCAGCGAAAACGATGAAAGACTGATAATTCCTTCGGAATTCGTCGGGTATCCCCATTGATACTCGACGGATTCGTCGAGAATTGTCGACGAAAGCCAACGGAAGTCGTCGAGTATCGTCGCGATACTCGATGATTTTCCCTAAATTCGTCGGGTATCGCGACAATACTCGACGATTTTGTCTAGCGATTCTCGACGACTCCAACTCGATACTCGCCGACTCTGCCTTGTCATTCTCGCCGATTCTACCTTGTCATTCTCACCGACTTTTACTTTGCGTCTGACGGTTATGCCTAACGATACTAGGCGATTTTCCTAATGATACTCCCCGAATCTGCCTAAGGATACGCGCCGATTTGCCTAGTATTCTCGACGATTTTTTTACCTAGCATTCTAGGACAGCCAAACCACGGGTAACGAGGATACTCGACGAATTCGTCGGGTATCCAAAGTGATATCCGACGAATTTCCTCGTAGCGCGGGAAAGACCGGATAATCGCCCTATAGCGTAAACCTACTCAAAATAAAGGAGTGAAAATAAAGATAAAGGGAAGAACTGGAGCAAGCGAGGGAAGAAATCCACTTGCCTCGATACCCACGGAGAAGACGTCGCCTGCCTCGGCCGCTTCCAGATCCAGCCACAAGGAGCGCCGAGCAACGTTTCCTGAAACTTTCGGGGATGAAATCAAGCCAAAACCCCTAACCCTAACCTTCAAAAGTCAAGGAAACGGACAAATCTTACCTCTACCGAGAAGCCCTCGCCGAGAACAGCCCGAAAATCCACTCGGATGGGGAAAACGAACCCTCCTGCGCTGCACACCGCCGACCGAAGCCTCGCCGAGTCCGCCGCTCCCCAAATGTCGCGGAAACGAAACAGCCGTCGGGGAGAAGAAGAAAAGGCAGACCGGCCCAAGCCCTATTTTAACCTATATATACCCTAATAATAATATAATATATTATATAATATATATATGTGATAACACACAATCCTAATACAATGCCCAACACAAACGAACTCGGAAATGCGCGAAACTCGCGCCGTAGCCAAAAACCAATGCTATGAACGCAACGGCGAGGTCGGAATCCTAATCCGATTGGTTGAACTCAGGCAAACACCTACCAAAGCCAAAACACAAGCGGCTCCGCCGAGTCACCAAAACAGACCCGACCTGCTAGGGAAAACTCGCCAACAGGCTAAGATACTACCCTACAGAGAACTCAAAGAGCCCAAATCATGCTCTAACATCGACACATACCAAACACGCGCTAGGGTAACGCTTCTGACGTCAAAAATCCGGACAACTAAAGAATATTAGAAATCAGGGGCGTTACAATGGCCGTCTTGCTCGGCTCGAATCACAATATTCACAACCCATCAGAATATAGCGGAAGCATTAACAGGAAACCACTGCAGATTTATATAACACATCATAATAATACAGAGGTTCTAGGGCCGAAGCCTAAGCATTTATATAAGCCCATGGGCTATACATGTACTATATAAGTCTCTCACACTCTCTCTCCCTAAGCTGTTCGGCGGTACTCACGTCTCTAAACTCCGAGGACATCGGGGGTGCATCTGCTCGAGTAGTTCTCGCCGCTGGCATAATCTCCTGCGGTAGCGGGTCACTACGACGCTCCACCTCCTGTGAATGGTTATTTAAATAACCGTTAGTCATAGAACTAAGTGGAAACAAATCTTCTCTCCGGATCCATATCTTGGGGTCGAGCACACACCCACGCAACAAAAGTAAATAGCCGAAGCAAGAGAGGGTTAACACAACATTTCATATATGTATAGCTAGGAGCAATTATAAATGAGTGCAGGATAGTATAACTGGAAGAAGCAGCAATAATACAAATAAGTTATAACAAAGCTCCACTAGCACGTCAACACATCAAGATTTCACAACCTGAAATCAATCGTTGGCATTCACAATCGCGCACACATCGCAGGCATTCATAGCCGCACACACAAACCCTATGTCGATATAGTTTGGACTGCTTTAGTTTCCAGCAGGGTAGCGAGCCCTGCGAGCCTCACTAATGTGGCTATTGGTGATAGTGGTCAGTTCTGCCACTTTTGGGGGTGGTCATACCGTACAACCTCAGGACCTAATGTATAACCATATGTACTCTTGGATGTGAGCGACATCCGCCGAATCATTTTGGCCGACCAACGGAGGAAAATTCGACGGGGAATATAACGGCCGGTCACCCGCAGTACCCATCTCCCTATCGTCACCTTGAGTCACTGACCTTCCCGCACTGGTACGAACGGTCTGCGGGAGGGACTGACCCGCCACTATTTCACCGCAAGCAATTTACAAACAGTCAAACAAAAGGCAATCATAATACCCACCAGGTCTACGTCAGCCCGCCCTACTAGGCTTTAGACTTCGGGCGTTGGAACTTAGCTCCACTTTAGACAAGGAGCATGGGAGCGCATTATTTGGGGCTAGACTTAGAGGACTACCTCGACTTCGGTTATCCCCAATTAAGGCTCAACCTTAACAACAACTGTTTGTCAGAGCAGGACCCAGAATTAAAAAAGTAAATTGCAATAAGAACAAGTGCGGTGATTATGCTGCTTAATTAAAGTGCTGGAATGAAATGTGACCAGTACGTGACTCGAGTAGTACTGAGAAGAAAGTACTGAAATAAGCTTGACCAGTACGAGACTGGAGTAGTACTAAAATGAAAGTACTGAAATAAGCTTGACTAGTACGAGATTGGAGTAGTAATGAAATAAAAAGTACTGAAATAAGTCTTATCAGTATGAGACTGGAGTAGTACTGAAATGAAAGTACTGAAATAAGCTTGACCAGTACGAGACTGGAGTAGTACTGAAATGAAAGTACTGAAATATGCTTGACCAGTACGAGACTGGAGTAGTACTGAAATGAAAGTACTAAAATATGCTTGACTAGTACGAGACTGGAGTAGTACTGAAATGAAAGTATTGAAATAAGCTTGACCAGTACGAGACTGGAGTAGTACTGAAATGAAAGTACTGAGATAAGCTTGACCAGTATGAGACTGGAGTAGTACTGAAGTGAAAGTACTGAAATAAGCTTGACCAGTACGAGACTAGATTAGTACAGAAATGAAAGTACTAAAATAAGCTTGACCAGTACGAGACTGGAGTAGTACTGAAATGAAAGTACTAAAATAAGCTTGACCAGTATAAGACTGGAGTAGTACTGAAATGAAAGTACTGAAATAAGCTTGACCAGTACGAGACTGGAGTAGTACTGAAATGAAAGTACTGAAATAAGCTTGACCAGTACGAGACTGGAGTAGTACTAAAATGAAATTATTGAAATAAGCTTGACCAGTACGAGACTAGAGTAGTACTGAAATGAAAGTACTGAAATAAGCTTGACCAGTACGAGACTGGAGGAAAAAACAAAGAAAAAGGGGGTAGTAGTCCAATTTACCCGAGTGTCGAGGCACTCGATGGTTTTACGAAAGCTCGGAATTCCCGGAGCTTAGCAACTTGCCTCAGCCACTCTCGTCGATAAAATAGTTTGAAACACTTATTTGATTATAAGGAGCGGTCGCGCACTCAAATTCTCACCTTCGAGGGAAAACAAGCTGAATAAGATTCGTGCGTGACCCCAAGCTTCCAATATCTTAGGAAAAATATCAAAACTTATCCCCAAGGCCCCAAATTTTGATACAACACTTAGGAGGGCCTAAAATGAGCATAGTAATTTTTTTTAAATTTTCCAAGGTGTTTTGGGCATTTAATTTAACCAATGAAATTTTATTTTAGCTTTTACAAATATTAAATCAACTCCAAAAAATTTCAAACTTTTTGTGGAGATTGCCCTCATTATGGGAACATTTTTCATGTTGGTCACTTTTCTCCTAGAGACCTAGATTTAGCCCAGAAAATTTCCCAAGTTCCCGCCCTTTAATTTGGTCTGCCAATAGCAGATCTATCTGATCCTGCGGCTGAAATTGAGCCGCAGAATGAATTTTGTCCTTCTGCCCCCACAACGGATTGGCAGCAGATCCGCTGTAGGGGGCGCTGATGCTGAGGTAGGGGGAGGATTAAGGAGATCTGGGCCGTCCGATCTCATCATGAGATCGGACGGCCACTGCTGCTCCTGGCGGTGTGGAGGGTGGAAGCCTCCACCACCGCTGGACAGCCTCTGCCAGCCACCGTTGCCGGCCCCGATCAACTCGTCCGGGGTCGGCGACTCTCTTGGGCGATGGTCCGGCAGCCGTGCGCAGCCGGCCGCTGCCGGAAATCCCCATCCCGAGAGCCTAGGGGTGGCGGTGGCCCTTGCTCCCGGCGCCACCGCGCCACCCCCTCTCCTCGAGTGGATGGCCGCCAACCAGTCCACCCCCGATCAATGCGCCGAGGGTCGGGCTTCTTACCGACTGTGGTCCGGCGGCCATGCGTTGCCGGCCGCCATCTCTAAACTGAGCGTGGCTCTTTTTCGTGGGTGCCGCCGGAGCCGTATTTTTCGGTGGCATCGCCGCTCTCCGCCACTAGGGGCTACCGTCCCCAGTAGTATAACACTCCCTCAGCACCACCACCAGCGCTTGTGGGAGGAGTTCTCCTCCTTAGGAACCACCCAGACTGAAACAAGGCTCGGGTGGCGCCGACGGCGCTCCGGCCGCCGGAGCGCCATGCTTAATGTCCAGAATGGGGAGAGGGGAGGGAGAGAGATTCCACCTAGGTCTGGTGGGCTCTGTAGGGGTCCAGCCTGGTCGGCCATGCCTTGGTGGTGGTGGAGGAGGGGGGAGGGAGGCCTTGGTTTGTCTTTTTCCTGCCACCTGAGCTTCGGCAGGGGTCACGCAGGGGAGGTGAACTGCTCTGAGGTTTGGGGAAGGAGAGGGGTGGGGTGGCCTTTTATAAGGTTGGGGAGGGGGAGCTCCCCTCCCTTGGGCAAAGTGGGACTAATCCCTCCTTAGTGAGGGATTAATACCCACCCTCAAGTTGTACTAGGACGACTTCCATTGACTTCGTATTGACCACACGAGTCCAACGCCACTAACTGGGGTTGAATCGGAGTCCGTTTGGCGAAAGTCCAAGATTTGCACGTTGCAGTGCGCTAAAATGGTCAAAGTGTCTAAATTTGTCGTTAGATCTTGAATTGAGATGCGACAGGGTCCGATGCACCCGTTTGTGTTATATGAGGTCATAAGAATCGACAGAACTCAATTCAGAGTTCTCTAGCTCGATATCCAAAATCTTGCTCTCGTTGCATTTTATGAGGAATGGTCACATCCACTATATGAACCTGGGGTCTAACTGAACGAGTTTTGATGCACTCGTATCGACTATATGAGATCACAGGAACTGACAAAAACTCAATTTGGAGTTCTCTAGCTTTATTTCCTGCCTTGGGTTATCTCCCACTGGGTATTGGGTAGGGTTCGGGCCACTTTTACTGGGCCCACTAGGGCTCTGGTGGCCAAATGAAAGTTTGAATGTTATATAGACGCACACTCCTCATCCAGCCAATAAATCGTTCCACGCCTTCTAGTCATTCCACGAAGGCTCCAACACGAACGAGTGTGAAGCACCCGTATCGAACAGTGTATAAGCGGGCTTGCTGGTGACGAAGACTATGCCTGGGGTAGTTAAATATCTTAGAAATCTAGTTAATGTTTTTTTCTTCCTAGTCTATCAATTCTATACCATGAGTCTAGCCTTTTAGGAAAGAAAGAACTTAAAATTTACTGGCGTACCTTTGATCACTTGCTCCGGGTTCCGTAGTGGAGCTAGATCTAGTGCATACACTTGCTCCCTCTCCTGCCTGCAGTCTCCGCCCTGGTATCCACGTCCTCGACCACGTTCTCGGCCTCCAAACTACTGAGCAGGCGGGGTAACCGATGGTGCTGGTAGTGGTGACCCCTTCATGGGGCAGTTCCTCCGGATATGCCCCACCTGAGGACAGTAGTAGCACTTGGGCGGGGGATATGCCATACCCCCGGCTCTCTATATCTCCCGCATCTAGAGAGGTTGAGGAGCCATTATCACTAGCTCCCTCGGCTCCTGTCTTACCTCCTAACGAGGCTGGTTCTCTGCCCTTCTCCCATCTCTCCCATCAGCGATACGGCCCCGTCACTGATCATTTCTGGCTCCCCAGCCCTGATCCTCAGTTGGCCGCTTCTGGCCTCGAGTAGTGTGCCAATCTGCCTCATTCCTCTTCTCCATATCCAATATCCGAGGAATAGGCCCGTCAGATACGAACAACAAAGCCTCTCTCAGATCCTCTCGTATGCCCTTATAGAACCTCTTGGTGTATCTTGCCTCATCCAACTGATGAGAATTCGCAAACCGGGCTAAATGATTGAACTCTCGGTGGTACTCCACCACTGTCTTGCTGCCCTGCCTCAGCTGTAGGAACCGATCCTCTAGCTCATCTCTTGCCGACTGTGGAATGAAGTGCTCCAATAGTGCGGCCCTGAACTCCTCCCAAGCAACATCTGTAACCTCTCTATCAGTAAATGTCATGTCCAGCAATGTATTCCACCATCTCTTGGCATGGGACTCCAAGCAAGAGACCACCAAAGGCACCCTCTCCTCCCATGGGCACCGTATCCCGATCAGCATCTCATACATGATGTATAGCCACTCCTTCGTCCGAACAGCCGACTCTGTCCCCAAGTAAGACGGGGGAGAAAGTCCTCCGAAAATACTCAACCAATTTGCCCCCGGGTTTGGCTGCGGAGCTGGAACCTGCTGGGCCCTAAAAGCCTCCAGTATGGCTGTCAGAGTCTGCCCCATCTCCGACTGTAGGAACGGAGTGGGGACTGGGGGAGGTGGTGTAATATTCAGGAGTCTGCTGGATTCTCCATCCTGTGGTGTAGGCTGTGTTAGGGGCAGCATAACAAAAGTCATTTGTAAGTAATCGACTCAAACCTAATTAAAAGTGGACAATTTACATGTTATCCCCCCATATGGGCACACACTGCTTCCGCTGCTTAGTTTGTCCCCAAACTAAACTCGCGTGGGGGTGACCTAGGTTTTGTGGACTGCTACCTTTTCGATCGAGGACTGTCTCTGATACCACTTGTAAGACCCCTTTTTTCTCTTAGAACCACGGGGTCTTAGGCCCAGAACCGCCACTTTGCGGCGACACCTTCATGCCCGGGAAGGTTGTCGCTACAAAATGCCGATCCTGCCAGCCAAATCGATCGTAGAAAAGTAGCAAAATAGTAAATAAAACATGTCCATAGAGATCATATATATAATAAATAATCTCCACGAAGGGAGAGTCCACAGTAATAATAATAAAGGTAGTACTGAAAATGGGGCTGATGCCCGATACATCAATATCCTCACTACATATCACTCATCGCAGAAGCAAAAACTAAACATCTACTAACGATCGGAACTCACAGTCCCAGCTGTTTGAACTCCGGTGCTAGACTGCCCCATCTCCAAGCATGCCGACCTTCGGGGCTGCTCCTCCATGCTGGGCTCCACGGTCCCCTAAAATGATGTGGTTCGAAAAACCGTTAGTCTAAAAGACTAAGTCCAATCATCCCCCACCCCTTACCCCATGGATCCTAGGCACCGATCGGGGAGAAGGAAAGGAGAGGTAGTGATGGTGGAGAATAAACAAGAGGCGGATGACAGCAGGAACTAATTTAGCAGTTCTATAAGTATATGTGGTAGTAATATAAGTATGAAAAACTGAACAAGAAATAAGTAACCTTAACTTATATGAAAAAACATAAGCTAAGGGATCTTTTGCATGACTCCTATCGTATAAAGAGTCACATACCAATTTATACGATAAGGTGTCAGTTTTCTAGCAAGCATGTATATATCTACAAAATTAAAACCTTAACTTATAAGCACGCTCACGCGAGCTTATAAACAAAGGGGTCATTTTGCAGTGCCTATTGTATAAAAAGTCTCATAACAATTTATACAATAAGTGTCAAGGGCTTAATGCAATGGTTATGATATGACATGCAAGTATGATATGATGTGAATCATGCAAGTGTAACACACCCACTCGACTCTATGCACACAGACCTTTAGTTCTCCCTTTCTGGAGCCTAACCTCCCAAGATACCTCCGTAGTGGCAAACAGAAGCGGTGGGTTGGGCCTCACCCACCTCTAAACTGGTAATAGCACTACCAGTCAGACATATTGTACTCCTCGACGCTGGTGCACTAAGCGGAGCTCCTGCGTACTCTTTGCCGGTTGATCTACATGACTTAATTTGGCGTAGTTCTAAACCACACTTATCGAGTCAACGTATTGGTATCAGTGTATCGACCATCTAACACCGAAGACCCACCACCTTATAATTTATGCACATGCAAACCTTGATGTATCAACCACCGAGCCAAAACTCCCCTGACTAACCCATCCGTCACAACCAACAGCCGAGCCAAAACTCCCCGGACTATCCTGTCTGTTACAATTATCTACCGAGCCATTAGCTTGCTGGGCTAACCTGCCCATCACCAAAACCACCGAGCCTACCGCTCGTGAAACCAAACCTAACTACCAGATACACTGGGGTGTGTGAAAGTGAACACCTAGTTGTACTAGTTACTCTTGAAGTTTATTATTCTTACAGTTTAGGCTAGCCCAAGACTGCCCAATGTATACCCCGTGAATGGCACTCGAGGGCACTAGGAACTACGATGGGCTGAAGCCCAAAGCTCCCTTTCATAAGGCACTTACTGTTATTGGTTAATACCCGATCCCCGATCCCTTTTAATATTATTCTGGATCTAACCCTAGCGTGTTTTGACTCCGTGCCTCTCTCTTCACTGAAAAGGCGATCTTTCGTCGATCCCGAGCACCACCTAATCTTAGAGAACCCTACAACCTACTCATCCCAACTTCCAATGATATACTCCAATCCACTTCACTAAAATCAGTAAACTACAATCCCATCTCCCTACGACCATTCCACATGTTATCACAATTTCCGCTATTTTACTAAATGTAGACCACCTTATGCTATATGATGTGTATGATAGGAGGTACTGTTAATTCTCATCCAAACACCCTAATATAATTAATGGAGGCCTATCATGACATTTATTGCCTAAATCCAAGAAACTTTGTAATTTTCCTAATTAATCTGACATTTTATTTATTTTCCCTAAAAATCCAAATGCCCCAATTTGAATGTGAAGTGGCCTTTACAGTCACGCAAAATGCTCCACAAAATTATTATAAATACAAGACAGCTAATTAACAGTAAATTCAAGTCTCCTAATTTTTTTGCAAGGTTTAAGCCTCTCATCCAAAATTTTAAATATAAACACATAGTTAACTATTAAAGAAACAAGTGTTGCAATTAAGCTTCAAAAAGAAGTATAAGAAATTTAACCATGACTAAAATGCCCTAAAAACACTCCTGACCAAGTTTCCAAATTTTTCAGTGAATAATGAACTCTAATTTTAATTTAGAATGATAATCCTCTTTCATAAATCAATGAACAAACTACTGAAAATATTCATCTAGAAATTATGATAAAATTTCATCATGGGAATACTACTTTAATATCACCACTGAACAAGTTTCACAATTTTCTAACAAGCCTTGAGCTCTAAATCTATTAATGAACATAATTGCATAATTATAAGCTTGTGAAGTAAGTACTGAAAATATGCATTTAAAAATTATAATAAAAATCATGTATAAGCATAATGACCTAAAACTTCCTCTTACCAATTTTCTCAATTTCCCAATGAACAGTTAGATCATAATAAACAATAGACTATCAAGGGCAATTCCATGTATTATAAAGGAGGTACTAAATTTATTATTCCAAAATTACTAATAAAATCACCAGAGACTCTTATTAATCTTATGACCATACTACCAAAGTTTCACAACTCTTTATAAAGTTTTGATGGCCTATCTTACATGTATAAGGTTGGTGCCCTAAACTAAGGTTAGGGTTTAGGGAGGTTAAACGGTCTCTTAATCTCATAATATTTTTACTAGAGGACTTTGAAAACCCTAAAGTCCTCTCCACCAAGTTTAAAGTCATTTCAAGGTCATTTGTCCCCTTAACCTTGAAACCCTAAGTTTACACACATAGGAACTACCCTTGTGTCCTAGGGATCCACCATTCAACTTCCACCCAATATTAGTGGAGGGGGTATTTTGTGTGCTAATACAACTGAGTGCCAATGTCCATCACCTTTGGGTGAGGTGGGCCAACTCAAGAGTACTTAGGGCACTTAGCCCTAATTTGACCTAAAAGGGGACAACCCTTGGCTACACAATTACCCTATCAAATCAAACCCAAAAGTAATGAAATTTTTACCAGATCCTAATAATACTCCCCAAGATCTCCCTCCAAAATTTGAGGGGTTTTTGAGGTGTTTAAGATACCTAATTAAATTATATTTGACTTATTTAATATTTCCAAAACTATAAAAAAAGTATCTCCAAAAATTCCATTTTAACCAGGACCTATATAAAGGTTCGGGTGACTTCCTGCCAAAATTTCAAGTCTTTTGGACAAGGGATGAAGTGGGGGAACTAATTTTTGTTTTTGTCTAACCCTACATATAGACCCCACCAAAATGTGTGCCCTGGTCAAACCAGACACACATATTGGTTCAAACTAATTTTAAAATAAAATACACCCCTAGGGCTACAACTTTGATGTTTACCACTTTTTTTATAGGTGACCCTAAGTATTTTTAATAAATAAAAACATTAAATACATATCTTGTGACAGAAATGAAATGAAATGAATATTATCCTATAGTTTATATATAATATCGACACGAATCTTGGCGCATGATGGAATGCATCTGGTCATCGTCTACATCCAGTTGACGACCAGGATCATCCCGACCTAGATCCATTTCCTGGCCTAATTGCCGACCATCCGACCACCTCCCTGACCAGCCACCGCCACCACCACCTCCGTCGAGGTGGTGGCTATCGCCAGACGGCGACACAGCCGTCCGGAGGGGCCTTTTCCAGCGATCCTGACAAGAGGAATTTTCTCAAAAAACTAGGAAATCGAAAGCTTGGAACGGGCTCAATTGATCTCGATCTTTATTCTAACTTAAACCTAAGATCTACCCACAGAGTAAGGAGAGGAGGACCTTATTGGAGGCGTGAAGTCGCGTTGATCGTCGGGTTGGCATGGTGAGCGGCCACCGATCGCGTTTCTGCAACAACACAGTGAAGTGGCTTGAAATCTTCAGGTAAATGGTGGGGAAGGCTCCTCTCAGTCCACTGATGGTGTTTAAAGCCTTAGTTGGGAAGGGGAGAGGCCAAGCATCAATGGCCATTAATGACCATTGAAAGTGAAATTTCGGCCATGGTGGTTCTCCTCCCCTAGCCACTGCCATGGCTAGGGAAAACCCTTGGCCTTCCCTTAACTGACCAGGAGAGATGATTCCAATAAGAGGAGAGGGCTCTTGGCCGTCATAGCCTTGAATGACCCTTCCCTTCATTTTCTCTCTCCTCCATTAAAGGGGAAATGTGAGGTTTCCTCTCTCCTAGTCATCAAGGCTGACTTAGTCAATCCTTTAGGCTTTTTGCAGCCCACTAATTCATATCATCACATAATTAAGAGTTGATTAGCCCAAATGAAAGAGGGCTTGAGCTTGGGTTAGCCCATTTAGGCTAAGTTGACCGAAACTAGACTAGGGTTAACCTTAGTCCTTTTGACCTTTTGGGTTGACCCCAATGGGTCTTTGGTGACCCATTGGCCTCTCCTAGGGTCTAGGTAGGGTTGTGTAGGGTTAAAGTTACCACTGAAGGTCACTTGCTCCTTAGTTAGGGCACTTTGACCACTTTAGGGCTAGAGTTGACTTGGGTCAATTCAGGCTCTAGAGTTGACCCCAATGGATCTTTGGTGACCCATTGACCCCACTTTGGGTCTAGGAAGAACTTGGTAGGGTTTGTTGGGCTTATTAGGGGCAACATTTCCCTTAGTTAGGGCACCTTGCCTAATTTAGGCCTATGATGGTCCTAGGTCAACTTGGCCACCCTGAGTTGACTCCAATGGACCCTTAGGGTCTTTCAATAGATTGGTGAGGTCATAGTGGGGTCTTGGAGTCTTGGTGAAGCCCCATGATCATCCTGAACAAGGGTTTAGGAATCTACTATTTGCAGACCATAGTGATCTCACCTATATTCCTAGGTCCACCTGGTCTTCTTGGCCTTTCCAGGGTTTTGTCATGACCTAGTCTTGACAAAACCTCTCATAGGGGGGTCTAGTTGTCTGAGGGATGTTACACCTGTGTTATCTATAGTGGAAGAAGTCCGGAGTTTCTCGGACTTGCTGGCTACTACAGGCGCTTTGTAGAGAACTTCTCGCGGATAGTGTTACCCCTCATGACTTTGACGAGGAAAGATCAAAAGTTTGTGTGGTCGCTGGAGTGCGTGCAAGCTTTCGAAGAACTGAAAAGTCTGTTGACCGTGACGCTTATTCTATGTTCGCCGAGTGGGACCGAAGGATTTGAGATTTATAGTGATGCTTCGGGCAATGGCTTAGGTTGTGTTCTACTATAGCATGAGAGAGTAATAGCTTATGGCTCGCGTCAGTTGAAGGTACACACGAGGAATTATCTGGTCCAAGACTTGGAGTTAGTGGCCGTGATATTTCCCCCGAAGCTGTGGAGGCATTACCTATACGGTGTGAAGGTCGATATCTATACCGATCACAAGAGCCTGAAGTACTTATTGGATCAAAAGGATCTAAACATGCGGCAGCGGAGGTGGATGGAGTTCCAGGGTTACTACACCTTCAAGATACATTATGTGCCTAGGAAAGGCAATGTGGTTGCGGATGAGTTGAGTCACAGGGCTCCCGCGCAAGCCAACTGGTTGTCAATACATGATGAGCGTTTAGTTCGTGATTTGGAGGCATTAGAGATCTCTTGTGTTGACAAGCATACTAGTGCCGACGTGCAATTGAACTGGACAGAGGTGCAGTATGACCTTGCTGATAGGATTCAGCAAGCTCTGAATGGGGATAAAAACATGAGGTAGATCATGGATGAGGCTTTGGATGAGTCAAATTCCCAATTTATTGTTAAGGATGGACTGTTATGGAGGGAAAGTCGTCTGTGCGTCCCAAGTGTGGGTAAACTACGGGAGGAATTGATGTATGAGGCTCATCATACTAAGTACTCGATTCACCTTGGGAGCACAAAGATGTTTAGAGATATGAAAAAGTTGTTCTGGTGGCCAGGACTTAAAAATGACGTAGCCTATATGTGGAGAAGTGTCAAACGTGCGCCTTGGTGAAGGCAGGGTGCCAGAAGCCTTAAGGTTTCTTGAAGTCCTTACCTATCCCGGAGTAGAAGTTCGATGATATTTCAATGGATTTTGTGCATGGGTTTCCAAGGCCGCAGAAGGGAAATGACGCCATCTGGGTGATTGTAGATAGATTGACGAAGGTGTTGTACTTCATTCCGAAAAAGAAAGATGATTCGGTGGATAAACTGGCAAAACTTTACGTGCTAACATTGTTCGACTGCACAGTGTGCCCCGCAGCATCGTGAGTGATCGGGATGGGCACTTCACATCCAATGACTGGAGGTTAGTGCATCAATTGTTGGGAACCAAGCTGAGTTTCAGCACGGCCTTTCACCTGTAAACGGATGGTCAGACCGAGAGGGTCAACAGGACGATTGAGGATATGCTTCGCATGCGCGTCCTGGATTTCGAAAAGCAGTGGGAAGATCACTTGTACATGATAGAGTTTGCTTATAACAACAGCTACCAAGGAGTATTCAAATTGCGCCCTTCGAGTCCCTATACGGTAGAAAATATCACACGTCGTTGTCATGGTTGGAGACGGGTGAGTTGAAGCTGTACAAATGATAAGAAGTGGAAGACGCCACTTCGTTGGTACAAACAATACGTGAATGATTGTTGATCGCTAAGGACATGCATGCTAAATACTATAATGCCAAGTATAGTAACATTGAGTTCGTTGTTAGCGACTGAGTATATTTGAAAATTAAGCCATTCAAGGGTGTCTCTCTGGTACGATGCTTGGATAAGCTGAGTCTGAGGTACCTTGGACCGTTTGAGATACTAGAGTAAATTGGTGAAGCGGCTTATCGACTGAAGTTATCAGTGGATTTGAGTGGTCTACATGATGTATTTTATATATCGGTGTTGCAGAAGGCGGTGCAAGAGCCTTAGCAAGTGATTGTGGTCGATCAAGTACCTGTTGATAATGGGTTGACGATGAAGGTCAAGCCCATTTGTATTGAGGACTTTGAAGTCAAGCAACTTTGTAACAAAGACATCAGGATGGTCAAAGTCTGTTGGGACAACTACGGTCGGGAGGAGCTTTCGTGGGAGCTAGAGCATACCATACTTGAGGAGTATCCGAGCTATTCTGCTCAGGTACCATTTAATTTTATGTACCTTTCCATTCTATAATTTAGGGACAAAATTCATTTAAGGGGGAGAATTGTAACGCCCCAAAACTCAATAAAGAATGGATAATGTTTTAAGACCAATTTGATGCCTGATTAGGTTCACACGGCCTGTGATACGGGCGTGTCCAGGGCATGTCCATTGCCGTGTCCTGCTCTGTATTGGCAGGGCGGTGTCGATTGAGGTACACAGTCTGGGACACGAGCATGTCTGAAGCCATGTCCGGCATATGGGCGTGTCCAGAGCCGTATCCTTCTCTATGTTTGCACGACCTGTGTCGATTGTTGAACACGGGCTGGGATACATGCGTGTCCGAAGCCATGTCCTTGTCGGGACGTGATGGTTTCCTGTGTCATTTGAGGAACACGCCACGTGGCACGGGCGTGTCAGAAGCTGACATGGGCGTGTCAGAAGCTGACATGGGCGTGTCAGAAGCTGACACAGGCGTGTCAAACAGTGTCACGGGCGTGTCTAAGCCCGTGTCCTGTTCTGTACTCGACGATCGTATTCAGATCGTGGGATACGACCTGTGATACGGGCATGTCACAAGCTGTGTTCGGCCTAGGAAAGTGATTTTCAGGGCGAATCATGGTCGTTCATTTCCTTCTAATAGGATCCAACGGTCCAGAGATCTCCCTGTTGTTATAAGGTCAGGAGTTGAGGGTTAAACCCTCATTTCTCTTAGGTCATTCTCTTTCTAAAAGAGTTAGAGAGAGGGAGAGCAAGGAAGAAGGAGGAATCCGGCCGCCGATGGAGCTTCGAATCCCCAAATCGCGAGCCGAGTCCAGATCCGTGGAGGCGAGGCCGTTGCGGTGCTTTTCATCCATCTAGTTTCTTCTCTTCTTCACGGTGCCAAAGAAAATTGCTAGGGTAATGATTCTCTTCTTGGACATGTGAAGTCCTCTTCCTTTTGCATAGGAAACCCGCCCTCGCGAGTGTGCGGTGAGTGTGAGGTATTCCTTCGGGTGGACATGAATAGTCCCTGTAGTTTTGCATATAAAGTCTAGAATTGAAGTACGAACATAGGTATTGTGTGAAGCCTACCCGGACAAGTTGGTCTGGATCGGTGATGTTTCATTATGCATGGATTGCCGGAGAAGACTCCATGCCGATGGTTGTTTTTCGGGTTTTTTACATGGTAGATTGCAACAGGGAGTCTTTGGGTTTAACTCCAAGGTGCACCCGGAAATCTGGGCAAAAGCGAAGTTTTGCCGTTTTGGTGGCCTGGGAGCCAGCCTTGTACATAGCTGGGCTATATACTATTGTATGATCGATACATTGGGATTTGGTGAAGCTTGTCCCACGCTGATGGCTAAATTGCCGTGGCGAGGTGAGCAACGGGCTGGTGGAACCTTACCCACTCCAAGTGGTTCGGTTAAAAATGGCTTGGTGAGCGAGTCTAGGCTTCAGCTGAAAGGACTTTAATGCTCACATGTTTGCTGTCCTGGGGGCGGTGGTGGACTGTGAAATGAGCTGGGTTCGGACCGGGTTCACCGAGTAAGTGCCCTGAGAGCACGGGGTGTGTGTCCGTGTGGGCCTACACCTGTGGTGTATTGTGCTGATGTTGTACTTTCACTATAATGTTTGGCTATGCTACTAAAATGCAGGGAAGGAGCACCGCCACCCCAAGTAAGGGGTGGGGTTGTTATAATTTGGTCAACTTTAGCTAACCGTTGCTTTTGTTTGCCATCGTTGCGGTGGAATGTTGATTGCAGGTGCTGCAGGAGCTTAATGGCAAATAGCGGGCTGAATCCCTTGTTGCTGAGCGGTCCTTGAAGGCCAAAGCGAATGTTTACTCTTTACGCTCATTTGTGACCGTCCCGCGTGCCGATGTATGGAAGACACTTATTGTTTAAGTAAACTCTTGTAAGGCCATAAGACCAACTATTTGATGTATTTGTTCTGTCATTCCTACTTTGGGTTTTAGTCGACATTCATGCTGTGGTTTGGGTTCTTTGCTTTTCAACCTTTAAAATGCTTCCACTAGATTGTGCTCTGTGTAAGACGTGTTATATTGGATGAATGGTTTCATTTAGTAACCCTTCGGTCTGTCTATAGTATATGGCATCGGGCCCCGGCCGGACCTACTGCTATATGTCATGTGACGGATAGGGGTGTTACAAAGTGTATGCGACTTTGAATCCCTGCGATGTTTGCACGGGTTGTGAATACCTATTGTGCTACTGGGCTAGTGGAGCCTAAATTATAACTGATGTATATTGTTGGTGCTAGTCCAGTTATACTATGTTGCACTTCTTTTTGGTTGCTCCTTGCTTATTCATGAAATATTGTACTAACCCTCTCATGTTTCGCCTATCTACTTATGTTGGGTGCGTGAGCTCGTCACCAGGATATGGATTTGGGGAGGAGATTTGTTTCCACTTAGCTCTGTGACTAACGGTTATTTTAATAACTATTCACATGAGATGGAGCACCGTAGTGACCAGCTGATGCATGATGATATGCCATCTGATAGGACTACCCATATAGAGGCACCCCCGTCGTCTCTAGAGTTTCGAGACGCAAGTACTATCAAGTAGAGTTGAGAGAGAGAGGAAATGATAGTTTAGTACTATTATAGCCTACGAGCTTCATGTATAAACAGTGGCTACGGCCTTTTGCGTTTTTTTAATAAATATATATTATTATATATATTTGTTGTGGCTTCCTTTTAATGCTTCCGCTAAACTTTGTGATGTAATGTGAATGTTATGGTTTAAGTCGAGCAAGGCGGCCAACTAGTGCTTAGTGGAGTTGGTCGTTACCCCTAAGGAGCACTGGGTGGACATCTTGGGCAGTAAGATACCCTCCGGCCCGACCCGGTGCAATGGTTGGGGGGGGCTTACAAATGGATCAGAGCGATCACGATCCGTCCTTGTGGAGAAGTCTCAGGATCCCTTCATCCCTCGCTTCTTTCTTTTGTTCGGGATGAACCATGCAGCGGAAACCTGGTAGACTCTGGTGTAAAGGCTTAGGGATTGTAGACTATGCGATAGCATGCCCGCACACCTTTGTTTACGCTTTGTCAGACTTTTGCAAAATACTGACACTTATTCCCTATTACTTCTCCATATAATGGAGTCCACTAACGGGAGATCCTCCTCTAGATGATATGTCCTCGCCACCCCACCTCCAGACCCAGTTGCCCCTGTAGTTGTACCGTTCGCCGAGATAGACTTGGGGCAAAACGTTGACAGCTATTCTGGTGACGTTTCAGATAGCTATGGCACAACCACCACAGTAGTTGGTGGTACCCACTGACCCACTGACGACTTTCTGGGGGTTGAGGACTCCTACCTTCACAAGCACGAAGACTTCCATACAGGCATAAGAGTTGGTTGAGCACGTAGAGGAGCTGTTAGTAGGCATATTGTGCCCGGTAAGAAGTTGTAGTGTCGCTAGTTATGACCTTATTAGAGGGATATGCTAAAGACTGGTGGAGAGCGGCCAGATGCTTTACATTTAAAGGACGATCGTTGAGCACTATCTTGTAGGGGAGGTCTCAAAAGCATTCCTTGAGCACTTCATCTCAGACGCAGACCGATCTGCACTACAGGAGAGGCTTCTGCACATTCGTTAGGGTGACCAGACAGTGACAGACTACAAGAGAGAGTTCATCTGCCTAATCCATTTTGTTGGGAACCTTGCAGCAACTGACAGATACAGGGCTGCTCGCTTCTACCGAGGCTCGCGAGATGACTTGAGACAGGCCTTGATCATGATTTCTCACTCCACCTTCCACACCATAGTAACTCACACCGCGACGTTAGAGTTAGACCAGAGGATGGTGACCCAGCAGTGCCGAGGACAGCTCGAGGTCCCCAGAGGTTAGGAATGAGATAGACGAGTTGCTCCCCGATGATAGGAGAGAGAGCGTAGATAGAGACAGCACAGGAATCCATATAGGCGCCCACCAGTACACCCCCATCACCGCAGTAGGAGCCCAGGCCAGCTCTAGTACCACAGTCCGTGTTAGTAGCTCGTCACGACATTCTCTTGCAGGGAACTACTTCTGTGCCAACAGTCGGGACACATGAGAGCTTTCTGCCCATAGGCGGCAGGAAGGCCAGGATTAGGAGCATTTCAAAGAGGGCAGGCAGTGCATGGATAGGGCCAGAGAGGCTGAAGGGGTAGAATTTGTAGGAGAGGTCAGCCTGAACCGCCCCCAATGTGGTGATAGTATATATCTTAGACGCTAGAGCTACGTCAGATATTGATACCTATGTTATACATTATTTGCATATATATGCCTACATCAGATGTGTGTTTTGTTGTATAATATGTATATACTCCTCATCTACTTCAAAATTAAGAATAAAGTTCGAGTGCTCACCAAAGTTCTGGTGGTGCGAGATTTTCTGGATGTTTTCCCCGAGTCCCTCTCGGGTTTGCGACCATAGCGAGAGGTTGACATTCAGATTGAGCTTGTGTCCGGAGCTCGACTGGTGTCCCGAGAACCCTATCAAATGGACCCTAAGGAATTGGCTGAGTAGAAGATTTATCTTCAGGAACTGATAGATGCTGGATTTATCCACCCAAGTTCCTCGCCCTGGGGAGCCCCTATATTATTGGTAAAAAAGAGAGGAAAGACATGACACTGTGCTTGTGCATAGATTACAGGGAACTAAACAAACTCACTATACAGAATATATACCCACACCCAAGGATTGACGAGCTGTTCGATCAATTGCAAGGTGCACTCGTATTCTCCAAGATGGACCTAAGATCCAGCTAATATCAGCTTCAGGTCCGAGAGGATGATATGCCCAAGACTGCCTCTAGCTCTTGCTATGGTCAGTACGAGTTTATTGTGATGCCTTTTGGGCTCACTAACACCCCCTCTGCCTTTATGACTCTGATGAATTGTGTATTTGAGCCCTTTCTGGATCCACTTTCTGATTATCTTTATCGACGACATTTTGATATACTCGAAGACCAAGACAGATCATTCTAGACATCTGCGGTTGGTGTTACTTAAACTTCGAGAACACTCTCTCTTCACCAAATTCAGCAGGTGTGAATTCTGCTTAGAAGAGGTTGGATTTTGTGGCCACACCATCAATAAAAGTTAGGTAGCAATGGATCAGGACAAAATCCAGGCAGTTTAAGGCTGGCCTCCTCTTAAAACGGCAGCAGATATACGAAGTTTTCTTTGGTCTTGTCGGGTATTACATGAACTTTGTGGAAATTTTCCAAGACTGCATTCATTGAGTTAAAGAAGCGGATAACTTCTGTCCTCATCCTTATGATCCCCTTGGGAGCCAAAGGGTTCCAAATTAATACGGATGCATCCCTGAAGGGATTGGGAGTCATTTTGATGCAACATGATAAGGTAGTAGCAATGCGCATTGCGCCAGCTAAAGCCACACGAGTTGAATTATGCAATCCACGATCTAGAGTTGGGCGCCGTCGTTTTCGCCCTCAAAATTTGGAGATGTTACTTGTACATAGTAAGATGCGCGATCTTCTCTGACCACAAGAGTCTCAAATACATCTTTACTCAGAGAGAGTTGATCCTCCGACAACGCTGATGGTTGGAATTTCTATGGGATTATGATTTCACTCTCCACTATCACCCCAAGAAGGGTAATAAAGTTGCTGACGCGTTGAGCCGCCGACCCTCGATGGCCGGGAACTGGATGGAGCAGATTCCAAAAGAATTATTTCAGTCTGTGTTAGACTTAGAGATTACTCTTGTTGCTCGTAGAGGCACAAAAGGTCTACTCGGAAGTGGCCCTAGTCATCCAGTCCCTACAGGATGGAGCACAAGAGGAAGTTCGAACCTGCATGATGGAATCTTGCAGTTCAGGCACCTCATATTTATTCTCTCTACTGAAGGAATCCAAGATGAGATTCTTTGAGAAGCGCACTAGTCAAGGTATTCTATTCACCATGGTGTGGTTAAGATGTATGTTGATCTGCGCAGGACCATTTACAGGCCCGGAATGAAAATAGACATCAACAACTTTGTGGCTCAGTGTTAGGCATGTCAAAAGGTTAAAGCTGAATGAAACGCAATCCAGGAGGCTTGCTACAACCCCTGCTGATACTAGAATGGAAAATTGAGGATATTTCTATGAACTTTATCCACATCTTACCTCGATCTCGTGCTGGAGATGACTCTATATGGGTTATCATAGATTAACTTACCAAGGTAGCGCGGTTCATTCCAAACTGACTTGGTAATGGAGTTGACGTTCTTTCCAGATTGTTCGTAGAGAAAGTGGTCCAGTTCCATGGAGTGCCGAAGTCCATTATGTCGGATTGTGATGAACGTTTCACATCCAAGGAGTAGGAGGCGAGTGCAAGCATACTTGGGGACCAAGTTGGCCTTTAGCACCGCCTTCCACCCTCAGACAGATGGGCAGACGGAAAGGAAGAACCAGACGATGGAGGTTCTACTTTGACTTTGCATAGTAGAGCACTTCGAACCATCGGAACAACTACTGACTTTAGTTTTCTTATAATAACAGCTATCAGGCCAGCATTAAGATGACACCGTACGAGGAATTGTATGGAAGGCATTGTCGAGCTTCCATTGACTTTAGCTCAAGATAAGGACCCGTAAGCCTTACGAGTGGCTTTTTGTGATGATACTCTGACAAGGATATGGCTAATACATGGATTGAATGTGGGATGCGCAGAGCCGATATGCCAAATATTATGATGTGCAGCACTGACCGGTGGAGTTTAGCATGAGAGAAATCTTATTTTTGAAAAATTAAGCCCATGCATGGTGTCTCTTGATTGAGGAAGCAAAATAAACTAGATCCCCGCTATTTGGGCTCCCTATCAGGTGATAGAGTATGTTGGCCCTATTGCCTATCCGATTAGCCCTACACCCAGAATTGGGAAATCTCCATGATATGTTTCATGTCTCTTCCTTTAGGCGAGTCTTCCGGCAACCAGAACAATACCTTCCTATACTGCCAGTACAGTTGCAGTCAGATAGATCCGTCTAGCTTGAACCTGTCAGCATAGTAGATTACAAAGTAAAGAATTTGCGCAATAAGACCATTCCATTGGTCAAGATTTTGTGATCGAATTGAGGACGAGACGAGTATACATGGGAACCTGAAGCACTCGTCCGAGAAAAACACCCAGAGCTCTTCCCCCAGGTATGTTACTTTTTCCCCCTACTTTAAGTAAATTTTCGGGGATGAAAATCATTTCATTTTTATTGGATTGTAACATCCCGACTTTTCTTGGGCCACCAGAACCCTAATGGGCCCAATAAAAGTGACCTAAACCTCTACCTGTGACCCGGTATGAGGCAACCCTAGGTAGGGTATAGAGCTAGAGAACTTTGATTTGAGTTATGTCAATTCCTATGGTCTCGTATAGTCAATATGAGTGCGTTGGAACTTGTTTCGTTGAACTCCGAGTTCTTATGGTGGATATGGTCGTTCCTCGTAGAACATCACGAAAACGAGATTTTTGAATATTGACCTAGAGAAATCCGATTTGAGTTCTGTCAGTTCCTATGATTTCGTATTGTAGATACAAATGCATCAGAACTCATTGCATCGAGATTCAAAGCCTAACGATGAGAATGAGCGTTTTGACCATTTTAGCGTGCCGCGATGTGCATATTTTGAATATTTAGCAAATGAACTCTGATTTGACCCCAGTCAGTGGAATTGGATTCGTATGGTCAATACAAAGTCAACAAAGTTGGTCCCAGTCAGTTTCGATGATAGGTGGTCAATCTATGGTCAAATCAACCACATTCGTGCACCGATAAGCGTGAATACACCAATTATGACACGACACCCCAGCTGTGACCCGAACCCCAATAACTTGGACCTATTTGGACTTTGACCAACATGGGGTACCCACCCTAGGGTTGACTTTGGTCAAACAACCCTAAAATGCTCTTTCCCCTCTCCATCCCTCTCTCCAAAATAAGCCCACCATGGACTCATTCTTTTGGCCATAAATGGGCCTTGCATGGTGTCTAATATCAAGGCTAAGAGGGGATCCAAGCCCAAAGCCTTCTCTACCTCCATCCATTTGTCCATCCTAGCCACTCATCTTTTCACCAAAGAAACACAAATCCATATGATGGCCTTTGATTGGCTAGCAAGTACACCCCTCAGATAGATGAGTGTCAGCTGCTAACCATGGTTGGTGCAACCCAACCATGGTTCTCCTTGTCTTGGCCAAGAAGGAAGAAGGAGGGGCTCACCCCTTCCCTCTATATAAACTATGAAAGATAGAACAGTTGTTGATGGAATAAAGAAAGTATTTTGATGACTCCTTGAAGGATGTTCAAGAGAAAGCCACTGCTCTTGAAAAGGACATGAGCAGAGGCTTTGTAGAGATTCAACACAATACTGATCAAATGAAGCATTTATTCAAGATAGGTGGAAAAGCACTGGACCATACCATGACCAGTGTTGGTCAAGTGATGGACCAAGGAATTACTCTAGCTAATAATCAGATATATCTTGAAAGGAAGGCCCAAGAGCACCTTATGAAAATCTGTGAAGAAGTGGATACTTTCAAAGACGAGGCCATAGAGAAACTATATGTAGAAGTCAGAAAGGGGAGGGACTTGTAGAAGAACATTTAGAAAAATCAAATGCAGATGTAAAGACTCTATGGACTGCCAAGATGGATGAAATTCATACTTATGATACTATTGTATGGGTACATAACAAAATTTTCCATGATTTCCAAGCAGACCCAAACATTATCCCTCATCATCTTAATCCCCTTGCAAAACTTCAACAAGCTCAGATGCGTGCTCCTCAACCTACTTTACTTCTAGGCCTGAAGGGGAATCTCCTCCTCCAGAATCATATGCTCAGGTATGGGAATCAGAGATACCACAAGATCTACCTGAAGTTCAGATCCCTAAACGAAGGAAATATGGTGATGGAGCCTCTACCAGTAGATCATTTCCAAATCCAAGGCAGAGAAAAGAAAAACTCAAGAGTTTGCAGAAATCTGGAGCCCAACTTCAAAGTCATTGATCCTGGATACTCTCAAGCTAGTTTTGGACGTTAATGAAAATAGACATGATCATTACAGCTCCTATGAATGGGACTGATATGAGAAGTCTATGACCAAGAGAAGAATTTATGATCGAGAACATGGAAGGAACAATCCTGCTGCACCTCCAAGACCTCCCAAATACTATCCTACACCATTCAGTTATTAGAGAAGACAATAAGAAAAGAAGGACAAATAGCAACATCAAGCCAAATATTGATCATAGTTCAAAGATTGTAGATTGGATTTGTGTAGAACTGAAATTTTGGAACAATTCTATTTATATAAATCCTTAATTTTGATGATCCTTTCTTTGTCTTTATTTTTTGTACATGTTATTTTGTTTTTATCTTCTATATCTAGTCTTTTTATTTTGATATAATTCACCTTACTGTAGAGGGTTCTGACTTCTATAAATAGGGGGAGATTATTGGGTACTGTATCCACAATAACCTAGATTTATATGAAGTCACCCTTGAACAAAGATGTATTAAGTTGTATTTGATGTATTGCTTGAGTTATGTGTTTGCAGGACTTATTGCCAAGTGTAGATTAATGTCAGTCTACAGTGGATCACCAAACACAGGACCATACAATGTAATCCCTCATTATATGATCCATGGTATTGACTCATGTGTAGCTTCTCAATTAGGATACATTTCATTTTCAAGCACTAGGTTTGATGAAGGAAGACTTGTTGCTGATTGGAATGAAGAAACAAAATTTTCATAAAATTGAAATTCTTCTAAGTGTTTTACTCGAGCGAAATTATAGTACTCGAGTAGAACTTTAGATGCACTCGAGTAGGTCTAATCTAAAATTTGAGTAAAGGAAAGGTTTCTCGAGTAGCTTGAATCTAGCTCACGAGAAGCCAAGTCCATTACTCGAGTAGACCTCTTCTCTTTCTCGAGTTATAAGTTTTTATATCTCAGGAATTTCTAAGTATTACTCTCGAGTAGTTAAGTATAACACTCGAGTAGTCAGTTAAGTACTCGAGTAGATGAGCAGTTGATTCGAATGATAGAAGAAAAGTTCTCGAGAAGCTTTTACCCCCACTCGAGTAGCAAATCCCTGTACTCGTGAAGTTTGTTTACTTATCGAGATGTCCAGTTCCAGTACTCGAGTAATCAATCTTTTCTTCCCAGAATTTTCTAAGTCTTTCTCTCGAGAAGTTCGTTTCCACTTCTCGAGTAGTATCTCTTGCACTCGAGTGATGCTTACTCCACTTGAGTAGTTATATATTCTATCCAAATATTTCTTGAAATGCTTCTTCTCGAGTAGTCGATATTATCCTCTCGACAGCCAGTCTTAGTACTTGAGTAGTATTCTCTTCACTCGAGTAATACTATCATCCTTTCCGAAAAATTTCTCTAAGTCCCTGTCAGACCGATTTTTCAAATACCTTGATATGATTGGTCCACGTGGCCGTCATTAATGTTAATTATGACCGTTAGGGAGATCTTATAAAAGGTCGTGTCATTTTGACTAACCCTAATAACAACAAGCGCGTGAATTCTAATATTCTAAGTTTTTTGGATCGGCCGTCTCCTTCCTAATTTACAGAAGCCGCCGCTCATCCTGAAGAATGTTACAGCTGATTTCGATCCAGAATGACTTGTAGATCAAGAGCTTCTTCAATCTCTTCATTCTCCTTGATCGTGTGAGTCCAAGTATCTCAGAACAAGGATCTAGCTGAGAGTCTTCTTCAATAATTTCTGATAAAAGCGACAAGATCAAGAAGGAAGACCTAAGCAGGGATTTCCGGATCTGAGAAAGATTTTCTGTTTGTATTTTCTTATATTCACTTTACTCTTGCAGGAGATTATTCTCTGAGTTGTAGGAAGTTTTCATCTTCTTAGTGTAGATCTGTTTTGTGGATCGAGTTGTAGGAACTTTGTTCCGAGTGGTAGGATTATTTTCAATCCGAGATTAGTGGAGTAGATGAGTCTAGTGCTTTGCTAGATCAGTGAGTGGAAAGTGGACGTACCCAAGATTGGGGAACCACTATAATTCTTGGTGTCGTCTGTGTTTGCTTAGTTACTTCTCTGTGTATAAATCGCTAAATTTTTTATTCCGCAAATAGACGCACAACTCACCTATTCACCCCACGTCCATGTTATTTAGATAGACAACTTAAACTTTTTTCAATATTTCTTCTGACATTGTTTGTTATTGTTCCAATAAGCAAGGACACGTTATAGCTTATTTCCCTCACAAGAAGGAGGGTGGAAGAAGAGAGGAGAAGAAATCTTCTTACAACAAGAAAACTGAAAGAAGCCTGGTAGCCAAGAAGGCCAAGACCCTCAATGATAAAGACTCATCTGAGTCTAGTGATCATGAGGAAGCCTACTTTGGGCTCATGGAACATATAGATGAAGAGGAAGAACCCCAGTTCACTGGGAAGGTAAACTCTCATACCCCTCTCTCAGAATCTGATGCTTCTGACCATGATCATGAGGATTGTTTGTCTGAGGATGAATCTGAACTCATGACTCAATACAAAGAGTTAATCAAGGATTACGACAAATGTCGAAGAGTCGCAAGAAATTATGTTAAGGAGAATAAATCTCTTAAGGCTAAGGAGAGCACTCTGAGGGAGGAAGTTACAAAGATGGACTCACTCAGAGAGGAAGCCCATTTAGCAATCAAAGTATACAAAATGTTTCTCGAGCACCTAAAGCTGAGAGAGCAAATCATCAAGGAGTTGGAAGAATAACTTGCCGCTGAAAAGATACTTGTTGAAAGTTTCTCCAAGACAAAGAAAATCCTTCCACTTGTTGCTGAGTTCTCTGCTCAGGCTAAAGGAGCTGGCTTAGGCCATGTGGCTGCCCTTAGTAAATATTCTAGGAGAAATAAAGCCTAAAGGAGAAATAAGGCTGCCAAGAAAGCTCTACTCAAGGAGAAGGGGAAAGCTTCTCAAGACCAAACTTTGTTTAAAAAGGTTATCTTTCCAACAGATGAGTTTGATCTTGATTCAACCTACGATCACTTTGTTAGGCCTACTTATGTAGAGTCCAACTCTTGGTACCAAGGATGGACTCATCCTCGGAACTTTGGTGAGAGTGTCTTCAAGGCACCTTATGAAGAGATCACTCTTCAGAGCTATGACCCTTATAGTCATGGTCATAATATCAAGAAAACTCCAAAAGTTAAACCTGTTGTGGAAAATCCTATTAAGGAGAAGAAGTCATTTGAGTGTCATCACCACGAAGCTTCTACCTCCAAGTCTATTGCCCCTGCTAGACCACATCCTCAAAAAGCCAAGTAGGAGAACTTTAGGCAAAAACACAACAGGTTTGACTGATGGTGTTGTGGCAAAGTCGGTCACTTTGCTATAGATTGGTGGTTTAACCCCAGATATTATGTAGCTCCTCAAGTTAATAATGTGAGAAAGACTGTTGGAACACCCTAATCTGAATTTGGGTCAGGATCACTATGTATTTAAGTTTATTAGATTGACCCATCAATGTATAGCTAAGGGTCATAAGTTGTGCTAAGTCAGAGGCTCTCAGAGATTGAAGAAATCAGCCAAGAGAAATCAGTCAGAGAAATCAGCCAGAAGAAAACAGAATTCAACATTAAGCTTAGGTCGACGATCGTCGAGCTCCGGTCGAAGATCGTCGAGCTCATCTCTGCTGAAACGTCGAGCTCTGGTCGACGCCTTAGCTCTGAGCTCAGGTCGACGTTTTATCTCTAAGCTCAGTTCGACGCTTTCTGTGAATCTGAGATCGACGATTTATCTAAAGCTGCGTTCGACGCTTTCTGTCCAAAGCTCAGGTCGACGCTTTCCAAGCTCAACTATGCTGGAACGTCGAGCTCCGGTCGACGTTCCCTATGCTGGAACGTCGAGCTCCGGTCGACGTTCTCCGAGCTCCGTTCGACGTTTTCTGCCAGATCTCAGAATGCAAGTTTCCAGGCGGATTCTCAGGATATCTTTTGTCCTATTAAAGGCAGCTGTTATTATTCCAATACAGCTATATTAAAGGACTATTACAGGAATGCTTTTATGAGTATTATAGCCGTTGGAGTATCTAAAAGGAAGCAGTAATTAATGCTGAATTCAAATGTCCGTTGCTCTTTATCAGAATATATACTCAGAGATTCAGTGGATCAAGATAGTGAAACAGAGAGAGAATACAGTGAAAATAAGATACAAGAATCAGAGTTCCAGGAAGAACTCAACATCACCTGTACAGCAAAGTTCTCTTCTCAGATCTACTGTTCCAGGAAGCCTGAAGAGACAACTTCTCTACATCAGTCTGAAGGCTTACTGGAAGATCATCATCAAGGCTTCATTATTTACTCTCCAAGACAACTAACATTTCAGCCATTGCTGAAATCATCATTTGCTGGAGCAGTCATCCATTGAAGGCCTATCACCATGTGCAAAGCTTCCACTCCTGAACCATTCTACATCTCAGGGGGAGCTTTGACATCATCAATCCACTTGTGCTTCTCTCATTTGATTGAGAACAGAGAAGACACCTTCAACTCTTATTTTTCTTTTCCCGCTGTAAAAGGGTTCTTGAACTCCCTTCAAAAGTTCTATTTGGTTCTGAGAGCCTTGTCAAAACTCAGTGGTGGCAAGACACCTGATCAAAAAATCTAGGTTTGGTTTTTGAGCACCTTATCAAAAGCTCATTGGTGTCAGGACACCTGATCAACTCATCCTGAGTGGATTCCTACCAAGGGTGGTAGAAGAGTGGACGTACCCAAGTTGTTGGGGAACCACTATAAAATTCTTGTGTCGTCTGGATTGCAATTTTTATTTCTTGTATTCTTGTTGTGTGTGTTTGCTCTAATCTCTAGGATAGATCTGACTTTCAATTGGTATCAGAGGCAGGTTGGTTATACAACAACTAAACCATCACTAGGTTGGTTGTTCATACAGGCTAACACCTGAACCAAAAGATCCTTCTTTTGATCAATCCTAGTTAGATTAATCATTCTAATTTTCACATAGCAAGAATATGGAATATTCTAGCACCAGACCTCCTAAGTGCAACATAAACAAATTTGCACTTTGGAAGACAAGAATTAAATTATATATGAACTCTATTGATGAAGATATTTTCTCCTCTATTATGACAGGTCTCCCAACATCGGTAACAACAACTAAAAAGGCCAGGCTAGCTGATGCCAGAGCCATGAATATCCTAGCATAGTCATTATCTGATGACTTGTTTCAGGAAGTTGTTGAATGCTCAACAGCTAAGGAGATATGGGATTCCCTCCATCAAATGGCTTCTGAACCAGTGGATAAAACAACAGGAAGATGCCACAACATCTTATTTGAAGAAGGAGATTCAATATCCCCAGATGTTATTTGGGATGTATCAGATGATGAATCAACATTTGAAGATGAAGAGGAGGAAGCAAGGGCCAAAGAATTCTGCTTAATGGCCATAAATACCTCTTGCAGCAGTTTAGAGGCTGAACAAACAAAAGGAAAATCAAAACCTGAAAAGGATCAGGTATTATCTAAATTTGTTTTCAGTACAGCTAACTTAGAAATTCAAACTTGCTGCCAAAGTTCAATAAAACCTGAGGAGGAAACAAAACTTCTCAGAGGAATGATTTCAGAAAATATTCAAAGAAAGAATAAATGTTTTAATCAACAAAATGAGTTCAGACCATCGAACTCAGTCTGCCTTTTCATAAATCTGATTAATAAATATAAGGATAAACTAATTAAAATAGTTTCAAATCCTTTTCTTATTTGGAACAAATTTATTAGGAAACATCTTTTCTTAGGGCTGTTTCTATCTTTTTGATATTTTGTTCAAAATTATTTTAGGACTTCTGTATGTGAATTCTCTGTCAGATACTTTATATTTCTTATAGATCTTTTTCTAAAATTCATCTAGATTGAGTCCTCTACTCTAGTTGCATTGATCAGCAGTGATCATGGCACTGAGTTTGAATCTCTTCTGATGAAAAGAAATTCTATAGGAAGGAAGATATCAGACTTTGTTTTTCAGATCCAGAATCATAATAAAATTTGCTGGACAAATATCATTTTACTGCCAACATATCCTTTCCTTAAGGAGAGAGCAATCTCTACCATAGCTTTCTGCAGGTACCATCTTTAATAGTTAGCTGGATGACTCAATCAAAATAAAATTTTCAAAGTCATCCCAGCCTCCTCCAATCACAGTTACTCCATCAACATATGGGGAGTTTGCAGTGCCAGCAGCAGTTAGAAACAGGAGCCAGCATTGCAAAGCTTTTCTTTTTATATCTCATGCTTTGTAATATTAATTTGTTGTAATATTTTAATTCTCATGTAAATAGTAATCCTAACCCAAATAGGGGGAGATTGTTGGAACACCCTAATCTGAATTTGGGTCAGGATCACTATGTATTTAAGTTTATTAGATTGACCCATCAATGTATAGCTAAGGGTCATAAGTTGTGCTAAGTCAGAGGCTCTCAGAGATTGAAGAAATCAGCCAAGAGAAATCAGTCAGAGAAATCAGCCAGAAGAAAACAGAATTCAACATTAAGCTTAGGTCGACGATCGTCGAGTTTCGGTCGAAGATCGTCGAGCTCATCTCTGCTGAAACGTCGAGCTCTGGTCGACGCCTTAGCTCTGAGCTCAGGTCGATGTTTTATCTCTAAGCTCAGTTCGACGCTTTCTGTGAATCTGAGATCGACGATTTATCTAAAGCTGCGTTCGACGCTTTCTGTCCAAAGCTCAGGTCGACGCTTTCCAAGCTCAACTATGCTGGAACGTCGAGCTCCGGTCGACGTTCCCTATGCTGGAACGTCGAGCTCCGGTCGACGTTCTCCGAGCTCCGTTCGACGTTTTCTGCCAGATCTCAGAATGCAAGTTTCTAGGCGGATTCTCAGGATATCTTTTGTCCTATTAAAGCCAGCTGTTATTATTCCAATACAGCTATATTAAAGGACTATTACAGGAATGCTTTTATGAGTATTATAGCCGTTGGAGTATCTAAAAGGAAGTAGTAATTAATGCTGAATTCAAATGTCCGTTGCTCTTTATCAGAATATATACTCAGAGATTCAGTGGATCAAGATAGTGAAACAGAGAGAGAATACAGTGAAAATAAGATACAGGAATCAGAGTTCCAGGAAGAACTCAACATCACCTGTACAGCAAAGTTCTCTTCTCAGATCTACTATTCCAGGAAGCCTGAAGAGACAACTTCTCTACATCAGTCTGAAGGCTTACTGGAAGATCATCATCAAGGCTTCATTATTTACTCTCCAAGACAACTAACATTTCAGCCATTGCTGAAATCATCATTTGCTGGAGCAGTCATCCATTGAAGGCCTATCACCATGTGCAAAGCTTCCACTCCTGAACCATTCTACATCTCAGGGGGAGCTTTGAAATCATCAATCCACTTGTGCTTCTCTCATTTGATTGAGAACAGAGAAGACACCTTCAACTCTTATTTTTCTTTTCCCGCTGTAAAAGGGTTCTTGAACTCCCTTTAAAAGTTCTGTTTGGTTCTGAGAGCCTTGTCAAAACTCAGTGGTGGCAAGACACCTGATCAAAAAATCTAGGTTTGGTTTTTGAGCACCTTATCAAAAGCTCATTGGTGTCAGGACACCTGATCAACTCATCCTGAGTGGATTCCTACCAAGGGTGGTAGAAGAGTGGACGTACCCAAGTTGTTGGGGAACCACTATAAAATTCTTGTGTCGTCTGTATTGCAATTTTTATTTCTTGTATTCTTGTTGTGTGTGTTTGCTCTAATCTTTAGGATAGATCTGACTTTCAAAGACCACTCACAATGTTAACACACGTAGGGGGAGTATGCTAACTAGAGGCCAAGGACACAAACAAGTTTGGGTTCCTGAGGGAAATTGAATCTACTTTTGCTGGAATGTCCAAAGGCCGCCAAAAATCCTATCTGGTATTTGGACAGTAGATGCTCTCGACATATGACCGGAACTAGAAGCCTACTCCAGAATTATTCTCCAGTCATGAATGGGCCAAAGGTCATCTTTGGAGGTTTTGATAGAGGAATTACTAAAGGCTACGGTATGATTACTAATGGTAGTGTATCCTTCTCAGATGTTACTTATGTTGAAGGATTAGAACACAATCTTATAAGCATAAGCCAACTCTATGTGACAAAGGATACGTAATAGAATTTCATGCAGACAAGTCTATGATAAAATCGGTTGGTAACTTAGAAACGATTCTATCAAGCACTCGTAGAAATATATTTTGCTTAAATTTTATTTGCATAGACTCTTTTACGCCAGTGTGCTTTTTAGCAAAAGATAGTGCGTCTCTTGGTGACCAATGGCACAAGAGACTAGCACATATAAATTACAGAACTATTAATAAATTATTTTCTCTTAATTTAGTACGTGATGCACCCTACATTAAGTGCATTAAAGAGAAACCTTGTCACGCATGTGTAAAAGGAAAGCAAACAAGGGATACTTTTAAAAGCATTATTGGCAAAGATTCTAATAGGTGTTTACACCTACTTCATATGGACTTGTTTGGTCCACTGCAAATTAGAAGTTTGGGTGGTAAGGATTATACATTGGTTATTGTTGATGATTACTCTCGCTTTGCGTGGGTGTTCTTTCTAAAACACAAGTCAGATACTTTTGATGTCTTTACTAATTTTGTCAGGAAGGTTCAAAATGAATACAGCTGCTCCGTTGTCAAAATCAGAAGTGACAATGAAAAGAGTTCAAATCTGGGGCCATGACAGAATTCTTTGAAAGCTTAGGTATCTTTCATGAGTTTTCCTCTCCTCGTACTCCTCATTAGAACGGAATCGCTGAGATAAGGAATAGAACACTCATAGAGGCTTGCAGAACCATGTTGAGTGATGCCTCACTACCGGAATATTTATGGGTTGAAGTCGTCAACACTACATGCCACATGCAAAATTGAGTACTCATAAACAAGAACCACAATAAGACACCTAACGAACTACTAAAGGGCAGGAACTGACATTTTCATATTTTAAAATCTTTGGTAGTAAATGCTCCGTACTTAATAATGGGAAGTATCACACTACTAAATTCAGTGAAAAGAGTTTTGAAGGTTTTTTCGTAGGTTATAGTAGCCATAGTAAGGCATATAGGATTTTCAACAAGAAAAATTTGGTTATAGAAAATCTATTAATGTTGTATTTGATGAGACGAGCATGCTGCAAGGCAGCTCTTCTAGTGTGTTTATTGAGAATGTAGGTTCAAGACGAAAGGAAGTAAACTTGGATGAGCCGACTGAAGAAAAAGCTCAAAAAATCATGAAGATTACCACTCCAACAATAATTGGAGAGGAGGATCACCATGATGAAGATGTCATCCAAGTTGATGACGTCACTCCATTGATATAGGAAGCTCTAGATACAAGAACTCTAGAGCTCAGACACTTAAAGGATCACCCAATTGATCAAATCAAAAGAGATCTCCGGGATGGTGTCAGAACTCATAGAGGTACAACTAATGAAAATCTATATTTAAGTTTCCTCTCGCAGGTTGAACCAAAGAAGTTTGAGGAAGCAAACTCAGACGCATCTTGGATAATGGCAATGGAAGAAGAACTGAATCAATTCAAGCATTTCCAAGTCTGGAAGCTTGTTCCAAGACACAAAGGTAAGAATGTTATCAGAACAATGTGGGTATACAAGAACAAGATGGACGAAGATGGAACTATCATAAAGAACAAAGCCATACTCGTTGCCATGGGATACAAACAAGAAGAAGGAATCGACTTCGATCAGACATATGCTCTAGTAGCAAGGCTGGAAAATCAGGTTTTTCCTAGCATATGCAGCACTTAAGGGCTTCACTGTCTATTAGATGGACGTGAAGTGGGCCTTCCTTATTGGTGACATAAAGGAAGAAGTGTATGTGGAACAACCGCCTGGTTTCATTGATTCTAACCATCCTGAGCACGTTTATCTTTTATTTAAAGGTTTATATAGTTTGAAACAAGCTCCTCGAGCTTGGTATGAGACGATGTCTAGCTTTCGTCTTGAGAACAAGTTCACAAGAGGAAAGATATATAAGACATTATTTCTTAGGGAAATAAAAGGCAAGATTCTGCTAGTGCAAATCTATGTTGATGACATCATATTTGGCTCTACTGATGACAACCTTTGCAAAAAGTTTTCCAAACTTATGCAAGGGAAATTTGAAATGAGCAGTATGCGAGAGCTGAACTATTTCTTAGAACTTAAGGTGAGGCAATCCGAAGATGGAATTTTAATCTCTCGGACGAAATTCACCAAGGAGTTAATTAAGAAACTCAGAATGTAGAACAAAACCTCTATGAGGACTCCAATGGGTTCAGCTATGTCTCTGGACAAGGATGAGAAAGGGAAACCTTTTGATGAAACCAAGTACAGAAGCATAATTGGATCCTTGCTTTATCTTACTGCTAGTAGACCGGACATAATGTTTTCAACATGTATGTGTGCTAGATTTCAAGTGAACTCTAAGGAATCTCACTACGCTGTTGCAAAGTGGATTTTGAGATACCTTAAAGGTACACCAAATCTTGGCTTATGGTACCCAAGAAGTAATGATAGGGAACTAATTGGTTATTCAGATGCAGATTTTGTAGGAAGCAAAGATGATGGGAAAAGCACTTCCGGGGCTTGTCAATTCCTAGGAAGAAGGCTTATCTCCTGGAGCAGCAAGAAGTAGAATTATGTCTGAAAGAAAGGGGTTAGATCTGATTTACTCTAGAGGGGGGGGGGGTGAATAGAGTAATTAAAATTTTGCCTATTTTTCAGATTTATATCAGAGTAAAAGTAGGTGATACCAATAATAATAGAAAGAAATAAAATAGGCTAAACTACGTTATCATAGTCACCAACAAGAACAGAAAGAAAATGAACACACACAAACAACATAAGAAATTTTATAGTGGTTCCCCAACTGGGTACATCCCCTCTTCTGCCACCCTGGTAGGAATCCACTATCAGGTTTTTGATCAGGTGAATGCCACCACAAGATCTATTTCCAGGGAGATCTAACAACCCTTTAAGCTTTTGATGAGGTGCCAAAAAACAAAGAATAAACTTTTAAAGGGAGTTGATAAACCCTTTATACAGGAGGTAAGAGAGGGGTGATGAGGTATTCTCTTTTCTCTAAATAACAGAGAAGACAAGTGGATATGTTGTTGTCAAGACTCCTTCTGAGATGTTGAGATGGTTCAGAAAGTTGGAGCCTTGCTCAGGGTGTAGGTCTTCAGCCTTGTCTGAATGACTCCTGGAACTTTCTAACTAATTCAAGATGTTGTCCTTGAATGTTACTGAAGGAGAAGGTTGAAGAAGACTCTTGATAGTGATGGATGTTATTCATCAGTCTTCAGAATGGATAAGGAAGAAAACAGATGGTTTTCTGCACTGGAAGTGAGTTTTGAATGTTCAATATTATCTCTCTGTATTCATGTGTGATGTATACCTTGAGTGCTATATGTTCTCTTCTAATGTCTGGCTTGGTGTCTTGCCGTCTGAAAAGAGAAAATCTCTTTTATATCATGCAGTTAATTATTCTCCTTTTAAATTTGAATTCTTGCATTAAATGCTGAAAGATCTGGAGAATGAAATGGCTGGAATATCTGTCTTAAATGTGTTTCCCCAACTGTCCCTAATAAAATAAGCAAGTAATTAACCTGATGAAGACCATAATTAATGCTGCTAATAGCGGCTATATTCAGGGGAATATGAACATTAATTACTCAAGAATATTACTGCTAAATAATATAGAAGGTAAGGGACAGAAGTCAGGAAAATCTCTAAGTTAGGCTCTGGACAGAATTCATCGACCTCTGAATGGAATTCATCGACCGGAGTTCCAAGTTCGTCGAGCTGATAATTCCCATTCGTCGACCTGAGCTCAGCAAACAAAATCTAGAAATAACCTTCCAAATCTGCGCTCTAAGTTCGTCGAGTTGAGAATCCGCTGAATGAATAAATCATCGACCTTAGCTCGAATATCATCGAGCTCAACTCAGAGAAATAATTCTGAGTTCGTCGATCTGCGATCAATGATCATCGAGCTGAGTTCGTAGAATTTTGAACTGATCATTACAAACTCTGAATCCTGCTAAGTTTTGAGTCTTCTGAGGTCCACTGCTGGCTTCTCTATTAAGGTAGAACCTAATGACCAGCCTAAACTCTAGGAATCAAGGACTTGACCCTGGATATACAATATGGGTCAAATTCAACCTAATTAGTGAACCTAGCACAAATATAACTAGGGATCCAACAATCTCTCCCTATTTGGGTGAGGTCACTAAAACAAAATAAAAGAACAATCATAAAGCAGAGAAACATATATCTGGCAAAAATAAAAACATTCGGCAGGTATTTACAATAAGTGCTTCATGATTAAACAAATAAAGTTCAGAAAATGAAAACTAAACCCACAGAGTCACTTGTTCTTCTTAGGCTTTTCTTTCTTAGGCTTATCTGAAGGCTGTCTAAAAATAATTTATCTATTAGGATCAACAGCTTGTCTCTTTATCATGGTCATATCTTATGCACCAATTATATTGATAGATTTGTCTCTTGGAACTACAGCTTCTGGATGCAAGCTCATATAATCATCAATATTGAAAAATTTGTTAGCTTTGGCATACCTCTTTAGTTCTTCCTTCCTGTATGATGACATAGTTGAATATTGGGAGGGATCCTTTCCTTCAACTTTTGCTTTGTTGATTTGAGAAAGTCCTATCAGCTCTTGGAACCTGGCCATTTTTATTATTGTCTCCTACTCTGGATCTACAAATGGTATTGGTGAAGATTCTGTCCTTTTAGAACTTGAGTCCTTCTGTGAAACATCAAAAGAAACTGAAGTACTTCTCCTATTTATATCTGGAGGAGGCTTGCTTTGAGAGGACTGCTGACTGCTGCCTGGCTTGGAGTGTCTCTGGTAGGTTTTAGTAACAGGTGCTGATCTTTGAGATACACTTCCAGAGGCCCCAGAAGATGGAGGAGGAGGTGGAGGGTCTTTCCTGAACTTTCTAGGAGGAGACCTGTACCTCCTTCTCTTCTTTCTTTCTTTCTACTCATTTTTAGATAACCACATCCACTGTGGCATCCCTTGGTATGGAGTAATTTTATTCAGGATGTAGTATGGAGTATCATGGGTGGGATTTGGCTTAGGAGCAGCCTTTGGAACAACTTTTCTCTTCTTAGCAGCCTTCTTTTTAGCCTGGGGATCATCAGATTCATCAGAATCTTCTTCATCAACATCATCATCAAAAGATCCTTGAGGATTATTGAAAGTCCACCTAGTGCCAACTACCTTCACCTATGGGGGGGGGGGGAATAGGTGTCTAACAACGTTTTTCCGGAATTAGAATTGTACCTACACAAATAAATCAAACAACACAGCACAGAAAGACACAGACAAATTATAGTGGTTCCCCGATTTGGGCACGTCCACTCTCCCCCTTCGACCTATCTCCCAACCAGGGACGAATCAGTCACTTCTCCAACAGGATTGAAATCCAATCCTCACACTGACGGAAGGAACCCTTCCAAAGGAGTCACCACTCCTACACCACGGGTTGCACCCAACCCTTACAACTAGGAACCAACGTTCCTTTACAACAAAATTGAAAATGGATTGTTAAAATTACAAACTACTTATGGAGATAAAGGCGTCCCTCTTCGATCGACGACGTGTTCTTGAAGTCGACGAAGAGTCCACAACCCTAGATCTCACTTGGAGAGAATCTCCCCGAGACCGGCACCGGCAAGAAGGGCGGCGTCTTGGCTCTCAAAATCGGCGGCGACAACGGAGTGCTGCGGCTGTTTTTTGGAGATTCAAACTTCGTAGCAAAGCTAGCAAGGTCTTCCAACGGTCACACTAGGATCGATCATCTCGATCGATTCGGACGGGAAAGGTTTTCCCGATCTACGAATCAAGAGACAAAGGATCTCTGGTTAGATGCGTGAGACGCTGTGCTTGGATGAGCTTCTGCAGTCGGGAGATCGGGAAGAACCCTAGATCAACGACGGCAATCAACTGGCACGAGCGGCGACGGCGACGGAGCAAGATTCGCGATCTAGGTCACGTCGGCGGCTCGTCTTTTTGAATCCGTGTATTTCTCTCTTTGCTGCTCAGGAATACCAATGTATTTATACATTAGGTCATCCAAAATGACCGTTGTTGTCCCCACCAAAGGAGACCCTAAGTCCGGTTCGAAATAGCCCTGTTAACTTGGACCAGTCCAGAGAATAACAGAAAATTTCCCAAGTCAAATTTGGCAAGAATCGTAGGTGATTCTCGACGAATCGGCGAGAATCACCTCCAATTCTCGCCGAATTCCACTTAGCCGAATTCTAGCTACATTGATATAGCAAGCCGGAGAGAATCGGCGGGAATCACAATTGATTCTCGCCGAATCGGCGAGAAGGCAAGGTCATTCTCGACGATTCGGTGAAAATCACTTAGTGATTCTCGCCGATTCTGCCTTAGCAGAATTCAGGGCGGCGTTGAGATAGCCGGCAGCATTCGATGAGAATCAGCGAGTGATTCTCATCGATTCGGCGAGAATCACTAGTGATTCTCGACGATTTCTACTTAGACGATTTTCTCCTTTCTTCCCTTGATCTAGTCTTTGGCCCATCCTTGCTCCTTGTCTGCTCTTGATCTTTCTTAACCCTGTGCTTGAAAGTAAGTACACTCCAATAGAGAGAGTAGACGTAAGCCAACACACTGATCTGCTCAACGAGGGATTACGTTGCACAGACCCGTGTATATTGACCTACTGCACCCTGATATTGGTGTGTACTTAGCGAGGAATAACTACAAGCACACCTTGAAAGATTTCATCAAATACATCATCAATTCACCTTAGCTTGTTTAAGGGCTTCTTCAAATCAGGTACATTGTGGATACAATACCCAACAATCTCCCCCTATTTGAAGAAGCCTAAACCCTACAAGCTAAGGTGAAAATAACGGCTGGAAGAAAACACAACTTTGAAAGATGAGAATAGAAGTTCCATACCATTATCTTTTAGAGCAATTGGAGCATACACCTTAGCACCTTAGCCGAGAGGGTAATCTCCCCCTTTTCGGCTTCTGCAAATCTGGGACTGTTGCACTTGATACCATGCTCCCCCTCAGTTCTTGCACCTGTGCTTACACTTGAGTTCCTAGCAGATGCTCCCCCTAGATGCACGAGCCAGGGGCTTCTGAAGTTTTCATTCCTCATAGTTTAGCATCCCCAGTTTAGTTTTGAAGAGGCTGAACTTGACCTCGTCTAGGGGCTTTGTGAAAATATCTGCAATCTGCTTATCTGTGGGGACATAGTAGAGAGAGATGTCCTTGTTCTCCGCGTGCTCCCGAATGAAGTGGTAGCACACTTAGATATGCTTCGTTCTGCTGTGTGATATCGGATTGTTGGCAATAGCAATTGCACTGGAGGAGTTGCAGTACATTGGTACTTCCTTGAACTGAAGGTCATAGTCTGCTAACTAGTTTCTGATCCATAGGAGTTGTGCGCAACAGCTGCCTGCTGAGATATACTCAGATTCAGCTGTGGAGGTTGCTACACAATTCTTCTTTTTGCTGTTCCATGAGATAAGCCTTCTTCCGAGGAATTGACACGTCCCGGAAGTGCTTTTCCTGTCATCCCTACTCCCTGTAAAATCAGCATCTGAAAAACCTATTAGCTCGACATTATTGTTTCTCGGGTACCACAAGCCAAGATTAGGGGTACCTTTAAGGTATCTAAGAATTCACTTTGCAGCGACATAATGAGATTCCTTAGTGTTCACCTGATATCTGGCACAAACACATGTGGAGAACATGATATCCGGTCTACTGGCAGTAAGGTAGAGCAGGGATCCAATGAGGCTTCTGTATTTGGTTTCATCAAAAGGTTTCCCTTTCACATCCTTATCCAGAGACATGGTAGATCCCATTGGAGTCCTCATAGAGGTTGCATTCTCCATTCCGAATTTCTTGAGGAGTTCATTGGTGAACTTCGTCTGAGAAATGAAAATTCCCTCCTCAGACTGTTTCACTTGAAGTCCCAAGAAATACTTTAGCTCTCCCATACTGCTCATTTCAAACTTTCCTTGCATAAGTTTAGAAAACTTTTTGCAAAGATTGTTGTCCGTAGAGCCGAATATAATGTCATCGACATAGATTTGCACCAGCAAGATCTTGCCTTTGACTTCCCTGAGAAACAATGTCTTGTCTATTTTTTCTCTGAAGAACTTGTTCTCAAGAAGAACGCTAGACAAGGTCTCATACCAAGCTCGAGGAGCTTGTTTTAACCCATATAGAGCTTTATTAAGAAAGTATACATGATTAGGATAAGTAGGATTGACAAAACCTGGGATCATAAGATTTATCATTTAGATCCTCTGCTCAAGGCACACCAGGTGGTCAATTTGAGTGTCCCTGTGTCGATGGCACTGCTCCTACTCTAGATACTTGTTCCAAGTCATTCGTGGAACATCTCCTGTCTGGTTCCCATCAGGTTTATGGGAACCTAGACTACCCTGCAAAGGAGAGTTACCTTACCTTAGGAACCCAATAAGTATTGGGTCCTAGGTTCTTGTCAGCATAAGAACTCGAATGCCTTCCTACAGGAATTCTGTCAGGAAGGCTAACTTTACCCAGAGGAGGTGGTTATGCCCTTGCCCTTGACACAGAGGGGTTGTGCCAAAAATCTATGGCAAAGTGACCCACTTTTCCACAGCACCAACATTTGTGAATGTTTTATCGCCGCTTCAGACCTGACCTACTGACTGAGGTAGTCATGAAATCAGGTCTAAACGGGATAGAGCCGGTTCTGTTCATACATTTTCCTTGTCCATCGTGACACGTGGGAGGGTGGAAAGAATGCATGTAGTGAGCGTCATGAGGCCTGGGAGGTGGTGCCTTACTTTCAGTCAGCACACTTCCAGAAGCCCCATGGGCACTTACTTCATATTTTCTGACCCCCCTTTCCTGTGTCCTAGGATGCTGAGAACCACAGTGAGAGCTGGTTCCTGCTGATTCATGACGAGTTGGGGCAGAGGCCGAGAATACAAAGGGTTCAGGATGAGCCTTAGGTATTCTCTCATGGGTGGCCATGACAACCCTTGCACTGTGGGTGTTTCCACATGAGGGCTGGTCATCCTTGCAGTGACCACGGTTGTTCTTGTTGTCATACCTGAAGGCATGATGAGTGCCCTTCCTACTTGGGGTGGGAGGTCTGAACACAGTCTCCCCATTTCTCCATGAATTAATAAATCGGGAGATCCACCCATTTTCACTTTTTCTCTTGATAGCATCTACCTTGGAAAAGTTAGACACTATTCTCTTCTCATTATCTAGACGACTCTCTAGATCTGAGATTTTTGAGTCCTTTACCTTGATGGATTCCAATTGGAGATCCATCAAGGCCTTCAGTCGAGCAATCTCCTGAGCTTGCTCCTCAACAAGTAGGTTGCTTTTCTGAAGGGCACTCTTCAGGGAATCAGGATTTTCAATCTTTTGATTGAAATTCAACATATCCCGTGCATCATTAGATACACAGCCATCAGAACTATTCCTGTCTTCAGGAACATCAAGGGAAGAGGGGTAAGAAGAGGAAGTTACCTGCTCCTGATTCAGCTCTTTAGAGTTACTGTTAAGATTGACAGAGACTGTTGAGTCAGCTTCATCAGAACTGCTTTCCTCAATTTCTTCTTCAGTCTCCGACAAGGACACCGGAGCCCTGATACTGACAGATTGGTCATTACCTTCGTATTTAGAGACGAGGACCCCCACATAAGCTTCATCCTCTTGTTGACAACTTGTCCCTGCTTTCTCTGATCCCTCCATGAGGTCCGATACGGTTTGCCACAAGGACTTGGCCGTCCTACATTTTTCCAGTCTTGACCGGGAAGGTCCAGACCAGACATCAATGATGATTTTACGAATCACTTCATCCAATTGGAATAGAGAGAGTTCAATCTTAGACATCTCAGTAATATCCTTGGGGATTAGGAGATCCTTCCCAGTGTTGGAGGTCTTCATGGGAATGAATGGACCCTCTTCCAAGATGAGTGATGCCCGAGGATCGATAGCCTCCAAGTGAAAAGACACTCTCATCTTCCAAATGGGATAATACTCCTTTGTGCACGTGGGAAGTCTTAACGGAGAGACATCATAATCCAGCTCCATTCTTGTTGACACTGGTGGCAGGATTCTACTCAAGGTGTGAACCTTTTTGATGAGTAACCTCCCTCTGATACCACTTGAAAGTCCACCTAGTGCCAACTACCTTCACCTATGGGGGGGGGGGGAATAGGTGTCTAGCAGCGTTTTTGCGGAATTAAAATTGTACCTGCACAAATAAATCAAACAACATAGCACAGAAAGACACAAGCAAATTATAGTGGTTCCCCGATTTGGGTACGTCCACTCTCCCCCTTCGACCTATCTCCCAACCAGGGATGACTTGGTCACTTCTCCAACAGGATTGAAATTCAATCCTCACACTGACAGAAGGAACCCTTCCGAAGGAGTCACCACTCCTACACCACGGGTTGCACCCAACCCTTACAACTAGGAACCAACGTTCCTTTACAACAAAATTGAAAATGGAATGTAAAAATTACAAACTACTTATGGAGATAAAGGTGTACCTCTTCGATCGACGACGTGTTCTTGAAGTCGATGAAGAGTCCACAACCCTAGATCTCACTTGGAGAGAATCTCCCCGAGACCGGCACCGGCAAGAAGGGCGGCGACTTGGCTCTCAGGATCGGCGGCGACAACGGAGTGCTGCGGCTGTTTTTTGGAGATTCAAACTTCGTAGCAAAGCTAGCAAGGTCTTCCAACGATCACACTAGGATCGATCGTCTTGATCGATTCGGACGGGAAAGGTTTTCCCGATCTACAAATCAAGAGACAAAGGATCTCTGGTTAGACGCATGAGACGTTGTGCTTGGCTGAGCTTCTGTAGTCGGGAGATCGGGAAGAACCCTAGATCAGCGACGACAATCAACTGGCACGAGCGGCGATGGCGGCGGAGCAAGATTCGCGATCTAGGTCACGTCGGCGGCTCGTCTTTTTGAATCCATGTATTTCTCGCTTTGCTGCTCAAGAATACCTATGTATTTATACATTAGGTCATCCAAAATGACCGTTGTGGGCCCCACCAAAGGAGACCCTAAGTCCGGTTTGAAATAGCCCTGTTAACTTGGACCGGTCCAGAGAATAGCAGAAAATTGCCCAAGTCAAATTCGGCGAGAATCGTAGGTGATTCTCGACGAATCGGCGAGAATCACCTCCGATTCTCGCCGAATTCCACTTAGTCGAATTCTAACTACATTGATATAGCAAGCCGGAGAGAATCGGCGGGAATCACAATTGATTCTCGCCGAATCGGCGAGAAGGCAAGGTCATTCTCGACGATTCGGTGAGAATCACTTAGTGATTCTCGCCGATTCTGCCTTAGCAGAATTCAGGGCGGCGTTGAGACAGCCAGCAGCATTCGGCGAGAATCAACGAGTGATTCTCGTCGATTCGGCGAGAATCACTAGTGATTCTCGACAATTTCTACTTAGATGATTTTCGCCTTTCTTCCCTTGATCTGGTCTTTGGCCCATTCTTGCTCCTTGTCTGCTCTTGATCTTTCTTAACCATGTGCTTGAAAGTAAGTACACTCCAATAGAGAGAGTACATGTAAGCCAACACACTGATCTGCTCAACGAGGGATTACGTTTCACAGACCCGTGTATATTGACCTACTGCACCCTGATATTGGTGTGTACTTAGCGAGGAATAACTGCAAGCACACCTTGAAAGATATCATCAAATACATCATCAATTCACTTTAGCTTGTTCAGGGGCTTCTTCAAATCAGGTACATTATGGATACAATACCCAATAATTATCATACATTGCATCTATCTCCTTAAAGGTTTCCTCTGAGATTTGTTTTTCAGCTTGAGGAAGTGCTTGAGGTTCAACATCTTCAGGTGGAGCAATATTCTTAGTGACCATCTGATTGTATTCTTCTAGCTCAGTAGACAAAATTTCATCCATGTCAGGAAATGGGGACTCAGCCCAAGCAAGGTTAGGGGAAAAAGCTTTTGGCTCTGGAAGAGAGATTGGTTTAGGAACAATCTCAGTCACTTGTTCATCTGAACTCACAGAAAAACTTTCCTTTAGTTGATTAATAACTTCAGGACTTATTGGGGATGTATAACAAATAATAGCCAAGATGGCTCTGAGCAAACTTCTAGAAGAAGATAATTGAAGTAAGCTTTATTAAAAGAATCTAATAAATCAAAGATATCTACTGTGGGATTGATACAACAATCACCAACAGTCCAAATCTTTGGGAGAGCAACTTGCTCACCTGCACTCAACATATCAAAATCAACTAATTCAGCCTTTGTAATCATCTATACATTTGTTACTAGTAACTTAACAATTTGCAAAACTGGTGCTGCTCCTACTACTGCTGTTGCAGGAGACACTAGAGCTTCTTCACAGAATATCTCCCCCTACCTGGTTTCAGAGGGTCCTAAAGCCAGGCCCCCGGAAGAAGGGACAGTAGGGCAGTAGACAGAAGAGCAGAGATGGTTGAGATGGATTCAACAAGAGGTTTAATGGCCTCTGCTATGAGTTGTTTGAGTAGTAGAATGATGATTTCAAGCAGAGAGGGAATGGAATCCCTTAGCATAAGCTCAGAAGGTATCTAGGTTGATATATAAGAATTGATTTCTATCATGGGCTCATCATGGGATGATGGGGAATGGAGAGGGGATGATAGTAGAATAAAAGATGGTATGAATGAGATATTATGGAGGGGGATGTTATTTAGATATTGAGGAAGAGGGGATTGAGGTGGAGTGACATGCTCTGGAGTGTGTGGTGGAGTTGCATGCACTGTAGATTAGGGTGGAGTTGGTTAGTGTTTAGGTGATTGAAGTGGGGGTGTTGGAGTATGAGCTGGGGATTGGGATGGTTGCTGGAGGGTTGTTGAAGGTGTTTGAACTTGAGGTGGTGTTGGTTGTTGAGATGAAGGAGGAGGGGATGGAATCCTGATGGAGGGGGCATCTTCTGGGGGTGGGGGAGCAGTTATTATAGATCTGGCATCCTCAGATGCTCTGGAAGAGGAATAAGCCTTATATGGCTTTGGGATATTCCTCTCCCACCTTCCAAATAAGGCACATGTGAGCCTTTTTGAGAAATTGATGAATATGCTCTGGGAGACTAGGGATTCATTTGCTTTCTCCTGTAGGAATATTCCAAGGATCCTTCCAAAACACACCTCTTTCTTACTATTTTCTTCTTTATCAGATCAAACGGTATCTTAGCCCAGTTCACTGGCTTCCTATTAACAACTGCACACATCACTAGAAATTATTGCCTAGTGATATAATCATGGATAGTATGTTTTCCAAGCAGTACTTTACCAACAACATCAGCTAAAAGCTTGTATTCAGAGGACAAGTTTTTTAGTATTTTGTTAGGATTTTCTCCAGTATAACCCATTTTGTTCAACATTTTATCAAATTCAGTGCTATCTATTTCCAAATCTTCTTCTCCATTCACTAATCCAAATATTTCAGATAAAATGGCAGGGGTGAGATAAACTTGGTTACCAGATATTGTTCCTGTCATTGTGTCGACATCCGGTGTGGAGGAGGTGAACACCCATTCATGGATTTCTGTGGCAGCAATCTTTATCATTGTTGTCATAAAGTTCTTCAACTGATGTTCTTCGAATAATTTAAGAATGTTCAAAAAAATTTGATCTGAGTGCTGTAACGACTATAAGTTGATGTCAAATCCTGTATTGAACTTCATCGCTTCAAGGGTGCTTGCTGGAATCACCATGATCACCTGCAAAAAGAAAACAGAGAGATCAAGTGCAAAGGGAACAGAAAGCGCGGGATGGAGCTTGAAGAAAACCTAAATATAAGGTTTTTAAGAATATGAAGCGACAAACTCTGTCCTGCGAAATAAAGAAAATTCTTCGATCTGAGTTCGACGAAATTTTTATTGACAAAAGAGTTTGTCGATCTCAGTCTGAAGAAGGGAAAATATTTCGTTGTTCTCAGGTCGATGAAAATTTTCTGAAGCCAGATCGTCGATCTCCGATCGACGAAAATAACTTCACATGGAGAGTTTGTCGATCTCAGGTCGACAAATTATCTTAAGAACTTTTCTCAGGTCGATGATCTCCATTCGACGAACTGTGGCAAATTCTTTGACCTTAAACAGAAAGTTAAATTAATCCATCTCCATTCATCATACCTAGCTGATTCATAAAGAACAAATGTTTTTTCTGATCCAAGGGTTTGGTGAAGATATCTACCCTTTGTAAATTAGTAGAGATGAAGGTGAGATTAATTTTCATTTTATCAACACACTCCCTAATGAAATGATGTCTTACATCTATATGCTTAGTTCTACTATGATCCACTGGATTCTGTGCAATAGAAATTGCACTGGTATTATAACACAGTAGAGTTAAATTATTTAAGATGACACCATAGTCTAGGAGTTGGTTTTGAATCCATAGCATCTGTGAACAACAACTGCTAGCTGCTATATACTCAGCTTCTATTATTGAGGTTGAAACAGATGTTTTCTTCTTGCAAAACCAGGACACTAGCCTATCACCAAGGAACTGACAAGTCCCTGATGTGTTCTTTCTATCCACTGTACATCTCACAAATCCAGCATCAGAGTATCCAGTTAACTCAATTTCCGACTCTGTTTGATACCAGAGTCCTAAATTAGGGCAACTCTTTATATATCTTAAAATCCTTTTTAAGAAAATAAGGTGAGATTCTTTAGGGTTCACCTGGAACCTAGAACAAAGATAAGTAGCAAACATAATATCCAATCTACTTACTGTAAGATATAATAGGGACCCAACAATGTCCCTATATAATTTCTGATCTATAGGTTTCCCATGTTCATCAGAATCAATCATAACATTTTTAGCCAAAGGTGTCTTCTTTGCTGAAGCATCAGCCATCCCAAACCTTTTTATCAGCTCCTTAGTATATTTAAATTGGGATATGAAGATGCCATCAGGGGACTGCTTCACTTGGAGACCAAGGAAGTAGGAGAGCTCACCCATGCTACTCATTTCAAACTTAGATTACATAAGGTTGGAAAACCTTTTGCATAGTTTGGAATCAGTAGAACCAAATATAATGTCATATATATATATTTGTACTAACAAGATTTTATTATGATGATGCTTGAAAAATAAAGTCCTATCTACTATGCCTCTAGAAAAATTATGCTCTAAAAGAAAGATGGCTAAGGTTTCATACCAAGCTCTTGGAGCTTGCTTTAGACCATAAAGAGCTTTATGCAATTTGAAAACATAAGAGGGATGAGTTGAAGAGACAAAACCTGGTGGTTGTTCCACATAGACCTCTTCTTTGAGTTCACCATTTAGAAATTTACTCTTTACATCCATTTGATATACTGTGAATTTATTGTAGGCATCATAGGCTAAGAATATCTTGATTGCTTCAAGCCTTGCAACAGGTGCAAATGTTTGGTCATAGTCTATGCCTTCCTCTTTTCTGTATCCTTGAGTAACTAGTCTGGCTTTGTTCTTTATTATAAGACCTTGAGTATCTAGTTTATTTCTAAATACCCATTTAGTTCCAATGACTGGGTAGTCTTTGGGTCTTGGAACTAAATCCCAAACTCTACACCTCTCAAACGGGTTGAGCTCCTCTTACATTGCAATGATCCAGTGTGGATCCTGCTCAGCATCTTTGATGGATTGGGGCTAAATTTGAGAAATAAAGCAAGCATACATCATGTCCTGGTGGAGTTTATGCCTTCTCTACACACCCACTGATAAGTCTCTAATCACTTGAGATACATGGAGATCTCTGAGTGTGACTAATTCAGTAGGAAAAGCTGGTTGAGCAACAGCTTGGGGAGCTAATTGCTCTAGTGGAACTATAGCTGTTGTTGGCTCTACACTGATCTCAGTGTTATCATCTTCAATTTTTTTGCCACTTATGGAGAGGGATGTGTGACAGCCTCATTGGTGAGGGCCAACTTATCTAATTTCTCACAGAGATTTGGTTCCTACAAATTCTCACTGGTAGAAGCTATCTTCTCCTTGTAAAATATGTTAGTCTCATCAAATGAAATATGAATAGACTCTTCAATTTTCAAGGTTGATTTATTATATACCATATAAGCCTTGCTTACTTGAGAATATCCAAGAAAAATTCCTACTTCATCCTTTGATTCAAACTTTCTAATATATTTCGTATTGTTATTATGAATGTAACAGATACAACAAAAAACTCTAAAATAATCTACTTTAGGCTTCTTCCCTTTGAGTAGTTCATAGGGGTTCTTGCCCATGAGCTTGTGTATCAAACTTCTGTTCAGGACATAGTTTGATGTGCTCACAGCCTCTGCCCAAAAGGATAGGGGCAAGTGAGCATCTGCAAGTAATGTGCCTGCAACTTCAATGAGTGTTCTATTTTTCCTTTCAGCTACCCCATTTTTTTGAGGAGTTCTAGGAGCAAAGAAACAATGCCTGATACCTTCCTTCTCACAAAATTCTTGCATGGGAAAAGACTCAAACTCAGTACCATGATCACTTCTGATTAATGCAACTGGAGTAGAGTACTCAATCCTTACGCTCTTAAGAAAATCTGTAAGAACCTTGAAGTTATCTGACTTGTTTCTCAAGACGAACACCCAAGTGAACCTGGAGAAGTCATCAACAATTACTAAGGTATAAGACTTCTCTTCTATGCTCTGTACATCAATGGGTCCAAAAAGATCCATATGAAGCAAGTCCAGTATCCTAGGTGAATCACTCTTATTAAGTGACTTAAAGTTATTTTTAGTTTCTTGCCTAACTGACAAGCCTTGTAGAGGCTTTCCTTATTGTAAGGGCAGGAAGGCAATCCTCTAACAAGGTTTTACCTAGAAAGTTTAGCAATATTTTTTAGGTTTACATGTCCTAGCCTTCTATGCCAAAGTTCATTATTGTTACTAGTTTGGTTAAACAGACAAATCTCAGTTAAATGATACCTGAAACCTTTCATCACATAACTGACTTATCGATATAAGGTTGTGCTTCAGTCCACTTACATAAGAAACCTTCCTGAAGGTGACTTCTCTAATCTTGACCTTTCCATATCCTTCTATCTTGCCACAATTGGAATCACCAAATATTACTTTGGGTCCTAACTTTGACTTATAGTTGATTAGTTTGTCCTTGTTTCTAGTCATATGCTTTGAACAGCCACTATCCGGATACCACTATTGCTCTATGGTGGGATTGTCTTTCACCTGCAATAAAACAGATTAGCTATTCTTGACCCAGGTTACCTTGGTTCCTTGTTAATTTACATAACTAAAGCTAGAAATATATGTGTATTCAGGCTGATTTTTGTAACCTAAGGGATGATATCTTCTAGGTGGAATTATCCATTGGTTAAAGGGATTAACATATTGTCTTGGTTGATTGAAAGATCTGTTTGAATTAAATTTTTTGTTAAATTGAACTGGGTTCGACGAATTTTGGTATGTTCGTCGATCTGAGGTCGACTAATGGGGGTGAGTTTGTCAAAATCCACTCAGAGAATGAAAATATTCATTTTCTAGGCCCCAATATCGTCAATCTCGGGTCGACGAACCATATTGGTTTCGTCGATCGCAGTTCAGAGAATAGTTATAATAGAAGTTTGCATTCTGAGTTCGTCAACTTGAGTTCGACGAACCATATATATTTCATCGATCTGAATTCGACAAAATCTGCTGAACATTGTTCTGGTTAAGATTTTTCTTACTCTTTCTCCTTTTCTTACTCTTTTGTTTAAGTTCTGTTTGAATAACATTATTTTCTTCTATCTTCTCTTTATCTTTTTCAGAAACAAATTTTATAGGAGTTGTTAAAATATTTTTCTGGATTATTGGGGGTTGGCCAGATGAAGCACCTAAGCACAGCTTGCCAATGAGTCTAGCATTCACTATGCTTGTGATGTCCATCAGCTTGGTACTTCTCCCATTCAGGGATTTTTCAAGTTGCCTAGCCTCAGATAATTCAGTTTTTAGTTTGATAATTTGTTCATTAGCTAGAGTGATTTCATCTTTTAACTTAATATTTTCTAAAAGTAGATTTTCTTGTTCAGTTAATCTTTCTCTAAGTTGTTTTAACTTTTTTTATCAGAATTGATTAGATAAGGCATAAGGATTTGAATCCTATCCTAAAATTATCAGAATTAAAATCAAAGGAAGATAGTACCTGATCCTCTTCAGATAGAGGTTCTTCACTGTATGATTTATCATCTTATGCTTCTGAACAACTGCCTAATGCATTGATGTCCATCAAGCAAATCTCCTTTGCCTTTGCTTCCTCTTCATCTTCACTGGAGCTGGAAGATGAAGATTCATCTTCAGTTTCACTCCATGTCTCAGCCACAAAGCCTTTCTCCTTTCTTTTATGCTTGCTGGAGGAGGGCTTGTTATAGTGCTGCTTCCTGGTTTTTTTTCTCTTCTTCTCTCCATCTTTTAGTTCTCTGGACACTCTTAGATGAAGTGTCCAGGCTTCCTGCAAGCAAAACAAACAACTTCTTTAGTTGGTGTTTTGTCATACCTTGGTTTGTCATCTTGCCTTGATGACTTTCTTCTAAAATCCCTCTTGCCCATCTTGTAAAATCTCTTGGCTAAGAGACTCAAAAATTCTTCACTGGCTGTTGGAGCTTCTGATTCTTCAGTTGCTTTGAATATAATGCTTTGCTCCTTTCTTGTTGATGAAGGAGTCTTCTTCTCTATAGCTTCTCTAGTCTTTATCAATTGTTTATAAAACTTGAGCTTTCCAAGAAGAGATTTAGTGGAAATCTCATTAAGACTTCTAGCTTCCTTGATTGGCCAGATTCTGGAATCCCATGAACTAGGGAAGCACATAAGGATTTTATTATTGACTTCTGTAAGGGTGATGTCCTTGTCCAGAGTCTTCAGCTCATTGATGATTGAGCTTAGTCTGTTGTACATGTCACTTACTGACTCTGACTCATCCTTCTTGAAGTTTTCATATTGTGAGATTAGATTAGATCTCCTATCCTTTCTCTCATCTACTGAACCAGCAACCATCTTGTTAAGAGAATCCCATATTGCCTTGGCTGATGTGCACTCTGCCACCTTCTAGAAAATGTCATCAGACATTGTCTGAGCCAGAATGTTCATGGCTTTTGCATCAGCTATTTTAGCCTTTTTCTGAGCATCTGTCCACTCATATGGTAGAATAGCATGAGTATTGGAAGTTGAGGTAGTTGCAGTCTGTGGAACTGGTGGTCCTGTCAAAATAGAATTAAAGATGACCTCATCAATAGAATTCATATACAATTTGATTCTTGCCTTCCAGATAGCAAACTTTTTTAAGTTGCAAACTGGAGGTCTGGTGCTTGCATAGTCTTTGTTTTGTGCCATGATGTGAAAATAGAAAAACTAGGAAAATAAAATCAGATCTAGCAAGGATCTTGGTTCAAGTGTTAACTTATACAACCAAAGAAACACCCCTCTGATACCAATTGAAAGAAAGGGGTTAGATCTGATTTACTCTAGAGGGGTGGGGGGGTGAATAAAGTAATTAAAATTTTGGCTATTTTTCAGATTTATATCAGAGTAAAAGTAGGTGATACCAATAATAATAGAAAGAAATAAAATAGGCTAAACTAAGTTATCACAGTCACAGCAAGAACAGAAAGAAAATGAACACACACAGACAACACAAGAAATTTTATAGTGGTTCCCCAACTGGGTACATCCACTCAACTACCACCCAGGTAGGAATCCACTATCAAGTTTTTGATCAGGTGACTGCCACCACAAGATCTATTTTTAGGGAGATCTCATAACCCTTTAGGCTTTTGATCAGGTGCCCAAAAACAAAGAATAAACTTTTGAAGGGAGTTAATAAACCCTTTGTACAGGAGGTGAGAGAGGGGTGATGAGGTATTCTCTTTTATCTAAACAAAAGAGAAGACAATTGGATATGCTATTGTCAAGACTCCTTCTGAGATGTTGAGATGGTTCAAAAAGTTTAAGCCTTGCTCAGGGTATAGGTCTTCAGCCTTGTCTGAATGAATCCTGAAACTTTCTAACTGATTCAAGACTCTTGATAGTGATGGATGTTCTTCTTTAGTCTTTAGAATGGACAAGGAAGAAAACAGAATATTTTCTGCACTAGAAGAGAGTTCTGAATGTTTAGTATTGTCTCTCTATATTCTTGTGAGTTGTATGCCTTGAGTACTGTATGTTCTCTTCTAATGTCTGACTTGGTGTCTTTCCATCTGAAAAGAGAAAATCTCTTTTATATTTTCCAGTAAATTATTCTCCTTTGAAATTTGAATTCCTGCATTAAATGCTAAAAGATCTGGAGAATGAAACGGCTGGAATATCTGTCTTAAATGAGTTTTCCCAACTGTCCCTAATAAAATAAGCAAGTAATTACCCTGATGAAGACCATAATTAATGCTGCCAATAACGGCTATATTCAGGGGAATATGAACATTAATTACTTAGGAATATTACTGCTAAATAATATAGAAGGTTAGAGACAGAAGTAAGGAAAAACTCTAAGTTAGGCTCTGGACAGAATTCGTCGACCTCTGAAAGGAATTCGTCGACTTGAGTTCCAAGTTCGTCGAGCTGATAATTCCCATTCGTCGACCTAAGCTCTGCGAACTGCATCTAGAAATAACTTGCCAAATCTGCGCTCTATGTTTGTTGAGCTGAGAATTTGTCTGAATGAATAAATTATCGACCATAGCTCGAATATCGTCGAGCTCAACTCAGAGAAATAATTCTGAGTTCGTCGATCTGTGATCGACGATCGTCGAGTTGAGTTCGAAGAATTTTGAACTGATAATTTCAAACTCTAAATCCTGCTAAGTCTTGAGTCTTCTGAGGTCCACTGCTGGCTGGTCCATGAAGGTAGAACCTAATGACTAGCCTAAACTCCAGGACTCAAGGACTTGACCCTTGCTATATAATGTGGGTAAAATTCAACCTAATTAGTGAACCTAGCCCAAATCCAACTAGGGCTCCAACAATGTCGCAATTTCAACAGTCGAGTCAGAGTATATCTCTGCAGGAAGTTGTTGTGCACAACTACTATGGATAAATAACCAACTTGAAGACTACAATATGAAGTTCAAAAACATTCCAATGTTTTGCGACTCCTCCAGTACAATTGCAATCGCCAACAACCAAGTCTCTCATAGTGGGACAAAGCATATAGAGCTGAGGTACCACTTTATCAGGGAACATGTGGAGCATGGAGACATTAACCTCCAATATGTTCTAACTTACAAGCAAGTTGCAGACATTTTCATGAAGCCACTAAATGAGGCTAAATTCTCGTTCTTCAAAATAGAACTTGGCATACTCAACAAAGAAGAATGAAGAAAAAGGTCTCAAAGGAAAAGGTTCAAGAATCAGACTACTTCAAAAATTCAAGAAAAATTCTAAGTCTGGACTTCATTTCTCGAGAAGGACAATTACTACTCGAGTACTACAGATTTTTACTCGAGAACAAGTTGACTCCCGAGAAATACTTCTCAAAAACTAAATTGATTCTCGAGAACTTCAAGCCTGCTTCTCGAGAACTTCATAACTGCTTCTCGAGTAATACAGTTGACTACTCGAGAACTTCTTATCTTCTCTCGAGAAATGGCCTACCTTTCGAGAAGTTTTTATTCTTCTGGAGAACGCAGTTGCAACATGTGGAGTTCGAAGTTCGTCGATCGGAGTTTGAAGTTCGTCGATTGGAGTTCGAAGTTCATCGATCGGAGTTCAACGTTTGTCGATCGGTTTTCGTTTATCCTATTTTATCGATCGAAATTTAGTCGATCGAAATCCGCCAGATTTCGACGATCGGTTTTCATCTTCTTGAGAAGTCTAATGCTAATTTTCTTCCTGAAGTTCAAATTTTTAATATTCGCACCCAGACTCTACTACCACCATGTTTTCAGGTATGTTATTTTTATTATTATGATTTAAGACTTATATAAGTAGATTAAAGTCCGGAAAATCCAAAATCACAAATTTTAAAACCCCACTCTCGAGAGAAACGTTTCATCTTCTCTATTGTCGTCTCCCTCTTACCGTCGCTTCAGAATTTCTCTCAGGAAAAAGATTTATGTTCATCTCTCACGATCATGGCCCCTTTGTCGAAGGTTGGAATCTGTAGTGAACTCGTTTCTACTAGAATAACCGATTTGTAAGATGATTTCTGCAACGTTCTACTTCTCTTGGAAGCAGCCGTACTTTCATTCGTTTTGGACCAGCCGTGGAAAATTTTACTTGTAGATGTTGAAGAAGTTTTCCAGAATGCCAAACTGAAGAGGAATATCAAGGTTCTGAAGTCCAAAGTTCGTGGAATCAAGTTTAAGCTAACTACTCCTATTGTCTCTAAGCTACTTTGGCTGCCATTCATTGATGAATACGATTACCTAACCGTTGAAGACTACTATCGGGCATGTGGATTTTGTGGTGCCTCTGCTGATGTGAACACCATTCACCGCCTTGATCTCAATCCAGAGAGCAAACTACTTGTGGATATACTTGGAAAAGTTCTTCTTTGCAGAACAAGTTCTACCAGTTTCATTACAAATGACTTCTTTGATATGATGATAGCAGTGATTTGTAGAAAGAAGTTTCAATGGGGCGTGATGATTTTTGATAAAATCAAGGAAAACATTATGGTACCAAATTATGGCAGAATCATTTCTCTTATCCTTCATGAACTTAAGCCAGAAGTTTTTGATCTCTCCAAAGCTACTACTCTGCATCACATGAAGAAAGTATCCATCTCCTCAATTCAAAGATGGGAGCTCAAGCTTAAAAACCCTGCTCAAGCTGCAAAAGCCCATGATTTCCAAGAGGATGAGGACAGGACTTCATCTTCCCCTTTACATCAAGTGGTTGGCACTTCAGGTACAGTTGCTGAGGGGGAGACTGCTCCTACAGTCCTAGAGGCAAGTCATCCATCTCCTCAGTCAGATGTTCCTTTAGCTATTGCTCCAGAGGTTCCTTCAGATGCTGCTGATATGAATAATTTACCCTACCAGATGACTCAGGCATTCTAGATGTTGATCTGCCTGCTGAAGACATTCTTTCTTATGCTCAAGTCTAAGAAGAAATCTTAACTACAGAAGATGATATCAATATAATTATTGATGAAATTATTTCAAAAGAACCTATTTCCCCTCTACATACAGAGAAATCTCCCACTCCATAACCATCTCCATCAAACCATCATTCTGAACCAGAATCTGCTCACCCTCAGTCTCCTACTATAGATGTACAAGAAGAAGAAATAGTTCTGATTTTTGATGAAGAAGCTACTCCTGAACAAGTTGAAGCACCTCTCAAAAGCCTAGACTTCCCCCTTCCTACCATTCATGGTGAGGAAGGAGATTTCTTGATTCACACCATCAGAGCCCAGAGCTCAGTTATCATTGAAGAAATACCTCCCAGGTCAGCTCCATTAGTAACTCCTCCTCCTCCACCTCTTTAAGCTAAAGTACATTATGTAGATACCATTCTAGGCAAAATTGAGTTAATGCTAGCACAACAAAGAACTTACTTTTAAGACTCTCTGAAAGCTGTAACTGAGAAAGTAACTGCTCTTGAAAAAGAGATGAGCAGAGGATTTGCTGAAATCCAGCACAATACTGATGAACTTAAACACCTGTTTCAAATTGGTGGGAAAGCTCTAGACCACCCCATTACCAACATTGTTCAGGTGATAGATCAATTAGTAACTCTAGCAAATAATCAGATCCAACTAGAAAAGAAAGCTCAAGAACGTAATTTCAAGACATGCACAGAAGTATGTACATTCAAAAAGGATGTTATAGCCACCCTATCCATAGAAGTCAGAAAGTGGGAGAACTTAGTAAAAGACTATCTAGAGAAATATAATAGTATCATGAAAAATCTTTGGGAAGGAAAGCTGGAAGAAATACATGCTGATGGTCAGACCCAAATTGATGGTGTCAAGTTTCATACTCATTATACAGTAGTGTGGATGCATAACCAGATATTTCCTGAATTCCAAGTTGACCCAAATGTTATTCCATATCATCTGAATCCAACTGCTCAGCATCTTGTTGCCCCAATGCCACCACTGCTAATAATGCCAACATTTTCTCCTAGACCAAAAGATCAAGAAGCTGTTGAATACTCTCAAGTATGGTCAGAAACAGAATTGCCTCAAGCTCCTCCTTCAGACATCCCAACTAACAAGAAAAGAAAGTATGGTGATAGTGCCTCTGCTACCAGGTCCACTCCTAATCTTAAAGCAAAAAGAAGAAGAGCTCAAGAGTTTACCGAAATATGGAGCCCAACTTCCAAATCCCTAATCCTTGAGACTCTTAAGCTTATTGTTGATTATAATGAGAACAGGAATGATCAATATAGCTCATATGAATGGGATTTGTATGAGAAATCTTTAACTAAGAGAAGGATATATGACAGAGAGTATGGGAATAATAATCAAAAAGCTCCTCCTAAGCCTGCCAAATATTATCCTAAACCTTTCAGTTATCAGATGAGGCAACAAGAGAAAAAGGAGAAGCAGCAACAACAGCAAAGCAAGCAGTAAATAAAGATTTATCATTTCTCAAAAAATGATAAAGATTTATATTATCAATAAATATAAATCTTTTAATTCTGATGATCTGATTTTTCATTGCATAGCATTTCTCTTTATTACTTTGTTTACTAGTCATTTTATTTGTTTATCTTGTTGTAATTCACCTTAGTGTAGAGGGTTTTGACTTCTACAAATAGGGGGAGATTTTTGGGAATTTTATCCACAATAACCCAGATTTGTATGAAGTCACCCTTGAACTAAGATGAATTAATTTTGTATTTGATGCTCTTTTCAAGTTGAGTGCTTGCAGGTTATAATTGCCAAGTGTAGACCAATGTTAGTCTACAATGAGTCACCAAACACAGGGCCATACAATTTAATCCCTCATTGTGTGATCCATGGTGTTGACTCATGTGTAGCCTCTCTATTAGGACACACTTTATTTTCAAGTACTTACGTAATGGAAGAAAGAATAGTTGTTGTATACCTTGAAGAAAATATTTTTCAGAAAGTCAGAAATTTTTCTAAGTCAATTACTCGAGGACTTCTTATACTCGAGTAGTGTTAGAATGATTTCTCCAGTCTGCTAAGTATAGTTTTCGAGTAGCAGAAATTAGTTCTCGATAAGTCCTTGTCTAATACTCGAGAAAGCCATGGAGTACTCGAGTACTACATACCTCATTCTCAAGTTCACTCGATATTACTTTAGAAATTTTCTAAGTGTTATACTCGAATAACATAAGTCAGTACTAGAGAAGGCCAAGCCTTATCTCAAGAAAGCAAAAGACCAATACTCAAGTAAGAAGAGGTTATGTATCGAGAAGTCACGATAGTTCTCGAGAAGTCAAGATAGTTTTGGAGAAGTCATGATAGTTCTCGAGAAGTCAAGATAGTTCTCGAGAAGACTTTGTCTAATTCTCGAGTAATAGAAACCTTTTCTCGACAAGCCAGAAATCTTTTCCCTAATTTTTCTTAAGGACTTGTTCTCGAGAACCATACATACTCTTCTCGAGAACCAGCTCTTGTTCTCGAGTACTCTTCTTCTAACTCGATAAATGCAGAAGTTATTTCCAAATTTATCTCTAAGTCCATATGGAAACAATTTCAAAATTAATCTTGATTCTTATTGGTCCTCGTGTGCAGTCATTTATGATTATGACTGTTAGGCATGCCCTATAAAAGATCTTATCAAATTCGACTAACCCTAAGACATAAAATCAGAATTCTGAATCATTCAATTCTTTCTAAATCGGGAAAGCCGCCTCTCTTCATCGACATTCTCTCCTCCTCTCTTCTCTGATCCAAGTGATTCAGAACAAGAAGAGATCAACAGATCAAGGCATTCAATTTCTACAGATCCAACTCTTGATCGCGTTGATCCCAAATTTTCAGATCCAGAGATTTCTTCTTGTCTTCTTCAATCCATTTCTGACAAACCTTCAAAGTTCAAGAAAGAAGAAAGGCTGAAGATTCAGATTTGAGATAATTTTGTTTGTATATTTTTGTTTATAACATCTTTAATCTTGTAAGAGATTCTTCTCTGAGTTGTAGGAGTTTTGTTCTCCGAGATTTTTGTAGGAGTGTTTTGACTCCGAGTTTTATGGGCGTTGCTCCGAGTTATAGGATTTGTTTTCAATTCGAGATAATAGTGAAGTAGCCGAGTCTAGTGTAGTGCTAGATCGGTAAGGTGGAGAGTATACGTACCCAAGGATGGGGAACCACTATAAATCTTGTGTTTTTTTTGGCTTGTTGATGGCCGTAGAATAGAGATCGACTGTGGTTGGTTCAAAAAGGTCTGATTCAGCAGGCCGGTTACAAGATTGAGTTTTCTAACAAAAGGAGGCAAGTGCACCTATCGCAAGTAGTACTCGATATTCGGGAGAATACCGAGGTCGTATTGTTCTCGGGGGCGCGTTGATTATATCTACTCTTCCAGGAAGACTATTATCTTACTATCAGTAAGGTGAGATTTTTAGTTAATTAAGCGGAAAGAAAAGAGAGCAGAATTTTACTTAGATTAATTCGATGACGGGTTAACGCTCGACATCGAATCAGATTAAGACTAAAATAATTCTTAACAATTATTGAACTTAGTTTTTAAATTAATAAAAGGCACTTGGCCATGGAGGTTCTATAGACATGAGCTCACCTGGGTCTAGGGATATTGCTCACCTGGACTCTAAAGTTATTCGACAGAACGATAGTCCGACGAAGGATTCCCCCTAACGCCCGCATTATGCTAAGAACCCCGCTATTGTGTGGGAACCCAATCCGGCAGAACTACGCTTCTCCTCTTTCGAGGGGGCGTACGCAATTCTCTTTACCCAAGGGGGATCAATCCATACGTGCAGCCTCTCGACGTTGCGTATGGATAATGGAAATAGAGACCACACATCGATTATGTGGTCCTATGCGTCGTTAACCCGGTGCAAACCTTAAGTCCTTAAATTAAAATAAAAATAAATAACCTTAATTATTTTGAATCATTTTATATGTCCCAATGCTCTTCTATGCCGAAGGCTAATAGAGATTATCCACTCATCGGTATGGGGACGGCTTTATGGTTTTTAGTGAAACGTGAGTTTGAATTTAAGTACTAAACAGTTATAAGAGAAAACATAAAAAAGGGCGTTTAGATAAATTGAAAGAAATCTAATTGATGCAGGCACTCACGCACACTTCAAAACCATAAAGAAATTATGTAAAGCAAGTCCTACTCGAATGAGTAGGCAGGAAATAAATGCAAGTACAAGTCCTACTCAAAACTGAGTAGGCGGTAAATTAAAACAATGCATCATTTAACTCTTAACGAGTAGGCGAAAATAAATGCATGTACAAGTCCTACTCAAAACTGAGTATGCGGTAAATGACAAGTCCTACTCAAAACTGAGTAGGCGGTAAATTAAAGTGCGCCATTCAACTCTTAACGAGTAGGCGTAAATAGATGCACGAATAAAAAGAAACTAAGTTACAAAAAATGAAAATTACAATTCCTACTCAAATGAGTAGGAGGAAAATTAAAAGACAAGTCCCACTCAAATGAGTGGGCGGGAAATGAAAGCAGAATGCCATTTAACTCTTAACGAGTAGGCGGAAATAGATGCGCACACGAACACACTCTACATGAATTGAAGAAAGCGATAAAATCAAAGCAAGAAAATTTATCTCCTACACACACGCACTCTACATAATTGAAAAAGCGATAAAATTGCGAGTCCCGACTCAAATGAGTGGGCGGGAGAATGAAAGCAATAAAAATTATCACCTACACGCACACACTCTATATAATTGAGAAAGCAATAAAATTGCGAGTCCCGGCTCAAATGAGTGGGCGGGAGAATGAAAGCAATAAAACTATCCTCATACACTCACACACACTAACATGAAATTAAAAGAGCATAATGAAAATCTTTCTTCATACAATCACACACACATTAAAGAACAAGAAAAGCAAAGTTATCTAAAAATTAAAACAACAATTTTTCTACCACTACAACTTGCCAAAAATGATAAAAAAGATGAAATAAAAATTAAAAGAGCAAATGGTTTTTGAAATTAAAACAAAAGTACAAGGACTTGAAAAATTTAAATGATAACATTTTCATTCTTAGGGTCTTACAAAAGTGAGGAAAAAGTGATAATAAAATGAAAATGACGAAATAGTTTTACATTCCTAAAAAGCTAAGTAAGAAAAAAAATCAAACTCACTCTTAGCTCACTTTTGTAAAATCCTAAGGATGAAAACATAAAACCCCAAATCCTAATACATAAAGGAAATAAAATATTAACTACCTTAACTTGGCTAAAATCAAAGTTATTAAAAATCAAAATTATAACTTTTCTATTCTTAAGAGTTCATAAAAGTGATTAAAAAGTGAAAAAAAATTTAAAAGAACAAAAAGTTTTACAACCTAAACAAAAAGTAAGTTAAAGAAAATTAAAATCACCTTTATAAAACCTCTTTTACAAAACTCCTAAGGATGCAAGGGTTATAATTTGAAAGTGAAATAAAGCTTAAAAAAGGGAAGAACTATCCTTATAACCTAATATATATATATATATATATATATATATATATATATATATATATATATATATATATATATCATAACGAAGAAACATAAAACTTGAAATTAAAACTTAAAACATAAAAGCTATCCTAACACTTTTGCATAATGAAGATAAATAAAAGCATCACTCACAAACTCACACACACTTTTCATAGAAATGAAAAACGAAGATGAACATAAGGAAAAAAATGGAGAAAGAAAGTGAAGTACCCAAATACATTTCCATTCCATGTAGAGAGAGAAAGAAGAAAATATTTTTATTTTCATGATTAAAGTTATTACAAGCTATTCCAAGGCAAAAGGAAAAGCTAAAACAAACATGAAAAGGGTGGGGGGGAGAAATCTCCTTACATGAAATGGAAATGCACCAAGGCAGCCCACAAAACACACTAAAGATAGTCCAAAAAGAAAGAACAAGAGAGCATACAGAAACTGGGTATTTATAGGGAAAATTTTGGGTTTGACACGACCTATGACACAGGCGTGTCGGGGGGCGTATCGAGGTGGCATGTTTGACTTTGCGAGCACTGGCCAGCAAGCTTGCTTCTGGAAGCATCAGGAAGAGACACGTGTCCAACACGGGCGTTTCGGGTTGCGTGACACGGGCGTGTTGGGACACGTTGCAATTTGAGTTGAGCTGGTGACACGGGGTACCACACGGGCGTATTGGTAAGTGTGTCCTTCTCGGGTCAAAGATGGCATTGAGTGACTGATTGGCGGGAGCCGTTGAGTGAGGGACACAGGCGTGTCGAGTCTTTAGACACGGGCGTGTCCTGCTCGGTTTGAAGGCATTGAGACGTGAACAGTAAAAGCGTTGAGTGGCTTCTGCCTCGATGGCGTTGAGTGGGTTACACGAGCATGTCGGCCATATGATACGGGCGTGTCAGGTCAAATTTTTACTTTTTCGTGAAAAAATTCAGAAAACAAAAAAACTTAAGTTAGGATTGTTTTTACAAAAAGAAGCATATTTAATAAACAAAATAAACAAAAAGGCAAAAATAATGTAAAATGACTTAATAAAAATGCTATAAAAGTAGGTATATTTACAACTCATCAAATACCCCCATACTTAAGCTTTTGCTATTCCAGAGCAAAAGTTTGAGGTGAACTTATAAGGAATAATAAAAAACTCTAAGTTCTGCTACCGCTTAAATTAATTATAAGAGAGATCTAAATAAATATACGAGGTATAAGAGTTAAGTACTAAAATTATGTAGATGATTTAAACAGGGAAAAAGTTTTGGCCAAAATACTTCTTGATGTAATTAAATAGAATGCAATAATTGTATTGGTTAGATTAACAAAAATAGTTTCGAATTATATGAACTTTAGCTTATATGAGTTTTACCGGAAATAATGCAATTTACGAATTATACTCTCAAAAAGATTTTTGAATTAATTCTAGAGTCATGAAATTGGCTAAGGGGGGTTGATGTTGGTTTATGAAGAGACTTGGATTTTGAGGCGAGGTAATTTTTTCTCGAACCTCCATTTTTTCTGATTTGGATGTTATAGGAAAACAAAATCTTATTTTCCTTAATATGATTTTTTTTCTTCATAATAAAAATTAACCCAATGTATATGTGTAGGAGTAATGAATTTTATCCTCTTACTACGTAACATATACTCTTTTTTAAATTATTGGGTGCCTATGTTTACGGAATGAAATCTTATTCCCATTGACATATGATCTTTTTGTGGGTGAAAAAATTTTAACATACCAAGTAGGTCATGATAAGTAAGGGCAGAAAAGAAAACTAGATTTTTAATTAAAAGTTTTTGGGAGCAACCTTTTTAAATTGTACGTTCCAATTTTTCAGAAAGCTAAAAGTAAGCATAATTGAATTCTATAGTCGTTATTTTTTAACATAGTACACATGCTCCTATCAATGAAAAATTAGAAGTAGTGCTTAAAATGAGTCCCCTATTTTTAACACAGCATAATAAATTCTTTAAAACTTAACCCTGAATATTTAAATTTTTCAATCTATAATTAACAAATGAATAGTGAACAAAAAATTGATCAAATTCACATATAAATAAACTCAAAACAAAATTTTTGGATAGCAAAAAACTTAAGAATGATATATTTGATTTATTTGTTTCATAAATTATATTTTTTTTTTGAATTTTTCAAGTTATTATATTTTTTTGTATTTTTGTATTTTTGTATTTATTTTTTTAATATATACATACTAAAGAAAGGAAAATGCGAAAATAATATTTTTTTTAGATTTTCAAGTTTTGCGAATTTTTTTTTATTTTTAAGTTTTATGATATTTTTTTTGTATTTTTAAGAAAATTTTCATTCTATTTATAAAAATTTGGGAGAAAAAGAGAAGTTATTTACAAGCATGAGAGAGAAAATGGGAGAGGGGAAAGAGGAAGAATATTTACAAAAAATACTTACAAAAAATACTTACAAAAATTATTTACAAAATTATTTACAAAAATATTTACAAAAATAAAAACTAGGTTGCCGCGAGATGACTTATTATGTGGATGGCTCGATGAGCCGGATCTCGCGGACCGAGTTAAAAATAAGTCAAAGTTTCAAAAATGAAACTTCAAATTTTTTTTTTCGATTTTTGTGTTATATATATATATTTTTTTTTTGAAGTTTTGTTTTTTAAAATTTTTGTTTATTTTTAATATATATTTTTTTGAAATGCGGAAAATAAAGGTGCAGAAAAAGAAAGTACGAAAAATACGAAAACACCCTTGTACTTAGTTCCAACATTATTCCCAATGTTATATGCTAAGCATGATGAACAAGATAACAGCTATATGTACGAAAAAAGAGAAAGAGGGTGGGCAGAAAACGTCCCTGATCAGCGCTCGGGGAAGCCCATTAGAAACCCTGCAGTTATTAGAAAATAGAAAGGATAATAAATAAAGACGTAAATAAAAAAAGAAGATAAGTGTGGGGTGCCTCCCAGGAGCGCTTTGTTTATAGTCGTGTAGCTTGACTATATTGGAGGGGATTATATATGGAAAAGGGTTATGGTTTCGCTCCTACCGATCACAGGGTCGCCCGCTATATAAGACTTTAACTGATGACCGTTCACTTTAAAAGTACCTTTTTCGGGGTGGGAGATGAGTATGGTCCCTTATGGACAAACCTTTTCAACTTTGAAGGGGCCGAACCATCGCGATTTTAATTTACCCGGGAAAAGCCTAAGACGTGAATTGTACAGAAGGACAAGATCGCCTGGAGAAAAATTTTTTTGGGGCTTTAAGTTTTCGATCGTGATATAACTTAGAACGCTCCTTATAGAACTTACTGCTCTCGTTAGTGTTCACACGCCATTCATCGAACTCATTTAGTTGCAGTTTTCTATTCTGAGCGGCTAAGTTAGCGTCGAGGTATAAAAGTTTTAATGCCCAAAGTGCGCGATGTTCTAGTTCTACGGGTAAATTACACGCTTTGCCATAGACTAATCGAAATGGAGTACAACCGGTAGCGGTTTTGTATGCCGTATGATACGCCCATAACGCGTCGTCAAGCTTAATGGACCAATCTTTCCTATTAAGTGAAACGGTTTTTCTAATATTCGTTTTATCTCTCGATTTACTACCTCAACTTGGACACTTGTTTGCGGGTGGTAGGGGGTAACAAGTTTGTGTGTGACTCCATATTTAGCTAACGTCTTAGCCATAAGAGCGTTACAGAAATGCGTTCCCCTATCACTAACAATAGCGCGAGGCGTGCCGAAGCGAGAAAATAATTTTTTTAGAAATATAACGATGACTCGCGCATCGTTGGTGGGGAGAGCTTGCTCTTCCGCCCACCTTGATACGTAGTCGACCGCCACTAAAATATATGTATTTTTATAAGAAGGAGGTAGGGGGCCTACAAAATCTATGCCCCATGAATCGAAGACTTCGCATTCTAAAAACATGTTTTGGGGCATCTCGTCTCGACGTGAGATGTTACCCGACCGCTGATAGCTATCGCATGCGCGCACAAAATTGTGCGTGTCTTTGAAGAGAGTGGGCCAAAAGTAGCCCGCCTCTAGCGCCTTCCTAGCGGTCCGGTTGGCTTGATAGTGACCCCCGGCTGGACCCTCGTGGCAGTGACTAAGTATTTGCGTGCACTCCACACCCGCGACGCATCTTCGAACCGCTTGGTCCGCACAGATACAAAAAAGAAATGGGTCTTCCCAAAAGAATTTTTTCAAGTCGGAAAAGAATTTCTTCTTTTGGGTACTTGAAAATTATTTTGGAAGTACCCGCGTGACTAAGTAGTTCGCAAAATCTGCGAACCAAGGTGAAGATGATGAAGACGAATGAATGGCAAGAAGGCGTTACTCGGGGAATCTGTCATTTATTTCAGATTCGACGAGCGCTTCTGCAGCAGGATTTTCTAAACGGGAGAGGTGGTCTGCCGCAAGATTTTCCGCGCCCTTTTTATCTCGGATCTCCAAGTCAAACTCTTGAAGGAGGAGGATCCATCGAAGAAGGCGGGGCTTCGCGTCGGTTTTAGCTAGTAAATACTTAAGGGCGGAGTGATCGGTAAAAACGAAAACTTTAGATAGCGTAAAATACGAGCGAAACTTATCGAAAGCGAAAACGACGGCTAAGAGTTCCTTTTTTGTCGTTGTGAAATTCACTTGTGCGGAAGTGAGCATCTTGCTAGCGTAATAAATAGGATGAAAATGTTTTTCTCTGCGCTGTCCAAGAACGACACCTAAGGCAATATAACTCGCGTCGCACATGATTTTGAATGGAAGGGACCAATTAAGGGCCACTAGAATTGGAGAGTTGATAAGTTTTTTTTTATAAAATTAAAGGCAGACTCACAATCGCTACTAAAGATAAAATGTGATTCCTTTCCAAAAGGCGAGTTAGCGGCTTTGTTATTTTTGAAAAATCTTGAATGAAGCACCTATAAAAGCCCGCGTGGCTTAAGAAACTCCTAATAGATTTAATGTTAGTTGGATGAGGAAGCTTTTTTATGATTTCTACTTTGGCCTTATCAACCTCTATCCCCTTAATCGAAATCTTATGGCCGAGGACCAAACCTCTTTGAACCATAAAATTACACTTTTCCCAATTTAAAACAAGATGCGTGTCCTCGCATCGCTGGAGGACACGATCGAGATTATGAAGACAATCCGGGAATGAGCATCCAAATACAGAAAAGTCATCCATAAATACTTCCATAATATCTTCTACTAGCTCGCAAAAGATTGTTAGCATACATCTTTAGAATGTAGCTAGCGCATTGCAGAGGCTAAATGGCATTCTTTGGTAGGCGAAGGTGCCAAACGGGCAAGTAAAAGTTGTTTTCTCTTGGTCTTCGGGGGAAATGGAGATTTGGAAAAACCCCGATAAACCCTCGAGAAAACAATAATATGGATGACCGGAAAGACGCTCAAGAATCTGGTCAAGGAACGGTAGTGGGAAATGGTCCTTGCGGGTGGCATCATTAAGTTTGCGATAATCGATGCACACACACCAACCCGTAACAGTACGAGTTAGAACGAGCTCGTTGTGCTCAATCGCCACTACGGTAAGACCGCCCTTCTTGGGCACGACATGAATGGGACTAACCCATGCACTATCAGAAATGGGATAAATAATCCCCGCATCTAATAATTTAATTATCTCAGTTTTAACGACGTCTTTCATGTTTTGGTTAAGATGTCGCTGCAGTTGAATGGTTTTGCGGCAATTATCGTTTAAGAAAATTTTATGAGTGCAGAAAGAAGGTTTAATCCCCTTAAGGTCAGAAATTTGCCACGCAATTGCGTGGCGATGTTTAAGCAAAACCTCCAATAAATCGGAGGTCCTCGTATCGCTTAAATGCAAAGAAATGATCACCGGGAGTGTATCATTTTTCCCCAAAAAGGCATATTTGAGGGATTCGGGTAATGGTTTGAGATCTAGGGTGGGCGGTTCTTCTAGCGAGGTTTTAGTTCTAATGTCTTTTGAACCAATTAGTTCAAAAGGCATATCTGTAGACGCATCCTCATCGCAATAAAAATTTTCGAGTGAAAAAATATCTTCGTTTAAAAACACGGACTCAAAAACCGGAGAAGAACAATCTCCAAAAAAAAATATAAAGAATAGCAGAAATCATCGCTCGGCGACGAGTCTTAAATTGAGGGGTTAATAGAAAAAGTAACTTGGTCGTCTCCTACCCGAAGGTGAATATGACCGTTACTTACATCGATTATCGCACGTGAGATTGCGAGGAAAGGGCGACCGAGTATTATTGGTACCTCGGCGTCCTCCTCGATGTCTAAGATGATGAAGTCCACCGGGAAGGTGAACTTGTCTACTCGGACAAGGACATCCTCAACTACCCCGATGGGGAATCTAACCGAGCGATCCGCTAGTTGGATGCGCATATTGGTAGGAGCAGGATTACCCAAACCTAATCGCAGGAAGAGCGAGAACGACATCAAATTAATGCTCACGCCTAAGTCTGCCAAGGCGTATTTTACTAATACATCGCCAAAAAGGCATGGGATGGAAAACCGTCCCGGGTCGTTTTATTTTGAGGGCAACTTATTAGTAAGAGCCGCCGAGCAGACATCGTTAAAAAAATATGCGAAATATCTTCAAGTTTTCGTTTGTTAGAAAGAAGCTCTTTTAAAAATTTTGCATATTTAGGCATTTGCGAGATGACCTCGCAAAAAGGAACATTAATATGAATTTGTTTAAGTAATAAAATAAAATTTTCATATTGCGCGTTCACTCGCTCGTTATCTAACTTATGTGGGTAGGGCAGCGCCTTGTTTAAAATAATTTTGTCGTTTAAAATCGGTAAGGGCTGCGTAATAGAAGAAGAGGGAAGAGGGGTCGGAGATGAAATATGTACCTGAGGATAAATCCGATTTTGGATCGACCACCTCATTACCACTACGGAGGGTTATAGTGTTGGCATTCTCCCTTGGATTGGGCTCCGTATTCCCTGGCAGTGCCCCCAGAGCACGTTCCGACATAAGTCGCGCCAGCTGTCCAACCTGTATTTCTAAATTTTTAAGCGATCCGGTGATGTTCTGGATATTAGACTCATTGGATGCAACATATCGACTAAAATTTTCCTCCACCGGAAGAGGCTTCAGAGGAGGGGATGGAAAAGAGGGCGCAAAAGAAGGGGGGAGGGCGCTGCACGTTATTCAGGTTACTCCATGAGAAATTCGGGTGGTTCCTCCAGCCGGATTATAGTGGCTACTATAAGGGTTGTTTTGGAAGGAGGGATGCACCGGATTCCCCATGTACTCCACGAACTCGTCGACCATGCAGGCATTAGGGGGGAGAAAACAAGGCGAAGTGGGGGAGGCAACAGACATCTCCGCCACCTGCTTAGTTAGACTTTCGACTTGAAGGGCTAGCTGAGTAATGGCATCCACTTCAAAAGGCCTGCCTGCTTATGGCGCGCCCGCGGGACATTCCATTGGTAGGCGTTCATAGCCATTTCTTCGAAAAGAGCCTGGATGGCCTCAGGGGTCTTATTATTCAGAGTGCCCCCGGCAGCCGCGCCAATCATTTGGCGCGTCTGACAGTTCAGTCCATTATAAAAAATCTGTACCTACAACCACGTTGGCAGCGCGTGGTGCGGGCACCGGCGGAGAAATTCCTTAAAATGCTCCCAAGTCTCATAAAGAGACTCGGAGTCATTTTGCACAAACGAGGATATGTCCGCCCGCAATCTAGCAGTTTTTGCGAGCGGAAAATATTTAGTAAGGAATTTCTCGGCCAACTCCTCCCAGGTCGTGATGGATCCCCGCGGGAGGGAAACCAACCATTCCTTGGCCTTGGACTTAAGGGAGAAGGGAAAGAGGCGCTAATAAATGGCGTCATCAGTGACGCTATTTATCTTGAAAGTATCGCAAATTTCTAAAAAATTAGACAAGTGGTTATTAGGGTCCTAATCCGGCTGTCCGTCGAACTGCACGACATTTTGGATCATTTGTATAACACTTGACTTAATTTCAAAGTTATTGTTCGCCACAGCAGGTCGAACAATACTTGACCCAATATCATCCAAGTTGGGTCTAGCGTAGCAAGACATCGTACGCTCGGCCGTTTGGGCATTATTTGGGTAGGCCATAAGAGAGATAGAGGGTTCTCCGGTGGATTCTTCCGGGTCTAAAAAGGGAATTCGACGTTGAGATCGGATACGCACAAGAGAGCGTTCGATCTCAGGGTCTAATTCAAGATTTTCAGAACTCGAAGTTTGTCCACGGGTCATACACCCTAAAAAAAACTGAAGGGGGAAGACTTTTTTTTTATTTTTGATTTGAAAATAAAGTAAAACTAATAGAGTCCCAGATTCGATATAACAACCGTGTTCCCCGACAACGGCGCTAGAAACTTGATGGCCGCATAACAGAGACCGACTGTGGTTGGTTCGAAATGGTCTGATTCCGCGGGCCGGTTAGAAGATCGAGTTTTCTAACGAAAAGAGGCAAGTGCACCTATCGCAAGTAGTAATCGATATTCGGGAGAATACCGAGGTCGTATTATTCTCGGAGGCGCATTGATTATATCTACTCTTCCAGGAAGACTATTATCTTACTATCAGTAAGGTGAGATTTTTAGTTAATTAAGGTGGAAAGAAAAGAGAGCAGAATTTTACTTAGATTAATTTGATGACGGGTTAACGCTCGGCATCAAATCGGATTAAGACTAAAATAATTCTTAACAATTATTGAACTTAGTTTTTAAATTAATAAAAGCCACTTGGCTGTGGAGGTTCCATAGACATGAGCTCACCTAGGTTTAGGGATATCGCTCACCTGGATGCTAAGGCTATTCGACCGAACGTTAGTCCGACGAAGGATTCCCCTTAACGCCCGCATTACGCTAAGAACCCCGCTATTGGGTGGGGAACCCAATCCGGCATAACTACGCTTCTCCTCTTTCGAGGGGGCGTACACAGTTCTCTTTACCCAAGGGGGATCGGTCCATATGTGCAGCCTCTCGGTGTTGCGTATGGATAACAGAAATAGAGACCACACATCGATTATGTGGTCCTATGCATCGTTAACCCGGGGCAAACATTAACTCCTTAAATTAAAATAAAAATAAAGAACCTTAATTATTTTGAATCATTTTATATGTCCCAATGCTCTTCGATGCCGAAGGCTAATAGAGATTAGCCACTCATCGGTATGGGGACGACTTTATGGTTTTTAGTGAAACGTGAGTTTAAATTTAAGTACTAATTAGTTATAAGAGAAAACATAAAAAATAGGGCGTTAGATAAATTGAAAGAAAGCTAATTGATGCAGGCACTCACGCATACTTCAAAACCATAAAGAAATTAAGTAAAGCAAGTCCTAGTCGAATGAGTAGGCGGGAAATAAATGCAAGTACAAGTCCTACTCAAAACTGAGTAGGCGGTAAATTAAAACAATGTGTCATTTAACTCTTAACGAGTAGGCAGAAATAAATGCATGTACAAGTCCTACTCAAAACTGAGTAGGCGGTAAATGACAAGTCCTACTCAAAACTGAGTAGGCGGTAAATTAAAGTGCGCCATTCAACTCGTAACGAGTAGGCGGAAATAGATGCACGAATAAAAAAACTAAGTTACAAAAAATGAAAATTACAAATCCTACTCAAATGAGTAGGAGGAAAATTAAAAGACAAGTCCCACTCAAATTAGTGGGCGGGAAATGAAAGAAGAACGCCATTTAACTCTTAACGAGTAGGCGAAAATAGATGTGCACACACACACACTCTACATGAATTGAAGAAAGCGATAAAATAAAAGCAAGAAAATTTATCTCCTACACACACGCACTCTACATATTTGAAAAAGCAATAAAATTGCGAGTCCCAACTCAAATGAGTTGGCGGGAGAATGAAAGCAATAAAAATTATCACTTACAGGCACACACTCTACATAATTGAGAAAGCGATAAAATTGCGAGTCCCGACTCAAATGAGTGGGCGGGAGAATGAAAGCAATAAAACTATCCTTATACACTCACACACACTAACATGAAATTAAAAGAGCATAATGAAAATCTATCCTCATACACTCACACACACATTAAAGAACAAGAAAAGCAAAGTTATCTAAAAATTAAAACAACAATTTTTCTACCACTACAACTTGCCAAAAACGATAAAAAAGATGAAATAAAAATTAAAAGAGCAAATGGTTTTTGAAATTAAAACAAAAGTACAAGGACTTGAAAAATTTAAATGATAACATTTTCATTCTTAGGGTCTTACAAAAGTGAGGAAAAAGTGATAATAAACTGAAAATGACGAAAAAGTTTTATATTCCTAAAAAGCCAAGTAAGAAAAAAAAATCAAACTCACTCTTAGCTCACTTTTGTAAAATCCTAAGGATGAAAAAATAAAAACCCCAAATCCTAATACATAAAGGAAATAAAATATAAACTACCTTAACTTTGCTAAAATCAAAGTTATTAAAAATCAAAATTATAACTTTTCCATTCTTAAGAGTTCATAAAAGTGATTAAAAAGTGAAAATAAAATTTAAAGGAACACAAAGTTTTACAACCTAAACAAAAACTAAGTTAAAGAAAATTAAAATCACCTTTATAAAACCTCTTTTACAAAACTCCCAAGGATGCAAGGGTTATACTTTGAAAGTGACATAAAGCTTAAAAAAGGGAAGAACTATCCTTATAACCTAACATATATATATTTCATAACAAAGAAACATAAAACTTGAAATTAAAACTAAAAAAATAAAAGCTATCCTAACACTTTTGCATAATGAAGATAAATAAAAGCATCACTCACAAACTCACACACACTTTTCATAGAAATGAAAAATGAAGATGAACATAAGGAAAAAAAGGGAGAAAGAAAGTGAAGCACCCAAATACATTTTCATTCCATGTAGAGAGAGAAAGAAGAAAACATTTTTATTTTCATGATTAAAGTTATTACAAGCTATTACAAGGGAAAAGGAAAGGCTAAAACAAACATGAAAAAGGAGGGGGGAGAAATCTCCTTACATGAAATGGAAATGCACCAAGGCAGCCCACAAAACACACTAAAGATGGTCCAAAAAAAGAATAAGAGAGCATACAGAAACTGGGTATTAATAGGAAAAATTTTGGGTTTGACACGCCCTACGACACGGGCATGTCGGGGGGCGTGTCGAGGTGGCGTATTTGACTTTGCGAGCTCTGGCAACCAGGCTTGCTTCTGGAAGCATCAGGAAGAGACACGTGTCCGACACGGGCGTGTCGGGTTACGTGACACGAGCATGTTGGGAAACGTTGCAATTTGAGTTGATCTGGTGACACGGGGTACCACACGGGCGTGTTGGTAGGCATGTCCTTCTCGAGTCGAAGATGGCATTGAGTGACTGATTGGCAGGAGGCATTGAGTGAGGGACACGGGCGTGTCGAGTCTTCAGACACGGGCGTGTCCTGCTCGGTTTGAAGACGTTGAGACGTGAACAGTAAAAGCATTGAGTGGATTCTGCCTTGATGGCGTTGAGTGGATGACACAGGCGTGTCGGCCATATGACACGGGCGTGTCAGGTCAAATTTTGACTTTTTCCTGAAAAAATTCAGAAAACCAAAAAACTTAAGTTAGGATTGTTTTTACAAAAAGAAGAGTATTTATTAAACAAAATAAACAAAAAGGCAAAAATAAAGTAAAATGACTTAATAAAAATACTATAAAAGTAGGTATATTTACAACTCGTCACTTGTATGTTTACTTTCCGCGCTCCGTTCTTTCAAGTTTTTATTTCATAAAAAGACGCAGACCTCACCTATTTACCCCCTCTAGGTGATTTAGGTAGACAACTAAAAACATCACATAGTAACAAGAGCTGGCTTGATTTGGAGATTCAGACGGAGCGCCGCCATGGGAATACTTTATTTGGTTATGTCAGAAACTCTTGGGGCTTACCAGAGCTGTGGAACGTGTTGGAACCCCAATTTGGATTTGGGCTAGGTTCAATATTAAGATTGTTTGACCCAACATGTATGGCCTAAGGTCATTTATTAGTTCCAAGGTTAAGTTTAGTCACATTAGGTTAGATTATTGAAATCTACCTTCAGAATACTTCAGAGACACAAGATTTTAGAGATAGAAGACTTGAAGGAAAATCAGTTAAAATGATTTCAAGAAATTCAGTTCGACGATAACTGAACTTAGCTCGACGATCATCGATCTCAGATCGACGAACTCTGAGTTCCTTCTCTGAGTTGAGCTCGACAAAAGTCTAGCTGAGCTCGATAAACTTTTATCTCACATTAGAAGTTAAGCTCGACGAAGGACTATCTCTGGTCGACGAACTTGGACCTCAGATTGGTAGTTTATTTTCAGATCTATGATCGATGAGCTCTAGTCGACGAAGGAGAATTCTTAGCTCGACGAACTTGGAGTTCAGGTTGACGAAATCTTTCATGAGTTTGACTATTTCCTTCCAGGTTTTGTTCGACTTTTTCCTCTTTGCAGTTTCTCAGATCGTCTATTAATTTGATTTCAAATTCGTTTATATTAAGACAGTAATACTGTGATAATTAATGCTCATATTCTCAAGAATATAGCTATTCCAAGCAGCATTAATTATGATCTTCACAGAGTTATTTCTCTACCATATTCAATGAGATAGTTAGGGAAATACATTCAAGACAAATATTAACCATTCAAGATTCCAGAATTATGCAGAGAATTTCAAAGGAAAGAATTTAAAAATTCAGATGGTTTTGAATCTGAATCATATATAAAGTATTTTTTCTTTCAGAAGAACATATACACAGAGAATATAGATGCACAGATCAAAAATATCAGTCAGTGAAAAAGTATTCGCAGACAGTGAAGAAAAATACAACTCTCACTCACACAGAAGCTCTTTATCATCTGCTCCAGGCTTTCAAGAGACAAACAATCACAATCAGTCTAAAATCTTGAAGAGCAACATCTTTCTGAAGGCTTACACTCATAATCAAAGCTTTCTCTCCTGAACAGATTCATACAACTCAGGGGGAGCTTTGACAACATCAAGTCCACTAATCTTGTCAGAGCATTGAGATAGAGAAGACAACATATTCATTTTTACTTTTACATTTCCTGTGTACAGTGTTTTAACTCCCTTTAAAAGTTAATCCTTTTGGTTCACAAGTCACCTGATCGAAAGACTTGAGTTTGGTTTTTGGGCACCTGATCAAAAGCTCAAATGGTTGCTAGATCTCCCTTAGAATACAAATCTTGTGGTGACAAGGAACCCTATTAAAAACCTGTAGTGGATTCCTACTAGGGTGGTAGAAGAGTGGATGTACCCCGATTTATTGGAGAACTACTATAAATTCCTTATGTTATCTAGTTTGCCTTTATTTTTTATTTTCTGTATTGTGATACTTCTCTACTTATATATATATCACTAATTTGTTAATCTGCTATAAAAAACAAGTTAAGAAATTATTAATACTCTATTCACCCCCCCCCCCCGCCCCTCTAGAGTAAAGATAAGATCTATCTCACTTTCAATTGGTATTAGAGGGAGGTTGTTTGGTTTCACAGGCTAACACCTGAACTAAAAGATCTTTGATAGATCCTACTTACTCTAGTTGTCTTTTATATCATGGCACAAAATAAGGAGTATTCAAGAACCAGACCTCCAGTGTGCAATCTGAATAAGTTTGCACTTTAGAATGCAAGGATTAGTCTCTATATGAATTCTATTAATGAAGACATATACAATTCTATTTTGAAAGGTCCCCCGACTTTAACTACAACAACAAGCATAAGTGTAGTTCCACCACCTGAGTGGACAGAAGCTCAGAAGAAGTTGAAGATAGCTGATGTCAAATCCATGAACATTTTGGCTCAAACTATGTCTGATGACATATTGCAAAAAGTTGCTGAATGCACTTCAGCCAAGGATATCTGGAATTCCTTAAATGAAATGGTTGCTGGTTCAGTAGATGAAAGAAAGGATAAAAGAGCCCACTTAATTTCTCAATATGAGAATTTCAAGAAGGGTGAATCTTAACAAGTTGCTGAGATGTACACCAGACTCAGCCCCATCATCAATGAGCTGAAAACCCTAGAGAAGGACATCTCATTGACAGAACTCAAAGAAAAGATCATTATGTGCTTCCCTAGCACATGGGACTCTAGGATCTGGCCAACCAAGGAAGCCAGAAGCTTGAATGAGATCTCAATAAAGACTTTGTTGGGAAAGCTCAAGTCTTATGAGCAGCTTATCAAGACAAGGGAAGCTGAGCAAGTGGCTTCACCTGCAGTAAGGAAAGAGAAAAGCATATCTTTTCAGGCTACATATGAAGAAGAATCTCTTCCAGCAAATAAAGATCTAATGAGTCTCTTAGCTAAGAGATTCGATAAGATGGATAGGAAGGACTTCAGAAGAAAGTCTTCCAGAAATGAAAACAAACCCAGGTATGACAAAACCCCCACTAAAGAAATTATTTGTTATGTGTGCAGGAAACCTGGACATATATTGCCAGAACGTCCAGAGAAGAAGAAAGAAAAGAAGAAGGAGATAGACTGCAGAAAGCACTCCAATAAATCCTCTTCCAATAAATACAGGAAGAAAGAGAGAGGATTTGTAGCTGAGATATGGAGTGACTTAGATTCAGACTCTTCATCCAGCTCTAGTGAGGATGAAGAAGAAGCAAAAGCTAAAGAGATCTCTATGATGATAATCAATGCATCATGCAGCAACTCTGAGTCAGAATCAGAATTAGAGGAAGACCAGGTAATCTCTACCTTTGATTTCACTTCTGATCAATTCAAATTAGACTTTAAATTATTATGTAAAGATTTAATTAAATCTGAGAAGGAAATCAAACTTCTCAGAGAAAAACTAATTGAATTTGAAAATATTTCTTCTGAAAACCTATAACTAAAAGAAGATTTACAAACTACTAATAATCAACTAATTTTCTTAGAAACTAAATTAAATGAGGCTAAGCAATTTGAAAAATCCCTTAATGGGAGAAGCATCAAATTGATGAACATCACAAGTACAGTCAATACCAGGCTTAATGGCAAATTGGACTTTGGAGCTTTATCCAGCCAACCTCCTCTTTTGTAGAAAAATATTCTTTCTAAACCTATCAAATTTATTTCTGAAAAAGGAAAAGAAAAAAGAAAAAAAAACTAAGAAAGAAACAGAGTTTTTTAAATAAGGCTAAATCAAAGAAAAATAAAAATTCACATAAAAATCATTTTCAACAAAATTCGTCAAACTCAAATTGACGAAATCAGTATTTTGCGTCGAACGACGATTGACGAGCTCTGAACCCAGAATTTGGGTATGATTACTTAAGAGAGGGTGGTCAATAAAATCAACATGTTCCGTCAAACAGAGATCGACGATCGTGGAATGCATAAAATGAGTATTATCATTCTGTGAACCGAGATCGATGACATCAATACTTTTCGTCGACCTCAGCTCGACAAACTCAACTAAATTCGTCGACCTCAAATTTTGAAAACAAAAATTTTAATTTCTAGCAAACTTAATATCAGGAACCAAAACTTGTTAATCCTTTTACTCAATAGATAATTCCTCCTAGGAGATATCATCCATTAGTCTATAAGGATCAACCGGATTGTTCTTATATTTCTAGTTATTATTTTGAAATAAATCAAGGACCCAAGGTAACCTGGGTCAAAAACACCTAACTTTCTTTCTTTCAAGTAAAGAACTATCCAACCACAGAGGAACAGTGGTACTTGGATAGTGGTTGCTCAAAACATATAACAGGTTCAAAGGCCAATATCAGTGATTTCAAGGCAAAGCTTGGACCCAAAGTTATCTTTGGAAACTCCAACTATGGATAAATAGAAGGCTATGGAAATGTCAAGGTTGGAGTAGTTACATTCAAGAAATTTCTTATGTGAATGGTCTGAAGCATAATCTAATCTCCATAAGTCAGTTATGTGATGAAGGTTATCAGGTAACCTTTAACATGTCATTATGCATTATTTCTTCCAGTTTAAAAGAAATTGTTTTAACTGGTACTAGACAAGGTAACATCTATCTAGTTAATTTTAATTCAGCAAAATCAGAAATTTTCTTATTCAATCAGTTTAGTAAAACTAATGATTTATGGCGTAAGAAATTAGGACATGTAAACCTTAGGACCATAGCTAAATTATCTAAGGATAAAATTATTAAAGGACTACCTTCTGACCCCTACAAGAAGGAAGGACTCTACAGGGCTTGTCAATTAGGCAAGCAAACTAAAAATAGTTTTAAATCCATTAATAAAAGTGATTCACCCAGAATCTTGTACTTGCTACATATGGGCCTTTCTGAACCTAATGCAGTACAGAGCTTGGGAGGGAAGTCATATACCTTAGTGATTGTTGATGATTTCTCTAGATTCACTTGGGTTTTCTTTATGAATATAAGTCAGATAACTTTAAAGTTCTTACAGACTTTCTTAAGAGCATACAGATTGAGTACTCTACTCAAGTTACATTGATCAGAAGTGATCATGACACTGAATTTGAATCTCTTCTCATGCAAGAATTCTATGAGAAGGAAGGTATCATGCATTATTTTTCAGCTCCTAGAATGTCTCAACAAAATGGGGCAGCTGAAAAGAAAATTAGAACCCTTATTGAATCTGCAAAGACATTACTTGCTGATGCTCACTTGCCCATATCCTTTTGGGAAGAGGCAGTAAGCAAAACAAACTATGTTCTGAATAGAAGTCTAATTCATATATTTAAGGGTAAGACCCCCTATGAATTACTTAAAGGGAAGAAACCTAAAGTTAATTATTTTAAAGTTTTTGGTTGCATGTGTTATATTCACAATAATGACAAGAAATATCATAGAAAGTTTGAAGCCAAAGCTATAGAGGGAATTTTTCTTGGATATTCCCAAGTTAGCAAGGCTTATAGGGTGTTTAATAAATCACATTAAAAATGGAAGAATCTTTACATATATTCTTTGATGAAGTTAACATGTTTTATAAGGAGAAGGATTCTTCTACCATATATACTTTGCAGGTACTTTATCTGTATGAGAAGTTGGATGATTTAAACCTTATCCAAGAGGTTACATTGCATCCTTCTCCACAGATTGATGAAGAAAGTGAAGAAGAAAGTGTTGAAATAGTTGAACCCACAATAACAAATATAATTCCACAAGAGGAATTAATTCCATAAGCTGTTGAAGAACCCACTCTACCCACTAATCTTGTCACACTTAGAGATCATCCCATATCTCAAGTGATTGGAGACATATCAGCTGGTGTGCAAATAAGGCATCAACTCAATCATGATCAGATGCATCCTTGCTTTCTTTCTTAGATTGAACCCCAATCTATAAAAGATGTAGAGCAAGATTCCCACTAGATTATTGCAATGCAAGAAGAACTCAATCAATTTGAAAGATATAGAGTTTGGGATTTAGTTCCAAGACCCAAAGACTACCCGGTCGCTGGAACTAAATAGGTATTTAGGAATAAGCTGGATGCACAAGGAGCAATTGTGAGGAACAAAGCTAGATTGGTAGCCCAAGGCTATTCACAGGAAGAAGACATTGATTATGACCAGACCTTTGCCCTTGTTGCAAGGCTAGAGGCAATAAGAATTTTTATTGCTTGTGTAGCATATTAGAAATTCAAAGTTTATCAAATGGATGTCAAAAGTGCATTTCTCAATAGAAAACTAAAAGAAGAAGTTTATGTTGAACAACCACAAGGTTTTATCTCTTCAACTCATCCCTCTTATGTTTTTAAGTTGCATAAAGCTCTTTATGGTCTAAAGCAAGCTCTAAGAGCTTGGTATGAAACCTTAGCTAGCTTTCTTTTAGAGCATAAGTTCATTAGAGGCATTGTAGATATGACCTTATTCATTAGACATCATAAATCTAAAATTTTTCTAGTTCAAATATATGTAGATGATATAATATTTGGCTCTACTGATTCCAAACTTTGCAAAAGGTTTTCTGACCTGATGCATTCAAAGTTTGAAATGAGTAGCATGGGTGAACTATCCTACTTCCTTGGTCTCCAAGTGAAGCAATCCCCTAAAGTCATTTTCATATCCCAATCTAAATATGCTAAGGATCTTATAAAAAGATTTGGGATGTCCGATGCTTCAACCATGAAAACACCCATCCAATCCAATATTGTAGTTGATTCTGATGAACAGGGGAAGATAGTTGATCAGAAAATATATAGGGCTATTGTTGGGTCCTTATTGTATCTTACATCTAGTAGGCCAGATATTATGTTTGCTACTTGTATTTGTGCTAGATTTCAAGTAATTCCCAAAGAATCTCACCTTATTTTATTAAAAAGGATTTTAAGATATATAAATGGTTGTCCTAATCTAGGACTTTGGTATCCAATAGAGTCAGAATTTGACTTAACTGGATTCTCAGATTTTGACTATGCTGGATGCAGAGTTGACAGGAAAAGTATATTAGGAACTTGTCAGTTCCTTGGTGATAAGCTTGTGTCCTAGTTTTGCAAAAAGCAAACATCTATGTCAATATCAACTATTGAAGCTGAGTACATAATAGCTAGTAATTTCTGCACACAGATATTATGGATTCAAAATCAGCTCCTGGATTTTGGTTTCAACTTAAATAATTCAACTATATTTTCTGATAATACCAGTGCAATTTCTATTGCACAAAATCCAGTACTACATAGTAGGACCAAACATATAGAGATTAGACATCATTTCATTAGAGATTGTGTTGACAAAAATAAAATTAACCTAGTCTTTATCTCTACTAATTAACAAAGAGCAGGCATTTTCACCAATCCATTAGTTAAAAAGAAACATCTGTTCTTCCTAAATCAGCTATGTATGATCAATGGAGAAGGTTTAATTTGATATTCTGTCTGAGGTCAAAGAATTGGTCACTGTTTTGTCGAATGGAGATCGACGATCGGTGAACTCTTCTTGAGATTTTTTCGTTGAACAGAGATCGACGAAATCTCTTTGTGAAGTCGTTTTAGTCGAACGATGATCAACGATTTTGCTCCAGAAAATATTTTGTCAACCTGAGAACAACAAACTATTTTCCCCCCTTCAAACTAAGATCGATGCTTTTATTTCTTCATGAAATTTTTTCGTCGACCTGAGTTTGAAGCCTTTCCTTTGCGTCAGACGGAGTTTGCCTCTTCGCCTTCTGAAAACCTATAATTAGGATTTTCATCGAACTCCATCCCGCACTTTCTTGTTCTTTTGCACTCGATCTTTTGTTCTTGCAGGTAATGGCAATTTCGGTGGTGGCTCTCTCTAGAATAAAGTTTGAAAGAGAGGGGATAAGATACTTACTACTCTAGAGGGGGGGTGAATAGAGTATTTAAAAATTAAGGTACTCTAAACACTTCTCTCTAGCAAATTGCGGAATTGTAATATAAGAGCTTTAAATCTAAACCCTAACAGAGTGTAGTGAATAAAGAGCAAGCTAACTGAAATTTCAGTTTAGCTTTATACCTAACACAGCACTTAACAACCTAGTTAATTCTATCACAGCCACAGTGCATAAATTAAAGTAAGCAACAAGACGACATAAGAAGTTTATAGTTGTTCCCTAAGCGGGTACGTCCACTCTTCTACCGCCCTGATAGGAATTCACTATAGGTTTTTATTCAGGTGCCCTGCCACCACAAGATCTACTGCAGGTAGATCTAGAGACCCTTTGAGCTTTTGATCAGGAGCCCAAAATCCAATAGGTTTTTGATCAGGTGCCCTATCACCAACAGTTCACTTTTGAAGGGAGAGATAACCCTTTTACAAGGAGGTTTAAAAGAAAGAAAATAAAAAAAATGAAGGTGTCTTCTCTGTGTTCAGAGAAGCTAGTGGATTTCTCTGAGAAAATCAAAGCTCCCCCTGGCTTAGAGAATGTCCAGGAAGGAGCTTTGCTTCAGGGTGCAGGAACTTCAAATTGCTTTAGAACTAATTCTGATGCTGCTCTGAAGAAGACTCAAGATGTTGATGGTTGTTCTTCTTCAGCAGCTTTTGCAATCTGAGAGGAGAATTCTTCTTGAAAACTTTGAGCACTACGTGTTGATTTTCCTGAAGGCAGGATGAACTCAGGAAGCAGCAGCAGAATATTTTTTTTTCTTCTGAAAAAGAGAACTCCTGTTGTTTCTGCATCTGTTGTCTTTTTATATTCAGCGAACTGTCCTTTTCTAATATTGCCTCGAGCCCTGCACAGAAAAAGTCTTTCCAAAATCATACAATAAGACAGAAAAGGAATTGCAGAGATAGTCTTTTCTGTCATTCCCAAAAAGCCTTTAAAATATCCTATCAAATTTGACTTTACACAAATGTACAGAAAAACAAATCTTAACGGTTATAAAACAGCTGTACAAAATCCAATCTTTCCTTTAATAAAACAAAACGGCTATATACTCTCAAAATCTTTTAAATCAAGGCATATAAAATATTGCAGATATTCAATAGAGTATAAGCATTTTAATAAGCAATGTATCTGAATAGAGTGTGATTTAAATATGAATAGATAAAACAGAAAATCAGATGAATTAAACAATGTTAAAAGCAGACAGAAAACATCGAGCACAGAACAAAGATTGTCGATCTGGACAAGCAGATCGTCGACCTAAAGACAGAATAGAGCTAGACAGAAATCGTCGACCTTGGCAAGACGATCGTCGATCTGAGCAAGCAGATCGTCGAGCCAACTTCAGAGTATATAACTCTGAGATCGTCGATCTTCAATCGAAGATCGTCGAGCGGCAGTTGACTATCGTCGATCTCAATTCTAAAACACAGAATTTCTAAAACAATCCAATCTCAACTAACATCTCTGGTTCTATTCTAACTAATCCTAGGGTAGACTCTCCTTTAGTCTAACCATTGACCATAGATAAAACTTGGGTCAATTAAACCTAATTGAGATGACATAGCCCAAATCAAAACTAGGGAACCAACAATCTCCCCCTATTTGGGTGATGTCACTCAAGCAAAAACAAAAACTAATATAAGCAAATAAAAGAGGAAATAGCAGGAGATAAATCATCAACCAGATAAGAATGAAATAGATAAGCAACACAATTCACAATTGTTTATCAGAATCTGAAGGAGGAGTAAAAGAAGCAGGAGAGAAAGAAATTTTTCTGCTGGGATCATATGAATCCTTCTTTGATAATTTCAGATCCTGCTCTCTAATGATTTTTATTTCTCCAGCCTTTGGCAAAATGGCTTCTGGATGTTTTTCCATATATCTTGAAGCATCAAACACTTCTGAGCTGACTTGAAATCTATCCAATTCTTTCTTTCTATACTTTGACATAGTGGAAAGTCCTGTAATGTCTTTTTCTTCTTCTTTAGCTTTCTTGATCTGAGCTGCTCCCACCAATTCTAATAGTCTAGCCATTTTAAAGTTGGGGTCAAGCTCTTGACTTTCATAGCTATCATCCTCAGCCTGGTCTAATGGATTTACAGTTTTAAACTTCATTGATTGGCTCAGATATTTCTCAGTTCGTTCTTTTGGTTCTTGAATTATGAGGCTAGAAGGAGGAGCAAATTCAGCAAACTTTTTGCTTGACTTATCCGAATATACAATTCTTTTTCCTTTAGCATCTACTGGTTTAACTTTAGCTGGTATTTCCTTTGGAGGAGAGATTGATCTTCCAGGAGGAGATCTAGGAGTCTGAGGAGGAGAGAAAGTTGGTTGCTGATACACAACATCTTTGACTTGCTCTCTCTGATTTCTTGGCTGCCTGGATTGCCTTTGATAATCTGAAATACTTGAAGGAGGCTTCCTTTGCTGGACTGAACTATCATGTGAAGCAGAAGATCTTGGAGCAATGTTCTCTGGTGCACCAGCAGACGGAGGAGGAGGAGGAGGAGGACCTCTCTGGAACCCTTTGGGGGGAGGAGAGTACTTCCTGCTCTTCTTCCTTACTTTCTGGGCATTCTTAGAAAGCCACATCCATGGCTCAAAACCTTTTGATTTAGGATCAATTCCTTTCAATATGTAGTAAGGAATGTCATGGTCTGGATTTGGAGGAGGTGGGGCAACAACTTTCCTTTTATTTTGAGCAATCCTTTTCTTTCTCTTATTCCCTTCAGAATCAGAATCCTCATCCTCATCTCCAGAATGAGAGGACTGAAGTTGGTCATACAAATCATCAAGTTCCTTGAATATAGCTTTTTCTTTTTCTACTTTGGCCTTCTTAATGGCCTTCTGTCTTTCCTCTTCTAAGATGTCCTGGGCTATGAGATCATCCAAGGTTGGTCCTGGAGTATCATCCCAGACTGTTGAGACCTCAGAAGAGACAGCAGCTGTACTTACAGAAATATCCTCTGGCAGATGTTCAACTGACCTAACATCTTCAAAGTCTTTCTCAATAACAACCTCTGAAGATTTAATTGTAGACCATTTATATTCTAAGAAGGATGTAATTATTCCTTCTAGGTGTCTGGCAATAAGAGGGGTAGACAGCTCCTCAAGACAAAACTTAAATGCAAGAACTGATTCAGTTATAGACTCAGAAATAATAACATTATCCAAAATCTGAAGGCACATTGGTCTCTTATAGCATACAATGGCCTGAAGGGGATTAAAAGAATAAGGGGAGGACTGAGAGATGTACAGATCTCCACAAGATGAGAGTGAAGACTCATCATCTGATACTATAAACACATCCATATCTACAACTGGAGCATCTGTATTTATAACTGTCTCCTATACAAGCTCTGGAACATATATACCTGGCACTGCATCTGAATCTTCTATCTATAATGCTGCAGGAGAATTTACAGCTGGATCATCATGAAGAGCCCAAGCAAAGCCTGAAGCATCTTCCTTGAACATCTCCCCCTGCCTGGGTTTTGTGGGAACTAAACCCAAGCCCCCAGATGAAGAAGGGACTGAGAGGGCAGAGATAGATGCAGTAGTGGTGGAGATATAGGTGACAAGAGGTGCAATGGCGTCCTCTATCATGATTTTGATAGAGGGGGTGATGAGTTCCATGATTTGAGCAATGAATTCAGGTGTTATTTGGAAGGATGGAGGAGTGGTGGATGGAGGAGCAGCAGTATAGATGTTCTATTGAGCAGGGATTTCGTCAAGTGGGGAGTTATGATGAGATGGAAGATTATCAGTGGGTGAATGATGAGGTGGAGAGGGAGTCAGCAGATTAAACATGGAGTCGATGTTGAAGTTGGGAATCTCAGCTAGATCAGCTGGTGGTGAAGAAGCAGGTGGAGATGGTTGGTTCACGGGAGAAGAAAGTATGTTGATGGAGGTGGATGGCAAGGAGGGTACAACAGGAAGTTCTTCACTGGGGTGGGGAGTGGATTCAAAAGCCCTTGTGCTCTCAGATGGTGTTGGGGCAGACTTTGCCTTTGAGGGTTTCTGGATGACCCTCTTCCACTTGGCAAACAGAGAGGAGTCAATCCTTTTAATGGCATTTATCGCTGTAGGAGCAGAACTCAACAGCTGGGAAGCTTTCTTGGAAAGAAAAATCCCAATCAGACGTCCTTGGGTTACCTCTTTCTTGTTATTCTTCTTCCTGATTAATTCAAAGAACAAACCAGCCTAATCGATGGCTTTCTTATTCACGATTGCAGACATTAAGGCAAACTGTTGCCTGTTAATGTTTTCATGAGCAGAGTGCTTCCCGAGCAGCACTTTTCCAACTAAATCAGCCAAAAACTTAAAACTGACAGATAGGTTTACCTTTAGCAGCTTAGATGGTATGCCTTCTGCATGCCCCATCTCTATCAACATTCTTCCATACTCAGCGCTATCTTGTTCATATTCATTTGTTCCATTTTGTAACTCAAAGATTTCAGTAAGAATATCGGGGGTGAGGATTACCTCAACACCGTTTACGGTTCCTGTCATCACTTTATCATCCGAAGTAGAAGTGTAGACCCATTCTTTTATCTCCAATAAGTTGAGTTTGATCTTAGTGGTCATTAACTTCTTCAGTCCTTGCTCAGTGCACAGCTGCAGCATTTCCTGGAAAACAGGTTCACTATCATTGAAGGAGTCAAAATCAACCGAAAAGCCAGCGTCGAACTTCATCACCGAGAGAGTTGCAGGAGCAATCGTCATGATGAGAAAATCGCAGGATGGGAGAGCAGAAAGCACGGGACGAAAGCTCGAAATAATTCCTGAAAGAAGAATATGAAAAGACGGAGTCAGTTGACGATCTTTAGACCTAAATAGACAATCGGCTTGAAATAAGCTAGAATCGTCGATCTTTGAATGAAGATCAAGGACAATCGGTCGACGATCGTCGATCGTCGATAAATTATCAAAGCAGAGTCGTCGATCGACGATTTTTTTCTCTAAGAGCAAAGGACTATCATAGACCTAAGGTCGACGATTCAGCTCGATCTGTTCGACTATCGTCGACCTCCGTTCGACGATCTCAGAATAGATTTCAACTTGGCAGCTTTTATACTTAGTCTGATCCATTCATCATGCCTAGTTGATTCAAAAAGAATAGATGTTTCTGTTCATCTAAGGGCTTTGTGAAAATATCACTTCTTTGAAGATCTGTGGGTATAAACTCGAGATTTATTTTATTCTTGTCAACATAGTCTCTAAGGAAATGGTGTCTAATGTCAATGTGCTTAGTCCTAGAATGGTGCACAGGATTTTGTGCTATGGAAATAGCACTGGTACTGTCACACATGATTTTCGTGTTCTTGTGTGTGTACCCGTAATCCAAGAGGTCATTCTGAATCCACAGAATCTGTGAACAACAACTAGCAGCTGCTATATATTCAGCCTCTGCAGTTGATGTTGAAACAGAAGTTTGCTTTTTGCAAAACCAAGAGACTAATCTCTCACCTAGGAACTGACAAGTCCCTGAGGTGCTCTTCCTGTCAATTCTATAACCAGCATAGTCAGCATCTGAGTATCCAATTAACTCAAATTCTGATTCAACTGGGTACCAAAGTCCTAAATTAGTACATCCCTTCAAGTATCTCAGGATTCTCTTGAGAAGAGTTTAGTGAGATTCCTTGGGGTTGACCTGAAATCTAGCACAGAGGCATGTGACAAACATTATATCAGGCCTACTTCTAGTAAGATATAATAGGGAACCAACAATGGCCCTATAATGTTTCTGATCAACAGGCTTGCCCTTTTCATCAGAATCAATAACTATATTGGTAGCCATAGGTGCGTGCATTGCTAAAGCATCTGCCATTCCAAACTTCTTTACCAATTCCTTGGCATACTTATATTGGGAAATGAAGATGCCATCAGCATCTTGTTTCACTTGGAGACACAGGAAATAAGATAGCTCACCCATACTACTCATCTCAAACTTGGAATGCAATAGGTTAGAGAACCTTTTGCATAGTTTGGGATCAGTGGAGCCAAATATAATATCATCCACATAATTTGAACTAACAAGATTTGGTCCTTGTGGTGCTTGATAAAAAGGGTTCTATCAACTATGCCTCTTACAAATTTGTGTTCTAATAGGAAGCTAGCTAGAGTCTCATACCATGCTCTAGGAGCCTGCTTAAGTCCATATAGAGCTTTTTGCAGCTTAAAAACATATGAGGGGTGAGTTGAGGAAATGAACCCAGGGGGTTGTTCAACAAACACCTCTTCCTTTAGCTCTCCATTCAGGAATACACTCTTTACATCCATTTGGAACACTTTAAACTTCATGTAGGCTGCATAGGCTAAAAAGATCCTTATTGCCTCTAGGCTTGCAATAGGAGCAAAGGTTTGGTCATAATCTATACCTTCCTCCTTTTTGTAGCCTTGTGCTACAAGCCTTGCTTTATTCCTTATGATGACCCCTTGTGCATCCATTTTATTTCTAAACACCCATTTGGTGCCTATAACTAGCTGTCCTTTTGGTCTTGGAACCAGATTCCACACTTTGCATCTCTCAAATTGGTTTAGCTCTTCTTGCATGGCAATGATCCAATGGGGATCTTGCTCAACATCCTTTATGGTTAGGGGCTCAATCTGGGAAAGAAAACAGGAAAGCATCACACCTTGACTTAGTTGATGTCTTGTTTGCACACCAGTTGAAATGTCTCCAATCACTTGAGATGTAGGGTGATCTTTAAGTGTGACATACTCAATTGGTGGTATGTGATCTTCAACAGCAGTTGGAATCAATTCCTCAGGTGGAATTAAATTGGCTGTTGGTACATTTGCAATCACTTCCATCTGATCTTCATCACTTTCTGAATCAATGATCTGAGCTGTTGATAGAGATTGAATCTCCTGAGTGAGTTTCAGCTCATCCAGATTCTTGCATAGTTTTGGTACCTGCAAAGGATTGGTTGAGGAAGTTTCCTTCTCTCTGTAAAACATCTTTGTTTCATCAAATGATACATGAACTGATTCTTTAATTTTTAGGGTGGATTTGTTAAATACCCTATAAGCTTTGCTTACTTGGGAATATCTTAGAAAAATTCTCATTGAAGCTTTTGCTTCAAACTTTCTAATGTATTCTTTGTGGTTATTATTAATGTAAACTACACAGCCAAAGATTCTAAAGTAATCTATTTTAGGTTTCTTTCTTTTAAGCAATTCATAAGGAGTCTTCCCCTTAAGTTTATGTATCAGACTCCTGTTCAGCACATAATTAGCTGTGTTAACTGCTTCTGCCCAAAAAGATAGAGGAATATTAGCATCTGCTAATAATGTCCCTGCAGCTTCAATTAGGGTTCTGTTTTTTCTTTCAACTACCCCATTTTATTGAGGAGTTCTAGGAGCAGAGAAGCTATGTCTGATACCTTCTTTCTCACAGAATTCTTGCATAAGAAGAGATTCAAACTCAGTACCATGATCACTTCTGATCAAGGTAACTTAAGTAGAGTACTCAGTCTGTATACAAAGTAGAAAATCTGTAAGAACTTTAAAGTTATAAGATTTAGTTCTCAAGAAGAACACCCAAGTGAACCTAGAGTAATCATCTACAATAACTAGGGTATAGAACTTCCCTCCTAGACTCTGTATAGCTATTGGACCAAAGAGATACAAGTGCAATAGGTACAGGATTCTAGGTGAATCACATTTATTTACAGCTTTAAAACTATTTTTAGTTTGCTTGCCTAGCTGACAAGCCTTGCATAAGCCTTCCTTCTTGTAAGGGTAAGAGGGCAGACCTATGACAAGGTTGTATTTAGATAACCTAGATATATTTTTAAGGTTAACATGACCTAGCCTCTTATGCCACAAGGTATTGTTACTACTCACTTCATTAAATAAACAGATTTCAGAAGAAGTGGAATTAAATCTACAAGATATATATTGCCTTGTCTAATGCCTACCAGCACTATTTTATTGTTCAAAGTAATATTACATAGAGTGTTAGAAAACCAAACCTGATAGCCAGCATCACAAAGCTGACTTACAGAGATGAGATTGTGCTTTAGTCCTGTGACATATGCTACCTTTTTGAAGGTTACTGCCCCTATGGTGATTTTTCCATATCCTTATGTCAGACCACAGCTGGAATCACCAAAGACAACTCTTGCTCCTATCTTAGCTTTGAAGCTAGATAAGTTCTCCTTGTTTCCAGTCATATGCTTGGAGCATCCACTATCCAAATACCACTTGTCCTGAGTGATAGGATAGGCCTTCAACTACAAAAAGATAGATCAGACATTGTGGACCCAGGTAACCTTAGGTCCACTGTTCTTCATATAGGAATAACTAGAAATAAATGAATATGCAGGTTGAGAATGATATCCTAAGGGATGAAATCTCCTAGGTGGGATGGTCCAATTTGAAACTAGGTTAGCAGACCTGGGGTTGCTATTAAACCTATTGTTTCTATCAGCATTAATGTAATTTTGAGAATTTAATTAAGATCGTCGATCGGTACCCAGAACTTTGATCTTGGTTTACAGAAAAGAATTCTAGATTCCACGATCGCCAATCTCTGGTCGACGACTCAGGCTGAGATCGTCGATCCCTCTTTGCTAGATAGTTATGCCCAGCAGGTGAGTTCAGAGATCGTCGATTGTCGTTCGACGATGGGTTCAGCGATCGTCGATGGGCGTTCGACGATTTTTGTATTTCTATGAACTTTAGTTTTCTCTTTTCTCTCTTAGCCTTATTTAAAACTTTGTTTACTTGAATTACTTGCTCAGTATTCTTTATTCTATCAGCTGAAATAAAGTTTACTGGAGTGGAAAGATTGTTTTTCAGAACCATGGGGGGTTCATTTGGTGAAGCTCCTAAGCCTAGCTTATTGTTACCTGTCCTAGTGTTTGACATGCTAGTAATCTCCAGCAGCTTAAGACTTCTACCATTAAGAGATTCTTCAAATCTTTTAGATTTGGCTAGTTCAATTTTAAGAAATTTGATTTCTTCAGTAAATCTAATGAGTTCAGCTTCTAGCCTAGCATTTTCACTAGATAGGGATTCTGATTCAGCTATCCTATTTCTAAGCTCCTTAATCTCCTTCTCTGAGCTTATTAAATCTAAACAGAGAGATTTTAATTCAAATCTGAATTCAACAGAAGTAAAATCATAAAAAGTCAATACCTGATCTTCAATAGGCATTTCCTCTTCATCAGAACTCTCTGCAGCTGAATGATTGCTGCAGGCATCAATTGCCATTAAGCAAATTTCTTTTGCCTTCTTCTCTTCCTCATCTTCACTGGAGCTTGAGAAGGAAGATTCCTCATCAGTATCACTCCAGGTTTCAGCCACAAATCCTTTCTCCTTTTTCTTATTTTTGTAGGAGGAGGACTTGGAATGGTTCTTCTGATATTCTTTGTCTTTTCTATTCTCCTTGTTCTTTTCCTCTGGACACTCAGGTAGAATGTGTCCAGGTTTCCTGCAGCCATAACATATAAGTTCTTTAGCTGGTGTTCTATCATACCTTTGTTTGTTTTCATATCTGGAAGACTTCTTTCTGAAGTCCTTTCTACTCAATTTGAGAAATCTTTTGGCAAAGAGTGCCATCAGCTCCTCATTTGATTGGCTTCCTTCAGATGTATCAGTAGCCTTTAGAGTAAGAGTTTGATCTTTCCTTGTAGGAGTGGGAGATTTGAGCCTTCCAAGGAGAGCTTCAGTTGAAATCTCAGTTGTACTTCTGGACTCTTTGATGGGCCAGATCCTGAGATCCCATGTGCTGGGGAAGCACATCAATATCTTGTCATTGACTTCTGTCAATGTAATCTCCTTATCAAGGGTTCTCAGCTCATTTATGATGGAGCTGAGCCTGGTGTACATTGCATCAACTGATTCTAATTCAGTCTTCTTAAAATTCTCATATTAGGATATGAGGTTGGACCTTCTGTCCTTCCTCTCATCAGCTGAACCAGCTACAATCTGGTTCAGTGAGTCCCACATGGCTTTTGCTGAGGTGTAATTAGCCACTTTCTGGAATGTTTCATCAGACATGGTCTGAGCCAGAATGTTCATAGCTTTTGCATCAGCTATCTTTGCTTTCTGTATGTTTCATTATAGTCAGGAGGTGGCACTGCACTAAGATTTGTAGAAGTTGTAGCAGTAGTTGCAGCAGGTGGTGTTGGTGGCCCTGTTAAGATAGAAGAGAAAATGTCTTCATCAATGGAGTTCATATAGAGTCTGATTTTTGCCTTCCAGATGCCAAACTTAGCTAAGTTGCATACTGGAGGTCTGGTGCTAGAGTAATCTTTGTACTGGGCCATAAATCTAGTGTGAGTGAATATGGTATCAAGGTATCTTATCACAAGATCTTATGGTTCAGGTGTTAGCGTGTTCAACCAATCAACCAAGGAATGGTTAAGCTATTGAATAACCAACCTCCCTCTGATACCAATTGAAAGAGAGGGGATAAGATACTTACTACTCTAGAGGGGGGGTGAATAGAGTATTTAAAAATTAAGGTATTCTAAACACTTCTCTCTAGCAAATTGCGGAATTGTAATATAAGAGCTTTAAATCTAAAGCCTAATAGAGTGTAGTGAATAAAGAGCAAGCTAACTGAAATTTCAGTTTAGCTTTATACTTAACACAGCACTTAACAACCTAGTTAATTCTATCACAGCAATAGTGCAAAAATTAAAGTAAGCAACCAAACGACACAAGAAGTTTATAGTGGTTCCCCAATCGGGTACGTCCACTCTTCTACCACCCTAGTAGGAATCCACTACAGGTTTTTGTTCAGGTGCCCTGCCACCACAAGATCTACTGCAGGTAGATCTAGAGACCCTTTGAGCTTTCGATCAGGAGCCCAAAATCTAATAGGTTTTTGATCAGGTGCCCTATCACCAACAGTTCACTTTTGAAGGGAGAGATAACCCTTTTACAAGGAGGTTTAAAAGAAAGAAAACAAAAAGAATGAAGGTGTCTTCTCTGTGTTCAGAGAAGCTAGTTTATTTCTCTGAGAAAATCAAAGCTCCCCCTGGCTTAGAGAATGTCCAGGAAGGAGCTTTGCTTCAGGGTGCAGGAACTCTAAATTGCTTTAGAACTAATTCTGATGCTGCTCTGAAGAAGACTTAAGATGTTGCTGGTTGTTCTTCTTCAGCAGCTTTTGCAATCTGAGAGGAGAATTCTTCTTGAAAACTTTGAGCACTGAGTGTTGATTTTCCTGAAGGCAGGATGAACTCAGGAAGCAGCAGAAGAATAATTTTTTTTTTATGAAAAAGAGAACTCCTGTTGTTTCTGCATCTGTTGTCTTTTTATATTCAGCAAACTGTCCTTTTCTAATATTGCCTCGAGCCTTGCACAGAAAAAGTCTTTCAAAAATAATACAATAAGACAGAAAAGGAATTGCAGAGATAGTCTTTTCTGTCATTCCCAAAAAGCCTTTAAAATATCCTATCAAATTTGACTTTACACAAATGTATAGAAAAACAAATCTTAACGGCTATAAAACAGCTTTATAAAATCCAATCTTTCCTTTAATAAAACAAAACGGCTATATACTCTCAAAATCTTTTAAATCAAGGCATATGAAATATTGCAGATATTCAATAGAGTATAAGCATTTTAATAAGCAACGTATCTGAATAGAGTATGATTTAAATATGAATAGATAAAACATAAAATTAGATGAATTAAACAATGTTAAAAGCAGATAGAAAACGTCGAGCATAGAACGAAGATCGTCAATCTGGACAAGCAGATCGTCGACCTAAAGACAGAATAGAGCTAGACAGAAATCGTCGACCTTAGCAAGACGATCGTCGATCTGAGCAAGCAGATCGTCGAGCCAACTTCAGAGTATATAACTCTGAGATTGTCGATCTTCAATCGAAGATCGTCGAGCGGCAGTCGACTATCGTCGAGCTCAATTCTAAAACACTGAATTTCTAAAACAATCCAATCTCAACTAACATCTCTTGTTCTATTCTAACTAATCCTAGGGTAGACTCTCCTTTAGTCTAACCATTGACCATAGATAAAACTTGGGTCAATTAAACCTAATTGAGATGACATAGCCCAAATCAAAACTAGGGAACCAACAAAGTTTGATGTTGGGTTTGACATTGACGTCGATTCCTTCAGCCACTCTGATCAAGTCTTCCAGAACATCAGACAGCTGTTTGAGACTCAGCAGTTAAGGAAATTCATGACAATAAGGATTAAAGTTCCAGTGACAGAGATCAAGGAATGGGTTTATACAACAAAGATCCAGGAAACTCCAGTTCTTATTGGAACTATTTCAAGACATCAGGTTCCTCTTTCACCACAAATTTTATCTGAAATTTTTGGGTTCGTTAATGGTGAAGAAGAAATAGAACTATCTAGTGGTGAATTTACTGAAATGATAGATAGGTTGGGTCATGTTGAAGGAAACCCTAACCACCTTCTTAAGAAAAATCTGTCGATAGAATATAGATTTTTAATCGATATCTTTGGCAAAGTGATGTTGGGTAAGCACTCTGCTCACGATCACATTACTAGGCACCAATTCCCTCTGATGTGTGTCTTGGTGAATCAGAAAAGAATTAATAGGGGAGTTATACTGTTTAATTCTATCAAGAAGAAGATAAACAAGAAAGATGTTGGGTATAGAAGAATTCTTGGAATGTTCTTACAGGAAAAGGTTCCAGAATTATTGGTCTCCCAGACAAGTTTCATCAATGCCTCGAAGAGGCTTACTTTTGCCCTTTTTGGCAGATGGGAGAGGGTTATCCCAAAGCCCTCCAGGGTTTCCTCTTCCAGGATAGCTTCAGAGGACACCAGGGCTAAAATAACCACTTTCTCAACCCCTGAAAAAGCCCCTGCTCCTCCCTCTCCTTCTCATATACCACTTCAACAACCATCCACAATCATTACTGACACTCACTCTACCTCCATCCATCCTGTTTCACCATCTCAACCACCATCTCCACCACAATCCCCAATCCATATTCCTGAGGATACACCATCACCTCCTCAATCACCCACCATCACATTTTGTTGATATTCCTTCCACCTCTACTCTTCCAGATCAACCTCTATCATGCCCTACCTTCAATCTATTCTAATCTACATCTCCACATCATTCACCTCCTCAAGATGAACTACCTGATGCTATCCCTTCATCAAATCTTCCACCCACATTCCCAATATTCTTACAATCTGACCTACCTCAATCCTCTTCCATCTGTCCCAACTGTGGTCACCAATCCACCTACACCCCTTCTACTCCTGAGTAACTTTATCTCAATTTCTCTAACATTGCTACTGATCTTCTAAAATTCATTACTCCCTCTCTTAAGAACCTAATTACTAAGGCTATTGCCCCTCTCACTGCTTCTATTTCCCTACTTTCTGCTCAGTTGGCTTCCTCCTCTTCTGTCCCTTCTTCTGGGGGCTTGGGTTCATGTCTTTCTGAAACCAGGCAGGGGGAGATGTCCAATAAAGATGCTCCTCTAGTAACAATAACAACAACATAAATTCCACTAGTAGAAATAATTTAGATTCTTGATGATGATACTGAGATGATTTTTTTAGCAGAAGTGTTAGTTGATACATAAATGCTCATTGTTGGTGATTTCATCATTAATCCCATAGTTGACATTTATTCTTTACTTAATTCTTTTGATACAATTTATAGCAGAAATATACCAGTAGGTTCTCATTATTCTAAAGCTATAGTTTGCTACATAATACCAATAAGTCCTGTAGTTTTGGAACAACTAAGGACATGTCTTTCAGTTAATGAGAATATTATAGAGCAAACAACTGAGATAGAGCCAAAGGCTTTCTCACCTCCAACTTTTGGCTGGGCTGAATCCCCCATGACCAATCTTGATGAGATTATGTTTCAAGATATATAAGCAGATAGTGATAGTGTTCAAGCTCCAGCCATTACAGATATTGCAACTAAAGAGGCAGTAGTTCAAGCTATAAATCAAGTTGATTTGTTCAAACAGATTGATGATCTAAATGATCAACCGGTTGAAGATGATTCTGATTATGATGATGAATCTGATGAGTTAGATGACTCTAGTTCTAAGAAAAGGAAGTTTAAGAAGAAAAAGGCTCCAGCAATGGCTGCACCAAAATCAAATCCTACTGCTTACACCCCTTACTATATTTTGCACAACATTCCTCTCACTACAGACATGTCCCACTGGATGAGATTTTCAATTAATGAGATGAAAGAAAGGAAGAAGAGCAGGAGATACTCTCCACCACCACAATTTAGGAGAGGTCCTCCTCCTCCTCCTGTAGCAGGATCAGTAGGAAATGTGTCTCAAGTTCAAAGGTCTACAACTTCTTATCATTTCATACCATCTTACAGCATTAGTAGATAGCAGCACAGCTCCCACAGTAGTAAACAATAACAACATAATAAGTAAATCATTCAATAGCAGACATCTGAAAGAAATCAGCAAGACAAAGCAAGTCCAGAAAGTCCATTGCCTCCAGTATGTGATTCAGAAATGGACCCTAATTTTAGAATGGCCAGATTCAATGAGATTATAGCACTTTCACAGATTAGGAAAGCCAGGGAAGAAGGAGAAGATACTTCTCAGTATTCAACCATGTCTTCCTATAGGAAGAAAGAGATAGAAAGGTATGAAAATAAAATTCTCTTTAATGTTGATACTTATTTGAGTCTTCATCCAGAGGCTGTAGTTCCTAGAGCTGCATCAGTCAAGATTCTTAGTGTTGAAGACATGAAGATAACTCAAAAAGAAGCAGAGGATCCTAAGAGAATTATGGTCTTCTCAAAACCTGTTCTTTCTTCAGATGCTTCAAAGAAAAATTCTTAATCTTTTGATCTTGCTTTTTGAACTTTATTATTGTTGTATATATACTCACAAGGCACATTTATTCATATTTGCTGAATGATTTATAATTCTGTCAGATATTTTTATTGCTTTGTGTTTTTCTATTCTCTGGCTTGTATAGTGACCTCACCCAAATAGGGGGAGATTGTTGGAAACCTAGTTTGGATTTTTGCTAGGTTCACTATTATGATTGTTGACCCAACATGTATAGCCTAGGGTCTTTTTTTACTTCTAGGGTTAAGGTCAGTGACATTAGGTTAGATTATTGAAAACTGCCTTCAGAAGACTTCACAAACAAAAGACTTTAGAGACAGAAGACTTCAAGGAAAAGCAGTTAAAATGATTTCAGGAAATTCAGCTCGACGATAGCTGAACTCAGCTCGACGAACTCTGAGTTCCTTCTCTGAGTTGAGCTCGACGGAAGTCTAGCTGAGCTCGACGAACTTTGATCTCACATCAGAAGTTGAGCTTCACTAAGCACTATCTCTAGTCGACGAACTTGGAGCTCAGATTGGAAGTTTATTTTCAGATCGATGATCGCTGAGCTTAGGTCGGCAAAGGAGAATTCTTAGCTCGATGAACTTGGAGTTCAGGTCGACGAAATCTTTCATGAGTTTGACTATTTCCTTCCAGGTTCTATTCGACTTTTTCCTCTCTGCAGTTTCTCAGATCGTCTATAAATTTGATTTCAAATTCAATTATATTAAGACAATAATACTCTAATAATTAATGCTCATATTCTCAAAAATATAGCCGTTCCAGGCAGCAATAGTTATGGTCTTCACAGAGTTATTTTTCTACCATATTCAATGAGATAGTTAGGGAAATGTATTTAAGACAAATATTAGCCGTTCAGGATTCTAGAATTATGCAGAGAATTTTAAAGGAAAGAATTTAAAAATTCGGATGGTTTTAAATCTGAATTATATATAAAGTATTTTTTCTTTCAAAAGAACATATACACAAAGAACACAGATACACAGATCAAAAATATCAGTCAGTGAAAAAGGATTAGCAGACAGTGAAGATCAATACAACTCTCACTCACAAAGAAGTTCTTCATCATCTGCTTCATCATCTATGAAAGTTAGGGTTAGATCTGATATACTCTAGAGGGGGGGGGGTGAATAGAGTATGTCTTAAAATTTTCTTCTTTAAGAATATACTATCTTTACCTTTAACAACTATATCTAACGATCACAGATTTCAGTAAATCAAAGATCGTAGAATATCTAACTAACACAGCCACAGCAAAAATAGAAAAGAAAGAGCAACCAAACAACACAAGAAATTTATAGTGGTTCCCCAAACTGGGTACATCCACTCTTCTACCACCCTGGTAGGAATCCACTCAGGTTTTTGATCAGGTGACTACCACCAATGAGCTTTTGATCAGGTGCTCAAAAACCAACCCTCAAGTCTTTTGGAAGGAGACTTGTGAACCAGAATAATTTTGAAGGGAATTAAAACCCTGTACAGAGGTGGGGATGAGAGATTGATTATGTCTTTTCTTTCTCAATATACAACTGAGAAGACTCATGTGGATCTGATGTTAGCAAAGGCTCCCCCTGAGATAATGAATTAGTTCAGGAGGTTGGAGCTTTGCTTCAGGGTGATAGGCCTTCAACTTTTCAGAGATCCTTGACTGATTTGAATGTTGCTGTCACTTCAGATCCCTGAAAAACAAAGAGAGAGAGAAAGAAAGACTCTTGATGGTGATGGTTATTCTTTCTTCTTCTCTTGAGAGCAGTCAATTCTCTGAGAGATATTTTTCACTGCCCTTTTGGATATTTTCTTTTTCTGTGAATGCGTTTGATCATCAATCTCTTGCTCTTCTGTATGTTATAGTTTTCTTGGCCGAGAGATCTCTGTGATAACAGCAACTCTTTCGAATTCAAAAAGAAAACTCTGCAATAAATGTTCAGCCGAAATCTTGGGAACAAAAAACGGCAAGAGTGCTGTCAATTATTCTATTCTATGTCTGTCCCGAGATATAAGCCATTAATTCCATGAGGATGTTAGCAATCAATGCTGCCAGTAACGGCTTTATTCAGAGAATAATGGTGCATTGATTTACAGGGGAATTAATAGCCTATAATAGATAAAGAATGATGAGACAGAAAGAGAAAGAATAAATAACAAAATGTCTTACAGTTTTCATCGACTTGAGATCAGCTTTCGTCGACCTCTAATTATCTTTCGTCGAACTGAGATTTTATCGACCTCTGATCAGCCTTCGTCGACCTGAGCTCTGTGAATCAACTCATGTGCATAAACTGCCTAATCCTGCGCTCTATGTTCGTCGACCTGAGACTGTAACGTTAGTTGACCTAAGAACTTGGTCAATCTATCGGTGTTGTGTGAATAGCACATCTAGCGTTGAGTGTTCTTTGTCTCTGAGTCAGCCTTGGCTTTGAGTGAATTATGGCGCTGAGTGTTGAAGAGTTAGTCGATCTGAGAATGAACTTCGTCGAGCTCAGCTCAAAGATTCCAGCTCTGAGTTAGTCGAGCTGAGCATGACTATCATTGACCTGAGTTCGACGAATGTAGAATTCTTTTTCTAATTCTTGATTTCTCTAAGTTTTGAGTCTTTGGCAGTGTTGTAGGTTGGTCCTTTGATCTGTTGACTCTAATAACATGGACTAGACTCTAGAAATACATAAAGGTTTGACCCTTCTATACAATATGGGTCACAACCTAAGAAGAGAACCTAGCCCAAATCACCTAGGGGTTCCAACAATCTCCCCTATTTGGGTGAGGTTACTTCAACCAATAATAGATGAAGATCACAAGACAAAAAGAGGTAAACATAGCATGAAAACTGAGATAACTGATAGAATAAATAAGCTATCATTAACATTATAAAGCTATGTACCCAGATTGTTCATAGAAAAAACAGAAAATAAACAGTTTAAATGTTCTTGTGAGAATCAGAAGGCTTAGCAAATTTGATTATCCTGTTTGGATCATGAGCTTGCTTCATAGTCATGGTCATATCAGCATCACCAAGTGTCTTTTGTGAGGTAGTTCTTGGAACCACTACTTCAGGATGTAGACTCATGTATTCATCAGCATTGAATAATTTTCCTACTTGATATCTTTCAAACTCTTTCTTCCTGTAGCTAGACATAGTAGAGAACTAAGAAGAGTCTTGACCTTTTTCTTTTGCTTGCCTAATTTATGAGAGAGCCACAGATTCCTTGAATCTCTCCATTCTTGTAGTTGGACTAGTTTTAGGATCATAAGCTAGAATTGGGGGTTCTTCAGGTTCATTAGCTTTGCCAGGAGATGGAGGAGGGGAAAAGTTGGCTGAGAGATAGGCTGTTGAGCTGACTGATATCTGGGATAAGACTGATGTCTCTGTTTGTGTTGACTATCTCCATAAGAATGAGAAGATCTTCCTTATCTCTGATAAGTTTTAGTGGGAGTAGGTTTAGTGAATCCTTATGAGCTCTGAGGTAAGGTTCCCGAGGCACCTGCTGCTGGAGGAGGAGGAGGATCTCTTCTGAACCTTTGTGGAGGAGGAGAATACCTCCTACTTTTCTCCCTTGCTTTCTGTTCATTTTTAGATAGCCACATCCATGCTGGCATACCCTTCTATGGAGTTATGTTTTGTAGGATATAATATGGTGTATCATTGGTATTTCCAGGTTTGGGAGCAAGTGGAGGAGGTGGAGCTCTCCTTTTCTTTGAGATTTTTTTCTTCTTTGGAGCATCATCAGAATCATCATCATCATCATCATAAGACAAAGGATTGTCATATATTTCATCAGTCTAACTGATCAGATCCTTGGGAATTTCTTTGCTGGCTAGAGTAAGAACAACTTCAGCTCCAGCTACTTCAGATTCTATGGTAATGTCCTGATTTATTAGATCATCCAAACTAGGAATAGTGCTATTATCCATGATATAAGTTGGCCCAGGAGGGCTAGATCTTTGTTCATATAGTACTACTGGAGGAGCTATAAGACTTTTCTTTATACTGGCTATTACTTCTGAACTTGCAGGGGAGGTGTAGCATACTATTGCTCTGGATGATTGAGTGTGATAAGAGAGGCAGAACTGGATATAAGATCCAAAAAATTTCAGCAGAGAATGTAGATATACTTTAGATTTAATGAAGTAGATCCTTCCAGGCAGAATTTCTAGCAAGCTGGTCTCTTGAGCATTGGATACTATAATATCTGTACATTGATTATGTACATCTGCTACTAAGTCAGTTATATCTATATCATCTGATTCCATATTAGTATCAAGAAAATGTAGAAAATCTGTTTCTATGTCAACATTTGTTCCTGCTACTACTGCTGGTTCTACTGCTGCTGCTTCATCATTAAGTATCCCCCCTGCCTGGTTTCAGTAGGCACTGAAGTCAGGCCACCAGATGAAGAGAGGGTAGATGTGAGGGTAGAGATTTGAGCAGAGAGAGATGATATGGAGATAACTAGAAGGGAAATAGCCTCTGCAATGATGGTTTGGTGGATAGGCTTAAGGAGCTCAAGAAGTGGTTGGATGATAGAGGGATTCAAAGATATAGAGTCGGATGGTTGGGCAAGAGGTGGTGGAGAAGGTATAGAGGTAGTGATGATAGTTGCTGGAGGAGATGGTTGATTGGAGGTGTTTGGAAGGGGGTGCTATTGAGGAGAGTGTTGAGGAGAAGGAGTGTTCAGAGGAGATGATATTAAATTGAAGGATGTGATTGAAGAGAGATTGGAGAGGGGGATATCAGCAAGATGAGATGGAAGAGGAGATTGAGGAGGAGTAGGGATGGATGTATTAGCCCTAGGAGAGGGATAATTTGATGGAATATGTGTAGGGGAAGAAGGAATTGAAGATGCTGGAGGTGTTGGAGTATGGATGTGGATGATAGTGGAGGGTGTGGGTAACTAGACTTGTTTTTGTTGGGATGGAATTGGAGGGACAGGAGGTGGTGGAGGAGTGGAGAGAAGCCCTTTGGAGGGGTGGGGAGTGGCTGTAGCAGCCCTTGTACTTCTTGAAGCTTGGGTGGCAGAGGATGAAGCCTTAGAGGGCTTTGTGATTGTCCTCTCCCACCTGCCAAACAAGGTACATGTGAGCCTCTTGCTGGCATTGATGAATGTGGTTAGGGAGACCAGTGATTCAACAGCTTTTGTTGTCAAGAAGATCCCTTGGATCCTTCCAAAGTTCACTTCCTTCTTAATGTTTCTTTTCCTGATAAGATCAAAAATGATCTGAGCCCAGTCTACCTGCCTTTTGTTTACCACTGCACACATGACTAGAAATTGATGCCTGGTTATATAATCATGTGCAGTGTGCTTGCCCAGCAAGATTTTCCCAACTATATCTGCGAGAAATTTGAACTCGGCAGATAGGTGTTTCTTCAGTAGTTTATTAGGGTTGTTCCCAGAGTACCCCATTGTGTTCAGCATTATATCAGACTCTTCCGAATCAATTTCTAACTCTTCCTCACCATTTTTCAATCCAAACAATTCAGTAAGAATATCAGGGGTAAGAGAGATTTTGTTACCCGCGATGCTGCCGGTCATCTTGTTCTCATTGACGGTAGTCGTGTACACCCATTCTCTTATTTCTGTGCTGGGTAGTTTGATTCTCATGGTCAGTAGTTGTTTCAATTGTTTCTCTTCCAGTAATTGCAGGATGGGAAGAAATATCGGATCTGAATGCTAGAATGAGTCAAAATCCATGTCGAATCCTGTGTAAAATTTCATTGCCGCAAGAGCGCCTGCTGGAATCGCATGAATGCACCTTCAAGAGAGAAAACGAAAATCAAGTGCAAGAGAACTTAAAGCACGGGACGGAGGTCGAAGAAAACCTAAATATAGTGTTTTCCTGAATATGAACCGACAGACTCCATTCTACGAAAAATGAATAGATCTTCGATCTAAGGTCGACGAAATAATTTGGACTTAAATGATTCGTCGATCTCAGTCTGAAGGGTTGAAGACATTTCGTAGATCTTCGTTCGACGAAAGTTTTCTGAAGTAGGTTCGTTGATCTTAGTTCGACGAAACTAACTCCAAACATAGAGTTCGTTGATCTCCATTCGACGAATATCTCATAAACTTCCCCCAGTTTGTCGATCTCCGTTCGACGAACTTTGAAAAATTCGTCGAGTGCAGACAGAAATTAAACTAATTCTTCTCCATTTATCATTCCAAGCTGATTTATGAAGAACAAATGATTTCTTTCATCCAGAGGTTTGGTGAAGATATCAGCTCTTTGTAAATCAGTGAAGATATAGACAAGATTAATTTTATTTTTGTCACACACTCTCTAATGAAATGATGCCTAATGTCTATATGCTTAGTTCTGCTGTTATGAACTGGATTTTGTGCTATGGCTATAGCACTTGTGTTATCACATAATAATATTGAATTATTTAAGTTGAAACCATAGTCCAGTAGTTTGTTTTGAATCCACAGCATTTGGAAACAGCAACTGCCAACTGCAATATATTCTGCTTCAACAGTTGATGTTGACACAGATGACTGCTTCTTGCAAAACAAAGACACTAATCTCATACCAAGGAACTAACAAGTTCCTGAGGTACTTTTTCTATCCACTCTGCATCCAGTAAATTCAGCATCTGAGTATCCAGTTAACTCAAACTTTGACTCAGTAGGATACCAAAGACCTAGACTAGGATAACCCTTTATATATCTCAAAATTCTTTTTAGAAAAATTAGATGTGATTCTTTAGGGTTCACCTGGAACCTAGCACAAAGGCATGTAGCAAACATAATATCAGGTCTGCTTGCTGTAAGGTATAGTAGGGATCCAACAATGCCCCTATATAGTTTATGATCCACAGGTTTCCCATGTGCATTAGAGTCTAGTACAATATTTGTAGGCATGGGTGTTTTCTTTGCTGAGGCATCAGCCATCCCAATCTTCGTTATAAGCTCTTTGACATATTTATCCTGGGAAATGAAGATGCCATCAGGGAGCTGCTTCACTTGGAGACCAAGGAAGCAGGACAGCTCACCCATGCTACTCATCTCAAATTTTGAATGCATTAGATCAGAAAATCTCTTGCATAATTTGGGATCAGTAGAGCCAAATATTATATCATCTACATATATTTATACTAACAGTATTTTATCATGATGCAATTTGGTAAACAAAGTCCTATCAACTATGCCTCTTGAAAAAACATGCTCTAATAGAAAACTGGCTAGGGTCTCATACCAAGCTCTTGGAGCTTGCTTTAAACCATAGAGAGCCTTGTGCAACTTAAACACAAAAGTGGGATGAGTGGGATAAATAAAACCTGGAGGCTGTTCAACATAAACCTCTTCTTTAAGTTCCCCATTCAAGAAGGCACTCTTCACATCCATTTGATAGACTTTGAACTTTTTGAATGAAGCATAGGCCAGAAATATCCTTATTGCTTCTAGCCTGGCAACTGGAGAAAAGGTTTGATCATTGTCAATCCCTTCCTCTTATCTATACCCTTGAGCAACAAGCCTAGCTTTGTTCCTCACAATCACACCTTGGGCATCAAGCTTATTTCTGAATACCCATTTGGTTCCAATGACTGGGTAGTCTTTTTGTCTTGGAACCAAATCCCAAACCCTGCATCTCTCAAACTGATTGAGCTCTTCTTGTATTGCAATGATCCAGTGGGGATCTTGCTCTGCATCAGATATGGATTAAGGCTCAATTTGAGAGAGCAAACAGGTATGCATCAAGTCCTGGTTAAGTTGATGCCTTGTCTATACACCTACTGTTATGTCTCCAATCACTTGGGATCTAGGATGATCCCTCAGTGTGACAAGATCAGTAGGTGGAGTTGGTTCAGCAACAATATTTGGCAAGGATTCCTCTTATGGAAGTACTTCTGTTGTTGTGGGGGGTTCAACTGCATCCAGATTTTCTTCATCACTTTCTTCATTGGCTTGTTGAGAAGACTGGAATGTAAATTTTAATTCATCCAATTTCTCACACAAGTTGTTTACCTGCAAGGGGTTTCTGGTAGAAATTTCTTTCTCCTTGTAAAACATGTTAGCCTCATCAAATATAACATGCATGGATTCTTCTATTTTCAATGTTGATTTATTAAAAACCCTATAAGCTTTGCTGACTTGGGAATATCCTAGAAAAATTCCCACTACAGCCTTTGCTTCAAACTTTCTAATGTGTTTTTTGTCATTATTATGAATATAGCATACACAACCAAAAACTTTAAAATAGTTAATTATTGGTTTCTTCCCTTTGAGCAATTCATAGGGGGTCTTATGTTTTAGTTTGTGTATCAAGCTTCTTTTCAGGACATAGTTTACTGTGCTCACTGCCTCTGCCCAATAGGATAGGGGCATATAAGCATCTGCAAGTAATGTGCCTGCAACTTCAATGAGTGTTCTATTTTTCCTTTCAGCTACCCCATTTTGTTGAGGAGTTCTAGGAGCTGAGAAGCAGTGTCTTATACCTTCTTTCCTACAGAACTCTAGCATAAGAAGAGACTCAAACTCAGTGCCATGATCACTTCTGATCAATGCAACTTGAGTAGAATACTCAATCTGTATGTTCTTGAGAAAATCTGTAAGAACTTGAAAAGTATCTTACTTTACTCTCAAAAAGAAAGCCCAAGTGAATCTGGAGAAGTCATCTACAACCACTAATGTATTAGACTTCCCTCCCAGGCTTTGTACAGCAATAGGGCCAAAAAGGTCCATATGTAGTAAGTACAAAATCCTAGGTGAATCACTCTTATTAATGGATTTAAAACTAGATTTAGTTTGCTTGCCTAGTTGACAAGCCCTGCAAAGGCCTTCCTTCTTGTAGGGGCCAAAAGGTAAACCTCTCACAAGGTTGTCCTTAGATAGCCTAGCAATGTTTTTCAGATTTACATGTCCTAATCTCTTATGCCATAAGTCATTTTTACTACTAACTAAGTTAAGCAGACATATATTTGAAGTAATAGACTGGAAATTAACTAAATATATGTTTCCTTGTCTACTGCCAATTAAAACTGGTTTGTTTTCTCTTGAGGTAATAGTACAGGATTCAGAGTTGAATGATACCTGATAACCTTCATCACAGAGTTGGCTTATGGAGATGAGATTGTGCTTCAGTCCACTTACATATGCAACTTTCTTGAAAGTTACAGCTCCAATCTTGATTTTGACATAGCCCTCTGTTTGGCCACAATTTGAATCACCAAAGATGATCTTTGGTCCCAACTTGGACTTATAGTCAATTAAGTTGTCTTTGCTGCCTGGCATGTGCTTGGAGCAGCCACTATCCAGATACCAGTGTTGATTATATGCTGGATAGGTCTTCATCTGCAAGTATAACACTTAGTTGTTCTTGACCCAGGTGACCTTGGGTCCTTGTTGATTTACATAGGAATAACTGGAAATATATGAGCATTCAGGTTGATCTTTATATCCTTTGGGATTATATCTTCTGGGTGGTATTATCCATATGCGAAAGGGATTAAAGTTTCTCTTAGAATTTTTATTTCTGTTGTTAAAATCTGGGATCGATGATTTCTGGTTGGATCGTCAAACTGAGCTCGACGATGTTGGATGAGATCGTCGATCTCTACTTGAAGAATGAGAGTATTCATTCTTGGAGTACCAAAATCGTCGATCTCTATTCGATGAACCATACTGATGTCGTCGATCATAGATCGAAGAATGATTATTACTCAAGTTTGCGTTCAGAGACCGTCATTCTGAGTTCGACGATCTGTTTATATATCGTCGATCTGCATTCGACGATAATTACTGAACATTGTCATTTTTGTTTTTCTGGTTATTTTTAATTTCAATCTGTTCAAGAACTTTATTAACCCTATTGTCCTGTTTAGTATTTTTCTTTCCTTTGTCGGATATAAATTTTACTGGTTTGGAAAGATTGTTTTTCTCAATTATAGGTGTATTACTAGGGGAGGCACCTAATCCTAGTTTACTATTATTGATCCTAGCATTTATAGTACTAGTGATATCTAATAATTGTAGACTTCTCCCATTTAAGGATTCTTCTACTATCCTGGCCTTGCTAAGTTCAGATTTCAAAAAGGATATTTGTTAATTAATAGAGATAAGTTCATTTGTTACGTTAGCATTCTCTGCAGTAGTTTTATCTAGGTCATTCAATTTTTCTCTTAGAAGTTTGATTTCCTTCTCAGAGCTAATTAAGTCTAAGCACAAATTTTTAAACTCAAGTTTAAATTACTTTGATTCAAAATCATAAGAGGCTATTACCTGATCCTCAGCTAATAAGAGCTCTTCATCTTCAGACTCATCAGCATCTGATCTGCTACTGCCTGCCTCAATAGCCATGAGGCAAAATTCTTTGTCCTTCTGCTCTTCTTCATCCTCACTGGAGATGGAGGAGGTTGACTCTTCTTCAGTGTCACTCCATGACTCAGCAACAAAGCCCTTGTCCTTCCTCTTACGCTTGCTTGAGGAAGGCTTGCTGTAGTGACCCTTCCATGAGTCACCCTCCTTTCTTCTATCCTTCTTCTGAACTTCTGGGCACTCAGAGATGAAATGCCCAGGTTTCCTGCAGCCAAAACACACTAATTCTTTAGATGGTGTTTTGTGATACGTTAGCTTGTCTTCATACTGGGATGGTTTCCTTCTGAAATCTTTTCTAGCCATCTTGAAGAATCTCTTGGCAAAGAGACTGATCAATTCTTCATTCACAGGAATGACTTCAGAGTCTCCTGCAACTTTGAAAGTTATTTTGTGCTCTTTCCTAGTTAGTGTAAGAGTCTTAACTTCAGCTACTACTTCCCTTGATTTTATCAGCTGCTCATAGGACTTTAGCTTTCTTAGTAGAGCTTCAGTTGAGATCTCTGTTGTGCTTCTGGCTTCTCTGATGGGCCAGATTCTTGAGTCCCTTATGCTGGGGAAGCACATGAGGATCTTGTCATTCACTTCAGTCAAAGTGATTTCCTTATCTAGAGTCCTTAGCTCACTGATAATGGAGCTAAGTTTGTTGTACATCACTTCCACTATTTCAGCTTCATCCTTTTTGAAGTTTTTATATTGATTGATGAGGTTGGATCTTCTATCCTTCCTCTCATCTGCTGATCCATCCACCATCTGGTTTAGGGAGTCCCAAATGGCCTTGGCTGATGTGCACTCAGCAACCTTTTGAAATATCTCATCTGACATTGTTTGAGCCAATATGTTCATGGCTCTGGCATCAACTATCTTTGCCTTTTTCTGTGCATCTGTCCATCCAGGGGGTGGAATTGCACTCATGTCTGTTGAAGTTGATGGGGTTGAAGCCACTGGAGCTGGTGGTCCTGTTAAGATGGAATTAAATATATCCTCATCAATAAAATTCATGTAGAGTATGATTCTTGCCTTGTAGAGTGTGAACTTGGACAAGTTACACACTGGAGGTCTGGTACTTGCATATTCTTTGTTCTGTGCCATACTGTATGTATATAGAGGATGTGAGAGAACAAATCTAACTTCGGATCTTTGGTTCAAGGGTTAGCTTGTACAACCAAAAGAACCTCCTCTGATACCAATTGAAAGTTAGGGTTAAATCTGATATACACTAGAGGGGGGGGGGTGAATAGAGTATGTCTTAAAATTTTCTTCTTTAAGAATATACTATCTTTACCTTTAACAACCATATCTAACTATCATAGATTTAAGTAAATAAAAGATCACAGAATATCTAACTAACATAGCCATAGCAAGAACAGAAAAGAAAGAGCAACTAGACAACACAAGAAATTTATAGTGGTTCCCCAAACTGGGTACATCCACTCATCTACCACCCTGGTAGGAATCCACTAAGGTTTTTGATCAGGTGACTGCCACTAATGAGCATTTGATTAGGTGCTCAAAAACCAACCCTCAAGTCTTTTGAAAGGAGACTTGTGAACCAGAATAATTTTGAAGGGAATTAAAACCCTGTATAGAGGTGGGGATGAGAGATTGATTATGTCTTCTCTTTCTCAATATACAACTGAGAAGACTCTTGTGGATCTGATGTCCCCCACTGAGATAATGAATTAGTTCAGGAGGTTGGAGCTTTGCTTCAGGGTGATAGGCCTTCAGCTTTTCAGAGATCCTTGACTGATTTGAATGTTGTTGTCACTTGAGATCCCTGATAAACAAAGAGAGAGAGAAAGAAAGACTCTTGATGGTGATGGTTGTTCTTTCTTCTTCTCTTGAGAGCAGTCAATTCTCTGAGAGATGTTTTTCACTACCCTTTTGGATGTTTTCTTTTTCTGTGACTGCGTTTGATCATCAATCTATTGCTCTTCTGTATGTTGTAGTTTTCTTGGCCGAGAGATCTCTGTGATAACGACAACTCTTTCTAATTCAAAAAGAAAACTCTGCAATAAATGTTCAGACGAAATCTTGGGAACAAAAAACGACAAGAGTGCTGTCAATTATTCTATTCTATGCCTGTCCCGAGATATAAGCAATTAATTCCATGAGGATGTTAGCAATCAATGCTGCCAGTAACGGCTTTATTCAGAGAATAATGGTGCATTGATTTACAAGGGAATTAATAGCCTATAATAGATATAGAATGATGAGACAGAAAGAGAAAGAATAAATAAAAAAAATGTCTTACAGTTTTCGTCGACCTGAGATCAGCTTTCATCGACCTCTAATCATCTTTCATCGAACTGAGATTTCGTCGACCTCTGATCAGCCTTCATCGACCTGAGCTTTGTGAATCAACTGCTGTGCATAAACTGCCTAATCCTACGCTCTATGTTCATCGACCTGAGACTGTGACGTTAGTCGACCTAAGAACTTGGTCAATCTGTCGGCATTGAGTGAATAGCACATCTGGCGTTGAGTGTTCTTTGTCTCTAAGTCAGCCTTGGCTTTGAGTGAATTATGGCGCTGAGTGTTGAAGAGCTAGTCGATCTGAAAATGAAGTTCGTCGAGCTCAACTCAGAGATTCCGGCTCTGAGTTAGTCGAGCTGAGTACGACTATCGTCCACCTGAGTTCGACGAATGTAGATTTCTTTTTCTAATTCTCGATTTCTCTAAGTCTTGAGTCTTTGGAAGTATTGTAGGTTGGTCCTTTGATCTGTTGACTCTAAGAACATGGCCTAGACTCTAGAAACACATAAAGTTTTTACCCTTCTATACAATATGAGTCACAACCTAAGCAGAGAACCTAGCCCAAATCACCTAGGGGTTCCAACAATCTGCTCTAGGCTTTCAAGAGACAAACAATCACACTCAGTCTAAAAGCTTGAAGAAAAACATCTTTCTGAAGGCCTACACCCTGAAGTAAAGCTCTCTCCTGAACATATTCATACAACTCAGGGGGAGCTTTGAAAACATCAAGTCCACTAATCTTCTCAGAGCATTGACACAGAGAAGGCAACATCTTCATTTTTTACTTTTCCATTTCTCGTGTACAGGGTTTTAACTCCCTTCAAAAGTTAAGACTTTTGGTTCACAAGTCACCTAATAAAAAGACTTGAGTTTGGTTTTTGGGCACCTGAACAAAAGCTCAAAGGGTTGCTAGATCTCCCTTAGAAAAAAGATCTTGTGGTGATAAGGCACCTGAGCAAAAACCTGTTGTGGCAGGGCACCTGAGCAAAAACCTATAGTGGATTCCTACCAGGGTGGTAGAAGAGTGGATGTACCCAGGTTTATTGGTGAACCACTATAAATTCCTTGTGTCGTATGGTTTGCCTTTAGCATATGACAGGTAACAAGGATAACTTAACAAACTACAAGTCCAAGCTTGGTCCAAAAGTGATATTTGATGACTCCAACTGTGGCCAAACTGAAGGCAATGAGATTATTAAGATTGGAGATATCACCTTCAAGAAAGTAGCATATGTGAGTGGTTTAAAACATAACCTGATATCCATAAGCCAATTATGTGATCAAGGTTATCAGGTATCATTTAACCATTCTTCTTGCATTATTTCTTCTATAGAGAATAAAACTCTCTTAACTGGACTTAGGCAAGGAAACATCTATATAGTAAATTTCAAATCTGCTAGGTCAGAAATCTGTTTATTTAATCAAATTAGTAACAATAATGAACTATGACATAAAATATTAGGACAAGTAAATCTTAAAAATATTGTTAAACTCTTTAGGGACAATCTTGTTAGAGGATTGCCTTCTTTCCCCTACAAGAAGGAAAGCCTTTGGAGGGCTTGTAAATTAGGCAAGCAAACCAAAAATTGTTTTAAATTTATCAATAAGAGTGATTCACCCAGGATTCTGTATTTGCTACACATGGATCTATTTGAACCCATTGATGTATATAGCTTGGGAGGGAAATCTTATACCTTAGTCATTGTAGATGACTTCTCTCGGTTCACTTGGGTGTTCTTCTTGAGAAACAAGTCAGATAACTTTAAAGTTCTTACAGACTTTCTTAAGAGCATAAGGATTGAGCATTCTACTCCAATTGCATTGATTAGAAGTGATCATGGTACTGAGTTTGAATCTCTTCATATGCAAGAATTCTGTGAAATGGAAGGTGTCAGGCATTGCTTCTCTGCTCCTAGAACTTCTTAATAAAATGGGGTAGCAGAAAGGAAAAGTAGAACCCTGATTGAAGCTGCAGGAACATTGCTTGCAGATGTTTATATGCCCCTATCCTTTTGGGCAGAGGCTGTAAGCATAGCAAATTATGTCCTGAATAGGAGTTTAATACATAAGTTTAAGGGCAAGACTCCCTATGAACTACTCAAAGGGAAGCAACCTAAAATAGACTATTTTAGAATCTTTGGTTGTATTTGTTACATTCATAATAATAACAAGAAACATCTTAGAAAATTTGAAGTCAAAGCTATAATGGGAATTTTTCTTGGATATTCCCAAGTCAGCAACGCCTATAGGGTATTTAATAAATCAACCTTAAAAATGGAAGAATCAGTACATATTACATTTGATGAAGCTAATATGTATTACAAGGAGAAGGATTCTTCTACCAGTAAGTTATTGCAGGTACCCAATTTGTGTGAGAAATTGGATGATCTGAACCTCACTAATGAGGTTGTATCACATCCTTCTCCACATATTGATGAAGATAGTGAAGAAGAGGTTAGTGATATAATTTTTGAACCTTCAATAACAAATTTAATTCTATAAGAGGAATTTATTCCCAATACTGTTGCTGAACCAACTCATCCAACTGATCTTGTCACACTTAGAGATCACCCTGTATCTCAAGTGATTGGAGACATATTAGTTGGTGTGCAAACAAGGCATCAACTTAACCAAAATTTGATGCATGCTTGCTTCATATCTCAACTTATGGCCCAAACCATAAAAGATACAGAGCAAGATCCCCACTGGATTATTATAATGCAAGAGGAGCTCAATCAGTTTGAGAGATGCAGAGTTTGATGCACAAGGAGCCATCATCAAGAATAAAGCAAGGATGGTAGCACAAGGATACAGACAGGAAGAAGGAATTGACTAAGATCAAACCTTTGCACTTATTGCCACACTGGAAGCTATTAGAATTTTTCTTGCATATGCATCCTACAAAAAGTTCAAGGTCTACCAAATGGATGTCAAGAGTGCCTTCTTGAATGGTGAACTCAAAGAGAAAGTATTTTTTGAACAACCACTAGGTTTTATTTCACCAACTCATCCCTCTTTTGTCTTCAAATTGCATAAAGCTCTTTATGGTTTAAAGCAAGTTTCAAGAGCTTGGTATGAGATCCTAGCTAGCTTTCTTTTAGAGCATAAGTTCACTAGGGGCATTATAGATAGGTCTCTGTTTATTAGGCATCATAATAATAACATACTGTTAGTCTAAATATATGTAGATGACATCATTTTTGGCTCTACTTATTCCAAGCAATACAAAAGGTTTTCTAACCAGATACATTCCAAGTTTGAAATGAGTAGTATGGGTGAGCTTTCTTACTTCCTTGGTCTCCAAGTGAAGCAATCCCCTGATGGCATTTTCATCTCCCAATCCAAATATGCTAAGGAATTAGTTAAAATATTTGGGATGACAGATGCTTCAGCAAAGAAAACACACATGGCTTCCAATATTGTGATTGTTTCTAATGAGCATAGCATGCCAGTTGATCAAAAGACATATAGGGCCATTGTTGGGTCCTTATTATATCTCACAGCTACTAGGCTAGACATAATGTTTACTACATATCATTGTGCTAGGTTCCAAGTGAACCCTAAAGAATCTCACCTTATTTTCATAAAAAGAATTTTGAGATATATAAAGGGTTTCCCAAATCTAGGACTCTTTTATCCAACTGGGTCTGAATTTGAATTAACTGGATTCTCAGATGCTGACTTTACTGGATGTAGAGTTGACAGGAAAAGCACATCAGGAACATGTCAGTTCCTTGGTGATAGGCTTGTGTCTTGGTTTTGTAAGAAACAAACATCTATGTCCACCTCAACTACAGAAGCTGAATACATTGCAGCTAGCAGTTGTTGTTTACAAATATTGTGGATTCAAAACCAACTCCTAGATTATGGATATAATCTAAATAATTCAACTGTATTTTGTGATAATACTAGTGCAATTTCCATTGCACAAAATCCAGTACATCATAGTAGGACAAAACATATAGAAGTAAGACATCATTTCATTTGAGATTGTGTGGACAAAAAGAAAATTAATCTAATCTTTATCTCTACTAATTTACAAAAAGCAGACATCTTCACCAAACCTTTGGATGAGAAGAAATATCTGTTCTTTCTGAATCAGCTTTGTATGATCAATAGAGAAGCAGTAATTTAATTTTCTTTCTGAGGTCGAATAATTTGTCACAGCTCGTCAAAATGGAGATCGACGATCTGAGGACAGTTCTTGAGAAAATTCGTCAACCTGAGATCGACGAACTCTCTGTGTGAAGCTATTTTCGTCGAGTGGAGATCGACGATCTTGCTTCAGAAAATTTTTCGTCAACCTAAGAACGACGAAAAGTTTTCCTCTCTTCAGACTGTGGTCGACGATATTATTTCTTCATGAAATTTTTTGTCGACCTGGGAACAAAGATTCTTTTTATTTTTCGCAGGATGGAGTCTGGCACTTCATATTCTGAAAACCTTATAACTAGGTTTTCTTCAAGCTCCATCCCACGCTTTCTTTTCTTTTGCACTTGATCTCTCTTTCTTTTTGCAGGAAAACCAATGGTGATTCTGGTGATCTCCCTTTCCGACATGAAGTTTAACACCATGTTAGACATCGATTTCGACTCCTTCTGTCACTCCGATCAGATCTTCATGGATATTCTACAGCTGTTCGAGGAATAACAACTGAAGAAATTGTTGGGTATACTGAAAAATATGTACCAGATTTGGAGAAACCTCCCCTTACTCAATAATATACATCAGTTTGTATTTGATGGGATGTTTGAGTTTCATTGTGCAGATGTAAGGTTTGCAAGAAAATTCTCTAAGTATAAGTGTCGACACTTGTGATGAATTGTGTCGATACCCAGAAGTTGTGTCGACACTAAAAGAAAGGCATGTGTCGACACCCAGGCATTGTATCGACACCTGAAGAAGAAGTTGTGTCGATATCCAGAATTATGTCGACACCTGAGGCACAAATTGTGTCGACACCTGAAGTAGTAGTTGTGTCGACACCCAGGAGTTATGTCGACTTTAGAAGAAAGGCATGTGTCGACACCCAAGAATTGTGTCGACACCTGAAGAAGGTTTGTGTCGACACACATGACTTGTGTCGAAACACACTCAACGCATCTATCAGTAATAGCTATACTGATTTTGAAGGGCTTGTGTCGACACACAAGACTTGTGTCGATATGCAGGACTTGTGTCGATACGCAGGACTTGTGTCGACACACAGGACTTGTGTCGACACACAGGACTTGTGTCGACACACACTCAACGAAATCTGGACAACACTTAATGCCATCTAACAACAACAGCTATACTGAGTCTGAAGGCTTGTGTCGACACATAGGACTTGTGTCGACACACACTCAATGACGTCTCAACACACACTCAATGACATCTGGACATACACCCAATGCCATCAGTCTGCATCAGTTATGTCGAGACCAGGATAAGTTGTGTCGATGAAAGTGTTAAGTTGTCTACCTAAATTACCTAGAGGGGGTGAATAGGTGAATTGTGCGTCTATTTATGGAATAAAAAATTTAACGAACTTGCACAAAAACAATCAAGCAATCACAGACGACAAGAAGATTTATAGTGGTTCCCCAACCTTGGTTACGTCTACTTTCCCTCACCGATCTAGTAAATCATTAGATCCGGCTACTCCACTATCTCGGATTGAAAACCAATCCTACATCTCGGAACTAAGTTCCTATAATCTTGATCCAAAGGGATCTACACTCGGAAGATGAAAACTTCCTACAACTCAGAGAACAACGCTCCTACACTCGGAGAAAAATCTCCTACAAAATTATAAAGAGATATGAAATACAAACAAAGATTTGTCTCAAATCTGTAAAAATTTAACTCTAGGTCTTCTTCTGAACTTGGCGGCTTTTTCAGAATTTGTTGAAGAAGAACCTCTGTAGATCTGACATGAGAAATCTTTGACCTGCTTTATTAAGGAGAAGATGAAGATTCCTTGAACAACAAGTCATTCTTGATCGAAAACAGTCGAGTAGATCTTCTTCCTGAGCATCGGTGGCGGCTTTTGTAAATTCGTTCTTGGAGAGAGACGATCGATCAGAAATTTAGAAAAGAGTATGGTTCACCGCTTAGGGTTAGTCTTGATGAAAAGACATTATATAGGATTTCCCCTAACTGTTAGAATTGATATTAATGACGACGTGGACCAATCACGTCAAGTCATTTGAAAATCCCGTCGATATAGACTTACGTAAATTTTCTGAAAAATGAACTGTAGTTCTCGAGAAGTATAAATGAGTTCTCGAGAACAAGGCTGAGTTCTCGAGAGCTATGCTTTCTGGACTTAAGATAGTACTCGAGAGATAAGAGTTGAGTAACCTCAAGAACTAAATTTCGCTTCTCGAGAACTAAAGTAACATTAATCGAGAGCTTAAACTTGTACTCGAAAACTAAGCTTACTTCTCGAGAACTAAAAGCTAAGTTCTCGAGAACTATAACCAGCTTCTCGAGAGATGGACTTAGAAGATTTTTCACGGCTGTCTCTGGCTACTCGAGAAATATAGGTTGTGACTTCTCTAGAACTTAGACTAAGCTTCTCGAGAACTATAATGATATTTCTCGAGAACTAGTCTAGGCTTTTCGAGAACTAAGTGAACTTCTCGAAGACTGCTAACTCTACTTCTCGAGAGCTATAATGGAATTCTTGAGAAGTGGACTTGGAGAAATTTTAGAACTAAGAAACTTTTTCTCTTCAAGAATCCAATCTTCATTCCATGGTCCAAGTGCTTGAATATGAAGTGTATCCCAATAGAGAGGCTACACATGAGTCAACACCTTGGATCACACGGTGAGGGATTACACTGTATGGTCCTATTTTCATGACCCACTATAGACTGACATTGGTCTATACTTAGTAATGATGGTCTGCAAACACACAACTAAACAAAGATATCAAATACAACTTAATTCATCTTAGTTCAAGGGTGACCTTATACAAATCTGGGTTATTGTGGATGCAATACTCAACAATATCCCCCTATTTGTTGAAGTCAGAACCCTCTATACTAAGGTGAATTATACCAATAAAGAAAAAACTGTATATGAAAAATAGATTAAAATGCAAGAAAAAAAAATTAAATACAGAATTAGCAAAACTAGAAATTATATATATATAATGTTTTAGATTTCCAATCAACATCCATTTCATCCATAATCTCAAATAGTTATCAACAGAAAGCCAGTCCTAGCTCTGATGTTGTCTGTCATGCTTCTCTTATTGTCTCCTCTGGTAGCTGAAAGGCTTTGGGTAGTACCTTGGAGGTTTTGGAGGAGCCTTAGGATTGTTCTTGCTATACTCTCTGTCATAGATTCTCCTTTTAGTCATGAAATCTCATAGAGTTCCCACTCAAAGGAGCTATAGTGGAGATTCTTGTTTTCATTGTAGTCCATAACTAATTTGAGAGTGCCAAGAATTAATGCTTTAGAGGTAGGACTCCAGACTTCAGCAAATTCTTGTGCATTTCTTTTCTCTGTGTCTGGCATAGGAACACTTTTGCTAGTAGAGGGGCCTTTCCCATACTTCCTCTTCTTAGAAGTGTTGATCTTAGGTAAACCTTGAGGAATAATATCATCCTATGCTTGGTCATAAGAAGCAGGAGGAGGATTTTGATCTTCTGGCCTTGGAGAAAAGCATGGCATTTGAGGTTGCATCTGAGCAGGCATTTGGCTTGACTGACCTTCAGCAAGAGGGTTCAGGTTATGAGGAATGACATTAGGATCAACCTAAATTTCAGGGAATATTTGGTTGTGCATCCAGATGAGGTGTCATAGGTATGAAATTTCACAGACTGAATCTGTTATAAAACATTCTTATTAATTTCAGATATCCTTTCAGACCAAACTATGTTTGTAGCAGCAGTAAACTTGTCCACAAGCTTTTCCACATATTCTTTCATCAAGCTCCCCCCTTTCTGAATTCTATAGATAGTGTATCTGATAGTTTTACTTTCAAGACTACCTAAACACCTAGAGGGGGGGTGAATAGGTTCTAATGCTTGTTTTCACTTTTGGTAGAATATAACTACTGAATAAAATAGAATGCAAAATATACTTCAGCAAACACAGCACAGCAATCACAGATATTCACACATCACAGATTGCACACAGATTTATAGTGGTTCCCCAAGGTCTGGGTACATCCACTTTCCCCCTTCACCTATCTAGTAGTGTGCTAGATTTGGCCTAACTTCCTTCTTTAACTCAGATCCTCAGATCCTACAGCTCAGAACCTAGAAAGGTTCCTACAACTCAGGCTAATCAGCCCTACCTCAGCCTTGACACAAGGCCTACAACTCAGAGAAAAACCTTCTCCTACACTCAGGCATACACAGCCCTACCACTCAGAGATCAAATCTCCTACACTCAGCCTTTATAACATAGGCTTACAACTCAGATCTATATTAATAGATCCTACAGAATTTGAAGAGTTTTATTATATTTTGCCTTTGTTGAGAGAGAAGGGACAAGACAACACTTGATCAACTGATGGATGAAATCAACTAAATCTTAGCTTTCTTCAAAGCTTCTTGAATCTGAACTTAGTTGAGTTGATTTCCTGACAGCTTCTTGAGAAACCTGTGACAGCTTCCTTCTTGATCTTCAAATGGCTGGATCTCTCTCTATCCAATACCTTTGATAATACTTCAGAATTCTTGGACGAATTCTACTTAGACAGATCCTGAGAGGTTGTACCCTTCAGAATGTCTTCTTAGATCTTCTGATGAAGATCTTCTTCTATGCCTTGCACTTTCTTGATTTGATTACTCAATCAGTTTCTATGTGTGTTGCTTCTCAAAAATATCTCGTGTCTTTATTCTACTTCTGAATCTATCTATTTATAGACCTTTTTTATGGTAACCGGCTGATCCGGTTTCTAACTAACTTCTGACAAGTCTGACAGCTTCAATTAACCTGTTGTAACTCACAGATGTCAAGTCTTCAAACAGATCTTGTGCCATTTTCTTGGTCAGCAAAGTGTCGAGACTGTATGTAGAAAGTGTCGAGACCATCTGTCAATATGTGTCGACACAAGTAACTTTGGTGTCGACACAGCCTTTGATAATGTCGACATGTTTGCCTTTAAGTCGACTCAGCTTCTTCATACTGCATCTTGAGAATGAGTTGACACTGAGTATTTGTGTCGACTCAAACACTTCATCATTCTTCAGCAAATGACTTGGTCTAGACTTTGCAGTGTGTCGACACAAGTTCTGTGTGTCGACATAGTTGATGTAGATTCAGAACATAGTATGTGTCGACTCTGCCTTCAGGTATCGACAAAGCTATTGTCGACTCTACCTATATGTGTCGACTCAGTCTTCTGGTGTCGACACAAATGTAGTCGACTCTGCCTCTGTGTGTCGACTCAGTCTTCTGGTGTCGACTCTGCCTCAGTGTGTCGACACAGCCTTCTGGTGTCGACTCTGCATCAGTGTGTCGACACAGGCTCCCAGTGTCGACACAGCTGTTGTCGACTTTACTTCTGTGAGTCGACACTGCTTCCCGGTGTCGACACAAATGTTGTCGACTCTTTTTCTCTATGTCGACACAGCCTTCTTCAAGTGTCGACACAATAATTCTGAAGTGTCGACACATCTTCTTCTAGTGTCGACACATGGACTTAGAATAATTTTCCTGCTTTTTAGTACATTATTAACCTGCACATATCAACTCAAAATAACATCAAATACACCTTGATGTATATCATTGAGCTAAGTTAGGCTTCTTCAAATCAGGTACACATTTTCCAATGTACCCAACAATCTCCCCCTATTTGGAGAAGTCATAACCCTTTTAGCTAATGATATACACCATTTATAAAAATTTAACATGATGATGTATATAAGCATGACATAACAGGAAACATTAAAAAAAAACAAAACATTAAGCAACAGATTCATCACAGAATAAAGATGAACATGAAGAAATAATTACAGAACAATATTTTGTTTATTAACTTAGAAATTTTTGTTACAGCTTGTTTACATTGATTGGTTAAACAAACAAATCACTACAAAACATTTGAAAGAACTGATAAGCTTAATCTAAGACTGATCAGGCTCCCTTATGACAATTCCTTTGCCTGGTTGAATTTGAGCCTTCACAGTAGGTTCAGCAACATCAGCAGGCATCTTGCCTTTTAGATCAGCTTTCTTCTGAGCTTCCTCCTTGAGCCTTTGCCTTTCAAAGTAATGAAAGGGCTTGGGAAAATATTTGCTGGGCTCCTGAGCATCTGGTGGCAACCTCCCCATCTTAGCTTTTCTTCTGAACTGAACTATGGTCTCCTGCCTAGCCTCATACTTTTGCCATTCAATTTCATTATACCATTTACCTCTTTCATGGACTTGATCCTTCACAGCCTTCCAGGCAGTTAGTATAATGTTTCTTGAAGTGGGGCTCCACTGCTCAAAATCAGGTCTAAGTTCAGCTTGCTCTCTAAATCTCTTCTTGGACAATTGAGCATCTTGTTGTTCTTTCAAACTTGCTTCAGGCTTATCAACTTTTTCAATAACAACATTTGTAACCTCCTTTAGAGGACTGTACATGGCCTGCACTTGCTGTTGAATCATATCAAAATCAGCAGGGGGGTATATGACTTGGGTGAATGCCTGACTCAACAACAATATCATCATCACATAATGGTGGATAGCCCAATGTGGCTCGAATACTATTGGTTACCCACTTGGTATGTTCTGATCCAGCATGAACTAACAACCTCTCCCCCTTTATGACTTCTCTTTCAATATGATCTCTTAGGTCAGTTTTCTGAAACCTTATTTGGTTATCAAGATAATTCACACCCTCTTTATAAAATGGTTTCAAATTTTGAAGCTTAGCAGATATTTCTTTCTGAGAGTTGGTGATTGCAGTTTGAACTGAAGTTATGGCATCCTTGAGTTTTTGATCATAAATTTCCATCTCTTTTGCCCTTGCAACAGTCAGCCTTGTAGCAGTATTTTTTAACTCAGTGAGAATTTCATGGTGAGATTCAGCCAGATTATCATTCATTCTCAGCTGATTTTCTAGAACATAACCTTGCTTCAATGCAATATCATCTACTTTAGTAAGAATAGTCTGTTATTGCTGAGCAAGGTAGACCACGGCATTACCTCCCTTGTGGAAGCAATCTGTCATTTCCTTTTTATTTAGATTTACTTCAAATCTGATGGACTTAATGTCTTGAGCCAAATCAAATTGAAGTGATTTATTACTCTCATCAACATATTTCTCCAAAGCTAATCTCTGCTCATCCATCTTTACCTGCAAATCTACCATGAACTTATTGTAATCAAAAGCAGAAGAAGATTGATGAGTTGAAGTCTGTAGAGCCTGCTTATAGCTATGGCTTCTTCTCTTGAAGACCATGAGCTTCCTTTTCTTAGCCTCTCTGGCTTCGTCAGTCTCATATTCTGAAGAGCTGTCAATCTGAACTCTTTCAAGAGGTGTTGTAGGAATTTCTGTCTCAGTGACATATTGTTCTTTCTCAATATTCACTTGCTCCCCCTCAATTTCTTGCTCCTTCCCAATTTCTTGCTCCTCCTCAATTCTTTCAGTAGCAATTCCATCATCAGGAAACAGCTCATCTAGAGTGAATTCCTTTTGTGCTTGAGTAGAAGATGAGGCATCAAGGCCAGCAAAGTTCAGATCTGCTGGTAGGTTTACTCTTTCTTCCTCTTGGACTTGTTTAGAAATGTGCTCCCCCTGCACCTGTGCAGGAGTATTTTCTTCCTGGGCATGAGTAGACCCAGTCTGGTCCTCAGCTGGTTCTCTAACTTGTTCTACTTGATGTTGTTCAGTGCCTTATTCATGTCCAGGTGACATCTCAGTTATGTCCTGCCCGTCCACAGCAGGCATCTCTTTGGATATAACTCTATCCCACCTTGAGAATAATCTCATATCCATTTTTCTCATGTGATTGATTTTGGACCCTGGTATCTGTTGCATGACTTCTGGAATGACTCCAGCCAGGTATAAACTCAAAATCCTAGCCAAATTTGGCTTCTTAATACCTTCCTTGATTTTATCAAACACAACTCCTGACCAGTCTGTGTTAATCCTGAAGATTATCCTTGTCATGAGATTAAACATTAAGGCCAAAATCCTATCATGGCCTCCTGGTTTACACAAAATTACTTTACCTACTACTTTAGATAGAAATTTGCCCTGTTGATTCATTCCTTTTCGGTTGATGGCTTCTCCAATCTTTATGGTTGGATCCAATCCACACCATTGGAGAGCCTCCCTTGTCTTAGAGGCTGGGACCTCTTCTTCATCTTGTATGCTAGGTAGTTGAAGAATCTTTCTTAAACTTCTTGGAGTAAGTTTCACCGTTGTCCCATGAATAGTCGATTTGATCTTGAGGCCCGAAGAGTCCAATGTTGCAGAAGTATAAAATTCCATTACCTCTTTCTTCCAGATTTTTGTTGGTTCAGAAACAAGAAACTCTAATCCAGATTCAGAAATTAGAGTGATAACCCTTTGTATATCTGTCGGTGTATCCTCAAAGGCATTGCGCACCAACTCGTATCCTTCGTTAACATTGTCTTCAACTTTGGGCACCATTGGAAAGATGAGAAATCTTGAGAGAAGAGAAGAGAGATTGTCGACACAGGGTTTTAGTCTTGAAAACCTTGTGAGCGTGTCGACAGAATACGTTCTTGACCTATTTATACCCTCGAAAGAAAGAAGGTCAAAAGTCGGGCAAAAATAGTCTAAATGTGTCGACACAGATGAAATGTGTCGACACAAAATTCTATTGTCTCGACAACAATGCTGACTACTCTGTGTCGACACCAATTGAGAATATGTCGACAAGTGAGATACATAGTAGAGCATCAGAAATTCTGTGTTGACTCTTAGTACAAGTGTCGACACAAAATCTGTAAGTGTCGACACCATTATTCTGGTGAAGTCGACACTTCATTTCTGGATGAGTCGACTATTTGACCCTTAAGTGTCGACACATATTCTCTGTGTCGACACAATTTCTCTGACTAGTCGACATGACTTCTCTGTGACGACACTTATTTCTGAATGTGTCGACACCATTTGACTTAGCCAATTTTTGTTTTTGAAAACCACTAGATAAACTAACCTATGGTAAGCATTCCTAATTCAATTTTAAATCTATTGAATTTAGTTTCATCCAGTGGCTTAGTAAATACATCTGCAATTTGATAATCTGTTTTAACAAATTCCAATGAGATGTCTTCTTTTTCTACATGTTCTCTAAGAAAATGGTATTTTATTTCTATATGCTTAGTTCTACTATGTGAAACATGATTGTTTGCAATAGAAATAGCACTCTTAGAATCACACAATAAAGGTGTTCTACTTACTTGAATACCATAGTCCTTTAGCTGGTGCTGAATTCACAATAGCTGTGCACAGCAACTTCCAGCTGCAACATATTCAGACTCAGCTGTGGATATTGCCACACTGGTCTGCTTCTTACTGCTCCAAGATATCAGTCTTCCTCCCAAAAACTGGCATGTCCCTGTTGTACTCTTTCTATCTTCTCTACAACCTGCAAAATCTGCATCTGAATAACCTGTTAGTAGAAAATCTCCATTCCTAGGGTACCAAAGGCCTAGATTAGGTGTGCCCTTAAGATATCTCAAGATCCTTTTGACTGCAGTATAATGAGATTCTTTAGGGCAAGCTTGGTACCTAGCACAGACACATGTAGCATATATAATATCTGGTCTACTAGCAGTGAGATATAGTAGAGAGCCAACTATTCCTCTATACAAAGACTCATCAACAGGTTTACCTGCATCATCTTTGCATATAGGCATACTTGTTCCCATAGGAGTTCTCATGGTGGAGGATGACTCCATACCATACTTCTTAATTAATTCCTTGGTGAACTTAGACTGGGATATGGACAAGCCATCTTCAGTCTGTCTTACTTGGAGTCCCAATAAGAACTTAAGCTCCCCCATACTGCTCATTTCAAACTTCCCTTGCATAAGTTTGGCAAACTTTTTGCAAAGGTTGTTCTCTGTACACCCAAAGATTATGTAATCTACATAGATCTGAACAAAGATGATCTTACCATTAGATTCCCTAAGGAATAGAGTTTTGTCTATTTTACCTCTTGAGAATTTGTTCTCAATAAGGAAAGTAGACAGGGTTTCATACCAAGCCCTTGGGGCTTGCTTTAACCCATACAATGCTTTCCTAAGTCTATAAACATAACCAGGTTTAAGAGAATCTACAAAACCTGATGGCTGCTCTACATAGACTTCTTCTTTTAGATCACCATTCAGAAATGCTGATTTCATATCCATTTGGTATACTTTGAATCCTTGATAAGCTGCATAGGCAAGGAACATTCTGAGTGCCTCCAGTCTTGCTACTGGGGCAAATGTTTGATCAAAGTCAATCCCTTCTTCCTGTCTGTATCCTTTAGCAACCAATCTTGCTTTATTCTTCACAATTACCCCACTCTCATCCAAACTTGTTCCTATAGATCCACTTTGTGCCAATTATGTTGTGGTCTCTTGGTTTAGGAACTAACTCCCAGACCTTGTACCTTCTGAATTGATTAAGCTCCTCTTGCATAGCATTAATCTAGTGTTGGTCTTGGATGGCTTCTTCAAATTTCTTAGGCTCCATTTGAGATAGGAAACTTGAGTGCAGGACTGTGCTCAGATTTCTGCTTCTAGTCTGCACTCCTTATCTTGGATCACCTATTATTTGATTAGCTGGATGATCTTTTAGATGTCTTATGGCTGGAGGTAGATTTCCTTCAGGTTGAACATCTCCAGCTCCTTCATCAGGCTGTACCTCTTGGTTGTCATCAGCTACTATAGAGTCTTGTACTCCCCCTGGACAGTAGCCTTCATTTTCCAATGCTTCATCTGCATTTGATGCTTCTGCAATGGAAAGCTTGTCCATCCTTTTGTTTATACCTATTGAATTATTTGATCTACAAGGCAACTCACTGTTGATTAATCTTATTTCATCAAATACAACATGTACAGATTCTTCTACAACTTGAGTAGTCAAGTTGAATACTCTATAGGCCTTACTATTTATGATGTACCCAACAAATATCCCATCTTGGGATTTGGCAGCAAACTTAGTTAGATATGACTTGCCATTGTTAAGTATATAACACTTGCAACCAAAGATCCTAAAGTAGGATAGATTTGGTTTTCTACCTTTCATAATTTCATAGGGAGTCTTTTTGTGGCACTTAGTGATAGAATCCCTATTGATCACATGACATGTAGTGTTTACTGCCTCAGCCAAGAAATATTCTGGAAGAGAGGTATCACTCAATAGAGTTCTACCAGCTTCAATCAATGTCCTATTCTTTCTTTCAGCAATACCATTTTGCTGAGGTGTTCTAGGTGAGGAGAATTCTTGGAAGATCCCAAAGTCTTCACATAATTTTGTCATACTTTCAGATTGAAATTCAGTGCCATGGTCAATTCTGATTTTGACCACTGTACTGTTTAGTTCATTCTGAATTTGTTTCACAAAACTAAGTAAGACACTTGGGGTTTCTGATTTTTGTCTCAGAAAGAACACTCATGTATATCTAGAATAGTCATCTACAACCACAAAAGTGTAGACCTTCCTACCTAAACTATGAACTGGCATAGGACCAAAAAGATACATATGTAAGAGGTATAAGCACCTCACAGAATCCTTGTTTTCAAGGCTATGAAAGGAGGATTTTGTCTGCTTGCCCTTTTGACAAGCTGAACATATCCCTTCCTTTATACACTTAACTTGAGGACAATTCCTCACTAACTCTTTGCTAAAGAGTTGGCCAATTGTCTTGTAGTTAAGATGAGCCAACCTCTTGTGCCACTTGACACAAAGAGATGCATTATCATCAGCTACAAGACATATGGGAGAAACCTGGTTCTCACATACAAAATTAAGACAATAAACATTTCTCTTTCTATACCCAGTCAATATGATCTTTTGATCACTTGACCTTTTGATATGACATCCATCCTTAACAAATGAAATGTCATATCCAAGATCACTCAGCTGACTTATGCTTATCAGATTATGTTTCAAACCTTTTACATAAGCCACTTGGGTGATGGTAATTTGGTTTGAAGAAATGTTACCAAACCCTTTGATGATTCCTCTTTCAGATCCACCAAAGATTACTTTAGGTCCATCTTTGACAGATGTGTACTCCTTCAGCAGCCCCTTTGTTCCAGTCATGTGCCTGGAACATCCACTGTCCAAGTACCATATAGGGGCATGACAACTTGGACTTTCCTGCAATACAGAATTACTTTCCCTTAGAACCCAAGTAAGTCTTGGGTCCTTGGTTCAGGTTAGCACCATTCATATTAAGACTACCAGCAGCTCTTCTAACTGGTAGACTATTGTTCTTCCTTACATTTGTGTTATGCCAGCATTCTAAGGCAAAATGGCCTCTCTTGCCACAACGCCAACATTCAAACTTGTTGTATCTAGGTCTTGATACACCCTTGATAGAAGAATTTCTGTCCAGTGTTGGTGCTGCTGCAGCATCACCCACAGATTTCTTATAACCATGGGGTTTATGAACATGGGTATACCTATTGGCATTTACACCCTTGTTTATCAGAACATTAGTCTTAATATGACCACGAATATTCTCAAGATCATATTTGTTAGAAGGCACTTGCACCTTTCTAAACATAACAGGTACTGAAAGGTTTAGTGGCTGGACAGGAGCTTTGTCTTTTCTCTTGACTTAGGCAGCCCTGGGGTTACCTTTGAAGCCTATTCCTGACTTACCCTTTTGAGCCACAAACTCATCTATTAAAGGTAAGACAGATTTTGGCTTAGAGTAACTAGCCACTAAATCTTTCTCTATTCTTAGTCTGGCCTCCAGACTCTTAATTTGATCATTATTATATTTGATTGTGCCAATCTGAATAATAGTTATATTTTTCAGTTTGACAATCTCATTTAACTTTTGATCCATTACTTTTTCAAACTCAGTTGCAGCCACCTTAAAATCAGCAATTTCCTGAGCTTGAGTTTTGACTAGGTTCTTGCTTTTCTTAAGAGCCTGCAACAAGTCCCCATACTTATCTATCAACTGATAAACATCACCTTCAGATTCAGATCCATCTACATCACTTGATGCAGATGTAGCTGATTCTGCACTAGTACTACAAACTGATTTTATAGAAGGACAATGTACCTTACTGGGACCAGAATGATTCTGGCACATGTCTTCTTCTGATCCATCCATCAGTCTCATGCACTGATGGTCTTCTTGATCATAGATGGAGTTCAGCAATTGCATAAACTCCTCTTCTTCATTGGCTGCATACAGCCCAATGTATACTTCAGCTTCAGATTCTGACTCTGAAGTAGATTGATCTGTAAGGCTCTTCTCCTTCTTAGCAACAAAGGATATCTCCTTCTTTCCCTTTTGATGAGTCTTCTTTCTGTCTGTTGACTCCTTCCTCTTATCAGGACATTCAGCCACTACATGTCCTAGCCTGTTACAGCAATAGCAAACAATCTTTGAAGTTGTAGCTTTGCTAGGCTTAGTTTTGCTCTTCTCCTGTCTTGATGATTTTCTCTTCTGATAGTAATCATTAGCTGGCTGTGATGTGGAGGGCCTTGATTTCCACTGCTTCTTTTTTAAGAACCTCTGAAACTGCCTTGTAAAAGCAGCAAAATCTGTATCTGAATCACTGCTTTCTGAAATCTGATTGTCTGAAATTTCTGAGTTAACTTCAGCAACTTCCTTAGGAGGTGATGGAGATTTCCTCTTATTCTTTCTAGTGGCTTCAGCCTTGAAGGCCACTGACTTCTCTCTATGCTCTCCTTTTGAATTCTTTTCTTCCTCCTTCCTAGCCATTAGTTGCATTTCATATGATAGTAACTTTCCAAACAAGGTTGGAGGAGAAATCTCTGCCAGTTTAGCCACTTCTCTTATGGCACAAATCTTGGTATCCCAATCCTTTGTCAAGGACCTTAGGAATTTGTCATTCATTTCATAGGTACTGAAGACCCTTCCATAGGACATCAATTCATTTACTATCCTGTAGAATTTCTTGTAGCATTCAGTTATGCTATCAGACTTCCCTTGTCTGAAACTCTCATACTCTTGGTTGAGCATAGATTTCCTATTTTGTCTAACTTCTTCAGACCCCTCCATGTAGACAATCAAAGTGTCCCACATTTCCTTGGAGGTTTTATAGTCAATCAGATTTTGAAATGTAGAATCATCTATGGCACTCACTATGATATTCTGAGCTCTCTTATCCATAGTTGCCAATATGATTTCATCCTTGGTCATTTCAGAATAACTCTTTGGAGTTTGAATATTTGTATCAAGAACGGATACCTTCATTGGAATGAACGGGCCTTCCTGTACTGTGATGTATATCCTTGGTTCGGAAGCCTCCATAAACAACCTAACCCTTTCTTTCCAGATTCCAAAGATTTCTTTTCTGCAGTTGGGTAATTTCATTGACCCTAGTTCCTTTTGATTCTCTCCAGAACCCATTTTCTTGATTCTTGATTCTGCCTTTAGGGATCTAACTCAGACTGTTAGGTCCTTATTTGAGTAACCTCCCTCTGATATCACTTGATAGTTTTACTTTCAAGACTACCTAAACACCTAGAGGGGGGGTGAATAGGTTCTAATGCTTGTTTTCACTTTAGGCAGAATATAACTATTGAATAAAATAGAATGCAGAATATACTTCAGCAAACAAAGCACAACAATCACAGATATTCACACATCACAGATTGCACACAGATTTATAGTGGTTCCCCAAGGTCTGGGTACATCCACTTTCCCCCTTCACCTATCTAGCAGTGTGCTAGATTTGGCCTAACTTCCTTCTTTAACTCAAATCCTCAGATCCTACAGCTCAGAACCTGGAAAGGTTCCTATAACTCAGGCTAATCAGCCCTACCTTAGCCTTGACACAAGGCCTACAACTTAGAGAAAAACCTTCTTCTACACTCAGGCATACACAACCCTACCACTCAGAGATCAAATCTCCTACACTCAGCCTTTATAACATAGGCTTACAACTCAGATCTATATTAATAGATCCTATAGAATTTGAAAAGAGTTTTATTATATCTTGCCTTAGTTGAGAGAGAAGGGACAAGACAACACTTGATCAGCTGATGGATGAAATCAACTAAATCTTAGCTTTCTTCAAAGCTTCTTGAATCTGAACTTAGCTGAGTTGATTTCCTGATAGCTTCTTGAGAAACCTGTGACAGCTTCATTCTAGATCTTCAAATGGCTGGATCTCTCTCTATCCAATACCTTTGATAATACTTCAGAATTCTTGGATGAATTCTACTTAGACAGATCCTGAGAGGTTGTACCCTTCAGAATGTCTTCTTAGAACTTCTGATGAAGATCTTCTTCTGTGCCTTGCACTTTCTTGATTTGATTACTCAATCAGTTTTTATGTGTGTTGCTTTTCAAAAATATCTCTAGTCTTTATTCTACTTTTGAATCTGTCTATTTATAGACCTTCTTCATGGTAACCGGCTGATCCGGTTTCTAACTAACTTCTGACAAGTCTGACAGCTTCAGTTAACCTATTGTAACTCACAGCTGTCAAGTCTTCAAACAGATCTTGTGCCTTTGTCTTGGTCAGCAAAGTGTCGAGACTGTCTGTCAGAAAGTGTCGAGACCATCTGTCAATATGTGCCGACACAAGTAACTTTGGTGTCGACACAGCCTTTGATAATGTCGACATGTTTGCCTTTAAATCGACTCAGCTTCTTCATACTGCATCTTGAGAATGAGTCGACACTGAGTATTTGTGTCGACTCAAACACTTCATCATTCTTCAGCAAATGACTTGGTCTAGACTTTGTAGTGTGCCGACACAAGTCCTGTGTGTCGACACAGTTGATGTAGATTCAGAACATAGTATGTGTCGACTCTGCCTTCAGGTGTCGACACAACTGTTGTCGACTCTGCCTATATGTGTCGACTTAGTCTTCTGGTGTCGACACAAATGTAGTCGACTCTGCCTCTGTGTGTCGACTCAGTCTTCTGGTGTCGACTCTGCCTTAGTGTGTCAACACAGCCTTCTGGTGTCGACTCTGCCTCTGTGATATGACTTGTCATTGTTAAGTATATAGCACTTGCAACCAAAGATCCTAAAGTAGGATAGATTTGGTTTTCTACCTTTCATAATTTCATAGGGAGTCTTTTTGTGGCACTTAGTGATAGAATCCCTATTGATCACATGACATGCAGTGTTTACTGCCTCAGCCAAGAAATATTCTGGAAGAGAGGTATCACTCAATAGAGTTCTACCAGCTTCAATCAATGTCCTATTCTTTCTTTCAGCAATACCATTTTGCTGAGGTGTTCTAGGTGAGGAGAATTCTTGGAAGATCCCAAAGACTTCACATAATTTTGTCATACTTTCAGATTGAAATTCAGTGCCATGGTCAATTCTGATTTTGACCACTGTACTGTTTAGTTCATTCTGAATTTGTTTCACAAAACTAAGTAAGACACTTGGGGTTTCTGATTTTTGTCTCAGAAAGAACACCCATGTATATCTAGAATAGTCATCTACAACCACAAAAGTGTAGACCTTCCTACCTAGACTATGAACTGGCATATGACCAAAAAGATACATATGTAAGAGGTATAAGCACCTCACAGAATCCTTGTTTTCAAGGCTATGAAAGGAGGATTTTGTCTGCTTGCCCTTTTGACAAGCTGAACATATCCCTTCCTTTATACACTTAACTTGAGGACAATTCCTCACTAACTCTTTGCTAAAGAGTTGGCCAATTGTCTTGTAGTTAAGATGAGCCAACCTCTTGTGCCACTTGACACAAAGAGATGCATTATCATCAGCTACAAGACATATGGGAGAAACCTGGTTCTCACATACAAAATTAAGACAATAAACATTTCTCTTTCTATACCCAGTCAATATGATCTTTTGATCACTTGACCTTTTGATATGACATCCATCCTTAACAAATGAAATGTCATATCCAAGATCACTCAGCTGACTTATGCTTATCAGATTATGTTTCAAACCTTTTACATAAGCCACTTGGGTGATGGTAATTTGGTTTGAAGAAATGTTACCAAACCCTTTGATGATTCCTCTTTCAGATCCACCAAAGATTACTTTAGGTCCATCTTTGACAGATGTGTACTCCTTCAGCAGCCCCTTTGTTCCAGTCATGTGCCTGGAACATCCACTGTCCAAGTACCATATAGGGGCATGACAACTTGGACTTTCCTGCAATACAGAATTACTTTCCCTTAGAACCCAAGTAAGTCTTGGGTCCTTGGTTCAGGTTAGCACCATTCATATTAAGACTACCAGCAGCTCTTCTAACTGGTAGACTATTGTTCTTCCTTACATTTGTGTTATGCCAGCATTCTAAGGCAAAATGGCCTCTCTTGCCACAACGCCAACATTCAAACTTGTTGTATCTAGGTCTTGATACACCCTTGATAGAATAATTTCTGTCCAGTGCTGGTGCTGCTGCAGCTTCACCCACAGATTTCTTATAACCATGGGGTTTATGAACATGGGTATACCTATTGGCATTTACACCCTTGTTTATCAGAACATTAGTCTTAATATGACCACGAATATTCTCAAGATCATATTTGTTAGAAGGCACTTGCACCTTTCTAAACATAACAGGTACTGAAAGGTTTAGTGGCTGGACAGGAGCTTTGTCTTTTCTCTTGACTTAGGCAGCCCTGGGGTTACCTTTGAAGCCTATTCCTGACTTACCCTTTTGAGCCACAAACTCATCTATTAAAGGTAAGACAGATTTTGGCTTAGAGTAACTAGCCACTAAATCTTTCTCTATTCTTAGTCTGGCCTCCAGACTCTTAATTTGATCATTATTATATTTGATTGTGCCAATCTGAATAATAGTTATATTTTTCAGTTTGACAATCTCATTTAACTTTTGATCCATTACTTTTTCAAACTCAGTTGCAGCCACCTTAAGATCAGCAATTTCCTGAGCTTGAGCTTTGACTAGGTTCTTGCTTTTCTTAAGAGCCTGCAACAAGTCCCCATACTTATCTATCAACTGATAAACATCACCTTCAGATTCAGATCCATCTACATCACTTGATGCAGATGTAGCTGATTCTGCACTAGTACTACAAACTGATTTTATAGAAGGACAATGTACCTTACTTGGACCAGAATGATTCTGGTACATGTCTTCTTCTGATCCATCCATCAGTCCCATGCACTGATGGTCTTCTTGATCATAGATGGAGTTCAGCAATTGCATAAACTCCTCTTCTTCATTGGCTGCATACAACCCAATGTATACTTCAGCTTCAGATTCTGACTCTGAAGTAGATTGATCTGTAAGGCTCTTCTCCTTCTTAGCAACAAAGGATATCTCCTTCTTTCCCTTTTGATGAGTCTTCTTTCTGTCTGTTGACTCCTTCCTCTTATCAGGACATTCAGCCACTACATGTCCTAGCCTGTTACAGCAATAGCAAACAATCTTTGAAGTTGTAGCTTTGCTAGGCTTAGTTCTGCTCTTCTCCTGTCTTGATGATTTTCTCTTCTGATAGTAATCATCAGCTGGCTGTGATGTGGAGGGCCTTGATTTCCACTGCTTCTTCTTTAAGAACCTCTGAAACTGTCTTGTAAAAGCAGCAAAATCTGTATCTGAATCACTGCTTTCTGAAATCTGATTGTCTGAAATTTCTTAGTTAACTTCAGCAACTTCCTTAGAAGGTGATGGAGATTTCCTCTTATTCTTTCTAGTGGCTTCAGCCTTGAAGGCCACTGACTTCTCTCTATGCTCTCCTTTTGAATTCTTTTCTTCCTCCTTCCTAGCCATTAGTTGCATTTCATATGATAGTAACTTTCCAAACAAGGTTGGAGGAGAAATCTCTGCCAGTTTAGCCACTTCTCTTATGGCACAAATCTTGGTATCCCAATCCTTTGTCAAGGACCTTAGGAATTTGTCATTCATTTCATAGGTACTGAAGACCCTTCCATAGAACATCAATTCATTTACTATCCTGTAGAATTTCTTGTAGCATTCAGTTATGCTATCAGACTTCCCTTGTCTGAAACTCTCATACTCTTGGTTGAGCATAGACTTCCTATCCTATCTAACTTCTTCAGACCCCTCCATGTAGACAATCAAAGTGTCCCACATTTCCTTGGAGGTTTTATAGTCAATCAGATTTTGAAATGTAGAATCATCTATGGCACTCACTATGATATTCTGAGCTCTCTTATCCATAGTTGCCAATATGATTTCATCCTTGGTCATTTCAGAATAACTCTTTGGAGTTTGAATATTTGTATCAAGAACTGATACCTTCATTGGAATGAACGGGCCTTCCTGTACTGTGATGTATATCCTTGGTTCGGAAGCCTCCATAAACAACCTAACCCTTTCTTTCCAGATTCTAAAGATTTCTTTTCTGCAGATGGGTAATTTCATTGACCATAGTTCCTTTTGATTCTCTCCAGAACCCATTTTCTTGATTCTTGATTCTGCCTTTAGGGATCTAACTCAGACTGTTAGGTCCTTATTTGAGTAACCTCCCTCTGATACCACTTGATAGTTTTACTTTCAAGACTACCTAAACACCTAGAGGGGGGGGGTGAATAGGTTCTAATGCTTGTTTTCACTTTAGGCAGAATATAACTACTGAATAAAATAGAATGCAGAATATACTTCAGCAAACAAAGCACAACAATCACAGATATTCACACATCACAGATTGCACACAGATTTATAGTGGTTCCCCAAGGTCTGGGTACATCCACTTTCCCCCTTCACCTATCTAGCAGTGTGCTAGATTTGGCCTAACTTCCTTCTTTAACTCAAATCCTCAGATCCTACAGCTCAGAACTTGGAAAGGTTCCTATAACTCAGGCTAATCAGCCCTACCTTAGCCTTGACACAAGGCCTACAACTCAGAGAAAAACCTTCTTCTACACTCAGGCATACACAACCCTACCACTCAGAGATCAAATCTCCTACACTCAGCCTTTATAACATAGGCTTACAACTCAGATCTATATTAATAGATCCTGTAGAATTTGAAAAGAGTTTTATTATATCTTGCCTTAGTTGAGAGAGAAGGGACAAGACAACACTTGATCAGCTGATGGATGAAATCAACTAAATCTTAGCTTTCTTCAAAACTTCTTGAATCTGAACTTAGCTGAGTTGATTTCCTGACAGCTTCTTGAGAAACCTGTGACAGCTTCATTCTAGATCTTCAAATGGCTGGATCTCTCTCTATCCAATACCTTTGAAAATACTTCAGAATTCTTGGACGAATTCTACTTAGACAGATCCTGAGAGGTTGTACCCTTCAGAATGTCTTCTTAGAACTTCTGATGAAGATCTTCTTCTGTGCCTTGCACTTTCTTGATTTGATTACTCAATCAGTTTCTATGTGTGTTGCTTCTCAAAAATATCTCTAGTCTTTATTCTACTTTTGAATCTGTCTATTTATAGACCTTCTTCATGGTAACCGGCTGATCCGGTTTCTAACTAACTTCTGACAAGTCTGACAGCTTCAGTTAACCTGTTGTAACTCACAGCTGTCAAGTCTTCAAATAGATCTTGTGCCTTTGTCTTGGTCAGCAAAGTGTCGAGACTGTCTGTCAGAAAGTGTCGAGACCATCTGTCAATATGTGTCGACACAAGTAACTTTGGTGTCGACACAGCCTTTGATAATGTCGACATGTTTGCCTTTAAATCGACTCAGCTTCTTCATACTGCATCATGAGAATGAGTCGACACTGAGTATTTGTGTCGACTCAAACACTTCATCATTCTTCAGCAAATGACTAGGTCTAGACTTTGCAGTGTGTCAACACAAGTCCTGTGTGTCGACACAGTTGATGTAGATTCAGAACATAGTATGTGTCGACTCTGCCTTCAGGTGTCGACACAACTGTTGTCGACTCTGCCTATATGTGTCGACTCAGTCTTCTGGTGTCGACACAAATGTAGTCGACTCTGCCTCTGTGTGTCGACTCAGTCTTCTGGTGTCGACTCTGCCTTAGTGTGTCAACACAGCCTTCTGGTGTCGACTCTGCCTCAGTGTGTCGACACAGCCTCCCAGTGTCGACACAGCTGTTGTCAACTCTACTTCTGTGAGTCGACACTGCTTCCCGGTGTCGACACAAATGTTGTCGACTCTTTTTCTCTATGTCGACACAGCCTTCTTCAAGTGTCGACACAATTATTCTGAAGTGTCGACACAGCTTCTTCTGGTGTCGACACATGGACTTAGAATAATTTTCCTGCTTTTTAGTACATTCTTAACCTGCACATATCAACTCAAAATAACATCAAATACACCTTGATGTATATCATTGAGCTAAGTTAGGCTTCTTCAAATCAGGTACACATTTTCCAATGTACCCAACAGTATCTATAACATCTTCTTTGAAAGTACCAACCTCTTCACAGATTTTCATGAGGTGTTTTTGGGCTTTCTTCTCCAAAAAGATTTGATTGTTAGCAAGAGTTATTGTTTGATCCATAACCTGACCAACACTAATGATAGTGTGGTCTGTAGATTTACCACCAATCTAAAACAGTTCTTTGAGAGAGTCAGTATTGTGCTGAATTTCTGTAAATCCTCTACTCATCTCCTTCTCTAGAGCAGTGACTTTGTCTTGGACTATCTTCAGAGATTCATCAAAATATTTCCTTTGGTCAGCCAGCATAACTTCAATCTTACTTAGTATATCAGAACTTATAGGGGCAGCATCAGCAGGAACAACAATATGAGGTGGAGTTGGAACTGCCCAGAGAGGGATCTCTTCAACAACTACAGAGCTTTTAGCTCTGGTAGTATGAGTGACTGTATCTCCTTCTTCATTAAGGAAGTGGGCATGGAGAAGTCAAGTCTCCTTAGAGGAGCTTCAACTACCTCAGGTTCTGGCTCATGCTTTTCTGATAGAAGGATATTATATGGTTGAGGTGAGACTTTTCTTGGAGAAGGAGACAGAGTGGCTATGGGGGAAGGAACTATAGATGGAGAAGGAGCTGGAGATGGATCCTTTAAAAGTTCTTCAGCAGTTTCTGTATGGAGGGGAAGAGGTTCATCAGAGGTGAGCTCTTTTATCATACTTTCTATATCTGTTGTAGTAGAGTTGATGGTTTTCTGAGCTTGCTCATCTGAGAATGTCTCCTCTGGTAATTCTGCCACTGGGGACCTAACTGAAGATCTGATAGGACTCCTGACTGGACTTCTCACTGGTGATCTAGCTAGTGTCCTGGCTGGTGAACTGACTGTACTTCTGACTGGAGATCTGGCTGGAGGAGGAGATGGAATTCTGTCAATAAGAATAGAGGAAGCAGGCTCCCCCTCAGTTGTTGTACCTGATGGTTCCGCAACTTGATGAGAGGAGGGAGATGGGGTCCCGACCTCTGAAGCAGGGGTTGTAAGCTCTTTAGCTATCTACTTTGGATTCTTTAGTTATAACTCCCACCTTTGAATGGAAGCTAAGGAGATCTTCTTCAAATGATGAATTGGAGTACCTTTTGAAGTCTTGAAGACCACTTGATCAATCTCATGCAACATCAAGGAGATTATCCTAACAAACTTTGTCTCTTTAATGCTATCCCTGATCATGTCAAAAATCATCAAACCATATGAAAATTTCTTCCTACAGATTATGGCTGCCATGACATTGAATAGGTCATTGGTTATGAAACCTATGGACCCTGTCCTGTACCAAAGAATTTTTCCAACTATATCCACTAGAAGTTTGATAACATCATTCAGAGCAGTTCTCCTTAGAGAGGTAATGTCCACTGGATCTCCACAGAAATAGCAGGCTCTGACATTGTCATCTTCTATCAGTTCATCCTCATAATCATCTACAGTAGGCAATCTTAGAAGTCTGGACACTATGGTCGGGCTTAACATAATCTTAACTCCCTTAACCTTAGATTTCAGTACAGTGTTATTCCTCCTTATCTTGACATTTCTGTAGAACTCTTCTACTTCTGGAAATTGAATCTTACATGGTTCTGAAAGAACAAAGTTCAAACCTGCTATTTCTAGCAGAAGAAGCAAATTCTTGAAATCGTCTGAAATATCTGCAATCCCGACGACCACAAGTTCACTGTCGACTCCGATTCTTGACTTCTGAGCCATTTAGACTGACGATGGCGATGGATGGAGCACTAGAAAGCGTCGGTGTTGATGTAAGATCCGGCTTCCCAATTTGGGAGCACACCCGAATCTTATGCCCAGAACCGCCGCCTTACGGTGATACTAGCACACGGTCTAATCGACACCGCAAGACGCCGATCCCGCCAGCTAACACGATCATATTCTAGAGCAATATGTGTAACAAAAGCAGTAAATAGTCCACAGCCACAACATATATATATATATATATATATATATATATATATATATATATATTCGAAATAAAATATGAAACAGTCAAGACAAAGTACATCAATAATAATAATAATAAGGGCTTATTCCCGGTACATGAATATCTCAATATGTCTCTCTCTCAAAACATAAGCGGAAGCTATCTATATCATCATCTAATCTCGTCCTACCTGAGGACGCGCAGCAGTAGTAGTAGTCTGCGATAGAGGTATCTACTCCTCAAGTCCTGCCTCCTCGTCGTGCTGGTGCTCCATCTCCACGAGCTCCTAAAATAGTATGGTCACCGACCATTAGTCAAAAAGACTAAGTTGTTTCCTCCGCACCTCGCCCCGTAGCTTCTAGGCACCGAGCAGAAGAACGAAGCGGAGGACAACAAGGGGTAGCAAAAGTGGAAGCAGGTGACAAGAGCTAACTAGTAATTGTAATAGATATTATTATTCTACTCTAACAATTCAAAGTATATAGTACAAGTAAGTAAAGCGCAGTACTAGTAAAGGAAGGAACTGAAAGTAAGAGCAGAAAAGTAAAGTAAAGCTGAAAGGTAAAGCTATCTACCATCATAGAGTACCCTAACTTATATAAATGCTCATACAAATATATAAGTTAGGATTTCCAAAATAGCTTATCATATAAAAGAGCCCATACTAATTTATATGATAAGGATCTAAGAAGCGTATGTCCTAATGCAAATGGATGATATGTTACGAATTATGAAATATGCAAGTGCAACACATGCACACGACTCTGAGATCCAAGACCTTTAGTTCCCACTTTTCGAGAGCTAGCATCACTCTCAGGTACCACCGTTGTGGCTACGACAGCAACGGAGCGGGCGTCTCCGCTTTCTAGGCGGGTATACACACTATCAGGCCTAGACCTCTCTCATCACCTCTATACACGTCCTAGGTGCACTCTAGAGTCTCTATGTACGTACTTTACTGACTACCTGTCAATCTTGTTGGGATGGGTGCGTGTTATCGGGGATCGTCCTCCAGACCGCAGCGTAAACATCCAACTGGCCCCTCAAAACCTCAAACCTGCCTGGTTCACCGTACTGCCATCGGTGTGACGATTGGCCCAGTACTGCATGACCCGCCACTAATTTTATGCACATGCAAGTATTTCATCTCGAGCCTTCAGCTCGCAGAGCTAACCTGCCCTGATATAAATCTCTCGAGCCTTTAGCTCGCAGGATCAACCTGTCCTGATTCCCTCCAACACATCACAGGTGAGAATGTAATATCAAGACCAATTCCCTCCAACCCATCACGGGCGAGCATGAGTACCACTTCTCTTAGCCTAGTATACTACTCTTGTCTACCAATTATTAGACTTAGTAGTTTAAAGTTAATCCCAGGACTACCAAAGGTATGCCCAATGAAGGGATCTCGAAGGCACTAGGAACCAAGATGGGATGAAAAGCCCCAAGTTCCCTTTCACAAGGATAATTATTCTAATTAGTGTCTACCCAGGATTATCACCTAACTCTCATTTTTACTTTAGAACGATCCTAATGACTTAAGGTATTATTAGGAGCGCGACGGTTCTCCGTCGGTCCCCGTTATTGTTGTTGTCAAGGAACTTTCACTCTTCCACACATGATTAAAGAATCCTCTAGGAGACCATCCAGGATTATTTCCTCTGCTAAGATTCTCACTTTGCTAGTTTATCATATTTCTCCCCTAGCGGCCCTATTAGAACGAATATCGGTGCTATACCCTTACCCATGTCCCGATACCACCCACAAATATGACGTTCTAATTCCTCTGGCCATATGCCTCAAATTATTTATCCTAGGATGGTATGGACCTATATGATGAACAGGATGTATTCCATAATTTTCCAAATTAATTACACCATTAAATTAGATTCTTTAAATGTAATCCCTAGTCATTTTGCACATGAAGTATTTTCAATATTAAACCTATTGTCCTAGGGATTCTTCCAGGTATATAATATGACGATTAATGGGGCCTACCAAAATTTCATGCTATTTCAATTCAGATTTATAATTAATTCCTATTTAATACTATATCCACAAATCTATCATTTTCCAAATTAAGTACATAAAATATTATCTCAAAAATTCTAATTAAATTACAGAGCCTTGATAATAATGAAATAATTCTATGTCCAGATTTCCATTTACATCTAGGTTGAAATGGCCTATCAAATGATCAATTTGAGTTATTTACCAAAATGCCATTATGGGGCATAAGTACATTATTTGGCACCCCAAAATTCTGAAATAATTGCACAAGGCAAAAAATATACGATTATAGCAATATAGATTTTCTCAGATTTTTCAAAGGAATATACCCATCATTTCTACACAAATTCCATAAGGGTAAAGTGGTCATTTTGCTCCTTAAATTACTTAAACTTCATCAAACAGAGATATAATTTATTTATAGTGTTTATTATGTCATTCCTTAGTGCTCAACAGAAATTGAATATTTTATGATAAGGGTAAACCTATTTTAAATTTATTTCCTCAAAAAGATAAAATTTTCAGAAATTCAAAATAATGGGATTTTTGTTCCCAAAAATCCCACCATTTCTATGAGAGGTGTATTACACCCTCATGTTTCTCTATAATGAAAATCATGATTTTTCAATGTTCCAAGTTGGCTGAATACATATTATTTCATTTTAGGATAAATGCACACCAAGCCTATAACAAGCCAACACATGCAAGTGGGTTTACCCAACATGCAGTGGTCCAAATTGGCTGAAATTTTACACATACACTTGTAATGTACCTAAGAACATTCAACCAAAATTTGGGGCCATTTGAATTCGAACAACTCCAAATATTTTATTTATTTCATTTTGGGTATTTTAGTAAAAACTATAGAAAAAGTTTTCTCTAAAATTTTCATTTTTGTACAGGGGTTAACTAAGCCCTAAACATGCATGCACCCAAACGTTTGGGCCATTTGGATGATTGGTTTGACTTGGGCATCATTTTGAAATTTTGCCCTAGCTAAGGACCAACCCTCATAAAATGGTCCTACAGGTCAGACCACTGGACCAAATCTCAAGTTAATGGTGGAAAATTAAAGTTAACACAAAGGGCTACATTTTTCATGTTCATATCATCCTATGGAAATGACTCTAAGATCCCTAAATTTGACATGCAAGATCACTGAATTAATGTGACAGAAATGCAATTTCATTTCATTAAATAATAACAGAATTAAATTAATTTTAATAAAATGCACATGCACAAATCTTAAAGCTATATTGGACGACATCTGTTTATCTTCCCCAAGTGTTCAACTGCTGAGATCGAGCCGACCTGGGGGATATTGCGGGGCCATTTGCGGCCACCTGAGGCGGCACCACCCCCGGCCAATGGTGCCATCACCTTCACGGTGGTGGTTGCTATCCTTTGTCGGTGATGAGGCATCGGGAGACGGCGGTGTAAGACCCCTTTTTTTTGCAAACACCCACCGGGGTCTTAGGCACAGAACCGCCGTTTTGCGATGGCACCATCCTCCGGGACGGTCGACACCCCAAAACGCCGATCCTACCATCCATCTCAATCACCATCGAAAGAAAGTATATAGAGAGAAAAAACTAAGAACTCAAGTCCACAGAACAAAAAATGAGGAAAACATGTAGTAAGTAATATATCACCAGAATGATGTCTAAGTATGAAAACAGAAAGTAAATACGGGCTTATGCCTGGTACACAAAAGCCTCACTATAATCCGCTCAAAAATATAAACCCCTCAACCTAGGGAGCTCCACTCACTGATCTGGATGCCTGTCCACCCGAACTATACTAGCCCGTCTCCAACTACACTGTAGGCCTCTGGAGCTGGTCCCTGGGCTGCTGGTCCCTGTCTCCCATCCGGAGCTCTTGTAATGTTATGGTTTGAAAACCATTAGTAAAAAAGACTAAGCTCTATCATCCCCCACCCCTCCCCCCATGGCTCCTAGGCACCGAGCAGAGAGGAGGAAAGGGAAGGACATGAAGGTGGAGATTTGAATCAAAAGCAGGTGACAGCGGACCTATGCTAGCAATTCTATAGACAAATATTATAGAAATAGAAAGTAGGAAATGTAACCTTAACTTATGTGCGGAAGCGCATAAGCCGAGGGATCTTTTGCAGGGCTCCCATCGTATAAAGTGCCCCATACTACTTATATGTTGGGGTGTCGGTTATCAAACAGCAGCATATATATATATAATTTAACTCTAACTTATAAACTTATCAAAGGTAAACAGTAAGGAGTAGCAAGTAAGTAAAAAACACAAGAAATATAACCATCGATTTATAGGGATTACCCCTATAGACCAAGGGGTCATTTTGCAGGGCTCCCATCGTATAAAGTGTCCCATACCACTTATACGTTGGAGTGTCGGTTGTATGCAATTATGAGTGTAGTGATATGTTATACCATGACTCATGCAAATGCAACTCACACACACGACTCTGTGCGCACAGACCTTCAGTTCCCCCTGTTCGGGCAGCTAGCCTCACTCCCAGGAACCTCCGTAGTGGCAAATGGAGAGAGTGGGTTGGGCCCCCCACTCCTAGACTTGTATCCACACTACCAGGCCTAGCCCTTCCGTACGCCCTAGAAGAACACAACCTAGAGTATCCACGTACTAGTGCTGGCTATATCCACCAGGCTTTCTTTGGCTAAGTGTCCCACACCGCCGAGTCAACGTACTGATGTTGGTGTGAATGATAATCGGACACCTAAGACCCACCACCTTATTCTGTATTCCAACCCTTGAGCCCTCGGCTCCCCGGACTGTCCCGTCCGTGCATCTACCTTCAGAGCTACCGTCTGAATGACAACCAGACCAACCAATTCTGCCTCCCTAACTACAGGGGTGTGTGAAAGTGTAACCCTAGTTATACTAGTTGCTCTTTTAGTTCATTAATCCTACAGTTTAAGTTAGCCCAGGACTGTCCCCGGTATTCCCTGTGAAGGGCTCTCAAAGGGCACTAAGAACTAGGATGGTAGCTGAAGGCCAACTGTTCCCTTTCGCAAGCCACTTATTGTTATTGGTTATTACCCATTACCCGATCTCATTCAAATTTCTTTGGTTCTAACCCTAATATGTTAAGACTCTTCCACTCCAACTGGGGAGGATGATCTTTCGCCGATCCCGGACGCCACTTAACACTTAGTCAATCTCACACCCTAGACATCCTGACATCCAATAATGAACTTGATTTAACTCACCATATTCAAATCAGCAAACTACCCAAAACCCCATCCCCCAAGGTTCATTACCCCCTCCAGCTCAGATTTTGCAGTTTTACTAAACGCAGACCATCCTAAGCTATATGAGGTATGCAAGGGGTGGTACTCCAAATCGTCTTCTGAATCACCTATAATATTTACTGGAGGTCTGCCATGACATAAATAGTCTAAATCCAAAGAATAATTATTTTCCTATTTATCAGGCATTTAATTAATTTTCTGTAAAGCTTCCAAGAACTACAATTTGAATATGAAGTGCACTCTACAGGTGTGAATAAAGCTTCATAAATTCATGATAAATTCTAAAGAGTAATTTAACAGTAAATCCATGTTATGTGAATTTTTAAAATGGTTTAGGCCCAAAAATCACAATTTAGATTATAAGGCTAACATTACCTACTTTAAGAATCAAAGGTAAGAAATATTGTTCCAAAAATTATAGCAAACATCCAATAAGATTATCATGGCCTAAAATCACTCTAGCAGGATTCTCATAATTTTTGAGTGAACAGTAACTCCCAATTTAACTTTACCTTATTAATTCCAAGTTCTTGGGTTATTGAAGTAAATACTATAAATAGTTACCTACAAATTATGAGAAAATTACAGAACCTACATATTTATATAAAACACCCATTGACCATATTTCATAATTTTCCAAATAATAAATGGGGATTATTTGTATTTTTGACTACATATCATAAATGGTGAGTTAAAGAAGCAAGTACCCAAATTAATCAGATAAAATTCTCAAGAAAAATACAGAGGTTGTAACATGTTATAAGATACCCTAATCCAAGATTTTATAACATTCCAGAGAACAGAAATTTCAGAATCATCAAAACAAATATTTAGGGCACAGCTAGGGTAGTGAATGAAGTACTATATAATTTAACCCTAAAATCTTAACAAAATTACACTAGGTCAATATATACTAGAGAATCACTCTTCCCAAATTTTATTTGAATTGAAGTTCAGTTGATAGCATAATAGTTCATAATAAGGGTGGTGACCTAAACTAGGGTTAGGGTTTTAGGTGGGCTAAAGATCTCCAAATGCCCTAAAATTTTGACCAGAGGACTTTAATACCCCTATGGTCAAGCTTTTGAAAACCGGACCGGACCGGCCGGTCCGACCGGTCCGACCGCGGATCGGGCCCCTGGCCGGTCCGGTCACGGTATGAGGACCGCCCCACCCAAGAACCGCCCGAAAACCGGGGAACCGGGCGGGTTAACCGGAAAATCGGGAACCGTGACCGGTTCCCCGTAACCGGGCGGGTCAGCTAAATAGTGGACCCACGCAAAACTTTTTAAATTTTGCTTTGGGTGGGATTCGACCCCAGACCACCTGGTTGGAGGCCTGAGGCTCACTCCACTAGACTAACTTAATTCTGTTGAATACTTTCAAAATATAATTTATATATTATATTTCTATTCATATTATTTAGTTTAAAAATATTATAACATGTATTTAATATTTAGGTAAAATTGAATCCAATATTTATGTATAAAAGTATACAATTTATTATTCTTATATAGTTATAAATATTTTTTTTATATGTTTTTATTATTTATTATTATATTACGGTTCAACCCCGGTTGAACCGGTCCAACCGGTCGGACCTTGAACCTTTGATCTCACCGGTTCAATCTCCGGTCCGGTTCTTAAAACCTTGCCTATGGTCCTCTCCACCAAATTTAAAGTCAATCCAAGGTCAGTTGACCCCATGACAATCAAACCCTAAAAATCCCCTAAAAGGGGCTTACCCTAGGGTTCTAGGGCTACCATGCCCCAAACCACTCCAAGTTTTATTGGGGAGTGTGTACTACCATAAAAAGTTAGTGGCCAAGGTTTCAGCCTCTATTTAGGTGATTTGACCACTCAAAACCCCAAGGGGGTATTTTGACCTAATTAACCCTATAAGGGTCAGCTTAGGGTTGGATAAAAGACTAGTCTAATCATCTCCAGTTGAGATAAAATTTTTACCAGAGCCTTAGCATGCTCTTAAAGACTACCCACCCAAATTTGGGGGGATTTTGAGGTGTCTAAGACACCTAATTAATTTATACATGATTTATTAAATTTTTCTAAAAACTATAGAAAAATATTCTCCAAAAATTCCCATTTTTGGACATGCCCTACATATGGCTAAGATAGACTCCCTGCCCAAATTTCAGATCATTTGAACAAGGGATGAGAGGTGGGAATCCATTTGAATTTCAGGATAGCTCTAGGTATAGGTCCCACCAAAATGGGGACTCTGGCCAAATTAGTGGTCCAAACTGGTCCAAATCAATTTTGGATTTAAGTAGACCCTTAGGAATACATATTTTATGTTGATGACTTTTCCATTAGGTGAGTCTAAGTATTTTTAAAAATTAAAACCAAATACTGTAAAAAAAAGTGTGACAGAATTAAATAAATCAAGGTAATAAAGATTAATAATAATCTCAGCACGAATCTTAAAGCGCCCTTTTGGATGGCATCGGCTCATCTCCTTACTCCAGCCAACGGCCCAGATTGACCCGTCCTGGAGCGGCTTGCGGGCCAATTTCTCGGCCACCCGGCCACTTCCCAGGCCGGCCAACGACACCACCACCTTCGTGGAGGTGGTGGCTACCCCCAGCCGGCGGCACGGCCACCAGAGGCGACTGTACTGGCGAACACAAGAGGAAAATATTCTCCCGATTTCCATGGATTTGCAATTTTGGATCGAGCTCAATTGAGCCCGAACCTTGCCCTAAATGATTCCTAAGATCTACCCATGAAGAGAGGAGTGGAGGAGGACCTTTCTGGCGGCTTGAATGCGGGAGGAACGTCGGGAAGCCATGTTCTACGACGGCGGCGGTCGGTTTCTGCAACAACACTACGAACTGGCTCGGCTCCTTCAGGTAAGTGGTGGGAAATCTTCCCCTAGGCCCTCTGATGGTGTTTAAATGGCCAATAGGGGAGGGGAGGGGGTGTAGCTTCAATGGACATTAAAGCCATTAAGGCTTGACTCGGGTTGAGAGGAGGGGGGTTGAAACTGCCCCTTGGTTGCCGGGAAATAGCTGGAATCAACTCCTCTCCCCTAGAGGAGTTGATTGCAGCCATAATGGGTGGCTGTTGGCCTCCTTTGGCCGGCCCACACACCATTTCTTTCCCCCCCCCCCATTTTCTCTCTCCTCCATTAACATGGAGAAGGAGATTTCTCTATCCTAGTCACCCATGTTGACCATGCTTACCCCCCGGCCAGTTCTCAGCCCATGAACTCACATAATTCGATAGGATGAGGTTAGCCCAAATGGGAGGAGGCTTGGGCTTGGGTTAGCCTACATGAGCTAGGTTTGACTTGGCTTAGGTTAGGGTTGACTTGGGTCTATGTGGCCATTTGGGTTGACCCCCAAGGGTCCTTAGTGACCCATTAGATTCCCTGGAGGTCTAGGAAAGGTTGGGTAGGGTTGACTTGGCCCATTGGATGTCACTTGCCCCTTGGTTAGGGTACTTTGACCAATCTGGGTCAAGCATTGACTTGGGTCAACTTAGCCACTAGGTTTGACTCTAGTGGGTTCTTGGTGCCCCTTTGACCTCACTCTAAGGTTAGGAAGGCATGGTGGGGTCCCTTGAGCACATTAGAGGCCAATTGCCCTCAGTTAGGGCACCTTGTCCAATTTTTGGCCTGTGGGGGGTCCTAGGTTAAATTGGTCACTTTGGGTTGACTTGCATGGACCCTTAGGGTTCTAGTGGATCCTCTAATAGGTTGGTGGTGTTGTGGTGGGGTCATGGAGTCAAGGTGAAGGCCTAAGTCAAACCCTAGGTCTGGTGATGAGGTTGTGCCATAGGCAGACCAAGGTGAATCTCACCTTGGCCTTTGATTACTTGGCCCCTTTTTAGCTCCCTAGGGCTTGTCATGACTTGGTCATGACCAAAACCACTCTTAGGGGTCTAGTTGAAAATGAGATGTTACAGGCGGCGACGACGATCCCAAGCGGTAAGAAAAAGCTTGAAAAATCTCCCATTTCTCACATGGCATCGGGCTCAATTGAGCCCGATATCTCCCCTAGTTGATCTAGGATTCTAGTACGGGTAGAGGGACGGTGAAACGAACTTGTTCCAGGCCTTAGCGGTGGTTACAGCGGCGGTTTACCATGGCCGAGCTGTTCCGGCAATCTACTCTCGGTTTCCTGGATTCTCCACCAAATGTCCATCTCCAGCACTCGATTTTTATTATCCTTTGCCCTCTGAAGCTAATGGAATCAATATCTTTGGCTGAGAGGGGGTATATGGGGAGATACAACCAAGGCAAGCTCGGTTTGGAGCTTTGGTTGTATCACCCTTTATGCCAAGTGGCCCTCAGCTTCTTACCTACTCCTAATAGCTCTAAAGGGGCCTGGCAACAAGTCATGGCTGAAGAGAAGGAGCCATGTGGCCTCCTCTTCTTAATTTCACCACTCTCTCTCGTCTTTTTGGGTGGTTTCTCCAAAATGCCCCCATGCATGCACTCTCTCTCCAAATTCAGGGGGTAGGGGTTGTCATTAACCAATAAGGCTGGTCATGGGCCATTGTTGGTGGTCTTAGCCCAAGGAGAGTGTGGCTTGGGTTCATTTTCCCTCCTTTAGGCCTCATGTTGACCAAGTTGACTTTTTGAGTTGACTTGGTCAACATGATGAGTGGGCTGACCCCACTTAATGGTCATGAGCCTAGTGGCATCACCCAACTTGGGTTGGGTCAAGGGTGTGCCCCACTTAGGCTAATTGGGCATATAGGTATGAGTTTGACCAAAATAGGGCTAAGGTTGACTTGGGTCAACTAGGGTCAAAGGGTTGACCTAGTGAAATGCCCTAGGGTCCACTTAGATTATTTTAGGGTTAGGGAAATGTGGTGGGTCCATGGTGTGGCTAGGGTTCCTTTTTAGGCTGGTTTGACCTAGTTTGACTTTGGTCCCTTAGTGGGCCCCACATGGTTACAACCTACTCCCTAGGGTCAAACCTAGCTAATTACCCTAACACCCACCCCATGCCTAACCCAATCTAAGTTAAGGGGTATAGGAGTAACATGGGATGTTACAAATCCCAATAATAAAAAAAGATAATTCGTCCCTGAAATTCAAGTTCGGGTCTACGGGGTACTACTTGTAACAATTAAAGTAATTTTTATAACATAAATTACAGCATACCTGAAGTAAACAACTCCTGGTGTCGCTCCAACATTAGATCCCTCTACTCCCAGGTGTGTTCCTCCTGTCCATGGTTAGACCACAACACCTTCACAAGAGGGACCTTCTTCCGCAACACTCGGACATCTGTATCATCAATCCGGATCGGCTCCAAACAAACTGACCGGTCAGGTGAAACCGTGCCTGCCGTAATAGTAATATGCTGCTCTGGCCGAAGGAGAGCTCTTCACAGTGAAGAGACATGGAAGACGTCGTGTAGGGTACTCAACTCTGGTGGCAGCTGCAGCCTATAAGCTAAGGGGTTGATCCGCTCCTGGATCAAGTATGGCCCCATATATCGAGGACTGAGCTTCTTGTTCCTCCACACTCAAGAGACACCGTGCATTGGACGTATCTTCAAAAATACTCAGTCCCCCACCTAGAACTCCACCTTTCTGTGTCGAGCATCATAATATTTGGCATGCCTACTCTGGGCCTCTAGCATTCTGTCGAAGTATGAGACCGGGCGGTCTGGCGGTTTGAGCCTGGCGGGTTGTTGGCCGGGCGGTCTGGCGGTTTGAGGTTGGCGGGTTGATTTCCAGGCTGTCGCCGTATGGTATCCGGCGGTCTGACGGCTTATCTCTGGCGACTTGGAAACCGGCCGGTCTAGCGGTCTCCTACCGCAACTCTCCCTCTTGGTTCTGGTATTGCCGAGCGGTTAGAACATTGTTTAACCGCGCGGCCTGTTCCGGTCTCTTATTCTAGCCGCCCAGATCTGTTGTATAGCTTTAGTCCCACATTGTTAATTTGTATTCTTCTCTCTCTCCTCCATTCTATAAAAGGGAGGCCATACCTTTGTAAATGATATCTTTTTGGATAATAAAATTTCAATTATTCAAAGTTCCAGCTTGTTTTCTAGTCGTTTGTTCGCTACTTTTGACATGGTATCAGAGGAATCGATCTTCTCCTCCTGATTCAGTGCGCCCTGTCCGCGCGGCTTGCCCCTTCTTCTCGCGACCTGTTCTCGCTGTTTGCGCCCTGTCCGCGCGTCCTCCTCCTGCCCTTCTGTCGCAGCGACCTGTCTCCTTGTTCGTCGCGACCTGCTTCTTTATTCACCTTTTCCGTTCGCGCGGTCTATCTTCTAGCCGTTCGACCTCTTCCCCGTCTTGGACCTGCGGCTTGGTCATGGCTTCTCTGGCCGCTGGTGTCGAACATCGTGACCGCCGCAGCTCGTCTTCTTTCTATCCGCGCGGCTTATATTCTAACCGCGCGGCCTCTCGCAGTTGTCTCCTATGGCCCTTTCTGAGACCTCCACCACCACCACTCCTATCGCCACTCCGGCGCCGCTTCCTACACCCTCTGGCAACCTTGGCACGGTTTCTAAACTTGTTGGCTCCAACTATCCGGATTGGAGCGTCTCCTTCACTTTTCTTCTCCGCTCTCAGCGCAAACGTCATCACCTCACCGATGACCCTCCTCCCTCAGACTCTGCTAAATTTGATGACTGGGATGCCAGTGATGCGCTTGTCCGCACGTGGTTGGCTAACAGCCTCTCCGATGAATGTCTTCCTGTCATACGCCATGATGAGACGGTCAAGACCGCGTGGCTTCACCTTGCTGCTCTCTACTCAAAGGGGGCCCAGACATCCCGCATTTATACTCTCTACGCGGATCTCTTCGCTCGCCCTTCCATGTCTCCTGCTGCGGCTTATCAGCAAGTTCAGGCTCTTGGAGCCGAAATCCTCCAGAATCGCCCCTTCTCCGCGGACTTGGCCGACCAGCACAAACACTTCCAGGAACTCCTGGTTGTTTATTATCTTCTCCGGCTTCCTGAGTCTTTTGATATGATCCGCCAGCAGATCTTGGGCAAAGCCGAGTCTCCTACCTTGGATGCCACCGCAGCTCGCATCGCCGCGGTTACTTCACTGCTCCAACGTCCTCTATTGTCCTCCCCTCCTCCACCGGACTCCTATGCTCACCAAGTCCAGCGGGGTGGCAATAGTGGTCGCAGCCAATCTGGCACGCGCGGTCCGTCAAGGTTCCTCTGCTCTCACTGTGGTCGTACCGGCCACTCAGTTGACCGCTGCTGGCAGAAACATCCTCATCTTCGTCCCTCCGGTGATACTTCTTCCTCAACCTCCGCCTCCTCTCGGCAGTCTGCTTCTGTGGCCACCACCTCAGGTAGTGCACACGTCGTTACCCAAGGTAAATGGCTCATTGACTCTGGTGCTACAAATCACATGACCGGAAACCCTCACTGCTTCTCTCTCCTAGAGACGCATGCTCGGTTACCCCCGGTTCTCATTGCGGATGGTTCGCCTTCCCCAGTTCATGGAACGGGCATGGTTCAAGTCACTCCCTCGCTTCGCCTAGCGGACACTCTCTATGTCCCGAAGTTCCCTTGCAATTTACTCTCCGTTACTACTTTATGCAAGCAACTTCAGTGCTCTGTATTGTTTACTCCTACTTCTTGTTGTTTTCAGGACCCGAGAACCCAACGGACGATTGCTACTAGGACTGAGAGCGGCGGCCTCTACTTCCTCGACAATGTTTCCGCTCTGTCCGCCTTCTCTTCCTCGTCTACTGATCTGCTTCAATGGCATCTTCGCCTTGGACATCCTCCTCCTCGGATTCTGCATCAGCTTCTTCCCCACTTACCTCAAACCAGTCCTCCGCTCAACTGCGATGCGTGTCAGCTTGGCAAGCATCACCGCTCCTCCTTCCCGCAGAAGCAAGGCCGTGGTTCCTCCCGCCCTTTTGATCTCATTCATTCTGATATCTGGGGTCCTGCTCCTACTCCCACCGTTGGTCGGGGTAGTTTTTACTTTGTAACTTTTATTGATGATTTCTCCAGATGTACCTGGGTGTATCTATTAAAAGATCGCTCTGAACTCTTATCTGTATGGCAATCTTTTTATAATATGATTAAAACTCAGTTTGCTATTTCTATTAAAGTATTACGCTCTGATAATGCTAAAGAATATCTCAGTCATGAGTTTTCATCTTTTTGTATGCAACATGGTCTTATTCATCAGACCAGCTGTGTTTACACCTCCCAGCAAAATGGGGTGGCGGAACGTAAAAATCGCCATCTCCTCGATATCGCTCGCACTCTGATGACACAGATGCAGGTGCCTCGCTCCTATTGGGGCTATGCTGTTCTTCTTGCCTGCTATCTCATCAATCGCATTCCCTCTTCTGTTCTTCACGGCAAGACTCCCTTCTCCATTCTCTACCCAACCAAGGAACCCTTTCCTCTTCCTCTCCGTATCTTTGGGTGTACGGCCTTCGTGCATGCTCCGTCTGCTACTCGCGACAAGCTCTCCCCCCGCTCCACCAAATGTGTCTTTTTGGGTTACTCGACAACTCAAAAAGGCTACTGTTGCTTTGATCCCGTTCTACGCAAACAGTTTGTTTCCGCAGACGTCACCTTCTTTGAAAATGCTTCCTACTTTTCTTTCCCATCTTCACCTCCTCCTGCTGTCTCTGACTCTCCACCATCTCTCTGTGAGCCTTCCACACAAGTCGACGTCTCCCCTCCTATGTCGTCTCCTCCTCCGTCTCCTCCTCTCCCTATTATCTCCCCTCCTTCGTCTCCGCAGCCGTCTCTCTCTAGTCCCGGGCCAGCTTTCTCTGCCACGGATGCTCCGGTCCCTGAGGCACAAGACGACCTGGATCGTCCCATTGCCCTTCGCAAAGGGGTGCGGGCGTGTACCCAACACCCGCTTGCGGCTGTTGTTTCCTATGATCGGCTTACTCCCTCTCGCAGGTGCTTTGCTTTGGCCATCTCGGCTACCACCACTCCCCGCACTTACCAGGAGGCTCTTGTTATTCCTCATTGGAAATCTGCCATGGATGAGGAAATTGCCACTCTTACTGAGAGAGGTACCTGGAACCTTGTTCCTCCACCGATCGGTACTGATGTGGTTGGCTGCCGCTGGGTGTTCGTTGTGAAGTTTCGCCCGGACGGCACTGTGGATCGTTACAAGGCCCGCCTGGTGGCCAAAGGCTTTACTCAGACGTATGGAGTTGACTATTTTGACACTTTCTCTCCGGTTGCTCGCCTCAGCACCATCCGGGTTCTTCTTTCTGTGGCCGTCAACAGGGAGTGGGAAATTTCTCAACTTGACGTCAAGAATGCTTTTCTGTATGGGGATCTTCAGGAGGACGTCTATATGGAGCAACCTCCAGGGTATGTTGCTCAGGGGGAGACACGAGTATGCCAGTTGAAGAAGGCCATCTACGGCCTAAAGCAGAGCCCTCGGGCGTGGTTTGACAAGTTTAGTGGCATTGTGGCTGCAATTGGCTTTGCAAGAAGTTCCGCCGATCACTCATTGTTTATTCGCAAAACCGCATCAGGCCTTGTGGTTTTGGCAGTGTATGTGGATGATATCCTTCTTACCGGCGATGACCAGGCTGGGGTGGACTTGATAAAGAAACACCTCCGTCAACACCTTGTCACGAAGGATATGGGCTCCCCGAAATATTTTTTGGGGATAGAAATCTCTCGGAAGCCCGACTCGTTGGTTCTCTCCCAACGGAAGTATGCGCTTGATCTTCTACAAGAGGCAGGATTGACCGGGGCCAAACCGGCCCGGTATCCCATGGCCACTGGAGAAGACAAAACATGGACAGATGACTCACCGCTTATATCCGATGCCACGAGGTATAGACGTCTGGTGGGCAAACTCATTTATCTCACGGTGACCAGACCCGACATTGCCTATGCTGTAGGCAAGGTCGGTCAGTTCATGCAAGCTCCCAGGGAATGTCATCTTCAGTCTGCCTTGAAGATACTAGAGTATGTCAAAGCAGCACCAGGGAAAGGGCTACTCTTTCAGAAGCATGGTCATCTGAGAATTGAAGCCTACTCAGACTCAAGCTATGCGGATGATAAAGGTGACCGTAAATCTACATCGGGTTTCTGCACATTTGTTGGAGGTAATCTTGTGAGCTGGAAGAGCAAGAAGCAGTCTGTTGTCTCAAGGTCCAGTGCAGAAGCCGAATACCGGAGTATGGCGTCAACCACGTGTGAGTTAAAATGGTTGCGGGCTCTCATGCTTGACCTAGGAGAGGTCTACAACTATCCTCTGCCTATGTTTTGTGACAACAAAGCCGCTATATACATATCCAAAAATCCAGTCTTCCATGAGAGAACGAAACATATAGAGGTCGACTGCCATTTCATCCGAGAAGAGGTCTTGAAGAAACAGATTTGCACTCCGTTCGTCACCTCCGACAAAGAGTTGGCTGATATCTTCACCAAGCCGGTTTCTACTTCCTTCTTCCACATTTGTGACAACCTGGGCATGATTGATATCTATGCTCCAGCTTGAGGGGGAGTGTCGAAGTATGAGACCGGGCGGTCTGGCGGTTTGAGCCTGGCGGGTTGTTGACCGGGCGGTCTGGCGGTTTGAGGTTGGCGGGTTGATTTCCAGGCTGTCGCCGTATGGTATCCGGCGGTCTGACGGCTTATCTCTGGCGACTTGGAAACCGGCCGGTCTAGCGGTCTCCTACCGCAACTCTCCCTCTTGGTTCTGGTATTGCCGAGCGGTTAGAACATTGTCTAACCGCGCGGCCTGTTCCGGTCTCTTATTCTAGCCGCCCAGATCTGTTGTATAGCTTTAGTCCCACATTGTTAATTTGTATTCTTCTCTCTCTCCTCCATTCTATAAAAGGGAGGCCATACCTTTGTAAATGATATCTTTTTGGATAATAAAATTTCAATTATTCAAAGTTCCAGCTTGTTTTCTAGTCGTTTGTTCGCTACTTTTGACACATTCGATCACTGATCAAACAAACCTAAGCCTCTGTATCCTCCACATAATCAGAGCGAAGAGCCTTGGTGTCCACATCCTGAACCCAAGACAGCGGTGTCCGGAACTTCCACCTGTAAAGTGCCTCATATGGAGCCATCCCGATGCTAGCTTGGTGGCTGTTATTGTAAGAGAATTCGATCAATGGTAGCAGACTCTCCCAAGGGTTCCCCGTATCTAATATGCATAATCTGAGCAGGTCCTCCATAGTCCTGTTTGTCCGCTCCGTCTGGTCGTCGGTCTGTGGATGGAAGGCAGTTCTAAAGGTAAGTCGGGAACCCAAGTAAGCATGCACTGCCCCTCCACTCCCTGGAAGTGAACCGACCGTCGCGTTCCGAGACAATAGTCCTTGGGATGCCATGGTATCTGACGAACTGTTCCACGAACAATCTCACCAAAACTACAACTAGAGCATCCTTCCTGACTGGAATAAACCGCGCTACCTTGGTCAGTCTGTCGACTATAACCAAAATGGAATCATGCCCAGAGTGGGAGTGAGGCAGTCCGTGTACAAAGTCCATAGCAATGTCCTCGAACTTCCACTCTGGGACCGGCAGTGGCTGTAATAAACCTCCCGGGCTCTTACATTCCGCCTTCATGCGCTGACAAGTCTCACAGTGTGTCACAAAATAGGTGATCTCCTTCTTCATCCCAGGCCAGAACATGGTCCTCCGTAATTCGGCCCATATCTTGGTGATGCTGGGATGCACTAAATATCTGGAGCGATGTGCCTCTCTGAGTATGTCATCTCGGATACCATCTCCTACTGGTATGTATACACGTCCACATAATCGAAGGAGATCATCTTGCAGCGTGTAATCCTCAAATTTTCCCCCTTCCAGGGCACTAAAAATCGGCTCTAATGCAGCATCCAGCCTCTGATGTGTAGTAATGCGCCCTCGAATATCATCATCACCGATCAATGAGCTTAGGTATTCTCGGTATACAACTGGTTCGGCCTCAGATACCACGGTAATATGCATGTATTCCATCATCTGTATCAGCTCTATAAACATCAACCGAGGCTCTAGTCCAGAAGTGTCGACTCTTCTGCTCAAAGCATCTGCTACTGTGTTTGCCTTCCCTGGATGGTAGTGGATCTGATAATCATAGTCACAGAGGAACTCCAGCCATCTCCTCTGTCACAGGTTTAGGTCTTTCTATGTATCGATATATTTGAGATTCTTGTGATCTGAGTAGATATCACAATGAATCTCGTAGAAGTAATGTCTCCATATCTTTAGGGCGAATACCATAGCCCCGAGCTCTAAGTCATGTACGGGATAGTTATACTCATACTTCTTCAACTCTCTAGAGGCATAAGAAATAACATATCCATGCTGCATCAGTACCGCACCCATCCCCTGGTAAGAGGCATCCATGTAGATCTGAAATCCTTCACTCCCGGATGGGAGCGCAAGGATAGGGGATGAGGTGAGTCGGTCCTTCAGCTCCTGAAGGCTATCTCACACTGCTCTGACCAAACAAAATCTGCATCCTTCTTTGTCAAGGACGTGAGGGGGAGGGCTATCCTCGAGAATCCCTCCACGAACTTACGATAGTAACCTGCTAATCCCAAGAAGCTGTGGATGTCTGACGCTGTCTTTGGCCGTGGCCAATTCCGTACTGCCTCTATCTTGGCTAGATCTACTGCCAATCCAGCTCCACTCATAGTGTGCCCCAGGAAGGCTACCTCCTATAGCCAGAACTGACACTTAGAAAACTTTGCATACATCTGGAACTCTCTCAGTCTCTGCAAAACCTGAGCCAAATTATTTACGTGCTCCTCCTGAGTCCGGGAATAGATCAGAATATCATCGATGAACGCAATGACAAAACGGTCTAAGTAGGGCTCGAATACATGGTTCATTAGGGTCATGAATGCGGAGGGGGCATTCGTGAGCCCAAAAGGCATCACTGCGAATTCGTATAGCCCATATCATGAACTGAATGCCGTCTTCGGTAGTCCTCTTCTTGAATGCAGAGCTGGTAGTAATCGGATCGCAAATCTAGCTTAGAGAACCAGAAGTCTCCCTGTAGCTGATCGAATAGCTCATCTATCCGAGGCAGCGGATAGGTATTGCAGACCGTCAACCTATTCAGCTCCCGGTAATCTATGCATAGTCGCAACGATCCGTCTTTCTTCTTCACAAAAAGAACTGGCGCTCCCCACGGCGATGAGCTCGGCCGCACAAATCCTGATTCCACAAGCTCTTGAAGCTGAGTCCGGAACTATGCCAACTCTCTGGGAGCCATCCTGTAAGGTGCCCAGGACACTGGCCTCGCCCCCGGCACTAACTGGATCCTGAAATCCAAGTCCCGAACTTGTGGTAGTCCTGGCAATTTCTCCGGGAATACATTGGAGAAATCCGAAACCAACAGGATATCGGTTATAGAACTCTCTGCTACTGGCATCTCGAAGAAGATGAGGTACACCTCCTCCCCCTGCTCATAGGCCTTGACAGCCTGTACATAAGATACAGAAAGATGGCGAATAGGTTGGATACCTTCAATAGTGACGTAAGAGTCTCCATGTCTGAGTGTGATCCTTTTTGAGGGGCAGTCGATCTGAGCATGATTCTAATGAAGCCAAGTCATTCCCAAGATCAAATCAAAGTTCGGTAATCTCAAGACCACCGCCGGAGCTTCGAATGCCTTGCCTCTGATCTCGGCCTCCATGTTACAGCAATCTGTGGTTCGTACCTCCGAGCCATCAGGAAGACGCACCCTCCTTTCTATGCCAGGGAACCTTTCCACGCCCTCTAGCCCTTCAATAAAAGTGTCTGACACGAATGATTGTGAAACACCCGTGTCGAAGAGGGTACGAGCGGGCTTGCCGCTGATCATAACTATGCCTGGGGTTTATTTGAGTTAAAAAGGGAGATTATTTTCTTTTATAGTTTTCAAGGTAATATTAAGGTTGAAAATTCTAAATTAGAATAATTTAAGTACCTGTAATCACTTCTTCGTGGTTCCTTTGCTCCGTGAGGTCTAGAGCATACATCTTTTCCTGACCACGTCCTCGGCCATGTTATCCACGACCTTGACCTCGACCTCATCCTAGTACTCGGCCCTGGTGTACTGGAGGGGCCACTGGAGGTGGAGGAGGAAGGGGGTGGATCTGATGTGGGCATTGCGACCTGATATGCCTAGACTGGCCGCATCCAAAGTATATGATTTGTCTCTGGCCCCGATCATCCTGTCTCTGACCACGATTGTCTTGCCTCATCGGTCCTTGCATCTGTAGAGGTGGGGGAGCTAGGAATGTAGAAGGCCCCTGCTCCTGCCTGATGTTGGGACGACGACATCCCCCACCCCTCCTGTACCCAATAACTTTGCCTCTCTGGGATGTCCTGCTACCTTCTCCGGATGATGACCCCTCTAGCGGTCTCTTTCCTCTGCCTTGCACCATTAGCTGGTCAGCCTCCAACTTCTTTGCCATCTCTATAATCTGTGCAGTGGTGCCATGAGATATGAATAATAAGGGCTGCCTCAAGGAGTCCCGGAGCCCATGGTAGAATCTCTTAGCATACTTCCGGTCATCCCAGTCATGGAATCCCGCAAATCTAGCCAGATAGGAGAACTCTCTTTGGTATTAGATCACGGATCTGCTCCCCTGTTGGAGGTTCAGAAACCTCACTTCCAAAGCATCTCTGTCAGTGGTGGATACGTAGTGCTCTAAGAACGTATCGCTGAACTCCTCCCAAGAAATATCCATCAGCTCCCTATCAGCATATATAGAGTCTCGTACAGACTTCCACCACCTCTTCGCATGTGCATCCAATACCGAGGTGGCAAGGGGGACTGCCTAGCTGACTGGGCAGCTGATGCCAGCCAACAGCTCCTGAATAGTCTCCAGCCACTCCTCCGTCTTCACAGCATCCTCCGTCCTGCGGTACACCTGCGGAGATAGACTCTTAAAGGCACTCAACCAGTTCAACCCTAGATTTTTCTGTGGGGCCGGGACTTGCTGGGCTCTGAAGGCTTTCAGGATAGCCGTCAGAGTCTGCCCCATATCAGTCTGCAAAAAGGGGGTGGCAGCTGGAGGGGGAGGAACAATATTCAGCTGCGGAGCGACCTGCGGAGGTTGCAAAATAGGTAAGGTTTAACTAGAATTGGGCTAACTCATTGTGTTACCTGGACTGATCATGTGACTTTTACATGGGCACACCATCACTTCCGCTGCATAGTTTGTCCGCAAACTAATTGATGTAGCGCCGCCACTAATTGATGATGACCCGGTTGCCGAGGCACTATGACATAAAGATCTGAGACGCCATGATGACGCTGAAGGAAGTGCACGTTACAACCTCCGCCCACAACGTGCTAAAACCGACATGAAGAATTAGCCTAATTATCTTATTTCATGAACTTTATTTTATATTTTTGGAATATAAAATTATCCTATGTTTAAGTGATAATTTTATATTCATGGCATGCTTTTAATTTTTTTAATTTGAACAATTTTTATTTTTGGTGTGTTCTTAGCCATTCGGATGAATGAGATTACATCTCCATCATGGAGGGTTAAGGCTTGTTGTAAACTCCTATTTAAGGAGATGATTAGAAGGAATCAAGCATTGAAGTTTAAACCTAAAAAAATAACCCTCCCTTGAGAGTTCGGCCAAGAGGAGTCTTCGTCATAGCCTCCGCCCCTCCTCCCTTGGCTTGTGGTGTGACGTCGTCGCCCCCCTTGCTCCCTCCATCCGTTCGGTGCGACTCCGGTGCGGCTTCCTTCGGTGCGACTCCGTGGAAGAAGGTTGCAAACCCCTCGGTGTGACGCTGGCGGATCCGTGGAGAGAGTGATCTCCCACCTTATCTTTGTGTGAACTTTAATCCCGGTTGGGTAATCTCTTTCCCCTTGTATTATTCATGATTTAGTTTGTGGAGGTTCTTCACGCATCGTTTTCTCCATGGTTTTTAAATTCATCGCTTGCAAAATCTGAGATTGAAGGTGTTGTCATTGAATCTCTTGTTATCCGGAATGGGAAGATCCATCTCGGGAGCGCAACTTGGCCTAGCCTTGATTTGCTCTTCCGATCGGTGCACATTATGTGCCAACAAGGGAATTAATCACGACTCGAATTTCGATTGCTCTTGAAAGTTTTTCCGCCGCTCCAAAATATAATTATTGCTGCGTTTGAAACGGCTTATATTGAAATGAATAGATGCTTGTGTAGGTGCGGTGAGTTGTGTGCTTTTTGGAGAGGTAGGTCATAAAGACGTTGTATCGAGTCCAGCTTACGAGTTGTGTGCTTGTTGGAGAGGTAGGTCCTAAGGACGTGGTATCGAGTCCCGGATTTTTGGGAACCAACCGACCCCTTTTCGTTCGCTTTTGGTCGGAGTTCTCTCTTTTATTTGTTGTTCTGTGACGGTTAGGTGTCCGTTAGTGTAGTCACGTCCGGTCCGTTCACACCCCACATCACTAATGCTCGAGCGGGGTGTTCCAATGGTATGGACTTTGTTCTCATATGATCATGTGGTCAACTGATACCAGTTTGTAAGATCCGGCTTCCCAATTTGGGAGCACACCCGAATCTTATGCCCAGAACCGCCGCCTTACGGTGACACTAGCACACGAGCTAGTCGACACGACAAGACGCCGATCCCGCCGGCTAACACGATCATATTCCAGAGCAATATGAGTAACAAAAGCAGTAAACAGTCTACAGCCACAACATATATATATATATATATGTGAAATAAAATATGAAACAGTACAGACAGAGTACATCAATAATAATAAGGGCTTATGTCTGATACATGAATATCTCAATATGTCTCTCTCTCAAAACATAAGCGGAAGCTATCTATATCATCATCTAATCTCGTCCTACCTGAGGACGCGCAGCAGTAGTAGTAGTCTGCGATAGCGGTATCTGCTCCTCAAGTCCTGCCTCCTCGTAGTGCTGGTGCTCCATCTCCACGAGCTCTTAAAATAGTATGGTCACCGACCATTAGTCAAAAGACAAAGTCGTTTCCTCCGCACCTCGCCCCGCAGCTCCTAGGCACCGAGCGGAAGGACGAAGCGGAGGACAATAAGGGGTAGCAAAAGTGGAATCAGGTGACAAGAGCTAACTATGTTGGGTACATGGGAAAATGTGTACCTGATTTGGAGAAGCCTCACTTTGTTCAATGATATACATCAAGGTGTATTTGATGTTATTTTGAGTTTATATATGTAGGTTAAGTATATGCTAATATGCAGGAAAAAGTTTCTAAGTCCATGTGTCGACACTTTAGAAGGCCTGTGTCGACACTTGGAAAAGTTGTGTCGACATCAGAAGCAACTGTGTCGACACACAGAAAGTATTAGTCGATATCGTCTGTGTCGACACCTGGAGGTAGTGTCGACACACAGAATTCTTAGACTACATCAACTGTGTCGACACCTGGAGGCAGTGTCAACACACAGAATTCTTAGTCTATATCAACTGTGTCGATACACAGGACTTGTGTCGACACACAGCAGAGTTTCAACAATGTTGATTGCTGTGAAGCGAAGAAGTGTCTATGTCGAGACAAAGAAGCTGTGTCGACACATTCTACAAATGCAGTGTCAAGAAGCCGTGTCGACACCAAAGGAGTTGTGTCGACATCACCAAAGCTTGTGTCGATACTTAATCTACTTGTGTCGACACATAATGACAATCAGTCTCGACGCTTTGCTGACAAAGACAAAGGTTCAAGAACTGACTGGAGACTTAACAGGTGTGTTTTCCAATAAGTTTGTTGAAGCTGTCAGACTTGTCAGAAGTTGGTTAGAAACTGGATCAGCCGGTTACTATGGATGAAGTCTATATATAGATGTATTCTGTCAACAATAACAACAACAAAGTGAACAATAATAATAACAACACAAACAACTATCGAAGTATTGATCATTGATCAAGAAAGTGCACAATACACAGGAGATGATTTTCGTGAGAAGATCCAAGAAGTCAATCTGAAGTGGCAATCTACTCAGAATTTGTCTAAGGAGAATTCAAGCTAGAATTCTGAAGAAACTTCAGAAGTTCTGGAGATTAAGAGAGATCTTCAGCTGTTGAAGTAAAGGAGGGGACATTTACAAGTCTCTTAAGAAGCAGATCTTGAACTTATTTGCTAAGAAGAATTTAGTTCTTTTACTGAAATCAAAGAAGAAAGCTGACATCCAGTCAACTTCAAAGGAGATCAACCCTACTGAGTTCAGATTCAAGAAGCTTTGAAGAAAGCTAAGAACAGGTTAATTTCAGCCATCAGTCTTATCATAAAGCTGATTAAGAAACCTTTTATCCATTTTCTCTCAACAAGGGTAAGAGTCCATCTAAAACACTTATCAAATTTTGTAGGATCTTTTCAAAGATCTGAGTTGTAAGCCTATATTATAAAGGCTGAGTGTAGGAGATATAGATCTCTGAGTGGTAGGGCTTTTAAGCCTGAGTGTAGGAGAAATTATTCTCTTAGTTGTAGGCCTTGTGGCAAGACTAAGGTAGGGCTGTTAGCCTGAGCTGTAGGAGTGTGGATACATTCTGAGTTGTAGGAACCTTTCAGGGTTCTGAGTTGTAAGATCTGTGGATCTGAGAAGAAGGAAGAAGTTAGGTCGAATCTAGCACACTGCTAGATAGGTGAAGGGGGAAAGTGGATGTACCCAGACCTTGGGGAACCACTATAAACCTGTGTGTATTCTGTGATGTGTGTATGATTGAGAATTCTGTGCTGTGATTGCTGTAGAATAGTTAGATTCTATTTAAAGAACTGAAAATTTTTTTTGCCTTAAGTAAAAAGGAAAAGAACCTATTCACCCCCCCCCCCTCTAGGTGTTTGGGTTATCTTGAAATCAATTCTATCAAGTGGTATCAGAGGGAGGTTGCTTAAAGAAGGACTTAACAGTCTGAGTAAGATCCATAAGGCAGATTCAAGATCAAGAAAATGGGTTCAGGAGAAACTCATAAGGAACTAGGTTCTATGAATTACCCATATGCAGGAAAGAGATATTTGGAATATGGAAAGAAAGGGTCAGACTTTTTGTGGAGACTTTTTATCCAAGGATTTACATTACAGTAAAGGAAGGTCCTTATATTCCAATGAAATTATCAGTTCTAGATGCAAATCAAAAAACTCCCAAGGATTTTTCAGAGATGACTAAGGAAGAGATCATCCTGACAACTATGGATAAAAGAGCCTAGAATATCATAGTAAGTGTCATAGATGATTTAACCTTTGAAAATTTGATTCTGTAACATCCCATTTCCGGCTAGACCCCTGGGAATGGTTTTGTCTTAACAGAACCCTGGGAAGCCCAGGAATTGAAGTTTGTCGACCCTGATTTTGGGTCAAGGGGCGGTCACGCCCGTGACCGACCCGTCACGCCCGTGACCTAGGGCGTGACTCCTTCGATGATCGTCGATCTCAGGGAGACGATCGTCGGGCACAGAATTTTCAACCCGGCCCTGTCACGCCCGTGACCCAGGTGTCACGCCCTTGACCAAGGGCGTGACCCCCATTCGGCGATCGTCGATCTCAGCGCGACGATTGCCGAGCGCGGAATTTGCCTCATGACCCTGTCACGCCCGTGACCCATGTGTCACGCCCGTGACCTAGGGCGTGACCACTCTTCGACGATCGTCGATCTCGGTTCGACGACCGTCGAACCTAGAATTGGCCACCCGGGCCTGTCATGCCCGTGACCTATGTGTCATGCCCGTGACATTGACCGAAATGACGGTTCAGGCCCAAAATTATTCTAACACGCGTGGTAATAAATGCTGGTGTGGGAAGTTACACCAGGAGTAATTTTGGGTTGTTTTCCTTCTGTAATTATATAATAAAAGGAGGAAGTGTTGTTCCAATAGGAAATCACCACCTGGCAAACACCTCTTTGTTTTCCAGCATTACAACTGCCCCTACCATAACCAAAACACCATTAAGGGGAGAACATTCATGGCCATTAAGGCTTTACCCTTTACCCTCCCCACTTGATGATCTATAAAAGCCCCATTAGAGCAGGATGAGAGGTTTACTCTCTAGACCAACGGATTGAAGCCTTGTACCTTGCTTTAGGAGAAGTTCAGCAATGCCACCACCGCGCCATGTCAACCGTCGTTCATCTCGCCGTCAAACCATGAATAAGGTCCTCCTCTACCTCTTCTTCTATGGATAGATCTTAGAAATCATTAGGAGAGATATCGGGCTCAAAAGAGCTGGATCTAGTGAGCGTTTCCATGTTTTTCCGAAATTTTCATAGTGGTGAGTTCGCCGGAAACCGCCTCTCCGGCGGCCGTGCCGCCGCCCGACGGTAGCCCTCACCTCAACAAAGGTGGTGGTGGTGGTGGCCGGCCAGGGAGATGGCTGGATGGCCGGGAAATAGCTTTGGAAAAGCTACAGGAAAATAAGTTTTCAGGGCTCTGGTTTCGGGCAGTAGAAGAAGATGAACAGTGCCATGAAATTAGATTCTATTTTTAAAACGATTTCTGAATGAAAATATCTGTCACTTTAAATAATTTGGGAAAAATACCTAGAGGCTCCTACAGGAAAAATGATCAACACCAATATTGTAGATCTTTGAGTCTAGGGAAATTTAAAATTTGTTCCAAGCATTTTGGACCACTGGATAGACCTCAACACTCAATTTGGTGAGGTCTACCCATAGGGTTGTCCTGACCTTAGAAAAATTCCCCACTCCAATCCAGTAATCATAATGACTTGAAATTTGGGGTGTGACCTAATCTTACCTATATCTAGGTACCATCCAAAATTTAAGATTTTTGGGAAATATTTTTCTATAGTTTTTAGAAAAATTCAATAATCCTAGCTTAATTTAATTAGATGGCTAAATAATTTCCAAACCCTCCCAAATTTTGGTGAGTGGTCCCTGGTTTCACCATAAGGTTCTGTATAGTTTTTCATCTCATTTGGAGATGGTTTGGATTAGAAATGAACAAACCTAAGTTTTGCCCTAATAAGGGGTCTTAGGTTAAAGGTGCACTTTTGAGATTTGAGTGGTCAGATCACCTCAACAGAGGATGAGATTTTTACCACTGGATAGTAATATTCACTAGCACCATCTCATAGAGTTTGAGGTGGATTGGGGTAAGTTTGCCCTAGGAACCAAGGCCAAACCCTAAGGATGGATCTTGGTGGCTTGTGAAGGTCATGGGGTCAAATGATCTTGGATTGACTTGAAATTTGGTGAAGAGGACCATAGGGCTATTATAGTTCTCTGGATAAAATCTTAGTAGATTTGGAGACAGTTGGGATACCTAAAAACCTAACCCTAGTTTAGGGTGCAAAACTTGTAGGGATAGGAAATGACACTAAATCACATTGAAAAGTGATGAGATTTGGGTAGAGTGGATTATAGGGATGGTACATGCTCTGGAGATTTTTCTATGAATTTTAAGATCATTATTTTGGATACTTCATTAACGATTTAGTAGCTTATATGATTTGCTTAGAAAATTTATTATGGAATAAATACTTTCTGGAAATTGATGAAATTTAGGCAAAGAACGTTTATTATGGTTTTAAATCTCTGCGAATTTTTATGGGATTTTTGAAAGTTTAATTCTAAGGCTTGCTTCATTAAATATGGTTTACCTTGAATATTTGATTAAATCTATAGTGGTGTCTAGCAAGCTGGTAAAGTTATGATTCTTTGCACAAAGATCTTTTCTATATCATACTACCGATTAGTATTTTTTTTATAATTTTCCAATGAGTAATTTCAGTACTTCCTTCTTTACATAGGATTAATGTGATTATACTGGATAAATTAATTAGAGGCTAAATACTTTCTGAAAAATTCTGAAAATTTGTATTTAAGGTTATCTTGCTGTTATTTAATGATCATGATTTTTGGGTGGCCATTACTTAATAGTATCATATAGTTCATGTTTAAAATGACCCATGGCCCATCCTTTGGGAAAATTAAATAAATATCAGATTAATTAGGAAAGTTATAAGTTTCTGGATTTAGACAAATTATGATATGGTAGACCTCCAGTAAATATTATAGGAGATTTGGAAGACAATTTGGAGTACCTTCCCTTATGTACCTCATATAGCTTAGGATGGTCTGCATATAGTAAAACTGCAGAAACTGAACTAGAGAGGGTAATGAACTTGGGAAAATGGAATTTTGGTAGTTTGCTTGTTTGGACAGGGTGAGTTAAATCAAGTTCATTGTTGGAAGTCAGGATGGATAGGGTGTGAGATTGACTAGCGATAGGTGGTGTTCGGGTTCGACGGAAGACCGTCCTCCCCGAGAAGAGGAAGAGTCAAAGTCACCCTAGGATTAGCCCATTGTAATGTGAGAAAGGAATGGGTTAAGGGAACCAATCAAGTATAATAAGTGCCTTGGAAAGGGAGTTTTGGGATTCACCCCATCATAGCTCCTAGTACCGCTGCGAGCTCTTCACCGGATAAACCTCGGGAAGTCCAAGGTTAACCTTAAATCTTAGGAATAAAATGATCAAGAGTAACCCTAATAATAGTTCTACCTCACACCAACACCTATACACTTAGGAAGAGGAATTGGCATGGAATGGGTAGAGTAGGTCCGTGGTTTATCGGCCTACTAGTAATGACAATGGTTTGGTTGGTAATTTGGAAGTCCATGGAGCGGGATGCTCGGGGACTTGGTATATGCTTGGTAGCCTAGAGAGCTGGAGGCTCAGTATTATGAGAACTTGTACAAATATAATTGTCATGATTGCATGTGCATAAAAGTGGTGGGTCATCGGTACTGGGCGATCGATCACACCGACAGCGGTACGTTGACTCGGCGGTGTGAGACACTTAGCCAAAGAAAGCCTGGTGGGTACAGGCAGCACTAATACGCGGATACTCTAGGTTGTGTTCTTCTAGGGGCGTATGGAAGGGCTAGGCCTGGTAGTGTGGTTACCCGCCTAGGAGTGGGGGGCCCGACCCACTATCTCTGTTTGCCACAGCGGAGGTTCCTGGGAGTGAAGCTAGCTGTCCGAACAGGGGGAACTAAAGGTCTGTGCGCATAGAGTCGTGTGGGTGTGTTGTACTTGCTTGTGCATTTCATAGCATAATTGTGTGTCATAGCATAAACATGCCACCTAACGTATAAAATGGTATGGGACATTTTATACGATAGGCCTTGCAAAACGACCCCTTGGTCTATAGGGGTAATCCCTATAAATCAATGGTTATTTTTCTTGTACTTTTATTTACTTGCTACTCCTTGCTGTGTGATAACCGACACCCCAACGTATAAGTGGTATGTGACACTTTATACGATGGGAGCCCTGCAAAAGATCCCTTGGTTTATGCGCTTCCTCGCATAAGTTAAGGTTATATTTCTTACTTTCTATTTTTATCATATTTACTATGGAATTGCTAGCATAGATCCGCTGTCACCTGCTTTTGACTTATTCTTCACCTTCATGTCCTTCACTTTCTTCCTCTCCGCTCGGTACCTAGGAGCCATGGGGGAAGGGGTAGGGGATGATAGGGCTTAGTCTTTGTGACTAACGGTTTTCGAACCACAACATTTTAGGTGTACCATATGGAAGGGTCACGGGTTTTGCAGTTTCTGGCAGAGTTAACCCCGCGACCGTGTTACCATTGTCACCAGCCGGGACATACACGGGTCAAATGCCCCTTGATGGGTGGGATCCCACCAGCTCAGCAGCCAGGAGGCCGAAGACGTAGACGCAGACGTGGATTGCGAGGTGGCGACGGAAGGCCGAAAAGGGGGAAGCACCCGCAGAGTACGGAGTCGGTGGAGAGGGGCCAGTCTAGCTTGGGTGCTCTCGGTTCAGTGACAGTTATAGTGACGCTTAGTTTTAGTTTTGCTTCCGCGAGTGACTTGTAGTGAGGATATGATGTACTGGGCACAAGCCCTCCTTTTGTACTTTGATTATTATTATTATTGTGGACTCTCCCTTCGTGGAGATTTATTTACGTACATGTGATTATTGTGGACTTGCTTTTACTTCATCATGCTACTATTCTGCGATCGAAAAGGGCCGGCAGAATTGGCGTTTTGTAGTGGCGGCCTTCCCGTTAGTCGGTGCCACCGCAAAGCGGCAGTTCTGGGCGAAGACCCCGGTGTTTGAAAAGAAAAAAAATGGGGTCTTACAAGTGGTATCAGAGCAGACCTCGATCGGAAAAGTAGCAGTCCACTAACCCTGGGTCACCCCCGCTCGAGTTAAGTTTGGGGACAAACTAAGCAGCGGAAGCAGTGGTGTGCCCATAAGGGAAATCACATGTGAAAGTCCACTTCATCGTTAATTGGAATCCTTCTTTGTAGCCTGTGGCCTACCCTGCCCCCAGCAGGGAACACCTCCGGCTGTGAAGATCTCATCGTATCATCCTCTAACCAACGATTTAGACTCAACCAACTAGGACTCGTGACTAACCATGACAATCTATAGTATGCCCTAGTTCAAAATAGACCTTGGGTATGAATTTGGTTAAGGTAAGGAGATACCCAAAGAGAATAAAGGAGGAGTTTAGCACGAGAATGACTACCTAAGACGTAAACTCAGGTGTCCCTACTATCCCAATCAACGATTATTCGAAGAGGTAGACTGCTTTAAGGAGAATTGAGACCAATAGTACATTAGCAGAATGGTAAAAGACAAGTAGTCTTAACCCTCAACACCGGTAATGAAATTACTTGGAGGAAACCCCCGAGACAAACACTAAGGGTCTGATAGGAATTCAAGTTCGGAAGATACCCATTTGGGATTGGGAACATTTTGACCCGGATAAGGTTGTCGCAAATGTGACTCAGAGAGTTTAAGTATGGAGTATATTAACGAGCTTCAGGGTGGAACCCCAAGTCGAAGATTGATTCCCTAGGGATTGTGCACCCAGCTAGGATAGATGTAACAGGGTAATATCAAAGATACTTAGCCCAAGATAGGTAGGGGCTTCTCTTTTGTTTATTGGGGGCTAAACTTTTGTTTATTGGGCAAATTAGTATTGGCTTGGGTTTCCTTGGACCTAGTTTAGAGAAAGTGGCGTAACAAACATAGTGAGATTGAAGTCGATATAATTCGACGTTATTTGGGCGAACATAAGATTTTGTAAAAAAAATGGTTGGAATGATGACCCGTAGCGTTACCAAGACAATGACATGGTAATAAGATGGAATGATTTCGAGAATTAACTATTATCAGGTGAAATTAGGTGACGGGTAACAAGATTCGGGATATCTGAGAAGGTAAAGATTAAATCGCTATGATGTATCATCAGGAGTATGATGACTCTAGGAAACTTCACGAAGTGAGCAAACAATATATTGAAAGACGTATACCTTAAATATAACCCGTAAGGTTGAATTGATTGATTTCGGGCGTACTCAAAGGAATATGACAACGATCATGTGGAGATTTTATAGATCTGTTGCCTACCCACACAAATGAGAAATTTAATAACCGCATGTATGATGTATCTCAGAACATTTACCCCCGAGAGTGAATAAAAGTGTCATGGATTTTGGTGATGCATGGTTAGGTCCGTCAGTTGTTGAAGACTAAGTGAAGGAACTTTTGGGAAACTATTACAGCACTGCTCGAGTAGAATGGAAGTCTTAGGGTATAATTAGAGACTTCATACACAGGATTCATCATCCCCACCCCGGGCATAATGGTAAAGGGAGCGTCGAGGATAGACTGGACGAGGTAGTTGGGGTCACCCCGACCCGAAAATAAAACTCTCGTGGGTGTTTCATAAGAATTGTGAGAAGTTGTTCGTTATCACGGGGTGCCCAAGACGATTGTGTCGGATTGGTCGGTCAACTTGGAGCCTATCAAGACCGATGACACGATAGTGCGGGTCTTGCGACGGAAGAAGGTCCCGTTAGTCAGGGTTCTGTGGAACAATCATGGACAGGAGGAGCATACATGGCAGCCACAGGACTTGATACGACAGAAGTATCCAGAACTTTTCGGTCAGGTATACCTCACAACCCCTCTGGACAACCAATTTGCGTTCCTATTTTAAACCAGTAGGACTGAAATTTTGAAGGATAGGGGCTGATCTTTTGTTTATTGGGGTATATACCTAGTCAATTGGACGAATTGGTCTTAGAATCAAATTGTACACTGCAAATGTTATGCAGAGATGTAGATCTTTCAACTCTCATGGGATGTTACAATCCTTTTTCTCCGGATTGGAGCCCCCGTAGGCTTAACCTTGATTTCGGGGACGAAATCTTTGTTTTGTTTATTGGGAATTGTAACATCCCATTTCCGGCTAGACCCCTGGGAATGCCCGTGACATTGATCGAAATGACGGTTCAGGCCCGAAATTATTCTAACACGCGTGGTAATAAATGCTGGTATGGGAAGTTACACCAGGAGTAATTTTGGGCCGTTTTCCTTCTGTAATTATATAATAAAAGGAGGAAGTGTTGGTCCAATAGGAAATCACCACCTGGCAAACACCTCTTCGTTTTCCAGCGTTACAACTGCCCCTACCATAACCGAAACACCATTAAGGGGAGAACATTCATGGCCATTAAGGCTTTACCCTTTACCCTCCCCACTTGATGATCTATAAAAGCCCCATTAGAGCAGGATGAGAGGTTTACTCTCTTGACCAATGGATTGAAGCCTTGTACCTTGCTGTAGGAGAAGTTCAGCAACGCCACCACCGCGCCATGTCAATCGTCGTTCATCTCGCCGTCAAACCATGAATAAGGTCCTCCTCTACCTCTTCTTCTATGGATAGATCTTAGAAATCATTAGGAGAGATATCGGGCTCAAAAGAGCTGGATCTAGTGAGCGCTTCCATGTTTTTCCGAAATTTTCATGGTGGCGAGTTCGCCGGAAACCGCCTCTCCGGCGGCCGTGCCGCCGCCCGACGGTAGCCCTCACCTCAACAGAGGTGGTGGTGGTGGTGGCCGGCCAGGGAGATGGCTGGATGACCGGGAAATAGCTTTGGAAAAGCTACAGGAAAATAAGTTTTCAGGGCTCTGGTTTCGGGCTGTAGAAGAAGATGAACAGTGCCATGAAATTAGATTCTATTTTTAAAATGATTTCTGAATGAAAATATCTGTCACATTAAATAATTTGGTAAAAATACCTAGAGGCTCCTACAGGAAAAATGGTCAACACCAATATTATAGCTCTTTGAGTCTAGGGAATTTTAAAATTTGTTCCAAGCATTTTGAACTACTGGATAGACCTCAACACTCAATTTGGTGAGGTCTACCCATAGGGTTGTCCTGACCTTAGAAAAATTCCCCACTCCAATCCAGTCATCACAATGACTTGAAATTTGGGGTGTAGCCTAATCTTACCTATATCTAGGTACCATCCAAAAATTAGGATTTTTGGGAAATATTTTTCTATAGTTTTTAGAAAAATTCAATAATCCTAGCTTAATTTAAATAGATGGCTAAATAATTTCCAAACCCTCCCAAATTTTGGTGAGTGGTCCCTGGTTTCACCATAAGGGTCTGTATAATTGTTCATCTCATTTGGAGATGGTTTGGATTAGAAATGAACAAACCTAAGTTTTGCCCTAATAAGGGGTCTTAGGTTAAAGGTGCACCTTTGAGATTTGAGTGGTCAGATCACCTCAACAGAGGCTGAGATTTTTACCACTGGCTAGTAATATTCTCTAGCACCCCCTCATAGAGTTTGAGGTGGATTGGGGTAAGTTTTCCCTAGGAACCAAGGCCAAACCCTAAGGGTGGATCTTGGTGGCTTGTGAAGGTCATGGGGTCAAATGACCTTGGATTGACTTGAAATTTAGTAAAGAGGACCATAGGGCCATTATAGTTCTCTGGATAAAATCTTAGTAGATTTGGAGACAGTTGGGATACCTAAAAACCTAACCCTAGTTTAGGATGCAAAATTTGTAGGGATAGGAAATGACACTAAATCACATTGAAAAGTGATGATATTTGGGTAGAGTGGATTATAGGAATGTTACAAGCTCTGGAGATTTTTCTATGAATTTTAAGATCATTATTTTGGATACTTCATTAACGATTTAGTAGCTTGTATGATTTGCTTAGAAAATTTATTATGGAATAAATACTACCCGGAAATTGATGAAATTTAGGCAGAGAACGTTTATTATGATTTTAAATCTCTGCAAATTTTTATGGGATTTTTGGAAGTTTAATTCTAAGGCTTGTTTCATTAAGTATGGTTTACCTTGAATATTTGATTAAATCTATAGTGGTGTCTAGCAAGCTGGTAAAGTTATGATTCTTTGCACAAAGATCTTTTCTATATCATACTACCGATTAATAATTTTTCTATAATTTTCTGATGAATAATTTCAGTACTTCCTTCTTTACGTAGGATTAACGTGATTATAATGGATACATTAATTAGAGGCTAAATACTTTCTGAAAAATTCTGAAAATTTGTATTTGAGGTTATCTTGCTGTTATTTAATGATCATGATTTTTGGGTGGCCATTACTTAAGAGGATCATGTAGTTCATGTTTAAAATGACCCATGGCCCATCCTTTGGGAAAATTAAATAAATATCAGATTAATTAGAAAAGTTATAAGTATCTGGATTTAGACAAATTATGATATGGTAGACCTCTAGTAAATATTATAGGAGATTTGGAAGACAATTTGGAGTACCTTCCCTTGTGTACCTCATATAGCTTAGGATGGTCTGCATATAGTAAAACTGCAGAAACTGAACTAGAGAGGGTAATGAACTTGGGAAAATGGAATTTTGGTAGTTTGCTGGTTTGGACAGGGTGAGTTAAATCAAGTTCATTGTTGGAAGTCAGGATTGATAGGGTGTGAGATTGACTAGCGATAGGTGGTGTTCGGGTTCGACGGAAGACCGTCCTCCCCGAGAAGAGGAAGAGTCAAAGTCACCCTAGGATTAGCCCACTGTAATGTGAGAAGGGAATGGGTTAAGGGAACCAATCAAGTATAATAAGTGCCTTGGAAAGGGAGTTTTGGGATTCACCCCATCATAGCTCCTAGTACCGTTGCGAGCCCTTCACCGGGTAAACCTCGGGAAGTCCAAGGTTAACCTTAAATCTTAGGAATAAAATGATTAAGAGTAACCCTAATAATAGTTCTACCTCATACCTACACCTGTACACTTAGGAAGAGGAATTGACATGGAATGGGTTGAGTAGGTCTGTGGTCTATGGGCCTACTAGTAATGACAATGGTTTGGTTGGTAATTTGGAAGTCATGGGAGCGGGATGCTCGGGGACTTGGTATATGCTTGGTAGCCTAGAGAGCTGGAGGCTCGGTATTATGAGAACTTGTACAAATATAATTATCATGATTGCATGTGCATAAAAGTGGTGGGTCATCGGTACTGGGCGATCGATCACACCGATAGCGGTACGTTGACTCGGCGGTGTGAGACACTAAGCCAAAGAAAGCCTGGTGGGTACAGCCAGCACTAATACGCGGATACTCTAGGTTGTGTTCTTCTAGGGGCGTATGGAAGGGCTAGGCCTGGTAGTGTGGTTACCCGCCTAGGAGTGGGGGGCCCGACCCACTGTCTCCGTTTGCCACAACGGAGGTTCCTAGGAGTGAAGCTAGCTGCCCGAACAGGGGAAACTAAAGGTCTGTGCGCATAGAGTCGTGTGGGTGTGTTGCACTTGCTTGTGCATTTCATAGCATAATTGTGTGTCATAGCATAAACATGCCACCTAACGTATAAAATGATATGGGACATTTTATACGATAGGCCTTGCAAAACGACCCCTTGGTCTATAGGGGTAATCCCTATAAATCAATGGTTATATTTCTTGTACTTTTATTTACTTGCTACTCCTTGTTGTGTGATAACCGACACCCCAACGTATAAGTGGTATGGGACACTTTATACGATGGGAGCCCTGCAAAAGATCCCTTGGTTTATGCGCATCCTCGCATAAGTTAAGGTTATATTTCTTACTTTCTGTTTCTATCATATTTACTATGGAATTGCTAGCATAGATCCGTTGTCACCTGCTTTTGACTTATTCTTCACCTTCATGTCCTTCCCTTTCTTCCTCTCCGCTCGGTACCTAGGAGCCATAGGGGAAGGGGTAGGGGATGATAGAGCTTAGTCTTTGTGACTAACGGTTTTCGAACCACAACATTTTAGGTGTACCATATGGAAGGGTCACGGGTTTTGCAGTTTCTGGCAGAGTTAACCCCGCGACCGTGTTACCATTGTCACCAGCCGGGACATACACGGGTCAAATGCCCCTTGATGGGTGGGATCCCACCAGCTCAGCAGCCAGGAGGCCGAAGACGTAGACGCAGACGTGGATCGCGAGGTGGCGACGGCAGGCCGAAAAGGGGGAAGCACCTGCAGAGTACGGAGTCGGTGGAGAGGGGCCAGTCTAGCTTGGGTGCTCTCGGTTCAGTGACAGTTACAGTGACGCTTAGTTTTACTTTTGCTTCCGCGAGTGACTTGTAGTGAGGATATGATGTACTGGGCACAAGCCCTCCTTTTGTACTTTGATTATTATTATTATTGTGGACTCTCCCTTCGTGGAAATTTATTTACGTACATGTGATTATTGTGGACTTGCTTTTACTTCATCATGCTACTATTCTGCGATCGAAAAGGGCCGGCAGAATTGGCGTTTTGTGGTGGCGGCCTTCCCGTTAGTCGGTGCCACCGCAAAGCGGCAGTTCTGGGCGAAGACCCCGGTGTTTGAAAAGAAAAAAAATGGGGTCTTACAGATTCACTGCAAGACCTCCAAGGAAATGTGGGACACCTTGATAGTCTACATGGAGGGTTCTAAAGAAGTCAGACAAAATAGAAAATCTATGCTGAACCAGGAATATGAGAGTTTAAAACAAGGAAACTCAGATGGTATAACTGAGTGTTATAAAAAGTTCTATAGAATAGTAAAGAGATGATGTCCTATGGAAGGATCTTCAGTACATATGAACTGAATGATAAATTTCTAAGATCCTTGACAAAGGATTGAGACACTAAGATCTGTGCCATTAGGGAAGTGGCCAAACTTGCAGATATCTCTCCTCCAACTTTGTTTGGAAAATTACTGTCATATAAGATGCAGCTGATGGCTAGGAAAGAGGAAGAGAAAAGTGCAAAAGGAGAGCATAGAGAAAAGTATGTGGCCTTCAAGGTGGAGACCCTTAGGAAGAATAGGAGGATGTCTCCATCACCTCCTGAGATAGTTACTGAAATTACTTCAGATAATTCAGACAACCAAAGTACTGATAGTAGTGACTCAGATAAAGACTTTGCTGCCTTTACAAGGCAGTTTCAGAGATTCCTGAAGAAGAAGCAGTGGAAGTCTAGGCCCTCCACATCTCAGCCTGTGGATGACTATTATCAAAAGAGGAAGTCATCAAGGAAGGATAGGAGCAGGTCTAAGCCTAGCAAATCTACAACATCAAAGATAGTTTACTACTGCTGTAATAGGCTTGGACATGTTATGGCTGAGTGTCCAGACAAAAGAAAGGAGTCTTCTGATAAAAGGAAGACTCAACAAAAGAGCAAGAAGGAGAAATCCTTTGTTGTTAAGAAGGAGAAGAGCTTGACAGACCAATCATCTTCAGAGTCTGAATCTGAAGCTAAGGCATACATTGGTCTATATGCAGCAGATGAATAAGATAGGTTTATGCAAGTGCTGAACTCTATCTATGAACAAGAAGACCATCAGTGTATGGGACTGATGGTTGGGTCAGAAGAAGACAAGTGACAGGATCAGCCTGGTCCTAGTAAGGTACAATGTATTTCTAGAAATTCAGATTGTAGTACTGGTACAGAGTCAGCTACTTCTGCATCAAGTGATGTGGATGGGTCTGAGTCTGAAGGTGATATTCATCAGCTGATAGATGAATATGGGGACTTGTTACAGGCACTAAAGAAAAGCAAAAACCTGGCCAAAACTCAGGCTAAGGAAATTGCAGATCTTAAGAGGGCTGCATCTGATTTAGATAAAGTGTTGGATCAAAAAATGAATGTGGTTGCCAAACTGAAAACTATAACTATTATTCAGATGGGTACAATCACATACAAAATGATCTAATTAAAAGTCTGGAAGCCAGACTTCAAAAGGAGAAAGATTTGGTGGCTAGTTATTCCAAGCCAAAATCAGTTTTACCCTTAATAGATGAGTTTGTGGCTCAAAAGGGTAAGGCTGGAATAGGCTTTAAAGGTGACACCAGGGCTGTCCAATTCAAGAGAAAGGGCAAAGCCTCAGTCCAGCCACTGAATTTTAAAGTCCCTGTAGTTTTTAGAAAGGTACAAGTTCCTTCTAATAAGTATGACCTTGAGAATACTCATGGTCATAGTAAGACTGAAGTTCTGAATGACAAGGGTATTTATGTCAATAAGGCAGTCCATGTTCATAACGCCCATGTTCTTGAGAAAACATTGGGTGTAGCTGCAGCAGTACCAGCACAAAATAAAAGATTTGCTGTCAACTAGACTGCCAAGAATATATCTAAAAATGATACAATAAGTATGAATGTTGGTGCTGTGGCAAGACAGGCCATTATGCAGTGAAATCACCTGTACAGGACCTTACTGAGAATGCACAAGTGCAGGAGGAAATAGTTAGTGCACAAGTGCAGGGGGAGCTTGATAGTGTACAAGTACAGGACCTGACTGAGAATGCACAAGTGCAACGGGAGACAGTTACTGCACAGGTGCAGGGGGAAGAGAGAATCCACTTGGCAGAGGAAATAGATTCACAAATAGTCCTTGAGACATCTCATACCAATATTCTAACCCTAGATGCTATTATGGAGGATACATCTGGAGTTGTTGATGCTCCTGAGAAAGTAGTATCACCAGTTCACACTCAACAGGAGTTCACTATGGAAGAATTTTTTCCTGATATTGAGGGAGCAGCAGATAAGGAGGTGCAAATAAGGAATAAGGGGGAGCAGGCTAACCTTGAGGGGGAGCATATTGGAACTGAAAAGGAGATTCCTTTTAGTCCTAAAGAAAGAATTAATATAGCCAGTACCTCTACTTCAGAAGATGAGGAAATTAGAAATGCCAAGAAAAGAAAACTGATGGTCTTTAAGAGAAGGAGCCAGATCTATAAGAAGGCATTATAAACTACTACTCCACAACCTGCCCCAGAGGCTGATTACAGCTCATTAATGGTGGCTTTTCAAGTTAAATTAGATGAGCAGAGAATGGCTCTAGAGAAGTATGTGGATGAAAGCCATAAGTCACTTTAATTTGATTTGGCTCAGGATATTAAATTCATCAGGTTTGAAGTAAATCTTCATAAGAAAGAAATGACAGATTGTTTCCATAAAGGGGGCAATACTGTAGTATTTCTGGCTGAGCAGCAAGCAGCAGTAAAGGCTCAAGTGGATGATATTGCTATTAAACAAGGCTATGTCCTTGAAAATCAGATTAGGATGAATGACAATTTGAATGAATCTCACAATGAGATAGTCACTGAAATTAAGAAAACAGTCACTGCAATGATTGAAGAAAGAGCTAAAGAGAAAGAAGAGTTTGATAAGAAGTTACAAGATGCCTTAGATTCATTTAAGACAGTCATTACTACTTCTCAGAAAACAATCTTTGATCAACTTCTTAAGTTAAAATAATTTTATAAAGATGGTGTAAATTTTCTTGATGGACAAGTAAGATTTAAAAAAGATGACTTAAGAGACCACATTGAAAGAGAAGTCATAAAGGGGGAGAGGGTGTTAGTCAAAGCAGGTTCAGAACATGCCAAATGGATATCCAATAGCATCAGAGCCACTCTGGGATATCCAACCCTTTGTGATGATGATAATGTTGCTGAGTCTGGTGTCCAACCAGCTTATGTTGAAGGTGATCAACCTGAAGTTGCTCAGATAATCTACCCTCCAGCAGATTTTGATATGATTCAACAACAGGTTCAGTCTATATATAGTCCTCCACAGGAAGTTGATAATGTTATTATAGAGAAAGTTGAAATGCAAGAAGCTACCTTGAAATCTCAGCAGGAAGCTAAACTATCTAAGAAAAGGTTCAGAGAACAGGCTGAGTTAAAGCCTATTTTTGAGCAATGGAGCCCCACTTCCAGGAATATCATTCTGACTGCCTGGAAAGCTGTGAAAGATCGGGTTCATGAAAGGGGCAATTGGTATAATGAACAAGAATGGCAGAAATATGAGGCAAGGCAAGATGCCATTGTGCAACATAGAAGAAAGGCTAAAATTGGGAAGCTACCTCCTAATGCTCAGGAGCCTAGCAAATATTTTCCTAAGTCTTTTCATTATTTTTAAAGAGAGAGGATTAAGGCTGAAGCTCAGAAGAAGGCAGAGTTGAAAGGAAAGAAGCCCATTGATGATGAAGAACCTACTGTACAAGCTAAGATTAAGCTAGGAAAAGGCATAGTCATCAAGGAGCCTGATCAGCCTTAGGATAGATTTACTAGATTTTGCAAGAACAATGTAATTTTTAGTGATAAAAGAAATCTATGTAATCAGTTGTTAAGAAACTTTTTGATAAGTATAAACAAAACAATGTTTCATGTTCATTGAGCTTGTATTATTATTCTATAATGACATTTTGGTATTTGTTTTGTTTATGAGTCACCCTGTCATATAATGCTTATATACATCATAATGTTTGTTTATTATAAGTGGTATATATCATTGACTAAAGGGTTATAACTTCTCCAAATAGGGGAGATTGTTGGGTACATGGGAAAATGTGTACCTGATTTGGAGAAGCCTCACTTAGTTCAATGATATACATCAAGGTGTATTTGATGTTATTTTGAGTTTATATGTGCAGGTTAAGTATATGCTAATATACAGGAAAAAGTTTCTAAGTCCTTGTGTCGACACTTTAGAAGGCCTATTTCGACACTTGGAAAAGCTGTATCGATATCAGAAGCAACTGTGTCGACACACAGAAAGTATTAGTCGACATCATCTGTGTCGACACCTGGAGGCAGTGTCAACACACAGAATTCTTAGACTATATCAACTGTGTCGACACCTGGAGGCAGTGTCGACACACAGAATTCTTAGTCTATATCAACTGTGTCGACACACAGGACTTGTGTCGACACACAGCAGAGTTTCAACAATATTGATTACTGTGAAGCGAAGAAGTGTCTGTGTCGACACAAAGAAGCTGTGTCGACACATTCTACAGATAAAGTGTCAAGAAGCCGTGTCGACACCAAAGGAGTTGTGTTGACATCACCAAAGCTTGTGTTGACACTTAATCTACTTGTGTCGACACATAATGACAACCAGTCTCGACGCTTTGTTGACAAAGACAAAGTTTCAAGAACTGACTATAGACTTGACAGTTGTGTATTCCAACAAGTTTACTAAAGCTGTCAGACTTGTCAAAAGTTTGTTAGAAACCGGATCAGCCGGTTACCATGGGTGAAGTCTATATATAGATGTATTCTATCAACAATAACAACAACAACGTGAACAACAATAACAACAACACAAACAACTATTGAAGTACTGATCATTGATCAAGAAAGTGCATGACACACGGGAGAAGATTTTCGTGAGAAGATCTAAGAAGACAATCTAAAGTGGCAATCTACTCAGAATTTGTCTAAGGAGAATTCAAGCTAGAATTCTGAAGAAACTTCAGAAGTTCTGGAGATTGAGAGAGATCTTCAGCTGTTGATGTAAAGGAGGAGACATTTACAAGTCTCTTAAGAAGCAGATCTTGAACTTATCTGCTAAGAAGAATTCAGTTCTATTACTGAAATCTAAGAAGGAAGCTGCCAGCCAGTTAACTTCAAAGGAGATCAACCCTACTGAGTTCAGATTCAAGAAGCTTTGAAGAAAGCTAAGAACAGGTTGATTTCAGCCATCAGTCTTATCAAGAAGCTGATCAAAAAACCTTTTATCCCTTTTCTCTCAACAAGGGTAAGAGTCCATCTAAAACACTTATCAAATTTTGTAGGATTTTTTAAAAGATCTTAGTTGTAAGCCTATATTATAAAGGCTGAGTGTAGGAGATATAGATCTCTGAGTGGTAGGGCATTTGAGCCTTAGTGTAGGAGAAATTATTCTCTGAGTTGTAGGCCTTGTGGCAAGGCTGAGGTAGGGCTGTTAGCCTGAGCTGTAGGAGTGTGGATATATTCTGAGTTGTAGGAACCTTTCAGGGTTCTGAGCTATAAGATCTGTGGATCTGAGAAGAAGAAAGAAGTTAGGCCGAATCTAGCACACTGCTAGATAGGCGAAGGGTGAAAGTGGATGTACACAGACCTTGGGGAACCACTATAAACCTGTGTGCAATCTGTGATGTGTGTATGATTGTGAATTCTGTGTTGTGATTGCTGTAGAATAGTTGGATTCTATTTAAAGAACAGAAAAACTATTCTGCCTTAAGTAAAAAAGGAAAAGAACCTATTCACCCCCCTCTAGGTGTTTGGGTTATCTTGAAATCAATTCTATCAAACGAGCAGTTGTAATAAATATTATTATTCTACTCTAGCAGTTCTAAGTATATAGTACAAGTAAGTAAAGCACAGTACTAGTAAAGGAAGGAACTGAAAGTAAGAGCAGAAAAGTAAAGTAAAGCTGAAAGGTAAAGCTGTCTACCATCACAGAGTACCCTAACTTATATAAATGCCCATACAAATATATAAGTTAGGATTTCCAAAATAACTTATCATATAAAAGAGCAATACTAATATATATGATAATGATCTATGAAGTGTATGTCTTAATGCAAATGGATGATATCTTACGAATTATGAAACATGCAAGTGCAATACACGCACACGACTATGAGATCCCAGACCTTTAGTTCGCACTTTTCGAGAGCTAGCATCACTCTTAGGTACCACCGTTGTGACTACGGCAGCAGCGGAGCGGGCGTCTCCGCTTTTTATGCGGGTATACACACTACCAGGCCTAGACCTCTCTCATATGCCTCTGTACACGTCCTAGGTGCACTCTAGAGTCTTTTCGTACGTACTTTGTTGACTACCTATCAGTCTTGTTGGGATGGGTGCGCGTTATCGGGGATCATCCTCCAGACCGCAGCGTAAACAACATCCTGTCCCCTCAAACCCTCACACCTGCCTAGTTCACCGTACTGCCATCGGTGTGACGATTGGCCCAGTACTGCATGACCCGCCACTAATTTTATGCACATTCAGGTATTTAATCTCGAGCCTTAAGCTCGCAGGGCTAACCTGCCCTGATATAAATCTCTCGAGCCTTTAGCTCGCAGGACCAACCTGTCCTGATTCCCTCCAACCCATCACGGGTGAGAATGTAATATCAAGACCAATTCCCTCCAACCCATCACGGGCGAGCATGAGTACCACTTCTCTTAGCCTAGTATACTACACTTGTCTACCAATTATTAGACTTAGTAGTTTAGGGTTAATCCCAGGACTACCCAAGGTATGCCCAATGAAGGGGTCTCGAAGGAACTAGGAACCAAGATGGCATGACAAGCCTAAAGTTCTCTTTCACAAGGATAATTATTCTTATTAGTGTCTACCTAGGATTATCACCCAACTCTCATTGTTATTTTAGAACGATCCTAATGACTTAAGGTATTATTAGGAGCGCGACGGTTCTCCGCCGGTCCCCGTTATTGTTGTTGTCACGGAACTTGCACTCTTCCACACATGATTAAAGAATCCTCTAGGAGACCATCCAGGGTTATTTCCTCTACTAATATTCTTACTTTACTTGTTTATCATATTCCTCCCCTGGTGGCCCTACTAGAACGAATATCGGTGTTATACCTTTACCCATGTCCCGATACCACCGACAAATGTGATCTTCTAATTCCTCTGGCCATATGACTCAAAATATTTATCCTAGGATGGTATGGACCTATATGATGAATATGATGAATTCCATAATTTTCCAAATTAATTACACCATTAAATTAATTTCTTTAAATGTAATCCCTAGTCGTTTTGCACATGAAGTATTGTCAATATTAAACCTACTATCCTAGGGATTCTTCCAGGTATATAATATGACAATTAATGGGGCCTACCAAAATTTCATGCTTTTTCAATTCAGATTTATAATTAATTCCTATATAATACTATATCCACAAATCTAGCATTTTCCAAATGAAGTACATAAAATATTATCTCAAAATATCTAATTAAATTACAGAGCCTTGATAATAATGAAATAATGCTATGTATAGATTTACATTTACATCTAGGTTGAAATGGCCAATCAAATGATCAATTTGAATTATTTACTAAAATGCCATTATGGGGCCTAAGTACATTATTTGGCACCCCAAAATTCTGAAATAATTGTAGAAGGCATAAAACATACAATTACAACAATATGAATTTTCTCAGATTTTTTAAAGGAATATACCCATCATTTCTACAAAAATTCCATAAAGGTAAAATGGTCATTTTGCTCCTTAAACTACTTAAACTTCATCCAACAGAGATATAATTTATTTATAGTGTTTATTATGTCATTTCTTAGTCCTCAACAGAAATTGAATATTTTATGATAAGGGTAAACCAATTTTAAATTTATTTCCTCAAAATGATCAAATTTTCAGAAATTCAAAATAATGGGATTTTTGTTCCCAAAAATCTACCATTTCTATGAGAGGTGTATTACACCCTCATGTTTCTCTATAATGAAAAATCATGATTTTTGAATGTTCCAAGTTGGCTGAATACACATTATTTCATTTTAGGCTAAATGCACATCAAGCCTATAACAAGCCAACACATGCAAGTGGGTTTACCCAACATGCAGTAGTCCAAATTGGCTGAAATTATAAACATACACTTATAATGTCCCTAAGAACATTACATTAAAATTTGGGGTCATTTGGAGTCCCACAACTCCAAATATTTCATTTATTTCATTTTGAGTATTTTAGTAAAAACTATAGAAAAAGTTTTCCCTAAAATTCTCATTTTTGTACAGGGGTTAACTAAGCCTTAAACATGCATGCACCCAAACCTTTGGGCTATTTGGATGACTGGTTTGACTTGGGCATCATTTTGAAATTCTGCCCTAGCTAAGGACTAACCCTAGAAAAATGGTCCTACAGGTCAGACCACTGGATTAAATCTCAAGCTAAGGGTGGCAAATTCAAGTTAACACAAAGGGCTACATTTTTCATGTTCATGTAATCCTCTGTAAATGAATCTAAGAGCCCTACATTTGACATGCAAGGTCACTGAATTAATGTGACATAAATACAATTTCATTTCATTAAATAATAACAGAATTAAATTGATTTTAATAAAATGCACATGCACGAATCTTAAAGCTATATTGGACGACATCTGTTTATCTTCCCCAAGTGTTCAACGGCTGAGATTGAGACGACCTGGGGGATATTGTGGGGCCATTTCCGGCCACCTGAGGCGGCGCCACCCCCGGCCAACAGTGTCATCACCTTCACGGTGGTGGTGGCTATCCTTTGCCGGTGATGAGGCGGCAGGAGACGGGGGTGACGGCGATCCCAAGCGGTAAGAAAAATCTTGAAAAATATCCCATTTCTCACATGGCATCGGGCTTAATTGAGCCTGATATCTCCCCTAGTTGATCTAGGATTCTAGTACTGGTAGAGGGACGGTGAAACAAACTTGTTCCAGGACTTGGCGATGGTTGCAGCGGTGGTTTTCCATGGCCGAGCTGCTTCGACGATCTACTCCTGGTTTCCTAGATTCTCCACCAAATGTCCAGCTCCAACACTCGATTTCTACTCTCCTTTGCCCTCTAAAGCTAACAGAATCAATATCTTTGGCTGAGAGGGGGTATATGGGGAGATACAACCAAGGCAAGCTCGGTTTGGAGCTTTGGTTGTATCACCCTTTATTCCAAGTGGCCCTCAGCTTCTCACCTCCTCCTAATATCTCTAAAGGGGTCTGCCAGCAAGTCATGGCTGAAGAGAAGGAGCCATGTGGCCTCCTCTTCTTAATTTCACCACTCTCTCTCCTCTTTTTGGGTGGTTTCTCCAAAATGCCCCCATGCATGCACTCTCTCTCCAAATTCATGGGGGTAGGGGTTATCATTAACCATTAAGGCTGGTCATGTTCCATAGTTGGTGGTCTTAGCCCAAGGAGAGTGTGGCTTGGGTTCATTTTCCCTCCTTTAGGCCTCATGTTGACCAAGTTGACTTTTTGAGTTCACTTGGTAAACATGATGAGTGGGCTGACCCCACTTAATGGTTATGAGCCTAGTGGCACCACCCAACTTGGGTTGGGTCAAGGGTGTGCCCCACTTAGGCTAATTGGGCATATAGGTATGAGTTTGACCAAAATAGGGCTAAGGTTGACTTGGGTCAACTAGGGTCAAAGGGTTGACCTAGTGACATGCCCTAGGGTCCACTTAGATTATTTTAGGGTTAGGGCAATATGGTGGGGCCATGGTGTGGCTAGGGTTCCTATTTAGGCTAGTTTGACTTAGTTTGACTTTGGTCCCTTAGTGGGCCCCATATGGTTACAACCCACTCCTTAGGGTCAAACCTAGCTAATTACCCTAACACCCACCCCATGCCTAACGCAATCTAAGTTAAGGGGTCTAGGAGTAACATGAGATGTTACAGTTGAAGCTCTGGTTGGCGGAAGACGAAGAGTTTTCGAGAGAATAGATTTTGAAATGTCGGTTGATTTGAGATTTCTAAAGTTATATATATATATATATAACCCTAGTAATGTTGATTAGGTGTCTAATAAATCTTAAATAACCCTTCGATTAAAGCAGAAATCGAGCGGTTTTCGAAATAGAAGAAATGAACAGAAATCGAAAACAGACGAGGCATTTCTCGAGAGGTAGGGTTAGTTCTCGAGAGACATGGTTATAGTTCTCGAGAAGTAGATTTCTAGTTTTCGAGAACTGTTGTACTTCTCGAGAGACAGAGCTTTAGTTCTCGAGAAGTGGACTTAAGTTTTCGAGAACTAGTTATGTACTTTTCGAGAAGTAACTGTATTTCTCGAGAACTGCCTTCCACTTGAGAAATTTCTGACCTTTTTGTAGTATCCTTGATTCTTGAGCTTTGAAATGATCTCTTTTGGTCTATCCTTCTCTGTTCAGCATCCCAAGTTCAGTTTTGAAGAAATTGAACTTGGTCTCGTCCAGCGGCTTTGTGAAAATATCTGCAACTTGCCGATCTGTTGGCACGTACTGCAGATCCACATCCCTTTGCTTCACATGCTCTCGGATGAAGTGATATCTGAGCTCGATGTGCTTTGTCCGGGTATGCGAGACTGGGTTATTGGCAATTGCTATTGCATTGGAGGAGTAGCAAAACAATGGAATTTCTTTAACATTCATGTTGTAATCTTCTAGCTGGTTCTTTTGCCAAAGCAATTGTGCACAACAACTACCGACAGAAATATATTCTTACTCGGCTGTTGAGATTGCGACACAATTTTGCTTTTTGCTGCTCCATGAGATAAGCCTTCTTCCAAGGAACTGACACCTCCTAAAAGTGCTTTTTCTGTCATCTTTGCTACCTGCAAAGTCTGCATCTAAAAAATCAATTAGTTCATTGTCATTACTTCTTGGGTACCATAAGCCAAGATTCGGTGCACCTTTAAGGTGTCTCAAGATTCACTTTGCAGCAGCATAGTGAGATTCCTTACAGTTCACTTGGAATCTAGCACAGACACATGTAGAGAACATTATGTCTGGTCTACTGGAAGTAAGGTAGAGCAAGGATCCAACTATGCTTCTATACTTGGTTTCATCAAAAGGTTTCCCTTTCTCATCCTTGTCCAAAGATATAGCTGAGGTCATTGGAGTTCGCATAGAGGTTGCACTCTCCATTCTGAATTTCTTAATCAACTCCTTGGTGAACTTCGTCTGTGAGATGAAAATTCCATCTTCAGATTGTTTCACCTGAAGTCCTAAGAAATACTTCAACTCTCCCATACTACACATTTCAAACTTCCCTTGCATAAGTTTAGAAAAAATTTTGCAGAGGTTGTCGTCTGTAGAACCAAAAATAATGTCGTCGACATAGATTTGCACTAGCAAAATCTTTTCTTTAATTTCCCTAAGAAATAATGTCTTATCTATCTTTTCCCTTGTGAACTTGTTCTCGAGGAGAAAGGTATATAGCGTTTCGTACCAAGCTTGAGGGGCTTATTTCAAACCGTACAACGCTTTAGATAATAAATAAACATAGTCAGGAAAGTTAGGATCAAAAAAACTTGGGGGCTGTTTCACGTACACTTCTTCCTTTATGTCACCATTAAGGAAGGCGGATTTCACGTCCATTTGATAGACAGTGAAGCCCTTCAGTGCAGCATAAGACAGGAACAGTCTGATGGACTCCATCCTTAACACTGGAGTGTATGTTTGGTCGAAGTCGATTCCTTCTTCTTGACAGTATCCTTTGGCGACAAGTCTGGCCTTGTTCTTTATGATTGTCCCATCCTCGTCCAATTTGTTACTGTAGACCCACTTCGTACCGATGACATTCTTACCTTTGGGTCTTGGAACTAGCTTCCAAACTTTGCAGTGCTTGAACTGGTTCAGTTCTTCTTCCATGGCTAAGATCCATGATGCGTCTGAGTTTGCTTCCTCAAACTTCTTTTGTTCAACCTGTGAGAGAAAACTTAAATATAAATTCTCGTTAGTTGTACCTCGATGAGTTTTGAAACAATCCTGAGGATCTCCTATGATCTGGTCCAATGGATGATCCTTCAGATGTCTAAGCTCTAGGTTCCTAACATCTGGAACTTCTTCAGCCACTAGAGTGACTTCATCAACTTGGATGGTTTCTTCATCTTGATCGTCTACCTCTCCAATGGGGGTTGCAGTAGTGATCTTGATGAACTTTTCTTTTTCCCTTTTAGTTGGTTCATCCAAGCTAATTTCTTTCAGTATTGTACCTGCATCTTCAACAAGCATACTAGACGATTTGCTTTGCAGCAAGCTCGTCTCATCAAATACAACATGTATGGATTCCTCTACCACAAGAGTTTTTCTATTGAAAATCATGTATGCCTTACTATGTCTACTATAACCTACAAAAATACCCTCAAAAATTTTCTCACTAAATTTGGTAGTATGATACTTACCATTATTAAGCACAAAGCATTTACAGCCAAAAATTCTAAAATATGAAATAGTTAGTTTCCTGCCTTTTAAAAGTTCGTAAGGTGTTTTATCATGATTCTTATTGATGAGTGCTCGATTTTGCACGTGGCATGTAGTATTGACGGCTTCAGCCCAGAAGTACTCTGGTAGTGAAGTATCACTCAACATAGTTCTGTAGGCCTCTATGAGTGTTCTGTTCCTTCTCTCAGCTACTTCATTTTGCTGTGGAGTGAGAGGAGAGGAAAACTCATGAAAGATACCTAGGCTTTCACAGAATTTTGTCATGGCCCCAGATTTGAACTCTGTTCCATTGTCACTTCTGATTTTGACTACGGAACAGTTGTATTCATTCTGGACCTGCCTGACAAAATTAGTAAAGATATCGTAGGTATCTGACTTGTGTTTCAGAAAGAACACCCATGCAAAGCGCGAGTAGTCATCAACAATAACCAATGTATATTCCTTACCTCCCAAGCTTCTAATTTGCAGTGGACCAAACAAGTTCATATGAAGTAGATGGAGATATCTACTTGAATTTTTGTCAATAATGCTTTTAAAGGTAGCCCTTGTTTGCTTGCCTTTTACGCATGCATAACAAGGTCTATCTTTGATGTACTTGACATTCGGGGCATCGCGTACTAAGTTCTGGGAGAATAATTTATTAATAGTTTTAAAATTAATATGTGCTAACCTCTTATGTCATTGGTAACCAAGAGACGCACTATCTTTTGCCTAAAGACACACTAGTGTAGAAGAATCTATACAAATGAAATTTAAACAAAATATATTCCTGTTTCGAATGCTAGATAGAATCGTTTCCATATTGTCAACAGACTTTATCAGGCACTTGTCAGCGTGGAATTCAACTATATATCCTTTGTCGCATAGTTGGCTTATGCTTATAAGATTGTGTTCCAATCCCTCAACATAAGCTACATCCGAAAAGGATACACTACTATTAATGATCATACTGTAGCCTTTAGTTATCCCACAGTCTGAACCTCCAAAGATGACCTTTGGTCCATTCAATACTAGAGAATAATTTTGAAGTAGGCTTCTTGTCCCGGTCATGTGCCAGGAGAATCCACTGTCCAAATACCATATTGGCATTTTGGTGGCCTTTGGACATCCCTACAATCATAATCAGTTTGCCTTAGGAACCCAAACATGTTTGGGTCCTTGGTCTCGTGTTAGAACACTCCCCCTATGAGGATTAACATCATGAGTGGTCATTCTCATGTTGCCAACTTGAGGAGTTGCAAAATTTCTTGGATTAAACCAACAATCAATGGCAAAATGACCAATTCTGCCACAACACAAACAATCGAACATGTTGTATCTTTGCCTTAGGAACTCCTGCTTGACCTTCTAGGATACTAGTCCAGCAGGGGTAGCATTCTTGGAGGAAGAAGCTTCATGATGATGACAATCACGTAATTTCTTCTCCATCACAGGCTTTTCTACAATGGTTTTTTACTTTTGGTGCTTTCTTGAAGTTATGACCATGATCATAAGGGCCATTGTCCTTAAGAATGACTTCTTTCATAAGGTGCCTTAAAGACACTCTTACCAAAGTTTCTGAGAAGAGTCCATCCTTGGTAATAATACTTTGGCTCTACATAAGTAGACCTAGTCAAGTGACTGTAGGACGAGTCAAGATCAAACTTATTCGTTGGAAAGATGACTTTCTCAAAAATAGTCTGATCTAGAGGAGCTTTCCCCTTTTCTTCGACTGAGGCCTTCTTGGCGGCCTTATTCTTTCTCTTAGCCTTATTTCTCCTAGAAGATTTACTAGGAGCTCCTACATGGCCTAGCCCACCACCCTTGGCCTGAGCAGAGAACTCAGCAACAAGAAGAAGAACTACCTTTGGCTTAGAGAAACCTTCAACAAGTTTCTTTTATGCTTCTAGTAAGTCTTCCAACCCTTTGATGATTTCATCCTTCAGATCAAGGTGCGTGATAGCCTTGTTGAACTCATCAATAGCAGTATCTAAGTCTTCTCTGAGTGAATCCATCTTAACGACTTCCTCTCTCAGAAAGCTTTCTATGGCCTTAAGAGACCTAATCTCTTTTGCCTGAGTTTTCATGACCTTTCGACATTTGTCGTAAGCCATGATCAACTCCTTATACTGGGCCATGAGTTCAGACTCATCGTCAGAGGATCTGTCCTTATGATCATGCTCAGAAACTTCAGATTCTGAAAGAGGGGTATGAGATTTTACCTCCCTAGTGAATTGGGGCTCTTGTTCATCATCTGATTGAGCCATAATTCCAAAGTAGGCTTCCTCTTCTTCACTTGACCCAGATGAGTTAGACTCACTAAGAGTCTTGCCCTTCTTAGCTATCAGGCTCTTCTCTGTCCTCTTCTTGTTGTACGAGTACTTCTTCTCTTTTCTCCTGCCACCCTCCTTCTTCTTGTGGGGGCAGTCAGCTATGACGTGACCTGGCTTGTTACAATAGTAGCAAACTATGTCAGTCAAAATATGTTTTTTCTGTTTAGAACCATACCTGTCGTGGCTGCTTGAGCCTTTTCTGTGTCGATTACCGTCATGTCGTGATCTTCTGTGAGAGGCATCCTTGCCCTTCCATTGCTTTTTCTTGTTCAAGAATTTCTTGAACTGCCGTGAGAGTAAGGAGAACTCTCCTTCAGATACCTCAGATCCCGAGGTACTTGGTTTCGAGTTTTCTTCTTCACTAACTTCTTGTGCTGGGGCTGGAGAGCTAGCCTTTGACTTCCTGGAGGTGTCTGCCTTTAAAGCAACAGACTTCTCTTTGGATGCAGACCTGCTCTTCTCTTCTTCAGCTTTCCTCGTGTTGAGTTGAAGCTCATACGACATCAGCTTCCCGAAGATATTCTGAGGATCTGTCTCAGCTAGCTTTCCAAATTACCTGATAGCACCGACCTTGTTGTCCCATTCCTTGGTTAAGGATTTTAGGAACTTGTCATTCAGTTCCCCTTTGGTGAAGACTCAGCCATATACTCTGAGGCCGTTAACTATCTTTAAAAAGTTCTCAAAAGTATCTGCAATGGTATCTTTGTTCCCTTGTTGGAAGGCTTCATATTTCTGATTCAACAGGGATCTTCTGTCATCCCTTACTTCTTCTATACCTTCCATTAAGGTGACGAGGGACTGCCACATCTCCTTAGTGGACTGTAAGTGGATAGGGTTTTGCAACATAGAGTCATCGACTGTACTTGCAATTATATTTTTGGCTTTCTTGTCCAAGGAGACAAGTGCAATCTCGTCTTTATGTAGATCCATCAGCTTCTTTGGGACTTTATTTGTTGGATCTATAGTTGAGATAGTCATAGGAATATGGGGACCTTCTTCAACAATCATGAAGATCCGGGGATCCACAGCTTCCATGAAAAATTTAATTCTCTCTTTTCACATGGGAAAATTGTCCTTTGCACACTGGGGAAGTTTGGCAAAATATTTAGCCTTGTCCATTGCTTGAAAATTCTCAAGAGACAACTTAGAGAGGAAATTGATCAAGGTGTTAACCTTTTAACGACCAACCTCCCTCTGATACAAATTGAAAGTGTTAAGTTGTCTACCTAAATCACCTAGAGGGGGTGAATAAGTGAATTGTGCATCTATTTACGGAATAAAAAATTTAACGAACTTGCACAAAAACAATCAAGCAATCACAAACGACAAAAAGATTTATAGTGGTTCCCCAACCTTGGGTACGTCCACTTTCCCTCACCGATCTAGTAAATCACTAGATCCAGCTACTCCACTATCTTGGATTGAAAACCAATCCTACGTCTCGGAACAATGTTCATACAGTCTTGATCCAAAGGGATCTACACTCGGAAGATGAAAACTTCATACAATTCAGAGAACAATGCTCCTACACTCAGAGAATAATCTCCTACAAAATTACAAAGAGATATGAAATACAAACAAAGATTTGTCTCAGATCTGGAAAAATTTAATTCTAGGTCTTCTTCTGAACTTGACGGCTTTTTCAGAATTTGTTGAAGAAGAACCTCTGTAGATCTGACCTGAGAAACCTTTCACCTGCTCGATCAAGGAGAAGATGAAGATTCCTTGAACAGCAAGTCGTTCTTGATCGAAAATAGTCGAGTCGATCTTCTTCCTGAGCGGCGGCGACGGCTTCTGTAAATTCGTTCTTGGAGAGAGACGACCGATCAGAAATTTAGAAAAGAGTATGGTTCACCGCTTTGGGTTAGTCTCGATGAAAAGACATTATATAGGATTTCCCCTAATGGTTAGAATTTACATTAATGACGACACGTGGACCAATCACGTCAAGTCATTTGAAAATCCCGTCGATATGGACTTAAGTAAATTTTCTGAAAAATGAACTGCAGTTCTCGAGAACAAGGCTGAGTTCTCGAGAGCTATGCTTTCTGGACTTAAGATAGTACTTGAGAGATAAGCGTTGAGTCAACTCAAGAACTAAATTTCTCTTCTCGAGAACTAAAGTAACATTACTCGAGAGCTAAAACTTGTACTCAAAAACTAAGCTGACTTCTCGAGAACTAAAAGCTAAGTTCTCGAGAACTATAACCAGCTTCTCGAGAGATGGACTTAGAAGATTTTTCATGGCTGTCTCTGGCTACTCGAGAAGTATAGACTATGACTTCTCGAGAACTTAGACTAAGCTTCTCGAGAACTATAATGATGTTTCTTGAGAACTAGTCTAGGCTTTTCAAGAACTAAGTGAACTTCTCGAAGATTGCTAACTTTACTTCTCGAGAACTATAATGGATTTCTCGAGAACTATAATGGACTTCTCGAGAAGTGGACTTGGAGAAATTTTAGAACTGAGAAACTTTTTCTCTTCAAGAATCTAATCTTCTTTCCATGGTCCAAGTGCTTGAATATGAAGTGTATCCCAATAGAGAGGCTACACATGAGTCAACACCTTGGATCACACAGTGAGGGATTACACTGTATGGTCATGTGTTCATGACCCATTATAGACTGACATTGGTCTACACATAACAATAATGGTCTGCAAACACACAACTAAACAAAGATATCAAATAAAACTTAATTCATCTTAGTTCAAGGGTGACTTCATGTAAATCTGGGTTATTGTGGATGCAATACCCAACAGTCGACACACAGGACTTGTGTCGACACATCTAACAAAAGCTGTGTCGAGTAGCAGAAGAATGACTATGTAAACACATGGAGTGTTGTGCCGACATCATCAAGACTTGTGTCGACACTTAGTCTATTTATGTCGACACATGTGAAGCAGCTTACTGAGTGGTTCATGCTGAGTTGTAAAGTATTTGAAGAATCAACTGACATGACTGGTGACTCGACAGCTATCATAACCACCAGGTATGACACCTTTGTCAGAACTGTCAGAAGGTTATTACAAACCGGATCAGCCGGTAATCATGAGAAAACTCTATATAAGGGACTGATCCTTGACAACCAAAGATAACTAAGAACATGAATCATTCAGAGAGAGAATTCAACAACAAGAAAAGGGGAAACCCTTAAGAAGTCTGATCCAGAACAGTCTGCAAGAAAGATTCAGATCTTATTCTGAATTTAAGGAGGGAGCTATCTGAAGATCAACTTCTACATCAAGTGAAGATTAATCTTATTTTGTTCAATCAAGAAGCTTTGAAACAGCTAAGTCAGGTTGGATCTGAAGATTCAGTTTATTCAAGAACTGATCAAGAAGCTCACACCAATAGAGAGTTCTATCTGGTGAAATTTCTGTACCTTTTAAAACATTCAATTTCTTGTAGCATCTTTTGTAAGATTTGAGTTATAAGCCTATAATTATAAAGGCTGAGGTAGGGCTGAGAGCCTGAGGTGTAGGACTTGTGAAAGTCTGAGTTGTAAGCCTAGTGATAAAGGCTGAGGTAGGGTTATTGTGAAGAATCTGAGGTAAGACTTGTATAAGTCTGAGCTGTAGGAACCAATCTGGTTTTGAGATTTAAGATCTCTGGATGTGAGTAAGTGGAAGGAAGTTGGGCTGAATCCAGTTCTCTACTGGATAGGTGAAGGGGGAAGTGGATGTACCCATACCTTGGGGAACCACTATAAATCTAGTGTATGCTGTGTTGTGATTATTGTGCTGTGTATTGAATTTTCTGTGATGAGTTAGAACTAGCTAATTGCCTAAAATTCTTAAAGAAAATTAGAACCTATTCACCCCTCCCCCCTCCAGGTGTCTAACCTCTTGAAATCATGTCTTTCAAGTGGTATTAGAGGGAGGTTGCTCAAAGATCGACCTAATAGTCTGAGTGAATCTCCAAGGCAATTAACAGATTTCAAGAATAGGTTCAAATGAGAATTTGAAGGAATTTGGATTTATGAAACTGCCTATCTGCAGGAAAGAATGCTTTGGCATATGGAAGGAAAGGGATAGGTTGTTCATGGAAGCATCTGATCCAAGAATCTACACCACAGTACAAGAAGGTCCCTTCATTCCAATAAAGGTATCATCTCTGGATGCAAATGTTAAAACCCCTAAGAGCTATTCAGAAATGACTAAGGATGAGATCATCCTGGCAACACTAAACAAAAGAGCACAAAACATTATTGTAAGTGTTATTGATGATGCAACATTTCAGAATTTGGTGCACTGTAAAACCTCTAAGGAAATGTGGGACACCCTGATTGTCTACATGGAGGGAACAGAAGAAGTTAGAGAGGACATGAAATCTATGTTGAATCAAGAATATGAGAGCTTTAGACAAGCCAAGACTGACAGTATAGCTGAATGTTACAAGAAGTTCTTCATGATAGTAAATGAGCTGATGACCTATGGAAGAGTCTTCAACACATATGAACTGAATGACAAGTTTCTCAGATCACTAACAAAGGACTGGGACACAAAGATATATGCCATCGGAGAGGTTGCCAGGCTTGCTGATACACCTCCACCCACACTATTTGGAAAGCTGTTATCCTATGAAATGCAACACACTGCTAGAAAGAGGAGGATAAAAGCAGTAAGTCTGAGTACAAAGAGAAGTCAGTAGCCTTCAAGGCTGAAAGCACAAAAAAGGGTAGTAGAAATTCTCCTTCTTCACCCAGAAGGAGTGCTAAGACAGAAGAAGAAAATTCTGACAACAGCACATCAGATAGCCATACCTCTGATTAGGACTTTGCTGCCTTTATAAGGTAGTTTCAAAGGTTCATGAAAAAGAAGAAATGGAGAACCAGGCCACCAACATCCTTCTCTAAGGATGAGTATTACAAGAAAAAGAAGACTCCCAAGGAGGACAAGTATGCCTCAAAACCTAGTAAATAAACTAATTCTAAGATTGTTTGCTATTATTGCAATAGGCCTGGACATGTCATAGCTGACTGTCTAGATAAGAGGACTGAATCTAAGGACAAGAAGAAGCATCAAGTGAAAGGCAAGAAGAAGAAATCCTTTATTGCTCAGAAGTAGAAGAGTTGGACAGACTCTTCATCTTCAGGATCAGGAGAAGAAGATGATGCAGAAGCATATATTGGGATGTTCTTAATAGAAGAGGATTCTAGGGAACTAGAATTCCTACAAATGCTGGACTCCATAAATGGAGTGGAAGACTATTGCTATAGAGGGTTGATGGCTCTGTCAGAAAATGATCAGTGCCAGGATCAGGCTGATCTATGTAAGGTATACAATTCTCCCTTAGCTTCTGATTATTTTACTGGATCAGAATCAGTAGCATCAACTTCAAGAGAAGTGGATGGTTCTGATTCTGAGGAGGATGTACATCAACTTATTAATGAGTATGGTGGGCTGTTGCAAGCTCTGATGAGGAGCAAGTTTTTTGTCAAGGAGCAGGCCAAGGAAATTCAGTCTCTTAAGCAGGATGCATCAGATTAAGCCAAGTTTATAGATTTAAAACTGAAAGAGGTTGCCAAACTGAAAAACATTACTATTATTAAGATGGGCACAATCTCTTTCAAGGAAAATCATATCAAGAAACTGGAGACAAAACTTCAGAAAGAAAGAGAGTTAGTGGCTAAATTCTCTACGCCAAAATCTGTCTTGCCCTTAATAGACAATTTCATTTCTCATAAAGGAAAGTCTGGTCTAGGTTTTAAGGGAAGAACTAGGGCCACCAATTCTCATAGAAAAGGTAAGGCCCCAGTTCAGCCACTAGCTATAAAGCCCCCTATCTTCTTTAAGAAAGTAATGCAACCTACAAATAGGTATGATCATGATATTACTCATGGTCACTTTGAGTATGATGATTTCATTGGCAAGGGTAGATATGCCAATAGGCCACTCTATAGGCAAGCCCATCAGGTTCAAAAGGAATTCTTGGGGTTTGCTGCTCCAGCAACTACACTTAACAGAACTGCTGGCAACAAAGTTGTGAAGTCTGTACCTAAAAGAAGGTACAATAGATTTGAGTGTTGGCGTTGTGGCAAGATGGGCCACTTTGCCATGGATTGCTGGTTTAACACAAGTGTTAAAACCAAGAATAGTTTATCTGTCAGAACAATTGCAAGATTTCAAACTAACAAGTACCTAGGACCCAAAAATAATTTGGGTTCTAAGGATAAGTGATTCTTTATTTGATGCAGGTGAATCCAAGTGGCCATACCTCTATATGGTACTTGGATAGTGGATGTTCCAGACACATGACTGGAATAAGAAGAATGTTGAGGGACTATGTACCCATAGAGAATGGACCCAAAGTAATCTTTGGTGGATCAGAAAAAGGAATCATCAAAGGATTTGGTAACATTTCTAGTGATTCAATTACTATCATTAAAGTTGATTATGTAAAGAGTATAAAACATAACCTGATTAGCATAAGTCAACTTAGTGATCTAGGTTATGACATCTCTTTCCTCAATAGGATGTGCCAAATAAGGAGGTCAAGTGATCAAGAGATCATTTTGACTGGCTCTAGGAAATGGAATGTATATTGTCTTAACCTAGATTGTGAGTTTAACAACTCACCCATTTGTCTAGTTGCAGGAGAGAAAGCTTCACTATGTGTCAAATGGCACAGGAGGCTAGCTCATCTGAACTATAAGTCAATAGGATAGCTGTTCAGTATGGGGTTAGTGAGGAATGGTCCTTAAGTCAAGTTCATTAAAAAGGGTGTGTGTTCAGCTTGCCAAAAGGGCAAACAGACTAAGTCCTCTTTCCATGCACACGATACCAAAGATTCAATGAGATGTTTATATATCTTGCATATGGATTTGTTTGGTCATATGCCAGTTCATAGTCTTGGTAAGAAAGTATACACATTAGTTATTGTGGATGACTATTCTAGATTTATATGAGTTTTTTTCTTGAGGCAGAAATTCTAATCTCCTACTGTTTTGCAGACTTTTGTTAGACAAATCAGATTGAATATAATAATTCAGTGGTCAAAATCAGAATTGACCATGGAACTGAATTTCAGTCTAAATGTATGACAAAGTTCTCTGAAGAACTTGGGATTCATCATGAGTTTTCATCTAGAACACCCCAGCAAAATGGAGTTATTGAAAGAAAGAATAGGACTCTAATTGAGGCAAGTAGAACACTACTTAGTGACACTACTCTCCCTGAGTACTTCTGGGCTGAGGCAGTAAATACTGCATGTCATGTACTCAATAGAGCCTCCATCAATAAGAAACATAAGACGACTCCCTATCAGATTTTGAAATACAGAAGACCAAATATTTCCTACTTCAGAATCTTTGGTAGCAAGTGTTATGTCCTAGTTAATGGTAAGCACTACCAAACTAAGTTTGCTGCCAAATCCCTAGATGGGATATTTGTTTGGTACAGCAATAATAGTAGGGCATAAAGGATCAACAACTTGACTACACAAGTTGTAGAAGAATCTGTCCATATTGTATTTGATGAATATAAAGGAAGAAGACGATCTAGCAGCCTTCGGATCTTGCATCAAGATCTGTGCCGGTCATTTAAACCTTTTCTTTTGAATGAATTTTCTATATTATGATAACAGTCACATTAGAAAATTAATGGAAAATACTTAGACGCTCTATATGAGGAATTGGTCAACAGATGATTTGTAGCCTTATGGGTCTACTTTATTTTAAAATTGGTTTGGGTCAATTTGGCCAACTGGTTTGACCATGGCACCCATTTTGGTGGGGTCTATAGCTAGAGCTAGACAGAGATTAAAATGAGTGCCCCCACTCCATCCCTTGCCCAAATAACCTGAAATTTGGACAGAGAATCACCCTAACCTATATTTAGGTCCTGTCCAAAAATGGGAATTTTTGGAGACACTTTTCCTATAATTTTTGTAATTATTTAATAATCTAGGGTAAATAAATTAGGTGGTCTAATGACCTGCAAACCCTCCAAAATTTTGGTGAGTGATCCCTAGGCTCTACAGGAGGCTCTGTATAACTTTTCATTTCATTTGGAGATGATTTGGTTTGAAATTTTGCAAACCTTAACCTTGGCATAATAAGGGTATTTAGGTCAAAAGTGCACTTTGTGATTTGGATGGTCAACTCACCTCAACAGAGCCTGAGATTTTGACCACTGACTTGGAATAACTTTTAACACCCTCCCATGGAAGATGGGGTGATTGGGCTAGATTTGCCCTAGGATCCAAGACCAAACCCTAAGGATGATTTTGGGTGTCTTGAGTAGGGCATGTGGTCAAATGACCTTGAATTGATTTGAAATTTGGTGGAGAGGACTCTAGGGTAGTTAGAGTCCTCTGGTAGAAATCTTAATGGATTTAGAAGATGTTAAACCCCTCAAAACCCTAACCCAAGTCTAGGGCACAACCCTTGTATAAGTAGGATAAGCCACCAAAACTTAATGAAAAGTCATGAAACTTGGGTAGCATGGACTCAGGGATAGTTAAAACCTCTGATGAATATATTGGTAATTTAGGAGCAAAACTATTAGCACTTCTTTTGTTGTACATAAAATTTCCCTTAATGGTTTTCTATTTATTCTGAACACATTGTTCAATAGGAATCTATGAAATTTGGGCAAATGATATTTTTAGGTCAATTTACTTATACTTGAATTTTATTATAAATTTTAGTGGTATAATTTCAGTACTTCTTTCACAAGCTTGAAAAAGTGCAATTATGATCAATAAATTATTCAGAGCTCATTACATGTTGGAAAATTATGAAACTTGATTTGTAGTGGTATTAGATTAATATATTTCTGAAGAAATTAATTCATAATTTTTCGATGCTTGTTTGCAGTACTTGCTTTACAAATCCATGAATTTGAAAACTCGATCAATAAATTATTTAGAGCTCATTATAAGTTGGAAAATTGTGAAACTGGGTCAATAGTATGGTTAGCTCAGTTCTTACATAGGGAAATTAATTCACAATTTATGGTTGAAGATTTTCTGTACTTACTTCATTAACACATCAAAATGGGACATGTTTTAAAATAAACTTTAGAGTTCTTATTTATTGGAATGAAATTGATAGACTTTGGATTTACAGTAATAATGATGCCTAGTATTTATCATTATTTTGTGAAGCATTTTGTATGACTGAATAGGGTACATAATGTTCAAACTTGGGTCTTGGATTACTTAGGAAAAATTAGTTAAATTACTAATTAGGTTAGGAAAATTATGAAATTCTGGATTTAGGCTAATCATGGCATGGTAGACCCCCAATAATTATTATAGGGATATTGGATGATAATTTAGAGTACCTCCTATCATGCACATCATGTAGCGTAGGATGGTCTGTCTTTAACAAAATTACTGAAAGCCTGCTATTGTAGAATTCGGGCTTATGGGATGGAGTTAGTTGATTTATGTTGGATAAATGAGTTGGAGTTCACCTTTGGAGGAATGGAGGGGTAGATTGTTGGATTGGCTAGTGTTAAGTGGAGTACGGGATCGACGAAAGATTGTCTTTCCCGTAAAGAGGAAGAGTCAAATAACTCTAGGTTAGATTCAGAATAATATTAAAAGGGATCGGGTATCGGGTATTAACCAATAACAATAAGTGCCTAGCGAAAGGGAGCTTTGGGCTTCAGCCCATCGTAGTTCCTAGTGCCCTTTGAGAACCCTTCACGGGGTATGTCGGGGGCAGACCCGGGTTAATCTAAACTGTAGGTAAAACTGAACTGCATGAGTAACTAGCATAATTAGGGGTTCACTTTCACTCACCTCGATGTCTTGAGATGATAGGATGGTTCACCCGGGATGTAGGCCCGGGGGGATTTTGGTGATGGGCAGGTTGGCCTGGCAAGCTTTGGCTCAGTTGTTGGATGTGACGGACAGGATATTCCGGGGAGCTTAGGCACGGTTGGTGATTGAGACGGACGGGTTAGTCCGAGAAGCATGGGCTCGGTGTTTGGATTCATAACTATTGCATGTGCATAAAAGTATAAGATGGTGGGTCTTCGGTATTAGAGGGTCGAAGCACCGACGACGATACGTTGAATCAGTAAGTATGGTTTAGCACTTGGACCAATAAATTCTGGTGCGCAAGCCGGCAAGAGTACGCGGGATTCCGCTTTGTGCACCAGCGTTGAGGCCTACGATAGGTCTGGCCGGTATTGCAATTACTAGTTTAGAGGTGGGCAAGGCCCAACCCACCGCTTTTGTTTGCCACTACGGAGGTATCTTGGGAGGTTCGGCTCAGGAAGGGGGAACTAAAGGTCTGTGTACACAGTGTCGAGTGGGTTTGTTGCACTTGCATGTTCGCATCATGGCATAATTGCATGTCATAGCATAACCATTGCATATAACCATGACACCTAATGTATAAAGTGGTATGGGACGCTTTATACAATAGGCTCTACAAAATGACCCCTTGGTTTATAAGTTCGCGCGAGCGTGCTTATAAGTTAAGGTTTTTATTCAGTAGATTTATATATTATGCCTGTTAGAAAACCGACACCCTAACATATAAATTGGTATGAGACTTTTTATATGCTAGGAGCCTTGCAAAAGATCCCTTGACTTATGTGCTTTCATATAAGTTAAGGTTACATATTTCTTAGTTTACCTTTTATATATTTCCTGCCTTTCTTTACCTGTTTATATAGAATTGCTAGTCTAGATCCGCCGTCATCTGCCTTTGTTATTCTCCACTATCATATCCTCTTCTTTCTTCCTCCACGCTCAGTGCCTAGGAGCCATGGGGGAAGGGGTGGGGGATGATAGGGCATAGTCTTTTAGACTAACGGTTTTCGGACCACATCATTTTAGGGGACCGTCGAGCCTAACATGGAGGAGCAGCCCCGGAGGTTGGCACGCTTGGAGATGGGGCAGTCTAGTACCGGAGTTCAGATAGCTAGGACTGTGAGTCCCAACCGCTAGTAGTTTATTAGTTTTGCTTCCGCTTGAGAGGCTCTTGTAGTGAGGATTTGATGTATTGGGCATGAGCTCTGTTTTCAGTACTTTATTATTCTGTGGACTCTCCATTCGTGGAGATATTTACTATGATATCTAATTCATGTGTTGGCACCCTCCCAAATTTTGGTGAATGGTCCATGGGTTCAATAGGAGGCTCTGTATAACTTTTCATCTCATTTGGAGATGATTTGGTTTGAAATTTTGCAAACCTTAGCCTTGCCATAATAAGGGTATTTAGGTCAAAAGTGCACTTTGTGATTTGGAAGGGCAACTAACCTCAACAGAGCCTGAGATTTTTACCACTGACTTGGCATAACTTTTAACACCCTCCCATGGAAGTTGGGGTTGATTGGGCTAGATTTGCCCTAGGATCCAAGACAAAACCCTAAGGATGATTTTGGGTGTCTTGAGTAGGGCATGTGGTCAAATGAACCTGAATTGATTTGAAATTTGGTGGAGAGGACTCTAGGGTATTTAGAGTCCTCTGGTAGAAATCTTAATGGATTTAGAAGATGTTAAACCCCTCAAAACCATGACCCTAGTCTAGGGAACAACCCTTGTATGGGGAGGATAAGCTACCAAAACTGAATGAAAAGTCATGAAACTTAGGTAGCATGGACTCAGAGATAGTTAGAACCTCTGATGAATTTATTGGTAATTGAGGAGCAAAACTATTAGCACTTCCTTTGTTGTACATGAAATTGCCCTTAATGATTTTCTATTTATTCTGATCACACTGTTCAATAGGAATCTATGAAATTTGGGCAGAAGATATTTTTAGGTCAATTTACTTATTCCTGAATTTTATTATAAATTTTAGTGGTATAATTTCAGTACTTCCTTCACAAGATTGAAAAAGTGCAATTATGATCAATAAATTATTCAGAGCTCATTACATGTTGGAAAATTATGAAACTTGATTTATAGTGGTATTAGATTAACGTCTTTCTGAAGAAATTAATTCATAATTTTAGATGCTTGTTTGCAGTACTTGCTTTACAAATCCATAAATTTGAGAACTTGATCAGTAAATTATTTAGAGCTCATTATAAGTTGGAAAATTGTTAAACTAGGTCAATAGTATGGTTAGCTCAGTTCTTACATAAGGAAATTAATTCACAATTTTTGGTTGAAGATTTTATGTACATACTTCATTAACTCATCAAAATGGAACATGCTTTAAAATAAACTTTAGAGTTCTTATTTACTCGAATGAAATTGATAGACCTTGGATTTACAGTAATAATGATGTCTAACATTTATCATGATTTTGTGAAGAATTTTCTATGACTGAATAGGGTACATCATGTTTAAACTTGGGTCTTGGATTACTTAGGAAAAATTAGCTAAATTACTAATTAGGATAGGAAAATTATGAAATTCTTGATTTAGGCTAATCATGGCATGGTAACCCCCAATAATTATTATAGGGATATTGGATGATAATTAAGAGTACCTCTTATCATGCACATCATGTAGCGTAGGATGGTCTATCTTTAGCAAAATTACTGAAAGCCTGCTAGTGTAGAATTCGGGCTTATGGGATGGAGTTAGTTGATTGATTTTGGATAAATGAGTTGGAGTTCACCTTTGGAGGAAAGGAGGGGTAGAGTGTTGGATTGGCTAGTATTAAGTAGTGTCCGGGATCGACAAAAGATCGTCTTTCCCGTGAAGAGGGAGAGTCAAATCACTCTAGGTTAGATTCAGAATAATATTAAAAGGGATCGGGTATCGGGTATTAAACAATAACAATAAGTGCCTTGTGAAAGGGAGCTTTGGGCTTCAGCCCATCGTAGTTCCTAGTGCCCTTTGAGAGGCCTTCACGGGGTATGCCGGGGGCAGTCCTGGGTTAATCTAAACTGTAGGTAAAACTGAATTGCAAGAGAAACTAGCATAATTAAGGGTTCACTTTCAGTCACCTCGATGTCTCGGGATGTTAGGATGGTTCACCCGGGCTGTAGGCCCGGGGGGATTTTGGTGATCGGCAGGTTGGCCTGGCGAGCTTTGGCTCGGTTATTGGATGTGACGGACGGGATATTCTGGGGAGCTTAGTCTTAGTTGGTGATTGAAACAGACAGGATAGTCCGAGGAGCTTGGGCTCGGTGGTTGGATTCATAACTATTGCATGTGCATAAAAGTATAAGGTGGTGGGTCTTCGGTATTGGAGGGTCGATGCACAGACACAGATACGTTGACTCGGCAAGTGTGGTTTAGCACTTGGCCAAATAACGTCTGGTGTGCCAGCCAGCAAGAGTACGCAGGAGTCCGCTTTGTGCACCAGCGTTGAGGCGTACAACAGGTCTGATCGGTAGTGCAATTACTTGTTTAAGGGTGGGCGAGGCCCAACCCACCGATTCCGTTTGCCACTACGGAGGTATCCTGGGAGGTTCGGCTCCAGAAAGGGGGAACTAAGAGTCTGTGTACACAGAGTCGAGTGGGTGTGTTGCACTTGCATATTCACATCATGACATAATTGCATGTCATAGCATAACCATTGCATATAACCATGATACCTAATGTATAAAGTGGAATAGGACGCTTTATACAATAGGCTCTGCAAAACGACCCCTTGGTTTATAAGTTCGCGCGAGCGTGCTTATAAGTTTTATTCAGTAGATTTATATATTATGCCTGCTAGAAAACCGACACACTAACATATAAATTGGTATGAGACTTTTTATAAGCTAGGAGCCTTGCAAAAGATCCCTTGACTTATGTGCTTTCATATAAGTTAAGGTTACATATTTCTTAGTTTACCTTTTATATATTTCCTGCCATTCTTTACCTATTTATATAGAATTGCTAGTATAGCTCCGCCGTCATCTGCTTTTGCTATTCTCCACTATCATGTCCTCTTCTTTCTTCCTCCACGCTCGGTGCCTAGGAGACATGGGGAAGGGGCGGGGGATGATAGGGCTTAGTCTTTTAAACTAACGGTTTTCAGATCACATCATTTTAGGGGACCGTGGAGCCCAACACGGAGGAGCCGCCCCGGAGGTCGGCACGCTTGGAGATGGGGCAGTCTAGTACCGGAGTTCAGACAGCTGGGACTGTGAGTCCCAACTGCTAGTAGTTTATTAGTTTTGCTTCCGCTTGAGAGACTCTTGTAGTGAGGATTTGATGTATTGGTCATGATTTCTGTTTTCAGTACTTTATTATTCTGTGGACTCTCCTTTTGTGGAGATATTTACTATGATATGTGATTCCTGTGGAGTTGCTTTCTTCTATATTTTGCTATTGTTGTGATCAAATCGGCCGGCATGATCGGCGTTTTGTAGTGGCGACCTTCCCGGGTGTGAAGGTGTCACCGCAAAGCGGCGGTTCTAGGCCTAAGACCCCGGGGTTTGAAAAGGAAAAAAAAGGGGTCTTACACACGTGAATCGAACGGGCGGGGACATTTCCAACCGATCGGACGATGGGAGTGGAACTCTGTGGGCGACCGGCGAACTAGCCGCCAAGTTCGCCGACGAGGGGAGGACCGCCGACGGTGGCCGGGGAGGACCGCCGACGGTGGCCGGGGAGGAACGACCCTGGCGGCCGCTCCCTTGGCCGCGCTGACGGCCAAGGGAAGGGGTGGCCGCCCCCTGGGCCGTGCCGGCGGCCGCAGGAGGGGGCTGTCCGGGCAGCCGCACCCTTGTCCGCGCCGGAGGCCGAGGGAGGGGGCGGCCCAGGCGGCCGCCCCCTGGGCCGCGGCTGACGGCCGAGGGAAGCGCGGCCCGGGCGGCCGCTTCCTCTGCCGTGGCCGCGGCCGGCGCGGCGAGAGAGGGCGGGCGGGCGGCATCCGTGGAGTAGGTCGGCCGCCCGCCGCCAGCAAGGTGGGGCTCGCAGCGGTTTGCCAACTACGCGTGATGAGATCGGTGCGCGGGGGATCTGACACGGTGACCGAACACGCGTTCAATCCCATGATCCCGCTTCTTTTGAGGTGAAAATCATGGGTGTATAGTCATGTGCAGATCTAATATTATAAAATGAGTCTCATCCCCAACAATAATAAAGACAAACCTTCATTCGTAAGTTCATAAAAGTAAACACCCTCCCTCAAAACACATTGTCAATATTAAAAATACATATTAACAACTTAACCCATGAACACACAAGTTTGAAATTGAGGAAATAACTAGCCTTTGAATACGGTAATCTTATTCTTTTTTTCCAAACCCCATATAAACCCTCAGAACTTAACCGTACATCCAGACAGACCATATTCTTTTGAAATCCATCAGTTGCAATCAACGGCGCATTGGCACTCACCAGTCAAAAAAGTGGTGCACCGCCAATTGATAAAATTTGACTGTTCTGCCAAAACACTCACCAGTCATAAAGTGTGGCCGGCGCCAATGCCTTTGCACTCAACTCATGCCTCATCACTTCATTTAGAAAATAAAATATATTTAATCCTTCATAGTAAAATTATTAAGGATGAATTCAGGGGGAGGATAGATAATATAATACCTGAGGCCACCACAAGAATTGAAAAGAGCACGAGTGCTTGTTAAATAAAACACACAAATATGCTAGTAAATAAAAGACTTAGTTGAGAATAATATAGATTGATCAAGTACAGACTTCAAATATCGCATAAGAACAGTCTTGAACTTCAACAGATAAATCCCCTGGCTCGCAAAAAAAGAAACTCTCCACACCTTTTTATACTATGGCGTGGAGGGAGCAGAACAGGGAAAACAGAAATAAAGAGCAGCCCAAAGATAAGTCAGACGGCGCACATAACTACATATAAAAAGCAATAAAATAGAATCTGTCAAGTCCTAGATTATATTGAATTGTTATAATACACTATAATATAATATGCAGATATATCATAACAATGCTGGGGGTGTTTTCGTGCTGAACTCCATATAATATGTAGATTATATTGAATTGTTTCTTTTTCCTAAACAACCGATCCTATATATACGAAAAACTGAGGGCACGCTAGACTTTTCACATCACAATGCTTACTCTGTATTTGTTTTTATAAGTGCAGTATTGCCACTAATAATCGCACTGGCCTTTGGTATGCAAAAAAAGTTTAAATAGCATTCACATCCTGGCAGTTTTTTGCAATGGTAATTGGTATGCAAAAAAGGTTATATATTTTAATAAGCAAAACTTATATTTTAATAGCCTCGGGTAGCTGGCCGTTCCTTCTTTTGTACTTGAGATGCAATTTTAGATTAGTGACAAAAAAATATTATTGTTGCCGTACATGATTGGACTCCATAATAAAATTTGAAATAAAAGTGTGATGGGCGAAACTTGAACCCATAACAATATATTTGAATGTCAAAATGCTTAATCTACTTAGCTAAGGTAACTATTTGTTTGTTTTTAGTTATACTTCTATACATTTCTTAGCCAACAAATATAAAAAAAACTTTCTATTACTGAAAAACAATATTTTTAAAATCAGTGAGAGTGGCCGCTCATATTTGGCCCTGTGTAGCTGTATGTTCCTTATTTTGTACTTGAGATGCAATTTTTCCATTTTGTTATAAAAATTTTCCTCTTTTACAACAATAAGAGCTATCATGCATGATTCTTATTCGGTTCTAGTTTTACTAAAATCGTGAACCGCTAAAGTAACGACTCTTCAAATTAAATCAAAAATCTTATCTAGTTTGATCGGTTCCAGCATAATTTTTGAAATCATCATGCCAACAGCTCCGATTACAGCTCAACAAGAACCAAAACAAAATTGTCCACTAACAGTTCGATCTAGCTCTATGCGGTTCGGTCCAAATTCCAATCAGTTTCTCTGTATCTTATTCTTTATTGTTTTATAACTCTATATTCTTGCCCGCACAACATGGTCGTCGGATTTTTATTGAATTTTTAGTGATGAGATTTATAATTAAAATAACTTGAGGATCAAAGGCATCACTTGTGTATTATTCTATTATTTTATCAATCAAGTAAAATCATTACATTTGGAACTGTAAATTGGTCCCTAACAATAAAATTCAATTAGGTTCTACTTAGACTCCATTTGGGGGACTTATTTTCACCGGTTAAGCGGTTACTACCGCATGAACCGGTATTTAATTATGACCCGGTTCATGCGGTCGTAACCGATTGATCGGTGAAAATAAGTCCCTCCAAACGGAGCCTTAGCAGGCAAGAGTTGAGACAGAGGTGAGTTATGGAGCTATGATCTTTGGGCCATTAAGGTCGAATTTAATTGTTATCCGGGAAAATCATACAACCTCTAAGGGTCCGTTCGTTTGCACGAAATTGGAATTCGATATTGGAATTGAATATTGATGAATATTGTGGAATTAAATATTGGTGACGAATTCCAATTCCAATGTTCGTCTAATAAATAATATTGGTAAATATTGTGGAATCGGAATTCGATTTTTTCGCCCGGCCGCGATTTTTTTGTCCGGGCAAGATTTTTTCACCTATTCTTGATTTTTTCTCACGGGTGGGATTTTTTCATGTGGCCGCGGTTTTTTTCGCTCGGGCCCGATTATGTCGCTCGGGCCCATTTTTGTCGCCCGGGCGTGATTTTTTCGCCTGAGGGCAAAAAAATGCGCTCGAACAAAAATCGCGCCCGGGCGAAAAAAAAACCTGCCCGGGCGAAAAAATCTCGCTCGCACCCGGGCGAAAAAATCACGCACGGGCGATAAAAGCGCGCCTAGGAGAAAAAATCGCCCCCGGGCGAAAAAATCGCACCAGGCGAAAAAATAGCGTCCGGGTGAAAAAAATCGCGCCCGGGCGAAAAAAAACGCCTCAGGCGGAAAAATTGCGCCCGGGCGAAAAAAACGCCTCGGGTGAAAAAATCGCGCCCGGGCGAAAAAAAATGCAACCGGGCGAAAAAAACGCTCCCGGGCAAAAAAATCGCGTCCGGCAAAAAAAATGTGCCCGGGAGAAAAAATTCGCGCCTATTCGAAAAAATCGCGCCCGTGCGAAAAAAATCGCGTTCGGGCGAAAAAAATCGCGCACGGGCTCAAAAATCGCGCCCGGGCGAAGAAAACGCCTCAGGAGAAAAAAATCGCCTGAGGCGTTTTTTTCGCCCGTGGCGCTTTCTTCGCCCGGGCGCGGCTTTTTTCGCGCAAGGGTGAAAAAAATACGCTCGGGCGAAAAAATGGCGCCCGGGCGAAAAAATCGCGCCCGGGCGAAAAAAACGCGCTCGAGCAAAAAATCGCGCCCGGGCGAAAAAAATCGCTCGCAAGCGAAAAAAACGCGACCGGGCGAAAAAATCGCGCCCGGGCGAAAAAAATCGCGCCCGGGCGAAAAAAATCGCCCCCGGGCGAAAAAACACGCCCGTGCGAAAAAATCGCGTCCCGGCGAAAACAACACGCCCGGGCGCAAAAAAATTACGCCCGAGCGAAAAAATTGCGTCCGGGTACGAAAATTAGCGCCCGGGCGAAAAAAACGCGACCAGGCAAAAAAAAACACGGCCGAGCGAAAAAATCGCGCCCGCGCGAAAAAAAATCACGTTCGTGCGAAAAAATAGCGTTCGAGAGAAAAAATTCGCGCTCGAACTTAAAAATGTGTCTCGATCAGAATTGTTCAATTCTTATATAAATTGAAAGGAATTGTCTTTAGTTCAAAATGAATTCTATGAAATTCATTAAAATTTAAATTCCAACGTCAAACGTGCAGACGAACGATGGAATTGAAATTAGACCTTCAATTCCAATTTCAAGGGCTCAATTGAGAGAGAAAAACTCTTATTCCTTATCACCAATCTTCTAATTAAAAATTGGTTGCATATGTTGCCTAAGCATCCAAGCTCAAGCCATCGCCAGCGCTTTTTATATGATTGCTAATCTTCTGTACTGTGATGGTACCTTGGCTTGGCGCAGAAGCATACGTGGTCTCAAATTTTTTTTGGTTCCGATCATTGTAACTCCTTTCGAAAAAGTCATATAAGCTAAGAAAATGATGGAGATCAGAATATAGACATAGACACAATCATACAATAATATGCCAGATAATGCAACCATCATATTTTGGCAGGCCACTACAATAATGAGTAAAGGAATCGACAGAAGGAAATAACAAAGAAATTGTTATTTTTGACTACCTCAAAGCCCTCTGTTGAAGATGAATATTGATTAAAAGGAAGGAGAAATTATATTTTTGTAACTTTTTAGCATTGTTGAAAAGGAATCAACTGAAAAATCAAAATTGCACAAAAAAGGAATTGAGTGTTAAAAGTCATAAATATAACATTTTAGGCTGCGTTTGGAGCTGCTTATCCGGTGAAAATAAATCCTTCCAAACGGAGCCTTAGACTTTCAATATTCCTCTAATAAATGTTTTGTTTTAGGTTGTTGATATTAGCACTGTAGTTTTGGCTATTCCCACTAACGGCTAACCGAAACATTATTTTGAGAAATGGATATTCACAAGTAATATCTTTATTTGGACACCATTATTTTCAAAAAAAAATTTAAATTTTGTTTTTTTTTTAAATTTTAAAGATATAACCTTTTGTAAACATTTTTATGAATCAAACAAGATATCGTTTAAATTCATGGATAAATCAAACACCATAAAAAGAAATGATATAAATCTAAACATAACCTTCGAAAATAACTAAACTCTGAATAACAGAGATGAAAACACGAGAAAAAAAAAAGATAACTTTTAGTCTCAGGAAGCAAAAATATCATGATGGTTAACTAAGATCGAGCGCTATTTGCAGGAAGACGGGTCTGACGTCTGATCACATTTCACTTTCTTCTACTACAAATTTCATAAAGAGACTGACAATTTCTTCTCTTATTCCATCATCTGGGAGTTCTATAGGCTTCTTTCCCAAGGGATTCTCTGTCACTGATACTGTTACTACGAGCCCAACCTTCATTTAGAAAATAAGTCATTCTGTGTGGCAAATCATAACTTCATCTCTAACGGATTATTCAGAGTCCGTTCAAACACTTCCTCACTGAACAAACTCCACCCATGGGATGGCCAAGACTCCAAAGTTGTTGGGCTTGGGATTGTCGAGACGTTCAGAAATTGAAAAACAGATAAGCAATCTTCAAATATTGAGCGTAAAGATCTGGTTAACTGTGAGTACTTGTTTTTGATCCTTAACCGAAGACCAGTGAGCTTCCCTAGCGTCGATGCAAGAAGGAACCCTAGCTCGAGGAGCAAAAAATCCGGCGAGTATGAGGAATAAAGATGGATCCTTAACTAAGGCCGCATGAACCGGACCTTAATTAAGATCTGGTTAATGTGGTCGTAGCCGCTTGACCGGTGAAAATAAATACCCCCAAATGGAACCTAAGACCCTGGATTTTGTCACTTATGAAAGTAGTCAAGGATGGCGGACGGCTTCGCCGGAGATTCGTGGCTGCCGGCATAAAAGAGAAAGGAACGGGGGGCGACGATTGCAGTGCGAGAAACATAACAGAGCTAATAAGAAGAAAAAATACCTAAAATTTATTTAAGTTATAATGTGAATAGCAAAATTTCTGGTGCAGATATTAGCCCCCTTGTTTTATCCCAATGTATTCCGTTGTTATTCCTACTCTATTTAAACTTTGCAAAAAGCAAATATAAGAAATGGAATGAGAATGAATTAGCCAATTGAAAGGATATTTGTTTTCCTTGTTCCACATTGGTTTTATGCTAACAGTGATATCAGAAATAAGTTCAATCTCCATTTCCAGTGTTTAATCATCTGAAACATAGTGCCTAATCATCTACCTGTTGAATTTTCTCAAGTTGATCAGCAAGGTAGCCCAAACACCAAATAAATATCTTCGGCACTACCCAGATCACAACTTGAACCGCGGAAAGCAGGAAGCAACTCAGATAACCAAAAACATAGACAGAAGCAAGCAGATCCAGATATTATTAATCTTCTTTACAGGGCGAGGCATACATGACGAGACATGATCTCACCAGTACATGAAAAAAGAAGAAACACAAAACAACTCGGGCGGATAGACTACAGAGACCGCCGAGACCGCTGGTAGTCGTCGAGACTGCCCGAGCCGAGCTGAAACCAAATAGAACACGGAGTCCGCCGAGACCGCGAGGTCGGGCGGATACGCCGTTATTCGCCGAACTGCTGCTGAACAGAGAAACAAGCCGCCTACCCGCCGAGACCGCGAGGTCGCGCGGACAGGATATTGAACTTGAGAGAAGATGCTAAAATAGGTAACCGCTGGAACAGCCCGCCAACTCCACTTGAGATCAGAACCAAACTCCTGGTTTCACAGTGTTAGCCGCGCCACCTACACACAGCAACCAGTTAAGCAAGCAACCCGCGCGGATACAAAAATCGAGTCCGCAACCGAAACTCAAGCCCAACTTACAGTTCACTCAGTTAAAAATGACTTGCTGGGGGGTCCTATTTATACGCCAGGTGAGGACTGTGGTCACCACCCTATGAGATAGAGACACCGCCTCTTGGTCGCAGCTAACAAAGCCAATCCGCTGAGTCTGCCCGCACGAGGCAAACAAAAAACGCCAAGTTCAGGCGAGATGGCGAACTGCTCAAGGCAGTCCGCCCAGTCCACAGAAACAAAGCAGGACTAGCCGAACGCAAGAGCCACTTGCCGAGTACAATGTTAGTCCGCCGAAGAGGCAACCGCACCTGTCCGCAACCACCAGTCCCTGACCACAGTCAAACAGCTCGGTCATAGCGGACTCTGCGAATACCAACCCAGCTCGCAATGTCCACGACCACAGGCAGATCACCCGGTCACTGCGGACACTGCGGAAACAACTCCACCTCGCACAGTCCGCGACCACGGGCACAAAAAAACCCGGTCACAGCGGAAACTGCGGATACTACGGAAACCACTGAACTTCACAGAAGTGCAAGTCCAGACAAGAAAGCGCGAGCTCGGCGGATACCAAGCCAGTCCTCTCGCTCCAAGGCTAGACCGCTGCTCACAGCAACTCCAAAGAAGAAGCGCGGACTCCAAGCCAAGTCCGCACAGGCCGCGCACACCACCTAGCAGAGCTCAGCTCACTGCCGGACTAAACCAGTCCGCGCAGTCCGCAAAACCTGACCGCAGTCGACTACGCAGGTCGCCAAACACCAACCCGCCAGACTAGAGACCAGTCCGCGCGGTCAGTCTGCCCGGACTGCCCGACCACCCACTTTCACTTCACCAATTTCAACACTCCCCCTTGAAGTGAGAAGTGGTGATCAAGCCAAGTAGACCTCGTAGCCGCTGAAAAGGACCCTTCGACAGCGGCTTGGTGAAGATGTTAGCAAGGTTATCTTTACTCCGAACATGACCGACCACAAGAGATCCTTCCAACATCATCTCCCTTATGAAGTGGTGATCGATCTCAATATACTTGGTCCTGACATGACAAACTGGATTGTTCACCAGCTTGAGTGCACTCTCATTATCCCCTCGGAGCAAAGTTGGACCTTGCACTTCCTCATGGACATCCTCTTCTAGCCTCCTTAGCCAAATGGCTTCCCGAGCTGCCAAGGCCGAAGCTTTGTACTCTGCTTCCGTAGTAGAGACGGATACCGAGTCCTGCTTCTTGCTACACCACGAAATGCCCGCTGATCCACAAGTGAACACATAACCAGAAGTTGACCTTCGGTCATCCGAGTCACCACCATAATCAGCATCCGTGTACCCTAGCAAAGAGAAACTCGCATCCCTTCTGTAAAGAAGTACCATGTCAGAAGTTGCCTTGACATACTTCAGGATGTTCTTTTCCGCTACAAGATGAGACTTCCTTGGCTCTGTCATAAACCGACTTACTCGACCAACAGCATAAGCTATATCTGGTCTAGTAATCGTCAAGTAGATCAAGCTCCCAACAAGAGCTCTGAACACCAAAGGTTCAGGAAGAACCCTTCCTTCATCTCATCGAAGCTTTAGTCCTTGATCCAGAGGAGTAGAGCAAGTCTTCCCTTCAATCAAGCCAAACCGGTTTACAATGCGTTCAGCATATCCCTTCTGGCAGATGAGTAACCCACTCTCCTTCCTCTCCACTTCGAGACCAAGAAAGTGATGAAGCTCTCCCAGGTCTTTCATCTCGAAGCGAATAGCTAGCTCAGCTCTGAGCCTAGCAACCTCCTTCTCAGAGTTCCCTGTGATGATCATATCATCAACATATAGCAGGACCAAGACTCGAAGCTCCCCCTTCTTCTTGATAAACAAGCTTGAGTCTGAGTTTGAAGCAAGGTATCCGCAGAATTGCAGATATTCTGCTATCTTCCCATACCAAGCTCTTGGAGCTTGCTTCAACCCGTAGAGAGCCTTCCTAAGCTTGCAGACGTAGTCCGGATTAACTTCAGAAACGAATCCAAGTGGCTGATCCATGAAGATGTCCTTGTCAATCTCTCCGTAAAGAAAGGCGTTCTTTACATCAAGCTGCCACATCCTCCATCCTTGGCAAGCAGCCAATGTAATCACCATCCGAACTGAAGTCATCTTTGCAACAGGACTGAACGTCTCCTCATAGTCTTCTCCATACTACTGAGAGAATCCTCAAGCAACCAAGCGAGCCTTGAATCTCTCAATGCTCCCATCCGCCTTCTTCTTCAACTTAAACACACACTTGCAAGTCACTGGAAGAATGTCATCAACTCTATGCACAAGATCCCAAGTTTCGTTCTTCATGAGAGCATCCATCTCCTCTCTCATGGCATCTTCCCACTCCTTGACTCTAGTGGCCTCATTGAAGCTAGCAGGCTCCCGCTCATCAAGAGGACCTGCAAAGAAACATGAGACATAACTCACAGTGTTTCCTTCGCAGTAGCGAGCTGGAGGCTTGATAACCCTCTTTGACCTCCGAAGAGGCTGCTCCTTGCTGACCACCTTCGCTACATCTTCTGGTTCACCTCTGTTCTCTGGCAAGCTTGGAGCAATGCTCCCCCTGCTTCCTGACCCAGAAGCTTCTCCCCCAGAACTTGAAGCAACAGGAGCTGCTGGTGACACAACCAGCTCCTCTTGATCAACAACCTCAGCCACCTCCTGATCTTCATCAACCTTGCTCTCCGGTAGCTCAACCGAGCTTCCTCCATAAGACGTCAGTTCGTCAAAGACAACATCTCTTGACACCACGAACTTCTTCGTCACCGGATCCATGCATCTCCATCCCTTCTTCCGCTCATCATAGCCAACAATGACAAGCTTCCTTGCCTTTACATCAAGCTTAGTCCTCAGGGCATCAAGAATATGCATATAGCAAGTAGATCCAAACACCCGTAGGTATTCAATACTCGGCTTCTCCTTCAGCAACATCTCGAAGGGAGACTTCATGTTGATCGAACTTAGAGGCCTCTGATTGATGACATAAGCTGCACAAGACATTCCCTCCGCCCAGAAGGACCTTGGGATACTCTTGGCATGAAGCCAACATTTGCAAGTCTTCGTCAGATGACGGATCTTCCTTTCAGCAACTCCATTTTGTTGTGGAGTATGAGCACAAGTAAGCTCTCTCTGGATCCCATGCTTCCTGCAAAAAACAGAAAACTCGGAGGAATAAACTCTCCGCCATTATCAGTTCTAAATTTTTTGATCCGCAGGTTAAGCCGGCCCTCCACTAACTCCTTGAACTCCACAAACAAACGGAAGGCTTCAGACTTCTCCTTCAAGAAATACACCTAAGTGTATCTCGAGTAGTCATCAATCAAGACTAGCATGTACCTGCTCCCACTAAGGCTAGCAGTAGTGGTTGGTCCCATCAGATCACCATGGATAACCTCCAGTGGTGCTTTGCTTCTTGTTTGCGACTTATCAAATGGAAGACGATGAGACTTCCCATACTGACATCCAACACAAACATGAACATCACCGAAGGATGATAGCTTAGGCAATCCTCTCACCAGGTTCCTATTTGCCATAGCCTTCAGCTTATCCATCCCAACATGCCCCAACCTCTCATGCCACATAGCAATGCTATCATTGGCCCTCATGCGATCAACATAGGAGCTTGTTGATAAAACAAACAAGTCATTCACTCTCCTTCCAATGTGAGCAACATCAGCCTTAACCGCTGATACGTTGCGAAGGAACTTCACTTCTGTTGGCCCAAACAGAATGTGATAGCCGGCGTCGACAGCATTTGTCAAAGAGAAGAGGTTCTTCTTCATGCCAGGTACGTGATAAACACTCCTTAATGTGAGTGGCCCATTATCACTACCCAAAGTAACTATACCCTCCTTCTCTACTACATGAACATTATTATCAGCAGTTATAATAGCTTCATTACCTGAGTAAGCCTGCAGTTTGGAGAACTTTGATATATCTCCAGTGAGGTGATGACCACACCCAGAGTCAACAATCCAATCGTCCTCGTTGTCGACGGTGGACAAAGCTCGGACACAAGTGCCCGTCATGAAAGCTCCACCCCAACCGACCTCCTCCTTGCTAGAGGAAGATTCCTCCTTGCCTGCAGCATGCCCAGGCTGCAGGTTGACCTTGCAGTCTCGCTTGAAGTTGCCTGGTTGATGACACCTGTAGCATTTCAGGTTCTTCTTCCAGTCCTTCTTAGAAGCAAAGCTCCCCTCCTGTTGTTTAGAAGATGAAGGTTCATCTCGAGTCGTAGTCTGCTTTTTCCTCCCTTCCCATCTCTTCTTCTTCTTCTCAGTGAAAAGAGCTTCACTAGCTCCTTCAGAGACAGTCACCCCAGCCATCTTCCTTGCCAGGCTCTCCTGCGAGGCAAGCAAATTTTCCAGCTCCAGAAGAGAGGGCTGAGTAGCCCAGCCTTGAACAGAAGTAACAAAGGCCACATACTCCTTCCGCAGACCTCGGATTATGTGCTGCTTCAGCTTGGCCTCGGAGATCGGCTCATCAGGATCAAGAGCAGAAAGCTCAGCACATAAGCTCTTCATCTTCAAGAAGTATTTGGAGATAGAAAGGTCTCCCTGAGTTGCCTTAGCCAACTCATTCTCCAAGAACTATAGCCTTGCTACATTCTTCCTATTAAACAACCCATCAAGGGATGTCCATATCTCAGCAGCAGATTCACATCCTAAGATGTGATCGAAGAGCTCAGGTGACACCGCCCACTTGAGAGCAAACTCAGCCTTGGCATTAGTCTTCCTCCACACTCTCACTTGCTCGGCCGTTCCAAACTCAGTAGTGATTTCAACTTGATCATCGCCACCGACGACCTCCCATAGCTCCTCGCCCAGAAGATAGCTCTTCATGCACGACTTCCACTTCTTGAAGTTAGTCGGCGTCAGAAGCTCAATTCCAAGACCTCTTGCAAACCCTCCGTCCATTGCACTAACTTGGTTATCCTTCAGAAGCACACATAGTAATAACAAAGCTTGTTGATCACAGCTCAAGCAACTGAACCTTCCTCTGATACCATGTTGAATTTTCTCAAGTTGATCAGTAAGGTAGCCCAAACACCAAATAAATATCTTCGGCACTACCCAGATCACAACTTGAACCGCGGAAAGTAGGAAGCAACTCAGATAACCAAAAACATAGACAGAAGCAAGCAGATCTAGATATTATTAATCTTCTTTATAGGGCGAGGCATACATGACGAGACATGATTTCCCCAGTACATGAAAAAAGAAGAAACACAAAACAACTCGGGCGGATAGACTACAGAGACCGCCGAGACCGCTGGTAGTCGCCGAGACTGCCCGAGCCGAGCTGAAACCAAATAGAACACGGAGTTCGCTGAGACCGCGAGGTCGAGTGGACACGCCGTTATTCGCCGAACTGCTGCTGAACAGAGGAACAAGCCGCCTACCCGTCGAGACCGTGAGGTCGCGCAGACAGGATATTGAACTTGAGAGAAGATGCTAAAACAGGTAACCGCTGGAACAGCCCGCCAACTCCACTTGAGATCAGAACCAAACTCCTGGTTTCACAGTGTTAGTCGCGCCACCTGCACACAGCAACCAGTTAAGCAAGCAACCCGCGCGGATAAAAAAATCGAGTCCGCAGCCGAAACTCAAGCCCAACTTACTGTTCACTCTGTTAAAAATGACTTGCTGGGGGGTCCTATTTATAGACCAGGTGAGGAGTGTGGTCACCACCCTATGAGATAGAGACACCGCCCCTTGGTCGCAGCTAACAAAGCCAATCCGCTGAGTCCGCCCACACGAGGCAAACCAAAAACGCCAAGTCCAGGTGAGATGACGAACTGCTCAAGGCAGTCCGCCCAGTCCGCAGAAACAAAGCAGGACTAGCCGAATGCAAGAGCCACTTGCCGAGTACAATGCTATTCCGCCGAAGAGGCAACACCACACCTGTCCGCAACCACCAGTCCCTGACCACAGGAAAACCGCCGGGTAACAGCGGACTCTGCGGATACCAACCCAGCTCGCAATGTCCACGACCACAGACAGATCACCCGGTCACTGCGGACACTACGGAAATAACTCCACCTCGTATAGTTCGCGACCACGGGCACAAAAAAACCCGGTCACAGCGGATACTGCGGATACTGCGGAAACCACTGAACTTCACAGAAGTGCAAGTCCAGACAAGAAAGCGCGAGCTCGGCGGATACCAAGCCAGTCTGCTCGCTCCAAGGCTAGACCGCTGCTCACCGCAACTCCAAAGAAGAAGCGCGGACTCCAAGGCCAGTCCGCACAGGCCGCGCACACCACCTAGTAGAGCTCAGCTCACTACCGGACTAAACCAGTCCGCGCAGTCCGCAAAACCTGACCGCAGTCGACTACGCAGGCCAGGTGAGGAGTGTGGTCACCAATCGTTCTCTTTTTTCTCTAAATCGCCATTTTGTCAGAAAAATAAGTTCCAACCATTTGGCAAATGGTCCTCCATTTTTGCTGATCCTCTAAATTTAGAGGAGGGGGATAGGAAATGTAGCGGGCTACAAAAATTTGCTTGTATTTTTTTTATTTAATTCTTAAATTAGTTTTTACAAAATTTCCGTATAAATCTCTAATCTCTGTAGCCGCCAATATACTTTTTCAAATATGACATATAATACATCAATAAAATCATTTTTTGTGACCAACAAAACGAGACTTATATTGAATACTTTCTAATTATTATTTATCATACAAAAAAGAAGATAAGATGTCTTTCTGATTAAATGCGCGCATACATCAAAACACATTTAAATTAATAAGCATAAATTTTTTAAAATTGCATTGTTTCATTGCCTTGTCGTACCCACAATTATTACATCAGTGCATCTCGAATTGTAAAATGTGCATGTCTGTCTTTGATCTTTTTTATGTCAATTTAGGAACTAATGAAACCTCTCGGCTTCACTTATGTCCATCTCTTCAACATTCGTAGTGGGTGGTGGCGTGGAAATATCGACATATTTATTTCTATCTCACCCATCTTCGACAATCATAATTTGCATTATAATGAAAGCTATCATGATATCATATAACACATGTTTATCCCAAAAACGACATCACCATTTAATAATTGCAAACCGTAATTCAATAACTTCAAATGCATGTTGTACATCTTTTCGCCGAACTTCTTGCATCATTATGAAGTATTGTTTTTTATCTTATGATTGAGAAATAGTTTGAACTAGTGTTGACCATTTCAGATATATTCTGTCAAATACGTAATAACCAATATCATAATTTTTCCCAAGATTGTATAATGAGTAGGAAGCGTAGTGTAATATCGTGTCTTAAGTTGACAAATAAATTGGATTACTGCATAACATTAATATCGTTGTTAGAGCTAGGAAAGATAAAATATGTGTGCTGTAATACCCTTATCCGTCACATGGCATATAGCAGTAGATCCGGTCGGGGCCCGACGTTATATACTACAGACAGACCGAAGGGTTACAGAATGAAACCATCAAATCAAGATAACACGTCCTACACAGAGCACATTCTAGCAGAAGAAATTTAAAAGTTGAAGGATAAAGAACCCAAACCACAGCATGAATGTCCACTAAACCAACATAGGAATGACGAAACAAATACACATAAAAGTACTTGGCCTTATAACCTTACAAATGTTTACTTTAAAACAATAAATTTCTTCCATACAACGACACGTAGGACGGTCACACATAATCATAAAAGTAAACATTTGCTTTGGCCTTCAAGGGCCGTCTCAGCAATAAGGGCTTCAGCCCGCTACTTGCCACTAGGCTCCGCAGCACCTACAATCAACATTCCACCGCAGCGGTGGCAAACAAAAGCAACGATCAGCTAAAGCTGACAAAATTATAACGACCCCACCCCTTACTTAAGGTGGCCGTGCTCCTTCCCTGCAATTTAGTAGTGTAGCAAAACAGTATAGTGAAAGTAAAATAACAACACACTTCACCACAGCTGTAGGCACGGACGGCCACACACCCCGTGCTCTCAGGGCACTTACTCGGTGAACCCGGTCTGAACCCGGTCCATTCCGCAGTCCACCACCGCCCCTAGGACGGCAAACAACGTGAGCATTAAAGTCCTTTCAATCGAAGCCTAGACTCGCTCTCCAAGCCATCTTTAACAGAACCACTTGGAGTGGGTAAGGTTCCACCAGCCTGTTGCTCACCTCACCCCGGCCATTTAACCATCGGCGCGGGACAAGCTTCACCAAATCCCAATGTAACGATCATACAACAGTACATAGCCCGACTATGTGCAAGGCTGGCTCCCAGCCCACCAAAATGACAGAACTTCACTTCTGCCAAGATTTCCGCATGCACCTTGGAGTGAATCCCCAAGGCTCCCTGCTGTAATCTACCGCGTAGAAACCCGAAAAACATACGACATAGAGTCTTCTCTGGCAATCCATGCATAATGAAAGCATCACGGATCCAGACCAACTTGTCCGGGTAGGCTTCACACACCATGCCTATATTTGTACTTCGATCCGGACTCTATATGGAAAACTATGGGGACTATTCATGTCCACCCAAAGAAAAACCTCACACTCACCGCACACTCACGAGAGCGGGTTTACTATGCAAAAAGGAAGAAAACTTCACATGTCCAAGAAGAGAATCGTTACCCTAGCGGTTCGCTTTTGCCCCATGAAGAAAAGGAGAAACTAGACGGATGAAAAGCACCGCAACGTCCTCGCCTTCACGGATCTGGACTCGGCTCACGATTTGGAGCTCCGAAGCACCACCGGCGGCCGGATTACTCCTTCTTCTTCAACCTTACTCTCCCTTCTCTCTAACTCTACATTCCCAGATGTAACATACCAAGGAGGATTCCGGGTCATCGGATCATTTCTAAATAGAACGAACGGCCTCGATTAGCCCTTAAAAGAATTTCCTGGGGCCGAACACGGCCTATGACATGCCGGTATCACAGGCCATGTCCCATAATCTAAACACGATCGTCGAACACAGAACAAGACACGACATCTGACACGGCTTGGGACACGCCCGTATCAACCATAGACACGCCCGTGTCAACCATGGACACACCCGTATCATAGGCTGTGTGCCTCAATCGATGCTAAAACTGTCGCGTCCTGAACAGGACATGCCCGTGTCACAGGCCGTGTGCTAGACACGGCCTGGGACACACCCGTGTCCCTGGCCGTGTAACTCACTCGACACAACCCGACAAATACAGAGCAGGACACGGCCCTTTACACGCCTGTGTCACAGGCCGTGTTCCATACATGGCTTATCTCCGAGGATCGTCGAGTGCATTTCATCGACCTCACGGAAACATGTCGAACTCAAGACGGACATGACCTTGGATACGCCCGTGTCAAAGGCCGTGCAAATATAATCAGGCACTAACTTATCCTTAAAATGTTATTCGTTCCTCTATTGAGTTTTGGGGCATTACAATTCTCCCCCCTAAAAAGGAATTTAGTCTCGAAATTATAGAATGGAATAGATACACAAAATTAAACGGTACCTGAGTGGAATAACATGGGATACTCCTCAAGCATGGTCTGCTCTCGCTCTCACGATAGCTCCTCCCGACCGAAGTTGTCCCAACGGACTTTGACCATCCTGATGTCCTTGTTACGAAGTCGCTTGACTTCAAAGTCCTCAATGCGAACGTGCTTGAACTTCTTCGTCAACCCATTATCAACAGGTACTTGATCGATCGCAATCACTTGGGAAGGCTCTTGCACCACCTTCCGCAACACCAATATATGGAATACGTCATGCATACCACTCAATTCCACTAATAGCTTCAGTTGATAAGCTGCTTCACCAATTCTCTCTAGTATCTTAAATGGCCCAAGGTACCTCAGACTCAGCTTCTTCAAGCATCATACCCGTGAGACACCCTTGAACGGTTAAATTTTCAAATATACCCAGTCACCAATAGCGAACTCGACGTTCCTATGCTTGACATTATAGTATTTAGCCTGCCTGTCCTGAGAAATAAGTAATCGTTCTAGTATTGTTCGTACTAATGAAGTGGCGTCCTCCACTTCTTGTCGTTTGTACAACTTCGACTCACCCGTCTCCAACCATGATAATGGAGTGCGACATTTTCTACCGTATAGGGCCTCGAAGGGCACCATTTGAATACTCTCTTGGTAGCTATTGTTATAAGCAAACTCCACCAAGTACAGGTGATCTTCCCACCACTTTCCGAAATCCAAGATGCTCATGCGAAGCATGTCCTCCATCGTCCTATTGACCCTCTCGGTCTGGCCATTCGTCTTCGGATGAAAGGCCGTGCTGAAACTCAGCTTGGTTCCCAACATTTGATGCATTAACCTCTAGTCGTTGGATGTGAAGTGCCCATCTCGGTCACTAACGATGCTGCGGGGCACACCGTGCAGTCGAACAATGTTATCTACGTAAAGTTTTGCAAGTTTATCCACCGAATCATACTTGCTATTCGAAATGAAGTGCGACGCCTTCGTCAATCTATCTACGATCACCCAGATGGTGTTGTTTCCCTTCTGCGACTTTGGCAACCCATGTATGAAATCCATTGAAATATCGTCGAACTTCCACTTTGGGATAGGAAAAGACTTCAAGAAACATCCAGGCTTCTAGCATTCCGCATTCACCAAGGCGCACGCTTGACACTTCGCCACATAAAGTGTAATGCCCCAAAACTCGAAAGGGTGACGGGTGGCGTTTTGAGCCAAATATGGGTTTTGATAGAGGTGACACGGTCTGGGACATGGGCGTGTCCCAGGGCGTGTCGTGCTCGGGTCATGCGGCATTTTGTGCTAAGGAAGTGACATGGCCTGGGACACGGGCGTGTCCCAAGGCATGTCTAGCACACGGCATGTGACACGGGCATGTCACATGGCCGTGTTGTGCCCGGGTTATTTTGGACCTGTGGCGTTGGGGGAACACGCCCATCGACACGGGCATGTACTGGCTGACACGGGCGTGTCAAGCCTGACACGGGCATGCCGGGTGCCCGTGTTCTTTTCAAGATGCGTCGATTTCTACGACGAATGGGTGACACTGCCCTGAACACGGCTGTGTTGCAACCCGTGTTCGGCCCAAGAATTCTAATTTTTGGCTGAATCGTGGCAGTCCGTTTCCATAGTTTGGGATCCAACGGATGAGGGCTGTTCCTGAGGAGATATACACGGGAATGGGGCTTGAAAACCCTCATTCCATTTGGGCTATCTCTCTCTAAAAGCTAGAGAGAAGGGAGAGTAAGGAGGAAGAAGGAGGGCTAGATCCGGTCACCGACGGAGCTTCAGAGCTCCAAATCGCGAGCCGACTTCGGATCCACGGAGGCAAGGAGATTGCGGTGCTTTCCATCCGCATAGATTTCCATGGCGCCGAGGAGAAACGCTAGGGTAACAATTCTCATCCTAGGACATGTGAAGTCCTATTTTCCTTTGCATAGGAAGCCCTCTCACACGTGTGTGCAATGAGTTGAGGCATTCCTTGGGGTAGATATGTAAAGTCCCCCTCGTGTAGAGTCCGTATGCAAGAACAAACATAGGCATGATGTGTGAAGTCTATCCGGAAAAGGTTGTCTGGATCGGTGATGTTGCATTGCATAATAACCGGAGAAGACTCCGTGTGAATGGTTGTTTTTCAGGTTTTCTACGAGGTAGATTGCAATAGGGAGCCTTGGGGACTAACTCCAAGGTGCACCCAAAAAACTGGGCAAATGCGGGATGTTGTCAACATGGTGGTCGGGGAGCCAACTTGAGCATAACCGGGTTATGTGAATTGTGTGATGGAAACGGGACTCGGGGAGTCTTGAACTTCGCATATGGCTTAAATTGACGTTGCGGTATGAACACGGGTCAGGCGGAACCGCACCCGATCTATGTCGTTCGGTGGAACCGTTGACATAGATGAGGGTCTTCGGCGGTCTATGACTTAAATTGACGTGACCAATGCCAGGAAGACAAAATGCTCATATGGTTGGTCGTCCAAGGGACGGTGGTGAGACAGGAACGTCTATGGCTTAAATTGATGTGACGTTGGCCGGTTCGCCATGAATGTGATCTGAGTGCACGGGGTGTGTGGTCGTGCATGCCTACGCCTTTGTTGAAGTGTGTTTACACTATACTACTTTGCTATGCTAATAATGTGCAGGGAAAGAGCATCGCCGCCCCGAGTTGGGGGCGGGGTCGTTATAATTTGGTCAGCATAGCTGACCGTTGCTTTTGTTTACCAAAGTGCGGTGGATTGTTGCTTGCAGGTGCTGCGGAGCCAAGTGGTGAATAGAGGTCTAAAGACCAAGTTGCTGTGCCGGCCCTCGAAGACCTAATTTTGAGTATTTTTCTTAATTACTCATGTATGACCGGCCTGCGTGCCGAGGTTTGGAAGACATTTTTATTAAGCAAACTTTTGTAAGGCCGTGAGACTAGGGTTGCAAACGAGTCGAGCTCGAGTCGAGCTCGGCAAAAATAGCCGGCTCGAGCTCGAGCTCGAGCTCTTTTTTTTGAGCTCGAGCTCGATCTCGAGCTCGACGAGTTTGTATTTAATCAGCTCGAGCTCGAGCTCGATAGAGCTCGACGAGCTCGACGAGTTTGCGGAGCTCGACGAACTCCACGAGCTCGACTAAGCTCAAGAACTGAGCCTCTCCACGTGCTCGACTGAGCTCCTCGCCCTCGTGGTCGCCGCTGGTCAGTCGCCGTCCGCCGGCTCGCCGCTCGCGAGAGAGGTGTCGTCGCAGACTCTGTGCTCTGCAGCAGCTCGGCCCCCTCCCGAGTAACCCTAATCCGTGAAAAAGGAGATGAACATGAGAGTTTTATTATTATATAATAATATTAATTAAAAATATTAATATATTTATTATTATTATAAATGTCAGATGCAGAAAAAATCACTCACTCACCTGTCACCTCAGGAGTCGGGGCCGGACAGGCTACATCGGCCACTGCTAGTCTGCTACAGGTATATTATAATATATTATTATATATATATATATATAATATATTAATTAAATATATATATATAAGCTCGCGAGCCGGCTCGCGAGCCCATGAACAAGGTTTAGTGGGCTCGAGCTCGGCTCGAAAGCAAGCTCGAGCTCGAGCTCGACATGCTCGAGCTCGAGTCGAGTTTTTTTCGAGCCAGCTCGTCGAGCTCTCGAGCCAGCTCAACTCAACTTGCACCCCTAAGTGAGACCAATATTTGTGTAGTATACATTCCTATGGGTTTATTGTAGTTGACATTCATGCATGGCTGGGTTCTTTTATCAGTGCAACTTAATAATTTGCTTCCGCTAGGTGCTTTGTGTAGGACATTGTGATTGGTTGATTGGTTTCAATGAGTAACCCACTGGTCTATTCGTGGTATATGGCATCGGGCCCCGCCGGACCTACTGCTCTATGCTATGTGACAGATAGGAGTATTATAATTTGGTATCAGAGGGAGGTTTCGATCCTCCGTACTTTTTAAGTCCTGGACACCATAACAACTTTTTCATATCTCTAAACATCTTTGTGCTCCCTGGATGAATCGAGTACTTGGTATGATGAGCCTCGTACATAACCTACTCCCGTAGTTTACCCACACTAGTGATGCATAGACGACTGTCCCTCCATAACAGTCCATCCTTAACAATAAATTGGGAATTTGACCCATCCAAAGCCTCATCCATGATCTGCTTCATGCTATTATCCCCAAACAGAGCTTGTTGAATCCTATCAACAAGGTCATACTACACCTCTGTCCAGTTCAACTGTGTTTCGGCACTATCCTGCTTGTCAACACAAGAGATCTCTAATGCCTCCAAATCACAAACTAAACGCTCATCATGTATCGACAACCAGTTGGCCCATGCGGGAGCCCTGCGACTCAGCATATACACAACCGCATTGCCTTTCCCAGGTACATAATGTATTTTGAAGGTGTAGTCACCCAGGAACTCCATCCACCTCCCCTGCTGCATTTTTTAGGTCCTTTGGATCCAACAAGTACTTCAGGCTCTTGTGATTGGTAAAGATATCAACCTTCATACCGTACAGGTAATGCCTCCACAGCTTCAGGGAAAATATTACAGCAGCTAACTCCAATTCATGGACCGGATAATTCCTCTCGTGTATCTTTAGCTGACGCGAGCCATAAGCTATTAATCTCCCATGCTGTAGAAGAACACAACCTAATCCACTGCCCGAAGCATCGCTATAAATCTCAAATCCTTCGGTCCTACTCGGCGAACATAGAATAGCGCTGTGGTCAACCGACTTTTCAGTTCTTCGAAAGCTTACGCGCACTCCAGCAACCACACAAACTTTTGATCTTTCCTCGTCAAAGTCGTGAGAGGTAACGCTATCCGCGAAAAGTTCTCTACGAAGCACCTGTATTAGCCGCCAAGTCCCAAAAAGCTCCAGACTTCTGCCACTGTAGATAATACAGGCCACTCCCGTATTACAACTATCTTCGTCAGATCTACCGCAATCCCTTCTCCACTAACTATATGACCAAGGAATGCTACCGAGGATAACCAGAATTCACATTTGGAGAATTTGGCATATAGTTGATTCCTCCTCAACGTCTCCAACACCAAATGCAGATGGTTGAAATGATCCTCCTCGCACTGCGAGTACACCAATATATCGTCGATAAAGACTATCACAAAGTGTTCCAGGTACTCTCTGAACGTTCTGTTCATCTAATCAAAAAACACGGATGGCGCATTAATCAACCAAAACGGCATGACGGTGAACTCATAATGCACATACCGCGTGCTGAAAGCTGTCTTGGGGATGTCACTTTCTCTTATCTTCAACTGATAGTATCCGGATTTAAGATCCGATTTTGAGTACACCATTGACCCTACTACTGATCGAACAAATCATCAATCCTTGGGATCAGATACTTATTCTTTTTGGTTAGCTTATTAGGCTCTCAGTAATCAATACAGAGTCATAAGCTCCCATCCTTCTTCTTAACAAAAAGGACCGGTGCGCTCCAAGGCAATGAACTTGGACGCACATAACCCTGTTCCAACATCACTTGAAGTTGAACCTTCAGTTCCACCATCTCCTTAGGCACTAACCGATACTGAGAGCTTGACACAGGTTTGGCACCTGGCACAAGATCAATAGTGAAGTCAATCTCTCGTTGAGGTGGGGCTCCAGGAAGATCGTCAGGGAACACGTCAGGATACTCAAATACAACTAGGATACTGTCCATACTAGGCTTAGGCTTCGAAGCCTCCACTAGCATGAAAAACAGCTCTGCACCAGCACAAACTGCCTTAACAACCTGATGGGAAGACATCAAAGTCTTTCTCGACCCTTTCATGCTCGCAAATGACGTCTTACGATCAGTTCCCAATTTGACGTCCTTGTGGTTGCAATCAATGTATGCCTGCTGCTCCGAGAGCCAGTCCATTCCAAAGATCACGTTGAACTCCACTAGAGGCAGTAGCGATGCTTGCAAGTCAAACTCTTAACTCCCAATCTATACGCAACAAACTCTATCTGTGCGCATTGAACACCCATTAGGCAACAACACATCCATTTTGTCTGTTGCCATCGAAGAAGGTACTTTGATGCGTGATACAAATCCTTCGGATAAAAAGGAATGTGAATCTCCCGTGTCGAACATTGCTCTCACCGGATAATTGAAAATAAATAAAAAAGCCTAGCACAACCAGTAATAAGCTAATATGCGCAAGGCAACAAGTGTTTAAAGCTAAACTGCTATAAATAAAACCATACATATCACAACATTAACCTGCTTCATGGCCTCTTGTTGGCCTAGGTTGTACACTCTTGGTTGGGCTGGGGCATAATGTCATGCGGTTGAATCTACCATCTTGCCCTTCTCCTCATAAGTTACTCCCGGCTTCTTCTCTGACTTTGGACGTCCGCTCCAATAATCTCGATCAAAGTGTCCCGGCTTCTCACAGTTGTAGCATATGCCCGGGGTTCGGCCTATAGTTTCCACAGAAGCACCAAAAGAAGGGGATGGACCTGAAGTCCTAGCCTTCTTATACCCCTTACGAAAACTAGACCTTGAGGAAGTCGGCACCTTGAACTCCGTCTTCTTTGCATTAGAGTTCTTCCCTTGAACTCTCTTTAGATCTTTCTCAAACGATCGGGCCGTATTGACCAGGGTTAGGAAGCCCTACGTCATAGGCCCCGAGAGTAGTAGCCTTAGGTCATCACGCAAACCCTCATTGAACTGGTTTGTCTTACGCTCCTCATCAGCCATAGTGGAGCTAGCATAACGACCCAACCGTGTGAACTCGTGGGGGTACTCATCCACGCTTATAACACCCCAAATCCCGATTTGGAGTTTAGGCTGGATGACACAGCCTAGGACACGGGCGTGTTTCAGGGCGTGTCAAGCTCTCGGTACTCGAGTGGGTCTCGAGTAGGACTCGAGTGGGCGTCGAGTGTGTCTCGAGTGAGGCACATGGCCTAGGATATGGGCGTGTCCTAGGGCATGTACTTCACTGTGCGTGTCGAAGTGTCGACACAATGTCAATCGACGATCATTGAGTGAGGCGACACGTCCTGGGACACAGACGTGTCCCAGGGCGTGTCCTGCTCGGTTTCCATGGCATTAAGTGGCATTGAGTGGCGTTTAGTGGCGTTGAGTGTAGAACATGGCCTGTGAGACGGGCGTGTCATAGGGGCGTGTTCGGCATACGGCCAAGGACATGGGCGTGTGCCTTAGCCGTGTGCTTCTCGGGAGAGGTTGTCATGTGTCGAGTGAGGAACACGCCCCTCAACACAGGTGTGTAATTACTGACACGGGTGTGTCAGGGCTTGACACGGTCGTGTCTTAACCCGTGTTCTGGTATGGATTGAGTCAGTTCCTTGCCGCATAGGGGAATACAGCCTGTGATACGAGCGTGTCATAGGCCGTGTCAGCCAAAAAATAGTTATTGGGGGCAGATTAAGGCCTTTCAATTCCTTCTACTTAGATCATGTGGTCTAAGCCTATTCCTACAGGGATAAGGTCGTGGAATGAGATGAAGTTCTCATTCTACTAAGGATCACTCTCTTTCTAAGCTAGATAGAAGGGAGAGCTTGGAGGAAGAGAAGGAGAAGAGATTCAGCTACTGGAGGAGCGCCAACGGTCCGACTCGAGATCCAAGGCCAGCGTTGTGGAGGTAAGGCCATCACGGTGATTACCATCCGGCTAGTTTCTCCATGGCTCCGAAGCGATTGTCAAGGGTAACGATCTCCTTCTTAGACAAGTGAAGTCCTACTTTATGCATGTGCATGAAATCCTCCACCAAGAGGTGGAAAGCGTAAGCGATTCCAGCGGTTGAGTCTGCATCTATATCCAGAACTATGTAGTACGGAATAGGCATATTGTGTGAAGCACATCTGAACTGGTAGTCTAGATTGGTGATGCTGCGAACTGGAGAAGACTCCGTGTATAAATAGTTTAGCCTGCGGAGAAGGTGAGGACGATTGTGAATTGTGAGAAGGATGCTTTTTATAGCTCCTTTGGTTGGATGTGATGCTTTGTATATCTCCTTTGGTTGGATTCTCAGCACGAGCTGGTTGATTGAATGGAAAGCGGCATAATGTGCTAGTGTTATGAGATGGTTTGCGGGCACCTCTGAGTGGGTGGGCGCGAGAGGTCTTCAATAGGGGTTTGGAGGCTGATGCCCATGGTCAACAAGTGCAGTTATAGGGCCGGGTGAGCAGTCAATTGGTAGCATTACAAATGGGGGGTTTCAGACCTTCCCGGCTTGTTACACTACTTTGGTAGGTCGATTTATAGTGCTCACTAGTTGCCTTGAGGTGAACGCCTCTTACTGGGTTGGGTGCGAGAGGTCTCCAACATGTGTTTGGAGGCTTATGCCCGACCAACAAGCTAGTAACCTCTAATCAATGGTGGGACCTAGAGATTTTCGTTACACCATAAGCGTGACCTGAGTGCACGGAACGTCTGGCACGAAGGCCTGCGTTTGTGATATGATTGTGGTAGATATATATATGTTGTGATTGTATTGCATGCAGGGAAGGAACTACTATCCCAGGTATGGGGTAGGGTCGTTAAAATTGATCAGCGGAATGCTGACCGTTGCTTTGTTGATCACCCTTGGGGTGGATGTCCTTATGCATGTGTTGTGGGCTGATTGGATTGTGCGGGATGAATCCCTTGCTAGTGCTGCTTGTAGTCCATTTAATGTCATGCGAAGCTTTGGACTTCATGTGTGGCCGGATTGCGTGCCGATGTATGAAATCATATTTGTAAAGAGAAACTTGTAAGGCCTTAAGGCCGTGAGCGGTGTGTGCTTGTAAACATTCCTAGTGTTATATATAAATGAGTTGTTTATATATTTGTAGTGGACATTCATTAGATGAGTTCTTATAAGCTTTAAAATTCCGCTAGAATGCAATAGGTTAGGGTGCGATGGTATTTTAGTATTAACCTGTGACCTCGCCGTCTGTTTGTGGCATATAATGTGGGGGCCCGGCCGGACCTTCTATTATATGTTATTTAACAAGTCGGGTTGTAACATTTTTGTATTAGAGGCCCCTCGGTCTTCCGTTTTCGAATTCGTTGTCGAATTCTTTTGTGGGGTGGCGATCACATATACGTGCGAATCATGTTAACATAAATGAACTCAAGAATGTCCACTAGGAATGTGAGTGATTGGACATGTTTGCCATTTTAGATTGGAGGTTATTGATATCTTGTTCATGTATAGGTGACAAGGAGCGGAGCTGGGCAGTCTGAACCCCAACGTTCGGATGAGAGTGCGGCACAACCTGAGGTGCCCACACCTCCTCCTTCTACAGAAACCACACGCTTAGTGGCCGAGATGGTATTTTCTATATTGCAAGCACAGCCTGTTGGACAGGCAAGGCCTGTTGTGGATCCAGTCCAGGTTGGTGCGAGGCAAGAGCGTGTTGAGGTTCTGGCTGATGAGAAAGCCGCTAATGGGCAACTAAAGCGGTTTATGGATTTTCATCCAGCTATGTTGTAAGACCCCCCTCCCGGAACACGAAACACGGTACGAGAGGGGTCTTATGCCCAGAACAGCCGCCTTGCGGTAGCACTAGCACTCGGGCTAGCCTGTACCACAAGACGCCTATTCTGCCGGCTAAAACCAATATCACACATTGCCAACCCAACCAAAATATAACACAGAAGTCAAATCCACACAAAACATATAGTCCATAATATCATAAATAAAGAAGCTACAACAAGCTTCTAATATCAGAGTACGTAAACAATAGATTGCCCAAAAGGGCTACAAAAAAAACCTCTCACACTTACATCTGTAAGTGACGGTACCGACGGTACCGTCCCTTTAGGCCCTATCGTCCTGGCCTGGCTGTCCGACTGCATAACCTGCTGCACCACCTATGGGGTTTCCTCCTAAAAAGGAAGACGTAGCAACTGTTAGTCATAAAGACTAAGTGGCTTCACATCCACTCTCCTGGAGACTCCTCGGCACCGGGCGGAGAAAGGAATAGGGTACAATATATATAAAACATAGGTACAAGCAGGTGATATAAACTGAATAACACAAGTTATATAAAACAGTGTAATAAATGAGAACTCTCTTATTCTACAATTCTACCATCTATAGCAGCATGAGAGTATAATGTTATAACAGTAAGTAACTCAACTTATATGAATGCTCATACAAGCATATAAGTTGAGGATCGTTCAACAGTAAGTAACTCATTGTATAGGAGTGCCCATACAAACTTATACGATGAGGATCTTGTGTATGCAATGAAGTGCAATGACATGTTTGTAATAAAATGACTCACCCATGATCATGCACATGCAATCACTATGTCGACACAGACTTGTAGTTCCCACTTTTCGAGCAGGTAACTAACCTCTCAGGCGTCAACCGTCGTGGCCGGAAGGTGACAGTAGAGCAGACTTCTCCACTACTAGGCTGGTCTCCACACTACCTTGCCTAGGCCTTCGTACGCCTCAATGCTATGAACACAACAGCGGAGCTCATATGCGTACTACGACTTAGCGGGTGTCTCGGGTAAATGTGTACCGAGATCCTAGCCCCGAACTGGCCTATGGTGTGATACGGAAGGAGCCTCGAAAATGAGCATGAGGACCAAGCCCAACCGTTCACTTGGCATTGAAGGAGCCCCGGGATGTGAACACCGAGGACAGAGCCCAACCGTCCAATGTCTAACTATTAACTAACATTGGTGTGACGTGGCGAGACCGTAGACCTTCCACACTATCCTTAACCTGGGATTACGACACCGTGTAACGACTCACACCGCATGCAATACAGCCACATCATAGTATGGAAGGAGTCTCGGAAACTAGCACGAGGAACAAGCCCAACCGACCACATGGCATGGAAGGAGCCTCGGGACATGAATACCGAGGACCAAGCCCAACCGTCCATTTATGATTCTTCCCAACGTTACCAACCAATGCGATCAGATATCCGCACTCAACCCTTTCACAATCCGATGCCCGAGGCACCTCAAGAGTTTACCATAAACGCAGGTGGCGAACCACCTCATACAATGGACCATTGAGATTCCCTTATATGGCAAGCCTCAAGACCATGTTTACGTCTAATGTTATGGTCACATAACTTTAACATCACCACATACAACTCCTTCACCAAAATCAATCATTTGTGTGCACTTGAGTTAACCATCTATTTAACACCTCACACGTTCATACAACCAACATCGAACAATTACCCAAACTCGAGTAAATCTTGTTATTAAACAACTAATTAACCTTCGATCACTAAGACCCACCAAGTCGTCTCGTTCAACCACAAACCATTTCACCATTTTTTTACGTGGGACCTATATAGTAATTTTATCATATGTTGAATTATCACAATTAGGCATATTATGATTCGCCTACCACTTAACATCAGGTTGTTACAAAACCTCTTCCGAGTCCAAACCCAACTATACACTAACCCAGGGATTTCAGGTGCGGAACACCTGCTGGACAACAACTTCAACCGGAGATTCCTGTGGATACAGGAATCCGGTGAGTGCATGTAACCACTCGATGGAAATGTCTTTAATGGGCTACAACTTTCATGCTCAGTATGTCACCCAGATCAGACTGTATCACACATGAAATTGGCTCACAAGCCTGTTGCGTATAGAATATAATTTCTGCACGCTTAGTCTGACAGCCCTCTACTTCTATTAGACATTCCCGTGGTTACAATCTTCACCTAAAAGCGTATAACCACTTGTTGGAAAGGTAATTCCAAGGGCTATGACTTTTGTGTTTAGTCGGAAGCCCAGATCTGGCCATATCTTGCCTGAAAATAGCCAAGAAGGTCGTTGCGTGCAAAACGAAGATTTTTGCACGTATCTTGAGGCGAAATGAACGACATCGGTTCATCTTCCTCCTCAAGCCGATCTGAAAGTGAGGATAGATACAACTCTGGAGGGGGGGGGGGTGAATAGAGTATTCAAAAATTATGACACCCTACTCAACTCCCTTAGAGTTAATTTGCGGAATGAGTTTATAGATACTTGAAACCTTAGAGCCTAACACAAAGTGTAGTGCACAAGAGAAAGCTAACTGTAATTACAGTTTAGCTTTGGTCCTATCACAGCAACTAGCAATCCTAGTTATTTCTACTCACAACCACAGTGCAATAATTAAATGAAGCAATACAGACGACACAAGAAAGTTTATAGTGGTTCCCTCTAAATAGGTACGTCCACTCTTCTACCACCCTGGTAGGAATCCACTACAGGTTTTTGTTCAGGTGCCCTGCCACCAACTGATCTGCTTTAGGTAGATCAAGTAGACCCTTTGATCTTTTGATCAGGAGCTCAAAATCCAACACAGGTTTTTGCTAAGGTGCCCTGCCACCAAGGTTCACTTTTGAAGGGAGTAATAACCCTTTTAAAGGAGGTTGGGGAGAGTTAGAATGTCTTCTCTATTGTTAAAACAATATGAGAGAAGCTAGTGGATTGCACAGAGCTAAAGAGCTCTAAAGAATCAAGGCTCCCCCTGGCTTAGAGATTATCCAGGAAGAAGCCTTGCTTCAGGGTGCAGGAATTCTTCTGAATTCTTGACAGAGAACTGTCTTGAAATTCTGAAGGAGAAGCTTGAAGAAGACTCTTGATTTGTAATAGGTTGTTCTTCTTTAATCAGTTTCCTTTCTTCTTCTTCTTCTTCTTCTTCTAGGCACTGAGTAAATGTTCCTGTAAGCAGGATGGACTCAGGGTTGAAGAAGAATGTTGAAGAGAGTAAATCTTCTCAGTTGAATGTAAACAATGGCTGAGAGCTGTTCTTCTTGTTTTCAATCTCTATGCCAACTTGCTATCTCTTTGTATGTTGCTATATAGTGTATCTGTCTTTAGAAAGCACTTTATATATAGGCCTTTGTAACGACTATAATCTTTGTTTGAACTTTGTCTTCTTCTGAAATCTGCAATCTGGGCTGCAAATAGCATAAAGCAAAACATATCCTGCAGACAGATATCCTATAAAAGGATAAAGCTTTCTAAGAAGCTGCAAATCCAATCTGATAAAAGAATACTAGAGAAAGTCACATCACACTAAACTCTTTATGGCCAGAGAAGACTTTTGAGTCTAACAGCTATAAAGGACAGCATGGCAGATAAAGCAGAAAAGATATTTCAACTAATAAAATAAACAACTTTGTCAGAGTACAGCTTGACTTATGCATAAAGAAGGAAGCAAAAATTGCTTTGAAATGTTAGCATAAAATCACTTAAATAATCTTTTATAAAATATGCCAATCAGATAGGAAATAAATCTCAAAAGAGAAAGAATATAAAATTACTAAAGGCAGACAGGAGATCGTCGAACGATCCTCAAAGATCGTCGAATGAACTAAGAAGATCGTCGAACTATCAGAGCAGATAGTCGAACGACCAGATAGTAGAACTATCAGAATAGATACTTGAACTATCACACAGATAGTCGAACTATCAAGAAAGATAGTCGAGCTATCAAAAAGATAGTTGAACCATTAGATAGTCGAACTATCACAGCACAATAGATAGTCGAACTATCAACAGATATTCGAACTATCACAACACAACAGATAGTCAAACTATCAACAGATAGTCGAGCTATCACAACACAGCAGATAGTCGAACTATCAACAGATAGTCGAGCTATCACAACACAGCAGAAAGTCGAACTATCAACAGATAGTCGATCTATCACAGCACAGCAGATAGTCGAACTATCAATAGATAGTCGAACTACCAAACAGAGCAGACAGCTAAACTACCAACAAGATAGTCGAGCTATCAGATAGTTGAACTATCAGATAGTTGAAGGAAGATAGTCAAACTATCAAGAAGTCTGTCTTAACAAAAGAAGTCAAGCAGGGTTCGACGATCGTCGAGGCAGATGCCGTAGATCGTCGAGCTAACATGAGTTGAACAAACTCAGAGTTAGACGATCTGCTGACAGACAAACGTCGACCAACTGATAGACGATTGTCGACCAGTCGATAGACGATAGTCGAGAGGCGTTCGACTATAGTCGAACCAAAAAAGGACTTAACCGAATTTACATTTGGATAAGCAGTTCATTACACAACTAGCTCATTCTAACCTAACACTAAACTTTGACCATAGATAAATCTTGGGTCAAGAAACTAAATGAGAGGACTTAACACAAATCCAAACTAGGGTACCAACAATCTCCCCCTATTTTGGTTAAGTCTCTCAAAAACAAAGCTACTGGAAATAAATAAATAAACTAAGCAACAGATTGCATCAATCAAGCAGTTAAATAAACAGACTGTCAAGCAATAAAAAACTCAAAAAACATCAGAGTCTGGATTAGAAACAGAAGAACAATGAATGAAGGAGATTTTCCTATATGGATCTGGAACATCTTTCTTTGATGTTTTCAAATCTTGTTCTCCAATAATTTTGGTTTCTCCTGCTCTTGGAACAACTGCTTCTGGATGTTTTTCCATATATTTAGTAGCATCAAAAACTTCAGGTCTTACCTGGAATCTATCTAGTTCTTTCTTTCTGAACTTGGACATAGTAGTTAAGCCTGTAACATCTTTACCTTCGGCTCTGGCTTGCCTGATTTTTGCTGATCCAACTAACTCAAGGAATCTGGCCATCCTAAAATCAGGATTAAGCTCTAGGCTTTCATATTCGTTTTCATCAGCTGGATTCAGTGGATTTACAGTTCTGAATTTGGTAGATAGTTCTAACATACTTGCAGCTGGCTCTTTCTTTTCCTAAATAACTAAAGAGGATGGAGGAGCAAATTCATCATATTTCTTACTTGATTTTTCAGAATACACAACTATTTTGTCTTTTGCATCTGTTTTCCTTTTCTAAGCATGTTCTCTGGAAGATATATTCTTGCTTTCTTTAACAGGTGATACCTTTCTCTTGGGTGAAGGAGGAGGAGAAAAGGTTAGCTTTTGGTAAACTATCTCCTTTACTTGTTCTTGAGTATCAGCTTCCTGTCTTTGCTGTCCAGATTTAGACCTGCCTTGGTAGCTTTGATTTCCTCTTCTCTGATAGGATTGAGAAAATGTGAATCTAGAAGGAGGAGCAGAGGGACTGACAGAAATATTTCCAGATGCTCCTGCACTAGGAGGAGGTCCTTTAGGATTCCACTTAGGTGCTGGACTATCATATCATTTGGATTTCTTTCTTTGCTTTTGCTGAATCTTGGAAAATCCCATCCAGTGCTGATATTCTTTGGACTTGGGATCTATTCCTTTCAAGATATAATAAGGAATGTCATGATCAGGATTAGGTGGAGGAGGAGTAGCAGCTTTCCTTTTCCTTTTAGCAGCTTTCTTCTTCTTAGACTCTTCTGAGTCATCAGAGTCATCCTCATCCTAAGAATGAGATGAAAGAGGTTGATCATAAGGGTCAAAAACCTCTTGCTCATCTTTTTCTTTGTCTTTTAATGTAGCTTTCTCTTTCTCTTCTTCTAAGGCATCCTGTGCCAGAAGAGTATCAAGATCTAGTCCTGGGGTGTCATCCCAGACTGTAGATTTTTCTTCTTGATCATCTGAAACTTTTTCTTTCTCAACTGCAACTGTCTTGAGGACCAGTTCATCATGCACAGCTGTCTGAGCTGGGGAGAAGATACAGAATCTTGAATAGCAGGTTCTTGCACTGGTTTTGGAGCTGGTTGTTGAGCAGGTCCTTGAGCAGCTTGAACTTCTTGAACTAGATCTGAAACCAAAGAGACACAAAGTTGTTCTAAACGGTATTGAAACATCCCTTCCAGGTATTCACAGGCTAGCATGTCAGTTAACTTGTCAAGGAATTGAGTAAATGAATTACCTTCAGTATTTTCTTCAGAATTTCCTAACTCCCACAAGTCATCTAGAAAGGAGGTGATGACTCCTTCTTGGAATAGAGCAACTATGGGAGTAGAAGCTTCTTCAAGGCATACTTTGAAAGCAAATTCTGCTTCCATAATTATATCAGAAGGCTTCTAAGCTGGTGCTGGCTCTGCAGAAGATGTTGTAATGTCAACTGGAACTGTTAACTCTTCTTGAGTTTTATCTATGCTGGAGGATCTACTGAATGGATGAGAAGGGGATCTGCTGGAGGAGAAGCCAGGGGCTATTCTGAGGCATCTTCATGGAACATCTCCCCCTGCCTGATTTCAGTGGACACTGAAACCAGGCCCCTAGATGAAGAGGGCTCAGCAGATTTTGAGAGGGCTAGGATGGAAGAAGTCAGAGAAGAGATGGTAGAAACGAGAGGGGAATTGCTTCTTCAATCATGATTTTGATTGAAGGAGTAATTAGCTCCAATATACTTGAGATGAAGGCTGGTGTGATTTCAAAAGAAGTGGAAGGGGAAATCACATCAGATGGACGATCATCAGGGATGGTTTTCTCCTGATGAGATGGAGTGTGAATTGGTGAATGATGGGTGGATGCAAGAAGATCAATATGATCTGAATGATGAATTGGTGATTGAGGTGGAGTGGATAGATTCTCAGAAGCCAACAGATCAACGCTAGGTTGAGAAATCCTAGCAAGATGTGAATGAAGTGGAGATGCTGGTGGTGATGCATGGAGAATGGTGGAGGAATCAAGTAGAAGATAAGCAGTAGATGGTACTTCAATTGAAGTAGATGGAACTTCAATTGAAGTAGATGGTAAAGCAGAGGTGGATGGCAATTCGGAGGAAGATGGTAATACAGAGGAGGTGTAAGGAATGGAGAGAATGGATGAGCCTGCTTCATGTAGGTGGGGAGTGACTGAAACAGTCCTTGTGCTCTCAAACACAACTGGAGCTACCCCTGCTGGAGAAGGCTTCTGAAAGCTCCTTTTCCATTTAACAAATAATGTTGGATCCATCTTCTTACTGGCATTGATGGATGTGGAGACTGTAACCAACAGTTGGGGATATTTTTCTCTTATAAATATCCCAAGTACCCTACCCAGGGTTACTTCCTTTTTGCTATTCTTCTTTCTTATCAAATCAAACAAAATTCTTGCCCAATTTATTTGTTTCTTATTTACTATTGCACACATCAAGGCAAACTATTGCCTGGTGATGTTATCATGAGCAGAGTGCTTGCCCAGAAGCACTTTTCCAACTAGTTCAGCCAAGAACTTTATCCTTAACGGAAAATTAACCTTTAGCAATTTAGAAGGAATGCCTTCTGCATGTCCTAATTCGATCAACATCCTCCCAAACTCTGGAGTATCTTGTTCATATTCCTCTTCACCATTCAGTAATCCGAAAATATTAGTTAATACGGCAGGAGTCAAGCTTACCTCTTCGCCGCCAATCGTCCCAGTCATCGATTCGTCACTGGAAGATGAAGTGAAGACCCACTCTTTAATCTCTGGGATGTTTATCTTGATCCTTGTGGACATAAGCCGTTCCAGTCCTTGTTCCTTGCAGAGCTGGAGGATTTCTATTATCTCAGAATCACAGGCGCTGAAGGAGTCAAAATCTACGCTGAAGCCGGCGTCGAACTTCATCGCTGACAGAAGAGCTTGAGCAATCGCCATTGATTGGGTTGAAAAAGAAGAGAGAAACGACGAAAGCGAAACGGCAGAGAGCGCGAGGCAGAGCTCAAACAAAAAGACAGAATACGAAACGACAAGCTCTGTCGACTACTAAAAAGACGATCTCTTAACCTAGGTCGACCATCGGTTTTATATTAAAATAGCAATCGTCGATCTATTTTAACAGATACTGGAGACGATGGTCGAACGGTCGTTCGACGATCGTTTCCTGAAGCAGAGTAGTCGATCAGTCATTCGACTATTTCTGTCTTCACAAACAAATAAGTCGTCGTCACCCATAGGTCGACGATAGGCTCAACCTGTTCGACTATCTTCGAAAGTCGATCGACGATCTTCAAGCAGATAAGCCGTCATCAACCATAGGTCGACGAAGGGCTTGATCTGTTCGACGATCTTCGAACATCGTTCGACGATCTTCAAGCAGATATCAACAAAGGCAGACGTCACACTTAGTCTTTTCCATAAATCATGCCTAGTTGAACCAAAAAGAACAGATGCTTCTGTTCATCTAAGGCCTTGGTTAAAATATCACCTCTCTGAAGGTCAGTGGATATGAACTCAAGGCTGATCTTTTTCTTTTCCACACAATCTCTCAGGAAATGGTGCTTGATCTCAATGTGCTTGGTTCTAGATTGGTGCACAGGATTTTGTGCAATGGAGATAGCACTAGTACTGTCACACATGATTTTGGTGTTCTTGTGTGTGTACCCATAATCCAAAAGTTGGTTTTGAATCCACAGGATCTGTGAACAACAACTGGTAGTTGCTATATATTCAGCCTCAGCAGTTGAAGTTGAGACAGAGGCCTGTTTCTTACAGAACCAAGAGACTAATCTCTCTCCCAGGAACTGACAAGTCCCTGAGGTACTTTTCTTGTCAACTCTACAACCAGCATAGTCAAATCAGAGTATCCAATTAACTCAAATTCTGATTCTGCTGGGTACCATAGTCCTAAATTTGGACATCCCTTCAGGTATCTCAAAATTCTCTTGAGAAGAATCAAATGAGATTCCTTGGGGTTGACCTGGAATCTACACATAGGCATGTGGCAAACATTATATCTGGTCTACTTGCAGTTAAATACAATAGGGAACCAACAATGGCCCTATAGTTCTTCTGATCAACTGGCTTACCCTGATCATCAGAATCTATAACTGCATTAGTAGCCATAGGTGTATGCATTGCTGAAGCATCAGCCATCCCAAAACTTCTTTACCAATTCCTTGGCATATTTGGATTGGGAGATGAAGATGCCATCATCATCTTGCTTTACTTGGAGACCAAGAAAGTAAGACAGCTCACCTATACTACTCATCTCAAACTTAGAATGCATCAAGTCAGAGAACTTTTTGCATAGTTTGGGATCAGTGGAGCCAAAAATAATGTCATCCACATAAACTTGAACTAATAGGATGGTGTCCTTGTGATGCTTAACGAAGAGGGTTCTATCAACTACTCCCCTAACAAAGTTGTGCTCTACCAGGAAACTAGCTAGAGTCTCATACCAGGCTCTGGGTGCTTGTTTAAGTCCATAAAGAGCTTTTTGCAACTTGTACACAAATGAGGGCTGAGTTGAAGATACAAAACTAGGAGGTTGTTCAACAAATACCTCTTCCTTTAGCTCACCATTTAGGAATGCACTTTTGACATCCATCTGAAAAACTTTAAACTTCATATAGGCTGCATAGGCTAGAAAGATCCTTATTGCCTCTAGCCTTGCAACAGGAGCAAAGGTTTGGTCATAGTCTATACCTTCCTCCTGTCTGTAGCCCTGAGCTACAAGCCTAGCCTTGTTCCTTACAATAATTCCATTTGCATCCAACTTGTTTCTAAACACCCACTTGGTGCCTATGATCAGTTGGCCTTTTGGTCTTGGAACCAAAGTCCATACTTTACATCTTTCAAATTGATTAAGCTCCTCTTGCATAACAATGATCCAGTGGGGATCTATCTCATCATCTTTTATGGTGAGGGGCTCAACTTGTGAAAGGAAATAAGCATGCATCACATCCTGTCTTAATTGATCTCTTGTTTGCACACCAGCTGATATGTCACCAATCACTTGAGATGTAGGATGATCTCTAAGTGTGACAAGATCAGTAGGTGAGATGTGATCTTCAGCAACAGTTGGGATTAATTCCTCTTGAGGAATAGGATCTACTGTTGGTGGTACAGCAACTGCTTCCACAGTGTCTTCATCACTGTCTGAATCAGTGATATGAAGAGTTGAAAGATGGAGAATTTCTTGGGTGACATCTTTGCTTGATTCTGGTACCTGCAATGAGCTTGAGGAAGGAGAAGTTTCATTCTCCTTGTAAAGCATCTTTGACTCATCAAAGGAAATATGTACAGACTCCTTAATTTTAGAAGATGATTTATTAAATACCCTATAAGCTTTGCTTACTTGGGAATATCCAATAAAAATTCCCATTGAAGCTTTTGCTTCAAACTTTCTAAGGTATTCTTTTTTATTGTTATGAATGTATACTATACAACCAAATACTCTAAAATAATTAATTTTAGGTTTCTTTCATTTAAGCAACTCATAAGGAGTTTTACTCTCAAGCTTGTGTATCAGACATCTGTTCAGGACATAATTAGCTGTGCTAACAGCATCTGCCCAATAGGAAAGAGGCATGTTAGCATCAACCAATAATGTACCAGCAGCTTCAATCAGGGTTCTATTCTTCCTTTCCACTACCCCATTTTGTTGGGGAGTTCTAGGAGCAGAGAAGCTATGTTTGATACCTTCTTTCTCACAGAATTCTTGAATGAGAAGAGACTCAAACTCAGTATCATAATCACTTCTGATCAAGGCAACATGAGTAGAATACTCAGTCTGCACACATAGTAGAAAATCTGTAAGAACTTTGAAGTTATCAGCCTTAGTTCTCAAGAATAACACCCAAGTGAACCTAGAGAAGTCATCTACAATCACTAAAGTGTAATACTTCCCTCCTAAACTCTGTACATTTATTGGACCAAAAAGGTCCAAGTGTAATAGATACATGATTCTAGGCGAATCACTTTTATTTACAGATTTAAAGGAGTTTTTGGTTTGCTTGCCTAGTTGACAAGCCTTGCATAGGCTCTCCTTCTTGTAGGGACAAGAAGGTAAACCTCTAACAAGGTTGTATTTAGATAACCTAGATATGCTCTTGAGGTTAACATGGCTAAGCCTCCTATGCCATAAGGTGTTGTTATTTGTTACTTCATTAAATAAGCAGATTTCAGATTGGGTTGAGTTAAAATCTACTAAATAAATGTTACCCTGTCTAATGCCTACTAACACAACATTACTATTCAGAGTAATATTACAAAGAGAGTTAGTGAATGATACCTGATACCCTGCATCACATAACTGACTTACTGATATAAGGTTATGCTTCAGTCCAGTTACATATGCAACCCTCTTGAAAGTTACTGCTCCAATGGTAATCCTACCATATCCTTCAGTTTGACCACAGCTGGAATCCCCAAAGATCACCTTTGGTCCAAGCTTGACCTTGAATCTTGACAGATTTTCTTTGTTTCCTGTCATGTGTTTGGAACAGCCACTATCCAAATACCATTTGTCTTTAGTAATTGGATAGGTCTTCACCTGCAAATTAAATAGTTAGACATTGTGGACCCAGACAACCTTGGGTCCATTATTCTTCACATAATGAAAGATTGAAATAAAAGAATAAGCAGGTTGGGGTTTATATCCTAAGGGATAGGATCTCCTAGGTGGGATGCTCCATGTAGTTGATGGGTCAATAAACCTAGGGTTTCTATTCACATTTGGGTTTCTAAGGTTCTGGTTGTAATTTTGAAATTCATGTTGAGATCGTCGAATGTCGTTCGACGATCGATGCTCAGATCGTCGAATACCATTCGACCATAGAGCCTCCGATCGTCGAGCATAGTTCGACGATTTTTGTAGCTCTTTAAATATTTGTTTTCTCTTTTCTCTTTTAGCTTTATTTAAGGCTTGATTAACTTGTTTTACTTGCTCAGTGTTCTTTATTCCATTAGCTGAAATAAAGTTTACTGGAGTTGAAAGATGATTTTTATGAATAATTGGGGGTTCACTAGATGAAGCTCCTAAGCCTAGCTTATTATTGCCTGACCTAGTGTTTGTCAAGCTGGTGATTTCTAGCAGCTTAAGGCTTCTACCATTTAAAGATTCTTCTAATCTCTTGGACTTTGCTAGTTCATTTTTAAGAAACTTTATTTATTCACTAGACTTAGTGAGTTCTGCTTCTAGCCTAGTGTTTTCATTAGAAATAGATTCTGATTCAGCTAACTTATTTCTAAGTTCCTTAATTTCTTTTTCTGAACTAATTAAATCTAAGCAAAGGGATTTAAATTCAGTTTTAAATTCAACAGAAGTAAAGTCATAAGAAGATAATACCTGATCTTCAGTTGGCATTTCTTCATCATCAGAACTCTCTGCAGCTGAATGACTGCTGCAGACATCAATTGCCATAAGGCAAATTTCTTTTGCCTTCTTCTCTTCCTCATCTTCACTGGAGCTTGAGGAGGAAGATTCCTCATCTGTGTCACTCCAGGTTTCTACAACAAATCCTTTCTCCTTCTTTTTATTTTTGTAGGAGGAGGACTTGGAGTGCTTCTTCTGATGTTCTTTGTCCTTTCTTTTCTCTTTTTTCTTCTCCTCTGGACACTCTGGTAGGATGTGTCCAGGCTTCCTGCAGTCATAACAAATAATTTCTTTAGCAGGAGATCTGTCATACCTTGGTTTGTCTTCATATCTTGAAGACTTCTTTCTTGAATTCCTTTCTGCCCATCTTGAGAAATCTTTTGGCAAAGAGTTCCATCAGTTCCTCATTGGATTGGCTTCCTTCAGAAGCATCAATAGCTTTGAGAGCAAGAGTTTGCTCTTTCCTAGTTGGAGTTGGAGTCTTGGCTTCAGCCTCAGCTTCCCTAGTCTTTAGCACTTGCTCAAAAGACTTGAGCTTGCCAAGGAGGGCTTCAGTTGAGATTTCAATTGTACTTCTGGCCTCCTTGATAGGCCAGATCCTGAGATCCCATGTGCTGGGGAAGCACATCAGTATCTTATCATTGACCTCTGTCAATGTAATCTCCTTATCCAGAGTTCTCAGCTCATTGATGATTGAGCTGAGCCTGGTGTACATGACTTCAACTGATTCAGCTTCAGTTTTCTTGAAGTTTTCATACTGAGATATAAGGTTGGACCTTCTGTCCTTCCTTTCATCAGCTGAACCAGCTACAATCTGGTTCAGTGAGTCCCACATGACTTTTGCAGAGGTGCAATCAGCCACTTTCTGGAAGATTTCATCAGACATAGTCTGAGCCAGAATGTTCATAGATTTGGCATCAACTATCTTTGCCTTCTTGTATACATCATTGTAGTCTAGAGGGGGCACTGCACTGAGATTTGTAGATGTTGTAGCAGTGGCTGCAGCAGAAGGTGTTGGAGGTCCTATCAGAATAGAAGAAAAAATGTCTTCATCAATAGAGTTCATATATAACTTGATTGTTGCCTTCCAGATGCTAAACTTAGCTAAGTTGCAAGCTGGAGGTCTGGTGCTAGAGTAATCCTTGAACTGGTCCATGAAGTGAATATCTATAAGCTTGGTATCTATATGGATCTTGTGACTCAGGTGTTAGCCTGTACAGTCAGACAACCTCCCTCTGATACCAATTGAAAGTGAGGATAGATACAACTCTAGAGGGGGGTGAATAGAGTATTCAAAAATTATGACACCCTACTTAACTCCCTTAGAGTTAATTTGCGGAATGAGTTTATAGATACTTGAAACCTTAGAGCCTAACACAAAGTGTAGTGCACAAGAGAAAGCTAACTGTAATTACAGTTTAGCTTTGGTCCTATCACAGCAACTAGCAATCCTAGTTATTTCTACTCACAGCCACAATGCAATAATTAAATGAAGCAACACAAACGACACAAGAAAGTTTATAGTGGTTCTCTCTAAATAGGTACGTCCACTCTTCTACCACCCTGGTAGGAATCCACTACAGGTTTTTGTTCAGGTGCCCTGCCACCAACTGATCTGCTTCAGGTAGATCAAGTAGACCCTTTGATCTTTTGATCAGGAGCTCAAAATCCAACACAGGTTTTTGCTAAGGTGCCCTGCCACCAAGGTTCACTTTTGAAGGGAGTAGTAACCCTTTTACAGGAGGTTGGGGAGAGTTAGAATGTCTTCTCTATTGTTAAAACAATATGAGAGAAGCTAGTGGATTGCACAGAGCTAAGAGCTCTAAAGAATCAAGGCTCCCCATGGTTTAGAGATTATCCAGGAAGAAGCCTTGCTTCAGGGTGCAGGAATTCTTCTGAATTCTTGACAGAGAACTGTCTTGAAATTCTGAAGGAGAAGCTTGAAGAAGACTCTTGATTTGTAATTGGTTGTTCTTCTTTAATCAGCTTCCTTTATTCTTCTTCTTCTTCTAGGCACTGAGTAAATATTCCTGTAAGCAGGATGGACTCAGGGTTGAAGAAGAATGTTGAAGAGAGTAAATCTTCTCAGTTGAATATAAACAATGGCTGAGAGCTGTTCTTCTTGTTTTCAATCTCTATGCCAACTTGTTATCTCTCTGTATGTTGCTATATAGTGTTTCTGTCTTTAGAAAGCACTTTATATATGGGCCTTTGTAACGGCTATAATCTTTGTTTGAACTTTGTCTTCTTCTAAAATCTGCAATCTGGGCTGCAAATAGCATAAAGCAAAACATATCCTGCAGACAGATATCCTATAAAAGGAGAAAGCTTTCTAAGAAGCTGCAAATCCAATCTGATAAAAGAATACTAGAGAAAGTCACATCAGACTAAACTCTTTACAGTCAGAGAAAACTTTTGAGTCTAACAGCTATAAAGGACAGCATGACAGATAAAGCAGAAAAGATATTTCAACTAATAAGACAAACAACTTTGTCAGAGTATAGCTTGACTTATGCATAAAGAAGGAAGCAAAAATTGCTTTGAAATGTTAGCATAAAATCACTGAAATAATCTTTTATAAAATATGCCAATCAGATAGGAAATAAATCTCAGAAGAGAAAGAATATAAAATTACTAAAGGCAGACAGGAGATCGTCGAACGATCCTCAAAGATCATCGAACGAACTAAGAAGATCATCGAACTATCAGAACAGATAGTCGAACAACTAGATAGTAGAACTATCAGAACAGATAGTTGAACTATCGCACAGATAGTCGAACTATCAAGGAAGATAGTCGAGCTATCAAAAAGATAGTCGAACCATCAGATAGTCGAACTATCACAGCACAGCAGATAGTCGAACTATCAACAGATAGTCGAACTATCACAACACAGCAGATAGTCGAACTATCAACAGATAGTCGAGCTATCACAACACAGTAGATAGTCGAACTATCAACAGATAGTCGAGCTATCACAACACAGCAGATAGTCGAACTATCAACAGATAATCGAGCTATCACAACACAGTAGATAGTCGAACTATCAACAGATGGTCGAACTACCAAACAGAGCAGATAGCTAAACTACCAACAAGATAGTCGAGCTATCAGATAGTTGAACTATCAAGGAAGATAGTCGAACTATCAAGAAGTCTGTCTTAACAAAAGAAGTCGAGCAGGGTTCGACGATCGTCGAGGCAGATACCGCAGATCATCGAGCTAATATGAGTTGAACAAACTCAGAGTTAGACGATCTGCTGACATTCAAACGTCGATCAACTGATAGACGATCGTCGACCAGTCGATAGACGATAGTCGAGCGACGTTTGACTATAGTCGAACCAAAAAAGGACTTAATCGAATTTACATTTGGATAAGCAGTTCATTACACAACTAGCTCATTCTAACCTAACACTAAACTTTGACCATAGATAAATCTTAGGTCAAGAAACTAAATGAGAGGACTTAACACAAATCCAAACTAGGGTACCAACACGATCCTTCCATATCACAACCAAAAGTTCCTCCACCCTTATTCACCCTCTTAAGGCCATTCCTATTCACGAAACCACCCCCATCATCACTTTTGAAGGAAGGGGAGGTTGAAGATGACTAAACCTTAGAACACAAGTTCTAGCATGGCCCTCCTAGAAATATTCATCTCACACATCAAGACTCATTTGAGTCGATATCTCGCCTAAGTATAACATTAGATCTAGCACCAAGGGAGAGGGGAGGAAGCTCACCTCGTTTTTAGCGGTTCCACCATTTTCGGCCATGGATCTTGTCATTCTTCTCGTCAGCATCCCTTTTCCTTGGCGGCGGTGGCGATTCCTCTTGGAGTTTGGTTGTCTCCAATAGTTCTTCCCTCCTCCAAAAGTTTCTCCTTAAGATATGGATTGGAAGAGAATGAAAATGGCATGGGTTTCATTTTTGCCCTTTTTATTCAGAGGTGACATGGGTAGGGACACGCCTGTGTCCTTACCCATGTCCTGCTCTGGAGAAATGTTGTCAACGGTTTGACTGCCGTTTTGTGCACATACACGGGTACTGAAATGCCAGTGTCTGTACCCGTGTCCAGATGACATGGTCGTGGTTCTGGCCGTATCGATACCCGTGTCCTGCTCGGGACACCTTTCGTCGACCTTGCCTCGACACACACAGGTAGGGGCACGCCCGTGTCTCTACCCGTGTCCTTCTCGGTACAATGACTGCTTAACACTCAACGCCACAGCACACGGGTAGGGACACACCCGTGTCCCTACCCGTGTCCTTCTCGGGACAAGCCACTTAATGCTGTGCCACACAAATCCATGACACTCAAAGCCATGACACACGGGTAGGGACACGCCCGTGTCTCTACCCGTGTCGTCCTCGGGGAAGTCCACTCAATGCCGTGCCACTCAAAGCCATGACACTCAAAACCATGGCACACGGGTATAGACACGCCCGTGTCTCTACCCATGTCCTACAAAGGCCCAACTTCGTTTTTCCCCACGAGTACGCTCCTGATATCCTGCACTCTCTGAGCCTAAATCAGCTCTCCTGACTCAAAAGCGAGCATAAGGGGCCTATCACGAATCGGGACATTACATATGTTTATCAGGGTGAATTCCCCAATGCAGGCGGAGGATTGGCTATCAAGAGTGAAGAGGATCCTGACAGCACTCAGGATTGATGAGGGGTAGAAAGTTACGTTAGCCACTTTCCTACTGGAAGGAGAGGCGAGGCTTTGGTGGGATGAAGTCGAGATGCACCAGTTGGCAGGCAAAGGTTTGGGAGAGCTATCGATGGACGAATTCTCCAGATTGTTTTGGGCAAAGTATTTGCCAGTATCGCGGAGAATTGTGATGGAGAACGAATTCGAACGTCTGGTGTAGGGTGAGAAGGCTGTTGATGATTACCTGCATATGTTCACCAGGCTGGGGCATTATGTAGGGTTGATGTTTACGAAAGAGGCGTGGAAGACAAATAGGTTCTATGAGGGACTTTGTGATGAGCTGCGGTTGGCCCTCCCGAGTTCAGTGAACCAAAGCTTCCAAGCCTTAGTAGATACAGCCTGTGCACTGGAGAAAGATTTGAAATAGTTTCAGGACAAGAAGAACTTGGCGGTGGAAAAGCCAGAGTTCAAACTTCCGCAGTCGGAGCAATCGAAGTTTAGGAAACGTGATAAGAAGCGGTTCATGCCTGCAGATCAAGATCAGTCGAATGTTACTTTGGGAGCAATGTACGGGCAAGGACGTGTGGAGACACGTACATGTTTTAACTGTGGGAAGCAGGGGCATATTGCCCGATATTGTTGGAGTGGCGCTTTAAAGGGTGAAAAAAAGACAGGTGCGTCCTATGAAGAGAAGGGCAAGGCCATGACAGAGTCATCTACATCTCGGGCGCAGCCTCGAATGTATACTCTCGAGTTGCAGGAGCCACAAAGCTCGAATCTTGAAGAGCAGCCTAATCACGTGCATAATTTGGAGTTAATGGATGCCGCCAAGCGGATTTTAAGAGACGCGAATGAGTGCAAATAAAGTGGAGTGTGCACTTTATTCCTTTTATGATGTACTATGTACATAATGTATGTATGTGTGTTTGTGAAAACACTTGTGTTGATGCGAGGCCATGGGGCGAGTAACACCGGATCATTTTGTATATATTTGCAACAAAGGAATGGTTGTGTTGTTGGATATGTTGCGCTAAATTTTGGGACAAAATTTTTGTAAGGAGGGGAGGGTTGTAGCACCCCAAATTCCGATTTGGAGTTTAGGCTAGATGACACGGTCTGGGACACGGGCGTGTCCCAGGGCATGTCAAGCTCTCGGTACTCGAGTGGGTCTCGAGTAGGTCTCGAGTGGGCATCGAGTGTGTCTCGAGTGAGGCACATGGCCTGGGACACGGGCATGTCCCAGGGTGTGTCCTTCACTGTACGTGTCGATGTGTTGACATAATGTTAGTCGACGATCGTTGAGTGAGGCGACACAACTTGGGACACGGGCGTGTCCTACTCGGTTTCCATGGCGTTGAGTGCCGTTGAGTGGCATTGAGTGGCGTTGAGTGTAGAACACGGCCTATGATACAGGCATGTTATAGGTGCGTGTTAGACACACGACCAAGTACACGGGCGTGTGCCTTAGCAGTGTGCTTCTCAGGCGAGTTGGTCCTACGTCAAGTGAGGAACACGCCCCTCAACAAGGGCTTGTACTTATTGATACGGGCGTGTCAGGGCTTGACACGGGCGTGTCTTAACCATGTTCTGTTCTAGATTGAGTCGGTTCCTTGCCACTTAGGGGAACACGGCCTATGACACAGGCGTGTCACAGGCCGTGTCAGCCCAAAAGAAGTTATTGGGGGCAGATCAAGGCCGTTCAATTCTTTCTACTTAGATCCTGTGATCCAAGCCTATTCCTGCAGGGATAAAGCTATGAATTGAGATGAAGTTCTCATTCCACTAAGGATCACTCTCTTTCTAAGCTAGAGAGAAGGGAGAGCTTGGAGTAAGAGAAGGAGAAGAGATTCGGCTGCCGGAGGAGCATCAACGGTCTGACTCGAGATCTGAGGCCAGCGTTGTGGAGGCAAGGCCATCGCGATGATTACCATCTGGCTAGTTTCTCCAAGGCTCCGAAGCGATCGTCAAGGGTAACGATCTCCTTCTTGGACAAGTGAAGTCCAACTCGATGCATATTCATGGGATCCTTTACCAAGAGGTGGAAAGCGTAAGCGATTCCAGCGGTTTAGTCTGTATATAGATCCGGAACTGTGTAGTACGGAATAGGAATGCTGTGTGAAGCCCATCTAGACTGGTAGTCTGGATTGGTGATGCTGTGAACCGGCTAAGACTCCGTGTATAAATTGTTTAGCCTCCGTAGAAGGTGAGGACAATTATGAATTGTGAGAAGGATGCTTTGTATAGCTCCTTTTGTTGGATGCGATGCTTTGTATAGCTCCTTTGGTTGAATGCTCGACACGAGCTGCTTGATGGAATGGAAAGCAGCACTATGTGCCAGTGTTATGAGATGGTTTGCGAGCACCTCTGAGTAGGTGGGCACGAGAGGTCTTTAACAGGGGTTTGGAGGCTGATGCCCATGGTCAACAAGTGCAGTGATAGAGTCGGGTGAGCAATCGATTGGTAGCATTACAAATGGGGGGTTTCAGACCTTCCCGGCTTGTTACACTACTTTGGTAAGTCGATCTATAGTGCTCACTAGTTGCCGTGAGGTGAATGCCTCTGAGTGGGTTGAGTGCGAGAGGTCTCCAATGTGTGTTTGGAGTCTTATTCCCGACCAACAAGCTAATAACCTCTAATCAGTAGTGGTACTTAGAGGTTTTTGGTACACCATAAGCGTGCCCTGAGTGCACGAAATGTCTGGCACGAAGGTCAGTGTTTGTGATATGATTATGGTAGATATATATATGTTGTGATTGTATTGCATGCAGTGAAGGAACCACTATCCCGGGTAAGGGGTAGGGTCATTATAATTGGTCAGCAAAATGCTGACCATTGCTTTGTTGATCACCCTTGGGGTGGACGTCCATATGCAGGTGTTGCAGGCTGATTGGATTGTGCGGGCTGAAGCCCTTGCTGCTGCTGCTTGTAGGCCTCTGAAGGCCGTGTGAAGCTTTGGATTTCATGTGTGGCCGGCCTGCATGCCGATGTATGAAATCATATTTGTAAAGAGAAACTTGTAAGGACTTAAGGCCATGAGCGGTGTGTGCTTGTAAACATTCCTAGTGTTATATATAAATGAGTTGTTTATAAATTTGTAGTGTACATTCATTGGTTGAGTTCTTATAATCATTAAAATTCTGCTAGAATGCTCTGGGTTAGGGTGCAATGGTATTTTGGTATTAACCTGTGACCTCGCCATCTGTTTGTGGCATATAATGTGGGGCCCCGACCAGACCTTCTATTTTATGTTATTTAACAGGTCGGGTTGTTACAATGCTACAATCTCCCTGAACTAACCTTTGGAACTCGTTCTCCATAGCAATCCTCTGAGCCAAGGGGAGGTATCTTACCAAGAACAACCTTGAGAACTCCTCCATCGAAACATCTGTGAGTTGTCTTCCGCCCAAGTGATATAGCTCCAACCCTTCCCACCACAACCTCTCCTCACCATCTAATAGGAAGGTTGCTATGGTGGTCTTCTGCCACTCCTCAGTCTCAGTAGCCATCAAGACTCTCTTCACCCGAGAGAGCCAGTCTTCTGCCTGGGATGGAGTTTTAGTACCCGAAAACACTAGAGGGTTAAAGCCATTACATGTTTGAGTTGTTTTTCTATCACTCTTCTAGGTATCAATGACTATACCACCACTTGTTCAACCCTTCTAGGTTCTACCGCTTGAAGCGGTACCTGCTCTATTGCAGGGGCTGAGTGCTGCACCTGCCTTGCTGGCTGAGCGTTAATCATTGCAAACACCGCTTCCGCTATAAGTCTTATAGTTTTTACCGAAGGAGGGGTTGCAGGCACATCATTAGGTACACTGCTTGTGTCAGAATGCGGGTGTTCTGACGGCCCTGCACCACTCCTGGTCACCTATAGTCGTACAAAAATCATTAAGTGACCAAACAAAATTACAAAAAGCAATTATTGGAACACGCAGGTTCCTCAAACATGTGTATTTTCATTCCTAAGTAGACATTCATGGGTTCTTTTTATGTTATAATGATGACGCACATACATGTGCTCACAACCCCTTAAAATAATTCGCCCACGAATTCTAGTAAGCAAGACCAAAATCGGTAGTCTAATACCAAATTATAACACCCCTATCCGTCACATGACATATAGTAGTTGGTCCAGCCGGGGCCCGACGCTATATACTACAGACAGACCGAAGGTTTACAGAATGAAACTATCCAACAAACATAACATGTCCAACACAAAGCACATTCTAGCGGAAGCATTTTAAAAGTTGAAGAATAAAGAACCCAAACCACTGCATGAATGTCCACTAAACCAATATAGGAATGACGGAACAAATACACAAAAAAGTACTTGGCCTTATGGCCTTACAATTGTTTACTTAAAACAATAAATGTCTTCCATACAACGGCACGCAGACCGGTCACACATGAGCATAAAAGTAAACATTCTCTTTGCCCTTCAAGGGTCGACTCAGCAATAAGGGCTTCAGCTCCGCTACATGGCACTAGGCTCCGCAGCACCTGCAATCAACATTCCACCGCACCGGTGGCAAAAAAAAGCAACGGTCGGCTAAAGCTGACCAAATTATAACGACCCCCACCCCTTACTTGGGGTGGCGGTGCTCCTTCCCTGCAATTTAGTAGTGTAGCCAAACAATATATTGAAAGTACAACAACAACACACTTCACCACAGCTGTAAGCACAGACAGCCACACACCCCGTGCTCTCAGGGCACTTACTCAACAAACCAAGTCCGAACCCAGTCTGTTCCGAAGTCCACCACCGCTCCCAAGACGGCAAATAACGTGAGCATTAAAGTCCTTTCAGCCGAAGCCTAGACTCATTCTCCAAGCCATCTTTAACCGAACCACTTGGAGTGGTAAGGTTCCACCAACCCGTTGCTCACCTCACCACGACCATTTAGCCATAGGCGCAGGACAAGCTTCACCAAATCCCAACGTATCGATCATACCACAGTACATAGCCCGACTATGTACAAGGCTGGCTCCTAGGCCACCAAAACGGCAGAACTTCGCTTCTGCCCAGTTTTGTGGGTACACCTTGGAGTTAATCCCCAAGGCTCCCTGCTGCAATCTACCACATAGAAAACCAAAAAATATACGACACAGAGTCTTCTTCGGCAATCCATGCATAATGAAAACATCACTGATCCAGTCAACTTATCCGGGTAGGCTTCACACACCATGCCTATGTTCGTACTTCGATTCCAGACTCTATATGTAAAACTATGGGGACTAATCATGTCCACCCAAAGAAAACCTCACACTCACCGCACTCTCGCGAGAGAGGGTTTCTTATGCAAAAAGGAACAGGCCTTGACATGTCCAAGAAGAGAACCATTATCCTAGCAATTCGCTTTGGCCCTATGGAGAAGAGGAGAAACTAGAAGGATGAAAAACACCGCAACGGCCTCTCCTTCACGGATCTGGTCTCGGGTCGCGATTTGGGGCTCCGAAGCTCCACCGGCAGCCGGATTCCTCCTTCTTCTTCAATATTGCTCTCCCTTCTCTCTAACTCTTTTAGAAAGAGAATGGCCAAAGTAAAATGAGGGTTAAACCCTATATTCCCAGATATAACATGCTAGGGAGGATTCCGGGCCGTCAGATCATTTCCAAATAGAACGAACGGCCTCGATTAGCCCTTAAAAGAATTTTCTGGGGCCGAATATGGCTTGTGACATGCCAGTGTCACAGGCCGTATCCCACGATCTGAACACGATCATCGAACATAGAATAGGAGACGACATCTAACACGGCTTGGGATATGCCCGTGTCAACCATGAACACGCCCGTGTCAACCATGAACACGCCCGTGTCAACCATGAACACGCCCATGTCATAGGCCGTGTTCCTCAATCGACGCTGAAACCATCACGTCCCGAATAGGACATGGCCATGTGACACACCCGTGTCACATGCCGTGTGGCAGACACGTCTTGGGACACGCCTGTGTCCTATGCTATGTAACTCACTCGACATAGCCCGATAGAACATAGCGCAGGACACGACCCTTAACACGCCCGTGTCACATGCCGTGTTCCTGACATGGCTTGTATCCGAGGATCATCGAGTGCATTTCATCGACCTCACGGAAACACGTCAAACTTAAGCATAAATTTGCCCTGGACACGCCCTTGTCACAGGCCGTATAAACCAAATAAATCACCAGCTTGGCCTTAAAATGTTATTCGTTCCTCTATTGAGTTTTGGGGAGTTACATGTGTCATATATATATGTCATACGATGATACTTCCTTGACAATGATTGTTGGTCCACCATATCATCTTGAATATTGGCCTGCCGATGATGTTGGGCAGTTCTTTTATTGCCAATGCATACAATCTAGCCTTCCTAGTATCTCCTGGAAAGCCATAGAATTATTCACCTTGCTTGCTACCTAATGGATCATCTCCTTGGTGACTGCTCGACAATATTACAGGTCATTTGCATTGAGATTGGCCATCTCGGTGCGAACATACCAATTAATCTTTCGCCACTCCGTGCATTATCGCGGCTACACTTGTAAAGTTGCCCTACAAAATCAACCTCTCGCTCAAACATTGATGATCATAGTTTGACTCACCAAGGCGCTCGACACTGAATGTCATCGATTAATGGAGTACTGTAGGCACAGCTTGAGCACAACTTAAGCCCGCGATGCGAGCTGACCTCAAGGAATTTGCCCATATGTGCAACCGCCAACACTAGACTAAATATGCTGGTGTTCTAATTTTCCTTGTAAACATCCTCCCTCTGATCTCTTTCTCCCTTTCTTATTATATGTATATGCACCCCCCTTCAAAACCATAGTTTACCTTTCTATAATAATCTTATTACCATTTGCATTGAGATATCTCAAATATTAATCTTTGTACACTTGTAAAGTTGCCCTGCAAAATCTCTTCAAACATTGAATCATAGTTGACTCACCAATTATGTATTCATCACAATTATCAGTGACGTTCATATGTCAATAAAAACGCTGATAATTTTTTGTAAACATGATGCCAAGAATCACCATCCTTCATTTGAATGAAATTATCATGATTTACAATTCAATACGAAGGAAATGATTTTTCAGCATGCGAAATATTCATCGAAAAAATGTTTCCCCATAAGTGGGATGGTCAAAGAAATAATCATTCCAAAGTCTAGTGTTACCTTCAATCATCCCCCAGTTGATTACCATGTGGCCAAGTACTGATCCTCTATATCACGGACGCGCATCATCTTGAAGTTGAGCTGTAATTATAGCATTGTTGGAGGCATATATACTAGTTAAAATTTTATCTTCTTTCTCCCATCCATCTGTCTTCTTTCCACTAAAGAAGTTATTGAGAAAATAATTCATCATCAAAAGATGATGAAGATCGCAAATGGGATGACCCTGCTCCATAATTTATTTTTTATATGGGGAAGTATATGTGGTTGGCCGTAAGTAGTGTTTATAATGATTGTTTTGAAAGTATATCTGGTTGCCCAGAATTAGTGTTTATATTGATTTTTCTCACCTCACACATCACTTTAACCTTATCAATCATGTCACATATCAATTTCAAAGCCTTGTTTTTTCCGAGCATTGGATTCTTTCTCCACTCACACATTCCTTTCAACTCATCAATCATGTCATGCATCAATTTCGGAGCCTTGCTTTTTTTTTCTAGCATTGGATTCTTTCTCCACTCACATATCTCTTTCACCTCATAAATCATGTCAAACATCAATTTCAGAGCCTTATTTTTTCCCAATATTAGATTCTTTCTCCACTGACAAATCCCTTTCAATCCATAAATTATGTCAAACATCAATTCCAGAGCCTTATTTTTTCCCAGCATTGTATTCTTTCTCCACTCACATATCCCCTTCACCTCAAAAATCATGTCAAACATCAATTCTGGATCCTTATTTTTTCTCAGCATTAGATTCATTCTCCACTCACATATCCCTTTCACCTCATAAATCATGTCAAACAGTAATTTCAGAGCCTTGTTTTTTTATCCTAGCATTAGATTCTTTCTCAATTCACACCTCACTTCCCCCTCATCCCAAGACTTTTATAAGTACCCATCACTTTTCTAAAATCAAGCATTCTCTATTTCCTTTATTTTTCATCATGTCTTCCCACTATGGACTAGCATTCTCAATCCCCTACAGAAGATCAAGCACTTTGTTATGCTTGGCATGAGGTCTCAGAAGACCCAATTATAGAGAGTAATCAAAAGAGCACAAGATGTGATAAAGATTTTTGGCCATATTTCACAAAAAAACCTCACACTTTCTTAGGATAGAGAACCCAAAAATCTCTCTTATGTCGTTGGTCATTTTTAGTAAGTAAGACTAGTAAATTCCTAGAATTTATTCAACATATTGAGTAATGAAATCCCAGCAGTGCATATGAACATGATATTGTAAATATTTCATTAGATTTTAAATTCTAAATATATTAATTAATATGTTATTAAAATAATTTATTTTTTGTATCTCAATCAAGCAAAAGTTTAATATTGTGATGATCCGAAAGAGAAGAAAAGCTTCTTGTTTGATCATGTTTGGTCTATCTTAAAAAAATATAGAAAAGTGGATAAATACGTTTAAGTCTACAAATTATATTAACTCTCAGAATATTTACATGTCACAAACTTTAGATTCTAATTCTCCCAGTCAGCGGAGATGTATAGACTTAAATACTGACAAGAATGAAATGAATCATGATAGCACTGGTGATGAAGAATCTTCGATCTCAAATTTCAATAATCGACCTACTAGAAGAAAGGAAAAAAAGAGGAGGAGAAAATTCAGTGGTAAAAGTTATGATATTGAGGCCCACACTAAAGAAAGTGATGAAATCTTAGAGATTTTAAAGACAGGGTAAAACACTATGTAAATGATAGGTATTCTATACAAGAACTCATGATGTAAAAAGTTAAAAATGAAAAGAGAAGACTAGAGCTTCAGAGCGGTAAACAAGATCACAATATCATGATGATAGATTTTTATAGCATCAAAGGAACTCCAGAGCGATAATATTTTCCAGCAAAAACACCCTATTATGAATAGAAACATTAAAAAATCACTACTTGGAGATCCTCAAATTGGAGGAAGCTTGTACAGAGAAAGTCAGTACGACGGAAGCCAATATTGTAGACCTCATTTTGGAGGAGACCAGCACGGAGGAAGCCAATATGGAGGAAGCGACTTTGGCATGCTAGGGTATGGAATAAAATAACATGAGAAAAGAGTGCACGAAAATCATAGCAAACTTGTTGATTACCTCCAAGAAGTTTAGTACTAATTCCAAATATAATGTATTTATTTTGATGTATGAAATGCTTGTTGTATTATATTTATGTAATCAAATTTGAAAAAAAAATTAAAAATAAAAGAATAAAATAAGAAAATATAATACAAAAAAATTAATAAAAAAATAATTTATCATTATAATTGTTATATATATTTATATATACATATAAATCTATAAATATTATTTACATTATATATACCTATATACATAAAGAAAAAACCATGTTCTTCAAATATGGAGAACATGGTTAGAGTTGCTCTTACCATGTTCTACATATTTGAAGAACATGATATAATGAGGATCTTTAAATATAAAGATCCTCATTGGAGATGCTCTTAGTTCAGATTTTTTTCAAGGGAGTTTTATGATTACTAAACATTTAAATGGTGACTCTTCTCAAATCTCAAGGTAGGGCTGAGCATATTATTCGAAATTTGAAAATCGCTCAAATATTGAGCCAAATCGGAACCTGTTAAAATTGATTCGACTCAATTTGAGTTGATTCAATTTGACTTGAATCTAATTTCCAGTCAATTTTGAGTTAGCACAAAATCGCTCAAAATATGATTCAAATCAGCACAAATTGGTTAAAAATATTATGTATTTATTACTATATTTTTCTTTAAAAATTAAAATACAAAAAATTAAACCTAAATAAAATTAGTAAAGGCTTTAAGTGCTTCATTTGCTAAATGTAGAGGTTGCCCAATTTAATTTTGAGTCAACTAAGAATAAAGAGAAAAATTGCTCAATTTCGAGCCAACTCGGTTCGATTTCAAGTCGACTTGAAATCGAGTCATTTTGAGTTGAGCTGACTCGACTAGAAGTCGATTTCGAGCCGACTTCGACACAAAAAATTTGAATTCGAGTCGAGATCAAATTTCTTGAAGTCGACTCGATATTAGCCTTAACTTAAGGTCTCTAGGACCTCGTTGAACAAGGTATCAAACCTATTCAGAGCAGCAAAACCATAGAAGGCGCGCCACCCAAATTTAACCCAGGAGAGAAGGTGAGAGATTCAAAGGCACAAATTTTAATCCAAAATGCAGTGTCCAACTCCATTTTTCTAAGGATAATGAGGGAAAAGACCACAAAAGAGGCTTAAGGTGGTTCGTTTCCCTGGAATTAGGGGAAGGAATTAGAATTGGGTATCCCAATTTAAATTCCACTGTTTATTTCGTCAATTTTAAGGCAGGAATTAGAATTACTAGAAAACAAATGGGTTTTCAAAAATAAAAAAAATCACTGCCCTCAAAACCTAGCCCCCATCAGTTTTCCCCAGTTTTTCAGAAAGAAGCTTGGCCAACTACCGCAGCCGCATCTTTCCGCACCGTATTTCCCGCGCGATCATCTTCCTTGATCCGTTGAACTCACCCTCTTCAAGCATTGTGTCGATTACTGAGGTGCGTATTCTCCTATACAAGCAAAGCTCTCTTCCTCACTCCAAGAAACGTCTCCCGTGTATGACCCATTTCCCTTCTAAGTGCTATTATCAACGACCAACTTCCTCATTTCTGACTTATCCACATTTTCGTGCAGCTTCCTTACTCTGGCCAACCTCCTCCTTTCCGTGCATCTTCCTCCTATTCAAGCAAGGTTAGGGCAACTTCCACATTTTTGTATATTTTTTCTGAGGTGCTGGTTTTTTGTGGGTGTTCAAGGTGCTGATTTTTTGTTCCAAAACAATACGTCACTAATTTATACACACATCCATGGAGTTGGGTTTTTGTGTGTATTTTTCATCAAAACAATACATTACTAATTTTTTGTTTGGAGTTTTCTTGTGTGTAAATGTATGTGGTCACACATGTTCTGGATGTGTGTGTGTAAATGTATGTGATTGTGTGTGTGTATAAATGTATGTGCATGTGTATGTATTGTTGTAAATATATGTGTTTGTGTGTGTATAAATGTATGGTTAGGACTGTACTATGTAATGTGCATGGTTATTATTATGTATTTATTTTTCATGTTTACTAGATGGATGATGAGTCCGATTTTTATAGGGTTTTTCAGACTCATCTGGGCTTGTTTCCTCACTCGTGCACTGCATTTTAACCGATATTCAGTTATATTTGCATCGCCCGGTCATTGACCACTTTGTGCACTGTTTTGGCCCATGGGTGTGCAATTGCGTATTCTATTTTCGTGGGTAAGCATATGGTGCTCCCCATGGCCCTTTTCGACTATTTTCATTGCATTTCTGTGACGCTGGAGGGTTCCCTTTGTTTTTATTTGTTTGAGTGCGGTGGTGCATTTTCCCCCAAGTCTGGAATTCAGGCTTGTGGAAAATACACGGTCGTGCGTTTTCTTAGCACATGTTTCTTCTTGATCGTGCGTTTTCTTAGCACACGTTTCTTCACGCTCGATTAACGCACGATTTCTTCTGAACCGTGTGCGAAGGAAATGCACAGTTTTCCTGTAGCTTTCTTATTTGTACCAATCTGTGGTTAATCATGCTATTTGTTCATGCACGGGAGGCAGCGCCTATGCGCGAGTAAAATGCATGGTTCCACCTGCTTTCCTTCAATTTCAGCTTTCTGTTGTTACCTGTATAATTTCCTTCACGCACGGGCAAAAACATCCGTGCGTGAGTAAAACGCACTGGTCAACGCTTCTCCTTCCACAAGCTTATTCTGAAAGTTAGTATCGCACAGTTTGCGCACGGTCGTGCGCCAAACCGTGCGTGATCATTATTTCTAACTTTTCTATTTAAGACAGATTTCATCGTCCCGGGGGGCCAGTCCGATCATGCCCGCCATTTTCGCTCCTATGAGCGGGAAAACTTCCCTCCAGCCGCTATTTTCTCTCTCCTCCTTGGAGAGCCATTTCAGCACCCATTCTCCCTCCAAGAGTTCGCAATATCATCATCTCTGACCACCATTGTCTTCTCCAAAATCCAAGCTCCGTTTCAAGCTCTTAAGGTACTGCATTCGTGGAGTTCTCATGATAGATTTATCCCAGCGATTATTCATGAAGAAGACGGGTTATTGGAAGGAGGTGACAACCCTTCTGGACCCCGGACGTCATCCGTAGACAGAGCTCAGACAAGGCCCGAGAACCCTTGACTCAAGCCGCAAATCTCAGAAAGCCTTCTTGCGTTTGGTTGTTTCTCTCCCCCTTCACTTGTAGTATTTTTCTTCTGTTTATTTGGATGTGGGATTGATGTGTAAGAACATTGTTTAGCTTAAGTATTTCAGCATGTCTATGTGTTGTTATATCTTAGTTCTTGATTATGTTGATGAGCTTCAGTTTTTCTTATTCTTGCTGAGATAGTGCCGTTCTAGCAATTGCTAGAAGCGTGCATGGCGAAGGGGTGATTGCGACCCTCATTGGCTTATCCATCTTTCATATTACTCTCTTGAGTAATCCACCAAAGTGATGCGGTGACGGCGAACCACAATAGATTTATTAGTGTTAAACTTAGGAAACTCCAAACCAAAACCCCCTTTGTTTACATTTACACTTGCAATCACTTTTTCAATATCGAAATCACACTCCCTACTTGCACTCCTCAAGAGATCGATATACGGGGATTCAACTCCTTAACTTTATTACTTGACAGCGAATGGTGCACTAGCCGACGCATCGAGTTTTTAGCGCCATTGCCGGGGAGTTCAACCGTTGTGTGTACTTTTCTACTGGAAAAGTTTTGCAAGTTTTTTTAGCATTTTTATTGTTTTTTTAGTGTGTTATATGATAAATCTAAACCCTGGAGATATGGGTGAAGATTTGAGAGTTGATCTTGAGACCGCATGATTGAGGTGAGCTCGCCTGCATGCTGCTACTGCAGAAGATAGAATGGAGGATTTTGGCCAAGGATGAAATGGCCATGATGAAAGGGTCGTTGAGAACCAGGAGGTGGCCTAACCTCGCATTAGGACAATGCGTGATTTCACTACCCATACTGCGGGAAGTGTTTACCCTGGCTTCGGACCGGCCATTATAAATAACCACTTCGAGATTAAACTCGCCATCCTAAACATGATCCGAAATAATACTCAGTTCTCGGGCCTGCTGAGTGAGGATCCGCAGCTCCATCTGGCAGAGTTCTCGAAGATTTGCGACACATTCCGCTATGCTGGTATTTCTGATGGCGTAGTAAAGCTGAGGCTATTCCCTTTTTCGCTGAGGGACAAGGCGAAAACCTGGCTCCATACTATTGTTCTAGGGACCGCTACTCCATGGGAGGCCCTGTCCTCTAAGTTTTTGGCTAAGTTCCACTCGGTGGATAAGATTGTGAATTCCCATAGGGATATTGCAACCTTTCGGCAGCTGGACCAAGAAACATTGTCTGAGGCGTGGGAGAGATTCGCTGACCTACATCGTCGATTCCCCCAACACGGCTGTGAACCGTGGAATTGAGTTGAAATATTCTATTTTGTTATTGAGCCTAATTTCAGGGCTATGATCGACGTAGCAGCTAGAGGCATAATAATGAATCTATCTCCTGATGAGGCATTGAGGCTACTTCATGACACTGCCTCCCATAGAACATGTTGGACCGCCAGAAGAAATACCCCTAGAGGGGCGAGGAATCTGTTTGAAGTGTAATGTTGTTGTGCAACAAGCTGAGGCAAGCCATCATACTTTTGATTGAAGGACGATGTTAACCAGATAGGCCCCTCCTCCAGCTCGGTTTATGGACATTTCGTGACAGGGTTGTGGTAACCCAGACCATCATGATTATGAGTGCATTGCTGGAGAGACCTTTGCTGATTTGTCAGGTATAACTTCTGACGAGAGCATAAATTTTATAAATAATCAAAACCGCACTGCTCCTTATAATAATGCGCATACCCCAATGCGAGAAATCATCCTAATTTCTCGTGGAATCAAAACGCTCAAGGTCAAAGGTGGCAGGGAGGCCAGCATCAATTTGATGCTCAAGCCTCTAACAGCCAGCCACGACCGCCGCATCCGGGTTATAATCAGAACGCACGGGTGGCGTGAAGAGTGCGTTGGAGGAAATGATGAAAAAATTTGTTGAGATGGCCCAATCTAATATGGCAACTCAAACTGCATCCATGAGGAACTTGGAGATACAGCTGGGGAAACTGGCCCATATGTTCTCCGAGCCTACTCGTGGCACCCTCCCATGTGATGCGAAGAAAAATCCCTGTGAGCAAGGGAAGAATGCTGGGGAGGCAGAGGAGTGCAATAAAAATGAAATGGCTGTTAAGTGTGAGATTATTAAGGAGGAGACGGTAGCTTTATGTGATTCTGGGTCTTCGTGCAACATTCTTGCTTTGCAAGATGTTGAGAAATTTCATTTAAATGTTGAATCGAGTGTCCGGAAATCGCTAGTTCTTGCTGGCAGGTTAGTAGTAAAGACCGATGGGGAGATTAAAGAGGTGGAAGTGATTCTGAATGGGGCTGTTGTAGTCACTAACTTCCAGGTGTTAGGACCCATGGGAAATACATCGAAACCCATCTTAGGGGTCCCATTCCTAAAAGCTAGGGAAGATACATTGCAATTTAATACGAGCGGTGTCACCTTGGCTTCAAAGGTCGATTTGCCTTTACCACCCTCACTTCCCCTATATTTCATGAGAACTAATGAAATTTAATGTTTTGTTATCTAATGATTTATCTAGAGCTGCTGAGACAGGTGTTCTGCTGAATGAGCAAGACAAGGCTGTGAAAGTGGAAGAAATGTTGATGTCAGCTGAAGCAGAAACAAGTACGGAGTTGCTGGGAGTGAAACAAGACTTGGATAGTAAGGAACCTGAGCTGAGAATGATTATTGAGAGCGTGCAGAAGATAGAATTAACAACTTTAATTGATCCGAAAAAATTTTGTAAGACTGTTAAATAAGTGACTTGGGCTGATCTTTCACCCGCTGCGGGTGAGGAAAGGATGCCCCTAGATGAGAAAGATAGACATGCTGCTGAATTGGTTGGTGTGGTTATACCACCCTGGCGATCCCCATCTTTGGATCTGAAAAGAAAATAACTGCTCATGTTCAAGGAGTAGAATTTTGCCCGTCGACGCGAGAAGGAAGAGGTTAGGGGCAGGGGAGATTTTTCTTCCCTGGGCCCTAAAGCTTTCGCCTCTCCCTCATCTCGCGTGACTGGGGGGACTATCACAAGTCAGCGTTCAGCTGAGGAGTGAAGGATCTTCGGGGCCCCTTTCCTGATTTTTCTTGTTTTATTTATTGCTTAATGCTGTGTGTAATTTTAGACTTTTTCATTGCGTTTTGAACTTATGCTCTGAACAATATTTATATAACTGCTAATACAGGTATTTGGTCCAACTTAAGGATGGTAAAGAAAAGTGGCTTGTGGGAGACAACCCAATTTCCCTGCTTTTAATTTGTTAAATTTTGCTGCAACTGCTTTGAATTTGTTAAATATAGCTTTCTGTGATTTTTTGTTTTTAGTATGCATGGTTGGAGGTATTATCTTGTGCAGGTGGAGTTTGTTTGGTCCGTGGACTTTCTGCTGAAATTAATGCCAATCATCTGGTATGCTCATTTGCTGAGCATGGGGTAACCTATCCCCCAACTTTTATTTCTCTATTTTTATTGCAAATCTTGGATAGGTTGTTTAGTTTAAGTCTAGTGGGGGAGAGTTATGCGGGTTACCTATGCACATGCACTATTAGTACTTTCATACCAAAAGTATATTTTCATTTTCTGTTTTTATATTATCATGTCTGCATCGTGCACCTACACCCACATGAGCGCGATCTTAAGCACGCTCTTGGCTCAAGTCAAATTTATTTCTTTTGTGCTAACTTTAAAATAATGATGCTGGATTAGGATTTTAGGATATAGTAGTTCGAAACTCGTGCAATGCTCCTAATTGAGTACTCATGGTGTGTAGAAATAGTATATATTTAATTTTTTTCTTTATGCTCGTAGGTTTATATTTTTCTGCATTTGTAAATATTGTTTGTACTACTCAAAAGTGTTGAATCTTGATTAATCAAACGGTAGTGTAGGAATGTGTGTTGCCATAACTAGCCTCGTATTTCTTGAGTTGGGAGGAAGGATCATCTTTCTCGATGGCTAATAACTTGCATCGAGCTACTCTTGAAGCATTGGTGCATGGTTAGTCTAGCATGAGCGTGATGTAGGCAATCTTTTTGTCCCGATTGAGCCTTGTACTCGTCCTAACGATAATCCTTGTTAGCTTATTTTGAGCCTACCCCTCCCGTTGATTTAGCCCCACTTCACGATAACCATAGCCTAAAAGCTTTTCCCAATTACATACCCCAATCTCGTTGTATTAGTATGTTAATTCTTCCATTGGTGTTGTTATGTGGTTGTGCGGTGAAGTTTTCTTGAAAATTTGGCTGAAAGTGTATTATAAAAATCTGGAAAAAAAAATATGTGCTGATTAATATAAAATAGGAAAGTGAAAATGAAGAGTCTATTTGTGTTATTGTTGTGGTGATAGGCGGTGCACACACCCATGTTATCAAGTTCAAGTCTGGTTGTTTGGTGCATCTGCAAGCTTTGTTGACGAGAGGATTTCATTTGTATGAGCTCATTTGGGTTGTGCATAGCCATCGTTTTTATCATTTTATGTCCTTACCTATGTATATACCCAAGCCCCATTATTTTCCTAAAGTCCTACGAGTCAAACTAGCTCTGTGGAGAGAGTGTGAACGGGCAAGCGTATGGTCCCCGACATTGATGGATTTCTTTTGAGGTGATCCCGAGCCCCGGTCTTTGGCATTGCTCAACTGAGTGGCCTGCCTACTTTCTTCTTAGTATGACCGGACGATTCTCCAGAATTCCATTTTTGAGTAGTTATAATATTTATTTACGCCTGTCAAAATTTATAAACTCCGTAGTATAATTAAAAGTTTTACCTATTATATTTTCTATGACCATGAACTATTTGATTTCTCGCTTTACTCTATTTAGAAATTTCTTAGCTAGCTAGCTATTTTCTATGCACGGAGAGATGATTTACTCGAGATGAGCAAATGTTTAAGTTTGGTGGTGTGATGAGTCCGATATTTATAGGGTTTTTCGGACTCATCTAGGCTTGTTTCCTCACTCGTGCACTGCATTTCAACCGTTATTCAATTATATTTGCATCGCCCGGTCATTGACCACTTTGTGCACTGTTTTGGCCCATGGGTGTGCAATTGCGCATTCTATTTTCGGGGTTAAGCACATAGTGCTCCCCATGGCCCTTTCCGACTATTTTCATTGCATTTCTATGACGATGGAGGGTTCCCTTTGGTTTTATTTGTTTGAGTGCAGGTGGTGCATTTTCCCCCAAGTCTGGAATTCAGGCTTGTGGAAAATGCACGATCGTGCGTTTTCTTAACACATGTTTCTTCTTGATAGTGTGTTTGCTTAGCACACATTTACTCACGCAAGGTTAATGCACAGTTTCTTCTGAATCGTGCGCGAAGGAAACACATGGTTTTCCTGTAGCTTTCTTGTTTGTACCAATCTGTGGTTAATCATGCGATTTGTTCACGTACGGGAGGCAGCACCCTTGCGCGAGTAAAATGCACGATTCCAACTGATTGCCTTGAATTCCATCTTTTTGTTGTTACCCATGCTATTTCCTTCACGCACGGGCGGAAACGTCCGTGCGCGAGTAAAATGCACGGGTCAACGCTACTCCTTCCGCATGCTTATTATGAAAGTTAATATCGCACGTTTTGCGCACGATCGTGTGCCAAAGCGTGCGTGACTATTATTTCTTATTTTTCTATTTAAAACGCAGATTTCATCGTCCCGGGCGGCCAGTTTGATCCAGCCCGCCATTTTCGCTCCTCTGAGCGGGAAAACTTCCCTCCAGCCACTCTTTTCTCTCTCCTCCTTGGAGATCCATTCTGACACCCAATCTCCCTCCAAGAGCTCGCAATAGAATCATCTCCGGCCACCATTTTCTTCTCCAAACTCCAAGCTCTGTTTCAAGCTCTTAAGGTGCTGCATCCGTGGAGTTCTCAGGATAGGTTTAGCCCTACTATTATTCACGAAGAAAACGGGTTATTGGAAAGAGGTGTCAACCCTTCTGGACCACAGACGTCATCCGTAGACCGAGCTCAGACAAGGCCCGACAACCCTTGACTCCGTCCACGAATCTTGGAAAGCCTTTGTGCATTTAGTTGTTTCTCTCCCCCTTCACTTATAGTATTTTCTTCTATTTATTTGGATGTGTGATAGATGTGTAAGAACACTGTTTAGCTTAAGTATTTCAACATGTTTATGTGTTGTTGTATCTTAGTTCTTAATTGTGTTGATGAGCTTCAGTTTTTCTTGTTCTTGTTGAGATAGTGTCATTCTAGCGATTGCTAGAAGCGTGCGTGGCGAAGAGGTGATTGCGACCCTTATTGGCTCATCCATATTTCATATTACTCTCTTGAGTAATCCACCTAAGAGATGCGGTGATGACGACCTGCAATAGATTTATTAGTGTTAAACTTAGGAAACTCCAAACCAAAACCCCCTTTGTTTTCATTTACACTTGCAATCACTTTTTCAATAGCGAAATCACACTCACTACTTGCACTCCTCGAGAGATCGATATCTGGGGATTCAACTCCTCAACTTTATTACTTGACAGCGACCGATGCACTAGCCGACACATCAATGGATAATCTTATCGAGTTTCATAAGAAAAAAGAATGGCCATGAGAAAAAGAGCGATGGTAGCCGCTTTATTTATCGTTGTCGCTGTTCTTTCGGTGAAAAATACCAGATTCAGTTTGTCAAGTAATAGAGAACAACTCGATACTCTAAGATCTACATTTTTAAATATGTTATATAATGGCACGATATCAACTGTTATAACCAATTACGTATGAACAATAGTGCATTTCGTAGCTTGTGTAAGGTATTAGTGGATGGGGGGGGGGGGGTTTAAGTATGACACCAAATATATTGGTGAAGGAATCAGTAGGTTTGTTCCTACATGTCCTTACACATAACACCAAATTTTAGATTTATGGTGGTACGTACATACGTTCCATCGATACCATAAGTTGTCATTTCAACCTTGTGTTGAGAGAAATCTTGAAGATGAGTTCGACATATATCAAACGTCATGAAACATCACAAGCACATAGGTGGGGGAATTTTAAAGATTGTGTTGGTGTTATTGATGGCACACGCATTGATGTCACTGTACCACAAAGTAACCAAGGATAGCTACGGTGATTAGTTCTCTTCATAAAGTTTTGGTTTGGGAGTATTAGCTTGGCAACTTTCTCTTATGATTTGGTACTCCCTTGCGTTTTCAGGATATTTGATGTTTTGACTTCGGGGAGTGTTTACCCGAGTATTTGCATCAATATTTAGCTATGGTGCAATTTTCGTAGAAATCCGAGATAGTGCGAGTTTTGGTCATTTGGATGTTTTTATTATAATAATAATATATTATATTATTTATTCCATATAAATAGGCTTGCGAAAAGATGGAAACCCTTTTCATCATATTTCTTAAAACTGTTAGACTATTTTTGCAGACGAGCGAGAGCGGCAGACCTTATGAAGCTTTCGGTCGTTGATTGTAGGAGCTCAAGTGCACAAAATCATCGTCGGAGAGTAGATCCATTTAGCTATTACCAAGATCTACATATCTACGGCGAGTTTTTCCATTTCGGGTAATTTTTTGTGTTAGGAATTTAGTTTTTGACCCTCCTTCATCCTGAAAAGTTTCAGGTATTCCTACTTAGGTATTTTAGCGGCCAGATCTGTGAAGAAGAGTGGTTTTGCGGCCGGATTTCGGCAAGATCGAGGCAAGTGGTGATTTCTTCCCCTTGCCAACTTTTCATTCCTTACATTCTCTATTATTTCTCTTTTTTCCATTTTAGGTTTTAGAAATAGGGTAGAGTGGTTTTACGGCCGGATTTTGGCAAGATCGAGGCAAGTGGTGTACTCAGTGCAGTGTCGAGTGTACTTAACGTGGCGTCGAGTGTGCTCAGTGCGGCGTCGAGTGTGCTCAACGTAGCGTCGAGTGTACTCGATGCTTTTCTACAGGCTTAGGTATTTCGCCAATTTGTCATATATCTCTAGTGGGCTTATTTTGCTTAGTATTAATCGTCAAATGCCTGCTGTATTCGTCGAGTATATTCGACGAATCTGTTTGGAGTTTGTTTTCGGTGGCCGAATTGTATCTAATTCGTTGGGTTTGGCCCTAGGTTAATTTCTGGGGTTTATCCCTCCATTTGTTATTGAAGAAGCCCAGTTTTTTGGTTATGGTTTGTCTATGTTGTCTATGGTGGATAGTATTTTGGTTGAATATTTAAAGCTAGGTTGGTAGTGGATAAAGGAACACCAACCCGATGTTTCTTTTTGGTGAATTATTTCCCTAGTTGGTTTTCCCGGTGTGGGTATGTGACTGTTGGTGTGTTGGGTAGGTTCCCACCACCGCAGGTGCCAGTTTTTCCCAGTTTTTGGGTGTGTCAAGGTATAAGACAACCTTTCCTTGGTCCCTTGTGAAGTTTTTGCTATTGGCGTGATGGGTAGGTTCCCACCACCACAGGTGCCGTAATGGCCAGTGTTTTGTTGTTCACCAAGTTATGGGCTAATTAATTCCTTACACTTACAGTTATTTATTTACATGTTCAATAAACCATAATTCTTTATAGCACTTGGTGAAAATTTCATACTTTTGGACTTTATAGGTTAATTAATCATTTCAGTATTTTGGCTTAATTGCTGAGGTTTGTCAGCTTCTTCCTCATGTTAGGGTTGGTAACCCTTGTACCTTTGGTTTATTGCTAACCTTTTTCACCACTTGAATTATTATTTCTTGCTGAGGTGTTTTTTCTTTGAAAGCCTCAGGTTTTGAGAAGTAGCCGGTTGAGCGGCTAGTGTTGGTTTTTGCCTAGTACAATGCAGCTATCTTTTCCTTACTAGCTATGAGGTGGTTGTTGTTTGTTTTCTTTTAGTTTAGACATACTTATCTTTAGTGCATTTGTGTCAGGTTGTTGATTCCCACTGGATTTTTATTTAATGTTAAGTACTTGCTAGCTGCTAAGACTTTTTTTATATGATTGTGTCAATTTACTTGCTCTCTGGGAAGGCTTTATGCTCGGTTGCATGTTAGATATTTTAAATTATAAAAGAATTACTTCTATCACCTCATACATGCCATCTTTCAACACTAAATTCACTATGTTCGATGAACATAAAAGTTATTTTCATACTTATACTAAATCTAGAGTCATGCATACCATGGGTTGTCTTATATGGCTGTTTTTGCGCATGTAGGATGTCAATCAACATAAACAAGGTATTTTCCATAGCGTATACTTATGTTTTAAGTCGTGGACTAGGTGATTTACTAAGCCGAGGGATACAACCATCAAAACTTTACTTGAAACATGTTTTTTCTCATATCATAGCTTGGTATTTTCATAAATTGCGTTAAGATTGAAGTCTGCCTGAACGTCCGCAGTTATCCCCTGCACGGCGTGGCATCACGTTGCGTGTTTTCTCTTACTATAATATACATTTAAATTCAGAGAAAATGCGGGTTGTGACTGTTTGTTTCAGAGGGATAGGTTGTTTGACAATTGTTTGAATGATTATCTCTGGTTAGTGTTAGTTATCTTGCTCCATTGCATACATACACTGATGTGTCATCAGTACGTCTTGGCTGAAACATGAACACTACACTCATAAGCATGAGAAGAAGTATACGAGGCATATTATGTAGTATGGGATGCATAATATGTGTTTGTATATGGACCCTCATAGGGGGCAACATGTGACTGTTATGTAGTATGAGATGCATAACAATCATCACATGAATGCACATTAGATTTTTTCCTTTCGTTGCATGCGATATTATGTAATATGGGATGCATAATATTTCATGTGTATGCCGCTCATAATATGCACTAAGGCCTTTATTAGATTGCATAATACAACATGCATGATATAACATTGCATTAGCACACGTACCAATCTAAAGATTTACATGATGACATATATACATACATGGTTTTGAGTCAAAAAGAATAAGAATTAATGCATTCATGGTTTATGCACATAAGTCAGAAGGATGATGGTATATTATCCTAAGTTTAGGCATGCCATCATGAATGAAAATCCCATAGCAAGTTAGCAGCTTGAGCAAGTATTTGTATATGTATATTCTGAACTAAGTTGTGTAGTTCTTGCAGTGAGCTAGGTTTTGATTAGTTGTTTGTTGTGTTTTTTTTAGAATGTTGTCAAAGCGTCCTACGACATGGTCGACTCCCCAGTTAGAGGGCGAGTCATCTGGGGTGTAGAGTGAGGTAGTGATCGAAGTACTGCGATAGAGCAATGACGCTCTACACAGGAAAATGTTGGAGATGCAATCACAGATCTAGGCCTTGTGGTTTGTTGTTTCCGGATAGCTGATTAGAGTGCAAGACCCTATTATGGGTAAAGCTATTCATGTTCCCCCTACTCCTCTGGTGCCTCCAGTTTTGTTGCCACCAGAGATGAACTTTATATCACATTTTTAGCGATTAGGACATCCTACCTACGATGGTAGAGCGGACTTCATGGCCTTGGACCTCTGGATTATAGCGATCGAGGAGATGTTTTTGTTGTTGTAGTTTGTTTTTAGCTCATAATTATAGTTATCGATGTTGCTTGGTTTGTTATGTATGCGATTTTTAGGGAATTTTAATGTAAAGAACTATTGGGCGCGCGTTCTTTTTAATTCTGGTACTACCAACTCGTTTGTGGATAGGGCCTTTGTTGAGCACCATCGTTTGACTCTTGATCAAGTTGGTGATTATTTTCGTGCCAAGTTTCCCTCTGGTGTTTCGGTGATGTCGGACCAGAGTATCCTTGGTTGTCCAATTCTTTTAGGCTATTTCCTATCTGTTGTTGATTTGAAGGTGATAGACCTGGAGGACTTCGATGTGATCTTGGGCATGGACTGGTTTTCCAGATATGATGCGGTTATCCAATACAAGTCAAGCGTTTTGACTTCAAGATAGACGATGGTCACCCCAAGACTGTTAATGGTTATTCGCGCCAGGATTCCCCGATTATTTCTACGGTATGTTCTCAGAATCTTTTAAATTCTGGTTGTTTTGTTTACTTGGTTTCCATTTTGGGAACCATTAGTGGTTTGCCGCGTGTCGAGGATGTTTCGGTGGTGCGTAAGTTTCCGATGTTTTCCCTGATAGTCTTCCTGGTCTTTCACCTGAGAGGGATGTAGAGTTTGTTATAGATCTTGAGCCAGGTACTCGTCCTATTACTAAGGCATTGTACCGTATGGCCTCTCGTGAGCTGAATAAGTTGGATACTCAGCTGGATGAGTTGTTGCAGAATTGATTTATTAGACCAAGTTCTTCACTGTGGGGAGCTCCCATGTTGTTTGTGAAGAAGAAAGATGGGTCCATGAGGCTGTGCATAGATTATAGGGAATTGAACAAGGTAACTATCAAGAACAGGTATCTTTTGCCGCAAATTGATGACTTATTTGACCAGTTGTGTGGTAGTACAGTATTTTCGAAGATTGACCTTCGTTCAGGCTACCATCAGTTGAGGATTCGTGAGACGGATATTCCACGCACCAATTTCCCTTCTCGGCATGGACATTTTGAGTTCTTAGTGATGCCCTTTGGTTTGATTAATGCACCGTCTGCTTTCATGGACATGATGAACAAAGTGTTTAACGATTTTTTGGACCGTTTTGTGGTCGTATTTATAGATGATGTTCTTGTGTATTCCCGGAGTGTTGAGGAGCATGCCCAGTACTTGTGGTTAGTTTTGTCTGCTTTGAGGGAGCATAAATTGTTTGCCAAGTTAAGTAAGTGTGAGTTTTGGCTTCCTCAAGTTTCCTTCTTGGGTCATGTGGTTAATAAGGATGGAATTTCTGTTGACCCAGAGAAGATTTCTGCCATAATGGATTGGAATAGACCTACCACACCCAAAGAGATAAGGAGTTTCCTAGGGTTGGCAGGGTATTATACAAGGTTTGTGGAAGGTTTCTCCATGTTGTCAGTGCCATTGACTAAGCTTATGCATAAGAACACAACATTCATTTGGAGAGATAAGTGAGAAGAAGCTTTTCAGGAGTTGAAAAAGAGATTATGTACCGCTCCAATTTTGACTTTTCCTGCTGAGGGAGTAGAGTATGCCGTTTATGTGGATGCTTCATATATCGAGCTTGTTTGCGTGCTGATGCAAGAAGGAAAAGTGATTGCATATGTGTTGAGGTAGTTAAAGATAAATGAAAGGAACTACCCTACACATGATTTAGAGTTCATAGCAGTAATTTAAGCCTTGAAGCTATGAAGACACCTATTGTATGGCGCGTTATGCAAGATTTACTTGGATCATAAGAGTTTGAAGTACGTCTTCACTCAAAAAGAGTTGAATTGGCACCAACGAAGATGGTTAGAATATGTCACGGATTATGATGTTGAGATCCAATACCATCCGGAAAAGCTAATGTGGTAGTCGATGCCCTGAGTAGGAAGACCGCACAAATCTTTGGACTTTTAGTTGAATCCTTGGTAGAAGAGTTTCTGTTAATGGGTATATCGGTTGGGAGTAGCGACTCGCCAAGTAGTTGTGAAGTGTTAGAGCCCTCTTGGATTACACTCATAAGGATGCATCAGAAGGATGATCCTGAATTTGCAGCACCTCCGTAATAGAATTGAGAAAGGGGAGTTATCGGACTTTTCAATCGATGATGAGGGTACTCTGAGGTACCGTGGTAGATATTGTATCCCCGCTGTGGAGGATATTCGAGTTAAGTTGTACAATGAGGTGCATGGATCTAGTGTTTCCTACCACCCTGGTTCTACGAAGATGTATAGTGATCTGAAACAGATTGTTTGGTTGTATGGAATGAAAGGTGATATAGCCAAGTTTGTGTCAGAATGCTTCACCTGCAAGCAGGTTAAAACTGATCATAGAAGTCCTGGTGTCAAGTTGACGCCCTTAGAGATACAAAGTTGGAAGTGGGAGAGCATTTCTATAGACTTCATTACTGGTTTGCCGACATCTCCCAAAGGACATGATTTTGTATGGGTTATAGTGGACAAACTGACAAAGTGTGCTCACTTCGTGCCATTCACGATTGATTACTCCATGAAGAAGATAACAGAGTTATACTTGGATGAGCTATTTAGGTTATATGGAGTACCTGTTAGTATTGTGTCAGATCGAGACTCCAGGTTTACGTCTCGTTTTTGGAAAAGCTTACAGGAAGGATTGGGTTCCGATTTGAGTTATTCCACCGCTTATCATCTATAGACAAATGGTCAAATAGAAAGGGTTAATCAAATTTTAGAGGATATGATTAGATGTTATATTTTGGACCACGGGGGAGCGTCGGGCGAGCATTTGAGGCTGATGGAATTTTCATATAATAACAGTTATCAAGAGAGCTTACAGATGGCCCCATTTAAGGCCGTATATGGGAGACGTTGTAAAACTCCCTTGTTTTGGGCTGTTGTTGGCGAAAGACCGTTGTTGGATCCAGAAGTCATGGAAGAAATGGATATTTCTGTGAAGTATATTCGATAGAAGCTTTGTATAGCTCAGGAGCGTTATGAGAAGAATGATAATCGAAGAAGAACTAAATTGGAATTTACCATTGGGGACATGGTGTTTCTTAAAGTTCCTCGATGTCTGGTGTCAAAAGGTTTTGTAAGAACCATATGTTGGATTCTAGGTATGTGGGACCCTTCGAGATTATTAAACGTATTGAAATATCAGTTTATAGGCTAGATTTGCCCGCAAGTTTTCCTGATGTGCACGATGTGTTTCACGTAAGCCAGTTGCGGAAGTGTGTGCTTAGCGACCGGCAGGTTCTTGACTCTGTGCCCCAGTTGGAGCCTAACCTTTCTTATGTTGAGATGCCTATTTGCATTCTGGATACTCAAGATTGAGTGTTGCGAAGGAAGACCATACCAATGGTTAAGTTTTGTGGAGAAACCAAAACGTGGAAAGCGCGACTTGGGAGTTGGAGTCCACTATGAGGGAGGCTCATCCTCATCTATTCTCCTAGTTTCTTTCGGTATGTATTTCCATTCTATAATCTTTTATCATTTTCCTTCCATAGTGGAATCTTTTGTGCGTAAAGTTTCGGGACGAAACTTTCTTTTAGGAGGGGTGACTGTAATGCCCCTGATTTTCCAAGGTATATTTAAAATCCCTTTAGTGACATATTTTGACGTCGGGGGATTACGTTGATGCGTAGTTGGTGGGTACCGTTGTCTGAGCATGACTTTTGCTCATTGGTATCTGAGGTTTTGGTTTGGTAGTATTAGCTTGGCTACTTTCTCCTATGATTTGGTATTCCCTTGTGTGTCGGGGTTCGTTTTGGAGCACGACGGAGCATTTTTAGGATATTTGATGTTTTGACTTCAGGGAGTCTTTACCTGAGTTTAGTTTGTTGGATTTTGATTTCGACTTCATTGTTGAATTCATAGCGTCGATATCTAGCTACGGTGCGATTTTCGTAGAAATCCGAGTTAGTGCGAGTTTTGGTCATTTGGAAGTTTTTATTATAATAATAACATATTATATCATTTATTCCATATAAATAGCCTTGCGATAAGACGGAAACCCTATTCATCATCTTTCTTAAAACCGTCGGACTGTTTTTGCGGAAGAGTGAGAGCGGTAGACCTTGCAAAGCTTTCGGCCATTGATTGTAGGAGCTCCAGTGCACGAAATCATCGTCAGAGAGTAGATCCGTTTAGCTCTCACCAAGATCTACGTTTCTACGGAGAGTTTTTCCCATTTTGGGGTTTTTTTGGGTGTTAGGAATTTCACTTTTTGACCTCCTTTGTCCTGAAAAGTTTCAGGTTTTGCTGCTTATGTATTTTTGCGGCCAGATCCGTGAAGAGGAGTGGTTGTGCGGCTGGATTTTGGTAAGATCGAAGTAAGTGGTTATTTCTTCCCCTTGCCAAGCTTTCATTCCTTACATTCTCTATTATTTCTCTTTTTTCCCTCTTAGGTTTTAAAAATAGGGTAGAGTCAGCCAAGTTCTACCTACTGCATAGGATTGATTTTTGTTGATGCGTACATTCGCCGTATTTTTGCGATTTGTCTGTGAGTAAACTTGTCGAGTATAGGTTAGTAAGCTTTGTTTAATTCATCTTGTATGGTCGTGCGTCTGAGGTTAAAATCTGTCGAATAAGGCACTAAATTTAAGTATAAAATTCGTCAGTTTTAGGTTGAGATTTGTCTAAGTAAAATTCGACGAGTTTCACTATGAGCAGAGTCAATTCGTTGAGTATTCGATGTAATTTCGTAAGGTAATGCTTGGCGTTGAGTTAGGTCCAATTCATCGAGTATCAAGCGTTGAGTTTGTCAAGTGTAAGACTTGGCATTGTGTGTTCCTATATTCGTCAAGTATTAGGAGTCGAGTCGACGAATATCAGGCATAGCATTGAGTGAGGTCCACTTGGCGTTGAGTAATGTTTTAGACTAAGTTAGATTCGTCGAGTAATCTTGACCAATTCATCGAGTAATGCTAGTTTGGTGTTAAGTGCATCGAGTGATGTTTTGGCGCTAAGTAAAAAAGCATTGAGTGTGTTGAATGCACTCAACGCGGAATTGAGTGAAGGTCACTTGGAGATGAGTGAAGCTTTAGGCTTGAGTGGTCTGTGAGGCTAAGGCAAAAGTGTTGAGTGAGCTGAATGCACTCAACGCGGCGTTGAGTGAAGCTTTGGCGTTAAGTAGCTTCGAGACTAAGTCAAAAGCATTGAGTATGCTGAATACACTAAACGCGGCGTTGAGTGAAGGTAATTTCTCTGTGTAATCTGGTTAGCATTGAGTGTACTCAACATGGCGTCGAGTGTACTCGACGCTTTTCTGCAGACTTAGGGTATTTAGGGTATTTGTCGTATATCTCTAGTGGGTTTGTTTTGCTAAGTATTAATCGTCGAGTGCCTGCTGTATTTGTCGATTATATTCGACGAATCAGTATGGACTTGGTTTTTGGTGGCCGAATTGTATCAAATTCGTCGGGTTTGGCCTTAGGTCAATTTCTGGGGTTTATCCCTCCATTTGTTATTTAAGAAGCCTAGTGTTTTGGTTGTGGTTTGTCTGTGTTTTCTATGGTGGACAGTGTTTTGCTTATTTGTTTAAGGCTAGGTAGGCAGTTTATTAAGGACCACCAACCTGATGTTTCTTTTTGGTGTATTATTGACCTAGTGGGTTTGCACGGTGTAGGTATGTGACTGCTGGTGTGTTGGGTAGGTTCCCACCACCATAGGTGCCAGTTTTTCCCCGGATTTGGGTGTGTCAAGATATAAGACCACCTTTCCTTGGGCCCTTGTAAAGTTTTTGCGGTTGGTGTGATGGGTAGTTTCCCACCACCGCAGGTGCCGGAATGGCTGGTGTTTTGTTGTTCACCAAGTTATGGGCTAATTAATTCTTTACACTTACAGTTATTTATTTACATGTTCCATAAAGCATAATTCTTTATAACACTTAGTGCAAATTCTGTACTTTTGGACATTATAGTTTAATTAATCATTCTAGTATTTTGGCTTAATTGTTGAGGTTTGTCAGCTTCTTCCTCATGTTAGGGTTGGTAACCGTTGTACCATTTGTTTATTGCTAGCCTTTATCATCACTTGTATTATTTTTTCTTACTGAGGTGTTCTTTCTTTGAATGCCTCAGGATTGGAGAAGTAGCCAGTTGAGCGGCTAGTTTTAGTTTTTCCCTGGTACTCTGCAACTGTCTTTTCGTCACCGGCTGTGAGGTAGTTGTTGTTTGTTTTCTTTTAGTTCAAAAATACTTATCTTTTAGTGGGTTCGTGTCAGGTTGTTGACGCCCACTGGATTTTTGTTTAATGTTAAGTACTTGCTAGCTGCTAATCCTTTTTATATATGATTGTGTGGATTTACTTGCTCTCTAGGAAGGCTTTATGCTAGATTACATGTCAGATATTTTAAATTATAAAAGTATTACTTCTATCACCTCATACATGCCATCTTTCAAAACTAAAGTCACTGTGTTCGATGAATGTAAAATCTATTTTCATACTTATACTAAATCTAGAGTCATGCATACCATGAGTTGTCCTTAATAGATGTTTTTGCTCATACACTATGTCAATCAATATAAACAAGGTATTATCCGCAGCGTATAATTATATTTTCAGTCATGGACTAGTTGATCCACTGAGCTGATGGATACAGACATCAAAACTTAACTTAAAACATGTTTTTCTCACATCATTGCTTGGTATTTTCATAAACTGCGTTAAGATTGGAGTCTTCCTGAACACCCGCAGTTATCCTTTATACGGCGTGACATCACGATGCGTGTTTTCTCTTACTCTGCTATACATTTAATTTCAGAGAAAATGCGGGTTGTGACACATGCAAGGCAACATTACTTTCCTCAAGAGATCAACAAAGTCGTGGGTACCCTGTAGGCACCACTTGAGAGTACCTTGGAGTGTTTGATGGTCACAAACAGATACTATCAGTCAGAAAGGTGCGCACAGAGCATCATTTCTTTCCTCAAGAGATCATCAAATCATTAATAATCATCATTTCTCCCACTATACGATGAAAAATCTCCCTGCTACACGTGGACATCGTGGTGTTATGCTAATGACAACAATTTTATAAGGGTTCAAGCAGGATTCAATGATATCTCCCGGTTTAGTGATCCCAAACTATCAACTATCTGTGATCATATCACTAGTCAAGGAAATTTGTTAGTATAAGGATCTCCATTAAACAACCATTATATGAATACAATTGCATAGAAAAAAGAGAAAACATCATTCAGGAATAAAATCATTTCAAGTCATCATCACACCAGGTGTGAGATATCTCTTCTCTATCATAAGTTTGTAAATGATAAACCCCATTTTCAGTGCCTATTTGATGATATATGGGCTTGCCTTGTTTGGTTTTAGCTTTCCTATTGAACCAACTCTGAATGCAACATAAACCTTTTTTAAAACTAGGTCTCCAACACAAAATTACTTGATCTTTACATTCTTATCAAAATATTTTGCTACCCTTCTTTGATTTCTTCCCGCCTGATGGTAGCTTAATCTCGGAGCTATTCAATTAAATCCAAACTACACTTCGTCTACTCATCATTGATATTCATCCAGTCTTTACCCCTTGCTTAGAAAGCATAACTTTGGGGGTAGGCACCTCGAATTCTATCAGAATGAGAGTTTCTGAACCATGAGAGAGATTAAAAGGCATCTCCATGGTAGCTGATGAAGTCATAGTCTTGGGAGTCCAGAGAACTAAAGGAAGCTACTCCGCCCAATTGCCTTGAGGTTCTACACTTTCTTTTTGAGGAGATTAAAAATTAGCTTATTTATAGCTTCGACTTGACCATTACTCCTGAGATGATGTACTAATGAAAATGCAGCTCTGTTCTGATCTAACTACCAAAATAAATCATCTCGGTAATGTTGAACTAAGGACTATTATCTATGATGATTTCCATAGGAATGTTTTATCAACAAATAATCGCCCCTAGAGGAAGTTCCTAACAACTTGGGTAGTGGTTTTGGACAACGCCTTATGAAAGTGTTTTATTTCAAGGATAGCTAAATCACCTAGAGGGGGGTGGGGGTGGGGTGGGTGAATAGGTTTCTTAGTCCTTAGTGACTTATTTTTTTTCTTTATGTGCTTTATTAGTTGGTTGGACTTTGCTTTTAAGAATGGTAGCCTGCAACACAACAAACACACAGATCACACATAAGATTTAAAGTGGTTCCCCTAACAAGGGTACATCCACTTTCCCTCCCACCTATCCAACTATCTTGTTGGACTAGGCAATTCTTCAAAACTCATCTCCTAAGAGCTTACACCTCGATGTCGCAGGATCACTATGTCTCCTACAGGACTTACTTCTCAGGCACAAGGCCCTATAACTTAGTGATCCTCTGATCACCTACCTCAGGGTATTAATCCCTACAACTTAGGCAGGGAGGACAGCCCTACCTCAGATCTACAAGGGATCCAACAGCTCAGAGAGAATGACTCTCCTACCTCAGGCTGTTAAGCCCTATAACTCAGATCCAAAGGATCTACAGCTCTAGAACCAGTTCCCTACAGCTTAGTGAGAATGACTCACCAACCTATGACTTGAAACTAAGTCCTACAGCTCAGACCCAAAGGTCCTACCCTCAGATTCTCAACAGAATCCTACCTCAGAGAAAATTTGCTCCAACCAATCAGATCCAAAAGGATCCTACAAGATGGAGGTGGGTTGTGTGGTTGATCTTAACACAAGAGATGTTTCTCTGTACCAAGGTTCTGGAAAGAGATAAACTTAGCCCCACTATGACTCTAGGAATATATTTCCTGAGTCTACTTTTACCTGAACTGAGATATAATCAGTCCTTGCTTCTTCTTCACAGTACTAGGGATTTTTCCTGCTCGGACCTGAGCTGAGAGAATCCTAGCTTAACTTCTTAGTAATAAGGATATAGATCTTGCTATGGCTTGTGCTGGAAGAAGCTTGCTGACAAGTATTCTTCTTCTTCTTTCTTTGCTGAGCTGAGGAGATTCTTCCCTAACTTCTTCTTCACAGCCTCTAGTAAATGTTCTTCAGGGTTATACAACTGGATCTGTGAAGAACTTACAGATGTAGATGGAAAATGGCACCAACTATCCTACTTTCTTTCTTTTGAGATTTGCTCTGATCTTGCTGATGTCGATTGGAGAAGACAATCAACTAACTTGTTTAGCCTTCAAACTTTCTATCTTGAGCTTCCTGTTCTTCTATCACAAGAATAATTGCAATAAAGAATTAAAACACCAATATCTGCTTTTTCTATAAAAAGGATTCTTTTTTTATTGATTGAAACCCAACAACTCTTTTAGTAGTGGGCCCACACCATTGATGGCCAGCTGTAACCTTGCTTTAATGCCAACTATCGTACAGTAGCTATGCGATGCTTTTTGTCATGTACTGTAGCTTTACTGCTATCTGTTTGAATAATGTTGACTTGTTGACTTGCTGACATCAGTGTCGGTGGACTTAGCCAAAATCAAGGATTAGTAGAATAGGAATTGAGTGAATGAGTTTCACTCAATACCAAGGCACTTAGACAGAATTCTGTCTATCTATGCATTGACACTGTTAAGTGAGCAAGCCTCACTCAATGCTTTATGCCTTAGCCTATTCTTCAGCCTTTTCTGCATGCTTGACAGTGAGAGAATTGAGTGAGCACGCCTTACTCAACACCTTGTGCCTTAGCCATGTTTTTTGTGTTTTAGGCATTGAGAGCGTTGAGTGAGCACTCCTCACTTAACGCTTTCTGCCTTGATCAATTTCCTTATTCTTCAGCATCTTAAGCATTGAGAGTATTGAGTGAGCATGCCTCACTCAACGCTTTTTGCTTTAGCCAGATTTTATGAATCATGGCATTGAGAGCGTTGAGTGAGCATGTCTCACTCAACGCTTTCTGCCTTAGCAAGATTTTTTTGCTCCTTTGCAATGAGTGAGTAAGATCCATTCAAAGCCAAACTAGTCAATAGATTTTATTCTGTTTATCTGGCATTGAGTGAGTAAGCTACACTTAATGCATTTGGACTTAGCCAAATTTCTGTGTCTATTTCATCATAGGTTGTTACTACAATAGCCTGTCTCACAACCTTTTGTTGTATGACATTGAGTGAGTTGACTTCACTCAACACCTGTGGACTTAGATACTCTCTGCTTTCCACTACTTTGGCTTTGACTTTATAGGCTCCACTCAACGCTATTAGTCATCTGGCATTGAGTGAGTAACCTTCACTCAATGCCTGTGAACTTAGAAAAATTTCTATCTATCCACAATTTCCTAGATAGTACCTGTTTTGGCAACTTGGACAACCTATCCAATCAATGTACAGTAAACATCCTGCAATCACTAAAATTGAGCATAAGTTATATCACCACATGTGTATACATTTTTTGCTAGGCCTTCTTCAAATCAAGGACATTGGGATCAATGGACCCAACACCTTTGCCTCAATCCATTTGCTGAAATAATCAATCATTACTATAATAAAGCGACGATGTCAGCTTGATATTAGGAAGGGACTGCGAAGATCTATTACCCAACCTGCAAAGGGCTACTACCTTGCTATAGACTTGAGTTGTTGAGCTGGCTGAAGTATAAGAGGAGCAAACTTCTAGCATTGGATACATTTCTTTGCATATGCTTCTGTATGTTTCCTCATCTTAGGCAAAAAATATCTTTGTCTGAGAATTCTCTTCTCCAAAGTTATTTTTCCTTAATGACTGCCACACTCATTGGAGTGAACTTCTTGGAGCAACATGGACTTCTTCTTCGAAAACACACCTTGCCATGGGAGAGAGGAAATTCTTCCTATAAAGAATCCCTGAAGACTAGATAATAATGGGCTGCCTTGATCCTGAATCTCTTCTTATCTTTTACAGATGGATGAAACTCCCCTGATGAGAGATAAAAAATGAAGGGGTCCATCATGGATGGATTCTGATCGATCTTCATCAACTCTCCTTCCTCCACTACTAGATGGAAGAGCTCTGAAGTTATTCCCCCTAATAAAAGACCAAACTTAGCCAACTCATCTGCCTCTGTATTTTCAGATCTTGGGATGTGCTGAATAGTAAAGACTTTAAACTTCCCAATTTCTAGTTTGACCAGTACTAGATATTTCTACAAGATGGGTTCCCTGGTCTCAAAGTTGCCTAAAACCTAAGAATCCTTACCAAAGAGTCTGTCTTGACATGAACATTGTCAATTCCTTACTCTTTTACGAATCTTAGGCCTGCCAGGAGTGCCTTATACTTTGCCTTGTTATTGGTAGTCGGGAAGTAAAATTTCACTATATGCTCCAACCTGACACCATTTGGATTGATGAGAATCACTCCTTCACCAAAAGATTTTTTTTCCTGAAGCTCCATCTATGTAGATGGTCCAAGATAGAGGAGACTTCACTGCCTAAATTTGATCAACTTCCACTATATCGATCAAAACGTAGTCTAGCACTTGTGCCTTAATTGCAATCCTAGGGATATAAGATATATCGAGCTCGCTGAGCTCTTTAGCCTACTTGGCTAGCCTTTTTGAGTGCTCAGGCTTTTCTAGCACGCTATTCAAAGGAAGATTTGTCACCACTTGGATAGAATAAGACTGGAAGTATAGACTTAGCCTTCGATCAGAGATGACCAAGGCTAAGCCCAACTTCTCCTGGATTGAGTATCTTGACTCAACATCCTTCAGAATATGATTGATATAGTACAAAAGAAACTGATTCTTCTTGTCCTCATTGAAAAGCACTGAGCTAACCACCTCTGAACCAACGCCCAAATAGATAAATTACACATACCATGTGCGAGGACTTTAGAGTAAAGGAGTTGATGTTAACTACTTCTTAAGTTTCTCAAATACTTCATCACATTGCTTGGTCTACTCAAACTTAGAGGCCCCCCGAAGTCTCTTTAAAAAAGGAGCGCTCTTATCTCTTGCCTTAGAGATAAACTTGGTAAGGCTTTCTAACCTTCCCCCAAACTGCTAAACTTATTTTGGAGAATGTGGGGATGCCATATCGAGAATGGACCTTACCTTGTATAGATTAGGAGCAAGGCCTTCGGCCGTAAGGAGATGACCAAGAAACTTCCCCTTACTGGCCTGAAAGACACACTTCAAAGGATTTAACTTCATCTTGTACATACATGGAGTAGTGATCATCTCTACAAGGTCTCCTAGATGCAACAAAAAGGACTTGCTTTTGATAAGGATATCATCGATATATACTTCAAGGTTTATCCCCTTATAAAACTTGAAAGTAAAGTTCATCATTTTCTGATAGGTTGTGCCCGCATTCTTGAGCCTGAAAAGCATTACAAGATAATAGTAACAACCATCATTCATAATAAAAGATGTAAGATATATCAGGATTTTGTATTCTAATTTGGTGATAACCTGAGAATGCATCTAAGAAACTAATACAAGAGTACCATATCACAGAATCAACTAAAGAATCTATCTGAGGCAAGGCGCAAAAATATTTTGGTCCTACATTCTTGAGTTTCGTGAAATCTACACACATTCGCCATTTACCCCTCGATTTTTTTACCATTATAACATTTGACACACAGTCAGGGCACTAAATTTCACAAATAAATTTTGCTTTGAGCAGCTTGAATTGGCCACCTCCTCTCTAATTGGTTCAACAAGGGTTGTCACTACCAGCCTTTTCTTCTACTTAATGGTCTAGAAGTTCGGGCTGATATTGAGATGGTGGAAAGCAACATCTGGATCCACTCATGGCATGTATTATGCAGACCATGCGAACACATCCAGGTTTTCTAGAAGATAAGAGATCAATTGAGACTTCTCCTCCTCTGGCAGCTCAACATTGATGGAGAGCCTTCTCTCCCAGTCCTTGGCAACTATAACTCATTGAGTCACCTGGGCAGGTTCCAAATGAGCTCCCTCTCTAACGTCTTCTTCCTCTGGTTCTTCAATGGTTTTTAGGGGATTTGAAACTTCAAGAACTACTACTATAACCTCTAGGGAAGAATCTGCTCGGTCAAGTTGACCATCCTGATGTAGCAATCTCAATCTAGTATTGGGTTGCTTCTAACTTGGTATTGCCTCCCCTACAAGGCAAACTTGATTGCTAGAGGAAATTTGAGATGTAACACCACAAATTTGATAGCAGAACTTTTTGTCGCTATCACCGGCGGCGATAGCAATAACACTCGATGCTATGAAGCATTGAGTGAGCTCAACACACTCGATGCCTTTCGATGAATCATTGAGTAAGAGACTATCGCGTGGCGATAGTGGGTATCACGTAGCGATATCCTCAGCTCTCAACGCTCTCGACGCCTTAAAGCATTAGGTGAACTCAACGTACTCGTTGTCATAAAGCGTTGAGTGAGCTATCATAATGGTGATAGTGGATGTCGCCAAACGATACTGCCACGTATGGGTGGACACGTCTCGGATGGCCGGAAGGCGGCCGATGAGCAGTGGTTGACTGGGGTCAAAGCGGCTATCGATGTTATCTCCCAGGAGATAACGGATATTGCCAGGCGATAGCGTTAATGTTGACTATTCAGCTGAAATCGTGGTCTTTGCTTCCTTTTGATGTGAGGATCCTGTGGCTGGGATTAATCCCGTGACCACTTAATAAGAGAAGAGGTGGAAGAAGATTCATTTTTCTTCTTTCACTCTCTCTCCTCCTTTCATCAAGATCTTGAGAGGAAAATGCTAAGGAAGAATGTTGAGGCTGAGGTAGAGCTTAAAACGCTTGGTTAAGGAGATCCAGAAGTCGGAAGCAAGATCTGAGGTTAGATCCGCAAAGAGGAAAGAGCGGTGCTCCTTTCCAACTGGACAAAAAGCTTCGTCATGGCTCCGAAACGAATTACAAGGGTAACGATTTTCTCCTTTGACAAGTGAAGTCCTCAATTTGCATATGTGCATGGAACACCTCACCAAAAGGTGAAGAAAGGGCGGTTTCCAGTGGGTCGATCATTGTGATCCCTGATTAAATTTGCAAATAGATCCTGAATTTTTGCAGTACGGAAGAGGCATGCTATGTGAAGCCCATCTGGATAGGTTGTCTGGATTGGTTATGTTTTATTTTGCATGCTAGAGAAGACTCCATGTATAAACGAGTAGTTTACAGGATATGAGTTATACCTGTGAAATGAGAGTAACATAAAGTACTAGAGATGCTCTCCAAGAAAATAACTAAGAAATTCTAAGGTTTGAACAACTTTTGGATATCGTCGGGAGAAAGCGAGTATCGTCGGGCGATAGCTCCCAATGAGCTATATTTGTGAGTCCTATCTAAGGGAAACCTAGGGGGGTCATTAAATGAAAAACTGAGAGCATGTAGTGCCTAGTTATGGTGGCCATTAGTGCCAGCATTTTTTGTATGAAGCCTGTCTCGCAAAGACCGTGGGGCTAGCATGTGAGTTGATCCATGAAGGCAAACTATTATGGCTGTAAGAGCCATAACGAAGCTGTGGGGCTATAGTTTCCATCTCTAAAGGCTGTTGAGTCAAACGGGCATGGCAGGTTCTGTAACACCCATATCCATCACATAGTATATAACAGTAGGTCCGGCCGGGGCCCGATGCCATATACTATGGACAGATCGGTTGGTTACGCATTGAAACCATTCAACCAATCACAACGTCCTACACAACACCTAGCGGAAGAAATTTATTAAGGTTACAAAGAATAAAGAACCCTGCCAAGCATGAATGTCCACTACTCAAACCCAAAGGAATGAATACATACACAAACGAGAAATGGCCTTAAGGCCTTACAATGTTCCCTTAACAAGATAGTGTTTTCGTACATCGGCTCGCAGGCCGGCCATACATGAGAAAACAGTAAAACATTCCACAATTAGGCCTTCGAGGGCCGGCTCAGCAACATGGGCTTTAGCCCGCACTTTACCTCTCGGCTCCGCAGCACCTGCAAGCAACAATCCACCGCGCGGTGGTAAACAAAGGCAACGGTCAGCTATGCTGACCAAATTATAACGATTCCGCCCCCAAACCGGGGCGGCAAAGCTTCTTCCCTGCACTTGTTAGCAAAACAAGCAACACAGTAAAATAAGCATCTCATCATAGGTGCACGCTCTCACGGCCGTACACCCCGTGCTCTCAGGGCACTTACTCGGCGAAGCCAGTCCGAACCCCGTCAGGTCCTTGACTCCACCACCACCCCCAGGGTGGCAATCTTTGTGAGCATTTAGTCTTCTCAGCCGCAGCCTAGACTCGATATCCAAACCTCGGTAAGTCCCATGTAAAACTTTAGGTCGCTTTAACCGAGCAGGTGGAGCGGTTAGGGGTACACTAGCCCGTTGCTCACCCCGCCCTTGCCATTTGGCCACTGACGCGGACTAAGCTTCCCCAGTCCCAAATAACGATCAAACATGGTACATAGCCCTGCTATGTACCCGGTTGGCTCCCAGGCCACCGATATGACAGAAATGCGTTTCTGTCCAGATTTCCGGGTGCACCTCGGGGTTAATCCCCTAGATTCCCTGATGCATTCTACCGCATAGCAACCCGAAAACAATCACAACGCTCAGAGTCTTCTCCGGCTAAAATATGCATAGCAAAACATCACTGATCCGGAAAACACGTCCGGGTAGGCTTCACACACCATGCCTATGTCCGTACTACGATTCCGGACTCTAACAAGGGGAACTACACATATCTACCCCAAGGAATACCACGATCTCGCCGCACACTCACGGAAGAGGGGTTTTCCCATGCAAAGGAAGAAGAGCTTCATATGCTCAAGAAGAGAATCGTTACCCTTGCATTCCCCCGTGGCTCCATCGAAAACTATGCGGTTGGAAAGCACCGCAACGGCGTCACCTCCACAGATCTGGACTCGGATCGCGATTCGGAGCTCCGAAACTCCTCTGGCGGCCGGATCTTGGTCTCTCACCACCAAGCTTGCTCTCCCTTCTCTCTAGGATTTAGAAAGAGAAAGCCCAAGTGAAAATGAGGGTTTCAACCCCATTTCCCGGCTATATCCTCCCAGGGACAACCCCCCACCGTCGGATCCAAAGTTAAAAACGAACGGCCACAATTAGGCCTCAAATTAGAAAATCTGGGCCGAACATGGGTTTACACACGGCCGTGTGCATGGCCGTGTCACCCATTCGCCGTCTCGACCGACTCGAAAACCAGCACATGGCATTCGACACAGTCTCCGACACGCCCGTGTCGCATGCGACCAACAAAACTCCCCGAGAACTATACGGCCTTTGACACGGCCTCGAACACGGCCGTGTCCAATTGACACGCCCTGTGTCGGTGCCCGTGTCACGGCCCGTGCAGAAGGAACGGAGAACCAACCCAAGCGGGACACGTCCTGGGACACGCCCGTGTCCCTGGCTGTGTTCGATGCTCGACAATATGGGCTCGACACGCCCTGGGTCACGCACGTGTCCCAGGCCATGTGCCCCCTTACCAAAAACTTGTTTTGGCCAAAAACGTTGCCCAACGCTCCTACAACTTTTGGGGTGTTACAACTCTCCCCCCCCTTAAAGAATTTCGTCCACGAAATTACTAAAGGAGAGAAAACAGCAACTCTCAGCGGTACCCAGGCGGAACAACTCCGGGTACATGTCCAGCATAGATTGCTCTCACTCCTAAGAGTCCCTCGCTATCACAAAATTCCCACCGGACCACGACTATCCAAAACTCCTTGAGACAAAGTCGCTCGACTTCACGTTCTACAAAACGAACGGGTTTGACCCTAGTCGTCAACCTTTCGTCAACCAATGCTTGATCACTCACGATCAAGTTTGAAGGCTCTTGCGCCGCCTCACCAAACTGCTCTAGGAATCTCAAGTTGTCCAAGGTATACCGGGCTCAGCTTCACTCAAGCGTCGCTCCCGTGAAACACTCTTGAACGACTTTACCTTCCAACACGCCATCTGATAACTCATCAATCCGTTACGTGGCGTTAAAACACTTAGCCTGCCTCCCCTAAGCGATTAGCAAAAGCTCTCATATGGTTTGCACCAAAAAGGGTAGTGTTTACCACGTCTTACTATAAATACAACTTCGTGTCATCCGTTTCTAGCCTCGACAACGGAATGTGACGACTTCTACCAAAAAGGGCCTCGAAGGGCGTCATTTGTATGCTCGCTTGGTAGCTAGGGTTGTACACCAACTTTACCAAAACAGATGACCTACCACTGCTACACGAAGTCCAGAACGCGCATGCGAAGCACGTCCTCCAACGTCCTGTTGACCCACTCGGTCTGCTCATCCGTCCGTGGATGTAAGACTGGACTAAACATCAACTTAATCTCCAGCACTTTCTGCAACCACTTCCAAACATTGGACGTAGAACGCCCACCTCGATTGCTCGTAAAGTTGTGGGGCACACCGTGCCGTCTAATGATGTTATCCATAAACATTTACCAGTTACTCCATCGAATTATCCTACCTATGCGGAATGAAGTGCGACACTAGTGTCAACACAACTACGATCACCCAAACGGCGTCATACCCTACTGCGACTTTGGCATGCCATGCACGCAGTCCAGTCGAACTTCTATTCCGAACTAGGCAAGGATTCAAGAATCACCCGGCACTTGGCACTCTGCCTTCACTAAGGCGCAAGGCTGGCATTTTGCCACATATAGTGCCACGACCTTCTAGAGTTCTGGCCACCAGAGCACTTTCTCAGATGTCGGCACAACCTCGTGCCTCCTAAGCGAGTTGAGTACTTAATATAACGTATCACAACTCCACCCATAGCTTACCCATGCTTGGGCCGCACAAACGATTCTCTTTCCTTGGTAGCCCACCTACAACCGTCGATTTGGGATTTTGACCCATCGAACCGCACTCATGATTTCCTTCATGCAGCTACACAAACCATAGTCTTCCAAATACGACCAGCCAGGTCATACTGAACTTCCGCCCCGTTCAACAACGATTCGGCGCTAGTCTGCTTGTCAACACAACAGATCTTTAACGCTTCCAATTCCCGATCTAGCCTCTCATCATACACCGACAACCAATTGGCTTGGGCGGGATCCCTGCGTCTCAATGCACCCGCAACTACATTGCCTTACAACGGGCACAAAACAACTTTCGAACGTATGGTTCCCCCGGAAGTCCATCCATTTCTGCTGCCTCATTTTCCGACCCTTTTGATCCAACCGATACATCAGACTCCTACGATCGGTACAAACATCGATTTATGCGCCGTACGAACAATGCTTCCATAGATTAAGCGCAAAACACACAGCCGCTAACTCCAGATGGCGGACCGGGCAATTCCTCTCGCGCTTTTTCAGCTACCGTGAGCCATAAGCCATAACCATACCACGCTGCAGCAGCACGCAGTCCAATCCACTGCCCAAGACAGTGCTGTAGATCTCACAGCTTTTGGTTCCACTAGGCGAACTTTGTACTGGTCCCATGGTTGACCAACTCTTTAACCATACAAAGCTTGGGCGCACTCGTGCATCTAAACAACCTTTTAAGCTTTTCCCTTGACAACGTTGTGAGGGGTAATTCTATCCGCAGGAAGTCCTCTACGAAGCGCCTGTAGTAGCCGGCCACCCCAGAAAACTCTTGACTTCCACTACCGAGACAACACAGGCCACTCCGTATCGTCACTAACAACGCTGGATCCCAGCTCACCCACTCTACCAACTATAGGATCGAGGAGCGCCACTGAGGATAACCCAAGACTCGCGCTTGGAGAACTTGGCGTATAAATAGTTCCTCCTTAGCGTCCCCAAAGCCAGAAGTAGGTATTCAGAAGTGATATTCTTTGCACTTCAAGTACACCAATGCGTCGTCGATGGAGACGATCACAAACATGGACTAGGTACTCCATGAACGTTCCGTTCATCCGATCTATGAACACTGATGGCGTAGTTGACTGCCAAGAAGGCACAATCGTAGACTCGGATTTCCCACTCCTCATCTTAACGCCGTCTTTGCGATATCACTTACCCTTATTCTCAGTTGAGGGTAACTGGACTTACGATCCACTATTGAGTCCATGGAAGACCCGACTAACTGACCAAAAGATCATCGATCTCTTGGATCGAGTACTTGTCCAATTTCTGCAAACTTATACAGCTCTCTGCAACATATACAAAATTGCAAGCTCCCGTCCTTCTTCTTAGTAAAAAGGACCGGTGTGCTCCAAGGAGACGAGCTTGGACGCACATACCCTTGCTCCATCAACTTTTCTAATTGAACCTTTAACTCCTCCAACACCTTAGATAACAACCTATAAGGAGAGCGCGGCACAGGTTTGGCACCTGGCACCACTCAATCATGGAATCGATCTCTCACTACGGTGGGGCTCCAGGGAGATTGTTCGGGAACACATCGAGATACTCACAAACCACTGGGATACTACCCAGAGTGGACTTAGGTGTTACAGCCTCCACTAACGTGAAGAACAGCTCTGCGTCAGCACGAACTGTCTTGACCACCGGGAGGGCAGACGTCGGTGTCCTGCTCGATTCTTTCAGTTCCGCAAATGTTGTCTCCTTGCCCAACACCCAGCTAGGTCTCTTTGCGGTTGCAAACGATAAAAGCCTTCTGCCCCAAAAGCTAGTCCGTAACAAAGATGACGTCAAACTCTACTAACGGCAACAGCGATGCTAGCAAGTCGAATCCTTAACTTTCAATAAGACTCTTACCGCACAGACTGTATCTCCGTGCGCACTGGACGACTACTGGGCGATAACCCATCCGAATTGCTCACTTTACCATCGAAGGGAAAACTCCGATGCGCACTACAGATTCTTCGGATAACAGGAATGTGAAGTTCCCGTATCGAAACTATGCTCACTCCGGATTACCAAGATTCCAAAATAAAGCCTAGAACTTCCAGTTCTAAGTTAACACGCATAAGGTAAGAAGCAAGATTGCTAATAATGAAACCATACCTGTCGACCCGACGGTCGGCCACATGGCCTCCTGCTGGCCAAGGATGTCCATTCCCAGTTGGGCCGGAGTAAACAGCGATGCGGTGGACGCCACCGCCTTGCCTTTCTCTTCAGATATTGACCCCGACTTCTTTTTGGACATTGGGCGTCCACTCCAACAATCCCGGGCATAGTGCCCCGACTTTCCACAAACAAAGCATGCATTCGGGGTTTGGACTGTAGTCGCTCCGGATGTGCTAGAGGAAGGGACTAGACCCGACCTCCTAGACTTCTTGTACCACCTACGGTACCCAGATTTTGAGGTTGTCGAACTTGACCACCGAATCCTTTGCCATAGCATCTTCAACTGCTCCTGCCAAAACTTTCCTAGTCTTCTGAGCACTCTCCCAACACTCTCTGGCGAGATGCCCTTTCTTGCCACAAGAATAACAATTGAGGGTAGTTCGGGTAGTAGATGATCCAGCCTCTTTTCTCGGCGTCTTTTGATAGGCAGTCCTTTAAGGATCTGCAGGGTTTAGTACCCTATTCTCTGGTACTTGGTGAGTTTTCCCCAACTCCACCTCCAAAGCTCTGGCCGACTCCACCAAAGCTTGGAATCCCAATAACTTTGGTCCTAGCAGTAGAATACGCAACTCGCTGTGCAGACCGTTATAAAATATATTAACTATAGATTGCTCGCTTTCCCATTCAAAGCCTGGGTAGCGCCTTATCATAAGGAACGTCTGCAAATATGCGTCAAATGAATGCTCTCCTTGCACCACAGTCATGCTCATCTGCTGCTCTAAATGACCTCCAAATGCCCTTTGCTCCAACATACCGCCCGATGTTGGGGCCATCTCAGGGACAAAGGGTTGCACATTACTCCCATGTTGTGCGTTGGTCACAGCGAACACCGCTTCAACCACCCTTCTTATGGTTTCCAAAGACGTAGGGGTCTCAGGAACGTTACTTAGTGCATTACTTTGCTCAGCAAACGTGTGTTCTGACTGCCACGCTCCACTTCCGGACACCTATAGTCGTTCAAAACACAATAAGTGACTGAACAAAATTGCAAAAAACAATTATAGGAACACGCAGGTTCCTCAAATATGTGTATTTTCATTCCTAAGTGGACATTCATGGGTTCTTTTCATGTTATAACGATGACGCACACACATGTGCTCACCACCCCTTAAAGTGAATTCGCCCACGAATTCATTTAAGCTTGACCGAAACCAGTAGTCTGATACCAATTTGTAACACCCTTATCCTTCACATAGTATATAACAGTAGGTTCGGCCGGGGCCCGACACCATATACTACGGACAGATCGGTTGGTTACGCATTGAAACCATTCAACCAATCACAACGTCCTATACAACACCTAGCGGAAGCAATTTATTAAGGTTGCAAAGAATAAAGAACCCTGCCAAGCATGAATGTCCACTACTCAAACCCAAAGGAATGAATACATACACAAACGAGAAATGGCCTTACGGCCTTACAATGTTCCCTTAACAAGATAGTGTTTTCGTACATTGGCTCGTAGGCCGGCCATACATGGGAAAACAGTAAAACATTCCACAATTAGGCCTTCGAGGGCCGACTCAGCAACATGGGCTTTAGCCCGCTATTTACCTCTCGGCTCCGCAGCACCTGCAAGCAACAATCCATCGCGCGGTGGTAAACAAAGGCATCGGTCAGCTATGCTGACCAAATTATAACGATTCCGCCCCCAAACTGGGGCGACAAAGCTTCTTCCCTGCACTTGTTAGCAAAACAAGCAACACAGTAAAATAAGCATCTCATCATAGGTGCACGCTCTCACGGCCGTACACCCCGTGCTCTCAGGGCACTTACTCGGCGAAGCCAGTCCGAACCCCGTCCGGTCCTTGACTCCACCACCACCCGCAGGGTGGAAATCTTTGTGAGCATTTAGTCTTCTCAGCCGCAGCCTAGACTCGATATCCAAACCTCGATAAGTCCCACGTAAAACTTTAGGGCGCTTTAACCGAGCAGGTGGAGCGGTTAGGGGTACACTAGCCCGTTGCTCACCCTACCATTGCCATTTGGCCACTGACGCGGACTAAGCTTCCCCAGTCCCAAATAACGATCAAACATGGTACATAGCCCTGCTATGTACCCGGTTGGCTCCCAGGCCACCGATATGACAGAAATGCATTTCCGTCCAGATTTCCGGGTGCACCTCGGGGTTAATCCCCCAGATTCCCTATGCATTCTACCGCATAGTAACCCGAAAACAATCACAACGCTCGGAGTCTTCTCCAGCTAAAATATGCATAGCAAAACATCACCGATCCGGAAAACACGTCCGGGTAGGCTTCACACACCATACCTATGTCCGTACTATGATTCCGGACTCTAACAAGGGGGACTACACATATCTACCCCAAGGAATACCACGATCTCGCCGCACACTCGTAGGAGAGGGGTTTTCCCATGCAAAGGAAGAAGAGCTTCACATGCTCAAGAAGAGAATCGTTACCCTTGCGTTCCCCTGTGGCGCCATCGAAAACTATGCGGTTGGAAAGCACCACAACGGCGTCACCTCCACGGATCTGGACTCGGATCGCGAATCGGAGCTCTGAAACTCCTCCGGCGGCCGGATCTTGGTCTCTCACCACCAAGCTTGCTCTCCCTTCTCTCTAGGATTTAGAAAGAGAAAGCCCAAGTGAAAATGAGGGTTTCAACCCCATTTCCCGGCTATATCCTCCCAGGGACAACCCCCCACCGTCGGATCCAAAGTTAAGAAAACGAACGGCCACGATTAGGCCTCAAATTAGAAAATCTGGGCCGAACACGGGTTGACACACGGCCGTGTGCATGGCCGTGTCACCCATTCGCCGTCTCGACCGACTAGAAAACCAGCACACGGCATTCGACACGGTCTCCGACATGCCCGTATCGCATGCGACCAACAAAACTCCCCGAGAACTACACGGCCTTTGACACGGCCTCGAACACGGCCGTGTCCAATTGACACGCCCCGTGTTGGTGCCCGTGTCACGGCCCGTGTAGAAGGAACGCAGAACCAACCCGAGCGGGACACGGCCTGGGACACGCCTGTGTCCCTGGCCGTGTTCGATGCTCGACGATCTGGGCTCAACAGGCCCTGGGACACGCCCGTGTCCCAGGCCGTGTGCCCCCTTACCAAAAACTTGTTTTGGCCAAAAACGTCGCCCAACACTCCTACAACTTTTGGGGTGTTACAGGTTCACCCACATCTTATCTCTTTCCTTGATTGCTTTGGCATTCAGAAGTGGTATGGTGATCTGAGCAACGGGAAGGGACTGAACTGTACCTGCTTTATGTCTATTCTGATTAGATTGCCTAAAGTAGCTGGCTGTCGTCGGTAGTATAATGAGAGTCTTAGGCCTAGGGCCTAAAAGACTAACATTCTCAAGAATGAACCGTTAAGCCTTGGACCTCTGGATGGGAGGTGGGATCCAGGATGTCCGGTACACCGTAAATGTGCCCTGAGTGCACGGGGCGTGTGACTGTTAAGCCTAAGTTTTTGTGGTGAATGGTGCTTGACTGCACAAGGTTGTTGCCACTATATATATATTTCCTGCTGTTGTAGGGAAGGAGAATTGCTGCCCCGAGTAAGGTGTGGGGTCATTTTAAATGGGTCGGTAATTGTTGACCATTACCTTGTTTGCCACGTTTTGTTGGGCTGTGATTTGCTGGCGCTGGAGAGCCAAGTGGAAAGTAGCAGGCTGAAGCCCTTGTGCTGCGATTGGCTGGCCCTCGAAGGCCCAATGACAAACTTTTATTACTTTTATGTGTGGCCAGCCTGCGTGCCAATGTCTATAATCCACACCTTGTAAAAAGTAAATGTAAGGCCTTAAGGCCAGAATAGTTTTAAGCTACTGTTGACTGTCGTTGGGCGATGGTGACTATCGCTGGGCAATAGAACTTTTGTGTATTTTGTAATAAACATTCATGTGTTTATATATTGGACATTAATGTGGTACTTGAGTTCAAAACTTAACCCCTTAAGCTTTCGCTAGAATGATCTGAGTTAGGATATATGTAGTCTTTTGATATTAACATGTAATCCCGCTGCCTGTTTGTGGAATATGGTGTGGGGCCTCGGCCGGACCCTCTATTATATTTCATGTGATGGACGGAGGTGTTATAATTTTAGTATCAACTTGTCTTGGTTTTCCTTTTGCAAATTCGTGGTCGAATTCTTTTGAGGGGTGGCGAGCACGTATATGTGCTTACCATTATAACAAAACGAACTCAAGAATGTCCACTTAGGAATGAAAATACACATGTTTGAGGAGCGCACACGTTCCTGGTTGTACAACCCCGTATTTGATGAGCGGATCCCATCAGACATGTGAGTGAGACAGTTTGACCTGCACTAGACCAAGGACTAAAGAGGGGCATTCACGCAGCCCTAAGGAGTGGTGTTTGGCCCTTTGGCGAGTACAATCGTCACCCAGCACTCACCCAAGGATCTCTCGCCTTAACACGCATGTGAGGTCAGTTCTCTCCAAGCTAGGCGAGTGACCGCCCAACCATGCACTCACCCTTCAGATATCTTTAAGGCGGCGAGTGCATTGTGCTCCCGACATTCGCCCCTTTAGCCTAGTGGTGCTCTCATAGATCACTCGCCCAGCAGGGCCAAGAGGTAAATTACCTGGATGCCCTCAAAGGTCTGCATTTAGCCTATTAGAATAATGGAGTTTGGCTGTTGACAGACCAGTTCAGGGTTTTTCACTAATTTTAGAATAACAGAATTACGCTTTTGGTATACCATTTTCAGAAAACTATAAATAGACCCAAGGGGGTACCTCAGAAGGCACGCTTACTTGTACCCCGGTCTTCTTGCGCTTTCTGAGGTATCCTTAGCTTGGCATTTGGCTAGGGAGGGGAAGCGCTCCATGATCTTCTAGGAGTGTGGTGGTACCTCTATGCCGAGCCCTTAGGTTTGTTCCCCATTCTTATTCCTTAGACGCTTGGCTCGCGAGAGAGAAGTAAGTGTGCGATCACCCCTTACCCAAGGGTGAACTCCACAGAGACTGAGCTTTCGGTTTCAACATTTTTGTGTGGTGAGCGTGGAGCGTGTTCAACACAAAAAATCTTCAGCAAGCTAAATGACTGGAGGAGAAGGGCAGGGTTTGAATAGGGCCGACTAGCCAACCCCTCCCCCTCTTGCTATGGTTGGGACGTTCGAGGAGTTCATGAGAGAGGTGATCGGTCTCATCAGGGTCGCACTCAGTGCGCTTGCCGAGAGCTCGATGCCAGTTTTCCCAATCGCCGCTGCCCTAGCTCTGGGAGAGGATGCCCCGGCTCGGCGACTTGGGAAGGAGGTAGTAGAGGAAGGCAGCAGACGAGATCTCCAGGGGTGAGTGCTCTTCCCCGAGTCAGCGAGTGGAGGTCAGTTCAGCGAGATCGGGAAACGAGATGTCTCGACAATGGGAGGCAGTCCCTTCAGCGAGTTAGTTTCTTCTGCCCCAGTTTCGGAGGTGTTTCGGGAGCCGGAGATGTCCTACTACACTTGAAAGGACGAACCTGTCTAGCACATTAAGTTGTTTGAGGATGTGGTTTCGATAAGGCAGATGTTTGACGCCTTTAGTGCAAACTCTTCGCCATCACCCTCAAGGAGAAGGCGAGAGAGTGGTTCCACTAGCTACTGGCCAACTCCATCCACTGCTTCGAGGACCTGTACTCGGGGTTCATATTAAGGTTTACCACCTCCAAGAAGAGAAAGAAAGATATCGAGTTCCTGTTCCACATCAAGTAGGGGTTGAACGAGACCTTGGGGAGTAATGTGGACCGGTTCAAGGAGGAGGTCACCCAGGTATAGGAGATATCACAACACACCCTGATGATGGCCTTCACTCTGGGGCTACAACAGGGCTTCTTTAGGATGGAGTTGAAGAGGGTGCCCCCTCTCCTACGAGGAGTTAATGGATAGGGCGATAAGGGAAGTCGAGGGGGAGGCGTTAAACCCCGAGTTCGCGAAGAAGCTGTCCAGATGGGCCACAAAGATGGAGAAGGGACCAGGAGGTCGATGAGGTTAGGAGGTGAGGAGAGATGAACCCTGACAGCGGGAATAACAACGGTAGGTGCAGCAGTAGCAGCCTAGGTGGGGGCGCAAGGAGCTGAATAATCCGCTCGGCTGGAGGCAGCCGGAGTGGCAGGATTAGGGTCAGCAGAGAGGTTTCCACAGAGGAGATAACTGCCAGGGAGGCTAGGGTCACTTCCACCTTCCTACCTAGAGGCAGAGGAAAATACCCCCCTCCCCGATCAGCATCAAGCTATGACGATATCCATGTAGAGGAGGAGGGGCCAGTAGAGGAGGAAGAGGGAAGTTAGGGTGGAGTTACCTTATTGTGACTTCCATCAGGAGGAGGGGCACGCTACAGCCACGAGCCCTGAGTTCCTTGAGATAAGGGGAGCTAGGGGAAACAATAACAAGGCTACTAGGAATTGCAGATCGAGGAAGTCTTGCCTCGAGCAAAGGAAGACATGTACAAGGACTAGGTTTATGTTAGAGCCCGAGGAGGGATTAGGGTGATCCATGGGGGGGGGGGGAGGGTGGGAGTCGAGGCTTCCCAGAAGGCGAGCCTCCATACCATGTATCACCGGAGCGTTGGCTCCACATCCCAAAATCCACCCCCCCCCCCCCGATAAAAAGATCACCTTCTTAAGGAAGGACATGTCAGATCATGAGGATCCCTTTTGTGATGCGCTGGTCATCTAGACAGCCATCAAAAACTTCACTGTGTCCCAAATCCTCATAAATAATGGGAGTTCATTCAACGTCATCTTTAAGAAGGCATTCGACGCGATGAAAGTAGAGTCCAAGAGGGTGCTGGCCTCGGATGGGCCTCTGTTGAGATTTTCTGGGGAGAGGAAGGAAGTGGAAGGAGGTGTAGGACTCCACATTACTCTGGGGGGGGGGGGCAGTCCTGTACTTACAGTTTCATCATCGTGGGTGTCACTAGCAGCTACAATGCCATCTTCAGGCGGCCCCTCTTCAATGACTTTTACTGTGTCCCCTCATCCTTCCATCAGTGTTTGAAGTTTAATGCTGAGGGGATCTAGGTCCGGGTCCAGGGAGACCCTAAGGTAGCGTGGGAGTGTTACGTCATGGCAGTGAACTCCATCACTTGGCAGGAGGGGGCCGAGGAGATGGAGAGTATGGTTGAGGAGCCGTACAGGCCGGATGCCAGATAAGAGACAGAGAAGATGGAAGTAGAGGAAGAAGTCCGCACCTAGGTAGTGGCGACAGAAGTTGTTCTGGAAGAGCCGGTCGAGGCAATGGAAGTGGAATATGCAGAGCCTCTTTTCCCAGGAGAGGGGGACGTCAGTGAGTGGGGAGAGTAGTCCAGGCTGGAGGTCATGGAGGAGGTCTTAGGAGATTGAAGTTCTCACCCAGGGAGGTAGGGTGGATAAGGTTCGCATTAGCGAAGGGGCTGACCCCGGGGGATCAGGAGAGGATGATGGAGTGCATCCAGAAATATGTAGACATCTTTTCTTGGAGCGCCGCGAAGATGCCAGGGATCAATGCAAACATGGCCTATCATCGCATCAACCTTGATCTAGAAGCCCACCCCATCCTGCAGAGGAAGAGATCCGTTGCAGACAAGCTAGCCGAGCCCATCAGGGAAGAGGTTGCCAAGCTCCTGAAGGCTATCTTTGTATCCGAAATTCAATACCTTGGCTGGGTCACCAATATAGCGATGGTTAAAAAAAGAAGATGGTCGGTGGCGTATGTGTGTTGATTTTTCTTTGCTTAATAAATCATGCCCTTAGGATTGTTATCCCTTGCCTCTGATCAACGAGCTGGTTGTCTCAGCCGTCAGTTTTCCTGTAATGAGTGTTTTGGATGCATTTTCAGGTTACCACCAAATCATGATGCACCCTCCCGATATAAAAGATGTCTCCTTCATCACAGGGGACGGGTGCTACTACAAAATGATGGGCTTTGGGCTGAAGAACATAGGAGCAACATACCAGAAAATTATGGACATGGTCTTCCGAGAATAAAAGGGATGGAACCTGGAGGTGTATGTAGATTATCTTATGATCAAGAGTCGAGACATTGACTCTCACCTTCAGGACCTAGAGGAAACCTTCACCACCTTGCGCGAGTATAAGATGAGGCTAAACCCCTTGAAGTGCGTCTTCCGGGCCAGCAGGGGAAGTTCTTGGGCCATCTTCTCACCCAGACGGGGGTAGAACCAAATCCTGACAAGGTAAAGGCAATCATGGAGTTGGGATCACCTTGGAATACTAAGGAGGTACAACGGTTGACAAGGAAGTTGGCCAGGCTAAGTAGGTACCTTTCCTGGGCTAGGGAGAAGTGCTCTCCCTTCTTCAAAGCGTTGAGAGTGGGCCAGAAGTTCGAGTGGACCGAGGAGTGTGAGGAAGCATTCCAAGCCTTGAAGAGGAAGTTGACCCAGGCTCCGCTCCTCCAAGGCCCAAAGGAAGGGGAAGACCTATCCTTATACCTTGGAGTGGGAGTCGAGGCCCTGAGCTCCATCCTATTTCGAGAAGAGGGGAAGAAGCAGTTGCCCATTTACTACGTAAGTAGAGTCCTGAGGAAGGTAGAGCTCCAATATCCAATCTTGGAGAAGCTGGCCTTTGCTCTAATAATCTCGGCCAGGAGGCTCCGGCCCTACTTCCAGGCACACTCCATCTGAGTGGTGACGGATCATCCCCTCCGCAACATTTTTGAGGGGGTAGAGCACTCAGGGAGGTTGGCGAAGTGGTCGATTGAGTTGAGTCAGTTCGACATTTCTTTCGTCCCCCTCCTCTCATCAAGGCCCAAGCGATGACCGACTTTCTGGCCGATTACGTGGTCGAGGTGGCGGAGGCAGAGCTCACACACCCAGTTCCTTGGAAGTTAAGGGTGGATAGTGCCTCAGGTAAGCATTCCTTGGGGATGGGGGTGACCTTGGAGATCCCCCAAGGAACAAAGATATAACAAACAATAGTTATCCATTTTCTATTACTAATAATCAGGCCGAGTATGAGACGGTGATTGAAGAGCTTCGTCTAGCCAGGGAGCTAGGAGTGCTTGACATGGAGGTCCTCACTAACTCCATGGTGGTGGCTTCCCAAATCCCGAGGAGTTTGAGGCAAGGGAGCCTTCCCTTCAGTTATACTTGTAAAATGTGAAGGGAGTCATCGACATGTTCCAGACCTTCTCCATCTGACATGTACGGCAAGGGGAGAATGAGCAGGCTTATCAGCTGGCCAAGCATGGTCCTCGGGTGGGAGGTATCATCACTGACATGTTCTGTCTGTCCATCCAAGCGGGGGAACTGATGGAGGTTGACCAACACCCCTCGTGGATTGACCATTTCGCAATATTCCTTTCCATAGGAGAGTATCCGGAGGGGATGGACAAAAAGAAGTTCAAGTATAAGTCAGCGTACTATCTCATCTGTGAAGGGAAGTTGTATAGAAAGACTCTCCCAGGGTTGTTGGCTCGTTGTGTAACTGAGAGGGAGGTCCAGAGAATCTTGGAAGAGGTCCACTCTAGGGAGTGTGGAAGTCACTCCAGAAGTCGAACCCTAGAAGAAAGGATTGTTAGGTAAGGGTATTTCTGGCCTACCCTGGACAACGATGCTATGGAGTTCGTGAAGAAGTGCCACAAGTGCCAGTTGTTTGCTCCCCTCCAACTTTAACTAGCCCAATGCCTCAGAAGCATCACAACCCCCTGGCCCTTTGCCATCTGGGGAATGGATTTGGTAGGACCTTTCCCCCAAGCCAGTGGGTAGAGGAGGTTCTTGTTGGTGATTATTGACTATTTTTCCATGTGGTTATAAGTAAAAGCGCTTGCCAAGGTGACCTCCCAGGTAATCAGAAACTTTGTGTGGGGGGGGGGGGGAGATCATCTATAGGAATGGGTCACCCCAGTCCATTGTCACGGACAACGGGCCTCAGTTTGCCAGCGCCGAGTTCATCAATTTTTATGGGTAGCTCGGGATTGATCACAAGTTCGCGTCGGTTCATCACCCTAGGAGCAACGGGCAGGTGTAGGCGGCGAACAAGATCATTGTGAATCTCCTAAAGAATAAAGTTAAAAACTTGAAAAGGAGCTGGGTGGAGCAGCTTCCCTCGGTCATCAGGCCTCTGAGGACCACCCCCGACACAGCCATAGGGGAAACCCTTTTCAAGCTCTCCCATAGATGTGAAGCAGTACTACCCATAGAATTAGAAGTCCAGACACCTCGGGTGGAAGAGGCCTGAGAAGGAGGGGAGGAATGGAGAGCCGGGAACGAGAAGGAGCTACGGCTCTCCCAAGACATGGTGGACAAGCTGTGTGACCTCTCTGCCATCTTACAAGAAGAAGTGAAAAGAAGAATGGCTAAGTACTTTGACAAGCATGTCAGGGTCAAACAGTTCGCAGAAGGAGACTTGGTCCTGAAGAAGGTGGATGTAGCAGGGAGGTCATCTGCAGCATGAAAGCTCCACCCTAACTGGGAAGGCCCATACATTATTGGGGAGGCTTTAAGATCAGGAGGGTATCGTATCCGGAATGTAGAGGGTGAGACCCTAAGTCACATTTGGAGTGGTGATGACTTGAAACGCTTCTATCCATGAAAACATGTATGTACTCTACTTTAATCAATAAAATTCTTTGATGCCCCACCCATTGTAGGTCAGGATTGTGGCATACATTTATTAGGCTAAGTCATGAGATGCCTCCATGACAAGGTTTTCACCTAGCTAATTGGGCCGGTGGTAGAGCCCGGAGGTTGGCCAAAGGAACATCTTCTCGCTCTGGGGTTAGGTCTTGGGATGCTCTCGCTGTCAGGCTTCCACCTAGCTTGCAGGGTCGGGATCCCCATTGGACGTCATTATGACCCTGGGGCTGAGTCTGGTTGATGCTCAATACCTACCATCAGGCTTCCACCTAGTTGATTGGGCCGGTGGTAGCGCTCGGAGGTTGGCCAAAGGAACATCTTCTCGCTCTGGGGTTAGGTCCCGGGATGCTCTCGCTGTCAGGCTTCCACCTAGCTGGCTGGGCCAGGATCACCATTGGACATCGTTATGACCCTACGGCTGAGTCTGGTTGATGCTCAACACCTGCCATCAGGCTTGCACCTAACTGATTTGTCCGGTTGTAGAGCCCGGAGGTTGGCCAAAGGAGCATCTTCTCGCTCTAGGGTTAGGTCCCGGGATGCTCCTGCTATCTGGCTTCCACCTAGCTGGCAGGGCCGGGATCCCCATTGTACATTGTTATGATCCTGGGGCTAAGTCTGTTTGATGCTCAACACTCGTCGTCAGGCTTCTGCCTAGGTGATTGGGCAAGTGGTAGCGCCCGAAGGTTGGCCAAAGGAACATCTTCTCGCTCTGGGGTTAGGTCCCGAGATGCTCCCGCTGTCAGGCTTCCACCGAGCTAGCAGGGCCGAGATCCCCATTGTACATCGTTATGACCCTAGGGTTGAGTCTGGTTGATGATCAACACCAGCCTTCAGGCTTCCACCTAGTTTATTGGGCCAGTGGTAGAGCCCAGAGGTTGGCCAAAGGAACATCGTCTCGCTCTGGGGTTAGGTCCCGAGATGCTCCCGCTGTCAGGCTTCCACCTAGCTGGCAGGGCTGGGATCCCCGTTTGACATCGTTATGACCCTGGGGCTGAGTCCGGCTGATGCTTAATACCCGCCGTCAGGCTCCCATCTAGATGATTGGGCCAGTGGTAGTGCCCGGAGGTTATCCAAAGGAACATCTTCTCGCTCTGGGGTTAGGTCCCGGGATGCTCCCGCTGTCATGCTTCCACCCAGCTGGCAGGGCCAGGATCCCCATTTGATGTCGTTATGACCCTGGGTCTGAGTCCGATTGATGCCCAACACCCACCGTCAAGCTTCCACCTAGCGAATTGGATCGGTGGTTGCACCTAGAGGATAATCAAAGGAAAGTAAGACTCCCATTCTAGGGCTGTCCAGAATTACTTCGGCTGTCAGGCTTTCACCTAACTTGTAGGGAAGAGGTCCTCGGTGGACAGAGTTTTTAGAACAAGCCCTCAACCAATCTCACCAATAAAACAGACCGAAAGGCAAAGGTTTTCTTTAAAGTAAGGATAAGGCCTCAGGAAGATCTCACCAAGTTATGGGATCTCGCCAGTCTAAAGATGGAAAGCCAACGCGAGTACTAAGAGCTCGTTCTCACGGGACCAAGAGCTTGCACACGCAGGAGATAAAAAGGCTAGAATGAAGCGGAATCTAATCCTAAGCGAAAGGTCGTCCTAAGGGGTCGCGGGATGTTCTGGACCTAGGTTAAGCAGAAGCCCGAGTCGAATGCACTTCTAAGTATTGTGTCACTCGGCATCGGGAAGAATAAAGGGAAGGAATGAGAATTTTATATAACAATGAATTCAATGTATTCCATCTATCAAAATCATTACATTGGAAAAAAAGGGGGCAAGTCCCAAAAGAAAAATACAAGAAAAAGAAAAAAAGGAGAGGGGCGAGAGCCTCACGGCGACGAGACAGAGTGCTCACTCTGGTCAGAATATTCATCCTTGCCCTCCAAGGGTTCAGAGATAGGCTACAAGAGCTCCGACATTAGGATCTTGGCGTCACCTTCTCGCCGTTGTTTTTCAAGAAACCGTCCTGCTGCATCATCTAGAGCGCATGCCTGGCTCCCCTGATGGCATGCTCCTGCATCATCATGTCGATCTGGTGTTGCGAGTATAGCGTGGTTTCCTTCTTCTCGCTCATGGGAGGAGGGATCAGTTTGTCGATCCAATGCTGATTATGAGCCCTTATCCACCTGTTCTCATCCTCAAGATGAGCGATACGCGTGTCCTTCACAGTGATGGTAGCGGCATCCTGCAGAATAAGAAAGGATCAGGGCAAGAGAAAAAATTATGGCGAAAATATAAGCGAGATAGTAAGAACTTACCACTCCAGCATCTTGCAGGGCGAGATCTTTCTTGGAGTCCGCGAGCACCTCCTTCAGCATTTTCACCTCCGAGCAGAGAGCAGATCGCGCCTCGCTAACATACGCTAGTTGTTGCGCAATGCGGATGTTATGGCACGCCGACAAAGTCAAGAGCTCGAGGGTGCGAAATTGGGCCCGCTAGCTCTCATATGGAGTGATTTTGTTAACGCCCTATCATAGTAGGCTGCACTGTCCAACCCATAAATGTCGAAGTGCAATGCATAAGCCTGACCCAAAACCGTATCACCTTCCTTCTAGGAAGGGATCACGGTTGAGATGGAGGCCCTATTGGCCTTTCGATCCCACACCAACATGGGCTCTTCGCTTTCGTTCAGCACATCCTCACCCAGGCCAAAGTTCCTATGGCCCCTGGGTTCCGGCTTCCCCTGTGCCGATGTCTCGCCGGCCTCTCCCTCCTAATTCCTCACAACACCGCCGACATCATTTTTAGGAGAGTCAATGATTATCTCCTCTCCCTTACCGAGATCAGCATCGGTTAACTTATCAACAGTTTTTAGTTTCTCGGCGCCCTTTGGTTTCTCGGCACCTTTTGGCTTCTCGGCAGCCAAGGACTCCTTTCCTATTGATGGCTTCTTGGAAGGAGGAAGGGATGAAAGTGCGTCAGACCTCTACTTTTTTACCACTAGATCCCGGTAGCGGCTTCAAAGAACTCTTGCAAGACACTGCGGCGGCCTCAGCACGCGCCAGCTCATATGAAGGTACGACACTGTAAGCGAATGGGGGATTAAGGGGAAGATCTCGCACCCCTGTGCAAATATTGTAAGTAAGACGAATTCTCCAAACCTTTTAATCTCTAGAGTAGTGAGTGCGAGAATTACCTTCCCCAGCGAGAACTAGCAGGAGCGTGTCGATGTCCCTCCTCAGAAAGATAACGTCGAAGTCCTTCCCAAGGAGGAATTGTTGGAGGTTGGACACATGGCTGCTAAGACTGGGAGGATTGTAGGTCGACTACTCTTGTTAGATCGACGAAAGGGGGTGGTTGACGAAGTCATTGGAGATGAAGATGAACTTCTTGACTTAGTTATGATTCTTGTTGGCGAGGCCTTTCACCTTCAGGTTGTTGCCAGAGAAGAATGCGATCCCGTCCCTCTTAGCACAGAAATTGAATAATTAGTGGAAGACTGGAAGACTGAACTCCATTCGCTTTGATCACATGTAGTATGCGAATGCAACTAGCAGGGCTATGGAATTTTGGTTGAGCTGCACGGGAACTATGTCGAAGTAGCGCAGAGCTTTGCAGACCTCATGCCATATAGGGAGGCGGAGTCTGACTTTGAAATGCTCGGTATGGATAGCGAGTTTGACCGGCGAGAAGAGGTTGATGGCGTCATTGTCCGACGAACATCGCGCAGTGAAACCTGGCGTGATGTAGAGGTTTACTAGGGAGTGATACTCTTCCACGGACATGTAGTAGTTGACAAAAGGGTACTCAGTGAAAGCGACAGTGCACTTGTTTCGGCCATCACCCTCTCCTTACAACTCGCTTGGAAGGAAAGTATTGGCAAAAGTGCGAGTGCAAGAAGGAGAAGAGTGATAGAGCAAAAAACCATTGAAGGCGATGTTTAATGCGGTAGGTAAGCGAATCTATTTATAGGAAATTTCCGGCGGGAAATGATCGAGGCATAAAAGATGTGCAGATACCACATTTTTTAGATCTCGCTCCAGGTTCGGCCCTGGAGAGATCTTGCACCGCCTCACTCGCATCACAATTCCAAGCAGAGGAAACGACATAAGTAAAAGCATCGGCATGAACAAAAACATATGCACGATAAAAGAAAGAAGAGAAAGCAAGATCAAAATATATATAACCATCACACATTGTCAGCATTCATCACAAAGGCCGATAGTTAATATTACAGACTTTATAAAATAAACCTAGGGCGGGAAGAGAGTGCTGGTAGGCCCACTAGGGGGCATTATCATCGTCCCTGACCTCCCCTTCTCGCTCCTGGCATGGCACAAGCGTAGTAGATGGAGCGAATGGTCTGGAGTCCTCGCTGCGCGAGACGGAGTTGATCTACGACCTACGCGATGTGAAGGCCCGGGTACTCTGTCTCACCACCGACTTCTCCTGACAGATTGGCAACCAACTGGGTGTAGCTATTTTCCAGGCTAAGTAGCTGCGCCTCAGCAGATTCCTGATTCTCCTGCACCTGGATTGCGATCCCGCGCATCAATAACGATTGCTTCTGTAATATCTCGGCCAACTACTGCTTCATCCCAACAGCATCCTCTGGATTGCATAGGTGATAAGCAATTGAACCCGGAGAAGGAAGGGGCGAGACCTCCTCCTCATCGATATCAACATCAGTGGAGATCTCTCAAAAAAATGCGTTAAGTGGTGTTACATATGCTTGGTTCTCACATCTTCTGCAAAAGCTAGTAAAGGTCATCACCTGATCCGGCACCCACATCCTTATCAGAAGGATGGCGAGAAGTGCTAGGCCGCTCCTCAATGGGGGTGTCAAAGTTTATGTTTCTCTTCGCTAAGCCTGGGGGGAAGATTGTTGGTTCAGAAGGAAGTTTTGGGATAACATCTGCTGAAGGTAGAGTCGAGGCGAGATCTGCGGGTGTCTTGTGAGCAGAGGATCTCAACGTTATAACTCTTGACCCCAAAGCCCCAAAAGGAGGAGCTGCATAGAAAGGGAGGGTAAGCTAAAGGGTAAATGACTAAAGGTTATAAGAAGGTTTATATTTCTCCTACGCAAGGACATCGGGCTGGAGGGGGGAGGTGATCTCGCGGGCCACCTGACCGTGCCCATTCCCTAATAAGTACGGTTTAGTACTCATCTTATTAACTTCCTTCTCCACCGGCGGGATCTGTGGATGGATATGATGAATCATCATTTTATCTCGGCAACGAAAGAGGGAAAGCAGTGCTAAGCAAGTGCAAGTACCAAGGGAGTCTTGGTTGGGGAAGGATTTTGCGAGGACGACTCATCCTTGGCTGGGTTGCGCTGGACCACTTTAGCTTTTTTTCATCTTCAGGATGACCCGGGTGTTTCTGAAAGAGCCATGGGGCGAGTGAGACCATCAAGGTCATGTTCTTGTCTTGGACAACACGAAGGCGGTCTAGAGCTTCCTTGGAAAGCGACGTCGCGAGTAAAGGTGAGATCGGCTACAGAATATTAAGGAAAAGATCATTTGCCACTACCTGGATATTTATATGGCCATGGAGGGGCCCACCGAAGATTCTCTTCCAGGTCAGCATCAGATCATCCAATATTTGGGGTTGGATGATTCTTTCCAAGCTTTGTTAAATCTAACAAAGAGCGATGATTGTGTACAACGCTATATTCGATGAGCGGACCCCATCATACATAAGAGTGAGCCAGTTTGACTTGCACTCGCCAAAGGACTAAAGAGGGGCATCCACGCAGCCCTAAGGAGGGGTGATTTGTCCCATCAGCGAGTGCAATCGTCACCCAGCACTTGCACAAGGATCTCGCTCCTTAACGCTCATGCATGGTCAGTTCTTGCCAAGCTAGGCGAGTGGCCGCCCAACCAGGCACTCACCCTTCAAAGATCTTCAAGGAAGCGAGTACGTTGTGCTCCCGACATTTGCCCCTTTATCCTAATGGTGCTCTCACAAATCACTTGCCCAGCAAGGCCCAGAGGCAAATTACCTGAATGCTCTCAAAGGTCTACATTTAGCCTGTTAGAACAGCTGAGTTTGGTTGTTGGCAGACCAGCCCAGGATATTTCAGTAATTTTAGAACAGCGAAATTACGCTTTTGGCAGACCATTTGTAGAAAACTATAAATAGACCTATGGGGGTACCTCCGAAGGCATGCTTACTTGTGCCACAGTCTTCTTGTGCTTTCTGAGGTATCCTTAGCTCGACATTTGGCTAGAGAGGGGATGCGCTCCAAGATATTCTAGGTATGTGGTGGGACCTCCACGCCGAGTGGTGGATTGAACCGACTATCAACCCGAAGAGGCAAGTGCACCTATCGAATTGTAGTACCAAGGTCGTATTTAAGACTCGGGGCTGTAAAGTACTATTACTCACGTTTCAACTATTATCCTAACGTACGATTGCTGGTGGGGGTTTTGAAAAATTAAAATTAAACTGAAACGAAATTAAAACGAAACTATGGATTAAAAGATAGCACTTGATCTATGATTCACCATGAAAAGAGATAAGAAAAATAAAAATATAATTTTATAATTGCGAATTAAACTCGACCGTGATGGATCCGAAAATAAGACAAAATCTCGCTAGAGCATTAAGTCTCCTAACTTATAGACGCTTTGATCGAAATCTCTTTACAAATTAAAGAGACCTAAAGTTGCATTATCGAGGTGATCCGCACTATTGGATTTGACTCCAATCCGGAGAATTTACGTCGTCTTATCTCTAGGATTGTGTGCAACTCCTTCCTTCTTTGAGTGATCTTTCAAATCAACGAGTCTCTCGACTACTATGAAATGAGATTAAAGGCCTACTACCGTATACCGGAAATACGTAATTGGCACAAAATAAATCAAAGAGGGATTGAGCGAAATTTATCAAAAATAAAATTACGAAGTAAAAAGAATTCTCATCTCAAATCATGGATCCTCATGATCAAATGCTAAAAGAAGATTAGCTACGCATATTGGAAAAGGAAACAACAATATAAAGAGAAGAAAATTTCATTTTTATTGATACTCTCCACTTGCTCTCTCCAAAATCTCCTTCCAAAGCATGAGACCATGGTGCCTTTTATAGATGAGGAGGGAAGATTCTAGATGGGAATAAAATGAAATGGAAATTGGGGGGGGGGGGGGGGGGGCGGCCATGTAGGTGGAAGGGTTCATGCATGATATTTAATGAAGGGGAGAGAGAGAGGGATTCAAGGCATTTTATTTTTTAGGAAATGAAAAGTGATTTTTTTTATCATGAGAGAAGGGGGATGGATGAGTCTTAAATGAGCATGAGAGAGAGGGAAAGAAGGGGTGAATGTGAAATAAAAAGGGAAAAATAATAAAGGAGGAGAGAGGGAGAGGGGGCCTACCACATGCATGAAGAATTGCATGCATGTCGTCGGGTTTGACATGAGGGGGGCTTCTTGGGCTTCGATGGGCTGCTACATGGAGTGGGATTTGATGTTGTGGGCTGCATGGGGTCGGATTTGATGTTTGGGGGCTGCATGGGCTGCATTAAATGCAAGTGGGCTGCTTGGTTTTGGTGTTGAGGGCTGCTTTCTTCAAGTGGGCTGCACCATGGCTTCATCAAAGAGGAAGTGGGCTACACCAAAGGGAGGGGCCTGCCATTCAAGTGTACCTACAAAAAATAAATAAAACATTAGCTTTATAATATAACCAAACATATAACTAAATATGTAACATTAAAATAAAATCATAACATCATGCATGCAATAATATACCCATCACTCAAACAAACAAACACACACACAAACATGAAATAAAATATAACATCAAAATAAAAATTAAAACTCAATGCAACATAACAAATTAGATCATATTATATAAATATTAAACTATAGCATACATAAAATATATAAATTTAGTACATAATCCTAGGATAATTAAACTCAAATAACCCAAAAAGTGATGACTAAAATTAGTCATCAAAATCCCCCATGCTTTGTGAGAGAACCTAGCGCTACCAACTCGACCAAAAGACCGGTCTGATAGAAGACGGCGCAACTATTCTTTATATCAACGGTCCTCGGGCGGATCCACGGGGCATCCAGTTAGGCCCGCAGGGAACACATCCTTCTGCTTCGAATAGTACCGCAGCACCGAGGAGATTCCGAACCACAGTTCCAACAATCCCCCCCGGAAATAACCCCGGGGTTTCGAACCCGCGACCCCCTCTGATACCAATTGAGAGGAACTAGCGCTACCAACTCGACCAAAAGACCGGTCTGATAGAAGACGGCGCAACTATTCTTTATATCAACGGTCCTCGGGCGGATCCACGGGGCAGCCAGTTAGGCCCGCAGGGAACACGTCCTTCTGCTTCGAAAAGTACCGCAGCACCGGGGCGATTCCAAACTGCAGTTCCAACAATCCCCCCCGGTCTTGAACCCGTGACCTCCTCTGATACCAACTGAAGGATCAAGCACATACCCAACTACACCAAAAGCCCAGACTGTTGGAGAGGGTGCTACTTAATTTTTTATATAAGTAGCAGAGCGCCACGGGTCAAGTGAAGGAACGCCGGACCCCACAATCCCCCCCGGCATCCAGCACAACCCATCGGCTCAGAGGTGGGGTTACAACATGGCCCACACGGCTCAGAGGTGGGGTTACCACATGTCCACGGTTGCCTGACCCACCGGACCCACACAGGTAGATGGGAAAAATCGGGATTTAATAGCGCCCACAGTGGGGCCGTGTGGGCCATGTGGTAACCCCACCTCTGAGCCGACGGGTTGTGCTGGACGCCGTGGGGGGGGGGGGGATTGTGGGGTCCGGCATTCCTTCACTTGACCCGTGGCGCTCTGCTACTTATATAAAAAATTAAGTAGCACCCTCTCCAACAGTCCGGGCTTTTGGTGCAGTTGGGTATGCGCTTGATCCTTCAATTGGTATCAGAGGAGGTCACAGGTTCAAGATCGGGGGGGGGGGGGGGATTGTTGGAACTGCGGTTCGTAATCGCCCCGGTGCTGCGATATTATTCGAAGCAGAAGGACGTGTTCCCTACGGGCCTAACTGGCTGCCCCGTGGATCCGCCCGAGGACCGTTGATATAAAAAATAGTTGCGCCGTCTTCTATCAGACCGGTCTTTGGTCGAGTTGGTAGCGCTAGGTCCTCTCAATTGTTATCAGAGGGAGTCGCGGGTTCGAAACCCCGAGGTCGTTTCCGGGGGGGGGGGGATTGTTGGAACTGCGGTTCGGAATCGCCCCGGTGCTGCGGTACTATTCGAAGCAGAAGGACGTGTTCCCTGCGGGCCTAACTGGCTGCCCTGTGGATCCGCCCGAGGATCCGTTGATATAAAGAATAGTTGTGCCGTCTTCTATCAGACCGGTTTTTTGGTCGAGTTGGTAACTGGCTGCCCCGTGGATCCGCCCGAGGACCGTTGATATAAAGAATAGTTGCGCCGTCTTCTATCAGACCAGTCTTTTGGTCGAGTTGGTAGCGCTATTAACTCGACCAAAAGACCTGTCTGATAAAAGATGACACAACTATTCTTTATATCAACGGTCCTCGAGCGGATCCATGGGGCAGCCAGTTAGGCCCGCAGGGAACACGTACTTCTGCTTCGAATAGTACCGTAGCACCGGGGCGATTCCGAACCGCAGTTCCAACACTTTGACATTTGCTTGCCCTCAAGAAAATAGAAATAAAAACTTTGGAAAAACTAAAAAGATAAGAAAGCAAAAGATATATTTTATTTTTTAAGTTCCATAGTTAAGAAAACCAAAACATGAAAAATTAAATTATCCTAATTTCTAAGTTGACAACTAGTGGGTGAGAATTGCATAATAGAAAGAAGGGAGTTATTCAGATCTACTCTAGCGGGGGGGGGGGGGGGGTGGGGGGGGGGGGGGTGAATAGAGTGTTTTAAAAACTTTAGACTCTTTTTAACTATTCTTCATAGTACAAAAATAGGTGATACCAATAAATATTAAAGCAGAAGGAAAACTAGAGAACTATTCTAAATATCACAGAAAATAGCAAGAGAAAAAAGAAAAGGTGCAACCAGACGACACAAGAAATTATAGTGGTTACCCAAATCTGGGTACATCCACTCTTCTACCACCCTGGTAGGAATCACTCTCAGGTTTTTGATCAGGTGACTGCCACCATATAATATCTATTTCAAGGGAGATATTGCAACCCTTCTGGATTTTGATCAGGTGCCGGAAAACCAAGTTGAAGTCTTTTAATCAGGAGACCTCACAACCAGGAATTAATTTTGAAGGGAGTAAAAACCCTTTACACAGAGGGGGAAAGTAAAAGGTTGTGTTGTCTTCTCTTTTCTCAAGCAAATAAGAGCAGACTTGAGAGTGATCCCGATGGAATCAAGGCTTGTCCTGTGATTTGAATGGTTTAGGAGATAAGAGCCTTGTACAGGGTGTAGGACTTGAATTCTGATAATACGTTTTGTAGTCTTAACTATTATCGTATTTTTCTAGTTTATAATGTATAAATCTTGTATTTTAAGCTTTATTTTTATCTTTCTTATGTTAATTTTATTGCCCCTAACTTTTTCCTCTCTTTTTGCAGCTTTCCTGAAAATTTGTGAAAATTGACCTGACACGCCCCCTATCATGCCCTCCCCGGGCATGACTTAGGGCGTGTCACCTTTTCTAGAGGATTCCAGAAGCCAAAGGAAAATAACAGGAAAAATGGCTGTCACGCCCCCTGACACGCCCTGCCCGGGCGTGTCCCAGGGCGTGCCGCCCTCTGCCCAAAGCCTGCTGCCACATTAATTGCAATTTTGACTCAGCATGCTAATAGTACTATCACGTCCCCAGTCACGGGAGTGACATAGGGCCTGACCCCTCCTTTTCCGATGAATGACGGATTTCTGACTAATGATTTCGACGCGACGTGCGTGTCACGCCCCACTACACGAGCGTGACCCAGGGCGTGTCCACCGACGAATAGAAACAATCATCCTTCCCGCCAGAATCCAGAGCCCAAGGTCAACCTCGTACCTGTCATGCCCCCTGACACGCCCTTCTCAAGCGTGTCAAAGGGCGTGACCAACCCGTGAACTTTTCCTATAAATTCAGACCCCCTTCCATTTCAGGAAGCTTGGGTTGAGAGGGGAGGTGCTGCCCCTTTATTTCTTGGTCTTTTTCATGTTCTTCCCTCTCTCTCTTCTTTATTTTGTAATTTCTCTTAACCCTAGTTTTGTTTAGCTTTTGTTTAAGCTTTTATTGTAATTTATGCACTTGTTTTAGTTGATAATTGTAGGGCTAGAATAGGATTTTAATTTCATGCAAGTGTGGTTTTCATTTCCATGCAAGTGTAGCTCTCTTATAGTATTAATAAAAGTGCTCTATTCTTACTTGTGTTCTTATTATGCTTTACTACTCATTCCCCCTCCTCCACTCGATTATGATTAACTAATCCTCCTTGTACTCGATCTTGATGATCCGAGGTTTGAGCGATTAAGTTATGATGTTTTAATTTACCTTTTCTTTTTAGGTTTTAGGCCTTGAATTACTCTTGATTTTTCATGGGCTGGAGGTATATTATTGATATATACTCTCCACATTTGCTTTCATTATGGGCTAACCGAGAGGCCTATAGAATGAAGTGAGCATTCAAGGGTAAAGGGAGTTGTACGCACCCCTCGAGAGAGGCAGACGTCCAAATCTCTCAGATTGGAGTAAAATCCAATAGTGGGGTTCACCGCATAAAGCGAGCTTTAGGCCTCCGATTTAGATGGAGAGTCGGTCAAACCTTCCTAAACTCAGTTGGGCACGACTTCGAGAGAAGTGTTTTCAAGCTTTAGGAACCTCCACAGTCAATGACCTTTACCCTATTAAGTTTAGGTTTTTATCGCATTTCTTAGTCGACTTTAGCCGAGGTGATTCTTAATCAAGTGCATTTCCATTTCATATTTTCAGCCCTTCGTTGTAATCGCTTCATATAGGGCTTTAATTAACTACAGTAGTTCTCTTTCTAGCATAGTTTTATTTCCTTAATTGCAATTAGTATCTCAAACCCTAGTTTTCCCATCGATAAAATAATAGCCTTTGGGTGAGTAAGTTTACTCAACAGTTCACCGGATTTCAATACGACACTTGTGTCCCCTAGCTAGAGTTCGGTAGGTATACTTGCCTCATTGGATTGCTAGTTCAGTTGCTTTTATTTTCTTCGAAGCTTAGCAACCACCAAATTTTTGGCGCTGTTGCCGGGGAGCAACTTTCATTGATACATTGAAAACACGAACCTATTAATTTTATCTCTTCTCTTTCTCATCCTCTTTCTTAAAATTTTTAAAATCAAAATTTTTTTTATTACTGCTCTTAATATTAACCAACTTCACAATTTTTCTACGTCACCTAATTCTCTCGGAAAGGGCAAAGCGGCTTTAAGTGTTGCTATCTTGTCTCGTACCTTGCGAACCCTTCACCGAGTAGTCTTTGGGAAGTTCGGGAGTTAATCTATTAAAAAATCTATTTCAAAAAAATTAATCTAGTTTTTCTTTCTAGCTTTTTTTTATTTCTCTTCCTTTCTCTTCTCTTCTTTTAGTGCATGACCCGAGGGAATCCGTCGGCTATTTTGGACTTGGACCATGAAATTGAGCGTACTCTTCGGAGAAGATCGTGATTTTAAGGTCCTACTTCCCAAATACCGGTTGAGGATTCCGATTCATCTTCTACTTTAAGAATGGCAGAGCCCCCAGTGGAGGAAGCCGTGCAAAGACATATGTCTTATTATGCACAAATGAATCTAGAGGGAACATAATCTAGCATAGTTCGCCCTTCTATATCAAATAATAACTTCGAATTAAAGCCTAGCATAATTCAAATGGTGCAGCAGTATGTGCAATTTGACGGACTTCAAGATAAAGATCCGAACGCACATATAACAAGCTTTCTTGAAATTTGTGACACCTTCAAGATAAATGGTGTCACAAATGATGCAATCAGGCTAAGAATCTTTCCCTTCTCTTTAAGAACTAAAGCTAAGTAGTGGCTGAACACTCTACCTAAGAATAGTATAACCACCTGGAATGAAATAACCGAAAAATGTTTGGCGAAGTATTTTCCGCCAGCTAAAACTGCAAAACTTAGGAACGAAGTCTCTGCCTTTGGACAAATAGACTCTGAAACCTTATATGAAACTTGGGAAATATTTAAAGAATTATTAAGATGATGCCAACATCACGCGCTGCCTATATGGTTAGAAGTGCAGACGTTCTATAACGGGCTAAATCAAAGCACAAAGAAAATGATAGACGCAGCTTCTAGCATTACTTTAAATCATAAGACCCTGGAAGCAGCTCTTGAGCTTTTTGAGGACATGGCCATGAACACTTATCAGTGGAATGTGCCTAGATCCTGCCCAAACAAACCTGTAGGTATCTTTGAAGTGGACAACGTCTCCCAGCTCTCTCTACAAGTTGAAATATTAAGCAAAAAGATTACAGAGATGACTGCTGCCTTCGCCCCTCAGGTATGAAAAATCTACAACTCCTGCCCCAGAACAATTAGATTTTTTAACAATATGGGTAGAAATGCTTTTAATAATTTTTTTGCTACGAATTTTCATCCTCCTGGCTTTAATTTTCCGAATAGTTATAATCCTGCCTTAAGAAATCATCCGAATTTTTCGTGGAGTAATCCATCGAATGCTATGCGCCCGCCACCACAAAATGATTTTTCTACACAACCACCACCACCTCTTCAAAATTTTCCAAAACCTCAAGCATGGAGGAATTACTTTCCAAATATATCGCCACAAATGACGCTACGATAAGAACCTTAACTGGAAGCATTAAAAGTCTTTAATCAAGTTGGACAGCTCACTAAAATTATTTCTGAGCGACCCGCATGGTCTCTTCCTTCCAATACCGAGCCCAATCCGAGAGAGCAAGCAAAAGCTATAACTCTTCGGAGTGGGAAGCAAGTTCCCGGTATGGTTAGTGAAGAGCCCGAGGCAAGCTCCGCTTTCGCTTTAAAAAATCAAAGCTCCGCCCCCGTTTTTAAAATTCCACCCTCTGCTGAAGAAGTTATCACCCTCGTTTTAGAAAAAAATCTCACTCCACCACCCATCTGTAAAAATAATCCAAATACGCCTTACCCTTCGAAGTTAATAAACAACGTCAGGACGATCAATAATCCCATTTCTTAGAGATGTTTAAGCAAATCCACATAAATCTACCCTTCCATGAAGCGATTTCCCAGATGCCGAAGTACGCCAAGTACCTAAGGACCTCCTGACCAATAAGAAGAAGTTAGAGAACCTTTCGCACGTTATGTTAAATGCCGAGTGGTCTGCGGTTTTGACAAACGTCTTACCAAAGAAAATCAGTGACCCGGGTAGTTTTTCTATTCCGCGTGTCTTTGGTAATCTTTTTGTCAAGAACGTATTAGCCGACTTAGGTGCGAGTATTAACCTGATGCCCCTCTCATTGTTTAAAAAGTTAGGAATTGGTAGCCTCAACCCCACACGCATGAGCATCAAGCTCGCCGACAGATCCGTTAAATACCCATTAGGAATAGTGAAGGATGTTCTAGTAAAAGTCGACAAGTTCATCTTCCCGGTGGACTTTATCATTTTGGACATCGAAAAAGACGTCGATGTTCCACTGATCCTTGGTAAACCCTTCCTTGCCACCTCCCAAGCTATCATTGACGTAAGTAATGGTAAGCTCTTCCTTCGAGTAGGCGACGATGAAGTCACTTTCTCTATCAAACCTTCGATGAAAAACACCTTAGCAAATGATGACTCCTGCTTTTTCGTAGATGCCGTGAGTGATGAATCCTCCTATTACCTCTCTAATTTTGAAAAAGAATTTTCTGCTTTTTGTTCCTCCTCTTCTTTTCCAACTGAATCGCTACACTTAAATGAAGAAAGTGTAGAATCCTCTTATCTTTTACCTGATTTTGAAAAAGAATTTTCTGATTTTTGTTTCTCTTCTACTCTTCTAACTGATTCGCTGCAAGAAGCCACCTTGGCCACCAGCTGCATCCCTTTTAATTTTCCATCTAAAAAAATCTATGAAGATATAGTATTTGAAAAAGTAAGATTTTCTCAAACCTCTTATGAAGAACCCCCTACCCTAGAACTTAAAGAACTTCCTGAACAACTCAAGTACGCCTTCTTAGAAAAGAACTCCAAGCTGCCAGTTATAGTTTTGGCCTACCTCACGGATGTCCAAAATGAAAAACTTCTTTTAGTTCTATGTAAACATCGCTGAGCTATTGCTTGGCAGATTCCTGATATCAAGGTCATAAGCCCATCTTTCTGCACTCATAAAGTTTTAATGGAAGATAATTCGCGTAACTCCATTCAACCTCAGCGCCGTATAAACCCGAACATGAAAGAAGTAGCTAAAGGAGAGGTTATGAAATTATTAGACGCAGGAATTATCTACCCTATATTAGATAGTAAGTGGGTTAGCCCTGTTAAGGTAGTACCAAAGAAGGGAGGGATAACAGTAGTTAGTAATGAAAATAAAAAATTAATCCCAACACGGACGGTGACGGGTTAGCGTATGTGTATAGATTATAGGAAGCTGAATGACGCCACCCTCAAGGACCACTTTCCTTTGTAGTTTATTGACCAAATTTTGGAACGATTATCCAGCCATAGCTTTTATTGTTTTCTCGATGGCCTCTCGGGGTACTTTCAAATCCCCATCTCTCCCGAGGACCAAGAGAAAACTACGTTTACTTGTCCCTTCGGCACGTTCGCCTACCGAAGAATGCTGTTTGGAATGTGCAATGTGCCAGCGACATTCCAGCGATGTATAATCGCTATCTTTGACAAGTACGTAGAAAGCATTATGGAGGAATTAATGGACAATTTCTCTGTGTTCGGCGATTCTTTTGATTGATATTTAGAAAACCTCCAAAAAGTCTTGGAATGATGCGAAGAAACTAACCTTGCCCTAAATTGGGAAAAATGCCATTTTATGGTGAGGGAAGGGTTAGTTTTGGGTCATAAAATTTCTGTGAGAGGTATTTGTTGGAACACCCTATTACTAATTTGGGCAAGGATAACTATGTTCTTAGGAAATTGTTTTGACCTTATTGTATAGTCTTAAAGGTCAATTAGAATGAGTCTAAGGGTTAGAACTTAAGTTTGGAAGCTGCCCCCAAGACCATCTAAGATCAGAATTCAAGTGCTGAAGACTAAGAAAATTTTCATCGAGCTCAAGTCGACGAAACGTCGAACTCAGTTCGACTATCTCTGAGCTTAGTTCAACGAGTCGTCGAACTTGGTTCGATGATCTTCGAGCTTAGATCGACATTTCTGTCTCTAGCTTTAATCCAAGTCTCTGAGCTCAGTTCGATGATAGTTAAGCTCAGATCGACGATTTCTGTTTCAAGTATGGATCCAGTCTTTGAGCTCAGGTCGACGATAGTTGAGCTCAGATCGACGATTTTCTGAAAAGATCGACGATTTAAGGAATTCAAATTCAGACTGTTATGGAATTCAATCTGATTTATTATCAACATTTATTTCAAAGGATTCTGTAGCCATTTCAACTAATCTGGAGCAAGTTTCAAGGAAGACTAATAGGAATGCTTCAAAGGACTTTCCTCTAGAGACACATGTCATTTAAGGCAGTTATTTATGACTGGTTAACGGCTATCTAAAAGATAGATTTTCAGTATATCTCCAGAGAATTTATTGAGAAAGAACAAGAGATATCAATCAAGTTAATTCTGGGAATAGACTCAAGAGACACAAGTCTACAGGATACTGAGTTAGAATTCATACAGAACACAAGGAATAATACTGTGAAGGAGATCATCAAAAAAAAGATTTCTTCTATTCTACTCCTTCAAGATCTTCTTGACTCAAGTGTTCAAAGGCTACTTCATCAAAGAATCCATACACATCACATTTCAGCAACTGCTAAAATCATCTCTTGCTGGAGATCTAAAGTTACTGAAGACCTATCACCCTATACAAAGCTCTTCTTCCTGAACAATTGCAGATCTCCGGGGGAGCTTTGACAACTGCATCCACTAGTCTTCTCTTAGACTGTTGACAGAGAAGAACAACAAACTCTTTTCTTTCTTTCTTTATTCTACTATAAAAGGGTTACTCAAAACTCCCTTCAAAAGTTTTGTGGTTGGTTTCTGAGACCTGATCAAAACTCAGTGGTGGCAAGACACCTGATCAAAAAATCTGGGTTTGGTTTTTGAGTACCTAATCAAAAGCTCATTGGTGCCTAGGACACCTGATCAAGTATTCCTACAGTGGATTCCTACCTAGGGTGGTAGAAGAGTGGATGTACCCAGGTTGATTGGGGAACCACTATTGATCCTTGTGTCTTCTGGATTGCTGTGTTTTTGCTTTGCTGTGTGCTGTGATTTTGTTTATTGCTTACTTATCTTTTATTTACTACAAGCATATTACACTTATATATAAATTAAGTCTTCCACTGCTAAATAATTTATTTTTAAATTGAAAATCATTTTAATATACTCTATTCACCCCCCCCCCTCTAGAGTAAAGGTAGATTTTACCCTCACTTTCAATTGGTATCAGAGGCAGGTTGGTTACTCAACAACTGAATCTTCATTAGATTGCTTGTTCCTACAGGCTAACACCTGAACCAAAAGATCTCTGATAAGATCAATCTTCTATAGAGGGTTATTATTTGTATTATATTTATATTCATACAAAACCATGACACAAAACAAAGATTATGCTAGCACCAGACCTCTAGTGTGCAATCTTTCTAAGTTTGCACTTTGGAAGACAAGGATAAAATTATATATGAATTCTATTGATGAGGACATCTACAATTCTGTTTTGACAATGTGTCCAAGACCTCCAGCAAATACAAGTACAAGTGCTATTCCACCTCCTTCAGGAACAGATGCAGAAATCAAGAAATGGAAAGTTGCAGATGCCAAAGCAATGAATATTCTGGCTCAGACTATGTCTGATGAAATATTTCAGAAAGTGGCTGAATGTAACTCAACAAAAGAAATATGGGATATATTATCTGATATTGTATCAGGATCTGTTGATGAAAGGAAAGACAGAAGATCCCATCTCATAACCCAGTATGAGAACTTCAAAAAGGGAGAAACTGAGTCAGTTGCTGACATGTACAATAGGCTCAGCCTAATAGTCAGTGAGTTAAAAATATTGGACAAGGAGATCTCACTAACTGAACTTAATGACAAAATCCTAATATGTTTCCCCAGCACTTGGGACTCAAGGATCTAGCCAATCAAGGATGCCGGAAGCCTAACTGAGATCACCACTGATGCTCTTTTGGGCAAGCTCAAGTCCTATGAGCTGCTCATCAAGACTAGAGAGGAAGAATAAAAGGTTGCTTCTACAGTAATATGGAAGGAGAAGACAATAACATTCAAAGCTATAGAAGACCAGCCTGAAGATAAAGTCACAAGCAATGATGAGCTTTTAAGCTTACTTGCAAAAAGATTCTATAAGATGGCCAAGAAAGATTTCAGAAAGAGGTCATCCAGAGGGCATGAGAAGCCAAGGTATGACAAGTACAGTAACAAAGAAATCATTTGTTTTAGATGCAGGAAACCAAGCCACATGGTGCCTGATTGTCTAGAAAATCAGAATAAGGACAAGAAGGACGGGAAAGATAGGAGAAAAGAAAAGGACTCCAGAAGAAACAATAATGACAAATCCTCCTCCAATAAGAACAAACACACCAGGAAGGGATTTATAGCTGAAACCTAGAGTGAAACTGAAGAAGAATCAGAGGCTTCATCAAGCTCAAGTAATGATGAAGATGATGCATAAGAGAAGGAGTTATGCATGATGGCTATCAATGCCTCTCAACATAATTCTGATGCAGAACAAGAGTCAGAGTCTGAATATGAACCTCAAGCTAAAAAAGTTCAGGTAATAGATTCTTTTGATTTCAATTCAGAGGACTTTAGATCTGAATTTAAGGCACTTTGCTTAGACCTGCTAAAGTCTGAGAAAGAGATTATCTCTCTCAGAAATCAATTGTCTGAACATAGCACTTTAAAATCAGACAACCTCAAACTTTCTGAGGAGTTAGAATGTTGTAGGGAGGAGATAACTTCACTGAAAAGTGAACTATCCCAGGCAAAGAAGTTTGAAGAATCCCTTAATGGGAGAAGCATCAGACTGATGGACATCACAAGCACAGTGAACTCAAGACTCAACAGTACATTGGGCTTGGGTGCTTCATCCAGCCAACCTATAGTATTAACAACCCCAATTAAATTTATCTCAGATAAAGGAAAGGGTGTTGTAGAGGTAGCTAGGAAGAATCCTGATTTACCTAAGAAAAACAAAGTTCAACAGAAAATGTCGAACAGAGCTCGATGATCGTCGAACAGAGCTTGGCGATCTCAAGATGAAATTGTCGAGCTCGGGTCGACGATCACTGAACTCTGAACTCTGGCAAAGTCGATCTTCGAATGGAGCTCGACGATCTGACCCAAGATTGTTGAAATCAGCTCAAAGATCGTTGAACAGAGATCAGAGTTATGAAATTTTTTTTAAAGGTAAATCAAAATTCAATTCTAGAGGTCCTACATCCCAAAGCTTTAACCCTTATACTGAATGGATAATATCTCCTAGGAGATATCATCCTTAAGGTTATAAGAGTTAGCCAGGAATGTCTTTTATTTCAGAATTTAAAGGTTATCAACCTAGGCCCAAGGTAAACTAGGTAAAAAACATATAAGTTGTTTTTGTGCAGGTGAAGACCTATCCAACAATGAACCAAAAATGGTATCTGGATAGTGGGTGCTTAAAGCACATGACAGGAAGCAAGGAGAATCTCACATCCTTCAAATCCAAACTTGGACCCAAAGTAATATTTGGAGATTCAAACTTTGGACAAACAAAAGGATATGGTGCTGTCCAGATTGGCCCAGTCACATTCAAGAAGGTGGCTTATGTGGAAGGACTGAAGCACAATCTAATCAGCATCAGTCAACTATGTGATGAAGGCTACCAGGTGACATTCAACAAATCTTCATGCAAAATTAAATCAGAGGATAACACAACTGTGTTAACAAGTAAAAGGAGAGGTAACATTTATCTTGTAGTTTTTATTTCAACTAATATAGACATTTGTTTATTCAATTCTGTTAGTAAGTCAAATGAACTTTGGCATAAGAGATTAGGACATGTAAACCTTAGAACTATTGTTAGGCTATCCAAGAATAACCTTGTCAGAGGACTACCTTCTGGCCCCTACAAGAAGGAAGGACATTGTAGGGCTTGTCAATTAGGGAAGCAAACTAAAAATAGTTTCAAGTCACTTAATAAGAGTGATTCACCTAGGATCTTGTATCTGTTACACATGGATCTTTTTGGACCCATTACAGTACAAAGCCTAGGATGGAAATCTTACACTTTAGTGGTTGTAGATGACTTCTCTAGATTCACATGGGTGTTCTTTCTGAGGAAGAAGTCTGATAACTTTAAGTGTTTGACAGAGTTTCTCAAATGCATACAGATTGAGTTCAATACTCACATTGCCCTGATTAGAAGTGATCATGGGACAGAGTTTGATTCTCTTCTTATGCAAGAGTTCTGTCAGAGTGAAGGGATCAGGAACACTTTCTCAGCTCCTAAGACTCCTCAACAAAATGTGGTAGCTGAAAGGAAAAATAGAACCCTTATTGAATCTGCTACTACATTTTTGACAGATGCTCACCTTCCTCTATCCTTTTTGGCAGAGGCAGTGAACACCTCAAACTATGTGTTGAATAGAAGTTTGATACATAAGCTGAAGGGCAAGACTCCCTATGAATTACTCAAAGGGAAGAAACCTAAAGTAGATTATTTCAAGATTTTTGGTGGTATTTGTTACATACACAATAATGACAAGAAATACATAACAAAATTTCAAGCTAAAGCTGATGAAGGAGTATTTCTGGGATACTTCATGATCAGTAAAGCATATAGGGTATTTAACAAAACTTCTCTTAAAATTGAAGAATCTGTACATGTATCTTTTGATGAAACTAACATGTCTTATAAGGAGAAGAATACTTCTACCATAGAACCTTTGCAGGTACATTCTCTTTCAGAAAATTTGGACAGGTTACATATTGTAGAAAAAGATACAACACATTCACCTATTCAACAAAGAGGTGAAAATAGTGAAGATGAAGAGGATACTCAACATCTTGGTACTCAATATCCTGATGAGAACCATCTTGAAGAGCCAGTTGTTGTTCCACAAGAGGAAACAACAACACAGGTTGGCGAACAATCAACACCCCCCGTTGATTTAGTAACATCAAGAGATCATCCAATCTCCCAAGTGATTGGAGACATCTCAGCTGGTGTGCAAACTAGAAATCAGATCAACCAAAATCTGATGCACACCTGCTTTCTATCTCAAATTGAACCTCAATCCATACAAGATGCAGAACAAGATCCACACTGGATCATTGCAATGTAAGAGGAATTACATCAATTTGAAAGGAACAAAGTTTGGGAGCTAGTGTCAAGGCCTAAGGATCACTCCATTGTTGGAACAAAGTGGGTGTTCAGAAACAAGCTGGATGATTGAGGAACCATTGTAAGGAATAAGGCAAGGCTAGTTGCACAAGGATACTCACAAGAAGAAGGAATAGACTATGACCAGACCTTTGCACTAGTTGCAAGGTTAGAGGCCATAAGAATATTCCTAGCTTATGCAGCTCACAAAGGATTCAAGGTCTATCAGATGGATGTGAAGAGTGCATTTCTCAATGGAGATATAAAGAAAGAAGTCTATGTTAGACAACTCCCAGGTTTTATCTCTCCAACTCATCCTGATCATGTTTTTAAATTGCACAAAGCATTATATGGTCTCAAGCAAGCTCCTAGAGCATGGTATGAGACCTTAACATGCTTTCTTTTGGAAAATAATTTTATAAGGGGTAGAGTAGACCAAACTCTTTTTATTAGAACCCATAAGGCCAATATCCTACTAGTACAAATCTATGTAGATGATATTATCTTTGGATCTACTAATTCAAATTTGTGCAAAACGTTCTCTAAACTAATGCATTCAAAATTTTAAATGAGTAGCATGGGTGAACTTTCCTTCTTTCTAGGATTGCAAGTCAAACAGCATGCTGATGGCATATTCATTTCTCAAACCAAGTATGTAAAGGAATTGGTTAAGAAATTTGGTATGTCTAAAGCATCATGTATGAAAACACCTATGCCTACTAATGCTGTATTAGATGCTGATGAACATGGGAAACCTGTTTATCAGAAAATATATAGAGTAATGATTGGCTCTTTATTATACCTTACAGCTAGTAGACCTGACATAATGTTTGCTACATGCATATGTGCTAGATTCCAAGTAAGACCTAGAGAGTCACACCTAACATTAGTAAAAAGGATTCTTAGGTATGTGAAAAGTTGTCCAAATCTAGGTCTCTGGTATCCAAAAGACTCAGGATTTGAATTAACTGGATTTTCAGATGCTGATTATGCTGGATATAGAGTAGACAGGAGAAGCACCAGTAGAACTTGCCAGTTTCTTGGTGACAGACTTGTCTCCTGGTTTTGTAAGAAACAAACATCTGTGTCCACATCAACTGCTGAAGCTGAATACATGGCAGCAGGTAGTTGTTGCTCACAGATTTTGTGGATTCAAAACCAGCTTCTAGACTATGGTTACAACTTAGAAAGGTCAAAAATCTTTTGTGATAACACTAGTGCTATTTCTATAGCACAAAATCCAGTCCTCCATAGTAGGATAAAACATATAGAAATTAGGCATCACTTTTTAAGGGATAATGTTGAGAAGAACAAAATTGAACTTCAATATATCCCAACTGATTTGCAAAGGGGAGATATTTTCACCAAACCTTTGGATGAAAAGAAACACAACTTCTTCCTGAATCAGTTAGGAATGTTAGATGGAGGAAGCTTAAAATAAGATCCAAGATTTTAAAACCCTAAAATTGACCAAAATTAGGTTAAAAACTTGATTTTTCTAGTGTCTATAGGCTGTTTCTGCTCTCTGAACTGCGCTCGACGTTTTTCCCAAAGATCGTCGAATGAAGATCGACGTTCTCAGAAATCGTCAAACGGAGTTCAGCGTTTTGCTGATAGTTTTAGGCTATCTCTTTCCGGTCAAAGATCGTCGAGTGGAGTTCGACGCTCTCAATATCGTCGAATGGAGATCGACGATGTTGAAGACTCTTCAGATTCTTTTAGAAGCCTAGATTGTCGAACGAAGTTCAACGATCTTTCCTTTTCGGCGTTGAACTCTAATATAAAATTCATTTTTTCGGCCGTCATTCACCTTTTGCGCTTTCATACTCTCTACAAAACTTTTCTTTCCCTCCAAACTTCTCTGCACTTGGTCTCGTTTGTTCGTTTTTGCAGGTATACAATGGCCGTTTCTATTGCAGTTCTAGCCGCAATGAAATTTGACACTGGATTCGACATCGATATGGATTCCTTTGAAGGCAGTGATAAAATATTCAAAGACATTCTAGAATTATTCAAGGAACAACAGTTGGTGTATATCATGTCCACAAGGATTAAACTTGCTGCCAATGAAATCAAGGAGTGGGTGTATACGGCTCATAATTGGATCAGAATACGGTGGTTGGTACAATAGTCGGTACTCAGGTACCCCTAATTTCTGCCCTTCTTACAGAAGTTTTTCAATTGAGTACTGGGCTTGATTCAGTTGAGTTATCTAGAGAAGAGTTTGCAAGTATGCTTGATAGAATGGGTCACTTTGCAGCAAACCCTAATAAACTGCTTAAAAGAATCTGTCTGTTGAATATAGATTTTTAGCTGATGTTGTGGGAAAGGTGCGGTTAGCCAAGCATTCTGCTCATGATACCATTTCAAGGTATCAATTCTGTTTGATGGCTGCTTTAGTGGATAAGAAGCATCTCAATTGGGGAGAGATTTTCTTTGATTTAATCAAGAAAAAGGTGAATAAGAATTCTGTTAATTTTGGGAGGATACTAGGGATGTTTTTGCATAACAGATGCACTCAGTTGCTTATGTCCAGTGGGATGCACATTAATGCCTCTAAGAGGTTGTCCTGTGCCCTATTTGGAAAATGGGATAGGCAGATTGCCAAACCAAGCAGAGCTCCTGCAGCTATCTCAACTTCAGGCACCAGGACTGTTCAAGTCACTTCCCCACAAGAAACTACCCCATTGGAAGAATTTCCTGCATCCTCCTCATCTCCACCATCTCCACCTATTGTTTCTTCAACCACTCCTTCTTCTACCATCACTACCTCAATATCCTCCCCCATCACCATCTCATCTCCACTCTCAACTCCTTCACCACTACCAGCAACAACAGAAGATCATTTCCATTCCCTATATTACTATTCATCACTTGATATTGACTCATCCATTCCATCCTTCAGTCTTCTGAATGATTCCTACATGGATAATTCCCATTCCTCACCTCTTAAGCCCCCATCATCCTCTACCTCCTACCAACAACTACTCCAAGACATTCTTGCACAACCATCTTTCACCCCATTCATTTCAATTCCAATAACTTCCATCTCCACCATTCCCATCTCTCAACCATCTATCCTACCATCCATAACTTCTCTTTCCATATCTGCAGTTCCTTCTACACCAATCTCTATCACTCTCTCCTCTACCTTTACTCAAGTTTCACTTGAGCAAGTATACCTTCCTGCCTTAGCAGATAGGCTGTATGGGATGTTGGCTCCCAGGCTAGCACTCCTGCTGGAGACCTCCATGGCTCCACTTCTACAATCCATCCAGGAGTTATCTGCCAGGCTCTCTTCCCTTTCTCCTCCTCAGGCAATCCCTTCTATGGGGTGCCTTGATCCAATGTCTTCTGAATCTAGGCAGGGTGAGATGCCTCACGAAGAAGAGATGGTGCCTGTCTCAGAAGATTTACTGCCAGAGATTCCAGTTACAGATCCAGTTCCAGTTCTAAAAGTTGACCTCAGGTCACCATTATCAGTTTTTGATTCACTTTATTTCAGCTGTTCTCCAGCTCAGGAAGTTAAAGATCTCACTAAGGCCATTGTGCCTATTGCCAGCTGTGAGCCCAACCTGATTTCTTCATATATCAAGTCATTCAAGGCTGTGGAAAGTATTCATTCTGTTGATGTTGTGGATACTGATGATATTATTTCAGAACCTACTGCTACTGATGATATTGTTTCAGAACCTACTGTTACTGATGATATTGTTTCAGAACCTTCTGCTACTGATGAATGTGTTCCAGAATTTGCTGCTGAAGTTTTTATTTCTGTTGCTCCTGTTGCCCCAATTGTTTCTGCTATTGTTGAGCCTGCTGCTGTTGTTGTATCTGTTAGTGCTGCTTCTGTCACTGCTACTGCTGTTGCTATTATTTCTACTGAACAATCAAAATAACAAAAGGAATACATTAAAAGGATTGATGAATTGTATGACAATCCTCAGAGTTCAGAGAGTGACAAGTTCCAAACTAATTCTGATGACTCCTATACAACCATTGCAAGGAAGAGGAAAGCTAGAAGCAAAGCATTGAAGAGGGTACCTCCAGAGAAAGTGAAAGATGACAATGATATTCCATACTATATTCTGCATGATTTCCCCATCTCTGAACCCTGGATGCAATATTCAAAGAACCAGCTCAAGGCCATGAAGAAAAAGAGGAAGTATGATAAGTATGATAAAGGATTTTCTCATTTTAATCCTCCTCCTCCTCCAGATACAAGAACTGGTGGAGGTTCTGGTTCTCAGATCTCATCTGCTGCAAATCAAAGCCTCTCTCAATCTCAAAACAGATCTCAATCAAGAGTATAGCAATATAGAGGTTATCAATCAAGGAGAGTTCAGTACAGAGGAAGCCAAAGAAATTATAAAGTATACTCCAGAGATCAATCTAGACAACATCCATATCAAAGGGAAGGACAAGGACCCATTGACTTATCTTCTGGTCCTTTCCCTTATAAGTTGAAAGATACCGTTGCTTCAAGAACTCCTCCTTCTGATGATACAATGAATAGATATGAACCTCCTGTCCCTTTTGAAGATTCAGAAAATAATCCACTATCTTGGACTTCAAGAATGAAAGAGCTAGCTGCTTTGGATCAGATAAAGAAGGCAAAAGAACAAGGAAAAGACACTTCTAATATCACCACCTTTTCTGAGCAAAGAAAGAAGGAACTAAAAAGATACTCATCCAGAAAATTCTTTGATCCAGAAAGCTATATGAAGCTGAACCCAGAGGCTATGGTTCCCAGGCCCAAATCTCAAACCTCTCTAGGTGCTGCTGATGACATGAGATCCAAGAAGGAAGCTCTCAACCCTAACAGAGAAATCTTATTCAAGAAGGACAGTGAAAAGAAGTAAATGTGTAAGCTGACAATATATATCTAAATCTGATAATCTGCTGTGATTCTATCTGTGCTTCTACAATGCTGCAAATTCTTTTCTCTGCATTGTTGTTTCTGCCTTTTAATTCTGCTTGTATGCTTGTAATTTCCTATTTGTCATGTAAATAGTAATCCTAACCCAAATAGGGGGAGATTGTTTGAACACCCTATTACTAATTTGGGCAATGATCACTATGTTCTTAGGAAATTGTTTTGACCTTATTTTATAGTCTTAAAGGTCAATTAGAATGAGTCTAAGGGTTAGAACTTAGGTTTAGGAAGCTGCCCCCAAGACCTTCTAAGATCAGAATTCAAGTGCTGAAGACTAGGACAATTTTCGTCGAGCTCAGGTCGACGAAACGTCGAACTAAGTTCGACTATCTCTGAGCTCAGTTCAACAAGTCGTCAAACTTTGTTCGATGATCTTCGAGCTCAGATCGATGTTTCAGTCTCTAGCTTTAATCCAAGTCTCTGAGCTCAGTTCGACGATAGTTGAGCTCAGATCGACGATTTCTGTTTCAAGTCTAGATCCAGTCTCTGAGCTCAGGTCGATGATAGTTGAGCTCAGATCGAGGCTTTTCTGAAGAGATCGACGATTTCAGGAATTCAAATTCAGACTGTTATGGAATTCAATCTGATTTATTATCAGCATTTATTTCAAAGGATTATGTAGTTGTTTCAACTAATCTGGAGCAAGTTTCAAGGAAGATTAATAGGAATGCTTCTTAAGACTTTCCTCCAGAGATAAATGTCATTTAAGGCAATTATTTATGACTGGTTAACGGCTATCTACAAGACAGATTTTCAGTATATCTCCAGAGAATTTATTGAGAAAGAACAAGAGATATCAATCAAGTTAATTCAGGGAATAGACTCAAGAGACACAAGTCTACAGGATTACTGAGTTAGAATTACTACAGAACACAAGGAATAATACTGTGAAGGAGATCATCAAACAAAAAAGATTTCATCTATTCTACTCCTTCAAGATCTCCTTGACTCAAGTGTTCAAAGGCTCCTTCATCAAAGACTCCAGACACATCACATTTCAGCAACTACTTAAGTCATCTCTTGTTGGAGATCTAAAGTTACTGAAGTCCTATCACCCTATGCAAAGCTCTTCTTCCTGAACAATTGCAAATCTCAAGGGGTGCTTTGACAACTTCATCCACTAGTCTTCTCTTAGACTGTTGACAGAGAAGAACAACAAAATCTTTTCTTTCTTTCTTTATTCTGCTGTAAAAGGGTACTCAAAACTCCCTTCAAAAGTTTTGTGGTTGGTTTCTGAGACCTGATCAAAACTCAGTGGTAGCAAGACACCTGATCAAAAAATCTGGGTTTGGTTTTTGAGCACCTTATCAAAAGCTCATTGGTGCTCAGGACACCCGATCAACTATTCCTGCAGTGGATTCCTACCTAGGGTGGTAGAAGAGTGGATGTACCCAGGTTAATTGGGGAACCACTATAGATCCTTGTGTCTTCTGGATTGCTGTGTTTTTTCTTTGCTGTGTGTTGTGATTTTGTTTATTGCTTACTTATTTTTTATTTACTGCAAGCACTTTACACTTATATATAAATTAAGTCTTCTACTGCTAAATAATTTATTTTTAAATTGAAAATTATTTTAATATACTTTATTCACCCCCCTCTAGAGTAAAGGTAGATCTTACCCTCACTTTCAGTATTGAGCTAGATATTGCGAAGATAAAAGTTATCGAGAAGCTGCTGCCGCCTACGAATATAAAAGCTATAAGAACTTTCTTAGGTCACGCTGGTTTCTACCGCCGCTTCATAAAGGACTTTTCCAAGATCACCAAGCCCCTTACCCATCTTCTAGAAAAAGATGCCCCATTCATTTTTGATGACTCTTGTCTTTCTGCCATCGAATCGATAAAAGAAAAGTTAATTAGCACACCGATTTTGGTAGCTCTGGTGTGGGACCTTCCATTTGAGATAATGTGCGATGCGAGTTGTTTCGCGGTGGGAGCCGTATTAGGTCAATGCATATCTAAAAACTTCCACACTATCTATTACGCTAGTAAAACACTCACATCTGTACAGGAAAATTACACCACGACTAAGAAGGAGCTCCTAGCTGTAGTATTCGCTTTCGATAAATTCCGTCCTTATATTACACTTTCAAAAATTATTGTTTTTACGGACCACTCGGCCCTCAAATATCTTCTTGCCAAAATGGATGCCAAGCCACGCATGATTCGCTGAGTCTTACTCCTCCAGGAGTTTGACTTAGAGATCCGTGATAAGCGAGGAGCCGAGAACTTGGTCGCCGACCATCTCTCCAGATTAGACAATCCTTTTATAGAAAAATTAAATGAAAAATCTTTTAATGATTATTTTCCTAATGAGAAGCCACTTTCAATTAACACATCTACTTCTCCTTGGTTCGCACACATCGCCAACTATTTAGTGGACCGGGTACTCCCAAAAGAGTTCTCCTCTCAGCAAAAGAAGAAATTCTTTTCTGAGTTGAAGAACTATTTTTTGGAAGACCCGCATCTTTTCAGAATCTGTGCGGACCAAGTGATAAGGAGATGTGTTTCTTATGAAGAATGAGTTGAAATTTTAAAACACTTACATGAAGGTCCGATAGGTGGGCACTATCAAGCTGCTCGCACTGCTCACAAGGTGCTTTGCATGGGTATTTACTGGCCTGGCCTGTTTAAAGACACACAAGCCTTTGTGAGTAGGTGTGATAGTTGGCAAAGGTCGGGCAACATTTCCAATAAAAATGAAATGCCGCAAAATTATTTCCTTGAGTGCGAAATTTTCAACCTCTGGGGAATCGATTTTGTTGGCCCCCTTCCTTCTAGCTTCAGAAATAAGTATATTTTAGTTGTTGTTGATTATGTTTCACGTTGGGCCGAAGCCCAAGCTCTTCCTACGAGCGACTCCCGAGTTGTAGTTACCTTTTTGAAAAAATTATTTTCTCGATTCGGAACTCCGCGAGCCATCGTTAATGACAGGGGTTCCCATTTCTATAATGCACAGTTTTAAAAAATCCTTACTAAATATGGTGTTACACATAAGCTTTCATCTGCCTACCACCCCCAAACTAACGGACAAGTTGAAGTAGTAAATAGAGAAATAAAAAGAATATTAGAAAAGACAGTTTCAACTTCTAGGAAAGACTGGTCAGCCAAATTAGATGATGCTCTATGGGCCTACCAAACTGCATACAAAACCGCCCTCGGATATACGCCGTATCGGCTGGTGTATGGAAAATCGTGTCATTTACCCGTAGAATTAGAACACCGCGCTTTTTGGGCCTTAAGATTTTTAAACTTCGATCCCCACTCTGTCGGTGACCATAGAAAATTTCAACTTAATGAACTCGACGAGTGGCGCACTTACACTTACGAAAATAACAAACTTTATAAAGAGCGGATGAAGCGTTTTCATGATAAGCACTTAAGGCATCCAAAAAACTTTAAGCTGGGCGACCAAGTTCTTCTATGTAATTCTCGATTGTGTTTATTTCCTGGGAAATTAAAATCTCGTTGGTTTGGGCCCTTTTCTGTTTTAGAAGTTTTCTCGTATGAGACTGTTTTAATTTCGCACCCTGATAAGGGTAATTTCAAAGTTAATGGTCAGCGTCTTAAACTTTATTTCTCTAGTGATGATGATGTCAGTCCAAACATTATTAAGTATTTGCTGCACGAACTCTAGCTTTAAACATTTTTTTGTTAAAAACTATTTTATTTCTAGACAACAATATTTTTGGACAATATTATTTTGATGCGTCTAGCTCAACGACGCTTTAAACAAAGGGTGCTCTTGGGAGGCAACCCAAGTTAACTTTTTCTGTTTTCTTTATTTTATAATTTTTGCCCCGGACGGCTCCGACAAGCTTAAGCTTCTGCGATCGCCTGCACCAACGTTACTGAATCCATCACGAAGTCCAAAGAAGAAGCTTGGGGGTGCGGCATCACTCAGCTTTCGCAACAAATAAATCCGGGGAAGTACCTGTTTTTCAATTCTGTCTTTCAATTCTATACTTTAATTTTCTCTCCTTCTCAAATCCCCATTCTTTTTCCATTGAGGACAATGTCCAATTTAAGCTTGGGGGAGAACTTCTTCCTTCTTTTTGCTTAGTGCAAATATATTTTCTTTTTGTGTATATTTTTTTTCAAAAAAAACCCCAAAAAAAGAATATCTTAAAATTCCAAAAAAAAATCCAAAAATCCAAAAAAGAGAATATTTCAAAATTTTATAAATATATATATTTGCTTTTTTTTGTTCTTACTTTAATAGTTTAGACATTTTGGTATCTCAATAGTAACCATAGTTTTTGTCTTGTTTTACTCAAAATTTTCTATAAACAACTTAGTTAATTATAATATTTCTAATCGTCCTTTTTAATTATGTTTCGCAAGTTAAATGTTGGCCATGCTGTGTTTCTAATTCACGGTAGCTTGTTAAGGTGAAATATTTTTCTAAAACTCGTATTTCTATTATGGTTTTTCCCTCTTTATTTTCTTTACTTTCTAAAAAATTCATCATCCACTATTTTCTTTTTCATTTTTAGATAATTTTTGTAAAGTCAACTTTTGAATAGCGTAGTAGATGTGAACAATCCAAGTCACTTATTATTTCTATTTTCAAGATAATTTCATCAATCTTCTTTTATTATATAGGACTTGCTTTTTAAAATTTTTCAAATCTTTGTTTTAAATAAATTTAAAAGCGTGAAAATGATTTAGGCCATTTTTATTTTCATTTGAGTTTTCCTGCCAATCTAAAAACTTTCACCACTAGTTAGCCGCTTTTGAGCCTTTTTCCAAATTCATTTGATAGCTCCTCTTTTCATATCATTTTCACCAAGGCCAAAATTTCCAACCTATCTAATCACACTAGCCTTTTTGAGTTTAATAAAATATTTTCATGATTATGATAGGATATTTTGTGATATTTTTGGAAAAAGTTTTTGAAAAAAAAGTAGTACTCAGAAGAGATGTTTGCTTTTGTTTGGCCAATTCAAAATGAAAATAAAAGTATTTATGGCCTTTGTTTTGAAAAAGAAAAAGAAAAAATGGAAAAGAAAGGAATAGAAAGAAAGAAAAATATATATATATTTATTTTAAATGAAATTTTTTGAAACACTTTGTTTTTGTTTAGTGTGATTTTAAGCCTTCACGTTTATCTTAGAATTCCACTCCTAATCATATTCCTAAACTAAACGTTTCTGTCCTATTTAAGTCCTTTTGATTCAAGCCTTTTGAATTTTATTTAATAATTAAGAAAAGAAGAAAAGTAAATTAGTTTTAGTTTTGGATTTAAACTTAGATTTTTGTTATTTAGTTGATATAATTATAATGCGTTGCTTGGATCTAGTAACAACTCAATGCATTTTTTCATTTTTGTTGCTTTGCTTAAATCTATTTAAAGAATTTTGTTAAAATTTTTGATGATTTATTTTCGTTAAGTAAAGTTTATAAAAGTTATACCATACCTCTATAATTGTTTTAGATTTACGTTTCATCTTTTTCCTACTTAGAATTTCGCATAGTACTTGTGTGAGCATAATTAGAACTTTTTGATTAGTCCTTTTTATGATTATCTAGTTTTTATATTTTTGCTTGGGGATAAACAAATATTAAGCTTGAGGGAATTTGATAATACGTTTTGTAGTCTTAACAATTATCGTATTTTTCTAGTTTATAATGTACAAATCTTGTATTTTAAGCTTTATTTTTATCTTTCTTATGTTAATTTTATTGCCCCTAACTTTTTCCTCTCTTTTTGCAGCTTTCCTGAAAATTGGTGAAAATTGACCTGACACGCCCTCCTGTCACGCCCTCCCCGGGCGTGACCTAGGGCGTGTCACCTTTTCCAAAGGATTCCAGAAGCCAGAGGAAAATACCAGGAAAAATGGTTGTCACGCCCCCCTGACACGCCCTCCTCGGGTGTGTCCCAGGGCATGACACGAGGTGTGTCGCCCTCTACCCAAATCCTGTCATCGCATTAAATGCAATTTTGACTCAGCACGCCAACAATACTGTCACGCCCCCAGTCACGGGCGTGACATAGGGCGTGATCCCTCCTTTTCCGATGACTGACGAATTTCCGACCAATGATTTCGACGCAACGTGCGTGTCACGCCCCCCTATACGGGTGTGACCTAGTGCGTGTCCACTAACGTACAGAAGAAATCATCCTTCTCGACAGAATCCAAAGCCCGAGTTCAACCCCGTACCTATCATACCCCCTGACATGCCCTTCCTGGGTATGTCGATGGGCATGACCAACCCGTGTACTTTTCCTATAAATTCAGACCCCCGTCCATTTCAGGAAGCTTGGGTTGAGAGGGGAGGTGCTACTCCTTTATTTCTTGGTATTTTTCATGTTCTTACCTCTCTCTCTTCTTTATTTTGTAATTTTTCTTAACCCTAGTTTTGTTTAGCTTTTGTTTAAGCTTTTAATGTAATTTATGCACTTGTTTTCGTTGATAATTGTATGGCAAGAATAGGATTTTAATTTCATGCAAGTGTAGTTTTCATTTCCATGCAAGTGTAGCTCTCTTCTAGTATTAATAAAAGTGCTCTTTTCTTTTTTGTGTTCTTATTATGCTTTACTACTCATCCCCCCTCCTCCACTCCATTATGATTAACTAATCCTCCTTGTACTCGATCTTGATAATCCGAGCTTCGAGCGATTAAGTTATGATGTTTTAATTTACCTTTTCTTTTTAGGTTTTAGGCCTTGAATTACTCTTGATTTTTCATGGGCTGGAGGTATATTATCGATATATACTCTCCACCTTTGCTTTCATTCTGAGCTAGCCGAGAGGCCGATAGAATGAAGTGAGCATTCAAGAGTAAAGGGAGTTGTACACACCCCTCGAGAGAGGCAGACGTCCAAATCTCCGGATTGGAGCAAAATCCAATAGTTGGCTTCACCGCATAAAGCGAGCTTTAGGCCTCCGATTTAGATGAGAGTCGGTCGGACCTTCTTAAACTCAGTTGGGCACGACTTCGAGAGAAGCGTTTTCAAGCTTTAGGAACCTCCACGGTCAAGGAACTTTACCCTATTAAGTTTAGGTTTTTATCTCATTTCTTAGTCGACTTTAGCCGAGGTGATTCTTGATCGAGTGTATTTCCATTTCATATTTTCAGCCCTTCGTTGTAATCGCTTCTTGTAGGCCTTTAATTAACTGTAGTAGTTCTCTTTCTAGCATAGTTTTTTTCCTTAATTACAATTAGTTTCTTAAACCCTAGTTTTTCCGTCGATAAAATAATAGCCTTCATGTGAATAAGTGTACTCAACAGTTCCTGGATTTCAATACGACACTTGTGTCCCCTAGCTACAGTTCGACAGGTATACTTGCCTCATTGGATTGCTAGTTTGGTTGCTTTTATTTTCTTCGAAGCCTAGCGACCACCAAATTCTAGAAAGTTGAGACTGATTGAAGATGATTGTCTCAACAAGCTTCCTGAATGAACTGTTGTTTTTGGAACTGAGAGCTGTTCTTCTTCTTTTTCTTGCAGCCTTGTGATTTCTTTCAAAAGTATGTCGACTGCATCAAGAAGTACTGAATAATAATTCTCTGGGTCTTTTATTCTCTGAGTCCCTTTTCTTTGAATAATTCCAAACTGAATTTGAAATCGTCCACATTGATTGACTGTCGGAATCACGGGAACTTGTGCAATGGCTATAAGAGAATTAACTCATTTCCATTACTGTCCCGAGAAAAGCTATATAATAACTCTGTGAAAACCAGTAATTTAATGCTTGCCAAGGAACGACTATATTCAGAGAATATATGCATCAATCACTCAGAGTTATATAAGTAAAAGAATAAACAGTCAATAAGGAAAAACAATAGCCGCAAGAAATAAAATGTTGATCTGGCAGTAATCGTCGATCTGGTCCTGAGATCATCGAACTCAAACATCCTCTATCGTTGAGCTAAGCCCTGTGATCATTGTCCTGAAGATCTGCCTTACAAACTAGGCTTCAAGATAGTCGAATTGAGATGGTTGATCGTCGATCTCTATCCTAAAAGTAGATCAGAGATCGTCAAACTAAGTTCATCAATCGTCGATCTCAATAATTAGAGATTTAACTCTGAGATCGTCGAGCGCAGAATGAAGATCGTCGAGCTCTCTTCAGAGATCGTCGAACGACTTTTTACTTAGAAAAATTTCTACCTTGTTCACTCTCTGCTGTCTTCTAAGTCTCTGATGTCTTGGTCTTATCTCACTAAGTTGTTGCCTTGACTGACACCTAAGATACTAGACTAGACCCTGGATATACAGTGTGGGTCTGACTTCGCCTAGATTAGTGAACCTAGCCCAAATCCAAACTAGGAATCCAATACAATACACTCATACTTGCATACAACCCAATACTGCATCGTATTAATTGGTATGAGACATTTTATACAATGGGAGCCTTGCAAAAAACACCTTAACTTATAAGTTTATATGGGCATTCATTTAAGTTAAGGTTACTTATTTCTTAGCTTACATTACGTGTTTCTTACTGTTATACTTTACTTATTTACATTACTTCTTTCTTGTTATAGTTCTTTTATATATACACCTGCTAGGATAGTTGTCACCTGCTTATTCTACTCTGCTTTGTTGTCCTGCGCTTTCATCCTCCTTGCACGGTGCCTAGGTGTTGCGGGGGTGAGGCGAGGATGATAGTGACTTAGTCTTTATGACTAACAGTCGATGACCACATCATTTTACGGTACCGAGCAGTAGGAGCATCAGCACCTGAAGGACAAGGAGGCAGGACACGAGGATAAGTTAATGCGCACTACCACTACTATACTGCGACGGGTCGAGGATGGATTTTATATTATATATGATATGTGGACTTGAACTTATCTGTATATTTCTCTTTCTTTGGTGATCGTTAAGGATGGCAGGATCAGCGTTTTGTAGTGGAGACCCACCCGAGCGTAAGTGTCGCCGCAAAACGGCGATTCGGGGCATAAGACCCGGTGGTTTAAAAGAAAAAAAGATGTCTTACAAACTTCCTGGGTTAGATCTTAGGAATCTTTAGAGATAAAAATCGGACTCAATTGAGCTGATTCTCACTTCAAATTCCATGAATTTTTGGATTTGGGATTCCTCTCGAGTTTGTCGGAAACCGCCCCTCCGGCGGTTGTGCCACCGCCCGGCGATAGACCTCACCTCAATAGAGGTGGTGGCGGTGGTGGCCAGCCAGGGAGGTGGTCGGGTGGCCAACAAATGGACTTCAAAGTGCTCCAGGTCGGGCTGATCGCAGCCGTTGGTTGGAGGAAGAAGAATGCCAGGGCCCGTCGATCCTTCTTTAAGATCAGTGCAATATCTAATATATTAAATTTGAATTATGTATTTTATATCACATAATTTCACATGTTTTGGAATTTAAATTAAAAATACTTAGAGGCCTTTTCTCAAAAAGTGGTCAACATGAAACTTGTAGCCATGTGGGTCTAGTTTATATTAAATTTGATTTGAACCAATTCAGAGTTCAGGTCAGACCACAACACTTATTTTGGTGAGGTCTATACTTAGGGTTGATCAGTGATTGTTTGGGGGTGCCCCCATTAATCCTAACCTCCAAATGACTTGAAATTTCATCCCATTTGGAGATTATTTGGTTTGGAATTTGGTACGGTGGACAACGGTAATTTTTGAACTTGAATCTATTTATGGCCAAAGAAAGGGCGATGATGATGGAAGTTTCTTACCCTCTAAGAAGGGGGTTGGAACTCTGGGCAACGAGGTCTGATCGTGTGATGAACTGTAGAGGAAAAATTTGCAACATCCCCTTGGTTGGTATTAAAAGTCAGTGAAGTGTTGTAAGTTGGATTAACATTCTCTCCCTCAATGAATATGTTGATCATGCTGACCAACTCTTGGTTGGTGATGGGATCTTTGGTGGTAGCCTTGAAATTTACAGGGCCTTCCCTTAGGCTGTTGATTAAGGAACCCTTATAAAAATATTGATCAGCATTCTTTACTCCCATAAACTCTTTTTAAAAACAATCCACAAAAAAACTGCACATATGTTTTCTCTCTACTTGATCTAAAAGAGGGCCGCAAGACCACTCTTCATTTTCATTGTGGTAACAAACCTTATAAGAAGCGCCATTCAGAGCTCGGCGAAGGAAGTGATGGACTAGGGATAGAGTTCGTAGAACCATTCACATGCCTACCCCTCAAAGGAGGTGACTAGGAGCTTGTACTTTATCACATATAAGAGGCATCTCTGAGTGATTGTCATCTTAAAGGTCTGAAGATGAGCCACATGATCGGTTTCTCCAATATAAACCAGCAAGTGAAGCTCTCTAAAATTATTGGGAGCATGCTCCCAACAAATCCAATCACATAAAGGAGAAAGATCCTCCACTTCAACAAGACCGTGAGGAGACAGAGGACAAGCCATAAAAAGGGTAGCAAAAGCAATTAAAGTAGGAGGGCATGGATAATTTGCCTGGAAGTTTAGCACTCTGGTTGGACTCCCTTGGGCAATAATGGGTAAAATTTAGGATTAATAATATCTCCAAATTTTACAAACTATAAGCAAGAGCACCTATCGTTCATAGTATAAGATATTTTAAAATAAACTATCAAGTGTCGTATTTTTCCAGGTTTGCTAATTACTTATACTCACACAAATTAATATCATTTTATTGAATAAAAAAGAGTGATTAAACTATAAAGAAAAATTTAATAAAATAAAGATTAACACTTGTTCTAGAATCCCTTTGTATTAAAATAAAATTTCATGAAATAATAAAATGAAATCTTCTAATCACTTACTTCGACCGTGGAGGTTCAAAAAATACAAAAGTGCCTCTCTCGAGAATATGCTCTCGATTAACCTTAGGTTGATCGATTAAGACCACTAGGCCAGTCGAAACCCCTAAGCTTGCTTTAGGTGGTGAACCCTGAGAGGACTTAGCGCAACCGCTCGCACCAAAAGCCCGGACTGATGGAGGATGGCGCCACTAATATTTATATCAAAGGTCCTCGGGCGGATCCACGGGGCAGCCAGTTAAGCCATTACCGCATAGAACCGCAGTGCGAGGGCGATTTCGGACCGCAGCCCCAACAATCCCCCCCGGAAACGACCTCGGGGTTTTGAACCCGCGACCCCCTCTGATACCAATTGAGAGGACTTAGCGCAACCACTCGCACCAAAAGCCCGGAGTGATGGAGGACAACGCCACTAATCTTTATATCAAAGGTCCTCGGGCGGATCTACGGGGTAGCCAGTTAAGCCATTACCGCATAGCACCGCAGTGCGGGGGCGATTCCGGACCGCATCCCCAACAATTGGTGGAGATGTGGGGTATATGCATAAGATCAATAATAGAGGGGTATATTGAAAGTGAGGATAAATACAACTCTAGAGGGGGGTGAATAAAGTAATCAAAAATTATGACACCCTACTCAACTCCCTTAGAGTTAATTTGCGGAATGAGTTTATAGATATTAAGAATAACCCTAAAGCCTAGCACAAGTGTTGTGCTCAAAATAAAGCCAACTGTAATTACAGTTTCGGCTTGGGTCCTAATCCAGCAACTAGCAATCCTAGTTATTTCTACTCACAGCCACAGTTCAATAAATTAATAAACAAGCCAGACGACACAAGAGATTATAGTGGTTCCCCAACAACTTGGGTACGTCCACTCTTCTACCTCCACGGTAGGAATCCACTCAGGTTTTTGATCAGGTGTCCTGCCACCAACAAGATCTGCTGCAGGTAGATCTAGAGACCCTTTAGACTTTTGATCAGGTGTCTAAAAACCAAGCTTTACTTTTGAAGGAAGTAAACAACCCTTTTACAGGAGGGGGAAAGAGATTAGAGTGTCTTCTCTATTTTAACAAAAGATTAGAGAAGCATAAGACACTTCAGAACTTCGGACAGCAAGCTGTCTTGAAGTTCTGAAGGATAAAGCTCAAAGAAGACTAAAGATCTGGAATGGATGTTCTTCTTCAGCTTCCTTCTTCTTCTTCTTCAATATAATCTGTGAGTGTATATCTTCCTGGAATAGGAGCACTCAGGTTGAAGAAGAACGGAAGAGATAATCTTCTCAGTCAGATGTAAATTGCTGAGAGCAGCTGTATGCTGTATTCTTTTCTCTATACGTTGTACAGGTTGAACTCCTTCACTCTTTTCTCTGAGCTACTGTATATTGCTGGTAGCTAGCTGAGTTCTTTCTTCAAAAGAACTCTTTAAATAAGAGCAGCAGCAACGACTCTAATTGAGCTTTGACTTTGTCTTTATCTGAAGACTTGAACCTGGGCTGCAATTATCATAAAGACAAAACAAATCTTACAGATATATATTATATAAAGAATAAAGCTTCATAAGAAGCTGCAGTATATAATCTGATAAAGAATGCTATAAAAGGTCACATCAGATAACTCTGTAAAGCCAACGGCTATAAAGGACAGCTGCAGATATAAAGTCAGATAATAAGACAAAATACATTGTCAGAAAGAATTGACTTATGCATAAAGGTAGAATCAAAGATTGCTTTGGGATATATGCATAAGATCAATAATATAATCTATAATAAAGATATGCTAGAAATACAGGAAATAAATCAAAGAAGACAACGCATATAATATTATATATATGCAGACAGCAAAACGTCGAACGACCTTCGAAGATAGTCGAACGACCCACGACAAACGTCGAACTATCAAACAGATAGTCGACCGACTCAGATAGTCGAACTATCCAGGCAGATAGTCGACTGACTCAGAGTTAGACAGAAAGCGTCGAGCTGAGCTAGACAGAAAGCGTCGAGCTTAGCTAGACAGAAAACGTCGAGCTGAGGTCGACAATCGTCGAGGCAGCTAACGCAGATCATCGAGCTGACAAGAGACAGAGCTAGACGATCTGGAGACAGACTATAGTCGACCAACATGAAGACGATCGTCGATCGGCTAATCGACGATAGTCGATCGGCGTTCGACTATAGTCGAACCAGAAACTACTTAGCCAGAAATTTACTGGATAAGTGATTACTCTACAACTAGAGGGAATCTAACCTATCAACTACCCTTTGACCATAGATAAATCTTGGGTCAAGAGACTAAAGGAAAGACTTAACTCAAATTTAAACTAGGGTACCAACAATCTCCCCCTATTTGATTTGACTCCAATCTATGAGATTTATGTCATCTTCTCTCGAGGAGTGAATGCAACTCCTTTTATCTTTGAGTGATCTCCTCGTATCTACAACCTCTTAGAAAAATCTAGGATATGGATTTAGGATTGAAGAACATATTCATGACATATGAATTCAACGTAATTAAATTCAAAGATAACTCGAAATGAATAATTGTAGAGAGCTTGATAATTTTGAGAAAGATAAATAAAGTTTATTTCATTCCAAAGTTCATCATGATCAAGTGCTAAATTAAGTTTAGCTATAAAACAAGATGAGAATTAAACAAAAAGATGGTCGAGTGAGATACGATTTCTAAAGAAAATTGTACTTGAATTAAAAACTACTAAAGATAAGGATTACACTATGAAAAGTAAACTGCAGAAAAGAAATACAAAATACTAAAAATAAATAAAGAAATCTCTCTAAAAACTAACTAGATTTGCCTCCCCCAACTCATGGTATTGTCTAGAATTTATAGTGAAGTTTGTTGGTGAGTCACGCCCCTTGGTCACGCCCGTGACCTAGGGCATGTAAGGTGCAGAACCGATGTCTTGAAAGCCCGGGAATGTTGGAAAAAATGGCCAAACTTGAGTAAAAGGCGAGTCACACCCGTAGGTCACCCCTATGACCTAGGGCGTGTCTTGAATTTTTTAGAAAATGGTGGGAACATGAAACAATGAGAGTTAATCTTGCAGTTGCAAAAAAGGTCACGCCCCTAGGTCACGCAAGTGACCTAGGGCATGTAAGCTGGAATGGTGGTGGATATGAAATTGGCTTCTTAATGTTGATTCACTCCCCTGAGCTGGCTGTCATCCCTATAAGTTACGCCCATGACCAACAGGTCATGCCCATGACTGGTTACCGTGTAACTTTAATCTAATGTAGTATTCAATCTAGAGTTCTGGCGGCGCATCACACCCGTGTTTGGAGTCACACCCCATATCATGCCCGTGACTTGGTGGCGTGTAACCTTTCATGGCGTGGAAAGCATTTTGGAATATCTAGAAGCAGACACGGCATGTGACATAGGTTACGCTCCATGTCACGCTCGTTACTAGGGGGCGTGTACTTTTGATTTTTTTAGTTTTCCCCAGATTCTTCTCCTGATCAGTCCTGTCACCTTTAAAATGTAATTACAGCCCATATTAACCTAAAATTAGAAAAGAAAGTAATTAATACAAATATTAATTAAAACTAAATAAAAATTGATTATTTTTTAAATTAAAACTATTTTAAAATTACTATAAATAATGCTTTGTCAAATACCCATATACTTAAGCTTTTGCTATGCAAAGCAAAACTATGAGAAATATTTATAAGAAATTAATATAATTTTTAATTAAACTAAAATTTTATTAAATCAAAAGAAAGCTAAAAATAAAATTTAGGGATTCAAAGATTAAGTCATAAATTATGAAATTAAAATGAGATGAGAGTGATTTTTTGCAAAGATTTCTCAAATAAATTAACAAGCATTCAAAATTATGTAGTTAGCAAATAAAATTAGATTAGATTTATTAACACCATTAACTAAAAAGAGACTTAAAGGAAAAATTCAAACTACTACTTATGCTCTCTTAGTATTTTAATCTAAGTCTAAAGGAATTATATTGGCTAATAGGATTTTTGGGAACAAGGACTCTGAAGAGGATTTTGATTGGAGGTGATGAATTTTATCCTCTCACCCTACATATTTTTTGTTTTTTTTAATATTTGCATATGTTTACCAAGAAAATGATGAATTTTATACTCTCATTTTTCTTGACATATGAACAAATATATATATTTTGTCTCTCTTTACATAAAAACAAAAATGATTGGTAGTAATGAATTTTATCCTCTTACTACATCTTTTATTCTTGGGGATTGCATGTGTACAAAGGAATGCTTGATTCCCATAACATATGATCTAACAATAAAAAGAAAAATGTATATGTTTAGCAAAGGATAATGACTTTTATCCTCTTATCCCCATGACATATGAATTAACAAGAAAATAAAAAAAATAAGGGAAAGGTTAGACAATATTTTGATTAAATTAAAATCTTAGAGAACAACTATAGTAAATTAAATTTTCCTAAGAATCTTAAAGTTTGAAGTGAATATAATTGAAATCTAAAAATGGTATGCAAGGTACAACAAAATTGAAACTAATTATAATAAAAAGGGAAAAAATGTTAAATAAATTACTCTAAACAAATTAAATTCATAAGATATTTCTTAAAATTAAATCAGCTAAAAATTAAATCTAACTAATAATGATGAAATAAAAACTAGCAAATCAAAAATTATAAAAATTCTTATAAATAAACTTAAAATAAATGTATGAAAATAACAAAGAAATTAAGTAGAGGTTTATTTTATTTGGATTTTTTATGGTTTTTTTTAAATTATAATCCTAATTTTTTTGTTATATTTTAGACTTTTCGAGGACTACCCAATGATTGGTTCGCAAGGTAATAGACGGTTTTGTTGGATGAAAGCCCAACATGGCCGTTTTCAAGAAATCAAATTTTTAAAATTTTAAAATTTTTTGTATTTTTTGAAATGAAAAGATTTTTCATCATTTTTATGGATTTTAAATAAATACAACAAAATGAGATCTCACCCCATACATAAAAATAAAAATTTTCTCAAATGTTTGTAAGCTAAGTAGGAGGGGGGGAAGAAAAACAAAGAATGAAAAATGCATAGAAAGAAAAAATATGCAAGAAATTAAAAGATAAACTCCCCAAAGGGCTTTCCTTTTTCCCGTAAGCTAGATAATTATTGTTAGGAAAAAGGAAGATAAAAATAAAGGTGCATAGGCATCTCCCTTAATTCACACTTAGGCGAATAAGCCGAAGTCGGTCGCCTGGCTACTCCTCCGCTTGATTCTCAATTATTTTTCTTGTGGCGGTCGGCTTGAAAATGTAAATCCAAATCACATATACATGCATGAGATGATTGGAATTTTTATAGATATATGATAAATGGATCAGGGACGAAGTTTGATTGCAACGACTCATCTTTTACGTGAAAATCATTAGTATAAGAAAAATAAAAAATAAACGTGTCTAAAAAATTTTTGCAAGGAGGATGTTCTTGCGAAAATATGTGATCAAGTTTTGGTTATTTATTTTCTAAAATAAAATTTCATCCAAAAAATAATTTATTATAAAATTATAGGACACAACATGTTCATGAATTTGAATTCCTAAATATTTATATGTTGTGCTTGAAAATTTAGGAAGAGGAGAAAATCGGGAGTAGTAGAAGAAGAAATAGGTTCTTCTAATTCACAAGGTGCATCCATACAATTAATAAATTTTTGAAATAAAAGTTTTTCTTCATCTTAGATATAAGAAACTAAGGGTAAACATGAAGATTCATGTTCCTATAAAGGAAAAATATTCGAATATGGGGAAATCATTAGAATTAATAAAATTCTCATCTAAATGTTGGGGAGAAGAATCAAATTTAATTTGCAAAGATTCCCCGAAATTAGAAAAAAAAACTTGCAGTGCGAAAGTGGAAGAATAATAGTTCAGATCGAATGAATTTTCTTCTTCACAATAGGAATTATTTGAGTGGCCTTGCCACCAAAAACAATCAACATGGGCGGACAAAGACAATTCATTAAAATTAGAAAAATTATTTTCATGAAAATTGGAAAAATTGGTAAAATTTGAAAAAAATTCATGAATATTTTTTAACAAATTATCATTAAAGTAGGAATAATTATTTTCATAAGTATTATTAAATTATTTTCATAAGAAATTTTTTGATAATAATAATAAGATAATAATTCTCACTTCGATGAGGAGCACCATAAAAATTACAAAAAAATTGGCGCTTTTTTGCGACTTCAAAATAATTAACTTTGTTTTGAAACTCGACAACCTTAGCGGTCAAATGAGATAGCATATTTTGTTTTAAGAAAGAAAATTAAAATAACCTTCACTTAATAGAATCGAATTTGAAAAAGGAAATAAAAAAAGAAATGAGGGTAGAGAAAAAAATATAATGATAAAATTAATAAAATTTGTGCTTTCAAAATATTAACAAAAATAACTCTCCGACAACTGCGCCAAAAACTTGATGTGTAAAATTTAGGATTAATAATATCTCCAAATTATACGAACAATAGACAAGAGAACTTTTGGTTTATAGTATAAGATATTTTAAAATAAAAAATTAAGTGTCGTATTTTTCTGAGTCTATTGATTACTTCTACTCATGCAAATCAATATTATTTTAACGAATATAAAAAGAGTGATTAAACTATAGAGAAAATTTTAATAAAATAAAGATTAACACTTGATCTAGAATCCCTTGTATTAAAATAAACTTTCATGAAATAAGAAAATGCAAGCTTTTAATCACTTACTTCGACCGTGGAGGTTCCCAAAATACTAAAGCGTCTCACTCGAAATATGCTCTCGACTAACCTTAGGTTGATCGATTACGACCTCTCGGCTAGTAGAAACCCCTAAGCTTGATTTAGGCGGTCAACCACATTATTGGATTTGACTCCAATCCAAAAGATTTATATTGTCCTCTCTCGAGGAGTGCTTGCAACTCCTTTTATCTTTGAGTGATCTCCTCATATCCACATCCTCTCAGTAAAATCTAAGATATGGATCTAAGATCGAAGAACATATTCTTGATATATGAATTCAACGCAACTAAATTCAAAGATAACTCGAACTGAATAAAAATAGACAGCTTGAAAATTTTGAGAAAAATAAATAAAGTTTATTTCATTCCCATGTTTGTCATAATCAAGTGTTAAATAAAGTTTAGTTAGTAAACATGATTAGGGAATTAAACAAAAAGATGGTAAAGAGAGATAAGATTTCTAAATAAAATAGGACTTCAATTAAAAAAACTATTAAAGATAAAGATTACACTATGAAAAGCAAACTATAGAAAAGAAATACAAAAATACTGAAAATTAACAAAGAACACTCTCTAAAAACTAACTAGATCTGCCTCCCACAGCTCCTGACATTGTCTGGAATTTATAATTAAGTTTTCTGGTGAGTCACGCCACTTGGTCACCCCCGTGACCTAGGGCCTGTAAGGTGCGGAACCGACATCTTGAAAACCCTAGAACGTTGGGCGTGACCTAGTGTGTGTAATGACTGTTTTAGAAAATGGCAGGAATATGAAACAATGGGAGTTAATCTGGTGGTTATAGAAGAGGTAGCTGCCCTAGGGCACACCCGTGACCTAGGGCATATAAGATAGAATGACGATGGACTCAAAATTGGCTTCTTAATACTGAGTCTTGCCCCTGAGCTATCTGTCATGCCTATAGGTCATGCCCGTGACCAAAAGGTCACACCCGTGACTGGTGGGTGTGTATCTTTAATCTGGCAAAGAATTGAATCTAGAGTTCAAGCGGCACGTCACGCCCGTGTCTTGAGTCATGACCTATGTTACGCCCATGACTTAGGGGCGTGTAACTTTTAATGGCATAGAAAGTGTTCTAGAACATCTGGAAGCAAACACGACCCGTGATATAGGTTATACACCCATGTCACGCCCGTGACCAGGGGGCGTGTACTTGTGATTTTTTAAGTTTTCCCCAAAATTCTTCTCCTGATCAGTCCTGCCAGCTTTAAAATGTTAATTACAACTTAGATTAACCTTATATTTGAAAAGAAAGTAATTAATACGAATATTAATATAAACTAAATAAATATTGTTTATTTATTAAATAAAAAGTATATTAAAATAACTATAAATAATGCCTTATCAAATACTCCCATACTTAAGCCTTTGCTATTCCAGAGTAAAACTATAAGAAATATTTATAAGAAATTAATATAATTTTTAAGTAATTTTATTAAATCAAAAGAATTCTAAAAATAAAATTTAGCGATTTAAAGTTTAAGTCCTAAATTATGAAATTAAAATGAGATGAGAGAGATATTTGGCCAAGATTTTTCAAATAAATTAATTAGCATTCAAAATTTAGTCGTTAGCAAATAAAATTAGATTAGAATTATTAACACCCTTAACTAAAAAGAGACTTAAGGAAAAATTCAAACTACTATGTATGCTCTCTTAGTATTTTAATTTAAGTCTAAAGCAATTATATTGGCTAATAAGATTTGAGGGAATATGAAGAGGTTTTTGATTGGAGGTGATGAATTTTATCCTCTCACCCCACATAAATTTTTTTTCTTTTTTTGCAATATTTGCATATGTTTATCAAGAAAATGATAAATTTTATCCTCTCATTTTCCATGACTAATGAACAAATATATATTTTTTTACTCTTCACATAAAAACAAAAATGATTGTGGGTAATGAATTTTATCCTCTTACTCCATCTTTTAAACTTGGGGATTGCATATGTGTACCAAGGAATGCTTGATTCCCATGACATATGATCTAAAAATAATAAGAAAAATGCATATGTTGACCAAAGAATAATGAATTTTAGCCTTTTATCCCCATGACATATGATCTAACAAAAAAATAAAAGAATAAGGGAAAGGCTAGACAATATTTAGATTAAATATAAATCTTAGAGAACAACTATAGTAAAGTAAATTTTCCTAAAATTCTTAAAGCATGAAGTGAACATAATTGAAATCTAAAAATATCAAGCAAGGTACAACAAAATTGAAACTAATTAGATTAAAAAGAGAAAAAGTGCTAACTAAATTACTCTAAACAAATTGAATTCATAAGATATTTCTTAAAATTAAATCACCTAAAAATTAAATCTAACTAACAATGATAAAATAAACGACCAGCAAATCAAAAATTAAAAAAATTCGTATAAATAAACTCAAAATAAATCTATGAAAATAATAAAGAAATTAAGCAAGGGTTTATTTTATTTGGATTTTTTATGGTTTTTTTTTAAATTATAATCCTATTTTTTTGTTATTTTTTGGAATTTCCGAGGACTACTCAATGACTGAATTGCAAGGTACTAGGCAGTTTTGTGGGATGAATTTCCGAGGACTACTCAATAAAGAAAATTTTATAATTTTTGTATTTGTTGAAAAGAAAAGATTTTCATCATTTTTTTGATTTTAAATAAAAACAACAAAATGAGATCTCACCCCCATACTTAGAAGTAAATATTATCCCAAATGTTTATAAGTTAAGTAGGAGGGGGGAAAGAAAAACAAAGAAGAATGAAAATGTATAGGAAGAAAAAATGCAAGAAATTAAAAGATGTTTAAGGGGTGTCTCCCAAAAGTATTTTTTCCCCCATTAAGCTAGAAAATTTTTACTAGGAAAAAGGAAAATAAAAATAAAGGTGCACGGTCAACTCCCTAAATTCACGCTTATGTGAATAGGCTGAAGTAAGTCGTCTAACTACTCCTCCGCTTGATTCTCGATTGTTCTTCTTGTGCCGGTCGGCTAAAAAATATAAATCTAAATCACCTATACATACCTAAGGTGATTTGAATTTTTGTAGATGAACGATAAATAGATCGGGGACGAAGTTTGATTTCAACAACTCATCTTCTACATGAAAATCATTAGTATAAGAAAAATAAAAAATAAATTTGTCAGAAAATATTTTGCAAGAAGGAGGTTCTTGCGAAACTATGTGATCAAGTTTCGATTATTTATTTTCTTAAATAAAATTTCTATTCGAAAAATTATTTATTATAAAATCATTGGACACAGCATGTTCATAAATTTGAATTCCTAAATATTTATAGGTTGTGTTTGAAAATTCGTGAAGAGAATAAAAATCGGGAGTAGTGGGAGAAGAAACATGTTCTTTTAATTCACCTAGTACGTCCATACAATTAATAAATTTTTGAAATAAAAGTTTATCTTCTTCGGTATAAGAAACTAAGGGAGAATAGGAAGATTCATGTTCCTCCAAAGTAGAAATATTCGAAGATAGTGAAAAATCATTAGAATTAATAAAATACTCATATAAATATTGGGGAGAAGAATCAAATTGAATTTGTGGTGATTCGCCAAAATTAGAAGAAGAAGCCTGCGGTGTGGAAGAATAGTAATTCGGATCAAATGAATTTTCTTCTTTGCAATGAGAATTATCTGAGTGGCCTTACCACTAAAAATAATCAACGTTGGCAGACGAAGATAATTCATTAAAATCAGAAAATTATTTTCATTAAAGCTTGAAAAATTATTTTCATGAAAATTGAAAAAATTAGTAAATTTTAAAAATTATTTTCATGAATATTTGAAAAATAATTATCATTAAAGTAGGAATAATTATTTTTATAATTATTATTAAAATTATTTTCGTAAGAAATTTTTTGAAAATAATAACAAAGATAATAATTCTCACTTCGATGAGGAGCACCACAAAAATTACAAAAAATTTTGCGCTTTTTTGCGGCTTCCAAAAGATTAACTTGGTTTTAAAGCTCGACAACCGTAGCGACCAAATGAATTAACATTTTTTGTTTTAAGAAAGAAAATTAAAATAACCTTCACTTAATAGAATCAATTTTTAAAAAGAAAAAAAGTGAAATGGTGTTGGGAATATTGCTCTCAATGTTCCCTAGATGTGATTTGAAGAAGCATCACCATCAACATTAAGAGCATAGTTGTAATTGATGTTGGTTAAGCTCATCATGTACAAGATATTCCATGGAACAAGTTTAGATAGGTTGTCTAAGTGGTTGTGGCAAGTAGTCACGAGGTAGAGAAGTGGAGAGACAGAAATCTATCTAAGTCCACAGCCATTGAGTGAAGCCAGTTCACTCAGTGCCAGAAGTCAAAGAAGGATGCTGGAAAGGCTGAAAATTTCCTAAGTCCACATGCATTAAGTGAAGGAAATTCATTGAACTCCATATAAAAAGAGGCATCGAGTATAGTGCAGTCTCCAAAGTAATCCTATGGCTAAGTCCATAGGCATTGAGTGAAGGTAGTTCACTTAACGAGGCATCGTGTGAATATAGCAAAGGCATCGTGTGATGTCAAAGCTCAAGAATAAAGACAAAAAATTCTTTCTAAGTCCACAAGCATTGAGTGAAGGCAGTTCACTCGACGAGGCGTCATGTGAATACAACAAAGGTATCGTGTGATGTAAAAGCTCAAGAAGAAAGATAAAAAAATTTGTCTAAGTCCAGGGGCATTGATTAATGCCAATTTAGTCAATGCACTCAACCCCTCAGCAAGCTGGCAGAATTCAGAGAAGTGGCTAAGTATAAAAGCATTGAGTGATGAAGCTTCACTCAATGCTCTTAACGCCTAATGAGGCAGAGAATTTGACTTAGTCCAGAATTGTTGAGTGAAGGCCATTCACTTAATGCTTGGAGTTGAATCTGAAGATTTGGCTAAGTGCACAATTGATGATGTCAGTCAAAGTCCATAAAGTCAACAAAGTTCAAATTATTTACGGGAAGCTACAGAACACGACAAATAGTGTTGGAGGACTATTGTACGTCTTCTTCCATTAAAGTATGTTGTAATCAACTACTATAGGTGGTCCATATTGCTTCAAAGTATCATTAATCGGAGGAAAATAAAAGGGACAGCTTCAGAAGGAGGAACTTATCTTTTAGGGTTTTATTCTTTTCACTAAGTTGCGGCTGAACTTCATCTTCCTCGCCATTTTTGCCAAGCTAGAAGCTTGAAGTCAATCCAGCTGATCTAAAAGTTTGTTCTAGTTAGCTGTAGCATTTTCTTCTACTACAGCAGGTCAAATAATCTTCTGATAAAGAAAGAGAAGTAGAGCTTCATGTTTCTGTAGGTTCAGGTTAGATGTTTGAAGAACTCAAGACCTGGTAAATCGTCAGTCTTCTTCAGCAAGTTCCGAAATAAGTTATTGAGGTTCAACCAATAGAGGAAGTTACTTACTGAAGATCATTCTCTTGATGCTGAGAAGATAGTTAGGGCTGAGATAACTCAGCACAGGAAGCAGACACGGAGAAATATCTCTGTGTCAAATCAACACAAACAAAACCCCTTTCATTTTTGTAGAATCCTTCTGGATTTGAGTTGTAGGGCCTTTATGCTTGAGGTAGGGCAGATTTTCCTGAGTGTATGATCCTATTTTGGATCTGAGTTGTAGGACCTTTGGGTCTGAGATAAGATCCTTTTGGATTTGAGTTGTAGGGCCTTTTTGCCTAAGGTAGGGCAGTTTATCTGAGTTATAGGAGACTCATCCTCTCTGAGTGTAGGACCATTGGGTCTGATTATAGGATCCAGATTTAAATCTGAGGTAGGGCCTTGTGCTTGAGCTGTAGAAGGTTCATTCTCTCTGAGGTAGGGCTATCCTCCATAGCCTGAGTTGTAGGACTTGGATTCAAGTTTGAGATAGGTGATCATTTGATAACTGAGTTGTAGGGGAAAATTTACTCTGAGGTAGGGCTTTCTACCTGAGTTGTAATTCTTGGAGGAGACTGAGAGATACTGAGGGATCTATGGTATAAGCTCTAAGTAGCTGAGTTTTTGGAGAAGTGCCTTGTCTAATAAGAAGTAAGAAAGGTTGGAGGAGAGTGGATGTACCCATAATCTGGGGAACCACTGTAAATTTTGTGTGTTCTTTATAGTTTGTTTTGAAAGCATATAACTATTAACTAATTACAAACTAAGTTAAAGATAATAATAAAAGACAAGAAAACCGATTCACCCCCCCTCTAAGTGTTTAGTTACCTTGGAATTAAAGACCTTCAAGTGATATCAGTAGTAGGTTGATCAAGAAGGACCTAACAGTCAGAGCAGATCCCAAAGGGTAGCTGAAAAAAATATCTATACTTATGGGTTATGGGGAGAACCATAAAGATCTAGGTTCCATGATACTCCTGATCTGTAAGAAGGAGAATTTTGGAATCTGGAAAGAGAGGGTCGAGCTATTTATGGAAGCCTATGACCCAGGGATCTTTATGATAGTCAGAGAGGGACCTTTCATTCCTATGAAGGCCTCAGTTCTGGATGCCAACGTCTAGACACCTAAGATATATTCAGAGATGACAATGGATGATGTCATCTTGGCTATATTGGACAAGAGGGCAAAGATGAGTTGTAAATACTCGTATTTTTAAATACTTTATTTAGGTAATTTTAGTTTATTTTTGTTGTTTTTAGTTAATTTTGTTCAATAAAATGTTTCTTTTTATATATTCCTTTCTAACTTCGATTTATTCTTCTTTTCTAAAAATTTGTAGAAAAAGTCGAAAAAACAAAGTACACGCCCGCGACCTCTGTATCACGCCCGTATCACGCCATTCGACACTCAATTCCAGCAAACTCGACACTCGATGCTTCTAGTCGACACTCAATTCCATCGACACGCCCGTGACCTTGCCGACATGCCCATATCAGTCCTGTAGTTTTCAACCCCGTTCAAATAGTTGCTGCCGACATCAAATTTCTGCCAGGTGTCTAGTCACGCCCCACCTACACGCCCGTGACCACCCAATCACACCTGTGACCAACATATGGACTTTCCTGAAGCTTCTAGAACCAAACTAGCTCACGAGATTTTTGGTTTCACCAGCATGCTAGCCCGACATGCCCCCCAGTCAAGCCTGTGACCAGGGCGTGTAATCTGAAAATTTTGTCTATAAATTGAAATTTTCTGTATGTCCCAAGGGTTCAGTGGTTTTGGAACATTTTGCTATTTGTGGGCTGCTTAGGTGCAATTTGTGCTAGGTAAGGAGAATTTTTCCCTTCCTCCTTTTGTGTTTGTTTTAGCTTTATGTAACCCTACTTTTGTCTTAATAAAATATGTTAGTTTTCCCTCCTTATGTTGTCATTGATTGCAGGTGGGTGCCCTAAATTTATTCTTTTTTTCCTTTGTTTTTATATGGGTGTGTGTGTATAAGAGTAATTTTATGCCTTTATGTTTTCAATTTATTTTCTTACTTACCTTTGTTCTAATTTTTCTATTACTTTAGTGTTGTTATGATAGCTATTCTCATCGTTCCCCTTAGCTTAGTTGCTTTTTAAATTGCTTTGTATTCATTCTTATGGGTTTATAGAAGAGTTTTTAAAGTGTTTTATTTTTTTACTTAGTTTTTTCTTTTAAGTTGTAAAACTTTTTATTCCTACAACCTTTAGTTTCACTTTTTATACTCTTTTATGAAGTTATAAGAATAAAATAGTTGTTATTTTAATTTTTGTAATACATAGGTTTTTGCTTCTATTTTGAAAAACTCTTTCCTTCTTTAATTTTTATTTCATCTTTTTATGCATTTTTAGCAAGTTCTAAGGGTAGAAATGTAACCGTTTTAATATTTCAATCACTTTTTTTTCTCCTTTTTGTTGTGTGTGTGAGTGTATGAGTTAGGTTTTTATTATTTTCCTTTTTATTTTGAGTGTGCTTGTGTATGAGATAGCTTTTATTATTTTCATTTCTCGCCTACTCGTTTGAGTAGGACTTGTAATTTACTACTTTCATTTCCCGCCTACCCGTTTGAGTAGGACTTGCAATTTACCGCTTTCATTTCCCGCCTACTCATTTGAGTAAGACTTGTAATTTTCCCGCCTACTCATTTGAGTTGGACTTGCAATTTCAATTATGTATTTTTTCTTTTTTGTAACTTAGCTTTTTTCCTTTATTATGGCTTAGATGAGTGCGTGCATTCTCTGTTTAGCTAGCTTTACCTTTTTTCTAACGTCGTGTTATTTTTATGTCTTTTTTTATAACCCTTCGGCTCTTAGTTTTGAACTCACGCCTCACCAAACTCATAAGCTATCCCCATCCCGATGAGTGGCTAATCACTCTTAGCCCTCGGTATCGAAGAGCATTGGGACATAAAAATCTTTTTAAATAATTAAAGGTCCTCCTTTTCTCTTTAATTAAAGCACTTAAGGTTTACCCTTGGTATATGACGTGTAGAACCACATATTGATGTGTGGGCTCTATTTCTATTATCCATATGCTAGCTAGCCGAGAGGCTGTGCATAAGGATTGATCGCCCTTGGGTAGAAAGAGTTTTTGCACTAAACCTCGAGAGAGGAGGTGTAAAATTCTTGCGGATTGGGTTCCCCCCAATAGCAGGGTTCTTTGTATAAAGCGGGCATTAAGAGGAATTCTTCGCCGAATGAGAGCTCGGTTGAATAGTCTTAATGTCTAGGTGAGCGATAGCCCTAGAGATATGTGAGCTCATGCTTGTGGAAACTCCATGGCCAAGTTGCCACTTTAATTAATTTGAAACCTAGGATTTCTAGTTAACTAAAATTATTTTAGTCTTAATCATTTCTATACCGAGCGTTATTTCTTCATCAATTTTTTTAAGTCTTTTTTTTAGCCTTTTCTTATAACCTCCCTAGTTAGTTAGTTAATCTGACACCTCTATTTTCGGTAAGATAATAGTCTCTCCGGGAGGAGTAGTAATAATCAACCCGCTGCGGGAAATATATCACCTCGATATTCCCCCTAAATATTTTGTATTACTCGTGATAGGTGCACTATCTCTTCGTGTTCCCTCCGCAAAACTCGACCCTCGAACTACTAATCAAAAAGGCCGGTCAGGCGGCATAGAGGGCCACCATGTTTTTGGTGCTGTTGCCAGGGACTCATGCATTTTGAATTCCAGAGTCTATTTCTTTTATCTTTTATTTTTCAGATAATTTTAAAAAAAACTTAAAAACTCTACTTTATACCTAAAAAAGAGAAAAGTTAATTATTTAGTATATATTTTAGGGTGTATGACCCGTGGACAACCGTCAGAGTCTGAAATTTCGATTTTGATCCTGCGATCGAACGCTCCCTTACATGTATTTGATCTCAATGCCTGAATCCTTTTTTAGACCCCAAAGAATCCATTGGAGAACTCTCTGCCGTAGTTTTGGCTGACCTTATCCCAAACGCGATCGCGGAGCGTACAATGTCTTACTATGCCCGAACAAACTTGGATGATATTGGGTCTAGTATCGTTCGCCCGACCGTGGCGAACAATAATTTAGAAATAAAATCTAGCGTTATTCAAATGATCCAAATCTAGTGTTATTTCCTTTAAACTCTTATAAGCTAAAGTTTATATAATTCCAATCTATTTTTGTTAGCTAACGATTAAGATTTATGCTTGCTATTTGGATACTTCAAGAAGTCTTTTTCGCCAAAACTTTTCCACTATTTAAATCATTTTCATGATTTAGGACTTAACTCTTATACCCCTGATGTTTATTTAGATCTCTCTTTTAATTAATTCAAGCGGTAGCTAAATTTAAGATTATTTTAATTCCTTATAAGTATATCTCCAACTTTTGCTCTAGAATAACAAATGCTTAAGTATGAGGGTATTTGATGAGTTGTAAATACTCATATTTTTCAATACTTTATTTAGGTTGTTTTAGTTTATTTTCATTATTTTTAGTTACTTTTGTTCAATAAAAATGTTTTTTTGTATATTCCTTTCAAACTTAGCTTTATACTTTTTTCCTAAAAATTTTGCAGAAAAAGTCAAAAAACCAAAGTACAAGCCCGTGACCTCTCTTTCACGCCCGTGTCAAGCCAGTTGACACTTAATGCTAGCACACTCGACACTCGATGCTTCTAGTAGGCACTCAACCCCACTGAACATGCCCGTGACCTTTCCGATTCGCCTGTGCTAGTCCTGTAGTTTTCCACCCCATTCAAATAGTTATTGCCGACATCAAATATCTGCCAGGTGTCCAATCACGCCCCACCTATAACCCGTGACAATCCAATCATGCCCATGACCACCCAATCATGCCCGTGACCAACATGTGGACTTTCCCGAAGCTTCTAGAACCAAGCGGCTCACCAGATTTTTGGCGTCACCAGCATGCCATCCCGACACGCCCCCTAGTCATGCCCATGACAAGGCCGTGTATTCTAAAAATTTTGTCTATAAATTGAAATTTTAAGTATGTCCCAAGGGTTCAGTATTCTTGGACCATTTTGCTGTTTGTTGGCTGCTTAGGTGCAATTTGTGCTATGTAAGGAGAATTTTGCCCTCCCTCCTGTTGTGTTTGTTTTGTCTTTATGTAACACTACTTTTGTCTTAATAAAATATGATAGTTTTTCCCACCTTATGTTATCATGGAATGCAAGTGGGTGCCCCAATTTTATTCTTTTTTTTTCTTTGTTTTTTCTTATTTTTCTATGGGTGTGTGTGTGTATGAGAGTAATTTTATGCCTTTATGTTTTCAAGTTATTTTCTCACTTAGCTTGGTTCTAATTTTTCTATTAGTTTAGTGTTGTTATGATAGCTTTTCTCATCGTTTCCCTTAGCTTAGTTGCTTTTTAAATTGCCTTGTATTCATTCTTATGGGTTTATAAAAGTGTTTTTAAAGTGTTTTGTTTTTTTACTTAGTTTTTTCTTTTAAGTTGTAAAACCTTTTGTTCTTAAAACCTATAGTTTCACTTTTTATACTCTTTTATGAAGTTATAAGAATGAAATAGTTGTCATTTTAATTTTTGAAACACTTAGATTTTTGCTTTTATTTTGAAAACCTTTTTCCTTCTTTAATTTTTATTTCATCTTTTTATGCATTTTTAGCAAGTTCTAAGGGTAGAAATATAACTGTTTAATTTTTCAATCACTTTGTTTTTCTTCTTTTTGTTGTGTGTATGAGTGTATGAGTTAGATTTTTATTGTTTTCCTTTTTTATGTACAGTGTGTGTGTGTATGAGATAGTTTTTATTGCTTTCATTTCCCACCAACGTGTTTGAGTAGTATTTGCAATTTACTGCTTTCATTTCCCGCCTACTCATTTGAGCAGAACTTGCAATTTACCGCTTTCATTTCCCACCTACTCGTTTGAGTAGGACATGCAATTTTACCGCTTACTCATTTGAGTAGTACTTGCAATTTTAATTATGTATTTTTCTTTTTTGTAACTTAGCTTTCTCCTTTATTATGGCTTTGATGGTTGCACGCATTCTGTGTTTAGCTAGTTTTACCTTTTTTTCTAACATCGTGATATTTTTATGTCTTTTTATAACCCTTCAGTGCTTAGTTTTTAACTCACGCCTCACCAAACTCATAATCCGTCCCCATCCCGATGAGTGGCTAATCGCTCTGAGCCCTCACTATTGAAGAGCATTGGGACATAATTTTTTTTTAAAATAATTAAAGTTCATTTTTTTCTTTAATTAAAGCACTTAAGGTTTATTCTGGGTATACGATGCGTATAACCACATATCGATGTGTGGGCTCTATTTCCATTATCTATACGATAGCTAGCCGAGAGGCCTTGCGTATGGATTGATTACCCTCGGATAGAAAGAGTTTTCGCACTAAACCTCGAGAGAGGAGGAGCAGAATTCTTTCGGATTAGGTTCCCCCCAATAGAAGGGTTCTTAGCATAAAGCGGGCATTAAAAGGAATCCTTCGCCGAACGAGAGCTCGGTTGAATAGTCTTAATGTCCAGGTGAGCGATAGACCTAGAGATAGGTGAGCTCATGCTTGTGGAACCTCTATGACCAAGTTGCCCCTTTAATTAATTTGACACCTAGGATCTCTAGTTAACTAAAATTATTTTTGTCTTAATCATTTCTATACCAAGCATCGTTTCTTCATCAATTTTTCTAAGTCTATTTTCAGCCATTTCTTATAACCGCCCTTGTTAGTTAGTTAATCCGACACCTCTATTTTTGGTAAGATAATAGTCCTTCCGGGATGAGTAGAAATAATCAATCCGCCCCGGGAAATATATGACCTCGATATTCCCCTCGAATTTCCAGTATTACTCGTGATAGGTGCACTTGCCTCTTTGCATTCCCTCCGCAAAACTCGACCCTCGCAGTACTAATCAAAAAGGATGGTCGGGAGGCGCGGAGGGCCGCCATGTTTTTGGAACCATTGTTGGTGACTCATGCGTTATTATTTTGAATTCCAGAGTCTAGTACTTTTACCTTTTTTTTTCAAAAAAATTTAAAAAAACTTAAAAAAACTCTACTTAAAACCCCAAAAAGAGAAAAGTTAATTATTTAGTACATATTTTAGGGTATTTGACCCGTGGATAACCCTCGGAGTCTGACAATTTTGAATTTTATCCTGAGATCAAATTCTCCCATATGCGTATTCGATCTCAACACCGGAATCCTTTTTAGAACTCACAGAATCCATCGGAGAATTCTCTGCTATAGTTATGGCCGACCCTATCCCAAACTTGGTCGCAAAGCGTACAATGTCTTACTATGCCCATCCGAACCTTGATGATACTGGGTCTAGTATCGTTTGCCCGACCGTGGTGAACAATAAATTCGAAATAAAATCTAGCATTATTCAAATGATCCAAAATGTCGTGCAATTAGATGGATTATCGGATGAGGATCCGAACGTGCATTTATCTAGTTTTTTAGAAATTTGTGACACTTTTAAAATTAGTGGCATCACTGATGACACCATTCTCTTGCACATTTTTCCGTTTTCCTTAAAATCCAAAGCTAAGGCATGGTTGAATTCCCTCCCGTGAGGATGTATCATCACTTGGGTCGATCTTGCGGAACGGTTCTTAACAAAGTATTTTCCGCCCGCAAAAACTACAAAGTTGCGGGCAGATATTTCTTCGTTCATGCAGAATGATCCCGAGTCTCTATTTGAGACTTGGGAGGGTTTTCAAGAATTCCTCCACAGGTGTCAACACCATGCGCTGTCAGCGTGGCTACAGGTCTAAATCTTTTACAACGGGCTAAACTATCAGACGCGTCAAATGATTGATGCGGCTGCCGGGGGTACCCTAAATAACAAGACCCACAAGGCTGCCCAAGCTCTTATCGAAGAGATGGCCATGAATGCCTACTAGTGGAACGTCTTATGGGGACGACCCAAGATGGTGGCCGACCACTTCGTAGTGGATGCCACTGCTCACTTAGACCTTCAAGTTGAAAGACTGATGTAGCAGGTGGCAGAGATGTCTGCTGCCTCCTCCACTCTACCTTTGGCGATTCCCTATAACGTCAGCAGAGTCGAAGAGTTCATAGACTACATAGGAAATTCAGGTCGACCTTCCTTTAACCCCAACAATAACCCTTTCAGTACCAACGATACTGAAAGCAATGCGAACAACGTGCAGCGCCCTCCTGACTCTTTTGCGCCCGGATTTCTGCTACTTCACCCTCTTTGAAAACCCTCCTCGATGGAGGAAAATTTTTCTAGATACATTGCGTCCAACGAGTCAAATATCTAGAACATCACCGGATCGCTAAAAAATTTAGAACTACAGGTTGGACAACAACACAGATGATGTCTGAGCGTGCGCTCGGGGCACTGTCGGGGAACACGGAGCCCAATCCTTGGGAAAATATCAACGCTATCACCCTCTGTAGCGGAAAGGAGGTGGTCGAACAAAAATAGATCGATCTGCAGGGTTTCTAAATGGGCCTCCCCGAACCCATTTTAGGGAAGTTTGTACCCTCCCACTTTACTTTTGTATATATTGCATTTTATTTTGTTACATATACTTACATTACAACAATGGGGATAATGTTGGAATGAAGTATGGGGTTGTTTTCGTGCTTTATTTTGTGCACTTTTATTTTCTGCACTCCTAAAAATTTTAAAAATACAAAAAAAAAACAAAACAAAGTAAAACAAATTTTTTTTAAAAAAATGAATACTCCAAAAATATTTTCTTTTGACATCAAAAAATTGAAAAAATTATAAAACAAAAATTCCAAAAATATTTAGTTTTACTTTGTAAATTTTTTTTGTAAATGATTTTGTAATTATCCTTTTCTCTTTTCCCTCTTCTTTTCTCCCTCATCTTTCTAAATAATTTCCCTTTCATCTCTTGTAGATATTTGCTTAAAAATCTTAAAATCATAATAATTTTTAGAAAACTCAAAAAACAAAATTTCTTTTTCGCATCTCTCTTTAGTATGTATATATTAAAGAAATAATTTCAAAATCCCAAAAAAATAATAAATCAAAAATACCAAAAAAAGGTGATAACCCTAAAAAATAATAAAAAATTATTATTATTATGAAACAAATAAATCCAATATACCATCCTTAGCCTTTTTGCTCTCAAAAAATCCTGTTGCGAGTTTATTTATAAGCAAATTTTATCAATTATTTATTTACTATTCGTTTATTAATTGGAGATTGATAGATTTAAATATCCAGGGTTAAGTTTTAAAGAATTTCTTATATTTTTTTTCTTAAGATAGGAGACTTATTTTAGGCACTACTTCTAATTTATCTAAAATAGAGGCATGTGTATTAAGTTAGAAAAAATAATCTTAGACTTCAATTATGTTAACTTCAAGCTTTTTGAAACACAAGAACGTTCAATTTATCAATGTTGCTCTTAAATTTTTTTTATTAAAAATCTAGATTTCTTTTTGAAAAAAAATCCTATCTCCCCATATTTACCATGTCTTACTTGGCATGATAAAATTTTTATCCTTAAAAGAACATATGTCAGTAGGAATAAGATTTCATTCCATAAACATAAGCATCCAATATTTTAAAAAGATTACATGTTACAGAGTAAGTGGATAAAATTCATTACTCCTATACATATACATTGGGTTATATGAAGTTGTTCCAAAATTTACATGTTATGGAAAATAAGATTTCATTTTCCTAAAAACATCTACATTCAAATAAAAAAAATCATTAGAGCTTTGAGAAAAAAAATCCCTCACCTCTAAACTCAAAGCCCTCTTCATAAACCATAACAACCCCCTTACCCATATTTAATGATTCTAGACATAATTTAAAATCTTTTTGAGAGCATAATTTTTAAATTGCATTATTTCCTTTAAACTCTTATAAGCTAAAGTTTATATAATTCCAATCTATTTTTATTAGCTAACAATTACAATTTATGCTTGATATTTGTCTATTTCAAGAAGTCTTTTTGGCCAAAACTTTTCCTCTATTTAATTCATTTTCATGATTTAAGACTTAACTCTTATACCCCTGATGTTTATTTAGATCTCTCTTTTAATTAATTAAGGTGGTACCTAAATTTAGGATTTCTTTTAATTCCTTATAAGTATATCTCCAACTTTCTCTCTGGAATAACAAAAACTTAAGTGTGGGGGTATTTGATGAGTTGTAAATACTCATAATTTTCAATACTGTATTTAGGTCATTTTAGTTTATTTTCGTTGTTTTAGTTACTTTTGTTCAATAAAATGTTTTTTTGTATATTCCTTTCTAACTTAGCTTTATTCTTTTTCCTAAAAATTTTGCAGCAAAAGTCGAAAAATCAAAGTACGAGCCCATGACCTCTCTATCACACCCGTGTCATGCCAGTCAACACTCAACGTCAATAGAGTCGACACTTGACGCTTCCATTCAGCACTCAATGCCACCGACACACCCGTGACCTTTCCGACTCGCCCGCGTCAGTCCTGTAGTTTTCAACCCCATTCAAATAGTTTGTGCCGATATCAAAATTCTGCCAGTTGTCCAATCACGCCCTCCTACACGCCGCTAATAACACAGCCATACCCGTGACCAACACGTGGTTTTTCTCGAAACTTCTAGAACCATGCCAGCTCACCAGATTTTCGGCTTCACCAACATACCAGCCTGACACGCCACCCAGTCACGCCCGTGACAAGGGCGTGTAATCTGAAAAATTTGATTATAAATAGAAATTTTCTGTATATCCTAAGGGTTCAGTTTTTTTGGACCAATTTGCTGTTTGTGGGCTACTTAGGTGCAATTTGTGCTATATAAGGAGAATTTTCTCCTCCCTACTTTTTTGTTTGTTTTAGGTTTATGTAATCCTACTTTTGTCTTAATAAAATATGTTAGTTTTCCCTCCTTATGTTGTCATTGAATGCATATGGGTGCCCCAATTTTATTCTTTTTTTCCTTTGTTTTTCCTTATTTTTCTATGGGTGTGTGTGTGTATGAGAGTAATTTATGCCTTTATGTTTTCATGTTATTTTCTTACTTAGCATTGTTCTAATTTTTCTATTAGTTTAGTGTTGTTATGATAGCTCTTCTCATCGTTTCCCTTAGCTTAGTTGCATTTTAAATTGCTTTGTATTCATTCTTATGGGTTTATAAAAGAGTTTTTAAAGTGTTTTTTTAACATAGTTATTTCTTTTAAGTTGTAAAACTTTTTGTTCCTAAACTCTTTAGTTTCACTTTTTATACTCTTTTAAAAAGTTATAAGAATGAAATAGTTGTTATTTTAATTTTTGAAACACTTAGGTTTTTGCTTTTATTTTGAAAAACTTTTTCCTTCTTTAATATTTTTTGTTTATTTTTTATGCATTTTTAGCAAGTTCTAAGGGTAGAAATGTAACAGTTTTTAATTTTTTGATCACTTTGTTTTTCTCTTTTTTGTTATGTGTGTGAGTGTAAGAGTAAGGTTATAATTGTTTTCCTTCTTTATGTAGAGTGTGTGTTTGTATGAGATAGCTTTTATCGTTTTCATTTCCCGCCTACTCGTTTGAGTCGGACTTGCAATTTAATGCTTTCATTTCCCGCCTACTCGTTTGAGTAGGACTTGCAATTTATGGCTTTCATTTCCTGTCTACTCGTTTGAGTAGGACTTGCAATTTTCCCTCCTACTCGTTTGAGTAGGACTTGCAATTTCAATTATGTATTTTTCTTTTTTGTAACTTAGCTTTTTTCCTTTATTATGGCTTTGATGAGTGCATGCGTTCTCTGTAATGTCATGTTATTTTTATGTATTTTTTTATAACCCTTCAGGGATTAGTTTTGAACTCACGCCTTAACAAACTCATAAGACGTCCCCATCCCTATGAGTGGCTAATCACTCCTAGCCCTTGGTATCGAAGAGCATTGGGACATAAAAAATCTTTTTGAATAAATATAGGTCCTTTTTTCTCTTTAATTAAAGCACTTAAGGCTTACCCCGGGTATATGATGCGTAGAACCACATATTGATGTGTGGGCTCTATTTCCATTATCCATATGCTAGATAGCCGAGAGGCCGTGCGTATGGATTGATCTTCCTTGGGTAGAAAGAGTTTTCACACTAAACCTCGAGAGACGAGGAGCGAAATTCTTCCAGATTGGGTTCCCCCCCCCCAATAGCGGGGTTCTTAGCATAAAGTGGGCATTAAGAAGAATTCTTCGCCAAACGAGAGCTCGGTCGAATTGTCTTAATGTTCAGGTGAGCTATAGCCCTAGAGATAGGTGAGCTCATGCTTGTGGAACCTCCACAGCCTTGTTGCCCCTTTAATTGATTTGAAACTTAGGATCTCTAGTTAACTAAAATTATTTTAGTCTTAATCATTTCGATACCGAGCGTTATTTCATCATCAATTTTTCTAAGTCTGTTTTCAACCTTTTCTTATAACCGCCCTAGTTAGTTAGTTAATAAGACACCTCTATTTTTAGTAAGATAATAGTCCCTCCGGGAAGAGTAGAAATAATCAACCTACTCCGGGAAATATACGACCTCGATATTCCCCCCAAATATCATGTATTGAAATTGAAGGGATAGATCACACTAACTCTAGATGGGGGGTGAATAAAGTATTAAAAACTTTGATTAATGTTTATAGCATATTAATTAAATAAGTGATATCTATATGTAAGCAGAAATAAGACAAAGAAAATCACAGCGCACAAAACAATAAGTACAGAAATAGACGATACAAAAAATTTATAGTGGTTCACCTAAACTTCAGTAAATCCACTCTTTTACCAACCTGGTAGGAATCCACTACAGGTTTTTGATCAGGTGCCCTTCCACCACAGGTTTTTGCTCAGGTGCCATGTCACCACAAGATCATTTTCAAGGGAGATCTACTAACCCTTTGAGCTTTTTACCAAGTGCTCAAAAACCAAACTAATTCTTTTGATCAGGAGTCTTAACAACCAAAAGCTAACTTTTGAAGGGAGTTAAAACCCTGTACATAGGAATAAAAAGAAAATTGATGATGTCTTCTCTTTCTCAAAGTTCTTAGAAGACTAGTGGATTATTGCTGTTGTGAAAGCTCCCCCTGAGATGTAGAATAGGTTTAAGAGAAATGGAAGCTTTGCTCAGGGTATAGGCCTTCAGAAAGCTTGAATGATCTTCAGGAAGCTATTAGACAGATGTAGATTGATTATCTCTGGAAAGTCCTGAAGCAAAACTGATGAAGAACTTGATTTTTCTGAGAGCTATTATTCTTTCAATTTTCACTAGAAATCTTCTTTCTGTCACGGCTTACTGTATTACTTTCTTGCTTAGTTAGTACTATCTTGAAAAAAAATAAACTTTATATATTCCTAGCAGATATTTGCCTTTGAATTTTAATTCCTTTCCTGACTGACAGCCAAATTTTTGGGAGTTGAACGGCTAGAAATCATCTTAAATGAGTTTCCCTAACTGTCTCATAGAAATAAGCCAAGTAATAACTCTGTGAATACGATAATTAAATATAGCATGGAACAGATAATATCTTGAGAATATGAGCATTAATTATTAGAGTATTACTGCCTAAATATAATTGAATTTGAAATGGTAGACCCGATCTGAGAAACTTTAGAGAGAAAAATGTCTAACAGAACTGGAAGTGAAATAGTCGAACTCAGGAATAATTTCGTCAACCTAAACTCCAAGTTCGTCGAGCTGAGAAATTCTCCTTCGTTGAGCTGAGCTCAGCGATCATCGATCAGAAAAAGAACTGCCAACTTGAGCTCCAAGTTCGTCGACCAGAGATAGACTTTCATAGATCTGAACTTCTGATATGATATCAAAGATCGTCGACCTTAGCTAGACTTTCGTCGAGCTCAACTCAAAGAAGGAACTATGAGTTCGTCGATCTGAGATAGACGATCGTCGAGCTGAGTTCAGCTATTGTCGAGCTGAACTTCTGAAATCTTTTCAACTGCATTTCTCTAAAGTCTAGAGACTCTGAAGTCTTCTGTAGCCAGGTTGAATATTCTAACCTAATGAGACTAACCTTAACTCTAGAAATAATAAATGACCCTAGGCTATACAATGATAGGTCAACAAACCTAATAGTAAACCTAGCCTAAATCCAAACTAGGGTTCCAACATGTATTACTCGCGATAGGTGCACTTGCCTCTTCACATTCCATCCGCGAAACTCGACCCCCGCACTACTAATCAAAAAGACCGGTCGGGCGGCGCGGAGGGCCATCAGGCACATAACCTTATTATTAGTACTATAGATGATTCAACCTTTCAGAATCTAGTTCACAGCCGGACCTCCAAAAAATGTGTGACACTCTTGTGGTCTATATGGAGGGATGTGAAGAGGTAAGAGATGTCAAAAAGTCCATGCTCAACCAGGAGTATGAGGCTTTCAGGCAGTCCCTAAAGAGAATATAGCAACTTGCTATAAAAGATTTTTTAGGATAATAAATGAACTGAAGAGCTATGGGGGGGTCTATAGTCATTATGCGATTAATGACAAGCTCTTAAGGTCTCTCCCTAGAGATAGGGATATTAAGATATGTGTCATTAAAGAAGTGGCCAAGCTAGTTGATACTCCTCCCCATACATTATTTGGAAAATTGCTCTCTTATGAGATGTAGTTGGCTGCTAGGAAAGAGGAGGAGGCCACCAGTAAATCCCTGGTCAAGAAAAAGACCTTGGCCTTCAGAGTAGACAACACTAGGAAGAGTAAGGAGAGGATTCCCTATCCTCCAAGCAGGCCAGCCTATTCAGACAGCTAAGAGTAATATACTTCAGACTGCAGTATGTTTGATGGCACTTTGCTACCTTCTCCAGGCATTTTCAGAAGCTGATGAAGAAGAAACAGTGGAAGAGAAGACCTTCCACCTCTTCTCATCACAGGAAGAATCACTCAAAGGCTGACAGGTATGCATCTAAAACTAGTTAACATAGTTCCTATAAAATTGTTTGCTACTATTGTAGCAAACCTGGGCATGTTATAGCTGACTGCCCAGTCAAGAGAAAGGAGGTTAGTGAGAAGAAACAACATCAGCAAAAGGGAAAGAAGGAAAAGTCCTTCATGGTTAAGAAGGAGAAGAGTTGGACTGACTCATCTTCATCAGAGTTTGAAGAAGAAAAAGCCTATAATGGGCTGGCTGTTGTTGTTGCTGAAGAAGAAGCTGAAGCATTAGCTAAATACTATCCTACTGCTAGGATAGAAATCAGGGCCTCTCTGTCACATTTAGACAGTTATTCAGAGGTGGATGATGAAGATGAAGAAGATGCCTACAACTACTATGGGCTGATGGCAATGTCTAATGAAGAATTCATCCAGGATCAGCCTGGTAAAAGCAAGGTACATTCTCTACCAAGTTCTTCTTCTGAGTCTGGGTATGAGACTAGTCCCTATACAGAAGCTTCTTCATCTAGTGGTGAAGATGATTCTGAATCAGAAGAAGATATCAATCAATTGATTGATAGGTATGGTGAACTTTTGGATGCTTTTAAGAGGTGCAAGAAGTTGTCTAAGAAGTAAGCTGAGGAGATTTCCTCTCTTCAGCTAGCTGCTGCCTAGCAGACTGAGACTGCAACTCTGCTGGATCAGAAAGCAAGGGAATTTAGCCAACTGAAAAACATCACTCTCATCCATATTGGCACCATAAAGTTCAAGAATAGTCTCATAAGGGACCTTGAAGAGAAGATCTAGAGGGAGAAGAGAATTGTGGCTAGTTTCTCAAAGCCCAATACAGTGTTTCCCTTGATAGACTCCTTCTCCTCTCAGAAGGGTAATAAGGGGTTGGGGTTTAAGGGAAACACTAGAGTTTCCCCTTCCAAAGGGAAGGGCAAAGCTCAAGCTCAACCTATAGCTTCCAAGCCTCCCATTCTTTTAGGAAAGTTTAGTTACCTTCAAATAGGTACGATCATGAGAGCATCTATGGTCACTAAATGAATGGTAGATCCACTGGTGTGAACAAAGATGTTCATAGCCATGGTGGAAGATATAGCTGGAGAGTGAGTGCTTTTAAGGCTGCCCATGAAGAAATTAAAATGGCCTAACATAGACCATTTGTCTTTGGTGCTCCAGCCCCGACTCTCAAGAATGTGGTTGTGGCCAATTTCAAGACTATACATCAAAGACTCAGACCAAGGGTCAGTCTATCAGCAAGCCTGATTTGGGTATTGATGATGCTATCAAGAGCATGTCTTTTGAAAGAAGATTGCTCCTGATGGCACTCAGAGAAGGCCAAATAAGCAAGCTGGAAGACTTTTCTTCAGTCAGATCCTTGTTGAAAGGAATCTGAAGAAGGCTATTGCTCTTCTTCCTTTCGTTCAGATAGTAGTTAACCAAACTGCAAGGCCTGCACATAAAAGAAGATATAACATTCATAAATGTTGGTGTTGTAGCAAAGTGGGCCACTTTGCTATAGACTGTTGGCACATTCCAACTGTGCCAAGATCAACTATTTGTCCACCTGTCAAAAAAGCTGTTGGTAGAAAAGTCCATTTTCAGACTAGCATGCACCTAGGACCCAATAGATATTTTGGTTCTAAGGTAAAATAAATTATGTGATGCAGGTTTGTCCAAGTGGCCATTCCTCCATATGGTACTTGGACAGTGGTTGTTCCAGGCACATGACTGGAACAATAAGCAACTTAAAGGAGTACACTCTAGTAAAGGATGGACTCAAAGTTATCTTTGGTGGTTCAGATAGAGGAGTAATAAGAGGCTATGGTAAGGTTACCAATGGCATGGTCACCATCAAAAAAGTGGCCTATGTTGAAGGGTTGAAACACAACCTTATAAGCATAAGCCAACTCTGTGATCTTGGATATGTTATTGCATTCCACAAGGATGAGTGCAGATTAAGAGGTCAAGTGACCAAGTGGTCATCTTGACAGGCACTAGGAGTGGGAATGTCTACTATTTGAAATACATGTGTTTAGATATAGACTCTCTTATTTCTTTAGTTGCAAATGAGAAAACCTCATATTGTGTCCAATAGCACAAGAGGCTAGCTCATCTGAACTATAAGACCATAGACAAGCTCTTTAGTGAAGAGCTAGTTACGAATGGACCTAAGGTGAAATTCTCCAAGGAATGCATTTGCTCAGCTTGCCAAAAGGGCAAGCAGACCAAAGCTTCTTTCAAGGGAATTGGGACCAAAGACTCTATGAGGTGTTTATACCTCTTGCATATGGACTTGTTTGGTCCTATGCCAGTTCATAGTCTAGGTAGGAAAGTCTATACCCTTGTATTAATTGATGACTATTCTAAGTTTACTTGGGTGTTCTTTCTTAAGAAAAAGAATGAAACCCATGATGTGTTCATGAAGTTTGTCAAGCAAATTCAGAATGAGTTTGATAGTACTACGTTCAAAATCATAAGTGACCATGGGACTGAATTCCAATCAAATAGAATGACAAAGTTTCGTGAAGAGCTAGGGATTCATCAAGAGTTTTCTTCTCCAAGAACACCCCAACAAAATGGGATTGTTGAGAGGAAAAATAGAACTCGCATAGAAACTGGAAGAACATTGCTAAGTGATACATCTCTCCCAGAATATTTCTGGGCTGAGGCTATAAATACTGCATGACATGTCCTTAACAGAGCCTCTATCACCAAGAGCCACAAGAAGACTCCCTATGAGATCTTGAAGGGTAGAAAACCAAACCTGGGCTATCTCAAGATCTTTGGTAGCAAGTGTTATGTACTTCATAATGGTAAGTACTATATAACTAAGTTTGCTGCCAAGTCCTTTGATGGGATTTTTGATGGGTATATCAATCATAGGAAGGCCTATAAGATCTACAACTTGAAAATACATGTTGTAGAAGAGTCTGTACATGTTGTCTCTGATGAGTCTACTATGATTAACAGTGAGCTGCCAAGTTCCTCTTCTAGTACTGCAGGTACAGAGCAGATGATGGACAAGCTAACCATCAAGAAAGCTGCTCCAGAAATCCAAGTTGGAGTGGATATTCCAGATGTAGTGCAAGGCACACTTGAAGTGGATGAAGATCAGCAAGAAGCTGCTACTGAAGCTGATGCTGAAAAAAGACTGCCTCTAGCTGTCAAGCTTCTAAGAGATCATCCAAGACACCAGATTATTGGTGATGCACACCAAGGAGTTGTGATAAGAAGAAAGAGCCTTAATACAGTAATGTTTGAAAGTTTCCTGTCATAGGTTGAGCCCAAGAGATTTGAAGAGGCCAATATAGATCAGTTCTGGATTGTAGCAATGCAAGAGGAATTGAACCAATTTAAGAGATGCTAGGTCTGGAAGTTGGATCCTAGACCATAAGGATATAATATTATTGGAGTCAATTGGATTTACAGGAATAAACTTGATGAAAATTGCATCATAATCAAGAACACAGCTAGGTTAGTAGCTAAGGGGTGCAAATAAGAAGAAGGTATTAATTTTGATCAAACCTTTGCCCATGTAGCAAGATTGGAAGCCATCAGACTCTTCCTTGCATATTGATAAGTCAATTATTATAGTTATTTATATATATATTTTATTTAATATATAATAATATTTTATTCAGTTTATTTTAATATTGCTATTAAAATGCTTTGTTTTCTTATTCCAAATCAATATGGGATTCTAATAGCAATTTGGAGCTGACAGGATTGTGTAGGAGAAAATCTGGAGAAAAGGTGAAAAAATCTCAAGAACACGCCCCGGACATGGGCATGACTTATTGGTCACGGGCGTGACCAGCAGACGGAGGCCAGAAGTAATTTTCAGGCCGTTTTCATCCTACACGCCCTAATCACAGGTGTGACCTTTGGCTCATGGGCATGACCAATAGGCATGACATCCAAGCTTTCCACTCATTAAGGCGCTAGTTCCAGATCCAGACAGTTCGAGCTTACACGCCCTAGGTCATAGGAGTGACCTAGGGGCATGACCCTTCCAGCAACTGCCGGATTTATTCCCGCCATTTCTTCTTCCCACCATTTCCAGCAACAGTCCTGACACGCCCTAGGTCACGGGCGTAACCTAGGGGCATGATGCCCAAAACCACGGATTTTGGCAGTTTTTCTCCAACGTTCCCAAACATTCATGATGACGGCTCTATACCTAACACGCCCCCATGTCACGGGTGTGACTCCCAAGCAAAAAAATCTATAAATTCCAGATGAGTTCAGGAGCTCGAAGAGTGTAGGAGGAGCCAATTATAAGAGTATTTTGTAGCTTAGTTTACTATTTTTCAGTATTTCTTTCCTGTAATTTCCATTTCAAAATTTAGTTTTGCATTTGCAATTTCAATTCAAGTACTTTCTCTTAGCAATCATGTTCTTCCTTTTCTTCTATTCTTATATCTTTTATATCATGCCAAGTAGCTAATTTCCATTAGCACTTGATCATGATTAACTTTGAAAGTGAATAATCTTCATTTTGTCAAACTCACTTTTTTTCACTATCGATTTATCTTTGAATTATTTTATATAGAATTCATATTTCGCGAATATGTTCTTCGATCCTAGATCCATATATTAAATGATCAAGAGGTTGCAGATACAAGTAGATCGCTCAATGATAAAAGGAGTTGCATGCACTCCTCGAGAGAGGATGGCATAAATCTTCCGGATTGGAGTCAAATCCAATAGCAGGGTTCACCGCCTAAAGCAAGCTTAGGGGTTTCGACTGGCCGAGAGGTCTTAATCGATCAACCTAAGGTTAGTCAAAAGCATTTGCTCGAAAGAGACGCTTTCGTACTTTAGGAACCTCCACGGTCAAAGTAGGTAAATTAAAGTTTTTCTTTTATAAAAAGTTCATTTAAATTCAAAGGGAGTCTAGATCAAGTGCTAGTTTGTAGTTTATCTTCTTCCTATAGTTTAATTTAACCCTTCTTTATATTTAGATAAAATAATATTATTTTGCATGAGTAGAAGTACTCAACAGGCCCCGAGTCTAATACGTCATTTACTATACTATATTTTTATAGGTACATTTGCCTATTTGGGATTTTTGTTTGGATTTATTTTTATAACTATATAAAATCTTCATCACATATGCTGCATTCAAAGGATTTAAATTCCATCAGATGGATGTGAAGTTAGCCTTCCTGAATGGTGACTTAAAGGAAGAAGTCTATGTTGAATAACCTCCAGGTTTTGTTGATTCTAACTCACCTAAATTTGTATATAGACATAAGAAAGCTCTATATGGGCCGAAACAAGCCCCTAGAGCATGGTATGAGACATTATCTAGCTCCGACTTTGAGAACAAATTCTCAAGGGGGAAGATAGACAAGACTCTATTCCTAAGGGAATCTAAGGGGAAGATCATCCTAGTCTAGATTTATGTAGATGACATAATCTTTGGATCTATTGATGACAACTTTTGTAGGAAGTTTGCCAAACTTATGCAAGGGAAGTTTGAGTTGAGCTGTATGGGTGAACTTAAGTTCTTCTTGGGCCACCAAGTAAGGAAGACTAATGATGGCTTATCTATATCCCAGTCTAAGTTCACCAGGGAGTTGATAAAAAAGTTTGGTATGGAGAATTCCTCCACCATGAAAACTCACATGGGGTCATGTATGCCTATAGGCAAAGATGAGGCAGGGAAACCTGTTGATGAAACTTTGTATAGACAGATAATTGGCTCCCATCTATATCTTACTACAAGTAGACCAGACAACATGTATGTTATATATGTTTATACTAGGTATCAGGCTAGCCATAAAGAATCTCACTACTCTACTGCTAAGAGGATTTTGAGGTATCTTAAAGACACAACGGATCTTGGCATATGGTACCATAGAAATAGGGATTTTGAACTAACAGGCTATTCAGATACAAATTTTGTAGGATGTAAAGAGGATAGGAAGAGCACTTAAGGAACCTGCTAATTCTTGGGAGGAAGACTAGTGTCTTGGAGCAGCAAGAAGCAGACAAGTGTTGCAATCTCAATAGTTGAGTCTGAATACATCTCAGCAGGTACTTGCTGAACCTAGTTATTGTGGATCCAGCATCAGCTCAAGGACTATAACCTACAGATAAGTAAAACTCCTTTATATTGTGATTCTACTAGTGCAATGTCAATAGCTAGAAATCCTTTCTCTCATAACAGGACTAAGAATATTGAGATTAGATATAATTCCATTAGGGAGCATATGGAATGTGAATACATCAGTCTTGAGTTTGTCCCTACAGACAAGCAAGTGGCTGACATCTTCACTAAGCCATTGGATGAAGCAAAGTTCAACACCTTCAAGTTTGAGTTGCGTATGTTTAACTTGATATAGATTTAGTTGCTTCTCGTGTTGTTATTATTACAGGTTATACTACTTATTGTAGGTGCAAAAGACCTTCAGTGGCATGAAGATTTTTCAGGTTATATACCTTCATTGGTATCAAGTTTTTTAAGTGGTTCAAGTGCTATCCATACTGGAATAAACAAAAGTTTATACCAGGAAGGATGATACAAGATGCTCCTACTGAGGGGGAGCAAGTCTAGATGCTCCTATTAAGGGAGAGCAAGTCTAGCAGCTACTACAGTGGATCAAAGATCATCTCTGCTACTATTGTGCAATCACTGATGTTGTTGTATAGATATGCTGCCGTAGAACAAGAGGAAAAGTCAGCACCTCCCTTATTACAGCTGTATGAAGTCTTCAGTGGTATAGGAGTTGCATTAGCTCAAGTGGATAAATGATAAGCAGTAAGCTCAAGTAGATCAATGGACCACTCAATTGTCATGTTGCTGCAGTGATGTGTTTTATTAGTGGTATCAAGAAAGAGATATGTTCTTCAGTCAACTAGTGTAGTAGAAATAGGCTAGGATCAAGAGAAATATTCTCTCATGATCCAATCACCTCCCTCAATAGATAAAGTTTATATCCCTATAGAAGAAGCCAGAAAGAGGGAGATATGTGGCAATACTTGGAATGGGGGAGATTGGAGATGTAGAAGCAATACTTAACATGACTAGGTCATGTTGAGTAAGTGCATATTACTTGGATGGAAAGATTCAAGTAGTATGTGTTGGATCTAGTGGCCAACCTTAGAGGGGGGAGGATGAATAAGGTTTTACGAGTTAATTGAAAATTCGAATTATTTTTGTCCAGAAAAACTAGTTCTAGAAGCTACTACGGGGTGCTAACTTTTTAGCACGCGGCGGTGGGTCACATACCTCGTTTTCCTAGGAAAATTTCTACTTGGAGATTTATGCACCCTTTAGAGAAACACAGGCTCACATCCATAATGTTACAAATGATAAAAAAACAACAGTACATGAATTTTATTCAAACTAAATCAACAACTGTTTTTATAATTACAAAATTGTGATCCCCGTGACACCGGGGATCAAAGGCGGTGAAAATAAAAACTTTTTTGTTTTCTATACCGACCCGCTCCACGTACCGGTTGGCTCTCTCCTTTTCCCTCAAGGAAAAGTCTTCGAGTCAGCTCTTTACCCTCACACAAGGAGGTGTCTTAGAGCCCCGCTAGATCACTCGATCTAGACTTCCTCTCTTTTCTATACAGATCCAAATCCCGGATCAGTTGGCTCTCTCCCTTTCTCTCCGAGAAAGGTCTTCGAGTCGGCTCTTCACCTCCATGCAAGGAAGGGTCTTAGAGCTCCGTTAAATCTCCGGATCTAGACATCCCTACCCCTGGACAATTTCTCACGGAATCCTTCCCGGATTCCGATGACCCTCCGGTCGATTTCCCTCACACAAATAACTTGATAAAAAGAGTTAAAAGTAAAATTCACATAATAAGAGAAAACTCCCCTCTAACTCGAACCCTTGATATGGATGACGATTGGCTTGCAAAGGTTAGATCTTTGTGGCTTGAGAGTCTTTCTTTTCGAAGTTCTTTAGATCCATTACGATGAGCGCTTGATGAGAGTTTCTTGTAGCGAGGATCCTTCACAAGAGTATTAGGATGAAGGTTTCATCATCATTATGTTGGTATTCTTTGATCCTTGCACATGACTTCCTTTTGAACACCTCTAAAGAACTCTCCTTCTTAATGAGTTGGGATGAACCCTTCCTTCTCTTTAGACGGCTAGGGCAAACTCCCCTTTCAAATTTCTTGAAAAGCCGTCGCCAGAAACTCAAGATCAGGCTGTTTTGAATAGAGAGAGCTGTGCAGGAAGTTACCGCGGGGTGGTAACTAGTTATTGCGTGGCGGTAACATCCATAGAACAAAATCCCTCCTTTTCTTCATGTGCTTGCAACCGAACAACTCCTCGTAGTCGTTTTAGTCCTTGGCTCGCTAGAGATCTTTGTGCTTGCAACCAATCGTCTCTCTGTAGTCATTGTCATTCATGGCTTGCCGGAGTTCTTTGTGGGTGAACGAGAGGGAGACATATTTATTTTCCTTTAATAGAGATGATTGGGACGGACCGTAGAGAGAGCGACTGAACCCTAGAATGCACGAGCTTATCTACTTTTTCTTGCTTCTCTTCTTCGTACAAGGCACAGAAACCAAGGCGTCCTTTTATGCGTCTTCGTGAAAATAGGCTACCACCGACAATAAAACTAGTGCCCGACGATAGGTTCATACACTTGTTGTGCCAGCTTTCATCCAAATATGGAATAAAATTCAAAACGAACAAGTATTGTTTTATCGTTGCTAGCGCCGCGCGGTTACAGCTACCGCCGTACGGTAATTTAGGACATGACGATTCATAAACAACGTGTTGATATTTGTCGATCGGCTAGAGCGGTGCGGTAGCTGCTACTGCCTGCAGTAGTTGGATTTCATGACAAATTTGTCTCGATACTCGTCGGGAGACTAGCGCGGTGCGGTAACTGCTATTGCCTTGCGGTAGGTCATTTCTCGAGAAATCCTTCTTGATATTCGTCGAGAGCCTAGCGCGGCGTGGTAGAAACTACCTCTTGTAGTAATTTCCCGAGAGTCAGGCCAAATTAATTCCTTGCGCTAGCACATATGGTAGGACTAGCACGAATCAGTAGTTTCCTGAGAGCTCTGTCCAATTTATTCACGGCTACTACTCGGCGGTAACATCTACCGCTCAATATTAGTTTCCATAGGAGTCTTCTTCTTCGCTTGTACTTGTTAACCTGCACACTCTATCAATACAAGACATGATCAAATACAACCTGAGAATTGATATTCTCATACACAGTGCATGTGAAACATAAGTTCCAACAAACTCCCCCTTTTTATAATATCAAATCTTGTTCATGAGAAATTATAATGTGATAGAGTGCAGATAAAGGATAAGTGTTATAAGCTAACAATAGGTTGCAGGTTCGCTATGTAGCTCCCCTACGCACACGCTCCCCCTGTCTACATGTTCGACATGCTCCCCCTATCTATGTGCACACATTGTTAACATGCTCCCCCTACATGAGACCCTACAAGAGACCTCTCCTAACCTGTGACTCATACTCATGACCATAATCTTGAATAATTTATTCTCCCCCTTTAATAATATCAAAAGGGCGGCCAAGGCCAACCAGACATGCAGAATGAAAAATAGTAGATATGATGAGCATTTAGACAAATAACAGATAGTGCATAATTAAAGTAAAGTTAGAGATGATTATCAAAGAGGTGACTCAAAATAGAATACATATTAGAGAATTATAAGCACAAGGGTCACAAAAAGGAGCAAGATAAACAAACAAAGAAAATCAATTTTTAGTGTTCACATGAATTGGATAGCACAGCCTAAACTAAGCACACAACGAATACGTCTACAATGCTATAAGAGTAAGGAAGTAATCAAATAAAACAAACATTGAAAATGTCATGAGTGTAAATCATGTGCTAGTACGTATTGTGCTAAAAAGAGATAGTATAATTGCAGTCCAATTATTTTGTACAGAAGTCATAGACAAGGCAATGGCATGTGTTTGTGTAGCATCGAAAGCGAGATAACACAAAGAAAAAAATAGCATATTGTACAAGGTTATCGCGATCGTTTAGGCTCCTATCACAAGAGAAATACAGTGAATAAACACCTCACATGTCAATCGATGTCAAACATAGGCGAAAACTAGGGGCACTAAGCTAAAGATAGAGTCGACGCGCAAGATCAAAAGGACTCTTTAACCAAGGTGCTCATCCTCACAATGCTTATGAAGACTTATCAGGAGGAATGAGTAGTGCTTGGGTGGACCGTGACAAGAGATGTGATAGCTTTTATAGTTTTATTTTGTTAGCGTAGATCTATCACTTTAATCATTTTTGTAAAGGTTTGTGGAGCCCCGAGTCAATTGAAATCTATCCACCTAGATAGATATACTTTAACTTGTTTACATATGACTTTTTTACTAGAGTTTTGTCCCAACATTTCACACCTAGTATAATCACAAGTGTATCGTGACATTGATTATTCAACGTATTTCTAGCGTGTTAGAATATATTGTCATGATTTATAGCATGTAAACATATCATTTTTCATCTTGAGTGCATCGGCTTAGGATGTGTGTATCATGTGAAGTCATTCCCCTATCTAAGTCCTCACACATACCTAGAGGCATAAACAAAAGACACGACCCCGTCTTATTGCACTCAATAGCTAATCACTTATAGATTCAGCTCACTATGACCAGAGGACAATGTTTACATAGATTACGAGTCAAAACTCAAACATTGTATGTACATGTTATGGTCTAAGCCACAGTCATGTGAGTCATGAGAAATGAATGATCCATAATATTTTTGTTAATTTTTTTTTTAAAAAATTCAACTCAAATAAAATAAGAGAAACATGTTTTTGTTATTTTCGAAGTTTTTAGTTTTTTTTCTTTTTAATAAAAATATCAAGCAATAAACACACAAAGAGATATATAATTTTTTTTGTTCTTTTAAATTATTTTATAATTATATATTTATATTTTAAAAAAAATACTTGTGTTTCTCTAAAAACATGAAGGCTCAAAAAGATATATGATACAAACACAAGATAGTATGATAGAATATTGTGCATGAATATAATGTACATGATAAGTTAAATAATGTTAATGTAGTGGATATATAAATCCTAAGTATGCCCAATAATCCAATACCTAAGCTACATGTCTATACCCTAGCCCCGTACTCAGTGACGGATGGGCATGATGAGCTACATAAATATCGTATGGTGGGGTGTTAATCCCATGTACACACGAAAGAACCCGCTTAACCTAACACTCTTTCCCCCCAGTGCCACACAAGGACCTACTAGAACCCTCCCCGGCTAAGGATAAGACATGGTTTATAGGTTAGCATTTCTAATGAACATACACCTACGCCTGCGCTATTGTGAGACATACATATGGGTGAATAATCGCAGGAATACTAAGATAGCGTGATGGATTTATGATAAAAGATAAATTATGGTCTATAGCGTGATAGATTGATTTATCGTTAATTTCAATATGAGAAAGTCATATAGCAAAAATATATCTAAGTGTTCATGGCATGTTAGCATAAGAAAAAATACAAAAGCAAAAATACACAAATGCAAAAACAAAAAAAAAAAACAGAAAAAAAAACATTAAGTATATCGTGAAGAAGATTATCGAGTAATTTTGGTTTGATTAGTTTCTACTTCATGCAATTGTGGATACTAATTGATAATAGATTTAGGTATCCAAAAGGAGCCAAGGGTGACTGTTCCTTTGGGTACCCAAACATAGCGTGGTACACCTTACGGAGATGACGGTGAATGGGCCCTTTTGAGTGGAATGGGTGCGTTATTTTGAATGATGGGCCTCCATTCATACTTTGGTTTAATGTTATTTTTGTGTGTAAAATTTCCTTTTAGATTTCTACGAGTCCTTATGTGATTATCTTCAGTTGAACAATCTTGCATTTGAGGTTTACATATGTTGAAATTGTTCTCTGGGTTAAGATTATGTTTCTTAAGGTGATGACTCATATTGTATTGATTCTTTGAAGGAAATTTACATTCATTTGATTTTAAATTAGGCATGACTTGAGGTTGCAAATGAAAATGATTTTTTTGTTTTGGAATTTCATTTACACGCGCTTGAAATTTTTTACTCCCGTTGTTTGACTTAGTTAGTATATGAAAATTCATATTCAACATACTCTCGATTTTTGCTTGAAAGTTAGGAGTTATATTTTGTGAGTGTTTAATCATAATTTCCTTAAGCATGTTGATCTTTGTAACTAATTATGTATTTTTAATTTTAAGATTATGTATAGCTTTGTTGTACGCGATTGTGCTATTTTTAAGAGTGGAGACTACAGATTCAATATGAGATTCATACTTATTTTTGTATTCCTCAAAAGTTTCATCTATCACTTTAATTTCATTTTTATATTTCTTGCATCTTGCACTATCACTTTTCAACGATGAGTTTTCTAAACATAATTTATCATTTTGTTCTTTTGCAAAGTGAACCTCTTGTTCAAGAACCATATAATTTTATTTTAATTCATTATAATCTATACAAGGTATAGAAATGTTATCTAAAGAGCAGTAGGGAGGACAAGTCACTCATAATAGGGTTCTACATTAAGTTGTGCTTTTAAAGTTTTGTTTTCTAGTCGTAGGTTTGAATTAATATTTTTCAACTTATTAATTTTACGTCTAGCATTTTCTAGAACACGCAATATAAAGATAGATTGATAAGCAAAAAGGGAATTTGACTTCCATACAAAGCTCTTGGATGAGGCAAGATTGAGGTATAGAGTTTCTTTGACTTCTCTATGTGTTTCCTCATCCATTTTTAAGATTTCATATTCCCTTTCGATCGATATGGTCGTCCCGTCTTCCTCCGGGAGCAAGTCTCCTTTTGGTTCTTCACGTGGATCCATGAGAAATTGCTCAGATTTATTACCTATAGAAAGAGAACTATGCGTTAGTTCAAGAAAAATCCATATATCATATGTTGTAGGAAGCATATAGATTAGTTTGAAAATATCTTGACCAAGCCAAGAAAATAGACTGCTCATAGCTTTTACATTTAAATGACATTCGTGCTTATTTAAATTTTTTGGGGGCTTAATGCATGTCATGTTCCAAACTTCTATATCTAATGATATCAGGAATTTTCTGATTAGTGTTCTCCATTCGTTATAGTTCAATCCTATAAATAAATGTGGTGCAAACGAATTTTCAATATACAATTTTTCATCCCAACTAGTCGATTCAAGAATAGGGTTGGTCATTATTCCCGGTGGTGAAACCGATTTGGAATAACCTCCCTCTGATACCACTTATTGATTCTAGTGGCCAACCTTAGATGGGGGGGGGGGTGAATAAGGTTTTACGAGTTAATTGAAAATTCGAATTATTTTTTTTCCAGAAAAACTAGTTCTGGAAGGTACTGCGGGGCGCTAACTTGTTAGCGCACGACATTGGGTCACAGACCTCGTTTTCCTAGGCAAATCTCTACTTAGAGATTTATGCACCCTTCATGGAAATACAGGCTCACATCCACAACGTTATAAATGATAAAAAAACAGTACATGAATTTTATTCAAACTAAATCAATAACTATTTTTATAATTACAAAATTGTGATCCCCGTGATGCCGGGGATCGAAGGCGGTGAAAATAAAAACTCTTTTGTTTTCTATACCGACCCGCTCCACGTACCAGTTGGCTTTCTCCTTTTCCCTCTAAGAAAAGTCTTCGAGTTGGCTCTTTACCCTCACACAAGGAGGTGTCTTAGAGCCCCGCTAGATCACCCGATATAGACTTCCTCTCTTTTTTATACCGATCCAAATCCCGGACCGGTTGGCTCTCTCCCTTTCTCTCCAAGAAAGGTCTTTGAGCCGGCTCTTCACCTCCATGCAAGGAAGGGTCTTAGAGCACAGCTAGATCTTCCGATCTAGACGTCCCTAACCCGGAACGATTTCTCATGGAATCGTCTCCGAATTCCGATGACCCTCCGGTCGATTTCCCTTACACAAACAACTAGATAAAAAGAGTTAAAAGTAAAATACACATAATAAGAGAAAACTTCCCTCTAACTCGAATCCTTGATGTGGATGATGTTGGGTATTGCATCCACAATAACCTAGATTTGTATGAAGTCACCCTTGAACTAAGATGAATTAAGTTTGCATTTGATGCTCCTTTTAGTTGAGTGTTTGCAGGACTTATGTAATGCCTCCATCTATCACATGGAATATAACAGAGGGGCTGGTAGGGGCTCGATGCTATATTTCACTGACAAATGGCGGAATCACGAATGAATATCAAAATTAATTTCTACTCGCATCTTAACTCAGAGCATTCTAGCGGAAGATTTTAACTTGTAAAAACTAATCATATTGAATATCCACTAAATATATAAACAACACATTTATATATATCACCAGGAATGTATACAAACACAAACGCTCAAGGCCTTAAGGCATTACATGTTTCTCTTTATAAGTGTGATTTCATACATCAGCACGCAGGCCGGCCACATATGAAAATATAATTCTTCGCATGGCCTTCAAGAGCCTACAAGCAGCAAGGGCTTCAGCCCGCTCAATCCAATTTAGCCCATCAGCACCTGCATATGGACATCCGCCCCAAGGGTGATAAATAAAGCAACGGTCAACATTCAGTTGACTAATTATAATGACTCTACCCCTTACCCGGGGCAGTAGTTCCTTCCCTGCATGTATCGCAATCACAACATATATATTTATATATTAAAATAAGTGCTCTCACGCACAAAATCATCACAAATGCCGGCCTCAGTGTCAGACGCTCCGTGCAATTAGGGCACGCTTATGGTGTACCAAATTATCCTTGGTACCACCACCGATTAGAGGTTCTTAACTTATTGTCTATGGGGAATTAGTCAACTATAACACTAATGTTGGAGACCCCCTCGCCCATCCCAATCAGAGGTGTTAACCTCACGACAACAATCGAGCATTCTAGATAGACCCACCACAGTAGTGTAACAACCCGAGATTTGGCTCGTATACCCCCATTGCATTGCCACCAATTGATCTCTCATAACGCAGGTTTAGGTCAGCACTTTACCATTGCTCAACTCATCAATAGCGCACATCTTGATGCGTGTCGGCTTTCCCTTTCCTGTTCAGCACATAGCTCACACAGAGCATATAGCTTACGCAGCGCACACCACACAAGGAGCTCACGCAGAGCTTCCTAGTGTTGGGGTTTGTCTCCACAATGCCTCAGATTTGTAGGAGGTCAGACCTTGAACTAAGATGAATTAAGGTGTATTTGATGCTGTGTTTAAGTTGTATGTGTGCAGGTCCTTAATGCCAAGTGTAGACCAATGTCAGTCTATAATGGGTCACCAAACACAGGACCATACAATGTAATCCCTCATTGTGTGATCCAAAGTGTTGGCCCATGTATAGCCTCTCTATTGGGATACACTTCCTTCATGCACTTGGATTGATGGACAGAAGCATTGGAGCAAATTTCCTCATAGAATTTTTCTAAGTCCTAATACTCGAGTAACCCCTTATGATACTCGAGTATCAGGCTTAATACTCGAGTAATTAGTAAGACATACTCGAGTAGTTAGAGATACTCGAGTAGTCAGTTAGACTTACTCGAGTAAGGTCTTAATACTCGAGTAGTCTGTGTCTCATACTCGAGTAGTTAGTGAGATACTCGAGTAATCAGTTTGGCTTACTCGAGTAGGGTCTGAATACTCGTGTAGATATATCTATACTCGAGTAGTTAAGTTAGTCACTCGAGTAAGTTCTTTTCATACTCGAGTAAGTAACTTGATACTCGAGTAAATCATGTTTGATACTCGAGTAGATCCTTTTCTTCTCTTCTCTGCAAGTTCAAAGTAATGATACTCGAGTAAATACCCTGATACTCGAGTATGTGTTTTCTGATACTCGAGTATAACCCCTGATACTCGAGTAAGTGTTTTTTGATACTCGAGTATAACTTCTGATACTCGAGTAAGTTTTCTCTATACTCTAGTATATATTCTGATATTCGAGTAAGTATGTTCATACTCGAGTAATTGATCTTTGATACTCGAGTACATTCTTCCATACTCGAGTAATTGACTCTGATACTCGTGTATGTAAACGTTTCTCAGGTATATTTTCTGATACTCGAGTTTAGCCTTTTGATACTCGAGTATATCGTCTTGATACTCGAGTATACTTTTCTATTTCTCGAGTATACAATTCTGATACTCGAGTATACCATTTTTGATACTCGAGTAATTCATTCTTCTCTCCTGAATTTCTCTCTTTCTATACTCGAGTATACTGCTTCTTGCTACTCGAGTAATCCATCTCTCCATACTCGTGTATATCCTCCATTACTCGAGTATCGCAGTCAACTTCTCCAGAATTTTTCTAAGTCCATTTTCATCATAAGTATTTTGAATCTGTCAATTCTGATTGGTCCACGTGTCATCATTAATCAATATTATGACCGTTGGAACCCACCTATAAATAGGTCTTTTCAGAAATGACTTTTAAGCGTTATTACAGAAATATTCTTTTTAAGAAAGAGAAATTCCGTGAACCCTAATTTCACGCCGCCGCCATTGCCGATTCACGGAAGAAGAAGAAAAGTTTGGATCGCGACCTTCGTTTTCATCGATCTTTTCTCCAGCGATCCAGAAGAAAGAGAATCACTCGATCTTGCCGAGCCTTGAAGATTCCAGATCTACTTTCTCGATCGAGGTGGTTCCAGATCTCAGATTCGTGGATCTTTCTCTAGTCGTCTTCTACATTTTCTGATCAAGCCGAAGTTCCTAAAGAAGAAGACGGATACAGATCCAGATCTGATAGTGTGTTTGTTTGTAATCACAACCAATATTTTTGTAGGAGTTTTTATTCTCCGAGATTTGTAGGAAGTTTTGTCTTCCGAGTTTTTGTAGATCCGTTTTGGGATCAAGATTTGTAGGAACGTGGTTCCGAGGTGTAGGATTGTTTTCAATCCGAGATAGTGGAGTAGCCGAGTCTAGTGATTTGCTAGATCGGTGAGGAAATTGGACGTACCCAAGATTGGGGAACCACTATAAATCTTTTGTCGTCTGTGATTGCTTGATATTTGCTGTGTTAGTTTTTAATTCCGCTTTTGACACGCATTTCACCTATTCACCCCCCTCTAGGTGATTTAGGCTAACAACTTAGACCTCTCAATTGGTATCAGAGGGAGGTTGATCGTTAAAAGGTTAACACCTTGATCTTATCCTTCTAAGTTGTTTCTTGAAAAGTATCAAGCATGAGTAAGACCAAGGATTTTGCTAAACTCCCTATCTGCACCAAGAACAACTTTCCTATGTGGAAGGAAAGAGTAAAGTTCTTCATGGAAGCAGTAGATCCCCGGATCTTCATGATTGTTGAAGAAGGTCCCCACATTCCTATGACTGCATCCACCATAGATCCCACCAAGCAAGTTCCCAAGAAGCTGATGGATCTAGATAAGGATGAGATTGCACTTGTCTCTCTGGACAAGAAAGCCAAAAATATTATAGCAAGTGCAGTCGACGACTCAATGCTGCAGAATCTAATTCATTGCCAGTCTGCCAAGGAGATGTGGCAATCCCTAGTGACTCTAATGGAAGGTACAGAAGAAGTGAGGGATGATCGTAGATCCCTACTGAACCAGAAATATGAAGCCTTCAGGCAGGGTCATAAGGAAGCCATAGCTGACACCTTTGAGAACTTCTTCAAGATAGTTAATGGCCTAAGAGTGTATGGCCGTGTCTTCACCAACGGGGAACTCAATGACAAATTCTTAAGATCCCTAACCAAGGAATGGGATAATAAGGTATGTGCCATTCGGGAGTTTGGAAGGTTAGCTGAGACGGACCCGCAGAATCTGTTCGGAAAGCTTATGTCTTACGAGCTGCAAATCAACTCAAGAAAAGCTGAAGAAGAGACAAGCAGGTCTGCATCCAAGGAGAAATCTGTCGCTCTAAAGGCAGATAGCTCAAGGAAGATAAAGGCTAGCTCTCTTGCCCCAGTTCCTGAGGCTGATGAAGAAGAATCATCTGAGCCTAGCTCATCTGGCTCAGAACTATCTGATGGAGAGTTCTCCCTACTCTCAAGGCAGTTCAAGAAATTCTTGAACAAGAAGAAGCAATGGAGAGGCAAGGATGCCTCATATAGAAGATCACGACATGACGGTGATCATCGGAAGAAAGGCTCAAGCAGCCATGACAGGTACAATTCTAAACAGAACAAACATATTTCAACTGACATCATTTGCTATTGTTGCAATAAGCCAGGTCACGTCATCGCCGATTGCCCTCACAAAAAGAAAGAGGGTGGAAGAAGAGAGGAAAAGAAATCCTCACACCATAAGAAGAGGACAGAGAAAAGCCTAGTAGCCAAGAAGAGCAAAACTCTCAGCGACTCTGACTCATCTGAGTCAAGTGAAGAAGAGGAAGCTTACTTTGGGCTCATGGCTCATTCAGATGATGAACAAGTCCCCCAGTTCACTGGGGAGGTAAAATCTCACACTCCTCTCTCTGACTCTGATGATGACAATGAGCAAGAGGGCTATTCCTCTGAAGATGAATCTGAGCTCATGAGTCAGTATAAGGAGTTACTCACCGCCTACGAAAAATGTCGTAGAGTAGTGAAAACTCAAGCCAAAGAGATAAAATCTCTACAGGCTAGTGAAAGCAGCTTGAGAGTAGAAGTCAATAAGACTAACTCTCTTCAAGAGAACTTCAATGCTGCTATGGAGGAATACAATAAAGCTCTCAAGCACCTCGACCTTAAAGAGGAAATCATCAAAGAACTGGAAAAACAGCTCGAGGCTGAAAAGAAGCTTGTTGAGAGCTTCTCTAAGCCTAAGACAGTTCTTCCAATCGTTGCTGAATTCTCTGCTAAGGCCAAGGGTGCTGGTTTAGGCCACATTGGCTCCTCTAGTAAATCCTCTAGAAGAAACAAGGCCAAGAGAAAGAATAAGGCTGCCCGAAAGACTCTAGCTGAAGAAAAAGGGAAAGCTCCCTTGGAACCTGTTGTGTTCAAGAAAGTTATCTTTCCCACGAACGAACTCGATTATGAGTCCACTTACGGACACTTTTCTAGGCCAATCCCTGAGAAGCCTAAGTCAAGATACCAAGGTTGGACTCGTCCTCGTAACTTTGGCGAGAGTGTCTTCAAGGCACCTTATGAGGAGATTCAGCTTCAAAGCTATGGACCTTATGCTCATGGTCATAACTTTAAGAAGACACCAAAAGTAAAACCCATTGTAGAAAAGCCTATGAAGGAGAAGACTTCATGTAACTGCAATCATCATGAAGCCTCTTCCTCCAAAAGTAAGGCTCCTGCTAGACCTTCATTCCAGAAAGTCAGGCAGGACTACCCAAGGCAAAGATACAACAGGTTCAACTGTTGGTGTTGTGGCAAAATTGGTCATTTTGCCAGTGATTGTTGGTTCAATCCTAATAATGCTGCTACCCCTAAAGTTAGCAACGTGAGAATGACCACTCATGAGGCTAATACTCGTAGGGGGAGTATTCTAACTCGAGACCAAGGACCCAAACTTGTTTGGGTTCCTAAGGCTAAATGATTGTAATTGCAGGTATGTCCAAAGGCCACCAAAATGCCAATCTGGTACTTGGACAGTGGATGTTCTCGGCATATGACCGGGACAAGGAGCCTACTACTGAACTACACCTCAGTCTGCAACGGACCAAAGGTCATCTTTGGAGGTTCAGATCGAGGAATCACTAAAGGCTATGGTATGATTTCTAACGGTAGCGTATCCTTCTCGGATGTAGCCTATGTTGAAGGATTGGAACACAATCTCATCAGCATAAGCCAACTATGCGACAAAGGATACGTAGTTGAATTTCATGCTGACAAGTGTTTGATAAAATCGGTTAACAATATGGAAACTATTTTATCAGACACTCGAAGCAGAAATATTTTCTGTTTGAATTTTATTTGTATAGACTCTTCGACACCAGTGTGTCTTTTGGCAAAAAGTAGTGCATCTCTTGCTGACCAATGGCACAAGAGACTAGCACATATTAATTTCAAAACTATTAATAAATTATTCTCTCAAAACTTAGTGCGTGATGCACCCAAGGTCAAGTGCGTTACGGACAGTCCTTGTCACGCTTGTATCAAAGGCAAGCAAACAAGAAGTTCGTTTAAAAGCATAATAGGCAAGGATTCCAATAGAAGTTTACAGCTTCTTCATATGGACTTGTTTGGTCCACTGCAGGTTAGAAGTTTGGGAGGTAAGGAATATACGTTGGTTATTGTGGATGATTACTCGCGCTTTGCGTGGGTGTTCTTTCTGAAACACAAGTCAGATACCTTCGGTATTTTCACTAATTTTGTCAGGCAAATCCAGAATGAATACAACCGTTCCGTAGTCAAAATCAGAAGTGACAATGGAACGGAGTTCAATTCTGGAGCCATGACAGAATTTTGTGAAAGTCAAGGTATCTTTCATGAGTTTTCCTCTCCCCGCACACCACAGCAAAATGGAGTGGCTGAGAGAAGGAACAGAACACTCATAGAGGCTTGTCGGACCATGTTGAGTGATGCCTCACTTCCGGAGTATTTCTGGGCTGAAGCCGTCAACACCGCTTGTCACATGCAAAATCGAGCACTCATCAACAAAGACCATGATAAGACCCCTTACGAACTTCTAAAAGGCAGGCAACCAACCATTTCATACTTTAGAATCTTTGGTTATAAGTGCTTCGTACTTAACAATGGCAAGTATCACACTACAAAGTTTAGCGAGAAAAGCTTTGAAGGTATTTTTGTAGGTTATAGTAGCCATAGTAAGGCCTATAGAGTTTTCAATAGAAAAACTCTGGTTGTGGAAGAGTCGATACATCTTGTATTTGATGAGACGAGTCTGTTGCAAAGCAACTCGTCTAGTGTGCCTATTGTAGATGCAGGTACAAAGTTGAAAGACCTCAGCTTGGATGAACCTATTAAAGATAAAGATGAGACGTTCATCAAGATCCCCTCTACAACCACCTTTGGAGAGGGAGATGATCAAGATGAAGAAGACATCCCAGCTGAAGATATAACTCCAGTGGCTGAAGAGATCCCAGATGCAAGGACTTTAGAGTTCAGACACTTGAAGGATCATCCTGTTGACCAAATCATAGGAGATCCTCGGGATGGTGTCAGAACTCGTCGAGGTACAACTAACGAGAATTTACACTTAAGCTTTCTCTCACAGGTTGAACCAAAGAAATTTGAGGAAGCCAACTCCGACGCATCCTGGATTCTAGCCATGGAAGAAGAATTAAATCAGTTCAAAAGATGCAAAGTCTGGACACTTGTTCCTAGACCCAAGCATAAGAACGTCATCGGGACAAAATGGGTCTACCGGAACAAGATGGATGAAGACGGAACAATTATAAAGAATAAAGCCAGACTTGTCGCCAAGGGATATCGTCAAGAGGAAGGGATCGACTTCGACCAAACTTATGCTCCAGTAGCAAGACTGGAGGCAATCAGGTTATTTCTTGCCTACGCTGCACTTAAGGGCTTTACCGTCTATCAAATGGACGTGAAGTCCGCCTTCCTAAATGGTAACATTAAGGAAGAAGTGTACGTGGATCAACCCCCAGGTTTTGTTGATCCAACCCTTCCTAACTATGTGTATTTGTTACAAAAAGCACTATATGGTCTCAAGCAAGCCCCTCGGGCTTGGTATGAGACGCTGTCTACCTTTCTTCTTGAGAACAAGTTCACAAGAGGAAAGATAGACAAGACATTATTTCTTAGGGAAATAAAAGGCAAGATTTTGCTAGTGCAAATCTATGTCGATGACATTATTTTCGGCTCTACAGACAACAACCTCTGCAAGAAGTTTTCTAAACTTATGCAAGGGAAGTTTGAAATGAGCAGTATGAGAGAGCTGAAGTATTTCTTAGGGCTTCAAGTGAAACAATCTGAGGATGGAATTTTCATCTCTCAGACCAAGTTCACCAAAGAGCTGCTTAAGAAATTCGGAATGGAGAATGCAACCTCTATGAGGACTCCAATGGCCTCAGCTATGTCTCTGGACAAGGACGAGAAAGGGAAACCTTTTGATGAAACCAAGTACAGAAGCATAATTGGGTCCTTGCTCTACCTTACCGCGAGTAGACCAGATATAATGTTCTCAACATGTGTATGTGCTAGATTTCAGGTGAACTCTAAGGAATCTCACTACATCGCTGCAAAGCGAATCTTGAGATACCTCAAAGGAACACCAAATCTTGGCTTATGGTACCCAAGAAGTAATGATAGTGAACTAATTGGATTTTCAGATGCAGATTTTGCAGGAAGCAAAGATGACAGGAAAAGCACCTCCGGGACTTGCCAATTCCTCGGAAGGAGACTCATTTCCTGGAGCAGTAAGAAGCAAAACTGTGTAGCCATCTCAACGGCTGAATCAGAGTACATCTCTGCAGGGAGCTGTTGTGCACAGCTTTTGTGGATCAAGAATCAGTTTGAAGATTACAACATGAAGTTCCAGAACATTCCACTGTTCTGTGATTCTTCCAGCGCAATTGCAATAGCCAACAACCCAGTCTCCCACAGCAGGACCAAGCACATAGAGCTTCGCTATCATTTCATCCGGGAGCATGTGGAAAATGGAGATATAGATCTACAGTATGTCTCCACAGACAGGCAAGTTGCAGATATCTTCACCAAGCCGCTGGATGAGTCCAAATTTTCATTCTTCAAAACTGAGCTTGGACTGCTTAACAAAGAAGACCAATGATGGACTCAGAAATTTAGAAGAGGTCAGAAATGGTGGATACTCTGAGGTACATTTCTGTTAGTGAAAATTCCTTCAAGAAATTTGAGACTCGAGAATAGTTACATTTACACGAGTGAAATAGTGAATACTCGAGTAACAAGTCAAATATACTCGAGTAATCAAATCAATACTCGTGTATGCACTCTTTATACTCGAGTATGAAAAGTCTTCAGAATTTAATACTCGTGTATTGAACTTCATATACTCGAGTAATCAGATTGATACTCGAGTATTAATTTCTTATACTCGAGTATGGAAAAATCCGTCTAGACTTAATACTCGTGTCTACTCAGTACATACTCGAGTATATGTTAAGGATTACTCGTGTATGCCGTAAACTTCTCTCGTGTAATCGGATTTCTCTGGAATTTTTCAAACTCTCTATTCGCACAACGAATTTGCCGCCTCATTCGGGTATGTTTTTATGTTTAATCATTTTTAGACCTAATTAGGATTAATTATATATATATATAAAACGAAAACGTCCATTCCACTTCCCATTCACTCGTGTATCCGCCGACCTTTCGTCTTCCCGACTCTATCTCGTCGCTCTTCCGTCGCCGCCGATTTCTCAGTTTCAGATGGCTCCTCCGTCGTCCAAGATCGGAATCGGCTCCGAACTAGTTCCAGATGGTATTGCAGACATCTCAGATGACTTTCGCAACCTTCTCATTCTGTTCGACACCGCTGGATTGACCTACCTCCTCCAGACGCCGTGCAAGGCTATTATTCCTGCAGTGGAAGAGTTCTACAAAAACCTAAAGGTTAAACGAAATGGAAAAGTTCTAAAGACCAAGGTCAGAGGACTAAAAATCCGATTGGACAAAACCTCAATCTCTATTTTACTCCGGCTGCCCGTCGTTGAGGAAGAGGATGAACTCACAACCGAAGATTCTGACAGAACAGCCCTATACTGTGGGGTTGATCCCGAGTGTGATACCTTCAGCAGAGCAGATTGCAATAGAGAGGGAAAATTTCTGATTGATGTTATCTCCAAGGTCATACTCTGCAAGACCTACTCCATCCGAGAAATCTCTCACAACATGTTTGAGATCATGCAAGCCATCGTCTGCAGAAAGAAGTTCCAGTTTGGCATGATGCTACTGGACAAGATTCAGGGGAGCATCAAGCAACCCAGTTTTGCAAGGATTATCTCACTCATCCTCCATGAGATAGATCCTCAGGTTTTTGACCTTTCTAAAGGTATTCCTCTCCACCATATGAAGAAAGTCACCCTCGCCTCCATACATAGATATGAAATCAAGCTTCAAAATACTTCCCAAACCTCCAGACAGCAAGCTGTCATCAGGACCCCATCTCCTCCTCAACATCAAGTTGCTGACACTCTGGGTGCAGCAATTAAGGGGGAGCCTGCCTCTTCTCTACCTCAGAATCAGGTTTCTTCACAATCAGTAATTCCAGATCAAGAAGAAGTAAGAATTCCTACTCCTCCAATCTCTCCTCCTCCAGCAGATATTCAATCAGCAAATCCAGACTCAGAGCTTCCAGACTCAGCAGCCCTTCTGTCTACAGCTGAGGATATCAACAAATTCATTGATGAGCTCAGCTCAGATGCCCCTCTCTTCCAGAATGACTCAGCTGCAAAGTCTCCAGTTCAGTCTGAAGTCCATACTCCAGCTCCATCTCCTGCAAGAACCCCAGCTCCTTCTCCTACTAAATCTCCAGTCCAATCTCCTGAGAGTGAGCCTAGCAAATCAGCTCATATTCTCCTGTCTGATGATGAGATGTCTCCAGATCCTGTGGAGGCACCTCTGAAGAATTTGGATTTCTCCATGCCCTCTCTCCTACCCTCAGAAGAAGATGTTGAACCAGTTCCATTCAAGAGAGCAGTCAGTTCAGTGGTGATCACAGAAATCCTTCCTTGGACTGCCCCTGCTCCTGCCCCTGCTGCTTCAGCTCCTGAACCAACCTCAGCTCCCTCCTCTTCAGATATAATAAGCAAGATTGAGCTTATGCTCAAAGAGCAGAGAGATTACTTTGATGCCTCTCTGCAATCAGTAACCTCCAAGGTCTCTGCTCTTGAAACAGAGATGAGCAGAGGCTTTGCAGAAATCCAAGCAAATACTGATGAACTAAAAAGGTTGTTCCAACTTGGAGGCAAAGCCATAGATCACACCATTACAAGCATAGGTGAGCTAAGAAACCAGGCAGAGACAGTAGCTCACAATCAGATCAAGCTAGATGAGAGAGCTGAAATGAATGTTGTGACAGTATGTAATGAAGTGGGCACCTTCAAAGATGAAGCCATTGCAAAGCTAAACATAGATATCAGCAAGTGGGAGAAAGTTGTAAAAGAACAAGTGGACAAACTACATGAGCAAACTCAAATAGCTGTAAAAGAACAAGTTGAAACTCTCTCTAAACAGGCTCAAACTACAGTGGATGGAATTGTAAAGGAAATGAAAGCAGACATTCTCTCTCAACTTCAATCTGTAAAGTTTTATACCTATGACACTGCTGTGTGGCTGCATAACATGAACTTCCCCAATGCTCAGCTCAACCCAGCCATCATTCCTCAGCACCTAAATCCTCTTGAAGAGCAACCCTCTGCAGATGCCCCTGTCCAAGCTACCATTCCAGAAAGTGGTGTGCCAGTCTTCTCTCCTAGACCTGAGGGTGATCTGACTGAGCCTCCTCTTAACTACTCTGACATGTGGCAAGATGATTTTGTTTCCAGTTCTCAAGGTCCATCTAAGAGGAAAAGAAAGTATGGTGAAGGTGCTTCTGCAAGTCGTTCTGAACCCAGAAGAGATCCAGCAATTGTTCACTCAGAGGTTTGGAGTCCAACCTCCAAATCCCTTATTCTTGATACCCTGAAATTAGTGACAGATCATGGTGAAAACAGAGACAATCATTACAGCTACTCAGAGTGGAAAGCCTATGAAGCTTCACAGATTAAAATCAGACTCCATGACAGAAACTGGGGACACAACAACCCTGCTGCTCCTCCCAGGCCCAGGACCTATTTCCCAAAGCCTTACAGCTACCTGGAGAGGCAACAGCTCAAAAGGGAAAGGATGCACAAGGATGCTCCATCATGAGTGGATCTGAGAAAGTGGAATTGGACTATTTTGTTTATGTGCTTTAAAAACATTTCCTCATATATATATATTTAATTCTGATTATGGCCATATTTTGTCTATCCTGTTTTAATTAGGTTTATTCTCCTTGATATGCTTTTTGTTCTTTTACTCCTAAGTAATTCACCTTAGTATAGAGAGTGCTGACATCTACAAATAGGGGGAGATTGTTGGGGTTTGTCTCCACAATGCCTCAGATTTGTAGGAGGTCAGACCTTGAACTAAGATGAATTAAGGTGTATTTGATGCTGTGTTTAAGTTGTATGTGTGCAGGTCCTTAATGCCAAGTGTAGACCAATGTCAGTCTATAATGGGTCACCAAACACAGGACCATACAATGTAATCCCTCATTGTGTGATCCAAAGTGTTGGCCCATGTATAGCCTCTCTATTGGGATACACTTCCTTCATGCACTTGGATTGATGGACAGAAGCATTGGAGCAAATTTCCTCATAGAATTTTTCTAAGTCCTAATACTCGAGTAACCCCTTATGATATTCGAGTATCAGGCTTAATACTCGAGTAATTAGTAAGACATACTCGAGTAGTTAGAGATACTCGAGTAGTCAGTTAGACTTACTCGAGTAAGGTCTTAATACTCGAGTAGTCTGTGTCTCATACTCGAGTAGTTAGTGAGATACTCGAGTAATCAGTTTGGCTTACTCGAGTAGGGTCTGAATACTCGTGTAGATATATCTATACTCGAGTAGTTAAGTTAGTCACTCGAGTAAGTTCTTTTCATACTCGAGTAAGTAACTTGATACTCGAGTAAATCATGTTTGATACTCGAGTAGATCCTTTTCTTCTCTTCTCTGCAAGTTCAAAGTACTGATACTCGAGTAAATACCCTGATACTCGAGTATGTGTTTTCTGATACTCGAGTATAACCCCTGATACTCGAGTAAGTGTTTTCTGATACTCGAGTATAACTTCTGATACTCGAGTAAGTTTTCTCTATACTCGAGTATATCTTCTGATATTCGAGTAAGTATGTTCATACTCGAGTAATTGATCTTTGATACTCGAGTACATTCTTCCATACTCGAGTAATTGACTCTGATACTCGTGTATGTAAACGTTTCTCAGGTATATTTTCTGATACTCGAGTTTAGCCTTTTGATACTCGAGTATATCGTCTTGATACTCGAGTATACTTTTCTATTTCTCGAGTATACAATTCTGATACTCGAGTATACCATTTTTGATACTCGAGTAATTCATTCTTCTCTCCTGAATTTCTCTCTTTCTATACTCGAGTATACTGCTTCTTGCTACTCGAGTAATCCATCTCTCCATACTCGTGTATATCCTCCATTACTCGAGTATCGCAGTCAACTTCTCCAGAATTTTTCTAAGTCCATTTTCATCATAAGTATTTTGAATCTGTCAATTCTGATTGGTCCACGTGTCATCATTAATCAATATTATGACCGTTGGAACCCACCTATAAATAGGTCTTTTCAGAAATGACTTTTAAGCATTATTACAGAAATATTCTTTTTAAGAAAGAGAAATTCCGTGAACCCTAATTTCACGCCGCCGCCATTGCCGATTCACGGAAGAAGAAGAAAAGTTTGGATCGCGACCTTCGTTTTCATCGATCTTTTCTCCAGCGATCCAGAAGAAAGAGAATCACTCGATCTTGCCGAGCCTTGAAGATTCCAGATCTACTTTCTCGATCGAGGTGGTTCCAGATCTCAGATTCGTGGATCTTTCTCTAGTCGTCTTCTACATTTTCTGATCAAGCCGAAGTTCCTAAAGAAGAAGACGGATACAGATCCAGATCTGATAGTGTGTTTGTTTGTAATCACAACCAATATTTTTGTAGGAGTTTTTATTCTCCGAGATTTGTAGGAAGTTTTGTCTTCCGAGTTTTTGTAGATCCGTTTTGGGATCGAGATTTGTAGGAACGTGGTTCCGAGGTGTAGGATTGTTTTCAATCCGAGATAGTGGAGTAGCCGAGTCTAGTGATTTGCTAGATCGGTGAGGAAAGTGGACATACCCAAGATTGGGGAACCACTATAAATCTTTTGTCGTCTGTGATTGCTTGATATTTGCTGTGTTAGTTTTTAATTCCGCTTTTGACACGCATTTCACCTATTCACCCCCCTCTAGGTGATTTAGGCTAACAACTTAGACCTCTCACCTAAGTATTTTGGAAGTACTCATAATTCACAGGCATCCTCACAAACTCCGTAAACTACAGGCTTCATACACGGAGTCTTCTCCGGTTCGCAACATAAACATCACCAACCAGACCAACTGTCCGGATTGGCTTCACACATCATGCCTATTCCGTACTACACATTTCCAGATCTAGATGCAGACTCAACCGGGGATATCAACTATCAACCCACTGGAATCACTTATGCTTTCCACCTCTTGGTGGAGGATTCCATGCACATGCATAAAAGAGGACTTTACTTGTCTAAGAAGGAGATTGTTACCCTTGACAATCTCTTTGGATCCATGGAAAACTAGCTAAATGAAATGCACCGCAACGTCCTTGCCTCCATAGATCTGGACTCGGCTCGTGATTCGAGGCTCTGAATCTCTACCGGTAGCTGGATTCCTCCTTCCTCCTCCTTGCTCTCCCTACTATCTAACACTTTAGAAAGAGAAAGACTTGAGATAAATGAGAGTTTATCCCTCAACTCCCGACCTTATAACAGCAGGAAGATCTCTAGACCGTTAGATCCTAATTAAAGGAAATGAACGGCTATGAATCTCCCTGGAAATCAATTTCCTGGGCCGAACACAGCTTGTGATAAACCCGTGTCACAAGCCGTATGCCTTAAGCGGCAAAGAAATGGACTCTGCCAAACCAGGACACGTCCTTGTAATACGCCCGTATCACAGGCTGTGTGCAAGACATGGCTTCGAATACGCCCCTGTCTAGCTCATGTTCAATAACCCTCACAAACCTGACCAAACACAGAGAAGGACATGGCACTTGACATGCCTGTGTTATAGGTCATGTGCCTAACATGACTTGGCTCTCGAGAATCTTTGAGTGCATTTCATCGACCTCAACAGGACTCGGCCATGGACATGCCCGTGTTACAGGCCGTATGCCATACTCGACACCGCCTAGCGCCACACTCGAGACCGCCCTGCGCTACACTTGAGTACATAGAGAAGGACACGGCCTTGGACACGCTCGTGTCCCAGGCCGTGTGAAATTATCCAGTCACAAAACAGAGTTTTGGGGCGTTACAGTTCTCCCCCACTTAAAGAAATGTCATCCCGAAATTTAGCTCAACTGTAGACACCAATACAATCACTCCTTTGTTGTACTTTTTATAGATTGAATCGGATTTAGAGCTCAGAGGCCAAAGCTTGTCTCGCCCCACGACATCGCACAAAGACAAGTCTTTAACAAACATATTGTCAGACATACATACATGTACTTTATTACATCACGAAGATAACAAAGTGCATTCTTTATTTTATTTACGCTAATCTACATCCCTCATACTCCACTGTATGGTCTTCTGTAATTCCAGATTATATACGCGAGGCTGCTGTTCTTAACCATTTGAGATTTGTGGCTCCTGTAATTCGAGATTATACAGTCGAGGTTGCGCCCGGGATATAGATGACTCTATCACTGCCTTGCCCTTTTCCTCATAAGACGCACCTGTCCTTTTCTCACCCTTTGGAGGGCCACTCCAACAAGCATGGGATAAATGTCCTTGCTTCCCACAATTAAAACATGTACGTTTCTCAACACGTCATTGCCCATATGTTGCTCTCGAAGCAACATTCGAAGGAGTTTGTTCAGTATGCATGAACCTCTTCTTTTCTCGTTTCCTAAACTCTGATTGTTCCGACTACGGCACTTTGAACTCTGGATTTTACACCGCCAAGTTCTTCTTGTCCTGCACCCGTTTCAAATCCTTCTCCAATGCACAGGTTGTATCTACTAATGCTTGGAAGCCTTGGTTCACCGAACTCGGGAGCGCCAACCTCAGCTCATCACGAAGTCCCTCATATAACCTATTCTTCTTCTGCTCCTCCTCAACAAAAGTAGACCCTGCATAGTGCCCCCGCCTGGTAAACTCATGCAGGTATGTATCAACACTACTCTCACCCTGCACCAGACGTTGGAACTCACGCTCCTCAAACACATGTATTGTATTCCTAGTGGATATTCTTGAGTTCAAATATATTATCCCTACCAAACCCTAACCTATGATACCAATTTGTAACTCCTTCATCTGTCACATGGAATATAACAGAGGGTCTGATTGGGGCCCCACGCTATATTTCACAGACAAATGGCGGAATCTCGTATTAATATCCAAATTACTTTCTACTCGCATCTTAACTCAGAGCATTCTAGTAAAATATTTTAACTTGCAAGAACTCATCATATTGAATGTCCACTAAATATATAAACAACACATTTATATATATCACCAGGAATGAATACAAACACAAATGCTCAAGTCCTTAAGGCTTTATATGTTTCTCTTTATATGTGTGATTTCATACATCGGCACGCAGGCCGGCCACACATGAAAATATAATTCTTCGTACGACCTTCAAGGGACTACAACCAACAAAGGCTTCAGCCCGGTGAATCGAATTCAACCCGTCAGCACCTGCATATGGACATCCACCCCATGGGTTATAAACAAAGCAATGGTCTGCATTCAACTGACCAATTATAACGACCCTACCCCTTACCCGGGGCGGTGGTTCCTTCCCTGCATACATCGCAATCACAACATATATATTTATATATCACAACAAGTTCTCTCACGCACAACATCATCACAAACATTGGCCTTAGTTCCAGACGCTCCGTACACTCAGGGAACGCTTACGGTGCACCAAATTATCCTTGATAACACCACCGATTAGAGTTTCTTAATTTGTTGGCTATGGGGCATTAGTCTACTACAACACGCATGCTGGAGACCCACTAGCCCATCCCAATTAGAGGTGTTAACCTCACGACAATAATCGAGCATTCTAGATCGACCCACCAGAGTAGTGTCACAACTCGGGATTTGGCCGGTAGCCCCCCATTGCATTGCCACCAATCGATCTCTCATAATGCATGTACAGGTCAACACTTTCCCATTGCTCAACTCGTTAATAGCGCACATCTTTAAGCGGGTCGGATTTCCCTTTCCTGTTCAGCACATAGCTCACGTAGAGCATACAACTTACGCAGCGCACATAACACAAGGAGCTCACGCAGAGCTTCCTAGGTATTTTGGAAGTACTCACAATTCACAGGCATCCTGACAAACTACGTAAACTACTCGTTTCATACACTGAGTCTTCTCCGGTTTGCAACATAAACATCACCAATCTAGACCAACCCTCCGGATGGGCTTCACACAACATGCTTATTCCGTACTACACATTTTCGGATCTAGATGTGGACTCAAACAGGGATATCAACTATCAACCCTTTGGAATCACTTACGCTTTCCACCTCTTGGTGGAGGATTCCATATACAGGCATAAAGGAGGACTTCACTTGTCCAAGAAGGAGATTGTTACCCTTGACGATCTCTTTGGAGCCATGGAAAATTAGCCAGATGAAAAGCACAGCAACGGCCTTGCCTCTACAGATCTGGACTCGGCTCGTGATTCGGGGATCTGAAAGCTCCACCGACAGCCGGATTCCTCCTTCCTCCTCCTTGCTCTCCCCACTCTCTAACACTTTAGAAAGAGAAAGACTTGAGATAAATGAGAGTTTATCCCTCAACTCCCAGCATTATAACAGCAGGAAGATCTCTGGATCGTCGGATCCTAATTGAAGGAAATGAACAGCCACGAATCGCTCTGAAAATCAATTTTCTGGGCCGAACATGACTTGTGACACACCCGTGTCACAGGCCGTGTACCTTAAGAGGCAAAGAAACCGACTCTGCCCGACTAGGACGCGGTCTTGTGACCCGCCCGTGTCACAGGCCGTGTGCTAGACATGGCTTCGGACACGCCCGTGTCCAGCCTATGTTCAACAGCCCTCATAAACTTGGCCAAACACAGAGAAGGACACAGCCCTTGATACGCCTGTGTCACAGGCCGTGTGCCCAACACGACTTGGCTCTCGAGTATCGTCGAGTGCATTTAGTCGACCTCATCAGGACACGGCCCTGGACATTCCCGTGTCACAGGTCGTGCGCCACACTCGACACTACCCAATATCACACTCGAGACCACCCTACGCCACACTCGAGTACACTGAGAAGGACACGGCCTTGGACACGCCCGTGTCCCAGGTCGTGTGAAATTGTCAAGTCACTAAACAGAGTTTTGGGGTGTTACAACTTATATGCCAAGTGTAGACCAATATCAGTCTACAATGAGTATCCAAACACAGGACCATACATTGTAATCCCTCATTGTGTGATCCATGGTGTTGACTCATGCGTAGCCTCTCTATTAGGATACACTTCCTTTTCAAACAATTAGAGCATGGATGGAAATTTGAATGCTGTGTATTCTTGAAGAAATTATGTTTTCAGACTCAAAGAAATTCTAAAAGTGTTTTTCTCGAGTACTAAGTTTTGTTCTCGAGAAAAACTAGAGTAAGTTCTCGAGTTAGACTCATCATAAATTCGAGTGACAGAAGTTGTTCTCGAGAAAGCATCTTGGTGTTTTAGAGAAAGGCTTATGTAATCGAGTACTTCATGACTCTTCTTCTCGGGTTTCTTTCCTTACAAACAGAATTTCTCTAAGTCTTTTTTTCGAGAAGACTTTGATTAGTTCTCTAGATGGCTATGTTTATTTCTCAAGTAATGTCTGCTGTACTCGAGTAGAAGTCTTCTTGTTCTCGAGTACCAGCTTTTCTTCTCGAGAATAATATTTGTTTTTCTCGAGTACTTTCTTTCTTTCTCGAGATCGTTGTTTTCCATCTCCACTTTTTTTACTGAGTTTCCTTTCTCGAGTTCACCATAATTATTCTCGAGAACTAAATTCCTTTTATCGAGTACAACCTTTCTTCTCGAGAAATGCTATATTGTTTTTAGAAAATCTTCTAAGTCATTCTTCTCGAGATCTCTATCATTGTTCTCGATAACACAAGTCTTTCTCTCGAGTAAAATACTTCCTCTCGAGAAATGTTGCACTATTTTCTGAGAAATTTTCTCTAAGTCCCGACAGACGTGATTTTAAAATATGATTTGATGTGATTGGTCCACGTGGCCATCATTAATCAGAATTATGACAGTTAGGGATATCTTATAAAAGGCTTTGTCATTATTCGACCAACAAGATGACGTGTAAGAAGAAATTCTGAATCCCTAATTCTCTTTCCTAAATAGTAAGCCGCCACTCATCTTCATCATCGCTAAGGGCTTTCGATCAAGAACGATTCAGAGCAGTCGACTTGCAGATCCAGATCTTCTACAATCTACACATCCCCCTTCTTGATTTTGTGAGTCAAGAAATTTCAGATCAAGGATCTAGCCGAGTCTTCTTCAACATATTCTGATAGAGCCGCAAAGTTCAAGAAAGAAGACCTAGGCAGAAATTTCTAGATCTGAGAGATTTTACTGTTTGTATTTCTAATTTCAAATCTATTCTGGTAGGAGAATCTTCTCTGACTGTAGGAGCTTTGCTCTCTGAGTTGTTGTAGGAAGTTTTTATCTTTCGAGTGTAGATTCGTTTCGTGAATCAAGTTGTAGGAACGTTATTCTGAGTAGTGGGATTGTTTTCAATCCGAGATTAGTGGAGTAGCCGAATCTAGTGCATTGCTAGATCGGTGAGTGGAAAGTGGACGTACCCAAGGTTGGGGAACCACTATAATTCTTGGTGTTGTCTATGATTGCTTGGTTATTTTTTGTGCATAGATCGCTAAAATTTTTATTCCGTAAAAAGACGCACAACTCACCTATTATCCCCCCCCCTCTAGGTGATTTAGGTAGACAACTTAAACATTTTTCAATTGGTATTAGAGGTTGGTTGATCATTAAAAGGTTAATACCTTGATCAGATCTGCCCCAAGTTGTCTAGTGAGTTATCCAAGCATGGACAAAGTCAAGGATTTTGCCAAGCTTCCTTTGTGGACAAAGACCAACTTTCTCATGTGGAAAGAAAGGATTAAATTTTTCATTGAAGCTGTGGATCCAAGGATCTTCATGATTGTTGAAGAAGGTCCTCATGTTCCCATGACCGTCTCCACTATTGATCCTACCAAGAAAGTTCCTAGAAGTTGATGGATTTTGATAAGGATGAGATTGCACTTGTCTCTCTAGACAAGAAAGCCAAAAACATCATCGCATGTACAGTCGATGATTCAATGCTGCAGAACCTCATTCACTACCAATGCGCTAAGGAAATATGGCAGTCTCTCATCACCTTGATGGAAGGCACTGAAGAAGTTAGGGATGACAAGAGATCCCTTCTAAACTAGAAATATGAAGCTTTTCAACAAGGACCCAAGGATTCAATTGTAACTACATTTGAAAGTTTCTTCAAGATTGTTAATGGCCTAAGAGTATATGGTCGGGTATTCACTAATGGAGAGTTGAATGATAAATTTCTAAGATCCCTGACTAAGGAGTGGGACAACAAAGTCTGTGCTATCCAGGAGTTTAGCAAGCTGGCAGAGACTGACCCTCATAATCTCTTCGAAAAGCTAATGTCATATGAGTTACAAATCAATTCAAAGAAAGCTGAAGAAGAGAAGAGCTGGTTCTCATCCAAGGAGAAGTCTGTCGCACTGAAGGCTGACCGAACAAGAAAAGCCAAAGCTGCATCACCTGCTCCTGCATAGGAAGATAGTGAAGAAGAAACTCTAAAGCCAAGTACCTCAGGCTCAGAGTTATCTGAATGAGAGTTTTCTCTTCTATTAAGATAGTTCAAGAAATTCTTGAACAAAAAGAAACAATGGAGAGGCAAAGATGCCTCATACAGAAGATCACATCATAATGATGATCGACACAAGAAAAGCTCAAGTAGACAAGACAGGTATCATACTAAACAGAACAAACATATTTCTTTTGACATCATTTGCTATTGTTGCAATAAGCCAAGTCACGTTATTGTTGACTGCCATCACAAGAAGAAGGAGTGTTGAAAAAGAGAGGAGAAGAAATCTTCTTACCACAAGAAGAAAACTGAAAGAAGCCTAGTTGCCAAAAAGGGAAAGACTCTCAGCGAATCTGACTCATCTGAGTCAAGTGAAGAAGAGGAAGCCTACTTTGGGCTAATGGCACAAACTGATGAAGAAGAAGAACCCTAGTTTACTGGGAAGGTAAACTCTCATACTCCTCTTTCTGAATCTGATGATTCTGATCATGATCATGAGGAATGTTCCTCTGACGAGGAATCTGAACTCATGTCTCAATATAAAGAGTTGATTAAAGCCTATGAAAAATGTCGTAGAGTTACAAGAGCCCAAGCTAAGGAGATTAAATCTCTTAAGGTTGAAGAGCGCACTTTGAGAGATAAAGTTGCTAAGATGGACTCACTCAAAGAGGAAGCCCATTTGGCAATCGACGTATATAAAAAGGCTCTCGAGCACCTAGATCTGAAAGAGCAAATCATCAAGGAGTTGGCAAAACAACTTGTCGTTGAAAAGACACTTGTTAAAAGTTTCTCGAAGCTCAAGACAGTTCTTCCACTTGTTGTTGAGTTCTCTGCTCAGGCCAAAGGTACTGGCTTAGGTCATGTGGCATTCCCTAATAAATCTTCTAAGAGAAGCAAGGCCAAACGGAAAAATAAGGCCACCAAGAAGGCTCTAGCCAAGGAGAAAGGGAAAGCTCCTCAAGAACAAACTTCGTTCAAGAAGGTTATCTTTCCAACGAACGAGTTTGATCATGACTCATCCTACAGTCACCTCGCTAGGCCTACTCATGTAGATCTTAAATCTCAGTTCTAAGGATGGACTCATCCTCGGAACTTTTGCGAGAGTGTCTTCAAGGCACCTTATGAGGAGATCACTCTTCAGAGATATGACCCTTATAATCATGGTCATAACATTAAAAAGGCACCAAAAGTAAAGCTCATTGTGGAAAAGCCTCTCAAGGACAAGAAGCCATGTGAATGCAATCACCATGAAGATTCTACATCCAAGACTGCTACCCCTGATAGTCCACACTTCTAAGAGGTCAAGCAGGAGAAATTTAGGCAAAGATACAATAGGTTTGACTGTTTGTGCTGTTGCAATATTGGTCACTTTGCCATTGATTGTTGATTTAACTCCAGAAATTTTGTAACTCCTCAGGTTAACAATGTGAGAAAGACCGCTCATAATGTTAATACATGTAGGGGGAGTATGCTAACTAGAGGCCAAGGACCCAAAAAAGTTTGGGTTCTAAGGAAAACTGATTTGTGATTGAATGTATGTCCAAAGACCACCAAAACTCCTATCTAGTATTTGGACAGTAGATGCTCTCGACATATGACTGGGATAAGAAGCCTTCTCTAGAATTACTCACCAGTCATGAATGGGCCAAAACTCATCTTTTGAGGTTCTAACAGAGGAATTACTAAAGGAAACGGTATGATTACAAATGGTAGTGTATCCTTTTCGGATGTGGCTTATGTTGAAGGTTTGGAACACAATTTCATAAGCATAAGCCAACTCTGTGATAAAGGATACATCGTACAATTTCATGCAGACAAGTGCTTGATAAAATCGGTAGATAATCTGGAAAAGATTCTATCAGGCACTCGTAGTAGGAATATCTTTTGTTTGAATTTTAGTTGCATAAACTATTCTACACCAGTATGTCTTTTGGCAAAAGATAGTGCGTCTCTTGGTGACCAATGACACAAGAGATTATCACATATTAATTTCAAAACTATTAATAAATTATTTTCTCTTAATTTAGTACGTGATGCCCCAAATATCAACTATGCTAAAGATGGACCTTGTCACATATGTGTAAAAGGCAAGCAAACAAGGGCTACCTTTAAAAGCATTATTGGCAAAGACTCTAATAAGTGTTTATACCTACTTCATATGGACTTGTTCGGTCCACTGCAAGTTAGAAGTTTGGGAGTTAAGGATTATACATTGGTTATTGTTGATGATTACTGGCGCTTTACGTGGGTGATCTTTCTAAAACACAAGTCGGATACTTTTGACATCTTTACAAATTTTGTTAGGCAAATCCAGAATGAATATAACTATTCCGTAGTCAAAATCAGAAGTGACAACGGAACTGAGTTCAAGTCTAGGGCCATGACAGAATTTTTTGAAAGCCTAGGTATCTTTCATGAGTTTTCCTCTCCTCGTACTCCTCAACAGAACAAAGTAGCTGAGAGAAGAAATAGAACACTTATAGAGGCGTGCAGAACCATGTTGAGTGATGCCTCACTACCAGAATATTTCTGGGCTGAAGCCGTCAACACTGCATTACACGTGCAAAATCGAGCACTCATAAACAAGAACCATAATAAGACACCTTACGAACTACTAAAGGGCAGAAAGCTGACTGTTTCATATTTTAGAATTTTTGGTTGTAAGTGCTCCGTCCTTAACAATGGCAAGTATCAGACTACTAAATTTAGTGAAAAGAGCTTTGAAGGTATTTTCGTAGGTTATAGTAGCCATAGTAAGGCGTATAAGATATTTAATATGAAAACCATGGTTATAGAAGAATCTATTCATGTTGTATTTGATGAGACGAGCTTGCTACAAGGCAGCTCTTCTAGTGTGTTCATTGAAGATGCAGGTTCAAAGATGAAAGAACTTAACTTGGGTGAGCCGACTAAAGAAAAAGGTGAATAGTTCATCAAGATCACCACTCCAACCACGATTGGAGAGGTTGATGATCAAGATTAAGAAATCATCCAAGTTGATGAAGTCACTCCTGTGGTTGAAAACACTCAAGATGCAAGGAATCTAGAGCTCAGACATCTGAAGGATCACCCAATGGACCAAATCATAGGAGATCCCAGGGATGGTGTTAGAACTCATAGAGATACAGCTAATGAGAATTTATATTTGAGTTTTCTCTCACAAGTTGAACCAAAGAAGTTTGAGGAAGCAAACTCAGACGCATCATGGAGAATGGCTATGGAAGAAGAGTTGAATCAGTTCAAGTGTTGTTAAGTCTGGAAACTTATTCCAAGATCCAAAGGCAAGAAAGTCATTGGGACAAAGTGGGTCTACAGGAACAAGATGGACGAGGATGGGACAATCATAAAGAATAAGGCCAAACTTGTCGCCCAAGGATACATACAATAAGAAGGAATCGACTTCGACCAGACGTATGCTCTAGTGGCTAGGCTGGAGTAATCAAGTTGTTCCTAGCATATGTTGCACTTAAGGGTTTCATTGTCTACCAGATGAATGTGAAGTCTGCCTTCCTTAATGGTGACAAAAAGGAAGAGGTATATGAGGAACAACCCACTGGTTTCGTTGACTCTAACTTTCCTGATCATGCCTATCTCTTATTTAAATCCTTGTATGGTTTGAAACAAGCTCCTCAAGCTTGGTACGAGATGCTGTCTAACTTTCTTCTTGAGAACAAGTTCACAAGAGGAAATATAGATAAGACATTATTTCTTAGGGAAATAAAGGGCAAGATTTTGCTAGTGCAAATCTATGTCGATGACATCATTTTCGGCTCTACTGACGACAACCTCTGCAAAAAGTTTTCTAAACTTATGCAAGGGAAGTTCGAAATGAGCAGTATGGGAGAGCTGAAGTATTTCTTAGGACTTTAGGTGAAACAATCTGTAGATGGAATTTTCATCTCTCAGACGAAGTTCATCAGGGAGTAAAATAAGAAATTCGGATTGAAGAACACAACCTCTATGAGAACTCTAATGGGTTCAACTATGTCTCTGGACAATTATGAGAAAGGGAAATCTTTTGAAGAAACCAAGTACAGAAGCATAATTGGATCCTTTCTCTATCTTACTGCTAATTGACCGGACATAATGTTTTTAACATGTGTATGTGCTAGATTTCAAGTGAACTCAAAGGAATCTCACTACGTAGCTACAAAGCGAATCTTGAGATACCTTAAGGGTACACCAAATCTTGGCTTATGGTACCCAAGAAGTAATGACAGTGAACTAATTGGTTTCTCAGATGCAGATTTTGCAGGAAGTAAAGATGATAGAAAGAGCACTTCATGGACTTACCAATTCCTTGGAAGAAGACTCATTTCTTGAAGCAGCAAAAAGCAGAATTGTGTCGCAATTTCAACGGCCGAGTCAGAATACATTTCTACCGGTAGTTGTGCACAATTTCTTTGGATAAAGCACCAACTTGAAGATTACAACCTGAAAGTCAAAGACATTCCTTTTTTTTGCGACTCCTCCAGTGTGATTGCAATAGCCAATAACCCAGTCTCTCATAGCCATACAAAGCACATAGTGCTGCGATACCACTTCATTCGGGAGCATGTGGAGCATGGGGACATAAACCTATAATATGTCCTAACTGACAGGCAGATTGCAGATATTTTCACAAAGCTGCTGGACGAGGCCAAGTTCTCGTTTTTCAAAACAGAACTTGGCATGCTCAACAAGGATGTAGAAGAATGAAGAAAAAGGTCTCAAGCAAGTTCAAGATCAGGCTTAATTTTAAAATCCAAAAAAAATCAGAAAATGGACTGCATTTCACGAGTACAAGACTTGTACTCGAGAATAGAAGACTCACTTCTCGAGTGTTGATATTACTTCTCGAGAACAACTATCTCTACTCGAGAAAAAGGATAATTCTTCTCGAGTGCGGCTAATCTTCTTCTCAAGAACAAATGGTTCTCTCGAGAAATCGAGTGTTCATCTGGACTTTAAGTTCAAAATTTTCTTATTGGCACCCAACATCTTCACAGCCTCATTCCAGGTATTTTAAATGTTATTAATATCATTTTTCATAAAATTTAAAGGTTAGTATAAATAGACTTAGGTCCAAGAAAATTATATTCCCGATTTCAAAACCCTTCCACTCGAGAAAACTATTTCTTCTTCTCCGTCTCTATCGTCTGCTACAAGCAAGATTCTCCAGTCACCGGCCATCCAAATCATTTCCTCCTCATAAATGGGTTTTTCTTCCAAGCTCGGGATCGGGAGTTAACTAATTTCTATTGGGATTGCTGAAATTTCAGATGAGTTCATAAATGTTCTCATTCTACTCGACACCGCCGGGTTGACATTTGTTCTGCAACATCCATGCTGAATTTTTACTTCTGATGTTGAAGAGTTATTCCTGCACACCAAGCTTAAATACAATGATAAGGTGCTCAAGTCTAAAGTTCGTGGGATTAAGGTAAAGTTAATTGCCCTCTTTGTTTCACAACTTCTGCAACTTCCTATCATAGACATAGAAGATGATTTCATTGAAACTGATTATGAAAGAGCATTTAGTTTCTGTGGGATTCCCCAATCCTTTCACACCATTAGAAGACTATTTATGAATGCCGAGAGCAAGATATTGGCAGATATTCTAGGAAAAGTTCTGCTCTGCAAAAATAGTTCCATCAGTTACATTACTCCTTAATTCTTTGACTTTATGACAACAGTAATCTATAGAAAGAAGTTTTTGTGGGGAATGATGTTATTTGATAAGATTAAGGCATGCATTGATAGCCCAAACAATGGGAGAATTCTTTCCTTGTATCTAAATCTGATGAACCCTGAAGTATTCTCCATATAAAAGGGCACAGGAATCCACCACATGAAGAAAGTCTCCATAACCTCCATCCAAAGATGGGAGGTTAAATTGCAGAAATCTTACAAGCCTACTAAGGATATTGAAGATGTGGACAGAACCCCATCTCATCCTTCTCATCAGATAACTACCTCAATTATTGAGGGGGAGTCACCCCATCTATCTCAGCTCAGAAAGCTCCAGCTCCTTCAGCCACTCCTCCTCAAATCTCTTCACCTGTTGCAAGTCATCAAGTACAAGAAGATATTCCATCCACATCAGATATTTCCTCTACCTATCTGTTGCATAAAAAAATTACTGATTTGACTGCTGCTGAAGATATTCTAGATTTAGAAAACTTGACAGATGATCATATTCAAGGACAACTTCTATCCACTAATGAATATATCACCAGAATGATAAAGGAGCTCACTCATCGCCAGAAGTCAAAGAAGGATATTGGAAAGGCTGAAAATCGCCTAAGTACATAGTCATTGTGTAAGATCCAATTTTTTTCTTTTAAACCAACAGGGTCTTATGCCCAGAATCGCCGCTTTACGGTGACACCAACACACCCAGGAAGGATGTCATAACAAAACGCTGATCTTGTCGGTCGTACTGATCACAAAAGAGAAGAGTAAGTGTAATAGTAATGTAAAAACCAAATCACTGGTCCACAAAAATCACATGAATATATAATAAATCTCCATGAAGGGAGAGTCCACAGTAATTATAAATCAAAGTACTAATAAGAGGACTCCTGCACGATACATCATGATCCTCACTACAAGTCACTCAATGCTGAAGTAAATCTATAATAACTACTAATGTTCGGGACTCACTGTCCCTGCTGCCTGAACTCCCGTACTAGACTGTCCTGTCTCTAAGCGCACCGACCTCTGGGGCTGCATCTCCTGGTTTGGCTCCACAATCCCCTAAAATGATTTGGTCAATGACCGTTAGTCTAAAAGACTAAGTCCTATCATCCCCTATCCCTCCCCCATGGCTCCTAGGCACCGAGTGGGGATAATGAAAGAGAAGGTATTTAAGGTGGAGAGTAACAAATGTAAGCAGGTGGCGGTGGAACTATTCTATCATGAGAATAAAATCACAATAAGTACAAGTAAGCAAATAGTAGGTATGCAATATGAGTATACACATGAACAACGTGAGCAAGTAACGTACAAGAAGGTAAACTATGTAAGTAACCATGACCTATAGGAATGCCCAAACAAACCTATAGACCAAGGGTTCGTTTTGCAAGGGTTATTGCATAAAGAGTCCCATACCAATTTGTTGGATCCCTAGTTTGGATTTGGGCTAGGTTCTCTAATCTAGGCTAAGTCAAACCTACATTATATAGCCAGGGTCTAGTCTAGTGTCTTAGGTGTCAGTTAGGTCAACAACTCAGTGAAACAAGGCCAAGACATCAGAGACTTAGAAGACAGCAGAGACTGAGTACGACAAAATTTTTTTCTAAGTGAAAAGTCATTCGACGATCTTTGAAGAGAGCTCGACGATCTTCGTTCTGCGTTCGATGATCTCAGAGTTAAATCTCTAAATGCTGAGATCGACGATAGCTGAACTTATTTCGACGATCTCTGATCTACTTTCAGGATAGAGATCAATAATCAACCATCTCCGTTTGCCAATCTTGAAGCCCAGTTTGGAAAGCAGATTTTCAGGTCAACGATCACAGGGCTTAGCTCGACGATAGAGGATGTTTGAGTTCGACGATCTCTGGACCAGATCGACGATTACCGCCAGATCAACATTTTATCCCCTACAGTTATTGTTTTCCTTATTGACTGATTATTATATTGCTTTTATGACTCTGAGTGATTACTGCATATATTCTCTTAATATAGCCGTTCCTTGGCAATCATTAATTAATGGTATTCACAGAGTTATTATACAGCCATTCTCGGGACAGTTAGGGAAATGAGTTAATTCTCTTATAGCCTTTGCATGAGTTCTCGTGATTCCTACAGTCAATCATTGTGTGCCATTTCAAATTCAATTTGGAATTATTCAAAGTAAAGATACTCAGAGAATAAAAGTGATAGAGAATTATTATGCAAAAGACATAGACAGATTTTGTTGGAGAACACAATACAACAAAAAAAGGAAGAAGAATAGCTTTCAGTTCATCATACAAGTGTTCATCATGGAATACTATAGAGACATTCATCTTCAATCAGTCTCAGTATTCTAGAATTCAAGACCTATGCCCTGTACAAGGCTTTGGATTCCTGAACCAATCAAGACCATCAGGACAAGCCTTGACACCATCAGGATCACTCTCAAGTCTTCTCTCATTTGCTTGAGAAAAGAGAAGACAACTCAACTCTTTATTTCCCCCCTCTGTGTGCAGGGTTCTTACTCCCTTCAAATGTAATTCCTGGTTGTGAGGTCTCCTGAACAAAATACTTCTAGTGGTTTTCTGGCACCTGATCAAAAGCCAGAAGGGTTGCAATATCTCCCTAGAAATAGATATTACTTGGTGGCAGTCACCTGATCAAAAACATGAGAGTTATTCCTACTAGGGTGGTAGAAGAGTGGATGTACCCAGATTTAGGGAACCACTATACTTTCTTGTGACATCTGGTTGATCTTTCTCTTATTGTTCTTGCTATTTGTTGTGATATTTAGAATAACTCTCTAGTTTTCTTTTATTTATTTAATTATTGGTATCACCTATTTTTAACTCTGATAGAATAACATAAAACAGCCAAAAGTTTTAAATACTTTATTCACCCCCCCCCCCTCTAGAGTAGATCTTAATAACTCCCTCCTTTCACAATTTATACAATAGGTGTCAAGGTTTATATGAAATGATTACGCTATGTCATGTAAGTATGCTATGATAAGAACATGCAAGTGCAATACACACACCCGACACTGTGCTCACAGACCTTCAGTTCCCCCTTTTGGAGCCTAACCTCCAAGGATACCTCTATAGTGGCAATCGGAAGCTGTGTCTTGGGCCTCACCCACCTTTAAACCAGTATCAGCACTACCAGTCAGACCTATCATACACCTCAACGCTATTGCACTAAGCGGAGCTTCTGCGTACTCTTGCCGGCTGGCGCACCGAACTTTATTTGGCTAAGTGTTAAACCACACTTGCCAAGTCAATATATTATTGTTGGTGCGACAACTCTCCAATACCGAAGACCCACCACCTTATATCTTATGCACATACAACATTAATATGTTTTCCCACCGAGCCAAAGCTCCCCAACCTATCTCATTCATCACAAATATCTACCGAGCCATCGACTCTCTGGGCTAACCTGCCCATCAGAAAAACCACCGAGCCTACCGCTCGTGAGACCCAACCTATCTCTCAGAACACCGGGGGGTGTGAGTGTAAGTGTAATCCTAGAGTACTTCTAATTACTCTAGTAATCCATTTAGACATACGACTTACGTTAACCTCTGACTGCCCAAGGCATTCCCAGTGAAGGGCTCTCACAAGGCACTTGGAACTATGATGGTAGATGAAGCCCATCGTTCCCTTTCGTAAGTAACTTACTATTATTGGTTATTACCCAATTCCCGATCCCTTTTAATATTACACTGGATCTAACCCTAGTGTATTTTGACTCTCTCTCTCTCTCTCCATAGGAAAGACGATCTTTCGTCGATCCCGAGCACCTCTTAACACTAGTCTACCCAACACTCTCCACATCATGACGGCTAATGAAGCTCTCTTTTTCACCTTACCAAATCAGTAATCTATTAACCCCATCTCCCTATGTCCATTCCACAAGTTATCACAGTTTCCGCAGTTTTACTAAAAGCAGACCAACCTACGCTTTATGATGTACATGATATGAGGTACTCCAAATTTTCATCCAAAAGCCCTAAGATAATCATTGCGGGTCTATCATAACACATTTAGCCTAAATCTAGAAACTTTTAAATTTCCTAATTAATTTGGCATTTATTACATTTTCCCAAAGGTTAGGCCATCGGTAATTTTGATCATGAACTAATAGATTTCCTTAAGTTATGGCCACCCAAAAATTATGAAAAGTGTATGATGGCAAAATATTAGTGAGTACCAAATTTCCATAATTTTCATAAATGTAATAACCTCTAATGATTAATTCAAGGTAGTTTAGATAATTAAAGATTTATAAGGGAGTACCACAACACATTGTCCAGAAATTATAGAAAAATTACCAGAACAATATTATGATCATAAAATATTACTGACTAAGTTTCATGTAATCCCATGGTCAGTGGTCTATATAGAAAAATACTTCAAATAAATCCATTAGAGTGCACTTTGTGAAGAAACATTCTTATAAACTCATCCAAATAACATGTAATAGTTTTCTAGGCTTTATTATGCCCTAAAAGATTGTCTGGCCAAGTAACACAATTTTCCAGCAAGATATAATATTTATTATCTATTTATCAAAATAAGGCGCACTAGTTCACTTTACACATGAAGTACTAAGAGGAGATACCAAATTATTCCAAATAATCTATCAATGCATAAAAATTATATTTGATTAACTTTGCCAGAGTTTCATATCATTCTAAGACAATTAAACCACAGTTACTTCAATATCATCAAAAAGGGCAAGGTGAAGATTATACCTACAAGTATGAGCTACTATTTTCTAAACATCCTATAATAAATTTCAGAGGTTAATATTACTATAAAATTACTCCTACCAAATCTCATGAAGGTCCAAAGTTATGTGACCCCTTATTTATTCCATAAGGTGTATAGACCTAAATATTTTCCAAGTGATTAAAGTGGGGTTCTTGTGTCCAAATACTACCAAATTCCTTCCTACGGCATTTCACCACCCTAAGATCATATGGACTAAACACTATGTCCATACAAGGACATGTCACCCCATGTTCTTCACAAACCTCCAAAGTTCAACCTTAGGGTTTGAACTAGGGTCCTAGGGCAAATCCATAATAATCCACCCCAAACTCCATGTGAGGGTGTTTAATGTCATAACAAATCAGTGGCCCAAGTTTCAACTTCTGTTCAGGTGATTTGGTCGCTCAATACCATAAGGAATATTTTAACCTAATTAACCCCATAAGGCCTAGGCTAGGGTTTACCAAATTCCATACCAAATCATCTCCAAATGGGATGAAATTTTATACAGAGTCCTATATTGACCCCAAGGATCTCTCACCAAAATTTGGGTGGATTTGGAGGTCATTAAATCCTTTAATTAAACCATTCATGAAAAATGAAATGATTTCCAAAACTTTGGAAAACGGTTTTCCAAAAATTCCCATTTTTGGATATGTTATAGATATAGATATGAATCATTCTTGCTCCAAATTGTAAGTCATTTGAAGGTCAGGATTTATTGGGGCACCCCAAACAATCTCCGATCAACCCTAAGTATAGACCTCACAGAAAGGAGTGATGTGGTCTGACCTGAACTCCAAATTAGTTCAAATTAATTTTAAAATAAACTAGACCCACAGGGCTACATGTTTCATGTTGACCATGTTTTCAGAAAAGGCCTTTAAATATTTTTAATTTAAATTCCAAAATAGTTGAAATTATGTGACAGAATATACATAATTCAAATTTAATATATTAGATCTTGAACTAATCTTAAAGCAGGATCAACGGGCCCCGACTTTCTTCTTCCTCCAACCAACGGCTGCGATCAGCCCATCCTGAAGCACTTCCAAATCAATTTTTCGGGCACTCGCCCACCTCCCTGGCCGGCTACCACCTCCGTTGAGGTGGGGGCTATCGCCAGGCGGTGGCACGACAGCCAGAGGGGCGATTTCCGGCGAACTCAAGAGGAAGCCCAAATCCAAAAATTCATGGAATTTGAAGCTTGGAATCGGCTCAACTAAGCCTGATTCTTTTCTCTAAATATTCCTAAGATCTAACCCATGAAGGAGTAGAGGAGGACCTTGTTTGTGACTTGAATGCGAGTGCTTTGCCTCCGCACCATTTTTGTCCACCGAGCTTTTCGGTTCTCTGCAACTATACAGCGAAGGGCTTCGATTTCTTTAGGGAAAGAGTGGAAATGGCTCCTCTCTGCCCTATGAAGCTTTTAAAATAACCAATTGGGGAAGGGGGAGGGTCAATCTTCAATGGACAATAATGGCCATAAAGGGGCTTTTTCGGTTATGTGGGTTCACTGCACCCAGTCACTGAAAGGGCATGGAATGTCCCTTGATTTCCTCTAATTGATGAGGGGAAATGAATCTCCTTTGGTAGGGAGAGAGACAAGGGGTCAAGGACAATCAAACACCATGAATGGCAACTTCCTCTCTTTCCATTTAATTGGAATTAGGGTTAAACAATCTGCCACGTGGCACCCTACTGTTGGACCGCTTATTATTGTATTAAGTAAGTCCTATTGAAAGGACTGGGGACAATTAAGTCATTTTGGCGTAATTCTCGAAAACTTGGTTCAATCTGTTGATAAGAACCATCAAACTGGTCTGAGAATTCCTCTAAGGAAAAAAGCGTTGAGTGCAGTCAACACACTCAACGCTTATAGTAGCTAAAAATTCCAAGTACAAAAGCGTTGAGTGCGTTGAGACCATTCAACGCCTCATTGAGTCAAGCCACCACACTCAATTCCTAAATTGGTTTGAACTATTTTCAAGTAAAATGGAGTTGAGTGAGCTCAACTCATTCAACGCCAATCATTTTATGGCATTTAGTCAAGACACCACACTCAACCCCTAAATCGTCCAAAAATCTTTCTAAGTAAAATGGCGTTGAGTGAGCTCAACTCACTCAATGTCAATCAGTCTATGACATTGATTGCACTTAACACAGTCAACACCCCGAGCCAGAAAACCTTCTAAGTATAATGGCGTTGAGTGAGCTCAACTCACTCAACGCCAAGCAGTCTATGGTATTGAGTGCGCTTAACGCACTCAACGCCCTGAGCCAGAATCTTCTTAATTAAAAGGGCGTTAAGTCAAGACACCAAACTCAATGCCTAAATCGGCCAGAAATCATTCTAAGTAATATGACATTGAGTGAGCACAACTCACTCAACGCCAATCAGTCTATGGCATTGAGTGCACTTAACGCACTCAACGCCCCAAGCTAGAAAACCTTCTAAGTATAATGGCATTGAGTGAGCTTAACTCACTCAACGCCAAACTGAGAGGACCTAGCGCTACCAACTCGACCAAAAGACCGGTCTGATAGAAGACGGCGCAACTATTCTTTATATCAACGGTCCTAGGGCGGATCCACGGGGCAGCCAGTTAGGCCCGCAGGGAACACGTCCTTCTGCTTCGAATACTACCGCAACACCGGGGCGATTCCGAACCGCAGTTCTAACAATCCCCCCCCCGAAACGACCACGGGGTTTCGAACCCGCGACCCCCTCTGATACCAATTGAGAGGACCTAGTGCTACTAACTCAACCAAAAGACCGGTCTTATAGAAGACGGCGCAACTATTCTTTTTATCAACGGTCCTCGGGTGGATCCACGGGGCAGCCATTTAGGCCCACAAGGAACACGTCCTTCTACTTCGAATAGTACCACAGCACCGGGGCAATTCCGAACCGCAGTTCCAACACAAGCAGTCTATGGCATTGAGTGCACTTAACGCACTCAACGCTCCAAGCCAGAATCTTCTTAAGTAAAATGGCATTGAGTGCACTCAACACACTCAACGCCAATCAACCCATGGAGTTGAGTGCACTCAACGCCCTGTGCCTAGTTCGACAAACTCTAAACCCAGCTGAACAAATTTTCTCCATTTGTAGGACTCCGTTGGACAAACTTGCTCCATTCATCGGACCCCGTTCGATGAATATAACCCATTCATTGAACTCTATTTGACGAATTTGCTCCATTTGTCGAACTTTGTTCAACGAACTTGCTCCATTCGTCGGACCCCGTTTGACGAATAAAACCCATTCGTCGACCTCTATTCGACGAATTTGCCCTGTTCAAAGAATTTTCTCCATTCGTCGAACTTCGTTTGACGAATTTATTCCTTTCGTTGAACTCCGTTCGATGAATTCCGTTCGACGAATTTGACTGGTTCTATATCAACCGGAGGCCAAATGTTTTCAAAATGTCATGGTAACTGCAACTCACTATTTGCAGCCTAAGGTGGTTTTTTGTTTGAGCTTGAGTTAGCCTTTTTGAGCTAGTTTGACCTAACTCTAGGGTGGAGTTAACCTTGGTCAAATTAACCTTTTTGGTTGACCCCAATGGGTCCTTGGTGACCTATTGACCTCCTAAGGGGTTAGGGGTGTTGTGGTGGGGTTCTAGGGTCATGTTAAAGATTTAAGGTACAACCCTAGGTCTGCTGATGAGGATGTGCTATAGGCAGACCAAGGTAATTTCCACCCTAATTCCTATGTTCACCCAAATCCTTTAGTGCTTCCCAAGATTTTGTCATGACATAGTCATGACAAAACAATCCTAGGGGTCTAGAAGTCTGAGGGATGTTATATATTGAGTGAAGGCAATTCACTAAACGCTATATAACAAGAGGAGTCAAGTACTGCGCAGTCTACAAAGCAATCTTGTGGCTAAGTCCACAGGCATAGATTAAAGGCAGTTCACTCAACGAGGCATCATGTCAATAAAGTAAAAACATTGTGTGATGTCAAATCTCAAGAAGAAAGACAGGAAAAAATTTTCTAAGCCCACAGGCGTTGAGTGAAGGCAATTCACTCAATGAGGCGTCGTATGAATACAACAAAGGTATCATGTGATGTCGAAGCTTAAGAAGAAAGAAAAAAATCTGTCTAAGTCTAGGGGCATTGAGTGATGTCAATTCACTCAATGCCTCAGCAAGATGGCATACTTTAGATAAGCGACTAAATATAAAAGTATTGAGTGATGAAGCTTCACTCAACGCTCTCAAGCCTAATGATGTAGAGAATTTGACTAAGTCCAGATTCATTGAATGAAGGCCATTCACTCAACGCATTCAACGTCTGGAGTTAAATCTGGAGATTTAGCTAAGTCCACAATTGATGACGTCAACTAAAGTCAACAAAGTTAAAATTAGTTGCGGGAAGCTACAGAACACAACAAATAGTGGTGGAGGTCTACTGTATGTCTTATTCCGTTAATGCAAGTTGTAGTCAACTACTCCCGGTGGTCCCCAGTTCTTCAAAGTACCGTTAATTGGGGAAAGATAATAGTGACAGCTTTAGAAGGAGGAACTTAACTTTTAGTGTTTTATTCTTTTCACTAAGTTGCCGTTGAACATCATCTTCCTTGCCATTATTGCCGAGCTAGAAGTATGAAGTCAATCCAGTGGACCTAAAAGTTTGTTCTAGTTAGCCATAGCATTTTCTTCTGCTACATCAAGGTCAGATAAGCTTCTGATAAAGAAATAGAAGCAGAGCTTTCAAGTTTTTACAGGTTCTGGTTAGTTGTTTGAAGAACTCAAGACCTGGCAAATCTTCAGTATTCTTCAACAAGTTCATAAACATGTTACCTTGGTTCTTCCAGCAGAGGCAATTACTTACTGAAGATCATTTTCTTGCATCTGAGAATATAGTTAGGGCTAAGATAACTTAGCTCAGGAAGCAGACACAGAGAAATATCTCTGTGTCAAATCAACACAAGCAAAACCCCTTCCATTTTTGTAGGATCCTTCTGCATCTGAGGTATAGGGACTTTATGCCTGAGGTAGGGAATATTTGCCTGAGTGTAGGATCCTATTTTGTATCTGAGTTGTAGGACCTTTGGTTCTGAGGTAGACTCCTTTTGGATCTGAGCTGTAGGGCCTTTGTGCCTCAGGTAGGGAAATTTTGCCTGAGCTGTAGGAGAGTCATCCTCTCTGAGTATAGGACCTTTGGGTCTGAGTGTATGATCCAGATTTGGATCTAAGGTATGACCTTATGCCTAAGCTATAGGAGAGTCATTCTCTCTGAGATAGGGCTATCCTCCATAGCATGAGCTGTAGGACTTGGATTCGAGTCAGAGGTAGTTGATCATTTGATCATTGAGTTGTAGGAGCAAATTTTCTCTGAGGTAGGGCTTTGTGCCTGAGTTGTAATTCTTGGAGGAGACTGAGAGATCCTGAGAGTTCTGTGGTGTAAGCTCTAAGGATCTGAGTTTTTCGAGAAGTGCCTTCTCTAACAAGAAGTTAGAAAGGTGGGATGAAAGTGAATGTACCCATAATCTGGGGAACCACTATAAATTCTGTGTATGTTCTTTGTGGTTTGTCTTGAAAGCATATAACTACTAACTAACTACACACTAAGTTAAAGTTAATAATAAAAGACTATAAAACCTATTCACCCCTGTAGGTATTTAGTTATCTTGGAATTAAAGACTTTCAAATGGGGGTGGAGAAAAAAGAGTAGAATGATAAAATTAATAAAATTTGCGCTTTCAAAATATCAACAAAAATAACACCCCGACAATGGCCCCAAAAACTTGATGGGTAAAATTTAGGATTAATAATATCTTCAAATTCTATGAACTATAGGCAAGATCACCTATCATTTATAGTATAGGATATTTTAAAATATAATAACAAGTGTCATATTTTTACGGGTTTATTGATTACTTCTACTTATGCAAATTAATATTATTTTATCAAATATAAAAAGAGTGATTAAACTATAGAGAGAAATTTAATAAAATAAAGATTAACACTTGATCTAAAATCCCTTTGTATTAAAATAAACTTTCATGAAATAATAAAATGCAAGTTTCTAATCACTTACTTTGACCGTCGAGGTTTCCAAAATATAAAAGCGCATCTCTAGAGAATACGCTCTCGAATAACCTTAGGTTGATTGATGAAGACTTTTCAGTCAGTCGAAACCCCTAAGCTTACTTTAGATGGTGAACATCACTATTGGACTTGACTCAAATCCAGAAGATTTATGTCGTCCTCTCTCGAGGAGTGCATGCAACTCCTTTTATCTTTGAGTGATCTCCACATATCCATAACCTCTCAGTAAAATCTAGGATACAGATCTAGGATCGAATAACATATTCATGACATATGAATTCGACTCAACTAAATTCAAAGATAACTTGAAGTGACTAACAGTAGAGAGCCTGGCAAATTTGAGAAAAATAAATAAAATTTATTTCATTCCAAAGTTTATCATGATCAAGCGCTAAATGAAGTTTAGTTACTAAACATGATGAGGGAATTAAACAAAAAGATTGTAGAGAGAGACAAGATTTCTAAAGAAAATAATTAAAAACTACTAAAGATAAAGATTACACTATGAAAAAAAACTGCAAAAAAGAAATACAAAAATAATGAAAATAAACAAAGAAAACTCTTTAAAAACTAACGAGATCTCCCTCCCCCAGCTCCTGGAATTGTCTGGAATTTATAGTGAAGTTTGTTGGTGAGTCACTCCCCTTAGTCACGCATGTGACCTAGGGCGTGTAAGGTGCGGAACCAACATCTTGAAAGCCCGGGAACGTTGGGGAAAAATTGCCAAAATTGAGTAAGAGACGGTTTACGCCCCTAGGTCATGCCCGTGACCTAGGGTGTATTATTACTCCTTCAAAAAATCGCTGGAACATGAAACAGCGGGAATAAATCTGGCGGTTGCAGAAGAGGTCATGCCCCTAGGTCACGATTGTGACCTAGGGCGTGTAAGCTGGAATGGCGGTGGATTCGAAACTGCCTTCTTAATGTTGTGTCATGCCCATGAGCTTGTTGTCACGCCTATAGGTCATGCCAGTTACCGAAAGTTGACTCCCATTACTCGTGGGAATGTAACTTTAATCTAATATGGCATTGAATCTGGAGTTCTGGCGGCACGTCACGCTCGTGTCTGGAGTCACGCCCGATGTCATGCCCATGACTTGGGGGAGTGTAACTTTTATTGACGTGGAAAGCATTCTGGAACATCTAGAATTAGACACAGCCCGTGATACAGGTCACACCCCTATGTCACGCCCGTGACTGGGGGCGTGTACTTGCAAATTTTCTAGTCTTCCCCAGATTCTTCTCCTGAAAAATCCTGTCAGCTTCAAAATGTTAATTGCAGCCTAGATTAACTTGAAATTAGAAAAGAAAGTAATTAATACAAATATTAATATAAACTAAGTAAAAAATTAAATACTTATTAAATAAAAGCTATATTAAAATAACTATAAATATTACTTTATCAGGGAACTTCCAGGAAGAAGACCAAGATAGTAGCCCTTTTTGATGCCCTATAAGAGTGGGCTGGGTAAGCAAATAAGGTGGTAGAGGAGGAGCCCCCACTACATGAGCGGGAGTAGGGGTAGCTATGGTCACCATGGTGGGCTAAGGGTCTAATTGCTATGTAAGCACGACTAAAGCTTTGCCAATTCCTTGAAATTACTAGGTGGATTCTCTACGAGACTGATCTGCTTCCCGGTGAGACTGATTTATGGCTTCCCAAAGAGTGGCCTCGCCTGGACTGGAATGACTTTGGCACTGTGCAAACACGCAGTCTGACATTTTAAACCTTGTATTTTGTCAATAAATCATGAACTAAAGGTCGTGTGTTGGTTCTATTAGTGCTAGATGTGCACCCCCACAACCACATGCATAGGGGAGCTATGAGAAGGATAAGACTGTGAGTAGCCGGTTACTGGTGGCTAGGAGAATTCAGACTACACTTTGCCCACCACGGCAATGCCTCTCTTACGGCGGGGTGTTTATTACATGAAAGTTGCAGTTGTTAGATCTAGAGGCCAACCCTAGAGGGGGTGGGGTGAATAAGGTTTGACGCGTTAATTAAAAATTTGAAATATTTTGATAAAAAATAGTTCTGGAAGCTAATGCGGGGTGCTAGCTTGCTAGCGCACAGCGGTAGGTCACAAAACTCGTTATCCTAAACAAATTTCTCCTTGGAGAAATGCATACCCTTCAGAGATCCATGGGATAATACCTAGGACATTACATGTAGAAATAAGAACACAAATAATCTTATTCAATCAAAATAAAAAGTGTTTTATAATTACGAAAGTTCAATCTCCGTGACACCGAAGATCGGAGGAGGTGAAAGACGAATCTCTTTTAATTTTCTATACCGATCCACTATGCAGACCGGTTGGATCTCTCCCTATCCCTTCAAGAAAGGTCTTCAAGCCAGCTCTTCACCTTCATGCAAGGAAGTGTCTTAGAGACCTACTAGATCACCAGATCTAGACGTCCCTTCCCCGAGACGATTTCTCATGGAATCCTCCCTTGATCCTGATGACCTTCACCGGTCGATTTTCCTCACCACAATCACACAGAAAAGAAAAAAGTACAAAAAGATTAAAGAAGAATTAAAGTTAAAACTCCCTAAAAAAGTATTTCTCCATTGAGTGACGTGTGACCGGTGCTAATGATTTTAGTTTGGATGTAGCCAAATAACTCCTCGTAGTCATTGTAGTCCTAGGCTCGTCGGAGATTTTCATACACAAACGGGAGGGAGACGACTTTCTCTTCCTTTGATGGAGATGGTAGAATAATGCTTAGATGCGACTCCTAACCCTATAAAGAATTCCTGTCCGTCTTGATTCGTATAAGGAACCAGAAAATGAATGCCTTTTATACATCTTTGGAAAACCAGGCTACCACCCGTGATAAGGCTAGCTCCCGACGGTAGGTCATTATGCATCGATGTGACAGCTGTCACGCGTATTTGGAAAATATTCAAAAAGATTATTTTCTAGTTTCTCGTTCTAACGTGGTGTCGTACCCAACTATCACCTGGCATTAGCTCAGGTGTCTCGATGAATCCAAATTGATGATCGTTGAGTGAGCTAGCACAGCATGATCGGAAGCTAGCTCTGCACAGTAGCTTCCAAAGTGCCTGTTCAAAATTAATCTAGATGCTAGCACAGGTGGTAGAGCATGCACCACATGGTAGGATCCAGAGCACTTATTCGGGTTAAAACCACGGTAATGCTCGGTGGTAGCGCTAGCGCGCGACGGCAGGTCACAAAATGGAATTCTTCACTTCACTTGAACCTGTAAACCTACACACTATACCAGACACAAAATGTGATCAAATACAATATGGTAATTGATATTATCAAACTAAGGATATGTGAACCGTCGGCTCCAACAAATTCCCCCTTTTTATAATATCAAATCCCGATCATGAAATATAATAGCTAAGATGCATGATATAGTTCAAATAAAATATAAGCTTTAAATAGTCAGGTTTCAGGTTACTTGTAACTCCCCCTACACACGCCCTACCCTATATACGTGCTCTACTCACTAGCGTGTGACAGTAGGTCACAAAATAGAATTATTTGCTTCACTTGAACCTGTAAACCTGGACACTATACCAAACACAAAATGTGATCAAATACAACATGGGAATTGATATTATCAAACTAAGGATATGTGAACCGTCGACTCCAACAAGCTCTCCCTTATGATAATATCAAATCCCGTTCATGAGATGTAATAGTTGAGATGCATGATATAGTGCAAATCAAAAATAAGCTTTAAATAGTCAGGTTTCAGGTTACTTGTAACTCCCCCTACACACGCGCTCCCTATATACATGCTCTACTTGCTCCCCTTTCCCACATGCACACAGTTCGTCAATCTCCCCCTATATGTGATCTTCCCTTGCTCATGAAGCATGAACATTTTATTCTCCCACTTTTGATATTATCAAAAGGGGTGGGCTAGATTGAAAGATGACTGTATGCTTGTACGGGAGAAAAATATAGTTTAAATAAACGTGATAAAGATCAAACAATGCAGAGTATAAAGTGGATCAATAGGCAAACACAATAGGGGTGACTAAACATAAATCAGAGAATATGATGCGTATGGGTCAAATATACGAGAGGAGTACACATGAGCAAATCGTATGAGATTTCAGAGTAGAAAGATTTGGACAACACAGGTGTAATTGAGTACACAACAATTTGGAGTACAATACTAAGAGAGTTATAGAGTTAACACATTGGAATATTGTAAACGTCAAGAATAGAAGTCGGGTACTAGTACCTATGTGCTGTAGACATATAGTTCAATTTCAATCCAATTCTTATGAATGAAAGCATTAGATAGAGCAATGACATGTGTACGGGTAACATCAAAATAGAAACATCAAGTAGAACTAACCTTTAGTGCTTATTTTATCTCAATAATTCAATATGCAATCACGAAAGAAATAAAGTGAAAAATCATGTCACGGTTCTATCTACTTCATACTAAGACTAGAAGAAGGGGCACTATACATAATGTTTAGTATTTGAACAAGATCGAAATGATTCTTTTAACCAAGGTGCTCATCCTCACAATGCTCATGAAGACTTATCAGGAGAAGTGAGTAGTGCTTGGGGGGTATCCTTGACACATGATTTGATAGCATGCATAGTTTTTTTCATTTATTTTTCATTCTATGATGATTATAGCACTAAGTTCAAGGACCCTAAATAAATTGAAATCTACCCACATATATATATGCACTTTAACTTGTATACAAAAGACATGATCACTAGAGATTTGTCCCAAGGTTCTAACCTTTACAAAAGCACATGTATATTGTGACATTGATTATTCAAGTTATTTCTAAGGTATTAGACACAATATCAAAAGTTATAACATGTAAGCATAAAATTTCTACATGAGTGCTTCGTCTAGGGATGTGTGAACAGTTTAAAGTCATTAAGCTACCAAATCCTCACCGATACCTAGAGGCATATTCAATAGATATTATCATGCCTAGTCGCATTCAGTAGCTAAGCACCTATAGTTTCGACAGATCATGACATAAATAGACAATGTTCATAGAGATTAACAATCTTAAATCAAATATTGTACATAATCATTATGCTCTATTTTCTAGCCATGAGAATCCTAAGGATGAATGATCCACAGTTTTTTTTTATATTTTTGGTTTTATAAATTTTTTTAAAAAAATTCAGTTTTTTTAAAAAGCAATTAAACAAATCAAACAAAACCAATGCAAAATAATGCAAAAACAAATAGAACAATACGGTAGAGTATTAGGCATGATATCAATGACCATTAGACATGAAATGACGTTCATGCTTTGAATATGAACACTCATGAGAATGCTCAAGACACAATCGACCCAAGCCATGTGTGATCACCCTAGCCCCATACAAAGTGATGGATGGGTATGAGGAGCTTCACAAGTGCCGTAGGGTGGGGTGTTAATCCCATATACACACACAAGGACCCGCTCAGCCTAACACTCTTTCCCCCCAGTACCATATCAGGACCTACTAGAATCCTTCCCCAGTTAAGTACAAGATATGGATGACAAGTTAGCGTTCCTAATGCACACAAACCTACGCCCCTGCTATTTTGAGACGCATCATAGTGAATCATGTGTTATCATTCATATCAACTAAAAGACAATGAAGATACCAGTGCTGACCATCAAAAATTAGTAGTACAGTGTGCTACTTCCGGCATTAGAGATATCGCGACACAGTAGCTCGAAAATTTATAAGATCCGGCCCAGGCCGAATTCTTCATTCTTCTGTTTCTATTCTCTATCCTCTGAGTATAGTTCTTCTGTCGACGCTTTCAAGATCTAGGTAATCCCCTCCCATTTTTCTCTTCATTTTTATGTATGATGAGATTAAAAGTGTAAGTTGTGGGGTTCTAGTCATTTTGTGTATGATCCGTGGTGGTTTAAAAAAGTTTATGAGTTAGATTTGAGATATTTTGCCACGAATCTTACTTTATTTCACAGACCTAACTTCTATGAGCTTGGATCTCTTTTCCCTTAATGTTTTTAAGTGAAATTTGTGGAAAAATGGATTTTTGGGGTGATCCAGCAGAAGGGGACGGAGTCCAATTCGTCACACTTCCGTGCGGCAGTAGCAAATTACTGCACCGCGGTAGCCCCTAGAAATGGTTTTCTCAGACTTTTGAAGAGTTGATTTTTTTTCGTGTTTTTCAGATTATGGCTTCTTCAAGATCTCAACCATCACGACGTAGTTTCTCAAAGCAATCTTGAGTACATGCGTCCACATTCCCAGTAATAGATGACGCCACCGTAAGTGTGCTGATGGTCATCGACATCGATGACTGTCACGCTCATATTTTCAGTTACCTGGATCATTCGAGACTTCTCTCCGTATTTTCAACTAGTTATCATTTTTTGTCGGTGCTTACTAGTGAGTTCTATTACAGCCTCAGGGATGCAGCTCACACACAGCTGGGCGGAGGAGTACAGTCGTGTATTGGTACTGAGATTGTGATTATACTCCACGAGGATCTTGAACAGAAGTATGTCTGGTTCCTTGGTGGGGAGCGAATTAACATCGTTGAGTTGTTTAGATCTACGTATGACTGGAGATAGCTCAATGAGGTTCTCCATAGTGTGGAGGGGTATTGAGATCTCATCACCACCGTGGACACACTCACATCAGATGCCCACATCATCCAGGATATTCTGTTCCACTTCCCTATGTTCAAGGATGGGGAAACCAAGAATATCACAACCCAGTTTTCTATAGTAACGTTCTGTATCCTAGCCGGAAGGCACTTCAACATATCTAATCTTATCCTATCGATGATTGGCTACACATATCGACTCAAATCTCCCGACCGCTAGCGGCTGAACACTCTATCGTTGGGTAGAGTGATCCAGAGTATCATCGCGAAGAAGTACCCTGCCATCAAATGGTCGATGTACCGTACTGATCATTGCACCCAAATCTATAGAGTAGGTTATATTCCAACTACATCACGAACATGGCCACATGATGCACAACTTCTATTACCATATACGGAATTCCTTAGGGAAACCATCCGGGATATTTATGGGATGGTGGAGGAGCAAGGGCAGAATATTAGGCAGACGGCTAAGGAGGTGAAGGGCATGAAGAAGATGCTTTAGTAGATGATGAGCAAGCTCAACCTTACTCCGACTGCTTTAGAAGAATAGAATTTATGATTCTCACTTCTCCTTTTGGTGTTTAATTGCACTGCCCCCTTTGTTGTTGTTTTTATTATTCTTCTTCATGTTTGTTATAAGACAGGTTAAAACATTGCTCTTTCTGTGGTGAACTCTCATGCCGGTAGTGGTGCTGCAGGTAATAATTATTATGCTTTTACGTTTGCCAATTGTGATAAGTATCGTGACACTACCCTACTCACCCCGATTGTAATTAGTTCACAAAACCTATATCGTGATTTTTAAAAAGAAATAGAACAAAAAAAGAAACTACTTAGCATATCGTGAAGTTAGATATAGTGTAGTTCGTGTTAAACTTACTTCACACAATTTGTGGATTTACAATAAAGGAGATTTAGGTATCCAAGTAAGATCATGTGTGGCGATTCTCTTGGGTACACAAACACTATGTGTCAGCTTATGAGATGATGAATGCGCCCATTCAAGTAGTATAGGTGTGTCGTGTTTCACAACATGCCTCCATTCATACTTTGGTGTAAGTTTATGTTTATATTGCAACTGTCAATTAAAATTTCTATGAGTCTTTATTTTATGATCTTCAATTGAATAGTGTTGTGTCAGAGGTTTAGATATATTGAAATTGTTCTCCAAGTTAAAATTCTTTTGCTTAACATAGAGACTCATAATGTAGTAATTGTTTAAAAGAAATCTACATTCATTAGCTTTTAGGTAAGGAGTAGTTTGTTTTTGCAAGTGAGGATAATTTCAATAATTAGGAATTTCACTTACTTTAGCTAGAGATTTCATACTCCCTTTGATTGACCTAGTAATTACATGACGGTTCATATTCAACATGCTTTCGGGTTTTGCATGAAGCTTAGGAGTTGTGTTTTGTGAGTTCTTAACCATAATTTCCTTAAGCATGTTGATTTTTGTAACTAATTCTTTATTTTTAGTTTTAAAATTATCTCGAGGTTTTTTGTAGTCGATTGTGCAATTTTGATAGTGGAGATTACAGATTCGATATAAGCTTCATACTTATTTATGTATTCCTCAAACGTCACATCCATGTCTTTAATTTCAATTCTATAATTCTTGCACCCAGCACAATCACTTCTTAACGATGAGTTTTCTAAGCATAATTCATCATTTTTTCTTTTACAAAGCGAATCTCTTTTTCAAGAACCATATATTTTTCTTTTATTTCATTATAATCTAAACAAGTTGTAGGAGTGTTATCTAAAGAGCATGTGAAAGAGCTAAGCACACCACTGGTAGATTCTAAATGTCATTTTCTTCCAACCTCTTATTTTATAAACATAATTTTGAGTTAATACTCATCAACATCTTAATTCTACGTTTAGCATTTTTAGCACACGAAATGTAGAGATAGAATTACAAAAGAAGAGAGAATTTGACTGCCTTACACTGCACTCGGATGTGGTAAGATTGGAGCATAGGGTTTCTTGGACTCCTTCATGTGTTGAGATCTCATCTTCCCTTCACCGTGATGTGGTTGCCATGTCTTTCTCCAAGAGCAAGTCTCTATTTGGTTCCTTACTTGGATCCAGGAGAAATTGCTCAGACTCATTATCTGTAGAAGGAGAGCTATAAGTAGACTCAAGAAATTTCCATATATCATAGGCAGTGGGAAGCGTGTAGATGAGTTTAAAAAAATTTTAACCAAGCCCACAAAACAAACTGTTCATAGCTTTAGCGTTTATATGACACTCATAGTTAGTAAAGTTATTTGGGGGCTTGATACAAGTTAGTTCCACACTTCTATGTCTAGAAGTATAAGGAATTTCCTCATTAGTGTTCACAATTCATTATAGTTCACTCCTATGAATAAAGGTGGTGCTAACAAATTTTCTGTGTATAACCTTTCATGCCTAAAATTTGAATCAAGATCCGGGTTGGCCATTATTCCCAGTGGTGAACCGTTTTGGAATAACCTGCCTCTGATACCTCTTGTTGGATCTGTTGGCCAACCTTAGAGAGGGAATTAGGTTTCACATGTTATTTAAAATTCGAAATATTTTGATCCAGAAAAACCAGTTCTAGAATCTACCGTGGGGAGCTGGATTGCTAGCACACAATGGTAGGTCATAGACCTCGTATTCCTGGGCAAATTTCTCCTTGGTGAATATGCACCCTTCAGAGATCCACAGGATAACACCCAGAACATTACATACAAAAATAAGAACACAAATAATCTTATTTAATAAAAATCAAAAGTGTTTTAAAATTACAAAAGTTTGATCTCCGTGACTCCAGAGATCGGAAATGGTGAAAGATGAATCTCTTTTTTGTTTTTTATATCTACCCACTACCCGGAACAGTTGGCTCTTTCCCTTTCCCTCCAAGAAAGGTCTTCAAGCTGGCTCTTCTCCTTCACGCAAGGATGTGTCTTAGAGCCCCGCTAGATCACCTGATCTAGACGTCCCTTCCCCAGGACAATTTCTCACAGAATCTTCCTCGGATCCAGACGTCACCGATCGATTTTCCTCACCACAATCACACAGAAAAGAGAAAAGTATAAGAAGGATTAAAGAAGAATTAAAGTTGAATCTTCCTCAAAAGGATTTCTCTATTGAGCGATGCGTGACCATTGTTAATGATCTTTGTTTGGATGCAGTCGATCAACTCCTCATAGCCGTTGTAGTCCTTGGCTCGCCGGAGATTTTCATGCACAAATGAGAGGGAGACTGCTTTCTATTCCTTTGATGGAGACTGCAGAATGTTGCTCAGAGGCAGTGAAAGTCAGATCTATCCTAGAGATTAGAGCAAACACACACAACAAGAATACAAGAAATAAAAATTGCAATCCAGACGACACAAGAATTTTATAGTGGTTCCCCAACAACTTGGGTACGTCCACTCTTCTACCACCCTTGGTAGGAATCCACTCAGGATGAGTTGATCAGGTGTCCTGACACCAATGAGCTTTTGATAAGGTGCTCAAAAACCAAAGCTAGATTTTTTGATAAGGTGTCTTGCCACCACTGAGTTTTGACAAGGCTCTCAGAACCAGACAGAACTTTTGAAGGGAGTTCAAGAACCCTTTTACAGCAGGAAAAGAATAAAGTAAAAGATGTAGATGTCTTCTCTGTTCTCAATCAAATGAGAGAAGCACAAGTGGATTGTTGATGTCAAAGCTCCCCCTGAGATTGGCAGTAGGTTCAGGAGTGGAAGCTTTGCACAGGGTGATTGGCCTTCAGTGGATGTCTGCTCCAGCAAATGATGATTTCAGCAATGGCTGAAATGTTTGTTGTCTTGGAGAGTAAATGATGAAGCCTTGATGATGATCTTCCAGTAAGCCTTCAGACTGATGTAGAGAAGTTGTCTCTTCAGGCTTCCTGGAACAGCAAATCTGAGAAGAGAACTTTGTTGTACAGGTTGAGTTGAGTTCTTCCTGGAACTCTGATTCCTGTAATTTATTTTCACTGTATTCTGCTTTCTTCTTTCTTCACTGCTATATTGTTCCTCTGTAAATCTGTGTATATATATCCTGATAGATGAGCAGCGGACATTTGAATAATAGCATTTATTACTGCTTCCTTTTGGATACTCCAACGGCTATAATACTCATAAAAGCATTCCTGTAATAGTCCTTTAATATAGCTGTATTGGAATAATAACAGCTGGCTTTAATAGGACAAAAGATATCCAGAAAATCCGTCTGGAAACTTGCATTCTGAATTCTCCCAGAAATAGTCGAACGGAGGTCGACTATCGTCGATCTGAGCTGGCAGATAATGGAGTTGGCCTCTGGCAGAAATCGTCGAACGGAGTTCGGAGAACGTCGACCGGAGCTCGACGTTCCAGCATAGGTTAGCGTCGAGCGGAGCTCGACGTTCCAGCATAGTTGAGCTTGGAAAGCGTCGAGCTGAGCTTTGGACAGAAAGCGTCGACCGCAGCTTTAGATAAAACGTCGACCGCAGCTTGAGATAAAACGTCGACCAGTGCTCGACGTTACAGCAAAGATTAAGCTCGACGATCTTCGATCGGAGCTCGACGATCGTCGACCTAAGCTTAATGTTGAATTCTGTTTTCTCTGACTGATTTCTCTTGGCTGATTTCTTCAATCTCTGAGAGCCTCTGAATTAGCACAACCTATGACCCTTAGCTATACATTGATGGGTCAAACTAATGAACTTAAAGACATAGTGATCCTGACCCAAATCCAAATTAGGGTGTTCCAACAGGCAGCTCTCGAATCCTATAAATAATTCATGTCTATATTGATTCGTACAAGGAACGAGAAAATGAACGCCTTTTATAAATTTTTGGAAAAACAGGCTAATGCCGGTAGTAAGGCTAGCGCCCGACGGTAGATCATTACACGTCGATGTGACAGCTATTACGCATATTTGGAAAAAAAGTTCAAAAAGAATATTTTATGGTTTTTCGTACTAGCATTGTAAGACCCCGTGTTCGCCAAGTGGGCCAGGCTAGGAGGACAATCCAATGGAATCGACCCGCACCAGTATAGTAGGCGGGCGAGCCCAGAAGGCTGGCTTGCTTCCGCCAAGAAGGTGAGTTAATCGTGAGAGCTAGACCCAGCCCGCGTATGCAGAGTGTGGATTATGTACAACCACATATTCCCTGAGTGGGTCAGGCTAGGTGGGCAAGCCAATGGAATCGGCCCGCACCAGTGTACTAAGAGGGCGAGCCTGGAAGGCTAGCTCGCTCCCACCAAGAAGGCTAGTTAATCATGCGAGCCATACCCAGCCCGCGTCTACCTAGGCAACCTCATTGCCAACTCGCCTCCGTATAGGTCAAGCAAGTCATGGAGGCCCGGCTCGCATTCGCTTAGAGATAGCAGGCGAGGTGCGGGAGCTAGGCCACATCCGCCCAATAGAGTGGCGAGTTGGCTATAAATAGACCGAAGGGGGTACCTCAGAAGGTACGCTTACTTGATCCTCAGACTTCTTGCGCTATTTGAAGTATCCTTAGCTCGACATCTGGCTAAGGAGGGGAAGCGCTCTAAGATCTTCCGGGTGTGTGGTGGGACCTCCACGTCGAGCCCTTGGTCTATCCCCTATTCTTTTTCCTTGGTTGTTTTGCTCGTGAGAGAGGAGTAAGTGTGTGATCACCCCTTCCCCAAGGGTGAACTCCATAGAGATAGAGTTTTTGATTTCAACATTTTGGTGTGATGAGCGTGATGCGTGGTCAGCACGGAAAATCTTCAGTAAGCTCGATGATTGAAGGAGAAGGGCATGGTTCAGACTTAGGCAAATGCCCACCCATTCCCCCTCTCGCCATGGTGGGGATGTTAGAGGAGTTCAGGCAAGAGGTGCTCGGCCTCGTTAGGTTTGCACTCAGCGTGCAGGTTGAGTGCTCGACACCGGCAACTCCTCCTATCGCCGCCTCAACCCTGGGAGAGGACGCACCCGGCAGGCGAGTTGGGAAGGAGGTGGTAGACGGAGGAAGGAGCGAGATCTCCCCGAGTGAGTGTTGTTCCCCGGATTGGCAAGTCGAGATCGGTTTGGATAGATGGGGTGTGAGACCCTCTAACTCGCCAGGCAGGGGGAGTCAACCCCTTCAGCGAGTTGGTTTCTTCTGCCCTAGTTTCGGAGGGGTTTTGAGAGCCAGAGATGTCTTACTATACCGGGAAGGACGACCCAGTCTAACACATCAAGTGGTTCGAGGATGTAGTTTCGATAAGGAAGATGTCTGACGCCTTCAAGTGCAGACTCTTCGCCATCACCCTCAAGGAGAAGGTGAGAGAGTGGTTCCACCAGCTACAGGCCAACTCCATCTACTACTTCGAGGACCTACGTCGGGGGTTCATGTTGAGGTTTACCACCTCCAAGAAGAGGAAAAAAGAATCTGAGTCCATGTTCCACATCAAGCAGAGGGTGAACGAGACCTTAGGAATTTATGTTGACTGGTTCCAATAAGAGGTCACCCAGGTCCAGGAGATGCCAGGGCACACCTTGGTGATGGCCTTCACTCCGGGGCTAAACAGGGCTTCTTCAGGATAGAGCTAAAGAGGGTGACTCCCCTCTCCTATGAGGAGTTAATGGAGAGGGTGGCAAGGGAAGTCGAGGGGGAGGCTTTAAACCTCGAGTTCGCGAAAAAGCTGGCTAGGTGGGCCATAGAGGATGAGAAGGGGCCAGGAGGTAGCCGAGGTCACGAGGTGAGGAGATCTGAACATTGCAGCGGGAATACCAGCAGTAGGTGCATCAATAATAACCGATGTGGAGGCGCCAGGAGCCAAACCATCGGTTGGGTTGGAGGACAGAATGGCAATATAAGTGGGCGTGGAGAGTTTTCCACGGAGGAGATAACCGATAGGGAAGCTAGGGCCACTTCCACCTTCTAGGCTAGAGGTAGGGTAAGAGACCCCCCCTCCCCGATCAACATAAGGCTATTACGATAGCCATGAAGAGGAGGACGGGTCAGTAGAGGAGGAGGAGGGAAGTCAGGGTGGAGTTACCCTATTGTGACTTCCATCAAGAGGAGGGGCACGCTAAAGCAACGTGCCCGGAGTTCCTCAAGATGAGAGGAAACAGGGAGCAGTAGCAGCAGTAAGACCGCCAGGAAGTGCGGATTGAAGAAGTCCTTCCTCAGGCAGAGGATGGCAAGTGTGAGGACCGGGCCAATGTTGTGGCCCGAGGAGGGATCAGAGTGATCCTTGGAGGGGTGCGGGTCGAGGCTTCCCATAAGGCAAGTCTCCACACCATGTACTGCCAGAGCGTTGGCTCCACATCCCACACCCCACCCACGAATATGAAGATTACCTTCTCGAGGAAAGACATGTCAGATCATGAGGAACCTTTTTGTGATGCGCTAGTAATCCAAATAGCCATCAAAAACTTCATTGTCTCTCGGATCCTCATCGATAATGGGAGTTCAGTCAACATCATCTTCAAGAAGGTGTTTGACGTGATGAAGGTTGAGGCCAAGAGGGTGCTGGCCTCAGATGGGCCACTATTTGGATTTTCCGGGGAGAGGAAGGAAGTAGAAGGAGGAGTAGGACTCCATGTTACTTTGGGGGGTAGTATTGTACTTGCAGGTTCGTCATCATGGACGCCCCCAGCAACTACAATACCATCTTCAGGCAGGTCCTCATCAACGCCTTCCGTTGTGTCCCCTCATCCTTCCTTCAGTGCTTGAAGTTCAATGCTGAGGGGATCCAGGTCCGTGTCCGGGGAGACCCCAAGGTGGCGAGGGAGTACTACGTCACGGCGGTGAACTCCATCTTTTGGGAGGAGGGGGCCAAAGAGATGGAGAGGAGGATGGAGGATCTGTCTGGGCTGAGGGCCAAAGAGGAGGCAGAGGAGATGGAAGTGAAGGAAGAAGTTTGCACCCAGGTAGTGGTGGCAGAAGCGGTGGTGGAGATGGAAGTGGAGAAGAGGAGGCCCTTATCCCAAGAGAGGGGGACATTGGTGAATGTGGAGAGCAGTCCAGTATGGAGGCTGCAGAAGAGGTGGTGGAGATGGAAGTTCTCACCCAAGGAGGCAGGGTAGAGATGGTTCGCATCAGCCGGGGGCTGACCCTAGTGGACTAGGAGAGGATGCTGGCATGCATCGAGAAGTACATGGACATCTTTGCTTGGAGCACCGCAGAGATGCCGTGGATTGATGTTGACATTGCCTACCTCCGCCTCAACCTGGATCCAGAAGCCTATCCCATCCAGCAGAAGAAGAGGTCCATCGCAGACAAACTGGCCGAGCACATCAAGGAAGAGGTGGATAAGCTCCTGAAGGCCGGTTTTGTATCCAAAATTCAATACCTCGTTGGGTATCCAATGTAATAATGATTAAAAAAGGAGATGGCCGGTGGCGTATGTGTGTCAATTTATCTTTGCTTAATAAATCATGCCCTAAGAATTGTTATCCCATGCTTCAGATCGACACACTGGTTGACTCAGCCTTCGGCTTTCTTGTAATGAGTATTTTGGATGCGTTTTCAGGTTACCACCAAATCATGATGCACCCTCCCCACATAAAAGATGTCTCCTTCATCACAGGGGATGGATGGTACTGCTACAAAATGATGCCCTTTGGGCTGAAGAATGCAGGGGCAACGTACCAGAAGATGATTGACAGGATCTTTCGAGAAGAAAAGGGAAGGAACCTTGAGCTGTGTGTAGATTATCTTATGATCAATAGCCGAGACGTTGAATCTCACCTCCATGACATGGAAGAAACCCTCACAACCTTACGGGAGCACAAGATGAGGATGAACCCCTTGAAATGTGTTTTTGGGGTCAGTAGGGGCAAGTTCTTGGTCCATCTTCTCACCCCCGCGAGGTTAGAACCAAATCCTTACAAGGTCAAAGCAATCATGGAGTTGGGATCACCTCGGAATGCTAAGGAAGTGCATCGGTTTATAGGGAAGTTGGTCGGGCTATGTAGGTTCCTTTCACGAGTTGGGTAGAAGTGCTCCCTGAAAGTGGAAAGTTGTCAACCTAAATCACAAAGAGGGGGGTGAATAGGTGAATCGTGCGTCTATTTACGGAATAAAAATTTTAAAGAACTTGCACAAGAAATCAAGCAACCATAGAAGACAAGAAGATTTATAGTGGTTCCCCAAACTTGGGTACGTCCACTTTACCTCACTGATCTAACAAATCACCAGACTCGGCTACTCCACTATCTCAGATTGAAAACAATCCTATGCCTCGGAACCAAGTTCCTACAAACTCAATCCAAATGGATCTACACTTGGAAGATGAAAACTTCCTACAAACTCGGAGAACAACGCTCCTACACTCGGAGAATAATCTCCTACAAGATTTACAAATAGAGTTTGAAAATACAAACAGAAATATTCTCAGATCTGAAGGAATTTATCTCTAGGTCTTCTTCTTGAACGTTATGGCTCTTTCAGAATTTGTAGAAGAAGATCCTTTGAAAATCTGACCGGAGAAAGCTTGAATCTACTCTATCAATGAGAGGAAGATGATTTCTTAATCAGCAGATCTTCTAGATCGAATGCAGAGAGAACGATCTTGACGAGAGCGGTGGCTTCAGAATATCGTGCTTGAGAATAGTCGGCCGAACCAGTAACTTTGGAAAGTGCGGAATCCGCTCTTAAAAGATTCTTCTTTTTCTTTTCTGCTTAGGGTTATGTCTTAGTGAAAAGACTTTATATAGGATTACCCTTAATGGCTAGAAAAGATATAAATGATGACACCGTGACCAATCACGTCGAGTTATTTGAAATTTCGGCCGTTCTGGACTTACGAAAAAATTTCCTGTAAAGTTGACTTAGTTCTCGAGAAGTGGCTATAGTTCTCGAGAACTAGGAACTGAGTTCTCGAGAACTGTCAACACTTCACGAGAACTAAATCCTTTAGAAAAGATTTGGACTTCTTGAGAACACAAGGTTTAGTTCTCGAGAACTAATTGACTTCTCGAGAAAAAGCATTTAGAAACTTTTCTGAACTTCTCGAGAACAAACACTTAGAAACATTTTTGAACTTCTCGAGAACAAACTAAAGACTTCTCGAGAACTAAAGGAAGACTTCTCGAGAACTGACCAAGACTTCCCGAGAACAAAGAGGACTTCTCGAGAACTAAAGGAAGACTTCTCGAGAACTTAACTTAGAAAAATTTCTGAGGCAAATCCTGACTATTCAAGAAACTAAGCTGGAAGTTCTCGAGAACTGAAGCCAAGCTTCTCGAGAACAAGTAAGACTTCTCGAGAACTATACCTTAGGCTTCTCGAAAACTGACCAAGACTTCTCGAGAACAAAGAGGACTTCTCGAGAACTAAAGGAAGACTTATCGAGAACAAAGAGGACTTCTCGAGAACTATAACTTAGAAAAAAATTTCTTGAATCTGTTCAGACTTCTCGAGACCTCGAACCTGGGCTTCTCGTGAACTTTGTAGTTAAGCTTCTCGAGAACTATGAGAGCTTCTCGAGAACTAAACTACACTTCTCGAGAACTCTGAAGTTACTTCTCGAGAACTGGAGTTAGATAATTTTTCAAGAATTTTAGAGAATATTTTCTTCTGGTCCTGTCTTCATCTCATGCTCCCATTGTTTGAACATGAAGTGTATCCCAATTGAGAGGCTATACATGAATCAACACTTTAGATCACACAGTGAGGGATTACAATGTATGGTCATGTGTTCCTGACCCACTGTAGACTGACATTGGTCTACACTTAGCACTGAGAATTTGTAAACATTCAACTAGAACAAGATATCAAATACAACTTAATTTATCTTAGTTCAAGGGTGACTTAATGCAAATCTGGGTTAATGTGGATGCAATACCCAACACTCCCCTTCTTCAAAGCATTGATGGGATGCAAGAAGTTCGAATGGACTGCGGAATGTGAGGAGGCATTCCAGACCATAAAGAGGCAGTTAATTCAGGCCCCCTTCTCCAAGGGCAAAGGTGGGGAAGGACCTATATTTGTATCTTGGGGTAGGAGCAGAGGCTCTGAGCTCCGTCCTGGTTCGGGAAGAGGGGAAGAAGCAGCTGCCCATATACTACGTGAGCAGGGTCCTAAGGAAGGCGGGGCTCCGATATCCCATCTTAGAGAAGCTGGACTTTTCTCTGGTCATCGTGGCTCGGAGGCTCCGATCATATTTCTAGGCACACTCCATCCGAGTGGTGACTGACCATCCCCTCCGCAGCATCTTTGAGGGGGTGGAGCATTCAGGAAGGTTGGTAAAGTAGTTGGTGGAGCTGAGTGAGTTCGACATCTCCTTTGTCCCCCGTCTCTCAATCAAGTCCCAGACAATGGCCGGCTTTCTCGCAGACTATGTGGTTGAGGTGATGGAAGCAGAGCTAACTCGCACGGTTACCTGGAAGGTGATGGTGGATGGAGCTTCAGAGAGGCATTCCTTGGGGATAGGGGTGATCTTGGAGAGCCCTCAGGGAACGAGGATCGAGCAAACGATGGTGGTACACTTTCTCATCACTAACAATCAGGCGGAGTATGAGGCGGTGAAAGCATGACTGCGACTGGATGGGGAGCTGGGGGTGCATGATGTGGAGGTCCTCACTGACTCCATTGTAGTGTCTTCTCAAATTGGTGGAGAATTTGAGACAAGAGAGTCGACTCTCCAATTATACTTGGCGAAGGTGAAGGGGGTCATCAACATGTTCCAGACCTTCACCCTCCGACATGTGCCGCGGGAGGAGAATGAGCTGGTTGATCAGCTAGCCAAGCATGGTCCCCGGGTGGGGGGTACTATCACTAACCTATTTCATCCATCCATCGAGGTGGGGGAGCTGATGGAGGTGGACCAACACCCCTCATGGATGGATCCTTTCACAACATTCTTGTCCATAGGGGAGTTCCCAGGAGGGATGGACAAGAAGAAGTTCAATCACAGATCATCGTACTATCTTATGCGCGACGGGAAGTTGTATAGAAGGACTCTCTCAGGGATGCAAGCACATTGTATGGCCGAGTGGGAGGTTCAGATGATCTTGGAAGAGGTCCATTCACGAGAATGTGGAAGCCATTCAGGGAACATAACTTTTGAGGGAAGGATAGTCTGGAAAGGGTACTTCTGGCCAACCCTAGCCCAGGATTCTGCGGAATTCACAGGAAGATGCGATAAGTTCCAGTTGTTTGCCCCCATCCAACTTCAATCGACTCAGCGGATCAGGAGTATCATGGCCCCCTGACCCTTCGCCATTTGGGAAATGGATTTGGCAGGGCCTTTTGCCCAGGCCAGCGGGCAGAGGAGGTTCTAGCTTGTCATGATAGATTATTTTTCTAAGTGGTTGGAAGTGAATGTGCTGGCCAAGGTGACTTCCCATGTAATCAGGAACTTTGTTTGGGGCGAGATCGTCTACTAGCATGGGTTGCCGCAGGGAATCGTAAAGGAAAATGATGCTCAATTTGCCAGCATCGAGTTCATCAATTTTTTCGGGCAACTTGGGATTGACCTCGAGTTTGCCTCAGTCCACCATCCTAGGAGCAACGGGCAGGTGGAGGAGGCGAATAAAATCATCATCAACCTCCTCAAGAATAAAGTGGAGAATTTGAAGGGTAGCTGGGTGGAGCAGCTTCCTTCGGTTCTCTGGGCCCTGAGAACCACTCCCAATACGGCAACCAGAGAGACCCCCTTCAAGCTCTCCCATGGATGCAAGGCAGTGCTTCCAATAGAGTTCGAAGTCCAAATTCTTTGGGTGGTCGAAGCGGAGGCAGGATGAGAAGAATGGCTAGCTGAAAACGAGGAGGAGCTGTGGCTCTCCCTCGACATTATGGAGGATCTGCGTGATCTCTCCGCCATCCGACAGGAAGAGGTGAAAAGGAGAATTGCTAGGTACTACAACAAGCATGTCAGGGTCAAGTAGTTTATGGATGGGGACTTGGTTCTGAAGAAGATAGATGCGGTAGGAATATCAACAACAGTGGGGAAGCTCAACCCCAACAGGGAAAGCCTGTACATTGTCGGGGAGGTTCTAAGGTCAGGAGGGTGCCGCCTCCGAGATGCGGAGGGCGAGGTACTAAGTCATACCTAGAGTGGTGATGAATTTAAATGTTTCCATCAGTAAAAGCATGTGCGTACTCTCCTTTGGTGAATACAATCCTTTGGTGCACCAGCCCTTCTTCTGCAGGTAAAGTTTGGGGCAAATGTTCATTCGGCTGGGTCTTGGAATGCCTCTGTGGATCCCTTCTAGTTGGCAAGGCCGGAGAGGGGTTGGTTGAAAATTGAGTTATCTCGCTCTGGGGTTAGGTCTCGGGATGCTCCCGCTGTCAGGATCCCACCTAGCTTGCTGGGTCGGGATCCCCGTTGGACATCGTTATAACCCTAGGGCTAAGCCTGGTTGATACTCAACACCCACTGTCAGGCTCTCACCTAGCTAATTGGGCCGCTGGTAGCACCCGAAGGTTGGTGGAAAAGTGAGTAATCTCGCTATGGGGTTAGGTCCCAGGATGCTCCCGATATTAGGCTCCCACCAAGCTGGCAGGGCCGGGATCCCCATTGGATGTCATTAAGACCCTAGGGATGAGCCCGGTTGATGCTCAATACCCGCCGTCAGGCTCTTACCTAGATGATTGGGTCGGTGGTAGCGCCCGGAGGTTGGTGGAAAAGTTTGTTATCTCGCTCTAGGTTAAAGTGTCGGGATGCTCCTGGTGTCGGGCTTCCACCAAGCTGATAGGGTCGGGATCCCCGTTGAACATTGTTATGACCCCAGGTCTAAACTCGGTTGATGCTCAACACCAGCCGTCAGGCTCTCACCTAGCTGATTGGGTCGGTGGTAGCGCCCAGAGGTTGATGAAAAAGTGAGTAATCTCGCTCTAGGGTTAGGTCCCGGGATGCTCCTGCTGTAAGGTTCCCACCTAGTTGGCAGGGCTGGGATCCCCGTTGGATGTCAATATTACCCTGAGGATGAGTCCTGAGATGTTCCCGCCATTAGGTTTTCACCTAGCTGACAGTTGGGTTTCTCGGTGGACATGGAGATATCAGAAGCCGGGACTCCGACATTTGAACTTCGGAGACAGATCACAAAGATAACAAGGAGTTAAGCTCGACAATCTGCAAGCGGGCTGACAAAGGAGATCTAAAACTCTGGCCTATCAGAGAGCCGAGACTTTGGCTCAGCAAGGCAAGCTCTCGGGACTCAACGCCCGACCAAAGCGAAAGATCGATTGACGCTTAAATCACATCATCAGGCTACTACACGCTTATGTAGCGATGAAAACCGAATGTCTCCTAACAGTACCGACCAGTGCTGAAAAAGCGATCAAGGTCGCAAGAACTCAGGCCGCGCTGCAGCTTCATGAAGTCAGGCACATGCAAAGCCAAGTGGCTCGGGTGCGAGTCAAACCATCTCACCCCCTCTACCTTACAAACAGCATGGGGGACCTGAAAAAGGGGAACGAGTCGCCGCTCGCGGTTCGACCACCAAAGATCCATGCACTTCCTAATCTAACTCGTAAATAAACGCGCGATCTCGCCAGCGGGACACGGGCCCAGAGGCAGCGAGCAGGAGAGTCGAGTTAGTCCGCGAATACGAAGCAGAAAAAGAAATGATAAAACATCATCATATCAGTGTGAGAACTATAAATATCATTGGTTGGATAAAAACAGTTATAAGTTGGGGACCCATCCCACGTTTACATTGCAATAACAAAAATATAAAAGAGGCGCGACGCGGGGATTCAGCCCGTCGATCCATCCTAGAGAGGTTGGTCGGACTCGTCACCCGGCTTTGGTACCGGAAGGAATAGTTCTGGTACCACCTCGCTCATTGAAAGACCCATGCCTTCGCTCGTGATCAGGTTGGCCCGCTGTAGAGCCTGGAGAGTGTATTTCACTGTCTTGGCACCATTCTTCTGCATCATCTCCTCCAGCTCGTGCTCGGTGTAATGAGCGAGTTGGCAACCACTGTTGGAGGCACTACTAGAAAAATGGTTTTTAGCCACGATTTTTTTTACCACGTGGGAAAATCGTGGCTAATACTGGAGTATTAGCCACGGTTCCTATTTCAAGGCTAATAAGCTAGTATTAGCCACGGATGACTAATCCGTGGCAAATAACCCGACTTTTTGCCACGGTCTGTCTGTTTCATGGCTAATAATCTAGTATTAGCCACGGAAGCTTAATCCGTGGCAAAAGATCGGGTTTTTTTAGTCCCACACCGCCAACAAAAAGTTTGATTTGGGGTTTATATAGCGCATTCAAAATTATTGTTTGAAAAAAAATCGGAGCGGCGGCGGCCGGCGGCAGCGGCCGGGCGGCGGCGACGGCGGTCGGGTGGCGGTGGCGGCCGACGGGGGCTGGCCGGACGCCGGCAGCCGCCGGCCGGGCGGCAGCGGTGCCGCTGGGCGGCGGGGCGGCGGGGCGGCGGCGGTGGCCGAATATTTTTTATGTTAGGCTTATTATAGACCCTTTAGCCACGACAATTGAACCGTGGAAAATGAGGAACTTTTAGCCACGACAATTGAACCGTGGCTAATAACCTATTAGCTATGGATTCACCGTGGCTAATACTATTAGCCACGCTCGCATTGCCCACGCCCATTTGCCGTGGGTAGGTCATGGCTAATAGTTATTAGCCACGGTTTTGGACTTGTAGCCACTGAAATCTGTCGTGGCTAAAAGTCTGTTTTTTAGTAGTGAGGGAACAATAAGGGGATCGGCTTCCAGTTCCAGCACTCGCGCCTGCAATGCCTCCTTTTCTTTCTCAAGGGTGGCGATCTGGAGACCTAGGTGCTTGGCGGTCACCACATCCTACGAAAAGGGGTGAAATGAGCTTGAGGAAAGGGAGAGCGATCTTAAAGCAATTAGTGCGAGTCATGGGACTCACCAACCCCCCAGGTACCCGGCGAGGAAGGCATCAGCTGCATCCGCTCGCTTCTTCTGGTTGTCCGCTTCCTCCTAGGCGAGACATCGAGCTTCTTCCTTTTCATCGACCAGTTTTTTGAGTGAGGGGGTGTTCTTCGCCAGCTGGGTGCATCGCCTACCCACCTTCTAGGCCATCTCCAGGCTACGGAGCTGGGCCTGCACGCTCTCATACACTAGAACCCACGTGTTCTCCTCGCCATATATTGCAGCGTCTTCCTGCACATACAGACCAAATGAGAAGGCATAAGCCTCCTCACTGATGGTTTCCTGCTCTAGCCAGCTCTGGAGCAGGGTAGAGATGTATGCCCGATTTGTCTCATTATCCCACTAGAGGAGGGGGATGCCGAGCTCATCTAAGGGCAACTCACCGAGGCCGAATTTGCGGTTCCCTCTCGATATCACCTTAACGGCGTGCCCCTCTCCTCACAACCCGGAGGTGCTGACCTCCTCGCCAAGGGAGCCGCCGGCCGAGGAGCTAGGGGGGTGGGGGGCAAGGTACTCGGTTTTTTGGTCCGCCAGAGCCTTTCCTTTTCTCTAAGTCATGGTGGGCGAGCCGCTAGCGATCTTCGGCTTCTTAGGAGGCGACAACGGTAGAGGTTGTTCGTGGGCAGCCCGCTTCTAGGAAGTAGGGGCTGGAGTCTCGCAATGTGCGGCAGCCACCCCCTCGGTACGGGCGAGCCCACTAGGAGCGACTCGTGCACTCTCATATGGAGGGTGTAGGGGGATGTCTCGATCGCCTGTAGAAAGAGGGTTATAGAAAAAATAATTGGCTAAGTAAAAAGATGCGCGAGTAGCTTACCTTCTCTGGGCGCGACGGGGGCTAGGATGTCCAAGTTCCGGTGGAGGAACGCGACCTCAAAGTTCTTCCCTTTGAAGAACCCGCACAACTTGGCTTCATGGCTTCCCAGCCTAGGGGGCGGTAGATCACCTCGCCAAGCTGGACTTGCGAGAAGGGGACGTTGCCTAAGTCGCCCTTGATGAAGTCGAATTTCTTCAGCTAGTTATGGCTCTTATTTACTGTCTCCCGTACCTTGACGTGGTTGTTGGGGAAGTAGGTGATTCCATCCTTGTTCTATCAGAAGGAGAATAGCTTGCAGAAGACCGCAAGACTAAACTATATCCGCTCTTCCTGCAGGAAATAGGAGAACCTGACCATTACAACAATGGAGTTGGGGGTCATCTATCCAGGGATGACCCCAATGTACTTCAGTATTTGGCATACCTCGGGCCATAGGGGGAGCCGGAGGCCCGCATCGAAGTGCGCTATCAGGATGGTGAGCTCCTCTCTTGATAGGTCATTTATTCTCTCCCCCCTCTCTGAGTTTCCTCACCACAAAGCCCGGTGGAATTAAATCTTCGATCGCATCGAGAAACTCTCCTTCGGTAATGGAGGTGGAAGAGAAAGAGTGTTTGGAGAATGTCCAGGGCACTTGCTTCGCTTATCAGCATCACTGCCGCTGCCACCCATCTCGCAGTCAAATAGCCCAGCAGGGCGATGTAGTTCTCACGAAGAGTATGCAAGCCGGGAGTCGCAGGAAGTGCAGAAGGAACAAAAGTCTTAAATACGGTAGGTGAGAGAGGGTGGCAGGGCCTATTTATAGAAAGAGAAAAGGCAGGAAAACGTCCCGTCAGGCGGGAAATGTGCGTATAGCAAAAATGCACATTTACATTTAGACTTCTGGGCCCGCCACAGATTCCTACCAACTCACCACTACGCTGCAAGAGTTGTTCGATAGCGAGTTGTGCCGACTCGCGTCCACCCAAGAGGTGAGCGAGCCACTATTTGCATTCTCCAAAAGGAGATAGGCGTGTCACGTTGACTCGCACAAGGTAGGTCACCACCTCGCGCCCGCCTAATGGGTAGGCGAGCAAGGGAATCTCGTTCGCACTCACCTAAAAGAAAACTAAGTAGTCGTAAGCTATGAAAATAACAACACAGCATAGGCCCTTCATCGGGCGAGAAGTCTCATACAGTTATGAATAAGGAAAAGTTCAGCAAATAATGAATTTTTGTGGCTCTATCATGTGGGCTGACCCAAGGTGTAGGTGCGACCCATACTTAGCGATCAATAACGAGGAAGGGGCGGGTGACTCAATACTGGATGCATTTCCACCTGCCCCGCCCCCGCATCCCAGACCGAGGAGACACACGAGGGTAATAGTACTCACTAACTGCTGAGAGTTCTCGTTGGTCCAGGTCGACCTGCTCCATGGCATGCCTGAGCCGCTCTGCCGCTCTTATGATGTGCACCCCCGGAGAAGTAGTCCCATCCCCATTAGCTGAGCGCCTCATGCCCTCCAATACCGCGAACCACTCCTCCGCCCCAGCCTTGTCCTTGCCCACCCTGTCATAAAATTCTTGTAGCAGTAGAGCCTGTTTCTAAAACAACCACGTCACAGGCCTCTTCATCCCCTCCGCGTCCTGTGGGTCGCCCAAGTACTCTGAGATGTGATTGGTACAAGGGGGAGGCGAGTACCCCTCGCTGATGTCAACATTGGAGGTGGAGATCGCCTAGAAGCCTATGGAAGCAGCAGATCAAAAAAAGAAGTAATCATAAGCAAGCAAGCATACAAACTTATCTGGGATCAGCATGCCCCCAGCGCAGACAGGTGGCTGGGAGGTACCCGGCTGGCCCTAAAAGAGCTCGTCTTCAAGAGATGTGAAAGATTTCCCTAGCCTAGGGGGAATTGGAAACGTAGAAATCACAGGTGGGGCATGCCCCTGGGCCGACGGGCTAGCGGCCCGCTCAGTTACCAATAAGGAGTGCCCCAGCCTCCCTCTATCGCCTCCATCTTCGCGGGGCATATCCTGGAGGAAAAACAATCATGGGTGGAGTGACGAATCAAAGAAGGGGCCCGCATACCTCATGGGCAACCTCGACACCGACCGCCAAACTAGATGTAGGGGTGTCGTTTGTGGGAGTCCGCCTGACTATTTTCCCTTTCTTCGGCCTAAAGAGGGGGCTGGGTGATCCGCGCACCAGCTAAGGGGCAGCATAAAGGGCCTCCTCTCGCATACCCTACCTCGCGGCCGCTAGGCGCGCTCGCATCTCTTCAGACATAGGCATCCTTCAGCTACAGTTTGCACGGAAAGTTAAAGAAGGGCAGGTTTTTCCCGAAGGCCATGTGGCATATTTATAGCACATTAGCGGGACCCACCAAAAGATTCCCTCTAGCTCAGCAAATCACTCATCGAACACATGGGGTTGGATGATTCTTTCTGAGCTTTTCCAAGCTCAAAAATTGCAGGGATTGTGTACAACCCCGTGATTGTCGAGTGGGCCAGGCTAGGCAGGCATGCCAATGGAATCGGCCCACACCAGTATAGTAGGCGGGCGAGCCAGGAAGGCTGGCTCACTCCCGACAACAAGGCGAGTTAATCGTGCAAGCCAGACCCAACCCGCGTCTGCCTAGGCGACCTCGTTGTCGGCTCGCCTACGTATAGGGTAGACGAGTCATGGCGGCCCAGCTCGCGTTCGCCTAGAGATAACAGGCGAGCTGCGGGAGCCAAGCCGCATCCACCCTACAGAGTGGCGAGCTGCCCCATGATCCTCGGTCCCCCCTAGTGGGGCCCATACACAAATTACCTTGATACCCTTATAGGGGGTGCAAATATCCTTCTAGAACAACAGAGTAACGTTGTTGGTAGCCCCAATTGGGCTGCACATAGCCGTTAAGAACAACGGAATTTAGTTATTTGCAGACCGCTTTCAGAAACCTATAAATAGACCCAAAGGGGGTACCTCAGAAGGCACGCTTACTTGATCCCCTGTCTTCTTTTACTTTCTGAGGTATCCTTAGCTCGACATCTGGCTAGGGAGGGGAAGCGCTTTAAGATCTTTCGGCTGTGTGGTGAGACCTCCACGCCCTTCCCTTGGATTTGTCGCCAGTTCTTATCCTTGGTTGTTTCGCTCGTGAGAGAGGAGTAAGTGTGTGATCACCCCTTCCCCAAGGGTGAACTCCAAAGAGATCGAGTTTTCGGTTTCAACAAGCGTGGTACGGTACCCAGCTATCTACTAGCTTTAGCTCAGGTGTCTCGACGAATCCAACTTGATGATGGTTGAGTAAGCTAGAATCGTACAGTGTAACACCCCGGTTTTCCAAACGTTGGATCTCTAGAAGCTACTACGCGACAAAAGTCGTTATCGCCTGGCGGTAGCCTTGTTTTGTCGTATGTAGACGGCTCGACGAAAGCCGTTCTTTGAGTGCTAAGAGGGCTATTCCACAGCGGTAGTTAGTTACCGCGTGGCGGTAACTCCAGGGTTTTTGTCATAAGCAATGAGTTCTTGAGAAAGGAGTTACCGTGTCGCTTTAGCCTTATCGTCGCCATTAGCGCGGCTTTATTTTCTAGCATGCGGCTCGAGAAGCTATCGTTAGGCATTAGCTAGCTACCACTCGACGGTAGCTTGGCATTGAGTGCATTGCGTGGTAGGCGTTGAGTGAGCTGCCATGTAGCGTTAGTACTACCGCTGATGTTAGCGTGGCCTTATTTTCTTGGTCGAACTCTCGGGAAGCTACCGCCCAGCGGTAGGTAGTTAACGCTCGGCAATAGCGTGCGGAAGAAGTTGCGTCATTTGGCATTTTTGTCATCCGATCTCACTTAGGATATTATCCTAAGGCCGAAGACTCTCCCTCCAGAATACTTATATAGGGCTGAGCGGGATTTCTCCCTCACTCCTTCTCTTTTTGGAGTTGTCCTAGGGTTTGGAAGAGAGAGTGGGAGGAGGAAAAAGAGAGCTTTCTTCTGCCATTAACAGAGCTTCGGAGCCCCGATCGTTGATCTGAGTCCAGATCTGTTGGAACACCCTATTACTAATTTGGGTAAGGATCACTATGTTTGTCTTAGGAAATCAGGTTGACCTAGTTGTATAGTTGTAAAGGTCAACATTAGAATGAGTCTATGTTGGTACCCTGGATGTGATTTGGCTTATGTAATCCCTTTCCAGCCCCTCTTGATCCATATAACTATATATGATCATGTTTAGGCCTTGTTCAGTTTCCCTAGGACAGTTTATAACTGACCTAGAGCTTAGGCTAGTAGTTCTAGATGTATTTTTGGTTAAGGCCTTTTTCCGTTCGACCATCGTCGAACGAGGCCTCGCGATCGTCGATCATTGGTCGACGATAGCAGGGCTGTTGAATCGTTGAAGTCAAGACAATTATCGTCGATCGATGGTTGACGATCTCAGAGCAAGTTTTTTATGCTCTGAAGGTTGGTCGACGATCTGCCATCAGCAGTTTTACGATCGTGTTCTCACTTCACGATTTCTGTCTCGTCAGACTTCATGCCTTAGTCGTCGACATCATGAGATGTTCGACGTTTTTCTGCTTCGACAGATTCTTTGTTGGTCGACGATATCTTGAGCTGGTCGACGATTTCTGCTTCGACAGATTTCTGCTTTTAGTCGACGATCTATTAGTTTGGTCGACGATCATCGAACCCCTGTTCGACGATTTCTGTCTGCCTTTAACAATTTGCACTTATTTTATTCCTTGGTTTATTTCCAAGTGTTTTAGCGTGTGGTTAGAAAGATTTTCTGAAGATTGTTTTTGCTAATTTATGGCTTAAATTCAAATGAATTTATTACCAAAAATGTTAAGCAGAAATTACGGGATTTCGTATTTTGATAAAGCATTTTTGTCTTATTATACAAAAATATATTGCCAGGCTGTATTCTAGCCGTTGGCGGTGTATGCTATTTCCAAAAATGATAAGTCTTTATGCTGAGATATTTTCCTATTCATTTATTTCCTTATTGGGACTGACAGTAAGCTAATAGGTCATTCTATTCCTACTGCTATATTCTATTTTTGAGATAATCTGTTGCAGGGCTCGAGAATTCAAATCAATAGAGCCGTTCCAAAAGAAAAAATGAGAAGACATATTTAAGAGAGATTTTTTTTCAGAAAAATAAGAAGTTACAGATACAGAGAGATTTTTTTTCTTAGTGCTGCATTCTCTCAAGCATCTCTAGAGCAACTCTTCACAATCTCACAATCAGAAGAAGAAAAGCTCCCCTGAAGAAAGAAAAGCTTTCCTGAAGCAAAAGTCCAAAGCAATTTCTTTCATTCTCAAGTCTCCTGAGCATCTGCTTAGAGTTTTCAAGACTTCAGAAAGAGCTCCAGATCTGCTTCACGTGCTCCAGAATCTGAAGACCTGATAAAAATCAGTCTACAGATCTCTGAGGATTTAGTTTCAGTATATCTGAAACTCCTTCATCCTGAAGCAAAGGCTTTCCCTGTACTTTCACTGAGCCAGGGGGAGACTTTGATTCTTTAGAGAATCCACAAGTCTTCTCTAATCTGTATTAACAACAGAGAAGACAATCTAACCCTCTCAACCCCTTTGTAAAAGAGTTTTCACACCTCTTCAAAAGTGAACATTGGTGACAGGGCACCTTATCAACAACCTGTGGTTGAGCATCCTTATCAAAGCTCAAAGGGTCTGTTTGATCTACCTGAATCAGATCATTGGTGGCAGGGCACCTTAGCAAAAACCTGTAGTGGATTCCTACCAGGGTGGTAGAAGAGTGGAGTACCTATTAAGAGGGAACCACTATATATCCTGTGTATTTCTGGCTGTTTTTGTTTAATTGTTTATACTGTGGTTGTGATAGAACTACCTAGGATTGCTAGTTGCTGTGATAGGTTTATAGTTAAACTGAAATTTCAGTTAACTCTCTCACTTGTGCACGTCACTGTATTAGGCTCTTAGGGTTCAAGTATCAGATTATTTTATTCCGCAAATAAACTCCAAGAGAGCTGACTAGTTATTCATAAAATTTGAATACTCTATTCACCCCCCCCTCTAGAGTAGTTTACAACTTATCCCCTCACTTTCAATTGGTATCAGAGGGAGGTTGGCTGTTCATACAGGCTAACACCTGAGTTAAAAGATCCTGTGATAAGTTGTTTCCTGATACCATTCACAAACACTTTCACACATGGCCCAGTCTAAGGATTATTCAAGCACCAGACCTCCTGTATGCAACTTGTCCAAGTTTGGCATATGGAAGGCCAGGATAAGATTATACATGAATTCTATTGATGAAGATATCTTTTCTTCTATTTTGACAGGACCACCTGCTAGGCCTGCTGCTGCTTCCACCTCTGCTGATCTCAGTGCTGTGCCACCACCTGACTACAATGAAACTTACAAGAAGGCAAAAGCAGCTGATGCAAAAGCAATGAATATCCTAGCTCAGACAATGTCTGATGAAATATTCCAGAAGCTTGCTGAATGTACCTCAGCCAAAGCTATGTGGGATTCCCTCAACCACATAGTTGCTGGCTCAGCTGACGAGAGGAAGGACAGGAGATCCAACCTCACTTCTCAGTATGAAAATTTCAAGATGGATGATGCTGAAGACATTGACACAATGTACACAAGACTCAGTTCAATAATAAGTGAACTGAGGTCTTTGGACAAGGAGATAACTTTGTCAGAAGTCAATGACAAGATCCTGATGTGCCTTCCCATCTCTTGGGACTCAAGGATATGGCCCATCAAGGATGGAAGAAACACTGTGGAACTTTCCACAGAAGCTCTGTTGGGAAAACTCAAGTCATATGAGCAAACTTTAAAGAGCAGAGCTGCTGGAATTGAAGTAAAAACTCCTACACCTACAAAGAAAGAGCACTCTCTAGCTCTTAAGGCTGCTGAGACTTCTGAAGGAAGTCAATCAAATGAGGAGTTACTGGCACTCATTGCCAAGAGGTTCTTCAACATGGGAAGAAGAGACCTCAGAAAGAAGTTCTCCAAGTATGAGGACAAACCAAGGTATGACAAAACTCCATCTAAAGAAATCATCTGTTATGTTTGCAGCAAGCCTGGACACATTGCTCCAGATTGTCCAGAGAAGAAACACAAGGAGAAGAAACATGAGAAAGAGTAAAGGAAGCATCACTCCAAGTCCTCCTCACACAAATACAAGAAGAAGGACAAGGGATTTGTGGCTGCTACCTGGAGTGAAATAGAAGAGGATACCTGCTCCTCTAGCTCCAGTGATTCAGAAGAAGAAGAAAAGAAGAAAGCCAAAGAGGTCTGCCTCATGGCTATTGATGCTTGCAGCTCTCTGTCAGCTGCAGAGAATTCTGAAGAAGAAGACAATGAAGAAGATCCTTCTATGGAAGACCAGGTAATCAACTCATTTGATTTCTCATCTCCTGAGTTCAAATTAAAATTTAAAACTCTATGTTTAGATTTACTATTGTCTGAAAAAGAAATTAAATCACTTAGATTAAAGATAATGGAACTAGACATGGAAAGTACTGAAATAATTAGATTAGAAAAGGAATTAGAAAGCTCAAAAGAAGAAGTAACATTCCTAAAATTAGAACTAGCTAAATCTAAGAGATTAGAAGAACAATTAAATGGCAGAAGCCTTAAATTATCTGAAATAACCAGTATAGCAAACACTAGGGTTGGTAATGATAAACTAGGCTTAGGTGCTACATCTAGTGAACCCATCCTCCTCACAAAGGAGAGATTTAGCACTCCAGTAAAATTTATTTCTGAATCAGGAATAAAGAATACTGAGGAAATTGAAAAATGTAAGAAAATTCAGAATAAGATTAAGAAAGAGAACAGGAAGAAAAAATTTCTAGCTTTACAGAAATCGTCGAACATTAATCGACGATCGTCAAACCAATCGTCGAACGTCTATCGACGATCGCTGAACACCTTCACCAAGTATGATATCTTCGGTGCAGGAGATCGACGATCTCATCTTGAGTCGTCGACCAGTGATCGACGATCTCATCATGAGTCATCGACCAGCGATCGACGATCGTGGAATCCAGAACAAAGCACTACTACAAATGATCGACGATATGACTTGCGATCGTCGACCGTGGATCGACGATCTGGACTTAAGCTGGAAAATAAATTTCAAACTTCTAGAATTGCAAATCCCAATCACTACCCTAGGTTGTTTAATCCTTTAACTGAATGGATTATCCCACCTTGGAGATCACACCCTTTAGGATATAAATCTAAGCCTGCAAAATCTTTTATATCTAGTTTTTCTTTTGTGAAGAATACTGGACCCAAGGTAACCTGGGTCCACAATGTATAATTGATATCTTTGCAGGTGAAGACCTATCCAGTCATACATGACAAATGGTATCTGGATAGTGGATGCTCAAAGCATATGACAGGAAAGAAGAAGAATCTGTCAGGGTTCAAAGCCAAGCTGGGACCAAAAGTTGTATTTGGGGATTCCAGCTGTGGACAGACTGAAGGGTATGGCAGCTTCACCATAGGAGCTGTGACATTCAAGAAGGTTGCTTATGTCTCCGGACTAAAGCACAACCTAATCTCTGTAAGCCAAATGTGTGATGCTGGGTACAAGGTATGGTTTACTGACACTGCTTGTAATATTGCTTTAAATAATACTGTTGTGTTAGTAGGTATTAGAATTGGTAATGTTTATGTTGTAGATTTTAACTCATCCAAATCTGAAATATGCTTATTTAATGAAGTAACCAGTAATAATACCCTTTGGCATAAGAGACTTAGTCATGTAAATTTGAAAAACATTTCTAGGTTGGCTAAATACAATCTTGTAAGAGGCTTACCTTCTTGCCCCTACAAGAAGGAAGGCCTTTGCAAAGCTTGTCAATTAGGTAAACAAACAAGAAATAGCTTTAAATCAGTTAATAAAAGTGATTCTCCCAGGATTCTGTACTTGCTACATTTGGATTTATTTGGTCCTATTGCTGTACAGAGTCTTGGAGGAAAGTTTTACACTCTAGTAATTGTAGATGACTTCTCTAGGTTCACTTGGGTATTCTTCTTGAGAACTAAGGCTGATAACTTCAAGGTTCTTACAGATTTTCTAAAGTGTATACAGAGTGAGTTCTCTACTCAGATTGCCTTGATCAGAAGTGATCATGGTACTGAGTTTGAGTCTCTTCTTATGCAAGAATTCTGTGAGAAGGAAGGTATCAAACATAGCTTCTCTGCTCCTAGAACTCCTCAACAAAATGGGGTAGTTGAAAGGAAAAATAGAACCCTAATTGAAGCTGCAAGTACATTGTTGGCAGATGCTAACATGCCTCTGTCCTTTTGGGCTGAAGCAGTTAGTACAGCTAACTATGTATTGAACAGAAGTCTGATACATAAACTTAAGGGTAAGACTCCCTATGAGTTACTTAAGCAAGTGAAACCTAAAATAGACTATTTTAGAGTATTTGGCTGTGTTGCTTTTGTTCATAACAATAACAAAGAATACCTTAGAAAATTTGAGGCAAAAGCTTCAATGGGAGTCTTTCTGGGATACTCTCAAGTAAGCAAAGCCTATAGGGTCCTAAATAAATTCTCTCTTAAGATAGAAGAGTCTGCACATGTCTCTTTTGATGAGACAGTCATGTATTATAAGGAGAAGGACTCTTCCTCTAATAATACAGTGCAAGTCCTAGGAGTAAGTAAGGATTTGGAAGGTTTGAGACTCACACAGGAGAATCATTCCCAACAAACTCCTCAGGTTGCTTCTTCAGATTCTGAATCTGATGTAGAACTTCTTGAAGTTAAAGCACCTGCTCCAACAGTTGATCAAATTCCACATGAGGAATTAAATCATGAACATGTTGAAGATCAGATCATTGTTGAACCTACTAATCTTGTCACACTTAGAGATCACCCTGTATCTCAAGTGATTGGAGACATTTCAGTAGGAGTCCAGACAAGACATCAACTCAACAAAGATGTGATGTTTGCTTGTTTTCTTTCTCAGGTTGAGCCCCTAACCATTAAAGATGCTGAGCTTGATCCACACTGGATTATAGCCATGCAAGAGGAACTTAACCAGTTTGAAAGATGTAAAGTTTGGACTTTGGTTCCAAGACCAAGGGGCCAACTTATCATAGGCACCAAGTGGGTGTTTAGAAACAAGCTTGATGCCCAAGGCATAGTAGTGAGGAATAAGGCTAGGCTAGTAGCTCAAGGCTATAGACAGGAGGAAGGCATAGATTATGATCGGACTTTTGCCCCTGTAGCTAGACTAGAAGCCATTAGGATTTTCCTAGCCTATGCTGCCTATAAAAGATTTAAGGTCTTCCAAATGGATGTGAAGAGTGCCTTCCTCAATGGAGATTTAAAGGAAGAAGTGTTTGTTGAACAACCACCAGGGTTTGTTTCATCAACCTTACCCACTCATGTGTTCAAACTCCAAAAGGCTCTATATGGACTTAAGCAAGCTCCTAGAGCTTGGTATGAGACCTTAGCAAATTTCCTTCTAGAACACAAGTTTGTGAGAGGTGTAGTAGATAGAACCCTATTTATTAGACATCATAAGGACTCACAACTGTTAGTTCAAATCTATGTAGATGACATTATATTTGGCTCTACTGATCCCAAACTGTGCAAGAGGTTCTCTGAACTAATGCACTCCAAGTTTGAGATGAGCAGCATGGGTGAGTTATCCTATTTCCTTGGTCTCCAAGTGAAACAGTGTGTTGATGGTATCTTCATTTCTCAATCAAAATATGCCAGAGAGCTGGTTAAAAGATTTGGAATGTCGGATGCTTCATCAATGAGCACACCTATGGCCTCAAATGCAGTTATTGATTCTGATGTCAATGGCAAGTCTGTTGATCAAAAGAACTATAGAGCCATTGTTGGCTCCCTGCTGTATTTGACTGCAAGTAGGCCTGACATAATGTTTGCTACATGCCTATGTGCTAGGTTTCAGGTCAACCCAAAGGAATCTCACTTAACTCTTCTCAAGAGGATCTTGAGATACCTTAAGGGATGCCCTAACTTAGGACTGTGGTACCCAGCTGAGTCAGGATTTGAATTAATTGGATATTCAGATGCTGATTATGCTGGTTGTAGAGTTGACAGGAAAAGCACCTCAGGGACCTGTCAGTTCCTGGGAGAAAGACTTGTCTCTTGGTTTTGTAAGAAACAGGCATCTGTGTCTACTTCAACTGCTGAGGCTGAATATATAGCAGCAGCTAGTTGTTGTTCACAGATCCTGTGGATTCAAAATCAGCTAGTGGATTATGGGTACATACACTCAAAAACAAAAATTCGGTGTGACAGTACCAGTGCAATATCAATTGCTCAAAATCCTGTGCACCATTCCAGGACCAAGCATATTGAGATTAGACATCATTTTCTAAGAGATAATGTGGAAAAGAACAAGATAGCAATGGAATTTATATCCACAGACCTGCAGAGAGGAGATATTTTCACTAAGCCCCTTGATGAACAAAGGCATTTGTTCTTCCTGAACCAGCTTGGTATGATTAATGGTTCAGAGTAGTGAAAATTTGGATAGATTTGTTTTCTGTCTAAAATCGTCGAACGACTGCTCGACGATCTTCGACCAGGTCAGAACTATCGTCGACCAACAGTCGACGACAGCTCGTTCGGTAGTAAGGCAGAAATCGTCGATCAACTGGTCAACGATCTCTCCTTAGGTATCTATCGTCGACCAGTGGTCAACGACAGATTTTCTGTGCTGTGTGGAGAATCGTCGACCAACATATATTGATCGACGATCGTGGTGATTGCTTGTAGTCGGTCGATGTTTTTCGATTAGTCAAATATTGACTATCGTCGGTCATTGTTCGACGACCAATTTTGTTCCGTGTTCGACGATCGCAGATTTATATCTGATAGTCGATTTAGGTCTGGAGATCGTCGTCCTTCCGCTCCGTCTTTTCATATTCCATCTTCTAGCTTAGAATTCGCTCTCGAACTCTAATCCCGCACGATTCTCTTCTCCCCTACCTTGCATCTCGATTCGCCATTCTCTCTTCAATCTAATGGCGATTCATTCTGCAGTTCTCTTCGGAATGAAGTTCGACACTGGTTTCTGTGTCGACTTCGATTCTTTCAGTCGATGTGATCAACCCATCCAAGACATTCTGCAGCTGTGTGAAGATCAAGGCCTAAAGAAATTTATGTCATTCTCACCAAAGATTCATATACCAGAGATTCGAGAATGGGTATATACCTCGTCCTCCAGCGACGAAGCGATGACTGGAAAGATAAATGGAGAGGAGGTCATTCTGACTCCTGAAGTTCTGACTGAGCTGTTTGGTCTACCAACCGGTACTGAGGACTATGAGCAAAACTCAGAGGAATATGGCTGCATGCTAACTGTGATGGGCCATGCTGAGGGTATTCCAGCTAAGCTGCTGAAAATAAACCTGTCTCCAGAGTACAAGTTTCTGACAGACCTGGTGGGCAAGGTCGTTTTGGGAAAGCACTCTGCTCACGACAACATCAACAGGCAACAATTTGCCTTAATGTCAGTTTTGGTGAATAAGACGCAGATAGCCTGGGGAAAAGTTCTGTTTGAACTAATAAGGAGAAAGAACAATCAGAAAGAAGTAAACCTTGCCAGGGTGTTGGGTGTGTTTCTATATGTGAAAGCACCCCTGCTGCTTGTTTCTGCACCCTCCGCAGTCAACGCCAGCAAGAGGTTGGACCCCTCTCTGTTCAAGAAATCTCAGAGAGTCATCAAGAAGTCAGCCAGGGTTGATCCTAACCCTCCATCAGACACAAGGGCTGATTCAGCCACTCTCCAGCTTGTTGGGGAAGGCTCAGCAATCGCTTCATCCTCCCTCTTTACCCCTGCATCCTCATCTCCTGCATTACCCTCCACACGATCTGCAGTGTCACCACAACATGCATCTTCCATCCTACATGCATCTCCACCCCAGTCACCCATACCACAACATCTGGCGGCCGCAGCCAGTGTTGACATGGTAACTGCTACCATCCTCACACACTTATCTCAACATGAATCCCACACTCATGTTGATGTTCACCCATCTCCACATGATTCATTTGATCATGTGGTAGATCATACTGCTTCCATTCCATCCACCTCCACATCCTCAGCATTTCAGATAACTCCTGAATTGCTTGCACAAATTGTAGAGCTCATCACTCTATCCATACACTAAATGATTGAGGCTACCAATGCCCCTCTCATTGCATCCATCAAAGCCCTTACTGAAGCCATCAAATCATTTCCACCCTCTGCTGAGCCCTCTTTAGTAAGATGCATGACTCCAGTCCCCACTGAAGTCATGCAGGGGGAGATGTCTGTTGAAGTGGTCTCAGGTGATGCCTTGGCCCTTCAGGACAACTCTTCTCTTCCCCTTACAGCAATTGTAGAAGAACATCAAGAGTTTCCAGAGAAAGAGTCTCTAATGAAAGATCCAGAGCAATCAGAAGGTAAAACACTTCCTCTAAAGGTTATAATCAGGACTTTAAATTGATATCTTTATCTAACAAAGACATTCACTCCCTAGTGAATCTAGCTTCTGATGAAGAACTCCCAGAGAAAAATAATGAGGAAGTCCTCATGGACTTGTGTGAAAAAGTTTCAATAAACACTACTGACTCAGAAGTAGTGGTTCAACAACTTGAGAATGCTACTGCTCAACCAGATGGTATAGTTTTATTTAAGTTTCTAATTAATTCAAACGCCAACTTTGAGTTAATCTCTTATCCCTTCCTTCCCATCTCAGCTGCTGATGATCTTGCATCAGTGTTGCAAGTTGATGCTGCTATCTCCATTGACTCTGATAATGCTTTGGAATCCTTTCTCAATTCAGACTGTGAGTTCGCACTCACATCTCCTTATGTTCCTCCTTCTCAAGAGAAAACGGTCCCTTATAGACCTGAGTACCTTGATGACCCCTTGGTCAAGGACTCTCTCTTCTTTTCCTGTATGACACTCCTCTTGTGCCTTGCAGAGGTGTCTATCCCTGATGTCACTGAACATCTAGAAGGAATTATAACCTCCTTCCTAGATGCAAAGTGGTATCCTGTGTAGATCTCAGGTAACTCTATCAATTACCTGCTGTTGTTTACCTTGGGGGAATACTCTATTCCCACTTGGTTGTTAACTTATCTCTCTTTGTATGCAGGCACAATCAACACTGCTGCTGCTGCTGCTGCTGAAGAAGCTGAGGCTGTACAAGACTTACCAGAGAATGCCTCCAAAATGACTAAAAAGGAATCAAGCTCAGGTACTCTCAACCTTGAACAATTTATAGCCTTTGTGGCTGAGAATATTGCCTCTGAGTACATTGAAGGGTTGGCTAATTCTCATATGGATTCCCTAGTCATCTCTCTAGAGAAAGCCTCTGCCCCTGCAGATACAGTCATCTTTTCTCCACCTATCCTTACATATCCTCTACCCATTCCTTCTATTGCAGAACTGGTCCCCAGGATAGTTCCTGTCGTGTACCCTGAATCAGAACTCTGGAAGAGATCTCCAAATGTCGATCTTGATGCCCTCCTTGTACAAGATGCCATTGAGGAAGCAAGAGAAAAAGAAGATAGAGAGAAGCAGGAGAAAGAAAAGGCTGAACATGCTATAGCTGCCAAAGATATCTCAGAACAAGATTTTGATGATTATGCTGGCAGAACCTCATCCCACTCCTCTGATGATGATGACTCTGAGGATTCTGATAGTACCCAGAAGAAGAAACAGGCTGTATCCAAGAAAAGAAAAGCATCTGCTCATCCTACTGCTAATCCAGACAAGGATGTTCCCTATTTCATTTTGAAGGGAATTGATCCCAAGAGCAAGGAATTTCAACCTTGGATGAGACTTTCAAAGAATCAGACAAGAGAGAAGAAGAGAACAAAAAGATATGACACTCCAATTCAGAAATTCCCCCCCCCCCCCCCAGAGGTCCTCCTCCACCTCCTGGTGCTGGAGCCTCTGGAAGTCTCTCTTCTGCCCCATCTGCAAAATCAGCAAGTTCCAACACCTTTAAGTCTTATCAGAGAAGGAGTAACCAAAGCCAGGGAGGCCAAGATGTATCAGGACAAGGAAGGAAAAGAAATGAAAATGTTCCCATGGAACAAATAAAGGAGATGACTTTTCAGCAATCCACTTTCTCTCCTCCTCCAGCTCCTAAAAAGAAAGTTCCAGAATGGAAATCTCTTCCTCCCAGGAAAGGTTCATCCTCCACATCAAGGAAACCTGCTGCTTCTGAGACAGTTGAAACAAAAGGAAAAAGAGTGGTCTATTCAGAGAAATCCCACAAGAAGTTCATTGAACTTGCTCCTCCCAGATCTCTATATGCTGAAACTGATCCTAAGAAGGCTGCACAGATTCCTCTTGATTCAAGCAAATTAGCCACAGCTCTTCAAAGGAACATGGAGATTGCAGCTCAAGCTGATACTGACAGACCATCCTCTCCATCAGATATGACTGAAACTGAAAGAATTGCCTCTATGGCAAGATTTAAGGAATCTATTGCACTAAGCATGATGGAGAGAGCCAAAGCTCAAGGACTAGACCCTACAGCATATACAACTATGTCTGAATTCAGAGAAAAGGAACTCAGCAAAATTCAAGTCAACTCTGAAATTTTTAATTATAAGAATACATGAAGTTGCACCCTGCTGCAGTTTTGCCAAGCTATGCTGAAAAGAAAATTATTGGTGAACATGATCTAATGCTATCCAAAAGACAAGCAGCAAATCCAAACAGAGAAATTATTTTCAAACCAGCTGTAATCCCTAAGAACTCATCTGATGCAAAAACCTCTGATAAATCTGCTTGATACTTTACAGTTCTGCTGACTTATGCTTTTATGTTTTTCTGTGGATTGCCTGTGATTTAAATTTTTGGTTAATCTCTGCTTTTGATATTGTGTGCTTTAGTTTTAGATCGGATTGGATAACATAACCCAAATAGGGGGAGATTGTTGGTACCCTGGATGTGATTTGGCTTATGTAATCCCTTTCCAGCCCCTCTTGATCCATATAACTATATATGATCATGTTTAGGCCTTGTTCAGTTTCCCTAGGACAGTTTATAACTGACCTAGAGCTTAGGCTAGTAGTTCTAGATGTATTTTTGGTTAAGGCCTTTTTCCGTTCGACCATCGTCGAACGAGGCCTCGCGATCGTCGATCATTGGTCGACGATAGCAGGGCTATTGAATCGTTGAAGTCAAGACAATTATCGTCGACTGATGGTCGACGATCTCAGAGCAAGTTTATTATGCTCTGAAGGTTGGTCGACGATCTGCCATCAGCAGTTCTACGATCGTGTTCTCACTTCACGATTTCTGTCTCGTCAGACTTCATGCCTTAGTCGTCGACATCATGAGATGTTCGACATTTTTCTGCTTCGACAGATTCTTTGTTGGTCGACGATATCTTGAGCTAGTCGACGATTTCTGCTTCGACAGATTTCTGCTTTTAGTCGACGATCTGTTAGTTTGGTCGACGATCATCGAACCCCTGTTCGACGATTTCTGTCTGCCTTTAACAATTTGCACTTATTTTATTCCTTGGTTTATTTCCAAGTGTTTTAGCGTGTGGTTAGAAAGATTTTCTGAAGATTGTTTTTGCTAATTTATGGCTTAAATTCAAATGAATTTATTACCAAAAATGTTAAGCATAAATTACGGGATTTCGTATTTTGATAAAGCATTTTTGTCTTATTATACAAAAATATATTGCCAGGCTGTATTCTAGCCGTTGGCGGTGTATGCTATTTCCAAGAATGATAAGTCTTTATGCTGAGATATTTTCCTATTCATTTATTTCCTTATTGGGACTAACAGTAAGCTAATAGGTCATTCTATTCCTACTGCTATATTCTATTTTTGAGATAATCTGTTGCAGGGCTCGAGAATTCAAATCAATAGAGCCGTTCCAAAAGAAAAAATGAGAAGACATATTTAAGAGAGATTTTTTTTCAGAAAAATAAGAAGTTACAGATACAGAGAGATTTTTTTCTTAGTTCTGCATTCTCTCAAGCATCTCTAGAGCAACTCTTCACAATCTCACAATCAGAAGAAGAAAAGCTCCCCTGAAGAAAGAAAAGCTTTCCTGAAGCAAAAGTCCAAAGCCATTTCTTTCATTCTCAAGTCTCCTGAGCATCTGCTTAGAGTTTTCAAGACTTCAGAAAGAGCTCCAGATCTGCTTCACGTGCTCCAGAATCTGAAGACCTGATAAAAATCAGTCTACAGATCTCTGAGGATTTAGTTTCAGTATATCTGAAACTCCTTCATCCTGAAGCAAAGGCTTTCCCTGGACTTTCACTGAGCCAGGGGGAGACTTTGATTCTTTAGAGAATACACAAGTCTTCTCTAATCTGTATTAACAACAGAGAAGACAATCTAACCCTCTCAACCCCTTTGTAAAAGAGTTTTCACACCTCTTCAAAAGTGAACATTGGTGACAGGGCACCTTATCAACAACCTGTGGTTGAGCATCCTTATCAAAAGCTCAAAGGGTCTGTTTGATCTACCTGAATCAGATCATTGGTGGCAGGGCACCTTAGCAAAAACCTGTAGTGGATTCCTACCAGGGTGGTAGAAGAGTGGAGTACCTATTAAGAGGGAACCACTATATATCCTGTGTATTTCTGGCTGTTTTTGTTTAATTGTTTATACTGTGGCTGTGATAGAACAACCTAGGATTGCTAGTTGCTGTGATAGGTTTATAGTTAAACTGAAATTTCAGTTAACTCTCTCACTTGTGCACGTCACTGTGTTAGGCTCTTAGGGTTCAAGTATCAGATTATTTTATTCCGCAAATAAACTCCAAGAGAGCTGACTAGTTATTCATAAAATTTGAATACTCTATTCACCCCCCCCCCCTCTAGAGTAGTTTACAACTTATCCCCTCACTTTCAGTCTAGGGCTTAGAACTTAGGTTTGAAGCTGCCCCCAGGACCATTCCAATGTCAAGGATATAGAGCCAAGTCTAAGGCAATTCTCGTCGAGCTCAGGTCGAAGAAACGTCGAACTCGGTTCGACGCTCTCTGAGCTCAACTTGATAAATCGTCGAACTCCGGTCGACGATCTTCGAGCTCAGATCGACGATCACTCTCCAGTTATTCTTCAGGTCGCTGAGCTCGGTTCGACGATCTTCGAGCTCAGTTCGACGTTTTCTGTCTGCTTGATCTCATTCCATCTCTGAGCTCAGTTCGACGATCGTAGAGCTCAGATCGACGATTCTTCTGAGAGATCGATGTTTTTAAGGATTCAAATGCTGTTATTCTTTGGAATGTTTTTGAATGCTATCAGCATTTATGACAAGAAGATCTGCCAGCCGTTTGTCTTTATTCTGGAGCAAGTTTCAAGGAATTGTTCAGGAAATATTTTATTGGACCTTCCTCTAAAAGACAAGACACTTTATGGAAGACATTTATGACTGCCAACGGCTATCCTTGACGAGATTTCTTTTCAGAGAATAAGATCCTTCTTCTTGTCTTCAGAAATATAGAGAGAATATACAACACTCAGAGAACAAAAAGAAAAAGCTGTGACAGATAACAAGTGATCATCTTCTGAAGAATCATATAACAGTCTTTTTGCTTACAGAAAAGTGATCACAGTCTTATCTCAAGAACTTCAGACACCTCATCTTTCAGCCTTTTTGCTGAAATAATCTTTTGCTGGAGATCTAAAGTTCTGAAGACCTATCACCCTAGAGCAAAGCTTCCTTTCCTGAACCAGTCTACATCTCAGGGGGAGCTTTGACAAAAGATCCACTAAGTCTTCTCTCGTTTGATTTGAGAACAGAGAAGACAACTTCATTTCCTTTTCCTTTTTATTTTCCTGCTGTAAAAGGGTTCTTGAACTCCCTTCAAAAGTTCTGTCTGGTTCTTAGATCCTTGTCAAAACTCAGTGGTGGCAAGACACCTTATCAAAAAATCCAGTTTTGGTTTTTGAGCACCTTATCAAAAGCTCATTGGTGTTAGGACACCTGATCAACTCATCCTGAGTGGATTCCTACCAAGGGTGGTAGAAGAGTGGATGTACCCAGGTTTTTGGGGAACCACTATATTTCCTTGTGTCTGCTGGATTGTTTGTGTGATTATTGCTATGTGCTGTGTTCTTAATTTCTTGCTTCTTAAATTTATTTCTAGCACTCTACACTATAGTGTAAATTAAATTTTATATGTGCTGATATTCTCAAAACTGTGAAACTTATTTGAATAAACTCTATTCACCCCCCTCTAGAGTTGAGATAGATCTTACCCTCACTTTCAATTGGTATCAGAGCCAGGTTTGTTGCTCATACAGGCTAACACCTGAACCAAAAGATCCTTGATAAGATCAATCTCTTAAGAGGGTTATTTTCTTTATATCCTATATTATTCAAAGATATGGCACAGAACAAGGATTATGCAAGCACCAGACCTCCAGTGTGCAATCTATCTAAGTTTGCACTCTGGAAGGCAAGGATTAAATTATACATGAACTCTATTGATGAAGATATTTTCAATTCTGTCTTGACAGTTTGTCCAAGTCCACCAGCAAGCTCAAGCACAAATACTGTTCCACCTCCCTCAGGAACAGATGCAGACATAAAGAAATGGAAAACTGCAGATGCAAAGGCCATGAACATCTTAGTTCAGACAATGTCTGATGAGATATTTCAGAAAGTAGCTGACTGCAACTCAGCCAAAGGAATTTGGGACAAGCTCTCTGAAATTGTCTCAGGGTATGCTGATGAAAGGAAAGACAGGAGATCTCACCTCATAACCTAATATGAGAATTTCAAGAAAGGAAAGACTGAGTCAGTAGCAGATATGTACAACAGATTAAGTCTGATTGTCAATGAGCTAAGGACCTTGGATAAAGAAATCTCATTGACTGAGCTTAATGACAAAATCCTGATGTGTTTCCCCAGCACTTGGGATTCAAGAATCTGGCCAATTAAAGATGCCAGAGGTCTAAATAAAATCACTACTGAAACTCTCCTAGGCAAGCTCAAATCTTATGAGCTGCTTATCAAGAACAGAGAGGAAGAATAGAAGGCTGCTTCACCAGCCTCAAGGAAAGAGAAGTCAATAGCTTTCAAAGCTATTGAAGATTAGCCTGAAGAAAAACTCACAGGCAATAAGGAATTGGTCAGCCTACTGGCCAAAAGATTTTACAAGCTAGCCAGAAAAGACTTCAGAAAAAGGCCATACAAAGGACATGACAAACTAAGGTATGATAAGTCAAATAATAATAACAAAGAAATCATATGCTTTGGTTGCAGGAAACCAGGCACATTGTGCCTGACTGTCTAGAAAACAAGAACAAGGACAGAAAGGATAGAAGAGAAAGAAGAAAAGAAAAAGATTTCAAAAAGAACAGCTCAGACAAAGCCTCCTCTAGCAGGAACAAAAATACAAGGAAGAGTTTTGTTGCTGAGACATGGAGTGAGACAGAAGAAGATTCTGAAACTTCATCTAGCTCCAGTGATGATGAAGATGATGCTGATGAGAAAGAATTCTGCATGATGGCTATCAATGCCTCACAGCAAAACTCTGATGAAGAATCAGATTCAGATTCAGAAAATCAACCAGAGGAAGATCAGGTAATTAGCTTTTTTGATTTTAATTCTGAGGACTTCAAAAATGAATTTAAGACATTGTGCTTGGATTTACTAAAATCTGAAAAAGAGATAATCTCTCTCAGAAATAAATTATCTGAATACAATGTCCTAAACTCAAATAACCTCAAACTCTCTGAGGAGTTAGAATGTTGTAGGGAGGAGATAGCTTTACTGAAAAGTGAACTGTCAAAAGCTAAAAAGTTTGAAGAATCCCTAAATGGGAGTAGTATCAGACTGATGGACATTACAAGCACAGTGAACTCTAGATTTAACAGTACACTGGGCTTGGGTGCCTCATCCAGCCAAACTATAGTATTGACAACTCCAATCAAATTTGTCTCTGACAAAGGGAAGGGAGTAATAGAGGTAGCTAGGAAGAATGCAGATCTTCCAGAGAAAAATTCAGTTCAACAGATTGCGTCGAGCAGAGCTCGACGATCGTCGAACAGAGCTCGATGATCTAACCATAGATCGTCGACCTCAGCTCGACGATATCCAAACTCTGAACTTCAGTATAATCGATCTTCAAACAGATATTGACGATCTGACCCAAGATCGTCGACCTCAGTTCGACGATCGTCGAACAGAGATCAGGTCTGTGAACATTCCTTCAATGACACATCTAGATTCAATCCTAGAGGTCCCACATCCCAAGGCTTTAACCCCTATACTGAATGGATAGTACCTCCTAGGAGATACCATCCTGAAGGCTATAAGAGTCAACCTGGGATGTCTTTTATTTCTGAATTCAAGGGATATCAACCTAGGCCCAAGGTTAACTGGGTGAAAAACAAATAAGCTGCTTATGTGCAGGTGAAGACCTATCCAGTATCTAACCAACAATGGTATCTGGATAGTGGGTGCTCAAAGCACATGACAGGGAACAGAGAGAACCTATCATCCTTCATAACCAAACTTGGACCCAAGGTGATTTTTGGCGATTCAAATTTTGGTCAAACCAAAGGATATGGTGCTGCTCAGATAGGCTCAGTCACTTTTAAGAAGGTGGCATATGTAGAAGGACTGAAGCACAATCTGATAAGTATCAGTCAACTATGTGATGAAGGATACAAGGTGACTTTCAACAAATCCCTGTGTAAGATCAAGTCCGAGAATAACACAACTGTGTTAACAGGTAAAAGGACAGGTAACATTTACTTAGTAGATTTTCTTTCTTCTAAAGTAGATATCTGTTTATTCAATTCCATATCTAAGCCTAATATTTTGTGGCATAAGAGACTTGGAAATCTTAACCTTAGAACCATTGCTAGGCTCTCCAAGGACAACCTTGTTAGAGGACTACCTTCTGGCCCCTACAAGAAGGAAGGACTTTGCAAGGCTTGTCAATTAGGCAAGCAAACTAAAAATAGCTTTAAGTCACTTAATAAGAGTGATTCACCTAGGATTTTGTATTTGTTGCACATGGATCTTTTTGGACGCATATCAGTACAAAGCCTAGGAGGGAAGTCCTATACTTTAGTAGTTGTAGATGACTTCTCAAGATTCACATGGGTATTCTTTCTGAGGAAGAAGTCTGATAACTTTAAATGTTTGACAGAGTTTCTCAAATGTATACAGATTGAGTTCAACACTCACATTGCCCTGATCAGAAGTGATCATGGGACAGAGTTTGATTCTCTTCTTATGCAAGAGTTCTGTCAGAGTGAAGGGATCAGGCACACTTTCTCAGCTCCTAGAACTCCTCAACAAAATGGGGTAGCTGAAAGGAAAAATAGAACCCTAATTGAATCTGCTACTATATTGTTGACAGATGCTCACCTACCTCTATCCTTTTGGGCTGAGGTAGTGAACACCTCCAACTCTGTATTAAATAGAAGCCTGATACATAAACTAAAGGGCCAGACTCCCTTTGAATTGCTCAAAGGGAAGAAACCTAAAGTAAATTATTTTAAAATTTTTGGCTGTATTTGTTATATTCATAATAATGACAAGAAACATCTAGCAAAATTCCAAGCTAAAGCTGATGAAGGAGTGTTTCTGGGATACTCCATGATCAGCAAGGCCTATAGGCTTAGAACTTAGGTTTGAAGCTGCCCCCAGGACCATTCCAATGTCAAGGATATAGAGCCAAGTCTAAGGCAATTCTCGTCGAGCTCAGGTCGAAGAAACATCGAACTCGGTTCGACGCTCTCTGAGCTCAACTTGATAAATCGTCGAACTCCGGTCGACGATCTTCGAGCTCAGATCGACGATCACTCTCCAGTTATTCTTCAGGTTGCTGAGCTCGGTTCGACGATCTTCGAGCTCAGTTCGACGTTTTCTGTCTGCTTGATCTCATTCCATCTCTGAGCTCAGTTCGACGATCGTAGAGCTCAGATCGACGATTCTTCTGAGAGATCGATGTTTTTAAGGATTCAAATGCTGTTATTCTTTGGAATGTTTTTGAATGCTATCAGCATTTATGACAAGAAGATCTGCCAGCCGTTTGTCTTTATTCTGGAGCAAGTTTCAAGGAATTGTTCAGGAAATATTTTATTGGACCTTCCTCTAAAAGACAAGACACTTTATGGAAGACATTTATGACTGCCAACGGCTATCCTTGACGAGATTTCTTTTCAGAGAATAAGATCCTTCTTCTTGTCTTCAGAAATATAGAGAGAATATACAACACTCAGAGAACAAAAAGAAAAAGCTGTGACAGATAACAAGTGATCATCTTCTGAAGAATCATATAACAGTCTTTTTGCTTACAGAAAAGTGATCACAGTCTTATCTCAAGAACTTCAGACACCTCATCTTTCAGCCTTTTTGCTGAAACAATCTTTTGCTAGAGATCTAAAGTTCTGAAGACCTATCACCCTAGAGCAAAGCTTCCTTTCCTGAACCAGTCTACATCTCAGGGGGAGCTTTGACAAAAGATCCACTAAGTCTTCTCTCATTTGATTTGAGAACAGAGAAGACAACTTCATTTCCTTTTCCTTTTTATTTTCCTGCTGTAAAAAGGTTCTTGAACTCCCTTCAAAAGTTCTGTCTGGTTCTGAGATCCTTGTCAAAACTCAGTGGTGGCAAGACACCTTATCAAAAAATCCAGTTTTTGTTTTTGAGCACCTTATCAAAAGCTCATTGGTGTTAGGACACCTGATCAACTCATCCTGAGTGGATTCCTACCAAGGGTGGTAGAAGAGTGGATGTACCCAGGTTTTTGGGGAACCACTATATTTCCTTGTGTCTGCTGGATTGTTTGTGTGATTATTGCTGTGTGCTGTGTTCTTAATTTCTTGCTTCTTAAATTTATTTCTAGCACTCTACACTATAGTGTAAATTAAATTTTATATGTGCTGATATTCTCAAAACTGTGAAACTTATTTGAATAAACTCTATTCACCCCCCTCTAGAGTTGAGATAGATCTTACCCTCACTTTCAATTGGTATCAGAGCCAGGTTTGTTGCTCATACAGGCTAACACCTGAACCAAAAGATCCTTGATAAGATCAATCTCTTAAGAGGGTTATTTTCTTTATATCCTATATTATTCAAAGATATGGCACAGAACAAGGATTATGCAAGCACCAGACCTCCAGTGTGCAATCTATCTAAGTTTGCACTCTGGAAGGCAAGGATTAAATTATACATGAACTCTATTGATGAAGATATTTTCAATTCTGTCTTGACAGTTTGTCCAAGTCCACCAGCAAGCTCAAGCACAAATACTGTTCCACCTCCCTCAGGAATAGATGCAGACATAAAGAAATGGAAAACTGCAGATGCAAAGGCCATGAACATCTTAGTTCAGACAATGTCTGATGAGATATTTCAGAAAGTAGCTGACTGCAACTCAGCCAAAGGAATTTGGGACAAGCTCTCTGAAATTGTCTCAGGGTATGCTGATGAAAGGAAAGACAGGAGATCTCACCTCATAACCTAATATGAGAATTTCAAGAAAGGAAAGACTGAGTCAGTAGCAGATATGTACAACAGATTAAGTCTGATTGTCAATGAGCTAAGGACCTTGGATAAAGAAATCTCATTGACTGAGCTTAATGACAAAATCTTGATGTGTTTCCCCAGCACTTGGGATTCAAGAATCTGGCCAATTAAAGATGCCAGAGGTCTAAATAAAATCACTACTGAAACTCTCCTAGGCAAGCTCAAATCTTATGAGCTGCTTATCAAGAACAGAGAGGAAGAATAGAAGGCTGCTTCACCAGCCTCAAGGAAAGAGAAGTCAATAGCTTTCAAAGCTATTGAAGATTAGCCTGAAGAAAAACTCACAGGCAATAAGGAATTGGTCAGCCTACTGGCCAAAAGATTTTACAAGCTAGCCAGAAAAGACTTCAGAAAAAGGCCATACAAAGGACATGACAAACTAAGGTATGATAAGTCAAATAATAATAACAAAGAAATCATATGCTTTGGTTGCAGGAAACCAGGCACATTGTGCCTGACTGTCTAGAAAACAAGAACAAGGACAGAAAGGATAGAAGAGAAAGAAGAAAAGAAAAAGATTTCAAAAAGAACAGCTCAGACAAAGCCTCCTCTAGCAGGAACAAAAATACAAGGAAGGGTTTTGTTGCTGAGACATGGAGTGAGACAGAAGAAGATTCTGAAACTTCATCTAGCTCCAGTGATGATGAAGATGATGCTGATGAGAAAGAATTCTGCATGATGGCTATCAATGCCTCACAGCAAAACTCTGATGAAGAATCAGATTCAGATTCAGAAAATCAACCAGAGGAAGATCAGGTAATTAGCTTTTTTGATTTTAATTCTGAGGACTTCAAAAATGAATTTAAGACATTGTGCTTGGATTTACTAAAATCTGAAAAAGAGATAATCTCTCTCAGAAATAAATTATCTGAATACAATGTTCTAAACTCAAATAACCTCAAACTCTCTGAGGAGTTAGAATGTTGTAGGGAGGAGATAGCTTCACTGAAAAGTGAACTGTCAAAAGCTAAAAAGTTTGAAGAATCCCTAAATGGGAGTAGTATCAGACTGATGGACATTACAAGCACAGTGAACTCTAGATTTAACAGTACACTGGGCTTGGGTGCCTCATCCAGCCAAACTATAGTATTGACAACTCCAATCAAATTTGTCTCTGACAAAGGGAAGGGAGTAATAGAGGTAGCTAGGAAGAATGCAGATCTTCCAGAGAAAAATTCAGTTCAACAGATTGCATCGAGCAGAGCTCGACGATCGTCGAACAGAGCTCGATGATCTAACCACAGATCGTCGACCTCAGCTCGACGATATCCAAACTCTGAACTTCAGTATAATCGATCTTCAAACAGATATTGACGATCTGACCCAAGATCGTCGACCTCAGTTCGACGATCGTCGAACAGAGATCAGGTCTGTGAACATTCCTTCAATGGCACATCTAGATTCAATCCTAGAGGTCCCACATCCCAAGGCTTTAACCCCTATACTGAATGGATAGTACCTCCTAGGAGATACCATCCTGAAGGCTATAAGAGTCAACCTGGGATGTCTTTTATTTCTGAATTCAAGGGATATCAACCTAGGCCCAAGGTTAACTGGGTCAAAAACAAATAAGTTGCTTATGTGCAGGTGAAGACCTATCCAGTATCTAACCAACAATGGTATCTGGATAGTGGGTGCTCAAAGCACATGACAGGGAACAGAGAGAACCTATCATCCTTCATAACCAAACTTGGACCCAAGGTGATTTTTGGTGATTCAAATTTTGGTCAAACCAAAGGATATGGTGCTGCTCAGATAGGCTCAGTCACTTTTAAGAAGGTGGCATATGTAGAAGGACTGAAGCACAATCTGATAAGTATCAGTCAACTATGTGATGAAGGATACAAGGTGACTTTCAACAAATCCCTGTATAAGATCAAGTCCGAGAATAACACAACTGTGTTAACAGGTAAAAGGACAGGTAACATTTACTTAGTAGATTTTCTTTCTTCTAAAGTAGATATCTGTTTATTCAATTCCATATCTAAGCCTAATATTTTGTGGCATAAGAGACTTGGAAATCTTAACCTTAGAACCATTGCTAGGCTCTCCAAGGACAACCTTGTTAGAGGACTACCTTCTGGCCCCTACAAGAAGGAAGGACTTTGCAAGGCTTGTCAATTAGGCAAGCAAACTAAAAATAGCTTTAAGTCACTTAATAAGAGTGATTCACCTAGGATTTTGTATTTGTTGCACATGGATCTTTTTGGACGCATATCAGTACAAAGCCTAGGAGGGAAGTCCTATACTTTAGTAGTTGTAGATGACTTCTCAAGATTCACATGGGTATTCTTTCTGAGGAAGAAGTCTGATAACTTTAAATGTTTGACAGAGTTTCTCAAATGTATACAGATTGAGTTCAACACTCACATTGCCCTGATCAGAAGTGATCATGGGACAAAGTTTGATTCTCTTCTTATGCAAGAGTTCTGTCAGAGTGAAGGGATCAGGCACACTTTCTCAGCTCCTAGAACTCCTCAACAAAATGGGGTAGCTGAAAGGAAAAATAGAACCCTAATTGAATCTGCTACTACATTGTTGACAGATGCTCACCTACCTCTATCCTTTTGGGCTGAGGTAGTGAACACCTCCAACTATGTATTAAATAGAAGCCTGATATATAAACTAAAGGGCCAGACTCCCTTTGAATTGCTCAAAGGGAAGAAACCTAAAGTAAATTATTTTAAAATTTTTGGCTGTATTTGTTATATTCATAATAATGACAAGAAACATCTAGCAAAATTCCAAGCTAAAGCTGATGAAGGAGTGTTTCTGGGATACTCCATGATCAGCAAGGCCTATAGGGTATATAATAAATCATCTTGTAAAATTGAAGAATCTGTTCATGTTACTTTTGATGAGACTAACATGTGTTATAAGGAGAAGTCTACTTCTACCATAGAACCCTTGCAGGTACAATCTATATCAGAAAGTATGGACAGATTACAGGTTAAAGAAGAGGATACAACCTCTCAACCTATTCAGCAAAAGAATGAAAGCAGTGATGATGAAGAAGTACACCATCTTGAAGAAAATCATCCTGAAGAGCCAGTTGTTGTTCCACTAGAGGAAACAACAACACAGTTTGGTGAACAATCAACACCCCTTGTTGATTTAGTAACAACAAGAGATCATCCAATTTCCCAAGTAATTGGAAACATCTCAGCTGGTGTGCAAACCAGAAATCAGGTCAACCAGAACCTGATGCACACCTGCTTCCTATCTCAAGTTGAGCCTCAATCCATTCAAGATGCAGAGCAAGATCCACACTGGATCATTGCAATGCAAGAGGAGCTACATCAATTTGAAAGGAACAAAGTTTGGGAACTAGTGCCTAAGCCAAAGGATCATTCCATTGTTGGAACAAAGTGGGTGTTCAGAAACAAGCTTGATTATCAAGGAATTATTGTCAGAAACAAGGCAAGGCTAGTTGCTCAAGGCTACTCTCAACAAGAAGGAATAGACTATGACCAGACCTTTGCACCAGTTGCAAGGTTAGAGGCCATTAGAATATTTCTAGCTTATGCTGCTCACAAAGGCTTCAAGGTCTATCAGATGGATGTGAAGAGTGCATTTCTCAATGGGGACATCAAAGAGGAAGTCTATGTTAGACAACCTCCAGGTTTTATCTCTCTAACTCACCCTGATTATGTTTTCAAATTGCATAAAGCATTATATGGTCTCAAGCAAGCTCCTAGAGCATGGTATGAGACCCTAGCATGCTTTCTTCTGGAAAATGATTTTGTTAGGGGGAGAGTAGACCAAACTTTTTTTATTAGAACCCATAAGTCCCACACCCTACTAGTACAAATTTATGTAGATGATATCATATTTGGTTCTACTGATTCAAACTTGTGCAGAAAGTTTTCCAACCTAATGCATTCCAAATTTGAAATGAGTAGCATGGGTGAGCTCTCCTTCTTCTTAGGATTGCAAGTAAAACAGCATGCTGAGGGCATATTTATTTCCCAAACAAAGTATGCTAAAGAATTGGTTAAGAGATTTGGTATGTCTGAGGCATCTTGTATGAAAACACCCATGCCTACCAATGCTGTATTGGATGCTGATGAACATGGGAAACCAGTTGATCAGACAACATATAGAGCAATGATTGGCTCTCTATTGTACCTTAGAGCCAGTAGGCCATATATAATGTTTGTTACATGCATATGTGCTAGATTCCAAGTTAGCCCTAGAGAGTCACACCTAACTCTAGTTAAAAGGATTCTTAGGTATGTAAAAAGTTGTCCAAATCTAGGACTCTGGTATCCAAAAGACTCATGATTTGAATTAACTGGATTCTCAGATGCTGATTATGCTGGATGCAGAATAGACAGGAAAAGCACCAGTGGAACATGTCAGTTCCTTGGTGACAGACTTGTCTCCTGGTTTTGTAAGAAGCAAACATCTATGTCAACTTCAACTGCTGAAGCTGAATATATGGCTGCAGGCAATTGCTGTTCACAAATATTGTGGATACAAAATCAGCTCATAGACTATGGCTACAACTTAGAGAAGTCTAAAATTTTTTGTGATAATACTAGTGCTATCTCTATAGCACAAAATCCAGTCCTCCATAGTAGGACAAAACATATAGAGATTAGGCATCACTTTCTAAGGGATAATGTAGAGAAAAACAAAATAGAACTTCAATATATACCTACTGATTTGCAAAGGGGAGATATTTTCACCAAGCCCTTGGATGAAAAGAAACACAGTTTCTTCCTAAATCAGTTAGGCATGTTAGATGGAGGAAGCCTAAACTAACTTACAAGATTTTTGAAAAGATAAAACAGACCAAGACTAGGCTAAAAAATCAGTTCCTTTTGTGTCTGTAGAATAGGTTTTGTCTCTGAACTGTGCTCGACGTTTTCCCAGAAATCGTCGAACGAAGATCGACGATTTTCCAAAAATCGTCGACCAGAGATCGACGCTTCCGAAGTCGTAGATCTGAGTTTAGTGCCTCCGTTAGCTCCAGGTTTTCTCTTTCTGATCAGAGGCCGTCGAGCGGAGCTCGACGCTTTTCAACATCGTCGAACGAAGATCGACGATATTGACGTCTCTTCCGATTCCCTCTATAGCCCAAATCGTCGAGCTGAGATCGACGTTCTGTCGAATCGAGCTCCACGATTTTCCGTTTCGCCGTCGAACCCTAATATAAAATCATTTCCGCGGCCATCGTTCACCTTTTGCGCTTTCACTCTCTGCAACTTTCTTCGTTTTTCCCTTCAAATCCTCTACGCTTGGTCGTGTTTGGTTTTTCGTGTTGCAGGTGCAAATGGCTGATTCCAGTGCTGCAATCTCTAAGATGAAATTTGACACAGGATTTGACATTGATATGAACTCGTTTGATGGAAGCGATCAGCGCTTCAAGGATATTCTCAATCTGTTCAGAGAACAACAGCTGACCCAAATAATGACTACCCGGATGAAGATTGCTTCAGAAGAGATCAAAGAGTGGTGTTTTACAGCGACGGATGAGACTGAGAACTCTGTCGTCGGTATCATAAAAGGGACCCAGGTACAACTGTCCCCGGCTCTCTTAACAGATGTTTTTCATCTTAGTTCTGGAGACGATTCTATTGAATTATCTGGAGAAGAATATGATTCCATGCTTGATAGAATGGGGCACAATGCTATAAACCCCAACAAACTGCTGAAGAAAAATTTGTCTATAGAATTTCAATTCTTGGCTGATGTTGTCGGGAAAGTGCTTCTGGCCAAGCACTCAGCCCATGATACCATTTCTAGGTATCAGTTTTGTTTGATGGCAGCCTTAATTGATAAGAAACATCTTGACTGGGGATCAATCTTCTTCAACCTGATTAAGAAGAAGATAAATAAGACTGCTGTCAGTTTTGGGAGAATTCTAGGGGTCTATCTGAATTCCAGATGCCCTGAGCTGCTAACCTCCTCTGGGATGTTCATTAATGCATCCAAAAGGCTCTCCTGTGCCCTGTTCAGCAAATGGGACAGGCAAATTATCAACCCTACAAGAGCTGCTGCACCACTCTCTTCAGGCACAAGGACTGCTTCAGTCACTCCACCTCTGCTCTCTGCTCCAGCAGAAGTGTTGCCTGTCTCTCCTCCTCCTCCAGCTGCATCTACCCCAGCCATTTCCTCCTCTCCTCCAGTCACCACCATAACCATATCATCCCCTATTACCATTTCCTCACCAGTTTCATCCCCTCCAGCATCTACTTCAGAGGAATTACACCCTCTCTTCTCTTATTCAACCTTCACCTCACCATCATTCTCCCTCATAGAGGATTCCTTTATGGATGATTCTCCTTCCACTCCTCCTGAGCCACCCTCTACCTCCTCTTTTCAACAAATGCTTCATGACATCCTTTCCCAACCATCCTTCACACCCTCTCTTGCTTCACCTATCTTCACCTCAACCTCTTCTATCTCCACAATTCCACCCTCAGAGCCATCCATTCCTACTCCACCTACCTCCACATCTCCAGCTCCAGCCAACATCCCTCCATCAACCTTCTCTACTACCTCTGCTCAAGCCCCTCTTGAGCATGTAGATCTTCCAAGGTTGGCAGACAGACTCTATGAGTTGCTAGCTCCCAGGCTGACATCTCTGTTGGAGACTTCTTTGGCTCCACTCCTGAAACAAGTCCAGGAGTTGTCTACCAAACTTTCCTCCTTTTCCTCCTCCCAGGCAATCCCTTCTACTGGGTGCCTTGCTTCAGCTCTCCTTGAACCAAGGCAGGGGGAGATGCCTCATGAAGAAGTGGATGTGCCTCAACCAGCTCCAGCTCCTGCTCCTGTTTTTGTACTGGACCTTCAAAGCTTGCTCTTTAAGTTTGATACAGTACATTTCAGTTTTCTGCCAGTACCTCAGGCTGAAGATTTGTCTAAGGCCATTGTGCCTATATCTGTTTATGATCCCAGCCATATTGCCTCTTACATAAATTCCTGGAAGGCTGTGGATATTCTTGATGCTACTACTAAGGCCATTGTGCCTCTTGTTGTTGAAACTGCTGCTGCTGCTGAAGATATTGAAATGGTTCCAGTAACTGTTGCTGATGAAACTGCTGATGAAGAACTTGCCTCCTATCTAGAAGCTCCTACACCTGCTGCTGCTCCTGCTCAAGTTTCTACTCCTGCTCCTGCTCAAATTTCTGATGTTGCTCCTGCCCTGACTGCTGATCAGTTGAAGTTACAAGAGAAATACTTGAAAAGCATTGATGATCTGTATGACAGACCTCAAAGCTCAGATAGTGATGAATTTCAAACTGAATCAGATGACTATGCAAATACCATTGGCAAGAAGAGGAAGGACAGAAGTAAAGCCATAATGTCAGTTCCCCCAGCTCAGGCAAAGGATTCAAATGACATTCCCTATTATATTCTACATGATTGCCCCATATCTGAGCCCTGGATGCAGTTCTCCAAGAATCAACTCAAGGCTATGAAGAAGAGAAGGAAGCTAGATAAGTATGAGAAAGGATCTTCACAGTATCAGCCTCCTCCTCCTCCTCCTCCAGACTCTGGTTCAGGCTCAGCCTCTCAAGCTCCAGCTTCAAGGAAAAGGTCCTCCCAATCTTATCCAAGATACTATCAATGGGGGCAACATCAAAGAGGATATCAATCTAGAAGGGGTCATTATAGAGGAAGCCAGAGAGGACACAGATCTCATCAAAGGGAAGGACAAGGCTACACTGACTCTACTTCAGGTCCTTTCCCCTACAGGCTAAAAGACACAGTTGTCTCCAGGACTCCTACTACTGCTTCTGAATCCATCAACAGGTATGAACCTCCTGTTCCTTTTGAGGATCCTGAGAACAATCCTCTATCCTGGACAGCTAGAATGAAAGAGCTGGCTGCTCTTGATCAAATAAAGAAAGCCAGAGAGCAAGGCAAGGACACTTCCAATATAACAACTTTATCAGATCAGAGAAATAAAGAACTGGAGAAATATACATCAAGAAAATTTTTCAACCCAGAAGACTATATGAAGCTGCACCCTGAGGCTGTAGTTCCAAGGCCCAGATCTCAAACTTCTCTAGGTGCAGAAGATAATAGAAGATCCAAGAAAGAAGCCCTGAATTCCAACAGAGAAATTTTGTTTAAAAAGGGAACTGAGAAGAAGTAAATTGTGTAAGCTGAACATTCATCCTCCTCTGGATAATTGCTGCTATTTTATCTGTGATCTGCTTGCTGCTATATCTTTGCTTGGTTAGCTCTTGTTTTGAATGTATGCTTATTCTTTTCCTGATTTTGTTTGTAAATAGTAATCCTAACCCAAATAGGGGGAGATTGTTGGAACACCCTATTACTAATTTGGGTATGGATCACTATGTTTGTCTTAGGAAACCAGGTTGACCTAGTTATATAGTTGTAAAGGTCAACATTAGAATGAGTCTAGGGCTTAGAACTTAGGTTTGAAGCTGCCCCCAGGACCATTCCAATGTCAAGGATATAGAGCCAAGTCTAAGGCAATTCTCGTCGAGCTCAGGTCGACGAAACATCGAACTCGGTTCGACGCTCTCTGAGCTCAACTTGATAAATCGTCGAACTCTGGTCGACGATCTTCGAGCTCAGATCGACGATCACTCTTCAGTTATTCTTTAGGTCGCTGAGCTCGGTTCGACGATCTTCGAGCTCAGTTCGACGTTTTCTGTCTGCTTGATCTCATTCCATCTCTGAGCTCAGTTCGACGATCGTAGAGCTCAGATCGACGATTCTTCTGAGAGATCGACGCTTTTAAGGATTCAAATGCTGTTATTCTTTGGAATGTTTTTGAATGCTATCAGCATTTATGACAAGAAGATCTGCCAGCCGTTTGTCTTTATTCTGGAGCAAGTTTCAAGGAATTGTTCAGGAAATATTTTATTGGACCTTCCTCTAAAATACAAGACACTTTATGGAAGACATTTATGACTGCCAACGGCTATCCTTGACGAGATTTCTTTTCAGAGAATAAGATCCTTCTTCTTATCTTCAGAAATATAGAGAGAATATACAACACTCAGAGAAAAAAAAGAAAAAGCTGTGACAGATAACAAGTGATCATCTTCTGAAGAATCATATAACAGTCTTTTTGCTTACAGAAAAGTGATCACAGTCTCATCTCAAGAACTCCAGACACCTCATCTTTCAGCCTTTTTGCTGAAACAATCTTTTGCTGGAGATCTAAAGTTCTGAAGACCTATCATCCTAGAGCAAAGCTTCCTTTCCTGAACCAGTCTACATCTCAGGGGGAGCTTTGACAAAAGATCCACTAAGTATTCTCTCATTTGATTTGAGAACAGAGAAGACAACTTCATTTCCTTTTCCTTTTTATTTTCCTGCTGTAAAAGGGTTCTTGAACTCCCTTCAAAAGTTCTGTCTGGTTCTGAGATCCTTGTCAAAACTCAGTGGTGGCAAGATACCTTATCAAAAAATCCAGTTTTGGTTTTTGAGCACCTTATCAAAAGCTCATTGGTGTCAGGACACCTGATCAACTCATCCTGAGTGGATTCCTACCAAGGGTGGTAGAAGAGTGGTTGTACCCAGGTTTTTGGGGAACCACTATATTTCCTTGTGTCTGCTGGATTGTTTGTGTGATTATTGCTGTGTGCTGTGTTCTTAATTTCTTGCTTCTTAAATTTCTTTCTAGTACTCTACACTATAGTGTAAATTAAATTTTATATGTGCTGATATTCTCAAAACTGTGAAACTTATTTGAATAAACTCTATTCACCCCCCCCCCCCCTCTAGAGTTGAGATAGATCTTACCCTCACTTTCAAGATCCATGGAGAGGACTTGAAGGCGCTCAACTGCATCCGTGCAAGGAAAGGATTGCATGGCTAGGAAGCGAAATCGTAAGGTAACAGCATTTCTTCTCTTGGTTTTAGGATGCATGCATGCCATCTATTATTTTCTTTCTTTCAAGAATTCTGGGCACCGGATCTCTCGAATGAGAGGAATTCGGGTTACCTTGGTTCAAGAGGAGCCACCAGGTCGATTGTGTCCATCCCCAACATGATATTGCATTAGAAATCCGCTCCGTTAGTGTATTAGGCATTGTGGGTGAAGCCGTAGTTGCGACCGTTAGTCCGACTAAGTGATGTTGCATAGCGAGCCTTAAAGATTTTGCTAGAAATCCATTTGGGACAAGATGTCATTTTTGATATGTGTCCCTCCTTATATTTTGTGTGAGTACGAATGGTGGAGTAGGGTGGGAAAGGCTATGTTTGTTGATTGATGTGCTAAGGCGCGGCTCTGTCTTTGATGGTCGGCTGGCTAGCCTGTGACGTTGCAAAGTCATGTGTGGAGAGTGTCCCAGCAAGACGAGCCCCTTCTTTAAAACTGACGAGAATGCCAAGCTTTGGACACGCCCACGAGTGGGTGAGGTCAAGAAAGGGTTCTTAGCATCAGTTTGTTGTTTGTGTAGCATCAGTTTGTTGTTTGTTAGAAAGAATCCTGATGTGAGAAGTCATAGCTCGTAGGAAAGCCCGGGGTCTGGGACCCATAAGCGAGTGGGACATAGTAAGAGTTCTGTGTGGAGAGATGGAATCCTGACTTGAGAAGTCAGAGCTTGCAGGCAAGCCCGGGGTTTTTAGACCCACAAGCGCGTGGAGCCTTGGCAAGAGTTCCGTGTGGCGGCTTGTATGCTGTTAGGGGAAATTGGAAGTACCCGTGTGATTGTGGCTTGTATCTGTTAGGAGAAATTATAGTACCCGTGTGTTTGCGGCTCGAATGCAAAAGGGGAAATTGGAAGTACCCGGTTGTTGATGCGTGATGATATGTTAGATTCATACACTTTCGGGTGCCTTGGGTGAAACCTAGGCTTGCATATATGCTGCATAGTAGGCCCCTTTACTATATGCTCCACATAGAAACATGTTTTTTATATGAGACATCTAAAACTATTTTATCATTTTACATGGTTATGTATTTTGCATACGAAGTGCTGACCTGTAGGGTGATGGAGTACCCCGGGTTCCGCTAGGGACGGCTGGGAGGAGATGTTTTGGTTACACAGTTGAGGTCAGCATTTGCTGACCCACGTTACCAAAAAATTTTACAGGGTAAGGATCACATGCAAGAGCAAGCTCGCCAACCAAAAAGTCCTAAGCTTCATGAAGTGATTCATTTTGTGTAGTAGCTTTGTTTTGTTGATTGTTATGCTCAATGAACTATGTTTCCGACTTGCATGCATAGGTATCCTAGGAGTGCTTATGCATGTTGATGTTTGATGATTATTGTTTCAGTTTCAAAATTCTTAATTTTTGTAAGGCCTTAAGGCCGTGTTGATACTCGTATGTCAGTGGATAACTTCTATTCTTGTTTTCTTTGTTTTCGCTGTGATTTGTCTGAGTTTTAGGTTGTGTAGGTTATATCATCTTATAATGCATATGCTATGGCATCTTTATGTTGTGTGGCCCCGACCGAACCTATATTATACGGTCATGACAAGGGAGGTATTACAATTTGGTATCAGAGGGAGGTTAGTGTCCCAAGGTATGGATTTGTGGTCGAATGTCATAATCAGATAACGTTGAGATGTTATCCACACAGGAGTATCGTGGGACCATTGGTTTCCTTGTGTATAAGTTTTGTGATAGAAGTTGATTCTTGTTTTACATTGCTTTTGATAACGGTGCAAGCGATAATGTGGGGACGTCGAGGCCGCAAAAGGAGCCTTCGGCGAGCAGTGCTACTGCTCCGGGTCTTATAGGCATGGGTGTAACCTTGGCCGATTTCTATCGCATGCTTGTTGAGGCAATGGTAGCGGCCCATACTACAGCGATAGCGCAAGTTATGACTCATGTTCCACAGGTAACAACTCTCGTTACCCTAGATGCGAAACCAGTCATACCAAGTAGAGGAGCCAGGCCGGCAGAGCCGTTGGCAGAGAGGGTGGTTGTTGGCCAGGGAGAAGGAAAGCCTTCTCAATCGTAAGGGAAGTCTGAAGGGAGTAGGTGGAAGAAGAAGCCTCATTCCTGCAAGTCAGGTGAGGAGAGCAGTATGACGTCTGAGGGTCTCGTTTAAAGGGACCACCATCGTGTTACAAGTGTGGCAAGCCAGGCCACATAGCTCATTTTTGCATTGAAGGTGGCGCTGAGCAGGAGCCAAGGCAAGAGCAGTCGGTGTGCTCCGGGCCCAGCACGACAAAGAAGGGAAAATGGCGGAGTCGAGCGCTTCTCGTTTCCAACCCGTGCAGACAAGGGCGTACAACCTTGGGCAGCAAGAAGTGATCTGCCAACCCGATGTTGTGGCAGGTATGGGAAAGTTTAAGTTTAATCTTTTGCTTTTGACTTTCAAAACTGTTTATGGGTGTCGCCTATATTTTAGGCTTTGTGCTAGTTTCCGGTTACCACTCTAGGGTATTGTTTGATACGAGAGCATCACACTCCTTTCTTACGGAAAGTTTTATCCAGGAGAATTGGAGTTGACTCATTCTCGGTGGACGCAGAGCTGAAGGTGCACATGCCCAACGGATCTTCCATGACCGCCGGGGTGAGGGGACGCATTTGTTGGAGTCTAGGGGGAGTTGAATTCATGTTGGTAGTGGCAGTCCTACCGTTAGTTGAGTTCAATATGATATTGAGGATAAACTGGCTTGTAGAGCAGCGTGCCAGTATTGACTGCCTATTTAAGGTGGTGACCCTGAGAAGCAAATGACAGGCAGAAGTTAAGTTTGAGGGCCTTAGTGAAGTGGCTTGTTCCCTGATTTCGGTCATGAAGTTGGTGCGGGCAGTTAGCCAGGGAGGAGTAGCTCTTGTATCATTATTGGAAGTTTGCCTATCCAAGTTATCACTTGGAGAAGTGCCGGTAGTGGTAGAATTCGAGGATGTGTTTCCTGAGGAGATTCCTGGTGCACCTCCTCGGCGGGAGATTGATTTCTCGATTGAGTCAGAGTCAGAAGCTAGGTCAGTGTCACATCCTCCTTTTAGGATGGAACCAAAGGAGTTAGCCGAACTCAAGGTACAGTTGCAGGATCTGTTGGAGCAGTGGTATATTAGACCCATTTCTTCTCCATGGAGCGCGCCAGTGCTTTTTGTGAAGAAGAAAAATAGTAGTATGTGGCTGTGCATAGACTACCGAGAGTTGAATAAACTGACTGTCAAGAATAAGTATCTGATTCCATGGATAGATGACCTGTTTGACCAGTTGTTGGGGTCAGTTGTGTACTCTAAGTTGTACTTGAAGTCAGGGTACTATCACTTGCAGATTTGAGATTACGACATACCCAAGACAGCATTTGGTATGAGGTATGGTCACTTCGAGTTCTCAACAATGTCGTTCGGGCTGACGAACGCGCTATCTGTATTCATGGATTTGATGAACCAAATTTTTCGGGAGTATTTAGACTCATTTGTGGTGGTCTTCATTGACGATATTTTGGTATACTCCAAATCGGAGGCGGAGCATGAGATTCACTTGAGGGTAGTCTTATAGGTGTTGAGATGGAACTAGCTTTATGCAAAGTTCTCGAAATGCAAGTTCTGGTAAGAAAAAATGGCATTTTGGGCCATGTGATTAGTGGTGATGGATTTGCGGTGGATCCGGCGAAAGTTGAAGCCATCACAGATTGGCCGATTTTGAGAATTATGGCGGAAGTCCAAAGTTTCCTTGGACTAGTCGGGTGCTATAGAAGGTTCGTGGAAAACTTTTCGCGGATAGCTCTACCCCTCACTTCCCTGACACGCAAGGACCAGAAGTTCGTATGGTCTCAAGAGTGCAGTCAAGCATTTTACACCTTAAAGGAAAGGCTGATGCCAGCTCCGATCCTAAGTCTTCCTAAAGGGACTGAAGGATTTCAGATTTTTAGTGACGCATCAAGATGTGGTTTAGGTTGCGAGTGTGATAGCCTTTGGGTCTAGGAAGTTGAAACCTCATGAGAGGAATTACCCCGTCCATGACTGTAGTTGGCCGCGGTAATTTTTGCGTTAAAATTACGGTGGCACTATGTGTATGGTGCGAAGGTGGAGATCTTCACGGACCACAAAATTCTGGAGTATCTTTTGGATCAGAAGGATTTGAACATGTTGCAGTGCAGATGGGTTGAGTTCCTTGGGACTTTGACTTGGCAATACAATATACGCCAGACAAAGCCAATGTGGTGATGGATGCCTTGAGTAGAAAGTTTTCTTGACAAGGGAATTGGATTGAAGCTCATGATGAGCATTTGGAGCGAGACTTTGAGTCCTTCAGAATCATTTGTGTAGCAAGAGGCGAGTCTAGCATGGCTCAGTTGAAATGGATTGAGTTTCAAAATTACTTATCTGATCGTGTTCGGGAAGCGACTAGTTTGGATGTAGAGTTCCAGCCATTTGTGGTGGAATCTCAGAAGGGCAAAGGTAGCACCTGGGAAATGATTGATGGGATCTTAAGTAAGGACAGAAGGATATGTTTACCATAGTTCGGCAAGCTTCGTGAGGAGTTGATGTTTGAGGATCATTTTACGAAGTACTCCATTCACCCGGGCAATACAAAGATGTACTTGGAAATGAAGAAATACTTTTGGTGGCCTGGTTTGAAGCGGGATGTTGCTTTGTACGTGAGTCGATGTCAAACTTGCACCTTAGTGAAGGCTGAGTGTCAGAAGCAAGGCGGGTTCCTGAAGCCTCTTCCTATCCCCGAGTGGAAATTTGATGATATCTCCATGGACTTTGTGCATGGGTTACCTCGATCGCGGCAGGGTAATGAAGCGATTTGGGTGGTCGTGGATCGCTTGACCAAAGTGGTTCATTTCATCCCAAATCGGAAAGTGGATAATGTGGAGAAGCTGGTAGAGTTATATATTCGCAATATTGTGCGACTGCATGGGATTCCTAAGAGTATCGTTAGTGATCGTGATGGACGATTCACGTCCAAAGACCAGAGGTTGGTATAGAAGAGCCTGGCATGAAGCTCAAATTCAGTACGACATTCCATCCTCAAACCGATAGACAAACAGAAAGAATGAATCGTATAATGGAGGATATGCTGATGATGTGTACCCTTGATTTTGGAAAGAAGTGAGAAGATCACCTCTTCATGGTGGAGTTTGCCTATAACAACAGTAACAAAGCAAGTATAAAGATGGCGCCATATGAAGCTTTGTATGGAAGGCGGTGTCGAACAACAAGACACCAAACTTTTGGGAAAAGAGGTGGTGAACGATGCTTGTGAGTTGGTGCAGACCATTCAGGAGGGAATGAAGTTTGCTAAGGATCGGTAAGCAAAGTACTTCAACGCTCGCCACAGGAACGTGGAAGTTTGCGGCAGACGACTGGGTCTATCTAAAGATTAAGTCGTTCAAAGGCGTTTCACGGATTTGTCGACTCAAGAAGTTAAGTCCGAGGTTTTTGGGGTCGTTCGAAGTTTTGGAACGTATCAGATAAGCACCTTACCGATTGGCATTGTCCACAGAATTGAGTGGATTACACAATGTCTTCTATATATCCGTCTTGAGGAAAGCCTTGGTGGAGGTAAGTGTTCTGGTCGAGTCGGCGACAGTGCCGATATAAGAGGACATGGGGACGAAATTCTGCACAGTGAGCATAGAGGATTGAAAAGTTCGAAAATTGCGGAATAGAGAGGTTAAGCTCGTAAAGGTATGTTGGAATAACTACGGGCGTGACGAGTTTTCTTGGGAGCGTGAGTAAGCAATGCGAGAGGACTTCCTTGAACTCTTTGCTTTAGGTATGCTTTTTGTTTGTGTGCATACTAAATTTCAATGACAGAATTCTTCTAAGGGGGGGGGGGAGGAATTGTAACACCCCAGTTTTCCAGACCTTGGATCTCAGGAAGCTACCGCGCGGCGATAGTAGCTATCACCCAGCAGTAGCCTTGTTTCATCTGGTGTAGATGGCTCGACGAAAGCCGTTCGTCGAGTACTGAGGGGGCTATCACTTGACGATATTTAGTTACCGTGCGGCGGTAACTCTAGGGTTTGTGTCGAGAGCGTTGAGTTCTCGAGAAAGGAGTCACCACACCGTGTTAGCCTTACCGCCAGCGTTAGCGCGGCTTTATTTACTGGCTTGCGGCTCGGGAAGCTATCTCTAGGCGGTAGCTAGCTACCGCTCGACGGTAGCTTGGTGTTCAGTGCATTGAGTGGTAGGCGTTGAGTGAGCTACCACGCAGCGTTAGTACTACCTTTGGCATTAGCGTGGCCTTATTTTCTTGGCCGAACTCTTAGGAAGCTACAACCCGGCGGTAGGTAGTTACCGCCCAACGATAGTGCGTGGAAGCAGTTGTGTCATTTGGCTTTTTAGCCGTCCGATTTCACTTAGGATATGATCCTAAGTCCAAAGACTCTCCCTCCAGAGTGCTTATATAGGGTTGAGCAGGATTTCTCCCTCACTCCTTCTATTTTTGGAGTTGTCTTAGGGTTTGGAAGAGAGAGTGGGAGGAGGAAGAAGAGAGCTTTCTTTCGCCATTGATGGAGCTCCGGAGCCCCGATCGTTGATCTGAGTCCAGTTCTATGGAGAGGACTTGGAGGCACTCATTTTTAGCCATGCAAGGCAACAATTACATGGCTAGGAAGAGAGATTGCAAGGTAACGACATTTATCCTATCGGTTTTAGTTTGCGTGCATGGCATCTATTCTTTTCTGGATTTCTTTCAAGCATTCTGGGGACCGGATCTCTTAAATGAGAGGGATTAGGGTTACCTTGGTTTAAGAGGAGGCACCGGATCGATTTTGTCCGTCCCCGACATGATATTGCATGTGAAATCCGCTCTGTTAGTAGATTAGACATTGTGGGTGAACCATTGTCGTGACCATTAGTTCGACGTGCGATGTTGCATAGCGAGCCTTTAGGATTTTTCTACAAATCCGTTTGCGGCAAGATGCCTTTTGTGATATGTGTCCCCAATTATATTTCGTGTGAGTACGAATGGTGGACTAGGGCGGGAAAGGCTATGTTTTTTATTGATGTGCTAAGGCGCGACTCTATCTTTGTGGTTAGCTGGCTAGCCCATGACATTGCAAAGCCATGTGTAGCGACTGTCTCGGCAATAAGAGCCCCTTTTCTAAAACTGACGAGAATGCCAAGCTTTGGAAAAGACCATGAATAAGTGTGGTCAAGCAAGGCTTCTTAGCATCGGTTTGTTGTTTGTTTAGTGATGCGTTGGAACGGCAAGTGTACTGGGCGCACAAGTAATATAAAATGGGTGGCTTTCCCAAGTATCAATCTCTTCAAGGAACAATGTAAAGGAGGAGTTAATATCGAGGAGGACTTGAGATTGAAGTCCTTAGGTCGGAGTTAACTATGAGGGTTTTGATGGTTGCGATAAAATAAAGCAAAACACTAACAACAACTCCTATACAATGCCGCTATGCAATGCTTCGCCAGGCGGGATGGAATACTAGTCGGGTCACTATGCACTGAATCACTAGGTGGATGGGCGAGTAGGCAAGCATAAGAACCAGAATTTGAGGGTCGTAAGCACCTCTTCGCTACGCACGCCACTAACAATTGCTAGTGCGGTACGGTTTGGTGGGGGAATGGAAAATAAAGGCGCACCTCAAGCAAATAACATAAATATAAATCACATAGACATGATTGTATACATATATTTATCAAAATAAGCACAACTTCATCATATACAAAGAGATCAACTATACTATCAACAACAAGAGAAGAAAAGTGTGCGAAATCGACCGAATCCGAAGTCTTGCTGAGGATTCACGGTAGGATTCGTCGGGTTGTCAATCTGCATCCTAGCTCGGTCCTCAACTGCGTCCGGGGTAAAGGAGGCTGTTGTTGGGTTTCTCTATGAGGTGGCACAACACTTGTGCACACAGCGGAAATAATAAAATCAAGAACAACCCAAAAGAGATTTGGGATCGGGCCATGAAAATTGAATCAAGAAGTTAATAAATAACTAGGTAAAAATTACCTTAGCGACATTGAGTCACAACTCAACGAAGATGCTCCAATGTATGAGTTCTTGTCGGCGGCGAGTTCCACATAGAATAGTGTCTACGTCTCTGTAGAAATCCACACGAGCGGGAGATCGTCGATCTTCGTCGCACGAAGAATCACAGAGGAGATCGACTGCACCTTGCACTTCCACAGACTGCTAGGTCCGCTCCACGAAGAGCAGCACCGGCGACTGTCGTCGGAGAGGAGGTCGGCGGAGCGAGCGAAGCGGAGGAAGCGAAACACTTCCGTCGGCGGAGTCGGCGAAACACTTCCATCGGGCGATTTCAGCTGCTTTTGATTTTTCAAAAGATCGATCCTCACTCCAAAACCTAAGTCCTAAATTATACCCAAGGCATAAACAGACCTAGAAATATCGCTATCCACAGACCACGGAAATTAGGGTTTCTGGAATAATTCGTCGAGAATCACCATTCGTCGAGAATCACCATTCGTCGAGAATCACCATTCGTCGAGAATCAGAATCGTCGAGAATCACCATTCGTCGAGAATCAGAATCATCGAGAATCAGCATTTGTCGAGAATCAGAATCGTCGAGAATCAGCATTCGTCGAGTTTCGAACAGTTCGATAGTCGGCGAATTGCCTTAGTCGACGAGCCATAGTCGACGATTCTCGACGAACCATTCTCGACGAACCATTCTCGACGAATCATTCTCGACGAACCATTCTCGATGATACTCGACAAACATCCTTGGCAACATTTGTCAGACCCCATTCTGTATGGTGATTGGTAACCTTTACCAACACAGTCAATCTTCAAACTTCTCCACATGCTCTTATGTGCGACCCTGCAGGCTCATATCGCGTTAGCAGTGAGATTACATGTTTGACCACTTCTAGATCACCATGATAACTCCAACAGCTGTCACTCACTACCAATGTACCAGTCTTCTTCATGTCACAAGCCGGTGGAAGATGGCACAAACTTCTCCTAGCTTGGTGAAGAAAGCTAGATAAAATTCCTTCTTAAAGATCAAGGATGAAGGAGGAGGCCGAGAGGAAGCTCCAGATCAGATTTGGCGTTGAATGCTTGCCCATATCTCCTCCCCTTGGTGGAATGGCGAAGTTTTGCCCTAGAAACGTGGAAGAAGTGGCTGGAAGCGAGCTGTCCCAAAAGGCAGAAAACCTACGCTTTAAATAGAAACATGTCAGAAAAATAGGCACGCACGGTCCCGTGCACGACCGCGCGCTAACCGTGCATTATTAACTTTCAGATCTGGATCGCAGAAGAAGATGTGTTGACCCATGCGTTTTACTCATGCACGGGCGCTTCCACCCGTGCGTGAAGGAAATCACACAGGTAAACACAGAGCGCAGGAAAACAAGGGAAAATAGGGAACCGTGCGTTTTATTCGCACACGGGCGCGTTTGCCCATGCGTGAAGGAAACGCACAATTTACCCCAGAATGCAGGAATAAAGAGAAAATGTGCAGACCGTGCGATTCCATCTCGCACAGTTTGGCCTAAATTATGCGGGAACAAAACGCACTGGTAGAAAAATAAATCCCCAGAATTGCTGCATGAAACGCACGATTGCACTAAAACCGTGCGCAACAAATTCGCACGACCGTGAGTTTTACACAGGACTGGAAAATGAATCTGGGACATCCCGACTACCTGCACAGTAATAAAACTAGGTCGGAGCACAAGCTCCCAGCAACAACATACAACATAAAATAAAAATAAAAAGAACCATGGGGAGCACCATGTGCTTACCCCCAACAAAAGAATGTGCAATTGCACACCCTTGGGCCAAAATAGTGCACTTAGCGTGATAAGTAGAATAAATGAAAAATCAACGATAACATACTAAAAGTGAAGTGCAAGTGCGTTAAAACTAGCCCAGATGAGTCCGAAAAACCCTATAAAATCGAACTCATCACACCCCCAGACTTACCTATTTGTGCGTTCCGAGCAAACAAAATCTATATAGATAAGAAAAATGATTTAGCAAACATAGAAATTACGATACGGAGTACCATGCAAAGTCGCGTGCTCGTACGCGTAAAAATATAATAGAGGAAATTTCTAAGTATAAAAAATAGTTTATACTTTTCACAATGCGTATCAAAATTTTATTATTACTCAAAAATGGAATCACGGTGAATCTTCTGGTCACGCGTAGGAAAAAAGTAGGCAGACCACTAAGGTGAGCTTTGCCAAAGATCGGGGCTCAGGATCACTTCCAAAGGAATCCACCAATATTGGGGACCATATGCTTGCCCGTTCACACTCACTCCACAATGCTAGTTCGACTCAAGCAAGAATCTGTAGGACTTGGAGTTTAATATAGGCTTAGGCGAAGGCGGGATAGACAAAGGTAAACAAAACGGACACGCACATCCAAAATGAGACCGCCCGAAAGCACTCACAACTATAAACAACAGCAAACACGTGCTGCGCACCACCAGACTTGGATTTTTTTTACTGTGCGTGCACGCCTACCACGAACACAATTCAAAAAACTTTCCACAACTAAACAACAATAAAAAAAAATCTTTTTTCCCAATTGGGAAATTTCTCTTCATTTATTATTTTTTTTCTTTTCTTTTCTTTTTTCTTTTTTATCCAAATAGTTGAAACCAAATACAATAACACGACAACACCATAAACTGCACAAACACCACATAACTGTCACACAAAACAGATACAAATTACAATAAAGCAAACTAACCGAGCGATCACATCCGGATGTGCGAGTAGGAAAGGCTATATGGCTTTGGTAGCGAGGCGTAGGGATGTCAAAGGAAGGGACAGGATCAATGGGGATAACAATGGATAGATGTCAGGAATGGTACAAGTCTCAAACTAAACAAATGACGGCCTACATCACACTTACGCTTAACTAACCATGCACCAGTGCTTTGAGAGTAGCTTAGGGCAAGTTCTTAGTAACCGAGAAAGTTGATCATTCCTCCCAACTTGAGCAATATGAGGCTAGTGGCGGCTACACACATTCCTACACTACCGTTTGAATCACACCATATTCACCAATTTTTGAGTAGAATAAAGAGTATTTACGCAAATAGAAAAATATAAAACTAAAAGCATACAAAAATATTAAATCTACTCAAATTTCTACACGAGACGAGAGCACTCGACTAGGAGCACTACAGGAGTCACATTTTACTCCGTCTCACAATCTTATGTCAGCACAAAATTTTTCCCCAAATCTAACAAAGAAGCGAGTTTAACTCATAGCGCGCAAAAAGCTAAGCACGAGCTCATGTGGGTGCAGTGGTGTGTGATGCAATGAACTAATAAAAATAAAACTATAAAAACTTCTAGTATGCAGATGAATTGTGCGCGTGAAAAATGTAACAAATAATGGCTCTCCCCCAGACTTATACTAGACTACATAACATATGATAATGAAATTAAAATCTGATAGAGCTAAGGGAAGAGGTTACCCAATGCTCAGCTAATGAGTATACAAGAAGACGCTTGAAAAACTGAGGCAGGCCCATCATACGAAGAATCACAACCCTGCCAATACAAATTTGCCAAAAATACCTGCAGGGGTGAGCTCCGCCAAAACAAAAGAAAAATATACAAACTACAAAGAAATACTAAAACTAAATAGACATGAAAAATAAAAATACAGAAAATGTAAGATAACTACTGGGGTTATTGTAATCCCAACACGACTTATTTGATTCTATACAGTTCTAGCTAATGGGCCTATGAAAAGAAAAGTGCACAGGTAACTGGTCTAATATCCATTGCGGTAACGAGTATCGATACAGAGATAGAGCAGTTACCCCTCTAGCTACATAATAATACCTGCAAATCTCAGGTAGAGGAAATAGGAAGTAAGAAGAGGAGGAGCACTGGTCCTCGCTCATCTCACCACAAAAGAAATTCTTTCCTGGCAAGGTATCATCTATAGGGAGACGGCAGGAGGAGAATGTAATAAACAGAACTTCCTCAACTAAGGAGGAATCAACCTCCTCGCGAAAGAGGATGCTATCACCCATCATTAGAGCAGAAAGCTCCAATTCCTCCTGAAGCACCTGTGAAGACTCAACCCGCATGGGCTCAGATAGAGAAAGGGGGTCAAGAAATAAAGGAGATGAAGAAGTAAAATAATCAGAAATAGGAGGAGTGGTTCCGGCCTCACTCCCAGCAAGATCCAAGCATAGCTTATCATCGGTGTCATATGAATCGTACCGTGGGGAATCCGAGAACTCGAGGTCCACTATGGTAAGGGGAATGACCTCGTCCAATAGGGAAGTGCAAACCTCCGCATCAGAAAGGGAATATTCCTCATCCCACCTCAGTGCATCATCAGGCACCGAATCATCCACGAATACGTCATTATCGGCCAACTCACAAGAAAAAGGAGTAGCAAACTCTGGCAAATACTGCGTAGGGTCAAGGATGCTCTCAAAATCAGGCATAGAATAAGCAGGCCCCATCGCCAAATTATCCGCAGACGCTACCCCGTCGACTACCAGAACAATCTCATCGTCCCATTCAAGAGCATCCATGAGTTCCAGATCCAATTCTTGAAAGCTAACAAAAGAGTGATCGTCATCACTCAGGGAAGCTCGTAAAAAGGAACCAAGGGATCCATGAAAGATCTGTATGCGGCGAGAGATTCTTCGGTAATCTCAACGGGTAAAGAACGAGCAAGGTGCGCGATGTCAGTGTATGGGCCAGGCAACACCCTGGTAGGCCTGTCCACAACAATCTTTCGCAAATTGGAGGTTGTTGCACGCACGCCCACATAGGGAGAAGGATTGCACAAGCGAGGGAAATCCTACATCATGTGGCCTACACCTTCACATAAAACACACCTAAAGCAATGCTCGGCTTTCGTTTCCGCCATGACATCGATGCATAGGCGCAAAGCGTCATAAAGACAATACTCGGCAACAGAGTACATCGTGAATAAAAATATTACCGAAAAGAGCTACACAGCTAGAATGAAAATAGCACAAATCTGCAATCTAAATCAAAAATCAGAGAAGGGCAAAAATGAATAAGCAAAATAAAAAAATTTATCAACTAAAGCAAATAATAAGATGATATGCACAAATGGAAAAGGGCTTCAATCTATTAACCCCCTCTCCAAAAACTCACACGACTGTGTTCCTCGGCAATGGCGCCAAAAACTTGATGCGTTGGAACGACAAGTGTACCGATCGCACAAGTAATATAAATGAGTGGCTTTCCAAAGTATCTATCTCTTCAAGGAAAACAGTATAAGACCCCCATTTTTTCTCTTAAAACACCGGGGTCTTAGGCCCAGAACAGCCGCCTTGCGGTGACACCTTTGCTTCCGGGAAGGTCGTCACCACAAAACGCCAATCCTGCCGGCCAAATCGATCACAACTGTAGCAATAAATTAAGCAAGTCCACAGAAATCACACATGAATAGTAAATAAGCTCCACGAAGGGAGTGTCCACAGATAGAACATATAACGGAAATCTCGGGCTTATGCCCGGTACATCATGTCCTCACTACAAATCGCTCATCGCGGAAGCAAACTAATATAACTACTAGTTGTCGGGACTCACAATCCCTGCTGTCTGGACTCCGGTACTAGACTGTCCGATCTCCAAGCATGCCGACCTCCGGGGCTGCTCCTCCATGCTGGGCTCCGTGGTCCCCTAAAATGATGTGGTTCGAAAACCGTTAGTCTAAAAGGCTAAGTCCTATCATCCCCCGCCCCTTCCCCCATGGCTCCTAAGTACCGAGCTAGGAGAAGGAAAGGAAAGGACATGAAGGTGGAGAATATCAAATAGCAGATGGCAGCGAAACTAATCTAGTAGTTCTAAGGTATAAGAGATGATAATAATGATATAAGAATTTGATAAGAAAGTAACCTCAACTTATGTGAATACACATAAGCGAAGGGATCTTTTGCAGGGCTCCTATCATATAAAAATTCCCATACCGATTTATACGATAGGGTCCTGGTTTTACTAGCAAGCATAAATATGTAGTACTAAATAAGAACCTTGACTTATAAGCATGCTCGCGTGAACTTATAAATCAAGCTTGGATCACACATGAATAGTAAATAAGCTCCACGAAGGGAATGTCCACAGATAGAACATATAACAGAAATCTCGGGCTTATGCCCGGTACATCATGTCCTCACTACAAATCGCTCATCGCGAAAGCAAACTAATATAACTACTAGTGGTTGGGACTCACAGTCCCTGCTATCTGGACTTCGGTACTAGACTGTTCGATCTCCAAGCGTGCTGACCTCCGGAGCCATGCATTCCCCCTATGGGCATCCAAGCTTGACTTGGGCACAAAAATTGCATAGAGGATTTCAGCCACCTAACTATCATCCTCTCTATCTTAAAAGCTTCCCTAGACTCCCAGGAAAATTCCCAACCACTTTCCTGAAGAGGCCAAGCAGTTTCACTATATAGTTGTAGAAGGCCGACCACCACAAGCCACCACCATGCCATCCCGGCGATCCTCCTGACTTCAAGCTGCCAAAAAGGTCCTCCTCCACTCCTTCTTGCATGGGCAGATCGTAGGAATCCTTAGGGCCGAGGTTCGGGCTCAATTGAGCTCGATCCGATTCTCAAAATCATGGTTTTTCCATGAAAATTCATCTTGTCGGCTTCGCCGGAACAGTGCTCCCCGACGGCCGTGCCGCCGCCTGGAGATAGCCACGACCACCACGAAGGTGTTGGCGGCGGCGGTCGGCCGGGGAGGTGGCCGGATTGCCGGCGGCAGCAGCTGGAAGACGGCCCAGGCGGGATAAATCTGGGCCGTCTGCTGGAGGTAGAAGATGACGGGATTCTGTCCGTTTTGCGCCAAGATTCGTGCGGATAAATAAATATAAACTATAGCTTTTGTGTATTATGATTTCATTTATGTCACAGATTTTGCATTTAATGTTATTAATTTTTAAAATTACTTAAAGACCTTTTAAGAGAAAATGTTCAACAAATAAAATGTAGCCCTATGGGTCTACGTTCATACAAAATTAGTTTGAACCAATTTGGGTGCCTGGTTTGACCAGGGCACCCATTTTGGTGGGGTCTATACTTATGGTTAGGCAGACATTAAACAGAGTGCCCACACTTCATCCTTAGCCCAAATGAGTTGAAATTTTGGCAGGGAGCCACCCTAACCCATATCATGACCCTGCCCAAAAATGGGAATTTTTCGTGATAATTTTCCTATAGTTTTGTAAATAATTTAATTTATCTTGGGTAATTTAATTTAGGGGTTAAATGAACTCCAAATCCATCCAAATTTTGGTGGGTGGTGTATGGGATTAATATTAAGCTCCAGCGACGGTGTAGAAGGAGCTGGTCCAAAACCCATAGGGGAGAATGCATGGCTCCAACCAGTCAATGACCAGCTGGTTGGATTGGGGCTGCCTTCCTTGTCTTAAGGCAATAAATGGAGGGGGTTGGGGATGGGGAGGATGAGCCCAAAGTCCTCCTCCCTTTTCTTCCTTCTCTTTCTCTCCCCTCCATCGTAGCTCTTTCTCTCTCCTACACACCAAGCTGAATTTTGGCTCCTACCTAACCCAATGGCAGCCCACAAGTCCATTTCACTCATCAAAACAAGGTTAGCCCAATCAAAATGGGCATTGAGCTTGAGTTAGCCCATTTGGGCTAGCTTGACCCAAACTTGGACTAGGGCCCACTTAGGTCAATTTGGTCCTTGGTGACCCATTGGCCTCCTCTAGGGTCAAGGTGGGGTTGGATTGGCCTTTGAAGGTCACCTGACCCTTAACTAGGGCAATTTGACCATTTTAGGTCTAGAGTTGACTTTGGTCAACCTAGCCTTTTTGATTGGTCCCAATGGGTCCTTGGTGACCCTTTGGCCTCTCACTAGGGTTATGAGGGTATGTGTGGGGTCCACTTGGCTAAGGGACTGCAATTGACCCTTGTGCAGGTCAGTTTTACCCAATTAGGATTATAGTTGACTTTGGTCAACTTAGCCCCTTTGACTGCCTTCCATGGGTCCTTAGTGACCCATTGACCCCTCACTAGGGTTATGAGGGTATGGGTGGGGTCTTAGAGTCTTGGTGAAACCCCATGATCACCTTAAACCAAGGTTCAGAAATCTACTATGTGCAAACCATAGTGGTCTCATCCACATTCGTAGGCTCACTTGGCCTTTATGGACTTTCCAGGGTTTTGTCATGACCTAGTCATGACAAAACTATCTTTAGGGGTCTAGTTGTCTGAGGTATGTTACACACAGTAAGGGGGGATTTAATATCGAGGAGGACTTGAGATTGAAGTCCATAGGTCAGAGTTAACTATGGGGGTTTTGATGGTTGCGATAAAATAAAGCAAAATACTAACAAGTACTCCTATCCAATGCCGCTATGCAATGCTTCGCTAGGCGGGATGGAAGACTAGTCAGGACACTATGCCGAATCGCTAGGTAGATGGGCGAGTTGGCAAGCATAAGAACTAGAATTTGAGGGTCGTAAGAACCTCTTCGCTACGCACGCCACTAGCAATTGCAGGTTCGGCACGGTGTACTGGGGGGGGGGATGGAAAATAAAGATGCACCTCAAGTAAATAACATAAATATAAATCACATAGACATTATTGTATACATATGTTTATCAAAATAAGCACAACTTCATAATATACAAAGAGATTAATTATACTATCAACAACAAGAGAAGAAAAGTGCACGAAATCGACCGGATTCGAATTCTTGCTGAGGATTAACGGTAGGATTCATTGGGTTGTCAATCCGCGTCCTAACTCGGTACTCAACTGCATCCGGGGTAGAGGAGGTTGTCACTCACTCCTAATGGACCCATCTTTTTCGCGTCACGAGCCGGTGGAAGATGGCACAAACTTATCCTAGCTTGGTGAAGAAATCTATATAAAATCCCTTCTTGAAGCTCAAGGATAAAGTAGGAGGCCAAGAGGAAGCTCTGGCTCGGATTTGGCATCAAATGCTTGCCCAGATCTCCTCCCCTTGGTGGAACGGCGGAGTTTCGCCCTAGAAACGCGGAAGAAGTGGATGGAAGAGAGCTGTCCCAAATGGCAGAAAACCTGTGCTTTAAATAGAAATAGGTCGAAAAAATAGGCACACACGGTCCCGTGGATGACCGTGCGCTAACCGTGCATTGTTAACTTTCAGATCTAGATCACAGATGAAGATGCGTTGACCCGTGCGTTTTACTCGTGCACGGGCTCTTCCGCCAGTGCGTGAAGGAAATCGCACGGGTAAACACAGAGCGCAGGAAAACAAGGGAAATAGGGGAAATGTGTGTTTTACTCGCGCATGGGCGTGTTTTAACGTGCGTGAAGGAAACACACAATTACCCAGAATGTAGGAATAAAGAGAAAAAGTGCAGACCGTGAGATTCCTTCTCGTACGGTTTGGCGTAAACCGCGCAGGAACAAAACACACGGGAAGAAACAGAATTCCTTAAAATTGCTGTGTGAAACGCAAGATTGTAGTGAAACCATGCGCAACAAATTCGACCGACAGTGCATTTTGCACAGGATTGGAAAATGAATCGGGGACGTCTCGACTACCTGCATAGAAATAAAACCAGGCTGAAGCACAAGCTCCCAGCAATAACACATATCATAAAATAAATAAAAAAGAACCATGGGGAGCACCATGTGCTTACCCCCAACAAAAGAATGCGCAATTGCACACCCTTGGGCCAAAATAGTGCACTTAGGGAGATAAGCAGAATAAATGAAATATCAATAATAACATACTAAAGTTAAGTGCAAGTGTGTTAAAAACTAACCCAGATGAGTCCGAAAAACCCTATATAAATCGGACTCTTCATGTAGCATCGGTTTGTTATTTGTGAGACAGAATCCTGACTTGAAAAGTTAGAGCTTGCAGGCAAGCCCGAGTCTGGGACCCATGAGCGGGTGGGGCCTTGGTAAGAGTTCTGTGTAGAGAGCTGGAATCCTGACGTGAGAAGTCAAAGCTTACAGGCAAGCTCGGGGTTTTGAGACCCACGAGCGGGTGGGGCCTTCGCATGAGTTCCGTGTGGTGGCTTGTACGACATTAGGGGAAATTGGAAGTACTCGTGTGATTCCGACTTGTATGCCATTAGGGGAAATTAGAGTACCTGTGTGTTTGCGGCTCGAACGCCAAAGGGGAAATTGGAAGTACCCAATTGTTGATGTGTGATGATGTGTCAGAGTCATATGCTTTAGGGTGCCTTGGGTGAAACCCAGGCTTGCACACATGCTACATTGTAGGCCCCTTGTACTATATACTCAACATAGAAACATGTTTATTGTATGAGACATCCTAAACTGTTTTATCGTTTTACAGGGTTATGTATTTTGCATTCGAAGTACTGACCTGCAGGGTGATGGAGTGACCTTGGGTCCACTAGGGATGGCTGGGAGGAGATATGTTGGTTACACAGTTGAGGTCAGCCTTTGATGACCCACATTACCACAAATTTTTACAGGGAAAGGATCGTATACAGGAGAAAGCTTGCCGGCCAAAAAATGCCTAAGACTCATAAAGTGATTCATTTTGTGTAGTAGCTCTATTTTGTTGATTGTTATGCTCAATACACCAACAATTGAGCCAGACTCCAGTTGAGCTCGGCTCTTGTAAGATGTAGCTTCCACCAACAGTTGAGCCCAGCTCCTGTGAGTTGCCAATTATCCACTTATAGTTGAGCATGGCTTGTATCAGGTGTCGACCTATTCTCCACCTACAGTTGAGCATCTTCTTGTTAGGTGTCAGCTATATCTTCCAACTCGACTGAGCCCGGCTCCTATGAGGTATGCGACCAAGCAGGTGTGAGTAACAACGTGAGTGTAGACGGAGCGACTATATCGGTGCTAGCATCGATTGCGCGGTTATGAGCGACATCAACATGCGAGTATGCACACGGCAAGCAATCAACATCTCCCTGCCTATGAGCATACCGAGGGAAAACAATAAGCAAATACACACACGATGAGCACTCAACTTCTCCGCACCTATAGGGCTAGCGAGCATCATCAACCAGCGAGCATTCAAATAAAAAAATACGTAATACAGAAGAACAGATTTGTTTTACACAGCGATTATTACATTTATTTACAAATTTTCTATGTGTACAACTTTCTAACTTTACAAATGAGTATGCAGGAAGTCACAGAATGACTAAGCTTCGTCGTCGCCAGTATCAAGCTGATACTCCTCTTCACCAATGACGACATCCTCCTCATCATCGGCATCGTCCTTGCCATCCTCATTGTCGCCACTTTCATCACTACTCTCTTTATTATTACAGTCGCTGGTGCTGGATCCAGAACCGGAGGAGAGGACGTGATCTAGCGAGTTGGATTTCTCAACGCACAGTCTTGGAATGAGGTCCGCGATCGTCAGGTGGTCGGCTTCTGGGCCAAGGAAGCCGTCGATCCTCAACTTGGCGAGAATGGCTTACCCCTTAGCTCGCGCTAAACCGTAGCAGATTGCGGGCATCTCATCCCCATGGAAGAGGATTCTCTTGCCCATCCCGTCCGAACTCGCCTCTTGTTATTTCTTAGCAAGGAGAGTATCTGAGGGACCGAAGCGATCTCCATTGGCGATCGGGTGAGTCTCCAACTCGACAACCTAGATCTACGCGACTTCCAGCTCGATTTTTGTATCCGCAAGCTCCTACTCAAGATCGGAGATCTTTTTTGCTGTCTCAATCTCGGCGCCCTGTGAGTATCAACAATAATCAGTTAGAGAAATCATTAAGTATAATAGCGACAAAGTCACGCAAATAAGTGCGAGCTACCTCATAGTCCTTTCAGCGGGCTGATTGCATCCCCAGATCGATCACCTTCTGTGATACGATCTTCAGCGCAATTTGAATCTCGAGGAGCCTCCTCGCAGTGGGGTGGCTAAGCTCAGTGGCTCGCAGGAGCGTGCGAGTTATTTTCTAGGCGAGCACCTCTTGGCTGAGATTCGGTATACACTCTACGTCAGCCCGCCCATACAACGCAAAGGCGATGTCGTAGGCCTCCCCCTTGTCTTCCCAGTATTCCGACTGGGTGGGTAGGTTGGTGCTCAACGTCACCTTGTGCTCGCCTTCGGCCCAAGATACTAGCGGGCATCCAAAGGCATCCTTGCTTTCTCGCTCGAGGTTGTAGTTTGGATGGATGTAAGGTGCCCCTACGTCGACAGGCGACTCCCTCCCATCAAAGAGCTCATGGGAGATCTTCGTGAGCTTGTTCGCATGGTTTGGGGACTTGGCCTTTTCTTTCCCCTTGCCGAGCTTTTTTTGCGGTCCTTGTCACCAGCTTGCAATTGGCACTTGTTGCCCGCACGAGGAGGGATTTCCTCCACTTCGGACGGGTTCAATGAACCCTGGTGCGAGGTGTAACGCCCCGAAACTCAAAAGAGGAATGAGCGGCATTTCATTAGGCGTGTTTGGGCCTTGGTAAAGGTCACATGGCCTGGGACACGGGCTTGTCCCAGGGCCGTGTTAGGCGTGTGTTTGATGCCTCGCCGAGCACTGAACGAGTTTCACTCGATAAGCGTTGAGTGAGGGCTCACGACCTGACACACGGGCATGTCAGTGGTTGTGTCCTGCTCGGGTAGTTTGTTGGTTTGTACTGAGGGAGTTACACAGCCTAGGACACGGGCGTGTCCCAGGGCGTGCCTAGCACACGACATGTGACACAGGCTTGTCACATGCCCGTGTCGTGCTCGGGACATGTTTGGTCCTTTTTCGTTTGAGGCACATGGCCTGTGACACGGGCGTGTCACTTGGGACACGGGCGTGTTCCAAGCCGTATCACAGGCCGTTTCATGGTCGGGATTTTCCCAAATAAAGGGTGAATGAGTTACACGGCCTTGGACATGGGCGTGTTGCAAGCCGTGTTTGGCCAAGGAAGTTTGTTTTTAGTGCAAATCGTGGCCGTTCGTTTCCTTATTTTGGGATCTAACGGTTCAGGCCTCTCCATCCTAGGGCTAAGGCCGGGATTTGGGGTTTAAACCCTCACTTTTCATTGGTCACTTTCTTTCTAAGTTATAGAGAGAAGGGAGAGCAAGGAGGAAGAAGGAGGGAAGATCTGGTCGGAGGAGGAGATTCAAAGTACCAAATCGCAAACCGAGTCAAGATCTACGGAGGCGAGATCATTGCGGTGTTTTTCATCCTTGTAGATTTCCATGGCGCCGAAGAGGAATGCAAGGGTAACGATTCTCTACTTGAGCATGTGATGCTCTTCTTCTTTTGCATAGGGAAAACCCGCTCCCGCGAGTGTGAGGAGAGTTTTCGGTTTTCCATGGGGTAGATATGTAAAGTCCCCCTTGTTTGCATTTAGAGTCTGAAATCGATAAACGAACATAGGCATGGAGTTTGAAGCCTACCCAAACAAGTTTGTCTGGATCGGTGATGTTTTACTATGCATGATTAGCAAGAGAAGACTTCATGCCTTTGTTTGTTTTCGAGTTTCTACGTGGTAGATTGTAGCAGGGATCCTTGGGGATTAACCCCAAGGCGCACCTAGAAAACTGGGCGGAAACGCATTTTTGTCATCTTGGTGGCCTGGGAGCCAACCTTGAACATAACTGGGTTATGTGCTTGTATAATCGATTTTGGGATCCGGTGAAGCTTGGCCCATGCATATGGCTTAAGATTGAGAGTGCAGTGTGAGCAATGGGCTTGTGGAACCGGACCCGGGATATGTGGTTTTATGACAGATACCTGAAAAAGGGACTGGCCATTGGCATAGTCGTGCGAGTCTTAGGCTTAGGTCGGAAAGACTAAATGCTCACGAGATTTGCCGTCCAAGAGATGGTGGTAAGACAGCGGTTTTGACCGGGTTCACCGAGTTAGTGCACTGAGAGCACGGGGTGTGTGGTGGTGTGAGCCTGCACCTGTGATGTTGTGATTATTCACTATATTGCTTGTTATGCAAACAAGTGCAGGGAAGGAGCTTTGCCGCCCCGAGTTTGGGGGCGGAATCGTTATAATTTGGTCGGCTTTAGATGACCGTTATTCTTGTTTGCCACCGTTGCGGTGAATTGTGCTTGCATGTACTGCGGAGCCGAGCAACAAATAGCGGGCCAAAGCCTAAGTTGCTGAGGTGGCCCTCGAAGGCCTTGTTTGTTTTCCTGTTTAAATCATGTGTGGACGGCCTGCGAGCCGAAGTTTTTAAGACACTATTTAAAATTTGTGAACTATTGTAAGGCCATAAGGCAAGTACTTTTGTGTATTTGGTAGTTCATTCCTACTGGGTTATGTTAGTGGACATTCGTGCTTATGGCGGGGTTCTTGCTTTCCTAACTTATTAATTGCTTCCGCTAGAAGCTCTGTGTAGGACGTGTGTATTGGTTAAATAGTTTCAATGAGTAACCCGCCGGTTTGTCCGTGGTATATGGCATCGGGCCCCGGCCGGACCTACTGCTATATGTTGCGTGACGGATAGGGGTGTTATAATTTGGTATCAGACTACCGATTTCGGTCAGACTTAAATGAATTCTTGGATGAATTCACTTTAAGGGGTGGTTAGCACATGTGTGTGCGTCATCGTTATAACATGAAAAAAACCCATGAATGTCCACTTAGGAATGAAAATACACATGTTTGAGGAACCTGCGTGTTCTTATAATTGATTTTTGCAATATTGTTTGGTCGCTTAATGGTGTTTTGTACGACTATAGGTGACCAGGAGTTGTGCAGGGCCGTCAGAACGTCCAGTTTCTGAGGCAAGTAGCACACCAAATAATGCGTCGGCAACACCTCCTTCGGCTGAGACCATACGATTGGTAGCAGAGGAAGTGTTTGCGATGATTAACATACAGCCTGTGAGACAGGTGCAGCAGCCTGCCCCTGCTGTGGAGCAAGTACCACACTCCAAGCAGCGGAGCTAAGGAGAGTGGAGCAGGTTGTAGTGGAGCCAGTGTTGCCTTGGAGAGCAATAGAGAAACAACTTAAGAACGTTATGGTCTTCAATCCTCCAGTGTTCTCTGGGATGGGGACCCCAACCCATTCAGAGGATTGGCTCTACAGAGTTAAGAGAGTAATGATAGATATAGAGATAGAAGAGTGGCAGAAGACCACTATTGCCACGTTGTTGTTGGATGGTGATGCAAGATTATGGTGGGAAGGATTGGAGTTACACCATCAGAGGGGTAGACAGCTTACATGCGTCTTGATAGAGGAATTTTCGAGACTATTCTTGGCTCGATACCTCCCCTCGACTCAGAGAATTGCTATGGAAAACGAGTTCTAGAAGCAGGTACAAGGTGCGATTAGCGTGGATGAATATCTCCACAAGTTTACTCGCTTAGGTCGGTATGCAATCGCTACCTTCGCCGATGAGGAGCAAAAGACAAACCGATTCTATGAAGGTTTAAGGGATGATTTGAGACTACTACTCTCAGGGCCGATGACGCAAGGTTTCCTGACTATGGTCAACACAACCCGATCTTTGGAAAAAGACATGAAGAATGTTCAGGCAAAGAAAGACTCCGGTGTTAGGAAGTTTGAATTCAAGGTGTCGTCTTCAAAATACGGTTTCCGCAGGTGGAATAAGAAGGCTAAGACATCGAGTCCAGCCCCTTCTTCGGGTGCCTCGGTGGCAACTACCAACCAAACCCCGGGCGCTTGTTTTACTCTTGGGAAGACGGGGCACTTTGCCTGTGACTGTTGGCGCGAACGTCCAAAGTCTGAGAGGAAGCAGGGAGCAACTTATGAGGAAAAGGGCAAGGAGGTGGAGTCAACCACATGCCATTATGCTTCGACTCAACCAAGATTCTATAATCTGGGCCAGTAGGTGGCCATCAAACAAGTGTATGTTGTGACAGGTACGGTTTAAATACTGTTACTAGTGCTTGTTATCTTATTACTGTTTGTATAGGCTTTGTTATGATTTGCGATGGTCTGGCAAGGGCACTATTCGATAAGGGAGCTTCGTACTCCTTTTTGTCCGAAGGTTTCATATCGCGCATCGGAGTCCCTTCTTCGATGATGAAGGACAAATTGGATGTGTTGTTGCCGAATGGGTGTTTTATGCGTGTGGACAGAGTATGTGTCGTAACGATTCATATTGGAAGTCAGGAGTTCGACTTACTAGCATCATTGTTGCCGCTAGTAGAGTTCGACGTCATTTTCAGTATAGACTGGCTTTTGGAGCAGAAGGCATACATAGATTGCAACCGTAAGGAAGTCAAGTTGGGTGTTGGGCGGGAGACAATATTTGCGGGATTGAAGGGGTCGAGCAAGACTTTAATGTCTGCTCTTTAGGTGGTCAAGGCAGTACGTACTGGTGCAGAGTTGTTCTTCACGTTAGTGGTGGCTGTAAAGCCTAAACCCACTTTGGGTAGTATCCTAGTAGTGTGTGAGTACCCTGACATGTTCCCAAACAATCTTCCCGGAGCTCCACCTCAACGGGAGATCGATTTCACAATTGAGTTAGTGTCAGGTGCAAAACCTGTGTTACACTCTCCTTATAGGTTTGCGCCTAAGGAGATGGCGGAGCTAAAGGTTCAACTAGAGGAGTTGTTGGAGCAGGGCTATGTGTGTCCAAGTTCGTCGCCTTGGAGCGCACCGATCCTTTTCGTTAAGAAGAAGGATAGAAGTTTGCAACTCTGTATCGATTATAAAGAGCTGAACAAGTTAACGGAAAAGAACAAGTACCCGATCCCAAGGATTGATGATCTTTTTGATCAGTTAGTCGGGACATCAGTATACTCAAAATTGGATCTTAAGTCCGGTTACTATCAGTTGAGGATAAGGGAGAGTGATATCCCAAAGACAGCATTTAGCACAAGATATGGGCATTTCGAGTTTACAGTCATGCCGTTCGGGCTGACTAATACGCCATCAGTGTTCATGGATTTGATGAACAAAACGTTCAGGGAGTACTTAGACCATTTTGTGATAGTCTTTATCGACGACATATTGGCGTACTCACAGTGCGAAGAAGATCACTTCAAGCATCTGCATTTGGTTTTGGAGACGCTGAGGAGGGATGAACTAGACGCAAAGTTCTCCAAATGCAAGTTTTGGTTATCCTCAGTGGCGTTCTTTGGTCACATAGTCAGTGGAGAAGGGATTGCGGTGGATTAGACGAAGATAGTTGTGATACGGGAGTGGCCTGCATTGTCTACGGTAGTGGAGGTACGGAGTTTTCTAGGGCTTGCCGGCTATTATAGGAGCTTCGTAGAGAACTTCTTGTGGATAGCATTGCCTCTCATGACGTTGATAAGGAAAGATCAGAAGTTTATTTGGACGCAGGAGTGTGCACAAGCTTTTGAAGAGTTGAAGAGTCGGTTGACCACGACGCCAATGCTAAGTTTGCTGAGTGGAACCGAAGGCTTTGAGATCTACAGCGATGCTTCGGGCAGTGGTTTGGGTTATGTGATGCTGCAGCATGGAAGTGTTATAGCATATGGCTCGCATCAGCTGAAAGTGCACGAGAGGAATTATCCGGTCCACGACTTGGAGTTGTCGGCAATGATTTTTGCGTTAAAGCTGTGGAGGAACTATTTGTATGGCGTAAAGGTCGATATTTATACCGACCATAAGAGCCTGAAATACCTATTGGACCAAAGGATCTGAACATGATGCAGCGCATATGGGTGGAGTTCCTGGGGGACTATACATTCAAAATTCATTATGTGCCCGGGAAAGGCAATGCAGTTGCGGATGCGTTGAGTCGCAGGGCTCCCGCCCATGCCAACTGGTTGTCGGTTCATGATGAGCAGTTGATTCGGGAGTTGGAGGCGTTAGATATCTCTTGTGTTGACAAGCAGACTAGCGCCGAAGTGTTATTGAACTGGACGGAAGTTCAGTATGATCTGGCTGATCGGATTCGGCATGCTATGGATTTGGATAGTAGTATGAAGGAAATCATGGATGCAACTTCAGATGGGTCAAATTCCCAATTTACAGTTGAAAATGGACTGCTAAGGAAGGACCATCGTTTGTGCATCCCAAATATGGGTAATTTATGGGTGGAGTTGATGTACGAGGCTCATCATACCAAGTACTCGATTCACCCAGGGAGCACAAAGATTTACCGAGATCTGAAGAAGTTTTTCTGGTGGTCAGGACTCAAGAAGGATGTAGCACTATATGTGGCTAAGTGTCAGACTTGCGCCTTAGTGAAGGAAGAGTGGGAAAAGCCAGGAGATTTCTTGAAGTCTTTGCATATTCTGGAGTGGAAGTTGGACGATATTTCGATGGACTTTGTGCATGGTTTGCTAAGGTCGAAGAAGGGAAACGACGTCATCTGGGTGCTCGTAGATTAGTTGACAAAAGTGCCGCACTTCATTCCGCATAGGAAGGACGATTCGGTGGAGAAACTGGCAAAGCTTTACGTGGATAACATTATTAGACAGCACGGTGTGCCCCGCAGCATCGTGAGCGATAGAGATGGGCATTTTACGTCCAATGACTAGAGGTTGGTGCAGCAAATGCTGGGAACTAAGTTGAAGTTCTGCACAGCCTTTCATCCACAGACGGATGGGTAGGCCGAGAGGGACAACAGGACGATGGAGGACATGCTTCGCATGTGCGTCCTGGACATCGGAAAGCAGTGGGAAGATCAACTGTATTTGGTGGAGTTTGCGTACAATAATAGCAACCAAGAGAGCATACAAATGGCGCCCTTCGAGGCCCTATACGGTAGAAAATGTCGCACGTCATTGTCGTGGTTGGAAACGGGTGAGGCGAGTTTGTACAAAAAGCAAGAGGTGGAAAGCGCCACTTCATTGGCATGAACTATTCGAGAGCATTTGCTGATCGCTCGGGATAGGAAGGCTAAGTACTATAATGCCAAGCATCAGAATGTGGAGTTCGCGGTTGGCGATTGGGTGTATCTGAAGATAAAGCCGTTCAAGGGTGTTTCACGGGTACGACGCTTGAAGAAACTGATTCTGAGATACCTTAGACCATTTGAGATTCTGAAGCAGATTGGTGAAGTGGCTTATCGTCTAAAGCTGTCGGTGGACTTGAGTGGTCTACACGACATATCCACATATCAGTGTTGCGGAAGGTGGTTCAAGAGCCTTCGCGGGTGATCGTAGTTGATCAAGTACCGATGGATGAAGGTTTAAAGACAAGGGTCAAACCCGTTCGTGTTGAGGACTCTGAAGTCAAGCAACTTCGTAACAAGGAGATCAGGATGGTCAAAGTCCGTTGGGACAATTACGATCGGGAGGAGCTCTCATGGGAAAGGGAGCAGACCACGCTTGAGGAGTACCCATAGTTATTCCACTTAGGTACCGCTTTTGGTTTTCTTTATCTTTTACTTTGGTAATTTCGTGGACGAAATTCTTTTAAGAGGGAGAGAGTTGTAACGGCCTGAAACTCAAAAGAGGAACGGGCATCATTTTTTTAGGCGTGTTTGGGCCTTGGTAAAGATTACATGGCCCGGGACACGGGCGTGTCCTAGGGCCGTATCAAGCGCGTTTTTGACGCCTCGCCGAGCACTCAACGAGCGTTGAGTGAGGGCACACGGCCTGACACACGGGCGTATCAGTGGCCATTATCCTGCTTAAGCAATTTGCTGGTTTGTGCTGAGGGAATTACAAGGCCTGGGACACGGGTGTGTCCTAGGGTGTGTCTAGCACACGGCATGTGACATGGGCGTACGTTTGAGGCACATGGCCCGTGACACGGGCATGACACATGGGACACGGGTGTGTTCCAAGCCGTGTCACTTGGGATACGGGTGTGTTCCAAGCCGTGTCACAGGCCGTGGCATGGTTGGGATTTTCCCGAATGACGGCGAATGAGTTACACAGCCTTGGACACGGGCGTATCGCAAGCCGTGTTTGGCCCATGAAGTTTATTTTTAGGGCGATTCGTGGCCGTTCGTTTTGTTATTTTGGGATCTAACGGTCAGGCCTCTCCATCCTAGGGTTAAGGCCGGGATTGGGGGTTTAAACCCTCACTTTTCACTGGCCACTCTCTTTTTAAGTTCTAGAGAGAAGGGAGAGCAAGGAGGAATAAAGAGGGAAGATCTGGTCGCCGGAGGAGATTCAGAGCGCCAAATCGCAAACCAGGTACAGATCTACGTAGACGAGATCATCGCGGTGCTTTTCATCTGTGTAGATTTCTATGGCACCGAAGAGGAATGCTAGGGTAACGATTCTCTACTTGAGCATGTGATGCTCTTTTCTTTTGTATAGGTAAAACCTGCTCCCGCGAGTGTGCGACGAGTTTGTGGTGTTCCTTGGGGTAGATATGTAAAGTCCCTCCTATTTGCATTTAGAGTCCAAGATCGAGAAACGGACATATGCATGGTGTATGAAGCCTACCCAAACAAGTTGGTCTAGATCGGTGATGTTTTACTATGCATGATTAGCCGGAGAAGACTTCGTGCCTTTTGTTATTTTCGGGTTTCTACGTGGTAGATTGCAGCAGGGATCCTTGGGGATTTACCCCAAGGCGCACCCAGAAAACTGGGCGGAAATGTATTTCTTCCATCTTGGTGGCCTGGGAGCCAACCTTGGACAAAACTGGGTTATGTGCTTGTATAATCTATTTTGGGATTCGGCGAAGCTTGGCCCGCGCATATGGCTTAAGATTGACAGTGTGGTGTGAGCAACGAGCTTGTGGAACCGGATGTTGGGTTTCTTTATGTGGTTGGCACAACACTTGTGCACGCAGCGGAAGTAATAAAATCTAGAACAACCCAAAAGAGATTGGATCGGGTCATGAAAATTGAATCAAGAAGATAACAAATAACTAGGCAAAAAATACCTCTTCGGTGTTGAGTCATGACTCAACAAAGATGCTCCAAATGTGATTCCTTGTCGGTGGCGAGTTCCATGTAGAATAGTATCTACGTCTCTGCAGAAATCCACACGAGCGGGAGAACTCCGAGCTTCGTCGCACGAAGGGTCGGGAAGAAAGTTAACCGCACCTTGCAACTCCACGGACTGCTAGGTACGCGCCAGGAGAGGCAATACCGACGACGATCATCGGAAATGGGAAGGTCGGCGGAGCAGACGCGGCGGCGGAACACTTCCGCCGGCGATGTTCGGGATTCGGCAGATCGGAAGAGCAGCGGAACACTTCCGTCGGTTTCCGATCGGCCGTAGGATAAATCACACGTCAATCCCAAAACCCTAAGTCCCTATTTATACTAAAAGTATAAACAGACCTAAAGCATAGTTATCCACAGACCACACAGCACAGGGTTTCAGAATCGATCGGCGAGAATTAGATCCAGAATCGGAGAGAATCGGTCGGCGAGAATCACCAGCAGAATCGGCATTGAGTGCGTTGAGTCAAACTCGACGACTCTCGACGACTCTGCCTTGGCGTTGAGTGCGTTGAGTCATACTCAACGACTCTCGCCGAATCTGCCTTGGCGTTGAGTGCATTGAGTCATACTCGACCACTCTCGACGACTCTCGCCGAATTTGCCTTGGCGTTGAGTCATACTCAACGACTCGATGACACTGTCATGGCATTGAGAGCGTTGAGTCATACTCAACGATTCTCGACGACTCTTGTCGAATTTGCCTTGGCGTTGAAAGCGTTGAGTCATACTCAACGATTCTTGACGACTCTCGTCGAAATAGTCTCAGTCGTCGAGTCATACTCGACGACTCTTGACTAACCATTCTCAATGAACTTTCCCGGCAATGATTGCCGGACCCCCATACTTAATGGTGATTGGCAACCTTTACCAACACAGTCAATCTTCCAACTTCTCCACATGCTCTTATGTGCGACCCTGCAGGCTCATATCGCGTTGGCAGTGAGATTATATGTTTGATCACTTCCAGATCACCATGGTAACACCAACAGTCTCCCACTTGATCTTGAAAGTATCAAACCAAAAACCTCACAAACAATGAGTGGCATCTTGCAATGTATCATTGCTCCCCAAGCAATAAGAGTTCATAACTCATAAGCCTTCATGACCAATGTTCTAGCGTTGTCTTTGTCCCTTTGTCCCTTACATCCGTAAAGAACTAGAGGCATGGATCGCGTCACCCTCATAATAGCTCAATCCAAGTTTCTTGATCTAGAACGGACTTCCAGAGAATGGTGAGTCCAATATCACATACTGACTCAACCAAGCATGGCCATGCATTTCTCAGTCCAGTTCCATCAAGGGGCCCATGGATGCAACTCTTGTCATATAGGAGGATAAATCTCATATCTGCTCACACACAAACACCCAAATGATTCGTAACGTACCCAACAACCACCCTTATCATCAACCTTTCTCAAGGAAGACTTTAGATGGCATCAAAGCATGCTCTTCCTCACTTGATGAATGCTGCGACTTCAGGTCAAAGGACCACAACACCATTGCCAATAGAGACCTACTTGTGACACGATTAGATAACAATCCACAAAGTAGTCTCAGGATGGGTCTGTCCAGTACAACTTGTTCATTAACAAGTACCCACGTGATGACTTGATATCACAATATCATGACCTGTGAGAACTGGTCATCAGTCAACGCACATGCTAGTCTTAAGCTATCATCATCACCCTTAGTTTCTATGACTATACAACGACCAGGGACCTTTTAAGAATGAAGCTTCAAATAAATCATAGGCTCTCACATTCAAGTCACGTACTTGATGTCCTATGGAAGCGAACACTCTAAGGGTATTTATTATGTTACAATTTAACTATCACATAGAAAAATTACAATAAAAGAACTTGCCATTAATTGTAAAAAGAAACACTTGGTACACAATTCATCATATGAATAAACAATAAACAGCCAACAGAATATAGGTTTACATGCAACCCATAAGGCTCCCACTAGAGTTGATCACTTAGGTATCGCATACCCATTGATCTAGTTTGACCATCATGCTTTCTCTGCACGAGAGGCTTTGTCAGTGGATCCGCAATATTCTCCTCAGTCGGCACTCTGCAAATGTTCACATCTCCTCGTTCGACAATCTCACGAATAAGATGGAACCGCCGAAGTATGTGCTTGGAGCGCTGATGGGATCTAGGTTCCTTAGATTGTGCAATTGCACCATTGTTATCACAGTAGAAAACTACGGGACCAACAATGCTAGGAACTACATCAAGCTCGCTGATGAATTTCCTAATCCATACAGCCTCCTTCGCTGCGTTAGCTGCAGCGATATACTCGGCCTCTATTGTAGAATCAGCAACTGTCTCTTGCTTGGAACTCTTCCAGCTCACAGCTTCTCCATTAAGGCAAAACACAAACCCTGACTGAGACTTTGAATCGTCTCTATCAGTTTGGAAGCTAGCATCCGTGTAACCACTTACAACGAGCTCTTCCTCTCCACCATACACCAAGAACACATCCTTAGTCCTTCTCAAGTACTTCGGGATATTCTTAACTGCAATCCAGTGACATTCACCGGGGTCTGACTGATACCTGCTAGTCATGCTCAAAGCAAAGGAGACATCGTGTCGAGTACATAACATTGCATACATGATTGATCCAATTGCCGAAGCATATGGAATCAACTTCATGCGGTCCTTATCTTCATAAGATTTTGGACACTGGTCCTTAGAGAGATTCACACCATGAGATATGGGTAAAAATCCTTTCTTGGACTCAAGCATGTTGAACCACTTTAACACCTTCTCAATTTATGTACTCTGGGTCAAACCCAACAACTTCTTCGATCTATCTCTATAGATCTTAATACCGAGTATGTAAGTCGCTTCACCCAAGTCCTTCATAGAAAAGCAGATCCCTAGGTTGTTCTTAACAACTTTCAGGGTAGGAATGTCATTCCCAATCAAAAGTATGTCATCTACATACAATATCAGGAAGACAACAATGCTCCCACTGATTCGCTTGTAAACACAAGGCTCATCTTCATTTTTGATGAAAACAAACTCTTTGATTTTCTCATCAAAACAAAGATTCCAACTTCGAGAGGCCTGTTTTAGTCCATAGATGGACTTGTTCAGCTTGCATATTTTAGTGGCTTCATTCGGGGATACAAAACCCTCGGGTTGTATCGTGTACACTTCCTCAAGGAGGTTTCCATTAAGGAAAGCCATTTTGACATCCATCTGCCAGATCTCGTAGTCATAATACGCAGCAATAGCAATCAATATCCTTATGGACTTTACCATGGCAATAGGGGAAAAGGTCTCATCATAGTCAATACCATGAATTTGCTTGAAACGCTTAGCCACCAGTCGCCCTTTGAATGTCTGTACATTCCCATCCATGTCGGTCTTCTTCTTGAAGACCCATTTGCACCCTATGGGTCGTACCCCTTCAGGTGGTTCCACCAAGTTCCAAACTTGGTTTGCATACATGGAGTCCATCTCGGATTTCATAGCCTCAAGCCATTTGTCGGAGTTCGGTCCATTCATAGCCTCTTGGTAGGTTGCTGGTTCATCATCATGATCCATAAGCAACACATTACCTATTTGAGACATGAGAAATCCATATCTCTCAGGCTCAAACCTCAGTCTACCAGATATATGTAGGACTTGTGTTTCTTGAGCAGGTTCTCTAGCTACAACATCTTGTAGTCCTGTCTCAGAATCCAATTCCGGTTCATTCGCTACTTGTGGTTCTTGAACTTCTTCAAGTTCTACCTTTTCAGTCTTTCTTGATAAGAACTCTTTCTCCAAGAAGACGCCAGTCCTTGCGACAAACACTTTGCCCTCGGTCGGTAGGTAAAAGTAATACCCTTTCGTTTCCTTAGGATATCCCACCAGATAACATTTATTCGATTTGGGTTCCAGCTTGTCAGGCATTTGACGTCGCACGTATGCTTCACAACCCCAAATTTTAATGAACGACATACTAGGACGCTTCCCAGTCCATATATCATATGGTGTCTTCAGAACCGTTTTCGTTGGAGCGCGATTCAGTGTCATTGCAGCAGTCTCTAAAGCAAAACCCCAAAAGAAAACAGGCAAGTCTGCATGACTCATCGTCGAACGTACCATGTCTAACAAAGTATGATTTCTCCTCTCAGACACACCATTATGTTGTGGTGTTCTAGGTGGAGTGAGCTGTGATACAATACCACACTCTTTCAGATGATCACGGAACTCATGACTCAGGTATTCGCCACCTCGATCAGATCGGAGTGTTTTAACCCTTTTACCCAACTGGTTTTCTACTTCATTCTTGAACTCTTTGAACTTTTCAAAGGTCTCGGATTTGTACTTCATAAGATACACATATCCGTATCTACTGAAATCATCAGTAAATGTAACGAAGTAGAAATTCCCACCTCTAGCCATGGAACTCATGGGTCCGCATACATCACTATGTACAACACCCAAGAGATCCTCAGCCCTCTCAGTATAACCAGTGAAAGGGGCCTTAGTCATCTTGCCTAACAAATAAGATTCGCATCGCTCAAATGATTCATAATCAAATGAGTCCAAAAGTCCATCTTTATGGAGCTTGGATATGCGCTTCTCGTTTATATGGCCCAAACGACAATGCCAGAGATATTTAGGGGTTTGAGTCATTTGTTCTTAGTCTTTTATTATTTTCTACATTATAGATCTGATGGTCCAAGTTCAAAACATAAAGACCATTAAACAATTGGGCTACAACATAACAAACATCATTCTTAAATATAGAACAACAGTTGTTCTTAATCATAAAAGAAAATCCAATCATGTCCAAGCATGAAATGGATATAATGTTTCTAGTTATTGCCGGAACAAAATAACAGTTATCTAGTTCTATTACAAGCCCACTGGGCAAAGAAAGACGGTAAACCCCTACGGCCACAGCAGCAACTCTTGCTCCATTGCCGACACGAAGGTCCATCTCCCCTTTACTCAGCAATCTTTTCCTTCCCAGTTCCTGCACATTTTTACAAATGTGAGAACTACATCCGGTATCCAATACCCAAGATGAAGGAGCAGAAAGGTATATCTCTATAACGTAAATACTTGAAGCGGAAGTCATACCTCACTTCATTTTCTGCAGACCCTCAATGTACGAAGGACAGTTCCTCCTCCAATGACCAGCCTTGCCACAATAGTGGCATTTCCCCTCCTTCACCGTGCTCTTCTTCTTCATCCGTGCAGAAGACTTGGGCTTAAGATGTGACTTAGGTCCCACCTTCGTCTTCTTGAAGTCCTTGGCCTTGCCCTTGCCCTTATGCACCATCAGTATGGGGCTGGCAGGCTTGGCCTTCTTCATATTGATCTCGGCAGTTCGCAACATGCCTAGGTGCTCGGGCAGTGTCTTGTCTATCTCATTCATGTTGTAGTTCAAGACAAACTGCTCGTAACTGTCCGGCAATGATTGCAGGATCAGATATGTGGCCAACTCTTGACCCAGAGGAAAACCCAGTCTTTCAAGGTTCTCTATATACCCAATCATCTTGAGTACGTGAGTCCCTACTGAGTCTCGAGATCCCATCTTGCACTGAAATAACGCTTTTGTGACGTCAAACCTCTCTTGACGAGCTTGCCCTTGAAACATTTTGTTGAGATGCTTGTCAATCTCCTTGTACCCCATGTTCTCATATTGCTTCTGAAGCTCAGAGTTCATGGTGGCAAGCATAAGGCATTCGACGTCTAAGGCGTCATCAATATACTTCTTGTAAGCATCCTTATCAGCACGGGAAGAATTCCCGGTCGGCACCTCGGGGGCTTCTTCTTCCAAGATGTAGAGCTTTCGCTCTTGCCAGAGAACAATTCTCAGGTTCCTGTACCCGTCCATGTAATTAGTCCCGCTGAGCTTATCCTTCTCAAGGATGGCTCTCAGAGACAGAGTGGAGTGTGAACCACTTGCCATGGAATTCTACAAGAATTCATGCAGAATAAATCATTACCAAAATTTCAAAATACAATTATTTTCTTAATTTAGACTTCAATTAAAAAACTCCCACTATTTTATTCGAAATAATATCCCTCACTATCAATTCAGAGAGTTCATGCGAGCTACTCTCTTAGTGGACAAGATCCGTATTTCACCAACACTATGAGTCAGCTTTGGCTTTCCTCTCACAATACGATTATTTAGGTAGGCAACGCTTGCCAATTGCATCCTCATGCAATTCTTGTATGGTTGGTGAATAACTCCTTATTCGCATCCATCATATGGTGCATGCCAACCCTATGCCTCTAGGCACTCAACCTTTGAGGTCACCTAGTTAAGCTTGACCCGATGTCGACAGTGGGATATCACAATTATCCGCTCGCACCCTTACCAAGATAGATTAATGCACCTTGCTTTGGCAAGCCCACACTTCGTTGATCGAGGCAGGAAGAGTGTCATCCATCGGAAGGCATCCGAACACTTAATATTTGATGAAGGGATTTTTGATAATAGGTTAACAATTAACCATGATCAACACTTGATCAATGTGCACATCCAAAGAAAAACACTTCACTAAAATCCCCATGCATCCCTTATGTGCACAACAAAACACTATCAACATTTGATAGAGGAAAAGGGATAAATCTGAACATCTGGACACTTCCAAATCTTCAGGTTTATATGCATTGGACAAGGGACAAAAGCAACTCAACTTAAAGCAGTAGACAAGCTCATCTCTCCTTGTTGGATTCAAAATCCAAAACAAAATCGAGGGATGGTTACTGCTAAGGAGACAGTAATTCCTAACGATTAGAAATTACTACAAGATTCCAGAAGTTCCCGGCGAGGTGCCAAGATTAAATCTAGACATTTAGAACACTTCTAAATCCCTAGGTTTACACGTACTGGAATAACCTAACTTCCAATACAACAAACATGGCCGCAACTTGGCTCTGATACCACTGTTGGGTTTCTCTATGAGGTTGGCACAACACTTGTGCACGCAGCGAAAGTAATAAAATCTAAAACAACCCAAAAGAGATTGGATCGGGCCATGAAAATTGAATCAAGAAGTTAACAAATAACTAGGCAAAAATTACCTCTTCGGTGTTGAGTCACGACTCAACAAAGATGCTCCAAATGTGATTCCTTGTCGGTGGCGAGTTCCACATAGAATAGTATCTACGTCTCTGCAGAAATCCACACGAGCGGGAGAACCCCGAGCTTCATCGCACGAAGGGTCGGGAAGAAAGTCAACCGCACCTTGCAACTCCACGGACTGCTAGGTCCGCGCCAGGAGAGGCAATACCGACGACGATCGTCGGAAATGGAAAGGTCGGCGGAGCAAAAGCGGCGGCAGAACACTTCCGCCGGCGATGTTCGGGATTCAGCAGATTGGAAGAGCAGCGGAACACTTCCGTCGGTTTCCGATCGGCCGTAGGATAAATCACACGTCAATCCCAAAACCCTAAGTCCCTATTTATACTAAAAGTATAAACAGACCTAAAGCATAGTTATCCGCAGACTACACAGCACAGGGTTTCAGAATCGATCGGCGAGAATCAGATCTAGAATCGGCGAGAATCGGTCGGCGAGAATCACCAGCAGAATCGGCGTTGAGTGCGTTGAGTCAAACTCGACGACTCTCGACGACTCTGCCTTGGCGTTGAGTGCGTTGAGTCATACTCAACGACTCTCGCCGAATCTACCTTAGCGTTGAGTGCGTTGAGTCATACTCAACCACTCTCGATGACTCTCGCCGAATTTGCCTTGGCGTTGAGTCATACTCAACGACTCGACGACACTGTCATGGCGTTGAGAGCGTTGAGTCATACTCAACGATTCTTGACAACTCTTGTTGAATTTTCCTTGGCGTTGAAAGCGTTGAGTCATACTCAACGATTCTCGACGACTCTCGTCGAAACAGTCTCAGTCGTCGAGTCATACTCGACTAACCATTCTCAATGAACTTTCCCGGCAACGATTGCCGGACCCCCATACTTAATGGTGATTGGCAACCTTTACCAACACAGTCAATCTTACAACTTCTCCACAAGCTCTTATGTGCGACCCTGCATGCTCATATCGCGTTGGCAGTGAGATTACATGTTTGATCACTTCCAGATCACCATGGTAACTCCAACACCGGACCCGGTTTATGTGGTTTGGCGACAGATACCTGAAAAAGGGACTGGCCATTGGCATAGTCGTGCGAGTCTTAGGCTTAGGTCAGAAAGACTAAATGCTCACAAGATTTGCCATCCAAGGGATGGTGGTGAGACCGCGGTTTTTACCGGGTTCACCGAGTCAGTGCCCTGAGAGCACGAGGTGTGTGGCCATGTGAGCCTGCACCTGTGATGTTGTGATTATTCACTATATTGTTTGCTACCCTAACAAGTGCAGGGAGTGAGCTTTGCCTCCCCGAGTTTTGGGGAGGAATTGTTATAATTTGGTTGGCTTTAGCTGACCGTTATTTTTGTTTGCCACCGTTGCGGTAAATTGTGCTTGCAGGTGCTGCGGAGCCGAGCGACAAATAACGGGCCAAAGCCCAAGTTTCTAAGCCATCCCTCGAAGGCCTTGTTGGTTTTCCTGTCTAACCATGTGTGGCCGGCCTGCGAGCCGAAGTTTGTAAGACACTATTTAAATTTGGTGAACTATTGTAAGGTCATAAGGTCACTACTTTTGTGTATTTGGTAGTTCATTCCTACTGGGTTTTGTTAGTGGACTTTCGTGCTTGTGGCTGTGTTCTTGCTTTCACAACTTATTAATTGCTTCTGCTAGATGCTCTGTGTAGGACGTGTGTATTGGTTGAATGGTTTCAATGAGTAACCCGCCGGTTTGTCCGTGGTATATGACATCGGGCCTTGGCCAGACCTACCGTTATATGATGTGTGACGGATATGGGTGTTACACGAGGAAGCAACTTCCTTCGCCGGAGGAAGTTGTTCTCGTGGAAGCTCGCGAGTAGCTGCAGAGATGGAATAATAGGTAGTGATTTGCAATAACGATCAGTTAGCACGAGTATGAGGGAATCTCGCCATATTCTACCTTTGTCGGGGTAGGCCTCATCCAGTGAGGTTATATTGAGATGCCCATGGATGACGTCAAACCGCCGGCTACGGAGTGCTTCAAAAATATTATTGTGCGCACTGTCCAGGATGGGTGGCAGGAAGGCAACTTCAGCTGCCTGGTGCGGCCTGTGCGGCACTCCTTCGAAGCCTCCAGTGACGACGACGAGATACTTGCCCCACCGGGGGACCTTATTTGAAGTGCCGACTAGAGTGCAGACATAGCTGCTAAAGAAGATGACTACCTCAGATGTCGTTGCAAAGGCAATTACCTTCTTGAAGATAGAAAGGTCGAAGGCAATCTTCTCTTCCCACAGGAAGCGGAGGAATCCCATGATCATCGCCACATCGTTGGGGTTGATCTGAGCGAGGAATTGTCCGAAGTACCGTAGGATTTGGATGTACTCGGGCCACAACGGAAGTCACAGGCCAAATTTGAAGTGGCAAAGGGGAAGGACTATCTCACCTTCGAGAAAGGTATTAGTCTCCCGGTATGGGCGGGGAGCCTGGCCGAGTATCCCTCGGGAAGGTGCCTTTGGTGGAAATCTTTCAGATTTCGCTCAGTCGCGACGGACTTCTTGAAGACGGCTTCTGTGAATTTGATCGTGTAGGCTTGTCGGCGGGCGTTGGCGTCGTTGATAACCATTTTCAAGCAACGGGAAGGCGAGAAACAACAAAGAGTGGCGAGGAAAGATTTAGCGAGATGGACGACATGATTAAGAGCAACTACGCGCGAGCAAGTGTCAGAATTCGCAACAGCTTACTAAAGTCTCACCTACCCCTTTTGTTTAACGGCAGAGATCAGGGGGTAGATCAACCTCATGCGAGTATCTACCTAAGTCGCGTGCTAATCCAGATACTAACCCTAAATATGGATCCTATCTCGTGCAACGTCATCTAGAAGATCGCCAACTCACCAGAACCTGCATAGGAAACTCGAGACATCGCGAAAAGAACACGAGTATTAAAGCAAAACACGAGTATTACCACAGTGCGAAAGCATCAACCAGAAACAAAGTCAGCAGAATCAACGAGAGATGCAAACTCACCTCATTATATTAAAGAATAAAGTTCATTACAATGATCACCGGAGGCGAATTCAAATAGGAGAAGGAAAAAAGAAAAATTTTAAGTCATAGGAGGCCACTGCTCGGGAAGAGGTGGGTGTCTCCCAGCCCAACCCATCTCGCGTGTGCGCGAATAGTGCTCGCTAGCACCGCCATCGCATCGTCGCCCTAGTTCAACTGCTCCTCCATCCTCGCAAGTCGCCCAGTAGATCCCATACTCTCTTGCATGCCGACCAACTCCTCATTATAGAGTTGGATGTGATGGTCACTCATCGATTGAAGCCATTCAAACTCGTGAATCAAGTGGCAACGTGCCTCATAGGTATCCAGACGGTCTTATAGCTATTCTATCTTCTCCATCCTCACCACCAGTTTCGAGATCCGGCGATGAGGCTCGCAAATGGTGAGTTTGTCAAACTTGGCCTCCATCTTGATTTAGGTTCTGGCGGCGGCATAGCGATATTCGTTACCCGAGATCCCAAGGGTGTCAATAAAAGATGCTCCAGGGGTTGCAGGGCGACCTGTCGAAGAAGAAATAAATCGCCAAGTTAAATAGAAGCCAACATCAATAGTCAGATCAATTCAGTAGCATTGTGAGCTATCTTGCAGAGGGGATCATGATTTGTGAGGGGACAGGTTGTGGTGAGTAGATTCTCGCTGTCCTAATGATGATCCTCACGAGCACCCTGTAGCATGCCCCTATCCGTAACCTCCTTGGTCGTGACTTCTGGTCCTCGAAGGGAAGTAGATTGGATGCATTCTTTCCGGATCTCGCACCGCACTCTCCGATGGGATCTGAGGAACCGTGGTTTTTGGGCAGATTTCGAGACAAACTTCGTTGCTCAATAGTACAGGAGGTGGTGGATAAAGTGGGGTGCTCCTCCTCGGTTGTTGCGAGCTAGCCAGAGGAGGAGGTTGTAGCGGAAAAGGTGTGCTCTTGATGGAGGCTTGCACGTTTGACAACGAATAGATCTACGGACTAGCACGTATACCTCTCCACAATCCCAATTCTATATTCGCACAATCTCTCTACGCGGAACCACATTAATTAATTCTATCAATTATATGCTAGCGTATGGGTAGCCAAACCGATTAGGATCGAATAGAGGCGATATGCCGATATTCTTTCCAGCTAAAAGGACCTACCCGGTCCGAACGAGCGGTGTTGTACCAAAAGAGATCTTCAAAATAAAATACGATTCGAAAAAGGTTGATCTCTCCAAACAAAATAAAACGAAGGTTAGCCAAGCCTTTCTCGAATGTAAAGGAAATTAAGAGGGACAACAAAATCAATTGAAAGATCACAACGATATAGTTTGTATTGCTATCAAAAATTCAATGCTAAGAATCTACCACCACAGGAATTAATCTAGGAAGAGAAACACATAATCGGTAAAAAGGAATCGTTACCCTATCAAAATGGATGATTCTGATTTCTCTACTTTGATCGTTCTTCAATGGTTCCGCTGGAGTCACGCTTTTTGGAGAGAAACTTGTCCGCCTTCGTCGCATCATGCCGGAGTTGGAATCCTAAAGGAAATCTTTGCCTTGGCCGATTTCTTCAAGGAGGTGGGTTGAATGGTTGCTTTGTTGGAGGTCAGTTTTGGGAGAGGATGATGGGGGAAGGTGGTCGAGCTACTAAGAGGGGGGAGATAGAGAGGGTCGGCGGCCAAGAGATGGAGAGGAGGGAGGAGACCGAATTTTGCCAAGGGGGAAGGAAAGATCTCAAAAGATTTTAGGGGGGATTATATTCTTATTCTTCTTCTCTCTAATCAATCCTTCATAACATGGCTATATATAGCCTACACCACTAAATCTCCCTCCATTCAATACTAAAATTTAAAATATGATGGTTATATGCACCCATCATAACACATTAAATGAAATAATTAAAACAACACATGATGGTTATAAGCACCATCATTACACATGAAATGAAAATGAAATCAAACATAAAAATGACTTAATAATTATTAATAATTATTAATAAATTATTAATAATTATTAATAAATTGGTTTGCGCCCCGGGCGGATATTATGGCGACGCTCGACATGGTCATCATGGCGCCGTAAATCTTTATTTGAAGGCGGAGAAAGTTCTTCTATAAGTGCGCCATCACCGTCTTCAATATGTTGAGGGCCGTCGTCTCCATCAATCCTCCCCCGCTCAAAAGTACTCATCACCGATGAATTGGTCTGAAAGTACCGGCGCAGGTGAGCATCATCCCAAAGAATCACGTAGCGGCAAACAACACCACTTGGATAAGAGAGCACTTCAACCTGGAGTATCCTGTCATGCAAAAAGGTGGTCCTAAAGAACCTCGAAAAAGCATTAGGTAATAAAGGATAACAAATTTCTACATCAACAACCAACGTACCTCTAGTGAAGACCAATGAAGAGAGCGATCCAGACACAAACTCACTACCCAAACCATAAGAAAACAAAGTGGACCCAAATGGACAGGCAGATAATTCAAGTGGTGGAGAAACATATTGCGTTAAATTAGAAACATTAAAAATAGGGGTAATACCCCAATCAGTGGATAACTTCAAATGATATGCGTATTCTCCTAATTTCATTAATATCCGAAAATGGTCCAGTTCGCCAACTCGCCAACTTTCTATAGTGCCCTAAGGCAACCGTTTAGGGATGAGATGCACGATAACAAAATCGCAAATCATATAGTTAGACGCTCATTTATGTAAGCTATAATGAATTTGATAAGATATAATTTGTATGCCTAGTGTTTCACTAATGTGCTTATATAAAATGTGATCATGATGAGCATAAACTTGTGCAAGCTTATTTAATATATTCGGTGGAGGTAACAGAACTAAATAAGGTGGCACCAAAGGAACTAAATAAGGTGGCACCAGCAGAACTACATCAGGTGGCACCAACAGTACGAGATCAGGTGGTACCAAAGGAATGAAATCAGGTGGCACAATAGACGACCACATCATTGATGTATACTCAGAGATTTGGTTTTCTTATAAAGTCGAGAGGATACAGTGCTATCAAAAATGATATCCTGGCCAAACACAAATTCCATCAACGCACTAAAACTTGTATGACGAGGCATGTCCATAGAAGGGTCCCATAGGGTTGGCAAAATAAAATGACTCAGATCAAACATACCAAACTCATGTCCTAAAGGGTCCACTAAACGAGTCAACAGATCAGGTGGGAGAGCCGGTAAAACTAAAATTGGGAGAGAGTTAAAATCATATTCAATTTCATGTAATCGAGTCAGCATCAGGGGACGCTCATCCGGGTCTACTTTAATAACGTCTTCCAAAAGTATAACTCTCTCACATGGAAATTCTTCCAACACATTAGACACGTCATCCAATTCAGAATCAGTAAAGGCCTTAGAAATGGGCAAAATCGAACCCTACGTAAATTTTAATTTAGAGTGAACTTCAGATAATGGAGATAACAATAAAGGACTATCGATCGGGTTTATAGCTCTAAAATCATCCAAACATAAACTTCTCACATAAGGTGAGTCTTCTGAATCAGTCGGGACATCCATTAATTCAGGTTTATAAATAACAATAGGAAAATCCTCACTCATAGGCTCCTCAGATATCTCAAGTATATCAGTAGGGGTAATGTAGGCTCTAACACGACAGGGATCGTAGTTTAGAGAGGGCTCTCAATACTAGGGTGATCAGTCACAATGCTAGTAGGGCTAGTAATAGGCAATGTACTACTTTCACAGATCAGACTAACATCATCCCATTCATCATCGTGTAAGTCACTAGGTATTCCCTCACTTTCAGACTCATCAGAATAATCGGGCTCAATCGCACATGACAGAATACTCTCACCTACGGGGTCATCCTCAGGATCAAGAAATATCACACCTACATCAGCATCCTCATGGGTATCAGTTTCTATCTCAAGGGGCTTAGATGTCGAGGCTAATGGAGGCATAACCCTATTGGTAACACCTATCGATTCCACTGCAAATGACCTATTAAGAAAGGTTTCCCTAACGGGTGGGGGTGGTACTAATACGACCTTTCCGGTCTGACACGAGTGAGCTTTATTCCTAAGAAGGTGGTGCTTCTCAATTTCTAATATCGTATTAAAAGTGGTGTCTAGATCAGTGTGCAAATAACACAGTAATTAACCCTGGATGTAGGGGTGTAACCCCTTACGAAACCTCGAGATGGTGATCTCTAGCAACTCCTTCACGCCACTTCTAACCATCATATTCTTAAATTGACGCATATAATCCATGACCGACTTGTTCCCTTGTTTAAGGTTAGTCAAATCATTAGTTATTTGTCGCTTGGTCTAGACGTTTGGTTTATAATCATTCTTAAAGGTAGGTATGGGACTAGCGCCTTAACGATGCGCACTCACAAGCTTGGTGTTAGTAGTGTGGAGATAGGCGTGATCAAAATTATCCGAGAGTAGGCTTCACATTGCCCGCCAAGTGTGTTTATAACTACCAACATGACGCTCTTCGTTCAACCAAAATACATGAGCTTTACCTATTAATCGCTCTCAGGCAAAGTTAACCTTTTTGTGGTCATCCCATAAGTGGTAATTAAAATAATGCTCTAATCCCTTAAGCCAATCTCTAAAAATTTGGGGACATCCTAAACAATCATAAGTAGGATAAATATGGTGTACCCTAGGGGTGTGTTTAGCAATATCCTTAGCGTATGAATAGTATAACCGGGTAGCATATACGTCATATACCATTTTAGTAAGAACCGGAGAGAAAACTCACCCGAAACTGGTGCACGTGCAATGAGAAATGAACTTGGCCCTATTTAATTTTCAGAGATGGAATTGTTTCCACTTAATAACTAAGGAAATGAAAGATTTTTTTTGATTTGCTTGCAGGAAATAATATAAAGATTATTAAATAAATTTTTTTTTTATTTTTTTGCTGAAACAATAAAAATATAGGCCGCTATTTGCAGACAACAATTAAATTTTAAAAAAACTTAATTAAAAATAATGACTTAATTAAAAATAATATTTTTGGTTTTCTTACTAAGAAAATGATGGAGAATTTCCAGAATTTTATTTTTTTGAATTTTGAGAAAAACTGAAAATTTTAGGCCGCTATTTGCAGACCAAAAATTTAAAATTGATTTATATGTTGTACAATGAAACTTGCAAAGGGCGTATCAGTTCTCAAAGCAAAAGGGGGAGGGTGCCAATTAGGAAATTGACGTGAACCTCCCTATGATACCAAATTGATGCAGGCTTGCACGTTTGGCAATAAATAGATCTACGGACTAGCACGTATACCTCTCCACAATCCAAATCCTATATTCGCACAATCGCTCTATGCGACACCACGTTAATAAATTCTATCAATTATATGCTAGCATATGGGTAGCCAAACCGATTAGGATCGAATAGAAGCGATAAGCCGATATTCTTTCCGGCTAAAAGGACCTACCCGGTCCGAACGAGTGGTGTTGTACCAAAAGAGATCGACCAAATAAAATACGATTCGAAAATGATAGATCTCTTCCAACAAAAAGAAAACGAAGGTTCACCAAGCCTTTCTCGAAATTAAAGGAAATTAAGAGGGGCAACAAAAGCAATTGAAAGATAATCACGATATAATTTTTATTGCTATCAAAACTTCAACGCTAAGAATTTACCACCACAAGAATTAATCTAGGAAGAGAAACACACAATCGGTAGAAAGGATTTGTTACCCTATCAGAATAGATGATTTTGATTTCTCTACTTGGATCGTTCTTCAACGGCTCCATCGGAGTCACGCCGGTTGGAGAGAAACTTGTCCGCCTTCATTGCGTCACGCTGGAGTTGGAATCAACAAAGGAATTCTTTGCCTTGGCCGATTTCTTCAAGGAGGTGGGTTGAATGGTTGCTTTGTTGGAGGTCGGTTTTGGGAGAGGATGATGGGGGAAGGTGGTCGAGCCACTAAGAGGGGGGGAGATAGAGAGGGCCGACGACCAAGAGAGTGAGAGGAGGGAGGAGGCTGAATTTTTCCAAGGGGGGAAGGAAAGATCTCAAAATATTTTAGGGGGGATTATTTTCTAATTCTTCTTCTCTCTAATCAATCCTTCATAACATGGCTATATATAGCCTACACCACTCAATCTCCCTCAATTCAAAATTTAAAATTCAAATTGAAAATATGATGGTTATATGCACCCATCATAACACATGAAATGCAATAATTAAAACAAAACATGATGGTTATAAGCACCCATCATTACACATAAAATGAAAATTAAAACAAACATAAAAAGTGACTTAATAATTATTAAAAATTATTAATAATTGTTAATAAATTGGTTTGCGCCCCGGGCGAATATTATGGCGACGCTCCACATGGTCATCACTGCACCGTAAATCTTTATTTGAAGGTGGAGAAAGTTCTTCTATTAGTGAGCCATCACCGTCTTCAATATATTGAGGGTCGTCGTCTCCATCAACTCCCCACTGGTAGAGATGAGGTGGTCATAAATGCAGGGTCTTTCCTCTCCCCGGGCTGTGAGGTCTTTGTCATAGGAAGGTCATGTCTTCTCGCCTTAGGGGCAGGTTTTTCAGACCCCTTCTTAGTACCGACATTGATCCGGATGGTATGCTCGGATCAAGGCTGATGCTGAGCTTCAAGGGCAACTAGTAGAGTTGCACACAGCGGAGCGACATCTAGGGAATTGTCTGCAGTAGACATAAGAGGAGTTGTGTGTATAAAGAATAAGTCAGTAAAGCATAGTGCAAAATGATCAACAACTTTTAGTCTTCGACAAGATGACAACCTTGCGTGGTAGAGAGATTTTCTTGCAACTGTGCCTGGGACCTGGCGAGTTCCGGGGCAGGATGAGAAGACGTCAGGGAGAGTAAAGAGAAGTCGGGAATGGATGGCTCGGGAATATCGCTCATCTCGTGGTCATCAAGGAGCTTCTACGTGCTTGTTGAAGATTTGGGATGGATGGTCGAGGATGAGGCATTCTCTATAGGTAGAGGCGGGTTGTCTGTTTTGGAGACGATTGTCATCTTCATCTTCTTCTTTAGTTTTTTCTTCTTTAGGGGAGGGAGATCGGCATCAAACTCTCATTCTCGTGGTCTTTTTGGCCTCGCAGGTTCGAGGAATCCAGATAAGGCAACAATGCTCGCTTGTTAGACTTCCTTGGCAGACATTGACAATGTGTGCAAGTTCAAAAATCGTGTCTCAATGACCACCCCCTCCTATTTATAGAGTTCAGCAGGCATCCATAAGAAGTGAGTAACTCAGATACTCCCCAAGAAGCTCGCCGAATAAGTGTTGGATGTTTCTTTTCGAGCTCCTATGTCGCTCGGAAAGAGCACCGATTGTGTACAACCCATATTTGTCGAGGGTGGGCCACTTCAAAACTAGGTTAGAAAGTCAATACAGAAGTTAGAGTCAACGCGCAGGAAGGAAAAAAGGCTAGGGAGAGTATGGCAAGCTCCACTTGTATACTCGCCAGGTAGGCGACTAGGCCTATTATTCGCCAAGTTGAGCAAGCTCCCCAAGTAGTCGCCTAGTCAACAAGGGTGGGGCTATAAATAATCCCCCCTAATACGAGGAGATGTACTTCGAAATCTCGCTAAAGATTTCTACCACCTTTCTCCTAGACTGCAAGATGGGCCTTTAGATCCTTTATTTAAAGAGACAGATCACGAGTTTGTGAGTATCTATCTTAGTCGTCGTGCCTTTGTTATCAGCTAATCTACCATATACCCTGCTTGGACATTTTTGTTCGTGGATGGGTTGCTTCTTCTTAGCTTCCGGGTATATGGTGGGACCTCCCTGCCACAGCGCCTTGGGTCCTTTTAGTTGTTTGATAGTTTTTGTATCTTAGCTCATTAGCCATCGATCCTGACCACTAAACCGGTAACCGTATGTTGCCTTGATTGGAATTTTGGGAGTAAGGGATTTTCCAGACTTTAATACTTAAAATGTTCGCTTCCATAAGAATTTAATTGTGTGACTTGAATGTGAGGGTCTATGTTTTATATGAAGCTTCATTTTTAAATGGTCTCTAATCGATGGTTCCCTTAGTAGCTAAGGGCAATGATGGTACATTAAGACTAGCATATGCGTTAATTGATGATCGGTTATCACAGATCATGATATTGTGATATCAAGTCATCATATGGGTACTTGTTAGTGAACAAGTTGTACTGGACAGACCCACCCTTAGAATACTTTATTGATTATTATATGAATGTGTCACAAGTAGGCCTCAAGTGATAATGGTGTTTATGTTCATTTGACAAAAAGTCGTAATATTCATCAAGTGAGGAAAAACATACTTTGATGTCATCTAATGTCTTCCTTGAGAAAGGTTGATGATAAGGGCGGTTATTGGGTGCGTTACGAATCATATGAGTGTTTGTGTGTGGACAGAAATGGAATTTGTCTTACTATATGACAGGAGTTGCATCCATGGGACTCTTGATGAAAAGGGACTAAGAAATGCATGGTCATGCTTGGTTGAGTCAATATATGATATTGGGCTCACCATTCTCTAGAAGTCCATTCTAGACCAAGAAATCAGGATTGAACAATTATGAGGGTAACACGGTCCATGACTCTAGTTCTATCCGGATATGAGGAACAAAAGGAAATGACAACACTAAAACATTGGTCACATTAAGATCATTGAGTTATGAACTCTTCTATTTGGGCAGCAATAATGCATTGCTTGATGTCGCTCGTTATTTGTGAAACTATAGTTGATACTTTCTAACTCAAGTGAGAGATTGTTGGTGTCTAGCTTTGTGATTTAGAAGTATTCAACAAGTTAGACTCACTACCAACCTAATATGAGCTTTTGGGGTTGCACATAATAATGTACAAGAAATTAGATAATAGATCGAAGTGGCTCAACTCATAAAGTTATGGGTACAAAGGGAAATATTGTTGATTAGAACTGTTTGACAGTCTGTCAACAAAAGGGTTGGCAGAAAATGACTAAGTCTAGTGTTGACTAGATGCAGTCGATTTTTATGAACCTGATCAAGCCGATGCATTCAAATTTTCATGAAGTCGATTTTCATGAAGTTTATCAAGCTGATGCATTCGATATTCATGAAGTTAATTTTCATGCAGTCAAATTTCATGCCTTTTGATAACTAACTGACTGGGTTATGTGACTAAGTAAAAATTCGGTTGCACACACCTTTTTGCCAGATTTTGAATATTGAACCTGGTTCGGCCTTTTAAGGTATAATTGCTGTTTTGACCGATCCCGATTCACTGAATATTATATATATATATAATTTCATGGTTAAGGTATACTTTTCTGGTTCATCTTTTTCTTTTTCCCCAAGATCTAACCACAGAAGAGTTCTATGCGGTGAAACCACGACGACGACCTCCTTTGCAAATTGAGCGCTAGCGCCGACAATCCTCTCCCAAAATCAAACATAGTAGTTTATGGAGACGAAGGCTTCGATACTTTCACTTCCAACCTTGTCTCGTACGACAACAATGAGGTGTTTCTTCCATTAGTGTGGATTCCCCGCAAAGGTGCAAACATCTCTCCACATTTTCGGACTCGACGGACAATAAACTTCTAGAATAGGATTCCAAATCAGAGCCTGAAGATTTCCGTAGCTTTTTGGCCGGAGCACCTTGGTCAATTTCTGAATCATCCACGTACAGGTACTCGCAAAAACCTTAGTCGTTAGTTATTTAAATTCATGGATTTTGTAAGATCCCTTTTCTATTTTGGGTTTTTCTAGATCTATTCCGCTACTTAGATGGTGTTGTGATGTTTCACCCCTTTTACAAAACCTAATAGTGACATGGGGGCATGTACCCAGAACTTTTCATCTATAAAAGCCCAGCTCCTCCAGTCAGTAAGGAATCAAATTTTGGAGTTTAATTTTGCATTTCTTGTACTATTCGTTCTAAGTACTTGTACTATTCGTTCTAAGTACTTGTAATCTTGCAATTTCTCTTCTTGTGATTTACTTTAGTAGTAATAAAATAGTAGCTTTCTTCTACTTAGTCCCATTTTTTATCGTCATGAATTTTTTTTTACTTGAATAATTCCTCCTCTCTATGCGTACCTAAATTTAATTAGTACTCGATCGAGATGATCCAAGGAAGAAATAATTGTGCTACAATTTAGATATTTTTTCTTTATTGTTGAACGTTTACGATATACCTTTGATCATAATATATGAGGTTATATTATCGATATTTAAATCTCATATTTATTTTTGTACATTAGTTAGGCGAGAGGCTCGTTAGATGAATCGTTTACTCATAGGTAAAAAAGTAGAACGCAACGCTCAAGAGAGGACAATGTAACTCTTTTGAATTGAGTGAAATCCAATAGCATGGTTAGCTTTAGTGAACACTTCCTCGAGAGAGGAGTATTCATATTTTTGAAACCTCCACGACCAAAGCCTCTTTAACCAAAGAATTGAAATTCTATTTTATTTTGTTATTTTATTCCAGGGTGATTTGAAGATCGAGTGGTAGTCTTTAACCATCATTTTAATCTGTTTTACTTAATAGAAATTTAGTCTTCTCTTACAATCAACTCTAAGATTTATTTGATAAAATAATAGCGATTTCCTGAAGTAGAATTACTCAACATGCCCAGAAGAATAAGGCCTTGATTTTTATAAATCATATGTTAAATCGATAAGCTACACTTGCATTTGTCATTGTAGTTCTACTTCAGTCCATCAAATTTTTGGCGTCGTTGCCGAAGACTTGTGTTGATAGCTTGAAAAAGAAATAATTATTAATTTTATCACTTTTTTATTATTTAAAAAAAAAATTTTAAGGCGCAACTAAAATTCTCCAAAAGGGAGGTTTGGGCTTGTCATCACAGCATAACTCCTAGTACCAGTGTGAACCCTTCATAGGGTAGACCTTAAGAAGCGCGAGACTAACTTAACCCGCTTTTAAAAAGAAAAAAAATATAATAAAATAATAATAATAATAATAATTTTATCTTTCCTTCCCTCTTCTTTTATTCTTCTTTCCTCTCATTTTTTCTTTTTTCGGTGTATGATGTGAGAGAATTCTTTGAATAATCTTAATTTTAATTTTGATCTGGAAATCGAGCGCACCTTGCGGCGATGCCTCCGATTTCGTGATCAAAATATATCGGTAATTCTCGAAGAATTAATCAGCGACACAAACGTAGGAATTATGAGTGACCAAACTGGGAGGGGGGTACACATTCTAGTATTGTTCGCACTATGATGGAAAATAATAAGTTTGAAATTAAACGATAATCATCTAAATGGTACAACAATCAGTTATATTTGATGGCTTGTTAGATGAAGATCCCAATTTACACCTCTCGAATTTCATAAAAAATTGTGATACATTTAAAATTAATGGTGTTGTGAATGACGCTATTCGTTTGTGCTTATTCCCTTTTTCTTTGCGGATAAAGGCCAAATAGTGTTTGAGTTCTCTTTCTAGATGATCCATTACTACATGGGGCGAAATGATACAAATTTTTTTAACTAAATATTTTTCTCCGGCAAAACCACTAAATTATGTACGGATATTCTCTTTCAGGCATATTGATTCGGAGTCTATCTATGATATATGGGAGCACTTAAAAGAACATTTGTGAAGATGTCATCATCAAGCCATTCCTATTTGGCAACAAGTCCAAATGTTTTACAATGATTTAAATCTCCAAACAAGGCATATGATTGATGTGCCTACCATGGATACTCTTAATAATAAAACCTATGAGGTCGCTCAAGTGCTTTTTGAGGAGAAGTCAATAAATACGTATCAGTGGAACACGCCATAGTAGCACCCTAATAAGCCGACAAGACTCTATGAAGTCGAGGTCACCACTAGCTTAGTATTACAGGTAAAATGACTAACCAAGCAAGTGGCAGAGATGTTTGCTTGCTCCGCCACCACTAATTGGGCATATAATAATAATAATATTTTAATCGAAGATCATGTGGACTATATGGAAAATTCATATCATCCTCCCTTTTGTCCAAATAATAATATTTCATTGATTAATACTTATAATCTGGGTTTAAGAAATCATCAAAATTTCTTATGGAGCAACCCAAATAATGCTCAACGCCCACTTAATATGAATCCACCTGGATTCACACCACCACCACCAAATCCCTCTTCAATTGAAGAGGTCTTCACTAAATACATTGTTTATAATGAGTACAATATCCTGAACCTCATCAGATCAATTAAAAATTTTGAAAATCAAATTGGACAACTCGTCAAAATGTTTTTCGAACACCAACAAGGAGCTTTGCCAGGAAACACAGATCCCAATCCATGGGAGAGCACCAATGCAATAACCCTCCACAGCGGAAAGGAGGTAACATCTTCAAACTTGGATGAGCTAAAGGTAAATGTTTTAAACTCATCTTTGCATGTTATTTCTTATTCTACTTTAGCTCCACACAATTTTCAAAATTCTTATATTCCTTATCCTTCTAAACTTAAAAATGAGCGCAATGAGGAGCAATATAAAAAGTTCGTTGATATTTTAAAACAAATCCAAATAAACATGTCATTCTATGAGGTGATTTCTGAAATGCCTAACTGTAACATCCCTCAGACAACTAGACCCCCTAGGAGTGGTTTTGTCATGACTAGGTCATGACAAAACCCTAGAAGACCAAGTGGACCTAGGAATATGGGTGAGATCATAATGGTCTATAAATAGTAGATTCCTAAACCCTAGTTTAGGATGATCATGAGACTCCAAGACCCCACCATGACCTCACCAATCTATTGAAAAGCCCTAAGGGTCAATTGAAGTCAACCCATGGTGTCCAAGTTGACCTAGGACCATCCTAGGCCTAAATAGCGCAAGATGCCCTAGCTAAGGGCAATGTGCCCCTAATGAGCTCAAACAACACTACCAAGGTCTCCCTAGACCTAAAGTGGGGTCAATGGGTCACCATAGATCCATTGGGGTCAACCTTAGAGCTTGAGTTGACCCAAGTCAACCTCGCCCTAAAGAGGTCAAAGTGCCCTAACTAAGGGGCAAGTGACATTCATTGTGCAAAATAACCCTACATAAACCCTCCTAGGCCTTAAGGGAAGTCAATGGGTCACCAAGGACCCCTTGGGGTCAACTCAAATGGTCATGTTGACCAAAGTCAACTCTAACCCCAAATGGTCAAAGTGCCCTTACTAAGGGTCAAGTCACCTTCAAGGTGCCAAGTCAACCCTACCCATCCCTACCTAGACCCTAGAGGAGGCCAATAGATCACCAAGGACCCATTGATGGTGACACAAAAGGTCAATTTAACCAAGTCAACCCTAGGCTAGGTCAGGTCAAACAAAGCTCAAAAAGGGCTAACGCAAGCTCAAGCCCCTAGCCACTTGGGCTAACCACCTCCTAACAACTTTATATTAGCTTAGTGGGCTCCATTTAGGCAAGTGTCATGAAATAATTCCACCATGAAGGGCAGGAGAGAGAAAAATCAAAATTCCTCTTTAATGGAGGAGAGAGAAAAGGAGTTAAAACCATTCATGGCTTGGGGAAACCAAGGGGCACCCCTTTTATTGCTTGATTCATTCCCCCATTCAGTGTGGAGAAGGCCAGAGGTCATCCTAGTGGCTGTTCAAGGCTAGGGGAGGAGAACAACCATGGCCGAGAAATGTTATTCATGGCCATTAATGGTGCCATGAAGGAAGGCACTTCTCCTCCCTCCATTAAGGGCTTGATTTAACTCCTCTAGGGAAGAGGAGGAGTTTCCAGCCGTTTCTTGGCTTGATAAAGCCCAATCCACCTCCCCACCACCATGGCTGAGGCAAGCTCTTTTAGGGCCATTAATGGCCACCTTAGCTAGACCTCTCCCCTCCCCCCCGTTTCTCTATTTTAAAAGCATCACAGAACTCCAAGGATTCGTTTCCACCCTTCCCCGGCAATTCCGTGTGACTTCACTGTGTAGCTGCAGAACTCCGGCAACTACTCCCCCACGAATGGCATCCCGGCGATCGGTGCGCCTCCAGCCTGCAAACAAGGTCCTCCCCTTCCTCTCTCACTGTGGGTAGATCATAAGAACTGTTAGGGCCAAGATTCGGGCTCAATTGAGCCCGATCGGGAGAAGCTTTCTCCCAGTTTTTTTGTGAATTAGAGCTTGTCGGGATCGCCAGAATCTGCCCCTCCAACGGATGTGCCACCGCCTGGCGATAGCCACCACCTCAACGGAGGTGGTGGTTGCGGTGGCCGGCCAGGGAGGTGGCCGGATGGTCGGGAAACTTGGCTGGAAGTTGCTCCAGGCGGGCTGGATCATGGTCGTCGGCCGGAGGAAGAAGGCGACCCAACCACCCTTGGATCCTGCTTTATGATTCGTACGAATCATTTAATTTATACTTGGATTATTATAATTTATGTTCCTTATAATCAGTCACCTTGGAAAGTTAACTAAAAATACCTAGAGGCTTCCTCTGAGAAAATGATCAACATATAAAGTTTAGCTCTTGAGGTTAACTTTATTTTTAAATTTACTTCAACCAATTTGGATAAGAGGACTGTCCACAGTAGTCATTTTGGTGCAACCTATACATAGGTGTGGCCAAAAACAAAAATTAATTCCCACGTTTAACCACTCACCCAAATGCTTTGAAATTTTGAGCATAGGCTTTTCATAACTTTCCCCTCATACTATCTAAAAATCAGAATTTTTGGATAATGTTTTTCTATAGATTTATAAAAAATTTAATAAACCATATGTAATTTAATTATGTACCTTAAACTCATCAAAAACCTCCAAAATTTTGGTGGGTGATCTTGGGTGATGGTATGAGGTTCCATATTAATTTTCATCCCTTTTGGTGATGGTTTAGATTGGAAACAAGCAAACCCTTAGTTACTCAATAAGGGGTAATTAGGGCATAGTGCTCTTTGTGGGCTTAGGTGGTCAAATCACCTCAACAGAGGCTGAGAATTTTACCACTGGCTTGTTATAACCTTATACACCCTCCCATAGAAGATGGAGTGGATTGTGGCAAATCTTTCCTAGGACCCAAGACCAAACCCTAAGGTTGGTCTTTTGGGGGTGTGAGAAGGGCTTGGGGTCAAATGCCCTTTTATGGACTTGAAACTTGGTGGAAAGGACCCTATGGTGATTAAAGTCCTCTGTGTACAACCCCCTATCCAGTGAGTGGGGTCGGCATGAGCCATACTGGCCAAGTCCAGCCCAAGACCCAGGCAAGCCAGGCCCATGACATCGAGTGAAGCGAGCCAGGCCCATGGCGTCGAGTGAGGCGAGACAGGCCCATGGCGTCGAGTGAGGCGAGCCAGACCCATAGTGTCGAGTGTGGCGAGCTAGGCCCATGGCGTCGGCCGAGCTCACTCAACGCCTTCTGCCGTGGCGCCGAGTGAAGAGAGCTCACTCAAAGCCTTCTGTCATGGCGCCGAGTGAGGCGAGCTCACTCAACTCCTTCCCCCGTCGCGTCGAGTGAGGCGAGCTCCCTCAATGCCTTCTGTCGTGGTGTCGAGCGAGGCAAACTCCCTCAATGCCTTTTGTCTTGGCATTGAGTGAGGTGAGCCCCTTTGACGCCTTGTCTTGGCGTCGAGCGAGGCGAGTTTCCTCATCGATCGGCTTACACCTGCCCTAAAGAGCTCGACAGTAGCTCTGACTCGCCTAGGCGGGGTGGGATATTTTTGAGGGGCGATTTTGTACTCGCCAAAGCCCCGTTCATCGAGATCTGACCTTTCAGCGAGCTCGCGACGTACGGTCAGGGCAGGCCGAGCCCGTGCCTTGGCATTGAGTGATGCTTATCCACTACCACATTCGACAAATAGTGGGCGGGTAGGGCCAGTCGGGCCCTTACTCGCCAAAGGCCGAGTAAAAGCGGCGAGTGCCAACCTCATCAAGCACTCACCGTCCTTATCGAGTAGAGATTGTTGGGGGCTACTCGCCCAGTAGTCTGTGAGGTGTTTTTACCATTTTACCCCCGCTGGCCTGCCCATAGCCGGTTGAAACAGCGAAGTCTCGCTATTGGCAGACCCGAGTGGGTTGCACATAGCTACTCAGAACAGCGGTGTTTGGCTGTTGGCAGGCCTACCCAAGGGGTTTTCAGTAATTTCAGGTCGGCAGAGGTTAGTTATTTGAAAACCATTTTCAGAAATCTATAAATAGGACCCAAGGGGTACCTTAGATGGAATGCTTACTTGTCTCCAAGTCTTCTAGCGCTTTCTGAGGTACCTTTGCTTGACATTTGGATAAGGAAGGGAAGCGCTCAGTGATCTTCCGGGTTTGTGGTGGGACCTCCGCGTCGGTCCCTTAGTCTAGTCCTTTGCACTCTTTTCCTTGTTGTTTTTCTTACAAGAGCGAAGTAGGTGCGCGACTACCCCTTCCCCAAGGGTGAACTCCATAAGAGATCGACTTTCGGTTTCAACATTTTGGTGCGGTGAGCATGGATAGTGGTCAGCACAGAAAACCTTCAGCGAGCTCAATGATTAGAGGAGAAGGGCCAGGATTGGACAGGATCGACTCGCCACCCCCTCCCCCTTTCTCCACCCTAGGGGTGATCGAGGATTTCAGGCAGGAGGTGCTCGACATTGTCTGATTCGCGCTCGACATGCGGGCCGATAGCTCGACTTCGGCGATTCCGGTCCTCGCGGATCCAGCACTTGGTGAGGTCGCGCCCGCTAGGCGAGCAGGGAAGAAGGACGCCGAAGAAGGATGGAGTGTTGAGATCCTTAGGTGAGTGCTCTTCCCAAGTTCGGGGAGAGACAAAAGGTTCGGTGAGTTGGGGGCATGAGACCCTCCAGCTCTCCCGGTGGGCGGTGATAGCCCCTTCAGCGAGTTGGTCTCCTCTGCACTAGTCCTGGATGGGTTCAGGGAGCCCTAGATGTCCTATTACACCGGGAAGGGGCACTCGGTCCAGCACGTCCAATGGTTTGATGATGTGGTCTCGATCCGACAGATGTCGGATGGCTTCAAGTGTAGACTCTTTGCCATCACCCTGAAGGAGAAGGAAAGGGAGTGGTTCCACCCGCAGCCGGCCAGTTCCATCTACTGCTTCGAGCACATGCGTCGGGGGTTCATGTTGAGGTTCACAACATCGAGGAAGAGGAAGAGGGAGTCGTAGTCCCTATTCCGCATCAAGCAGGGGGTGAATGAAACCCTAGGAAGCTACATAGATCGCTTCCAGGAGGAGGTCACCCAGGTTTAGGAGATGTGGGGACACACCCTGATGATGGCCTTCACCTTGGGGTTACAGCATGGTTTCTTTCGGATGGCATTGAAGAGGATCTCGCCCCTCTCCTATGAGGAGTTGATGGAGAGGGCGGCGAGAGAAGTCGACGGGGAGGCGTCGAACCCAGAGTTTGCCCGGAGCTAGCCAGGTGGGCTACGGAGGAGGAGAGGCCCAGAGGGGGCAAAGGTCAGGAGGAAAGGAGAGCTGAACCCGGGCAGAGGGAGCAGCAGCAGCCACAGCAATAGCCCAGGTTGGGGTGTCAGGAGCCAATCAACGGCTAGGATGGAGGCCAGAATGGCAAGACCAGGGGGAGAAGAGGGTTCCATAGAGGGGACCATTGCCAAAGAGGCCAAGACCAGTTCTATCCTCCAGGAGGATGGAAGTCCCAGAGGATGCCTCTTCTCAACTAGGAGAAGGCTATGGCAATATCCATGGGGGAGAGAAGGAGGGCGACAAGGAGAAGGAGAAGGGAAGTCAGGGTGGAACTGCCCTATTGCGACTTCCACCAGGAGGAAGGGCACACCACGATCACCTGCCCGGAGTTCCTCAAATTGCAAGGAAACAGGGAGCAACAATGGTGGCAGGAGCATCAAGATGTGTAGATCGAAGAGGTCATCCCGCGCCCGAAGGAGGATCGGTGCGAGGACCGGGCGGATGTGGCGACCCGATGAAGGATCGGGATGATCCATGGAGGGACAGGTGTCGAGGCCTCCTGCAAGGCGAGCCTCCATACCATGTACCGAAGGAGCGTCTCCTCCACGTCCCAGACCCCAACCCAGGAGGAGAAGATCCCCTTCTCAAGGAAGGATATGCCGGATCACGAGGATCCGTTTTGTGATGTGCTGGTCATACAGACAGCCATCGAGAACTTTACCATCCCTTAGATCCTCGTCGACAATTGAAGCTCAGTCAACGTCATCTTTAAGAAGGCGTTCGACACGATGAAGGTGGAAGCGAAGAGGGTTCTTGCCTCAGACGGATCATTGTTCGGGTTCTTGGGGGAGAGGAAGGAGGTAGAAGGAGGAGTGGGACTCCATGTCACACTGGGTGGGGGGGGGGCAGTCCCGCACCTGCAAGTTCATTATTATGGATTCCCCCAGTAGCTACACCGCCATCTTCGAGAGGCCACTCATCAGCGCCTTTCACTGCATCCCCTCATCCTTCCACCAATGCCTGAAGTTCAACATCGAGGGGATCCAAGTCCGGGTCCGCGAAGACCCCAAGATAGCAAGGGAGTGCTACGTCGCTGCCGCAAACTCCATCTCTTGGCAGGGAGGTGCCGAGGAGATGGGGCGAAGGATGGAGGAGGCAGAGAAGTAGGCTGGCCGAGAGGAGATGGAGATGGAGGGGACTTGCCCTCAGGAGGAGGAGATGAAGGAATTCCAAGAGCCGGTCGAGGCAATAGCCACGGAGGAAGCCAAGGAAGAGGTCTTCGCCCCCGGAAGGGGGGATGCTGAAGAGTGGGGGGAGCAGTCTCGTCTGGAGGCGGCAGAAGAAGTGGTGGAGATGGAGGTTCTTGTTGGAGTTACCATGGTGATCTAGAAGTGGTCAAACAGTTAATCTCACTGCCAACGCGATATGAGCCTGCAGGGTCACACATAAGAGCATGTGGAGAAATTGGAAGATTAACTGTGTTGGTAAAGGTTACCAATCACCCTACAGTATGGGGAGTCAGGCAAATGTTGCAAAGGGAAAATCATCGAGAGTCGACGGGAGTCGTCGAGTTTGACTCGTCGACTATGGCAGAATCGACGAGAGTCGTCGAGAATCGTTGAGTATGACTCAACGATTTCAACGCCAAGGCAAATTCGACGAGAGTCGTCGAGATGATTCAACGTCTAAGGAAGAGTCGTCGAGATTCGTCGAGATGACTCAACGCCTAAGGCAGAGTCGTCGAGAATCGTTGATTATGACTCAATGCTCTCAACGCCGTTTCTGCGAGGTGATTCTCGCCGATCCTAATTGATTCTCACCGAATCTGCTAGGTGATTCTCGACGATTCTGGAACCCTATTTTTCTTATGGTCTGAGGATAGCGATTTTACCTAGGTTTATTTATGCTTGGAGTATAAATAGATACTTAGGGTTTTTGGGGAAAAAGAGACTGTCGGCTTTTCTTTTTGACCGAAACGAAACCGACGGAAAGGTTCCGCCATTCTTCGTTTGCTCCGCCGATTCCTGAATCCCGCTGACGGAAGTGTTCCGCAGCCGTGCTCGCTCCGTCGACCTCCTCCTCTCCGGCGCTTGTCGCTGGTATTGCCTCTCCTGGCGCGGACCTAGCAGTCCGTGGAGTTGCAAGGTGCGGTCGACTTTCCTCCCGATCCTTCGTGCGACGAAGCTCGGGGTTCTCTCGCTCGTGTGGATTTTTGCAGAGATGTGGACGTTATTCCACGTAGAACTCGCCACCGACAAGGAATCACACTTGGAGCATCTTTGTTGAGTTGTGACTCAACACCGAAGAGGTAATTTTTGCCTAGTTATGTTTTAACTTCTTGATTCAACATTCATGGCCCGATCCAATCTCTTTAGGTTGTTCTAGATTTTATTACTTCCGCTGCGTGCACAAGCGTTGTGCCATCCTTATAGAGAAACCCACCAGTGGTATCAAAGCCAGGTTCTGGCCATGTTTATTGTATTGGAAGTTAGGTTATTCCAGTACGTGTAAACCTAGGGATTTAAAAGTGTTCTAAATGTCTAGATTTAATCTTGGCACCCCGCCGGGAACGTCTGGAATCTTGTGGTAATTTCTAATCGTTAGGAATTACTGTCTCCTTAGCAGTAACCATCCCTCCATTTTGTTTTGGATTTTGAATCCAACAAGGAGAGATGAGCTTGTCTACTGCTTTAAGTTGAGTTGCCTTTGTCCCTTGTCCAATGCATGTAAACCTGAAGATTTGGAAGTGTCCAGATGTTCAGATTTATCCCTTTTCCTCTATCAAATATTGATAGTGTTCTGTTGTGCACATAAGGGATGCATGGGGATTTTTGTGAAGTGTTTTTCTTTGGATGTGCACATTGATCAAATGTTGATCATGGTTAATTGTTAACCTATAATTAAAATCCCTTCCTCTAATATTAAGTGTTCGGATGCCTTCCGATGGATGACACTCTTCCTGCCTCGATCGATTAAGTGTGGGCTTGCCAAAGCAAGGTGCATTAATCTATCTTGGTAAGGGTGCGAGCGGATAATTGTGATATCCCACTGTCGACATCGGGTCTAGCTTAACTAGGTGACCTCTAAGGTTGAGTGCCTAGAGGCATGGGGTTGGCATGCACCATATGATGGATGCGAATTAGGAGTTATTCACCAACCATACAAGAATTGCATGAGGATGCAATTGGCAAGTGTTGCCTACCTAAATAACCACATCGTGAGAGGAAAGCCAAAGCTAACTCATTGTGTTGGTGAAATACGGATCTTGTCCACTAAGAGAGTAGCTCGCATGAACTCTTCGAATTGATAGTGAGGGCTATTATTTCGAATAAAATAGTGGGAGTCTTAGTTGAAGTCCAAATTAAGAAAAATAATTGTATTTTTGAAATTTTGGTACTGATTTATTCTGCATGAATTCTTGTAGAATTCCATGGCAAGTGGTTTGCACTCCACTCTGTCTCTAAGACCCATCCTTGAGAAGGATAAGCTCAGTGGGACTAATTATATGGACTGGTACAGGAACCTGAGAATTGTTCTCTGGCAAGAGCGAAAGCTCTATGTCTTGGAAGAAGAAGCCCCCGAGGTGCCGACCAGGAACTCTTCCCGTGCTGATAAAGATACTTATAAGAAGTATACTGATGACGCCTTAGAAGTCGAATGCCTTATGCTTGACACCATGAACTCTGAGCTTCAGAAGCAACATGAGAGCATGGGGTGTAAGGAGATTGACAAGCATCTCAAGAAAATGTTTCAAGGTTAAGCTCGTCAAGAGAGGTTCGATGTCACAAAAGCGTTATTTCAGTGCAAGATGGGAGCTCGAGACTCAGTAGGGACTCACGTACTCAAGATGATTGGGTATATAGAGAACCTTGAAAGGCTGGGTTTTCCTCTGGGTCAAGAGTTGGCCACAGATCTGATCCTGCAATCGTTGCCGGACAGTTACGAGCAGTTTGTCTTGAACTACAACATGAATGAAATAGACAAGACACTGCCCGAGCTCCTAGGCATGTTGAGAACTAGCGAGATCAATATGAAGAAGGCCAAGCCTGCCAGCCCCATACTGAAGGTGTATAAGGGCAAGGGCAAGGCCAAGGGCTTCAATAAGACTAAGGTGGGACCTAAGTCACATCTTGAGCCCAAGTCTTCTGCACTGATGAAGAAGAAGAGCATGATGAAGGAGGGGAAATGCCACCACTGTGGCAAGGCTGGTCATTGGAGGAGGAACTGTCCTTCGTACATTGAGGGTCTGCAGAAAATGAAGGGAGGTATGACTTTCGCTTCAAGTATTTACGTTATAGAGATAAACCTTTCTGCTCCTTCATCTTGGGTATTGGATACCGGATGTGGTTCTCACATTTGTACAAATGTGCAGGAACTGGGAAGAAGAAGATTGCTGAGTAAAGTGGAGGTGGACCTTCGTGTCGGCAATGGAGCAAGAGTTGCTGCTGTAGCCGTAGGGGTTTACCGTCTTTCTTTGCCCAGTGGGCTTGTAATAGAACTAGATAACTGTTATTTTGTTCCGGCAATAACTAGAAACATTATATCCATTTCATACTTAGACATGATTGGATTTCCTTTTATGTTTAAGAACAACTGTTGTTCTATATTTAAGAATGATGTTTGTTATGCTGTAGCCCAATTGTTTAATGGTCTTTATGTTTTGAACTTGGACCATCAGATCTATAATGTAGAAAATAATAAAAGACTAAGAACGAATGACTCAAACCCTACATTTCTCTGGCATTGTCGTTTGGGCCATATAAACGAGAAGCGCATATCCAAGCTCCATAGAGATGGACTTTTGGACTCATTTGATTATGAATCATTTGAGCGATGCGAATCTTGTTTGTTAGGCAAGATGACTAAAGCTCCTTTCATGGGCTATACTGAGAGGGCTGAGGATATCTTGGGTGTTGTGCATAGTGATGTATGCGGACCCATGAGTTCCATGGCTAGAGGTGGGTATTTTTACTTCGTTACATTTACTGAAGATTTCAGTATATACGGATATGTGTATCTTATGAAGTGCAAATCCGAGACCTTTGAAAAGTTCAAAGAGTTCAAAAATGAAGTAGAGAACCAGTTGGGTAAAAGGGTTAAAGCACTTCGATCTGATCGAGGTGGCGAATACCTGAGTCATGAGTTCCGTGATCATCTGAAAGAGTGTGGTATTGTATCACAGCTCACTCCACCTAGAACACCACAACATAATGGTGTGTCTGAAAGGAGAAATCGTACTCTGTTAGACATGGTACGTTCGATGATGAGTCATGCAGACTTGTCTGTTTCCTTTTGGGGTTTTGCTTTAGAGACTACTGCAATGACATTGAATCGTGCTCCAACGAAAACGGTTCTGAAGACACCATATGAGATATGGACTGGGAAGCATCCTAGTATGTCGTTCATTAAAATTTGGGGCTGTGAGGCATACGTGCGACGTCAAATGCCTGACAAGCTGGAACCCAAATCGGATAAATGTTATCTGGTGGGATATCCTAAGGAAACGAAGGGGTATTACTTTTACCTACCGTCCGAGGGCAAAGTGTTTGTCGCAAGGACTAGCGTCTTCTTGGAGAAAGAGTTCTTATCAAGAAAGACTGAAAAGGTAGAACTTGAAGAAGTTTAAGAACCACAGGTAGTGAATGAACCGGAATTGGATTCTGAGATAGGACTACAAGATGTTGTAGCTGGAGAACCTACTCAAGAAGCACAAGTCCTACGTAGATCTGGTCGACCGAGGTTTGAGCCTGAGAGATATGGATTTCTTGTGTCTCAAATAGGTAATGTGTTGCTTATGGATCATGATGATGAACCAGCAACCTACCAAGAGGCTATGAATGGACCGGACTCCGACAAATTGCTTGAGGCCATGAAATCCGAAATGGACTCCATGTACGCAAACCAAGTTTGGAACTTGGTGGAACCACTTGAAGGGGTATGCCCCATAGGGTGCAAATGGGTCTTCAAGAAGAAGACCGACATGGATGGGAATGTACAGAAATTCAAAGGGCGACTGGTGGCTAAAGGTTTCAAGCAAATTCATGGTATTGACTATGATGAGACCTTTTCCCTTGTTGCCATGGTTAAGTACATAAGGATATTGCTTGCTATTGCTGCGTATTATGACTACGAGATCTGGAAGATGGATATCAAAACGGCTTTCCTTAATGGAAACCTCCTTGAGGAAGTGTATATGACACAACCCGAGGGTTTTGTATCCCCAAATGAAGCCACTAAAATATGCAAGCTGAATAAGTCCATCTAAGGACTGAAACAGGCCTCTCGAAGTTGGAATCTTCGTTTTGATGAGAAAATCAAAGAGTTTGGTTTCATCAAGAATGAAGATGAGCCTTGTGTTTACAAGCGAATCAGTGGGAGCATTGTTGTCTTCCTGATATTGTATGTAGATGACATACTTTTGATTGGGAATGACATTCCTACCTTGAAAGTTGTTAAGAACAACCTAGGGAACTACTTTTCTATGAAGGACTTGGGTGAAGCGACTTACATACTCGGTATTAAGATCTATAGAGATAGATCAAAGAAGTTGCTGGGTTTGACCCAGAGTACATACATTGAAAAGGTGTTGAAGTAGTTCAACATGCTTGAGTCCAAGAAAGGATTTTTACCCATGTCTCATGGTGTGAATTTCTCTAAGGACTAGTGTCCAAAATATTATGAAGATAAGGACCGCATGAAGTTGATTCCATATGCTTCGGCAATTGGATCAATCATGTATACAATGTTATGTACTAGACTCGATGTCTCCTTTGCTTTGAGCATGACTAGCAGGTATCAGTCAGACCCCGGTGAGTGTCACTGGATTGCAGTCAAGAATATCCTGAAGTACTTGAGAAGGACAAAGGATGCGTTCTTGGTGTATGGTGGAGAGGAAGAGCTCGTTGTATGTGGTTACACGGATGCTAGCTTCCAAACTGATAGGGACGATTCAAAGTCTCAGTCAGGGTTTGTGTTTTGCCTTAATGGAGGAGCTGTGAGCTGGAAGAGTTCCAAGCCAGAGATAGTTGTTGATTCTACAACAGAAGCCGAGTATATCACTGCAGCTAACACAGCGAAGGAGGTTGTATGGATTAGGAAATTCATCGGCGAGCTTGATGTAGTTCCTAGCATTGTTGGTCCCGTAGTTCTCTACTGTGATAACAATGGTGCAATTGCACAATCTAAGGAACCTAGATCCCATCAGCGCTCCAAGCACATACTTTGGCGGTTCCGTCTTATTCGTGAGATTGTCGAACGAGGAGATGTGAACATTTGCAGAGTGCCGACTGAGGAGAATATTGCGGATCCACTGACAAAGCCTCTCGCGCAGAGAAAGCATGATGGTCATACTAGATCAATGGGTATACGATACCTGAATGATCAACTCTAGTGGGAGTCTTGTGGGTTGCATGTAAACATATATTCTGTTGGCTGTTTATTGTTTATTCATTTGATGAATTTTGTACCTAAATGTTTCTTTTTACAATTAATGGCAAGTTCTTTTATTATGATTTTTCTATATGATAGTTAAATTGTAACATAATAAATACCCTTAGAGTGTTCGCTTCCATAGGACATCAAGTACGTAACTTGAATGTGAGAGCCTATGATTTATTTGAAGCTTCATTCTTAAAAGGTCCCTGGTCGTTGTATCGTCATAGAAACTAAGGGTGATGATGATACTTTAAGACTAGCACGTGTGTTGACTGATGACCAGTTCTCATAGGTCATGATATTGTGATATCAAGTCATCATGTGGGTACTTGTTAATGAATAAGTTGTACTGGATAGACCCAACCTGAGATTACTCTGTAGATTGTTATCTAAACGTGTCACGAGTAGGTCTCAATTGACAATGGTGTTGTGGTCCTTTGACCTGAAGTCACAGCATTCATCAAGTGAGGAAGAGCGTGCTTTGATGCCATCTAAAGTCTTCCTTGAGAAAGGTTGATGATAAGGGTGGTTGTTAGGTACATTACGAATCATTTGGGTGTTTGTGTGTGAGCAGATATGGGATTTGTCCTCCTATATGACAGGAGTTGCATCCATGGGCCCCTTGATGGAACTGGACTGAGAAATGCATGGCCATGCTTGGTTGAGTCAATATGTGATATTGGACTCACCATTCTCTGGAAGTCCGTTCTAGATCAAGAAACTTGGATTGAGCTATTATGAGGGTGACACGGTCCATGCCTCTAGTTCTTTTCGGATGTAAGGGACGAAGGGACAAAGACAACGCTGGAACATTGGTCATGAAGGCTTATGAGTTATGAACTCTTATTGCTTGGAGAGCAATGATGCATTACTAGATGCCGCTCATTGTTTGTGAGGTTTTTGTTTTGATACTTTCAAGATCAAGTGGGAGACTGTTGGAGTTACCATGGTGATCTAGAAGTGGTCAAACAGTTAATCTCACTGCCAACGCGATATGAGCCTGCAGGGTCGCACATAAGAGCATGTGGAGAAATTGGAAGATTAACTGTGTTGGTAAAGGTTACCAATCACCCTACAGTATGGGGAGTCAGGCAAATGTTGCCAAGGGAAAATCGTCGAGAGTCGACGGGAGTCGTCGAGTTTGACTCGTCGACTATGGAAAAATCGACGAGAGTCGTCGAGAATCGTTGAGTATGACTCAACGATTTCAACGCCAAGGCAAATTTGACGAGTGCCGTCGAGATGATTCAACGTCTAAGGCAGAGTCGTCGAGATTTGTCGAGATGACTCAACGCCTAAGGCAGAGTCGTCGAGAATCGTTGAGTATGACTCAACGCTCTCAACGCCGTTTCTGCGAGGTGATTCTCGCAGATCCTAATTGATTCTCACCGAATCTGCTAGGTGATTCTCGACGATTCTGGAACCCTATTTTTCTTATGGTCTGCGGATAGCGATTTTACCTAAGTTTATTTATGCTTGGAGTATAAATAGATACTTAGGGTTTTTTGGGAAAAAGAGACTGTCGGCTTTTCTTTTTGACCGAAACGAAACCGACGGAAAGGTTCCGCCATTCTTCGTTCGCTCCGCCGATTCCCGAATCCCGCCGACGGAAGTGTTCCGCCGCCATGCTCGCTCCGTCGACCTCCTCCTCTCCGGCGCTTGGCGCTGGTATTGCCTCTCCTGGCGCGGACCTAGCAGTCCGTGGAGTTGCAAGGTGCGGTCGACTTTCCTCCCGATCTTTCGTGCAACGAAGCTCGGGGTTCTCCCGCTCGTGTGGATTTCTGCAGAGACGTGGATGTTATTCCACGTAGAACTCGCCACAGACAAGGAATCACACTTGGAGCATCTTTGTTGAGTTGTGACTCAACACCGAAGAGGTAATTTTTGCCTAGTTATGTTTTAACTTCTTGATTCAACATTCATGGCCCGATCCAATCTCTTTGGGTTGTTCTAGATTTTATTACTTCGCTGCGTGCACAAGCGTTGTGCCATCCTTATAGAGAAACCCACCAGTTCTCACCCTAGAGGCAAGGTGGAGAAGATCCGCATCAGTGGGGGCTGACCCCGAAGGCTATGGGCAGGATTATTGAGTGCATTCAGAAGAATGTGGACGTCTTCGCCTGGAGTGGCGCAGAGATGCTAGGGATCGATGTGGACATGGCCTGTCATTGCCTCAACCTGGACCCGGAGGCTCGCTCCATCCAGCAGAAGAAGAGATCGACGGAGGACAAGTTGGCCAAGCCAATTCGGGAGGAGGTGGCCAAGCTCCTCAAGGCCGGTTTTGTATCCGAGATCCAATACCCCGGCTGGTCTCCAACGTTGTTATGGTTAAAAAAGGAGACGGTCGGTGGTGTATGTGTGTTGACTTTTCATTGCTTAATAAATCATGTCCCAAGGATTGTTATCCCTTGCCTCGGATCGACGGATTGGTTGACTCAGCCATCGGTTTCCCTGTAATGAGTTTTTTACATGCATTTTTAGGTTATCACCAGATCCGGATGCACCCCCTCCCCCCTGACGTCAAAGACGTCTCTTTCATCACGGGGGATGGATGCTACTGCTATAAAATGATGCCCTTTGGGCTAAAAAATGCAGGGGAAACCTACCAAAAGATGATGGACAGGGTCTTCCGAGAGCGGAAGGGAAGGAACCTAGAGGTGTATGTAGACGACCTCATGATCAAGAGCCTGGACATCGACTCTCACCTCCAAGACCTGGAAGAAACTTTTACCACTCTCCGTAAGTACAAAATGAGGCTAAACCCCTTAAGTGCATCTTCGGGGCGAGCAGGGGGATGTTCCTGGGACATCTCCTCACTCCCGCCGGCATAGAACCCAACCCAGATAAGGTGAGGGCGATTGTGGAGTTGGGGTCACTGCGGAACACTAAAGAGGTATAACGATTGACAGGGAAGTTGGCAGGGTTGAGAAGGTTCCTCTCCCGGGCTGGGGACAAGTGCTCTCCCTTTTTCAAAACTTTGAGAGGAGGCCGAAAGTTTGAGTGGACCTCGGAGTGCGAGGACACATTCTAAGCCTTAAAGAGGCAGCTGATCAAGGCCCCCCTGCTCCGAGGGCAAAAGGAGGGGAGGACTTGTTCTTGTATCTAAGGGTCGGGGTGAAGACCCTGAGCTCTATTTTGGTTCGGGAATAGGGGAAAAAATAACTCCCCATTTATTATGTGAGTAGGGTGTTGAGGAAGGCCGAGCTCTGTTATCCTATTCTTGACAAGCTAGCCTTCGCTCTTATCATCTCGGCCCGGAGGCTCTGACCTTACTTCCAAGTGCACTCGATCCGAGTGATGACTGATCACCCCCTCCGCAATATCTTCGAGGGGGTGGAGCACTCAGGGAGGTTGGCCAAATGGTCGTAGAGTTGAGCGAATTCGACATCTCTTTTGTCCCTCGCCTATCGATCAAGGCACAAGGTATGACCAACTTTCTAGCTGATTATGTAGTGGAAGTGGCAGAGGTGGAACTCCGCCACCAAGTCCCCTGGAGGGTTATGGTGGACGGCGCATCCGGAAGACATTCCCTGGGAGTAGGGTTTATCTTGGAGAGTCCACAGGGGATGAGGATTGAGCAAACAGTAGTGGTGAATTTTCCCATTACCAACAAACTAGTCGAGTATGAGGTTGTGATTGCAGGCCTTCGCTTGGCCAGGGAGATGGGGGTGTGCGACGTGGAAGTCCTCACTGACTCCATGGTGGTGGCCTCCCAGATTAACGGAGAGTTCGAGACAAGGGAGCCAACTCTACAGCTGTACTTGGCAAAGGTGAAAGGGGTCATCAGCACGTTCTAGACTTTCTCCATCCGGCATGTGCCCAGGGAAGAAAACGAGCAGGTAGATTGACTGGCAAAGCATGGTCCCCAGGTGGGAGGCACCATCACCGACTTGTTCCACCCCTCCATTGAGGAGGGAGAGCTGATGGAGGTGGAGCAGCACCCCTCGTGGATGGACCCATTCACAACTTTCTTGTTCATGGGAGAGTATCTTGAGGGGATGGACAGGAAGAAGCTCAAGCACAAATCAGCATACTATCTCATGCGCGATGAGAAGATGTACTGAAAGACCCTCTCGGGGATGTTGGAAAGTTGCTTGGCCGAGGGGGGGTTTTGAGGATCTTGGAGGAGGTCCACTCCGGGGAGTGTGGAAGTAACTCTGGGAGTCGGACGCTGGAAGGGCGAATCATCATGCAAGGGTACTTTTGGCCGACCCTGAGCCACGACGCGACAAAGTTCACAAAGGAGTGTCATAAGTGCTAGTTGTTCATTCCCCTCCAGCTGCAACCTGCCCAACGCCTCAAGAGTATCACACCCCCCTAGCCATTTGCAATCTGGGGAATGGACTTGGTCGGGGCCTTCCCCCACGCCAGCGGCCAAAGAAGGTTCTTGCTCGTGATGATCAATTATTTCTCTAAGTGGCTGGAAGTTAAGGCACTGGCCAAGGTAACCTCCCAGGTCATCAGGAACTTGTATGGGGGGAGATCATCTGCCGTCACGGGTCCCAGACCATTATCACAGACAACGACCCTCAGTTTGCCAGTGTCGAGTTCATTAACTTTTGCGGGCTGCTCGGGATCGATCTCAGATTCGCCTTGATTTATCAACCTAGTGCAACGGGAAGGTAGAGGCGGCAAACAAGATCATTGTTAACCTCCTCAAGAAGAAGGTAGAGAATCTGAGAGGAAGCTGGGTGGATCAGATCCCTTTGGTCCTCTGGGCCCTTAGAACCACACCCAACACGACCATAGGAGAGACTCTTTCAAACTCTCCCATGGGTGCGAGGCGGTGCTTCCGATAGAGTTCGAGGTCCAAACGCCTTGGGTGGTCGAGGCAGGAGAGGGAAGAGAAGAATGGAGGGTCGAGAATGAGGAGGAGTTGCATCTCTCACTCGACACGGTTGAGGAGCTGTGTGACCTCTTTTCCATCAGGTAAGAGGAAGTGAAGAGAAGAATGGCCAAGTACTTTGACAAGCACGTCAGAGTCAAATAATTCGCGGAGGGGGACTTGGTTTTAAGAAAGGTGGATGCCACATGGAGGTCAGCCTCAGTAGGGAAACTTAACCCCAATTGGGAAGGACCATACATAGTACAAGAGGTCTTGAAGTCAGGAGGGTATTGCCTCCGGAATGTGGAAGGCAAAACCCTAGGTCTAACCTGGAGTGGTGATGACCTAAAGCGCTTTTTTCCTTGAGTCGTGTAAGTTCTATTTTATGAAATAAAATTTCTCTAAATGCTTATGCTCATGACATGTCTTGTGCAAGTGGAAGAATGAGTCTGCCCAGACACCGAACAGATCCCGCCGTCAGGCTCTCTCCTAGCTGACAGGGCTGGGTGTCACTCGACGGAGTCTGCCCAAAACCCCGAGTAGATCCCGCTGCCAGGCTCCCACCTAGCTGGCAGGGCTAGATTTCACTCGAGGGAGTCTGCCCCAGACCCCCAGCAAATCCCGCTGCCAGGCTCTCACCTAGCTGGCAGGGCCGGATGTCACTCGAGGGAGTCTTCCCCAGACCCCGAGTAGATCCCGCTTCCAGGCTCCCACCTAGCTAGCAGGGATGGATGTCACTCGATGGAATCTACCCCAGACCCCGAGCAGATCCCACTGCCAGGCTCTCACCTAGCTGGCAGTACTGGATGTCACTCGAGGGAGTCTGCCCCAGACCCCGAGTAGATCACGCTGTAAGGCTCTCTCCTAGCTGACAGGGCTTGAAGTCACTCAGAGGAGTTTCCCCAGACCCCGAGCAGATCCCGCTGCTAGGCTCTCACCTAGCTGGCAGGGCTGGATGTCACTCGAGGGAGTCTACCCCAAACCCGAGCAGATCCCGCTGTCAGGCTCTCACCTAGCTAGCACGGCTGGATGTCTGTTAGAAATGAACTAATACAAACCGGAAGTTGTTTAACTGAAACTTTATTATCCAAAAAAGGTATCTATTACAAAGGTATGACCTCCCTTATATAGAATGGAGGAGAGAAGAGAGAATACAAATAAGAGATGTGGGTGTTGGGTCCGGCGTTCCTTCACTTGACCCGTGGCGCTCTGCTACTTATATATATAATTAAGTAGCGCCCTCTCCAACAGTCCGGGCTTTTGGTGCAGTTGGGTATGCACTTGATCCTTCAATTGGTATCAGAGGAGGTCACGGGTTCAAGACCGGGGGGCGCTATTAAATCCTGATTTTTCCCTTCTACCTGTGTGGGTCCGGTGGGTCAGGCAACCGTGGACATGTGGTAACCTTACCTCTGAGCCGTGTGGGCCATGTGGTAACCCCACCTCTGAGCCGACGGGTTGTGCTGGACGCCGGGGGGGGGATTGTTGGGTCCGGCGTTCCTTCACTTGACCCGTGGCGCTCTGCTACTTATATATATAATTAAGTAGCGCCCTCTCCAACAGTCCGGGCTTTTGGTGCAGTTGGGTATGCGCTTGATCCTTCAGTGGGACTAAAAATTACAAGACACAAGCGGACTGTACAGACACAAACCACACAAGCCGTGCGGTTAGACAGAGTGGCTAACCGCTTGGCAATTGCCAGAGTGAGAGAGAGAGATCGCCATGTGAGACTGCCAGACCGCCCGGTCTCCAAGTCGCCAGTGACAAGCCGCTAGACCGCTTGGACCACAGACCGCAACACATAGCAACCAAACCGCTGAAGGGAAACTACCAGACCGCCCGGTCATCAACCCGCCAAGCCAGACCGCTAGACCGCCCGGTCACCACTTCAATACTCCCCCTCAAGATAGAGCATATATATCGATCATGCCCAGCTTGTCACAAATATGAGAAAATGAGGTGGATACTGGCTTGGTGAAGATGTCAGCTAGCTCTTTATCAGAAGTGACGAAGGGAGTGCAAATTTGTTCCTTTAAAATCTCTTCACGAATGAAATGGCAGTCGACCTCAATGTGCTTGGTTCTTTCTTGGAAGACTGGATTTTTAGAGATGTATATCGCAGCCTTGTTGTCATAGAACATAGGTATAGGATGGTTGAAGACCTCTCCCAAATCCAGCATGAGAGCCCGTAGCCATTTTAACTCACAACTGGTCGATGCAATACTTCGATACTCTGCTTCAGCACTGGACCTGGAACAACAGACTGCTTCTTGCTCTTCCAGCTTACCAGATTTCCCCCAACAAAGGTGCAGAAACCGGATGTAGACTTGCGATCCCTTTGTCATCAGCGTAACTCGCATCTGAGTATGCTTCAACCTTCAGATGAACATTCTTCTGAAATAGTAATCCTTTCCCAGAGGCTGCTTTGACATACTCCAAGATCCGCATCTGAGGTGCTTGCATGAATTGACTTACCTTGACCACAGCATAGGAAATGTCGGGCCTAGTCACAGTGAGATATATGAGCTTACCAACTAGACGCCTGTACCGCGTTGTATCTGAAAGAAGAGGCAAATCTTCTGTCCAGGTTTTGTCTTCTCCAATAGCCATAGGGCATCGGGCAGGTTTGGATCAAGTCAATCCTTCTTCTTTTAGAAGATCAAGGGCATACTTACGCTGGGAGAGGACAAGGAGTTGGGCTTCTGAGAGATTTCGATCCCCAAAAAGTACTTCGGAGAGCCCATATCTTTCATGACCAGATGTTGACAAAGATGCCGCTTTGTCAAGGCTACCCCTTCCTGGTCATCGCCAGTGAGAAGAATATCATCAACATATACAGCAAGAACCACCAGTCCTGAGGGGGTTTTGCGAATAAATAGAGAGTGATCAGCAGAGCTGCACGCAAAACCAACGGCTGTCACGATGCCGCTAAACTTGTCAAACCAAGCACGAGGGATCTGCTTGAGGCCATAGATTGCCTTCTTCAGTCGGCATACTCGTGTCTCCCCCTGAGCAACATACCCAGGAGGTTGCTCCATGTAGACGGCCTCCTGAAGATTAACATAAAGGAAGGCATTCTTTACATCCAGCTGGGAAATTGGCCAATCTTAATTGATCGCCACAGAGAGAAGGACCCATATAGTGCTGAGACGAGCCACGGGAGAGAAGGTGTCAAAGTAATCAACCCCATAGGTCTGAGTAAATCCCTTAGCAACAAGATGAGCCTTATAACGGTCCACAGTGCCATCCGGGCCAAATTTGACCACAAAGACCCAGCGACAACCAACAACATCAGTACCGAAGGGAGGAGGAACAAGAGTCCAGGTAACCCGCTCTGTTAGGGTCGTCATTTCCTCATCCATGGCCATCTTCCAGTGAGGAATAATAAGGGCCTCCTGGTAGGAACGAGGTGTGGCAGTGGCAGAGATATCTAGTGCAAAGGCCCTGCGAGAAGAGGTAAGACGATCATATGAAACAACAGTAGTAAGGGGGTGTAGGGTACACGTCTGCACCCCTTTGCGAAGAGCTATAGGAAGATCCAGGTCGGCGGGTTCCTCGGCATCCAGAGAATCCGTGGTAGAGAGAGCTGGCCCGGGAGGAGAGAGCAATGGCAGCGGAGATGAGGGTGATGGAGGCAGAGAGAGGAGTGGACGGATACGGAGTAGGGGTGGATATCATAGTAGGAGGCGAGGGAACGAAGGGAATAACAAGAGAATCAGAGGCTGGGGGAAGAGAAGAGGAAGCTTGGGGAAGAGAAGAGGAGTCATCCGAGAAGTAGGAGGCATTCTCAAAGAAGGTAACGTCAGCGGAGACGAACTGCTTACGAAGAACAGGGTCAAAGCAACAGTAGCCTTTCTGAGTGGTGGAGTACCCCAGAAAGACACATTTGGTGGAGCTAGCGGAGAGTTTATCGCGGGTAATAGAGGGAGAATGTACGAAGGTCGTACATCCAAATATACGTAGAGGAAGGGGGAAGGGTTCCTTGCCAGGATGGAGAATGGAGAATGGGGTTTGACCATGGAGAACGGTGGATGGAATGCGATTGATGAGGAAATAGGAGATGAGAACGGCATAGCCCCAATAGGCATGAGGAACCTGCATCTGTGTCATCAGAGTGCGAGCGACATCAAGGAGGTGACGATTTTTGCGCTCCACCACACCATTTTGCTGTGAAGTATAGACACAGTTAGTTTGATGAATAATCCCATCTTGTATACAGAAGGACGAAAAAGCATGACTGAGATATTCTTGGGCATTATCAGATCGAAAAACTTTAATAGAAACATCAAACTGGGTTTTGATCATGAGATAGAAAGATGTCCATACAGAGAATAATTCGGAGTGATCTTTTAAAAGATACACTCGCATACAATGAGAGAAATCATCAATAAATGTGACAAAATATGAACCTCCCCGACCAACGGTAAGGGTAGGAGAAGGACCCCAAACATCAGAGTGGATGAGATCAAACAATTGGGAAGATCCACGAACTTGCTTTGGTGGGAAGGAGGAGCGGTGATGCTTGCCAAGCTGATAGGCCTCACAATTGAGGGGAGGACTTTGTGAAGGAAGATGGGGTAGAAGATGACGAAGAAGACGCGGAGGAGCATGACCAAGGCGAAGATGCCATTGGAGTAGATCTGTGGAGGTGGTGGATAAGGCAGATAGAGCGGAAACGTTGTCGAGGAAGAATAGGCCGCCACTCTCAGTCCCAGTAGCAATCGTCCGCTGGGAGTCTTGATCCTGAAAAGTACAAGAAGTAGAAGTAAATGTGACGGAACACCGTAATTGCTTGCATAGATAGGTAACATATATTAAGTTGCACGGGAATTTGGGCACGTAGAGAGTATTCTCCAATTGAAGAGATGGAGTGACTTAAACCACTCTCGTCCCATGGACCGGGAATGGAGAGCCATCAACGAGAATAACCGGGGGAAACCGATCATGCGTTTCCAGGAGAGAAAAACACTGGGGAGAGCCGGTCATATGATTGGTAGCACTTGAGTCGATCAGCCATTTTCCTTGAGTAACGAAGTGGGCACTACAAGAAGATGTGACCACCAAGGAAGAAGGCTTCGAAGAAGAGGAGAAAGTAGAGATATCGAAGAGAGCCATAGGAGCAAAAATAGGTCGCGCGAACAGAGATACGGGTCGCACGAACTAAAAAAGGGAAGAGCGAGAGAACCAAGAAATAGGCCGCACGAACAGAGAAACAGGTCGCGCGAACTAAAAAAGGGAAGAGTGAGATAACCAAGAAATAGGCCGCGCGAACAGAGAAACAGGTCGCGCGAACAGACAATCAGCGAACACAACACGAACACAAGGAAGTTTGTGAGAACCAAAAGACCACAGTGGACAAAAGAGGAAACTGCAAAGGACACAACCAAGAAGCAGACCAAAGCAGGGAGAAGGCCGTGGGGTTAGAGAGAAGGCCGCACGAACAGAGGAGGAGCCGCGCGAATCAAAGGAGATTGCGGGAAAAACAGAGGCAGAGAAACCGCGAAAACAGGTTGCGGATAGAACTAGAGAGAGAAGAGAGGTCGCGCGGTTAGGAAACAAGCCGCGCGGATAGGAAGAAGAAGATCTGCAGCGGTCACGATGTCAGACACCAGCGGCCAGAGAAGCAACGACAAAGCCGCAGAATCAAGCAGAGGGATAGAAGTCAAGCGGCTAGAAGACAGTCCGCTCGAACAGAAGCAACATGCAAAATAAGGCACAGGGCAACAGGTCGCGGCGAACAAGGAAACAGGTCGTGGCGAACAGGGAAACAGGTCGCGGCGAACAGAATGCGACGATTAAGCACAGGAACAAAGAGGTCGCGCACACAGAGGGTAACGACAAGGAGAGAAAGAGACCGTGCGGATAGGTCGCAAGCAGGCAAAGCAAGCCGCACGGACAGGGAGGGCGCACAGAATCAAGAGGAAAAGATCGAGTCCTCTGATACCATGTAAGAAACAAACTAAAACAAACCGGAAGTGGTTTAACTGAAACTTTATTATCAAAAAAAGTTATCTATTACAAAGGTATGGCCTCCCTTATATAGAATGGAGGAGAGAAGGGAGAATACAAATAAGAGATGTGGGACTAAAAATTACAAGACACAGGCGGACTGTAAAAACACAAACCGCACAAGCCGCGTGGTTAGACAGAGGGGCTAACCGCTCGGCAACTGCTAGAGTGAGAGAGAGAGAGAGATCGCCATGTGAGACCGCCAGACCGCCAGGTCTCCAAGTCGCCAGTGACAAGCTGTTCGACCGCTTGGACCACAGACAACAACACATAGCCACCAAACTGCTGAAGGGAAACCGCAAGACCGCCCGGTCATCAACCCGCCAAGCTAGACCGCCAGACCTCCCGGTCACCACTTCAACAATGTCACTCGAGGGAGTCTGCCCCAGACCCCGAGCAGATCCCGCTGTCAGGCTCTCACCTAGCTGGCAGGACTGGATGTAACTCGAGGGAGTCCCTCCCTCCCCTAGAGTTATTTAGGAAGACTTCTTTCCTAAGGGTATAGGGGTAGAAGGTCCCCATAGGCGAGCTCGAACTCGCAGGACCAGCTCGGCAGAGAAAAGGCAATCCCCAATTGGTCTCCCTATTGAGGAAGGAGAGCCCCAACAAGGCGCTCCGTCCCCCCCCCACCCTTCAGTTTTACTTGTGAAATATTTGGATAGTTTTGACTCAACATCAGGAATAGAAGGGAGAACCCGCGTGCGAGCTGGGTGGTTGCGGGCCCAGCTCGGCAAGTGGTCCATCCCCGGCTGACCTGGGGAGGGGGTGAGATCTCGGAATGAGCTCGCGAGTACGGATCCTAGGCACACGCTTTGGAGGTGAATTCTGTCCTAGCGAGATCTAGCGAAGAGATGGGCTCGCAGCCAAGTGCATCACAGAAGGAAAGTTCAAAAGCAAAGGAGATAGAAATATTCACTTTTCGTTCAGTATTAAATGATTACAAAAGGGGAGCTCGCCTCGGCGAGGTTACAAAGGGGGAGGAAGAATTGCAAGAAAGAAAAAAGGGGGGGAGGGGGAGGGAGGTCAGCTCTTGCCTCCTCCCCAGAATTAGAGGTCTCTGTCTGCTCCGCCGGAAGGGTGGTCCTTGAACTCCTTGCTGAAGAAATAGTCAAGACTATCCTCCTTCTCGCTCGGCGGCGTGGGCGGGAATAGACTCGGCATCAGATCTCAGATGGTGGCCTCCTCACAGCCCCCACTAGCACCTGCATATCCTTCATATTTTGCAGGGTACATTCGGCGGATGCGATCGAGTTGACCCGCAACCTCTCAGCAACCTCCGCCTCGCCGAAGATCATGGGGCTCTTGTAGGGGAAAGGAGGCTCGCTGCCACCAGGAGGGAGAAAATCTTCAGCCTTATGAGCAATTTAGCTGCGAAGCCCCTTGTTCTCTTTGCACAGCTTTGCATTCTTCCCTTCCAGCTCGGCGGTGTGGGATTACAGATCGGCGGCGCGAGTTTCCAACACGTCAGAGGAGCATGGAGATGGCGGTTCTCTTCCTCTAACCCAGCGACATGAGTCAGCAGCTCTCGGGCAGCCTAGGTATCCTGAGGTAAGAATGGATAGGTAAACCTGAAGCTGGAAAATCCTAAGTAAAAGAAAAGGGGGGGAAGGGATGATCGGTGCTCACCAGCCCGTCGGCGCCCTTGGCAAGCAGATCCTCGGCAATGCCGAGCCTCCGCTCCAGCTCAATGACCCTTTCCTGAGTTAGGTCACGCTTCTGCTCCGTCTTCTGCAGGAGGTGGCTGAGGTTGAAGCCGTGACGAACCACCATGTGGTGGAGATCCAGTGCCCGCATGTGGGCCTGCAGGCCCTCATGGACGAGTTGGCGCAAATTTATGCGCTTGTAGTCCGCAACGTCCTCGCGACCGTAGAGGCCGAAGCCGAGCACATAGGCTTGACTTGAGGAGGGCTCGCGGTCAGCCTAGGAGGATTGGAGGGTGGAGATGGAGATCCGGTTGGCAGACTCGTCCCACGAACCACAGGCTCGCCGGCTGAGTCCTTCCACCTCCCCCCAAGGCCGAAGAGGGGGTGACTCTTCGGCGGACCCAACTCGCAGGCCTGGGGCTTCTTGACTACAGGAGCAGAAGGCTTGCCTCCCTCCTGCTCTTTACCCGTTGTCTCCTTCAGCAGGCTCCACGGCGATCCGTTCGGGGTGGTCTCGGGCAAGATCAGGTACTTGGGATGTGGTTATTACCATGCCCGAGAAACCACCACCGCTTTCAGCTTCTTCTGCGGTGGAATGCGACGAGGCAATTTGGACCCCGCGAGATCATCTAGCTTCCTACCAGAAGGCTTAGACAACGACGGCTCGTCTCTGTAGGCAGCTGCAGCTGCCTTCTCGCGAGCGAGTGGGTCGGCGAATAGACCCGGTGTAACGTCCCAATTCGCGCTAGGCCCCTTGATTGCGTATTTGAGTCAAGGGGGCTGTGGTGAGCCCAATGGGGGTGTGGGTGAACAGGTGCGGACGTACGGGAAATGAGGAAAACAAGGCAAAATGGCCTTTCTGGCTGACACGGGTATGGACACGGCCGTGTCCATACCCGTGTGCCTCATAAAAATAGGCTTCCAGTCAGAGAGGTACACGGGTATTGGGACACGGGCGTGTCCCTAGCCGTGTGCCAAGGACACGGGTCGGGACACGGCCGTGTCTCTACCCGTGTGCCGCAACCCTGACACGGCAGAAAGTCGTTCTGGGATGAACACGGCCCTAGACACGGCAGGCAACACGGCCGTGTCACCCGAACACGGGTAAGAACACGGCCGTGTGCCTACCCGTGTCTGCGATGTATAAAAAGGAAAAAAATTGGAAACCTTAGCATTCATTCCCCTTTCTTCTGCCCCGAAATTCCTGTGAGAGTTCTTGGCTGGAGGAGGAGGAAGAGCTTGCCGGAGCCATCCTTGGAGGAATCAAAACGCCGCCACCGTCAAGGGAAAAACAATGCCGCCGCGAAGGAGTGCGAGGCTCATGGCCGGCCATGGTGGTACCGCTGGACTTGAGGTGAGCTTCCTCCCCTCTCCCTTGGTGCTAGATCTATAGTTATTTTAGGAGAGACATCGACTCCATAGAGTCTTGATGGTGAGGAGGAGAGTTCTTAGGATAAGCCATGCCTAGGTTTCTAGGCTTAGTTTCCCTCAACCTTCTCATCATTCAAAGTGGAGATGAGAGGGGTTTTCGTTGAGGGTTTGGCTTTGAAAGGAGAAATAAGGTTGGGTGTGATTTCTGGAGAAGTTTATGCGAGGTCGTTGTAAGGAAGAAGATGAACGGATGCCGTTCATCTCGCCTTAAGATGCGTGCAGAAATTTGATTTCTGCACGCGGCGACCTTCGTGGCCAATTTCGGAGGTGTTCTGGCCAGATCTGGGTGAACAACTCAACACGAAAGTCGTAGCCCTTGAAATTACCTTTCCAACGAGTGGTTGCTCGTTTCCATGCGATACTTGTAGCCACGGGAAAGCTGGTTCGAGTCCGCTGCGTTCGGGAAAATTCCTGTACAGGAAATTGTTTCCTGTACGTATTCGAGTTGAATTTCTGGTATGTTGCGACCAGATCTGGGCGATCGACTCAACACTAAAGTCGTAGCCCTCGCGAATACCTTTCCAACGAGGGGTTGTGCATTGTGATCGGATTCCTGTAGCTCCGGGAATCCTAGTTTTAGTATTGGGCTATCCTATGTTAATGCACTTATTAATTTATAATGTTAGCACTCTTGCAATGATTGTGATTTGCTCATGTGATATCTTGCTCCCATATATCTATAATGTCGTTGTTACTATAATTTAGTATGGTTACTCAATTGGTTGTGTAATAAGGGATAACCATGCAATGGTAGAGAAATGGATTGGATGGGAAGGCTAGATATTAGGAGTTGATATTGGTAAAGGATATATTTATACAAATGGGTGTTGAATATATCTAATGTGCGTAGTGTTGAGGTGAATTCATTGAATAGGTGGGCGTGAACATGATGAACACTATGTGATGAGTATTTTGTAACTGTAATCCGAGCCCAAGGGGTTTATTAACAACCGATGCTTAGAGTTGAAGTCTCCCTACGGGTAGCATCGAGTGAGTTGTTTTGGGGCATGTGATGTGCGACGATTCATCGTATCGCGATGTTGAGATAATGATTGTGGCAGGTCTACGGGTTCGCCAGTCGTCACACCGATGGGAACCAATGGGTAGACCTTGGGCGGTAGGGTTAGATACTTGGTGTCCATAACCCGAGATCTCCTCCGCGCCATGAGAACGGTTGGGCTTGCACCTCGTGCGTTTCCGAGGTTCCATCCGGTTCGAAATCAAAGGCCAGGTTGGGCTGTGTTCTTGGTGCACATTTACCCAAGACCCCTTCTGGGCCGTAGTACGCATGTGAGCTCCGCTGTTGTGTTCTTAGCGTTGAGGCGTACGGGGGCCTAGGATAGGTAGTGTGATACCACCTAGTAGTGGAGACGCCCGCTCCACTGTCGCCGTCTGGCCACGACGGACGACGCCTGAGAGGTTAGCTACCTGCTCGAAAAGTGGGAACTTCTAGTCTGTGTCGACATAGCAACTTGCATGTGCGTGCGTATGATTCGGTCATTGCATAACATTCATATCATGTCATTCATTGCATACACAAGATCCTCATCGTATAAGTTTGTATGGGCACTCTTATACGATGAGTTACTTTACTGTTAAGCCGATCCTTAACTTATAAGTTTGTATGGGCACTCTTATAAGTTAAGTTACTATTCTGATTAATTATACCTGCTGTCATATATTATTGATATTTGTAGAACTGCTAGTTGTGTAGCGTAGCTTATACTTCACCATATTTACTGTCACCTGCCTGTTTACTTGCTTATATATATATCGTACCTGTGATCCTTTCTCCGCCCGGTGCCGAGGAGTCGCCGGGGGAGCGGATGTGAAGCCACTTAGTCTTATGACTAACGGTTGCTACGTCTTCCTTTTTAGGAGGAAACCCCGCAGGTAGAGCGGCAACGGACTATGCAGCAGGACAGCCAGGCCCGGATGATAGGACCTGAGGTGGTGGTGCCATCGGCACCGTCAGTGACAGTCGTGAGTGTTTTCATGTAGCCGTTTGGCAAAACATTTCTAGACTCTTGTTCTTTGGTACAAGCCTGTTGTGCTTATTATCTTCCGCTACTTTTGGACTTTAACTTAGCTGTGAACTGAACTGCTTTTAACTTTACTTTTCTGTTATGGTTGGGTTGGCATAATTGTTGTGATATGGATTGTAGCCGGCGGAATAGGCGTCTTGTGGTAAAGGCTAACCCGTGTGTTAGTGCTACCGCAAGGCGGCTATTTCGGGCATAAGGCTCCCCTCGTGCCGTGTGTTGTGTTCCGGGAGGGGGGTCTTACAAATGGTATCAGACTTAGCCGATCTTCACCTACAGCAGTCAGGTAGCAATGGGCCACTCCCGTTCGATTAGTCGGTTTGGGGACAAACCGACTTAGCGGAAGCAGTGGTGTGCTCATATGTAATTCACACTAAGTTGTCCAACTTTGACATTAGTTTTAGCCAACCTGACCCTAATCTGTACCTTGCGTATAGGTCCCAGCGCAGGTGGAGCCGGTTGGGGGCACTCCTACCCCCTCCGTCCCTTCACAATTCCAGCAGTCGGAACTGGGACAAACGCTGTGAGCCATATTGGATGCATTTAAAGCCCAGCAAGCTCCGGTGCAACAACAAGCGCCAGGCTCCAACTGGTTGAGCACCTTCCGTGCCCTGTCCCCTCCTGCCTATCTTGGGACAGAATCGCCGGTGTGCACCGAGGAATGGCTTGATACCGTGCAGGAATTGATGGCTGGCATAAGATGTCCGAACAGCATGGCGGTGACATTGGTAGTGACGCTGCTAGAGCTGCACGCCAAAAGGTGGTGGAAGTCCCTCATGGGCTCCACCTTCCAAGGGCGGTTGTACACGGACATTAGTTGGAACGAGTTCACCGAGGCTTTTCTGGATCACTTCATCCCTTCTTCTGCTCGGGATGGACTTGAAGAAAAATTTCTGCAGCTGAAGCAGGGATCGAAATCGGTAACGGAGTACCAGAGGGAGTTCCAACACCTCGCTAGGTTTGCCGATTCCTATGATTTGGACGATAGAGGCTACGCGAAGCGCTTCTACAAAGGATTAAGGGACCCCCTGAGGCAGGCCCTTTTGTTTATAGCCGATGGAAGCCTGGCAGAAATCATTGACATGGCAAAGAGACTGGAGGCGGACCACATGGGATGTGGCAAGAGACCTGCGGAAGGAGTAATTGAAGTCGGCCCTAGTAATAGAAGGCGGAATGATCATGGCAGAGGAAGGGGAAACCACAGAGGCGGTCGGTGGGTCAACCGGAACTATCGGGTGGAGTACCCAATTCCGCAACCACTACCTTTACCACCACCGCAGCAGCAATATTATCAACAACCTGGGGGCCGACGTGAGGTGATATGTTTTGAGTGCAACCAACCGGGGCATGCCCGAAGAGTTTGCCCGCGACTGATCGGGGATGTTCCTATTGCTCCCCCTCCAGTAGCTCCACGGGGGCGAGGGCACATGCGTGGCCGAGGAAGAGGACCACCAGGGAGAAATCAAGGACATGCACGGGAGCATGTATTTGCATTGGATATGACTCAGGAGAGAAATCCGTAGGAAGTCATCACCGGTACGTGCAAAATTTATTAATATTATATGACTTGATAGATTTACGATACAAATGTTACGCGCAATTTTGAACGATGATTACCTTTTTGGAACCTAGGCACTGTCATGGTTAGCGGGAGGCCCGCCTATACGTTATTTGACACGGGTGCATCTCACTCGTTCATTTCGGCGGACTTCGTGAAGGACTTGGAGGGAGTGCAACACTTCACGGGCACTACTCAAAGGGTGCGCCTTCCGGACGGCTCTGAGATGACGTCGTCAGCAAGTTGCGACTTCGACACCCTTATTGGAGGAAAGTTCTTTGAAACTCCGGCTACAGTGTTAAGAATCCCGGAGTTCGATCTCATCCTGGGCATGAGGTGGTTGAACTGGCACCACGCCAGGATCAATTGTGCGGAGAAGCAAGTTATGTTGAGGCATGGAGACTCGGAAGTCATCTTCCAAGGTATTAAATTCGCACCCCGTAAATTATTGTCTTCAATCCAAGTTATGAAATCTCATATGGAAGGGGACGAGGTCTATGTAATTTGCTTCGAGTTGAAGAAATTGACATTAGAGGTCAAGGATGTGTGGGTGGTGCGAGAATTTCCCGAGGTATTTCCCGAGAAATTGCCGGGACTACCCCCGCATAGGGAAGTGGACTTCCAAATCAAGCTAATTCTGGGTGCCAAGCCCGTCTCGCGAGCTCCATACCGAATGGCTCCGAAGGAACTTGCAGAGTTTAGAGTCCAGCTTCAGGAATTGGTGGAAGCAGGGTTCGTTCGCCCAAGCTCGTCGCCTTGGGGAGCGCCCGTTTTGTTCGTCAAAAAGAAGGATGGCACCTTGTGGTTATGTATGGATTATCGAGAGTTGAACCGGTTAACGGTGCGGAACACCTATCCCCTACCGCGCATTGATGAATTATTCGATCAATTGGTGGGATCGTATTGGTTCTCCAAGTTAGATCTGCGTTCGGGATATTATCAGCTGAGGATACAAGAAGATGACATTCAGAAGACGGCGTTCAGTTCGAGATATGGTTTGTATGAGTTCACCGTGATGCCGTTTGGGCTCACAAACGCCCCTTCCGCCTTTATGAGCTTGATGAACAAGGTGTTCAGCCCTTATTTGGACATCTTTGTCATCGTGTTCATCGATGATATCCTAGTCTACTCCAAGACTGAAGCAGAACACGCCGAACATCTAACTTTAGTGCTGAGGAAACTAAAGGAGCACACTTTGTTTGCCAAGTTCAGCAAATGTGAGTTTTGGCTTCGAGAGGTCGCGTTCTTGGGCCATGTGATTAGTGGGGCGGGGCTAGCAGTAGATCCGGCCAAGGTGCGGGCCGTGAAGGAGTGGTCGCCATTGAAGTCAGCGGCCGACATACGAAGCTTTCTTGGACTTGCCGGGTACTATCGCAAGTTCGTGAAAGGCTTCTCGAAGATCGCCCTTCCCCTTACTACGCTGACCAAGAAGGGTGTGCCGTTTGAATGGACACCCCAGTGCGAAGCTGCATTCCAAGAGCTGAAGGACAGATTGACGACTGCACCCATCCTAGCTCTTCCATTTGGGAAGGAGGGCTTTCAAGTTTACACGGATGCGTCGTATCAAGGGATGGGAGCTGTGTTGATGCAGAATGGGCATGTGATCGCTTATGCTTCAAGACAGTTGAAGAAGCATGAAGCCAGCTACCCGGTGCATGATCTAGAGTTGGGAGCGGTGGTATTCGCCTTGAAGATGTGGAGGCATTATTTATATGGCGTCCACTGCGAGATCTACTCGGATCACAAAAATCTGAAGTACGTTCACACCCAAAAGGAGTTAAACTTGAGACAGCGGCGGTGGTTGGAGTTCTTGTGCGACTATGAATTCACCTTGAACTACCACCCCGGGAAGGTTAATTCCGTAGCTGATGCCTTGAGCCGGAAAGCGCCGGAAGCGAGCAAGGAATCCCGCTTGATGAGGATGGAGTTAATCCGGACGCTGCAAGAGATGGAAATCACTTTGGTCTTTAAGAATCAACCGGAAGAGTATACCGAATATTCGGCCGCGATGAGTATAGTTTGCAACATACGAGACCGAATCCGGACGGAACAAAAGAAGGATGCGGCTTTAACCCCGGCTTTCAAGTCAATGGAGGATGGGACTACGGAAGAATACTCCCTAAAAGACGGCCTCGTCCATTTTCGTGGCCGGCTTTACATCCCCGAAGGTGACAACATTCGGGAGGATATTCTAATGGAGGCCCATTGCTCCAAGTACTCGGTGCACCCGGGGATCGCAAAGATGTACACCGATTTGAGAAAAACAATGTGTTGGCCGGGCATGAAGAGGGATGTCAAGTACTTTGTTACTCATTGTGTGGCCTGCCAAATGGTGAAGGCGGAGTGTAGAAGCCCCGGTGGAATGCTACAGTCGTTGCCCATCCCCGAATGGAAATTTGAGGACATCTCCATGGACTTCGTCCACGGGTTACCTCGCTCGCGCTCGGGGAATGATTCTGTGTGGGTGATAGTTGACCGATTGACCAAGGTAGCCCGATTTATCCCAATGAAGAAGGAGGCGCAAGTGGGCGTCTTAGTGCGTCTCTTTGTGGAACAATTTGTGCGGTACCATGGTGTGCCAAAGACGATCATCTCCGACCGGGATGGTCGGTTTACTTCAAGAGAATGGAGGGCTGTACAGGCTTATTTGGGCTCGCGCCTCGCCTTTAGCACAACCTTTCACCCACAAACGGACGGGCAATCTGAACGAACCATCCGAACATTGGAGGACCTATTGAGGTTGTGTGTGCTAGATAAAGGAGAACCATGGGAGAGGCTCTTACCTCTCGTGGAGTTCTCTTATAATAACAGTCATCAAGCTAGTATTGGAATGGCACCTCATGAAGCTTTGTATGGAAGGAGGTGTAGAACACCCTTGTCCTGGGTGCAAGACGAAGATCCGAAGACATTGGGAAATGAGTATATTGATGACACGGACGCGGTGGTTAGGTTGATCCGGGATCGAATGCTAGAGGCTCAAAGCCGACAGGCGAAATATTATAACGCAAGGCACCGTATGGTGGAGTTTCAAGTGGGTGATAGGGTGTTCTTGAAGATTCGACCGATGCACGGAGTGTCGCGGGTACGTGGAGTCAAGAAGCTCAGCCCAAGGTATGTCGGGCCCTATGTCGTAGTGGAAAGGATTGGCCCTCTGGCCTATCGATTGGAGTTACCCCCGGAGCTGGAGAACCTTCACGACGTGTTCCATGTATCGTCGCTTCGGAAGGCTTTATTGCGGCCTGAACAGTATATCCCCACGGCGGATGGTGCTGTGGCGTCTGATAGGTCTGTGCGACTGGAGCCGGTGCGGATCGTTGATAACGAGACAAGAACCTTGCGCCGCAAAAGTGTTCCCTTGGTGAAGGTGCTATGGTCTAATCATGGGAAGGAGGAGTTCACATGGGAGCCAAAGGACTTAATGCAAGGGCGCTACCCGGAGTTGTTTACTCCAGGTAAGAATTTTATTTGAAAGCATAGTTCCTTTTTTGTGTTTCACTCCCATAGCCTTACCCTGATTTCGGGGACGAAATCTTTTATTTTGTTTATAGGATTTGTAACGTCCCAATTCGCGCTAGGCCCCTTGATTGCGTATTTGAGTCAAGGGGGCTGTGGTGAGCCCAATGGGGGTGTGGGTGAACAGGTGCGGACGTACGGGAAATGAGGAAAACAAGGCAAAATGGCCTTTCTGGCTGACACGGGTATGGACACGGCCGTGTCCATACCCGTGTGCCTCATAAAAATAGGCTTCCAGTCAGAGAGGTACACGGGTATTGGGACACAGGCGTGTCCCTAGCCGTGTGCCAAGGACACGGGTCGGGACACGGCCGTGTCTCTACCCGTGTGCCGCAACCCCGACACGGCAGAAAGTCGTTCTGGGATGAACACGGCCCTAGACACGGCAGGCAACACGGCCGTGTCACCCGAACACGGGTAGGAACACGGCCGTGTGCCTACCCGTGTCTGCGATGTATAAAAAGGAAAAAAATTGGAAACCCTAGCATTCATTCCCCTTTCTTCTGCCCCGAAATTCCTGTGAGAGTTCTTGGCTGGAGGAGGAGGAAGAGCTTGCCGGAGCCATCCTTGGAGGAATCAAAACGCCGCCACCGTCAAGGGAAAAACAATGCCGCCGCGAAGGAGTGCGAGGCTCATGGCCGGCCATTGTGGTACCGCTGGACTTGAGGTGAGCTTCCTCCCCTCTCCCTTGGTGCTAGATCTATAGTTATTTTAGGAGAAACATCGACTCCATAGAGTCTTGATGGTGAGGAGGAGAGTTCTTAGGATAAGTCATGCCTAGGTTTCTAGGCTTAGTTTCCCTCAACCTTCTCATCATTCAAAGTGGAGATGAGGGGGGTTTTCGTTGAGGGTTTGGCTTTGAAAGGAGAAATAAGGTTGGGTGTGATTTCTGGAGAAGTTTATGCGAGGTCGTTGCAAGGAAGAAGATGAACGGATGCCGTTCATCTCGCCTTAAGATGCGTGCAGAAATCTGATTTCTGCACGCGGCGACCTTCGTGGCCAATTTCGGAGGTGTTCTGGCCAGATCTGGGTGAATGACCCAACACGAAAGTCGTAGCCCTTGAAATTACCTTTCCAACGAGTGGTTGCTCGTTTCCATGCGATACCTGCAGCCACGGGAAAGCTGGTTCGAGTCCGCTGCGTTCGGGAAAATTCCTGTACAGGAAATTGTTTCCTGTACGTATTCGAGTTGAATTTCTGATATGTTGCGAGCAGATCTGGGCGATCGACTCAACACGAAAGTCGTAGCCCTCGCGAATACCTTTCCAACGAGGGGTTGTGCATTGTGATCGGATTCCTGTAGCTCCGGGAATCCCAGTTTTAGTATTGGGCTATCCTATGTTAATGCACTTATTAATTTGTAATGTTAGCACTCTTGCAATGATTGTGATTTGCTCATGTGATATCTTGCTCCCATATATCTATAATATCGTTGTTACTATAATTTAGTATGGTTACTCAATTGGTTGTGTAATAAGGGATAACCATGCAATGGTAGAGAAATGGATTGGATGGGAAGGCTAAATATTAGGAGTTGATATTGGTAAAGGATATATTTATACAAATGGGTGTTGAATATATCTAATGTGCGTAGTGTTGAGGTGAATTCATTGAATAGGTGGGCGTGAACATGATGAACACTATGTGATGAGTATTTTGTAACTGTAATCCGAGCCCAAGGGGTTTATTAACAACCGATGCTTAGAGTTGAAGTCTCCCTACGGGTAGCATCGAGTGAGTTGTTTTGGGGCATGTGATGTGCGACGATTCATCGTGTCGCGATGTTGAGATAATGATTGTGGCAGGTCTACGGGTTCGCCAGTCGTCACACCGATGGGAACCAATGGGTAGACCTTGGGCGGTAGGGTTAGATACTTGGTGTGCATAACCCGAGATCTCCTCCGCGCCATGAGAACGGTTGGGCTTGCACCTCGTGCGTTTCCGAGGTTCTATCCGGTTCGAAATCAAAGGCCAGGTTGGGCTGTGTTCTTGGTGCACATTTACCCAAGACCCCTTCTGAGCCGTAGTACGCATGTGAGCTCCGTTGTTGTGTTCTTAGCGTTGAGGCGTACGGGGGCCTAGGATAGGTAGTGTGATACCACCTAGTAGTGGAGACGCCCGCTCCACTGTCGCCGTCTGGCCACGACGGACGACGCCTGAGAGGTTAGCTACCTGCTCGAAAAGTGGGAACTTCTAGTCTGTGTCGACATAGCAACTTGCATGTGCGTGCGTATGATTCGGTCATTGCATAACATTCATATCATGTCATTCATTGCATACACAAGATCCTCATCGTATAAGTTTGTATGGGCACTCTTATACGATGAGTTACTTTACTGTTAAGCCGATCCTTAACTTATAAGTTTGTATGGGCACTCTTATAAGTTAAGTTACTATTCTGATTAATTATACCTGCTGTCATATATTATTGATATTTGTAGAACTGCTAGTTGTGTAGCGTAGTTTATACTTCACCATATTTACTGTCACCTGCCTATTTACTTGCTTATATATATATATATCGTACCTGTGATCCTTTCTCCGCCCGGTGCCGAGAAGTCGCCGGGGGAGCGGATGTGAAGCCACTTAGTCTTATGACTAACGGTTGCTACGTCTTCCTTTTTAGGAGGAAACCACGCAGGTAGAGCGGCAACGGACTATGCAGCAGGACAGCCAGGCCCGGATGATAGGACCTGAGGTGGTGGTGCCATCGGCACTGTCAGTGACAGTCGTGAGTGTTTTCATGTAGCCGTTTGGCAAAACATTTCTAGACTCTTGTTCTTTGGTACAAGCCTGTTGTGCTTGTTATCTTCCGCTACTTTTGGACTTTAACTTAGCTGTGAACTGAACTGCTTTTAACTTTACTTTTCTGTTATGGTTGGGTTGGCATAATTGTTGTGATATGGATTGTAGCCGGCGGAATAGGCGTCTTGTGGTAAAGGCTAACCCGTGTGTTAGTGCTACCGCAAGGCGGCTATTTCGGGCATAAGGCTCCCCTCGTGCCGTGTGTTGTGTTCCGGGAGGGGGGTCTTACACCCGAATCTGTGAATGGAGGGTTCTCGGGAATCAACTGCTCTCCAGCAGAAATAACTTAGAAAAATTCCAATGGATTTGGCCAGATCTGGCAAGGAGGAAAGTTGAAAGATATACCTTCGCCGGGAAGGACGGGTAGGAGCGAGTCGAGGCCCTTTCGTAGGAAGGCGACCTCAAAGTCTTTGTGGAGAAAAAATTTGTGGAGCTCGCCGTCATTGCCGGAGATGGTGGGGGTCGGTATACCTCCTCGCCTTTTTGCTGCAGCGAGTAGGGGACGTTGCCAAGATCGCTCTTGATGAAGACAATCTTGGTCATCCAATTGTGGTGCTTGTTCACGATCTCGTGAACCTTAATAAAGGAGCCCCCGAAGTAGGAGACGCATTCAGGGGTCGCCTTATAAGTAAAGAGTTTCCTGAACACGTTCAGATTGAACTCTACTCGCTCCCGGTGGAGGAAGCTCGCGAACGCCACCATCATGGCGATGGAGTTCGGGTTCAGCTGCGTGGTCACTGCGTCGAAGTACTTGAGGATCTGGCGAACTTCCGGCCAGAGCGGAAGGTGCAGCCCCATCTCGAAATACGAGATAAGGAAGACGAGCTCCTCGGGGTAGAAAGTGTTGATGGCCTCGCCCTCCCTAGGCTGGCGCGCCTCGAAGCCAGGGGGCTTGTAGTCGGAACAGAATGCGGCGAACTCCTCCTCCGTCGTGTTCCCCTCAAAGAAACTGTTGGAGTGATTTGCCAGCAGGACACGTGTGTGTGGGACCGACCCCATGGCTTTCCCCATCGCGTTCCTGGTCTGGGTGTTGGCCCCGGTGGGCCCCCTGTTGCGGAATATCCCCGCGGTCCTGTGGTTGGGATTAGTCCCACATCGCTCGCAGCGCTCGCTCTTCCCTGTTTATGTACCCCGCCACCCTTCATCTCAAAACGTGGGTTTTGAGATGCGATATTGGTGGGCGGTTTCTCACATGGTATCAGAGGAGGTTGTCCTGCTGCGGGGGTGTGTTGGAGTGATTTTCCAGCAGGACACGTGTGTGTGGGACCAACCCCATGGCTTTCCCCATCGCGTTCCTGGTCTGGGTGTTGACCCCGATGGGCCCCCTGTGGCGGAATATCCCCGCAGTCTTGTGGTGGGGATTAGTCCCACATCGCTCACAGCGCTTGGTCCTCCGTGTTTATGTACCCCGCCACACTTCATCTCAACACCTGGGTTTTGAGATTTGATATGGGCAGGCGGGTTCTCACATGAGAAACAGTAGTCAATAAAGTGTTGAGCGCACTTGGAGCGACCATCAGAGTCAGGGTTGGACTTCCCCCATGATCGCAAAAAACATAGAGAGCGAGTGCAGGTAAGAAGGAGGCGAGCAGAGGAGGAAAGTACATAAGCAATAAAAGCAGTAAGGTGCAGTAGGTGAAGGTGCCTATTTATAGAAAAATGGGTCAAGAGCCGAGCTGACCGATCGGTCCAGCTCGCCTAGCCCAGCACGCCTAATCTAGCTCGCCGACTTCTAGGACTCATCCCATCACGTGTCAATCAAGAATATTATATTCGAATAAACCAGCAATAAAGTCTGAAAACATTTCTAAGTTATTACAAGCCCAAGAGGGATGGATACTGTCTAGGAAAATTGAATGCAAGCAAAGCGGCCATCTCGCCATGCGTGCGAGCTGAGGGGGCAGGAGGCGAGTCCTGATAGGCCTGCCAAGGGGCCGTTCTTTACCTTCCCCGGTCTCACATCTCCCTCCCTGTAGGCTGACACGAGTCGCGGAGCTCGCGGATCTGCCTCAAGCATCCTCAGACTGCCAAAAGGTTCTCGTCCATCTCTTCCAGCAAGGGTGAAAGGGATGCCGTCTCGCCCGTCAGGCCCTCTCTAGCCTTGCCTACCAGCCACGCACACTCTCGCTGCAGCACGTCATTGTCTTCCCGCAACTGGTGGCCCTCGCACACCATCTTCTTGAGGACCTCGATTCCTCACTTCGTCAGCTCAAGGTCCCCTAGCTCGGTGTCCAAGAAGGACTCCAAGGTCTTCAGGGAAGGGAGGGGAGAGTAGTGAGCTCGCTCCAAGGATTCATCGGCTTCTGACTGACTGTGTAAGGCTATAAGAATGGTTGAATAATGTGAAAGACGAACGCATCCGGAGGAACTATGGACAACCCAGTAAAGGGCGACTACCTGAAGACCTCAGCGCATCGAGGGAAAAGAGGGGTGGAGGCATCTTCAGATCCTTACCGCGACCTGAAGGCTGCATTCGGGGTAAAATAATGTTGAAGCCCAGCACTGGGATAATTCCTGCGCTATCCCTTGAAGTCTTAACGAGCTAAGAAGAGGGGACGCGGACCAGCGAGTCCGGTTTTTGCGAGTTCAGCCCCAGGGTCCCAAAGGACAGAAACGGGTCGCGGTGACGAGCCTCCGAAGCCCCGAACCGCAGGTCAGCGGGAAGAATATCAGCCTGTGGAGAGGTGATCCCGCCTCCTCCATCCCGGCAGTCCTGGTCGGCGCAGAGGTCAATAAAATTCCACTCCTTCCCAGGGGCACACAAGGTGGAGGATCCCGTCTCAGGCTCCAGGGCCTTCTTCAAATCTTGGTAAGCATGTTCGGACGCCTCCACATCTGGCTTCACCCTCTTGTCCGAATTGGATTCAGTAGGGGCGCACCGCGGGATGATAAGAGGAATGGAGGTTAAGCTGGCAACGCGGGCGGAGGAGATCTCGCGAGCCTTCGCAAGCCTCTCTTGTAGCTCCTTAGGAAAAGACATCTCGGCAAGTTCAGGGTCGAGGGGAGTGACAAAGGTCACCAAGGTACACAGGCGCATATTTATAGCTGCTGGTGGGTCCCGCCAAAAGATTCCCTGGCTCCTGCCACATTCACCGAATCCCATGGGGTTGGATGTTTCTTTCGAGCTTGTGCCAACCTCGCAAAGAGCGGGGATTATGTATAACCTCGTATCCGGCGAATGGGGTCGGCATGAGCCAGACTAGCCAAGTCCAGCCCAAGACCCAAGCGAGCCAGGCCCATGGCGTCGAGTGAGGCGAGCTTGGCCCATGGCGTCGAGTGAGGTGAACTAGGCCCATGGCGTCGAGTGAGGCGAGCCTGCCTTCTGTCGTGGCGCCGAGTGAGGCGAGCTCACTTAATGCCTTCTGTCGTGACGCTGAGTAAGGCGAGCTCACTCAACCCCTTCTGCCATGGCGTCGAGTGAGGCGAGCTCCCTCCACGGCTTCTATCGTGGCGTCGAGCGAGGAGAGCTCCCTCAACGCCTTTTGTCTTGGCGTTGAGTGAGGTGAGCCCCCTCGACGCCTTTTCTTGGCGTCAAGTGAGGCGAGTTTTCTCATCGGTCGTCTTACACCCGCCCTAAAGAGCTCGGTAGTAGCTCCGACTCGCCCAGGCGGGGTGTGATGTTTTTGAGGGGCGAGTTCGTACTCACCAAAGCCCCATTCGTCGAGATCTGACCTTTCAGCGAGCTCGCGACGTGCAGTCGGGGCAGGCCGAGCCCGTGCCTTAGCATTGAGTGATGCTTCTCCACTCCCGTATTCGGTAAATAGTGGGTGGGTAGGGCCAGTCGGGCCTATACTCGCCAAAGGCCTAGTAGAAGCGGCGAGTGCCAACCTCGTCAAGTACTCGTCGTCCTTGCCGAGTAAAGATTATTGGGGGCTACTCGCCCAGTAGTATGTGAGGTGTTTTTACCATTTTACCCCCACTGGCCTGCCCATGACCTGTTTAAACAGCGGAGTCTCGTTGTTGGCAGACCCGGGTGGGCTGCACATAGCTACTCAAAATAGCGGAGTTTGGCTATTGGCAGGCCAGCCCAAGGGGTTTTCAGTATTTTCAGGCCGGCAGAGGTTAGTTATTTGCAGACTGTTTTTAGAAATCTATAAATATGACCCAAGGGGTACATCAGATGACATGCTTACTTGTCTCCCAGTCTTTTAGCGCTTTCTGAGGTACCTTAGCCCGACATTTGGCTAAGGAGGGGAAGCGCTCAATGATCTTCTGGGTTTGTGGTGGGACCTCCGCGTCGGGCCCTTGGTCTAGTCCTTTGCACACTTTTCCTTGTTGTTTTTCTTGCAGGAGCGAAGTAGGTGTGCGACCACCCCTTCCCCAAGGGTGAACTCCACAAGAGATCGATTTTCAGTTTCAACACTCTGGTGGAAATTTTAGTGGATTTAGAGATAGTTTAACCCCTCAAAACCCTAACCCTAGTTTAGGTTACAAATTTTATAATGGTATGATAGGCTATCAAAACTTTAGGAAAAATCATGAAACTTGGGTAGTATAGTCATATGATTAATAAGAGCCTCTGGTGATTTTATTGGTAATTTTGGAACAATACATTTGGTACCTCCTGTATAGTACATGGAATTGACCTTGATAATCATTTGTTTATTATGATCACACTGTTTAATAGGAAGTTATGAAAATTGGGCAGAGGGTATTTTTGGTCAATATACTCATACTTGAATTTTATTATTATTTTTTGATGTATATTTTCAGTACTTTCTTCACAATCTTTTAAAAATGCAATTATATTCAAAAATGGATTCAAAGCTCAACGATTGATTTTAAATTGTGAAACGCATGCAAAAGTGTACTTAGGTCAATATGCACATAAGGAAATTTTATCTTATTATTAAATGAATATTTTCAGTAGTTGTTTCATTAATTTAAGAAAGAGGGTTATTGTTCCAAATTAAAAATTAAAGCTCATTATCCCCTCGGAAGTTTGGAACTTGGTCAGGAGTGTTTTTAAGGCATATTAGTCATGCTTGAATTTTTTTATTGTTTTTAGAAGCTTATTTACAATACTTACATCTTTAGTTATTAATCTTGGGATTATATTTAGAATTATGGATCAAGGGTTTAAACCTGGCAAAAAAATTGGGAGACTTGAATTTACTGTTATAAAGCTGTCTAGTATTTATCTTAATTTTATGGAGCATTTTGTAAGACTGTAAGGGTCACTTCATATTCAAACTGGAGAATTTGGATTTTTGGGGAAATAAATAAAATGTCAGATGTATTAGGAAAACTACAAGTTTCTTGATTTAGTCTATAAGTGTCATAATAGGCCTCCATTAATTACCTTAGGTTATTTGGATGATGATTTAGTGTACCTCCTATCATGCACATCATATAGCATAAGATGGTCTACATTTAGTAAAACTGCGGAAATCGAGTTAACTTGGGGAATGGTTGTAGGGAGATGGGATTGTGGTATACGTATTTTGGTATGTGGATTGGAGTATATCATTGAAGTTGGGGAGAGTAGGTAGTAGAGTTGTCTAAGTTTAGGTGGTACTCTGAATCGACGAAAGATCATCTTTCCTGTGAAGGGAGAGAGAAGGTCAAACACATTAATGTTAGAACCAGTATAATACTAAAGGGATCGGAAATCGAGTATTAACCAATAATAATAAGTGCCTTGTGAAAGAGAGCTTTGGGCTTCAGCCCATCGTAGTTCCAAGTGCCCTTTGAGAGCCCTTCACGGGGTATGCCGTGGGCAGTCCTGGGTTAACCAAGACTGAAGGAAAAATAAACTACAAGAGTAACTAGCATAACTAGGGATTCACTTTCACTCACCTCGATGTCTCGTGATGTTTGGTTGGGTCACTCGGGCTGTAGGCTCGGTGGATTTCGTTATGGGCTGGCTGGCCAGGTGAGCTTTGGCTCGGTTGTTGTTCATGATGGATGGGATGGTCCGGGGAGCTTTGGCTCAGTATGTGATACATAAGGTTGCATGTGCATAAAGTATAAGGTGATGGGTCTTCGGTGTTGGAGGGTCAATGCACCGACACCAATACGTTGACTCGACAAGTGTGGTTTTGCACTTTGCCAAATTAAGTCTGGTGCGCCAACCGACAAGAGTAGGCAGGAGCTCCGTTTAGTGCACCAACTTCGAGGCATATGATAGGTCTGACTGGTAGTGCAATTACCGGTTTAGAGGTTGGCGAGGCCCAACCCACCGCCTTCGTTTTCCACTACGGAGGTATTCTGGGAGGTTAGGCTCCAGAAAGGGGGAAATAAAGGTCTGTATACACAGAGTCGAGTGGGTGAGTTGCACTTGCATGATCACATTATAGCATATTTTGCATGTCATACCATCATCATTGCATATAACCCCCGACACCTACTGTATAAAGTGGTATGGGATGCTTTATACAATAGGCTCTACAAACGACCCCTTGGTTTATATGCTCGCGTGAGCATGCTTATAAGTTAAGGTTTTTACTCTGTAGATATATACATGCTGCTAGAAAACAGACACCCTGTCGTATAAATTGGTATGGGACTTTTTATACAATAGGAGCCTTGTAGAAGATCCCTTAGCTTATGTGTTTTCATATAAGTTAAGGTTATTAATTTTATATTCAGTCATTCCTACTTTCATTACTGTCACATATACTCTTTGAACTGGTAGATTAGTTCCGCCATCACCTGTTGCTTTGTTATTCTCCACCTTCATTACCTCTCCTTTCCTCCTCCCCGCTCGGTGCCTAGGAACCAAGAGGGAAGCAGTGGGCGATGATAGGACTTAGTCTTTTAGACTCACGGTTTTCGAACCATGTCATTTTAGGGGACCGTAGAGCCCAGCATTGAGGAGCAGCCCCGGAGGTCGGCACGGTTGGAGATAGGACAGTCTAGCACTGGAGTTCAGATAGCTGAGACTGTGAGTCTCGATCGTTAGTAGATGTTTAGTTTTTCTTCTGTACTGAGTGATATGTAGTGAGGATATTGATGTACCAGGCATGAGCCCTATTTTTTGTACATTTATTATTTTTGTGGACTCTCCCTTCGTGAAGATTATTTACTATATTTGTGATTTTATGGACATATATAGAGTTCTTCTATTTCATACTCTCATATTTTGCTACTATTCTGTGATCAAATTAACCGGCAGGATCGACATTTTATAGTGATGACCTTCCCGGGTGTGAAGGTGTCACCGCAAAGCGGCGGTTCTAGGACTAAGACCTCGATGATTTAAAAAGAAAAAAATGGGGTCTTACAAGTGGTATCAGAGGGAACCTCGATCGAAAAATTAGTAGTCCAGAATCCCTGGGTCACCCCCGCACGAGTTTAGTTTGGGGACAAACTAAGCAGTGGAAGCAGTGGTGTGCCCATATGGGGGATCACATGTTAATTGTCCACCTTTTTAATTAGGTTTGGGTCATTTACTTGCGATGGTCCTTATTGTGCAGCCTCCAACACATCCCACACCATAGGGTGGAGTCCAGCAAGCTCTGAATATTGCACCACCTCCCCCGGCTCCCACTCTGTTTCTACAGTAGGAGATGGGGCAGACCCTGACATCTATTCTGGAGACTTTTAGGGCCCAGCAGCTTCTGGCTCCGCAGCCAAACTTGGGGCCCAATTGGTTGAGTATTTTTTGAGGACTTTCTCACCCGTATTACTTGGGTATAGAGTCGACAGTTTGGATGGAGGAGTGGTTGGACATCATGTATGAGATGCTAACTAGGATATGGTGACCATGGGAGGAGAGGGTGCTTTTAGTGGTCTCTTGCTTGGAGACCCATACCAAGATATGGTGGAAGACACTGCTGGACACGATGTTTGCTGATAGAGAGGTTGCAGAGATTTCTTGGGAGGAGTTCAGGGCCACACTGTTGGAGCAATTTTTTTGAAGTCGACCAGAGATGAGTTGGAAGACAGATTTAAACAGTTGAGGCAAGGAAATAAGATAGTGGTGGAGTACCACCGGAAGTTCCATCATCTAGCCTGGTTTGCGGATTCTTATAAGTTGGATGAGGCAAGATACACCAAGAGGTTCTATAAGGGCCTCCAAGAGGATCTAAGAGAGGCTCTACTGTTTGTATCTGACAGGCCTATTCCTTAAATATTGGAGATGGCGAAGAGGATTGAGGCGGATTGGCACACTATGCAAGGTCGGATGTGGCCAACTTAGGATTAGGGCCTGAGAGCAAGTAATGATCAGCGACGAGGCTGCATTGCTGATGGGAGAGATGGGAGAAGGGCAGAGGACTAGCCTCGTCAGGAAGTGAGACAGAAGCCGAGGGAGCCGGTGGTAATGGCTCCTCAACCTCTCCATATGCAGGAGATGTAGACACCCGGGGGTATGGCATATCCCCCGCTAGAGTTCTTCAACTGTCATCACGTAGGCATATCTGGAGAAACTGCCCCATGAGGGGGGAACCCCTACTAGCACCATAGGTTGCCCAGCCTGCTCAGTATTTTGGAGGTCGAGGACGTGTTCGAGGATGTGGATACCAGGGCTGAGACCGCAGGCAGGAGAGGGAACAAGTGTATGTGCTAGATCTGTCTCAACCTCGGAATCCAGAGCAAGTGATAATAGGTACATCAGCAATTTTAAGTTCTTTTCTTCCTAAAAAGCTAGACTCATGAATTTAGAATTGATAGAATAAGTACGAAAACCATAACTAGACTTCTAAGATATTTTACTACCCTAGGAATAGTCTTCATCAGCGGCAAACCCGCTTATACATTATTCGATACGGGTGCTTCACACTCATTCATATCAGAGGCCTTCGTGGAAGGGTTGGAAGGCGTGGAGCGATTCACAGGCTTGATGATGAGGATATGACTACCCGACGAATCAGAGCTATTCACCTCTGTCAACTGCAACATGGATGCGGAGATCTGAGGAAAGGTATTCGAAGCACTAGCAATGATCCTAAGGACGCCAGCCTATGATCTGATCCTGTGCATGACATGGTTGCATTGGAACCATGCCCAAATCGACTATCTGTCAAAGAGGATCACCATAAGGCATGGGGATTCCCACATCATCATCGAAGGTATTATACCAATTCCCCCTCACTTGCAATCATTCGTACAGGCCGTCAAGGCCCACCTGCAGGGAGAGGAAGTCTATGAAGTGCTGTTTGAAATGGTCGAGGCCAAGGATTCCATCTCATGAATCCCGGTGGTGCGGGACTTTGCTGACGTATTCCTAGAGAAGCTGTTAGGGCTACCCCCACACTGGGAGTAGGAATTCCAGATACAGCTTGTGTTGGGGGCTAATTCGGCATCTAGAGCTCCTTATCGGATGGCCCCGAAGGATTTGACGGAGTTTCGAAGCCAGCTGCAGGAGCTAGTGGAAGCCCGATTTTTCTGGCCGAGCGCTTCACTATGGGGAGCCCCGGTGCTGTTCGTCAAGAAGAAGGACAGGACACTCAGATTATGCATTGACTACCAAGCACTGAACAGACTGACAGTCCGGAATACCTATCCACTGCTAAGGATAGATGAGTTGTTTGACCTGCTGGAGGGGGTGCATTTCTTCTCGAAACTGGATTTGATGTAGGGCTACTACCAACTGCGGATTCGAGAGGTGGACATTCCGAAGACTGCCTTCAGTAGAAGATATGGGTTATTTGAGTTTACCGTGATGCCCTTCGGGCTCACGAATACACCGTCGGCGTTCATGATCATCATAAACTGGGTGTTCGAGGCTTATCTTGATGTGTTCGTCATCGTGTTTATTGACGACATCCTCATCTTTTCTCGGATGGAGGAGGAGCACACATGACATCTAACATTGACTCTAGAGATACTATGGGTGCACCATCTTTATTTGATGTTCAGCAAATGCCAGTTCTGGTTGAAGGAGGTGGCCTTCCTAGGCCATATTATCAGTGGAGCGGGTTGGCAGTGGACCCGGCCAAGATTTAGGTAGTTTGGGATTGGCTGTAGATGAAGGCGGCCTCAGATGTGCAGAGTTTTGTAGGACTTGCTGGTTATTACCGGAATTTTGTGGAGGGATTCTCTCAAATTGCCCTCCCACTCACATCCCTGTTGAGGAAGGATGTGCCCTTTGTCTGGAACCTGCAGTGCGAGATGGCTTTCCAGGAGATGAAGGATCGACTTACCTCGACTCCTATTCTTGCCCTTCCTTTGGGGAGAGAAGGATTCCAGGTCTATATCGACGCTTCCTACCAGGGCTTGGGTGCAGTGTTGATACAGAAAGGCCACATGATTGCTTATGCTTCCCGCTAGCTGAAGAAGCATGAGCAGAACTACCCTATTCATGACTTAGAGATGGGAGTGGTCGTGTTTGCTCTGAAAGTATGGCATCACTATCTGTATGGTGTCCACTATGATATGTACTCTGATCAAAAAATTTGAAGTATGTGGACACGCAGAAGGACCTGAATATCAGGCAGAGGCGATGGGTGGAGTTTCTAGCAGATTAGTTGTACGAGATGCACTAACACCCAAGGAAGGCGGATGTGGTAGCCGATGCGCTGAGTCGGAGGGCCTCCACCTCTACAGTAGAGTCTCAGATTATGTCTATGGAGCGGGTACCGAGATTGGAAGATATACACATCACGCTGGTGTCGTCTGATGACCCCGAGCTTTATGAGGAGTATTTAGCAGCGATGAGCGCCATAGATGACATTCGAGACCGAGTCATAGATGGGCAAAGGCAGGATGCCAAGCTGGAGCCGATATTCTGGTCCTTAGAGGTAGGCACTGTTGGAGATTACGCACTGAGGGATGGCCTGGTGTGTTTCAGAGGACGGGTTTATATGCCAGAGGGAGGCCAGGTCCGGGAGGATATCATGATGGAGGCCCACTACAGCCGGTATTCGGTACACCCGGGAGTTACAAAGATGACTGCAGATCTGAAGAAGACCATATACTGGTAAGGCATGAATAAGGATATCACCTCCTTTGTGACCCACTAGGAGACATGCCAGCTGGTGAAGGCGGAGTGTAGAAACCCCACAGGATTGTTGCAACCACTCCCAGTGCCGGAGTGGAAGTTAGAGGATATCGTGATGGACTTCATACATGGGCTTCCCGATCGTGGATGGGAAATGATTCGATCTGGGTAATCGTCGATCGGATGTTGAAGGTAGTAAGATTTATCCCAATCAGGAAAGATGACTTGGTTGGTGTGTTGGTTCAGAAATTTGTGGAGCAGTTTGTCCGTTATCATAGAGTACCCTGTACGGTCGTATCAGATCGGGATTAACGGTTTACATCCAGGGAATAGAGATCAGTGCAGACTTACTTGGGCACTCGGATGACATTCAGTACAGCTTTTCACCCCCAGACTGACGGGCAGACGGAATGCACCAATCGAACCTTGGAGGATATACTGCGATTATGCATTCTTGATTGCGGAGAGCCTTGGGAGAAACTATTGCCACTGATCGAGTTCTCATATAATAACAGCTACCAGTCAAGCATAGGGATGACTCCTTATGAGGCCCTATACGGACAAAGGTGTAGGACTCTGCTATCATGGATATAGGATAAGGATCCAAAGGCTATGGGTTTAAAGTTTGTTGAGGACACTGATGCTCAGGTGAGGCTGATACGGGACAGGATGTTAGAGGCTCGGAGCAGACAGGCTAAGTATTACGACGCTCGGCATCATCAGGTGGAGTTTCAGGTGGGGGACCGAGTATTCTTGAAGATCCGAATGATGCATGGAGTTTTATGGGTGCGGGGTCGGAAGAAGAAACTCAGCCCGAGATATATGGGGCCTTACACGATCCTGGAGTAGATTGGTCCCTTAGCATACAGGCTGGAGCTGCCACCAGAGTTGGCGGGTCTGCACGACATGTTCCACGTATCCTCTCTAAGGAGGGCTCTACTATGCCCGTAGAAGCAGATTACGACCACGGATGGGCCGGTAGCATCTGATCGGTCAGTTTACCTGGATCCGGTCAGGATTGATGACAAGGGTATGCGAGTCTTACGCCGCAAGAAAGTTCCGTTGGTCAAGGTCCTGTGGAGGAATCATGGTCAAGAGGAGCACACCTGGGAGCCGTAGGATCTGATGCAACAAAAGTACCGAGAGCTTTTCAGTCAGGTATTCCTCACAACCTCTCGGGTTGTTACAATTTACTTTCATATTTGAAACCCCGTAGGCCTAACTAGAATTTCGAGGACGAAAGTTTTTGTTTATGTATTGGGATTTGTAACATCCCTTAGACAACTAGACCCCCTAAGAGTGGTTTTGACATGACTAGATCATGATAAAACCCTAGAAGCCCATGTGGACCTAGGAATATGGGTGAGATCATTATGGTCTGCAAATAGTAGATTCCTAAACCCTTGTTTAGGATGATCGTGAGACTCAAAGACCCCACCATGACCTTACCAATCTATTGAAAATCCCTAAGGGTCAATTGAAGTCAACCTAGGGTTGCCAAGTTGACCTAGGACCATTCTAGGCCTAAATAGGGCAAGATGCCCTAGCTAAGGGCAATGTGCCCCTAATGAGCTCAACCAACCCTACCAAGGTCTCCCTAGACCTAAGTGGGGTCAATGTGTCACCAAAGATCCATTGGGTGTCAACCTTAGAGCCTGAATTGACCAAAGTCAACCCTAGCCCTAAAGTGGTCAAAGTGCCCTAATTAAGGGGCAAGTTACCTTCAGTGTGCAAGATAACCCTACATAACCCCTCCTAGGCCATAAGAGAAGTCAATGGGTCACCAAGGACCCCTTAGGTTCAACTTAAATGGTCATGTTGACCAAAGTCAACTCTAATCCCAAAATGGTCAATGTGCCCTTACTAAGGGGGTCAAGTGACCTTTAAGGTGCCAAGTCAACCCTAACCATCCCTACCTAGACCCTATGGGAGGCCAATAGGTCACCAAGGACCCATTGATGATGACACAAAAGTTCAATTTGACCAAGTCAACCCTAGGCTAGGTCAAGTCAAACTTAGCTCAAAAAGGGCTAACCCAAGCTCAAGCCCCTAGCCACTTGGGCTAACCACCTCCTAACCATTTTATATTATCTTAGTGGGCTACATTTAGGCTAGTGTCATGACATAATTCGGCCATGAAGGGCCGGAGAGAGAAAACTCAAAATTCTTCTTTAATGGAGGAGAGAGAAAAGGAGTTAAAACCATTCATGGCTTGGGGAAGCCAAGGACCACCCCTTTTTTTGCTTGATTAATTCCCCCATTCAGTGTGGAGAATGCCAGGGGTCATCCTGGTGGTTTTTCAAGTCAAGGGGAGGAGAACCACCATGGCCGAGAAATGTTATTCATGTCCATTAATTGTGTCATGATGGAAGGCCCATCTCCTCCCTCCATTATGGGATGGGTTCAACTCCTCTGGGGAAGAGGAGGATTTTCCAGCCGTTTACTGGCTGGATTAAGCCCAATTCACCTCCCCACCACCATGGCTGAGGCAAGCTCTTTTAGGGCCATTAATGGCCACCTCAGCTAGACATCTCCCCTCCCCCTTTTCTCTATTTTAAAAGAATCATAGGACTCCAGGGATTCGTTTCCACCCTTGCCCCGACGATTCTGAGCGACTTTATTGTGTAGCTGCAGAACTCCGGCGACTCCTCCACCACCAATGGCATCCCGGTGATCGGCGCGCCTCCAGCCCGCAAACAAGGTCCTCCCCTTCCTCTCTCACTGTGGGTAGATCATAGGAATAGTTAGGGCCAAGATTCGGGCTCAATTGAGCCCGATCGGGAGAAGCTTTCTCTTAGTTTTTCCATGAATTAGATCTTGTCGGGATCGCCAGAATCCGCCCCTCCGGCAGCTGTGTCGCCGCCTGGCGATAGCCACTACCTCAACGTAGGTGGTGGTTGCGGTGGCCAGCCAGGGAGGTGGCCGGATGGTCGGGAAACTGGGCTGGAAGTTGCCCCAAAAGGGCTGGATCATGGTCGTTGGCCGGAGGAAGAAGACGACCCAGCCACCCTTGGATCCCGCTTTAAGATTCGGGCGAATCATTTAATTTTTACTTGGATTATTATAATTTATGTACCTTATAATCAGTCACCTTGGAAAATTAACTAAACATACCTAGAGGCTTCCTCTGAGAAAATAATCATCATATAAAGTGTAGCTCTTGAGGTTATCTTTGTTTTAAAATTTACTTCAACCAATTTAAATAAGAGGTCTGTCCACAGTAGTCATTTTGGTGCAACCTATACATAGATGTGACCAGACACAAAAATTAATGCCCACACCTAACCACTCACCCAAATGATTTGAAATTTAGAGCATCGGCTTTTCATAACCTTCCCCTCATACTATCAAAAAATCAAAATTTTTGGACAATGTTTTTCTATAATTTTATGAAAAATTTAATAAACCATATGTAATTTAATTAGGTACTTTAAACTCCTCCAAAACCTACAAAATTTTGGTGGGTGATCTTGGGTGGTGGTATGAGCTTCCATATTAATTTTCATCCCTTTTGGTGATTGTTTAGATTAGAGACAAGAAAACCCTAAGTTGACTAAATAAGGGGTAATTAGGGCATAGTGCTCTTTGTGGGCTTAGGAGGTCAAATCACATCAATAGAGGCTGAGTCTTTGACCACTAACTTGTTATGACCTTAGACACCCTCCCATGGAAGATGGGGTAGATTGGGGTAGATCTGACCTAGGACCCAAGACCAAACCATAAGGTCGGTCTTTGGGGGTTTGAGAAGAGCATGTGGTCAAATGCCCTTATATGGACCTTAAACTTGGTGGAAAGGACCTTATGGTGATTAAAGCCCTCTAGTGGAAATTTTAGTGAATTTAGAGATAGTTTAACCCCTCAAAACCCTAACCTTATTTTAGGTCACAAATTTTATAGTGGTATGATAGGCTATCAAAACTTTAGGAAAAATCATGAAACTTGGGTAGTATGGTCATAGGGTTAATAAGAGCCTCTGGTGATTTTATTGGTAATTTTGGAACAATACATTTGGTACCTCCTTTATAATATATGGAATTGCCCTTGATAATCTTTTGTTTATTATGATCACATTGTTTAATAGGAAGTTATGAAAATTGGGAGAGGGTATTTTAGGTCAATATACTCATACTTGAATTTTATTATTATTTTTTGATGTATATTTTTAGTACTTTCTTCACAAGCTTTTAAAAATACAATTATATTCAAAAATGGATTCAAAGCTCAATGATTGATTTTAAATTGTGAAACTCATGCAAAAGTGTACTTAGGTCAATATACACATAAGGAAATTTTATCTTATTTTTAAATGAATATTTTCAGTAGTTGTTTTATTAATTTAAGAAAGAGGGTTATTGTTCCAAATTAAAAATTAAAGCTCATTATCTCCTGGGAAGTTTGGAACTTGGTCAGGAGTGTTTTTAGGGCATATTAGTCATGCTTGAATTTTTTTATAATTTTTTGAAGCTTATTTACAATACTTACTTCTTTAGTTGTTAACCTTGGGATTATATTTAGAATTATGGATCAAGGGTTTAAACCTGGCAAAAAATTGGGAGACTTGAATTTACTGTTATAAATCTGCCTAGTATTTATCTTAATTTTATGGAGCATTTTGCATGACTGTAAGGGCCACTTCAAACTAGGGAATTTGGATTTTTAGGAGAAATAAATAAAATGCCAAATTATTTAGGAAAACTCCAAGTTTCTTGATTTAATCTATAAGTGTCATGATAGGCCTCCATTAATTACCTTAGGTTATTTGGATGAGGATTTAGTGTACCTCCTATCATGCACGTCATATAACATAAGATGGTCTGCATTTAGTAAAACTGCGGAAATCGAGTTAACTTGGGGAATGGTCGTAGGGAGATGGGATTGTGGTTTACTGATTTTGGTATGTGGATTGGAGTATACCATAGAAGTTGGGGAGAGTAGGTAGTAGAGTTGTCTAAGTTTAGGTGGAACTCGGGATCGACGAAAGTTCATCTTTCTTGTGAAGGGAGAGAGAAGGTCAAACACATTAGGGTTAGAACCAGTGTAATACTAAAGGGATCGGAAATCGTGTTTCAACTAATAATTATAAGTGCCTTGCGAAAGAGAGCTTTGGGCTTCAGCCCATCGTAGTTCCTAGTGCCCTTTGAGAGCCCTTCACGGGATATGCCGGGGGCAGTCCTGGGTTAACCTAAACTGTAGGCAAAATAAACTGCAAGAGTAACTAGCATAACTAGGGGTTAACTTTCACTCACCTCGATGTCTCGAGATGTTAGGTTGGGTCACACAGGCTGTAGGCTTGGTGGATTGGGTTATTGGCAGGCTGGCCCGGCGAGCTTTGGCTCGGTTGTTGTTTATGACGGGTGGGATGGTCCGGGGAGCTTTGGCTTGGTAGGTGATATATAAGGTTGCATGTGCATAAAGTAAAGGTGGTGGGTATTCGGTGTTGGAGGGTCGATGCACCGATGCCAATATGTTGACTCGGCAAGTGTGGTTTTGCACTTCGCCAAATTAAGTCCGGTGCGCCAGCTGACAAGAGTATGCAGGAGCTCCTCTTAGTGCAACAGCATCAAGGGGTACGATAGGTATGACTGGTAGTGCAATTACCAGTTTAGAGGTGGGCGAGGCCCAACCCACTGCCTCCATTAGCCACTACGGTGGTATAATGTGAGGTTAGGATCCAGAAAGGGGGAACTAAAGGTCTGTGTACACAGATTCGAGTGGGTGAGTTGCACATGCATGATCACATCATAGCATATTTTGTATGTCATACCATCATCATTGCATATTACCATTGACACTTATTGTATAAAGTGGTATGGAACGCTTTATACAATAGGCCCTGCCAACGACCCCTTGGCTTATAAGCTTGCGTGAGCGTGCTGATAAATTAAGGTTTTTACTCGGTAGATATATACATGTTGCTAGAAAACCGACACCATATCGTATAAATTGGTATGAGACTTTTTATATGATAGGAGTCTTGCAGAAGATCCCTTAGCTTATGTGTTTTCATATAAGTTAAGGTTACTTATTATATATTTAATCTTTCCTACTTTCATTACTGTCACATATACTCTTAGAACTGCTAGATTAGTTCTGTTTGGTTTTCTAGGAGGTGGCGCAACACTTGTGCATGCAGCGGAAATAATAAAATCAAGAACAACCTAAAAGAGATTTGGGATCGGGCCATGAAAATTGAATCAAGAAGTTAATAAACAACTAGGTAAAAATTACCTTGGCGGCGTTGAGTCACAACTCAACGAAGATGCTCCAATGTATGAGTTCTTGTCGGCGGCGAGTTCCACGTAGAATAGCGTCTACGTCTCTGTAGAAATCCACACGAGCGGAAGAACACCGAATTTCGTCGCACGAAAGATCGGGAAGGGAGATCGACTGCGTCTTGCACTTCCACAGACTGCTAGGTCCACTCCAGGAAGAGCAACACCGGTGACTGTCGTCGGAGAGGAGGCCGGCGGAGCAAGTGAAGCGGCAGAACACTTCCGTCGGGCGGGGTCCAGGAATCGGCGGAACGGCAGAATGGCGGAACACTTCCGTCGGGGATTTGGATTCGGCCAGCTACATCCCCAAAAAGTTAAGTCCTAATTTATACCAGTAAGTATAAACAGACCTAGGAATGTCGCTATCCGCAGACCACACAAAATAGGGTTTCTGGATAAATTCGTCGAGAATCACCATTCGTCGAGAATCACCATTCGTCGAGAATCACCATTCGTCGAGAATCACCATTCATCGAGAATTCGAATCGTCGAGAATCAACATTCGTCGAGTATCGAATAGTTCGATAGTCGACGAATTGCCTTAGCCGACGAGCCATAGTCGACAATTCTTGACGAACAATTCTCGACGAATCATTCTCGACAAATCATTCTCGACGAACCATTCTCGACGATACTCGACGAACATCCTTGGCAACATTTGTCGGACCCCATTCTATATGGTGATTGGTAACCTTTACCAACACAGTCAATCTTACAACTTCTCCACATGCTCTTATGTGCGACCCTGCAGGCTCATATCGCGTTGGCAGTGAGATTACATGTTTGACCACTTCTAGATCACCATGGTAACTCCAACAGTCTCCCACTTGATCTTGAAAGTATCAAACCAAAAAACTCACAAACAATGAGCGGCATCTAGCAATGCATCATTGCTACCCAAGCAATAAGAGTTCATAACTCATAAGCCTTTATGAACAATGTCCCAGCGTTGTCTTTGTCCCTATGTCCCTTACATCCGAAAAGAACTAGAGGCATGGACCGTGTCACCCTCATAATAGCTCAATCCAAGTTTCTTGATCTAGAATGGACTTCTAGAGAATGGTGAATCCAATATCACATATAAACTACACCAAGCATGGCCATGCATTTCTCAGTCCAGTTCCATCAAGGGGCCCATGGATGCAACTCCTGTCATATAGGAGGACAAATCCCATATCTGCTCACACACAAATACCCAAATGATTTGTAACGTGGCCAACAACCACCCTTATCATCAAGCTTTCTCAAGGAAGACTTTAGATGGCATCAAAGCACGCTCTTCCTCACTTGATGAATGCTGTGACTTCAGGTCAAAGGACCACAACACCATTGTCAATTGAGACCTACTCGTGACACATTTAGATAATAATCCACAAAGTAGTCTCAGGTAGGGTCTGTCCAGTACAACTTATTCATTAACAAGTACCCACGTGATGACTTGATATCACAATATCATGACCTATGAGAACTTGTCATCAGTCAACGCACGTGCTAGTCTTAATGTATCATCATTACCCTTAGTTTCTATGATGATAGTACGACCAGGGACCTTTTAAGAATGAAGCTTCAAATAAATCATAGGCTCTCACATTCAAGTCACGTACTTGATGCCCTATGAAAGTGAACATTCTAAGGGTATTTATTATGTTAACATTTAGCTATCGCATAGAGAAATCATAATAAAAGAACTTGCCATTAATTGTAAAAGAAAAATTCTGGTACACAATTCATCATATGAATAATTAACAAATAGCCAACAGAATATATGTTTACATGCAACCCACAAGACTCTCACTAGAGTTGATCATTTAGGTATCGTATACCCATTGATCTAGTATGGCCATCATGCTTTCTCTGCGCGAGAGGCTTTGTTAGGGGATCTACAATATTCTCCTCAGTCGGCACTCTGCAAAAGTTCACATCTCCTCGTTCGACAATCTCACAAATAAGATGGAACTGCCGAAGTATGTGCTTGGAGCGCTGATGGGATCTAGGTTCCTTAGATTGTGCAATTGCACCATTGTTATCACAGTAGAGAACTACGGGACCAACAATGCTAGGAACTACATCAAGCTTGCCGATGAATTTCCTAATCCATACAACCTCCTTCGCTGTGTTAGCTGCAGTGATATACTCGGCTTCTATTGTAGAATCAGCAACTGTCTCTGGCTTGGAACTCTTCCAGCTCACAGCTCCTCCATTAAGGCAAAACACAAACCCTGACTGAGACTTTGAATCGTCCCTATCAGTTTGGAAGCTAGCATCCGTGTAACCACATACAACGAGCTCTTCCTCTCCACCATACACCAAGAACACATCCTTTGTCCTTCTCAAGTACTTCAAGATATTCTTGACTGCAATCCAGTGACACTCACCAGGGTCTGACTGATACCTGCTAGTCATGCTCAAAGCAAAGGAGACATCGGGTCTAGTACATAACATTCTATACATGATTGATCCAATTGCCGAAGCATATGGAATCAACTTCATGCGGTCCTTATCTTCACAATATTTTGGACACTAGTCCTTAGAGAGATTCACACCATGAGACATGGGTAAAAATCCTTTCTTGGACTCAAGCATGTTGAACCGCTTCAACACCTTCTCGATGTATGTACTCTGGGTCAAACCCAGCAACTTCTTCGATCTATCTCTATTGATCTTAATACCAAGTATATAAGTCGCTTCACCCAAGTCCTTCATAGAAAAGCAGTTCCCTAGGTTGTTCTTAACAACTTTTAGGGTAGGAATGTCATTCCCAATCAACAATATGTCATCTACAAACAATATCAGGAAGACAACAATGCTCCCACTAATTTGCTTGTAAACACAAGGCTCATCTTCATTCTATATGAAACCAAACTCTTTGATTTTCTCATCAAAACGAAGATTCCAACTTCGAGAGGCCTGCTTCAGTCCATAGATGGACCTATTCAGCTTGCATATTTTAGTGGCTTTATTTGGGGATACAAAACCCTCGGGTTATGTCATGTACACTTCCTCAAGGAGATTTCCATTAAGGAAAGCCATTTTGACATCCATCTGCCAGATCTCGTAGTCATAATACATAGCAATAGCAAGCAATATCCTTATGGACTTTACCATTGCAATAGGGGAAAAGTTCTCATCATAGTCAATACCATGAATTTGCTTAAAACCCTTAGCCACTAGTCGCCCTTTGAATGTCTGTACATTCCCATCCATGTCGGTCTTCTTCTTAAAGACCCATTTGCAACCTATGGGTCGTACCCCTTCAGGTGGTTCCACCAAGTTCCAAACTTGGTTTGCGTACATGGAGTCCATTTCGGATTACATAGACTCAAGCCCTTTGTTAGAGTCCAGTCCATTCATAGCCTCTTGGTAGGTTGCTGGTTCATCATCATGATCCATAAGCAACACATTACCTATTTGAGACACAAGAAATCCATATCTCTCAGGCTCAAATCTTGGTCTACCAGATCTACGTAGGACTTATGTTTTTGAGAAGGTTCTCTAGCTACAACATCTTATAGTCCTATCTCAGAATCCAATTCCGGTTCATTCACTACTTGTGGTTCTTGAACTTCTTCAAGTTCTACCTTTTCAGTCTTTCTTGATAAGAATTCTCTCTCTAAGAAGACACCAGTCCTTACGACAGACACTTTGCCCTCGGACGGTAGGTAAAAGGAATACCCTTTTGTTTCCTTAGGATATCCCACCAGATAACATTTATCCGATTTGGGTTCCAGCTTGTCAGGCATTTGACGTCGCACGTATGCCTCATAGCCCCAAATTTTAATGAACGACATACTAGGACGCTTCCCAGTCCATATCTCATATTGTGTCTTCAGAACTGTTTTCGTTGGAGCGCGATTCAGTGTCATTACAGCAGTCTCTAAAGAAAAACCCCAAAAGGAAACATGCAAGTCTGCATGACTCATCATCGAACGTACCATGTCTAACAGAGTATGATTTCTCCTCTCAGACACACCATTATGTTGTGGTGTTCTAGGTGGAGTGAGCTGTGATACAATACCACACTCTTTCAGATGATCACAGAACTCATGACTCAGGTATTAGCCACCTCGATCAGATCGGAGTACTTTAACCCTTTTACCCAACTGGTTTTCTACTTCATTCTTGAACTCTTTGAACTTTTCAAAGGTCTCGGATTTGCACTTCATAAGATACACATATCCGAATCTTCTGAAATCATCAGTAAATATAACGAAGTAGAAATACCCACCTCTAGCCATGGAGCTCATGGGTCCGCGTACATCACTATGTATAACACCCAAGAGATCCCCATCCCTCTCAGTATAACCAGTGAAAGGGGCTTTAGTCATCTTGCCTAACCAACAAGATTCGCATCGCTCAAATGATTAATAATCAAATGAGTCTAAAAGTCCATCTTTATGGAGCTTGGATATGCGCTTCTCGTTTATATGGCCCAAATGACAATGCCAGAGATATGTAGGGTTTGAGTAATTTGTTCTTAGTCTTTTATTATTATCTGCATTATAGATCAGATGATCCAAGTTCAAAACATAATGACCATTAAATAATTGGGCTACAGCATAACAAACATCATTCTTAAATATAGAACAGCAGTTGTTCTTAATTATAAAAGAAAATCCAATCATGTCCAAGCATGAAATGGATATAATGTTTCTAGTTATGGCCGGAATGAAATAACAATTATCTAGTTCTATTACAAGCCCACTGGGCAAAGAAAGACGGTAAACCCCTACGGCTACAATAGCAACTCTTGCTCCATTGCCGATACGCAGGTCCACCTCCCCTTTACTCAGCAATCTTCTCCTTCCCAGTTCCTGCACATTTGTACAAATGTGAGAACCACATCCGGTATCCAATACCCAAGATGAAGGAGCAGAAAGGTTTATCTCTATAACATAAAAATTTGAAGCGGAAGTCATACCTCCCTTCATTTTCTGTAGACCCTCAATATAAGAAGGACAGTTCCTCCTCTAATGACCAGCCTTGCCACAGTGGTGGCATTTCCCTTCCTTCACCGTGCTCTTCTTTTTATCAGTGCAGAAGACTTGGGGTCAAGATATGACTTAGGTCCCACCTTCGTCTTCTTAGAGCCCTTGGCCTTGCCCTTGCCCTTATGCACCATCCGTATGGGGCTGGCAGGCTTGGACTTCTTCATGTTGATCTCGGCAGTTCTTAACATGCCTAGGAGCTCGGGCAGTGTCTTGTCTATTTCATTCATGTTGTAGTTCAAGACAAACTACTCATAACTGTCTGGCAACGATTATAGGACCAGATCTATGGCCAACTCTTTACCTAGAGGAAAACCCAGCCTCTCAAGGTTCTCTATATACCCAATCATCTTGAGTACGTGAGTCCCTACTGAGTCTCGAACTCCCATCTTGCACTTAAATAACGCTTTTGTGACGTCGAACCTCTCTTGGCAAGCCTGCCCTTGAAACATTTTCTTGAGATGCTCGTCAATCTCCTTGCACCCCATGTTCTCATGTTGCTTCCGAAGCTCAGAGTTCATGGTGGCAAGCATAAGGCATTCGACGTCTAAGGCATCATCAGTATACTTCTTATAAGTATCCTTATAAGCACGGGAAGAGTTCCCAGTAGGCACCTCGAGGGCTTCTTCTTCTAAGACTTAGAGCTTTCACTCTTGCCTGAGAACAATTCTCAAGTTCCTATACCAGTCCATGTAGTTGGTCCCACTGAGTTTATCCTTCTCAAGGATGGCTCTCAGAGACAGAGTGGAGTGTGAATCACTTGCCATGGAATTCTACAAGAATTCATGCAGAATAATATCAGTACCAAAATTTCAAATTACAATTTTTTTTTAATTTGGACTTCAATTAAAACTCCCACTATTTTTATTCGAAATGATGGCCCTCACTATCAATTCGAAGAGTTCATGCGAGCTACTCTCTTAGTGGACAAGATCCGTATTTCACCAACACAATGAGTCAGCTTTGGCTTTTCTCTCACGATGTGGTTATTTAGGTAGACAACGCTTGCCAATTGCATCCTCATGCAATTCTTGTATGGTTGGTGAATAACTCCTTATTCGCATCCATCATACGGTGCATGTCAACCCTATACCTCTAGGCACTCAACCTTTGAGGTCACCTAGTTAAGTTAGACTCGATGTCGACAGTGGGATATCACAATTATCCACTCGTACCCTTACTAAGATAGATTAATTCACCTTGCTTTGGCAACCCACACTTCATCGATCGAGGCAGGAAGAGTGTCATCCATCAGAAGGCATCCGAACACTTAATATTTGATGAAGGGATTTTTGATAATAGGTTAACAATTAACCATGATCAACATTTGATCAATGTGCACATCCATAGAAAAACAATTTTTCTAAAATCCACATGCATCCCTTATGTGCACAACATGGTACTATCAACATTTGATGGAAAGAAAGGGCTAAATCTGAACATCCGGACTCTTCCAAATCTTCAGATTTACATGCATTGGACAAAGGCAAAGGCAACTCGACTTAAAGCAGTAGACAAGCTAATCTCTCCTTGTTGGATACAAAATCCAAAACAATATACGGGTTTATTAACCACTCGAGGGATGGTTACTGCTAAGGAGACAACAAATTCTAACAATTAGAAATTACCACGAAATCCCAGACGTTCATGGCGGGGTTCCAAGGGGAAGAGCCCCTAACCTATGGGTTATGGGCCCACCACCGATTTCCCTTGGAAAAACATCAACAATTGATGTTCCACGATTAAATCTAGACATTTAGAACACTTCTAAATCTCTAGGTTTACACGTACTTGAATGACCTAACTTCCAATACAATAATCATGGTCGAAACCTCGCTTTGATACAACTGTTGGGTTTTCTAGGAGGTGGCACAACACTTGTGCACGCAGCTAAAATAATAAAATCAAGAACAACCCAAAAGAGATTTGGGATCGGGCCATGAAAATTGAATCAAGAAGTTAATAAACAACTAGTTAAAAATTACCTTGGCGGCGTTGAGTCACAACTCAACGAAGATGCTACAATGTTTGAGTTCTTGTCGGCGGCGAGTTCCACGTAGAATTGCGTCTACGTCTCTGCAGAAATCCACACGAGCAGAAGAACACCGAATTTCATCGCACGAAAGATCAGGAAGGGAGATCGACTGTGCCTTGCACTTCCACGGACTGCTAGGTCCGCTCCAGGAAGAGCAACACCGGTGACTGTCGTCGGAGAGGAGGCCGGCGGAGCGAGCGAAGCGGCGGAACACTTCCGTCAGGCGGGGTTCAGGAATCGCCGGAACGGCAGAACGGCGGAACACTTCCGTCGGGGAGTTGGATTCGGCCAGCTACATCCCAAAAAACCTAAGTCCTAATTTATACCAGTAAGTATAAACAGACGTAGGAATATTGTTATCCGTAGACCACACAAAATAGGGTTTCTGGATAAATTCGTCGAGAATCACAATTTGTCGAGAATCACCATTCGTCAAGAATCACCATTCGTCGAGAATCACCATTCGTCGAGAATCAGAATTGTCGAGAATCATCATTCGTCGAGTATTGAACAGTTCGATAGTCGACGAATTGCCTTAGTCGACGAGCCATAGTTGACGATTCTCGGCGAACCATTCTCGACGAACCATTCTCGACGAATTATTCTCGACGAACCATTCTTGACGATACTTGACGAGCATCCTTGGCAACATTTGCCGGACCCCATTTTGTATGGTGATTGGTAACCTTTACCAATACAGTCAATCTTCCAACTTCTCCACATGCTCTTATGTGCGACCCTGCAGGCTCATATCGCGTTGGCAGTGAGATTACTTGTTTGACAACTTCTAAATCACCATGGTAACTCTAACAAGTTCCACTGTCACCTGTTGCTTTGTTATTCTCCACCTTCATTACCTCTCCTTTCCTCCTACCCTCTCAGTGCCTAGGAGCAATGGGGGAAGGGGTGGGGGATGATAGAACTTAGTCTTTAGACTAACGGTTTTCGAACCACATCATTTTAGGGGACCCTGGATCCCAGCAAGGAGGAGCAACCCCGAAGGTCGGCACGTTTGGAGATGAGACAGTCTAGCACCGGAGTTCAGATAGCTAGGACTGTGAGTCCCGATCGTTAGTAGATGTTTAGTTTTTGTTTCCGCGCTGAGTGATATGTAGTGAGGATATTGATGTACCGGGCATGAGCCCTATTTTCTGTACCTTTATTATTTCTGTAGACTCTCCCTTCGTGGAGATTATTACAATATTTGTGATTTTGTGGACATATATATGTAGAGTTCTTCTATTTCATACTCTCATATTTTGCTACTATTCTGTGATCTAATTGGCCGGCAGGATCGGCGTTTTGTAGTGATGAACTTTCCAGGTGTGAAGGTGTCACCACAAAGCGGAGGTTCTGGGCCTAAGACCCCAGTGTTTTAAAAAAAAATGTGGTCTTACACTAAATACGCGAAATATCTCAAGGATTTGCTCTAAAACAAAAACTTGAAGATACTTTGCACGTTTCTCTTAACATAGAATGCTCGACAATTTTATTACACAAATTGCCGCAAAAATTGAATGATTCGGGATGATTCTTTATTCCATTCTTATTTAGCAATTTGTTAATAAAGTAGGTCTTGGCCGATTTGGGCACTAGTATTAATCTGATGCCTTATTCTTTATTTAAGAAGCTTTGTTTAGATAAGCCAAGCTCAACAAAAATTAGAATCCAGCTAGCGGATCGTCGAATAAATACCCAATAGAGATTGTAGAGGATGTGTTATTCAAGATTGACATGTTTATCTTCCCGATAGACTTTATCATCCTCGATATTGAAGAGGATGTCGAAGTACCCCTCATACTTGATCGTCCCATCCTCGCAGTCTCTTGAGCGATAATTAATGTAGGTAACAAAAAGATCTTCTTTCGAGTTTGGGATGAGGAAGTTACTTTTAGTATAAACCCTTCTATGAGAAATGCTCTTTCTAATGACAATTCTTGTTTTACTTTAAAAACAAATTTTGAAGACATTTTTTCAACATTTTCTGAAATTCTTGCGCCAATTTTTGAAAATTCAGAGTTCGCTACTATGTTTTGTCTAAAAGAAATAACTCAGTTGTTACCTTTTGAACAAATAAATTTCAATAATTTAAAAATTAAAACCTCTTATGAAGAACCATCGAGTCTTGAGTTAAAGCAGCTCTCGGATCTAAATTATATTTTTTAGAAAAAGATTCAAAGTTCTGTGTGATTATTTCGTTCGCTTTATAAGATTTGAAAATTTCGAATTAATTAAAATTTTAAATAATCACTGCCAGAAATTACATGACAAATTTCTGGCATAAAGGGGATTAGACCTTTTTTTGCACACACAAAATCATGTTAGAGGATAATTCTTGTAACACCGTTCAGCCTCAACGACCAAAGTCATCGTTAAGGCTGAAATAATTAAATTATTAAATGTGAGAATTATTTACCCAATTTCAGATAATACTTAGGTTAGCCTAGTACATGTCGTGCCCAAGAAAGGAAGGATAATTGTTGTGTCTAACAAAAATAATGAATTAATTTTGACTTATATTATGACAAGTTCGCAGATGTGCACAGGTTATAGAAAACTAAATGATGTTATCTGTAAAGATCATATTCTGTTATCTTTTATTGATCAAATTTTATAACATTTTTCTGGCCACTCCCACTATTGTTTTCTCGATGGTCTTTCGGGATATTTTCAAATCCCAATTTCTCTCAAAGATCAGGAGAAAACTACTTTTACTTGCCCATTCGACACCTTCGCCTATCGGAGGATGTTGTTTGCTCCTTGTAATACGCAGACTACATTTAAAAGATGTATGTTGGCAAATTTTGATGAGTGAGTGGAGAATTTGATGAAAGTGTTTATGAATGATTTTTCTATTTTTGGCGATTCTTTTAATTCGTGTTTAAATAATCTTGATCGTGTTCTTCAACGCTGCGAAGACACGAATTTGACACTTAATTGGAAAAAGTGTCATTTTATGGTCTGAGAGGGATTAGTCCTCAGACATAAAGTTTATAGTAAAGTATTCGAGGTCGATAAGGCGAAGATTAAAGTCATAGAAAAACATCACCCTCCTAGTAATGTTAAATCAATCGGAAGTTTCCTAGGACATGCAGGTTTTTATCGATAATTTATTCAAAAAAATTCAAAAAGTACAAAGCTGCTAACTCATCTTTTAGAAAAACAATTTGCATTTATTTTTGATAATGAATGTTTATAACATTTAATAAAATTAAAAACGAACTTATCAATTCAACAATTTTAGTAGTGTCGGAGAGGTCTTTATCATTTGAAATAATGTTTGATGCGAGCGATTTTACGATAGATGAAGTATTAGGGCAACAGGTGAATAAATATTGTCACTCAATTTATTACGCAAGCAAAACACTCACATCCGCACAATCAAATTACATGACAATGGAAAAAGTCTTCTAGCTATTATTTTTGCATTTGATAAATTTCATTCATATATAACGCTTTCAAACGTTATTGTTTTTGCTGATCACTTTGCTCACAGATAGCTATTGAATAAAGCGAACGCCAAGTCCCGATTATTAAGATAAATTCACCTCTTACAAGAATTCATTTGTGAAATCCGAGACAAGAAAGTAGCGGAGAACTTAACGTCCAACAATCTTTCAAGATTGCATAATTCAGCTACGGAAGCTTTGGTAGAGTCTGGCATCAATGACAAATTCTTGAAGAGCGCCACCTCACAATCGATAAGGTAATGACTTCTTTCACCCCTTGGTATGCGGATCTTGCCAACTATTTAGTGGCACGGATCCTTCCAAAAAAATTTCGAGTCAACAAAAGAAAAATTCTTTTCTTACTTAAAAAATCCATTTTTATTTCTTGTTTGTGCGGACCAAGAAGCAAGAAGGTGTATATCGAGCGAAGAATGTGTCCAAATTTTGTGGCACTGCTACGTGGGACCAATCGGTCGACACTACCAAGACAAATCAGACCACAAAAAAGGTGTTAGAGGCGGGTTTCTACTGGCCGACTATATTTAAAGACTCCCACACTTTTGTGAGTGCATGTGATAGCTGCCAAAGGAAAGGCTGCATTTCTCGCCGGTACAAAATGCCCCGAAATTATTTCTACAATGCGAAATTTTTGACTTATAGGTTTAGATTTCATAGGAATGTGAAAGTGAATAGGGATATATACCGATTGCGGAATTCAGATTATAGATATTTTAGAATAACCCTAAAGCCTAACACAAAGTGTTGTGCATAAAAGGCAGCCAACTGTAATTACAGTTAAGGCTAGAGTCCTATTCCAGCAACTAGTAATCCTAGTTATTTCTACTCACAGCCACAATGCAATTAATTAATAAACAAGCCAGACGACACAAGAGATTATAGTGGTTCCCCAACAACTTGGGTACGTCCACTCTTCTACCTCCACGGTAGGAATCCACTCAGGTTTTTGATCAGGTGCCCTGCCACCAACAAGATCTGCTGCAGGTAGATCTAGAGACCCTTTAGACTTTTGATCAGGTGTCTAAAAACCAAGCTTTACTTTTGAAGGGAGTAAACAACCCTTTTACAGGAGGGGGAAAGAGATTAGAGTGTCTTCTCTATTTTAACAAAAGATTAGAGAAGCACAAGACTCTTCAGAACTTCGGACAGCAAGCTGTCTTGAAGTTCTGAAGGATAAAGCTCAAAGAAGACTAGAGATCTGGAATGGATGTTCTTCTTCAACTTCCTTCTTCTTCTTCTTCAATATAATCTCTGAATGTATATCTTCCTAGAACAGGAGCACTCAGGTTGAAGAAGAAGGAAGAGATAATCTTCTCAGTCAGATGTAAATTGCTGAGAGCAGCTGTATGCTGTATTCTTTTCTCTGTACGTTGTACAGGTTGAACTCCTTCACTCTTTTCTCTGAGCTGCTGTATATTGCTGGTAGCTGGCTGAGTTCTTTCTTCAAAAGAACTCTTTTAAATAAGAGCAGCAGCAACGACTCTAATTGAGCTTTGACTTTATCTTTATCCGAAGGCTTAAACCTGGGCTGCAATTATCATAAAGACAAAACAAATCTTGCAGATATATATTCTATAAAGAGTAAAGCTTCATAAGAAGCTGCAGTATTAAATCTGATAAAGAATGCTATAAAAGGTCACATCAGATAACTCTTTAAAGCCAACGACTATAAAGGACAGCTGCAGATATAAAGTCAGATAATAGGATAAAATACATTGTCAGAAAGAATTGACTTATGCATAAAGGTAGAATCAAAGATTGCTTTGGGATATATGCATAAGATCAATAATATAATCTATAATAAAGATATGCTAGAAATACAGGAAATAAATCAAAGAAGACAACGCATATAATATTATATATATGCAGACAGCAAAACGTCGAACGACCTTCGGAGATAGTCGAACGACCCACGGCAAACGTCGAACTATCAAACAGATAGTTGACTGACTCAGATAGTGGAACTATCCAGGCAGATAGTCGACCGACTCAGAGCTAGACAGAAAGCATCGAGCTTAGCTAGACAGAAAATGTCGAGCTTAGCTTGACAGAAAACGTCGACCAAACAATACAGACAGAAAGTCGAACTATCTAGACAGATAGTCGACCAGCAAACAAACAGCTAAACTATCAACAAGATAGTAGAGCTATCAGATAGTTGAACTATCAAGGAAGATAGTTGAACTATCAAGACAATCTGTCTTAACGAAAGAATTCGAGCAGAGGTCGACGATCGTCGAGCCAGATAACGCAGATCGTCGAGCTGACAAGAGACAGAGCTAGACGATCTGGAGACAGACTATAGTCGACCAATAGGAAGACGATCGTCGATCGGCTGATCGACGATAGTCGATCGGCGTTTGACTATAGTCGAACCAGAAACTACTTAGCCAGAAATTTACTGGATAAGTGACTACTCTACAACTAGAGGGAATCTAACCTATCAACTATCCTTTGACCATAGATAAATCTTGGGTCAAGAGACTAAAGGAAAGACTTAACTCAAATCCAAACTAGGGTACCAACAGAATGCTACCTCCTTATTATAATAAGTATATTCTCATTGCGGTCAACTATGTGTCAACGCGGGTGAAAGCACAAGCTCTTCCCACGAACAACGTGAGAGTTATCATTAAAATTTTGAAAACAAAATTCAAGTTTTGGAGTGCTACATGCGCTAGTAAGTGATTGGGCACACATTTTTGTAACAACCAATTTGCTAAAATTTTAGCAAAATATGGCGTTACGCACAAACTTTCCATCGCTTATCACCTACAAACAAATAGCCAAGTGGAGGTAGTAAACCGTGAATTAAAAAGAATGTTTAGAATAAATGATGTTGGTTAATAGGAAAGATTGGTCATTCAAATTACACGATGCACTATAAGCTTATCATACGACATACAAGACCGTCATCGGTTGCACACTGTACTGATTAGTGTATGGAAAAGCATACAACTTAGCAGTTGAATTAGAACACCGTGCGTATTGGAGAATAAATTTTTTAAATCTAGATCTAAAGTTAGCCTTAGAAAATAGAAATTTTCAACTAAATGAATTAGATGAATGTTGTACAAACGCCTATGAAAATAATAAATTTTATAAGGAGCATACTATGTTTTATCATGATAAAAATAATGAATATCCAAAATCTTTTTTGTCGGGAGATTTAGTCATTTTTTATCATTCTCATCTAAGGCTTTTTCCGGGTAAACTAAAGACCCGATGGTTGATACAGGGTCAGTAGATGTATCAACAGTAAGGGCAAGTGCACCCATAGATGTTGTCAAGTCATAATAAACTGAGGAGTGTTCCCTGAGTATCGATCTCACACGGAGCGCATAAAGGTGGATTTAACTATTAAAAGAGACTTGTGATTGAAGCCTCTAAAATTGGAGCTTAGGGGGGATATTTTTTTACTAACGACTACTTGCATGAAAATAAAACTAACTATGTGGGTCGCATTCACCGCTTCACACCTCCACGGGTTGCCAACCTCCGCTTCACTCTACTACGGGTCGCGAACTCTACTTCGCACAATGCTCATGTCAACTAAGACAACAGAGCTACATAACGTAATCAAAACACGTCAATAGGGAACTATGAAGAAATCACAAACAAGGAACTAGGCCTCCCAAGCTTCTCCAATTGAAAGAAAAGTGCAAGACATGCTTTTAAGAACAAGAAATAATTATCTACACACAATCTAGGCACAACCATCAATAACATAGAAGAAAATCCATAACAACTCCACCTAGTATTTGGGAGAAAAGAAATGAGATACAAACAACATTTGAGACTCTTTCGTGTAGGAGAGGTTAACTACGAATAGCTACTCCATGAATGTCCCATTCGTCGGTTACCGCCTAGGGTAGAGGAACCTTTATCACAAGCTCTAAATGGAAACGTCTTCTCAAGTGTTTTGCACCATCCAATTCTCTTTCTTCAAATCCCTAGCTTGCGGCAAGCATAGGAACTGTCACAACCTGCATTTTTTCCGCATTTAAATGATATATCGGAGTAAGAGAAAACATGCGCCGTGATGTCATACCGTGCAGGGGATAACCGTAGGTGCCCAGGAAAGAACTCAAACCTAACTCTTTATATGAAATTCTCAAGTTATTAAGAAGAAACTGCAAATTGAATTAAGTTTTGATGTTCGTATCCATCGGCTTAGTGGATCAACTAGTCCACGAGTAAAAATTTAAATATACGTTGTGGAAAATAATTTGTTTATATTGATTGACAACCTACATGAGCATAAACATCCAAGTAGAAAAACTCATGATATGCATACCTCTAGATTTAATATAAGTATAGAAAGAGCATTTTTCGTCGCTAAAATATAATGACTTTGGATTTAAAAGATGTTATGCATGAGATAGTTATAATGAGATTTTTATACTTTAAAATAACTAACATGCAATCCTAGCATAAAACCTTCCCAGAGAGCAAGTAACCCAACAAATCATCTAAAAATAGACATACCAGCTAGCAAGTAACTTAACATTCTACCAAACCTCCAGTGGGTGTCAACAACCTGACAAGAACCCACCAAAAAGGTATGTATGTCTGAACTAAAAAAAATAAAAACAACAAAACTACCTCACGATGGTGAGGATAGGATAATTGTAATAGTTATAGAATGCCAACAACAACAAAACCTAGCCGCTCAACCGGCTAGTACTGCTCTGAGCCCGAGGCAATCAAATGAAAAGAAACCACTGCAAGTGATGTTTTTAGTTGTCTACATAAATCACCTAGAGGGGAGTGAATAGGTGAGGTTTGCATCTTTTTGAGGAATAAAATCTTGTAAGAATGGAGCGCAAAAAATAAACAAACAAGCCATAGAAAACACAAGATTTATAGTGGTTCCCCAACCTTGGGTACGTCCACTCTCCACCTCACCGATCTAGCATCACGCTAGACTCGGCTACTTCACTATTATCTCAGATTGAAAAAAAAATCCTACAAGTCAGAGCAATGCCCCTACAACTCGGAGTCAAAACACTCCTACAAAAATCTCGGAAAACAAAGCTCCTACAACTTGGAGAAGAATCTCCTACATGATTAAAGATGTTGTACAGAAAAAATATACAAACAGATATAATTCCATATCTTAGTCTTCAGCCCTTCTTTCTTATTAAAACTTGAAGCTCTGTCAGAAATAGATCGAAGAAGACTGCGGCAAAATCTCTAGATCTGAAAAGCTTAGGATCAACACGATCAAGAAAGAGATCTATAGAGGTTGAACGCCTTAATCTATTGAACACTTCTTATTCTGAATCACTTGGATCAGAGAAGAGCAGTGGCAAGAGTGATGATGAAGAGCGGCGGATTTCCCGATTTAGAATGAATGGAACAATTTTGAATTCTTGATTTTGTGTGTTAGGGTTAGTCGAATTTGATAAGACCTTTTATAGGACTTGCCTGACGGTCATAAGCATAAATGACTGTGATGCAGCGCCACTACTAATTGATGATGACCCGGTTGCCGAGGCGTTACGGCATAATGATCTTAGATGTCGTGATGACGCTGAAGGAAGTGCACGTTACAACCTCCGCCCGCGGCGTGCTCGAACCGCCATGAAAAATTAGCTTTAATTATCTTATTTCATGAACTCTATTTTTATATTTTTAGAATATAAAATTATCCAATATTTAAGAGATAATTTTATATTCATGGCATGTTTTATTTCGTTAATTTAAAACAGTTTAATTTTGGTGTGCACTTAGCCATTCAGGTGGATGAGATTACATCTCCATTATGAAGGGTTAAGGCTTGTTGTAATCTTCTATTTAAGGAGGTGTTTATGAGGAATCAAGCATTGAATATTTTGAAAACCTAAATCCCTCTCCCTTTGAGAATTTCGGCCCAAGCTTGTCCCAAGCTGCCGACCCCCCCCCCCCTTGGTGGTGTGAAACCACCGGCCTCCTTGTGGTGGTGTGAAGGCGCCGCCCCTTGCCTCCTCCATCCGTTCGGTGCGATTCCGGCGCGGCTTCCTTGGTGCGACTCCGTGGAAGAAGGTTGCAAACCCATCGGTGTGACGTCGGCGGATCCGTGGAGAGAGTGATTCTCCCACCTTATCTTTGTGTGAATGTTCATCCCGGTTGGGTAATCTCTTCCCTCTTCCTTGTGTGATTCTCTTCTTTAGTTGTGGTGGTTTCACGCTCGTTTTCTCCGGATCTTTAATTTAATCGCCACAAGTTTTGAATCGAGATCGCCGTTGTAAGGCTTTTTAATTCCGGATCGGGTGGATCCTATTTGCTTGAGCGGATCTTGGCCTATAGCCTTGGTCTTGCTCTCTAAAAGGAGTGGCAACCTTTGTGTTTTCTTGGGGAATACTCCGACTCAAATTTCCGATCGTTGTTTTCGAGTCGACCATTCCTCCTTTGTTATTTGCGCTGCGTTCTTGCGACGAGGACTATTATGAGCGATAGGTGCTGTGTAGGTGCGGTAGATCTACGATGTGTAGTGCGTAGGAAGTGTTGTTTTCGTGGAGATCTCCGACTCGAGACGTACCCTACACCAATTTGGTATCAGAGGGAGGTTGTTTCAACTCCCAAGTTGCAAACATCCTCTTTGCGTTCTTCGTTGGTTGATATGAACTTTCAATAAGCTCCTTTATTCGTTCTTGGTGCGACTCCATGGAAGAAGGTTGCAAACCCTTCGGTGTGACGCTGGCGGATCCGTGGAGAGAGTGATTCTCCCACCTTATCTTTGTGTGAATGTTCATCCCGGTTGGGTAATCTCTTCCCACTTCCTTGTGTGATTCTCTTCTTTAGTTGTGGTGGTTTCGCGCTCGTTTTCTCCGGATCATTAATTTAATCGCTATAAGTTTTGAATCGAGATCGTCGTTGCAAGGATTTTTAATTCCGGATCGGGTGGATCCTATTTGCTTGAGCGGATCTTGGCCTATAGCCTTGGTCTTGCTCTCTAAAAGGAGTGGCAACCTTTGTGTTTTCCTAGGCCTATTGCCATTTATGAGAGTGATCCTCTCTGCATTCTTCATTGGTTGTTTACATGGACGAAGTCCGCCACTTATGCCTTTGAATGAATAAAGGAGCTTATGACTGAGGCACCTGTCTTACGTCTACCTGACTTTTCTAAGGTCTTTGAGCTCACATGTGATGCGTCTGGGGTAGGGATTGGAGGTGTCTTGAGCCAGGAGGGCCATCCCGTTAGTTATTTTAGCGAGAAGTTATCCGGTCCTAAGCTGAACTACTCAAATTACGATAGAGAATTTTATGCTGTAGTTCAATGTCTACACCATTGGAGGCACTATCTCCTCTCCAAGGAGTTTGTGATCCTCTCTGATCATGAGGCTTTACGTTTCATCAATGGCCAGCATAAGATCAGCCCATGACATGCTAAGTGGGTAGCTTTCTTACAAGGTTACACGTTTAATCTCAAGCACCTTAAGGGAACTGATAACCGAGTCGCGGACGCCCTTAGTCGTATTACTATTTTACTCACCTCTATGGAAGTTCATGTTGTCGGATTTGAGCGGATTAAGGATGAGTACGCTACGTGTCCTGACTTCCAGGACTTTTATTTATCTGCCCAGGATAGTTCCCCCACTACGATATCTGCCTACGTTATCAAGGACAATTACCTGTTTAGGAACAGGAAGCTATGTATTCCGCAGTCATCGTTACGACTACATATCATATGGGAATTGCATAGCGGAGGGTTGAGTGGTAACTTCGGTAGAGATAAGACCATTACGCTAGTCGAGGATAAATTCTATTGGCCAAAACTGAAGGTTATGGTGGGGCAGGTAGTGAGTAGCTGCCGCACGTGTCAGGTGTTTAAGGGAAGTAAAACCAACGTTGGATTATATACTCCCTTGCCTATTCCCTCCATGCCTTGGGTAGACGTTAGTATGGATTTTGTATTAGGCCTCCCCATTACTCTTCGCCGTCACGACTCAGTCTTTGTAGTGGTGGATAGATTTTCAAAGATGGCTTATTTCATCCCATGCAGTAGGACAAACGACGCGTCTCACGTTGCTAAACTATATTTTAAGGAAGTCGTTAGTCACCGTAGAGTGCCAAAGACCATAGTATCGGATAGGGATGTAAAATTCACTAGTTATTTTTGGAAAACTCTTTGGATTTTAATGGGAACGAAATTATTGTTTTCCTTCGCCTATCACCCCCAAACTGATGGGCAGATGGAAGTGGTTAATCGGAGCTTAGGAAATTTGTTACGATGCCTTGTGAGTGATCATAAGATCACTTGGGATCTTCTCCTTCCCCATGCCCAATTAGCCTACAATAACTCCAAGAATAGGTCTACGGGTCTGTCCCCGAATGAGATTGTCCACGGGTATAAGGCTCCTGTGCCGCTTGACTTGGTGCCGTTGCCCCCAACGTACAAGGCAAGTTAGTTTGCACAATCCTTCGCCCAACACATCCATGATTTACATGCACGTATACGGGCCACTTTGACCACGCAATACGACTCTTATCAAGCGCACGCTAATTTACATCGGAGAGTATCAAACTTCAAAATTGGCGATCTAGTTTTAGTCCGTTTGGTTCCCAAACGCTTGCCAACTGGCACCGTTAAAAAGTTAGCACCAAAGCGCGCCAGCCCTTTTCGGATTATTAAAAAGTTAGGTGACAATGCTTTCATTTTGGACTTGCCTGCTGATTGGGGGATCTCTCCCATTTTTAACGTTTCGGATTTAACGATGTTTGTGTCACCACCACAAGAGTTGATTTCTTTATCGTCTTCTTCTCCCACTCAAAATTCTGATGGGTTGGGGAGTGGTAGTTCGGATGATCTCTCTCTGTCGGTCCCCGCAGGTATAACATCGGATGGTACGTTGCCTTCTTTTACTCCTACTGCTGACATGTTTCCCAAGTTTCCCAGGACATTCTTCACTCCAGATATGATACTTGCTGCGGAACCGTTCACTACTCCGGATGGTACTACTTACCGCTTTCTGGTCCGTTGGCGTGACCGCCCCCCTTCGGACGACTCTTGGGTACTCGCAACAGAGCTTCAACGTTTGGATGTCGAGCTTCTCCGCCACTATCTCTCCACTCACGCATCAGAGATACGTGATTTTGAGTGGGGGAGGATTGATGCAGCACCACCACTAATTGATGATGACCCGGTTGCCGAGGCATTACGGCATAAAGATCTTAGATGCCATGATGACGCTGAAGGAAGTGCACGTTACAACCTCCGCCCGCGGCGTGCTCGAACCGCCATGAAAAATTAGCTTTAATTATCTTATTTCATGAACTCTATTTTTATATTTTTAGAATATAAAATTATCCAATGTTCAAGAGATAATTTTATATTCATGGCATGTTTTATTTCTTTAATTTAAAACAGTTTAATTTTGGTGTGCACTAAGCCATTCGGGTGGATGAGATTACATCTCCATCATGAAGGGTTAAGGCTTGTTGTAATCTCCTATTTAAGGAGGTGTTTATGAGGAATCAAGCATTGAATATTTTGAAAACCTAAATCCCTCTCCCTTTGAGAATTTCGGCCCAAGCTTGTCCCAAGCCGCCGACCCCCCCCCCTTGGTGGTGTGAAACCGCCGGCCTCCTTGTGCTGGTGTGAAGCCGCCGCCCCTTGCCTCCTCCATCCGTTCGGTGCGATTCCGGCGCGGCTTCCTTGGTGCGACTCCGTGGAAGAAGGTTGCAAACCCTTCGGTGTGACGCCGGCGGATCCATGGAGAGAGTGATTCTCCCACCTTATCTTTGTGTGAATGTTCATCCCGGTTGGGTAATCTCTTCCCTCTTCCTTGTGTGATTCTCTTCTTTAGTTGTGGTGGTTTCGCGCTCGTTTTCTCCGGATCTTTAATTTAATCGCTACAAGTTTTGAATCGAGATCGCCGTTGCAAGGCTTTTTAATTCCGGATCGGGTGGATCCTATTTGCTTGAGCGGATCTTGGCCTATAGCCTTGGTCTTGCTCTCTAAAAGGAGTGGCAACCTTTGTGTTTTCTTGGGGAATACTCCGACTCAAATTTCCGATCGTTGTTTTCGAGTCGACCATTCCTCCTTTGTTTTTTGCGCTGCGTTCTTGCGACGAGGACTATTGTGAGCGATAGGTGCTGTGTAGGTGCGGTAGATCTACGACGTGTAGTGCGTAGGAAGCGTTATTTTCGTGGAGATCTCCTACTCGAGACGTACCCTACACCTGACTGCACGCGTGGACCAATAAGAATCAACGTTAAATTTGAAAACATTTCCGTCTGGACTTAACAATAATTTCGAAAAATCAACTGCATTTCTCAAGTGAATAACATACTACTCGAGAATAATAGTTGTTTCTCGAGAAGAGGATGTATGTTTCTCGAGAATAAGTCCTTAAGGAAAACAAGGGAAATGATTTCTGGCTTCTCAAGAAATAACTTCTATTACTCGAGAACTAGAGAAAGACTTCTCAAGAACTAAGTATGTAAGACCCCCTTTTTTTCTCTTTCTTTTTCAACCACCGGGGTCTTAGGCCCAGAACCGCCGCTTTGCGGTGACACCTTCACGTCCTGAAGGGTCATCACCACAAAACGCCGATTCTGCCGGCCAATTCGATCACAGAAAAGTAGCACAATTATTGAAGTAAGAACAATACAGTCCACAATAATAAATCACATGTAAATAAGATAAAATCTCCACGAAGGGAGTGTCCACAGAAATCATCAGAGTACTATAAATACGGGCTTATGCTCGGTACAATATGTCCTCACTACAAATCTCTCATGCGGAAGCGAAAACAGAAACTACTCAAGGTCGAGACTCACGGTCCCGGCTGTGTGAACTCCGGAGCTAGACTGCCCCATCTCTAGGCGCACCGATCTCTGGGGCTGCTCCTCCATGCTGGGCTCCACGATCCCCTAAATGATGCGGTTCGAAAACCGTTAGTCATAAAGACTAAGCCCTATCATCCCCTACCCCTTCCCCCATGGCTCCTAGGTACCGAGCGGGGAGGAAGAAAGGGAAGGACATGATGGTAGAGATAGATCAAGAAACAGGTGACTATGGACTTAATCTAGCAAGATGTATTCGGTGAGCAGTTAATATGATTGTTATAATAGGTCTAGCAGTAAGAAAAGCAATTATATGAATTTAAACCTTCACTTATGTGAGAACACATAAGCAAAAGGGATCTTTTGCAAGGCTCCCATCGTATAGAGTGTCCCATACCACTTATACGTTGGGGTGTCGGTTATCAAACAGCAATGGTTGTTATATATTGAAATTAACCTTTGATTTATAAACTTGCCCACACAAGCTTATAGACCAAGGGGTCGTTTTGCAGGTCCTAATGTATAAGCGTCCCATACCACTTATACTTTAGGTGTCAAGGTTAAATGAATCGATTATGCTATGACATGCTAGTGGGTATGATGAAACATGCAAGTGCAACTCACACACCCGACTCTGTGCACACAGACCTTTAGTTCCCCCTTTCGGAGCCGTTACCTCCCAGGATACCTCCGTAGTGGCAGACGGAAGCGGTGGGTTGGGCCTCGCCCACCTCAAAACCAGTAAAAGCACCACTGCTCTGACCTATCGTACGCCTCAACGCTTGGTGCACTAAGCGGACGCCTGCGTACTCTTGCCGGCTGGCGCACCGGACTTCTGTTGGCGAAGTGCTAACCACCTCGCCGAGTCAACGATATCGGTGTCGGTGCAATCGAACTCCCTGATATCGTAAAACCCACCACCTTAACTTTTCCTATCTTATGCACATGCAAGTTTAATCGCAAACACACAAAAACCGAGCCGAAGCTCCCCGGACCAAAACGTCCGTCTCCAAAACAACCGAGCCGAAGCTCCCCGGACAATCCCGTCCGTCTCCAAACCGACCGAGCCGAAGCTCTCATCAATCTTCCTATGCCAACAGTGTTTGTGAAAAGTGTTATCCTAGTTACTAAGTTACTCTTGTCGATTTGTTATTACAGTTAACGTTAGCCCAGGACTGCCCCCGGTATACCCCGTGAAGGGCTCTCAAGGGGCACTAGGAACCAAGACGGCGGCATTACGGCCCGAAGTTCCCTTTCGCAAGGCACTTATTGTTATTGGTTGATCTCCCTTAACCCATTCCCTTCTTACATTACGATAGACTATCCTAGGGTGATTTTTAAACCTTCCACTTTTCGGGAAAAGCGATCTTTCGCCAAACCCGAGCACCACTTAAATCTACCTATCACCACTTCTCATCACTCCTTTTATCTTCCTATTGTGATTTCCTCCACATTTCCACCCAGGCAAAATGTTTAACTCCAATGACTTCCTCAGATCATGTCCTATTGCATTTCACAAATTGCTATATGCAGACCAACCTAGGCTACATGTCGAACCGGTTATGCAATGATCCATTACTCATCCAAATGCCCTAAATTACTTACTGGAGACTTGCCATGATATAAATGACCTAAGTCCAGAAAACGGAAATTTTCCTAATTTATTTGGCATTTAATTAAATTCCTCGAAAATCCCAAGGACTACCGGTTTGAACATGAACTACCCTAAGTTCTCATGCAAGATGTCCAGCAAATTTATGCTAGATACTAGGTTATCTCAATAGGTTAAATCCTAAGTATCATAATTTTTCTATCATTAGAAGGGCATGAAAACTATTTTAGAAATAATCTCTAACTTCTGTTGTTTATGAATCAAGTACAGAAAATATTCTTCCAAAAATTATAAATAAATTATGCCATGCAAATAAAGGCCTAAAATTAGCACTGGCCAAATTTCACAATTTTCCAGCAAGTATTTTATCCATAATTAATTTTTAAACATAAAAGCCCTTTCTATCATCTGTGAATAAAGTACTAGATTTACTCAACATAAAAATTCTATAAAAATCCAGTGATCAATGTTCTACTGGTCAAGATCTAAATCCAGAATTTTAACTGATTATAATTAATTTAAAGCCTCCAAATAATTGAAACAACAAATCGGGCAATAATCCATTAACACATGAAGTATAACATTTATCAATCATAAAATCCCAGGAAAATTATCATAAGTCTAAAACATCCTAAAACTCCCTCCTCCCGAGTTTCCTAATTTTTGGATTAGATTTAGTGCTTAAAATAACTAAATTACATTTCTATCCTAATTCAAACTCTCAACTTCCGAGGTACCCAACTACCTCCAATTCCTTCACCATTTCAACCAGAGGGTTTTCAGCATATCATGCCACTCTCCTCTAAATTTTAAGGGCATACAAGAGCTTTTGCTCCTATGTCCTTCACAAACCTCAAAACCCTTCATTTAAGATTTGAGTTTGGATCCTAGGGTAAACCAACCCTAAACCACTCCATTTTTCTCCACACAGGTTGTAACACTATACTAAGTCAGAGATCAGAAAATCAGCCTCTGTTGAGGCGATTTGTCCTTTCCAAATTCTCAGTGCACTTTTTATTAAAAGGTGTCTCACTAACGCCTAGTTAAGGGTAGAAGATTTCTCACCCAAAACTCCTCCAAATCAATTGGAATTTTACACAGACCTAGATTTTATAGCCAGGGACCACTCACCAAAATTTGGGAGGGTTTGGAGGTCATTTGACCATCTAAATAAATTCCTCTAAGTTTATTAAATTAAAACAAAAACTTTAGGCAAAGTATCTCCAAAAATTCCCATTTTTGGACCGTGGGCAACCATTTCAATTTCTGGTTAGCCTAGGTCTTGATCCCACCAAAATGAGTGCTGTGGTCAAACCACTCACCCAAATTGAATAAAATCAATTTTATATTAAAGTAGACCCAGAGGGCTACAACTTTTGTGACTGGCCATTTTTCCTAAATCGGCCTCTAAGTGCCTCGTTTCGCAGCCTCAAAATATGTTCAAATAATCTATTTTCCATTAAGTAATATATAATAATCTATGCATTATATATTAATTCTACTGTTCATCTTCTTCATGAACCCGAACAGACACAGGAAAACATTTTTCCTGTAAGCATTCCGTGATCCGTCGCCGGCCGTTCGGTCACTTCCCTGGCCAGCCACCACCACCACCACCTCCGTTGAGGCGATGGCTAGCGGTCGGCGGTGGTTTGGCCGCCGGAGGTGGCGGTTTCCGGCGAACTCAAAATATCTTTTTCATGTTTTTTCCATGAAAATGAGAGATGGGTCCGGCTCCGTTGAGCGCGAACCTCCTTTCTAAGAATCCTAAGATCTACCCATGAAAGAGAAAGAGTAGAGGAGGACCTTGTTCGCGGTTTGAAGGCGAGAAGAACGACGGGGTGCCATGGCGCGGTGGTGGCGTTTGCTGAACTTCTCCTACAGCAAGAACAAAGGTATGATCCGATTACTTGAGCGTGTAACCTTCTCCTCTTGCCTCAAGTGGGCTTTTATAAGTCAAAAAGTGGGAAGATGAATGGGTAAAGCCTTAATGGCCATGACGGTTCTCCCCTTAACGTTTCAGTTACAGTGAAGGGATAAGAAACGGTGGAAACTGAACAGGTGTGTCCAGCTGGCGGCTTCCTATTGGACCATATCTTCCTCATTTATTATATAATTATAGAAGGAAAACGGCCTGAAATTACTCCTGGTGTAACTTCTCACACCAGCATTTTTTACCACGCGTGTTAGAATAATTTCGGGCCTGAACCGTCGTTTCGGCCAATGTCACGGGCGTGACACATAGGTCACGGGCGTGACGGGCCCGAATAGCCAATTATGGGTTCGACGATCGTCGAACTGAGATCGACGATCGTCGATGGATGGTCACGGGCGTGACACCTTGGGTCACGGGCGTGACAGGCCCGAACGGCAGATTTTGGGGTCGACGATCGTCAAATTGAGATCGACGATCGTCGAAGGCTGGTCACGCCCTAGGTCACGGGCGTGACCTCTAGGTCACGGGCGTGACATGCCCGAACGGCAAATTTCGAGGTCGACGATCGTCGAATTGAGATCGACGATCGTCGAAGGCTGGTCACGCCCTAGGTCACGGGCGTGACACTCATGTCACGGGCGTGACATGCCCGGGCCGCAAGGTTGACGATCGTCTCACGGCGATCGACGATCGTCGATGGGGTCACGCCCATAGTCACGGGCGTGACACCTTGGTCACGGGCGTGACATGCCCAAACAGCACGTTCGACGATCGTCTCGTGGAGATCGACGATCGTCGAAGTACTCATGCCCAGGTCACGGGCGTGACGGGTCGGTCACGGGCGTGACCAACCCGTGACCCGAAATATTGATCGCTTTATTTCAATTTTATGTGTTTCCTAGGGTTCCGTCACAACTAACCGACTCCTAGGGGTCTAGCCGGAAATGGGATGTTACAAAGTAGACTTCTTGAGAACAATTGGACTTCTCGAGACTTAACTTCTTTTTACTCGAGTACTGGTCTTCTGCTTTCTCGAGATAAGGCTTGGCCTTCTCGAATAATGGCTTCTATTACTCGAGTATTAAAATTAGAAAGATTCTGAAATGATTTTTGAGTAAACTAAAAAAGGAGGTAAGTAGTACTTGAGTACTCCATGGCTTTCTCGAGTATTAGACAAAGCCTTCTCGAGAATAGTTTCTGCTACTCAAAAGCTACACAGAGCTAACTCGAGAAATCATTCCAACACTACTCGAGTACAAGATGTCCTTCTCGAGTAATGGACTTAGAAAAAATTTTGACTTTTTGAAAAATGTTTTTCTCCAAGGAGTTCAGCAACTGTAAAATCCCATTTCTGGATAGACCCCTAGAAGTGGTTTTGTCATGACTAGGTCATGACAAAACCCTAAGAAGCCCAAAAAGACCAAGAGAGCTTAGGTAGGAAGGTGAAAATCACCGTGGTCTCCAAATAATAGGTCAGAAACTTGCTTATAATAAGATTAGGACTCGGGCGTTGAGTGCGTCGAGTGCACTCAACACCATAAGCAGAATGGCGTTGAGTGCACTGACTGCACTCAACACAATCTTACTGATGGGTTGGCATTGAGTGCGTCGAGTGAACTCAACGCCATAAGTTCAATGGCGTTAAGTGCACTGACTGCACTCAACGCCATCTGGTGTTGTTTGGATGGCGTTGAGTGAGCTGAGCTCACTCAACGTCGTAGTTTAGATGGGGTTGAGTGAGCTTAACTCACTAAATGCCATAGTCTAAATAACATTGAGTGCACTGACTACACTAAACGCCGTCTGCTGAGGTCTAGAATGGCGTTGAGTGAGCTGAGATCACTCAACGCCATAGTCTGGATTGCGTTGAGTGAGCTTAGCTCACTCAACGCAATAAGCTAGACGATGTTGAGTGCACAGACTGCACTCAAAGCCATCTTAAGTAGGCTGGATGGCATTGAGTGAGCAGAGCTCACTCAACACCATAAGCTAGATGGCGTTGAGTGCACAGACTACACTTAACGCCATCTTAAGTAGGCTGGATGGCATTGAGTGAGCAGAGCTCACTCAATGCCATAAGCTAGACGGCGTTGAGTGCACAGACTGCACTCAATACAATCTTAAGTGGGCTGGATAGTGTTGAGTGTGCAGAGCTCACTCAATGCCTTAAGCTAGACGGCGTTGAGTGCACAGACTGCACTCAACGCCACCTTGAGTAGGCTGGATGGCGTTGAGTGAGCAGAGCTCACTCAACGCCATTTTACTTAGAAATTTTTTTAGCATGGCTGATGGTTTAGTTGAACCGGGCCGGTCTAGGAAGTAGGCCAGAATGTGTTATTGGGTCATTTATCTTATTAAGACTTAATTAAGCCTTATTTTGTGATATTGACCGGCTATGCCACGTGGCAGCCGTTTCCTCTTCCTTCCAGCCATGGCTGAGCGTCGGTTTGCATGGCCATTAATGGATTTTAAAGCTTGGCTCCATCCTCTCCCCCTTGAAACGACTGGATTTAACCCCTCTCGGGGAGAGGAGGAGTTTCCAGCCTTCTCTTAGCTATTTTGAGATGTTTCCTCTCCCTTCAAGCCATGGACGAAAACTCATAAATGGAGCTTTAATGGCCGTTACATCCTTCCCCCACCCGCAGCCTTGTTTCTCCATTAAAAGACTCCCTATACTTAGAGAGGAAGTTTTCACCCTTGCCCAACAAAGCTAGAGCTTATTACCTTGCTGTTGAGGGATTCCGGCGACGCCACCACCGCGCAAATGGCATCCCGACGATCGGCTCGACTCCAAACCGTGAATAAGGTCCTCCTCTACTCTTTCTTCTATGAATAGATCTTAGAAATCAAATAGGAGAGAAATCGAGCTCAATAAAGCTGGATCGAGTGAGTGTTTTCATGGGTTTTTCCGAAATTCATGGTGGTCGTGTTCACCGAAAACCACCACCTCCGGCGGCCAAACCACCGCCGACCGATAGCCACTATCTCGACGGAGATAGTGGTGGCGGTGGCTGGCATGGGACGTGGCCAAATTGCCGGCGGCGGCTCATGCAAGCTACAGGTTTTATTCATTTTTATAGGGTTGCTGGTTTCGGGTTTTGAGAAGATGAACAGTGCCTTATATCAAATATGATATATATTTATATATAATATATAGTACTTAATCACTTTTATCAAGCTCATTTTGATGCTACTAAATGAGGAACCTAGAGGCCATTTTAGGAGAAATGGCCAGTCACAGAAGTTGTAGCCCTTCGAGTCTAGATTATTCTAAAATTTATTTCAACTCGATTGGGTAAGTGGTTTGACCAACGCACTCATTTTTGTGGAACCTACACCTAGGGCTATCCTGAGATTCAAATTGATGCCCACCTTTCATCCCTTGTCCAAATGAGCTGAAATTTGGTCAGGGGGTCTACCTTAGCTATACCTAGAGACTTTCCAAAAATAGGAATTTTTGGAGAATATTTTTCTATAGTTTTTAGAATAATTTAATAAACCATGTATAAATTAATTAGGTATCATAAACACCTCAAAATCCCCCCAAATTTGGGTGGGTAGTCTTAAAGGGCATGATAAGATTCTGGTAAAAATTTCATCTCATTTGGAGATGTTTTGAATAGGTTTTTATCCAACCCTAGGTTGATCCTTATAGGGTTAAATAGGTCAAAACACCCCCTTGGGGTTTTGAGTGGTCAAATCACCTTAATAGAGGCTGAAATTTTGGTCACTGACTTTTTTATGGTATGACACACCCTCCAATGGAATTTGGGGTGGTTGGTGCAGGGTAGCCCTAGAACTCTAGTGTTGGCCCTTTTATGGGATTTTTAAGGTTTGATGGTCATTGGGTCAAATGACCTTGGAATTACTTGAGACTTGGTGTAAGTGATCCTAGGGTGGCTATGGTACTCTGGTTGAAGTTTTATTGAATTTGGAAGCCTTTAACCCCCCCCCCCCTCAAATCTCTAATCCTAGTTTAGGGCACAAGCCCAATAGTTGGGTTTAGGCAATCAAAACACCTCATCATAACTTGAAACTTGGGCAAGGTATGTCACTGATAAAAAGAGTCCTAAAATAATTTTAGTGGAATTTTTGGGCTAATAAAATCAGTACTTCCTTAATAACCCTAATTGTGTCCTTAAAATTATTTTGCTTGTTATGATATTTTTCTCAACTAAAAAGTTATGAAATTTCGTATTTGGAAGTTTTACATTATGGTAGATCGCTCTGTATTTTTATGTGAATTTTTATATGATTATTTTAAGTACTTGTTTCTTAAATTATGAATTACGGAATTTTGGTCATAAATAGAAGTGGAGATTAATATTATGATAAAAATTATGACATCTGGTCAGTGAGTGTTTTAAGTCAATATGTAGGTTTTGGAATTTTTCTCATAATTTTTAGGTGACTATTTACAGTACTTGCTTCAATAACTCAAGAGTATGAAATTATCTATGTAAATTAAATTTGGACTTACTGTTCACTATAAAATTGGGAGAATCCTTCTAGAGTGTTTTTAGGCCATGATGGTCTTACTGAATTTTTTTTATAATTTTTGGAACAATATTTCTGACCTTTGATTCTTAAAATGGTATTATTGACCTTATGTTCTAAATTGTGATTTGGGGGCCTAAACCATTATAAAAATTCATATATCTTGGATTTACTTTTAAATTACTGCTTAGTATTTATCATGATTTTATGAAGCTCTATACATACATGAAAAGTGCACTTCATGTTCAGAATCTTCATTTCCTAGTGTTTGAAGAAAATAATTAAATACTCATTAATTTAGGAAAATTATGAATCACTGGCTTTTATCTAGTTAGGTCATGATAGGCCCCCATAAATTATATTGATCCATTCGGATGAATATTTATAGTGCGACCTATTACGTGCATCATATCATTAAGTAAGGACTGCGAATAGGCTTAATGCAGAAAATGAGTAATGGTGGGGTTAGGCCTAAGATTGGAGAATTCAAATAGCTTTGGTTTTGGATAAGTAATATGGGTCATGATGGAAGATATTTGGGAAGGGTAGTAAGGAGTGGTTTGGCTAGAGTGTAGAGGTGCTCGGGTTCGACGAAAGATCGTCTTTCCCGAAGAGAGGAAGGTTAAAAATCACACTTGGTTAGTCTATCAAAATAAGATAAGGGAATGGGTAAAGGGAATCAACCAATAACAATAAGTGCCTTGCGAAAGGGAACGATGGTCTTCAGCTACCATCATAGTTCCTTTTGCCCTTTGAGAGCCCTTCACAGGGAATACCGGGGGCAGTCCTGGGTTAACGTAAACTGTATTAATAAACTCAAAAGAGTAACTTAGTAATTAGGGTTTCACATTTCACAAAACACTATTAGCACAGGAAAATTGTTAGGAGCTTCGGCTCAGTTGGTTAAGAGACGGACAGAATGGTCCGGGGAGCTTCGGCTCGGTTGGTAAAGAGACGGACACGATGGTCTAGGGAGCTTCGGCTCGATTGGTTTGATACGATAAATATTGCATGTGCATAAAAGGGAAAGAAAATTAAGATGGTGTGTCTTCGGTATTGGAGGGTCGATGCACCGACGCCAATACGCTGACTCGGCAAGTGTTGTTAGCACTTCGCCAACAGATGTCCGATGCGCCAGCCGGCAAGAGTACGCAGGAGTCTGCTTTGTGCACCAAGCATTGAGGCGTACGATAGGTCTGACCGGTAGTGCTTTACTGGTTTAGAGGTGGGCGAGGCCCAACCCACCGCTTCCGTCTGCCACTACGGAGGTATCCTGGGAGGTAACGGCTCCGAAAGGGAGAACTAAAGGTCTGTGTGCACAGAGTCGGGTGTGTGTGTTGCACTTGCATGATTCATCATACCCACTTGCATGTCATGGCATAATCGATTCATTTAACCCCTAACACCTAATGTATAAGTGGAATGGGATGCTTATACAATAGGCCTTGCAAAACGACCCCTTTGTCTATAAGCTTGTGTGGGCAAGTTTATAAATTAAGGTCATTTTATATATATATATATACTGTTGTTTGATAACCGACACCCCAACGTATAAATTGGTATGGGACTTTTTATACGATAGGAGCCTTGCAGAAGATCCCTTGTCTTATGTTCTTTCGCACATAAGTTAAGGTTACATTTCCTACTTTCTGTTCCGATCATATTTGCTATAAATTGCTAGCATAGGTCCGTTGTCACCTTATTTTGATTTATTCTCCACCTTCATGTCCTTCCCTTTCTTCCTCTCTGCTCGGTACTTAGGATCCATGGGGGAAGGGGTAGGGGATGATAGGACTTAGTCTTATAGACTAACAGTTTTCAGACCACATCATTTAGGGGATCGTGGAGCCCAGCATGGAGGAGAAGCCTCGGAGGTCGTTCCGATTGGAGATAGGGCAGTCTAGCTCAGGAGTTCAGCAAGCTGGGACTGTGAGTCCCGACTTATAGTAGATGTTTTAGTTTGCTTCCACTTGAGTGACCTGTAGTGAGGATTATGATGTACCGAGCATAAGCCCTTACTTTCCTACCTTTTATACTATTTCTTTGTACTCTCCCTTCGTGGAGATATTATTACTTTCATGAGATTATTGTGGACTAGTATTTGAGTTTCGCCCTTACTCTTTACCTTTGCTGCTTTTCTGTGATCGAATTGGCCGACAGGATTGGCGTTTTGTAGTCGCGACCTTCCCGGGTGTGAAGGTGTCACCGCAAAGCGGCGGTCCTGGGCCTAAGACCCTGGTGTTTTAAAAGAATAAATGGGGGTCTTACAGTAACTATTCTTTCTTCCATTACATTAGTACTTGAAAACGAAGTGTGTCCCAATAGAGAGGCTACACATGAGTAAACACCATGGGTCATACAATGAGGGATTACATTATATAGTCCTGTGTTTAGTGACTCATTGTAGACTGATATTGGTCTACACTTGGCAATTATAACCTGCAAGCACTCAACTTGAAAAGAGCATCAAATACAAACTTAATTCATCTTAGTTCAAAGGTAACTTCATACAAATCTCGGTTTTTGTGGATACAATACCCAATAATCTCCCCCTATTTGTATAAGTCAGAACCCTCTACACGAAGGTGAATTACAACAAGATAATCAAATAAAATGACTAGTGAACAACGTAATAATGAGAAATGCTATGCAATGAAAAATCTGATCATCGGAATTAAAAGATTTATATTTATAGATAATGTCCAAGGAAAATCCAATTTCACAAAATCTTATATAGAAACTTCTGATCTTCTTCTATTACTGCTTGCTTTGTTGATGTTGCTACTTCACCTTCTTCTCTTATTGCCTCTCCTGATAATTAAAAGGTTTAGGATAGTATTTAGCAAGCTTAGGAGGAGCCTTGGGATTGTTCTTTCCATACTCTCTGTCATATATTCTTCTCTTAGTAAGTGATTTCTTATATAAGTCCCATTCATGGGAGCTGTAATGATCATGTCTATTCTCATTAAAATCAACAACAAGTTTAAGAGTCTCAAGGATTAGGGATTTGGAAGTTGGACTCCATATTTCAGCAAACTCTTGAGCTCTTCTTCTTTCTGCTTCAAGATTAGGAGTGGTCCTGCTAGCAGATGCACCATCATCATACTTTCTTTTCTTATGAGCTGGGATGTTTGAAGGAGGAACCTGAGGCATTTTTATTTCTGAGCAAACTTGAGAGTATTCAGTAGGAGGAGCTTCTTGATCTTCTGGTCTAGGAGAGAATGTTGGAATTATTGGCATTGGTGGAATTGGGGCAGAAGGATGCTGAGCACTTGGAGTGATATGATGTGGAATAACATTTGGGTCAACATGAAATTCAGGAAATATCTGGTTATGCATCCACACTGATGTATCGTAAGTATGAAACTTGACACCATCAATCTAGTTTTGAACATCACCATGTATTTCATTCAGCTTTGCTTCCCATTCTATCTTCTTTCTTTCTTCAGATTTTTCTATGTATTCCTTTACTAAATCCTCCCCCTTTCTAACTTCTACAGAGATGGTGATGAAGGCATCTTCTTTGAAAGTACCAACTTTTGTGCATGTCTTGAAATTGTGTTCTTGAGCTTTCTTTTCCAGTTAAATCTGATTGTTTGCCGAAGTTACTGATTGATCCATCACTAGACCAATACTGGTAATGGTGTGGTCTAGAGCTTTCCCACCTATTTGGAACAGGTGTTTAAGTTCATCAGTATTGTGCTGAATTTCAGCAAATCCTCTGCTTATTTCTTTCTCTAGAGCAATTACTTTCTCAATTATAACTTTAAGAGAGTCTTCAAAATAAGTTCTTTGCTGGGCTAGGATTAACTCAATTTTATTCAGAATGGTATCAGCAGAATGTACTTCAACTTGAGGAGGTGGAGGAGGCAGATGGGGTTGAGCTGGAACTGACCAAAGAGGTATTTCTTCAATGATAAGTGAGCTATGGGCTCTGGTTATATGAATCAATACATCTCCTTCCTCACCAAGAATAGTATGAAGGGACAAGATTAGGCCCTTGAGGGGAGCTTCAACTAGTTCAAGAGCAGCTTCTTTTTCATCATAAATCAGAACTGTCTCTTCTGCATGGACATCTTCAGTAGGAGACTGAGGGTGAGGGGATCCTGGTTCAGAAGGATGGTCTGATGGAGATGGTTCTAGAGGAGGAGATTCTCTGTATGTAGAGGGGAAGAGGTTCTTTGGAAGTGAGTTCATCAATCATTCTGTTGATATCATCTTCTGTAGATAGAACATGTTCTTCTACTTGTGCATTAGAGAGAATTTCTTTATCAAGCAGATCAACATCAAGAAGACTTGAGTCATCTTAGTGGGTAGAAGTGTTCTTAGCAGCAACATCTGAAGGAGCATCTGGAGCAACATCTGAAGGAACATCTGGAGGAAGAGAAGAATGACTTGCCTCTGGGACTGTAGGAGCAGGCTCCCCCTCAACAACTGCACCTGAAGTGCCAGCCACTTGATGTAAAGGGGAAGATGGAGTTCTGTCCTCATCCTCTTGGAGTTCATGGGATTTGGCAAATTGTGCGGGGTTCTGAAGCTTGAGATCCCATCTTTGAAAGGAAGAGATGGAGACTTTCTTCATGTGATGCAGAGAAGTACCTTCAGAGAGGTCAAAGACTTCTGGCTTGAGTTCTTGAAGGAGAAGAGAGACAATTCTGCCAAAGTTTTGTTCCTTGATGCTTTCCTTGATTTTATAGAAAATAATCATGCCCCACTGAAATTTCTTCCTGCATATCACTGTTATCATCATGTCAAAGAAGTCATTTGTGATGAAACTAATCGAGTTAGTGCGGCATAGAAGAATTTTTCCAAGTATATCTACAAGTAACTTGCTCTCTGCATTGAGATTAGGGAGACGAATGGTGCAAGCATCTATAGAAACACCACAGAATCTGAAGGTATGATCGTAATCTTCATCATTTAAGTCATCTTCTTCATCAATGATCGGCAACCGAAGAAGCTTGGAGACGATTAGGGTAGTTAGTTTAACTTTGATTCCACGAACCTTAGACTTGAGAATCTTTCCATTCCTCTTCAATTTGGCATTTTGGAAAAATTCTTCAACATTTGGAAGTAAAATTTTGCACATGTGTTCCAAAATGATTGAAAGTTCGGCGGCTTCCAATAACAGTAGAACGTTGCAAAAATCATCTGACAGGTCGGAAATTCCAGTAGAAATGAGTTCACTGCCAATTTCAACATTCGACGGAGGGGCCATGATCGAGAGAGATAAACTAAAGTTCTTTTTCTGAGAAAAAACTCTGAGGCGGCAGGAAGAGGGCGATAGTGATAGAGAAGACAAAAAGTTTTTCTCGAGAGAAGGGTTTTGAAATTTGTGATTTTGGATTTTCCAGACTTTAATCTATCTATAAAATTCTTAAATCATGATGATTAAGGAAATAATAATAATAACGTACTTGAAAATATAGCGGTAGTAGAGTTAGGGTGCAAATATCAAAAATTTGAACTTCAGGATGAAAAACAACATCAAACTTCTCGAAAGGTAGGCAATTTCTCGAGAGAAGACATCAAAGTTCTCGAGTAGGGAAGTACTTTCTCAAGAAGAAGTTCTGAAGTTCTCGAGAAGCAGACTTGAGGTTCTCGAGAATCAATTTAGTACTCGAGAAGTATTTCTCGGGAGTCCATCTTGTTTCTCGAGTAGTAATCTGTAGTACTTGAGTAGTAAATGTCTTCTCGAGAAATGAAGTCCAGAGAAGAATTTTCTTGAATTTTTGAAGTATAGTATGATCCTTGAAGTTTGCTAGGAGACCTTTTTCTTCATTATTCTTTGTTGAGCATGTCAAGTTTAGTTTTGAAGAACAAGAACTTGGCCTCGTCCAGTGGCTTCGTGAAAATGTCTGCAACCTGCTTTTCAATTGGAACATACTAGAGATTGATGTCTCCATGCTCCACATGCTCCTTGATAAAATGATACCTTAGCTCTGTGTGCTTCGTCCTGCTATGAGAGACTGGGTTGTTGGTGATTGCAATTGCACTGAAGGAGTCACAAAACATCGGAATGTTCTTGAACTTTATATTGTAGTCTTCAAATTGGTTCTTTATCCATAGCAACCAACCCTAGTCCCTCAACCGGCTACTGTCCGAGTCGGAGGCATTCAAAAGAAAAGAATACCTCAATAAGAATATACAAGTGACAATCAAAGATCATTAGTAGCAATAATCGAAAGAGACAAATCGGTTACCAACACTTATAAAAGAAAAGTTGTCCAGTCACAGCAAATAATTCATACTTTAATAGGAAGAGAAGAATTCTCAAACGGAGTAATAAGAAAGGGTGCACCAACTGAGAAATGAAGCCAGGCTTCTATAAAATCTACAAGTGCATGCATAAGAACATATGTGCATATATATATATATATATATATATATATATATATATATATATATAGAGAGAGAGAGAGAGAGAGAGAGAGAGAGAGAGAGAGAGAGAGAGAGAGAGAGAGAGAGAGAGAAAAGATACTAATCAGCTCAAAACAAGTGAATCATTAACACCGGTAAAAACGGTACTAAGTTGGGGGCCACATCGTCCAACACCAACTTTTAGACCAAACATCTCAAACAGGCACTGGGTGGTGCCCACATTGTCCAACAAAACCCAATAGTCCAAATATCTCAAAAAGGCACTGTGTTGGTGGCCTCATTATCCAACACAACCCAACAGTCCATGAGAAGAGGAGAAAATCCACCAGGTATAATGATTCACAAATTGGCATCAAGTTGGTGGTCCTTTATCCACTGCCAACCTAGCAACAAATAACCATAAATTATATTAATAAATAAAAAGAAACCTAAGGCTTATCTTTCGATTTTCATGAGGATGCAAAGGGAAGAAAACCAAAAGTTACTAAGGTAAACTCGATGAATATGACTTGACGAACTCAAAGTCACTCTACAAACACATCAAAATTGCCAAAACACAAGCTCTAAATTCACTCGACGCCAAAACATAGGCTCTGAATTCACTCGATGCCTAAACTCAGGCTCTGAATTCATTCGACGCCTAAACACATTCACTCGACGCCTTGCTGAGTTCACTCGATGCCTAACTAAGTTCACTCACCGCACTCGACGCCAAAGGCATTAACACTCAGAGCAATCAACGTCGTCTTGTTCAGTTGATGCTCTCATTGCTTTTCACTTAACGCCAAGCCTTCACTCGATGCACTCAAAGCTTTTCACTCAACGCCATGCCTTCACTCGATGCACTCAACACTTTTTAGTCAACGCAAAGCCTTTACTCGATGCACTCAACGCTTTTAACTCAATGCCAAGCCTTCACTCGACGCACTCAAATCTTTTTAGCAGATTCCTAACAGAAACTCTCTTATCTAACAGAGGTAATAGACTCATAACTTTTGACAACAATTAAGCTAAGACCCAGAGTAAGTTCCAGAAAATAAGAGAATAGTGGGGGTAGACCAGGCAGGAGTCCAAGCATAGATAAAAGAACCCTCCCCCAGCAACACAGTAAGGAGAAAGGGAAAAATTACTGTTATGCTACAAAAGGTACAACTAGGGGTCATGAAAATATAAGATCTAATAGTAGGATTGTCAGAAAAAAAAAGAAAAAAAGAAATATGAGGAATTTGCAAGAGGCTAGGCAAGGGAGCAATCCACTACTTGTCTTAAACTTCCTATCTCAACTTTTAGAACACTCCACGGCACATATTGGCCAAAAATAAAGTGTAGTAACATGATCTAGAGAGATTTGGACAAAATGAGAGGTTTGGGCTACTCACCCCAACGCCAAAAGGTCCGAGAAAACAAAAATACCTTCCACCAATGCATAGATCTCGGTGAGAGCTTTCCGAATCTACCCTCTGTCGACGATTCTGAGCACCGGAACACCTACAGTTGACGGCCGAAGGCCTCATGATATCCGTCGCCTACATTCTCCCGCAATTCAGTCTGATGGCTTGGGTAAGAAGATAATGAATCGTGAAAAATGTTTATGTTGTCTACCTAAATCACCTAGAGGGGAATGAATAGGTGAGTTGTTTGTCTTTTTGCGGAATAAAAATTTAACGAGCTAAGCACAGAAAATTAACCAAGCATTCACAGATAACACCAAGAGTTATAGTGGTTCCCCAACCTTGGGAACATCCACTTTCCACTCACCGATCTAGAAATGCACTATACTCGGATACTCCACTAATCTCGGATTAAAACAATCCTACTACTCGGAACAACATTCCTACAACTCGATCCACAAAACTGATCTATACTCGGAAGATAAAAACTTCCTACAACAACTCAGAGGACAAAGCTCCTACACTTGGAGAATAATCTCCTACAAGAATAAATTGAAATAAGAAATACAAATAGTAATATCTCTCAGATCTAAAAACTTCTGCCTAGATCTTCTTTCTTGAACTTTGCTGCTATATCAGAAAAAATGAAGAAGACATAGCAAGATCTCTGATCTTAAATTTCTGGACTCGCAAGATCAAGAAGAGGATTTGTCGATTATAGAATATCTTGTCATGTGAATCAACCGCTCTGAATCTTTTGGATCGATACGATCGGGGTCGAAGAAGACAAAGAACAGCGAGCGATCTTCCCGAAATGGAATGAAAAATGCGGATTCAGAAAATACAGATTTCTCTCTGTTATTCTTCCTTAGGGTTAGTCAAAAACGATTAGGCCTTTTATAGGAGTTTAATTAACGGTCATAATCTTAAATGACTTGGACACGTGGACCAATAATTAAGGAAATCATTTTGAAAAATGTGTCCTAATACTTAGCGATTTTCAGAGAGAAACTAACTGCACTACTTGAGTGAAGAAAGGATTACTCGAGTACTACATCAGGTTCTCGAGAAGAAGCACTTAAGGAAACTTTAGGAAAGAATTTGTCATTACTCAAGTAGAATGATGATTAATCGAGTAATAAATATGTTACTCGAGATATGGAAGTAATCTTCTCGAGTAGAGGACTTGGAGAAATTCTTAGAAGAAATATGGCTACTCGAGTATTAGAGCTCGACTTCTCGAGAAGTAGATAGACTTCTCGAGTACAGGTACTTCACTACTCTAGTAAGATAGACACTTCTCGAGTACTTGTTTCCTGTCACTCGAGACAAAGTACTAAGACACTTGAGTAATGGAATTAACTACTCTAGTATAAGACTTGGAAAATTCTTAGATAGGAACTATGTTTAACTCGAGAATAAGAAGGGATATACTTGAGTAATGGATCTGTCTTCTCGAGAACTATGTTCAATCTTCTCAAGAACTATTTCCCTTACTCGAAATCCAGACTTAACTTACTTGAGTACTATCAAAGAATCTACTCGAGTACTTAAGTTCTTCTCGAGTAAAATACTTAAAAAAATTTGTTCCCTGAAAAGTTTTCTTTCTTCAATGAAATCAGCAAAATGTATTTCTCCATAAGTATAGTGCTTGAAAATGAAGTGTATCCCAATAGAGAGGCTACACATGAGTCAACACCATGGATCACACAATGAGGGATTACATTATATGGTCCTGTGTTTGGTGACCCACTATAGACTGACATTGGTCTACACTTGGCAATTAAGTCCTGCAAACACATAACTCAAACAAGACATCAAATACAACTTAATTCATCTTAGTTTAAGGGCGACTTCATACAAATCTAGGTTATTTTGGATACAATACCCAACAATCTCCCCCTATTTGTAGAAGTCAGAACCCTCTACACTAAGGTGAATTATATCGACATAAACAAATAAAATGACTAGATATCAAAGAGAAAATCAGAGTAACATGCTAAGAATTAAGATAAAGAATAGATCATCAAAATTAAAGATTTATATATCAATTGTCCAAAAATTTCATTTCCACACAATTTTAATCCACAGTCTAAATCTTTATTCATTCCTTGGCTTGATGTTGATGTTGCTTTCTATCTTTCTTCTATTGCTGCCTTCTTTGATAGCTGAAAGATTTTGGGTAGTACTTTGGAGGTTTTGGAGGTGCATTATGATTATTCCTTCCATACTCTCGATCATAGATTCTTCTTTTATTCATAGAATTTTCATACAGTTCCCATTCCTTAGAGCTATAGTGAGTAGTCCTGCTTTCATTATAATCCATTACTAATTTAAGAGTATCAAGGATTAAGGACTTGGAAGTAGGGCTCCAGATCTCTGCAAATTCTTGAGCTTTTATCTTTTCTGCTTCTGGGTTTGGGATGGACTTGCTTGAAGATGCTCCATCACCATACTTTCTTTTCTTAGGAATATGAATTTCAAGAGGTGCTTGATGAAGTATATCTACTTGATCAGTTTCCCAAACTTGAGCAAAAGTATCTGGAGGTGGTGCTTCTGAGCCTTCAGGTCTTGGAGAAAAGGTTGGTTGTTGAACTAGAGGATGTTGAGCATTGGGATTAAAATGATGGGGAATCACATTTGGATCAACTTTAAAATCAGGAAAAATTTGATTGTGTATCCACACAGCTGTATCATAAGTATGAAACTTTACACCATCAATCTGATTCTGGACATCAATATGAATTTCCTTCAACTTTCCTTCCCAGAGAGTTTTCCTGTTTGCATCTAATTTTTCTAAGTACTCTTTGAATAAAGTCTCCCCCTTTCTGACTTCTACAGATAGGGTTTCTATAGCAGATTCTTTGAAAGTATCAACTTCTTCACAGATCTTGAAAGTATGTACTTGGGCTTTCTTCTCTAACTGGATCTGATTATTAGCAAGAGTTACTGACTGGTCCATCACCTGGCCAATGCTAGTTATGGTGTGGTCCAGAGCTTTCCCACCTATTTGGAAAAGGTGTTTCAGCTCATCAGTATTATGCTAGATTTCTGCAAATCCTCTACTCATCTCTTTTTCAAGAGCATATACTTTTTCTGTGATAGCTTTGAGAGAATCATCAAAGTACTTTCTATGTTCTGAGAGCATCAATTCTATCTTACCCAAAATATCAATAGCAGCAGGAGAAGGAGATGGAGTTACAGCTTGAGGAACTGGAGGAAGAGGAACAGTCCATAGAATAATTTCTTTAATTATAACTGAGCTCTAGGCTCTTGTAGTTTGAATCAGAATATCTCCTTCCTCACCAAGAATGGTAGGAAGAGAAAAATCCAAGCTCTTCAGAGGAGCTTCAACAGGTTCTAGGGATTGTCCTTTCTCATCAGATATCAAGACTGTTACTTCTTCTTATACTACTTTATCAGTAGTAGGTGACTGGGGAATAAGGGAAGCTGGTTTAGAGTGGTTAGAGGGAGAAGGTTCAAGAGATGGTGTTTGTTCTTTGGATAATTCTGGAGATTTTTCTGGTTGGAAGGAAGAAAGAGGCTCTTTGGAAGATAGTTCCTCTATCATTTGGGATATGTCTTCCTCTGTAGAGAGAATGTTCTCTTGAACTTGAGCATCTGAGATTGGCTCTTAAGGGGTGGCAGGATGAAGTTCAGTAGCAGGAGATGGGGTAGGGACTCTTTCCTCCATGGATTGAAGGAACAGACTCCCCCTAAGCTGCTACACCAGATGTGCCAGCAACTTGAGGTAGAGGAGAAGATGGAATCCTGTCCTCAATTTCTGTTTGGTCATGAATCTTGGCAGCTTGGGCAGGATTCTTCAGCTTAAGTTCCCATCTTTGAATAAAAGATATTGAAACTTTCTTCATGTGGTGAAGAGTTGTACCTTTGGATAAGTCAAATATTTCTGGCTTGAACTCATGAAGGAGTAGAGAGATAATCCTTGCATAGTTAGGTACTTTGATTCTTTCTATAATCTTATCAAGAATCATCATTCCAAACTGGAACTTCTTCCTATAGATAATTGTTGTCATCATATCAAAGAAATCTTCTGTGATGAAACTTATAGAACTTGTCTTGCATAGAAGTATTTTTCCAATAATATCAACTAGAACCTTGCTCTCTACATTGAGGTCTGGTTGTCGAATTTTGACTGCATCATCAACAATACCACAGAATTTGTATGCCCTATCATAATCTTTAGAAGTTAGGTCGTCTTCTTCTTCAACCAAGGGTAGCCGAAGAAGGGTAGAGACATTGGACTTGGTGAGCTTGAATTTAATTCCCTTAACCTTTGACTTAAGAACTTTGTCGTTCCATCTCACTTTAGCATTTTGAAAGAACTCTTCAACCTCAGGAAAGAGAATTTTGCAGGGTTGTTGTAGAATGAAAGTTAATCCGGCGGTGTCTAGGAGAATAAGAAGGTTTTGGAAATCTTCGAAAATTTCTACAATACCAGTAACAACAAGCTCACTACCAATCCCAGTCTTTGAAGACGGTGCCATTTGTCCAAAGAAAATCGACAAATCGACTGAGGGAATGACGACGATGGCGCACTCTACGACGGTGGCGGAAGATGAATAGACTATTCTCTCTTGTCGAGAAAGGGATTTTGAAATCATGTTGAACGGAAATTCAGGAGATTCTATTTATACAACCCTAATTATTGATGATTAAGGAAGTAAATAACGTAACATACCTTAGAATATGGCGGTATAAACTTCTGGCTACGAATATAGAGATTTGAGCTGAAGTCGATAAAATTTTGTCTTATTTCTTGAGTGGACTAGCATTACTCGAGTGAGAGAATGATAGTACTCGAGTGACATCTTGGCACTTCTCGAGAAGAGTCTCATTACTCGAGTGGTATGACTCGAGGGATTTACTGAGTTCTCAAGTAATCCAAGGAAGTACTCGAGTAGTTAGATTCTTACTTAAGAAATAATGTCTGGACTTGAGAAATTTTTGACTTTTTGATATGTTCCTTAATCTCTGAGCTATGTTATGAGTCCTCCTTTTCTATTCTTCTTTGTTGAGCATTCCAAGTTCTGTTTTGAAGAACGAGAACTTGGTCTCATCCAGCGGCTTCGTGAATATATCTGCAATTTGCCTGTCAGTTGGGACATATTGTAGATTTATGTCCCCATGCTCCACATGTTTTCGGATGAAGTGCTATCGCAGCTCTATGTGCTTTGTCCGGTTGTGAGAGACTGGGTTGTTGGCTATTACAATCGCACTGGAGGATTCACAAAACAAAGGAATGTCTTTTACTTTCATATTGTAATCTTCAAGTTGGTTCTTTAACCATAGCAATTGTGCACAGCAACTATCAGCAGAATGTATTCTAACTTGGCCGTTGAAATTGCAACACAATTCTTCTTTTTGCTGCTCCAAGAAATGAGTATTCTTCCAAGGGATTGGCATGTCCCGGAAGTGCTCTTTTTATCATCCTTACTTCCTACAAAATCTATATCTGAGAAACAAATTAGTTCGCTATCATTACTTCTTGGGTACCATAAGCCAAGATTTGGTGTACCTTTAAGACATCTCAAAATCCACTTTGCAGCAGCGTAGTGAGATTCCTAAGAGTTCACTTGAAATCTAGCACATACACATGTTGAGAACATTATGTCTGGTCTACTAGCAGTAAGATAGATCAAGGATCCAATTATGCTTCAATACTTGGTTTCATCAAAAGCTTTCCCTTTCTCATCCTTGTTCAGAGACATAGTTGAACCCATTGGAGTCCTCATAGAGGTTGCGTTCTCCATTCTGAATTTCTTAATTAACTCCTTGGTGAACTTTGTCTGCGATACGAAAAATTCTATCTTCAGATTATTTCATGTGAAGCCAAAGAAATACTTCAGTTCTCTCATACTGCTCATTTCAAACTTCCCTTGCATAAGTTTTGAAAACTTGTTACAGAGGTTGTCGTCGGTAGAGCCAAAAATAATATCATCGACATAGATTTGCACTAGCAAAATCTTTCCTTTTATTTCCCTAATAAATAATGTCTTATCTACCATTCCCCTTGTGAACTTGTTCTCAAGAAGAAAACTAGACAGCATCTTATACCTAGCTCAAGGAGCTTGTTTCAAACCATATAATGCCTTAAATAAAAGATAGACATGTTCAGGAATGTTAGAATCAACAAAACCTGGGGGTTGTTCTACATACACCTCTTCCTTTATATCACCATTAAGGAAGCCTGACTTCACATCCATCTGATAGACAGTGAAGCCCTTAAGGGCAACATATATCAGGAACAACCTGATTGCCTCCAGTCTTGCCACTGGAGCATACATCTGGTCGAAGTCGATTCCTTCTTCTTATCTGTATCCTTTGGCGACGAGTCTGGCCTTTTTATTTATGATTGTCCCATCCTCGACCATCTTATTCCTGTAGACCAACTTTGTTCTGATAACATTCTTGCCTTTAAGTCTTGGAACAAGCTTCCAAACTTGGCAACGCTTGAACTGATTCAGCTCTTCTTCTATAGCCATTATTCATGATACGTCTGAGTTTGCTTCCTCAAACTTCTTCAGTTCAACCTGTGAGAGTGTTGGTACCCCAGTTTGATTTGAGTTTAGTCTTGTCTTTTTAAGTCCCTTGACCCAAGAAATATCTATGGTCAATGGTTAGTAGTCTAGCTGTAGAGTCCTCACTTTTCCAGATTGAGAATTTGGTTAAGTTGTTTGTTCGTTCGACTATCATCGAACGCCGCTCGACTATCGTCGACTAACTGTTCGACGATCGTCTATCAGTTGTTCGACTTTCAGTCTGCGTGGATAGTTCGACTATCGGTTGATAGTTCGACTATCTGTGTGCTTTGATAGTTCGACTATCTGCTTGGATAGGTCGACTATCTGATAGCTCGACTATCTGTTGATAGTTCGACTATCTGTTCTGCGTTGTTAGTTCGACTATCTGTTGATAGGTCGACTATCTGTTTGTTTTTGATAGTTCGACTATCTGTTGATAGGTCTACTATCTGATAGCTCAACTATCTGTTGATAGGTCGACTATCTGTTCTCGCTTGGTAGTTCAACTATCTGCTTTGATAGTTCGACTATCTGATAGTTCGACTATCTGTTGATAGGTCGACTATCTGTTTGTTTTTGATAGTTCGACTATCTGTTGATAGGTCGACTATCTGATAGCTCGACTATCTGTTGATAGTTCGACTATCTGTCTTGCCCTGATAGTTCGACTATCTGTTGATAGGTCGACTATCTGATAGTTCGACTATCTTCTGGTAGTTCGACTATCTGCTGTGATAGTTCGACTATCTCCTTTGATAGTTCGACTATCTGGATCGTTCGACTATCTGTCCGATAGTTCGACGATCTCCGAAGGTCGTTCGTCGTTTTCTGTCTGCCTTTATATTTTGAATTTATTTATTATATTTAATTAATTAATACATTATCTGGCATATCTTTTCAGTTGTTTTATGATAATATTTCTAGGCAATATTTGCTCAATCCCTTATGCCTAAGTAAAATCTTTTCAGATAAAGTTGTTTGTCTTATTAGCTGACTTTGTATTTTACTTTATCTGCTGACAGTCCTTTATAGCCGTTAGACTGAAAAGTTTTCCTTCTTCTATAAAGAGCATTTCTCTGATGTGACTTTATTTAGTCCTTCTGTTATTTGATTTGATCCTGCAGCTTCTTAGAAAGAGGTTTATTCCTTTTATAGGATGTCTTGCTGCAGAGTTTGTTTTGCTGTGTGTTATTTGCAGCCCAGATCTCAAGTTTCAGAAGAAGACAAGTAATTCAAATTGAAGAGAGCCGTTGCTTGCTGCTGTTATAAAAAGGACCCTTTGAAGAAGGATTCAAGCTAGCTAATAGCTAACTAGTTAACCTGTTCATCTGCTTTCAAGCCTTCATCAAGATCAAGTCATCTGCTCTCAGCAATACTCATCCAACTGAGAAGTGTTAAGATCTTCTACTCTTCTTCAACCTGAGTTCTCCTGCTTTCAGGAAGTTCAAACTCAGAGTTCTTTTGAAGAAGAAGAAAAAGAAGATAGCTGCTTGAAGATCTTTAATTTTATTATTTATTATCTTCTTGTAGTTTTTCCTTCAGAGCTTTCTGAAGAGTTTTCTGCACTGAAGCAAGACTTCACCTGGACATCTTTGAGCCAGGGGAGCCTTGATTCTTTAGAGCTTTCTAGCTCAGTGCAAGTTTTTGTGCTTCTCTAATCTATTGTAAAATAGAGAAGACATCTTAACCTTCTTCCCCCTCCTGTACAGGGTTATTACTCCCTTCAAAAGTATCCCTTGGTGGCAGGGCACCTGATCAAAAACCTGTGCTTGGTTTTTAGACACCTGATCAAAAGTCTAAAGGGTTTCTGGATCTACCTGAAGCAGATCTTGTTGGTGGCAGGGCACCTGATCAAAAACCTGAGTGGATTCCTACCTTGTTGGTAGAAGAGTGGACGTACCCAAGTTGTTTGGGGAACTACTATAAATTCCTTGTGTCGTCTGGATTGCCTTATTTATTTCCTGCATTGTGGCTGTGAATAGATATAACTAGGTTGCTAGTTGCTGATTAGGATTTCCAAGCCTTAACTGTAATTACAGTTAGCTTGAGTTTGTGCACAATACTTGTGTTAGGCTATAGGGTTAATTCTATATCTATAATATTTTAATTCCGTAATTCACTCCAAGGGAGTTGGGTAAACCTTCAAGTTTTGTCTAGTGCAAAATTTGATAACTCTATTCACCCCCCCCTCTAGAGTAGTATCTATCCCTTCACTTTCAATTGGTATCAGAGGGAGGTTTGGCTGACTGAATAGGCTAACAACTAAGTCACAAGATCCTGATAGATACCAAAGCTTATAGATATTCACTATCATGGCCCAGTCCAAGGATTATTCTAGCACCAGACCTCCAGCATGCAACTTAGCTAAGTGTGGCATCTGGAAGGCAAGGATAAAATTATATATGAATTCTATTGATGAAAGCATCTTTGCTTCTATTTTGTCAGGTCCCCCAAGAGCACCTGCTGCTACCACTGCCTCATCATCAACTGATATGAGTGCAGTGCCTCCTCCAGATTACAACGACGAGTACAAGAAGGCCAAGATAGCAGATGCCAAGGCAATGAGTATACTGGCTCAGACAATGTCTGATGAGGTATTCCAGAAGGTAGCTGACTGCTCTTCAGCAAAAGCTATGTGGGATACACTGAACCAGATTGTAGCTGGCTCAGCTGATGAAAGGAAGGACAGAAGGTCCAACCTTATCTCACAATATGAGAACTTCAAGAAAACTGATGCTGAATCAGTTGAAGCCATGTACACCAGGCTCAGCTCAATCATCAATGAGCTGAGGACCCTTGACAAGGACATATCATTGACAGAGGTCAATGATAAGATTCTTATGTGCTTCCCTAGCACATGGGATCTAAGGATCTGGCCCATCAAGGAAGCCAGAAGTACAAATGAGATCTCCACTGAAGCTCTTCTCGGCAAGCTCAAGTCTTTTGAGCAAGTGCTGAAGACAAGGGAAGCAGAAGCAGAAGCAAAGACCCCTACTCCAACAAGGAAAGAGCAATCTCTAGCTCTCAAGGCTGCTGATGCTTCTGAAGGCAGCCAATCAAATGAGGAGCTAATGGCATTGTTTGCCAAGAGGTTTCTCAAGATGGGGAGAAAGGAATTCAGAAAGAAGTCTTCACGCTATGAAGACAAACCAAGGTATGATCGTTCACCTGCTAAAGAAATTATTTGTTATGGTTGCAGGAAGCCTGGACACATCTTACCAGAGTGTCCAGAGGAGAAGAACAAAGACAAGAGAAAAGAAAAGGAACAGCACAGGAAGCACTCCAAGCCATCCTCCTACAAAAACAAGAAGAAGGAGAGAGGTTTCATTGCTGAAACCTGGAGTGATTCTGATGAAGAATCCTCCTCATCAAGCTCCAGTGAGGATGAGGAAGAGAAGAAGGCAAAAGAAGTTTGCCTGATGGCAATAGATGCCTGCAGCAACCACTCAGCTGCAGAGAGTTCAGATTCAGATGAAGAGATGCCAACAGAAGATGAGGTACTATCTTCTTATGACTTTACTTCTGAAGAATTTAAATTAGATTTTAAATCTTTATGCTTAGACTTGATTAGCTCAGAAAAGGAGATAAAAGAACTTAGAAATAAGTTAGCTGACTCAGAATCAATTGATACAGAAAATGTTAGGTTAAAGGAAGATCTCACTACTTGTAGTGAAGAAATAAAATTTCTTAAAATGGAGTTAGCTAAGTCTAAGAGGTTAGAAGAATCACTTAATGGTAGAAGCCTTAAGTTGTTAGAGATTACCAGCATGACTAACACTAGGTCAGGAAATGACAAATTAGGCTTAGGAGCTTCTCCAAGTGAACCCCCAGTTATTCTTAAAAATAATCTTTCAACTCCAGTGAACTTCATTTCAGCTAGTGGAATGAAGAACACTGAGCAAGTAAACCTAGTTAATAAAACTTTAAATAAAGCTAAGAGAGAAAAGAGAAAGAAATTTTTTAAAGAAATGCAAAGAGCGTCGAACGCCGCTCGACGATCGGAAGCTCAATGGTCGAACAAAGCTCGACGATCTGAGCGCCCATCGTCGAACGTCGATCGACGTTTTCAATATGATTTTCAAAATCATCATCAGTACCATAGAAACCTAAATGAAAATAGAAACCCTAGGTTTGTTGACCTATCATCTGCATGGAGAATCCCACCTAGGAGATCTCACCCATTAGGTTATCACCCTCGGCCTGCATTTTCATATATTTCCAGTTTTTCTTATGTGAAAAACAAGGGACCCAAGGTTACCTGGGTCCACTCTGTCTAAATAAATGTCTTGCAGGTGAAGGCCTATCCAATCACTCAAAATAAGTGGTATTTGGATAGTGGATGTTCCAAGCATATGACAGGAAATAAAGATCATCTGTCAAAATTCAAAGCTAAGCTCGGCCCAAAGGTTATCTTTGGAGATTCCAGCTGTGCTCAGACAGAAGGCTATGGCAGGATTACTATTGGAGATGTTACTTTCAAGAGAGTTGCATATGTGACAGGACTGAAGCACAATTTGATTTCAGTCAGCCAGCTATGTGATGCTGGCTACCAGGTTTCATTTTCTAACTCTTCTTGCAATATTACTTTAAATAATATTGTTGTTTTAGTAGGCATTAGAATAGGTAATATTTACTTAGTAGATTTCAATTCATCTCACTCTGAAATCTGTTTGTTTAATGAAGTAACAATTAATAATAATTCTTTGTGGCATAAGAGGCTTAGTCATGTTAACCTTAAAAATATATCTAGGTTATCTAAACACAACCTTGTTAGAGGTTTACCTTCTTGCCCCTACAAGAAGGAGAGCCTATGCAAGGCTTGTCAGCTAGGCAAGCAAACCAAAAACTCTTTTAAATCTGTAAATAAGAGTGATTCTCCTAGAATCCTGTACTTATTACATTTGGACCTATTTGGCCCAATAAATGTACAGAGTTTAGGAGGGAAGTATTACACCTTAGTAATTGTAGATGACTTCTCTAGGTTCAGTTGGGTTTTTTTTTTGAGAACTAAGGCTGATAACTTCAAAGCCCTTACAGACTTTCTACTATGTGTGCAGACTGAGTACTCTACTCATGTGGCCTTGATCAGAAGTGATCATGGTACTGAGTTTGACTCTCTTCTCATGCAAGAATTCTGTGAGAGAGAAGGTATCAAACATAGTTTCTCAGCTCCTAGAACACCCCAACAAAATGGGGTAGTTGAAAGGAAGAACAGAATACTCATTGAAGCTGCTAGTACATTGTTGGCAGATGCTAACATGCCTCTCTCCTATTGGGCAGAAGCTGTTAGTACAGCCAATTATGTCTTGAATAGAAGTTTGATACACAAGCTTAAGTGTAAAACTCCTTATGAGTTGCTTAAAGGAAAGAAAACTAAAATTAATTATTTTAGAATTTTTGGTTGTGTTGTTTATATTCATAATAACAATAAAGAATACCTTAGAAAATTTGAAGCAAAAGCTTCAATGGGAATCATGCTTGGATATTCCCAAGTAAGCAAAGCTTATAGGGTTTATAATAAATCAACCTGTAAAATTGAAGAATCTGTGCATATATCTTTTGATGAATCTCAGATATTTTACAAGGAGAAAGAAAATTCTCCTTCCTCTAGTTCACTGCAGGTACCTGATGTCCCTCAAGAAATTCTTCAACTATCAACTCTTCAGATCACTGAATCAGACAGTGATGAAGACATTGTAGAAGCTGTTGTTGTACCACCAACAGTAGATCAAATTCCTCCTGAGGAATTAATCCCAACTGTTGCTGAAGATCACATCCCACCTGTTGATATTGTCACACTCAGAGATCACCCCACATCTCAAGTGATTGGAGACATATCAGCTGGTGTGCAAACAAGACACCAATTAAGACAGGATGTGATGCACGCTTGTTTCCTCTCACAGGTTGAGCCCCTCACCTTTAAAGATGCAGAGCTAGATCCCCACTGGATCATTGCTATGCAAGAGGAACTCAATCAGTTTGAGAGATGTAAAGTTTGGACTTTGGTTCCAAGACCTAAAGGCCAACTGATCATAGGCACCAAGTGGGTGTATAGAAACAAGTTGGATGCAAATGGAATTATTGTAAGGAATAAAGCAAGGCTTGTAGCTCAGGGCTACAGACAGGAGGAAGGTATAGATTATGACCAAACCTTTGCTCCTGTTGCAAGGCTAGAAGCAATAAGGATCTTCTTGGCCTATGCAGCCTACATGAAGTTTAAGGTGTTCCAAATGGATGTCAAAAGTGCATTCCTGAATGGTGAGCTTAAGGAAGAGGTGTTTGTTGAACAACCACCAGGGTTTATTTCTTCAACTCAGCCCTCACATGTGTTTAAGTTACAGAAAGCTCTATATGGACTAAAGCAAGCTCCCAGAGCCTGGTATGAGACTCTAGCCAGTTTCCTTTTAGAGCACAACTTCACTAGGGGAGTAGTTGATAGAACCCTTTTCGTCAAGCATCACAAGGACACAATCCTGTTAGTTCAGGTGTATGTAGATGATATTATATTTGGCTCCACTGATCCCAAACTTTGCAAAAGGTTCTCTGACCTGATGCACTCTAAGTTTGAGATGAGTAGTATGGGTGTGCTGTCTTACTTTCTTGGTCTCCAAGTTAAGCAAGATGCTGATGGTATCTTCATCTCCCAATCCAAATATGCCAAGGAATTGGTAAAGAAATTTGGGATGGCTGATGCTTCAGCAATGCCTACACCTATGGCTACTAATGTAGTTATTGATTCTGATGATCACGGCAAGCCAGTTGATCAAAAGAATTATAGGGCCATTGTTGGTTCCCTATTATATCTAACTGCAAGTAGGCCTGATATAATGTTTGCTACATGCCTTTGTGCTAGATTCCAGGTCAACCCCAAGGAATCTCATCTGATTCTTCTAAAGAGAATCCTGAGATACCTGAAGGGATGTCCAGATCTAGGACTTTGGTACCCAGCTGAGTCAGAATTTGAATTAATTGGATATTCTGATTCTGATTACGCTGGTTGCAGAGTTGACAGGAAGAGCACCTCAAGAACTTGCCAGTTTCTGGGAGAGAGATTGGTCTCTTGGTTCTGTAAGAAGCAGGCTTCTGTCTCAACTTCAACTACAGAGGCTGAATATATAGCAGCTGCTAGTTGTTGTTCACAGATCCCGTGGATTCAAAACCAGCTTGTGGATTATGGATACTCACACAAGAATACCAAAATCATGTGTGGCAGTACTAGTGCTATCTCAATTGCACAAAATCCAGTGCACCACTCTAGAACGAAGCACATTGAGATTCGGCACCATTTCCTGAGAGATTGTGTGGAAAAGAACAAGATTTGTCTTGAGTTCATATCCACTGAGTTTCAGAGAGGTGATATATTCACCAAGCCTTTAGATGAACAGAAACATCTGTTCTTTTTAGTTCAACTAGACATGATCAATGGACGAGACTAAGTGTGACTATATCTGCCTATGTTGAAACCTACTTGAAGATCGTCGAACGATGATCGAAGATCGTCGAATGGATAAAGCCTATCGTCGACCTCTAGTTAATGATAGCTTATCTGTTTGAAGATCGTCGACCAGCGTTCGAAGATCGTCGAACAGGTCGAGCTTATCGTCGATCTCTAAACGACGACAGTTTGTTGTTTGAGAAGCCAGAAATAGTCGAACGATGGCTCGACTACTCTGCTTCTGGGCCGATCGTCGAATGGCCGTTCGACTATCGGGTCTAGTATCTTTTTAATAGATCGACTATCTGCGGTCTAATATAAAGCCGATAGTCGACCTAGGTTAAAAGATCTTTTGTTCTATCGTCGACGGAGTGTGACTTTTCGCATTCTGTCTTCCCGCTTGCGATTTTCTGGCGCTTCGTCCCCTTCGTCTTCGCCGTCCTTCTCGCGCTTTCTCCAGCAATCAATGGCGATTTCTCCCGCAGTGTTAGCAGTTGTAAAGTTCGATGCAGGCTTCAGCGTTGATTTTGACGCTTTCAGTTGCTGCGAAGCAGGGATCGTGGAAGTTCTTCAGTTGTGCCGGGATCAAGGACTAGAGAGATTAATGTCATCAAGGATTAAGTTAAATATACTCGAGATCAAGGAATGGGCTTTCACTTCGTCATCCACCGACGATTCGATGACTGGCACCATCGGCGGAGAAGAGGTAATTTTAACTCCGGCCGTTCTGACTGATGTTTTTGGTTTGATAAATGGTGAAGAAGATTATGAGCAAGATGCTCAAGAATTTGGAAGGATGTTGACTGAGCTGGGACATGCGGAGGGCATTCCCACCAAGCTGCTCAAGGTCAACTTTCCCTTTAAGATTAAATTTCTCGCTGAGTTAGTTGGAAAAGTGCTCCTCGGAAAGCACTCTGCTCATGACAATATAACAAAGCAATAATTTGCACTGATGTGTGCAATTGTTAATCAGAAAAAGATTGATTGGGCAGGAGTAATGTTTGATTTGATAAGGAAAAAGAATAGTAAGAAGGAAGTTACCCTCGGAAGGGTTATTGGAATTTTCCTGAAGGAAAAGTATCCTCAGATGCTGGTCTCCACCGCAACAACAATAAATGCAAGCAAGAAGATGGACTCAAACCTGTTCTCCAAGTGGAAGAGGACTTTTGTGAAACCCGCTCTCACAGGGGTTGCTCCAGCGACATCAGAGAGCACCAGGACTGATTCGGTCGCTCCTCACCCTGTAGAAGCTGGCTCAGCTCTTTCCCTTCCCTCATCTTCTGCTATGCAGTCTGCTTCAGTTAAAGTTCCATCAACTTCAGCTGAAGTACGACTTTCACCTTCTCCTGTTAGAGAAACAACCACGGTTGTTCTTCCTTCCCCTCCAGCATCTCCTCTTCCTTCTCATCAGGCTAGGATATCTGCTCCTAGTTTTGATCTGTTAGGATCTGAGAGGATTCCAACTCCTCCTCAGTCTCCTATTCATTCTCCAGTTAACACTCCGGTTAACTCTCCAGCTCCATCTCCAATTCAATCTCCAGTCCACACCACTTCTCATCCCAACACTACAACCATCTCTGCTGCATCTCCATCCACTACACTTCCATCATCTTTTGAGATCACCCCTCAATTCATTTCTAGCATTTTGGAGTTGATTACCCCTTCAATCAAAATTATGATTGAAGAGGCAATTGCTCCACTTGCCTCCTCCATTGCCACCCTGACTGCTTCCATCCAATCTCTTTCCAAATCTGCTGAGCCCTCTTCCTCAAGGGGCCTGGATTCAGTTTCCACTGAAATCAGGCAGGGGGAGATGTTCTGTGAAGATGCCTCAGAGCCTCCAGCCTCCCTTCCAGCAGTTCAAGAAAAGACTGATGCAGTTCAAGTTCAAGATAAATCAGTTTCTGTGTTATCGGAAAAAGAAATATCTGATGCTATTATGTTATCTGAATTTGCGGTGAAAGTTTGCTTAGAAGATCTCACCACTCCCGTGGTTGCCCATTTCCTAGAAGGGATTATTACATCCTACCTAGATGAGTCTTGGGAGTTGGTAAAATATGAAGGTAATTCACTCATTCGCTTTATTGACGAGTCAATTAATTTGCTAGCTAGTGAATACCTAGAAGGAATGTTTTTTGCTTATTTAGCAGATCTGTGTTCATAATTCTACAGATTATATTAAAGAAGATTTAGCTGCTCAAGTTATAGAAATTGTCTCAGAAGCTGATCCAGTTGATCCTGATGTTCAAGAAGATCCAGAATTGGATTCTTTTTTAAATGATTTAGAAGATGTATCTGAGAATCAAGAAGAGAAAGCAAGAATTGCTTGGAATCAAAGGGTTCAATCTTTGTTAGAGAAAGAAAAAGATTTGCATGTTGAAAAGTCAACTATTTGGGATGATTCACCAGGGTTGGATTTGGATGTCCTTCTGGCTCAGGATGCCATTGAAGAAGAAAAAGAGAAAGCTGCTTTAAAAGAAAAGGCTGTTTCTGAAGCCTATGATCCCTATGACAATCCTCCTTCATCTCACTCTGAAGATGAAGAGGATTCTGATTTATCTGAAAATTCAAAGAGAAAGAAAGCTGCTCAAAAGAAAAGGAAAGCAATTGCTCCTCCTCCTCCCAGCCGTGACAATGATACTCCTTACTATATTCTTAAAGGAATTGACCCCAAATCAAAAGAATTTCAACATTGGATGTGGTTCTCCAAGAACCAGCAGAAAGAGAGAAAAAGATCTAAGAGGTATGATAGTCCTGTTTCAAGATGGACTCCCAGAGGTCCTCCTCCTCCACCTCCCAGTGCAGGAGCCTCTGGGAACCTATCTGCTAATCCATCTGCCTCTTCTGGAAAATCTGCACCTTCTCAGCCTCATCCAAGGAAAAGCTCTCAAAGTTCCCAAGGCAGATCTTATTCTGGTTCTCAAAGACAAGTGAAGGAGGTTGTGCATCAAAGACCAACTTTTTTCCCCTCCTCCTTCTCCAAAGAAAAGAGTTCCTTCCCCAATACCAGTGCAGTCTGAAAAAAGTATTTCAAAAGGTAAGTAGTTTATTTTGTTTAAATATTCTAGCAAGAACTTTGCTAAGTCTGCTCCCATGTCTTATCTAGTTAATCAAGATAAAGAGGTTGCTCCTTCTGAGAATGCTTATGAAAGTCCTGAGCTTGATCCTAACTTTAGGATGGCTCGTTTTCATGAATTGGTCTGAGCAGCTCAGATCAGAAAAGCAAAAGCTGAAGGGAAGGACACCTCTGGCTTAACCACCATGTCTACATTCAGAAAGAAAGAGTTCGAAAAGTTCCAGGTTAATCCTGATGTATTTGACCCCTCAAAGTATATGGAAAAGCACCCTGAAGCAGTTGTTCCAAGGGCTGCAGAATTGAAAATCATTGGTGTGCAGGACTTGAAGATGTCAAAGAAAGAAGCTGATGATCCTCTGAGGAAAATTTCTTTTGTTCCAAGTTCTTCTGACCTCTTTGCCAGATTCTGTAGACTCTTAATTTTTGTGATTGACTGCTGTTTTATATTTATCTGTTTGATAATTGCTAGTTAATTACTATCTATTTTCTGTATTGATTATAGTGTTCTATAGCTAGCTCTGTGTTTTAGTTTTTAAGAGACTTAACTCAAATAGGGGGAGATTGTTGGTACCCTAGTTTGATTTGAGTTTAGTCTTGTCTTTTTAAGTCCCTTGACCCAAGAAATATCTATGGTCAATGGTTAGTAGTCTAGCTGTAGAGTCCTCACTTTTCCAGATTGAGAATTTGGTTAAGTTGTTTGTTCGTTCGACTATCGTCGAACGCCGCTCGACTATCGTCGACTAACTGTTCGACGATCGTCTATCAGTTGTTCGACTTTCAGTCTGCGTGGATAGTTCGACTATCGGTTGATAGTTCGACTATCTGTGTGCTTTGATAGTTCGACTATCTGCTTGGATAGGTCGACTATCTGATAGCTCGACTATCTTTTGATAGTTCGACTATCTGTTCTGCATTATTAGTTCGACTATCTGTTGATAGGTCGACTATCTGTTTGTTTTTGATAGTTCGACTATCTGTTGATAGGTCGACTATCTGATAGCTCGACTATCTGTTGATAGGTCGACTATCTGTTCTCGCTTGGTAGTTCAACTATCTGCTTTGATAGTTCGACTATCTGATAGTTCGACTATCTGTTGATAGGTCGACTATCTGTTTGTTTTTTATAGTTCGACTATCTGTTGATAGGTCGACTATCTGATAGCTCGACTATCTGTTGATAGTTCGACTATCTGTCTTGCCCTGATAGTTCGACTATCTATTGATAGGTCGACTATCTGATAGTTCGACTATCTTCTGGTAGTTCGACTATCTGCTGTGATAGTTCGACTATCTCCTTTGATAGTTCGACTATCTGGATCGTTCGACTATCTGTCCGATAGTTCGACGATCTCCGAAGGTCGTTCGTCGTTTTCTGTCTGCCTTTATATTTTTTATTTATTTATTATATTTAATTAATTAATACATTATCTGGCATATCTTTTCAGTTGTTTTATGATAATATTTCTAGGCAATATTTGCTCCATCCCTTATGCCTAAGTAAAATCTTTTCAGATAAAGTTGTTTGTCTTATTAGCTGACTTTGTATTTTACTTTATCTGCTGACAGTCCTTTATAGCTGTTAGACTGAAAAGTTTTTCTTCTTCTATAAAGAGCATTTCTCTGATGTGACTTTATTTAGTCCTTCTGTTATTTGATTTCATCTTGCAGCTTCTTAGAAAGAGGTTTATTCCTTTTATAGGATGTCTTGCTGCAGAGTTTGTTTTGCTGTGTGTTATTTGCAGCCCAGATCTCAAGTTTCAGAAGAAGACAAGTAATTCAAATTGAAGAGAGCCGTTGCTTGCTGCTGTTATAAAAAGGACCCTTTGAAGAAGGATTCAAGCTAGCTAATAGCTAACTAGTTAACATGTTCATCTGCTTTCAATCCTTCATCAAGATCAAGTCATCTGCTCTCAGCAATACTCATCCAACTGAGAAGTGTTAAGATCTTCTACTCTTCTTCAACCTGAGTTCTCCTGCTTTCAGGAAGTTCAAACTCAGAGTTCTTTTGAAGAAGAAGAAAAAGAAGATAGCTGCTTGAAGATCTTTAATTTTATTATTTATTATCTTCTTGTAGTTTTTCCTTCAGAGCTTTCTGAAGAGTTTTCTGCACTGAAGCAAGACTTCACCTGGACATCTTTGAGCCAGGGGAGCCTTGATTCTTTAGAGCTTTCTAGCTCAGTGTAAGTTTTTGTGCTTCTCTAATCTATTGTAAAATAGAGAAGACATCTTAACCTTCTTCCTCCTCCTGTACATGGTTATTACTCCCTTCAAAAGTATCCCTTGGTGGCAGGGCACCTGATCAAAAACCTGTGCTTGGTTTTTAGACACCTGATCAAAAGTCTAAAGGGTTTCTAGATCTACCTGAAGCAGATCTTGTTGGTGGCAGGGCACCTGATCAAAAACCTGAGTGGATTCCTACCTTATTGGTAGAAGAGTGGACGTACCCAAGTTGTTTGGGGAACCACTATAAATTCCTTGTGTCGTCTGGATTGCCTTGTTTATTTCCTGCATTGTGGCTGTGAATAGATATAACTAGGTTGCTAGTTGCTGATTAGGATTTCCAAGCCTTAACTGTAATTACAGTTAGCTTGAGTTTGTGCACAACACTTGTGTTAGGCTATAGGGTTAATTCTATATCTATAATATTTTAATTCCGCAATTCACTCCAAGGGAGTTGGGTAGACCTTCAAGTTTTGTCTAGTGCAAAATTTGATAACTCTATTCACCCCCCCTCCCTCTAGAGTAGTATCTATCCCTTCACTTTCAGAGAGAAAACTCAAATATAAATTCTCATTAGCTGTACCTCTACGAGTTCTGACACCATCCCGGGGATCTCCTATAATTTGGTCCATTGGGTGATCCATCAAATGTCTGAGCTCTAGAGTCTTTGCATCTGGAGTTTCTTCAACCACAGGAGTTACTTCATCAACTTGAATGATTTCTTCATCTTAATCATCAAGCTCTCCAATCGGGGTTGGAGTGGTGATCTTGATGAAATTTTCACCCTTTTTTCAGTTGGCTCACCCAAGTTTAGTTCTTTCATCTTTGAACATGCATCTTCTATAAACACACTAGAAGAGTTGCCTTGTAGCAAACTCGTCTCATCAAATACAACATGAATAGATTCTTATACGACCAGGGTTTTCTTATTAAAAATCCTACATGCCTTATTATGGCTACTATACACTACGAAAATACCTTCAAAGCCCTTTTCACTAAATTTAATAGTGTGATACTTGCCATTGTTTAGGACGAAGCACTTACAACCAAAGATTCTAAAATATGAAATAGTCGGCTTTCTGCCCTTTAGTAGTTCGTAAGGTGTCTTATTATGGTTCTTGTTTATGAGTGCTCGATTTTGCACATGGCATGCAATATTGAAGGCTTCAGCCCAGAAATATTCCGGTAGTGAGGCATCACTCAACATGGTTCTGCAGGCCTCTATAAGTGTTTTATTCTTTCTCTCTGCTACTCTATTCTATTAAGGAGTACGATGAGAGGAAAACTCATGAAAGATACCTAGGCTTCCATAAAATTCTATCATGGCCCTAGACTTGAACTCAAAACCATTGTCACTTCTGATTTTGACTACGGAATAGTTGTATTCATTCTGAATCTGCCTGACAAAATTTGTAAAGATGTCAAAAGTATCTAACTTGTGTTTTAGAAAGAACACCCACGCAAAGCGCGAGTAATCATCAACAATAACCAATGTATAATCCTTACCTCCCAAACTTCTAACTTACAGTGGACCGAGCAAGTCCATATGAAGTAGGTGTAAACACCTATTAAAGTCTTTGCCAATAATGCTTTTAAAGGTAGCTCGTATTTGCTTGCCTTTTACACATGAGTGACAAGGTCTATCTTTAGCGCACTTGACATTTGGGCATCACGTAGTAAATTAAGAGAGAATAATTTATTATTAGTTTTGAAATTAATATATACTAGCCTCTTATGACATTGGTCACCAAGAGACGCACTATCTTTAGCCAAAAAACACACATGTGTAGAAGAGTCTATGCAAATAAATTTCAAACAAAATATATTTCTACTACGGGTGCCTAATAAAATTGTTTCTAAATTATCAAATGATTTTATCAAACACTATTTTCATGAAATTTTATGATGTATCCTTTATTGCAAAGTTGGCTTATACTTATGAGATTGTGTTCCAATCCTTCAACATAAGCTACATCGGAAAAGGATACACTACCATTGGTAATCATATCATTGCCTTTAGTAATTCCTCTATCATAACCTCCAAAGATGACCTTTGGTCCATTCAAGACTGGAGAGTAATCCTGTAGAAGGCTTCTAGTCCCGGTCATATGCTGAGAGCATCCACTGTCCAAATACCATATGGGATTTTTTGTGTCCTTTGGACATACCTGCAATCACAAATCAGTTTTCCTTAGGAACCCACACTTGTTTGGGTCCTTAGTCTCTAGTTAGCACACTCCCCCTAGGTGTATTAGCATTATGAGTGGTCTTTCTCACATTGTTAACTTGAGGAGTTACATAATTTCTGGAATTAAACCAGCAATCAATGGCGAAGTGACCAATCTTGCCACAACACCAACAATCAAATCTATTGTATCTTTTCCTAAAGATCTCATGCTCGACCTTTTGAGATTGTGGTCTAGCAGGGGCAGTAGAGTTTAAAGTAGAAGCTTCATGGTGATGGCATTAACATGACTTCTTCTCCTTAGTAGGCTTTTCTACAATGGGTTTTAGCTTTTGGTGCTTTCTTGATGTTATGACCATGATTTTAAGGTTTGTATCTCTGAAGAGTGATCTCCTCATAAGGTGCGTTGAAGACACTCTTGTCAGAGTTCTGGGGACGAGTACATCCTTAGTACCGAGACTGGGGCTCTACATAAGTGGGCCTAGCAAGGTGACCATAGGACGAATCCAGATCAAACTTATTTGTCAGAAAGATAACCTTCCTAAATGATGTTTGGTCTAGAGGAGCTTTCCCCTTCTCCTTGGCTAGAGCTTTCTTAGCAGCCTTATTTTTCCTTTGGTCTTTATTTCTCCTTGAAGATTTACTAGGACCAGCCACATGGTCTAAGCCAGCGCCTTTGTCCTAAGCTGAGAATTCAGCAACAAGCGGAAGAACTGTGTTGGGCTTCGAGAAACTTTCAATAAGTTTCTATTTAGCGGCAAGTTATTTTTCCAACTCCTTGATGATTTGCTCTTTCAGATCTAGGCTCTCGGGAGCCATTTTGTATACGTCGATTACCAAATGGGCTTCCTCTTTGAGTGAGTCCATCTTAGCAAATTCATCTCTCAAAGTGCTCTCCTCAGCCTTGAGAGATTTAATTTCCTTAGCCTGAGCTCTTGCGACTCTATGACATTTGTCGTAGGCTTTGATCAACTCTTTATATTGATACATGAGTTCAGATTCCTCGTTAGAAGAACATTCCTCATTATCATGGTCAGAATCATCAGATTCAGAAAGAAGAGTATGAGAGTTTACCTTCCAAGTGAACTGGGGTTCTTCTTCTTCATCAGTTTGTGCCATTAGCCCAAAGTAGGCTTCCTCTTCTTCACTTGACTCAGATGAGTCAGAGTCGCTGAGATTCTTACCCTTTTTGGCTACAAGGCTTCTTTCAGTTCTCTTCTTGTGGTAAGAAGATTTCTTCTCCTCTCTTTTTCCACTCTCCTTCTTCTTGTGAGGGCAATCAACAATAACGTGACCTGGCTTATCCCAACAATAGCAAACGATGTCAGAAGAAATATGTTTGTTTTATTTAGTATGATACCTATCTTGGCTACTTGAGCTTTTCTTGTGTCGATCATCATCATGACGTGATCTTTTATACGAGGCATCTTGGCCTCTCCATTGTTTGTTCTTGTTCAAGAATTTCTTGAACTGCCTTGAAAGAAGAGAATACTCCACTTCAGATAATTCTGAGCCTGAGGTACTTGGCTCTAAAGTTCTTCTTCACTATCTTCCTGTGCAGGAGCAGATGATGTAGCTTTGGCTTTCCTTGAGTTGTCAGCCTTCAGTACGACAGACTTCTCCTTGGATGAGAACCAGCTCTTCTCATCTTCAGCTTTTCTTGAATTCATTTGCAGCTCATATGACATAAGCTTTCCAAAGAGATTCTGAGGGTCAGTATCTGCCAGCTTGCCAAACTACCAGATAGCACAGACTTTATTATCCAACTTTTTAGTCAGGGACCATAAAAATTTATCATTCAGCTCTCCATTAGTGAAGACCCAGCCATAAACTCTTAGGTCGTTAACAATCTGGAAGAAACTTTCAAAGGTATCTTCAATTGAAGCCTTGGGTCCTTGTTGGAATGCTTCATATTTTTGATTTAGAAGGGATCTTCTGTCATCCCTAACCTCTTCAGTGCCTTCCATCAGGATGATAAGAGACTACCACATTTCCTTAGCGAATTGGCAGTGAATCAGGTTCTGCAGCATAGAATCATTGACTGCACTTGCGATGATATTTTTGGCTTTCTTGACTAAAGAGACAAGTGCAATCTCATCCTTATCAAGATCCATCAACTTCTTAGAAACTTTCTTGGTAGGATCAATAGTGGAGACGGTCATGGGAACATAAGGTCCTTCTTCAATAATCATGAAGATCCTTGAATCCACTGCTTCCATGAAAAATTTAATCCTTTCTTTCCACATGGGAAAATTGGTCTTTGTGCATAACGAAAGCTTAGCAAAATCCTTGTCTTTGTCTAAGCTTGGATAACTCAATAGACAACTTGGGGCATATTTGATCAAGGTGTTAACCTTTTAATGATCAAACTCCCTCTGATACTAATTGAAAAATGTTTAAGTTGTCTACCTAAATCACCTAGAGGGGGGTTAATATGTGAGTTGTGCGTCTTTTGCGGTATAAAAATTTAACTAGCTAAGCACAGAAAATTAACCAATCATTCACATAAGACACCGAGAGTTATAGTGGTTCCCCAACCTTTGGTACATCCACTTTCCACTCACTGATCTAGCACTGCACTAGACTCGGTTACTCCACTAATCTCGGATTAAAACAATCCTACTTCTCAGAACAACGTTCCTATAACTCGATCCACAAAACGAATTTACACTTGGAAGATAAAAACTTCCTATAACAACTCGGAGAGCAAAGCTCCTACACTCAGAGAATAATCTCCTACAAGAATAAATTGAAATAAGAAATACAAACAGTAATATCTCTAAGATCTGGAAACTTCTGCCTAGGTCTTCTTTCTTGAACTTTGCGGCTATATCAGAAAATTGAAGAAGACATGGCAAGATCTATAATCTGAAATTTCTGGACTCGCAAGAGAAAGAAGAGGATCTGACGATTATAGAATATCTTGTCCTGTGAATCAACTGCTCTGAATCTTTTGGATCGAGACGATCAGAGTCGAAGAAGACAAAGAACCGTGGCCGATCTTCCCGAAATGGAATGAAAAATGCGGATTCAGAAAACACCGATTCCTCTCTATTATTCTTCCTTAGGGTTAGAAAAAAACAATTAGACCTTTTATAGGAGTTTAACTAATGGTCATAATCTTAAATGACTTGGACACGTGGACCAATAATTAAGGAAATCTTTTTGAAAAATGCGTCCTGATACTTAGCGATTTTCAGAGAGAAACTAACTGCACTACTCGAGTGAAGAAAGGATTACTCGAGTGCTACTTCAAGTTCTTGAGAAGACAACTTCAAGATTCTCAAGAAGAAGCACTTAAGAAAACTTCAGGAAAGAATTCATCATTACTCGAGTAGAATGAGGATTACTCGAGTACTAAATATGTTACTCGAGAAATGGAAGTAATCTTCTCGAGTAGAGGACTTGGAGAAAATTTTGAGAAGAAATCTGGCTACTCGAGTTCTTGAAAGGCTTGATTTCAAGAGCCTAGACACCTAGAGGGGGGGGGGTGAATAGGTTCTTATTTTCTTTAAGAATTTTAGGGAATTAGCAAGTTCTAACTCAGTAAAGAAAATTCAATTCACAGCACAATAATCATAGCACATCATACACAAGATTTATTATGGTTCCTCAAGGTATGGGTACATCCACTTTCCCCATTCGCCTATCTAGTAGAGAACTGGATTCAGCCCAACTTCCTACCACTTACTCAGATCCACAAATTTTACAACTCAGAACCAGATTGGTTCGTATAGCTCCGACTTATACAAGTCTTACCTCAGATTCTTCCCAAGAATCCTACCTCAGACCTCAGCCCTACCTCAGCCTTTATCACTAGGCTTACAACTCAGACTTTCACAAGTCCTACACCTCAAGCTCTCAGCCCTACCTCAGCCTTTATAAATACAGGCTTACAACTAAGATCTTACAAAATATCCTACAAGAAATTGAATGTTTTAAAAGGTACAGAAATTTCACCAGATAGAACTCTCTATTGGTGTGAGCTTCTTGATCAGTTCTTGAATAAACTGAATCTTCAGATCCAACCTAACTTAGCTGTTTCAAAGCTTCTTGATTGAACAAAATAAGGTATATCTTTACTTGATCTAGAAGTTGATCTTCAGATAGCTCCCTTCTTAGATTCAGAAATAGATCTGAATCTTTCTTGCAGACTGCTCAGGATCTGCCTTCTTAAGGGTTTCCCCCTTTCTTGTTGTCGAATTCTCTTTCCCATAATTGCTTGATTACTTCCTTCATTTTTCTTTGGTTGTAATGGATCAGTCCTTTATATAGACTTTCTCAATGATTACTTGTTGATCCGGTTTGTAATAACCTTCTGACAGTTCTGACAAAGGTGTCAGACTAGTTGATTATGACAGCTGTCAAGTTTTCAGTCATGACAGTTGAGTCTGCAATGACTTTATATCTCAGCAGGAAACACTCAGCAAATTTCTTCACATGTGCCGACATAAATAGACTAAGTGTCGACACAAGCCTTAATGATGTCGACGCAGCACTTAATGTGTCGACACAGTCATTCTTCTGCTTCTCGACACAGCTTCTGTTTGTATGTGTCGACATAAGTCCTGTGTGTCGACACAACTGCTCCTAGTCTCGACATAACTGATGCTGACAGATGGCATTGAGTGTGTGTCCAGATGTCATTGAGTGTGTGTCGAGACGTCGTTGAGTGTGTGTCGACACAAGTCCTGTGTGTCGACACAAGCCTTAAGACTCATTATAGCTGTTGTTGTTAGATGGCATTGAATGTTGTCCAGATGTCATTTAGTGTGTGTCGACACAAGTCCTGTGTGTCGACACAAGCACTTCAGACTCAATATAGCTGCTGCTGATAGATGGCATTGAGTGTGTATCGACACAAGTCATGTGTGTCGAAACAAACCTTCTTCAGGTGTCAACACGATTCCTGAGTATCGACACATGCCTTTCTTCTAGTGTCGACATAACTCCTGGGTGTCAACACAGCTTCTGCTTCAGGTGTCGACACAATTCCTGCCTTAGGTATCAACACAATTTTGGGTGTCGACATACCTTAATCTTCAGGTGTCAACACAATGTCTGGGTGTCGACACAGGCCTTGCTTCTAGTGTCGACACAACTTCTGGGTGTCGACACAACTTCTTCACAAGTGTCAACACTTGTACTTAGAGAATTTTCATGCAAACCTTACACCTGCACAATGAAACTCAAACATCCCATCAAATACAAATTGATGTATATCATTGAGTAAGATGAGGCTTCTCCAAATCTGGTATATATTTTTCAGTGTACCCAACAATCTCCCCCTATTTGGAAAAGTCATAACTCTTAGTCAAAGATATACATCACTCATAATAAAATACATAAAAAATAGATGTACATACATTTCACTGCAGAATAACAACTAAAATCAATACTAAAATTGATTTCATTCATTAATCAGAAAATTCTAGGTTTACATGTTTTTCTTTAGAACAACAAAAAAAAAAGATTACATTATTCTAGACATTAGCCTATTTATCCTAAGCTAGACAAGGCTCCTTAATTACAATTCCTTTCCCAGATTTGATCTTAGCCTGCATAGTAGGTTCAGTATCATCAACTAGTTTCTTTCCTTTCAGATCCTTCTTCTTCAGTTCTTCATCCTTGATCCTTTGCCTTTCAAAATAGTGAAAAGGCTTTGGGAAGTACTTGCTAGGCTCTAGAGCATTAATAGGTTACTTCCCAGCTTTTACACTCCTCCTGTACTGAAGAATGTCTTCTTGCCTGGCTTCATACTTGTTCCACTCTTGCTTAGAATACCATTTACCCCTATCATGGGTCTTGTCCTTCACAGCTTTCCAGGCAGTCAAAATAATATTCCAGAAAGTAGGGCTCCACTGCTCAAAATCAGACTTTAATTCAGCCTATTCTCTAAACCTTTTCTTGGACAGTTGTGCTTCCTTCTGAGCTTCCTTGGCATCCTCTGACATTTCTACCCTTTTCAATGATAATATTATGTGCCTCTTGTGGAGGGCTATACATTGTATGAACTTCTTATTGGACTATGTCAAAGTTAACTGGAGGGTAAATGACCTGTGCAACCTCTGGCTGATCCCCTTCAATGTAGGCAAGTTGAACACCAGACTCAGTTGTATTATCATCCTCACATAGGGGTGGAAATCCAAGTGTATCTCTGATGGTGTTAAATACCCATTTTGCATGATCAGAGCTAGCTTTGACTAACACTCTCTCCCCCTTTATGACTTCTCTAGCTATATGATCTCTTAGATCATTGTTTTGAAACATTATTTGATCAGCCAGATATTCTGTACCTTCTTTATAATAGGCTTTGAATTTTGTCAGGTAATCAGAAATAGTCTTTTGAAAGGCTCCAATGGCTATTTGGACAGCAGCTAGATCTTCTTGTATTTACTTTGAAATTTCAATTTTCAAATCAGTAGAAATACTTCCCAATTTTTTGAGAATTTCTTCATGGGAGTCTTTGATATTTTTATTTGACCTGAATTGATTTTCTAAAATATATCCTTGCTTGGTTGCAATGTCCTCAACTTCTGTCTTTAGCAGTTGTTGTTGCTCAGCCAAAAATACTACAACATTGCCTCCCTTATGGAAGCAATCTATCATCTCTTTCTTATGCAGACTGACTTCAAATCTAATGGATTTAATTTCTTGAGCGAGCTGAAACTGCAATTCTTTATTTGACTCATCCACATATTTCTCAAAGGACTACCTTTGTTCATCCAATTTGACTTGCAGTTGGACCAGTAATGAACTGAAGTCCATGCTCGGAGCAGGTGGTGGTGTAACTGTTTGCAAGGCTTTCTTGTAGCCTGAGCTCCTTTTCCTGTGAGAAACCAGTTTTCTCTTTTTAGCCATGGAGGCTTCTTCATCATCATAAGATTGAGAGGAGCTTTCTATATCTATAGTTCCTTTACTAACTGGGGCATCCAGTAGCTCCTCTCCCTCAATTCCTGGCAGTTCTTTTTCTTCTATTTGATGCTCCCCCTCAGTCCTTGTTGCAGGTAAATCAGGAAACAGCTCTTCCATAGTTACCTCTTGCTGTATTTGAACAGAAGGAACAAGATTAGTTTGAGAAACAAAAGGTTCTCCCTGAACATGCAGATTTTTGTCCAGTGCCCTCTCTATAAAGGAGATACTTACTTTCTCATCTTGAGTTGTATCCTTCATCTGCACATATTGTGCTTCCTTCTCAGCAATTTCCAGTGCTTCTTTGTTTATGTCTGATATAATGTCCATCACTGTATCAGCAGCATGATCACTCTCTAAAGTTGCTACAATAATGCCTCCCCCTTGGGCAGGCAGCTTAGATAGTTCAGTGTCTTGTACTGCTATTTCAGGGTGTTCTTCCCCTGGAGTGGAGGCTATCTATTGCTTTGGGTGCTGACTGCTCTCTATTTAATCTTGAGCTTGTTTTTTTATTGGTCTTCATCTGAACTAAAGACTACCTCCTCTTCAGAATCACTGGAGAATTCTTCTTGCTGAATAATTTCTTTCTTTTTCCTATCCTTCTTGACCTATTTATGTGGAGTAGAAACCTCTTTAATCAATACTCTATCCCATCTTGATAGAATCCTTACATCCATCCTCCTCATATGGTTGATTTTGGATACTGGTAGTTGGTTCATAACATCTGGTATTATTGAAGATAGACATAAACTTAGGATCCTACCCAAATTTGGTTTCTTTACTCCTTCTTGGATCTTATCAAATACTATTGATGCCCAGTCTATTTTTATAGTGAATATGACCCTTGTCATTAGATTGAACATGTAGACTGATATTTTATCATGTCTCACCAGTCTTACACAGAATCACCTTGCCTACTATTTCAGACAGAAACTTTCCTTGGGAATTCATCCCTTTCCGGGTAATGGATGATCCAACTTTGGTATTAGGGTTAAGTCCGCACAAACTTAGTGATTCTTTAGTCATGGATGAAACTATTTCATCATCATCCTTAACCATGGGAAGTTAGTGTGATTTCCTGATTGTCTTTAGTGTTAGTTTCACTCGGGAATCCTTAACTGTCTCTTTTATCTTCTTCCCTTCAGTGTCCACAGTTGTTGATGAATAGAATTCCAGTACTTCCTTTTTTAAAATTCTTATTGGGTCTGAGACCAAGAACTCCAAACAATTTTCCGAAATTAGGGTAATTACACTGTGGATGTATTGTGAAGCTATCGTGAATCCCCCACGAACAAGCTCATAACCTTCATTCACCTTTTCGTCCTGGTGGGGCGCCATTGACGAGAGAGAGAGAGAGAGAGAGAAGAGAAGAGAATATCTAAGACGACACATGGTCTAGAGTCGAGAAATCTGAAGGCGTAGTCGACCAGATTTTTTCTCCCCCTATTTATAGTCTACTGGTAAAGGGTAGGTCAGAGGAAGCACCTTACTTAGTAATAATACTTGTTGACATAGTTGTACAAATGTCCACATAAAAGACTTAGGTCTCGACAAAACTTCATTTTAGTCGACATGTCTATGTGTCGACATATCTATGTGTCGACATACTTATGTTAGTGTCGACACGGGATGGTCATGTCTCGACATAATTGTGTCGACACCTATTCTTCTGTCGACACAGATACTGTTTTTGTGTCGACACATCCTTTTTCTTTGTTGACACAACATACAGAGTGTGTCGACACAATTTTCTTGTGTCGACACAAACTTTGTACTTAGACAAATTTCCTGAGAAATTTTGTGCTTATATATTCTACTTAGGGAAGTTTGTGCTAACATATTCTAGGTTCAACATACCTAATTCAATTTTAAAATAATTGAATTTAATTTCATCCAGAGGTTTTGTAAATATATCAGCTATTTGATTATTTGTGTTCACAAATTCTAGACTAATATCTTCCTTCTCAACATGTTCTCTGATGAAATGAAACTTAATTTCTATATGCTTAGTTCTGTTGTGTGAAATAGGGGTTTTAGTAATAGAAATAGCACAAGTAGAATCACAGAATAGTGGAATTCTTCTAACCTTGATGTCATAGTCTTCAAGTTGATGCTTTATCCACATCAACTGTGCACAGCAGCTGCCTACAACTATATATTCTGACTCAGCAGTTGAGATAGCTACACTTGTTTGCTTCTTGCTGCTCCATGACACCAGCCTTCCACCTAAAAATTGACAAGTTCATGTGGTACTCTTCCTGTCTTCTTTGCACCCTGCAAAGTCTACATCTAAAAAGCCTGTTAGTAAGAAATCTCTATTCTTAGGGTACCAAAGACCTAGATTAGGTGTGCCCTTAAGATATCTCAAAATCCTTTTGACAGCAGTGTAATGAGATTCCTTTGGGCATGCTTGGTATCTAGCACAAACACATATTGCATAATTGATGTCAGGTCTACTAGCAGTCAAGTAGAGTAGAGAGCCAATTATCCCTCTATGCAAAGACTCATCAACAGGTTTCCCTGTCTCATCTTTGCCTATAGGCATACTTGTTCCCATTGGAGTTTTCATGGTGGAGGCTGTAACACCAAAAAATTTAGAGTTGAAGCGGGCGATGTTTGTACCAAGGTTGGATCTTGGTAGGGTGAACACGGCCTGGGACACGGGCGTGTCCCAGGGTGTGTTAATGCACACGGCATGGGACACGGGCATGTCACATGGCCATGTACTTCTCTGGAATTTTCTGAGTTTTGTATTGATTGTCGAACACGGCCGTGGATAGGTTGACATGGGCGTGTCAAATCAGACATGGGCATGTCATCACCCATGTCCACTAAGAAACGTGACGGTTGGCGTGGCAGTTATTCATGATACGGCCCCTGGTCACGGGCGTGTCGAGGACCCGACACGGGCGTGTCAGGTTGGGACACGGGCATGTCCCAACCCGTGTCCTTTTTTGGGCTCGATTTGAGTGCCTGGATCGAGGCACACGGCCGGGAACACGATCGTGTGCAAAGCCGTATTCGGCCCAGGAATACAGTTTTCAGGCTAATCTGAGTCGTTTGTTTTCTTTAAATAAGATCCAACGTCCCAGATGAGTTCCTGCTTGTGTTTAATCCGGAATTAGAGGTTTTATTCCTTATTCCATCTTTAACTCCCTCTTTCTGAGAAGTTAGAGAGAGAAGAGATCAAGGAAGAAGGAAGGAAGGAATCCGGTCGCCGGTGGAGCATTGGAGCACCAATCTGAGAACCGAGACCGGGTCTGTGGAGAGAATTCCTTTACGAAGCTTTCTATTCGACTAGTTTTTCATGGCGCCGAAGCAGACTTCAAGGGTAATGATTTTCAACTTGAGCACTTGAAGCTTTTCTTCCTTTGCATTGGAAAACCCACTCCCGCGAGTGTGCGATGAGTGTGCGGTGTTCCTTGGGGTAGATATGTGAAGTCCCCCTTGTTTAGAGTCCGGAATTGAAGTACGGGCATAGGCATTGTGTGTGAAGCCTACCTGGATGTATTTGTCTGGATCGGTGATGTTGCATTGCATGAATAGTCGAAAAAGACTCTGTGCGATGTTTTCGGGTTTCTACGCGGTAGATTACGACAGGGATCCTTGGAGATTAACTCCAAGGCGCACCCGGAAAACTGGGCGGAAACGTAATTCTGCTAACTTGGTGGTCGGGAAGTCAGCCTTGAACATAACAGGGTTATGTGTTGTTTGGAAATGATTTAGGATCCGGGTGAAGCTTGCCCCGCGCGTACGTCTTAAAGTGACTAGGCGACGTGAGCAACGGGCAGGTGGATACGGACCTGGGCTATGTGGTTCAATGCTAGAGGCCCTAAAGTGGAACTGGCCGTTGGCATAGTCGGGAGCCTTGAACTACAGCCGGAAGGACTCAAAAATGCTCACATTGCTTGCCATCCTAAGGATGGTGGTGAAGCCACGGAATTGACTGGATTCACTGTGAAGGTGCCATGAGCGCACGGGGTGTTTGGCCGAGCGAGCCTACACCTGTGGAGAAAGTCTATTTATGTACTTTATTGTTTAGCTGGGCTAACGTATTATAGGGATGAGAACCACCGCCCGAATAAGGAGGCGGGGTCGTTATATTTTGGTCAGCTTTAGCTGACCGTTGCTCTGTTTGCCACCGTACGGTGGAATAATTGCTTGCAAGTACTGTAGAACCAAGCGCCAAGTAGCGGGTTGAAGCCTAAGCTGCATTGCAGGCCCTCAAAGGCCGAAGTGAACTGCTATTTTTACTTTCTGTCATGTATGGCCAGCCTGTGAGCCGATGTTTGTAAGACATTACCTTATTAAGAGAAACTTTGTAAGGCCATAAGGCCATGTACTCTTCTGTGTATTCATTTTATTTTATTCCTATTTTGGTTAGTGGACATTAATGTCATGCTTGTGCAAATTTTTGAGTTCTATTAACTGTTTAAAAGCTTCTGCTAGAATGCTCTGTGTTAGGACGAGTAGTTGAGTCTTTGGTATTATTCTGTAACCCCTCTAACTGTCTGTGGTATATGGCGTCGGGTTCCAGCTGGACCTTCTTTTATATGTCATACGACGGATGGGGGTATTATAGAGGCTGAGTCCATTCCATATTTCTTAATCAACTCCTTGGTGAACTTTGACTGGGATATGGACAATCCATCATCAGTCTGTCTAACTTAAAGTCCCAAGAAGAACTTCAGCTCACCCATACTGCTCATCTCAAACTTCCCTTGTATAAGTTTGGCAAACTTTCTACAAAGGTTATTTTTAGTAGATCCAAAGATAATGTCATCAACATATATCTGGACTAGGATTATCTTGCCATTAGATTCCCTAAAGAATAGAGTTTTATCTATCTTTCCTCTAGAGAATTTATTCTCAATAAGAAAAGCAGACAAAGTTCCATACTAAGCCCTAGGGGCTTGTTTCAAATCATATAGAGCTTTCCTAAGCCTATATACATAATCAGGATAACGAGAATCTACAAAACCTGAGGGTTGTTCAACATAGACTTCTTCTTTTAAGTCACCATTCAAAAATGCCGACTTTACATCCATCTGATATACCTTGATCCCTTGATAGGCAGCATAGGCAAAGAACAACCTTATAGCCTACAGCCTTGCCACTAGGGGAAAGGTTTGATCAAAGTCAATCCCTTCCTCTTGCCTGTAGCCTTTTGCTACCAGTCTGGCCTTGTTCTTGATTATAGTACCATTCTCATCAAGTTTGTTTCTGTAGATCCACTTGGTTCCTATAATATTGTGATCCTTTGGTTTAGGAACCAGTTCCCAGACTTTACATCTTCTGAATTGATTCAGCTCTTCTTGCATAGCATCAATCCATTTTGTGTCTAGCATGGCTTCTTCAAACTTCCTGGGTTCTATTTATGATAAGAAGCTAGAACATAGAACTGTGTTCATGCTCTTGCTCCTTGTTAGAACACCTTGACTTGCATCACCGATGATTTGATGAGTTGGATGATCCTTTAGGTTTCTTCTTGCTGGAGGAAATCTGCTAACCTCTTGGCCTTCTTCATTTTCCTCAACTTGATGCTCCTCATTGTCTTCTTTATCCAGTGATTCTTGTTCTCCCCCTGGACAACATGCATCCTTTTCTTCATCCAGCCTAGCAGGAACTTCTTCATTGATGGTCATCTTGTCCAGCCTGTCTGTTAGACCTGTAGAACTAACTGAAGAGCTAGACAATTCACTGTTAATCAACTTAGACTCATCAAAACAACATGGACAGATTCTTCTACAACTTGGGTAGTCAAGTTGTAGATTCTGTATGCCCTACTATTATTGTTGTACCCAACAAATATCCCTTCTAAGGATTTGGCACAAACTTAGTTTGGTAGTGCTTACCATTAAATAGGACATAACACTTGCTACCAAAGATTCTGAAGTAGGAAATGTTTGGTTTTGTGCCTTTCAAAATTTGATAGGGAGTCATCTTATGTTTCTTATTGATGGAGGCTCTATTGAGTACATGACATGCAGTATTTACTGCCTAAGCCCAGAAGTACTCAGGGAGAGTAGTGTCACTAAGTAGTGTTTTACTTGCCTCAATTAGAGTCATATTCTTTCTTTCAGCAACTCAATTTTGCTGGGGTGTTCTAGGTGAGGAGAACTTTTGATGAATCCTAAGTTCATCACAGAACTTTGTCATACACTCAGACTGAAATTTAGTTCCATGGTCACTTCTGATTTTAACCACTGAATTGTTAAATTCATTCTGAGTTTGTCTAACAAAAATCTGGAAAACAGTAGTGGTTTCAGATTTCTGCCTCAAGAAGAAAACTCATGTGTATCTAGAATAGTCATCCACAATAACTAATGTTTATACTTTCCTACCAAGACAATGAACTGGCATAGGACCAAACAAATCCATATGCAAGAGATATAAACATCTCATTGAATCTTTGGTATCAAGTGCATGGAAAGAGGACTTAGTCTGTTTGCCCTTTTGGCAAGCTAAACACACACCCTCTTTAATGCACTTGACTTGAGGACCATTCCTCACAAACCCCATGTTGAACAACTGTCCTATTGACTTATAGTTCAGATAAGCTAGCCTCTTGTGCCATTTGACACATAGTGAAGCTTTCTCACCTGTAACTAGACAAATGGGTGAGTTGTTAAACTCACAATCTAGGTTAAGGAAATATACATTCCCTTTCCTAGTGCTAGTCAAAATGATCTCTTGATCACTTGACCTCCTTATTTGGCACTCCCCTTTGAGGAAAGTGATGTCATAACCTAGATCACTAAGTTGACTTATGCTAATCAGGTTATGTTTTAGACCCTTCATATAAGCCACTTTAGTTATAGTAATTGAATCACAAGAAATATTACCAAATCCTTTGATGATTCCTTTTCCTGATCCACCAAAGATTACTTTGGGTCCATTCTCTATGGGTACATAGTCCCTCAACATTCTTCTAGTTCCAGTCATATGTTTGGAACATCCACTATCCAAGTACCATATAGGGGTATGGCCACTTGGATTCACCTGCATCAAATAAAGAATCACTTATCCTTAGAACCCAAATTATTATTGGGTCATAGGTCCTTATTAGTTTGAAATTTTGCATTTGTTCTGACAGGTAAACTATTCTTGGTTTTAACACTTGGATTGAACCAGCAATCCATGGAAAAGTGGCCCACATTTCCAAAACACCAACACTCAAATCTATTGTACCTTCTTTTAGGTACAGACTTCACAACTTTGTTGCCAACAGTCCTGTTAAGTGTAGGTGCTGGAGCAGCAAACCCCAAGAATTCCTTTTGAACCTGATGGGCTTGCCTATAGAGTGACCTATTGGCATTTGCACTCTTGCCCATGAGATCTCCATACTCAAAGTGACCATGAGTAATATCATGATCATACCTGTTTGTAGGTTGCATCACTTTCCTAAAGAAGATAGGGGGCTTTGAGGCTAGTGGCTGAACTGGGTCTTTGCCTTTTCTATAAGAATTGGTGGCCCTTGTTCTTCCCTTAAAGCCTAGACCTGTCTTTCCTTTTTGAGAAATGAAATTGTCTATTAAGGGCAAGACAGACTTTGGCTTAAAGAATTTAGCCACTAACTCCTTTTCTTTCATAAGTTTTGCCTCAAGATTCTTGATGTGATTTTCCTTGAAGGAGATTGGTCTCATCTGAATAGCAGTTATGTTCTTTAGTTTGGCAACCTCATTCAATTTCAAATCCAACATCTTTGCTGAATCGGATGCAGCCTGCTTAAGAGATCCAATTTCCTTGGCCTGCTCTTTGACAAGAAATTTGCTCCTCTTCAGAGCTTGCAACAACCCACCATACTCATTAATGAGTTGATGTATATCCACCTCAGAATCAGAACCATCCACTTCTCTTGAAGTTGATGCTACTGATTCTGATTTAGTAAAATAATCAGAAGCTAAGGGAGAATTGTATACCTTACTTGGACCAGGCTGATCCTGGCACTGATCATTTTCTGATAGAGCCATCAGCCCTCTACAATAATAGTCTTTAACTCCATTTATGGAGTCCAGCATTTGTAGGAATTCTAATTCCCTAGAATCTTCTTCTGTAGAGAACAACCCAACATATACTTCTACATCATCTTCTTCTCCTGAAGAGTCTATCCAACTCTTTTGTTTCTGTGCAACAAGGGATTTCTCCTTCTTGCCTTTTGCTTGATGCTTCTTCTTGTCTTTAGACTCCTTCCTCTTGTCAGAACAGTCAGCTATGACATGTTTAGACCTGTTGCAGCAATAACAAACAATCTTAGAATTAGTTTGTTTACTAGGTTTTGAGGCATACCTATCCTCCTTGGGAGTCTTCTTTTTCTTGTAATACTCATCCTTAGAGAAGGATGTTGAAGGCTTGTTTCTCCATTTCTTCTTTTTCATAAACCTTTGAAAGTGCCTTGTAAAGGCAGCAAAGTCCTCATCAAAGGTGTGGCTATCGGATGTGTTATTGTCTGGATTTTCTTCTTCTGCCTCAACACTCTTTCTGGGTGGAGAAGGAGACTTTCTCATACCCTTTCTCATTCCTTCAGCCTTGAAGGCTACTGCATCTCTTTGTACTCAGACCTACTGCTTTCCTCCTCCTCTTTTATGGCAGTGAGCTGTATTTCATAGGATGGCAGCTTTCCAAATAGTGTGGGTGGAGGTGTATTAGCAAGCATGGCCACCTCTCTGATGGCACATATCTTTGTGTCCCAGTCCTTTGTCTGTGATCTGAGAAACTTGTCATTCAATTCATATGTGTTGAAGACTCTTCCATAGGTCATCAGCTCATTAACTATCCTAAAGAACTTCTTGTAACATTCAGCTATGCTGTCAGACTTGGCTTGTCTAAAGCTCTCATATTCTTGATTCATCATAGATTTCCTGTCTTCTCTAACTTCTTCAATTCCCTCCATGTAGACAATCAAGGTGTCCCACATCTCCTTAGAGGTTTTGCAATGCACCAGATTCTGAAATATGGCATTATCTATAACACTTACAATAATGTTTTGTGCTCTTTTGTCTAATGTTGCCAGGATGATCTCATCCTTGGTCATTTCAGAATAACTTTTCGGGGTTTTAACATTTGCATCCAGAACTGATACCTTCATTGGAATAAAGGGACCTTCTTGTACTATGATGTAGATTCTTGGATCAGATGCTTCCATGAACAACCTGACCCTTTCCTTCCATATGCCAAAACATTCTTTCCTGCAGATAGGTAGTTTCATAAATCAAAATTCCTTTTGATTCTCATTTAAACCCATTCTAGAAATCTGTTAATTGCCTTGGAGATTCACTCAGACTGTTAGGTCAATCTTTGAGTAACCTCCCTCTGATATCACTTGAAAGACTTGATTTCAAGAGCCTAGACACCTATAGGGGGGTGAATAGGTTCTAATTTTCTTTAAGAATTTTAGGCAATTAGCTAGTTCTAACCCAGCACAGAAAATTCAATACACAGCATAATAATCACAGCACAGCATACACCAGATTTATAGTGGTTCCCCAAGGTATGGGTACATCCACTTTCCCCCTTCGCATATCCAGTAGAGAACTGGATTCAGCCCAACTTCCTTCCACTTACTCAGATACATAGATCTTATAACTCAGAACCAGATTGGTTCGTATAGCTCTGACTTATACAAGTCTTACCTCAGATTCTTCCCAAGAATCCTACCTCAGACCTCAGCCCTACCTCAGCCTTTATCACTAGGCTTACAACTCAGACTTTCACAAGTCCTACACCTCAGGCTCTCAGCCCTACCTCAGCCTTTATAATTACAGACTTACAACTCAAATCTTACAAAAGATCCTACAAGAAGTTGAATGTTTTAAAAGGTACAGAAATGTCACCAAATAGAACTCTCTATTGGTGTGAGCTTCTTTATCAGTTCTTGAATAAACTGAATCTTCAGATCCAACCTGACTTAGTTGTTTCAAAGCTTCTTGATTGAACAAAATAAGGTATATCTTCACTTGATGTAGAAGTTGATCTTCAGATAGCTCCCTTCTTAAATTCAGAAATAGATCTGAATCTTTCTTGTAGACTGCTCAGGATTTGCCTTCTTAAGGGTTTCCCCCTTTTCTTGTTGTCGAATTCTCTTTCCCGCAATTGCTTGATTACTTCCTTCATTCTTCTTTGGTTGTCATGGATCAGTCCTTTATATAGACTTTCTCAATGATTACCGGCTGATCTGATTTGTAACAACCTTCTGACAGTTCTGACAAAGGTGTCAAACTAATTGATTATGATCGCTGTCAAGTCTTCAGTCGTGACAGTTGAGTCTGCAATGACTTTATATCTCAGCAGGAAACACTCAGCAAATTTCTTCACATGTGTCGACAAAAATAGACTAAGTGTTGACACAAGCCTTGATGATGTCGACACAGTACTTAATGTGTCGACACAGTCATTCTTCTGCTTCTCGACACAGCTTCTGTTTGTATGTGTCGACACAAGTCTTGTGTGTTGACACAACTGCTCCTGGTCTCGACATAACTAATGCTGATAGATGGCATTGAGTGTGTGTCCAGATGTCGTTGAGTGTGTGTCCAGATGTCGTTGAGTGTGTGTCGAGACATCATTGAGTGTGTGTCGACACAAGTCCTGTGTGTTGACACAAGCCTTCAAATTCAATATAGTTATTGCTATTAAATGGCGTTGACTGTTGTCCAGATGTCGTTGAGTGTGTATCGACACAAGTTCTATGTGTCTACACAAGCCCTTCAGACTCAGTATAGTTATTATTGATAGATGGTGTTGAGTGTGTGTCGACACAAACCTTCTTCAGGTGTCGACACAATTCCTGAGTGTCGACACATGCCTTTCTTCTGGTGTCGACATAACTCCTTGGTGTCGACACATCTTCTGCTTCAGGTGTCGATACAATTCCTGCCTTAGGTGTCGACACAATTATGGGTGTCGACACACCTTCTTCTTTAGGTGTCGACACAATGTCTGGGTGTCGACACAGGCCTTGCTTCTAGTGTCGACACAACTTCTGGGTGTCGACACAACTTCTTCACAAGTGTCGACACTTATACTTAGAGAATTTTCTTCAAACCTTACACCTACACAATGAAACTCAAACATCCCATAAAATACAAATTGATGTATATCATTGAGTAAGATGAGGCTTCTCCAAATCTGGTACATATTTTCAGAGTACCCAACAGTACTGGAGCTCAACTTCTCGAGAAGTAGATAGACTTCTCGAGTATAGGTACTTCACTACTCTAGTAAGATAGACACTTCTCGAGTACTTGTCTTCTATCACTCGAGACAAAGTACTTAGACACTCGAGTAATGGACTTAACTACTCGAGTATAAGACCTGAAAAATTCTGAGATAAGAACTATGTTTAAATCGAGAATAAGAAGGGATCTACTCGAGTAATGGAGCTGGCTTCTCGAGAACTATGCTCAATCTTCTCGAGAACTATTTCCCTTACTCGAAATATAGACTTAACTTACTTGAGTACTATTAAAGAATCTACTCGAGTATTTAAGTTCTTCTCGAGTAAAATACTTAGAAAATTTTATTTCCTGAAAAGTTTTCTTTCTTGAATTGAATTCGCAACATGTTTTTCTCCAATAAGTATAGTGCTTGAAAATGAAATGTATCCCAATAGAGAGGCTACACATGATTCAATACCATGAATCACACAATGAGGGATTACATTGTATGGTCCTGTGTTTGGTGACACACTGTGGACTTACATTGGTCAACACTTGGCAATTAAGTCCTACAAACTAGTGTTGAGAATATTATTCGAAACTCGAAAGTCGCTCGAAAATCATTCGAAAATTGAGCCAAATTGGAATCGGTTAAAATTGATTCGACTCCACTTGAGTCGATTCAATTTGACTCGAATCTTATTTCGAGTCGATTTCGATTCAGCCTTGAATCGCTCGAAAAATGATTCGAATCTACTCGAATTAATTTAAAAAATTGTGTATTTAATAATATATTCTTATTTTAAGCTTAAAAATAATAAAATTTAATACTAAATAAAAAAAAAAAAATTTAAGTGTTCCATTTGCTAAATTTATTGGTTGCCCAATATAATTTTGAGCAAACTAGGAATAAAACGAAAAATTGCTCATTTTCGAGCTGACCCGATTCGATTTCGAGCCAACTCGATTTGATTTCGAGATAACTCGGAATCAAGTCATTTCGATACGATCCTACTCGACTCAAAATCAATTTCAATTTCGAGTTGATTTCGAGCCGAGTTCGAGTCAAAAATTTTGATTTCAAGCCCAGCCAAAATCGCTCGAACTCGACTCGATATCAGCCCTACTGCAAACACATAACTCAAACAAGACATCAAATACAACTTAACTTATCTTATTTTAAGGGTGACTTCACACAAATATAAGTTATTGTGGATACAATACCCAACAATTTGGGTTTCAAATTATAAGTATTTATATATGGGATTAATGTATATACGCGGCTTATGCACATAGGTTATATACGTAGGGATGCGTAATATGAAAAATACACCTAGTAAAATGAATTTTTAGGAAAAGTGTTCAACATGAAAGTTGTAGATCTCGTCAAGATCTACAACTTTCATGTTGACCACTTTTCCTAAAAATAAATTCTCGTACCTAAAAAATTTCCACAGGCTGCATTTTTACATTAAATCCTTAATATATATATCATATAATAATAATATGATATTATTATTAATACTTAAATGTCAAAATGACCAAAACTAGAATCAACTCCGATTTCTATGAAATTCGCACCGAGGCAAAATATCGATGCTACGAATCACACAGCAAAGTCAAAATCAAAATCCGACAACCCAAACTCAGGTAAAAACTCCTCGAAGTCAAAAACACCAAATATCTCAAAAAGGCTCCACCGAGTTCCAAAACAAACCCAGCTCGCAAGGGAAATCTCAAAAACACATTAGAAACTAGCCAAGCTAATATTCTAAGTCAAAACCCCGGATACCAATGGGCAAAAGTCACGCTCCATTAATGGTACCCATAAACTGCCCGTCAACGTAACGCCTTGACGTCAAAAATACGCCATTAAAGAAATTAAAATAAACATCGAAAAATCAGGGGAGTTACAGCCACTCCCCCTAAAAGAGAGTTTTTTCCTGAAACTTGATACACAACTGAATCCACTAAAGAAGGAAAATAAGCAAGGGTTATTGAATAGAAATACTTACCAAAAGAAACTAGGAGAATGGATGGGGATGAGCCCCTCTCATAGCTGACTCCAACTCCCAAGTCACGCTCTCCCCGTCTTGGTTTCGCCACAAAACTTTGACCTAAGGTATTGTCTTCCTTCGCAACACCTAATCTTGAGTATCCAGAATGTGAACAAGCATCTCCCCATAAGAAAGGTTAGGATGAAACTGGGGCACCGAATCGAGGGCATGTCGGTCGCTAAGCATATATTTCCGCAAGTAGCTCACATGAAACACATCATGCACACCAGTAAAATTAGTGGGCAAACCCAGCCTATAAGCTGACACTCTGATGCGTTTAATTACCTGGAAAGGTCCCACATACCTAGGATCCAACTTATGGTTCCTTCCAAACCTCTTAACACCAGACATTGGAGAGACTTTGAGGAAAACCATTTCCCCAACTACAAATTCCAGATCAATCATTCTCCGATTAGCGTTCTTCTCATAACACTCTTGAGTTATTCAAAGCATCTCTCGAATATACGTCACAGAAGTATTCATCTCTTCCAAGGCTTCCAGACCTAACAACGGTCATTCACCAACTTTAGCCCAAAATAAGGGAGTTCTACAACGCCTCCCATACAAATCCTCAAAGGGGGTCATCTGCAAACTCTTCTGATAACTGTTGTTGTAGGAAAATTCCATCAATCTAAGCCGCTCTTCCCACGCTCCTTCGTGGTCTAAGATATAACATCTTATCATATCTTCTAAAATCTGATTTACTCTCTTTGTCTGACTATTATTTTGTGGATGATAAGCGGTTTAGTAACTGAGGCCGGTACCCAACCCTTCCTGTAAACTTTTCTAAAAACAAGACGTAAACCTGGAATCTCGATCTGACACGATACTTACCAGTACTCCATATAGTCTGATGAACTCATTCAAATATAACTCTGTAATTTTCATCATGGAGTAATCAATCTTGAACGGCACGAAGTGAGCACACTTCGTCAATCTATCCACTATGACCCATACAGAATCATGTCCTCGGGGAGATCGCGACAAACCAGTAATAAAGTCCATATAAATACTCTCTCACTTCCAACTTGGAATATCCAAAGGCATCAGCTTTCCACCAGGCCTTCTATGATCTGCCTTAACTCGCTTGTAAGTAAAACATTCATACACAAATATGGCTATATCATTCTTCATTCCATTCCACCAAACGATCTGCTTCAGATCTCTATTCATCTTTGTAGAACTAGGGTGGTAGGCAATACTAGAACCATGCGCCTCACGACACAACTTAGCTCGAATATCCTCAAGAATGGGGATATAATGTCTACTGTGGTACTTCAAGGTACCTGCATCATCAATAGAAAAGTCTGGTAGTTCCCATTTCTCAATTGTACTACGAAGGTGCTGCAAATCTGGGTCATCCTTTTGATGTAGCCTTGTAAGCGTAATCCATGAAGGCTCTAACGCTTCCAAGCTGCTTGGCTAGTCGCTACTCCCAACAGAAATGGTCATTAACAAAAACTCTTCCACCAAGGATTCCATAGAAAGATTAAAGATCTGTGCGGTCTTCCTACTCAGGGCATCGGCTACTACATTAGCTTTGCCCGGATGGTATAGGATCTCAACATCATAATCTGCGACAGCCTCTAACCATCTGCGCTGGCGTAAATTTAACTTTTTATGAGTGAAGATGTATTTCAAGCTCTTATGGTCCGTGTAAATCTTACATAGCACTCCATACAAAAGATGTCTCCACAACTTCAAGGCATGAATTACTGATGTAAACTCCAAATCATGAGTAGGGTAGTTTCTTTGATAAATCTTTAATTGCCTTGACCCATGCAATCACCCTTCCTTCTTGCATCAATACGCATCCAAGCCCGACGTGCGATGTATCCACATAAACAACATATTCCAATCCTTCGGTAGGCAATGATAACATTGGAGCAGTGCACAATCTCCTTTTCAATTCCTAAAAAGCTTCTTTGCACTTATCGCTCCAAACAAACACTGCATTCTTCTGCGCAATCTTAGCCAGCGGCGCAGACAATGTAGAGAATCCTTCCACAAACCTCCTATAATAGCCTTCCAACCCTAGAAAACTTCTTATCTCGTTGGGCGCGGTAGGTCTCTTTCAATCCATTACCACGGCTATCTTTTTTGGTTTAATTGAAATTTCGTCCTTATTCACAACATGACCCAAAAAGGAAACCTGAGGTAGCCAAAACTCACACTTGCTCAACTTGGCAAATAACTTATTCTCTCTTAAAGCGGATAGAACTAACTGCAAGTGATGGGCGGGAATAAACCAAAACATCATCATTAAAAATGACCACAAAACGTTCCAGAAAATCCTTAAACACTCTATTCATCATGTCCATGAAGGCAGAGGGTGAATTCGTCAATCCAAAGGGCATTACCAAGAACTCAACATGTCCATGCCGAGAACTGAAAGCAGTTTGTGGAACATCCGTCTCACGGATTCTCAACTGATGGTAGCCTGAACGAGGGTCAGTCTTTGAAAACTCCATACTACCATGCAACTAGTCAAACAAATCATCTATCTGCGGCAAGGGACCTATTCTTGATAGTTACCTTATTCAGTTCCCTATAGTCGATGCACAACCTCATGGATCCATCCTTCTTCTTTATAAATAACACGGGAGCACCCCAAAGCGAAGAACTTGGCCTAATGAATCCATATTGCAACAACTCATCCAGTTGGATATGCAACTCTTCCATCTCATATGGAGCTATACGGTACGGTGCCTTAGCAATAAGACGAGTACCTGGATCCAAATCTATAACAAACTCTATATCTCACTCCGGTGGAAGACCGAGAACATAACCTAGAAAGACAGTAAGAAACTCTTACACCACAAGAATATCCTCGACACGTGGCAAACCACTAGCGGCTTCCAAAACAGAAACCAAATAAGCACAACAACCGGAATCTAAAAGATTCCGAGCACATACCGCAGAAATAATCGGGGAATCTTGGTGCGGAAAGCCATACACAATCCTGGGGTGGTCGTTGTCAATCTTGAAGTCCAAACACTTAACCTTGCATTAGAGAACTGCATTATATCTGGACAACCAGTCCATGCCTAGAATCACAACAAAGTCCTCTAGGTCCAGCACCTTTAGATCGGCAAAAGCTAGGAAATCGCCTAAAAGAATAGGACAACTCTAAATACCCTGGTCCAACATAACCGAGTCACTAGAGGGAAAATTAACGCGTAACGGATCGCCAACTTGATCAAGAGTCAGACTATGACGTTCTACGAAAATACTAGGCATGAATGAGTGGGTAGCACCGGGATCAAACAAAACACACACCCAATGATTCTTGACCTTAAACTTCCCTATAAAATCGCATATGTAACTTATCGACCAACATTGAAACTAAAACTATGAACTAAGAACTAGATTAGAATCTAACCTGAGATCACTTGGGTGGATGTCTAAGCTTCTTCCAAAGTCATCACATTCAGTTTGTCCTTCCCTTTATCCAAAAGCTATGGCGGTGACAAATCTTGAAGTGGAACTGGCTGCAGTAGGGGCTGAGACTACGGGCACTTTGACATGAAATGTCTCTTCTGTCTGCACTGTAAGCAGACCTTCTCTCTACCTCAACAATGGGTAGCATCGTGCCCCTTCCTCTTGCATGAAGCACAAACCAGGTCTCCTTTGGGAGCGCTCTTAATTGTATGCACCTGCTACTGCTTTTTAGCTCCCAACCTCTTAAAACATTTCTCGAATAGATGGCCTGACCGGCCACAGAAACTGCACACCTCCTTGCTTCTTTTCCTTGAAGCAAAATTAGATTCCCGAGAGCTCTTACCATCATCTGACATTCTCTTGTCTTTTCTCATTTGCATGCCTCGATTCTTGGAAGTATCGAAAGCTTCGACCTTAAGAACAGCTTCCACTGCCTCAGCGTTGTTCTTAGATCCATAAGCGCTAGCTAGCTGCTGTATGTAACACCTAAGACCACCCAGAAATTGCTTGACTCTGCTAGCTTTACAGGATACTAAATTTGGGGCAAACTGGCTCAACTTGCTTAACTCTCCCTCATACTCACTTGCCGTGAATTATCTCAGTTTCAAATGCAGGAAATTGTTCATCAAACAGTCTTGTTCGACTGACGGCAGAAACTTCCTAAGCAACAATTCCTTGAATGATCCCCATGAACATCCATCAATGAGGTTTTCTTTTTCTCTCAACCACCAGCTCTTTGCAAGACCCTTAAGGCTATAAGCAACGACCATCACTCTCTGGTCCGTAAAAATTCCTGAGTACGAGAACATCTCCTCGATAACGATAATCCAATCGTCCAAAGCCATGAAATTAGTTTTGCCATCATAGGTTCCTAGTCGCTGAACATGCGAAATAAAGTTCATCTCGTGTGGCAGCAAAACTGGAGGCACCAAAGGAGTTGGAGGAACAGGAAAAGCTTGACCCACTACAGGGACTTAACATAACATATATATAATACAAACCAAATGCTCTTTTGGTCGGATCTTCAATGAAGAAAAAAAAGAGAATTGTATTTTCTATATTATTTTATATATAAGGAATAAACAAACAAGGGATAAGCAAAACATGGATAAATCCAAACAACTTTTTCGTAAATCCAGACGATCTTTTCGTAGACGTTTACCCCCAATTGGATCGGGGGATCGAATCGATTATACAAATTTTTGAAAACCGTTTGAATGGGGGAATTATTCAAACGGTTCTCAAAACCCTAGATATATCTCATTACAATTCTAATTCACTCTTTTTTTCATTCTACAACAAAGAATCGTGAAAATATGAAAGTCAAATAATTATTAGACTTTGTTTCCAATTAATGAAAATTTTATATTTTCAATATGTAAAATTAGTATCTATAAAAATAATTAGATTGTATAACTTGTACCATGTCAACCGATAATGGTAATAAGAAAGAGGAATCTTATAGAAATATCATGGAATAAGGTTTGATCCTCTTCATGGGGATTGCATAAATATCCCATTCCAAAAAAAGTTCGAAACAATTGGGACTTTTTCGTAGATTGGATGCAGTTACTAATTCATGATCTAGCATGTACAAAATGAAAACTTCATTCTCGATTCTACGAGAATTTTTATGAAAGCGTTTCATTTGCTTCTCTTCCATGGAAGTTTCATTTTCCCAGAATGTATCCTCATTTTTGGCCTAATTTTTCTTCTGATGATCGATTCAACCTATGATCAAAAAGATAGACCTTGGTTCTATTTCATCTCTTCAACAAGTTTAGTAATGAGCATAACGACCCTCTTTTTCTGATGGAGAGAAGAACCTATAATTAGCTTTTCGGGAAATTTCCAAACGAACAATTTGGACGAAATCTTTCAATTTCTTATTTTACTATGTTCAACTCTATGTATTCCTCTATCCGTATAGTACATTGAATGTATAGAAATGGCTATAAAAGAGTTTCCTGCACTCTAGGTAGCTGCACTGAAACGACAGACAACTATGCTTGGATTTGAGATTGCATATCCAACATCTGCCTTGACAGAGCCTCATTGCTCTGTCGCAATCCTTCAATCACAGACTCACTCTATGAACCAGATGACTCGCCCTCAGACTGGGGAGTCAACCTTGTCGTACGCTTAGGCGGCATCCTAATAATACAACAAACAACTAATTAAAACCTAGCTTAACCGCTAGAACCACACAACTTAGTTCAGACCATAAATGTTTAGACACTTGCTCATGCTTAAACTTAGGATGATATTGTAACGCCTCTATCCGTTACATGGAATATAACATAGGCTCTGACCGGGGCCCCATGCCATATTTCACAGACAAACGGTGGAATCACGTATGAATATCAAACACTTTCTAGTCGCATCCTACCTCAGAGCATTCTAGCGGAAGTTTATTACTTGCAAGAACTCATCGAACGAATGTCCACTAAATATATAAATAGCACATTGATATATAACACCAGGAATGTATACAAACTCACAAACGCTCACGGCCTTAAGGCCTTACATGTTACTCTTTACAAGAGGTGGTTTCATACATCTTCACGCAGGTCGGCCACTCATGAAATCCAATTCTTCGCATGGACTTCAAGGGCCTACAAGCAGCAGCAGCAAGGGATTCATCCCGCTCAATCCAAGTCAGGACCAGCAAGGGAAGCACCTGTATATGGACGTCCACCCCAAGGGTGATAAACAAAGCAACGGTCAGCATTCAGCTGACCAATTATAACGATCCTACCCCTTACCCGGGGCAGTGGTTCCTTCCCTGCATGTATTACAATCACAATATATATATCACAACAATTGCACTCACGCACAACAATATCACAAACGCCGGCCTTCGTGCAAGACGCTCCGTGTACTCAGGGCACACTTACGGTGTACTGAATCAGTCAAGGTCCCACCACCGATTAGAGGTTATTATCTTATTAGTCGGGCACTAGTCTACTACAACATGCATGTTGGAGACATCCTCGCCCATCCAACTAAGAGGCATTCACCTCACGACAACCAATGAGCATTATAGAATGACCTACGCCTTTAGTGTAACAAGCCGTGGAAACCACCCCTCCGCATTGCTACCAATCGACCGCTCACCACGCAGGTACATAATACCACTAGATCGACCTACCACAGTAGTGTAACAAGCTGGGGAAACCCCCCCCCCCCTTATGCATTGCTACTAATCGATCTCTCATAACATAGTACCGATTTCCGGTTCAGCTCACAGCTCATGCAAAGCGTACAATTCCAATGCCACAAAGGCTCCACAATCATAACGAATGGCTCTCACGGCCACATCGCATTCAGCTCATGCAGAGCACACAACACAAGAAACTCACAAGCATCCTCATAAATACCGCAACCTACTTGTTACATAAACGGAGTCTTCTCAAGTTCGTAATATAAACATCACTAATCCAGACTAACCACCTGGATGGGCTTCACACAGCATGCCTATTTCGTACTACTTATTTTTGGATCTAGATGCAGACTCAACCGGGGATATCAGTAATCAACCCGTTGGAATCGCTTACGCTTTCCACCTCTTGGTAGAGGATTCCATGCATATGCATAAAGTAGGACTTCACTTGTACAAGAAGAAGATCGTTACCCTTGACGATCAATTTGGAGACATGGAAAAAAACTAGCCAGATGGTAATCACCGCGACGGCTTTGCCTCCACAACACTGAAATGGGCTCACAATTCAGATCGCTGAAGCTCGACCAGCAGCTGGAATCCTTCTCCTTCTTCCTTCCTTTCTCTCCTCTCTCTATTCTCTTTAGAAAGAGAATGGCCAATAATAGAATGAGAAATACTTCTCAATCCTTAGCCTTATAACAGCAGGAAGGAGCCTGGACCACAAGATCTAAATAGAAGGAAATGAACGGCCACGATTCGCTCTGAAAAGCATCTTTCCAGGGTTGACACGGCTTGTGACACGCCCGTGTCACAGGCCATGTACCTTAAGCGGCATACAACCGACTTAAAACAAACCAAGAAACGAGCTTATACATGCCCGTGTTAGCTCCTGATATGCTCATATCAACCAGAACACGCCCGTGTTAAGGGGCGTGTCTCTATATCGACGCAGGACCAACAATCTCGAAAGGGATACGGGTTCCCAACACCCCAGTGTCATCTTTTACATGCCTGTGTCATCCAGAACACGCCTGGGATACAGGTCGTGTTCCTCACCCGACACATGTCGGCTACCAACCCGAGCAAGACATGCCCTGGGACACGCTCGTGTCCCAGGCCGTGTCGCCTCTCAAAGATCGTCGACTGCACTTTCGTCGAGGACTTGCGACACACAGTGAAGGACATGGCTTGGGACGCACCCGTGTCCCAGGTCGTGTGCCTCACTCGAGACACACTCAAAGCCCACTTGAGTCCTACTCGAAACTCACTCGAGTACACAGAGCTAGACAAGCCCTGGGACATGCCCGTGTCACAGGACGTATCACCCAGCCTGAACTCCAAATTGGGATTTAGGGTTTTACAACCCTCCCCTCCTTACAAAAATTTCGTCCCGAAATTTAGCACAACATATACACCAACACAACCACTCCATTTCAATATAAATAAAAATGATCTGGGTTTAGAGCTTAGAGGCCGTAGCTTGTCTCGCCCCACGGAATCGCACGAACACAAGTTTTTACAAACAAACATACAACATTATATCACAACAACAGTAAAGTACACCCTGTCTTTATTTCCGCTCGTTCGTGTCTTTCATAATCCACTTTACAGCCTCCTATAACTCCATATTATACAAGCGAGGCTGATGTACTTCACGATTCGAGCTTTGCAGCTCCTTCAATTCAAGAGTGTACATTCGAGGTTGCGCCCTGGATGCAGATGACTCTGCTACTGCCTTGCCCTTTTCCTCATAGGATGCACCGGTCTTTTTCTCACCCTTTGAAGGGCCAATCCAACAATATCGAGCGATATGTCCCTACTTCCCACAATTAAAACATGTACGTGTCTCCACGCGTCCTTTCCCCTACGTTGCTCCCGAAGCAACATCCGAAGAAGTTTGTTCAGCAGTCCTAAAGCTCTTCTTATCTCGTTTCCTCAATTCCGAATGTTCTAACTGCGGAACTTTGAACTCTGGCTTTTCCACTACCAAGTTCTTCTTGTCCTGTACCCATTTCAAATCCTTTTCCAGCACACAGGTTATATCTACCAACGCTTGGAAGCCTTGGTTCACCGAACTCGGGAGCCCCAACCTCAGCTCATCACGAAGTCCCTCATAGAACCTATTCGTCTTCCGTGCTTCTTCCGTAAAAGTAGACCCCGCATAGCGCCCCAACCTTGTAAACTCATATAGGTAATTATCAACGGTACTCTCACCTTGCACTAGACTTTGGAACACATTCTCCATTGCAATTCGCCACGATACCGGCAAATACTTTGCCCAAAATAATCTGGAGAATTCCTCCATCGATATCGCTCCTAGGCCTCTGCCTGCCAATTGATGCAATTCCACTTCATCCCACCAAAGCCTCGCTTCTCCTTCCAGCAGGAAATTGGGTAAAGTAACTTTTTCCCCTCATTTGTCTCGATCGTTGTCATGATCCTCTTCACTCTTGCGAACCAATCCTATGCCTGCATTAGGGAACCCGCCCCATCGAACGTAGGTGGATGAAACTCCATAAACTGCTTCAGTTACTCATTAGCCCTTGCTCGTCAATCAGAGCCTCAACATGCCCTTGCCTCGCACCAACTTGTACTTGCTCCACTGTAGGCATTGCTTGCCCCATAGGTTGTGCTTGAAACATGGCAAATAGCGCCTCTGCAACTAAGCGTATGGTTTTTGTAAAAGGTGGAGGTGTATGCACCTCAACGGGTGACGCACTCTCATCCGAACGCTAGGGTTCAAACTGTCCAGCTCCACTCCTTGTCACCTATACGTGAACAAGATATCATTAACGTCCATTCCAAAACAACAAACATGCCTCGAGTGGGTAGGGCCTTGGCAAGATTTCTGTGTTGTGGCTTGTATGTCGTTAAGGGAAATTATAGTACCCTTTTTGTGTGCGGCTTGAACGCCGATGGGGAAATTGGAAGTACCCAGATGTTGTGCTTTGATGATGTGTTAGAGTCATTCTCTATAGGGTGCCTTGGGTGAAACTCAGGTTTGCATACATATTGCTTGGTAGGCCCCTTTTACTATATGCTTAATGTAGAAACATGTTTGTTTTATGAGACATCCAAACTTGTTTTATCGCTTTACATGTTTATGTATATGGTATACGAAGTGTTGACATGCAGCATGATGGAGTGCCCCGGGGTCCGTTAGGGATAGACGGGAGGAGATGTGTTGGTTACACAGTTGAGATCAGCTTTTGGTGACCCACGTTACAACAAATTTTTACAAGGCAAGGATCGCAAGTAGGAGCAAGCTCGCTGGCCAAAAAGGCCTAAGCCTCATGAAGCAAACTTTCTTATATTTACTTAAATTTTGATTGAAAGTTATGATCCATAAGATGTAATCTGCCTAGTATGCCAAGGTAGCCTAGGAGTGCTTTTGCATGTTAATAGGATTGTTGTTCAGTCTTGGACTTGTATTGTGTAAGGCCTTAAGGCTGTTTTGATACTCCTGGTTTGGTGGATAACTTTTAGTTTTTGTTTGTATGTTTCCGCTATTTTATGCTGAGTTTTGAGTTGGGTGGACTTATATCATCTTATAATGCTTAAGTTGTGGCGTATGTATGTTGTGGGGCCCCGGCCGGACCCATATTATATGTTCATTACAGGGGAGGTGTTACAATTTGGTATCAGAGTGAGGTTAGTGTCCAAGGTCATGTTTAGCGGCTGATTTAACGTAATCAAATCGCGTAGAGAAGTTATCTACATAGGAGTATTGCGGGACCATGAGTGTCCTTGTGTTTGAGTCTTGCGAATAGAGACTGATTTGTTTTTACCTTGCTTTTATTAAGGGTGCAAGTAGCGAGGCAGGGACATCAAGGCCATGAGAAGAGCCTTCGGTGAGTAGTGCTACTACTCCAGGTCCATTGGGCATAGGCGTAACCCCGGCTGATTACTGTCACATGCTTGTAGAAGCAATGGTAGCGGCCCAAGCTGAAGCGACAGCGTAAGTTGTGACCCCTATTGTGCAGGTAGCAACTCCTGCTACCCCGGATGCGACAACAGCCATGCTAAGTGGAGGAGCCAGGCAAGCAGAACTTTTGGCTGAAAGAGTGGTTATTGGGCACGGAGACCGGCAAATGAAGTATTTCTTAAGCTTCAATCCTCCAATGTTAAAGGGAGTCGGCACGCCGACTGATGTGGAGGATTGGTTGGAAAGGATTCAAGAACTTCTGAGGGAGGCAGAGATGCTAGAGGAAAAGAAATCTTAGTTTGTGACCTTTATGTTGGAAGGAGACGCTATGTTATGGTGGGCTAGCCATAGCGGTCTCCAGTTTCCTGGACGCACCCCATCCATTGAAGAGTTCGAGAATGCTTTCTTGAAGAACTACATTCCTGCGTCGACAAGGCTGGCCCGGCAGAGGCAATATCTGCACTTGTTGAAGCGGGACAAGACGGTGGATGAGTATGTTCAGGAGTTCACTCATTTAGGTCGTTATGCTAGGACGACCATGGCTGACGATGAGGAGAGGGACAACCTCTTCTATCATGGGCTGAGGGAGAATCTGAGACAACCTCTCATATCTATGAAGAATACTGGTTTCAAAGAGCTGGTTGAGGCTGCCAGAACGTTGGAAAGCGATATGGAGCGAACCCAACGTCGTAAGGGGTTTGCAGCCAAGTAGGGAGAAAGGAAGCCTTCTCAATCACAAGGGAAGTCTGAAGGGAACAGGTGGAAGAAAAAGCCTTATCCTTTCAAGTCAGTTTAGAAAAGCAACTTGATGTCTAGAGGGTCTCGCTTCAAGGGACCACCATCGTGCTTTAAGTGTGGCAAGCTAGGCCATATATCTCATTTCTGTACGGAGGGTGGTGCTGAGCAGGAGCCAAGAAAGGAGTAGTTTGTGCGGTCTGGCCCCAGCACCGCGGAAAAAGGAAAGATGGCGGAGTCTAGCGCTTCTAGTTTCCAACCTATGCAGCCAAGGGCTTATAACCTTAGAAACAAGAAGCGATCCACCAACCCAATATGGTGACAGGTATGAGAAAGTTAAAGTATATTTAATTGCTGCTTTAGACTTTCAAAACTATTTATGTTTATCGCCTATGTTTTAGGCTTTGTGTTAATTTCTAGATACCCCGCTAGGTATTGTTTTATACAGGAGCGTCGCACTCTTTTCTTATGAAAAGCTTTATCTGGAGAATTGGAGTTGAGTCATTATTAGTGGACGCAGAGCTGAAGGTGTGCATGCCCAATGGGTTATCCATGACTACCAGGGCAAAAGGGCGCATTTGTTGGAGTCTAGACGGAGTTGACTTCACGTTGGTAGCGGTAGTTTTACGGTTTGTTGAGTTCGATATAATATTAGGTATGGACTGGCTTGCAAAGAAGCGTGCCAGTATTGACTGCTTATCTAAGGTGGTGACCCTGAGAAGTTATGGGTAGGCAGAAGTTAAGTTCGAGGGCCTTAGTGGAGTGGCATGCTCCCTGATTTTGGCCATTCAGTTGGTGCGGGAAGTTAACCAGGGAGGAGTTGCTCCTGTAGCATTTTTGGAGGTTCCTCTTTCCATGTTATCAATTGGTGAAGTGTTGGTAGTGGCATAGTTCGAAGATGTGTTCCTGATGAGCTTCCAAGAGCACCTCCTTGACGGGAGATTGATTTCTTGATTGAGTTAGAGCCAGAGGTTAGGTCGGTGTCACATCCTCCTTTTAGGATGGCACCAAAAGAGTTGGCTGAACTCAAAGTACAGTTGTAGGAACTGTTGGAGCAGGGGTATATTATACCAAGTTCTTCACCTTGGAGCACGCCGGTGTTGTTTCTGAAGAAGAAAGACTGTAGTATATGGATGTGCATAGACTACAGAGAGTTGAATAAACTGACTATCAAGAATAAGTATCTGATTCCTCGGATAGATGACCTGTTCGACCAGTTGGTGGGGTCATTAGTGTATTTTAAGTTGGACTTGAAGTCGGGGTATTATCAGTTGCAGATTCGAGATGAGGACATACCCAAGACAGCTTTTGGTATGAGGTATGGTCATTTTGAGTTCTCGGTGATGTCGTTCGGGTGTATGAATGCACCATCAGCTTTCATGGATCTGATGAATCAGGAATTTTGGGAATACCTGGACTCTTTTTGTAAGACCCTTTTTTTTCTTTTTAAATACCGGGGTCTTAGGCCCAGGATCGTCGCTTTGCGGTGACACCTTCACGTCCTGAAGGGTCATCACCATAAGGAGCCAATTCTGCCGGCCAATTCGATCACAGAACGACAGCACAATAAATGAAAAGCAAGTCCACAGAAATCACATGTATAGAAATAAAAGTCTCCACGAAGTGAGAGTCCACAGAAATAGTATAAAAGGGTACTGAAATAAGGGCTTATGCCCGGTACATCATAATCCTCACTACAGGTCACTCATGCGGAAGCAAACTAAAACATCTACTATAAGTCGGGACTCACAGTCACAGCTGTCTGAACTTCTGAGCTAGACGGTCCCATCTCCAAGCGGGCCGACCTCCGGGGCTGCTCCTCCATGCTGGGCTCTACGATCCCCTAAATGATGTGGTCCGAAAACCGTTAGTCATTATACTAAGCCCTATCATCCCCTACCCCTTCCCCCATGGCTCCTAAGTACCGAGCGGAGAGGAAGAAAGGGAAGGACATGAAGGTGGAGAATAAATCAAAAGCAGGTGACAACGGACCTATGCTAGCAATTTATAGCAAGTATGACAGAAACAGAAAGTAGGAAATGTAACCTTAACTTATGTGCGGAAGCACCTAAGCCAATGGATCTTCTGCAAGACTCCCATCGTATAAAGTGTCCCATACCACTTATACGTTGGGTGTCAGTTATCAAACAGCAGCATATATTTATAGAATTTAACCTTAATTTATAAACTTGCCCACACAAGCTTATAGGCCAAGGGGTCGTTTTGCAAGGCCTATTGTACAAGCGTCCCATTCCACTTATACATTAGGTGTCAGGGGTTAAATGAATCGATTATGCCATGACATGTTAGTGGGTATGATGAATCATGCAAGTGCAACACACACACTCAACTCTGTGTACACAGACCTTTAGTTCCCCCTTTCGGAGCTGTTACCTCCCAGGATACCTCCGTAGTGGCAGACGGAAGCGGTGGGTTGGGCCCCTCACACCTCTAAACCAGTAATGCACTACCAGTCAGACCTATTGTATGCCTCAACGCTTGTTGCACAAAGCGGACTCCTGCATACTCTTGCCGGCTGGCGCACCGAACTTCTGTTGGCGAAGTGCTAACCACACTTGCCGAGTCAGCATATTGGCATCAGTGCATCGACCCTCTAATACCAAAGACCCGCCACCTTAATTTTCTTTCCTGACTATGCACATGCAATATTTATCATATCAAACTGTGATAAACGAACTAAAACAAGCCGAAAGCGGTTTAAACTGAAACTTTATTATCAGAAAAAGGTGTCTATTACAAAGGTATTGCCTCTCTTATATAGAATGGAAGAGAGAAGAGAGAATACAAATAAGAGATGTGGGACTAAAAAATTACATGACACAAGCAGACTGTACAGACACAAACTGCACAAGCCGCGCGGTTAGACAGAAGGGCTAACCGCTCGGCAACTGTCAGAGAGAGAGAGAGATCGCCATGTGAGACCGCTAGAATGCCCGGTCTCCAAGTCGCCAGTGACAAACCGCTAGACCGCTTGGACCACAGACAGCAACACACAGCAGCCAGACCGCTGAAGGGAAACAGCCAGACCGCCAGACCGCCCGGTCACTAACTTCAACACTCCCCCTCAAACTTGAGCATATATATCGATCATGTCCAGCTTGTCACAAATATGGAAAAACGAGGTGGATACTAGGCTTGGTGAAGATGTCAGCCAGCTCTTTATCAGAAGTGACAAAGGGAGTGCAAATTTGTTCCTTCAAAATTTCTTCACGAATGAAATGACAGTCGACCTCAATGAGCGTGGTTCTTTCATGGAAGACTGGATTTTTGGAGATGTATATGCCAGCCTTGTTGTCACAGAACATAGGTAGAGGATGGTTGTAGACCTCTCCTATATCCAAGCATGAGAGCCCGTAGCCATTTTAACTCACAAGTGGTCAATGTCATACTCTGATACTCTACTTCAGCACTGGACTTGGAAACAACAGACAACTTCTTACTCTTCTAGCTTACCAGATTTCCCCCAACAAAGGTGCAGAAATCGGAGGTAGACTTGTGATCCCCTTTTTCATCAGCGTAACTCGCATCTGAGTATGCTTCAACCCATAGATGACCATTCTTCTGAAAGAGTAATCCTTTCCAAGGGACTGCTTTGACATACTCCAAGATCCGCAAGGTGGACTGAAGATGGCACTGTCTGGGTACTTGCATGAATTGACACACCTTGCCCATTGCATAGGAAATGTCGGACCTGGTCACTATCAGATATATTAGCTTGCCAACTAGATGCCTGTACCGTGTAGTATCTGAAAGAAGAGGAGAATCATCTTCCCAGGTTTTGTCTTCTCCAATAGCCATAGGGTATCGGGCAGGTTTGACTCCAATCAATCCTGCTTCTTTTAGAAGGTCAAGGGCATACTTACCCTGGGAGAGGACTAAGGAGTTGGGCTTCCGAGAGATTTCGATTCCCAAAAAGTACTTTGGATAGCCCATATCTTTTGTGACCAGATGTTGACGAAGATGCCGCTTTGTCAAGGCTACCCTTTCCTGGTCATCGCCAGTGAGAAGAATATCATCAACATACACAGCAAGAACCACGAGCCTCGAGGAGGTTTTGTGAATAAATAGAGAGTGATCGGCAAAGCTACGCGCAAAACCAACAGCCGCCACAATGCTGCTTGAACTTGTCAAACCAAGCTCGAGGGCTCTACTTGAGACCATAGATTGCCTTCTTCAGCTGGCATACTCGTGTCTCCCCCTGAGCAACATTCCCAGGAGGTTGCTCCATGTAGACGGCCTCCTGAAGATCACCATAAAGGAAGGCATTCTTAACATCCAGCTGGGAAATCGGCCAATCTTTATTGACCACCACAGAGAGAAGGACCTGTATAGTGCTGAGACGAGCCACGGGAGAGAAGGTGTAAAAGTAATCAACCCCATTGGTATGAGTAAAGCCCTTTAGCAACAAGACAAGCCTTATAACGGTCTACAGTGCAATACGGGCTAAATTTGACCACAAAGACCCAGCGACAGCCAATAACCTCAGTACCTAAAGGAGGAGGAACAAGAATCCAGGTGCCTCACTCCGTCAGGGTCGCCATTTACTCATCCATGGCCATCTTCCAGTGAGGAATAACAAGGGTCTCCTGGTAGGAACGAGGTATGGCAGTGGCAGAGATAGCCAGCGCAAAGTCCCTGCGAGAGGAAGTAAGACGATCATATGAAACAATAGCAGTAAGGGGGTGTATGGTACACGTCCGCACCCCTTTGCGAAGAGCTACAGGAAGATCCAGGACGTCGGGTTCCTCAGCATCCAAAGCATCCGTGGCAGAGAGAGCTGGCCCGGGAGGAGAGAGTGATGGCAGCGGAGATGAGGGAGATGGAGGCGGAGAGAGAGGAGTGAATGGAGATGGAGTAGGGGTGGATATCGCAGGAGGAGACGAGGGAACGAAGGGAATAACAGGAGAATAGAGACTGGGGGAAGAGAATAGGAAGCGTGGGGAAGAGAAGAGGAGTCATCCGAGAAGTAGGAGGCATTCTCGAAGAAGGTAACGTCAGCGGAGACGAACTGCTTTCGAAGAACAGGGTCAAAGCAATAGTAGCCTTTCTGAGTAGTGGAGTACCCCCAAAAAGACACATTTGGTGGAGCAGAGGGGAGAGCTTATCACGGGTGGCAGACGGGGCATGCACAAACTGCAGTGCACCCAAAGATTCGGAGAGGGAGAGTAAAAGGCTCCTTGCCCGGATACAGTATGGAGAATGGGGTTTTCCCATGGAGAACGGAGGAGGGAATGCGATTGATGAGGTAGCAGGCAAGGAGAATTGCATAGCCCCAATATGAACGAGGGACATACATCTGAGTCATCAATCTGCGAGTGACATCGAGGAGGTGACTGTTTTTGTGTTCCACCACCCCTGTCACCAATCCGGCTCCACCTCTCCCTCCTACTCCTGTCGGGAACCTTGGCACCGTTTCCAAGCTAGTCGGCTCCAACTAACCCGGATTGGAGCGTCTCTTTCACCTTTCTCCTTCGCTCGCAATGCAAATGCCACCATCTCATTGATGACCCTCCTCCTACCACTTCACCTCTCTTTGATGACTGGGATGCGAGTGACGCTCTTGTGCACATGCAATACCGAATACCCTCCAATACCGAAGACCCACCACCTTAATTTTCTTTCCTGACTATGCACATGCAATATTTATCGTATCAAACCAATCGAGTCCGAAGCTCCCCAGACCATTCTGTCCGTCTCTTGACCAACCGAGCCAAAGCTCCCCGGACCATTCTGTCCGTCTCTTAACCAACCGAGCCGAAGCACCAAACTATCTTTCCGGTTCTAACAGTGTTTGTGAAACGTGCAACCCTAATTACTAAGTTACTCTTATCAGTTTGTCAATACAGTTTATGTTAACCCAGGACTGCCCCAGGTATTCCCTGTGAAGGGCTCTCAAAGGGCACTAGGAACTATGATGGTAGCTGAAGCCCATCGTTCCCTTTCGGAAGGCACTTATTGTTATTGGTTGGTTCCCTTAACCCATTCCCTTCTCATATTACAGTGGGCTAATCTTAGGGTGATTTTGACTCTTCCTCTCCTCGGGGAAGACGATCTTTCGTCGAACCCGAACACCTCTAAACTCTAGCCAAACCACTTCTCACTACTCTTCATATCCCTCTATAGTGAAATCATCCACATCAGTCCACCCAGCTAAAATGACTAACTCCAACAACTATCCCAGATCATGTCCTATTGCAATTTAACAATTTGTTATATGCAGACCAGCCTAGGCTATATGTCAAACCGAATAGGAGATAATCTAGATAATCATCCAAATGCCCTAAATTATTTACTGGAGACTTATCATGACACAAATAGACTAAATCAAGAAAATTGTAATTTCCTAATTTATCTAGCATTTAATTATTTTCTTTAAAGCTTCTAAGGGCTACCAATTGAACATGAAGTGCACTTTTAAGGTATGTATAAAACTTCATAAAATCATGATAAATTTCTAAACAACAATTTAACAATAAAGCCAAGATATAACAATTTTTCTAGTATTTTAGGGACTCTAATTTAACTTTGATAATAACTCCTATCTCCTTTCATTAATAAAGTAAGTGCAGTAGATAATCATCCAAAAATTCTTAATTAATCTTCTAGAGCAGATACTGTCCTAAAGACATCAGTGGCAAAATTTCATAATTCTTCAAATGGGATTTTGTTCTAGAATAAATAATTACCAAATCTAAAAAAAGCTATATTTGTGAAGCAAGTATTGTAAATATTCTCCTAAAAATCTTGAATAAAATTATACAACTACATATTGATCTGAAAACATCATTGTCTAGGTTTCATAATTTTACTGTAGGTAAGTTGCTCTAAATGATTTATTGACCATAATTGCCCTTTTGAAACTTGTGAAAGAAGTTCTACATATAATAAACTAAAATTTTTAACAAAATTAAGGGATATTCATTTAGACCTAAAGCATCTGCTGACCAAGTTCCATCAGAGTAAAATGAACAAAGTAATCAAAATAATTAAAACACCAGTTTGAGCAAATTGATACCTAACAAATAAAGTACTTGAAATATAATCCATAAAATCCTAATAAATTTACTAAGGGTTCTACATAGTCTAAAACTTACTCCACCCAAGTTTCACAATTTTTAACTAAGGTTTAGTGATTGTGTTTTCATAATTGAACTTCTACCCTAAAATTAGGGTTGGGGTTTTGAGGTGTCCTCCTACCTCCAAATCCTCTAAGATTTCTACCAGAGAACTTAGGATACACTACCTTCAACTCTACTGAGTTAACAAGGTCACATAAGGGCATTTACCCCTATGCCCTTCACAACACTCAAAAACCCTTCCTTAGGGTTTGAGTTTGGGGTAAATCAACCCTAAATCTCACCATTTTCCTGAAGAGGGTGGCATTAGCCATGCCAAGTCAGTGTACAAAATTTCAGCCTCTATTGAGGTGATTTGACCACTCAAAACCCCAAGGGGGTGTTTGGACCTAAATAACCCTAAAAGGGTCAACCTAGGCTTGGATGAAAGCCTATTCAAAACATCTCCAAATGAGATGAAATTTGTATCAGAGCCGTAACATGCCCTCTAAGACTACCCACCCAAATTTGGCGAGATTTTGAGGTGTTTAAGACACCTAAATTGTTTATACATGGTTTATTAAATTTTTTCAAAAACTATAGAAAAATATTCTCCAAAAATTCCCATTTTTGGACAGTCCCTAGATATTGCTAAGGTAGACCTCCTGACCAAATTTCAGCTCGTTTGGACAAGGGATGAAAGGTGGGTATAAATTTGAACCTCAAGATTGCCCTAGGTATAGGTCCCACCAAAATGAATGATGTGGTCAAACCACTTACCCAATCGAGTTGAAATAACTTTTAGAATTATCTAGACTCGAAGTGCTACAACTTCTGTGACAGGCCATTTTTCCTAAAACGGTCTCTAAGTACCTCATTTAATAGCATCAAAATGAGCTTGATAAAAATGATAAATTGCTATATATTATATATAAATATATATCAGATTTAATATATGGCACTGTTCATCTTCTCAAAAACCCGAAAACCAGCAACCTATTAAAATGCATAAAACCTGTAGCTTTGCATGAGCCACCGCCGGCCATTTGACCACCTCCCTGGCCAGCCACTGCCACCACTACCTCCATCGAGGTGATGGCTATCGGTCGGCAGTGGTTTGGCCGCCGGAGGCGGTGGTTTTCGGCGAACCCGACCACCATGAATTTCAGAAAAACCATGAAAACGCTCACCCGATCCCGCTCTTTTGAGACCAATGTCTCTTATAATAATTCCTAAGATCTATCCATAGAAGATGAGGTAGAGGAGGACCTTATTCGCGGTTTGGAGTCGAGCCGATCTTCGTGATGCCATTTGTGTGGTGGTGGCATCGCCGGAATTCCTCAATAGCAAAGTAATAAGATCTAGCTTTATCGGGCAAGGGTGAAAACTTCCTCTCTAAGTCTAGGGAGTCTTTTAAAGTAGAAACAAGGCTACGGGTGGGGATATAAGCTGTCCAGCCATTAATGCCTCCTTAAAACATGCTTCGACCATGGTGGAGGGGAGATGAAATGGCTCCAAAAAAGCTAAGAGAAGGCTGGAAACACCTCCTCTCCCCGAGAGGAGTTGAATCCAGCCATTTCAAGGGGGAGAGGATGGAGCCGAGCCTTAAAAGCCATTAATGGCCATGAAAACCGTTGCTCGACCGTGGCTGGAAGGAAGAGGAGATGGCTGCCACATGGCACAGCCGGTCAAAATCATAAAATAAGACTTAACTAAGTCTTAATAAGAGAAAACGGCCCAATAACGCATTATGGACCACTTCCTAGACCGGCCCGGTTCAACTGAACCATCAGCCAAACTTAAAAGTTTCTAAGTAAAATGGCGTTGAGTGAGCTCAGCTCACTCAACGCCATCCAGGCTACGGCGTTGAGTGAGCTCTGCTCACTCAATGCCATCCATGCTGCGGCATTGAGTGAGCTCTGCTCACTCAACGCTATCTAGGATACGGCGTTGAGTGAGCTATGCTCACTCAACGCCATCCAAAATACGGCCCTTCCAGACTATGGTGTTGAGTGAGCTCAGCTCACTCAACCCCATCCAGATTATGGCATTGAGTGAGCTCTTCTCACTCAACGCCATCCAGACTATGGCGTTGAGTGAGTTCAGCTCACTCAACGCCATCAGATTATGGCATTGAGTAAGCTCTGCTCACTCAACGCCATCCAGACTATGGCGTTGAGTGAGCTCAGCTCACTCAACGCCATCCAGATTATGGCATTGAGTGAGCTCTACTCACTCAACGCAACCCAAGACTATGGCGTTGAGTGAGCTCAGCTCACTCCACGCCATCCAGACAACACCAGATGGCGTTGAGTGTAGTCACTGCACTTCAATGCCATTCAACTTATGGCATTGAGTGCACCTGATGCACTCAACGCCAACCCACCGGTAAGATGGCGTTGAGTGCAGTTAGTGCACTCACCGCCATTCTGCTTATGGCATTGAGTGCACTCGACGCACTCAACACTCGAGTCTTAATCTTATTTTAAGCAAGTTTCTGACCTACTATTTGCAGACCAAGGTGATTTTTACCTTCCTACCTAAGCTCTCTTGGTCTTTTGGGTTTCCTAGGGTTTTGTCATGACCTTTTCATGGCAAAACCACTCCTGGGAGTCTAGCCGAAAATGGGATGTTACAAATCCCAATAAACAAAACAAAGATTTCGTCCCCGAAATCAAGGTTAAGCCTACGAGGTCTCCTATCCGGGAGAAAAAAACTTGTAACATCCCATGAGAATTGAAAGATTTTTTTACCTCACGACGCCATGTTTGCTATGTGAGGTTTGAAGGCGATAGTCAAATCTAAGACCAATTCGTCCAATTGACAAAGTCTAGACCCCAATAAACAAAAGATTAGCCCCTATTTTTGAAATTTCAGTCCTACTGGTTTAAAATAGGAAAGTAAATTGATCGTCCTGAGAGGTTGTGAGGTATACCCGACTGAACAGCTCCGGATACTTTTGTCGCATCAGGTCTTGCGGTTCCCAAGTACGCTCCTCCTAACCGTGGTTCCTCCACAGAACTTTGACTAATGGAACCTTCTTGCGACGCAAGGTCCGTACTCCTCTGTCATCGATCTGAATCGGCTCCAAGTGAACTGACCAGTCTGAAGCTACCGGCCCATCTGTGGTCAAAATCTGCTGCTCTGGGCGCAGTAGAGCCCTCCTAAGTGAAGAAATATGGAACACGCCGTGTAAACCTGCCAGTTTTAGGGGCAACTCTAGCCTGTAAGCTAGGGGCCCGACCCGCTCCAGGATCCTGTAAGGGCCCATATACCTAGGGCTGAGCTTCTTCTTCCGACCACACACCCGTGAAACTCCATGCATGGGCCGGATCTTCAAAAACACTTGGTCCCCCACCTGAAATTCCACATATCGGTGTCGGGTGTCATAGTACTTAGCCTGTCTGCTCAATGCCTCTAACATCCTGTCCCTGATCAGCCTCACCTGAGCCTCGGTGTCTTCGACAAAATCTGATCCCAACACCTTCGGATCCTCATCCTGAATCCATGAAAGCGGAGTCCTACATCTATTTCCGTACAAAGCTTTATAAGGAGCCATCCTTATGCTGGACTGGTAGTTGTTGTTATAGGAGAACTCGACCAGTGGTAAGAGCTTCTGCCAAGGCTCCCCATGGTCCAATAGCATAGCCTCAGGAGGTCCTCCAACATCTGATTGGTGCGTTCCATCTTCCCATCCGTCTGGGGATGGAATACGGTGCTGAAGGTCAATCGCGTGCCTAAGTAAGCCTGCACGGATCTCCACTCCCTGAAAGTGAACCAGCCATCCCGATCCGACACGATCGTCCTAGGGACCCCGTGGTATCGAAAAAACTACTCCACAAATCTCCGCACTAGTACTCCCACAGAGTCATCCTTCCTGATCGGAATCAATCTGGCCACCTTCGTCAATCGATCGACGATGACCCAAATCGAGTCATTTCTCCATCCGTGATCGGGGGAGGCCATGAATGAAATCCATCGCGATGTCCTCAAATTTCCACTCCGGCACCGGAAATGGTCGTAGCAATCCCGCGGGGTTCCTGCACTCCGCCTTCACCAGTTGGTATGCCTCGCAATGAGTCACGAAGTATGTAATGTCCTTCTTCATCCCTGGACCAAAACATCATCTTCTTCAAGTCTGTCGTCATCTTGGTGAACCCCGGGTGTATAGAATATATACTACAATGCGCTTCTGCCATAATGTCTTCCCGAATCTGACCTCCTGCGGGTATATAGACCCTGCCTCTAAAATATAGCAATCTTGTCTCTCAGGGAATAATCCCCTGTCGAACCCTCCTCCAAGGCTTGGAATATCAGCTCTGTCCATACATCTGTCTTATATCTGTCCCGGATGCGGTCCCGAATGTCATCTATGGAAACCATCGATGCTAGATACTCCATATACAGCTCTGGATCATTCTCGGACACTAGGGATATCTGCATATCTCTGAAGGACCGTACTAGCTCTATAGACATCAGTTGTGGTCCCTTCCCTGAGGTATCTCCTCTCCGGCTCAAAGCATATGCCACCACGTTCGTCTTCATAGGGTGGTAGTGCATGGTGTATTAGTAATCCGACAGGAACTCCACCCAACGTCTCTGTCTGGTGTTGAGTTCCTTCTGTGTGTCCACATATTTCAAGTTTCTGTGATCTGAGAAGCTGTCACAGTGAACCCCGTAGAGATAGTGTCGCCAAATCTTCAGAGCAAAAATCATTGCACCCATCTCTAGATCGTGCACTGGATAGTTCTTCTCTTGTATCTTCAGCTGCCAGAGAGGCGTAGGCTATCATGTGCCCGTTCTGCATCAGAACGGCACCCATCCCCTAGTAGGAGGCATCCGTGTACACCTGGAATCCCTCCCTTCCTAACGAAAGAGCGAGAATGGTAGCCGAGGTAAGCTGGCCTTTCAACTCCACAAAGGCCGCCTCGTACTGTGGCGTCCAAATGAAAGGGGATTCCTTCTTCGTCAGAGAAGTAAGAGGGAGCGCAATTCGGGAGAATCCTTCGACGAACTTTCGGTAATATCCGGCAAGTCCCAGGAAGCTCCGTACATCCGTGGCTGTCTTCAACGGTGGCCAGTCCTGCACTGCCTGAATCTTGGCCGGATCTACTGCCAACCCCGCTCCGCTGACAATATGACCTAAGAAGGCCACCTCCTTTAGCCAAAACTGGCCTTTGCTGAACTTTGCAAACAGCTGGTGCTCCCTTAGCCTCTCTAAGGTCAATGTCAAGTGTCGTGCATTATCCTCCTTCGTCCTTGACTAGACGAGGATGTCGTCAATAAATACTATGACGAAAACATCCAAATACCCTTCGAATACCCGGTTCTTGAGGCTCGTAAATGCTGAAGGTGCATTTGTGAGCCCGAAGGGCATCACTGTAAACTCGTACAGTCCGTACCTACTGCTGAAGGCGGTCTTCGGAATGTACTCCTCTCGAATCCGTAGCTGGTAGTACCCTGACCTTAAGTTGAGTTTCGAGAAGAAATGTGCTCCTTCCAGTTGATCAAACAACTCGTCAATCCATGGCAGCGGATATGTATTCCGGACCGTCAGTCTATTCAGCGCTCAATAATCAATACACAAGCAAAGACTTCCGTCCTTTATCTTGACAAATAACACCGGGGCTCCCCAAGGTGAAGAGCTTGGCTGGACAAACCCTGCCTCTACTAATTCCTACAACTGACTTCGGAACTCTGTCAACTCTTTCAGGGCCATCCGGTAAGGGGCCCTAGATGCCGGCTTGGCCCCCGGCACAAGCTGTATCCTGAAGTCCTGCTCCCGGTGCGGAGGTAGACCTGGCAGCTTCTCTGGAAAAACATCGAGCAAAGTCTCGTACTACTGGAATGTCTGTCATAGATTCCTTGACCTCCTCCATCTCAAATAGAACCTAATAAACTTCCTCCCCCTGTAGATGGGCCTTAACGGCCTGAACTGATGATAAGAGAATACAGGAGGCAAGTCTTATACCTTCGATAATAATAAAAGAGTCCCCGTGTCTAGCAATGATCCTCTTTGCTTGGCAATCAATCTGGGCATGGTTCCAGTGCAGCCATACCATGCCCAGGATCAAGTCATAGTCCATCAACTTCAAAAGTGTCGTCGGAGCCTCAAACGCCTTTCCACCGATTTTTACCTCCATGTTGCAGTGGTCCGAGGTAAGGAGTTCAGATCCATCGGGTAGTCGCACCCTCATCACCGAGCCTGTGAATCGCTCCACGCCTTCTAATCCTTCTACGAAATGTCTCCGACACGAAGGAGTGAGAAGCTCCGGTATCGAAAAGCATGCGGGTAGGCTTGCCGCTGATGAAGACTATACCTGGGGTGATTAAATGTCTTAGGATTCTATAATGAGTTTTCTTTCCTATTTATTCTATCTAATGCAGTTTTATTATTTAACAATCAATAGGGGAATTCTATGAAAATAACGAAACATTACAGCGTACCTGTTATGACCTGCTCTGGATTCCGAGGCTGTGCCAGGTCCAAAGCATATACCTGCTCTCTTCCTTGTCTACGATCCCTACCCTGGTATCCTTGCCCTCGTCCACGACCTTGGCCTCCAAAATACTGCGATGGCTGGGCAGCCGGTAGGTGCTGGTGGGGGTGCCCCCCTCATGGGGCAATTTCTGCAGATGTGACCAACCTGATGGTAGTGGAAGCACTCTAGCGGGGGATATGCCATTCCCCTGGGTCTCTGTCCCTCCCATGGCTGAAGAGGTGGTGGAGCCACCACCACTAGCTCCCTTATCTCTTGTTCTTGCCTCCTGACGAGGCTGGTCCTCGACCCTTCTCCCGTCTGTGACACGGGCTCGTCTCTGATCGTTCCTTGCTCCTCGACCTTGATCCTCCGTTGGCCGTTACCGGACCCGAGTAGCTTGCCAATCAGCCTCTATCCTTTTAGCCATCTCCAATATCCGAGAAATGGGCCCATCAGATACAAACATCAGTGCATCCCTCAGCTCCTCTCGTAGGCCCTTGTAGAATCTCTTGATATATCCAGCCTCGTCTAACTGATACGAGTCCGCAAACCGGGCTAGGTGGTTGAACTCTCGGTAGTACTCCACCACCGTCCTGGTGCCCTGCTTCAGCTGTAAAAACCTGTCTTCTAGCTCATCCTTAGCCGACTGTGGAATAAAATGCTCCAGTAACGTGGCCCTGAACTCCCCCTAAGTAATCTCTGCAATCTTCATATCCGAAAAGGTCATGTCCAGTGATGTTTTCCACCATCTCTTGGCGTGATACTCCAAGCAAGAGACCACCAATGGCACTCTCTCCTCCAAGGGGCACTGTATCCCTATCAACATTTCGTACATAATGTCCAGCCATTCTTCTATTCGGATAGCTGACTCTGTCCCTAAGTAGGACGGGGGAGAGAGTCCTCGGAAGATGCTCAGCCAGTTGGCTCCCGGATTTGGCTGCGGTGTCGGAACCTGCTGAGCCCTGAAAGCCTCCAGAATGGCTGTTAGGCTCTGCCACATCTCCGACTGTAGGAATGGAGTGGGGACCGGGGGATGTGGTGCATCATTCGGAGTCTGCTGGACTCCGCCCTGTGGTGTAGGCTATGATAGAGGCTACACATCAAAAATCGTTTGTAAGCAATTGACTCAAGACTAATTAACAGTGGACATTTACATGTGACCCCCACATGGGCACACCACGCTTCCGCTGCTTAGTTTGTCCCCAAACTAAACTCGAGCGGGGGTGTCCCAGGGTTAGTGGACTACTACTCTTCTGATCGAGGTTTCCTCTGATACCACTTGTAAGACCCCTTTTTTTTCTTTTTAAACACCGGGGTCTTAGGCCCAGAATCGCCGCTTTGCGGTGGCACCTTCACGTCCTGAAGGGTCATCACCACAAGGCCCCGATTCTGCCGGCCAATTCGATCACAGAAAGATAACACAATAAATGAAAAGCAAGTCCACAAAAATCACATGTATAGAAATAAAAGTCTCCACGAAGGGAGAGTCCACAGAAAGAGTATAAAAGGGTACTGAAAGTAAGTGCTTATGCCCGGTACATCATAATCCTCACTACAGGTCACTCATGCGGAAGCAAACTAAAACATCTACTATAAGTTAGGGACTCACAGTCCCAGCTGTCTGAACTCCTGAGCTAGACTGTCCTATCTCCAAGTAGGCCAACCTCCGGGGATGCTCCTCCATGATGGGCTCCACGATACCCTAAATGATGTGGTCTGAAAACCGTTGGTCATAAGACTAAGCCCTATCATCCCCTACCCCTTCCCCCATGGCTCCTAAGTACCGAGCGGAGAGGAAGAAAGGGAAAGATATGAAGGTGGAGAATAAATCAAAAGCAGGTGACAACTTAACGGACCTATGCTAACAATTTATAGCAAGTATGACAGAAATAGAAAGTAGGAAATGTAACCATAACTTATGTGCAGAAGAACCTAAGCCAAGGGATCTTCTGCAAGACTCCCATCATATAAAGTTTCCCATACCACTTATATGTTGGGGTGTCGGTTATCAAACATCAGCATATATTTATATAATTTATCCTTAATTTATAAACTTGCCCACACAAGTTTATAGAGCAAGGGGTCGTTTTGCAAGGCCTATTGTATAAGCGTCCCATTCCACTTATACATTAGGTGTCAGGGGTTAAATGAATTTATTATGCCATGACATGCTAGTGGGTATGATGAATCATGCAAGTGCAACACACACACACGACTCAATGTACACTGACCTTTAGTTCCCCCTTTCGGAGCCGTTACCTCCCAGGAAACCTCCGTAGTGGCAGACGGAAGCGGTGGGTTGGGCCTCGCCGACCTCTAAACCAGTAAAGCACTACCGGTCAGACCTATCGTCTGCCTCAATGCTTGGTGCACAAAGCGGACTCCCGCATACTCTTGCCGGCTGGCGCACCGAACTTCTGTTGGCAAAGTGCTAACCACACTTGCCTAGTAAGCGTATTGGCGTCAGTGCATCGACCCTCTAATACCGAAGACCCACCACCTTAATTTTCTTTCCTGACTATGCACATGCAATATTTATCGTATCAAACCAATCGAGCCGAAGCTCCCCGGACCATTCTGTCCGTCTCTTGACCAACCGAGCCGAAGCTCCCCGGACCATTCTGTCCGTATCTTAACCAACCGAGCCAAAGCTCCCAACTATCTACCGGTGCTAACAGTGTTTGTGAAACTTGCAACCCTAATTACTAAGTTACTCTTATCAGTTTGTCAGTACATTTTACGTTAACCCAGGACTGCCCGGTATTCCCTGTGAAGGGCTCTCAAAGGGCACTAGGAACTATGATGGTAGCTGAAGCCCATCGTTCCCTTTCACAAGGCACTTATTGTTATTGGTTTGTTCCCTTAACCCATTCCCTTCTCATATTACAGTGGGCTAATCCTAGGATGATTTTGACTCTTCCTCTCCTCGGGGAAGACGATCTTTCGTCGAACCCGAACACCTCTAAACTCTATCCAAACCACTTCTCACTACTCTTCCTATCCCTCTATAGTGAAATCATCCACATCAGTCCACCCAGCTAAAATGACTAAATCCAACAACTATCCCAGATCATGTCCTATTGCAATTTAATAATTTGTTATATGCAGACCAGCACAGGCTATATGTCAAACCGAATAGGAGATAATATAGATAATCATTCAAATGCCCTAAATTATTTACTGGAGACTTATCATGACACAAATAAACTAAATCCAGAAAATTGTTATTTTCCTAATTTATCTGGCATTTAATTAATTTTCTTTAAAGCTCTTTAGGGCTACCAATTGAACATGAAGTGCTCTTTTAATGTATGTATAAAGCTTCATAAAATCAGGATAAATTTCTAAACAATAATTTAACAGTAAAGCCAAGATATAATAATTTTTCCAGTATTTTAGGGACTCTAATTTAATTTTGATAATAACTCCTATCTCCTTCCATTAATGAAGTAAGTGCAGTAGATAATCATACAAAAATTCTTAATTAATCTTCAAGGGCAGATACTGTCCTAAAGACATCAGTGGCCAAATTTCATAATTCTTCAATGGGGATTTAGTTCTAGAATAAATAATTACCAAAATCTCAAAAAGCTATATTTGTGAAGCAAGTATTGTAAATATTCTCCTAAAAGTCATGAATAAAATTATACAACTAGTTAATGATCTAAAAACATCATTGGCCAAGTTTCATAATTTTACTGTAAGTAAGTTGCTCTAAATGATTTATTGACCATAATTTCCCTTTTGAAACTTGTGAAGGAAGCACTAGATATAATCAACTAAAATTTGTAACAAAATTCAGGGATATTCATTTAGACCTAAAGCATCTTCTGACCAAGTTCCATCATATTCAAATGAACAGAGTAATCAAATAATTAAAACACCAGTTTGAGCAAATTGATACCTAACAAATAAAGTACTTGAAATATAATCCATAAAATCCTATAAAATTACTAAGGGTTCTACCTAGTTTAACACTTACTCCACCCAAGTTTCACAACTTTTAACTAAGGTTTAGTGACTATGTTTTCATAATTGAACTTCTACCCTAAAACTACGGTTGGGGTTTTAAGGTGTCTTCCTACCTCTAAATCCTCTAAGATTTCTACCAGAGAACTTAGGATACACTACCTTCAACTCTACTGAGTTGACAGGGTCACACAAGGGCATTTACCCCTATCCCCTTCACAACACACAAAAACCCTTCCTTAGGGTTTGAGTTTGAACGCTAGGGTAAATCAACACTAAATCTCACCATTTTCCTTAAGAGGGTGACATTAGCCATGCCAAGTCAGTGTCCAAAATTTCAGCCTCTGTTGAGGTGATTTGACCACTCAAAACCCCAAGGGGGTGTTTGGACCTAAATAACCCTATAAGGGTCAACCTAGGGTTGGATAAAAGCCTATTCAAAACATTTCCAAATGAGATGAAATTTTTTCCAAAGCCTTAACATGCCCTCTAAGACTACCCACCCAAATTTTCGGGGATTTTGAGGTGTTTAAGACACCTAAATAGTTTATATCTTGTTTTTTAAATTTTTCCAAAAACTATAGAAATATATTCTCAAAAATTCCCATTTTTAAACAGACCCTCGATATAGCTAAGGGAGACCCCCTGACCAAATTTCAGCTCATTTGGACAAGGGATGAAAGGTGGGTATCCATTTGAACCTCAGGATATCCCTAGGTATAGGTCCCACCAAAATAGGTGTTGTAGTCAAACCACTTACCCAATCGAGTTGAAATAAATTTTATAATTATCTAGACCCAAAGGGCTACAACTTTTGTGACTGGCTATTTTTCCTAAAACGGCCTCTAAGTGCCTCATTTAATAGCATCAAATTAGCTTGATAAAATTGATAAATTGCTATATATTATATAGAAATATATATCAGATTTAATATATGGCACTGTTCATCTTCTCAAAAACCTGAAAACCAGCAACCTATTAAAATGCATAAAACCTATAGCTTTGAATGAGCCACCGCCGGCCATTTGACCACCTCCCTGGCCAGCCACCACCACCACTACCTCTGTCGAGGTGGTGGCTATCGGTCGGCGGTGGTTTGGCCGCCGGAGGGGTGGTTTCCGGCGAACCCGACCACCATGAATTTCGGAATAACCATGAAAATGCTTACCCGATCCAGCTCTTTTTAGCCTGATGTCTCTCCTAAAAATTCCTAATATCTATTCATAGAAGAAGAGGTAGAGGAGGACCTTATTCGCGATTTGAAGTCGAGCCGATCATCGTGATGCCATATGCGCGGTGGTGGCGTCGCCGGAATTCCTCAACAGCAAGGTAATAAGCTTTAGCTTTATCAGGCAAGGGTGAAAACTTCCTCTCTAAGTCTAGGGAGTCTTTTAAAGGATAATCAAGGCTGTGGGTGGGGGTATAAGCTGTCCAGCCATTAATGCCTCCTTAAAAGCATGTTTCGACCATGGTGGAGGGGAGATGAAACGGCTCCAAAATAGCTAAGAGAAGGCTGGAAACTCCTCCTCTCCCTGTGAGGAGTTGAATCCAGCCGTTTCAAGGGGGAGAGGATGGAGCCGAGCCTTAAAATCCATTAATGGCCATGCAAACCGTTGCTTGGCCATGGCTGGAAGGAAGAGGAGATGGCTGCCACATGGCACAACTGGTCAAAATCATAAAATAAGACTTAACTAAGTCTTAATAAGAGAAAACGGCCCAATAACACCTTCTGGCCCACTTCCTAGACCGGCCCGGTTCAACTGAACCATCAGCCAAGCTTAAAAAGTTTCTAAGTAAAATGGCGTTGAGTGAGCTCAACTCACTCAATGCCATCCAGGCTACGGCGTTGAGTGAGCTCTACTCACTCAACGCCATCCATGTTGCAGCGTTGAGTGAGCTATGCTCACTCAACGCTATCCAGGATACGGCGTTGAGTGAGCTCTGCTCACTCAACGCAATCCAAAATACGGCCCTTCCAGACTATGGCATTGAGTGAGCTCAGCTCACTCAACGCCATCTAGATTATGGCGTTGAGTGAGCTCAGCTCACTCAACCCCATCCAGATTATGGCATTGAGTGAGCTTTGCTCACTCAATGCCATCCAGATTATGGAGTTGAGTGAGTTCAGCTCACTCAATGTCATCAGATTATGGTGTTGAGTGAGCTCTGCTCACTCAATACTACCTAGACTATGGCGTTGAGTGAGCTCAGCTCACTCAACCCCATCCAGATTATGGTGTTGAGTGAGCTCTGCTCACTCAACGCCACCCAGACTATGGCGTTGAGTGAGCTCAGCTCACTCAACGCCATCCAGACAACACCAGATGGCGTTGAGTGCAGTCACTGCACTCAACGCCATTCAACTTATGGCGTTGAGTGCACCCGGTGCACTCAATGCCAACCCACCGGTAAGATGGTGTTGAGTGCAGTTAGTGCACTCAATGCCATTCTGCTTATGGCGTTGAGTGCACTCGACACACTCAACGCCTGAGTCCTAACCTTATTTTAAGCAAGTTTCTGACCTACTATTTGCAAACCAAGGTGATTTTTACCTTCATATCGAAGCTCTCTTGGTCTTTTGGGTTTCGTAGGGTTTTGTCATGACCTAGTCATGGCAAAACCACTCATGGGGGTCTAGCCGGAAATGGGATGTTACACTTTTGTAGTTGTCTTTATTGATGAACATTCTAGTTTACTCAAAATCAGAGTTAGAGCATGAGACTCACTTGAGACTAGTCTTGCAAGTGTTGAGAGAGAACTAGTTGTATGCAATGTTCTCGAAATGTGAATTGTGGTTAGAGAAGGTAGTATTTTGGGCAATATGATTACTGGTGATGGGGTGGTGGTAGATCCGGCAAAAGTTGAAGCCATCAGGGTTTGGCCAATTTTGAGAACCGTGGCGGAAGTCCGAAGTTTCCTTAGACTAGCCGGGTATTATAGAAGGTTTGTGGAAAACTTTTCGCGGATAGCTCTACCTCTCACCTCTCTAACTCGTAAGGACCAGAAGTTTGTGTGGACTCAGGAGTGCAGCCAGGCATTTGACACCCTGATGGAAAGGTTGGTGACAGCTCCAATCCTAAGTTTGCCTAAAGGGACCGAAGGATTTCAAATTTTCAGTGACGCATCAGGATGCGGGTTGGGTTGTGTGTTGGTGCAACATGGGATTGTGATAGCCTTTGGGTCCAGGCAGTTGAAGCCTCACGAGAGGAATTATCCCGTCCATGACTTGGAATTAGCAGCGGTAATTTTTGCGTTGAATTTGTGGCGGCACTATGTGTATGTTGCTAAGGTGGAGATCTTCACGAACTATAAAAGCCAAAAGTATCTACTAGATCAAAAGGACTTGAATATGCGGCAGCGCAGATGGGTCGAGTTCCTTGGAGACTACGAAGTGGCTATTCAATATATATCAGGCAAAGCCAACGTGGTGGCAGATGTCTTGAGTAGAAAATACTCTGGACATGGGTGTTGGATCAAATCTCATGATGAACGGTTGGTGTGGGACTGGGAGTCCCTTGGAATTGAGTGTGTAGCTAGAGGCGAGTCTAGTACGGCTCAGTTGAACTGGATTGAGTTGCAAAATGACTTAACCGATCGTGTTCGGGAAGTAACTAATTTGGATGTAGAGTTCCAACCATTCGTGGTGAAAGCTCAAACGGGTGAAGGTAGCGTCTGGGAGATGATTGATTGGATCTTGAGGAAGGACGGAAGGATATGTGTGCCGCAGTTCGACAAGCTCTGTGAGTAGTTGATGTTTGAGGCTCACTTTACGAAGTACTCCATTCATCCGGGAAGTACAAAGATGTACTTGGATATGAATAAATCCTTTTGGTGGCCTGGTTTGAAGCGCAACGTTGCTTGGTACGTGAGTCAGTGCCAAACTTGTGCCTTACTGAAGGTTGAGTGTCAGAAGCAGGGCGGGTTCCTGAAGCCTCTTCCTATTCCCGAATGGAAATTTGATGACATCTCCATGGACTTTGTGCATAGCTTACCTCGATCGCAGCAGGGTAACGACGCGATTTAGGTGATCATGGATCGCTTGACCAAAGTGGCTCATTTTATCCCAAATCGGAAAGAGGACAGTATGGAAAAGCTGGTAAAGTTGTATGTTCGCAACATTGTGCGACTACATGGGATTCCTAATAGTATAGTTAGTGATCACGATGGACAATTCACGTCCAAAGACTGTAGGCTGGTTCATAAGAGTCTGGCCACGAAGCTTAAGTTTTGTTCGACATTCCATCCTCAAACTAATGGACAAACTGAAAGAACGAATCCTACAATGGAGGATATGTTGAGGATGTGTACCCTCGACTTGAGAAAAAGTGGGAAGACCACCTTTTCATGGTGGAGTTTGCCTATAACAACAGTTACCAGGCAAGTATAAAGATGGCGCCATAGGAAGCTTTGTATGGAAGGCGGTGTCGAACGCCAATGTCTTGGATAGAGGTGGGAGACATCAAACTTTTGGGAAAAGATGTGGTAGCTAATGCATGTGAGTTGGTGTGAACCATTCAGGAGCGCATAAAGGTTGCTCAGGAGCGGCAAGCAAAGTATTTTAATGCTCTCCATAGGAATGTGGAGTTTGCGGTATGCGACTGGGTTTATCTCAAGATCAAGTTGTTCAAAGGCATTTCGCGGATTCGCCGACTCAAGAAGTTGAATCCGAGGTTTTTGGGACCGTTCAAGGTTATAGAACGTATTGGAGAAGCAGCGTACCGGTTGCCATTGTCCTTGGAGCTGATTGGATTACACGATGTTTTCCATGTCTCCGTCTTGAGGAAAGCCTTAGTGGAGGCTAGTGTGGTGATCAAACCGGCGACGGTGCCGATAGAAGAGGACTTGAGGACAAAAGTCTGTCAGGTGGGCATAGAGGATTCAGAAGTTCGGCAGTTGCGGAATAAAGAGGTGAAGCTCGTAAAGGTGCGTTGGGACAACTGCGGGCAAGATGATTTCTCTTAGGAGCGTGAGCAAACAATGCGCGAGGACTATCCGGAGTTGTTTGCATAGTGTTGTTGGAATAGTGTTTTGATATGTTGCAACAATCTTTTTACTTTCTTTATGAATGGAGTCGTTCATATAACATTGTTGTAATAATGTTTTTCTATGTAACAACATTATTCTTGTTGTTTGCCAGAATGAAATTGGTTGTGTAAAGTTGTTGTAACAATATTTTAATTTATTGCAATAATTTTCTTGCTGTTTTCCTGTACAGAAATTAATTTCGAGGACGAATTTTTTTTTTAAAGGGGAGGAGTTGTAACACCCCGGTTTTCCAGAGCTAGCTGCCAGGTTGAGGTGGTGAAAGAAGGCAGCTCACGGTATTTCGTCGAGCTTGGGTCTTTTCGTCGAGCTCACGACATTTCGTCGAGCTTGGGCCAATTCATCGAGCTCACGACATTTCGTCGAGTTCAGATCTTTTTGTCAAGCTCAGCACCGTTCGTCAAGCTCAAGTTGTTTGTCAAGCTTAGAGATATTCATCGAGCTCAGGCTTTTCATCGAGCTCAGGCTATTTGTCGAGCTTAGAGTTGTTCGTCGAGCTCAGCGCCGTTCGTAGAGCTCAAGCTGTTTGTCGAGCTCGAAGCTGTTCGTCGAGCTCAGGCTTTTCATCAAGCTTAGGCTATTTGTCGAGCTCAGTGCCGTTCGTTGAGCTCAGATTGTTTGTCGAGCTCAGAGCTATTCGTCAAGCTCAGACTTTTCGTTGAGTTCAAGTTGTTTGTTAAGCTAGAGCTATTCGCCGAGCTCAGTGCCGTTCGTCGAGCTCAGGGTGTTTGTCGACCTCAGATCTGTTCGTCGAGCTTAGGATTTTCATCAATCTCAGCGCTGTTCGTGGATCTGAGGGCTTTTTCATCGAGCCCTGGACTATTCATCGAGCTCAGGCCGCTCGACGAATTCTGAACCGTTCGACTAAATTGGCAAATTTTGGGATTTCATAGATCATTTTTCTTAGCCGTTTGATTTAATTTCAAAGGTTATCCTGGACTCCAGGATCTTCTTCCTGACGGATTTTAGTAGGGCTGAGTGGTTCTCTCCCTCATTTTTGCTCATTTTGGAGTTGACTTAGGGTTTGAGAGAGAGAGAGAGTTTGGAAAAGAAGAAGAAAACTTTCTTCGGTCATTGTCGAAGCTTCGGAGCTCCGATCGTCGTTCCGAGGCCAGATTTGTGGAAAGGACGTAGAGGCACATCTTTTCATCCGGTAAGATCAGGTTTCCATGGCAAGGAAGAGGGGTCCTAAGGTAACGATACTTCTTCTCTCGGTTATAGAATGCGTGGATGGCATCTTTTCCTTTTCTTGATTTTATTTCAAGTATTTAGGCACCAGATCTCTCAAATGAGAGGGTTTTGGGTTGCCATAGGTTCAAGAGAAACCACCGGGTTGATTTTGTCTGTCCCCGGCATGATTTTGCATTAGAAATCCGCTCCGCTAGTGGATTAGGCATTGTGGGTGAAGCCGTTGTCATGACCATTAGTCTGACTCGGTGATGTTGCATAGCGAAACTTAAGGATTTTTGTAGAAATCTGTTGCGACAAGATGTTGTTTGTGATGTGTTAAGGCATGTTCTTATCTCCGTGGTCGGCTGGCTATCCCGTGATATGCAAGTCATGTGAGGAGAGTGTCCCAGAAAGACGAGTCCCCTTCTGTGAAACTGATGAGAATGCCAAGCTTAGGACAAGCCCGGGCTACAAATCCAACGAGAGTATGGGGTCCAGTAAGGGTTCTTAGAATTGGTTTGTGTGAGAGATGGAATCCTGACATGAGATGTCAAAGCTTGCAGGCAATCCCGGGTTGGAGATGCATGAGCGGGTGGGACCTTGGCAAGAGTTCCGTATGGTGGCTTGTATGCCGTTAAGGGAAATTATAGTACTCTTTTTGTGTGAGGCTTGAACGTCCGATGGGGAAATAGGAAGTACCCAGATGTTGTGTTTTGATGTTGTATTAGAATCATGCACATATATGGTTCCTTGGGTGAAACGCAGGTTTGTATACATGCTGCATGGTAGGACCCTTTTACTATATGCTCAATGTAGAAACATGTTTGTTGTATGAGACATCCAAACTTTTTTTATCACTTTACATGTTTATGTATATGGTATACGAAGTGCTGACCTGCAGTGTGATGGAGTGCCCCGGAGTCCGTTAGGGATAGCCGGGAAGTGATGTGTTGGTTACACAGTTGAGGTCAGCCTTTGCTGACCCACGTTACAACAAATTTTTACAGGGAAAGGATCGCAAGCAGGAGCAAGCTCGCCGGCCAAAAAGGCCTAAGCCTCGTGAAGCAAACTTTTTATATTTACTTATGCTTTGGTTGAATGTTATCATCCATGATATGTAATCCAGCTTGCATGTCGAGATAGCCTAGGAGTGCTTTTGCATGTTAATAGAATTGTTGTTCAGTCTTGGACTTGTATTGTGTAAGGCCTTAAGGCCGTTTTGATACACCTGGTTTGGTGGATAACTTCTAGTGTTTGGTTGTATGTTTCCATTTTTTATGCTGAATTTTTAGTTTGGTAGACTTATATCATCTTATAATGCTTAAGTTGTGGCATCTGTATGTTGTGGGACCCTGACCGGACCCATATTATACGGTCATTACAGGGGAGGTGTTATAACCCAATAGTCCATGAGAAGAGAAGAAAATCTAACAGGTGTAATGATTCACAAACCAGCATCAAGTTGGTGGTTTTTTATCCACTTCCAACCTAGCCACAAATTATGATAAATTTTATTAATAAACAAAAAGAAACCTAAGGCTTAGCATCGGATTTTCATGACGCTGCAAAGGGAAGAAAACCAAAAGTTACTAAGGTAAACTCGACGAATATGACTTGACGAACTCAAAGTCACTCGACGGACACATAAAAATTGCCAAAACACAAGCTCTAAATTCAATCAACGTCAAAACACAGACTCTGAATTCACTCGACGCCGAAACATAGGCTCTGAATTCACTCGACGCCTGTAATGCCCCCGATTTTATTTCTGCGATTATTTTATTCTCGTTTGGCGTTACGGTGACGCGTTTTCGTGGCTTGTGCCATTTGTGGAGTGTGGTTTAACTCCTTAGAACTGAGTGACCTATTTTGTAGCCCATGGGCAAGATTTCCCTAGCAAGCCGAGTCGTTTTGGTGACCCGGTGTGGCCTCTTGGGGGATGCTTGTGTTTTGTCTTTAGGTGGGTATAACTCGAGTTCAGTTCGTCGAAAGTTAATTTCGACTTCGTCGTTGTGTACGTAGCATGGTATTTAGCTACGGTGCGAATTTCGTCGAATTCCGAGGTAGTTCGGTTTTCGCATTGTTTTGGGTGTGCCGTTAGTAAAATCTAATTAGAAACCCTCTTAATTTAAGTGAACTGGTGGCTTGGGAGACGGTTAGGCTGAACTAGTGTGTTAAGGCTTATTTAAAAAATCTTTAATTAGAAGTTGGCAGGCCCACTCTCCTCCTTCTTCCCAAGATTGAAACTGCCTGCTCCAGTTCGCGGAAAAACAGCGGAGAAAAACTGGCGGACTGCCCTAGCCTTTGGACGTCGAATTTGGGAGGGTTTGTGGACGGAATTCGATTCCGAAAGCGGCTTTGTCTTGCTCTCGCTCAGATCTACATTTCTACGGTAAGAGATTTGATCTTCGTGGAGTTTTAGGAGACTTGGATTTTTTCGGTTCTTGCGGATTCCGCCATTAAAGTGCGGGAGTTTTTCTTTTAGGTGCTGCTGCCGCTAGTGCTGTGTGAAGAGGAGGGAAAGCCGACCGAGCTTCGCCGGAAATCGAGGCAAGTGGTATTCTTACCCTTGCCATTTTGTTTCTCTTAGTAATTTGAAATTCCCGGTTAGCCCTAGGTTAGAAGCCAAGCTTATTCTTTTACCTTGCTGAAATTAGGGCTTTAGTTTCTCCTTATAAGCCCCCCTCTTTGTGTTGTTGGTGCTCAACCCGCCAGCGCAGTTTCCGCCATTTAGACCCCAGATTTCAGTCTTGTTGGTGCTTTGTGGGTGAAGCCATGAGAGAGAGAGAGTGAGGGAGGGGGTACCTGCTGTGTGTCTTGGCAAGAGCCAAATCTGGGCTCTCTGGTTTGTCGGCGTTGAGTGTGGTGCACACACTCAAAGCCATTGCGGGTTTGGCGTTGAGTGTGGTGCACACACTCAACGCCACAGCTATAGTCGGTTTGAGTTTTTGGCTAAGTACTAGGGCGTTGAGTGAGGTGGACTCACTCAACGCCGCAGCCCCTGCTAGCGGCTAAGTACTTTGGCGTTGAGTGAGTCGACCTCACTCAACATCATTTCCATTTTGGCGTTGAGTGAGGTTAACTCACTCAACGCCGCGGTTTTCTGAGAAGCTAAGTACTTTGACGTTGAGTGAGGTGTGCTCAATCAACACCACAGCCTTTTCTGAGGCTAAGTACTTTGGCATTGAGTGAGTCGACCTCACTCAACGCCATTTCAATTTTGGCGTTGAGTGAGGTGACCTCACTCAACGCCATAGCTTTCTGTGTGGCAAAGTACTTTGGCGTTGAAGTAGGTGTGCTCACTCAACGCCGCGGCCTTTTCTGAGGCTAAGTACTTTGGCGTTGAGTGAGTCAACCTCACTCAACGCCATTTCAGTTTTGGCGTTGAGTGAGGTGACCTCACTCAACGCCGTAGGCAAGTTTGTGGCCAAGTCCTGTGGCGTTGAGTGAGTGAACCTCACTCAACGCCATTTCTGCTTTGGCGTTGAGTGAGGTAGATTCACTCAACGCCACAGCCCTTCTTTGCGGCCAGGACTTCTAGCGTTGAGTGAGACGACCTCACTCAACTCCATTGTTATTTTGGCGTTGAGTGAGGTCAGCTCACTCAACGCCGCTGATTGCCTTGTTTGTGGCTAAGTGCCAGGGCGTTGAGTAAGTGAACCTCACTCAACGCCATTGCTGTTTTCGCATTGAGTGAGGTGGACTCACTCAACGCCGCAGTATTCTTTTTTAGCTAAGTGTCAGGGCGTTGAGTGAGTGAGCTTTATTCAACGCCATTGTTGTTTTGGCGTTGAGTGAGGCCAGCTCACTCAACGCCACATTCTCTGTTTGCAGTTAAGTGTCATGGGGTTGAGTGAGTGTACCTCACCCAACGCCATAGCTATTTTGGCGTTGAGTGAGGTTAGCTCACTCAACGCCAGAGTATTCTTGCAAGAGGCGTTGAGTGAGTGAACCTCACTCAACGCCATGCCTGTTTTGGCGTTGAGTGAGGCTAGCTCACTCAACGCTAGAGCTTTTCTTGCAGTGGACGTTGAGTGAGTAAACCTCACTAAATGCCATGGTTGTTATGGCACTGAGTGAGGCTTACTCACTCAACGCCAAGGTCTGGTTAGGCATTGAGTGAGTGGGTCCCACTCAACGCCAAGAAGTGTTGAGTCATTTCAACACTTTTCCCCTATCGTGATTTTTGTTCCCGAGTGAATTCCTTGATTTTCTTTGAGGTTCCTTGTCGGTTATGTTTTTCTTTCCTAAAGGCCGAATTGTGGGTCGTGGTTAGTAGTGGTGGTTTGAAGCTCTTAATGGGGGTGGTGTTATGTAATTTAGCCGTGGCCACCCTGTTCTTCTATCTTGCTCCAGGTACGGGCTGGGCAAGGGGGTGGAAGATCCCTAGTGCTATCACATGTAGACCCTTGAGCTTTGTTGGCTTGGAAATGGTGGTTGGGGACTGAGTTTACTTCCAACCCAGATCCACGTTGTTTATTTTGCTACTACCATCTCCCACAGCTTAGGGTGTTAGACGTTTCTTCCTTGGTAGATTGCAGCATTTTGGGCTCTTGGCAGCTTAGTAGACTATGCAAGAAGTAGTTTCTGGGCAGGGTTGATGTTGTTTCCTCGCACCTAGTGCATTTCTTTTTGTCTTGCCTTGGGCAGTTGTGACTTTTACTGCTTTGTTTTTCCTCTTTCATTTATCATTTGATTGACACTTTCATATAGTTTTCCTTGTTTTGCTTGCTGAGGTATTCTTTATTCTTTTGAATGCCTCAGGTTCTGGATAGTAGCCAATTTGGTGGCTAAGTTGTTGTGGTGTTGTTGGTGGTCTTTTAGACTTTAGAGATCCTGTTGCTTTGTTAGTAAGGTAGTTTTTCTGCACTTTCTTACAGACATACATATTTGTCAGTGGGTTCGTGTCAGGTTGTTGGCGCCCACTGGTAGTTTTACCCTTATACTGGATATATTACTTTTGTTGCTACCTTTTCTAGAGATAGTCTACTTGCTCTGGGGACGATTTATTCTAGGTTGCTAGTTACTTTTAAAACTAAAAATTATTATTATAAGTATAGCACATGATTAGCATGTTTTATAAAACTCAATCACTATTTTCCAAACAACGTAAAAATATCGTTTTCTTATATATAATATAAATTAAATGTAGAGTCTTGCATAGCATAAGTTGTCCTCTTGGGGCACTTATGCACTCCTTTAGGATGTCAAACCTGAATAAAGTATTTTCCGCAGCGTATAAGTATAGTTTTTAAACTGTGGACTAGGTGATCCACCGAGCCGAGGGATACCGCCTCTAAAAATATAACTGATTTTCTAATCATTAAACTCATGAATTTTTCATAAAGTAAAGTAGATGGTTTTGCCTGAGCGTGAGCAGTTATCCCCTGCTCGACGTGGCATCATGACGCGTGTTTTTCTCATACTCTGATAATCCATAAATTTGGAGAAAATGCGGGTTGTAACAGTTGGTATCAGAGGGAGGTTGCTTGACAAGTTAGTCGGGCAACCTTCCTTTGATTGCATTAGTAGTTCGGCATCATGTCATTCACACACCAATATATATTCAGCACGTCTTGGCAAAAGCACGAACACTACACTCATAGCATAGCATAAAGTATACGGGGCATATTATGTAGTATGGGATGCATAATATGTGTTCGTATATGGATCCACCATAGGAGCAATATGTGAGGGTTATGTAGTATGGGATGCATAACCTCACCACATGGCTTGTGACTAGCTCGTTTTCTTTTTCGTTGCATGAGAATGTTATGTAGTATGGGATGCATAACATTTTCATGTGTACGCCGCTCATAACATGCATTAGGGCCTTTTTAGGATGCATAGCACAAACATGCATAGCATAACATTGCATAAGCACAACGTGCCAAGCTAAAGACTGGCAGGATGACATATGTACACGCATAAGCTTTCAAGTCAAAAGTAATATAAAGTCGTACATTCCCGATCTAGGCACAAGAGTAAGTATGGTGGTGGTTAACCATCCTAGGTTAGGGCATAACATCAATCTTTGTAAAAAGATAAACTCCCAGAGCAAGTTTAGCAGCTTTAAGTTTATATCTATATATGTATTGTCTGTACTTGTAGTTGGTTCTAGTCGTTGTACTAGGATCTGACTAGTGTTGTTATGATTTTTAGGATGGCGAGACGTCCTGCGACTAGATCGACTCCACTATCTGAGGGTGAGTCATCTGGAGCGCAGAATGACGTGGTGATCGAGATCCTGCGGTAGAGTAGCGATGCCTTGAGCAGGCAGATGGTGGAGATGCAGGCCCAGATTCAGTCCCTGTGGCGATTGTGGCAGGTCAGACTCAGGGAGTGCAAGGCCCTACAGGGGGGTTAGCTGTTCCTCCTCCTGCACCCCTAAGACCTCCAGTGGTGGTGCCAGCAGAGATGGCCTTCATCTCGCAGTTTCAGAGGCTGAGCCCTCCCACTTATGATGGGAAGGCAGATTTCATGGTCATAGACGATTGGCTGATATCAATGGAGGAGATGTTCTCGTACTCCGGTATTGCAGATGACCAGAGGGTGATGATAGCCGCCTATCAGCTTAAAGGTTTGGCTAAGAGTTGGTGGCTGAGAGAAAAGGAGAGCTTGGTAGCTGGATGCTCTTGGGAAGTATTCAAGGAGATGTTGTTGAGGAAGTTCTTACCCTCGGTCGAGCGTGACCGCCTTATGAACGACTTCTTCCACCTGAAGCAAAGGCAACTCACGGTTGGTGAGTATGAGATAGAATTCAGCAAGTTGAGCCGGTTTGCTCCTGGATTGGTGAGTGTTGAGGCTGATCGAGTCAAGCGATTTCTCGGTGGCTTGAGGAGCGAGGTGTAGCAGTTGACCAGTGCTTATGGGTCAGAGACTTATGCAGGAGTAGTGGAGGCTGCTCTAAAAGTGGAGGCTATTGAGATCGCAAAGTGCAGAGGCCAGCAAATGAGGAAGGACAAAAGGAAGTCTGTGGAGGAGAAGAAACCCCAGGTACCCGGTGCTGCTTCGGGAAAGAAGAGCAGGGTGGTGTGTAGCTTCTATGGCCGATCAGGCCACCCTGTTGAAAGATGTTTCAAGAAGGCAGCAGCTCAGAATAAGGAGGAGGTTCATGCGATTCAGGGTGCTCCTAGGAGGGATGTCTCCTGTTCTATTTGCAAGCGACCCGGGCATGATGCTGCCCAGTGCTGGTCTAAGGATAAAGTCTGCTATCAGTGTGGGCAGAAGGGTCACATCATGACTAGGTGTCCTCAGTCCAGCCTGCTCTTCATGAAGTTCCACTTCAGGCACTACCTCCACCTCATCGGGTGGACAAGGGCAAGGGAAAGCTGAATGTGATCTCTTTCGAGGAGGCTCAAGCTTCGACTCAGGTCATCTCAGGTTAGTTGATTTTTCAGCCTGAAGGTTTTACTTTTGTTTTACTAGAATGATTGCAGCATTATTGTGGTAGTTCCTTAGTTATATATACTCCTATAGGGAAATTTAAGGTGAAGAACTGATGGGCGCGTGTTCTGTTTGACTCCGACGCTACCCACTCGTTAGTGCCTAGAGCCTTGGTGGAGCAACATCGGTTGACTCTAGATCGAGTTCGAGATACCTTCCGTCTCAAGTTCCCCTCTAGTGAATCTGTGTTATCAGATTTGTGCATGCTAGATTGCCCTATTTTGTTGGGAGACTTTCTTGCGAAGGCAGACCTGAAGATGATTGATCTGGAGGACTTTGATGTTATTCTGGACATGGACTGGTTGTCTAGGTATGATGCGGTTATTCAGTGCAAAGGGAAGCGCTTGGACTTCATCAAGGACGACGGTCAGCCCGGAAGCATGTATGCTGATCTGTGTCAGGATTCTCCTGTCATCTCTGCGGTATGTGCTCAGAAGCTATTTCTTTCGGATTGTTTTGCTTGTTTAGTCTCGGTGGTTGGGACCGCTGTTAGTGTACCGCGCTTGGAGGAGATTCCCGTTGTTCGTGATTTCGCCGATGTTTTTCCTGATGATCTTCCTGGTCTTCCTCCCGAGCGGGATGTTGAGTTTGTGATTGATTTGGAACTGGGTACGCGTCATATTGCTAAGCCGCCGTACCGGATGGCCCCTCGTGAGTTAGAGGAGTTGCGAGTCCAGTTGGATGAGTTGTTGGCAAAAGGATTTATCAGGCAGAGTTCGTCGCCTTGGGGTGCTCTTGTACTGTTTGTGAAGAAGAAAGATGGGTCCATGCGGCTTTGCATCGACTACAGGGAGTTGAACAAAGTCACTATTAAGAACAGGTACCCGCTGCCGAGGATCGATGACTTATTTGACCAGTTGCGCGGTAGCACGGTGTTCTCCAAGATCGATCTTCGTTCTGGCTATCATCAGCTCAGGATCCGTGAGGCAGATATTCCACGGACGACGTTTAAATCGAGGCATGGAAACTTTGAATTCTTGGTGATGTCGTTTGGTTTGACCAACGCACCATCAGCTTTCATGGATATGATGAACCGGGTGTTCAAGGATTTCCTAGACAAGTTCGTTATTGTCTTCATCGATGACGTGTTGGTTTATTCTCGCAGCGCTGAGGAGCATGAGCAGCATCTGCGCTTGGTTCTAACGGAGTTGAGGAATCACAAGTTATTCGCCAAGCTGAGCAAGTGCGAATTTTGGTTGCCTCAGGTCTCATTTCTAGGCCACGTGGTGAACAAGGATGGGATCTCGGTCGACCCAGAAAAGATTGCTGCAGTGATGGATTGGAGTAGGCCGAGCACGCCCAAGGAGATCAGGAGCTTCCTAAGGTTGGTCGGCTACTATAGGAGGTTCATGGAGGGTTTCTCTTCCCTACCTTCACCTTTGACCAAGTTGACTCAGAAGAATGCGGCCTTTGTTTGGAGCGAGAAGTGCGAAGAAGCCTTCTTGGAGCTAAAGAATAGATTGTGCACTGCTCCCGTTCTTACCCTGCCTACTGAGGGTGTGGATTATGATGTATACATGGATGCTTTGCATGTTGGTCTGGGTTGCATGTTAATGCAGGTTGGAAAAGTGATTGCCCATGGGTCAAGGCAATTGAAGACTCATGAGAAGAATTATCCTACGTATAACTTTGAGTTTGCAGCGGTGATTTATGCGTTGAAGCTGTGGAGGCATCTACTTTATGGGGCTCAGTGCAAGATCTTCACTGATCATAAAGGCCTGAAGTACGTGTTCACGCAGAAAGAGTTGAATCTGCGCCAGCGGCGGTGGCTAGAGTATGTGGCCGATTATGATGTAGAGATCAAGTATCATCCAGGCAAGGCCAATGTGGTAGTCGACGCCCTTAGCCGGAAGACGGGAAAGATCTTTAATCTCTCCGCCGATCGTTTAGTGGAGGAGTTCCTCCTTATGGATATATCAGTGGGATGCTGTGGCTTGCAGAGTAGTTTGGAAGTGGCAGAGCAGTCTTGGATTTCTTTGACCAGATTGCACCAGAAGGACGATCCGGATCTTCTGCACTTATTCACCAGGACCGAGAAGGGGGAGTTGCCAGATTTTTCTATTAATGATACAGGTACTTTGAAGTACCGCGGCAGATTTTGCATCCCCGCTGTAGGAGACATCAGGGGTATGATTTACAGAGAGGCTCATGGATCCAGTGTTGCCTACCATCCAGGATCTACAAAGATGTATTATGATTTGAAGAAAATTTCCTGGTGGTATGGCATGAAAAGTGATATAGCCCGATTCGTTGCTGAATGCCACACTTGCAAGCATGTGAAAGCCGATCACGGAAGGCCTGGTGGCAAGTTGACTTCATTAGAGATCCCGACTTGGAAGTGGGAAAGTATTTCTATGGACTTCATCACGGGCTTACCGAAATCCCCGAGGAGATTTGATTCTGTTTGGGTCATAGTGGATAGACTGACGAAGTATGCTCACTTCGTGTCATATAAGATTGATTACCCGATGAAGAAGATAGCAGAGTTGTACTTGAATGAAGTCATCAGACTACACGGTGTGCCTGTTAGCATCATTTCTGATCGAGACTCCCAGTTTACTTCTCGTTTTTGGCAGAGTCTGCAGGAGGGTTTGGGTACGGATCTAAGGTATTCTACTGCTTACCACCCACAGACCAATGGGAAGACAGAGCGGGTGAACCAGATAGTTGAGGATATGATCCGATGCTACATTTTAGACCATTGTGGAGCGTGGGATGAGCGGTTGCGACTTATGGAATTTGCATACAACAACAGTTATCAAGAAAGTTTGCAAATGGCTCCATTTGAAGCCTTGTATGGGAGGCGCTGCAGAACTCCCCTGTTTTGGGCTGAGGCGGGTGAGAGACCCTTGTTGGGTCCAGATGCACTTGAGGAGATGGAAGTCGCAGTGAAGCTTATCCGAGAAAAGCTTCGTATAGCGCAGGAGAGATACGAGAAGAACGCTAATTGGCGTAGGTCTGCCTTAGAGTTTTCTGTAGGGGACCTTGTGTTTCTTAAGGTTTCCCCGATGGTGGGTGTAAAGAAGTTTGGTAAGAATCGGAAATTGGACCCGAGGTATGTGGGCCCGTTTAAGATTATGGAGCGGATTGGCGTGTCAGCTTACAAGTTGGATTTGCCAGCAAACTTCCCAGGTGTTCATAAAATTTTTCATGTAAGCCAAATGCGGAAGTGTGTGCGCAGCAGTGGGCAAGTCTTGGATGTTGTGCCCCAGTTGGAGCCCAATCTCTCTTTTGTTGAAGTGTCGGTCCGTATTTTGGATACTCAGGAAAGGGTGCTGCGAAAGAAGTCCATTCCGATGGTGAAAGTTCTATGGAAGAATCAGGATTTGGAGAGCGCGACTTGGGAGCTAGAGTCGGCCATGAGGAAGGCTTACACTCACCTGTTTCCCTGATTTGATCGGTATGTTTCCCTTCTTGTAACTCCTATTTGTTACTTTTCCTTCTATAGTAGAAGTGATGTGCGTAAAGTTTCGGGACGAAACCTTTTTTTATGGGGAGGGACTGTAACGCCCCCGATTTTTTTTCTGCGATTATTTTATTCTCGTTTGGCATTACGGTGACACGTTTTCGTGGCTTGTGGCATTTTTGGAGTGTGGTTTAACTCCTTAGAACTGAGTGACCTATTTTGTAGCCCATGGGCAAGATCTCCCTAGCAAGCCGAGTCGTTTGGGTGACCCGGTGTGGCCTCTTGGGGGATGCTTGTGTTTTGTCTTTAGGTGGGTATAACTCGAGTTCAGTTCGTCGAAAGTTAATTTCAACTTCGTCGTTGTGTACGTAGCATGGGTATTTAGCTACGGTGCGAATTTCGTCGAATTCCGAGGTAGTTCGGTTTTCGCGTCGTTTTGGGTGTGCCATTAGTAAAATTTAATTAGAAACCCTCTTAATTTAAGTGAACCGGTGGCTTGGGAGACGGTTAGGCTGAACTGGCATGTTAAGGCTTATTTAAAAAAGCTTTAATTAGAAGTTGGCGGGCCCACTCTCCTCCTTCTTCCCAAGACCGAAACCGCCTGCTCCACTTCGCGGAAAAACAGCGGAGAAAAACTGGCGGACTGCCCTAGCCTTTTGACGCCGAATTTGGGAGGGTTTGTGGACTGAATTCGATTCCGAAAGCGGCTTTGGCTTGCTCTCGCTCAGATCTACATTTCTACGGTAAGAGATTTGATTTTCGTGGAGTTTTAGGAGACTTGGATTTTTTCGGTTCTTGCGGATTCCGCCATTAAAATGCGGGATTTTGCTTTTAGGTGCTGCTGCTGCTAGTGCCGTGTGAAGAGGAGGGTAAGCTGACCGAGCTTCTCCGGAAATCGAGGCAAGTGGTATTCTTTCCCTTGCCTTTTTATTTCTCTTGGTAATTTGAAATTCCCGGTTAGCCCTAAGTTAGAAGTCAAGCTTGTTCTTTTACCTTGCTAAAATTAGGGCTTTAGTTTCTCCTTATAAGCCCCCCTCTTTGTGTTGTTGGTGCTCAACCCGCCAGCGCAGTTTCCGCCATTTAGACCCCAGATTTCAGTCTGGTTGGTGCTTTGTGGGTGAAGCCATGAGAGAGAGAGTGAGGGAGGGGGTACCTGCTGTGTGTCTTGGCAAGAGCCAAATCTGGGCTCTCTGGTTTGTCGGCGTTGAGTGTGGTGCACACACTCAAAGCCATTGCAGGTTTGGCGTTGAGTGTGGTTCACACACTCAATGCCACAGCTATAGGCGGTTTGAGTTTTTGGCTAAGTACTTGGGCATTGAGTGAGTTGGACTCACTCAACGCCGCAGCCCCAGCTAGCGGCTATGTACTTTGGCATTGAGTTAGTCGACCTCACTCAACGCCATTTTCATTTTGGCGTTGAGTGAGGTGAACTCACTCAACGCCGCGATTTTCTGAGAAGCTAAGTACTTTGGCGTTGAGTTAGGTGTGCTCACTCAATGCCACAGCCTTTTCTGAGGCTAAGTACTTTGGCGTTGAGTGAGTCGACCTCACTCAATGCCATTTCGGTTTTAGCATTGAGTGAGGTGACCTCACTCAACGTCGTAGCTTTCTGTGCGGCCAAGTACTTTGGCGTTGAGTGAGGTGTGCTCACTCAATGTCGCGGCCTTTTCTGAGGCTAAGTACTTTGGCGTTGAGTGAGTCAACCTCACTCAACGCCATTTCGGTTTTGGCGTTGAGTGAGGTGACCTCACTCAATGTCGTAGGCAAGTTTGCGGCCAAGTCCTTTGGCGTTGAGTGAGTGAACCTCACTCAATGCCATTTCTGCTTTGGCGTTGAGTGAGGTAGATTCACTCAACGCCACAACCCTTCTTTGTGGCCAGGACTTCTAGCGTTGAGTGAGACGACCTCACTCAACGCCATTGCTGTTTTGGCATTAAGTGATGTCAGCTCACTCAACGTCGCAGATTGCCTTGTTTGCGGCTAAGTGTCAGGGAGTTGAGTTAGTGAACCTCACTCAACGCCATTGCTGTTTTGGCGTTGAGTGAGGTGGACTCACTCAACGTCGCAGTCTTCTTTTGCGGCTAAGTGTCAGGGCGTTGAGTGAGTGACCTTCACTCAATGTCATTGCTGTTTTGGTGTTGAGTGAGGCCAGCTCACTCAATGCCACATTCTCTATTTGCGGTTAAGTGCCAGGGAGTTGAGTGAGTGTACATCACTCAACGCCATAGTTATTTTGGCATTGAGTGAGGTTAGCTCACTCAACGCCAGAGTATTCTTGCGGGAGGCGTTGAGTGAGTGAACCTCACTCAATGCCATGCCTATTTTGGCGTTGAGTGAGGCTAACTCACTCAACGCCAGAGCTGTTCTTGCGGTGGGCGTTGAGTGAGTAAACCTCACTCAACGTCATGGTTTTTTTGGCGCTGAGTGAGGCTAACTCACTCAACGCCAAGGTCTTGTTAGGCGTCTAGTGAGTGGGTCCCACTCAACGCCAAGCCGTGTTGAGTCATTTCAACACTTTTCCACTACCATGATTTTTGTTCCCGAGTGAATTCCTTGATTTTCTTTAAGGTTCCTTGTCGGCTATATTTTTCTTTCCTAAAGGTCGAATCGTGGGTCGTGGTTAGTAGTGGTGGTTTGAAGCTCTTAATGGAAGTTGTGTTATGTAATTTAGTCGTGGCCACCCTATTCTTCTATCTTGCTCCAGGTACGGGCTAGGCAAGGGGGTGGAAGATCCCTAGTGCTATCACATGTAGACCCTTGAGCTTTGTTGGATTGGAAATGGTGGTTGGGGGGCTGAGTTTGCTTCCAACCAAGATCCACATTGTTTGTTTTGCTACTACCATCTCCCACAGCTTAGGGTGTTAGACGTTTCTTCCATGGTAGATTGCAGCATTTTGGGCTCTTGGCAGCTTAGTAGACTCTGCAAGAAGTAGTTTCTAGGCAGGGTTGATTCTGTTTCCTCGCACCTAGTGCATTTCTTTTTGTCTTGCCTTGGGCAGTTGTGACTTTTACTGCTTTGTTTTTCCTCTTTCATTTATCATCTGATTGACACTTTCGTGTAATTTTCCTTGTTTTGCTTGCTGAGGTATTCTTTCTTCTTTTGAATGCCTTAGGTTCTGGATAGTAGCCAGTTTGGTGGCTAAGTTGCTGTGGTGTTGCTGGTGGTCTCTAAGACTTTAGAGATCCTGTTGCTTTGTTAGTGAGGTTGTTTTTCTGCACTTTCTTACAGACATACATATTTGTCAGTGGGTTCGTGTCAGGTTGTTGGCGCCCACTAGTAGTTTTACCCTTATACTGGATATATTACTTTTGCTGCTACCTTTTCTTAGAGATAGTCTACTTGCTCTGGGGACGATTTATGCTAGGTTGCTAGTTAGTTTTAAAACTAAAAATTATTATTATAAGTATAGCACATGATCAACATGTTTTATAACACTCAATCACTATTTTCCAAACAACGTAAAAAGATCGTTTTCTTATATATAATATAAATTAAATGTAGAGTCTTGCATAGCATAAGTTGTCCTCTTGGGGCACTAATGCACTCCTTTAGGATGTCAAACCTGAATAAAGTATTTTCCGCAGCGTATAAGTATAGTTTTTAAACTGTGGACTAGGTGATCCACCGAGCCGAGGGATACGGCCTCTAAAAATATAACTTATTTTCTAATCATTAAACTCATGAATTTTTCATAAAGTAAAGTAGATGGTTTTGCGTGAGCGTCAGCAGTTATCCCCTGCTCTATGTGGCATCATGACGCGTGTTTTTCTCATACTCTGATAATCCTTAAATTTGGAGAAAATGTGGGTTGTGACAACGCCTCGCTGAGTTCACTCGACGCCTAGCTGAGTTCACTCAGTGCACTCTACGCCAAAGGCATTAACACTCAAAGCACTCAATGCCGCCTTATTCACTTGACATTCTCAACGCTTTTCACTCAACGCCAAGCTTTCACTCAATGCACTCAATGCACTTAATGCTTTTACTCAACGCCAAGCCTTCACTTAATGCACTCAACACTTTTCACTCAATGTCAAGCCTTCACTCAATGCACTCAACACTTTTAACTCAATGCCAAGCCTTCACTCGACGCACTCAATACTTTTTGGCAGATTCCTGACAGAAAAACTCTTATCTAACAGAGGTTAATAGACTCCTAACTTTTGACAACAATTAAGCTCAGACCCAGAATAAGTTCCAAAAAATTAGAGAACAGTGGGGCAGACCAGGCAGGAGTCCAAGCATAGATAAAAGAACCCTCCCCCAACAACACAGCAAGGAGAAAGGGGAAAAATTACTATTATGCAACATAAGGTATAGCGATGGGTCATGAAAATATAAGAAATAACAGTAGGATTGACAGAAAAAAATAGAAAAAAAAGAAATATGAGGAATTTGCATGAGGATGGGCAAGGGAGCAATCAACCACTTGCCTTAAACTTCCTATCTCAACTTTTTAACCACTCCACAACACAGATCATCCAAAAATAAAGTGCGACAATGTGATCTGGAGAGATTTGGACAAAACTAGAGGTTAGGGCTAATCACCCTAATGCCAAAAGGTTCGAGGAAACAAAAATACCTACCACCAATGCGTAAATATCGGTGAGAGCTTTTCGGATCTACCCTATGTCGATGATTCTGAGCACCAGAATACCTACAGTCAGCGACCGAAGGCCTCACGATATCTGCCTCCTACTTTCTCCCATAATTCTGTCTGATGGCTTGGAAAGAAGATAATGAATAGGGTTTTCAATTATGAGTATTTATATATATCATATAATAATAATATAATATTATTATTAATACTTCAATGTCCAAATGACCAAAACTCGAATCAACTCGAATTTCTACGAAATTCACACTTAGGCTAAAGATTGATGCTATGAATCCAACGAAAAAGTCAAATTCAAAATTTGGCATTCCAAATTTGGGTAAAAACTACCTGAAGTCCAAAACACCAAATATCCCAAAAAAAGCTCCACTGAGTTCCAAAACAAACCCGGCTCGCAAGGAAAATCTCAAAAACACACTAGAAACTAGCCAAGATAATATTCTAAGTCAAAACCCCGTATACCAATGAGTAAAATTCACGCTCCAGCAATAGTACCCGTCAACTATGCATCAATGTAATGCCATGACATCAAAAATATGCCACTAAAGAAATTAAAATAAACATCGAAAAATCTGGGGCATTATAGGAACTATTCTTCTTCTTTCTTGAGCTTTTGGATGGTAGAGTGAGCATAGAGGATGATCCCTTGCCCTTGAAACCCTAAAAAATGCAAAAAAAGGCGGACAAGAATAGGAAAATGTTGACTTCATGTAGAGAAAGATAAAGAGGCCTATTTATAAACGGAGTAGAAATTAGCTAGGCGCACGAGTAGGCACCCGACCAGTGGGCATACAAGAAGGAATGCCACTACTCGTGGCAGAGAGGGAGCCTGGACTGGTGGGAAAAATGAGAATTTGGGGGGAAATGACATTGCCTCGCATGACCAATGGTCATGTTATTCATACTTATGTGTTTCAAGAGGTCACTCGGGTTGGAATTTCCAATAAGTCGTGCACGACTAGTGATCATGTGCAGAGAGGGGGTGGTGATCGTGTAAGAAGAAATCTGTATGAGGATTGGGCTCACTTAGAAATGGTTGTGATGTGCAATGACCGTGCATGAACATGATAAGCAAAAGTTCATTTTTGAGATAGGTAAAATTTGAAAAATTAAGTTAGATGAAGAAATTTTGCATTTGTGTGTTCTATATCTTTTTGTTTTTTACTAATATATTGTGATTGAGGCAAGCTTACCTATCAAGTAATAGTACAGTATTTTTTTTAAAATATCAAGGTCATAATTTTCCAAGGATCTGTGTCGAGTACTCTACTTTAAGGAATTAAACTATTATTTTACAAAAAAGAATTGATGATTTTTAAAAGTGAAAATAAAAGTAATACGTAGGGTTTGAAAATACATGAGGTAGAGAGTCCTCGATTTTGACTTAACTTGGAACATAATTTTTAATAAAGAAGAACTATACTTTTCTATTAATTAATTTACTTGACCGTGGAGGTTCCATAAATATGAGTGAACCTCTATCGAGGATACATCCACCTGAGATTAAGTAGTTTTACTGAACTTTCGTATTGAATCAAAAAAACTTTAATACATGCTTTACGTTGTAAACCCCGATATTGACCTCCTACTAGTCTTCGAAGGTTCAACTCGGGAGTCTTGCATTCATCTGTTTCGAGAGTGAGGCGTAGTTTCTCTTTACCTGAGAGTGGTCAATTTGTGGACACGAACCTTTTGGCTACTAGCTACGAACTACATAAATGAAAATCATATATCGATTTGTATGGTTCCACTCAACTTAATTCTTAGGTAAATCTTTAAGTTTTTATTAATTTATATAATATGGTTTTAAAATGCAGAAATAATATCTGTCCCAACAATCTTAATCAAGCGCTAAAAAGTTCTTTGCCTCTCATCCGGGATGGGGGTGGTAGTAGGAAAATTAAAAGAAATATAAAATTAATGAAATAATATTTGTACCAACCATCTTAATTAAGTGTTAAAAAGTTCTTAGCCTCTCATCTGGGAAAGGGTGGTAGTAGGAAAAAAAATTATGAACTTACGCACACACCCTATCTCAACAGAAATGGAAACTAAGTAATAACAATAAAAGTTTGAAGAATTACTTGAATACTAAAATTTTATTATTTAAAAAGTACTACACACTAAGAACCCAAACTAGGGTTAGGAAAATATCACTCAAAAGCTACACATAACTACTATATAGAAATATGTCGAACTCTATCAGTTTCTTAGGCGTGTTACTGACGTGGCATCTACGGATAAAAATTTTAGAGGCTTCTAGATCGAAATTGAAAAGTGCACGGGCGTTATATGAGGGTCATGAGAGTGTCAGCTGGGCGTGTATACGGGCATGATAGATAGACTTCAGCACGGCGTGAAAGCTGGACTTTTGGCTTGGTCACGACGAAGGTTACAGTCGTGACAGCTGGAACACGGGCAAGTACCCTGGGCATGACTTGTTTTGCTGGCATCAGGGCTTCGGTATGGCGTGATAGTGAGCTTCTAGCTTAGTCATGGGTGATGTCACGGGCATGACCACTGGAACACGGGTGTGTAACCTCGGCAAGACTGGGTTTGCTGGCCGAAATCTGCCAAAACTCTTGAATTGCTTGTTTTAAAGTTACATGCCTCATATCACGGGCATAACCTGGAATGTGACTTAGGAAAATTTGCTGAATGGCCCCAGATGTGCATAAATACCTATAGGTCACAAAAATAGGTTAAGTTAGAACTAAAAATAAAAAATAAATGATTTATTTAGTTATATACATGATATAATTACATTTTTTTATTAAAACTAATCTAAAATATAAACTAAAAATATGTATATTTTGCTACTCATCAAATACCCCACATTTTTAAGATTTGCTATTCTAGATCAAAAGTATGAGTCGACAATATGAATGGTTATAAAATTTCTAATTTAACTATGAGTTTATTAAATCAAGGAAAGATAGACATAAAGATCCAGAGTATGAAAAGTTAAGTCCTACATTATGCAAATGATTTAGCCAGAGATAAATATTTGTAGCCAAATGACTTCTTGAGAAAATTAAATAGCTAGCAACATTGTAATCATTAGTAACAAGTTAGATTTCAATTACAAAAACCGTACCTTGAAAGTGATATGATGGAAAACAAACAACCTATTAATTATGCTCTCTCAAAATTTTAAGCAAGATTAGATTAAATTGTAGTGGTTTTATGGGGTATAAACATGGTTTTCGCCTATAAAATAGGCTTTGATGTAGAAGGTGATGAATTTTATCCTCTCACTTTTTTCAAATTCTTGCTTTATTACAACTACTTAGGAAAATATTTTCCAAAGTAAGAAAAAAAACTTTGCAGAATTGAGTTTTATTTTAACCCAATGAATATGTTTATGAGCACATACTCCATTTCATAGAGTCTTTTAACAATTATTGGATGCCTATGTTTACGGAATGAAAATTTAATCCCATTGACTTAAGATCTTTTATTTTCTAGGAGCACATACTCCTAGATGCTTGCGTGCGTAAGAAAACATGCCAAGCAAATAAAATAGATAGGGGTTTTAAAAAACAACTTTGATAAAAGATTTTGAGAGCAACTGTAATAGCTTGAAAATTCATATATTTTGATAAGTGTGAAGTTAAGATAATTACAGTCTATAGATGTTTATCTAACATAATACATGTGCCTATATTTATCATAAACTAGAAGTAGTACTCAAAACAAATCTTCTAACTTTAAATAAAATACAAAAGATATTCTTTAAAACTTAACCCCGGACATTTAGATCTATCTATATATGATAAATAAACGACTAGTAAATTGAAAAACTAGATAACTGTTTATACATCAACTCAAAAATATTTTTGGTTTTGGAAAAGAGACAAATGAAGTAGGGTTTTTAGTTTTATTTTCGAATGATTGACTAAGCAAAATATATACTCAGGCGAATGTATTTTTTAAAAAATATATACATGAACATGGCTAAGAAAATATTATGTATAAAAATAAGACAGGATTTTTTTTTTGGAAAATACATATACATATAAATGCGGTTTTTAGGAAGGCAATACACCCCCATACTTATGTTGTGCATAAGTATGAAGAAAAAATTGATATATACAAAACTAAAAGTAAAATAGAGTAAAGAGGTTTTCCTGATTGGAGGCTGGGGAAGCCGAAAGTAATACCTTTATATTTACAAAATATATAAAAAGCAGATAACTATGGGGTGCCCCCACAAGCACCTTGTTTACCGTCATGTAGCCTGACATATTTAGTGGGATGATTTAAATGTTAGGGAGGGTGTATGATTCTGTTTGTTTAGTTGAAAAGTCCCCCACAAGGTAAAGTTTTAAGATGTGCCCATTTACTTTAAAAGAGCCTAGTTCTGGGTGAAAATAAGAGCATTACCATATAAATAAACCTCATTAACAGTAAAGGGGTCAGACCACCTGGATTTTAATTTCCCGAGAAAAAGTTTAAGACGTGAGTTATAAAGAAGGACAAGATCGCCTAAAGAAATAGGTTTTGGAAATTTTATTTTTCAATCATGATAAAACTTAGAATGCTCCTTATAAAATTTATTGCTTTCGTAAGCGTTGGCCATTCATCAAGTTCATTTAGTTCAAATTTTCTTTGTTCGGAGGCTAAGTTCATATCTAAGTTTAAAAATTTTAGCGCCCAATATGCGCGATGTTCTAATTCTACCGAAAGATAGCATGCTTTTTCGTAGACTAAACAATAAGGCGTACAATCGATAACGGTTTTGTATGTCGTGTGATAAGCCCAAAGTGCGTCGTCAAGCTTAAGCGACCAATCTTCTCGATTGATTTCTACAGTTTTCTCAAGAATACGCTTCAGTTCCCTATTAAATACCTCCTTTTCGCCACTCGTTTATGGGTGATATATGGTGGCGAGTTTGTGAGTGACTCCATATTTAGCTAAAATTTTAGCTAACTAGGTGTTACAGAATTGTGTACCTCGATCACTAACAATTTCATGAGGAGTGCCAAAATGACAAAATAAGTTTTTCAAAAATTTCACGACAACTCTTGCGTCAGTGGTGGGGAGAGCACTCGCTTCTGCCCACCACGAAATTTAGTCAACCGCTACTAAAATATAATGATTTTTAAAAGATGGAGGTAGAGGGCCTATAAAATCTATTCCCCGCAGATTAAATGTTTCGCATTCAATAAACAAGTTCTGGGGCATTTCAACCCGATGAGAAATATTTCCTTAACATTGGCAGCTATTGCAGGTGTTTACACATTTCTGAGCATCTTTGAATAAAGTGGGCCAAAATAAGCCTGCTTCAAGCACCTTCCAAACAGTTCGATTTTCTTGATAATGTTTGTTGGTTGTCCCTCGTGGCAATTCCGCAAGATTTTGGAAACCTTCCTTGCCCGGAATACATCTCCTTGTACAACCCCATATTCGCAGAGTGGGGGTCCCCGGCAGGCGCAAGGCTAGCTATGCATTTTTAAGCGTTGAGGGATTTGGCACTCTTGGTGGCCAATTTAGGCCTAGCCTGTGTTTTATACTAGTAGGGAGATAAAATATTTCTCCCCCCGGCCGCCTCAAGGGGTCACCCAGCCTCGAGCTCGCCCAGCTCATGAGGCCGCTAACCTCACCTAGCCTTTCTTGCCAGGTCGCGAGCTCGCCAAGCCGCCAACTCGCTCTCACCCCTAGCCGAGCTCGTCAGGCCACCGCTCACTCTCGCCCCAGGCAGCCGTCTCTCCTAGGATGTCGCCATCTCACCTAGCCACCGTCTTGCTAGACCGCCAGCTCGCTTTCGCCAGGCCGCCTGCTCGCCAGGTCGTCAACTCGCTCTCGCCCCTAGCCGAGCTCGCCAGGCCGCCAGCTCGCTCTCTCTCCAGGCCGCTGTCTCACCCAGGCTGCTTCTGTCTCGCCTAGCCTCTGTCTCGTGCTCACCCGACTTAAGAGGCTGCCCCTTGTGGACTGCCTTTAGCTATTTAGAACAGCAGGATTTGGCTGTTGGTAGACTAATCCGGGGCAATTTGGTCATTTCATAACAGCAGAATGTGGTTATTGGTAGGTCATCCCCAAAAAACTATAATTAGGCCCTTGAGGGTGCCTTGGAGTGGATCACTTCTTCATCATTTCAATCTCCTTGCTTTCTTCCTCCAAGGCACCTAGCTCAGCATTAGCTAGGAGGGGGAGATCTCAAAGGTCTTCCAAGTGTGAGGTGGGACCTCCATGCTAGAACTGAGGGTCTGTTCCTAGTTTCTTGAGCCTTTGGCCCGTGACATCCTCCTGAGTGTAATAGGTGTAAGGTCACCCCTTTCTTGGGACCCCAAAATCCATGAGAGGCTAAGTTTTTTGTTTCAACATTCCTAATCACTTGGTCCGCACAGACTCAAAATAAAATTGGGTCTTCCTAAAATAGTTTTTCAGGTCAGAAAAGAATATCTTCTTTTACTGACTTAAAAAACTTTTTGGACGGACTCGAGCTACAAAATAATTGACTAAGTTTATGAACCAAGGAGTAGATGAATTTGTTACCATTTCGATGGCGAGGAGGCATTCTTCAGAGAATTTTCTTCGATGTCAGCCTCCACTAGTATATCTGTAGCAGTATTCTCTAGTCGAGAAAGATGATCGGCCATCAAGTTCTTTGTTCCTTTTTCATCTCGGATATCCAAGTCAAATTCTTATAGGAGGAGAATCCAGCATAGTAAATGGGGTTTGGCATCTGCTTTACTTAATAAATATTTTAGAGTAGAATGATCAGTAAAAAGTATAATTTTAGATAAAGTTATATATGATCAAAACTTATCAAAAGCGAATACAATTGCCAGTAGTTCCTTTTCAGTGGTGGTGTAGTTGGCTTGTGTAAATGTGAGTGTTTTATTTGCATAATAAATAGGATAAAAATACTTGTTTGCGCGATGTCCTAATACAGCTCCTACTACATAATCACTCGCATCACATATTATTTCAAATAGAAAGGACCAGTCTGGTACTACTAGAATAGGAGAATTGATAAGTTTTTCTTGTATAAAGTTGAATGTTGATAAGCATTCGCTATTAAAAATAAAGGGGGATTCCTTTTCTAGGAGGTGGGTTAGTGGTTTTGTAATTTTGGAAAATTTTTGAATAAACCATCTATAAAACCTTGCATGGCCTAAAAAACTTCATATGACTTTTACGTTTGTAGGAGGGGAAATTTTTTCGATAGTTTCTATTTGGGTCTTATCGACCTTGATTCCCAAGATAGAAATTTTATGACCGAGAACTAAGCTTTCTCGAACCATAAAATGACTTTTCTCCCAGTTTACTGCTAAATTCGTGTCTTCACAGTGTTGAAGAATAGGAGCATTATCTAAAAAAATATGGAACGAGTCTCTGAATATATAAAAAACATCCATAAAAACCTCCACAGTATTTTCTACTAACTTGCCAAAAATTGCCAGCATATATTTTTGAAATGAAGCCGGCGCATTGCAAATGCTAAATGACATTCTTCAATATGCAAATGTGTCGAAGGGGCAAGTAAACATTATTTTCTCCTGATCTTCGGGGTCGATAGGGATTTGTAAATACCCAAACAAACCATCAAGAAAACAATAATACCAGTGGCTAGTGAGTCGATCCAAAATTTGATCGATAAATGGTAGTGGAAAGTGATCTTTTCGGATGGCATCATTTAATTTTCTATAGTCGATATAGATCCTCCAACCCGTAACAGTACGAGTTGTAATTAATTCATTATTAGCGTTTCGCATTGCCGTTATGCCACCCTTTTTTGGGACGACTTGTATGGGACTAACCCACATGATGTCTGAGATCAGGTAGATAATCCCTACATCCAAAAGTCTTATTAACTCAATCTTAATGACATCCTTCATATTAGGATTAAGTCGTTATTAATGCTTGACAGATCTGCGAGGATTATCTTCGAGAAATATTTTATGTGTATAGAATCTGGGGTTTATCCCCTGAATATCAAAAATTTGTCATGCAAATGCATGGAAATATTGTTTTAACACTTCCACTAAATCGGAAGTTTCCATATCATTTAACTTTGAAGAAATAATAACAGAGAGTTTTGAATTTTCTTCAAGAAAATTGTATTTTAGATGATCGGGAAGTGGTTTAAGCTCGAGGGTTGGTGGTTCTTCATAGGATGTTTTTAGTTTGAAATTTTTAGAAGCAATGGGTTCAAAAGGAAATTTTTAGTTATTTCGTTTAAAAAGGGAAAGTTTGCAAAGTCAGTTTCTTCTAATGTCCTAGAAAATTCGTCAGAAAAAAAAACCATTTTCCTCAAAAGAGACTTCCACTTGAGAGCGGGAATCATCATTTGAAAGAAAATTCCACATAAAGGGATTGATATCAATCGTAACCTCGTTCATCTCCAACCCGAAGGAGGAGTCTATTGTTACTTACATCAATTAAAGTGTGGGAGGTGGTGAGAAAGGGGCGACCGAGTATAATGGGTACATCGGCATCCTCCTCGATGTCGAGGATAACAAAGTCTACCAGGAAGATAAACTAGTCAACATTTAACAGAACATCCTTCATTATCCCTATCAGATATTTTATGGAAGGATCTGCTAATTGGATGCTCATTTTGGTTGGACTTGGAATACCCAATCCTAATTTTTTAAAATGCGAGTTTGGAATTACTGGCGCCCAAATCTGCTAAGGCGTCTTTTATTAAAGGATTAGTGAAAGGTACAGTATTGAAAATCATCCCGGATCATTTAGTTTTTGGGGCAATTTGTTTAATAAAATCGTCAAACATTCATCATTAAGGGAAACTCGCGATATATCCTCGAGCGTCTTTATATTAGAAAGTAACGCTTTAAGATATTTTCCATATTTTTGCTTCTGTGTGATTGCCTCATAAAAAGGACATTAATTTGTATTTGTTTTAAAATTTGTAAAAAAAATTTATAATGTTCGTCTTGTCACTCATTATTTAATTTAGAAGGATAGGGTAAAGATGGTGGAGAAATACGCAGTGTAGAAGAATAAGAAGATGAACAGGAGGTGGGGTTGAAACTTTTACCTCAGATTCAGATTCTACCTTGTTAGGTAACTGTACCTCCTTTCCACTTCGAAGTGTGATAGTGTTGGCATTCTCCCGCGAATTTGGCTCTATATTTCCTAGTAAAGTTCCAGGTTGGTGCTCCGACAGCATCTTTGAAATTTGTCCAATTTAAGTTTCCAAATTTTTAATTGATCCGATCAGTTTCCGTATATTAGACTCATTTGTGATAACATATTTAGTAAAGATGTCTTCTATCGAGGCAGGTTATAGTTGCTGTGATTGTGGTGGCAGTGGTTGTGTTGCAAATCTAATTGGATTTGCATTAGGCGGGCGCTAAGCATTATTGGGGTTGCTCCATGATAAATTTGGATGATTCCTAAACCCTGGATTCTATGTATTATTATACGAATTAATATTTGGGTTATAGGAAGGAGGTCAATATGAATTCCCTATTTAATCGACTTGTTCTTCTATTATATTAGTATTTGAAGTCCAAGGAGGGGTGACGGAGGAAGCAGACATCCCAGCTACCTGCTTAGTTAGATATTCTACTTTGAGTGCTAAATTAGAAGAAGCATCGAGCTCATAATGCCCAGGTGATTTATTATGGTATGACCTAGGCACGTTCCATTGGTAGGCATTCATGGTCATTTCCTCAAAAAGGCTTGAGCAGCCTCTGTGGTTTTATTACTTACATTCCCCAGGCGAGAGCATTAATCATTTGTCTGGTTTGGAAATTCAAACCATTATAAAATGTCTGCACTTGGATCCCAGGTGGTAGTGCATGATGTGGACACCAACGTAAAAAATTCTTTTAAGTGCTACAAAGTCTCATAAAGAGACTCAGACTCGCCTTAAATAAAGAAAGAAATATCCGCACGTAATTTAGCGGTTTTAGCAGGCCAGAAAAACTTTGTTAAAAAAATTTTGGTCATATCAGCCCAGGTAGTGATGGATTCTCTAGGTAGAGAACCTAACCATTGCTTGGCTTTTGTCCATAATGAAAATGGAAATAAACGCAAACGAATGACATCATCAGTGATGCCATTTATTTTAAATGTGTCGCATATTTCTAAACTATTATAGGTGCAGTCGATCTCAAGATCAAAGTCATGATTATGATCAACAGTAGAGTTTCGTTGGGTTATGCACTAAAAAACTATTATATAAAAAAAAGTTTTAAAACACAAAATAAAAGGGAAACAAAAATAAAAGTTTTAAAATAGTTTTTATAATAAACTATTATATAAAATGATTTTTTTTGTTTTTTAATTTTATCAAAATAGTAGTTTTAAATACTAACAAAGATAAAAGTAATAGTGATTCTTTTTTACTTCAAATATCAACACAAAATGATCCCGGACAACGGCGACAAAAACTTGATAAGTCAAATTTTGTCTTTGAGATAGGTTAAATTTGAAAATTAAGTTGGATGAAGAAATTATGCATTTGTGTGTTTTCTCTTTTTATTTTTATTTATATACTGTGATTAAGGCAATCGACATATCGAGTAATAGTGCAGTATTTTTTATAAAAGGTCAAATTTTTTCATGGATCTATGTCAAGTGCTCTATTTTAAGGAATGAAACTATTATTTTACCAAAAAGAGTTGATGATTTTTAAAAGTGAAAATAAAAGTAATATGCAGGGTTTGGAAAATAGATGAGGTAGAGAGTCCTTGATTTTGACTTAACTTGGAACATAATTTTTAAACAAGAAAAACTCTACTTTTTTCTATTAATTAATTTACTTGACTGTAGAGGTTCCATAGATATGAGTGCATCTCTATGGAGGATACATCCACATGAGATTAAGTAGTTTGACTAAACATTCTTATCGAATCAACAATACTTTAATACACGCTTTACGTTGTGAACCTCGCTATTGACCTCCTAGTAGTCTTCGAAGGTTTAACTCGGTAGGCTTACGTTCATCTCTTTTGAGAGTGAGGTGTAGTTTACCTGAGAGTGATCAATTTGTGGACACGAATTTTTTGACTACTAGCTACAAATAAAAAGAAATGAAAACCATATATCGATTTGTATGGTTCCACTTTACTTAATTCTTAGGTAAATATTTAAGTTTTTATTAATTTAAAAAATAAGGTTCTAAAATATAGAAATAATATTTGTCTCAACCATCTTAATCAAGCGCTAAAAAGTGTTTAGTCTCTCATCCGGGATGGGGGTGGTAGTAGAAAAATTAAAAGATATATAAAATTGCAAAAATAATATCCGTCCCAACCATCTTAATCATGCGCTAAAAAGTTCTTAGACTCTCATCTTGGATGGGGGTGGTAGTAGGAAAAGAATTACAAAAAAGGAAGTATTTACGCACATACCCTATCTCAATAGAAATGGAAACTAAGTAACAATAACAAAAGTTTGAAGAATTACTTGAAAACTTAAATTTTATTACTTAAAAAAGTGTTACACACTAAGAAACCAAACTAGGGTTAGGAAAATATCACTCAAAAGCTACTCATAACTATTATATAGAACAATGTGGAACTCTACCAATTCTCCTCTAAACCTCAGCCATGGCCCTCCTTTTAAGCTGAAAAAATTGAGGTACATGCCCCCCTTACACGCCCCCTATGGCGTATCTCCTGGGTGTGTTGCTGATGTGGAATCTGCGGATAGAATTTCTAGAGGCTTCTGGATCGAATTGGAAAAGTACATGGGCATGACATGAGGGTCGCAGGCGTGTTAGCTGGGCGTGTCTGCGGGCATGGCAGATAGATTTCGGTACGGCGTGATTGCTAGACTTCTAGCTTGGTCACGACTGATGTTACGGGCATGACAGCTGGAATACGGGCGTGTACCCTAGGCGTGACTTATTTTGTTGGCATCAAGACTTCGACACAGCATGATAATGAACTTTTGGCTTGGTCATGGGTGATGTCACGGGCGTGAACCACTGGAATACGGGCGTGATTGGGTTTGTTGACCGAAATCTGCCGAAACGCTGGAATTATTGGTTTTAAAGTTACACACCCCATGTCACGAGCGTGACTTGGGGGTGTGACTTAGGAAAATTTGTCGAATTGCCCCAAATATATAGAAATACATATAGGGCACAAAAATCGATTAACTTAGTACTAAAAATAAAAAAAAATGATTTATTTAGTTATGTACATAATATAATTACATTTTTTATTAAAACTAATCTAAAATATAAACTAAAAATATGTATATTTTGCTACTCATCAAAACAATAGTCGTGCACAGAGGGGGTCAATGATCGTTCTTAAAGAAAACACACAATTATTTGCCTACTCAATGAAACAAAGTCAAGGCGCAATGGAAAAATACCACGATAAAGGTACCACCGGGAAAAGCACCCAACATTCCCAGAAATCCACATTCACACAGTCACAACAAGATATAAAAGTACAAATAGGAAATAAGAAGAAGAGGAGGTCTCCTTCATGCATAAAATGGCTAAACAAATACCCTATCTAGCCCAAATGCACTCATAAGACAAAGAATTTAAATCCAACACATTTTAAGATGAAATCCACAAATATATGAGCGTTAACGAAGGAAAATCAAGCTAGAAAAGAGACAAAGACACAATTAGAAAATCACTCATCAATGGTTCACCCTCTTTAGTGTTAAAGAGGTTTGGCCATACGGGACCATCCTTAATGAACTGCTTCACACAACGCTCGTTTAAGGTTAATAGGCGCAACCTCAAATTATATCACCCTAATGACCCTTCAACTAGAAAAATAAAGAGCTTAACCTCCCAAATTTATAAAATAATCGCCACTTAGTCAAGCTACGCGATAGTAAACAAAGTGCTTGTGGGAGACACCCCATAATTAGCATTCTTTTGTTATTTTTGTTTGTTCGTTTTCCTTTGTTTTAACATGTTTTGAAAGTTTTTTACATGCGGCCACCCCGATAATAAATCAGGGAAGCTCTCTAATAAACTCCTCTTTTTCATTATTGTTTTTTTATTATCCAAATGTTTCACTTGCTTGTTTTTTTAAAACTTCATACTTATCTCTAAATACTGGGGACAATATTTAACTTAAGTATGAGGGTGCCGTCTAGTTTATAAATTTTTAGAAAATATATATATGAAAAATTACACTTTATTTTCCAAAAAATTTAGCACTTGCAAAAACCACAAATAAAAAAACAAAAATTTAGAAAATCAAAAATTATATTTCTTAGGAAGGGAGGTTTGTGCTCCTCATCCTAATATATCTTCTAGTACCGGTGTGAACCCATCATAGGGTAGACCTCAGGAGGTCTAAAAATAAGAAAAAAAAACTAAAATTTATTTTTTTTTTCTATCGAAAATTCCTAGATCTTACACAATTGTAAGTTTCAAGTATATTTAATTTTTCATGGTGACTGTAAATTTTTTTTTAAAATAGATTTTGAATCTTTTGAGTAAAATTGTTGACTCGTGTAATGCTCTTAGTCAAGTGCACATGTTTATGATAGTATTTGTGTAGAATCAACTTCTTAGCATAAAAATATAATTATAATTTTTCTATTTATGAGGAGATAATTTATTTTATTTCTAATGTGAATCGGATAATATCAAAAAGTAGTTTAGGCGAGTGTGTAGAAGCTTGTTAGAAATATATTACTCGATTTGAACATAAGTGTATTCTTTTCGATGTCTAGAACTTGCTCCTAGAAATCTTTGAAGCATTTGCTGTTGAAGCCAAAAATGACCTCTATGGAGTTCGGGGTCCCAAAAGAGGGGTGACCGCGCACCTACTACCCTCAAGCGAACGATCTAGGCACTAGACTAGGTACATAAGGGACAGACCCAAGGTCTCAGCGTGGAGGACCCACTGCATACCCGGAAGACTAACAAACTCTTCCCCTCCCAAGCCAAGGACTGAGCTAAGACACCTACGGAGAGCGCTCTTTGCCGACTGGAACATCTAAGGAGGGTCTCAAGACCAACTCTCTCCTATACAGATTTGTCTCCTTGGGTCTATACAAAATGCTCCTCACCCGCCCTACTATTGGCGCAGTATCGCCGAGCAATTCTACGACACGCTGCCCAACTGGGCTGCAAACAGCGCGACTCCGCTGCCCTAAAAGGTTGTCAACAGGCCGTCATTGGCTTCTCGGCAACTAAACCTCGGGGCTCCCACGGGTCGAGCGGTTCACGAGCACACCATTCGCCCAAGACAGAAGAAGTAAACTATACATACACAGAGTATCACGGGTATTATAAATAATTACAGGAATATGAATTCCATACTTCGGCACGCAGGCCGACAATATAAGCAAAATAGGCCTTCGAGGGCCGGCACGAACTTGGGCTTAAGCTCGGCTACTCCCCGCTTGGTACTGCAACACCTGTACGCCAATGTCCTGAATGGCGGAAATAAGCCAGACATAGGTCGACTAAAAGCGACGCAAAAACATCGCACCCACCCCTTTTTCGGGGCTATGGTGCGCATTCCCTGCAAATATGTAATACACAACTTCCTCGGAGTCTTCTCTTGGAACCCCAAAACATCACCAATCTGGCTCACACATCCAGATGGGCTTCACACAACATTCCTAAACCCGTACCCACGCTTTCGAGTGCTAAATGTAATTAATTGCAGGGACGTGCACGTCAACCCATCGGAGAGCTCCCTTCCCCCGCCCATTGGTGGAGAGGGGCTTCCATGCAAATATGTAAACTGAGGGCTTCACCTACCCAAGTAGAAATTTCGTTACCCTTGACGCGTGCTTTGATGGCGGTGCCGGGAGAGGAGCTCCTGGATGATGACGATGGCTAATCCCTCTTTTAGGCTGATCCTTGCTACAGGCCGAGCACTGCTTTAGATCAAGTTTGCTGCAGGCGGCGGCGTCGGAGGCCGATCTTCCTTTCAGGCCGAGCCTTGCTCCGGAATGAGCCCTAACTCCAGGCCGAGCCCTAACTCCAGGCCGTCATGCTCCATGCCGAGCCCTAGCTCTAGGCCTCCGTGCTCTAGGCCTCCATGCTCCTTGCCGATCCCTAGCTCCAGGCCAAGCCCTAGCTCCAGGCCTCCATCGGTGGCCGATCTCGCTCTAGCCGGTGTTGGGAGGGAAGCTCCCGGCCGATCAAGCCCCGGGCGGCACCCAAGGGAGAAACGTCCTGATTCCTCCTCCTCCTTATCAGCCGGCGGAGTGGAAGTGGGAAAAAATGGAGAGAGAGAGAGATCGGGTGGTGGCTCGGGCTGTGCTGCTCCAGGCGGCTGATCCCCATTTTTCTTTTTCTTTTCTTTTGCTTTTGCTGCTCCGCCCTTAACCCGTCGCCCCTTCTCCCTCTGTTTCTTCTCTTTTCCTTTTTTTTATCCTTTTATCCTTGTACCCAATGGCCCCCTTTTTCCTTCTTCTTCTTTGTTTTTTTCTTCCAATGTTTCCCTCTGCTGTACCACCTGAGCCCCTTCTCACTTTTTCATTTCTTTTTTGTTTTTCCCTCTTTATCTCATCCCTCCCCCTTTATAAATATATTATAAACATATATGTATATATATATAATAAGTATATATATTATAAACCGATATATATATATGTATTTATTATAGCATAAAACATGAAATCTCCATACGTATGCACGAGCGTTCGCACGTCCTCGAACGGGGCGACACCAAATCGTCACCCATAGCATGTCCCGAGCCCGCCACTCTGGGAGGATCCCGCTTGGCCGGATATTGGGTTGTACACAATTCCCGCTCTTTTCGAGATTGGCACAACCTCGAAAAGAAATGTCCAACCCCAAGTATCCAGCAAGTGGGAGCCGACCCAAAGAAAAATTTTGAGAGAATCCAAAATTTTCATTTAAAACACTAATCCCTTTGTGCCCCCTTTTGATCTTTTTGAACCACTCGATACCTGCAATGCTCCCTGCTATCAAACTGCCCTTATATCATTACTTACAATAAGTACATAATTTCTCAAGATATTGTGAAACAACAAAGCCATATATTTTTGCATGCTCTTGTCCCCGCGGAGCTAATCCTTTCCCCCCAGGTGTGCCTACCGCCCTACTAAGCTAATGAGAGCCTGAGCAGCGAGTCTACCCAGGGCTGAACAGCTTTTGGGGTCCCTTACCCCCATAGGCGAGCCTACAGACCTACCCGCTAGATGAGAGCCTGCGCAGCGGGTCTACCTGTGGTCGAGCCAGGCTCGGGGTAGTGCTGGGGTCGTTGAACTGAAGCATCTCCAAGAACTAACCCTTTCCCCCCAGGTGTGCCTACCGCCCTGCCCAGCTAATGAGAGCCTGAGCAGCGAGTCTACCCGGGGTCGAGCAGCACTCGGGGTCACTTACCACCACAAGCAAGCCTACGGACCTGCCAGCTAGATGAGAGCCTGCGCAATGGGTCTATCTACGGCCGAGCCAGGCTTGGGGTAGTGTTGGCGTTTCAGAACTGAAGCATCTCAAAGAACACGCCCTTTCTCCTATAGTGTGCCTACTGCCCTGCACAGCTAATGAGAACCTGAGCAGCGAGTCTACCCGATGCCGAGAAGCACTCGAGGTCCCTTACCCCCACAAGCAAGCCTACAGACCTGCTAGTTAGATGAGAGCCTACGCAGCGGGTGTACCTGGGGCCGAGCCAGGCTCGTGGTAGTGTTGGGGTCTCTCAACTGAAGACTCTCCAAGAACCAACCCTTTCCCACAGGTGTTCCTCTCGCCCTACACTGCTAATGAGAGCCTGAGCAGCGAGTCTACCTAGGGCCAAGCAGCACTCGGGGTCCCTTACCCCCACAGGCGAGCCTACGGATCTGACAGCTAGATGAGAGCCTGTGCAGCAGGTCTACCTAATGCCGAGCCAGGCTCGGGATAGTGCTGGGATCTCTGAACTGAAGCATCTCCAAGAACAAATTCTCTCCCCCATAGTCAAGCCTTCAGACCTACCAGTTAGATGAGAGCCTACGCAGCGGGTCTACCTGGGACTGAGCCGAGCTCGGGGTGCCGCTGAAGTCTCCAAGAACAAAACCTCTCCCCTACATGCGAGCCTTCGGACCTGCCAGCTAGATGGGAGCCTGTACAGCGGGTCTACCTGGGGTCGAGCCGAGCTCGGGGTGCCGCTGAAGTCTCCAAGAATAAAACCTCTCCCCCACAGGCGAGCCTTCGGACCTGCCAGCTAGATGGGAGCCTGTGCAGCGGGTCTACCTGGGGTCGAGCCGAGCTCGGGGTGCCGCTGAAGTCTCCAAGAACAAAACCCCTCCCCCAAAGGCGAGCCTTCAGACCTGCCAGATAGATGGGAGCCTACGCAGCGGGTCTACCTGGGGCCGAGCCGAGCTCGGGGTGCTGCTGAAGTCTCCAAGAATAAAATCTCTCCCCCACAGGCGAGCCTTCGGACCAGCCATCTAGATGGGAGCCTGCGCAGCGGGTCTACCTGGGGCTGAGCCGAGCTCGGGCTGCCGCTGAAGTCTCCAAGAATAAATCCTCTCCCCCACAGGCGAGCCTTCGGACCTGCCAGCTAGATGGTAGCCTGCGCAGCAGATCTGCCTGGGGCCGAGCCGAGCTCGGGGTGCCGCTGAAGTCTCCAAGAACAAAACCTCTCCCCCCACATGCTAGCCTTCGGACCTGCCAGCTAGATGGGAGCCTGCTCAGCGGGTCTACCTGGGGCCGAGCCGAGCTCGGGGTGCCGCTGAAGTCTCCAAGAACAAAATCTCTCCCCCATAAGCGAGCCTTCGGACCTACCAGCTAGATGGGAGCCTTCACAGTGGGTCAACCAGGGGCCGAGCCGAGCTCGGGGTACCGCTGAAGTCTCCAAAAATAAAACCTCTCCCCCACAGGCGAGCCTTCGGTCCTGCCAGCTAGATGGGAGCCTATGCAGCAGGTCTACCTGGGGCCGAGCCGAGCTCGGGGTGCCTCTGAAGTCTCCAAGAACAAAACCTCTCCCCCACAGGCAAGCCTTCGAACCTGCCTGCTAGATGGGAGCCTGCGCAGCGGGTCTACATGGGCCCGAGCCGAGCTCGGGATACCGCTGAAGTCTACAAGAACAAAACCTCTCCCCATAGGCGAGCCTTCGGACCTGCCAGCTAGATGGGAGCCTGCGCAGCGGGTCTACCTGGGGCTGAGCCGAGCTCGGGGTGCCGCTGAAGTCTCCAAGAACAAAATCTCTCCCACATAGGTGAGCCTTCGGACTTGCTAGCTAGATGAGAGCCTGTGCAGCGGGTCTACCTGGGGCCGAGCCGAGCTCGGGGTGCTGCTAAAGTCTCCATGAACAAAACCTCTCCCTAAAAGGCGAGCCTTCAGACCTGCCAGCCAGATGGGAGCCTGCACAGCGGGTCTACCTAGGGTCGAGCCGAGCTCGGGGTGCCGCTGAAGTCTCCAAGAACAAAACCTCTCCCCCACAGGCGAGCCTTCGCACCTGCCAGCTAGATGGGAGCCTGCGCAGCTAACCTGGGGGTCTACTCTCCAAACAAACTTCAACCATCTGAGTGAGGCTATAGCCCTTCCAGCTTGATGAGAGCCTGGTCAGCGGGTCTTCTCGGGGTCTCCTCTCCAACACAACTCCAACCCTCGAATGAGCCTACAACCCTGCCAGCTTGATGAGAGTCTGGTCAGCGGGTCTTCTCCGGGTCTCCTCTCCAACACAAATATAAAGCAAACATAAATATAATCAAATAACTCAAAAGAACTGTTAACCCAATCAACCAAGTCAAAGTACGACATGAGGCACCTCTACCTGCTATGTCCACCCTCTTGGGAACCAGGGTCAATCATATAATATTCTCCCTAAGGCACATTCTTGATCTCTAGGATAGAACATCCTATGTGATTTATATATATCTTTCTTGTTTCCCTATTTTAAATCAAATCATTACTTAAATTTTCTGTACTCATATCTTATCATATTTGATATTTTTTGATAGAATAAAAAACTTATAACTTTATTGATGCATTAAGCTCTCATGATTATACTTGCAATTAGAGATTTATAAATAATATGCTAACAACTAATCTCAAGTAGGATTTCGACTAAGAGAAATACGGTAAATAATCTTTACTTTGTTCATTATACACATCACTTTAACCGCCCTGTGTTACGTAGTGATATAGTAAGTGTTCTTCGCTTCATATTCATAAGTATGCTTGTCATGAGAGGGTCAATGATTGAGCCTTTAGTAGTTAGTTGCCTGCTAATCTTTCCTATATAAATCGAAAAAAAACATAATTATACTTTTATTTCACTTATAGCAAACATCTCTTTGCTTAACCATGATAAATGTTCAGAGGAGTCATAAGCAGATGTGGTGGTTAATTGGTAGTGGTATTGGTGGGTTATGCTATGCTGGGCTTTTAGCTAAATACAATCAGGATGTATCTGGTGGTGCTGCACATTCATTTGAAATTATGGGTTACAAGTTTGATTCTGGTCCATCTTTGTTCTCCGGATTTCATTCTACAAGTTCGCATGCAAATCCCCTAGCACAGGTGAATTAGTTATGATTCGTAAATGCAGTGGTACTCTTTGGTCTTATTGTTCTTCTTATTCCTACCTCTCCCATCATAAAACACACATTTGAGGATAATTGTTAATATATGTTTTCTGGAACTTAGATGTCTCACATAAGTCTGAACCCAATATGCTGATACTAACACTTCAACCCTTCGACTATGCATTTCCTAACCTTGAGATTTTAGCCTGTGGAAAATTATTTTAAGTGTTACTTTTTTCTGTGAGAGTTTAAACTTTGGCACTTGATAAACATTTAAGACGAAATGCTAGGAAGGTTAGGATCGACAAAAAAGGAGTGGGAGGGGACTTCTTTCATCACATGACCCTGGTCGTCACTTGGTTCCTCTTCTATTGCCATGACATTTGACTGAGTTTTTCTATGTTGGTCACTCTCCACGCTCACCGCACCATAAATGTTGAAGCCAAAAATGACATATGTGGAGTTCGGGGTCCAAAAAGAGGGGTGACCATGCATCTACTACCCTCAAGCGAACAATCTAGGCACCGGACAAGGAACATAAGGGACAGACCCAAGGTCTCAACATGGAGGACCCAACGCATACCCGGAAGACTAACAAACTCTTCCCCTCCCAAGAAAAGTACTGAGCTAAGACACCTTTGGAGGGCGCTCTTGGCCGACCGGAACATCTAAGGAGGGTCTCAAGACCAACTCTCTCCTATCCAAATATGTCTCGTTTGGTCTATACAAAATGCTCCTCACCCTCCCTACTAATGGCACAGTATCGCCGAGCAATTCTACGACATGCTGCCAAACTGGGCTGCAAACAGCGCGACTTCGCTGCCCTAAAAGGCTGTTAACAGGCCATCTTCCCGGCAACTAAACCTCGGGGCTCCCACGGGTCGAGCGGTTCACGAGCACACCACTCTCCCAAGATAGAATAAGTAAACTATACATACACAGAGCATCACGGGTATTATAAATAATTACAGGAATATGAATTCCATACTTTGGTATGCAGGCCGGCAATATAAACAAATTAGGCCATCGAGGGCCGGCACAAACTTGGGCTTAAGCCTTGCTACTCCCCGCTTGGTACTGCAAAACCTGTACGTCAACATCCTGAATGGCGCCAACAAGCCAGACATTGGTCGACTAAAAGAGACGCAAAAACATCGCACCCACCACTTTTTCAGGGCTATGGTGCGCATTCCCTGCAAATATATAATACACAACTTACTCTGAGTCTTCTCCGAGAACCCCAGAACATAACCAATCAGGCTCACACGTCTGGATGGGCTTCACACAACATGCTTACACCCGTACCCACGCTTTCGAGTGCTAAATATAATTAATTGTAGGGATGTACATGTCAACCTGTCGGAGAGCTCCCTTCCCCCACCCGTTGGTGGAGAAGGACTTCCATGCAAATATGTAAATTGAGGGCTTCACCTGCCCATGTAGAAATTTCGTTACCCTTGACGCGTGATTTGACGGCAGTGCTGGGAGAGGAGCTCCTGGCTGATGACGATGGCTAATCAACCTTTTAGGCTGAGCCTTGCTACAGGCCGAGCTCTGCTTTAGATCAAGTTTGTTGTAGGCGGCGGCATCGGAGGCCGATCTTCCTTTCGGGCCGAGCCATACTCCGGACCGAGCCCTAACTCCAGGCGGAGCCCTAACTCCAGTCCGTCGAGCTCCAAGCCGAGCCCTAGCTCCAGGCCGCCGTACTCCTAGCCGATCCCTAGCTCCAGGACGAGCCCTAGCTCCAGGCCGTCGCCGGTGGCCGATCTCACTCTAGCCGGTGTTGGGAGGGAAGCTCCCAGCCGATCCAGCCTCGGGCGGAGCCCACGGGAGAAACGTCCTGATTCCTCCTCCTCCTTGTCGGCCGGCGGAGAGGAAGTGGGAAAAAATGGAGAGAGAGAGAGAGAGATCGGGTGGTGGCTCGGGCTGTGCTGCTCCAGGCGGCTGATCCCCATTTTTCTTTTTCTTTTATTTTGCTTTTGCTGCTCCGCCCTTAACCTGTCCCCCCTTGTCCCTCCGTTTCTTCTCTTTTGCTTTTTTTCTCCTTTTATCCTTGTACCCAATGGCCCCCTTTTTCCTTCTTCTTCTTTGTTTTTTTCTTCCAATGCTGCCCTCTGCTGTACCACCCGAGCCCCTTCCCACTTTTTCATTTCTCTTTTTGTTTTTTCCTCTTTATCTCATCACTCCCCCTTAATAAATACATTATAAACATATATATATATATATAATAAGTATATATATTATAAACCGATATATATATGTATTTATTTTAGCATAAAACACGAAATCTCCATACTCATGCATGAGCGTTCGCATGTCCTCGAACGGGGCGACACATGCCCATAGCATGTCTCGAGCCCACCACTTGGGGAGGATCCCACTCGGTAGGATATGGTGTTGTACATTTGCACTTCATAATAATCAACTCTATGAAAATGATTTTGGCCTTTCTTTGGACAGTTTGAGCATTTACATCCAAGCCCAAAATTACTACCTTTGTCTACACAATTTAGAGTCTTTCACCATTTTTTATTGATTCACCCCCATCATTCTATCACCAAAGCCAAAAAGCCAACTCAATTGTGCACTTAATTCTTTAGCTTAATTTTTTTTTTAAAAGGTTTTGGAGTTGCATGTTTATGATGTGGTGGTGAACTAAGTGATGAAAAATCATTGGTATTTTTTTGAAAAAATTAAGTAAAATTCCAATATAAAATGCAAAAGAAAAAATATCTTATGAATGGAGAAAAGAAAAAAAAATGGCAAAGGTTTTAATGAGTGCCCCCTTATCAAAATTCACGTATGGGGGTCATTCTCTTTTATTTTATGGTAGTCCTTTTTTATGCTTAGCTCACTTTTTTGTTTTAAGTGTGATAAGCCTTCATGTTTATTTTTGTCATACCTTGCCCTCAATACCAAGTCTTAAATTACATCATGCTAAGTCCTAAGGATTCGTAGAGTTTGTTGATATCGAGTGTAGTGGAGAAGGTGTGAACGAGCAAGCCTATGACCATCGTTATTGATGGATTCCTTTGGAAGCTACCCCAAGCGTCGACGTCTAGTAATATAAAATCTGAACGATCATGCTACTTTCTCCCTTTATATAACTTTATGATTTACTAGCGATTTTAATTAAAAGTAAAACTAATAAATTGAAACGAATTTTTCAAAAATTCATAAACTATAATGTATGCCAAAAAGGTTTTTCTGCTGAAATCTCTATGCATGCTGGTGTGAGGCTTCACATTTTACTCTCCAGTTTTCAAAATTCTATCTAACATTAGATTTTCCTACCCTATGGAGATTTATTTGCTCGGGACGAGCAAACGATTAAGTATGAGGGTATTTGATAGAGCTATATTTATCCTTATTTTGTTTAGCATTTTATTTAAAGATAATTAACTTTTATTCTTTTCCCCTTGATTTTGGTCTGAAATGCCTTCTTTTGTGTTTTTAGGATTAACTGGGCAACATATGGAAATTTGGAGCAACTATGCCTGATTAGGAGTCAAATAGTGACAATTCTACAAAAAACTCAAAGTACACGCCCCAAGGTCACGTGTGTGAGATAGGGGCATGATATAGTGTCATGCTCAGGACCTATTTCTCGATCCAGAGTATGCTTACCACGTCAATTAAAATTACACACCCTGGTTCACTCCCATGATAAGGGGGCATGACATCCAGGTCATGCCCGTGACCCTTCTCTAGGACAATCCAGCAGCTCCACAACAATCACGACCCTGATCCAGCTAAGTTACGCTCATGTAACATGATACATGCCCGTGTACTTCCCACATATTAGTTGTGTCACGCCCGTTGACAAAATTTTCTAGCCAAAGTGGTGTAAGGGATTATATGCCCTTGTTCGCGGGTGTGACCAAAAGGCGTGACCAAGACGTAACACTCTGCATTGATTCCAGATCGCAGATCACCTGCCTCCAACCATTATGCCTGAGACACGCCCTAAGTCATGGACGTGGCCTGGGGACATGTACCCAGAACTTTTTAGCTATAAAAGCTCAACTACTCCAGCTAGCAAGGTATAAAATTTTTGAGTCTAATTATGCATTTCGTGTACTATTTTGTTGTTCTAAGTATTCTTTTACTACTCTTTTTCTCCTAAGTACTTGTAATCTTGCAATTTCTGTTCTTAAAATTCACTTTAGTTGTAATAAAATAGTAGTGTTCATTTTCTTAATCCCTTCTTTTAATGTCATGAATTTAATCAATACTATATCAAGATGATCCAATAATGAAATAGTCGTTTTATAATTTAGATTTTATTTTTTCTATTATTGAACGCTTAAGATTTACCTTTGATCATAATGAATGAGGTTATATTATTGATATATAACTTTCTTATTTGTTTTTGTACTTCAGTTAGCCAAGAGACTCTTAAGACAAATCGATCACTCATAGGTAAAAAAAGTATAACACAACCCTTGAGAGAGGACGACGTAACTCTTCCGAATTGGAGTGAAATCCATTAGCAGGGTTCATAACATAAAGCAAGACTAAGGTGATGTGATTAGAGAATGAGAGTTCGGTCGATAAACCTAAGCTTAGGTGAACACTTTATTGAGAGAGGAGTATTCATATTTGGAGAACCTCTACGGTCAAAGTCTCTTCATCAAGAGAATTAAAATTCTATTTTATTTTGTTGTTTTATCTCAAGGTGATTTGAAAGTCAAGTACTAGTTTTTAACCATCGCTTTAATCTGTTTTACTTAATAACAATTTAGTATTCTCATGCAATCAACTCCAAGGTTTATTTGATAAAATAATACTGATTTTTGAAGTAGAATTACTCAACATGTAAGGAAGAATACGACCTTATTTTTCATAAATCCTATGTTTTTATCGATAAGGTACAATTGCTTTTGTCGTTGTAGTTAGATTTCAGCCCATTAAATATAATTCCTCCCAAGTCTTTGATAAACTCCCTGGACACAAAGCAAATGATTAGTATCTCTAATAAGACTAAGTACAAAGTCTAAATAAGTTAATGATAGATGAAAAATTCTTAAAGAATCAAATGCAAACAAACTTATGTACTAGTCACAATGTCTTGGGGCCTATTCCCGTGGGTAATATCCAAAGCGAAAGCTTGTTGAGATTCCTTCTACTTGCCCTAGTTTCCATTATCATGACCTCTACCTACCTGAGGTGCCAAGGAGTTATCCTGATTGACCATCTTTTGAAGACACTGGAACCTTAAATGCCCCATCTGATGGTAATAGTAATAGTTCTCTCTAAAAGGTACACTGCCCTAGTAAGGGGGATGGGTCTGCTGAGTATGCACTATAACTGGAGGCTTCTTCTCCTACTTTTCCTGTGGACAACCTTGCCCTCCAAACTTCTAATTGCCTCGAAATCTTCTATGGTTACTAGGAAACTTCTTCTTATCGGGCTTCTACTTCTAGATGAGCAAAGGTCTCTCCTGACCTCTTCTTTTGGCACTTAACTGCCATTTGATCTGCTATAACGAGTGGCTGCCTCAAAGAGTCTTGTAGTCCCCGATAGAAGAAGTTTACCATATCTCAATCAGAAAGAGTGTAATATCCCACAAATCGAGCTAGATGACAAAACTCTCGTTGATACTCCATCACAGAGAGATTCCCTTGACGGAAGTTAAGAAATCTCACTTGCTACTCTTCTCTATCCACTGCAGGTATAAAGTGATCCAAGAATACGTCAAAAAATTCCTCCCAACAATTGCCTGAGAGGAAACATCCTCGAATAGTGGATGTATACACTAACCTCCACCACTATCGAGTATAATTCTCAAGTAAAGTGACAACCAGAATAACAGCTATATCGGTCAGGAACCTCATGCCCATAAGAAGCTCCTGAAATCTATCTAACGATTCTTCCATCTGAGTTGCTCTATCTGTACCCTTGAAAGATGGAGGAGACATTCTCTTGAATACACTTACCCAATATATTTGTGATACCGGTAACTGAGTTGCCCTCTAATTTAAGGAAGCACGAATTGTCTCAAGGATGGCTGAAAGAGTCTGTCCCATCCTGGTCTAATGGAATGAAGTAGTAGTAGTCGACTGAACTATAGGTGCATGTGGAATAAGATCGGAAGGTATAAGAGGTTGTCGATCTCTGGCACAACAATAGGTTTCAAAACACAATTATCCTAAACGGTGGCTTTCAGATCAATGAAATTAACAAAAGGTCCACCAGCTTCCACTGAGTTCGTTCTCAAACTCGAAGAATTTGGAGAATATTATGCTAGTAACTTCCATACTCGAAGGTTAGTAGGATATTGCTAAAATTTGCATATACTACTTATATTAGAAGAAACTTATAGCTAATCCTACTTATGGCTATTACCAAATGTAAAAATTCCTCTCCCCAAAATACTAGAGAGCGGATTTCATGCCCAATGCAACCATCCCACAGTGAATTCATACAATATGGCTACCAATCACCACGTGAGGCTTATCCTGCTGGCCAAATATCACAAAACACATTAAAGTATAAGCAAAAATATATATGTGCAATGGAAGTCTAAATAGGAAGTAGTACCGACATAATCAAACATTGTCAGCACAGACACGCATACTAAGTCTCAAACTGAAAATAATAAAGTCCAAATATAAGGGCTACACAAATAAATTCTGAAAACTTAACAAAAGAAAGATCATTCTAGGATGATAACCTCCACGACACTCACAAACAATAGATCATCAAACAAATTTGGGGATGAGCCTAGTAATACTGGTGGTTTAGGCATCATCTGAATAACTCTCCTCCACCGCGGTATGGGTTGAACCTCGGAAGAGGCACTCATTGCGGGCTTGTTAATCCTTATTCCCAATGTGTTTAATATTAAAATATTAATTATCAAGAACTAAGTAACATCCTTCCGCCCCTCACTACTCCTTATGACACAAGTCAAGTAGGATCAAATAGATTACATCAAACACATGATTAGGTTACTTATTTAATTTAGCATCAATAAGAGTAAACCATGTAATGCATAAAGTAACTTACCACACTCATACTAACTCACATAATAAGGGTCCAAAGTGATTGCAATCATAGAAATATAACTTATCTAATTAAAGTTCACATACACCAAATAAGATAAGGGTCCAAGGGGATAACATAGTATTCAAACAATATTCATTATAAAGGAAACTATATCATAGTATTAAATGACCAATAATCTTACACAAGCTTCATGCTAAACACCAACATGAACACATAATTTATTAATTATGTTGACATAAGCAACCTTATTAAGTTGGTAGTGATCCTACGGGCCTGTCGTAGTGGCAAGACGATAACAACGGGACGATTATCACCGCTTCTATGGAAGTAACACACAACTCTCCCTAGGCCACAGTGTACGGGTTAAACCTATACTATATTAGAGTAAATGAAAAAGTCATGTGCACAACCCCCGAATCACTCTGAATATAAGAAGATAGAGTCCACCGAAGAAGAGTACCTTGGAAAGTAGATAAGGTTTTCCTCAAGACTTGCAGCTTCTAAGAGTCACCTCTTAAACACCCCATCAATGTGCTCTGCTCGGGATAGATGGAATGACTTGACACAAAACATAACAACTATCACAATGTGATGGTGAATCATGCATGCACAAAACTTATATAAAATACCAGACAAAGACTTGTCTTCACATTATCATAGCTATAAACATAAGTTATGTCCATAGTAAAGAAGAGAAAGGAAAAAACTTCATTACTCAATTCAGTTTACTACATAATCATGAAACATAGCACTACCAGAAATCATCATGGAGTAAATAGGTCAAACTCAACATGAGGAAGTTCATGATTAAACAATCTAGTTCAGCTAAACAAGCAGTAATATCTTTATGAGCGTACTAGTACTTTGAACAACAAGTATTCATAGCATCTATCAAAATTATCAAACAAGTATGAGCAAGGCTATTCCTAGGATATAAGTACTCAAAAATTTCAGAGGTCACAACACCAAACACTTGGTATTAATACCTTGCCTTTGATATACAAGTAACATCATTAATTGTTTAATCAAGGTGTCACATAAAGTGACACCTTCATCATTTTGTACCAGATATAAGCCATAATAAAGTGCCACCAAATTCTAGTTATGCTTGGTAGTTGGAAATATAAATTTACTGTATTAAAATATCATAGGATACATGACAATGCACATAATAGTTTTCTACTATAATTTTGTGTGACAAACAATAACCAAATGAAGTTTAAGTCAAAATCAGAGATTTATGAATCTAAATGACAAAAAATTTAAGACACTGATGTTTTATAACATAATAAATGGGCCACCAAAATTTAAAGGTATTTGGAATAATATAACCATTATTTGTTTTATTTATTTAATTTGCACCACGCATGCATATTTTATTAGAAACTACAAAATTTTTGTCCAAGATAATCAAATTTGAGAGAAAAATACACTTTATTTAATTAAAACCTTAAAATTAATTAGCTCTTAGTAAAATGTAATTTTAGGGAGCTATAATGATCCCCAAGAGGTGAGCCACCCCAATTTGGAAAGCACTCGTTGTCCTCTATAGGTTTTATGGTGAATTTTCTAGAAATAACCAAAAATCCCTCAAAATAATTAAATAAGAAGTCTGCATTTAATTTAAATAATTTGTCGCATATTAAATCATTTAATTCACAACTTGGTGTGTGGATAGCGTGTTGCACCTTAGTCATATGGTTATGATACAGTGAGATGGTGATTTATACAACTAGATCATGGGATCATGTGGTTATAATCTGCTGTGCTGAAAACAAATAATTGACAAGGATTTCGATGGCTATGATTTTGTCTTCCCAATGGATTCAATGGCAGCAAATCAACCGAGTCTTGATATCCTCCTCCACTCAATTCTGGTGATCACCATGGCGGAGCACCACCACTAGTCGATTCGTCGGAGGATGACGAACCTTTAAGTTGCATTTTGGTAGTGGTCGCCTCTGCCTCACACGGAAAAATGCTAAAAATAATTTTCTCGTGGAGCGGTTGCTCAGATTCTTCTTCTTCAATAACAGGTGTAGCCCAAAGAAGGACCACGGAGTCTCTTTCTCCTTAATGGTGCCCTCCAGTGAATATCCAATGGATTTGGAGTGCTTTTATAATCTTATGGTGATCCAAGGAATGGGTGGCTGAGAAATGGGTGTCACGATGGACGAAAACCCCATGCTAACCCACCTACATGATCTACGCACTAAGGGGGTTCAAATATATACCTGAGAAGAGTTCTTTGATGAAGAACAGAGGTGTGGTGGCATGGAGAAGTTCATGACAATGGAGTTCTTCACGATCTCCAATCACCAATGACTGCTCTCTAGTTTTAACTAAGTTAGGAAGGAAGAAATGGAGTTAATGGAGGGCTTTGGGGAGTCATATAGCCACACTATAACTTACTGTCATTAACCTCCACCATCCAAATGATGGTTAAGCATGGCCGACCCCTTCTCTCTTCTCAAAACTCCTCCACAGCCACATATTCGACGGGATACAATTCTTGGAAAATGATAGAGGTCAAGCTAGCCTAGGTTTGAGCCTAATTGGGTCGGGTTTATTCAAAATAAACCCTAAGGCTCGGGTTTGACCAGGCTTGGTCTACCCTTGACTATTTTGACTACTTGACTCCATAAAATGATGGCTTAGATCTCTTACAAGTCTGTTCATGCCCAAAATCTACCATAAAGGCTTAAGACACCAAATAATGTGAGAAATATGCTAGGGTTGACTTTAGGAGATTGTGACACCTTGATGGAACCATAATGACCTAGGCACAATTATCAAGTCTAAGCCACAACCAAGATACCTAAAGGTCATCCTAAGTCTAATTAAACAAGGACATGACCTATAACACTCACCTTGAGGGGTAGAAAGGTCATTAAAGCATATGACCACCCTAACTTAGACCACAATATAATTACACCATATAGGGTTTAAAGGGCTTACCCTAGCTTAGTAAGCTAGCTTGGGTGCTCATAAGTACACTACAAATCTTCAGACCCCTAACAAAATTGGGATGTTACATTAGATCTCTTCATTCAAGGTTACGACTTTTGAAGCCATAACTCCAACCTTTTGTGTGAGCCTTCATCCCTAAGTTCTAGAGCACTCCCAACTCCATACTTGAAGATCAAGAGTGAGAAGGAGAGTTTCAAATTTTCATACTGAATAAGGACACGCATTTCAACTTTGATGATGTTTTTGGCGATTCTTCGTCATCTCCTTCAATGCCCTTCAATATATGGAGTTTTTATTTCTGAAATTAATTTGTTTTCTTCCAATTTCTTTTGTAACGGTACTGAATTCATCGTGGTTGTTGGCGACTAGGCCTAGCAAGGTTTAGGGGAAATTCACTGTGGCGTGTGTTGAAACTAGGTCTAGGTGTTGATCAACGGGAGGCTAGAGACCGTATTTGGGGTAAGATAGACTATAATCAATCGGTACTTAGGAGAAGAACCGGTAAAGAAACAAAAAAGTGGTTTTTCTTACCCCCTAAATTTCAATTGTTATCGAAATTAGTATCTTGGCAATTATCTTTTAAAATAAAATCATTTTTCATATTATCTGAATTTTTAGGATTTTATTTCATTCAAGCATTTCTAAGAAAAATCACTTTGGCACATTTATAAAAGTTTTAAATTCTTGAGAGCTACTGTCGGGTGGTTAAGACTAACGTCGGTAGTAGAAACAGTAATCAAATTATTCTCTCTCAGTATTATTCTCATAAAAACTTCAAAGTTTAAATTAAAATTCATAAAACCTTTATCCACCCCTTCTAAGGGTGTCATAAGATCCTACAACTCACAATACTTTGTTTGGTCTCCCTAGTTCGAGGACAACATCTTGGGTCGGTGGAGCATACCAGAGTCCTGAATGGCTCTGAGCACATGCATTCGAGTGGTGCTTAGAGGGGTGAAATCCTGGTGCCAATGAGATCCCTGGTTGCAGCGATGATTGTTGCAGCGGTCATCATTTGTATGTTGTGCTAGATGTGCCGGATCCAACTCCCTCTTCCGCTTAGAGGTGCCTTCAAACTGTTGGCAATAGACCAAGATGGTCTTGCCCGTCGTAATCTGTGCCTTAACCCGGTGAACGAGTTCTGCATAGCTCGGTACTGTTTCCTGCATTAGAGGGGAGTAGAATCCCCTCGGGCAGAGCCCATCTAGGAAGATGTCGCAAAGGATTTTAGGGTCGACTCCCTAGATATTTTGTGCCTCGGAGGAGAAGCGGCAAAAGAACTCCTTGAGTGATTCTCTCTTGTTCTGATGAATGCTAGAGAGGTGAGTGGGTTCCCAGACGATCCACTGGTTCACTATAAAATAAATGATGAAGAGGTGTGTTAGCTCCTTGAATTTGTTGATCGCCTACTCCAGTAACGGGTGAAACCATGTGCGTGCATGCCCCTTCAGATTTGTGGGGAATACTTGGCACATCAGTTGATACAGCACGTTAAAGAGGTACATGATTGCCATGAAGTGATTGGCATATTCCATTGGGTCATCCATCCCATCAAAGGAATCAAATTGGTGCATCTTGAATCTGTGCATTATGGGGTGCATCAAAACCTGAGGATTAAGCGGGACCCATGATGGAACATGCATCGTGTGCTCACAGGGCGGCATCTACCTTGGGTGTGCTCCTCCTCGATCATATCCTTACTTCTCAGAGAGTGAGTCTTTGGTCATCCTGTTTGGCATCTACATCCATTCAGTGAGGGTTGAGTTGAGTGTTTCCCAGCATCTGCGGTCATCTTACATGGAGCTTGCTATGTCAGAGAGCTCATCAGCAGGGGAGGGGTGGGAGGGGGTCCTTTGGGTGAGCCACATCTTGAGGCAAGACACGCTCCTACGCGATTGTTGGTTGGTGCCCATGCACGACAACTGTGTTGGGAGGGTTATAGACTCCCAAATCCCGCAGAAGGGTGAGTAGTTCTACCTGAAGCTACTCCATCAGTTGCACACACCGCTCCACTAAGTTTGCAGGCGTGGCGCGGCAATAGTGGATCCTCCTAAAAGTGGGGTGTTTCTTGTAGGCAAGTTGGTGGGGGCCAAATGGGCATGCTCCTCTAGGACCGCGTTGTTAACAGTGTGTGCATTCCTCCTTGTCATTGCAAGGGATGTTTGCACGGGGAAACCATAGGTTTTAGGAAGTTATTGCAGAGTTGGGAACACCTTCCGATAGACGATGCCAAAATGTTATGGGTTGCCTGATTTTCCTCTGGTCCAAAGAATCAGACCACCTTAGCTTCGAGTCATACCAGGCCTGCAAACAGCCAAGTAAAAACTAAGTAGCAATGATAAGAGACTTTTTTTAATGTGTAAACCCTGGAAAAGATGAAAAACCACGTGTCGGATCGGTGTCGGGCCAATATCCACTATCTTCCTATAGTTAAAGTGTTTGGAGTTATTCAAAGGGTGACAAGTCATCACTGTGTTATAAGCTTTAAGTATAAAGGCAAGGGAAAAATCCAACTCCACGAAGCTCAGAGAACCAATATCATGGTTGTCCCATCGCATCATGTATTTAAATATATTTTTGAAGCGATGGGATGGATGACCGTGATGATGGTTATCTACCTTAAGGAGAGAACTTGTTCTCTCTCTAAAATCCCCTACACACACACACACATGTACGAGTGATAGTTCATTGGGGCCCAATGTGCCCCGCCACCGACAGTACTTCGCCCGCTCCTGACCTACGAATTTAAATTTAATTTTTTCCTATATTACCTAAATTACATAAACAATTTTATAAATTACTTTATTTACAATTTAATAGATTACATAAACTTTTTGTCAGTATTTTTTAAAAAAATCACACATCTTCTCACGGTTGGCTCCGCCACCATTGGCGGATCCGCCTACAGCCTGCTTGGAGCCCACCGGCGGGGTCGCTGGACCCCAACAAACATGCCAGGGGTAGTCTGGCGGAGCTCTAGCTGGTCCATCGACCCCGCCGGTGGGCTCTGGGCTAGCCGCAGGTGGCTCCACCTGCGGGGGTGGAGCCAACCGTGAGAAGATGTGTGGTTTATCGGGAAGGTATCGGGTTTTAGAGATGCCTAGAGCGGGAGTTTTTAGAAGAATTTTCATTGGCAGTCCATCTCGCTCACTGATCCAACCTCTTAATTATTCTATTGACTTTTGGAATTGACTGGATGGTTATGACTTAGTTCATTGTCCTTTAAAGGCACATTTTGTCACATAAGTTTTTATTTTAAATATATATATATATATATATATATATATATATATATATATATATATATATATATATATATATATATATTGCAGCTCGCTTAACTCTCCCACGAATTGGAGGAATCAATTCGACTTAGCTTGAAAAGGTCTCTTAACTCTCCCAGGAACCGGAGGAATCAATTCGACTTAGCACTATTATGGCCAAACTCGATGCCCCGATCGGACCGAAGTAATTCAGACTATCTTAGCTCACGGAGCGGTCGAGCGCGCTGATAAGTAGCAAAATATACATATTTTTAGTTTATATTTTAGATTAGTTTTAATAAAAAAGTAATTATATTATGTACATCACTAAATAAATCATTTTTTTTTTATTTTTAGTTTTAACTTAACCTATTTTTGTGCCTTGTAGGTATTTTTGCATATTTGGGGAAATTCATCAAATTTTTCTAAGTCATGCCGCCAGGTCACGCACGTGACATGAGACGTGTAACTTTAAAACCAGCAATTCCAGCGTTTTGGCAGAATTCGGCCAGCAAACCCAGTCACACCCATGTTAGATGTCGTGGTTCTAGTGGTCACGCCTGTGACATCACCCATGACTAAGCTTGAAGCTCGATGTCATGCCAGGCCGAAATACTGATGCCAGTAAAACAAGTCATGCCCAGGGTACACGCTCGTGTTCCAGCTCTCACGTTATGCAAATTTTATCTGCCACACCCACAGACACGCCCAGCTAATACGTCTGTGACCTACATGTCATGCCTGTGTACCTTTCCAAATTGATCCAGAAGCTTCTAGAAATTCTAACCACAAATGCCATGTCAGCAACATACCAAGTACATACGCCCATGTGACACGCCCTAGGGGGTGTGTAAGGGGGCGTGTACTTCAAAATTTTCGGCAATAAATAGATGGCCAAGGCTGAGGTTTAGAAGAGAACTGGTAGAGTTTCACATAGTTGTATATAGCAGTTAGGAGTAGTTTTTGAGTGATATTTTCCTAACCCTAGTTTGGGTTTCCTAGTGTGTAAACTTTTTTAAGTAATAAAATTTTAATTTTTAGTACTTCTTCTACTCTTATTGCTTCTAACTTAGTTTTTATTTCTGTTGAGACAGGGTATGTGCGTATTTCCTTTCTTTTTTCGTAATTTTTTACTACCACCTCCATCCCGGATGAGAGGCTAAGAACTTTTTAGCGCTTGATTAAGATGGTTGGGATGGATATTATTTCTGCACTTTATATGTCTTTTAATTTCCTACAACCACCCCCATCCCGGATGAGAGGCTAAGAACTTTTTAGTGCTTGATTAAGATGGTTGGGACGGATATTATTTCTGCATTTTAAAACCTTATTTTTTAAAAATAGTTTTCTTCTTTTTCTACTACCGCCCCCATCCCAAATGAGATGCTTAGAACTTTTTAGTACTCGATTGAGAAGAGCTTTGGGAAGGATATTAATTCTGCAATTAAAAACCTTATTTTCTAAATTAATAAAAACTTAAGATTTACCACAAATTGATCACCGGCAAGTAAAGAGAAACTACGCCTCACTCTCAAAAGAGATGAACGTAAGCCTCCCAAGTTGAACCTTCGAAGATCAGTAGAAGGTCAATAGCGGGGTTCACCACGTAAAGCGTGTATTAAGGTATTTTTGATTAGATACGAAAGTTCTGTCAAAGTACGTAATCTCAGGTGGATGTATCATCGATAGAGGTGCACTCATACTTATGTAATTTTCACAGTCAAGTATTTTAATTAACAGAAAAGTAGAGTTTTTCTTGTTTGAAAATTATTTTCCAAAGTAAATAAAATTTGAGCGCTCTCTACCTCATCTATTTTCAAAACCCTAAGTATTATTTTTGTTTTCATTTTAAAAAAAAACATCTACTCTTTTCGATAAAATAATAGTTTCATTCCTAAAAATAGAGTACTCAACACAGATCCATGGAAAAATACGACCTTGATATTTAAAAAAATATTGTACTATTACTTGATAGGTATGATTGCCTTAATCACAGTATATAAGTAAAAAACAAAACGAGATAGAACACACAAAACGCATAATTTCTTCATCCAACTTAATTTTTAATTTAAACTATCTTAAAAATGAAATTTTAATTATAAAGTTTTTGGCATCGTTGTCAAGGTTCATATTGTGTTAATATTTGAAGTAAAAAGAAATCACTATTACTTTTTTCTTCGTAAAAAAAACAAAATAAAACAAAATAAAGCAAAAAAATTTATATAAGAGTTTTTTAGTGCATGACCTGAAGAAACTCTCCAATTGATTATAATCTTGATTTTGATCCTGAAATCGACCGCACCTATCACAGACGCCTTCGATCTCGTGACCAAAACATAGTATTAAATCTGGAAGAGTCTATAGGAACCACGCATGTTGAAGCTATGGCAGAACAAATTCTAGTCGCAATCCCGCAAAGGACTATGTCTTATTATGTGCGGCCGAACATGGATGACACTGGGTCAAATATCGTTCGTCCCATAATTGCTAATAATAATTTTGAAATCAAATCTAGCAAAATCCAAATGATTCAAAACTCGGTACAATTTGATGGATTGCTAGATGAAGATCCCAACACCCATTTGTTAAATTTCTTAGAAATATGCGACACATTTAAAATAAACGGCATCACTAATGATTCCATTCGTTTGCGTTTATTTCCATTTTCATTACGCACGAAAGCCAAGCAGTGGTTGGATTCTCTACCAAGAGGATCCATCAATACCTGTGCTGATATGACTGAAAAAATGTTAACTAAGTATTTTTCGCCTAATAAAACCGCTAAATTACGTGTGGATATTTCTTCTTTTGTTTAAGGCGAGTATGAGTCTCTCTATGAGACTTAGGAACACTTTAAAGAATTTTTACATCGGTGTCCACATCACGCACTACCAGCTTGGCTCCAAGTGCATACATTATATAATAGTTTGAATTTCCAAACCAGACATTTGATTGATGATGCCGCAAGGTGAACGTTAAATAATAAAACCCTGGAGGCCGCGCAAGCCTTGTTTGACAAAATGGCCATGAATACTTACAAATAAAATGTGCCTAGGTCACATCCTAATAAACCCGCTGGGCTATATGAGCTTGACGCTTCTTCCAATTTAGCACTCCAAGTAGAATATCTAACTAGGCAAGTAACGGTAATGTCGACTTCCTCAGCTACCCCTAGTTGGAATTAAACTAATAATATAATAGAAGAACAAGTCGATTATATGGGGAATCCATATCAACCACCATCATATAACCCAAATATTAATTTATATAATAATACATACAATCAAGGGTTTAGGAACCATCTAAATTTATCATGGAGAAACCCCAATAATGCTTAGCGCCCTCCTAATGAAAATCCAATTAAATTTGCACCACAACGACCGCCACAATCACAACCACTAGGACCTGCCTCAATAGAAGACATCTTTACAAAATACATCGCCACAAATGAATCCAATATCCAGAACCTGACCGAATCAATTAAAATTTTAGAAACTCAAATTGGACAGATTTCAAAGATGTTGTCGGAGTGCAATCCTGGAGCTTTACCAGGGAATATGGTAAACAAAGCGCTTGTGGGAGCCACCCCATAATTACCTTTTTTTGTTCTTTTTATACAGTCTTTTCTTACGGCCTCCCTGACCTCTAATCAGGAAAGGCTTTTTTACTTTTTTGTACTTTAAATTTTGTATATATCATCTTTTTTTTCATACTTATGCACAACATAAGTTTGGGGGTGCATTTTCTTCCTAAACAAATTACCTGTGCATATATTTTGCTTACTCAATCATCCAAAAATAAAATTAAAACCCCTACTTCATTTTTCTTTTTTCCAAAAACCAAAAATATGTTTTGAGTTTATGTATAAATAGTTATCTAGTTTTTCAATTTTCTAGTTGTTTATTTATCATAAATAGATAAATCTAAAAAAACCAGGGTTAAGTTTTCAAGAATATCTTGTGTATTTATTTAAAGCTAGAAGATTTATTTTGAGCAATACATCTAGTTTACAATAAATAAAGGAATGTGTATTATGTTAGCTAAACATCTGTAGACTATAATTATCTTAACTTCACTTTTATCGAAATATAGGAATTTTCAAGCTCTTTCAGTTGCTCTCAAAATATTTTATCAAAATTTGAATATTATTTTTAAACCCCTTATCTACTTTTTGCTTGGCATGTTTTCTTATGCATGCAAGCATCTACGAGTATGTGCTTCTAGAAATGAAAAGATCTTATGTCAATGAGAATAAGATTTCATTCCGTAAACATAGGAATCCAATAATTGTTAAAAAACTATATGAAATGAAAGATGTTTTCCTAAACATATACATTGGATTAAAATGAAATTCAGTTTTGCAAAGTTTTTTTTTTTGCTTTAGAAAATATTTTCTTGAGCAGTTGTAACAAAGCAGGAATATGGAATAAGGTGAGAGGATAAAATTCATCACATTTTACATCAAAGCCTACTTTATAGGCGAAAGCTAAGTTTGTACCCCATCAAACAACTACAAATTGATCTAATTTTGCTTAAAATTTTAAGGGAGCATAAATAATAGGTTGTCTATTTTCCATCACATCTCTTTCAAGGTGTAGTTTTTATAAATTCAATTTAACTTGTTACTAATGATTGAAATTTTGCTTGCTATTTGGTTTTCTCAAGAAGTCTTTTGGGTACAAACATTTATCTTTGATTAATTCATTTTCCTAATGTAGGATATAACTCTTCATACTCTGGCTCTTTATGTCTATCTTCCCTTAATTTCATAAACTGTTACGATCTGTTCGGCCCCCTGGAATTGGAATTGGGAATTGGAATTGTGGCAATAGAATTTCAATTCCAGTGTTCGGATGTTAGGAATTCCATCAGAATTGAAATTGGTCCAATTCCATGGAAATCATTTTTGTACTACGACTAATTCTAAAGGGTAAAGATAGATATTTCATGGAATTCAGTTTTTTACTATAGCCGTCGTTGCTTGATCTCATCGTCGTCGCCCGATATCGCCGCCGCCGCCGGATCTCGCTGTCTCTGTCCGATCCCGCCGCCACCGCCCGATCTCGCCATCACCGCCCGATCTCGCTGTCGCCGCCTGATCTCACCGCCACCTCCCTATATTGCCAATGCTCACTAATGTAGCTCGATCCCCCGGCTACCATCCGATCTTGCCGCCGAAGATAGATCTCACAGTCGATGCCTGATCTCGCCGCACCTACTGCCCGATTTCACTGCCACCGCCGCCCGATCTCGCCGTCGCCGCAGCCCGATCATGCCACCATCACCTAATCTCGCCGCAGCCACCCGATCTTGCCATCACCGCCCGATCTCGCTGTAGCCGCCCGATCTCACCATCGCCACTGCCTGATCTCAGCGTCATTGCCCGATCTCTCTATTGTCGACCGATCTCGTCAGCGCCACCCGATCTCATCATCACCGCCCGATCTCGACGTCATTGCCTGATCATAATTAATTGTCGGTACACTACTTGAAGTTGATTTCTCTTATGTTGTGTTTCTTTTTTGCCAACTTCTATATTTACGTAGAGATTGTAAAGGAATAATTCTCTCCACCACTTGGTTTTGTTGCAATAACTTTGTCTCGAGTGACACAAGACTCCAACTTCAAATTGTCATGTCGCCCGATCCTACAGGCATGAGAAAAAAAAGAAATTATAAATTAATTCCAATTCCAATTCTATAAATTCATCCTGTAGCCAAACAAATGCATTAGAATTCAAACCAATTCCAATTCTCATAGGAATTGGAATTAGATGAATTCCAATTCTACAATTCCAATTCCAAGGGGCCGAACAGACCGTTAGTTAAATTAGAAATTTTATTACTATTCGTATCGCCGTCTCATACTTTTGCTCTTGAATAGCAAATCTTAAGTGTGAGGGTATTTGATGAGTAGCAAAATATACATATTTTTAGTTTATATTTTAGATTAGTTTTAATAAAAAAATGTAATTATATTATGTACATAACTAAATAAATCATTTCTTTTTATTCTCAGTTCTAACTTAACTTTTTTGGGGCCATATAGGTATTTCTGCACATTTGGGGCAATTCGGCAAATTTACCTAAGTCATGCCCCCAGGTCACACCCGTGACATGGGGCGTGTAACTTTAAAACCAGCAATTCCAGCATTTTGGAAGATTTCGGCCAGCAAACCAAGCGATGCTTGGGTTACACGCTCGTGTTCCAGTGGTCACGCTCATGATATCGCCCATGACCAAGCTAGAAGCTCATTATCACGCCGTGCCGAAATCTTGATGCCAGCAAAAAAGTCATTCCCAGGGTACACGCTCGTTTTCCAGCTGTCATGTTCGTGACCACAACCGTGACCAAGCCAGAAGTCTAGCTGTCACGCTGTGTCGAAGTCTATCTGCCATGCTCGCAGACATGCCCAGCTGACATGCCCACGACCCTTATGTCACCCCTGTTTACCTTTCCAAATCGATCTAGAAGCTTTTGGAAATTCTAACCATAGGTGCCACGTCAGCAACATGCCCAGGGGACATGTCGTAGGGGGCGTGTAAGGGGGCATGTACTTCAAAATTTCCAGCTATAAATAGATGGTCAAGGCTGAGGTTTAGAAGAGAACTGGTAGAGTTTCACATAGATGTATATAGTAGTTAGGAGTAATTTTTGAGTGATATTTTCCTAACCCTAATTTGGGTTTCCTAGTGTGTAACATTTTTTAAGTATTAAAATTTCAGTTTTTAGTACTTCTACTCTTATTGCTTTTTACTTAGTTTTCATTTTTATTGAGATAGGGTGTGTGTGTATTTCCTTCCTTTTTTCGTAATTCTTTTACTACCAACCTTGTTAACCCGCAAATCGGTCATCCATCCCAAGGTAGCCAGTTCGCAAGTCGCGGCCTGCTCCAGGTTCCCCTTGGAGGTCGCGGCCTGTCAGCCCTCTTTTCTATGGATGGGCAGACCGACTTCTTTGTTCGCTCAAGCCGCGCGGCTTGGGCGGTCTCCCCGGTCTGACCGCCTAGGTTGCGCTGCAACCGCTTGTTCTACAGGGGGTGCGGACTGCTTCCTTAGTCCGCCCTTGCAGGACACGCGGTTAGGTCAACTAAATGTGCAGTGTTCCATTCTTCTCCAACAGGTAAACTACCCAACTAAGTGACAGACTCGCATTCCTGTCCGCCCAGACTGCTCGGTAACCACATGCTCAGCAGGAGGCGTGGTCTGCCCTCCAGCCCGCTCCTACAGATCGCCTGGCTAGCAAGGCTACGTTATCACCAGGCGACCACCCTTCGATAGTTGCGAACTGCTCTTCACTACATCCCAGTCCGTAAAGAAGTAAGCGACCTGCCTCCAGGTGGCCCAATAGTGGCGACCTGCCTCAAGGCTGCCCACAATCAGTAGCGACGACAAGTCTCCAGCTCGCCGCATAGCAGGAATGGAAACAAACCTCCAGGCTGCCAGTCAGTAGCGACAACCTGCCGCCAGATCGCACAATACAACGCGGACTCAACTTCAGCCCGCCCGAAGGTGGCAAGCTCACTCACTCCAGTAATGACGATCGGCTCCTTCTACCCGCCAGGGGGTAGCGACCTCACTTCAACAGACGGTATGCGCGACCTGCGCTCTTCAGTCCGCCAGGTCGCTAACCTCTTGCCTCCCAACAGGGGAGACAAGCCTCTAGTAGGAGGCGGGATCTTCCTATCCTCTGCAGGCTCGGCGGACTCAATATGCGGTCCTCCACTCAGCACTCCAGCTTCCAAGCTCTGGCCACTTCCCAGCAAGAGGTGGACTACTTCTCAGCTTGCACAAGCTCGATGCAGGCTCGCTCTGTGCAGTAGAGGCGGACTTGTCCCAGTCTGCCAACAATAGATCAGCTCAAGTGAACAAGTCCCTAACTGCACAACATGGTGTGGACTCAGTGGACTCCTCTACTCGTTCAAATTACCGCTCTACTGGAGGTAACGTTACCAGGACCGTCTCCGACCCGAGCCTATAAATAGGCCCCATACCTCTCATCTGGCAGGCAAGCAGGCACGGAGGCACGGTGGAGTGAGACAACCAAGGCATCAATTCTTGCGGACATAAGCTTCTAAGACCGCGTGACCTCACCTGTCCAATCTTCTCGGCCTGATCGCGCAGTCCGCTTGGCTTAGTCTAGCGAGCTGCGGGATCAGCTAACTGTGCGGTCTGCTGACCTTTCTGCTCAATCCGCATGGCCTCTGATAACTTCTTTCCTTAGCCACCAGCTTCCCCCTTTGTACGCTTTATTTGCGCAGGTAAAGGACTCATCTCAAGTTGTGATCTCGATTCATAATCAAATAAAATCCCATCGCAAGAGTGGCATTTAAGCTGGGGCGGGAGAAATCTGTTGTTGCCATTGCAAGCGGCCCCCTCTCTTCTCAACTCCTCTCCTCTCTAGGTCTCAACCATCAGAGCTAATCATTAAAGTAACCGTCTACTCGACAGTTCCTGATCAACCTTCCCTGTTATTCCCAGCATCCTCAATATCCTCTCCTCTATCCCCGCAACCTTCATCTTCTTCACCTCGCTTGTGAGACCAAACACTTATTAGCTGTCGGTGCCTACGACCTCCTCTTCATTTCCGCATATCAACAACCCCCATCCCGGATAAGAGGTTAAGAACTTTCTAGCGCTTGATTAAGATGGTTAGGACGGATATTATTTCTATACTTTTATATGTCATTTAATTTTCCTACTACCACCCCCATCCCGGATGAGAGGCTAAGAACTTTTTAGCGCTTGATTAAGATGGTTGGGATGGATATTATTTTTGCATTTTAAAACCTTATTTTTAAAAGTAGTTTTCCTCCTTTTCTATTACCGCCTCTATCCCAAATGAGAAGCTAAAAATTTTTTAGCACTCGATTGAGATGAGCTTTGGGAAAGATATTAAATTGAAATTTAAACCCTTATTTTCTAAATTAATAAAAACTTAAGATTTACCATGAATTGATCACTCGCAGGTAAAGAGAAACTACGCCTCACTGTCGAAAGAGAAGAACTTAAGCCTCCCGAGTTAAACCTTCAAAGATTAGTTGGAGGTCAATAGCGGGGTTCACCATGTAAAGCGTGTATTAAGGTATTTTTGATTAGATACGAAAGTTCAGTCAAAGTACGTATTCTCAGGTGGATGTATCCCCGATAGAGGTGCACTCATATTTATGCAACCTCCACGGTCAAATATTTTAATTAATAGAAGAGAAGAGTTTTTTCTTATTTGAAAATTATTTTCCAAAGTAAATCAAAATTGAGGGCTCTCTACCTCATCTATTTTCAAAACACTATATATTGCTTTTGTTTTCACTTTAAAAAAATCATCTACTCTTTTCGATAAAATAATAGTTTCATTTCATAAAGCAGAGTACTCAACACAGATCCATGGAAAAATACGACCTTGATATTTTAAAAAAAAATATTGTACTATTACTCGATAGGTATGCTTGCCTTAATCACAATATATAAGTAAAAAAAATAAAATGAGATAGAACACACAAAATGCATAATTTCTTCATCCAACTTAATTTTCAATTTAAACTATCTCAAAAACGAAATTTTACTTATCATGCGCACACAACTAATAAGAGAGAAATTATACACACAATGTTTTTGTCGTGGAAAAATCGCTTGACTAGATAAAAAACCATATGGTCGGATCTGTGCCGACCAAAATCAACTATTTGCCTGCAATTATAACTTTCTTGGAGAGTCGAAGGCGACAGACCACTCTTCGTTACACTTTGGGGGTGTGAGGGTGAAAGAGAGAAAAAACTTATGCTCACGGTGGGCAATAGACTGCGCCACACAAGAGGATTTGTAGTAGAATTGCTAAGGTGCAGACTCTCGATGTAGAAGGAATTTTCTCCTCGTCGCACACTTGGGGAATTAGGCGAATTTCCGGTGGAGCGGTTATACTTAGGAGAATTCTGGTGGCAGAGCGGTGGCTTGAATATGGCTCGTAGGAGGAATCCGACAAAGCTTCAACTTGAGGAAGAAGAAAGCATGAGAACAAAAGATGAGAAATGAGGAGGCATATGGCTCCTTTTATAGTCTCCAAGAGGTGGTTATGATAGTTAAGCGGCTATCCGCACACAGTAACCACCGATATGATTATTTTTTGTATATTTTTGAGCATATTTTTTGCCCATTATGTTTGATGTTTGTAGGCCAAATATTTAATTAATATTTCTCCCCCACTAATCATGATGGTTAGTGAGTGGTTACTTAAGAAATACACGGTGGTGATCGTAATTGAGTGATCGGATGACGAGAGAAACCTGACATGGACGGATGGTCGGACTGGCATCGAATGCTCGCCGGTGGAGGAAAAGGCAGAGCCCGCGGCCGCGAGAGGCCGCTATATGGAAGGGGTGCAGGGCGCGCCACCCCTTGTAGGCGCAGCCAGTGGCCGTGGACATGGGCGGACCTAGACTAAGGCACGATCGGGCACGTGCCTGATCGAAAATCGCGTTAAAATGCTATAGGCGTCGGGTTTAGGGTATTCCTCTTCATGATTTTGTTTTCCTCTTCGACAGTTCGATGAGAGAATTAGAGGAAGATGCGGCTAGGGCATTTCCCTCTTCGACACTCGACAGGTCTACTCTTTGATGACGATGGCGCTGCACGCAACGACGCCAACGACAACGGCTCTACCGCTCTTCGTCATCTTCGATATTTCGCTGACAGCTCGACCTCCTGGCTCCAGACTCACAGATCCCTAAAGCCGCCCAATGAGGCATCTATCCCTGAGGGGGGCGAGGCTGAGTTGTTCCTTGATAAAAAAATTTGAATTCTCGAAGCAATTCTTTTCGAAATATGATCTGGGAGAAGAAGTTGGAAGGGGTCATTTTGGGTATACTTGCTCAGCCAGGGTGAAGAAGTGGGTGATGAAGGGAGAGGAGGTGGTTGTGAAGGTTATTCCTAAACTGAAGGTTAGTTTGTGATTTCCAATTGATCCATTTTTCTCTATTAGCTCTATTTTTTTTCTTTTTTGGATTGGGTTTGTGGAATTATTTCAACTTTGGTTTACAGAGTTGTCTCTGTGATGAAGGGTGCCAAAGTTAGTGTTTTGATTAATATTGATGCCCAATCGGCCAGTCCAGTACTCCAGTGCCCACTGCCCAGTCCAGTACAATAGTTCAGGGAAGCAATTGCAGGCTTACAGAGTTGCAGCATATAATTCAAAACAGTGCTATGTCTGTATCGCAAGATTCGCAGCATCAACATCCCTCAATTCGGAGCTCCAAGCCTCTAATCGCGGAGGAAAACACGCACCAAGGGTAACGATTTCTTCCTCTCTGTGTTTATAATTATTTTTGTGCAATGAGAGTCCCCTCACGCCATTTCGGTTAAAGATAGGGACTCTATCAGGGCATGGGATTGCAACCCCGATGTATTTTGATGTGTGAGCAGCACGAAGAGTCCCTCTCCCACTACGCGGTGGAGAGCGGGGACTCCGCCAGGGCATGGGATTGTGACCCCGGTGTAGTTTTCTACTTTTACTTTGCTTTGGAGGGCCACTCGCCTTCAATTGGACGTAGTGTGTGTTTCCCTCAGTTTATTGTGAACCTCCGGGTCGATTGTGTCCGTCCCCAGCATATTTTTATGCATTAGTGATCCGATGTGGGAGTCTGGATTTAGGCATACTGTGTAAAGCCTACCTGTGGCGGTAAGCCCGGATTGGTGATGTTTGTGATGTGTATATAGATTAGTTCTAGTCGTGCTAATGGGAATGTCCCGTCAATTTTATGCAGCGTTTTAGTTAGTGCAATGGAGAAATTTTTTTCTAAAAAAGGAGCATGTCAAGGTTCGTTAGATTCTTAGGAGTTAGTTGCAATTGGTAAAAGAAGCTGCGTAGACGAGTTCAAAATTAAAGATCTACCTTCAGACCCAGGCTTAAGATTTCTTATTAACTCCTACGATGCAAACATTCAAGAGTCTATATGAAGATATTATTTGCAAAAGGGTCCTTGTCAACCTCATCTAGAAAGTTTTCCCCAAATAGAAATCAGAAACAAAGCTCGATGCTTTAATAAGAATTGGTTTAATGAGTTTAAAAGTTGGTTAGAATAAAGCAAAGAAAAAGATGCAGCATTTTGACTTTGCTGTTATATTTTTCCTCAAAGGGGTTGTGAGCCTACTTTTATCATGAGAGGCTTCCGAAATTGGAAAGATAAATCAGTATTGGACAGACATATCGGAAGTCACACTACTCCACACAATGCTTCTAGAAAACTCTGCGAGTCTTCGATGAATCAAAAATAGGGTATTCAAATTGCTTTTGCAAGACAAGATGAACAACAAAGTTTGGATTATCGCACTCGTTTATATGCTTCAATCGATTGTGTTAGATTTCTTTTACAACAAGGATTGTCCTTTCATGGTCATGATGAGACTAAAGAGTCTACCAACAGAGGAAATTTTCTTGAGCTTTTGGAGTTTCTTGCATCACATAATAATGACATCAACTCAGTTGTGTTACAAAATGCTCCTCAAAACTATCAACTTACATCGCCTAAGATTCAAAAAGAAATAGTATCAGCAATTGCAATAGAGACAACAAATAAAATTGTTCAAGAAATTGGAGAAGACTGTTATACAATTTTAGTGGATGAATCACGTGATATATCTACAAAAGAGCATATGTCTGTTGTTTTACGATATATTAATTCTAATGGCACGATGATAGAATGTCTTCTTGGGTTTGTTCATGTAGCAGATACTTCCGCGTTATCCCTTAAAGCAGTTATAGATCATTTATTTATAAGATATGGTCTTAGTATTTCTAATTTGCGTGGACAGGGATATGATGGTGCTAGCAATATGAAAGAGAGAGTTCAGGGGGTTAAAAGCTTTAATTTTGAATGAGAACAGCTGCGCTTTCTATGTTCAATGTTTTGCACATCAACTGCAATTGGTACTGGTAGTTGTTACATAAAAAAATTCTTATATTGCTGAGATTTTCACACTTATTAATCACGGCTCTTGCAAATGCCGTGATTCTCTTAGAGCCTTGGAAGTTGATCGAGTTGCTACAGAGCTTGGATGTGGGGACTTAGAAAGTGGACGAGGGTTTAATCAACCTTTAGAGATCAAACGCAATGGTGCCACGAGGTGGGGGTCGCATTATGGCACAGCTTTAAATTTTATTCGCATGTTCTCTTCTATTGTTGATGTGTTGGAGATTATCATAGTTGATGGGGAAGATGGAAACCAAAAAGGAATGGCAAGCGCACTTGTCCAAGTTATCTTGACTTTCAAATTTGCATTTGTTATTCATTTGATGAAAAATATTTTGTTAAAAACAAATGAACTATCCCAAGCATTACAGAGGAAAGATCAAGATATTGTAAATACAATACATTTCGTAAAATTGTCAAAACTATTATTATTGAAGATGAGAAATGATGAAGCCGAGTGGGAAATATTTATGGCTGAAGTCTCAACTTTCTGTAGAAAACATGACATAGAAGTTGTTAATGTGGAAGAAAAGTTTGTTCAGTAAGGTAGATCAAGACGCAATACACGTGAGATTACAAATAAACATTATTTCAAGATTGAAATTTTTAATGCAGTGCTTGATTGGATGCTAAATGAGTTAAATGATCACTTTGATGAAGTAAACACAGAATTACTCTTATGTGTTGCTTGTCTAGACCCAAAGGATAATTTAAGTTCTTATGATAAACAAAAATTACTTCATCTTGCTGCATTATATCTGTATGATTTTACGACAATAGAGTTGCAGTTACTTGAAGGACAACTTGACATATATATTTTTGATATGTGATCTACATCAATAGACACATTTTCTGATGTTAAAGGAATGAGTGACTTTCTGGAAAAAATTGTTGAATTAAAAAAAGATAATCACTATCAGTTAGTTTTTAGATTGTTGAAGTTGGCTTGCCTCTTACCAATTGATACAGCTACTAATGAAAGAACGTTTTCTGTAATGAAGATCATAAAGAATCGGATGTGAAATAGAATTGGGGATGAATGGATGAATGATTGCTTGGTTGCTTACATTGAAAAAAAAGTTGTCGATACTATTAAAACAGAAACTATTATTTCACATTTTTCAGAGCATGTGTCAACGGAAAGTATCTTGTTGAATTGTAAGTTTTTCAGATCTAAACCTCTTTTGTAATTTTGTATTAAATTTTTGATTGTAATATTGTGTTCAATATTTTCCTTACAAAAATATCTTTTCAAAAAAAAAATTGGGGTCGCTGCCCCTGAACCCCCACTCAGGGTGCGCTGCCCCCCCCCCCCCGAATTGACAATACTTAGATTGTGCTTATGCGACTTCAAAATCCTAATTCCGCCACTGGCCATGAGAGACGGCCGCAGGGAGGGGGCGGCCAGACGCGCTACCCCTTGCAGGTGGAGCCCGTGACCGTGAGAGGCGGTCGCGAGGAAGGGGCGGTCGAGCACGTCGACCCTTGCGGATGGGCGCGCCTCCCCTTGCAAACGGGCATGCCTCCCCTTGTTGAGGTAGTAGAGGTGTTTGCCCCCCCGTGACCCTCATTCAGATACTTCTACCCCCCCCCCCCCCCCCCCAGTGTCTTCATCTTTGAACACAATGAGTTATGTGGAAAATGAGTTGTTCATCTTCATTTGATCTGATTATCCCGTATGACGTAAACTCTTTATTTTTGTTTGTAGATTGAAGCTCAGGCACATATAGCATTTACATGGAATGACCATTATGTGAGATTGAAAGACAGATATTTGGCTCTCTAAGAGAAGCTTTGAGCAACAAAAGCTTGAATTACGGACCATAGGGAGGAATCCCGATTTCGGCGGATCGAATCAGAGCTGAAAACTAAGATGGAGGAAGCCCAATCATCGTTGTAGTTTGAGAGTTGATGGCTGAAAAGATCGTGTAGACTTTGAAGACTGCTCAGGAGGAAAGCTCCGTGTTGCGGGCGGAGTTGGAGGCTTCCAAGACAGAGATGGCACATCTTTTTTCAGAAGAATGCGTACTTGAGATGAAGGCGGTTAGACTGGAGGAGTACTGTGATTCCGTAGATTACTTGCGTGTTCGAGACTTGCTTGTTGAGGAGATTTGCGATGATATTTGGTCCAAGGAGGTTTAGCCTCATATGGAGGATGACTGTGAGGTTGCATTCAGACGTAGGGTGTCGAAGGCTTTTCGTTTAATTGTCAAATGCCTGAAGTGTGATATCTCGGCCCTCAGCTTTGATGCCATTTCTGATGATGAAGAGAGCGTTCCCAAGCCTGATGTGGCTGATTAGCGGCTTGTATCTTTATCTTCGTATGCTTCTACACATTTGATTTTTTTTCACTATCATGTCTGATGTATGTTTGTTACCATCCTTTGATGATTTGGTGAAGCGCATTTGCGCCTGAATTGGTTTGTTAGCATTGTTCTTTTTCCTCTTTTCTTTGTTATAAGGATCCTGGTAGTTGACGGAAGCTTGTGGTAATGTTAGAGAGTGTGATGATTCAACTCAAGGGTCGAAGAATGTAAGGATTCAATCCGACTACAAAGCCGAGCCGGGCTAAGAGAGGATTATCAGATAATATAAGTATTCGATCCGGTAGTCAGTGAATGTATTGATTTGATCCGATGATGCGACCGCGAGGGGGGCAGGCCCTAGTGATGGTGGGGCATTGGCCTGCAGTAATGGCAGAGAATGTAAGTATTCGATCCGAATGCCGTAGAATAAAATATTTTATCTAGTTGCGCGACCTAGCCTGGTTATGAGTCGATTGCGGAAAATGTAAGTATTTTATCCGGGGGCCGGAGAATGTAAGTATTTTATCTGACGATGCGACTGTGAGGGGGGCAGGACCTGACGATGCTAAGGCGTTGGCCTATAGTAACGGCTGAGAATATAAGTACTTGATCTGATCGCCGGAGAATGTAAACATTTGATCTGGTTGCGCGACCTAGTCAGGCTATGAGCCAATTGTCGGAGAATGTAAGTATTCAACCTGAGTGCCAGAGAATGTAAGTATTTGATCCGACGATGCTAGTGCGAGGGGTGCATTCCCTGACGATGGCGGGGCGTTGGCCTGCAGTAACAATGGAGAATATAAGTATTTGATCCGACCGTCGGAGAATGTAAATATTTGATCCAGTTGTGCGACCTTGCTTGGGTATGGGTTGCTCGCCGGAGAATGTAAGTATTCAATCCGGGGAGCTGCCTAGCCTGGCCGAAGAAGTGACTTCCAGAGAATGTAAAGATTCAATCTGAAAGTATCCTAGTCTTGTCGAAAATTGCCCATCGGAGAATGTAAGTTTTCAATCCGGGGAGTGGGCTAACGTGGTCGAAGGAGTCTCAGAGAGAGAATAAGGAAAACATAATGTAATATAATCAAATCAAGAAATTGTTTGCACGAGTCGTGGCTCGAGACTTTAATGTCTTGCAAAGTTTAAGACAAAAAATTAAAATGAATATAGAAAAATAAGGATAAGGTGGTGTCATGTGTTGGTGGGGGGTCTTCTTGTTCTACAAAGAACCTCCTTGCACCGCGATGACTTTACTGCATAGGTTGACATCTCCGATTTCAAATGTGATCGTAACTTCTAGTTGAGACTGTTTTAAGTAGTAGGCACGAGCCGCTTCCTGACTTCCATGAATAACCTCTACACCTCCTAGGTTCGGGAACTTTATGGACATGTGAAAAATTGGCGGGATCGCATCAAAGATTGACTGAATTGGCCTTCGGAAAATGTTATTGTAGGGAGAACTTAAGTCGATGATGATAAACTTGATATCCCGGGTAATCTGCCACAGGAATCCACCCATTGTTACTTGCAAGTTAATCGCTCTTTGAACGGGAACTGGAAAATTACTTAAACCATAAACGGGTCCCGTGGCAGGATTGAGATGCTGGGGGAATAAGTTTTATGCTGTAGAGAGTGGATAAAAATAGGGCATCGATTGAACTCCCATTTTCTATGAGAATTCTTTTAACTTTGAAGCAGGGATCCCCTATCCCTACGCTGATGACAAGCACGTCCTAATGGGGAATCTGCAATCCTTCAAGGTCTTCATTTCCAAAGGAGATAGTGGAATCCGGGTCGAGTTCTACATCCTTATGGGTTTCTTGTATAGTGTCAACTGAAAATATCTGGGTAGCGAGGAATGAGGGCCCGACGATGGTTTTGATGTTGCCTACCATTTGCCTAGCGCCTGGGGCCCCTTGCGATACGTTCTGTCGATCTCTTCCTTAACGTTGTACTTGTTGGCCTTATGTTTGTCCGTGTAAAAACCTTCCAAGGAGTCCCTTGAGGATAAGACACTTGATTTCATTCTTCAGCCCGGAATATTCCACAGTAGTGTGATCAGTCGTGCAGTGAAACTCGCAGTACTTTGACTGGTCAGCTCTGGGGTTTGGCAGTGGTACCCTCGATTGCTAAAATGTCGGATCATCCTGATTACGTATATAACATTGGTGCGGGTGGTATTTAGTGGAGTGTATTCTCGAGGCGGGCGCTGCCCCCCATTCCTTGACGGGTCGCATTGATGGTTATCATTTCGGCGCTCATCCAGGCATCGTTCTTTATGCCTTACGGGGGCTTATTCATGTCCCCTCTTCATTGTTGTCTGCATTCAAACTGTTGGCAGTGTGCTTCAATAGTCTTATCGGTTGTCATCTGGGCTTCGACCCGATGAATAAGGTCACGGGTAACTGGGAACGGTTTCCCTCATGAGAGTTGAATAGAAATCGCTTAGGCAGAGTACACCAAGGAAGACACCTCTGAGAAGTTTGGGGTCGACCCCCGGGATTTGACTTGCTTCTGAAGAGAAGCGGCAGAAGAGGTCTTTGGGGGATTATCCCTCATTATGATGGATACCCGAGAGGTGTGATCTACGATTGGCAACAAACTGCCCCGAAAAATGCCTTGTTAACTTCACAAAAGTGAAGATGGTTCCTTCTCTGAGAGAATGAAACCAGGTGTTGGGTATTGTATCCACAATTACCTGGATTTGAAGAAGACTCCAGTAAAGCTAAGATGGATTAAAAATGTATTTGACGATCTTCTTTCAAGTTGTGCTTGCAGCTATTCCATGCTAAGTACACACCAATGTCAGGGTGCAGTAGGTCAATATACACGGGTCTGCACAACGTAATCCCTCGTTGAGTAGATTAGTGTGTTGACTCACGTGTGCTCTCTCTATTGGAGTGTACTTATTTTCAAGTACAGGGTTAAGTCAGAACAAGAGCAGAAGAAGGAGAAAAAATGGGTCAAAGACCAAGTCATCAAAGGAAGGAAGATAAAAATTTTCTAAGTCAAAATCGACGGGAATCACTAAGTGATTCTCGCCGATTCGGCGGGAATCATTAGTGATTCCCGCCGAATCGTCAAGAATCAGTCAGCGACTCCCGCCGACTTCATCCGGCTGACTGTCCTTCTACAAGAATTCTGCTAAGGTAGAATCGACGGGAATCACCAAGTGATTCTCGCCGACTTTGTCGGGAATCGTTGTGATTCCCGCCGATTCATCGAGAATCACTTTGCATTCCCGTTGATTCCCTCTGGATGATAAGATTTCCAACTAGAATTTTGCCAAGGCAGAATCGACGGGAATCGTGATTGATTCCCGCCGACTTCGACGGGAATCACCAACGATTCTCGCCGATTTTTCCTTAGGTAAATTTCCCGTTTGCTGGACCTAACCATGTTCGTTGTGCGCCGTTTTGATCGGGACTAGGGCTTCTCCTTGTGGGCCCCACAACGGTCATTTAGGGTTGGCTTCTAGTATATATACTTGCGTATTTGAACATACCGAGCATCGGATAAGAATGGAAAATAAAAAGGAGGCCGAGCGTGCCCTAGCTGATCGCGGAACTCCACCGATTGTCGTCGCCGCTCGCAAGCTAGTCATCGCCGCAAATCTAAGAGGGTCTTTGATCTTCTGACGACAGAACCGAGGCAAGCCTAGCATCTCACGCTTCTCTCTCGAGATCTCTTGTCTCTCGATTTGTTGAATGAGGTTAGTTCTTCATAACGAATCAATTGAGACGACTGATCCGATTGAGATCGTTGGTAGACCTTGCTTGCTTCGTCAAGAAGATTGGATTCACTAAGCATCGCCACCGCAATCACTTGTCGCTGCTGATCTTGACAAGATCCTCTCCAAGAGAGTACTCCGGTCGTGGACTCTTCGTCTCTTTCAAGAAAGCTTCAACGAACGAAGAGGGACATCGGATTCTCCACAAGTGTTGTTTGTATTTCTTGTACATTCAATTTTTGTTTTATTGTAAAGGAATTTTTATTCCTAGTTGTAAGGGTTGGGTGCAACCCGTGGTGGAGGAGTAGTGACTCCTTTGGTTGGAAGGGTTCCTTTCGTAATGTGAGGATTAGATTTCAATCCGGTTGGTGAAGTGACCGAGTCGTCCCTTGGTGGGAGATAGGTTGAAGGGGGAGTGTGGACGTACCCAAATCGGGGAACCACTATAATTGCTTGTGTGCTTTTCTGTGCTGTGTTTGTTTATTTGTGCAGGTAATTTAAATTCCGCAAAAGACTGCACGACACCTATTCCCCCCACCCCATAGGTGGATTTAGTTGACACTAGAGACTTTCAAGTGGTATCAGAGGGAGGTTACTCGTCAATAAGGTTAACACCTTGAGTAAGATCTCGTGTCTAGTGTCAAGAAGAAAACAAGACTCAAGCATGGAGCTATACACTAATGTCTCTCCCCTGAGAATGCCCACATGCATAAAAGAATATTTTCCCATCTGGAAAATGAGAGTTCAGTTTCATCTGGAAGCCGTTGACCCCCGTGCTTTATTCATTATGAAAGAGGGTCCCTTCATTCCCATGAAGGCTTCTGACTCTGGAGAAGATCTCCAAATCCCTAAGATTACCGCAGAGATGTCTGAAACTGACCTCTTACTGTTCAACTTGGACAAGCTGGTTCGACAGATCATCTCTGATATTTGGTCAGGCTCTTCTCTTACAAGATTGGATAAGTGCAAGACTGCAAAGTCCATGTGGGATACAATCTCTGACCTCATGGAGGGAAAGAAGACTGCCAGGACTGAATGTCAGCAAGAGGATGAAGCATATGTGGGGGTCCTCGTCTCTGATGATGAAAGTCAAGAACAACTTCTCAATATCAGGGCTCCAGTGTCTCTATCTGAGACTGAAGAAGAGATTGTGGAATGCAGTTATGATGAAGTTGAAACCACAGTCTCTGCAGACCTTAACTCTAACCCTGATCAGCACAATCAGGATCAGGTATCTTCCTCTTCTTGCTCCTTTCCTCTTGTATCTCCTGAAGACAGGAGAAGTTCAGAGGTTTGTCCATCTTTTGATTCTAGGGAAATAGACAGATTCAATCAAAAGATTGAAACTCTTGATTCTCTCCATAGTGCCCTTCAGAAGAGCAACTTGCTTGTTGTGGAACAAGCTATTGAAATTGCTCAGTTGAGGACCATGATGGACCTCCAATTGGAATCCATCAAGGTGAAGGAATCAAAGATCTCGGATCTAGAGTTTTCTCTAGAGACCGAGAAGAGAATAGTATCTAACTTTTCAAAGGTAGATGTAATTAAGAGAAAGGGAGAAAACGGGTGGATCTCACGAATTATAAAATCGTTGAGAAATGGGGAAACTGTGTTCAAACCCCCCACACCGAGTATGAAGGACACACGTCATTCTTTCAGGTATGACCATAAGAACAACTATGGTCACTGCAAGAGTGATCGGCCCTCATGTGGAAATACCCATAGTGCAAGTGTTGTTATGGCTACCCATGAGAAAATACATTTGGCTCATCATGAACCTTTTGTATTCACTGCCTCAGCCTCAACACTTCATGAGATTGTAGGAACCAGCTCTCACAGTACCTCTCACCACCCTAGGATGCAGGGAAAGGGGGTTGGCAAACATGTAGCAAGTATCTATGAGGCCCCCGGATGTGTACTGACTGAAAAGAAGCACCACCTCCCAGGCCTCATGACACTCACCACATGTTCTCCATCCACCCTCCCTCGTGTCTCAGTGGAAAGGGTAAATCTGAGAGCAGAACCTTCTCTGCCCCTATCAGACCTAAGATCGTGACAAACTCAGTCAGTAGATCTGGTCAGAAAAGGAGATACAATATTCATGAGTGCTGGTGTTGTGGCAAGGTGGGTCACTTTGCAATAGATTGTTGGCACAATCCTTCTGTGCCAAGGGCAAGGGTATGTCCACATCCCTTGGCTAGAGATAGCCTTCTTAATAGAAATCCTGTAGGAAGGCATCCTGTATTTTATGCTGACAAGAACCTATGACCCAATACATATTGGGTTCCTAAGATAAGGTAATTCGTTTTTACAGGATAGTCTAGGTACCCTTGAACATGATGGGACCTAGACAAGAGATGTTCCAGGAATGCTATGGAACAAGTATATGGGATAAGATATAATGCTAACTACAATGTACTTCAAATAGTGGATCCGAATGATCAACCTAATGATCCCAGGTACGCGCATTAAATTTCGAAAATTGAATCGCATTACATAGATGTATATATATATATCCAAACAAATTTGTAGATTCTCTATCAAGATATAAATATATATATATACACACACCTGATGGAAGGACACGGAAGTTAATATTCATATGATCCATATTGTGGAAACTGATAAACTGTCAAAATCTTGATATGGTGAGAAAGGGGGTGTCAAAGGGTCCTATGACTCTCACGTGACTTGTATCAATAGTTGAAACTACCGTATACATTTTGAATCCAATAAGGATAAGCCGGGGTTTGTTCTAGGTTTAGCCTTCCTTGAACTCAACTTGGCTATCATAAGAAAACTTGTTATCCCTTGTTTAGAGGAAAAAGGAAATCTAGGTGAAATAAACAGGACTCCCATCGATTAGACTAATCCAGCGGGAAATAACTTCATATTCCCGTCGATTTTACGGTAACAAATAGTGGAAACTGATCGAGTCCACCTCCCGACCCTTCAGCTCCCTGCAGGAACTTGCGGAAACCTCGCCGAATCCCGTCGATCGTGCGGAAATAAGCCTCCCATCGCTCCCCAGCCGTAGTTCTCCACAATATTCCGGTCTATCATCCGTAGTTTGGATTCCGCCCGCTGTCCTCTCCCCGTCAGCTCGGTGTTCTCACCGCCAGCTTTCTCGCTCTCGTCGACTCGCGCTCCCGTCGATTGCAGTCCCAACGCAAGCCGCTTATTGGACTAGGGCTTCTCTCCGCTCACCTCCTGCCTAGAGTTTTCAACCTTCCCCCCTCCGAGTAAAAGGTAACAACTGTTCCTCCTTGAATCACTAACTTGTTTGTAACTTGTCTAGTTCCTACTAGTTTAGTTCCTAATATATCGACTTAGATAGAGTTAAGTCCCTTTGATGTTACTTGTTTAGGTTTATAATGGCTCCTCGAACCACGGTCTGGCTACTCACTGGGAGTGAGTTGGTTAGGACTGGCTTCGCCCATGCTTCTGATGAATTCAGGAACATCATCTTGATGCTTGAGCAAGCTGGGCTCTCCTTTATTCTCAAGCACCCGTGCAAAGTCCTTGATAAGGAAGTTCTTGAGTTCTATGCAACCGCAAAGCTACGTCACGAGGACACCGTAATAAAGAGTAAGATAGCTGGACTAAGGATCAAGATGACTGCCGCAAAATTATCACATCATCTGCAGCTCAACAGCCCTGTACAAGAGGACTACCTGGATGAAAATGATCATGCAAGGACACTTCTATTCTGTGGATTAGCTCGAGGGACCAAGGCCATCAAACGCAAGGACATGAACGAGGAAGGAAAGCTCCTCTCAGACATCATAGGAAAGGTTCTGATCTGCAAACCTGGCTCCCATGATCATATTTCAGGGGATATGTTTAAGATCCTGATGGCGGTGGTGTGTAGAAAGAAATTTAAATGGGGGGCCATGTTATTTGAGAAAATTAAAGATACCCTACGAACTCCTAACTTCGGGAGAATCATCTGTTTATACCTGAATCAGATGGATGGAGACAGATATGATATGTCTAAAGGAGTTCCTCTTCACTACCTAAAGAAGATGGACTCCAGCATTTTTGATAGGTGGGAGAGGAGAATTGGACAAGGAGGTGCAGCTTAAGCACATGGTGATGAAGAAGACAGAGCTCCGGGATTCAGTAATCCGTCAGATGAGTCCAGTGAAGTTCCTGATCTGCTGCATGTAGGAACTGAGGGGGAGTCTTTAGCCATTCCTTCTGATGCCCTCAGGATGGATGTCTCAGTTTCAGATCAAGCAGACGCCATTACTAATATTACCCTGATCACGAAGGATGCAGTGGATACCCTCGCTACCGATCAGGCTGACGAGGAGGAAGTGGAGGATGACATGGAGGATGATGATGCTGATGAGGATGATGTGGAGAATGCGGTCACTGATGATGTGAACAATGAGCAAGCTGGAAATGAGATGGACCTTAGGGAAATTGATGTTGACCTCCCCTCTGAGGAACAAGTTCAGGTAGCAGTTCCTGATGTATCTGGTGCAACAATTGAGGGGGATACCTCCCGACAGGGGATGATGAGTATATATGAAAAAATGACAGAGGTTGCCCCAATCCCCCCTCAAGAGACTGTGAATCTATCTAGCTCCACCAGTGTATCTGCAGACGAGAATCCTTACTCCCAGAGTTCTATCCCCCCTGAGCACGACAAGGACATGCATCAGGATCATCCGCTAAGACCTAGCCTGACAAATCACACGGTAAATATCATTCAAGGTATAGTGGATGAACTGAAGGCCTCTTTTTAACAATCTCACAACAAGGTACTGAAACAGATTAAGCAATCTGAGGATCTGATGCTAAAAAATGTTGTAGAGATAAATCATAAGCTGGATATGATGGAACAAAAATTTGAAGCTAGGTATGCAGAGGTCGGCACTGCCGTCAATCTTCTAATGCAAGGGCTTAAGAAAAATACAGCTGATCTGGCAGTGGTAAACCAAAATGCACATGTTGTGGCCAACAACATCAAATTGTTCGATGCCAATATGGTGACACTGAACGCAAATTAGACATCCCTGCTGAACGAGTTTACTAAGACTGTTAAGCATATAGATGAGTCACTGCATTCCTATGCAAACTCCATTGCCCTAGAAGCCAAAAAGGGGGAGAATGAATATACAGCTAAGATGGCAGGGCTAGAACAAATTATGGTCGACAACTTCAAGCAGTCCAATGAGTATGTTTTTGAAAGCTGTCACTGGCTGGTTCAGCAAGCATCTGGCATATATATTCTGGTTTTTCCTCCTAATGAGGTTACCACTGTTGCTGATGAGGTTGCAAGTGCTGAGGAGGTTCCCCTGAGTGAAGCTGATGCCAGAAAGGCTGCTAGGGCCGGTGCCAAAGCTGCTCGCAGTGCCATGTTTTATTAAGAGGCCATTGCAAAAGGGAAAAGAAAACTTCAAGAAGGAACTTCCAAAGAGACTCCAGCTGAGAGGAAAGTAAGATTGAAGGAAATTGAAGTGAAGAATGAACGATGGAGTCCTACATCGAGGAGCATCATAATGGATACTTTCATGCTACAACAGCGGGGAGAGCTTAATCGAAATGAAGTATATAATCAGTATGTGTGGGAGATGCACAAAGAGTATGAAGCTAAAAGAAACATATTTTTCAGGACTAACACTGTGGAACATAAAGCTCCTCCTCCCAGATACTACCCGAAGCCAAAGGAGTACATTGAAAGACAAAACAAGAAGTTCCTGGCTAAACAACTAAGGGATGATCAGGCTAAGGAGAGATAGAGGATCTAGACTTTTTACTTTCTATATACGTGTATATCTTTTCTTGTAGATAAATGAACAACTTTTGGATATATATATATATATATGATCACATGTTGATTCAATTGTTGTTCTGAATGCGTTTATTATTCTGATTTCTTGTCTTGCATATTTTTTTTGTATATCCTTCTGGTTGGTGTAATTCATCTTAGCTAGTAGGATTTTGGCTTCTTCAAATAAGGGGAGATTGTTGGGTATTGTATCCACAATTACCTGGATTTGAAGAAGACTCCAGTCAAGCTAAGATGGATTCATAATGTATTTGACGATCTTATTTCAAGTTGTGCTTGCAGCTATTCTATGTTAAGTATACACCAATGTCAGGGTGCAGTGGGTCAATATACACGGGTCTGCACAACATAATCCCTCGTTGAGTAGATCAGTGTGTTGACTCACGTGTGCTCTCTCTATTGGAGTGTACTTCTTTTCAAGTACATGGTTAAGTCAGATCAAGAGCAGAAGAAAGAGCAAAAATGGGTCAAAGACCAAGTCATCAAAGGAAGGAAGATAAAATTCTTCTAAGTCAAAATCGACGGGAATCACTAAGTGATTCTCGCCGATTCGACGAGAATCATTAGTGATTCCCGCCGAATTGTCGAGAATCAGTCAGCGACTCCCGCCAACTTCATCCGGCTGACTGTCCTTCTACAAGAATTCTGCTAAGGAAGAATCGACGGGAATCACCAAGTGATTCTCGCCGACTTCGTCGGGAATCGTTGTGATTCCCGCCGATTCGTCGAGAATCACTTTGCATTCCCGCCGATTCCCTCCGGATGACAAGATTTCCAACTAGAATTTTGCCAAGGCAGAATCGACGGGAATCGTGAGTGATTCCCGCCGACTTCGACGGGAATCACCAACGATTCTCGCCGATTTTTCCTTAGGAAAATTTCCCGTTCGCTGGACCGAACAATGTTCGTTGTGCGTCGTTTTGACCGGGACTAGGGCTTCTCCTTGTGGGCCCCACAACGGTTATTTGGGTTGGCTTCCAGTATATATACTCGCGTATTTGAACATACCGAGCATCGGATAACAACAGAAAATCAAAAGGAGGCCGAGCGTGCCCTAGCCGATCGCGGAACTCCACCGATTGTCGTCGCCGCTCGCAAGCTAGTCTCCGCAGCAGATCTAAGAGGGTCTTTGATCTTCCGACGATATAACCGAGGCAAGCCTAGCAACTCACGCTTCTCTCTCGAGATCTCTTATCTCTCGATTTGTTGAACGAGGTTAGTTCTTCATTCCGAATTGATTGAGACGACTGATCTGATTGAGATCGTTGGTAGACCTTGCTTGCTTCGTCAAGAAGATTGGATTCACAAAGCATCTCCGCCGCAATCACTTACCGCCATTGATCTTGACAAGATCCTCTCCAGGAGAGTACTCCGGTCGTGGACTCTTCGTCTCTTTCAAGAAATCTTAAACAAACGAAGAGGGACATCGGATTCTCCACAAGTGTTATTTGTATTTCTTGTACATTAAAATTTTGTTTTGTTGTAAAGGAATTCTTCTTCCTAGTTGTAAGGGTTGGGTGCAACCTGTGGTGGAGGAGTAGTGACTCCTTTGGTTGGAAGGGTTCCTTCCGTAGTGTGAGGATTGGATTTCAATCCGGTTGGTGAAGTGACCGAGTCATCCCTTGGTGGGAGATAGGTCGAAGGGGGAGAGTGGACGTACCCAAATCGGGGAACCACTATAATTGCTTGTGTGCTTTTTTGTGCTGTGTTTGTTTATTTGTGCAGGTAATTTAAATTCCGCAAAAGAATGCACGACACCTATTCCTCCCCCCCCCCCCACCCTAGGTGGATTTAGTTTACACTAGAGACTTTCACCAGGTACGAGCCTAACCCTTTAAAGTGGCTGGGAAAAATTGACATAACAACTGATCCGGGCCACTGAAAATCCTCATTATGGTGAGGAAATGGTTGACTCGTTCAAGTGGATTCTATGCTCCGTCGAACGTCTCGATGTTGAGGAGCTTAAATTCATACGGGACTGGATGTGCTAGAACCTGAGGGGCGAGCGGAGAAACCTGATGAAGAGGGAGGCGTGCGAGGATGTCACGTCGCCCAAGCTATCCATATTATTAGGTGAAAGTTCTTAAGTTTAAGTTAGCTAGCAACCTAGAGGAGGTGAATAGGTTTGTCTAGGTCTTTTGAGTTTCTTTTTGTTTCTTCTTGAGTTACTTTGTGATTGAATAGATGAGAGCTTTTTAAGAACCTGTCGAAGGCTGAAGGTTCTTCTTTCTTCAGAACTATTTCTGATCCTGCTGCTGCAGATTGAGACTGCACAGCTATCTGAAATTTTTCTTGTTGGAGAGCTTCAAGCTTTTTACATGCAGTAATGGCGAAAAAGATGATGTCGGCTGTTATCTTTTTAAGTTGATAATGACCTAAATTTTTTTTTGTCTTGGCCCATCTCATCCTTTTATAGTTCGTCGATCAATTGCTCTTAGAGATCAGTGGGTCCCACCTGCAGCTTCTAGCTACGGCTTGCATTAACGGAAGAAGAAGTACAGTAGCTTCTCAGTAGAGTTTTTCATGCTCTATAGCTTCTCCGTACTTGATTTGAACTTAATTTACTTTATTGATTTTGCTTACGTCAGCACCAGTGGACTTAGCCAAAAATCGAGCATCAGTAGAATAGGCGTTGAGTGAATGAGCTTCACTCAACACCAAAACACTTAGACAGAATTCTGTCTATCTAGGCGTTGACAGCGTTGAGTGAGTAAGCTCCACTCAATGCTTTTTGCCCTAACCAATTCTACAGCCTTTTCTGAATGTCTGGCGTTGAGAGTGTTGAGTGAGCACACCTCACTCAACGCCTTGTGTATTAGCCTATGCATTCTATAAATTAGGTGTTGAGAGCGTTGAGTGAGCATACTTCACTCAACGCTTTTTTCCTTAGCCAATTTTTTGCTTCTACAACATCTTAGGCGCTGAGAGCGTTTAGTTAGCATGACTCACTCAACTCTAAACTCAGTTCGACGAATTCTGAACTCAGTTCGACTAACTTATATTCTCAAACTCTGAGCTTAGTTTGACGAATGTTGAGCTCAGCTCGACGAACTCTGAACTCAGTTTGATGAATTATGAACTCAGTTCGAGTAACTCAGATTCTCAAACTCTGAGCTTTGTTCGACGAACGATAAGCTCAGCTCGACGAATTCTGAACTCAGTTCGACTCACTTCTTTTTTGTTTTATGGCATTGAGTGTGTCTTCATCACTCAATGCCAAACTACTTAGCCATATTTCTGTCTTTAGCTATATGGCGTTGAGTGGGTTGACTTCACTCAACGCATGTGGACTTAGACACATTCTCAGCTTGCCATTGCTTTGGCTTTGACTGTATATGCTTCACTCATCGCTATAAGTCATCTGGCATTGAGTGAGTCACCTTCACTCAATGCCTGTGGACTTGGACAGATTTCTGTCAGCCCACCACTTAGGTAAGTGTTTTACCTAACTTAGCAAATTAGGCTACCTGTCCCATCATTATTACTTGGACAACTATATATATATCATTGATAAGATTGACTTCCTCAAATCTAGGATATTGTGGGCAATAGACCAAATAATCTCCCCCTACTTGAGAAAGTCAAAACTCTTAAGCAAGTGAGTCAATGACATACCTAGTACTACAGTAATAAGAAATAAAAAAAATATAATTGAGAAGTTGTAACACCTCTACCCGTCAAGAAGAATATAATAGAGGGTCCGGCCGGGGCCCCACACCATATTCCACAAACAGGCGGAGACGTTACGAAATAATATCATAACCAACGCATCCTAACACAGAGCATTCTAGCGGAAGCTTCACGGTTGAATTAATGAACTCAAGATAAACAACATTGTCCACTAACATAGGAATGTATATATAAAAGAGTCTGGCCTTAAGGCCTTACAACATTTTCTCTTAACAAGAGTGTGGTTTACATACATCGGCACGCAGGCCGGCCACACATGAACAAAAGAAACAAAACAATGCCTTCGAGGGCAGCAACGCAGCTTTGGGCTTCAGCCCGCTAAGTCCCGCTCGGACCAGCTCCTCCAGCACCTGTAAGAACCAATCCACCAAACGGTGGCAAAACAGGGCAACGGTCAGCATTCAGCTGACCAATTATAACGACCCTGCCCCTGGCACGGGGCAGCGGAATTCCATCCCTGCAAAGCATTCATCCAACATGATATATATAGCCATTCAAGCAAGACGTGCACGCCCGCACCGTCACATATCACAAACGTCGGCTCGACGGCCCGATGCTCCGTGCACTCAGGGCACATTCACACCGTTCAGAGGTCCCAGACATAACGGCGCACTATGAGCATTCTAGTCTGATCGGCTCACCGGCCGTCGACTCTCGCTATGTGATCCTAACAGGGTCTTAAGCACCCAAGGTTAGACAACCATAACGCGGGTACAGATCCACCTTTCCCGTTGCTCACATCGTCAGACTCACGCCTGGACTGACGCGGGTACAGTTTCACCTTGCCCGTTCCACCATTTCCTAGTTGCAGCCTCACGGCTCAACTTTCCACTAGTAGCACTCACGGCCACAAGAGAGTCCAACTCTCATAATTTCCTAGACTTCCTCCAGTACTTTTATCCATCATGCATACAAGCAATCATCACGGAGCCTTCTCCGATATGCAACCAAGCATCACCAATCCAGACCATGTCCAGATGGGCTTCACACAGCATGCCTAGATCCGTACTCCAATTCCGGACTCTAACAAGGGGGACTTCACATATCTACCCCAAGGGACGCCACAACCCACCGCACACTCGCGGGGAAGGGTTTTCCCTATGTAATGCAGGAATTAAGGACTTCACATGTCCAAGCAGGAAATCGTTACCCTAGGAGTTCGCTTCGGAGCCATGAAGAGAAATTTGAGACGGATGAAAGCCTTCGCAGCAGCATTGCCTTCGCAAATCCGAACTCGGCTCGCGATTTGGACCACCGTAGCACCACCGGCAACCGGACTCCACTTCCTCTTCTTCCTCCTTGCTCTCACCTCTCTCTTACTTTTGAAAGAGAAGATGAAAAGAAGAATGAGCTTCTCCCCCCCCCCTTTTCCCGGCCTTATCAGCCCAGGAATGAACTCCAGCCACTGGATCTTATTTAAAGAAAATGAAGGGCCACGATCTACTGAAAATTCCCCTGAAATTTGGCCGACACGGCCTGTGACACGCCCGTGTCACAGGCCGTGTACCCTTAAGCGGCACACACGGCAGTCGCACCGACTGAAATATTCGAGAACACGGGCATCGACACGCCCGTGTCGAACCTGACACGCCCGTGTCAGTCATGAGACACGCCCGTGTCTCCTGTTACACGGTACTCACCGATTTCCAAAACCAGTACACGGGTCGGAACACGGCAGCTGACACGCCCGTGTCCAGCCTCACACGCCCGTGTTCCCGGCCGTTTTCAAGGCCGTGTCCGGCTCTGACTTGAATAGGTCAATTTCGAAAATTAATTCGAACACGCCCTGGGACACGCCCGTGTCAAAGGCCGTGTCCCAGGCTCGACGATCGTCGACTCTCAAACGTCGACTAGCCTGAACACGCCCTGGGACACGCCCGTGTCCCAGGCCGTGTACACCCGACACGCCCTGGGACACGCCCGTGTCCCAGGCCGTGTCTAACAGCCTCCAACCCAAAATTGTGTACAAACATATTTTGAGATTTTTGGGGTGTTACAATCCTCCCCCCCCTTAATAAAATTTCGTCCCAAAATTTGAAGACAAGGGAGAAAACAATAAACATTTATGTGTTTCTATTACATATATAACGAGTGAACAAGCTACGAAAATAACTCGGGAAACTCGGCTCGCATGGTCTGCTCGCGCTCCCATGTTAGCTCTTCTCGGCCACAATTGTCCCACCGGACTTTGACCATCCCGATCACCTTGTTCCGCAACTGTTTCTCGGCTCGATCCTCTATCCGTATAGGCTTCACCTTTGTCGTTAGCCCATACTCAACTGGCACTCGATCATTTTCAACTATATGAGCTGGATCCTTGACTGCTTTGCGTAACACCGAGATGTGAAACACGTCATGCAATCCACTCAATTCTGATGAAAGAGCTAACCGATAGGCAGCTTCCCCAATTCGCTCCACCACTTCAAACGGACCAAGGTATCGCGGACTTAGCTTTTTCAATCGCCGGATCCGAGATACGCCTTTGAAGGGCTTAATCTTTAAATAGACCCATTCACCCACCGCGAACTCCACGTTCCGGTGCTTAGCATTGTAATACTTGGCCTGCCGATCTTGGGCTATTAGGAGCCTCTCTCGAATAGAGCGTATTGTTGAGGTAGCATCCTCGACTTCCTTTTTGCCTAAAAGTGTAGTCTCGCCAGTTTCTGCCCAAGCTAGCGGTGTACGACACTTGCGACCATACAGCGCTTCAAATGGGGTCATGCCTATACTCGCTTGATAGCTATTATTATAGGCAAACTCCACCATAACAAGATGTTCTTCCCACTTCTTACCGAAGTCCATGGCGCACATACGGAGCATATTCTCCATTGTTCTGTTGGTTCGTTCAGTTTGGCCATCCGTTTGCGGGTGAAAGGCCGTACTGAATGCTAACTTCGTGCCCAACATCTGATGAACTAATCTCCAATCCTTTGAAGTAAAGCGCCCATCTCGGTCACTTACGATGCTCCGGGGAACACCGTGCAATCGAACTATCTGCTCCACATAGAGCTTTGCCAACGTTTCCACTGAATCGTCCCGCTTGTTTGGTATAAAGTGAGCCACCTTTGTTAACCGGTCTACAATCACCCAGATTGAGTCATGGCCACGCTGAGATCTCGGCAATCCGTGCACGAAATCCATAGAAATATCCTCAAATTTCCATTGCGGAACCGGCAACGACTTCAGGAAACCACTCGGCCGTTGACATTCTGCCTTTACCAAAGCACAAGTACGACATTTAGCCACATACGCGGCTATGTCCTTCTTTAAACCAGGCCACCAGAACAGTTTCTTCATGTCTTTGTACATTTTTGTGCTCCCAGGGTGAATTGAATACTTTGTAAAGTGCGCTTCATATAGCAGCCCTTCACGCAATTTACCCGCACTAGGGACGCACAATCGACCATCCTTCCGTAATAAGCCATCATCCCAGGAGAACTGATCACCAGATCCCTCCTTTGCATAGCGTTGGAGACTTTCATCCAACTCCGTTGCCCGCCGAACCCTGTCAGCAAGGTCATATTGAACTTCCAACCAGTTCATGCTTGCTTCAGTTGAAGAATCTCTTTCCACACAAGATATCTCCAAGGCTTCCAACTCTTGGACTAACCGCTCATCATGTATCCGCAACCAATTTGCCTGTACCGGAGCCCGACGACTCAAGGCATCAGCGACCACATTTCCCTTTCCGGGAACATAGTGAATGTTGAATATAAAATCCCCAAGGAATTCCATCCACCTTCTTTGTCGCATATTCAACTCCTTTTGATCGAGCAGATACTTTAAACTTTTATGATCGGTATAAATATCTACTTTCACGCCATATAGATAATGCCGCCACAACTTTAGCGAAAAGATCACCGCCGCCAACTCCAAATCATGGACGGGGTAATTACGCTCATGTACTTTCAATTGACGTGAACCATAAGCGATCACCTTGCCAAACTGCAGGAGAACGCAGCCTAAGCCGCTTCCTGACGCATCGTTGTATATTTCAAATCCATCTGTACCACATGGCGACGTCAAAACAGGCGCCGTGGTCAAACGAATTTTCAGCTCCTCAAAAGCTCGTGCGCACTCCGGCGTCCAAATGAACTTCTGATCCTTTCTCGTCAACGTAGTCAGAGGCAAAGCAATCCGGGAGAAGTTCCCCACGAACCTCCTATAGTAGCCCGCCAATCCAAGGAAACTCCTGACTTCGGCCACTGAAGATAACACTGGCCAATCCCGAATGGCACTTATCTTAGTCGGATCCACCGCTATGCCCTCTCCACTTACCACATGGCCTAGAAAAGCCACCGACGAGAGCCAGAACTCACACTTTGAGAACTTGGCATACAGCTTATTCCTTCGCAAGGTATGCAATACTAATCGCAAATGGTTTGCATGATCTTCCTCCGATTGTGAATATACCAGAATATCATCAATAAACACAATCACAAACAGATCCAGGTATTCGCGGAACGTACGATGCATGAGATCCATGAATACCGAAGGCGCATTACACAAGCCGAACGGCATCACTGTGAACTCATAATGACCATAGCGTGTGCCAAACGCTGTCTTGGGAATATCACCTTCCCTAATCCGCAACTGGTAATACCCGGACTTCAAATCCAACTTCGAATAGACGGTTGAGCCTGCTAGCTGATCGAACAAGTCATCGATCCGAGGAATTGGATACTTGTTTTTCTCCGTCAGTTTGTTCAATTCGCGATAATCAATACATAGTCGCAAACCACCGTCTTTCTTTTTCACAAAAAGAACAGGCGCGCTCCAAGGTGACATACTTGGGCGTATGTATCCCTGCTCCAACAACTCTTGCAACTGAACTTTCAGTTCGGCCATTTCTTTTGGCGCTACCCGATACGGCGAACGGGCCACGGGTTTTACACCCGGCACCAGCTCGATAGCGAAGTCAATTTCCCTTTGGGGAGGTAACCCCGGAAGGTCCTTTGGAAACACATCCGCATATTCCGACACAATCGGCACTTCACTCACACTGGCCTTCGGCGCCACCGCCTCTATGAGTGTGAAGAACAACTCCGCACCCTTCCGAATTGCCTTAACAACTTGGAGAGCGGATAACAACATCCCACTCATCCCTTGCATACCAATGAACTTGGTCTCTCGTTCGGTATTTTGCCCAAGTGTGACCTCTTTTGAAGCGCAATCAATACAGTCACGCTGCTCTGAAAGCCAGTCCATACCAAAGATTATATCAAACTCTTTGATCGGCAATACTAGTGTTTCCACTTTGAACTCTCGACTTCCTATCTTGACCTCAAGACCGCAAGATCGATCCGCGCACATCAAACATCCGTTAGGCAACAACACCTTTACACTGTCTGTCTTGGTCCGGATAGGCACCCCGACACGCAAGACAAAATCCTCAGACAGAAACGAATGTGAAGCACCTGTGTCGAACAGTGCTCGCGCCGGATACTCGCGTATAAGGACAAACCCTATAACATGACAATTAAAACAAGCACAGCACACCAAAAGTACAAATATTAAAACTTAAGCGCACCTGTGACGACATCAGCCTGCTTAATGGCCTCCTGTTGTCCAAGGTTGAAGACTCTGGGCTGCGCGTGCGAGGCAGAAGACTCCACCACAGCCTTCCCCTTCTCCGCATATGACGCTCCCGTCTTCTTATCACCCTTTGGAGGACCAAATCGGCATTCACGTGCGAAGTGTCCAACCTTCCCGCACGTAAAACAAGCACGAGCTCCATTCCCAGATGTGTCCGTCACAGTCGCAGAAGGAGCTTGTCCAGAAGACTTAGACTTCTTATTCCATTTCCTTCGGTAGCCAAACTTGTCCGGACGCGGCGGCTTAAACTCCGGCTTCACAACCGCCAAGTTTCCCTTTGCTTGCCCCCGTTTCATGTCCGTCTCCAAAGAACGAGCCGTACAGACTAAGGCTTGGAATCCCTGACTCACAGAACTCGAGAGCAAATACCTTAGCTCATCTCGCAGTCCCGCATAAAACCGACTGGTCTTACGCTCTTCTTCGGCGAAGATCGAGCCCGCATATCTTCCCAACCGGGTGAACTCATGCAGGTAGTCATCCACACTTCGATCTCCCTGTGCTAACCGTTGGAACTCCATTTCCATCGATATCCTTTGCTGCATCGGCAGATGTTGTGCTAAGAACAACCGAGAGAATTCTTCCATTGTAATCTCTGCCAATTGCCTGCCGGCCAAGTGATGCAGTTCAATCTCATCCCACCACAATCGCGCCTCTCCTTCCAGTAGGAAAGTGGCTAACATCACTTTCTGTTCCTCCTCAACCCTGATAGCCCTCATAATCCTCTTAATTCTTGCAAGCCAATCCTCTGCTTGGGCCGGTGTACCCGCCCCATGAAATTGCGGAGGGTTAAAGCTCAAAAATTGCTTCCATTGTTGATCTGCTACCCGCGGATCAACTTCGGCTTCTATCGGTTCTTGCCGTACCCCAGCTTGCGTTGGCACCACTGCAGGACGTGCTTGCCCCGCTTGCTGAGCATTCATCACAGCAAGTACCGTTTCCGTGATGAGACGGACTGTTTCAGCGGATGGAGGAGTTGTGGGCACCTCGGCTGGTGCCGCACTCGCAACAGAACGTTGTGGTTCGGACTGACCCGCAACACTTCTGGTCACCTATATGTGTAAAACACACAGGTTAACGACCAATAAAAACGGCAATCATACAAAGAGAATACACAAGTTCAACAAACAAGTGTATTTGCATTCCTAAGTGGACAATCTTGAGTTCAAATTAAGTGTTATAACGACGGCACTAACAGCGCCCCCTCTCAAAAGAATTCGTCCGCGAATTCGGAAGAGATCGACCAACAAGCTGATACCAAATTGTAACACCTCTACCCGTCAAGAAGAATATAATAGAGGGTCCGGTCGGGGCCCCACACCATATTCCACAAACAGGCGGAGACGTTACGAAATAATATCATAACCAACGCATCCTAACACAGAGCATTCTAGCGGAAGCTTCACGGTTGAATTAATGAACTCAAGATAAACAACATTGTCCACTAACATAGGAATGTATATATAAAAGAGTCTGGCCTTAAGGCCTTACAACATTTTCTCTTAACAAGAGTGTGGTTTACATACATCGGCACGCAGGCCGGCCACACATGAACAAAAGAAACAAAACAATGCCTTCGAGGGCAGCAACGCAGCTTTGGGCTTCAGCCCGCTAAGTCCCGCTCGGACCAGCTCCTTCAGCACCTGTAAGAACCAATCCACCAAACGGTGGCAAAACAGGGCAACGGTCAGCATTCAGCTGACCAATTATAACGACCCTGCCCCTGGCACGGGGCAGCGGAATTCCATCCCTGCAAAGCATTCATCCAACATGATATATATAGCCATTCAAGCAAGACGTGCACGCCCGCACCGTCACATATCACAAACGTCGGCTCGACGGCCCGACGCTCCGTGCACTCAGGGCACATTCACACCGTTCAGAGGTCCCAGACATAACGGCGCACTATGAGCATTCTAGTCTGATCGGCTCACCGGCCGTCGACTCTCGCTATGTGATCCTAACAGGGTCTTAAGCACCCAAGGTTAGACAACCATAACGCGGGTACAGATCCACCTTTCCCGTTGCTCACATCGTCAGACTCACGCCTGGACTGACGCGGGTACAGTTTCACCTTGCCCGTTCCACCATTTCCTAGTTGCAGCCTCACGGCTCAACTTTCCACCAGTAGCACTCACGGCCACAAGAGAGTCCAACTCTCATAATTTCCTGGACTTCCTCCAGTACTTTTATCCATCATGCATACAAGCAATCATCACGGAGCCTTCTCCGATATGCAACCAAGCATCACCAATCCAGACCATGTCCAGATGGGCTTCACACAGCATGCCTAGATCCGTACTCCAATTCCGGACTCTAACAAGGGGGACTTCACATATCTACCCCAAGGGACGCCACAACCCACCGCACACTCGCGGGGAAGGGTTTTCCCTATGCAATGCAGGAATTAAGGACTTCACATGTCCAAGCAGGAAATCGTTACCCTAGGAGTTCGCTTCGGAGCCATGGAGAGAAATTTGAGACGGATGAAAGCCTTCGCAGCAGCGTTGCCTTCGCAAATCCGAACTCGGCTCGCGATTTGGACCACCGTAGCACCACCGGCAGCCGGACTCCACTTCCTCTTCTTCCTCCTTGCTCTCACCTCTCTCTTACTTTAGAAAGAGAAGATGAAAAGAAGAATGAGCTTCTCCCCCCCCCCTTTTCCCGGCCTTATCAGCCCAGGAATGAACTCCAGCCACTGGATCTTATTTAAAGAAAATGAAGGGCCACGATCTACTGAAAATTCCCCTGAAATTTGGCCGACACGGCCTGTGACACGCCCGTGTCACAGGCCGTGTACCCTTAAGCGGCACACGCGGCAGTCGCACCGACTGAAATATTCGAGAACACGGGCATCGACACGCCCGTGTCGAACCTGACACGCCCGTGTCAGTCATGAGACACGCCCGTGTCTCCTGTTACACGGTACTCACCGATTTCCAAAACCAGTACACGGGTCGGAACACGGCAGCTGACACGCCCGTGTCCAGCCTCACACGCTCGTGTTCCCGGCCGTGTTCAAGGCCGTGTCCGGCTCTGACTTGAATAGGTCAATTTCGAAAATTAATTCGAACACGCCCTGGGACACGCCCGTGTCAAAGGCCGTGTCCCAGGCTCGACGATCGTCGACTCTCAAACGTCGACTAGCCTGAACACGCCCTGGGACACGCCCGTGTCCCAGGCCGTGTACACCCGACACGCCCTGGGACACGCCCGTGTCCCAGGCCGTGTCTAACAGCCTCCAACCCAAAATTGTGTACAAACATATTTTGAGATTTTTGGGGTGTTACAGAAGTTACCACACTTCTCTGCCTAAAGAGTAGAACATCACTGCACCTGTATCCCCTAAAATTATTGTTACCATACTTGACCATTAATCTGACCATCTGATTATCTTTTCCTCCCCCTTTTTGACTTCAGCAAATAGTTGGAAGAATACTTATCATCTGCTCCCCCTCAAATAGGCAGTAGTGAATTGCTGGAATTGTGATGGGTATGCTCCCCCTAAATTGGAGAATCTTCATTTCTTTTAAAGAGCAATTCTATCTACAAAATACAAAATAACTTGCATCCATATGAGAAGCACCTAAAGTTATGCTAAGTTTAACATACCTAACTCAAATTTGAGGGTGTTAAACTTTGCTTCATCTAGTGGCTTATTGAATATGTCAGCGACTTAATTGTCTATTGGAACAAACTCAAGGGTGATGTCTTCACATTTCACATGCTCCCTAATGAAATGATACCTAATCTCTATATGCTTAGTCCTATTATGAGAGATAGAATTCCTAGCAATTGAGATTGCACTAGTAGAATCATAGAAAAGATGACTTCTACTTATCTGAAGGTTGTAGTCCTGGAGCTGATGATAGATCCATAACAATTGAGCACAACAGCTACCAGCTGAGATGTACTCTGACTCTGCAGTTAAGATTGCAACACTAGTTTGCTTCTTGCTGCTCCATGAAACTAGCCTTTTACCTAGGAATTAATAGGTGTTAGAAGTGCTCTTCATGTCCTCCTTGCAGCCTACAAAGTCTATATCTGAATAGCCAGTTAGTTCAAATTTCCCATTCCTAGGGTATCATAGACAAAATCTGGTGTGCCCTTAAGATACCTCGGAATTCTCTTTGCAGTACAGTAATGAGATTCTTTGGGGTAAGCTTGATACCTAGCACAAACACATGTAGCATACTTGATGTCTTGCCTACTAGAAGTTAGATAAAGAAGGGAACCAATTATCCCCATATACAAAGTCTCATCAATAGGTTTCCCTGCCTCATCTTTGCATATGAGCATACTTGATCCCATGGGAGTTCTCATGATGGAGGAATTTTCCATACCAAATTTCTTTATTAACTCCCTAGTGAACTTAGACTGGGATATTGACAAGCCATCATCAGTCTGTCTTACTTGGAGACCCAAGAATAACTTAAGTTCACTCATACTGCTTATCTCAAACTTCCCTTGCATAATTTTGGCAAACTTCCTGCAGATGTTGTCATCAGTAGATCTAAAGATGATGTCATCTACATAGATCTGAACTAGGATGATATTACCCTTAGATTCCCTTAGGAATATGGTCTTGTCTATCTTCCCCTTTGAAAATTTATTCTCAATGAGAAAGATAGATAAAGTCTCATACCAAGCTCTAGAGGCTTGCTTCAGCCCATATAGAGCTTTCCTAAGTCTATAAACATAATCAGGTGAGTTAGGAACTACAAAACCTAGAGGCTGCTCAACATAGACTTCCTCCTTTAAGTCACCATTCAGGAAGGCTGACTTCACATCCATCTGGTAGGCTTTGAATCCCTTGTGTGCAGCAAACAATCTGATGGCCTCCAATCTAGCTACAGGGGAAAAAGATTGATAAAAATCAATACCTTCTTCTTGTATGTACCCCTTAGCCATTAGCCTTGCTTTGTTCTTGATTATAATGCCACTTTCATCAAGCTTGTTTCTGTAGATCCACTTAAATCCAATGACATTATGTCCTTGTGGCCTGGAAAATAGCTTCCAGACCTTGCACCTCTTGAACTGTTCAGTTCCTCCTACATAGCTCTAATCCAATGGTGATCTATGTTGGCCTCTTCAAACTTCTTGGGCTCTACTTGTGATAGAAAGCTTGAGTACATGGCTGTGTTTAGGCTTCTACTCCTTGTTATTACTCCATGGCTTGCCTCACCAATATGGTGTGCTGGATGATCTCTCATGTGTCTTACTGCGGGTGGAAGTCTTCTTTCAGTATCAACAATAGGTGCAGATTCAGGTGCAACATCTTGTTGATCTTCATCCACTCCAAGTGTCTGTGGTAGATCTTCTGGAGTATCTCTTGAAGAAAGCAGTCGCTTTAACTTAGACAAGAGACTCCACCTGGTCAATTCTAATAAGAAGAGTAAAGTAAGGAAAGGAGGAAGCCAAGTGAAGGGCTTGATCGGTGCCATGTCTTACTTCATCTTGGATGGCTGGTGATGCTTCTTTGATGGTTTGTTTGTCCATCATCTCTTGTGTACCTACAGTACTATAAGAGGAGCTTGGCAGATCATGGTTATTCATAGTAGACTCATCAAAGATTACATAAACTGATTCTTCTATAACATGGATTTTCAAGTTGTAGATCTTATAGGCTTTGCTATGATTTTTGTACCCAACAAAAATCCCATCAAAGGATTTGGCAGCAAACTTAATCACGTAGAACTTTCCATTATGAAGCACATAGCATTTACTACAAAATATTCTGAGATAGCTCAGGTTTGGTTTTCTGCCTTTCAAGATCTCATAGGGAGTTTTCTTGAGGTTCTTGGTGATAGAGGCTCTGTTGAGGACATGATATGCAGTGTTGACTGGCTCAGCCCAGAAATATTCTGGGAGAGATGTGTCATTCAGTAGGGTCCTTCCAGCCTCTATGAGAGTTCTATTTTTCCTCTCAACAATCCTATTTTGCTGGGGTGTTCTAGGTGAAGAGAATTCTTGATGAATCTCATGTTCTTCACAGAACCTTGTCATACTATCAAACTGGAATTCGGTCCCATGGTCACTTCTGATTTTGACCACCATTCTGAATTTGCTTGACAAACTTAGTGATGATATCAAGATTTTCATTCTTTCTCTTTAGGAAGAATACCTAAGCAAACCTGGAAAAGTCATCAACCACCACATGAGTATAGACCTTCCTACCAAGACAATGAATTGGCCTAGGACCAAACAAGTCCATATGTAGGAGGTATAAGCACCTCACAGAATCTTTGTTCTCAATGCCCTTAAAGGAAGTTTTTGTCTCTTTCCCTTCTGACAAGCAGAACATATGCCCTCCTTGGAGCACTTCACATTGGGACCATTCCTTACTAGCTCTTGACTAAAGAGCTTACCAATAGTCTTGTAATTTATATGGGCTAGCCTCTTGTGCCAAAGGACACAATGGGAGGCTTTCTCATTTGCCACAAGATAGATAGGAGAGTCTGTATCTAAACATAGAAAGTTTAAGCAATAAACATTTCCACTCCTAGTACCTGTCAATATGACCTCTTGGTCACTTGACCTCCTGATTAGGCACTCATCCTTGTGAAAGACAATAACACAGCCAAGATCAGAGAGTTGGCTTATGCTTATAAGGTTGTGTTGCAACCCTTCAACATAAGCCACCTTAGAGATGGTAAATATGTCATTGGTGATCTTACCATAGCCTTTTGTTACCCCTTATCTGAACCACCAAAGATTATTTTGGCTACATCTTTTACTGGAGTGTGCTCCTTCAAGTTTCCCCTTGTCCCAATCATGTGCCTGGAACAATCACTGTCCAAGTACCATATAGGGGTATGGTCACTTGGACTATCCCGCAATACATAATTTACTTTACCTTAGGACCCCAATATCTATTGGGTCCTAAGTGCACATTAGTATGAAACTGAATATGTCCACCACAGAATTTCTGACTGATGGACTGACCTTAGCTCTTGCCACAATGGGATTGTGTCAGAAGTCAATGGCAAAATGCCCATCTTACAACAACACCAATAGTCATGTATGTTATATCTTCTATTCTGTGTAGGCCATGCAACTTGGTTAGTAGCATCCTTAACGGGAGGAAGATGTGTTGCAGCCCTTTTCTGATTTCTTTTAGCTAGAATTTGACTGAAGGCAAGCCTTCTAGTTGGCATGTTTGGTCTGCTCTGAGTGTTATTAACAACAAGCTTCTTTTCAGAGAGCATGCTTTTGATGGCATCAGAAATTCCCAAATCATCCTGACTGTTAGACTTGCCCTTAGTCTGACCCTTAGTTGTCAGATTCAGAGCCTTGGCTGCTACAACATTTTTGAGAGTTAGAACTGAAGCACCAAAAATAAATGGTCCAGTTTGGGCCATTTGAGTTTTCACATGGGCAACCATAAAGGCACTCACTCGGCTAGAGCTTTCACCATAGTAGTGAACATCTTTGTTCACCTCAGAGGAACAACCATTCTCTCAGTGACCACAGGAGCTTTCTTGGTCATACCTGTTAGAAGGTAACAGATATTTTCTAAAAAGAATGGGAGGCTTGGAAGCAATAGCCTGAGCGGGAGCTAGAGCTTTCCCTTCCTTTTGGAAGGGGCCAATCTTGTACTTCCCTTGAATCTCAATCCCTTCTTACCCTTTTGAGAGGAGAAGGTGTCTATCAAGGGTAGTAATGTACTTGGCTTAGAATAGCTAGTCATTATTCGTTTCTCCTTCTCAAGCCTTTCTTCAAGCTCCCTGATGAGACAGCTCTTGTTCGTGATGGAGGATATCTGGATGTACAAGAGGAACTTTAGTTGGCTTATTTCCCTAGCTTTCTGATCCAACAGATTAGCTGTTACAATTTGCTGGGCAACTGCAAGCTTAAGAGATGAAATCTCTTTAGCTTGCTTCTTAGACAACTTCTTGACATTCTTAAAGGCATTCAGAAGTTCATCATACTTATCAATCAGTTTATTGACATCTCCTTCAGATTCAGAATCTTCTTCACCACTGGGTAAAGAGATTTCAGAACCAGGACTGGTCTCATACTCAGACATAGAAGCAGAATTTGGAAAAGATTGTACCTTGCTTGGACCAAGCAGATCCTAGCTGGCTTCTTCATCAATCATTGCCATCAACCCTCTATAGCTGTGGACATCTTCATCCACCTCTAAATTACTATTTGATAGTGTCAGAGGGGCCTTGATACATATCCTTAATGAAGGATAGACATCCACTGCTGATGCAGTTACACCATTAGCACCAGCAGCAGGAATTTGCCCAATGTAGGCTTCCTCTTCTTCAGACTCAGATGATGATGAGTCTGTCCAGCTCGTTTCCTTCTTAGAAATGAAGGGCTTCTCCTTCTTCCCTTTGTGCTGATGTTACTTCTTCTCCTCAGCCTCCTTCCTCTTCACTGGGCAATCAGCTATCATATGCTTAGGTTTGGAATCATACCTATCAGCCTTGGGTTGATTCTTCCTATGATGAGTGGAGCTAGAAGGCCTCTTCTTCCAATGCTTCTTCTTCATCAGTCTCTGGAGTTGCCTGGAGAAAGCTGCAAAATCCTCATCAGACATGTTGTTATCTGATTCTTCTGATTCTGAGATGTCTGACTCAGCTGGTCTTCATGGAGGAGAGGGAATCCTCTCCTTGCCCTTCCTTGTGCTTTCTGCTTTGAAGGCCAAGGACTTATCCTTGGCCTGGGATTTTCTGGTGGCCTCCTCCTCTTTCTTGGCAGCAAGCTGCATCTCATAGGAGAGCAGCTTTCCAAATAATGTTTGGGGAGGAGTTTCAGCAAGCTTGGCCACCTCTCTTATGGCACAGATCTTTGTATCCCAGTCTCTAGTGAGAGATCTGAGAAACTTGTCATTTGTTTCATAATTATTGAAGACCCTCCCATAGGTCTTCAACTCATTTATGATCCTGAAAAATCTTTCATAACAGGCAGCTATGTTTTCTTTCAAATTTTTCCTGAAATCCTTATACTCTTGGTTGAGCAGAGACATCCTATCATCCCTTACATCTTCAGTACCCTCCATGTAGACCATAAGAGTGTCCCACATCTCTTTGGAGGTCTGGAAGTGAACCAAGTTCTGAAAAATTGAGTCATTTACTACACTGGCAATGATATTCTGAGCTCTCTTGTCCAAACCAGCTAAGATGACCTCATCTTTTGTCATTTCAAAGTATGTCTTTGGTGTCTGAATGTTGGCATCCAGAGCAGAGACCTTCATAGGAATGACAGGTCCCTACCTGACTGTTGCAAAGATCCTTGGATCATAGGCTTCCATAAATAGCATCACCCTCTCTTTCCATATTCAAAAATACTCCTTCCTGTGGATGGGGAGTTTCATGGAGCTCAGCTCTCTCTGGCTTTCTCCAGAGCCCATGATTACTTAACTGCAGCTACCTTTGGAGATCACTTAGATTGTTAAATCCATTTTTGAGCAACCTCCCTTTGATACCACTTGAAAGTTCTTAAGTTTAAGGTAGCTAGCAACCTAGAGGTGGGTGAATAGGTTTGTCTAGGTCTTTTGAGTTTCTTTTTGTTTCTTAGGGTTTAGGGTTATTGAATAGATGAGAGCTTTTTAAGAACCTGTCGAAGGCTGAAGGTTCTTCTTTCTTCAGAACTATTTCTGATCCTGTTGTGGCAGATGAAGACTTCACAGCTATCTGAACTTTTCTTGCTAGGAGAGCTTCAAGGTTCTTACATGCAGCAATGGCGAGGAAGATGAAGTCCGCTGCTATCTTTTTAAGTTGATAATGCCCTAAAAGTTGTTTTTGTCTTGGCCCATCTCATTCTTTTATAGTTCGCCGATCAACGGCTCTTAGAGATTAGTGGGTCCCACCTGCAGCTTCCAGTTGTATCTTGCGTTAACGGAAGAAGACATACAGTAGCTTCTCGACAGAGTTTGTCATGTTCTGTAGCTTCTCCTTACTTGATTTGAACTTAATTGACTTTATCGATTTTGCTGACGTCAGTACCTGTGGAATTAGCAAAAAATCGAGCATCAGTAGAATAGGAGTTGAGTGAATGAGCTTCACTCAGCGCCAAAATAGTTAGACAGAATTCTTTCTATCTAGGCATTGACAGCGTTGAGTGAGCAAGCTCCACTCAACGCTTTTTGCCTTAACCAATTCTGCAGCCTTTTTTGCATGCCTGGCGTTGAGAGCGTTGAGTGAGCACACCTCACTCAACGTCTTGTGCCTTAGCCTATGCATTCTGTAAATTAGGCGTTGAGAGCGTTGAGTGAGCATACTTCACTCAACGCTTTTTGCCTTAGCAAATTTTCTGCTTTTGCAACATCTTAGGAGCTGAGAGCGTTGAGTTAGTATTCCTTAGTTGTAACACCCCAAAATCTTAAGATGGAGTCGGCTGGGTGACATAGCCTGGGACAAGGGCATGTCCCAGGGCATGTCCAATGCACACGGCCTGGGACACGGGCGTGTCCCAGGGCGTGTCCTTCTCTCAAGGCGTCGACTCGAGCTCTCAAGGACTGATCGTCGAGAGGTGACACGGCCTGGGACACGGGCGTGTCCCAGGGCGTGTCCTGCTCGGGAGAATATTGAGTGGCGTTGAGTGGCGTTTAGTGGTTTTGAGTGGCATTGAGTGGCGCTGAGAGGAATGGCGTTGAGTGGCGTTGAGTGTGGAACATGGCCTGTGACACGGGCGTGTCAAAGGGGCGTGTTTGACACACAGCCATGGACATGGGCGTGTTCCTTAGTCGTGTCTTTCTCGGGTGATTTGGGCTTGTGTTACAAAGGGTGACACGGCCAGTCACACGGCCGTGTCAAAATTGACACGGGCGTGTCTGCCCTGTGATAGGGGCGTATGGAGCCTGTGTTCTGGTTCTTTTTTAGTCGGTTCGTACACCGCTTGGGGGACATGGCCTGGGACACGGGCGTGTCATGGGTCGTGTCAAGTCATATATAGAATTTTTGGCAGATCTTGGCCATCCAATTATTACTATTTGGATCCAATGGTCCTGGTCTTTTCCTGCAGTGATAAGACTGAGTGTTAGCTTCTTCTCTCATTCTTATCAAGAGATAAAAAGAGAGAGAGCTTGGAGGAAGGAGAAGGAGGAGAAGTCGAGATCCGAGGCTAGTTTAGTGGAGGCAAAGCTGTTGCGGTGTTTTCTAACCAACCAAATTTTCGATGGCTCCCAAGAGATCGTCAAGGGTAACGATCTTCCTTCTTGGACATGTGAAGTCCTTCTTTATGCATGAGTAAGGAATCCTCTCCACCAAAAGGTGAAAAAAGTGAGTGATTCCAGTGGGTGATAGTTGCTATCCTCAGCTTGAGTCTTCATATAGACCCGAAAAAGTGAAGTACGGGATAGGCATGCTGTGTGAAGCCCATCTGGACATGTTAGTCTGGATTGGTGATGTTGCATTTACGCATTGGAGAAGACTTTGCATTTACTCGTGTAGTTAGTGGGGTCGTTGGGTTAAGCCTGTGAAGGGGAGTAGTAGGAAGTACTGGAATGTGGAACTCCAGGAAAATGCCCATGTGTTTTTTGTGTTGTGGCTACGATGTAGCCAGTCCTTGATGGATGATGAAGCCAGTCCTAGTTGGATAGTGTGGCTATTATGACACAAGTCCTTGGCGGACGTTATGGCGATTGGGAGCTGTGAGCTCTAAAAGGCCTCGTGACGAATAGAAAAGGTGAAGCAGAACCGCGCCTTTTATTATAGCCGCAAGTATGATGTGCTTGGTGAGGGAAAGGCGAGTTGAGCAACGGGGGGTGGCGGATCTTTACCTGCATTATGTTGACTATACAAGGAAGTGTCAAGGCATTGGGCTTTTGTCAGTAGCATAATGAGAGTCTTAGGCCTGCGCGCCAGTAAGACTGAATGCTCAATGGTGTTGATCCCGGTTCGCCGGTGTACCCAAAAGTGTGCCTGAGAGCACAGATCGTCGGGCCGGGTAGCCGACGGTTGTGATGGATTGCTTGTGCGTGAGAGCATAATATGTATATGATCTGTCAATTGTTGTATTGCTCTGCAGGAAAGGAATGCCTTTGGCCCGGGAAAGGGGTAGGATTGTTATAAATTGGTCAGCTGAATGCTGACCGTTGCCTTTTTTGCCACCTTTTGGGTGGATTGTCCCTGTGCAGGTGCTGGAGAGCAGAGCAGAAAATGAAGGGTTGATGCCCCTGCTGCTGCTGTTGCTGCTCTTGCTGTTGCTACTAGCCCTTGAAGGCTAGCTTTTGTAGTTTCTTTTCTTCATGTATGGCCGGCTTGCGCGTCGATGTCTGTAATCCATACTGTTTAAAGAGGAACTGTAAGGCTTAAGGCCAAACGATAGTATTTGCTATCCCCTCGTTTGAGGGGTTGTATATAATGTTGGTTTATATAAATCTGGTGGATATTCCTGCTATGAGTTCAGCCACTTGTGTATCTATTCTGCTAGCATGCTCTGTGTTAGGATGCGTTGATGGTATTATCCTGTGACCTCACCATCTGTTTGTAGCATATAGTGTGGGGCCCCAATCGGACCTTCTATTATATGTTAATTTGTTGGGATTTGTCTCCACAATACCTCAGATTTATAGGAAGTCAGACCTTGAACTAAGATGAATTAAGGTGTATTTGATATTGTGTTTAAGTTGTATGTGTGCAGGTTCTTATTGCCAAGTGTAGACCAATGTCAGTCTATAATGGGCCACCAAACACAGACCATACAATGTAATTCCTCATTGTGTGATCCAAGGTATTGGCTCATGTATAGCCTCTCTATTGGGACACACTTCATCAACATGCACTTGGACTATGGAGTATTGAAGTCTATGAAAGTGAGGATAGATACAACTCTAGAGGGGGGGGTGAATAGAGTAATCAAAAATTATGACACCCTACTCAACTCCCTTTGAGTTAATTTGCGGAATGAGTTTATAGATATTTGAAACTCTAGAGCCTAACACAAAGTGAAGTGCACTAGAGAAAGCTAACTGTAATTACAGTTGAGCTTTGGTCCTATCACATGAACTAGCTATCCTAGTTATTTCTACTCACAGCCACAGTGCAATAAATTAAATAAAGCAACACAGACGACACAAGAAGTTTATAGTGGTTCCCTCTAAATAGGTACGTCCACTCTTCTACAACCCTTGTAGGAATCCACTACAGGTTTTTGTTCAGGTTCCCTGCCACCAACTGATCTGCTTTAGGTAGATCAAGTAGACCCTTTGAGCTTTTGATCGGGAGCTTAAAATCCAACACAGGTTTTTGATCATGTGCCCTGCCACCAAGGTTCACTTTTGAAGGGAGTAATAACCCTTTATACAGGAGGTTGAGAGAGTTAAAGTTTCTTCTCTATTGTTAAACAGATTAGAAAAGCTAGTGGATTGCACAGAGCTGGAAAGCTCTAAAGAATCAAGGCTCCCCCTGGCTTAGAGAATATCCAGGAAGAAGTCTTGCTTCAGGGTGCAGGAACTCTTCTGAACTGAGACAAAGAACTGTCTTGGAGTTCTGAAGGAGAAGCTTGAAAAAGACTCTTGATTTGGAAAAGGTGTTCTTCTTCAATCAGCTTCCTTTCTTCTTCTTCTTCTTCTAAAAGCCTCTGAGTGAAAGTCTTCCTGTGAGCAGGATGAACTCAGGATGAAGAAGAATGCTGAAGAGATTTGATCTTCTCAGTTGAATGTGAATTTCTGAGAGGTGTATATCTCTATGCTACTGAGAGAAAACTTCTTGTATTTGAGAATTGTATATCTGAGTCTATATTTCTTCTTTCAAAAGAAGCTCTTTATATATGAGCCTTTGCAACGGCTCTAATCTGAGTTTGAACTTTGTCTTCTTCTGGAATCTGCAATCTGGGCTGCAAAAAGCATAAAACAAAACTATATCTTGCAGGCAGACATGCTATAAGGAGATAAAGCTTTCTAAGAAGCTGCAAATCCAATTTGATAAAAGAGTGCTAGAAAAAGTCACATCAGAAAGAGCTCTTTATAGCCAGAGAAGACTTTTTGAGTCTAACGGCTATAAAGGACAGCCTGGCAAATAAAGCAGAAAATATATTTCAACTAATAAGACAAACAACTTTGTCAGATAAAGATTGACTCATGCATAAAGAAGCAAGCAAGTATTGCTTAGAAATGATAGCATAAATTTACTGAAATAATCTTTTATAAAATATGTCAAATAAATATGAAATAAATCATAGAATAGAAGAGGACAAAATTACCAAAAACATACAGCAGAACGTCGAACGATCCTCGGAGATCGTCGACCGAAGCACAGAGATCGTCGACCTATCAAACAGATAGTCGAACGATACAGATAGTCGAACTATCAAAGCAGATAGTCGAACTACCAGAACAGATAGTCGACCTATCAGAACAGATAGTCGAGCTATCAGAACAGATAGTCGAGCTATCAGATAGTCGACTTATCAAGACAGATAGTCGAACTATTCAAGCAAAACAGATAGTCGACCTATCAAACAGATAGTCGAACTATCAAACACAGCAGATAGTCGACCTATCAAACAGATAGTCGAACTATCAAAGAGGACAGATAGTCGACCTATCAAACAGATAGTCGAACTATCAAAGAAGACAGATAGTCGACCTATCAAACAGATAGTCGACCTATCAGATAGTTGAACTATCCAAGCAGATAGTCGAACTATCAAAGAAGATAGATAGTCGACCTATCAACAGATAGTCAAGCTATCAGATAGTTGAACTATCCAAGCAGATAGTCGAACTATCAAAGACAACAGATAGTCGACCTATCAAACAGATAGTCAAACTATCAAAGACAACAGATAGTCGACCTATCAAACAGATAGTCGAACTATCAAAGAAATCTGTCTGGTCAAAAGAAGTCGAGCGGGGTTCGACGATCGACGAGGCAGATTCCACAGAACGTCGAGCTAACAAGAGTTGAACTAACTCAGAGATAGACGATCTGCTGACAGACGATAGTCGAGCAACTGATAGACGATCGTCGAATAGTTAATCGACGATAGTCGAGCGGCGTTCGACCATAGTCGAACTAAAAAACAACTTAACCAAATTTTCATCTGGATAAGTGGCAACTCTACAACTAGACAACTAACCTTTGACCATAGATAAATCTTGGGTCAAGAGACTAAAAGAGAAGACTGAACTCAAAACCAAACTAGGGTACCAACAATCTCCCCCTATTTGAGTTAAGTCTCTCAGAATAAAACACACAAAACAAACTACTGGAAATAAATAAAATACAGGAAGGGAAATATCTAAGCAGCAGAGAGCATCAATCAAACAGACAAATAAATAACTGTCAATCAATGAAATTTAAGAAGCTTCAGAATCTGGTTTAGATACAGAGGAACTAGGAAGAAAGGAAATTTTCCTTAAAGGGTCTAAAGCTTCTTTCTTCGAAAGCTTTAGATCTTGCTCTCCAATAATTCTAGATTCTGATGTCCTTGGAACAACTGCTTCAGGATGCTTTTCCATATATTCTGAAGGGTCAAATACCTCAGGTCTAACCTGGAATCTATCAAGCTCCTTCTTTCTGAATTTAGACATTGTCGTTAATCCTATAGTATCTTTACCTTCAGCTTTGGCTTTTCTAATCTGGGTTGATCCAACTAGCTCAAGAAATCTAGCCATCCTGAAATCAGGATCAAGCTCTTGACTTTCATACACATTTTCACAGGTTGGATCTACAGGTTTCACAGCTTTAAATTTAATAGAAAGATCTAACAGGCTTTCAGCTGGCTCTTTATTTTCCTGAATGACTAGAGAGGAAGGAGGAGCAAACTCAACAAATTTCTTACTCGATTTTTTAGAGAAAATAACTCTTTTTCCTTTTGAAACAGTTTTCTTTGCATGATCTGACTTTGAAGAAGATATGCTCTTAGTTTCTTTAGAAGGAGGAGGAGAAAAGGTTGGTTTCTGATAGACTACCTCCTTCACTTGTTCTCTTGCATCAGCATCATGCCTTTGGTATCCAGATTGCGATCTGCCTTGATATCCTTGATTGCTTTTCCTTTGAGAAGATTGGGATGGAGTAAACCTAGCAGACGGGGCAGAAGGGTTTGCAGACAAATTTCCAGAAGCTCCTGCACTGGGAGGTGGAGGAGGAGGACCTCTAGGGGTCCATTTTGGAGCTGGACTGTCATACCTTTTGGATTTCTTTCTTAACTTTTGCTGATTCTTTTAGAATCTCATTTAATGCTAAAACTCTTTGGACTTGGGATCTATTCCTTTTAAGATATAATAAGGAATATCATTGTCAGGGTTAGGAGGAGGAGGAGCAACAGCTTTTCTTTTCTTTTGGCAGATTTCTTTCTCTTAGATTCTTCAGAGTCATCAGAATCATCCTCATCCTCAGAGTTTGATGAAGGAGGATGATCATAAGGATCAAACGCTTCTTGCACAGCTTTTTCTTTCTCTTTTAAAGCAGCTTTTTCTAACTCTTCTTCCAAGGCATCCTGTGCTAGAAGAGTGTCTAGATCCAGTCCTGGGGTATCATCCCAGATTGTAGACTTTTCCACTTGAATTTCTGAAACATCTTCTTGTTCAACTGTAACTGTCATGGAGACCAGTTCTTCTTGCACAACTGACTGAGCTGGTTGAGCAGACTCAGGATCTTGAACAGCCGGCTTTGGATCAGCTAGAACTTCTGGAGCAGGTTGTTGAACAAGTTCTTGGACAGCTAACACTTCTTCCACTAAATCTGTAGTATCATGAACACAGATTTTCTATATGAGATTGAAACATCCCTTCTAGGTATTCACATACTAGCATGTCAGTTAACATGTCAAGAAAATGAGTAAATGAATTACCTTCAGGATTCTCCTCAGAATTTCCTAACTCCCATAATTCATCTAGAAAGGAGGTAATGACTCCTTCTAGGAAAAGGGCGACTAAGGGAGTGGAGGATTCTTCTAAGCAGACTTTGACAACAAATTCTGTTAGCATTATAGCATCAGAAATCTCTTTTTCAGAAGGTTGAGGAACTGTTTCTCTTGGAGTATCTGCTGGAGGATCTGCTTGAATAGAGGCCAGGGGCAATTCAGAGACATCTCCATTGAACATCTCCCCCTGTCTGATTTCAGTGGAAACTGAAACCAGGCCCCTAGATGAAGAGGGCTCAGCAGATTTGGAGAGGGCTTGGATGGAGGTAGTCAGGGAAGAAATGGAGGAAATAAGGGGAGCAATTGCTTCTTCAATCATGATTTTGATTGAAGGAGTAATTAACTCCAGGATTCTTGAAATGAAGGCTGGAGTAATTTCAAATGATGGAGGGGGAAACACAGTTGATGGATGATCATCAGGAATGGTGGTTTCCTGATAAGATGTGGTGTGAACTGGTGTTTGAGGAGTGGATGAGGGAAAGTCAGTGTGATCTGGAGGAGTAAAAGGTGACTGAGGAGGGGTTGGAATTCTCTCAGATCCTAACAAATCAAAACTGGGATGAGACATCCTAGCAAGATGAGAAGGAAGAGGAGATACAGAAGGTGATGCATGGAGAATTGTGGAGGACTCAAGAAGAAGAGAGGCAGAAGAAGGTACTTCAACTGAAGTAGATGGAACTGAAGTAGATGGTGGCGCTTCAGTAGAAGTGGATGGTAATGCAGAAGAAGTGGATGGAAAGGAGAGAATGGCTGAGCCTGCTTCTTGAAGGAGGGGAGTGACTGATGCAGTCCTTGTGCTCTCAGATGCAACTGGAGCAACCCTTGCTGGAGCGGGCTTCAGAAAGCTCCTTTTCCATTTGACAAACAGGGTTGGGTCCATCTTTTTGCTGGCATTGATGGATATAGAAACTGAAACCAACAGATGGGGATATTTCTCTTTTAGAAATATCCCAAGCACCCTACCCAGGGTGACTTCCTTCTTGCTATTCTTTTTCCTTATCAAATTAAACAAAACTCCTGCCCAGTTAATCTATTTCTTGTTCACAATGGCACACATCAGGGCAAACTGTTGCCCGGTTATATTATCATGGGCAGAGTGCTTGCCCAGAAGCACTTTTCTGACTAGTTTAGCCAGGAACTTTATCTTCAACGGAAAGTTAACCTTAAGCAGCTTAGAAGGAATGCTGTCGGCTTGTCCTAATTCAGTCAACATTCTCCCAAATTCTGGGGTATCTTGCTCATAATCCTCTTCTCCATTCAATAATCCAAAAATATCAGTCAAAACTGCGGGAGTCAGAATTACCTCTTCTCCGCCTATCGTTCTAGTCATAGATTCGTCATTGGAGGATGAAGTGAAAGCCCATTCTTTAATCTCTTGAACGTTTATCTTTATTCTTGTGGACATGAACTTTTTCAATCCTTGATCTTTGCAGAGGTTGAGGATTTCCACTATCGCAGATTCACAGCAGCTGAAAGAATCGAAGTCCACACTGAAACCAGCATCGAACTTTACCACGGACAGGAGGGCTGGAGTAATCGCCATCGAAGGGGTTGGAGAAAGAGAGAGAGAGATGGCGAAGGTGAAATGGCAGAAAACGCGAGACAGGGAGCAAGCAGAAAGACGGAATGCGAAAAGACGATCTCCGTCGATGATAAAAGAAACGATCTCTTAACCTAGGTCGACCATCGGTTTTATATTAAAACAGCAATCGTCGATCTATTTAAAAGATACTGGAGACGATGGTCGAACGGTCGTTTGACGATCGTTTCCTGAAGCAGAGTAGTCGATCAACCGATCGACTATTTCTGTCTTCCAAACAACAAGCTGTCGTCAACCATAGATCGACGATAGGCTCGATCTGTTCGACGATCTTCGAACGTCGGTCGACGATCTTCAAGCAGATAAGCCATCATCAACCATAGGTCGACGATAAGCTTGATCCGATCGACTATCTTCGAATGTCGTTCGACGATCTTCAAGCAGGTTTCAACACAGGCAGAAGTCACACTTAGTCTTTTCCATTAATCATGCCTAGTTGAACCAAAAAGAAAAGATGCTTCTGTTCATCTAAAGGCTTGGTGAAAATATCACCTCTCTGAAGGTCAGTGGATATGAACTCAAGGCTGATCTTGTTCTTTTCCACACAATCTCTCAGGAATTGGTGTCTAATCTCAATGTGCTTGGTTCTAGAGTGGTGCACATGATTTTGTGCAATGGAGATAGCACTGGTACTATCACACATGATTTTTGTGTTCTTGTGTGTGTACCCATAATCCAAAAGCTGGTTTTGAATCCACAGGATCTGTGAACAACAACTAGCAGCTGCTATATATTCAGCTTCTGCAGTTGAAGTTGAGACAGAAGCCTGCTTCTTACAGAACCAAGAGACCAATCTCTCTCCCAGGAACTGACAAGTTCCTGAGGTACTTTTCCTGTCAACTCTACAACCAGCATAGTCAGAATCAGAGTATCCAATTAACTCAAATTCTGATTCTGCTGGGTACCGTAGTCCTAGATTTGGACATCCCTTCAGGTATCTCAAAATTCTCTTGAGAAGAATCAAATGAGATTCCTTGGGGTTGACCTGGAATCTAGCACATAGGCATGTAGCAAACATTATATCTGGCCTACTTGTAGTTAAATACAATAGGGAACCAACAATGGCCCTATAATTCTTCTGATCAACTAGCTTGCCCTGATCATCAGAATCTATAATTACATTAGTAGCCATAGGTGTATGCATTGCTGAAGCATCAGCCATCCCAAACTTCTTTACCAATTCCTTGGCATATTTGGATTGGGAGATGAAGATGTCATCAGCATCTTGCTTTACTTGGAGACCAAGAAAGTAAGATAGCTCACCCATACTACTCATCTCAAACTTAGAATGCATCAAGTCAGAGAACTTTTTGCACAGTTTGGGATCAGTGGAGCCAAAAATAATATCATCCACATACACTTGAACTAACAGGATTGTGTCCTTGTGGTGCTTGACGAAAAGGGTTCTATCAACTACTTCCCTAACAAAGTTGTGCTCTAACAGGAAACTGGCTAGAGTCTCATACCAGGCTCTGGGTGCTTGTTTGAGTCCATAAAAAGTTTTTTGCAACTTGAAAACATGTAAGGGCTGAGTTGAAGAAACAAACTCAGGTGGTTGTTCAACAAATACCTCTTCCTTTAGCTCACCATTTAGAAAGGCACTTTTGACATCCATCTGAAAGACCTTAAACTTCATATAGGCTGCATAGGCTAAAAAGATCCTTATTGCCTCTAGCCTTGCAACAGGAGCAATGGTTTGGTCATAATCTATACCTTCCTCCTGTTTGTAGCCCTGAGCTACAAGCCTAGCTTTGTTCCTTACAATAATTCTATTTGCATCCAACTTGTTTCTAAACACCTACTTGGTGTCTATGATCAGTTGGCCTTTTGGTCTTGGAACCAAAGTCCATACTTTACATCTTTCAAACTAATTGAGTTCCTCTTGCATAGCAATGATCCAGTGGGGATCTAGCTCAGCATCTTTAATGGTGAGGGGCTCAATCTGTGAAAGGAAACAAGCATGCATCACATCCTGTCTTAATTGATGTCTTGTTTGTACACCAGCTGATATGTCTCCAATCACTTGAGATACAGGATGATCTCTAAGTGTGACAACATCAGCAGGTGGGATGTGATCTTCAGCAATAGTTGGGATTAATTCCTCAGGAGGAATTGGATCTACTATTGGTGGTACAGTAGCTACTACTACACAGTCTTCATCACTGTCTGATTCAGTGATCTGAAGAGTTGAAAGAGGCAGAATCTCTTGAATAATATCTCTACTAGATTCTGGTACCTGCAATGAACTTGAGGAAGGAGATGTTTTCTTCTCCTTGTAAAACAACTGAGATTCATCAAAAGAAACATGCACAGACTCTTCAATTTTAGAAGATGATTTATTAAATACCATATAAGCTTTGCTTACTTGGGAATATCCAAGAAAAATTCCCATTGAAGCTTTTGCTTCAAATTTTCTAAGGTATTCTTTATTATTGTTATGAATGTATACTACACAACTAAATACTCTAAAATAATTTATTTTAGGTTTCTTTCCTTTAAGCAACTCATAAGGAGTTTTACACTTAAGCTTGTGTATAAGACTTCTATTCAAGACATAGTTGGCTGTACTAACAGCTTCTGCCCAATAGGAAAGAGGCATGTTAGCATCGGCCAACAATGTGCTAGCAGCTTCAATTAGTGTTCGATTCTTCCTTTCAACTACCCCATTTTGTTGGGGAGTTCTAGGAGCTGAGAAGCTATGTTTGATACCTTCTCTCTCACAGAATTCTTGCATGAGAAGAGAGTCAAACTCAGTACCATGATCACTTCTGATTAAGGCCACATGAGTAGAGTACTCAGTCTGCACACATAATAGAAAATCTGTAAGAGCTTTGAAGTTATCAGCCTTAGTTCTCAAAAAGAACACCCAACTGAACCTAGAGAAGTCATCTACAATGACTAGGGTGTAATACTTCCCTCCTAAGCTCTGTACATTTATTGGGCCAAATAGGTCTAAATGTAATAAATACAGGATTCTAGGAGAATCACTTTTATTTATTGGTTTAAATGAATTCTTGGTTTGCTTGCCTAATTGACAAGCCTTGTATAGGCTCTCCTTCTTGTAGGGGCAAGAAGGTAAACCTCTAACAAGGTTGTATTTAGATAACCTAGATATATTCTTAAGGTTAACATGGCTAAGCCTCCTATGCCATAAGGTGTTGTTATTATTTGTTACTTCATTAAATAAGCAGATTTCAGATACAGTTGATTTAAAATCTACTAGGTAAATATTACCTTGTTTAATGCCTACTAACACAACATTATTATCTAAAGTAATATTACAAAGAGAGTTAGAAAATGATACCTGGTATCCAGCATCACATAACTGACTTACTGAAATGAGATTATGCTTCAGTCCAGTTACATAAGCAACTCTCTTGAATGTTACAGCTCCAATGGTAATCCTGCCATAGCCTTCAGTTTGACCACAGTTGGAATCCCCAAAGATCACCTTTGGTCCGTGCTTGGCCTTGAACCTTGACAGATTTTCCTTATTTCCTGTCATATGCTTGGAGCATCCACTATCCAAATACCACTTATTTTGAGTGATTAGGATAGGTCTTCACCTGCAAAGAAATCAATTAAACATTGTGGACCCAGGTAACCTTGGGTCCCTTGTTTTTCACATAAGAAAAACTAGAAATAAATGAAAAAGCAGGTTGAGGATGATAACCTAACGGGTAAGATCTCCTAGGTGGGATTCTCCATGCAGATGATGGGTCAATGAACCTAGTGTTTCTATTTACATTCGGGTTTCTAAAGTTTTGGTTGAAGTTTTGAAATTCATATTGAAAACGTCAATCTGAGGTCGACGGTTGATGCTCAAAGCGTCGAGCTCCGTTCGACCATTGAGCCTTCAAACGTCGAGCTACGTTCGACGCTTTTTGTATTTCTTTAAACATTTGCTTCCTATTTTCTCTCTTAGCTTTATTTAAAGTTTTATTAACCTGATTAACTTGCTCAGTGTTTTTTATTCCACTAGCTGAAACAAAATTCACTGAAGTTGAAAGGTTATTTTTAAGAATAATTGGGGGTTCACTAGGAGAAGCTCTTAAGCCAAATTTGTTATTGTCTGACCTAGTGTTAGACATGCTGGTTATTTCAAGCAACTTAAGGCTTCTACCATTCAGAGATTCTTCTAATCTTTTTGACTTAGCTAATTCATTTTTAAGGAATTTTATTTCTTCACTAGAATTAGTGAGTTCTGCTGTTAACCTAATGTTTTCATTAGAGATAAATTCAGATTCAGCAAGCTTATTTCTAAGATCCTTAATTTCCTTTTCAGAACTAATTAAATCTAAACACAAAGATTTAAAATCTAATTTAAATTCAGCAGATGTAAAATCGTAAGAAGACAATACCTCATCTTCTGTTGGCATTTCTTCATCAGAATCTGAACTCTTTGCAGCTGAGTGATTGCTGCAGGCATCAATTGCCATCAGGCAAACTTCCTTTGCCTTCTTTTCTTCCTCATCCTCACTAGAGCTTGAGGAGGAAGATTCCTCATCAGAATCGCTCCAGGTTTCAGCAACGAAACCTCTCTCCTTCTTTTTGTTCTTGTAGGAGGATGGCTTGGAATGCTTCCTGTGCTATTCTTTTTCCTTCCTTTTCTCTTTATTCTTTTCCTCTGGACACTCAGGTAGAATGTGTCCAGGTTTCCTGCAACCATAGCAAATTATTTCTTTAGCAGGAGAACGATCATACCTTGGTTTATCTTCATATCGTGAAGATTTCTTTCTGAATTCTTTCCTTCCCATCTTGAGAAACCTCTTGGCAAATAATGTCATTAGTTCCTCATTGGAATGGCTTCCTTCAGAAGCTTCAGCAGCTTTGAGAGCAAGAGTTTGCTCTTTTCTTGTTGGAGTTGGAGTCTTTGCATCAGCCTCAGCTTCCCTGGTCCTCAGCACTTGCTCAAAAGACTTGAGCTTGCCAAGGAGAGCTTCTGTTGAGATTTTTGTTGTGCTTCTGGCCTCCTTGATAGGCCAGATCCTCAGATCCCATGTGCTAGGGAAGCACATAAGAATCTTATCATTGACCTCTGTCAATGATATATCCTTGTCAAGAGTCCTCAGCTCATTGATGATTGAGCTGAGCCGGGTGTACATTGCTTCAACTGATTCAGCATCAGTTTTCTTGAAGTTTTCATACTGGGAGATAAGGTTGGACCTTCTATCCTTCCTCTCATCAGCTGAACCAGCTATAATCTGGTTCAGTGAGTCCCACATGGCTTTTGCAGAGGTACAATCAGCCACTTTCTGGAATATTTCATCAGACATAGTCTGAGCCAGAATATTCATAGCTTTGGCATCAGCTATTTTTGCCTTCTTGTAGGCATCATTGTAATCTGGAGGAGGCACTGCACTGAAGTTTGTAGATGTTGTAGTAGTGGCTGCAGAAGGAGGTGCTGGAGGTCCTGTCAAAATAGAAGAGAAAATTTCTTCATCAATAGAGTTCATATATAATCTTATTCTTGCCTTCCAGATGTTGAACTTAGCTAAGTTGCAAGCTGGAGGTCTGGTGCTAGAGTAATCCTTGGACTGGGCCATGAAGTGAATATCTATAAGCTTGGTATCTATCAGGATCTTGTGACTCAGGTGTTAGCCTGTATAGTCAGTCAACCTCCCTCTGATACCAATTGAAAGTGAGGATAGATACAACTCTAGAGGGGGGTGAATAGAGTAATCAAAAATTATGACACCCTACTCAACTCCCTTTGAGTTAATTTGCGGAATGAGTTTATAGACATTTGAAACCCTAGAGCCTAACACAAAGTGAAGTGCACTAGAGAAAGCTAACTGTAATTGCAGTTGAGCTTTGGTCCTATCACAGCAACTAGCAATCCTAGTTATTTCTACTCACAGCCACAGTGCAATAAATTAAATAAAGCAACACAGGCGACACAAGAAGTTTATAGTGGTTCCCTCTAAATAGGTACGTCCACTCTTCTACCACCCTGGTAGGGATCCACTACAGGTTTTTGTTCAGGTGCCATGCCACCAACTGATCAGCTTCAGGTAGATCAAGTAGACCCTTTGAGCTTTTGATCAGGAGCTCAAAATCCAACACAAGTTTTTGATCAGGTGCCCTACCACCAAGGTTCACTTTTGAAGGGAGTAATAACCCTTTATACATGAGGTTGAGAGAGTTAAAGTTTCTTCTCTATTGTTAAACATATTAGAGAAGTTAGTGGATTGCACAGAGCTGGAAAGCTCTAAAGAATCAAGGCTCCCCCTGGCTTAGAGAATATCCAGGAAGAAGTCTTGCTTCAGGGTGCAGGAACACTTCTGAACTGAGACAAAGAACTGTCTTGGAGTTCTGAAGGAGAAGCTTGAAGAAGACTCTTGATTTGGAAAAGGTGTTCTTCTTTAATCAGCTTCCTTTCTTCTTCTTCTTCTTCTTCTAAAAGCCTCTGAGTGAAAGTCTTCCTGTGAGCAGGATGAACTCAGGATGAAGAAGAATGCTGAAGAGATTTGATCTTCTCAGTTGAATGTGAATTTCTGAGAGCTGTATATCTCTATGCTATTGAGAGAAAACTTCTTGTATTTGAGAATTGTATATCTGAGTCTATATTTCTTCTTTCAAAAGAAGCTCTTTATATATGAGCCTTTGCAACGGCTCTAATCTGAGTTTGAACTTTGTCTTCTTCTGGAATCTGCAATCTGGGCTGCAAAAAGCATAAAGCAAAACTATATCTTGCAGACAGACATGCTATAAGGAGATAAAGCTTTCTAAGAAGCTGCAAATCCAATCTGATAAAAGAGTGCTAGAAAAAGTCACATCAGAAAGAGCTCTTTACAGCCAGAGAAGACTTTTTGAGTCTAACGGCTATAAAGGACAGCCTGGCAGATAAAGCAGAAAATATATTTCAACTAATAAGATAAACAACTTTGTCAGATAAAGATTGAATCATGCATAAAGAAGCAAGCAAGTATTGCTTAGAAATGATAGCAAAAATTTACTGAAATAATCTTTTATAAAATATGCCAAATAAATATGAAATAAATCATAGAATAGAAGAGGACAAAATTACCAAAAACATACAGCAGAACGTCGAACGACCCTCGGAGATCGTCGACCGAAGCACAGAGATCGTCGACCTATCAAACAGATAGCCGAACGATACAGATAGTCGAACTATCAAATCAGATAGTCAAACTACCAGAACAGATAGTCGACCTATCAGAACAGATAGTCGAGCTATCAGATAGTTGACCTATCAAGACAAATAGTCGAACTATCAAGCAAAACAGATAGTCGACCTATCAAACAGATAGTCGAACTATCAAACACAGCAGATAGTCGAACTATCAAAGAGGACAGATAGTCGACCTATCAAACAGATAGTCGAACTATCAAAGAAGACAGATAGTCGACCTATCAAACAGATAGTCGAGCTATCAGATAGTTGAACTATCCAAGCAGATAGTCGAACTATCAAAGAAGACAGATAGTCGACCTATCAAACAGATAGTCGAGCTATCAGATAGTTGAACTATCCAAGCAGATAGTCGAACTATCAAAGACAACAGATAGTCGACCTATCAAACAGATAGTCGAACTATCAAGACAATAGATAGTCGACCTATCAAACAGATAGTCGAACTATCAAAGAAATCTGTCTGGTCAAAAGAAGTCGAGCGGGGTTCGACGATCGACGAGGCAGATTCCACAGAACGTCGAGCTAACAAGAGTTGAACTAACTCAGAGATAGACGATATGCTGACAGACGATAGTCGAGCAATTGATAGACGATCGTCGAACAGTTAATCGACGATAGTCAAGCGGCGTTCGACCATAGTCGAACTAAAAAACAACTTAACCAAATTTTCATCTGGATAAGTGACAACTCTACAACTAGACAATTAACCTTTGACCATAGATAAATCTTGGGTCAAGAGACTAAAAGAGAAGACTGAACTCAAAACCAAACTAGGGTACCAACAATCTATCTCAGAAGAAATTTTCTAAGTCCACATACTCGAGTACTTCTATAGTATACTCGAGTAAGTGAGTCTGTACTCGAGTAGGTTGGGCTACTTACTCGAGTGGATTCTCTATATACTCAAGTATGAAAGCTTATACTCGAGTAGATTTTCCTTCACTCGAGTAAGTGATACCTTATACTCGAGTAGATGGTTGGTTACTCGAGTAAGCATTCTGTTTGAACTCGAGTAGATCTAGACTTCTTATCCTAGAAAGTTTCTAAGTCCACATACTCGAGTAGTTCTCTGAAATACTCGAGTAAGTAACTTTGTACTCAAGTAGACTGATTTCCATACTCGAGTAGGTTAGTGATCACTCGAGTAGTTTTCCTAAGATACTCGAGTAGTCTATCTTCCCCATACTCGAGTATCTCAAACTCTTATACTCGAGTAGCTCTTCAAGTCTTATCTGAGAAATTTTCTTGTTTAAGTGTTTATACTCGAGTATATTTGCTCATACTCGAGTAGTCTCTCTAAGTCACTCGAGTATTGATCCCTGAAGCACTCGAGTAGTTTCTATCTTGATACTCAAGTATATCCCTCATATCCACTCGAGTATGTAACCTCTTACTCGAGTATGTCTCTGTCTCTCGAGTATGTCTGTTCGAATTTCCTGAATTTCTCTAAGTCAAGTTTCTTTGTGTATTTTCAAAAAGTCCCTTCTAATTGGTTCACGTGTCATCCTTAATTAGGTTTATGACCGTTGGAGACCACCTATAAATAGGTCTTTTCATACTTGACAAAACACGCATTTACAGAGATTAATTTTTTAAGAAAGAGAAAATCCCGAAAACCCTAATCTTCCCGTCCGCCGCCATTGAAGTTTTCGGAAGAAGCTCTGGATCGTCGTTCTCACTCCACTGCTATCGATCTCATTTTCTCCAGCGATCCAGACTCAAGAAGAATCATCTTATCACGTCGTGCTTCATCGATTTCTGATATTTCTATTTGATAGTTTTACTTTCAAGACTACCTAAACACCTAGAGGGGGGTGAATAGGTTCTAATGCTTGTTTTCACTTTTAGGCAGAATATAATAACTGAATTAAATCACACAGCACAGCAATCATAGAAATTCATACAACACAGATTGCACACAGTTTTATAGTAGTTCCCCAAGGTCTGGGTACATCCACTTTTCCCCTTCACCTATCTAGCAGTGTGCTAGATTCGACCAAACTTCCTCTTTAACTCAGATCAGCAGATCCTACAGCTCAGAACCTGGAAAGGTTCCTACAACTCAGAACCCAGAATGGTTCCTACAACTCAGGCTCAACAGCCCTACCTCAGCCTTGACCCAAGGCCTACAACTCAGAGAAAAACGTTCTCCTACACTCAGGCAACAGCCCTACCACTCAGAGATCAACTCTTCTACACTCAGTCTTTATAACATAGGCTTACAACTCAGATCTATATTGATAGACCCTACAGAAATTCGAAAAGAGTTTGTATTATCTTGCCCTTGATGAGAGAGAAAAGGACAAGACAGTTCTTGATCAGCTGATGAATGAAATCAACTGAATCTGAGCTTTCTTCAAAGCTTCTTGAATCTGAACTTAGCTGAGTTGATTTCCCAAATCGCTTCTTGAGAAACCAGTGATGGCTTCCTTCTTCTTCTTCAAGTGGCTGGATCCCTCTCTATCCAACACCTTTGATGATACTTCAGAATTCTTGATAGAACTCTTCTTAGACAGATCCTGAGATCGTCTTCTTAGATCTTCTGATGAAGATCTTCTTCCGAGCCTTGCACTTCCTTGATTTGATTCTTCAATCAGTTTGTATGTTTGTTGCTCTCAAAATCAAATCATTGATATCGCCTTCTGAATCTGTCTATTTATAGACCTTCTTCATGGTAACCGGCTGATCCGGTTTCTAACTGTCTTCTGACAAGTCTGCAGCTTCAGTTAACCTGTTGCAACCCACAGCTGTCAAATCTTCAAACAGATCCTGTGCCTTTGTCTTGGACAGCAAAGTGTCGAGACTGACTGTCAGAAAGTGTCGAGACCAACTGTCTATATGTGTCGACACAAGTAACTTAGGTGTCGACACAGTCTTTGATGATGTCGACTGGTTTGCCTTTAAGTCGACTCAGCTTCTTCAGAACTTCATCTTGAGAATGAGTCGACACTGAATATTTGTGTCGACTCAAGCACTTCATCATTCTTCAGAAAATGACTTGGTCTAGACATTGCAGTGTGTCGACACAAGCCCTGTGTGTCGATACAGTTGTTGTAGATTCAGAACATAATATGTGTCGACTCTGCCTTCAGGTGTCGATACATCAATTATCGACTCTGCCAATATGTGTCGACACTGCCTTCTGGTGTCGACTCTGCCTCAATGTGTCGACACAGCTTCCCAGTGTTGATACAACTGTTGTCGACTCTACTTCTGCAAGTCGACACTGCTTCCCAGTGTTGACACAAATGTGGTCGACTATTTTTCTCTGTGTCGACACAGACTTTTTCAAATGTCGACACAAATCTTCTGAAGTGTCGACATAGCTTTTTCTTGTGTCGACACATGGACTTAGAATAATTTCCTGTACTTTTAGTACTTTCTTAATCTGCACATGTCAACTCAAAATAACATCAAATACACCTTAATGTATATCATAAAGCTAAGTTAGACTTCTTCAAATCAGGTACACATTTTCCAATGTACCCAACAATCTCCCCCTATTTAGAGAAGTCATAACCCTTTTAGCTAATGATATACACCATTTAAAAAAAATATAATATGATGATGTATAAAAGCATGACATTACAGGAATACTTTAATAAACAAAACATACAGCAAATTCATCACAGAAAAAAGATGAACATTAATAAATGATTACAGAACAATGTTTTGTTTATAACTTGGAAATGTTTGTTACAGATGTTTACATTGAATGACTTAATAAAACATTACAAAACAATTGAAAGGACTGGTAAGTTTAAGCTAAGACTGATCAGGTTCTCTAATGACAATTCCTTTGCCAGATTGAATTTGAGCCTTCACAGCTGGTTCAGCAACCTCAGCAGGCTTCTTGCCTTTCAGATCAGCTTTCTTCTGAGCTTCTTCCTTGGGCCTTTGCCTCTCAAAGTAGTGAAAGGGCTTTGGAAAATATTTGCATGGCTCCTGAGCATCTGGTGGTAGCCTCCCCATCTTGGCTTTTCTTCTATATTGAACTATAGCCTCCTGCCTAGCTTCATACTTTTGCCATTCAATCTCATTATACCACTTTCCTCTTTCCTGGACTTGATCCTTTACAGCCTTCCATGCTGTCAGTATAATGTTTCTTGAAGTGGGACTCCATTGCTCAAAGTCAGGCCTAAGTTCAGCTTGCTCTCTAAATCTTTTCTTGGACAGTAGAGCATCTTGTTGTTCTTTCAAACTTGCATCAGGCTTATCAACTTTCTCAATAACAACATTTGTAACCTCCTGTGGAGGACTATACATAGCCTGTACTTGCTGATTAATCATATCAAAATCTGCAGGGGGTAAATGACTTGGGCAACCTCAGGTTGATTGCCTTCAAGTAAACCTTGTTGAATTCCTGACTCAGCCACCATAGCATCATCACATAAAGGTGGATATCCCAATGTGGCTCGAATACTATTAGTCACCCATTTAGTGTGTTCTGAGCCAGCATGAACTAATAATCTCTCCCCCTTTAGGACTTCTCTTTCAATATGGTCTCTGAGATCATCCTTCTGAAATCTGATCTGGCCATCAAGATAATTCACACCCTCTTTAAAATATGGTTTCAACTTTTGAAGCTTAGTAGATATCTCTGTCTGAGAGGTTGTGATAGCAGTTTGAACTGAAATGATAGCCTCCTTGAGTTTCTGATCATACACTTCCATTTCTTTAGCTCTTGCAGCAGACAGTCCTGCAGTAGTATCTATTACCTTATTGAGAATCTCATGGTGAGATTCAGCCAGATTATCATTCATCCTCAGCTGATTTTCCAAAACATAACCTTGCTTCAAAGCAATATCATCTACTTTAGTAAGAATGGACTGTTGTTGTTTAGCCAAAAATACTACAGCATTACCTCCCTTATGGAAGCAATCTGTCATTTCCTTTTTATTCATATTCACCTCAAATCTGATAGATTTAATATCTTGAGCCAAGTCAAACTGAAGTGACTTATTATTCTCATCAACATATTTCTCTAAAGCTACTCTTTGTTCATCCAGCTTCACCTGCAAATCTACCATGAACTTGTTATAATTAAATTCAGATGGAGATTGGTGAGCTGTGGTCTGTAGTGCTTGCTTATAGCTTTTGCTCCTTCTCTTGAAGACAATAAGTTTCCTCTTCTTAGCCATTCTAGCTTCTTCATTCTCAGAATCTGATGAGCTTTCTATATGAACTCTCTCAGGAGATGAAGGAGGTTTATCTGTCTCAGTGACATGTTGATCACCCTCAGCATTCACAGGCTCCCCGTCAATAACTGGCTCCTCCTCAACAACTAGCTCTTTCTCAACTTCTGGTTCTACCTCAATTTCTTGCTCTACCTCAATTTCATCAGCAATTTTATCATCAGTAATTCCATCAGTAGCAATTCCATCATTAGGAAACAACTCATCTAGAGTGAATTCCTTCTGAGCTTGAACAGAAGATGAATCATCCAGATCAGTACTGTTCAAATCTTTAGATAAATCTATTTGTTCTTCCTCTTGCACTGGTTCAGAAATCTTCTCCCTCTGCACTTGTTCAGTATGTGGAATGTCCTGGGTAGGAGAATGAACTTGCTCCACCTGCACCTGTGTAGGATCAGTAATATCCTGAGCAGGAGAATGAACTTTCTCCCCCTGCTCCTGTGCAGGTAATGTTTCTTTCGGAGCTGGAGTAGATCTAGTCAGGTCCTCAGCTGGTTCCCTAACTTGTTCTTCTTAATGCTGCTCAGTACCTTGTTCATGACCTGGGGATTTCTCAGGTGAATCCTGCCTGTCCACCTCAGGCATCTCTTTGGATAGAACTCTATCCCATCTTGAGAATAATCTCATATCCATCTTTCTCATGTGATTAATCTTAGACCCAGGAAGTTGTTGCATAACTTCTGGGATGACTCCAGTCAGGTATAAACTCACAATCCTAGCCAGATTTGGCTTCTTAAGTCCTTCCTTGATCTTATCAAATACAACTGCTGACCAGTCAGTTGGAATTTTGAAAACAATTCTTGTCATAAGGCAGAACATATAGGCTGAGACTCTATCATGTCCTCCAGGTTTGCACAAAATCATCTTTCCAACTATCTCAGACAGCAATTTGCACTGGTGATTCATTCCTTTTCTATTGATGGCTGCTCCAATCTTTATGGTTGGATCCAACCCACACCATTGGAGAGCCTCCCTTGTCTTAGAGGCTGGAATCTCTTCTTCATTCTCAATGCTTGGCAATTGAAGAATTTGTCTTAAACTCCGTAGAGTAAGTTTGACCTTGGTGCCATGAGCTGTGGATTTGATCTTGAGTCCAGAAGAATCCACTGATGCAGAAGTGTAAAATTCAAGTACCTCCTTCTTCCAGATCTTCGTTGGTTCAGAAACCAGAAATTCCAATCCATTTTCAGCAATAAGGAAAATCACTTGTTTGAATTCTGGTGCGGCGGTGTCGAACGCAGCCCTAACCAACTCATATCCTTCATTCACGTTATCTTCAACCTTAGGCGCCATTGAATCAGTCGAGAAGGCTTGAGAGAAGGAGAGAGAATGTCAACACAGGGTTTTAGTCTCGAAAACCTTGTGAGCGTGTCGACAGAATACGTTGTTGACCTATTTATACCCTCTAAAGAAAGAAGATCAAAAGTCGGGCAAAAACAATCTAAATGTGTCGACACAGATGGAATGTGTCGACACAAACTTCTATTATCTCGACAAACAATTCTGTCTACTATGTGTCGACACCAATTGAGGATATGTCGACACCTGAGATACATAGTAGACCATCAGAAATTCTGTGTCGACTCTTTGTTCAAGTGTCGACACAAAATCTGTAAGTGTCGACACCAATGTTCTGGTGAAGTCGACACTATATTTCTGGATGAGTCGACTATTTGACCCTTAAGTGTCGACACATATTCTCTGTGTCGACACAATTTCTCTGACTAGTCGACCAGACTTCACTGAGTCGACACTTTATCACTATAAGTGTCGACACCATTTTACTTAGCCAATATTTGTTTGTTGATATCACTTGAAAGTTTATTGATATACTAGTCAATGGTCAGCATTCCTAATTCAATTTTAAATTTATTGAATTTTGTTTCATCCAGTGGCTTTGTAAATACATCTGCTATTTGATAATCTGTTTTAACAAATTCCAATGAGATGTCTTCTCTTTCTACATGCTCTCTAAGAAAATGATATTTGATTTCTATATGCTTAGTTCTACTATGAGAAACAGGATTGTTAGTAATAGAAATAGCACTCTTAGAATCACACAATAAAGGTGTTCTACTTACTTGAATACCATAATCCTTCAATTGATGCTGTATCCATAATAGTTGTGCACAGCAGCTTCCAACAGCAACATATTCTGACTCAGCTGTGGATATTGCCTCACTGGTCTGCTTCTTACTGCTCCATGATATCAGTCTTCCTCCCAAGAATTGACAAGTACCTGTAGTACTCTTTCTATCCTCTCTACAGCCTGCAAAATCTGCATCTGAATAATCTGTTAGTAGAAAATCTCTATTCCTAGGGTACCAAAGGCCTAGATTAGTTGTGCCCTTAAGATATCTCAGAATCCTTTTGACAGCAGTATAATGAGATTCTTTAGGGCTGGCTTGGAACCTAGCACAAACACATGTAGCATACATAATATCTGGTCTACTAGCAGTGAGATATAGTAGAGAGCCAACTATTCCTCTATACAAAGATTCATCAATAGGTTTACCTGCATCATCTTTGCATATAGGCATACTTGTTCCCATAGGATTTCTCATGGTGGAGGATGACTCCATACCATACTTCTTAATTAATTCCTTGGTGAACTTAGACTGGGATATGGACAGGCCATCTTCAGTCTGTCTTACTTGGAGTCCCAAGAAGAACTTAAGTTCCCCCATGCTGCTCATCTCAAACTTCCCTTGCATAAGTTTGGCAAACTTTTTGCAAAGGTTGTTCTTAGTATATCCAAAGATTATGTCATCTACATGATCTGAACTAAGATGATCTTACCTTTTGATTCCCTAAGGAATAGAGTTTTGTTTATTTTCCCTCTTGAGAATTTGTTCTCAATAAGGAAAGTAGACAGGGTTTCATACCAAGCCCTTGGGGCTTGCTTTAACCCATACAAAGCTTTCCTAAGCCTATAAACATAATCAGGTTTAAGAGGATCTACAAAACCTGATGGCTGCTCTACATAGACTTCCTCTTTTAAATCACCATTCAGGAATGCTGATTTCACATCCATCTGGTACACTTTAAAGTCTTGATATGCTGCATAGGCAAGGAACATTCTGATTGCCTCCAGCCTTGCTACTGGGGCAAATGTTTGATCAAAGTCAATCCCTTCTTCCTGCCTGTATCCTTTAGCAACCAACCTAGCTTTGTTCTTCACAATTATTCCACTCTCATTCAACTTGTTCCTATAGATCCATTTTATGCCAATTATATTGTGGCCTTTTGGTTTAGGAACAAGCTCCCAGACATTGCACCATCTGAATTGATTCAGCTCCTCTTACATAGCATCAATCCAGTGTTGGTCTTGGATGTCTTCTTCAAACTTCTTAGGCTCCATTTGAGATAGGAAACTTGAATGCAGAACTGTGCTCAGATTTTTGCTTCTAGTTTGCACTCCCTGTCTTGGATCACCTATAATCTGATTAGCTGGATGATCTTTAAGATGTCTTGTAGCTAGAGGAAGGTTTCCTTCAGGTTGATCATCTCCAGCTCCTTCATTATGTTGTACCTCCTAGTTTTCATCAGCTTCTAAAGAGTCTTGTACTCCCCCTGGACAATAGCCTTTATTTTCCAATGCTCCATCTTCCTTTGATGTTTCTGCAATGGAAAGCTTGTCCATCCTTTGGCTTATACATGTTGAATCATTTGATCTACAAGACAACTCACAGTTGATTAATCTTGTTTCATCAACTACAACATGAACAGACTCCTCTACAACTTAAGTAGTCAAGTTGAAGACCCTATAGGCTTTACTATTTATGATGTACCCAACAAATATCCCTTCCTGGGATTTGGCAGCAAACTTAGTCAAATATGACTTGTCATTGTTAAGTATATAGCACTTGCAACCAAAGATCCTGAAGTAGGATAGATTTGGTTTTCTACCTTTCATAATCTTATAGGGAGTCATTTTGTGGCTCTTGGTGATAGAAGCCCTATTGATTACATGACATGCAGTGTTTACTGCCTCAGCCCAGAAATATTCTGGAAGAGAGGTGTCACTCAATAGTGTTCTACCAGCTTCAATTAATATTCTATTCTTTCTTTTAGCAATTCCATTTTGCTGAGGTGTTCTAGGTGAGGAGAACTCTTGGAGAATCCCAAAGTCTTCACATAATTTTGTCATACTTTCAGATTGAAATTCAGTGTCATGGTCACTTCTGATTTTGACCACTGTACTGTTCAGTTTATTCTGAATTTGCTTTACAAAACTAAGTAAGACACTTGGGTTTTTGATTTCTGTCTCAGAAAGAACACTCATGTAAATCTAGAATAGTCATCTACAACCACAAAAGTGTAGACCTTCCTACCTAGACTATAAACTGGCATAGAACCAAAAAGATCCATATGCAAGAGGTATAAGCACCTCACAGAATCCTTGTTTTCAAGGCTATGAAAGGAGGATTTAGTCTGCTTGCCCTTTTGACAGGCAGAACATATCCCTTCCTTTATGCACTTAACTTGAGGACCATTCCTCACTAACTCTTTGCTAAAGAGTTGGCCAATTATCTTGTAATTAAGATGAGCCAACCTCTTGTGCCACTTGACACAATGAGATGCATTATCATCAGCTACAAGACATATGGGAGACGCCTTATTCTCACATACAAAATTAAGACAATATACATTTCTCTTCCTATACCCAGTCAAAATGATCTCTTGATCACTTGACCTTTTGATATGATATCCATCCTTAACAAATGAAATGTCATATCCTAAATCACCTGAATAAATTAAATAAAGCAACATAGACGACACAAGAAGTTTATAGTGGTTCCCTCTAAATAGGTACGTCCACTCTTCTACCACCCTGGTAGGAATCCACTACAGGTTTTTGTTCAGGTGCCATGCCACCAACTGATCTGCTTCAGGTAGATCAAGTAGACCCTTTGAGCTTTTGATCAGGAGCTCAAAATCCAACACAAGTTTTTGATCAGGTGCCCTGCCACCAAGGTTCACTTTTGAAGGGAGTAATAACCCTTTATACATGAGGTTGAGAGAGTTAAAGTTTCTTCTCTATTGTTAAACAGATTAGAGAAGCTAGTGGATTGCACAGAGCTGGAAAGCTCTAAAGAATCAAGGCTCCCCCTGGCTTAGAGAATATCCAGGAAGAAGTCTTGCTTCAGGATGCAGGAACACTTCTGAACTGAGACAAAGAACTGTCTTGGAGTTCTGAAGGAGAAGCTTGAAGAAGACTCTTGATTTGGAAAAGGTGTTCTTCTTCAATCAGCTTCCTTTCTTCTTCTTCTTCTTCTAAAAGCCTCTGAGTGAAAGTCTTCCTGTGAGCAGGATGAACTCAGGATGAAGAAGAATGCTGAAGAGATTTGATCTTCTCAGTTGAATGTGAATTTCTGAGAGCTGTATATCTCTATGCTACTGAGAGAAAACTTCTTGTATTTGAGAATTGTATATCTGAGTTTATATTTCTTCTTTCAAAAGAAGCTCTTTATACATGAGCCTTTGCAACAGCTCTAATCTGAGTTTGAACTTTGTCTTCTTCTGGAATCTGCAATCTGGGCTGCAAAAAGCATAAAGCAAAACTATATCTTACAGGCAGACATGCTATAAGGAGATAAAGCTTTCTAAGAAGCTGCAAATCCAATCTGATAAAAGAGTGCAAGAAAAAGTCACATCAGAAAGAGCTCTTTATAGCCAGAGAAGACTTTTTGAGTCTAACGGTTATAAAGGACAGCCTGGCAGATAAAGTAGAAAATATATTTCAACTAATAAGATAAACAACTTTGTCAGATAAAGATTGACTCATGCATAAAGAAGCAAGCAAGTATTGCTTAGAAATGATAGCATAAATTTACTGAAATAATCTTTTATAAAATATGCCAAATAAATATGAAATAAATCATAGAATAGAAGAGGACAAAATTACCAAAAACATACAGCAGAACGTCGAACGACCCTCGGAGATCGTCGACCGAAGCACAGAGATCGTCGACCTATCAAACAGATAGCCGAACAATACAGATAGTCGAACTATCAAAGCAGATAGTTAAACTACCAGTACAGATAATCGACTTATCAGAACAGATAGTCGAGCTATCAGATAGTTGACCTATCAAGACAAATAGTCGAGCTATCAAGCAAAACAGATAGTCGACCTATCAAACAGATAGTCGAACTATCAAACACAGCAGATAGTCGACCTATCAAACAGATAGTCGAACTATCAAAGAGGACAGATAGTCGACCTATTAAACAGATAGTCGAACTATCAAAGAAGACAGATAGTCGACCAATCAAACAGATAGTCGAGCTATCAGATAGTTGAACTATCCAAGCAGATAGTCGAACTATCAAAGAAGACAGATAGTCGACCTATCAAACAGATAGTCGAGCTATCAGATAGTTGAACTATCCAAGCAGATAGTCGAACTATCAAAGACAACAGATAGTCGAACTATCAAAGACGAACTATCAAAGACAACAGATAGTCGACCTATCAAACAGATAGTCGAACTATCAAAGAAATCTGTCTGGTCAAAAGAAGTCGAGCGGGGTTCGACGATCGACGAGGCAGATTCCACAGAACGTCGAGCTAACAAGAGTTGAACTAACTCAGAGATAGACGATCTGCTGACAGACGATAGTCGAGCAACTGATAGACGATCGTCGAACATTTAATCGACGATAGTCAAGCGGCGTTCGACCATAGTCGAACTAAAATACTACTTAACCAAATTTTCATCTGGATAAGTGGCAACTCTACAGCTAGACAACTAACCTTTGACCATAGATAAATCTTGGGTCAAGAGACTAAAAGAGAAGACTGAACTCAAAACCAAACTAGGGTACCAACAGTCTATCTCAAAAGAAATTTTCTAAGTCCACATACTCGAGTACTTCTATAGTATACTCGAGTAAGTGAGTCTGTACTCGAGTAGGTTGGGCTACTTACTCGAGTGGATTCTCTATATACTCAAGTATGAAAGCTTATACTCGAGTAGATTTTCCTTCACTCGAGTAATTGATACCTTATACTCGAGTAGATGGTTGGTTACTCGAGTAAGCGTTCTGTTTGAACTCGAGTAGATCTGGACTTCTTATCCTAGAAAGTTTCGAAGTCCACATACTCGAGTAGTTCTCTGAAATACTCGAGTAAGTAACTCTGTACTCGAGTAGACTGATTTCCATACTCGAGTAGGTTAGTGATCACTCGAGTAGTTTTCCTAAGATACTCGAGTAGTCTATCTTCCCCATACTCGAGTATCTCAAACTCTTATACTCGAGTAGCTCTTCAAGTCTTATCTGAGAAATTTTCTTGTTTAAGTGTTTATACTCGAGTATATTTGCTCATACTCGAGTAGTCTCTCTAAGTCACTCGAGTATTGATCCCTGAAGCACTCGAGTAGTTTTTATCTTGATACTCGAGTATATCCCTCATATCCATTCGAGTATGTAACCTCTTACTCGAGTATGTCTCTGTCTCTCGAGTATGTCTGTTCGAATTTCCTGAATTTCTCTAAGTCAAGTTTCTTTGTGTATTTTCAAAAAGTCCCTTCTGATTGGTTCACGTGTCATCCTTAATTAGGTTTATGACCGTTGGAGACCACCTATAAATAGGTCTTTTCATACTTGACAAAACACGCATTTACAGAGATTAATTTTTTAAGAAAGAGAAAATCCCGAAAACCCTAATCTTCCCGTCCGCCGTCATTGAAGTTTTCGGAAGAAGCTCTGGATCATCGTTCTCACTCCGCTGCTATCGATCTCATTTTCTCCAGCGATCCAGACTCAAGAAGAATAATCTGATCACGTCATGCTTCATCGATTTCTGATATTTCTATTTGATAGTTTTACTTTCAAGACTACCTAAACACCTAGAGGGGGGGTGAATAGGTTCTAATGCTTGTTTTCACTTTTAGGTAGAATATAATAACTGAATTAAATCACACAGCACAGCAATCACAGAAATTCATACAACACAGATTGCACACAGTTTTATAGTGGTTCCCCAAGGTCTGGGTACATCCACTTTCCCCCTTCACCTATCTAGCAGTGTGCTAGATTCGGCAAAACTTCCTCTTTAACTCAGATCAGCAGATCCTACAGCTCAGAACCTGGAAAGGTTCCTACAACTCAGAACCCAGAATGGTTCCTACAACTCAGGCTCAACAGCCCTACCTCAGCCTTGACCCAAGGCCTACAACTCAGAGAAAAACTTTCTCCTACACTCAGGCAACTGCCCTACCACTCAGAGATCAACTCTCCTACACTCAGCCTTTATAACATAGGCTTACAACTCAGATCTATATTGATAGACCCTACAGAAATTAGAAAAGAGTTTGTATTATCTTGCCCTTGATGAGAGAGAAAAGGACAAGACAGTTCTTGATCAGCTGATAAATGAAATCAACTGAATCTGAGCTTTCTTCAAAGCTTCTTGAATCTGAACTTAGTTGAGTTGATTTCTCAAACAGCTTCTTGAGAAACCATTGATGGCTTCCTTCTTCTTCTTCAAGTGGCTGGATCCCTCTCTATCCAACACCTTTGATGATACTTCAGAATTCTTGATAAAACTCTTCTTAGACAGATCCTGAGATCGTCTTCTTAGATCTTCTTCTGAGCCTTGCACTTCCTTGATTTGATTCTTCAATCAGTTTGTATGTTTGTTGCTCTCAAAATCAAATCATTGATATCGCCTTCTGAATCTGTCTATTTATAGACCTTCTTCATGGTAACCGGCAGATCCGGTTTCTAACTGTCTTCTGACAAGTCTGACAGCTTCAGTTAACCTGTTGCAACCCACAGCTGTCAAATCTTCAAACAGATCCTGTGCCTTTGTCTTGGATAGCAAAGTGTCGAGACTGACTGTCAGAAAGTGTCGAGACCAACTATCTATATGTATCGACACAAGTAACTTAGGTGTCGACACAGTCTTTGATGATGTCGACTGGTTTGCCTTTAAGTCGACTCAGCTTCTTCAGAACTTCATCTTGAGAATGAGTCGACACTGAATATTTGTGTCGACTCAAGCACTTCATCATTCTTCAGAAAATGACTTGGTCTAGACATTGCAGTGTGTCGACACAAGCCCTGTGTGTCGATACAGTTGTTGTAGATTCAGAACATAATATGTGTCGACTCTGCCTTCAGGTGTCGACACATCAATTGTCGACTCTGCCAATATGTGTCGACACTGCCTTCTGGTGTCGACTCTGCCTCAATGTGTCGACACAGCTTCCCAGTGTTCATACAGCTGTTGTCGACTCTACTTCTGCAAGTCGACACTGCTTCCCAGTGTTGACACAAATGTGGTCGACTATTTTTCTCTGTGTCGACACAGACTTCTTCAAGTGTCGACACAAATCTTCTGAAGTGTCGACATAGCTTTTTCTGGTGTCGACACATGGACTTAGAATAATTTCCTGTACTTTTAGTATTTTCTTAATCTGCACATGTCAACTCAAAATAACATCAAATACACCTTGATGTATATCATAAAGCTAAGTTAGGCTTCTTCAAATCAGGTACACATTTTCCAATGTACCCAACACTATTCGATCATGGTGATTCCAGATCTCAGATCCACGGATTTCGGTCAAGTCTTCCTCAACCTTTTTCTGTCCAAGCCGAAAGCTCTCAACGAAGAAGACAAAGCCAAAGATCCAGATCTGTGTTATTTTGTTTGTATTTTTTTTTATTCAAACAATTTCATTATAGGAGATTTATCTCCGAGTGGTAGGAAGTTTTATCTTCCGAGTGTAGATCCGTTTGGGATCGAATTTTGTAGGAACGTAGTTCCGAGGTGTAGGATTGGTTTGCAATCCGAGATAGTAGAGTAGCCGAGTCTAGTGATTTGCTAGATCGGTGAGGAAATTGGATGTACCCAAGATTGGGGAACCACTATAAATCTCTTGTCATCCGTGTGATTGCTTGATTACTTATCTGTGCTGTGTAATTTTTTTTTATTCCGCATTTGGCAAGTATTTCACCTATTCACCCCCCTCTAGGTGATTTGGGTCGACAACTTAGTTCTCTCAATTGGTATCAGAGGGAGGTTGATCGTTAAAAGGTTAACACCTAGATCTAATCCTCACCAAGTTGTCTTTAGAGAAGTATCAAGCATGAGTAAGACCAAGGATTTTGCTAAGCTCCCTATCTGCACCAAGAACAATTTTCCTATGTGGAAGGAAAGAGTTAAGTTCTTCATGGAAGCAGTAGATACCCGGATCTTCATGATTGTGGAAGAAGGTCCGCATGTTCCTATGACTGCATCAACAATATACCCAACCAAAAAGGTCCCAAAGAAGTTGATGGACTTGGATAAGGACGAGATTGCACTTGTCTCCCTAGACAAGAAAGCTAAAAATATTATCGCAAGTGCAGTCGATGACTCAATGCTGCAAAATATTATACATTGCCAATCTGCCAAGGAGATGTGGCAATCCCTGGTGACTCTGATGGAAGGGACTGAGGAAGTTAGGGATGATCGGAGATCCCTCTTAAATCAGAAGTATGAAGCCTTCCGACAAGGTCACAAGGAACCCATAGCTGACACATTTGAAAACTTCTTTAAGATAATCAATGGACTGAGAGTGTATGGCCGAGTCTTTACTAATGGGGAGCTGAATGATAAGTTTCTGAGATCTCTCACCAAGGGATGGGATAACAAAGTCTGCGCCATCCGAGAGTTTGGCAGACTAGTAGAGACATATCCACAGAATCTATTTGGCAAGCTAATGTCCTATGAACTGCAGATCAACTCCAGAAAAGCTGAAGAAGAGAATAGTCGCTTCCCCTCAAAAGAGAAGTCGGTTGCTTTAAAGGATGACAGTTCAAGGAAGGGCAAAGTTGCCTCACCAGCACCTCCTCAAGAAGTAAGTGAAGAAGAAGGCTCCGAGCCAAGCACCTCAGGCTCAGAACTATCTGAAGGAGAGTTCTCATTGCTCTCGCGGCAGTTCAAGAAATTCTTGAATAAGAAGAAGCAATGGAGAGGCAAAGATACCTCACACAGAAGATCACGACATGACGGTGATCAGCGAAAGAAAGGCTCAAGTCGCCATGACAGGTATAACTCTAAACAGAACAAACAGATTTCAACTGACATCGTTTGTTATTGTTGTAATCAGCCAGGTCACGTCATCGCGGACTGCCCTCACAAGAAGAAAGAGGGTGGAAGAAGAGAGGAAAAGAAATCCTCATACCACAAGAAGAGGACAGAGAAGAGCTTATTAGCCAAGAAGAGCAAAACTCTCAGCGACTCCGACTCATCTGAGTCGAGTGAAGTAGAGGAAGCTTACTTCGGGCTCATGGCTCACTCTGATGATGAACAAGTCCCCCAGTTCACTGGGGAGGTAAAATCTCACACTCCTCTCTCTGAATCAGATGATGATAATGAGCAAGAGGGCCATTCCTCTGAGGATGAATCCGAACTCATGGGACAATATAATGAGTTACTCACGGCTTACGAAAAATGTCGCAGAGTCGTGAAAACTCAAGCCAAAGAGATAAAATCTCTACAGGCTATTGAGAGCAGCTTGAGAGAAGAAGTCACTAGGACTAACTCTCTTCAAGAGAACCTCAATGTTGCTATGGAGGAATACAATCAAGCTCTCAAGCACCTCGAGCTTAAAGATGAAATCATCAAAGAATTGGAACAACTACTCGAGGCTGAGAAGAAACTTGTTGAGAGTTTCTCCAAGCCTAAGACAGTTCTTCCACTAGTTGTTGAGTTCTCAGCTAAGGCCAAGGGTGTTGGTATAGGCCACATTGGTGCTTCTAGTAAATCTTCTAGGAGAAACAAGACCAAGAGAAAGAATAAGGCTGCCCAGAAGGCTCTAGCTGAAGAAAAAGGGAAAGCTCCCTTGGAACCAGTTTTGTTCAAGAAAGTTATCTTTCCTACGAACGAATTCGACAATGAGTCCACCTATGGACACTTCTCTAGGCCGATCCCCGAGAAGCCTAAGTCAAGATACCAAGGTTGGACTCGTCCTCGTAACTTTGGAGAGAGTGTCTTTAAGGCCCCTTATGAAGAGATTCAACTTCAAAGCTATGGACCTTATGCTCATGGTCATAACATCAAGAAGACACCAAGGGTAAAACCTATTGTGGAAAAACCTACGAAGGAGAAGACTTCATGTAGCTGCCATCATCATGAAGCTTCTTCCTCCAAGAGTGAAGTTCCTGCTAGACCATCACTTCAGAAAATCAAGCAGGAATAAACTAGGCAAAGATACAACAGGTTTGACTGTTGGTGTTGTGTCAAAATTGGTCATTTTGGCATCGATTGTTGGTTCAATCCTAAAAATGTTGCAACCCCTCAAGTTAGCAACATGAGAATGACCACTCATGAGGCTAATGCTCGTAGGGGGAGTATTCTAACTCGAGACCAAGGACCCAAACTTGTTTGGGTTCCTAAGGCTAAGTGACTGTAATTGCAGGTATGTCCAAAGACCACCAAAATGCCAATCTGGTATTTGGACAGTGGATGCTCTCGGCATATGACCGGGACAAGAAGCCTACTACAGAACTTCACCTCAGTCTGCAATGGATCAAAGGTCATCTTTGGAGGTTCAGATCGAGGAATAACTAAAGGCTACGATATGATTACTAACGGTAGCGTATCCTTTTCGGATGTAGCCTATGTTGAAGGATTGGAACACAATCTCATCAGCATAAGCCAACTATGCGACAGAGGATACGTGGTTGAATTTCATGCTGACAAGTGTTTGATAAAATCGATTGACAACATGGAAACTGTTTTATCAGGCACTCGAAGCAGAAATATTTCTGTTTGAATTTCAGTTGTATAGACTCTTCCACACCAGTGTGTTTTTTTAGCAAAAAGTAGTGCATCTCTTGCTGACAAATGGCACAAGAAACTAGCACATATTAATCTCAAAACTATTAATAAACTATTCTCTCAAAACTTAGTACGTGATGCACCTAACGTCAAGTGCGTTATGGACAGTCTTTGTCACGCCTGTATCAAAGGCAAGCAAACAAGGAGTTCATTTAAAAGCATAATAGGCAAGGATTCCAATAGAAGCTTACAGCTTCTCCATATGGACTTGTTTGGTCCACTGCAAGTTAGAAGTTTGGGAGGCAAGGAATATACGTTGGTTATTATGGATGATTACTCGCGCTTTGCGTGGGTGTTCTTTCTGAAACATAAGTCAGATACCTTCAGTACTGTCACAAGTTTTGTTAGGCAAATCCAGAATGAATACAACTGTTCCGTAGTCAAAATCAGAAGTGACAATAGAACGGAATTCAAGTCTAGAGCCATGGCAGAATTCTGCGAAAGTCAAGGTATCTTTCATGAGTTTTCCTCTCCTCGCACTCCACAGCAAAATGGAGTAGCTGAGAGAAGGAACAGAACACTCATAGAGGCTTGCCGGACCATGTTGAGTGATGCCTCACTTCCAGAGTATTTCTGGGCTGAAGCCGTCAACACCGCTTGTCACGTGCAAAATCGGGCTCTCATCAACAAGAACCATGATAAGACTCCTTACGAACTTCTAAAAGGCAGGAAACCAACCATTTCATATTTTAGAATCTTTGGCTGTAAGTGCTTCGTACTTAACAACGGCAAGTATCGCACTACCAAGTTTAGCGAGAAAAGCTTTGAAGGTACTTTTGTAGGTTATAGTAGCCATAGTAAGGCCTATAGAGTATTTAATAGAAAAACTCTGGTGGTAGAAGAGTCTGTACACATTGTATTTGATGAGATGAGTCTGCTGCAAAGCAACTCTTCTAGTATGCCTATTGAAGATGCAGGTACAAAGATGAAGGAACTCAGCTTGGATGAACCTACTCAAGATAAAGATGAGACGTTCATCAAGATCACTTCTACAACCCCTATTGGAGAGGTAGATGATCATGATGAAGAACACATCCCAGCTGAAGATGCAACTCCAGTGGCTGAAGAGATCCCAGATGCAAGGACTCTAGAGTTCAGACACGTGAAGGATCATCCCTTAGACCAAATCATAGGAGATCCTCGAGATGGCGTCAGAACTCATCGAGGTACAACTAACGAAAATTTACACTTAAGTTTTCTTTCACAGGTTGAACCAAAGAAATTTGAGGAAGCCAACTCCGACGCATCATGGATTCTAGCCATGGAAGATGAGCTGAATCAGTTCAAACGATGCAAAGTTTGGACACTTGTCCCTAGACTTAAGAGGAAGAACGTCATTGGGACAAAGTGGGTCTACCGGAACAAGATGGACAAAGATGGAACAATTATAAAGAATAAATCCAGACTTGTCGCCAAGGGCTATCGTCAAGAAGAAGGAATCGACTTTGACCAAACATATGCTCCAGTGGCAAGACTGGAGGCGATCAGGTTATTCCTTGCCTACGCTGCACTTAAGGGCTTTACCGTCTATCAGATGTACGTCAAGTCCGCCTTCCTGAATGGCGACATAAAGGAAGAAGTGTATGTAGAGCAACCGCCAGGTTTCGTTGACTCAACTTTTCCTAATCATGTTTATTTACTGCAAAAAGCTTTATATGGTCTTAAACAAGCTCCTCGAGCTTGGTATGAGACGCTGTCTACCTTTCTTCTTGAGAACAAGTTCTCAAGAGGAAGGATAGACAAGACATTATTTCTTAGGGAAATAAAAGGCAAGATTTTGCTAGTGCAAATCTATGTCGATGACATTATTTTTGGCTCTACAGACAACAACCTCTGCAAGAAGTTTTCTAAACTTATGCAAGGGAAGTTTGAAATGAGCAGTATGGGAGAGCTGAAGTATTTCTTAGGGCTTCAAGTGAAACAATCTGAGGATGGAATCTTCATCTCACAGACCAAGTTCACCAAAGAGCTACTTAAGAAATTCGGAATGGAGAATGCAACCTCTATGAGGACTCCAATGGCCTCAGCTATGTCTCTGGACAAGGATGAGAAAGGGAAACCTTTTGATGAAACCAAGTACAGAAGCATAATTGGGTCCTTGCTCTACCTTACCGCAAGTAGACCAAACATAATGTTTTCCACATGTGTATGTGCTAGATTTCAGGTGAACTCTAAGGAATCTCACTACATTACTGCAAAGCGAATCTTGAGATACCTCAAAGGTACACCAAATCTTTGCTTATGGTACCCAAGAAGTAATGATAGTAAACTAATTGGATTTTCAGATGCAGATTTTGTAGGAAGCAAAGACGACATGAAAAGTACTTCCGGGACTTGCCAATTTCTTGGAAGGAGACTTATTTCCTAGAGCAGTAAGAAGCAGAACTGTGTAGCCATCTCAATGGCTGAATCAGAGTATATCTCTGCAGGCAGCTTTTGTGCACAGCTTCTATGGATCAAGAATCAATTTGAAGACTATAACATGAAGTTCCAGAACGTTCCTCTGTTCTGCGACTCATCCAGCGCAATAGCAATCGCCAACAACCCAGTCTCCCACAGCCGGACAAAGCACATAGAGCTTCGATATCACTTCATCCGGGAGCATGTGGAAAATGGAGACATCGATCTACAATATGTCTCCACAGACAGGCAAGTTGCAGATATATTCACCAAACCGCTGGAGGAGTCCAAGTTTTCATTCTTCAAAACAGAACTCGGGCTGCTCAACAAAGAGGAATAGTGATGGTGGATTCACAGACAGGCTCAGAGTTGAAGATATCAGTGGAAGTAAATCACTCCCAAGAAAATTGTATTTCAAAGTGATATACTCGAGTATATAGAGACATATACACGAGTAAACGGAAATACTTGAGTAACAGAATCTACATACTCAAGTAGTTGGTAACCTACTCGTGTATGTACTTGATCTACTCGGGTATGCTCCATCTCATACTCGTGTATGGCGAAATCTACTCGAGTATACGGCAATCAGACTTTTGAAATTCTCATTTTTTTTCTATTCGCACCAAAATGTTTGGCACTCCATATCAGGTATGATTTTATCCTTATCACTCCTACTTAAACCTAATTAGGGTCATATATATATTTAGAAAATCGGAAATCCTTTCCACTCCTCATTCTCCTGAGTATCCGTCGTCGCTTCATATTCCGGAACCCACAGAGCTCTGTCATTTTTGTCTCTTCCGTACTCCAGAATAGCCGATGGCTCCCTCCTCCAAGATCGGAATCGGCTCAGAGCTCGACCCTGAAGGTATAGCCGACCTCTCCGATGATTTCCGAAACCTGCTCATTCTGTTCGACACCACCGGACTCTCGTTCATCCTCCAGACACCGTGCAAAGTCATTTTCCCTGCAGTCGAGGAGTTCTTCAAAAATCTGAAGGTCAAGCGCAATGGTACAGTTCTGAAATCCAAGGTCAGTGGGATCAAAATCCGTCTGGACAAAACTTCCTTAGCTACTCTGTTAAAATTGCCAGTAATGGATGAAGAAGATGATCTGACTCCTGAAGATTCTGACAGAACCAGCTTCTTCTGTGGAATAAACCCGTATGAAGCATATTCATTCCGCCGTGCAGATTACAATTCAGAGGGCAAATTTCTTGTGGATGTGATTGCCAAAGTTCTTCTATGCAAAACCTATTCCCTCAGAGAAATTTCCCAAAATCTTTTGACGTTATGCAAGCCATAGTCTGCCGGAAGAAATTCCAGTTTGGAATGATGATACTGGACAAAATCAGAGAAAGTATGAAAAAACCAAGCTATGCCAGGATTATCTCACTCCTCCTCCATGAGATTAATCCTACAGTATTTGATTTATCTAAAGGCACTCCCCTCCATCATATGAAGAAAGTATCCATCCTCTCAATCCAAAGATATGAAATCAAACTCCTCAACACTGCTCAAGTCTCAAAAGCAGCTGTCACCTCAGAAGATGAGCCCAGAGAGCCCCTTATCTCAGATGACAGGATTCCATCTCCTCCTTTACATCACACTATTACCACCTCGGGTGCAATAGTTGAGGGGGAACCTGCCTCATCTAATCCTCAGCACAAAGCTTCAGAAGACTCTTCTCAGCAAGATCTGATCCAAGATCCTACTCCTCCTCCTTCTCCACCTCCAGAAGATCTCACCTCAGAAGTTCAAGCTCAAGAAAACCTTCTCACTACTACTGAAGATATTAACAGACTGATTGATAAACTCAGGTCAGATGCTCCAGTGTTTCAAGATGATTCAGTTATGCTATCTCCTGACGATCACTCTCAAGCAGATCCTTCCCCTGCTAAGGATCCTTCTCCCTCCCCTGTAAAGGTACCCCCTACCTCTCCTGCTCAGTCCCCTGATAAACAGCAAGGTCAGCCAGAGATTAATCTACTGTATGATGACGAGGACATGTCTCCAGAACCAGTGGATGCTCCTCTGAGGACACTAGACTTCTCTCTTCCCTCTTTCATCAATACAGAAGATTCAGTTGTGATACCACCCTTCAAGAGAGCTGAAAGCTCAGTTGTGATTACTGAAATTCCCCCCTGGGTAGCTCCTGTTCCCTCAGCCTCTGCCCTAGCCTCAGATCCCTCTAGCTCCTCAGACATTGTAAGTAAGATTGAGCAAATGTTCCGTGAACAGAGAAAATACTTTGATGATTCTCTGGCATCAGTGAACAACAAGATCTCTACTCTTGAAACTGAGATAATTAGAGGCTTTGCTGAAATTCAAGCAAACACTGATGAGCTCAAGAGACTATTTCCGTTGGGTGGCAAAGCCCTAGATCATACTATCACCAGTATAGGTGTACTCAAAGATCAAGCTGAAACAGTTGCAAATAATCAGATTCAATTGGACAAGGATGCTTCCGCGAATGTTATGAAAGTTTGTGAAGAAGTTGGAACATTTAGAGATGAAGCAATTGCCCAACTATCAGTAGATATCAGCAAGGGGGAGAAAATAGTCAAAGAACAAGTTGAAAAAATATCTGAACAATCTAAAGCATCTGTGGATAGTCTAGTCAAAGAAATGAAAGCAGACATCCTTGCTCAACTCCAATCTGTAAAGTTCTATACCTATGATACTGCTGTATGGTTGCATAATCAGAACTTTCCCAACTCCCAGCTTAACCCTGCCATAATTCCAAAGTTCCTAGATCCTCTTGAAGAACATCCTCCCTCAGGTGCTCCAGATCAGGATAACTTTCCAGCTCAGGCCAATATTCCAGAGGGTGTGCCAGTCTTCTTACCTAGACCTACTGGTGACTTGACTGAGCCTCCTCTTTCCTATGATGATGTGTGGCAAGATGATTTTCCTCCAAGCTCTCAGGGTGCCCCTAGGAAGAAAAAAAAATATAGTGACGGCGCTTCTGCTAGCCGTTCTGCACCAAGGAGAGAGCCTGCCCCAGCTCCAGAAGGTAGACCAGAAGTTGTTCATGCAGAAGTTTGGAGTCCTACCTCCAAGTCTCTTATCCTTGATACCTTGAAGCTGGTAACAGATTTTGGTGAAAATAGAGATCAGTACTATAGCTACTCAGAATGGAAAACATATGATGCATCCCAAATCAAAATCAGATTGCATGACAGAAATTGGGGATATAACAATCCAGCTGCTCCTCCAAGGCCCAAGACCTATTTTCCCAAACCTTTCAGCTACCTGGAGAGGCAAGAGCTTAAAAAAGAAAGATTGCATAGAGGAGCTCCTTCTTGAGTGAATGAGGATGTGAAAATGGACATTTAATCTTTTGAAAACATTTTTATATATATGCTTGATTCTAATTATGGCTATCTTTATTATTTCTCCTGCTTTATTTTTATTTTTCATTAGTATATGTTTTGTTGTTCTTTATACTCTAAGTAATTCACCTTAGTGTAGAGGGTGCTGACATCTACAAATAGGGGGAGATTGTTGGGATTTGTCTCCACAATACCTAAGATTTGTAGGAAGTCAGACCTTGAACTAAGATGAATTAAGGTGTATTTGATATTGTGTTTAAGTTGTATGTGTGCAGGTTCTTATTGCCAAGTGTAGACCAATGTCAGTCTATAATGGGCCACCAAACACAGGACCATACAATGTAATTCCTCATTGTGTGATCCAAGGTGTTGGCTCATGTATAGCCTCTCTATTGGGACACACTTCATCAACATGCACTTGGACTATGGAGTATTGAAGTCTATCTCAGAAGAAATTTTCTAAGTCTACATACTCGAGTACTTCTATAGTATACTCGAGTAAGTGAGTATGTACTCGAGTAGGTTGGGCTACTTACTCGAGTGGATTCTCTATATACTCAAGTATGAAAGCTTATACTCGAGTAGATTTTCCTTCACTCGAATAAGTGATACATTATACTCGAGTAGATGGTTGGTTACTCGAGTAAGCGTTCTGTTTGAACTCGAGTAGATCTGGACTTCTTATCCTAGAAAGTTTCTAAGTCCACATACTCGAGTAGTTCTTTGAAATACTCGAGTAAGTAACTCTGTACTCGAGTAGACTGATTTCCATACTCGAGTAGGTTAGTGATCACTCGAGTAGTTTTCCAAAGATACTCGAGTAGTCTATCTTCCCCATACTCGAGTATCTCAAACTCTTATACTCGAGTAGCTCTTCAAGTCTTATCTGAGAAATTTTCTTTTTTAAGTGTTTATACTCGAGTATATTTGCTCATACTCGAGTAGTCTCTCTAAGTCACTCGAGTATTGATCCCTGAAGCACTCGAGTAGTTTCTATCTTGATACTCGAGTATATCCCTCATATCCACTCGAGTATGTAACCTCTTACTCGAGTATGTCTCTGTCTCTCAAGTATGTCTGTTCGAATTTCCTGAATTTCTCTAAGTCAAGTTTCTTTGTGTATTTTCAAAAAGTCCCTTCTGATTGGTCCACGTGTCATCCTTAATTAGGTTTATGACCGTTGGAGACCACCTATAAATAGGTCTTTTCAGACTTGACAAAACACGCGTTATAGAGATTAATTTTTTAAGAAAGAGAAAATCCCGAAAACCCTAATCTTCATGTCCGCCGCCATTGAAGTTTTCGAAAGAAGCTCTGGATCATCGTTCTCACTCCGCTGCTATCGATCTCATTTTCTCCAGCAATCCAGACTCAAGAAGAATCATCCGATCACGTCGTGCTTCATCGATTTCTGATATTTCTATTCGATCGTGGTGATTCCAGATCTCAGATCCACGAATTTCGGTCAAGTCTTCCTCAACCTTTTTCTGTCCAAGCCGAAAGCTCTCAACGAAGAAGACAAAGCCAAAGATCCAGATCTGTGTTATTTTGTTTGTATTTTTTTTTATTCAAACAATTTCATTGTAGGAGATTTATCTCCGAGTGGTAGGAATTTTTATCTTCCGAGTGTAGATCCGTTTGGGATCGAGTTTTGTAGGAACGTAGTTCCGAGGTGTAGGATTGGTTTGCAATCCGAGATAATGGAGTAGCCGAGTCTAGTAATTTGCTAGATCGATGAGGAAAGTGGATGTACCTAAGATTGGGGAACCACTATAAATCTCTTGTCGTTCGTGTGATTGCTTGATTACTTATATGTGCTGTGTTAATTTTTTTTATTCCGCATTTGGCACGCATTTCACCTATTCACCCCCCTCTAGGTGATTTGGGTCGATAACTTAGTTCTCTCATAATTAACGGGTGGTGTCGTTACATTTGGTATCATCTTGTCTCGGTCTTTCTCTTTCGAATTCGTGGTCAAATTCTTTTGTGGGGTGGCGAGCACGTGTCTGTGCGAACCGCTGTAACGCTAGTGAACTCTGGAATATCCACTAAGAAATGCAAATACACTTGTTTGAGGAATCTGCGCGTTCCTACTTTGTTGTTATTGCTTGTGTATTGTCGCTAATGTGTGTCTTATCCACCCATAGATGACTCGTAGTGGTGCTGGGCAATCTGAGCCCCAGCGCTCTGATGAGAGTGCAACACCAGCTGAGGTGCCAACACCTCCTCCATCTGCGGAAACTGTTCGATTAGTTGCTGAGCCTCTATTTGCGATGATTCGGCCGACCGGGCAGGCACTGCCGGCAGTGGTGCTAGATCGTGTTGGTGCCTGACCCGAACCGGTTGAGGTTGTGGATCCTCGAGCAACTGAACGACAATTGAAGCAATTCATGAGCTTCAATTTGCCTACGTTCACGGGACTGGGATCCCCAACACAGGCAGAGGACTGGTTATCGCGAGTCAAACGTATTTTGACGGCGATCAGGACGGAGGAAACTCAAAAGGTCACTTTGGCCACCTTCTTGTTAGAAGGAGAGGCGAGGTTATGGTGGGACGAGGTTGAGTTACACCATTTGGCAGGCAGGAAATTGACTCAAGTATCGATTGAGGAGTTCTCTCGTATGTTTTTGGCTAAACATCTTCCAACGGCACAACGCATTGCGATGGAGAACGAGTTCCAGCAGCAAATAGCGTTGATGTGTACCTACATGAATTTACAAGATTGGGACGGTATGCAGGAACAATCTTTGTCGATGAACAAAGAAAAACAGACTGGTTCTATGAAGGATTGCGGGACGAGTTAAGGTTCCTGCTTTCTAGTTCAGTGAACCAGGGATTTCAGGCTTTGGTTGATACGGAGGGTATGCTGGAAAAGTACATGAAGCGGGTGCAAGGCAGGAAGGACTTGGCTGTGGCAAAGCCTGAGTTCACAGCACCCCGCTCTGGCAAATCGTACTACTAGAAGAAGTGGGGCAAGAGGTCCAAGCCTTCGGGGCAAACTTCTGGGATGGTTACATCGGGAGCAACGTCGAGGCCGGAGTCTCGTGCATGCTTTACCTGTGGCAAAGTGGGGCATTTAGCCCGTGATTGTCGGGTTGCTCAACCCAAAGGAGAAAAGAAGACAGGTGTGTCTTATGCTGAGAAGGGCAAGTCCTTGGTTGATTCCTCTGCATCGCAGGCGCAGCCAAGAGTCTACAATCTTGGCCAACAGGAGGCTATCAAGCAAAGTGAAGTCGTCACAGGTACGAGTTAAGTTAATGCTTGTTGTATTGATTGCATATTTTGTAGGTAGCTTGTGCATGATGTGTGTGCTATAGGCTCTGTCCTGATTTGGAACAATCCGGCGAGAGCCCTATTTGATACGGGTGCTTCGCATTCTTTTCTGTCTAAGGACTTTGTAACTCAAGTTGGAGTACCGAGTCATGTGACGACAGATGGTGTAAAGGTGCTACTACCGAATGGGTGTATCATGCTGGCGGATAGGACTTGTGATGTGGACGTGCATATAGGAAATCAAGATTTCATATTGAGAGCATTCGTGCTGCCACTATCGGAGTTTGATGTGATCTTTGGCATGGAATGGCTCTCGAAGCAGCGTGCCTTGATTGATTGCACTTCCAAGGAGATCACACTGGGCCAGAATACCGAACTTGAGACGACGTTCGCTAGTATGCGAGGAGTAGGCGGGACCTTATTGTCTGCACTCCAAGTCGTCAGTGTTGTTCGAAAGGGCACATAGTTATTCTTCACGCTTATTCAGGCTGTGGAGCCAAAGGCCAGTGTAAGTGAAGTTCTGATTGTGTCGGAGTTTGCATATGTATTTCCTAAGGATCTTCTTGGGTTACCACCCCAGCGGGAGATTGACTTCGCGATTGAGTTGGTGCCAGGTGCAAAACCTGTGGCCCGCTCACCATATCGCGTTGCGCCAAAGGAAATGGCTGAACTTAAAGTACAATTGCAAGAATTGTTAGAGCAGGGATACATACGCCCAAGTATGTCACCTTGGAGCGCGCCTGTTCTATTTGTGAAAAAGAAAGACGCTAGTTTGCGTTTGTGTATTGACTACCGCGAATTGAATAAGCTGACGGAAAAGAACAAATATCTTATTCCACGGATTGATGACCTATTTTATCAACTAGCGGGGTCAACCGTCTATTAAAAGTTGGATTTGAAATCGGGATATTATCAGTTGCGGATTCGGGAAGGCGATATTCTCAAGACAGCGTTTGGGAAATGCTATGGTCATTATGAATTCACGGTGATGTCGCTTGGCTTATGTAATGCGCCTTCGGTATTCATGGATCTAATACATCGGACGTTCCGAGAGTACTAGAATTTATTTGTAATTGTGTTCATTGATGATATTCTGGTGTACTCTCAGTCGGAAGATGATCATGCAAACCATTTGCAGTTGGTATTGCATACCCTGCGGAGGAATAAGCTGTATGTCAAGTTCTCAAAGTGTGAGTTCTGGCTCTCGTCAGTGGCTTTTCTGGGCCATGTGGTATGTGGAGAGGGCATAGCAGTAGATCTGGCAAAGATAAGTGCCATACGAGATTGGCCAGTGATGTCTTCAGTGGCCGAAGTCAGGAGCTTTCTTGGCCTGGCAGGCTACTATCGACGGTTTGTGGAAAACTTCTCACGAATTGCTTTACCTCTGGCCACGTTGACGAGAAAAGATCAGAAGTTCGTTTGGACACCGGAGTGTGCGCGAGCTTTTGAAGAGCTGAAGAGTCGTTTGACCACGGCGCCTGTATCGACATCGCCATGTTGTACAGACGACTTTGAGATCTACAGTGATGCTTCAGGGAGCAACTTTGGCTGCGTTCTTCTGCAATTTGGTAAAGTGATTGCTTATGACTCACGCCAGCTAAAGGTACATGAACAAAACTACCCCGTCCATGATTTAGAGTTGGCGGCGGTAATCTTTGCGCTAAAGTCGTGGCGGCACTATCTTTATGGCGTTAAAGTAGATATCTATATAGATCACAAGAGCCTAAAATATTTGTTAGATCAAAAGGATCTGAATATGCCACAACGGAGGTGGATGGAGTTCCTTGGGGACTACACTTTCGATATTCACTATACTCCCGGGAAGGGAAATGTGGTCGCTGATGCTTTGAGTCGTAGGATGCCAGTACGGGCAAACTGGTTGCAGAGGCATGATGTGCGACTAATCCAAAAGATGGAAGCGTTAGAGATATCTTGTGTTGACAAGGATGCTACAACCGACGCATGCTTGAACTGGATGGAGGTACAATATGACCTTGTGGATAGAGTTCGGCGAGTAACGAAGCTTGATGAAAGTCTCCAACGCTATGCAAAGGATGGTCCTGGTGACCAATTCTCCTGGGATGATGGGTTGTTGCGAAAAGATGGTCGATTGTGCGTCCCAAGTTCGGGGAAGTTGAGAGAAGAGTTGATGTACGAAGCATATTTTGCCAAGTACTCAATTCACCCTGGGAGCACAAAAATGTACAGAGACATGAAAAAGTTGTTCTGGTGTCCTGGACTAAAGAAAGGCATAGCATGTTATGTGGCAGAATATCACACTTGTGCTTTGGTAAAAGCAGAATGCCAGAAGCATGGTGGTTTCCTGAAGTCGTTACCGATTCCGAAGTGGAAGTTTGATGATATTTCAATGGATTTCGTGCACAGGGTGCCGAGATCTCAACGCGTTCATGACTCTATCTGGGTGATTGTAGACCGGTTGACAAAAGTGGCTCACTTCCTTCCAAACAAGAGAGATGATTCAGTGGAAACCTTGGCTAAGCTCTATGTGGAATAGATTGTTCGACTGCACGGTGTTCCTCAGAGCATTTTCAGTGATCGTGATTGGTGATGCACCTCAACTGATTGGAGGCTAATTCATCAAATGTTAGGTACAAAATTAGCATTCAGTATGGACTTTCATCCCCAAACGGATGGTCAGACTGAGCGAACTAACAAAACGATGGAAGATATGCTTCGTATGTGTGCCCTAGATCTCGGTAAGAAATGGGAAGAATACATTTATTTGGTTGAATTTTTCTATAATAACATCTACCAAGCGAGCATCAGTATGGCACCATTTGAGGCTCTATATGGTCGTAAATGTCGTACACCATTAGCTTGGGCGGAGGTAGGCGAATCCAAGCTGAATGGGTGAAAAGAAGTCGAAGAAGCTACCTCGATAATACGCTATATTCGGGAGAGGCTATTGATAGCCCAAGATCGACAAGAAAAGTACTACAACGCTAAGCATTGGAATGTGGAGTTCGCGGTGGGCGATTGGGTCTATTTGAAGATCAAACCCTTCAAAGGCGTATCTCGGATTCGGCGGTTGAAAAAGCTAAGTCCCAGATACCTTGGTCTGTTTGAAGTGGTGGAGCAATTTGGGGAAGCTGCTTATCGGCTAGCGCTTTCAGCAGAGTTGAGTGGATTGCATGATTTCTTCCACATCTCAGTACTTCGCAAAGCCGTCAAGGATCCAGCGCATATAGTTGCGAATGATCGTGTACCAGTCGAATATGGGCTAACGACGAAGGTTAGACCCATTCGGATCGAGGATCGAGCCGAGAAACAGTTGCGGAACAAGATAATCGGGATGGTCAAAGTCCGGTGGGACAATTGTGGCCGATAGGAGCTAACATGGGAGTGTGAGCAGACCATGCGAACTGAGTTTCCCGAACTTTTTGTATAAACTGTTGACCGAGTACATTTTGTTATAACAGCTCTTTTAATGTTATAGCTTTGTGATTCCTGCTTATTTGCTGAGTACAAATTTCGGGGGGGGGGGGAGGATTGTAACTGTTGGGGTTTCTCGTGAGGGTTGGCACAACACTTTGTGCATGCAGCGGAAAGGAAAAGTACGAGAACAGCCCAAGAGAACTGGATCTGGCCATGATCGTTGTATCAAGAAGTAAACAAAATAACTAGGGCAAAATACCTTAGTGGCGTTGAGTCACAACTCAACGAAGATGCTCCAAGTATTGAGTGCTGTCGGTGGCGAGTTGTACGTGGAATAATATCCACGTCTCTGCAGAAATCCACACGAGCAGGAGAAACCCGAACTGCTCGTCGCACGAACAATCGGGAGGAAGACAGCCGCACCTTTGCAACTCCACGGACTGCTAGGTCCGCGCCAGGAGAGGCAAGAACAACGACTATCGCCAGAAATGGGAGGGTCAGCGGAGCAGACACGGCGGCGGCGGAACACTTCCGTCCGGCGATGTGCGGGATGCGGCGGAACGAGCAATCGGCGGAACTCTTTCCGTCGGGTTCTAATCGGCCGCAAAAAGCACAAGTCATACCCTTTTCCAAAACCCTAAGTGTCTATTTATACCAAAGGTATAAATAGACCTAAAGGAATGGCTATCCGCAGACCACACAGCATAGGGTCCCTGGAAGAATTCGGCGAGAATCGGCAAAGGCGTTCGGCGAGAATCATCCGCCAAGTCGTCGAGAATCAGGGACGATTCTTGACGAATGGCTTTTAGTCGTCGAGTCATACTCAATAACTCTCGACGATACTCGTCGATCGGCGAGAATCATCAGGCAGATTCGGCGAGAATCAATGGATAGTCCCGACGACTAAGTCTTTGATTCTCGACGAATCTATCAGATTGATTCTCAACTAAACCCCCATAGTCGTTGAGACATTCTCGACGACATTGCCTTGGTCGTCGAGACCTTCTCGACGATTTGCCTTGGTCGTCGAGACATTCTCGACGACCTTTCGACTATCCATGCCCTATGAACTTTATTGGCAACAATTGCCTGACCCCCATACATAATGGTGATTGGTAACCTTTACCAATACGGTCAATCTTCCAACTCATCCACAGCTCTTATGTGCGACCCTGCAGGCTCATATCGCGTTGGCAGTGAGATTACATGTTTGACAACTCCTAGATCACCATGGTAACTCCAACAGTCTCCCACTTGATCTTGGAAGTATCAAACCATAAATCTCATAAACAATGAGCGGCATCTAGCAATGCATCATTGCTCCCCAAGCAATAAGAGTTTATAACTCATAAGCCTTCATGAACAATGTATCAGCGTTGTCTTTGTCCCTTTGTCCCTTACATCCGGAAAGAACTAGAGGCATGGACCGTGTCACCCTCATAATAGCTCAATCCAAGTTTCCTGATCTAGAACGGACATCCAGAGAATGGTGAGGCCAATATCACATATTGACTCCACCAAGCATGGCCATGCATTTCTCAGTCCAGTTCCATCAAGGGGCCCATGGATGCAACTCCTGTCATATAGGAGGATAAATTCCATATCTGCTCACACACAAACACCCAAATGATTCGTAACGTGCCCAACAACCACCCTTATCATCAACCTTTCTCAAGGAAGACTTTAGATGGCATCAAAGCATGCTCTTCCTCACTTGATGAATGCTGTGACTTCAGGTCAAAGGACCACAACACCATTGTCAGTAGAGATACTTGTGACACGATTAGATAACAATCCACAAAGTAGTCTCTGGTTGGGTCTGTCTAGTACAACTTGTTCACTAACAAGTACCCACGTGATGACTTGATATCACAATATCATGACCTGTGAGAACTGGTCATCAGTCAACGCACGTGCTAGTCTTCATGTATCATCATTACCCTTAGATCCTATGATGATACCACGACCAGGGACTTTTAAGAATGAAGCTTCAAATGAATCATAGGCTCTCACATTCAAGTCACGTACTTGATGTCCTATGGAAGCGAACATTCTAAGGGTATTCATTATGTTAACATTTAACTATCATATAGAAAAACCATAATAACGGAATATGCCATTAATTGTAAAAAGAAAATCTAGGTACACAATTCATCATATGAATAAACAATAAACAGCCAACAGAATATATCTTTACATGCAACCCACAAGGCTCCCACTAGACTTGATCATTCAGGTATCGTATACCCATTGATCTAGTATGACCATCATGCTTTCTCTGCGCGAGAGGCTTTGTCAGTGGATCTGCAATATTCTCCTCAGTCGGCACTCTGCAAATGTTCACATCTCCTCGTTCGACAATCTCACGAATAATATGGAACCGCCGAAGTATGTGCTTGGAGCGCTGATGGGATCTAGGTTCCTTAGATTGTGCAATTGCACCATTGTTATCACAGTAGAGAACTACGGGACCAACAATGCTAGGAACTACATCAAGCTCGCCGATGAATTTCCTAATCCATACAGCCTCCTTCGCTGCATTAGCTGCAGCGATATACTCGGCTTCCGTTGTAGAATCAGCAACTGTCTCTTGCTTGGAACTCTTCCAGCTCACAGCTCCTCCATTCAGGCAAAACACAAACCCTGACTGAGACTTTGAATCGTCCCTATCAGTTTGGAAGCTAGCATCCGTGTAACCACTTACAACGAGCTCTTCCTCTCCACCATACACCAAGAACACATCCTTAGTCCTTCTCAAGTACTTCAGGATATTCTTGACTGCAATCCAATGACACTCACCGGGGTCTGACTGATACCTGCTAGTCATGCTTAAAGCAAAGGAGACATCGGGTCGAGTACATAACATTGCATACATGATTGATCCAATTGCCGAAGCATATGGAATCAACTTCATGCGGTCCTTATCTTCACAAGATTTTGGACACTGGTCCTTAGAGAGATTCACACCATGAGACATGGGCAAAAATCCTTTCTTGGACTCAAGCATGTTGAACCGCTTCAACACCTTATTGATGTATGTACTCTGGGTCAAACCCAGCAACTTCTTCGATCTATCTCTATAGATCTTAATACCAAGTATATAAGTCGCTTTACCCAAGTCCTTCATAGAAAAGCAGTTCCCTAGGTTGTTCTTAACAACTTTCAGGGTAGGAATGTCATTCCCAATCAACAGTATGTCATCTACATACAGTATCAGGAAGACAACAATGCTCCCACTGATTCGCTTGTAAACACAAGGCTCATCTTCATTCTTGATGAAACCAAACTCTTTGATTTTCTCATCAAAACGAAGATTCCAACTTCGAGAGGCCTGTTTCAGTCCATATATGGACCTATTCAGCTTGCATATCTTAGTGGCTTCATTTGGGGATACAAAACCCTCGGGTTGTGTCATGTACACTTCCTCAAGGAGGTTTCCATTAAGGAAAGCTGTTTTGACATCCATCTGCCAGATCTCGTAGTCATAATACGCAGCAACAGCAAGCAATATCCTTATGGACTTTACCATGGCAACAGGGGAAAAGGTTTCATCATAGTCAATACCATGAATTTGTCTAAAACCCTTAGCCACCAGTCGCCCTTTGAATGTCTGTACATTCCCATCCATGTCGGTCTTCTTCTTGAAGACCCATTTGCACCCTATGGGTCGTACCCCTTCAGGTGGTTCCACCAAGTTCCAAACTTGGTTTGCATACATGGAGTCCATTTCGGATTTCATAGCCTCAAGCCATTTGTCGGAGTCCGGTCCATTCATAGCCTCTTGGTAGGTTGCTGGTTCATCATCATGATCCATTAGCAACACATTACCTATTTGAGACACGAGAAATCCATATCTCTCAGGCTCAAATCTTGGTCTACCAGATCTACGCAGGACATGTGTTTCTTGAGTAGGTTCTCTAGCTACAACATCTTGTAGTCCTATCTCAGGATCCAATTCCGGTTCATTCACTACCTGTGGGTCTTGAACTTCTTCAAGTTCTACCTTTTCAGTCTTTCTTGATAAGAACTCTTTCTCCAAGAAGACACCGGTCCTTGCGACAAACACCTTGCCCTCGGACGGTAGGTAAAAGTAATATCCTTTCGTTTCCTTAGGATATCCCACCAGATAACATTTATCTGATTTGGGTTCCAGCTTGTCAGGCATTTGATGTCGCACGTATGCCTCACAGCCCCAAATTTTAATGAACGACATACTAGGACGTTTCCCAGTCCATATCTCATATGGTGTCTTCAGAACCGTTTTTGTTGGAGCGCGATTCAGTGTCATAGCAGCAGTCTCTAAAGCAAAACCCCAAAAGGAAACAGGCAAATCTGCATGACTCATCATCGAACGTACCATGTCTAACAGAGTACGATTTCTCCTCTCAGACACACCATTGTGTCGTGGTGTTCTAGGTGGAGTGAGCTGTGATATAATATGTTGGTACCCTAGATGTGATTTGGCTTATGTAATCCCTTTCCAGCCCCTCTTGATCCATATAAAGATATATGATCATGTTTAGACTTTGCTTAGTCTCCCTAGGGCAGTATTTGACTGACCTAGAGTTTAGGCTAGTAGTTTTAGAATGTGTTTTGGTTAAGGTTTTTTTTTCGTTCGACTATCGTCGAACGAGGCCTCGCGATCGTCGATCGATGGTCGACGATAGCAGGGCTATCGAATCGTTGAGTCAAGACAATTATCGTCGACCGATGGTCGACGATCTCAGAGCAAGCTTACTACGCTCTGAAGGTTGGTCGACGATCTGTCATCAACAGATCGACGATCGTGTTCTTGCTTCACGATTTCTGTCTCGACAGATATTTGCCTTTGCTGGTCGACGATCTATTTGCTGGTCGACGATCTATTAGCTGGTCGACGATTTCTGGTCGACGATTTCTGTTCCAACAGATTCCTGCTATTAGTCGACGATCTGTTAGTAGGTCGACGATCTTCGAACCCCTGTTCGACGATTTCTGTCTGCCTTTATCTTTTTGTATTTATTCTATTCCTTGGTTTATTTCCAAGTGTTTTAGTTGGTGGTTAGATTGATTCTCTGATATTATTGTTGCTAAATTTATGGTTTAAATTCAAATAAATTGATTACAAATTCTGTCAAGCATAAATCACGGGATTCAGTATTCTTGATAAAGCATTTTGTCCTATTATACAAATTACGTTGACTTTATCTTTCCAGCCTGTTTTCTAGCCGTTGGTACTATGTACTATTTCCAAGAACGGTACGTCTTTATGCTGAGATATTTTTCCCGCTTATTTTATTCCTTATTGGGACTGACAGAAAGTTAATAGGCCATTCTATTCCTATTGCTATATTCTATTTTGAGATAATCTGTTGCAGGGCTCGAGAATTCAAATCAATAGAGCCGTTCCAAAGGAAAGACGTGAAGACATATTTAAAAGAGATTCTGCTCTAAGAAAAGAAGTTACAGACACAGAGAAAGATTATTCATCCGCTCAAGCATCATCAGAGCACCTCTTCACAATCTCACAACAAGAAGAAGAAAAGTTTTCCTGAAGCAAAAGCCCAGAGCAATCATCTTCCATTCTCAAGTCTCCTGAGCAATTTGCTTAGAGTTTTTCAAAGACTTCAGAAAAGGCTCAAGATCTGCTTCAAGTGCTCCAGAATCTTAAGACCTGATAAAGATCAGTCTTCAGATTTCTGAGGATTTAGTTTCAGTTTATCTGAAACTCCTTCATCCTGAAGCAAAGGCTTTCCCTGGACTTCCACTGAGCCAGGGGGAGACTTTGATTCTTTAGAGAATCCACAAATCTTCTCTAATCTGTATTTACAACAGAGAAGATAATCAAACCCTCTCAACCCCTTTGTAAAAAGAGTTTGTTCACACCTCTTCAAAAGTGAACGTTGGTGACAGGGCACCTTATCAACAACCTGTGGTTGAGCATCCTTATCAAAAGCTCAAAGGGTCTGTTTGATCTACCTGAATCAGATCATTGGTGGCAGGGCACCTTAGCAAAAACCTGTAGTGGATTCCTACCAGGGTGGTAGAAGAGTGGATGTACCTATTTAAAGGGAACCACTATATATCCTGTGTCCATCTGGTTATCTTGTTTATTCATTTTATTCTGTGGCTGTGATAGAACTACCTAGGATTGCTAGTTGCTGTGATAGGCTTGTAGTTAACTGAAATATCAGTCAACCTCTTCACTTGTGCACTTCACTGTGTTAGGCTCTTAGGGTTCAAGTATCAGATTTTTTATTCTGCAAATAAACTCCAAGGGAGCTGACTAAGTGTTCATAAAATTTTGAATACTCTATTCACCCCCCCTCTAGAGTAGTTTACAACTTATCCCCTCACTTTCAATTGGTATCAGAGCGAGGTTGGCTGTTCATACAGGCTAACACCTGAGTTAAAAGATCCTGTGATAAGTTGTTTCCTGATACCATTCACAAACACTTTCACACATGGCCCAGTCTAAGGATTATTCAAGCACCAGACCTCCTGTATGCAACTTGTCCAAGTTTGGCATATGGAAGGCCAGGATAAGACTATACATGAATTCTATTGATGAAGATATTTTTTCTTCTATTTTGACAGGACCACCTGCTAGGCCTGCTGCTGCTTCCACTTCTGCTGATCTCAGTGCTGTGCCACCACCTGACTACAATGAAATTTACAAGAAGGCAAAAGCAGCTGATGCTAAAGCAATGAATATCCTAGCTCAGACAATGTCTGATGAGATATTCCAGAAGCTGGCTGAATGTACCTCAGCCAAAGCTATGTGGGATTCCCTCAACCACATAGTTGCTGGCTCAGCTGATGAGAGGAAGGACAGGAGATCCAATCTCACCTCTCAGTATGAAAATTTCAAGAAGGATGATGCTGAAGACATTGACACCATGTACACAAGACTCAGTTCAATAATAAGTGAACTGAGGTCTTTAGACAAGGAGATAACCTTGTCAGAAGTCAATGACAAGATCCTGATGTGCCTTCCCATCTCATGGGACTCAAGGATATGGCCCATCAAGGATGGAAGAAACACTGTGGAACTCTCCACAGAAGCTCTGTTGGGAAAGCTCAGGTCATATGAGCAAACCTTAAAGAGTAGAGCTGCTGTAACTGAAGTGAAGACTCCTACTCCAATAAAGAAAGAGCATTCTCTAGCTCTTAAGGCTGCTGAGACTTCTGAAGGAAGTCAATCAAATGAGGAGTTACTGGCACTCATTGCCAAGAGATTCTTCAACATGGGAAGAAGAGACCTCAGAAAGAAGTTCTCCAAGCATGAGGACAAGCCAAGGTATGACAAGACTCCATCTAAAGAAATCATTTGTTATGTATGCAGCAAGCCTGGACACATTGCCCCAGATTGTCCAGAGAAGAAGTATAAGGAGAAGAAACATGAGAAAGAGTACAGGAAGCACCACTCCAAGTCCTCATCACACAAATACAAGAAGAAGGACAAGGGATTTGTGGCTGCTACCTGGAGTGAAACAGAAGAGGATACCTGCTCCTCTAGCTCCAGTGATTCAGAAGAAGAAGAAGAGAAGAAAGCCAAAGAGGTCTGCCTCATGGCCATTGATGCCTGCAGCTCTCTGTCAGCTGCAGAGAATTCTGAAGAAGAAGGAGACAATGAAGAAGATTCCTTTATGGAGGACCAGGTAATCGACTCATTTGACTTCTCATCTCCTGAGTTCAAACTAAAATTTAAAACTCTATGTTTAGACTTACTATTATCTGAAAAAGAAATTAAGTCACTTAGATTAAAAATAATGGAACTAGACATGGAAGGTACTGAAATAATCAGATTAGAAAAGGAATTAGAAAGCTCAAAAGAAGAAGTAACATTCTTAAAATTAGAACTAGCTAAATCTAAAAGGTTAGAAGAACAATTAAATGGCAGAAGCCTTAAATTATCTGAAATAACTAGTATAGCAAACACTAGGGTTGGTAATGATAAACTAGGCTTAGGTGCTACCTCTAGTGAACCCATCCTCCTCACAAAGGAGAGATTTAGCACTCCAGTAAAATTTATTTCTGAATCAGGAATAAAGAATACTGAGGAAATTGAAAAGTGCAAGAAAATTCAGAATAAGATTAAGAAAGAGAATAGGAAGAAAAAATTTCTAGCTTTACAAAAATCGTCGAACATTAATCGACGATCGTCAAACCAATCGTCGAACGACTATCGACGATCGCTGAACACCTTCACCAAGTATGATATCTTTGGTGCAGGAGATCGACGATCTCATCTTGAGTCGTCGACCAGTGATCGACGATCGTTGAATCCAGAATATAGCTCTACTGGAAATGATCGACGATATGGCTTGCGATCGTCGACCATCGATCGACGATCTGGACTTAAGCTGGAAAATCATTTTCAAACTTCCAGAACTTCAAATCCTAATCACCACCCCAGGTTGTTTAATCCTTCAACTGAATGGATTATCCCACCTAGGAGATCACACCCTTTAGGATATAAATCAAAGCCTGCAAAATCTTTTATATCTAGTTTTTCTTTTGTGAAGAATACTGGACCCAAGGTAACCTGGGTCCACAATGTGTAACTGCTCTTTCTGCAGGTGAAGACCTATCCAGTCATACATGACAAATGGTATCTGGATAGTGGATGCTCAAAGCATATGACAGGAAAGAAGAAGAACCTGTCAGGTTTCAAAGCCAAGCTGGGACCAAAAGTTGTATTTGGGGATTCCAGCTGTGGACAGACTGAAGGGTATGGCAGCTTCACCATAGGAGCTGTAACCTTCAAGAAGGTAGCTTATGTCTCAGGACTAAAGCACAACCTAATCTCTGTAAGTCAAATGTGTGATGCTGGATACAAGGTATGGTTTACTGACACTGCCTGCAATATTTCTTTAAATAATACTGTGGTGTTAGTAGGCATTAGAATTGGAAATGTTTATGTTGTAGATTTTAATTCCTCCAAATCTGAAATATGCTTATTTAATGAAGTAACCAGTAATAATACCCTTTGGCATAAGAGACTTAGTCATGTGAATTTGAAAAACATTTCTAGGTTGGCTAAATACAATCTTGTAAGAGGATTACCTTCTTGCCCCTACAAGAAGGAAGGCCTTTGCAAAGCTTGTCAACTAGGAAAGCAAACAAGAAATAGCTTTAAATCAGTTAATAAAAGTGATTCTCCCAGGATTCTGTACCTGCTACATTTGGACTTATTTGGTCCTATTGCTGTGCAGAGTCTTGGAGGAAAGTCTTACACTCTAGTAATTGTAGATGACTTCTCCAGGTTCACTTGGGTATTCTTCTTGAGAACTAAGGCTGATAACTTCAAGGTTCTTACAGACTTTCTAAAGTGTATACAGAGTGAGTATTCTACTCAGATTGCCTTGATCAGAAGTGATCATGGTACTGAGTTTGAGTCTCTTCTTATGCAAGAATTCTGTGAGAAGGAAGGTATCAAACATAGCTTCTCTGCTCCTAGAACTCCTCAACAAAATGGGGTAGTTGAAAGGAAAAACAGAACCCTAATTGAAGCTGCAAGTACATTGTTGGCAGATGCTAACATGCCTCTGTCCTTTTGGGCTGAAGCAGTTAGCACAGCTAACTATGTATTGAACAGAAGTCTGATACATAAACTTAAGGGTAAGACTCCCTATGAATTACTTAAGCAAGTGAAACCTAAAATAGACTATTTTAGAGTATTTGGCTGTGTTGCTTTTGTTCATAACAATAACAAAGAATACCTTAGAAAATTTGAGGCAAAAGCTTCGATGGGAGTTTTTCTAGGATACTCTCAAGTAAGCAAAGCCTATAGGGTCCTTAATAAATCCTCTCTTAAGATAGAAGAGTCTGCACATGTCTCTTTTGATGAGACAGTCATGTATTATAAGGAGAAGGATTCTTCCTCTAATAGTACAGTGCAAGTCCTAGGAGTAAGTAAGGATTTGGAAGGTTTGAGACTCACACAGGAGAATCATCCCCAACAAACTCCTCAGGTTGCTCCCTCAGATTCTGAATCTGATGTAGAACTGCTTGAAGTTAAAGCACCTGCTCCAACAGTTGATCAAATTCCACATGAGGAAGTAAATCTTGAAACTGTTGAAGATCAGATCATTGTTGAACCTACTGATCTTGTCACACTTAGAGATCACCCTGTATCTCAAGTGATTGGAGACATTTCAGCAGGAGTCCAGACAAGACATCAACTCAACAAAAATGTGATGTTTGCTTGTTTCCTTTCTCAGGTTGAGCCCCTAACCATTAAAGATGCTGAGCTTGATCCCCACTGGATTATAGCAATGCAAGAGGAGCTTAACCAGTTTGAAAGATGTAAAGTTTGGACCTTGGTTCCAAGACCAAGAGGCCAACGGATCATAGGCACCAAGTGGGTGTTTAGAAACAAGCTTGATGCCCAAGGCATAGTAGTTAGAAATAAAGCTAGGCTAGTAGCTCAAGGCTATAGACAGGAGGAAGGCATAGATTATGATCAGACTTTTGCCCCTGTAGCTAGACTAGAAGCCATTAGGATTTTCCTAGCCTATGCTGCCTATAAAAGATTTAAGGTCTTCCAAATGGATGTGAAGAGTGCCTTCCTCAATGGAGATTTAAAGGAAGAAGTGTTTGTTGAACAACCACCAGGGTTTGTTTCATCAACCTTACCCACTCATGTGTTCAAACTCCAAAAGGCTCTCTATGGACTTAAGCAAGCTCCTAGAGCTTGGTATGAGACCTTAGCAAATTTTCTTCTAGAACACAAGTTTGTGAGAGGTGTAGTAGATAGAACCCTATTCATTAGACATCATAAGGACTCACAACTGTTAGTTCAAATCTATGTAGATGACATTATATTTGGCTCTACTGATCCCAAACTATGCAAGAGGTTCTCTGAACTAATGCACTCTAAGTTTGAGATGAGCAGCATGGGTGAGTTATCCTATTTCCTTGGTCTCCAAGTGAAACAGAGTATTGATGGCATTTTCATTTCTCAATCAAAATATGCCAGGGAGCTGGTTAAAAGATTTGGAATGTCTGATGCTTCATCAATGAGCACACCTACGGCCTCAAATGCAGTTATTGATTCTGATGTCAATGGGAAGCATGTTGATCAAAAGAATTATAGAGCCATTGTTGGTTCCCTGCTGTATTTGACTGCAAGTAGGCCTGACATAATGTTTGCTACATGCCTATGTGCTAGGTTTCAGGTCAACCCAAAGGAATCTCACTTAACTCTCCTCAAGAGGATCTTGAGATACCTTAAGGGATGTCCTAACTTAGGACTGTGGTACCCAGCTGAGTCAGGATTTGAATTAATTGGATATTCAGATGCTGATTATGCTGGTTGTAGAGTTGACAGGAAAAGCACCTCAGGGACTTGTCAGTTCCTGGGAGAGAGACTTGTCTCTTGGTTTTGCAAGAAACAGGCATCTGTGTCTACTTCAACTGCTGAGGCTGAATATATAGCAGCAGCTAGTTGCTGTTCACAGATCCTGTGGATTCAAAATCAGCTGGTGGATTATGGGTACACACATTCAAACACAAAAATTCTGTGTGACAGTACCAGTGCAATATCAATTGCTCAAAATCCTGTGCACCACTCCAGAACCAAGCACATTGAGATTAGACATCATTTTCTGAGAGATAATGTGGAAAAGAACAAGATAGTAATGGAATTTATATCCACAGACCTGCAGAGAGGAGATATTTTCACTAAGCCCCTTGATGAACAAAAGCATTTGTTCTTCCTGAACCAGCTTGGCATGATTAATGGTTCAGAGTAGTGAAAATTTGGTTAGTTTTGTTTTCTGTCTAAAATCGTCGAACGACTGATCGACGATCTTCGACCAGGTCAGAACTATCGTCGACCAACCGTCGACGACAGCTCGTTCTGTAGTAAGGCAGAAATCGTCGACCAACTGGTCAACGATCTCTCCTTAGGTATCTATCGTCGACCAATGGTCGACGACAGATTTTCTGTGCTGTGTGGAGAATCGTCGACCATCATATATTGATCGACGATCGTGGTAATTGCGTGTAGTCGGTCGATGTTTACCGATTTAGTCAAACATTGACTATCGTCGGTCTGTGTTCGACGACCGATTTTATTCCGGGTTCGACGATCGCAGATTTGTTTCTAATAGTCGATTTAGGTCTGAAGATCGTCGTCCTTCCGCTCCGTCTTTTCATATTCCTTCTCCTGGCTTAGAATTCGCTCTCGAACTCTAATCCCGCGCGATTCTCTTCTCCCCTGTTTTGCTTCTCGATTCGCCATCTTCTCTCAAATCCTATGGCGATTCCTTCTGCTATTCTCTTCGGAATGAAGTTCGACACTGGCTTCTGTGTCGACTTCGATTCTTTCAGCCGGTGCGATCAACCAATCCAAGATATTCTGCAGCTATGTGAAGACCAAGGCCTCAAGAAATTTATGTCGTTCTCTCCTAAGATTCATATACCAGAAATTCGTGAATGGGTATACACCTCGTCCTCCAGCGACGAAGCGATGTCAGGAAAGATAAATGGCGAGGAGGTCACTCTGACTCCTGAAGTATTGACTGAGCTGTTTGGACTGCCAACAGGAACTGAGGAATATGAGCAAAGCACAGAGGAATATGGCCGCATGCTCACTATGATGGGCCATGCCGAAGGGATTCCGGCTAAGCTGCTGAAGATAAACCTGTCTCCAGAGTACAAGTTTCTGGCCGACCTGGTAGGCAAGGTCGTTTTGGGAAAACATTCTGCTCATGACAATATCAACAGGCAACAGTTTGCCCTGATGTCAGCTTTGGTGAATAAGGCACAGATTGCCTGGGGAAAAGTTCTGTTTGAACTTATAAGGAGAAAGAACAATCAGAAAGAGGTAAATCTTGCCAGGGTACTGGGTGTGTTTCTGTATGTGAAAGCACCCCTGCTGCTTGTTTCTGCACCGTCCGCAGTCAACGCTAGCAAAAGGTTGGACCCTTCTCTATTCAAGAAATCCCAGAGGATTATCAAGAAGTCAGCCAGGGTTGATCCTAACCCTTCTTCAGACACAAGGGCTGATTCGGCCGCTCTCCCGCTTACTGGGGAAGGCTCAGCAATCCCTTCATCCTCCCTCTCAACCCCTGCATCCTCATCTCATGCATTACTTTCTACAACACCTGCAGTGCTACCACAACATGCATCCTTCATTCCACCTGCATCTCCACACCAGTCACCAACACCACAACATCTGGCAGCTTCAGCCAGTGTTGACATGGTGACTGCTACCATCCTCACAAACCTTTCTCAACATGAATCCCACACTCATGTTGATGTTCACCCATCTCCACATGATTCCTTTGATCATGTGGCAGATCATCCTGCTTCCATTCCATCCACCTCTACATCATCAGCATTTCAGATATCCCCTGAAATGCTTGCACACCTTGTACAGCTCATTACTCCCTCCATCCAAAAAATGATTGAGGCTGCAAATGCCCCTCTCATTGCATCCATCAATTCTCTCACTGATGCCATCAAATCCATCTCATCTTCTACTGAGCCCCCTTCTGTAAGATGCATGACTCCAGTCCCCACTGAAGTCATGCAGGGGGAGATGTCTGTTGAAGTGGTCTCAGGTGATGCCCTGACCCTTCAGGACAATTCCTCTCTTCCCCTTCAAGAATCTGTAGAAGAACCTCAAGAGAGTCCAGAGAAAGAACCAGAAGGTAAACCTTAAAACTCTTCCTCCAAAGGATATAATCAGGACTTCACTTTGATATTTGTATCTAACAAAGACATTCACTCCCTAGTGAATCTAGCTTCTGAGGAAGAAGTTCCTGAAAAAGAAAATGAGGAAGTCCCCATGGACGTTTGTGAGAATGATGCTGCTCAACCTGATGGTATAGCTTTATTTAAGATTCTAATTAATTCTAACTCCAACTTAGAGTTAATTTCTTATCCCTTTCTTTCCATCACAGCTGCTGATGATCTCACATCAGTATTGCAAGTTGACGCTGCTAAATCCATTGATTCTGATAAAGATTTAGAATCCTATCTTAACCTAGACTGTGAGTCCTCACTCACATCTACTCCTTCTGTTCCCTCTTTTCAAGAGAAAATGGTCCCTTATAGACCTGAGTACCTTGATGACCCCATGGTCAAGGATACTCTTTTCTTTTCCTGTATGGCACTCCTCTTGTGCCTTGCAGAGGTGTCTATCCCTGATGTCACTGAACATCTAGAAGGAATTATAACCTCCTTCCTAGATGCAAAGTGGTATCCTGTGTAGATCTTCAGGTAATCCTATCTATTACCTGTTGTTTGTTCACCTTGGGGGGAATATTTTATTCCCACTTGGTTGTTAACCTATCTTTCTTTGCATGCAGGCTCAACCATAAATGCTGCTGCTGTTGAAAACATCAACATCCCTGCTGATGCTGCTGCTGAAGAAATTGAAGATGTGCAAGATAGGGCAGACAATGCTCCCAAGATGACTGAAATGGACTCAAGCTCAGGTACTCTAAACCTAGAACAATTTATAGCCTTTGTGGCTGAGAATATTGCCTCTGAGTACATTGAAGGGATGGCTAATTATCATCTGGATTCCCTAGCCATCTCTCTAGAGAAAGCATCTGCCCCTGCAGATATCGTCATCTTTTCTCCACCTATCCTTACCTATCCTCTATCCATTCCTTCTATTGCAGAACTGGTCCCCAAGACAGTTCCTGAGTTGTATCCAGAATCAGAACTCTGGAAGAGGTCTCCAAATGTGGATCTTGATGCCCTCCTTAGGCAAGATGCCATTGAGGAAGCTAAAGAGAAAGAAGAAAGAGAAAAGAAAGACAAAGCTGAACCTGCTGCCAAGGATCCTTCTGAACTTGATTTTGATGATTATGCTGGGAAAGACTCATCTCATTCTGATGATGATGATTCTGATGATTCTGACTCCACTAAGAAAAGGAAAAGAGCTGCTTCCAAGAAAAGAAAAGCTCCTGCTCCTCCCTCTGCCAATCCTAACAAGGATGTTCCCTATTACATTCTGAAGGGAATAGATCCTAAGAGCAAGGAATTTCAGCCATGGATGAGACTGTCAAAGAATCAGACTAAAGAGAAGAAGAGGACAAAGAGATATGACACTCCTGTTCAGAAATTCCCCCCCAGAGGTCCCCCTCCACCTCCTGGTGCTGGAGCCTCTGGGAGTCTATCTTCTGCCCCCTCTGCAAGGTCAGCCAGTTCTAACACTTCTCAGACCTACCAAAGAAGGAGTAATCAAAGCCAGGGAGGCCAAGATGTTTCAGGTCAGGGAAGAAAAAGAAATGACAATGCTCTAGTGGAACAAATAAAGGAGATGACTTTTCAGCAACCTTCATTCTCTCCTCCTCCTTCTGCTCCCAGGAAAGGTTTATCCTCTTCTTCAAGAAAACCTGCTGCTGCTGAGACAACTGAATCTAAAGGAAAAAGAGTGGTCTTTTCAGAAAAATCCCATAAAAAGTTCATTGAGCTTGCACCTCCAAAATCTCTATATGCTCAAACTGATCCTAAGAAGGCTGTGCAGATTCCTCTTGATTCAAGCAAACTTGCTACAGCTCTTCAAAGAAACATAGAGATTGCAGCTCATACAGATACTGATAGACCTCCCTCTCCATCAGATAAAACTGAAGCTGAAAGGATTGCCTCTATGGCAAGATTCAAAGAGTCTATTGCTCTAAGCATGATGGAGAGAGCCAAATCTCAAGGACTAGATCCTACAGCTTACTCAACAATGTCAGAATTCAGAGAAAAGGAACTCAGCAGAATTCAAGTCAATCCAGAAGCCTTTGACACTGAGGAATACATGAGACTACATCCTGCTGCAGTTCTACCAAGTTATGCTGAAAAGAAAATCATTGGTGAACATGATCTAATGCTATCCAAGAGACAAGCAGCAAACCCTAACAGAGAAATCATTTTCAAACCAGCTGCAATACCCAAAAACTCATCTGATGCTAAACATGCTGATAAATCTGCTTGATACATTCCATTTCTGCTGATTTATGCTTGTTATATTTTCTGTGTATTGCCTGTGTTTTATCATTCTGGTTAATCTTTAGAATTGTTGTTGTCTGCTTTAGCCTCTAAACTGGATTGGATAACATAACCCAAATAGGGGGAGATTGTTGGTACCCTAGATGTGATTTAGCTTATGTAATCCCTTTCCAGCCCCTCTTGATCCATATAAAGATATATGATCATGTTTAGACTTTGCTTAGTCTCCCTAGGGCAGTATTTGACTGACCTAGAGTTTAGGCTAGTAGTTTTAGAATGTGTTTTGGTTAAGGTTTTTTTTTCGTTCGACTATCGTCGAACGAGGCCTCGCGATCGTCGATCGATGGTCGACGATAGCAGGGCTATCGAATCGTTGAGTCAAGACAATTATCGTCGACCGATGGTCGACGATCTCAGAGTAAGCTTACTACGCTCTGAAGGTTGGTCGACGATCTGTCATCAACAGATCGACGATCGTGTTCTTGCTTCACGATTTCTGTCTCGACAGATATTTGCCTTTGCTGGTCGACGATCTATTTGCTGGTCGACGATCTATTAGCTGGTCGACGATTTCTGGTCGACGATTTCTGTTCCAACAGATTCCTGCTATTAGTCGACGATCTGTTAGTAGGTCGACGATCTTCGAACCCCTGTTCGACGATTTCTGTCTGCCTTTATCTTTTTGTATTTATTCTATTCCTTGGTTTATTTCCAAGTGTTTTAGTTGGTGGTTAGATTGATTCTCTGATATTATTGTTGCTAAATTTATGGTTTAAATTCAAATAAATTGATTACAAATTCTGTCAAGCATAAATCACGGGATTCAGTATTCTTGATAAAGCATTTTGTCCTATTATACAAATTACGTTGACTTTATCTTTCCAGCCTGTTTTCTAGCCGTTGGTACTATGTACTATTTCCAAGAACGGTACGTCTTTATGCTGAGATATTTTTCCCGCTTATTTTATTCCTTATTGGGACTGACAGAAAGTTAATAGGCCATTCTATTCCTATTGCTATATTCTATTTTGAGATAATCTGTTGCAGGGCTCGAGAATTCAAATCAATAGAGCCGTTCCAAAGGAAAGACGTGAAGACATATTTAAAAGAGATTCTGCTCTAAGAAAAGAAGTTACAGACACAGAGAAAGATTATTCATCCGCTCAAGCATCATCAGAGCACCTCTTCACAATCTCACAACAAGAAGAAGAAAAGTTTTCCTGAAGCAAAAGCCCAGAGCAATCATCTTCCATTCTCAAGTCTCCTGAGCAATTTGCTTAGAGTTTTTCAAAGACTTCAGAAAAGGCTCAAGATCTGCTTCAAGTGCTCCAGAATCTTAAGACCTGATAAAGATCAGTCTTCAGATTTCTGAGGATTTAGTTTCAGTTTATCTGAAACTCCTTCATCCTGAAGCAAAGGCTTTCCCTGGACTTCCACTGAGCCAGGGGGAGACTTTGATTCTTTAGAGAATCCACAAATCTTCTCTAATCTGTATTTACAACAGAGAAGATAATCAAACCCTCTCAACCCCTTTGTAAAAAGAGTTTGTTCACACCTCTTCAAAAGTGAACGTTAGTGACAGGGCACCTTATCAACAACCTGTGGTTGAGCATCCTTATCAAAAGCTCAAAGGGTCTGTTTGATCTACCTGAATCAGATCATTGGTGGCAGGGCACCTTAGCAAAAACCTGTAGTGGATTCCTACCAGGGTGGTAGAAGAGTGGATGTACCTATTTAAAGGGAACCACTATATATCCTGTGTCCATCTGGTTATCTTGTTTATTCATTTTATTCTGTGGCTGTGATAGAACTACCTAGGATTGCTAGTTGCTGTGATAGGCTTGTAGTTAACTGAAATATCAGTCAACCTCTTCACTTGTGCACTTCACTGTGTTAGGCTCTTAGGGTTCAAGTATCAGATTTTTTATTCCGCAAATAAACTCCAAGGGAGCTGACTAAGTGTTCATAAAATTTTGAATACTCTATTCACCCCCCCTCTAGAGTAGTTTACAACTTATCCCCTCACTTTCATAATATCACACTCTTTCAGATGATCACGGAACTCGTGACTCAGGTATTCACCACCTCGATCGGATCGGAGTGCTTTAACCCTTTTGCCCAACTGGTTTTCTACTTCATTCTTGAACTCTTTGAACTTTTCAAAGGTCTCGGATTTGCACTTCATAAGATACACATATCTGTATCTACTGAAATCATCAGTAAATGTAACGAAGTAGAAATACCCACCTCTAGCCATGGAACTCATGGGTCTGCATACATCACTATGTACAACACCCAAGAGATCCTCAGCCCTCTCAGTATAACCAGTGAAAGGAGTTTTTGTCATTTTGCCTAACAAACAAGATTCGCATCGCTCAAATGATTCATAATCAAATGAGTCCAAAAGTCCATCCTTATGGAGCTTGGATATGCGCTTCTCGTTTATATGGCCCAAACGACAATGCCAGAGATACGTAGGGTTTGAGTCATTTGTTCTTAGTCTTTTATTATTTTCTACATTATAGATCATATGGTCTAAGTTCAAAACATAAAGACCATTAAACAGTTGGGCTACGGCATAACAAACATCATTCTTAAATATGGAACAACAGTTGTTCTTAATTATAAAAGAAAATCCAATCATGTCCAGACATGAAATAGATATAATGTTTCTAGTTATGGCCGGAACAAAATAACAATTATCTAGTTCTATTACAAGCCCACTGGGCAAAGAAAGACGGTAAACCCCTACGGCTACAGCAGCAACTCTTGCTCCATTACCGACACGCAGGTCCACCTCCCCTTTACTCAGCAATCTTCTCCTTTCCAGTTCCTGCACATTTGTACAAATGTGAGAACTACATCCGGTATCCAATACCCAAGATGAAGGAGCAGAAAGGTTTATCTCTATAACATAAATATCTGAAGCGGAAGTCATACCTCCTTCATTTTCTGCAGACCCTCAATATAAGAAGGACAGTTCCTCCTCCAATGACCAGCCTTGCCACAGTGGTGGCATTTCCCTTCCTTCACCGTGCTTTTCTTCTTCTTCAGTGCAGAAGACTTGGGCTCAAGATGTGACTTAGGTCCCACCTTCGTCTTCTTGAAGCCCTTAGCCTTGCCCTTGCCCTTATGCACCATCAGTATGGGGCTGGTAGGCTTGGCCTTCTTCATATTGATTTCGACAGTTCTCAACATGCCTAGGAGTTCGGGCAGTGTCTTGTCTATTTCATTCATGTTATAGTTCAAGACAAACTGCTCGTAGCTGTCCGGCAACGATTGCAGGATCAGATCTGTGGCCAACTCTTGACCCAGAGGAAAACCCAGCCTTTCAAGGTTCTCTATATACCCAATCATCTTGAGTACGTGAGTCCCTACTGAGTCTCGAACTCCCATCTTGCACTGAAACAACGCTTTCGTGACGTCAAACCTCTCTTGACGAGCCTGCCCTTGAAACATTTTCTTGAGATGCTCGTCAATCTCCTTGCACCCCATGTTCTCATGTTGCCTTTGGAGCTCAGAGTTCATGGTGGCAAGCATGAGACATTCGATGTCTAAAGCATCATCGGTATACTTCTTATAAGCATCCTTATCAGCATGGGAAGAATTCCCGGTCGGCACCTCGGGGGATTCTTCTTCCAAGACATAGAGCTTTCGCTCTTGCCTGAGAACAATTCTCAAGCTCCTGTACCAGTCCATGTAGTTAGTCCCATTGAGCTTATCCTTCTCAAGGATGGCTCTCAGAGACAAAGTGGAGTGTGAACCACTTGCCATGGAATTCTACAAGAATTCATGCAGAATAAAATCAGTACCAAAGTTTCAGAATACAATTTATTTTAATTTGGACTCTAATTAAAACTCCCACTATTTTATTCGAACTAATAGCCCTCACTATCAATTCGGAGAGTTCATGCGAGCTACTCTCTTAGTGGACAAGATCCGTATTTCACTAACACAATGAGTCAGCTTTGGCTTTCCTCTCACGATGTAGTTATTTAGGTAGGAAATGCTTGCCAATTGCATCCTCATGCAATTCTTGTATGGTTGGTGAATAACTCTTTATTCGCATCCATCATATGGTGCATGCCAACCCTATGCCTCTAGGCGCTCAACCTTTGAGGTCACCTAGTTAAGTGGGGCCCGATGTCGACAGTGGGATATCACAATTATCCGCTCGCACCCTTACCAAGATAGATTAATGCACCTTGCTTTGGCAAGCCCACACTTCATCGATCGAGGCAGGAAGAGTGTCATCCATCGGAAGGCATCCGAACACTTAATGTTTGATGAAGGGATTTAAATTTTGATAGTATGTTAACAATTAACCATGATCAACATTTGATCAATGTGCACATCTAAATAAAATAAAACATTTCTAGAATCCTCATGCATCCCTTATGTGCACAACAAGACACTATCAACATTTGATAGAGCAAAGGGCTAAATCTGAACATATGGGCATTTCCAAATATTCAGGTTTACATGCATTGGACAAAGGGAAAGGCAACTCAACTTAAAGCAGTAGACAAACTCATCTCTCTTTGCTGGATTCAAAATCCAAAACAAAATTCGAGGGATGGTTACTGCTAAGGAGACAACAACTTCTACAATTAGAAATTGCTACGAAATCCCAGACGTTCCTGGCGGGGTTCCAAGGGGCAGCGCCCCTGGCGGTGGTCCCGCTGACCGATCAGCGGGCGGGTCAAGGGGCAGAGCCCCTGCGGGGTGCGGGGCAGCGCCCCAACCAAATTTTGCAAAATCACCACCGATTTCCCTTGGAAAAATCATCAACAATTGATGTTCCAGGAATAAATCTAGACATTTAGAACACTTCTAAATCCCTAGGTTTACACGTGTTGGAATTCCCTAACTTCCAATACAACAGTCATGGCCGCAACCTCCCTCTGATACCACTGTTGGGGTTTCTCGTGAGGGTTGGCACAACACTTTGTGCACGCAGCGGAAAGGAAAAGTACGAGAACAACCCAAGAGAACTGGATCTGGCCATGATCGTTGTATCAAGAAGTAAACAAAATAACTAGGGCAAAATACCTTAGTGGCGTTGAGTCACAACTCAACGAAGATGCTCCAAGTATTGAGTGCTGTCGGTGGCGAGTTGTACGTGGAATAATATCCACGTCTCTGCAGAAATCCACACGAGCAGGAGAAACCCGAACTGCTCGTCGCACGAACAATCGGGAGGAAGACAGCCGCACCTTTGCAACTCCATGGACTGCTAGGTCCGCGCCAGGAGAGGCAAGAACAACGACTATCGCCGGAAATGGGAGGGTCAGCGGAGCAGACACGGCGGCGGCGGAACACTTCCGTCCGGCGATGTGCGGGATGCGGCGGAACGAGCAATCGGCGGAACTCTTTCCGTCGGGTTCTAATCGGCCGCAAAAAGCACAAGTCATACCCTTTTCCAAAACCCTAAGTGTCTATTTATACCAAAGGTATAAATAGACCTAAAGGAATGGCTATCCGCAGACCACACAGCATAGGGTCCCTGGAAGAATTCGGCGAGAATCGGCAAAGGCGTTCGGCGAGAATCATCCGCCAAGTCATCGAGAATCAGGGACGATTCTCGACGAATGGCTTTTAGTCGTCGAGTCATACTCAATAACTCTCGACGATACTCGTCGATCGGCGAGAATCATCAGGTAGATTCGGCGAGAATCAATGGATAGTCCCGACGACTAAGTCTTTGATTCTCGACGAATCTATCAGATTGATTCTCAACTAAACCCCCATAGTCGTCGAGACATTCTCGACGACATTGCCTTGGTCGTCGAGACCTTCTCGACGATTTGCCTTGGTCGTCGAGACATTCTCGACGACCTTTCGACTATCCATGCCCTATGAACTTTATTGGCAACAATTGCCTGACCCCCATACATAATGGTGATTGGTAACCTTTACCAATACGGTCAATCTTCCAACTCATCCACAGCTCTTATGTGCGACCCTGCAGGCTCATATCGCGTTGGCAGTGAGATTACATGTTTGACAACTCCTAGATCACCATGGTAACTCCAACAGTAACACCCCAAAATCTTAAGATGGAGTCAGGCTGGGTGACACGGCTTGGGACACGGGCGTGTCCCAGGGCGTGTTCAGTGCACACGGCCTGGGACACGGGCGTGTCCTCTCGAGGCGTTGACTCGAGCTCTCAAGGACTGATCGTCGAGAGGCAATACGGCCTGGGACACGGGTGTGTCCCAGGGAGTGTCCTGCTCGGGAGAATATTGAGCGGCGTTGAGTGGCGCTGAGAGGAATGGCATTGAGTGGCATTTAGTGTGGAACACGGCCTGTGACACGGGCGTATCAAAGGGGTGTGTTGGACACACGGCCATGGATACGGGCGTGTGCCTTAGCCGTGTCTTTCTCAGGTGATTTGGGCTTGTGTTACAAAGGGTGACACGGCCAGTCACACGGCCGTGTCAAAATTGTCACGGGTGTGTCTGCCCTGTGATACGGGCGTGTGGAGCCCGTGTTCTGGTTCTTTTTGAGTCAGTTCGTACACCGTTTGGGGGACACGGCCTGGGACACGGGCGCGTCACAGGTCGTGTCAAGTCACATATGGAATTTTGGGAATATCTTGGCCATCTAATTATTGCTATTTGGATCCAATGGCCCTGGTATTTTCCTGCAGTGATAAGACTGAGTGTTAGCTTCTTCTCTCATTCTTATCAAGAGAGAAAAAGAGAGAGAGCTTGGAGGAAGGAGAAGGAGGAGAAGAGCAAGACTTTGGTGGTGCTCCCGCAGTCCGATTCGAGATCCGAGGCCAGTTTAGTGGAGGCAAAGCTGCTACGGTGTTTTCCAACTGGCCAGATTTTCGATGGCTCCCAAGTGATCGTCAAGGGTAAAGATCTTCCTTCTTGGACATGCGAAGTCTTCCTTTATGCATGAGTAAGGAATCCTCTCCACCAAAAGGTGGAAAAAGTGAGTGATTCCAGTGGGTGATAGTTGTTATCCCCAGCTTGAGTCTGCATATAAACCCAAAAAAAGTGTAGTACGGGATAGGCATGCTGTGTGAAGCTCATCTGGACATGTTGGTCTGAATTGGTGATGTTCCATTTACGCACCGGAGAAGACTCCGCATATACTCTGAGCAGGAAGTACTGGAATGTGGAACTCCAGGAAAATGCCCTTGTGTTGTTTATGTTGTGGCTACGATGTAGCTAGTCCTTGATGGACGATGAAGCCAGTCCTAGTTGGGCAGTGTGTCTATTGTGACGCCAGTCCTTGGCGTACGTTATGGCAATTGGGAGTTGCGAGCTCTAAAAGGCCTCGTGGCGAACAGGAAAGGTGAAGCCGACCCGCGCCTTTTTTTATAGCCGCAAGTACGATGTGTTTGGTGAGGGCAAGGCGAGTTGAGCAACGGGAGGTGGCGGATCTATACCTGCGTTATGTTGACTGTACAAGGAAGTGTCAAGGAATTGTGCTTTCGTCAGTAGCATAATGAGAGTCTTAGGACTGTGCGCCAGTAAGACTGAATGCTCAATGGTGTTGATCCCGGTTCGCCGGTGTACCCAAATGTGTGCCTTAGAGCACAGATCGTCGGGCCGAGTGGCCGACGGTTGTGATGGATTGCTTTTGTGTGAGAGCACAATATGTATATGATCTGTCAATTATTGTATTGCTCTGTAGGGAAGGAATGCCTCTGCCCCGGGAAAGGGGTAGGATTGTTATAAATTGGTCAACTGAATGTTGATCGTTGCCTTGTTTGCCACCTTCTGGGTGGATTGTCCCTATGCAGGTGCTGCAGAGCCGAGCGAAAAATGAAGGGCTGATGCCCCTGCTGCTGCTTTTGCCGCTCTTGTTGTTGCTACTAGCCCTTGAAGGCTAGCTTTTGTAGTTTCTTTTCTTCATGTATGGCCGGCCTGCGTGCCGATGTCTGTAATCCATACTTTTTAAAGAGGAATTATAAGGCCTTAAGGCCAAACGATAGTATTTCCTATCCCCTCGTTTGAGGGGTTGTATATAACGTTGGTTTATATAAATCTGGTGGATATTCCTGCTATGAGTTCAGCCACTTGTGTATCTATTCTGCTAGCATGCTCTGTGTTAGGATGCGTTGATGGTATTATCCTGTGACCTCACCGTCTGTTTGTAGCATATAGTGGGGGCCCCGATCGGACCTTCTATTATATGTTAATTAACGGGTGGTGTCATTACATCAGTCAACTCTGAACTCAGTTCGACAAATTCTGAACTCAGTTTGAGTAACTTAGATTCTCAAACTCTGAGCTTAGTTTGACGAACGTGGAGCTCAGCTCGACGAACTATGAACTCAGATCGACGAATTCTGAACTCAATTCGACTAAGTCAGGTTCTCAAACTCTGAGCTTAGTTCGACGAACGATGAGCTCCGCTCGACAAACTATGAACTCAGTTCGACTCACAACTTTTTGTTGTGTGGCATTGAGTGTGTCTTCATCACTCAACGCCAAACTACTTAGTCATATTTTTACCTTTAGTTGTATGGCGTTGAGTGAGTTTCCTTCACTCAACGCTTGTGGACTTAGCCACTTTCTCAGCTTGTCATTGTTTTGACTTTGACTATATAGGCTTCACTCAGCGCTATAAGTCATCTGGCGTTGAATGAGTCACCTTCACTCAATGCTTGTAGACTTGGACGGATTTTTGTCAGCCCACCACTTAGGTAAGTGTTTTACTTGACTTAGCCATTTAGGCTACCAGTCCCATCATTATTACTGGGATAACTATATGTATATCATTGAGAAGATTGACTTCCTCAAATCTAGGACAATGTGGGCAATAGACCCAACATTGGGCAATCACCTCATGAATCTCTTCGCGAGTGAGACTTTTTATCGGTGGCTTGAAGAATATTTATTTTGGAGGATGCTGGTAGCCACCTCCAGTACCCCGATGAGCAGGGTGTGTGATGCAGGCTACCCCTACGCGAAGCTAACCGAAAAATGACAAAACTGAAAGCCTAAGAGGAATTTGATCGAACACCTAACGAGCATCTAAAACCTCCTATGGAGCATTTCAACGAACATGTGGTGTGCGTGCAAAGTTGGAAATTTCGGCAGCATTTCCTTTGTAACTGCGCGATCTCACAACGGGAAACGTCTCACCCAAACCTGCACGAGCATACACAAATACATATACCATATCCTAACCATGCATCTAACATCGCATCAACCACATTTTCCATTCACAACGAGGGCGTTCCGGACTAAAATTATAATTCGGAAAGTAGTCCGATTATCCCTCAAAACAAACCAAACGAGGATATACCAAATCCTCTTGATCCGTCCGAAACCAAAGGCTAAACCAACCCCGGCTTGCAAACGTCCAAGGGGACCTACCCTTACGGAAATCTTCGCGAAAATCGGATACAAAAATGCAATAACCAATTTCAGATTTTGTTCATGCAAGCTTACAATCAATAATTAGGATAAAATCTTGAAGTCAAAATCTCCACCACTCTCACACATACAAAGATGAATATCACACCAAAGTTATGAGATAGGAAATCGTTACCCAAATTTGAGTTAGAGGGGAGGAGAGGAGGAGGAGCAAGAGCACGTGGAAGAGTCACACTTCCAAAATAGGCCACGGAGTCGCACCGGATGGGGGAAGAGCCGAGCCGCCTTCTTCGGAGTCACACCGGAGGAGGTAGGAGATCACCGGGCTGCAGGGGAGCACCACCAAGAGGGGCGGAGCTGCTATGCTGGGCGGCGGTTCCCTGATGCCGGGCTGCAGGGAAGTTCGGCCAGGCCGAATGAAATCGGGAAGGGGGCGGGCTGGAGGCCGATCCTTAGTTAGGTTTTTTGTCTTCTCTTCAATAATCCCTACTCCACAAACATGAATATATATAATGACATACACCACTCCATCATCACCCTCCATCTCACTAGATTGAATCCTAGCCACACCTAAATTGTTTTAACAAAATAAACAACAAAATGAAAACTTATAATTTTAGATCCTATAAATTATACGACTAATAAAGATAATTAAACGCTTATGATTATAATATTATTTCAAAGATGAAATAACACTATATTCATAACGAAGCGACGAAATGCCGCGGCGGTGGCGGTGACGGTTGCGGCGACGGTAGCGGTGACGGTTGCGGCGACGGTGGCGGCGGCGGTTGCGGCAACGTCCATCAACGTCCACGAACAAGTATCGGCGGTGGTCAAACGAGAACTCCATGCTGGCACGAACGAATGGCGGGGGGTCCTCGCCACCAATCCTCCCCCGCACGAAATCACTCATCACGATGAGTGGCCGTGAGAGAATAGTAGGAGACAGCAACACCCCCAGATGGCATAACGAGAGCGGACATCCACAGGAAGGACACGCATTGCGGGCGTCCGCAGTAGAACAGAACCTGTCATGAGCTAGTACAGCAGAAAACCTCATAGATGTGTCAGCATAAAGAAAAGTAGCGCAGTTCTTACCATCCAATGCGAGAACCGGTAAACCCAAATGGAAGAGCGACACGAAATAAATCTCACCTCTCAACCCATGAGAATCTGAAGTGGAAGAGAGAAACGTCGGAGAAAACCGCTCATGTGGAGACCAGATTTGCAAAATTAAATCCGAAAAATTGAAATGCGGTGAAAAACCGAGTGCATCGTAAAAATCCGAAGAAATTGCATTAAATCCAATGTTCGAGAAAATCACGAAAGGGTCGGTGCTCCACTGTAATACTTTTGTTACGGAACCCGAGGGTATCCACTCGGGGGCTAACCAGACGAAATTAGAATCAACAATTCCGCCGTCAGATGCTCTCGAAGGTGAATGGGCGTGGAAAGGATGCAACTCATAGACACTGGGGTAAGGCGATGATATGTCTACATGCAGTTCGTACCAGGATGGACGCAAGATATGTGCAAGTTGATTTGGCGGGTAACGATGTCGTGAGGTCACCAAATCAATAGGCACAATCGCCGTGAAATCAGAAACAGTCACCAACGGAAAACTAGACCCAGACATGACACGCATGAAGGGATCTAACAAACATAAGGCGTGGTCAGACCAATGCAGTGTAGTGACAAGACCAAAAACTAGAGCGCTCAGCTCGTGTACACCTAAACAAAGAGATAACGCTGGTGTAAGAACTAATAAAGTGGGCGTGTCAGAGAACTCAGAAGAGGTGTATTGAATCTGCGTCCTAAAAAGATATCTACTAGAGGCGAATCAGTATGAGGCAGGGTCGGTATAATCAAACCCGGGAATAAATCCAAATCTATAGAAGTTTCACACAACGGTGGCTCAATCAAAGTACAATCATCCAGGAAGCTCACGTCCGGGCATACATCGGAAAAATCATCCTCAAATAACATCAATGGACTCTCAGTCGGGGTGAGTCACCAGAATCATCAAAAGTATCAGACCCGTGCTAGAAAAATCATCCAGAAGAAGGGTCTCAGCAGAAAAATCTATCGCGGACAAGTCCACAAAGGCGTCAGGAGGGACCTCCACTAAATCTCCAACATGAGTGGGAATATCAGAAACATCCATGTCCCAATGAAGTGGTACGTCCTCAGGGGAATCAGCCAAATCGAGGGTAAGAGGTGCGACCGTAGGAGTCTCAACAGAACCTAAAAAGTCTGGTGTAGGTGGAGGCACATCGTCCCAATCTAAACCACAATTATCAGCATCAGCTAAAACACCCAAAGCATCAGTAGTTCATCCATGATAGGACTAGAGGAATCCTCAATCTCTAGCTCGTCAGATAACTCAGATACATGCTCTAAAAAATCAGGGGGGGCTCACTCATAATAGGATTCATAGTCTCGTGAGTAGATTCAATAATAGGGTGAGCAAGTATGGCACTCTCACATATAGTAGCCCACGGGTGCTCTCACAAGTCGAAAAATCATCAGCATCCCAAATATCATCATCCAAGTCGCTAGGATATCCATTCTCCTCATCGTCAGATAAATCTCCTCGCCCTCAGTGGCAGGCTCAGACGTCGAAGCTGAAAGAGCCAAGCTCTAGGCTTAGTGGGGCACTCCACGGCATAGTGACCAATGGCTCCACAAGCATAACATGTAGCGCTCTCCTTGCAATTCTTAACTATCTTCCTATGCTCAACTCGCGGATTTGGAGCATCCCTAGTGATGACTATGACAGGTGGCGGGACAGTGGTCCTAACCTTTTCCCTCTCCCTAATGGTAGGGGTAGGCGTACTCAAAATGGTAAGATCCTTTCGGGACAAAGATCTAACGCGCGGCCTATCGTCACTCTTATAATCAGAAAGGGGTGTAGCGTCCTGGGGGGTTGAGATAACAACATGAGACGTCCTCATACGGGAGTATGGGGGAACGTGTTTGCTTGGTATAGGCAAAATCTCAGACGGCTCTACACTCGGATAACCAGAAGGCTGAGAGCGGCAGTATGAGGGATAATACTCATCCGTCAGCAAGTTCTTCATAAATTGCCAACCCACACGTGAGCCAACGAGGGACGGCCCAAAACGTCTCTCCTCATTGACCCAAAAGTCAGGGCCCGACCAGATAATTGCAATCTCGCAACGGGAATCCGGTGGGGGTCCACGAGACGATATTGCTCAAAGTAAATTTCCATCTCAGCTACCCAACGTAAAAAAATCCGCGGTTCACCTAACCCATCGTAAGTCGGCGCAGGAATTCTAACAGGCCTTGAGGTGTGCGATGGTGGTGTCGTAATCGCCTGACTAACCGTACTGGAAGGAACATGGGTCCTAAGCGGTTGCCTAGGGGCATCAAGATGCGGTGTCGGAAGCCGACCACCCAGTTGTGCTAACATATCAAGTATGTCATCACATTGGCGAGTCATCTCCTTGCGAAGGGCACCAATCGAGGAACATGGGGGAAGGGAACTCCCAACGCGTGCCATGACAGACTAACGGAAAAAAAGACTCAAATTAGGGAAACACTTAAAACTTTTTTTTGTGTGTTTTATATAACTAAAAAATAAAATTTTAAAACGAACAAACCGTACCTACGTGCAAGTGGGGGTAGCTAGGCTCGAGCGGATCGTTGTCAAGTTGAGAAATTGACAAACCTCCCTCTGATACCAAATTGATGCAGGCTACCCCTACGCGAAACTAACCGAAAAATGACAAAACTGAAAGCCTAAGAGGAATTTGATCGAACACCTAACGAGCATCTAAAACCTCCTATGGAGCATTTCAACGAACACGTGGTGTGCGTGCAAAGTTGGAAATTTCGGCAGCATTTTCTTTGTAACTGCGCGATCTCACAACGGGGAACGTCTCACCCAAACCTGCACGAGCATACACAAATACATATACCATATCCTAACCATGCATCTAACATCGCATCAACCACATTTTCCATTCACAACGAGGGCGTTCCGGACTAAAATTATAATTCGGAAAGTAGTCCGATTATCCCTCAAAACAAAACCAAACGAGGATATACCAAATCCTCTTGATCCGTCCGAAACCAAAGGCTAAACCAACCCCGGCTTGCAAACGTCCAAGGGAACCTACCCTTACGGAAATCTTCGTGAAAATCGGATACAAAAATGCAATAACCAATTTCAGATTTTGTTCATGCAAGCTTACAATCAATAATTAGGATAAAATCTTGAAGTCAAAATCTCCACCACTCTCACACATAAAGATGAATATCACACCAAAGTTATGAGATAGGAAATCGTTACCCAAATTTGAGTTAGAGGGGAGGAGAGGAGGAGGAGCAAGAGCACGTGGAAGAGTCACACTTCCAAAACAGGCCACCGGAGTCGCACCGGATGGGGAAGAGCCGAGCCGCCTTCTTCGGAGTCACACCGGAGGAGGTAGGAGATCACGGGCTGCAGGGGAGCACCACCAAGAGGGGCGGAGCTGCTATGCTGGGCGGCGGTTCCTGATGCCGGGCTGCAGGGAAGTTCGGCCAGGCCGAATGAAATCGGGAAGGGGGCGGGCTGGAGGCCGATCCTTAGTTAGGTTTTTTTTGTCTTCTTCAATAATCCCTACTCCACAAACATGATATATATAATGACATACACCACTCCATCATCACCCTCCATCTCACTAGATTGAATCCTAGCCACACCTAAATTGTTTTAACAAAATAAACAACAAATGAAAACTTATAATTTTAGATCCTATAAATTATACGACTAATAAAGATAATTAAACGCTTATGATTATAATATTATTTCAAAGATGAAATAACACTATATTCATAACGAAGCGACGAAATGTCGCGGCGGTGGCGGTGACGGTTGCGGCGACGGTTGCGGCGACGGTAGCGGTGACGGTGCGGCGACGGTGGCGGCGGCGGTTGCGGCAACGTCCATCAACGTCCACGAACAAGTATCGGCGGTGGTCAAACGAGAACTCCATGGCGGCACGAACGAATGGCGGGGGGTCCTCGCCACCAGTGTGTGGAGCTGACGACATCAAAAAAATCTCCAGATTCATTCTCCCTATGGGGGGCTTGTTGAGGAAGAATGTGATCCTGAGCCGGAGGCGGGGGATTTGCCAACACTGGAGGCTAAGGAGGAGCTGGAGGAGCTGCAATATTCTGAAGGAGGGCGAGCATCTCGGTCTGACGCTCCTCCATATGTTGCATGCGCCCTTCCAAGGCGGCTGTAGTTGGGAGAGTGGCCACCATGCCGAGAGTTTCATTGGCGAGTGAGTGAGAATGAGCCGGCTGAACGCGTACTCCAGTGGGTGATCCATTGGTGGTATTGGTGCTCCTTCTAGCCATGGGAGCAAGCTCCGATAAGACCAGAGTAACTCAGACCATCTTAGCTCATGGAGAGGTCGAGCGCGTACACAACCAATTAGAGTTGTATACACAATGTTTTTTCATGGAAAAACTTGTTAATTGGGTAAAAAAACCATGTGGCCCGATCTGTGGCGACCAAAATCCACTTTTTGCCAGCGATTACAGCTTTCTCGGAGAATCAAAGGCGATAGGCCGCTCCTCGTTACACTTTGTGGGTGTAAGGGTGAAAGAGAGAAAAAAAACTTATGCTCACTGCGGGCAACAGGCTGCGCCGCATGAGAGGATTTGTAGTAGAATTGCGAACGTGCAGACTCTCAACGTAGTATTAATTTCTCCTCGTTACACATTTGGGGACTTAGGTAAATTTTCGGTGGAGCGGCTGTACTTACGAGAATTCTGGTGGCGGAACAGTGGGTTGAAGATGGCTCGTAGGAGAAATCCAGCAGAGCTTCGACTTGAGAAAAGAGAAAGTAGGAGAGCAAAATATGAGAAATGAGGAGACTTGTGGCTCTTTTTATATGCTCCAGGAGGTGATTACGGTAGTTATGCGGCTATCCGCACACTGTAACCACGGATATGATTATTTTTGGTATAGTTTTGAGCATATATTTTGCTTATTATGTTTGATGTTTGCATACCAAATATTTAATTAATATTGCTCCCCCACTAATAATGAAGGTTAATGGGTGATTACTTAAGATATGAACGTCAGTGATCGTTATAGACTGATAAGACGGCGAGAGAAGCCCACCATGGACTGAGCCCGCCATGGACGGACGGCCGAAACGACGGCAAATACTCGTCGGCAGAGGAAAAGGCGGAGCCCGAGGCCGCGGGAAAGGGGCGGCGGGGCGTGAAGCCCCTTGCGGCCAGAGCCCGCGGCCGCGGGAGGCGGCCGTGGGGAAGGGGCGGTCGGACGTGCCTCCCCTTACGGCCAGAGCCCGCAGCTGCGGGAGGCGGCGACTGTCACAACCCGCATTTTCTCCGAATTTAGGAATTATCAGAGTATGAGAAAATACGCGTCATGATGCCATGTCGAGCAGGGGATAACTTATGACGCTCAGGCAAAACCATCTACTAACTTTATGAAAGAAATTCATGAGTTTAATGATTAGAAAATCAGTTATATTTTAGAGGTCGTATCCCTCGGCTCGGTGGATCACCTAGTCCGCAGTTTAAAAACTATACTCAAATGCTGCGGAAGATACTTTATTCAGGTTTGACATCCTAAGGAGTGCATAAGTGTCCCAAGAGGACCACTTATGTTATGCAAGACTCTATATTTAATTTATATTATATATAAGAAAACGATCTTTATACGTTGTTTGGAAAATAGTGATTGAGTTTTATAAAACATGTTGATCATGAACTTTACTTATAATAATAATTGTAGTTTTAAAAATAACTAGCAACCTAGCATAAATCCTCCACAGAGCAAGTAGACTATCTCTATAAAATAATAGCAGCAAAAGTAATATATCTAGTACAAAGGTAAAAACTACCAGTGGGCGCCAACAACCTGACACGAACCCACTGACAAATATGTATGTCTGTAAGAAAGTGCAGAAGAAAACTACCTCACTAAACAAATCCAGAAGGATCTCCAAAGTCCAAGAGACCACCAGCAACACCACCGAACCCTAGCCACCAAACTGGCTACTGCTCAGAACCATAGGCATTCAAGATAAGAAAGAATACCTCAGTAAGCAAAACAAGGAAAAACTGCATGAAAGTGCCAACCAGAGGATAAATGAAAGAGGAAAACACACAGCAGTAAAAGTCACAACTACCCAAAGCAAGACAAAAAGAAATTCACTACGTGCGAGGAAACAGCATCAACCCTGCCCAGAAACTACCTCCTGCAGAGTCTACTAAGCTACCAAGAGCCCAAAGTGCTGCAATCTACCAAGGAAGAAACATCTAACACCCTATGCTGTGGGAGATGGTAGTAGAAAAAACAAACAACATGGATCCGGGTTGGAGGCAAACTCAGTCCTCCAACCACCATTTCCAAGCCAACAAGCTCAAGGGTCTACATGTGAAAGCACTAGGGACCTTCCACCCCCTTGCCCAGCCCGTACCTGGTGCAAGATAGAAGAAAAGGGTGGCCACGGCTAAATTACACAACACCTCCCCCATGAAGAGCTTCAAACCACCACTACTAACCACGACCCACGATTCGGCCTTTAGGAAAGTAAAACATGGCCGACAAGGAACCTCAGAAAACAAAAAAGAACAAGGAATTCACTCAGGAAATCAAGGTAGGGAAAAAGTGTTGAAATGACTCAACACGGCTTGGCGTTGAGTGGGACCCACTCAACGCCTAACCAGATTTTGGCGTTGAGTGAGTTAGCCTCACTCTGCGCCAGAACAAGCCTGGCGTTGAGTGAAGCTCACTCACTCAACGCCCTGCAGAAGAACAACTCTGGCGTTGAGTGAGGTAGCCTTAAAACAAACTGCACCTGTTGTAAGGACTGAAATATAACTAAAACACAGTTTGTTACTAATAGCTATATTTAGTAACGAATTTTTTCTGTTGTTACCAAAAAGTACTTTGTGTAACGAATATTTTATAATTTGTTACAATAAAAATTAATTTGTTACTATAAATGTAAGTATTTGTAACAACATTAATGTTACGTTACAAATAGTAATTTTTTCTCACAATATGTTTGGCCATTTTTAGTCCCACACCGCCAGTTAAAACATCAATTTTGGGTTTATATAGCCCATTCCACAATGAATTTTTGAAATATGCTGGGCTCGTGGGCTCGCGGGCAGGTGCGCCGGCGGGCGGCGCCGGCGGGCGGCGCGGGCGGGCGGCGCGGGCGGGCGGCGCCGGCGGGCGGCGCCGGCGGGCGGCGCCGGCGGGCGGCGCCGGCGGGCGGCGCCGGCGGGCGGCGCCGGCGGGCGGCCGGCGGGCGGCCGGCCGGCGCCCGGCCGGCGCCCGGCGGGCGGCCGGCGCCCGGCGGCCGGCCGGCGGCGGCGGCGGCGGCGGCGGCCGGCGGCGGCCGGCGGCGGCGGGCGGCGGCCGGCGGGCGGCGGCCCGCCGGCCGCCGGCCGGGCAGGCGGCCGGCCGGCGGAATCTTTTTTACTATTGTAGCTAATTTATTGTAACGACACACATATATTCGTTACAAGAAGTATTAGCGCCGAGCTTTAGAGGACGACCGTTACATAAAGTTTTTTTCGTTACCAAAGAGTTTTTGTAATGATTTTTGGTACTTATTGTAACGATTTAGGTCCTTACTATAAGTGCCAGAACAGTTATGGCGTTGAGTGAGGTACACTCACTCAACGCCCTGGTACTTAACCACAAGCAGAGAAAGTGGCGTTGAGTGAGCTGGCCTCACTCAACGCCAAAACAGCAATGGCGTTGAGTGAAGCTCACTCACTCAACACCCTTACACTTAGCCGCAAAAGAAAACTGCGGCGTTCAGTGAGTCCACCTCACTCAACGCCAAAACAGCAATGGCGTTGAGTGAGGTTCACTCCCTCAACGCCCTTGCACTTAGCCGCAACAAGGCAAATCTGCGGCATTGAGTGAGCTGACCTCACTCAATGCCAAAACAGCAATGGTGTTGAGTGAGGTCGTCTCACTCGACGCCAGAAGTTCTGGCCGCGAAGAAGGGCTGTGGCGTTGAGTGAGTCTACCTCACTCAACGCCAAAGCAGAAATGGCGTTGAGTGAGGTTCACTCACTCAATGCCACGGGACTTGGCCGCACATTTGCTTACGGTGTTTAGTGAAGTCACCTCACTCAATGCCAAATCGGAAATGGCGTTGAGTGAGGTCGACTCACTCAACGCCTAAGTACTTACCCTCAGAAAAGGCTGTGGCGTCTAGTGAGTACACCTCACTCAACGCCAAAGTACTTGGCTGCACAGAAAGCGATAGCGTTGAGTGAGTCCACCTCACTCAATGCCAAAACCGAAATGGCGTTGAGTGAGGTCGACTCACTCAATGCCAAAACGCTTAGCTTCTCAGGAAAATAACGGCGTTGAGTGAGCTTGCCTCACTCAATGCCAAAACAGAAATGGCGTTGAGTGAGGTCGACTCACTCAATGCCAAAGTACTTAGCCGCTAACAAGGGCTGCGGCGTTGAGTGAGTCCACCTCACTCAACGCCCTAGTACTTAGCAAAATTCAGACTGGCTACAGCTGCGGCGTTGAGTGTATGCACCACACTCAATGCCAAACCTGCAAAGGCTTCGAGTGTGTGCACCACACTCAACGTCGGCCAGACAAAATCCAAAATAGGCTCTTTCCAACAAACACTGCAGGCACCCCCTCCTCTCTCTCTCTCTCGGCTTCACCCGCAAGCCACCAACCAGACAGCAATCTGGAGTTAACTGATGGCATTACGCCGGCGGGTTGAGCACCAACAGCACAAAGAAGGGGGGCTCATAGGAGAATCTAAGCCCTAAATTCAGCAAGATAAAAGAGAACATGTTTGGCTTCTACCCTAGGGCTAACCGGGAATTTTCAGAATTTCAAGAGAACAACAATGGCAAGGGCAAGAATGCCACTTGCCTCGATTTCCGACGAAGCTTGGACGGCTTTCCCTCCTCTTTACTTGGCATTAGCAGTAGCAGCACCTAAAAGCACACTCCCGTACTTTAATGGCGGAAAACCACAAGACCGAAATCCATAATCTCCTAAAACTCCACGAAAATCGAATTTCTTACTATCGAAATGTAGATCTGAGCGAGAGCAAGACAACGCCGCTTTCGGAATCGAAATCCGTCCACGAACACTCCCGGAATCACCGTCCGAAAGCTAGGGCTAACCGTCGTTCATCCTCTATTTTCCGCGAAAAAGAGCAGACGGTTTTCTTCTTTTGGTCTCGGGAAGGAGGAAAGAGAAGTGGGCCCGCCACTTCTTAATAAAGCTTTTATAAAAGCTTAGACACGTCGGTTCAGCAAAACCGAAACCCAATCGCCGACTCTCTTATTTAAAATAAGAGAATTTCTACTAGGCTTTATTGATGGCACACCCAAAATGGCACGAAAACCGAACTACCTCGGAATTCGACGAAATTCGCACCGTAGCTAAATACCCACGATACGAACACAATGGCGATGTCGAAATTAACTTTCGATGAACAGAACTCGAGTTATACCCACCTAAAGCCAAAACACAAGCATCTCCCAAGAGGCCACACCGGATCACCCAAAACGACTCGGCTTGCTAGGGAGTCTTTGCCCATAGGCTACAAAATAGGCCACTCAGTTCTAAGGAGCTAAACCACACTCCACAAATCGCACAAGCCACGAAAACGCGTCACCGTAACGCCAAACGAGAATAAAATAGACGCAGAAAAATCGAGGGCGTTACAATCACTCCCCCTAAACGAAAGTTTCATCCCGAAAATTTACGCACAGCACTCCTACTAAAGAAGGAAAAGTAACAAATAGGAGTTACAAGAAGGAAAACATACCGATCAAAATCAGGGAAACAGGTGAGGGTAAGCTTTCCTCATGGCCGACTCTAGCTCCCAAGTCACGCTCTCCAAATCCTGATTCCTCCAAAGAACTTTCACCATCGGAATGGACTTCTTTCGCAGCACCCGTTCCTGAGTATCCAAAATACGGACTGGCACTTCAACAAAAGAGAGGTTGGGCTCCAACTGGGGCACAACGTCCAAGACATGCCCACTGCTGCGCACACACTTCCGCAATTGGCTTACATGGAAAACATTATGAACACCTGGGAAGTTTGCTGGCAAATCCAATCTATAAGCTGACACGCCAATCCGCTCCAAAATCTTAAACGGGCCCACATACCTCGGGTCCAATTTCCGATTCTTACCAAACCTCTTTACACCCACCATCGGGGAAACCTTGAGAAATACAAGGTCCCCTACAAAAAACTCCAAGGCATACCTACGCCGATTGGCGTTCTTCTCGTACCTCTGCTGAGCTATACGAAGCTTCTCTCGAATAAGCTTCACTGCGACTTCCATTTCCTCAAGCGCATCAGGACCCAACAAAGGCCTCTCACCAGCCTCAGCCCAAAACAACGGAGTTCTGCAGCGCCTCCTATACAAGGCTTCGAACGGAGCCATCTGCAAGCTCTCCTGATAACTGTTGTTGTATGCAAATTCCATAAGTCGCAGCCGCTCATCCCACGCTCCACCGTGGTCTAAAATGTAGCATTGGATCATATCCTCAACTATCTGGTTCACCCGCTCTGTCTGCCCATTGGTATATGGGTGGTAAGCAGTAGAATACCTCAGATCCGTACCCAAACCCTCCTGCAGACTCTGCTAAAAATGATAAGTAAACCGTGAGTCTCGATCAGAAATGATGCTAACCGGCACACCGTGCAGTCGGATGACTTCATTCAAGTACAACTCCGCTATCTTCTTCATCGGGTAATCAATCTTATATGCCACGAAGTGAGCACACTTCGTCAGTCTATCCACTATAACCCAAACAGAATAAAATCCCCTCGGGGATTTCGGTAAGCCCATGATGAAATCCATAGATATACTTTCCCACTTCCAAGTCGGGATCTCTAATGAAGTTAACTTGCCACCAGGCCTTCCATGATCGCCCTTCACATGCTTGCAAGTGTGGCACTCAGCAACAAATCGGGATATATCACCTTTCATGCCATACCACCAGGCAATTTGCTTTAAATAACGATACATCCTCGTAGATCCTAGATGGTAGGCAATGCTTGATCCATGAGCCTCTCTGCAAATCATGCCTCTAATATCCCCAACAGCGGGGATGCAAAATCTGCCGCGGTACTTCAAAGTACCTGCATCATCGATAGCAAAGTCTGGCAACTCCCCCTTCTCGGTCCCGGTGAAAAAGTGCAGAAGATCCGGATCGTCCTTCTGGTGCAGTCTGGTCAAAGAAATCCAAGACGGCTCTGCCACTGATAAACTACTCTGCAAGCCACAGCATCCCACTGATATATCCATAAGGAGGAACTCCTCCACTAAACGATCGGCGGAGAGGTTAAAGATCTTTCCCGTCTTTCGGCTCAAGGCGTCGGCCACCACATTGGCCTTGCCTGGATGATACTGGATCTCTACATCATAATCGACTACATACTCTAGCCACCGCCGCTGGCGCAGATTCAACTCCTTTTGCGTGAACACGTACTTCAAGCTCTTATGGTCAGTGAAGATCTTGCACTAAGCCTCATAAAGTAGATGCCTCCACAACTTCAACGCATAGATTACCGCTGCAAACTCAAGGTCATGCGTAGGATAATTCTTCTCATGAGTCTTCAGTTGTCTTGACCCATAGGCAATCACCTTTCTAACCTGCATTAATATGCATCCCAGAGCTACATGTGAAGCATCCACTTATACATCATAATCCACACCCTCAGTAGGCAGGGTCAGAACGGGAGCAGTGCACAATCTCTTCTTTAACTCCAGAAAGGCTTCTTCGCACTTCTCGCTCCAAACAAAAGCCACATTCTTCTGAGTCAGCTTGGTCAAAGGTGCAGCTAGGGAAGAGAAACCCTCCACGAACCTCCTGTAGTAGCCAGCCAACCCTAGGAAGCTCCTGATCTCCTTAGGCGTATTTGGCCTACTCCAATCCATCACTGCTGCGATCTTTTCTGGGTCGACCGAGATCCCCTCCTTGTTCACCACGTGGCCTAGAAATGAAACCTGAGGCAACCAAAATTCGCACTTGCCCAGCTTGGTGAATAACTTGTGATTCCTCAACTCCGATAGAACCAAGCGCAAATGCTGCTCATGCTCCTCAGCGCTGTGAGAATAAACCAACACGTCATCGATGAAGACCATCATGAACTTGTCTAAGAAATCCTTGAACACCCGGTTCATCATATCCATGAAGGTTGATGGTGCATTGGTCAAACCAAACGACATCACAAAGAACTCAAAGTGTCCATGCCTCGATCTAAACGCAGTCCGTGGAATATCTGCCTCACGGATCCTAAGCTGATGATTGTCAGAACGAAGATCGAACTTGGAGAACACCGTTCTACCGCGCAACTGGTCAAATAAATCATCGATCCTTGGCAGTAGGGTACCTGTTCTTAATGGTGACTTTGTTCAACTCTCTATAGTCGATGCAAAGTCGCATCGACCCATCTTTCTTCTTCACAAACAGCACAGGAGCACCCCAAGGCGACGAACTCTGTCTGATAAATCCCTTTGCCAACAGCTCATCCAATTGAACTCGCAACTCCTCTAACTCACGAGGGGCCATCCGGTATGGTGCCTTAGCAATAGGACGCGTACCCGGCTCCAAATCAATCACAAACTCCACATCCTGCTTGGGAGGAAGACCAGGAAGATCATCCGGAAAAACATCGCCGAAATCACGAACAACTGGAATCTCCTCCAAGCGCGGTACACTAACAGCGGTCCCAACCACCGAGACCAAACAAGCAAAACAATCCGAAAGAAACAGCTTCTAAGCACATACCGCAGAGATGACAGGAGAATCCTGGCATAAATCAGCATACACGCTTCCGGGCTGACCGTCGTCCCTGATGAAGTCCAAACGCTTCCCTTTGCACTGAATGACTGCATCATACCTAGACAGCTAGTCCATGCCCAGAATAACATCGAAGTCCTCCAGATCAATCATCTTCAGGTCTGCCTTCGCAAGGAAGTCCCCCAACAAAACAAGGCAATCTAACATGCCCAAATCTGACAACACAGATTCACCAGAGGGGAACTTGACACAGAAGGTATCCCGAACTCGATCTAAAGTCAACCGATGTCGCTCTACAAAGGCTCTAGCCACGAACTAGTGGGTAGCACCGGAGTCAAACAGAACATGCGCACAGCGGTTCTTCACCTTAAATTTCCCTATAGGAGCATATATAACTAAGGAACTACCACAACAATACTGCAAACATTCTAGTAAAACAAGAACAAAACCTTCAGGCTGGAAAGACAACTAACCTGAGATGACCTGAGTCGAAGCTTGAGCCTCCTCGGAAGAGATCACGTTCAGCTTTCCCTTTCCCTTGTCCACACGCTGAGGTAGAGGTAATGCCTGTAGTGGAACTGCATGAAGAGCAGGCTGGACCTGAGGACACCTGGTCTTAACGTGTCCCTTCTGCCCACACTGAAAGCAGACTTTATCCTTGGACCAGCACTGGGCCGCATCATGCCCGGGTCGCTTGCAAACAGAACAGGAGACATCTCTCCTAGGAGCACCCTGAATCGCATGAACCTGCTCCTTCCTCTGAGCTGCTGCCTTCTTGAAACAACTCTCGATAGGGTGGCCTGACCGGCCACAGAAGCTGCACACCACTTTGCTCTTCTTTCCCGGAGCCGCACTGGGTACCTGGGGTTTCTTCTCCTCCACAGACTTCCTCTTGTCCTTCCTCATTTGCTGGCATCTGCTCTTCGCTGTCTCAATAGCCTCCACCTTTAGAGCAGCCTCCACTACTCCTGCATAAGTCTCTGACCCATAAGCACTGGTCAACTGCTGCACCTCGCTCCTCAAACCATCGAGAAATCGCTTAACTCGATCAGCCTCAATGCTGACCAATCCAGGGGCAAAATGGCTCAACTTGCTGAACTCTATCTCATACTCACCCACCGTGAGTTGCCTTTGCTTCAGATGGAGGAAGTCATTCATAAGGCGGTCACACTCGACCGAGGGTAAGAACTTCCTCAACAGCATCTCCTTGAACACCTCCCAAGAGCATCCAGCTACCAAGCTCTCCTTCTCTCTCATCCACCAACTCTTAGCCAAACCTTTAAGCTGATAAGAGGCTATCATCACCCTCTAATCATCTGCAATCCCTGAGTACGAGAACATCTCCTCCATGGAGATCAGTCAATCGTCTATCACCATGAAATCTGCCTTCCCGCCATAAGTGGGAGGGCTCAGCCTCTGAAACTGCGAGATGAAGGCCATCTCTGCTGGCACCACCACTGGAGGTATTAAGGGTGCAGGAGGAGGAGGGACAACTAACCCCCCTACAGGACCTTGCACTCCTTGAGTCTGACCTGCCACCAGGGACTGAATCTGGGCATGCATCTCTACCATCTGCCTGCTCATGGCATCGCTACTCTGCCGCAGGCTCTCGATCACCGCGTCATTTTGAGCTCAAGATGACTCACCCTCAGACAGGGGAGTCGATCGAGTCGCAGGACGCCTCGCCATCCTAAAATCATAACAACATTAGTTAGATCCTAATAGAATGGCTAGAACCAACTACAAGTACAGACAATAAATATATAGATATAAACTTAAAGCTGTTAAACTTGCTCTTGGAGTTTATCTTTTTACAAAAATTGATGTTATGCCCTAACCTAGGATGGTTAACCACCACCATACTAATTCATGTGCCTAGATCGGGAATGCATGACTTTATATTACTTTTGACTTGAAAGCTTATGTGTGTACATATGTCATCCTGCCAGTCTTTAGCTTGGCACGTTATGCTTATGCAATGTTATGTCATGCATGTTTGTGCGATGCATTCTAAAAAGGCCCTAATGCATGTTATGAGCGGCGTACACATTAAAATGTTATGCATCCCATACTATATAACATTCTCATGCAACGAAAAAGAAAATGAGCTATTCGCAGCCATGTGGTGAGGTTATGCATCCCATACTACATAACCCTCATATGTTGCCCCTATTATAGATCCATATACGAACACATATTATGCATCTCATACTACATAATATGTCTCGTATACTTCATGTTATGCTATGAGTGTAGTGTTCGTGCTTTTGCCAAGACGTGCTGATGACATATCAGTGTGTGAATGACATGATGCTAAACTACTAAAGCAATCAAAGAAAGGTTGCCTGACTAACTTGTCAAGCAACCTCCCTCTGATACCGGCTGTCACAACCCGTATTTTCTTTGAATTTAGGAATTATCAGAGTATGAGAAAACACGCGTCATGATGCCACGTCGAGCAGGGGATAACTGTTGACGCTCAGGCAAAACCATCTACTAACTTTATGAAAAAAATTCATGAGTTTAATGATTAGAAAATCAGTTATATTTTAGAGGCCGTATCCCTCGGCTCGGTGGATCACCTAGTCCACCGTTTAAAAACTATACTCATACGCTGCGGAAGATACTTTATTAAGGTTTAACATCCTAAGGAGTGCATAAGTGTCCCAAGAGGACCACTTATGGTATGCAAGACTCGACATTTAATTTATATTATATATAAGAAAATGATCTTTATACGTTGTTTGGAAAATAGTGATTGAGTTTTATAAAACATGTTGATCATGAGATTTACTTATAATAATAATTATAGTTTTAAAAATAACTAGCAACCTAGCATAAATCCTCCACAGAGCAAGTAGACTATCTCCAGAAAATGGTAGCAGCAAAAGTAATATATCTAGTACAAAGGTAAAAACTACCAGTGGGCGCCAACAACCTGACACGAACCCACTGGAAAATATGTATGTCTGTAAGAAAGTGCAGAAGAAAACTACCTCACTAAACAAATCGAGAAGGATCTCCAAAGTCCAAGAGACCACCAGCAACACCACCGCAACCTAGCCACCAAACTGGATACTGCTTAGAACCTGAGGCATTCAAAAGAAGAAAGAATACCTCAGCAAGCAAAACAAGGAAAAACTGCATGAAAGTGTCAACCAGAGGATAAAAGAAAGAGGAAAACACACAGCAGTAAAAGTCACAACTGCCCAAATTAAGACAAAAAGAAATGCACTACGTGCGAGGAAACAATATCAACCATGCCCAGAAACTACCTCCTGAAGAGTCTACTAAGCTACCAAGAGCTCAAAGTGCTGCAATCTACCAAGGAAGAAATATCTAACACCCTAAGATGTGGGAGATGGTAGTAGCAAAAACAAACAACATGGATCCGGGTTGGAGGCAAACTCAGTCCTCCAACCACCATTTCCAAGCTAACAAGCTCAAGGGTCTACATGTGAAAGCACTAGGGACCTTCCACCATCCTTGCCCAGCCCGTACCTGGTGCAAGATAGAAGAAAAGGGTGGCCACGGCTAAATTACACAACACCTCCCCCATGAAGAGCTTCAAACCACCACTACTAACCACGACCCACGATTCGGCCTTTAGGAAAGTAAAACATGGCCGACAAGGAACCTCAGAAAACAAAAAAAAAACAAGGAATTCACTCGAGAGCGAAAATCAAGGTAGGGAAAAAGTGTTGAAATGAATCAACACGGCTTGGCGTTGAGTGGGACCCACTCAACGCCTAACCAGATCTTGGCGTTGAGTGAGTTAGCCTCACTTAGCGTCAGAACAAGCCTGGCGTTGAGTGAAGCTCACTCACTCAATGCCCTGCAGAAGAACAACTCTAGCGTTGAGTGAGCTAGCCTCACTCAACGCCAGAACAGCTATGACATTGAGTGAGGTACACTCACTCAACGCCCTGGTACTTAACCACAAGCAGAGAAAGTGGCGTTGAGTGAGCTGGCCTCACTCAACGCCAAAACAGCAATGGCGTTGAGTGAAGCTCACTCACTCAACGCCCTTACACTTAGCCGCAAAAGAAAACTGTGGCGTTGAGTGAGTCCACCTCACTCAATGCCAAAACAGCAATGGCGTTGAGTGAGGTTCACTCCCTCAACGCCCTGGCACTTAGTCGCAACAAGGCAAATCTGCGGCGTTGAGTGAGTTGACCTCACTCAACGCCAAAACAGCAATGGCGTTGAGTGAGGTCGTCTCACTCAATGCCAGAAGTTCTGGCCGCAAAGAAGGGCTGTGGCGTTGAGTGAGTCTACCTCACTCAACGCCAAAGCAGAAATGGCGTTGAGTGAGGTTCACTCACTCAACGCCACGGGACTTGGCCGCAAATTTGCTTACGGCGTTGAGTGAAGTCACCTCACTCAATGCCAAACCGGAAATGGTGTTGAGTGAGGTCGACTCACTCAACGCCAAAGTACTTAGCCTCAGAAAAGGCTGTGGCGTTGAGTGAGTACACCTCACTCAACGCCAAAGTACTTGGCTGCACAGAAAGTGACGGCGTTGAGTGAGTCCACCTCACTCAATGCTAAAAACAAAATGGCGTTGAGTGAGGTCGACTCACTCAACTCCAAAACACTTAGCTTCTCAGGAAAACCGCGGCGTTGAGTGAGCTTGCCTCACTCAACGCCAAAACGGAAATGGCGTTGAGTGAGGTCGACTCACTCAACGCCAAAGTACTTAGCCGCTAGTAGGGGCTGCGGCGTTGAGTGAGTCCACCTCACTCAACGCCCTAGTACTTAGCAAAATTCAGACTAGCTACAGCTGCGACGTTGAGTGTATGCACCACACTCAATGCCAAACCCGCAAAGGCTTTGAGTGTGTGCACCACACTCAACGCCGGCCAGATAGAATCCAAAATAGGCTCTTTCCAACAAACACAGCAGGCACCCCCTCCTCTCTCTCTCTCTCTCTCTCTCTCTCTCTCGGCTTCACCCGCAAGCCACCAACCAGGTAGCAATCTGGAGTTAACTGATTGCATTACGCCGGCGGGTTGAGCACCAACAGCACAAAGAAGGGGGGCTCATAGGAGAATCTAAGCCCTAAATTCAGCAAGATAAAAGAGAACATGCTTGGCTTCTACCCTAGGGCTAACCAGGAATTTTCAGAATTTCAAGAGAACAACAATGGCAAGGGCAAGAATACCACTTGCCTCGATTTACGGCGAAGCTTGGAGGGCTTTCCCTCCTCTTTACTTGGCACTAGCAGCAGCAGCACCTAAAAGCACACTCCCGTACTTTAATGGCAGAAAACCACAAGACCGAAATCCCAAATCTCCTAAAATTCCACGAAAATCGAATTTCTTACCGTCGAAACGTAGATCTGAGCGAGAGCAAGACAACGCCGCTTTCGGAATCGAAATTCGTCCACGAACACTCCCGGAATCACCGTCCGAAAGCTAGGGCTAACCGTCGTTCTGCCTCCGTTTTCCGCAAACAGGAGCAGACAGTTTTCTTCTTTTGGTCTCGGGAAGAAGGAGGAAAGAGAAGTGGGCCCGCCACTTCTTAATAAAGCTTTTATAAAAGCTTAGACACGTCGGTTCAGTAAAACCGAAACCCAACCGCCGGCTCTCTTATTTAAAATAAGAGAATTTCTACTAGGCTTTACTAATGACACACTCAAAATGGCACGAAAAACTAACTACCTCGGAATTCGACGAAATTTGCACCGTAGCTAAATACCCACGCTACGAACACAACGACAAAGTCGAAATTAACTTTCGATGAACAGAACTCGAGTTATACCCATCTAAAGCCAAAACACAAGCATCCCCCAAGAGGTCACACCGGGTCACCAAAAACGACTCGGCTTGCTAGGGAGACCTTGCTCATAGGCTACAAAATAGGCCACTCAGTTCTAAGGAGCTAAATCACACTCCACAAATGGCACAAGCCACAAAAACGCGTTACCGTAACGCCAAATGAGAATAAAATAGTCGCAGAAAAATCGGGGGTGTTACAGCGGCGGGGGAGGGGCAGCGGGGCGCGCCGGTCATTGCGGACGGGCGCGCTGCCCCTTGCCAACGGAGCCCGCGGCCGCGGGGCAGGGGCGGTCGGGCACGCCGCCCCTTGCGGACAGAGCCTGCGGTCGCGGGGAAGGGGCGGTCGGGCACGCCGCCCCTTGCGGGCGGATCCTAAGGCCGCGAGAGGCGGGCGGATCCCGCGGCCGCGGGAGGCGGCCGCGGGGAAGGGGCAGCCGGGCACGCCGCCCCTTTTGGGCGGATCCCGCAGCCGCGGGGAAGGGGCGGTCGGGCATGGCCGCCCCTTGCGGACGGAGCTCGTGGCCATGGGAGATGGCCGCGGGAAAGGGGTGGTCGGCCGCGAGCCGCCCGGAGTCGGCGACGATGGTTATTCGAATGGTGGGCGAAGTGGGATCGGTGCGTTGGGGATTGCGTGCGACGATCACGTGCGCGGCGGTTCTCCATGATCCCTCTTTGGATAGTGGGATCATGGAGGGAGTGGGATAATCGCACCCCGAGTGTTTTATAAAAAGGACTTGACCCCATCAAGCTCGAAAGTGGGCTAAGGGCAGCAACAGTAAAAAAAAGAACCAAAAACAGAATATGGAGGCGTTATACGTGAAAAGTTTTGGAAAGGGAAAAAACAAAGGGACCTGGCCTAGCTCTAACAGAAATCCAGTAGTTGAAGTTGGTTACAGTAATTAAAATTTCCAAGAGTATGACAGGTCATTGTTCCGTTTACAAGTCTTTGGAAGAAGAAGCTAAGTGTAGAGTGACACTCGTGTGTGCAGATGTCAGATCAGTCATTGGAGCACACATTGAGCAAAAAGGAGCGGACTAGGAGCCAAGTCTTCGCTCAAAAATCTCAATTCTCAAAGTCTTCTTTCTTTCCTTTTTTTCTCCGTCCCTTCAGTGAAGGTGTCTTCTTTCCTTTTTTTTTCTGACTGGAGTAAGAATTTAGATTCAATAGACTTTCACTGGTGGAGCAAAAAAAAGGTATCAACATCAATCACTGGTGGCGACCCCTAATGCAATCTATTCTTAAAATACCAGATGTCAGTGACTATGACTGCCACGTTATGAATTTGGAAGTCAAACGATCTTACAGATTCAAGTGGGGCCATTAGCAAGAGCGATCTGATACGCCTAGAGAGACCAATCCAGACACATCACACACTTGATTAGGATTGAGTTTATCCCCCAATTGGGACAAGTCACTTTGAGTCAAGCAATTATTGTGCTCAAATAATTGGAATCATCTTAGGATTTGTTTGGCACGATGGTTAATTATCGTAAACACCAGGGTTACAAATCTTTGTTGGTGAGCTCTCGATCTCATCTAAGGAACTCCATTCACTTTTATTAAATATATTTTTTTCCTTGTTTGTAGCCATAATCGTTGTTATGTTTAACACATTTAAGATGGTGACGTTTTTGTCCAAACTTGTCGGAGCTAAAATGCCTTGCCAAAAAACAACAGTTCATAATCACAGCATTCACGACAACAACCCGCCGACCTCCGTGCCAAAGAGACCCTTAAAACATTCTATGCACTCATTAAGGCTGCGTTTGGCGCGGCTTATCGCAACTTATTTGCTCCGATGAGGTTGGACAAAAACGTCATTGTCATACAGTTTTGATATGACAATGACATTTTTGTCCAAATTCACCAAGAACGAATAAGCCGCGTTGCAGCCTAAATCATGTATTACTATTTAGTAGTGAAAAACTAATTTACGCATATAGTGAGAAACTAATTTATGAATATGATGAGATAACATTGCCAAGATTTGGTCAGATTGTTAAAAAAATGATGCCGAACATAAAATTAAAAATTAAATTGTGAAATTAAAAAAATAAAGTAATAAACTCTAACAGCCGAGCGCAGCAGGCCAGCATAAAAAGACAGAATCCGCTCGGCACGCAACCTGCTCTCCTTCACAATCCGATAGAGAAGTAGAGAAAGAGGCCGAGAAGAGAAAAAAAGATGACTTCGCCGTACTTCGCCGACCAGGCGTTGTTCTCCGCCGCCGTGCTCACATTGTACCTTTGTTTTCCTCTTACTTACCTCTCCCTGATTCTCACCCAGCCCCATACGGCAAGCACTCCCGATCAGGATGGGGTCCCAACATCCAGCCACCGGTTGCCTGGTTTCTTATGGAGAGCCCCACTCTTTGGCTCTCCCTGTTGCTCTTTCCCGCCGGCCGCCATCGCTCCAGCCCAATCGCCCTCTTCATCCTCTCCCTCTTCTTCCTCCACTACATCAACCGCACCCTCATCTACCCCCTCCGCCTTCGCCGTCTCCAAATCTCCACCGGAGGCGGAGGAGGCTTCCCCTTCTCCGTCCTTGCAATGGGATTCTTCTTCAACCTCCTCAACGCCTATATCCAGATCCGATCTGCAACCCACTATACCGATTACGACAGTCAACCGTGGATCTTCGGGATCTGGACGGCTGCAAGGGTGACAATCGGGCTCGGGATCTTCTTTTGGGGCATGTCAGTGAACATACGATCGGACATGGCGCTGGTGAGGCTCAAAGCGCAGGGGGGCGGCGGGTACAAGATACCACGTGGAGGGTGGTTCGAGCAGGTTAGTTGCCCTAATTACATGGGGGAAATAGCCGAGTGGCTTGGGTGGGCAGTGGTCACATGCTCACCGGCGGCCTTCGGATTCCTGATGTTCACGACGGCGAATTTGGTGCCCAGAGCTAGGTCTCACCATACATGGTATCTGGAGAAGTTTGGCGAGGACTACCCTAGATCGAGAAAAGCGGTTGTGCCCTACATCCTTTGATTTATTACTATGTGCACTCCTGTATATTTCAAGTATGCGTGCGTGCGTGCTATGATGAAAGTAATATATATTATTTTAAAATTTGTGGCGAGAAATTTTGAAAGGCAGGTAATTCGTGGAATTTCAAAACATTTCTCTTCTTGCACACCATGTGATTGATTTGTTCCTAGGCTTCCCGAGTAAGAGAATGTGGGCAGTTTTCCAACCTCTTTTCCACTCACGAATCTCTGGCAAACCTGTGCTCACCTTGCCACTCTTATCCAGAAATTTCTCTAGGCTCTTCCTTCTCGCATAATATGGAGGGGAGTTCTCTCGCATTAAGACGTTGAGGTTACATAATTAAAATAAAATAAGTATTACATAATTCAAAAAATAATATTACAACTAGAATTAAAACTAAAATTTTTGGAGTTCATCACTTGGTTCGCTACGACTTCCGCGTGCGTTTTTCCCGTGTTGTTCTCCTTCATACTCTGATATATCATAGTCGCTTCCTCCATACTGGCTTCCTTCGTGCTGGTCTCCTCCGAACTGAGATCCTTCAAATTGACTATCGTCGCACTAGCTTTCTCGGTATTGGCTTTCTCGGTATTGTCTTTCTCAGTACTGGCTTTTTCGGTACTGACTTCTTCCTAATTGATGTCCTTCAAATTGAGATCATCCAAATTGAGATCCTCCAAATTAAGATCCTTCAAATTATTGCCCTCCAAATTGAGGTCCTCCATATGAGTCTCCTTCATACTGACTTCCTTCATAACCACTACCTCCATATATGCATCCTCCGTATTTAGTTCTTTCGAGTGATGAAGGTTATTCAAATAGTGATTTTATAATATTTCTATTCATATTAACTTGTTTTTTGCTTGAAAATACTGTCGCTCTGGAGTTCCTTTAATACTATCCAAATCTAGTATCATTATATCGTTATCTTGTTTAGCGCTTTAAAGCTCTAATTTTCTCCTTTCATTTTCTGCTTTTAAATTCATAAGCTCTTGGATATAAGATATATCATTAACTCGTTGTTCTTGCTCTTTCTTTAAAACTTCTAAAATTGCATCATTTTTTTAGTGTGAGTCTCAATATCATAACTCTTACTACTCATTTTTCTCCTCCTCTTTTTTTCTTGTTTTCTTCCAGTGGGTCGATTAATGGAAGTTGAGATCGGAGATTCTTCTTCACCAATACTACCACGATTCATTTCATTGTTGTCTGTATTTAAGTCTATACTTCTCCGTTAGCTGGGAGAGTTAGAATCTAAAGTCTGTGACATGTCAATATTCTGAGAGTTTATACCTTCTGAACACCCAGACGTATCTATCCACTTCTCTGTATTTTTTAAAATAGATCAAACATGAACAAACAAGAAGCCTTTCTTCTCTTTTAGGTCGTCGCCAAATAGAATTTTTGTTTGATTGATGTATAAAAATAAATTATTTTAATAACAAATTAATTAATGGATTTAACATTTAAAATCTAAAGAAATACTAACAATATCGAGTTCAGATGCACCGCTGAGATTTTATTGCTCAATCTGTCGAATGCATTCTCGGAATTTGCTAATCTTACTTGCTAAAAAAGACAATGACATGCGAGAAATTTTGGGATTCTCCGTCCTATGCACGTAGGAAATCTTGTCTTGTGAAAGTTGGTTGAGATTCTTTCTCACAGCTTGTGTTCTTTTTGATTACTCCCCATAACTGGGTCTTTTGAGAGCTCAATTCAAGCATAACATAATGCTTGATCTTCTTTAGGTGAGAATGTTAGCCCACGGTTGACAGACATGATGAAAACTAAAGGAATACTTGAGTGCTTGATTTGAAGGAAGAGTAATGAGTACTTATAAAAGTGAGGTGTGAGTGAAGAAAGAATTCAATATTGGGAAAAAAAACAAGGCTCTAGAATTTATGTATGACATGATTGATGAGACAAAAGAAAGGTGTGAGTGGAGAAAGAATCTAATGTTGCAGAAAAAATAAGGCTCTGGAATTGATATATAACATGATTGATGAGACAAAAGAAAAGTGTGAGTGGAGAAAGAATCCAATGCTAGGGAAAAAAACAAGGCTTCGAAATTGATGTTTGACATGATTGATGAGACAAAAGAAATGTGTGAGTGGAGAAAGAATCCAATGTTGGAGAAAAAATTAAGGCTCCGGATATGTGTGAGCGGAGAAAGCATTCAATACTTGGACAAAAAAACAAGGCTTTGGAGAAAGAATCCAATGCTGAGTTCTAGTCTTCTTCTATATAAATACTACTTCTGACCAACTACATAAACTTTCAAAACAATCGTTATAAACAATACTTCCGGCCAATCACATATACTTCCACATACAAAAAAATGAACAATGGAGCAGGGTCATCTCATTTGCGATCTTCGTCATCTGAAGATGGTGAATTATTTGATCAAACATTTCTCCAATGGAAAGAAGACATAGATGATCGAGAGAAAGAAATGAAAATTTAGCTCGTATGTATGCCTCCAACAAGGTCATAATTGCAGCTCAACTTCAAGATGATGCACGTCCGCGATGTAGTAGATCCGTACTGGCCATGTAGTAATCAACCGGGGGAGGATTGAAGGTAAAATTAGACTTTGGAAAGATTACTTCTCCAACCATCCCACATATAGGGAAACATTTTTTCGAAGAAAATTTTGCATACAAAAGAATCTTTTTCTTCGTATTCTGCTGTTGAATTGCATGATAATTTTTTCATTCAAAAGAAGCATGGTGTTGGTAAACTTGGGCTATCAAGCTTACAAAAAATTACAGCAACATTTCGTATGTTGGCACAAGGAACGTCAGCTGATAATTGCGATGAATACATTCGAATTGGTGAGTGTAACGCCCCCGATTTTTTGATATTTATTTTAACTCATTATCTGGCATGTTTATGACGTCAGGGCGTTACGTGGACGTGTTTTTGGCATATGCAGTTGTTAGAGCGTGGTTTTAGCTCTTAGAATTTTCTTTTTGTGACTGGGTTTAGCCTGTTTGCAAGATTCCCTAGCGAGTCGGATCTGTTTTGGTGACTCGGTGGAGCCTCTTTGGGAATGCTTGTGTTTTGGCTTCGGGAGGTGCTTCAGGAAGAGTTTGGTGCGCTGTTGGGTTCGTAGTGTCGGTATTTAGCTACGGTGTGATTTTCGTAGAAATCCGTGTTGGCGCGAATTTTGGGTCGTTTGGACAATTATTTAATAATAAACTATTATTATAATACTTGTATTTCTTAATATAAATAGTTTTGCAATAAGACGGAAACTCTATTCATCGTCTTCGTCTTGACACCATCAGCCTGTTTGCGTAAGAGAGAAAGAGGTGGTCCTTGGAGAACCTTCGGTTGTCGATTGTAGGAGATCCGGTGTACGAAATCATCATCGGAGAGTAGATCCGGATAGCTCTCACCTAGATCTATGTTTCAACGGTAAGTTTTTTCCATTTCATGGAATTTTAGAGGTTTATGTTGCGATTTTGACCCTCCTTCCTCTCGAAAAGATTCAAGTTTTTCTGCTTAGGAGTTTTTGCGGTCAGATCTGTAAAAAAGGAGTGCTGGTGTTGCTAACATTCCGCAAGGTTTGAGGCAACTGGTGGTTTTCCCTTTTGCTTGTTCTTTGTTTCTTATTGTCTTGATTTTCATTCCTGTACAACAATTGGAATAAGAGTAGGGACTTCCTCCTTGTCAAATTTCTTTCTGTAGATTTTTGATGCAAGTGGTGGTTTTCCCCCTTACTTCTCTTTATTTTCCCTCTTACTGGATCTTTTCTGCAAAGAAATTAAGATTAAGGCAGTAGGCTAATTTGTCGATCTGAGAAGGTAAATTTGTAGTGTTGAAGTCAAAAACTGGCCTCAACGAGAGTTCGGACCTTGGGGTGTAGCTAGCACCTACTTCTCCCAAACCTTGGCCTCTAACTAGTAACAAAGAGCCTGGAACTGACCCTAAGCCTCAACTGGGAGGTCCCTCCACTAACCCAGAAGATCTCTGAGCACTTCCCCTACAAAGCCAATTGCTCGGCTGGAAGAACCTCAGAAAGAACTAGAGAATTTCAGGAATGATGATCGCTTGCCTTATGAGGAACTTCATGGGTCTATTTATAGGTTTTCAGTATCTGGTCTGCCAAAAGCGCAATTCTACTACCCTAAAATTACTGAAATACCCTAGGCTGGTATGCCAACAGCCAAACTCCGCTATTCTGAGGAGCTAAATGCAGACCCAAGGGCATCCAGGTAATTTCACCCAAGGCTACCCAGGTAATTTCACCCAAGGGTACCCAGGTAATTTCACCCCTGGGTACCCCTGGTGGAAGCCTTTTCACTGATCCTGCGGGCTTCACTCTTATCACGTACGAGAGCCTTCCCTCCTACCATGAGCGGGAGCCAATGGGCTAACTCTGAGGTCTGTTCGACGAAAGCAGGGCTCAGCTGGATGAATTACGAGCGAGAGCCTTCTCGCCTTTTGCAGGCAGGAGCGAAAAGACCAAAGGGCGCTGAGTGGAAAAACCCCACTCAACGCTAGATCCTGGAAGGCGCCGAGCGAGTCGAGTTGAAAGACCTCGCTCAACGCCGGCTCCACGGGCTTCCCGCCTATCCCCAAGCGCGACCCTTCGCGCACGCCTCGGGTGAGAACACCTTCCGCCTATTCATCTTGTCTGGCCAAATTTGCATAATACTAGCCCAATCCCGGCTCAATGGGCATTTAGGTCACACCCATCGAATATGAAGTTGTACGCAATCCCCGCTCTTTGCAAGCTAGCTATGCGCTCGGAAAGACATGTCCAACCCCTAATATTCTCTGGTCACTGACCGACCTGGCAGAGAATCTTTTGCGGTCCCCACCACGACTCTATATATACACCGCCGAATCTGTTCTCAGGCCATCCCTATCGTTATTGTTCTTTGCTTGAGCTCCTGCAAGGATTTGAAGATGCGCTCCAAACGTACTGAAAAACCGCTCTCGCAAGAACTTCAGGCTCGCCTTGCCGCAGCCCAGGCGCGGGCTCGCGCCAACTACAGCAAGGTAGCTCCTTGGCTGATGGGCAGGAGGCCGGCCGACGAGTCTTCTAAGAGGCCAGCCGGCGAGATCCCCCGCCCAAAGAAGAAGAAGAAGGCCAAGTCGGTTAGGCGAGATCACTCCAAAGAGAACCGAGCCTCGCCTATCCTGACCTTATCCGCGACGAGAACCCATCTTACCTACCGGAGGTACTCTTCTCACCTGGCCCATTGGCACGACCTATTTTAAAGAACCGGGTTGCGCATTGACGCATCGCACTTCTCGCAGGGGGCAGTTCTGAAGGATGTCGTCTACTTTCTACCGGCGGATACCGAGACGTCCCGCCTTCAAAACGACAACCCGCCGCCAGTCTCGGAGGTTGTACCGCCATTCTCGGGGGTTGTCCCTCTAACTACCCCAGCCGATCCCCCAAGCACTCCTGGTATTTTTCCCTTTCGTCGATGTGGCTTTCGTTTCAAATAATATGTTTTTTCTTCCGCTGACCATGCTTCTCGCAGCGCCTGCTCTTGGGAACTTGAACCTCATTGACCCAAGGCCTAGGGCTTCTGCCCCCGAGGATCCCATCAACCTAGTGTTCGAGCCCGCTCCCGTGGCCGGAGGGGTTGCCGCTGAATCATTAGCACCCGTGCCGGAATCCCATCCTCCAGCAAAAGAGGGTTCCTCTGTCCCCCTACTGACGGAGGACGAGACCATAGAGCATAGGATGTTCCGTCCAGGGCGGGGCAAGTCGCTTCACTTACTCTTTGGGAAGAGTCCATAGGGGAGGCCCAGTCCTTCTTGCCAACCGTCGGCGGAAAGCCACCGTCGTACGCCTGGTATGCGAGAACCTACCATTTTCCCTTTCGCTCCTCCTGGAATCTAACAAACTATCCTCCAGGTCCCAAGGCGCGGGAGGGGGATGCTGAATAATAAGAAGAAGATGATGATGAAGAAGAAAACGGGGAAAACTCGCCCCTTTCCTCCATTGGCAAGATGGAGGACTTTCTTGAGGCCTCTGGGAGTGGTAAGACGCGGAGGAAGAGGATTGCGGTAGTCCTGTCAAAGCTCGCGCAGTGGCATCGAGCCAACTCCGCGGCGGTGAAGAGAATTCACGGGACGATAGAAAGACGGCTGGCAATTGTCGAGCGGGACTACACCTACCTCCTTGGCGAGACGGAGCGCCAGGACACGCTTACCGTCGAGACTTCCCCAGGAAGATACATTGCGCTGATTCGTGATCAGCTTCGTCTGGCCAACCTGGGGATGACCGCCCTGACGTCCTTCTTCAATCCGCGAGTGCCCCCAAAGACGGTGAGACGAAGTCAGGGTCACTGGTGGTGGGAACAGTATTGAGCCTCGTGGGCCTCGCCTCTTCTTTACCCTACCTCCCGACCTACCCTTCTTGCTTTGTACCCCTTGCGCCGAGCGGTGATGAATAATTATTATATTTGTTATTGCTACTATTTCGGGGCTCCCGCCCAGCGACAACCCTTTTATGTTTATTCTTCATTTTCTTTTTGCGCTTCAGGTTCTTGTATTTGATGCTTTGCGAATGCCTGATCCTTGCACCATGCCTATCACTTCTCGCCCGCCGCTACAGTTTGCTTTTACCCCAGACTCTTCCCGGAGGTTCTCGCTTCTATGCAGGTTTGGGAAGAGTCGACAAGACAGGGTGGAAAACGAGGAGTCGGAATATCAGGACTTATTAACAGTATCATCGCCTCTTTTTAGGAAAAAACTCATAACTACTGAATTTTCTATAAATAGGCTGATCCACCTACCGCATTTACTTCTCTGCATTCACTTCTTTGATTCCAAACCTTCGTCCTCCTCCCAATCGCTCTCGCCGATCACTGCAACTCCAAGGCTCTCGCCTTCCTGCCTTTTTCTCCTCTCTCGCCTTCTTTTCAAGATGTCTAGCGAGAGCGAAGACCGCTCCAAATGCGCGCAAACCTTCCTGGACCACAACTTCCCCCCTGCCGACTCACGCAAGCGAAATTCCTCACGATCACCAAGAACTTCATCCCGCCGAGGTTCGTTGTGCAAAACCCTGGGAACAACGACAGGGTTAATCTCGCGCCAGAAGGGGAGCTCGCCATCCCCTTAGAGCACTTAGATGTGGGCTTCCACCTCCCCCTCTGCCCGGAAGTGCGCCAGGCCCTGCGCTATTATGGGGTAGTGCCGGCCCAGCTCAACCCCAACTCCATTGCCCTCCTGGTGGCTTTCGCCTGCTATATGCGGGCGGAAAGGATCGAGTTCAGCCTACCAATTTTTTTGAAGCTGTTCAACTTCCGGGCCAAGGGAGGGTCACTCTTCCTTTCCGGGCAGTCGGTGAAGATAGTGGGTCTCGCCAACAAACACCATCATTGGGCGGAGAGATTCGTCTTCATCTCATGGCCATTTGGCAACATCCCTCTCGCGCCCATTCAGTATGACGACATGACCTACAAGACTCCCGCTCTCGGGGAGTGAGAGGGTGCCCTTGTCGAGTTCTTTGGGTCGAAGGCTTTCGACGTCCCCTTCCTCCGGCGAGACCTGGATACCCTCCTAGCGGAACCCTAGGCAAAGGTATTATTTCGGTCTAACCTTGCAACCTTTCGTTTCGAGGTATAGGGCTAATTAACTATGGGTCTCGCAGGCGAGCGAAAAATTCCCCTCCACCAACCCTTCGATGAGACCTGGGATCCAACTGACCCTTTAGCTCTCGCCAAGTCTGCTGCTGCCGCCTGCCGGAAGGAGTCGGGACCCTCTTCCAAGCCGAGTGCCTAGAAACGAAAACACAACTCTCTCCCTGCCCCCCTCTCAAAAAATCAAGACTGTCAGCAGCGGACAAGGGCAAATCCATTGTACCTGCTTCCGCCGAGACCCCCACCGAAACCCTTTCAGTTGCAGGAGAGACGAGTGTCGGTGGGCCTGCCGCAGAGACCTCGCTCAAGTCGGTGCCGCAAGGGCACCAAAATTTTGGCTTTGGCGAGAAGTATCTAGATGCGGAAGGCCAACCCTTGATCTAGTGGGACCTTACCTCCAACCACATCGCGGTCTCCACACTTCTCCCCTCCTGGCGGGAGCGGGACACGATCACTGGTGTTGCCTTTGCGCTGAGCTATGGGCTCTACAGTTGGGAGGATGCCAACACGTTTGATCGGACGACTACCCGAGCCCTCATCTACGACGCCTCCCAGGCCCAACTTTGCGCGGTCCAGCTCTCTCATATGGCTGGGCGTCACACCATTACCATCGAGCGCAACCTTATCGACATGCTCAAGGCAAGGGACGTCGCTGCAGCAGAAGCGACCACCCTGAAGGCCGACTTGGAATCTTCCCAACAACTTCTCTCTTCTCTCCCGGCCACCTTGGTAAGTGGGATGCTTCAATATTTCTCGCCCTCTCAATATGTATCTTTTGCTCAACTTGACCATCTTGCAGGATTCCGCGCAAGCCCAGCTGTCTCGCGCAAGGGTAGCCGGTGTTGAGTGCGAGAACCAGCTGCTGCAAGCTGAGGTGAAGCGCCTGGAGGAGGCCATGGACCTGGCCAAGGCCCGACCATTGCTGGAGGAGAGAATCGAGCACCGTCATTATTCCGCGTACGAGATCGATGTGATGGTTCAGGAGAACACGCAAGCCACCGCCAAGATGGTCATCGAGGTGCTGCGAGAATCAGAGCTTTTGAACAAAGGTGATGAGACTCTCACGGTGCGAGGGATCTTTCCCTGGTTGTTCGAGCCCATCACCAAGCCCGCGGGAGAGTACGACTCTCCGATCAAGGATGCGGTAGAGCTTGGCTTGAACGAGGAATTTTGCGGCAGCTCTTCCGGCGAGACCTCCGGCTACACCCCCAGCGGAGCCTCTGGCGGGACCTCCAGCAGAAACTCCGACGGGACCTCCAGCAGGCTTGCCCAATAGCTTCTGCTATTTTTCTTTTTCATTGTAATCTTCTCCTTATTTTTGTAAACTTATTTTTGTAAACTTTTTGTAAAGGGCGATATTCCTCAACTTTTATAGTGTACTGAAAGATATGCCTTTTTGCTGTAATGTTTATTTCTTTTGCGCGAATCCTAGTGTCTTTGATGATGACCGCCGCCCGTTTAAAGAGTTGGCTATGTAAAACCTGCCGGAAGGAACCTGCCGAGAGTCTTGTCAAAAGGGTCGTGCCGGGAACCCTGCCGAGAGGAGCTTGCCGGGATCCTTGGCGAGAGGGTTATGGCGAAAACCCGGCCGAGAGGGTTATGCCAAGAGACTGGCCGAGAGGGTTATGCCGAGAGCCCTGCCGAGCAGGGTCTGGGTTATCCCATCCTTACTTAGAACTGGTGTTAGCTATTTTGGAAACTTGTTATCTAGAGCTTTGTAAAGCCATCATGATTTCATCAGCCCTGTCTGCTTGATGTGAGTCTGGTCATCAGGTCCACCTGGGACCACTTACGCAAAAAATCCCTTTCCCCATCTCCCCCCAAGCGAGCCTACGACCCTATCATCTAGTGAAAGCCTGACAGCGGGTCTACTCGGGGTCGAGTGCGCCTTCCAGCCCTGCTAGTTGATGAGAGACTGAGCAGCGGGATCCTCTTGGGGTATTCCCTTACCCCCCAAGCGAGCCTACGAACCTGTCAGCTAGTGAGAGCCTGGACAGTGGGTCTTCCCGGGGCCGAGTGCGCCTTCCAGCCCTGCCAGCTAATGAGAGCCTGAGCAGCGGGATCCTCTCGGGCTCTTGCAAATTTCTATCTCCCTTTCCTTCCCCCAAGCGAGGCTATGACCCTGCCAGCTAGTGAGAGCCTGGCAGCGGGTCTACTCAGGGCCGAGTGTGCCTTCCAGCCTTGCCAGCTAATGAGATCCTGAGCAGCGGGATCCTCTCAGGATATTCCCTTATCCCCCAGGAGATCCTACGGACCTGCCAGCTAGTGAGAGCCTGGACAGCGGGTCTACCCTGGGCCAAGTGGGCCTTCCAACCCTGCCAGCTAATGAGAGCCTGAGCAGCTGGATCCTCTCGGGGTCTTCCCTTACCCCCATATGAACCTACGGACCTGCCAGCTAGTGAGAGTCTGGACAACGAGTCTACCCATGGCTGAGTTCGCCTTCCAGCCCTACCAGCTAATGAGAGCCTGAGCAGTGAGATCCTCACGGGTTCTTGCAAATTTCTATCTCCCATTCCTTTCCCCCAAGTGAGCCTATGACCCTGCCAGCTAGTGAGAGCCTGACAGCGGGTCTACTCGGGGCCGAGTGCGCCGTCCAGCCCTGCCAGCTAATGAAAGCCTGAGTAGTAGGATCCTCTTGGGGTATTTCCTTACCCTCCAGGCGAGCCTACGGACCTGCCAGCTAGTGAGAGCCTGGACAGCGGGTCTACCCAGGGTCGAGTGAGCCTTCCAGCCCTGCCAGCTAATGAGAGCCTGAGCAGCGGGATCCTCTCGGGGTATTCCCTTACCCTCCCCAGGCGAGCCTATGGACCTGCCAGCTAGTGAGAGCCTGGACATCGGGTCTACCCGGGGCCGAGTGCGCCTTCCAGTCATGCCAGCTAATGAGATCCTGAGCAGTGGAATCCTCTTGGGGTCTTGTAAATTTCTATCTCCCTTTCCTCGGCCACCGAGCGAGCCTACGGACCTGCCAGCTTGATGGGAGCCTGGACAGCGGGTCTACTCGGTGCCTCCCCAAAATCACAAACACTTCATAACCTGTGAGGAAACAATCTTTAGAATAACTATCATAATAAAACATACAATCTTACCCATGTTAAGGATAAATACGCTTCAGGTCGTCGCCACTCCATGTGTGACTCATGGATACCCCCTCCACATTTTGGAGGTGATATCCCCCCGACCCCAGGGCTTTTTCAACAATGTAAGGCCCCTCCCAATTGGGGTTGAGTTTACCAACAGAGGCCGATCTTCCAGCAGCGTCAACTTTCTTTAGGACTAGATCTCCTTCGGCGAATTGTTTGATCCGTACGTGCTTGTAAAAGTACTTTGCCATCCATCGCTTGACCTCCTCTTGCCTATCGGCGGCCACATCGCGAAGTTCCTCTACCATGTCCAATGAGAGTTGTAGCTCCTCTTCATTTCCTTCCCTCCATGCCTCGCCTACTTTGCCTGCGGCCGCAACTCGTGGGGATTGAACCTCAAACTCCACGGGTAGGACCTCCTCACACCCATGCGAAATCTTGAAGGGGGTTTCTCCATTGGCCATGTTTGGGGTTATTCGCAGAGCCCACAATACCGAGGGGAGTTGCTCTACCCAACTCTGCCTCAAGTTCTCCACTTTTTTCTTGAGCAGATTCACAATGATCTTATTTGCCGCCTCCACCTGGTCGTTGCTTCTAGGGTGGTGGACAGAGGCAAACTTGAGGTCGATCCCCAGTTGGTGCAGAAGCTGATGAAATCCTCACTTATAAACCGTGGCCCATTATCTGTAACAATAGCCTGAGGCAACCCGTGCTTGCAGATGATCTCTCCCCACAAGAAGTTTCTGATGACCTCCGAGGTTTCCTTGGCTAACGTCTTGACTTCCAGCCACTTTGAAAAGTAGTCGATCATTACCAAGAGGAACCTCCTCTGTCCACTCGTCGGGGGAAACGACCCGACCAAGTCCATTCCCCAGATGGCGAAAGGCCATGGCGTCGTGATGCTTCAAAGCCTTTGGGAGGGCAGGAGTTGGAGGGAGCGTAAAGCTGACACTTTTGGCACCTCCTTGCAAACTCTGTCGCATCCTTCCTCAGGGTGGGCCAGAAGTATCCCTGCCCGACCTCCCTTGCTTCCAATGTTCTACCCCCCAAATGGCTACCACATTCTCCGGAGTGCACTTCTTCCAAAACTCTTGGGATCTCTTCCTCTGCCACACATCGCACCAAAAGGTCCGATAGCATCTTCCAATGTAATCCCCCTTCATGCATAAGATAATGAGCCACTTTGTGCCGAAAGCCCTTTGCTTCCTTGACCCCTTTGGGAAGGCTGCCTATAGTAAAGAAGGTCACGAAGGAATCCACCCACGAGGGTCGTCGGTCCACTTCCATCAGCTCCCACTCCTCGATTGCTGGATGAAATAGCTCGATCAAGGTCCCCCCTCCTGGGTCCAAACTTGGCCAGTTAGTCCGTTGCTTCATTCTCTTCCCTAGGGACGTGCTGAATTGAGAATGCTCGGAACCCATCGATGATCACCATCGCCTTGGACAAGTACTTCTGGAGGGTGGGCTCCCGAGCTTCATATTCTCCCCTGATCTGTGACGCCACCACCTGTGAATCTGTGAGCACCTCTACATCGTGAACGCTGAGTTCCTTGGCTAGCCTCAACCTGGCTATGAAAGCCTCATACTGCGTCTGATTGTTTGTGACCGAAAGTGCAGCGCCACAGCTTATTCTATGGTGACCCCCTGAGGGCTTACCAATAATACCCCTCCCCTTAGGGAGTGCTTCCCCGAGGCTCCGTCAACGAACATCTTCCATGCTTCCCTTGACAGTGCTTCCTCCCCCTCCAACTCTATGATGTAGTCAGCCAAGAAGTAAGCCACTGCCTGCGTCTTGATAGAGAGCCTTGGAACGAAGGAGACATCAAACTCACTGAGTTTAATGGACCACTTGGCTAACCTCCCTAAGTGTTCAACCCCCTCAAAGATCTTACGCAATGGATGATCGGTCACCAGCTTGATTGAGTGAGCTTGAAAGTATGGCCTGAGCTTCCTGGTTGAGATGATCAAAAAGACAGCCAACTTCTCAAGGATGGGGTAATGAAGTTCCGTCTTCTTCAAGATTCTGCTGACGTAGTAGATGGGGAGCTGCTTCTTACCTTCCTCCCTTACCAAAACGGAAGTCACAGCCTCCGCTCCTACCCCTAGGTATAAGGCTAGGTCCTCTCCCTCCTACGGGCTCTGTAGGAGCGGTTCTTAGGATAGTTGAGCCTTCAAGGTCCGGAAAGCCTCCTCATATTCCTCCGTCCACTTAAACTTTTTATTCCCCCAAAGCATTTTGAAGAAGGGTGAGCACTTCTCCCCAGCACGGGAGAGGAAACGACCAACCCAACCAGCTTACCTGTCAAGCGCTGAACCTCCTTGGCATTGCGAGGTGATTCCAATTCCACGATGGCCTTCACCTTATCTGGGTTAGGCTCGACCCCCGCCGTAGTTAGAAGGTGCCCAAGGAACTTACCTCGGCTTGCCCCGAAGACACACTTCTGGGGGTTTAGCCTCATCTTGAACTTTCGTAGGGTCGCGAACGTCTCCTCCAAGTCAAGAAGGTGAGAGCCAACATCCCTGGTCTTTACCATGAGATTGTCAAAGTAAACCTCGAGGTTCTTACCCCTTTGGTCTTGGAAGACCTGATCCATCATGTGCTGGTAGGTTGCCCCTGCATTCTTAAGCCAAAAGGGCATCATTTTGTAGCTGAAGCACCCTTCCCCAGTGGTGAAGGAAGCAACATTGACATCGGGGGGGATGCATCCGAATCTTGTGATAACCTGAAAAAGCATCCAAAAAACTCATAATAGGAAAAACAACGGTTAAATCAACCAGCGTGTTGATCCGAGACAGGAGGTAGCAATCCTTAGGGCACGATTTATTTAATAAAGAAAAGTCCACACACATACGCCACTTCCCATCACCCTTCTTTACCATTACCACATTGGAGACCCAGCCTGGGTACTGGATCTCCGAGATGAAATCTGCATCGAGAAGCTTCTTGACCTCCTCGCGGATGGGCTCCTCCAGTTTGGTGGAGATGGTCCTCATCTTCTGGCGAATGAGATGCGTCTTGGGGTCCAGGTTCAGACGGTGGCAAGCCACATCCGCGTCGATGACCGACATCTCTGCCGTGCTCCAGGCAAAGATGTCAACATTATTTTGGATACACTCCCGCATCCTTGCCTTGTATTCTAGGCGTAAGCCTCCGCTGACCCTTATCCTCTCCTCCTTCCCTACCCTACTGATTACCTCCATCTCCACGACTTCTTATGTTGGCTCCATCCGGGATTGCTCCCTACCAGCTCTTTCCTCCACTTCTCCCAACTCCTCCTCAACTTCTACCCTCTCAACCTCCATCGCCTCAAACAGGCCTTCCCAAGACAACTCCACTTCTTCACCCCCCTGGGTCTCACTCCCAGCTTCTCCCTCTACCCCTTGCTCCTCTGCAGCCTGCCCTCCAGCCTCATCTAGGCTCACCACTCCTTCCCCCGCTATCTTCCTGTCAGCCTCTCCTAGGCTCATCTCTCCCTCCTCCACAGCTTCCTCTTCCCTCGCCATCTCCTTCTCCAGCACCTCTGCCTCCGCCATCCAGGAAACGGTGTTGACGGCACTCACGTAGCACTGCCTCGCAACCTTCAGATCCCCCCTTATCCTGACCTGCACTCCTCCACTGCTGAACTTTAGGCACTGATGAAAGGAGGAGGGGACGCAACGAAAGGCGCTGATAAGAGGCCGCCCAAAGATTGCGTTATAGCTGCTCGGAGCGTCAACGATGACGAACTGATAGTTCCTCGAACTCCCCTCCCCAACCTCATATGCATCCCTACCCCTCCTTCAAATTCCTTCTGCTCCCCCGAGAACCCAAACAACGGTCCATCCGAGGCTAGAAGCCTCCGATCCTCCACCTTCATCTCGTCAAAGGCTTTCTTGAAGATTACATTCACGGAGCTCCCATTGTCTACCAGAATCCTGGAGACCGTGAAATTTTCTACCGCCGTCTGGATCACCAAGGAGTCGCAGAACGGGTCTTCATAGTCTGGCATATCCTTTGATGAGAAAGTGATCCTCTCCTCCTCCTAGGGGGGGGGGGAGGAGTCTAGGAGGTTGAGGCGACACTTCTTCGATACATGGTCTGGAAGCTCCCCTTATGGGTGGATTCGATTCCCACTCCCCCATGGATCACTGATGCGCTTACGGCAAGTGCACCGCTCGCATAAGTAATATAAAATGGGGAGGCTTTCCCAATTATCGAATCTCTCAAGGAACACCGTAAGGTGGAGTGGTCTGTCAAGGAGGACTTGAGATTGAAGTCCAAAGGGGATTGGATTTAGTTACAATAAAATAAAAGCTAATTATATCTACTCCTATGCAGGCCGCTATGCGCTTCTTCGATCAGTCGAGTGGAAGAGTTGGCAGGCATTGAGAGTGAATGGAACAACGGATTGAGGGTTGCAAACACCTCTTCATAATGCGCGCTCTAGCAATCGTTAGAGCGGCAACACTAACTATGTTGGCGGGTGGAAAATGCAGGCGCTACTCAAGCAAATAAAGCAGTAAAGCGAAATAGAATCACATAGACATGAAACATATACACTTACAACTAAAGTGCAATATCATCTATAGAAGAAGATTCAACCACGCATATACAACAACAAAGCAAGAATGAGTCAAGAAATCGACCAAATCTGAAGGCTCATCGAGGAATCGCGGAAGGAATCGCAGGGTTGTCAGTCCGCGTTCAAGATCGGTCCTCAACTACGTCTGGGGTAAAGAAGGTTGTCATGACCCTCCAATGGACCCGTCTTCTTCGTGTCACAATCTGAAAGAAGGTTGCAAGCTTCCTTTTTCTTGTTTGCTATGGCGTCAAAACTTGCAATGAAGCTAATAGATTTTTGAAGTTGGTGACCGGGCGGTCTTGCGGCCTGTCGTGGCGGATTGAAGACCGCGCGGTCTGGCGGTTTCCCTTTAGCGGTTTGGTTGCTGTGCTGTTGCTGTCTGGAGTCCGAGCGGTCTAGCGGTTTGTCTCTGAAAGCTTGGAGACCGGGCGATCTAGCGGTCTCCCATGGAGATCTCTCCTTCCTCTCTGGTGGTGGCCGAGCGGTTAGCCCTTCCGTCTAACTGCGCAGCTTGTGCAGGTTGTTTTTGTATAGACCGCTTAGTCCTGTAATTTTTAGTCCTACATCTCTTATTTGTATTCTATCTTCTCTCCTCCATTCTATAAAAGGGATGTCATACCTTTGTAATAGATACCTTTTTCAGATAATAAAATATATGTTATACCTCTTCCGACTTCTTGTTCTTTTCAGGATCTGAGCTCTCAACGGACGATTGCTACTGGGATTGAGAGCGGCGCCCTCTAATTCCTCAACAACGTTTCCGTCTTGTATGCCTTCTCCTCTTATTCTACGGATCTTTTCCAGTAGCATCTCCGCCTCGGTCATCCTCCTCCGCGACTTCTACATCAGCTTCTGCCCCACCTCCCTCCTTCCAGTACTCCTCTCAACTGCGATGCTTGTCAGCTTGGCAAGCATCACCGTTCCTCCTTCCCGCCGAAGCAAGGTCAGAGCTCTACCCGTCCATTTGATCTAGTCCACTCTGATGTCTGGGGTCCTGCTCCTACCCTCACCATTGGTCGAGGTAGTTCTTATTTTGTAACTTTTATTGATGATTTTTCTAGATGTACTTGGGTGTATCTCTTACGAGATCACTCTGAACTTTTGGATGTATGGATCTCTTTTTATCAATTAATTAAAACTCAGTTTGGTATTTGTATTAAAACTTTTCGCTCAGACAATGCTAAAGAATATCCGAGTCATGCGTTTACATCTTTCTATGTGCAACATGGCATTATTCATCAGACTAGCTGTGTTTATACCTCCCAGCAAAATGGGGTGGCGGAACGCAAAAACCGTCATCTCCTCGATGTCGCTCGTACCTTGATGACCCAGATGCATGTTCCTCGCTCCTATTGGGGCTATGATGTTCTCCTTGCCTGCTACCTCATCAATCGCATTCCCTCCACGGTTCTCAACGAGAAAACCCCATTCTCCATTCTGTATCCGGGCAAGGATCCCTTCCCCCTCCCTCTCTGAATCTTTGGGTGCACTGCCTTTGTGCATGCCCCATCTGCCACCCGAGATAAGCTCTCCCCTCGCTCCACCAAATGTGTCTTTCTGGGGTACTCCCCAACTCAGAAAGGCTATTGTTGCTTTGACCCCATTCTTCGTAAGCAGTTCGTCTCTGCTGATGTCACCTTCTTCGAGAATGCCTCCTACTTCTCGGCTGAATCCTCTGCTCTCCCTCCAGCTTCTGATACTCCTGCTCTTCTCTTTGTTCCCTCATCTCCTACTGCGATCTCAACCCCTACTCCGTCTCCGTCCACTCCTCTCCCTCCGCCTCTTTCTCCCACTTCTCCGCCACCATCTCCCTCTTCTCTGCCATCGTCGCTCTCTACTCCTGGGCCAACTCTCTCTGCCACGGATGCTCCGGATGTCGAGGGACCCACCGACCTGATCTTCTTGTAACTCTTCGTAAAGGGGTGCGGACGTGTACTCTACACCCCCTTGCTGCTGTTGTTTCATATGATCACCTTACCTCTTATTGCAGGGCCTTTGCTCTTGCTATCTCTGCCACTGCCACACCCCGTTCCTACCAGGATGCCCTTGCTATTCCTCATTGGAAGATGTCCATGGATGAGGAAATGGCGACCCTAACTGAGCGGGGTACCTGGACTCTTGTTCCACCTCCCTTCGGTACTGATGTTGTTGGCTGTCGTTGGGTATTTGTGGTAAAATTTGGCCCGAACGACGCTGTGGATCGTTATAAGGACCGCCTTGTTGCTAAGGGATTTACTCAGACCTATGAGGTTGATTACTTTGACACCTCTCTCGTGGCTCGTCTCAGCACTATCCGGGTCCTTCTCTCTGTGGTCGTCAATCGAGATTGGCTGATTTCTCAGCTGGATGTCAAGAATGCCCTCCTTTATGGTGATCTTCAGGAGGCCATCTACATGGAGCAACCTCCTGGGTATGTTGCTCAGGGGGAGACACAGGTATGCCGGCTGAAGAAGGCCATCTATGGCCTCAAGCAGAGCCCTCGAGCTTGGTTTAACAAGTTCAGCAACATCGTGGCGGCCGTTGGTTTTATGCGAAGCTCTACCGATCACTCGCTATTCATTTGCAAAACCTCCTCGGGACTGGTGGTTCTTGCTGTGTACGTCGATGATATTCTTCTCACTGGCGATGACCAGGAAGGGGTTGTCTTGACAAAGCGGCATCTTCGTCAACATCTGGTCACGAAAGATATGGGCTCTCCGAAGTACTTTCTGGGGATTGAAATCTCTCAGAAGCCAAACTCCTTAGTCGTCTCCCAGCTTAAGTATGCTCTTGATCTATTAAAAGAGACAGGATTGACTGGAGCAAAACCTGCCCGATGCCCCATGACAACTGGAGAAGACAAAACCTGGATAGATGATTCGCCTCCTCTTTCAGATATTACGCGATACAGGCGTTTGGTTGGTAAGCTCATATATCTCCCAGTGACCAGACCCGACATTTTCTATGTTGTGGGTAAGGTGAGTCAATTCATGCAAGCGCCTAGGGAGTGCCATCTACAGTCCGCCTTACGGATCTTGGAATATGTCAAAGCAGTACCTGAGAAAGGATTACTCTTTCAGAAGAATGGTCATCTGAGGGTTAAAGCATACTCAAATCCGAGTTACGCTGATGACAAAGGGGATCGCAAGTCAACTTCGGGTTTTTGCACCTTTGTTGGGGGAAATCTGGTGAGCTGGAAAAGCAAGAAGCAGTCTGTTGTTTCCAGATCCAGTGCAGAAGCATAGTATCGTAGTATGACGTCGACCACTTGTGAGTTAAAGTGGTTACAGGCTCTCATGATGGATTTAGGAGAGGTCTACAACCACATTCTACCTATGTTCTGTGATAACAAGACGACCATATACATCTCCAAAAAACCGGTCTTTCATGAAAGAACTAAGCACATTGAGGTCGACTGTCATTTCATTCGTGAAGAGATTTTGAAGGAACAAATTTGCACTCCCTTCGTCACTTCTGATAAAGAGTTGGCTGACATCTTCACTAAGCCAGTATCCGCCTCGTTTCTTTAAATTTGCGACAAGCTGGGCATGATCGATATCTATGCTCCATCTTGAGGGAGAGTGTTGAAGTTGGTGACCGGGCAGTCTAGCGGCCTGTCATGGTGGATTGAAGACCGTGCAGTCTGGCTGTTTCCCTTCAGCGGTTTGGTTGCTATGCTGTTGTTGCCTGGAGTCCGAGCGGTCTAGCGGTTTGTCTTTGGCGGCTTGGAGATCGGGCGGTCTAGCGATCTCCCATGGCGATCTCTCCTTCCTCTCTGGTGGTGGCCGAGCGGTTAGCCCTTCCGTCTAACCGCGCGGCTTGTGCGGGTTGTTTCTGTATAGACTGCTTAGTCCTGTAATTTTTAGTCCCACATATCTTATTTGTATTCTCTCTTTTCTCCTCCATTCTATAAAAGGGAGGTCATACCTTTGTAATAGATACCTTTTTCAGATAATAAAATTTCTGTTATACATCTTCCGGCTTGTTTTTGTTCATTTCTTACATAGACCTGAAACATAGAATCACATAGACATGAAACATATACACTTACAACTAAAGTGCAATATCATCTATAGAAGAAGATTCAACCACGCGCATACAACAACAAAGCAAGAATGAGTCAAGAAATCGACCAAATCTGAAGGCTCATTGAGGAGTCACGAAAGGAATCGTCGGGTTGTCAGTCCGCGTCCAAGCTCGGTCCTCAACTACGTCTGGGGTAAATAAGGTTGTCACGACCCTCCAATGGACCCGTCTTCTTCGTGTCACGATCCAAAAGAAGGTTGCAAGCTTCCTTTTGCTTGTTTGCTATGGTGTCAACACTTGCGATGGAGCTAATAGATGAATGAGAAGGCTGAGTGCAAGCGCCAGCGAGAGGTAAGCTTCTTGAGCATTTTCGGAGCTTCTCTCCTTAATGAAAGATGAAGGGCGTAGGTGGAATGAAGGAGTTTTGCCCTAAAACAGCGCAGGTGTGGCTGAAAATGTTCTCCCTCTCTATGGACAGAAATCTGCGCTTTAAATAGAAGCAGGTCAGAAAAATGGTCATGCACGGTTAGGCTCACGATCGTGCGTTAATAACACACAGAAAATGGCCTGCGATGAAGATGTGTTGACCCGTGTGTTTCCTCGCGCACGGGCGCTTCCGCTCGTGCGTGAAGAAAAACGCACGGGTAATGACAGAGCGCTTAAAAACAGAATAATATGATAGGAACCATGCGTTTTACCCACACGTGGCCCGTATTTCCTTGCGTGAAGGAAAACGCACGATTAACCACAGAGAGCTGGTACTCAGAGAAAAATATGCAGACAGTGTGTTTCCTTCTCGAACGGTTTGGCCGAAACCGTGCGTTAACCGTGCGTGAAGATCGTCGAGCTCAACTCGATGATGTTTGTCGAGCTCCACTCGACTCTTTTCTAGCACAACAAAATGCACGACCGGGCACAAAGCATGCACTAAGGAAACACACGACCGTGCATTTTCCATAAATCAGAATTTCCTGCCTTTGTGAAAACGCACCGCCTGCACAGCAAAAACCAAAACTGGAGCACAAACTCCCAACACAAATACACAACAAAAACAAGTGGAAAGAGCCATGGGGAGCACCATGTGCTTACCCCCGATAACATAATGCGCAATTGCATACCCTCGAGCTAAAGAGGTGCACAGTGTGGTCATTGAAAGAACGAAGCAAATATAACCGATTACCGGTTGAAATGTTGTGCACGAGTGAGAAAACAACCCCAGATGAGTCCGAAAAACCCTATAAATATCGAACTCATCACACCACCAGACTTAAATATTTGACCGTCCCGAGCAAATCATCACTCTGTGGACAAGCAAATAGTTAGCTGGCTCAATAATTTCAAAATAAAGTATTACGAGAAATCAAATACATCATGGGCATAGAAAATATAATATCAAAACTTTTTAATTATACTACGGAGTTTATACTATTCGACAGACATAAATAAATATTGTATCTACTCAAAATTGTAATTCTGAAGAATCGTTCGGTTATACATAGGAAGAAAGTAGGCAAGCCACTCAGATGAGCATTGCCAAAGGCCGGGGATCGTGATCACCTCCTAAGAAATCCATCAATGTCGGGGACCATACGCTTACCCGTTGTACTCTCTCCACGACGCTAGTTTAACTCAAGTGTGAATCCGTAGGGCTTTAGGATAATAATGGGGCTTGGGTGTATACATAGGTAAGGATGCACAAGGGTAAAAACGACGGCTACGCACAACCCAAATGAGCTCATACAAAAGATTCTCCTCAAACCCACAAAAAATTGCAGGTGCACCACACCACTAGACTTGACCTTGACAATAAGAGTGTGTGCACCGCCTACTACAACATAAATAAAATCACAAATGGAATTTTCTTTTTCACTATCTTATTTCATATCAAACAATATATATATATATATATATATATATATATTACACTCTTTTCTTCCCCCCCCTTTTTTTAAAACCACATCCATCACATATTAACATGAAAATTCCAACTCACAATCACAAAACTGTACCACAACAACATCCCAAACGTAAGAAGTAATCCACTAATAGCTCGAGATAGGGGCATGCTACTGGGAAAGGCTTTTAGTCTTTGATGATCGCGGAGTAGGGCTAAATCCAAAGGAGGGATAGGCACAACATAGGCTAACAAGGATTAACGTTAGGACGGGGTACAAGGCTCAACCCGACCAAAATGATGGCCTACATCACGCTCACGCTTTACTTACCAGGCACCAATGCTTCGAGAGTAGCTTAGGGCAAGTTCTTAGCCACCGAGAAAGATGATCCTTCCTCCCAACTCGAGCAAAATGAGTCTAGTGACGGCTACACACATCCCTACACTACCATTTGATTGCACCAGATTCAGCATTTTCGAGTAGTACAAACAATATTTACACATGCAGAAAAAATATAAATCTACGAGCATAAAGAAAAATTGAATCTATACTATTTCTACACGGACCATGAGTACTCGATTAGGAGCAGTGCACGAGTTTCGCACTACTCTATCCTAAAATCCTAAGCCAGCACCATTATTTTAAAGTTTATACAAAAGAAATGCATTTGACTCGAGCCGCGTGCGTGGTTAAGATCGCGCTCATGTGGGTGTAGGTGCACAATACGGACGTGATTGCATGAAAACAAAAAAATAAAAATATGCTTCTGGCATGAAAGTGATAGTGATACATGTGCACAGGTAACTCGCATAACTCTCCCCACCAGACTTAATCTAAACAACCTATCAAAGATATGCAATAAAAAAACAATGAAATAAAAATTGGGGGAGAGGTTAACCCCATTCTCAGCAAATGAGCATACCAGAAGACGCGAGAAAGCTTGAAGCCAAACCTGCAAAAATTTTACTCCTCCGCCGCGCAAGGGAAAGACAAGCTGCAAAAGAGCTCCTGCAAAACATGTATATGCAATGGCAATAACAAATTTAAACTAAGCAGTGCTTGCAAGTTATACAAAAATCTTGCAAGCATGCACTAAAGCTAAAACAAGCTATACAAAACGCAAAACAATTTTCTCAAAACAGTAAAAAATAACTAACTACACCTACTCCTAGATAAGTACTGGGGTTATTGTCTTCCTAGCACGACTTATTCGGCTAACGAAAAGTCGATGCGCCTATTAAATAAAAGATGCACAAGTAACTGGCCGAATATCCATTGCGGTAGCGAGTACCAATACAAAGATAATGCAATTACCCCTATTCCTAAATAATAATACTTGCCCAACACAGGTAGAGGAAATAAGAAATAAGAAGAGGAGGAGCACTGGTCCTCGCTCATCTCATCACTAGCTAAATCCTTTCCTAGCAAGGCGTCGTCCACCGCAAGTCCACAGGAGGAGATTGCGACGGCAGGGGCTTCCACTACGAAGGAGGTAGGAACCTTCTCGCACAAGCAGATGCACTTACCAAGCATGAGCACAAGCAGATGCACTTACCAAGCATGAGCACAAGCATGAGCACAAGGCTCATCGTCATCCCAATGTACCCGTGGAGACTCAGCCCGCACAGGTATAGATAATGAGGGGGGGGGGGGTCAAGTAATAAATGAGAGGAAAAACTAAAATATGTAGAATATGGGAGAGTGATTCTTGTATCACTCTCAGCAGGATCCGAGCACAGATCATCATCGGTATCATATGATTCGTATCGAGGGGAATCCGAGAACTCGAGGTCCGCAGTGGTAAGAGGGAACGCCTCGTCCAATAAGGAGGTGCAACCCTCCGCATCAGAAAGAGGATATTCCTCATCCCACTTCGGCGCATCCTCAGGCACCGAATCAGCCACGAATACAGCATCATCAGCCGACTCACAAGAAAAAGGAGTAACATGATCAAGCAAAAATTGCGGAGGGGCAAAACTGCTCTCGAAATGTAACGACCCCATCCGTTGCATGGCGTATAGTAGAAGGTCCTACCAGGGCCCTACACTTTATGCCACAAACAGGCGGTGAAGTTACAGATTAATACCAAATCATAAACACAACCTAACTCAAAGCATGCTATCGGAAGCTTAAAGTTAACATTGAACTCTACCATTCGGAATGTCCACTATATATAAACTGCACATTTATATATATAACTAAAGGAATGTACCAAATACACAAAGTTAGGGCCTTAAGGCCTTACAATTCCTCTTTTCGATGTATGGATTGCATACATCAGTGTGCAGGCCGGCCATACATGAGTAAAACACAATACATTTTTCTTAGCCTTCAAGGGCTAGTAGCAACATTAGCAGCAGCAGGGACTTTATCCCTTCATTTTCCACTCGGCTCTCCAGCACCTGTACAGAGACAGACCACCCAGAAGGTGGCAAATAAGGCAACGGTCATTATTCAGCTGACAAATTTATAACAATCATACCCCTTTCCCAGAGCAGTGGCATTCCTTCCCTGTAGAGCAATGCATCGACAGATATAGCATATCTTGTGCTCTCACGCACAATAAATCCATCACAACCGTTAGCCACCTGGCCCAACGATCCGTGCACTCAGGGCACATTCTTAGTGCACTAACGAACCAGGGTCACACCACTGTTTCAACTGTAATGAGCATTTAGTCTTGGTGGCGTGCAGGCCTAAAACTCTCATTATGCCACTGACGAAAGCTCAATGCCTTGACGTTCTCTTATATAGACGACATAACGCATGTCTGGATCAATAACCTCCAAATGCTCAAGTCGCCTTGCCATCACCGAGTACAGTGTACCCGAGGATATAACTAAAGACGCGGGTCGGTTTCACCTTTCCTGTTCGGCAAGAAGCCTTTTTAAGAGCTCGCAACTCACAATAGTCAAAATGTCTGCCAAGGACTGGCTTCACAATCCAAAAGGGGAGTTAATGCCAGCATCCTTTACAGTCGCTTGGTGGGTTCAGAAGAACTCTCTATCTGCACCCAAACTTAACCCAAACCCTGCAATTCCTACAGTGCCAGAAAATTTGTCTTTCATAGCATACAGCACAAGCATTACAAGGGTGTTTTCTTGGAATTCCCCATTCCAGTACTTCCTTTTACTTCCCTTCACAGGCACAACCCATTGAATCCACAAACTACACGTTTTTATGCGGAGTCTTCTCTGGTGCGCAATATGCAACATCACCAATCCAGACCAACCATCTAGATGGGCTTCACACAACATGTCTATCCCGTACTATACATTTCCGGGTCTACTTGTAGACTCAACTGGGGATAGAAACTATCAACCCATGGGGATCACTTACTTTTCCACCTTTTGGTGGAGGATCCCATGCTCATGCATAAATGAGGACTTCACTTGTCCAAGAAGGAAGATCGTTACCCTTGACGATCTCTTGAGTGCCATAGAAATTCTAGCCGGTTGAAAAGAACCGCGACAGCCTTGCCTCCATAGATCTGGCCTCGGATCTCGAATCGGAACTCTAAAGCTCCCGCGATGGCCAGATCATCTCCTCTTCCTCCTCCTTGCTCTCCCTTCTCTCTACACTTCTAGAAAGAGATTGGCCCAAGCTTTGAATGAAAACTTCATTCAAATACGGAGTTAACCCAGCAGGAAATAACCTGGGCCACAAGATCCAGGATGAAAAAAATCGAACGGCCACAAATAGCCCTCAAAGTCTATTATTTGGGTTGACACGGCCTGTGACATGCCCGTGTCACAGGCCATGTACTACAAGCTGTACACGAACCGACTCATCCAGACCAAAACACGGGCTGATACACGCCCGTGTCAAGCCCCTGACACGCCCATGCTGAGGGGCGTGTCCCTCAAATGGCACAGGATCAACATTCCCGAAAAGGAAACGGCTGGGGCACACGCTCGTGTCCTTAGGCGTGTGCCAAACACGCCCCTGTGACACGCCCGTATCACTGGCCGTGTGCCACACTTAATGTCGTCCAGTTAGCAACTCGAGCAGGACACGACCTCGGACACACCCGTGTCCCTGGCCGTGTCACCTCTCGACGATCGTCGACTGAACTATGTCGAGAACTCGACTCGACTCTCACAGTGAAGGACACACCCTGGGACAGGCCCGTATCCTAGGCCGTGTGCCGTTGGACACGCCTGTGTCTCAGGCAGTGTCACCCAGCCTGAACTCTAATTTTGAATTTTGGGTGTTACAACCCTCCCCTCCTTACAATAAATTTCGTCCCGAAATTTGCTCACAGCAAGGAAATCCAGCAAGCACAATGTTATAACTTCAAAACGGCCGTTACAATAAAAGACGCACTTTACAACAGTTCAAACAAACAACTTGGGAAAATCAGCTCGTATAGTCTGCTCCCGCTCCCATGTTAGCTCCTCACCGCCACAATTGTCCCACCGAACTTTGAGCAACCCTATTGTTTTGTTCCGCAACTATTTATCAGCTCTATCTTCGATCCGAATGGGTCTAACCTTTGTCGTTAGCCCATATTCGACCGATACGCGATCATTCTCAATCACTTGAGCTAGATCCTTGACGGCTTTTCGAAGCACTGAGATGTGGAACACATCATGTAAGCCACTCAGTTCTGCCAAAAGAGCTAGCCGATAGGCAGCTTCCCCAACTCGCTCCACCACGTCAAACGGACCAAGATATCTCAGACTTAGCTTTTTCAACTGTCAAATCCTAGACACGCCTTTGAAGGGTTTGATCTTTAAATATACTCAATCGCCCACTGCAAACTCCACGTTCCAGTGCTTGGCGTTGTAGTACTTTGCTTGTCTATCCTGGGCTATCAGTAGCCTCTCCCGAATAAAGTGTATCGTCGAAGTAGCTTCTTCGACATCCTTGCGCGGATATACTTTTGATTCGCCTGCTTTCGCCCAAGCTAGCGGTGTACGGCATTTCCGACCATACAAATCTTCATACGGAGCCATACCGATGCTTGCTTGGTAGCTATTATTATAGGCAAACTCCACCATATAGAGATGATCTTCCCATCTCTTACCAAAATCCAGGGCGCACATTCGGAGCATATCTTCCATCGCCCCGTTGGTCCGCTCAGTTTGGCCATCCGTTTGGGGATGAAAGGACATACTGAATGCTAACTTTGTTCCCAACAATTGATGGATTAGCCTCCAATCATTTGACGTGAATCACCCATCACGGTCACTGACGATGCTCCGGGGAATACCGTGCATTTGGACAATCTGCTCCACATAGAGATTTGCCAAAGTTTCCACTGAATCATCCCTCTTATTCGATAGGAAGTGAGCCACTTTTGTCAACCGGTCTACAATCACCCAGATTGAATCATTCCCTCGTTGAGATCTAGGCAACCCGTGCATGAAATCCATTGAGATATCATCGAACTTCCACTCTGGAATAGGAAACGACTTCAGGAAATTGACAGGCTTCTGACATTCTGCTTTGACCAACGCATAAGTTTGTCACTTAGCCACATAATGTGCTATGTCTTTCTTTAGTCCTGGCCATCAGAATAATTTCTTCATATCCTTGTACATCTTTGTGCTCCCAGGGTGAATTGAGTATTTTGCAAAGTGAGCTTCATACATCAACTCTTCTCTCAACTTACCCGTACTTGGGACGCACAATCAGCCATCTTTCCGTAACAAGCAGTCATCCCAGGAGAATTGGCCATCTGAGCCATCATTTGCATAGCGTTGGATACTTTCATCAAGCTCCATTGCTCGCCGAACCCTGTCCGCAAGGTCATACTGTACCTCCTTCCAGTTCAAGTATGCATCGGCTATGGAATTCTTGTCAACACAAGAAATTTCCAACGCTTCCAACTCTTGGATCAGACGCTCATCATGAATCTGCAACCAACTTGCCCGTACCGGAGTCCTACGACTCAACGCATCAGTTACCACATTTCCCTTCCCTAAAGTATAGTGAATATCAAAGGTGTAGTCCCCAAGGAACTCCATCCACCATCACTGTCGCATATTCAGATCCTTCTGATCCAACAAATACTTTAGGCTCTTATGATCTGTATAGATATCCACCTTTATGCTATATAGATAGTGCCGCCACAATTTCAGCGCAAAGATCACCGCTGCCAACTCCAAGTCATGGACGGGATAATTCCGTTCGTGCACTTTCAACTGGCGTGAGCCACAAGCAATCACTTTACCAAACTGTAGAAGAACGCAACCTAAGCCGCTCCCTAAAGCATCACTATATATCTCATAGACGTCTGTACCACATGGCGATGTCAACACAAGCGCCGTGGTCAAACGACTCTTCAGCTCTTCAAAAGCTCGCACGCACTCCGACATCCAAACAAACTTCTGATCCTTTCTCGTCAACGTGGTCAGAGGCAAAGCAATACGTGAGAAGTTTTCCACAAACCGTCTATAATAGCCTGCCAGTCCAAGGAAACTCTTGACCTCGACCACTAAGACATCACTGGCCACTCTCGGATGGCACTTATCTTTGACGGATCCACTACTGTGCCCTCTCCACTTACCACTTGGCCAAGAAAAGCCACCGACGATAGCCAAAACTCACACTTTGAGAATTTGGCAAAGAGCTTATTCCTCCGCAAGGTATGAAACACCAACCGCAAATGGTTTGCATGATCGGCTTCCGATTGCGAGTACACTAGGATATTGCCGATGAAGACAATCACAAATAGTTCCAAATACTCTCGGAACGTTCGGTGCATTAGATCCATAAATACCGAAGGCGCATTACATAAGCCAAACGACATTACGGTGAACTCATAATGCCCGTAGCGCATTCCAAATGCTATCTTGGGAACGTCATCTTCCCGAATCCTCAGATGGTAATATCCTAACTTTAAATCCAATTTGGAATAGACGGTTGAGCACACTAGCTGATCGAACAAGTCGTCTATCCGTAGAATTGGATACTTGTTTTTCTCCGTCAGCTTATTCAACTCACGATAGTCAATATATAACCGTAAACTACCGTCTTTCTTTTTCACAAATAGAATAGGCGCGCTCCAAGGTGACATACTTGGGCGTATGTATCCCTATTCCAGCAACTCTTGTAGTTGGACTTTCAATTCAGCCATTTCTTTTGGCTCTACGTGATATGGCGAGCGGGCCACAAGTTTTGCACCTGACACCAACTCAATAGAGAAGTCGATCTCCCGCTGGGGCGGTAACCCAGGAAGATCCTTAGAAAATACATCTGCAAACTCCGACACAATCGGAACATCGCTCACGCTGGCCTTTGGCTTAACATCTTGAATAAGCGTGAATAATACCTCCGCACCTTTCCGAACAGCATTGACGACTTGGAGAGCAGACACCAAGATCCCGCTCACTCCTCGCATACCAACGAACTTGGTCTCAAGCTCGGTATTCTGGCCCAATGTGATCTCCTTTGAATTGCAATCAATAAAGGCACGCTACACCGAGATCCAGTCTATGCCAAAGATCACATCAAACTCCGATATCGATAGCACAGATGCACTCAAACCAAAATCCCGACTTCCTATTTGAACTTCAACATCGCAAGCTCTATCCGCAAGCATCACACAACCATTGGTTAATAACACCTTTATACTATCTGTCATCACATGACTCGGTACTCCAATTCGAGCTACGAAGTCCTTATACAGAAACAAATGCGAAGCAACCGTATCAAATAGGGCTCTCGCTAGGTTGTTCCGAATCAGGACAAAGCCTGTTGCACACACAGCATGCACAAGCTACATAGAAAGTATTCAATAAAAACAAAGCAAGCAATATCTTAACTCGTACCTGTGACGACGTCACTTTGCTTTTATAGCCTCCTGCTAGCCAAGATTATAAACTCTGGGCTGCGCCTGGGATGCAGAGGACTCTACCACTGTTTTGCCCTTCCCAATATAAGACACACCCGTCTTCTTTTCCCCCTTTGGCTGAGCAACCCTACAATCACAGGCTATATGCCCCACTTTGCCACACATAAAGAAGGTATGAGACTCCTGCTTTGAAGTTGCTCCCGACGCAACTGTCGCAGAAGCTTGCCCAGAAGGCCTGGACCTCTTGCCTTACTTCTTCTAGTAGTACGATTTTCCAGGGCAGAGTGCTTTTTAACTTTGGCATTGTCATAGCCAAGTCCCTTTTACCTTGCACCCGCTTCATGTCCTTCTCTAGTGCACACGCAGTATCAACCAATTCCTGAAATCCTTGGTTTACCGAACTCGACAGTAGGAACCTCAATTCATCCCGCAATCCTTTGTAGAACCGATTAGTTTTCCTTTGTTCATCCGCGAAGATTGACCTCGCATACCGTCCCAACCTCGTAAATTCATGCAAGTACGTATCGACGCTACTTTCTCCTTGCGTTAAATGTTGGAACTCATTTTCCATGGCAATGCGTTGTGCCGCTAGTAAGTGCTTTGCCAAAAACATTCGAGAGAACTCCTCAATCGACACTTGTGTTAACTGACTGCCCGCTAAATGGTGTAACTCAACCTCATCCCACCAAAACCGTGCCTCTCCTTCCAACATGAAGGTGTCCAAGGTGACCTTCTAACTTTCCTCCGTCCCGATCGCCGTCAATATATGCTTGACTCGCAATAACCAATCCTCTGCCTGCGTTGGGGATTCCATACCCGTGAACGTTGGTGGATTGAAGCTCATGAATTGCTTCAACTGCTATTCAGCTACTCGCGAATCCACCATCACAACCGGTTCGGGTCTTACACCAACACGATCTGGCACCAATGCCAGCTGCGCCTGCCCGGTCGGCTGAACCAATACCGGCTGCGCCCGCCCAGTCGGCTGAATCATGGCAAGTAGTGCCTCAACAACTAAGCGAACTGTTTCCGCAGATGGAGGTGGTGCGGGCACCTCAGCTGGTGTCGCACTCTCATCAGAATGCTGGGGCTCAGACTGCCCAGCACCACTACGAGTCACCTATAGGTGAACAAGACACACATTAGCGACCTCGCGCAAGCAATAACAACAATATAGGAACGCGCAGGTTCCCCAAACAAGTGTATTTGCATTCCTTAGTGGACATTCAAAAGTTTATTAGTGTTAAAGCGGTTCGCACTGACACGTGCTCGTCACCCCACAAAAGAATTCGACCACGAATTCGAAAGAGGAAGACCGAGATAAGCTGATACCAAAATGTAACGACCCCATCCGTTGCATGACGTATAATAGAAGGTCTGTTCGGGGCCCCACACTATATGCCACAAACAGGCGGTGAAGTTATAGTTTAATACCAAATCATAAACGCAACCTAACTTAAAGCATGCTAGCAGAAGCTTAAAGTTAACATTGAACTCAACCATTCAGAATGTCCACTATATATAAACTGCACATTTATATATATACCCAAAGAAATGTACCAAATACACAAAGTAAGAGCCTTAAGGCCTTACAATTCCTCTTTTCACTGTATGGATTGCATACATCAGCGCGCAGGCCGGACATACATGAGTAAAACACAACACTTTTTTCTTAGCCTTCAAGGGCTAGCAGCAACATTACCAACATCAGCAGTAGGGACTTCAGCCCTTCATTTTCCACTCGGCTCTCCAGCACCTGCATAGAGACAGACCACCCAGAAGGTGGCAAACAAGGAAACGGTCATCATTCAGCTGAGCAATTTATAATAATACTACCCCTTTCCTGGGGCAGTGACATTCCTTCCCTGCAAAACAATGCATCGACAGATATAGAATATCTTGTGCTCTCATGCACAATCAATCCATCACAATCGTCAGCCACCCGACCCAACGATCCGTGCACTCAGGGCACAATCTTGTTGCACCGGTAAACCATGGTCACACCACCATTTCAACAGTAATGAGCATTTAGTCTTGGTGGCGCGCAGGCCTAAGACTTTTATTATGCCGTTGATGAAAGCTCAATGCCTTGACGCTCTCTTATACAGACGATATGATGCAGGTTCGGATCAACCACCCCCCGTTGCTCAAGTCGCCTTTCCATCACCGAGTACAGCGTACCCGAGGCTATAACTAAAGGCACGGGTCGATTTCACCTTTCCTGTTCGCCAAGAAGCCTTTTTAAGAGCTCGCAGCTCATAATAGCCATAATGTCTGCCAAGGACTGGCTTCATAATCCAAAAGGGGAGTTAATGCCAGCGTCCTTCGCGGTCGCTTGGCGGGTTCAATAGAACTCTCTATCTGCACCCAAACTCAACCCAAACCCTGCAGTTCCTGCAGTGCCAGAAAACTGGTCTTTCATAGCATACAACACAAGCATTATAAGGGTGTTTTCCTGGAATTCCTCATTCCAGTACTTCCTGCTACTTCCCTTCATAGGCACAACCCATTGAATCCACAAACTACATGTTTATACGCGGAGTCTTCTCCGGTGCACAATATGCAACATCACCAATCCAGACCAACTGTCTAGATGGGCTTCACACAGTATGCCTATCACGTACTACACATTTCCGGGTCTAGTTGTGGACTCAACTGGGGATAATAACTATCAACCCACAAGGATCACTTACTCTTCCACATTTTGGTGGAGGATCCCATGCTCATGAATAAAGGAAGACTTCACTTGTCCAAGAAGGAAGATCGTTACCCTTGATGATCTCTTGGGCGCCATAGAAATTCTAGCCGGTTGAAAAGAACCGCGACAGCCTTGCCTCCACAGATCTGGCCTCGGATCTCGAATCAGAACTCTAAAGCTCCCGCGGTGGCCGGATATTCTCCTCTTCCTCCTCCTTGCTCTCCCTTATCTCTACACTTCTAGAAGGAGATTGGCCCAAGCTTTGAATGAAAACTTCATTCAAATCCGGAGTTAACCCAGCAGGAAATAACCTAGGATACAAGATCCAGGATGAAGAAATCGAAAGACCACAAATCACCCTCAAAGTCTATTATTTGGGCTGACAAGGCCTGTGACACGCCCGTGTCACAGGCCGTATACTGCAAGCGGTACACGAACCGACTCATCCAGAACAGAACACGGGATGAGACACGCCCGCGTCAAGCCCCTGATACGCCCGTGTCAGTAAGTACACGCTCGTGTTGAGGGGCGTATCCCTCAAACGACACAGGTTCAACATTCCCGGAAAGGACATGCCCGTGTGATAGGCCGTGTACCAAACACGCCCCTATGACACGCCCGTGTCATAGTCCGTGTACCACACTTAACGCCGTCCAGTTAGCAACCCGAGCAGGACACGGCCTCAGACACGCCCGTGTCCCTGGCCGTGTCACCTCTCGACGATCGTTGACTGAACTATGTCGAGAACTCGACTCGACGCTCACAGTGAAGGACACGCCCTGGGACACACCCGTGTCCCTGGCTGTATGCCGCTGGACACGCCCTGGGACACGCCCGTGTCCCTGGCCGTATCACCCAGCCTTAACTCCAATTTTGAATTTGGGTTATTACACGAAACTAGGCATTTAATGAGCAAGCCCCCTCGCAAAATTATCCGCTGACACCACCCAGTCGACCAAAACAATCTCTTTGTCCCATACAGGAGTGCCCATGCGTTCCTGATCCTCTTTTTGCTGGCTAACACCAGAGTGATCGTCATCACTCAAGGGAAGCTCGTAAAAAGGTGAGCGAGGAACCCATGAAAGATCTGTATGCGGCGAGAGATTCTTCGGTTATCTCGACGGGAAAAGAACGAGCAAGATGTTAGATGTCAGTGTATGGGCCCGACAACACCCTGGTAGGCACTTCTGTTGTTGCTATTATTGCTACTGTTGCTTCTGCTTCTGTATCCATTGCAACTGGTTCTGCGGTATCTAAGACCTATACAACTAGTTCTGCTGCTGCTGCTACTTCTTCATGAAGTATCTCCCCCTGCCTGGTTTCAGTAGATACTGAAGCCAGGCCCCTTTCCGAAGAGAGAGCAGTGGTGAGAGCAGAAACTTGGGCAGATAGAGTGGAAATGGATGCAGCAAAAGGGGAAATTGCCTCTGCTAAGATGGTCTGGAGGAGTGGTTTGAGAAGTTGAAGAAGGTATTGTAGGATGGAGGGATCTAAGATTGTAGATATAGAGGTTGTGGCAGAGTGTGGCTGAATAGGGATAGTGTTAGAGATAGTAGTAGCTGGTGGAGTGAGAGGTGGATCATCTGGCATAGAAGTGTCTAGAGGGGAGTCATGTTGAGGAGAGGGAGTGTTCAGCGGAGATGATAATAAATTGAAGGAGGGAATGAGGAGATGTTGATGTGGGGGATATCAGAAAGATGAGATGGAAGAGGGGATTGAGGTGGTGTTGGCATTAGTGTATCTTGTTGGGGGGAAGGTGTAAAGGAGGAAATATGTGTTGGAGATTGAGGAGTTGGGGATGAAGGTAGGGAAGTAGAGACTGTAATGTGATTTGAAGCTGAGGTGTGATGAGTTGCTGGCAGAGATGAAAGTTGGAGAGCTGGAGATTGAGGAGTGGCTGGAGTAATATTGGATGGAATAAGGTTTGATGGGATCTCTTCAGAAGGATGGGGAGTGGCTGGAATAGCCCTTGTACTTTCAGAAGCTTGGGTGGCAGTGGATGAAGCCTTAGAGGGCTTTGAGATTGTCCTTTCCCACCTGCCAATCAAGGCACATGTGAGCCTTTTGCTGGCATTGATGAATGTGGTATGGGAGACTAGTGATTCAGCAACCTTTTCTATCAAGAAGATCCCTAGGATCCTTCCAAAGTTTACTTCCTTTTTACTGTTTCTTTTCTTGATAAGATCAAAGATGATCTGTGACAGTTCACTTGCCTCTTGTTTACCACTGCACACATAACTAGAAATTGATGCCTGGTTATATAATCGTGTGCGGTGTGCTTGCCCAGCAAGACTTTCCCAACAATATCTGCGAGAAATTTGAAATCGACAGATAGGTGTTTCTTCAGTAGTTTATTTGGGTTATCTCTAAAGTAACCCATCAGACTCACCATCATATCATATTCCTCATTATCAATTTCTAATTCTTCTTCTCCATTAACTAATCCAAATATTTCAGTTAAAACAACGGGAGTGAGAGAGATGGCATTACCCACTATTGATCCGGTCATTGTGTTGTCCTCGGTTATAGACGCAGTATAGACCCATTCTTTGATTTCTATGCTGGGTAATTTGATTCTGATGGTCATCAGATTTTTCAGTTTCTGGTCTTCCAGCAGTTGTAGAATGTGGAGGAAGATTGGATCGGAGTGCTGGAAGGAGTCGAAATCCAAGTCAAATCCGGTATCAAACCTTATTGCCGCAAGAGCGCCTGCTGGAATCGCCATGAGTGCACCTGCAAGAGAGAAAACGAAGATCAAGTGCAAAGGGAACTGAAAGCGCGGGACGGAGGTCGAAGAAAACCTAGATATAAGGTTTTCCGGAATATGAAACGGATAACTCCGGTCCACGAAAAATAATAAAAAAATCTTCATTCTGAGGTCGACGAAATAATTTAGAGTTTAACAGTTCGTCAAACTCAGTCTGAAGGTTTGAAGACATTTTGTCAATCTCTGGTCGACGAAAGGTTTCTGAAGTAAGTTCGTCGATCTCAGTTCGACCAAAATTACTTCACCAGGAGATTTCGTCGAGCTGAGGTCGACGAAAAATCTCAAGAACAGTTATCAGTTCGTCGATTTCAGGTCGACGAACAGAGACAATTCTTTGACCATAGACAGAGCATTAAATTAAATCCTGACCATTTATCATACCAAGCTGATTGACAAAGAACAGATGCTTGGATGAGTCCAATGGCTTAGTGAATATATCTGCTCTTTGCAAATCAGTAGAGATAAATTCAAGTTTAATATTTTGTTTGTCAACACAATCTTTAATGAAGTGATGTCTAATGTCTATATGCTTGGTTCTAGAATGCAATACTGGATTTTGTGCAATTGAAATAGAACTTGTATTATCACATAGAATAGTTGAATTATTTAAGTTGACACCATAATCCAGTAGTTGGTTTTGTATCCATAAGATCTGTGAACAACAACTGCCTGCAGCCATATATTCAGCTTCAGCAGTGGATGTTTAAACAGATGTTTGCTTTCTACAGAACCAAGATACAAGTCTGTCACCAAGGAACTGACAAGTTCCAGAGGTGCTTTTTCTGTCTACTCTGCATCCAGCATAAACAGCATCAGAAAATCCAGTTAACACAAATGCTGATTCTGTTGAATACAAGAGGCCTAGATCTGGACAACCTTTTATATATCTTAAAATCCTTTTTAAGAAAATAAGGTGAGATTCTTTAGGGTTCACCTGGAACCTAGCACAAAGACATGTGGCAAACATAATATCTGGTCTGCTTGCTATTAAATACAGTGGGGATCCAACAAAGGCCCTATACCTGGTCTGATCTACTGGTTTTCCAGATTCATCAGCATCTACAACAACATTGGCAGCCATGAGAGTTTTCATGGCAGAGGCATCATTCATCCCAAACTTCTTAATAAGCTCTTTAGCATATTTATACTGAGAGATGAAGATCCCTTCAGGGGTTTGTTTCACTTGGAGACTAAGGAAATATGATAAATCACCCATGCTACTCATCTCAAACCTTGAGTGCATTAAATCAGAAAATCTTTTGCACAGATTGGGATCAGTAGAACCAAAAATTATGTCATCTACATATATTTATACTAAGAGAATTTTATCATGATGCAACTTTGTAAAAATGGTTCTATCTACCATGCCTCTTAAAAAACCATGCTCTAAAAGAAAGTTGGCTAAGGTCTCATACCAAACTCTTGGAGCTTGCTTTAAACCATAGAGAGGCTTATGCAATTTAAAAACATAAGAGTGATGAGATGGAGAGATAAAACCTGGAGGTTGTTCAACATACACCTCTTCCTTGAGTTCTCCATTTAGGAATGCACTTTTCACATCAATCTGGTAGACTTTAAACTTTTTGAATGCTGCATAAGCTAAGAAAATTCTTATAACTTCAAGTCTGGTAACTGGAGCAAAGGTTTGATCATAATCAATCCCTTCCTCTTGCTTGTATCCTTGAGCAACAAGCCTTGCCTTTGTCCTCACTATCACACCTTGGGTATCAAGTTTGTTTCTGAATACCCATTTAGTCCCAATTACTGCATAGCCCAGGGCCTTGGAACTAAGTCCCAAACTTTACACCTCTCAAACTGGTTGAGTTCCTCTTGTATTGCAGTGATCCAGTTTGGATCTTGCTCTGCATCAGATATGGATTGAGGCTCAATTTGAGAGAGAAAACAGGCAAGCATTACATCAGGGTTGAGTTGATGCCTTGTCTGCACTCCTACTTATATGTCTCCAATTACTTGAGATCTAGGGTGATCCCTAAGTGTGACAAGATCATTAGGTGGAGTTAGTTCAGTGACAGTTATTTGATTTAATTCCTCTTGTAGAATTGTATCAACTGTTGGAGAAAATTGAACTGCTTCCACAGTCTCTTCTTCACTTTCAGCTTCTGATATAGCTTGTGGAGAGGGATGCGATTCAACCCTTGAGGTAAGGTTTAGATCATCCAAGCTCTCACACAAATTTTATACCTGCAGATTATTGTTGGTAGAGATGTCTCTCTCCTTGTAAAACATATTAGATTCATCAAATGTCACATGCATAGATTCCTCAATTTTTAATGTTGATTTATTAAGCACCCTATATGCCTTGCTGACTTAGAAATATCTTAGGAAAATTCCCATTGCAACCTTAGCTTCAAATTTTCTAAGATGTTTCTTGTCATTGTTGTGAATATAGCATATACATCCAAATACTTTAAAATAAGTTATTATAGGTTTCTTCCCTTTGAGTAGTTCATAGGGAGTCTTAAGCTTTATTTTATGTATTAGGCTTCTATTCAGGATATAATTTGATGTGTTTACTGCCTCTGCCCAATAGGAAAGAGACATATAAGCATCTACAAGCAATGTACCTGCAACTTCAATGAGTGTCCTATTCTTCCTTTCAACTACCCCATTTTGTTGAGGAGTTCTTGGAGCTGAGAAACAATTTCTGATACCTTCCTTCTCACAGAACACTTGCATAAGAAGAGATTCAAACTCAGTGCCATGATCACTTCTGATCAATGCAACTTGAGTAGAGTACTCAATTTGTATGTTCTTGAGAAAATCTGTGAGAACCTTAAAAGTATTCTACTTAGTTCTCAAAAAGAAAACTCATGTGAATCTGGAGAAATCATCTACAATAACTAATGTATAAGACTTTCCTCCCAGACTTTGTATTGCAATAGGGCCAAAAAGGTCCATATGGAGCAAGTACAAAATTCTAGGTGAATCACTCTTATTAATGGATTTGAAACTAGATTTAGTTTGCTTGCCTAGTTGACAAGCCCCGCGAAGGCCTTCCTTCTTGTAGGGACCAGAAGGTAAACCTCTAATAAGGTTGTCCTTAGATAACCTAGCTATATTTTTATGGTTTACATGTCCTAGTCTTTTGTGTCATAAGCTAGTTTGAATGCTGACAGAATTGAATAAGCAAATTTCAGATTTAGCTGATTCAAAATTTACTAAGTAGATGTTGCCTTGTCTAATTCCTATTAAAATAGTTGTGTTGTTTAAAGAAATAAGACATAAAGATTTAGTGAAGCTTACTTGATAACCTGTATCACATAGTTGGCTTATTGATATCAGGTTATGCTTAAGACCATTTACATAAGTCACTTTCTTGAATATGATAGTTCCACAGTTGAAATCTCCATAGCCTTCTATCAGTCCAAAGCCTGAGTCCCCAAAGATTACTTTAGGTCCAGTCTTGGCTTTATAGTTGTTTAGGCATTTCTTACAATCTGTCATATGTTTAGAGCAACCACTGTCCAGGTACCACTTGTTTTGAGTGACAGAGTTCTCTTCTACCTGCAAAGAGGATTAGCAGTTTTTGACCCTGATTACCTTGGGTCCTTGTTGTTTAACATAACTGAAACTTGAAATAAATGTACATTCAGGTTGATCTTTATAACCTAAAGGATGATACCTTCTAGGAGGTATGACCCACTGACTAAAGGGATTAAAGGATTTATCAGTTTTTAGGTTACTCTGGTTATGAACCGAGTTTGACAAATTTAAGTATGTTCGTCGACCTGAGCTCGACGATCTGGGTTGAGTTCTTCGATCTCTGCTCGAAGAATGGAGGTATCCATTCTCAGAGCCCCAGAAACGTTGATCTCTAGTCGATGAACCATACTGGTTTCGTCGATCCCAGTTCGAAGAATAGTTTACATTATTATTTGCATTCAGGGTTCGTCATTCTGAGGTCGACGAACCATACCCATTTCGTCGTTCTAAGTTCGACGAAATATGATGAACATAGTTATGTTGTTTATTTTTCTTTTTTTGATTGGTTTTCTTAAGTTCTAACTGTTTAAGAACTTCATTAACCTTCTCTACCTGTTCTGTATTTTTCTTACCATTTTCAGAGATGAAGTTAATAGGTTTTGATAATTGATTTTTTTGAATTAGGATTGGTTCACTAGATGAGGCTCCTAATCTTAGTTTGTTATTGTTAGATCTTGTATTAACTGTGCTAGTTATATCTAATAGTTGTAAACTTCTACCATTAAAGAATTCTTCTAGTTCCTTAGCCTTACTTAATTCAGATTTCAGAAAAACTATTTGTTGATTGGCTAAGCTTAATTCTTCAGTTAACTTCTCATTTTCAGCAATGATTTTGTCTTGTTCTAAAAGTTTTTCCCTGAGAAGTTTGATTTCCTTCTCAGATCCTATTAGGTCTAAACACAAGAGTTTAAATTCAGATTGAAATTCTTTAGATTGAAAGTCATAGGAAGCAATTACCTGATCCTCTTTAGAGAGGAATTCTTCATCATCTGATTCTTCTGAATCTGATCTGCTGCTTCCAGCATCTATTGCCATAAGACAAATTTCCCTTGCCTTCTTTTCTTCTACATCATCTTTACTGGAACTGGAGGAGGATGTTTTATCTTCAGTATCACTCCAGGTTTTAGCTACAAAGCCCTTCTTCTTTTTGTACTTGCTGGAGGAGGCCTTGCTGTGCTGATGTCTTCTTGAATCCTTTTCTTGCCTTCTATCTTTCTTTTGGACTTCTGGACATTCTGAGATGAAGTGTCAAGGTTTTCTACACCCAAAATAGACAACCTCTTTAGAAAGGGTCTTGTCATACCTAAGTTTATCTTCATTCCTCGAGGGCTTCCTCCTGAAGTCCTTCTTTGCCATTTTATAGAATCTCTTAGCAAAGAGACCCATAAGATCTTCATTGGCTGGCAAGCTAGGAGATTCTTCTACAGCTTTGAATGCTAAGTTCTTTTTCTTCCTGGTAGGTGTTGAAGCCTTTGGTTCAACTGCAGCTTCTCTTGACTTTATTAAGTGCTCATAGGATTTGATCTTTCCAAGCAGAGATTCTGTTGAAATTTCAGCCATGCTTTTGGCTTCTCTGATGGACCAGATTCTGGAGTCCCAAGTGCTAGGGAAGCACATGAGGATCTTCTCATTGACCTCAGTCAGAGTAATCCTTGTCCAATGTTCTGAGCTCACTGATGATGGAGCTCAGCCTGTTGTACATTACTTCCACAGATTCTTCTTCATCTTTCCTGAAATTCTCATATTGGGATATGAGGCTGGATCTTCTATCCTTCCTCTCATCAGCAGAGCCTGCTATCATTTGTTTGAGGGAATCCCAAATGGCTTTGGCAGATGTACATTCAGCAACTTTCTGAAATATATCATCTGATATAGTTTGGGCCAGTATGTTCATAGCTCTGGCATCAACAATCTTTGCTTTCTTATGTGCATCAGCTTGATCTGGAGGAGGCACTGCACTCAGATTTACTGGAGTTGAAGTAGAGGGCACTGGAGCTGGTAGTCCTGTCAAGATGGAATTAAAGATGTCCTCATCAATAGAGTTCATATAAAGCTTGATTCTTGCCTTCTAGATCCCAAACTTTTGCAAGTTGCAGACTAGAGGTCTGGTGCTGGCATAATCCTTGTTTTGTGTTATGATATCAGAAAATAAAATATAATCAGAGAAACTAATAAGACTTATTCGAAGTTTATCCTGAGGATCTTGATTAATCCAGGTGTAAGCATGTATGATGTGATTAACCTTCCTCTGATTGCAATTGAAAGATAAGGTAAGCTTTGAAAAACTCTAGAGGGGGGGGGGGTGAATAGAGTTTTTAAAATCTTTTTGATTTTTGCTGAAATAAGAAGTCTTTAATAAAATATGTTACTATGATATAGGTGTATGAGTATACAAGTACAGCAGATGAACTAGAGAAAAGATAACTAAGTTACATAAAAAAACATATCACAGAACAAGCACACGGGAAGATCATAGCCATACAGACAACACAAGAATTTTTATAGTGGTTCCCCAAACTTGGGTACATCCACTCTTCTATCACCCTTGGTAAGAATCCACTACAGGTTTTGATCAGCTAACTGCCACCAATGAGCTTTTGATTAGGTGCTCAAAAACCAACCCAAGTCTTTTGGAAGGAGACTTACAACCAGAATAATTTTGAAGGGAATTAAAACCCTGTACAGAGGTGGGGAAGAGAGGTTGATGGAAGACTTCTTTTCTCAAGTCAAAATGAGAATACTATGTGGATTCTGTGGTGTTGTCAAAGCTCCCCCTGAAATCTTGAATGGTTCAGGAGTGGAAGATTTGCTAAGGGTGAGTAGGCCTTTTGCTATATGATCAACTCTCTAGAGATCCTTTGACTAATTTGAATATTCTTGTCACTTGAGGTCCCTGAAAACAAAGAAGGTTAAGAAGAAAGACTCTTGATTGTGATTGTTGTTCTTTATTCTTCTTTTGAGAGCAGTTGATTTCCTGAGAACTGTATGCACTGTACTTAATTTTTTGTCTGTCTGCTTTTTCATTCGTGTGTGCCTTCTTGTTGATCTCAAAGAGTCTTTGTATTAACTTGTTTCTGGCAGAGAGATGATCAGATTGATAACTGTCTCAAGGTCGAATTCAAAAACCTGCAATAAATGCTCAGTTGAAATCTGGGAAATGAAACTAGCAAGTATGCTGTCATATATTCTATTCTATGTCTGTCCCGAGATATAAGCAATTAACTCCATGGAGGATATTTGCAATCAATGCTGCCAATAACGGCTCGATTCAAAGGATATAAGTGCATTGATTATCCAGGGAATTAACGGTCTATAATAGATATAAAATAAGGAGACAGAAAAGGAAAGAATAAATAACAATATGTCTTACAGTTTTCGTCGACCAGAGAACATCTTTCCTCAACCTGTGATCAGCTTTCGTCAGCTTGTGATCAGCTAACAACTGTATTGTATAAACTGACGGATACTATGCTCTAAGTTCGTCGACCTGAGAATGTGAAAATAGTCGACCTTAGAACTTGGTCAAACTGTGGGCATTGAGATAATTACACATCTGGAGTTGAGTCGTTTGAGAGTGTTGAGTCATTGATAGCGTTGAGAGCATTGAGTGATCGTTGGCTCTGAGTAAGCTTTGGCTTTGAGTGAATTATGGCGCTGAGTCAATTATGGCGTTGAGTCAATTATGGCGTTGAGTGATCTTTGGCGCTGAGAGTTGAAGTGTTAGTCGACCTGAGAACAGAGTTCGTCGAGCTCAGCTCAGAGAATTTTATCTCTGAGTTAGTCGAGCTAAGCACGACTTTCATCGATCGGAGATCGACGAACGTAGATCTCCTTTTTTTAAAACTTTAATTCTCTAAGTCTTGAGTCTTTGGCAGTGTTGGAGGCTGGTCCTTTGTACTGTTGACTCTAAGGACTTGACTTAGACTCTAGAAACACATAAAACTTGACCCTTCTATACAACATGGGTCACACCCTAAGAAGAGAACCTAGCCAAAATCACCTAGGGGTTCCAACATAGGCCTCTCCACAGTAGTCCTCCGCAAACAGGGGGTTGCTGTGCACATGCCCTTAGAGGGAGAAGGCTAGCACAAACGAGGGCAATCCTTCAACATGTGGCCTATACCTTGGCATAACAAACACCTAATATAATGGTCGACACTTAAAACAGCCATCACGTTGATGTATCGATGCAAAGTGTCATAGAGACGGCACTCAGCTACAGAATACATAGCGAACATAAATATTTGCTGAAAAAGTGTTGCACGACTAAAATAAAAATAACACGGAACCGCCTGCTAAGCCAAAAATCAGAAAAGGGATAAAAAGAAATAAACAAAAGAAATGGTAAACAACTGAAATAAAAAAAAAGAAAACAACAATCGCAAAACTTCCTTTCAGAAAACTCACACGACAGTGTTCCCCGGAAACTACGCCAAAAACTTGACGCGCTTACGACAAGTGTACCACTCACATAAGTAATATAAAATGGGGAGGCTTTCCCAAGTATCGAATCTCTCAAGGAACACCGTAAGGTGGAGTGGTCTGTCAAGGAGGACTTAAGATTGAAGTCCAAAAAGGATTGGAATTATTTACAATAAAATAAAAGCTAATTAAATCTACTCCTATGCAGGCCGCTATGTGCTCTTTCGCTCAGTGGAGTGGAAGAGTAGGCATGCGTAGGGAGTGAATGGAACAGTGGATTGAGGGTCACAAACACCTCTTCACAACACGCGCCTCTAGCAATCGCTAGAGCGGCAACACTAACTATGGTGGCGGGTGGAAAATATAGGCGCTACTCAAGCAACTAAAGCAGTAAAGCGAAATAGAATCACATAGAAATGAAACAAATACGCTTACAACTAAAGTGAAATATCATCTATAGAAGAAGATTCAACCACACATATACAACAACAAAGCAAGAACGAGTCAAGATATCAACCAAATCTGAAGGCTCGTCGAGGAGTCGTAGAAGGAATTGCTGGGTTGTCAGTCCGCGTCCAAGCTCGGTCCTCAACTATGTCAGGGGTAAAGAAGGCTGTCACGACCCTCCAATGGACCCATCTTCTGTGTCACGATCCGGAAGAAGGTTGCAAGCTTCCTTTTGCTTGTTGGCTATGGCGTCAAAACTTGCGATGGAGATAATAAATGAAGGAGAAGGCCGAGAGCAAGCGCCGACGAGAGGTAAGCTTCTCGAGCATGGCCGGAGCTTCTCTCCTCAGTGGAAGATGAAGGACAGAGGCGGAACAGAGGAGTTTTTCCCTAAAACGACGTAGGCGTGGCTTAAAATGTTCTCCCTCTCTATGGACAGAAATCTGCGCTTTAAATAGGAGCAGGTCAAAAAATGGTCACGCAAAGTTAAACGCACGACCGTACGTTAATAACGCGCAGAAAATGGTCTGCGATGAAGATGCGTTGACCCGTGCGTTTCCTCGCGCACGGACGCTTCCGCCCGTGTGTGAAGGAAAACACACGGGTAACGACAGAGCGCTGAAAAATAGAATAAAGAGGAACCGTGCGTTTTACCCACGCATGATATGTATGCCCGTGCGTAAAGGAAAACACATGATTAACCACAGAGAGCTGGAACTCAGGAAAAAAATGCAGACCGTGTGTTTCGTTCTCGCACGGTTTGGCCAAAACCGTGCGTTAACCGTGCTTGAAGATCGTCGAGCTCAACTTGACGATGTTCGTCGAGCTCTACTCGACTCTTTTCCAGCATAACAAAACGCAAAGACCGGGCATAAAGCATGTACTAAGGAAACGCACGACCGTGCATTTTCCATAAATCAGAATTTCCTGCCTTGGGGAAAACACACCGCCTGCACAGTAAAAACCAAAACTGGAGCACAAACTCCCAGCACCAATACACAACAAAAAACAAGCGGAAATTTCCATGGGGAGCACCATGTGCTTACCCTCGACAACAGAATGCACAATTGCACACCCTCAAGCCAAAGCGGCGCACAATGTGGTCATTGACCGAACGAAGCAAATATAACTGATTATCGGTTGAAATGTCATGCACGAGTGAGAAAATAGCCCTAGATGAGTTCGAAAAACCCTATAAATATCGGACTCATCAATCACCTCGATCCCTCCTCGGCCCCCCACATCTGTCCGGTCTTCGCATATATCCCCTCCTCCTCCCGACTGAACCTCTTCAATCCTCACGGTCGACTACAGCTGGACTTGCCCCCTGGCCCCTCTCATCTCCAGGAACTCGGGGCAGGTGGTCGTTGCATGACTCACTTCCTGGTGGAAGTCACAAAAGGGCAATTCCACCCTACATTCTCTCCTCCTTGATCCTCCCCGAGATCCTCTCCTTCCTCCTCTTCCTCTCACGATCTCCATGGCCTCCTGCTATGGAGGGAGTGGGGCCCTCTTCCCCTGCCTCCATGATAGCTACTTGAACCTCCTTTGCTCGTGGAAGTTTTCTCCACCTTGCCATCCTCCCCCTGGCCCTAGTGGTGACCTTCTTGGGGCCTCCAGCCCAACCAGTTGTTTGGCTCCCTATGCCACTTGCCTTGGGGCTGCCCCTGATTCCCCTGGCCTCTGGGCTCCTCCCTTCTCCTCTCCTCCCTCTGCTCTCTCTGCCTCCGGGCTCTTTCACATCCTCCTCCGCTAGCTTGGCCAACTTCTTGGCGAACGCCGGATTATCCGCCTCAATCTTAATCTCATTCGCCTCCCTCTCCATCAACTCCTCAAAGGAGAGGAGGGGGGAACTCTCTTCAACTCCATGCTAAAGAATCTGAGACTGAAACCCAAGGTGAAGGCAAGTATCACCGTGTACCCTAACATCTCCTGAACTTACAGAATCTCCTGACGGAACCTATCAACATATCGTCCCAGTGTTTCCTCCGGCTTCTGCTTGATCGCGAACAGGCACTCTGCCCCCTTCTTACTCTTTTTCGACGTCGAGAACCTCAGAAAGAACCCATGCCATAGATCCTCAAAACTTTAGATAGAGTTTGTCGGCAACTAGTGGAACCAGTCCCTCACCTTCTCCTTCAACGTGATGGCAAAGAGCCTACACTTGAAGGCATCTGACATTTGCCGTATGGAGATGGCATCTTCGAACCACTACACATGTTGTGTGGGGTCATCCCTGCCCATGTAGTATGACTTGTCTTGCTCCCGAAACTCTTCTGGAACCAGAGCCAAGATGATAAGCTTGCTAAAGAAGCTCCCGCCCACTGCCTGCTGCGAGGGCTCCTCCCACTTCCTCGGCTCGTTGGCCCTGTCGGAGCTGGTCTGCCTAGGGAACAGCTCCCGCCCGACGAGATCCCTCTCAACGCCCTCCGCCGGAACCTCCTTACTAGGATGTTACCCTGGAGCGTTCTTTCCCAGAGACGGAATGACGACCACCGGGACCTGAGGGGTGGCCCACTCACTCCTTGCCGAGAAGGCCAGGTGGATGGTCTGCAGGACTTACCGCCTGTTGTCCTCCAAAATCCACAATATCACCCCACCTCCCGAAGAGGGAGTACCTCCTGAACCAGCTCCTTCTCCTTCATCGCCAGCCATGGGATTTAACTTTAGATTTTCCTGTACCAGCTTCAGTCCACGCTCACCGAACAAAAAATGTTGAAGCCAAAAACTGGCCTCAATGAGAGTTCGGACCTAGGGGTGTAGCTAGCACCTACTTCTCCCAAACCTTGGCCTCTAACCAGTAACAAAGATCTTGGAACTGACCCTAAGCCTCAGCTGGGAGGTCCCTCAACTAACCCGGAAGATCTCTAAGCGCTTTCCCTCCAAAGCCAATTACTGGGCTAGAAGAACCTCAGAAAGCACTAGAGAATTTCAGGAATGATGATCGCTTGCCTTCTGAGGAATTCCATGGGTAGGTTTTTAGTATCTGGTCTGCCAAAAGCGTAATTCTACTACCCTGAAATTACTAAAATACCCTAGGATGGTCTGCCAATAGCCAAACTCCGCTGTTCTGAGGAGCTAAATGCAGACCCAAGGGAATCCAGGTAATTTCACCCAAGGATACCCAGGTAATTTCACCCAATGGTACCCAGGTAATTTCACCCCATGGGTACCCCTAGTGGAAGCCTTTTCACTGATCCTGTGGGCATCCCGCTTATCACGTGCGAGAGCCTTCCCGCCTACCCCGGGCGGGAGCCAATGGGTTAACTTTGAGCTCTATTCGACAAAATCAGGGCTCAGATCGATGAATTAGAGCGAGAGATTTCCCGCCTGTTATAGGCGGGAGAAAAAATACCAAAGGGCATTGAGTGGAAAACCCCACTCAACGCCAGAGCCTGGAAGGCGTCGAGAGCGTCGAGTGGAAAGACCTCGCTTAACGCCGGCTCCACGGGCTTCCCACTTATCACCAAGCGCGACCCTTCACGCACCCCTCGGGCGAGAACCCCTTCCGCCTATTCTTCTTGCCTGACCTAATTTCCTTAATACTAGCCCAAGGCTAGCCCAATCCTGGCCCAATGGGCATTTAGGTCTCACCCAACGAATATGGGGTTGTAAACGTTGAACGCTAAATTCATCGAACGCTAAATTTGTCGAACTGAGCTGAGAAGCTATCGATAAATTCGTCGAATGCTAAATTCGTCGAACTGAGCTGAGAAGGTATCGGTAATTTCGTCCAACGCTAAATTTATCGAACGCTAAATTCGTCGAACTAGCTGAGAAGCTATTAGTAAATTCGTCGAATGCTAAATTCATCGAACTGAGCTGAGAAGCTATCGGTAAATTTATCAAACGCTAAATTCGTCGAACTGAGTTGAGAAGCTATCGGTAAATTCATCGAACGCTAAATTCGTCGAACTGAGCTGAGAAGCTATCGGTAAATTCGTCGAACGCTAAATTTTTCGAACGCTAAATTCGTCGAACTTAGCTGAGAAGCTATCGGTAAATTCATCAAATGCTAAATTCATCGAACTGAGCTGAGAAGTTATCGGTAAATTCATCGAATGCTAAATTCGCCGAACTGAGCTGAGAAGCTATCGCTAAATTTGTCAAACGCTAAATTCGTCGAACGCTAAATTCGTCGAACTGAGCTGAGAAGCTATCAGTAAATTCGTCGAATGCTAAATTCATCGAACTTAGCTTAAGCTGTAGGTTAATTCGTTGAGCAGGTTTAGGCGTTGAGTGTGTTGAATACACTCAACGCCATCGTTCAGTTTTGGGAAATCTAAGTTATAAGCGTTGAGTGAGCTGACTTCACTCAATGCGGTGTTGAGTGTGCTGAAGACATTCAGCACCATCGCTTAATTTGCTGTCTAAGTAAGAAAGCGTTGAGTGAGTGGTAATACTCAATTTGGCATTGAGTGAAGCCTCGTCATGTAGGAAATTCTGAGTCTAAGTCAAAAAGCGTCGACAGCGTTGAGTGGACTCAACGCGGTGTTAAGCGGTTTGGTTTTCGCTGAATTTAGCTGGATGGCGTCGAGTGCATTGACTGCATTCGTCGCGGTGTCTAGTGTACTCGACGCTTTTCCGTAGACTTATAATTATTTCGCTGATTCTTATCCGATTCCTTGGGAATGGGCGTCAGGGTAAATTTGGGGTTTTGTTCCTCATTTTAGCAGAATAAACCAGTGGTCTGTTGAAGTTTTACAGGTACATGGATATTAGGGCCTTTGGTGCCCGGTTTTGTTCATCTTTACCCTATGTGGGTTGGTGGCTGCTAGTGTGTTGGGCAGGTCCCTTCCATCGTGTGTTGCGACTGCTGGTGTGTTGGGTAGGTCCCTTCCACTGCACGTATCGGTTTTTTCCCGATTTTGGGTGTGTCGAGGCATGAGACCACCTTTTCTTAGGCCCAATGTAGCTTTACTATTGGTGTGTTGGGTAGGTCCCTTCCACCGTGGTGTGTTGGGTAGGTCCTTCCCACTTCTTGTGCCGGACTTTGTCAGTGTTTTTGCTCTCTAATGGTGAATTGACCAATTCTTTTCTTTCATTTATGCATGTATTTATTCATATGTTATTTAATCTTTGATCCTTATAACACTTGGTGCAACTTGGGATGTTTTACCTTTGTGAGTTCCTTCTTCCCTTTTTCCTTGGGCTTAAATATTGATGACTCCTTATAATCATCTATTCATGGGTTGGTAACCCTTTTGTCATTTTGTTGTCTATTGATTGAATTCTATTGACACTTGTATTTTCTTGTTGAGGTGTTCTTTTTTTTGAATGCCTCAAGTTCAGGGCAGTAGTCAGGTGAGCGGCTAGGTTTGGAAGTTTCCTAGTGGATTGCTGTTTTGTAGCGATTTTCCTCATAGTAGTAAGGTAGTGTTTTTGTTGCTTTCATGTTAGTACAGACATACATGCTCTCTAGTGGATTCGTGTCAGGTTGTTGACGCCCACTAGGGATTTTCTTTTGAAATGCTAATTACTTTGCTAAGCTGGCTAGTTGGCCTGTTTTGTGGTTGTGTTTACTTGTTCTCTGGGAATGTTTATGCTAAGTTGCATGTTAGGTATTTAACTTATAAAACATTACTACTACTATTTCATACATACCATCTTTCTAAAACAAAAATGCTATTTTCTAACTAACGTAAAGAATATTTCTATACTTATAATAAATCTAGAGTCTTGCATACCGCGAGTTATCCTTCGGGGATGTTTATGCTCGTGTAGGATGTTAATTCAACATAATCAAAGTATTTCCGCAGCGTATAACTGTACTTTTACTCGTGGAGTAGCTGATCCACTATGCCGAGGGATACGACCATCTAAACTTAAATTGGTTTTTACTTAATAACTTATGGATTTCATATAAACTGTAGAGTTTGGAGTCTTTCCTAAGCGCCTGCAGTTATCCCCTGCACGGCGTTGCATCACGACACATATTTTCTCTCACTCTGATATAACTTAGATGTTGAGAAAATGCGGGTTGTGACAGTTGGTATCAAAGGGATGGGTTGTAAGATAATTGGTTGAGCAACCGTCTCTAGTTAGTGTTAGTTTTCTTGTGTCATTTCATACACACACCGATGTTTCATCAGTACGTCTTGGCTGAAGCATGAACACTACACTCATAAGCATGATAAGAAGTATATATGGCATATTATGTAGTTTGAGATGCATAATATGTGTTTGTATATGGATCCACCATAGGTGGCAACATGTGACAATTATGTAGTATGGGATGCATAGCCACCATCACATGGGTGTCCATTAGCATGTTTTCTTTTTTCGCTGCATACGATGTTATGTAGTATGGGATGCATAACATTTCATGTGTACACTGCTCATATCATGCATTAAGGCCTTTTTAGATTGCATAGCACAACATGCATGACATAACATTGCATCAGCACACGTGTCAAGCTAAAGATTTACATGATGACATATGTACACACATGGTTTTAAAAGTAAAAGGAATGAAAATTCATGCATTCATGGTCTACGCACATGAGTCAATAGGATGATGGTATATCATCCTAGGTTTAAGCATATTATCATTTATAAAATTCCAAGAGCAAGTACTTATGTGGTTTTGTCTGTACTAGGTTTTTTGGTTCTAGCGGTTAAGCTAGGTTTTGATTAGTTGTTTATTGTGTTATTCGAATGTCAAGATGACCTACGACGAGGTCGACTCCCCAGTCAGAGGGCGAGTCGTCTCGTGCTCAGAATGAGGTCATGATAGAAGGATTATGATAGAGCAATGAAGCTTTGTCTAGGCAAATGTTGGAGATGCAGTAACAGATCCAAGCCTTGTTGACTGTCATTGTAGGACAGCCGCTTAGAGTTCAGGACCTTGTTGTGGGACAAGGTGTTCCAGTTCCTCCTGCTCCTCGGGTGCCCCCAGTTATGTTGCCGCCAGAGATGAATTTCATCTCGCATTTCAAACGATTAGGACCCCCTACCTATGATGGCAGGGCAGATTTCATGGCTTTGGACGACTAGATTTTAGCCATCGAGGAGATGTTTTCATACTCAGGAGTTTTTGTCGACCAGAGAGTGATGGTCGCTGCTTATCATCTCAAGGGACTTGCAAAGAGCTGATGGCTGAGGGAAAAGGAAAACATGAAGTATGGATGTTCATGAGAAGTCTTCAAGGAGCTTTTGCTGAAGAAGTTTCTGCCGTCGGTCGAGCGAGACCGTTTGTTGAATTATTTTCTGCACTTAAAGCAGAGACATCTCACGGTGAGTGAGTATGAGGTAGAGTTTAGCAAGCTGAGCCGGTTCACCCCAGATTTAGTTGTTTCTGAGGCCAACAGAGTTAAACGTTTTCTGGGTGGTCTAAGGAGTGACATCCAATAGCTAGCAAATGCTTATGGATCAAAAACCTATGCTAAAGTAGTAGAAGCTGCTCTGAATGTCGAAGCGATCAACAATGCTAAGAACCGAGGTCAACAGTTGAGAAAAGATAAGAGAAAATTTGATGAGGGAAGAAACTCCAAGGAATCTGGTTCTGCTTCTAGGAAAAGAATCAAAGAGACACAATTTCTGTGGCCGGTCAGACCATCCGTTTGAGAAGTGTTTCAAGAGAATGGGAGCTCAGAAGCAGGAGCAGGTTCATGCGATTCAGGGTGCTCCTAATGGAGATTTGGTTTGTACTTCGTGCAAATGAAGGGGGCACGATGCTGCCCACTGTTGGGGGTAAGGAAAGTGGCTGCTTTCTGTGCGGACAGAAAGGACATTTCAAGTCGAAGTGCCCCCAGGCTCAGCCCCTATTACAACAAGTTCCACTTCAGGCTTTGCCACCGCCGCAGCATTTGGATAAGGTAAAGGGGAAGCTGAACGTGGTGTCTCTTGAGGAAGCCTATACATATACTCAGGTTATTTCAGGTTAGATCCTAATCTAGTTTTAGCTTTTAATTCATAGCTATAGGTTCAATGTTTGTCCTCTTAGTTGCGTATGCGATTATTTTTTTTATAGGAAGGTTTACGGTAAAGAACCATTGGGCATGCATTCTTTTTTATTCTGGTGCTACCCACTCGTTTATGGCTAGGACCTTTGTTGAGCGTCATCGTCTGACTCTAGATCAAGTTAGCGATGTATTTCATGTCAAGTTTCCTTTTAGTGATTCTGTGGTATCGGACCAAGGCATTCAGAGTTGTCTGATTCTGTTAGGTGATTTTCTAGCGATTGCTGATTTAAAGGTGATAGACCTGGAAGATTTTGATGTGATATTGGGAATAGACTGGTTGTCCAGATATGATGTTATTATCTTGTGCAAGGTTAAGTGCTTGGACTTCAAAATGGACAATGGCCAATCCAGGAGTGTTTACGGTTATCCGCACCAGAGTTCTCCGATTATTTCTATGGTATGTGCTCAGAAGTTTTTAGATTCCGGATTCTTTGCTTGTTTGGTTTCAGTTTTGGAAATCAAGGTTGGTTTTCCGTGTTTATAGGAGATCCCCGTGGTGCGGGAGTTTCCTGATGTATTTCCTAATAATCTTCATATTCTTCCACCTAAGAGAGAGGTAGAGTTTGTGATAGATTTGGAGCCGAGTACTCTTCCTATTGCTAAGGCACCATACCGAATGTCCCCTCGTGAGTTAGATGAGTTGCATACCCAGATGGATGATTTGTTGCAAAACAGATTTATTAGGCCGAGTTCTTCACTTTGGGGTGCTCCCGTGCTGTTTGTGAAGAAAAATAATGGGTCCATGAGTCTGTGCATTGACTATAGGGAACTGAATAAGGTAACCATTAAGAACAGGTATCCCTTGCCAAGAATTGATGATTTATTTGATCAGTTGCGTGGCATCACTGTGTTCTCGAATATTAACCTTTGTTCAGGCTACCATCAGTTGAGGATTCGTGAGATGGATATTCCACGGACCGCTTTTTGTTCCCAGCACGAACATTTTGAGTTCTTGGTGATGTCTTTTGGTTTGACCAATGCACCCTCTGCCTTTATGGATATGATGAACCGAGTGTTCAAATATTTCCTGGACCGTTTTATGATCGTGTTCATAAATGATGTTTTGATGTATTCCCGCAATGCTGTGGAGCATGCCCAATATTTGCGTTTAGTTTTATCTGCTTTGAGATAGCATAAATTGTTTGCCAAGCTGAGCAAGTGTGAGTTTTGGTTACCTCAAGTTTCTTTCTTGGGTCATGTGGTTAATAGAGATGGGATTTTAGTTGACCCCGAGAAGATAGCTGTTGTTATGGATTGGAATAGGCCCACCGCACCCAAGGAGATAAGGAGCTTCTTAGGGTTGGTTGGCTATTATAGAAGGTTTGTAGAGGGTTTCTCTACGTTGTCTAGGTACTTGAATAAACTGACACAGAAGAACACAACTTTTGTTTGGAGAGATAAGTGCGAGGAAGCTTTTCAGGAATTAAAGAGGAGATTATGCACTGCTCCGGTGTTGACCTTGCCAACCGAAGGAATGGAATATGTCATTTATGTGGATGCATCACATGTTGTTCTAGGTTGCGTGCTGATGCAGGAAGGTAAGGTGATAGCGTATGGGTCTAGGCAGTTAAAGATTCATGAGAAGAACTACCCTACGCATGATTTGGTGTTCACAGCTGTAATTTATGCACTAGAATTGTGGAGGCATCAATTGTATGATGCATTGCGCAAGATTTACACCGATCACAAGAGTTTAAAATACGTTTTCACTCAAAGGGAGTTAAATTTACGCCAGTGTAGATGGTTAGAGTATGTTGTAGATTATGATGTTGAGATCCAGTACCATCCGGGCAAAGCTAATGTTGTAGTCGATGCCTTGAGTAGGAAGATAACTAAGATTTTTAATCTTTCTGTGGATTCTCTAGTTGAGGAGTTTTTAATGATGAAAATTTTTGTTGGAAGTTGTAACTCGTAAAGTTGTTTGGAGGTAGCTGAGCCTTTATGGATCGCACTCACAAGACTGCATCAGATGGAAGATCCTGATTTATTGCACCTTTACAAGAGAACTGAGAAAGGGGAGTTACCAGATTTTTCGATCGATGACGCGGGTACCTTTAAGTACTGCGACAGATTTTTTATCCCTGCTGTTGAGGACATTCGATTTAAGTTGTGTAGAGAGGCTCACGGTTCTATTGTTGCCTACCACCTAGGTTCTATAAAGATGTATCAAGACCTAAAGCAGATTGTCTGGTGGTTTGGAATGAAGGGTGATATAGCCAGATTTGTGTCTGAATGTTTTACATGCAAGCGTGTTAAGGCCGATCATAGAAAGCCTAGTGGCAAGTTGATGCCTTTGGATATTCCAAGCGGGAAATGGGAGAGTATTTACATGGACTTCATTATGGGTTTACCGAGATCTCCCTGAGGTCACGATTCTATTTGGGTGATAGTAGATCGACTGACGAAGTCTGCTCATTTCGTGCCGTTTAAGATTAGCTACTCCATGAAGAAGATAGCCGAATTATATTTAGATGAAGTCATCAGATTGCATGGAGTACCAGTTAGCATTATATTGGATCGAGACTTCAGGTTTACGTATCGCTATTAGAAAAGCTTGCAAGAAGGGTTGGGTATCGACCTGAGGTATTCCACCGCTTATCATCCGCAGACTAATGGTCAAACGGAGAGAGTAAATCAGATTGTGGAGGATATGATCAAATGTTATATTTTGGACCATAGAGGAGCGTGGGATGAGCGACTCATATTGATGGAGTTTGCATACAATAATAGTTATCAAGAAAGTTTGTAGATGACCCCATTTGAGGCCTTGTATGGGAGGTGATGCAGAACTCCCTTATTTTGGGCCGAGGTCGGTGAGAGACCGTTGTTAGGTCCTGAAGCGCTAGAAGAGATGGAAATATCTATAAATCTTATTCGAGAGAAGCTTCAGATAGCGTAGGAATGTTATGAGAAGAATGCCAATCGGCATAGGACTGATTTGGAGTTTGCTATTGGGGACCTGGTTTTTCTGAAGGTTTCCCCAATGTCCGGTGTTAAATGATTTGGAAAGAATCATAAGTTGGACCCGAGGTATGTGAGACCTTTTAGGGTTATTGAGTGTATTGGAGTATCAACATATAGGCTGGATTTGCCCGCAAATTTTTTTCGTGTGCACTGACATGTTTCACGTGAGCAAGTTTCGGAAATGTATGCTCAGCGACCGACAGATTCTTGATGCTATGGTCCAGTTGGAGCTAATATTTCCTATGTTGAGATGCCTGTCCGTATTCTGGATACTCAAGATCGAGTTTTGCGGAGGAAAACCATACCAATGGTTAAAGTTTTGTGACGAAACCAAGACGTGGAAATCACTACTTGGGACTTGGAGTCAGCTATGAGGGAGGCTCATCCTCATCTGTTATCCTAGTTGATTTGTATGTAATCTTTTTAATAACCCTTGGTTATTTATTTTTCTTTTGTAATTGAGGTTTTGTGCGTAAAGTTTCTGGATGAAACTTTCTTTTGGGGGTAGTGGTTTTAACGCCCCTGATTTTTCGATATTTGGTTTAACTCGTTATCTGGCGTGTTTATGATGTCAGGGTGTTACGTGGACGCATTTTCGAAATATGTCGTTATTAGAGCGTGGTTTTATCTCTTAAGTTTTTCTGTGTGTGGCTGGGTTTAGCCTGTTTGGAAGATTCCCTAGTGTGAGAAGTAGCGAACAAACGACTAAAGAACAATCCGGAACTTTGAATAATTGAAATTTTATTATCCAAAAAGATATCATTTACAAAGGTATGGCCTCCCTTTTATAGAATGGAGGAGAGAGGATAGAATACAAACTAACAATGTGGGACTAAAGCAATACATCAGATTTGAGCGGCTAGAACAACAGACCGGAACAGGCCGCGCGGTTAGACAATGTTCTAACCGCTCGGCAATACCAGAAGAAAGAGAGAGAAGGTAGGAGACCGCTAGAGCGCCCGATTTCCAAGCTGCCGGAGATAAACCGTCAGACCGCCGGACACCACACAGCAACAGCCTGGATATCAACCCGCCAGACTCAAACCGCCAGACCGCCCGGTCTACAACCCACCAGGCTCAAACCGCCAGACCGCCCGGTCTCATACTTCGACACTACCCCTCAAGCTAGAGCATAGATATCAATCATGCCCAGGTTGTCACAAATGTGGAAGAAGGAAGTAGAAACCAGCTTGGTGAAGATATCTGCCAACTCTTTGTCAGAGGTGACGAACGGAGTGCAAATCTGTCTCTTCAAGACCTCTTCTCGGATGAAATGGCAGTCGACCTCTATATGTTTCGTTCTCTCATGGAAGACCGGATTTTTGTATATGTATATAGTGGCCTTGTTGTCACAAAACATAGGCAGAGGATAGTCGTAGACCTCTCCTAGGTCAAGCATGAGAGCCCGCAACCATTTTAACTCACACGTGGTTGACGCCATACTCCGGTATTCGGCTTCTGCACTGGACCTTGAGACAACAGACTGCTTCTCGCTCTTTCAGCTCACAAGATTACCTCCAACAAATGTGCAAAAACCCGATGTAGATTTACGGTCACCTTTATCATGCGCATAGCTAGAGTCTGAGTAGGCTTCAACTCTCAGATGACCATGCTTTTGAAAGAGTAGCCTTTTTCCTGGTGCTGCTTTGACATACTCTAGTATTTTCAAGGCAGACTGAAGATGACATTCCCTGGGAGCTTGCATGAACTGACTGACCTTGCCTACAACATAGGCGATGTCAGGTCTGGTCACCATGAGATAAATGAGTTTGCCCACTAGACGTCTATACCTCGTGGAATCGGATATAAGAGGTGAGTCATCTGTCCATGTTTTGTCCTCTCCAGTGGCCATGGGTACCGGGCCGGTTTGGCACCGGTCAATCCTGCCTCTTGTAGAATATCAAGAGCATACTTTCGTTGGGAGAGAACCAACGAGTCGGGCTTCCGAGAGATTTCTATCCCCAAAAAATATTTCGGGGAGCCCATATCCTTCGTGACTAGGTGTTGACGGAGGTGTTTCTTTGTCAAGTCCACCCCAGCCTGGTCATTGCCGGTAAGAAGAATATCATCCACATACACCGCCAAAACCACAAGGCCCGATGCGATTTTGCGAATAAACAATGAGTGATCGGCTGCACTTCTTGTAAAGCCAATGGCAGCCACAATGCCACTAAACTTGTCGAACCATGCCCGAGGGCTCTGTTTGAGGCCGTAGATGGCCTTCTTCAACTGGCATACTCGTGTCTCCCCCTGAGCAACATACCCAGGAGGTTGCTCCATATAGACGTCCTTCTGAAGATCCCCATACAGAAAAGCATTCTTGACATCAAGATGGGAAATAGCCCACTCCCTGTTGACGGCCACAGAAAGAAGAACCTGGATAGTACTGAGGCGAGCAACCGGGGAGAAAGTATTAAAATAGTCAACTCCATAAGTCTGAGTAAAGCCTTTGGCCACCAGTAGGGCTTTGTAACAATCCATAGTGCCGTCTGGGCGAAACTTCATGACGAACACCCAGCGACAGCCAACCACATCAGTACCTACCGGTGGAGGAACAAGGGTCCAGGTACCCCTTTCAGTAAGAGTGGCGATTTCCTCATCCATGGCAGATTTCCAATGAGGAAAAACAAGAGCCTCCTGGTAAATGCGGGGAGTGGTAGTAGCCGAGATAGCCAAAGCAAAGCACCTGCGAGAGGGAGTAAGCCGATCATAGGAAACAACAGCCGCAAGCGGGTGTTGGGTACACGCCTGCACCCCTTTGCGAAGGGAGATGGGAAGATCCAGGTCGTCTTGTGCCTCAGGGACCGGAGCGTCCGTGGCGGAGAAAGCTGGCCCGGGACTAGAGAGATACGGCTTCAGAGAAGAAGGAGGGGATATAATAGGGAGAGGGGGAGACGAAGGAGGAGATGATATAGGAGGGGAGACGTCGATATGCGTGGAAGGATCACAGAGAAATGGTGGAGAGTCAGAGATAGCAGGAGGAAGTGGGGATGGAGAAGAAAAGTAGGATGCATTTTCGAAGAAGGTGACGTCCGCGGAAACAAACTGTTTTCGCAGAACGGGGTCAAAGCAACAATAGCCTTTTTGAGTGGTCTAATATCCCAAAAAGACACATTTTGTGGAACGGGGGGATAACTTGTCACGGGTAGTAGACGGAGCATGCACAAAAGCCGTACACCCAAAGATACGGAGAGGAAGAGGAAAGGGTTCCTTGCCCGGGTAGAGAATGGAGAAGGGGGTCTTGCCGTGAAGAACCGAAGAGGGAATGTGATTGATGAGATAGCAGGAAAGAAGAACAACATAGCCCCAGTAGGAGCGAGGCACCTGCATCTGCGTCATTAGAGTGCGAGCGATATCGAGGAGATGACGGTTTTTACGCTCCGCCACCCCATTTTGCTGGGAGGTGTAAACATAGCTGGTCTGATGAATAAGACCATGTTGCATACAAAATGACGAAAACTCATGACTGAGATATTCTTTAGCATTATCAGAGCGCAGTACTTTAATAGAAATAGCAAACTGAGTTTGAATCATATTATAAAAAGATTGCCATACAGATAAGAGTTCAGAGCGATTTTTTAATAGATACACCCAGGTACATTTAGAGAAATCATCAATAAAAGTTACAAAATATGAACTACCCCGACCAACTGTGAGAGTAGGAGCAGGACCCCAGACATCAGAATGAATGAGATCAAAAGGGCGGGAGGAACCACGACCTTGCTTCGGCGGGAAGGAGGAGCGGTGATGTTTGTCAAGCTGACACGCATCACAGTTGAGCGGAGGACTGTTCTGAGGTAAGTGGGGAAGAAGCTGACGAAGAATCCGAGGAGGAGGATGTCCAAGGCGAAGATACCATTGAAGTAGATCAATAGATGAGGAAGAGAAGGCAGACAGAGCGGAAACATTGTCGAGGAAGTAGAGGTCGCCGCTCTCAGTCCCAGTAGCAATCGTCCGTTGGGTCATCGGGTCCTGAAAATAACAAGAAGTAGGAGTAAATAATACAGAGCACTGAAGTTGCTTGCATAAAGTAGTAACTGAGAGCAAATTGCAAGGGAACTTCGGGACATAGAGAGTGTCCGCTAAGCGAAGCGATGGGGTGACTTGAACCATGCCCGTTCCATGAACCGGGGAAGGCGAACCATCCGCAACAAGAACCGGGGGTAACCGATCATGCGTCTCTAGGAGAGAGAAGCAGTGAGGGTTTCTGGTCATGTGATTTGTAGCACCAGAGTCAATCAGCCATTTACCTTGGGTAACGATGTGTGCACTACCTGAGGTCGTGGACACAGAAGTAGATGGCCGAGAGGAGGCGGAGGTTGAGGAATAAGTATCACCGGAGGGACGAAGATGAGGATGTTTCTGCCAGCAGCAGTCAACAGAGTGACCGGTATGACCACAGTGAGAGCAGAGGAACCTTGACGGACCGCGCATGCCAGATTGGTTGCGACCACTATTGCCACCCCGCTGAACTTGGTGAGCATAGGAGTCCTGTGGAGGAGGGGAGGACAACAGAGGACGTTGGAGCAGTGAAGTAACAGCGGCGATGCGAGCCGTAGTGGCATCCAAGGTGGGAGACTCGGCTTTGCCCAAGATCTGCTGGCGAATCATATCAAAAGACTCAGGGAGCCGTAGAAGATAACAAACAACCAGGAGTTCCTGGAAGTGTTTGTGCTGCTCGGCCAAGTCCGCGGAGAAAGGTCGATTCTGGAGGATTTCAGCGCCAAGAGCCTGAACCTGCTGATAAGCCGCAGCAGGAGACATGTAAGGGCGAGCGAAGAGATCCGCGTAGAGAGTATAAATGCGGGATGTCTGGGCCCCCTTCGAGTAGAGAGCAGCAAGGTGAAGCCACGCGGTCTTGACCGTCTCATCATGGCGTATGACAGGAAGACACTCATCGGAGAGGCTGTTAGCAAACCACGTGCGGACAAGCGCATCACTGGCATCCCATTCATCAAATTCAAGAGAGTCTGGAGGAGGAGGGTCATCGGTGAGGTGATGACGTTTGCGCTGAGAGAGAAGAAGAAAGGTGAAAGAAACGCTCCAATCCGGATAGTTGGAGCCAACAAGTTTAGAAAACGTGCCAAGGTTGCCAGAGGGAGTAGGAAGCGGCGCCGAAGTGGCGACAGGAGTGGTGGTAGTGGAGGTTTCAGAAAGGGGCATAGGAGAAAACAACGAGAAGCCGCGCGGTTAGAATACAAGCCGTGTGGATAGGAAGAAGAAGAGCTGCAGCGGTCACGATGTTAGACACCAGCGGCCAAAGAAGCCATGACCAAGCCGCAGATCCAAGCAGGGAAAGAAGTCGAACAGCTAGAAGATAGACCGCGCGAACAGAAGGGATGAATCGAACAAGGCGAAAAAGGCAGCAGGTCGCGGCGAACAAAGTGAACGGTCGCTGCGACTGAAAGGCGGGAAAAGGAGGTCGCGCGGACAGGGTGCAAGCAGGAGGAAGAGACAACCCACGAGAATAGGTCGCAAGAGGAAGGGGCAAGCCGCGCGGACAGGGCGCAAGCAAGCGGAAGAGACAAATCGCGAGAATAGGTCGCGAGAAGAAGAGGCAAGCCGCGCGGACAGGGCACACAGAATCAGGAGGAGAAGATCGAGTCCTCTGATACCATGTGAGAAGTAGCGAACAAACGACTAAAGAACAAGCCAGAACTTTGAATAATTGAAATTTTATTATCCAAAAAGATATCATTTACAAAGGTATGGCCTCCCTTTTATAGAATGGAGGAGAGAGGATAGAATACAAACTAACAATGTGAGACTAAAGCTATACATCAGATCTGGGCGGCTAGAACAACAAACTGGAATAGGCTGCATGGTTAGACAATGCTCTAACCGCTCGGCAATACCAGAAGAAAGAGAGAGAGAGACGATAGGAGACCGCTAGACCGCCCAGTTTCCAAACCACCGGAGATAAACCGTCAGACCGCCGAACACCACACAGCAACAACCTGGATATCAACCCGCCAGACCGCCCGGTCTACAACCCGCCAGGCTCAAACCGCCAGACCGCCCGGTCTCATACTTCGACACCTAGCGAGCCGGATCTGTTTTGGTGACTCGGTTGAGCCTCTTTGAGAATGCTTGTATTTTGGCTTCGGGAGGTGTTTGCTCGAGTTTGGTTTGTCGAATCTTAATTTCGACTGCGCTGTTGGGTTCGTAGTGTCGGTATTTAGCGCCGTTGTGATTTTCGTAGAAATCCGTGTTGGCGTGATTTTTGGGTCATTTGGACCATTATTTAATAATAAACTATTATTATAATACTTATATTTCTAAGTATAAATAGCCTTGCGATAAAACGGAAACCCTATTCATCGCCTTCGTCTTGAAACCGTCGGCCTGTTTGCGTAAGAGAGAAAGAGGTGGTCCTGGAGAGCCTTCGGTCGTCAATTGTAGGAGCTCCGGTATACGAAATCATCGTCGGAGAGTAGATCCGGATAGCTCTCACCTAGATCTATGTTTCAACGGTAAGTTTTTCCTGTTTTAGGGATTTTTAGAGGTTTAGGTTGCGGTTTTGACCCTCCTTCCTCTCGAAAAGTTTTAGGTTTTTTTGCTTAGGAGTTTGTGCGGCCAGATCTGTAAAAAAAAGGAGTGCTGGTGTTGCCAACGTTAGGCAAGGTTTGAGGCAAGTGGTGGTTTCCCCCCTTGCTTGTTCTTTGTTTCTTATTGTCTTGATTTTCATTCATGTACAACTTTTGGAATAAGAGTATGGACTTCCTCCTTGTCAATTTTCTTTTTGTAGATTTTTGGTGCAAGTGGTGGTTTTCCCCCTTGCTTGCTCTTTATTTTCCCTCTTGCTGGATCTTTCTTGTACATAAATTAGGATTAAGGCAGTAGGCTAATTCGCCGATCTGAGAAGGTAAATTTGTCAAATGCTAAATTCATCGAATGCTAAATTCGTCGAACTGAGCTGAGAAGCTATCGGTAAATTCGTGGAACGCAAAATTCGTCGAACTGAGCTGAGAATCTATCGGCAAATTCGTCGAACGCTAAATTGTCGAACTGAGCTGAGAAGCTATCAGTAAATTCGTCGAACGCTAAATTCGTTGAACTGAGCTGAGAAGCTATCGGTAAATTCGTCGAATGCTAAATTCATCGAATGCTAAATTCGTCGAACGCTAAATTCGTCAAACTGAGCTGAGAAGCTATCGATAAATTCGTCGAATGCTAAATTCGTTGAACGCTAAATTCATCGAACTGAGCTGAGAAGCTATCGGTAAATTCGTCGAATGCTTAATTCATCGAACTGAGCTGAGAAGCTATCGGTAAATTTGTCGAACGCTAAATTCGTCAAACACTAAATTCGACGAACTGAGCTGAGAAGCTATCGGTAAATTCATCGAACGCTAAATTCGCCAAACTGAGATGAGAATCTATCGGTAAATTCGTCGAACGCTAAATTCGTCGAGCTTAGCTTAGGTTGTAGGTTAATTCGTCGAGCAGGTTTAAGCGTTGAGTGTGGTCCTGTCCTGAAGTTCAGTTTTTATTCCAAGTGTAAAAGCATTGAGTGTGTTGAATACACTCAACGCGACATTGAGTGTGTTGAATAAACTCAACGCCATCGTTCAGTTTTGGGAAATCTAAGTTAAAAGCATTGAGTGAGCTGACTTCACTCAATGCGGTGTTGAGTGTGTTGAAGACACTCAATGTCATCTCTTAATTTGTTGTCTAAGTAAATAAGCGTTCAGTGAGTGGTATTTACTCAACGTGGCGTTGAGTGAAGCCTTGCCATGTAGGAAATTCTATGTCTAAGTAAAAAATCATCGACAGCGTTGAGTGGACTCAACGCGGCGTTGAGTGGACTCAACGCGGCGTTGAGTGGTTTGGTTTTCGCTGAGTTTAGCTGGATGGCGTCGAGTGCATTGACTGTACTCAATGCAGCGTCAAGTGTTCTCGACGCTTTTCCATGGACTTAGAATTATTTCTCCGATTCTTGTCCGATTCCTTGGGAATGGGCCTCAGAGTTGGGGCTTTCTTCCTCATTTTAGTAGAATAAACCAATGGTTGGTTGAAGTTTTACCGGTGTATGGATGTTAGGGACTTTGGTGCCCGGTTTTGTGCATCTTTACCCTATGTGGGTTGGTGGCTGCTGGTGTGTTGGGAAGGTCCCTTTCACCGTGTGTTGGGAAGGTCCCTTCCACCGCAGGTACCAGTTTTCCCCGGTTTTGGGTGTGTCGAGGCATTAGACCACCTTTTCTTGGGCCCAGTGAAACTTTACTATTAGTGTGGTAGGTAGGTCCCTTAAATCATGGTGTGTTAAGTAGGTCCCTCCCACTGCTCATGCTAGACTTTGCCTGTGTTTTTGCTCTCTAATGGTGAATTGACCAATTCTTTTCTTTCATTTATGCACGTATTTATGCTTATGTTATTTAAAATTTGATCCTTATAACACTTGGTGCAACTTGGGATGGTTTACCTTTGTGAGTTCTTCTTCCCTTTTTCCTTGGGCTTAAATGTTGATAACTCCTTATAATCATCTAGTCATGGGTTGGTAATCCTTTTGTCATTTTGTTGTCTATTGATTGAATTCTATTGCCACTTGTATTTTCTTGCCGATGTGTTCTTTTTTTTTGAATGCCTCAGGTTCAGGGCAGTAGTCGGGTGAGCGGCTAGGTTTGGAAGTTTGCTAGTGGACTGCTGTTTTACAGAGGTTTTCCTCATAGTAGTGAGGTAGTGTTTTTGTTTCTTTCATGTTAGTACAGACATGCATGAAGAGATTTTGCAGGTCGATTGTACAAGTGTATAAAGATGAATATTTGATATATCCCAATGCGAATGATGTAACGAGATTATTACAAAAAGGTGAGAACGAGAGTTTCTAGGGATGCTGGGAAGTCTAGATTGTATGCATTGACAATGAAAGAACTACCCAACAGCATGGACAAGCAAATATTCAGGCCGTCATGGTGGACCAACAATCATTCTCGAGGTAGTAGCATCGTATGACTTGTGGATATGACATGCATATTTTGGCTTACCGGACTCTAACAATGATATCAATGTCTTACAATCGTCCAATTTATTTACCAACTTAGCACAAGGTATTATGTCTCCTACTCATTACTCAATATTGAGGAAAAATTATGACGTTGGTTATTACTTAGCCAACAGAATATATCTGAAATGGTCAACACTAGATCAAACTATTTCTCAATCATAAGATAAAAAAAACAATATTTCGCAATGATGCTGGAAGCATGTCAAAAAGATGTAGAACGAGCATTTGAAGTTCTTCAATCACAATTTGCAATTATTAAGGGGTCATGTCATTTTTTAGATAAACAAGTGTTACATGATATCATGACAGCTTGCATTATAATGCACAATATGATTGCCAAAGACGAGCGAGATGAGAATGAATATGTCGATATTTCTACGTCGTTACCCACTCAGAATGTTGAAGTGATGGACACAAGTGAAGCCGAGAGATTTCGTCAGTTCCTAAATCAGCATAGAAAGATCAAAGATAGAGATGAACATTTTGCACTTCGAGATGCACTGAATGAACATTTGTGGGAACAACATGGTAATGTAGCAATGCAATTTTAAAAATTTTATGCACATTAATTTGAATGTATTTTGCTGTATGTGTGCGTTTAATCAATAAAACGTCTTATCTTCTTTTTTGTATGATAAATAATAATTAGAAAATATTAAATATTAGTCTCGTTTTGTATGTCTCGAAAAAACAATTTTATTGATATATTATACGTCGTATTTGAAAAATTATATTGACCGTTACAGAACTTATAACAATGAACAAGAGTTTTATAAACGCGTAAATTAATTAATTAAAAAAATACAAAAAAAATAAAATAGCGGTGCTGCATTTCCTCTCCCCCTCCTCTAAATATAAAGGAGGAGAGAGATGAAATGTCGCCCTCTCTAAATTTTGAGGCTGAAATATCAAACGATTGGATTGCCGCCAACTACATTTTTGGAAATTTAGTGCCCGGTTGTAGTTGCTCTAAGAGAGCAAAATGATCTCCTAGGAGAGCAAAATGATCACCTAGGATATGACTGTGATCTCCCAGGAGATGATTCAGAGATGCTAAATGGCTCATTTGGTTCACCTAGGAGATCAACAATGGTCACCTAGGAGTTAACTAATCTCCTATGATGATTACATGTGACTGGTAATTGATTTCCTACTTCCTAGGATATCATTTCGACCTCCTAGGAGATCAAAAAAGATCTCCTAGAGGGTAACATGTAATTGATCTCCTCGGATGTTCACATACAACTGGTAAATAATTTCCTAAGAGCTCAAAAATGAAAATTTGTTAGGGTTGGAAGTCTTCAAAAACTATATTTGATTTCACGCCCTGCATTCTTTTCTAATGAACCATGTTAAGGTTGTGGCAGGTAAGATGCCTCCTATTCCAACCCACAATATTCATCATGGTAGCAAACATCTTTGGGATATGGGTATGGATGTACACTTGTCTTGATTTTGAGTGTATTATATATATATGTTCATCTCACATATTTATTGTACAACCCCGTATCCGACGAGTGGGTCAGCAGGAGCCAGAATGGCCAAATCAGGCAGTCTGAGTACTTGGCCGAGCTCGACAGTAAGGAGAGCTCGGCAGTCTCTAGATAGCCCAGGCGGGGTGAGATACCTTGGGGTGGCGAGCTCGTACTCGCCAAACCCAGCTCACCAATTCCAGTTCGTCGAGCTCTGGCTGTTCGTCGAGTTCTGGGCTGTTCGCTGAGCTCTGAGCTGTTCGTCGAGCTCTAGGCTGTTCGTTGAGATCTGAGCTGTTCATCGAGCTCTGAGTCGCTCGCCGAATTCGAACTGTTCAACAAGCCCGCGATGTGAGAGGGGCAGGCCGGACCCATACTTGCCCAAGATCGAAGATAGGCGGCGAGTGCCTGCTCCATCGAGTACTCACCGCCCTTGCCGAGTAGGGTTTGTTGAGGGCTACTCGCCCAAGGATCTGTGAGGTATTTTTTACCATTTTCCCCTACTAGCCTGCCCCTAGCCAATTAAAACAGTGGAGTTGCGATGTTGGCAGACCCAGTTGGGCTGCACATAGCTGTTCAGAACAGCGGAGGTTGTCTATTTGCTGGCCATTTTCAGAAATCTATAAATAGGACCCAAGAGGTACCTCAGAAGGCACGCTTACTTGTCTCCCAGTCTCCTAGCGCTTTTTGAGGTACCTTAGCCCGACATTTGGCTAAATAAGGGAAATGCTCAGTGATCTTCTGAGTGTGTGGTGGGTCCTCCGTGTCGGGCCCTTGGTCCAGTCCCTTATTCTTTTTTCCTTGTTGATTTTCTTGCAGGAGATAAGTAGGTGCACAATCACCCCTTCCCCAAGGGTGAACTCCATCGAGACTGAATTTTTGGTTTTAACATTTTGGTGTGGTTAGCGTGGAGCGTGGTCAGCATAGAAAGTCTTCAACGAGCTCAATGGCAGGAGAAAGGCAAGGATCGGATAGGTCCAACTCACCACCCCCTCCCCCTCTCACCACAATGGGGATGTTCGAGGATTTCAGGCAGGAAGTACTAAGCTTGTTCATATTCGCACTCGCCGCGCATGCCGAGTGCCCGACTCCAGCGGTCCCTACTCTCCCAGCTCCAGCCCTTGTCGAGGACGCTCCCAGCAGGCAAGCGTTGAAGGAGGTCGTGGAGGAAGGGAGAGGCGGCGAATTCCCTAGGAGAGTGCTCTTCCCCGGCTCGGCATGCGGCAGTAGGTTCGGCGAGATGGGGGTGCGAGATTCCCCAGCCCACTCAGTAGGGGGAGGCATCCCCTTCAGTGAGCTGGTTTCTTTGGCTCCGGTTCCGAAGCGGTTCAGAGAGCCCGAGATGTCCTACTACATTGGGAAGGGAGACCCGGTTCAACACGTCCAGTGGTTTGAGGACGTGGTCTCGATCTGACAGATGTAGGATGGGTTCAAGTGTAGGCTCTTCGCCATCACCCTCATGGAGAAGGCAAGAGAGTGGTTCCACCAGCTACCAGCCAATTCCATATACTTCTTCGAGGACCTACACCAGGGGTTCATGCTGAGGTTCACCACCTCCAAGAGGAGGAAGAAGGAGTCAGTGTCCCTGTTCCACATCAAGAAGGGGGTGAACGAGACCTTGGGGAGCTATGTCGATCGCTGCTAGGAGGAGGTCACCCAAGTCTAAGAGATGTCGGGGCATACCCTGGTGATGGTCTTCCCCCTAGGGCTGCAGCAGGGTTTCTTCCGAATGGAGCTGAAGAGGGTGTCGCCCCTTTCCTATATGGAGTTGATGAAGAGGGCGACAAGAGAGGTCAGCAGGGAGGCGTAGAACCCAGAGTTTTCCCGGAAGTTAGCCAGGTGGGCTACGGAGGAGGAAAGGCCCAGAGGGGGCAGAGGTCAGGAGGAGAGGAGAGCTAAACCCCGGCAGAGGGAGCGGCAGCAGCCCAGGTGGGGGCATCAGGAGCCGAACCATCGGCTAGGTTGGAGGCCGGAGTGGCAAGATCAAGGGCCGAGGAGAGGTCATCATGGCAGGGATAACTGCCAGGGAGGCCAGGGACAATTCTATCCACCAAACGGAAGGTAAGGCAAGAGGCCACCTCTCCCCAACTAGTAGCAGGCTATGAAAATAGCCATGGGGGAGAGGAGGAGACCAGCACAGAGGAGAAGAAGCGAGGTTAGGGTGGAGCTGCCCTACTGTGAATTCCATTAGGAGGAAGGGCACGCCACGACCAAGTTCCCGGAGTTCCTCAAGATGAGGGGAAACAAGGAGCAGCAACAGCAGCAAGATCGCCAAGGAGTGCGGATCGAGGAGGTCCTGCCTCGGGTGGAGGAGGACAAGTGTGAAGATCGGGCAGATGTGGGGACCCGAGGAGGGATCAGAATGATCCACGGGGGGGGGGGGGGGGGGGGGAGTCGAGGCTTCCCGAAAGGCTAGTCTCCACACCATGTACCGCAGGAGCGTTGACTCCACATCCCAGACCCCACCCCCGGAAGAGAGAATCACCTTCTCAATCAAAGATATGTCGAGTCATGAGGATCCCTTTTGCGATGCGCTGGTCATCCAAACGGCCATCAAAAATTTCATCGTCTCCCTGATCCTCATCAACAATGGGAGCTCGGTCAACGTCGTCTTCAAAAAGGCGTTTAACGCGATGAAGGTGGAGGCCAGGAGGGTGCTGGCCTCGTACGGGCCCATGTTTTGCTTCTCAGGGGAGAGGAAGGAAGTCAAAGGAGGAGTGGGACTTCATGTCTTTCTGGGGGGGGGGCAGTCCCATACCTACATGTTCGTCATCGTGGATGCCCCCAGTAGCTACAGTACCATATTTGGGAGGCTCCTCATCCACGCCTTCTGCTGCTTCCCCTCGTCCTTCCACCAGCTCCTAAAGTTCAACGCCGAGGGGTCAAAATCCGGGTCCGGGGAGATCCCAAGGTAGCAAGAGAGTGCTACGTCACGACGGTGAACTCCATCTCTTGGCAGGAGGGGGCTTAGGAGATGGGACGGAGGATGGAGGAGGCGGAGTAGGAGGCTGACAGAGAGGAGATGGAGGTAGAGGAGAGCCACTTCCAGGTGGAGGTGGCAGAAGAAGTTCATGGGTCGGCCGAGGCAATGGCTGTGGAGGAGGCTGGAGAGTAAGTCCTTGCCCAAGGAGGGGGACATTGAAGAATGGGGGGAGCAGTCCCGCCTAGAGGCAATAGAGGAGTTGGTGGAGATGGACTTTCTCACCCTGGGAGGCAGGGTGGAGAAGGTTCGTGTCAGCGGGGGGCTGACGCCGGAGGCCCAGGGCAGGATGCTGGAGTGCATCCAAAAGAACATGTACATCTTCTCCTGTAGCGCCGCGGAGATGCCAGGAATCGATGCCGACGTGGAGTGTCATCGCCTCAACCTGGACCAGGAAACTCGCCCTATCTAGCAAAAGAAGAGATCCACGGTGGACAGGTTGGCCGAGCCGATCAGGGAGGTGGTAGCCAAGCTTCTCAAGGCTGGATTTGTATCCGAAATCCAATACCCCGGCTTGATCTCCAATATAGTAATGGTTAAAAAAGGAGATGGCCGATGACGTATGTGTGTTGACTTTTCTTTACTTAATAAATCATGTCCTAAGGATTGTTACCCCTTGCCTCGGATCGACGAGCTGTTTGATTCAACCGTCAGTTTCCCTGTAATGAGTTTTCTAGATGCATTTTCAAGTTATCACCTGATCAGGATGCACCCCCCCCCCCCCGACGTCAAAGATGTCTCTTTCATCACGGGGGATGGGTGTTACTGCTAAATGATGCCCTTTGGCTACAGAACGCAGGTACAGCCTACTAGAAGATGATGGACAGTGTCTTCCGAGAGCAAAGGGGGAGGAACTTGGAAGTGTATGTGGATGACCTCATGATTAAGAGCAGGGATGTCGACTCTTACCTCCAGGACTTGGAGTAAACCTTTGCCACCCTGCATGAGTATAAGATGAGGTTGAACCCCCTGAAGTGTTTCTTTGGGGCAAGTCAGGGCAAGTTCCTAGGCCATCTCCTCACCCCCAACAGGTGTAGAACCCAATCCTGATAAGGTCCGAGCAATAATGGAGTTGGGGTCGCCTCAGAATGCTAAAGAAGTGCAGCGGCTGACAGGGAAGCTGGCAGGGTTGAGCAGGTTCCTCTCCCAAGCTGGAGAGAAGTGCTCTCCCTTCTTCAAGACTTTGAGGGAAGGCCATAAGTTCGAGTGGACCTCAGAGTGCGAGGAGGCATTCCAGGCCCTGAAGAGGAAGTTAACTCTGGCTCCGCTTCTCCAAGGGCAGAAGGAGGGGGAAGTTCTATACTTGTATCTCGGAGTCAGAGTGGAGGCTTTGAGATCCGTCCTGGTTTGGTAAGAGGGGAAGAAGCAAATCCCCATATACTATGTAAGCCGGGTATTGAGGAAGGCCGAGCTCCGTTATCCCATCTTGGAAAAGCTGGCCTTCGCTCTGGTTATCTCGGCTCGGAGGCCCTGGCCTTACTTCCAGGCACACTCGATCTGAGTGGTGACTGACCACTCCCTCCACAACAGGGTGGAGCATTCAGGCATATTGGCTAAGTGGTCGGTGGAACTGGGCGAGTTCGACATCACCTTCGTCCCTCGTCCCTCGTCTCTCGATCAAGGCCCAAGCAATGGCCGACTTCCTGGCTGACTATGTGGTCGAGGTGGCGAAGGAAGAGCTCAATCACCCAGTTCCTTGGAGGGTGATGGTAGATGGTGCTTCGGGAAAGCATTCCCTAGGAGTAGGAGTGATCTTAAAAAGTCCCCAAGGAACGAGAATCGAGCAAATGGTGGTAGTGCACTTTCCCATCACTGATAATCAGGACGAGTACAAGGTGGTAATCGCGGGGCTTCGCCTAGCCAGGGAGCCGGGGGTGCATGATATGGAGGTCCTCACTGACTCCATGGTGGTGGCTTCCCAGATCTACGGAGAGTTTGAGGCAAGGGAGCCAACTCTACAGCTATACTTGACAAAGGTGAATGGGGTCATCGACACATTTCAGACTTTCTCCATCCTCCACGTGCCTAGGGAGGAGAATGAGCAGGTAGATCATCTAGAGAAGCATGGTCCCCGGGTGGGGGGCACCATCACTGACTTATTCCGCCCTTCCACCGGGGAATATCCCGAAGGGATGGACAAGAAGAAATTCAAGTATAAGTCAACATATTATCTCATGCGAGATGGGCAGCTATACCGGAAGACCCTCTCGAGAATGCTGGCACGTTGCGTGGCTGAGAGAGAGGTCCCGAGGATCTTGGAGGAAATCCACTCCGGGGAGTGTGAGAACCACTCTAGGAGTCAGACCTTGGAAGGAAGAATCATCAGACAGGGGTACTTCTGGCTGACCATGAGCCATGATGCCGCAGAGTTCGCAAGGAAGTATAGCAAGTGCCAGTTATTCTCCCCCCTCCAACTGTAGCCAGCTCAACGCCTCAGGAGCATTACCACGCCCTGGCCCTTTGCAATCTGGGGAATAGATCTGGTAGGGCCTTTCCCCCAGGCCAGCGGGCAGAGAAGATTCTTATTGGTCATGATTGACTATTTTTCCAAGTGGTTAGAAGTCAAGGTGTTTGCTAAGGTGACCTCCCAGGTCATCAAGAACTTTGTGTGGGGGGAAATCATTTGCCGGTACGGGTTGCCCTAGGCCATTGTCACGGACAACGGGCCCCAGTTTCCTAGCGCTGAGTTCATTAGCTTTTGTGGGCAACTCAGGATAGATCTCAGATTTTCTTCAGTTCATCACCCCAGGAGCAACGGGCAGGTGAAGGCAGCGAACAAGATCATCATCAACCTCCTCAAGAAGAAGGTAGAGAACATGAGGGGCAGCTGGGTGGAATAACTCCCTTCGATCCTCTGGGCTATTAGGACCACACCCAACATAGCCACAGGATAGACTCCCTTCAAACACTCCCATGGGTGCGAGGCGGTACTCCCAGTAGAGTTCGAAGTCCGGACGCCTCGGGTGGTCGAGGCAGGAGAAGATAGGGAGGAATGGAGAGCCGAGAATGAGGAGCTGCGGCTCTCCCTTGACATGATAGAGGAGGTACGCGACCTCTCTGTCATCCGCCAGGAGGAAGTGAAAAGAAGAATGGCAAAGTATTTCGACAAGCATGTCAGGGTCAAACAATTCACAGAAGGGGACTTGGTCCTGAAGAAGGTAGATGTCGCGGGACGATCAGCCGCCGTGGGAAATCTCAACCCCAATTGGGAGGGTCCGTACATTGTAAACGAAACATTGAGGTCAGGAGGATATCTCCTCCAGAATGTGGAGAGCGAGACCCTAAGTCTCACTTGGAGCGGTGATGACTTGAAACATTTTTTCCCTTAGAATATGTAAGTAGCGTTCCTTTTCCTAATAAAATTTGAAGTGTCATTGCTCTCATTGCTATCTATGAGAATGGTTGATGTTCATTTGATAGACCCCGAGCAGATCCCACTGTCAGGCTCTCACCTAGCTGGTAGGACTGGATGTCACTCAAGAGAGTCTGCCCCATACCCGGAGTAGATCCCGCTGTCAGGCTCTCACCTAGCTGGCAGAGTTGGATGTCACTCGAGGGAGTCTGCCCCAAAACCTGAGCAGATCCCATTGTGAGGCTCTTACCTAGCTGGCAGGGCTGGATGTCACTCGAGGGAGTCTTCCCCAGACCCCGAGCAGATCCCGCTGTCAGGCTCTCACATGGCTGGCAAGGTTGGGTGTCACTCGAGGGAGTCTGCCCCAGACCCAGAGCAGATCCTGCTGTCAGGCTCTCACCTAGCTGGCAGGGCTGGATGTCACTCGAGGGAGTCTGCCCCGGACCCCGAGCAGATCCCGCTGTCAGGCTTTCACCTAGATGGAAGGGATGGATGTCACTCGAGGGATTCTGCCCCAGACCCCGAGCAGATCCCACTGTCAGGCTCTCACCTAGCTGGCAGGGCTGGATGCCACTCAAGGGAGTCCCACCCTCTCCTGGAGTTATTTTGGAAGATTGCTTTCCTAAGGGTGTAAAGGGGGGGGGAGGTCTTTAAAGGTGAGTTTGAACTCGCAGGCCCATCTCGATAAATAAAAGACGAGCCCCGTCCTAAACCTCCTATGGAGAAGACGAGCTCTAATAAGGCACTCCCCCCCCTTAAGTTTTACTTGTGAAATATTTGGACAGTTTTGACTCGGCATCAGCAAGAGAAGGGACAACTCGCGCGCGAGCTGGGTGTTTATGAACCCAGCTCGGCAGGTGGTCCATTCCTGGTTAACCTGGGGAGGGGCAAGCTCTCGGAATTTGCTCGCGGGTACGAATACTAGGCATGTGCTCTAGAGGCAAATTCTATCCTAGGAAGATCCAGCAAAGGGGAGGGCTCGCGGCCGAGTGCATCACAGAAGGAAAATTCAAAGCAAAGGAGATAGAAAAATTAACTTTTCATTCAGTATAAAATGATTACAAAAGGAGAGCTCGTCTAGGCGAGGTTACAAAAGAGGGGAGAGAGAGTTACAAGAAAGAAAGAAAAAAGGAAGGGGGGGAAGGTCAGCTCTCGCCTCCTCCCCCGAATTAGCGATCTCCGCCCGCCCCGCTAGAAGGATTATCCTTGAAGTCCTTCCTGAAGAACATGTCGAGGCTGTACTCCTTCTCGCTGGGCGGCATTGGCGGGAACAGGCTGGACATGAGGTCCCGGACTATGATCTCCTCGCAGCCCTCCACTAGCACTTGCATATCCTTCATAATCTGCAGGGTGCATTCGGCGGATTCGATTGAGTTGACCCGCAGCCTTTCAACGACCACAGCCTCGCTAAAGATTCTCGGGCTCTTGTATGGGAAGGGGGGCTCGCTACCACCTGGAGGGTGGAAGGCTTCCGCCTGGCGGGCGATTTTGCCATGAAGCCCCTTATTCTCCTCGCTCAGCTTCGCGTTCCTCTCTTCCAACTCAGCGGTGCGAGCCGCCAGCTAAGCGACGTGAGCCTCTAGATCGGCGGCGTGAGTCTCCTACTCGGCAAAGCGAGCACGGAGCTGATTATTCTCTTCCTCTAGCCCGATAGCGCGAGTCCGCATCTCCCTAGCGGCCTCGGCATCCTGAGGCAAGAATGTGTAAGTAAATCTGAAGCTAAAAATCCCAAGTGAAAAGAGGAAGAGGTAACCAGTGCTCACCAGTCCGCCGACGCCCTTGGCAAGCAAGTCCTCAGCATTGCCGAGCCTCCTCTCAAGGTCAACGACCTTGTCCTGTGCCAAGTTGTGCATCTGCTTCGCCTTCTGTAGTAGGTGGCTGAGGTTGAAGCTGCGAGGAACCACCATGTGGTGGAACTCCAGTGCCCGCATATGGGCCTGCATGCCCTCATGGCCGAGTTGGCGCAGGGTCAAGCGCTTGTAGGCCGCGGCGTCCTCGCGCCCGTAGAGGTCGAAGCCGAGCGCATATTCTTGACCTGAGGAGGGCTCGCGGTCGGCCCAGGAGGATTAGAGGGTGGAGACGGAGATCCGTTGGGCGGACTCGTCCCACTGAACCACGGGCTCTTCGGCTGAGTCCTTCAATCTCCCCCCAAGGCCGAAGAGGGGGTGACTTTTTGGCAGACCCGACTCACGGGCTTGGGCATTCTTGACTGTAGTAGCATAGTGCTCACCTCCCTCCTGCTCTTTGCCCATTGTCTCCTTTAGCGGGCTCCCCCGCGATCTATCCGGGGTAGTTTCGGGCAAGCTCATGTACTTGGGCTGTTGTTGTTGCTTCGCCCGAGAAACCACCACCGCTTTCAGCTTCTTCTATAGTGGATGGCGGCGAGGTGATATGGACCCCGCGGGATCAGCCCGCTTCTTGCTAGAGGGCTTAGACAAAGATGACTCGTCTCGGCAGGCAGCTGCAGCCGCCTTCTCGCGGGCGAGTGGGTCGGCGAGTAGTCCCGAATCCGTATAAGGCGGGTTCTCGGGAATTAGCCGCTCTTCTGCAGAAATAACTTAGTGAAAATTCTAGTGGACTCAACGAGATTTGGCAAGGAGGAAAGTTGAAAGATATACCTTCGCCGGGAAGGACGGGGAGGAGAGAGTCGACGCCCCTTTGGAGGAAGGCGACCTCGAAGTCCTTGTGGAGCTCGACGTCGTTGCCAGATACGGGGGGGGGGGGGGGGGGGGGGTCGGTATACCTCCTCTCCCTTTTGCTGTGGCAAGTAGGGGACGTTACCGAGATCGCCCTTGAGGAAGACAATCTTGGTCAGGGTTGGTCTTCCCCATGCTCGCGGAATGTGTAGGGAGCGAGTGCAGGCGGGAAGGAGTCGAGCAAAGGAGAAAAGTACAGAAGCAATAAAAGTTGTAAGTCAGGGTAGGTGAGGGGCCTATTTATAGGAAAAGGGATCAGGGGTCGAGCTGACCGATCGTCCAGCTCGCCTAACCCAGCTCGCCTAACCCAGCTCGCCGACTTCCAAGACATGTCCCATCATGTGCCAAGCAAGAATATTATATTCAAAAACAAGTAATAAAATCTAAAAAAATTTCTAAGTTATTACAGGCCTAAGAGGGATATTGTTTGGAGAAATTAAATGCAAACAAAGCAGCAATCTCGGCACATGCGCGAGCTGAGGAAGTAGAAATCGAGTCCCGGTAGGCCCAACAGGGGGGGGGGGGGGCGTTCTTCACCTCCACCGGTCTCGCGTCTCCTTCCCCGCAGGTTAGCGCGAGTCACGGAGCTCGCGGATCCGCCTCAAGCATCCCCGGGCTTCCAGAAGTTTCTCGTCCAGCTCCTCCAGGAATAGTGAAAGGGACGTCGCCTCACCCGTTAGGTCCTCCCTCACCTCGCCTACTAGCCACGCACACTCCCATTGTAGCACATCATTGTCTTCCCGCAATCGGTGGAGCTCACGTACCATCTTTTTGAGGACCTCAATTCCTCGCTTCGACAACTCAGGGACCCCAGCTCGCATCCAAGAAGGACTCCAAGGTCTTCGAGGAAGGAAGGGGCGAGTAGCGAGCTCGCTCCAGGGATTCGTAGGCCTCTAACTGACTGAAGAAGGCTGCAAGAATAGTTGAACAAAAATGTGAAGGGCGAGCACACCAGGAGAAACTACAGATAACCAATAAAGGACGTCTTGCCTGAAGAGCTCGACGCCTCGAAGGAGAGGCGAGGTGGGGGCATCTTCAGATTTTTACCGCGGCTCAGAGGCTGTATTCAGGGGGGGAAGAAGGTTGAAGCCTGGAACTGGGATAGTTCCAGCACCCTCCCTCGAGGTCTCAGCGAGCTGGGAAAAGGGGGCGCGGGCTAACGAGTCCGGCCTTTGCGAGCTCAACCCTAGAGTCCCGAAGGGCGGGGACAGGTCGCGTTGACGAGCCTCCGGAGTCTTAAACCGTGGGTCGGCGGGAAGAATATCAGCTCGCGGAGAGGTGAACTCGTCGTCCCCACCCCGGCCATCTAGGTCGGCACAGAGGTCAATGAAATTCCCCTCCTTCTTAGGGGAGGGAAGGGTAGAGGAGCCGGCCTCAGGCTCCAGGGTCATTTTCAGGTCCTGGAAGACGCGCTCGGATGCTTCTGCATCTAGCTTCGCCCTCTTGGCAGAATTAGACTCGGCCGGGACCCTCCGCGAGATGTTAAGGGGAATGGAGGTTAGACTGGCGACACGGGCAGTGGAGACCTCGCGAGCCTTCGCAAGACTCTCTTAGAGCTCCTTGGGGAAAGGCATCTCGGCAAATTCAGAGCGAAGGGGAGTGACAAAGGTCACCCAGGTACGCATGCGCATATTTATAGCCGCTGGTGGACCCCACCAAAAGATTCCTTGGCTCCTGCCACACTCGTCAAATCCCGTGGGGTTGGATGTTACTTTCCAAGCTTGTGCCAACCTCGCAAAGAGCGGGGATTGTGTACAATCCCGTATCCGGCGAGTGGGTCAGCAGGAGCCAGAATGGCCAAATCAGGCAGTCTGAGTCCCTGACCGAGCTCGGAAGGAAGGAGAGCTCGGCAGTCTCCGGCTCGCCCAAGATGGGTGAGATACCTTGGGGAGGCGAGCTCGTACTCGCCAAACCCAGCATGCCAAACCCAGCTCGCCAAGTCCAGTTCGTCGAGCTCTGGATTGTTCGCTGAGCTCTGAGCTGTTCGTCGAGTCTGGGCTGTTCGCTGAGCTCTGAGCTGTTCGTCGAGCTCTGAGTCGCTCGTCGAATTCGAACCGTTCAACAAGCCCGCGACGCGCGAGTGGGGCAGGTCGGGCCCGTACTCGCCCAAGATCGAAGATAGGCGGCGAGTGCCTGCTCCATCGAGTACTCGCCACCCTTGCCGAGTAGGGTTTGTTGAGGGCTACTCGCCCAGGGATCTGTGAGGTGTTTTTACCATTTTGCCCCCACTGGCCTGCCCCTAGCCAGTTAAAACAGCAGAGTTGCGATGTTGGCAGACCCAGTTGGGTTGCACATAGCTGTTCAGAACAGCGGATGTTGGCTATTTGCAGGCCGTTTTCAAAAATCTATAAATAGGACCCAAGGGGTACCTCAGAAGGCACGCTTACCTGTCTCCCAGTCTCCTAGCGCTTTTTGAGGTACCTTAGCCTGACATTTGGCTAAGGAGGGGAATCGCTCAGTGATCTTCCGAGTGTGTGGTGGGTCCTCC